>CM042045.1:10149707-20149707 GCA_023525975.1 Smallanthus sonchifolius
AAAGGAATTTGCCCCAATAAATTGGATCAAATTAATTCTGTATCAGTGCAAAGTAAAAAAACTGAAATACAAAATATTCAAAAGAAAGATTACTTTAAAACAGCGGAAACTTGATTATAATCTTCAAAGGATTTTGGATACAAGGTTGGTTGGTTGGAAGAGTGTGTCTGGCTCAAGCTGAAACACTTTATCTCAAACGATACTCAAATCCATGACTTTTCATTTAAAAGGTCATGGGGCTACCGGTCCACAAGACTTGTGGTGACTTGCCCTACATACTTTTTTTTTACAAGTGAACTTCATTAAAAACCAACCAGACCTGCAAACCGGACAGGAACACAGAACAAACGATTACATATTAACAAATTTACACCACGACTCCCACAAAATACCCATATCCTTATATCTATTAGAGTACAGGAAACCAAGAGACTTGACGTCCCAGACAATCTCTTTGATGCAAACTTGCCCTACATACTTAATTTCGATTTTCTTGCCTAAAGATTGCATTTTCGGGAGGGTCCCACAACAAGGGCACACATGGGGAGTCACAATAATAGACGAACATCACATGGTGTACTTCCTACTTTTAGGGTGTTTGATCCGACGTCCCAGATTTAATAGCGCAAAGTGATCTTAGCCGTTATCCGGCAGGACCATGGTATTCCATGCACCGTTGTCTATCCTATGTTCCCTTCTCTCCTCACACCACACCAAACTTGCCACTCATTTCATCGACATCTCTACCTCTATTATCAAACAAATATGTCTCCTTTATCGGGCTAATTACATACGCGCTTCTCACGCTCGTGATACTCAAAACCCTTAGGGTCACCCAAAAAGTACCATAACAAAACTAACCAATAAGGTTGTATCACCTTAGTTTTATCATTTTCATACCCTAAAGTGAAGAGGGCACAACCCTAATACCCTTATTTTTTTAAATTAAAACTAATAAATAAAATACATTTTATTTATTCAATAAAATAAAAATAACAAGAAATACAAAATATTACATATAATAAAAATAAAATAACATAAAGTCAATCTAATCTTCGTCATCCAAATGAATCGTGCTATCAACATGTTCCACAAGATCAAATCGTAGCCTAAAATGTGTACTCGCATCGTACAACTCCGGACGGACATTATCGTCTATAACTGGATTGATCGTAGGATCCCTAATGTAAACCGGTGATATTGCATTTTATGACAACTGCGGTTTTTCAGGCCCTTACCGTTTCTCGACTTTTATACGTTTATATTTTTAAATTTTATGGTTTTATATATTATTAAGTGTTTCTATGGATTATAGGAACTTTTCCTTAGACAAACACTAAGGTCCGAACTAGAAAACTCGGTTAAGTGCATACACTGCGTATACTGCGAACGCGTTAAATAATCGGTAAAAATTAAATTCTCGAAAATAACTTTTATATTTATATTTTGGTTAAGAATAATGTTTTATAATATTTTATGTGCTAACTTTTGTGTTTCTTGATTTAAACTAACGATCAAAGGTGGTTCTTCCGTTAAATACCCGGTGTTTACCCGGTATAACATTTTAAAAAAAATTTGAGTTTTTAGGTTTTAAATTTTTTTCAAAATTCATTATTTTAGATACTTAATTTTTATGTTTGATAAAAATGCTTATTTTTAGTGTTTAGGAGTGTAATTTTTATAAAAAATGGGTATTTTTTTATAAAAATGGTCTTTAAAAGCTAGACTTGCTTTTTCACTATAAATACCCAACCCCCACCCCATTTTCCCCTTTCCCTTCTCCTTCTTCCAGTCGTAACCCCCCTCCCCCTTTTGCAACCAAACACTCCAAATCTCCTTCCAAGCTCATAAACAACCAATTCCAAGCTTTGATTCTTGGTTTCATTGGGCTGATGAGCTTTGTTCTAGTGATTTGAAGGTATAAACATGTGTTTTAACACTTTAAATTTTCTGTTTTGATCTTGCATGTGTTCTCAAGAACACCAAGAACACACACACTACACACACTCACTTTGATTTTCAAGTTTTGTTGTTTTTAAGAGTTTTTAGCTTGAATCTTGTGGTTTTAACAAGGATTTGTGGATAAAAACTAGTTGTAATCATCCACAATGAGTTTTCTAGTGAAAAACTTGCAAGATTTGATGATCAAAGTGTATGAACACTTGGGTGTTCATATTTGCATTTTCTTGAATTAAATGAGCATTTTGTTGATTTTTGAGTCTTTGATCTTGGAATTGAACCACATTGTGATTGTAGGTTGTAAATCAACGAAAACTCAGTAGCTTAGCATCAAATTTCATCATCATTTATTGAATTTGGAAGCTATAATCCTTGATTAAACTTGTTAGTTATTGAATGTTCAAGAACAAGCATGTTCTTGATGAATTTTTAAAAATTATTGATCCAGCACCCAAAAGTGGTTTTAATCAGTAGAATATGTTTTAAAATGAGTATCTGGAAAATTTGGTTATCTAACTCTTTATAGATTATTTATTAAAATTCACACAAGTTTAATAAATGGAAATTTGGGAAAAATACTTCTGAGTATTGAAAAATTATGGAAATTGGACAGTGATTGTTATATGATGAACTAAGACTCCTGTCCAAAATTTATGAAAATTTGAGTTGTTTAAATATACGTTTAGCATTTATAAAGTTTAAACGGACGATTTAGGGTTTGTGTACTTCTGGATAAAATCAGGACTTAAAACTTGGTATGGGATCTTATATTGACTTAAAACTAATATGGTAAAACTTTCGTGAAGTTTTGATGCGTTTAACTATTTTTCCCGAATTTGTAAAGTTTTAACAATATTAAACTAATATTAAATAATCTGGATATTGGAAAAATATGAAAACTGGTCAGAAATTTTTATTTATATATATGATCAATTGGTATAAATTTAAAGCAGTAACTTTATGTCTAAGTATGATTTTGGAATTATGATCCATTTAAATTTTATAAAAAAAATATATTAATTTTGGAAAATTTTATATAAAATTGATTTTATAAAAAATTTAGGGGATTTTGGACAGAAGTATACGCTTAATTAAAACTTAAATTTGGTCATTTAATTTAGGTGCTTAATATCACACTGAAACTCTAATTTTGGACAAATCGTATTTAAACCGTAGACCGGACTTTACGCGCGTAACGGCGTTTTTGGACAAAGTGACACCGTGACTTAAGATTTTTTTATAATAAACATTATAACTACTGATATAATTTAATAAGATATTAGTCACGAATTTATATAAAAGCGGTTTTATAATCTTAAGCGGTTAATACGCGTATGCACTGGTTTTTCGGTATGCACTACTTTGAATAGCCACTTTAGTTTGGATGGACTAGTAACATATTTTAGGAGTCCTAAAATGTGTTTTATGTCCATTTGCTTAGTGGGACTCGGATAGGATTCAATATTTGTCTGTATTTGTCGATTTCGTCGCACATCTCACCCGCTTTATTCAGGTGAGTTTTCGCGGCCCCCTTTTTACTTACTGTTTTACTGTTTTTGGGGGAAAGCTATTTCATTTTTTTTTATTTAGTCAAATGTTACATGATACATTGATTACATGCGTTATTTTTATATTTATGCATTAAAGTCCTCAATTTTTTTTTTTTGCAATCAATTAGCTGAGCGTAGCCGTTGGGAATTTTGAGTAGTACTACCTGGGTTGACACCCCCGCTCATGGTTTGTATATTGAAAATTTTCAACCCGTGTGTAGACACGGGATCTAAACTAGTATGAGTATATAATCTAGTTTATTAATATAAAGATTATTATTTAATAGGAAAGAGAAACAGAAAAATTACCATTTAATAGGAAAGAGAGACAAAAAAATAAATGTAAAAAGTAAGTAGAAAAGTAACACGTGTTTCTCATGTTTTTTCTTTATTATATATCAATACACATTCATTGTCCCTTATTTTGGACGTCATGTGGATACCCATATATAATTACACTGGGCCTTAACATTATAGCTGTACTACATGCAGCTGTCTATGTACGTCCAAAAGCAAATGATATGATTGAAGACCATCTCTGAATTGGGCCCAATGTAAATGGGCCATAGGAGACACAAAGAGAACTAAAGAGTAATTATGGGCCCAACTTCATTTCAGTCCAAATTCTTTGCACGTGTTGCCACTCATGACTCTCGAGTCTCAACTAGTAATATCAATCCAGCTAATTACAACATTACGTATCTATCAAGCATTTATTATAAGTAACTAATTCAAACTACCATGATGAATAATTCACTAGTTTGTGGGCACACTTTTGATATGATTGTTTAAAATATAGGAACCATTACAACTTTAGCTTGTACTTAATGTGGCCCAAATGGGAATATTATGTTGGAAAAGTTATTGTGAATATATATATTTTATTAAAATTAGACAATATAATTGCATGTGTTATATACGGACGCATTTAATATATATAATTAATTTTGAACAATGTATACGTCGTGCTTGGGAGATATCGGAGATATAAAGAAAATGGACTAAGCAGTTGGTATTTGTCGTATGTATCATAGTTAAGTAAAATGTATAAGTGTTTGTGTGTTTTCATAAGTTTCTAGTTAAATTTGGTTCTATATTAAATGAATCTATCTCTGTGTGTACGTGTGTGTGTTATAGTTTATTGGTCTGTTTCTTCTTAATTTGGTTTCAAAACAAGTTAAGATGCGTTCCAATTAGAGCTGATTATGTGAATGAGATATCGATTTCCAACATAAGACGTATGTTTGAAATCTGTTAGAGCTTGAAATGTCATTATAAAGGAAAACATCTTGTTAGATGAACACAATCAATTTGTTCCAACAACTTCTTGGCTTAACCGGATATTTAGTAGAACCGTTTGGTCTAATAACTCCTTATATACCCAGTCAAAACAATCAATGGCTCAGTTAGTATCCAGTTTAATCGGTCCGACCAATCCATCTATCCGGTTTAAATAACGGGAAAATTTCCAAAATGTCCTTATATTTTTATTTGCCCTTAACCTGTCCCTTTGACTAAATCCTTCTAAAATGTCCCCTCATCATATACCGTCAGAACCGACGGAATAACATGGTCGTCTGACGTTCTTCTTAGCCCACCACGTGTACAAATCGCCGATATGTTTTATAAACACCTGCGGATCCAAGAGTATTTTTTTACAAAGTTGTTGATGTAGGATCTCATTGTACTTATATAAAATCGTTAAATTTTCCAAAAAAGAATTTATTTTATTTTTTAGAAAATTGTTGAGTTGGTTTATTTTTTTCAAACACCGTTAGATTTTTTTCAAACTCCAAATACGGTCGGATTTTTTCAAATATCGTCGCATTATTTTCAAACATCGTTGAAAGACGGTATAAGACCGTCATATTTTTTCAACCATTGTCGGATTTTTCAAACATCAAATGCGGTGGGATTTTTCAAAACCGCCAAGAAAGGGACATTCTCGAAACAAAATTTAAAAATAGAAGTAATAAAGTGATTTTAGAGTTTTCCTTTACATAACACTTGCCCTACATATTTTTTTTTAAATGCGATTTTTTCTTAAACTCCTACCCCCTTCGGGAGCAATCAGGGTGTTTCTATAAGTTATGCATGTCTTTTTCAATGAGTTATAACAGTAGCGGACTCGAACTCAAAACCCACCTAGGAGGAAACCTACAATTAAAAAGAACTTGGCTCAAGCTGAAACAATTTATCTCAAACGATACTCAAATCCATGACTTTCCATTTAAAAGGTCATGGGGCTACCGGTCCACAAGACTTGTGGTGACTTGCCCTACATACTTTTTTTTTACATGTGAACTTCATTAAAAACCAACCAGACCCGCAAACCAGGCAGGAACACAGAACAAACGATTACATATTAACAAATTTACACCACGACTCCCACAAAATACCCCTATCCTTAGATCTATTAGAGTACCACAGAAAACCGAGAGACTTGACGTCCCAAACAAACTCTTTGATGCAAACCTGCCCTACATACTTAATTTCGATTTTCTTGCCTAAAGATTGCATTTTCGGGAGGGTCCCATAACAAGGGCTCACACATGGAGAGTGTCACAATCATAGACGAACATCACATGGTGTACTTCCTACTTTTAGGGTGTTTGATCCGACGTCCCAGATTTAATAGCGCAAAGTGATCTTAGCCGTTATCCGGCAGGACCATGGTATTCCATGCACCGTTGTCTATCCTATGTTCCCTTCTTTCCTCACACCAGACCAAACTTGCCACTCATTTCATCGACATCTCTACCTCTATATCAAACAAAAATGTTTCCTTTATTGGGCTAATTACATACGCGCTTCTCACGCTCGTGATACTCAAAACCTTAGGGTGAAGGGGGAACAACCCTTACCCAAAAAGTACCCTAACAAAACTAACCCGTAAGATTGTGTCACCTCACTTTTATTATTTTCATACCCTAAAGTGAAGAGGGCACAACCCTAATACCCTCATTTTTTTAATTTAAATTAAAACTAATAAATAAAACACATTTTATTTATTCAATAAAATAAAAATAACAAGAAATACAAAATATTACATATAATAAAAATAAAATAACATAAAGTCAATCTAATATTCGTCATCCAAATGAATCGTGTTATCAACATGTTCCACAAGATCAAATCGTAGCCTAAAATGTGTACTCGCATCGTGCAACTCCGGACGGACATTATCGTCTATAACTGGATTGATCGGAGGATCCCTTAATGTAGACCGGTGATATTGCATTTCCGTCATCTTTTATGATCATACTGTGAAGTAACATGCACGCATATAAACCACATTCATAATCTTTTCCGGCTTACGAGAGCGAGCGGGTCGCCTAAGTATACCCCATTTAGCTTTTAAAACACCGAAAGCTCGCTCGACGTCTTTTCTTGCCGACTCTTGCACCTTTTTAAACTTCTTTTCTTTTGGATAGGCGAACGATTTCACAAACGTAGACCAAGTAGGGTATATACCATCGGTAAGATAGTATCCACGTTTGTATTCTCGCCCGTTGACATGAAATGGACATTTAGACGCGGTTCCAAGTTGCTCGTCGGTAAATAATGGAGATTGTTATAGAACATTGATGTTGGTGTTTGAGCCCGGCGGACCACAAAACGCAAGCCAAAACCACAAATCATAAGAAGCCACCGCTTCGAGCATGATCGTCGGGTATTGGTGATCATCTCGCATATATTGTCCACGTAGCCTTGTCGGACACATTCTCCAAACGAAATGTGTACAATCGATGCTACCGAGCATACCCGGAATGCCTAGTTTTTCTTCATGAACGTTGTACAAAAGTGCAACGTCGTGGCTTGTCGGTCTGCGTAAGAACTCTTTACCATATACTATAACTATGACATTACAAAAATATTCTAGGCATTCACGTGAGGTCCTACAAGCCATACTTAAATACTTATCGTATTCGTCAGGAGGATTATCGGTTGCGAGTTGTTTGATCGCAGATATGCATTTTTGTAACGCCACGAAACTCTTTTTCATCCTCCCGTCTAAGCCCTTTTGGAACCATTCAAATTTTGATTCTATATCCGCAACAATTTTTAAAAATAATCGTTTTGACATTCGAAATCTATCACGAAACGTACCTTCATCAAATTTTGGATTTTCGTCGACGAAATAATCGTTCATTAAAGTTTCAAGAGCTTGTTCACGATCACGTGGCGCATATCTTTTTTTAGAGGTTGTCGTGTCTTCTTCATCGGCTTGGGCGACAATATTCGTCAAAATTTGGAGACTAGACCCGCTATCGTGAGGAAATAGCAACTTGTAGTCACCGGATGATTCCGGGGGAATCAACAATTCACGATCCATTATAGTGTATATTGAATAGAAAAAGAGATGAAAGAAAAAAAAATTGTATGAAAAATATTGTTTAGTTGTATGGTATTTATAATGGTAAAAAAAGTTTTTTTTTAAAATTTAATGCCCAACGGCATTATAGCCGTTTTTTTTGTTTGAATAGCATTCGGGTAGTTATACCCGCAAAACACAAGGTTTTCACTCGGGTAAGGGATCGGCGGCAGTGTACCCGCACGGGTAGGGGAACCCGATACCCTTACCCGATGGTGCCCCCTTTACCCTTATACATTCGATACATATACTTAACCGCAAATGTCATAAAAAAAAACCAATATACTTTCTATTTTTTCTAACAAAAATCATTCAACAAATTTTTATACATAAAAAACCAACATGCTTTATCTTTTTTTCTAACAAAAATCATTCAACAAATTTTTATACATAAAAAACCAACATGCTTAATCTTTTTATCTCACAAAAGTCACTCGACAAATTTTTGCTCATAAAAAACTAATATAATTTCTTGTTTTTCGCACAAAAGTCCATCGACAACTATTTACCCTACCAAATGATTCGGTAAAAGCAAAACAAAAGAAATCGGCCGACAAACAAAAGAAAAACAAGCGATTCGATTGCAAAACGATTTGATTGCTTATTTGTTTTTATTTATTTTATAGGTATTTTTACAAAATGAATTTAATTTGATTACAAATAATCTCTTTATAGGATAAATTTGTCTATCGATTTCCTTTACCTTGTTTATGTCGATTCATCACTAGATTAAATAGTTGCCGAGTGATTATTGTGAGAAAACCCAAAAAATATATTAGTTTTTTATATGCAAAATCTTATTGGAGAACTTTTGTGAGGAAAAAAAATATATTGCTTTTTTATATGTAAAAAAATTTTGAGTGATTTTTATGAGTAAAAACAGAAACTGTGTTAGTTTTTTATGACATTTGTCATATACTTAAAAAAACGATTATATTAATGTAAGTCAAACGTATTTTTGAAAATTGTTAGAAAACAACATATTCTTATTTTACGTCAATTATAGTAAATGTCAGTTTTGTAATTCTTTTTAGAAAAATTTTTAAAATGTCTTTTATTGTTATGAATATGTTATTATGGTAACTATCCAAGTTCTTAACTCTCATATTACTTATGTTTGTATTAATGATATTAGCACTATATATAGTGGCTCTTATACTTGATATGATACCTTTAATAAAAAGACTTCTCTCTTTTCTCTCATTCTCTTCTTTCTTATGTTTACATACTTTGTATATTGGTTGCTATTAGGTCATTGTTATACAACACGTTATCAGCACAAGTTGCTATTTGGAATTGGATCATAATAAGGTAAAAAATCTTTGTTCTTGTCTTAATTCATTCAAACAAAAATTCATATTGTAATTCATACAATTTTGGATTATGTCGAGAATTATATTTTTGATTTAGTAATTTTTATTAATGCGTTATTGGACAAAGAAATTTATATTTGTTAAAATTGTCATCTTTTAGTATCAAATAAAAATATAATAATAAAGATTTTCAAACCATATAATCAAACTATGATATTATTTATTAACCGTAGATGGATTTATATTCTTAAAAGTTGGTTGATGCTAATTATGTCTTACATGTTATAATATTTAAAGTTTCATGTGTATAATAAATCATGTTATATCACATTATGTATATCTTACTAAATTCATAATTGTTATGAAAAATAACTAAAAAGAAAAGGAAAACGCTTGTAGATTTAAAGACAATTTATTATAAATAAATGATTTTGATGTTTCATATTCGTAACAATTCAATACTACATTATGATGGTAGTTTCCAATGTGATAATTAACATATTAATTAAGTAATTAACCTTAGAGTAATGGTCACATATATTTGACATGCATTATTTAAATTTATTTGCAATTGACATGTTTGAAAGAAAATAATTATTAATAACCTCTATTTATGACATTAAAGAGGATTATCAAAATTACTTACCTTAAGATTGTTATAGTTGTGTTTTTTACATTATATATACAAAAAGTATGATATTGTTACTACATTCGTACAATTGCTAAGTGTATGAAAATTATTATAACCTGGGTTGTCAATGTCTAATCGAAAAAAAATTATCATACTATCTACGTTTAATATAAAATGACAGGTTTGTTTTAGTATATTGAACTCATTGGCTAATTCTAAAGATTTTAAACTAAAATAAATTAGAATAAAACAAGTTATGAATTGATTTGCATGTTATGCGTTCATGAGTATTGTTTCATCATTAAATTGTAATTTTATGGTTTGAGTTGAGATTACATTCTTTTTACATGTAATTGAATATGACGTATCTTTTGACATATGCATTGGTTTAACTTAGCATTGATATGAAATGTCCTGTCATCTTGAATAAGTTCTACAAACATTGAAAGTCAATAACTTTTTATGGATACAAAACATATTAAAATGATGTCTAGTTTTTTTTATTGTAAGAATATCACCAATGCAATTTAATTAAGAATATTATAAAAAAGAATATAACTTGTTTTATATGATGATTTAATATAATGTCTTGTATTGTATAATTTGCCTTTATGATATACATAGCCTTTGAGATGATATAATTTATTGTATTAAATTGAACAATTAAAAGATCAAAGTTTTGGTTATCACTCTTTGAAAGATTATAAACATGTTTAGATCATAGTGCAAGATCTACTAGTTAAACATGTTTATATATGATGATCTGACATCCAAAATGTCATCTTTCTAAATCTCTTGATTAATTTACAAAAGGTCATAAAATTCAAGACCGATAAGATCTGCATGACTCGGACATGTAATATTTCTCAATTTGTATGATGAGAAGATTATTTATAATGAAAATCCAAAACAAAACTTAATATGACAGAAGCATTAAAAACAATACCTCGAGATGTGTTTTATGAATCTCAAGAAAACTGGTCGTATATGTTACAATCGAATCAGTTAGATATTTTGAAAAGGAGGGGTATAAGTTTAATAAAATTTACCGTGTCTATTTATTAAAATTTCACTCTAATAGCTCATCATAATAGCAGTTTACAGAGATGATTTAAATATCATCGAGAGAAATTGTCGAACTATTAAAAGGAGAATTTTGAAATGAAGACTTTCACATGGCAAAATTATTCCTCGACCTACAATTCAAGTATATATGTATTTATCAAAATTGTCATGCCTCAAATATGTTCATTAAGTAGCAATATTATGAAAAGAGGTATCCAAAGGTTTCAAGTGACTTCAAAACCGTATGTCCGGAAAAAGAATGAAAACCCATGAAACTTGTTTGTTTCTACTACATTCTCTAAAGTGAATGTGACTATATATTGATCAGTACAAAGGTAATGATCATGGACATAACTGAGAATTTGTATTGATAATCATGTCAATAATGATTGACCACCACATTGGCAAATTAAGAGAATAATTATATGAGAATAAAGTTTGGAAAGCATAAAAAGTTGATATGACAAGATCGTTTAAAATAATAATACATTATTCTCTTATGTATTTCATTGTGTATTAAACAAACACGAATGCAACTAAAGGATATATGATTATAACCAGAAGTTTATTGATCATGATTATTAATTAATTGGCATGACCGGTTAGACCATCCCGAGTCAATGATGTTGTGAAACATATTGAAGAACCTGAATTGAGAATTAAACATGTAATGTTTGCTCTCAAGGGAAGTTAATTATTTACCAACTAAAGTACGGTGTGAATCCCTATAGTGTAAGAAGATATTTAATATGTGGCTCTTATAATCATTTATCTAATTATTAAATGATCAAATATAATTATTTATTTATTTAATAACCTATGGCTAGTAATTAGTCAATGAGCCTAATTACTCTTAATGGGCCACTAATGGGTTTCCCCTTGGGTGTACATATAAATAGAGAGTTAATTAGAGGGAATAGACTAATCTTCAATCTATTCCATCACCACTAAATCGTCCCTCTCTCTCTGCTAAATCGTGAGCTCTCAAGAACTCACCTAATACCATCCTAATCGTACACCCTAAACGGGACCCGATCCAGATCAGAGATCATGTCATCTTCCCTATCATCGGTGAACTTAGCAGGTATGTTATTATTATTATTTTTTCCATTACATAGTCACAAGAACTGATCAACATGTGGTATCAGAGCAGATGTTGATAAATCAGTTCTTGTTTCTTTCCCTTATCTGGAATTAGAATCGGAGAACAAAAGTTCTGCTAAAATCTATAAGAAAATCGTTTTTTACTAACTTCACGGTTTTCTGTTTTACAAATAATATCACGGTTTTGATCTCATAAAATTCGAGATCCATTAATATTTTTGAAATATGTTTAATATCATGTTCCAGATTTTGATTCCAGGTTTTATCTGATATTATTGAAGAACAGCTTATGAACTGTTCTTCCGTGTTCATCCTTAATTTTGATGAAATCCCCTTATTTTGGGATACATTAGGATCTTGATTGTGTTTTCTAAAATCTTGTAAATTTATCTCCAAGTTTTGAATTAAAATATTGATTTTTATTATTTTAAATAAAGAAATTTGGATATACTAAATAACTTAAAAAGATTTTGAAATTTAAAACACAATCAAATCCCTTAAATATCGCACCTGCCTTATCAGGTTCATCTTTCATGATTTTAGACCTTCACGGTTTAGTTTACGGGTCTTTACCTTCACGGTTTGTATTTACGGGTCATGATTCATGGTTTAGACTTCACATTTGGTTTACGGGTCTTAAGTTCACGGGTAACAGTTCACAGTTCAAGTTTACGGGTTTTACAGTTCACGGTTTACCTTCCGGAGCCGTGAACCTTATAAAAGCCGTAAACCTTTGATGAACCATGAACCCTTACCTGAATCGTGAAACTCTACTGAACCGTGAACCTCTTCTGAACCGTGAAGATTCCCATGAGCCGTGAAGCCTTATAGAACCGTGAACCCTTATACAACCGTGAACCCTTACTGCATCGTGAACCTTCACTTTAGCCGTGATCCGCGCTAACAAGGGGTTTGCTATTAATAAATGCTTTAGTTTTATTTTGTTAAACCTTAAAATTAAATGGTTTTCAAAATTTTAAAACTAACTTGAATAACACCTAATGCTTCACTTCTGCTCAAAGGTGATGTGATGCACATGTATAATTATTCAAGCTTAAATAAGAATTATAACTTAGTGCTTGTCATGATATTAACTTAGAAAAACATGATAAACTTAAATAACACCTAAAGTTTCACTTCTGCCCAAAGGTGATGTGTCACGCTTGTAAAGTTTTTTAAGTCTAATTAAGCACTACTTTGCCTAATATAACTAAGTGTTTCTACTTCTGCCCAAAGGTGATGTGTCACATTTAGTTTTCGCAAAGCTAATTATATGCGTACTAAACAAATGTTTCTACTTCTGCCCAAAGGTGATGTGTTACATTCTTACTGCACATACTTAAAATTGTTCCTAATACTAAACAATTGTTTCACTTCTGCTCAAAGGTGATGTGTTACATTGTTTAAGTAGAACCTAATTAATCTATTATTTTGGTGATTATAATAGATATTTATCACAGCTTCATTAATATAATGGTCCTTAATTCCGCCTGCCTTAGTTTAAGTTACCCCATAGACACTCTAAGTTCTTCTTTAGCAATTAGTATCTTATTCTTTCTCATATAAAATCCACTGCATCCCCTAACTTGGGAATCGAAACTTTGAATCACGAACTTCTCTGCTTGGAAAGATTCCCTGATGCTGTCTCTCGGCTTTATGGAATTCGATCACGCACTCGACAAGCCTGCAACTGCTGAACTTACTGACAAAAGCATTGCTCAAGACATTATCAAGCATGAGAAGTGGTCAAGGTGTAACCGCATGGCTCTTGTCCTAATGAAGAACTCAATCAGTCCGATCATCAGAGGAGCTATACCTGATTCTAAATATGCCAAGACTTATCTAGCTTCTGTGGAGGATCAATTCAAGGGAACTTCTAAGGCGCATGCTAGCACTCTAATTCTGAAGCTGGTGACTGCAAAGTATGACGGGATCAACGATATTCGTGAGCACATCATGATGATGAATGACATGTCCCGTAAGCTCAAGGGATTAGACATGGAAATCAGTGACGGCTTTCTAGTGCACTTTATCATGACCTATCTTCCTAAGTCTTTTGAAGCTTTCAAGATCAACTACAACACACAGAAAGACAAGTGGACGATGAGTGAGTTGATTGCAATGTGCGTCCAAGAAGAAGAGCGTCTGAAGCTAGACATACCGGATGTTGCTTAGCTCATGGCCGCTGATTCAAAGAAGAGGAAGGGCAATTTCTGTAAGAAGGAATCTTATAAGGTCCAGAAAAAAGATGCAAGTGGTGCTTCCAGATCTAAGAACTTCAAAGGGAAGTCTCACTGCAAGTTCTGCCGCAATGCTGGACATAGGCAGAAAGACTGCCCGGACTTTAAGGAGTGGATGAGCAAGAGAGGTAATCATCTTTATATGATACTTGAGTCCTATAATTTAAATGTTCCAACTAATACATGGTGGTTTGATTCTGGTTCTATGGTTCATGTAACCAACTCTTTACAAATCCAGAAGCTGGAAAGAAACCGAAGAACACTTAAGATGGGGAATGGAGAAGAACTAGTTGTCAAAGTTGTGGGAACCTTAGAGTTAATTATGAAAACTGGTTTATGTATTAAACTTTATGATACCTTATATATTCCTGGGATTACTCGGAATCTAGTATCAGGACCAAAGTTAGACATTGACGGTTTTGTTTGTTCTCATGGTCATGGCAAACTTTCTATTATGTTAAATTCTCAAGTGTTTGGACGTGGTTATCTGGATGATGGTCTCTATAGATTAGAACTAGATGATAATTTTTCCAAGTCTTTGCTATCATATAATATTAATGAAAACTTAACAAAGACTAAATGAAAGCGAGACTTAGAAGCTTCATCTATGTTGTGGCATCAACGCTTAGGCCACATTTCACGAGATCGCTTATCTCGTCTCGTGAAGGATGAAGTCTTACCATCTCTCGATTTCAATGATTTTGGAACATGTGTCAAATGCCTTAAAGGTAAAATGACATCAGCAAATAAGAAAGGTGTCACTAGGAGCTCTAATTTATTAGAACTCATTCACACTGATATTAGTGGCCCTTACCCCGTTGCTGGTATAACAGGACATACTTCATTTATCACTTTTATTGACGATTATTCTCGTTATATGTACTTGTATCTTATTAAAGAAAAATGTGAATCACTTGCGACTTTTAAAGATTATAAAACTGAAGTTGAAAAACAACTTGATCTTCAAATAAAAGTTGTGAGATCAGATAGAGGAGGTGAATATTGTGGCAGACATACTGATGTGGGTCAGGCTCCTGGTCCATTTTATGAGTTTTGTAAGGGCCAGGGGATCTTGAACCAGTACACCATGCCCGGTACTCCTCAGCAGAACAGTGTTGCTGAGAGAATAAATAGGACCCTAATGAACATGGTACGCAGTATGTTAGCCAACTCAGGTTTACCCTCATTCCTCTGGACCGAGGCCTTAAAAGCAGTTGTTCATATACTCAATAGAGTTCCTTCAAAGTCTGTTCCTAAAACTCCTTATGAACTCTAGAGATGAAAGAAACCGAGTCTTAGATATATGAAAGTATGGGGCTGTTTTGCCGAAGCTAAACTCTATAATCCTTTCTTAAAGAAACTTGACATGAAAACTGTCACTTGTTACTTCATCGGTTATCCCGATCACTCAAAGGGTTATAGATTCTATTGTCCTTCTCACGTCACTCGTATTGTAGAAACCAAGCATGCCAAATTCCTTGAGGATTTTAAGGTCAGTGGGAGCAGTGAAAATCCTTATCCAGATTTAGAAGAAGTATAAGACGCGGGGGGGGGGGAGGGGGAGAGATTCGTCGCTTACCTTAACTCTGATTACTCCTCTTGTACACCACGCTGCACCGCACGTCACTGCACGACTTCCTCCTTCTTCATATCTTAATGCTACTCCTTTTATACTAGAGAATGAAGACACATCAAACGACCGACATGAAGACAATGCCGAACCCGATAAAAGGCCTACTAACTTTAATGATTTTGTTACTTACCTGACTGAAGCTGAAATGGATGCCGGAAAGTTTACGGATCCTACTTCTTATCATGAAGCCATTAGCAGTGATCAGTCTTCTGAATGGAATAAAGCCATGATTGACGAGCTTGACTCCATGAAGAAAAATGATGTTTGGGATTTAGTCGAATTACCCAACGGTGCTAAACCCGTAGGATGTAAATGGGTATACAAAACTAAGCTAGATCCAAATGGAAACATTGAACGCTATAAAGCGAGATTGGTTGCAAAGGGTTTCACTTAGAAAGAAGGAATCGACTATCAAGAGACCTTTTCTCCTGTTTATCGAAAGGATTCATTAAAGATCGTGATGGCCCTAGTAGCTCACTTTGACTTAGAGCTACATCAGATGGACGTCAAAACCGCTTTCGTCAACGGCGACTTGAACGAAGACTTGTTCATGAAACAGCCTGAAGGTCAAGAACATCTAGTCTGCAAGTTGAAGAAATCCATATACGGGTTGAAGCAGGCATCACGTCAATGGTACCTAAAGTTTGATGAAGTCATGAAGAAACAAAGTTTCCTGAAGAATCAAGTGGATCAATGCACCTACCTCAAGATTAGTGGGAGCAAATTTACTATACCGATCCTTTACGTAGATGACATTCTATTGGCAAGTAATAGTTTAGATATGTTGCATGAGTCAAAGCATTTACTCTCGCATAACTTCGACATGAAGGATCTCGGAGAGGCTTCTTATGTTAAAGGCATCGAAATACACCGAGATAGATCTAAGGGCATTTTGGGATTATCTCAGAAAGCCTACATCGAACGGGTCCTCACACGTTACAATATGCAACATTGCTCTCCTTCTGTAGCTCCAGTAGTTAAGGGAGATGTTTTCGGTTATTTCCAATGTCCGAAAACAGAGGTTAAAAAGGAGCAAATGAGAATGATACCTTATGCATCAGTAGTTGGGAGCGTCATGTATGCTCAAGTCTGTACTCATCCGGATATCGCTTATATTGCTGGAATGCTTGGCCGTTATCAGACTAATCCTGGCCTTGATCACTGGAAAGCAGCTAAGAAAGTACTTCGATATCTGCAAGGGACGAAAGACTATAAACTGACTTATAAAAGAAGTGAAAATTTAGAAGTGGTTTGTTATTCTGATTATGACTTTGCTAGTGCAAAGATGACAAGAAATCCACTTCAGGGTACATCTTTATGTTAGCCGACGGACCTATCTCTTCGAAGAGTCATAAGCAACAGTTGACCCTAACATCTACTATGATGGCAGAATACATAGCTGTGTATAACGCGACCTGTCATGTAATGTTGCTAAAGAATCTGATCACTGGACTCGAAATAGTTAATTCCATTTCTAGACCATTGAAGCTCTATTGTGATAACTCAGCTGCCGTTAATTTCTCGAATAGTAACAGTTCAACTGGAGCTGGATTATATCTTGATACAATGTACTTGTTCGTACGTGAGCGAGTTGAGGAAAATAATCTTTGATACAAACATGTAATGTTTGCTCTCAAGGGAAGTTAATTATTTACCAACTAAAGTAGGGTGTGAATCCCTAGTGTAAGATGAGATTTAATATGTGGCTCTTATAATCATTTATCTAATTTCATTTATCTAATTATTAAATGATCAAATATAATTATTTATTTATTTAATAACATATGGCTAGTAATTAGTCGATGGGCCTAATTACTCTTAATGGGCCACTAATGGGTTTCCCATTGGTTGTACATATAAATAGAGAGTTAATTAGAGGGAATAGACTAATCTTCAATCTATTCCATCACCACTAAATCTCCCCTCTCTCTCTGCTAAACCGTGAGCTCTCAAGAACTCACCTAATACCATCCTAATCGTACACCCTAAACGGGAACCCGATCCAGATCAGAGATCATGTCGTCTTCCCTATCATCGGTGAACTTAGCAGGTATGTTATTATTATTGTTTTCCATTACATAGTCACAAGAACTGATCAACATATAGATATATTCTAGAAGTGATAAATATATACGCATACATCACTACATGATAACGTTTAGTGTTTTAAATCGATGCATCGTCTAAATGGTTATCAAATTTGCGACCAGAAGTTTGCATGATTTGTTGCTTAGCTAATGAGATATCAAGCACAGTTTTTCCATATTTCATTTATTTTGGTAATAATGACGAATTGAATTCCCAAGTTACTAATGATTATTGGAAAAAGTGTTGAACATTCTGATACACGAATTGCTTTTGTTGAAGACGATCAACAGACGTCTTTGATTCAGTGCAAACTCAATAATCATGAGAGCAAAAGTTCATCTATATATTTTGTTACATGTGATTTTGCATGCAATAACATTAATTCACATCAAGCCAACGAGTTTTAATACTTCCTCCCCATTACAGTTGGAACCAAATATTTTCCATCTAAGATTTTTTGGTTGTATGGTATATATTGAAATTGATCCACCACAATGCACAAAGATGGGACCTCAAAGGAGGTTGAGAATATATGTTGGGTATAAATAGAGCCACTAATGAATGATTCATTTATGGCTCAATATATTGGTTTTCACTTAATGAATTAACATCCCAACATTAGGGGAGATTAAAAGCAGCTGGAAAAAGAATGAGTTGGAATGAATTATCGTTGATCCTCAAACTAAACAATGTGAACCAGAAGTTTGAAAGATAATTCATTACCAAGATAAGAATCAGTTACCAGACACATTAACTGACCTTAAAAAGAGTGACTAAGTCACATATGCCAGTTGCTAATGCTCCAATTAATTTTAGTGTCCAAGAAGGACAATCACATATTGATAATGAGTCTATGGCACGTCTGTAACTTGATAAACTAGTCGATTCCAAGAATAAAAATCCTCAGAAAAGGAGCAAGTAATTAAGATGGTCAAGTCGAGGTACATTAGAATGGTCTCCTGAAGAGACACTAGACATATGGTTCCAGAAAAACCTCAGGTACCTGAAAATAAAGAGATCTCGGTAAATTATGTCATGTCTAGAAATGTATGGAATCAAAACAAAATCGACGTCGTTATACTTTTGCATATAATAGCGCTTGAAATAATCAAAATGATGAGGATCAATAATGTATCTGCCTATGAATGAAAATATAGAAATGATTGGCCAAAATGAAAAGATGCAAATTAGGCATAATTGTCTTCTCTCACAAAATAGAAATGGTTTGGACTAGCAGTCCAGATACATGAAGTTGTAAATATGTTGGATATAAGTGAGGTCTTTTGTGCGAAAGAATTATGTGAAATAATGAAAAAAGATAGAAGGCAAAATTGGTGGCACAAGGATTTTCGCAAAGACCTATAATTAATTATAAGGAGACAAATTCTCTAGTGGTGGATGTAGTGATTTCCAACATCTTATTAGTCTGGTAATATAAAAAGAGAATTGATATGCATCTTAAAATATTGTGAGACACATGATATCAAAATTTACAAGAAAATCCCTAATGGATTCATACTACTAAAATCATGTAGAGTAAGTTCTCGAGAACATTATGATTGTTGTATACAGATTCAGATCCGTATACATTATGTATGTTGTATATGTTATTGAATTGATTGGAACTCCTTATGAGTTTTCTAAAGCGATTGAATGTTTAAAAGTTATTTGAAACATCTTAGAAATGTAATCCGTGTGCACCAGTAAACATGCAAGAAATAAATTCAACATGATTATTATGGTATGCCAATGATGGTACGTACAATATAGATTGGAAATGAATCCATTGTTATCGATTTATAATTATATTTGCTAAAAGATAAAGTTTATGTACCAAACTTCTGAAGGGTGAATGCACATGCATAATTAGTCAAGTTGGAAAGAAGTCCATGATGGATTATAAATGTTTCAAGCATTTATATACAACCTTGAGAATTATATTATAACAAGTTTTGTATATGGATTGAAATAGTCGGGTCGAGTGTGCTATAATCGACTCACTGATTATCTTGAAATATAAAGATATAAATATGTTGTAAATGATCCATATGCTTTATTGAAAGAACAATCACATGTTTGTTGTATCTCTTGAAGAGATCAAAATTTGTATAAAGTTATTTTTATCCATCAATCGAGTGACATCAAGAAGATGTTGAAACATTTAATACAAACAAATATTTTGACACCCTTAAGGTAAGAAAGCTTTGGGTTTATATTTTGCTAACCCATCGAAACAAGTTTAATTAGTCTTGCAGATGCAGGTCATGTAACACAACACAATTGTGAGTCTGGTGGTATATGTTTACGAGAGGAGGCAACAGAAATTTTACATGAAGATCATACATTGTTGGCCAGCTTAAGGAATTGCATTTCAAGAAATAAAACAACAAATCATTGACTATAGAAGTTTTGAGGATTTTTTTCAAAAGATCAACATACATCACCTAAAGGATATATATAAATGAGGGGGAGTATTATACACGTTGCACTCTTTTTCCCTTAGCTATGATTTTGTCCCACTGGGTTTTCCTAGCAAGGTTTTTAATGAGGCAACATAACTGATCTAGTAGCGTCAGTTTATCTCACAGTCCTGAAGTACTGATTTAACATCATCATGAAGTATGTTGTTAACTGTGTATAATGCGCATTGCACTCTTTTTCCCTTAGCTATGGTTTTGTCCCACTGGGTTTCCTGGCAAGGTTTTTAACGAGACAACATCTTCAAATGTATTAACTGGATAGTAAAGGGGGAGTGTTATGAATATGTTATTATGGTGACTATCCAAGTTCCTAACTCCCATATTACTTATGTTTGTATTAATGATATTAGCACTATATATAGTGGCTATTGTACTTGATATGATACCTCTAATAAAAAGACTTCTCTCTTTTCTCTCATTCTCTTCTTTCTTATGTTTACATACTTTGTATATTGGATGCTATTAGGTCGTTATACAACATTTATCACTTTTCTTATTTCTTAATTTGTTTCGTTTATTTTTTTAAAAAATGTCTCTTAAAAACCGTCGTCCAACTGTGTTTGAAAAAAATCTGACAACATTTGGTGTTTGAAAATTCCAATGATGTTTAAAAAAATCGGAAGGTGTTTGGAAAAAAAAATTACCTCAACAAATTTGTAAAAAATAAAATAAAATCATTTTTTTTTAAATTAATGATTTTATATAAACACAATGAAATTCTACCTCAACAATTTGTAAAAAAAGATACCGTCAGATCCTCCGATGTTTATAAAATACCGTCGATTTGGACACATGGCGGACTGTGGTTGGCTGAGAACAATGTCAGACGATCATGTTATACCGTCGGTTCCGACGGTATATAAGGGGATATTTTTGACGTAATTATTCGTTTATACAAGTTTATTCAAGTCTTTTTTTTTGTTATACGTGGACATGTTCCGTCACAAAACGTTAAAGAATCAGCTAGTTTATTTTAAAGTCTATTATTATTAAATAAAAGATTTTACAAGATTTCTTCTCTAAGTTTCACGCGCGCGAGTGTTGAAACTGGCTTCAATATTCTTGCAATAAATCCATGCACAAAGAGAATAACTCACCTAAATCATGTCCCTGACCCTAATATTTGTATATAAAACTCCTCCACCACCACAACTCACAAACCAACCAACTCTCTCTCAAAAACAACCGCCTAACAAAAGATCCACTACTTCCGATCAACCACCCTCACAGATTCACACCGGAAACAACTCATATATATATATGGACCAAAAGAGAAGCACTCTGGATCTTTTTAAAACCAATGATCTCGCAACCGAGCTCAGATTAGGGTTGCCGGGAACCGATGACCAGCCGGAGATCAAAACCAGTCTTTCCGGCAACAAAAGAAGTTCATCGGAGATGGGATCAAGCACTTGCACAGATGAAAATGAATCCAGATTTTCACCACCCACCAAGTAAGTTACCAAGACATACGCCTCTTTGAACCGTTTTCATTTGAACCGCCCAGTCATCGGACGCAGGGCCTGCTCAACATATTTTATGGTTTAAAGCGAATGTTGAAATTGAGGCATGCTGTGAAAGTTTTATAAATATATATAAAAAAAATTAAAATGTAATTTAATTGAGCGTTAAAACGTATAATGTTGACATAAAAGTTATGAAATTATCATTTCTCTCTGAAAACACAAAAGTTGAGAATACAAATTAAAGTAGTTTTTCAATTTTTTGGACCCTTCAAATTTGGGAACATAAAACGGTTGTTTTAGATGCTTTTACCGATCGGACATACCAGAATTATATATTATTTTAAAATTCTTAATTTATTTTTTTCTTTTAAAATCTTATTTTTTTAAAATTAATTTAGTATTTTAAATTACATATTTTATTTATTTAAATCTTTATATGTCATTAAAATTATTAATTTTTTATATTAATATATAAGTATTTTTATATAATAAATATATAGTTTTAATTTTTATATTATTTATTATATCATCTAATTGTTAAATCCAGTGTGTCTAGTTCTTAATTCAAACCCTATTATAAATTTAATATTTTGATGATGCATAACTGACATGTGGAAACAATGGTTTTCAGGGAACAAGTTGTGGGGTGGCCGCCGGTGAGATCTTACCGGAAAAGAATACTTCAGGTGAAGAAAACGGAATCGGAGATGGGTTCAGGGATGTATGTGAAAGTGAGCATGGATGGAGCTCCATATTTGAGGAAACTAGACCTTACAATGTACAAAAGCTATGAAGAACTCATGAAGGGTTTGCAAGATATGTTTAAGTGCATCATTGGGTTGTACTCTGAGAGAGAAGGGTACAATGGATCACAGCATGTTCCAACTTATGAGGATAAAGATGGAGATTGGATGCTTGTTGGAGATGTGCCATGGGAGATGTTTATAAGTTCTTGCAAAAGACTTAGAATTATGAAGAGTTGTGAAGCTAGAGGATTGGGTGATTTTGTATAAATTAAGCAAACCAAATTAAAAAAAAAATTAATAATAAAAAAGTAAAATATATATAAAAAAGAGGGTTTTGGATTATTGAAGAAGGATTCAAGAAACAAGATCTTGGAGGGTTTTGAAATTTTTAGGAAGAAGGTTAGGGGAAAAGTATACATATTTGTTTGTGTTCATGTAACATTTTTTTTTTCAAAGTATATTTTTGATGTTATATGGAAGTAAATATGAATACAAATGTTTATTTTTTTTATGGACTTGAAGTGTCTGTTTGGTTATTCAACTGTTTTATAGAAAATATTATTATTATTAATGTATAAAATATACAAGACCGGATCTGTTGTATCTTATCTTTTTCCCGTCTGTATTCTAGGATTATACTCTACAACATATTGTGTAGTATTACGGTATAATTACAAACTACAATGCATGTAAGACAAAAAAAAAAGATAAAATCATAAATACAAGGTGATTTTTAATTTTGAAACACAATAATATTGGTATAATAAACACAATAAGTGATGTTTAGTTTTTAAACATAATAATAATACATTAATACCAGGTACTTTGGTACAATAAACACTATAATCTTGTGTTTATTTATTTTTATTTTTGTCTGTACCGTTGATTTATAAGTCTCACTCTGGTTTGAAATCTTCAGAAAGAGGTAGGATTCTTTTTTAACATGTAAAATAACGTACTTGTAAAGTCATTGAATTTTATAAAGTATTTAATTTTTTGTAATCGTACTTGTAAAAGTGTTGCACTTTAATCACGAACATACGTATAAAAAACGGTTTATTTTATAAAAAAAACACATAAACCCAACACGATCCTTGCTAAAACATACCAAACTTTGCCCCCAAACTAACTTTTTACGGTTATCCACCCCACTCATTTTACCACCTAAAATAAATACATATGATAATTCTTAACTTCAACTTGGAATAGCTACAATGCATTGATATTAAAACAGAAATCCTGACATAAAAACTATCAAAAACATTACATAAAAAGCAAGAGCAAACCGAAACCATCCCATAACTAACCAACTAACATGAACAGTAAACAAGAGCACAAGGCAAAAGATGACAGACTCAATAAACAAAATTTAATGATGTTTCTTGGGCTGGAGATAAGTTAATAAGGTGGCAAGTGGTCTCCAAACATGGAATCTGAGCGCGCATTAGCAGTTTGATCGTGAAAAGATTCCATTCGGGAATCTAATACAGATAACTGAGACTTAACCCAGGATGGATTGAACCGCCCTTCGACCCATAAAGCTTCACCCGTGTCTTTGTGCTTGAAATCCGGATAATTCGGGCTTCTCTGTAGACCCATTTAACAATCAGCAACATCATGCTTTGTTTTAGGTTCATATGAAGCGTTTCAGTTAAGGTGGCAATTGCGACATATTTGCTGATGGGTTGACGGGCCAAACAAGTTCAAAATCGACCAAAGTGTATTTTTAATGCATAAAACTCGGCACATCATTCTATTCAAGAAAATTCATATTATTATCAAAACAATATAACTTTTTATATAATCATATTTGACACACTGATTGATAATAACTCTTTTTGTTGAACATAAGTGCTTGGGTCAACCCGACCTCACCCATATCGACCAGCACCAAGAATTACCATTTATAACCTGAACCGTTTGACCCTAACTTACCCATTTTCCCCCTAATAATCTTTAATGTGCAAAATGTGTCACGTGGTTGATTTCATCATTGGGCGACATATATATCAGATGGATCAATATTAAACCATTTGTCCAGAAATGGGTCAATTTGGGTTGTAATTTACTTTAAAAGGGTCAAATTAGTAAAATTATAAATTTTAGTGAAGAGGGAAGCCAGTCATAGATTTAAAGTTGCTCAAATTGCATCCATATTTGGTATAGTAGTTATCCACAACAAAAGGTGGAAAACTGTTGTCTTGGCAACCCGACCCGTTTTGACCTAAACCTATTCGCCCGCTATGAAACCCATCTAATCTGCACCTTTTGCCACTTATGGTTAATATTGTGTGTTAATAAACAAAAATGTGATAGTGAGGCCCGTATCTGTTACCTTGTTCTTCCTATTATCCCACCAATCAGCAGGATTAGCAAAAAATGCTTGCCATAGTTCCTCTACGGATCCTGTACCATTTGCTGCATAATTCTTTTGCTTTCTACCTGCACAAAAAACGGTTCTTACATTGTAAAGGTGAAACGACTGGATGAAAATTGCAAGAATTTTCATTTTAGGCAGTTCTCGTGTAATAATCATTTGCCCATTGATGAAACTAGAAAACATTAATACGGTTGACCGGTTGTCTAGATGCACACGAGGTTTTAGTGTTTCGTCATATTATAAAAGTGTATTTTAGATATTTGACAAATAATCAAGCACTTTCTGATAATTTGCGCAAGGTCACACGATGCAAATATCAAGACAATATCTGCCTTGCCGACCCACTCATTTGGCCACCTCTAATCATCTAGATAATTTTCTTAACTTTTAAGAAATAAATAAAAAATACATTTATTTGAGACGGGTATATTTTATAAAAGTAAGTGCCTGTTGTCATAGAGCTCGAGTTGGAGTTGGAGTTGGAATTGTAATTGTAGTTGAAGTCTCCATCATTAGATGGGGCTGAAGGCGGGCTTCTCTCGACAAATTTTAGCTGTTGAACAACTACCTGCCAGCAACAACAAAAACATATAACTTCTTGAAAATTAGGAGATAAAAGGTTTAGCAAGAATAACAAAAAATAAGTGAGCTACAAGGTAACCTTATAGTATGTTTGTTGCTTTCCATCATCACTATCGACTGTATCTGAAACAAGACGGCCCAATACATATATTTGTTGTCCTTTTTCCAAATGCTGAGAAGCAATATGTGCCACCTCATCCCAAAATGTCAAATTGATCCTGAAAACGCCCATAAAGGTTCATGTATACTTTTTAACAGCTTAAACTTTCATATAACGATTTGGAACATAAGCAACCAAATGTGAAAATGGTAAACAGAAAAAATCTGCTAAACTAAGCTAAAAAGGATACGGGTCAAACATATTCAAAACTAACCCATAGCATACTTTGTGTTTGCATTCCCCTGACTAGCTTTATTTACAGTTTTTGTAATCGTATTTCAGAGGCATTCGGGTCTGTGTTCTGAAAGTGACTGATACTGTATTTATAAAATCAGGTAATAAGTTGTAGTAAATGGGCCTAAAAAGAATATATTTGAAAACTTCTGATTATTTAAGTAATTAGTAGATAAAAAGATGAAAAATAACACTTATGAGAAAAAGGGACCATTTTGTAAAATAAGAGTAAAAATCCTTCAAATTATGTTAAAGAAAGAGGTAAATAGGTACTTTTATTTAGAAATTACAAAATTAACTATCTGTTAAGTTTTTTGAATTGTAGATTAGGTCCACAAAACTACATTTTTTTTCCATTATGGATGTTCTACAAATTTAGACACAAAGGGTCAAAACTTAAACAATCTAAAAGTCAATAGATTCCTGCATTTTAGACTCACTATTACTTTTTTAATTAACTATCAGTTCACCAAGTAACCAGGGTCACGAGAACGCGAGATAGTTCAATACTCACCCTATTAGGGTCAATAATTTACACTCTACAGGCACACACACACACACAATTATCAAACACAACTGCAGTTGCAGGAACAATAAACCCATATTTTAAAGAATGGGTCATGATTACCACCCCTAATATTTACTGATCCTGGACACATTTTGCTCAGAACCCGAACCTGTTTTGACCTGTTACTCGAACCGACCATTTTGCCAGGCTTAGGCGTGGTAATGGTCCTCGAATTCCTCTATTTCAATCTTTATAACTCTAGATGTTACCAATTTACCAGAATCATCCAACAATATTTCATAAAATCAACAAATTTTACATCCTATTCCCCCATATGCATACAAAAACTAGACCACTGTTAAACCCCCAAAAGTAATGTTCACAGAACGACCGGATTTAAGAACCGGAGTACGTCATGAATAATATAAAAAGTAAAACTATGTATATAGATACAAAATATATGTGTTTTGATGCAAAATTTATAATTTTAATGACATATGAAGACGTAAATAAATAAAATACGGAACTTGGGATACTAAATTAATTAAAAGAATAAGATTTTTGAAAGAAAAAAAATGGAAATCCGGTCCGACCAACGACCACCCGGTCTTCACTCCTCCGAGCGGTACGCGGGTGGTTCAAACAAAATGGTTCAAATAGGCATAACCCGACCAGTTCTATGACCGGTTACAGGCCTGACCAGGCAGTCCGGTTCAGAAAACACTAACCCTAATTTCAAACAACTCCTTCCTAACAACATACTCCAAAATTAAAACCACAATCAATCATACAAATGAGTAAATTAATCGCCAGTGAGTTTACCACGTAGTATCAGTGGCCGATTTTTTGACGGCGAGGCGACACCAGGCGAGGACTTTCCCGGAGCTAAGCTGCTTAAACTCAACCGGAGTACCAACGGTTCCGATAAGTTGAACGGAATTACACAATTCCTTCTTCCACGGAACTTCCGTCGGTCTAGGGTATTGCTGACCGTTTCCAATTAAACCTTTCTCGTACTCGTAGTGATCATTGCTCGTGTGAACTCCGTTATGGTTGTAATCAAACGATGATTTAACATTAGTACTGACAGATAATCTGCTGTTAAAGTTTTTGTGCAATGATGTAGAACGTATGAAGATACGATTGTTTGGAGGTGTGTGTTTGAGTAGAGGTTTACTGGGAACTAACTGAAGGTTATTTGGGAGAAAATTTTGGTGGATTGTCGCCATTTTTGCGCTGTTTTTGCTCTGGTTTGAGAGATAAGAATATTATTGTTTTAGTTTTAGGGCGTGTGAGGGTGACCCGAGTCCCCGACTCGGTGCTTTGAATGGCCTTTGGGCCGGGTTAAGCTTTTAACATTATTATTTGAGTAAACTTCACCTTTCGTCCCCAGTTTTGCAAAAAATTCAGGTTTCGTTCCTCTAAAATACATTTCATCCCTAACGTTTTATGTTTTAATAGTTTCCGTCCCTTGTCCTTAACTCTGTTAAATTTTCTGTTAGTTTTTGTGCAAATTTACTAATATACCACTCACCCCTTTCTTCTTCTTCATCAGACTCAATAAAATGTATATGAGACTCAATAACATGAATGACACTTTCCTCTGGCGCGACTCCCCTCCGCCCACCGGCTCCCCAGAACCACCTCCCCTCTGGCCGATGACAGGTCTTAGTGGCTCCAACAAAAATGACGGCGATGGTGGTTAGGGATTCCAGGAAGCAGAGACAGAGGTGGAGACAAGGTAGCAGGCGGCGTCGGGTGGCCTAGATAGCGACAATGACGATGTTAAACGGCGGAGATGGTGACGGGATGAGTTTTCCGGCGACACCCCATCTAGGGTTCTGGCGTAGCAAAGGTGGTGGAGGCTGAGGTGAGACCTGATGGTAGCGGAAATGGAACGAGGATGGTGTTCCGAAGACGGAAACGATTTTCACCACGTGAATCCCCCGTCACCTGGTTCTTCATGGTCATCGTCGTCTTTCTCCGATCAGCATCACCACCGGCAGGCAGTTGTTTGACGAGTGTAAAAATGTGGACTGTGAAAAAATGGAGTCAAAATTGTTTCTTTGGTATGATGGTTGAACAAGAAGAATGGTGAGGGATATATTAGTAAATTTGCACAAAAACTAACAGAAAACTTAACGGAGTTAAGGACCAGGGACGCAAAGTGTTAAAACATCAAACTTCGGGGATGAAATGTGTTATAGCGGGACGAAATCTGAAGTTTTGTGTAAACCTCGGGGACGAAAACTGAAGTTTACTCTTATATTTTTTGTTGAGAATATTGTAAGTATTACAATTTATAATCATTTGATTAATTTTTTTAACAGCAATTTGGATCACTAACATGCCACTGGCCACTCGATCATCTTCACCACCCTCAAGAGAAAACCTACATAGATGAGAAAATCTCCTGCCCCAACCTGAAACCCCTTTTAATCATTTGATTAATTAAAATGACCAAATTATGTAACTCATAATGTAAACATGTCGTTAATATATATTTTCAAATACATGACAAGTATAATTTATAATATAAATCAATCAATCAATACCATACCAATAAAAATCTCATAAATAGTAAAGCTATATGTTGGGTCTAGGGAATGTTGGATGTAAGCAAACCATATCCCTATCCAAACAGATAAAAAGGCTGCTTCCAAGGATACCCCATCTCCAAAAACATTCTTAGGACCTGAAAAAGTTTATTAGTACTGCTAATTTTAAATAAACTGTTTATTCTATAGGGTTGCAGTTAGCTCAGTTGTGTTATATGAAACTGGTTGTTGAGACATTGGAGATGACAAACACAAGGATATTTAGGTGGATGTATAGGTACACAAGATAAGGAATTAAGTTTTTTGAGATAAACTGAGGACGGGTCGCATTTCAAACAAGATAAGTGAGGGGAGTTAAGATTATTTGGGCATGTGCATATGAAACAAATGATTATACATATAAGAAACGTAGAAACCTGGGAAGGAGTAGATGCATACTCAAACTAACATGAGCTAAGCAGATCAATAGGATTTGGTAGATTTACGCATCTTTAAAGACATGATCGGTGATAAGAATTATTGGAGACGTTGAAAAAAATAGGGATTTTCAGAGGTAAGTAATAGATCCAAACAAAATTTCTTATATCGAATTCAAAGTGCCATGCCCCGTATCAATAATTATAATTTTACGTATGGACATTAATCTACGAAATAAAAAAAAATACCGTAGGTGCGATTCGAGGTGCATAAAACAGTTTTTTAACCCGAACCGAACCGGTTTGGTCAACAAAAAGTCAAAACCGGCTTGAGTTCAAACCGGACCGGTTTGAAACCGGTTTGAGATGGTCCGTTGACCGGGTTTGACCGGTTTAAAAAACGGTTTGAAACCAGTTTTTAATCGGTTCGGTTCGGGTTAAACCGGTTTCAAACCGGTTTAAATGTATAGGTTTCAAACCGGTTTTAAACCGGCGGTTTGAACCAGTTTGAAACCGGTTTGGTATAAACCGGTTCACGACCGGTTCGGTTTTCGGTTTGAAACCGGTTTGGTTTTTCAAACCGGTTTTTTTTGTGCATCTCTAGGTGCGATGATTTACTTCACGGGCGCTATTAGCCCAAGCCCATTAAAATTCACGACCCAAATAAGATCACGTGGAAATCACGTGGAGAAACGTCATGACGCATAGACGTTAAAATCCACCCCCAAATCCCCCATTTGTTCGCAGTCACAATCACATCGTCGGAGCTCCAAAATGTTGGCTCGATTGGCATCCAAACGACTGCTCGAGATCCGTCAAGCCTTCCGTCAATCTCCTCAGGTTTCTTCCACTTTTCAATCTGTTCAATTTTTAATTTATCGAATCAATCTTTGAAATTTGTTGATTCGTTTTTTCAGTCATCTCGATCGTTATCCACTGCCCTAAACTATGTAAGTTTTAATTGATTTGATTCTTCTTTATAAATTTGATCTTGATTTCGGCTTGTAATGATTTATGCATTTAATTATGTTTTGTGTGTGTGTGTGCAGCATCTTGATTCTCCCGATAATAACCCTGATCTTCCATGGGAATTTAGCGAGGCTAACAAACCTAAGGTAAGTTGCAATTATATGTTTTTAAATCATGTGGTTTTGAAGAGTTATTATGGAAAAGGGAGGGATATTGAGGAATTGAAGTTGCCCTAGGAAGTGATTTAAAATTCTGAAAGTATGTCATTTCTAGAACTAGTTTTGAACTAAAATTGAGTATGCTAATATTGTAGGATGGTACATACATAAGAGTCAGGCTTAAGTTTCTTGAAATTTTCTATCTACTTTACTTGAAATGTAGTTTACTTGGCATATTTGAAGTAGATTTGTGCAACATAGAGGTCATGTAAATGCATGTAATTGTTAACTTTTGAAGATTTATACTTATACATCTGGATGAGAGGTACCGTTAGAAGCTATTGCCAAACATAGTAGTCAACGGCTCAAGGACTTGATGCGAAAAGGTTGAGCCTTGGGCTTAGGTGTAAGGCGCTTAAAAAGCAAAGGCTTTTTTAAGAAAGGCGCACAATATAAGCAGGTTATTTTTAGGAGTTTTAGACATGTTTTAGGATGGTTTAGGGCTAGTTTAGGCTGGTTTCAGGCCATTTTTGGATGTTCCAGATCAGTTTTACCTGTTTCAGACCTGTTCAAGCCGGAATTTGCGCCGGGATGCGCCATTATGATTAAAAATATAAACATACCTAGGCTCGTACCTTGTGCGCCTTTGACTACTATATTGCAAAATATCTGTTTAGATTAAAAGCTACTGGATGATTAAGTGTTTGTTATTTTGAATTCTAGGGTTATTTGCTACATGCAGGTAAAGGAGATATTGTCTCATTACCCATCAAATTACAAGCAATCAGCAGTCATTCCTTTGCTGGATCTTGCACAACAGCAGCATGGGGGGTGGCTTCCTGTTTCAGCAATGAATGCGGTATGTTGGTACAATGAAAGTTGGTTTAGAGTAAGGTACTGGAGATATAATGTGTAAATACAGACCGATAGAGATGATATATGAAAATTAGGACTAGCAGAACGAGCTTTTTATCCTAAATTAATCAGGGTAAAGTTATGACCCTTGAAAATTCGAAGTAGAGATGTAAATTTACTAGGAGTCCAGAATTGGGGTAACTTTATTAAGAGAACTCAATGAATGGAAGAGTTTTTTTTTTTTTTTTTTGCTAATTGTAGTTAAGGACTATCAAAATAACTTAAGGGTTGTATAGAATATTTTAATACATTTAATTGACAGAAAGAAAATGTTTATCGCTAAAAAGTCTAAGGTCTTTGTAGCGTAACATAGAGTGTAGATATTACTTTTATTCCCTAACTCTTCAAATAAATGCAATGACAATATAAGCACATGATGACACGTAGGTAGCAAATAGGCATTTATTATTTATTTTAGAAAAAAGTATAATTTTTTCTTTTATCTATATAGTATGCCCAAAAGTACTTATTGTGGGATTTAACTATACAAATAGACACTCTTGTATGTTACTATTTACAAATAATATCAACGATAATAACAATTTTCATTACCGTCCATTGCTAACATTAATGCTATTTTGTTTCTGTGTTCTATATATTTGTTGTTTACACTAATGTTACAATCTGGTGCATGCTCAAGGTGGCTAAAGTGATAGAAGTTGCTCCTATTCGTGTGTACGAGGTTGCAACATTTTATTCAATGTTCAACAGATCAAAAGTAAGGATTCAGAAGCATGTTTTGGACAGGTTTTATCTACCCAAATGTAGAAGTTTAAATTTGGACAACGGTTTTTCAGGTTGGCAAATACCATCTTTTGGTCTGTGGAACAACTCCTTGTATGATCCGTGGGTCACGAGATATTGAAGATGCATTATTGAAGCATTTGGGAGTTAAACGAAATGGTTGGTTATTTTATTTGCAGTCCTTTGGAAGCCCTTCTTTGGTTTGGCTTAATATAAAGTTGGCCAAATGGGTTGATCCCAACACTTAGTTTTCATTATTTTCAAGTAATTAGCATGTCAATATGTTTACAAAAACTATTTTTTTCCAATATCAATATAAAATGAATTTGGAAGTTTAATGCATTAAAAATTCAATTCCCTTGATTTTTGACACATTTGGCTCGTTTTCTTATAAGCTTATTTTGTGTAGATTTAACACGTGGCTTCTAAAGATACTCTATTGTGTGTTTGTTTATGATATGACAGAGGTTACAAAAGATGGCTTATTTTCTGTTGGAGAAATGGAATGCATGGTGAGTCACTTTTTCTTGGTGTAAAGTAGCATTTTCCAGGTTTTGCACATGCCAGAAGGTCAAAAAATGTGCTTTATGAAATATAGATGCTGGTAAACATGTCCATTATTATCTGCTTCTGTATAACAAATTAGTCAATAACATAGGCTATAACTTGTTATGATATATATTATATAATTATAATTTTCAAACAAATCCAATCATTCATACTCAATCTTGTTTAACAATTTAAATTCATAAGATATCATGGCTGAATTGTCATTATCTCATTTTGCTTGTTTATATTAGAGGCGGCAATTTCATCCCATATATCTAAGTTTTCTTAATTAGAGTTATTTTTTACCAACCAGAGGTTTTGGAATCATATTGTTGATATATTATATATGTAAGAAATTAAAATGAGTTAGAAGAAAGCTTTGGTGGGTCGACCCAATCCGAATTTGCTTATTTTGCTACATTTATTAATTATTTAAGAAGTTGATGGCCTTTGGTTTTTGTTTTACTATGCAGGGTTGTTGTGTAAATGCTCCTATGATTACTGTGGCAGATTATTCAAATGGATCCGAAGGATATACATATAACTACTTTGTAAGCATATTCAACCCTTTTTTTTGTAACCACCAGATGAATTTGAAGTTCAGAGTCTCAGGATGCATCTGATTCTTCAAACAAACAGGAAGATGTAACACCAAAGAGAGTTGTAGAGATAGTCGAGGCTTTAAGACGTGGAGAGAAGCCACCGGTAAACCAATACTTACGTTATACATTTAATATTTATAAAATTTAAAAGAAATTAAATCTTGTTGGGTAACTCAACCCGTTTGACCTGTTACCAAACTTTCTTGTTTTGCATTCATTTTTCTTATGGCAGCGCGGCACACAGAACCCACAGCGGATCAATTGTGGTCCCGCAGGCGGAAATACTACATTGCTGGGTGAACCCAAACCGCCACCATGCCGTGACCTAGATGCCTGCTGAGGTGAGCCTTTTTCAGGTGGAATGTTTGTTTTTCCTAATAATTTACCGGGTTGAGCTGTTGATCATTGTACTGAAATGTGTAACAAAACTCCCATTTTTCAGTTTCTTTTTACCAAAATATATGGATTGAATTTTTAAATTTGTAATTTGATGTGAGTTTATGAAATTCACAAACTGTTGGACATAATATCTGAGCCAATAAAGACTTATTGTAGAGTTTGTAAAAAAAAGTGTATGTCATGTACTTGTTAACTGAAATGAGGCTTGAAATGACTCACCATAACCAACGGTTAACCAAACCACCATTTGTAACTGAACCTATCGGTTATGAAAATGTAAAAATCAGAACATTAGTTGTAGGTTCGGTCTTGGTCTATAACCAAATTGACCAAAAGTTATAAAATCAAAATACAAACCTTAAAAAGATGGGTGGAAATTAGGGTTGTAAACGAACACAAGCGGGGCTAATTTTGTGTTTATTCGTTAAACTTTAACCGAACAAACGAACATGTTAACTTAAACAAATAAATTTTCTTGTATGTGTTCGTTCATTAAGAAAATGAACATGCTTGCGTTCGTTTTTCTTTGTTCATTAATATTATAAACGAACGGTTCATGAACATAAACCGTCACAAACAAAAACAAGCAAACACAAATGGACATAAATGAACGAACACAAGCTACAAAGTAAACATGAATATCTAAAATACCATCATCCGGATTAATTTTAAATTGGCCTTTGCGTTTTAAAATATGAAATACTGGTAGTAATTAGATTTGATTGAATATTTAAACGTAAACTAACGAGAATACGTAATTGAACGAACAAAACACGCGTTCATGCTCATTTGCTTAATTAATTGAACAAAAAAATGCATGTTCATTTGTTTATTAAATGAACAAACATAAACGACGTTTGGTTGCATATGAATTTAAGAGATCATATTCTAAATGTTTGGTTCAATATGGACCTAAATGTTTGGTTCATCAATTTAAGAGATTATATTCTTTGAGCAATTTAAATCCTGAAACATGCTTTAAACTGATATGACAAGTTACCATCAACAGTAACTTTTAGTCTTCATTAGTTGCGTCTTCATTGTTAGAAACAAGCTCATTAGTAAGAAGTTGTCCTTTAGTATCAGTTCTTGAGAATTTTATTTCTCAACAAGGTCTCTTATATCATTAACTTACTTGTTAAATAAATAAAATGTTATATATTTAGTAATAAAAATTTTATATTTTTACGTGTTAACCAGTATATTACATTGGTTGAATAAAATATAATGCAATTTGTTAACAAACACATTTGTCAAAATATGTTTTTAAAAAATGTAATTTGTCGTGACAGTTATAAGGTCTGTTAAGTTAGTTTTTAAAACATTTTTTTTTCCAACTGAGTATTAAGTTTTTAATTTAATTGATAAATGTTAGTTGATATTAAGTTCATTTGATTGATAATATAATAACTATTTATAATTAAATAATAAGTATTCGTAATTAGATTTATTAATATAAAGATTATTATTTAATAAGAAAGATAAATAGAATATCTAATATTTAATAGGAGAGAGAGGCGGGAAAATAAAGATGAGGAGTAACCAGAGAGTGACATGTGTTCTGAAAAAATTTTCATTTATTAGAGTAGTTAGATATAAATAATAGTAAAGATCAGAACATTAATAAAAAAATTTATGCATCTAATTCATTGTAGCAGTCTAACGTTTCTTAAATGATTTTAGAAAAAAATAATTATTGAAGTTACAGTTACATTGAGTAGTAATAGAGTGATTCGGTATTTGAAAATTATTTTTTGGTAAACTTTATGACATAAATATGAAACTGTTTAATAAAAACTTTGGAATACGAAAAATTCAAATGTTTAATTTAAAATATCAAATTACAAAATATGTGGATATTGTCAGATATTTAAATTCATTAGGTTTAATTTTTTAAATTTGTGATCATTTAGAAATGTAATAATTAGGATAACTAATTAGTATTAATTCAAGAAACCACGACTTTCTAAATTTTTAGAAAGGTATTATTATTGATTAGTAATCTAGGGTTAGGTTATAGTAAAAAGGGTTTTAAAAATAAGAAGGGTAAGAAGGATTCTAAGCTTGACATGTGTCATTTTATTGTTTTTAAAGGGAGGGCATAATGGTCAATGTGTAATACACCAGGTCAATGTGTAATACAATGTCTGATATTACACAATGATCAAACCTGATATTACACAATGAACTGATATTACACAATGAACATATTACACAATGACCTGCCATATTTGAGCGAATTACACAATAAGCTGGAAAACGTAAAACACAATGATAAAAACATATAACACAATGATGAAAAATATTTGACACAATGAACTTGTATTACACAATGACCTGACTAATTACACAATGACTTGACTAATTACACAATGAACTTGTATTACACAATGAACTTGTATTACATGATGAACTTGTATTACACAATGACCTTACTAACTACACAATGAGCTGAAAAACGTAAAACACAATGATAAATACATATAACACAATGAACTTGTATTACACATTGAACTTGTATAACACAATGAACTTGTATTACACAATGAACTAGTATTTCACAATGAACTTGTATTACACAATGACCTTACTAAGTGCACAATGAGCTGGAAAACGTAAAGCACAATGATAAATACATATAACACAATGAACTTGTATTACACAATGAACTTGTATTACACAATGACCTGACTAATTACACAATGACCAGATATTACATAATGACCAGACGTGGTATTACACAATGAACTTGTATTACATAATGAGATGAAAAACGTAAAACACGATGATAAATACATATAACAAAATGAACTTGTATTACACAATGAACTTGTATTACACATTGAACTTGTATTACACAATGACCTGACTAATTACACGATGACCAGACGTGGTATTACACAATAAACTTGTATTACACAATGAACTTGTATTACACGATGACCTGACTAATTACACAATGAGCTGAAAAACGTAAAACACAATGATAAATACATATAACACAATGAACTTGTATTACACATTGAACTTGTATTACACAGTGAACTTGTATTACACAATGAACTTGTATTACACAGTAAACTTGTATTACACAGTGAACTTGTATTATACAATGACCTGACTAATTACACAATGACCAGATATTACATAATGACCAGACGTGGTATTACACAATGAACTTGTATTACACAACGAACTTGTATTACACGATGAACTTATATTACACAATGACCTAACTAATTACACAATGAGCTGAAAAACGTAAAACGCAATGATAAATATATAACACAATGAACTTGTATTACACATTGAACTTGTATTACACAATAAACTTGTATTACACAATGACCTGACTAATTACACAATGAGCTAAAAAACGTAAAACTCAATGATAAATACATATAACACAATGAACTTGTATTACACAATGAACTTGTATTACACAATGAACTTGTATTACACGATGAACTTGTATTACACAATGACTAGATATTACACAATGACCAGATATTACACAATGACCAGACGTGGTATTACACAATGAACTTGTATTACACAATAAACTTGTATTACACGATGAACTTATATTACCCAATGACCTGACTAATTACACAATGACCAGATATTACACAATGAACAGACGTGGTATTACACAATGAACTTGTATTACACGATGAACTTATATTATACAATGACCTGACTAATTACACAATAAGCTGAAAAACGTAAAACACAATGATAAATATATAACACAATGAACTTGTATTACACATTGAACTTGTATTACACAATAAACTTGTATTACACAATGACCTGACTAATTACACAATGAGCTAAAAAACGTAAAACACAATCATAAATACATATAACACAATGAACTTGTATTACACAATGAACTTGTATTACACGATGAACTTGTATTACACAATGACATGATTAATTACACAATGAGCTGAAAAACGTATAACACAATGAACTTGTATTACACATTGAACGTGTATTACACAATAAACTTGTATTACACAATGAGCTGGAAAACGTAAAAAAAATTCTTTTTGTTTATAACGACACTATACTCGTTTTAAAGATAATAAAACGCTCGTTTTTATGGTGTAATTTTTTTGAAAAAATAATGTCGTATGTAAAAGTTATGAACGTTTAAAAATGAGGGGGGAACTTGATAAAAAGTCAACAAAAGTGGTCAAGACTAAAATATACTTCCAACAACTTTTTCTCTTACAATTTAATCTCAAGCATTAAATCTTTTGTACAATTTGATCTAATGGCTATAAATAATGGCTATAAATCCTTCTCACCCTTCTTAGAAATTAGAATACTTTTTATCTGAACGTAATCTTAGTAATATATAATATATAATAAATGTATTGACATTCCACGTGTCTTCCTTTATAATCACTCTCATTTTTTTTCCCGTATTTCTTTCTCTTTTAATAAATGCACCTTAATTTTTTAATAATAATATATTTTTAAAGAAAATACTAATTATACTAATAAACACATTTATTTTTAATCATCACATATTATAAAAACTTTAAAATCTAATTATGTAAGCTTTATTTTCAATCAAATATTAAATAAAAGTCAAATTATATTAAATATTTATTAACGTATTTTCGAAACCCAGTTATATATTAATTTTTACATATTTTAAATTTATTTTCTATCCTTAATACTTAGTTTATGCAATACATTTGTACACCTGTAAAATATATACATAAAGATTTAAAATTTTTATGTATTAATATTTTACACCCCGTGTGTAGACACGGGTGCTAAGCTAGTATAATATAAATAATAGTAAACATCAGCACATTAATGAAAAATTATGGTTCAGTAACCGCTGAGTAATTCGTATTAGTAACTGACTACGTATAATTTATATTATTGATTAGTAATTAGTATTAATAATAATTATAATTAGTATTAGTAATTAGTATTAGTAATTACTATTAGTATTAATATTAATAATAATAACACTTGATAGAAGATTTGGGGGGGGGGAAGAAATCATTAAGGATACATTGAGAAGTTGACAATTGTCAACAAGTATTTTTTTATTAATATTAAAAGATATTGTACTTACATTAACTTATAACATTACTAGGCGAGAAAGTGTATTGTATATAGTAAAGTTGCGTTATTCACACATTTTAGAGCAAGGGGTATGGTCTCGTGGAGGTGATGTGAGGTGGAGCTCGTGGCCCGTGAAACACCACGCACCCCTAGTGTGCTCCACGGGCGTGGAGACTTTTGTGAAGGTGTGAAGGGGAATATTGTTTATTTTATTTATTTATTGCATTTTAAAACACACATCCAAATACATATCGTCATACACATATTCATATACATACATATTTATAAACAAGTTCATTGTGTAATACAAGTTCAACGTGTAATACACGTTCATTGTGTTATATGTATTTATCATTGTATTTTACGTTTTTCAGGTCATTGTGTAATTAGTCAGGTCATTGTGTAGTACAAGTTCATCGTGTAATACAAGTTCATTGTGTAATACAAGTTCATTGTCAAGTTCATTATGTAATACAAGTTCATTGTGTAATACAAGTTCAATGTGTAATACAAGTTCATTGTGTTATATGTATTTATCATTGTGTTTTATGTTTTTCAGCTCATTGTGTAATTAGTCAGGTCATTGTGTAATACAAGGTCATTGTGTAATACAAGTTCATTGTGTAATACCACGTCTAGTCATTGTGTAATAACTGGTCATTGTTTAATTAGTCAGGTCATTGTGCAATCCAAGTTCACTGTGTAATACAAGTTCATTGTGTTATATGTATTTATTTAGTCAGGTCATCGTGTAATACAAGTTCATTGTGTAATACAAGTTCATTGTGTAATACCACGTCTGGTCATTATGTAATTAGTCAGGTCATTGTGTAATACAAGTTCAATGTGTAATACAAGTTCATTGTGTTATATGTATTTATCATTTTGTTTTACGTTTTTCAGCTCATTGTGTAATTAGTCAAGTCATTGTGTAATACAAGTTCATTGTGTAATACCACGTCTGGTCATTGTGTAATTAGTCAGGTCATTGTGTAATACAAGTTCACTGTGTAATACAAGTTCAATGTGTAATACAAGTTCATTGTGTTATATGTATTTATCATTATGTTTTACGTTTTTCAGCTCATTGTGTAATTAGTCAGGTCATCATAATACAAGTTCATTGTGTAATACAAGTTCATTATGTAATACCACGTCTGGTCATTGTGTAATTAGTCAGGTCATTGTGTAATACAAGTTCATTGTGTAATACAAGTTCAATGTGTAATACAAGTTCATTGTGTTATATGTATTTATCATTGTGTTTTACGTTTTCCAGCTCATTGTGTATTTAGTAAGGTCATTGTGTGATACAAGTTCATCATGTAATACAAGTTCATTGTGTAATACAAGTTCATTGTGTAATACCACGTCTGGTCATTGTGTAATAAAAGTTCATTGTGTAATACCACGTCTAGTCATTGTGTAATACATGTTCATTGTGTAATACCACGTCTGGTCATTGTGTAATACAAGTTCATTGTGTAATACCATGTCTGGTCATTGTGTAATACAAGTTCATTGTGTAATTAGTCAGGTCATTGTGTAATACAAGTTCATTGTGTCAAATATTTTTCATCATTGTGTTATATATTTTCATCATTGTGTTTTACGTTTTCCAGCTCATTGTGTAATTCGTTCATTATTGTGTAATTCGCTCAAATATGTCAGGTAATTGTGAAATATGCTCATTGTGTAATATCAATTAATTGTGTAATATCAGGTCTGACCATTGTGTAATATCAGACCTTGTATTACACATTGACCTGTTGTATTACACATTGACCATTATGCCCTCCCTTTAAAAACAATAAAATGACACATGTCAAGCTTAGAATCCTTCTTACCCTTCTTATTTTTAAAACCCTTTTTACTATAACCTAACCCAATGTATATTGATCTCAAAGCTTAATAATTAGTACTTTATTTTGTTAATTTTTTTTGTATGCTTGATCAATTTCAAATAGCCCAAAAACAAAGTTTTTTTTTTTGAACGGCAACGCTAGCTATTCTAGGATAATTGAGTTTCTCCGGGGCAACACCTAGAACATCTAGGGCAACCCACCAAAGGAGGAACCCCCTAACTGGGTAAACCCCCTGACCTGACCACAAACCCCTTTTTTGCTGTTGCTAGGATTCGAACCCAAGACTTCCACTATGGGAAGTCTTGGGGCTACCATTGTACCAAATGGCCAACGGTAACAAAGTTTAATTAACTCTATACTGTTTGCCTTGACTTCATGAGTTTATAACCATTAACCCAAATACAAATTTAATTTACAGTAAATTTCTCTTTTGCCCCTGTGGTTTGGCATGTTTAACCTTTTTAGTCTAAAACTGAATCTTTTAATATATCAGCCTCTAAGGTTGTATTTTTGCAACCATTTCAGTCCATAGCACTAACCATGTTAACATTTTCTGTTAAATATATCACATTTGAGTCATTTTATTTCTAAGTGAACTATTTTAACCTTTTCAATACGATAAAAACTTTTTTAAAGCTTTTTCATAAAAACTTTTTTTCTATTTTTTTTAAAAACCTTTTTTCTTTTAACCTTTTTAAAAACATTTTTTTATTCTTTCTAAACATAGACTTTTTATTTTTTTTTTCATAAAAAACTTTTCTAAAAACATTTTTTTTATAAAAACATTTCTTTAGCTTTTTCGTAAAATATTTTTTAACTTTTTTAAAAACATTTTTTTTTACCTTTTTAAGTGAAATAGTTTTTTAAAATAGTGAACTATTTTTAAAAAAAGTGTTTTTAAAATAGTTAAAAAAACATTTTACGAAAAAGCTAAAATACATTTTTATAAAAAAAACTAAAAAAATGTTTTTAAAAACGTTTTTATGAAAAAAAAAATCATTTTTAGAAAGTAAACAAAAACGTTTTTACGAAAAAAAACTAAAAAAATGATTTTAAAAAGTAAAAAATAAAGCATTTTTAAAAGGTAGAAAAATTTTTATTTTATGAAAAAGCATAAAAAAAAGTTTTTATTGGAGTGAATATGTTAAACTAGTTCACTTAGAAATAAAATGACTGAATGCCCTATACTTAACAGAAAAAATTAACAGGGTTAGGGTAATGGACTGAAATACTTACAAAAATACAAACTCAGGGGCTGAAATATTAAAGGTTTTCTTTTTGGACTAGAAGGGTTAAACAGGTCAAACCACAAGGGCCAAAAGCGGAATTTACTCTTTAATTTATATTAAACCTAATTCTTAAAAAAACTAGTTTTTTTTATTTCTAATGACATTTTTTATTATTTGTTTTCAGAAAACAATATATTCTCATTATCGTATCGTTATTATGTGACGACCCGCCACCATACTAAGCGACCCAAAAAAATCTTATGATGGGTACTTAGAAATTCGAGCATCGAAAAAAACAACCTTATAAAAAAAATCTTGGATCCGTCACATACAACAACTAAGTTGACCTTGAAGTTATGAAGATGGTTTCCAAAATCACGCTACAAAAACTTCTAATCTATATAAACTATAAACGCCTTTCTTAAAAAAGATATAAACTATAAATCAATCAAAGGAATTTAAATAGGGAGAATTACATATATCCTCCTATTTTAGAACCTAATTACATATATACCCAACCCAAAACTTAAATTACATATATCCTCATCTTTTATAAAATTACACCTTATGACAAAACGACCCTTTTTAAACTTAAAACCTAATACGTAATTCTTAATCTCCAAACCTTCTCATCGCCGACGACTCAATACCTTTTTGCTCGATCCCAGTTGCAACATCCAGGTTGGGTAACTCTCTTTGGTTCAGATTTTGATTTTGAAATTGTCTCGCCGACTATTCCATCTATTTACCTTTGTTTATATAAAAGAATCTTTTATCTTGATTACATTCTTCTTTGACTTACAGTAGAAAATAATTTTCTTGTTTATATATTTTTTGAACGGGGGTAGTTTTCTTGTTTATATCAGATTATGAGGTCTATTAGTGTATACATATGTCTACGTGGACATATGCTTGTTCATGTCATAATTGTTTATCACAAGCTAGGTTTGATTCTTCAAGATGGGATACGATAATGGGTAAAACAAAACTAGTTAAAAATGGGTTATTTGAAATTTATAAGTATTAGTAAAAGGGTAAAATAGTCATTCTCTAATTTTTTTTTAATAAAATAAATCAAAATGGGTATATTTGATATTTTTAGTTTTATGGAAGGTGAAATACGTAAATTAAATTTTGAGTTGGGTATATATGTAATAGTTTATAGGGGGATATATGTAATTGACTCATTTAAATAAATACAATTAAATGACTTGTTTTTAAAGTATATCTATCTATGATCTATAATATGCAAATCAAAGTATACAAGGAATTTAAATAAATACAATTAAATGACTTCACAATATGTTAAAATATTAACACGATCCAATAAATAATCGTTAAAAGCATTTAAAGTAATCTATTTAATTTTATTTATTATATATCGGAAGAAAGAAAATAAAAGTATGTCAAACAAGTCTTGCATCTTACACTAAAAACTAAACCGTAAAGAACGAAAATGCTCCGTATAAAACGTATGATCTAAAAAGTTAAATACATGAATACGATTCAAAGATATCATCAAATGAGCATTAATTAATAAAGTTGATACAAACATCAATTTAACAACTTTTTTCACATATATAAACAAACCTACCCGCAGATTTTAGACATCCAAATCAAGATGAACATGTCCATGTCCATTGCCCCCAAATCAGCTTCATTTCTCCACCTGCAACACACCAAACCACACTCCCTATTTCGTCTCGATTCTCCAAACTTCCTTCCGTTTCCTCTCAAATCATCCTTCAATCCTCCAATGACAACTCTCTCCGTCGCTTCATCCACTCTCGGACTCTCCGAAACCTTCTCCAAGCTCAAACAAGACGGCAAAGTAAGTAATTTTAACTTTTTTTAGGTTAACTTATGTCTGTCTGTTGTTTGATTCTCGTTGTTAATCATAGCGATTTTTAGTTGTTGAGTTGATATGTGTACGTTTGGTTGATTGAATTGATGTGAATTTGTGATTGTGGTGTGGATTAATGGATTAGGGTTTCATATGTCAATTTTGGGGGTTAATGTATCCGTCATTTCAGTTTTCAAACAAGTTGTTTCTTCTGTATTTGTTAGCTGAAATGTGTTTTGAAAAATTAGGGTGTGTAATTTATTTGGTATTAGAAATGGGGTGGGTAGGCTATTTGACTTGTTTTGACTTCAAATAATAAAAAAAAATCATAATCATTTTTGCCCAAAAACTTTAGACGAAAATCCGAACACCCCTTTTTTAATATCATGATGATGACCTGGCAAAATCCATGGAAAGGGATGGAGAGCATGAGAGGGAGAAAGAGAAATGCTGGGTTGACCGTTGACCCAAAGGCCAAAAAACATTTTATCCAAAATTAGTGGTCTTTTAATAAAAAGTGTCAAATGTAATTGCAATTTATATTTCTAACAGTAATATAATATTTTGTATAGAATGATCTAGGATAGGATTTATGCATCAGAATTACACTTTGGGTGACTTTCCACTCGTTGGACCTACTTGACCCTTTTACTTTTTAGCTATTTTTTATTTTACCCGTTTGACGTGTCAGAGAGGTAAGCATAACCCAAATCAACCATTTATAAGTAAACAGGTTGAAGTTGTGACCCTAGTGTTTTTAACTTCTTGCAACTTACAAGCTCTTGTATGTACCAAAAGGTAGCATTCATACCATATATAACAGCTGGTGACCCTGATTTATCAACAACAGCAGAAGCATTGAAGGTGCTCGACACATGTGGATCAGATATAATTGAATTGGGTGTTCCATATTCTGATCCGTTGGCTGATGGACCAGTCATCCAGGTTAAAATTTTGCATATTGTTTGTTTATTAAATATTTTTCTAGATCTACATTTGATGTTCATAATTTTTTTATATTTCTTCCTAATAGGCTGCAGCCACACGTGCATTGGCAAGAGGGACAAATCTCGACTCAATTCTTAATATGTTGAGTGAGGTACCTTGTATTAAACATGATTGTTTTTTCAAGAACAACATAATAAACCCTACTTCTTGTTATATTCTTGCAAGATATATGTTGCACTCTTGATTAGAGGTGGCAGTTTTTGGTTATATTTTATTGGTAATAGGTTAAATCAGTAAAACTGTATAAATTTATCTAAAAAGAACTGGGTCAAAGGTTTGAATGGTGTAAAACTCTCCAAAAGTGTATTCAAGTGTTTACACCCTCTTAGATTAATTACACTTTTTTATAATTGTTTTATTTATAGTATACAATATATTAATTATTTGCAATATAAAGAATGGATAGGGTGTTTGTGGGTCAACCCAACTCTTTTTAACCTTTTGACCCTTTATCCAACTCTCGCATCCTTCCCATTAACCACTTATATTTTTTATGTATGAGAATAAATGAAGCATCAATACTGTTCGTTTTTATTCATTCTTCATACGGTTTCTACATAAATGTATTTTTTTTTATAATCAGGGTGTGACTTCTACTACAAAAGTCTAATATCATATCTCTGTTTTTTTTCAACTCCTTTTAGGTGATACCACAGTTATCATGTCCAATTGCTTTGTTCACTTACTACAACCCAATTCTTAAGCGTGGAGTGGAGAAGTTCATGATTACTGTGAAAGAAGTTGGAGTACATGGTAACTTATAAGCTAGATTATACTTGATTTCAGTTCTGTATAGGTAACTGTGTGGTTTCTTGCTTAGTTGTCTAGCTAAACTAGAGGTGGTAATTTCTATCCATTTGAGTGAAAACAGGTATAAAAGGAAACTGGTTGAACGGTTTTAAAGTTACCCAAAACTAAAAGTGTTTACAACCTTCTAAATTGCTTTATTCAAAGAAATTGTATCTTTATAATAAAAATTATTTTTTGTAGTATATTTATTATATTAATTATTTATAAAATTCAATATTGGACAAAGTGTTGGAAGTTCAACCCAACTAGTTTCGACCTGCCCCACAGTTAATATTCTTTGACCCGTTACTCAACATATCCATTTTGTCACCTATAAGTTAAACATTCAGACTTGTGATAAAGAAAAACTCCTTAAAGTAGAATATCATATGGCTTCACCAATAGGTAAATATAGTTTAGACTCCCCTTGCAATTTTCTATATGCAATCTTCCTTGTACTTAGTTTTTTTTTCTCTTTTAGCATGCCTTATATTACATTTCTCATTATGAAATAATATTTAGGAGTGTGTGTGTGTTATTAGGACTTGTGGTGCCAGATGTTCCTCTGGAGGAAACTGAGCTCTTAAGACGGGAAGCTTCCAAGCATAACATCGAGTTGGTAGGTGAACAAACAAAATATCATATGTTTTATTTCTTTTACACTATATGTAAAAATAAAAATAGAATGTTACTGAATCTTGTTATTATTTTGTTAAGGTACTATTAACAACGCCCACTACTCCAAGAGAACGAATGAAAGCAATCGCTGAAGCTACAGAAGGGTTTCTGTACCTTGTAAGTTTCCTTCACTTTGTTCAACCAATTGTCTTAAATATTCTTTATTAGTGACAAGTTTTATAAAATATATTGTGTATTAATTGAAATAGATGTTAAAATGGAAGGGATTTCTTTTTGTTGATAATTTCAATTCATTATATGGTGGATAAAACATTAAAATTATACTATAGGTGAGTGCTGTTGGAGTGACGGGAGCTCGTACTTCAGTAAGCGGAAAAGTTCAATCTCTCCTGCAGGAAATCAAAGCGGTTTGTTCTGCTGAGACTATCAACTGTTTCTCATATTTAAATAAGATAAAATTTAATATATTTGGTGGTTGAATTATCTCTTTAATTTGTTGTTTGCTTGCTCTTTGACAGGAAACAAGTAAGCCTGTGGCTGTTGGCTTTGGCATTTCAAAACCTGAGCATGTGAAACAGGCAAGTCTCTGTTATTCCAATGTTTTGATACTTTTGTTCTATGAAAATTCCAATGGTTGACTCGGCATGAAGTTTAAAAAAATGTATGTCCATCAATCAAATGTCTTAAAGACCCTCTAACCACACGAAATAATCAAGTGTCGGGTTGTCATATCTAACTTGTTTAATAAACAGGTCATGCTCAGGTTCACCTGTTTAACCTGGGTCAACCTATTTCTGACCTGTTTAACCCATTTATTACAACCCACCAACCCGTTTTACGTGTTTACAACTTGAGAACCACCCATTTCCAACTTGTCAGCCCGTTTGACTCACTTCGATAAACGAGTCAAACAGGTCGTGTTCGGGTTACACAATTTTTAGTGTGTACAGGTTAGAGTTGATGTCTTTTGACACATAATTATACGGGTCTTGTTCGGGTTCAACGATTAGGTGGCTTGGGTAATGGGTCAAAACGAGTAAATTTAGGTCTGTCAAAAGGGGTCGGTTGGTTGGAATCATAGCCACGTAAGCAACGAAATGGTGTAACTTTTGGTTGTTGCATGCAGGTTGTGGGATGGGGAGCTGATGGGGTGATTGTGGGCAGTGCTGTGGTCAAAATATTAGGTGAAGCAGGGTCCCCTGAGGAAGGCCTTAAAGAAGTAGAAGAATTCACAAAATCTTTAAGATCTGCATTGATTTGATAGCACAATTTCAAATGAATCTTGTGTTATATGTTTAGTCAGATTTGGTCTGATCCCAACTCATATTTATAAAACTTGGTGAACATTTTTGTTTTGGAAATCGAAAATCATAGAAATGGGGTGGTTTTATAAATTTTATAATTGTCAATTACTCCGCAAATAATTGAAACGCTTCTCAAACTTGGTTAGTGTTATATGATGTTTTCCTTTTTATAAGCATTAATAAAAGAATGTTAATTAAGTTTATAAAAGTTTGTTTGATTGAAATATTAAATTATTATTAATAAACAATTAAAAACATAACACAACTTTATAAAATTCTGCATGTCTTTTTCTATCATAGAATTAATATAACTAGTTTTTTTCACCCGCGCTACGCGGCGGGAGTCTGATCGTTATCGTTTCGGTTGGTTTGCGGGGTATAAACTTATGTCAAAACGCATACTCGCTATAGGAAACGATACCAAAAAATACTTAATTTTGAATACAACTCCGATTTCAATAAAGTTTATACCGGAACGTTGACAAAAAAAACTAAAGAAAGCCGCACATTCTGTTTTTTTTAATGAACGAAAGTTATTACAGAAAAATAAAATTATTAGAAAATTAAATGGGTTAAAAACGTATAATTAATTGCCACCCTTATTGATGTGGGTACTATTCCCCTAATGCTTTTTAAATGGTTAATAATTAGATGGTTATACCCGCGCTTCGCGGCGGGTGTCGTGTTCATTGTTACTAAAATTTAAATAAAGACGTAGACGTAATGATAAAAATAATGGTAATAAAAAAGAAACATAAAACTAAATAAAAAAAAGGAAAAAAAACAAAATAAAAATTTACCGGTTCGAATCGTCGAAAACCATAAAATCGAATACCGATATGGGTTCCGATAATATCAATACCAACAATGATGTTGTTCGCTCATAATATGTTCGAATCGGCACGGTACCACAACGGTAACGGCATTCGCTACACACAAAGATACGAAAAAACTCTATTTTGAATACAACTCCGTTTTTAAAAAAAATTATATCGGAACATTGACAAAAAAAAATAAAAACAGCCGCGCACTCTGTATTCTGAAAAAAATTAACGAACGAAAGTTATTAAAGGAAAACGAAATTAATAGAAAATGAAACGGACTAAAAGCGTACATTATATATAGTATAAGGGTTGAAATTGAAAAAAAAAATAAAAAAAAATAAAGACGTAGACGTAATGATAAAAATAATGGTAAAAAAAAGAAACATAAAACTAAATAATAAAAAGGAAAAAAAACAAAATAAAAATTTACCGGTTCGGATCGTCGAAAACCATAAAATCGAATACCGATATGGGTTCCGATAATATCAATACCAACAATGATGTTGTTCGCTCATAATATGTTTGAATCGGCACGGTACCACAACGGTAACGGCACTCGCTATACACAACGATACGAAAAAACTCCATTTTGAATACAACTCCGTTTTTAAAAAAAATTATATCGGAACATTGACAAAAAAAAAAAAAAGCCGCGCACTCTGTATTCTGAAAAAAAATTAACGAACGAAAGTTATTAAAGGAAAACGAAATTAATAGAAAATGAAACGGACTAAAAGCGTATATTATATATAGTATAAGGGTTGAAATTGAAAAAAAAAACATGCATTGCTTGCTTGTACTATGTGCTGTTATGCTTGTACATTTATGAATAGTGGGTTTTTGTGAGTAAACCCAAGTTGCTAATTAATACGAAGTTAATTTTATTTACAAGCTGATAAATTTTGTAATTTTAACTAACTTAAATTTCTACTGTTTCAAATTTTACCATGTAACCGAAAAATGCTTTAAGAATCTTGTTGGATAAAATATATATTATTACTAACAGGGGTGTCTCTACACCTGGCAAGACGGGCGGATCGGGTTGGGTAATGGGTCAAGACGGGTTTGGGTCAGAACGGGTCAATTGAGTTTCCCGACCACTAGGAAATGACTTTTGGGACCTGATTTAGGCACAAATCCCGCTACTCCGACTGAGTTTCCCCGCCACGTTTAGACCAACGACAAAGATGATGAAAGCCCTTGGATCGATTTACAGGTCTAAGTGGTTCCTTTGCACGTCCAATGGGATAGATATGCCCTCATGTGCATGACACATGGTTGCATTTAATGGAAAATACGCCCATTAGTCCAGAGGATGAAACGTACAAACTTTTTTTAAATATCAAGGACATATGCTATAATTTCATTAGTTAAAGGAAGTATATTAAAATTTGGTCAATACTTAAATGACGTAAAATGTAATTTGCTCAAAAGACTAAAAAAGTGTTTTTGAAAACGTTTTTATGAACATATAAAAAAATATATTTTTAGAAAAATTTTAAAAAAAATGTTTTTAGGGAAAAAAAATGAAAGGGTTTAATTAGTCCCTTAGAAATAAAAGACTTAATGTCCTTATACTTAACATAAGTAGTTAACAGATTTAGTACTAGGGACTGAAATGGTTACAAAAATGCAACCTCGGTGGCCGATATGTCAAAAGATTTCTTTTTAAACTGAAAGGGTTAAATATGTAAAACCACATGGGCCAAAAGCGTAATTTACTTTATTATATAAACATGAAAATTTTGGTATATTGATATAGAAAGTTTTTAATTCCCTGTTACAAAAACAAGTCACTACATAACATAAATTGAGCAGGCACAACTTCAACAAATATGGGTGCCTCTACAATCATACAAATCATTTGAAATTTCTAAAGTTACATATATCCTTAATCCTTCAACTCAACTCCTACATGTTCTATGAATTTTTATAAAGGCATTATCCAGTTCATATCTCACCAACCCAGATCACAAATTCACAGACTTCTTCCCACATTTTTCAGAGTCGGCGCTCGCCTGAAAATGCCACTATGCCCTATTCTGATCTATCGCGGACTTTTGAACTGTTTGTGTACAACGGTAACAACGAATGGGGGCCGTGTTTCCTTCTTCTAAAGCATCGCCAGTAAATTAATAATATTGATGCGATGAATCCGATTTGTATCGCCCATCTGAACCAACAAAAAAAATCAAATATTTCAGGAGATCATATAAACTTTTAAGCCCAAACACAGTATGTTTGAGTTTGACTATTAAAGTCAAATTCTACTACGTTTGACTAAAGGATCAAAGCAAGATCAAAGGAATTGTTACAAAATGTAATTAATTTAGCCCCACAAGATTCTTCTATTTTGTCATTCTAGTAAAGGGTAATTTATATATTTAACAAATAATAAACGAATTTCTTATGAAATATCAATTCGAATGCTGCGATTTTTAATTGGACGCCAGTATCATAATCTACTTTAAAATTCAGGAATTAGTAAACAGTTTCTTTCAGATTAAAAAAAATAAGTAATTTTGAACATAAATGTGAGATCTTGATTTTACCTGTCTAAATCAAGAATGGGGCTGTAAACAAGTGTTTCCCAAGTTGCTACAATGCCATGCCAAATAGAGTTGTAATAAAGAGATTCAGGTGACCAGAACATCCGTGTGAACGTCTCTAAAAATATAAAAAGTACCCACGCACCGATTTCAAGCAAAATGAATTTTATGATGAAACGACCCACGATCACCATTACAAGTGAAAAAGCCACCAACCAGTTGAATAATCTGTGATTATATTCCTTTATAAACAAAGACTTTGACTTTCCCATCATCTGCACATTCACATATCACAAATGCAAAAAGAATGATTATTATCATGATTAGCAACGTAACTATTTATTAAAGAAAAGGCAAAAAAGAGTTTGCGGGTCAACCAGACCCGACCCATTTGACCCCTACTAAAAAAGTAGCCCATTTCAACCCAACCCGTTTCACATTTACACATCTCAACCCGCCCAACCCCCTCATCTTGCCACCTATACCTTATAATATATGTCTATACAATAACTATTTATATAAAGAAAGCAAAAAAAAGTTTACGGGTCAACCAGGCCTTATCCATTTCGGCTTATACTAAAAAGTGACCCAATTCAACCCAACACGTTTCTCGCTTTACACTCCTCAACCTGCCTGACCCTTCATCTTGCCACGTCTACCTTAAAACAGATTTTTACAAATGACTATATTAATACCAATAACATTAACAAAAAAAGAAATGCCAACCTTCACCATTCGTTGCTCGTATATGGGTTTAGAAGGCCCGATACACACTTTTTTGAAACTTTGGTTACATTGAAGAAAGCCCGCATTGAATTTGGCCATGGATGGTAGTCTGAGTACTTGAAGTTGGTCCATTTTGTCCTCACACAATGTATAGAGAGCCTCACACAATTTTGAAGACTGATATTCATTTGCCTTCACAAAATTCTTAAACATCTGCCAAAAAAATATAAATATTTTAGAATTTACCAATCCATAGTGTTGAATGTAGAGCTTGGTACTGTAAAGGCAATATTATTTATTTAAAAAGTAATAAAAGTTTTATGACAGTATTTGGCACGCGTATTATTTAGAAAACAAATTTGGACAAAAAGTATTACGGTCACCCCAACCTGTTTTGACTCGTTACCCAACGCACCCAATTTGACACCTATAAGGAGTACTAGTGAACATTCACAAAATATTACAAGAATTCTAATAAAGACAATGTGAACCAAATGCTAAAATCCTTACCTTTTCAATATTTTCATCAAGTGTTTCAACTGATTTCTTGGCATGATGACGACCAAAATGTTGTTCATCAAAAGATTTCAAAGATTCGGTTCTAGAAGCTTCATGGATGGATTGTAAAGATTCCTCAGAAACCGGTAAATTCACTTTTGTCATACTATCCTCATATAACTTCAGACATCTCTCCAATATTTTCTTGTTAAATACCTCCACAAGAGACCCTGTGGATGGAATCTCACCCTTGTTTAAAGCTTCCAAAATCTAAAGTATAAAAAAAACATTTTCTCAAATTATTTAACAAATAACTCATATATAAGGAGGGTTCAAAATGGATATTTTGTAATCCGCATCTAGTAAGGGCTTACAGCTAATAAGCTAATTACATAATTACTTATGTCATGTGTTTTACTTATAAAATCATATAGGTAGATTCACAAAATTCAACCAATGCTTTGTTGTTTGGCTATTAATTTTGGAAGTTTAATAGAACACAAAACGTTTAACTCTTTTTCTGGACACCAAGATGATATCCATTGAACATGGATAAAATAAAATAAAAATATATACTTGATTTCAACCCGTCTGATGTAAAATTTGTCAAATTGATGTTATGTTTATTGCTGAAGGGGTCAATTAAAACATTAGCTAAAAGGAAGTGGGTTGGGTTGAATTGTTTAATAATGACCCATAGCATGCTCATGTGTTGACAACCTCCTAAATTGTTTTACTCAAAATAAGTGAATCATTATTTTAATTATCTAGAAAACATATCATTTTTTTATGAAATAAAAAGGAAAGACAAATGAGGTGATGGTGGCTCGACCCAACCCGAACCCTTTTGATGTGTCCTAAGACAATCCATTTTCATCAGTTACCTGACCCGACCATCACGCCCCTTTTGCCACATGTAGAGCTATAGAAACACACCTTTTCAAGAAAAGCTACAAACTCATTCCCATTAAGTGATTTGCCCTGTACAATCTTTGGACGGATAACAGATTTAACAACTTCTTTTAACTGTTCTCTCTTTTGAACATAACTCTGATCAAGCTCCCCGTCTTTCAAGTCACAAAGCTTTGTCCTTTGGAGATGTGGCTGCTCAAAATGCAGAATAAAAATATCAAAAGATGTGGCAACCATCAAAAGAATGAATTTTTGGATTAATGTATGTAGACTCGGTAGTGTGCCAATTTTGACCCGTTAAATTATGAATGGGTCAACTTGGGTTATGGTTTTCTCTATGGTTCGAATGGGTAACATGAAAAGAAAAGAGCAGCTTAAAAGGAAAGTGGTCAAGCCTATTGAAAGTTGCCCAAAAGTGTACTTTTTAACATTAGTTTATTATTGACATAATTTAATTTCCATAATCATATTTGACACGCTAATTATTTATTGTATACCAAAAAAATGGAACAAGTGTTCTGGTCAAACCAGCTGACTGCACCAAAAAAATTTACCCGTTTTGACTCATTACCGAATCCTGTACCGACTCATTTAGATTAATGTTTGTAAAGACTGTACTTGTGGTAAGCTGAAAGCTGTGCTATTTTCACCCATAATAGCTAGGGAGTCTCGAATCTGGTTCACCTATTTAACACCAAAAGAAAATTCAGATATTGAATTACATTATTCAGGCGTCGCCGATAGAAATCTGAATCAAGTTGGTACCTGATCAATATTTTTGTCACCTGAAAAACAAGACATGTTTATCTCAGCATTTGTTGCATAACTTACATCTAATATAAATGCAATGGTTTTCTTATTAGTTATTAAAAAAATATATATAACATTGATTCTTGTGATAAAGGGTCCTCTAGTTTAGATAATTGGCTGATAAAAATAACTGCATCTATTTTGATATATGAAAAGAAAGAAAGCAAACCATTAGAGTTAGGAACATGTCGTAGAGCTTCATCTACCATTTCTTTTACAGACTTTCCCTCTGTAACAAGGCAAAAGAAATGTTAAACAATAAGTTATGATGCCTAAACGTAATAAAAAGATGATCTTTCATATAGAAATTAAGAAAACTGAAGCTACAACAAAAGGGTACGAGTTTATATGCCGCATAGGTGGGAAAATAGGCTGGTTGGGTATCGGGTTAAGGAAACAAACTAGTGACCTTTTAGGCGGGTCAAAACAGATTGGGAAAGTTTGCTTGACCCGCCAACACTTTTTTGGTCCCCTTTTTAATTTTATAAATAACTAATGTATTATATTTGATTAAAAAATAAAAAATATTATTAAAATAATGATCAAGTTTTCTCAAGTAAAGCAATTTTTAGGAGAGTGTAAACATGTATGCTTTGAACAACTTTGAACCATTTGATCAGTTTTCCTTTCAGTGTTTTACCAATTTGACCAATTAAAAAAAATATAACCCAAATTCACTTCACATAAATGGGATGAAATTGCCACCGGTAATCCATAGACATTATGAGCAAACTAGGACTTTAATGCAGGGGTTATATTAGGGGTGCCAAAACGGACAGTAGGGAGGGTTGGGTAACAGGTCAAAACCAATAGGTTTTAGTATTAGCCAAAACATGCCGGGCTGGGCCAGGCCATCCCAGATCCCACAAGCACTTTTTCGTATAAATTTTATAACTAACCCATGTGCTAAACATGATTATAAAACTATATTGTTATCTGAACCTTTTCTAGTAAGGCAAGTCAGAAGGTTTTTTGCCCTTGAATACATTTCAGATTACTTTCAACAAGTTTGACCCATTCCCTTTTTCGTTGAATCTTTTAGCTTTAAACCTTTGACCCATCAAATATCAAACCTAACCCAAATCGGCACATTTATATATGAATGGGTCAATATTGACGCGTCTAAGTTATATAAACGAAAAAAAAATGAGAATTAACTTACGTAAAAAGTCACGTTGTATAAGCCACAGTAGTTTTGCTGGTACAAACGCCACATCTTGCCCCTAAAATTTCATTCAGGTTTAATAAGTCACACACAAAGCAAAACTTCACCTCACCACAAGCTTTTTACCCTTTTATTAGGTAAAGAGAGAATATACACTTGAAGAAGATATCGAAGTTGGTCAAACTTTACCTTGACTCTGTTCATATACAAGAAGTTACAAAAAAATCAGTTTTGGGCTAAATGGATTTAAACGAGAACATGATCATCAAAGAAACATAGTGTCCACTTCAAACGAAAAACTAACCTTCCATAGAACTCTTCAGCAAGCTCAACAGCAAATGATAATCGTGATATATCAGCTTCACGTATCTGAAAACATGAAAAAAGAGAAAAATAAATAAAATAAAAGCGCCAGTTATTGCAGAATTTAAGAGGAACTATGAAATGCACCAATGTAAAAACTAGCTCTTACTGAAAAAAAGTGCTACTTATATTTAAAAAAAAGACTAGTGTTGTTAAAAATAAAAATAATAATAATAATAATGGAAGGACAAACCTGAATTATTTTAGTCTGAAACTGAACTATGAACCATATACAAACCTAGATTTTTTTCCCAATTCATAAAATACAAACCTAAAACGATGCTTTTCAAGTTTGAAAAAAACTAATAACTAAATAGAAGAGAAAGGAAATTAACCGTCTCAGGCAAATTGTAGATGAGGACGGAACTCAAAACTGTAGCAAGAGCAAATATCCTGAAAATAAACAACCCATAGTTATAAATCACTGAAAAAAGATAAAAATGACAATAACAAAAATTTTATAACACCTGTCATCATAGACATTTGATTTCCCTATGCTTTCAAACCCCTCTGTATCAAGATAAAATACAGACGTTTTCACTCCATCAATATCCATTTCAACTGGAGTTCCCCATACCCATATTCCTATAAACAATAAAAACAAACTGTAAGCAATAAGAAAGCATTCATAACTAGGTATTTGCAAAAGATTAAATTTATATTTAACATAGCGGTTTTACAAATAAATGAGTTAAAATGACACAGCTAATATGACCAAAAATATATATATATATATATATATATTCTCAAAGGTATATTGTGAAAGATAATACCAAAATATTACTAGCATATTTTATTATTACAACTTACAAGACCAAAGATATATATATATATATTGTCAAACAGGGCCGTCCCTGAGATTTCCGCCCGGTACGATTAAAGGAAATGGGCCCCTAAAAATATAAATATAAAATTAAATATATGAAAAAAAATCATTAATATGATGAAAATTGTAATAACACTAGGATTGATTTTTCTTCAAAAAAATCAATTCAAAAACCTCCCTTGATTGAATTCATCCAATTGAATTTCGAAGGCAGAAGACGTCGACAAATATTGATGGAGTATCTGACGTATGTTCTTTTTATTAGGTACCGTAAAATTGTTAATTTGGACATGACCCAATGAAGTAATTGTTAATGGGTTTTTAAACTCAATTTATATGGCTCATAAGTTAATTGTTAATTTAAATTTGTACATGGCCAATCGGTTAATTTCTTTTTTAAACTCAGTTTATATTAAATGTATTTTTATATACATAGTTTATAATTTTGCCCCCCTCCCCCCCCGAAAAATCAGGCCCTGAGCGGTCGCCCACCCAGCACATGCTTAGGGCCGGCCCTGTTGTCAAATGTCAATGTATTATTCAATTCTAAGTGAATAACTTCATAATTTAGTTCATTCTTTAGGTTCTTAAATATTAATACATGCAATATTTGACCTAACAAATAGTTCAATAAAAGTCTTTGAATATAATCAAGTACTTCAAATACACTTTAATTAGACACAAATGAGAACACTTATGGATCACAATCAATTCCAGATACATCTTATAATATTGCTAATAGTCAAATAGAGAAATTTGGAAAAAAATCATTTCACAGAAAAAAAAAGCTTGCATTATTGGGACAATAGAAAGTACTGCACTTGTGTGGCGGGCAAAATAATTACGGAATCGCAAGAAATATTATATCTATTTTATTATATAGTATAATAAAAGAATCCCAATAACTCAAGGGAACATTCCAGTGAATACCTTTCGTTTTCGTGTCACGCATGTGGCCAACACCGAAGCCTGCAAAGTATCAAACTTCAGAGCATGTAACTTTGTCAAAAAAATCAAATTAGGTGCAGTAAAATTGTAAAGATGACCATACCTTCATAACAAGAAACTGAGAGAAGTTGATTAAGCAGAAAAGACTTTCCAGATCGATATGGACCAATCACCTATGAAGACACCCTTATAAAAGTGTACCAAAAATAAATTAAAAGCTTATAAAATATGAAACTTGATTATAAAGCTTACAGCAACGGCTGCAATAGGATTGGTTATTCTCCTAATAGCTTCCAGTCCTTCACTAGAAAGACGAAGCTTTGTATGACCAGGATCGGGTTCTATGATTGGAAATCTGTAAGAAAATAAGAATAGTAATTGCAAAATGGATTTTGATTCTTATTTTATAGGTTAGAATAATAAGATTTAAAGTCAAGGATAAATGTAAAATAACCTAACAAGATGTTGAAATATTTAGTTTAAAGTGCACATTCAAACACCCCCTAAACTTTTATCACTCTTATACCACTATAGAACATTTCAAATTCCATCCCCAAGGCACTAATGTTTTTAATACATTAACAAAATAAATAACCCCATTAGTTCATGTACATAAATTATCATTTTGCTAAATAAACAAACCCCTAAAATAATTTTCAACCCCCCCCCCTCTTCTCCCTGGACCCTTGGTTTTAAAAAGCGTGAGGAGTAGAGGCAATAGGGTCTAGAGCCCAAGTGCGAGGCGCACGCATCACGTATGCAGGGTGCATGGTATTTATATAGGTTTCTAGTATCACGTACCCAAAATTTAGATATAAATAAGCTCTATATATGAGTTAATACAAAAATAACCTATACATACAACCTAAAAAACTATATGTCCATCTTGATGCACAAAATCTTCCCATGTACAAGAGGCGCGCCTCATGTCTGAGCCTCAAGCAGTCAGAAGCGATGGGGCTTGCAAGTTGCAACTCGCGCCTAAGCAAGCTTTTTAAAACCAAGCCTAAACCTATGAATTTTCTAGCTTTGCCGCTGACCAAAAAGAATAGAGAAATCCTACTACTTTTAATCTATACAATCTTGTAACTAACTAAAGGCCTTTATCACTAGATTATCAATTCGAGCTTTTAGATCTAATATCAAGTCAACAGTATGCCAGATTGCCAAAATGCCATAGCTTAGTACACCAAAATGCCATAGCTTAGTACACTAAAAAGTCCATTTCTACATCTAATATAGAGAATTAGCATCATATATCAATGACATACAAACAATGCAACTCATTCAGTTACTCATTACTCAATAAACATCTCAGATAAATCAAACACAATAAAATCAATCTAAGTCCACATAATAAGACAGCATATCAATCAAGCCAGAAATATTAAAAATAATCAAAAGTTGCACTTTGACTTTGAATGTCAACCTAAAACTGTTATCAATTTAGTCAAAATACTACTTTTATCCATAAGAAATTGAAGCTTAAATTACCTAATGAAAATCCAAAATCAAGATGAATCTAAGACACATCTAAAATTATCCCAAATTCAAAAATAAGAACACAAAGATGCAACATGCAAGAAACTAGAGACTACTCACGCCTGATTGAAGTCATCAATTGCAAAGACCCCAGAAGGGAATAAGATAACAATAAAAAAGAAAGCAATCCAGCAACAACTCTTGGACATTGATCTGAAGCAGATGAACATGATTAGCTTGCAAATGCTGCCATACAAGTCAATCTCCAAAGCAATGAGGAGGGAAATAGGGGATCTTGAAAACCTAATTTTGGGAAAAGGGTTTCGTGATTGAGGTGAATTAAGATCTGGGGATTACAGGTAACGGATGAATCGTGAAAAAAGATCGTCTTTCTTGCTTTTTTATGAGAATAGGATTGAGAAGAAAAGTGGGAGTGTTGATGTGAAGCTTGATAATGTGGTGGTTAACGTTTGATATGGTTGTGTTTTGGTCTACAAACATTTGAATCATAATCTAAAAATGGGACACTCAATGAAGAAAGATTGTAGTAAATTATTAGGTTGATTTAAGATTAAATCCTGTGGGGTTGACAGGTTAATGATTTATTCGTGTTGTGTTGAACTCATTTAAAATCGGGTTGTATTTCAGATCAACTTGTTTTAATATTTATTTATAACATTGGATACATGTAATGTTATATATTTACTATATAAAATTGAATAGTTGTAAACTTGTTTCGTCATTTCTGAAAAAGTTAACAACTAAATCTAACGGGTAAGGTTTGTAAACCTGAGTGAGGCTATGATTTAAGACAAAATAAACCTTGGTACTGAAATGGTTATGATTTACAAACCTCATGGACGAAAAACGAAATAAACTTGAAAAATATGTATATTTTTTTAAACTAACCTATAAATACCACACAAACCTTGATTTTGTGTACACAGAACCATTCTCATCTCTTCAAGTTTTTGGATGGGTTAGTCCACCAAACGTGCATTCGGGTTGATAAAGTTATTCTTGGTTTACTGAGGTTAAAAAACAGACTTGAATACAAAGTCCAGATTCTAAAATCTCAAAATCGATATTCAAATTTGAGACGCCGCAATTTATACGCCTCTCTTTCTGCCCAACGCCCGATTTTAACCATCTAGTTCTTATATGTTTTTGAATAACAAAATATACCAACTATTTTAGAACTATTCGATGAAATTGATTAGATATAATAAAACATGTTAATGTTAAGACATTTTTTTTGTTTATATTCATGTTATACATGTTTATGTTATTAGTCACTTCATCCCGTCTTCAACTTCTTTAAGTGTTTTTTTTCCTATGCGTAAAATGTCATATTAAAAACATACAACATAGCTTATATTGTTTATCTAGGTTTTTGTCAAAATTGTCCAATTTGTTTTTTTTTTAATTAAAATACAAAGGTAGACCGTTACTCAAAAGTCCACTCTATTTGTTTCATCCCTACAATACAACTTCTCTTGCGTGTTTTTCTTCTCCCCATAAAGGGCCTATTAGAACATACAAGGGACCTTATATAATTTATTTAGGTTTTTGTCTAAATAATTGGACTTTTAATGTGATTACAAAAGGAGAGTAGCTACTCGAAGGCCCGCCCCTCTTCTTCTTCTTCTTCTATCATCTCCCACTTTGGTAACTTCATCCCTTCTTAAACGTCTTTGCGTGTGTTTTTTCTTCTTTACGTAAAAAGGCTTATTAAAAAAACTCAAGATCTTATATAACTTATTTTAATAAACTATCCGTCTATACTTTTTACTTTATTTTTTTTATTTTTTGGGGAGGGGTGGACTCCACATCGAGATACATGTAGATTCGTCGTTGATATCTTTGATCCACAATGGGATTTAGGGACATTAGCTACACACCAGTAATGGTTTAAACCAAGGGGCTGACTCTTCACTCGCTGTCACATCAACGCCATATCGGCTTTCAGTCACCCACACACACTCTTCACTCCACCGGGTTTTTTTTTAATTTTTTAAATACAAGCAATATGATTATAACATTAAACAACATAATTATAAATAATATTATTTAAAAAAGATTAAAGTACACCACTGCAAAATAAAAAACACACAAAGGTAAAATACCGGGAAAAAATTCTACTCTACAACATCGTGTTGGGTAGTCAAAGTGTGTAAATATGTTTCACCAAATTTATTGTTCCAAACATGTGTCAAAGTCACTTAGGAGACAAAAAAAACACTTTTCTTTTTAAACCAACTCGGTTTTTGATAAATTTTATATTGAAATGTTCATAGAAAAATTAAACAACACTGTATATTTAGATTTTTTTTAATTAACGAACATAACTTATTAAAGAAAAAATCAAACTAAATGAAAATAAAATATTATTGAAATAAAAAAAAACATCACAATTTGCTTTCATCGTGGCTCCACTGCCGTGGACCACACCAAGCCGTCGTGACGTTTCGTGTGTAGCCACATTGCCACCTAGGACCTTGGCGTGAGCCGTGAGACGTGTGACGGATAGCCCTATGAGAGTCAAGATACACTAGGTATAGTATTCATCAAAACAAAAAGTGAAGTTGATAGAGAGATCACAAGCTTCATCATACGGGATATATAACTACTAAATGGTTAGCTTGTGAGACAAGTGATAGTATGTGATACAAAGATATCAAACGTAAATAAATGTTATTCCACGGTTAATGACGAATGTTCATTATTATGTATAAGTACAAGTTTTTGGGTAGAATCGTTATATACCGCACATTGCGCATGCTAATGGTAACGAACTTAGAGTTTTTTTTTCTTATAGTGTCATTTTTTCGATACTCGGGTTTATAATAATCCGGTGTCAAAATTTTCGGATTAGATCAGGTTGGGTTAGGTCGAATAACATAAAAAAGTCAAATCAAATCAAACAATCTTCTCCGGTTTACTATTCGAAGATAAAGAATCAAAGGTTGTTAACTTTCTCTTTAGAAATCGTTCTAGAACATCTAAACAAGTAAAAAACAACTAAAATTAATAAAACCACATAACTTTAATCAAGTATTAAAGTGACATAAACACACATAATTTCAACTCTAATCATGTATTAATGTCTAATTTCAATTTTAAATATTAAGAATAAGTTACATTTACTCATGTTTGATTTGATCGTCCTTGTCTAGCTGGCTCGGTTTTTTATCAAAATTCAGAATCGATTGATTATATCGACTATGATTATCAGAATCGAATCAATCGACTATGATCGACCATCAGTTGATAAAAAACGATCGAGCATCGTGAATTCGTGACTCTTCAGTTACCGTCGAGAATAGGAACAAATCGATATAGTGGCCTTTTTTTATTTAGGTTAAACAATTTATATAAATTAATTAGATATCGACCTATAAAGGTTATTGGCTTAAGAATTTAAAAATAAACATGGGTAAAATTAAGTAATTGGGTTTAATTTTTAAAGTATAATTTTTTATTATTATTTAAAATGTTTAGATAAGTTTTTTCTTTAGTAAAATATATATACAGTTTTTTCATATCAATGGGGTCAATATTTTTTTTATAAAACCAATAGTGTCAATCGTAAATGAAAACAATGGTGTCGCTCGACATTCACTTATTACACGTTACATATAAGACGCAAAATTTATTGATGTTGGATGAACCAACCCGATGTGGCTCCGCATCCTTATTTTAATAAATGATTTCAAAGAATGCCATTTGTCATCATCATATTTTTTCTCATTAAAATCTTCTAATTTTTTCTATTTTAAGTAAGTTTAAATTTTAAAATTTAATTATCTTAATGCTTTTATTTTCAGAAAAATAAATATAAAATTTGAATTCTAATTATTACTTATTAAGGAAATAAAGTTTTTTTTTTGTTTTACATATTATTTTAACTTTTTGTTAAACATTAATTTTCTATTAAACAATCTATGTAATACATGGGTGTATAAGATAATATTAAGATAAAAACTTACGACCAAAAGATTTTTTATTTTTTTCTTTTTCCTAAACGTATAGATGGGCCTCAAAAATGAAAGGTTAAAGAAAAAAAAGCCTATGACACTTTTGGGCCTAAAAAAATGGACTTTGGACTTCTATAATGATTTATCAAAAATTGCTGCATCTTTTAAATCTAAAATGATTGTTTAAGTTCACAAGAACATTATGTAATTAGCAATGAAAAATGAATTATCAATATTTCCATTCCCAGAGATATCGGTTATGAATCACAAATTCATTGTGCCACTTCATAACAAAGGTGAATGGATCGATTTTTAGTTGCGTTTAATCACGTGAGTCAAATAAAACGTTATTAAAACGAGAGGAGGTGAAGTGGCTTAAAAGTTGTCCACAGTCTATTCTAATAGGGGTGACAACCGACAACCGTGTCAGATTGATGCATACATGTCAAGACATCAACCTAATCCAAACACATATAAAATCATAACCCGAGCAAGACTCACATACCATTTATCTAAACAGACCAAACATGTTACAAGTTGTAAATATATTATGTTATAAACAGGTTAAGTAGTTGTAATAATTCATAAAAATGTTCTGATGTAGGATCATCTAAAATTTGAATTGAAGATTATTATTATTATTTATTATTTGAATTTCCTATTTTATCTTAGTTTCCTATTAGAGTTATGATTCCTAGTTATAAATTAGGGTCTAGGGTTTATTGTTTAGTAGTTTTTTGATTGAGTTTTAATTAATAAGAACTTTGTTCTTGGAACCTTCGGTTCGTTTTAGAGACTTTGTTAGCTAATCGTTCTTGAGCCATTTGATTGCTTCCGTTCCTACATCATGTTCTTAAAAGCAGACAAAAAAGCTGAGTACAAATATGCTTGTTTTGAACAAAATTGAAACATAGAAAAGAGCTTTAAACCGTATTAGAACATGACCCGTTACCCAACCCTCAACCCGTTCATATTGCCACCTCGACTTCACATTTTCGCAAGGTTGTTGAAGTAACTTTTTGGGACCATCTAAAAAGGTAATTAAAGCTAGGCATATACTTAATAACACATTAACAAATTAAACAAGTACAAGATACAAAGAATTGAGAAACTTTCCCCAATTCAAGAGTATATCTATTAACTTCACCATATACAAATGAACCCCTATTAAAGATCATATAGGCCCATGACCTAACAACTTACTGGACCGGGCGGTCCGGGCCCAGTGACTTCAATATTTTACTAAAAAACACAATATCAAAACTTATAAACTCAGCCCATATGTGATCAACTTCCCTACATTATCACATAGATGTAAAGCCAATATCAACATTTGCACATGGAGAATCACAAGATCATTCAATCAATTTGTTTAAAGATTTTGATAATCACAAAAATGGTATAAAAATGAAAATCAGTTTACATATTCTCATAAAATTTCACATGTATATAACTCATATTGTCATGTCTATGATAAGAAAGTAAATTTCAGCAAGTAATTACGGAGAAAGGCCATGTATTTATATCCCTTTTTCTATTTGTGTGTTATATAATTTCTGATTTCGCTTTCTATATGTAATATATGTATCCGACCCTTGAGTAAACGCCTCGCCAATCGAAAACGTTTCTTGGTTACCCTTTCAAACATCATGTCCGTTATCAACCTCACTTTGATCAACATTCTCCCAGAACACATCGATTTCGAAGCAAAACTTCTGTTATCAACCTTACTGATCACATGTCCTCTTCTATTAGCTTTCTACATGACCAAAAGAACATCATGTGCAGTTTACTTGATCGACTTTGCATGTTACAAGCCTCCAGATAATCAAAAATGCACAAAAGAGTTCATGATCAATAAAGCCCAACACAGTGGATACTTCTCAGAAGAGACAATGGAGTTCATGAAGAAGGTGTTTGGAAAGTCGGGGCTTGGTGATTCGACCTATTTAGCAGAGGTTTATCTGGCACAAGTTGCGAACCCGTGCATAAATGAATCAAGAAGGGAGATGGAGATGTCGGTTTTCGGGTCGATTGATGTGTTGTTGGAGAAAACAGGTGTGAGATGTGAGGATATTGGGATACTGGTTGTGAATTGTTGTATTTATAACACTATGCCATCTCTTTCTAGCATGGTTGTGAGCAGATATAAGCTTAAAGATAGTATCATCAGCTATAATCTTGTTGGGATGGGATGCAGTGCAGGTCTCATGGCAATTGGTCTTGCAGAACAGCTCCTGCAGGTTAGTGTGTGGGATGAGGAGGGGTCGGTTCGGTTACCGACTAAAACAGAAAGTATAACAGATGTTTCGGTTTTTAGATTTTCAAAACTGGTCCGTTTCTGTTATAAACGGTTTGGTTATTGAAAATAATGGTTCGGGTAATTCGGTTAACTGTCAACTTTTGACATGAACTTTCACATGGGTAGATTTGAACTAATTTCGATTAATAAAATCCAATTATATCTTGGGTGAGATCAAATATTAGTTGTTTTTTTTATAAAGAAAAATAAGCACCAACCAATATGTTACTTATGAAAAATTCGGTTATCTATACACATATAACCATAACTGGACTATGAAAACCGGTTATTAAGAAAATCATATGTAAGAGAAGCTCCAACGCGAACACACGAACGGCAAGGTGGCGTTTGAATTCAAACGTGAGCATTGGAGGGCATTTGGTGGGCGTTCGTTTGCCCGCGTTTGGAATTCCAAACACCAATAAACGGGTTACGGTGCCCCCCCCCCCACACACACACCTTATTTTAATTATTTATTTTTATAAAAAACGGGTGTTTGAAAAAAAATATTTTGTCAGTAAAAACGAGTGTTTGTTTTAGGATGAGTGGATATCTGATTTGACAATTGAGGTATCGCGTTTGTTGTGTCCGGCGTTATAGGTGCTCTAACTGAAATCGGTTTCTCAATTGGTTTGGTTATTTCAGTTACAGTTCGGTTAATTACATAACACGATTACTTAAACTTATATAACCATAATCTAACCACAAAAATCAGTTATCAAAAGAATCATATAACCGAACTAACAGTTTCACAATTGGTTTGTTTACCTCACAGGTGCATCATGATTCATACGCTTTGGTAGTGAGCGCCGAGAGCCTCACCGAAAACTGCTACCTCGGCGACGACCGTTCAAAATTCCTCACCAACTGTCTCTTCCGCGTCGGCGGTGCAGCGATCCTCCTCTCCAACCGCCGCTCCGATCGCCACACCTGCAAGTACGAACTCCTCCACACCGTACACACAAACGAAGCACACTCCGACCTCTCATACAACTGCATCATCCAGGAAGAAGACTACGCCGGAAGAATCGGCATCACCGTCACCAAACACCTCTTCAAAGCCGCATCCGCCGTCGTCACGTCAAACGTAACCTCCCTCAGTAACCTAATCCTTCCGGTACCGGAAAAACTCCGGTACGTAGCGAATAACGTCGCGAGAAAACTCCGGCCGACGGCGAACATCCGGCCGTACGTACCGAACTACAGCGACGCCGTCGAACACTTCCTCCCGCACGTCGGAGGTAAGCCGGTGCTGGATGAGTTGCAGAAGAACCTAGGGTTTGATGAGGCGGCAATGGAATCTTCTAGAATGACGTTATACAGGTTCGGTAATACATCCAGTAGCTCCGTTTGGTATGAGCTGGCATACGCGGAGGCGAAGGGTCGGGTTAAAAAAGGGAACCGGGTTTGGCAGATGGCGTTCGGGTCGGGTTTTAAGTGTAGTAGTGTGGTGTGGCGCGCAAGGAGGAACGTTGATTTTGATGAGGTGAATCCGTGGACGGGTGAGATTGATGGGTTCCCGGTACACGTGGATTATGACGATGGGCCGTTGCCGTTTTTCGAATCGAAATAAATAAAAAAAATTAAAAAAATATGAAACAATATATTATTGTTATAAAACTATTATGGATTTAACTAATTCGGAATAATAATGTCCTTTTGATTGAAACCTTGTTTATGATGTTGTGCTACATTATAAAGTTTGTATTGTTATTCATATTTTATAAAATTTAATAAATAAAGTTTAAATAGTTATTGTGTTCGATGGTAAATGATTGGACTTTGTTGGGTTTTGTTGTAATGGATTGAGGAGGGTTTGGTTGTGGTGATCATGGTTAATGTTGCTACGAGGATCTTCGTAGTTGGATTTGAGTCTTAATAGTAACCCGAGAAAGGAGATTCTTCAGGTGAGAGATGATTATGGAGTTGTTCTTCGTATTCTCGAACCTAACATCCAGTCGTGAAACATTAAAAAGAACTGTTACAATGGGTCCTTAGTTCATAGCCTTGGAGACCAATGATTAAGTTAGACTTCGTCCTTGTAAATCTAAATGCAAGTACATATGTATACGTGTAAGCACAATTAGTTGTGCGAAATGGACGAGTAGGATACGAGAGAGTTGATATCTTGAGGTGATAGTAGGAAGAGAGATGAACTCTCAACAACATATATTAAGTCATATTTATATAGGGGTTGATACCAAGTCTAACGAGCTAATCATTAATGGGAATTAGTCCAAACTAATTACTAATGGATCTAAGCCCTAACCATATAGGATATGTCTATAATTACCATAATTAATACAAGGATAACGATAATGGAAGGTGTGAAGGAGATGATGGCATGGAGGTGTAAGGGATGGTGGGAGGGTAAGTATGGGTCGGTTAAACTATGGATCACAACTGAATCTATAATAAGAGTTTACGGTTTTACACTTTCGTAACATACCGATTCAGTTAAAAACTATTTCGGTTATTAGGAAGATGGATAATTAAACACCAGTTAAGCCCTATTTCTTGGTGTTGGTCAATTCAAGTCGTTTTAACTATTCAACCCGTGTAATGCATGGCTTATAAACTGGTATGGTTATAAATCATATATTTTAGAAAAATTATTTGGTTGGTCCAAAGAAAGAATTCAAACTTTTTAAAGGGCTTTAAACTTTACAAAGCTCGATCCTATCCACTATTTATTGGGCTATAATACAATTAATGCTTTGATCATGGGCCGGTCCGATTCAGTATGGGCTTTGTGCATTAAGCAGTCAAGTTTTCATTTGAAAATTGAGGGAGGGGGAAATTTTTGAAAATTTGATTTGGCCGCCAAAACCCTCCAAACTCATAAATCGTCAACACAACAACTCCTAACGAATTTAATCACCTTTTTACGCTAATTTTTCGTCACTCCTCTGCAATTTCAATCCTTTCAGGTTTGTGTTTATTAAACTTTAATCGATTATGCTCGGTTGAAAGTATTATGAATTCCAATTTTTGATCAATTTTGTGTTTTACGAGTGATTTTTCACCTAATTAGAAGTCAATACACACAAAATTCTGTTTTAGGGTTCTAAATACTTTAAATTCCGTTAGATCTGTGTATGTAATCATACTTTTTTTACTACTGCAGTGTCGGAAAATGGCCGGAAAAGGTGGTAAGGGTCTGTTGGCCGGAAAAACTATGGCGGCCGCGGCTAACAAGGACAAAGATAAGAAGAGACCTACTTCCCGATCTTCTCGAGCTGGACTTCAGGTTTTCTGAAAAAAAAACCCTAATTTTTTAAATTCCATCAATTTTTGAAATTAGGTTATTTATGTGCATAAATCTGGTTGTGTTGCCTTTGAATCAACCTTACTGGTTAAACATTTATATAAATAGCTGTATTATTGCTCCAACAAGATTACAGTTTTCATAAAAATCCCCCTTTTGATTCAATATTGTTAAGTAGACATGTTATGTTTGAATTCATGTAGTATTGCCCATATTGAGAACTTAATTTTAAACAATATATGTGAAAGCGGGTCGATTTAAGATAAATCTAATTGTCTATTTATATCGATTCTATTGGAGGAACTCTTATTAGAGGTGACAGTTTTGTTCCATTTACTTATAAACGGGCCAATATGTTTTATGTTTTAGTTTCACTAGGTAAAATATAGAAAGGAAATGGGTCAAACACGTTAAAGTTGCTCATGTTGTTAAAAAATTATATATGTTTTGTTATGTTCTTATAAAAATCAGTCAAGGAAATTTAGAAAAAAATGTTTTGGGCCAACCTGTTACCCAACACGTCTAACCCACCCATTTTACTCCTCGTTACATTGAATATACGTGTACTTTTTTGATATTTTCAAATTTAGTTTCCGGTTGGGAGAATCCACCGCCATCTCAAGTCAAGAACATCCGCCAACGGGCGAGTAGGAGCAACCGCTGCGGTTTACTCAGCTGCAATACTTGAATACCTCACAGCCGAGGTGTTGGAGTTAGCCGGAAACGCCAGCAAGGATTTGAAAGTGAAGAGGATCACGCCACGTCATCTACAGTTGGCAATTCGTGGTGATGAAGAACTCGACACGCTAATCAAAGGTACTATTGCTGGTGGTGGTGTCATCCCTCACATTCACAAATCTCTTATCAACAAAACCACCAAAGAATGAACCAGTTTGACCACCTTATCTTAACTAGACTTGTCATAGATGTTATTTATGGATGTTGGTTAAAAAGTTAAAAACAATGGTTTGATTGTTGACTTATTTAGTTTGACTTTTGTATTTGTGGTTGTATCAAGGATTTATGTAGGATTAAACATGAGATGACATCTTGATTTCTGTAATGTTATGTAGGGTTGGTGTATTATGTTTGTGTTAAATCATTGACTTTTCTGGATATGTTCTAAGATTGTCATTGTTTTGACTCTTTGACTTTGACTATTGAAGTTGATGGTTAGATTTTAAAGTGCATTTTAACTGATAATGGGTGTAAGGGAAACATGTTAGGTGGGCATATATAGTATAGACTTATCAATCTTATCATTTAAAAAATTTTAAACCAAACTACTGATTTTGAAAAAGTGATAAAAAACGGGTATGGACGGAAAAAAAGACATTCTAACGTGTATGAGAGAGGGTGTCGGGTGGCACTTGTCCCCTCTTGCTGGAGATGCTCTTATATAATATTTAAGAAAAGTTTTAAAAATTATTATGAAAATACTAAGTCAACAACACACCAAATAATATCGTGTTACCAGCAGACCCAGGTCTATGGTCAGATGTTTTAGCAAGATGGGAGTCGATTACAATAAATCGACTAAATGACACCATATGGGCAAATAACAAGGCTAAACTAATGTTCGTGGAAAATCTCCTAGGAGAAAACGAGAAAAAGATGTGGCAGCAATGGCGAACAGCGTTCGCAGAGGCCTATGAGGCGTTGGAAACAATGGCAGACGATCCTCAGAATATAACCTCCCAAATAAGGCAAATAACAATCATGGAAGACCCCTACCGAGGATCAACAGAGGAACAAGATAGGGCATATAGAAGCCTTGAAAGAATTACATGTGAAGACACTAGGGATTTGTGGAAATTCCTGAATGAATTCAGGATCCTAGCAAGCAAATCTGGAAGACTATTTTTTCCAGCAACAACTGACAAATTCTTCACAAAGCTTCCCATGACTCTATCTTAAGAAAATAGAAGAAGCCTTCAGAAATAAGTATCCGGGACTGACTGCAGGAGTACTACCTGCAATTAAGTTCACGCACACTTATATTACTGAAATGTGTACTGAAGCAGCCCTGCAAAAGGAACTTAGAGACCTATCTCTTTGTTCTTCCATACCCATACCAGGCTACTACGACAGGCAAAGGAAGAAATATGGGATAAGGAAGTCCAGGACCTATAAAGGAAAACCACATGACAAAACGCATGTAAAGGTTTTCAAAAGAAAATACAAAGAAGACAGGGGAAGGGTTAGCAAGTGCAAATGTTACATTTGCGGAAGAGAAGGACACTTTGCCAGGGACTGCAAAAGCAAAACGGGTAATATGGCTAGGAGAGCTGTAGTAGACAACCTGAACCTAAAGGAAGATTGGGACATTGTCTCAGCAGATATGAGCGACCACGACACCATATACAGCATCTCGGAAGGAGAAGGAGGCGCTATAGAAATGAACATCGGGGCAATGATAGAAGAATCACCTCTGGAAGAATACTGCTTCATGTTCCACCAAAGCCATGAAGAAATACACAAAAGAGTACAGGAAGCAGTATCCTGGAAGCCAAGGATGGAACTACCCAAAGGGAGCAAGGAGTGTGAACACAAGTGGCAGGAAAACCAGGTTACCAGCCACAGCATATGCCATTTCTGCGGAATAGCAACAACAGAAATATCACGATTACACTGCCCCGAGTGCAGACTCACGGCATGTGCATTATGCGCACTCCATTACCTAAAAATAAAAATTGAGGTGAAAAGATCAAAAGGATCCGAAGTGGTTGTTCCAGATGATGAAACACAACAACCAAATTCCATCTGGAAACTACTGGCCCAAAAGGACAATGATTGGAAGCAAGCCATAAGGGATCAAGCAAAAGAAGAGGCCCTATGGCAAATAAAAGAAAAGGAGCTAAAGGCCCAAATCAATGAAAAAGATAAGAAGGCCCAAGAAGAAAGCCAAAAGTGGGCCGAAGAAAGACAATCTTTGTATAAAGACATAGATGATTTGCTAACAATTCAACAGCAAATGAATGACCAATGGAAGAAAGAGAAGGCTAAGCTCGAAGCCCAAAACGAACACCTCCAACAGGAAAACAAAAGGCTGAGAGAAAAACAGGAGGTATTCCATCCATACCCACCATTAGGGCCTCATCAAATAAATACCCTGATTGAAGTGGCCATGAGGGCTGATGGAAGCGAGCAACCAAAAATAAGAAAAATTAATAACCAACTATACAATGTGGAGGTCGAATTTGACATTCCCGGTATTAGGTTATTTAAAGTGAAGGCCATCATAGACACAGGAGCAACTTCCTGCTGTATAAATAAGGTAATAGTCCCAGGGGAAGCCCTTGAAGAGATGAACAAGACAGTTTTCTTCAACGGCCTTAATTCAAGGCAACCTTCCAGCCAAAAGATAAAAGCAGGCAACTTCAGGATTGGAGGAAACAAATTTAGGATCCCTCTAATTTACGTTATGGACATGATGACGGGAGATGGCATCGACATGCTCATAGGTACCAATTTTACAAGGTCCATGAACGGGGGTATCAGGATTGAAGGTGATGAAGTAACCCTTTACAAAAAAGTTACAAAAATAAAGACAAATCCTACAGTAGAAATCACTGCTGCAATCCAAGAACTAGAAATCGACGAGGAGTTCTATCAAGAATTACAGGGAACAGTAATGTTCTCAAAAGAAGATGCTGATATGGTTCGGTAAATGATCCAAGTCAAAGTTGATAATTTTGCATGGATTGCAAGAGTGGCTATGGTTGACATGAACCACTCAATATTTAACTTCTTTAAGCTTGTAAAATATGATTAAATTTTTTTTTTATTTTAATCATAATTTATTAGTACTAAGGATAAATACTTAGCCTTATAAAGTTGCAATAATAACTACTTTATAAACTTTTATGGTTATGATTGAGAACATTAACAACGTGGGACTTAGAGACCCCTTCTCTCTTTCACAGTGACATCTGTTTGAAAGAAAGTCGTGGACCTAGAAGAAATCCCACAAACCTCCCTCTTTCCTCTTACAATAACCTCCACCATCCATTAACGGATTAAAGGGTTGTAAATTAGTCGATCCGAACATGAGCTCGACTTGTTTTGAGCTTTATTTTATAAAATTCGAGCTTGTTCGGGCTTGGATCGTTAATTATTAATTGATTATAATTTATATAAATATAATCATTTTTTTGAATTTTTATTATAATCTTTATATTTTTGAAGTATTTTTATCATAACTTTATGTATATTAATTATTATTAATATTATTATTATACAAATAGATACATAATATGTTAAATAAAAACTATATGAATAATATAGGCTCGCGAGTTAGTTTGAATTCAATAAGCGAAGCTCGGGCTCGTTTATTAAGCACATTTTTTTAAGCTCGAGTTCGTTTAAGCTTGGCACGATTCGAGTTTTTTGCTAGCCGATCTCGAGTAGCTTGCGAGTTAGCTTGGCTTGTGTACACCGCTAAATGACTGTCTATGCCCATTGGACTCCCTCCTCCTTGTTGGCCACCTCTCTCATTCACTTCACCCTTCTGTCATACGCATCGACCTCCATGAGAGTCGATGGACCCTATTACATATGCTGGTGTAATGGGCGTTGTAGCAAGGGGCGTGGGTGATGTGGCAAAGGGGTGGGACATGGAACACCGTTCCCTTATGCGTTAAAGGGGAGTGAAGGGGATAGGCGTGGGGCAATTCACGGGTGTCAGGCACTCCTCTGCTTACGAACAATCAATCAATGAAACTTAAATTAAAAAAAAGTAGTTTTTAAAGTAATGTTGGATAGTGAAACCATTACACACTTTAATGGTTTTGATTAGTGGTTTCACTCCTGCCTACGTGACAGGACATGACGGGACATTTTTCACTTTTAAGTTTAACTATTACACATAGCCTAATAACTATTCAATGATTTCTGATTTAAAGACAAAATAAATACTGTTATTGGCATTTATCTAAAGTTATATGTAAAAGGGAAACTGGAAATCCCCCATTTGGGCCAATTTTGGTTGATTTTCTATTACTTTATGGTGTGGTCTCGGGTTCAATGCTCGGGTTTGCGGTAACACCGCCGCAACCCTTACGGGTTTGCGGTAACACCGCCGTAACCCTTACGGGTAGTGGCTGCGGGTTCATTTATGTTCATTCCCTAGGTTTTACAACCTGGGTATTTTGTGCTAGAAATTTGAAGGTTTGGCAGGGGTTCACGGGTTCTATCTTTTGTGAGTAGGATAGTTTAGGATAAAAATAACATGTTAGATTTTTACCGATTTAAAGTTAAAAGATAGTTTAGGGTTGAAGGGGTCACCGATTAAGTCATTATATTGTGCCATTTTAGTCTAAGCCCATACATAAGGCCCAATCGGCAACCACAAAAAAAACATGGGTGTGCAAAGCTCGTACTACCGAACACAACTAGATTTTTTTGAACTGGAACATAACTAGATAACAGAGAAGCCTGCCATGATAGTTATTTGTCACCTTTTACCTTTTTACTATGTGAAACATTTCATTATTTTCTCATATCCAGAATTTGTTATAATTTATTCATTTTTCTTTGTAAAAAGTTAAAAAAAAAATAACAAACACGAAATATTACTTGATCAAATTATATTAATTTAATCAAGATTAAAAAAGTATATACCTTTTTTTCATAATAAATGTTTACTAGTTCATTTTAACCTGTTCTATATATTGTTCATTTTTTAAATAAATAGATATAAACTATATATATTTTTTTAACGACGTGGGCTTAACTGGCACGTCCCACCAGGGGAGGCTCGTAAATCAGTCTACCTATACAACCCTCCTAAGAATTCAAATCTGTAAAGAATGTTTCTAGTTTTTATAAAATGTACCTTATAAGATTCGAACTCATCACCTTTAAAAGTTTTTAATCTCATGCTTGATTATCCTCATGATTAAACTATGTAAATTTGTAAGACTGTTGGTTGTGGTAGGCGAGCGAGGGGCGCCAACGGTGGGCGCGAGCCACCTTGGCCGCGCACACCACAACATGTTCAGGCGATGGGGGGCGCGAGCGGGGTGGCGTGGTGGGGCTAGCGAGCGCTGCTGGCATGACCGTTGGGGAGAAGAGCCGTTGGGGTATTAAAAAAAAAAAAATTTCTATTTATATAAATTAACTCCTCTTCACTCATTTATCTCTCAAAATCTTTATAAACTTCCTATTTTCTCTCAATTTTTTAAACTACTCTCTACATTACTACAAATCATCAACCAAAAATGTCGAGAAATTGGAATGAGTATGTGGAGAATATGGAGAATTTACAAGGTTTGGAATATTTGGATGATGAGGCGTTTAACCGGCTTGTCTACAATCAAATGTCACAACCATCTCCCGACTTAGTCATTCCGGAGACACAAGAGGAACCGGTTCAACCCCAAAAACGCTCTCACAAAGGTTCGAAGAAAAAGGGTGGACCGAGTGGTTCAACCGAACCGGTCGAAAAGGCCGGTCCAAAACGAAAAGCTACTCCGTGGACAAAAGAAGAGAAGCTAGCATTATGTCGTGCTTGGATTTCATTATCCGAGGATCGTAAATGCGGTATTTTTTTTTTCACTTTTTAAATTGTTTTTAACGTTTGTTAAACTATTTTTTTAACGTTTGTTAAACATATTTTTTTGTAGCCGATTATCAAAAAGCTAAAGTATTTTGGTCTAAAGTAAGAGAGTCGTTCTACGCCCAAGTGGGGAGTAGAGACCGAAATCAAGACATGATATCGGGACGGTGGTCCGAAATTCGCAAATATGTCGGACTGTTTACAAATCTACATAACAGAAACAGTCGTCGAATGCGACCGAGCGGGAGTGATGATGTGCATATTTACCAATTCACTTGCGACGAATGGAAAGCCGAAGTGTTAAGAAAGTACGGGGTGGTAAAAGTTTTTGACGAGATCTACTTGTGGGAATTACTCAAAAGGTGCTCGAAATGGATTGAATTGGTTAGTCCGGAGGCGGAAGAAGCGCAAAAACGTACGAAAACTAGTTCGTCTGGCGCATACGTCACCTCTAGTGGATCGGATGGTCGCGTTGGCATCGACCTCAACATGTCCGATCAAGAAAGGACACCACAAGGCTCAAGTCGACCGGCCGGAAGGGACCGCGGTAAAAAAAAGACTAATGATGCCGGTTTAGAATTTAGCGATGCGATCCTTAAAATAACAAGTACTCTCGAGAAGGCGACGCAGGTGAAAATGGAAAAACAAATGATGAAGAAGTTGGAATTTCTTAGCAAGGACGTCAGCCACCTATCGCCGAGGGACCAAGCGATATATGAAAAACAAAAGGAGCGTATTCGAAAGGAAATGGAAGAAAATTAAAACCCTATGGAATAATTTAGTATTTTATTTTCTATGTATTTTTTTTTTTAGGATGTTGAATGTTTTTAATTAATTATTTTATCTTTTATTATTATTTTAATTAATTATTAGTTTTTAAATTTGAATTGAATAAATAATTAAACAAAAAATTAATTCGATAAAGCCCCCGCTCACCTGCACCACAACACCCTCAAGTGCTTCAGCAGGGGCTTTATCCACTGCTTAGTCAGCATCCAGTCAGCGACACATGACGTGATATTAGAGGATGAATCCACTCTCAATAAAGCCCCACAACCATCAGTCTAAGACAAATAGGTATCTAATTAAAGGTAAAATTGACATCTCTCATATGTCAACATTCACATAAGTCACATCAACTTTTTTGTTTTTTCTTCCTAAAACCCAATTTTATTTTACCTTTATTTTTCACTTTTTATTATTGTTTTATAGTATAAATGAACATTTGGATATTTTTTAAAAACAAAGTTCATTCATTTTAATAAGTTATAATATATAAAAAAAACACTAGACAAAACAAATTCTTAAATAGAATAATAGAAAACTTAAATTATTGAAATCACAAAACAAATTCTTAAATAGAATAATAGAAAACTTAAATTATTGAAATCACAAAACAAATTCTTAAATAGAATGATAGAAAACTTATAATATGGCATGACGTACAAATAGTTTAAAGGGTTGCACCCAAAATGGGCAAAAGGTTTGATTTGATGGACTAACTTTGATGCCTAATTTCTTCTATAAGTCAAGATCTGCTTGCTACGACGACTTTTGACCGGTAGGTCTAACTTTTCAGTTTTATAGGGACATACTGACTCATAGTTCTTGCATTTTGATTTAGTTGAGGCATAGACATACGTACTTACACACATGGTTTGTCTTTTTGCCATAGCTATTGATTACAAAAGTGTAAGAAAAAAAAACAAACTAAAGTCACTTATATCAAAGACACTAAAAAAGTATAGCCTTAATAATAACATTCATTCACAATGGAAACTTACATTTTAGTATAACCATTGTGCATTGCGGCACGTAACCAAAGCCTTTACGTGTGAGTTTATTTTATAATTTTAAAAGTATCAAAAAGTCATTCATTTTTTTAAAAATAAGTTTATTTTATCAAAAAATGTGAAATAGGAGGGAATGACCAGATTGAAAACAATAACGAAATCGATTACAAAACCAATTGAAAAAAAACAGAGAATGAAAACGAGTTTCAAAACGAAATCGAAGAAAATCTAAACAAAATCAGAATGAAATCGATCAAAGATCGATGAAGATGAAATTCAATTCCAAGAATGGAACAAATGATCAATCAATCGCAAATACGATTGAGAAGTGATAAAACGATTACAAAAATTGATTATAATCGAGTGGAACGAGAATCTACATTAAAGAGAAAATCTCATATACCATGTTTATTGGAAAAATATCTGGTCTCATTCAAATTGAAACAAAATTACAAAATAAGTATATATACAAATGAAGAAGAAAACAAAGCAAAACTAATCAGACATAACGAAACTAACATCTAGTTTTGCCTAACAAGAGAAACTACAACTTAAGCGAATCTTGACTATAAGCGAAACTATAAAATAGTTTCGCTTCTAAGAACAATTTTACTTCTCAGAGCACCAACAGTATAAAAAAATCATATTGTAACCTCTTAATTAAAAATTAAAAGTTTTGTAGTTTCATCTTATATTAAAAAACTATTTTTACCATATTATAGAATATTAGAATTAGTAAATATAATTATAATATTTATAAATATATTGCTGTTTTCTAACTAAGCAACGGACAACGGTAACAAAATCTTTGTTTACTTGAAGCAAATGCAAATCCAAATCCTTGGGCTTTTAATAGTGATGGGACCATTTTGTCGTATTCTTATTATTCTGCTACCATTATTTCATGAATTGATAAGTAGAAAACTTGTTTGGTCAAAAATAAAGTGTTTGTTTTAAGGGACCACATCACTCGCACACCTACTTCAAAAATTTCAGAATTTGTAGTCACAATAAACCCATCATTTACATAGATGTATACATACATATATATGTATAGGGATGCAAAATGTATCTATACGGATCAGGTAGGTTGAACACGTTTAGACACAATATTAACCGTGCCTTAATTGTCTCGACTCGTTTATGACTCATATCCGTTTAACTCAAATCCAAACTCATTTAACTTGATGTCATGTCGTGTCATGTAAACGGTTTGTATAAAAAATTGCAACCATATTGGAAACTGAAAGGTTAGCATTGGAAAGTGAAAACCAAAAGACCAACGCTGAAAAGTGGATACTGCAAGGTTAAATTATCTAATATTCTAATATATTTTTATATATTTAATCATTAAAAAATATAAAATTATATAATATTGATAAATAGGTAATAAACATGTTATGTTAACATGTTAACCACTTAACACGATTATTTAAATGGGAATAATCGTGTCATAAATGGGTATAATGCGGGTTTTAATCACGTCGACCGGTTTATGTCCCATATCCGTTTAACTCAAACCCAAACTCGCTTAACTTTGTATTCGGAAACTTAAGGGAACTAGTCATGGATGAGGCTCATAAATCTCGTTACTCTATTCATCCAGGTTTCGACAATATGTACCATGACCTAAAGGTGCTGTATTGGTGGCCAAAGATGAAAGCCGATATAGCCACCTATGTGAGCAAGTACCTGAATTGCGCGAAGGTCAAAGTTGAATATCAAAAGCTTTCTAGTCTTCTCCAACAACCAAAGATTCCCATGTGAAAATGGGAGCAGATATCCATGGACTTTATCACAAAATTGCCACGATCTCCTACAGGATGTGATACCATTTGGGTAATCGTTGATCGTTTAACAAAGTCCGCTCACTTCTTAGCAATCAAGGAAACCGACAAAATGGATAAGCTTACTCGTATTTACTTGAAAGAAGTAGTCTCTCGGCACGGGGTGCCAATCTCTATCATTTCGGATCATGATGCACGATTCACCTCTCGTTTCTGGCAATCGTTACATAAAGCTTTAGGCACGCGTCTAGATGTCACACCCCCAAATTCCACTAACGGAGTTTTACCGTTTGGAAGGTGACACACCAGGATCTCAGTCATTAGTTACATCAAACGACACTATATGGGACTTGAAATGTCAAAACATAAAAGTTCAGAGTTAATGCGGAAGCGTAAACGTTAATATGAAATCGAAAGTAATTACACGCAATAGGCGTCAATCAATGTAAATAAGTAAACTGTTTCAAATGTTTGAAATGGATGATATGACAGTAGGACTCCATGCATGTCCTAAGTGTGCAACCTGTGCCTTAGCGACCTGAGAAACATGTAAGAAAAAGTGTCAACACAAGGTTGGTGAGTTCACAGGTTTCAAGTTTACAATAAGAGTGTGTTTGCCAGATTATGTACTTTCAATATGCATATCTACAGGTAGCTAACCTATGTTCATGTTTTACTAAAGAGCTCGCAACCGAAGCTGACTGTGTTTGTATGCCTCCTGCCAGGTCTATCAACTCTGGCACATGTGAGTAGGCTAACATTTCACCCGTTCGATATCCAATCGAGTTAGCGCGACTAACGCGGGTGGGATTTGTCAAACCCAGTAGTACTACTAAACATTACCTCGCTAAGATCCATATTAACGGTTCGAAATAAGATGAGGACTTTCTGTGATATCATGTTACGCTAAGTCTCAACAGTGATATCATATAAAGTACCATAATCAAATAGTTGCGTCATATTTTCTCCCCTGACGGGAAAAACATAATTTGCTTGCGTACCTGTTTCTCCCCCACGGGAAAAACAAGTAAAAGTATGATAATTGGTGTTTCATGTTTGTTTCTTCCTCAACAGGAAAACAAGTAAAATACGTTTGTGTGTAAGCATGTTTCTCCCCCAATAGTAAAACAGGTAAAAAGGGGCCGTGAAACTCACCTGGGCTGAGTGGTGGTTATCACACAAGTACGAGATTAAAATCTCAAGCAGTAGCCTGACACGGCTCACGGATGCCCTAGAATTATACACATAACAATTAGGGATAAAAAAAAAATGGGAATATGTGACGACAACGCGGAAGATTGAACGTCCTAAACAAACGCTCTAATGATTAAGAGTAGACGAACATGTCTACAGAGATATATATATATATTTCTTAAAATACTAATTAAGATCAAAGTGTTACGAGTGGAACGTTAATAACGAATAATATTAAATAAATAAATAAATTCGTATGTTTGAGTTGTTTACAAAAGTTAGGAAAATAATATAATTCAATATACTATTTTTAGGTTCGTCGGATTCCCTAAATAATCATTGTGTCAAAAATATATTATCTTTATTCGAGATAATAAACGCGAGTAAATAATATAAACAATTATATCATTATTTAGCTTCAAACGTTACACGAGGTTATAAAACGATACGAAATAATATAAAAGCATATATATTTAATAACATGAGTTCCGGGTTGAAAATAATATTAATATATTATTTTTATTCGATAATAACATAAATATGTTATTTTTAAAAGTGGGAATAATAGGAAAATGGGTTAATAAGTCAAACCCGAGCCTACGGGTTGTTTCCGGATTTCAAAACCCGTTAATATAATAATATAATATTATAAGACTTAACTAAATAATAAATCCATGGTTTCAAAATAAACAAAATCAAAAAGACAGTGGGGGGACTCGAACACGGGTCCTTCCCCTATAAGCACAACACTTTAACCAGTCATGCTCGATAGCAATTCGCAACCAGGAACGGGCCAAATGAGTTTTGACTCTCAACACGCCTGAGATCCTTCTCCCATGCGAACCCGACCTCAAATCCATCCCCACACCCGTCGATTTCGACTACAAACAACCAGACAATCATAGGGGTTTTGTCCTACAAGGTATTTCGAATCATTTGGTGTGTTTAATTGAAAAACCATTACGTTTAATATCGATTATTGCTCATTTGAAATTCCGAAACCCTAGATTAAGAACTAGGAATCAATTTGATCGAATTAGATATTAAAATTTACTGAAAACATGGGGCCTTTACTCAACTGAACATTGAGAATCTGAGTATGTAGCTTAATTTGATTGAGGTTGAGCTTAGGGTCGAAACCCCCAAATCGTTTTACGAGCAAACCCTAGTTTATGGATTGAGATCAATTCGATGTTATGCCCTATAATTACCATAGGGCTATCGATTTAGACATTAAAACGAATCTATAGAAGAGACTAATTGATAGAATTGTTACCGAATTGGTGGTAATAGACTATGACTCAGTTCCGGCTTTGCGCGATCGCTCTTCGGTGACTCCGGCTTTGATTTCCGTCGAATTGGATGGTGTAACGGGTTCTGTGGGAGTCGGTTTGGGTGTGCAGGTAGCTGATTGCGAGAATGATAATCAAATCTTATCGAATTCGATCGAGACGAAGGGTTTCTCGACGGTTATAGTTTTAATCCCCATTATTGGGTTTAATCCGCAGTAATGTCGATGATAAACGTCCTAATGATGAACGTTAATGACTTGAATGCACTTTACAGTTACGTATTTGAATCGATACCATCTCAAATTCATGAATTTGGATTGAATGGTTACGGGTTTGACTTTTAGAAGTCAACAGAAACCAAATTGGTTGATTTTGACTTTGGGAAGTCAATTGATTGGGTTTTAGACTTGTTAAATCCAGTCCCTGAAGTTTAAGATTCAAAACAAACAGCATTAGTCACTGAGGTTAAATTTCACTGGATTTAGTTAACGAGGTTAAGTTTCAGTTAGGATATTTAACGAGGATTGTTAACGGCGTTAACATGAAAAGTTCGAGTTGTCACATCATCTCCTAGTTAAAAGAATTTTCGTCCCGAAAATTAAATAAAATAATAAAAAAAAATTTTCCCGTCACATCATCCCTTAGTTGAAAGAATTTTCGTCCCGAAAATTAAAATAGTACTTTAAGAGTTTGACGCGGGGTGCTTGAACAGATTAGGATATTTGCGCATCATCTGATCCTCGCGCTCCCACGTGAATTCCGGTCCGCGTTTTGAGTTCCAACGGACTCTAACAATAGGGATTTTACTGCGTTTTAACGTTTTGACTTCCCTATCCATAATTTCCACAGGTTCTTCGATGAAACGCGGCTGTTCATCAATCTGTTGTTCCTCAAGAGGAACCGCGAGTGTCTCGTCTGCTAGACATTTCTTCAAATTTGAGATGTGAAAGACGTTGTGCACACCACTAAGTCTTTCAGGTAGGTCCAGTTGGTACGCGACTGGTCCGATTCTTTTTAATATTTTGAAAGGTCCAACATAACGAGGATTCCTCGTTTTCCGAAACGAATGACACCTTTCCAAGGTGAGACTTTGAGTAAGACCATGTCACCTACTTGAAACTCTAAAGGTTTACGGCGTTTGTCGGCGTAGCTCTTTTGACGATCCCGAGCTGCCGCCATACGGTTTCTAATTTGAACGATCTTTTCGGAAGTTTCAAATACAAGTTCAGGACCTGTGAGTTGGCTCTCCCCAACCTCGGTCCAACAAATGGGAGAACGGCATTTCCGTCCATAAAGTGCTTCAAATGGAGCTGCCTTGATGCTAGTGTGATAACTGTTGTTGTAGGAGAACTCCACCAACGGTAGGTGAGATTCCCAAGTGTTACCGAAATCGATCACACAAGCTCGTAGCATGTCCTCCAGAGTTTGAATAGTACGTTCAGTTTGGCCATCAGTTTGAGGATGGTATGCTGTGCTCATATCTAGACGCGTGCCTAATGCTTTATGCAATGATTGCCAGAAACGGGAAGTGAATCGTGCATCACGATCCGAAATAATAGAGATTGGCACTCCGTGCCGAGAGACTACTTCTTTCAAGTATATTCGAGTGAGTTTATCCATTTTGTCGGTTTCTTTGATTGCTAGAAAGTGAGCAGATTTTGTCAGGCGATCCACAATTACCCATATAGTATCACATCCGGTAGGGGTTCGGGGTAATTTGATAATGAAGTCCATGGATATTTTTTCCATTTCCACATGGGAATTTCAGGTTGTTGCAGGAGACCGGATGGTTTTTGATATTCAACTTTGACCTTCGCGCAGGTCAGACACTTACTAACATAGGTGGCTATATCGGTCTTCATCTTCGGCCACCAATATAGTATTTTTAGATCATGGTACATTTTATCGGAACCCGGATGAATGGAGTAACGAGATTTATGAGCTTCATCCATGATTAGTTCCCTTAAATTTCCGAACACTGGAACCCATATTCGTTCGACAAAGTAACGAATTCCGTCAGATTTTACTTCAAGTTGTGCTTCCATGCCGCGTGTACCTTCTAACGGTAGGTTATCTTCTTTCAAGGCTTCAAGTTGAGCATTACGGATTCTGTCAGGCAACTCAGGGTGGATAGTAAGTTGTAACGCTCGAACTCGTTTGGGTTTCGTTTCCTTTCGACTTAGTGCATCAGCCACAACGTTAGCTGTACCCGGATGATACCGGATCGCACAGTCGTAATCATTTAAAAGTTCAACCCAACGACGTTGTCACATGTTCAACTCCTTCTGCTCGAAGATATGCTGGAGGCTCTTGTGGTCGGTGTAGATGGTGCATTTGGTACCGTACAAGTAATGTCTCCATATCTTAAGTGCAAAAACTACTGCTCCCAACTCTAGGTCATGAGTGGTGTAGTTTTTCTCGTGAACCTTTAACTGACGTGAAGCGTATGCGATTACCTTTTCTTGTTGCATTAAGACACAACCTCGACCTTGACTAGATGCATCATAATACACCACAAAGTCATCGGTTCCTTCCGGAAGAGCTAAAATAGGTGCACTGCAAAGTTTCTGTTTGAGATGCTGGAAAGCTGATTCTTGATTATCGCCCCAATTATAAGCTTTTCCTTTTTGAGTTAGGGCGATGAGAGGTTGCGCAATCTTTGAAAATCCTTCGATAAAACGACGGTAATATCCAGCCAATCCCAAAAATTGTCGCACCTCAGTCGGAGTCGTCGGTGCTGCCCAATTCTTAATGGCTTCTATTTTGGACGGGTCGACATGTATCCCTTTTTCATTTACCACATGACCTAGAAACTGAACCTCTCGAATCCAAAATTCACATTTGGAAAACTTAGCATAAATTGCTCTTGCTTAAGTAGTTCCAAAATTAGGCGCAGATGTTCCTCATGTTCTTCCTCATTCTTGGAATAAATAAGGATGTCATCGATGAAAACGATAACAAACTGGTCAAGGTAAGGCTTACACACACGGTTCATGAGATCCATGAATACCGCAGGTGCGTTGGTTAGACCGAAAGGCATGACCATAAATTCGTAATGGCCGTACCTTGTCCTGAATGCAGTTTTTGAGATATCTTCTTCTCGGACTCTTAACTGATGGTAACCGGACGTAAGATCTATTTTGGAATAGAATCTTGATCCTTGGAGTTGATCAAAGAGGTCATCTATGCGAGGTAAAGGATAATGATTCTTGATTGTGACTTTATTCAGTTCACGGTAGTCGATACACATACGGAAAGTCCCGTCCTTCTTCTTGACAAACAGGACTGGAGCTCCCCATGGCGATGAGCTAGGTCGGATGAAACCTTTATCCAACAAATCCTGTAACTGAGTGGACCACTCTTGTAATTTACTAGGTGCTAATCTATAAGGTGCCCGAGCTATCAGTGCCGCTCCGGGTGCTAGATTGATTTGGAACTCAACATGATGGTACGGTGGCAGACTAGACAAGTCCTCGGGAAATAATTCCGGATAGTTACGTACGATTGGTATATCATCAATTTTCTTCTCCTCAGATGACTGCTCGGCGACGAGAGCCAAAATGTCACCTTTACGTAGACATTTCTGCGCTTTCATGAAGGATATGATGCTTATGACTGTACCACTCCTTTTGCCTTAGACAAAAAGGATTTCCCCTCTAAGGAGAGGAAGGAAAATATTTTTGTCACAACAGTTGGCCTCAGGTCGATTCTTGGATAACCAATTCATACCGACAATAAGGTCGAAACTGCCAAGTGTAACTGGCAGAAGGTCAATGTCAAGTTTATGACTAACCAATACTAGTTTACATCTGTAAGAATGCGAGTTGTTTCGATTTTCTGAACGTCTGCTATCTCAATAGTATACTTGGCTTTTAACAGAGTTGGAGCACTACACACTAATATGGGGTTTATGAAGTCATACTGAGGCTTCTAGTGAGACCCGTGCTTATAAAGCAAGTGTCAGTCAATGCATAGGCTAAGGGAATAGGTTCACATGTAAGAATGAAAAGTCTAATGAGATATAGATTCCAGTAGCATAAGATATAGGATGTATGTCTAAGTAGTTGCGTTCAACTGATGGTTGGTTAGGTTAAATCTTCGTTTCCTAATGTCATTGGATCAACAAGATCATTTCGTGAAGAAAGAAATCCGTTTACAGGATTGAATATGTTGGGGTAAAATTCGAAGTTAGACTAAGAATTAGTCACAAGATGAGGTAATAAGGTCAAGTGCGATCTATTGTTGGAGTGTAAGGAATAACGTGTTAGCATAGAAAGAATTTCTCAAATTCTGTGTACATAGTTGGAATCGATAAGTTTGCTATGAGATTCTATTAGAGTTTCAATCAAGATGGTTGTGATCACGTTTAGATGAGTGTCTTAATTTCACTAAGACTCTTACATGCGTGAGAATAACATTGATGGATTTCATTAATGATAGTTCTGTGTGTCCATAGACATCTTCAACCTGATAGTCGCGTCTATCAACTGTTGAACGAGTTTAACGATACCAACTAGTCGTTGAGTAGGTTACAAGAACTTCTACTGACAGTGAAAGTTTAAGTTTGTAGATCACTGATTAGGATCATTTATCCACACACTAGGTTTCACCAGGACTTACATGCACCTCAAATTACTATTACGTGTGCACCCGTAATGCTAATTTGCTTTGCATGCTCACCCTTGTTCTTCCTGTCCTGTGTCATAATGTCCTTTAGGTTATATTGTTTAGTATAGAGTGTTGTCAGATATGATAAGTCATTGAAAGGAGTAGTCATCAACCATAAGTTGATCGACTAGGACTCATATCAGTATGAGTAGTCGGGAATAGGTTGATACGAGTATTCACCCGAGTTGAAACACAATACGATAGTCCAATCCAGCGGATTGTAGATGAGAACATGTAACAAACATGTACATGAAGTGCGACTTCGAGAAATGAACTAATTCATGAATACAAGTTATAGGAAGCAGCATAGTAGCCGTCCTTTCAACTGAGTCAGGATAGGGTTTGAATATGCGTTCTCAACTTTGTGGTCAATCTATTCTCAACAGAATATTGACCAAAGAAGCGAGCCCGTGGCTCGGGAAAGTGATGACATCTATGTGTTAATAGATTCTGCAATAATGCGTGTAACGGTCTGCCTTCATTCGGCGTATTGTTGCTAGTGGGTATAGTAGGGACTCGTCTTCGACGATCCCAATTCCCAAGGAGATACGCGTTAGTGCTGAGTGTCATCCATAACATGGACCTGAGAAAGCCCACCATACCCCACAGGTGATGGTGATGTAAGTGACTCCTCTGAAGGCTCCGTCTCGCTACCCTCGAACGGGAGTGGATGATATTCTGGTGATTCCCCGAGTGTCGCCACTGGGAATGATGATGCAATGCAAATGTTGTGTCCCTTGCCAACTGAAGGTGATACAGATGGTGTTACATGCCTGCACTGCAATGTATGTATAGTTGCTATATGTATCACATATAAGTGTCTGTGCCGTGTAACTAATGTGTGAGGTCATAGTCTAGTATGCAATCCTAGTTCTCTATAACCTGGCTCTGATACCAATCTGTCACACCCCCAAATTCCACTAACGGAGTTTTACCGTTTGGAAGGTGACACACCAGGATCTCAGTCATTAGTTACATCAAACGACACTATATGGGACTTGAAATGTCAAAACATAAAAGTTCAGAGTTAATGCGGAAGCGTAAACGTTAATATGAAATCGAAAGTAATTACACGCAATAGGCGTCAATCAATGTAAATAAGTAAACTGTTTCAAATGTTTGAAATGGATGATATGACAGTAGGACTCCATGCATGTCCTAAGTGTGCAACCTGTGCCTTAGCGACCTGAGAAACATGTAAGAAAAAGTGTCAACACAAGGTTGGTGAGTTCACAGGTTTCAAGTTTACAATAAGAGTGTGTTTGCCAGATTATGTACTTTCAATATGCATATCTACAGGTAGCTAACCTATGTTCATGTTTTACTAAAGAGCTCGCAACCGAAGCTGACTGTGTTTGTATGCCTCCTGCCAGGTCTATCAACTCTGGCACATGTGAGTAGGCTAACATTTCACCCGTTCGATATCCAATCGAGTTAGCGCGACTAACGCGGGTGGGATTTGTCAAACCCAGTAGTACTACTAAACATTACTTCGCTAAGATCCATATTAACGGTTCGAAATAAGATGAGGACTTTCTGTGATAGCATGTTACGCTAAGTCTCAACAGTGATATCATATAAAGTACCATAATCAAATAGTTGCGTCATATTTTCTCCCCTGGCGGGAAAAAAATATTTGCTTGCGTACCTGTTTCTCCCCCACGGGGAAAACAAGTAAAAGTATGATAATTGGTGTTTCATGTTTGTTTCTTCCTCAACAGGAAAACAAGTAAAATACGTTTGTGTGTAAGCATGTTTCTCCCCCAATAGTAAAACAGGTAAAAAGGGGCCGTGAAACTCACCTGGGCTGAGTGGTGGTTATCACACAAGTACGAGATTAAAATCTCAAGCAGTAGCCTGACACGGCTCACGGATGCCCTAGAATTATACACATAACAATTAGGGATAAAAAAAATGGGAATATGTGACGACAACGCGGAAGATTGAACGTCCTAAAGAAACGCTCTAATGATTAAGAGTAGACGAACATGTCTACAGAGATATATATATATATTTCTTAAAATACTAATTAAGATCAAAGTGTTACGAGTGGAACGTTAATAACGAATAATATTAAATAAATAAATAAATTCGTATGTTTGAGTTGTTTACAAAAGTTAGGAAAATAATATAATTCAATATACTATTTTTAGGTTCGTCGGATTCCCTAAATAATCATTGTGTCAAAAATATATTATCTTTATTCGAGATAATAAACGCGAGTAAATAATATAAACAATTATATCATTATTTAGCTTCAAACGTTACACGAGGTTATAAAACGATACGAAATAATATAAAAGCATATATATTTAATAACATGAGTTCCGGGTTGAAAATAATATTAATATATTATTTTTATTCGATAATAACATAAATATGTTATTTTTAAAAGTGGGAATAATAGGAAAATGGGTTAATAAGTCAAACCCGAGCTTACGGGTTGTTTCCGGATTTCAAAACCCGTTAATATAATAATATAATATTATAAGACTTAACTAAATAATAAATCAATGGTTTCAAAATAAACAAAATCAAAAAGACAGTGGGGGGACTCGAACACGGGTCCTTCCCCTATAAGCACAACACTTTAACCAGTCATGCTCGATAGCAATTCGCAACCAGGAACGGGCCAAATGAGTTTTGACTCTCAACACGCCTGAGATCCTTCTCCCATGCGAACCCGACCTCAAATCCATCCCCACACCCGTCGATTTCGACTACAAACAACCAGACAATCATAGGGGTTTTGTCCTACAAGGTATTTCGAATCATTTGGTGTGTTTAATTGAAAAACCATTACGTTTAATATCGATTATTGCTCATTTGAAATTCCGAAACCCTAGATTAAGAACTAGGAATCAATTTGATCGAATTAGATATTAAAATTTACTGAAAACATGGGGCCTTTACTCAACTGAACATTGAGAATCTGAGTATGTAGCTTAATTTGATTGAGGTTGAGCTTAGGGTCGAAACCCCCAAATCGTTTTACGAGCAAACCCTAGTTTATGGATTGAGATCAATTCGATGTTATGCCCTATAATTACCATAGGGCTATCGATTTAGACATTAAAACGAATCTATAGAAGAGACTAATTGATAGAATTGTTACCGAATTGGTGGTAATAGACTATGACTCAGTTCCGGCTTTGCGCGATCGCTCTTCGGTGACTCCGGCTTTGATTTCCGTCGAATTGGATGGTGTAACGGGTTCTGTGGGAGTCGGTTTGGGTGTGCAGGTAGCTGATTGCGAGAATGATAATCAAATCTTATCGAATTCGATCGAGACGAAGGGTTTCTCGACGGTTATAGTTTTAATCCCCATTATTGGGTTTAATTCGCAGTAATGTCGATGATAAACGTCCTAATGATGAACGTTAATGACTTGAATGCACTTTACAGTTACGTATTTGAATCGATACCATCTCAAATTCGTGAATTTGGATTGAATGGTTACGGGTTTGACTTTTAGAAGTCAACAGAAACCAAATTGGTTGATTTTGACTTTGGGAAGTCAATTGATTGGGTTTTAGGACTTGTTAAATCCAGTCCCTGAAGTTTAAGATTCAAAACAAACAGCATTAGTCACTGAGGTTAAATTTCACTGGATTTAGTTAACGAGGTTAAGTTTCAGTTAGGATATTTAACGAGGATTGTTAACGGCGTTAACATGAAAAGTTCGAGTTGCCACACTAGATATGAGCACATCATACCATCCTCAAACTGATGGATAGACAGAACGTACTATTCAAACTCTGGAGGACATGCTACGAGCTTTTGTGATTGATTTCGGTAACACTTGGGAGTCTCACCAACCGCTGGTGGATTTCTCCTACAAAAGTTATCACACTAGCATCAAGGCAGCTCCATTTGAAGCATTATATGGATGGAAATGCCGTTCTCCTATTTGTTGGGACGAAGTTGGGGATAGTCAACTTACAGGTCCTGAACTCGTACTTGAAACTTCTGAGAAAATCATTCAAATTATAAATCGTATGGCAGCAGCTCGTGATCGTCAAAAGGGCTATGCCGATAAGCGTCGTAAACCGTTAGAATTTCAAGTAGGGGATATGGTCTTGTTAAAAGTCTCACCTTGGAAGGGTGTTATTCGTTTTGGGAAACGAGGCAAGCTAAATCCTCGTTATGTTGGACCATTTAAGATAATGAAGAGAATTGGTCTAGTAGCATATCAACTGGACCTACCTGAAGGACTTAGTGGTGTACACAACGTCTTTCACATCTCAAACTTGAAGAAATGTCTAGCAGACGAGTCACTTGCGGTTCCTCTTGAGGAACTACACATCAATGAACAGTTGCTTTTCATCGAAGAACCCGTGGAAATTATAGATAGGGAAGTCAAAACGTTAAAACCCAGTAAAATCCCTATTGTCAGAGTCCGTTGGAACTCGAAACGCGGACCGGAATTTACGTGGGAGCGTGAGGATCAGATGATGTGCAATTATCCTAATCTGTTCAAGCACTCCACGTCAAATTCTTAAGGTACTATTTTAATTTTCGGGACAAAAATTCTTTCAACTAGGGGATGATGTGACATCCGGAATTTTTTTTATTTTATTAATTTTCGAGATGAAAATTCTTTCAACTAGGGGATGATGTGACAATCCGACTTTTCGTGTTAACTCCATTAGCAATTCCGTTAAATTTTCTGTTAAATCCTAACCCGGTTAACCTAATCCTAAACCCAGGGACTCATTCTATCATTTGTTAATCTCGAAATGCAAGGACCAAAGCTGTAATTAACCCAAAGTCAAGCCTGTTGACTATGAAAAGTCAAAATCAATTGATTTTGATCCTGTTGACTTCTAAAAAGTCAAACTCGCAAGCATGCAACCAAAATTCAAATTCAAAATCGAATTATGCTTGATTTCGTAACCGAATTGCACGTTTACAACATTAATCGACTATCATTGAGCAATTAACACCATCATTATGCAAGAATTAAATCGAATTATGGTTAATCAAGTCATAACCATCGTAACCGTCGCCCCATTTATCAAATTCAATGAATTTGAGTATTGTTTTCACAAATCGAACTCACTCTCACCTAAATCGCTCATCCTTGAAGCTGTTACGCACGACAATTCGACCGGAGAAGCTGTGGGAATCGCCGGAGGCCAACCCCATCACCGTCGGCACTTGGTTTACTCGATCTCCTTCAATCTGTATCACATTCTGGTAACCAATTATCTCTTTAGCTTCGTTTCCATTCCCAGATCAAAAGCCCTATCATATCTAGGGCTTGCAGCATCGAATTTGGTATGAACCCAAATCTAGGGTTCATACATTCATGTTTTGATTGAACCCTAATCTAATCGCAATCTAAACTCAATTAAAGGACATGATCAGTTTCGCAAACGTCTATTTGTTGAAAGCCCTATGTTAATTTAATGGTATAACATCGAATTGGTCATGATCTTGATTCTAGGGTTCATTCATATCGCGATTTGGGGTTTTTAATCCTAGACACAACCAAAACCAAATTAAACCATACCAGTAGTTCCGTAATGTTCCAAACAGTAATAGCCCCAAGAAACTAGCGATTTTTACTATCGAAATTAACAGAATGGATCCCACGTTTTAAATCTAGGTTTTCGGCTTCTAAATCTTCAAATAAGCGAACCAAATCCAATTGTTTTTGCAATTAACTTTCACCTCAGACTCGTAATGGCTCAATTTACAAAACCCCTTTACTGTTTTGAATCATTGTTACCGAATTTGTGAGTTTTGGGCTAGGTTCGGTCGCGGGTTGATATGGGGAGGGGGGATCTTAGGGACTTGATTGATAAAAAAACGTTTTGGTCATGGTCTGTTTGCAAATTAGGTTGGAGCTAAGTTGCTTAAGTGTGTGTGTTCATGGGGAGGAGACCCGTGTTCGAATCCTCCTCCCCTGTTTTCTTTTTAATTGTGATTTTAATTATAAAATAAGTTATGAAATTACTATAATATTATATCAATGTGTTTAGACCGGAAAAACTACCCGTGGACTCGGGATTGATTTTATAAACCATCTTTGTTATGTATTCCATATTTTATAATAAAATGTATATATTATTATTTAACTTTCAACTCCGAATAAAATAATATAAACTATATTATTTTCAAACGTTAACTCCTATTAAAATAATATATTTATATATATTATTTTCGACACGTTTCTAAGTATTGTGAAACATTTTAAATTTATAAATAATACAATTATTTATATCGTCTAATCATAATCACTCTAATTATTTTACTTAGAAATCTGTATTCCCGTAGACACGTTCGTCTACTCTTTGGTCATTAGAACGTTTCTCTTAAGACGTTTCACGTTCCGTGTCGTCGTCACAATTCCCATTTTATCCCTAATAAATTATGTTGTAATTCTAGGGCATTCGTGAGCCGTGTCGGGCTAACGCTTGAGATTTCAATCTCGTACTTGTGTGATTACTACCTACGCAATCAGATGAGTTTTCACGACCCATTTTACTGCTTTTAAACTGGGGGAGAAAACATGGCGTAAACACTTTTTGATTTTTGTACTTCATTATGTATCACTTGTTATGACTATACGTAAACTCTATCATGAAAGTCCTCACATCGAACCGTTTAAATTTGAGTATAGCGAGGTATGTTGGGTAGTACTACTGGGTTTGACAAACCTCACCCGCGTTAGTCGCGCTAACTCGATTGGACATCGAACGGGTGCAATATTGACCTAATCGTGCACCATGGTTGATAGGCTTGGTGGGAGGCACTCAAACAGTCAGTTTACGGTTGCTAGCGTAATAGTAAACATGAACATGGGTTAGCTACCTGTTGATATATATAATGATTATACAATAAATCTGGTAAACGTTTATTTAAATTTTGAAACCTGTGAACTCACCAACCTCGTGTTGACATTTTCTTACATGTTTTCTCAGGTCGCTTAAGATAAGGCACAGGTGCACGCATAGGGAATGCATGGAGTCTTACGATTTATTTATAAAATAATATTGCTGAATTGCTTGTACCTTATTTTAGACTTTGTTTGGACTGAACACTTTGGGACTTTTCTTGGGCGCGTTTGTTTTGCGCATTTACTTTCGTTTTACGCTTCCGCACTTACTTTGATCATTTATGATATATTTTCATTTTAGTCCCATATATTGTCGTTCAAGGTAACTAATGACTGAGATCCTGGTTTGTCACTTCCCAAACGGTAAAACTCCGTTAGTTGAAATTGGGGGTGTGACACAATTACACCAATATCACCACATCCACATATTAATTTGCCTATTTACCACATAAATCAATTACACTAATATCACCACATTCACATATTAGTTTGACTATTTACCACATAAGTCAATTACACAAATATCACCACATTCACATATTAGTTTGACTATTTACCACATAAGTCAATTACACCCATATCATCACATTCACATATTAGTTTAACTATTTACCACATAAGTCAATTACACCAATATCACCACATTCACATATTAGTTTGACTATTTACCACATAAGTCAATTACACCAAATTCCACACATACTACATTCAAGCCATAGCCATACACGTTCATTTCAATTTATAGTATGCATACATATCACATACACCACACATTTATCAACATTACTAAGTAAGTGCAAAGGCACTTACCTTTTGAGTTGGAAGATCCCGTGCCTCCTCCTCGGTTCACAATTTGATTACCTAAACATATACACCTAGTTTAGTAATCAAACATTCATCAACAACAAAATAATTGAGTCCACAACTCAATTTTCATTTCCAATCCAAACTGACTCGTTTGGGTTATCCCCATAACCAACCACCCTCTTTCAATACAAACTCATCCAGTAACTTGACACTAATTTCTCATTCAGTAACTTTTATTAGGTCAATTTGGTGTTCATTCAAGTGTCTAATATCACATAAACACTTAATCATCACTAATTTAACATTCTAGCATCATGATCCAAACACCCCCAATTTTCTCCATATGAACCCTAACTTTTCATAACCAAAATCAAAGGGTTCTAGGATGTTATTCTCCACTCTTTACCTTTAGTTTAGCTAGATTATCCACAATCTAACACCAATTAACCACATTCATTCATAATTTTTGGATTTCTACAAAACCCACCAACTAACACATTTAAAAGTGAAATCAAAGGAAGATAATCACTTACTTGATGTTAGGAAGATGTTGTGTGAGTCAAAACCTTCACAAATCCAAGCTCAATTGCGCGATTTAGGCTTCAAAATTGTTTTCTCCTTTTCTCCTCTTGGAATAAACGACCCCAAACATCAAATGAGCTCAATTTCGACTTTCACTAGTCAAAATGACAGATTTTGCTATTTACACTTTTAACCCCTCAACTTTCATAACAACCAATTCATTCCAAAACTAGTTAAAAACTAGTATAACCCCATTACTAACTTGAAACCCACTTGTTTCAACTTATTTCTAAAATATTATTTTCACCATAATATTATTTAGAAATATTTATTTATTTGAAAACGAAACCCGAATTTTGGTTCATTACACGATGACACGGGGACTGTTTTCCACATACGCCACCGAGTATCTTACCTGGGAAAATATGTCTTTGTACAAACCGATTTCGACCCTGGTAACCATTAGAGGACGACTATTTACCAGAGCCTTGCCGGAGCTTTACAATACTTAACTTTCACCCGACCAGATATTTCATACGTCGTCCAACATGTTTGTTTGTTCGTGTATGCTCCTCATGAGCCTCACATGCAATTTAGGCGTATTCTATGCTATATTAAAGGTACCATTCACTTCCGCCTTTACATCACACCCTCTCTGTCCACAAAATTAATATCCTCTGTTGATTGGATAGGGTGCCACAACTCGATACTGTCTACATCCGGTTTTTGTATCTACCTTGGCAATAATCCGATTTCATGGTCTTCCAAACATCAAGCTTCCATATTTAGGTACAGTGCCGAAGCAGAATATCGGGGGAACGCAAATACTGTCGTAGAAACAAGTTGGATTAGGCTACTATGGTTTACTGTGAACATTTCAGTCATATATTTATATGAAAATCATGTTCAACATCAACGTACGAAACACGTTGAAATAGCCAACCTGTTTTAGTTTGAACGGTTTAATAGGTTTCAAACGTTTATAAACCTTACAAATATCCATTATAGTGAAGAGTATAAATGATATTTTACATTTAAATTATTATTTGTATTATCTGAGGTGTTATTGTCACTTGCTACCTTTTTGACATAAATTTAATCAAAATTGGTACAACAAAAACAACGATTTAGATAAGATACAAATTTCTTTTATAAAATAAGTATAAGTAATATTAATAAAATAAGAAAATACCATACATTGTACATTATCCTTTATTAAAAGATTCCAATTTTATATACTGCATCATCAAAATCAAATAATAATAGTAAGGTACAAGTCATAATGCATAAGAATTGCATGTGATGACTGATGATGTCAGAAGAGTTGTACCCTTTTGAGAAGGCAAAGACCCCTGCAGTTGGTAGCTTTATCTTTTAATTTTGTTTTGTAATTAATTATCTGAAATTGTGGGCCATCCATAATTAATTTTTCAGTTTTCTGAGATAGGACCCAATTGTCATACCGGCCCATTTAAAGCCCATTATTGGAATTAGAATTACAGAGATTTGTCACATCTTGTCAAACATTTGAGTCGAGTCTAAATCGAAAAGAAACCAGGAAGTTAAAAATTAATGAATTTGACAATTGTACGGATTATATAAACCGGTTTAGAATATAAATATTTACTGCATTAGAGTTCATGACAAGGGAGCCGAGCTACATGGACGTCTCCGATATTTCGGGTAAGTACTAAAAAATTGACATTTAAATATAATATTTTTTCAAATATTGATGATAATTGTAAAAACAATAAACAAAAAAACACTATTGTAGCAATAAACAAATACAATACATAATTTAAAAAATTAGCCTTTAAATTATTTATATATATACACATTTTTTTTAAAATTTGGGCCCCCGAGAAAACGTGCCCCAAGCTACCGCCGATGTTAGCTTGGGTTCCGAGACACCCCTGCCGAGCTGACCTGGTTTCGATTTGAGTTCGAGCTTGAAACTAAATCAGTTAGTTCGACTGCACTTGAATGTTCTTATCGAGCTGAAATTTGAGTATGAGCTCAACTCTATCTCTATGATAAAGCTCAAACCAACTTCGTATTTTTAAAATTTTACCTTTTATTATACGTGGATAGATAAAACAAAACAAATATACATCTCTTGCGCATATGGTTAGATATAATAAAAAAAAGACGGTTAAGTTATTTTTGCTTATAAAAGTCGGGTTTATAAATGACTTACTTAACTTGAGCTAGTCAAAGCCCGGGCTCGGCTTGGATAGAGCTCGAGCTCGCTCGTGTACTTTTGAAAATTTATATTTCTTGCACATATAAACAGATAAAACAATATAAAACAATCTCTTTTTTTTTACAAATGGTTAAGTACAACAATAAAGACGAGTTAGTTTTGTTTGCCTATAAAATTTTGGATTTTATAAATGACCTACTTAACTTGAGCGAGCCAACAAGCAAACTCACCTCAGCTCGAGCTCAACTTGAAGTTTTAATGAGTCATCTCGGCTTAACTCGTTTATTTATGAGCTGATTTCGAGCGGGTATTTTTCAAACCATTTTCGAATTAGTTTTAAGCGAGTTTCAAGCCGTGAGCTTATTTAAAAATTGAAATCTTACTTAAGAGACGTAGTATATGTATAAATTATAATTGAGAGACATGCATTTAAGACAAGTTCCACTGTGATTAATTCACAATCATTGTTATCATTTATAATACTTTATATAACTACCACTCCTTTGCATTTTCTTATTTTATTTTGGAACGGCGAGATTTTTATTCAAAGAACGGAAGTGAACCCAATCAAAGACCTCAACAACTCCAAATTATAATAGAATATTAAAATTACACCAATTAAACCATATGATTCCATTTTTAGTGGCCCTATTTTTTATCCATAAAAACGATAAAGTCTTGATGTCTTCAAAATTTTTTGAAGGATGAACCACCTTGCCCTGAAATACCTTATCATTTCTTGATCTCCATATACATCAAAGAGTAATTAGAAAAATACCGTGGATTAGCTTCTGGTTCAAATTAATTTAAAACTTTAATAGCAAATGTGACATTTTTGACTTGGTGTGCTACATGTAACAAGATTAAATATGTGAATTTAAAGAGAATTGAAGGATCATAAAAACTGTTAGAATCGGACAATTAATCATTTACAAATTTGTATTTCTTGAAAGTTTCACTAACCTCTATTGGCAATTTTTTTCATCACTTGATGAAGTTACTTATTTATGAAATAAATACACGAATAAGTTAATCTGGTTGTTAATTAGAGTTATTGAACGTACAAGTAAAACCGAGCCAATATCAGCTCAATCATGCTTGAGCTCATAACAATACAACCGACTCGTAATGTTCAATTCAAGCTCGAAAATGTGTTTGTATTCGGCATGTATTCCACTCAAAAAAGCTAACTCATGTCTTCATGAGTTGATCCATTATTTTAACTCTAAATATCAAGTTAACAACAATGTCAAATTCTACAACTAGCAAAAAAAAACATAATATGTGTTGGGATTCAGTGGTGATCAGTTTGACTTTTGTAAAAACGGGTTTTGACAGAGAAATTAATTAATTCAGTTAATTAATAAATACGCAGCGGAAAATAAAATCATAACATATTTAACAGCACTGACAAATCGAACAGGATCTGGTTATGAACACGCAAATACAAAAAAAAACAATTAATCTACTGATGAGATTAATTATACCTTTGTGGTTAATGATTAACCGGTTGAGACACCTAGGTACAACGAACAGATGCTAGATCACGAACCGAAACGCAAGAACAGGTGGCATCGGGAAGCGCCGGACAAGACGACGGACGACGGCAAGGGTGGTGGCTGGAAGTGACAAAGGCAGAATGCCTTTTTCCTTTTTGCAACTGGTTGCTAGTTTCTTCTCTAGAAGAACCAGCCAAGTCCAAAAAACAAAACTTCTTGGAAAAATGGCGGCTCACTTTTTCTCTTGAGTTGAAAACTTATTTAATAGATTATTATTATATAATAATAATAAACCCTACTAATTGTTTCGGGCCCATAGTCTAACACGAGATAAAAGGCCTGTACCCATTTAATTATTTTAATAAAAAGATTAAAACAATAAATATGAATTATTATTTATAAACCTGTATAAATAATAAATCCTATGTAACGAATATATATAAAATATATCGTCTCGCTAACAGTTCGTAATTACCAGTTAAGCAGGTTAAGTGGATTTAAAGTTTGTTGCCCTAGGTGTAACTCTTACGGGTCATAGCTCGGTCAGCAGCGTTGTCCATCGGGTCGGTCCATAAAATCCAACAATCTCCCACTTGGACGATCCACGATAAATCAACGCAAACAGTCAGCGGCGCTCTAGCTGCACATGGTTGTACCTAACAAGGTATGACGCTTTAAAGTCATTAACCAAATATCTCGGTGTTAGTAACAGCTAACTAAAGCAAGACAATAGACTTATGGCAATAGTTGTCATTCATCCTTTCCGTATAAAACATCAATTGAATCAATGAGACATGGATTTAGTTCATTCTCATATGGCGTTCAATTATTATTGTTCTCGATCAAGAATCAAAATGGTCCAATCAAATACACAGTAAGTTTGGGTAAGGCTTTACACTTCACCAGTTTGAATCAACGAGGGCGCCACGATGCTTATCTGTTACATATAATGCAAGAGTACAAAATCCCTTATTGACTACATACAACTCCTACTGAACTTCAGAACTATTCCTAATCAAAGTCTTTATGACTGGCAGTTACGCGACATCGTTTGACAGTGATTAAAGAATGGTTCTTGATAAACGGCAGTTCTAGTACGTATCTCAGGTCAGAGGATACTAATGAGTATACCAATAGCAAAACATCTTATGACAAAGATCCATGAAGATGATTTGATGCGAGTTACATCCAACATCATTCAAAATGAGGCATGTGAAGTTCGGAGTCAACTCCTTGAGCCGAAGTTCAGAAAAGTCTTAATTAAGAGACGTTCCCACGAGTCTGACCGACTACGGATAATTAAGAATACAAGATTCATGGATTAAACGTATTAAAATCGAACACAGTTATAAGAGTTCATAATTGCATTTAAATCAGTAAACCAAAAGAATTCAAAAGTACAACTGTTTAAATGTTCGCACATTCAAAATACTAAATCAAAACATATCGCTAGCAAAACAAAGACCGATAGCATTTCTGTGCTAATCAACTTAGTGAGCGGGTCCGCTAGGTTTTGATCTGTGTCTACTTTGCTTATCACGACGTCTCCACGTTCCACAATTTCCCGTATATAGTGGAACTTCCTTTGAATGTGCTTGGCTTTGTGATGAGATCTGGGCTCTTTGGCTTGAGCCATAGCACCTGTGTTATCACAAAGTATCTCGATTGGTTGGCGAATACTCGAAACCACATCGAGGTCAGTAATGAATTTCTTCATCCAAGCAGCTTCCTTAGCAGCATCTGATGCGGCTATATACTCAGATTCGATGGTTGAATCCGCCACTACACTCTGCTTGGAGCTTTTCCATGAGACAGCTCCTCCATTAAGAGTGAATACGAAACCTGACTGTGAGCGAGAGTCATCTCGGTCAGTTTGAAAGCTAGCATCAGTGTAACACCGTACAATGAGCTCCTCTTTCACTCCTCCAAATATTAAGAACATGTTTTTGGTCCTTCTCAAGTACCTTAGGATGTTCTTGACTGCAGTCTAATGGGTAATGCTAGGACTTTGTTGGAAACGACTGGTCATGCTTAAAGCATACGAGACGTCAGGCCTGGTACATAACATAGCATACATGATAGAACCAATCGCCGAAGCATATGGAATTGCTTCCATACGCTTGGTTTCAATGTCTGTTGAAGGAGATTGCGATTTGTTCAGCACGGTTCCTTTAGTCATAGGAACACCTCCTTTCTTGGAGTTTTCCATATGTAAGCGTGTCATCATTTTGTCTATGTAAGTACTCTGACTTAGCCCTAGAAGCCGCTTAGATCTATCTCTGTAGATCTTGATTCCTAGAATGTAAGCTGTTTCTCCAAGATCTTTCATTGCAAAACAAGATCCTAAGCATTGTTTGACTTTGTCAAGCACAGGGATGTTGTTTCAAATGATCAGTATATCATCCACATACAAGATGAGAAATGATATAGTGCTCCCACTAGCCTTTCTGTAAACACAAGGCTCATCTTCATTCTTGACAAAACTAAATTCTTTGATTTTCTGATCAAAATGAAGATTCCAGCTTCGAGATGCCTGTTTAAGTCCATAAATGGACTTATTCAGTTTGCAGACCCTACTAGGATACTTTGGATTAACAAAACCGTCAGGTTGAACCATATAGACATCTTCAGAGAGATGTCCATTAAGAAAAGCGGTTTTGACATCCATTTGCCATATCTCGTAATCATGGTACGCGGCTATGGCAAGCAGTATCGTGATCGATTTGATCATAGCAACGGGTGAGAAAGTTTCTTCATAGTCAATACCTTGAGTTTGAGTGAAACCCTTTGCAACTAGCCGTGCTTTATAGGTTTGTATATTACCATGCATGTTGGTTTTTCTTTTGAAAATCCATTCGCTTCCTATTGCCCGAGAACCGGGGGGTAGCTCAATCAAGTCCCAGACCTGATTATCACGCATAGATTGCATCTCGGCGTTCATGGCTTCAAGCCATTTCTAGTTTCGAGCTTGTCATCAGAATCGCTGGTGACATATGCATCACATCCCCAAACTCTAAGGTAAGACAAATTGGGTTTAGACCCGTGCCATATCTCATATGGGGTTTTGTCCACCTTCTTAGTCGGTGCCAGATTTACAAGGCGGGCGGCGGTTATAAGAGCATAATTCCAGAAGGAGTGAGGCAAGTTAGTTCTACACATCATCGATCGAACCATATTAAGTAGCGTTCGATTTCTCCTCTCGCTCACACCATTAAGTTGGGGTGTGCCAGGAGGATTGGGCAGAGAAATAATTCTGTGCTCCTTCAGACGATTAAGAAATTATAAGCTGAGATACTCGCCACCTCGATCTGATCGAAGTGTCTTAATAGATTTATCGAGTTGTTTCTCTACTTCGTTTTGAAACTCTTTGTACTTTTCAAATGTTTCATGCTTATGTTTCATAAGATAGACATAAGCATATCGACTATAATCGTCAATAAATGAAACGAAGTATCTTTCATGATTTCTAGACATGGTTCTGAAAGGGCCACACACATCAGTGTGTATAAGGCCTAGCAGATCCTTGGCTCGTTCACCAACATGGGTGAAGGGGTCCTTTGTGAGTTTGCCAGCTAAACAAGACTCGCAATTATCAAATGAGTCATGTCCGGTAGGTTCAAGAATTCCCTCGGATTGGAGTCTTTTGATGCGTGCCTTGCTTATGTGGCCAAGTCGACAATGCCATAGAAAAGTATCATTAATGCCATATTTGATATGTTTAGAAAGATTATATATGTTATTGTCAGTTTGAACGTCAATCTCATAAATACCGTTTTGAGGTTTAGCCTCAAAATAAAAGATATCATTTAAGTAGGCAGAAATAACAATACCATTAAAAGCGTACTTAAATCCTTGTTCAAACAATAAAGAAACTGAAATAATGTTTCTGGTTAAACCAGGTGCAAACAAACAATTGTTCAAAACAACCACAAGGCCAGAAGGACATGAGAGATGATATGTTCCAGTTGCAAGAACTGGTACTCTTTTCCCATCACCAACGATGAGCTCCATGTCGCCTTGTTTCAGCTTCCTCTAACTTTTAGGCTCCTGCAAGACATTAATGATGTGGTATCCACATCCGGTATCAAATACCCATGTGTTGCTAGAAACAGTAAAAATTTCAATAACATAAATGAGAATACCTGAAGAGGTGCCCTCACCACTGGCCCTCTGCAGCTTCAGCTTGGCTAGATATTCAGGACAGTTACGTTTCCAGTGCCCCATTTTGTTGCATTCAAAGCATTGGCGCTCCTCAGGAGGGGGTGTGTGACATTTCAGATTTTTATTCACGCATTTGTAATATATATCTTGTAATCATTTTCAATTAAATGAAATGCAAGTGTTTTATTTAATTTTGTACAAAATATATATTTATTTTTATTTATTGGATTTAAAAATAATTAAAAATAAATACGTTTTAAACTTATATAAAATTTTATATAAAAATCTAAATTTAAAAAGTTTCAAATTTAATAAAATAACCTATTTAAATAAGATAACTAACTCTTATAAAAATTATTTATAACAATAATAATAATATAAGTTTATAAAATATATTTAAAAATTAAAAGAAATTAATTATTTTTATAAAAGTTAAGGGGTTGTTTTAAAACTTTTCAAACTAAAAGGTTTTAAGCTAAAATCAGTTAAGGGACTAGTTATGTACAAATCAAACTACAAGGACTCATCCGTAATTATCTTAGGGGCCGAATTAAATCAAAACCAAACTACAAGGACCAAATCTGCCAATTTCCAAATCGACTTTCCGGTCACCATGTTCCTTGGTCCGACGGGTAAAAGCGTTTTTTCGGCGAACACCCCGACATGGCTGTTCCCTGCACCTAGACAGCCGCTACAGGCATCCCTGAACTCGTCTTCCCCATGCGAACAAAAGGCCCCGACCAATTGGTCTCCCCAACATACGAATCGCCTGATCTTGTTGGTGGCCGAGAACCCACGCCTCGAATTCGAGCCCGACAGTCAACCTCCACACGTATTTAATAGCTCGTTAGCTTCGTCTCGTCCAGACGAGTGTCGGGACGTGCCCAATTGCACGCTTTGTCATAAGAAACGAACTCGGCTATAAATAGCCATAGTCGGACCTGCTCGAGCTTGCTACCCCTCTTCCACCAAATCTCACTCCAAATTGAAGGCACCATTACAATCGCCATCTCTGTGTGAAGCTGTTCCCAAGGTTGTAGAGGCTAATCCCATCCAGAAGCTCGATTCTCATTCTGGACATTCTCGGATTTAAGACTCTGTCGTCCAGCCCCTTTGCGACCACGTAAGAATCCTCAACTTCGTTTCTTTACCTTCGGTTATCATAAGGCAAGCTGAACCAATCGAAGTCACGACTCCAAACCATCGATTACCGGACAAACTATTGTTCTGAAAAATTACTGTTTTATTTTCTAAAGTCTGGGCCATCGAAACTACTTAGTTTCGATTGAGTAAATGGTCAATCGAAACTATAGTTTCGATAGATGGTAGTTTCGACAGCCTGTGTATCACTTATAAATGATCAATCGGAACTAGTAGTTTCGATAGATGGTAGTTTCGACAACCTGTGTATCACTTATAAATGATCAATCGGAACTAGTAGTTTCGATAGATAGTAGTTTCGATTGAACACAGTTTCGATACCTGTCACAACTATAAACAGTTTCGATCAAATCAGTAATTTCAAGTAAATCTGGACCAACTTTTATGCAAACAACACTAAGAAATGTTATTATAAACCTATACACAATTAAATACTAATACGCACATATAAACATACAATAATACCCATTTATCTACATAGGGTTTCAACGTGCTTAGACTTCAACATCTTTTTCACCTACACGCGTGGAAAAATACCCACTTGCAAGGTGAGTTACATAACCCCTATTTTACATTTTGACATACTTTGGGGTGAAACATTATTTCATGCTAACTCAATCAAATTGTTTATACGTGTTATTCATGTGGATTATATGCTTATTATCTTGGGTGTACAATCATTTGCTTTAAACACAAGAAAACCAACAGTAATATTAATAGATCTATTGTGCCTGACCAGCCCACCCGGTTAGGGTGTTTATTACTGCATACTCGGAAATAGCCGCGTGTTATATTCAAACATACCGGATATAGTGGGTAACTATATTCAAACATTACCGGACTTAGCTGTTGTGCTCTGTTCAAGCGCGTCAAACAAGGTTTGAATTGTGATTAGATAAATGATACACCATATATATACTATGTTTAACAAGATAAACAATGAGTTGCAAAACGTTTTTATCTACTACTTATCGGATCTACAAAAACCTATGTACTCACCAACTTTTTAGCTGACACTTGATTTAAATAATGTTTCAGGTTTGGATATGTGATTGCTTGCTGAAGATTTCTCCACTTAAGAACTATGGACCTAGTTAAATAAACCAATGTTTTGAACTAGACTAGGTTATTTGAAATGTATTGTATTGGGACCTTTGTTGTCTTTAAATTTAATTAATGAATTATGTAACACTTTAGTTATCATGTGCTTTTGAACAATCATTCCATTGTCGGCCTCGATGATTCCGCCATCGGTCGGGGTGTGACAGATTGGTATCAGAGCCATGGTTATAGGGAATTAGGTTATTAGACACGATGACCTAGACTATAACCCTAGGACTCCCTTTTATGTGTTATGTGCTAAATGATTAATTGCTATGTGAATTATTTGTAGTTAGGTATTATTTGAATTTTCCAAGTTTGGTACATGAGACTTATACATACAAGGCTTAAATACATGACACATACTTTACATACCCAATTGACAAACAAACTTATGCAAACAAATACACTACCCATCCTTATCCATACTCTTTCCTAATCCATATTAATTGCAACTTTCCTACACATTTTATACTTATAGACTCTCAAGTCTATTAAAATCTTGAAAATCTCGTCAACGACTTAATTTCTTGAAACCAGTAAAGGACACGTGCAATCTGGAAGGGTGACACCTGTACATTGGGTTTTCTGTCTAGGAAAGCATTTCGTATAAATCCAAATAAACGGACCCGTATGCTTTCTTGGAAATTCCTGAAGTGAGTGTTTACCTATAGGCTAAAGCATGTCTCTTTGAAAGTTTTGAGGAATTATTTAACGTTGATATGTCAATGTATTCGCAAGGATACGATCCGAACTTAAACACAAAATTTGGGGACATTATAGCAAGATAGGAAGAACTAGACAAACATGCAAAGCAAATCATTATTACGGGTGCACACGTAATAACGATTTGTAGTGCATGCAAGTCCCAGCAATTCCTATTACGCGAATAATGATCTCTAACATCATGTTCTATCCGGAATAGATGGCTTAGTTTTCCCCCCATCAACTTTGAATAAATACACATGCACTGGCACGCGTCATGATAAATCCCTCTTTTCTGCTTACATTATTTCCCACTATAATTCATATATATCCATCTTATCTAAAATATCATTGTCTTTTCTTATGGTGTTAGAATGCCCCCTCGTCGTGCAAACTCTAGCACTTCCAACCCGGATCTTACTACTCTTCTTGCCCAGCTAGTGGGGCAAATGACCCAAGCCAATAACAACAGTGATGGGTCTCACAACATCCAAGGAAACGGTGGTACCAACCCGCCTCAATGCACGTTTAAGCACTTTAACTCGTGCAATCCTACAAAATTCTTCGGTACTGAAGGTGCTACCGGCCTACTGCAATGGTTTGAAAGCATGGAAAGCACATTCCTAAACAGTGACTGCCCCGATAATCTTCGGGTTCGCTATGCCACAAGTGTACTTCAAAAGAGAGCCCTCACCTGGTGGAACGGTGAGAAACGCACTCGTGGTGTTGAGGTTGCTACATCTTTATCTTGGGATGATCTGAAGAAAGCCATGACTGATGAATTTTGTCCTCGGAATGAAATGAGGAAGCTCGAGACTGAGTTCTGGGATCTTGCCCAAGACAGCGGGGATAATCTGGCTTACACCACCCGGTTTCAAGAGTTAAGTCTGTTGGTGCCTCATATGATCACTCCCCTTGCACGGGGAATTGAAAAATACATAGGCGGGCTGCCTATGCAGATTCAAGATGCTGTGTTAGGAAGCAATCCTCCTACACTTGAAGCTGCTATCCGTCTATTCGCTACACTATCCGACAACCATATCAAGGCCGGAACCTTATCAAGAAAGGGTCCCAAGAAGGTTGTTTCTACTCTTGCGGCCGTCAAGGATGTAAAACCTGAGTCTTCTAACCGCAACAAGAAACGAAAGGGTCGAAACTTCACGGCCGTAACTCCCGCTGTACCTGCTATTCAAGCGACCCCTTTGGGTCAAAACCCGAAACCTTATCTGGGCCTGAATCCCCAATGCCAGACCTGCAAGTACCATCATTCTGCCAACTTACCATGCCAATTGTGTTCAAGCTGCGGATGATATGGACACGTGGTCACTACTTGCCATACCCGTCCTCCCGTCCATCAAGCTGCCCCAGCCAACCGTCCCATCTATCTGGCACCTCTCAATGGTCGGGCATGTTACGAATGTGGAGACCCAAACCATTTCCGTGACCGATGCCCAAAACTTCATCATCAAGGTGGTCCTCAAGGACGAGCGTTTAATATAAACGCTAATGAGGCTCAAGCAAACAACGATGTGATAAATGGTACATTTCTCGTAAACAATCATTATGCATCCATTTTATTTGATACCGGTGCCGATAGGAGTTTTGTGTCCCTTGCCTTTGAATCTCGACTTACTAAACAAAGAACGAAACTTGACAATTCTTATTCCGTGGAGATAGCAAACGGAAAATCTATTACCATAAATTCTGTTATCCGCGACTGCAATCTCGAGCTTAATAGTCATGAATTCTCCGTTGATCTCCTTCCAATGCAATTGGGAAGCTTCGATATTATAATTGGCATGGACTGGTTATCCAAGCACCATGCCGAGGTTATTTGCTACGAAAAGTGCATTCGTATACCTCTCCCTTCGGGTGACACGTTAGTTATTTTCGGTGAAAAACCGTGTCGTGGTCTTCAACTCATGTCTTGCACATTAGCACAAAAGTACTTGCGGAAAAAGTACGTTGCTTTCTTGGCCCACGTAGTTGACACGAAAGACAAGGGTAAGAAATTGCAAGATATTCCAATCATTCGAGACTTTCCCGAGGTATTCCTCGAGGATTTACCCGGTCTTCCTCCTCCTAGACAAGTGGAGTTTCGTATTGACCTTGTGCCTAGAGCAACTCCCGTGGCAAAAGCTCCCTATCGTCTTGCACCTTCCGAGATGCAAGAGCTCGCAAGTCAATTACAAGAACTCTCATGTAAAGGATTCATCCGCCCGAGCCATTCACCTTGGGGTGCTCCCGTGCTGTTCGTAAAGAAAAAGGATGGATCGTTTCGGATGTGCATCGATTATCGTGAACTCAACAAGCTTACAATCAAGAACCGTTATCCTTTACCCCGTATCGACGATCTTTTCGATCAACTTCAAGGTTCAACATGTTTCTCCAAGACTGACCTTCGTTCCGGATACCATCAACTTCGTGTTCTCGATGAAGACATTCCGAAGACTGCCTTTCGGACTAGATATGGTCACTACGAGTTCATGGTCATGCCTTTTGGCTTGACTAATGCACCTGCGGTTTTCATAGATCTCATGAACCGTGTATGCAAACCTTATTTGGACAAGTTCGTGATCGTTTTCATTGACGACATCCTCATCTATTCTAAAACGAAAGCGGAGCATGAACAACATCTTCGTTCAATTTTGAAGCTCTTGAAGAAAGAACAACTATACGCCAAGTTCTCCAAGTGTGAATTCTGGCTAAAGGAGGTTCAGTTCTTGGGACACATAGTCAACAATAAGGGAATTCATGTGGACCCGGCAAAAATCGGAGCGGTAAAGAATTGGAGTACTCCTAAGACTCCTACCGAGATTCGTTCCTTCCTTGGACTAGCGGGTTACTATCGTCGCTTCATCTCAAATTTCTCCAAGATTGCGGTTCCGCTCACTGCCTTGACTCATAAAGGTAAATCTTACGAGTGGGGACCCAAGCAAGAGGAAGCTTTTCAAACTCTCAAGCACAAGCTCTGCAATGATCCTGTTCTAACCCTTCCTAGTGGTAATGACGACTTTGTCGTTTATTGTGATGCATCCAACCAAGGTCTTGGTTGTGTTCTAATGCAACGTGGCCAAGTAATTGCGTACGCATCACTTCAGCTCAAAATCCACGAGAAGAACTATACGACCCATGATCTCGAGCTTGGTGCTGTCATTTTCGCCTTGAAAATTTGGAGACATTATCTTTATGGCACCAAATGCGTGGTTTTCACCGACCAAAAAAGTCTCCAACATATTTTCAATCAAAAAGAGCTTAATATGAGGCAACGACGATGGGTTGAACTTCTTAACGACTACGACTGCGAGATTCACTACCACCATGGCAAGGCAAATGTTGTAGCCGACGCCTTGAGTCGTAAAGAACATATCATGCTTCATAGTGTTTGTATTCATAACGATATCCAAGCCCGTATTCTCCAAGCACAACACACCTTGGTTACCGAGGGAAACATGTATCAAGAGATGGCATGTGGTGTAGAACTCTTACTAGAAACCAAAGCCAACGACTTATTGTATTGCTTGGACCGTATCTGGGTTCCCGATCGCGACGACCTTCGTATATTTTTGATGAACGAGTCCCACAAAACTAGATATTCGGTACATCCCGGGACTGATAAGGTGTACATGGGTCTTCGTCAACAATATTGGTGGCCCGACATGAAAAAGGATATTGCCCTCTTTGTGGCAAAATGCTTAACTTGTTCTAAGGTGAAGGCCGAACACCAAAAGCCTTCCGGACTCCTCGAACAACCAGAAATTCCCATGTGGAAATGGGAGAACCTTGCTATGGACTTCATCACCAAACTCCCACGCACTTCTAGTGGGCACGATAGTATCTGGGTTATTATCGATCGACTCACAAAGTCTGCTCATTTCTTGCCTATTCGTGAGGACTATCGAGTCGAGAAATTGGCTCGGATCTACATTGATGAGATCGTAAGTCGTCACAGAATCCCTTTGAACATCATCTCCGATCGTGATTTGCGTTTTACTTCCCGATTTTGGCAATCATTACAATCTGCGCTTGGTACTCGTTTGGACTTAAGTACGACTTACCATCCTCAAACTGATGGACAAACCGAGCGAACAATCCAAACTCTCGAGGATATGCTTAGAGCTTGTGTCATTGACTTTGGTGGCAATTGGAATTCTCACCTACCACTGATCGAATTTTCCTACAACAACAGCTACCACACAAGTATTAACATGGCACCATTTGAAGCTCTTTATGAACGGAAATGTCGTTCACCGATTTATTGGAACGAAATTGGTGAAGCACAAATCACCGGTCCCGAGCTTATCCAAGAGACCACCGATAAAATCTCTCTTATCCGTGACAACATTCGGGTAGCAAGGAGCCGGCAAAAGAGTTATGCCGATAAAAGACGAAAACACTTGGAATTTCAAGTTGGGGATATGGTTCTCCTAAAGGTATCACCTTGGAAGGGCGTAGTCCGATTTGGAAAGAAAGGAAAACTTGCACCTCGATATGTGGGTCCATTCAAGATACTCGAAAGGGTAGGAAAAGTGGCCTACAAACTCGATCTTCCTTCAGAACTCAGCAACGTTCATCCGACTTTTCATGTATCTAATTTGAAAAAGTGTCTAGCCGACGAGAATCTCCACATCCCTCTTGACAAAGTGCGTATTGACGAGAAAATGCACTTTGTCGAAAAACCCGTGGAAATAATGGACCGTGAAGTCAAGAAACTCAAACGTAGTCGCATCCCTATTGTCAAAATCCGTTGGGAGTCTAAACGTGGACCCGAGTTCACTTGGGAACGTGAAGACCAAATGAAGACCAAATGAAGACCAAATATCCGCATCTCTTTTCATAGCCTCCATTAGTTGAATTTCGGGGCGAAATTCCTTTAACATGTGGAGACTGTGACATTTCGGATTTTTATTCACGCATTTGTAATATATATCATGTAATCATTTTCAACTAAATGAAATGCAAGTGTTTTATTTAATTTTATACAAAATATATATTTATTTTTATTTATTGGATTTAAAAATAATTAAAAATAAATACGTTTTAAACTTATATAAAATTTTATATAAAAATCTAAATTTAAAAAGTTTCAGATTTAATAAAATAACCTATTTAAATAAGATAACTAACTCTTATAAAAATTATTTATAACAATAATAATAATATAAGTTTATAAAATATATTTGAAAATTAAAAGAAATTAATTATTTTTATAAAAGTTAAGGGTTGTTTTAAAACTTTTCAAACTAGAAGGTTTTAAGCTAAAATTAGTTGAGGGACTAGTTCTGTACAAATCAAACTACAAGGACTCATCCGTAATTATCTCAGGGGCCGAATTAAATCAAAACCAAACTACAAGGACCAAATCTGTCAATTTCCAAATCGACTTTCCGGTCACCATGTTCCTTGGTCCGACGGGTAAAAGCGTTTTTCCGACGAACACCCCGACAGGGCTGTTCCCTGCACCTAGACAGCCGCTACAGGCATCCCTGAACTCATCTTCCCCATGCGAACAAAAGGCCCCGACCAATTAGTCTCCCCAACATACGAATCGCCTGATCTTGTTGGTGGCCGAGAACCCACGCCTCGAATTCGAGCCCGACAGTCAACCTCCACACGTATTTAATAGCTCGTTAGCTTCGTCTCGTCCAGACGAGTGTCGGGACGTGCCCAATTGCACGCTTTGTCATAAGAAACGAACTCGGCTATAAATAGCCATAGTCGGACCTGCTCGAGCTCACTACCCCTCTTCCACCAAATCTCACTCCAAATTGAAGGCACCATTACAATCGCCATCTCTGTGTGAAGCTGTGACCAAGGTTGTAGAGGCTAATCCCATCCAGAAGCTCGATTCTCATTCTGGACATTCTCGGATTTAAGACTCTGCCGTCCAGCCCCTTTGCGACCACGTAAGAATCCTCAACTTCGTTTCTTTACCTTCGGCTATCATAAGGCAAGCTGAACCAATCGAAGTCACGACTCCAAACCATTGATTACCGGACAAACTATTGTTCTGAAAAATTACTGTTTTATTTTCTAAAGTCTGGGCCATCGAAACTACTTAGTTTCGATTGAGTAAATGGTCAATCGAAACTATAGTTTCGATAGATGGTAGTTTCGACAGCCTGTGTATCAGTTATAAATGATCAATCGGAACTAGTAGTTTCGATAGATGGTAGTTTCGACAACCTGTGTATCACTTATAAATGATCAATCGGAACTAGTAGTTTCGATAGATAGTAGTTTCGATTGAACACAGTTTCGATACCTGTCACAACTATAAACAGTTTCGATCAAATCAGTAATTTCAAGTAAATCTGGACCAACTTTTATGCAAACAACACTAAGAAATGTTATTATAAACCTATACACAATTAAATACTAATACGCACATATAAACATACAATAATACCCATTTATCTACATAGGGTTTCAACGTGCTTAGACTTCAACATCTTTTTCACCTACACGGGTGGAAAAATACCCGCTTGCAAGGTGAGTTACATAACCCCTATTTTACATTTTGACATACTTTGGGGTGAAACATTATTTCATGCTAACTCAATCAAATTGTTTATACGTGTTATTCATGTGGATTATATGCTTATTATCTTGGGTGTACAATCATTTGCTTTAAACACAAGAAAACCAACAGTAATATTAATAGATCTATTGTGCCTGACCAGCCCACCCGGTTAGGGTGTTTATTACTGCATACTCGGATATAGCCGCGTGTTATATTCAAACATACCGGATATAGTGGGTAACTATATTCAAACATTACCGGACTTAGCTGTTGTGCTCTGTTCAAGCGCGTCAAACAAGGTTTGAATTGTGATTAGATAAATGATACACCATATATATACTATGTTTAACAAGATAAACAATGAGTTGCAAAACGTTTTTATCTACTACTTATCGGATCTACAAAAACCTATGTACTCACCAACTTTTTAGTTGACACTTGATTTAAATAATGTTTCAGGTTTGGATATGTGATTGCTTGCTGAAGATTTCTCCACTTAAGAACTATGGACCTAGTTAAATAAACCAATGTTTTGAACTAGACTAGGTTATTTGAAATGTATTGTATTGGGACCTTTGTTGTCTTTAAATTTAATTAATGAATTATGTAACACTTTAGTTATCATGTGCTTTTGAACAATCATTCCATTATCGGCCTCGATGATTCCGCCATCGGTCGGGGTGTGACAGGGTGCTTTTGAAGCTTTCTTGTTATTGTTGGTGGCAGGCTTGGCAGCAACATTAACCTTCTTCTTGTCTTTGCTATTAAAACCTCTTTTCTTGGGGTTAGGCTTTTTAACACCAGCAGATCTGACCATCAGAACTTGATTTTTCTTTCCTTGGATATTCGTCTCGGCCGTTTTGAGCATACCATGTAGCTTGGCCACTGTCTTCTCCAAGCCATTCATGTTGAAATTCATTACGAATTGAGCATAGGAGCTTGGGAGAGAGTTTAAGATGAAATCAGTAGCCATGTCATCCTTCATGGGATATCCAAGTTTGTTCATCTGGTCGATGTACCCTTTTATCGTAAGTATATGAGTACTAACAGGCGTGCCCTCTTGCATCGTGCAACGAATGAGCTGAGACATGGTTTCATAGCGTTCTTGTCGGGCTTGTTTCAGGAACATGCCCTTAAGTTGCTTAATCATGTCAAAGGCATCCAGGTCCTCCATGCTCTTTTGGAGCTCACGGGAAATGCGGGCTAGCATAAGGCAGGCCACCTCAGTGGCATCATCTCTTTGTTTTTCCCAGGCCTTACGAGCGGCAGCCGTGTTACCATCGGGTGCCTCAGGGACTGGTGTATCGAGAACATAGAGCTTCTTGGCCATCTTGAGAACTATTCTCAGATTGCACTGCCACGAGAGAAAGTTGGTGTTATCCAGCTTTTCATTCTCAAGGATAGACTTGAGAGCGAAGGAGTTATTAGTATTATTATTTTCAGTAGACGTCTGTCAAGATAAGTAAAGAAAATAAATTAGTATAAAGAAAGTGAAAAATCCTTATTAATTTATGACCCAATTACAGAAATTAGAATAAGGAGTGAGAATCTAGCTAAATCAGTCACTAATGGTAGCTGTGGCATACAACATTAGTAAGTGGGTAACTAGACTGACAATTAGTGTCAATTGTGGAAAGATGCACAACTCTCGTGTATGAGGCCGCTAAGACAAGACATGTCTATGCATTGATACGTTTAGCCTCATCTATGCCCACTTTTAATCTCTTGACAACTGGGGCATGTAACAAGAGAGAAAAGTAATAGTCGTCCTTAAACAGGTACTTGCGGAAGGGCCGGATGTGTCAACGAAACCCTTGCGCCTTGGAAGGATAAACTACGCATCCAGTGCGGTGTTGTGGCTCCAAACACCGATGTTTCGTTTTATGCTCCAAGTGTTTCTTATAATAGGATGGCATAGACCATTGGTTTTAAATATGGGTTCCAATTTTAGTGTTTACCGAATAGGGTCAAACACAACGAATGATTAAATCATACGTGTGATGTAAAAGCCAGTTTTACTATTTAAAGTCATGACAAATTTGATGAACCCTTTCATCTCTCAGGACACTTAATTTTAAATAACCTATTAAAACTAAGTTTGTCGCAACTCGAATAACCAGTTAAAGTTAATAGTTGAAAACTATTAAGTTATAAGTTTTGAAATTAAATTTAGTTTAAATTGCAAAACTTTAGCGGTTATTTATTTTATAAAAACAAGCCAGTTGTTATTTTTTATAAAATTCTACAAGTTGTAAAATTAGAACTTGTGGTGATAGATTGTGACATTTTAAAACTCCTTTTAAAACGTTTGATGTTTGGTTGGTTTATAATAAATTTAAGTTATAAAAAATTAAAAGCAACCATAAAGCAAATAAATATGTAAATCTTTTAGGACCAAGTTTGTTTGATCTTGCTAGAGCCAGTTAGCAAGACCAAACGGGTCACGGGCTCCACAAAATTAAAACAACCACAATAATGGACTTCCGTGCATCTGGTCGTCTCGGATGACTCCCACTGAATCCATGATTCATGTTGCGTCTTCAGATTTGTCTTCGGGTTTTTATTACATTACATAAAATAAAAAAAAACTATTCTATTACAACCTTGAGCCATCAAAAGTGGGCCAAAACCATAAAACCAAAAACTAAATAATAAACACAAACAACTCAATCACATGGGTCGGGCCAGATTTACATATTCAACACAATCACAAACGGACAATATATTTGGTCAAATAAAATAAAAAATCGACCAAATTATTAAATAAAAAAATTGCCAAAAAAAAAAGATCAGATCAGAAACTTCAAGATAGTTAAAGTTTGTGATTAATCTAACCGGTGAAACTAGACCGGTTCTGATTTGCGTGTTATAACCCAGACTCTGATACCACTGTTGGGATTCAGTGGTGCTCAGTTTGACTTTTGTAAAAACGGGTTTTGATAGAGAAATTAATTGATCACCACTGAATCCCAACAGTTGTATAAGAGCCTGGGTTATAACACGCAAATCAGAACCGGTCTGGTTTCACCCGTTAGATTAATCACAAACTTTAACTATCTTGAAGTTTCTGATCTGATCTGTTTTTTAGGGCAATAATTTGGTCCATTACTTTAACTTTAAATATCAAGTTAACAACAATGTCAAATTCTACAACTAGCAAAAAAAAACATAATATGAACTACTAATACAAAAGTAAAATTAAGGTTGAAAGTTTATCTGAGCCAACGTTTATCTAAGCCAACTATAATGGAGTTACGAGCAAGCTTTTACTAAGCTAGCTACGGATTAGTTACAAGACACTAACTAATTGAACAACCTTTAGCTTAATCACACGTTATCTGATTTAACCTAAACGCCATATATTCTTAATTTGTTTACATCGTACTTATTTGTGGCATCGTCGACTTGATTATATACATGAGATAAAATTCTAGACTTGTTTGATGCATGTAAATCTTTGTCTGCTCGATAAACCTTCCATCAAGCGGGGCTCATTAGCTAGTGAATTACACCGTTGTAGGCCTTTTAGTTTAGTCTCTAGAGCATGCATCCATAATACATTGCATTCGTAAATGTTGTCACTCGGTTTGTGTATGTTTGTGTGCTCAAACATAAATATATAGCTTTTGAATCATTCATGGTTGTGAATATCTGTGCCAAGATTGTTTTGTTAGGATGGTGCCTTAATTGGAAAGGTATTATCTTGCATATATAGGAGCGTATTAAAATGACTTAATCAAAATAAGGTTTCAATCAAATGTCTGAATCGAATGATTCAATCGGTGTTGCTACAAAACTTATCGCCTAGGGGCTCAAGCTTCGAAGCAGTGCTAGACGAGTAAGCTAAGCTGGAACTTCTGGACTTGGGCTTGGAAGAACGGACAGGATCTTCGGGTTTTGAAAGAGTGATATCGAAACAAGAAACATTGTGAGTCTCGCCACGAGTAGAAGGGGTTTCTCCTCTTGACCACCCTCCGGCGTGAGAATAAGTATATGTGTGATGGAAGGTAAAAAGAAAGGAAGAGAGTTGTCAAGAGTGGTAAGTTGGAGGGTTGCGAGTATGAGTGTAAAGAGTGAGTGTCTCAATCTGCCTTCCTTGGAGTTTGATGAGACTATTTATAGGGTCTCCATGGTTGGAATGCTTGGAGTGAATGTTTATTAAAGGTTATCTGCAGTCAAACATACTTCTTTGCTTCTGCTTATATGACCGTAATTTCATCTTTTGTGTTAGGAGAGTTCAGAGTGTATTTAATTACCTTTGTCTCTATAGCTGACCCGTGTTTCTTGTGCACAGGTTCCGTACTTGACATCTCTTGTCTTGTTAGATGACTTTCCTTTTTGTGTTATTGGTTCCTACTTGACTTCTTTCTATCATGGGTTTAGGTTTCCTCATTGATGTTGCCTTTATAGTTGACTCTCATGCCCAATGAGACGTTATCTTAGTTATTTAGTATTATCATCTGGTATAAGATTATTCCCTTCGTAACTTCTCTAATATTTTCTAAGTGTTGAATGTGAGTGGACGATCGTGCTTGACCTTGAACGGCTAACGTAAATAAATGATTGCACAAGTTCCTGAGCCACAAGCTCCTGAGCCGCGACAGAGCCCTAGCCGCGGCTAGAGTCATGCTGCTTCACCCGTCGCTCCGGCTCGACGATAGTTGTTACTTTCTTTGGCTTGACGATCAAGGGACTCGAATGTTTGCCGTTTATCCCATGACCGCGACACCCCTTGGGTCGCGGCAGGTCCTTAGTCGTGGCTGGGGCTTTGGACTCGGTTATGCTTTGCGTGTTGATCGTATAATCCCCTTCACGCGACACCCCTTGAGCCGCGGCAGGTCCTTAGCCGCGGCTGGGGCTTTGGACTCGGTTATGCTTTGCGTGTTGATCGTATAATCCCCTTCACGCGACACCCCTTGAGCCGTGGCAGGTCCTTAGCCGTGACTGGGGCTTTGGACTCGGTTATGCTTTGCGTGTTGATCGTATAATCCTCTTCAGTCGGTAAACTTAAAGCTTTCAATGTTTCTCAATAATCAACAAAAAGCTCCAAACTAAACAATCACAACCTTATTTAATTAAGTTAAAAAAAGACAAATTAGAAAACTAAATAACACAATTTAAAATTTAAATAAACAAAAATATAAGAGATAATGGTGATCTTGAAACTATCTGATGTCTTTGTGCCTCTACCACCAATAGGGGCGGATCTATTAAAGAGGGAGGGGTGACACCTGTTACCCCTCAACTTTTTCGACGAAGTTGAATTTTTTTTTTTACATTTTATTAATTACGTTACTCTTGAAAATATATTTAACTACCACTCAATACTTTTTTAAAAGGCAAAAAACTAGTTATTGATTAAAACTTTAAAGCCCAAGTTTATATAACTAAAAAGTCCAAGTTAATTAAATATTTAAAACTCAAAAGCTAAAATTAATTTAAACTTAAAGCCAAACCCTAAAATAAACTCATCTAACAATTAACAAAATAAAAAAATCAAGACTTTCTATTCACTCCCAGCCACCCACCCAGCTCATGTTGCCACTCGCCGCAACCTGTTGCTTTTTTTAGTTATATAAACTTGGGGTTTAATTTTTTTTTTAAGTTTGTACGGGGATATTTACCTAAATTTTTTTGCTACTCCCTGAAATTTTGTTCTACATACGCCACTGACCACCAAACCCATGGACCTGAGTCGGATCCATTTTGCACAACCGAAGTGATATCTGGGGTAAACGACCCAAATACTCAACCCTCTAGCCTGTTTTCAAAGCCCGTGATACATTAGGGCGTGTGGTATACATGCGTTAGCAGGTTTCACGCCGTGACCTCCCGTGAAACACCGCCCCCCTCTTTGGCGAACCGGGGGGGGGGGGGGAGGGTTGAGTGACTAGCGTCGGAAAACTCACAGTTCAAACGAACTACGATCGATCTCATTATAACGGTGTTGGAACCGTCTCGTTGTATTCTAAACTAGAAACCCTAAATTCTAAAGCTAAATCCTGAACACTAAAACTAAACTCTAAAATATAAACTATAAACTTTAAAAGCTAAACCCGCCTTCTAAAAGGCTAAAGCATGTTGTTTAAAAGTGAAGTTTTTATCCGACATTAGAACCTATTTTAGTGTAAAAAAAGATTAAATCCAAGTTTATTTATCTCTTTTATGCATGAACAAATTATATCAGTAATTAATTTAAAAGTTATTATGTACTGCTGCCTCTTTATTGCAAACGAAAAAATGTGCTTGATAGGCGTACCACATCTCAAGGAAAACCTATGGGCAATCGTACACAGTGGCGGACCTGGAATTTTTTTTCGTAGTGGTCGGAAATTTTAGCGGTCGGTTGTCCATCGTTAAATATTAATTTTTTCAGTCCGATTCAAACCGGGTCGGGTTAGGTATAGAATCGACTTTAAGTATAGACTTGTAGGAGCAACGCTGTGAATAGTGAATCGACTTGTAGGTATAAAATCGAAATTCGTGATTAGCGAAGAGGTCTGAAATCGTGATGAGGCAATTAGCAAATTGTCGTTCTTTAGATCGTGTGAAGCGTGAATATGAAATGTCAAGACGTTGATGGATCAGGATTGCTACTACTTTTTTATCAGGTTAAATCTTTTAAAATTTTAAATGGGTAGTTGGTTAACTAAACGAGGACTTAATTGTCTAAATGGGTAATGAGTTAATTAAATATGAGTTTAATTGTTTAAATGACTAAGTTTTTAGTCCCGTTTATTCCAAATGTCCAATTAAGTTAGTAGTTTAAATGGGGGTCGGTTTAAAAATTAAATTTTCTTGGGGTCGGTGTTAAATAATAATTCGTCTGGGGGTCGGTCAAAATTTTATGGGGGTCGGTATCAAACTTTCATTGGGGTCGGTCGAGATTATGTCGCATATATAACAAACAGAAAAAAAAAATTCTATCGGGGTCGGCCGACCCACCTAGCATATGCTAGGTACGCCACTGATCGTACAAGCTGCAACGCAGAAGGTACATTCAAATGTTAGGTTGAATTTTAATGAAGGATGTCACCTTTGATCTTTCACTTGATATATAACTGTCCATCAATCGGTTATAATTTTAAAAGTTTGGTGGGGGCATTACTCTTATAAACAAATTTTAATGCAGGTCTAAACGGTTAGGATAAAGTTGTGTTGACCGGTCAACAATTACTATTAGGTTTTTCCTTAATTTTATATGTTACTAAACTAGGTTAGAAACCCTATGTATTAGAAAATGTACTATTATATACTTAATAATAAATATTTATATATTACATATTTATGACATATTATATAGTTTTTAATACAAATTTTAGAAACATCATATAGTTACTTTTTAAAAATATTATATAAAAAGAATAAAAATGTTCAATTTCTAAAAATATTTTATGAACAAACCTATATTTTTTTAAATAAAAAACGTTTTATAGAAATCAGTATTATTAATAGGAGAGAAACAAAAAATAAAAAAATTATTAAAAACAATTAAAGAAAATTTATGTAATTAATAGAAGAGAGAGGCGGGAAAAATTTGTCTCACAAAAACCTTTATTTATTATAGAGTATAGATTTACTTATTTTTTTTAACGACACATAATTTATTTTTAATAACTAAACCCATCAAATCTATATATTGCATTATTCGAACTCTTACCGGTTGATGATTGAATACATCATTTATCACTACAATGAGAACACTAAATTTGATTATTACAAATATATAACTTAAACTATATATTTTCCTAATAAAACAATGTAGTATGTAGTAGACGCTATCAGGGGTGTGAGTAGAAAAAACCGAATAATTAAAATAATCGAACCAATTAAGAAATTAATAGTTCAGTTATGATTTTTTAATAATTGATTTTTATGGTTTAGTTATCATTATATATGTGTAATTAACATAAATTAATCAAACCGAAATTAAAACCAACATTTATAATTTTTATAAATCAAATGTCGAAGAAGTTTTGCTATATTTTTTAATAAATAAAATATCAACTGCGGCTTATAACTATAAATATAAAGATTAACCAAACCATCTTTTCAATAACCGAATTAGCCTAATTGTTTAATACCAAAATCGATCAATTATAAAAATGTAAAATCAGGTACGTCGATTATAGCTTTGATTTTAGCCCATAACCAAAAGGAAACACACCATACACACCCTAGTAATTATATTAAATTTTATATGTTAAATTTTTTTATAAAAATAATTATTTTGAAATGGGCTAATCAAAATTCCCAAGAGGATGAGTATTCAATTCTCTCAACCACCTCGCACTAGTGCATTAACAGTTCCGGCCAAAATAAGGCCCTTCCAGCAAAAAGAAACTTATAGGAAATACTCTCGAAAGGCAATCAAGATTCAATCAGAGAGTCCTTTTATAGATCTGATCACCGTATGAATCTTGGACACTACATTGGCGACATCCGTGGGACCGTTTTTACGGTTTAACTATTAGAAAAGCTCCTTTGGAAGGAGAACTTTCTTCTTGTTGCCATCTGTATCTCCCCATGGCCGATCCCGGGGAGATAACCCCCCAATACCGGGGAACAAAGTTAATGCCACATGAACTGTCACATCCACTAGTTCCTGCTCCACAAAACCTAACCTATACCTCGAGGGGATGAAAAACAAAGAAACCCCCGTCCTTGTGGAGATGGAAGAAGAGCACGAGCACAAAGAGAAGCCCGATCAAGGACCTCTCATAACACAAGAGTTTGTTCGAAAAAAAGAACAACTTAGGGCAAAGCTGGAGGAACATGGCGCCCTAAAAGGCTGAGTGTGGTCAGATCGAAGCTAATGTTCAAAGCAACACCTACCGAAAATACCACTACCGGGATTCAAACAATGGTGGATGAGGCTACACACCAAGATACACTAAGAGGTAAAGCCCAGGACTAGCCCCTTACCGTTGGATCCCCAACGTTAGATGAGAATGTTTCAGCGCTAACGACATTATTGCTAGTCGCCTTAAGTTCCCAACAATGGGCCAAAAAATAGAACACGGCCAAGGAATGTCACATCCAGGGACACAAACGACAATGGGCCAAAAAATAAAACACGGCCAAGGAATGTCACATACAGGGACACAAACGACAATGGGGTTGGTCACGTCGATCCCAATGATAGAGGGGACTCACTATTGCAACCATTCCAACCGCGCAACCTTGAAGAAATCTCGAAGTTCATCCGACGTATCGCGGAGGTTACCCTGCCACCAAATTTGAAACTTCCCGCAAATGTGGGAAGATATGATGGGAACACAAGACCCAGAGGATCACTTGCACACATTTCTCGGGATTAGACAAGTTGGACGGTGGTCAATGCCAACGTGGTGCCATATGTTCGTCTAGACTCTTACAAGTAGTGCATGTCTATGGTTTGATAGCCTGCCCCTGGAGGCATAGACAATTATGAGGATCTGAGAGATAAGTTCCTCTGATACTTCAATCAACAGAAGAAAACCATTTAAAACCCCCCAACGAGATCCTACACATTCGAAGGCAGGCCAACAAGACAGTGGAGCAGTTCATGAAACGTTTCTTGAGGGAAAGCAAGCAAATTGGAGATGTACCCAGGGTCATGAAGATTATTAGCTTCATAAATGGAGTAAGGCATGCACAATTACGTGACAAGCTAGGGCAAGAGGTCCCACAAACCTTTGATATGCTCATGGTCAAGGTAAGAGCTTTTGTAAGGAGGAAGGACACTATTATCGAGCTAAAGAGATGGAAACCCGAATGAACTTCCAAAAAGGTCGAGATCAGAAGGAGACACGGGTTGTAACATCCGACCCATCATACCACCAATATTGCCCGCTTTGCCCATAAGAGCTCACGATTTGTTTTTGGTTGTCCGGGTGAAAACTTTCCAAGGGGTCACCCATCCGTGGATTACTCCCACCCGAGCATTTTTAACTGTAAAGTTCTCCTCTCATACACTACATTTATCTCCAAAACGTGTTGATGGTATTTGAGGCAGGGCATTCTTTATGAACCCAACATCTCTCCCGTGGACAGAACAGGACAAAACGATATGGGATTTGCCTAAGGTGTTACACGGGTAAACCCTCTTCTTTCTCGACTAAAGGCAATTCCAGAAAAGAGTAAAGCCATTTTCTCACTGTACAGGCCCCGGGGCTCGAAGGCCTCTTAGTACCCCCCATCACCCATAACGCTTCACAACCTAATCGAATAGTGAAATTTTGGTATTGGAGAGGTCCAAAGTTTCGTTCGACATACCTCGTCCTCTGAAGAAAACAACCAAGCCCTTCCCGAATGAATATTGAAAGTTCCAAAAAGGTAACAAACATCGAACATATGATTCTATATGTTGGGATAACAATGGTTTAATGTTAATTACGGTATTTGATAATCCCTTGTTTTGATAATGGTTGAAATCAATGACATGTGTTATTAAGTTGTTGATTAAGGATGGTCATACACCACATACATGTCCCTATACACTTAATGAATCCAGTTACAAATATCAAGTACAATACAAAACAAAATTGATGATATTCATGTATACAAGATCAACAAGTGAAAATCTACATCCAAATGTAAGGATCTAAAGTGAAACCAACAACATGAATATGCTAGAAATCTAGAGACATCTAAAAATGGTTTTAATAATATAACCTAATTAATAAAGATGAATTTTTTTATTAAACAAAGATCATTTCCAAAGATATTGTGTAAAACTTTGGGTAAGTTTTTATAAAACCCAAATCTTGTAAATATATTACAAGATAGTTGTTTTAAATCAAATGGAGATTTGAATTTGAAATGAAAGAATCTTACTAAATGAAGAAATCTTCATATGTGTTTTAAGATAGAATACACAAACAACCTTTAAAGGATAAAAGTGAAAATCAAAGTGGAAAGGATCATCCATACTTTATAACAAACAAAACATAACAAATCTTACTATTCTAGTGTAAGATCTTGCTATTTCATACCATAAGCCAAGACACCTTTCTTGGCCTTAAAGTCTAGAGAAAATGTGTGAAAATGGGTTTGGAAGGATGGATGGGATAACACACAAAGTTCACAACACTTGATGTCAAGAAAACGAGATGCCAGCATGCCCGAGGTTGTTGAAAAGACCTTGGAAGCAACCTTGGCAATGCAGAATTTTGTTGTCTTGATTTGTGTGTCGTGTTTATAAATACAAGCTTTTCACAACCATTTTTCTTACTCATTTTGCTCAAAAAACATTCATATATACGTCTAATATATATCTCTTTAGTTTCCTTGATATTATAACATGAAATCAAGTGAGAGATTGCAGAAAAATAGTAGAGTTGTGTTACAACTTCCAATCTTGTATTTCTTGTTCTTGTAATTTGTGTAGTAGTGTGTTACCACTTGATTGAGATATTATTGTAAGGGGCACTAACTTTATACGAGTTAAGTATCAGCTTACTATTTTGATATAGTTGATGATTAGGCTGGGAAACACTGTCTTGATATAGTGTTGAGTTATGGGTTGTGAGTGTTACACGATCTTGACATAGTGTTGAGTTTGTTGTGAGATTAGACACTATTTGATATAATGTTAGAGTGTGAGACTGTAAGTACTACTATCTTGATATAGTTGATCGAAGAATGTGATCACTACATTGATTAGTGAAATGTTTGGTGTACCGGTGATCACATTCGTTTAAGAGAAACGCTTTAGTTGAGCAACTCTCAATTGGAGAATCAGGGAAAGGACGTAGAGTAGATTAGTTAACATCCATTTGAACCTCTATATATCGGTTTTGCCATTCTTACCTTAAACTCTTAACATTATTGTTTATTTATATTACTTAAGTTTTAACAAGTGTTAATCCATACTAATTAGTTTAATTTAACAAGTTTTTTTGTAAGAAAACCTATTCACCCCTAGTTTTCGACAATATGCATCTGAAAAAAGAAAAAGAAAAAAAAAGAAACAGAAGCAGCGGTAAGGTAAGGAAAACTCTCTCAACTTATCAAGGAAAAGCAATGGGTGACAAAGAAATAGGAAAAAAAAAGAAGAAACCGAGACCAGGAAAAGAAGTACATTGGCATGATCCGAAGAAGAGACGAGCGAGAACCAGGCACGCTAAAAAAAGAGTGAAAACAAAGGTGATGCATGATCACCGATTATAGGGGATGAGAATCCCACAACATTCCCTACACTCGACAAAAAAGAAGCTCAAGATATCAGCAGACAATGTTGGATACATAATGGCGTGAATACACGTAGACGGAGGGAATGAAGCCTAGATAACGCACAAGCATTGGTTTGTGAGGCTGGATAAAGAAATCGGAAACATTCCAGAAGAGGACTTCAGACCCCTCGTCGGATTCTCAAGGGAAGTAACTCAGCCACTTGGCAAACTTACATTACCCATGACAGTGAGCGATGGCCAGAAAACCAAAACTTTACACCTTACATTCTCAATTGTTAGAGCACGGTCCAGATACAATTCCATTCTTCGAAGGCCCAAAATCAAAGCTCAACATGCACCGGTATCCACCATTCATTGAGCCATGAAGTTTCCAACCTCTTCATGAATAGAGACAATCAAAACCTCAACAGAGATCATAACATGCTAATGTAAAGTTGAAGACAAGGCCAATAAGGGAAAAATAAAAGGAGGAGGAATAGATTTTAAATGACAGATTCCCAGAACAAGCCATAAAGATAGGCAAACATCTCCACGATAAATGGAAAACAACACTGAAGGGATTACTTGTCACACCCCAACCGACGGCGGATTATACGTCGGGGCAGACGCGGTTGTTCACAAGCACAATGTTGACTATTATAGTTTAAATAGTTTCATTAATACTTTCAAGTTTAAAATACAAGTAATGAACAAGGCATAACAAGTTACAAAGTTTATGTTGATAAGTATATAAGCCTAAAGCGTCCTATGTGATCACAATAAAGCTTCATGCTTGTAACCCTGAAACATGTTGAGTAAACTGTCAACTAAAAATAGTTGGTGAGATACGAAGGTTTTAACATAGTTTAACAAAGTCTTTGAAAAGTTTTACAATTCACTGTGTCATGCATTCTATAGTATAAGTGTGAGAGCAAACATGTTAAACATTGTGCATATCAATCCTCCAATCAAGTTTAGGCATAACCCGAAGGTTACCCTTGAAAGTTTAAAGTTTAAATTCAGTAACAATCACCATGGGCTCCCCCTGAAGGGTCAATCAATCTAGGTGGATTGGTCAAATACAATAGATCTATCATTGTTACTATAGGCTTGATCAAAGTTAATGGATATGCTAGTATTAAGTTTAATTTAAGCATGCAAGTCTCAAGCATAATAACACAAGAATAAGCATGCAGGCATAGTTGTACAAGAATTATATAAGTTGAAAGTTTGATACATGTTTCACCCCAAGTTTATAAATAAAGTAAAACGAAAAGGGGCTAAGTATACTCACTTGGAATGATGTAAGAGTGTCCAACAAGGATTAGGTGTAGCAAGATTATTGAGGGAGATTATTCTCACAACAAGCATAGGAACAATAAGTCTTAAAGTTTCAAATTTGATTCTATAAGTCTAAGGTAAAAGATCTAGGATTCTAAGATTGACTAGGGTTCCAATGGAAGACGGGAGTGATTGTGTTTATAAAGTTTCAAATAAGGTTTTAAATAATTACTCAAGACTTGGATAGCAAAGTCCAATAAATTCATAGTTTAGAATACTTATTAATAATTATACAATTATTAATTTCACAAGTTAGATAATAATAATAATTTCAAGTAGTTTTCTAAGTATAGTTAAGTCTAAGACTAGATAATTATTAAAGATTAACAATAATTATTTAAAGAATAATTTGTAATTAAATATTAATAATAATTATTTAAAAGGGGTAAATAACGATTAAAGATTTATAATAATTATTTCAAGAATAAAGTAGTTACTAAGGATAAATAAAATTATCTATTAGGGTTAAATAATTATCTAAAAGTAAATCAATATAAATCTTTTAGGATTTATTTAAAGTTCTTAAGTATCAAGTATTTGTTTACAACTTATCTTGTAATTCAACAATGTTTAAATGTGATTGTAAGCCTAAACATGTAATTATAATTTTATAAAGGGTTTAAATAGAATTTATATTTTAATTATAAGTTCATAGATGTTTTTAAAGTTTAAATGAAAATATAAGTCTATAAAGTCTTAAATGATGGGTTTATAAAGTTTGGTGTTTAAAATTATAAGTTCATAAATATCCTAAAGTGTAAGTATAACCATAAGTTTGAATTATAAGTTTATAAATATTCTAAATTCATATATAAGTTTATGAATGTTTTACTATTAAAGTTTCTATTTAAGTTTTATAAAGTTTATAAAGGTATATTTATTTTATCTTTTAAATTAAACAAATACACAAGTTTTCTGTTAAATACATACAAATTTATATAAGAAATTATATAAGTTTATAAGTCTCCGTTCTTAAAATAATTATTTAATTTTATAAACTTTTCTGAGTTTACAAAAGTTATATATAAGTTTCTTTTGTTTAAATTTAAAAGTTTATAAGTTTAGATTAAAAAAATTAGGATAAAAGAATTCTTTCAATTTAGAATTAAATAATAAATTAAGTCTACTGTTTTTAATAAATAGTTTCTGTGTAAATATAAGTTTTGTAATAGTTTAAAAGTATTTTCATAGTTTTTAAGAATTTAAAACTAATTTTAAAGATTAATTATTTATAAGTTTTAACTAAGTTTAATTAATTAAAATAATTCAAGAATATCAAAGTGTAAATAAAAATCATTTTGAGTTTATAAAAATTTAACAGATTTTATAAGAAATTTTATGAGATTCAAAATTGTTTTTAAAAGGCTAAAAAAAATAAAAGAGGCAAAACACGGGCTGGCCGGATCGAACCCGGGCTGAGTCACACACACGCATCTGACCATCCGGCTACGGGCCTCACTAATGTTTTATACGGAAAAAGAAATTGATAAACACATTCCCAAATCACCCCTAATTTCGTATGAACCCTAGATTCCTAAACCTCAAAATACGAATCGTTAATCCCTTTGTCATTGTAAATTGACAGAGGGCTTTCTATTATGGAACGAAAACGAAGGGAATGGCCATAAGAATTACCTGATTCGGTGTCGAAATGAGGGAGAACCGGTCCGTGTTCAGAGGCGGCTGTCCACGAGATCAAATCGGGAGCTGCAGGTATGATACAGTGAAATTGAGAGTATGAGGAGTAAAGGTGTGATGTCGCTAGTGTATTCCAATAGGTTTTTATAGCCAATTTCAGCGTTAATTGCTCGAACGGTTAGGGAGATTACGGTTGAGTAAAAACACGGTTAAATTCAAATTACGCGTTGTTAGACTCGAAGTCGAGCATTGAATAGTGTTAGGTTTAGGTCGCACGCCTGATGAGGAGCTAGAGGTTCATCGAATTTGGTCGGAAACCTGTTTTTCGAATAAACGAGGGTGAAACCGGGTTTAGGGGGATTCGAACTTGGGACTGATTTCTGGGTTGGGAGTTTGGGTAATTTGCACAAATGGTCCCTGGAGTTCTAAGCTTTTATGTAACGTCCCAAAGTTTTAAAATTTTAAAACGTAATTATGGCCTAATTAACTAGGTTTAAAGTTAAGGAAAGAGGGGGATAATTAGTGAAATACTAGGGGCCAAAAGTGACATTATGGCAAAGTAAAAGGGGCGTGATGAAAATTTATTAAACCTAAAATGAAGCTTCATGATTTGCAGCCGTCAAACCCATCTCCCTCAATTGTTTCTCTTCTTCCTTTCGCCGGTTGCACCCCGGAGCCAAACTCCCGTTTCCCTCTCGACTAAGTCTAATCAATAGCCGCGAGGGTTGTTGGTCAACAAGAATGTGACTACGTCTAAGTCTAATCAATAGCCGCGAGGGTTGTTGGAATTGGAAAGCCGTTGAGGGACCCAATGAAACTAGAAAGGAAATGAAAGTACAAGTGTCACTGAACGTGTCATTTGTCCGTAGTAAGACCATCAAAGGTGACTTTAGAAGAACTGCATGCAGAAAAGGCATGACGGTCACGAGAGGTTATAGAAGTATATTATTAGGTCACGAGGGGATGCTAATCCCTAAGACCATCCAGTGGTATGAAGGAAGAATGGGTACAACAAATCGATGAAGTGAAATGTAAAACCCTGACAAGTGTGCTTGAAAGAAAGACTAGAAGCAGATTGTGTATGAAAATATGAATGTAAAGTTCAAGTGACTAGTGTTCCATCTGAATGAATACCTTCCCGACAAGTTGAGTGTGATGGGGGATACCTCATATGGTTCCTTAGGGAACGAAGCGATATGGTTCCTACGGGAACGAAGCGATACGGTTCCTAGGGGAATGAAGCGATATGGTTCCTATGGGAACGAAGTGATACGGTTCCTACTTGAACGAAGCGATACGGTTCCTACGGGAACGAAGCGATACGGTTCCTTTGGGAACGAGACGATGTGGTTCCTTCGAGAACGGGACGGTACGGTACCTTCAGAAACTAGATAGTAGGATTCATTCTAGAACGGGATGGTCTGATTCCTTCGAGAACGACATGTTATGGTCCTTCGAGGGAGAATGCACCATGAATAGTTTATGAGCTATACACAATGATCCAAACAGTCGAGAGATGATCGATAGTAACGGTCTAGATGACAGAATAGACAAACTTAACGAGGAGATGAATTTAAGGCAATGGAGTCTTCGGTGGATGACTCTGAGCATGAAAAGACAGTTCATGAAGAATGACGAGATAAAAACCCTAACAGTTAGATGTGAAAGACCGGCTAGGGATGTACGATGCTGAAAGAGATAACGTCTATCAAGAACTAGAGAGGTATAGTCAAGACTACACAAGAATATAGTAATGGAAAAGCAAGTAATGATCAACATCTGCAGTCTAGAGTTTGGTTCAGATGGAAGACACTAAATTCAACGTCATGCTAAAGCTCCTAAGAGACACCCCTAAGCGTTGAAAGGAACCCATGACTTGCTTAACATGTCGAACCCACGCAAGTGTTTAGTGGACCCAAGTTAAGTCCACCCATGAGACACGCATAAGAGTGAAGTAGGTTATACTATTCAATATAACAACCGAGATGTTAGTTACATAGAAGAAGAGGTAGTGGTGACATGTAAACCCTAACTTCATGTGGCTCACGTACGATATCGATTATTCACTAGTCTAACGATCAACTTACAGATTCTGAAGGAGATGAGATGCTACCTAGTCATGAAGTATGGAGTTAATTCGTGTTATGAGAAGAACCGAATTTCGAGGACGAAATTCTTATAAGGAGGGTAGACTTGTAACGTCCCAAAGTTTTAAAATTTTAAAACGTAATTATGGCCTAATTAACTAGGTTTAAAGTTAAGGAAAGAGGGGGATAATTAGTGAAATATTAGGGGCCAAAAGTGACATCATGGCAAAGTAAAAGGGGCATGATGAAAATTTGCAGCCGTCAAACCCATCTCCCTCAGTTGTTTTTCTTCTTCCTTTCGCCGGCTGCACCCCGGAGCCAAACTCTCGTTTCCCTCTCGTCGGACCTACAACCCCACGCACCACTTCCACCTTTAAACCTTAATCTGGTCAACTAGCATCGTATACTGCTCGGTTCACATGGAGGCAACCAGAAACCAAGCAAAGGAGGGACGACGCGTAGACCTGTCGGAATCGAGATGGAGAGGGAGGGTGTTAGCAGGGGGTTCGGACACGATAGTTGGGTTTTGGTGTAAGCTTCGTAGTGGTCCACGACGATATGGAGGGTTCGGGCAGAAAGCTCACAGTGAAGACGATGGTGACGGAATGCTCATAGCTTAGGTGACAAGGGAGGTAGAGAGAGGCTCGCGATTATGGCGGGGGAAGGTATGACAGCCGGGCGGAGATGGTGGTGGCTGGGTACAAACTCATGGTTACGGCGATGGAGATGATGTCAGGTTAAACCGGTTAACAACCCTGTGATGGCTGTTATGACAGTGGTTAACGATGGCGGCAATGTGGTGGTTTCATGTAGTAGCGCAGGGGCGGAGGATATAAGGGGCCCGAGGGGGCCCCGGCCCCCCCTCCGATTTTTCGCTCAGGAGTGTTAATATATACGTATTCGGGCGATTTTTAGCTCAGTAGTGTTAATTTATATGTATTCGGCCGAAAATTTTATAGTTCCGGCCCCCCCTATATGAAAAAAAATCCCCGGCCCCCCTGCGAAAATTTTCAAGCTCCGCCACTGTAGTAGCGGTTATGGTGGTGGTAGTTTCCTGCCGGTGAAAGCAAGGTGACAGATTACGGTGATGGCGATATGGAGATATGGAGGTTTGTATGCTTCACGATGGTAGTAATGGTGGTTGTGCGGGTATATGGACGGAAGACTCGTAGGTAACAGGTTATGAATATGATGATGGTGTGATATGGTGGTGGTGTAACGGCAGCCCCGTGGTGGTGACCTAGCGATGGTTCCATAACAGTACATGGTGATGGTGTAAGCTTCTTGTCGATGGTGGGTTATGAAGGTGATAGGTAATGGTGGATGGTGGTGGATTCATGGTGGCTTTGGGATGACAAGGATGCCGGTTTCATGGCATGAGACGGAGGAGAGTATGGAAAGGGTTGACGACAAGGAAATTCTCTTAGTTGAGACCGGCGTGTCGAGACGAGTTCATGAACCTTCAAATCATTCGATTCGGAGTCTGTATGGACGAGCCTCGGTTACATTACGGTTCGTGCTAGGGAAGGTATATTCTTTGAACCCGTAGAATATTAATTAGAAATATTAGTTCGGGTAACGGATACCGTGTTCGAGGGGACGTGTAGAACTATATATAAATAACAAACAATAACCGACAAGATTTATTAATTATATATAAGTGATAAAAGTAAGGAAGATAAATATTGATGCTAGTAGTTGAAGCTCGATTATTATGAATTATTGTTGATTGAATTGAGTTGGAAATAGACAATTGGAGTTGTCGGGTTTAGACAAAAAACAAACGGGACTCTGTCCGATTTTCGTTAAAATTAAAGAAGTATATTTTACCTACACGCCCTCATTAAGGTTTGGGTTTGTTTAGGAAAAGAACCAGTTCAGGCGAACTTAGCATGTTCGCCTGAAGCAGGGATGGCGAACTTAGCATGTTCGCCTAATGTAGAGGAGGCGAACTTATGGTAGCGAACTTACTAAGTTCGTTGGGCATGAACTAGGCGAACTTGGCCTATGTTCGCCTGTATGTTCGCTAGGGTTGTAAGGGGCGAACTTAGCCTTAAGTTCGCCTAAAACATAATGAATAAACCGTTAGAGTCAAGATTGGGTCTGATGTGTATTTAACTAATCAATTCAGATCGGAAGTGACGTTGTTGGACCTTTGTTTAGGACAACCGAAATTAGGTCATCAGGTAAGTTCTAGAGCCCTCTTTTAAATGTTTTATTAATGTTTTGGGCTGGTGTGCATACTTACGAAATGATGTTTAACGAAATGATGTTTTACGAAATGATGTTTTATGAAATGTAATAAAACGTACGAATGTTTTAACTGAAATGATGTAAAGGCGGTAACGGTTTTTATAAAAGTCACGAACTGAACGAATCTACCACGAGTTCTTTCGGGAACTAAGGTATGCATGTATGTTATGGGCCTTACCTTTTAGAGGCCTTCGTGGCTGGCCAACTGTTGTACAACTGGGTGGATAAATGGGTGATGACGGTCACCATGGGATTACCGAGATCCCTATTGAAGGTACTATTCCCTGCGAGGGAACAGTGCTTAAGGTGAAGGTACGTGCTATCCTTTAGGACGTTGTGCTTAAGGTGAAGGTGCGTGTATCCTTGTGGTACCGTTCCTAAGGTTCTGGTGTCAAACGACTTTGGGGTATCAGGCCCTAGGTTTCTCCGCCTACAGGTAATGTACGGTGTCGAAGGGCCTAGTGGTGGCGTGCCTCGGGGTTTCTCCGCCAGTATGCGATGAATGGAATTGACGTTTACGAAAAGGCGCAGATTCGGTTCATGTTGACTTATGTTTTGATGATATGATTATAAGGTTATGATGATACTAAATTATTGAATGTTTTTACGAACGCTTTATTTGAACGAATGAATGTTATGTTTTTGGCAAATGTTAATGTTAAAGCTTTATGAAATGCTAGAACTCACCAGCGTAGCTGACTTTTAGTATGAACATTCAGGTTAAGGACAGGTATAGATGATGGACGGTGATGCTTGGCAAGCAAGAAGAGTTACCCGGCTGATCATGAAGCTTGGCATCCCGTTATGAGTTGTTTATGTTATGTTTATGTATTAGACAATGTTACGCTTCCGCATGTTAAACAAGTTTTTATTATGTATGAAACGAATGATTTCGCTGCGTCATGTGATATTCAAGTTTAAGAATTGTTTGTGAATGAGTAAATCCAACATGTGATGCCTCCCGGGTTTGGGGCCTTACATTTTATCATTTTATGTTAAAACATAGGTTTGAGTTTAAAATAAGTTTAAAAAATGGACAGTTTTTGTCCCCGGACTTTTATAAAATAATTATGTCTTATTTTTATAAAATCCAATAAGTTTTATTATTTTATAATTTTATAAAATAATTTATGAGGTTTACAATTTACAAGTTTTAATATTTAAGATTTATAAGTTTGATATCCGCATTATTTATATAAAAATAAAGGTAGATTTATAATGTTTTAAGAATATGTAAATATATCTTTACTTATATTTTTAAATAATTCCCATACCTATATACATTTATATGTATGACTCAAGTATAAATTAATATTTAAGAATATAGATTTTTAAGTTTCAAATGTTTTTAAGGCAGATATCCTATGGGAAGTAAAATACCTAACATGGATATCAAATCCAGTCATGGTAAAGAAGGTGGATGGAGCTTGAAGGTTGTGAGTCGATTACAAAGACTTAAATAAATCATGCCCCAAAGATTGCTACCCCTACTAGAGATAAATAAAGATTGATTCGTTGACGCCATTCCCCATCAAATGCTTTCTAATGCATATAAGGGATACCATCATATCCATATGGCCAAAGAAGACGAAGAAAAGACGACCTTCTACACAGAAGAAGGAATATATTACTATACTAAGATGCCTTTCAGACTAAAAAATGTCGGGACCACTTATTAATAACTAATTGATTGGTTGTTCAAAGACCAGATCGGCAAGAACTTGGAAGTATATGTCAACGACCTAGTAATAAAAAGCAGGGAAGATAGAACCATGATAGAAGACATAGAAGAAACCTTCGGAACCCTGCGAAGAATGAAACTAAGCCTGGGCAAATGCTCACTAGGAGTCTTGGACACATAACTCCAACAATCTCCCATTTGCACAAGATTCAATATACATCAATGTAGACAAGTGGTGGACGTTTAGCTACATCTCACTGCATCCATCGATATAAGACTTAATATAATCATCAACACCCATTCAATTTAGCCTTCGATTTGATGGTGTTTGGTTAGTCATCGTTTATCTCTCTGTAATAGATATCTAGTTGAATATGAGATATGAATTGACAACAATCTCATAGGTTGTTCAAACTTTTTAAAACTACCTACTTCTAAAAAAACTTTTTCAAACTTATTCTCTAAGCATGACAATTATTATAACAACGGATCACAATTAGAACCGCCTTGCAACTTTTGATATTGAAGCTCATTATGTTGTCAGATACTCGGATAGTGTTGTCACTATATGATTTAAATGCCAAGTATTATTAAGAAAATCTGTTAAGATAATTTTAATTTAAATACTGATAAAGTAATATAAATTTAAGGCTCCCACTATATGTGTGACCTAAAATACTTTCCAATTAAGTGATTTGAGCTTTGATCTATTCTTAATCCATAGGAATCTTAACGATTTAATATATTCGAAGAATTTTTCTAGCTTAGCCGATTTGTTTGAGAAACAAGCTTTGTTTCTTGCCTTCCATATACACCATCATGTAACTAAGATAATACCATGAATAACTTCTGTCTATGGGCCTCCTTTCCTAACTGCTTTGTGTAAGGTTACAAGATCTTTAACCAAAAAAGCATAGATTAAATTTATAGTATTTTGCACTAATTGCTAATGAGATGCCATATGACCGATACTACATAACAGGATGTGAGAATATGTTCTGTCGATTCAAGTGCATCGTCACATAGAGTACATGTTAGCAAGTTAGTCTGAATATTTAGTATATAATTCACATGGTTAGTGTGAGCATGTCATATGTAATATGATCAACAGTCACATCGTCGACAATCATGATTTCATTATGATTATTAATGAAATGATTTTTATTTAACACTAAAACACATGGGTGGGTAGTTTAGCTTAGCATACCAAAATAGACGACTTGAAAAGAACATGTCAACATGACAAATGCTATATGACAAAGAAAAAAAGAATTACTTATTATGACGAGTTGGATTAGTCGTTACACTTTTATTTGCTTTTACTATTCATATATGAGTAATATTAAAAAAAAACTTAAAAAGTACATCTAAAACAAATAAATATTATCTTTATACTAATAAATAAAAATCATAGAATGACTCTTGTCACTTTTGAGGGTATTTTTAGTATTTTTTTATCGTATCACTCTCATATTAAATAATTATATTTAAATTATATATATTTTTAAATATTTAATACAAATCTAATTATGATGCTTATTATTTAGTTACAGATAGTTATTATATATCATTATCAAATGAAGTTAAAATAAATTAACATTTATCAATCATATTAAAAATTTATATTCAGTTGAAAAAAATGTTTTAAAAAGTAAATTAACAGAATTTATAACTGTCACTTCAAATTACATTTTAAAGACATTTTTAATGATTGTATGTGTTAACAGATTACATTATATTTTATTTAACTCGTGTAATACAGTTAATACACATGTTTTTAAAGACATTACTTTTTATTACTGTGTATATAAAATTATATTAATTTAATATGTGTAATACACATTATTCTAACATATTTATTAATTAATACATATAATTATCAACTAAAAAAACAGTGAACTTTTAAGATTTATAATTAGACATGACTTTCTCACTTTTAACTCCAATACTTTTTCACTTTCAACTTTGGTAATAAAACATTTAGACTACCAATAAAAAAACATTTTTACTTTTAACCCCAACATTATCACAATTTCTACTTTGGTCACAAAATATTTTTTGTTTTAATATTTATATTAATATTTTAAATATGTTAATACTTATAATTAACTTTACACATATTTTGTTTTTCTCTAATAACTTTCAAAATATTATGTTTTCGTACACTCTGAATATAGCGTTGCGACGTGCCTATTTTTATATACGATTCAACATAAATTTTATCTAGACCCGAGACGGTCTACATTTCGACGTAAATTTTATTCAAAACCGATACGTTTTTTAAATACACTTTTGTGTTTAAGCTCATTTTTACAACGACGTAATTTTTTTTAATTTTTTGATATACTGTTGCGCCGTGAAATCCAACTGCGGAAATGCGCAGGTTAAATCGAGACTTTATTTTTTAAATACACCTTTGTGTTTCATTGTTATAATGACGAACCTTTATATTGATTTTCAGATCTACTGTTACACTGTGAGAATCAAACCACCGCACTATCTGGCAAAAATTACTGCTGCTAACTTAAAAAGAAAAAGAAATTTGTTCTGATTTATCAAAATGAACCAATATTGATACAACATTAAAATAAGAATTATACACCATTTGATGTGATTTGTTTGTTTTTACCAATGATGTCAAATCAATCTTTTTTTATAATTTAAATTAACTTACTTTTTATTTTTTTACTCTAAATTTTACCCATTATTATTTGGTTTATTTATTTTTTATTTTACTTAAAATTTTGTATATAAACTTAATATATATATATATATATATATATATTTTAAATTTAAGTTAACTATTATTCTTTTTTTTAAATTATTTAACTATTTTATTAAAAGAGTGTTAATGGAAACTTATTGTTGGATCTTCATAATTCATTAAAAAAATTATATTTAAAGTAAAGTTATTTTAAAGAGTAAAGAAAAAGTTTTTAATAAAAAAAACATATTGTTGGATCGTCATACTTTATAAAAAAATTTAAATTTTATTTTATAAACATTTTCTTTAACTTTTTTAAATGTTTTAAGTCTTTCACAAATATTTTTTTAATTTCTTTAAAAATACTATAAACGTTTTTGCTTTTAACCTTTTTAGAATATATATATTTTTGAAAAGGTGTTTGTATAATTTAAAGAATGTAATAATTTATATTTTTAAAAGTTTTTGTATAATTTAAAAAATGTAATAAGGAAAAGCTTTTTAAACAGAAAATAAAAAAGCATTATTTAAAAACCTTTTATAAAATATCACGACCAAACAAACTATTTTTTAAACTATTTTTTAATTCTTTTAGGAACTTTATATTTTAACTTTTCTTAATTAAAAAACATTAAAAATGTTTTTTTTTTCATATACATAAACGTAGTTAAGGTATGTTGTAAATATTTATGTTTGTTAAGGTATCCTGTAAATATTTATAAATGCGAACAACATAAAATATATGATAACTTTATTAATATTGAAGTGTATTTACGTCCCTAAATTTATTAAAAAACAACTTTCAGTTTTTATTAAAAAAAACTTTATGAAAAAAAAGTTTTTAAGTAAAAAAAATATTTTACAAAAAAACTTAAAAACGTTTTTATAAAAAAACTAAAAAATGTTTGTAAAAACATTTTTATATATACTTTAAGGGTTAACAATGAAAATAAAAAAACTAATATTTTAACTGACACGTGACACTCCCCCAATGGGGAGTTACTGTTCACCCACGTTCTTCTTTAAACTGAGTTTCTAATTTCTTTTTTGTAAAACGGTTTTTATTTAAAAAAAAGTTAGGTTTGTTCATAAAATAACTTTTAAATTGAATATTTTGTTAATTATTTTATTTGAAGTACTAAATTATATTTTAAATAGTATAAAAAGTACTATAATTATTTTTTTTGCCTTTCAAAAAAATAAGGTTTAGATATTTTAAATAATGTTATAAATATATTATACACATCTAATATTTTTTTAAATGCTAAAGCTTAAAGTATCTTTTTTTATTTATTTATGAAAAGTCACGTTACATTGCCTTCCCCCAACATCACATGTTACTCCCTTTGTCCTTGTTACCCAAATGATGATATAAATTAAATGGCCCACCACACAAGACCTAGAAACCTCTAGTCTTAAGAGATGGGCTCACTCAATGGGCTTTTCAGGCCCACAGTCATATTTCTTTGGTCGGGGGCCGGCCACCAGCTCAATAACCTCTAATACTCTCTAAAATGTAGTCTTTCGCTTTGTTGTTGTTGTCTCGGATTGATTAGCAGACAAAGCGAGCGAGTGTAGGTTACTCCTAGAATGTTGGGTCTTAGAGCCAGTAGAGCGCAGTACAAGCGAATGGAGTGGAAACTACCTTTGAAGAAATCTATTTGCTTGACCCAGGCCTTCAGACTTCGCTTCGCTCCTTCTTTCGAAGACTGAAAAGACCATCAGACTGATCCTTATTTGACTGATAGACATAACACATACGGGAGAGAGAGCATCTAAAGAGAGAGGAATTCCGCCCTAAAAGAGGATTGATTGTTGTCGGGGACTAATACACCTTCGGTTCCACCGATTAGACCCTTAGAGTGATTCAGTCGATACAGAGGTGCTCTTGAAGTGGGGGTGTGTTGTCCCTTTTGGGCTGGGCCCTTCCCCATAAGGCCCCATAATCGGGGCATAAGCGCCCTCTTGATACCCATATGCGAGGCGCCGTCTTAGCCTTCCCTGACGAGGATCGCTCTTACTTGTGTCTACACAAGGTACATTTTTTGTTTCACCTTAATGTAATTATTGTATATTTCCTTTCTTTGACTAAATAATACATAAAGTTCATGTAAATAAAACATATTGATTGTCTTTATCTATGTGCATTCTTGCTAGGACTTCATAAACTTAAAAGTATAATTTGTATATAATTTTTTTACTTTGTACAAAATATATATATATATATATATATATATATATATATATAAAACTAACAACTTAAATTTTATATTTACACATTTTATTAAATAAAAATCATAAGATGACCCTTAGACTATTTGTTATCTTTTTTTTTTCATTCCATGTTCACATAATGACTTATTTATAACAAACATTAAAAAACTTCGAACCCTCATAACACAACTTGTAACACATCAGAATTTAGAGGAAAAAAAGAATAAAAATAAGTAAATATCATAAATATTCAATGATAGATGATTATTATATGGGCCCCTTATTATATATACACACATATATTTGATATTAAAAAAAATAAAAAGAAAAACTATACCCTGCTCATCTTTTATCAGACAGTAACATGGGTAAGCATTTAATACCATTACTTATCAACCATATGATGAAAGGGTGTGGTTTAGGTATCGGGAAGGAATGGGTGAGATGGTAATTTTGTCACATGGGAACACCACCCCCATGGATGGGGGAACGGGAAGGGATAGAGATGGGTTGGATAGGTTTGCCGATGGAACCGCTGGAGATGTGAAGGATGTACAAGTTGTTTAGCTCAATATACAACTAAAAGTGTGAGGGATGTGAAAGATGACCATTTCAATAGTTTAGTGATGAAATAAGAAATCTGATGTGACAATGATGTAGAAAGGAGAGTGTGTTAGGGATGTGAGGGGACGACATCCTCCACCCTAAGTGGTAGTTCGTGTTCTGTCAAATATACGTGATCAAAAACCGTTACTAACAGTTTGATTTTCCATTTTCAAACGTACGTGTACATGAGATTATGTGTATTTGTATTTTCCGTTTCCCGCAAACATTTTGGACTAATCACGTATTGACACGTCCCATTTTATCTGTGTAAATTACATGTGTGCATTGTAAGCGTTTTTCAGTTTACAACTGCTGCATATCGTGTAGATTCCACGTTTTTCACAATTTTGTTGCTTTCGGTTTCTTTGGTGAAGTACTCCTTATCTTTAATGTTGCTCTCGTCCTAGCGTTTACGACGATTGACAAAATATATTGTGATACTTTTGTGAATTATATTTTTTTCTCAAAAATTAGTGATGTAAATATGTATGCATTATTTCTCTCATTTGCATATATACATTTTTGTTTTGTACGTTTGGCTAAGACTCCATGGCCATGGGTTCAAGTCTTTATGCGATACAAATTTCTAGACAAAAATGGCACATCATGGAGTGTCCAAAACCATGTCCTGACATCTTTATACCATTCAACCCACCACCACATGGAGAGAAAGTTATGTTGTTATTGCATCATTTAGAAAGAAAATTAAGTGTTACTTTTTCAAAACATTCTTACATTTGCTTTTTCATATAAAAATATCTTTTATTCGATGACATGAAATAAAAGAAAATATCTCCTGCCGGAGTCGTATTAGTTGTTTCTATCGTCTGATCCACAAGAATGACTTACCAGCTACATGATGTTCTTATTTTGACGTTCTCACCTTGCCTTTCGACAACGCATGAATGATATGACTAAAATACCAGTCGGACGATGGTTGGTTGCAACTTTTTATCGACCACCAATAACCATCAAATTCAATCAACATACGTTCACATGTTCTCGATATATGATAAGCGAATGACTGATGTTTTTACAATGTTTGAGCCTCAGTAAGTTAATGTCTGGTTGTAACAATATAATACAACACTGATAGTCTATAACGCTTGTATTATACTACATATTTTTTTTCCTAAGATTACTGTTTAAAATATATTCCAAGCATAAAAATATTACATCAATAAAAAATAAACATTTATTTTTATGAAAGGCAAAACTACCTCCCATTTTATACTTTCCTCAAATATCATTTTCAGTCCCTCCATTTACAGAGAGATTCCAACAGTGACCGTTATATAATGGTCCAAACTACCCCACTGATACACCTTTTTCCTTTTATACTTCATTAAACTTATTTTATTTAATTCAACCACTAATATAAAAACAAATACAGTAAAACATACTGATTTTTTAAATAATAATAATAATCATAAAAAAAGAGCGGGAAAATTAAACTAAACAGATTCCTGCCTGCCTACCTAATTATTTTAAAAATTAAAAAACCAATTTCCTTCGAGGCGCGAAGAACGTAGTTTTCCCGGCCAACTCAGCGAGATCTCGGATTGTTTCGCTCACCAGATCCTTGAATATCAGCCGTTCGATGTAAAGTACGGCTTCTGATAACTCCACCGGCTGATCTCCCCAGCCATTGTTTCCGGCGAGGTCTCTTTTCAGCACCGTACAAATCAGATCCAGCAAGTTTTCCGCCGTTTCCGGCTCACGAATCCTCTGAAATTCCAAACAGATCTGCTTAACGGAGTTTCTTGATTCCGTTAACGAAACGGAATTCCACGGCGGTAGTTCGCCGTTCCGGTCGATGATTTCAGCAACGACGTCAAACACGAGCTTCCGCCGGAGTTTTGAGCCTTTTGATGAGCTGTTTCCGGTGAGATATTGCTGCTTTTCGAGAAAATAGAAGACGCTGGAATCGTCCGGCAGGTATCTTGACGCTCGGAGTATTTCCGAGATGTATGTGAAGTCAGAATCGTCAGATGTGAACTCGTCTTTGGTTGATGCCGCCGGAGGAATAAGTGAGCGCCAGATGTCGTCTTCCAGATCAACGGTAAGATCTGTAATGTAATGAACAATATCAGAACAGAATCAGTTAATTTAGCAAAACAACAAATGCATAATCCGCCATATCGGTGAAGAAAAAAGTACCATTACTAATTTTAAAGAACCCGATATCCGTCTCTGTCTAAAATTTAAAGACTGACATTGATAACAGTTACTCCGACGCTCATTGAATGAAATTTTCGTCGTCGTCAGAGTGCCGACGATAGCTACCTGTGAGACAGCGTTGGTCACGTGACGGCAACCATCGGCACATATTAACTTTCATACGCGTTAGTCTGCTAAAATAGGCCTATGGCATTCACAATTTAGTGTACTGATTATTTGTGGTGTGAGAGTTTTGATTAGCCAATTAGATCGTGCCACGGTGCAGGTTGTTGTGACACGAGTCCACATGGAAACGTCATGGAAACGCAATGAAGATTTGTTTTCTGCACATTTCTCTTTTGTGTGTATTTGCGTACCTTTGAAATCAATGCTGCGTTTCATGACAGGTGACGGAGATGACGATTCATCCTTGTCAAACACTGAGTCAAGAACAGAAACTGGACTAGGTAAGACTGAGTTGCAACTCGTGTGTGACTCGTTGATGCTGTTCATCTCGGCTATACTGTGTAGTAATTTGTCACATCTCGCTAACAGACTTTTTCCGTCTCTGTTTTCTTCCATTTTCGGTCTCTGTAAATCAGTGAAAGGTTAAATCAAAAGAAACAATTGGTAAAAACTAGTAATGTGTTGGATTGTGAAATGATTGTTCACCTCTGGATCGGAGTGAGAAGTTGTGCTGCCGGAGCTTTCAGAGAAGGATGATGATTCATCCTCCGCAAGGATGTTTCTGGTAACCTTCTGGCTCGAATAAGACGTTTCCGTCGGTCTCTTGCTTCTCGGAGACCGATTACTGACGGAGTGATGATCGGATCCGCTTCTTTTAGGAGTAAGCTTTGGAGAATTAACCGGCAAGTTTCTCCGTGATTCAGAGGAATCATTATATCTCTTTTCCGTTTCGATGCTTAACGGTTTTCTCTTCACGATAGTATTACCATTTCTCGAGTTACTCTCGTTTCTAGAAATAGCAGGGGAGTTTCTACCTGTCACCGGACTCCTGCCGCTCCGATCAAGCACTACACGATCTTTTCTCGGACTGACCGACGGTGAAATCTCGCCGGAATAATATCTATTCACTCCTAAATCGCTTCCAAATCTCCGATTCGGAGCAGGAGACCGCCATGGCTTCATGAGAACAGTGTTTGAATCATCGAGTAAAAAACTCGGATCGTAAACGAAGTTCCGCTGGCCGTCTGTGTTTAGAGGTCTGTTAGAATGTAACAGACCTTTGAATTGCAATGCTTCGAGAATATGCTTCAACGTCTCCAGATCATTAGCCTGTTCATCTATTCCTCTGAACTTCAAGTTCTTCTCGGAATCTCTATACGCCGGCACCGTCATCTGCTTCGGCTCCGGGAAAATATCTCCAGAATCGAAGAAGCTTCTCCTTTGTTGTGTCCTCCATTGAGTTGTTTTCGGAGACTCTTTCTTCTGATTTCGTGATGAATACTTCATCGAATCAATTACTCTGCCATTCTGACCGTTCCTGTTACTGTTACCTTGAACAGTGTTCCTGACCAGATTCGTTTCAACTGGTTGTTTGTTAGTTTGATTCAGTTGTTTCGGGTGAGTATTGTTGCAGTCTATGAACCTCGAGTGAAACAAATCTCTTGAAACCCTAGATTCCGACGCCGACCGCCGGAGCTCCGGTTTCTTCACGGTTTCCGGACTGGAAGCCGGATCGGATGACGGCAGCTGCTCTAGTCCCATCAGTCTCGCAATGACGCTCGGCGACCGTCGTTGCTTGTCGAAGCTTTCATCAACGGAGTTGATTCCCGTGTCTCGCCGGATCTCTCTCGGACAAAGACTTCCCTTCGAGTCAACCGTTGCTCTGCTGTCAAGCGATAGCCTCGGCATTTCTTTGCAGAATTTCCATGAACTCTTCATCGATCCGTCTTTCAGCTCGAATATCGGAAGCGGTAGTGGCGATCTCGGCGGCGTTGACGCCGTGAAGGCATTCGAGTTCGCCGCCGGAGATCGCTGGAAACGGTCTGGACTTTCCGGTACTACTGTAACAACCTTCTCTGCCACCACCGGCACCGGCTTCAGCTTCGGTTTCTCCATTTCTCTAATCGCCGTTGACTGTACGGACTTAACCGACTCCGGTGACGTAACTGTGGATGGAGGAAGACGTTTAGTGGAGTAAACACGTTTTCCGGCCAAAATCTGTTGGCGATCGAAGATGTGAAGGAAGCCAGACATGCATCCAATCTGTTTCTCTATCTGTTTTTCGAGACTCTGGTCTTGGATTAACCCGGTCATCATTTTCCGACGAGTTTCCGACGCCGGTCAGGTAATGTATCTCCGGAACAAAACACACACGCTCACACTCTCTAGTCTTAACTTTACTGCTTTACATTGATTCAGAGAACTTCATGAACAACTTACTTTTTTTTCTAGCTACTCTCACACTTGTGTTTGTAGATATTTTATTTTCCTTTTTATTGCTTTATCTGTAACTCCCGCTTTCCGCTCATTTAAAGGGGAGAACAACGGAAGTGTGGGGAGACACGGTGGTGGGGTCCGGTTAAATGGTCAGATTTGTTTATCACCAATTTCTTAAATTAAAAATCTCTACTATTATCTATGACAATTAAAAAATGAAGGTTTTAAGGGCAAGAGGTATACTCCTCGATCATCTTGTCATCATTTTATTCATCACTTTGTTAACTGGGCGTCACGTCAGCAGTCAGAAATTGATGATGCAAGGGAAATACCCCTCTCCATCACCTTGCTACATCATCAACACATTTTTTTTAACTCTAAAATTACCATTGATTTAAAAACAAATTACAACCTAAAAATAAATAAACTTAAAACTAAAAAAAATTACAAACTTAAAAAAAACTTAAAACTTTTTATTTTTTTCGACCCAAATCTTAACCAACGTGTATGTCTCGTTATCACTTCATTTATGCAAATCTTTGGACGGTTCCTTTGACGTGGCTTCTTTACCCTTCTTCTTGCGAGCACGTTGCTTTGGCTTGTTTGATGGCTCGGTTGGTTGTTGGGTTTCGGGTACAAAGTCGGGAATCGTTTGAGAATCCGCTAGAAAATCAAAGTCGGGCATGAGTGGAGTAGACGGGGGTGTCATCGGTCGGGGGATGTAACCCGTGTTGGGAGATTGGAATTGGTTTTGAAAAACGGTTGTGGCGGGTAAAATTGTTGGTTTGGCATTTGTGGCATTTGTGGTGGGAATTGCGGTTGATTTTGACCCGACAACAAGTTTTGGTATTGGGCGAATTGTTGGAAGAAGGCTCGTTGTTGGTCGGGATTCATTTTGGATGCAAGTTTGTATTTGTTTGTGTGTTTTAAGAGTGCTTTTTAAGGTTAAAAGTTGTGGTATTTATAATGTAAAAATAAGGGGTAAAAAAAATATTTTTTGAATATTACCATTAAACGGTAATATTTAGAGTATCAAACGGCTACTTTTTGGAGATAGAGGGCGTCACTATTCCGACGCTTACTTCTCACGCGAGGGTCACGCGCCCCAAGGGGGCGGTGTGCCATGATTTCACGGCGTGACCTTTCATGCCATGTAGACATGTGGCGTGAGATCGATGGATATACCGGATACCCTAAGGTTAAGGATTTTTAAAAGGTGTGTGAGTTAATAGTTTTTAAAAATTTATCTTTATCTTTATCTTTACTATATTATAATACAGCATATATGGGTATCTTAAATTTTAAGGAATACAAGTTTAATTGCTTAAGTTACAACACTTCATGCATGTGTTAACTAATGTCTAAGGGAAAATCTGTTTTTTAAATAATACTTACATCTTTGCTCTGTCAGCTTTTGGTTATTTAAACAATATTTATAGTTTTAAACAAACTACACTCCACGATTTTTAAACGACCATAACTTTTTCATACCTTGATAATTTTTATAAAATTTTATATTATAAAAACAAGCATTTTATTCTCTTTAATTTGAGTATAGTATTGCTATGGTTTTTTAATAAAAAAAATTAACATGTTACGTGATTATATATCAACACCCCCGTTTTTAAGCTAATACTACACTTTTTCGAAATTTCAAATTCCCAAATAAATAAGAAACTAATTAAAACCGATCATCTGAATTTAAAAAATTAAAAAAAAATAGGAAACTATATAAAAACAAAAAAAGTATACACCTCAAATGTTATCAAGAGGGATATCACGTGAAAATACAAAGGTATTAGTACATCCTACCAAAGATTTTAAACGAGACGGAGTATACACCTCCAATGTTGTCTATCGGGAAGTATTGCGTGGTAAATGAACTACATGTATATCAACACATAGCGGTATTCATTTTTATAGATTTTGTGCTAGAAGTTTTCATATTCTAAATATATTTTGAATACATTTGAATCTACAAATATCATGAAACGAATAAAAACCTAACATAAAGAAAAAATAAAAGGTAAGACATAGTACCCTTATTTATTAATTTAAATATTGTGATCAAATACCCGTTAATTTACCAGTTTTTCTTCAACTTTTACAAGATACTAACTTATTCATTTTTCTCTTACATAAATTAGAAATATGTTAAACATTGAATCTACGGTAACATGTGTAAACCTTAGAATTGAGAACGTCGATGTTAACTTTTTTATTTGATTATATAAAGTTTTCAGAACGTTTATTTTGACGGTTTAAAGCGCCGCAACGCGCACGGATACAACGCTAGTAACATAATAACGCGTGTGTAAACTTAGTCATTTATAATTGCATTGTTTGTTAAGTTTGGATTGAGACAAGTTTAAATGAGTTTAATTTTAAGTTTAAATGTAAACCTTTTTATCAAAGAACCTGAGTATGGTTGTTAGCCTAAAGGAGAATTGTATTTATATAAATATACTAATTTTTATTTTATTAAATAAATATAAATATAAAATTATAAAAAAATAACTAAATAGTATATATTATGTTATATATAAAATTATAATTGCAAAAAAATATAAAAATATTTATATGTGAATATAAATAAATAATTAATGATTGAAGCTCGAGTTTTCAAATCAAAACTAGAAACAAATTTAGACAAGCTGAGACTGGAATAGTCTCGTTAACCTCTAAGACTCTAATCATAATTTAGTTAAATACTCAAATCTAATTAGTTTTATTTTAGTTTAATTCTCAAAATTATACTTCTTTTTGTTTTCAAAAGTACAATAGGACATATTATAATTTTATATATTAATTATTTTTCTTAAGTTTCGTTCTCTCGTACTAATGAAGTTTACAGGAATCAATATTTCTTTGTGATAAGGAACCGTATATATATCTTAAGGATTTGAATGAACTTTACACGAATCAATATTTCATTAGGTATGAGAACAACCTAGAAACACGGGTAAGTTTCTACCATAAAGTATGAGAAGTGACTTCATCAAAATAACTTACATGGAAATTTGATATCTTGAGTGATGATGTCAATAGCATATCGCCATATCATGTTATTGTAATGAGTTATATGCAAAGTTAATACTTGATACATACCTTCTTTATGTTTCATAACAATAATGTCTTAAAAGATTAATGTAAACTTTTTTACGGCACAATAAGTTATAATTAAAACTAGCAAGAAGCTGAGAAACATATTGTTTAGGGTAGTGCCAGATTTACAACTACACCAGTTGGACCACTCTAGATTAAGAATATTCACCCTATTTTAACCCAAAGAAATCATTTCGCCTTTATTTCTTCACAGATCCATGTAGAATTGACATGGCTGTGGAACACCTTTTCATTATGTGCTCTCCATATATGCCAACACGTGGTAAGTTAACACGATTGCATAGATTACATGTTTGTGTGTCTTTGCTATCGGATATTGATTTAGGATGAGGAGGACTTCACTTAGTGATAAATGGGAAAAAGATGGGAGCTTACACCAGGAGAATATTACAGACCAAATAGTTTTTGCGAAACCACTTTCCACCGATAAACATCTGTTGTATCCGACACAGAATCGAGCCGCAATGGACATCACGTCTTGACATCGCCTCTACAATTGGGATTCTATCTATTCTCACTCCCCATACAAAAACAAATAATCTTTAATAGAACCTATCTTGACCACACAATAGTTTCATTATTTAGTGAAACTGCCATGATCAATTTCTAACCTGATTTATTGAACCAAGAAATCCACGGTGTCGCCTCCCATCCAAACCTAATTGTCTTCACGATTAGTGAGTTCCACTTGATTAATGAGGGTTAGGCGGTTTTATAGTTATGTGATCTCCAATTAATCTTTCGAATATTTTCTCCAGCTCTATAACCACTATAGTTTATTCCCTTGAATGTTATAGCGATCATTTACCATGTATTGTTTTGTAAATTCTAAAGCAAAACAAAAGGGGGAAAGTTCAAAAAGGGGACTTTAGGCGACCCAACTAGGGCTGTAAACGAACTGAGCGTTCAGCGAACAGTTCATGAACCGTTCGATGGGAAGTTCGTTTATGTTCGTTCGTTTAATAAATGAACGAACATGAACAAGAAATTTCGCTCGATTAACTAAATGAACAAACATGAACAAAGGTTACGTTCGTTCAATTGTGTTCGTGAACGTTCGGTAATCTGTTCGTGAACGTTCGGTAAGCTGTTTGTGAACGTTCGTTCATTTACGCTCGTTTATGTTTGTTCATTTTCATTTGTTAAAGATGTTCATTAAGATTTTTGTATATTTTTATTTTATTTTATCTAAACATTTTATATTCTTTAATTTTAAAAAAAAATTATTACCGTAACAATTAACTAAGTAAAGTAGGAAACCATATTCTCATGTATGCGTCATTTCCCTATCCACCATTACTCGATTAGGGCTTCTAAGTTCTCAATACTAAATAATGTAAGCTTCCCTTAATCCTAAATCATGTAAGCATTAGGATTGACGTCAAAAGTCCTAAACAACGCTTCGTTCGGTAACGTTCGTGAACCGTTCATGAACAAACCCATTTCCTTAATGAACGAACACGAACATAAAATTTCATTCGGTTAGTGTTCGTGAACCGTTCGTGAATAAGTTCAATGCTTAACGAACGAACACGAACAAGGCTTCGCTCGGTTCGGTTCGTTTACAGCCCTAGACCCAATAATCAACCCAAAAAGCAATTCCACGGTCGCATCCGGCATTCCTTTAGATGTAACTACGGATATCATATCGATGGAATAGTTTATCAAATCTTCTTCAATTTTAACAATATCTTTCCATGTCCCCGAGTTGGATCACCTCAGGAGAAGCATGTTCCATGAACTTGAGTTGTAATGAACATATTCTACCACTTTTTATAATATTCGAAAACCTGACACTTTAATGGGCCTAAATGAAATAAATAAAAAAGGAATTGGAGGATGGTGGGCTTGTGGAGGCATGGGCTTGGCCCAAGAAACCCTAGCCTCCTACTTCCTCATATTCATTCCAAGCAAGGTTCCAAATTCGTCTAGAGAGGGGGGATTCTAAAGAGAGAAATTTTCAAGATCAAGGTTTTAGCTTTAAGAATCACTCCAATCTGTTACTCCAACAATGTAGAAGAAGAATCCAGGAAGAACTAGTGTTTTTGAGGTAAAAATCCAACCTAAAACCTTTGTTTCCAGTTTAAATGGGTTTTGAGGTAAAACTTTTAATCATAAAAGACAAGGTTTTTACGTATGAAATGGAGTATAAAACCCATATATGAGCTTATGGGGATTAAAAAAACGGTTTGGACGTAAAAAGTTACGAACTTGGGTTGAAAACGGGCATGAACATGAAGATCTTAAAGTGACGACACTATTTATTCAGGCGATACTAATCGGGGAACACAACTGTGAGTGGTGTCGTCCCCAAGGTTTTTAATGATTGTGGGTGGTGTCATTCCTTGGTAACAATAGTAGTGTCACCAGTGTGATTCGACGACACTAAATCTCACGACACTATGTTCATAACGAAAGTTATGTCGACACTTATCATGTGCAGGCAACACTAAGCTTGGCGACACTAGCATAGAATGATATAATTCATGTGTTGACTTATATGTAGATCGGTTAGCACGTTAGCACCAACTAGACGTTCGGCCCAAGTTTAATTACGAACGATATGGTGAGTCAAGAATCCATATTTATTTGTTTCTAGGGTCAGGTGTATACTTAACGAACTTTTATGAAATGACGAACTAACGTAATGAAATGTCTACGAATGAACGGTTTACGAAAGGAACAATGTTTAATCAAATGTTTTTTTTCTGAAATGCAAACATAGCATTTTCGTTTAAATTTTGATTTCGATGTGCTAGCCATCTTTGACCTAGGTGTTCTCTGATCAACTCTCCCTCTCACATATAATCTAGAACCAAATTCCTTTGTTACATTATTCTTTCTCTGTAATTCTTTGGAATTAATTGTAGCCATCACATACTCCATTGATAGAGTATTTCTACCAAACATTAGAGTGTCAACGAAGTGCTCGTATGACTGGGGAAGTGATGCCAAGAATATTGGGCTTGATCCTCTTCATCCAAACTCCAAACTGACTTCAATATTTTCAAGATTAGGTATCATTTGTTAAAATCAATAGTATGATCCTCTAACGTCTTAGCAGAGGTCATTTGAAACATGCTTAACCGCTTCCTCAGGTACAAATGATTGGACAATGATTTCATCATATAGAGTCCTTCCAGTTTCGTCCAGATTTCGGTCGCCGTGCTTTCTTTAGAAACTTCCTGTAAAACACAGTCACCCAGGCTCATAATTATAGCACTATGTGTCTTCTCGAGGATATCCTTCCTCTCTTTCTCTGTGAAATTCGACGGTAGTCTTGCTTCCTCAACTAATGCATCAATCACACTTTGATTGATGAAACATCATTGCCTTCATCTTGAGTCGCCATAGCCCAAAATCATTTTTACCGTCGAACTTCTCCAGAACAAACTTAGGGGGCACCATCTTGATTGCTTAATCGAATCGATTATCACCTCCCTCTTTGATTTGAGCCTTCACCAAGCTCGACTACCAATTGTTACTATAAAACACCAAAGAATAAACAATAAAGAAGATCAAACCAAACAATTTCGTTGTTTATTCAAGATCAAACAGATTACAAAACAAAGAATATGAAAATTGAGAATACAAGAAGTATTGATGTATCTAACCTAACTCCAAAAATCACCAACAAACTGAACTAACAAACTTTTAAGAATTACCACTTTAGTCTCTCAACTTTAGTTAATAGCAAATTAACCCTTGAACTTACCATGACTTTAACAATGAATTAGAACAATTTACTTTTAGAGTTGACCAGTTAATATGCATACATGTAATAATTTTATTTTATTCATCTTTTAATATTTTTGCACACACAAGTATGTATCAATTATTTTCATACAATAATTATTTTCTAATCCAATAACTAAAAAAAAATATGTATGTAAATACCCATTTCCTTTGCCTAAGTGACCCGATTAATTAGCTATTTATTTACCTTTAAATTCATTTTCCACTTTAATACTCATTACAAAAAAATGAAAGAACACGAAAATTACTCTAAATTGGAAAGAAGAGAAAATGTAAGTTTCAAAGAAGGAAGAAAAAGGTGATGGAGTCGACAAGGATAACGATGGACTTGATAGAAACAAAAAGCAAAACCTTTCCCAAACAACCTTCTATGTGTTTAATCACTTGTCTCTCTATAAATAGATACAATTTATATGACTCAACATGTGTGTTTGTCTATAAATAAGTCAATCCTTTTTAAATATACATATAAAAATAAGTGATACTAACAAAATGTGCGTTAACTTTGTAGATTTAAAAGACAACCGTGCTATAAAAATAAATCTGACTCGAAAACTGGTTGTGTTAAAAATGTAAGGAATCGATTAAGGATGGTTATATGAAAAGTTACCTCCAATGAATGATTATATGAAAAGTTACCTCCGATGAATAAGACTATGGTTGATGGAGACTATTGATGTGCAAGTTTTATAACACTTCGTGTTGAAAATGAGTCTAAGTAGGAACTTTATAAGAGTAAAGAAATTGAGTTTGAGCATCTTATAAAACCTAAAATAATTTTTATCATGGTTTAATTTGATTTCAATGTTACTATGAATGATAATATGAAAAACGATTCTAGTTTTTTTAGATTGTAGTAGCACAATGGTTATCAGCTTAGGGATGACACCCACTCGAGAGTAGAGACTGGCGTTGTTGCTCTATTATATTTACATCCCCCATTTGTGGCTAGGGGTTTTTCTTTACCCTTGAACTAAGGAGTATCCGTTAGCGGTGGTTAAATTTTATCGTTAACCCATCTCCACCCTTAGATTATAAATCTAGCTACGAGTTACTAAAAGTGTTGATGAAGATTTCATTGTCAAAGCATTCATACATATAGTTTAAAAATATGTTGAAATATTAGACCACAATGTCATTACGTAATAGTGTGTGACCGTCTCCCTTACTTATCCTCGTCCCCATCCCCATTGGGAATGAGTTTACATTCTCATATGTGTCCTTAACGAGATCAAGCTCCTTAAAAGGTAACTGAAGATTTTTCACATCGTCAAATAAACTTAAAACAATAAAAAAAAATATCAAGTACTACCATGCACCTATTAAATAGCTTAAATAAACTCGTATATTAAGATTAAACTATTTGTAATGACAACTACTATTAAGATGTATTTAAATATTGAAATATATAACATCAAAACAATCTATCATATCTGATGCGTTATGAATGTAGTTTTTGAGATATTTAACGATTTTGATGAGTGTGTATATATGATGAATACCGAATATGATATGGTTTTATTCGTGGTTAGGGATTATTTTGGTATCGGAATCTCTCATGGGGTACATAATTATACAATGTTAAATATAATGGATTAACACGAGTTTATCTAGGGCTGCAATTCCTGACATGTTTAAGACATGATTAAACCTATTTAATAAAAAGTACATTATGTAATTTTATATATTTTAAAAAAGGATTATTGGATTTTAATAATCCCACCTTTTACCAATTGGCCAATAATAATCCAACTGAGAATATTCTTACCACCGGTCCCTATTTCCAAACTATTTTTTTACATTGGACCCCCCGTTAAAAAAACTTAACTCCGTTAGCATTTATATGACGTGGACATCTACAAACCGTCGGAAAGTCGAGCCAAGCTAGCAGTGGTCTCGTGTTGGCTTTTGAAATTGGATTTGGTGGTGTTTAACGGGTCCCGTGGGTCCGGAAAGTCCAAATAGAGACAACGGTGGTGTTTAACGAGACCAGTTAAACACCATCAGAGCCAATTTCAAAAGCCAACACGAGACCACTGTTAGCTTGGCTCTACTTTCCGACGGTTTGCAGATGTCCACATCATATAAACTCTAACGGCGTTAAGTTTTTTTAACGAGGGGTCCAATGTAAAAAAATAGTTTGAAAGTTGGGATCGGTGGTAAGAATATTCTTAGTTGGTATTATTATTGGTCAATTGGTAAAATGTGAGATTATTAAAATCGAATAATCCTTTAAAAAATAAGTAAAATTAGGAAGCTAAGCTCCATCATTTCTCCTTATTGGTATATAAAAGATACAATTGTCTTATACATAAAATATATAGTAGTTAAACGAGTTGTATTCATGTTTGATACGTGTTATCCGCGTCGTCTTTGACTTGTTTAGACACGAATTGACATGTTTTGCCAGCCTTAGTTTTATTTAATTAATAAAATATATATACTTTTATAAAATTAAAAAAAAATTAGTTGTAAAAAGAATTTTAATACCTAAAAATATAATGGCATAAATAAAGTAATAAGATTGTTGGAATTTATGGAAATACGAAAACATGATCAAAGTTCAAAACCTCACTCTATACTAAGTGATGTCAGTAGTCAAAGTCAAACAAACGATGTCAGAAAGAAAATTGGATGCTTACTTCATTGGGTTTCATGATGTGGTCCGCTTGCCTTCTTTCTATACTTAATTGCAAAAAGATATGCATATCACTTTTCCAATTATGTCTTTCCCTTACAACTTATTTATTTTATCCTATATTTTAATATTTTAATAAAAAAAAGCATTCAACAAATATAATTTTGTATAATACTAATCAAGTTTTAAAAGTGTTTTAATCAGGTCATTTAATATGTATTTTACACAATCGGGTATATTATGGTGAGTGACCTAATTGGAACACTTTTGAAACTTAATTACTATTCTATGATGTTTTCCCTTTTTTTATTGTAAAAAGAAACTTTGAAAGCCAAGTATTTTTTTAGTGTTGTTATACGTCAGTGGAGAGGTAACCACCCAATCGGTTTAGAACAGGAGTAGAAACAAGAACAACATGACTAAAATACTCACAGAAAAAAAGTTCCATGTTAATAAACCGGGCACCACTAATGATAACACACTCACCAATTGTAAACAACATAATATGTTCCAGATGTTTGAGTCATACCTGCACTAAGTATATATAGGATTATTGTATTTTAATAATCCCACCTTTTACCAATTGGTCGATAATAATCCCAACTGAGAATATTCTTACCACCGGTCCCTACTTTCAAACTATTTTTTTACATTGGACTCCTCGTTAAAAAAACTTAACGCCGTTAGAGTTTATATGACATGGACATCTGCAAACCGCCGGAAAGTCGAGCCAAGCTAGCAATGGTCTCGTGTTGGCTTTTGAAATTGGCTTTGGTGGTGTTTAACTGGTCTCGTTAAACACCACCGTTTTCTCTGTTTGGACTTTCCGGACCTACGAGACCAGTTAAACACCACCAGAGCCAATTTCAAAAGCCACCACGAGACCACTGCTAGCTTGGCTCGACTTTCCGGCGGTTTGCAGATGTCCACGTCATATAAACTCTAACGGCGTTAAGTTTTTTTAACGGGGGGTCCAATGTAAAAAAATAGTTTGAAAGTAGGGACCAGTGGTAAGAATATTCTCAGTTGGGATTATTATCGGCCAATTGGTAAAAGGTGGGATTATTAAAATCCAATAATCCGTATATATATCTCACTTGTAAGATCGGAGAAAACAAACACAATTTTCACAATACTTAACATACTACTTTCTCTGTAACTCTACTTAATTAGATACTCATTGACAGTGTTATCCATTTTCTATTAGAACGGGCATATATCTTAGGAGTAAACAACCTGGAGATTTCAGATTTCTTAAAGTTAATAGATTAAACATATCAGGTCACATTAAGGTTGTGTGTATTGGGGCAACGCCCCACGCCCCCACTCTCTCTTCTGATTGGGCCACACAAACAGACGTAGAAGGAGCCTCTCTCACATCGTGACCACGCTCACAACCCTCTCTCACAAAGGAGTGGCACAGTGTTCCACCCTCACACTAATCATGCCCTCCGGTCAAGAAAACCATTACACATAACCTTATAAATTATAAAATCATGAATAAATCTTAAAATATTTATAATAATTTATAAATATAAAGTAAATACAAGAAATAATTAAACGTATTACATGACTATAAACTAAACTTAAAAGATTTTTATATTTTTTCATAAATTTTCTCTTTGAGGTATGGCCCCCTTGTCTATTACATAGGGTAGTATAGCTAGCCCGGCTAATACCTCTAACCTAAACCTAACCCACACCTTCCATTTCCACATTCCTTCATTTTTTTTAAATAAAGGACATGTGAATAATCACTGTAATCAAATAATTTAGGGTGAATCTATTAAGACACGGAATATTGCTAATTGGACATGTCGTCGCCCTATACGCACTCGTATAGGCTAATACGAGGCGTATAGGGTTCAGTCTCTGCCAACAGAATGCAACGTCGCATTCCCGGTCTGGCGGCTGGGTCCAATACGGGCCGTATTGATCTATACGCAGCGTATGGGCCACGGGTTTTAATTTTGCTTCAAAAGTTGGCAGAAGTCGATTTAAAAACCTCTATACGTGGCGTATTGCCCTATACGCCACGTATAGGGTATTTTATTAATTTAAGTTTGTTGTTTTTTTTAATTTAATTTATATAACTTTGTTAATATAAGTTTGTTATATTTTTTAATTTAAATTATATAACTTTGTTAACATTTATTATATTTTTGCATTTATAATTTATCATTACAAACAAACAAAAAATTAAACATTACAACCAAAGAAATAAGTAAAAGACTATATACATTACATCACAAAATTAAATATATACATCAAAATGTTTTTACATACATAACCGAAGAAACAAACTAAATACAAATAAAAACAACTAAGCCTGACCCGCCCCGTCGTCATCCTGACCGGCCCCGCCGTCATCCTGAACGGGGTCGTCTGGATAATGACGTGGCAGTGGTAGTGGTGGTAGCTCGATGCCGGCGGCTCGTGATAGATCCACGAGGCTACCAACAGCCCACATCATAAGGTCCTCCATGCGGTCGCTCTGACGAGCCTGTCGCCGTGACTCGGCAACAAGTCGCCGTGAGTCGGCAGCAAGGGTCTCAAGCAATGCCTGGGTGGCCCTGTCCAGCCTAACAGACCGACGCGCGTGTCGGGGATGCTGTGGCGGATGGTCGTGGATGGGCTCCACGTGCGGCTGATGCGGCGCCGGCAACGGCACACCTAGTGGCGGGTCAGGCATCTGCGGGCCCCCCTGTCCAGGCATCGGCGGCAACGGCACCGGGACCCAAACCTGGTCCTGGACGGCCCCTACAAACCGTAGGCCGAGCCCCGGGAAACGGTGCGTGATGCGCATGCCGCTAGCCGTGCGGCGGTCTAATCTGACAGGGGGAATGGGCGGTAACAACTCAGGCTCATGCGCATGCCATGGTGTAATACTACGCATGACCTGAGTGATAAAAGCGCCGCCATACAAAAGCCCGCGCCTCTGCCGCATATAGGCAGACGCGAAATAACTAGCGAGGCATGTGGATAGGGCGCACCCCGTGCCTGTAAGCAGGCAGTAGAGAAAGAAGAGGTCTCTATCGGTGCACCACTCACGGCTTTTCTGACGCGGTGCGATCGACGTCGAGATAAGCCGGTGCAAATATCTATAGAGGGGGTCTCTAATCCCCGAAACCCTCGCCTTGGTACCTAACCAAGGGCTATCGGAAATCAAACCCCAAAAAACAAGGAGTACCTCCTTGTCCACCTCCGTCACCGCCGCGGTGTAAACCGGCAAAATCGTCTCGGGCTCAAAGTACAAGCCACACCTTGATAACCGGCTCCGACGGGTCGTCGCCTTTTCTCCTCGATCGTCGGGTGACAATGACGTAACCATTCTCACGTCCTCTGCGGACAGCCCAATCCACCAACTGATCACGAGTCTGAAAATTCTACAACAACGGTACGGTAAAAGTTAAGAAACAACAAACTAAATGTATGCATATATATAGGAATGTTATACCTGGTCAGTTTTATACGTCACGAAGCTGTCGGTTTGTTGTGTCGGGTAAGAGTCTTCACCGTACACGAAGTCGTCCGTGGGTTGTGTAAGGTAAGAGTGTTCACCGTATACGAACTCGGGATTGCTTAGTGGCTCGTTCAAATCGGGAAGCCTTACCCGTTGATTAGAATAAACGTCGGACGAGACCTCCTCCCGGTTCACATCTTGAAATCCAGAACTTTGCGGGTTGTTTTCCAGCGACTCGTTAGAATATACCTGAAAACCGTAGTTACCATCCCACCACCAAGACATTGCTATAACTTTTTGAAAACCGTAAATTGTTTGAAAATTTTTGAACGATACGTTCAAATGAGAATTGTGCATGGTAAAATACACAAAATTTGGCCCCTATACGCATCGTATAGCTCTATACGATGCGTATAGACTCCTGGTCAAACCGACAACATCGTATAGGTCAATACGGTGCGGTTTAGGGTACGAGGTGACTTCTGCAACTAGTCATCCATCACATCTCTATACGCCACGTATAGACCTATACGTGGCGTATAGCGATGTGATGGATGACTAGTTGCAGAAGTCACCTCATACCCTAAACCGCACCGTATTGACCTATACGATGCGTATAGGGGTTGGAATGTCTAGGAGTACGATGTTGTCGGGTTTGGGAAATTGTGAAGGTTATACGCATCGTATTGCCCTATACGATGCGTATAGAGCCCGGTCCAGATAGCAATTCCCGTGTCCCATTAGTAGTCCCCATAATTTATCTAGGTAAATTATTATTGAATTCAATGTTCATCCACTTAAAATATGACACGTCATGTTTTTAGGGGTTTTCTATAAAATCACCGTTTTATAAAGAAAACAGAGTAACTATTTTAAATAGTTTGATAGTTACGTTTAAAAAAAAATATATTCAAATGACTAGTTAGATCAAAGTTACACGTGATTTTCCCTTTACATAGTAAGGTTTTCACCTAAAAGACTAAAACACTTTATTATAGTTTTCATGAAAAAAGACACTCAATTTAATTTTGAAGTCTTTCAATTTATAAAAATGCATCAAAATATTTTTTATGTATTAAAGTCCTTAAACTTATATAAAATGCAAATATTTATGATTTTTATTTTAAATAACCAACTTGTTAATTCTTAAATTGGTCAAAATTTAATAAAGCCACATTAGATATATTTTATAAAATCCCATATTATTTGACAAGTTTAAAAATTAACAAGTCATTATTTTAAAAATATTTTTAAATGCACTAAAATTAGGTTAATAATTTTCTTGAGTATATTTTACAAGTTTAGTATTTTTATTATACTAAAATTAGGTCAATAAAATTTCTGTTAAAAAAAACATATATTAAGTTTTTTATTATATTAACCTTAAATTTTAGTAAATAAAACAAGTTAACTTTTTTAATGGCATTACTACCCTTATACCATTCTTTCTTTTGTCTTATTTCATGTATAAGAGTTGGTGATTATTGATAAAAACTAGGGCTTTTTCAGTGAAAAGTTTTGGCCCTGAGTGTATAAATAACTATGTACGTCACTAACCACTACATATAGTAGTCAGTCGCTTCAATCTTTCGAGTAACGATAAATTCTTTTTACCGTCTTTTATTAACACTTTGGATACTATATTTTATGGATTTTATGTTTATTTTTTTTAAAACAACCATATATAACAAGTTTTCTAATTATAAACTAAATATCGTATACTCAAGTACTACAGATCATACATATATGTGACTTTGGGCGTAAACAAACCGGGCCGAGCTATGCCCGAATTCGACTAGTTTCGAGCTTTATGTCTAAAGTTAAAGGCAAGCTCATGAATAACTTTATAAGCTAGAATTCGGCTTGTTTCGAACTTTATGTATAGAGTTAGAGGTCGGTTCACGGATAACTTTATTATCTTGAACTCGCATCGTTTATTACTATTAACTATTTTTGTGCATTAACTTTATTATGTCATAATATTTATTATTTAGTTATTTACAATAAATATATGTGCTAATATTTATTATATGATTATATAGTATATGTTTTATAAGAGTTACATGCTTGTTAGTCTAATCAAAATTGATGTATTAAGTTTAAACTCGATCTCGTTTATCGAAAGCTCGTTTAAGATTGACCTTTTTCTTAATAGCAAAGGCCCGGCCACCCCAGGATCACCAATCTGCCTGAAGAACAGAAGTGAGGTGATCTGGCCCCACATCGTCTGTGAGGAAACCCCTTGGCTTAACCTAAAATATTTTGTTTCATAACCTCCTATTCAGAAAGTTATGGTGCTACCACTCAGCCAGAATTTTAATTTTAACAAGTAAATCTCGAGTATGTTACGAATGACTTGGCTCGTTTACACCGTACTCTTACATTATAAAAAAGAAAAAACTATTAAAGTTCAAATATTAAATAATAGAATTTGCAAACATGTTGATTGGTTTGTAATGGATATGGGAATGCTGAATCAATGATGAAGTGGTGGGATTCTGATTCCTCCTGCACATCATATGGGTTTAAGCACTTGGACCTCTTTGGAGTTACCCAAATATAAAATAATATAAAATTCACATTAAATGTATGATATTTATTGATGAATAATGATTAATATAATAATATCCGTAGTGGTTTCACGTCCTCTCTTTCACGCCCCTCCATGTCAGCGCCACATCAGCACATGAGTTTTCACTGCCCATTTTCACTAAGGTGCGTAGTGGTTTCACGCCCCGAATTTAATTTTTAATCATTAACTAATAATTGACTAAATACCAATAAAATTAAATTAAAGTACTTAAAAAAGTACATTCATTAAAAAAAATAATACAAAAATTACATTAAAAAAAATAACATTTATAAAAAAACTACATTCATAAAAAAACTACTCGTCATCATCCTCGTCGTTTATGATTTGGCGTCGTATATTTCTTTTTTTCGCCTCTCCGCTAGTTTACGAGCAGCTCCGGTAAGGTGGTCGAAGTTCATACTTAGAAACTTGATATCTTCCGACGTCCACCTTTCAACAATTTTTGGGTCCTCCGACACGTTTACCCAAGCTCTAGTCAAAGCAAATTCTTCTTCCGGCGTCCACTTTTCAACAACACGAGTCAGATCTTTGGTTGTGTCGACGGTCGTTGGTTGTTTCTTTCTATGTGAACGTTTCTTCGGTTTAGTAGACGGTTGTGTCTCGGGGATAGTAAATTCTTGTGTTTCGAGTATTGAATCCGGTGTGAGAGGGGTTTGTGTAGGAGTGGGCATTTGTTGAAAATTAAATCCACAAGGAATTTGTTGAAAAATGTTTGGTTCCGGTGACGTACTTGAAACATAAACATCTTCAACATTTCGATTGAAAAGGTTGTTCGGGTTGTTTGGGTTATTACGAAGGTTTGAAAAAAATTGATTATTTGAGTTCTAAGGATTCATTGTGATGTTTGAAGTTGGTTTGAAGAAAAGATTTAGAAATTGGTTGATGATTTAGTGAGTAAAAATGGTTGGTATTTATATTCATATTCAATGGGATGAATCAGAACAAGGAAGCGATTGTGGTGATCAGGACAGGGCCAATGATGAAGATGATGATGATGAATTATGGTGGCTCCAAAATGAAGATAGCACTTTAGGAGCAGAAATGCCATACCCTCTCATGAAGAATAATGAAGAAGACACCGAGAAAGTGCTAACTATTCAAGAAGACTTACAAGAAATAGAATATCCACTCCTTACTAAAATGATGATACAAGAGGTTGGCGCTTCATCAGTAACACACTCAATGAGAATACAAACAAAGATCAGTATTCTCTCCCAGGTATCAATACCATAATTCAAAAGATTGGGAATGCCAGAATTTACTCGAAGTTTGATTTAAAAAGCGACTTTCACCAAATTGCTATGGAAGAAGCAAGCATTCCATGGACGGCGTTCATAACGCCAGAAGGGTTATATGAATGGCTGGTGATGCCATTAATTGAATTAGTTGGCTATGGGGCCCATGATGCGCACCCGCACTAATTATTGTCCTTTAAATGACCGTTTGTTTGTTTGGTAGCCGTCTAAACGGCAGCTTTCTTTGTTTTCCATGGCTATATAAGGCCATTAGTGTGTCAAGGTTTCTCAGAGTGAGCATACCTCAAATATGAAATTCCTTATCAAGTCAAGTATTCGAGTCAAGTATTTCAAGTGTTCAAGAGTCAATCATCCGTTGTAACAAAAATCAAGGTATTTTATAATAAAAAGTGTGCTTTATTAATTTTAAATTTAAAGTTTAACGTTTCCGCCTATGCAAAAATACCATTTTTGGTATCAGAGCTTCGTTACACAGATGGAGCTCTTATCTTCAGTGTTTGTTGCTTCATCCGTCTCTTTGACTTCCTCTAATTGCTTCCTTTCCCTCTCGAGGTTAATCATTGCATCGTCTTTTATGATTGCTTCTAGCCGTGAGACTTCCTGTTGTAGCGCCAAACATTGTTTCATTAGCTCATGTACTAATTCATTCTGATTTATTGCTTGTGGTTTCGGGAGTTTTTGTATGTCTATATCATAGTATGCTTTTGCACATAACATACATATGATAAGACCACAATTTTCACAATTTCCCCGAATGTTTTGCCTGATATCACTTTTGCAGATTTTGCAGCTTTCCTTCTGTTGGGACTGTTTATGTTCCCAATTATGATAGCATAATTCCTGTTGAACAGGGAGCTTTACTTCTGGTCTCCATGATGCTTTGTTGATTGTTGTGACATATAATTCTTCATCAACCATGTCATCCTCTATGATGACTGCAAAAGCCCATTCTTCTATGACTGAAGCAAAGCTTGTCTGCTCTCCCTCTGACATGCTGCAAATTGCATCACTTTCTGGTTCATCTTGATCTACTGATAGAACGTCATAAGAAATGGCGTACAATGACCTTGAAAGACTGGTGTGCCATGAAGTCAAAGACTTATTCCAGTACATGAATGAATATAAAACTTTAGCGGCAAAATCAGGAAGGATGTTTATTGGGCCAGAGTTATCAGAAAAATTCTTCAGAAAAATGCCGCCTGCTGTTGGAAAAGAAATTGAAGAAGCCTTTAATAAAGAAAAACCGGGTGTAACAATTGGGGTAATGCCCAGAATATACTTCGCTCACAGATACTTAACAGAATTATGCAAGAAGGCTCAGTTGCAGAGGGAACTGAAGGACTTGCAATTCTACAGAGAAGTATATATACCTGGAAGTTACAGGAGTAGAACGAAAAGGCTAGGACTGAGAAAATCCAAAACATACAAAGGAAAACCACACGACTCACATGTTCGTGTGTTCAAATCAAAGCATGGTGACCGCATGAAGAAATGCAAATGTTATATATGTGGAAGAGAAGGTCATTTTGCACGAGAGTGCAAAAGCAAGATAAGCAATGTAGAAAGAGCCAACGCCTTCCAAAATCTAGAATCGTTGCAACTTCCCAATTTCAAATACAAGAACGAAGAAATAAACTATATAACCTTATAGTTTATTTCAAAATTCCAGGGGTAGAGGAGTTTAAAATCTCAGCAATAATTGACACTGGGGCAACTTCGTGCTGTATTGATGAAAATTCTGTCCCAAAAGAAGCAATGGAGCCAAGTCCCTATATTGTAAAATATTCAGGGATCAATTCGGTTCAAACAACAAAGAAGAAGCTAAGGGAAGGAACAATGAAAATTGAAAGAGCAGAAATGCCATACCCTCTCATGAAGAATAATGAAGAAGACACCGAGAAAGTGCTAACTATTCAAGAAGACTTACTAGAAATAGAATATCCACTCCTTACTAAAATGATGAGACAAGAGGTTGGCGCTTCATCAGTAACATCAGCCTACAGACCGCCACAAGATCATACAATGCAACCACCAGGATACCCACCAGCCACGGGTAAAGGAATCCCAGATATCAGCTCGACAAGCTTTAATCTAAACAAAAAGGTTGAAAGCTAGATTTTTGGTTCATTTTTTTTAATGGTAATTTTTTAAACGGTAATATTACCGTTGCTTTTAGGTTGGAGACTGTGATGTTCGGTAGATCCGCCCGTGAAACGCCCCCCCCCCTTTCACGTCTAGGGGTGCGGTGTTCCGGGCCGTGAAAGGCTTATGTGGCTCACCCCCTTCTCTTCACGCAAGTGCTACGGACGCTCTAAGGGTTGTGATATTTATTTATTTTTGGAGACCCGTATCCTCTCATTTTAAACTATCCTCTTAAATTCATTAATAGGGAGATGTCATTTTATTTTGACAAACTATCATCTCAAACTATCATTCATTATGTAAGTGGTATCCTTCAAATACCCTTCAAACCACCTCATCTTTAATTTTTTTTAAATTAAAACAAATTATTTAACAAAATAAAAAAACTAAATATTTAATTAATTAAAAGAAAAGGTTAAGAAGGAAAAGAAGTTAGAGTTTTTTTAGTGTGAAATGAATAAAAGGTATGAGGTATAATTAGAAATTTAACCTTTTTTAATAATGTTCAACGGATATTTTTTGACCCAATGTTTGAATTTCACCCGCTGCGGGCTTCGGTAGCCGCTCACACTACTCGTGAACACATACCCGCAGGTACCTGCATTGTGTGCGGTGATGTACCCGCATACCCGCACACTACCCCCTCTCTACCCGAGCTCCACTCCCACTACCCTAATAGTTATTTAAATATTTATACCTTCAAATTCATGCGTTAGAAAAATAAATGACAACTATATGAGAGTATAGATATTAAATTTATTGTATATAGATAAATTTATGTTTATAATCATCATTTTTATGATGAGATAGGAAGAAAATAGAGTTTAGTAGACTGGTAGTTCACGTGATATGTCTAAATTTTGAATTTTGTTTATTTGTTTGAAAAAAATACATTTTTAGTTCCTGAATTATGCATAAATGTAAAATGTTTGGTACCTGGAGCGGGTAACACTTAAATTTTCTATTAAATATTTTTGAAAATGACCAAATTAAAAAACAAAAAAATGGTTTTAAAAAAACTGACGGTGTCGCCTGCAAACTAGGGGTATAAATACAGTTTTTTATAATTCTATTTTTTTTAATCTATGACATTTTGGTCATTTTTGAAATATTTAACAGAAAAATTACCTGTCATACTCAATGAATTAAACATGTTACGTTTATACATAATTTAAGGATTACCTTTTAATTTTTTAAAATTAAAGACTAAATAAAATTTGAACATATCACAAGAACCATCCGTAACATAACTCAAGAAAATATAAATACATAACCATTTTATTAAATAAAAATATAGCCATTATAGTTTATAGATATTATATAAATAATAATTTTAGTATAGAAATATCATATTCAACCAAGTTCAGTTGTGTAAAACAAACAAACAAGTTCAGTTGTGTAAACTTGTAAACAAATGATTTAATTTATATTATCTCTTTAGATCTCATAAGATGAACATGGTATTATTGGTATAGCCTACAGGTTGACACGTTTTATTATCTAAGGAACTAATATTTTAATATTAATTTAAAATAAATTAATAATAATAATTTATTTTTACTAAAAGTGAATATAGTTTCGCATACATTTAAACCATTTATTTTTAGTCCACTTTATATTTATTCATTTGACGTATTCTACACAACTTGTAGTTCAAATCATCAAATTTATAGTTGAGTTTTGTTAATTATGGTCCTTAGAGTTATGGTTAAAAGTATTATTTCAAATCATCATATGATTATGGTTAGATTATAATCACCACAAATAAGATATCATACATTTTCATATGCTTAAAATTAAATAATATTGTTTCTTACAACCAACCACCTTACAATGGTAATGGAAAATATTATCTTAACCATAATCTAAATCCTTTATTTCAAGCGGGTTAACCATGATTATGGTTCATTTTTTCAGCAGTTGATTAATTGATCATATAAGACTAAATGTACTCGGCTAACGCTTACACATCAGCCGAACGAGGTGTTAAACACGACAACAGGGGCGCCAAACAAGGGTGCCCTTTTGCGAGACGTGAGGGGTTTGACGCCCCGAGGGCAAGGTGCATGAGCATGAGGTGGTTGAGGTGGGCCAATACACCCGGTTTAAGTAGTTTTGTGTTAGGTCTTGTGTTGTAAAGAGTAATTATTTAACGATTCAATATGATGAAGAAAAGGAACAAACCATTGTAGTCAAATATAACCACAAGTGAAGAACAAATGACATTACCTTTGAACTGTCGATATTCAAACTGAAATACAGAGTCACAATAAATTTAATGCAAAATTTTTGTTTGACCATTAAATTTTAAAAATAATTTAAAAAGAATAAAATTAGGAGTTCATAAATCAAGTTGGTTAATTTTCTTTATTGATTTTTTCCCCCAAATAATGTAAACAAAACTTGAACATGTTATACCTCAAATCCAACTTTTACAAAAGTTAAAACACTATCTTGGTAATTTTTTTTAACTTTAATAAGAAATACAAATTTAAAACAAAATTGATCATCATTTTTTTTTCAATGAACACTTTTATCTTATAAATATACTATATACATATTGTTATTTTTCAATGAACCCTTTTATCTTATAAATATACTATATAAATATATATTATTTGAATAAACAAATAAGGTTGCACATGAAAATTGGCATCTAGAGTATATTGGCATGTTTTAAACTTTTGGTAGATCTTGCACTTTTGGCCACGTGAAATGAGTCTTCTCTTCTCTATCCAATGAAACAAAAGCTATAGGTGTCTACACGAAATTCTTTTAGCCCCAATCATATCATAAATTGGAATATTACCTCAAACCTACTATAATGCCCAAACACTTCCCCATATAAATTATTTTTAAATTAAACAACCAAACAAAAAAGATTGTATAGATTTATATATTTATGTATATGCAATTATGGACTTAATAAACGAACTTTTTTGTTTTTATTAGTCATTTAAAAGTTACTTGACTTATGTTTGATATAAACTTAACAAAATGATGTTTGTAGTTACTTATATATCCAAGTCTCGTCTGTCAAAAACGCGATGGTCATTTTTGCCTAACGAGGTTTTAGACACAATGATGTTTTTTTATGTCATTATACGTATCTAAGTTCTTATTGACGCAAACCCGATTCGACAATGTATTCGTTTTGTAGTATTTAAGGAGCTGGTTTAGTGTGGACTCGTATACGGTGATAACTTATAAAAACATTAGTGTACGTGTTAATATGTTATTGATTGTGTAGGCTCGTGGTCAATGAAAACTAACAAAAAAGGCAAATATATGGGGAGTTACTCCAATTTATCTGTGTGTTTTCTCCAAACCTAAAATGACACGAGTCTGAATATTTCTTAAGTTTGAACAACACGTAAGCAAGAAACTCAAACAAATAAACCAAAAACACGATTATGTGTGAAATACAAATCTCCAAACCTAAAGTGACACGAGTCTGAATATTTCTTAAGTTTGAACAACACGTAAGCAAGAAACTCAAACAGATAAACCAAAAACACAATTATTTATGAAATACAAAATAGTTCTTTCGATAGTATCCAATTATTTTATGTGTGTAATGCACTATTGCTATGATGCATGAATTTGAACATTTTATTAAAATGTATAATAATCATTGTTTAATATGAATCACGACACCTTTGATATTCCTATAGCAAACGTATTAATCTTTTTATTTATTTATTTGTTAATAAATTAATTATGTTTCATCTGACAAACTCTATTTTTGAATATTAACTCTGTATTTATTAAAAAGTTGATAGTTTCCCTTTATACAACATATGAAGTCACATGTGAAGTTCACAAGATATCTTGGTTGATTAAAAACATCTCCTTTCAAAATTACTGAAATTTTAGATACTCTTCTTTTTATATATATAAAATACATATTCACTAGATTAAACCTACATTCTTAAAAACATATAATTAAATCAACTGTGAATGTCAGTTTTATCCATATAAAATATAAGTAGTTGTAAACTGATCTTATATATCTTTATAATTATTAAAAGTTAATAATAGGTGATAGAAGTTTAACTAAACAAAATATACCTCCTTAACTTCAAATAATTAACAAATGATTTTTAAAGTGGTAGAGAGTATGAGGCAAAACAGATAGAAGAAAGTGGACAAATGGTAACATTGATCTTTCAAAAATTGTGATTTTATGTGGGTGAATTGTTTAACAAATCTGTAGATTAGAAAGATTAACGAATAACGATGTTACTTTACAGTTTTATAAATTGAATAACAGAGAACAAGACCTATGGTAGATCCCAGGAAGAAACATTTTCAAGTTATGGATCATACTCGTCTTTTTGAAAGAGAGAATTTTGATCGATTTATATAGAATGTTTACTTGAAAAGACCTAGCTCATTTGATCAAGATCGGGTTAGTAAAAAAGACGTAGAAAAAATGTAACAATTAAAGTGAATGGTATTTTTTTTTTGTTTTAAAGTTTTCCAAACACGTTGTACGCTCCAAATTACATTTGAAATTGAATCTTGGTCTAGTCCGGTTTAGTTTGAAACTAGAACAAATACGGGTTTTTACTATCGTTTGTTTCAAAGTTCCACTTGTGACAAAAATGGGATTCCAGGTTAGGCTGGTTTTTTTACCTATTGTAGGTTTTCTTATAAAGGTGGTGGAAATGATCGGGTGAGTTAGTGAATCGTCAGTTATATAAATTGTTGTTAAATAAAAAAGATAAATAAATACATACATAAATAAATAAAGGAAGAGGTAAGGGTCCCTTTGTTTTAAGTTCCACTATGCTTGGGAAATGTAGCAAAGCTGCCAAAAGCAAAATGGGGTTCTTTTTGGGGTTCATGCCTCCCTCACATGGCTTCCTTATTTTACAGTAATGAATACTTTATCTTCTTAGAAATAGATATATTAAATATTTAAATACTAGATTCCATTGTTATTTTTTTTTAACAGCAAATTTCATAGAAACAGAAAGAGCAGCCACAAGCTAGTGACTATCTCATACAGGTAAGAAATAGAAAAGAAGAAAAAAAATACAAACAGAACATACAAGAATAAAAAGCTTACACATGGTGCTAAGTCTTAAAAGAACACCAATCCACCCATTCCAAAGAACTCATCTTAGACCTACTCTTGATCCAAAGGAAACCCATCGTCTTGATTTCGTCGATGATTTTGGGTATGGATATCGGACAATTTTCGAATAAAAGTTTGTTTCTAGCTTTCCATATCACCCAACATGCTAATAGAATTATTGAACCAACCATACGTTGTTTAGATACTTGAGGCCCGCCAATCCCTTGATGAAACAGATCTTTAACTGTGAAGACAAAAATTGGAGGTAACTTGCACTAGGATGAGATATGCTGCCATGTTATAGAGGAAACGTAACATGCTGTGAAGATGTGGTTCACCGTCTCGTTGGCCTCCCCGCATAAAACGCATGAAGTTGAGGTTGTATGAATATTTCTCTTTTGAAGCGCCATCATCGTAGGGATCCTCTTAGCTTGTAGCCTCCACCCGAAGATGTTAACTTTCAGCGGAAGCCAAGCATTCCAATCAAAAGCTTGCCCCGGGGACTGCACTCTTTGGTCAACGAATGATAACCTAAGCGATTTGACCGAAAACACCCCGTCCAAACATCCTGACCATGCCCAACTATCCATCCGATCACTCGTCTTTGTTTGGTTTAACAGTGCGCAACAACTATGTAATTCCTGCAATTCAAATGGAAGAAAAACATTTCTAATCCAAGACCAAGATAAGGTTAGAGAGTTACCTGACATTCGACACGGGTCCAGGACGAGGCAAGATTTGTTTGACTCTATTCTGAACAAGGCTGGAAAGGAAACCATCAAAGGAGCCGACCCAATCCAATGATCCACCCAAAACCTTATAGTCTCCCCATTCCCTAACTTCCTCACGATAGAGTGTGGCACATTCAGATTTGATTTTGCAATTGCCTGATGCAAGTTAGCAATCGAGTTCCAAACTCCCGAGTATCGGTGATTACATGGAATAGTAGCCCAGGAATTGACCTTGAAATGGATGGCAGTTATCACATTCCTCCATAGCCTATTACTTTCAACCTTATACCTCCACCACCACTTATATAATAAACTAAAGTTTAGATCTTCAAGCGTTCCCAACCCAAGTCCACCTGAGTTCTTAGGAGCAGTAACAATGTTCCAATGAATCTTTTTTTTCCTTAGACCCCCCCCCCCCCAAAAAAAAAGAATTTTTTCCTTAAAGTTTCCATTTTATTCAATACTTTTTTAGGGGCTTTGTATAGGAGAAATAATAAATGGGAAGGGCATCCAAAACCGATTTCAATAAAGTGACCCTGCCCCCAATGGAAAGTGTCGAGGCTTTCCATAATGAAAGTCGTTTTTCGATGGCAGTTATAACCGGGTCCCAAGCTTTGACAGAATTCATTTTGTTACCAACTTCAATACCAAGGAATTTAAAGGGAACTTTACCTGTGTTGCAGTTTAGCATTGTAGCATGTTCGCTGATTTCACCATCCTCCACTCCTACACCGATTATGGTAATTTTTTTGTGGTTCATTTTGAGACCGGACACCAGGGAGAAGGCTCTCATGATTCTAGCGATGTTACTAAGATTAGCCTTCGACCAAATCCCCAATAACTATTACATCATCCGCGTACATAAGATGTGAGAGAAGAGGACCTCCACTTGGGAGTTGGATACCTTTGAATATGTTTGACATACAAGGACTTTTCATGAAGCTCGAGAAAGCTTCCAAGGCTAATATAAATATGAAAGGGGACAGTGGGTCCCCTTGACGAACTCCTCTTTGACAGTTAAATTCGAAGGTTGGAGACCCATTGACCAACACCGATGTCCTAGTCGAGTTAAGAATAGCCCTAATCCACTTCCTCCATTTATCCGGGAATAGCATTTGAACCATGACCGAGTCAAGAAAATTTCAGTCTAAAGTATCAAAGGCTTTCTTGAAATCGATCTTTAGTAGCAAAGCCTTTCGTTTACACCTTTTGGTCCAAGAGATGAACTCGTTAGTAATCAAAGGCCCGTCCAGAATATTTCGGTCCCTTATGAAGACTGACTGTTCCTCCGAGATTACCGAATTGATAACCCCTTTTAGCCTGTTGGCCAGTGTTTTAGATATGGCCTTGCTCACGCATCCAATAAGATTAATTGGCCTAAACTCCTCCAATCCTTTAGGGTCGGGACCTTTAGGAATGAGTGTTATAAATGATGACCCACAACCATGACTTATCTCACCCTTCCAATGAAAATACTCCATCATCCTAATAAAGTCCGCTTCTATAATCCCCCAAAAGTATTGTTATTTAATATCATCAATCAATTATATTAAATCACTAATCAAAATGTCCATAATATGGTGTTTATGTTTTTTTTTGAACGGCAAATCTATCTTAATCTTACTATTAAATTACACCAAATAATTCACCACATGCCTGGATTTGAACACAGAACCTCTCATCTAAGAGGCAAGAGCCTCTATCAAGTGAGCTAGTCCCACATTAGTTATGATGTTTATGTTATGAAGAAATCTTTATGATGGTTACTTATATTTTATTTATTAGACTCTTTATATTTTATTCTTATATTCTACCAATATTAAGATGCATCACATGCATCAATTGTTAACGGTTTATTGAAGGAAAACCTCAACAAACATCTTGATAACGGTACTAAGGATACGAGTTTATATTTTATCATACTATTAAAAACAAACTTCGTTAGTTTGTTAGATGCATGATATGCATATATCTAAAATACAAGTATGATATTGTACTTCAAAATTTGAATATATTGATATCCCAAAGAAGTCTGCATTTTAATTTTTTAGCTTTACGTAAAACTGTAGATTGTATCTTTAGGCTATATCGAATGACATTGTACGTCGAACTGCTCAAGGGTTAGCGAGAGATCAATAACTCAACATTGGATTAAATCCGGAACAAAGTTTTCAACTACTAAATGTTCAACTTGAGACTTCATTTTTTTATGGAAAGACTAAATACGAGGGTTGATACAGACGTGCACACTAAATAAACTAATGTTCAGTTTTTAGGTTTAGTGGTTGATTCCCCTAATTCTCCTGAGATGGATTGTCCCAAGGATGTTCACAAATCATTAAAACCAACATAATCGTCTAAATCAAAGCAAGTCGTTCCAGTTGGTCAGTTTGAAATGTATTCAGTTCGGTTCTCTATTCGTTTAAATCGCCAGGAACCTAGAACCGGTCACATAAACTGAACTGTCATGTTAACATTTATTATTATTTTTTTAAAATTTTTTGGAATATACATTTAAGTATATGTACTACATTCATTAAACATATTTATTTTATTTTTTTTTAATATAAGTACCAAAGTACACTTTAGAAAGGTTAAGAAAAAGTAGTTCAAACCGTTAAACTGAACTATCATACCTACCATATCGTGAAAAGGTCAAATCGGCTGGGCCGACCGATTCAACCAACCCTGGTTTGGTTTTTCATTTTTTGAATTTGTAGTTCATGATAAAACCTTTATTAAAAATGACTGAATCAGACCGTAAACTTTCTAAAGTTTCCTAAAGCTAAATAACCGCATCATCTTATTAAGTTTTTTTAAGTTTGATGTATTAATCAACTTTTACGTATAAAGATCTTTTAGTTCTTATATCTATAATTCTAAATATTTAACCTTAAATTACAATCAAATATATTATGATTTACCACACACTAATGTAAAACAAATAAATTAACCACTAGATCCGAGCTTCATCGTACTTCCTCCATCTAATATGCCAACTTGGTACCTTTCTAAGTATTTATTTATTTATAAACAAAAGAAATTGACCGTTGCTACAATTAAAATATTACTAGCTTTAATCATACACATAGGTTTTACATTCTTTTTGCCCTTTTTATTTTTATTTTTTAGACACATATCTCGAAATATTAAGTGAACTAAATGTATTGATTTCGTTCAAACTACTCCACTTTATACTATATTTATTTTCTTTATCTTTTTAGTCCCTTAAGATAAACGTAATGTATCCGTTATGTCCCTGGAGTAATACACGGGTCTCGTTTGGGGTTGGTGTGTTTATTATTACTCATTAATTAAATAGTTATATTTTTTTAAATATATAATTTAATAAAATACATAATTTTATTGCTTGATACGTAGTTTATTTAACGGGAAAAAGTCGTTAATTCCGCATGTAGGGTTGGTAAACAAACCCGAACCCGACGAGTAAACCCGAAACATTCGAGACGGGTGCTCAGATATAGGACTGGGTCTAAGATAAGTTTTAAAAGTTTTCGTGTGTATGAGACGGATATGGTATTAGGTGATACCTACCCGATTACATGAAACGTACGTACACGTTTATCCGAACATACCCGTAAATATTTTTTTTATCTTTCTTTGTCCTTTGATAATAGAGTAGTCTCTAATCTACTGCCTTATTATTTTTTATATTTCTAATTTATCGGATAATGAAACTACGTAAGAAAATAAAAACAATAACTAATGTACCTGAAAATTCCAACGACCAAGAGGTAATTTTTAACAAGCCGAAAGGGGATTTTCGATATCTGACAAGTAATAAGTAAGCACGTACTCTACGGGTATGGCACAGTATTACAATCGGGTCTGAAACGGAAATTATCAATACTCGTCTCATTATAATCTTACTTTTTTGTAACGGCAAAGAAATATTTTTATTATACTCTTAGCAAGAAGCTAAAAGTAGAAACCAAATGTATAGATGAGTGAGATTTATAGAATACTTACACAACTCTTTAACGTTTTAACTTTCACCCTATTTGTTTTGTATGGATGGAAGCCCACTAGTTAATGAAGCCTGTTTATTAAACCGAGCATATAGAGGTGTACAAATTAGGTATTCTTATCGGTTCCGGTTTCAGGTACGATTCTTGATTAAAAAAAGGAACCTATGTACCGGTTCTGGGTATTCAAGAACCAGTTTCGGTTCTTACTGTTTCCTGTTCCGGTAATTCAAGGCGGGTATTTCAAGAACCTATTTTCGGTAACCAACTTTGCTTTTTTTGTTCATGTTTCAAAATTCTTAATTTAAGTCAATTTGACCCGGTGCACTGTAAATAAGGTTGTCGTGACACTGAAGTGTGGGTAGCTTTTGACCATACATGTTATCTTCGGTAATTACTTTATATTAGCCTTTTAAAACTAACTTAGTGAAGTTGATGTAATATATTAAAGACAGTAATATGATTCACAAGGTGATTAGCTTTCTTGTGATTAGTAAATAGTAATTACATATCTATTTTTTATAAAATTGCTCATGGTCTTGCTTTTTTGTCTCTTAGGTCAGTGGATATGGAGATAAAATAGTTAGCTTACAAAATGATACTATAAGCACCGGTTCTGGGTAGAACCGGTTCCGGGTGTTTTTGGCAACCAGTTTTGACTAGAAATATTGGAACCTATCTAGACTCTACGGGTAGGGTTGGTTCCGGTTTGTTTTCGGAAGAACCGGTTCTAGTTCCTTAAACAGTTCCGGTTCCGGTTTTTTGTTCACCTCCACGAGCACGCATATTTTGCATAGGGTATATTTTAATACAAAATTAAAAAAATAACTTGTAATGAATTAATGATCATTTTTTTATTATTTATAAATCTGATTTGAATTACAATTTCTTTTATTTATTCTAAACTAACTACTCATTTACCTGAGAGGTCCATGAAGGGTTAACATATTTATTTTTGATAAATATAAAATTATTTAACTTTTAATACTTATTTAGAATTGATTATGTGTGAAAAGTTACAATAACATGTTATTCTGGAATAAAAATCCATTGATATAGTTTATTTCATCTATTTCATGACTGAAACATGGGAAGATGTGTGGAAAGTTACAATAAGATGTCATTCTGGAATAAAAATCCATTGATATAATTTATTTCATCTATTTCATGACCGAAACAGGGGAAGGTTAATGTTACAACATGATTTTGAAACATAAGAGAAATTGAAAATCAACCCTAAGGTATCGAAGAATTACAAATGAATTTAAAAAAGAATTGTAATTCTGTAAATTGAAAACTTAACATTGCTATCACATGAATTGAAAATCCTTGTAAGAAACCCTAATATTCTTGAAGAAGTTATAAATGGACATGTTTGTAAAGGTATATATGATACTTTTAGTTTTGGTTGGGTATATATGGTATTTTTCAAGTTTACAGGGGTATATATGAAATTGCCACGTAGAAAATAGAGTTGCTCTAATTACGATTATACTATTTAACATCGCTATAAGGCCAAACCCTTTTAGGGTTTATCCAAGAACAGACTAATTTGAATAAAATTTGTCAGGACACTACACTTTAAATAAAAGAAAAAAAAAGAACATAGTAATCAAAGATAAAGAAAACCCTTTTAATAGATCAAAACACGACTGAAATAAAAACCTTTTTTCTATGTTTTAACTTCATCTTAATCAGATTTCTCTGTTTCATTTTAATTCACACTTATGATATTAGTAGTGTTCAACTAATTGAAAAAAAAATAAGAGAACTAAAAATATATCCCAAATCTTGCATTGTTAGACGCTTGGTTTAGTGCGAGGCGACATAAGGCTCAGGGTCTTGGGCTTTAGGTTACATAAGGCGCGCCTAGGTACAAGAAGCCCGCGCTTCTGCACCCCGGGTCTCTTTTCTGCGCTTAAGAGCTTTTTTTTGGTATGTTTTGTTTCTATTTTGGACTTTTGCAGGTGGTAGTAACTAGTAATTTTAGATGTTTAAGTAATATTTAAGCTTTTTTACGCTTGTGGGCAAGACTAATCTTGTTTTAGGTTTGTTTGGTGGACTAATGGTTGTGTTATACCCTCTTTTGGATGTTTTAGATGTTTAATATCAAGTAATATGTTTAACATTATTGAGAATTTAGATGTTTAATATCATTTAATGTGTATATACATAATTTACATGTTTTTATAGTAGGTGCGCCTCGCGTACGAAAAGCCCTGCGCTTTTACGATTTGCTCTTTGCGCCTCAGATTTAGACCTCATCGCCTCGGTGCGCTTCTCGCTTTTTAAAACCAAGGTTAGATGATAAGGTTACACCTTAGGACGAACTTCTTAAAAAGTTTGAATTCATACAAAAAATATCAAAACTAGTTTGTTTTAATGGATTTTTGGGGTCCTAAAATAAATCCAAAAATAGAATCTTTTTGTAATAAAAATAATTATTTTTCTTACCATCATAATGATAACTTATTATCAGTTTATCATTACTGAATTTTATATGAGCATAAACCGTTAAAAAACTCGTCGCATTGAAATCACCATATATTGTCACAACAATATTTGTATTGACAAGTTAGACTCTTATGGACTATTATTGGTCAAAGAGTTAATGTTTGAATTATTAACGCGCTAAATACGCTTAACGCTTGTACTTTACCGCAGAAAACCAGATATGATCCACAGGTGCAACATGAAGTTAGAAACAAGAGATTAAGATGTAAAATTGATATAAAATGATTAAGTAAAAAATACATAAAGAAAAGTTTTGAAGTCAAAAGAGAGATGGCACGTTCAAAATAATTAAAGTAAAAAAGAGATGGAAGCCCAACTGATAATAGAGGCCCACGGTTAATCAATACATATTGAAGGCCCATATACAAAGAGTACTATAAACATCAAAATAGTTAAAGGCCCATCAATAAGTAGCGTTGATTGGTTAACACAACCAAAAAGTAGAATATCATAAAACTGTATAATATACGTAGGGCTGATTATTTACCTTAAAAAACATATGTTTAAGCTTTGTAATTAGTGACGGATCCATGAATTTTTGTCAGTGGGTGTCAAAAATGGGTCATGTTAGAACGAGTCAGGCCAAAACAATTTCATTAATTTGTAGTAAAAAAAAAACCAAACTCCCAATATTATTGCACGGCTTTAGTTACAATCAGGGGCGGCCCTTAGGGGGGCGGGGAGGGTGACCGTCCGGGCCCCGGTCTCCTGTCTCCTAAGGGGCCCGTAATTTTATATATTTATAAATGGCTAACCTGTATTATCCATTTATCCTATTAACCCATTTAGAAATTAAAAAAAGCCCATTTAGAAATGTGTGTTTTTTTTAAATCTATATATATAAGCCCAATTGTTTATAAATCTGAACCGAAAACCAATAAATAAAAAAATTCTATATATATATAAGCCTAATTTTTTTAAATATATATATAAGCCCGTATTATGTTTTTTTATATATGTTTATTGAGTTTATATCATAGGACCCGCTTTTTTTTTACATGTCCGGAGCCCAAAACGTTTTAAGAATTCTCAGGACCGGCCCTAGTTACAATATAGACAACCAAACCTCAATAATAAATATTTCAATTGCACATAAGTTTGGGTGTATAGAGGTTCAACCTTATAAGTTTTAATATCAAAAATTGACATAGTTGCACCACTAACTAACATTATGTATAGACCCTTGGCCTTTGTTGTGATTGTACCGTTTCAACAATATCCGGCAACATTTAATCTTACAATTAACCTTTTACAACCACTTTAGATGAAGATAAACCATGGTTCCCTTTTTGCCGTCTCATCAGGGACGGCTCAACTATTTACGGGGCCTAAAGCGAACAATGAAACTGAAGCCTTTTTTCTGTAACTTATTTTAAAGTGAAGTAAAAAAAAAGTTAAAATTAGATATTGATCTAACACAGTCCTTTAATTAACATGTTAATATGAATAATGTTAGTTTTTAGTTTTTCATTTAGCATAATATTTAGTTTTGTATATAAGTTAGATGTACTTTTAAACATACTATTATTTCCAGGTTATATTACACTAGAATTCATATAACTGTATCGAGTATAAATAAAAATAAATAGGTTAGAATGGTATGTTCGAATTTACACAAATTGTTATAGAATTCATATAATTGTATCGAGTATAAATAAAAATCAATAGGTTAGAATAGCATGTTCGAATTTACACAAATTGGTATATATTGAAACTAATAAAATCGATCGTATTTTACATGTAAAACACTAAAAAAAAATAAAAAAATATTATGATTGTTATCACAGGCATAAACCAATTATGCTTTTAAGGATAGAAAGGTAAATTGTAAAACCTAATCCCTTTTTATGAGCACTTCTATTTAGGGGTGTTCAAAAAAATCCGAATCCGAAACCGAACCCGAATTATCCGAAAATCCGAATCCGAATTATCCGAAAATTCGGATATCCGAAATTTCGGATATCCGAAATTCGGATATCCGAATTTTCGGATTCGGATTCGGATAGTGATTTTCGGATATTTCGGATAGTTCGGATATCCGAATATCCGAAATATTATATTTATATATATTTTTTAATTGTTTTTATTATTTAAAAATAAGAAAATTTGAATCAAAACCCGATATATTATATTTATATATTTTTATATGTATATTTTCTAATGTTTTTTAAGGTTTTTAATTGTTTTTGTAATTTTAAAATATTTTTTTTATATATTTTTTTATTTTTTTTTATATTTTCGGATATCCGTTTCACTATCCGAATGGATATCCGAAATTTCGGATATCCGAAATTTCGGATACGGATTCGGATAGTGAAATTCACTATCCGAAATTTTCGGATATCCGAAATTCGGATATCCGAAATTTCGGATATCCGGTTTTGAACACCCCTACTTCTATTGTCTTCTTCAACCAAATTTCTCGAACACCTTTAAATTTTTTTTCTTCCTTTCTCTTTCTCTAAATCGGGTGCCTGAAAAACATAGACAACGGTGTCTAACCTTTTTCAGGCTTAATTTGAGATATATTTACATTAGCCCACAAATGTTGAGTGGGTGCCTTCCCACCCACCGGGTACTACATGCATCCGCCCCTGTCTATAATTGATAAAAATAAGAGATAAACGAAGACAATTGCTTTTTTTTTTCTCATTCATTCCATCATTACATACATCATATTTATAGACAATACAATATGAAACCTTAAAGCCTATAACAATTAGGTTGTGCTATATAATAGTATGTATTCATAACACTCTCCCTTAAACATTTTATATTATACACTATCAACATTATACTACTGGATAATGTTTGTTCGCTTTTTCGGGAATTAAAGTAACTGATATCGCATGAGTAGTTATGTTGGCTCATTTAAAACCTTACAAAAAAAAACACCAAGGGGGACAAAACTTATTTAAGGGGAAAATGTACATCGTGTATAATACTCACCCTTAAGTTAACATATATCTTTTAGTCTGTATGGTATAATCTTCTGCGACAATTGCTTAACATGATCTGTGATGTAATCTTCTTTGGTTTGAGTGATCCATGTTGAATAGTCTTCGATAGTATAATCAGGCTTCTTTTGATCAACTATGACCTACATCCTTATTGAATATTGAATTGTTGACCTTAGCTCCATAAGTAAAAACGTATCCAGATCGGGGTACTTTACCAACGTAGAAATTACTACTGCTCTTCTCATTCTCATTCCTTAGATACCTTAGCATATTTTTCCTAATACTAGACTCATTCACATTAGAATCACTCCCACTATCCCATCTCTCATTATCCAACACTTCTTGATCAATGTCATCAACATATTCATTGGATTGGTAAGTGTTCTCAACATCCTGATCAATGTTCAATTTGAAATCCCTCATGTCTACCTCAACATCATCAAATGCAGTTATCATCACCTTCAAAATCACTGTCTACTTCTTGAGTTGCTTCCTCAACATTCTCATCTTCCTCACTTGGCTGGTTGTTTTGGTCCTTACCCATGTTCTCACCTTCATTGCTGTTTTGATCCTCATTTAAGGTTTTATATTTGTTGTTGTTTTGATTCTCATATAAAGCTTCATCTTAATTAATGTTTTGATTCTCATCTAAGGCTTCATCTTGATTGTTGTTTTGATTCTCATATACGACTTCATCTCGATTGTTCTTTTGATTCTCATATACGGCTTCATCTCGATTGTTCTTTTGATTTTCATCTAAGGCTTCATTCATGTGATCCCTCTCATTACCATTTTTTGGGCCAAACATGTTCTCATCATCAGCACCAAAGAAAGGATCAAAATCATCATCCATGAAATCAGAAAAGATAGTTAGGTCTTTTTGTGCATGTCTCTCATCTGCACAAATTCTTCCTTTTCTTGTTGTTGTCCACTACCACTGGACTAGAGGTGCACAAAACGGTTTTTTAACCCGAACCGGTTCAAAACCGAACCGAACCGGTCAACAAAAAGTCAAAACCGGTTTGAGTTCAAACCGGACCGGTTTGAGTTCAAACCGGACAGGGGTTTGAACCAGTTTGAAACCGGTTTGGTGTAAACCGGTTCACGGCCGGTTCAGTTTTCGGTTTGAAACCGGTTTGGTTTTTCAAATCGGTTTTTTTGTGCTTCTCTACACTGGACTCTCCTACGTCATTAACTATTGGATGCCACCTTAACATTAACTTTGAATTGTTCTTGTTGATATCCACCTCATCACTAACCTCTTCAATCCTCATTTTGGAAAGGGAGTAGAATAAGTGTGCACATATGTTGTATCACACTCAGTGTATACATTCAAGAGCTTATCATAAGTAGTGTACTTGCAAAAGGGAATAACATCTAAGTCACTACCTAAAGCTTGCAAACCAAAATCCAAGTCTTTATTTTGATCTAGATAGTGGTAATACCTGATCATTTCCATCGCATAACCTACCTTCCTCATAATACAACCCAAACCACGAATAGAAAAACCTTTCACTATCTATTAGATCAAAGTAACTAGCCTTACCCTCTACATAGCTCCGGTTTGGAAACTTAGTAAAACCATCACCATGATGTAGCTTAATAGAAAAAAAGATGAGGAAACTGCTGTACATTTAAAATAAAAATACATATCTATTAGAGTTTGAAGTCAGTTGAGATCATACATTTTAAACACACACAAAAAGCGATCATGAAATATTACCGTAAAATTCATCGACTTTAGGTTGTGGAGTATGTTCTTGAATGCAAAATCGTCCTGCCATTGTTGTTTTCTTGGGTGAAATTAGGGTAAGTGTTCTTTGTTTAAACGTAAGTAATGAAAGGCCGTGAATAATTATATTTATGCATTAAAGACTATATTAGTAATTTGATCAAACCAATATTAATGATTTATTCAATATAATACACTCTTCTTTAATTGCAACACCAAAACCCATCCCAACCAATAGTGATGTTCACCTACATTTTCTTCCCAAACTAGTATCAACCCTTCAAAATCAATCCCATCCCCATTACATTTACTCCATTTCCTCAACAAATTATTATTTTCCTCACTACCAATTGCTTGATTCAGCAATTCCACTAAACCGGTAACCCTCTGTACCATCCTCCTTATCCTCAATCGCAAAACCCTAATTGCATGCAACACACACTCAACTCAAAATACTCTCTCGATACAATTCCGATCTCATGGCTTCTTCGATGATATCCGGAGCTCAGAATCTCGCATTCGCCCCAAAAGGTCTAGGGTTTAAGTTTAACAAATCCAATTTGGTTAGTAGAAGCTGTAATGTTCGATCTAAAACCCTAATTTTACCGAAATGCAGTGTGTCTGTACCACGGCCGGCTTCACAGCCTAGATTTATACAGCATAAGAAAGAGGCGTTTTGGTTTTATAGGTTTTTATCGATTGTGTATGATCATGTGATAAACCCTGGGCATTGGACTGAGGATATGAGAGATGATGCATTGGAACCGGCTGATCTTAATAGCCGTGATCTGACGGTGGTGGATGTTGGTGGTGGCACAGGGTTTACTACTTTGGGGATTGTGGAACATGTGGATGCTAAGAATGTGACGATTTTGGATCAGTCGCCGCATCAGCTTGCGAAAGCTAAGGAGAAGGTGGATTTGAAGGAGTGCAGGATTATTGAGGGAGATGCTGAGGATCTTCCGTTTGAGACTGATTATGCTGAGAGATATGTGTCTGCTGGAAGGTATTGGTTGTTCTCAAAGTTTGTTCAGTATTATTTAGTTTAAATCTTACATGCATTCTCTATGTGAAGTTAAGTTATTGGTTTGATTTTGTCATTTAGGAGATGTTAGAGGTGTATTAGTGTTTTATAGAAGAAAGCCCTAGCTGGCTTGTTTGGTTGGCAGAATTCATTGGAATTGGACTTTAAATTCCATTCATTTGCATGTTTGGTTGGCTAAGAGAAGAATTGGAATTGGAGTTAATTCCAACCAAATCCTTCAATTGATGGAATTGGAATCCCTCAACATTTCAAAGGAAACCTTAGGAATGTTTATAGTTTACGTAATAATCATAGCTGTTTTTTGTTTTTTTAAACATATTTGAGTTTAGATTTTTGTTTTATATTTTGTTAATTTTAAGGGGAAATTTTGTCATTTTAGGTATTTTTACATTCCAATTTCATTAACAAATGTATCAACCAAACACATTATGGAGTTGCAAAGGAATCCTATAAATTCCAATTCTAATTCCAATTCCAAAACATTCCGCGAACCAGACGCCCCCTTAGTGTCTTATACAATGAAGTTAGTTGTTCTATTAATTGATTTCATGCCTAATCTAGTAATTATGGTAAGTGATTACCAGGATTGTAAGGAAAATAATTACTTTTATCACTGAAAGGCCTAAATTCTGGGATTCGTTTTAGGCTCTTAAAAGGTTGAGCTGACCATGATTTCAGAATTAGATATCGTATGGGTGTTAAGATGTGAGTTTAAAACGAAGTTGCAATAATGGGTTTGAGTCTTAGGTATACTGATTATGATTATGATTATGCTTTAAACAAACAACTATCTGGTTTTGATTCTTAAAGTTGCAGTAATCATTAATTGTTTACAATAGTCATTTTGCTTCCAAATCTGATTATATTGACCCTAAATACTCAGAAAATTAGAATTATAATCACTTTTACCATACACATGCAAAACTGATTATTATGACTTGAAGTGCCAATGATCGTTACAAACATTGATCCAACCACATCCTTAGAACTTAACAAGCCAAGGCCTTAAAGGGCCAATAACGAGATACCATGTTTGGAGGCATTTACTCCAAGATTTAGAGAAAAATATTATGCTTGGAAGTATTTGATTCATGGGTTGGTAAATTAATGTTCCGTACTTCCATATAGTGAAAGAATCATTGTATGTCCCAAAAGATAAATTGTATGTCCTAAAAGACAAATTGTATGCATGCATGTTCAGTTTCCATATATATATATATAAATATATATATATATATATACGTACTTTGCGTACATGCATGTATCGTATGCCCCGAAAGATAGATTGTATATGGATTTGGACACGAGTTCAAATAGAGTTTGTTACTTGGTTCAAGCACACTATCGGATGCCTCATAAATAAGTTCACCACAATTTGTAATTTAGCGTGCATACATTACAACCTCGTAACATGTATCAAACAACCAATATTCACCTTATGAACGCTTATTTTAATTTTAATGCATTTTGAGAAAAGAGCAAGTTAAACTAGAGGTGGCTATTTCCTCCCGTTTACTTATAAATAAGTCGATTTTTTAATTAATTTGTAGCAGGTAAAACAAGTATCTTAAAAAGAAATGGGTCAGTTTCATGATGGTTTGTTTTTAATGCATAAAATCTCCTATATTATATTGTTCAAAAGATTAATTTACTATTGAAATAATAGAAGTTATGCAATCATATTTGACACATTGGGTATGTATAAATTCTTTTTGACAAATAGTTGACACGGGTCAACAAAACCCTGCCCGGCCATTATGAAACAAACAAACGTACCTAGTAAAATCCCACTCATAGTAAAGTTATTTGTAGGGTTTGGGAGGAGGGTGGGAGGAGGGCAAATGTTTCCTCTATCCCAAGAAATAGAGAGGCTGCTCCCGGTGAGACCCCTCGACTCAAAAACCTCGACCTGTCCATTACGCCTCCTCTCAATTAGAATTGTGCTGGAATGAGGATTAATGTAGTTCAGTTATTCAATTTGTATATAGAGCCTTGATTTTGTATGCTTATGGGCTTTATGACCATTTTTTTACAGCATTGAGTACTGGCCCGACCCACAACGAGGCATCAAAGAAGCATACAGGGTTATAAAGAAAGGAGGGAAGGCTTGTTTAATCGGTCCTGTTTATCCAACATTTTGGCTGTCTCGTTTCTTTGCAGACATGTGGATGCTGTTTCCAAAGGAAGAAGAATATATTGAATGGTTTGAAAAGGCTGGATTTAAAGATGTGCAGATCAAGAGGATTGGCCCACAATGGTATCGTGGGGTCCGTCGCCACGGTCTCATCATGGGATGCTCGGTTACAGGTGTCAAACCCACATCAGGGGATTCTCCATTGCAGGTAATGTTTTTTTTTCTTCTCTCATTACATATTAGTATGCAGTTTTATGGATTGATAAATTATGAGTAACAACAGTAGAGGTGGCAAAATGAGTAACGGGTTGGGTTGACCACAAGTAATCTTTGTCCAAAAAAGTTGAACTTTTTATACAGTTAGCGTGTCATTTGTGATTAAGATAACATTTTTTGAATAGTGATATAATTATTTTTTGAATATAATGATTTAGGATGTTTTGTGCATCAAAAATACACTTTGGGCTACTTTCGAACTGCTTCCTTTTTAGCTATTTTATTTTTACCCATTAGAGATAAAATGTAACCAGAATTCATAAGTAAACGAGTCAAAATTGCAGCCTCTAATTATGAGTAACATTAGGTTAGTCGGATGTTAAAATCAAAGGCACCTGGTGGATACATATCAACTTTGAAGTCAAGTAATTGGTTCTTAGAGGGTGTTTGGATGTGCATTTTTAAAGTGATCATTGTGACTTGAAGAATAATAATCCGATTGCTTAATGCTTGGTTTTAAAAAACGAGAGGCGCACAAAAGTGACGGGGTCTAAAACCGAGGCGCAAAGCGCAAAAGCGGTGAGCTTTTCGTACGCGAGGCGCAAAATGATTATATAATTTTTTTTTATATTTATCATAGGTTTTTAACATCCCCTACACAAAAATTTAACTATAATAAGCTTTATATATGTTTTAACATATAAAATACCTACATGTACAACCTAAAAAGCACGTTGTACAACATCCTAATGCATATTTGCGCTTTTTGTACATGAGGCGTGTGCCTCACCTGCGCCTTTTGTGCGCTTTTCATATAGCTCACGCCTTATGTACACAAAAGCGAAGGGCCTTGCGCCTAGACACGCTTTTTAAAACCAAGGCTTAATGGCGAGAATAGGCTGGTTATTTACACAGCTCTCAGTTATCATTTTATAAATGGCAACTGCTTACCTGCTTATCCTTATTTGATTTTATTGCTCTTTAACATAATCAAATATCAAAGTCATAATCATTTTACTCAATCACTCACAACTGATTATCAACTTCAAATCATAATTATAAGGTTGTGTAATGGTTTCACTAATAAGTGAACCCCCCTCCCCGCCACGTCAGTAGGAGGGCAATCACTAAGGCTATGTGTTGTATCTCCGCTTCATTTGCAGTACGATAATTTGTCACCTTAGCGCCACATCACCATCTTTGACCCTATGTAATGGGTTTTGCTTCACTTTAACCTATCTTTAAAAAAAATTAAACATTTAAGAGAGATAGAGAAGATAGAGAGAGAGAGAAAGAGAAGAGAGAGATACAGAGAGGGTGATAGATACTAGAAAACGAAAGCTTGATTTTATTAAAAAAAGTAAGATAGTTGGCCCGATTCGAGAGGGGCTACTCTCCAAATAACATTATGACAAGATATATTGGATAATTTTACCTAACCAAATAAAAGAGACCTAGCTCTATTGATACTAAAAAGGTCATAAGGAGTTTTCTCCACTAAATCCGCCTCTTGACTTTGACTCCCCTAATTCAGCCTTGACTTTGACTCCCCTAATTCAGCCCTTGACTTTGATTGTCAAAGTAACTGAAGGTGGAGTCTTATCAAAACTTCCCGCCCGGAGAAACGACTTGACCGTAAGTCGGAATGAAACGGAGAGAGTGAAGCTTGGTTGACCTTCATAAATAACCCATGGTGGGCGGCATTCGGTTCGATTAGTGGCATTTGGGGCAGTTTTAGTGAAACCCCACGATGGGTGCCACTCGAGTCTCGCCGACACCCATATGACCGATGTCAACTGCGTCGTAGTCGAAGCAAAATACCTATCCTGTTTGAACAACTTCAAAACGACCCTTGGTGCGGAGAGTGTGACGGTCGTAGTGACCCAGTTGATTGTTGGGACTGGTTCAATTTGGGTTGAGACAACTAAAGACCCGCTGGGCCTGATGGGTGGTGTCGGTTTTAAAACCGACAAGATGGTGGGTATGTTCATTTTGGAGGTTATGTAGGAACCGATGGTGGTGCAAAGAGGGGGTGGGGAGCAGTGTTTTGGGAGGGATATCCACGGCTTGGGTTTACAACTTTCTTTGACCGATCTTCGTCATCCCTTGGGTTGTCACCAGGAAATTCCTCCATATTAAGATATGGGAGTGGTCCGTGAGGTTCATCCTCGGGCTCCTTGGTTACCTGTGTTCGCCTTGCTAGCCAAGCTTCCCTGATTACTGCAATATCATTCTTCAGGGATAACAAGGAATCGATTTTTTCTTAGATAATCGCCAATCGAGCAGCTTTTGAATCATGATAAATTCCACGGCCTCCAATCTGATTGCTCCGGGTCTGCACCATCGTGATTCCCGACAATGGAACCAAATGATAGATACTAGAAAACGAAAGCTTGATTTTATTAAAAAAAGTAAGATAGTTGGCCCGATTCGAGAGGGGCTATTCTCCAAATAACATTATGACAAGATATATTAGATAATTTTCCCTAACCAAATAAAAGAGACCTAACTCTATTTATACTAAAAGGTCATAAGGAGTTTTCTCCACTAAATCCGCCTCTTGACTTTGACTCCCCAAATTCAGCTCTTGACTTTGACTCCCCTAATTCAGCCCTTGACTTTGACTTCAAAGTAACTGAAGGCGGAGTCTTATCAATACTTCCCGCCCGGAGAAATGACTTGACCTCAAGTTGGAATGAAACGGAGAGAGTGAAGCCTGGTTGCGGTACACCGCACCATCCATGTCACCACCACACCTAGGTGTGTAATGGTTTCACTAACTTTATTGGTTGAAAAACCCAACCCAGTGCCCCACACCCTGTGATTTGTCACAGCCTCCGCACAGCCCGCCCAATAACTCCCAAGGGGGGCTGTGTTCCACGCCCAATCACGGGCCACATGATCCACACCCCCTTAACCACATCCACTACACATGGCCCAAGTCTAAACACACATCCAAACACCCGTTTAACTTGTACGTGTGGTCAAATTTGTCACCATTAAAGGGGGTGAAATTAGGAAATACAAAAGTGTCGACTCTAATCAAGAATTAATGCAAATAGTGAACAGGAAAATATTGCAATATGATTTTGATTACTGTTAACCCATTTCGAGAAAATGGGTTGTTATTGGGTATTTGGGTCAAAATAGCTATGATGGAAACAAATCAAATGGTTTAAAACTTTGCCCAAAGCATAATCAACTAGTCTGTCAGGGTCTACAACCTCCTAATGTGTTTCATTAGAAGAAATTGAACCCATTATTTAAGTAATAACTTTTAAAACCGATTATTTATAATGATAAAAAAGGAAAGTGTTGGTGGATCAACTCAAAACGACGTAAATTCACCTGTTTTGACTCATTGCCTAACCTGTCGGATGTCCAACTCAGTTTGCCATCCATTTTGAATAAAGCCATTGCTGTTGGAGTTCATTATTTTTGTATTTATGATCTATGTAATTTTTCTTGCAGCTTGGTCCTAAAGTTGAGGACGTAGAAAAGCCCGTAAACCCATTTTTATTTCTTGTACGGTTCCTTCTTGGAGCCTCGGCTGGTGTCTACTACGTACTGGTCCCTATCTACATGTGGCTCAAGGACCAGATTGTGCCGAAAGGTCAACCAATCTGAGCGATTAAGAGACCCGTTTGGAGCAGAGGTGGTTATGACCTTTTTAGTTTGCGTGCAATGTTATTCGGTCTTTATGTAACTGTAATGTTAAGATCTTAATCTGCAACTGCAGAACTTAGATATTCGGCACTTTGTCTTGGAGACGTGGAACATTTTAGTTTAAAGCAAATATGTGTTGCGGGTTCTCTAGAGTTGTGTACATCACACCTCTTAGTAAGCGTAGCAAAACGAACGGGCTGGGTTGGGTAACCAGTTAGAACAAGTTTGGATCAGGATGGGTTATGATCAAAATGAGTTCGGGTCAAAAACGGTCGTTTTTAAAATAGTATCAATTTGCTTCGGATCAGAATGAGTTGTAACAATAAAGCGACTCGGGTTAAAACGAGTTGTCTTACAAAAGAAAAGTACCAAGTTTTGTTATATTTTTTTTTGCTGACGGTGGCGTCATGGTGACGCAAGAGGCGGTAGGTGGTGGTGTCGGTGGTAATCTTAAGTGATTTTCTTGCTGAACATGTCATTGACCCGTTGTTACCCATTTGAACTCATTCTAAGTTTACATAGTTTTATCTTGACCTAAAATGTGTTAAGGTGTTATTCATTTCAACCAATTATGTGTTATTGTGTTGCTTAATTCAACCAAAAACACAAAAAAATATTTACCCAAACCAACCTATTTTTTTGTACTTTGGATCAAGATTGTTAGGTCTACCTTTTAGTTCAGTGCCACTGTCATTTGATCTTTAATTGTGAAACATAAAGGGAATTAGTTGGAGTTTATTGTAATAATTTTATCATATAACATATAGTATTTTACGTGGTTTTTATTATTCTATATAATCTACTTCATTACCCTCTCCAAGCCAACATTATAGCGTTTGGTTCTTACGATTCTTTCTTAAAATTGATTATATATTTGTAGGATACCCGATATAAATAATCCTAATAATTGATACTATGGATCAGTTTGGTTTGGTTCGGTTATGCGCTAAAAACGAATATAATCTTTAGATTGTTTTACATAGTGTTCACCTTATAAATATTATGATTTAGTTTTAGATACTTGGTCAATACAACATTTGAAGCAAACAATTAACATATCAAAGCTTTAAAAAGTAGTAAATAATTACAAAAGAAAATTGTGTTTTACCTTTACGGTTTCATCCCTGATTTTATTTAGGACACCTAACATGTGTCCCAAATTAGAAAACATTAATTCTGCTTCAATAAAACATAACCCTCAAGATGTTAGGGTCGTTTGGTCAGAACTGGGCTGTATTGGGCTGGTCAGACCGATCGAGAGGGGCTGGACTGCTAGAACTGGGCTAGGCTTGGTGGCCCAACAGACAGTTCTGCCTCTGAAGGACTCATGGTATGCACAGAGGGCTGTTGCAGGCCATGTCTTCTACTTCTGGTTCTTGTTGGGTTGAGTTTGTTGTAGCTCCATTTTCAGTCTCTATGTTAATAATAAAATCAGCCCATTCGGGTCTCACTCCTATATTCATCTTTTCTAACTTTATTCCCACTCTAAGGTTTTGTTTTCTTCAAATTTCACATCACGGCTGACCAAGATTCTTTTTGAAGTGGGTCATACAAACGGTATGCTTTTGTTCCGGGTTCGATGCCAAGATGAACTACTTGCCTACTTCGGTCACGAGTTTTCTTAAGTTTACTAATGGGATCTTAATGTGGGTTAGATATCCAAACACTCTTAGGTGTTTAATGTTCGGCTTTCATCCCTTTAAGACTTCATACGGGGTGACATTCTTCAATGCTTTGGTGGTGACTCAGTTTAACACGTATACGGAGGGTCTCACCGCTTCACCCCATAAACTTTGAGGGAGTTTAATGCATAGTCTTTTGATCCCCGTTTGGTCACAATAATCAGTGAACAACCCGTTGAAGAACTCCCCACCCCAGGTTTTAGATAACATGTGGAAACTATAGGGGTATTAAGTTATTAAGTCATACTATGAATTTATGGGAAAGAGTTAACGAGACTAGAATTAGACGAGATACTGATGTAAATTCCCTTACACTTGCAAATATACAAAAATGCAAAAAGTAACATGACGATGTACTGGTGTAATAATGTTACTTAATTAAAAAAAATGACGATTTAGATTGATTTTGACAATTTAATTGAGTTAATACAATAACAGAGGGTTATTAAAAGATCTCACACAGACACACACACACACACACTACATATACGTGACATAGTGTTTACATATATGTAACATTAACATAATGATAATTGTTACATATACGTAACACTATGTTTGAGAGTGGTTATCATGATTATCACATAAATATTGGTTAGCATTTGAACCTCACCATATATATATATATATATATATATATAGGGGAAGGTTCCATAGTAAACAAAAAGTTAGGCGAAAACCGAGAAAACCACTCAAAAAACCAATTTTACCTAACCATATAATAATATTTATTTTTTGTTTTATTTTATTTTTATTTATTTATAAGAGTATCAATGTAATATTAAACATTTTTACCAAAAAACATTTTTACACATAGTGTTACGTATACGTAAACATAAAAAAAAATTGTGGTTACGTATACGTAAATCAAAAAAATTGTTTTTGGATACGTATACGTAAATAAAAAAATTGCCTGAAATGATGTGGTTTTCTCGGTTTTCGCCTAACTTTGTGGTTTTCTCTTGATCCCTCCCCTATATATATATATATATATATATATATATATGGTTGGGTTAGGTTATGATAAAAAAGAGTTTTAAAAATAAAAAAAAGGTAAAAAAGATTATGGGTTTGACATGTGTTCTTTTATTATTTTTGAAGGGATGCCATATTGGTCATTGTGTCATATGTAAGGTCATTGTGTAATGTTAGGTATGGTCATTGTGTAATGTTAGGTCTCGTCATTGTGTAAATTTTTTTTTTCATCACTGTGTTCTACGTTTTAGATAATTTCGTGTTATTTTTGTCACCGTTTTTTATGTATTATATATAACATAGTGATGAAAAAATATTTGACACAATGACCTGACATTAGATACAATGACATGACATATTTGATACAATGACCAATATGATCAAACCTGACATTAGACACAATGACGAGCAAATTACACAATGAGCTGGAGAACATAATTTTTTTCGTTTTTTTTAAGATAAAAAACGTCCGTTTTCGTCATTGTGTTTTACCTTTTAGATAATTTCGTGTTATTTTTGTCATTGTTTTTTATGTATTATATATAACACAGTGATGGAAAATATTTGACACAATGAATTTTCATTAGACACAGTGACCTGATATTAGAAAAATATTTGACATTAGACACAATGATGAAAAATATTTAATACAATGACTTGACATTATACACAATGACGAGAAAATTACACAATGACTAGCAAATTACACAATGAGCTGTAAAACGTAATTTTTTATTTCGTTTTTATATTTAACGACACTATAGTCGTTTTAAAGATAAAAAAACGCTCGTTTTATGGTGTCAAATGTCAGGTTTGGCTATTGTGTCAAATACTTTTCATCATTGTGTTGTATGTATTCATCATTGTGTTTTACGTTTTAGATAATTTCATGTTATTTTTATCACTGCTTTTTATGTATTATATATAACAAAGTGACGTAAATATTTGACACAATTACCAGACATTAAAAAAACATTTTACATTAAACACAATGATAAAAAAATATTTGACACAATGACTTGACATTAGACACAATGACGAGCAAATTACACAATGAGCTGGAAAATGTAATTTTCTTTTTCGTTTTTTTTGTATATAACGACACTATACTCATTTCTAAAAAGTCAACAAAAATGGTCATGACTAAAATACCATACTAACAACTTTTTTTCTACAATTTGATCTCAATTATTAAATCATTTCTACAATTTGATCTAATGATCCTAAATTCTTGTCACCCTTTTTACTTAAACCTTTTCCATATTTGGTTTACACATTAAGTAACAAGTTGACACATATGTTTCTAGATAATGTTAAATAATTTCATCGTTAAAATGTGTAATTGATGAATTTGTAATGAAAACTATAGTTATATACATAGGGGAAAGTTTCATTAAGAAGTGGTTTTTCGCTAAAAAATGCTAAGAAGTAGGTCAAACAAACTCCGACTGAGCTCATTACAGCGGCGTTGGAACCGTATCATCGAACTCTAACCCGGACCCAAAAACCTAAACCCCCATCCACCCGCACCCCTAAAAACCTAACCCCCATCTCCAACCTCACCGCGAAAAGCCTAAACCCACCCCCACCCCCAAAACAAAAACCTAAAATCTAAACCCTAAGGCTAAGACCCTAAAGTTCAAACGTAAAATCTAAACCTTAACATATAAACCTTAAAAGCTAAACCCTAAAAACTAAGATAGTTGAGTTTGACGAGACGGTTCCAACGCCGCTAAAATGAGCTCAATCTGAGTTCGTTTGATAGCGTTTCTTAAGATTTTTGTCATTTCTTAGATTTATTAGCGAAAAACTACTTCTTATTTGAACTTCCCTGTATATACATATATGTATGACTATATGATTCGCTCATATACACATGTACGTGTTTATCAGTTACTTTGTTTATCTAACAACTGACGATATATGACACATATTTGTGTAAAGACGTGTTTAATAAATAACCATTTTTAAATAGAATACTATTAGAACCATATGAGGGGTTGTACCTCAATTGTAATGCATTCTTTAAACGTTATCATATGTCATCAAATATGTATACCAGGAAAATGTCTATGTGTATTACATATTGAAGTTTCTAATTCACCATAATGATAACACAGTATTATAATAACGTTGGTCGTTATAATATTGAAAACGTAATAAGACTAGCGTGCAACAATCTCAGATATTGAAGTATCATTTCCCGAAGACTAAGAAGATCTTTGATTGTAGCTTCCTGAGCCACTTATTTCTATTGAAGAACTGCGTATGGAAAAAGCTGGCTCAGATGGTAGTTGGAGAGTAAGAGACGAGCTATTAAGCATAAGGACAACCGCTGCCATGGTTGGCCTATCAACGGCATTATTTTGAACACAAAGTAAACTAATGTGGATATTTCTCATGATTTCTTGTAATGAACTGGATTCCACCATTAATGTTGGATCTATCATATCTGATGCAGTATCATGTCTCCAACTTCTCCAAGCCTATAAGTGTCCAAGTAGTCAAATTATTAGCACTAGAATGCAAGATACATGTATATTGTTTGTCATTTAGTACTTACATAGCTAAGAAGGAATTCTGATCTATCATCAATCTTAAAGCATTGGTTCTTTTGACCCGTTATTATTTCAAGAACTAATACTCCGAAGCTGAAAACATCCGATTTTACTGAAAACTGACCATGCATCATATATTCTGGAGGCATATAACCACTGTACAATGGAAATGAGAGAAATAGTTAGGAAACAATTACTGATTGAAAAGTTTTATCCAAGGCACAAAGAGCGGTATTCAAAGGTGGTGTACTTACTAAGTTCCAACAACTCGACTTGTGGATCCATGAGTGTCTTGGATGTTAAACAACCTTGCCATGCCAAAATCTGCAATTTTTGGGTTCATTTCTTCATCTAACAAAACATTACTAGCTTTCATATCACGATGGATTATCCTCAAACGTGAATCCTCATGAAGGTAAAGAAGGCCTCGAGCAACCCCTTTTATAATATTGTTACGTGTATTCCAATCAAGCAATGCACACTTAGTTGGATCTACAACAAACATGATCATGAATTATTTGTAGAATATGTTTGTCCAGTAGTAAAAAAAATATAATAGTAAATAGTAGTAAGTTTCATATAAGATGTACCCCCACCAATATTATTATATGGTCAACATATTCTACAAGTATACATAACATGTGTGTTCATGTCGTATGTTAATTTTGGTGGGGGTACAATTCACTGTCATAATGAACAGACATTACCAAATATAATCTGATCAAGGCTTGCATTTGGCATGAACTCGTATATGAGAAGCCGTTCGGTTCCTTCTAAGCTAAAACCAAGGAATCTAACCAAATTACGATGTTGCAGCTTTGCAACAAGCATGACCTCGTTCTTGAATTCGATTTCACCTTGTCCAGAATCTTTTGAGAGCCTCTTCACTGCTATTTCTTGTCCATTTTGAAGATTACCCTAGTGTTCCAAATTTTAAGTAAATTTACGGTTATGATTTTACATGTAAAATTACTCTAAAAAACAATTGAATTTTCTTTATTACCTTGTAGACCGGACCGAATCCACCTTCTCCAAGCCTATTGCTCTCAGAAAAGCCATTGGTAGCTGCTTCTATTATTCTAAAGTCGTATTGTAATGACTCGATGGTGCTTATATCCATAGTATTATCACCTAGTTCGAGAAGAAAGAAAATGAGCATTAGAAGAAAGATATAATCATTTTTTTCCTTTGCCAATTTAAAGACGATAATGCATTTGACAATATTTGTTATCAATACCATTGTTAAGTGGTTTTGTTTTTAACCAACTTGTTACTTTGTTACACAACAAAATACTAAAACAACTACAATTTGTTCCTTTTTGCGAACTTTTGAATCATAAAAGTGTACATCTCGCAAGCCATTAAAAATTTATATACAAATTAATGTAAATAAAAAAATAAAAACGAAACCTTGGTGAAATAAAGAATTTACTGACAGACAGATAACATAGACAACAACTTCCCTAAGCGTCTAAATTACCAAAGACATATTTATCGACGGATCACCAACAACTTGTTGACCTTACAATAGAGGTGTTTTTATCGACAAATTACCGCGCGACAAGAAATAACCGTACACGCAATGGCGAACCTTAAAGAAAAACGTAGGGGGCCGAGACAGAGATTTTTAAACTTTGGATAAAATATCAGAGGGACCGGAACTTAATACCTATAAAATTTTCGGCCAAATACGTATAAATTAACACTTATGAGCGAAAAATCAGGGGGCAGCCCTAATGAAGCTTCGCCTCTGCCTACACGGGTATGGTGTGGTCTATCCATCATAACCCTCGCAACCTACTTAACAATGTTGTAACCAACCCTCACAACCTATATATGGAGACCTGCTAGGACTCCATCTTTAGATGGAGCTATATATTTTCTTTCACATGTTGATGATTATTAAAGGAGGGTTGGGGTGTATGTGCTAAACTTCTGACAAGTTTAAAGGGTGGAAAGCTTTGTCGAAGACTCAAAACTAATAATGGGTCATAGATTTGTAGTGGCAATTTTAACCAATTCTACAATAACGGATTAAGGAATTTGACTATCATGGGAACACCTCAGTAGAATGGGCTGGTTGAAAGGATGAACAAAACATTGTTAAACGAAGTAAGATGTTTATTATCTAGTTCATGGTCGCCAAAGATGTTCTGGGCTGAGGATGCGAGTAAAACAACATATTTAGAGAACATGTCACCATCATTAGCAACTAGCAAGAAAAATAAAGAGAGAACAAAAGTAAAATAAAAAGTTGATAATGGTAAGTAAACATGATAGAATCTTTTGAAGACCAAATTTAAATAAACGAGTTTTCCGGACTCGCTAACCGGCCTGCGATACCCACGCTCAAGAATATCACAGGGGGCAATCGACTCACGGTTCTCAACCAAGGTCAAGGTGTGGGGTTCGAACTGCTATCTCAACCAAGACCAAATTTAAATGGGAATAGAATCTTAGCCAAAGTGAGCATAATTATAGCCATTATCCTTTTTTACGCAGGAAGCATAGTTGTTTTTTAAACTTGAGGCAAATACAATGGTTCAAAATCTCCTACCAAAGTTTATAATTTTTCATCAAAAATATTTTTACCATCAAATTTTGTGAGGACATGATATGTGTATAGAATAATGAAAACTCGATAAAGTATTATGTAACACACAATAAACTATAAATTATAGTTTCTTATACTGTAGAGACGTTCTGGATCTTACCTTTTTTGACAAGATTTTTCTTCCTCCTCAATACCATTAAAATGCACACGGAAGCAATGACTACTGCACTAACACTCGAAATAATGATAAAGATTACGACCCGTCTTGAGCTAGTTTTTTTTCCTGTGAAAATAGTCATAAAGGAGAATAATTAAGGAATTTTATCTGGAAACTCTAATAAGATAGTGAGAAAAAAGTAATAGAATATTGATGACCGATATCCTTTATTTTGGGGGAATTTACTTTATTTTTGCAAAACTAATTCTTTAAATAAAAAGCAGAAAAAAATTTAGCTAACAATAGATGATGCAGTTATGGAAAAATGGGTGCTAAATACAAGGAAAACAAATGCAGCAGTGGAGAACGTGACTTCATGCAATTGGAATCATTCAGCTGGGATGTGTCGTAACAGTGGCGCTCTTATGCAACTTCAATAATAAATCATAAACCAATCTAGGCAACTTACAGACATAGCTAAGGAGTGTACGGAAGTCGATTCAAGTCGAAACAATGTTAAGTTTTGTTACGGACTGAAACAATTGCAATATATGTGACTTGTCCCACATCGGTTATATGGGCAATAAATGTGGTGTTTATAACCCAAATGGGCTCCGTTACCAACTAGACTAGTCTTTTAAGTTTAGTTCTTCTATTTAGTTTGTAACATTGGTATTAGAGATAAACTCGTAATGATGACCCATGGAGTGGTGGCCTAGAGAAAATTAGATGTGACCAATACGTTGGCCTTAAGAGGGTAGAATGTTACTACTAGAAAAAAGCGAGTTTGCTACGAAATATTTCCGACGCAAATTTTTTGTCGCAAATTGCTACACATTTGCGACAAAATAGTGACGAAAATGAAAACCCTAGCCTTTGTCGCAAATGTGCAGCACATTGCGACGCATTTCCGACAAAACTAAAAATAGTCTTACTAATTATAATAAAAATACCCTATTAACTAAATTATAATAATTAATATTGATTTTGTCGCAAATGTGTCGCAATTTGCGACACATTTCCGACAAAACATTTAATAATCTTGTAAATTAAAATTAAAATACCTTTTAATATATTTATAAATAATTGATATTGTTTTTGTCGCAAATGCATCGCAATTTGCTACCCATTTCCGACAAAACGATTAATAATCTTAAAAATAAAAATCAAAATACCTTTTTAATATATTTATAAATAATTGATATTGTTTTTGTCGCAAATGCGTCGCAATTTGCTACACATTTCCTACAAAACGATTAATAATCTTAAAAATAAAAATAAAAATAAAAATACCTTTTTAATATATTTATAAATAATTGATATTGTTTTTGTCGCAAATGTGTCGCAATTTGCTACACATTTCCGACAAAACTATTAATAATCTTAAAAATTAAAATAAAAATACCCTTTTAATATATTTATAAATAATAGATATTGTTTTTGTCCAAAATGCGTCGCAATTTGCTACACATTTCCAACAAAACGATTAATAATCTTAAAAAAATAAAAATAAAAATACCTTTTTAATATATTTATAAATAATTAATATTGTTTTTTGTTGCAAATGCGTCGCAATTTGCTATACATTTCCGACAAAACCATTAATAATTTTAAAAATTAAAATAAAAATACCTTTTTAATATATTTATAAATAATTAATGTGTACGTATGCGCGTGTATGTGTATGTATATCTATAAGTACGTACTTACATGTGTATATATCCATGTGTATTTGTATATATATGTGTGTGTGTGGGTTTGTGTATGCATGTGTATATGTATGTGTATGTATATGTATATATGTGTGTGTATGTGTATGTGTACGTATATGTATGTATGTGCGTGTATGTGTATGTATATGTATAAGTATGTATTTATATGTGTATGTATCCATGTGTATTTGTATGTATTTGTGTATACATATGAGTATGTATATGTATCTATGTGTGTGTATGTATGTATAGTGTAAGTATATGTATGTTTGTGTATGTGTGTATGGTCAATTGGGAACGTCGATTATCAGTTAGGGCCAATAAAAGGTCAACTAGAGTCAATGATGGTCGGTTAGAGTCAACTAGAGTCAATGATGGTCGGTTAGAGTCAACTAGAGTCAATGATGGTCTGTTAGAGTCAACTAGAGTCAATGATGGTCATTATGCTTCATTGATTGGGGTCGTTGTTTATCAATTAGGGCCAATAATAGTCAACGATGGTCAATGTATGTGTATGTATGCATGTGTATTTTTATGTATAGGTGTATATGCATGTTTGTGTATGTGCGTTTGTATTTGTATGTATATGTTTATATATATCTAGAATATGTATAAGTTTGTGAAATAAAAGTATTTAACATATAATAAAGTTGCATAGAAGATGGAACGAAAAAAACAACGTTTAACCCTCAAAAACGAAAAACAAAATCAGATTGTTGGAAATGTGTAGCAATTGTGTAGCAACTTGCTACGCATTTGTGACAAAATATCTATTTTGTGGAGGTTGTGTAGCAAATGGGTAGCAATTTGCTATACATTTGTGACAAAAATATGAATGTATGTGTATGTATTTATATGTGTGTGTTTGTGTATGCATATGTGAAAAAATATGTGTATGTGTATGTGTGTATTTGTATGCATATGTGCATGTGTGTCTTTATGTATGTATATGCATGTATAATAAGAGTATTTATATTTATAAGAGAACCACCTCAAAGTCCCACCCATCGCCGGCTCCTCCTTCTCGCGACTCTCCTTGCTGTCACACTCCCTAGGTCGCTAATGACCTAGGGGTTTTCCCATTATGTGGTATTTATACTTTCACGTATTATCCTTCGGGTCCCTCTACTTCTTTCTCACACGTTTTCAATTCCTCATCAGTTCTAAACTTAGGTTCTTCGAATCCGTCAAAATAAACTTTACACAACGTATCGCTAACCGATTTATTTCTTAAGGATTCGGGCCGCCCATCTACTCGAACCTTTATCTTATGGGATTTTCGGGATGTTACAGTATGTGTATTATAAAGTTATATCAAGTAATAGTTATAATAATATAATATATAATAATAATTATTATATAGCAATAATTGTTATGTTTATTATAAAGTTTTACTATGATAATTAAAATTGTATTTATAAGGTTTACTAATAATAATAAATAGTTAATTTATTTTAGTTATTAATATCTTTAAAAAAGGTTTTTAGTTTTAATATAATATTATTAATTTTAGTTTGAAAAACATCTTTTAATTTTATTATTGTTATTAAATACAGTTTCTTTAATATTAATAATATAAAGTTTTAACATTATAATACTAATAATAATAACAATAGTAATTAAAATAATAATGTTAATATAATAATCTAATAATATTAATTATAATATTTCCGTCGGAAAAGTGTCGCAAGTTTTCGACACAATTCCGACAAATAGGTTTTTTCATTATTATTTATTAGTAAAATACGTTTTTCTTTACAAACATATAACCCTAAATTGGTTCCAGCCTTCACTTTCTTTATAGCCGTCGCCACCTGCTCCTCGCATTCTTCTTGCTAACGATATTTTCTCGACTCCGTTCTACAACCGATCGTCGGTACGAGCTTGATGAGGGGGGATGATTGAATCCTCCATCATCAACGGGATTAGATAACAATGGTTGTGGCTGTGAGTGAACTGAAAGAAGAGAGAAGGCTAGGTCAAAGTTTTCCTTTCCGCTTTCACACCGGGAGGTGGAGAAGGAATTCAAGGACATGGGGGAATGCCGGCTGCCACGGAAACCTAAAAAGCGACCGAAGATCGTACAAAATCAACTGGATGTAAGTATTTTAAACCCAAAATTCCGATGATTTTCATAGTATTCTGGATTTTATAATGTTTATAGGGTTTAGATTAACGCTTTATACACCATAATGTGTGTGGGCTGAACAGGTTCGACCTTTATTCATCCCATGAAAATCTCTAGCCTAGGCCCCCAATTTTGGAAGAAAAGATGTAAAATCAGATCCGAAATTGATCCAGATTAAGAACAGGTATGTGCAGAGAGGGTTAATAGACAAATATGTGTGCCTATTTTTGTGAATCTGTTTGGATTATGCGATTAGTGAACTATGCAGTTAATGTGAAAAAATATCGGTTATCGGTCAAGGACCGATATCTGAGATATCGGTTCTCGCGGTGAGATATCGGTAATTTTTATATCATGCATAAATCAACTAATGTAACTTGATGTTATCATATCAACATAAACCAACTAATGTAACTGAATTTTATCAACATAAACCAACTAACATACCATATTAACATAAAGATTAATGTAACCGGATGTTATCATATCATGAACAAGCTACTCTAACCGAATATTATCAAAGAACCCGATCGAGTGAAGGATAAAGTGGGATAACAAGTTGGACCGATATTTGGACCGATATCCCGGTATTTTGACCGATATGTCAAACCCTATATCGGCGATATATCGGTAAATATCGCTGATATTTGGACCGATATTTGGACCGATATTTGGTGAAACCACCAATATCCGAGATATCACCGAGATATCGGTGGTATCGACTGCATAGTTAGTGAATGAGTATCTGGTGTTTGCAAATTCTAAGGTTCTTTTATCCTGCATATCCATGATGAGTGATGCTTTTATTGTTTCTTCATCTTGCAGATCCACACTTTTCATTTACATTTTCATGAATGATGAATGATGCGGTTAGTGAACGAATATATGGTGTTTGCAATTTCATCTTGCTTTTATTGCTTCTTCCTGAATGATGAATGATGCTTTTATTGTTCAAATTTGTTCCTTGTGTTCTGTTGCTTGATCCACACTTTTCATTTACATTTTGAAGATACAAATTGTTGGTGCTTATGGTTTTAGGGCATTTGAGCAACAAAAGTTTGTTATGTTGATTGGTCTAATTGGAATGAGTTATCTGTTGTTACTTATATATATATATATATATATCTATGTGTGTGTGTGTGTATATATATGTATGTATGTGTGTATGTGTGTATGTGTGTATGCGCGCGCGTGTGGTATGTATGTATGTACACACGCACGCACGCGCACACACACAGTCCACGCACTCCACAGAAGAGACGCAGGAACAAACGTACTCTTAGTCTTAAGGGATACAAGATAGAGTGATGACAGATCCATAATCGGCACAATGGAAGTCGATATGAGCAGAGGAACCCAGCTGGTATACATAGCACCAAACATGATGCTTAGTATACATGATTTCTACAATCATATACAGCTAGCTTACAAATCAGAGGATACGCAGGATGGCAAGGAGGAGAGTCAAATCTTTTAATAACAAGATCATTGATCGGGAGATTAACAAACTCAAGTGTCACAGGATTCAGATACAACGTCCAAAACGTATCAGAATACTTAGCATCCTCAGGAATTCAGGCGGTTCCGGGAAGAGAAGTAACTACGGAAGAATTACAAGGAAGAAGATGGATCATGCAGCCATCCAGGAGAAGGAATCCAGTCAAACCAACAATGGTAAACACCATAACCAGAATGGATGGTTCAGTATCTATGAGATTTGAAGGATACCAAGCTGTGGCGGAACCAGATGAAACAGTCTGGAACAGAGATGATCAGGAAGATCCCAGAGGCGACGAAGATGAGTTCGCCGGGATGTTTAATGCCCAAATATACCAAGAGTCATTATCCAGATTCCAAGTGGATAGGGCAGCAGTTGACAGTAATAGAAGCTACTACGCGGTAAGACCGGTAGTAAAAAGAGAAAGATATCCCAAATCCGCTTGGAATCTGGATAATGACTACCGCGTAGTAGCTTCTGTTACTGTCAACTGCTCATATCGACTTCCATTGTGCCGATTATGGATCTGTCATCACTCCATCTTGTATCTCTTAGGAGTACGTTTGTTCCTGCGTCTCTCCTGTGGAGTGCGTGGACTCTGACCATCATCATGCCCATGTGGATGTGTTGCATTCCGAATTTCTTAGGGCACAATATGAGATTTCATTGATAAATCCCATATCAAGTTGTTGGCCTTCTCCTGTGACTAGGATTCTCTCTTCACTGTAGTGTTGGTACACTCGATGTTGTGGTTCTGAGAATCTAGAATCGTAGAGTACCTCTGCATATATATATATATATATATATATATATATATATATATATATATATATAGATTACGGTGATGGTGAAGTTTACTAGTTTAGTACATAGATCATGATAGTTCCATGAATTTATAGCCTTAACAATAAGATTTATAATTTGTGATTTGTGTTAGCTGCTTGAGTCTAGTATATATAAAATAAGACTTCTAAAACTGTTTCCTTTCATTCTACAAGATATGGTGTGTTCTTGAAAGTCAACAAGGCAACATTGATCATGCTGCACAGGGTGGAGCCATATGTTACTTAAAGGTATTTATCTTGGCTAACAAATTTTTTTTTCCTGTTTTTTAAGCATTATGTTTTTCAACATTGTTGAATATATCTTTATTCTCAGATATCCTAGTTTGCCGAGTGTGAAGGGGTTACAAGCACATGATTCCTTCGACAAATAACTCCATCGTGGAGCAGGTCTGTTTTTTTTAAATATATATATCTTTTTCAGTTTCTATTATGAAGTCTTAGAAGTATGTGTGTTTGTGTTGGGTTGGCGGGTTGAGGGGTTTTGTGTAGGTGCGCTGAAATGGTGAACCCGAACACCACCCATAAACTTATTCGTGTCAAAAACATCAACCCTAACCCACACACAATTAAATCCGGGTTGACGTGTAACTTGTTTTATGGAAGAGGATAACATGTTTAAAATTATAATGATCTGTTTAACGTGTTAAAACAATTAGGAGATATGGTAAGTATATGAAAACTGTATTTTAGTAAATTGAAACATGAAAATATAGAAATGTCAGATGATGATAACATTCAATTCATATTTTTTTAGTGTGAACAATTCTGAATTAGGGATGAAAGAAACATATGCTAGCTAATTCTTTGCAATGGATACTGGAGTTTGTTTCTATACATTGCCTCTTGTCATTAGCGTTATTATTTTTAAACATAGTAAAGATTAGATGAATATTGTTTTGGTTCATGTAGTTTATTTTAACTAAATAGTATACTCTGTGTACATGCTCTCATTGGTAATTGTATATATGTGTCTTGAAAGTTGAATCTGAAAAACTGAAAAGTGTGAGATAAAATATCCAGCATGCAAGATGGAAAGTCTAGACTCTTGAGGATGTGTAGTTTGAACTTTGGAAATAAAGTTGGGACTTGATAAAAAATAATAATTAAATTCATTTGTGGCATTTTGATCTTCATAGGGCTCCTTACTTATGTAAGCATTGATGTTTCATAAATACTTGTATCATATGCTCACTTATGATAATATCATAGGGCTCCTTACTTATATAAGCATAAATACCTGTATCATCTGCTTTGGTAGATAAATGTAGATGTATTTGACTATTTATCGTTTACTAAGCATCCGTAGCATTTCCATTGGAGAAAAAAAAAATACTTCAACGGGTGTAAAAATACCTTGTGGTAGTATTTATATATCTTTTATTGGGGCAGGCTTTGGATAAAAGGCAAAAGTAGGCCCAAACCTAATGTGCAGACAATCAAAACTGTAAGTGGCTTTCCGATCTTTCGACTATTTTTAAAAATGTCATGGTCAGTTGGTCACATTATTTTCAAATTCATGGTGCGGATGGTTACTCGGTGAATATAATTTAATAGTTTTACACCTCTGCATAACTGTGTAGATATTTTATATATTTGTTTGTCTACAATAATTAGAAAATTACATGGTAACAGACTGTTGATAAAGCTTCGGAAGCAGTTGCACCTTACACAACGGAGGCAAGTTATAGCTTATGGAATACAAGAGTTTGCTAGTTGCCTATTATATATGTTTTTTTTGGATTTTTGGTAAATTTGACCCATATATATACAAATGAATCTATTTGTGTTATTGTATGTGGCTACTTTGAAAAATATGTTCTGAAATTATATGAGCAAATTTGGTATTTTCTGTATTTTTAGTAGAAAAATTTGGATAATATTAATTTTGAGCCGGAAAAATCTAATTTTTTTTATTATTTGCGGAAATGTGTCGGAACTTTTCTATACATTTGCGACAAAACGAATTTTTTTTATAATTAAATAAAGAAATAAGTAATAATTAAAATTAAAGTTAAAAAATAAAATGTCGGAAATCTCCGACACATTTGCGACAAAACATATTATTAAAAAAATGTAATTTATATTAATAATAAATTTTAATAATATTAAAAATCTAAGTTAATCCTAATAATTATAATTAAGAAAGTTTGTCGGTAATGCGTAGGAAAGTCCGACGCTATTTGTGGGGTTTATAACAATTGTCGCCAATTGCGTCAGAATTTTGTCGCAAATTTTTTCCGACGAGGGTTTTTCCGACAAAAGATTTTTGTCGCAAGTTTGTCGGAATTTAGTGTTTCCGACGCATTTGCGACAAAAAACTACGTCGGAAACACGTTTTTTTTATAGTAATGACTGCAAACATTACAAGGTATGTGATTTGTCCCACATCGGTATGTGGGGTTTATAACAAGGGTCTCTTATCGATCAGACTAATCTTTTAAGTTGAGTTATCATGTTTAGTTTGTAAAAGTTAAAGTTCGATTGACCTTTATTTTCAAATCCGTTGTCTATTGGTATGGTGATTGACCCCCACAAAAGTTTTGTGAGTTCAAATACTTACAAGTGTAACGTTATGTGGTATTTAGGTGTTAAAATTGTTGTTCAAACAAAGAAAAATAAATCTATCAATTATAATAAATAAAAGTTTTGAGGTGTCACGTGTAATCATTATAGAGCCCAGCTCCACGTGTTCAAACAAAGAAAAATACATCTTTGTTTTCCTGCCTAAACATTTTCGAATTATCTATTTTAATTTATTATTTTTAAAGCTCCTAAATTGACTAAATACCAATTAAACGTTTCCATATTTCTTATGATTTTAAATTTTTAAACATTAACTTTTAATATATTTCTTCTAATTTCTTTTAAATCAGTAATGAACATAGGATTTAGTTTGATATTTTTTTTTCTTCACAAAATCTAATAAAAGTAAGTCATCTGCTAACTTTGGCACTATAAAATCTAATAATAATTTATCAACAAATAAGATATATATATATATATATATATATATTTCATGATTCAGCACGTGTAATACACGAGAATCTAACCTACTTAATTTATGTGTTCAAGTTTGGGTCAATGCAATTACAAACAAACAAGTAAAATCCCATATCAAAGTAGGATATGAGAAGGGTGGGATGAGAACAAACCTTACCCATATCCTAAGGGATAAAGAGACTGCTCTCATGAGAGACACTCAGCTCAAGGAAAACACCCTCAAATTCTAAGAAAAGTAGGCAAGAAGGAACGGAGAAACAAGTAAAACAATTTTTTTTATTAAATAACACGAGGTAGAAGAGCATGAGGTTATAATAATAATAAAAAACAATGATCCAGTTAGTATTAGAGGCACACTTGAACTAAAAAGCACACCTAAAACTTAGGGATAAGTAGTTAACACCAACCCTTACTACTAAGGCGACCTAAGTGAAATATATGCTAAGAAAAGCAACCCTAGCAAAGACCAATTTTTTACACTCCCCTAAAAATCTCTAACATTTACCTGTCATCTCCAAAAACTCATATCACTGATCATATCCTTAAAGAGGTGCAAGTCTAACAAGCCTTGCCTAATCTTCTCATCCCAAGTTAGTTTCGATTTGCCTCTATTCATGTTTCCCTCCACGGTGAGGATTTCTATGCTCTTCACGGGTTACGTTTTTTTCGGTTTATTCGATTCAGGTTTGCCTCTATTCATGTTCCCCTCCACAATCCGAACCGAACGTAATTTGTGGAAACCTAATCCGAGCCTAAAACCACTTTATAATCCGGCTAGGTTTTCGGTTTGAACCTAACAAACATAATTAGCTAAAAAAGTCATTTTTTCTTTTCTTTTGAGTATCCATAACAAGTTCGGTTTAAAAAACACAACATTTTAGGAAAGTCTAAACAAAAACACATTGTTCGCTTCAATATTGGGTTAACTGTAAAATATGGATTAAAATAGTGGTATACCCAATTCGGTTTTTTCGGTTCAAACCATGGTTGCAGAAGTCGCTAGGCGCTGCATGATCGGTCGACCGTGGAGTTGCGAATACTCTGCCTAGGTGGGAAGTACTCGGACATGGTAAATTACAAAGAAGTTAACTTTCGGGAAATTATATATATGTCAAATAACATAAATGTACTAATATTAATATTATTTCAAAAATTGATATTCATTTTTAATATTATAGACATAGTAATCATTTAATTCTCGTCTTAAAATGTATCTATGTGAAAAACAACGAAAATCCAACAAAAATGGTGGAAAACAGCGAAAATCGGTGAAAAACAGCGAAAAACGGTGAAAAACAAAGAAAAACCGAGTTGACTCGAGTTGGACCGAGTCCGAGTAATGTTGACCGAGTTGAAGAAAAGCGAACCGAGTACCGAGTACTCGCCGAGAGGCCGAGTTTTACAACACTGGTTTAAATTGAATTTAAAATCTTGAATCCTAAACCAAACCAAAAACCAAATTACATATTTGATCTGTTTTAAACGATTTCGATTTTAATTCGGTTATCGATTTAATTGATTTGAAACCAAATATTAAAACCCCTGTTATCAACAAAAAAAAAAGTAAAATAAGTAGAATTTAATTTAAACAAAATAAATTTGTGTAACTAATGATATAGAATGATACACGTGGTAATAATAATTTGTATCTAAAGAAACAAAACAAAAATTGAATTTACTTAAAGTTACGTTTATAAATAATTTTTTTTGCTAAAATCAAAGTTCGTGGAAATGTTTTAAATGATTGTAGGAGTAGTTTTATTGTCTTTGCATACAAAATTGGTTGAACATATAACTACATAATAAATTAATAAAATAAATAATTAATTTAAATTTAATATTTTTCCATAAAGTAAAACGTGGAATGTAAAGTCGCTGTGTTAATCATATGGATGATGATTTATCACACGAGTTCAAATTCTTTTTCTTTTTATGCAATTTAGTATGTACCTGATTATCCCAAAAGTTACATTTAAATAAAATAACGTCAGCCCTAAACGTTATTTTTTTGGAAATTTGGCGTTAAATAAAATAATGTTTAGGGCTGACGTCATATGTACCTGGTGGTGATGAAACATTTGCAGATGGATGTAGCCCTGATAACGATAGAGATGGTGGTGACGGGAGATTTGCGGGGTGGATGTAATATCCAAAAATCTCGTATCTAACATTACAACGCGACATAAGAACAACTGCACCAACTCTCCCGTCAAAACGGATCGACATTTGAGCAATTGCATATTTCAAACACTCGTTACACTGCGCCTCCGTTAAGATTGGAATACACTGCGCCAAGCCGTAGAGTGTTAAGGAACGAGGCCCCGTTGTGTTATCCATAGCAAACTTTAGAAATGAACCCCCGGCGGCTGCTTCACCTCGCAACTTGTTCATAAACGGTTGGAGGAAACTATCGAATTCCGTCGTATTGGGGAAGGTTATATCGTTCTCTAGAAAGTAAATATCTCTATCCATGTCATTAGTTCCCAATATAGGGGCATTAGAGTACTTCAACAAACAGAATTCATAGTATATAACAGCTTCGGTTTGGTTAGGACAAGTTTGTCTTAACCGATAAATAGAGTCACTCAAACAACTTAGACACATGTGTTGCTCCACGTCGCCACGACAAAGGCACATCGCGTTGGCTGTATCGGTTCCTTTGCCCACCGACACGTTATAATAACCATTGCTTGAGTCGGTGGCGAGGAGAGAATACAAAGCATCATCAAGATTTTTACTGTACTTGCTATTGGGGGTATAAGTGCTACCGTTATTGCACTTGGTGAAAGGGTATATAGGTTGGGCTTTGATGAGAAAATTAGTTAGGTACATGAAAACAAGGGAGAGTAATAGAAGTGGTTTTAGGGGGAGCATTTCCATGTTTTGTATATATGTTGTGTGGGAGAAAGAGGTCCTTGTTATATAGGGAGGATAAGGTAAATGAGGCTAGAACATGTTGTGAGTCTAGCTACTTGTGCTAAATCTTGTAAGATATATAAAATTTGATGAGTGAGGTATGTTATTATTAATAATAATAATAATAATATTATTATAGTGTGGGGGGAGTTCCCTCATGGTAAGTGATTTTAAACCATCCTAATGTAAAGGACCTGATTGCACAATCGAAGGAAAGGGCGGATCAAAAGAAATTAAGAAAATAAGAGTTTCAATCGGTTATTGTACACTATGGACACTATGGAAAACAAAGAATAATTGGGTATTTGCGAAAATAAGGAGATCGGTGGAACAAATATAAAACTATTGAGCTTTGAATGGAGGGAACAAAGGAGTAACAAACCACAGGTCAACTGGGAGAGCTGGATCACATGTCCGGTATTGGGGATCGGTTAAGATTACGAGTTGCTAATTTTCTTTTATGTAGATTTATAGTTTTATTTCGTCATAGTGTATGTCGATTGTTTGGTGTAATTGCGGTATTGCTATTTCCCCGCTAGCCTTTCTATGAGAATTCTCATTGTTGTTGTTAAAAAAAATGTGATTTTAAACAATTGTGTAAGGATTACCTAGAGTCGTGGAGTCACGTAAAATTCAAACGAATGTTTCAACATAAGAGCTGACGTCCTTTTGAAATAAAGTTTGACCGACTTTAATAATCACACGACTGTTCGAGTGGCTTAGAACGACCGTTTAGATGTAGGGCTTACGACATAGCCGCCAAAATTACCGAACGGCCGTTTGAATGTGATTTTGGGTATGGGAGTTTATCCATTTGCAAAATATCTCTTATGCGACAAAACATAACGAGTGGGGTTGCATGCTAGAGTTTGCATTTTTTCGCTTGCGTCGAATGAGGGGTGAATGAGTTATAAATAAAGAAAAGACACTAATTAGTTAATTAAAACATATATGGATTACAGTTTGTACTTTTTGAAATTTGCGTACTTATGTATTTGGCGAGCGAATTAGAAAACGTCTTGGTTTATCCAAAAAAAGCAATGGTAGCATTAGGATATTTTTCTGTAAACGTTCATATAAGCAAATGAAATGATGAACCTCTATACAGTTTAACAAGACATATGCGTGTATTTAAGACATGTAGTCATTTGTTAGCATCCTCAGTCTCCCGCTTTTATCAAATAATCTACGAGACAGTAATTTGCATGGTCAATAGCCGAACTAGTAGGAATGTTGGGAGCAAAAGTTCCTGGCACGCTATTGTATCTTGTTTCTATTCGTGGATCAAAATACAAGTAGTAGTAGGATAACACATTTACCTTATGTGACTCGACTATAGACCCCTCGACCCTTGCCTTGTTTCTCATCATTCTTTTCAATGACTCAAGCATCCTTTCGTAAACATATATCCATCGATATTGGACGTGACCACCTAGAATGACTTCCCATGTCAAATGCATCATTAGATATTCCATTGAGTCAAATAAACCGGTTGGAAAGATTTGTTCCTAACTCGAAAATGGTTACAACAATTAATACTGTTTTAATGATTTTTAAGTCTTTAATGTTTAACTGTTTTGAAAATATTAAACGAAAGAAAGTGCACAACTCTGTGATTGCATCTCAAATCAAAGACGAAATCATTCATCGTAAGCCAATTGGGAGAAAACGTCGTATAAACATAAAACAATCATTACTTTTAAAGTTGTAAAAGCTATAATCTTCAAGGTTTACTCACGCCCATATATTCGAAGCATACCCTTCGGGAAATTTCAACATCTTCAACCACTCACAGATGGATTTAAGATGATGCTTGGTCAATGTATTCGATGCTTTTGGTTTTACTAGTTTAGTTCCTTGCATTAATAGGTGCAAATATGGTCATGGGCTATATAGTTTGACACCTTTTTCTTGCTTTTATGTTGTCTTTCGTTTTAGATGTGTCCATCACGATGTTGAAAAGATTCTTGAATATATTCTTCTCAATGTGCATGACACCAAGATTGTGATGGATTAATGTCTTCCACTACGGGAGCTCTCAAAAAATGCTTCTCTTTACCTAATTATGAGATTCACCAAACATCAAGATCTTTTTATTCCTTAATAAACTGTTGGATAGTCACGCATCTGCTCTCAGATTTCTTCACCGCTTAACACGTGAGGTAGATCTTTTCTCACCACTTATCCAGTCACAATTTTTTTCTTGTCATTGCGGAATTGATGTTGTATAGGTAACCATTTATGCTGACAATCAAACCAACAAGATTTCCCTTCGTTTTATAAATGAATTACTCCACATTACCCATACAATATGGGCATGCTAACTTTCCGCATGTGCTCCACAAGACAACATTGCAAAGGGAGGGAAGTCGATGACGGTCCATAGTAGTATAATTTTTTTTTTAAATCTTTATACTTAATTTTAGGCTACAACTTTTTTTCTTATTAATTTAAATCTTTATACTTAATTTTGGACTATAACTTCTGAAATATTATATATATTTACTAAGTTTTAAAAGTATCGTTGCAACGTATTTATTTATATTTATGTTGCTCAGAACCAAATCGCTCCTACGTGCGGGTATGTTTTTACTAATTATTAATAATAATCATTATAATATTTTTTTATAACTGTTGTTATTAACTATTATTATTAGTCGAATTATTTCTATTTTAATCATTATTGTTATTCTTTTATTATTCCTATCACAGTTATTATTGTTATTGTCAATAAAATTACTCTTACTAACATAGTTATTCATATTATACTTGGAGGAAACTAGAAACGGGTTAATATATTATTTTTAAATCTATGACTTGTTTTAAAAATCTACTCTTATTTAAAAGTTTATCTTGAAGAACATGTATGTTGAAAATAAAACAAGTAAACAGGTTTTAGTTACATGAAAATATCAACACACGAATACGTACAAAAATGTATAGTAGTTCGAGTTATTCATACCTTGGTATTTATCAAGAGGTCTCACTAAAAACTTCTCTTCAAATAACATTACTTCATATGTGAACCAATGTGTTAGTTCACATGTTTTGTTGTATTTAATTACATTCTTGATACATGTACTATAACTTTTTTCTTTTACAAATAATCTAAGCTATATGATTTACTATAAAATTATTATTTTACACAAATGCTCATTATGTGATATTGATTTGAAGCTTCCTCGTTACATCTTTAATTAGGACTATCCTATTAATAAAAAAACTCATTAATGAAGATATAGAAATTATCTTGTGGTGTGGCTTTGATGAAGGATATTCAATGGTTTTGGTGGTGGGTGGGTTTGATTCGTGCTTCTTCTTTGATGTGACAAATATAGAGAATGTTACTTTTAGTGGAACCACTTTTATAATTGTGATTCTACTTAGTGGAACGACTTTTATAATGCTTCTTCCATTTTGGAACGACTTTTATATTGGGACAAGAACCTCCGTTTATTTTTCCATCTCATAATACAAGTCATGTAAATGCAATTAGTGCATTCCTTTGATACAATCTTATCGTTTTGGATGTTGTTGCTCTTAGTAAACTATTAATCAACGTCGTTAGAGAATTTAGGGAAACATGGTTTTCTATTATGCCCCTTCGAGTGTTTTATTCTAGAGCAAATTATAAATTACGTCATTTAAGTATTACCAATATTCCAGAATACGTCCTTTAACTAAGGAAATTATAAAAAACGTTCTTTATGTATAAAAAACCTTACACGTTACGCCCTTTAGACTTACAGGTGTTAAATTTCATCGTTAAGTCAGGTCACGTGCCTTGCATTTGAGAGCGTTTTGGTCTTTTTTACTCACAAAAAAATATTGTAACATCCCAAAATGTCGAGAAATAAAGTTAACGAGTTCAAGCGGGCCGAAGTCGGGCCGGGTCAGTCGCGAACCGGGCTTGGGGAGGTCTCCCCTATAAATAGCCAGGGTCACCACATGTTTCTCTCATTTGCAATTCTAGAGAGAGAAAACCGTAGAGAGAGAAAGTGTCGGAATCGCACAAGATTGCACCCGCTCGTGTCTCTTGCACTCGTGAGAAGAACCTCCGGATCAGAAGCTCGATTCAGGTAACGATCCGACCTAAATCTGAGTTTTTAGTTCGTTTTTGGGTTTTCGGGTTTTGGGTGAAAAGGCAAGGTTTGAACGGATGAATCTGATAAATAATCATAGATTTGAGATCCCTAAGGGAAAACGAACGTTTTGGATGCAACATGTTCGGGATCTTTACATGATCAGACCGAATGCGAAAGTTAGGGTTTTTCGCGAAGAATAGGTCATGCGCACTTGCTAAGTGCGCACGGAGCAGGTCCTGCGCACTTGCTAAGTGCGCAAGAGGAGGAACCTGCGCACTTGCTAAGTGCGCAGGAGGAAGGACCTGCGCACTTGCTAAGTGCGTAGGAGGCAGGGTCTGCGCACTTGCTAAGTGCGCAGACATCAGACTGGTTAAGTAAAGTTAGTATGTTTAGAAGGGTTAAACCGTTAGAGTCGGTAATGGTCTGATGTGTATGTAACTACTCAATTCAGATCGTACGTGAAGTCGTTGGACCTTCGTTTAGGACAACCGAGACTAGCTTATCAGGTGAGTTCTAGAAGCCCTCTTTTAAATGTTTTTATATAATGTTTTCGGGCTGGTGTGTACACGTATGAAATGATGTTTTATGAAATGATGTTTTATAAAATGATGTTTATGAAACTACGTTTACGAAAGGAAATGATTTGGAACGAAGGGTTTATGGAAAGAAAGTTTATGAACGAAATGCTTACGAACGAATGTTATAAAGAAATGGTTTAATGAAAAGGTAAAGGGTTTTGAAAGTGAAGGAAAGGTTTTATGAAAAGAAAACAAAAAGGGGCAAATGTTTTAAAGAAGTCATTACAAATCTAATCTGTCGAATGAATGGAATTGACGAATGAAGTCTGGGAATGTGATTCCCAGCCTTGTGGTAGATTATGGACAGTGAGCCATAGTTACCACAAGAACAACATGGGCAATGTCTTTGTGGCATGTCAATGGTTTTGATGTTGTACAACTGGTAAGGGAGTAACGACAGTTACTCGGGTGATGACGATCATCCTAAGCGAACGAGGTAATGGGAAATCAATGACGGCGATACGTAACGGTTGATTTCCAAAGGAAAGATGCGTGTTGGGCAATGACGGCGATACGTAACGGTTGACCCCACGCATTGAAGGGTTGGGCAATGACGGCGATACGTAACGGTTGACCCAACGTAGTGGTATGGTTGTGGCAATGACGGCGATACGTAACGGTTGCCCACAACATTAAAAGTTCCTACGGGGACATAGAGACGCGTAACGATACAGATTTAGATAATAATGTATGACTTAAATGAATGTTAATATTTTAAACAAATGATTGTGTTTAAATATGCGAAGGTTTACGAATGAAAGGCCCTGTTTTCTTATACGAATGTTAAACCCTATTGAATGTTTGAATGATAAACCATTTCTTAAAATGAACGAAAACTAGAACTCACCAGCGTAGCTGACGTTTTTAAGTGTACACATTCAGGTTAAGGCAGGTGATGAGGATGGATGGTGATGCTTGGCTAGAGATGAAGAGTTACCCGACTGCTTTTGAAGACTGGCATCCCGTTATGTTTAGTTATGATGTAATTATGTTTACGCTTCCGCATGTATGAATAACGATTAAGTTATGTTTAAATGAAAATTTCCGCTGCGTTATTTGATATTCATGTTTAAGAACTGCTTGTGAATGAGTAAATCCAATAAGTGAGGCCTCCCGGGTTTGGGGCCTTGCAAGTTGGTATCAGAGCAATAGTTTGAGAGATTCAGACACTCCCAGTGTCTGAACTTAAACTTTGAATGGGACCGAAAGCGGATGCCAGTACGGGTAACTCGAGCCACAACATCAGATATGAAGGTAGTATATATTTACGTATATAGTATGCCTTAGAAAGAGTTAGGAAAGGACTTGTGTTCTGATGGAATCACAAAGGTGGTCAAATAGAAAATCGAAAGGTAGTGTAATGGTTAATTACAGATGGCCAGTGTATATTAACATCTTACAGTACTTATTGAATTCTATTTGTTAACTAGCGTGATGACATTGGATTTCTCGTCCTATAGAACGAAATGGCAAGGAGAGGGAACGGAAGGCGTGGTGGCCGTACCGGTGGTCGTACCGGCGGTCGAAATGGTGGGCGTGGCAGGATTCCTGCGCGCCAAGAACACAGTGAAGAAGGAAGTGTTCACACTGAACCGGCGATTAGTGTGCATGAAGCTGAGCAGACACAGGTTGAAGAGCAACCTTTCACTTTTGAACCAGAAGTGAGAGCAGCAATAGCTCGAGAATTCACAGAATTGATGAAGAATTCTCTGCCAGGTCTGTTGGCTGAAGCGTTGAAGCAGGTCAATGGGGCGGGTGGGTCTAGCGCGGCAATTGGTGCTCAGAACAATGAGACCGACAATGCACCGCCTGCTCGCGGATGTGATTATAAGTCCTTTAAGGCATGTGACCCGCCGATACTCACTGGGAAGAAGGACGCGGTAGCTACTTTTGATTGGGTAATACGTATGGAAGCCGCCATCCGTCTGAGCGAGTGTCGAGCTAATCAAGTAGTGAAGTTTGCTGCTAACTCCTTGAGGGAGGAAGCATCCCACTGGTGGGAAGGTGTACGTCAAGCTAAAGGGAGCGAGATTGTGGATGCGATGATGTGGGCTGACTTGAAAACTTTGGTAATCAAGAATTTCTGCCCAAGGAACGAGATTGAAAAGGTAGAGAGGGAATTTCTGGGTTTGAAGGCCGGGAACATGACGCACCGGCAATACACAACCCGATTTAATGAACTGGCACGTCTGGTGCCACACCTTGTCACTACAGAAGAGAGGAAGATTGCCTGTTATATTCAAGGGTTGCCGGACCAGGTCCGCACCTATGTTAAGGCAAACGCCCCTACTACCTATGATTTGGCAGTAGAGCTAAGTGGCGTAGTATTTGACGATCTGGCACTGAATGTTGTTGCCGTTGAAGAGCAAAAGAAGAGACCGAGCTTCTCAAACAAGCGAACTGGGGGAAAGATGTTTGGGTCTCGTGATAAGAGGGCTCGGGTGGGTGAGCCGACTGTTTGTAAGAAGTGTGGAAGGGAGCATGTAGGTGAATGCAGACTGGGATCTAGCTTGTGCTATAAGTGTGGCAAGACCGGGCACTACTCTCGAGAATGCCCGCAAGGCTACAAATGCTACAACTGTGGGGATTTCGGCCATATGAGCCGAGAATGTACCAAGCCCAGGATGGGGGAAACCGGGAAAGGAAAGGGCCCGGAAAAGAAGGGAGAAGGATCTCGTGCAAAGACTCGTGCGTACGCACTGACGCAAGAACAAGCCAGGGCGAATCCCGATGTGGCGTCAGGTACATTCGTCCTTGACAACACTCTTGTTTCTGTGTTATTTGATTCGGGTGCCGGTAAGAGTTTTATATCTGCGTCTTTTTGTAAACGAGTGAAGTACACTGTTAGTAAGTTAGAAAGGGCCTTTAGCGTAGAAACCGCAGAGGGTAGAACTGCGAGAGTGACCGATGTAGTCGACAACTCTACGATAAAAATAGAAGGTCATAGATTCCCTGTCAGATTGTTTGTTATGGTTTTGGGAGGGTTTGATGTCGTGCTGGGTATGGATTGGCTAACTGCCAATGAAGCGCAAATTATATGTAAACGAAAGATAATCCAACTCAAGGCTCCGGATGGTAGCAAAGTCGAAGTCTTTGGAGATCGTGACGCCCCGATGCCAAACGTCATCTCAATGATTAAGGCAACGAATTACTTGAGGCGCGGATGCGAGGCTTATCTGGTATATGTGATTGACAAGTGTAAGGAAGTGAAGGAACTAGACGATGTACCCGTGGTACGCGAGTACCCGGAGGTGTTTCCAGAGGATTTGCCTGGGATACCACGCGATAGAGAAATTGAGTTCCGAATTGACTTAGTACCAGATGTCCAGCCCGTGGCTAAGGCTCCATATCGACTAGCACCAGTGGAAATGAAGGAACTTATGGTCCAACTAGACGAGTTACTTGAGAAAGGATTTATCCAACCGAGCATCTCGCCGTGGGGTGCTCCGGTGTTGTTTATAAAGAAGAAAGATGGTTCGATGAGAATGTGTATCGATTATCGCGAGTTGAATAAACGAACGGTAAAGAACAAGTACCCTTTACCAAGGATCGATGACCTGTTCGACCAGTTGCAAGGCGCAAGTTGGTTTTCGAAAATCGACCTTCGGTCCGGGTACCATCAGTTGAAGGTGAGGGAAGAAGACATACCGAAAACTGCATTTCGCACGCGTTATGGACATTTCGAGTTCCGCGTAATGTCTTTCGGATTGACGAACGCCCCCGCAGCGTTCATGGATTTAATGAATAGGGTGTGTCGACCGATGCTGGATCGATCGGTAATTGTGTTCATCGATGATATCCTTATCTACTCCAAGAATGAGGGTGATCACGCATGTCACTTAAAGGAAGTGTTGGAAGCTCTAAAGAAGGAGAAGTTGTATGCTAAGTTCTCCAAATGCGCGTTCTGGCTTAGAGAAGTCCAATTCCTAGGTCACGTCATTGGCCCGAACGGCATTATGGTTGACCCAGCAAAGATAGTAACGGTAAGTGAATGGGACATTCCTAAGACGCCAACTGAAATCCGCAGTTTCTTAGGATTGGCGGGCTACTATCGGAGATTCATCCAGGATTTCTCGAAAATAGCTTCGCCATTGACAAAGTTGACTCGGAAAGAAGTAAAGTACGAATGGGGTTCGACCCAAGATGAGGCGTTTAAGAAATTAAAAGAGAAGCTAACACAGGCTCCAGTCTTGGCCCTTCCCGAGGGCAGTGAAGACCTGGTGGTATACTCTGACGCGTCGGGTCAGGGATTAGGGTGTGTGTTGATGCAACGTGGTAGAGTGATTGCATATGCGTCGCGGCAGTTGAAAGTTCACGAAGTCAACTATCCGACTCACGGTTTGGAACTTGCTGCTGTTGTATTTGCATTGAAAATATGGAGGCACTACCTGTACGGGGTAAAGTTTACCATTTACTCCGACCACAAAAGTTTGAAGTTGATCGATGTCGTTAGTTCGGTCAAAAACAATCCTTAAACACTTAACTAGTAAGGGTAAGAAGAGTATCGTATCCACGAGGAATCAGTGGTTAGTGGAATTGCTTAGTTTGATAATTAGAATAAAAACACAGATCAAATAAAGATGCAACCCCCTCCAAACTTCAGATTCTAGGTTTATGCAAAACTCAGTTATTCAATTGGACACCACATAGACATAGTGTTGGAAAATTAGTTGAAACAGTAATTGAAGACAGATTCTTTGTCAGAAAACCTATACAACTAGTTTCGTCACAAACCAGTATAATTCAATCACCCAATTTATGAATACCAAGTTACCCCCTTTAGTCACCCAACCCTGCTACTAGGTTTTGTCATCAACCGAACAAGATCGTAAAGCAAGCAAACTCAAAGCATAATCATAAACTGTTTAAATCAACTAATACATCAATCTCTCAAGTTATTGTCAGAAACTAACAAGATCCAAACATGAATAAACTGAATCAAATACAAAAACCTATACGAACCGTCCGCCTGGAGGAAGCCACAAGTGAATCACCCGCTCATGGTGAGGGAGATCATCTTCAATCTTCAAGTGGGTGTGTCAATCCTCTAAAAATCGCCTCAAAGTGTTGTGTAAGAGATGGCTTTCGATTTGGGGAAGAAACCCCCAAATAAACCTCAAAATCGGCTGTGTCCCCGAAGTTCCGCGTCTTTCTGTTTTCCCGACCACCGTAACTTACGGTGATATGGTCGTAACTTACGGCCAACAAATTCCAAATTCTAACTTACGGCTAGTAGCTTCTGGTTTACGGCCAAACTTTTTGATTTTCTTTCCACCGTAAGTTACGCTCGATTCACCGTAACTTACGGCCACCGTAAGTTACTGTGGCCTGGCCGTAAGTTACTGCCAGCCCTTTTTCACTTCTTCGTTTCTTCGTTCCAATTCCCGTAACCTGCATTTCAACTTGCTCTAACACCTTCCTTTTAATCCCGTTTACCTACAAAACATATTACCTCGTAGTATTCGCTATCCAAACATATGTGATAAGAAAAATATGTAAAAACGCGGGATTAAAACACTATAAACACACAAAATCCGCATCCCATCACATCCCCACACTTATCTTTTTTTCGTCCCGAAAAATATTTGCAATGGAATCATAATTGGGAACCTGCTTTTCACACTCTCATTCATTTCAAATATAATCACGCGCTAACTGTAACAATTGATATTTCTATCTGACTAAACCCAACCACCGAACCTCGAGCACCCGATTATGTGATCTATTATTCTATCTATTACCAAGCCAACGGTCTATCTATGGGTCTCACATTCAGGAAGCTACAACTTAGTCTAATCCCATCTCAAAGTCATGTTTAGGCACGGGTTAAACCATATAGATTTCCCACCATTATAAACACCAATTTATATGTTTTTGAAAATTATGGAATTATGGATCGATGGGTGCATGTTTTTGAGCTTTTATTATTATTTTATGAATGAACATAACCCAGTGGTGTTTCAATCACGCTGGAACACGATATATGACACGTAGGCTGCAGTTCTTAAGCTATGAAGTACATAAGCTTTGGAGCATGGGTGTATCCTTCAAGTCACCATCCCGAAGGGAAACACATAAACCTAACTTAGTCATCCAAACTTATTGATCACCTAAGTCCCGCCCATGGGTGTATCCTTCAAGTCACCATCCCGAAGGGAAACACGTAGGCGAAACTCAAGCTTTCAATTGATTTAATTAAGCTCATGCAAGATGGATTATGGAATGCGAGCGCCACCAACTTTCAAATTTATTTTCATAAAAATAAAGCGGTGTGCCAAATAATTTTAAAAACTTATAAATTTTTGTTTATAAAGGTACCTATCACCCTATGATGACAGTTTCAACCTTGCCGAAACCCCTAAGATAAGAACCCACAAGACATCCTGAATTAATTGTCAATTAACCCTAGATACAATATCAGGATATTTAAGCTCTTTAGATCGGTTGGGCCTACCAAAACATTACAAATCAAACGCATTTTCTATTCTTTATTTTTTTATTTCAATTCACAAGCAGTTTCCAATTCTATCTATCATTTTCCATTTATTTGCAAAAATTCTAATTCAATGACATTTTTTTAATTTTTATAGATATCCTTTTTTTATGACTCAAAATACAGACTCACTAACAACTTAGACGAAAGTCTCCCTCCCCACACTTAAACACTACATTGCCCTCAATGTAGGAAGAGAAACAAAAACTAAAAGACATATACAAAGATTAAAGAACTTAGCCGGATATGCGATCGTATAGCATTTCATTCGTTATCGAGCTCCACAGATGCAAACGGGCAGCTTTTACAAAAATCAAGCGAGAATCGGAAATCACCACCCGAATGGAGAACCTGCAAAGTTAAACTCGAACCAACCTAAGAGCATCAAACTGACTTGAACACCCATGAAACTTCCCCACACTTGGCCAGCTCGCACACAAAAACACAAAAAAAAATCAAACAAAGTCCTAACTCACTTTCGTAGGAATCACGAATGCATTTAGCATATGCATCAAGCCTTTTAAACCCCTCGGTAGCCCGAGTGGACGAGTTGAGTCTCGTGAGGGTTTCTATTGAACACACCCGCAAAGTTCATTTAACTAGACATGAATGTAAAACATACCTTAGGCTACCTCCTAAGAGTGCTAAGTTTAACGTCCTCAGCCAGACGCAGTGTACCTTACTTCGTTCATGGTGGTCGGGTGGGATGCTTGCAGTCCTCCTTCCCCACACTTAAATTCCTCTCATCATCCAATTTTCTCCAAGCCTTCATAAACAGAGAAAAGAGTTCTTGATCTACATCATGAACTCGCGGTTTCTTCCCTTTCCGCTTTCTCTTTCTGACCCTTTTTTTTCCATTGTCTGGAGTCTCACCATTCTTCATCTCAGCTGACCTGTCAAACACAACACAAGCATTCTCGACTATGTGATTCACCTTTTCAGGTGATCCACCTTTGTTAGCTTTTGGGTTTTGCAAGTTTGAAAATATTTTAAGACTCATTTTCTGAGCCCCAAACCTCATCCTTACCGTTCCCTCAGCACAGTTAATATTTGCCTGAGCAGTGGCCAAGAACGGTCTACCCAAAATAATAGTTGGTTCTGTGTTCTTCACACAATCCAACACCAAGAAATCCACTGGGTAATAAAACTCTCCTACTTTCACAATCACATCCTTTACAATCCCCCGAGAATGTGCGGGAGTCTGATCAGCCAACACCACGGTGGTGTTAACTCTCTGTAATGGACCAAATTCATGTTGATCATACAGGCTCCCTGGAATTATGCTCACAGATACTCCAAGATCTAGTAATGCTCTATTCAATGTAATTTCACCTATTTGAATTGAAATAATAGGTGCCCCTGGAACTTGGAGTTTCGGGGGAAGGGTACCCGTAAACACGGCATTCACACTGACACTCAATTTTACTTGCTCGGGACATTTATGCCGTCGCTTTCGGGTACTCAAACCTTTTAGACATTCAACATTATCAGGATCTTGTTTAAGCGTATTTAAAAATAACGAGTTAATTTTACGCTTCTCAAACTTTTCCCATCGTTCATCCTGTGTTGGATCTTTTTCTTTTAAAAATGGTTTGATTAGAGCATCTGGAAACGGGATTTTTACAGGTTCATTCACATTTTCAGTTTTCAAATTATTCTGTGAAATAAAATCCTGATTAGGATCAGATTCAGACTCATTATACTCCACCACTCTCTCTACTACCAGTGGTGGAGTATGTTCAACATCAGACAAATCAGATGAGGGTTGAAGACTTACATCATTTAGGTGTGCACTGTTTGTGGTTTGGGAACTTGAGGACTGATGTGTACTGCAAGGCTTACCTACTTCTTTGATGATGCTTGCAACAATCCCAGTTAAGTGGGAAACAAGATCTATCAAAGCTTGATGAGCTTTTGCCTGGCTTTCCTGTTGTTGCACCACTGCTTCTACCACTTTGGTCATCTCCTTCATATCTGACCGGATGACATCCAGTTCAGATTGATAATTGTCTTGTTCCGGTGGTCCGCTCGGGTGGTAGTCTTGATTATAATTTTCCAAATAGCTTTGATACTCAGGACCACCACCATGTGAGTTGTATCTTGGGCAATCTTGAGCCCAGTGGCCAGTAATGCCACAATTACTACATGGCTCATAGTAGTATTGATCATCAATATAATTCCTGTCCATGCCGACCTGCACAACTAACACACCCAAGTAGTTCTGAACGAAAAAATAAACAAAATAAAAATAAAAGCAAAAATAAGAAAAATCTTTTTGAGATTTTGTTAAACAAAAAATAAAATAAAAATCAACTAAAGAACACTAAACTAAAGCAACAAAACTAAGCGCACCGATTCCCCGGCAACGGCGCCATTTTGATCGATGTCGTTAGTTCGGTCAAAAACAATCCTTAAACACTTAACTAGTAAGGGTAAGAAGAGTATCGTATCCACGAGGAATCAGTGGTTAGTGGAATTGCTTAGTTTGATAATTAGAATAAAAACACAGATCAAATAAAGATGCAACCCCCTCCAAACTTCAGATTCTAGGTTTATGCAAAACTCAGTTATTCAATTGGACACCACATAGACATAGTGTTGAAAAATTAGTTGAAACAGTAATTGAAGACAGATTCTTTGTCAGAAAACCTATACAACTAGTTTCGTCACAAACCAGTATAATTCAATCACCCAATTTATGAATACCAAGTTACCCCCTTTAGTCACCCAACCCTGCTACTAGGTTTTGTCATCAACCGAACAAGATCGTAAAGCAAGCAAACTCAAAGCATAATCATAAACTGTTTAAATCAACTAATACATCAATCTCTCAAGTTATTGTCAGAAACTAACAAGATCCAAACATGAATAAACTGAATCAAATACAAAAACCTATACGAACCGTCCGCCTGGAGGAAGCCACAAGTGAATCACCCGCTCATGGTGAGGGAGATCATCTTCAATCTTCAAGTGGGTGTGTCAATCCTCTAAAAATCGCCTCAAAGTGTTGTGTAAGAGATGGCTTTCGATTTGGGGAAGAAACCCCCAAATAAACCTCAAAATCGGCTGTGTCCCCGAAGTTCCGCGTCTTTCTGTTTTCCCGACCACCGTAACTTACGGTGATATGGTCGTAACTTACGGCCAACAAATTCCAAATTCTAACTTACGGCTAGTAGCTTCTGGTTTACGGCCAAACTTTTTGATTTTCTTTCCACCGTAAGTTACGCTCGATTCACCGTAACTTACGGCCACCGTAAGTTACTGTGGCCTGGCCGTAAGTTACTGCCAGCCCTTTTTCACTTCTTCGTTTCTTCGTTCCAATTCCCGTAACCTGCATTTCAACTTGCTCTAACACCTTCCTTTTAATCCCGTTTACCTACAAAACATATTACCTCGTAGTATTCGCTATCCAAACATATGTGATAAGAAAAATATGTAAAAACGCGGGATTAAAACACTATAAACACACAAAATCCGCATCCCATCAGAAGTACTTCTTCGAACAAAAGGAGCTTAATATGAGGCAGAGGAGATGGTTGGAACTCCTGAAGGACTATGACTGTGAAATAATGTACCATCCTGGAAAGGCAAACGTGGTGGCTGACGCTCTAAGCCGAAAGGATATGCCTACTCCTATTAGAGTGAAAGCTTGCCAGTTGGTGGTAACATCGGATGTGATGAAGGAAATTGAGAGAGCTCAAGATGAAGCTTTGAAGGAAGAAAATATAAAGAAAGAAAGGATGGTTGGCCAACGGGACAAGTTGGAATATAACACCCTCGGTGTTAGAACGCGTTATGGACGGATATGGATACCTATGGGTGGCGAACTTAGGAGCAAAATCTTGGATGAGGCTCATAAGTCTCGTTACTCTATCCATCCCGGTACCAATAAAAATGTACCAAGATTTGAAGAGGGAATACTGGTGGCCTGGAATGAAATGTGATGTGACGAAGTATGTAAGCAAGTGCTTGACTTGCTCGCAAGTAAAGGCTGAACACCAGAAACCGTATGGAAAGATTCAACCACTTGACATACCAGAATGGAAGTGGAAACACATTACCATGGACTTCATAACTAAGCTACCTCGCACAGCTAAAGGTCATGACGCCATTTGGGTAATTGTGGACCGTTTAACGAAGAGTGCTCATTTCCTACCTATTCGCGAGGCGTTCTCGTCGGAAAGGTTAGCAGAGGTATTTATCAACGAAGTAGTAGCGCGGCATGGGATGCCCTTGACGATCGTATCTGACCGGGACACACGATTCACATCGAGGTTCTGGAAAAGATTTCACGAGTTGATGGGCACGAGGCTGAATATCAGCACGGCATACCACCCACAAACGGATGGTTAGTCCGAAAGGACCATTCAGACATTGGAGGATATGCTCCGTGCTTGTATTATTGACTTCGGTGGCAGTTGGGACAGCCATCTGCCGTTAGCCGAGTTCTCCTACAACAATAGTCATCACACGACGATAGGCATGCCGCCTTACGAAATGTTGTATGGGAGAAGATGTAGAACCCCGGTTTGTTGGGGTGAGATTGGACAGAAGGAATTAGGAAGTCTCGAAGTCGTAAGAGAGACGTCGGAAAGGTTTGATCAGATCAAAGCACGAATGAAGGCCGCACAAGATCGTCAGAAATCCTATGCGGATAGACGACGAAGGCCTATCGAGTTTGATGTTGGGGACAGAGTAATGTTGAAAGTGTCCCCGTGGAAGGGAATCATTCGATTCAGAAAGAGAGGAAAGTTAAGTCCGAGGTTTGTCGGACCGTTCAGGATAATGGCACGGGTTGGTGAAGTCGCTTATCGGTTGGAGTTGCCTGATGAGTTAAGTGGGATTCATCCTACCTTCCATGTATCACACTTGCGAAAGTGTTTGGCGGATGAATCAGCTCACGTACCACTTACTGACATCGAGGTCGACAACAGCCTTAATTATATCGAAGAACCCGTGGCTATCTTAGACCGAAAGGAAAAGCGTTTGCGTAATAAAGTTATTCCATTGGTTAAAGTCCAATGGAGGCACCGAAAGGGATCGGAGGCTACATGGGAAACGGAGGCGGAGATGAGGGAGTCGTACCCTCAATTATTTGACTTGTGATTGGTTTCGGGGACGAAACCTATTATAAGGGGGGTAGACTTGTAACATCCCAAAATGTCGAGAAATAAAGTTAACGAGTTCAAGCGGGCCGAAGTCGGGCCGGGTCAGTCGCGAACCGGGCTTGGGGAGGTCTCCCCTATAAATAGCCAGGGTCACCACATGTTTCTCTCATTTGCAATTCTAGAGAGAGAAAACCGTAGAGAGAGAAAGTGTCGGAATCGCACAAGATTGCACCCGCTCGTGTCTCTTGCACTCGTGAGAAGAACCTCCGGATCAGAAGCTCGATTCAGGTAACGATCCGACCTAAATCTGAGTTTTTAGTTCGTTTTTGGGTTTTCGGGTTTTGGGTGAAAAGGCAAGGTTTGAACGGATGAATCTGATAAATAATCATAGATTTGAGATCCCTAAGGGAAAACGAACGTTTTGGATGCAACATGTTCGGGATCTTTACATGATCAGACCGAATGCGAAAGTTAGGGTTTTTCACGAAGAATAGGTCGTGCGCACTTGCTAAGTGCGCACGGAGCAGGTCCTGCGCACTTGCTAAGTGCGCAGGAGGAGGAACCTGCGCACTTGCTAAGTGCGCAGGAGGAAGGACCTGCGCACTTGCTAAGTGCGTAGGAGGCAGGGTCTGCGCACTTGCTAAGTGCGCAGACATCAGACTGGTTAAGTAAAGTTAGTATGTTTAGAAGGGTTAAACCGTTAGAGTCGGTAATGGTCTGATGTGTATGTAACTACTCAATTCAGATCGTACGTGAAGTCGTTGGACCTTCGTTTAGGACAACCGAGACTAGCTTATCAGGTGAGTTCTAGAAGCCCTCTTTTAAATGTTTTTATATAATGTTTTCGGGCTGGTGTGTACACGTATGAAATGATGTTTTATGAAATGATGTTTTATAAAATGATGTTTATGAAACTACGTTTACGAAAGGAAATGATTTGGAACGAAGGGTTTATGGAAAGAAAGTTTATGAACGAAATGCTTACGAACGAATGTTATAAAGAAATGGTTTAATGAAAAGGTAAAGGGTTTTGAAAGTGAAGGAAAGGTTTTATGAAAAGAAAACAAAAAGGGGCAAATGTTTTAAAGAAGTCATTACAAATCTAATCTGTCGAATGAATGGAATTGACGAATGAAGTCTGGGAATGTGATTCCCAGCCTTGTGGTAGATTATGGACAGTGAGCCATAGTTACCACAAGAACAACATGGGCAATGTCTTTGTGGCATGTCAATGGTTTTGATGTTGTACAACTGGTAAGGGAGTAACGACGGTTACTCGGGTGATGACGATCATCCTAAGCGAACGAGGTAATGGGAAATCAATGACGGCGATACGTAACGGTTGATTTCCAAAGGAAAGATGCGTGTTGGGCAATGACGGCGATACGTAACGGTTGACCCCACGCATTGAAGGGTTGGGCAATGACGGCGATACGTAACGGTTGACCCAACGTAGTGGTATGGTTGTGGCAATGACGGCGATACGTAACGGTTGCCCACAACATTAAAAGTTCCTACGGGGACATAGAGACGCGTAACGATACAGATTTAGATAATAATGTATGAGTTAAATGAATGTTAATATTTTAAACAAATGATTGTGTTTAAATATGCGAAGGTTTACGAATGAAAGGCCCTGTTTTCTTATACGAATGTTAAACCCTATTGAATGTTTGAATGATAAACCATTTCTTAAAACGAACGAAAACTAGAACTCACCAGCGTAGCTGACGTTTTTAAGTGTACACATTCAGGTTAAGGCAGGTGATGAGGATGGATGGTGATGCTTGGCTAGAGATGAAGAGTTACCCGACTGCTTTTGAAGACTGGCATCCCGTTATGTTTAGTTATGATGTAATTATGTTTACGCTTCCGCATGTATGAATAACGATTAAGTTATGTTTAAATGAAAATTTCCGCTGCGTTATTTGATATTCATGTTTAAGAACTGCTTGTGAATGAGTAAATCCAATAAGTGAGGCCTCCCGGGTTTGGGGCCTTGCAAATATATTTAAAACCCTAAATTTGTAAAAGCACCACCCATTCTCAGATCTAGGTATATATACTTGTGGGTAACAAGACCAAAACGCCCTCACATGCAAGACAAGTGAGCCAACTTAACGGTGAAATGTAACGCCCGTTAGTCTAAATAACGTAACGTGCAATGTTTTTTAAAAGTAAAGTACGTTTTCGGTAATTTCCTTAGTTAAATGACGTATTCTGAAATATGGGTAATACTTAAAAGACGAAATTGGTAATTTGCTCTTTATTCTAAGTGAATTTAAGTCTTGGATGAAGTATAATAGATGGCTTTGGCAGTTTATTTCTAGGGTTGTAAATAAACCGAACCATTCATAAACTACTCGAGATTACCAAAAGCTAGAATCATGTCGAACTTATATGTACTTGAGCCTAGATTAGAGCTTATTTAGGAAACGAGGTTGAGCGGGAACTTCATATATCAAGATTGATTAGGATCACGGGCTTAAACGAACATATTATCTATATCTATACTATCTAATAAATGACAAATATGAGGACACTTGTCACATTTCTATGTCTCCTCATTCTTATTTTTCTGGCTCTCTCTTTCTTATTAATAATCAACTCCATTATTATAGATAACTAAATTAATTATTTGTTCCAATTTTTATCTACACATTTTAAATTTAAAATTACGTGTATCATCAATTAACTATGGAGTTCTCCTGTCATCCATAGTCAATGCGCCTGAAACGCGTTGTTGGTAGGACATTTCTCATAAACCTAGCATATCTCTCGTGAACAGACCATAACAGAACGATAGGATGCGGGATTTGCCTAAGGTGTTACAAACACCCTCTCTTAGGAATCATCGTCCTCGATGAGGTTTGCCCCATCATCGTAAACAAAACAGGGGTGACTCTAATACCATTTGTAACATTCAGCATCTCATACTACCAATATTATATGCTTTGCCCTCCGGGAGCTTACGAGTTTGTTTTTGGTTACCCGGGTGAAAACTTCCCATGGGTTCACCCATCTCTAGACTGCTCCCACCAGAGCATGCTTAGCTGTGGAGTTCTCCTCTTATCCGCAATGCGCCCAAAACGTGTTGTTGATATTTGAGGCACGGCATTCCTTATGAACCCACAATCTCTCCCGTAGACAGAACCAGAACGATGCGGGATTAGCCTAAGATGTAACATTAACACTATCAACACCATAAAATTAGCTAGGTTCTTTTATATTTGTACTTGGTTGAGACTCAATGTAACAACTGACACGTGAACTATAAGATGTTTGCTTCACATTTTTGTTAATGTTGATTCGCATATGCATTTATACACCCGATTAACATTAAGGCACATGTGAACCAGTGTTACTTCACATGTGAAACACTGTTAGTTCATGCGTGAACTATTTCCTGATTCACATTTCAATTAAAGTTGATTCACATTTCAATTATACAATGGACATATACCAAACCAACGATATTTCACTTATGAACCAATGTTATCTATTTTTATTATTTAACAATAAAAGGATCTTAAAGGTTAAGAACTAAACGAACTAAACATAGTTACAAAGATACACGTGTTATGGGTGGATGCTGAAGAATTTTAAGAGAAAGCAAAGGTTAATTTAAAAGCATGTTATGTTCCTCACTTCCATCAATATAGATAACAACAATGGTTTACCGCCACTAACTTTGAATGTGACACAAAATCCTATTACACATGTGAAAAACATATTTTCTTCAAAAGCTAAATGTAGTCAAGGGTGGCTCCTAAAGCAACCACTTTAGGCCCCTAAATTTGAAGGGTCTCAAAAATTAAAAAAAAAAAAACTACTTTAATTTGTATTCTCAACTTTTGTGTTTTCAGAGAGAAATGATAACTTCACAACTTTTATGTAAACATTATACGTTTTGACGCTCAATTAAATCACATTAATTTTTTTTTATATATTTACAAACTTTCACAGAATGCCTCAGTTTTAATGTTCGTTTTAGACCACAAAATATGTTTAGCCGCATAATATGGTTAAAGAAAGCAGAAATAAGATAACCACTTTGGGAATTTTATGATAGCCTAAAACGAGTGGTGTCCGTGAGTGGAAAATAATTGTGACTTTGTTGACAAGGTACTAGGAGAGATATCATTATTAACTTGAACAAATTCTGTGAAATAATCATGGTGTTTTAAGCCAAAATTGTTCATAAAACGTAATTATTTTTGAATTTAGTTGGTCTAGTTTTTTTTTTGTTTTTTGTTTTTTTAACAACTTGTAGTTGGTCTAGTGATAGACTAAATCAATGATGTTCTAATTACAGGCATAACCATTAGACATAAAAATAATACATGAATTATTAGTTACAGATAAGTCTATTCATACTAAATTTGAATAAGCACATGAAGCATGAATTACACAAGTAAACATCAAAAGAAGAAACTTGAATATCATACCAACTAGAGAGGGTGAATAGGCATTTTTAAATTTATACATCTTTTAAGAATCTTTATTTATTTATAGAGCATTTCTTGAATAACTTGTGTGTTTGAAAAACAATATGTAAATGAGCTTAAGGTAGAAGAAATATTTTAACATAAAAATTTATAGTGATTATAGTGGGATATAACTAATTCACCTTACATTCACTCATTGGTATTTAGCAAGAGTTTATCTTCATTACGGTAGTGTTTGGTATGCATGAATGGAGGGTGAAATGGAATGAGTCATTACGTTGGAATAAACAAAACATGTTTGGTATCACATAGGAATGAAATGGACCATTACATAAAGATTTTCATTCCTTGGGTGATGGATGTTTTTTTTCATTGCTTCAAGGAATGAAATTATTTTGTTTAATTAATAACCGAACCATGACCCGACCCATGACTCAAAACATGACCCGCCCCGTGACACGACCATGACCCAACCCACGAACCTAACCAAGGACCGGCCTATGACTCGACCCGTGATCTGACCCATGCCCCAACCCATGCCCATACCCATACCCATGACCCGTCCCAAGGCCCAAACCATGCCCCAAACCAAGGACCGACCCATGACTCGAACCATGACCCGTCCCGTGGCCCGACCCATAACGACCCATGGACCAACCATGACTCGACCCGTGACTTGACCCGACCCGACCCGACCCATGCATGTACCCATGACATGAACCATGACCCGAACCATGCCTCGTGACCCGACCCATGACCCAACCTATGCCCTGACCCATTACCCGAACCATGACACGTCCCATGACCCGAATCATAGTATAAATTTATTAATTACAAATAATTTATTTTTCATAAAATATTTTCGTGTCTACCAAACAACACGAAGTAATGATTTATTTCATTCCCACATGGTAACCAAACATGACAAGGGAATGACTGGTAATGGTCCATTTCTTTCCCTTATCCATTCTATTCATTCGTCAAATATATTTCTTTGTTCATTACATTACCTCATACCAAACATACCATAAGTACTTCTCTTGAAGAAGGTAGATATAACTTATACAACTCTTCTCCGGTGTAGAGATCATCAATCTTTTCTATAAATGCTCTTTAGTAGAGACCATCAAATACTTCTCATTCATCAAGGTAGTGATCACTATTATAATCTTTCTTTTAAAGTGATAGAGATCACCAATCTAAGTCTCATAATGTAGGTTATGTTGTGTCTTGGGTCATCAAGGTAGTGATCACATTTATAAAGCTTCAACACCCGAAGCTTCAACACCCGGTTCATGCAAGAAACACTTTATTTGTTTAAACTCATCCATTTGGCAACGTCTTCATTCCTTTTATATTTTGAAAATCAAAATAGAAGTTTAAACTAATAAATTTACGTTAAAACGAGCTTTGCAAATTTTAACACACCATCATAGCGCTAGCTATTGCGGGACTAGTTAACATTTTAATGGAAAAACCAAGATACAGAGACTTAAATAAATATTATTACATTCCAAATAAAATTATAATTACAACCAAATTTAATTCCAACACAAATTAATAATGGCGTTGGGCTTGTCAATCACAAACAATACAAAATATACAAACTTTTCATCTAGGCATATAGCAAATTTGTTTATCATTCACAATGCATATATATGTATTGTGGTAATATTTCTAAAATACTAACATGAACATGAAGTTGCTTGTAAAACATATACACTTTTCATGACATGGAAAACATAAATATTTTACTTTTAGTTTATAGAAGAAGAAAAACCGATTTTGATCTCCCAGACAGCGGGAACTGGGGAATCGATTGAGAGGATATTTGATGTCCTTAGAAAGGTTTAATGTCTTTGTTGGCTCACAGAAACGTCTATTAAAAATGGGAAAAATTACCAAAATAAACATTGGTCCTCGCCATGAGCTTCAACAATTCAAAGTTCATGTGGCCAAGTCTCGCATTCCACAACCAACTAGCTTCTCCAATCCGATTTAGCAAACAAACGGTTTGCCAATCTTCAACCGTATACGATAAAGCCGATTTACAGATCAAGTTACTTTCATCAATAATCTTCCCTGTCCGTCGTGCATAGAAAGATAATCATCCTTTATCCGGATGTCACAACCACACTCTGAGGCTTGACCGAGACTAATAATACTACTTTTAAGACTCGGTATGTAGTAGTCATCCGTTAGTAAACTATGTTCTCCTGTTTTACTTTCTAGTAGAATCGATCCCTTTCCACATATATCAACAAAAGAGTCGTCAACAAACTTAACCTTCCCTGTGACACGTTTGTTAAGTTCAGAAAAGAAGGACAAGTTACTCGTCATGTGGTTGCTTGCGTGTAAGGCCCCAAACCCGGGAGGCCTCACTTATTGGATTTACTCACCAACACATAACACTTAAACATAAGACATACAATATCACAGCGAAAACGATTTAAAATCTCAACATACGCAGCGGAAACATAACATGTCTAAACAACTAAAACTTGCCAAATACAATTGAAACTTGTCTTAATCAACATAATCAAAAGAAACATAAACAGGATGCCAGATGCTGATCTTCGGGTAACTCTTCTCGCCAAGCCAAGCATCTACTTCCATCTACTGCCACCTACACTTAACTGATGTGCATACTAAAAATCAGCAACGCTGAGTGAGTTCTAACGTTTACTTTAAATCAATTATATAAAAGATTTACTAAAACATATATATTGCCACTAAGGCTAAACTTAACACACTTAACTTTTCAAACAGTTTAGAACGTATAATAAACCGTCAATTCCTCTTTACTGTATTGCCCTCATGGCTTACATCCATGAACCGACAAGTACCTGGTCAATGCCCCCATGATCAACGACCATGAACCGACAATACCGCTTATCCGTCAATTCCTTGTCACTACTGTACCGCCCCCATGGCCAACGACCATGAACCGACGAGTACCTGGTCAATGCCCCCATGATCAACGACCATGAACTGAAAATACCGTGGTCAATGCCCCCATGATCAACGACCATGAACCGACAATACCGCTTAACACTACGGGGAGGTTGCGTGGACCTCCCGAGCAACCGCCGTCACTCATCCCAGTTGTACAACCGTTAGCGAACCCAAAGGTTCTTACTAATGGGTAGGACCCATATCTGACATCTTGTACAAGTAACATCTGTCCCAAGGACCTTTATAGCTGGTACACATTCCCGTAAGAAAATTGTTCACTTTACTGTTCATAAAACTTTCTGTAAATCTTGTTCATAACTTTCACATATAGTATGCTTTTGTTTATGTATATAAAATATAGTAAACGCTTACCATAAAATATAGTTATGCTTTACTAAACACAGCTTAACACATATATCATGCCTTTGTTTGTGTATATAAAAATATAGTAAACGCTTGCCAAAATATATATCTTGCTTTACTTGAACATACTAACACATATATTATGTCTTTGTTTATGTATATGAAAATATAGTAAACGCTTGCCAAAATATATATCTTGCTTTACTTGAACATACTAACACATATATTATGCCTTTGTTTATGTATATGAAGATATAGTAAACGCTTGCCAAAATATATATCTTGCTTAAAACGTACATTTGCCTCTTTTAAACTTTACACTAAACATAGCTTTTCACTTTGTTTATTAATATAAAATATGTAATAAACACTTTACACTAAGTATGCACACCACCCCTAAAGCAGGCAAAAAGGGGATTAGAACTCACCTGGTATCTTAGCTGCAATGGTCTACTGGATCTCACACAATCTGGACAATCATAACAATTGACACGTATCAGACTTTACTTGACGCTAAATGTTTTCACCATTTCTGGCTAGGCGATCATACTGACTTCACTAAACAGCTATATATATCCATAGATCTAGTGCGCAGGGCCTTGTTCTTGCGTACTTGATAAGTACGCAGGCTTTGCTTCTTGCGTACTTGATAAGTACACATGCTTTGCTTCTTGCGTACTTGATAAGTACGCAAGCTTTGCTTCTTGCGTACTTGATAAGTACGCAGGACCTGCTTGCGGGCAGCCTTCTTCCCTGCAAAAACTTTGCTTGCAGATCCGAACTTTATGTTCAAGACTTGTGCTTTCTAACCGAGAGTCTAAATCTATACTTTGTTTCCATTTTTAAACATAAAAACCTCACCTTTACCTGATTTTTCTTCAAAATCCAACTCATAACAAAAACTCAGATCTAGGAGAATCGGTTACTTGTAAACGCTTCTTCTCCACAGCTAAACGTTCCAGATACGTACGCCTACGATCCTATGAACTCGGATTCGAAAACTGGGACTTTCTCTCTCTAGACTCTCTCTCACTTTCTCTCTCTAGAAATCCGAAAATGGTGTTGGAAGTGAGGGCTTAGGGCTAGTCTTGAGGCTTATAAGGGCTCAAACCCTTGCCTCTTTCGGCCCATACACCCCGGCCCAAGCCTGCTTCCCTTTTTCTTATTTAAAATTTTTAATTCTCGTGAATTCTTTCACGCCCTAAAACTCGGGGTGTTACATTGCGCCGTTGTCCAGTACCACACGTCACCTTCCTTGGACTCATAGTTATCTGATCGCTGTCACACCCCTAATTTTCAACTAACAGGGTTTTACCATTTGGGAAGTGACAAACCAGGATCTTAGACATTAGTTACATTGAACGACTCTACATGAGACTCAAATAAAAATATCATATCAATCAGAGTTAATGCGGAAGCGTAAAGAAAGTAAATGCGCAAAACACACGCGCCCAAAAGAATAGTCGAAAAGTCCAAACCAAATACAAATTAAAATAGTCCAAACAGTTTAATAAAACATGAATCAAAGGCAAAATTTCCATGCATGTCCTATTGTGTGCACCTGTGCCTTATCTTAAGCGACCTGAGAAAAGCATGTAAAAAAATGTCAACACAAGGTTGGTGAGTTCACAGGTTTCAATTTATAGAAGCGTTTAACAGATTAATGTACATTCAATATATAAATCAATAGGTAGCTAACCCATAAACATGTTAACTAATGCGCTCGCAACCGACAGCTGACTGTTTATATGCCTCCCACTATCATGGTGCATGTTTAGGTCAATATTGCACCCGTTCGACCTCCAATCGAGTTAGCGCGACTAACGCGGGTGAGGTTTGTCAAACCCAGTAGTACTACTCAAATTACCTCGCTATGATCATATTAACGGTCCGATGTGAGGACTTAAAGGATAATGTATACGCATAGTCATACAAGTGATATCATATATGAATTACAAAAATCAAAAGCATTTACGACATGTTTTTCTCCCCCAGTTTAAAACAGTAAAAAGGGGCCGTGAAAACTCACCTGCGTTGCGTAGTAGGTAGTATCACACAAATGAAAGATTTGGAATCTCAAGTGGTAGCCTGCACGGCTTACGTATGCCCTAAAATTATAAACACATAAATTAGGGACAATTTGGGAATTGTGACGACGACACGGAAAGTTAGAATGTCCTAACGCATTCTAAGGATTTAGGAATAAACGAACGTATCGACGGAGTTTTATATATATATATATATAGATATATACATATCTTATTATAATGATTTTAGGAAATTTGCGTCACGCGTCGAATTTTGATAACGGATAATAATTAAATAATTATTTTCATGCGTTTGAGTCGTTTACAAAGGTTAGGAAAATAATATAATTTAATATATTATTTTTAAGTTCGAAAGATTTACTAAATAATCCTAGGAGCGGAAAAATAATAAATATATTATTTATTTTTTATTTTTTTTATCTGGGTAAATAACTTAGGTAAATAATATAACCGTTTATATTATATATAGTTTTAAAAACGTCACACGAGTTAATTAAATGAGTCGAAATAATATAATATATATATTATTTCATTAACATTGATTACGGGTTGGAATTAATATAAATATATTATTTTATATGAAATTATGGTTTGAAAATAACCTAAATACATTATTTTTAAAAGTGGGGTTAATAGTAAAAATAGGTTATAAAATCCAAACACGAGCCTACGGGTGGTTTCCAGGGCTAAAACACGTTTATATAATATTATAATAATATAGGGTTTGATTTTTATATTAAAATAATACAAGAAAAATGTTTAAAAAATAAAACAGTGTAGAGAGACTCGAACCTGGGTCTCTCCCACACAAGCACACACACCTAACCACTCCACCCGCTAGGGCTATCGCAACATAACCCGGATTCATATTGTTTTATCAAAGAGTTCCAGTGTGCTCCCCTTCCAAAACCCACGCACGATCGAAACCCAAGCCAATACTATCAAATCTGACCAAGATCGAACACAAGTGTATAGGGGTTTCGAAAATCGAGTAATGTCGAGTATGCGTACGAGTTTAATTTGAAAAATCGTCGAGTTTAAGATCATTAAAATTCTATAATAGAGACCCGAACCATTAATTAAGAACATGAATCCAATTTAATCAAACTCGATAATAGAATCGGCTGAAAACAAAGGGCTTTTACTAAATAAGACATTGCGAATCCAGTGGTATAGTTTAATTTAATTGAAACTGTGTTCAAGATCAAAACCCCTAATTCCGTTTATGAACAAACCCTATATTACGGGTCTTGACAAATTCGATGTTATAGGATTAAATTAGTATAGGGCTTTCAATGAGTGCCTGATTGCGAAGCTACCCATATGAATTAATTGGATTGAGATTGTGTTTATAGTAGGGATCGATTAAACTGTATTCGAGTGAACCCTAGAATCTAGATCTTACACAATTCGATGTTGTAAATCTGGATTAGGTTAGGGTTTTTAAAGAGTGTGGAATTACGAATCTAAGCATAGTATTTAATTGGATTAAGATTACGTTAGGGTCCGACCAAACCGGTTTATGATGAACCCTAGAATCGGGGTGTTGATCAATTTGGTGTTGTAAGCCCCAATTGACATAGGGCTTTCATTCCAGAGATAAAAATGAAACTAATGGCGTAAGAAATTACCAGAATGAATGTTAATTCAGTAGGGTTCGACTAAAACAATTGCCGACGGTGACGGGGTTGATCTCCGGCGTCTCCTGCTGCGTTTCCGACGAACTTGGTGTGTGCAATTGCTTCAGGGGAGTTCGAATGAGGTGCGCATGCGTTCAATTCTTGAGAATAACAGATAACTTGAGCGAATTTGATCATGATCGAGGGGGTTTCGACGGTTACGGCTTGATTGCTCATTAATTGGTTTAATTCGACACAATGATGATGATTAAAACAGTGGTTATGACCGTAAATGACATGATCATGGGAAGTCGGTTACAATTTCCAATAAAAAAAAACATTCGTGGCTCGCGAATTGGACTCAAGAATGTACGGTTTGACTTTCCAGAGTCAACCTAAATCGAATTTGGGCGAATTACAGTTTCAGTCCTTGTGGTTTCTGGGTTAGGGTTTAGGAATTAGGTAGAATCAGTCCCTCAAGTCTGGATGGAGTTGGAATTTGGTTAGTTTGACTTCCAAAGTCAACAAAATTGGGATTTTGACTTTCTAAAAGTCAACAGTCAACTTTAGGGATATTACATAACTAGTCCCTGAAGTTTAAGTTTAGATTATTGATAGAATTAGTCCCTGAAGTTTGAGTTAAGTTAATTTAGTTAACTTTAACTAGATTTTGTTAACGGAGTTAACTGGAAAAGTTCGGATTGTCACAATCGCGGTGTCAAGGTCAATAAAAAATATTTATAAAAACTACTACTTATCTACCTTAGACTGTAGACAGGGAAGTAGGGTTGTCGAATCCACAGGGAATCAGTGGAAAGATATAATTGTTTAGTTTAGTAAATTATATTTAATTAGAACTCTAATTAAATAAAAATGCAACCTCCTCCAAACTTCAGGTTCCAGGTTTCACATAAAATTCAGTTATTCAATTGAACACCACATAGACATAGTGTTGGAAAATCAGTTGAAACAGTAATTGAAGACAGATTCTTTGTCAGAAAACCTATGCAACTAGTTTCGTCACAAACCAGTATAATCCAATTACCCAACTTATAAATACCAAGTTACCCACTTTAGTCACCTAACCCTGCTACTAGGTTTTGTCATCAACTGAACACAGATTGTAAAGCAGAAAACTCAAAGCACAATAATAAACTGTTTAATTCAACCAATACATCAATCTACTAAGTTGTTATAAAAAACTAAATAGATCCAAAAACATAAACAACTGAATAAAACACAAACCCTATATGAACCGTCCGCCTGAAGGAAGCCACAAGTATAATTTAGCCTCTCATAATACCTAAAAGAACCGACTTGCTTCTTCCTTTCTCTCGATCACGCTAACAACAGCCAAAGCATCCAAGAGGTTGCTCCTCTCGTGAAGCGTGCCCTAAGCACCTCAATTCTGCAGTCGAAAAATCGCCTTCGAATTGCTCCTCCTATTTGAATCTCGATTTCTTTGTCAGCCCAATTGGCCCATAACTAATCCAACTTAGTGATATTTAAGTGGCAGCCCATCAAATTACTTTTATTCTTTGTGCGATATTTAATAACCCAACAATTCCTTTTTCTTCATATTTGAATTTACATGACTTCATTCCTGTACAAATTAATTCAACCAAGTCAAGAGAATATTAATTCTATTTCTATGTCACATATACAATCATATTTATATTTGAGTTATATAATTAACGTGAATTTCATGTTTGCCATTTTGAAATAGAATATCTACTAACAATTAAACCATTCAAGTTAAATTAATTTAATGTAATTATTGTTTGATCATTTTCACATTTAGTTTAAATAATTTGTATTGTTTTTAACTTATTGTATGGCTCGTTTTTAATTATTCTCACATTTCAAAATAATATAATTATTTATATTATTTAAGGTTATTATTTTTAACTCAAACAAACAAACAAAACAATAATATATATATATATATAATATTATTAACTCATGTTTTGCGACGTTTGATACAGACCACTTTTACTATAATTACTAAACTATGGATTCTTTGATTCCGATGACCTGTTTGTCTAAACCGTTGATCCTAAGTATATTTAGGACATCCAATCCTTTCGTGTCGTCACAAATCTCATATGTCCCTAACAATTGTAAATATAATTCTAGAGAATTCGTAGACTGTTCACAGGCAAACTCTTGTGCCTCTTTTGCATTCTTTAGCGGTGTTATTTACTACGCTCTACTCAGACTCAGGTGAGTTTCACGGCCCTTTTTTACTCGTTTTCTTGTTGTGTGACAACCCGGACTTTTAGTCTAACCTTGTTAATTAAAACCAGTTAAACTTAACCTAATTAACTTAACTCTAATCTCAAGGACTATTTCTGCCAAATTTCTAAACCTGAATGCATGAAACTATAGGGACTGTTTCTGTCAAGTCCCAAAACTTAATCGGTTGACTCTCAAAGTCAAAATTAAAGGGGGATTTATTCTGTTTGACTTTCGAAAGTCAAACTCGCAAGCCTTTGATCAAATTTGAATTCCATAACCGAAATTCGTCCGATTCTGTAACTGATATGCACGATCACTCCATTAACGACCATCATTGACACCTTAATCGCAACTTTAATCCGACATTAAACTCAATTATGGGAATTAAGTCCAAAACCGCCGACCATTAGCATATCCTCATCAAATTCATTCGTTTATGTTATCATCCTCACAAATCGACCATCTGCACACACGCGACGGACATTTCAGAAGCAATACCACCCATCAATTTCACCGGAGTTGAAGCCTGAGTCGCCAGAGACCAAGCTTGCGCGAGTCAGAATTCCACTTAGTCGTACACCATCATTTCCATATTCATTCTGGTAATTGTTTACAGCCTTAGTTTCGTTTCTATTCATAGAACATAAGGCCTATCATTATCAGGGCTTACATTATCGAATTAAAGAAGAACAGATTCAAGGGTTCTTACTCTTACAGGTTTTAATCGAATCCTACTCTAAACATGTTTTAAATCCAATTAACTTGTATCACCAGACTCGCAATCTCCTGTTTAATAATAGCCCTATGTTAATTTAAATGTATAACATCGATTTGATCATAATCCGTAAGCTAGGGTTCATACAATTTCAGTTTAATCGAACTCTATTCCTGACCTGTTTTAAATCCGATTAATATACATGATTAGCTTCGCAATCCTCTGTATAGTAAAAGCCCTATGTTTATTGAATCAAACATCATCGAATTGTGTAAGATCCGATAACTAGGGTTTGTTTTTAATCGGTTTTGGGGCTTTTGATCTTAACACATCCTTAATGCAATTAAATCACATCCATAGATTCGCAATGTTTTAATGAGTAAAAGCCCCATGATTTCATCAGTTTCTAACATCAAATTCGTTCAGTGTGATTCTGAGTTCAAAAGCTAGGGTTTCGGGATTTCAAATGAGTTTTTTTACCAATCTAAACTTGATAACTTTTCAATTAAACGCATACACAGATTCACCATATCTCGATTAACAAAACCCATAATATTTTTGGTTCAATCGAAGTCAAATCGATGAATTTCGGGGGTGGACTTGGTTCGGCTTCGATAGGGGGGAGAACACAAGAAACCAAGTTGCTAAAACTATTTCAGTTTGGGTTTAGAATGCGATGGCCTAGCGGCTGAGATGGTTCAGGCTTTGTGCTCGTAGGGGAGGGACCCGGGTTCGAAGCCCTCCCCACTGTTTTGTTTTTAAAATCTTTTCGCAACCATTATTTTAATATTAAATCAAATCCTATATTATTATATTAATATATTAGCATGTTTTAGCCCGGAAAACCACCCGTAGGCTCGGGTTTGGTTTGTAAACCATATTTATTATTAAAAACTCATTTATAAAATAATATTTATATTATTTTCAACCCAAAACTCCAACTAAAAATAAAATATCTATACATATATTATTATCTTCGCTTTCATAAACATTTTTGTAGTATTTCAAAGTTATAAATAATATAATTATTTGTATTATTTACACTCGTTATATCCTCGAATAAAGTTAATAAATTATTATTTTTGTCACGCAAGTTAATTATTTGCGTTACTTCGCTAAACTTAAAAATAATATAATAAATTATATTATTTTCCTAGGCTTCTAGTTAACGACAAAACGCTCGAATATAATTATTATATATTATTTTGTCATTCGTCGCGTAACGTATACATCTAAATTACTAATTAAAGAATTCTTATTTCCGTGGACACGTTCGTCTACTCTTGATTATTAGAGCGTTACTTTAGGACGTTCAATCTTCCGTGTTGTCGTCACATATTCTCATTGTATCCCTAATTATTATGTGTATAATTCTAGGGCATACGTAAGCCGTTGCAGGCTAACACTCGTGGTTCCAATCGTATTCTAGTGAGAACTACCTACGCCGTTCAGGTGAGTTTTCATGGCCCCTTTCACTGTTTTATCTTGAGGGAGAAAACATGTCACAAACTATTTTTGGATTGTTGTATTCATATGTTATCATTGTTAAAGCTAAAGCGTAACACGCTATCACTGAAAGTCCTCAACACACATCAAACCGTTAATATGGATCTTAGCGAGGTAATGTTTAGTAGTACTAATGGGTTTGACAAATCCCACCCGCGTTAGTCACGCTAACTCGATTGGAGATCGAACGGGTGAAATGTTAGCCTACTCACATCGTCGGGGTTGATAGACCTGGCAAGAGGCAATTAAACAAACAGTCAGCTTCGGTTGCGAGCGCTTAAGTTAAACATGAACATAGGTTAGCTACCTATAGATACATATTGAATGATCAATAATCTGGTAAACGTTTATTTATATACTGAAACCTGTGAACTCACCAACCTCGTGTTGACATCTTTTCTTGCATGTTCTCAGGTGCACACATAGGGCATGCATGGGATTCTCCTTTTGATTTAAGTTTTATTAAATTGTTTGGACTTTCTTGAATTATGTTTGGACTTTTGGACTTTTTGGGCGCGTGTGTTTTGCGCATTTACTTTCTTTACGCTTCTGCATTAAAACTCTGATTAATATGATATTTTCATTTGAGTCTCATGCAGAGTCGTTCAATGTAACTAATGACTGAGATCCTGGTTTGTCACTTCCCAAACGGTAAAACTCCGTTAGTGGAATTTGGGGGTGTGACATGTTGGGGGAGAAACATGTACACAAACAAATATCTTTTACTTGTTTTCCCGTTGAGGGAGAAACATGCACACAAGTGATCATACTTTTACTTGTTTTCTCGTTGGGGGAGAAACATGCACACAAGTGATTATACTTTTACTTGTTTTCCCGTTGGGGGAGAAACAGGCACATAAACATACATCATTTTACTTGTTTTCCCGTTGGGGGGAGAAACAAGCACAGACAAACACGGATCCTATAATATTTCACTACCACTTGTTTACCTAAGTGCAAACACTATCATGAAAGTCCTCACACACATCGAACCGTCAATATGGAACTTAGCGAGGTAATGTTTAGTAGTACTACTGGGTTTGACAAACCCCACCCACGTTAGTCGCGCTAACTCGATTGGAGGTCGAACGGGTGAAATGTTGGCCTAAATACATTGCCAGAGTTGATAGACCTGACGGGAGGCATTCAAACACAAACAGCTAGCTTCGGTTGCGAACGCTTAGAGTAACTTGTGCATTGTCTAGCTAACAATAGGTGTGACTTATGTATGTGGATCATGTAATCACTCAAACAGTTTAATCACTTGCAAATCTGTGAACTCACCAACCTCGTGCTGACACTTTTTCTTACATGTTTCTCAGGTTGCTAAGGCACAGGTTGCACACTTAGGACATGCATGGAGTCCTACTACCATTTCATCCTTATGCAAACATTTAAAACAATTTACTTGTCTTATTAGACTTGAGCGCATTTGTTTTGCGCATTTACTTTCTTGTTTAAACGCTTCCGCATTAACTTTGCACTTTATGATATTTCATTTATGTCAAATATAGTGTCGTTTGATGTAACTAATGACTGAGATCGTGGTTTGTCATACACCAAATGATAAAACTCCGTTAGTGAAATTTAGAGGTGTGACACGCATAGCCCATACCATATAGTTGGTTGGGATAAGCATGGGACATTGGAACGCACTCGGGTTCCCGCTCCCACTGCTTGTCTTCGGAGTATCCTTATCACCCATGTTCTTCGGTTTCTGTCTGGTACGTAACTGGTGTAGATAGGTTTTGACCTAGACTCGTCAAACCCTAGCCACAAATAGTAACTTCGATCGCAAATATTGAACGTCGCTGTCGATCGTGAAGTCCGAATTACACCCTTAATAACGGTCGCTATGTTCGATCCGTGAAAAACAGGTTTGAAGGATGTAACGTTTGGCTCTGATACCAATTCAAGGATTGATTTGATAATAAAAAACGCAAACACACTCATTTTTATGAACTCTCGCATTGTTATAACCTAGAAACTGACTCAAAACATAGTTAAAATAATCACCCATACAATAGCCCTAAATATGATTATGTATTTCTAGGAAACCCAAACTTGATCAACAAGAGAACATTAAACCCTATACACTCTATAAGCTCAATAACTACCCTTAACTAAACTCCAGAAGTCTATTGGGTACGGGTCTTCCACATACTCATGTTGGGCCCTCCTCTTTGAGAATGTAAATTACTAAACACATATCGCGCTCGACAAGGCTCGCGAACCTAAACAAGTCTTTTATCTATAGGTTTTTTATTTAATATATTAGATATATATTTTGTCGCACAACGTATATAACAAGATGCACATACACATATCTTATTGTATAATAACACTATTCACAAGTCAAATCACTTTAAATCTCTTTGATATCTAAGCAAATAAGAACCTATTCACCTGGATAACAGAAAGAGGTCGTCACCTTCCTATAATGCATGACCACATGACGTTTCAAAATAAAACCAATGACACATTCATTTTCTTCTATATAATCCCATTACATTGACAAAATGAAACACATATCTTTTACATCCTAAACACTTAACTAATAATCCTTTCTTATGGTTATGGAAATGAACTAATAATCAACATGCATACTTGTTGCGATTAAGGAAAGTGATTATGAGTTGACTCACGTGGTCCGGGAATTGCTCGTGAACAAAATGAGATCCATGAGGCACATATACTGTTTCTATGTTCGGCACATACTTCTTCACCTCCCCACTCCTTATGTACTCGTCTACCTCACGAACTTTTGTCGCGTAATCTTCTTCACCAATGATCACCAATGTCGGAGCTTTCACTTGAGGAACTTGTTCTGAAGATCCAAGGTTCAATGCAGATGCTCTGCTAAGATTAAAATGTAAGAATATATAAAATGTTTGACCTCAAAGTCAACCTAACTTGGAAGATCCAAGTAATGTACCTATATGGAATTTGGAGTGCGGTTTGAAATCCAGACTTCTCATACAAAGCAGCATAGGTTGCAAGATCCTCCTCCGTAAACCAAGAGGGCAGAGGAGTCGACGGTGTGACCAAATCCATGATCTCTTGGGTTTCATCGGCTATCGGCATTTCACTTCTAGAAAAAATTATGTAGATGTTTCTCACCACAGTTTTAACATCAAAACGACCAAAATCAGCTTCAGCTCTTCCGGGCTCCTAATAAAAATTCCAATAACATATACATAATTCAAGTTTCATAAATATATGAATATGTAAGCTGTTCTGTGTACTAAGGGTGCTAAACGACTCATGTTCATGGGTTGGTGGTTGGGCTGACACGGACCCAAAAATCATGTTAGGCTGGTAAACTCAAACATGACACAAATATTTACAAGTTGACACGAAGATGACCTGTTTAATCTGATTCTTTTTCATATTTACTTTTTACATATTAATACTCTAAAATTACAAGTCTGCAATACAAAATACAAATGTATATAAGACAGTTACGGTTAAATTATAAAACTCATTGGAGTTTCTCTTTATATTTCTAAATTTTTGCATAAAATATCCAACCATTTTAAGTTATGATGTAAAAACAAATTTAAGAAAAATAAAAACTAAATATGTTAAACGGGTCAACCGAACCCATCTAGCTAAATGTGTTCGTGGGTTAGACCCGAAACCAACCTAAACTCATTTAGACTAAAACCCAAACATGCATATTTCATATTAGATTCATGTCATGTCATAAACTCACACCCCTGTCAACGTACCTGCCATCTTCGAACATAAAAGCCCTCAGGGAGCGCAAAATGATGCTTGAATGCAGCCGGTGGCATAAATGCCATGCCAAGTGTTACAATTCCTGCAACTTTCTCTTGGTGGAGAACCACGAATGAGTAGGCAACCCATGCTCCAAAATCTTTAGCAATCACAAAAACCTACGAATAATTAATCAAACAAATTTCATCTTAGTGCAGAGGTGGTTCAGTGGCATGTGCCGTCGCACGGGGCATGTAATTTTGATGGTTTTCTAGGGGCATAAAAATTTTAATATATATATAATTATATATAAAAAAATATATTTTGATGGTTTCTCAGTAGTCGCGCTGAACATTTGAAATCTCGGAAACGCCTCTGTCTTAGTGCCAAAGCTAATTTTATAAAAAAGTAAATATAAAGAATCAAACAAATTTGATCAAAGTGCATACCTTAGAAATAGCGAGAGAATCAAGGATGGAAACAATATCATTAACAAAGTCGTCGTAAGAAGCTTTATCAGGTTCTGCAGGCGGATCGGAGAGACCGTATCCTCGGTAATCAGGGGCGATGACTCTGAAACCAGCGTTTGCAACGGCTATCATCTGGTGGCGCCAAGTGTACCATATCTCCGGGAACCCGTGAAGGAAAATCACCGCGGGCGATGACTCGGAGCCGATCTCAGCGATGTGCTGGTTTAGCCCGTTGACTTGTATGAATCTGTGTGAAATTTGATCCATTATTTGTGGTGTTCGAAGGCATCTTGTTTTTGAGTTTTTAAAAGACGTCGGCTTTGTAATTTGTAAATTTTATAAAATAAAAATATTAACAGCAAAAAACAATGATTATGAAATGGTGGAATACATATATACTAAATTCGGATAATATCATACAATACTAACAAATTTCATAAATTTCTGTTTAAATTCACTCAATTTTTTAGCAAGTCACTCAGACTTTCATTAATTGTTTTAATTTCTTATTAAATGCTAAATTTTATAAAATTAAGTGAGGTAAATCAGTGGCGGATCTAGAAAATAATTTCAGGGATAACACGATTTTTTTTACCGTACATTAAAAAAAACGATAATAAACACAATAAAACATGTATCTAATGGATTTCTGTTCTCCGGCATTTGAAAGCTTGAAATCGAGCCATTACATCGTCTTCTGTTACTTTATTAAATGTTTCTCTTTCGACCGCACAAACTAGAGCATTGTTGAGGGGTAGCGGGTGCTACCCCTCCCTCTTTAATAGATCCGCCCCTGAGGTAAATGAAATATACCTCAATGTGTTAGAAACAAAGATAGAAGATGATAGAAAGCTTCATTTTATTGATGTGTCTTTCAACTAATACATATATCACATATATGTACACGTATTAATCGTAAACGATGATAAGTTATAAACTGGAGAATGATGATGTATTATATCATTATAATAATTTATAACACCCACCCTCAGACATATTACAGTTCATTAACACATTAACAACATAGTTCAAGCTGATGTTAAATCGATACTAATGAATCAGTTATGTTGCCTAATTAAAACCTTACTAAGAAAACTCAGTGGGACAAAACTTAGTTAAGGGAAAAAGAGTGCAGCGTGCATAATGCAAAACGTCCCTAAAGCAAGTTTAATTATGCACGAAAATGGAGTTTTTAATGTGAATTGTGATGGTATTTCTAAACCAGTGCACACATTTAGGTCCTTGGTCATGGTTGGTTCTTTAAGTTGTGGAATAAAGTAGTCTTAGCAAGCGTTTTTTAGAAACAAATTGAGCATTGATTGCCTAACTAGGGGTAACATGCTAAATAGTGAACAAAAGATGAGAGTTTTATACCTTTAACCTTATCAGCCGTTTTGTGAGAATTTGAGCCTCTTTCTCAGCTATAAAACTTATTTAGAATAATTGTTCATTTTCTGTTCTTGTGTGTTTACCATAATGATTCATTATGTTAGAACTTGCTTACTTGATACATGTTAAGACCATGAACCAGATTTTTGCACATATATGATTAAGGCATTAGGATTAACCCGTTGTTTAGACCGTTTTCTTTTGTATTCCCTACCCCTGACATTATCCCTTAGATACCCACTTTGAGCCTAATCCTTTCTCTTGTTAAACTCATAAATTAATCCATTAACCTTTAGCCTTTTATTTTTAAACCCGTGAGTTGAAAGTTGATTGTGTTGGTGTTAATAGAATTTTTTTTTATTTAGATATGTTTTCAGAAAAAGAAAAAAAAAAGACAAAAAAGAAAAAGAAATAGAAAAAGGGGAAAAAAAGAAGAGAGAAAAGAATACAAAAATATGTTATTGTGTAAAAATTCACCCAAGGTTTAGTTTAGTGATCAAAGAATAAGAGCTTCATGATTACTGGTTTACTGGTTACCTACTCCCTCTTTTTGTTTTCAACCATAATAGTCCTCGACTTTTCGTGATTACATAACCGTATCCATTTTAACCGTTACATTGAACATAAATTTTCGGGGTATTACACCAATGCCCTCTGTTTTACGCTGGCCTTTATGCATTTGGAGAATCTTGGGTTTTTGAACATTTAATTGTTGATATTTTTTCCTTACTTGGTAGAAGTCGGAAATATATGTTATATACTAATTGTTGACTTCTTGTTATGCCAGTTGGATTCAATGTTGGACCATTTTGTTGCCGTATGAGGCACTCAAATGTGGACTAGAAGATTAGGGGCTTGTTATTAACGTGAACACACACACCCTCGTTGAAGAAGTTTATTAAAGTGGTGTTTTAAATGTTATGGTAGACTTCTTTGTTGAAGCTGGATGGTTTTATTGTTTTCGAATTTCAAGTGTTGAATATAAATGAGTTTACCGTAAGCAAAATCATGAGTTTCTGGTGCCGTCAGGTTGACTTTTTCTAACAATTTCCGCATCGTTGTACGATAACTATTGGTTGTTTAGAAGTTAAGGTGTTACAGTTTGTAACACAGTTGAAGCAATGTGTTCAAATATTTATTACACTTTTGTACTTTAAATCGGTTGTGTAGAACGACCCTCTATATGTATAAACATTGTCATATATCTTCGAATATGTGTGTAAATATATATATATATATATATATATATATATATATATATATATATATATATATTACATATTGAGGTTTTAATTTATTACAATGAATAACACTTGGGGCAGTAAATATGTCGACAAGACTATCATGCGACAATATCGGATATTGAAGAATCTTTTCCTGAAGAGTAAGAAGATGTTTGACTATAGTTTTCCGAGCCACTTATTTTTCTTGCAGCACTACGCATGAAAAACGCCGGCTCGGATGGTATTTGGAGAGTAAGAGATAAGCTATTAAGCATAAGAACAACTGAAGCCATCGTTGGCCTCTCATCAACATTACTTTGAACACATAGTAAACCAATGTGGATGGTTCTATTGATTTCCTGTAATGAACTAGATTCGACCATCAATGTGGGATCTATCATATTTGATGTAGTTTCATGTCGCCAACTTCTCCATGCCTATGAGCAGTCAAGTTATTAGCACTAGGATGAAACTTACTTGTATACTATTAGTACCTCGGTAGTGAGCACTTACATAGCTAAGAAGGAATTCTACTCTCTCATCAATCTTGAAGCAGTAATTCTTCTGACCCGTTATTATTTCAAGCAATAGTACTCCAAAACTGAAAACATCCAACTTCACTGAAAACTGGCCATGCATGATATATTCTGGAGGCATATAACCACTATAGCATGGTTACAAAAGAAAGAGAGTTAGGGAAAAAAATGAACATTTGGAAATTTTTATTGAAGGCACAATGGATTTATGATATTCATTCATAGCTGGTGTACTTACAAAGTCCCAACAATTCTATTTGTCTGCCCATGGGTTTCTTGGAGGTTAAACAACCTTGCCATGCCAAAATCTGCTATTTTTGGGTTCATTTCTTCATCTAACAAAACATTACTAGCTTTCAAATCACGATGGATTATTCTCAAACGTGAGTCTTCGTGAAGATAAAGAAGGCCACGAGCAACCCCTTTTATAATTTTGTTACGTTTATTCCAATCAAGCAATGCGCCCTTAGTTGGATCTACAAATAGTAAAAAATAAAATTTTAAAACATTAAAGAGTTGTAAGATAATTTGTACACTATTCGTCTATGATATATACAAATTTAAATATTTAATTAACATATTTATTTTCCAAGCGTTCGATTGTTTGATCGGAATCTGGTGCAAGTTCATACGAGTTACTTTCTAGGTTTTTTTAACTCATTATTCACGCTTTTGAACGTTTATCAGCTTGTATGGTTTTAAGATGTGGATACTTTGCTTCAAGTAGAGGCCACAAAGAAATTACCAAATATAAAATGATCAAGGCTTGCATTTGGCATAAACTCGTAGATGAGAAGCCGTTCGGTTCCTTCCAAGCTAAAACCAAGAAGCCTAACCAAATTACGATGTTGAAGCTTCGCAACAAGCATAGCCTCGTTCTTGAATTCAATTTCACCTTGTCCGGATTCCTTTGAAAGCCTCTTCACTGCTATTTCTTGTCCATTTTGAAGATTACCCTATGGATTCAAAATTAATATAAATTTAATGTTCTCATTTCACAAATCAATGTCTAAAAACAACTGTATTTTCTTTATTACCTTGTACACCGATCCAAATCCACCTTCTCCAAGCTTATTGCTCTCAGAGAAATCATTGGTAGCTGCTTTTATCGTTTCAAAGTTGCATTGAAGTGATTCAATAGTGCTTATATCCACAGTATTATCTAGTTAGAGAAGAAAGACAATGAATAATAAGACGAAGATATATACAATTTTTACACCCTAAAATTGAAAACAAAAAACATTGGGTTCAAAATCTAAGCTCCAAATGTTGAAATTGGGATGCGATGGTTCGATTGTCACTAGATCAACATGGTTATAGTGTGGTCTATCCATATTCCTAACTCTCACAACCTAGCTACTTAACACCATTGTGGCCATTCAACCCCATGAAGTCGTGCTTTTTTGTTTCAAATTAAACTTCAGTAATCCAAGAGCCACCATTCCCACCTCTTTCCCATACGGTTCTAAACCATAAGTTCCACATAATCCATATGCTTCTCGTGTCACTTCGTCCTCCCATCCCACTATTGAGCTCACATCTTGTACTGTTCCTACCACGCATCCAAAATGGTTCTCTGTCATGACTAAAACAATGCTTTCCAAGAATGGCACATGAGCATTAGTTCCTTCTTATCCTAATATTATTGTCATTGATTATAAATAGGTTTATAGATTGAAGAAGGAAGAAAAAGGTGGTGTTATGAAAAAACTAGATTCATGACATCTTCAAACTTGTTATAAGATTCACCACCATTCATACTGTTTTGTCCATTGTGGCTAGGACTAGATTGTCTCTCCCTAACTTGATGTTCATAATGCATACATGACACTCTCAATGAAACATTTTACTTGAAAAAGCACTTGTTCCACCCCTTGGTTTTCTTATCATGTATGCCTTAAACGAAAATCCATTTATGAGTTTGCAGAATCTCCTAGATCATGGGTTTAGGATCTTTCAGACACTCATGTACATATTTTCAGTTACTCTAAGACAAACTTACTAATAGAAGAACTTTATAACTTGACACAACTAAACATGATCAAATCTTTTAATGACTCGATTAAGATTGAAAATCGAACGACAGCCCAACAAAGAATATGAAAATTATAGTCATTTTGCCTCTTTTATGTAGGAATCATGTTTTTTCATCAAAACTAACTTCACCACCAAAGTTGGATACAATAGGATATAAATATGATATTAACATAACAATTAAGGAACTTCTTAAGAAGTTAATCTAACCTTTTTTAACCCGATTCTTCTTCCTCTTCAGTACGATGAAAATGCAGATGCAAGCAATGAGTATTGCGCTAACAGTCGGGATAATGACTAAGATTATAGTTCGACTTGAGCTACTTTTTTTGCCTGCAAAAATAGCCATGAAACAGAATAGGCAACTTTATTTGAAAAAAATAATATAAAGTAAAAGATTAAGAAAACTCCAATATAAGATGTGTGTTGATTTCATTGGGAAGTTGTGAAATGGATTCTCTGGTACTTGATTGGTACAAGGGATATTGGATTGGAATTTAGTAATGGTCATTATGAAGAAAGTATGGTTGTTGGTTATGTTGATGTAGATTTTACAAAGGGTCTTGATAATGGGAGATTTGTTACTTTGCTATGCATTTAAAGTTCTTGAATTCCTAGTAAGTTGGAAAGCATGATTGAAGCATGTGGTGTTTTTATCTACAATTAAGTATAGCTTTGACTATAAGAATCTATATGGTTGAACTGCTTTGTTTATGAACTTGGGGTCTAGGTCATTGATGTAGTGGTCTTGTGTGATAACCAACATGCAATACATCTATCAAAGAATCAAATGTATCATGAGAGGGACCAAACACATTTCATCAGGGATGTCATGAACTCTAAGGACGTGAAGATTGACAGGTTTAATATTGATGTTTCTATAGTGTATGAATGTGTTGCACTTTTGTTGAACTAGTTAGGTTTGACTTTGCACTAAGATAGAGATTGTTAGAATATAGTGCTCATGTCAATTAGGGTTATTGTTGAAGTAGTAATAGTCTACAAATAACTTATTGCCGACAGGGAATAAAGGGTCAGCAAGATGTAGTTACCACCGATGTATATAGTTTCTACTAACGTGCTGATGGCGAATAAATGCTTCCGTATGAACTATGTCAGAGTTTCTACCAAAGATTAATCATAAGATTCTTACTATTTGTTACGTTGTATCCTTCTTTTATTTGTTAGACAAGATGTGTATATAAGTAGTGAGGTTAGATCTTTTATGTGGACTTTCAATTGTATTTTTGTTCTTCTTTTCTCAAACCATTTATAAGAGTCCATGAGATTTCTTCAGTAAAGTTGTAATCGTTGATGATTACTTTTGTTTTAAATCTTTAATATGTTGTTATTTGGTATTAGAATGGAGTTATTTCACAATACAATATATTGAAAAATGTTTGCTATTTAAAATTTTAAATATCTAAACAACTTGAAGGTAGTGAGCAGTGGTAGTTGCGGTTGAACTTGTGATCATGAAGAGGGACCAAACACATTTCATCAGGGATGTCTTAAACTCTAAGGACGTGAAGATTGACAGGTTTAATATTGATGTTTCTATAGTGTATGAATGTGTTGCACTTTTGTTGAACTAGTTAGGTTTGACTTTGCACTAAGATAGAGATTGTTAGAATATAGTGCTCATGTCAATTAGGGTTATTGTTGAAGTAGTAATAGTCTACAAATAACTTATTGCCGACAGGGAATAAAGGGTCAGCAAGATGTAGTTACCACCGATGTATATAGTTTCTACTAACGTGCTGATGGCGAATAAATGCTTCCGTATGAACTATGTCAGAGTTTCTACCAAAGATTAATCATAAGATTCTTACTATTTGTTACGTTGTATCCTTCTTTTATTTGTTAGACAAGATGTGTATATAAGTAGTGAGGTTAGATCTTTTATGTGGACTTTCAATTGTATTTTTGTTCTTCTTTTCTCAAACCATTTATAAGAGTCCATGAGATTTCTTCAGTAAAGTTGTAATCGTTGATGATTTCTTTTGTTTTAAATCTTTAATATGTTGTTATTTGGTATTAGAATGGAGTTATTTCACAATAATATATATTGAAAAATGTTTGCTATTTAAAATTTTAAATATCTAAACAACTTGAAGGTAGTGAGCAGTGGTAGTTGCGGTTGAACTTGTGATCATGAAGACCAAGAAAATTCATGAAAATCGTAAAGTAAATAGAAATTAACTCAAATAAATAAATTGGGTTGGGTGTGTGACGGGATATATGTAGGCCCTTTTTGAAATTCCTCTCGTGATTTAAAAAAAAAGGATGTTTTTTATTTAATTTTGATAAAATATTTTTAATGTTTTACAAATTTTTTTTCCAAAAACGTTTATTTTTTAAAACCCATTTTTAAATTCTTTTAAAGAAAATGTTTTTGAACCATTTTTTTTTAGTATAATACAATTGTATATTTAATAATAAAGTATCAGGTAAACAAACAAAAAGCTGCCCTGCAAAGATCGATCTTATAAGATGTTTAGGGCTGACAACATACGTACCTGGTGGTGATGGAACCGGTTGAGATGGTGGCGGGAGAGTTCTTGAATTGATGTAATATTCATAAATCTCATACCTAATATTACAACGTGCCATAAGAATTACCGCACCATATCTCCCATTACAACACAATGATAGTTGATTAATTGCATATTCCAAACAATCATCACATTGCGCCTCCGATAACGTTGGAATACACTGCATAAGGCCGTAAATTGTGTTCGAATCCGGCCCACTCGTATCCTCCATAGCAAACTTCAACATCGAACCACCAGCCGCCGCTTCGCCTCTCAGCTTGTTCATAAACGGTTCAAGAACCCCATTGAATTGCTCCTTATCAGTGAACGTGTTAAAGTTATACAAAAAGAAAAAATCTCTACTCATATCATTATTATTGTTTTCTAGTATAGGCCCATTAGAGTACTTTAATAAACAATATTCGTAATATATAATAGCTTGTGTTTGGTTAGGACAAGTTTGCCTTAACCGATAAATAGAGTCCCTCAAACAAGTTTGACACATGTTTAGCTCCACGTCACCGCGGCAAAGGCAGATCGCGTTGGCTGCATCGGTTCCTTGACCGGCTGAAGAGTTGTAATAACCGGAGCCGGAGTTGTTGGTCTGGAGAGAAGTCAAAGCGGTATCGAGATTTCGACTGTATAGGCTATTGGGGGTGTAAGTAGTTTCGTTGTGACAGATATGGTAAGGGTATTGAGGTTGGGCTTTGATGGGAAAGTTGATTAGGTAGATGAAAATATTTAGACAGAATAATAGAAGTGTGTTTCCGGTGAGGATTCTCATGTTTTTCTCTTGATCTTGTGGTGGAGGAAGAGATCCCAATTAACTCTTTTTTTAGGGAGGTTAGAAAATGATGGGAGTCTACTTGTGGTTATATGTATTTGAATTAATTAAAGAATGGTGATGTGATATGTTGGTTCATACTTTTCAAAGTGCAGACGATTGTGAACATCTTGAGGTAACTTAGAAAACCTTTTATTTTTTTTAAAGGATAAAGACAAAAAAAAAAAAACACAAATTACTCTGCCCCTCCGGGCCCGTTTCTCTAGCGGTGCCTTCGGTATCCTCGACTCTATTCTTGCAGTCGTGGCCGCCGGCCCTATTCTCTTACTAACGCTTCCATTTTATTTATGTTGTGTATATTTTCTCTCCAAAAATTAAAGTTCAAGATATCATGGTTTCTTCGCAATCTGTCCTAGGGAGGTTTGATGCGACGGATATGAGGAGAGACCATTACTAGAAAACATGCATATTTCCTATAAAAGTATGCGACAACTTTCCGACAAAAGAAATTTCCCATAAGTTTGCGACAACTTTCGACAAAACAAAAACAAAAAAGTAACCATAAGATTTCCTATAATTTTCCGAAAAATTTATTAAGTAAATTAACTTATTTATTTAATATAATCGTCGGAATATTGTCGAAAATTACCTACGAAAGGCTTTTGTCGCTAATTCGTCAGAAAATTAGTCTAGACTTTGTCGGAAAAACGATGTCGCAATTTTTTCATTTTTTTAGTAGTGAGATTTCGTGAGAAATTTGTCAGAATTGGTCGTTAGCGACAAGTTTCCGACGAATTAGCGACAAAAGCATTTCGTCGGTAATTTCTGACAATATTCCGACGAATATAGTAAATAAATAAGTTAACTTATTTAATAAAATTGTCGGAAAATTGTAGGAAATCGTATTGTTAGTTTTTTGTTTTTGTTTTGTCGCTAACTTGTAAGGAATTTCATTTTGTTGGTAATTTATCAGAAACTTTTGTAAGAAATATATATTCTTTTCTAGTAGTGGACAGCTTATAAGTGTTTGATAATTTAGAAGAAGCATGAAAAGGAGATCGTTGTGGATCCGAAGACAAAGAAAGCTACCAGATTTGTGATAATTGCTTGATATTGTATATGGAGAAAGTTTGCATTTAAGGAGGAGTTTGGTAGAGATGTTCCTGATATTGGAAATGGGTGGTTTAGGATGTGTGTGATGGGCAACCGCACACGACCAAAATTTTGTGGGCTAAAAAAATATGTTTTACATATAAAAAATTATGTTAAATTTCATGTTTTACATTGATTGAATAAATATAACTTGTTATAAAACAGTATTTTCTATGAAGATTTGTATGTTTGGTGTTATTAGTCATCTGTGAAATAAGAAATAATTAAAAATTTCTTATGATTTAGTAACTTTTAATAAAATATTAGAATATATGTTAGATATTTAATTATTTAACATCATCATCTATACTGTATGATAAATAAAGGTTTTTAGGGGGACACTTGTCACTCTCCTATGCATTCTGATCATTTTTTCCGCATCTCTCTCCTCTTAATTATATCAAATTCCATTAATTGTTTTTTTTATAAATTTTTGTTTTCCATCTCTCTCTCTCCTATTAAATAATAATGATTTGTATAATTATTTTTATAAAACTTTTTTCATTTAAAAAAATAGGTTTGTTCGTAAACACATTTTTAGAAATTGAACATTTCTTTCATTCTTTTTATAAAATATTTTTTTTTAAAAATTATAAAATGTTTCTAAAATTTGTATTAAAAAACTATATAATATGTCATAAATATGTAATATGTAAATTTTTATTACTAAGTGTACGCATAATATTGTATTTTTTTCAACATGTGCAATACACGGAGTTTCTAACCTAGTTATTTAATAGGAGAGAAAAGAGAAAAAAAAATCTAAATTTCATCAGAAGTTGTCACGTAGCAAGTATAGTTATTTCATTTATTATAATATACGTTAGAAACCCTGTATATTATACGAGGTGAATAAATGCAGTGTTATATATATTTAATAATAAAGATCTAATATTATATATTTTTGATATATTACATAGTTTTTTTAATATAAAATTTTGAAACGTTATATAGTTGTTTTTTAAAAAAATGAAAGAAACTTTCAAACTATAAAAATGTTTTATGAATAAAGCTATTTTGTAATTAAAAAATGTTTTATAAAAATAGTTATAAAAATAAATAGTATTTAATAGGAGAGAGATGCGTGAAACAAAAATTATAGTTTTTTTGTTAAAAACTTGTGTCATTAAATAGGAGAGAGAGGAGAGAAAAAATATTGAGGATGAACATGTGGCACCCCAAAACCTTTATTTATTAGTATGTATAGACTAGCTTAGAACCTGTGTAATACACAAGGTGAAAAATATCAATAAATAAATTTTTTAAATCTTTTATATGTATTTTATAGGTGGAAAAATGCTTTACATATACTAACAATAGAAAACAAAATCAAAAAATATGTAAAAATTAATATAAGCTAAATAAATTAAATATTATTCAATGTAATTTGACTTTCATTTATAATTTGATTGAAAACGTAAGCTAAATAGTTATATTTCAAAGTTTCTTATAATATGAGATAATTTAAAATAAATGTGTTTTATTAGTATAACTAATAATTTGTTTAAAAATATATTATTATTGAAAATATGAAAATGTATTTATTATGAGAGAGAGGCGGGAAAAATTTTATAAGGATGAATATGAAGGCGACACATGGCATTAAGAAACCTTTATTTATTATATAGTATAGATTAGTATATGGCGGATTTAGACACAAACGTAGTTAGACAAAAGTTGAAAAGTTGGTAGACCATCTTCACACCACATGTGATGTCGCGGGTTCGAGACTTGGCAGTCCCATTTTTTTCACTCACTTCTCATCCCCCTTTGTTACATTTTTTAATCTTCATGTACATCACTACTACACAAATGGACAAAAACGACCGAATTTGTGACCAACAAAACCGGTCGCTAAATTAGCGACCATATCAGTGTTAGCTACCAAAACAAACTCGATCGCAAAATTAGCGACCATAGCGTTTTTGTCGTGAAACGATCGCAAATATAGCGACCAGATATATTAAAAAGTAATAAGAAAGTAGATTGTCAATCTCGGTCCCAAATATAGTCGCTTCCATTGAGTCGTCGGTCGTGGCGTAAGTCTTCCGGAACGACCTCGTCAACAGCGTGCGACTGTCGTCGATTATCATCTTCCATGCGCTATCTAACGTCTCGTGCTTCTTCGGCTTCAGCACTCTCAGTGCTCTTGCACCTGTTCAATGTTAGGTCGATAATGTTATCAATCTAACGATTATGAACTCAGATTCATCACAAATTCTCCTTGTTATTGGAATACCTTAGGTTTTGAATTGTATTAGGTGTGAAATTACTAACTTGCCCTTAACATTGGTGTGAAATTACTAACCTGCCCTTAACATTGTTTTAAGGTTGATTGTCAACTTTGGCCTGCCAATTATTATTTTATTAGTTCTCTCAACGACTAAATTGGCTAGATGATTTGACCTGCAATGTTTCTTTAATCAGCATATTGTTGAAGTTAACTAGTTTTGATTGAAAATTGTAAAATTCCTCTATATTACTCACCTCAAATAACTAAACGAATTTTAGAACATCGTCAGCCGTTTTGTAATATCCATGATTTTTCCGGTCTAATTTTTATTTTATTTCACAATCCATTTCAATTCCGTAACGGTTCAACACAATATTTCACATTATTCACTATTTTAAACAAGTATCAATTTAACGTTTCAACTTAGCTTATACATAGTATGTTCTATTAAATATATAACATATGCATGTATATTTATATAGATGTATATATATATATAATTTTCTTAAATCGAAATAAAACTTATAAAATTTTAATCATATAAGTACACCTTTATATATATATATATATATATATATATATATATATAAATGTATTTATTTATGGATAAATATGTAAATATATGTATATATATTTTATTAGATAATTCATTTACACAATTATTTATTTTATAAAAATGGAATTTATTTCTTTATAAAATATTTTTAAGTAAATAAATAATCAATTAGATTTAAAAAAAATGATATAACTAAAGAAAATAAAAATTTAAAGCAAATAACATTAGTCTTGAACATTTTGATTCAAATAAACCCCCACTCTTGCACATGGACCTTTACCTTCATTTTTAACCCATTCAAAGAAACTTGAACCCTTTTCATCAATTTTGACTTTTAAAGTCAAATAACCCAAGAACCATACAATTCAAGACTGTTGGCGATCCAATTTGGTTACTTTGGACTTCCCTGCATAAGTAATCGATCCCCAGGCCCAATTAGAGTCTTAATTCGATCAAAATCCGTGGTTTAATTCGAATTCAATCAAGTTTGACTCGACAGAGTCAAACCAAGCTAAATCAGGAAAGGATCCGCGAGATTGAAACGCGTTTTTAACAGTAAATTATTCATAGACTGATTGCGCATGAATACAGACCGTGAACGTGACCCAATTCACTCTCAATTGACGCGTATTTTGTTCGAACAACTGTCATCCGTAAAGGGGAAACTGAATCAGACGTTTTTGATAAAACGAATCGAATTAACTCGTCCCTACACGGTCGCACAACCAATTCCAAACTCTCCCAACCCTCAGTTGACCCCCATTGCACCTCTAAAGCGCTGCCAAGATCGATTAACACCGAGCCTGAAACTCCAACCGTTCGTCCTCTACGCCCCCACCATATCAGGTAATACTTAGTTCGTTCGAATCGTAAATGGGTCCCTATCAATAGCCCCATGCCAATTTATGTTAGCAAAATCTATCGAACACGATTTGAATTAGAGTTCTTACCCTGTTCTTACGTGTTCTTGAATTAGGGTTGGCTTTCGAATCTCTATTTAATCAAACGGGATCTCTTTTAGACCAGCGAAACCCCCGGTCCAACTGGTTAAGACGCTGCACCATTGGAACGAGGGGCGCGGGTTCGAAACCCGCATATCCGGCTTTTTGCGCGCGCCCCCAAAGCCAGATCCGACCCCCTGTTTGGTTTACATTATTAGCAAATCGAGCCAGTACCATAACAAGGGATAGTCCCCTGGTCCAGCGGTAACGCGCCTTGCTTACACAGGAACCACCCGGGTTCGAACCGGGTGGCCTGCAATGTTTTTTTTTAGAACTTAATGTGACTCAGAAAAATTTTATAAAAATAGTTTTTGAAACTTTATAAAATCTGAAACATGTTAACAGAATAAAATGTTAACTTGGAAATTAAAAATTATTTAATTATTTAGATTAGTTATCTTTATTTAAGATAAATTATATTTAGACAAATATAATTTTCTAATATATACTAATGTATATATTTACACCTCATTTTGGCACACTCTCATAAATAAATAAATAAAATAAATTTATTACAAATATAGTCTTACACCACTTTTATTAAATAAATAAATAAAAGAATTTATTTAATGTATTTAGTTATTCAAATTAAACCCTAAGACCATTAATATATTTTTGTTGAAATTTATACACTTTGAGACTGACATTTTCATATCAAACTCTTATTAAAATACATATACATATATCTTTTCACATGAATTGACATAACCTTGTACAAATCTCTACACTCACACCCATTGAAACCCTAGACTTTCTTTAGACCTTGTGCACGACATTAATTCAAGTTTATACAATTTCACCCTAGGTTAACTTGTGATTTAAGAATCATTTGGGCTACATATTTGCTCGTGTTATCTACGCAATTATTACAGGTGAGTTTACATAGCCCCCTTTTCCATTTTGTACTTTTGGGGTGAAACATGATTTACCTTTTTGAAACCTTTTTGAAACCTTTTTGCATATACTTAAATACAATTCAATAATATGATATTATGTGTTATGTTCTTTATGCTTGAATGCTATGAGTTAAGACTACATATACATGACATTAGTACAATCATTAACTCCGTACAAGCCAACAGTTAACATTGATAGATCTATTGTGTCTGACAAACTCACCCGGTTAGGGTGTTTGTTACCGACTTTACATTAGGGTAACTTGCGTGTTATGCCTCAGTCATAAGGTTTGATTGTAAACACTTAGTTTAACTATAGATTCTCCATAAATGCCTTATACACGTGTATCGTATGAATTGTATAAAACACTTTAAACTTGGTTGTGTGTCAAAACCTGTGTATGCTCACCAACTTTTTTAGTTGACCTTGTTTTCATCATGTTTCTGGTACTAATGCTTGAGAATAAGTACAAGTTGCTTCACTTAGGACCGAGGACCTAGAATTTCATTTAAAGAAACTATTTATGTATTTCTATTTTCCTTGTATTGTTGGATTCATGTTTATTTATGATATGAAATTGATTGTTTAAATATTTAACTTTAGTGAACCTTGAGCTTTTGAACAGTCTACATGTCCCGCCCCGACGTATTCCGCCGTCGGTTGGGGTGTGACACGTTTGATCATTTCTGGATTGATCTCAGCTGTGTTAATTAAATGGTTATTTAGTGGGTGCACCCACAGCAGATCAGAGCCCTACAAACTCTTTAAAATTGGCGGTTATTTGTCAAAAGGAGCAATCTGTGTTTTCCTCACGCGGATCACACACATTCTATAACTTCCGCACTCCCTTCCCTCCCTAAATTCCCGCATCTTCTACAATCCTACAAGTTGGTGAACGATCAGACGCTACCTCCAGGCCGCAAGCCTCCGCCACCACCATCATCTTCTTCACGGTCAACCTTCTGCTGCAAGCCTCCACTTCTTCACGATTTATTAACATGCTTCACCATCATCTTCTTGTGGGTAAAACCCTAAATCAAATTTCAATCTTCTGTTCCTCTCGGTAGTCTCATTGCCACAAACCAGTACCTAATCGATAGTTGTGTTAATCTTGAGTTAAGGTAACAATCTCAACTTTAAAGTCGACCATTATAATTTCTATATTCGAACTAACTGCTAAGCACAACTTGAAATTACTAACTCTTATTATTCCGGCAGTCATGCCACCGTCGGAGCTAATTGCTAAGCACAACTTTAAGGTTCGTATTTCACTTCAATTTCTTTGAATTTGATAGATCTTACTGCCTAATTAGCTTCTGAATCTGGTTGAGATCCGAGATCCTGGCATTAAATGCCATAATAGTGTAAGTTAGGGTCAAATTTCAATCTACGGTTCTAATTTCTATATTTTCACTGTTTTTATCTATACAATCTGATTCAACTTGATGAAGTTAGGGTTTCTATAAATTGAACTTATGTGTACTATTTGATAAAAAATTAGAATCGGATACCATGCTTGGCAAGGAATTTTTCACCGAGTATGATGAAGCAAGTCTGTATGAAGTTTAGGAAGTTGTGGGGAAGGGAATAAGTTATGGTGTTGTTGCAGATGCAGTTGATACGCAAATTGCTTCCTCAGTTGATTACCTTTAGTTAATAGCATCATCATTTAACACAAGAACTCTTATTATTGAGAAGTAGTTGTTTTATGATGTCTTTGGATCATCTTCCATAGAAACACAGTTATATATGAGATATTCCTTTTAAAACAATCAAAATTGTTATAGTATGAACAGAATTGATAACAAATACTAATTTTTTTTATGTGTTATTTTTAGATTCTAGGTTTACATAGCAAGAACTTCCAGCTTGCAAGCGAATTCTTACCCCCAAATGGGTATTTATCTTTATTTCCTCATGTTTCTTATTCATCGACTTATGATAAAGAACCGAGCTGAATTTCTTTTTATGTAATCTACTACAGGTGATTTCAGCTACTACAGGTGATTTCAGCATTCACGCTTGTGACTATTATCTTCATACCTATAAGACTTGCTTCAAGCCTTTGCCTCTCGTGATGTATGATTAAAATTGACTTAATTAACTAACTTCATGAGCATTTCCTTTCTTGCTTGTAATAGTTTATAATTTTGGATTTGTTTTTGTTCAAGTAAGTAGTTGAAATTATTGTTCGGTACAATAATGCCTGCATACAAGGCTCAAAAAACCAAAAGGTTCAACATATACAATCCGTAACTACAAATAAAACCTGTGTCAGAAGCTTGACAGTAAGTTTTAAATCAACTACTTTACAATAAAGATTCAACATTTAACGTTCTCTCAACCGAAAGAACTTTGGGTTAGGGAGAAAATGAAGCAGCCTATTTATGTCTATTATCAGCTTGACCATTTCTATTAGAATCATCGCAGGTAAAAACCTTTTCATTTCCATCTTATACTTTCCTCGAGTTAAAACATAAATTCATTTCATTTTAAACTAAAAACCTACTTTCCTCGTGTTCTTGAATTAGGGTTGGCTTTCGAATCTCTATTTAATCAAACGGGATCTCTTTTAGACCAGCGAAACCCCCGGTCCAACTGGTTAAGACGCTGCACCATTGGAACGAGGGGCGCGGGTTCGAAACCCGCATATCCGGCTTTTTGCGCGCGCCCCCAAAGCCAGATCCGGCCCCCTGTTTGGTTTACATTATTAGCAAATCGAGCCAGTACCATAACAAGGGATAGTCCCCTGGTCCAGCGGTAACGCGCCTTGCTTACACAGGAACCACCCGGGTTCGAACCGGGTGGCCTGCAATGTTTTTTTTTAGAACTTAATGTGACTCAGAAAAATTTTATAAAAATAGTTTTTGAAACTTTATAAAATCTGAAACATGTTAACAGAATAAAATGTTAACTTGGAAATTAAAAATTATTTAATTATTTAGATTAGTTATCTTTATTTAAGATAAATTATATTTAGACAAATATAATTTTCTAATATATACTAATGTATATATTTACACCTCATTTTGGCACACTCTCATAAATAAATAAATAAAATAAATTTATTACAAATATAGTCTTACACCACTTTTATTAAATAAATAAATAAAAGAATTTATTTAATGTATTTAGTTATTCAAATTAAACCCTAAGACCATTAATATATTTTTGTTGAAATTTATACACTTTGAGACTGACATTTTCATATCAAACTCTTATTAAAATACATATACATATATCTTTTCACATGAATTGACATAACCTTGTACAAATCTCTACACTCACACCCATTGAAACCCTAGACTTTCTTTAGACCTTGTGCACGACATTAATTCAAGTTTATACAATTTCACCCTAGGTTAACTTGTGATTTGAGAATCATTTGGGCTACATATTTGCTCGTGTTATCTACGCAATTATTACAGGTGAGTTTACATAGCCCCCTTTTCCATTTTGTACTTTTGGGGTGAAACATGATTTACCTTTTTGAAACCTTTTTGCATATACTTAAATACAATTCAATAATATGATATTATGTGTTATGTGCTTTATGCTTGAATGCTATGAGTTAAGACTACATATACATGACATTAGTACAATCATTAACTCCGTACAAGCCAACAGATAACATTGATAGATCTATTGTGTCTGACAAACTCACCCGGTTAGGATGTTTGTTACCGACTTTACATTAGGGTAACCTGCTTGTTATGCCTCAGTCACAAGGTTTGATTGTACACTTAGTTTAACTATAGATTCTCCATAAATGCCTTATACACGTGTATCGTATGAATTGTATAAAACACTTTAAACTTGGTTGTGTGTCAAAACCTATGTATGATCACCAACTTTTTTAGTTGACCTCGTTTTTAACATGTTTCAGATTGGTATCAGAGCCTTGGTTATAGGGAATTAGGTTATTAGACACTCTTGACCTAGACTATAACCTTAGGACACCCATACTATGTTATGCTACTACATGCTACATGATTATTTCTTATGTGAATATTTTTACATGTTATACCATATAATTACATCATATGATACAATACATAATAGTCTATGTGTCACATTACCTGCCAACTTTTGTCTCCTATTCATTGCTAGCTATTTGATTTATTTAAAGTGCTATCCTAAGTTTCCACACACACTCATACACACTTAGTTCTTCATGCACCCTTAAACTCACACATATAATGTCACCAACTCTTGTGATCTAAATCTAAACTATTGAGCCTAAAGCCTATTAATAATAAACTAGAAGCCCATTTACCCTCTAAGAAGAAGAAGCCTACTACAACATATAAGCCTCACTTTCAGGCCTCAAAGCCCAGTCCACAACAATTCTCATCATGACCATGAGCCCAACAATAGTATTATTAATACATGATGGCTGGAAGAGCGTGTAGGCCCATGAGGGATTCTGGCTAAGGAAAGATAGGGTACTTAAGTGTGTCCTAGTGACTCACTATGACAACCCGACATTTCAGGTCAATATCCGTACACATTATAAACAAGTTTACATAATAATTATTTTTGTGATTTATTTAATTTCGCAAACAAGGACTTTAGAGTCTAACAAAAACCGAGCATTGTCTCAGTTCACATTTGGTAATTCTAGGAGTTACCGGTTCACATACACTTATAACCCGAATAAATTCGAACACTAGTGGTTAAAATAAATAACCAGAAAAATATATATATATTATTTTACACAAACTTGACGTAGAGCGATAAATTATTTTGGAATAAATTTATTATACCGTAGGGAAAATAAACCGAATTAAACTACCCCTTTTTAAACTCTAATTGGTATTAATATCAAAAATCTAATTGTTTTATTATTATAACCCAAACCCCCCCAACCCACCCTTGACTTCTCGGCCGAAATGCAGAGAAAACCATCCCTCCCATTCTCACGTCCCATTTTACCATATTTTCAGATATAACCCATACCATTTCAATCAAAAACCCTCACAACTCCATTTTATCACTCATTTCTTACGGCAAATTTTCTCAATCCTCTCCAAATCGAAGTCAAATTCCAAGGCAAAACCTATCCGCATTCGGTGTTTTAAGAAGAATTTTAAGAGTTTCTGCAAAAGAGTCAAGACCATTCTCTGTTTTCTTCATCATTTTCATCTCGGTTTTAAAGGTAAAAACTCGATATTTTTCATATTATGTTCTTTAAAACCGTAGCTAAACTTACATCTTATTTAAACGCAAGAAAGATAACAAGAAAAGAGTGTCAAATTCAAGTTTTAAAACAAAATATACAGGACTGATTCTGTCAAACAGAAGTCCAGTAATCGAAACTAGGAGTTTCGATACATGTCGCTCAATCGAAACTAGGAGTTTCGATACCTGTTGGTCAATCGAAACTGGGAGTTTCGATACCTTTTACTCAATCGAAACTAGGTTGTTTCGATACCCAGTTTACTCAATCGAAACTAAGAAGTTTCGACACCTGACTACTCCATCGAAACTAAGTAGTTTCGATGCACATTTGTCCAATCGAAACTAAGAAGTTTCGACACCTGTACAACAGTCCCAGTTGGGCAGTAACTCAAAACTATTTTATAACAAAACATGTGTTGAACAACTAAGGAGATATTCAAACAAAAACGACCAGATTTACAAGGTCGGTGAACAATTTACAATCAAGACGTTGGTCTTAACAACAATTTACCCTTGGTATCTAGGGTACAAATAGTCAGGGTTGACTACAACAAGTATTATTTCAAGTATATACACAAACTCAAGGTGAGTTTCACGGCCCCTTTTTACTGTTTTCAATATTTGGGGGAAAAACATACTTACAATTATTTTATGGGATAACAAGAGAATAAGACACGACTTGTATGTTTACATGAGATGAGAACAACAATTTGAGGCCGGAAAAGTCCCCTAGAACAACGTAGTAACCATTAACTGTAGCCTAGGGTCCTATGAATAGTACTATGGAGAGTGACGTCTCCCGGTCATGGTTAGTCGCGCTAACCACAATCTGGAGGATTTATGGCCGCATAGAACCGGATAACGAAATTAGGGGCGTGTACAATTGTCATGGTTTGGTTACGCCTCATGTAGGAACATATTATTTGTATTCCTAGCTAGTTTACAAATGGGTCAACAATTCTTATTCTGTTTATCACATACAACTGAAACTATTTACGAACAATGAAATTTTGCAAAGAACTATTTGATTAAACCTGTGAACTCACCAACCTCGTGTTGACGATTTTAAGTATGTTTTTCAGGTAACTGAACGTGATTTCAAGGTTAGCAATGTAGATTACATGCATGCACGATGGATACTACTCAAGGAGGATTTCCCTTGTATAACTCATTGAATTGAGTCATATTTGTGAAATCTTAATGTTTTGTAAACTCATTTTACATTTTGTAATGTAAAACTTTAAACTCATTTATGTATCCATTTATCATGTATGTGTTTGCGGTAATCATATGCTTTGGAAACCATAAACGTCGCGCCTCGCGTTTCCGCCTTGGCGGGGTGTGACAGAAACTTGGTATCAGAGCCATTGATTACAGCGAACTAGGAATCTAAATTGGAACCTAGTCTATAATCTAAATGACTCACTAAAACGTTTTCATTGCATAAGCATTGTATAACCAGTCATTTTGTCATATGGATATTGTAGTCATAAGCATGTCGTCACATTCACATTCTGATCCCGTCTCTGACACTGAATCAAACGAGGAACTTTCCGCCTCACATCCCAAAAATCGAGTACAAACCCGTAGCTCCACACCACCTAAAGTCGCCTTGGGAAAACCGCCTATTGTCTACCGAAAGAAAAGCGGAGGACCAGTTAAGGTGCAAAGCGCTAGGAAGAAGGTTCGACTTCCACGCAAAAGGAATCTAGCAGCCCGTGACCCAGAAGACTTGGAGGCTGGTGAAGAACCACCTAGGCAAAGACCCTGCTACCACCCGACTGTGGGAACTATCCGTTGGATGCCACGTACTCTGGCCCGATGGAGGGAGATGGAGAGCATCCCATCTACCTTTGAGATTGGAGAGTCTTCTAACTCCCCAACACCCCTACCCCACACTGGGGAAGCCATAGAGCTCACTGTGCCTACCTTGGTAGCTCGCGTTCGTACGCATGAGGAGCGTCTTGATGATCTCTTAGATGACATTCGGGCACAGGGGGATGCAGCCACGCGACTTCGTCAAGGACTCGGATCTCGAGTTCAGACTCTAAATGACCGCACCCGAAACATACAGGATGCCACTAACTATCTGGAGTTGAGAGCCGACATGGACTGACAGTTCACTGTCACTGTCCGAGACATGGTGGAAGCACTGGAGGAAAGGACTTTGGCTGCAGAATTTGTGGCTAGAACAAGCTTTGTTATGGCAGGACTTGCCATGATGATTGGATTGCACTCTCACTTCTTCTTCTAAACCTATTATGGGCGGGTTGTGCCCATAGTACATTATGTAGTTTAAAAACTTTAGTACTGATGTGGTCATGTGAACCCATCCTTTTTGTATCCTTATCTTTTGGGAACAATGTACTATATATGTTTTGACTATGTATGTAATGGTTTATATTGTAATGATGGTTGTTTGCATTTGATGTTGTGGTATTCTTATATCATGTGCTATCATTATTGTCAAATAATGTTGTTTCTTTTTAATTGACATGTTAGAAAGAACGTCATGGCACCAAAGCGTAGCACACCCCGTAACACTACTGGAGACAACAACGAGACAATTTCTCCAAATGTGGAACAACTTATAGCACAGCGAGTAGCTGCTGCCATGCAACAGTATGAGGCGAATCGAAATAGTGGAGGAGGAAACGGCAGTGGTACCGGTGCAGGAGGTGCAGGAGGAAGCGGTACAGCTAGAGGTTCCGGAGGTAATAGAATAAATAAGCCGTAACACATGGTCATGATCCGAATTATTGACGTTATGACTTGTAATTCTACAGATGCTCCAAATAGAAAGTGCTCCTACAAGGCCTTTCTATCTTGCAAACCCCGTAACTTCAATGGCACCGAGGGTGCAGTTGGACTAATGAGATGGATAGAGAAGATGGAATCAGTGATTGATATCAGTGAATGCACCGCTGACTGCATGGTGAAGTATTCTACATGCTCACTCACTGATAAAGCTTTAACTTGGTGGAATTCACAAATAAAGACTTTGGGAAGGCAGACAGCATATGAGTTGTCATGGGAAGACCTGAAGGCCATGATGATCGAGGAATATTGTCCTCGAAATGAGTTACAAAAGATCGAATCTGAAATGTGGAATTTGCAAATGACAGGAGATGATGTTGCTGGCTACACTGATCGATTCAATGAGTTAGCAATCTTGGTTCCACACATGGTTACCCCAGAATACAAGAAGGTTGAAAGATATTTATGGGGTCTCGCACCTCAAATCCGAAGTCTGGTGACTTCATCGAACCCTATGGATGCCAAGAGCGCCATAACTCTAGCTTTCAAGCTGAGGGATAATGCTGTACGTGATGGTTTGTTTGAGAAGAAGGAGACCGAAGAAGGAAGGTCGGGGGAAAAGAGGAAATGGTTTGGAAAACCAAGTAATCAAAACAGGAATCAAAGTTACAAGAGACCTGAAACTATGAAAGCCTTTGTCGCCAACACTGTGGGACAAAATGGATACCTTGGGGCACTACCAAGGTGTGACAAGTGTGGATATCATCACAGTGGAAGGTGTACTCAATGTGGAAAATGTAAAAAGTATGGGCACCTAGCCCATAACTGTTGGAGCAATGCAAACTCTAATAAGACAAATCAAGTAACAGGAAAGGGCAACCCAGGATCAGGGAGGATGAATCAGGGATGCTTTGAATGTGGAGATCCAAAGCACTTCAGAAAAGACTGTCCAAAGTTGAAGAACCTAAACGACAATCAGGCCCGTGGAAGAGCATTTGTGATGGGGGCTGGTGACGCACGACAAGATCCAAACATTGTCACTGGTACGTTCCCGATAAATAATCACTATGCCTCTATACTTTTCGATACGGGTGCTGATTTGAGTTTTGTGTCAAATGACTTTAAGTCCCTACTCGGTATTAAGCCCAGTAAACTGGACCAAAAGTATACAATTGAATTAGCGAACGGAAAATTAATTAATACCGAAGAAGTCATTCAGGGTTGTACCTTATGTCTTAAAAACCACACATTTAGTATAGATCTGTTACCCGTTGATTTAGGAAGCTTTGACGTTGTTATTGGCATGGATTGGTTGTCAAAGAATCATGCCGAGATTGTTTGCTTTGAGAAGATTGTCCAAATCCCACTCTCAAACGGAGAAGTTCTTTCGATTCAAGGTGAGAAGAGTGGAGTAACGTTAAGGATGATAAACTGCATGAAAGCTCGTAAGTGTTTACGTAAAGGCTATTGCGTGTTTCTGGCTCACGTCGTCGAAAAGAAACCCAAGGAACGTCGACTTGAAGATATTCCAATCGTTAGGGATTACCCCGAAGTTTTTCCTAAAGACTTACCTGGATTACCACCACCGAGGCAAGTCGAATTCCGAATCGATTTGGTACCAGGATCCGCACCGATTGCGCGATCGCCGTATCGATTAGCACCTTCTGAAATGCAAGAATTATCAAATCAACTACAAGAGTTGCTTGATAAAGGTTTCATAAGACCGAGTTTCTCACCTTGGGGAGCTCCGGTCCTATTTGTAAAGAAAAAGGATGGAACCTTTAGGATGTGTATTGATTACCAAGAATTAAACAAGCTTACAATCAAGAACCGATACCCACTTCCTCGAATAGACGATTTGTTCGATCAACTACAAGGTTCTAGCTTCTATTCAAAAATTGATCTACGTTCAGGGTATCATCAATTAAGAATCCAAGAAGAAGATGTACCAAAGACAGCATTTAGGACTCGTTACGGTCACTACGAGTTCCTAGTTATGCCATTTGGTTTGACGAACGCACCAGCTGTTTTCATGGATCTCATGAACCGCGTGTGCAAGCCATACTTGGATAAATTCGTGATTGTATTCATCGATGACATATTAATGTATTCACGAACTAAGGAGGATCATGAACATCATCTTAAATTAATCTTAGAACTACTCAGAAACGAGAAACTTTACGCTAAATTCTCTAAGTGTGAGTTTTGGATCCGAGAAGTGCATTTTCTTGGACATGTCATCAACAAGGAAGGAATTCACGTTGATCCATCAAAAATTGAAGCAATCAAAAACTGGGAAGCACCAAAGACTCCGACAGAAGTACGTCAATTTTTAGGTTTGGCCGGTTATTACAGACGATTCATCGAGAATTTTTCAAAAATAGCCTTGCCTTTAACCACATTAACCCAGAAAGAAAAGAAGTATGATTGGAGTGACAAGCAGGAGTCAGCTTTCCAATTACTGAAACAGAAGCTGTGTAGTGCACCAATCCTATCCCTTCCGGAGGGAATCGAAAATTTTGTCGTATACTGCGATGCGTCACACCAAGGACTTGGTTGTGTGTTAATGCAAAGAGACAAAGTCATCGCATATGCCTCACGACAACTAAAAGTACACGAAAAGAATTATACGACCCACGACTTGGAATTGGGTGCAGTTGTGTTTGCGCTCAAAATTTGGAGACATTACCTTTACGGTACAAGATGTACTATCTTTACTGATCACAAGAGTCTTCAACATATCTTCGATCAAAAGGAACTTAACATGAGACAACGTCGCTGGGTAGAACTACTAAACGATTATGATTGTGATATCAAGTACCATCCCGGGAAAGCCAATGTCGTAGCGGACGCTTTAAGTCGCAAAGAACGAGTTAAAACTCTTCGTGTTCGTGCCTTAGGATTGACAATTCATACGAATCTTACTACTCAAATTCGGATGGCACAACATGAGGCAATCAAAGAAGAAAACATTCAGAATGAAGCTTTACGAGGAATGATAAAGCAATTGGAGCCAAAGTCAGATGACACTTTATACTTCATGAATAGAATTTGGGTGACACGTTTTGGTAACTTACGGGAGTTAGTTATGGACGAAGCCCACAAGTCCAGGTACTCCATTCACCCAGGTTCAGATAAAATGTATAAGGATCTAAAAGAATTATATTGGTGGCCCAATATGAAAGGAGATATTGCCACATATGTCAGTAAGTGCTTAACATGTTCAAAAGTAAAAGCCGAACATCAGAAACCGTCTGGTTTGTTACAACAACCTGAAATTCCCCAATGGAAATGGGAACAAATTTCTATGGATTTTATCACAAAATTACCCAATACATCCAGTGGTTATGATACCATATGGGTAATTGTCGATCGATTGACAAAATCAGCTCATTTCCTACCTATGAAAGAAACTGATAAAACCGAGAAACTTGCAAAGCTTTATATCAAGGAAATTGTGGCTAGGCATGGAGTGCCAATTTCTATTATATCGGATAGAGATAGCAGATTTGTGTCTAGAATCTGGAAATCATTACAAGAAGCCATGGGCACACGTCTTGACATGAGCACGGCATATCACCCACAAACAGATGGTCAAAGCGAAAGGACCATTCAAACTTTAGAGGATATGCTACATGCGTGTGTAATTGATTTCGGAGGAAATTGGGATACTCATTTACCATTAGCTTAGTTTTCCTACAATAACAGCTACCATACGAGCATTAAGGCAGCTCCGTTTGAAGCTTTATATGGTCGTAAATGCCGCTCACCGCTATGTTGGGCGGAAGTTGGTGAAAAACATTTGACAGGCCCTGAGATTGTCCAGGAAACCACTGATAAGATCTTCAAAATTAAGGACCGTTTGAAAGCGGCCCGAGATAGACAAAAGAGCTACGCTGACAACAGACGAAAACCATTAGAATTTCAAATTGGTGACCGAGTAATGTTAAAAGTCTCACCATGGAAAGGCGTTGCGAGGTTTGGTAACCGTGGTAAGCTCAATCCTAGATACGTTGGACCATTTGAAATACTGGCGAGGGTTGGCCCTGTAGCCTACAAACTCAAGCTACCACAGGAACTAAGCAACGTACACAATACATTTCATGTGTCAAATCTCAAAAAGTGTCTATCAGACGAGACTTTGATCATACCGCCTGACGAGATTCACATTGACGATAAACTTCATTTCATCGAGGAACCGATTGAGATTTCAGATTGGAAGGTTCAAAAGCTGAGACGTAGTCGGATCAAACTGGTTAAAGTACGTTGGAACTCAAAGCGTGGTCCTGAGTATACATGGGAACAAGAGGACCAAATGAAAACAAAATACCCATCCTTGTTTGAGGATGCACCAGTTCAAGAGGACACGAATTGAATTTCGGGACGAAATTCTGTTAACATGGGGAGAATGTGACAACCCGACATTTCAGGTCAATATCCGTACACATTATAAACAAGTTTACATAATAATTATTTTTGTGATTTATTTAATTTCGCAAACAAGGACTTTAGAGTCTAACAAAAACCGAGCATTGTCTCAGTTCACATTTGGTAATTCTAGGAGTTACCGGTTCACATACACTTATAACCCGAATAAATTCGAACACTAGTGGTTAAAATAAATAACCAGAAAAATATATATATATATTATTTTACACAAACTTGACGTAGAGCGATAAATTATTTTGGAATAAATTTATTATACCGTAGGGAAAATAAACCGAATTAAACTACCCCTTTTTAAACTCTAATTGGTATTAATATCAAAAATCTAATTGTTTTATTATTATAACCCAAACCCCCCAACCCACCCTTGACTTCTCGGCCGAAATGCAGAGAAAACCATCCCCCCCATTCTCACGTCCCATTTTACCATATTTTCAGATATAACCCATACCATTTCAATCAAAAACCCTCACAACTCCATTTTATCACTCATTTCTTACGGCAAATTTTCTCAATCCTCTCCAAATCGAAGTCAAATTCCAAGGCAAAACCTATCCGCATTCGGTGTTTTAAGAAGAATTTTAAGAGTTTCTGCAAAAGAGTCAAGACCATTCTCTGTTTTCTTCATCATTTTCATCTCGATTTTAAAGGTAAAAACTCGATATTTTTCATATTATGTTCTTTAAAACCGTAGCTAAACTTATATCTTATTTAAACGCAAGAAAGATAACAAGAAAAGAGTGTCAAATTCAAGTTTTAAAACAAAATATACAGGACTGATTCTGTCAAACAGAAGTCCAGTAATCGAAACTAGGAGTTTCGATACCTGTCGCTCAATCGAAACTAGGAGTTTCGATACCTGTTGGTCAATCGAAACTGGGAGTTTCGATACCTTTTACTCAATCGAAACTAGGTTGTTTCGATACCCAGTTTACTCAATCGAAACTAAGATGTTTCGACACCTGACTACTCCATCGAAACTAAGTAGTTTCGATGCACATTTGTCCAATCGAAACTAAGAAGTTTCGACACCTGTACAACAGTCCCAGTTGGGCAGTAACTCAAAACTATTTTATAACAAAACATGTGTTGAACAACTAAGGAGATATTCAAACAAAAACGACCAGATTTACAAGGTCGGTGAACAATTTACAATCAAGACGTTGGTCTTAACAACAATTTACCCTTGGTATCTAGGGTACAAATAGTCAAGGTTGACTACAACAAGTATTATTTCAAGTATATACACAAACTCAAGGTGAGTTTCACGGCCCCTTTTTACTGTTTTCAATATTTGGGGGAAAAACATACTTACAATTATTTTATGGGATAACAAGAGAATAAGACACGACTTGTATGTTTAAATGAGATGAGAACAACAATTTGAGGCCGGAAAAGTCCCCTGGAACAACGTAGTAACCATTAACTGTAGCCTAGGGTCCTATGAATAGTACTATGGAGAGTGACGTCTCCCGGTCATGGTTAGTCGCGCTAACCACAATCTGGAGGATTTATGGCCGCATAGAACCGGATAACGAAATTAGGGGCGTGTACAATTGTCATGGTTTGGTTACGCCTCATGTAGGAACATATTATTTGTATTCCTAGCTAGTTTACAAATGGGTCAACAATTCTTATTCTGTTTATCACATACAACTGAAACTATTTACGAACAATGAAATTTTGCAAAGAACTATTTGATTAAACCTGTGAACTCACCAACCTCGTGTTGACGATTTTAAGTATGTTTTTCAGGTAACTGAACGTGATTTCAAGGTTAGCAATGTAGATTACATGCATGCACGATGGATACTACTCAAGGAGGATTTCCCTTGTATAACTCATTGAATTGAGTCATATTTGTGAAATCTTAATGTTTTGTAAACTCATTTTACATTTTGTAATGTAAAACTTTAAACTCATTTATGTATCCATTTATCATGTATGTGTTTGCGGTAATCATATGCTTTGGAAACCATAAACGTCGCGCCTCGCGTTTCCGCCTTGGCGGGGTGTGACACTCACCCCTCTTTCCTGGGAATCCTCCTCAGGTATGCATTGCTTATAGCTCAATTGTATTTCTAAAATACTGTTGTGAAGACTCGGTGTTATGACTAGTCAAACTCTAAACCTATGAGAACTCCTATATTTAGCACTCAATATTTTATTATCACTTACAACCTTTTCATTGTTTCCTACTAGACATGGACTCCTACTCTCCTTCCTCCCCGGTATACCGCCCTGGAGCAGAGTCTGATTGGGAAGAAGACATCAGATCACCCGAGTATCGGTCACCACCACCCCCAGCTGCTAGACCAAGATTTGATGTAAGGGCAGATTGGATTAGGAACACCGGCCCAAGACTTCGAACACCTGGATCACCCGCACCCAGAAACCCGTATCAGACACCCCATCTCCACAATCAGTTACCACCCCCACTAAGAGGCCCATATCTAATGCCCGACCCGTACCATCCTAACCCTTGGGTAAGGTATACCACGGCACCCACTAGTGTTATAGGAATTCCAACCAATGACATTCACCAATATGTAAGGACCTCAGAATTTGAGAGGCAAAGGATGGAGCAGGGAGTAACTCACGACTTGCAAGGACAAAGAATGGACAGCCTAGCAAACCAATTAGGGTACCAAAAGGAGTTAATCTCCATCCTCGAAAGAGAAATACTGGAGCATCGCACGGAGACAGTAGAGCTGAAGCCAGGTCGGCTACCCGAGTGACCATAGCGGTGCTTGTTTTGGGAATTATCTTCCTTCTAGTGGAAAGCTACAAGAGACGTTAACAAAATTATTTATTGTCTTTAAATTTTCAGTTTGAGAACCATTTCCCTATGTTTTGAGTAATGTTTAACATTTCAACATTTAATCAATTTTATGTATTTCAACTCTAAAGTTATTATTCATTGATTTGACCCGTTGAGTGTGAATCACACCCATCATATTTTCATCAACATTCTCCAAGTATCACCTTCTTCACTTACCACAATTTAGTACACTACCGGCAATCTTCTTCGTAAACAAATCATACTATTATTTGATTTAAACAACCTCGCTATTTGTTCAAACAAAAAGTTTGTCAAGCTTTTAGACAACATCTGAAATATAAATTTTCTATAAATCTTTTCACCTTGTAAGAAAACTTAATACAACCTATTTAAAAAAAACATTATTTCAAATTGATAAATATGACTTGTTCTCGTTAAATTAATTATTTCTAAATCTTGGCTAAATTAATATACAACTATTTGTTTAGCCATTAATTTCTCCTAAAAATATTCTCCTTACAATAATTAAAAATTTTAATAAAAAAGTTTTCCTATAAATTGCTCATTTATTTAGATTATCCAACTCATTAGTTTCACTACCTTATTTATCTACAAACAAGAACAAATTACAACCACCTATATACAAACAAAAAATCAGTTATTCGCAAACACATTACTCGGAATATTTTCAGGACCTCCTCACTACCTTGCACCTTCGATAATGTATGAGTGAACTTGCCACTTCAAGAGACGACCCATTTCGCGTAAATGATTAACCATCCCTACAAACCTCAACGAGATTTAAAGAGCTAGAACCTAACTACCACATCCTACACGAACATATACCAACACGCTACTCCGTAACACCTGATCACATGCAAAACTTGTTAGTATATGTCACACAAAATTCAATAACTTACATATGCACGTTCACAAGATACACATCACGATCACATAATACGTGAAACTAGTATATTTGCAAATCACAATTTACTAGATTGATCACATAACACATGAAACCAGTTTATTTGCAATATACATGATACATGACAATTGTTTGCTTGGTACAAAATACTAAATTGGCTACATTGAACATGAAACTTATTGAGCTACAAAATACATGATACTAAGTTGTCGACACCATACATGAACTTCATTTCCTACAATACACATGACACTATGTTGTTTACCTTACACATGAGAGCTTATTGATTTACAAAATACATGATGCTAAGTTGTTCACGCTACACATGAAACCTATTTGATTACAAGCTACGTGACACTAGATCATACATGACACTTGTGTGTTTACATTATACACGAAACTAAGTTGCTTGAAAATGTTACAAATGATTGATCACAATATACACGAAGCATGGTCATTCACTTTGTTCACCAAACTTGAAAACCATAACACATTGAAGCTACTCGGGGTTTGACGTATTCTTGTTCAAACACGAGGAAGCAGTAACACTTTAAAACAACTCGGGTTTTGACGTATTCTTGTTCAAACATGAGTAAACTAAGAAACATTAAGTTATACCACCTTATTACACTTTAGCTGCGAACTGACCTGCTTAAGGACATAGTTACTTATTAGCAACTAATATGTGAAAACAATAGACATGAACTAAGTGAATTTGTGCCCCTCTTGACCCGCACACAACGGAATGATCTATACGGACCATGCGATGATTTGAGTAATTACGGGTGCACACGGAATTATAAAAATCAGCGCATGGAAAACATAGTAACTTTGTCGTGTGTTGTGACCTAAAACTTATCATGACATGTAACAACGAAACTGATGTGATATGGCAAGGGCATGGTGGATACGCCGATGGTACTTCCTATATATAAGTGCTCTATCATATTATCAGAAGTAGCGTTGTTCGTGTCACGTGAAGTTTTGACCTAGACCAATGTTTGCGAACTCTCTTAACCACTGACAACTTCTGAGCATACTAGACTACACCTAAATCAAACCCTGATCATCAAATTTCCATCAAATCCTTTCCAAGTAACGTATTTCACCTTTTAAATTCCTCGACGGATCTCTCCTTAAGCTCATTTTAACACTAAGTTCATTATCATCATTCATACCTGACCTTGAGAAACAGACTCAAACCTTGTTATCAAGTGCACTACTCAAACCAACAATCAAAGATCGTTGAGAATCCAAACTCTCCTCTTTCTTGATTCAAGGGCCTCCATTAATTAAATTTCGGGACGAAATTCCCTTAACATGGGGAGACTGTAACATCCATGATTTTTCCGGCCTAATTTTTATTTCATTTCACAATCCATTTCAATTCCGTAACGGTTCAACACAATATTTCACATTATTCACTATTTTAAACATGTATCAATTTAACGTTTCAACTTAGCTTATACATAGTACGTTCTATTAAATATATAACATATGCATGTATATTTATATAGATGTATATATATATATATACATATATAATTTTATTAAATCGAAATGAAACTTATAAAATTTTAATCATATAAGTACACCTTTATATATATATATATAAATGTATTTATTTATGGATAAATATGTAAATATATGTATATATATTTTATTAGATAATTCATTTACACAATTATTTATTTTATAAAAATGGAATTTATTTCTTTATAAAATATTTTTAAGTAAATAAATAATCAATTAGATTTAAAAAAAAATGATATAACTAAAGAAAAAAAAATTTAAAGCAAATAACATTAGTCTTGAACATTTTGATTCAAATAAACCCCTACTCTTGCACATGGACCTTTACCTTCATTTTTAACCCATTCAAAGAAACTTGAACCCTTTTCATCAATTTTGACTTTTAAAGTCAAATAACCCAAGAACTATACAATTCAAGACTGTTGGCGATCCAATTTGGTTACTTTGGACTTCCCTGCATAAGTAATCGATCCCCAGGCCTAATTAGAGTCTTAATTCGATCAAAATCCGTGGTTTAATTCGAATTCAATCAAGTTTGACTCGACAGAGTCAAACCAAGCTAAATCAGGAAAGAATCCGCGAGATTGAAACGCGTTTTTAACAGTAAATTATTCGTAGACTGATTGCGCATGAATACAGACCGTGAACGTGACCCAAATCACTCTCAATTGACGCGTATTTTGTTCGAACAACTGTCATCCGTAAAGGGGAAACCGAATCAGACGTTTTTGATAAAACGAATCGAATTAACTCGTCCCTACACGGTCGCACAACCAATTCCAAACTCTCCCAACCCTCAGTTGACCCCCATTGCACCTCTAAAGCGCTGCCAAAATCGAAGAACACCGAGCCTGAAACTCCAACCGTTCGTCCTCTACGCCCCACCATATCAGGTAATACTTAGTTCGTTCGAATCATAAATGGGTCCCTATCAATAGCCCCATGCCAATTTATGTTAGCAAAATCTGTCGAACACGATTCGAATTAGAGTTCTTACCCTGTTCTTACGTGTTCTTGAATTAGGGTTGGCTTTCGAATCTCTTTTTAATCAAACGGGATCTCTTTCAGACCAGCGAAACCCTCGGTCCTACTGGTTAAGACGCTGCACCATTGGAACGAGGGGCGCGGGTTCGAAACCCGCATATCCGGCTTTTTACGCGCGCCCCCAAAGCCAGATCCGGCCCCCTGTTTGGTTTACATTATTAGCAAATCGAGCCAGTACCGTAACAAGGGATAGTCCCCTGGTCCAGCGGTAACGCGCCTTGCTTACACAGGAACCACCCGGGTTCGAACCGGGTGGCCTGCAATGTTTTTTTTAGACCTTAATGTGACTCAGAAAATTTTTATAAAAATAGTTTTTGAAACTTTATAAAATCTAAAACATTTGGAAATTAAAAATTATTTAATTATTTAGATTAGTTATCTTTATTTAAGATAAATTATATTTAGACAAATATAATTTTCTAATATATACTAATGTATATATTTACACCTCATTTTGGCACACTCTCATAAATAAATAAATAAAATAAATTTATTACAAATATAGTCTTACACCACTTTTATTAAATAAATAAATAAAAGAATTTATTTAATGTATTTAGTTATTCAAATTAAACCCTAAGACCATTAATATATTTTTGTTGAAATTTATACACTTTGAGACTGACATTTTCATATCAAACTCTTATTAAAATACATATACATATATCTTTTCACATGAATTGACATAACCTTGTACAAATCTCTACACTCACACCCATTGAAACCCTAGACTTTCTTTAGACCTTGTGCACGACATTAATTCAAGTTTATACAATTTCACCCTAGGTTAACTTGTGATTTGAGAATCATTTGGGCTACATATTTGCTCGTGTTATCTACGCAATTATTACAGGTGAGTTTACATAGCCCCCTTTTCCATTTTGTACTTTTGGGGTGAAACATGATTTACCTTTTTGAAACCTTTTTGAAACCTTTTTGCATATACTTAAATACAATTCAATAATATGATATTATGTGTTATGTTCTTTATGCTTGAATGCTATGAGTTAAGACTACATATACATGACATTAGTACAATCATTAACTCCGTACAAGCCAACAGTTAACATTGATAGATCTATTGTGTCTGACAAACTCACCCGGTTAGGGTGTTTGTTACCGACTTTACATTAGGGTAACTTGCGTGTTATGCCTCAGTCATAAGGTTTGATTGTAAACACTTAGTTTAACTATAGATTCTCCATAAATGCCTTATACACGTGTATCGTATGAATTGTATAAAACACTTTAAACTTGGTTGTGTGTCAAAACCTGTGTATGCTCACCAACTTTTTTAGTTGACCTTGTTTTCATCATGTTTCAGGTACTAATGCTTGAGAATAAGTACAAGTTGCTTCACTTAGGACCGAGGACCTAGAATTTCATTTAAAGAAACTATTTATGTATTTCTATTTTCCTTGTATTGTTGGATTCATGTTTATTTATGATATGAAATTGATTGTTTAAATATTTAACTTTAGTGAACCTTGAGCTTTTGAACAGTCTACATGTCCCGCCCCGACGTATTCCGTCGTCGGTTGGGGTGTGACACGTTTGATCATTTCTGGATTGATCTCAGCTGTGTTAATTAAATGGTTATTCAGTGGGTGCACCCACAGCAGATCAGAGCCCTACAAACTCTTTAAAATTGGCGGTTATTTGTCAAAAGGAGCAATCTGTGTTTTCCTCACGCGGATCACACACATTCTATAACTTCCGCACTCCCTTCCCTCCCTAAATTCCCGCATCTTCTACAATCCTACAAGTTGGTGAACGATCAGACGCTACCTCCAGGCCGCAAGCCTCCGCCACCACCATCATCTTCTTCACGGTCAACCTTCTGCTGCAAGCCTCCACTTCTTCACGATTTATTAACATGCTTCACCATCATCTTCTTGTGGGTAAAACCCTAAATCAAATTTCAATCTTCTGTTCCTCTCGGTAGTCTCATTGCCACAAACCAGTACCTAATCGATAGTTGTGTTAATCTTGAGTTAAGGTAACAATCTCAACTTTAAAGTCGACCATTATAATTTCTATATTCGAACTAACTGCTAAGCACAACTTGAAATTACTAACTCTTATTATTCCGGCAGTCATGCCACCGTCGGAGCTAATTGCTAAGCACAACTTTAAGGTTCGTATTTCACTTCAATTTCTTTGAATTTGATAGATCTTACTGCCTAATTAGCTTCTGAATCTGGTTGAGATCCGAGATCCTGGCATTAAATGCCATAATAGTGTAAGTTAGGGTCAAATTTCAATCTACGGTTCTAATTTCTATATTTTCACTGTTTTTATCTATACAATCTGATTCAACTTGATGAAGTTAGGGTTTCTATAAATTGAACTTATGTGTACTATTTGATAAAAAATTAGAATCGGATACCATGCTTGGCAAGGAATTTTTCACCGAGTATGATGAAGCAAGTCTGTATGAAGTTTAGGAAGTTGTGGGGAAGGGAATAAGTTATGGTGTTGTTGCAGATGCAGTTGATACGCAAATTGCTTCCTCAGTTGATTACCTTTAGTTAATAGCATCATCATTTAACACAAGAACTCTTATTATTGAGAAGTAGTTGTTTTATGATGTCTTTGGATCATCTTCCATAGAAACACAGTTATATATGAGATATTCCTTTTAAAACAATCAAAATTGTTATAGTATGAACAGAATTGATAACAAATACTAATTTTTTTTATGTGTTATTTTTAGATTCTAGGTTTACATAGCAAGAACTTCCAGCTTGCAAGCGAATTCTTACCCCCAAATGGGTATTTATCTTTATTTCCTCATGTTTCTTATTCATCGACTTATGATAAAGAACCGAGCTGAATTTCTTTTTATGTAATCTACTACAGGTGATTTCAGCTACTACAGGTGATTTCAGCATTCACGCTTGTGACTATTATCTTCATACCTATAAGACTTGCTTCAAGCCTTTGCCTCTCGTGATGTATGATTAAAATTGACTTAATTAACTAACTTCATGAGCATTTCCTTTCTTGCTTGTAATAGTTTATAATTTTGGATTTGTTTTTGTTCAAGTAAGTAGTTGAAATTATTGTTCGGTACAATAATGCCTGCATACAAGGCTCAAAAAACCAAAAGGTTCAACATATACAATCCGTAACTACAAATAAAACCTGTGTCAGAAGCTTGACAGTAAGTTTTAAATCAACTACTTTACAATAAAGATTCAACATTTAACGTTCTCTCAACCGAAAGAACTTTGGGTTAGGGAGAAAATGAAGCAGCCTATTTATGTCTATTATCAGCTTGACCATTTCTATTAGAATCATCGCAGGTAAAAACCTTTTCATTTCCATCTTATACTTTCCTCGAGTTAAAACATAAATTCATTTCATTTTAAACTAAAAACCTACTTTTTCAGGTATGTCAAGAATGACACAAGTACATGTGAGCCTGAACATAGCAAACAATTGTGAAACCGTGGTGATAAGAATGACACAAGTACATCCACCAGTAACAACAGCCAACTAACCTTAAACAAGCGGCCCATTTCATGGAAGAGTGACAAGGATGAAACGTTTGGCAGTGATGTCTTCCCAAAAAATTTCCAAAACGGTAGTCTCATTGGCAGTGGCCGTCTCAACGAGTCTATCCCTGTAAGTATATTAACTCTTGACCACCATAGAATTTATGTCCTCTTTTTGATTTTATCAAATAAGTGAAATTATCTAATCATCAGTTTTATTTTGTGGGATTGGTTTGTTTTGATAGTTAAATGAGCAAGAAGACCTTATTGTTTGGATGCGAACTGTTGCTCTCCCAATGTTTAGGAAACTGTATGGGTAACTGCTGCTGCTCCCCTTCTGTTGCTGTGCGTACACACTTTCTTCTCTCTCAATTTGAATTTATATGTTGCTTGATTTGAAGTTAATTATAGTAATTGAATGCTATTTGCTGCCTCACATTCACTCCATTTGAGGATGTAGTGTGCACAGAAGATAGCAGTGTATTTGATATCATGTAAGTGTTTGTTCAAGTATTCAATAAAAGTCGTATGAGAATTTGGGTAAATTAGGTTAGATGAAATTTAAAATTTAATGTTGATTTTGTGAGTTGGGTGTGAATTGTGAAGGGTGTGTGTGATTGAAAACATGAGGATAAAAACAAATAATACACTTATTCTCTGATTTTAAGACCCAAATTGAACTGTGTTATGCTTTCTTTGTTTATGTTTATGTGGCAAAATGTGTAAGGCGGATTGAGTAACAGGCCAAAACGGGTAGTTGTTGGAATAGGTCGGTTTATCCTCATTATAGAATTTTTAGAAATTATGATTTGAATGGGTTGGAAGAGAGTGGTTTTGAGGATCATGATTACATCTATACTCAATCTGTTCCTTAGATTCAAATGTATGTATCTATGTATGATGCAAGTATGTATGCAAAGTTTGCATCCAATGTCTGTACTTTTTACCATATAATCTAATCTTAAAATAAATACATCCAGACATTGCTTAGTAATTGTGAAACTTACTCATTATTTAAAAATTAACATGTTATATAAACTGGGATTGAGGCATCATATTTTAACATATGAATGTATGTGTGTGTGTATATATATATATTATGTGTATATATATATATATATATTATGTATATATGTGTATGTCCAGCCCATATATCTCTCAGAACTTTTGATTGTGATTTGTGAATTTCTAGCATAACCATGTATTTCAATCTCTCATGTCTCTGGCCTTTCAATTGTGTTTCATACATCCATCAAAATGTTTCTATCATCATTACACTCACATATATTAAAGTTTATATGAACTTATTGCTTTGTAGACTCTTTAGGTAAAACTCCTTTAACCAACATTGGTTTACTTTATGCTTTAGATAACCAATTTTAGTATGCGAAAAAACCACCTAGCTTGTAAATTGATTAGGTGCTATATAAGTTCATTTTTTAAGTTTTTCTTAGTAATTTGGAAAAGGGCCCCGGACTCTAACTTTGCTTTGAGCCTCCAAAACGGTTGAGCCGTCCCCGTCACCAATGGTTTGGCAATATCTCCCCATTAACTTATGAATGTGTCGAAAATTATACTGACAGTTTGTGTGAAATTTACTGGCCAAAGGGGCGTGTCAATAAAATGTAAAGGGGCACACACTATTTTTTTTAGAAAAATATACTTGTGGGTTGAAATTGAGTAGGTGCATTGGCCCCCACTGGGCTCAACATGCATCCGCCACTGCTTGTGCTTCATTTTAGCTAATGGGTTTTTGTATCGAACATGTTATTTATTTTGCAGCCACATATCAAATTCTGGCTCTTTTCAGAGGACCAAGCTTGAGTTTTTTGTTTATGTTGTATTTTCTTACGTTAGTTTTAATTTTTCATTTAACACAAGTACAAGTACATTGACACTTTTGCAGTTGTTTCAATGTTTTCTTTGTCTTTATTCCAGTAATATGTACTTCCAGCTTGGTAGCAAGTCAGATCTTTTTCTTTTGGTTGTTTGTTCTTCTACTAACACAAAATTTGGATTTTTATATATGTGCTGCACAACTTTATTTGGCAACTTTATAGAATTTTACTTTGGTATTTATATTTTTGGGTTTTATTGTTAAATATTTTTTTGGTATATAACAACGTTATAAAGGAGTTATGTTGCTATTATTCAAAAATCCTAAAACATGATAATCTCACGTTCATACTATAGCTTCATTAAATCCATTAATGTTATAACCATTATTACACACTAAATATACCCGTACGTTTATTTGAATAAGGTATGTATTAATGATTTTGAATGTATAAAAGCCTTTCATTTGTATTTTATCTTTGTATTTGGGTTGTTCGTCTATCTTCTATATCAAGTATTACTTATACGGTTAAGGAACCCAGCCACCGGAATGGTAAAAAACTAGTTACAATTTATTCACGAAATTTACCTTCCACAATGTTTTTCACCGGTTTCCGATTGTGAGCGAATCTAGAAGTTAGAAGTTGTTTCTCTTTAACTGGCAAATTGAACGCCGGTTGAACCTTCTCCGTCGGCTGATTCCACGTGGATCTCGTAGTATTAAATTCATCTTCATTTCCTCCAACGCCACGTGGGCCGTCCATAGTTACCGTCTCAACATCCACATCGGCGCGTTTGGTTTCATACACCACCGGAGGCTCAATATCGTAAGTAACAGGTGGAGGCTCTTTTAAACCGAAACTAAAATGAAATGACGACAGATCTGACGGTGGAAGATTGATCGACGGATTATAGTTAACCTGCTGCTAAGATTGATTCTCCTGATGATGATTGACTTGGAAGTGAGTGCAGGCGACGATAGCTATGATGATGCCGGTAATAATAACGTACAGATACAGAGGTTCCAACCAAGAGAAGACCAAATTTGTTGAACATTGTCAATTTAGTTACTTTTTCCTTACTTACGCTTGAATGTTTTTGTACATGGTTATTTTTATTTTATAAATAGTGGAAATTCAAGAAAAAAACCATTTTTTACTTCATATTTTTTGTGAGCAATATGGTGGTTGCAAAGTTGGTTACAAGTTTGAGACGAAACTTAGTTGCTAAATTGGTCGCAAAAAACCTAGCTGCCAAAATTGATCGTTAATGCAAATTGGTCGCAACTCCGGTCACTAACACTTCAGTTACGTCCAAATATTTCGTCGCAATTTTCGTCGCTAAAGGTTTGGTCACAAAACTGGTCGCAAAATGTTCGGTCACCAAATCGGTCACAGTTTCCTTGTCTCTGTATTTAGCCCCCCCCCCCCCCCCTTCCTTCTCTTTCAGCCCTATACTGGGTAGATTCTTTCGATTCTTCATTGACAGCCTTCATGAAAGCTGCAACAGGCAAGTTCGGTCACAAAAAATCCGGTTGCAAAAAGAGTTTGGTCTCAAATTCGACTAAGTTCCCGTCGCACTATCGGTTGCAAGAAATTTTTCCGGTGAGCATTGTAAAGTTTTGGATTCCTTAAGCTGTTTCTCATGCGTAGATGGACTAACCATGCGCATGGACATGTAGTCGCAAATAGATTTCGTGTGACCAATTCCCATGGCGGTCCCTACATTTCGGAGGAAAAAAAAGAGTTAGACGAGTTTCTATTTTTTTTGTATGTATTTTAATTAATTAAAGAACGGTGATGTGATATCTTGGTTAATACTTTTCAAAATCTAGACGAAATGTAGGGACCGCCATGGGAATTGGTGACACGAAATCTATTTGCGACTTCATGTCCATGCGCATGGTTAGTCCATCTATGCATGAGAAACAGCTTAAGGAATCCAAAAACTTTAGAACTTAGACATTGTTTTTCCGGTGAGTATTCTCATTCTTAAAGATCCTAATTAACCTTTTCTAGGGAGGTTAAGATGATAGTGTTGGGATTCAGTGGTGATCAGTTTGACTTTTTATCAAAAACGGATTTTGACAGAGAAATTAATTAATTCAGTTAATTAATAAATACGCAGCGGAAAGTAAAAATCATAACCTCTTTTCAGCACTGACTAACCGAACAGGATCTGGTTATGAACACGCAAACACAAAAAAAACAACTAATCTACTGATGAGATTAATTATACCTTTTTGGTTAATAAATAACCGACCGAGACACCGAGGTACAACGAACCGATGCTAGATCACGAACTGACAACACGAGAGACGAGTAAGCGCGGTTAGCCGGAAAGATAAAAAAAAGGGCAGAAGCCTTTTCTTTACCTTTCTTTTGTTTTTGCTTTCTTCGAAAAAAAGTCTAATTGCGGCTGCTTTTGTTGTTGTAGGTTTTTAAAACCTATTTTTAGGTTTATTATTATATAATAATAAAATCCTGAACCCGTTTTAATGTTTTAATGAAAGATTAAAACAATATATATAATTATTATTTATAAACCAGTATAAATAATAATTCCCGTCTAACGAATATATATAAAATATATCGTCTCGCTAACAGTTCGTAAGCAGGTTAAGTGGATTTAATGTTCGTTGCCCTAGGTGTAACTCTTACGGGTCATAGCTCGGTCAGCCGCGTTGTCCATCGGGTCGGTCCATAAAATCCAACAATCTCCCACTTGGACGATCCACGATAAATCAACGCAAACAGTCAGCGGCGCTCTAGCTGCACATGGCTGTCCCTAACAAGGTATGACGCTTTAAAGTCATTAACTAAATATCTCGGTGTTAATAACGTCTAACTAAAGCAAGACAATAGACTTATGGCAATAGTTGTCATTCATCCTTTCCGTATAAAACATCAATTGAATCAATGAGACATGGATTTAGTTCATTCTCATATGGCGTTCAATTATTATTGTTCTCGATCAAGAATCAAAGTGGTCCAATCAAACACACAGTAAGTTTGGGTAAGGCCTTACACTTCACTAGTTTGAATCAATGAGGGCGCCACGATGCCTATCTGTTACATATAATGTAAGAGTACAGAATCCCTTATTGACTACATACAACTCCCACTGAACTTCAGAACTATTCCTAATCAAAGTCTTTATGACTGGCAGTTACGCGACAGCGTTTGGCAGTAATTAAAGAATGGTTCTTGGTAAACGGTAGTTCTAGTACGTATCTCAGGTCAGAGGATACTAATGAGTATACCAATAGCAAAACATCTTATGACAAAGATCCATGAAGATGATTTGATGCGAGTTACATCCAACGTCATTCAAAATGAGGCCTGTGAAGTTCGGAGTCAACTCCTTGAGCCGAAGTTCAGAAAAGTCTTAATTCAGAGACGTTCCCACGAGTCTGACCGACTACGGATAATTAAGAATACAAGATTCATGGATTAAACGTATTAAAATCGAACACAGTTATAAGAATTCAGAATTGCATTTAAATCAGTAAACCAAAAAGAATTCAAAAGTACAACTGTTTAAATGTTCACACATTCAAAATACTAAATCAAAACATATCACTAGCAAATCTAAGACCAATAGCATCTCTGTGAAGATCATGCTTGTCCTGAGACATGGGCTTAGTAAACGGGTCCGCTAGGTTTTGATCTGTGTCTACTTTGCTTATCACGAGTCTCCACGTTCCACAATTTCCCGTATATAGTGGAACTTCCTTTGAATGTGCTTGCCTTTGTGATGAGATCTGGGCTCTTTGGCTTGAGCTATAGCACCTGTGTTATCACAAAGTATCTCAATTGGTTGGCGAATACTCGGAACCACATCGAGGTCAGTAATGAATTTCTTCATCCAAGCAGATTCCTTAGCAGCATCTGATGCGGCTATATACTCAGATTTGGTGGTTGAATCTGCCACTACACTCTGCTTTGAGCTTTTCCATGAGACAGCTCCTCTATTAAGAGTGAATACGAAACCCGACTGTGAGCGAGAGTCATCTCGGTCAGTTTGAAAGCTAGCATCAGTGTAACACCGTACAGTGAGCTCCTCTTTCACTCCTCCAAATATTAAGAGCATGTCTTTGGTCCTTCTCAAGTACCTCAGGATGTTCTTGACTGCAGTCCAATGGGCAATGCCAGAACTTTGCCGGAAACGGCTGGTCATGCTTAAAGCATACGAGACGTCAGGTCTAGTGCACAACATAGCATACATGATAGAACCAATCGCTGGGGCATATGGAATTGCTTCCATTTCCTTAATTTCAATGTCCGTGAAAGGAGATTGTGATTTGTTCAATACAAGGTAGTCATCGCACACCTCCTTTCTTGGAGTTTTCCATCCTAAAGCGTGTCATCATTTTGTATATGTAAGTACTCTGACTTAGCCCTAGAAGCCTCTTAGATCTATCCCTGTAGATCTTGATTCCTAGAACGTAAGCAGCTTCTCCAAGATCTTTCATTGCAAAACAAGATCCTAACCATTGTTTGACTTTGTCAAGCACATGGATGTTGTTTCCAATGATCAGTATATCATCCACATACAAGATGAGAAATGATATAGTGCTCCCACTAGCCTTTCTGTAAACACAAGGCTCATCTTCATTCTTGACAAAACCAAATTCTTTGATTTTCTGATCAAAATGAAGATTCCAGCTTCGAGATGCATGTTTAAGTCCATAAATGGACTTATTCAGTTTGCAGACCCTACTAGGATACTTTGGATCAACAAAACCGTCAGGCTGAACCATATAAACATCTTCAGAGAGATGTCCACTTAGGGGGTGTTTGGGATTACTTCTCAAAACTACTTTTGACTTATTTTCAAAAGTAAGAATTTTTAACTTTTGGATTTCAACTTCTCCATCTCACATTTTTTAACTTATTTTGAATTGTCCAAACAAACTTATAACTTATTACCTTATTTCAAAAGATAATAAGTCAATAAGTTAGTTTGAAAAGTAATCCCAAACACCCCCTAAGAAAAGCAGTTTTGACATCCATTTGCCATATCTCGTAATCATGGTACGCGGCTATGGCAAGCAGTATCCTGATCGATTTGATCATAGCAACGGGTGAGAAAGTTTCATCATAGTCAATACCTTGAGTTTGAGTGAAACCCTTTGCAACTAGCCGTGCTTTATAGGTTTGTATATTACCATGCATGTCGGTTTTTCTTTTGAAAATCCATTTGCTCCCTATGAGAACCGGGGGTAGCTCAATCAAGTCCCAGAGCTGATTATCATGCATAGATTGCATCTCGACGTTCATGGCTTCAAGCCATTTCTCGGATTCAGGATCTGAGATAGCAGATTTGTAGTTTGTAGGTTCGTCATTTGACTCAGCTACTAACAGTACTTTAGAAGCTTCAAGATGCCATAGGTATCTATTAGGTTCTTTACGAGACATGCTACTTCTGCGAACGCTTGTGTTTATATCTGATTCATCAACAACAACTTCTTGTTGATCAGACGCTCCAACTTCCTCAGCGGTTGTTTGTGTTTCTCGAATTTCTTCAAGATCCATAATATTATTTCTGGTTCCTCGATTTAGAAGATCTTCCTCGAGAAAGCGTCCTTTCCTTTTGATGGAAACAATGTTTTGCATCAGGATGATAGAAATAATATCCGCTTTTATTGTAGTAACCGACGAAAACAAATTTTTCGCCTCTGGGATCGAGTTTGTCATCAGAATCGCTGGTGACATATGCATCACATCCCCATACTCTAAGGTAAGACAAATTGGGTTTAGACCCGTGCCATATCTCATATGGGGTTTTGTCCACCTTCTTAGTCGGTGCCAGATTTACAAGGCGGGCGGCAGTTATAAGAGCATAACTCCAGAAGGAGTGAGGCAAGTTAGTTTTACACATCATCGATCGAACCATATTAAGTAGCGTTCGATTTCTCCTCTCGCTCACGCCATTAAGTTGGGGTGTGCCAGGAGGAGTGGGCAGAGAAATAATTCTGTGCTCCTTCAGATGATTAAGAAATTCTAAGCTGAGATACTCGCCACCTCGATCAGATCGAAGTGTCTTGATAGATTTATCGAGTTGTTTCTCTACTTCATTTTGAAACTCTTTGAACTTTTCAAATGTTTCATGCTTATGTTTCATAAGATAGACATAAGCATATCGACTATAATCGTCAATAAATGAAACGAAGTATCTTTCATGATTTCTAGACATGGTTCTGAAAGGGCCACACACATCAGTGTGTATAAGGCCTAGCAGATCCTTGGCTTGTTCACCAACATGGTGAAGGGGTCCTTTGTGAGTTTGCCAGCTAAACAAGACTCGCAATTATCAAATGAGTCATGTCCGGTAGGTTCAAGAATTCCCTCGGATTGGAGTCTTTTAATGCGTGCCTTGCTTATGTGTCCAAGTCGACAATGCCAAAGAAAAGTATCATTAATGCCAGATTTGATACATTTAGAAAGATTATATATGTTATTGTCAGTTTGAACGTCAATCTCATAAATACCGTTTTGAGGTTTAGACTCAAAATAAAAGATATCATTTAAGTAGGCAGAAATAGCAATACCATTAAAAACGTACTTAAATCCTTGTTCAAACAATAAAGAAACTGAAATAATGTTTCTGGTTAAACCAGGTGCAAACAAACAATTGTTCAAAACAACCACAAGGCCAGAAAGACATGAGAGATGATATGTTCCAGTTGCAAGAACTGGTACTCTTTTCACATCACCAACGATGAGCTCCATATCTCCTTGTTTCAGCTTCCTCCAACTTTTAGGCTCCTGCAAGACATTAATGATGTGGTATCCACATCCGGTATCAAATATCCATGTGTTGCTAGAAACAATAAAAATTTCAATAACATAAATGAGAATACCTGAAGAGGTGCCCTCACCACTGGCCCTCTACAGCTTCAGCTTGGCTAGATATTCAGGACAGTTACGTTTCCAGTGCCCCATTTTGTTGCATTCAAAGCATTGGCGCTCCTCAGGAGGGGGTGCTTTTAAAGCTTTCTTGTTATTGTTGGTGGCAGGCTTGGCAGCAACATTAACCTTCTTCTTGCCTTTGCTATTAAAACCTCTTTTCTTAGGGTTAGGCTTTTTAACACCAGCAGATCTGACCATCAGAACTTGATTTTTCTTTCCTTGGATATTCATCTCGGCCATTTTGAGCATACCATGTAGCTCGACCACTGTCTTCTCCAAGCCATTCATGTTGAAATTCATTACGAATTGAGCATAGGAGCTTGGGAGAGAGTTTAAGATGAAATCAGTAGCCATGTCATCCTTCATGGGATATCCAAGTTTGTTCATCTGGTCAATGTACCCTTTCATATTAAGTACATGAGCACTAACAGGCATGCCCTCTTGCATCGTGCATCGAATGAGCTGAGACATGGTTTCATAGCGTTCTTGTCAGGCTTGTTTCAGGAACATCCCCTTAAGTTGCTCAATCATGTCAAAGCCACTCAGGTCCTCCATGCTCTTTTGGAGCTCATGGGACATGCAGGCTAGCATAAGGCAGGCCACCTTAGTGGCATCATCTCTTTGTTTTTCCCATGCCTTACGAGCGGCAGCCGTGTTACCATCGGGTGCCTCAGGGACTGGTGCATCGAGAACATAGAGCTTCTTGGCCATCTTGAGAACTATTCTCAGATTGCACTGCCACGAGAGAAAGTTGGTGTTATCCAGCTTTTCATTCTCAAGGATAGACTTGAGAGCGAAGGAGTTATTAGTATTATTATTTTCAGTAGACATCTGTCAAGATAAGCAAAGAAAATAAATTAGTATAAAGAAAGTGAAAAGTCCTTATTAATTTATGACCCAATTACAGAAATTAGAATAAGGAGTGAGAATCTAGCTAAATCAGTCACTAATGGTAGCTGTGGCATACAACATTAGTAAGTGGGTAACTAGACTGACAATTAGTGTCAATTGGGGAAAGATGCACAACTCTCGTGTATGAGGCCGCTAAGACAAGACATGTCTATGCATTGATACGTTTAGCCTCATCTATGCCCACTTTTAATCTCTTGACAGTTGGGGCATGTAACAAGAGAGAAAAGTAATAGTCGTCCTAAAACAGGTACTTGCGGAAGGGCCGGATGTGTCAACGAAACCCTTGCGCCTTGGAAGGATAAACTACGCATCCAGTGCGGTGCTGTGGCTCCAAACACCGATGTTTCGTTTTATGCTCCAAGCGTTCCTTATAATAGGATGGCATAGACCATTGGTTTTAAATATGGGTTCCAATTTTAGTGTTTACCGAATAGGGTCAAACACAACGAATGATTAAATCATACGTGTGTTGTAAAAGTCAGTTTTACTATTTAAAGTCATGACAGATTTAATGAACCCTTTCACCTCCCAGGACACTTAATTTTAAATAACCTATTAAAACTAAGTTTGTCGCGACTTAAATAACCAGTTAATAGTTAATAGTTTAAAACTATTAAGTTATAAGTTTTGAAATTAAATTTAGTTTAAATTGTAAAACTTTAGTGGTTATTTATTTTATAAAAACAAGCCAGTTGTTAATTTTTATAAAATTCTATAAGTTGTAAAATTAGAACTTGTGGTGACAGAATGTGACATTTTAAAACTCCTTTTAAAACGTTTGACGTTTGGTTGGTTTATAATAAATTTAAGTTATAAAAAAAAATTAAAAGCAACCATAAAGCAAATAAATATGTAAATCTTTTAGGGCCAAGTTTGTTTGATCTTGCCGGAGCCAATTAGCAAGACCAAACGGGTCACACGTCCACAAAATTAAAACAACCACAAGGATGGACTTCCGTGCATCTAGTCGTCTCGGATGACTCTCACTGACTCCATGATTCCTGTTGCGTCTTCAGATTTGTTTTCGGGTTTTTATTACATTACATAAAATAAAAAAAAACATATTCTATTACAACTTTGAGCCATCAAAAGTGGACCAAAACCATAAAACCAAAACTGAATAATAAACACAAACAACTCAATCACATGGGTCGGGCCAGATTTATATATTCAACACAATCACATACGGGCAATATATTTGGTCAAATAAAATAAAAAATCGACCAAATTAATAAATAAAAATTGCCCCAAAAAACAGATCAGATCAGAAACTTCAAGATAGTTAAAGTTTGTGATTAATCTAACCGGTGAAACCAGACCGGTTTCGATTTGCGTGTTATAACCCAGGCTCTGATACCACTATTGGGATTCAGTGGTGATCAGTTTGACTTTTTATCAAAAATGGGTTTTGACAGAGAAATTAATTAATTCAGTTAATTAATAAATACGCAGCGAAAAGTAAAATCATAACCTCTTTTCAGCACTGACTAACCGAACATGATCTGGTTATGAACACGCAAACAAAAAAAAACAAATAATCTACTGATGAGATTAATTATACCTTTGTGGTTAATAAATAACCGACCGAGACACCGAGGTACAACGAACCGATGCTAGATCACGAACTGACGACACGGGAGACGAGTAGGCGCGGTTAGCCGGAAAGATAAAAAAAGGGCAAAAGCCTTTTCTTTGCCTTTCTTTTGTTTTTGCTTTCTTCGAAAAAAAGTCTAATTGCCGCTGCTTTTGTTGTAGGTTTTTAAAACCTATTTTTAGGTTTATTATTATATAATAATAATAAACCCTACTAATTGTTTCTGGACCCATAGTCCAATACGAGATGCAAAAGCTTGAACCCGTTTTAATGTTTTAATGAAAGATTAAAACAATATATATAATTATTATTTATAAACCAGTATAAATAATAAATCCCGTCTGACGAATATATATAAAATATATCGTCTCGCTAACAGTTCGTAATTACCAGTTAAGCAGGTTAAGTGGATTTAATGATCGTTGCCCTAGGTGTAACTCTTACAGGTCATAGCTCGGTCAGCCGCGTTGTTCATCAGGTCGGTCCATAAAATCCAACAGATAGAGGGTAGAAAATGACGGGAGTACACTTGTGCTAAGTTTATATGTATTTAAAATTATTAAAGAATGGTGATGTGATATGTTGGTTCATACTTTTCAAAATCTAGACGCTTGTGAACATCTTTAAGTAACTTAGAAAACCTTTTACTTTTTTTAAATACTCATTTTACCTGATTATTTAAAAAGACCAAAAAAAAATTATTTTACCCGGCCCTTCCCCGTTTCTCTAGTGGTGCCTTCGTTATCCTCGGCTGTATTCATGTAGTCGAGGCCAACGGCCCTATTCTTTTACTAACACTAGCTTCCATTTATTTATGTTGTGTACATTTTGTCTCCAAAAATAAAGTTCGTGATATCTGGATTTCTATGCAATCGTCCTAGGGAAGTTTGACACGACGGATATGAGGAGAGACAGCTCAAAGTGTTTGATAATTTTGAAGAAGCTTGAAAAGGATATCGTTGTGGATCCGAAGACAAAGAAAGCTACCAGATTTGTGAAAATATCTTGATAGGAGTTTGGTGAAGATGTTCCCAATATTGGAAATGGCATTAAATGGCATAGCGGTCTAGGATGTGCGTGTTCCCGATATTGGAAATGGCTTTATATCACTCTTTAGTATAAACAAAAGTTACATAATTAAATTTTAAATTTTTATAAAATAGAAGATAATTTAAAATAAATATGTTTATTAATATAATTAAAATTTTTCTTAAAATACAAATCATTATTAAAAAAAAGACGTGTATTTAATAAAAAAGAGAGGTGGAAAAAAAGTGCGAGGTTGAATGTGAGAGTGAAAAATGTCAAAAAAATTTGTTTTTTATTAGAAAAGAGATATTAGAAATAAAGAAGTAAAATGCAATTTGCACCCATGTGATTTATGTCCGTTAACACTATGCAACCCTATTAAAAAGAAAGTGCAATTTGCTCCATGTGGTTTAGTTTCTCTCTCTCTTTGCACCCTTGCCGTTACAATGACCGTTAATCTTTTAACGCCGTCAGGGGTATTAAAGACTTTTCACCCTAAAATCAAAACCTATCATATTTTGCACCACTCTGGTTTTATTTTTTTCACACTTTGCAGCCCTCGCTTTAACGAATCCCGTCTGCCGCCGTGTGACATCCGGCATTTTCAGGTTAACTCCGTTAACTCAAACCTCGTTAGTTCAAACATTTTTCGTTACAAACTCAGTTATCTCAGTTAGTCGCACGTACATTGCATTTAATTAGGATTAATTAAATGTGTCAGTTAGTTCGCACACGTCGGATCGCACTCGAGTCTAACCCGGAACGTTGGTGATTAATCGAACATTAATATTACGAACATTAATAATTTATATTTTATATAAATTGCGAGTTTTATATAATCTTATGTGATTACGTGAATTATGTGAATATTATTGTTTCCGTACGTGTTTATCGTGTGTAAAGTGTAGTTAGTATTTTTATAAAAGTTAATAGTTTTATAAAAATAAAAGTCAAATGTTTGTATTATTAATTAAATGGTTAGTTAATTAATTAGACTTATGGACCTTTAAGAAGCCCGTAGCCCAACTAAAAACCCATTAAGGATTAGATAAGGATAAAGTTTAAAAAAAAAATTAAACATAAACCCTAACCACCACCCCTCATTATCGTCGACCTCACCCACACTCACCCTCTTCGACCGAAACAAGAAAGTAGCCAAAGCACCATCGATTCGATCTCCGATCTCGCAATTGAACGCCTATTTGGACTCCTCTCGACATTCCTAACGTTTCTACGTAAGTCGTTTCGTTCAATTCCGTCACTTTTTGATCCCTAAATTTTAGGTCAAACCCTAGTTCATCCAAACATGAAATTTTATAATAAAAATGTTAACTTTGTTATTGTTTTGCATGTATTTGTTGATTTTATGGTTAATTGCAAAACCCTAGATCCGTGTGGTTAGTAACTTGTTAAATATTGAAACTTTTTTATTATGTGAAGGATAGGAATCGCATGCTAGACGTGGATTATGATTTGTATAGTTGTAATTATATTAGTTGAAAGATTTAGAATCGATTTGATGTGTTAATTTTGTGATTTGAGCGTGTAATGGACAAGTTACTAAAAAGGGAAACTTTTTAGGTTTTCTAACTTGCATGCTAGACATGGTTAGGATGATGTGATGATGGTTATGAGCTAGTTGATACATGGTTAGATGAATTGTGAAATCAGATTTTGAATACATAACTCGGTTTTACAAACTTTCCAAATAAGGAAACTTTAATTGTTAAAAATGGTTAACACTTGTTATTTAGACATGCTTTATATGGTTGATGATTGGTACATGATAGATAGGACATAATAACCTGTTGTAACGTGTTAGGTGTTTGAAATCACGCATGCTAGTCATAGGTTACTAAAGATGAAAACTTTACTTGGAATTGTGACATACATGTTAAGTTCTATGCAATGGTTATGTGATATGATGATCTTGAACATGTTATAGTAGTCTTACAAGCATATTAACAATGATAATTTCACGAGACACATATCCCGAACATACTTTCTATTTATAGAAACCTGCTATTTATCTGCTATTTATAGAAACCTGCTATTTATAGAAACCTGCTATTTTTGGAAACTTTCTATTTTTGGAAACTTTGCTTGTTTGATTAGAACAATAAGGATTTGTTGCTAAGTGTTACAGCATGATCATTTGTATATAATATAGAAGTATTGTACTGAACAAACATTAAATCATTTAAACGGGTCACCAACGGGTCGTCGGGTCAAACTTGGTCAAACATGAGTCAAACTTGTAAACTCTTTTCAAACACTTAAACAATGGGATTGTTTGGATACTTAGGGTTTGTATCAACTTGCACAAACATACACTTATAAACCGGTGTTTATAGGTGGCAGTTAGTCGTCAAGCAATTTAGGTTCGCTTTCTTTCACACATACTCTAAGGTGAGTTTCACGGCCCCTTTTCTTACGTTTTAAACTTGGGGGAGAAAACATGGGTACGAACATTTAGATCTTACGTTTCTTTTATATCACTTGTGTACTAAGCACAAACATATCACGAAAGTCCTTACTTATCGAACCGTTAGTATATGGGTTAGCGAGGAAATCTTGAGTAGTACTACTGGGCACTGACAAGCCCCACCCGCGTTAGTCGCGTTAACACGACAGGTAGTCGAACGGGTGTAACATTTACCTAAACATTTACCATTGATTGTGATAGTCATGGTGGAAGGCAGTTCAAACATACAAACAGTCAGCTTCGGTGTCGAAACGCTTTAGTAACATGTACTAGGTTAGCTACCTATGATATAATTGAATACGGTATTATCTAGTAAGCTTTACAAACATATAAACCTGTGAACTCACCAACCTAGTGTTGACACGTTTTAGCATGTTTTTTTAGGTCATTAAGGTACAAGCACGAGCTAAGGCATGCATGCATTTGAAGTCCATCATTTTCAAAAGAATTATTTACTTTATTTATTGTTGGTTTATTTACTTTTGGCGCAATTGTTTTAGCGCATGTTTTTCCTTTACTTTTCGCTTCCGCAGTCTTACATTAAATCAGTATTTTCATTACTAGTGTTGCATCGTGACTATGAGCAATACTAGTGGTTTTTCTTAAACTCATATAGAGTCGTTCAACGTAACTAATGACTGAGATCCTGGTATGTCACGCTCCTAACGGTAAAACTCCGTTGGTGGATTTTGGGGGTGTGACACGCCGCCCTTCCCCTCTTCCGTCCGCCGCTCAATCGCAGTAATCGTCAAACAACACCACCGTCGCCTCAATCAAACAGAAAAAGATGGACTACGCGCTTGTTGATGTTCAAACCGACACACTACTCATCAAAGGTAACGACTTTATACCGGAAATTCGTAACCAAACACATCTGAAAATCGATTTCATCTTGCAGTCGGAATCTAGGTAACCCGTTCTTTAACCCAAGCGGAGTATTGGTAACCCGGCATATGATCGTCCATTTGAAGATCAACATGATGTTCTTTCATAACCTGAACTTTTCGTTCAGGTATGAACGGGAATCACAGGTCCGAGGTCCCTGATGAAGGTCGGATTCGGAGATGGCGATGGCGTAGGTAGGACCGGTTTAAATTTAGTATTTTCGTTAGTTAGTTAAAGCTTTTTGTTGGTCGGAAATGCTTTTGGTAGGTTTCCGATCGTCTCCGGCCATTACATTTTGATCGAAAAATGTAAATACAACTATATTAACCGTGTTTTTAGCTAGTTCTTTTGTTGTTTCTTGAACATTTTGACCAATGTGATAATCGGACTTAGATTTCATTGGTATATATATCTACTGAATTTTTAAGCATTACCCCAAAAACCCACTTTTAAACAAAAACAGAGATTCAGTTTTTTTCATGCCTCAAAAATGATGATTTTTCGTGTTTTCTTGCTTAATAATTGGGATGAGATTACAACAAATTTTGAGTAACCTAGAGCCTTTTCTTAAAATTTATCTCTCTAAAACACCACACTCTCCCTAGAACAATTTTCTCGATGTTTGGAAGTGTGAATGCTAGAATGAGGGTGAAGGGGAGGTGTCTAGGGTTAAGCACCCTCCTCCCTTGCCTCCCCAGTTTCGTTTATTCATGACTAGGTTAAAGCCCATGATTTAAATGGGTTGAATAAATACAACTTGTTATAAAACAGTATTTTCTATGAAGATTTGTATGTTTTATGTTATTAGTCATCTGTGAAATAAGAAATAATTGAAATTTTCTTATAATTTAGTAATTTTTAATAAAATATTAAAATATATGTTAGATATTTAATTATTTAACATCATCATTATTTAATAGGAGAGAAAGGCGAAAAATAAAAATCTAGATTTCATCAGAAATCGACACGTAACAAGTGTGGTTATTCATTTATTATAATATAGGTTAGAAAACCTGTATATTATACAGGGTGAGTAAATACAGTGTTATATATACTTAGTAATATAAATCTAATATTACATATTACATAATTTTTTAATACAAATTTTAGAAATGTTATATAGTTATTTTTTTAAAATGTTTTATAAAAAGAATGAAAGAAATGTTCAATTTATAAAAATGTTTTATGAACAAAGTTATTTTTTTAATTAACTTTTTTTATAAAAATAGTTTTTAAAATCATTATTATTTAATAGGTGAGAGATGCGAGAAACGAAAATTATAATTTTTTTTATAGAAATTTGCATCATTAAATAGTAGAGAGAGGCAGGAAAAAAATTAAGGATGAACATCAGAATAATATGTGACACCCCAAAACATTTATTAGTATGTATAGATTAGCTCCCGATCTTTTATCTTATTCCTTTCCAAAACCCATTTATTAAATCGACTTAAATTTCGAGATGTTATCAATAACTTGTCACATTAATATAGTGATGTTTGAGTGGAGAGATTAATCTTATTTTTTATTAATAACTTTTAGTTTTTTTAAATTTTGCTCTGGTCTTGATCATACTTTAGTTGGACTTATACAACAATGAAATCACTGTAATGAACTATGATGCAAATGAAAATTACACAATGGTGTAAATAGAAAACCCATTAATTAATTAGTATGTTAGAAAATATAGATACCATAGTTTACAGAAAACACATCCTTTATGAAAAATTATTTTCTAAAACCTAAATAGTTTCGATCTCACGACATTTTTACAAAAATGCATGTATTTTGACATAGCTTTCTTTTCTTAATTAACTAATAACGTGAACATATAATTTAATGACAACTTATTTTAAAATCACTACTAGAAAACTAGAATTTATTACGCCAATTTTTTTAAACAAAAGCCTTAATTTAAAATCCAACAGGACTATTTTTTTAAGGGCGAACATTGAATGCTGTGACGTCGCACCCTTCGTCACATGGGAGAGACTCGTCCAACTCCGGTCAATATGTTGTCTTAACCGGACCCACTTGCCGTCAGAGTTGAAGAGCTTTCAAGGAAAAACCCCACCCAATACGGCCACTTCCGGGCCTGAGGGAGAGCCGAGGCTCGAACCCTGGATTGGCGTGGGTAAAACCCATGTACATCAGCCTAAGAGCCAGGCCTCATTTGCATGCCGCGAAAATTAATGGTGGTGGCAGAGATCGAACCCGGGTCCCTTGGGACTTCGCACTGTACTATTAAACATTTATATTTTCAACAAAAGTTTCTGACAAGTTACCAACAAAAGAAACTTCCCACAAGTTTGCGACAACTTTCCGACAAAACAAAAACAAAAAAGTAACCATAAGATTTCCTACAATTTTCAGAAAAATTTATTAAGTAAGTTAACTTATTTATCTAATATAATCGTCAGAATATTGTCGAAAATCACCGACGAAAGGTTTTTGTCGCTAATTCGTCAGAAAATACGTTTCCTACGTGCTTTTTTTCCAACAAACACTTTTGTTGGAAACTTGTCGCTAATGACCAATTCCGACAAACTTCCTACGAAACTGATGTCGCAAATTTTCATTTTTTTAGTAGTTGTGACAGAAAATTTCAAGGCGTCCAACTTTGAATATCATTTGTTTTACATGGTATTATTCGATATCTTTTCATAACATGTTATTATGTAAACTGTTCAACTGGTCGGATTTTGATCATATTCCATTTGGTGATGTTTGATCAATCTGAGGCATGGTCAAAAAGGACGGCACTGATAATTAAGCAAACGTAGGTCTTGGTCTTTGTATGAGCTTACAGAGGAAGCTTCTTAAATAAGAAGGGGTCAAACCGAATGACCTCCAAACTAGTGGTTGTGGTTGTGATGTCCGTCGTGTTTGAATCGGGTGTGGAGCTTGTAGTGGGCGTGAAAAGGAGAGGTGTGAGTGTCACCTCCGCCTTTTACGTTAGGGAACACCGTGTCACAAGAAAGGGCGTTAATAGGGCGTGAGCCCCCCCGAGGCGTGACCCTAGTCACTGGCGTAAGGCAAATCCGGAAAGAGAAGGCAACACACATTTGAATTAGTTTTTTTTTTTTCGAAAGGCAAGATTTTATAGACAAACGGGGAAACCCCAACCAACAAATACAAAGGAAACAAAACAAACAAAGGAACCCAAACCTACAGGGAATCAAAACATAATTACAAGAGATTGAAACTAATCAGTGTTTCAAAATGAGATTCTTAAGGCTTGAGCGACTTTTAAGCCAAAGGAATCCTAAAGTTTTTATGCTCCCAATTATATCTTCAATCTTAGTTGATTTGTTTTTAAAGAGGACCTCATTTCTTTCTTTCCATATGCACCAACACGTGATGAGGATAATGCCTTTGAAGACTTCTTTGAACATCTTATCCGAGAAAACCGTCTTGTGAAGCTCAACAAGGCCGCGAACCGAAAAAGCATAAATCGGGTTGATCTTGCACCACAAACTAACGTGTTGCCATACCACTGAAGCAAAGTAGCAAGAAGTAAGGAGATGGTAGGAAGTTTCTTGCGAGTTTCCACAGAGGGGGCAGAAGATGGAATCAACATGGACCTTATGCTTAGCCAAAGCGACTAGTGAGGGGATATAATCCAACTCAGCCTTCCAGCCGAAGATGTTGCACTTAGAGGGGACCCAATTACACCAGTCCATAACATAATTATTGCTAGTATCCTGACCTTCAACTGTTAGAGATTTAACATCTTTCACCGAGAACTCTTTTGCATTGTGACCCATCCATTCCCAATTGTCTTGGTTGTTTGATAAGACCACCTGACCTAGAATAAGTAAACATTGAAACCAATCATTTAGCTCCACCACAGTATGAGGCGGCCTCCTCCACCTCCATATCCAGGATGTAAACGGGGAGATGGAAGAAGCACACTCAGCCACCATACAATTCTTCTTTTGCTCCAATGAGAATAAACTTGGGAAGATGTCTTTTAAAGGTTCATTTATCACCCATGGATCCAACCAAAAGCGAATACTCTCCCCATTTCTAATTTTCCCTTTTATTCGATTATGAAGTTGCTTCCCGCCAATTTTTTTATTTTGAATCGAATTTGACAATTTTGTTCCATACACCCGTTAGAATAGCCCGACAAGGGAGGTTTGACCATGAGTTTCTCCCTTGATGAATTGCTGCCACCGTCGTCCTCCATAGGCTATGAGGATCACTTTTAAATCTCCAAACCCATTTCGACAGGAGAGCACGTTTATATCTTGAAGCCGGCTAATACCTAAACCCCCTTCCTTGATCGGAGTAGCCACCTTATCCCAAGCTACCCAATGTATTTTTCTTTTATCTTCATTCCCCCACCCCACCACCCATAAGAATTTTTTCCGAATAGATTCAAGGCCTAACAGTTTCTAACCCCTAACAGTTTCTATTCTATTTTTACTTTAAGATTTAATTTAAATTTTCTTAAATAACTCGTGCTTAGTAATTATTATAAAAGAAAAAAAAACACAGATGCTTGCTTTTTTTTCTTAACATTATATATATATATATATATATATATATATAATATAGGGTTGGGTTCCAGAGAAAACCAATAATTAGGCGAAAACCGAGAAAACCACTAAAAAACCAATTTTAACCAATAATAAAATAATATTTATTTTTTTATAAGAGTATCAATGTAATATAACAAAATTTTACCAAAAAAATATTTAAATATTGGCTTACATATACGTAAACAGAAAACAAAAAAAATAAAAAAAAAATGCAGTTACGTATACGTAACCTATAGTATTACTCATTGTTTTAGTGGTTTTCTCGATTTTCGCCTAACTTTGTGGTTTTCTCTTGATCCCTCCCCTATATATATATATATATATATATATATATATATAGGGGAGGAATCAAAAGAAAACCACAAAGTTAGACGAAAACCGAGAAAACCACATCATTTCAGACAATTTTTTTATTTACGTATACGTATCCAAAAACAATTTTTTTTATTTACGTATACGTAACTATAATTTTTTTTGTTTTATGTTTACGTATACTTAACACTATGTGTAAAAATATTTTTTGGTAAAAATGATTAATATTACATTCATACTCTTATAAATAAAATAAAAAATATATATATTATTATATGATTGGGTAAAATTGTTTTTTTTAGTGGTTTTCTCTGTTTTCGCCTAACTTGTGGTTTTCTCTGGAACCCTCCCCTATATATATATATATATATATATATATATATATATATATATATATATATATATGGGTGTGTTCACTAAAAAGTCATTTTCATGAGAAAACCAAAAAACTCTTACTACATATATGTAGTACACCCAAAAACTCAACCCACCCCCAAAAAACCTAAAACCCCCCACCACCAAAAACCTAAACCCACCCCACCCACCCCCAAAAACCTAAACCCTCACCCACCCCCAAAAACCTAAACCGTAAACCGGACTTTACGCGCGTAATCGCGTTTTTGATCATACGAAACCATGACATGAGATTTTATCAAATGTGACTTTTTAACTACTGATGTTATTTATTAAAATCTAAAACTTAAAGTTTTAAGGTTATTAATTCATATAAAAGCCGGGTTTACAATTCTTAACAGTTCGTACGCACATGCACGGGTTTTGGCCATACAATTGACTACATAGCCACTTTTGACTTTTGTTGACTTAGCCACACATATTAGGTTTCCTAAATACATTTTGTGTCTACTTATTAGGACACGGTTAGCATACCACCGTTGGCAGTTTCACTGTTTTACCGTACTTTTTGCATTACCGCACTCAGGTGAGTTTCGCGGCCCCACTTTTTATTTTTACTGTTTTACGGGGGAAAAGCTGTTTCACACACTACACGTTGTTACCTGGGTTTACTTATGAATGTATTAAGTCCCCACTTTAACACAATCAATTAGCTTGGATAGCCGATGGGAATTATGGATAGTACTATTTGGGTTGACACCCCCGCCCAAGGTTGGTCGCGCCAACCACATTTGTAGTTTCATTTGGGCGTATAATTAGCCATAGTAGGTGTTCACATTCGACACCTGGATACAGGGGCAACAACTAGTCTGACGGTTTTGATTGTGGCTCAGGGTAATTATATCTTAACACGTGTACTTGATCATCTGCGGATGGTTACTATTACATTTTGAAATTTATTTACTTACTTTTTTTTATCGAGACGCAAAACGTGCGTACTCACCAACTACTTTTATAGTTGACCCGTTTTCGAAACATGCTTTTCAGGTAAACCGTTATGGGGATCACGAGCTTTAAATGGCTTGCTTTTGGGAAGAATTATTATTGTGTACCTTTGGTTGTAGTCAGACATTTTAGACACTTTGTATTGATTCGGGATTTTCATGTATTCGTACTTTCGTTAGAAGCATGTAGTATGGTTCAATGTAATGCACAACTTTCCTTTTAGTTTCTCTTGTACCTGTGTTCAATGCGATATACCGGTCCCACTCCGTGTTTTCGCCTTCGGCGGGGTGTGACAGTACGGGGTGACCCATTGGCAAAAGGCCACCACCAGTTTGCCTAACCCAGCTATACGGAGCCCTTAAGCGCTCCAAGTTATCTCCAGTTCCGGGGAAAACCCACCCGCCCGAAAGCCCACTGGTGGTAAAACCCGGACGCCCTCGGGATCCAACCGGAGATCACAAAGATTCAGTTCTTCCTTTATTGAGTCACCATGTCCTTCTCAAAGTGATGCTAGTGGGGATAGAACCTGAGTCTTTTATAGAGAATCCAGGCTTTTTACCACTACACCAAATTAAAAGTTGCATTAGTGACTCTGTTTAGTGATTGATTTTATGTTGATGTGACTAGACATGTTGAATCTTGTTCAACCCATAAACACGTGCAATCCCATCTCTAAGTGAGACCACTCGACCAATCTCATTCACTTAAAAATTCGTGTAAAACAACAACTAGATTAGTTTAGTGGCAAATATGTATAACTAAGACTTTACTAAAATGATGAGGTCTTGGGTTCAGGTTCCACTTGTGATAAAAAAAAGGGTCCAAGTTGGGCCAGTTGGTTTTCTCAGCTATAGTGGGTTTCCTCCTGTGGGGGTGAAGATGATCGGGTGGGCCAGTGGCCCTTCAGTGATTCAAATTGCCGTTCAAAAAAAAAAAAATCGTGTAAAAGTTGTTAATTCTAACTTTTTTGTGATTATACTTGGTCTTAGCGATGTAGGCTGTTGTTGAATAAGGTAAGAGGTGCGTTTATGACTTTCTTCTCGAATTTATTGCATTTAAGAAATTTATTACCAACAAGGTGGAATGGGTCATGTTTCAAAAACAATCTATTAGATGATAACTTTGAATTTTGTGTGCTGATTAATATTAACTGGTTTTATATTTAGTATCCTATTAACAATTTTATAAAAAATTGTATACTATTTAACCAATTTAATTATAATATCATTTGAGTTTGATTTCTAATTAAATTCTTAACAAAAGTTCAAATTTTTTAGCTCATGTCAAAAGTTTTTGGTTTAGCGGGCAAAAGTTATAGGTGAAGTTTGGGTTTGGTTATTAACCAAAATTAATCGAACCGAAAATCGACAAACTAACTGAATAAACCAAACCGATTAAACGAAAACCGATTGGTTAGTAAAAAATATTAACCGACGACTTCGGTTTCGGTTAAGGCTAATAACCGAACCGAACAGAACCGTAGACACCCCTACTGAAAATGATAGATGTTTACGTGTTTATAATATATTTTTTTTCGTTTAAATGCATGTTTGGTACATTAAATATTGTTAGGTACAAAGACATTGTCGTCCTTAAAGCGTACGTACGTACACAGTACAGTGACAATCGTTTTATGTAACTACTATTGTGAAATACTATTTTAATTTTAGTTTTTTTATTTGGGCTAATAATTATCACATATTTTGACCTAAATATTTTGGGTTACAAAAATTTTTAGTTTTTTTTTAAATACTCAACATAAAAAATAAACTTTATAATTTATAAATTCAATAAATGTAAATAATAACCTACTATTAATGCAAATACGTGTAACACAAATATGTATACCATTTTATTATACAAGCACACAACACAATATAATGTATATATTATGAAACGTGCATGCACACAATGTACAATTAAAGTATATGTATACGTTCGGTTCGGTTTTTTCGGTTTTCAAAAAATACATAACCGAAACCAAACCGTATTTTTCGGTTTTCAAAAAATACAAAACCAAAACCGTAGTTTTTTTGGTTATTTTGGTTTCGGTTAGGTTAATTCGATTTTTTGCTCACCCCTAACTAAAGGTTGATAGATATAGAGCGTATTTGAGACTACCAGAGGTTGGTAGATTTAGATTAAAGATACCTAGGTTTTAACCAAGTGACTCTAGAGACATAGGAGGATAAGAAACTTAGTCTGCTTATTCAATTAAGTTTTGACCAAATGTTATTTGCAAGAAATGAGTTACAAAGAATTCACGAGCCACGATGAGTTGCAGGACCTGCAGTGGTTTGCTAGATGGCAGCCTACGAGTCTGATTCATCTAAGCACATCGCACCATTGGACCCAGTGGAGAGGACACCCGTCGTTTCACCTTTGGTACGACATGTGGCTAGGACTGAGTGTTGTAAGTTTGGGTATAAATGTGAATGAATGTCTTAAATATAAAAGTGGTAAAAGCTTGTCCCACATCGGTTTGGGAACAAAATGAGGTGTTGTTTATAAGGTAAAGCCTTCACCACTCCATTGAAGCTGTATGATGTGTTTTACCACAAGTCCTACCCTCGCGCAGGGGGGGTGCAAAGATTAGGTTTCTAGACTAGAATTTCTTCGTGCCCGCGGACACGAATGCAGCTCCGAAAACCCGGGCCCGTGTGAGGCTAGTTTTGCACTCGATTTTAATTTTGAGACTTTCATAACTGATCAGCATTGATGATCATTAATCTCGTAATGATTATTTTTCGGTTTTAAACTGATGAACTACTCAGTATTATCACACCTTAATGGTAATGATGTTATAAAACCAGTCCAAATGCTATCAGTTGAACACACCGAATACTACATCTCTCTCTAACTCTCCGTTGCAGCATTGTTCGGCTTTGTTTCAGGCAAGTGATCAGGTCCCGCAGTACGCTGCTGCTGCTGCGAACCGGCGTACCCTGGGAACAGACTGTGAATCTGTTTAAGGGAATTGTGTCAAACACATGCCCGGTTTACTAACACTGAGCTCAAGTAATTCACACCCCGATGAAATATGTGAAGCTCGATATTGTGATTCGGGGAATCCGAATTGAAGAGCTTCGAGCCGAGGATATGGAGAAAAAGAGGAGGACGATACGGATGAGGATGTGCCAGCTCAGATAGCTCAGGAGCCCTATCGTGAGCATATGCCAATGGTTGATCACCACCGACCCTTTTCTTTTGGAGGAAAACAAGGACAATACGGATGAGGATGTGCCAGCTCAGATAGCTTAGAAGCCCTACCGTGAGCATATGCCAATGGTTGATCACCAACGACCCTTTTCTTTTGGAGAGCGTGTCACCTCGTCTCAGGGACCCCTGGACGCGTGTGGGCACGATTGGTACATGTTTTGATTTCAGAGTTATTATAAAACAACATAAGATTTTACAAGGATCGTTTCATGGTAAATCTCAACCACAAGGGTTGACTTTATAAATGTCAAGACCCAGTTGTAAAACGAAACCTTGTATTTATAAACATGGGGATTAGGTACCCATTCCATTTCGATAACAAACACTGTTTGAAATCAATTACATCACTTGTCTACAGACTAGTTTAAAGCCACTAGGTAATAGTCATGTCCAAGGTGGATCAAGTCTATGGCACTATTCCTATTTCATCATTCGGGATCTCATGTGCAAATGGTTTGAGAATCCAATGCACCTCATCCCGTATTTTCACATATAGTCTTGGGTCAGACCAAGTCTGCCCAACTATACATTCTCACCACATTTTATTTTATTACCTAAAAACATTTTAAAAATGAAACGTCAGTGCAAACGTCGGTGAATACAGTTACCTTGAAAGTAAAATCATTTATCATAAACTGTTATTAAATTCATAATCATAATATATCTATACATATACATATATATATATACACATATATATATATATATAGTATAGGGTTCCGCTAAAAAGTGTTAAAAGTGTAGGAAGGATTTTGAGCCATAAGATCATTGGGTTTTGTGGTTGAGATTGAGGCGGTGGCAAAAAGGTAAATAATTGTAACTTAGATTCCATCAGGAGGGGTAGAAAGGTAAATCTGACCAAAGAACCCCACATGCTTGTCACATGCCATTTCCCCCATTTTTTTAAACGTTCATAACTTTTTTATACGTCATTATTTTAAAAAAAAATATACCATAAAATCGAGCATTTTTTTATCTTTCCAACGAGTATAGTATTGATATATAAAAATAACAAAATTTTTTTTTGATGAAGTGGGTGTTGCTTAAACTGGTCAGTTTTATGATGTACATGACATTTTTATGGTTTTTTTTTCTTTTCGCCACTGCACAACAAAATTCGTCCACCTACTGCAGCGAATACCCACAGAAACGTAACTATGATTCTGTCTGGTGTTTTAACATTTATAATTCAATGTTTAAGTCTGTACATGGTGTTTAAATCTGTACATGGTGTTGTTTAAGTCTGTACATGGTGTTTAAGTATATACATTTGTGTGTAAGTATGTACATGGTGTTTAAGTCTGTACATGATGTTTTAACATTTAAACGTTAATCTAGCCATGGTGTTTTATGGTTATGACGTTTTAAGTATGTACATGGTGTTTTTATGTTTTACAAGTATTAGGAAAATTAATTCAACGTTTTCTACGTGGTGTTTTAAAACGCCATGTGTAAAACACCATGCCCAGGTGTAAAACACTATCAACAGAATATAAAACGTCATGTGTAGAACACCATGCCCGATCTAAAACACCATGTGTAAAACACCATGACTAATCTAAAACCTCATGTAGAAAAAGCCGGTTCATGTTAAAATAAAGGATTCATGTCCAATCTAAAACACCATGTGTAAAACGTCATATGTAAAACACCATGAATAGAATGTTAAATGCGCAGTTCAAAATACCATACTCGTTGAAGGCCCTTTTGGTGTTTTTCTTTGGAGCGTTTGTATGACGTGTTTATGGTGTTTTTCGAACGTTTGTATGACGTGTTTATTGTGTTTTTCGAGCGTCATATATACCATTACTTAAATGGTATTTTTTTTTAACGTTTGATGACGTTTTGTATTTGAAGTTTTAATGGTGTTTTTTCGAACGTTTGTATGACGTTTTTTTGGTGTTTTTCGAGCGTCATATAAACCATAAATTAAATACTGTTTTTATAATGTTTTTTCATTACATTTTTTCGAGTGTGTTTTATGATGTTTTCGAGCGAAACTATAAATCATTTTATAGTGTTTTTCTTCAGAGTGGATTACAAATATTAGGAAAATTATTTCAATTTTTTCTACGTGGTGTTTTAAAACGTCATGTTAAAACATCATTCTAGGTGTAAAACACTATCAACATGTGTAGAACACCATGCCCAGGTGTAAAACACCAATATCAGAATCTAAAACGCCATGTGTAAAACACCATGACCAATCTAAAACCCATGTAGAAAACGCTCAGTTCATGTTAAAAAAATGATTTTTAAATGACCAATCTAAAACATTGTGTGTAAAACATCATGTGTAAAAGACCATGAACAGAATGTTAAACGCGCAGTTCAAAAACACCATAAATTTCCAGTTCAGAAACAACTTAAATCGTCCGGTTCAAAAACACCATAAAACGATGATTTTTTTAAATATATATATATCAATATCATACTCGTTGGAAAGATAAAAAAAAACGCTCGTTATTATGGTGCAATTTAAAAATAAAATAATATCGGATAAAAAAAGTTATGAACGTTTAAAAAGGATGGGGGGAATATGCATGTGACTTGCATGTGCATTTTCCTTATCATGTGAGTAGCATGTGGATGATGGGTTTACGTTTTTGCCCTTTTCATTTGGAATCTTTCTTGGACACATGGCACTTTATGGTGGCTTCCTACACTTTTTCCACTTTTTAGAATATCACTCCCATGTATATGTATATATATATATATATATATATATATATATATATATATATAGGGGAGGGTTCCAGAGAAAAACACAAGTTAGGCGAAAACCGAGAAAATCACTAAAAAAACCAATTTTATCCAATCATATAATAATATATTTTTTTTGTTTTATTTTATTTTTATTTATTTATAAGAGTATCAATGTAATATTAAGCATTTTTACACATAGTGTTACGTATACGTAAACATAAAACAAAAAAATTGTGGTTACGTATACGTAAATAAAAAAAATTGTTTTTGGATACGTATACGTACATAAAAAAAATTGCCTAAAATGATATGGTTTTCTCAGTTTTCGCCTAACTTTGTGGTTTTCTCTTGATCCATCCCCTATATATATATATATATATATATATATATATAGGGGAAGGTCCCACTAATAAGTGTTTTTTTCGCTAAGAAACGCTAAGAAGTGGGTCAAACGAACTCTGATTGAGCTCATTCCAGCGGCGTTGAAACCGTCTCATCGAACTCTAATCCGGACCCAAAACCCTAAACCCCCCTCCAACCCCACCCCAAAAAGCCTAAAACCACCACCCCACCCCCCGAAAAACCTAAACCCATCCCCACCCACCCCCAAAAACCTAAACCCCTCACCTCCACCTACAAAAAACCTAAACCATAAAATCTAAACCCTAAAAGCTAAACCCTAAGGTTAAAACCATAAAATTCAAACGTAAAATCTAAATCCTAAAAGCTAAGATGGTAGAGTTTGACGAGACAGTTCCAACGCCGCTGAAATTAGCTCAATCGGAGTTCGTTTGATATCGTTTCTAAACGTTTTGGTCATTTTTTAGATTTATTAGCGAAAACCACTTCTTATTTGAATCTCCTTCTATATATATATATATATATATATATATATATATATAGGGGAAAGATCATAAGAAAACTCAATGTTCATGAGAAAACCAAAAAACTACTTATTTAAGATAAAAAAAATAATAAAAAAATCATAACTCAAAAAATAAAAAACTGCTTCAGAGACCATGTTTCCCACGTCGGCTTCGTTCAAAAAAAAGTAGTGGGTTTAGTTTAGCTTTTAGGTGGTTTTTGGAGGGGTGAGGTGGGGGGTTTAGGTTTTTGTGGGGGTGGGTGGGGGGTTTAAGTTTTTGGGGGATGGGTGAGGGGGTAGGTGGGGTGGGGTTAGGTTTTTGGGTGGGGGTGGGGTGGGAGGGTTAGGTTTTTGGGTGGGGGTGGGGGTGGGGTGGGAGGGTTAGGTTTTTGGGGGTGGGTTAGGCTTTTTGGTTAGTTTCTGGGTTTAGTTTAGGTTTTTGGAGGGGAGGGGCGGGGAGGGTGGGGTGGGGGGTTTAGGTTTTTGGAGGGAGGGTGGGTGGGATGGGGGGTTTAGGTTTTTGGAGGGTGGGTGGGGTGGGTTTAGGTTTTTGGGTGGGATGGGGTGGGGGTGGGGTGGGTGGGTTTAGGTTTTTAAGGGTGGGTTGGGCTTTTGGGTGTACTACACATATGCAGTAGGAGTTTTTTTATTTTCTCATGAAAATGAGTTTTTAGTGAACTCACCCGTATATATATATATATATATATATATATATATATATATATATATATATATATATATATATATATATATATATATATATATATATATATATATATATATTCAATCTACACATCCAGCAGACCCTTATGTCCCAACTGTTTGCACCACTGTATATACACCGGTAGTATGTCTTGGTAACAATGGCTAGGACTTCGCCTCCAAAATTGTTATAAGGGAAGTAGCGGCCGTGATCCGGGACTTTCATGTCCTGACAGGGTTTTTGGAGCTGGGGTATCTTTGGAAGCAGCATCTCTATCCAATAAGATATGAGCATGGCTTGTCTACATTCCACCCTCTCCGGACTCTACCAATAGTTTAGCTATGAATAAGATTTTATTGAATATGATTGTTGGTTATTTAACTTGTTTATTTTTTATTCAAGGGGCCACCAACCCCAATTTTAGTTGACGGAAATGCAAGAGATACATCACAATTGCAACCCGAGACCCGCTTAACCCAAGTACCCGAATGCGTTACCCGAGTATGCCTCCACCTCCCAAACCCCGGACATAGAAAAAGCCCAAACTAAAAACCCTATAAACCAACCGGTTGCCCACTCGTAGACTTGTAGTCGCCCACCTAATTTGATTCGTTGGTTTTCTCCTTTTTACTTATTTCTAAGTTGTAGATTTTTCACCTGTAGTATATTATTTTTTATTTTATTTTAGAATTTGACATCAATATACAATAATAATAACAATAATAATAATAATAATAGTTATAATAATAATAATTATTATTATTATTATCTTATTATTATTTTTTTAATGTTTGTTAGAGTTAAGTACATGGATGTTCTCTGTGATATGTCTATATATTGGATTTTCTTCTTAAGTTTGAAAAATTACAGTGTCAGTCCCAAGTTATGCATAAACTTACATGGGTTAAATGGTCTTAAACTTGCACGTGTTAGCCGGGAATGGTCTTAGACTTGCATGGGTTAAATGAGACTTGGTTATGGCATCTAAGGATAAAAGAGGGTTGGGGATTGGAAGTTTGGTTGGTGCAATCAAGCTTTGTTGTAGATGGATATTGCTTATAATCAAGAAGATATGTGGGTGAAAGTAATTAAAGCTCTTCTTGTAAAACGACTGGCTTCTTGAACAGAAGCCGAATAGAACACAAGGGGTGTGGCAAAGAATTGTTTCTTTTTATCGTGAAGCTGGATGAGATTGGAATCGTCGTCCTTTCATCGACGATGAGGAGGAAGATTGGTATCGGTAGGGACACGTTCATTTGGCAAGATAATTGGTTGGGACATAGTCCTCTTATGCGTCGGCTTTCTAGACTTTACAATTTAGAAAACGATAAGAAGTGTACCGTTTATGAGAGAAGAAATGTAGAGGGCTGGACTTGAAATTGGTGTAGGGATCTAAAAGGTGCAAACGAGTCATCGCAACTTGGAGCACTTCATAGTCTTTTAGCGGTGTCAGATTCGGTTGATAAGTGAGACGTTTGGATATGGGATTTGGATGGTGAGGAATGCTTCATAAGTAATGCTGCTAGGAAGTATATTGATCAGGTTTCTGTGCCAGATGGTATTGATTCCTATGCGCGTTGGAATAGGTTTGTTACAAGGAAAGTTAATATGGCGTGGCTTCTTATTTTGGATCGTCTTCTTACTCGTTTAAATCTTGTGAAGAGAGGTATTGATGTCTCTTCTTTACTATGTTCATGTTGTGATAAAGAGGTGGAATTGAGGAATCATCTTTTTGGAGATTGTGACATAGCAAAAAGGATGTGGAAAGCCATTAAGAGATGGGTAGATATGGGTTTTCCAATATCCAAAACTCCAACCGATTTACTAGTATGGATGGAATCTAGTGTGAATTCATATGTTAAGAAAAAGGTGTCGGAAGCTATTGTCTTTACGGCTTGGTGGGTGATGGTGGTTCAGGAATAACTCCATTTTCTCGAGTAGTATCAATAACAAGGAAAGCATTCTTGATTCCGTTGTCAGTTATTTGTTTTTGTGGTTTTCTAATAGAAAAGGTTAGTATCAACTTGGTGATTTGGTTACAAAACCCGCTCATGACATTGTAATTGTTTGTTTTTTGTCTAGTTTCTTGCTAGTCGGTGTTTGATAAATTTTTTGCCCCTCTAGAAGAAAATTCCCAAGACCAAAGTGTTTCGTAAGCCTTAATCTGTTACATACGAAAATGAGGATGACAAACATTTTGTGGTTTCTTGTTTATTTATAAGTTGATCAAGCGTCATATACAGAGAGGCTGCACACACAGAGGACACTCGGTATCGTGTTTAGGTTTGTGACAAATTAAACGAGTACTTATCTTGTAATTCTTTCTATTCTGTTTAGATTAGTGACACTTTGCTTTGTGTAATTATTTGCATTTATATAATTATGATCAATAGATGAAAACAAGTGGACACACATGGAAGTGAAACTTTATTTTATTGTATACATAGATTAATTAAGAAAGTCTCTAGATCATGATGATGATGATGACGACGATGATGATGATTCCATCAGTTGTGAGCTTGATTAAACGCAACATGGACCGTAGCCACCATTAGGGGGTAGAGGTGTACTGGGATAACCAGGATCAGTATACTGTTTAAGCCTACGATTGATAAACCCTCCAACTCCATGTCCAACCTTGTAGTATTCAGGGACATCTTCCACCTCACCTGCATCAATTCATATTGACAATTCAAGATATGTTATAATTTCTTTAAAACTATTTTTTGAACAAAATGATGTACTCACTCATCTCATGGTTGGAAGCCGTGATTTCAGAAGTGATGAGAAGAACAAAGGCAAACACAAGAAGGAATCTCTTTGAAAACATTTTCACTTGGTTCAATTCTATGGAAGAATGATGAATAAATAAGTGTGCTACACCATCTATTTATACAAGAAATTGTACATATGAACATATATAAGGATATGTTTGGATGTGGACTTTTGAAACCAAGTGTGTGTATAATAAACATACACGCAAAGTTGGAGGGCTCATCCGGTTTCACGTGGCAAATGCAAACGACGAGTGGTGCGTTGGAGCTCTTGTCCGAATCCAACTCCATCCATAAGGGTGAGAGGGGCGTCCTACTCGGGCATGGCCGAGTAGAAGAGAGGGAGGCCGAGTAAAAGGGGTACACCGTCCCCAATCCTTCCGAGTTGCTTGGGCCGAGTAAATGTTTTACCAAATTCGAGTGAATTTACTAGGATAGCTTTATGTCTTCTTTCTATCTCCTTTTCACTTTCCCAATCTCAAACATATTCCCCTTGTTATTGAAAGGCAATGTAAATTGAATAATAATTTTGATAAATTTACACTTTTGCCCCTTATTTGGAACAAATTTACGCTTTTGCCCGTTATTTGGAATCATCTTTTGCCCCTTATTTGGAACAAATTTACGCTTTTGCCTCTTATTTGGAATCAAACGACAAAAACCAGGTGCAGAAAATTAAAATTAAATAATTAATACAACTAAAAACTCAAGGCCGATACCGCTTTACAACTTGCGAAGGTATTTTCTTTATAAATTTTTTAATACATGTCCAATGTTTTTGTCGCAACGCGGTGCGGTAGAGTTAGTCTACGTTTTGACGCCGCCGTGACGCGGGGTGGTTCGAGTTACTATACGTTTTGACGCGGCCGCAACACAGGACGATTCGAGTTGTTGTACGTTTCGACGCCGCTGCAACATGGGGCGATTCGAGTTGCTATACGTTTCGACGCCGCCGTCGCAACGCGAGGCGGGTAAATACCCTAGTTCATTTTATTTTTCTTAAATAATTACCTCCTTTTGACGATGAAAGTTTCAAGTATATCCCACTGCCAAACAAACAATATATTTTTCCTAACTTTCTATTTAACTTTTACAACACTTTATTTTATGAAAAAAAAATATAATAGTTATTGTTAATTTTTATTATTAATTTTCATTATCTAGCTTTTATTTTTTTTTTAATTTTCTATTTTTTTTAATTTTTATTTGTAAGTTTTTTATTTTTATGTTTCTAGGTTTTTAATTGTATTATGTTAATTTTAATTTAATAAAATTGACCTTTTTTATTTAAATGTTTATTTTTTTATAAAAAAAAAAGTTGGTGAGTAATGAGTAAATGAGTAGAGTGTTTCCAATAAAATTTGAGTAAATAAGTAGTTTTGATGTATCAGAATTCTATTATACAGTTTTGATAAGTAAATGATTAATGGGTTATCCACCCCTTCACCCTAAAAGTGTATGAAGAATGTGGGCCCCTCTCTATTTTGAATATGTTTTTTTGTTTTATAATTTAATTTTAAAAATTCTTTTTAATTAATTTAAATAAACTTAAATCTTTGTTAAATAACTTAACATATTTTATAAACTTAAAATGTAATTTAAATTTGTTTTTAAAAAACGTTTTTATAAAAAAAATGTTTTTTTAATATACTAAAATTTATAACGGTTAATTTTCTAACGACTATTTTTTCAATGGCTACTTTTCCAACAGCTATATATTCTACCGGATATAAACTCTTAATGTATTCCAACCCTCATTTTCACCTCTCAACCTTCAATTTTCACTCCAAATATTATATTTTTAACAAATATGGGTGGAGGGTATCCATTTCTAACAAACTCTTCGCCTCTGGTATAACCTGTACGACCTGCAAACTCTTCTTGTCCGGCTGATAAACCATTGACAAGGACGGATGAAGAATGGAATTGGGCATTCGATCAGGTCTTTGGCCAACTACGTATTGGGGACGAGCACGTCCCCAATTCAGATGAGGGGTACGTCACCAATTCAGACGAGGAGGTACGCCCCCAATTCAGATGAGGGGTACGTCCCCAATTCAGAGGAAGGGTACGTCACCGACCATGGAGAGGAATAGGTATCCATATCAGATGAGGGGCATGTACCCAATTCAGGTATGGGGTATGTGTCCAGTTCAGAAGAGCGGTACGTCACTGACCCTAGATAGGAATACGAAATTCAAAGACGAGGACACAGATAAGGAGAGTCTCAGGTACCATGAACCATGGGATGACGAGCGCTCTTGGGATTCAGACTGCTCGTTTGATTCAATCGAGCATCTTTAATTTTTATTTTATGTAATTTTTAATTTTTTGGTTATGTAATTTTTAATTTTTAGGTCATGTAATTTTTATATTTTAGTTTATCTAATTTTTAATTCTACGTTTATTTTTATTTAATTTCATGTATATTATATTATTTTAAATAATACGAGATATAAAAAATAAGATTATAATACATAAGTTTTTTGGTATATAGAATATAAATGTAAAATTAGGTGATATCTATCTATATATTATATAATAAATAAAGGTTTTTCCATGTCACGTGTCTTTTCCACATTCATTCTCATCATTTTTTTACCGTGTCTCTCTCTCTTATTAAATGCACCTCAATCTTTTAACAATAATATATATTTAAAGAAAACATTAATTATACTAATAAAATACATTTATTTTAAGTTATTCGTTATGAAACTTTGAAATCTAATTATGTAACTTTTATTTTTCACTCAAATAATAAATGAAAATCAAATTACATAAAATAGTAGTTAATGTATTTTCGAAACTCAATTATATATTAGTTTTTACATATTTTGAGTTTTGTTTTATATACTTAGTATATGATACATTTTTACACCTGTAAAACTATACACAAAGATTAAAAAATTCTACCCCGTATGTATACATGGGATCTAAACTAGTGTGGAAATATAAAGGTGTTTGAAAGTGGATGTATGATTGAAGTAAAAAATGAGAATTTTTTAAATAATGAGTGAAAATCTAATATGATAAATAATGTGACGCGTTTGATTTGATGGATGACATACATAACGGTGAATGCTTTTATATCCCAATATATTTTTAGACAGAGAAAGAATTAGAAAGGAAACGTATAAATATAAAAGTAAAATAAAAAATACTGGTGTTTTGAAGTTTCTTTTAAGAAGAGAAGTAGGAATTGGACACGAAATTTGGTGCAAAGCTTTCCTTCAAAATGGGTAAGCTTCAATAGCCACAAAAAAAAAAGAAAAAAAAAAGAATTACACGAATAATTTACATTTTTTTTAATATTATTTTTTTTACTTTTAAGTACCACCTTTAATAAACTACGACATAAATAATAATTTTTTTTATTAAAAAAAATACAAAAAATAAAATTACTTTTAATCTCCTAATTTCAGTTCCATCAGAGATCGCCGGTGACGCCGAAGAAGACCTTGATAGGATATGGTCACGTAATATGATGAACAGATTAGAGGATGGCTATCAAAAAATGATTTTAATTATTAATTTCTTTGTTTTTTAATAGGGTAAAATTAAGAAGCCATATATTTTTAATAATAATTTTTTTAATCCTAAATAACACCTAAACTTGTACTATAAGCCAATTTTTTAAGTGCCGCACCGGAAAATGAACCAATCATGTTGAAGGCAGTGGCGGATGCAGGAAATTTTTTCATGAGCTCGGTTGTCTATCACTAAATATTAAAAAAGTTTTAGTCTGGTTCAGGTCTGATCAGGTCAGATCACTTAGTACACACATTGTCACTAATTACAATTAGGAAATAGCACATATGGCATAGTATGATAAGCAAAATTTAAAGCTTAGAGAAAAAAAAAGTTACTTGCAATCGTGAGTAGACAACAGCGTAAGGCTATGAACAGTGAACCGACTAGCAGGGCGAGAATCGTAAACTCGTGATTAGCAAAGAGGCCTGAATCGTGAGGAGGCATGACGAGAATCATGATTAGCAAATTGTCTTTCTTCAGATCGCGTGAAGCGTGAATATGAAATGTTGAGACGTTGATAGATCAAGATTGTCGCTAGTTAAATTTTTTATTAAGTAAAATTATTTAAAAAAATTTAATGGGTAACGTGTCAACTAAATGTGAACTTAATTGTCTAAATGGGTAATAGGTTAATTAAATGTGAGTGTAAAGTTTAAACGACTTAAATAGTAATTTTTTTTATTTAATATGGATTTAATGAAAACATTCATATATGTATATATATATATATATATATATATATATATGTATGAAAACAAGATATTATTAAAATTCTTAAAACATATGAGTTATAATTATATAAATAATTTATAAACCTATTTCTAAAACATTTAAACTTACAAATCATAAATCCTAGAAATTATTTCATAAAATAATAAAGGAAATAAAAACTTATAAGACTTGCTTAGTTTTTATAAATAAAACATAATTGTTTTTATAAAAAGTCCGGGGACTAAAACTGTCAATATTCAAACGTGTTTTAAACTAGAATGTACTTTTAAACATGAAATGTTACAACAGTGAAACTCCAAGGGTCTGTTTTGCCATTTGTTCAAACTTCCAGTCTCAGAACCGGTCGTGGGTTCGACCCACCCCGCCTCACCGTTTCTCATCCATTTTCGCGAAGTCGCGTTTTCCTGTCCGGATTCAGTGAACCTCGGGTTCGTTTCCCGCGTGCGACCTCTCCCTAATGTGCCTTAACTCTCGATTTCAACCGTATCCTCGCGTGGGTTCGAAATCGGTAATTAATACTCTCAACCGTAAACTAGGCCCGTTGATTTTAACCGTACCCGATTAACCCGACCCGAACCAACTTCACCCGAACCGATTAAACCCGTACCCGAATAACCCGTAACCGATTAACCCGAAAACCGTTTAAACCGATTGTTATTCGGGTCGGGTTTCGGTTAGACTTTCAATCATCAAAAACTCGATTAACCCGAACCGATTAACCCGAATAAACCGAACATTTATATATTCTACCATTTCTTTTCTCACCATCATCACCAACACCACCAAAATCGTCTTCTAAACTATGAGTTTAAAAAATCCACCACATAAACACGAATACTTCTATTTGAAGCTTTAATATCTTGGAAATGTACTTATTTTTGTTTCACATAAACGTTTATTTTATGTTTTTAAACTTGATTAAAAAAAAATTTCAACCATGACCCGATTAAACCGAAAACTGATTAACCCGAACCCGATCTACCCGAATGTTATTCGGATCGGTTATCGGATAAATTTACACACACGGAAAAACCGATTAACCCGAACCGATCTACCCGAAACCCGATTAAATTACCCGAACAACACCCCTACCGTAAACCACTAACTAATCGAGCAATTAAACCTCGAAGCGGCTATAAATAACAGTTGGAATCGACCTAAGAAATCACCCCTCAACTCTCCAAACTCTCCATTTGGTCATTCAACACCTACACTGATCGTTTGAATCCAACGACAGCCGACTTCGACCTTCAAGCCGTTCTCCCTCATTCCGTCATCAATTCAGGTAATTATTGTGCCCATTGTACTTGCCACAGTTCGTAGATCGAAAGCCCTCTGTTTAATTCCATTAACAGAGGGCAATTCGATGCGTATTTGGCAGATCTTGGTTCTAGGGTTCATAGGGATTTAGGGACGATTTGGGTTTGTGTTTAAGAATTTTATTTTTCTGAGTTATACTCAGCGAGACCCGTAGCCGGGATGGTTAGGCATGGTGTGTGTTTCTTGACCCGGCGGGTGACGCGGGTTCGATTCCAGCCGACCCGAAATTTTAACTTTCATTTTTTTTATCTCTTTTAAAACAGTATTAAATACTGGAAAAAGTTTTATAAAATCTGTGAAAGAATTATAAACTCAGATCCGATTTTTATTTACACTTTTATATTTCGAAAGTATTTTAATTAAATTAAACTTAGTTAAAAAAACTTATAATATCTAATTCTTTAAAATAGTTTTAAAAGCTTAAAGACTATAAATATATTTTAAAACTTTAATTATAGTTTTAAAATTTATAAAAAACTATAAAAGCATTTTTACATATAATTTATATAATCATAAATTTATTTGTTTACATAAATTTAAAACAAGAGGCATAAACATACTTTATCTTATTTTTATAATAAACCTTGTGAAATAAGAAAAAAAAAACCTTATATTGTAAACTTATAAGCTATGAAAAGAGTTATAAAATAAGAAACTCTATCTAAATCTTTTAGTAACTTATAATTACATATTACTTATTTAAACTTGTAAACATTATATATTACAAAACAATGTGTAAAATGAATACCTAATAAAGTCTTAAATACTTAATATTAATTATTTAATTGGATAAAGTAATTACTATTTTTAAATAATTATTTATCCTTGTCAAATAATTGTTATTCTTTAATAATTAATTATTCTTAAATAATTATTAAAACACTTAATAATTATTTGTTTATTCTTAGTCTTTAACTACTTATTAAAAATGATTATCATAGATTTCTAATAATTATTTATTCTTTAAATAAATGTTATTAATCTTGATTCTTTTGGTGCAACCTTATTTACAATACTTAGAGAACTACTTTAAACTATTAACACATGACTTGTGAAATCAATCGTTGTAAAACTTTTAAAATGTTATTATTCTAAACCATGAATCTATTAAACTTTGATTTTCAAACTTTGTGAAACCCTATTTAGAAACTTACATAAACTTTATAAACACAAATCGTTCTCGTCTCCCATTTGGAACCCTAGTCAATCTTGAAATCCTAGATCCTTTGGCTTAGACTTATAGAAGTAAACTTGAAACTTTAGACTTATATTCTTAGGCATATTGTGAGGATATTCTCCCTCAAAGTCTTGCAAACTTACTCTTATCGGGTACTCTTCATCAATCCAAGTGAGTATACTTAGCCCTTTTTTCCTTTCTATACTTTTGGGGTGAAACATGGTCAAAACTTTAAACTTATACAATTCTTGTACAACTATGACTATGTGCTTATTCTTATGTTAAACTTGAGACTTGCATGCTTAGATTAAACTTAAAACTAACATATTCATTAACTTTGATCAAGCCTATAGTAACAATGATAGATCTATTGTAATTGACCAATCCATCTTGATTGATTGACCCATTCGGGGGGGAGCCTTTGGTGATTGTTACTGAATTAAACTTTAAACTTGAGACTTATAAGGGTAACCTGCGGGTTATGCCTAAACTTGGTTGGAGGGTTGATATGCACAATGTCTTAACATGCTTGTTTTCTCATACTTACATTATAGAATGCATAAATCATAGTGATTTGTAACTTTTTTCAAATACTTGTTAAACTGTGTCAAAACCTTCGTATCTCACCAACTATTTTGTAGTTGACAGATTCTTTCACATGTTTCAGGTTCTACATCATGAGACTTATTTGTGATCACATAGGACGTTTTGGACCTAGACTACTTATTAAATAAATGTTGTATTCTTGTTAGGTTTCCTTGTATTGAACCTTTGAATCTATTTATTAATGAAATATTGAAACTTTAATAGTCAACCTTGTGCTATTGAACAACCGCGTCTGCCCCGACGTATAATCCGTCGTCGGTTGGGGTGTGACAGATTGGTATCAGAGCCTTGGTTATAGGGAATTAGGTTATTAGACACATGACCTAGACTATAACTTAGGAGACCCAAACATGAGTTATCTCATGTCCTTTACTAGGAATTCTCTCCTCATTCTATTCTTAAATCTTATACGTGAACGCTTGGAGATTCTACGATTCTACTTACCTACGTACTACAAGAGGCTACTACATCGAGGACACGTTCTTAGGCTTCATGCCTAATCCACCACTAAATTCTCGTCAAGAATATTTAAGTTCTAGATAATGTGCGAGAACTTGTGCGGACCGGAAGGGTGGATACCTGTATTCTGGGAAATTCTGTCAAGGAAAGCATTTCGTATAAATCCAAATCAACCGTTGGACCCGTATGCTTTCCTAGGAATTCTTGGGATGAGTATCCACTTATAGGAATGCATGACTTCTCTAAACATTAGTCAGCTTAGATCTCTCTTGATATGTCAAAGTACTTACTTAGTGATATGCACTAAATGAGTACCATCTCAAATACTTTACGCTTCATAAATTCATGATTCAAAAAATTTCCTCTATAACCTTTATCCTATGATTCTTAAGTCCCGTCTTGTCACATGTCAGCATGCTTACTCGTAATGACCTAAAGGAGTTACCTTCAAGAAAAATTCTTACGATATCAAAAAGAAAGACTATATACATAAACTTATATTTATATAGATACTACCCAATAAACTTCATGATCATTGTAATACAACCCTTTAAAACTATGTAATACCCTACAAATTCTTTTACAAACTTCATTATTTTAAAAACGTGACACCTAAGGGGAAACTCTTGTGTTTTACTTTTGTCACTCAACCAAGTTTCATTTGATAACTAACTCAAAAACTTTTTTTACACTTTTATACATCTCAAAGTTTTCATACCTCCTTAAACTTCATGATCCTTGAACTAACAGCCCATTAAAACTATGTATTGCCCTACAAGTCATTTTACAAACTTCATTATTTTATAACCCTTTTGTCTCATTTCATTTCTCGTCACTCAAGCAAACTTCATTTTATGACTAACTCAAAACTTTGTTACACTTTTATATATCTCAAAACCTTCATACGTCCTTAAAACTTACACATCACCGTTTCTTGTAAACAAAACTTAACGTCTTTTAAACCTAAAGTACATTAACAAAGGGATTAGTAACCTGATCGTTTTCCCGCAAGAGAAGAAGCCTACTATAGAATAAACAAGCTCCACGTTTAAGACTCTAAACCCATAATGAACCTCGACATAGTACCATAAACCCAAACATCGGTGACAACAACTGAGAGAAGTTGTAGGCCCATGAGGAAGTTCTGGCTAGGGAAATAGGGTACTTAAGTGAGTCCTTGTGACCACCCCTTCTTCCAGGAATCCTCCTCGTTAGCCCATCAACCTCCAATCAAAACTATTTTTGAAAGTATTACTTGGATAACTCAGTATTATGAATAAAAACCTTTTGAACATATTAAATCAACTTACTTACACACTTTAATTTTTCGTTTTAATTGTATTATGTAAGGGCTAGAAGTCCTAATTTTGAAACATTTAACGAAAGTTATTTTGAAATTTATCTTGTTATCACTTACTAGCTTGACTTTCCTTCTAGCACTACAAACTTAACACTTCTACCCAAACACTTTCGTCAAGAGTAGCTCACGTTAGTACTTGAGATAATTAACAACGTTGCATTAAACTATAAAAATCCTAAGTGACACACGCATACTTGAAGAATAAACTTTGAACAAACCTTCTTATTCGTAAGCACTATTTTAAAACAACACGACTTACGAACCACTGCCGTAATCAACTATGATCCGTACCCCTTATATAGACTTAACACTTCTAAACTTGACCTATTTTTCGTTTGGCAATCATACAGACCTTTTATAAAGTCCTACTTATACTACTTATTGTTGCCTAACTCGTCGTTTTTGAACCTCTTGATTTCATTCTACAAGATAAATCATTTGTAAACACACTATCGTAAACCTTATCGAAACTTTTTCCCGTTACCCTATGCTAGGAAACTTTCCTCATTCAACCCTTGTCACATAAAAGATTTGCTATGAATCACAACGGAAACTAAAAGCTTAAATGCACGTTATTAAAAACATTAAACTTCGTTTACACAACTATGAAGTCAGAAACTTTTGAGTCATGCAAAAACTTATACAAATACTCAAACCCGTATTCTTAAAACTAAACATGATCAATAAAGGATCATGTAAAGCTTAATATTGAAACTTGAAATCAACTAACTTATCCTACTTTCAAACTCATACTTGGATCCTTAGTCTTGAAAACTTATTGTGTTCGTCTTAACTAAACCTTATAAGACGTGATAAACATTCATTCTAGATACACGAGCAAACTTTATTCTTTATACTAGGAACTAATATGAAGGGGGACACTGCTCTCTTTAGCAGAGTACCTCCCTAGTCTTCTCTTCAAACCCAAAATAATCGGGATCCACCTAACCTTCTGGACAACTCAAATCTTCTGTGAAGAGAGCGTTTAACGGTTAATCCTGTTCCAAACGCTGTCCCACACCTCTCTTACATACTAGAGTATTTAGATAACCGCTTTATACTCAAAACGTAATCGTATATTCCTATACACTGAAGCTAAACTAAAAGACTTTAAACTATTATATGTTTGACGTATTCTTGTTCAAACACAATGCTATGTTTGACGTATTCTTGTTCAAACACAATTTAAACTATTCTATGTTTGACGTATTCTTGTTCAAACACAATTTAAACTATTCTATGTTTGACGTATTCTTGTTCAAACACAATTTAAACTATTCTATGTTTGACGTATTCTTGTTCAAACACAATGTAAACTATCCTATGTTTGACGTATTCTTGTTCAAACACAATTCTATGTTTGACGTATTCTTGTTTAAACACAATTTAAACTATCTTATGTTTGACGTATTCTTGTTCAAACACAATTTAAACTATTCTATGTTTGACGTATTCTTGTTCAAACACAATTTAAACTATGCTATGTTTGACGTATTCTTGTTCAAACACAATTCTATGTTTGACGTATTCTTGTTCAAACACAATTTAAACTATTATATGTTTGACGTATTCTTGTTCAAACACAATTTGAACTATTTTATGTTTGACGTATTCTTGTTCAAACATGATGAACGTATAAGACTTTAAACTACTCCATGTTTGACGTATGCTTGTTCAAACATGATGAACGTATGAGACTTTTAAACTACTCAAGGTTTGATGTATTCTTGATCAAACACGAGGAAAGTGTAAAGACTTTAAACTACTCGATGATTGAGGTATTCTTGTTCAAACACGAGGAAACTTTGAAACTCTAAATCTTGTCACATTCCTTTCTCTTTAATCATTGAATGCCGTTTCTCTCTAAGGGACTTAGTAATTAATGATCACTCTTATGTGGAAACTTTAGTCGTGTGTTAAACAAATTCTTGTACTCTTTCTTGATCCACACACAAACGGAAGGACCTATGCAGACTAGGCGACGATTTGAATGCTTGCGGGTGCACACGTAAGTATGAAAATCAGCGTATGGAAAAACATAGTAAACTCTGTCGCGTGCTATGATCTAAGACTTATCATAAAAGGTAGCCACGAAACTTAGGTACCGTAGCAATCCTTAGACGTATTTGACTACAAACTCAAATCATTGAACTGTCATCAAAGCCATTCTGAGTGATGCATCTCACTTAAAACCTTGAATGGAAATTCATCAGTTATCCTCTCAAATACATTTATGAAAACAAATCTTCAATGAAACTATATGCTTCTTATGGAAACTCTTGACAACCATATGCTTTGAAAACTTAGAAATAAGAGCGTAATCTTATTCCGGTCATTCCATTTCATTTAGAATTCTAAACGTAACCCAGGGTTACTTAGGAACGTAAAGTATCTTTCTCATTATCCCTGTGCGAATCATGAACTTAAATCTGGGAAAAACAGAAACTTTCTACTTTAATTTCGGGACGAAATTTCCTAAAGTAGGGGAGACTGTAATTTTCCGGATTTTCCGATGTACCTTTTCCTAAAACGCTTACCGTATTATTTTAAACTTTAATTCTTATTTCCTTAAATAGTAAATTTTTTATTTAATATGGATTTAAGGAAAACATTCATATATGTATATATATATATATATGTATGTTTATTATTTTTTTATCTTTATTAAACAAGATATTATTAAAATTCTTAAAACATATGAGTTATAATTATATAAATAATTTATAAACCTATTTCTAAAACATTTAAACTTATAAATCATAAATCCTAGAAATTATTTCATAAAATAATAAAGGAAATAAAAACTTATAAGACTTGCTTAGTTTTTATAAATAAAACATAATTGTTTTTATAAAAAGTCCGGGGACTAAAACTGTAATTATTCAAACGTGTTTTAAACTAGAATGTACTTTTAAATATGAAATGTTACAACAGTGAAACTCCAAGGGCATGTTTTGCCATTTGTTCAAACTTCCAGTCTCAGAACCGGTTGTGGGTTCGACCCACCCCGCCTCACCGTTTCTCATCCATTTTCGCGAAGTCGCGTTTTCCTGTCCGGATTCAGTGAACCTCGGGTTCGTTTCCCGCGTGCGACCTCTCCCCAATGTGCCTTAACTCTCGATTTCAACCGTATCCTCGCGTGGGTTCGAAATTGGTAATTAATACTCTCAACCGTAAACCACTAACTAATCGAGCAATTAAACCTCGAAGCGGCTATAAATAACAGTTGGAATCGACCTAAGAAATCACCCCTCAACTCTCCAAACTCTCCATTAGGTCATTCAACACCTACACTGATCGTTTGAATCCAACGACAGCCGACTTCGACCTTCAAGCCGTTCTCCCTCATTCCGTCATCAATTCAGGTAATTATTGTGCCCATTGTACTTGCCACAGTTCGTAGATCGAAAGCCCTCTGTTTAATTCCATTAACAGAGGGCAATTCGATGCGTATTTGGCAGATCTTGGTTCTAGGGTTCATAGGGATTTAGGGACGATTTGGGTTTGTGTTTAAGAATTTTATTTTTCTGAGTTATACTCAGCGAGACCCGTAGCCGGGATGGTTAGGCTTGGTGTGTGTTTCGTGACCCGGCGGGTGACGCGAGTTCGATTCCAGCCGACCCGAAATTTTAACTTTCATTTTTTTATCTCTTTTAAAACAGTATTAAATACTGGAAAAAGTTTTATAAAATCTGTGTAAGAATTATAAACTCAGATCCGATTTTTATTTACACTTTTATATTTCGAAAGTATTTTAATTAAATTAAACTTAGTTAAAAAAACTTATAATAACTAATTCTTTAAAATAGTTTTAAAAGCTTAAAGACTATAAATATATTTTAAAACTTTAATTATGGTTTTAAAATTTATAAAAACTATAAAAGCATTTTTACTTATAATTTATATAATCATAAATTTATTTGTTTACATAAATTTAAAACAAGAGGCATAAACATACTTTATCTTATTTTTATAATAAACCTTGTGAAATAAGAAAAAAAACCTTATATTGTAAACTTATAAGCTATGAAAAGAGTTATAAAATAAGAAACTCTATCTAAATCTTTTATTAACTTATAATTACATATTACTTATTTAAACTTGTAAACATTATATATTACAAAACAATGTGTAAAATGAATACATAATAAAGTCTTAAATACTTAATATAAATTATTTAATTGGATAAAGTAATTACTATTTTTAAATAATTATTTATCCTTGTCAAATAATTGTTATTCTTTAATAATTAATTATTCTTAAATAATTATTAAAACACTTAATAATTATTTGTTTATTCTTAGTCTTTAACTAGTTATTAAAAATGAATATCATAGATTTCTAAAAATTATTTATTCTTTAAATAAATGTTATTAATCTTGATTCTTTTGGTGCAACCTTATTTATAATACTTAGAGAACTACTTTAAACTATTAACACATGACTTGTGAAATCAATCGTTGTAAAACTTTTAAAATGTTATTATTCTAAACCACGAATCTATTAAACTTTGATTTTCAAACTTTGTGAAACCCTATTTAGAAACTTACATAAACTTTATAAACACAAATCGTTCTCGTCTCCCATTTGGAACCCTAATCAATCTTGAAATCCTAGATCCTTTGGCTTAGACTTATAGAAGTAAACTTGAAACTTTAGACATATATTCTTAGGCATATTGTGAGGATATTCTCCTTCAAAGTCTTGCAAACTTACTCTTATCAGGTACTCTTCATCAATCCAAGTGAGTATATTTAGCCCCTTTTTCCTTTCTATACTTTTGGGGTGAAACATGTTCAAAACTTTAAACTTATACAATTCTTGTACAACTATGACTATGTGCTTATTCTTATGTTAAACTTGAGACTTGTATGCTTAGATTAAACTTAAAACTAGCATATTCATTAACTTTGATCAAGCCTATAGTAACAATGATATATCTATTGTAATTGACCAATCCACCTTGATTGATTGACCCCTTCGGGGGGGAGCCCTTGGTGATTGTTACTGAATTAAACTTTAAACTTGAGACTTATAAGGGTAACCTGCGGGTTATGCCTAAACATGCTTGTTTTCTCATACTTACATTATAGAATGCATAAATCATAGTGAATTGTAACTCTTTTCAAATACTTGTTAAACTGTGTCAAAACCTTCGTATCTCACCAACTATTTTGTAGTTGACAGATTCTTTCACATGTTTTAGGTTCTACATCATGAGACTTATTTGTGATCACATAGGACGCTTTGGACCTAGACTACTTATTAAATAAATGTTGTATTCTTGTTAGGTTTCCTTGTATTGAACCTTTGAATCTATTTATTAATGAAATATTGAAACTTTAATAGTCAACCTTGTGCTATTGAACAACCGCGTCCGCCCCGACGTATAATCCGCCGTCGGTTGGGGTGTGACAATAGACTTGGTATCACCCAGGTTCAATTCCTGCTCTCCCTTTTAATTTCTGAGGCATGCAAATGAGGCCTAGTTCTTAGGTTGATGCACAAGGGTTTTACCCACGCCGATCCAGGGTTCTAGCCTTAGATCTCCCTCAAGCCCGGAAGGGGCCGTATTGGGTGGGATTTTTCCTTGGATGTTCTCCAACTCTGACGGCAAGTGAGCCCGGTTAAGACAACATATTGGTCGGAGTTAGACGAGGCTCTCCCATGTGACGGGGGGTACGACGTTACAACATTCAATGTTTGCCGTTAAAAAAAAAAGTATTTCCTTTGCCAAGTGAAAAACTTATCACGCTGATAAGGCGCCCACATGGCAGAAAAGGTACTCTCACTTGGGTCTCCCAAGTGAGATTATACCCCATACATAGGGGCGGATTTACTCTTGTCGGGGGGGGGGGGGAGTGTTTCACAGGAACCCTCCGAGTTTCGAAATTATAGTGTAACGCTGGGTAAAAAAACTGGGTTCACAGGAACCCCCTGAGTTTCGAAATATAGAAACTTCGGCAGAGATTGGTGCTCACAGGAGTCAAGCAAATGGTCTTCAAATATACATGAAAACTTTTAATTTTGTATTTTATTTACATTTGATGAAGCACATCTTGGGTGTTACTAACACATTATGTGAAGCACTTCAAAGAAAAAATAAAGATATATTGAATGCAGTTGAGCTTGTTAAATCATCTAAAGAAAAATTACAAAGGTATCGGCTTGATGGTTTTGACTCACTTTTGAAAGATGTCACATCCCTTTGTGACAAATATGAGATTGAAATGGTTAACATGGAAGCCGAGTATGTTGACCCGAAATATCGAAGAAGGAAGACCGGCATCACCAATCGTCACCATTATATGGTCAATAGTTTCAACACGGTTCTCGATATGCAAATTCAAGAGCTTGGAAACCGTTTTAATGAGGTAACCACTAACTTGCTTACGTTTACGAGTTCTTTGAGCCCGTGTGGTAATTTTAGTGCCTTTAAAAAACTAAACTTGCTAAAGTTGGCCGAGATGTATCCAACATGATTTTAATTTTGATGATCAAGACAAGCTATTGTATCAACTCGATCGCTACATTGACAATGTGAAAAAAGATAAGCGGTAACCTAAATAGAGTAAGTGATCTTGCCAAAATGATGGTGGAAACAAATAAACACATTGATTATCCGTTGGTCTATCGTTTAATAAAGTTATCATTAGTTTTACCGGTTGCAACGGCAAGTGTTGAAAAATGTTTTTCTTCAATGAAGCATGTGAAGACGGATTTGTGTAATAGGATGGGTGATGGATACATGAACGATTCATGCATTTGTTACATAGAAAAGGAGTTCTTTCAACAAGTTTCGGACGAAGATGTAATGTAACGATTTCAAAAGATGAAAAGTCGTAGGGAACAACTCTAGTTTATTTAATTCATAAAGACTATTTTATTTTTATATTATGCGTGTTTTAATTTCTAATGACGATGTTTTTTTATTATGTTATCGTATTTTTGTTATGTGATGAACTTTACCCGACCAGAATAATCGAACCGACCCGAATTTTTTGTGTGTCCGTCCCAATCATATTAGAGTATCTAAAAACAGTGAACCTTTGAAAATAATTCCTGGATCCGCCACTGGTCACGTCAACCTTGTGAGCTTCCCATTTGACAAATAAAATACTCAAGTGAGCATTAAATACTATAATAAATTTATAAAACTATATGAATAGAACTTCATTACATAAAAAAACATTAATAAAATATTGTTTAAATAAAAAAAACATAAATAAAACTTACATAAACTAAAGATAAAACTTTGTCTATTCAACATTCTCCCTCCTCACTTTAACCTTCAGTGGGACCCGAACATAAGCGGTTAGGTAAAAGCGTTCGGATTGCCTTGGAATGCACATCATCTGGTTCATTCATCGTTTCATTCTAGTTTTGGAATGCCTCCTCTACTCACCACCTTCGACGCGCTAAAAAATATTTGATAAAAATGGCAACATAAAGCTAGTGAATTCATAAACCAAATCAGTTTATCAAAATGACCCACCAAAGTATCTTGAAAACAGTCTCTCATATACAACTATGAGCAATCAGTCGGTATACATATAACCAAAGACCGTTCAACGGGTCCTGTCCAACATGTCATTTCACAGGTCATGTGAAACAAAATAAGCGCTTAGAATGCAGTATATATAAACAATTGGTGCAGTAATTTCAAGATACTCAAAATGTTTTCATAAATCAACCATGCTTAAAAATGGAGTATAACGAGTCATGGTTATTTTAAATGCATCACAGTTTAAGAACTCACCTCAGCAGTACTTTTGGTTTATCGTATCTGAAATATGGCAAACACCTTGGACAAAGCTCCTAGATATATAATGACATTACTTAATTATATAAACCTAGCATAATGGTAATTAACCAAAGCTTATTAGTAGGTCGGAACCTTACCTCAGCACTATTTACGGCAATTTGGGGTCAAAGCCCTAAAAACTAAACTCTTGTACGTGAATCGGGGCTCAGAATCGAGTCTTCAAAGTGAGAGTGTGTGTTTTGAGTTGTGTGGGATGTGTGAAAGTGGCTGAGATCGATCAAGTATTTTATAGGGCATTAGTGGGACCCGTAGTGGACAGTTACGAACCGCCACCACCTCCAGCTGAAAAATTGCTTTTGGGCCAAGTAGCGGACCGTTAGTGGTCCCTTAGCGGATTGTTAAGGCCACCTGTGTCGTAGCGGACCGTTATGGTGCGGGTGGTGGTCCGCCATAGGGTTACATGCGTCCTCTAGTCATCACACACGTGGCGTGTCCTCATTACAGCCTTGTCCACCACGTAGCTATTGGGAATCATGGTACAAGTTTTAACTTTTAAAAAATTAATTATTTAAAACTTTTTTAAATAAATAAATCAGATATATTTTAGCGGAAGCGATTTATTAATACCATTGCCATATCAGATCTGGATTCCTTTCAGTGGTCCAATTACACGCGCATAAACAATATTAAATAACCAACCATAGGGTGTTTAGATTTATACATTTGGCGATAACCAGATCTGTAACATCTTAGTTCAACGAACGTCACGCTAGTTGACTCGTACACGAAATCCCGCAGCAAAACACGTCACACGGTAGCAAAACGGGAGGCCGATCTACACGGCGGAGACAATAGCGGTTCGCGACGGCGGTGGCCGGCGACGGGGCGGCGCACTGTGGTGGTGGAGATGTCGGCGGAACCCAAGGGAGGGGAGGGGGTGGCGCCGATTTTGGGAGAGTATGATTAGGGTTAGGGTTTTGATTATAATATTATATTTATAAATATTATATTTACACACTGGTCCCTCGGATATTAACAGTTAATACCCCACTAATAATTAACATTTAATTATTAAACCCTTGTAATTACTAATTACATATAATTAGTAAAAAATATAATCCTTAAATGTTGAACTAATTAAACATTCATTCCTTACAAATAATTAATTAATCAGATAATTAATTATCCCAATCTCCGACAAATATTTCTCTAAATATTTACTCACCATTTATTGTTTCCATTTTTCGTGAATAATATTTAACAATTAAATATTATATATTTTATTCGTTGTCTTAAGGTGTAACTCTTTGGATCGTACCTTAATAGTAACGTTGACTTAATTAACGATCGAACATTATATATGCAACAGTAGCAGACCGCTAAAGGTCTGGGTAGCGGTCCGCTACCCTTTAATTTTAAGAATTTCACTTTTTTGGACCTTGTACTTTAGGTTGTTTCCATTTATCCTTTGTTTTCTAGGGAATTTTTGAGTTGTTACAGGTGGAGTGAGGGTATACCCCTTGATCTTAGGCAAACCTAACAACTTCAATCATAAATCCAAACTATAGATGAACAAAATACTTAAATGAACAAAGTTTTTGGTGTGTAAAATGATTTTTGGTATATAGCCAGATATGGGTTTAAGGGTCTAGATAGTTTAGGAAGTTCTGTTAGGTTTCGTAAAAGGGTTACAAAATAATTTTAATACAAACATAGCGGAACAAAATCGTACGAACTAGTCTAGGCCAAAACCTTAGACTGTCCACAAGGAGTCCAGATGCAAATATAAAAGAAACAAATCACAACAATAGTTAGTTTAGAGTTCTATCTTCCTATAAGTAAATAGCTAACCAAACAAAAACACCACGGATCAACGAACCCAGTCACTAGATATGCTAACACGAACACCCATGACAACCAAACAACTTTGGTTTCCTTTACATTGACCAATACAAGAACCTGGCTAGGAAACCGGTTCGCAAACCCGGACGACAAGTGGATCCATGAGTAGATCGCAAGAGTAACACAATGAGTTGTTTTGATTGATTCGTTGATCAAAAGGACTAGCGGCTCAATACGTTACCATAGCGTGTGTCACATCTTTAGTGGTAATCCAATTTACTAATCTAGATTTTGAAGCCCCTATAGCTGGTTTCGTTTATTTTTTTTTTTCTTTAATCTTACAATTAGATCACTGGAAAAGGTTTTCCTGTCTTGTTTTTGATATAAGACTTTCGGTGCATGTTTGACTTGTTTTGAACTTGTTAAATAAACACGCGAATGCCCAAGAATATATAATTAGAGGAAGGTTCAAAAGGGAACAACGAAAAAAGAGGGAACTAAGTAACCATATAAAAAACTCAATTTCAAATGTGAAAAACTTATTTTTACGTTATTTTCTTTGGAGCTTTTGTATATAAATACGTGAAGAAGCCATTCAAACAAAAAAAATAGTTTTTACGAATTTCTTTTGTTACCTTTTTAACGTTTTTTTTAAATATTAATTTTTTTATTAGAACGGCTTTTTAATGTGTTTATATGCAAAATTTCCAAATAAATTTACGTATAAAAGAGTTTTTCACATGCTAAAATGAGTTCTTTATAAGCTTTTTACATGTGAAACACATGGTTCCCCGATTCCCCATTTTTGTGCTTCTCTTTTGAACCTTGTTCAGAAATTCCACAGCCTCCAGGGTCAGGAAACCAAATGTATCAAAAGCAAAAAAGATAAACACATGTTGATTCTCTAAACAAGCTTTCTCGTGTTTAACAACTTTGCCTAATGACGCCTTCAACACATGTGAATTTTAAGTAAAGGAACAAAATTCATGTTTTGATTAAATTAAGAGTTAGTTGCACAAATGGCCCCTTTGATCAAATTGCATGTTTGACTTCAGGTTTTAAAAATTGCAAACTTAGCCTAAACGTTAATGACCTGGTTACGCCTTTAGCCCATGACGTTAATACCAGGTAGTTTTGAATGGGAAATTAGCCCATGTGTCATCCACGTGACTTATGATTGCAAACTTAACCCTAATAAAACACCATGTCGTTTGAACTTACGATTACATACTGCGTCGCTGTGGTATTCCAAATTTCAAGTCGTTTGAACTTACGTACCAAAAGCAATAAAAAATCGTCTAACCCAAATCCAAAAATCATCCAACTTGAAAAAGAAGGAACCGAGAATGCATTGGTTTTTAAGAGGTTCAAGCATTCCTTTGATAAATTAACCAACTATATGGATACCAATCCATATCATATATTTTCCAGTATATGTTTTGAGATGTCAAACGAGATTTCAGGTGTGGTCTATGCTCATATTTTTAAGACGGTTGTAACATGGATACTTCTAAGGTGAATTTATGAATGCAATAACATGTCTCTATATCATCTTGCTTGTTAGGATCAAAAGACTTGTAGACCCCAAGTATTTATGAAAGCAATAACATGTCTCTGTTTCTTGGTGTGCATCATGCATGAATGGAGTTGATTATACAAATCATTAGTTTTCCTTTTTATGAACAGAGTACATAACATGAGATGTCAAAAAATGTCAAAAATGGAGTTGATTATACAAATCATTAGTTTTCCGTTGTAACTACTTGGTCAAGTCCACTTGCTACGGCAACGGACTACCCATAAACCGTTAAATGGGATTTACTAACCCATTGTTTCTCCAAAAAAATTCCAAGAAAATACTTGGAAAGATAATGTAAACCACAAGGTATTAATTTGGATGAATTCTGGGCACATCAATGCTAAATCGCCAACCATTCCGCCTTGCACATGAGCATCAGCGATACCAAAAACCGCAATAAAAAAACACGCTCCAACATACTTTCCGATTCCACCTTCTCGTGAAGTTTCTAAATCTAACTATATATGCATTTAACCACACATTAGCACCCAAAATTAAATAAAATAATTGAATTATGCAATAATGTAACTACTAACCATTGTGAGGCTGAAAATGCAAATGAAGAAAATAGTGCATCTCGTGATGTTACGTTTTCTGGTATCGACTTGTGATTCATTATATTGAAATACCACAATCGTTGCTACGCAAAACGGTAGATAAACGAGGGGGAGTACCCCTCGCAGGATGATAATCCTGCATATATCAAACACTAATAGATTGAGTCCCGAAAAACTAAACAATTTTGAAAAAAAGCAAACTTACCGGAAATATTTCATAAAAATAGTCTCCCATTGTTGAATTAATATTCCATGCTAATTGAGTACCGAGTCCAAATATCCAACACATCGCTATTGCTCTTTTTTTCCCTACATATTATCATCACGCTAACTTTAAGTACACTTAACATACTAGTTTTCAGTTACTTAAAAAAAAGAAACTTTTTTGAGTGATTTTAATAAAATAAATGTTAAACTTGATTACTATTAACTATATATTCTCTAATTTTTACACTCAGTTTAACTAACGGCAATCTAAACCATCAAGGTACAACTATCGACAATTTAAGTACAAACCTCAAGTTTTTGGGAGTTTCATCACTTAAATAAACCATGGCCCGTTGCTTTGTCTTCAAAGAAGTTGTCTTCAGATATGTCAGGATCATGAAGACTATTTATATGGAAAAATAATAATTTAGCTGAATAATGTTTTCTATGTTTGAATTTTATCTTTTAGGTTTTAAACTAGTAGCGTCACCTCATATTATTTTTCACATTTTTATGATGAATTATTTTATGTTGTTATTGTCTAAAAAATATTTTTTTATAGATATATCATTTTCACAATGTTATTGTTCCTATCTCCTTTTTGGTGGGTATAGTTTGTCTAGCATGAATAGTATTATTTCATATGATTATTATGAACCCTATTTAAAATTCAAACAAAAAAGTACTAGACCAATTACTTTGTGCCACATGTGTGTGTATATATATATATATATATATGTGTGTGTGTGTGTAAGGAATGGTTCAAATAATAACAAACTTTTATATGATAACCGTGCTAACCACTATAAAATAATTACATAATTTATAAATTATTTTTTCTATTAATTGTTAAAATAGTATTTAAGCATTTTGAATAAATATTTTTGAACGTAAATACGGAAATGATGAGTCTTACGTATACGTACCATACAATGTTACATATACGTGACTCATAGTGTTTACATATATATAACATTAACATAATAATAATTGTTACATATACGTAACACTATGTTTGAGAGTGGTTATCATGGTTATCATATAAATATTGGTAAACATTTGAACCTCACCATATATATATATATATATATATATATATATATATATATATATATATATATATATAAGATCAAATGTAAACCACTTTTAAATGTGTAAACCAAAAAACCAAATCCTGGTCACATACATATATAAATATATATATATATATATATATATATATATATATATATATATATATATATATATATAGGGAGGATTAAATAAGAAGTTGTTTTCGGCTAAGAACTCTAAGAAGTGACAAAAACATTAAGAAACGATATCAAACGAACTCGGATTGAGCTCATTCCAGCGGCGTTGGAACCGTATCGTCGAACTCTACCATCTTAGCTTTTAGGGTTTAGATCTTAGTGTTGAATTTTAGGATTTTAGCCTTAGGGTTTAGGTTTTTTTTTGGGGGGTGGGGGTGGGTTTAGGTTTTTGGGGGGGTGGGGTGGGGGGTTTAGGTTTTTGGGGGGTGGGGGTGGTGGTTTTAGGCTTTTCGGGGAGGTGTTGGAGGGGGGTTTAGGTTTTTGGGGGTGCGGGTGGAGGGGGGTTTAGGTTTTTGGGTCCGGATTAGAGTTCGATGAGACGGTTCCAATCGGAGTTCGTTTGACCCACTTCTTAGCGTTTCTTAGGGAAAAACCACTTCTTAGCGGAATCTTCCCCTATATATATATATATATATTATTTTCAACCCTTATAGTATATATAATATACGTTTTTAGCCCGTTTTATTTTCTATTAATTTTATTTTCCTTTAATAACTTGCGTATGTTAATTTTTTTTCAAAAACATAGTGCGCATCTATTTGTAATTTTTTTTACCAACGTTCCGATATAATTTTTTTAAACGGAGGTGTATTCAAATTCGATTTTTTTCCGTTGCGTATAGCGAGTGTCGTTACCGTTGTGATACCGTTACGAGACGAACCTATTATGGGTGAAAAACATTATTGTCGATACTAGTATTATCGGAATCTGTATCGGTATTCGCCTTATGGTTTTCGACCACCCGAAGCGGTAAAGTTCCCTTTTTTATTATTTAGTTTTATGTTTCCTTTCTATTAACATTATTTTTACCGTTGCACCTGCGTTTTTGTTTAAATTTTATTAACGATGGACCCGACACCATTTTCTATGATAACTATCGTTCGTAAAGTTTTTTTTAAATAACGGAATGCGCAGTTTTCTTAAATTTTTTTGTCAACGTTCTAGACTAACTTCTATTAAAATTCGAGTGTTTTTTTATCGTACGTTATAACGAGTCTGCGATTATATGTAAGTTTTATCGACGCAAACAAGTCAAATCAACCCGCCGCGAAGCATTGGGGGTAAAAACTAGTTCTCTTAATTAAGTAATCATACAAATCGTGGTGTAGTTTTCTTTAATTTTAAATCATCTTCTTAGCTTTTGTAATTATACCGAAAAGTATCTCTATTTTAATGTTTGAATTACTATTTACCTTTCTCTCGTTAAACTTAATAATAATATAATTTTTAATCTTTTAGACCAAGAGATTTCATATGGGGACTATTAATGGTATACGGGAATTGCTAAATGGACCGGACCTATACTTCTCGTATAGGTCAATACGGGGCGTATAGCCCCTAACGTTAAAAATCAGACATGCAGGTGTCAGTTCAGGTCTGGCGGCTGACCCTATACGACCCATATAGGCCTACACGCCGCGTATAGGCCTACACGCCGCGTATAGGCCTACACGCCGCGTATAGGCCTATACGCCGCGTATAGACCTATACGACCCGTATAGGTCCATACGCCACCTCTTTTTTTCAAACTTGAGCAAATTTGATTTGTATATGGTGAGTATAGCCCTATACGCAGAAGTCTATAGGCCCCATATAGGCTTATACGACCCCTATACGACCCATATAGGTCCATACGCCACCTATTTTTTTCAAACTTGAGCAAATTTTGATTTGTATATGGTGAGTATAGCACTATACGCATAAGTCTATACGCCCCATATGTAAGGCCCCAAACCCGGGAGGCCTCACTTGTTGGATTTACTCATTCACAAACAGTTCTTAAACTTGAATATCAAATAACGCGACGGAAAACTTTCATTTAAACATAACAGTAACATTGTCATACATGCGGAAGCGTAAACATTGTCTAAGACATTGATTACATAACATAAACATAACTTAACGGGATGCGAGTCATCATATCAGCCGGGTAACTCTTCATCGCTTGCCAAGCATCACCGTCCTTCCGTACCTGTCCTTAACCTGAATGTGCATACTAAAAGTCAGCTACGCTGGTGAGTTCTAGCTTTACATAAAACCTTAGCATAATCATTTTGCCAAAAACATAATATATATTTATTTAACAAAAGCTTATGTAACATGCAATAACTTAACATCATCAAAACATCATAACATAGCATTATAACATAAGTCAACATGAACCGAATCTGCGCCTTCTCGTAACCGTCAATTTCACATCATCGGTTGGCGGAGAAACCCTGAGGCACGCCACCACTAGGCCCATCAACACCGTACTGTCCTTCGGGTGAAGAAATCCTAGGGCCCGATACCTCAAAGCCATTCAACACCAACCCGTACCTGTGAGGCCCCGAACCTGGGAGGCCTCACGTATTGGATTTACTCATCAACACATAGCACTTTAAACATAAGACATTCATTAACACAGCGGAAACAACTTAAACTTCTCTACATACGCAGCGGAAACATAACATGTCTAAACATAACTTGTTAAATACAACTGAAACTTGTCTTAATCAACATAATCAAAAGAAACATAAACAGGATGCCAACTGCTGGTCTTCGGGTAACTCTTCTTGCCAAGCCAAGCATCCACTTCCATCTACTGCCACCTACACTTAACTGATGTGCATACTAAAAATCAGCAACGCTGAGTGAGTTCTAATGTTTACTTTAAATCAATTATACAAAAGATTTACTAAAACTTATATACTGCCATTAAGGCTAAACTTAACACACTTTACTTTTCAAACAGTTTAAAACGTATAATAAACCGTCAATTCCTCTTTACTGTACTGCCCTCATGGCTTACATCCATGAACCGACAAGTACCTGGTCAATGCCCCCATGATCAACGACCATGAACCGACAATACCGCTTATCCGTCAATTCCTTGTCACTACTGTACCGCCCCCATGGCTTACATCCATGAACCGACGAGTACCTGGTTAATGCCCCCATGGCTTACATCCATGAACCGACAATACCCTGGTCAATGCCCCCATGGCTTACATCCATGAACCGACAATACCGCTTAACACTAAGGGGAGGTTGCGTGGACCTCCCGAGCAACCGCCGTCACTCATCCCAGTTGTACAACCGTTAACGAACCCAAAGGTTCTTACTAATGGGTAGGACCCATATCTGACATCTTGTACAAGTAACATCTGTCCCAAGGACCTTTATAGCTGGTACATATTCCCGAAGGAAAACTGTTCACTTTACTGTTCATAAAACTTTCTATAAATCTTGTTCATAACTTAACATGTATTATGCCTTTGTTTATGTATATAAAAATATAGTAAACGCTTGCCATAAATACCTTTGCTTTTACTGAAATATATCTTAACACATATATCATGCCTTTGTTTATGTATATAAAAATATAGTAAACGCTTGCCAAATGATATATCTTGCTTTTTAAAACATAGCTTATCATAAAATACATCTTACTTTCTGAAACATAGCTTATCATAAAATACATCTTACTTTCTGAAACATAGCTTATCATATATATCATGCCTTTGTTTATGTATATGAAAATATAGTAAACGCTTGCCAAATGATATATCTTACTTTACTGAAAACATACTAGCACATATATCATGCATTTGTTTATGTATATGAAAATATAATAAACGCTTGCCAATAATATAATCATACTTTACTAAAATGTACTTTTGCCTCTTTTAAACTTTACACTAAACATAACTTTTCACTTTGTTTATTAATATAAAATATGTAATAAACACTTTACACTAAGTATGCACACCACCCCTAAAGAAGGCAAAAAGGGGATTAAAACTCACCTGATAAGCAGTTCTGAAATACTCTTAGCTGGTTACTGCGCGTCACTAATGTCACTCACGATCTGTTATAATAAAGCCATACTTGTAAGGTAGTGCTCCTAGATGACACTAGACATCTCTATGCTTAAACCTAGTAGTTTCGATGGATTTGCACCTATCGAAACTAGGTAGTTTCGATGGGTCTGCACATATCGAAACTAGGTAGTTTCGATGGGTCTGCACATATCGAAACTAGGTAGTTTCGATGGAGTCTGCACATATCGAAACTAGGTAGTTTCGATGGGTCTGCACATATCGAAACTAGGTAGTTTCGATGGGTCTGCACATATCGAAACTAGGTAGTTTCGATGGGTCTGCACATATCGAAACTAGTAGTTTCGATGGGGTCTGCACAGATTGTCTTCCCAAAAATCTGAAGCTTTTGCATGCGAGTCTGATCGAGTCAGTATCTCAACTTTTCTTAGATCAAAATGTTCGGTTTCCATTCAAGATGCTATACCTAAGCTCATTTTCAAGTTCCATCCGCAAAATCGTTGCCTTTTTAGCTAAAACCCGAAAATCCCAAAAACGAACTAAAACTTAGATCTAAGAGAATCGGTTACCTGAAATCGCTTCTTCTTCACAGCTAAACGGTCCAGATACGTATGCCCACGGTCCTATTAGCTCGGATTCGGAAAAACGGGACTTTCTCTCTCTAGACTCTCTCTCACCTTCTCTCTCTAGAAACGAAAATGATGATGGAAATGAGGGCTTTTGGGGCAGGTCTTGAGGCTTATAAGGGCCCAAACCCTTGCCCCTTTCAGCCCATACACCCCGGCCCAAGCCCGCTTCCCTTTTTCTTATTTAAAATTTTTAATTCTCATGAATTCTTTCGCGCCCTAAAACTCGGGATGTTACAAGTCTACCCTCCTTACAATAGGTTTCGTCCTCGAAACCTGCCATAAGCTAAACTGTTAGCTAATCACAGAATGGGTGGCATAAACCGTAGCTATACAAGGCAGCTTGGTCATGAAGGCCATTGTGATTAACTAACACTGGGAGCTTAACTTTGGTTGATCTCAAATTCTAAGGCACCTAGACTAATGGGGCTAACTAATTCAGTAAGGAAATAATAACATAAACTTGCCAAATCACAAATAAGAGCTTGCAACGTACCTTACTGAGTCATCTGGTAGACCCTCGCCTTGGCTCTGTTCATGTAAGGTTCCTTCTCTGCACCCTTTCCCTTTCTAGATCCCCCCGCTTCCGTTTCCTTGGGTTTCCTACAATCTCGGCTCACATGTCCCTGTCCCCCACAATTGTGGCATCTTGGCCTTTCCGGGCAGTCTCGTGATTGGTGTCCAAACTTGCCACACCTGAAACATCCCACCTGACCTGCCTTACACTCACCTCCATGTCTTCTTCCACATTTGCCGCATAGACCCTCAGCTTCTACCCTTGCCCTCCTATCGTTAGGACCCTGGAGTTCCTCAGCAGTGCGCTTAGCCGCTTGTTTCTTGGGTGCTTCAGTAATAACTTCAGAGGCAATGTCATCATAGACAACTCCGCTCAGAACAACCACCGACTCAAAGGTACTCGGTGTGTTGGCCTTTACAAAGGTACGAATCTTTGGAGGCAACCCTTGAACATAGTAGTGAATTCTCCTTTCCTCGGTCGTTACTAGATGAGGCACCAGGCGTGCCAACTCGTTGTACTTTGAAGTATATTGTCGGTGAGTCATGAGTCTGGCTTGGAGAGTCAAGAATTCCCTTTCCACCTTATGGACCTCGTTCTTAGGACAAAACTTTTCAGTTACCAACGTTTTCAGGTCGCTCCACCTCATCAATCCGACCGCTTGGTCACCCTTAGCCTGTTTCACAGTTTCCCACCAGTGTGCTGCTTCTCCTTTTAATGACTTCGCAGCGAACATGACTGCTTATTCCGGTCGACATTCACTAAGACGAATGGTCGACTCCATGTCGTTAATCCAATCTAAGGTATCTGATGCTTCCTTTTCCCCAGTAAGCACGGGTGGATCACAACCCCGAAATGCCTTATAGTCGCAGCCGCGAGCAGGCGGTGCAACATTCTCTACCAGATTTGGTCCTCCCATTGTTGGAAGCACCACAGGCTCTTCAGTTGTGTTAGGGATCTCCTTGGCCTTCCTCAAGGCTTCGTCCAGTATGGCCGGTAAGGTTTCCTTCAGCAGTCGGGTAAACTCACGGCCAATAGCTGCTTGCACGGCCGGCTCGAACTCGAATGTCTGATCATCTTCTGCCGCATGTTCAACATTGTGCTGACTGACTACCGTATCAGTATGGGTAGTGTGAACACTCCCCTCAATCACTTGGTTTGTGCTAGCTCAACCGTGGCGGCCTGTACGCCCACCACGTCTTCCTCCTCCACCCCCTCTAGTTCCTCCACGCCTAGCCATTTCTAACTGAAAGATAGAGAACAAAAGATTTAATTTCATCATGCTAGGGAATATGTAGAACACAATAAGTAAGGTAAGATGTTAATATACACTGGCCATCTGCAATTAACCATTACATCACATCTTGTTTTCTATTTATTCGCTTTCATGGTTCCACTAAAGCCTCTATTCTTATCTTGACACTCTAAAAGTAAACTTTACTTACTATACGCGTCTGATGCTTTGGCTTGAGTTACCCGTACTGGCATCCGTTACTTGATCCCATTCTCAGTTTAAGTCTGGACATCGGGGATGTCCAAATCTCTTAAACTATGGCTCTGATACCAACTTGTGAGGCCCCGAACCCGGGAGGCCTCACATATTGGATTTACTCATCAACACATAACACTTTAAACATAAGACATTCATTAACACAACGGAAACAACTTAAACTTCTCTACATACGCAGCGGAAACATAACATGTCTAAACATAACTTGTTAAATACAACTGAAACTTGTCTTAATCAACATAATCAAAAGAAACATAAATATGATGCCAACTGCTGGTCTTCGGGTAACTCTTCTTGCCAAGCCAAGCATCCACTTCCATCTACTGCCACCTACACTTAACTGATGTGCATACTAAAAATCAGCAACGCTGAGTGAGTTCTAATGTTTACTTTAAATCAATTATACAAAAGATTTACTAAAACTTATATACTGCCATTAAGGCTAAACTTAACACACTTTACTTTTCAAACAGTTTAAAACGTATAATAAACCGTCAATTCCTCTTTACTGTACTGCCCTCATGGCTTACATCCATGAACCGACAAGTACCTGGTCAATGCCCCCATGATCAACGACCATGAACCGACAATACCGCTTATCCGTCAATTCCTTGTCACTACTGTACCACCCCCATGGCTTACATCCATGAACCGACGAGTACCTGGTCAATGCCCCCATGGCTTACATCCATGAACCGACAATACCCTGGTCAATGCCCCCATGGCTTACATCCATGAACCGACAATACCGCTTAACACTAAGGGGAGGTTGCGTGGACCTCCCGAGCAACCGCCGTCACTCATCCCAGTTGTACAACCGTTAACGAACCCAAAGGTTCTTACTAATGGGTAGGACCCATATCTGACATCTTGTACAAGTAACATCTGTCCCAAGGACCTTTATAGCTGGTACATATTCCCGAAGGAAAACTGTTCACTTTACTGTTCATAAAACTTTCTGTAAATCTTGTTCATAACTTAACATGTATTATGCCTTTGTTTATGTATATAAAAATATAGTAAACGCTTGCCATAAATACCTTTGCTTTTACTGAAATATATCTTAACACATATATCATGCCTTTGTTTATGTATATAAAAATATAGTAAACGCTTGCCAAATGATATATCTTGCTTTTTAAAACATAGCTTATCATAAAATACATCTTACTTTCTGAAACATAGCTTATCATAAAATACATCTTACTTTCTGAAACATAGCTTATCATATATATCATGCCTTTGTTTTTGTATATGAAAATATAGTAAACGCTTGCCAAATGATATATCTTACTTTACTGAAAACATACTAGCACATATATCATGCATTTGTTTATGTATATGAAAATATAATAAACGTTTGCCAATAATATAATCATACTTTACTAAAATGTACTTTTGCCTCTTTTAAACTTTACACTAAACATAACTTTTCACTTTGTTTATTAATATAAAATATGTAATAAACACTTTACACTAAGTATGCACACCACCCCTAAAGAAGGCAAAAAGGGGATTAGAACTCACCTGATAAGCAGTTCTGAAATACTCTTAGCTGGTTACTGCGCGTCACTAATGTCACTCACGATCTGTTATAATAAAGCCATACTTGTAAGGTAGTGCTCCTAGATGACACTAGACATCTCTATGCTTAAACCTAGTAGTTTCGATGGATTTGCACCTATCGAAACTAGGTAGTTTCGATGGGTCTGCACATATCGAAACTAGGTAGTTTCGATGGGTCTGCACATATCGAAACTAGGTAGTTTCGATGGAGTCTGCACATATCGAAACTAGGTAGTTTCGATGGGTCTGCACATATCGAAACTAGGTAGTTTTGATGGGTCTGCACATATCGAAACTAGTAGTTTCGATGGGGTCTGCACAGATTGTCTTCCCAAAAATCTGAAGCTTTTGCATGCGAGTCTGATCGAGTCAGTATCTCAACTTTTCTTAGATCAAAATGTTCGGTTTCCATTCTAGATGCTATACCTAAGCTCATTTTCAAGTTCCATCCGCAAAATCGTTGCCTTTTTAGCCAAAACCCGAAAATCCCAAAAATGAACTAAAACTTAGATCTAAGAGAATCGGTTACCCGAAATCGCTTCTTCTTCACAACTAAACGGTCCAGATACGTATGCCCACGGTCCTATGAGCTCGGATTCGGAAAAACGGGACTTTCTCTCTCTAGACTCTCTTTCACCTTCTCTCTCTAGAAACGAAAATGATGATGGAAATGAGGGCTTTTGGGGCAGGTCTTGAGGCTTATAAGGGCCCAAACCCTTGCCCCTTTCAGCCCATACACCCCGGCCCAAGCCTGCTTTCCTTTTTCTTATTTAAAATTTTTAATTCTCATGAATTCTTTCGCGCCCTAAAACTCGGGATGTTATAGTACCTTAGAAACTATTTCCCCGCAAGGAATAGTCCCTTCCATCGGGATCCCGGTAATCCCATGGGTGACCGTCGTCACCCCATCATCATCAACCATTTGTACAACCGTTAGCCAGCCACAAAGGCCCCCCGTAAGGGTGAGGCCAATACATACATGTAATATCCCTGATTTTCTGACCCTATTTTAACTTATTTTAACAAATAAAATAACAACACGACATTGAATCATATACTTGTTCAAACCTACACCTCATTAAATTGATTAGCCGATCATATTCTAATTCAAAGTTTTAGAACTCAAATCACATGGTAACACCTCCTAGAGTTAACTCAGTTAGTAATCCCGTTAGGTGTTCTGTTAAATCCTAACCAAGCTAATTCTGTCAAAGCTGAAGTTGCAAGGGCTGATTTTGTAAATAACCAGAAACCCTAGTAGGCACGGTCGCGCCTCATGTTGGCACGGTCGCGCCTCGTCTGGCACAGTCGCGTCTATTGTTGGCACGGTCGCGCCTCAGCTTGGCACGATCGCGTCTCTTTTAGGCACGGTCGCGCCTCACATCAGTTGAAACGTAAAAACAGCCTTTAATCGCATGACCATTCGATTTCATAACCATTTTCTCGTATTTACAAACCCAATTAAGTTCTTAATCATCATAATCACGGAAAATAACTCCACTTAAGCCGATTTTCTCGAAACCACCAACCTCTTTCATTAGTCCAACAATCCATCCAATTTGACTGGCAATCGTCCCAAGCAAACGCATCATCGACCCCCTCTGAAACTCCTGAAACCTTCGAAATAGCCGGAATAGCAGCAGGAGACGCCGGAAGTCAGGACTGCCTTCGCCAGAACTCGCCCCTACCGTAAGCTACCAATTCATCGTCTAACAGGGTAATTGAAACCTTCTAAACTTTCTATTTATTCTGTAGATCAAAAGCCCCAATCTAATTTGGGCATTCAATATCGAAATTAACAAGAACCCGATCCTAAGTTTCATTTAAAAATGGTTTAATCGAATCCGACTTTAAACATGTTTTAAACACAATTAACCTATACCAAAAGACTCGTAATAGCCTTGTGAATGAAAGCCCTAAACATTCCATCACCTTAAATATAAGGATCAATCAATTCGTTTCTGTTTTGAAAGAGACACGGTCGCGCTAATCATCTAGCGCGGTCGTGCCTCGGGAGACGCGGTCGTGCCGACTTCCAGCGCGGTCGTGCCTCCTGCTCAGACCTAGTCATGCTCGTTGGCTAGACTTGGTCGTGCCCCTGTAGCATAGACACGGTCGTACCTGTACAAGGCACGGTCGTGCCTAGTGATTTGTCTAGCTATGTCCTCGGTTGATCAACACAGTCGCGCCCTGACTAACGCGGTCGCGCCCGTGGCCCGAGCACGATCGTGCCCTGTCTAGGCACGGTCGTGTGTGTTCACAGAATCCTTAAAATTTCTATATTTTTAAACAATTAGTATTTCAAGTTAATTTTCAAAATAAAAGTAATTAAATTTAAAAATCTGTATTATCTTTATTTAGAAAAGATCAAATGTTTAATCTTAAAATAAAAGAGAATTATTTAAAGTCCAACATTTAATTTATAAACCCTACACTTAATAATATTTTAATGTCTAAGTTACACTTTATAAATAAATGAATAGAGTAATAATTATTTATTTGATTTATATTTGAACAAAAGCATCTACTTAGTTATACTTAAATACATCTAATACTTACATCATTTTCATAAACAATAATTATCTAATTTACTTATTTAATTATTTCAAACTCAAACCTTATTCAAAATATTCTAAAAATATTCATTTCAAATCTTCCATTTTATACAATACTTTCAAGTACCAATCACTAACTTTATCCAATTCAACCTTAGACTTAGACTGCATTATTAATGCAATATGCATTACACTCTAGGTTAACATTGTGCAATACAAGGATCACATTACTATCTAGTATCTAGTGTTAGCTACGCCTTCGATACAAGTGAGTATACATAGCCCCTTTTACTCTTTTACATTTTTGGGGTGAAACATGAACACTATTCAACTTACATGTTTACATTTACGCAAACAACACAAGTACAAATCCTATTTACATTCATGTGTGCAATTTGAGCTTTATGCCCGAGGGCTAGGTGTGCTAACCTTTTGTATGCGATTATGTGCAATCATTAACTTTTCAAGCCGACGGTTTTCAATGATAGATCTATTGAGTCTGACAAACCCACCCAGGTGCATGGTGATTGAAACCGACAACACAATTTTTGCATGCTAGTTACAAAGGTTTGATTGTACTTGGTTACACAATAGCTGCTCCCCATAAATGCCTTATTTATCATGTTATGTAAAGGATTTGGTTTACAAATTATATGCTACCTATATACAAACCTGTGTTATACTCACCAACTTTTTAGTTGACCTTATTTTATTCATGTTTCAGGTGCTTTCATATGAGTTTGATCAAGACATGCTACACATAGGCTTTGGACCTAGTTAATCTTAATTCAAAAACAAATTGTATTTCATTATGTACTTTGAATTTGATTCATGTTTGTTTGAATGGAAATGGATTTAACATATTACAATTTAGATAACCTTGAGCTCATGAACAGTCTACATGTCCCGCCCCGATGATTCCGCCGTCGGTTGGGGTGTGACAGATTGGTATCAGAGCCAGGTTATAGGGAACTAGGTTATTAGACACTCTTGACCTAGACTATAACTTTAGGACACCCATACAATGCCATGCTACTACATGTTACATTATCAATTCATGTGTGATTATTTTTACATGCTATCCTAAGTACTTACACTACCTGATACAATACATAATGACTTATGTGTCACACTACTTGATAACTCTTGTACTTTCACTCATTACTACCTACATGCTATATGATTATTCACCTATGTGAATATTTTTACATATTATACTATATGATTACATCACATGATACAATACCCAATAGTTTATGTGTCACGTTACCTGCCCACTTCTTCTTCTATTCATAGCTACCTACATAATTTATTTAAAACACTATCCTAAGTTTAACACACACACACATACGCACCAAAATTATTCATACACATTTGGACCCAAATACATGATACCATCACCCTTTATGAGCAAAGACTTAAACTATTGGGCCTAATACCCACCAATAATAAACCAAGAAGCCCATCTATCCTCCAAGAAGCAAAAGCCCACTGAAATGCATAAACCTTACTTTCGGGCCACAAGGCCCAGTTCACAACAATTCTCATCATGACCATGAGCCCAACAATAGTGTTATTAATACATGATGGCTGGAAGAGTGTGTAGGCCCATGAGGGATTCTGGCTAAGGAAAGATAGGGTACTTAAGTGTGTCCTAGTGACCCACCCCTCTTTCCTGGGAATTCTCTTCAGAGATGCATTGCTTATAGGTCAAGTGTATTTTTAAAATACCATTGTGAAGGTTCGGCGTTATGACTAGTCAAACTCTAAACCTATGAGAACTCCTACATTTGACACTCAGTATTTTATTATCGCTTACAACCTTTCCATTGTTTTCCTGCTAAGTATGGACTCCTACTCTCCTACCTCCCCGGTATGCCGTCCCGAAGAAGAGTCTGATTGGGAAGAAGACACCGGATCACCCGTACATCGATCACCAACACCCGCAGCTGCTAGATCAAGGTTTGATGTAAGGGTAGATTGGATTAGGAACACCGGCCCAAGACTTCGAACACCTGGATCAGCCGTGCCCAGAAACCCGTATCAGACACCCCATCCCCACAATCAACTACCACTCCCACTAAAAGACCCATATCTAATGCCCGACCCATATTACTCAAATCCTTGAGTAGGGCATATCATGGCACTCACTAGTACTATCGAATTTCCAATCAATGACACGCACCAATATGTAAGGACCTCAGAATTTGAGAGGCAAAGAATGGAGCAAGGGTTAATGCACGACTTGCAAGGACAAGGAATAGCCTAGCAAACCAATTAGGATACCAAAAGGAATTAATCTCCATCCTCGAAGTGGTGCTCGCCTAGAGAATTATTCTCCTTCTAGTGGAAAACTACAGGAGGCGTTAACAGGATTATTTTTCTTATTTATTTCAGTTTGAGAACCATTTCCCTGTGTTTTGAATACATTTCAGCATTTCTAAATTCTATATTTTCCAAAGTTATTATTCATAAATTCAATACGTTGAGTGTGAATTACACCCATCATATTTTCATCAAAATTCTCCAAGTATTATCTTTCCCATTCACCACAATTTAGTACACTACGAACAATCTCCTTCGTAAACAAATCATTCAATTATTTGATTTAAACAAACCTCGTTATTTCATTCAAACAAAATGTTTATCAAACTTTTAGATAATATTAAAAACATAAATTTTCCATAAAACTTTCCACCTGATAAGGAAAGTTAATACAACCGATTTTATAAAAATATATATATATATATATTATTTCAAATTGATAAATAATTATGGTTTTCCTTGTTTAAGTAAATATTTCTAAACCCTGGCTAAATTAATATACGACTAATTGTTTAGCCAATAATTTCGCTTAAAAATATTCTCTTATTAAATAGCTGAAAATTTAAATTAACATATTTTTCCCATAAATTGTCTATTTATTTGAATTGTGTGACTCAATGGATTCACTACGTTATATATCTACAATCAAGGACGACTTACCACTTTCAAATTTCAAACAAAGATCCGTATTTGTAAACACATTTCCCCGAACGTTTTCAGAACTTCCTCATTACTTTTCACTTGTCGCTTTAAGAGACGATCCATACCGCATAGACGTTAACCTTTCCCACCAACCTCAACGAGATTTGAGGATTCGAACCCAACTACCACATTATGCAAGAACGCCAAACAACACGTTTGTCCGCAACACTCGATCACATGCAAAACCCATTAATATACATCGCACGCGAAGTTCAATACTTACGAATACACGTTCATAATATATCCAACACAAACACACGGTACATGAAACTTAAATATTCTCAATATATCCAATGCTACACAAATTACATGATACATGAAACTAGTTTGCCTACAAATCACAACTTACTCGATTGATTACGTAATGCACGAAACACGTTTATTTGCAATACACATGCTACTCGATTGAGCACATGATACACGAAACTTAGTTGTTTGCAATATACATGATACATAAGAATTGCTTCATTGATACATAATTCTAGATTGACCACACTATACATGAAACTTATTTGGTTACGAAGTACATTACACTAAGATATGCATATTGTACAATATACATGATGCTAAGTTGCCAATACTCTACATGAAATTCATTTCCTACTATACACAAAATACTATGTTGTTTACATTACACATCAGAGTTCATTGACTTACAAAATACAAGACGCTTAATTATTTACGCTATATATGAGACTTATTTGATTACGAGCTACGTGACACTAGATCATACATGAGACTTGTGTGCTTACTATATACTCGAAACAAAAATTTGCTTACAATTATTGCAATGGATTGATTACATTCTACACAAGACATGGTCATGCACTTTATACACCAAAGTTGAAGACCATAATACATTGAAACGACTCGGGGTTTGACGTATTCTTGTTCAAACACGAGCAAACAAAGAAACTTTAAGTGTTACTAATTTGCTACTCTTTAGTTGCGAACTGACCTGGTTAGGGACATAGTTACTTGTTAACGACTTTTTATGTGTAAACAATAGACGTGATCATAGTGAAATTATGCCCCCTTACCCGCACACAACGAAACAATCTATACGGACCATACGATGATTTAAATAATTACGGGTGCACACGGAATTATAAAAATCAGCGCATGGAAACTATAGAGAAATTTTGTCGTGTGTTGTGACCTAAAACTTATCATGATGTGTAACAACAAAACTGATGTGATATGACAAGGACATGGTGGATACGCCGATGGTACTTCCTATATATAAGTGTCCTATAATATTATCAAAAGTAACGTTGCTCGTGTCACGTGAAGTTTTGACCTAGACCAATGTTTATGAAATCTTTTACCCGCTGACAATTTTAAAGTATATTATACTACATCTTACACAAACCCTAATTATCAAGATTCCATCAAATTCATTCCAAATAATACATCTCACATTTAGAATTCAGAATTATTATTCGACAATCTCCTCCTTAAATTCATTTCAAAACAAAATTCATTATCACCCTTCATATTCAACTTTAAGTATCAGGCCTAAGCCATGTCAGGGGTTACCCTCCCCAGACTGCAACAATCAAAACTCACCGAGAACCCAAAACTCCCACCTTTTTCTTGATTTTTAGTAGCCTCCATTAGTTAAATTTCGGGACGAAATTCCCTTAACATGGGGAGACTGTAACATCCCTGATTTTCTGACCCTATTTTAACTTATTTTAACAAATAAAATAACAACACGACATTGAATCATATACTTGTTCAAACCTACACCTCATTAAATTGATTAGCCGATCATATTCTAATTCAAAGTTTTAGAACTCAAATCACATGGTAACACCTCCTAGAGTTAACTCAGTTAGTAATCCCGTTAGGTGTTCTGTTAAATCCTAACCAAGCTAATTCTGTCAAAGCTGAAGTTGCAAGGGCTGATTTTGTAAATAACCAGAAACCCTAGTAGGCACGGTCGCGCCTCATGTTGGCACGGTCGTGCCTCGTCTGGCATGGTCGCGTCTATTGTTGGCACGGTCGCGCCTCAGCTTGGCACGGTCGCGTCTCTTTTAGGCACGGTCGCGCCTCACATCAGTTGAAACGTAAAAACAGCCTTTAATCGCATGACCATTCGATTTCATAACCGTTTTCTCGTATTTACAAACCTAATTAAGTTCTTAATCATCATAATCACGGAAAATAACTCCACTTAAGCCGATTTTCTCGAAACCACCAACCTCTTTCATTAGTCCAACAATCCACCCATTTGACTGGCAATCCTCCCAAGCAAACGCATCATCGACCCCCTCTGAAACTCCCGAAACCTTCGAAATAGCCGGAATAGCAGCAGGAGACGCCGGAAGTCAGGACTGCCTTCGCCGGGACTCGCCCCTACCGTAAGCTACCAATTCATCGTCTTACAGGGTAATTGAAACCTTCTAAACTTTCTATTTATTCTGTAGATCAAAAGCCCCAATCTAATTTGGGCATTCAATATCAAAATTAACAAGAACCCGATCCTAAGTTTCATTTAAAAATGGTTTAATCGAATCTGAATTTAAACATGTTTTAAACACAATTAACCTATACCAAAAGACTCGTAATAGCCTTGTGAATGAAAGCCCTAAACATTCCATCACCTTAAATATAAGGATCAATCAATTCGTTTCTGTTTTGAAAGAGACACGGTCGCGCTAATCATCTAGCGCGGTCGTGCCTCGGGAGACGCGGTCGTGCCGACTTCCAGCGCGGTCGTGCCTCCTGCTCAGACCTAGTCATGCTCGTTGGCTAGACTTGGTCGTGCCCCTGAAGCATAGACACGGTCGTACCTGTACAAGGCACGGTCGTGCCTAGTGATTTGTCTAGCTATGTCCTCGGTTGATCAACACAGTCGCGCCCTGACTAACGCGGTCGCGCCCGTGGCCCGAGCACGATCGTGCCCTGTCTAGGCACGGTCGTGTGTGTTCACAGAATCCTTAAAATTTCTATATTTTTAAACAATTAGTATTTCAAGTTAATTTTCAAAATAAAAGTAATTAAATTTAAAAATCTGTATTATCTTTATTTAGAAAAGATCAAATGTTTAATCTTAAAATAAAAGAGAATTATTTAAAGTCCAACATTTAATTTATAAACCCTACACTTAATAATATTTTAATGTCTAAGTTACACTTTATAAATAAATGAATAGAGTAATAATTATTTATTTGATTTATATTTGAACAAAAGCATCTACTTAGTTATACTTAAATACATCTAATACTTACATCATTTTCATAAACAATAATTATCTAATTTACTTATTTAATTATTTCAAACTCAAACCTTATTCAAAATATTCTAAAAATAATCATTTCAAATCTTCCATTTTATACAATACTTTCAAGTACCAATCACTAACTTTATCCAATTCAACCTTAGACTTAGACTTAGACTATTGTGCATTATTAATGCAATATACATTACACTCTAGGTTAACACTGTGCAATACAAGGATCACATTACTATCTAGTATCTCGTGTTAGCTACGCCTTCGATAAAGTGAGTATACATAGGCCCTTTTACTCTTTTACATTTTTGGGGTGAAACATGAACACTATTCAACTTACATGTTTACATTTACGCAAACAACACAAGTACAAATCCTATTTACATTCATGTGTGCAATTTGAGCTTTATGCCCGAGGGCTAGGTGTGCTAACCTTTTGTATGCGATTATGTGCAATCATTAACTTTTTAAGCCGACGGTTTTCAATGATAGATCTATTGAGTCTGACAAACCCACCCAGGTGCGCGGCGATTGAAACCGACAACACAATTTTTGCATGCTAGTTACAAAGGTTTGATTGTACTTGGTTACACAATAGCTGCTCCCCATAAATCCCTTATTTATCATGTTATGTAAAGGATTTGGTTTACAAATTATATGCTACCTATATACAAACCTGTGTTACACTCACCAACTTTTTAGTTGACCTTATTTTATTCATGTTTCAGGTGCTTTCATATGAGTTTGATCAAGACATGCTACACATAGGCTTTGGACCTAGTTAATCTTAATTCAAAAACAAATTGTATTTCATTATGTACTTTGAATTTGATTTATGTTTGTTTGAATGGAAATGGATTTAACATATTACAATTTAGTCGACCTTGAGCTCATGAACAGTCTACATGTCCCGCCCCGATGATTCCGCCGTCGGTTGGGGTGTGACAATACATACATACATACCTTAGCTCTCGTAGGAACTCGTGGCATATTCGTTCATTTGTGACTTTTATAAAACCTTTACCTCATCTCAGTTAAAGCATTCGTACGTTTTATTAAACAAAACATCATCTCTTTCGTAAACCTTTCGTAAACTTCATTTGGCAAAACATTTCATAAACATCATCTCGTAAACATCATTTCGTAAACATCGTTTCGTAAACATCATTTCGTAAACATCGTTTCGTAAACATCATTTCGTAAACCTCATTTTAAAAACATCATTTCGTAAGTATGCACACCAGCCCAAAACGGTTATTAAAACGTTAAAAGAGAGGGCTCTATAACTCACCTGAGATAAACAGGGTCAAAGGTCTCTAAAGGATCTTCTAACATGTACGTACACAACCTAACCTTAGCTTCACATACAATTCGTTACATTTCATCTCTTTTTACCGAGAACCTAGGGGTACACGGTTCTTTCCCGTGACTTTAGGAGTTCACGGCTTAAGGGGAGTTTTTGGCTTAAGGGAAGTTCTCGGTAGTTTTCCCGTGAACTATAGGGGCCGTGAACCTAAGGTTCCCGGCTTTCATTTCTCTCGAGAATTCTAGCCGTGAACCATACCCGGAAACCCAGTCTGTGAACCGTATCGAGAACCCAACCGTGAACCCTACCCGTGAAACCCCAGCCGTGAACCCTACCCGTGAACCCTACCCGTGAACCTCTAGCCGTGAACTATACACTTCTTTAATTCTTAACGAAAATTGGACTGAGTCCCGTTTGTTTCTGGTCTAAACCCGACAATTCTATTTGTCTATTTCCATCCCAAATCAACCAACAATAATCCACAACAATCGTGTATTAATTACTAACACTAAAAACCATCTTTCTATACGTTTATCATTTATAAAAATATTAAATCTTGCCGGTTATTGTTTGTTATTTATATATATATAACTCTACACGCCCACCCCCTTGAACACGACATTCTTGACCCGAGTCAATAATAATAATAATAATTAATATTCTACGGGTTATAAGGAATGTACCTCCACGAACACGGCTCCAAGAACACGAATCCGTATCGTACCCGAACTTTGACACTACCCGCTCTTTTCGACTAGGCCCGTAACTAGACCGAACGGACTCCGAATCGGGTGATTCAAAAGCCCATAGTTTCATCTCGACCCTCGGCTACATCCTTATCATGATCAATCCTTACCATTCCCGTTATACAAAACACCACACCCACCACCGTAGACCCATACGGCCACCATCTTCTACCACCATTAACCACCGTGAGGTCAACACCCATCTTCACACCCATCTCGTAGAACCAACACCATCGTCATCCTTACGTAACATGATGTCACGGGGCTGTCATACCACCACCCTCCTCCACCGTGAACCACCATCAGCCCACATCACTTCTGCCGTGAGACACGCACAGCCGTCACAGTCGTGAAGCTCACCACCATGAAGTTGCAGCCGTAAACTAGCTCCATCGTGGAGCTTACCTCCATTGACATCATCATATAACCACCGCTGTGAAGTTCGCACAGCCACCACAGCCATAACAGCCCAGGTTTCCTCCACCGTCTCCCTCGCTAACTACCATAAACCTATTTGCTTGTTGCCGTAAGGGCTTATCGGAACTCAAGGAGCTCCGAATAGAAGGTGGCTGTAAGCACCACCGTAACCCGCCACCGTGAAGCTCACTACCGCTAGGCTGTGGGTCGTGAAACACAACCGGTTAACCTTTGCCACTACCATTACAACCTGTTAATAGCTACCACCATTTCTACCCTCATCCTTGCGAAACCCATACATCCTCCTCTGTTGTTTCCGAACCACCATCGTCGTACCTGTCTCTTTCTTTCTCGCGCAGTCACCGGCTCAGATCAGGCCTTCACATGGTCGCGAAGTTATGTTATCTTGAGCTAGTTGGTTAGAAGGGATGAACGAGGTGGTTGCATGGTCTCAGGTGGTATCCGGTGAAGAGGAGAAGAAGGAAACGATTTCATGTTGTTGGCGGCCGGAATGAATAAGATTAGAATATTAGAATTAAATGAATTTCCACTTTACTCCCCTCAACTTAGTAGTAATTACATCTCCAGCTTTCATTTAGTTTAATTAGATTTTCATTTGCACCCCCCTCGTCTTCGTAAGAATGGCGTTATTAGCTTCAACTTTAATTAGGTGTTTAATTAAAGTGTCATACTTTCATTCGTGATAACCCTAGTCTTAACGAAGCTCACGCGTTTTAAGAATCAGAGAATTTGGGATGTTACACCATATAGGCCTATACGACCCCTATACGTCACCTATGAGATTTTGATGCATGTTAATTTTTGACGTATTAATCTAGTGGTATGGTTATTTCTTTAATTATTTGCTCCTAAAACCACCTCTTGGTGGGCTTTACTATACGAGACGGTACGATATAATACTATACTATACTATACTAAGCTATACTATACTATACTATACTACACTACACTACACTAAGCTATACTATACTATACTACAATATACTATACTAAGATATACTATCATATACTAAGCTATACTATACTAAAGCTATAATATACTATACTACACTAAGCTTAGTATAGGACAATATAGCTTAGTATAGTATACTATAGCTTAGTATAGGATAGTATAGCTTAGAATAGTATAGTATAACCAGAGCCGATCCCGAGAATTCGAATGCCCTACATGAGCCGAAAAAAAAGGCCAAATATTTTTTTTAAAGCCTAAAAAATTATATATATATATATATATAAGTTTTTTTTAATATATATTTTTTTGGGCCTCTCGAGATGTTGGGCCCACTATGGTCGTGTTGCCCGTAGGCCCAATGGGCCGACCATGAGTATAACTTAGTATATTATAGTATAGGATAGTATAGCTTAGTATATGATAGTATAGCTTATTAAAGTATAGTATAGCTTAATATAGCTTAGTATATGATAATATAGCTTGGTGTAGTATAGTATAGCTTAGTATAGTATAATATAGTATACGATATTATAATAACTTAGTATAGTATAGTATAGTTTATTATATCTTAGTATTGTATAGTATAGCTTAGTATAGTCTAGCTTAGTGTAGTATAGTATAGTATACCTTAGTATAGCTTAGTATCGTATCGCATTGTATAGTAAAGCCCACCAAGTGGTGGTTTTAAGAGCAAATAATTAAAGAAATAAACATACAACTAGATTAATACGTCAAACATTAATATGTATCAAAAACTTATAGGTGACGTATAGGGGTCGTATAGGCCTATATGGTATGTATAGGCTTCTGCGTATATGGCTATACTCGCCATATACAAATCAGAATTTGCTCAAGTTTTAAAAAAGAGGTGGCATATAGACCTATATGGGTCGTGTAGGTCTATACGCGGTGTATAGGCCTATATGGTTCGTATAGGCTTTTGCGTATAGGGCTATACTCGTCATATACAGATCAAAATTTGCTCAAGTTTGAAAAAAAGAGGTGATGTATAGACTTATAGGGTCGTTTAGGTCTATACGCGGCGTATAGACCTATATGGGTCGTATAGGATCAGCCGACAGACCAGAACTAACATCTACATGTCTGTTTTTTAAAGTTAGGGGTTATACGCCCCTTATTGACCTATACAAGGCGTATAGGTCCGACGACGTGTCCAAATAATAATATTGCATGTCTAATTAGAATCTCCCTTTCATATATGCTATTGAAAAGTTTGCACTAGGAGACAACAACATTGAATTTGAGACCCTACCTCCAATTTAAAGTCTTACCAAACCCCGATTTTTTTTATTGCTTTTGATTTTTAAGTTCAAACGACTTGAACTTTGGAATACCATAGCGACATAGTATGTAATATGCGGTGTTTTATTAGGGTTAAGTTTGTAATCTTAAGTCACGTGGATGACACATTGCCTATTTTATCGTTAAAAACTAACTGGTATTAACGTCAGTGGCTACAGTGCAAGCAAGTCGTAAACGTTTAGACTAAGTTTGTAATTTTTAAAACCTAAGAATTTGATTAACCACAGAAGCCATTTTAGCAATTAACTCTTAAATGAACTAAAACACTTATGTCATGTAAATCAAGCACTCTTAAGTACCTTATAAGTTTATGAAATATTAAATAAATAAGTAGGATGTTAAATTGAGATTTGAGGGCCATAATGGTTTAAAGAGTGACTAATATGTGTACAACTAGAATTCCAATGATTCTCATGCCGTAAAATCAACTAATTACAAAATAACCAACATGACAAAATGACATATATTTAATTAACTAATTCCAACCGCTAACATTATATGTTTTTCATATTCGCAAATGCGTTAAAAGGAATAGCCCAAGGCCTCAAAACATGACATGGGAACAACACGATTTTAAATGTGTCATGATTATGTTGATGTCTTAGATATGAATAAATATATGGGTCGTGTTTGACTTCACCTATTCAACCTATCAAGGTGAACAAAAAAACGGGAACCGCCCAAGGAACCGGAACCGGTTCTTCCGGACTCGAACCGGAACCGACCTACCCGTAGGGTCTGGATAGGTTCTAATATTTCTCTCACAAAACCGGTTATAAAAATACCCGAAACCGGTTCTCTCCCAAAACCGATTTCTATAAACCCAGTTCTCCCAAAACCGGTTCATCCAAAACAAGTGGCCTCTTGAATGACCTTTATTCCACTATGTTTAAGCTTTCTTAATCTGGGCCTCACACGAACGATCCAATTTCAAGTGGTTTGGGTTTTCAGAGGCCCATACGTGGGAAAAGTTGGTCTAATGGATACACCGTACGACGTAAGCAAAAGGTCCAAAATATCCGGTTGAAGAAAGTCCAACTTTGTAGGAAAACAAGATTGCTTTTAATGTTTTATTCTAGTAACAAGAACTAGACTAGAGTTGAACATAAAAAAAACCGGTTTGGGCTTGCCAAGCCGGTTCGGTGGTTCCGAACCTGACCCGGTTGAAAGGCTAAACTCGACTCGATCCGATGTTGAAGCGGTTCGGGAAGGAATGGGAAATAGGTTCTTGAATTACCAGAACTGGTTCTTGAATACACGGAACCAGGTACATAGGGTCCGGTTTTTCAACCAAGAACCGGACCTGAAACCGGAACCGGTTCTTGAGAATACCCGATTTGTGCATCTCTACCGTTAACCCACCAACCCAAAATCCTTTAGCACGCCAGCTAACCCGCTAACCCGACACAATTGACACCTCTAGACTAATCTCTAAACTGTTGGCTATTTTAGTGTAATTAGATTAACTAGTTGACCAAATTAATCATACTAAATATCAAACAAGTTAGGAGGTGCGGAGTGTACAACTGTTTTAATTTATTTGATTACCTAATCAATACTTAGTGCGTGAATCCCCTAAGTAACAGGGGTTTGGGGGCAGTGCCCCTGGAAGCGGGGTCCAAGGGGCGGCAGCCCCTGGCGGGGTCCAAGGGGCAAAACCCCTGGCTGGGATCGAGCTTAAATTCGAAATCGAATTGGAAATTAAAAGTGATAATTGCCTTTGGCAGTTATCTGAATTCGAATTTGAAATTTCCCAGTAATATTGGATTTTGGTCATACATACTATTCTTCTAGTTCATTATATTCTCTCAAAAATTCACACTTGAATCTTGTCTCAATTCTCCGAGTTTTATTCGATCAAAGAACTTGGGGAACCACCAAATTGTTTTTGATCTGAAATTATTCTATATGACTCTCAAATCATCCTCAGTTATTTCGAAATTTTACAACATAAACACCCTATGTTTGGTTTTATCGGTTTCTTAAGTTTTTACTTTTTATAAATGGATAATTGGTGAGAAATTTTTTAAAAGGTGTATACGTTGTGCGTGAATCCCCTAAGTAACAGGGGTTTGGGGGCAGTGCCCCTGGAAGCGGGGTCCAAGGGGCGGCAGCCCCTGGCGGGGTCCAAGGGGCAAAACCCCTGGCTGGGATCGAGCTTAAATTCGAAATCGAATTGGAAATTAAAAGTGATAATTGCCTTTGGCAGTTATCTGAATTCGAATTTGAAATTTCCCAGTAATATTGGATTTTGGTCATACATACTATTCTTCTAGTTCATTATATTCTCTCAAAAATTCACACTTGAATCTTGTCTCAATTCTCCGAGTTTTATTCGATCAAAGAACTTGGGGAACCACCAAATTGTTTTTGATCTGAAATTATTCTATATGACTCTCAAATCATCCTCAGTTATTTCGAAATTTTACAACATAAACACCCTATGTTTGGTTTTATCGGTTTCTTAAGTTTTTACTTTTTATAAATGGATAATTGGTGAGAAATTTTTTAAAAGGTGTATACGTTTACCGCTTTCGTTATAAAAAAAAATCTTAAAACCGGTATACAAATAAGTTGTGATTTTGTTTACAACTAATATTTCTCAATTAGTCTTTCTTGTTTTTCATTATTTTCATTAATGCATATTTCTTCTTCATCGCTTGGTTATTTCAGTTTCAAACCTTTTGTCCATAATCCACTCGCAACTCAGCAACCCATAACAACATAGCATCCAAAATCATTTAGAATTTAGTGGATGTATTCTACAAGTCCATAGAGAACCACTATCTCAACTTTGAGGGGAGTACTGACCCAACCACTAGGAAATTGTCATGTGAAAAGCATTAAGTATTTATTTTCTTTTGTTTAGCAACGGTTTTTGTTGGCATATATAGATTTTAAAGGTAAAATAAAACAATAAAGTGGGTAGATTGAGGTGGTTTTAGGCTTGCTGGTAACGCTTGAGTCACCCGGGTTCGATCACAGGATGGATGTTTATTTCCTTAACTTAAAAATCAACATTTTCTTTAGCTTTTTTTTTGTTTTTTATCACTTAAGTGAGAACATATTTAATTGAAAAAATAATTATGTACTTTTTAGTTTTGGGTATTTTTTAGTAATATGTTTGAACGTTAGTTTTTTCAGTGGGTGCGCGGGTTTTAAAAGTTTTTTTGTCTAACGTTCCGATATTAGTTTTATCCCCACAAATGAGTCGAACCGATAACGATCAAACTCCTGCTGCGTATCGCGGGAGAAAAAACTAGTTAAACTTGAAGAGAGATGTTTAATACGAAACAAATTTGAGTAAAAAATTCGAAAACAATATACACACTACAAACGTTGTTTTATACACACGATTTTTAACCGGCTCTCTTTCTTTCTCTCACTACATGCAGGGACGACTCAACGTATTTGATGGCACTAAGTGAACTAAAAGTTTGGAGTCCTTTTTCAAAATTCATATTATAAAAAACCATTCTCTTTTATCCAGACTTATGATCAACAATAATAAACTAAAAAGTTTATAATTGGCATAGTTAAAAAATTCATAAAGGTTTATAGATTTATCAAGGTTTTCATCAAGATTTGCACTACTAGTATTTGTCATTGTTATGAATTTTAGTAAGATTCATCTAGAGCATCATGTTTAGGTTTTTTTGCCCTCTTTAATACACACGATTCATGCTTACGATTTCAGTTTGACATTTAAAATTCGTTTAATACAATAATACATAAATTAGCAAATAACAGATTATAACCAACTAACTTAGTTAGCAAATTGAATCTAAATCACTAGTGGCAAAACAACAAATTAAAATTTGAACCTAATTAAAAGTCTAGCAAATAACATATTATAAGAGTTTATAACCAATTAACAGATGGTAGATTATAATTATAAACAATTAACAAAAGCAATTAGCAATCACATATTATCTAAACATACAATTTCGTAGGCGGTGAATAGTTCTTTGATTTGATTGGTTGATTTATTTCACATATTAACTAAACATACATATTCATAGGGGTAAATAGTTCTTTGATTTGATTGGCCGATTTATTTAATAATAATAAATTGTTGTTTCTTTATCGTTTAAATGATAATAATTTAATGTTAATTAATTGTTGCTGCTTCTTTCAATTTATGAAACATACAATTCAAAATGACATCTAGATTACTTCATTTTTACTGGCCCTTATGTCATGTGCTAACTTGTGAGTGGTTCAATTTTTTATTTTTTTATTTTCAGTTTTAACCTATTAGTTAGAATATATGCTTTTAATTCTTTTGATTTTCTAATAATTTTATTTTTCTATAATGACTTTTATTCGTTATGTTAAAAAAATGAAACGTGCGGCTATTTTTAGTTTTTTTTGTTCCGATCTTTTTTTTAAACGGAGTAGTATTCAAAATCGGGTACTTTTTTCGATCGTATAGCGAGCGACGTTACCATTTCGGTATTTTGACAAACCCAACCACTTATGGTTTTCTAAATAACATCGTTGTCGCTATTTTGGTTTATCGTAACCGGTATCGGTATTCGCTTTTATGGTTTTCGACAAGCAGAACCAATAACGACCAAACTTCAGCAGCGGTATGGGGGAAGAAACGACCACCCTCCCACCGTGAAGCATGAGGTCTTTGTATTTTTTAATCCTGTTTTTTTTAGTTTTTTTTCTTTTGTTTTCTTTCATACGTTTGAAGTTTGAACGTTTTGATTTATTACACAATACGTCCCCCCGCGTAGCACGGGTTTTAATTCCTAGTTATAACCAACTAACCAAAGTAATTAACAATCATAGATTATAGCCAATTAACCAAAGCAATTCTCAGGCCTTAGCCGATTGAAACTTCACAAATTATACACAATTAATATACCTGATTAAACAATAACAAGCAAATCTCAGTCGATTGAAACAACAAGCGACTCTTAACCGATTGAAACTCAATTCTCTGCGACTCCGGTCTCTATTGCAGTAGCAACAACGAACAAGGCGTTAAGGCAACAAGAGTGAGTCTTGATGAGTCGATTGAATGGCATCGCGAGTTAGTGCCAAATTCGTCACTGGCACCGACGAGTTCGGGCAAACAGATACTGTCATCCTGCAATGAGCTTGACAAACCTATGGTGAAGAGGAACTTGCCATTGGCAATGGCGATGAGCCTCCTTTTCTAATGAAACAAAAAATGAGCCCGCATGTAAAAGCCAAAAAATTAGCCCATTATAAAAAAAAAATCCTATTCTAAACTTGAAATACCTTAACGTTAATACGAATTTAAATTTCCCTATTTTTTTTTGACATTTTTGCAAATATTATTTTAATTTACGTGTGGTAAGAGCATTCACAGCAGGTCCCCTATATTTATGTGAGTGAGTTCCCTATATTTTAGGGGATGGTTTAAAAAGGTTATGAATGAAGGAAAGGGAAAATGTATAAATTTTCTGTATATTTGGTGGAAACACTTTTACATACATAAATTTTTTAATATTTTTGAAAGTGGCTGTGAGTGGAGTAAAGAAAAAAGGTAATGATAAAGGTATAAAAAAATATCATTTAATTGAAAATAAGAGAGAAAAAGTAGTGATTTTAGTGTAATTATGGGGATGGGGATAAGGATGCAACTGTGAATATTTATGTGAGTGAGTCCCCTATATTTTAGGGTGGTTTAAAGTGGTTGTCAGTGAAGGAGAAAGAAAAACTATAAATTTTCTGTATATTTGGGGGAAATACTGTTCACCCGCATAACTTTTTAATATTTTTTGAAAATGCTTGTGAGTGGGGGAGAGAGAAAAAATAATGATAAATATATAAAAAATATTATTTAATTTAAAAGGAGAGAGAAAATGTAGTGATTTTAGTGTAATTATGGGGATAGGGGTGCTACTGCGAATGCTCTAAGAGCATGGGGTATACACATGTGATTATGGTGTGGTGTGATAATAAAGTGCACGACACGTGGTGCCACGTCACTATCTGCAAAATCATATCACCCATCACTAGGCAAGGGTTATACCCATGTGATTGTTGTGGTGTGATAATTAATTTTTTTTTATTTTCATTTAAATAAAACATAATATTTAAAAAAAAATACATTAATTAAAAAACATTAATAAAAAAACATACATAACCAAAAAAAATACATTAATTAAAATAACTAAAAAAACATTAATAAAAAAAATACATAACCAAAAACCTACGGGATACCATGACGTTCTTTGATCTCATTTTATTTTTTTTCAATCAAAAAACGTTGCGCGGTGGATAGTGAATCAAAATCCATGCCAAGAATTTCGATCTCTTGTTTTGTTCGTTTCCAATCAATCCTCTCGTCTTGTTAAATCTGGTCATATGTTCGACCATTTTCTCGACGATTTCGTCGTGACTTGCGGTGCCCGAGCCCGTTTCTTGGGCTTTTGCTTTCTTCTTCGCTATCGGACGGGGTATTTCTTCCACATCTTTCGGTGCATCTATGTTGAGGTATTACATAGATCTACCATCGGAAACGCCAGGACTAGCGTCGATGTCGGTTGATGTTCTTTTTTTGAACGAGCCGGTTCGAGTGAGGGCAATGTGTAGTGTTTGCCACTTAGGCGAATTCTTACAAACCTCTCAATACTCAATTGGTGTTTCGCCACCATGGTCTTCTTTAAACCGGGCCGTTGCTCTCCCCAAAATATCGGCATCGCTCTCACCGCTTCTTCGATCCCGTAAAATTTTTTGGTAGATCCCGTGGAACTTTACCACCTTCCCATTTATATGAGTACATTTTGAACTTAATTGTTCTAAAGTTCGGTAACCGGGCGGTACAACCATAAAAGATTCATATTTTTCACGAATCTGAGTCCATAACGTTTTTTTATTGTTTTGGGCGTTGCCTACAAAAAATAAATATTCAAATTAAGTATAGTGATTTGTCTTTTTCAAATTACTAACTAAACAAACATCAACTTGTATATTATGATCTACTACACACTATGTATACAATATAACAAATACAAGTAATACAAAAAAATTAACCACTAGATCCGAGCTTCATTGTACCTTTCCTCCATCTAATATGCCAACTTGATACCTTTCTAAGTATATATTAGAATATTTACAAAACCCATAGAGAAGACAGCTAATCCATGATGTACTTCTTGGTATGCAGCCTTAGTATTTTGCTATTTTTTTTCTTTAGGAATCGCTACAATTAAAATATTAGCGTGGTGCAAGGGTACTCTCCCACTTAAAAGTATCCTTCTAAGTTATAGGCTAGGTGGGTTAGCGACATCCTAACCGACAGCCGTTCTAAAAAAACTTAAAAGTACACTTTTAAACTCATCAATGAGAATATGTCACCTCATTTAGACAAACTACCCTGCTAAACTACCTTAAATGGTGAGAGTGGTACCCTCCAAGTACCCTCCAACTAACCTCAATTTTTTTTAAATTAAAACAAATTAAACCAAATTTAAAAATTAAAAATTTAATTATTTAATTAAAAATACATAACAATAAATAAAAAGACCATAAAAAGTAAAAAAAAAATAGTTAAAATGTGGGTATGAAGTATACGGTTGTTGGGGAGTTTCTTGGCTTGATGGTTGTTGGTTCGAAGGTTATTGACTAGAACCGTCTCTCGGTTAGAACCTCCTCTCGGTTTAGAAACTTTTTGGACTCCATTGTATTTTTTATGTAAATAATAGAGGAGAAATAATGTATTTTTTATGTATTGAGTAGGATAATTGGTTATGTATTTATAGGGGTTAAATTTATTTTTTATTTTTTATTTTTACTTCGGCTATAAAAAGAGCCGTTCAACGGTACAATTTTGTTTTGTTTGAGCGGCTATTGAAACCCGCTCACCATACCCGAGCTACTCTACCCGTATGTAGCCGCTATGCATGCGGCGGTGTACCTACCAAACCAAGCTCTACCCGAGCACCACTCCCACCACCCTTAGTAGCTTAGTAGCCTTAACCATACACATAGGTTTTACATTCTTTTTGCTCTTTTTATATTTTTTTTTCTTTTCTTATCTAGACACATGTCTCGAAATATTAAGTGAAATAAATGTATCGATTTCGTCCAACTACTCTACTTTATTCTAATTTTATTTCATTGATCTTTTTAGTCCCTCACGATAAACGATAACCATGGAGAACTTAATAGAAATGTAGTAATTTTTTCGAAGTGTTATAATTAAGTTACTCAAATATTTTTTATTTAGATTTAGTCACATAATTTTTAGGTAATATGTTAATCAGATATCTTTTACATGTTTAACATGTTTTCATACTAACATGACATTTAACATGCTTACGTGGTATTTATTTTTCTTTAACATGCTAGCGTGGAATTAATATATTTTTTATTTTAAAAAAAAAATCTTAAAGGAAATTTTTTTAAACATCACGTGAGTCGTGAGTGTATGAAAGAATAAAAAAGAATTTTTTTAATTTTAAAGTTAAAAAATATATATTAATTCCACGCTATCATATTAAAAAAATAAAACAAAAAATAAATGTCAAGTCGGCATGTTAAATGCCACATCAGCATGGAAACCTGTTAAACAAGTAAAAATTATTTGATTAGCAGGGTACCTGAAAATTGAGTGACTAAATCAGAACAAAAAAGTTTTTGAAACCGTTTGTAGAGTTTGTTACATTTTTATGAAGTTTATGTCTCTCGAGTAAGTAATACGCCGGTCGTTTGGGGTTCAATAAATAATTTATATTTTTTAAATATACTATTTAGTAAACAAATATCATTTAATTGCTTGATACGTAGTTTATTTAACGAAAAAAATCGTTAATTCTGCTTATACAATGTAGGGATGGTAAACAAATCCGAACCCGACGAGTAAACCCTCTCGGATATGGGCCGGGTCTAAGATTAAAAGTTTTCGTGGGTATGGATTGGATATGGTATTAGGTGATACCTACCCGATTACCGGAAACATACATACACGTTTATCCGAACATACCCGTAACATTTTGTTTTAATTTTTATCCTTCTTTGTATTAAGGAACGATATATTATATTGAATCTTCCAAATTACCAATAAACTTAGTTCACCGGTTCAATCCTCTACCCTGTCACACCCCAACCGACGGCGGATTATACGTCAGGGCGGACGCGGTTGTTCAAAAGCACAATGTTGACTATTAAAGTTTAAATATTCCATTAATAATTTTCAAATGTTCAATACAAGGAATGAATAGAATACAACAAGAATACAAGTTTAATTTGATAAGTATTCTAGGTTCAAAGCATTCTATATGTTCACAATAAAGTCTCATGCTTGTGTACCTGAAACATGTTAAGTAAGCTGTCAACTAAAAATAGTTGGTGAGACACAAAGGTTTTGACACAGTTTAACAAAGTCTTTGAAAAGTTTTACAATTCACTATGTCATGCATTCTATAGTATAAGTGTGAGAGCAAACATGTTAAACATTTTGCATATCAATCCTCCAACCAAGTTTAGGCATAGCCTGAAGGTTACCCTTAAAAGTTTAACGTTTAAATTCAGTAACAATCACCATAGGCTCACCCGGAAGAGTCAATCAAACTAGGTAAATTGGTCAAATACAATAGATCTATCATTGTTACCATAGGATTGATCAAAGTTAATAGATATGCTAGTATTAAGTCTAATTTAAACATGCAAGTCTCAAGAATAACACAAGAATAAGCATATAGGCATAGTTGTACAAGAATTGTATAAGTGTTGATACATGTTTCACTCCAAGTTTATAAAGAATGTAAAACAAAAGGGGCAAAGTATACTCACTTGGAATGATGAAGAGTATGCGACAAGATTTAGTGTAGCAAGACTCTAAGGGAGAATATCCTCACAACAAGCCTAAGAATATAAGTCTAAAGTTCAAGTTTGATCCTATAAGTCTATGGCAAGTATCTAGGATTCTAAGATTGACTAGGGTTCCAAATAGAAGACGAGATTGGTTTGTGTTTATAAAGTTTAAATCAACTTTTAATATAAGGTTTTAAATGAATAACACAAGTTTTGAATATCAAAGTTTAATAAATTTATAGTCTAGAAATAATTAGGATAATTATTTAAAAGTCTTTATAATTGTCAATTTCACAAGTTAAGGTAAGTGTAAGACTAAATAATTATTAAGTTTAACAATAATGATTTAAAGTATAAATTATGAATTTGAGTTTTTAATATTTATCTAGAGACTAATTATTTATCAAGGATAGATAAATAATTACTTAAGAGAATAAATAATTTCTAAGAGTAATAATTATTTAAAGAAATAATAATGATTAAAGAATAATAATAATTATCTCGAGATTAAAACAGTTATTAGGGATAAATAATCGTTTAAAGAGCACTTAATTTATTAAGGATAAACAATTATCTATAAGAATAATTATCATATCTAATATAAATCATTAAAGAATTTAAGTGCTAAATTTTATAAATTTCAATTTGTAAATAAATGATGTTTAAAAATGTGACTATAAGTTTAAAATGAACGAGTTTAACAATTTTGTATATAGAAATCCTTATAAAGTTTATATTTTTAAATATAAGTTTATAATTGTTTTTAAAGTTTACATTTCATAAAGTTTATAAGTTTATAAGCATTTAAGGAAAATAAATAAAGTGTATTTGTTTCTCTTGTTTTAAGTTTATATAAACAAATAAGTTTTTTTTTATATAAAGTATAAGTTTTATAAAATGTATAAGTTTCTAATTTATTAAGTTTAAGTTTTATAAAATTTATAAGTTTACAAAAGTATTTTTTATTTTCTCGCTTTAAATAATTAAATAAGCTTCAAGTTAAGTATAAATTTTATAAAAATGTATAAGTCTAATAGTTTATGTTTTTCAAATTAATATATAAGTTTTATAGACTTTTCTGAGTTTATATAATTTTTATAAGTTTTCTGTTTAAATAAAAGTTTATAAATAAATTTAAAGTTTAAAACAAAGTAAATTTATTTATTTCAGAAACTAATAGTAAGTTACATTTCTGATTTTACAAACTAGTTCCTGTTGGATGTATAAGTTTTATAAAGTTTTAAATATTTTTATAGTTTTTAAGAATTTAAAAACTAATTTTAAAGATTTAATATTTATAAGTTGTAATCAAGTTTAATTTAATTAAAATAATTCCAGAATGTAAAGGTGTAAATAAAATCGTTTTCAGGCTTATAAATCTTTAACAGATTTTATAAAATATTTACAATATTTAAAATTGTTTAAAAAGGATAAAAAAAAATAAAAGTGGCAAAACTCGGGCTGGCAGGCTCGAACCCAGGCCAACCGAGTCACACATACGCGCGCCTAACCACCCGACTACGGGCCTTGTTAGGTTTAAACACGGAAAAACAAATTGATAACACATTCCTGAATCACGCCCAATTTCCTTATGAACCCTAGAAATCAAAATCCAAAATACGAATCGATTAACCCTCTGTCTTTACATATTGACAGAGGGCTTTTAATCTATGAAGGAAAACGAAGATTTTGACCATAAGCATTACCTGAATTGATATTGAAATAAGGGAGGACGGGTTCGAGTTGTTGAGCGGCTGACCACAGATCCAATCGGACAATGCGGGTGATGAATGACTAAATTGAGACTTCAGAGGGTTTGAGGGTGATGTCGCCAAGGTTACTGAGTTGGTTTTTAGAGCAAATTTCTAGGTTTAATGCTTGTACGGTTAGGAAGATGACGGATGGGGAAATGAGTTTAAATTTGAACACACACGGGTGTTAAACTCGAAATCAAGCATTGAATTACGTCGGGTTGTGGTCGCACACTCGATTAGGAACCCGAGGTTCATCGAATTTGGTCGGAATACGCGTTTTCATGATAAAGATGGTGAAATTGGGCTTGGGGGGTTTCGAACCTAAGACCGATTTCAAAACTGGAAGTTTGGGACGAATTACAACTTTAGTCCCTGAAGTTTCTAGCTCTTATCATTTTATGTTAAAACTTAGAATTCAGTTTAAAATAAGTTTCAAAAAGTGACAGTTTCGGTCCCTGGGTTTTATATAAAAATAAATAGGTTTTATTTCTATAAAACTAAATAAGTTTGATAAGTTTTTGCAACATCGAGGACGGAACCTAATTAAAGGGGGGAGAGTTGTAACATCCCAAAATTTTAAAAGAAATGAAAGTCCAGGGGCTACTATGTAAAAGTCCCAAAGTTAAAGGACTTAAAATTAAATAAATGGGAAAAGTGGACAGTAGCGGACCGCTACCAAGCCAGTAACGGTCCGCTAGCCGCAATTAGTCCAGACAGTGAGAAGGCGACGCATGGTTAGTGACTCACTGAATAAGGATCGGGTAGCGGACCACTACCCAAAGCATAACGGTCCGCTACGTGGTGAACAAGGAAAACGGCTGGCAAGAGGCGGTGGCGAACCGCTACCGCCAAGCTTAGCGGTCCGTTACGGGTGGCTTCTCAGCCCTATAAATAGTTGAGTTTGTCGTTCAAATGGAAGCAACAACAATCAACTTCACCACCATCACACACACTAGCACGACTCCCGAGGAGCCTCGAACGACGATTACGAGAGCGATGGTTACGAGTGCGGTACATAGAGAGTGCGGTTCGAGTCAGAGAAACGTCTAAACGAGGAACAAACTTAGAAACTACTCGAGGATAGTGTAAGTACACTGGACCCATACCCTAGACACGGTTAAGTGAAATACACGCTTATATGATGTGATTATGTGATATGTGTTATGTGACATGATGAGGGTACGGGGTAATGACAGATTAGTCTAACCACTAAACGGGAATAATGGAGTAGTCACGCCGTATCCAAGGGGTGGTGGATACGCCGCTGGTACTTCCTATATATAAACCTCTTGTGTACTTCGTGGTGTAACCTTTATGAATGTTTAGGAGTATAGACTAATAAAGAATAAAGAAATATAGTAAACGTACGGGAGAACATTCAACCGGTATGTAGTTATCTGACAAACGGAATATCCTGTCTAGGAAAGAGCGGTGTATAAATCTCTCCTAAACCCGTCGCTCTTTCCTAGGGACATCTCTGTTGGAGGTACTGCTCTGGAAGGAAAATCACCCCAGTTTACAATATATGACGAATACGAATATGAGATGAAAGTATACCACGCATAAATAAATACATGATGAATATGAATACGTGAAATGCATGATGATTACGTGAATGCATGATGATACGTGCAAACATGAATGAGTATGATGAGACGAGTCTAAACCCTAAAATGGAGTAACAGAGTACTCACGAAGTGTTAGAGGGGTGGTGGATACGCCGCTGGTACTTCCTATACATAAACCCTTCTAATGCGTCGTGGAGAAACCGTTACGAAGTTTTAAGGTGAGGACTGGTTGGTGATAAATCAAGCATATACATGAAATGAAAACAAATGCTTAATACATTTGGGAGGCTATGAGTCCAAGATACTCAAGGTCCCAAATAAAATGAGATACCCGGCCTGTAAGGTGGATCTCAATAAATAAAAAAGAAAATAAAAGGAAAGGGAAACTCTAGGCCTTCGAGGCTGAAAGAGTAAACTCTAGGCCTTCGGGGCTGAAAGAATAAAAGCCTATGTGGCTGAGGAATGAATAAGTCTTCGTGACAAATGCGAGGATGCCTATACAAACGAGTATAAGGACCTTGCCAATTCTCGAACCGGAGGCAGAGGCCTGTGATGGTTGCGAGGGGGTTAACATACCCATAAATATACTAAAAGTGTGGCCGGAGGTACGTCCGGAGATGGTCACGTGGGCACGAGGCCTAGAAAACTTGAACAATAAGAACCTAAAAGGTTCATAATAAAATAAACAATGCAGTGTACTTTCTTAGCGTAAGCTAATTCAAAAACGTTTTCCAAACACTGCAGGAAAAAAGCACGTGGAATAGAGCTTCCTATGGACGAGGCTGGTCGGAGTTGAAAGACCCCTATATAGGATAATGTAATTGTATTATCCTTTTGTAAAATAATATTATTATAAATGAAAAAGATGCCTTAGCCATTATGGCGAGGTTTTGTTAAATCTGGGACCCGTTTTCCGCATTAAACTCTGATAAAATAATAGTAAAATAAGTAGAGTGTTTCAAGTTGGTATTAGAGCACGGTTTGAGGGATTTAAGTATTAGAAAGAGTACTTAAACTCAAACCATAAGTGCTCATGATATAAATAGGGATTCAATCTGAGGTCTTCGAAGGAAGCAGGTATGTTAAATTAAAATGTTTAAACAGAAATGTGTGAATATACGTGTGCAGAACTTTGTATGAGGTAAGCTCCATATGATAGTTGGGAGTATCAGGATGGTAATATACATTACCTGGCCAGTATAAGAGTTAATGCATGGGACCATCATGATATCTGAAACACCATATGATAACTTATGTCAGCAGATAGTAAGCCAGGGATATGAATATGCATGATTATGATATATGCATATATACGAATACATGAGTATAAACTTTATGTGAAATACTTGAATTGGATTAAATTGATACAAGGCCTGTAGTATAAAACCCTAGACTACGATTAGGGTAAAACAAATGAAAGATTAAACGATATCGTGTTTCAGCAAATGGCTGAACATCAAAACAATGAAATACGTGACGAGGGAAGCCACAGGAGAATAGAATCGCCACGTCATGATGAGAACGAGGTGGAACAAGTTTCGGAGAATATCCGGAGACAAATCGCAATAGAAGTAGGAAAAGCATTCGATGAGAACTTTTCTATCCTACAAGCAGACCTACAGAATTCGTTAGAGAGTTGGTTTGAGAGTCACAGAGACATTACTCATAATGGAGAAGGAAGAAATCCACAGGTTGAGATTAAATCATCCCGTTGCACGTATAAGGATTTCATGACCTGTAAGCCATTAGAGTTTAAGGGAGCTGTTAATCCCTTAGAAAGTTAAAGGTGGATTGCCTCAATAGAAAGGGCATTCGATACATGCCACTGTGAGAAGGAGGACGAAGTCACCTTCGTCACCAATTAGCTGAAAGAACGAGATGATGATTGGTGGGGAGTAGTGCAGAAAGAGAAAGGTAGAGAAAGAATTAAGGAAATGAGGTGGGAAGAATTCAAAGATATCTTCCTAAAACATTATTGCCCTCGAGCGGCAATTGAAAGAATTACTGAGGAGTTTCTTCAACTCCGTCAAACAACAGAGACAGTGGATGAGATCACGGGGATCTTCTATGACAAGGCCAGATTCTGCCCGGCATTATTAACAACACCGAAGATATGGATGACGAGATATCATCTCAATCTAAAAACAGAAATTAGAGAGTTTATCCATCCGTCCAAGTGTGCAAACTTGGAGGAAATGATTGATTGGGCTCGGGAACGAGAAACTGAGATCAAGAGGCAAGCAGAGAGAGACGGGAAGAGGATAGGAGAAAGTTATCCTTCTCCTATGCCTCTTAAGTGGTTTAAATTCAACAACTAGGAGGCAGTTCCTCCCCAAGAAAAGGTATTTAAGTTTGTAAAACTTATGGAAGGAGGCACCCGGGAGAGTGCCGACTCAAAGTGACGAGCTGTCACAAGTGTGGAAAGTCAGGGCACACTACATTGCAATGTATGAGTGGTACCTGACTGTGCTACAACTGTTATAAGCCAGGACACTTTAGCAGGGAATGTCCTGAGCTAAAATCTCAGACAGAGAAGACCGAAGAAGGGTCTAGAGTGGCAGATAATGAGATAAAAAATGATAGAAGCCCCGAAGCCAAGGGGTAGGGCTTTTCAGATCACCACAGGGGAAGCAAAAGATGTTCCTGACGTTGTATCATGTACATTCCTCTTGAATTCCCTACATGCTTGTGTTTTATTCGATACAGGAGTTAGTCGGTCGTTTATTTCTTTAAAGTATGCGAACTCTAGAAACTTTAATAGAAGTAAGTTGGCTAAGGCATTTGAAGTTGAAATCGCATAGTAACTGAAATATGCCAAGATTACCGACTACTGATAGAAGAAGAATATCTTGTCGACCTAATTCCCATATCGATGCAAGAATTCGATGTAATCATTGGAATGGACCGGTTATCTTCTCATGCTGCAACGATAATCAGAAGATTGTACGATTCATGACACCTACAGGAAAGGAAGTTAGCATCATTGGTGAGCGACGAAACCAGATCACATTATGTACAATGGCCAAGATAAGTAGCTACGTGAGACAAGGTCATCAAGCCTTCTTAGCATACGTTGATGTAAAAATGAAAAGAAAGGAACTGGATCAAGTTCTAGTAGTGAAAGAATTCCCAAAAGTATTCCCAGGCGATCTTCCAGGTGCTCCACCTGAAAGAGAGATCGAATTTAAAATTGATTTAATTCCTGAAGCTAAGCCGGTATCTAAGGCTCCGTATCGGTTAGCACCAACTGAGATGAAGGAATTAATGTCACAACTGCAAGAGTTGTTAGACAAGGGGTTTATATGTCCAAGTGTATCCCCTTGGGGTGCACCAATTCTATTTGTGAAGAAAAAAGACGGTAGTATGAGGATGTGTATTGACTACCTTGAATTGAACAAATTGACTATCAAGAATATGTATCCTTTACCTAGAATTGATGATTTGTTTGATTAATTGCAAGGATCAAGTTGGTTTTCCAAGACTGACTTAAGATCCGGTTATCATCAGGTCAAGGTACGAGAAGAAGATGTACCTAAGACGACATTTAGAACTCGTTATGGACATTATGAATTTGTAGTGATGCCATTTGGAGTGACAAATGCTCCAGCAGTTTTCAGGGACCTCATGAATAGAGTATGCCGGCCAATGTTAGACAAATTCGTTATTGTCTTCATTGATGACATTCTGATTTATTCAAAGAATGAAGAAGACCATGCACAACATCTTTGTGAAGTACTTAGTACTTTACGGAAAGAGAAACTTTACGCTAAATTCTCAAAATGTGTGTTCTGGTTGAGAGAGGTTCAATTTCTGGGTCATGTTGTAAACGCATAAGGTATCTCAGTAGACCCAGCAAAGGTAGAGGCTATAATGAAATGGTCTCCACCTAAGAATCCATAGAAAGTTAGAAGTTTCTTGGGATTAGCTGGCTATTATAGAAGATTCATCCAGGACTTCTCTAAGATAGCCACTCCACTAACTAAGCTAACTCGAAAGAATTTGAAATACGAATGGAATACGGCACAAGAGAAGGCATTCCAGATACTAAAAGAAATATTGACACAAGATCCAGTTCTGGCATTACCAGAAGGAGTAGAAGACTTTGTGGTGTATTATGGTGTCTCAAAACTTGGGCTAGGATGTGTTCTAATTCAAAGAGGAAAGGTGATAGCCTATGCCTCTCGACAGCTAAAAACACACAAAGCAAACTATCCAACCCATGATCTCGAATTAGCTGCAGTAGTGTTTGCACTAAAGATCTGGAGACATTATCTGTATGGAATAAAGTGTACGATTTACACAGATTACAAAAGTCTTAAGTACTTCTTTGATCAGAAAGATTTGAATATGAGGCAACGACGATGGTTGAAACTGGTTAAAGATTATGATTGTGAATTCTTATATCATCCCGGAAAGGATAATGTGGTAGCCGATGCTCTAAGCCGTAAGGAAGAGCATCATCCTCTTCAGGTGAAAGCATATAAGTTAGTGATAACTCCTGATTTTATGAGCCAGCTTCGAGACGCACAAATCGAAGCATTAAAAGATGAGAATGTTAAGAAATAAAGAATGGCTGGTCAGGAGAAATTTCTAGAAGAAAATGAGTATAAAATCAAGACTCGATTTGGTCGTATGTGGATACCACGATCAGGTGAGTTTAGACTTAAGATTCTCGATGAAGCTCATAAATCAAGATATTCTCTTCACCCAGGTACTACAAAGATGTACCAAGATTAGCGCAAGGATTATTGGTGGCCCGGAATAAAATTTGATATCATGAAATATGTAGCTAAATGCTTAACTTGCCTACAAGTTAAAGCAGAACATCAGAAGCCATACAGAAAGTTACAACCATTAGAAATCCCAGAATGAAAGTGGGAACATCTCACTATGGATTTCATAACCAAGCTACCAAAGACAGCTAGAGGTTATGATACCATTTAGGTGGTTGTTGATCGGTTAACTAAGAGTTCTCATTTCTTAGCAATACGTGAGACATACTCTTCAGAAAAGTTAGTTGATTTATTCATCAAAGAAATTGTTTCCAGACACGGAGTGCCAGTCTCAATTGTTTCTGATCGAGATACTCGTTTCATTTCACGTTTTTGGAAAAAAAATCCATGAGGAGATGGGAACTAGGTTATTGATCAACACGACATATCATCCTCAAACCGATGGGCAAAGTGAGAGGACGATATAAACTCTCAAGGATATGTTGCGTGCTTGTATAATTGACTTCGGTGGAAGTTGGAATAACCATCTGCCCTTAGCAGAGTTCTCATATAATAACAGCTACCATTCCAGTATTGATATGCCACCATATGAGATGCTATATGGTCGAATATGTAGAACTCTTGTATGTTGGGGAGAAGTTGGTCAGAAAGAGTTGGGCATCAAAGAAATAGTTCAAGCCACTTCAGAAAAGCTTGACTTAATCAAAGCACGTTTGAAAGCTGCACAAGATCGATAGAAGTCATACGCAGAAAAAAGACGTAGACCAATAGAATTCCAAGAAGGAGATTATGTCTTATTGAAAGTATCTCCTTTGAAAGGTCTAATCCGATTCAAGAAACGTGGAAAGCTAAGTCCACGATTCATTGGTCCTTTTAAAATCATTAATAGAGTCGGAAATGTAGCCTATCAGTTAAAGCTACCTGAGGGATTGAATAAGATACACAATACGTTCCATGTATCTTATTTAAAGAAATATTTAACAGATGAAGCTGTACACGTTCCTTTAGAAGAAATAGAAATTGATGATAAGCTAACGTACGTTGAAGAACCTATCAAGATTTTAGACACAAAAGAAAAGCAACTACGTCATAAAACGATCAAACAAATGTTAGTGCAATGGAAGCACAGAAATGGGTCGGAGATGACTTGGGAAAATGAAGAGGAAATGAGGAATAGTTATCCTCAATTGTTTAAGGATTAACAGGTTTCGAGGACGAAACCTAATTTAAGAGGGGGAGAGTTGTAACATCCCAAAATTTTAAAAGAAATGAAAGTACAGGGGCTATTATGTAAAAGTCCCAAAGTTAAAGGACTTAAAATAAAAGAAATGGGAAAAATGGACGGTAGTGGACCGCTACCAAGCCAGTAACGGTTTGCTAGCCGCAATTAGTCCGGACAGTGAGAAAGAGACACATGGTTAGGGACTCACTGAATAAGGATTGGGTAGCGGACCGCTACCCAAAGCATAACGGTCCGCTACGTGGTGAGCAAGGAAAAAGGCTGGCAAGAGGCGTGGCGAACCGCTACCGCCAAGCTTAGCGGTCCGCTACGGGTGGCTTCTCAGCCCTATAAATAGTTGAGTTTGTCATTCAAATGGAAGCAACAACAATCAACATCACCACCATCACACACACTAGCACGACTCCCGAGGAGCCTCGAACGACGATTACGAGCACGGTGGTTACAAGTGCGGTACACAGAGAGTGTGGTTCGAGTCACAGAAACGTCTAAACAAGGAACAAACTTAGAAACTACTCGAGGATAATGTAAGTACACTAGACCCGTACCCTAGACACGGTTAAGTGAAATACGTGCTTATATGATGTGATTATGTGATATGTGTTATGTGACATGATGAGGGTATGGGGTAATGACAGATTAGTCTAAACACTAAACGTGAATAATGGAGTAGTCACGACGTATCCAAGGGGTGGTGGATACGCCGCTAGTACTTCCTATATATAAACCTCTTGTGTACTTCGTGGTGAAATCATTATGAATGTTTTGGAGTATAGACTAATAAAGAATAAAGAAATATAGTATACGTACGGGAAACATCCAACCGGTATGTAGTTATTTGACAAACGAAATATCCTGTCTAGGAAAGAGCGGTGTATAAATCTCTCCTAGACCCGTCGCTCTTTCCTGGGGACATCTCTGTTGGAGGTACTGCTCTGGAAGGAAAATCACCCCAGTTCACCATATATGACGAATACGAATATGAGATGAAAGTATACCATGCATAAATAAATACGTGATGAATATGAATACATGAAATGCATGATGATTACGTGAATGCATGATGATACGTGCAAACATGAATGAGTATGATGAGACGAGTCTAAACCCTAAAATGGAGTAACGGAGTAATCACGAAGTGTTAGAGGGGTGGTGTATACGTCGCTGGTACTTCCTATACAAAAACCCTTCTAATGCGTCGTGGAGAAACTGTTATGAAGTTTTAAGGTGAGGACTGGTTGGTGAATAAATCAAGCATATACATGAAATGAAAACAAATGCTTGATACGTTTGGGAGGCCATGAGTCCAAGATACTCAAGGTCCCAAATAAAATGAGATACCCGGCCAGTAAGGTGGATCTCAATAAATAAAGAAGAAAAGGAAAGGAAAGGGAAACTCTAGGCCTTCGAGGCTGAAAGAGTAAACTCTAGGCCTTCGGGGCTGAAAGAGTAAAAGCCTATGTGGCTGAGGAATGAATAAGTCTTCGTGACAAATGCGAGGATGCCTATACTGACGAGTATAAGGACCTTGCCAATTCTTGGACCGGAGGCAGAGGCCTGTGATGGTTGCGAGGGGGTTAGCATACCCATAAATATACTAAAAGCGTGGACGGAGGTACGTCCGGAGATGGTCACGTGGGCACGAGGCCCAGAAAACTTGAACAATAAGAACCTAAAGGGTTCATAATAAAATGAACAATGCAGTGTACTTACTTAGCGTAAGCTAATTCAAAAACGTTTTCCAAACACTGCAGGAAAGAAGCATGGAATAGAGCTTCCTATGGACGAGGCTGGTCGGAGTTGAAAGACCCCTATATAAGATAATGTAATTGTATTATCATTTTGAAAAATAATATTATTATAAATGAAAAAGTTGCCTTAGCATTATGGCGATGTTTTGTTAAATCTAGGACCCGTTTTCCACATTAAACTCTGATAAAATAATAGTAAAATAAGTAGAGTGTTTCAATTTTATATCTTTTTATTATTTTATAATTTTTATAAATAATTTCTAAGATTTAAGTTTTTTTAGATTTTAGCATTTTAAAATAAGTTTATAAATTATGTTGTATATATAATTGCAAGTTTTAAGAATTTAATGCATTTATCCATATGATATATATATGTATATCTGAAGTATAATATGTATCTCAAATAAATTGATATTTTATTTTAAGAAATTAAGTTTTTCATAGATTTTCATAATTTAAATTTTTATACGCTCAAAGGTTTAGGAAAAAGTATGTCGGGAAAAATCTTGGATATTACATACCCCTAATCCGATCCCTACATCCATTTCCCGTTATCATACTAATGATTTCACCGTTTACCCAACTTCTGCCACCCTTATCACCGAACCAACTAACACTCTCCAAGCCCTCAAACATCCCTTATGGTGTCAAGCTATGCAAGCTGAGTTTGATGCTTTAATATACAACAATACTTGGACCCTTGTGCCCTCAGGCCTCAACAAATGCCTTGTGCCCTCAGGCGTCAACAAATTGATGATACGGTGGATCGTCTTAAAGCTCGTCTTGTAGCTAAAGGTTTCACTTAACGTCCTGGCCTTGACTACAGTGACACTTTTTGTCCCGTCGTCAAACTGGCTATACTTCGTTTAATTCTATCACTTGTCGTTTCTCATAAATGGATATTACTTTAAATGGACATTACTTTAACCAGACATTAACAATGTCTTCTAACAAGGCACTCTATACAAGGATGTCTACATCGCTAAACCAATGGGCATCACTTATCCTTCTTTCCCTTCTCTTATATGTAAACTTCACAAAGCCATCTATGGTATTCGCCAAGCTTCGCAAGCATGGTACAATGATTTAAAATCCTATCTTCTATCTCAAAAATTCTAACCAACTATCTCAGACCCATCTCTTTTCATTAACACCACGACTTCTTCTCATATTTATATTCTAGTTTATGTCGTTGACATTATTGCCACCGGCCCATCTGCTTCCACCATCTCTTCCTTCATCAATTCCCTAGCTTCTAAATTCTCCCTCAAAGATCTTGGTTCATTCTCTTCCTTTTTAGGAGTTGAGGTTCTCTTTCATCCTCATGCTCTCCTTCTTTCCCAATCAAAATACATTCTTGATGTTCTATCTCGCGCCAACATGGTTGATTGTAAGTCGGTTTCCACTCCAATTACAAGCTGGAAATTGTTAACCTAATTTGGTTGCACACCGCTCTCCTCACCCACTGAATACCAGGCTCTAGTAGGTTACTTACAATATATGACTATTACCTGATCGTATGTGGCTTTTATTGTCATCCGCCTTTCACAGTTCATGCAAGCACCCTCCACGCTGCATTGGTAAGCGCTTAAAAGATTGTTATGTTACTTGCATGGTACACTTCATCATGATTTAATTTTGCGTGATGCAGAACGGACCGGGGAAAGGATACATATCGCAGTACAAATGGCTACATTGTTTATCTCGGGTCTAACACCGTGGCATGGACCTCCAAACGTTAATCTACAACAACAAGATATTCCATTAAAGCAGAAATTAGGTTCATAGACAATTGTCAAATTTCAGTATCCTAAAACCTAGTTGTTGGGCTAACCCAACTAGGCCCAATAAGATCCAATAGAAATCCAAGTCCATTGGAGGACCAAATTTCATAATCCAAACATCATATTAGTCACACGGTTCATCTAATGACTCGTTACATGATTCAGAAATTTGAACGTTAAACGCATCAGACATCGATTTATTACCATATATTCGGTAAGACGATTAATTAAGATAACGAATTGTTAATATTAAGTATTAATATTCACTTAGAAAGACTATTCAGATAAGTACACGCATAGCGTGTTTGTGCGAACGTTAAACTATGTTAAATGGCCGCAAGATTACCAATAGCGGTACGGCTATTACCGATGTGTACAGTGATACAAAATATTATAATTGTTTATTTTTAACATTATTAGTAAAATAATAAACCCTAAACTAGGAATGTGAAACGTTAAAAAAGGGCGAGCGAGTTAAAAACGTGGTACCGACGCGTACCGGTTCGTGCATCAAATGAAATGGAGATTTCAGTAATTAAAATACATAATAGTATTAATTATTAGTAATATTATACCGAATAAAAATAATTAAACACGACTTTACAAAACATGACGTTTAAGTTTTACGTTACGGGTCTTGATACGAGGTATTTACCTATACTCTTTCACTCTCTAAAAACCCTAGCTACAAATATATCTCATTCTCTTCCTTCCTCACATTTTCGCAAACTCTAAACACCCCCATAGAGAGAAATCGATTGAGAGAGAGAGCAATGAGAGGGAAGATGAGAGCCAACCCTCTCCACCGGCGTCATCTCCGGCGCATATCCGGCAAGGAACAATGGCGGCGGTCTGGCTCACTCAACTACCACCTCTCATCCCATCACTCCTCTAAAAACCGTCACCAATGCCTCCCCCCCCCCCCCCGGCGCCGCCGATGAAGTTCACGGTAAGACAAGCCACCAGAGGAGGCCGATGTAATATCCATGATTTTCCGGCCATATTTTTTTATTTATGCAATAATAAAATTGCACTCAAACCTTGTACTGGTCCCACATATTATGCCTCATAAACTATTATTTTAAAGTGTATTAATTTAAATTCTCAACATTGCATTTACATAGTGTTTCTCTATTATACATGACACATGCATGCATATTTATAAATATATATATACAGGGATGAGTTCACTAGAAAACTCATTTTTATAAGAAAACAAAAAAACTACTAATGCATATGTGTAGTACACCTAAAAACTTAACTCCCACCCAAAAACCTAAACCCCCACCCCACCCCCACCCAAAAACCTAAACCCCCCACCCACCGCCTAAAAACCTAAACCCCCACCCCACCCCTCCAAAAACCTAAAGTAATTCCAAAAACCTAACCCACCCCTAAAAACGTAAACCCCCCACCCCACCCCTAATCAAAAACCTAAACCCCTCACCCCACCCCCACCCAAAAACCTAAACCCCTCACCCCACCCCCACCCAAAAACCTAACCCACCTCACCCACCACCCCACCCAACCCCTCACCCAACCCCCCAAAAACCTAAACCCCCCACCCACCCCCCAAAAACCTAAACCCCCACCCCACCCCCCCCAAAAAAAACCTAAACCCACACCCCACCCCTCCAAAAACCTAAAGTAAACCCAAAACCTAACCCACCCCCAAAAATCTAAACCCCCCACCCCACCTACCCTTCCCCCCGCCCCAAAACCTAAACCCCCCACCCACCCCCAAAAAACCTAAACCCCCCACCTCACCTCACCCCACCCCTCTAAAAACCTAAAATAAAAGTTAAACTAAACCCACTACTTTTTGAGTTTTTTTTTAACGAAGATGACGTGGGAAACAAGGTCTCCGAAACACTTTTTTAATTTTTGATTTATGTTTTGAGTTATGATTTTATTATTATTTTTTTTTACCTTTAATAAGTAGTTTTTTTGTTTTCTTATGAACATTGAGTTTTCTTATAATCATTCCCATATATATATATATATATATATATATATATGGGACGTATCAAATGAAAATCCTGAGTTGTTGTGAAAACTCATAATCCCATCCTGAACCACACATTTAATATTTTGATTTTCTGTTTAATTTTTATGTTTCAGGGGCATTTAGGTCTTTTTTTCTCTCTCTCTAAACCAACCATCTCTGTCTATAAGTCCAGCTCTTTCTCCCTCATTCCAAAAACACCTCCAAAGATCTGTAATATATTTCTCCTTTTTCACGATGTTATGGTCCAGCGTTGGCATCTTCAGATCAGCGAAACGAGAAGTGTAACATCTCCGTTGACCTCTTCATTTCCACCTACATCATCTACACTCTCTCTGTTCGAAGAACCCTAATTTGGGGTTTAGGTTCAGGAGCTAGAGACAAGCGGAAGCCCCATCTTCACCGACCTCTTCATTTCCACCCTCTCGTCTCCAACCTCTCTGTTCAAAGAATACACGCATGAAGAACCCTAATTTGGGGTTTAGGTTCATGAGCTGAAGACAAGAGAAAGCCCCATTTGTTTAAGCCTGGGACTCGGGCACTTCGTGAGATCGGTAATTATCGTATTTCAAAATTGGTTTTTTAAAGTGTTTATCACTATCGTAATTCAAAAGAGCAGGCACGCCGTTTATCCCTCTTTCATTCAAAATTGGTTTTTTAGTATGTTCACCCAAACTCTTATTGCACATTTCAATAACTTGTATTTCAAAATTGGTTTTTTTAAGTCGATTTATATTTCAAAATTAGTTTTTATGTGTTCCCAAACCCAAAATGTTACTACATTAGTTTTTAGGTGTTCCCAAAATGTTACTACATAAGTTTTTGGGTTTCCTATTTTGAGTTTGGAAATTTTGGTAGTTAACATATATTTGTTTTTTGTTTAAACACTTAAAATCATGAATCTTTTATTTGGTTATTTACTTGTTTTAATAACTTTATTTAGGATGATTAGATGAGACTGACTTGTTAAGAATCATTGGGTTTGCCTTCTTCACCTTCATGGTTGTTTTTCTTAAGAGGTATTGTCCACAAAAGATCAGAATCGGATCTAACGGTTACTGTTTCTCCTTTGGCAATATTTGATGTGCTCACTAAACCCCCAAATCTCATTTCTGTGTTATATGTCCTTATGAAAGTTGTGTTTAAAAGGAAGCAGCTATCAAGAAACATTAAAGTATGTATTTTGTGTGTTTACACTTGTGTATTTATTTTTTACACTCGTGTATTTTGTTTTTACACATATGTTTTTTGATTTGACACTTGTGTATTTGTATGTAACTTTTTTTTCTAATTCGTAAAAGTATTTTAAATTAGTATGCAAACTGTTATTAAAGAATAAGTATTGTAAAAATATTGTGGAATGCATTAACTTAAATAATAATATCAAAGTAAAAATTAATACACAAAATCTTTAAACAAAGGAATGTAATATGGTTGTGGGATGTTTATTCACTGTCTGGGTGTAGCAAAATTGGGGAAGGAAGAAAATGTTTTCAAAAATTGGTTTCTTGTTTCTCTCATCAACCAAGATTGGAAAAAGTAGCTTAAAAGGAAAAAGGTTTGGAAGTTGCCTATGTGTATTTTTATTTTACACTTGTGTATTTGGTTTTTACAATTGTGTATTTTATTTGTACATATATGTATTTTGAATTTACACTTGTGTATTTGTATGTAATTTTTTTTCTGATTTGTAAAAGTATTTGGTATTCCGGATGTAGAATTTTTCGTTGGTCATGGTTGGATTTAGAATTTTCGGTTCATTTATAAAAATATTTTGAATTTTGTTCTTGTAAATTCATGTAATTATTTATAAAAGTTTGGATCTGGATTTTTAGAGTTGGAATGTATACAAAGAGAGAGTGTGTGTGTCTACATTTATTAAAAAAAACCAAGTAAATTTACTTATTTACCCTTTTAGAGTATTTTAAAAAGAAGGAAAAAAGCTAGATTCAATGTCAACCACATATTAAAATATACAAAAATGGATTGGTGGCTAGAAATGAGTTTAAGGGTTTTTACAATAACTCAAGGGTTTCATTTGATACGTCCCCTATATATATATATATATTTATATATATAAATATTTATATATATATATATATGTATATATATACAGGTGAGGGATCAAGAAAAAACCACAAAGTTATGCGAAAACCAAGAAAACCACATCATTTTAGACAATTTTTTAATTTATGTATATGTATTCAAAAACAGTTTTTTTGATTTACGTATACGTAACCGCAATTTTTTTGTTTTATGTTTACGTATACGTAACACTATGTGTAAAAATGTTTTTTGGTAAAAATGTTTAAAATTTCATTGATACTCTTATAAATAAATAAAAATAAACTAAAACAAAAAATAAAAATTATTATATGATCGGTAAAATTGGTTTTTTTTAGTGGTTTTCTCGTTTTTTCGCCTAACTTGTGGTTTTCTCTGGAACCTTCCCATATATATATATATATATATAGGGGAAGGATCAAGAGAAAATCACAAAGTTAGGCGAAAACCAAGAAAACCACTAAAAGAATTTGTAATACTATGAGTTACGTATGCGTAACCGTAATTTTTTGTTTTCTGTTTACATATACGTAACACTATGGGTTACGTATACGTAACCCAATATTTAAATTTTTTTTAGTAAAAATGTGTAATATTACATTGATACTGTTATAAAAAAATAATAATAAAATAAAATAAAAATATTATTATATTATTGGTTAAAATTGATTTTTTTAGTGGTTTTCTCGGTTTTCGCCTAACTATGTGGTTTTCTCTGGAACCCTCCCCTATATATATATATATATATGGACATGTTCAATTGAGAACCATACTTTTGGCGAGAACCAAAAGAACCATACATTCTTACAAAAATGCATACATGCATCCTTACTTTATATATGCACAAATGCATACATGCATCCTTATATTTGTGTAAAAATGCATGGTTCTTTTGGTTCTCGCCAAAAGTATGGTTCTCAATTGAACATCTCCCTATATATATATATATATAGGGGACGTATCAAATGAAAACTATGTCTTATTGTGTAAACTCTTAAATTCTATCACAGCCACTAATATTAAATGAATAAAAAAATATGTGGTCCTAGTTATTTCTTACATTATAATAATATATGATTGATAAAGATTTAAATAAAATATCTCATCAGGGGCAAATAGGTAAAGTACTTCACTGATCAACTAAATCCCCCTTAAAAATTTGTGTTTTCCCCATAAAGTCTTATAGACCTTTCTACTTTCTAAAATGAAAGAGCTTTTCATTGTACTCGTTTGTTCAAGAGACATATGTGTACCAACAAAATAAATAAGTGTAAAATCAAAATACACATAAATAAGTGTAAAATCAAAAAAAAAATTACATCCAAATACACAAATGTCTTTACAAATACACAAGTGTAAAATCAAAATACACAAGTGTAAAATAAAAATACATATGTGTACAAACAAAATACACAAGTGTAAAATCAAAATAAACTAGTGTGAAATCAAAATACGCTGGTATAAAATCAAAATACACATGGGTAACTTTCAAACATGTTTTCTCTTAAGCTCCTTTTTTCCTTTTCTCAACCATGTTCACTATACAAAACCAATTCTGATTTCAAGAATTAAAACAAAATTACAAATGCATATGTTCAAAAACTAAATAAGCACAACATTTCTTAAAATAATATCCAAACATTTCTTAAAAATGAAAAGATTAAAATAATATCCAAACATTTCTTAAAAATGAAAAACCTAAATAAGCAAAACATTTTTTAAAATTAAATGAAGAGGGTTTGGATAACCTTCAAGTTCTTTTTATTTTTAAAGAAAATCACTTAGTTATTTAAATAAAAGTATACGTATGTATGCAAGTCTAAAGATGACGGGGAAGGATACAACTCACCTTTTGTCTAGACTAGATGACCGAAGCGGAAAAAAATTTGCACCGAAAAGAATTGCAGTGTTCCAATCTACCCACCAAACACAAGGACGAACTATTAGAAATTTACACCAAAATAAATTCATATATCGTCCCATCCTTCAATAAAATTGGTATGAGAAGAAAAAAGGGTTTTCATCTCAGATCTGATGAAATTGGTAGAGGCGTCGCCCAATCGAAGATGGAGGCCTGGTATGCCATCGGATAACACACTGTTGGAGAGATCTAAAGTTAGGTTTCCATGTCACGACGGATTTGGTTAAGCGCATGGTGGCCATGGCAGTGAGAAATTTTCAGATGTTGATATCTTGATGAAGAAGAAGTAGGATCTTTGAGTTGCAGATCTTTAGGATCTTGATGATAAATTGCATATTTAAAGAGAGAGATTGGGTAAATTACATAAGTACCCCTCTAAATTAAAAACAAACCAAAACACATAAAAAAGAAATGAGTGGTTGTGATAGAGTTTAAGGGTTTTCACAACAACTCAAGGTTTTTATTTGATACGTCCCCTATATATATATATATATATATATATATATATATATATGGGAAGGATCAAGAGAAAACCACAAAGTTTGGCGAAAACCAAGAAAACCACTAAAACAATGTGTAATACTATGGGTTACGTATACGTAACTGCAATTTTTTTTGTTTTCTTTTTACGTATACGTAACACTATGGGTTACGTATACGTAAGCCAATATTTAAATATATTTTTTGTAAAAATGTGTAATATTACATTGATACTCTTAAAAAAATAATAATAAAATAAAATAAAAAATAAACATTATTATATTATTGGTTAAAATTAATTTTTTTAGTGGTTTTCTCTGAAACCCTCCCCTATATATATATATATATATATATGTATATATATATATAGAGAGAGAGAGAGGAGGGATATTCTAAAAAGTGGAAAAAGTGTAGAAAGTGTAGGAAACCATCATAGAGTATCATGTGTCCAAGAAATATTTCAAAGAAAAAAGGGCAAAAACGTAAACCCATCATCCACATGCTACTCACATGACAAGGAAAATGCACATGCAAGTCACATGCATACTCCCCCCATCTTTTTTAAACGTTCATAACTTTTTTATGCGTTATTATTTAAAAAAAAAATTACACCATAATGACGAGCGTTTTTTTTTTTCTTTCCAACGAGTATGATATTGATATATATATTTAAAAATAAAAATTCGTCATTTTATGGTGTTTTGGAATTGGGCGTTTTAAGTTGTTTCTGAACGTGAAATTTATGGTGTTTTTGAACTGCGCGTTTAACATTCTGTTCATGACATTTTACACATGGTGTTTTAGATTGGGCATGTAAAAATCATTTTTTTAACTTGAACTGAGCGTTTCCTACATGGGTTTTATATTAGTCATGGTGTTTTACACATGACGTTTTAGATTCTGATCATGATGCTTTACACTTGGCGTTTTAGATTCTGTTGATAGTGTTTTACACCTGGGATGGTGTATTACACATGGCGTTTTAAAACATTACGTAGAAAAAATTGAAATAATTTTCCTAATACTTGTAATCCACTCCGAATCAAATGTGGTCAAGTCCGAAATTTTAAACAACATAAACATGTAAAACACCATGGGTAGATTGACGTTTAATTGTAAAACATTATGTATAAAATGTTAAAACACAATGTAAAGAGAAAAAACACCATATAAATACTTAAAATGTCATAACCATAAAACGCAATAAACATGTAAAACATCATGTGTAAATTGTCGTCTAAGTTTAAAACACCATGTACAGACTAAAACAATAAAGTTTATATGTTAAAACACCATGTACAGACTAAAACATTAAAGTTTAAATGTTAAAACACCATGTACAGAATTAAACACCATATACAGACTTACACGCATGTATAAACTTAAACACCATGTACAGACTAAAACAACACCATATGCAAATTTAAACACCGTGTACAGACCTACACACACATGTATAGACTTAAACACCATATACAGACTTACACTCAAATGAATAGACTTAAACACCATGTACATACTTAAACATCATGTACAGAGTTACACACAAATGTATAGACTTAAACACCATGTACAGACTTAAACAACACCATGTACAGACTTAAACATTGAAGTTTAAATGTTAAAACACCATGTACAGACTTACACACAATGTACAGACTTACACACAAATGTATAGACTTAAACACCATGTACAGACTTAAACAACACCATGTGCAGATTTAAACACCATGTACATACTTAAACATTAAAGTTTAAATGTTAAACACCATGTACAGACATACACACACATGTATAAACTTAAACACCATGTACAGACTTAAACAACACCATGTGCAAATTTAAACACCATGTACAGACCTACACACACATGTATAGACTTAAACACCATATACAGACTTACACTCAAATGAATAGACTTAAACACCATGTACATACTTAAACACCATGTACAGAGTTACACACAAATGTATAGACTTAAACACCATGTACAGACTTAAACAACACCATGTACAGACTTAAACATTGAAGTTTAAATGTTAAAACACCATGTACAGACTTACACACCATGTATAGACTTACACACAAATGTATAGACTTAAACACCATGTACAGACTTAAACAACACCATGTGCAGATTTAAACACCATGTACATACTTAAACATTAAAGTTTAAATGTTAAACACCATGTACAGACATACACACACATGTATAAACTTAAACACCATGTACAGACTTAAACAACACCATGTGTAAATTTAAACACCTTGTACAGACTTACACACAAATGTATAGACTTAAACACCATGTACAGACTTACACACAAATGTATAGACTTAAACAACATGTACAGACTTAAACACCATGTACAGAGTTACACACAACTGTATAGACTTAAACACCATATACAGACTTAAACATTAAAGTTTAAATGTTAAAACACCATGTACAAACTTAAACACCATGTACAGACTTACACACACATGTAGAGACTTAAACACCATGTACACACTTAAACAACACCATGTCAGACTTAAACATTGAAGTTTAAATGTTAAAACACCATGTACAGACTTACACACAAATGTATAGACTTAAACACCATGTACAGACTTAAACAACACCATGTGTAGATTTAAACACCATGTACAAACTTAAACATTAAAGTTTAAATGTTAAAACACCATGTAAAGACTTAAACACCATGTACAGACTTACACACATATGTATAAAACACCATGTACACACTTAAACAATACCATGTGTAAATTTAAACACCATGTACAGACTTAAACATTGAAGTTTAAATGTTAAAACACCAGACAAAATCATAGTTACGTTTCTGTGGGAAATCGCTGCAGTCTGTGGACGAATTTTGTTGTGCAGTAGCGAAAAGAAACAAAAAAACGCCATAAAAACACCATATACACCGTAAAATGACCGGTTGAAAGATAAAAAATGCTCGATCTTATGGTATATTTTTTTAAAAAAAATAATGACGTATAAAAAAGTTATGAATGCTTAAAAAAATGGAGGAAATGACATGTGACTGACATGTGGGGTTCTTTGGCAGGATTTTACCTTTCTACCCCTCTAGTGGAATTTAATTTGCAATTATTTACCCTTTTGCCACCGCCTCAATTTCAACCATAAACCCCAATGATCTTGCGGCTCAAAATCCTTCCTACACTTTTAACACTTTTTAGTGGAACCCTATATTATATATATATAAATATATATATATATATATATATGTATGTATGTATGTATGTATATACACACACCTTAATATAATGAATATATATATATCAAATTAGAACATGTGAGGTTTAACCTTGTAATCATATTTTCCTTTTCCTATATCATATATCTATGTATGTATTTAATTTATATATATATATATATATTGGATTATAATAATTAAATCAAACCTATAACTTTTAAATTTACAAAAGATAATGATATAAAACTTTTGACTCCAAAGCATGCATCTACAAATCCTTTATATATACACATGTATTTATTTTTAAATAAATGTGTAATTATATATACATGTTTTTGGTCATATTAAATAATTGTTTAAGACTCAAAAATAAATATAGGTTAGGTTATTACTAGGTCTATATACATACATATATATATATATATGTATTTATATAAACTTATAAAACTAAATTATAAGTTCTATAAATAAAATTTTGATTTTTAAATAATTTTTTTAAATGATTTTTAATGAATTACATTTTTTTTTATGTTTATAACATTTGATATAATACTTAAATTTATTAGATTTTATAAAAACCTATAAAAGTCTAATAATTTTACATTTTATAAAAGTTCAGGATTCTTGTTGCAAATTCTAAAACTTTAGTTTAACTAAAACCTAGGTTTGTGCATGAAATGATAAACCCTTGTAACACCAGGGACTAGAGTGCAAAATCCAGATTTCTTCCCCATTTCGTCGATGTTGACTTTGTGGAGTCAACAAGCCCCAAATCAAATGCCAAATCGTTCAAATTGATGCGGTTTAACCCCAATTGATTACTCAGTAGCGTTACTCGACAAATCCTTAATACCTATAATGAACCAATTCAATCATAATCAAAGATATTAACTCCAAACTTCATCTTATAACCGTTCGAGGCTCATCTGAATCGATTTGTAGGTCACATATAGAATCAGACTATAATGACGCACCTTAAACCTTCGCATATCTTCATTTGAACTTTCTAAACTCTCAATCACATCCCAAATCATCTCTGAAGCTCTGTTGGATCCAAAGAAACCCGAACCTGCGCGACTAAACCGCCCTCTCTAGTTGTACAACCATTCCAGGTATTCCACCCACCAATCGATTCGTTTTAACGTCCTGATCAAAAGCCCTAGAGTATCGGGTGTTACATAACTTGTTCATAACAATAAAAGAAACATTATCATAACATAGAACTTGAAATATAAACATAACGTGATGATGTATCTCTTCGCTTGGGTAACTCCTCAGCTCAAGCCCAACATCCATCAACGAGCATCTACTTAACCTTATGTGCATACTAAAAGTCAGCTTCGCTGACTGAGTTCTAGCTTTACATAAAACATTAACTTCATAAAGATAGAAAAGGGTTTTGCCAAAACATGAAATTTTACTTCCATAATAAAAACGTTCGCAAACATGCAGAAACATAACTTACTGTATGTCAAACATATATATCAAAATTTGTACCTTCTCGTAACCTTCAATTCACTACTTCTAGCACGGCCACTCCGTAGAGTAATGTGTACCTAATCTTTTGGTACTGCCCCTTCATACAATGACATGTACCTAAACTTCCAGGGTCACGTTAACCCCAAAGTGACCGTCATCACCATAAACCAGTTGTACAACAGTTGGCAAGCCACAAAGGCTACCTATAAAAGTACTTCCATTTAGCTTCTGTCCCAAAGGAACCATATAATATTTGATCATGCTATAACTTTCAAAAACATCTACTTATTTCCTTAGAAAAATTACAAACTTCATCGTTAAAGCATTTTTACTTTTCACTAAAATAACTTCCCGTTCATAAACATTTCATTACATTAATGACAAAACATTTCATAGACATATTTCATAAACTTTGCTTTGTTACATATGCACACTTTCCCCAAAACCTTGTAAAACTTAATAAAGAAGGAGGCATCTAGAACTCACCTCGGCAAGCTAGCTTCAACGTACTAAGCAACCGAATCCAACTTGAGTCGCCCATAATCTGGATATCAGTTAAACACAATCAGACTTCCAATCTTTTGCCCAATTGTAAGTGGTACTTGCGATACAGTCGCATAAGACCCCATCACAAGTAGCAGATGCGATCACTTCCACCTAATCACAAGTAGTACTTGCGATGGCATTGCCCACGCCACAAGTCGTTCTTACGATTACTTGTGATTCATATCAGGTTACCATCCTTCTTCTTCAGCTAAGAACCCTAAGCATGGAGGCTATGTATTAAGTTTCTCAAAACCGATCAAGATTACAACTTTTCACATCTAAAACCTCTGTTTATAAATGAGTAAGGCAAGATCTAAATGAATCTTAAAGCTTTTTACATGCAAAAAAAAATAATAATAATAACCGACAGTATAATACTACTAATAATAATCCACAATAATGGTGGTGGTGGTGGTGGGGGTGATGGTGAGGGTGGGAGTGGGGTGGGGGTGGGATGGGGTGATGGGTGGTGAAGGAGGCGACGATGATAATAATGATATTGATGACAACGACGATGATAATGCTAATAATAATAATAATAATTCAAACTATACTATAGTCTAGATTAAATCATAATTCAACACTTTTCCTTAAACCAGACTATATGTTCTAGCTTTTGAAGAATTTGTATTAACTTGCGATATTGCTTCACCTAACTTTGTAGGTATTCAAACTTAGACTAATGTATAGTTAGTGATAGTGCAGGGTTATTTATGTAATATTATGGTATATAAATACCACCTCATTGTGAAACCCTAATCATTCATTCTAATACACACAGTATTTAAAGATCTAATTTGGTATCAAAGCCTTATAGCTCACCGACCGGAAAATTCGTTGGAGGGGTGGCGGCCACCCACCACCACAACTAACCATCGACGCAGTTTTCATATTCTCCTTCTACCTATGCCGCCGTCAACCTCCATAGTCGCCGCCACCACAAACCACCACTGCTGACAACAGCCACTACAACATCACCACCGTCACAACAGCCACAACAACATCACTACCGTCGCTTCCACCTATGGGTGAACCCTAGTCGCCAAACACTATTGTCTACTTCCGTCGTTCACCACCATAACACCGTAGCCGTCACACACCATAACCGCCGCTGTAAAAAAACACTAGATCTGCCGCCTCCGGTCGCCGAAACCCTAGATCCTTCGTCATCCAAGATGCTGCTACCACCACAAGGTATGCCCACGCAGCTCCTCCCCCCGTCACTGCCACCATATAAGTGTTGTCGTTTTCTGGCAACGTGCACCTCGCGAAAGCCACAAATCTTTTGGTTCTATGTTTGTAAGAGTTACAATATTTCAGATCTACAACTGGGGGGAGAAGAAGAAACAACAGGGGTACAAAACCCTAAAACCCGTTTGGCGACACTATCAAGCGGCGACACTAGCAGGGCGACAACACTAAGCTGATGACGACATTGGTTTTTTTCGCAACGTTATTTTTATACGTTTTTTTGTGTGCCTAGTCACGTTAATGTCATTGGGTCAACCATTTATATTTTATAAAAAATATGTCCGACTCCCGCCATGGAGCGATGTAACTTCATACGTTTCTTACTTAACCACGATTCTTTTTTTGCTTAGCCACGTTAATGTCACCGCCTCAACCGTTTAAGGTCTGCATCCCACCGTAGAGCGCGGAGACGGTAAGCGGGTACCGGGAGGGGAGAACGAGTGGAGATTGAAGACCAACTATCTTTTACATTTATGTTTTTACATTTCAAACAAAATCACCCCCACACTTAGTTTGCGGTGGTATTAGGCCAATGTGTAGTTAGTGATAGTGTAGGGTTGTTTATGTAATATTGTGGTCTTCAAATACCATCTTATTTTATAACCCTAATCATCCTTTCTAATACACACAACAATACTAAACCAATGTGTAGTTAGTGATAGTGTTGCATTGTTTATGTAATATTGTGGTCTACAAATACTACCTCATTGTGTAATCCTAATAATCCATTCTAATACGCACAACGTTGCATGATTACAAGATCGGATTATAATCAATTGTATCTTCATCTTTCACAGATTTGTAGAACCACTCTGATACGTCAAGATACTTAACATAGATAATCCTTATGTTGGCCGAGATCTTCCAATCATACCCAAGCTTTGTTGTAATTGTTGGTTCAGCCCAAGATCTAAACACACACACACACACAAAGCAAACTGACTTTTGTTTAAAACTTGCGTAAAAACTTGCATACAAAATAACTATTCTTACTTAGGGCCGGCTCAACCATTTTGTGGGTCTAAGGCGAAGTAAAACTCCGAGGCCTTTATTCAATTATCATGGTTATAAATAGTGGCATGTTTAAGATTTTTTTGAGTATGGCATAAAAATGGTTCGTTAAAGTAGGATTGGACTATGCATATATGAAAAAAATTTGGCCTCAAAATCTTTTTGTTAAATAGGATTGGATATTTTTAGACTTAAAACAAAAAACCTAGATTAAATTATATATATATAAATTTTATATTTTTTAAATTTGAAGTCCCCTATAATTTGAAGGCTCTAGAAACAAGCCTAACAATACATGACATAGAGCCACCCATGCTCTTACTCTACTTATATAATACTAAACAAAAGAAACACGTGCTAAAATAAACTCACTTTCTTCTGGTTTTCAGTAACAACCCAACATTCATTTGCTAAGTCCATCCTTCAACTCCTCAAAACTAGGTCAACTTAGACTTCCTCTTTCCCATGACCTGTTAGCGATGATGACCCATTTACCCGCTGACCCGTGACCCGTTTAACCAACCGATTAACCCAACAGTAATAACATTCCACACGTTATTTTTAGTAACAATCAAGTTCTTCAAACCTAGATATCACGATTTGATTTTTGAAGGCGGGCCGGGTAATTTATATTTTTCTGTTCTTTTAATAATAGGGTAAAATATTTATTTAACAAGTAGTTCAAGTTGATCACATGCGCCTTTTAAAAAAAATTGATCACATGCGTCTACATTTTAAAAAGTATAAACCAAGACTCCCATCATTTTCTAACCTCTATCATCTTAACCTCCCTAAAATAAAGTTAATTAAGATCTCTTCCTCCACCACAAGATCAAGAGAAAACATGAGAATCCTCACCGGAAAAACACTTGTATTATTCTGTGTAATTATTTTCATATACCTAATCAACTTTCCCATCAAAGCACAACCACAATACCTTTACTATATTTGTCACAACGAAACAACGTATACCCCCAATAGCGTATACCGTAGAAATCTCGATACCGCTTTGTCTTCTCTCCAGTCCAACAACTCAGGCTCCGGTTATTACAACTCTTCTGCCGGTCAAGGAACCGATACAGCCAACGCGATGTGCCTTTGTCGTGGCGACGTGGAGCAACACATGTGTCTTAAGTTGTTTGAGGGACTCTATGTTGGGTTTCAGTGGTGATCAGTTTGACTTTTTATCAAAAACGGGTTTTGACAGAGAAATTAATTAATTCAGTTAATTAATAAATACGCAGCGGAAAATAAAATCATAACCTATTTAACAGCACTGACAAAACGAACAGCATCTGGTTATGAACACGCAAACACAAAAAAAAACAATTAATCTACTGATGAGATAAATTATACATCGGTTAATGATTAACCGGTTGAGACACCTAAGTACAACGAGCCGATGCTAGATCACGAACCGGACGCGAGAGAACGGGACGTCGGGGCTGACCGAGAACTGTGCAGGTAGCGGCGGCTGGGGCTGACTTGGTGGTTGCCGAAAATCACCAAACGGATGATTCCGTTTCGGTGTTTGGCGGCGGGCGAAGAGAACCAAAACCAAAACCAAAATGGTTTTTTTTTTTTACTTATTTCGATCAAACAAAAAAAACAAATAATTCCCTTGCGGCCGGCAAAACTTATTGTGTACTTCACATATTTCTTTTTAGGTTTATCTACTAATTGTTTCCGGGCCCATAGTCCAATACGAGATGTAAAAGCCCGGACCCATTTAATTGTTTTAATTAAAGATTAAAGCAATATATATAATTATTATTTATAAACCAGTATAAATAATAATTCGCGTCTAACGAATATATATAAAATATATCGTCTCGCTAACAGTTCGTAATTACCAGTTAAGCAGGTTAAGTGGATTTAATGTTCGTTACCCTAGGTGTAACTCTTACGGGTCATAGCTCGGTCAGCCGTATTGTCCATCGGGTCGGTCTATAAAATCCAACAATCTCTACTTGGAGGATCCACGATAAATCAACGCAAACAGTCAGCGGCACTCTAGCTGCACATGGCTGTCCCTAACAAGGTATGACGCTTTAAAGTCATTAACCAAATATCTCGGTGTTAGTAACAGCTAACTAAAGCAAGACAATTGACTTATGACAATAGTTGTCATTCATCCTTTCCGTATAAAACATCAATTGAATCAATGAGACATGGATTTAGTTCATTCTCATATGGCGTTCAATTATTATTGTTCTCGATCAGGAATCAAAATGGTCCAATCAAACACAGTAAGTTTGGGTAAGGCCTTACACTTCACCAGTTTGAATCAACGAGGGCGCCACGATGCTTATCTGTTACATATAATGCAAGAGTACAGAATACCTTATTGACTACATACAACTCCCACTGAACTTCAGAACTATTCCTAATCAAAGTCTTTATGACTGGCAGTTACGCGACAGCGTTTGACAGTGATTAAAGAATGGTTCTTGGTAAACGACTGTTCTAGTACGTATCTCAGGTCAGAGGATACTAATGAGTATACCAATAGCAAAACATCTTATGACAAAGATCCATGAAGATGATTTGATGCGAGTTACATCCAACGTCATTCAAAATGAGGCCTGTGAAGTTCGGAGTCAACTCCTTGAGCCGAAGTTCAGAATAGTCTTAATTCAAAGTCGTTCCCACGATTCTGATCGACTACGGATAATTAAGAATACAAAATTCATGGATTAAACGTATTAAAATCGAACACAGTTATAAGAATTCAGAATTGCATTTAAATCAGTAAACCAAAAGAATTCAAAAGTACAACTATTTAAATGTTTGCACATTCAAAATACTAAATCAAAACATATCGCTAGCAAAACTAAGACCGATAGCATTTCTGTGCTGATCATGCTTTTCCTGAGTCATCGGCTTAGTGAACGGGTCCGCTAGGTTTTGATCTGTGTCTACTTTGCTTATCACGACGTCTCCACGTTCCAAAATTTCCCGTATATAGTGGAACTTCCTTTGAATGTGCTTGGCTTTGTGATGAGATCTAGGCTTTTTGACTTGAGCTATAGCACCTGTGTTATCACAAAGTATCTCGATTGGTTGGCGAATACTCGGAACCACATCGAGGTCAGTAATGAATTTCTTCATCCAAGCAGTTTCCTTAGCAGCATCTGATGCGGCTATATACTCAGATTCGGTGGTTGAATCCGCCACTACACTTTGCTTGGAGCTTTTCCATGAGACAGCTCCTCCATTAAGAGTGAATACGAAACCTGACTGTGAGCGAGAGTCATCTCGGTCAGTTTGAAAGCTAGCATCAGTGTAACACCGTACAGTGAGCTCCTCTTTCACTCCTCCAAATATTAAGAACATGCCTTTGGTCTTTCTCAAGTACCTCAGGATGTTCTTGATTGCAGTCCAATGGGCAATGCCAGGACTTTGCTGGAAACGGCTGGTCATGCTTAAAGCAAACGAGACGTCAGGTCTAGTGCACAACATAGCATACATGATAGAACCAATCGCTGAGGCATATGGAATTGCTTCCATTTCCTTAATTTCAATGTCCGTGGAAGGAGATTGTGATTTGTTCAATACAATGCCTTTAGTCATCGGAACACCTCCTTTCTTGGAGTTTTCCATCTTAAAGCGTGTCATCATTTTGTCTATGTAAGTACTCTGACTTAGCCCTAGAAGCCGCTTAGATCTATCCCTGTAGATCTTGATTCCCAGAATGTAAGCTGCTTCTCTAAGATCTTTCATTGCAAAACAAGATCCTAACCATTGTTTGACTTTGTCAAACACAGGGATGTTGTTTCCAATGACCAGTATATCATCCACATACAAGATGAGAAATGATATAGTGCTCCCACTAGCCTTTCTGTAAACACAAGGCTCATCTTCATTCTTGACAAAACCAAATTCTTTGATTTTCTGAACAAAATGAAGATTCCAGCTTCGAGATGTAATATCTGTACTTTTCCGTTTACAATTTTCGGCCATTTGGCATTTATTGTAAACCCTAATTATCCATATTTAATAATATGTGAAAATTCTTAAATGAATTGCTTAAACTATGTGGCTAAAAACCATACTCAAACTATGTTTTAGGGCTAATATTCATGGTATTTGAATAAAGTCCCTAAACTATATAAAATAAATCTCATAAATTATCTAAGTGTAAAAAAAAAATAATACTTATTTAATTTGAAAAAAAAAAATCCTAATGTGTTTTATTTAAATTAAAACACAAATTATATAAATTAAAATGACTTTTATAAATTTTTATGAATTTTTAAGAAATAATAAGATTTATTTCTAAATAAATCAAATAAATAAAGTTTAATTAAATAAATATATATATATTTTTTAAAATAAAGTTTTATAAAAATATGTCATTTTATATCATTTTTATAGAAATAAACAATTCTTTTATAATTTATACATTTAAATATATCAAATTAATTAACTAAAAACCCTACTTAACCTAACTAACAAATTCTAAACCCTAAGGACCTTTTCTGCCTAAATCCAAACTTAAGAACAAGAAACTAGAGGGACTAGTAGTGTATTTAACCCATTCTTGATTTCTGTTGACTTTTGAAAGTCAACACATTCGAGCCTTTGATCCAAATTCGAATCGTATAACCTCGAATTCGTCCGATTTTGTAACCGATATGCACGTCTCAGACATTAACGACCATTATCAGGTCATTAAACCCCGTCATTGATTCGAATTAAATCCATTTACAATCCTTTAAACCATAACCGTCGACTCCTAATCATGAGACCATCAAATTGATTCGTTTCGATCTTTAAGCTCACAATTCAACACCTGCACACCTTATTCGAACTTCCCCGAACCTGTTGCACCACTCGATTTGGTCGGAGACGCAGCCGTAAACGTCGGGGAGTAACCGTTGAAGCCGCGACTGACATTTAGTCGATCCCCGCATTTCCGATATCATTTCAGGTAATTGAAACTCCTATCACCTTCGTTCTCATCTGTAGAACAGAAGCCCTAACCTTTTTGGGGCTGATATCATCGAATCGATCATGAACCCAATTCTAGGGTTCTTATGAAACCGGTTTAATCGAACACCACTTTAGACCCTTTTTAAATCCAATTAAATTATACCATTAGCTTCGAAATCAATCACTCCTTAAAAGCCCTTTATCAATTTAAACTGTTATTATCGAATTGATCATAACCAGTAACCTAGGGTTTGTTCATAATCCATTTTGGGGTTTTTGATCCTAGACACGATTAAAATGAAATTAAATCATACGAATAGATTCGCAATAACCTAAGCAATGAAAGCCCTATGATTCCAACGAGTTTCACTATCGAAATTGATCAAATTGATTTGATGCTCATATCTAGGGTTTCGGCCTTTCATCGAGTAATTAAACCATTCTAAACCTAACGTTTTTGCAATTAAACTCACCCTCGAAATCGCAGGCACCCGATTAACAAAACCCCTATGCCCCCAGATTCGATCGAGTCTAAATCGGGAGTATTGGGACTGGTTTTGATTCGGTCTGTTAAGGGGGGGGAGAACACTGGTGCCATCCGTGTTAATACCAATTGAAACCGGATCATTTGTGCGATACCCTAGCGGGCGTGATGGTTAAACCGGTGTGTGTGTGCAGGGGAGACCCGGGTTCGAGACCGGGCTCCTGCATATATATTTTTTGGATTTTTTCTGGTTAATTTAATTAATAAAAATTGTTTTATTAATTATTATTATTATATATAAATGTGTTTTAACCCGGGAAACGACCCGTAGACTCGGGTATGAATTTATTAACTTATTTTTATTAATATACCCACTTTTATAAATAATATATTTATGTTATTATCAAATAAAAATAATATATTTATATTATTTTCGAAACTGTAACTTTGGATAAAAATAATATGTTTTATTATTTTTAACCCGTGACTTTTATAATTAGATAATATATGTTTATATATTATTTCGTATCATTTTTGTACCACGTGTGACGTTTTAAAACTATTAAATGATATAAATAGTTATATTATTTACTCTCGTTATTATTTTGACTAAAAATAATATATTTATTATTTTTGACGTAAATGGTTATTTATTTATCTAGAGAACTTAAAAAAAAAAAGATATATTAAATTATATTATCTTCCTAACCATTTTAAATGACACGAACGAACCTTAGCTTATTCCTTTAAACTAAATGACTAAACTACAACTATAATAGGTTAATTGTGACCTACTTTGGATTATATCTTTGGATCAAACTTAGCTCGGAAACTACTTACAAACCAGGTGAGTTTTCATGCCCCTCTTTATACATTTTATCACTTTTGGGGTGAAACATGTTCCTATATAATTACACTTACACTATTGACAAATCTCACAACTTGAAACAAATTCCCTTATGTTAGACTTGTTTAATTGCATTATGTGGCTTATTTGTTGATTACACTAGTTCATATTATTAACTGTTTCGACAGCCTATGAATGGAATTAGTGGTACCATGTGGGTTAGCTACCCCATACATTTCTTTGATCTAGGATGCATGTAATGAATTCTGAAACTGAAAAACTGTTAACTATATGTTGGACAATCTGAATTGGATAAATCTTAAAAGGAAGGTTTAATTTGGACTGTGTGTATATACAATAAGACTATAATGTATTACTTGTCTTAGCATGGAATTTGTACTTTATCTAAACTACTATATCTATATCTACCATGATTGCTCACCAACAATTCATTTTGTTGATAACTCTTATTTTAAACATGTTTCAGGTGCACCAAGTTCAAGCAACGCTTGATTTATGTTCAACACTTAGGCTTGGACTTAGAAATTTGAAATCTGATTTTATCTTGTTTGGAACTATGTTTTGTCTTGTTTATTTGAACTATTTGTAGCCTTTGAGGCACTTTTAATATTATTGAATAAAATTATGAAATTTTAATAGTTCCAAGTGTTATGAGCAATCTGGTCACAATTCGGGTCATACTCCGACGTGTTCCGCCGCCCGGTTGGGGTGTGACAGATTGGTATCAGAGCCTTGGTTATAGGGATTTAGGTTATTAGAAATCTTTAACCTAGACTATAACTTTAGGACCCTCTTTTAGTCTTGCATGATTAGGAACTTATGTGTTTATTTGTCAAATTCTAAATCTTTAACACAAATCTTACAAATCCTCAAAATTCTAAGACTTTACCTTATATTTCCATCAATATTCTTTTATATGAAATTCTTCAATGTTTTAAAATATTTTATAAAACCCCCTAGACTTTGTAAGTCTATCCAAAATCTCGTTAAGGTTTAAGACTTTGACAATGTTCAGAAACTCGTGCAATCTGGAAGGGTGAATGCCTGTATTCTGAGTTTCCTATCTAGGCAAGCGTATTCGTACAAATCCAAATTACTGGACCTGTTACGCTTACCTGGGGATTCTCGGGATGAGTGTTCACTTATAGGCTAAAGCATGACTTTCTCAAATATTGTTGAAATCTTATTAACCTTGATATGTCCTAAGTAATTGTGAGGTAAAACCCAACCAACACAATTACTAACTATGTGTTTAAACTTAAGCCTATCCTTACTTTCAAAGCTAACTCTTGAATATTATTATTCATCTCAAACTTGCATTTTACTTTATTTTCTTATAGAATGTCTGATCCCGTTGATACAAATCCGGCACTCACACAACAAATTGTTGATCGGATTGCTGCAATACTACCAGCTCTGTTTCAACATCGTGATCAAAGCTCTTCTAATAACAACAACAACAATGCTTGCAACTTCAAATACTTTAATTCGTGTTCACCACCAAAGTATTCGGGTCATGAAGGAGCCACTGGACTACTCCAATGGTTTGAGGGCATTGAGAACACCTTCCTTAATGCTAGTGTTCCCGAGGCACTCAAGGTTCAATATGGCTCAAGCGTCTTTCAAAAGCGTGCACTAACTTGGTGGAACGGCGAGAAAACTACTCGCACCGTTCTTGTTGCTATGGCTCTTCCTTGGGCTGAATTCAAGGAACTCATGATCAATGAGTTCTGTCCTCGAAACGAAATGATGAAGATCGAGGAGGAATTTTGGACTCTCTCCCAAGATAGTGGTGACAATTCTGCTTATGTCACTCGTTTTTATGAGCTTTGTCTACTCGTTCCTCACCTAGTCGACACCTTGGCTAGGAAGATTGAGAAATTCTGCAAGGGACTCCCAATTCAAATCAGGAGTGCTGTTCTTAGTAGTAGACCTGCTACTATCGAAGAAGCTGTTCGTCTTTCAGCCACACTTACCGACACTTATGTCGATGCGGGAATCCTTCACCGCAAAGGAGGGAAGAAACCTGCTGTGGTTGCTGCTGTGACTTCTAAACCTGAACCTACTGGTAGAAACAGGAAGAGAAAGTCCAACCATAAACAAAATTATGGGACTGTTACACCTGCTCAACCTGTGAGCCAAGTAGCACCTGCTACTACTACTACCTTCAGTCCAACCAAGAAGGCTTATTCGGGGAGTTATCCTCAATGTGATATTTGCAAGTCTCACCATCTTCCCAATGCACCGTGTTGGGTTTGCACAAAGTGCAAAAGGTTGGGACATACTCAAGATCGTTGCCGAACCCCAAGCAACACTCAATCTCAAGTGCAAGGCCATAACGTGATACAAAACACACCATCCTTAACTGTTAAGGCTTGTTTCCAATGTGGAGATCCAAGTCACTTCAAGGATAAGTGTCCATTACTGGCCAATGCAATAAAAGCTTCAATCTCTGCTTCCAAAGGCCGAGTCTACACCATTACTGCTAGTCAAGCTCAAGCCGACAACGATGTTGTCAATGGTACGTATCTGATCAATAATCAATATGCTACTATTTTGTTTGATTCTGGTGCGGATAAAAGTTTCGTGTCCTTTGACTTTGAACCAATGCTTGCTAAGACTAGAACCCAACTAGACAAAACTTATAATGTAGAAGTAGCTAACGGGAAATCCGTTAAAGTTGACTCAACCATTGCAAACAATCAACTACAACTTAACGAACATACTTTCTCTATTGATTTAACTCCTATGCAACTTGGGAGTTTCGACGTGATCGTCGGCATGGATTGGTTATCCAAACATCGTGCTGAGATCGTTTGTGCCGACAAATTCATAAAGATTCCTCTGCCGTCTGGTGAAGTACTACACGTGTATGGAGAGAAACAACCCAAAGGCTTAAAACTGATGACTATAACAAAAGCTCAGAAGTACCTCAACAAGAATTATCCAGCTTTTCTAGCTCACGTTGTGAAGGAGAAGGACAAGGGTAAACTCATGGCTGATATTCCTGTGATTAAGGACTTTGCTGAAGTATTTTCGGAAGACCTACCGGGAATTGCCCCTACACGACAAGTCGAGTTTCGTATCGACCTTGTGCCTGGTGCAACTCCTGTGGCAAGAGCACCATATCGTCTTGCACCATCTGAAATGCAAGAACTTGCTAGTCAACTTCAAGAACTCTCTGATAAAGGATTCATACGTCCTAGTTCCTCACCATGGGGAGCACCTGTCTTATTCGTCAAGAAGAAAGATGGATCTTTTAGGATGTGTATCGACTATCGGGAACTCAACAAATTGACTGTCAAGAATCGATACCCACTTCCAAGGATTGACGATTTATTTGATCAACTCCAAGGAGCTTCTATTTTCTCAAAGATCGATCTTCGTTCGGGTTATCACCAACTACGTGTTAAGGAGGAAGACATTCCCAAAACAGCTTTTAGAACTCGCTATGGACACTACGAGTTTGTTGTCATGCCATTCGGTTTGACTAACGCACCTGCCGTGTTCATGGATTTGATGAATCGTGTTTGTCGACCTTATTTGGATAAATTCGTCATTGTCTTCATTGACGATATTCTTATCTACTCAAAATCTAAGCAAGAACATGAAGAACATCTTCGTTTAGTACTTGATCTTCTTAAACAGGAACAACTTTATGCTAAATTCTCCAAATGTGAATTCTGGCTAAAGGAAGTCCAATTCCTAGGTCATGTTATTAACGAGGCTGGGATTCATGTTGATCCTGCTAAAATTGAAGCTGTAAAGAATTGGATTGCTCCTAAAACACCAACAGAAATCCGTTCTTTTCTTGGACTAGCAGGATATTATCGACGCTTTATTTCTAACTTTTCCAAGATTGCTGTTCCTCTCACTGCCCTAACTCATAAGGGTAGGATCTTTGAATGGGGACAAGAGCAAGAAGAAGCGTTCCAAACTCTTAAAGAAAAATTGTGCCATGCTCCAGTCCTATCTCTTCCCGATGGCAGCGACGACTTCGTTGTTTTCTGTGATGCTTCAAAGCAAGGACTTGGATGCGTTCTCATGCAAAGGGGTAAGGTGATTGCTTATGCCTCAAGACAACTTAAGGTTCATGAAGATAACTACACCACTCACGACCTCGAACTTGGTGCGGTCGTGTTTGCTCTCAAAATTTGGAGACATTATCTCTATGGAACCAAATGTGAAATCTTTACCGATCACAAGAGTTTGCAACATATATTCAACCAAAAAGACTTAAACATGAGACAACGTCGTTGGATGGAACTGTTAAATGATTATGATTGCGAAATCAAATATCATCCAGGGAAAGCTAACGTGGTGGCTGATGCGTTAAGTCGGAAAGAATATCCTAACATATGTTGTGCTCTTATTCAATCGGATATCGAGACCAAAATTCTTAAAGCTCAACAAAAGGTTCTTTCCGAGGACAACATGCAAAAAGAATTGGGTTGTGGAGTCGAAAAACAATTGGAGACACGACCCAATGGGTTGCTACACTTCTTAAACCGCTTATGGGTTCCTGATCGGGATGATCTTCGTACTTTAATTTTTGACGAGTCTCACAAAACTCGTTATTCTATACACCCAGGAGCCGATAAAATGTACAAAGGCCTTCGCCAACACTATTGGTGGCCCGGCATGAAGAAAGATGTTGCCGTGTACGTTTCAAAATGTCTTACTTGTTCTAAGGTCAAGATTGAACATCAACGACCTTCGAGTTTGCTTGAACAACCCGAGATTCCAATGTGGAAATGGGAGTGTATTTCCATGGATTTTATCACCAAACTTCCAAGAACACCTCGAGGATTTGATAGCATTTGGGTAATCGTGGACCGACTCACGAAATCAGCTCATTTTCTCGCAATTCGAGATGATTGGGGAGCTGAGAAGTTGGCTCAAGTTTATTTGGATGAGATCGTTCGTCTACATGGCGTTCCTCTTAATATCATATCTGATCGTGATAGTCGTTTCACTTCCCGTTTTTGGGGATCTCTACAATCGTTCATGGGTACTCAATTGAATTTGAGTACAGCTTACCATCCCCAAACTGATGGTCAAACGGAAAGAACGATTCAAACTCTTGAAGATATGTTACGTGCTTGCGTCCTTGACTTTGGAGGCAATTGGGACAAATATCTTCCACTAGTTGAGTTTTCGTATAACAACAGCTACCATGCTAGTATCGAGATGGCACCTTTCAAGGCTTTATATAGTCGCCATTGTCGTTCTCCTCTTGGCTGGGATGAGGTCGGTGAAGCACAAATCACTGGTCCCGCTCTAGTCCAAGACACCACTGATCGAATCATCCAAGTTCGCGACAATCTTCGTTTGGCTCGGGAGAGACAAAAGAAGAATGCTGATATTCGTAGAAGACCTCTTGAATTCCAAGTTGGTGACATGGTTCTTTTAAAGGTATCACCTTGGAAAGGCGTTGTCCGGTTTGGGAAGAAAGGGAAATTCACACCGCGATACGTTGGACCTTTCAAAATCATCAAACGTATCGGGAAAGTTGCTTACGAGTTGGAATTACCCGACAAGCTTAGCAATGTACATCCCACGTTTCATGTATCTAACCTCAAGAAGTGTCTTGCCGAGGGAAACCTCCAAGTTCCTCTTGACGAAGTTCACATTGACGAGTCGATGCACTTCGTGGAAAAGCCTATTGAAATCATGGATCGAGAGATCAAACAACTTAAAAGAAGCCGAATTCCGATTGTGAAAGTACGTTGGCAATCTAAACGAGGACCCGAGTTCACTTGGGAACGTGAAGATCAAATGAAGGCCAAGTACCCACACCTGTTCACAAACTCCACTACTTAATTTCGGGACAAAATTTCCTAAAGTATGGGAGACTGTAATATCTGTACTTTTCCGTTTACAATTTCCGGCCATTTGGCATTTATTGTAAACCCTAATTATCCATATTTAATAATATGTGAAAATTCTTAAATGAATTGCTTAAACTATGTGGCTAAAAACCATACTCAAACTATGTTTTAGGGCTAATATTCATGGTATTTGAATAAAGTCCCTAAACTATATAAAATAAATCTCATAAATTATCTAAGTGTAAAAAAAAAAATTATACTTATTTAATTTGAAAAAAAAAAATCCTAATGTGTTTTATTTAAATTAAAACACAAATTATATAAATTAAAATGACTTTTATAAATTTTTATGAATTTTTAAGAAATAATAAGATTTATTTCTAAATAAATCAAATAAATAAAGTTTAATTAAATAAATATATATATTTTTTTTAAAATAAAGTTTTATAAAAATATGTCATTTTATATCATTTTTATAGAAATAAACAATTCTTTTATAATTTATACATTTAAATATATCAAATTAATTAACTAAAAACCCTACTTAACCTAACTAACAAATTCTAAACCCTAAGGACCTTTTCTGCCTAAATCCAAACTTAAGAACAAGAAACTAGAGGGACTAGTAGTGTATTTAACCCATTCTTGATTTCTGTTGACTTTTGAAAGTCAACACATTCGAGCCTTTGATCCAAATTCGAATCGTATAACCTCGAATTCGTCCGATTTTGTAACCGATATGCACGTCTCAGACATTAACGACCATTATCAGGTCATTAAACCCCGTCATTGATTCGAATTAAATCCATTTACAATCCTTTAAACCATAACCGTCGACTCCTAATCATGAGACCATCAAATTGATTCGTTTCGATCTTTAAGCTCACAATTCAACACCTGCACACCTTATTCGAACTTCCCCGAACCTGTTGCACCACTCGATTTGGTCGGAGACGCAGCCGTAAACGTCGGGGAGTAACCGTTGAAGCCGCGACTGACATTTAGTCGATCCCCGCATTTCCGATATCATTTCAGGTAATTGAAACTCCTATCACCTTCGTTCTCATCTGTAGAACAGAAGCCCTAACCTTTTTGGGGCTGATATCATCGAATCGATCATGAACCCAATTCTAGGGTTCTTATGAAACCGGTTTAATCGAACACCACTTTAGACCCTTTTTAAATCCAATTAAATTATACCATTAGCTTCGAAATCAATCACTCCTTAAAAGCCCTTTATCAATTTAAACTGTTATTATCGAATTGATCATAACCAGTAACCTAGGGTTTGTTCATAATCCATTTTGGGGTTTTTGATCCTAGACACGATTAAAATGAAATTAAATCATACGAATAGATTCGCAATAACCTAAGCAATGAAAGCCCTATGATTCCAACGAGTTTCACTATCGAAATTGATCAAATTGATTTGATGCTCATATCTAGGGTTTCGGCCTTTCATCGAGTAATTAAACCATTCTAAACCTAACGTTTTTGCAATTAAACTCACCCTCGAAATCGCAGGCACCCGATTAACAAAACCCCTATGCCCCCAGATTCGATCGATGTCTAAATCGGGAGTATTGGGACTGGTTTTGATTCGGTCTGTTAAGGGGGGGGGAGAACACTGGTGCCATCCGTGTTAATACCAATTGAAACCGGATCATTTGTGCGATACCCTAGCGGGCGTGATGGTTAAACCGGTGTGTGTGTGCAGGGGAGACCCGGGTTCGAGACCGGGCTCCTGCATATATATTTTTTGGATTTTTTCTGGTTAATTTAATTAATAAAAATTGTTTTATTAATTATTATTATTATATATAAATGTGTTTTAACCCGGGAAACGACCCGTAGACTCGGGTATGAATTTATTAACTTATTTTTATTAATATACCCACTTTTATAAATAATATATTTATGTTATTATCAAATAAAAATAATATATTTATATTATTTTCGAAACTGTAACTTTGGATAAAAATAATATGTTTTATTATTTTTAACCCGTGACTTTTATAATTAGATAATATATGTTTATATATTATTTCGTATCATTTTTGTACCACGTGTGACGTTTTAAAACTATTAAATGATATAAATAGTTATATTATTTACTCTCGTTATTATTTTGACTAAAAATAATATATTTATTATTTTTGACGTAAATGGTTATTTATTTATCTAGAGAACTTAAAAAAAAAAAGATATATTAAATTATATTATCTTCCTAACCATTTTAAATGACACGAACGAACCTTAGCTTATTCCTTTAAACTAAATGACTAAACTACAACTATAATAGGTTAATTGTGACCTACTTTGGATTATATCTTTGGATCAAACTTAGCTCGGAAACTACTTACAAACCAGGTGAGTTTTCATGCCCCTCTTTATACATTTTATCACTTTTGGGGTGAAACATGTTCCTATATAATTACACTTACACTATTGACAAATCTCACAACTTGAAACAAATTCCCTTATGTTAGACTTGTTTAATTGCATTATGTGGCTTATTTGTTGATTACACTAGTTCATATTATTAACTGTTTCGACAGCCTATGAATGGAATTAGTGGTACCATGTGGGTTAGCTACCCTATGCATTTCTTTGATCTAGGATGCATGTAATGAATTCTGAAACTGAAAAACTGTTAACTATATGTTGGACAATCTGAATTGGATAAATCTTAAAAGGAAGGTTTAATTTGGACTGTGTGTATATACAATAAGACTATAATGTATTACTTGTCTTAGCATGGAATTTGTACTTTATCTAAACTACTATATCTATATCTACCATGATTGCTCACCAACAATTCATTTTGTTGATAACTCTTATTTTAAACATGTTTCAGGTGCACCAAGTTCAAGCAACGCTTGATTTATGTTCAACACTTAGGCTTGGACTTAGAAATTTGAAATCTGATTTTATCTTGTTTGGAACTATGTTTTGTCTTGTTTATTTGAACTATTTGTAGCCTTTGAGGCACTTTTAATATTATTGAATAAAATTATGAAATTTTAATAGTTCCAAGTGTTATGAGCAATCTGGTCACAATTCGGGTCATACTCCGACGTGTTCCGCCGCCCGGTTGGGGTGTGACACGAGATGCCTGTTTAAGTCCATAAATGGACTTATTCAGTTTGCAGACCCTACTAGGATACTTTGGATCAACAAAACTATGACATTTTGGATTTTCGATCGCGCACTTGTAAAATGTTTATCGTGTAATCATTCTCAAATTTAATAAAATACAAGTGTTTTTATTTAATAAGTATTCTATTTTCATTTTTATTTTTACGGATTTGAATTAATTAAAATTTTACAAGCTTTAGAACTTATATACAATATTATATAAAAATCAAAAATTAAAAGTTGCACATTCAATAAAGTAACCTATTTAAATAAGATAAATAACTTTTATAAAAATTATTTATAATAATAATAATAAAATAAGTTTATAAAAACATTTTTAAATTAATTTGATTTAAAAAAAATTAAATTAATTTATTTAAATAAAAGTTCAAGGGTTGTTTTGTAATTAATCAAACTAGAAGGTTTTAAAACTGAAATCGGTTGAGGGGCTGTTTCTGGACAATTTAAACTACAAGGACCCATCCGTATTTATTTCAAGGGCTAATTTAAGTCAAACCAAACTCCAGGGACTAAAACTGCCAATTCCCAAAATCGTTTATCCGGTCACCCCCTTCGTTGGTCCGGCGGGTAAAGCCATTTTCCGGCGAACTCCCGACAAGGCTGTCCCCTGCACCTCGACAGCCGCTACAGGCATCCCTGAGCTCGTCTTCTCCACGCGAACAAAAGGCCCCGACCAATTGGTCTCCCCAACATAAGGATCGTCTGATCCTGTTGGTGGCCGAGAAACCCACTTTCGAATTCACGCCCGACAGACCACCTCCACGCATGTTGAATGTCTGGATAGTTTCGTCTCGTCCAGACTAGTGTCGGAACGTGCCCAGTTGCACGTTTTAACAAAGAAATCAAGCTCGGCTATAAATAGCCATAGTCGGACCAGCTCGAGCTCGCGACCCCTTTTTCACCCACTCTCACTTCAAATTGAAGACGGCATTGTGTTCATCGCCTCTGAGTGAAGCTGTGACCAGAGCCTTAGAGCCCAATTCCATCCCGAAGCTTGAATTCCCATTCTTGATATTCTCGGATTAAAAGCACTGCCGTTCGACCCTTTGCGACCAAGTAAGAATCCTCAACTTCGTTTCTTTACTTTCTGTTATCATAAGGCAAACCGAACCAATTGAAATCACGACTCCAAACCATCAATTACCGGACAAACTAATGTTTTAAAAGAATTACTGTTTTAAATTGCTAAAGTCTGGACCATCGAAACTACTTAGTTTCGATTGAGTAAACGGTCAATCGAAACTAATAGTTTCGATAGATGGTAGTTTCGACAGCCTGTGTATCACTTATAAATGATCAATCGAAACTAGTAGTTTCGATAAATGGTAGTTTCGACAGCCTGAACATCACTTATAAATGATCAATCGAAACTAGTAGTTTTGATAGATGGTAGTTTCGACAGCCTGTGTACCACTTATAAACGGTCAATAGAAACTAGTAGTTTCGATTGAACATAGTTTCGATACCTGTCACAACTATAAAACAGTTTCGATCAAATCAGTAATTTCAAGTAAATCTGGACCAACTTCTATGCAAATACCACTGAGAAATGGTATTATAAACCTATACACAACTAAATACTAATACGCACATGTATACATACAATGATACCCATTTATCTACATAGGGTTTCAACGTGCTTAGACTTCAACATCTTTATCACCTACACGCGTGGAAAAAATACCCGCTTGCAAGGTGAGTTACATAGCCCCTATTTTACATTTTTATACGTTTTGGGGTGAAACATTATACATGCTACTCACATTGTTTGTACGTGTTATACATGAGACTATATGCTTATTCTTTGGATGTACATACATTTAAAACACAAGACAACCAACTGTAATATTGATAGATCTATTGTGCCTGACCAGCCCACCCGGTTAGGGTGTTTATTACTGCATACTCGGATATAACCGCGTGTTATATTCAAACATATCGGATATAGTGGGTAACTATATTCAAGCATACCGGACTTAGCTGTTGTGCTCTGTTCAAGCGCGTCAAACTCGGTTTGAATTGTGATTAAATAAATGGTACATCAAACATACTATGTTTAACAAGATAAACAATGAGTTGCTAAACGATTTACAACTACTATTTACCGGATTTACTAAACCTATGTACTCACCAACTTTTTAGTTTACACTTGATTTAAATAATGTTTCAGGTTTGGATATGTGACTACTTGCCGAAGATTTCTCCACTTAAGCACTATGGACCTAGTTAAATTAATCAATGTTTTGAACTAGACTAGGTTATTTGAAATGTATCGTATTTGGATCTTGTTGTCTTTAAATTTAATTAATGAATTATGTAACCTTTTAGCTATCATGTGCTTTTAAACAATCATTCCATCGTCGGCCCTGATGATTCCGCCATCGGTCGGGGTGTGACAGATTGGTATCAGAGCCATGGTTATAGGGAATTAGGTTATTAGACACGATGACCTAGACTATAACCCTAGGACTCCCGTTTATGTGTTATGTGCTAAATGATTAATTGCTATGTGAATTATTTGTAGTTAGGTATTATTTGAATTTTCCCGAGTTTGGTACATGAGACTTATACACATACATACAAGACTTTGATACATGATACATACTTTACATACATATTTGACAAACAAACTTATGCAAACAAATACACTACTCATCCTTATCCATACTCTTTCCTAATCCATATTAATTGCAACATTCCTACACATTTTATACTCATAGACTCTCAAGTCTATTAAAATCTTGAAAATCTCGTCAACGACTTAATTTCTTGAAACCAGTAAAGGACACGTGCAATCTGGAAGGGTGACACCTGTACATTGGGTTTTCTGTCTATGAAAGCATTTCGTATAAATCCAAATAAACGGACCCGTATGCTTTCCTGGGAATTCCCGAAGTGAGTGTTTACCTATAGGCTAAAGCATGTCTCTTTGAAAGTTTTGAGGGATTATTTAACGTTGATACGTCAATGTATTCGCAAGGATACGATCCGAACTTAAACTCAAAATTTGGGGACATTATAGCAAGATAGGAAGAACTAGACGAACATGTAAAGCAAATCATTATTACGGGTGCACACGTAATAACGATTTGTAGTGCATGTAAGTCCCGGCAATTCCTATTACGCGAATAATGATCTATAACATCATATTCTATCCGGAATAGATGGCTTAGTTTTCCCCATCAACTTTGAATAAATACACATGCACTGGCACGCGTCATGATGAATCCTGTTTTTCTGCTTACATTATTTCCCGCTATATATCCATCTTATCTAAAATATCATTGTCTTTTCTTATGGTGTTAGAATGCCTTCTCGACGTGCAAACTCTAGCACTTCCAACCCGGATCTTGCTACTCTTCTTGTCCAGCTGGTAGGGCAAATGACCCAAGCAAATAACAACAGTGACGGGTCTCACAACATCCAAGGAAACGGTGGTACCAACCCGCCTCACTGCACGTTTAAGCACTTTAACTCGTGCAATCCTACAAAATTCTTCGGGACTGAAGGTGCTACCGGCCTACTTCAATGGTTTGAAAGCATGGAAAGCACATTCCTAAACAGTGACTGTCCCGATAATCTTCGGGTTCGTTATGCCACAAGTGTACTCCAAAAGAGAGCCCTCACCTGGTGGAACGGTGAGAAACGCACTCGTGGTGCTGAGGTTGCTACATCCTTATCATGGGATGATCTGAAGAAGGCCATGACTGATGAATTCTGTCCTCGGAATGAAATGAGGAAGCTCGAGGCTGAGTTTTGGGATCTTGCCCAAGGCAGCGGGGATAATCTAGCCAACACCACCCGGTTTCAAGAGCTAAGCCTGCTGGTGCCTCATATGATCACTCCCCTTGCTCGGGGGATTGAAAAATACATAGGCGGCCTGCCTATGCAAATTCAAGATGCTGTGCTAGGAAGCAATCCTCCTACACTTGAAGCTGCTATCCGCCTATCTGCTACGCTATCCGACAACCATGTCAAAGCCGGAACCTTAACAAGAAAGGGTTCCAAGAAGGTTGTTCCTACTCTTGCGGCCGTCAAGGATGTAAAACCCGAGTCTTCTAACCGCAACAAGAAACGAAAGGGTCGAAACTTCACAGCCGTAACTCCCGCTGTGCCTGCTATTCAAGCGGCCCCTTTGGGTCAAAACCCAAAAACTTATCAGGGCCCAAATCCCCAATGCCAGACCTGCAAGTACCATCATCCTGCCAACCTACCATGCCGATTGTGTTCAAGCTGCGGACGATATGGACACGTGGTCACTACCTGCCGTACACGTCCTCCCATCCATCAAGCTGCTCCAGCCAACCGTCCCATCTATCCGGCACCTCTCAATGGTCGGGCATGTTACGAATGTGGAGATCCAAACCATTTCCGTGACCGATGCCCAAAACTTCATCATCAAGGTGGTCCTCAAGGACGAGCGTTTAACATAAACGCTAATGAGGCTCAAGCAAACAACGACGTGATAAACGGTAAGTTTCTCGTAAACAATCATTATGCATCCATTTTATTTGAAACCGGTGCCGATAGGAGTTTTGTGTCTCTTACCTTTGAATCTCGACTTGCTAAACAAAGAACGAAACTTGACAATTCATATTCAGTGGAGATAGCAAATGGAAAATCTATTACTATAAATTCTGTTATCCGCAACTGCAATCTCGAGCTTAATAATCATGTGCTCTCCGTTGATCTCCTTCCAATGCAATTGGGAAGCTTCGATATTATAATTGGCATGGACTGGTTATCCAAGCACCATGCCGAGGTCATTTGCTATGAAAAGTGCATTCGTATACCTCTCCCTTCGGGTGACACGTTAGTTATTTTCGGTGAAAAACCGTGTCGTGGTATTCAACTCATGTCATGCACATTAGCACAAAAGTACTTGCGGAAAAAGTACGTTGCTTTCTTGGCCCACGTAGTTGACACGAAAGACAAGGGTAAGAAATTGCAAGATATTTCGATCATTCGAGACTTTCCCGAGGTATTCCCCGAGGACCTACCCGGTCTTCCTCCTCCTAGACAAGTAGAGTTTCGTATTGACCTTGTGCCCGGAGCAACTCCCGTGGCAAAAGCTCCTTATCGTCTTGCACCTTCCGAGATGCAAGAGCTCGCAAGTCAATTACAAGAACTCTTATCTAAAGGATTCATCCGCCCGAGCCATTCACCTTGGGGTGCTCCCGTGCTGTTCGTAAAGAAAAAGGATGGATCGTTTTGAATGTGCATTGATTATCGTGAACTCAACAAGCTTACAATCAAGAACCGTTATCCTTTACCCCGTATCGACGGTCTTTTCGATCAACTTCAAGGTTCAACATGTTTCTCCAAGATTGACCTTCGTTCTGGATACCATCAACTTCGTGTTCTCGATGAATACATTCCGAAGACTGCCTTTCGGACTAGGTACGGTCACTACGAGTTCATGGTCATGCCATTCGGTTTGACTAATGCACCTGCGGTCTTCATGGACCTCATGAACCGTGTATGCAAACCTTATTTGGACAAGTTCGTGATCGTTTTCATTGACGACATTCTCATCTATTCTAAAACGAAAGCGGAGCATGAACAACATCTTCGTTTGATTTTGGAACTCTTGAAGAAAGAACAACTATACGCCAAGTTCTCCAAGTGTGAATTCTGGCTAAAGGAGGTTCAATTTTTGGGACACATTGTCAACGATAAAGGGATTCATGTGGACCCGGCAAAAATCGAAGCGGTAAAGAATTGGAGTACTCCCAAGACTCCTACCGAGGTTCGTTCATTCCTTGGACTAGCGAGCTACTATCGTCGCTTCATCTTAAATTTCTCCAAGATTGCGGTTCCACTCACTGCTTTGACTCACAAAGGTAAACCTTACGAGTGGGGACCCAAGCAAGAAGAAGCCTTTCAAACTCTCAAGCTCAAGCTCTGCAATGCTCCTATTCTAACTCTTCCTAGTGGTAATGACGACTTTGTCGTTTATTGTGATGCATCCAACCAAGGTCTTGGTTGTGTTCTAATGCAACGTGGCCAAGTAATTGCATACGCATCACGTCAGCTCAAAATTCATGAGAAGAACTATACGACCCATGATCTCGAGCTTGGTGCTGTCGTTTTCGCCTTGAAAATTTGGAGACACTATCTATATGGCACCAAATGCGTGGTTTTTACCGACCACAAAAGTCTCCAACATATTTTCAATCAAAAAGAGCTTAATATGAGGCAACGACGATGGATTGAACTTCTAAACGACTACGACTGCGAGATCCGCTACCACCCCGGCAAAGCAAACGTTGTAGCCGACGCCTTGAGTCGTAAAGAACACATCATGCTTCATAGTGTTCACATTTATAACGATATCCAAGCCCGTATTCTCAAAGCACAACACACCTCGGTTACCGAGGGAAACATGTACCAAGAAATGGCATGTGGTGTAGAACTCTTGCTAGAAACCAAAGCCAACGGCCTATTGTATTACTTGGATCGTATCTGGGTTCCCTATCGCGACGACCTTCATATATTTTTGATGAACGAGTCCCACAAAACTCGATATTCGGTACATCCCGGAGCTGATAAGATGTACATGGGTCTTCGTCAACAATATTGGTGGCCCGGCATGAAAAAGGATATTGCCCTCTTTGTGGCAAAATGCTTAACTTGTTCTAAAGTGAAGGCCGAACACCAAAAGCCTTCCGGACTCCTCGAACAACCAGAAATTCCCATGTGGAAATGGGAGAACCTTGCTATGGACTTCATCACCAAACTTCCACGCACTACTAGTGGGCACGATAGTATCTGGGTTATTATCGACCGACTTACAAAGTCTGCTCACTTCTTGCCTATTCGTGAGGACTATCGAGTCGAGAAATTGGCTCGGATCTACATTGATGAGATCGTAAGTCGTCACGGAATCCCTTTGAACATCATCTCCGATCGTGATTCGTGTTTTACTTCCCGATTTTGGCAATCATTGCAATCAGCACTTGGTACTCGTTTGGATTTAAGTACGGCTTACCATCCTCAAACTGATGGACAAACTGAGCGAACAATCCAAACTCTCGAGGATATGCTTAGAGCTTGTGTCATTGACTTTGGTGGCAATTGGAATTCTCACCTACCACTGATCGAATTTTCCTACAACAACAGCTACCACACAAGTATTAACATGGCGCCGTTTGAAGCTCTTTATGGACGAAAATGTCGTTCACCGATTTGTTGGAACGAAATTGGTGAAGCACAAATCACCGGTCCCGAGCTTATCCAAGAGACCACCGATAAAATCCTTCTTATTCGTGACAACATTCGAGTAGCAAGGAGTCGGCAAAAGAGCTATGCCGATAAAAGACGAAAACCCTTAGAATTTCAAGTTGGGAATATGGTTCTCCTAAAGGTATCACCTTGGAAGGGCGTAGTCCGATTTGGAAAGAAAGGAAAACTCGCACATCGATATGTGGGTCCATTCAAGATACTCGAAAGGATAGGAAAAGTGGCCTACAAACTCGATCTTTCTTCAGAGCTCAGCAACGTCCATCCGACTTTTCACGTGTCTAATTTGAAAAAGTGCCTAGCCGACGAAAATCTCCACATCCCTCTTGATGAAGTGCGCATTGACGAGGAAATGCACTTTGTTGAGAAACCCGTGGAAATCAAAGACCGTGAAGTTAAGAAACTCAAGCGTAGCCGCATCCCCATTGTCAAGGTCCGTTGGGAATCTAAACGTGGACCCGAGTTCACTTGGGAACGTGAAGACCAAATGAAGACCAAGTATCCGCATCTCTTTTCATAGCCTCCACTAGTTGAATTTCGGGGCGAAATTCCTCTAACATGGGGAGACTGTGACATTTCGGATTTTCGATCACGCACTTGTAAAATGTTTATCGTGTAATCATTCTCAAATTTAATAAAATACAAGTGTTTTTATTTAATAAGTATTCTATTTTCATTTTTATTTTTACGGATTTGAATTAATTAAAATTTTACAAGCTTTAGAACTTATATACAATATTATATAAAAATCAAAAATTAAAAGTTGCACATTCAATAAAGTAACCTATTTAAATAAGATAAATAACTTTTATAAAAATTATTTATAATAATAATAATAAAATAAGTTTATAAAAACATTTTTAAATTAATTTGATTTAAAAAAAATTAAATTAATTTATTTAAATAAAAGTTCAAGGGTTGTTTTGTAATTAATCAAACTAGAAGGTTTTAAAACTGAAATCGGTTGAGGGGCTGTTTCTGGACAATTTAAACTACAAGGACCCATCCGTATTTATTTCAAGGGCTAATTTAAGTCAAACCAAACTCCAGGGACTAAAACTGCCAATTCCCAAAATCGTTTATCCGGTCACCCCCTTCGTTGGTCCGGCGGGTAAAGCCATTTTCCGGCGAACTCCCGACAAGGCTGTCCCCTGCACCTCGACAGCCGCTACAGGCATCCCTGAGCTCGTCTTCTCCACGCGAACAAAAGGCCCCGACCAATTGGTCTCCCCAACATAAGGATCGTCTGATCCTGTTGGTGGCCGAGAAACCCACTTTCGAATTCACGCCCGACAGACCACCTCCACGCATGTTGAATGTCTGGATAGTTTCGTCTCATCCAGACTAGTGTCGGAACGTGCCCAGTTGCACGTTTTAACAAAGAAATCAAGCTCGGCTATAAATAGCCATAGTCGGACCAGCTCGAGCTCGCGACCCCTTTTTACCCACTCTCACTTCAAATTGAAGACGGCATTGTGTTCATCGCCTCTGAGTGAAGCTGTGACCAGAGCCTTAGAGCCCAATTCCATCCCGAAGCTTGAATTCCCATTCTTGATATTCTCGGATTAAAAGCACTGCCGTTCGACCCTTTGCGACCAAGTAAGAATCCTCAACTTCGTTTCTTTACTTTCTGTTATCATAAGGCAAACCGAACCAATTGAAATCACGACTCCAAACCATCAATTACCGGACAAACTAATGTTCTAAAAGAATTACTGTTTTAAATTGCTAAAGTCTGGACCATCGAAACTACTTAGTTTCGATTGAGTAAACGGTCAATCGAAACTAATAGTTTATATAATGAACTAAAACTCCTGTCCAAATTTTATGAAAATTGGAGTTGTTTAAGTATACGTTTAGTATTTATAAAGTTTAAACGGATGATTTAGGGTTTGTATACTTCTGGATAAAATCAGGACTTGAAACTTGGTATGGGATCTTATATTGACTTAAAACTAATATGGTAAAATTTTGGTAAAGTTTTGATGTGTTTATCTATTTTTTCCAAATTTGTAAAATTTTAATAATTTTAAATTCATATTAAATAATCTGGATATTAAAACAATATGAAAATTTGTCAGAAATATTTATTTATATACATGATCAATTTGTATAAATTTTAAGCAGTAAATTTATGTCTAAGTATGGTTTTGAAATTATGGTCCATTTAAATTTTATAAAAAGTTATTAATTTTGGAAAAATTTTATATAAAATTAATTTTATAAAAATTCTAAGGGATTTTGGACAGAAGTATAACCTCATTGAAAACATAAAATTTGACTTTTAAAATGGGTGCTAATATCACACTAAAACCCTAATTTCGGACGAATCTGATTTTCAAACTGTAAACCGGACCTTACGCGCGTAACCGTGTTTTTGATCATACGAAACTGTGACATGAGATTTTATTAAATGTGACTTTTTAACTACTGATGTTATTTATTAAAATCTAAAACTTAAACTTTTAAGGTTATTAATTCATATAAAAGCCGGTTTTACAATTCTTAACGGTTCGTAAACACGTGCACAGGTTTTGGGTATGCAACCGATTACATAGCCACTTTTTATTTTGTTGACTTGGTCACAATCTTTAGGAGTCCTGAATGCATCGTTTGTGTCCACTTGACTAGTAGGACCCTGTTAGGACTCGGATTTTATCGGTTTTTGTCGACTGTGTCGCATCACTCGCCCGCATTGTCCAGGTTAGTTTCGCGGCCCCTTTTTTTTTACTTACTGTTTTACTGTTTTTGGGGGAAAGCTGTTTCATTTTTTTTTGTCGCATGTTACATGATACATTGATTATATGAGTTATTTTTTTTTTTATATAATGCCTTAAAGTCCCCAAATTTTTAGGCAATCAATTAGCTGAGCGTAGCCGTTGGAAATTTTGAGTAGTACTACTTGGGTTGACACCCCCGCTCATGGTTTGGTCGCGCCAACCATACTTGTAGGGTCACTTGGGCGCAAAGTTAGCCAATTTTTTTAGGTGGTTGTTTGCATTAGACTTCCGTATGGGGTACTTTATTTTTTTGTCGAGGCTTTGATTGCGGCTCATGGTAATATGTTGTCTAATACATGTGTACTCGATCAATGGATTTTTGATCACTTTGGATTTTTTTTATCCAAAACTTTTTATAGAGTCGTAAAACCTGCGAACTCACCAACTATTTATATAGTTGACCCGTTTTCGAAACATGCTTTCAGGTAAACAGAATTGAAGAAAAGATTTTTATGAGGGCACGCTTTTGGATTAGAACTATTGTTTCTAGTTATGATTATATACTTTGGTTGTAGTCAGGCATTTAGACACTTTGTACTGTTTTAGAGATTTTACTTGTATTTGTACTTTTGTTAGAAGCATGTAGTATGGTTCAATGTAATGCACAATTTTCCTTTAAGTTTCTCTTGTACTTGTGTTCAATGCGATATACCGGTTACATCCCATACTTTCGCCTTGTTGGGGTGTGACAGACTTGGTATCAGAGCACTAGTTATAGAGAATTAGGTTTACTCGAGACTAGACCTAGACTATAACTCTAAGTTTATTGCATTAAACCGTAGGAATTATTTGTGCATTGCATACTACCTCTTGCTTATCTACGACACATTGCTTCGTCATAACCATGTCGTCGTCACAGCACTACGCGTACTCTTTGATGATTCTAGTTACGTTTGCTGTAATCTAGATCTGCATCTATATGTCTTGGTGTTACCTCGAGCTGTAGTTGTACCTACACCGTACCTGCATCTACTCCAGTTCTGGAGTCGACTTTCTTATTTAACATCTATTGTTTTCGCTTTGTGTGGTATATACTTGCTTTGGTGATCTGCTGGATTGGATGGCTAGAACTTTCGCCATGAGATATGGCAGCCATAATTGCTCGATCTAAAGGGAACCCGAGGTGGAGAAGCAGGACTAAACGGGAGAGAACTCTATGGGTCAGGAGACCCATTGACTTTTTGTTTTGTTGGATCATTGGATCCACGTATATGTACAAATTTGTAACATGACTTGCTCGACTCTGATTTAGGAATCTCTACCCTATTATTACTGCCTGACTTCACCACACACTTTTTATTTTATTAGAGGACTCCGGTTGTTCCTCTCTATCATTACCTCCATCCAACAATAGCCTTAGTCTGCAGATCCATGAGTATTGGTACAAATAATTAAAAGTGATCAGATAGAACATCCACACTTTTACGCGAAAGTGCAACACGATGACGTGATCCAATGAACATTTCAGTTTCTTTTTTTTAGCTGAGAGCTTGGGATAAGGGAAACACTATAGGGACCATGTAAAGTAAATTATCATTACGGGTGCACACGTAATCATAATCTGCAGTGCATGAGAACTCTAGTGAGTCTTACTGTCCGAGTTAATGTTCATGATTAATCTGTATTTCTAGTCCCGATTCCCAGACATCCGAATATTGATCGAAACTATCGTAACCTTAGGGTTGAGCTGAATACATCGAATGATGCGATAGGCTACCTCAGGTGACATGGGAATTTATATTGTCTCTTTTATCTTTGAATCTTAATGGATCCAAAACTCTTATCAAGATTTCTTTTGCATAAAAATTTAGACCGAGACACTAAAGAGATCTGTTCTCAGTTGATTTAACCTCGGTATTTGGACCGAATTTGGCAATTATTTGTTAAGTATTGCTTCACATTTGAGATCCAGTTAAAGATTTTCTCATTTCAATTTTTTTATATGTTTATCAACGCATGTGACGACTCTCGGTCTAGCGTGATTCAGACCTCGACATTTCTGACTCCCCTAATTGATCTTCATGTAACGTTCTCGCAGTTCTAAAGGAACAAGAGAAATTCGAATTTGATCTAATCAACTCCTTACTGAATCTTGAGCAACAGAGATTTTCTCTCATCTATTTTACTTGATAAATCAGATCCCTTGAGAGTTTACTAGCCACGTAAATTCAATATGGGACTTTACAACGCTCGACACTTAGAGTAAGTGTACGACTATCATCGGAGGTCTCGGTATAATCTCGTATTTTATCTTATAATCCAAATGCACTCTAATATCGATGGAGTAACAATATGATGGAGAAATTCCTTAAAGAAATATAAGCTTCTTTTTCTTAAACAATATAACCTTTCTATACGATCGTTCGTATAAATCCTCATTTCGGTGTTTGTCATTCTCAGTATACTCCTGATAAATATTTTTAATAATTCAGTCTTACACCCACTTGAAATTTCCATTGCAAGTGTTCTGCACTCACTATGGTAATTTGGTACACTTAATCCCCGATTCTCTTAACCGCGACGCTCATATTGTGGAACCTAACTTGAGAAACTTGTTACTTAGGAGGATCCATCTTTACAACGTTCATTGTCGTGTTTATTTCTATCATCTGTATTCTTACTATGATCACTGAGCGGCTTGTGCTCAGGTTTCTTTTAGTTGGATTTACAAAAACTTTTTATTTTGGGATCGCTATGGCTTAGTATGAAACTAATGCCCTTTTTTTTGTGAACATTGCTACATATGTTTTGCAAATCTTGATTTCTCCTGGCGCTTCTATATCTTATTGAAAACCATTTTGATGGAGAAAATGAAACTTTATGTTGGAATGATTCTTTGTGTACCAAAATTTTTATTAGTAATCATTCAAAGTTTATTTATGGTGATTATCACTATTTGTTACTCTACGTATACTGTCCTTATAGATCCGAGTAGGATAGTCTCATATCCTTTTTGTACTTGTTCTCTCTCAAATGTCATTTTGTTGATTGACTTTTTGATTTCCAACTAGGTAGAGACGTATACGTATCCCTTATTCTCAGCCTCATGTAATTAGAAAGCCTTAGAGCAACTACTGTTTAGAAACGACTTCTTAACACGTGCTCTAGGGAATATGAATCTATGACATTAAACACTCATTCCATCAAATTTATGGCTTAAACTCTTATGCAAAGGATTTTAAGGATATAACCAGTATGGGTGAAATATGAAACGGTAAGTCATAATGGTACCGTTCAAAAGCCAAGAAAGTTGCAGGCATACTGTACTACCAGTTATTGGCAGATAATCTATTTGACCCCCTTCAACGCGAGATCTAAGGACAAACTTTGAAACCTTATGGTCCATTTCCATCGAATTTAATGGAAAAGCGAGGACCTAAGTTGAAATTTGAAAACCTTATCATTTGAAAGATGCGTCCTAAATCATAGTAGAGCAATTTTGAATTTATTTTTGTGTTCTACAATTCTTAACCAATTAAAGTTGTACGCTACCACGAAGAGGAACAAGTGACGAATCATAATTGATTCTGCTCTCTTGAAGATCCACTTGAGATTGCATTATCTTTAAAGGACCTATGAGCATGACATCCTCACATTTGAAAAAATCCTGAAGTTTTACTTGATCCTCCCCTATTTTCTAACGTCTACTTTATAAGAATTAAACCCCAGGCTAAATTGACAACGAAATTATATCAAAGTCTACCCATTTTGTGGATTAGCAAGCTCATAATCATTTTCGGGGGACACTATTTTTATGAGATTATTTCCACAATGTGACTGTTTATTTCCTCATCTAGCTGAATAGCGGATTACTTCCTAATCATTTCAATACACATCAAGAAAGATGCAGACGTCTAATGTTATCCTATCAAATTTGGCCGACTCAATGTGAGGAGTAGACCATATTTTAATATGGACTTCTTGTTAAAATTTCAAAATTCCATTTCTAACCGTTAACCAAATTCGACTTCTGGTGGTAGTCAATTCAATGTCCAACTATTGAACTGGCACCTAGTCTTTTAACTAATCTACTTGATTAGATCGTCCTAGATCTTTAGTCACTTTCTATATCTAGATCTTGTGGAGATTTGATTTTTAGTATAACTCATTGCTAACCTTGGGCAATATGTATACGATCCTTTAGTTAAAAATCATCAAACACGGTTATATTATATCGAGACTAACACGCGAGTTAGTACCGAATCCTAATGCTTTGTGGTGAGGTTACATAGCACCGGGTCATCGCTGACATCTATTTTATGATGATGACTCATTTGCTATAACACTTCATAGGATTGAGTAAATTTGACTCTTAGCAAATTTATATCGACAGAATCTTAGTATAATCTTCTATGTTTTTTAATCTTCGGTTTAACGACTCGAGTTTGGTACAATCATATTGGTACTCATTATATACTTGCTTTGTAAACCTTTAAGCTCGGATTACTCGTTATTAATTCACTCTCTAATGACTAATCATCACTCTTCAATTCTAGTACAAGAAGTGTGAATCTCGTCCTTTTTTCATGGTGATTTTCAAAATTCCCTTGTATCTACTTATACGGTTATGTTGTATACACACCAACCATGTTGTGTCGCCTTATGACGCGACCATTATGAGTAATTACTATTACTAACAATAAGTACATACAACAACCTGAGATTCCACAAAGGGATGTGGGAACAAATTTCAATAGATTTCGTTACTAGGCCTACCTAGAACATTGGGTGGCTATAATTCATTTTGGGACATTATTAACTAATTAACGAGCTCTGCACATTTCCTACTTATCCGAGAGGAGTTCTAGGTAGAAAAGCTAGCTCGACTGTATTGTGGTGAAATTGTAACAAGCATGGAGTGCCTGTTTCCTTTATCTTCGATACGGATAGTCGCTTTACATCCCATTTCTAGCAGACACTACAGAAGCTTTAAGAACGCGCTTAGATATGAGCACCGCTTACTATCCTCAAACTGACGGTCTAAGTGAATGAACTATTCATACCTTGGAGGATATGCTCATGGCTTGTGTGATAGAATTTGGTGGTAATTTGGATACTCTTTTACCTTTGGTCCGATTTCCTTACACTAACAGTGATCACATTACCATTAAATGAGCACCATTGGAAGCTCTGTTTTGACACAATGGTTGATCACCATTTTGTTGTGTTGAGGTTGGTAATAATCATTTGATTGGTCTTGTTGTGTACAAACTGAAACTACCTCAGGAGCTTAATGGTATATACGATGCTTATCGTATATCGAGTCTCAAAAGGTGTTTAACCTACGAATCCGTAATTATACAACCTAAGGAAGTTCGTATTGACGACAAGTTTCATTTTAACGAGGTGTTATCTCTCTGTATTCTAAGTACATGATATGACCATCCTTTATAACCTATGATATTTGTTATCGCTGTGATACATTTTTATTCCAATGAGTCGTGGTGATTCTACCGATTCTTTGAACCTTAATAGCAACTCCCTTGTTAAAATTTTATGGTTACTATTTATAATAGTATCCCTTAATGGGAACAAACAGAATGATACTTTTCCTTGCTTATAAAAGGATACTAAATCACCGGAATTTTGTAACATAACATCATTCTAGATTTGTACCAACTTTGTATACCTGTGTAGATCAATCCTTTGGCGGGTTTCTTAATCTTTCGAATAACATCAACAGTGTACCGTTTGACTGATTCAGTAAATCAATTATCTATAGATTCTTTGGAATTCGAAGGATTTTTCTCTCATCATTATTCAAATTGCTTTTGAGCCTAACTAGATGTAACCTACTCTCGGTTATTCTTAGATCTCGATTTGTCAAATCTCCATGCTATATCTAGGAAACTAGATTTCCCTTGATGATCATACATGAATCAAGTTACGAAAAAGAACTTGACAACTATTATACCAGTTGAATTTCGGGACGAAATTCTGTTAACTGGGGGAGAATGTGACAACCGTGACTTTTACGGTCAACACATGTGTTCGACGAGTTCGTATAATAATAGTATTATTATTACGTTGAAATATACTTTCATACGAAAGGAACTCGTTAATGAACGGAAGATAATAGCAAGATTTATTTTGGTGTTATAATGTCAAAAAGTTGATCAAGTTCAGGTCTATACGTGTTAACACCCGAGTCGAGCAGTTTCGTAAAATTCAATTTAAATCCGAAAGGATATATATTTACGAGACGCAAGGACTCGAGAGAAAATATTAAATTCTAACGAGTTATTTTTGGAAAAAAAAAAATAACGCCTCTATTTTTTTTATCGCGTTCGTTTAAGCGAGAAACCGGCACGCGATCGGAGACCACGAGAGATATAAATACCCCACTACCCTCATTTCTTTCTCATTTGATAAATCATTGAAAGAAATTAGAGAGAGAGAGGGCTGGAGCTGGTGGTGGTCCGGCGGTGGTCTGACGGCGGCCGACGGCGGTCCGCGGTGGTCCGGTGCGGTGGCCGATAGCGGCCGAATCTCGTTTTTCTCCTAGAACCATTTCTCGACGCTACGAACGCAATGGTAAGCTCAGATTTGTCTAAATCCTTGCTTAAATTCGTTAAAAAGAGTTTTTAAAATCTGTCCAGAAAGTTTTATGCATGCGCAGTCTTAAAGATCGGACGATCCCCGAAAATCCGACCGTTAGAAATGCATGAATTTTAGATATGATCTTGTCAACACATAGAGGCAAAACCCTACCAGAGGAATTTTTTATCATAGCTCTCTAGGTATGCTTTTCATACCCTCGAATTTGACTGATCGGATTTTCGGATTTGAAAAACTGGGTCTCAAAGAATCGTCGATCCCCGGAGATCCGACCGTTAGATCGTGTCGATTTTTGGACAGTAGTTTCTTAGAATATATATGAATGTTTTCACTGAAGGAAATTCCGATCAGATGTTGGGAAGTATATTGTTGAATACGAACAGATTGTAACAGTTTCTAGGATCGAAAACAGGAAATTGATCGGGTTGCATGGCCATCGAAACGGCATTGCATGTCAATTTTGAGCACGTCGGAATGCTCGGGAGATAAAAATGATCCTAATGGTGTTTTTGGTTCGTATTGCATGTGATACGGGAGGTTCCGCGTACGCGAACCATTTATACGGAAGGTATAAACTTTACCCGTTAAGCTTTGATTTTATGTTAGAATAGTTTTATTAGTCATTGGTTGGGAATTGAACCCAAAAATATTTAGTATTGAGATATTTGATATTTTTAGTGGTTATTAGGTTATACACCCAACCCCGGTTAACGTGAAACTAATATATTTATTTTTATACAACAATTGTTTTTGATAGATTTTTATAAACTTTTGATTTAGTTTCCAAATTTATTATTATTATTATTATTTTTAAAAAAGTGGTTTTAATCAGTAGAATATAATTTAAAATGAGTATCTGGAAAATTTTGTTATCTAAATCTTTATAGATTATTTATTAAAATTCATACAAGTTTAATACATGGAAATTTAGGAAAAATACTTATGAGTATTGAAAAATTCTGAAAATTGGGAAGTGATGGTTATATGATGAACTAAAACTCCTGTCCAAATTTTATGAAAATTGGAGTTGTTTAAGTATACGTTTAGTATTTATAAAGTTTAAACAGATGATTTAGGGTTTGTATACTTCTGGATAAAATCAGGACTTGAAACTTTTTATGAGATCTTATATTGACTTAAAACTAATATGGTAAAATTTTGGTAAAGTTTTGATGTGTTTATCTATTTTTTCCAAATTTGTAAAATTTTAATAATTTTAAATTCATATTAAATAATCTGGATATTAAAACAATATGAAAATTTGTCAGAAATATTTATTTATATACATGATCAATTTGTATAAATTTTAAGCAGTAAATTTATGTCTAAGTATGGTTTTGAAATTATGGTCCATTTAAATTTTATAAAAAGTTATTAATTTTGGAAAAATTTTATATAAAATTAATTTTATAAAAATTCTAAGGGATTTTGGACAGAAGTATAACCCCATTGAAAACATAAAATTTGACTTTTAAAATGGGTGCTAATATCACACTAAAACCCTAATTTCGGACGAATCTGATTTTCAAACTGTAAACCGGACCTTACGCGCGTAACCGTGTTTTTGATCATACGAAACTGTGACATGAGATTTTATCAAATGTGACTTTTTAACTACTGATGTTATTTATTAAAATCTAAAACTTAAACTTTTAAGGTTATTAATTCATATAAAAGCCGGTTTTACAATTCTTAACGGTTCGTAAACACGTGCACAGGTTTTAGGTATGCAACCGATTACATAGCCACTTTTTATTTTGTTGACTTGGTCACAATATTTAGGAGTCCTGAATGCATCGTTTGTGTCCACTTGACTAGTAGGACCCTGTTAGGACTCGGATTTTATCGGTTTTTGTCGACTGTGTCGCATCACTCGCCCGCATTGTCCAGGTTAGTTTCGCGGCCCCTTTTTTTTTACTTACTGTTTTACTGTTTTTGGGGGAAAGCTGTTTCATTTTTTTTGTCGCATGTTACATGATACATTGATTATATGAGTTATTTTTTTTATATAATGTCTTAAAGTCTCCAAATTTTTAGGCAATCAATTAGCTGAGCGTAGCCGTTGGAAATTTTGAGTAGTACTACTTGGGTTGACACCCCCGCTCATGGTTTGGTCGCGCCAACCAGACTTGTAGGGTCACTTGGGCGCAAAGTTAGCCAAATTTTTTTAGGCGGTTGTTTGCATTAGACTTCCGTATGGGGTACTTTATTTTTTTGTCGAGGCTTTGATTGCGGCTCATGGTAATATGTTGTCTAATACATGTGTACTCGATCAATGGATTTTTGATCACTTTGGATTTTTTTTATCCAAAACTTTTTATAGAGTCGTAAAACCTGCGAACTCACCAACTATTTATATAGTTGACCCGTTTTCGAAACATGCTTTCAGGTAAACAGAATTGAAGAAAAGATTTTTATGAGGGCACGCTTTTGGATTAGAACTATTGTTTCTAGTTATGATTATATACTTTGGTTGTAGTCAGGCGTTTAGACACTTTGTACTGTTTTAGAGATTTTACTTGTATTTGTACTTTTGTTAGAAGCATGTAGTATGGTTCAATGTAATGCACAATTTTCCTTTAAGTTTCTCTTGTACTTGTGTTCAATGCGATATACCGGTTACATCCCATACTTCCTCCTTGTTGGGGTGTGACAGAAAGCGTCCTTTCCTTTTGATGGAAACAATATTTACATCAGGATGATAGAAATAATATCCGCTTTTGTTGTAGTAACCGACGAAAACAACTTTTTCGCCTCTGGGATCGAGCTTGTCATCAGAATCGCTGGTGACATATGCATCACATCCCCATACTCTAAGGTAAGACAAATTGGGTTTAGACCCGTGCCATATCTCATATGGGGTTTTGTCCACGTTCTTAGTCGGTGCCAGATTTACAAGGCGGGCGGCGGTTATAAGAGCATAACTCCAGAAGGAGTGAGGCAAGTTAGTTCCACACATCATCGATCGAACCATATTAAGTAGCGTTCGATTTCTCCTCTCGCTCACGCCATTAAGTTGGGGTGTGTCGGGAGGAGTGGGCAGAGAAATAATTCCGTGCTCCTTCAGATGATTAAGAAATTCTAAGCTGAGATACTCGCCACCTCGATCTGATCGAATTGTCTTAATAAATTTATCGAGTTGTTTCTCTACTTCGTTTTGAAACTCTTTGAATTGTGTTTCATAAGATAGACATAAGCATATCGACTATAATCGTCAATAAATGAAACGAAGCATCTTTCATGATTTCTAGACATGGTTCTGAAAGGGCCACACACATCAGTGTGTATAAGGCCTAGCAGATCCTTGGCTCGTTCACCAACATGGGTGAAGGGGTCCTTTGTGAGTTTGTCAGCTAAACAAGACTCGCAATTATCAAATGAGTCATGTCCAGTAGGTTCAAGAATTCTCTCGGATTGGAGTCTTTTAATGCGTTCCTTGCTTATGTGGCCAAGTCGACAATGCCATAGAAAAGTATCATTAATGTCAGATTTGATACGTTTAGAAAGATTATATATGTTATTGTCAATTTGAACGTCAATCTTATAAATACCGTTTTGAGGTTTAGCCTCAAAATAAAAGATATCATTTAAGTAGGCAGAAATAGCAATACCATTAAAAACATACTTAAATCCTTGTTCAAACAATAAAGAAACTTAAATAATGTTTCTGGTTAAACCAGGTGCAAACAAACAATTGTTCAAAACAACCACAAGGCCAGAAGGACATGGGAGATGATATGTTCCAGTTGCAAGAAATGGTACTCTTTTCCCATCACCAACGATGAGCTCCATGTCGCCTTGTTTCAGCTTCCTCCAACTTTTAGGCTCTTGCAAGACATTAATGATGTGGTATCCACATCCGGTATCAAATACCCATGTGTTGCTAGAAACAGTAAAAATTTCAATAACATAAATGAGAATACCTGAAGAGGTGCCCTCACCACTAGCCCTCTGCAGCTTCAGCTTGGCCAGATATTCAGGACAGTTACGTTTCCAGTGACCCATTTTGTTGCATTCAAAGCATTGGTGCTCCTCAGGAGGGGGTGCTTTTGAAGCTTTCTTGTTATTGTTGGTGGCAGGCTTGGCAGCAACATTAACCTTCTTCTTGCCTTTGCTATTAAAACCTCTTTTCTTGGGGTTAGGCTTTTTAACACCAGCAGATCTGACCATCAGAACTTGATTTTTCTTTCTTTGGATAGTCATCTCGGCCGTTTTGAGCATACCATGTAGCTCGGCCACTGTCTTCTCCAAGCCATTCATGTTGAAATTCATTACGAATTGAGCATAGGAGCTTGGGAGAGAGTTTAAGATGAAATCAGTAGCCATGTCATCCTTCATGGGATATCCAAGTTTGTTCATCTAGTCGATGTACCCTTTCATCTTAAGTACATGAGTACTAACAGGCGTGCCCTCTTGCATCGTGCAACGAATGAGCTGAGACATGGTTTCATAGCGTTCTTGTCGGGCTTGTTTCAGGAACATGCCCTTAAGTTGCTCAATCATGTCAAAGGCACTCAGGTCCTCCATGCTCTTTTTGAGCATAGGAGCTTGGGAGAGAGTTTAAGATGAAATCAGTTGCCATGTCATCCTTCATGGGATATCCAAGTGTGTTCATCTGGTCGATGTACCATTTCATCTTAAGTACATGAGTACTAACAGGCGTACCCTCTTGCATCGTGCAACGAATGAGCTGAGACATGGTTTCATAGCGTTCTTGTCGGGCTTATTTCAGGAACATGCCCTTAAGTTGCTCAATCATGTCAAAGGCACTCAGGTCCTCCATGCTCTTTTGGAGCTCACGGGACATGCAGACTAGCATAAGGCATGCCACCTCAGTGGCATCATCTCTTTGTTTTCCCAGGCCTTACGAGCGGCAGCCGTGTTACCATCGGGTGCCTCAGGGACTGGTGCATCGAGAACATAGAGCTTCTTGGCCATCTTGAGAACTATTCTCAGATTGCACTGCCACGAGAGAAAGTTGGTGTTATCCAGCTTTTCATTCTCAAGGATAGACTTGAGAGCGAAGGGGTTATTAGTATTATTATTTTCAGTAGACATTTGTCAAGATAAGCAAAGAAAATAAATTAGTATAAAGAAAGTGAAAAATCCTTATTAATTTATGACCCAATTACAGAAATTAGAATAAGAAGTGAGAATCTAGCTAAATCAGTCACTAACAGTAGCTGTGGCATACAACATTAGTAAGTGGGTAACTAGACTGACAATTAGTGTCAATTGTGGAAAGATGCACAACTCTCGTGTATGAGGCCGCTAAGACAAGTCATGTCTATGCATTGATACGTTTAGCCTCATCTATGCCCACTTTTAATCTCTTGACAACTGGGGCATGTAGCAAGATAGAAAAGTAATAGTCGTCCTAAAACAGGTACTTGCGGAAGGGCCGGATGTGTCAACGAAACCCTTGCGCCTTGGAAGGATAAACTACGTATCCAGTGCGGTGCTGTGGCTCCAAACACCGATGTTTCGTTTTATGCTCCAAGTGTTCCTTATAATAGGATGGCATAGACCATTGGTTTTAAATATGGGTTCCAATTTTAGTGTTTACCGAATAGGGTCAAACACAACGAATGATTAAATCATACGTGTGTTGTAAAAGCCAGTTTTACTATTTAAAGTCATGACAAATTTGATGAACCCTTTCATCTCTCAGGACACTTAATTTTAAATAACCTATTAAAACTAAGTTTGTCGCGACTTGAATAATCAGTTAAAGTTAATAGTTGAAAACTATTAAGTTATAAGTGTTGAAAAATTTAGTTTAAATTGCAAAACTTTAGCGGTTATTTATTTTATAAAAACAAGCCAGTTGTTATTTTTATAAAATTCCACAAGTTGTAAAATTAGAACTTGTGGTGACAGATTGTGACATTTTAAAACTCCTTTTAAAACGTTTGGTGTTTGGTTAGTTTATAATAAATTTAAGTTATAAAAAAAAATTAAAAGCAACCATAAAGCAAATAAATATGTAAATCTTTTAGGGTCAAGTTTGTTTGATCTTGCTAGAGCCAGTTAGCAATAACAAACGGGTCACGGGGTCCACAAAATTAAAACAACCACAAGGATGGACTTCCGTGCATCTGGTCATCTCGGATGACTCCCACTGACTCCATGATTCCTGTTGCGTCTTCAGATTTGTCTTCGGGTTTTTATTACATTACTTAAAATAAAAAAAAACTATTCTATTACAACTTTGAGCCATCAAAAGTGGGTCAAAACCATAAAACCAAAAACTGAATAATAAACACAAACAACTCAATCACATGGGTCGGGCCAGATTTACATATTCAACATAATCACATACGGGCAATAAATTTGGTCAAATAAAAAAATTAAAATCGACCAAACTAATAAATAAAAATGCCCCAAAAACAGATCAGATCAGAAACTTTAATATAGTTAAAGTTTGTGATTAATCTAACCGGTGAAACCAGACCGGTTCCGATTTTGGTGTTATAACTCAGGCTCTGATACCACTGTTGGGTTTCAGTGGTGATCAGTTTGACTTTTTATCAAAAACGGGTTTTGACAGAGAAATTAATTAATTCAGTTAATTAATAAATACGCAGCGGAAAATAAAATCATAACCTATTTAACAGCACTGACAAACCGAACAGGATCTGGTTATGAACACGCAAACACAAAAAAACAATTAATCTACTGATGAGATAAATTATACCTCGGTTAATGATTAACCGGTTGAGACACCTAAGTACAACGAGCCGATGCTAGATCACGAACCAGACGCGAGAGAACGGGACGCCGGGGCTGACCGAGAACTGGGCAGGCAGCGGGCTGGGGCTGGCTTGGTGGTTGCCGTAAATCACCAAACGGATGATTCCGTTTTGGTGTTTGGCGGCGGGCGAAGAGAACCAAAACCAAAACCAAAATGGTTTTTTTTTTTTTACTTATTTCGATAAAAAAAAAACAAATAATTCCCTTGCGGCCGGCAAAACTTATTGTGTACTTCACATATTTATAAACCCTACTAATTGTTTTCGGGCCCATAGCTTAATACGAGATGCAAAAGCCCGAACCCATTTAATTGTTTTAATTAAATATTAAAACAATATATATAATTATTATTTATAAACCAGTATAAATAATAATTCGCGTCTAACGAATATATATAAAATATATCGTCTCGCTAACAGTTCGTAATTACCAGTTAAGCAGGTTAAGTGGATTTAATGTTCGTTGTCCTAGGTGTAACTCTTACGGGTCATAGCTCGGTCAGCCGTGTTGTCCATCGGGTCGGTCCATAAAATCCAACACTCTATTTATCGGTTAAGGCAAAGTTGTCCTAACCAAACACAAGCTGTTATATATTACGAATATTGTTTATTAAAGTACTCTAATGGGCCTATACTAGTAAACAATAATAATGATATGAGTAGAGATCTTTATTTTTTGAAGAACTTGAACACGTTCACTGATAAGAAGCAATTCAATGGGTTCTTGAACCGTTTATGAACAAGTTGAGAGGCGAAGCGGCGGCTAGTGGTTCGATGTTGAAGTTTGCTATGGAGGAGACGAGTGGGCCGGATTCGAACATAATTTACGGCCTTACGCAGTGCGTTCCCACGTTATCGGAGGTGCAGTGCGATGATTGTTTGGGATATGCAATTAATCAACTATCATTGTGTTGTGATGGGAGATATGGTGCGGTAATTCTTATGGCACGTTGTAATATTTTTAGGTATGAGATTTATGAATTTTACATCAATTCAAGAACTCTCCCGCCACCATCTCAGCATGTTCCATCACCACCATCTCAGTCTGTTCCATCACCACCAGGTACGTATGTTACTATTAAAAAAACGAGTTTGCTACAAAAAATTTAGAACGCAAAATTTGTGTCGTAAATTGCGACACATTTGCGACCAGATAGCGACAAAAATGAAAACTTTAGAAAACCTTAGGGTCTCTTTGGTATGAGGTAATGGAATGGACGAAGGAATGTAGACGAGGGAAAGTAATGGATCATTTCATTTCATTGTCATGTTTGGCTACCATGTGAGAATGAAATGAATCACTACTTAGTGTTGTTTGTTAGGAGGGAAAAGACGAAGAAATTGAATACAATTCATGAAAAGATAAATAAATTACCTAGGATAATAAGGTCATGGGTTGGGTAATGGGTCAGGGCATGGGATGAGTCATGGTTCGGATCATGGGTCAAGGCATGGGACGTGTCTTGGGTCGAGTCATGTCGTATCGTGGGTCGTGTCATGTCATGAGACGAGGCATGAGTCGAGTCATGAAATAAAGCATGGGAGGGGCCATGGGTCATGGCACGGGTCAGGTTATGGGTGGGTCATGGTCGGGGCATGAGGCGAATCATGGGACAAGTCATGGTTCGGGTCATGGGCCGAGTAATGTCGGGTCGTGGGTCGAGTCATGGGTCAGAGCATGGGACGAGCCATGGGTCGCCTCATGGGCGGTCAAGGGTCAGATCATGGTTAGCGTCATGAGCCGGGTATGGGACGAGGCATGGATCGAGTCATGGGTGGGTCATGGATCGGGTCATGGTCCGGGCATGGGTCTGGTCACGAGTCGGGGCATGGGTCGGTTCATGGGTGGTGGTCATGGGTCGAGTCATGTCGGGTCGTGGGTCGGGTCATGGGTCGGGTCATGAGACAGAGCACGGGACGAGCCATGGGTCGCGTCATGGGCGGTCATGGGTCAGATTTTGGTTAGTGTCATAGGCCGGGTATGGGACGGGGCATGGACCGGGTCATGGGTCGGGGCATGGTTTATGTCATGGGTCAAATCATGATTTAGTGTTTGGGTAGGGCATTTATGAAAAAAAAACTGTAAAACATTAAAAATGTTTTATAAAAAATAAATAGAAAAACGTTCTTTTTATTTTTAAATCACAAGAGTAATTTCAAAAAAGGGCCCACATCTCTTCCATCCCGCAGCGACGCAGCCCCCCACAAATTTATTTATTTGAGTTAAGTTCTATTTAGTTTACGAATTTCATGAATTTTCTTGGTCTTCAATTCATGATATACAAAATTTCAACGACAATTACCACTACTCACCACCTTCAAAATCTTTAGATATTTAAAATTTTTAATAGCAAACATTTTTCAATACACGAAAATAACACTCTTAAAAGTGAAATGCGAAATAATTGATCACTTCAAACCTCAAATAACAACATATCAAAAAATTAAAACAAAAATAATCATCAACGATTAAGCATTTATTGAAGAAATCCTCTGGGCTGTTATAGAGGGATTATAGAAAAGAAGAAAAAAAATACAGTTAAAAGTCTTCCTAAAAAATCTAACCTCACTGCTTATATACACATCCTATCTAGCAAACAAAAGACGGTTACAACAGAACAAATAGTAAGAATCTTACAGTTAATTTTTGATAGATTCTTTCACATAGTTCATATCGAAGCATTTATTCGTCGTCAACAGTAACTTGTGCACGTTAATAGAAACTACATGCATTGGTGGTAACTACATCTTGCTGACCCTTTATTCCCGATCGGCAGTAACTTATTCACAATTGTTTATGTTGCTTCCACCTTTCTACCAATAGACTACTACAACTTTACATAATTGACTTGAGCACTATATACCAACAATCTCAACCTTAGTGCAAAGTCAAACCCAACTAGTTTAGCAAACGTCTAACACATTCATACACTATAGTAACATGGGACCTCATAATGCCATTGTTAACATATCAACAACATATCATCAATATTAAACTTATCAATCTTCACCTCGTTATAGTTTATGATAGCCCTGATGAAATGTAACCATAAATTATATGCTTGGTCCCCTCGTGATACATTTGATTCTTGGATGGATGTATTGCATGTTGATTATGTTATCACACAAGACCACTGCATCAATGACCATGACCCCAAGTTCAGAAACAAAGTACTTCAACCATATAGCTTCTTTTACTGCTTCAGTCAAAGCTATACTTAATTGTAGATAAAGCCACCACATGCTTTCCAACTGACTAGGTATCTAAGAAATTTAAATGCATAGCAAGTAACAAATCTCCCATTATCAAGATGCTTTGCAAAATCTACATCAACATAACTAACAACCATACTTTCTTCATCACACCCATTACCAAATTCCAACCCAATATCCCTTGTATCAATCAAGTACCAGAGAATCCATTTCACAACTTCCCAATATCGTTTCCTTGAATTAGCCAGAAACCTGCTAACTGCAGTAACAACATAGCCTGTATCTGCCCTGGTACACACCATTAGTTACCTGTGATTTCCAACAACATTAGCATATGGTATATCCAAAATATCTCCTAGATCATCACTTGTTTGTGGAGAATCCTTGCTTGAAAACTTGATGTGTTGTGCCATTGGAGATGTTACAACTTTACTCTTATCCATGAAGAAATTATGCAAGACCTTCTTCACATAATCACCTTGAGTCAACTTAAGCTTCCTAAGTTCTCTTTCCTTGTGAATTTCCATCCACAATCTTTTTGGCGTCACCCAACTTTTTCATACCAACTCTTTCATCAACAACTATTTAGCGGCTACAATATCTTGCTTATCCCTAAATGCTACTAGCTTATCAGCCACATATAGCAAGTACACAAACTCCCATGTTGTGTATTCCCAAAAGTAGACACAACTATCATAGTTCTTCCTTTAAGCCCAATGTACTCATCAAATCTTTCTTGCTGGTGAACATTACCAAATCCCACCCATTCAAGTACCCAAGAATCCATTTCACAGCTTCCCAATGTAGTTTCTTTGTATTAGCTAGATATCTACTCACCATACTAACAACATAGCCGATATCCGACCTGGAACACACCATTAGATACATCAGACTTCCAACAACATTAGCATAAGGTATATCCACATCCTACTTCATTAGTTGTCTGTGGAGAATCCTTTCTTGAAAACTTGAAGTAGTGCAGCATTGGAGTTGTCACAACTTTACTCTTATCCATGAAGAAACTTTTCAAGACCTTCTTCACATAAGCACCTTGAGTCAACTTAAGCTTCTTAAGTTCTTTTTCCTTGTAAATTTACATCCCTATTATCTTATTGGTTTCACCCAATTTTTTCATATCAAACTCTTTCATCAACAAGTGTTTAGTAGCTACTATCTCTTGCTCATCCCTGGAACCTACTAGCATATCATTCACATATCACAACAAGTACACAAACTCCCATGTTGTGTATTTCCTTAAGTAGACACAATTATTATAGTTGCTCCTTTTAACCTCATGAGTGACCATGTACTCATCAAATATTTTGTACCATTATGTTAGTGACCATATGAGACCATTTATGGACCCTTTTTTAAAAAAAACATACCTTGTCTTTTTGGACCTCAACCTCAAATCCCCTTGTGGCTGTTTCACGTAAATGCTTTTTTAAAGGCTCCCATGTAAAAATGCAGCTTTAACATCCAAGTATCCCGGTTAAAAGTCCGTTACAACAGTTAAGGAGAACTTCACTGTAAGTGATGAGTGTTTCACCACAGGTGAGAATATCTCATTGTAATATACACCCACTCTTTGTGTAAACCCCTTATTTACCAACATACCTTTGGACTTGGTGCTTCAACCATTTGAATACCTTACTTACCTTGTAAATCCACTTATAATCCACTAGCTTTTGATCCCTAGGCTTATGAACTAAGACCGAAGTTTCATTCTTTCATAAGGAATCAATCTATTCCTCCATGGCTTTGACCCACGTCTCTTCATCAACAGAAGTAGCAACCTCATTGAATGATAAATTCTCAAGGCAGTTTTCCTACTTTTCAATAGTAAAAACAAAGAATAGATGTTTTCATTTCTTCTAAACCTTGCAGAAGGAAAATTTTGAATTCTTGGTCTATCCTAGCCAAGCTATAAGCACTTGTACCAACACTATAACTCCCTGTTGTTGTGGAGTTTTGTTTACGTCTCCACTCATATCTTGATTGCGCTCCACCACAATTTGAACTCCCTGTTCACTATGGCCTTTTCCAAAAGTTTCACCACTTTTGCTATCGATCACATCCTTATGCAATGTGCCCTTCTTGCACACCGCGTCACTCTCACAATGACTTTATGACTTACATCATCTAATCTCCAAAGCCAATAGCCTTTGACACATTTAAGATAACCTAGAAAAATACCTCTGAGCTCTTGGTTCTAGCTTCCCTTGGTTAACATGAGCATAAGTTATTCCTCCAAACACCCTTAAATTACATAGTTTGCTTTCTTCCTAGACCAGGTCTCCATTGGTGTTTTCATCTCCATTGCTGATGTTGGAGACCTATTAACGAAGTATGCTACTCTAGACGTATCTTCAGTCGAGAACTTATTATCGTTAAATCTTGAGAGTCCGTTAGAAGCTTATGAAATCGTAGAGGATTTGTGGATTTGGATCAAGTCTTTTCCTTGATTTGCGACCCATAGATTTCTTTTGCTTCAAATATTTTAAAAGTTATATCTGTTAAGTTTGGTCTCAAATTACCATTTCTACATTGATTTGTAAATACATATCATTGACCCACTTCAAGGTTGAGACACTATCCTTCAATATATACGTCGAATTAACTTAAATGTTGTTGCATTAGAGATATCACCATAAAAAGTATTACTTTATACTAACCAACACATAGTTTCATCTAGCCGACCCAAAGGGTCACACTTAGACATCGCTCTATTAAACTAACAGTAAGATTAGTGTGACATATAGAAGTTCTTGCATACCCGTGAGTCAATGTGACAACACTTAAGCACTTAGAATTTTATTATTGAGGTCATAATTTACAAACAGTTAATTAGTATATTAAACTATTTCTAAGATTGTTTATATTTATTTCATCACTAAATTTATACATGGGTTGATCAAATCAACACACATCTTAATGGAGTTTTCTTAATATATCTTTTTCATGGCTATTTTTGCAGGCAAAAAAAGTAGCTCGAGTCAAACTATAATCTTAGTGATCATTATCCTGACTGTTAGCGCAATACTCATTGCTTGCATCTGCATTTTCATCGTACTGAAGAGGAAGAAGAATCTGGTTAAAAAAGGTTAGATTAAGTTCTTAAGTACCTTAATTAGGAAGTTAATATGATATAGGCTAAATTTTTTTTTGATGAAAATGCATGATTCCTACGTAAAAGAGGCAAAATGACTAAAATTTTTGTATTCTTTGTTGGGCTATATTCGATTTTCAATCTTAATCCAGTCATCAAAAGATTTGATCATGTTTAGTTGTGTCAAGTTATCAAGTTCTTCTATTAGTTTTTTCTTATCTCTTTTTGTTTCTTTAAAATTATTGGACATATAAGATTCTAAATAACAACTGAGTATCCGCTACTTATATATGCGGCCCTCTAAAAACAACATTAATTACATATATATCCAATTTAAAATTTCATTTCTAATATCCCTTCATTAATTACATATATACCAACTGGATGATAGGATCGATGAGAAACGACGATGGATGTTAGAATTGATTGGAAGCGGGAATTAGAAAGTTATGGTTGGGATCGATGGAATAAGAATAGTATTTCTTGTAAAGTTAAAAATGTAATTTTAAAAAGGAGGGGGATATATATGTAATTTAAGTTTTGGGTTGGATATATATGTAATTAGAGTCGAAAATAAGGGATATATGTAATTCTACCTATTGCATAAATCATGTAACGTAGTCTAATACACTTTCAAATCTAAGGTTAGGACCGTCTAGAACTTTGACCATAGAAAGAGAAACCTTGGAGTACAATCTTGAACATGAAGAATTGAATTGAATACAATGATGTCCTATGGAAACCTTCTCACGACTAGTGGCAATCAACTTCTACATGTTGTTTGAACAAGTGCATTGCACTTAAGGATTGAGATACGGTTCATTACTGTTAAACCTAAGTATACTACAAAATAACCATAAGACCACCAAAGATGGAGAGCGTTAACCCCCGACCAATAGGCATAATTGAAGGCACAAAATGTAATCGTGAAAACTTACCCTTACTCACATTGTTCCGTTCTGTTTTGTCTGGGAGAGAGATTTGGGTTCATAAGAAATGTCACGCCTTAAATACCACAATGCGTTTTGGACGCATTCGCTTGTAAATGTGAGAAAAACTCCATAGTTAAACGTGCTCGGGTGGAGTAATCCGGAAATGGGTGACCCCTTATGAAGTTTTCACCCGGACAACCAAAAACAAATCTGTGAGCTCTTATTGGGCAAAGCGTATAATATATTGTCGGTACGAGAGGCCAAATGTTACGTAAACACTCGGTCTGATTTAGTGATCTTTCATCGGTGATCAACGACGTATTCATCTGTCAGTGATCTTTCGTCGATCAAAGTTCGTTTATTTAGTAGTGTGATATGGGCATAAATAGAGAAAATACTTTTAGCCGAACACTAGAAGAAAAGTGCAATGAAAGAGGTGGTAAAAGAGGAAACTTCTCTTAGAGGTGCGAGAAGTCATTAATAAATTAGGTATGTAGTTATGTCAGCGTTAAGTTGCATCATCAGCAAGTCACTTGGTCTTTCAACAATAACTTACAAGTTGCATCAGCAACAAGTTACTTGGTCTTTCAAAAACTAACTTGCATAAGCAGTAAGTTAAGTGTTCTTAGTACTAACACTGTTTCAATCACTAACACTTATCATTAGTAACAACTTGCCATGAGTAGCAAATTCTTCTAAACTATCTAACACTACCTTAGTTCACTACACTTACAATCTTTAGCAGTAGTGGAAACATTTTAAACACCAACTAATCATCAACAAGTGTGATTACCATGAGTAGAACCACTTAAGTTTTGTAACATCAGTTCTAAGGATATTAGACCAAACATGTAGGCATCATCAGATGACCATTCTGTATAGTTTAGGTTCACTTATCGGAAACATTGGGCTTAGTAGTCATAGTAGATGGTAGGTATATAAGACAGAGCTAGTGAACTCATACTTGAGCCAACTAAAAAGAGATCAGTGAGCTAGAAAAGGGTACAACTTAAAAAGGGCATAACTTTTGTTATGTTTAGAGTTATGACTATAAGTAATAGACTGAAACGTCTCCACAGACCAAATCATGTGACAATCGAACCATCACATCTCAATTTCAGCATGTGGAGCTTAGATAGTGAGCTAGAAAAGGGTACAACTTAAAAATAGCATAACTTTTGTCATGTTTAGAGTTATGATCGAGTACTATAAGTAATAGACGGAAACGTCTCAACAGACCAAATCATGTGACAATCGAACCATCACATCCCAATTTCACCATGTGGAGAGCTTTTCTCAATATTTGTGCTTTTTCTCTCCTTAATGATGAGGATAATATGTTTGTGTTATGAGTCTGGCAAGAAAACACAAAGTACAATTGTGTTTGTATTTTGTTGTGTAACAAAATAACAAGTTGGTTAAAATCATACTCACTTATTTAAGATATTGATAACAAGTTGGTTAAAATCATATTTTAGTGTACCGTATCAATGCATCTTCAAATTGGAAAAGGAAAAAATTGCATATATCTTCATCCTATTATTCATCGGCTTTCTTCTCTAACTAGATAATACTGTGGATATAAGCATTATTGAATCACTTCAATACAACTTTGAAACGATAAAAGCAGCTACCAATGACTTTTCTGAGAGTAATAAGCTTGGAGAAGGTGAAGGTGGATTTGGGTCGGTGTACAAGGTAATAAAGAAAACACATTTGTTTTTAGACTTTGATTTGTGAAATGAGAACCTTAAATTTATATAAATTTTGAATTGTTAGGGTAAGCTTCAAAATGGACAAGAAATAGCAGTGAAGAGGCTTTCAAAGGAATCTGGACAAGGTGAAACTGAATTCAAGAACTAGGCCATGCTTGTTGTGAAGCTTCAACATCGTAATTTGGTTAGGCTCCTTGGTTTTAGCTTAGAAGAGACTGAAAGGCTTCTCATCTACGAGTTTATGCCAAATGCAAGCCTTGATCATTTTATATTTGGTAATTTCTTTTTAGTATATATCAACATATCACACGACCAAACATGTTATGTGTACATGCAAAATATGTCTTGGTTGTGTATATAATAATGTTTATAGTGTACAAATTATCTTAGAACTCTTTAATGTTTTAGAAGTCTATTTTTGAGTATTTGGTAGAAATATTATTACTAATATTTTGTCATGTTTGTTGTAGATCCAACTAAGGGTGCATTGCTTGATTGGAATAAACGTAACAAAATTATAAAAGGGATTGCTCGTGGCCTTCTTTATCTTCATGAAGACTCACGTTTGAGAATAATCCATCATGATTTAAAAGATGGTAATGTTTTGTTAGATGAAGAAATGAATCAAAAAATAGCAGATTTTGGCATGACAAGGTTGTTTAAACTCCAAGAAACCCATGGGTGGACAAATAGAATCGTTGGGACTTAGTAAGTACACCACCTTTGAATGAATATCATAATCCATTGCGTCTTCTATACAATTTTTCAAAGGTTCATTTTTTTTGCTAACTCTCTTTCTCTTGAAACCATGCTATAGTGGCTATATGCCTCCGGAATATGTTATGCATGGCCAATTTTCAGTAAAGTTGGATGTTTTTAGTTTTGGAGTATTATTGCTTGAAATAATAACGGGTCAAAAGAATTATTGCTTTAAGATTGAAGAGAGGGTAGAATTCCTTCTTAGCTATGTAAGTACTGATACCGAGTTACTAATAGTATAGAAGTAAGTTTCATCGTAGTGCTAATAATTTGACTACTCTTTTATAGGCATGGAGAAGTTGGAGATATGAAACTACATCCGATATGATAGATCCTGCATTGATGATCGAATCTGGTTCATTACAAGAAATTATTAGAACCATCCATATTGGTTTGCTATGCGTTCAAAGTAATGTTGTTGAAAGGCCAAGCATGGCTTCAGTTGTTCTTATGCTTAATAGTTCATCTTTTACCCTCCAAATACCATCTGAGCCAACATTTTTCATGCGTAGTGCTGCAAGAAAAATAAGTGGCTCAGAAAACTATAGTCAAACATCTTCTTACTCTTCAGGAAAAGAGGCTTCAATATCCGATAATGTTGCATGATAGTCTATTCATTGTCCCAAGTGTTAGTCATTGTAATAACTTAAAAACATCAATATTTAATAAACAAGTATTCTATATATAAATATTTAATGATATATGATAATATTTATACATCTAGAGGGTCGTTCAATACATAATTGTTTTAAAGAACATAAGTATGGAAAATGTATTAAACATATGAGCACATTGTTTTAATTGTGTTACATAATACGTTTATATAATAACTTATCCAATACCTTCCTCTCTCCAATTATATATTATCAACACAATAAACAAAGTGTATTATTCAATTCTCACATTTCTCTGTTTGTATTGAATAAAAATATGTGTCAAATATAAATTAATTGTAAAACATTGTTAGTTCATAAGAAATACAAGACATATGATGTGATATATGTATAAAATATTATAAGAAAATCACACACACGCACGCGTGCGTCCACACAAACATAAATCGTTTAATTTTTCTATCCATGGTTTATATTTTTAAATTTATTGTGCTTCTTACATACAAATATGTACATTTATGTACATCAAAAAACAACAAACTAAATTTTTCATAGATTTTATATATTTAAAAGGTACCTACACATGTGTAGGTTATGTGTAGTGATCGATGTCGTTTGGTCAATCAAAAACAATACTTAAACACCTTAATTAGCAAGGGTAAGTAGAGTACCGTATCCACGAGGAGTATGTGGAAAGTGTTACTTTGTTACAATGATTCAAAGACAGAAAACAATAAACTGATTTGGATTTAGGTTTAAAACAATAATGAGAAAGGTAATCCTCTCTGAGGTTCGGGTATGCAAACACAAGTTCTTCCAAGATAATTAGCAATCGATTACATAGACATAATCATTCGGTTCAATTGAATTCAGTGATAATATGAGAACCCGTTGTAAATAAAACTTATTCTCATACAACCATCAATGACAAACCAACTATAATCCAACCTCCAAATTGTCCCCGGTGTAAAGAAATCAGAGACTATTGAAACTTGAACAACAATTCGAAATCAATCAATGAAATTTAAAGTATTCAATCAATAAATGGAATCATATGGCTTAACATGCCAATCAAGATTACAAACCAAGCTAAATATACAAGGATTCACAAGTGTCCAACAAAACCCTAGACCCAAAGTGGACTACAATGGATTTAGCTACTCATATCCATAACAACAATCGAATCTAATGTATTTGAACTTACAAGCATGAAAAATCAAGAACGATCAGTCCAACTATGGTAGAAATTGCCTCTTGGGAGCTTTGGAACGGCTGGAATCGTGTAAGAACGGAAGTGGTGGCTGCTGTGGTCAAAAACCGGATTTAGGTTAATTTTTCCCATAAAAGCAGATCTTCGCGTGTCGCGAAGATGGTGACCAAGTTCTTCGCGTGGCGCGAATAATAAAATAGCCGGGCGCGCCTCTAGAGATCTTCGCGTGTCGCGAACATTGGAGCCCAGGTATTCGCGCGGCGCGAAGACCATAAAATCCAGGAATTTGACTTTTGTGACCTTTAATCTCTCGTGCTTCGTATCCTACTGCTTTGCTTCCGTTGTTCGCTCATTTAGCACATAAAATCTGGGAGGTAGACACAACCACAAACACGCATAAAACCGAACAAAAATACAAATCAAAATAACTAAAACGCACACACAATGAGATATAAACACGATTTATTAAACCCTACATCACATCCCCACACTTACTCTTTTGCGTCCCGAAAAAGAACTATGCAATTGAATCATAATTGGAATCTGCTCTCGCATTCTCAAACGATTAAAACATAATCACGCATTGACTGTAACAATTGGTATTTCTATCCGACTAAACCCAATCACCGATCTATTGAGCCCCCGATTATGTGATCTACTATCCTATTCATTACCAAGCAACAGGTTGTCTATGGGTCCCACACTTAGGAAGCTGCAACTTAGTCTAGCCCCATCTCAAGGTCATGTTTAGGCACGGGTTAAACCTTATAGATTTCCCACCACTATAAACACTAACTTACAAGTTTTTGAAAATTATGGAATTATGGATTGATGGATGCATGTTTTTGAGCTTTTATTATTATTTTATGAATGAACCTAACCGAGTGGTGTTTCAATCACGTTAGAACACTATATATGACACGTAGGCTGCAGTTCTTAAGCAATGAACTACCTAAGCTTCGGAGCATGGGTGTATCCTTCAAGTCACCATCCCGAAGGGAAACACGTACTCCTAACCTAGTCATCCACTATTGATCACTTAAGTCCCGTCCATGAGTGTATCCTCCAAGTCACCATCCCGAAGGGAAACACGTAAGCTGAACTCAAGCTCTCAATTTTGTTTAATTAAGCTCATGCAAGGTGGATTATGGATTGCGGGCGCCACCAACTTTCGGATTTATTTTCATAAAAAGAAGTGGTGTGCCAAGTAATTTTAAAAACTTATAAATTTTTGCTTATATTGGTACCTATCACCCTATATTAACAGTTTCAACCTTGCTGAAACCCCTAAGATGAGAACCCACAAGACATCCTGAATTAATTATCAATTAAACCTAGATACACTATCAGGATATTTAAGCTCTTTAGATAGGTTGGGTCTACCAAAACATTACAAATCAGCCGCGTTTTCTATTTATTATTCAATTTAATCACACACAAGCATAGTTCCAATTGTACCTATCATTTCTCATTTAACTACACAGATTCTAATCCAAGGACATTTCTGAATTATTAATTTTTAATTTTTATGGATTTTCAAAAAATTTAAACTATACAGACTCAATGACAACTTAGACGAAAGTCTCCCTTCCCACACTTAAACACTATATTGCCCTCAATGTAGGAAGAGTAACAAAAACTAAAAGACATATACAAAGATTAAAGAACTTAGCTGGACATGCGATCGTATAGCATTTCATTCGTGATCGTGCTCCACAGATGCAAACGGGCAGCTTTTACAAGAATCAAGCGAGAATCGGAAATCACCACCCGAATGGAGATTGAGTACGAGTGGATCAATCAAAACCTGCAAATATAAGCTCAAGCAAAACCCACAAGCATCATACGACTCAATAACAAGACGCAAATGAAACAAAAGACAAGACTGATTCACACAATTAAAAACGAAAATAATTTATTTTTTTATTTTATTTATTTTTTTATTTTTTTTCTAGATTTCGCGTGTCGCGAACAATGGGAGGCAGGATCTAGAATTGCTGCCGGACCACAATATCTTCGTGTGTCGCGAAGATTTGGTCAGGGTTCTTCGCGTGGCGCGAAGACACCTCGGTGACAGAAAGATAAGTTGGAAAAACCAGTTTTTGCCTTAGAAAAATTTTCAACTCCTAAAAACTCAAATTTTTCCAACTTTTCCAAATATTGTGTCAACACTTAATTTAAGTACGTACATACCTGGAACGTGATTCCCCATCCTTTTCCTTTCCGAAATCGACACGAAAACCTACAAAACTTGGGAAAACTACGAAAACACACCAAAAACATCAAAAGTTACAAACACTTTACAAATGGTTCCCTACCCCCAAGAACTTGTGCCTTGCCCTCAATGGCACACAAATGAGCCCAAAACCCCGCAAAATCTTCCCCACACTTGGACAAACTCACAACAAGCAACAAAATAAAGCGGTAAAGTCTAACTCACTTCCGTAGGCATCACGGGTGCATTTAGCGTATGCACCAAGCCTTTTAAACCCCTCGGTAGCCCGAGTGGACGAGTTTAGTCTCGTGAGGGTTTTTAGGGAACACACCCACAACGTTCAAACAATAAAACACAAAACTAGACAAAGTAAAACTTAGGTTGCCTCCTAAGAGCGCTAAGTTTAACGTCTTCAGCCATACGCGGTGTACCTGAGATTGGTTACATGTCTCCCTCTTCTAGAGTGCTCAAGAACAACACCTCAACCTGCTTATCCGACCCATTGATATCATTAGGTTCTAAATATGGCTTCAAACGATGGCCATTCACTTTTTGTCTCAAATGGTCTTTAAAGTCTTCAATCTCTACGTCACCCGAGTGACCCACTTTGGTCACCAAGTAGGGACCTGTCCACTTGCTTTTCAACTTACCTGGGAAGAGCTTCAATCTAGAGTTGAACAACCATACCTTTTGCCTAATGGCAAAGGTTTTCAACCAGATCTTTGCATCGTGCACCTTATTCGTCTTGTCTTTGTAGGCCTAGGCACTCTCATATGCATCATCCCTTAGCTCTTCCAACTCACTCAAGCATAATTTTCTTTGCTTACCTGCAGCATCATAATCAAGATTAACATTTTTAATGGCCCACAATGCTCGATGAGCCAACTCAACAGGTAAGTGACATCCCTTCCCATAGACCAACAGGTATGGAGTAGTGCCAATAGGTGTTTTGTAAGTACTACGGTATGTCAACAAGGCATCATTAAGTTTGTTTGACCAATCCTTGCGGTCAGACCGTACTGTTTTCTGCAAAATATCTTTGATTTCCCTATTGGACACTTCCACTTGACGACTTGTTTGTGGAAGGTAAGGTGTGGAAATTCGGTGGTCTACACCATAGCGTTTCAACAGTTTGCCAAAATGAAAATTCTTAAAATGAGATCCCCACGGGGGAGCCCAAATATAGAAAAAATGTTAGACTGCACAAACTTGCAAACCACACTATGGTCGTTGGTCTTGGTGGCAATTGCTTCGACCCATTTTGACACATAGTAAACGGCCACCAAGATGTACAAATTGCCAAATGAATTTGGGAATGGGCCCATGAAGTCAATTCCCCAAACATCAAAAATATCAACCACAAGGATTGGTTGCATGGGCATCTCATTCCTCTTAGTGATATTGCCCATCTTTTGGTAATTAGTACAAGTCCTAGCAAACTCAAAGGCATCTTTAAAGATGGTGGGCTAAAATAACCCGCAAGATAATATCATATGCCCTGTTTTCTGGCCACTAAAATGGCCACCACACGCAAACGTGTGTGCAAGCTCCAACAAATCCGGTTCATCCCAGATGTACTGGTTGGCCTTTGTCAGGAATTTGTTCTTCTTCTTCTTGGTCCAGTCTTCAGGAATAGAACCTGTCACCAAATAGTTAGCAATACATGCATACCAAGGATCAGAAGATGAAATAGACATTAAACAATCATCAGGGAACCGTTCATTAATCTCAGGGGAGACATCCTCTTCATCCCTTTGAATCTGTGACAGATGGTCAGCCACGAAGTTCTCACATCCTTTCTTGTCTCGGATCTCTAGATCAAATTCCTGCAATAAAAGGACCCACCTGATCAACCTAGGCTGGGCATCCTTCTTTGCCATCAAATATCGGGCAGCTGCATGATCAGAATAAACAATTACTTTGTTGCACCAAATATATGACCTGAATTTGTGTAACGCATAGACAACTGCAAGCAACTCCTACTCTGTTGTGGTGTAATTCAATTGAGCACCAGAGAGGGTCTTGCTTGCATAGTAAATGACAACGGGTCGTTTGTCTACCTTTTGACCCAAAACAGCCCCAACCGCATAATCACTCGCGTCACACATTATTTCAAAAGGAAGGGTCCAGTCTGGTGATTGCAAGATTGGGGCTTGTACCAATTGATCTTTTAGAACATGAAAAGCATTTAAACAATTTTGATAAAATTCAAAAGGCACATCTTTAATAAGTAAGTTACATAAAGGTTTTGTGATGACACTAAATCCCTTAATAAACCTACGGTAAAACCCGGCATGCCATAGAAAAGAGCGCACACCCTTGACATTCATCGGGGGAGGTAATGTTGAAATGACACTAATTTTTGCTTTATCTACCTCAATCCCCCGACTTGACACTACATGTCCCAAAACAATACCCTCTTGAACCATGAAATGGCTCTTTTCCTAACTTAAAACCAAATTAGTTTCTACACATTGTTGCAAAACTTTAGATAATTCATTTAAACAAACCTCAAACGATGAGCCAAAAACTGAGAAGTCATCCATAAAGACCTCGAGCGACTCCCCAACCATGTCCGAGAAAATACTCATCATACACCTTTGAAAGGTGGTCGGGGCGTTGCACAACCCAAATGGCATCCGCCTAAAGGCAAAGGTGCCATAAGGGCATGTGAAGGTGGTCTTTTCCTGATCATCGAGATGGATGGATATTTGGTTATAACCTGAGTATCTATCTAGAAAGCAGTAAAATTTCTGACCTGATAGCTTCTCTATGAGTTGGTCGATGAATGAAAAAGGAAAGTGATCCTTCGATGTGGCAGCATTCAGTTTTCTATAGTCAATACACACACGTCAGCCGGTTACCGGCCTAGTGGCAAGTTGCTCACCATCATCACCTGTTATTACCTGAATACCTGCTTTCTTGGGCACCGTTTGGGTTGGACTCACCCATGGGCTATCAGAAATGGGATAGATGATCCAGGCGTCCAACCACTTCAAAACCTCCTTTTGGATAACTTCCCGCATGTTGGGATTCAATCGGTGTTGTGTATCCCGTGAAGGTCTGGCATCTGTGTCTGTGATGATCTTGTACATCACAATGGAGGGACTAACACCCTTCAAGTCAGCAATGGTCTAGCCAATTGCAGCTTTGTAATCTTAAAGCACCTTCAGTAGTGCCTCCTCTTGCTATTCATCCAAGTTGGATGCAATGATGACAGGTAAAGTTTCACCCTCCCCCAGAAATGCATACTTTAGGTTTTTGGGGAGGTCCTTCAACTCTACCTTTGGGGGGCTTACAAGTGATGGTTGTAGCCCCGAGTCAATCTCTATTGGTAGACTCTCACATGATGTGTCCATGGAGGTCTACCATCATTCACAGCTAGAGCTTCAGCAAGCTCTTCTTCCTCCTTCAAATCAAGCTCCAATTCCTGTTCAACCCTGTCACAAACAAAACACTCCTCTATGGATTCATCCTCAGAATAGGGATAGCATCCTTCAATGATGGCTGCTATAAAGAATTCATCACTTGGCAGAAGGTTAGATTCATTTGAAAAGATATTTAAACGGACTCGTCTATTTCCAAATGTCATATCAACTGTGCCTAAGCGGCAGTCAATCAAAGAGTGGGATGTGGCTAAGAAGGGTCGACCCAAGATGACAGTTGGTTCAATGACTTTTTCAGATTGCACATAGTCAAGAACTAAGAAATCCACCAGATAGTAGAATTGGTCCACTTTCACTATCACATCACGAACCATCCCTCTTGGAAGTTTAGGGGTCAAATCCTCCAACACCACGGTGGTATTGGCTCGACGTAGAGGACCAAAGTCATATTGGTCATACAAACTTCCAGGAAGGATGCTCACACTTGCTCCAAGATCCAATAGCGCCTTACTCATTTTGAAGTCACCCACTTGTATAGAAATTATGGGCGCTCCTGGATCTTGGAGTTTAGGTGTAAGAGAACCAGTCAAGATAGCACTAATTCGTGCATTCGGATCAAGCTTTTCAGAAATTTTGTGGCGCCTTTTCTGAGTGCACAAGTCCTTCAAATATTTAGCATAGACTGGTATCTGTTTAATTGCATCAAGAAGCGGTATATTAATTTTTACCTGTTTGAAGAGTTCCAAGATTTCCTCTTGTTGAGGACCTCGCTTCTTGACCGCCACCTGTTTACCTGCATTCACTAAAGAAGTAGGGAATGGCACCCTTGGAGGCACCACTCCCCCATTATCGACAGTAGAAGATGTTCTAGGAAAAGGTGGTTCTTTTGGTAAAGCAACCCGTGTAACCGGAATCGGTTCGGGTTCATCATCATTAGCATCATTCTCATCAATATCCTCCACCATACCATCAACAAAAGGTGGTGGATATGCAACCTTATTATCATAAACCTTACCACTTCGTAGAGTACTAACCTTGCCCACATGGATGTTCTTCATGTTTCTGTTCCCCGAAGTGTGATGAGATGGGTTGATCACTGTCACTTGGAAGCTTGCCACTACTCTTCTTTATTTCAGCTAGTTCAGTGGCAAATTGACCCATTTGAGTGGACATGACTTGGAAGGCTTTATCACACACATCATCAGCTTGGCTCTTCTTTTGCAAGTCTTGTTGGATAGACTTCAAAAGACCCAACACAACTTCCTCATTACTCGGATTAGAGGACCCAGATGATCCTCCCTGCCCATTCCCCTTGTGGTATCCCCTTTGGTTGTTGTTTTGATTATAATTTTGATTTTGGGGTGGGAATGGTTGTTGAGCTCTTTGACCACCACCTTCAAAGTTGGGTTTAGCTTGATTTGAGGCATCCCCATAACGGAAGTTTGGATGATTTCTGAGGCCCGGGTGGTATTTGTTGGAGTTCATATCATAGTTCCTGCTACCCCCCTTGCACATAATTCACATTTTCAAAAGCACCTGTGCAATTGGCATCATTATGCCCCAGCTCTCCACACTGCTCACAAACCTCATATGGTTGGCCTCCAATACCCATGTTGGCAACTTGCTTTTCTAATTTCTCTAATCTGCTTGCTTCAACATTAGGACTATCAACTGCTCTAACCACCGAATGTCTAGCCCTCCTTGAAGATTGGACTGTCCTCTTAGATGTCACTGCCATCCTCTCCAAATAGTCCCAGTCCACATCCTTATAATTTGTACCAAAGGTACATTAGAAATAGAGTTTAAGATTCGGGAGTCATCATCTGTCAAACCCTCATGGAAGGCACTAAGCATCTCCCACATTTGCAAACCATGGTGTGGGTAGTTCTTAATCAACATCTTGAACCTTAGGAAGGATTCATGAAACAGTTCCCCAGATTGTTGTTGGAAATTTCTGATGTTCTTCCTAGCATCACTAGTTCTTTGATTAGTGTAAACCTCATCTAGGAACTGTTGTTGCATATCACCCCAAGGGTAGATAGAAGCGGAAGGCAAAGAATGAAACCACTGTTAAGCCTTGTCTTCTAGGGTGAACTAGAATAGTACCAATTTCACATCATCAGCTGTGAATCCTAGTCTCCCAATGGTGTTGCACATGGCATCATAGGCACTTAAATGCAAATATGGCTCTTCTATCCCCCGGCCATGATACTTAGGCAAACTCTGAATTACCTGAGAGCGAACCTCAAATGATCTCCCATGTTGTTGTGGAATAACAACTGGAGATTGATTATAGGCAATAAATGGTCTGAAGTGGCTATGAATTCCTCTAACAGGGCCCTTGTCATGCCTCCTTGGAATGCCTCCCGGGTTGTCAACAAGAGGAATAGCATTCCTAGGACCCGGTCGTCTTTGCCTGTTCACAGGCTGCTGTGGTGGTGGGACTGGTGGAGGAATATCATGCTGGGGTGGTTGCTGTGGCAACCTATGATCAAACTGATGCTCATTCGGTCTTTCAAACCGAACACCTGTATCATGTCTCCTGTATACTGGTAACCTTGGCCTAACCCTCTCTGCCTCCCTTCTGTCAACATCATCATCCTCATAATCATCAAACTCATCATCAAAACCGTCTGCCTCATCCCCATAATTTAGGCCTGAAGTGTATGGGTGGAAACCCGGTGGTGGGGTTGAGTGAAATATAGAAGGTTTTGTGGTTGGGGGTTGTGATGTTGGTGGTGGTAGGGGATTTGTCACTATCCTCAAATATGGTGAAGAATAGTGAAATTCGTGTCTAAACTCAAAGGGTTGGCTTACTTATGGTAGGGAATGGCCAAAGTTTGGTAATGGTGGTATTGGGTTAGTAGTTTGGTTGAGGTTCTCATCTGGTTTAGGTGGAGGAACAAATGATGAGAACACACCCGAGGAGGGTTGTTGTTCTGGTGGTAACTGACCTGCAGGAGGCAAGTCAGACTGCTTCCCATGATCCGGTTTATTCTCCATGTTAGTTAGAGAAGACATAACTTTGTTTGTTCTGTGGAAGACCCTGTTTTGCCTAGCAGTCTTCTCAATCTCTGGATCAAAAAGCAATGGGGAAGATTTGTTGGAGTATCTTGTATGATGCATACAACTGAAAAATCACCTACACAACACAAACAAGAAAACATGTGTAACACTGAACAAGACAAAATAAAACAAGTCAAGAAAAGTAAATAAAAATTTTGATTTGTTGTGAGATATAGCAAACAATAACAATTAACACTAAGCGCACTAACTCTCCGGCAACGGCGCCATTTTGATCGAGGTCGGTTGGTCAATCAAAAACAATACTTAAACACCTTAATTAGCAAGGGTAAGTAGAGTATCGTATCCACGAGGAGTATGTGGAAAGTGTTACTTTGTTACAATGATTCAAAGACAGAAAACAATAAACTGATTTGGATTTAGGTTTAAAACAATAATGAGAAAGGTAATCCTCTCTGAGGTTCGGGTATGCAAACACAAGTTCATCCAAGATAATTAGCAATCGATTACATAGACATAATCATTCGGTTCAATTGAATTCAGTGATAATATGAGAACCCGATGTAAATAAAACTTATTCTCATACAAACATCAATGACAAACCAACTATAATCCAACCCCCAAATTGTCCCCGGTGTAAAGAAATCCGAGACTATTGAGACTTGAACAACAATTCGAAATCAATCAATGAAATTTAAAGTATTCAATCAATAAATGGAATCATATGGCTTAACATGTCAATCAAGATTACAAACCAAGCTAAACATACAAGGATTCACAAGTGTTCAACAAAACCCTAGACCCAAAGAGGACTACAATGGATTTAGCTACTCATATCCATAACAACAATCGAATCTAATGTATTAGAACTTACAAGCATGAAAAATCAAGAACGATCAGTCCAACAATGGTAGAAATCGCCTCTTGGGAGCTTTGGAACGGCTGGAATCGTGTAAGAATGGAAGTGGTGGCTGTTGTGGTCAAAAACCTGATTTAGGTTAATTTTTCCCGTAAAAGCAAATCTCCGCGTGTCGCGAAGATAGTGACCAAGTTCTTCGCGTGGAACGAAGAACAAAATAGCCGGACGCGCCTCTAGAGATCTTCGTGTGTCGCGAACATTGGAGCCCAGGTCTTCGCGTGGCGCGAAGACCATAAAATCCAGGAATTTGACTTTTGTGACCTTTAATCTCTCGTGCTTCGCATCCTATTGCTTTGCTTCCGTTGTTCGCTCATTTAGCACATAAGATCTGGGAGGTAGACACAACCACAAACACGCATAAAACCGAACAAAAATACAAATCAAAATAACTAAAACGCACACACAATGAGATATAAACACGGGTTATTAAACCCTACATCATGTAGTTAAATAACATACACATGTGTTCGTTATATACATAAACAAGTTCTTATTTTTTTTCTTTTAACTCATAAGAGACAAGTAATCATTGTTTTTCTATCATTTTCTTATATTTAAAAAAAATTAAGATTGAAAAAAATAAATGATTAATTTTATTCGACGTATTCTCCATAGTTTAGTGTTCTACATATACAGACATATAAACATACATACAAACAAAAACTTTTATTGATTTTGGAAGTGTATATGATTTTAGAATGTCTATCGACGGTGATTTTGGAGAAGACGAACAGGCGATTGGAGATTCGGAGTTACTTTGTTATTGGCATTAACCTTTTTGTTATTGGAGATTCGAAATTTTCGCCGGAATCTGGCCGCCTAGACCCGCCTAGGACCGCCTAGGCCCGATTCCGATTAATGGTCCGCCTAGCTCAAAATTACAAGTTAAATGGCCGCCTAGCGCCTAGGCCCGATTTTTACAACACTGGGAAACCCACACACACACGCACACACGATAGTAGAAAAGTAGAGACACAAGAATTATAGTGGTTCAACCAAGATTGGCCTACGTCCACTTTGCAACTAGGGTTCTTTATTATTAGGTGCTCAAGAATACAGTTACATCATAGGTTCTATTTATAATACTAGGATTATGGTTAATGACTTAATTAACAAGAAACTAATAACCGGGCCCAAGCTTATTAGGGCCGGCTCCCTCCTTAATCCTGCGCAAGCCTTCATAACCCAACAATCTCTCACTTGAAGCCCAGATTCAGTAACTCTAGTATCCTCCATATCCAAAGTCTCCTGAGCCTTCAGTCCCTATAAACAAGCTCAAACTTCATCAGATCCACCCTAGTTGCAGCCACCCTCTCATCATATACATGAAGGGGTAGTTGAAGCTCCCCCGAGCTTCAACCCACCGGTCTTAACAGGCCCATCCTTTGTCTTAATCGGCTTGCACACTCCACCGGATCTAGAGATATACCAAGGACCATCACTACTCTCTTCATTCAGCAAGATTCCCATAGGAGAGATTTCACAGTCGGACTAACGGTCTTCAAAACCCAACGTTGTACAGTAACCGGAACACGCCTCGTGCTCCCATTATCACCAAACCTCTGACCTAGATTAGACCTCCGACCCCGCTCAGCTTGAATCACCTTGGCACCAGGCTCCATCATTGCAAAATGAACCTTCTTTCGCCCCTTTAACTCAGTGAACCTAACTTTGTTTTGAAAGACGGTCACACTTCCCTCAGCAAGTACTCTCACCTTATATAATGAACCTCGCATGTTTCCACGAGCAATAGCCAGAGTATCTTTAGTTACCTTCCACTTGCCTCCACCTAGGGCCGGCCCTGGGGTAGCCTTGTCGTGCCGCCGACCAGGGCCCATTTTTTTCGGGGGCCTAAAATTATATATACATATATATATGTTTATGTTATATATATTTATATATAGAGGGAGAGAGAGAACATTTCAGAACAAGGAAATTTTACGAGAACAAAGGGAACAAACATTAATCGTTTAATTTTTTGATCCAAGGTAAAAAAAGATTAAAATTTTATACTTCTTACATACAAATATGTATGTTTATGTACATAAAAAACCATTAAACTAGTTTTTTCATATGTTTTTATATATGTAAAAGTTTCCTACACATGTGTACGTTATGTGTAGGTAAAAAAACTTACACATGAATTACATGTGTGTAGGTATGTATATAAACGAAATTTGTTCGTATTTTTTTGTTTGAATTTCATGAAAAACGAATAAATATTACATTTATATCATTTTCTTATATTTTAAAACTTTTTAAGATTGAAAATCTGAATGATTCGTTTTGCTCTACGTGTTCTCGCAATATCTAGTGTTCTGAATTGAACCCTCCCCTATATAAATATATATATATATATATCTGATTTCTTCTAGAAAGCACCTTATCTCTTTGGTTTTCTCTTAAATTATTTTTCTATATCTCAATTTTATCATAAAGGAAAATAATTAACATAAATAAACTGGTAAAGTTTGAAGCATACAAGAGACATAAATCTTTGATTACTTTGGTATCAGAGCAAAGGCTTTTCTAATATTTAAAAGACTAAGACAGGTCCATGTGACTAACGGCTCTAATCGACGATTAGCAATCACATATTATCAATCAATCACTTGAAGAAAAGGTAAGTGACTAACGGCTCTATTCGACGATTTACCTTCCACTGTCGATTGATCTTCCCTTATGTCGATTGATTACCCATTTTCTTTGATTATTGATTGGCGATTTGGCGCAAATATCGCTCCCGCTCCTCACAAATCCCAATTCGGGGATTCCTATTCCCCGATCTTCAGTGTTAAATGTTACTAAATTAGAAGACCGAATGGACCAGATCAAGAATAAAGACCCAAAATGTATATTTACATATAATTTTTTTCTTTTTAAATTAGTGACCCTATTTTTTTGATGGCCTCAAACTCTAGTTTGACCAAGTAAAGCCGGGCCGCCCCTTACTGCAAGTAATTATTTTATTTAAGCTCACTACATACAACCTGAATACACTTTTGTAGTTCTTTATTGTGCAACTTTCATTGTGGTGTACTGATAGAAAGCTTAAATTCTTTAAAAAAGACTCAGGTTTTATCCCTACTATCACCACTTTGAGAAGGGGCATGAGTGGCTCAATGAAGGAAGACCTGGATCTTTGTGATCTCCGGTTCGATCCCGAAGGCCAGGTTTTACCACCGGTGGGCTTTCGGGCGGGTGAGTTTTTCCTGGAACTGGAGATAACTTGGGATGCTTAAGGGCTCCGTACGGTTGGATTGGGCCAGCTGGCGGTGACCTTTTGCCAATGAATCACCCCGTACGGAGTACCTAGACAATTCTATATTTATTGGCGGTTAAAAAAAAAAGTTATGTATTCTAAACTTGAATACCTTAACGTTAATACGAATTTAAATTTCCCTATCAAAGATTTTTGACATTTTTGCAAATATTAAGGGGTAAGATCGTAAATAAACCTCACTTGTGGCCTCAATGGATAATTTACAAACGGTTAATTAATTATTCCGGCAGAAACGCCACCGCATACGGATGCCGATAACCTAAAAATGTCTATGAATCCGGACGATTACTCACCGGCGGTAACTCTAATCACCTTCAATCGCCCAATTCCTCTCCTCCGACGATCCATAGCAGCCGGAGAAGACGATTCCCTCGTTCTCAGTTTCACAAACCCTAAATCATGGGCATCCGCGTACAAATCGTGTGAGTCGAGAATCATACAACAGTGCGAGGCCGGTGCTCGGATCGGTTGTTCCGTCAGCGCGTCCAAGAAGTGCGCACCGCCGTGGTGGAAAACCCTAACTGGTGGCGGTGTATCTAAAGAGGATTTGATCGAGAGAGAAAAGTGCGAGGAGCGTGAAATGGCGGATTGTTTGGAAGCTTCGAGATTGAGTTGTCGTAAATTCGCGGAAGATAAGTGTTGGCCGGCGTTTAGAGATGCTCGAATCGTTGTAAAAGGTGGTAGCAGTGATGAAAAAGTGAAGAAGCGTGTTTCAGAGTTGGTTGCTAGGGTTTGTATGGGGGAAAAGAGTGTTGGTGGTCTGGAGTTGTATAGATTGGAAGGTTCTTGGTCTCAAATTAAATCTCGAATTGGATTCACCATTGTTAGAGGGAGTGATCTGCTGGAGAAACAGGTTTGAAGAGAAATTCGGCTATGTGTTCATATTTCCAAAGGGGTTGAGGGCTCTGATACATGGTAAGTTTTGTTTCAACTAATTGTTAATTGGTTATCAACTTCTGTAATGCAATTAGTTTTCTTGATAATTATGTTTACAACTATCTATACACCTAGTAATCATCTCAGGATTGTATATATAAACACCTTGTTTATGCTATGATATGATAAAACAACATATAGAACAATCATATGCACAAAAATGCACAAGGTGCGTGCCTAGGCGCAACCCAACACAGTTATAGCCTTGCGTGCATCAAGGCGCACAGGCCCACATTTCCGGCCAAATTTTACAACTATGCATATGTATCAAAGACAAATATGCGCCTTTTACAACTATGCATTTGCGTCAAAGACAAATGCGCCACATATAAATATAGCATGAACTTGGTTTAAAAGTGTGTGCATTAATGTGTGACACGCCGAAGCGAATGCATCGCCACACTTGATGCGTTGTGATCCATGATGCGTTCTTAATGCGGCTATGCGCGCATAATGCGGTCCCTCGCATGGTGCACGCAATGTTGCATTATGCAATGTTTTTTTGGATCTTTTCAAGTTTATTCTTCTCGATTCTTCTTCATCAATGATCAGTTACAACTTTTAAGTGTGTTTTTATGTTTAAATATGTTTTATAAGTATGTTTTAATGTTTAAGTATTAAAAATACGCAATTTGGTTTTTAATAATCCAAACTATTCCTCATTGGCTAATAATGATCTAAACTAATAGTTTGGCTGGTGATAATCCCAACTTTCACTTTTGTCGTCAATGGCAATCGCAATAGCATAATCATCATATATTTACACTCAATTTCGCTTGTATGTTTCTCCATTTCATTTAAAATCGTCATTTTGAGCGAAAATAAGTGTAAAATCGAGTGTAAATATATGATGATTATGCTACTGGACTACTATTGACAACAAAAATGAAAGTTTAGATTATCACTAGTTTGGCTTATTATCAACCAATGAGTCATAGTTTAGATTATTAAAAACCAATTTGCCTTAAAAATATAAAAATTGTTATGTATAATTAATTTTTTTTAGTTATTTTTAACAAGAACGCAGCACATACGTGATGCGCGCGCATCACGCATCGGATTTTTGGACCAAACGCATCACACATTTTAAAACCAAGAGCATGTTTATATAAATAAAACTTTGCATAATACTGTGTTGAGAACCCCACGTATTCCAGTTTGTAACAAAACCTGAAGTTGTATTGAGCTCGTCTGGCCTTTCTGTTAGATGCTAATGTCAATATGTCATAACTTTTGGGGTCCTAGTCACTAGTCAGTCAGGGGTTTAGCTTGGAACAACCAAAATACCACTTAGGGCACGACCTATGCTCAAAATAACAACGATTTGACCCACTTACATTTGGAATACTCTAAAGTTTCTCTATCTTGCTTGAATAAAGTTCTAACCGTGTTCGCTTTGCAAAAATTCGAACTTTAATAATCAATATTCTGTTATCCACCACTAATTCTATTGTCAAAACTCGAAGTAGCAAAGTCCTTCCCTTGTACTTAATGGTGTGCATCCGAACCCAACCAAAAAATAAAATATAGTTGACCGAAACCCAAATAGAATTAAACCGGGTTGGTTCTGGTTTAGTGGTTCAGTTTATACATATAAGTGACAAAAAACATGGTTCATGGCAGTTCTCTTCTACTCGCATTTAAATAACAGTGGTTTTTTCACAATTCTATTGATGGTATGCATCCGAACCCAACCAAAAAATAAAATATAGTGGACCGAAAACCAAATAGAATTAAACTGGGCTGGTTCTGGTTTAGTGGTTCAGTTTATACATATAAAAAATTTGTTTAGTATCAAGAAATATAACCCTAAAAGTCTAAAACGATGCCGTTTCAAGTTTGGAAAAAAGAAAAGAAGAGCGCTTGGTCCAAGTATGAACCTGAGTGATGAACCCATATTTGAAAGAATCTTCAAGAACTGAACCGGAAACTGATTTTCAAAGTAATCTATAACTGAAACGAACATAAAGGGTAGTGGGCAATTTGATCCGGTACCGGTTCGGCTCCGGGTTTAGGGCTAGTTTAGGCTTTTTTAGGTTTGATTAGGGGTTTTAGACAAGTTCAAACAAGTTCCGATGACTTTTTGTCCGGAATCTTTCCAGAAAACGCACCTCAGCGCCTAAAAGCGCGCCTTTCCAAGCGAGGCGCAAGGGCTGTGCTGCGCCTCAGAGCCTAGGCGGGCCCCTCACACGCTTTTGACAACATAGCCTTGACTAGTTAACAATGTCTTTTTAATTAAATTGACAACAAATTAGAACAAGCACTTAAAAGTTTGGAGCTATTTTGTTTAAGTAAATGTCTAGACTAATCCTTCGTTTTTTTACATGTGAAGAGGTCGAAACTTGGTGTGCAAGTTTTAGTTAATTCCAATTTGGGTCAGTTTATTTTAGTCGGTTTTTTTGGTGAATTACCTTAGGGTAAGATTATTTTATTTAGGGTTAATTCTTTATTTTGGTATTGTTTTGTTTATGGTATGATGTTTAGATGGTAATTAAGTTAAGGTCTTATTATATATAGAGGTATAGGGTTTATTTCTCAAAGCGTGGTTTTTGGTTTTCATAAAAGAAAAGAGTCGTGGGTGTGTTAACCCAAAAAAATCGATGATGTTCTTTTATTTTCCGCGATCCAATTGTCCTTCACCCAAATTAAATTGCTTCCATAATGTCACAAAGCCGTCTTTTCGTGCGCCGTGCAACGCCCTTGGATCCCCGAGGCCATTCTATCGTGTTTATGATCATGGGTCTGATCCCATCCTGCCATGGACTCATCAAATGAGTGGCCCCAACTCCAAATTATCATGAAGTGCATACACCTTTAATTAGTACTGTCTCAAACTAGTAGCTGTAACCATCTTCATAAAAATAGCATCAGGCATCGAAAAGACACGCGTAGACATTGGTGGATTATATGGAAGATAGAAATTTTCTATGTAATTATTTATTATTAGCCGTGGGCTTCTAGGTTTCCAATCTGCATATCCTGGTGCAGGTGTTATGTTTGACTGTTTCATTACCGTCGTGCTGATTGGTTTACCTGTCTTCTATACATTATGTTTTGATTAAAAATACAAGGAGTCAAGAAGAGTTATCTCAATCTATTGTCAAGTAGTCAAGAAGGGTTATCTCAATCTATTGTCAAGTAGTCAAGAAGAGTTATCTCAATATATTGTCAAGTAGTCAAGAATAGTTATCTCAATATTTCACATAGCGAATTAGTGGGCCCGATTTGTACAAGTTTTTCTTGCAATAAATAGCTTTATAGAATGGTGCCAGCCATTAGAAGGAACCTGTACATAATTACTACGTATTCTGACGGTGTGGTTATTGTGATTAGGATTTGCATTTCTGGTTGGAATCGAGGGACAGACTTTCGTGTCTACTACATTCTAGAAAGTTAAGAAATCACCTAGTAGTTCTCTTCTATTCATATTTAGATAACGGTCTAGTTTTTTGTGCAATTCTATTGTCGGAAGCAGCAAAACCCCTCCCTTGTACTTAGTGGTGTGCTTCTGCACCGAACCAAAACAAAAAAAAGTACAATATAATGGACTGAAAACTGAACAGATCTAAACTGGTTAGTTCTGGGTTTGGACTGTGTGTGAACCTGAGTGAATCCAAGAGCCAGTTTTTATAAGAATCTTGAACCAAGAACTGAACTGAAAACTGACCTTCAAAAAAATGAAGAACCGACTGTTTTGTCTTGTACAGGTTTGGTCAGTCTGGACCGATTTTTTCTGGTATCAGTTCGGTTTTATGTTACATTTACATAATCTAAGACCTAAACGATAGAGGACAGTTTGGCTGGTACCAGTTCGGTTTGGTCAGTCTAGACCAAGTTTTGTTGGCTCCACTTCGATTTTCATGTCAAATTTACATAATTCTGAAAAGAAAAGTTAAAAAAGGCCATGGCCTTGTTTCCTCAGGGCATCAAAAGCCATTGTTGGTGGGGGGTAATTGTTAGGAATCAGAGTCGCTAACGCAGCGGAAACCCCATGGTTGGAAAAATTGCTAGGCGCTAGTCGGGAGGTGAGGTGGGGTGGGGCCTAGGCCTAGGCGGGATTAATCAGGGCCTAGGCGGGATTAATCGGATTGGAATTTTTATATGTAATTTTTAGTTTTTTATATATATACACACATTTTTATAAGTAATTTTTATAAAAATGTTCATTTTTAAATATTTATACACATATTTGGCTGGAATTTGAAGGGGTTGGCTGGAAAATCCAAGGTTTTTCCGGAAAGTCTAAGGCTTTCGCCGGAATTTGGCCGAAAATTTTAGGTTTTTGCCGGAATCTGGCCGCCTAGGCCCGATTCCGATTAATGGTCCGCCTAGCTCAAAATTACAAGTTAAATGGCCGCCTAGCGCCTAGGCGCCGCCCAGGCCCGATTTTTACAACACTGGGAAACCCACACACACACACGCACACACGATAGTAGAAAAGTAGAGACACAAGAATTATAGTGGTTCAACCAAGATTTGCCTACGTCCACTTTGCAACTAGGGTTCTTTATTATTAGGTGCTCAAGAATACAATTACATCATAGGTTCTATTTATAATACTAGGATTACGGTTAATGACTTAATTAACAAGAAACTAATAACCGGGCCCAAGCCTATTAGGGCCGGCTCCCTCCTTAATCCTGCGCAAGCCTTCATAACCCAACAATCTCTCACTTGAAGCCCAGATTCAGTAACTCTAGTATCCTCCATATCCAAAGTCTCCTGAGCCTTCAGTCCCTATAAACAAGCTCAAACTTCATCAGATCCACCCTAGTTGCAGCCACCCTCTCATCATATACATGAAGGGCTAGTTGAAGCTCCCCCGAGCTTCAACCCACCAGTCTTAACAGGCCCATCCTTTGTCTCAATCGGCTTGCACACTCCACCGGATCTAGAGATATACCAAGGACCATCACTACTCTCCTCATTCAGCAAGATTCGTATAGGAGAGATTTCACAGTCGGACTAACGGTCTTCAAAACCCAACGTTGTACAGTAACCGGAACACGCTTCGTGCTCCCATTATCACCAAACCTCTGACCTAGCTTAGACCTCCGACCCCGCTCAGCTTGAATCACCTTGGCACCAGGCTCCATCCTTGCAAAATGAACCTTCTTTCGCCCCTTTGACTCAGCGAACCTAACTTTGTTTTGAAGGACGGTCACACTTCCCTCAGCAAGTACTTTCACCATATATAATGAACCTCGCCTGTTTCCACGAGCAATAGCCAGAGTATCTTTAGTTACCTTCCACTTGCCTCCACCTAGGGCCAGCCCTGGGGTAGCCGAGTCGTGCCGCCAACCAGGGCCCATTTTTTTCGGGGGCCTAAAATTATGTATATATATATGTTTATGTTTCATATATATATAGAGGGACAGAGAGAGAGAACATTTCAGAACAAGGAAATTTTACAAGAACAGAGGGAACAAACATTAATCGTTTAATTTTTTGATCCAAGGTAAAAAAAGATTAAAATTTTATACTTATTACATACAAATATGTATGTTTATGTACATAAAAAACCATTAAACTAGTTTTTTCATATGTTTTTATATATGTAAAAGTTCCCTACACATGTGTACGTTATGTGTAGGTAAAAAAACTTACACATGAATTACATGTGTGTAGGTATGTATATAAACGAAATTTGTTCGTATTTTTTTGTTTGAATTTCATGAAAAACGAATAAATATTACATTTATATCATTTTCTTATATTTTAAAACTTTTTAAGATTGAAAATCTGAATGATTCGTTTTGCTCTGCGTGTTCTCGCAATATCTAGTGTTCTGAATTGAACCCTCCCCTATATATATATATATATATATATATGTTTTTTTTATAAAATTTTATGTACCGGTTTTATATATTGGGACCTTTTTATAAAAAGAGTAAACTGTAATTTACACCCCTGTGATTTAGACCCGCTGACACGTTGCAACTCTGTTTAAAAAAAAGTGCAATTTAACCCCTGATATAAAACTCTCTCTTTCTTTTTGCGTCCCTTTGTCAAAAATCCATCCTTTAAGCCGTCCATTTATGTAACAAATGACTCTTTTACCCCTTGTTGCATTTATTAGACATCTGAGCCCTAACCTGTGCTAACTTCGTCTTCAACCATGGGGTTGCCGCCATCTACAAATCCAAAACCTCCACCGTCCACAAACACAATCTTCATGCCATGCCACTGCTTCAAATTACCCCATAGTCCAATCCCCTTTTCTCTCTAAAACAACCCATTAATGTCGAAGAAAGGAGGAGCCCAAAATCCATGGAGGATGGTCAGGTCAAAAAGACTTTACCCACCTATAGTTGTGCACATTAATAATCTGTGGGTGGTCAAGATCTACCTTACGAGCTTCTTTCTCTATTCATGGAAGTGATAAGTTCATCATTTCACCAATAATGAATGGTACTGAGATCCTGAAGAGTACCTGTTTTGGATTTCTTGATTGCAGCTGGCTCTCTCTCACAGAAACTACCTACGAAGCTTTTAATTTTGTGAAATTGAAAATAAACAAACATATTAATAGAAACAAACCCACCTCCACAAACGACATCATCCCCCTAACTTTTGGTCTTGATATTGAACCACTTCCGCACCAGTTTCTTCGACCACGAGAACTAAGAAAACCAACCATAAAGTAAAACAAATTAAAAGAATCAAACAAATTGGGTTAGCAACTGATCAAATGGTAAACCCATCTTCTCCGGCGGTGTGTGGTGACCATCAAATTCAGTTCTCTTCTGGATGCTGAACCCATCAAATTTAGTTCTCTTCTTAATGGAGGTTGAAGATGAAGATAAAGATGTTGCAGGTGGCTTCATATTCAAATGATGTGTAAAAGGGTGAGATAGGGTGGATTACAAAGACATATACAGAGGTGTTTGTGGCAAAAGTTCTCTAATACCCTTCTCCTTAATGGCGGAATGGATGAATTTTTTATAGAGGTACACAAAAAGAAAGAGAAAGTTTACTATCGGGGGTTAAATTGCACTTTGTTTTAAACAGGGTTGCAACGTGCCAGCGGGCCTAAACCACAGGGATGCAAATTGCAGTTTACTCTTATAAAAACTTAAAAACATATTGGCTCATCTTTAATCTTTATAATGCTTGGGCCATCTTTAATCTTTATGTAATGGTTGAGCCCTAATCTTTAAAAAGAAATTAGAAACCAATATATTGATAAAAAAAATGGGCCCTATTCTTTAGAAACCATCGACTCTTTAGAGAGCATAATTAAACTGCGAAGAGGTGATCAAAGAATTTGCTGGCAGGAATGCTATGAGAGCTTCGTGAATCATCGGTTAGCTATTACGGTATGTCATGTAACATACTATATTTTTTCTATGTTTATTGCTACAACGTTAATCGTCGTTTAAAAAAAATTTAGTTTATATATTTTGTTCGTTGGGGCCTTTTTTTCCAGCTCGACCGGGGCACTTAAATCCTCAGGACCGGCCCTGCCTCCACCAAACTTTACTTCTAGTCCTTGTTTTTCCAGCTGACTGACAGAGATAAGCTTACTCTTCAAAGCTGGAATAACCCTGACATTCTTCAAGTTCCATGTGGTTCCCAAAGCAGTTACTAAATTAACGTCACTCATGCCCGTAACATCGAGAACATCCCCATTAGCTATTCATACCTTCCCAAAGCTACCAACCTTTAAATACCATCGTCTCCCCGCTGTGCATCGCGTGAAACAAAGAACCAAAATCCATGACCCAAGAGTCATTACTACTTTCCACACTACAGACCAGTGCATCATCATAACAGACGACCTCAGCAGTGTTCACTTCAGCAACATTTTCCTTTTTCTTATTTGGACATTGACTCTTAACATGTCCAACTTCATTACAACTCCAGCACTTCACATTCTTTCGAACTCTAGACGAACTCCTCCTCCTCCTCCTACTCCCATTGCTCCTGTTATTTTCCCTCCCCCTGCTAACAATAAGTAAATCAGAAGATGACTCCACTAGAGTTCTTTCGGCGAATTTCTTCACCCAAAACACTATCTCGCATCCCGTCAAACTTCAAACTACCAGTCCCTACAGAATTAGTGATAGCTGTCACGAAACCTGACCAACTATCAGGCAAAGAAGATAACAGAGTCACAGCTTGAGTATCATCTTCAAACTTCATGCCCACGGATGATAACCTGGACAAAGTTGAATTAATATTGTTGATGTGATCTGTGACTGAGTTGCCCTCATTCAATCTCTTCATGAACAATTCCCTCATCAAGAACACCCTATTCCCGGCAGACGACTTTTCATACATGAATACAGAGCCATTATCATACCACAAGAAACTATTAGGGTTGGCTCCCTCCTTATTCCTGTGCAAGCCTTCACAACCCAATAGTAATTTTTTACTATTTCAATGACATGAATTAGTCTCAACATGATACCAGTTTTGATGCATAGAATCATACAAATTTCTTTTCTACTTTATAAATTGGAAGTCTTTATTACACTTTAACTCCCTTTTTATGTTTTTCTTTTCATTCAACTATAATTGATATTTCTTTCAACATCACAACTTATTATCTTTCTTCAATGTGATGTTAAGATTCCACTCTGTACATTTTGGTTCAAGTTCTCTTAGTCCATATCACTAATGTTGGGCGCGGGTATGTGGAGGCTCGCAGAAGGCTTAGGGGTAGCCGACCCTAACCCTCAAGCATCACCCCGATTATTAGACAGGAGCCTATTTCTTTCTCTCCAAGTTTTGTAATTAAGGAAGTTAGCAAAGGGTTAACCTTGGCCTATATAATTAGAGCTTTGTATTTGTAATTCCTTGGAGCACCTGAATAATAATATACCGCTAGTTGCATTGCAACCCGTGGGCGAAGGGCATACCTACCGAACCACGTTAAATCCTCGTGTCTTTCATTCTCGTTTATTGTGTGTGTGTGATTAACCCAACAACTAATACTTCTAGACACATAATTAAGCTTGTGAAATTACATGTAAAGCTCTAGTGAATGCAATAAAATAGAAAAATTATGACTCTTTCTTGTTGAGATTCACATGGTGGGTCCTATTTTATGTAGGTTCACATGGTGGGTCCTATATATGTATAATTTATCTGTATTAGTGTAGCAAGTAGTTTCATAGAAATAGTATCTGGCACTAAAAGAAACTTGTGGTACAGTGGGGTTTTAGGCTTATTGTGGTTAATACAAGCATTTACTAGTTGAAATGTGGAGTTGACTTTTATGTTGACCATTAGCAAGAAATCACAAAGTAAGGCTTATCATCCTATAAAATTTTAGTTGTAATAGTCTCTGGTAGTATAGTTTTTCTATTGGTGAGGTTGGTAGAGTGGTTAATACTTATTTTATGTTTACATGATTCCAGAAAAGATAAACTAACATGCCCTTGTTTCTTTCAAGCCAAAAGTCCTACTCTCATAATCAATAGCTACTCATTCTTATTGACAAAATTCATTTATTAGAGGAGGAATTTATTACTAGATTTAAGAATAAGTTACCTTGACTAATTAACAGTGACTTTTTCGTTAAATTGACAGCAAATTAGAACAAGCACTTAAAAGGTCTAGAGCTAGTTTTTCTAAGCATATGTCGACCTTTTTCTCTAGTTGTGATTTTAGGGTTATTGTTACCCAAACTAAAAAGATTTGATAATGTCATAGAGCCGTGTATTAGGCGTCATGGGGTGTCCTCAAATCCAGTCACTGATTTCGTCCTGTCTCATACAAGTAACTGTAACCATTGTCATAAAAATCGCATAAGACATCGAAAAGACACGCGTAGACATTGGTGGATTCTATTGAAGTTTGAAATTTTCCATGCTATTATTTATTATTTTCGTGTATTTCACCCAAGTGGGCTTCTAGGTCTCCAATCTGCATATTCTGGTACAGGTTGTCGTGCTGATTAGTTTCCCCGTCTAGAAGACGCTGTGTTTTCATTATGTTTTAAATAAATTTACAGGGAGTCGCGGAGAGTTTTAAATAAACAGTATTGCCCCCTTGCATACGTCCGTCTGACAGTACATCACATAGCCGATTAGTGGGCTCGATTTGTGCAAGTTTTTCTTGCAATAATTAGCTTTATAGATTATTTCCAGCCTTTAGCAGACATGTTGGAGGAAACTTTTCATTCTGGTTCTGATAGTGGGGTCATTGTGATTAGGATTTGCATTTCTGGTTGAACCTAAGTAAACCCCGAAAACTGTGTTTCAAAATAACCTAGAACCGAACATAAACAACAGCGGACCGTTTGGTCTGGTACCAGTTCGGTTTGGTCAGTCTAGACTCGGTTTTCTTGATACCGGTTCGTTTCTTATGTCACATTTACATAATTCTGAAAAGAAAAGTTAAAAAGGACATGCCTTTGTTTCTTCAAGGCATCAAAAGCCATTCTTGGTGGGGGTAATTTATTACTATTTTCCAGATCATGTTTTCTTGACCAAATCATAAAATCTGTAACACTTTAAGAGAAATTTAGTGGTAAGTTCATACTCTGACAAAAAGATGGAAAATGGTACAAAATTGAAAAGAACACTTGTATAATAAATTATTAGTTGATTCAGTCTTATGCCTTGACCATCTGTTGTAGTTGCATAAGTCTTCATTGTATCGTGTTGAATAATCTGCTTGCTTCTATAGGCATCATCATGAGACTGAAAAGTAACCGAAACAGTTGGTTTTACATTTTTAATAACCGTTTATGTGAATTGCGAAGATGGGCTGTTCTGGTGTAAAGTAGTTGGAACATAAAATTTTAGTATGGTTTGGTTGGGCTGGGCTGACCCACCACTTATTTTATTTTTTTTCCCAAAGTTGTTAACTTTTAATAATCCCCCCCTTTTTCAATTTCTTATCTTGTAAACAAATGTGTATGTGTGAGTAAACTCTCCCTCTTAAGGAGAGATGTAAATATCAAGAAGTTCTTCCTTTCGGAAGAACAGTTATGAAATAAAAGTACTATCTTCTTTAATTTTCATTATGTTCATGTTATCTCTTTACAAAACCTGGAGTCCTGGAGCCATAGAAGAGTACCGTTTAGGCAGGTGGCCGTAGGGAAATTTTGGTATCAGAGCCATGTGCTCAAAAAATAAAAATGGAATATTAAACTTTTCAAAAAGTCTATAAAAGTTTATTAAACAATGATTATTCTTACAATCGTAAGAATAAATTGAACTTTTCAATTTAATCATGTGCTCATTTAAATTAAATTAATATAACATGAGTTTAATAAATAATGATTTGATCGATTCTAAGGAATCAAGTCAACAATCAACTGAAGTTATTAACTTCAGAGAAAATGAAAAAGGTTTTTGTTCCGATTATATGATCAACTCTGATCAATTAACAAAAATAAACAAGCTTAAATTCAAGCTTGACACAAGACAGGTTTTTAATCAACCTACAAGTTTACAGAGTTTAGTTTCAAAAGCTTTCTCTAGAAAAAATAAAATATTTTATTGTTTTAATACTGAAGAACTTTCAGTAGATATAAAAGACACTTCTGGAGAAGTATTTTTGCCACTAATAACAAAAGGAGAAATAGCTAAAAGACTTTTATCTATTAAACCTGAGTTAAGAAAATCTATGAATATGGTGCATATAGGAGCAGTAAAAATCCTCTTAAAAGCACAATTCAGAGATGGAATTAATTTTCCTATAAAAATGGCTCTTGTTGATAATAGAATCATCAACAGACAAGATGCTCTTTTAGGAGCAGTACAAGGAAATTTAGCATATGGCAAATTTATGTTTACCATATATCCTAAGTTTGCTTTACATCGAGATTCAAAAGATTTCGATAAAACATTAAGTTTCATACATCAGTGTGAGAGAACTGATTTAATGGAACCAGGAAATAAAGTATTTTCGATTAATTATTTAATCTCTTATGCTTTAACCAATAGTACTCATTCAATAGAGTATAAGGAAAAAGAGAATATAGCTATAGAAGACATATTCTCAGATATTAGCACAATTGAAGAAAGTAAGTTCTCAGAACCTTCACAAGTGCAAGAAAATTGGGCCATTAACATAGCCCGCAATAAACAAACTCTAGAATCTAAACCAAGACAGAGTTTTTCTTTTAATACCTATAAAATAGGAGAAACTAGTTCTAGTTCATCTAGTCCTACAGAGTTACAATTGATTCAATCCATGTCGGAAAGAATTGATAAATATGGAGAAATCATTAAAGAAGTTATTGGAAAATAACGACTTTAAATCTTGATCATGAGTTCACTCTTGAAAATAGAGGAATTAATCAAAGAATTAATTAATAAAGTAGAAAAACTAACTACTAATGAAAATCTTGAAGCAATAGCTGCAAAGATTATAAATGAAATATCTGAAAAGATTGAAAATAAGGAACTAAAAATAGATCCTTTAGTTATAGAAAGCACGAATCCTTTGAAAGAAATTCCAAAGAAATTCCAAAAATATTCATTTCCTAACTTCAATGTTGGAAATCCTTCTTTAGGAAGCTCTAAAAGTCCAAACGCTCTAAAATGGCCTTTTGGATCAAGCTCAAATGACTAATAAAAGTCAGATGAGAATTCCTTTTAGGAAGATAAACATGAAAATTGGAAGACAACAATTACTTCGTAATATAGTCATCCAAAGAATCATGGAACTCCATAGTGATTGGAGTATTCATCCAAAAGAAAAACTAAATGAGTTATCTCATTTATACAAACAAAAACAGTATTTCGATAAAAAAATACAAGATCTTAAAGAAACAAGAATTATTCTATCTTGTGGATAAATGGAATCCATTTCTCAAAAGTTAGAACAAATTTTTTTTGATCAACTTGATACCTTTTCAGTTGAGCAAACAAAAGAACTCGTTCAATTAATGTCTCTAAGCGACAACGAGTGCGAAAAAATCTTTTTAGAAAATAAGGGTTTACAAGAAAAATATTTTCCTAAAAATCCTAAAAATACAGTTTTTACGGTCAAAGAACCCAATACTGAAGAAGAATACTCTTCAAATTCTGAAGAAGAAGAGGAAATTCCAAAATTTAATAATAGGATGAATCAGACTTACGCTAGCAGTAGCAGTCACAAATCCTATAAGAAAAGAAATTCGGAATTTACTATGCCCTACCATAAAGGCATACCAAATTCTAATAATGGTAGTTCAACCGCGATTGACACCATTAAAATTGACTGTATCTTCGATCTTAAGAAAAGAAAAGAAGTTATAGATAAATGGAATACTGAGATTAGTTTAATAATCCAGTCCAACCCTGAAGAATTCTCTAAAGCTAAGGCTTTGTTACTATTAATAGAACACAAGTCAGCAGGGATAATTCAGGATTTCATAAAAGGCACTTCTTGGAACGAAGATCTACATGGTGAAGATCTTTTCGACCAAATTATAAACGCCATTTATATGATGTTTCTAGGTCTTGATTTTATTACAAATAAAGATCATGAAAATCAAAAATTGCTTGAAAAAGCAAGACAAGTTCTTACAAAATCACAGCTTTGTGATATATGTCTTCTAGACGACTTCACTTGTCTATTTGAACAAAACTTATACAAATTAGGAACAGGAGAGTTTCACTCCTGGATAGAGGTATACCTAATGAAAATCCCGATCGTAGGCGAAAAAGCTAAAGAGCGATGGAATAACGAAAAAAACAATCTAACCATGCATTCCTTAGGATTTGCAACAAAGATTGTTAAAGAAGAAATCGCAACCTATTGCGATCTATCCAACAAACAAAAGCAGTTAAAGAAATTCAACAAAGAATGTTGTAAAAAATTGACAGAAGAACCACAGTTATCTTTCGGCTGTAGTCCTATCAAAGATAAAAAATATTTTAAAAAGAAATATAAAAAGAAATATAAACCAAAAAGAAGATTTTGGAAAAACAAGAAACGAAGATTTACCCCAGGTAAATATTTTTCTAAAGAAAAATCAAAAATCTGTCCGCAAGGAAAGAAAAAATGCCGCTGTTGGATATGCTCCGAAGGACACTACGCCAACGAATGTCCCAAGCAAAGCTTATTCTAGAAGCAGAAAATGAAGGATATTTTCCTTCAGAAAACATTTTTGAAGGATATATGCAAGTATATACCTCAGAAATAAGATATGATTCATCTGAATCATCCTCTGAAGCCAGTTCAGACGACTCAGAATGAATAAAACTGACAATCAAATGTTTTGTCAAACAATTCAAAAGGAAGATGAATTAGTATACTCCAATATAACTAATCCAAATTCCATTTACATAAAAGGAAAAATCTTCCTAAAAAGCTACAAAGCCATAACTCTACACTGTTACGTAGATACTGGAGCAAGTCTCTGTCTTGCAAGTAAATATGTTATTCCTGAAGAACTATGGGAAAATGCTCCCAAAGACATCAGAGTAACAATCGCTAATCAAGAAACTATTAGGCTAACTAAAGTCTGTAGAAACTTGATTATTTATTTCTCTGGAGAACCTTTCTCTATTCCTACTATTTATCAGCAGGAATCAGGTATTGACTTACTCCTTGGAAATAATTTCTGTCAACTCTATGGACCTTTTACCCAATGGTTAGACAGAATATCCTTTCATCTAAATCAAGAAATAGTTTTGATTAGAAAAATCACAAAAGCTTTTCAATTTGGAAAGCCCGACTTCCTTGAATCTATGAAAAAAGATTCAAAGAATAAACAAATTCCTGGTACAAACATAACTCATGAAGTTATCAAACCAGAAGAAAAAAGATATTTTCTTGAAATACAAAAATATCAAAAAATTGAAAATTTACTTGAAAAAGTATGTTCGGAAAATCCAATTGATCCCGATAAAACCAAAAAATGGATGAAGGCGTCAATAGAATTATTAGATCCTAAAACTATAATCAGGGTAAAACCAATGAAATATAGTCCACAGGATAGAAAGGAATTTAACAAACAGATTAAAGAATTACTTGATCTTAAGTTAATCATTCCTAGCAAATCACCTCATATGTCACCAGCCTTTTTAGTCGAAAATGAGGCTGAAAAACGAAGAGGAAAAAAGCGTATGGTTGTTAACTATAAGGCAATAAACGCAGCTACCAAAGGAGACAGTCATAACCTCCCTTGTATGCAAGAATTATTAACTCTGTTAAGGGGAAAAACCATCTTTTCTAGTTTCGACTGTAAAAGTGGATTTTGGCAGGTATTGTTAGATGAAAAATCTCAGCTCTTAACTGCATTCACATGTCCAGACGGTCATTACCAATGGACAGTAGTTCCTTTTGGACTAAAACAAGCACCTAGCATATTCCAAAGGCATATGCAAAATGCTCTTAGAGGATTAGAAAACTTCTGTACCGTCTATGTTGACGATATCATAATTTTTTCAGAATCTGAAGAAAAACATTATTTTCATGTTCTTTCAGTTTTAAAATTAATGGAAAAATATGGAATTATTTTATCTAAAAAGAAAACTAATCTTTTTAAACAAAAAATTAATTTTTTAGGTCTAGAAATAGATCAAGGGACCCATTGTCCACAAAAACATATTCTCGAAAATCTTCACAGATTTCCTGATATACTTGAAGACAAAAAACATCTTCAAAGATTTTTAGGTATTCTAACCTATGCAGAAAGCTACATCCCGAAATTGGCGGAGCTCAGAAAACCTCTACAGGTAAAATTAAAAAAGGAATATGTATGGGAATGGAAACAGTCCGATACAGACTACATAAAAAAGATAAAGAAAAATTTGACAAATTTTCCTAAACTTTATCTTCCAAAGGAAGAAGATTTCCTTATAATAGAAACCGATGCTTCAAATGATTTTTGGGGTGGGGTTTTGAAGGCCAAAACTTCAGAAAAAGAAGAAATTTGTAAATATACTTCTGGAAGTTTTAAACAAGCCGAAAGAAATTACCACAGTAACGAAAAAGAGTTACTAGCGGTAAAAAACACTATTTCAAAGTTTTCAATCTATCTTACTCCTGTACAATTTTTAGTAAGAACAGATAACAAAAACTTTACTTATTTCCTTAGAACAAAAATCTCAGGGGATAATAAACAAGGCCGTCTTGTCAGATGGCAGATGTGGTTTTCTAGATACTCCTTTAAAATTGAGCATCTGGAGGGGACCAAAAACGTGCTTGCTGACTGCTTGACACGCGATTTTCAGAATACGTAAGCACCTACGTATCCAAAAACTTTGCCTATTTATAAAGCAAAAATCTTTCAAGAAAAAATCATCACTCAATTCAGCAAACACAAGAATTTAGAAATGGAAGAATTAAAGGCTTTACGCCTCAAAGAAAAAATCCTTCTCATAGAGTTGAAAAACCTTCGAGAAAAAATAGCCATCTACGACGAAAGTCTAGAAACAACTGTTAATTCAGTACAGGAAACCGAAAGGTTGCAAACTGAATCTATTCCCCAGCAAACGGCTAAGGGTAAAGAAAAATCAAATCCGTTGATTCCTGTTGCTTTGGAAAAAAGCAAGATAAATGAAGAATCACAATCTTCATCTAGCCCAGAAGCAAACGGCTCTGGTAAAGGCATATCAAATCCGTTGATAGCTGACAGTTTGCTAAAAACTGAACAGGTCTCTCTAAGACCAAGCTACTCTCAGATCATCCAAGAACCCATGAAATCTGGTAAATCCAAATTTTATGTCATCTTTGATGGAGAACACAGAGGCATATACGAAGACTGGTCTATAGTCTCACGGTACGTCTCAGGAAATTCGTTTCCATTTAAAAAATTTGGGTCCTTATTACAAGCCCAACAAGAAGCTACCCGATATTCAGCAGAATTCGGAAAGAAGGAAATACCCCTAAAGGTAACATGCTTCCTTGAACCTCTGAAGATCAGGAAAAAAGAAAGAATTGTTGAATTCAAGAAAACTTTTCAAAAATCCTTTATAAACGAGGAAACAGAAGAAAGTAAAGACATCATCTCTCTAGATGAATTTAGATCAATTTGGTCTAAAGCCAGGTCTCTTAGTCAAACTGACTTTGAGAACGAATACATCTACACTGAAGATAAGGCTACTAAAAGTCTAATAATATTTTGTCCAGGTGCAGATACAAAGCTTGTTTCTCTAACATTTATTGCTGGATTAACCAAGTTCATTTATCCCTCTCCCAATCTGTTAGAAATCAGTCTTTTCCCAGAAGGAGTCAAAAAAGCGATCAAAAACTTTCGCAAAAAGATTGCAGCAGCAAGAGATGCTGATATCTTTATCAAGTGTAACTCTACACTCCCAGATTGGTACCAAGGAAGTTCTTTCCAAAGTTATCATCACCTAGAAATCGGTATTGCCAAAGCAAGAACTGTCAGTCCTTCTAAAATTATGGAGGAAAATTATGAAGACCCAGAAAACTGGGTAGACATCAGAGTCAGAGGATTTCTTAAAATCCTTGAAAATCTACAAAAAATAAAAGTAGGAAGCTTTAATAAAGTAAACTATTGCAGCCACAACTGCATTATTACAAGCTATAGTGGAACCCCGCTACCAAGGCATGAAAAAGATGCTTTAGAAAGAATGGAACAAAGTATCATGTTCAATAAAGTGGAAGCAGGACCCACCACTAAAGAAAAGCTTTGTCAAAAGCTACAACGCACTTATGAAAATCATAATTGTGATTACTGTACAAACAGTACAAAGAAAAGTGACAGCCCTTATTCTGACAGCTACTCCACTGAAGACATCAATAATGAAGATACACGTGAATTAGACCCCACTCACGGATTCATTGATTGAAAAAATAACGTATGCACTTACGTTATCAAAAAATGGACAGATGTCCTTTTTAATTATTTAGCTTTGCTTGTAACTTCCTATATATAAAGGAAGATAGTTTGTTAGTAGGGGCATCGAATACTTCTCCCCCCCTTTTTCAATTTCTTATCTTGTAAACAAATGTGTATGTGTGAGTAAACTCTCCCTCTTAAGGAGAAATGTAAATATCAAGAAGTTCTTCCTTTCGGAAGAACAGTTATGAAATAAAAGTACTATCTTCTTTAATTTTCATTATGTTCATGTTATCTCTTTACAAAACCTGGAGTCCTGGAGCCATAGAAGAGTACCGTTTAGGCAGGTGGCCGTAGGGAAATAATGGTTGGATTGGTCCCTTGTAAAGAACACGTTAACAGCATCGGAATGAACGACATCGAAGAGGTATAATTTAATTTTATACTGTCAAATACTTCAAGGATATTTATTTAATCTTTCCTTAAGCATTAAATCAAAAAAGTTTTATATCAAAACATTCATCGATTGATTTCAAAAAATGATTCCGCAATTAGAAAAGTTTTCTTGAATTCAACAATTCTTTCTTTTTTCCTGATCTTCAGAGGTTCAAGGAGCGCTTGCCTGTAACCCAAGTGGGGGTATTAATGTGGGTTGGACTGTGGCTTGTTCCAGTTCGGTTGGGTCTGCTTGTGCGATATCTGGCTTGCCCGTTCCAAGTTAAGAGCCTCCACTTGGGGGATAGCATCGAGCCTTGGACGTCAAGCACAAAACACACAACAATCAGACCAAAGGCTGACTGGTGTTTGTACCCCCTTCTTGTCTTCCAGCTCGGATTGGCCCCCTCATGTTGCCGCAGGGATCAAGTCCCTGCTAGGTTATTTTCAATTGTTGAGAAATTTGGACGACAAGCACATAACACACAAAATGTCATTGCCCACGGGACGGATCGTTTTGCTACACAGAATGTCATTGCCGTTTGAGGGAAAATAGTTCTGTTACACAAAATGTCATTGCCACTGTGACACTATCGTTTTGGTGATATGTGTTTGCTGTCCAAAGCTCTCAACAACCTAGCGGCATTCATAGGCACTTCGTCAAGTAGGTTGCTAAATCATGTCCCAACCGATGACATCAAAGCCATCAAGCAACTTCCTTGACTCATACCCACTTTTTCAATTTCTTATCTTGTAAACAAATGTGTATGTGTGAGTAAACTCTCCCTCTTAAGGAGAGATGTAAATATCAAGAAGTTCTTCCTTTCGGAAGAACAGTTATGAAATAAAAGTACTATCTTCTTTAATTTTCATTATGTTCATGTTATCTCTTTACAAAACCTGGATTGAAAAGATTAAATCAGTTCTCTCACACTGATGTATGAAACTTAATGTTTTATCGAAATCTTTTGAATGCCTAAACGGTACTCTTCTATGGCTCCAGGACTCCAGGTTTTGTAAAGAGATAACATGAACATAATGAAAATTAAAGAAGATAGTACTTTTATTTCATAACTGTTCTTCCGAAAGGAAGAACTTCTTGATATTTACATCTCTCCTTAAGAGGGAGGCAGACCTTAAACGGTTGAGTCGGTAACATTAACGTATGAAGAATAAAAATGAAAAAAAAATCATAGATAGAAAAAAGTATTAAAAAGAAACTAATCAAAACTAAAAAATAAGATTTGTAAAAAGAAAAAAAAGTTGTTTGTAGGTTTCGAACCTGCAACTTACACAACGAAAGTGATTAACAATGTTATAACCACTCCACCAAAATCAAGTTTTGATGTTTTTAAAGAAAGAATCAAACTCGAGATTAAAAATCATGTGAGACGGCGCGCGATGCAACGCGTTTGCGAACTTCATTATGTGTATCGCGACAGTGATATTGACGTGGTTAAGTACAAAAAAATACATATTAAGTTGTGACGAACCGGTTCTGGATATCACAATATAGATGGAAAATAGTACATATGCCTCGTACGTTGCGGAGTAAAAAGGACATAACATTGAAATGAAATATTCGTTAAAAATGTTAGTAACAAAGAAAATTAAAAAAATTAAAAAAAAAGAAATTTAAAAGAAAAAAATTTAAGAAAAAAAGTAGAAGTAAAATAATAGAAAAAAACAAAAATAAAAGTAAAAGCAAAAAAATGAAAGCAAAAAACGTAAAAGGAAAAAGAAAAGTGGGAGTAGGTGTCGAACCTTAGTCATTGTGCTGAAAGACAAAACAATTAACCAAACCCACCACCAACCAATTTGAAAATAGATGCAAGAACATAATATTTAAATAGATAAAAATGAATTAAATCCATTGGCCGCCGACATTAGTAATTGAGTGTATATGAATATGTGAATATGGTAGGGTATTAGGTAGATGTTTATTAGGACAAAATGTGAGTATTAAGACTCTTGAAGGGTCTTTCGTGTACCAATATTAGGTATAGTGCAACTTCCAACCGCTTAGGGTGTTAAACTGTCATGTTTACATAGTTTGACATAGTCACACACATAAACCTAGGGGTGTAATTGTGTAAATTAGTCAAGTTGAACCTGAGCTCGCTTAAGTTTAGTCTTGACCCTTTAACTTAAGCGAGCTCGGCATCGGCATCGGCTCGTTTATTATTTATTATTATTTTTTATATATATGAGTAACTTTATATATGTATATTTATAAATATAATTTTGTATATATAATGAGAATTATTATACAAATATATATTAAATAAAATTTATATAAAAACCTTGGTTCATTTAGACTCGTGAACCTATTAAAGCTCGATATATATAAAGCTTGGACCCAGGTTTCTTTATTAAATGAACTCTAATATAAGTACGAGCTCATGTCAAACTTTTATTGACACGGTCTCGAGTAACTTGTGCGGCTTATATACACCACCACCTAATTTTAAAATAACTAATATAAATAAACTTCGTTTAAATACAAAACACATTTAAAATTTTATGTTTTAACAAATTTTATTTTTTTTGAACCGCAACACAGAGATATTTTATGATAATTTGGTTTCTTCAGGACAACACCTATAACATCCAGAGCAGCCCACCACAGGAGGAACCCCTGACCTGACATAGACCCTTTTTTTGTTGTGGCCAGGATTCGAACCCAAAACCTCAATTGCACCAAATGACCAACGGTATGCTCTAACAAATAAAAAATAAATATTCCTATAGTTTAAGTTTAAAATAATCTCTCTTAAAAATTAATAAAAACAAACAAGTTAACCTCTAAACCAACTAGGTTGACTCGAGACCTCCCCGTTTTGATAAACATGTTCTTGAGTTTGATCTAAAGCTGATTTAACCAATTTTCGTTAAATCTAACCCCTTTTTTACGTTAAACCTAAGCCTGCGAGTTTCATGTTACGTTTGTTTTGTGTGTTAATATCATGTTGGAAATGCACACTTCTACCGATTGTGTACCATACAAACTCCATTGCATGATGTACAAAAATCATTTCGGATTTGAGGAGTTTGAGCAAGAATAGTACAAGATATTAAAATATGCATTAGAGACTTCGAAATTGATGTTCTATCAATCAAGTGGGATGTTCTTAACTTTTATTTTTGCATTTAAAGAAACAACTTCATACATATAGATGACTTTTTGCAATTACTTAGAAATTTCCTGCTTCTCCTTGCATTTTTTTAGTAGTAAATGCCTCTTCAAATTAAAGATACATTTACACTTTTGCAGGGGGACAACAGTCCTTCTATCAAGGCAAGACAAATCTGATCCTTAGGGTCTAGTCTTCTTACACTGAGTTAAACCATAGTTGAACCTTTCAAGCCATGGTCCCATTGTCATTTGGATTTAATGCAAGACTTGGGTCTTTCTTTTTTAGCTACTTGTGCATGTTCATTGCACCCTATGTAATGAACATGTATCATGGATTGTTTGTGTTCATGCTCTTGCACATTAACTCACATTAGTTCTTGAACTTATTTTTGGGTAGTTATGTTATTAACATATGTCATCGAACGAATCGAATCACATATATATGAATATACACCAAAGGGTTTGTAGTCTAGCAGTATCATGGTGTGTAGTAAATATAGTCATCCCTAAGTGATTGAGGGTTCTGGATGTAGATTTAGGAATAGATTTAAAGAGTGTGTGAGCAACTGTTCTAAAAAACATATGAATATATTGCATTAGATAAGGGTTCAAATCAAAGATATCACCATCTTCTTGATCATCAAAGCCAATAAGTTGTAGAATGATGGAGCTTGGATGAGGATTCAAAATGTACAAGAATTTAGTTTCTATGAAGTTTATTTATTTTTCAGTATTTTAACCCGAAATCAAATTTATCAAAACCACCTTAAGCTATACCTAGTAAATTACTCATGAATTATCACCGATGACCTACAATGCGTATAGAACTCACTCCCTTCATTAATCGACGTAAAACAAGTGTTCTGTAAGAGTGAGACTTGAAACCATGAACCAAGATTGATATAGAGTGACGTGAAAGGTACATAATATATCACTAAAATGACCGTGTTCGACGTATCATTTACAAAAATAGCTAAAAACCAAACACTCTGTCACCCTGACGAAACCTCTAGCTTGGGTTGTCACCTTTATCCTTTCCTTGGATATCTGGACCTAGTCATATCATATGTGGATAATGACATCCACGGATTATTCATCTTTGTAATATTCTATCTGAAGCACGAGCGGAGTGAGGATTTTTTTTTCTACGAGATCAGTATTTTATGGTGCTCAGATTCCTAACAACTCAGTGTTATAATTTTCGGGTCAGGTCGAGTCACACAATAAAAACAATGCTATAATAAAGTAGAATCAATATTAAAATAAATATTTTTAATCAAGTATACATATAAACTTCACATAAACATGTCTAATTTCAAGTTTAAAGCTTGAAGAACAAGAAAAGCTAACCTTGACTCACGTTGGACTTGGATAGAAGTCGTCAAGTCGGATGGAAAAGGGACCGATTCTTATGATTCTTGCCTTCTCTAGACTCTTGTTCGGTCATTCGATCTTCGAACTGCCTTTTCTCGTTCAGTCGTCAACGCCAAGTACGCAAGTCGTATCACGCATGATTTGATTTTTTTTTTTTAGGTTAAACCAATTAGGGATTTGAGGAAGTAAGAAATAGGGTAATTTGGAAGATGGACATGTGGGCCTTTCTAAATAGGTATTTTTTATATTTATCAAATGGGTAATTATACTAAGCCCACTCATATTAATGTTTATTTATTTTAAACTACTCAATTTACAAAAAAAAAATAGGTCAATTTTCTTTTTTTATAAAATCAATGGGGTCAAGTGTGATATACTTGGGTCGTTTGAAAAAAAGCCTTGTTTCGTTTGACCACGAAACTGCCTTAGTACCTCCGTCACTGTGTGTGAGCGTGTCTACATAGAGGCGTTCACATTTCAACCGGTAGGGATGCGATCGGAACCGTACCGATAACGAACTTATCAGTATCATACGGGTACTTGTTACAAAATGTTCGTATCTATGAAAATACCTGTAACGAATTTATGGAAAAGTGAATACCAGTACCAACTCTATCGGTACGGTACTAGTATCGGTACTCGGTATCAAATGTTCATCCCTATCAGCTGGTTTTGATGACGTTATAGACCAAACCGTTAGCTAAGGTTTTGAAAAATGACAAACCAAGCCGACCTATCCAACCAACCTGGTTTTGCTAGTTTGACGGTTTGGTTTTTAAGAACTTATTAAAATTATTTTCAAAAGCGTAGCTTTATATTAATTTAAAAAAATATATAAGAATGGTTCGTGAATATAATGTATATAATAACTACATATTTCTTAATGAAAGAAATAATAATAACTTTAAACGGTTGGTTTAGTTTATACGGTCAGTTCAGTTCCGAGTTACAAGCCGTAAAACCATCAAAACATAAACTCGAACCAACCGTATACATTTCAAACCTGTCAAATCAGCCGATTTATTTTGATTTGGATGGTTAAATCGGTATCAACGGTTTATAAACAAGCATCTTCCCTATTGTATGGTGTTTTTTAGAACTTTTGGGTTTGTCTAAAAACACGTTTAAGTTATATTTTTTTAGAATTTAGTTTTAATAGCTTATTTATCTGTGTTTTAGTTTTTAATAAACTAGAATAATTACTCTTTTATTGAACAATCAAACACAGTAAAAACTCTCATTATTATTAGTAGAGTTATTAGTAGGATCTGGAAAGGATGAAATATGATCAAACCATATTTTTATCTCAAAAGATAAAAATGCAGCTTTCAAAGAGATCATCAGCTCCACAAATTGTAACAGCACGGGAAAAAACAGAAAAGTGAGGAGATCAAGGATGATGAGATACCATCATCATTCATTACTAACTAAACATTTATCAACCCTGAGCAGAGCACTAAAGTATAACTTATTATTTATCAACATTTTTTAACTTTTTTTTATTACACATAAATATTTACTAAATTAAAAAAATTACCTAATAAATAAATATAAGATTAATGTTAATAAAATAAATAAAAAGATACATCACTTTAGAGAGAAAAAAAACATAAACGTAAAATAGATTAAAAATAAATAAATATCTAGTTTTCATCGTCATCGGGTAATCAAAGTGTGTAATATATTTTACCAAATAAATTGTTATAACGTGAGCGTCTTCCACACTTTGATCTACAACAATCACTCTTGATTCATATGTGTAGAGACGGAAGCAAGTGTCAAGTCAATCAAAACCAATACGAAACATGAACAAAAACATACAAGATGAAACGAAACGATCTTTCATTCTTAACAAATCAGTCATCCTGTCATACGAGTACAAAAGACATACGAGTACATGACTGAAGAAGATTACATCATTTAAGTTCATGAGCTCTACCTAAAGTCGGTAACTCACACCACACCAGGCTCTCCTCTAGCTCTAGATGTCTATGCTTTTCTGTTTAACTACAACAGAACACTCTAGTCCTATTTATAGTTGCATGCATGTGAGTCTGTCTAAGCAAAACTAACTAGTCAATTTCGCATGACGTGCTTAAGCGAAACTGACTAGTTTCGCTTGAAATAGTCTAAGTGATACTATCACTAGTTTCGCTTAGAGAATTATAGCCAACATTCACAAATCTGCATCAACAGACTCCCCCTTGAATGTTGCTATCAATTCAAACAAACACTGATAAATCACCAGTCGCAAATCTTCATCAACAATTACCAATCTAAGCACATGTGTCAAAGCCGCTTATGAGACCAAAAGATACTTTATTTTTATTACAACTTAGTTTTCAATAATACGTGATTACGTGAATTACACAATACGTGATTACGTGAATGCGTGCGAAGAAGGCCGGACAGACGAAAGGACGCTGATTGACTCCCAGGAACTGCTCGGACGTTGGACGATGACGACGATGCTGTTGTTGTTGTTCAATCAAGCCCGGACCCCTGAGGAAGAAGAAGGCCAGACGAGGCAGGCTGTTGCCTGTTCAATCGAGGAAGAAGAAGGCAGCAGGCAGGCAGCACTCGATTGTAGAAGAAGGCCCTGTTACATATTTGAACTTTGATTTCTTGATTTTGAATTTTTTACAAATACTTGAGACCTTAGTATTCATACATAATTAGTTTTGTTGTGAATTATGGATTTGTTGCTAGGTTTTGATTGTTGGTTTTTATTTGAACTTTAATACTTGAATTTTTTATACTTGAATTTTGATACTTGAATCAGAAATTATGCCTTCTAAACAACCATCGGGATGTCAGAACCACAAAAAGAGAAAATTAGATGATTGCTATTGAGAGCGATATACTAGAAAACATGCAATATGAAGACTTGATCAACAACTTTGCCTCGCAAAATGCTAGGAGAGCCTCCCGGCTCATTTAGTTATGTAACTACTAACTAGATACTTTTCTATAGTAGTTTTATTTTCTTTATTATTATAATTACAATTAAAACTGTATTATTGATTTTTTTTTATATACATGCATATTGAGGGGGGAATGGGAGCATTTTTTTTATGTCGAGCCGAATACTTAATTTCTCGAGAACGACTCTGCTCAACATAATATGGTTTTTATTTAATACGCCCCTATATATATCCACTTAGATGTTCTTATACATTTAAAACGCCATTCCTTTAAATTTTGACTGCCGGTGTATCGTGTGTATCACATGGAACATAGTTGAAACAAAATCGTAGCAAGACATTAACAATGTAACATATGCCCTCCCTAAAAAATCAAAAAGCCGCAAAAAGAAACAAAACAAATACTAAGCAATTACTCAATTGGTTCCAACATTTTAGTATTTTTTTAAAGACTAACATCTCTTGTTTTTCTTTTGCATCTTACCAAACAAAACTTGTTCAAATCAAGGAAACCTACGCCAACGGTTGTTTGGTAACAAACGCAACGTCACTAATCATACGTAAGATAATTATAATCCTAAGAATTTGAGTTTGAATGCTAAATTCGTTATCAATTTTGCATCAACCTTCAATGAAAAGTGCTTTACACGTTCCATTGCAAATATTAGTGAATCCGTACCCATCAACTTAATAGTCAAAGTAAGGTACAAATGTTTTTTTTCTTACTAATAGCAACGTCACTAATTATCACGTTTATGTTTTTTGAATGGAAGAGTGATACGTTTGTCAGGACGATCCCGAATATCTGGGCATTTGTTATTAAAAAAACAACAAATGAAAGCTTTCACGCTTTCTCATATAACTCTTTAAATATAAAGGTGTAACCAAATTACAAGATAGTGAAATCATGGTAAAACGACAATAAGTAACCTAATATTCAAATTAGAGAGAGTAATAACTAACTTAAAAATAAATGATAAATTAAATAATAATAACTATAGTAGATAATATGAGGAGGTTCAAATAAAAAGTCTATTTTGCCTAAAAAGACTAAAAAGGATATAAAAAATGACATGTGGTAACTAATAAACTCCGATTTAACTAATTCCGGCTACGTCGGAATCGGTTAGTCGAACTCTACCATCTTAGCTTTTAGGGTTTAGAAATTAACTTTTAGCATTTAACTTTAGAGTTTTGCTTTTAAGGTTTAGCTTTAGAGTTTAGAGTTTAGTTTTAAGTTTTAAGGTTTAGCTTAAAGTTTAGGGTTCGACGAGAAGGTTCCAACGCCACTAGAATGAGTTAAATCGGAGTTCGTTAGAGTTGTTACGTGTCATTTTTCAAATCTCTTTTAACATTTTAGGCAAAATAGACTTTTTAGGAGAACCTTCTCCTACAAAAATATGCTCGGCTAACACCATGATCATAAGTTAAAGAGTGTTAAAAATGATTTAACCCTTAAAATTTCATTAGGCTTCTTTTTTTATACTTTCAAGCCGAGTTTGCGTATTAAAATACTCAACTTGTAAAGTACGCGAACCATATTAGGTATTTTTCAGTTTTACCCTTTTGTGTTCAATATGTAAAAGGTTAATTCATCCAATCAAACGGAGTCGGACTTGTTATCGATGAATTATGATAATTGAGGGATGCGCTCCGCGGCGGGAACCAGACCTTAAACGGTTGAGACGTTGACATTAACGTGATCAAGCACAAGAAAATGTGCTTAAATAAATTTTGCCCCGCACACCACGTTGGTAACCATAAAATTCATAAAAGAAACGTACAAAGTTACGGTGACTCGGTTGTGGAGGTCGAAAAATAGATAAAAGATAGTTAGATAACGGTACCGATATTTCTCATTCTTCATGGTTGGCGGTCGATATAACTCATGATACCTAAAAAATACTTTATTTTTAATACGACTTCGTTTTTAACAAAATTTACATTGGAGCATCAACAAAGAAAAAAACAAGATTATACATACTAAAGGGAGTAAACTTAAAACTTGTAAAACTTGAAGCATATAAAATTTGAGGGAGTCAAAGCTAATATTTAGAAAGTGGAGGGATTATTTTTGTTAAGCTACAAACTAAGGGTTAGATTTGGTCGGTGGATAACTCCACCGACATTTAGGATTAAGCATTAGTATAATCTATACTATATAATAAATAAAGGTTTTTCATAACACGTGTCGTCACCATATTAATTTTCAACATTTTTTTCCCGCCTATCTCTTTTATTAAATACACTTCTATCTTTTAATAATAATACTTTTTAAAGAAAATATTAATTTTTATATTATATTAATTAATAAAATCTCCTGACATATTTTGACGAGTGCATGTTTTTATAAATTGTATTGTACGGGTTTATTCAACCCGTGTAAAACACGAGTTTTTAAAAAATAAACTTTTTAAATATATAATATTATATTTATTCAACCCGTATAATACACGAGATTTTAAGCTAGTGTGAAATAAATATGATAACCGGCCGAGTTGAGTTGAATTAAAAAGGTACCGACAAGCTTGAAAATTAAGCTCGGTGAGTCGAGTTTTGGATTTCCTGATATAAGGCGGTTTTGTTTCAAACTATTTGGTGGGACAGATTGTATTGCGAAGTGTGAAATTGTTTAGGTGATAATAAATTAATCAAATGTGTATTTTATTACTAACAAAGAATTGAGGGGCATGACCGACATAGTGTGGGTATTCTATTTTTATCCTAGAAACTAGAAAGATCTATACACATATAAACAAATACCATAATGACACATGAGCAAGAATATGTTTATCTTGATGATGGGTCAATCTAGACGAGTTTAAATAAACTTAAATTGATCTTAATTCTTAAGCCTTAAGTTCACTTAGAAAACGAGTTTAAGATCAAGTTTTGTGACAAAAGTTTGATGGTTCGAAGCGTAAACTAGCATATTATTGTTTATAAATATAATAATATTTACAGAATATATAACTACATCAAAATTATTATTATTATAATGAACTAAACTATATATATTTATATATAGTTATAATTATAAATATGAAAAGTGATCTATATTATATAATAAATAAAGGTTTTTACATGCCACGTGTCATTTATATATTCATTCTCATCATTTTTTTTTCTGCGCTCTCTCTCTTATTAAATACATTTCTATTTCTATATTTTAATAATAATATATTTTTAAAGAAAATATACTAATTATATAATAAAACATATTTATTTTAAATTTTCTCTTATTATAAGAAACTTTGAAATATACTATGTACCTTTTATTTTGAATCAAATAGTAATGAAAGTCAAATTACATTAAATAATAGTTAAAGTATTTTTAAAACTCAATTATATATTAACTTTTACATATTTTGAATTTTGTTTTCTATCATTCGTATATGTAATACATTTTTACACATCTAAAATATATACATAAAAAATAAAGAATTTTTTGTTTTGGTATTTTTCATCCCGTGTGTAGACACGGGGTTCTAAGCTAGTTACATATAAATAATAAACGAGTCGAGCTCTACTTTAGAAATAGAGATCTCGAAACAAATCTAGATTAAGCTTATCAAACTCAGTCTCAGCTCGACTGGTTTACACCCTTTTATACAATTTGTAACCAAGTTTGAATTTGACATAAAAAACCGAAAAAACCATGTAACTGCAATTCTTTTTTTTTTTTCGAAAGTTAACCACGTCATTGCCGGCGTTCTTCAAGATTAAGCATAAGACTCGGTCGGAGGCCGGTGTAAAACGGTAAATAGATAGTCGGCTGAAACCTACTTTCACTCCAAATTAATAGGAAAATAGGCCCCACACAAATATTCAACGGATTATGTTTTTTTGTCCAACACTCATTAATCATCACCACCTAAGGTTTTGGTTTTCACATTGTGTCTCAAGCACCGTCCATTATTCGCCGCAACTAGCCGTTTTAAAAATAAATATAGCGTCTGAACCTTGATGGTTTTTTTTAAACAACTTATTATCATCAGGTTTTTGGTTTGATGGTCAGGAGGTTTAGTTTTCCTTGTAAAGGACTTTCTCCTCAGAAAGTCATGGGTTCAAATCCTGATAGTCAAGAGAATTTTATCAGTACCATCCACAGATCTTGGTGTTAACCGTTTCAAAAAAAAACATCTCAAGCTGATTAGAACCCATTTTTACCCAAATCAAACAGATACCTTTTTAAAGTGGCCAGCCCAAACCCAATTTGATTACAACTTGTTCTGGCCCGTTAACATGGCCCACTATCTTTGACCCTACTCTTGTATTTGTTTGTATTAAAATAATTATTAAATGACAATTGTAATCAAATATTAAAATAAAAAAACAAACAGCTTTAAATACTAAATACTTGCACTTTTTTTCTCTCCTGAGCAAGTTCCCAGCAGTTTCCTAAAGTATGATGATGGGGTTTTCATTAGTCTATAAGAGGATGCAGATACAAAAATGCAGAATGACACTCTTTCCTCTTATCTTCCTAAACTGAGAACAATTTCATCTCTTCTTTATAAAGATTTCCAAAAATGGTTAATGAAATTGGAGCACTGGTCTACAACATAAGCACAATAACGCTTACGAAAGCGCAAAAACGATGGCGTTTAGCTTACTTTTCTATCTACTTCTCAAACACTATGTTATCCATTTCAAAAGTTTCCAAAACACTAGCCCGTAACCCGATTTCGGAGATAGTAGCATCATCGTCATACACCGCTCCTAAAATTATCCCACAGCTTACTGATCCCGTTGACCATAGTCAACGGTTTTTGAGCATTGACCAAGTTGACCTTGCCAACTTGGTCAAAAGCAAAGATCTCGAGCTCCTTCACACATTTAACGGTGTCACGGGTTTAGCTAAAACGCTTCACACGACTCTCGAAAATGGAATCATTTCCCATGATATCGAGGAAAGGAAGATCACGTATGGTTCTAATACGTATAAAAAACCGCCCTTGAAAGGGTTTGTTTATTTTATGGTGGAGGCCTTTAAGGACACCACCATAATCATACTGCTAGCATGTGCCGCCCTTTCTTTAGGCTTTGGTATTAAAGAAGACAGGCCTAAAGAAGGGTGGTATGAAGGCGGCAGTATCTTTGTGGCGGTTGTTCTAGTTATTATAGTGTCGGCAATTAGTAACTTCCGACAGGAAAAACAGTTTGACCGTCTGTCAAAAATAAGTAACAACATAAAAATCGATGTTATACGAGAAGGAAGGAGACAAGAGATATCCATTTTCGACGTCGTGGTTGGCGATGTTGTAATTCTTAACATTGGAGATCAAATTCCAGCAGACGGGTTATTCATAACCGGGCATTCTTTGCTAGTTGATGAATCGAGTATGACGGGTGAGAGCGATCATATAGACGTTGATGCCGTCACGCATCCGTTTTTATTCTCAGGTTCAAAAGTGGCTGATGGGCATGGGCAAATGCTCGTGATATCAGTCGGGATGAACACCGCTTGGGGGAAGATGATGAGCTCGATAACCGGTGATAACGACGAGCAAACGCCATTACAATCCCGTCTCAATAAACTAACTTCCTCGATCGGGAAAGTTGGTCTTGCGGTTGCTTTTCTTGTTCTTTTAGTCATGTTAGTACGGTATTTCACCGGGAACACGGAAGATGAGAACGGGAACCGTGAGTACAACGGGAAACGCACGAACACAAACGATATACTTAACTCGGTGACACGAATATTCGCGGCAGCAGTGACTATCGTCGTGGTGGCAATCCCGGAAGGCCTGCCGCTAGCGGTCACACTCACACTTGCTTATTCTATGAAGAGAATGATGGTGGATCAAGCCATGGTTAGGAAGCTGTCCGCATGTGAAACTATGGGTTCCGCCACGGTTATATGCACCGATAAAACCGGGACTTTAACCATGAATCAAATGAAAGTAACAAAATTTTGGCTCGGTTTTGATCTCATTGAAGGTGGCGTGATTGACCCGAAAGTCCTGCAACTTTACCATCAAGGGGTCGGTTTAAACACAACCGGTAGTGTTTACAATTCGGTTACAGGAACCGAAACCACAACCGAATATTCTGGAAGTCCTACAGAAAAAGCAATACTTTCATGGGCTGTTACAAATTTAGGTATGGATATGGAGAAACTGAAACAGGATTCTACCATTCTTCATGTGGAAACCTTCAATTCGGAGAAGAAACGAAGCGGTGTTTCGGTTATGAACAAACAAGATAAAACCATACATGTCCACTGGAAAGGAGCAGCGGAGATGGTACTCGCAATGTGTTCAAATTATTATCAGAAAAACGCGATCAAAAAGCCGATAAATCATGAAGAGAAGACGCGATTTGAGAATATAATTCAAGGAATGGCTGCAAGTAGCCTCAGGTGCATCGCCTTCGTTCATAAGGAAGGCGATACACTAACTGAAGATGGGCTGACTTTGCTAGGGATAGTCGGGATCAAGGACCCGTGTAGACCAGGGGCAAAAGAGGCAATTGACACGTGCAGGTCAGCCGGGGTAGAGATTAAGATGATAACCGGAGACAATGTTTTCACAGCAAAAGCCATAGCAACAGAATGCGGGATACTTAAACCGGGTCAAAAAGTGAACAAAGAAGAAGTAATAGAAGGCGAACAGTTTCGTAATTTCACAGAAGATGAAAGAATGGAAAGAGTAGAAAGTATCAAAGTAATGGCTAGATCATCTCCATTTGACAAGCTCTTAATGGTTCAGTGCTTAAAAAAGAAAGGTCACGTGGTTGCAGTCACGGGTGACGGTACAAACGATGCACCGGCTCTAAAAGAAGCCGATATCGGGCTTTCAATGGGGATTCAAGGGACCGAGGTGGCTAAAGAGAGCTCGGATATCGTCATTTTAGATGACGATTTCGCTTCCGTTGCCACCGTATTAAGGTGGGGCCGGTGTGTGTACAACAACATCCAAAAGTTCATTCAGTTTCAACTTACAGTAAACGTTGCAGCCCTCGTGATCAACTTCGTTGCAGCAGTTTCTGCTGGTGATGTCCCCTTAACCGCGGTTCAACTATTGTGGGTTAACCTGATTATGGACACTTTAGGTGCTCTAGCACTTGCTACAGAACGGCCCACTAAAGAACTCATGGATCACCCGCCAGTAGGTCGGGTTGCACCTCTTATAACAAACGTTATGTGGAGGAACCTATTGGCGCAATCTTTGTACCAGATAATCATTCTGTTGACTTTCCAGTTCAGAGGGAAATCTATCTTTAATGTAGATGAAAGGGTGAAGAATACTATTATCTTCAATACATTTGTTTTCTGCCAAGTGTTCAATGAATTCAACTCGAGGAAGCTGGAGAAGCAGAATGTGTTTGAAGGTCTTCACAAGAACCGGTTATTTATGGGGATTATAGGGGTGACAGTTATTCTTCAGATTGTGATGGTGGAGTTCCTAAAGGATTTTGCAGATACAGAGAAGTTGAATTGGGAACAATGGGGAATTTGTATAGCAATTGCAGCCTTATCATGGCCCATTGGTTGGATTGTGAAGTTGATACCGGTACCAGATAGATCATTTTTAAGCTATATTAGAGGGTGGATTTAGTTTTTTGTGTGTGTGTTGTTTTTTTTCTTGTTGTCGTCATTGTTGTTGTTGTGTGGTGTGGGGTGTGTGTGGGTATGAGGGGGTTTAAGTTGTCGTTCTTTATAAGTATAGGGTTTAAGTTGTCATTCTTTATAAGTTTACTAGGTTAAAATATCGTGTATTACGCTTGTTAAATAAATAAAATTTTATACATTTAGTAATAAAAAATTTATATTTTTAAAAACCCGTGTAATACACGGGTTGAATAAACCAGTATATTATATCGGTTGAATAAAATATAATGTAATTTGTTAACAAACACATTTTTCAAAATATGTTTTTAAAAAAATGTAATTTGTCGTGACAGTTATAAGGTCTGTTAAGTTAGTTTTTAAAACATTTTTTTTCAACTGAGTATTAATTTTTTAATTTAATTGATAAATGTTAATTTATATTAAGTTCATTTGATTGATGATATAATAACTATTTATAATTAAATAATAAGTATTCGTAATTAGATTTATTAATATAAAGATTATTATTAATAGGAGAGAGAAAATAGAAAATCTAATATTTAATAAGAGAGAGGCGCGAAAATAAAGATGAGGAGTAACCAGAAAGTGGCACGTGTCCTAAAGAGATTTTCATTTACTATAGTAGTAAGATAAGTTCGGCTCCTAAGTTTTAGCAGTAGTAGCGTAGTTTTTTAGTAGAGTCCGTTTGTTTATTTTGGTTATTTTAATACAGTCCTAGATAGAATAGGATACGTATGTAGATTAGTATAAATACTTGTCTTTGGTTAATGGTTTTGTATCCAGAAAATTTTACAATCATTAATAAAAGTCTCATAGTGTTTTATGCAAAGCTGAATTTCCAATTTTCTGAACAAGTTATGCCAGATTTAATAACCGGTATCAGAGCTTGGAAGAGTCCGATTGCAGTAGTGCCAGAATTCCGATCGGATTAAACAGTTCTGATCGCAGCAGTAGAAGGCAGGAACCAGATCAATACTGTGTTAAGTCTCGATCTGCAGAGTGCAGAGTTGCTGTTGAAATAAGATCCAAGACAGAAGAGGAAGCAAGGCAGGCTACGGTTGGAGCAGTCCCAGTTCAAAGCAGAAAACTCGCACAAAACTCATGGCAGAATTCCAGGCAGTGGTGGCATAAGGAAGTTTAACCAATCGAACTACACAACATGGGCTACGTGTATGAAGTCCTATTTGCAGGGACAAAATCTGTGTGAAGTTACAAACGGATCTGAAACACAAGCACCGAGAATTGGCACGAATGGAGTTGTGCACAAGTGGAACGTCAAAGCAGGGCTTGCCATGTTTATCTTGAAGACAAAAGTCGAGGAAGATATGCTATAGTTTTTTCAAGAAGCCAAATATCCAAAGGCTGCTTGGGATACTCTAGTAAATCTTTACTCTAAGAAGAACGACACGACTTCAACTCCTTGAAAGTGAATTGACGTCTTTATCTCAAGGAGATCAACCCATTCCAGCATACTTCAAAAAGGTTAAGACTTTATGCCGGGAGATTGGGGAACTAGACCCACAATCGAAGATTGGGGAACCACTAATGAAAAGGATAATCATTCATGGTCTAAACCCGACTTTTGGAGCTTTGTTACTACCATACAAGGCTGGCAAAATCAGCCTACACTAACTGAGTTCGAGAATTTGTTAGCCAGGCAAGAAGCCTTGGCTAAACAGATGACGGGTGTGTCAATGGAGACAGAAACCGAGGCTCTATATGCAGGAAGGTCGAAGGAGAAGCCAAATTACAACAAAGGGCAGAAGTATGGAAACAAATTTAAGAATTCAAGTTGGGAAAAGAAAGGCAAAGAACTAGAAACTTAGTCAAAATTCAGCTCAAAGAGATTTCCATACAAATGCTATAAATGTGGCAGGAAAGGCCACATGGCCAAGGACTGTCGATCCAATTAAGAAGATGAAGGAAACAGTATCGAAGTAAAAGACGGGGAAGGCTGGGATGCTGAAGCACATGTGGCCCAGCTAGAGGAAGTAAACACCTTTACCGGTACGGTCGAACCCCGTTCAAACAGCCTTGACGAGTGGATCGTTGACTCGGGTTGCTCAAATCATTTGACGGGGGACAATGATAAACTCTCTAATGCAAAGAAATATGGAGGGAGCAGGGTGGTGGTAATAGCAGACAATTCAAGGCACTCTATGTTAAATATCGGAGATGCGGTTTTCTCAAACCAACCGGGAAGCAAAGAGTTAAAACTACCGGGGATGAAAAACAACTTGATTTCAATACCCCGGATCACTTAAACAGGTAAATACGTGTTGTTTGGACCAGAAAAAGTCCAAGTGTTTGAGAAGTTTGAAACCAAGTCAACACAACACCAATCTTGGAAGGAAGAAGAAAAGAAGTGGTGTACATGCTATCAGCAGAATCAGCCTATGTGGAGCGCACCAGACACACCACCGACACTGATCTATGGCACCTACGCCTAGGACACGTTGCTTATGACAAACAAAATCAGCCCCCTAGCCCCTTATGACAAACAGAATCAGCCTATGTAAATTTATGATTTGGTCATTTAGATTAAAGTGTTATTGTGTTAAACGATCTTTAAATGGCAAACCTAATCCGGTGCATATGGTGCATCAAAAAGGACAATATGTAAACTACAAAGGATCACTACTAATTATAACTTTTTTAGTTTATTTATGTTGGTCCAAAGTCCGGATTAAAGAAGAGGGCTTATAAAATGACTTTTGCAAAAGGTACCTTAAGTTTTTAGTTTGTTTGGGCCATCGTGTTCCGGAGCCATCATAGGTCTACATGACAAATTTTATAACAATTCACCTTATAGCCATCGTAGGATAAATTAACAAGATTTGCCTTTGATACTTTACCTATGGTGAAACCACTGAAGCACGTTTTTTTGGATTCATTTCTGTCAGTTTTTTACATCAATATCTTACTCCTAAATACCATCTAAACTTACATGTGAACCCACACCACTTTTGTGAGGGATAATTTGATCTTTGATATTAATCAAGACCCCGTTTTTTCGCTATTCTTTATTCATTAACTTATGTTTTTTTGGAACAACGACATTCATTAAAAATACACCTCAATCAAGGTGCTGAAAAGTGGAAAAGGTTACATATGGATTTTTATACCACTCGATCTTTGAAATTTTGCATTTTCGATTCCTACCGCTATACCAAAGAAAAGAAAAATGCACAATATCATCAAAGAGCGTATTCTTATTAAGACGCTTCTTCATTAACTTATGTTATTTATGCACGTAATGGTTCGCAACTTCTACTATTCATGTTCGAGTCATTCGGTTTTAGTTTCATTCAACTTTAGTAATATATCGTCTAAAAAAATCAGAACCTTCAATCTCACTACTCACGGTACTACTTTAATGATTCAATGTCTGACAACTTGGTTCGTAATGGTTTTTTTTACTTTTGGTAAATGTCTAACATTCCAATGGAACGTTGAAGTTTCCATCAAGCAAGTGAAAGGATTGTTAAATTGTAATGAATGACGGAATTTGATCGAACGTTTTCAAATTTCAGTTAACCAAACACAATTTTAAAGGAAAGTTTTTCAATTTCAATTCTATTGAATTAAATGAATCAAAGGCTTCACTTTAGTTCTGCTTGAAGGGTTGTCCAATGACTTTCCAAATCGAAGGTCATGAGATCGAGTCTCACTTGAGACAAAATGTTCTAGGTTAAGCCAAGGGATTTTCCCAGGGTTGGGTTCCCTCTTGAGTGGTGTGGGGCCGGGTCACCACGATTCTGTCCTTCGGACAGAGGGTGTCCAGGCCTTTGTTGTTTAAAAAAAATAATCCATTTTTAATGGTTATTTATTATTTATAACCAACTCGTTGCTGAATATTACATGAACTAATTCAATTGTAAACCCAAGAGATTTTTATACTTCATTTCAACACAAATCACTTAGATAATGTATTAAATTATATTATATATAATATATTTATACTCTTAACATATAAAGTTAACTCTCATCCACACCGTCAGTAAAACGAAATCAAAGTATGCTAGGACTAAACCCGTAATTTCACAAAGTTACAAACTATATCCATAATTTAGCTAAATCACTGGAACCATCCGTGTAATTACCTCTTTTTATGTGAAATTAATTTAGGAATCATTAATGTTTAACAATGTCATTTTGGTTTGGATTAAATTATAGACAATGTGTATGTTGGAAGATAACTTTGATCATGATGGGTTGTTCCATCCAAAAGGCAAAGAAAGGGATTCAATGATTTCGATCACTTACCAGTTAGGGGTTACCACCTAACCTAAAACAGTGGCATGAAGTGGCATCAGATGCGCTAAATATTGGTTTAAAGCTAATCGTGATATACAAGGAAAAACCAGACACCCTTCACCACTCATCAATCAAAAGTCCACAAATTAAAAAGAACCCTGGTCACATCTTTGATATGGAGAAACAAACACGCCGTTCTAAACCAAAACCAACTAATATTTCAAGTCTCGGAACATATGATGGCAGGCAGCCTAATCTTCATTATCCATTCCTGCAGGTTGATCCCTCCTACTTGGGCCACCAGCTGGTTTCGACATTATTATCTGCAGACCCATCCATCATTTATAACAAAATCAATCTCCTTTTCAAAAATAAAACCCACATTAGATTCATTATGTTTAAGTACCTGATCAACACGAAGAACCGTACAAACTGCATCTGCAGCATACTTGAGTGCATGAAACCTGGATATATGAAAATTCACTAAAAATTACAATCGTCTATTTTGAAAACATCCAGGTTCAGAAGAGACAAGTTTATTTCCGTTAATGAATTTGAGTTTTTCATGTTAGTAATAATAGCCACGGAATGTTTTTTAAATCAATACAAGGGTTTTATGCAAAGATGCTTACTTGGTGACAAAAAGATCCCATATATTCAATGTAGAGACGTCCTTACATGCACCTTCCTCCAAGTCTATACCAACTCTGACGTTTCCAGATGAATGTTCCGCATATAAACTAGATATGATCTCCATCGCATTAAGCCCAGCATTTTCAGCCAAGGTTTTTGGTATCATCTCAAAGCTCTCACCAAACTTTGCAATAGCATACTGATCTAATCTGCAATCCATCAAGAAACTCAAAAATAAATGTCTTCCATCACTAAAAAATTTACAAACTATGAAAACAAATACCCTGTCTCTGTGAAAGAGAACTCCTTCAGTTTTCTAGCTAACTCAATTTCAGTGGCTGCAGCTCCGGGTACAATTCTACTGTCCCTGCATAAGGCCTGAAACAAAAAAAAATTAAGATCAGTCGATGGAGTAACAAAATAATATTCCAGTGTGAGAAATACAACCTTGTAAGTATTGACACCATCATCAACAGCCCTTTCCAGATCATCCAATATGCTATCAGTACTTGCTCGCAGCAAAACAGTGGTCACCGAGTTCCCACCTTGTTCGTTCCTTACAACAGTTACCTAAACCCAAATATATAAAAATTCAAACAGCTTAGATTAAGATATGGCTGAAAGAACAACACAAGATGTAAATAAATAAAAAAATGTTACCCTAGCACCACCAATCTCCTCTACTGAAATGGAGTCAACATATCCAAGATCATCAGGGTTTACAGCACTCCCAAGCTTCAACTGTGAATTCAAATAATCATTTATTATTACCAACGTTTAGTTAACACTACACTAAGTTCAAACATGCCCCGCTGCTTACAAGCGCAACAGCACCAGTTGTGCGGCAAAAACGGCGAAGTTCAAACTTGGACCCAATCTTTAAGACCATGATCCTGTAGGTAAATACAGATGTTATTAGGATATTGGTAATTTAAGAGATAACAACCCTTTTTAACATCACCAAGTATTAAATGTATCATACAAACAAGTAAAGATAGAGCGTACTTATAACGCTCACAAAAATGCAGAGCCATCTCTCCTACAGCCGCTCCACTAACTATGACCTCTGCACCAGAGTCTGCAACGGTTTTGATGAGCTCTTCAACCTTTGCTTCTTCAGTTTTAGCATAATTTTCAAGCTGTAGTAAAAAAAATTCAAGTAGAAATTAATTATAAGGAAAAACACTAATCCGGTTGTAAACTCAAACAACTAATATCAATAACTTTTAGGCCTTTTTCTTAATGGTACAAGTGGCTGTTTGTTACAATTTACAACAACTTGAAAATGGGATACATGCATTACAACAGTATGAACTTTATACAAGATTTATGATTGAATTGGTTTCTTTCATTAGCCAAAAGGCTGATCAAAATACAGGAGCAAAGAGCTGAAATATAGGGATTTACAAATCAATTACTTGACTAAATAAAAGCTAATAAAGACTCAAAAAAAAGCTAATAAAGACTATCCTAAAATGCAATATAAACTGAAAATATTTAAAATGATTGTGGAGTGATTTCTGGAACATATTTCGGAATATGTTTAACACTTTAATAGGGCCATTTATGCGTTGTGTGATAATATAGCTACAAAAAAAGGAACTTAACAACAAAACCAAGAATAATGTACTGCACCTGCTCAGCACTGTGAATGAGAACAGTTCCTTTGGTCTCAGTTGCAGTTGTATCAACACCACCAGCTATTACAACCACCTATAAAACCAATAATCACTTTTTAGCTTATCTACTCAAGTAACCATTAAATGTCAACAGAAAAATTTATGAAACGTTAGTTTAGAAAACATGCATCATTTGAATGTCATTACAGCATGTTAACGTCAAGTATCTCATCATTTAACCATTTAATCTATGATCCTTAACCATGGTGATCTTTCAAAATTTATAGCCACACAGGTCAACTAGGGATCAAATTAAAAAAAAACATAAGAACTAATCTGAGCCACACTTTTCAAACACAAATGTGGAATTTGGATTCATATACATCTAATCAATGTTGTAAGAATCGCTAGGCGCTAATCGGGCGGTGGGTACCGACTAGCGATTAATCGGAATTAATCGGATAGGGATTTTTATATGGTTTAGAATTATTTACCAAAAATTTAGCTATAAATAAGCTTTATGTTTCAAAGACATTAAAAAAAGACATGCTACAATCACTGTAATTAGAAACAAAGACATTAAAAAAAGTTTCAAAGAAACTAAAGGTAACTTCGCAGTATGTTGAGACAAAATATGATGATGCAGAAATTGAGAAAGTTCACAGTGCTGAAAGGAATTCAACTCACCTTTGCCTTCTCTATTCTCTTTATACTCCCCACGGTATCACCTTTTAGAACCATGCCTCTAACTGTTGTACAGTTATGCAGACCTCCACCCAAGAGTTTTGCAACTCTCACATTATCAACATTGAAGTTTATTGGGTTCTTTGGGCAAACTTGAATGCATGCCTGCAGTGAAAAATTAACACGAGATTCATGAACATTCACCCTTCTTAAGATGTTGGCGTAAGAATTGATAACCATGTAATTGACAAGAATTAAAGAAGGTACATCTGCAATAAGAGGACATAGAATATCCTCTTGTCCGTATTGTTTGCTAGCAACAGCAGCTTTCATCCTTAAAATAAATTCATCTTTATTCCTCACATCCATGGTGTCAGAACCTTCCTCAACCAATCCATCTAAGATCTCAACAGCCTGTATATAAAGGCAATATATACTCAAATTGTGTACTTTTGCATAAAATAACTACAGCTTGAGAAAACAAACCTTGTTAGCTCCTTTCGTGTATCCAATAATGATATCACTGGGATGCAGTCCCATCCTAATGAGATCCTCTGCACCCTGGAGAAGCTCCCCTGCAAAAGAAACTACTAGGTTCGCTCCATCACCAATTTCCTCCTGCTGTGCTTTCCCTGCCAATACCAAAATTTTGGCTGCAGGATGCTGAATCTCAAGTTCATTCACAATAGTTGCAGCATCACTTGTCACAAACAGCTTGTCCAGATGATTGATAACCATTTTATTCATACCTAACACAAAAGGCCCACAGAAAACAAATAATTAAACACTAAGTTACTCTGCTACTAATGCTAACTTAGACTTCAATGACAATACCATTCATGATAATCACTTCATGCTACATGAGATTCATGCAAATAATGTAAAATTTTCCAATAAACATATCAACCAAAACTGGTTTGCATATTACAGATAGATAGATTACCTTTTCACTTTCATTTTCACTCTGACCAATGACCCAATGTATCTAGATAATAGGATCATATGCAAATTATCAGACTCCAGTGGCTTTCTATTTTAGATGCAAATATTTTATCTCTCATAAAATGGGTAAAAAACAACAATGAAACACACATTTTTACAAGAAATAAAAAGCTTTAGGTATGTCTGAATTGTTTTACTTTAAAAAAAAATTATCTCGCCATACACTTACATCAAAGGAGATAAACTAACACCATATCATAGCCAATCGATAGATCAGTTTATCTCATAGTTGTCAATAGTGAATAGCGGCAAATAGCGACAAGCCACCCATACGCTAAGCAATTCATGCGGAAAAATATCGGTTATCGGTCAATGACCGATATTTGAGATATCGATTCTCGTGGTGGGATATCGGTAACTTTTATATCATGCATAAACTTACACACACACACACATATATATATAATATTAATAGTCAAATCAAAAGTCAAAACTAAAAAGTGTCAATATTTTATATTAGAAACATGATCTAGCAGGCTATACGCTACATAGCGATAGTGATGAAATAGCGGGCACTATTTCACGTTTAGCGATACACTAGTTGAAAATTTTAGAAATATTTTATATTCAACTTATAGGATTTGTAGCAATTATAATTAATAATCATCTAAATCTTCATACATTAGGGTTATTAGCAACCCTATTTATACTAATCATGTAAAAAAAAAGAAGAAATATTCGCTATATGCTCCCTATTCATTCGCTAAACACCGTATAGCAACCATAGGCCGCTACGCTACCTAGCGCAATATAGGGTTGATATGGTCGCTATTGACAACTATGGTTTATCTGATGAATAAGTAAATAATTTTCACATACTAGTGAAGCAAATATAGATCAATCACTTTCTTTTTCAGGCAACCGAAGGAAACAATCATAAGATGCATACCATTTGGACCGAGAGAAGTTCTGGTGATGGTAGAAAGCTGTTTACAAGCATCGATGTTCTTAAGAACAGCTTCATCTAATCCAGAAAGATGTTTGTGGCCTTCATTTAGCATTCCTTGGATACCGTAAGGTTGAGTTTGGAGCCCCATCGAGTGATTTCTGGAACAGAATATGAAACCCTAGAAATGGCGCCTGTTTTCAGTGGGCGGAGTATGAGTATGTGTAACCTAAACCCTAATTTATGTCCAGCAAGACAGTGGTTTTCTTCAATCTGAATACGATTCTTCTTCGTCCTTCGATTAGCGGAATCTGAAATGTTGAGATGGCGGAATCGTAATTCGTGAGAACCAGATAGGTTTTGAAATTTTCAATTAAAAATAACTCAGTTATTTTTTTTCTAAACAGGCCCAAGCCCAAACCCAAAAAGCCAAGATTATAAAAATATATAAATAAAAATATATATGTATTAATATATACGATCCGGTCCGGTTTTTGTATAAAACGTAAACCAAACCGTTTACTATGGTTTGAAAGTTTTGAAACCAACCGACCAAAAGTTAAGAAAAAAACCCACCGTGAAACCAAACCGACGACCGGTTTGGACGGTTTCACGGTTTGAAATTGAACCGTGAACACCTCTAATATACATATATATAGGGGAAGGTTCCATTAACAAGTGGTTTTTCGCTAATAAGCGGGTCAAACGAACTCCGATTGAGCTCATTCCAGCGGCGTTGGATCCGTCTCATCGAACTCTAATCCGAACTCAAAAACCTAAACCCTCATCTACCCGCACACCCAAAAACCTAAACCCCCCTCCAACCCCACCCAAAAAGCCTAAAACCACCACCCCCACCCCCCCAAAAACCTAAACCCCCTCCCCCCAACCCCACCCCCCCCCCCAAAAACCTAAACCTATAAGATGGTAAAGACTCAATTGCTTAGTACTGAATAATGAGTTACAATATATAAATAACGGAATGCAAACCCTATATACCTAATAGGCCCGTGGGCTCATAATAATAAACCTAATATCCAATACTCCCCCGCAGTCGTAGCGGAAGTAAACCGGACGCTAAGACTGGAAAACAAAAAAAAACATAAAACCAATAATAATAAGATAAGCATGTATTGATCGACTTGAAAATCCAAACTTTTGCCAACAAATCCATATTGTGCTTTATGTGGCCATCCATATTTGCTGATTGTGCTATCCATAATTTGTTTGATTGTGTCATCCATAGTTTTCAAAAAAATGCATAGCAATGGACCGTAGTCTAGGTCTTCAAAAGCAGGTGGATGTGGGGCTGAATTGACACAAATATAACCAATTTTGTTGGGATTATGCGGTTGTAATTCATTGGTTCTTGGTTCCTAGAATGATAAACGCGTTCAAGAGATCATCAGCTTTAAGTAAGTCGACAACCAGCGACCGTAGTCATGTGGTGATGTGTCGAGGCTAGCAGGCGGCGCGATCCGTAGATCTAAAAATGAAAAAAAAAAAACAAGGGCGGTGACTGTGGTCAAGCGGAGGTCTCTTGGATCCGTAGATCAAGAAATGAGATCCGTAGATCTAAAAAGAAAAAAAAACAATCTAATCAAACAAAACTGTAGTTTGAGAATGGTGGCCGTGGACCGTGGTCCTTAGTGCGGCTAAAAACCGATAAAATTAAAGAAAGAAAAGAAAGTGGCCACTGAAATTTAGGAGTTGTAATTCAGGAACGAACCAAGAGAATGATGGTGAATGAGTACAAATATAACCCAACCCATTTGAAAATATTCGCCGGTCAAAAAATAAACGGATGGCTGTAGCAATAGCAATCTGGAACATAATTTTTTTATTGGGATAAATACCAATCAATTAATCCGTGACGGTGGTATTAATTGGTACCCCCAATTGATTGTTTGGTGACGGCTATAAATTTAAACGAAGGGGAGGAGGGGGCTGTAGAGAAAAGAAAGTGAAGTAAGCAACCACACACCTCCCGTGACAAAAAGAATAAGCAAGCAAACAAGCACCTATTGGGAGCCGCCATTGTTACAAGAAATCCATAGAAGGCGCATGGCAGGGTGGTTTGACGGCGGCTTTCCGGTGGGCTATGGCGGTTCTGATGGTGGCGGCGGTAGAGTTAAGAACGTCTAAAAAAAAGATTTGGATAAGTGGTTTGAGTCTTCAACCGACAACGAAGTTTTATTAAACAAAAACTAGAAAATATAAAATAAACGAAACAACAAAGGGAAGTGGGACAGGGCGGCGGCAGTGGAGGCACGCCGCCCTGTCTAGGGTTTGAAATTAGTGGCGAAGGCTAGGGTTTTTATTTTTGTGTGTTACTTAGGGAAGACGGTAACCAGAACCCTAAGGATCTGATACCTTGTAAGATGGTAAAAGACTCAATTGATTATTACTGAATAATGAGTTACAATATATAGAGAACGGAATGCAAACCCTAGATACCTAATAGGCCCGTGGGCTCATAATAATAAACCTAATATCCAATAAAACCCACCCCCAAAAACCTAAACCCCCCACCCCCCAAAAAAATCTAAACCATAAAATCTAAACCCTAAAAGCTAAACTCTAAGGCTAAACCATAAGGTTAAAACCCTGAAATTCAAACGTAAAATCTAAACCTTAAAAGCTAAACCCTAAAATCTAAGATGGTAGAGTTCGATGAGACGGTTCCAACGCCGCTGAAATGATCTCAATCGGAGTTCGTTTGATATCGTTTCTAAGCTTTTGGTCGTTTCTTAGATTTTTTAGTGAAAACCTAGTTCTTATTTGATCATCCCCTATATATGTGTGTGTGTAGATCTAATTAAATATACGTAAATGTTTTTTTTATTGATTTGTTTGATCAAAAATAGTGAGGGAGGAGATAAGAGAGATAATAGTGACTTTAAGAAATTTAGTTAAGAGCAAATTGCGTACTTTAAGTATTACCTATTTTTTAATATACGTCATTTAACTAAGGAAATTATAGAAAACGTCATTTATGTTAAGAAACTTTGCATGTTATGTCTTTTTGCCTAACGATCGTTTAATTTGAACATTAAGTCTAGTAACGTGTCATGCAAATGAGGGTATTTTGGGGCTTTCACACATAAAATAACTATTATTGTAATTTGTTTCTATGAATGAAGATTTATATAATAGTCCTTTTACGATAAAAAGACCAAAATACCCTCATGTGCATTGACTTAACGGTAAAACTTAATGATTGTTAGGCTAGAGGACGTAACGTGCAAAGTTTTTTAAACATAAAAGACGTTTTCTGTAATTTACTTGGTTAAAGGACGTATACTAAAATTAGGTAATACTTAAATGACATAATTTGTAATTTGCTTTTTAGTTAATTAAAGATAAAGTTTTATAAATTAATATGTTTTTTATTTCCTATATTACCCTTAAAAGCCTTGTAAAATCATGCCACTAATCAATCTTAACTAAATCAGCATAAAGAAAAATCGGACAATTTACAATTAATCCAACAATCCTCACCACGCCGCTAATCGTCAACAAACACTACCTTCCAACCTCTCATCGAACTTTACCACTGTTGCTCCTGAGCCGCCCAATCCTTCCCACTTATGATAATGTTCGTTAGTTTCGTCCTACCTTTGACTCTTTAGGGGAGGGGCACAGAACCCCCAACCAGTGTGTACGTCGTGATGCAAGCACCACATTGTAAGACCCTCCTTTGTCAAATTGGTATCCACCGACGAGGACAACATGAGTAGCCAGTAAATCCAAACGTTCAAGCACAAACCAAACAAAATACGATCTTCAAACATTTGGTCTGTCACACTCTCCCGCCACCATACCATGCATGTCCTCATGCATTTGTTGCATTTCCCCGGGCAACACTTGAACACTGGCTTCACTTTTTGGCAAAAGGGACGCTCATAAAGAATTTGATCTGAGCGTGTAGCGACATTTCATCAACCCGGATCATCCCAACTCGATCCCACACTTGAACAAGTCCATTACTCTTTATGACAATTAGTAGTTAGTTTCAGATCATAAACGACCAACAGATTCTCGCGGCCAATTCAACAGTTCAGCCCTAGGGCGCTCGAACATTCGGGTTCGTAGCTTATCCTTTCGCCACTCCGGCCCCGAAGTTCTACTTTGTTTTGAAAGCGATTGCCTGATCTTGCAACATTGTTTTCTGGCAACTAGGACGAGTGGAGTAACAAAACTCTTTCCAACTTCATGTCTCCGTGACACTCTTGGGATAAACCATACATGCTCATCGACAAGTCCTCAGACACATTCGCCAAGAGTAAAGTTCTATTTGAGTTAGTTGAAGTCTGTGACCACCTTCAACACTAGTCACCCTCAAACACCGTTGCTTGTCTTCGGGTTAAAGCCTGACCAACCTACCGTGGGCATTAATGTTGATCTACTCCACCACCACTGCTTAGCCATCTTTTCGAAACATATGAGATAAGTGACGTGCCAACGTATCCGAGGATCGACCCACTCTTATACCACTTTATCACAAGGTTATCTTCCAAGGCCTCGTGTGGCACCCATGGTTACCTCTGACTCAGCCAATCAAATCTGCTTATGATAAGGTTCATTGGTTTCGTCATCCCTTGGAATCATAAGGGGAGCGACCACAAACCCCAACCAATGTTACGACGTGATGCAATCACCACATTGTTAGGCCTTCCTTTGTCAGACCGAGGCTCCTCCGACGAGGACAATATGAGTAGCTACTAAACACAAACCAAACAAATATGATTTTCAAATATTTGATCCCGCTAAATATGCTTTTAAAATACACTTTAAATAAACTCTTTATAAATTCATCAAATATAAATAACTCAATCAAGAACATAAACTTATAATTATGAATCATTTATTGTTATCTAATAAGATCCTATAGTAAAACTTCCTTTCTCCGATATACTTTCTTATATAACGTTTCTCCGTTTGTAGGTTTCTAACCTTTTTTATTTATTTATTTATATTCTGGTCTGGAGAGAGAGCTGGAATTCGTTGTTTCTGGACGCGCACATCTCCATCACTGATCGCCGTTCGCCGCCTCCATACAACTCCGGTCCGGCCAACCTTCCGTTAGATCTCCTCAGATCAGGTAATTCTTCACACACACGTTGACGACATTATCAAATCGTGGTCAATTTCGTGTTTGCTCAATGATTGATAGGGTTTCGGTGGCCGAACTGGTGCTTATTTTTATGATTTAGGGTTTGTTGGTGACGATCAGGTTTAGTTGTGTGGTGAACTGGTGATTGACTTCTAATTTCATCCTAAATTTGATTTGATTGGTTAGTGTGTATTAGTGCATGCTAGCAGTAGTTGAAGTGTAATTGGTTTAGTTGTTCAATTGTTTCACAAGTGTCATGGATGCTAATCTAGTCATTTGTGTAGTTAGAATCAAAACTCATCTGGTTAAGAAAGTTGAATTCAGGGCTTGTATTTTCACTCACAGGTTTAGGTCATGCTAAGTTGAAAGTTTGTAGTTCTGATGTTTTGCTTACAATTCATCTTTAGGAATGTTTGCAAACTTTGAAAGCTAATTCCCTTAAAGATTATCTTTAAATTGTCCAAAACTGCTTACTGCCTCTTGCTAACTGTGGGATGCATAAGTTTTGGTGGTTTTGTTGGGAAAATATTATCTATTTTGGACGATAAATTACTCGCTTAGTTGCTAGATGGAAATGCATTTTGAATGTTTAGGGTCCAAGGAATTACCTTTCGGGTAAAAAAATGTACATGATTTTATTTTTACTTGATAATATTTTCTGTATGTTCTTATTTGAATTCCTGAACAAGCACCATGGACTATATATTTTACTAAATTGCACATTATTCTGGAAATGGATGAATGCATGTTTTTTGAGTTTTGTGGCCTAGATGCTTGAACATCTGGTTGTAATATCTGTAAATTATATATGTCTAAGTCGGTCCAGCTGCTCGCTTATTCTAGCCCTTAACCATATAGTTTTCATTTAATAAGCTGCATATGTCTGCATATGGCATCTAGAATCTATGCTCAAAAGCAACAAGTTTGGACACTCAAGTCGGGAAATTAAGTGTAGAGGTAAAGATATTTTTAGTTTTTTACTTGCATAGAACAGAAAGTTTAGTTACTTTCTGAGTTTCTTCCCCAGATATGCTTTACCTATGCTGTGTGTTACATGTGTACACTGTTTTATCTCATCCTTCTTTAAAAAGATAATGTAATTTTTGGTTTTGGGCTTCATCCAAAAAATGATATGCTTGGAATGCATGTTGTGCAGATTTTTTATGGAAGCATAGCCATAACGTGATACCGGATATATATATTTATAGCAATGGGGCCTGAAAATCCTAACCCTGCAAATAATCATCAAGGGCCAACTGCTACTCCTTTTGCAGCTCCTCAAACCAATATGCCCATTTTATCATCTAATCCCATGGTTGGATCACAGCCCTCTGCTTTCAGGCCAAAATCAGTTCCTGCTATGCTAAATACATCTCCATTTTCTTCTCCTGGGCCAATGCCTGGATCTGGGGCTCCTGGTTTTAGACCCATGCAACCAGGTAGACCCGCTCCTTCATATGGCCCGCCAACTACAGGACCTCTCCAGCGTTTACCAGCTCCACAGTTTCCCTTAACATCTCAACCACCCCTGTCACAAACTTCCAATGTGGGCCAGCCCATATTACTTCCGCCAATGAGACCACCTCCTCCCAGCCATGTTCCACCTGTACCAATGGGATCTCCACCTCAAAGCTTGTACAGTGTTTCTTCTAGCAATAATCCTCCAAGGTCTGTTGTAGATTCACCATATTCTGCTTCCAGGCCAAACATCCAACCACCACCATCCTCAACCAGACCGTCTTACCCTGGCTATCCAGGTATACAAAGTAGCCCGGCAAGTCCACCACCACCACCATCAGTTTATCATCAAGGAGGTTATGTCCCACCTCAGCCCACCATACCTGCTCCTTTTTCTTCTCATCAAGGTGGTTATGGACAAGTTCCACCAGTTGCACCGTCATCAGGAATGTATGTAGGTGGCTCAGCACCACCTACTGGAGCTATGCCAGGTTTGGTAGAAGATTTCAGCTCACTTTCTCTAGGATCTGCTCCTGGATCGTTTGATGGTGGGATTGATGCTAAAGCATTACCAAGCCCACTGGATGGTGATGTAGAACCAAGTTTTTTTGCTGGGATGTATCCCATGAATTGTGATTCTAGATATCTAAGACTTACGACTAGTGCTATACCAAATTCACAGTCTTTGGTTTCCAGATGGCAGTTGCCTCTTGGAGCAGTTGTTTGTCCACTGGCAGAACCTCCTGAGGGGGTGAGTGTTCATTCATTAAAGAGCAACTAATAGATATTACAATGCTATTTAATAAAACATTTTTTTTTCTCTAATTTTTACTTTTGCTTATGTACTGTTTCTTGTTCAGGAGGAAGTACCAATAGTTAATTTTGCCACAATGGGTATTGTTCGTTGTAGAAGATGTCGGACGTATGTGAATCCATATGTGACTTTTACAGATGGTGGAAGAAAGTGGAGGTGCAATATATGTTCTTTACTTAATGATGGTAATACTTTGAATTTCTTGTACCAAAACATGAACTGTTTTCATTGTTGGTTGAAACAGTAGTTTGACAACATAATACAGCTATAATGTTTCAAGTTCTAAAACCTTTCTTGTTGATGTCTTCGGGTTCCATTTCACCACCAGCTATTTGCTATCTAGCGCACTTATGTCGTATATATGTTTGATATATATCCAGGGTCTATAAACACACATGATCTCTATAATGTGCCAAATCATTCCTTTATGCTGTTCATTACTGGTTTAAAGAAATAAAGAATACCATTGATTATTTTCTGTCGTATATTTCTCTTATGCTAAGTCATTTCTATCCATAATATACAGTGCAAAGTGATTATTTCGCTCATTTGGATGCCACTGGGAAAAGAGTCGATCTTGATCAACACCCCGAGCTTACAAAAGGTTCCGTGGAGTTTGTTGCTCCAGCTGAGTACATGGTTCGGCCTCCAATGCCACCATCATACTTTTTTATGATTGATGTATCAATATCTGCAGTTAAAAGTGGAATGCTCGAGGTAAGCTTTGCCTTTTGACATATAATCGAGAACTCATTCCTTTTGATTTATCTGTGCACATTTAACATGTTGTCATGTCTCTTTTATTTTCCCATAATGAGCATGGTTTACAGCTTCATTAGGGCTCATGTTAATTGCATACTAGAGTACATTTAAGTTATTGTTCCTCTTTGCTTACATTTTGTTAGGTGATGGCACAAACTATTAAATCTTGTTTGGATAGATTGCCGGGCAGCTCCAGAACACAAATTGGGTTCATAACTTTTGACAGCACAATTCACTTTTACAATATGAAGGCAAGTGGTTTAGAGTTTAGCTATCCATATAATGATTTCCTATTATAATGTTGACTCACCTTTTTTGTTTTACTTTTCCAGTCATCTTTGACACAGCCTCAAATGATGGTCGTATCAGATTTGGATGATATTTTTGTTCCATTGCCAGATGATCTCCTTGTCAACCTGTCAGAATCCAGACCTGTGGTGGAGGCATTCCTGGATAGTTTGCCGTCTATGTTTCAGGACAACATTAATGTGGAATCTGCTTTTGGGCCCGCCCTCAAAGCAGATTTTATGGTTATGGTAAGTTCGTTGGGCCCTATATTATTCAGAATGGTGATGGTGATTTCATATCCACCATCATAAACTTATTCTGTGATTTAGTATAATGCTTTATATCTTTTAACAATTTTTTGGGGATTGTGAGTCTTCTTTATATTACTTCAGCTACCGAGCTACCTGGATTGACTTGTAGGTTCATGTAGAGGTGGCAATTTCTACAAATTTACTTATTCGGTGGGTTGGTTTGGGGCCAAATTGGTGAAAGTCGCCCGAAATGTTTTTTTTAATGCATAAGACCTTTTAATCCTATTTATTCATACACTTAAATTATTATTGAAATAATATAACTTTATAATCATATTTACACTAGGGTGGTGTTTGGTTTGTGGTCAGGAATCACTATGGGTATAGGTTTGATAGTATGGTGGAATAAGAATGGGTATTATTACTTGAAAACTATTTTTTGCTTTATGCAATGGGTTTGGATATCATTCTCAAAACTTTATTATTTTAGAATGGATAAACTAAATGTCTAATTTTATACATAACCTAGTATGATGTTTTACTATTATCTGATGTCTATAAGGTCCTTTACTTAAAATAACATTCATTTTTTCAAGACAAAATAGTATTTTCATGATTTTATTACAATTACAATTACAATTATATATATATATATATATTGATAAAATACTATAAAAATGTTATATTTATTTATAGACAACATAAACAGTGTTATTTCAAATATTTAAAATAAAAGAGGATATAACATGTAAAATAAAATAAATATATTTAAATAAAACAAATGAACACAATAAATGGGGGATTCATAAAATGGGAGATTGTGGGAATGGGTTTCCTAAGTATTTGGTGAGTTTGAAGGACATCCATTATTACTGGTATGAATCTTAATTTTAAAACCCATATCCATATCCATATACCAAAAACATTCTTTCACCATCCTTCCCATTTCTTGATGGCCATACCCCCATACCCCCATACCATACACTCCATAATTATTTATTAAAAAAAGAACAAAATTTGGGAAAAAGTGTTGGGGTCAACTCAATCCAACCCGATTTGACCCAAGCAAGGTCAAAAGGTAGTTGATCTCATTTTTCTCTCATGATTATTTTGAAAAGGATGCCAGCTTTATTGTTCTGAGTGAAAATATTTTAGCTTCAAGTGAAAGATTGAGTTTTGAGTTCAAAAGTAGTAAAACTTGATTGCAAATAAGAGAAATTGTAAAAAGCAGTGAACTTTAACAGTTACCAACAAATAAGGGTTGTTTGTAATCGTGTCACGGTTTCAGTATTTGGAAAATGTAACCTAGATATTGTTAAATACTGTATTTATGTTGAGAAGTCACATAGACATAACTTCCAAGTTTGTTAAATTAATAATTTTTGGGCTTGGTGTCTTCTCCACTATACACCCAACCTGCCCATTTCCCCACCTCTATGTAATATGCATTATGTACATTGAATAATGTTTTGATAATTTATAATCTCTCTTATATAATGTCAGCTACATGTACTGACTAGTAGTTTTTGCCTAACACTGCCATATCACTAAAAAGGTTTATTTGCTCCATCCAGAGCCAACTTGGAGGGAAATTATTAATTTGTCAGAGCACTCTTCCCTCACTTGGTGTTGGTCGTTTGAAGTTGCGTGGAGATGATCTTCGTGTTTATGGAACAGATAAAGAGCATGCTTTAAGAATACCAGAAGACCCATTTTATAAACAGATGGCTGCTGATTTCACCAAATTCCAAGTTGCTGTGAATTTATATGCGTTTAGTGACAAGTATACTGATATAGCCTCATTAGGTATGTACCGATGGTGACCTTCATTCTACACTCTCCTAGAATCCTAGATGCAGCAATTTTGACCCATTTACTTGTTGAAGGGATTGGACGGTGTCCAGTGTATTCATATGCATAAAACCACCTAATTCATCTTGTTAAATAAAGATTAGATTTTTATTACTATAATATAGTTTTGTAATAATATTAACACATTAACTTATGTATTCTTACGCATAAAACCACCTAATTTGTTTTATTAAATAAAGATTAGATTTTTATTACTATAATACACTTTTGTCATAGTAGTATTAACACATTAATTAATTATTTTAAAAATAAAAAAGATGGATAAAAAAATGTTTGCGGGTGGTCACAACTTGGCCAGAACTAAAAATTACCTGTTTTGACTAGTTAGTTTCATTGTATTTTACTGGATCTTATTTTCCACATAATAGGTTTCTTTCTCATAAGCTTTTGTTATATCAGTTCTATGCAATTAAAAGATCAACAATATTTTGTTAATTTACATGCAGGTACTTTAGCAAAATACACTGGTGGCCAGGTATATTATTATCCAAGCTTTCATTCTGCCATTCACAAAGACAAGTTGAGACATGAGTTGGCTAGAGATCTCACTAGAGAAACTGCTTGGGAAGCTGTAATGCGCATCAGATGTGGGAAAGGTTGGGCCAATTTTAAGGCTATATTTGCAAAAAAAAAAATTAAAAAAAATTCCAGCAAGATTGATTTTCATGTGAAATTCTACTGAAGAACGTATTTTTTTAACTTCTTTATCTAGGAGTGCGCTTCACCTCGTATCATGGGAATTTTATGCTAAGATCCACAGATCTAATAGCACTTCCAGCCGTCGACTGTGATAAAGCTTATGCAATGCAGTTTGCTCTTGAAGAGACGTTGCTTACAACTCAGATTGTGTATTTCCAAGTGGCGTTACTGTATCCTTCCGTTCTTTTGATAAGGTTCTTGATGTCACGTCGTTCTTTCACTTCTTTGTGTTTCTAAGGTTTGCTTAATGATTTATCTATATACTGTTTTGAATTGAACTTTTATATTAGAGGGGCAAATTTCAACCCGTTAATGTGAAAATGGGTCAATTTAGGTTGTATTTAATTGGTAGCGGGTCAAATAGGTAAAATAAGAAAATTGTTGCTGAAAGCTACTTTTGACAATTGTTCACATTTATGAATACTTAACCACCAAAAGATACACTGCATCTTGTGGTGAAAGGCGTATTAGAGTACACACTGCTGCAGCATCAGTGGTTGCAGAGTTAGGAGAGATGTACCGCCAGGCAGATACCGGTGCTGTTGTTTCATTGCTTGGTAGATTAGGTAAGTCAAGTCTCTCTCTCTCTCTCTCTCTCTCCCCCAATCCTATAATAAAGGAAAAAGAAAGTTTTTGAACGAAAAAACGGTTACTGTTTGGTCGAGGTGGCAATTCCGACCCACCTACCTAAAAAGATTAAACTAAAAAGGTTGTGTGTCGAAAGTCTTCTAAAGTGTATTCAAATACGTAAAACCTCCAAAATCTCTTTATTAGAAAAAGGTTACATTTTAATGCTAAAATAATACTTTTTCAATCACATATAACATACCAAGATATAAAAGTAAGTGTTGTGGGTAGACCCTATTCAACCCGAACCATTTTGATCTGCCAGTAAAGTTGACCTGTTTTAACTTGTTACCCAACCCGCACGTTCTTCCATCTCTACTGTTTAATGATCAACCTCACTTTATGCTGCTCTTAACTTGTCCATTACTGTATTATATACTGATTATCTGCAGCAATCGAGAAATCTTTATCATATAAATTGGAAGAGGCTCGGAACGCAGTTCAACTAAAAATCGTGAAAGCCCTCAAAGAATATCGAGAACTCTATTCAGTGCATCATCGTGTAGGAAGCAGGATGATCTACCCAGAATCACTCAAATATTTGCCCTTATATGGACTATCACTATGTAAATCAACAGCACTTCGTGGTGGTTATGCTGATGCACAGCTTGATGAACGATGTGCAGCAGGCTTCACCATGATGGCTTTACCTGTTAAAAAAATGTTAAAGCTCTTATATCCTAGCTTGTTAAGAGTAGATGAGTATCTTGTCAAGGTAAGTTATATTCTCACATTTTGAGTTTCTTGTCCCTGCTGTCAAAAGGTGGCAATTTCAGTCCATTTAGTTTATGGGTCAATTCGGATTATGTTTTTTCTACAACTGGTCATTCGGGTAAAATGTTTAGCCGAAAAGGGAATGAGTAAAATGGGTCATACGGGTAAAATATTTTGTGTTCAATTACATATTTTGGATATTACAAAATTACCCGTTTTGACACGTTACCAACCCACCTGAACAAACCATTTCGCCACCTCTAGGACTGATGTTTATATTCCAATATGTGAGTCTCATATGGATGATTTGTTTATTTGTAGACACCTACCGTGGATGATGATTTTGCCAGAATTTGTAAAAGGCTGCCACTTGTTGCAGAGAGCTTAGATTCTAGAGGAATATATATATTTGATGACGGTTTTCGTTTTGTTGTGTGGTTTGGCCGCATGCTTTCACCAGATTTAGCCAGGAATCTAGTTGAGGAAGATTCGGCTACAGATTTCTCAAGGGTAAGCACTTTCTACACATCTGTGCCTCTGGTTTGTGCATATTTGTATAATCACTCTCGTGATTGTTGGGTTGGTAGGCCTTTGGGCGCAGAAGAGAGAGGCACGGGTCAGGGGTAGCCGGCCCAGCCCGGTTGCTACTCCTAATTTGTTTGGGCCCCTAATTGGGTTTACTTGGGGATTAAGTTTCTAACCCTAGATTAGCCTCTATATATTCAATGCTATGTAATTGTAATTTGTATCACCTCAGTAAAGAATAACCTAGTTCACGTTATACCGAACCACGTTAAATCCCTGCGTTCGTTTATTGCTTTCGTGTGTGATTTAGTTCCTAACAGTGATTACTAACATCCTCATTAATCTAACTACTTTTCTTTATGATCGACCTTAAATAACCAAACAGTTTTCCTTTTAGGAATCTCTTGTTTGCCGGCTATGATCTCTTCTGGTCCAATAGGAAATTTAAAATCTTAATAAAGTTTAGTTTGGTGTTTTTATGTGATCAATCAGATTCTCACATTGCATATGAGGGTAATCAGAGGTTCAACTTGCTGAAACCAGTTATCTTGAAAGTTGATCCTTTGTAGATTTAACCACTGCTAATTTTAGTCATCCAACTAATAGGTGGCAAAATGGGTGGGCCAGGAGGGGGTTGAAAACATGTAAAATTTTAGGGTGGTCAAAATGGGTTGGGTCCGAGTTGTGTTGACGAGCCAAGTAGCCAACATTTTTTGTCTATCTTTTTTTTTTAAGTTTAGAAATAAATTATTAGGTTAATCATGTTTATAAAAACTATTACTAAACGAGTGATCCAGTTGTTTAGAATAAACAATTTAGGAGGTTGTGAACACTTTGATTATACTTTGGGTGACTTTTAAACCATTTGACTTGTTTATTGTTGGCTACTTTTTATTTCACTCTATATTTAACTGTATGCTAGTGTTGATAAGTTTTATCTCAAATGGGTCAAATAAAAATTTAGCTAAAAAACAGAACAGGTCAAATGGGTTAAAAACCTCCCAGAGTCTATTTTTACCACATACAACCTCATTAACTTCTATACTAAATAGTTAGTAATATTATTCTTGTAATCATGATTAATGCATTGATTATTTATAAAATATGTTTAAAGAATGAAGAGAGGGATCTGCTAGTCAACTGATCCAACCTAGACCATTCCAACTTGTGCGCCACTAAAAAATGACCCATTTCAATCGAAACAAGTTCTGGCCTGTAACTTCATGTAGTAATTCATTTTCTCTCTCTGACACAGACAATTTTGCAATTGCTGTAAACTTATTACTATTGGTTATGTTTTTAAAGAATCAGGTTTGTTTGACCGAACGTAACAATGAAATGTCAAGAAAGCTGATGGGGATACTAAAGAAGCTTAGAGAGGCTGATAAATCATATTATCAATTATGTCATCTTGTGAGACAAGGCGAACAACCGCGGGAAGGTTTCTTTCTACTCTTGAATTTAGTTGAGGACCAGGTTGGTGGTATGAGCGGTTATGCTGATTGGATGCTTCAGATACATCGACAAGTACAGCAATAATGCAGACTAAATAAGGTAAATTTCCTACCATGTTTTGCTTAATGAAGTCTAATGCTTATAGTCTCCTAAATTGTTTTGTTTGAAAAATTAGATGATCATTGAAATTACATACTTTCTGTAATCATATTTAACGCATTAGCTATTTATTAAAAAACACTTTTGTTAGCCAACCCAACCCGCTTTTCGACCCATACTAAAAGCAACATATGAACTTTTTTTGACCCGTTTTCCAACCCTACTACTAAATGAACCATAACTAGTTAGTTAACCCCGCGCGTTGCGGCGGGTATTAGACGTTGAAGACCTGCGTGTCGCGGCAACGATTTTTAAACCAAACATTAATAGAAATAAGTATTAGACGTTGAAGACCTGCGTGTCGCGGCAACGATTCCTCACATGTTGCGACGTAAACATGACTCAGTTATCGCCCGCTCATGTTATGTCGACATTTGTTAAATTCCTGAAAGAAATTAGATTAAAGTTAAAATAAAAACATTTAACCGTGAAATCAATCAACGTCCTCCAAACTTTGCATAAAAAAAATCAAAAGCGTAGCATTGCTGGTATAGAATTGATAATATTTGAAATCTTATTATACTCTCACGTTGGAGCGGAGGCGTAAAAGCATGACAGAAACAAAAGTTTAAACGTTAATGCCCGCGCGTTGTGGTGGAGCCGTACAATGACTTTAACGTGGGTAAGGGCGCGTTTGCAAACCTAGTTACGCGCGTTGTAGTGGTGTCACAAACGTACCCGCGCATTACGACGGGACCGTACGGTGATATTAACGTGATATCAAGAAATAGATGGCGTAAATAGAAGTTAACATTGAAACGACAAATTTATTAAAGAAATTAGTAAAAGTATAGAAATTTTAGGGTTAGAGTTTAGAATTATGTCTAGGGGTAAACTGAAGGGGTACGTTTGAAATTTATAAAGTTGAGTGACACATTACTTAAAAAGGTAAAAGAAGGTTATTGACAAAAAAAAAAGTAAAAAAGAAATAAAAAAAAGTAAAACATAAATGTGGATAGTGGGTTTAGAACCGGCGACAGTTGGTTTATAGATTGGAGAAGCAACCACTCCGACTAAACAAACATTTGTTTATGTTATTGAAAACATTGTATTTAAATATAATAATATTGCTTGCCGACATTGGTATTTGAGAGTATTAGAATGGTATTGTATATCAAGTGTGTATAATAGGGTGACACAAGGGCTCTATATATAGAGTTTGATATTACACGTAGACACCTATACTGTGATAGTTACAGTTAAATACATAATCAGTCTAATACACCCCCACAAGTTAATGACGGAAACGACTCGTAAAGAGAGTAATCTAGGAGTTTGCAACGACTTTGTAAAGATACCAACAATATGGTCATTAATCAACTTCCACATGCTTTATGCAGATTTTATATTGGTTGTTTGTGTAATAGAGTTTGATATTACACATAGATAGAACTATGATACTTACACTTAAATACATACCGATGCTGGTTCACTATTATTCATAGATGCTACGAGTTCTAAACATATTTCTTTGAAATAACATGATACATTCATGACATTCAAACAAACTTATCTTTGCAGGGACCCATAGATGCTGGTTCACTATTCATAGACGTACGAGTTAAGGAGATTTTTTTTCCGGGAAGTTGGTACTTTATCTTTTGTGATAAACGATAAAACGTGTCTTCATCAGTTTGTATGTTTAATTCGCCATGGATTTTTACTTCATTAGGCCATAGGATTGTTTCTTGAATGCAAATTTCGAGCCAGAGCAGGCCAATGTAAAACCATCTCTCCTTTATTTATAAATTGTGATAGAAGATAAAACGATGACGTTTTGTTTGACAGAAGTGACATCTAATAGACTAGCGGTGCTATATTTGTTGTGAGAAAGCTTTTGTAATTTGTTTTTTGTGTCATAAAATTGGGGCTTGATTATTACATATATATTTTCATGTAATATTCTCTCTCTATTTGGTATTAGCATGAGAAGTAGAGAACCATGAGAACAACATAGTAAGTGTATATTTACTGCATGACAGATATAATGTGAGTTAGAAAGAGAGTGAAATAAACGGTTATACAACTGTCTTATGTATCATAATTAAAACAAAAGATATACATGTATTATGTATTCTCATGTTCTTTCTTTAATTTGATTTTTTATTCACCCTCAATAGTAGTAATAGTAATTACTTTTTTTTGATTAAACAACACTTAATTTACACCACAATTATATTACACAATCTGTAATGACGGGGCTCGAACCCTTGAGCTAAAGGGAGTTTTACCTTAAACTCAAATGGCTTTGACATTGGCGGGGCTCGAACCCTTGATGAAAGGAATTATTATTAAATAAATAAATTAATTAATTAATTAATAAAAGTTGTTGAAAGGATTTGCCATAGAGACAAAACCTACGGATCAAGAATCTTTTGGCCTAGGATTATATGAAGAAAAACATGCAAAGATGATTTAAAAGAATAACATTTCAAGGATTAGACTAAAAAGATTATCGGATAATTAGACTATAAAATCATGTGAAATACAAGGGAAACCGAGCGAAGAACTCTTGTGATTTCAGGAGAAGTAAGGTTTATGATTCGTGAGACATCGACAGATGAAGATACCACATGATCTGATATTTTCTTATTAATAAATTTGAAGAAAAATTAGATCATGCTGGCAGCTTCATCTGTAATTGCTTCACGTGTATTTTCGGTTAAGATGCCAAGCATAGTGGAGATAGAAATAGCGAGAGGATGTGGATCATGTAATCGAGATAGAGAATATATAGAGATAAAATGAACTAAAAGTACACTTCATTAAATTAAGAAAAGAAAAGAGAACATGATCTGCCCAATGAAAAGCTTCCATGTTACTTGGGACAATTGTACTATTGTCTTCAATTATGGGGTTTTGTTGGTATTAAGGGAACTTATTTGGAATTTTCTATATTTATTTTAAAATAACTTGTTTAAAAACAAGATTTTAAGGCATGTTTGACAAAATTAGATGAAGTTTGAATTAATAGATAGATTAAAGTGGAAGTTAAAACTTTTATTTAGGTTAAACCCTATGTATTACATGTATTGAATAAATATAACTTGTTATAAAATATCAGTTTCTATGAAGATTTATAAATATAAAATGTTTTATAAAAAGAATGAAGAAGTGTTCAAATTAAAACAATGTTTTATGAAAAAAACCTATATTTTAAATAAAAAGCGTTTCATAAAACTAATTATCGAAATCATTATTATTTAATAGGAGAGAGAGGCGGAAAACAAAAATTATAAAAAAAATTAAAGAAATTTGTATAATTAATAGGAGGGAGAGGTGGGAAAAAAATGTTAAGGATACATGTGTGAGTGACAAGTGTCCTCATAAAACCTTTATTTATTATATAGTATAGATATAGATATAGATGTTTGAAATGTAGTTATAGCTTAACTTTTTTTTTTGAACGTCAACACCTAGATATTCAAGGAAAATTGAGTTTCCTCGAGGCAACACCTAAAACATGTAAGACAGCCCACCACAGGAGGAACCCCTAACTGGATAAACCCCCTGACCTGGCCACATACCATTTTTTTGTTGTGGCCATGATTCGAACCCAATACCTCCACTATGGGAAGTCTTGGGGCTACCATTGCACCAGATGACCAACAGTAGTTATACCTTAACTAAAGAAAGGAAACTCAATCCGTTAAAAGACATTAAAGTAATTTTATTTATTAAAAGCTCAACTTTTTTTCTAAAAACTACTTCAAGTAGCTTGTTACTTTTAAGTTTGCTTTCTTAAAAGCTAAAACATACTTTTATCGATCAATGCGCGTCTTACGAGTGTCACATCACATCCTTGAATACAAAAGGATCATCTATTATGTCTCGTGTATAATCAAAGTTCACTGGCTTTGTTTTGTGGACTCACCATGGGTATTTCCTCAACTCCCAACCAATGATGTGTTTGGAAGTTTAAACAATTTTGACAGACACATTTCCTTAATTATTGATGCACTACCTAATCTACACCATAATTAATTTATAATTATTCTCTCACCACCAAATCATGCACATCTTCATGCATGACAACAATTTCTCCCAACGACACTCTAGATTTGGTTTCGCGTTTGCTATGTGGATAAAGGGACCCTCGAAATATATTCCATCCCATAATGCTGTGACCATTTTCTCCAAGACCGGCCCCGTTGAAAAATCACTCGACCACAACATTCAAACGTGATCCTCCCTTGGGTTGGCCCATTACTCTCTCTCTAGCTATACGATTCCATTACTATAAAGTGTGACTCGTTGCGGCATCATGTTTCACCAAGTAATATTCGTTGGAAAGGACAAAGTTCAAGTAAAAAGGGTTTTTAAAATAAAAATGGTGAGAATGATTTAGAACAATTAGATCAAATTGTAGAAATAACTTAATGGTTGAGATCAAATTGTAAGGGTATTTTAGTTATGACCATTTTTGTTAACTTTTTATCAAGTTTCCCTCCTTTTTTTAAACGTTCATAACTTCAACACACGACATTATTTTTTTTTTAAATTACACCATAAAAACGAGCGTGTCGAAGAGAATCCACATAAAACGCATGTAATTACAAACCCTAGCGGAAGGAGATCTTCTGATTGAGGTTTGTCGGCGATAGCGGCTGAAGAGTAGATTTGGCGTTAGCGGTAACGGCTGAAGAGGAGAGTCGGCGACATATTCCTGCTAAAGAGGAGAGTCTGATGGCGGCCGAATAAGAAGAGGGGGGTGGGGTTGGAAATCTTGAAACCAGGGAATGAAGTTAGGGTTACGAAAACTTGAAAAGCAAACGGGTAAATTAGATGGGTAGGATTGATGGGCGGGAAAGTATGGGGTTAGATGGTCTCACAAGATGACACGTGGTAATTTTAAATTGATTTATTAGGTTAGATTGTTAGCATGTAAAAAACTATTTATGAAAGAGATGACATATGAAAAGTAAGATCGATGAAATGAGAACCTTTGTATTACACGTTTCTATGTCGTCACGTGTAAGTGTCTCTCTCATATTCTAGAAGGGGAGTAATATTTTTTTGCTAAATCTTATTTTATTTTAACATGACAAAAATAGTATTATAATTTCATTGGGTTTTTTAATACTTATTTTATTTTAAAAGAGAATATTGTGAAAGTCACGGTTGTTTTAGGTATGAATGTGAAATATACTTCTATAAATAATCATGACAGAATATATAACTTTTATAGTTATAACATATCATGTCTCATTGATTGAGTCATAGTAAAAGAGTATTTTTTTAACGATAATTTGGATCACTAACGGACCACTGACTTATTTAAATTATATATTATGTGTTAGGTGTTATGTAAGATAGATTCTGGCTTATTTAAATTATATATTATGTCTCATGGGTTGAATTATGGTAAAATCATAATTTAAATTTTATTTATTTTGTGTATCTATATGATTTATTTATTATTTTTAATTTTTTTTTCTCATAATTCAAGTTATTTGAGATTCGAATCTTCAAATCATACAATATCTAAAATAAAAAAAATTACAACTAAAATTGATACAAATAGGGTTTTGTTGCACACGCGGGGAGAGAATTTTATATTAACTCTTTTGGTTACGACAGTTTAGAGATATTAAAATTTTTTTTACATGACACCTAACATTATTATATATTAAAATATTTATATTTATATTATACTTATATTCTCAACTAGTTTAGATCCCGTGTCTACACACGGGTTGAAAAATATCAATATATAAAATTTTTAAATCTTTTATGTAATATATTTTTATATATTTTACAAGTGTAAAAATATATTATATATACTAAGGATAGAAACAAACTCAAAATATGTAAAAATTAATATATAATTGGGTTTTAAAAATACGTTAATATGTAATGTAATTTGACTTTCATTTATTATTTGATTGAAATTGAAATAAAAGTTACATAATTAATTTTTAAAGTTTCTTATAATAAGGGATAATTTAAAATAAATGTGTTTTATTAGTATAATTAGTATTATTTTTAAGTGTATATTATTATTATAAAAGATCGATGTGCATTAAATAAGAGAGAGAGACGGGAAAAAAGTGTGAGAATCAATATGGAGGCGACACGTGGCACTGAAAACCTTTATTTATTATATAGTATAGATTATGTAACTTTGAATCGCTATTTTCTACATTGCGGGTTATAATAACGTAATGTAACAGTTTTTATATATGTTTTAATTTATACTGGGTGGTGTATCATTTTATAACTATAATATTTCATAACTATAATATAATGCGTATCAGTTTTAAAATTATGATGCATAAATTGTTAGACGATTCTAATTTCATCAAGTTATTTTAATGGAAATCTTATAAATATTGATACGAGTTATGAGATGTGAGCGGATCCAGGATTTTTACTTAGCGGGTGCACAAAAAAAAACGGTCGCTTCTGCAATTCGAAAAGATGATGGTCGATGCTAGGTAAATTGATGAACCGGCGATTGACAATGGATGATTTTCGAATGGAAAATTGGCGATGGTGAATGGTTCGATGATTTTGGAAGACCGTTGTGAATTTGAGAGTGAAATTGGAAAACAAATAGGCGGGTGATGCCGTGATGGATTAATGGACTTTAAATTTTCTTTTAATCTACTTTGGGTTTTGACAAAACATTCAGGGGGTGCCTTACCCACCCCTCAACCCATATTCCATCCGTCAGAGTATGTGAAGTACACGACTATTCAGGACTATTCTAATTTTCAACGCTGACGAGCTCGAGGTTCAAGGGGCAACGCTCCATTGGCAGTAGGAACAAGTAGTTGTGACCAACAACAATTGTGGGATCAACATTAACTAGAGCGGTCATTGGTAACTAGGCGATCATCATTAACCAAGTTAATGTTGAAGGAGTTCATGATGCAATAGTTACTACTGATGGTAACCAAATAATTGTCAACCATTTTAACTGCCTACTAATACACTCTTTCACGAAACATTGTGATGGTTCCCAAACTATAAAACGAAAGTCTTTGGTATATTTATGGTCATATTCTCATAGCATAAAACACAATCTCGTTCTTCTATTTTGAATTATCCGATTAAAGATTTTGAGAGTACAATCAAAATATTTTAATCTGAGAGAAAACAGACACGTTTCAAAAAGATATCCAAGCAATTACCAAATACAAAACCTACTACTAGAAAACATGTATATTTTCTCCAAAAGTTTCCGACAAGTTACCAACAAAACAAATTTTCTACAAGTTAGCGACAACTTTCCGACAAAACAAAAACAAAAAAGTAACCATAAAATTTTCTACAATTATCCAACAAATTTACTAAATAATTTAACTTATTTATTTAATATAATCGTCGGAATATTGTCGAAAATTACCGACAAAAGGCTTTTGTCACTAATTCGTCGAAAAATTAGTCGGGACTTTGTCGTACAAAAACATATCCTAGGGGGGGTTTTCCAACAAACACTTATTGTCGGAAACTTGCCACTAACGATCAATTCTGATAAATTTTCACGAAATCTATTGTAAAGATTTCAGTTTTTTAGTAGTGACCTACATTAATTTAGTATTTGTTAGACGATCGGAGCTCAAACTTAGATGAGTTTGGGGTTGGGCTAACCTCTCCTAACTACACATCTCTTAATTTCTTTATATCTTCCCTTTTCTTTCTTGTTCCTCTCCCTTTCTCCATAATCCTTAATGTTTATAAATAATGATCACTTATATTTGTATCAAATATACATTATTAATTTTATATTTGTCGTTGGTTTTCCCCCCTATGATTAGTGTAGTGAAAACAACTGCCATAAATTAAAAGGTGCAAAGCATATTAGATGAGTTATATAGGATGAATAAGTGGTGTTCAGGCTTTGCAAGAATCTTGAATCTCAAGTGACTTTGCTTAATTCCCACTTAATAAAGCAAAACCCATTTAGTGGTTTCATTTTAATCATGATTAACATATGTTAGTCACCTAAAATAATTGAGATTTCCTTGTCAATGATTGCTCTTTATTATCACTTGCTTGCTAATGATTGCTCATAATAGTATTACTAAAAATAATAATGGTTACATATTTTTACGATTTGGTAAATTATATTAATGTTTATTTAACTCCGGGTTAAAATCCAAATAATGATAGGTACTAAAGGGGCTTTGTCCTCACTGTACTTTGGTGACTTCCTAATGGGAGGTGCCCAGTTCGAATCCGAGCCACATAAAAAAACAGGTATGCGGTCAGTTCAAGGGCTTTACCCAGTTGGAGGTTCTCCTAAGGTGTCTGTCATAGATGTTTTAAGTGTTACCCTAGAGAAACTCAATTATCCTAGAATATCTAGGTGTTACCGTTTAAAAAAAAAATTCTCAATGAAGCTCTCTTTTTATAAATAAAGATAACCAAACTGTCATATTGTTATAAACAAGTTCTATCCTTTTATTTTCAAACTAAAAATAAAAATAAAAATTGCATCAACTTACAATTTGGATTTTAACAAGATCCAGTCCATTCAGATTTCTGACCTTTTTATATGGCCTGGCCCACTATTAGCACAAACGGGTGAAAGCCCAACTGCAGGCAAGAACACTGTTTCAAACTAAAGCAGTTACTTTCAATTTAAAAAAAAAGGTTTTCACTTTTTTAATAAAAAATAAGAGTAAACTGCCATTTTCGTCCATGTGGTTTGGTCAAAATTGACACTTTCATCCAATAGTTTGTTTTTTTGTATCTGGGTCCTCGTGGTTTTAAAATATTGCCATTTTCATCCTCGTGGTTTTAAAATATTGCCACTTTCATCCAGTCAGCTAACACCGTCCGTTTTTCTCAATTAAATGAGGGGTATTTCAGTCCTTTTACATATTTGTTTTATTTCTTCATCTTTTTTACTCTCACTTTTTAATCATAGAAACAAGCGACGGAGGTGTTCCAGTGGTGCTCGTCGGAAACTGGTCATGAAAAGAGGAAGAAGGCCAGCAGGTGGATGATTAAATTAGAGGTTAAATTGGGGATGATTAAAAAGTGAGAGTAAAAAAGATGAAAAAATAAAACAAATAAGTAAAAGGACTGAAATACCCCTCATTTAACTGATAAAAACGGACGGTGTTAGCTGACTGGATGAAAGTGGCAATATTTTAAAACCACGAGGATGAAAATGGCAATATTTTAAAACCATGAGGACCCAGATACAAAAAAACAAACTATTGGATGAAAGTGACAATTTTAACCAAACCACAGGGACGAAAATGACAGTTTACTCAAAAAGGAATAATGTTTTCACTTTTGAAATAGATACTGTTGTCGGTTGGTTACACTTTTGTTCATTCCAAGAAGTGGGGGGAATACATATATTTTTACCCTTTTTAGATGTCATTTTGTTTTGACTTTGGTTAGTTATTTTTTTTTCTTTAGACAATAATTTAAATATTTTATATTTGTACCATTAAAAACAAAATATGATACTATTTTGTAACAACATACGTAGCATAAGGTTTGATAAACATATGAAATCAAGGTATGATTAGGTCAAAAGCAAATCCTAAAATTAGGTTTTTTTTCATAATAAAAAGAATTATTTGGCTTACAATCCTAATAATGACTATTTGTATTGGAATAGTTATACTATGCTAAATAACATTATTTGTATTGACATACTACTGAGAAATTAACGCAAATGAAATCAAGAAGAAATACACAATTACAAATCATCTATATATTTAAAAAATCTTGGTTCTTTTACTATACGATGTTGATGTTTATAGATGTACGTCTAAATAAATTCAATTTTTAATAAAGAATTTGTATATGGTCTTTATCAAATTCAATGAATCTGGTTGAAACTCCACAAATCTCAACTTATAACACTTCAAATACACACACTAAATAAATATTGTTGTCACTCACAGTCAAAAACATTAATTCTTAAATTATTTTAAGGCTCCATAAAATTTTAGGGGTCTAAAGCAAGAACCTTTTTCTAAAACAATATAAATGCGTCTAGTAAATGTTTGAATGAGTCGAACTAGTAGAGACCTTCTCACTTTTTAATTAGTCGTTGAGCATCCGTGAGTTTGAGAATGTGTTAAAATTACTATTAAAATATACTAAACACTAAAATGAAATAATTATGAAAATGTGTTATTCCATTTATATTTTTGAGAAAAAATATAAAACTTTTAAGTAGTTCATATTTATCCAGCATACTGAGGAACGGTCTTTTCCTTATTGTTTGCACTTTATAAATATTTAAAATTATTTGCAACGAAATTACAATACTCTATAACACAAAACCCATAAAAAAAAATCAGATAATATACTGCAATTGCTAATAAATATACAAAAGAAGTTAAAATTGTTACACAAAGGATATATAAATATATAATTATATACTATATTGCAAATACAGCTTTAAGACGTGCAGTTCATAATATAAGAACACCAAGATGAGATAAGATCTTTAAGTGGTTTCAGACTTGTTCAAGATTCTGAATTTAGATCATCTTCCAGGATATTAAACAAAATTAATATAAATAAAATAACAAGAAAATATAAAAAAAATGTAGGTAATTACCAAAATGTTTGTTTCCTTTTGTTCTTGATCTAGAAACTAGAACAAAGGAACGAGGGAAGCTGTCCGCATGACCTAGCTAGGGTTTTCTAGTATTAACAATTAGGGGTGGTGATTTTTTTCTAAAATTAACCGCCCTTATCAATACGAAACCTAATTAGATCATGCTGGCAGCTTCACTGGTTCCTTAAATCCCATCATCATCCTCATCTTTGTCATGGAGGTTAATGGAGCCATGGATAGGGTTTCTGAAGATGTGTGTGTCATATATGGTGAAGATAAACCCTAATAGTTTGAGCTTATAAAGGGGTGGGGTGGGGTGGGGGTGGGGGTGGGTAGGGTTTAGGGGTATTAAAGATTGTAACCTAGAGAGATAGGAACAAGAGTATAAAAACGAGAAGGTGAAACAGTGAAATAAAGATACCTTTAAGAGGGAATCATGTGAAGCAGCAGCTGGAAATAACAGCTCATAACCTATGTTTTATACTTCACTAGGGTTTCACTTGCAAGTTGCAACAGGGATATATATAATCTCTCTCTTCTCAAATAAATAAATAAATATATATATATTTTTGTGTGTGTTTTTTATAAATTGCCCTAAGTAGGCAATGTGATCACACTAATGAACTAGTTTCATCTCATTTTTTACTTAAATCTCTTGCAAACTATCTAAATTCGTAGGGAAACAACCAAAGTATCATAAATAAACTCAGGCTTAATTTTCTTGACTAGTAGGCTTGTCCACCGGAGGTACTTATACCCAAATCAACAACCCGCAATGCTTACGTCGGTGTACCAACAATACCCGAATCCACTACCAGATATGCCCCATGTACCTTGATAAGTAAAAGTTTAAAATGACATTATGCCTCTTTTTCTATATTATAAAAGTTGGGTATTATTATATTATAATTGTTGATACATCACCTTTATACCATTCATATAATATACTGATATATACTATTTTTGGATGGGGGTGCATTAATTTTCATTAAAAATGTGATTTAAAAAAAAGACTGAATGTGACGTTATAATGTGCTTATTTTTATTATAGTTTCGATAAAAATTTCATTAAAAAGAGAACTTTTGTATACATATTCCAACTATGTTCAACTAACATACTACCCCTAAGATTCCAATAAAGGGGGTAACATTGTCATTTAAGATTTTTTTTTCTAAAGTTTTATATTAATTTATTTTTATAAGTAATTTAGATCTAACTTAATGTAAGCTAAAAAAAACAATTTGAACGTAAAAGTTGCAATCTTATATCAAAACGACAACTGTTTGGCTTGATGTTCTTGAGGCGACACTAGTGGCAATACTAGTGTTTTTTATGATGTGCTTATTTTTATCATAGTTTCGATAAAAATTTCATTAAAAAGAGAACTTTTGTATACATATTCCAACTATGTTCAACTAACATACTACCCCTAAGATTCCAATAAAGAGGGGGTAACATTGTCATTTAAGATTTTTTTTTCTAAAGTTTTATATTAATTTATTTTTATAATTAATTTAGATCTAACTTAATGGAAGCTAAAAAAACAATTTGAACGTAAAAGTTGCAATCTTATATCAAAACGACAACTGTTTGGTTTGATGTTCTTGAGGCGACACTAGTGGCAATACTAGTGTTCTTTAGGCGACACTAGTTGTGGTCTTGATTTGGAAGATGATATGTGAGTCGACACTAATGACTAACGACATTACAAGTGGCGCCACTAGTATAGACAACACTGAGTCCATACGCAAGTTATGGCGACTTTGGCCTTCGCAACACTAGTGTCGAGCGCCACTATGGACGACGCTAGTATCTGTCGATACTAGTCATAATTGATAGTTCCGAGTGTTGATTTTCATGCATATAGTATAGAACCCTAGCCGACCATTTGAGAAAGTTACAACAAGTCAGGCAAGTTCTAGATGCCCTTTTGCCTACTTTTAAGGTTGATGTGCATACTCGTTTAGGTGTTTACTATAAACATAACTGAAGGAAGTTTTATAGAAAGTTAAAGGCAAATGAATGTTTTATAGAAGTAAAGATGTTTATCAAAATAAAAATGTTCATGAAAGTAAAGAACGCCTTTAATAAAGAATGAAGGAAAATGTTTTATAAGTCATTACGTTGTCTATATTTGGGTAAGGGAAGGGAAGGGTTTTCGGGAACAAAAGTTACTTTATTTGGCAACACCTTTATAGAGGCCTTTGTAGCTAGCCAACGGTCGTACAACTGGTTATGTGTGATAAAGAATGATTACGGTCATTCATAGGGTAAATGTAACTCAAAGTGTGCTTTGTCTACCTATAGGGTAACGGGCCATAGGAAACACAGTGAGTAGTTGTAAATCTAGAGGTAAATAGCCTTAAGTTACACTATGAGTTCTTTATGGTCAAAGAGACGTGAAGTATAGTACCGACTTGAATTGACGGTTTAAGTAAAGGAACAAAATAAACAAATAACGGATAAGTAAAGTTTGTGAAAGTTATGCTTTTACAGGCGTCCGATGTATGCGTGTGCTTAAACTCTTATGCTTACATCCGTTAATAATGGGTTTAACTTAGAACCATTAAATATTTAAAAATATTTTATTTACTAGTGAACACAATAACAATTTTACAGATAGTGTATTTGCTGATGAACAACTGAATACACATATATATTTACGGGCGAACACACTAATATAATTCCTAATGATTCAACAAACAATATATTCACAGATGAATATAAGTATTTATTCATGAATAAAATAATTTCTAAATATTTAAGAAGCAATTTTATTCATCAGTGAATACACTATACTAGTTTTAGAAATAGTGTATTTAACAGTTCAACAAACATTTGAATATGCGTATTCATTTATAAATAAAATAATTTATAAATATTGTCATTTACATGTATATATAATATTAAAATGATAAAGTAAAAGTCTGAAAATGCAAGGATAAAAAAAATGAAATAGTTAGAAACTAGAAGGTATAAAATAAAGAATCATGTGAATGTTTTGGTTGGGTTGGGTTCCATTTATAAAAACTAAAAAGCTGATAAAGAGTAAACAAGACAGTAAATGCTGAACAAGATTGTAGGTATGCAAACATAGCCTCTGTTCTGTGTTTATGTAATTATAGAGTGGTCCTTTTTCTCCTGTTAATATTTGCTTTCCCAACTCTCTCTTCTTTGTTTTTTCTACTTTACAGATTCAGATTTTTTATACAATTATTTATTTATATATATATTTATTTCTTTCAAGGGTAACTAGGTTCACATGTTGGTTAATCCAACCATGGAAACAAAATAAAGTTAGACATGATTAAACATGTTTAATAAAAAGTACATTATTAATTTTTATATTTTAAAAATTAAGTAAAATTAGGACGCTAGGCTTCAACATTTCTCTTTCTTGATACATAAAGATACAACTGTCTTATAGACATGAGATATAAAATAGTTAAACGAGTTGTATTCGTGTTTGATATTTGTGTTATCCGCATCACATCTGACATGTTTAGACACGAATTAACTTGTTTTGCCAGCCCTAGTTACAACCTTTATTGCTAATACATTTAATGCATAACTATTTTAATTAGAGAACTGAAAGTGCCGCGTAAACACTTATACATATTGCAGACGGTTATATAACAGTTGTCTTTTCTCTCCCGCTACGTATACAAAGTGTTTTTGGGGTTTTCATAATTCTTTATTTAAACTCAGTTGCTTGCATCAGATAGTACCATACACCAATCATCTTGTACTGACACTCCTCAACAGAATGGTGTTGCTGAAAGGAAATATCACCATCTTATGGAAACCGCTCGTTCATTCCTTTTATCTGCTGAGGTACCTAATGTCTTTTGGGGAGAAGCAATCCTGACCGCCCAACATGTGATTAATAGGATTCCTACTTCTCATAATGATGGGATGTCTCCATTTGAAAGTCTTTTCGGTGAACGCCCAGATTATGGTGAGTTACGGGTTTTTGGATGTACTTGCTTTGCTCTCCGTCCTCATGTTGAACGAGACAAATTGACAAATAAGTCAGCATCATGTGTTTTCTTAGGCTATGCCAGTGGTCCTAAAGGATATGGCACGGGACAGAAAAGATATCGTTGTTTTGATCCTGTAAGTCAGAAGTTATATGTATCAAGACATGTTACATTTCTTGAACATATTCCCTTCTATTCGATTCCAGCTAAGTCACATGATGTAACAAAGTTAGATCTTCAGAACATTGATCATTTTGCTAGCGACACTGATATCCCAACCTCTGATGTTCCCGATTCGTCTGTTGATCCTAATATGCCTGCTCCAGATACTTCTGTTGCACATGATGTGCCAGTTCATGAACCTTCCACGTCATCTGGCACCAATGTTGATTCTCCTCCACCTCTGAGAAAGTCAACTCGTGCATGTAAGTCTACTCAACTACCATATTTTGCATACTCTGCATATTCTGCTTCGTTTAGCTCTTTTATCGCGGGCATTCATCATCTGTCTGAACCAGAATCATATAAAGAGGCTGTCTTTGACCCTCTATGGCAGAATGCTATGGCTGAAGAGCTCACTGCTCTTCATCAGACTCACACATGGGATTTGGTTCCTCTACCACCAGGTAAACATAATGTTGGTTGTCGTTGGGTGTATAAGATTAAGACAAAGTCTGATGGCTCTGTTGAACGGTACAAGGCCAGACTTGTGGCAAAAGGATATTCGCAAACATATGGTATGGATTATGAGGAGACCTTTGCCCCTGTGGTAAATATGAAAACAGTTCGTACTTTAATTGTTGTTGCGTCCGTTCGACAATGGAAGATATGTCAAATGGATGTCAAAAATGCTTTTCTGAATGGTGATCTTCATGAGGAGGTTTACAAGACTCCACCCCCGGGAATAGCTCTTCAGCCCGGTGAAGTCTGTCGGCTAAGAAAAGCTTTATATGGGCTCAAACAGGCTCATCGTGCCTGGTTTAAAAAATTCTCTATAGTCATCACTTCTCTTAGTTTTCTTCCTAGCCATCATGATTCAGCATTATTTGTTCGATGTACGTTGGACGCATTCTCTTGTCTTTATATGTGGATGATATGATTGTTATAGGTGATGACTATGATGGCATTGAATATTTGAAACGTGACTTGGCTCACCGTTTTGTTATGAAAGATTTGAGATTATTACGGTATTTTTTTAGGATTGAGGTAGCTCAATCTAAAAAGGGATATCTTCTCTCTCAGACGAAGTATATTTCTGATTTGTTTAAACGTGCGAGACTTTCTGATAACATAATTGCAGACACTCCTCTTGAAACCAACGTGCGTTACTCTTCCACTGATGGCGTTCCTTTATCTGATCCGAGCTTATATCGTACTATTGTAGGCAGTTTAGTTTATCTTACAGTTACTCGCCCTGATATCGCTCATGCTGTTCATGTGGTTGGCCAGTTTGTTACTGCTCCTACTTCTGTTCACTGGGGAGCTGTTCTTCGTATTTTGAGATATCTTCGTGGCACTTAGTTTCAAAGTCTTCTGTTCCCCTCTACATATTCTCTGGAATTGCGTGCCTATAGTAATGCTGATTGGGATAGTGATCCCAATGATCGTAAATCCACTACTGGTTTCTGCATTTTCGTTGGTGATTCCTTAATCTTATGGAAAAGTAAGAAACAAGATGTTGTCTCTAGGTCCTCCACTGAGGCTGAATATCGTGTTATAGCTGTGACTACATGTGAAATTGTTTGGTTACGATGGCTTCTGGCAGACATGGGTGTTGTTGTTTCCTCACCTACCCCATTACATTGTGATAATCAAAGTGCTATGCAGATCGCCAAGAACTCTGTCTTTCATGAACGGACAAAACATATTGAGATAGATTGCCACTTTACTCGTCATTATCTTCAGCTTGGGACCATCTCACTTCCTTTTGTTCCATCAGCCTTGCAGATTGCAAATATTTTTACCAAGGCTCAATCGGCTTCTCGGTTTCGTTTTCTGTGTGACAAACTCTCAATGTTTATTTCTGTTGCATTGTGAATTTGAGGGGGGGTGTTAGCATAATAAGTTGTTATGAGCTTGGGCTTTAGCCTATTTATTTTGTAAGGCTTATTCTGCCTATTTAATGATTGTTTTATCTTCATTTGTAACTAATCTTCATTTGTGTAATATAGAGACTCCGTCTTTTCTCTGAACATGTTTGTTATTCAACAAATACACTTTTAAGTCTTTTCATATTGACCACCAAGGTTTTGTAATTTACAAAGTGACCTCAACCTTCCTAAAGTGTTGATAAGGGCCCACGTGTTTACACCTCCGCTTTTCTTTTTCTTCATTAATTTTACACGTCAAAAATTAGTAAGATTTCTTAATTGGAGATTGTTAACACTAAAATGAGAGTTTTTATTAACAAAATTATTTGAAAGAAGTGATTTTATTATAAACATCTGAACGAATTGAAATTGAATCTAAAATCTATTATAGGAATTGAAATCTGACTAAATTGAAAACTAAAAAAAAACAAATAATAATAGTAGCAAAATTGTAATTTGTTATACAAGTAAGTGTGAGAGAAATAAGATAACAAAAATAACTATCCACTACTAGAATTTTAGGCGGATCCATTCACCTTTCTCATTGACATGTGGTCAGTCATTTTTTTTAGTTAATTTAATTATTAAAAAATGATTTTTTTATTAAACACTATCCCAAATACATGTCTTCGACAATATATGTTATTTTCTTAAATAAAAAATAATTAGTATTCTACCGGGCAAAAAAAATTATAATTAGTATTTACGACGGCATGTCGTCGAGACTACTATAGGATGAGCGCCAAAACTTTTCAGCAATTCCCGCTTGACCATTTCCGACGACGTGTCATCGAGAAAAGGTGAAAAGGGTCAAAAAGTGGATTGTGACCAAGCCGACCGCATGTCGTCGTAAAAGCTAGGGGTGTTCATATTCCGATTCATCCGGTTTGACAGCATATTTGGGTCAAACCACTCATCACGGTTTTGGGAAAATACAAAGCAAACCGTCAGGGTTGGTTCGGTCGGCAGAACTGGCCGGTTTTCGTGGTTTGACGCTTTGGCGGTTTACCGGTTTTAGACGAAGTTATATTTTTTTAAATCATTATTTTGTATTTTTTTTTTTTTGAAAAAATGATAGAATGGTTCATGGTTTATTAACACTCCTAGCTAATGGGTCAATTTGTTGATACTTTTGCACACCATTATTACTTTGTATCGGTTAGATTAATTAAACATACGTACTATAATTACAAATATTAATACATATTTAAAATGCTAGATTCATATACGTGAAAATTATATTTTATTTTTATTTTTAATAAAATTTTAAAGAATGCATAGATAAAAAAATTATCTCGGCCGGCTCCATTTACCTGACCGATCTCAACCCGTATTACTCATAACCCGGCCGACTTAACTCAATTTGAGCGGTTAGCACAGTTTCACCGAAAAACATTTATATATATTTGAGTTAAACGGGTTAACCCATGAACCCGTCATGTTGTCAGACCCTTTTAGATAAACATGTTCACATTTATATTGAAACTACCTACGAATTACGTGTCAGGTTTATATCAATTTTTAATGTCGTGCCATCGTCGTGCCATCAGTTGACACCACAAAGTGGTGATAATAAACTTACTGAACATCACATAGACCAATGCCTTAAAAACCATCCGAGCCAAAGACATGAAAGCCCAGCGGCATCTTAGTGATGAAATAAGGCTCAGTGACCCATAAGGTCCTGGGTTCGAATATTACAAGAGGATTTTCTTAGAAAAATTAGATTTCCTTCTGAATCGGTGACTTGGTGTTGAAATATGATCAGGTGGTACCACTGGTGGCGCGATGATACTTCAGTAGTCCGTCAGTGATCTAAATTGGTCGTTAAAAAAAAAACTCATTAAGTTCCCACTATGGATTTGAAATCATATATGTATGTTTATAATCTTACAAAACAAATGACAATAAGAACACAACACAACACAACTATATTCCCCGGGCCAAAATAGGGGCAATTTAAAGTCCCAACTCCCTTGCACAACTATACAAATCCAAATTATATAATCTAAATTAACCCCTTTTATGTACACTACTAGTTCATCAAAACAAAACCAAATACCTCCGTGTACCACAAAGCCCGCGGACCGCAACTTCACTGTTCTTCTCGTAATCCCGGGCCAGCCCCTTCCGTGTTAGGAAGATGGACACCGCTCCCATTAGGGTACAGACAAACATTTTCATGATTACCTTAATAGAAGCCTAACTCACCCCCGTTTTATCGAATTTCTCAAGGTTTCATCAGGTAATGTCCATGAAATCAAATGACCGCCCGAATCACCGCTCAAAAGCTGTTTCAAGTCACTTGTGAGATGAAGGGCGGTGACCGAGTGTTTATGACCCCTGAGCACCTTTCGTAGAACCAATGTGTACTCGGGCATCTGACCACCTAACCCTAACCCAAATGTCTGGGTTTGGGTTGGGGTCTGGGTTTGGGCACTTTCGCTAGAATTATGAACCATTTGCCAAACCTTAACCGCACCACTCTGATGACCTGATACATACCAGCTAGTTTCCAGCCAATCAGAAAAGGTACAAGTGGTCACTGACACGATAAAATCAGATGGAAGTTGTGAGGTGTTGACGACCGATAAACAGTCACCGTTTATACTCCAAACTGCAAGCATGATCCCTGCAGCTGTCACAATTTCACCTGTTAATTCGTTCATATAAATAGCCGAAACCAGAGACGGGAAAACGGGAAGCTGTCTGATGAAAACCAATGAGCTAAGATCCCATAAAACCACGCTGCAGTCATCTGAACCGCTTATAATGATCATATACGGCTGGCATATATGAAGACACGTGATTTTAGCGGTATGAGCTGAGAGTGCTTTTTCCAATTGTAAGGTCCGTGGTGCACGAGGACCACTGTAGCTACCAACCCGCCAAACACAGACCAAACCATCGTCTGCACCAGTGACTAGGACCTGACCATCATGGCTAGCACTGGCACACTGGATCTGGTTGCCACCGTGAAGGTTTTCGTGGGTTGAAAGGAGCTTTTCTTGATCATAGCTCATGTATCTTAAACTACGGTCCGGGAAACCCCATGCAACATAAGTGGCGTAGGTTCGGGGATTTAATAGATTGTTGGGACCCACCATGAGAATTTTGTCATTAGATGCAACGATTTGGGCTATGGAAGATGCACTTTTACGAATCTCGTGTGGAACGAGGTAATTAGAGTATTTGAGTGGGTTTATAGGAGGTTTTTTATCTTTCTTTCTCTTCGGATGGGCCCGTTGAAATAGCTGCTTAGGTGTTTGACCGAAGTGATTAATTTGGGCTAAAATGGAAGCTTTCATTGCAGGATCTGTAACTGCATCTATGTCCACGCTTCCCTCGTATGTGTAATGGTAGAAAACATTCACAGCTTCCTCAGCCGCCTATCAAAATGAGAACTTAAGGGGGTGTTTGGACAAGCGATTAAACCGACTATTGTAATTTATTAAAAGAAACATGAATACTCACCTTCCCACGTTGTTTATAACCAAAAATGAGGTCAATCCAGTGATGCAAATTCTCAGAAACATAATCAGATTCAAGAGCTTCCCTATGCTTTCTGATAAACTCTCTTGCACTACCGTTAGCCCAAGGAGGCAACCCGACATCTCCAACCTGGAACGGAACTATTCAGTCATGCAACAGGTTGATTTGGGTAATCATATTTAACACATTAATTATTCATAAAAATAAAAATACAAAACGAAAGAGGTCTTGGTGGGTCAACCTGACCCGACCCAGGCCATTTTGAACAGCATAAAGAACCCTAAATTGACCCGCACCAATTTACACCCATCAGCCAACAAGCCCAATTTGCAACCACAACTCTTAACATCTGGAAATTAATTAACGAAAAAACAAGAGAAATAGAGAGAAGAAAAAACACAAACAGACCTTTTCTCCTGATTGTTTCTCTCCAAGGTCAAGATCAAATCTGTTCTCCAAGAATTCTGGCATATAAAAGAATTCTGGAATCAGTTCTTTTACATCTGATGTGTTGCCTCTTCCAGCAGCACTTGACCATGTGTCACGTACACTATTGAAAAGGCGGTCGGCATGGTCAAACTGACCACCCTGCAGCTTTTGATTCTCTGCGCTAAATGGTGGCAACCTTAAAAGATAGAAAAGGACAATCCCAGCACTAGAATAGTGAGACCCGTAATGAAATTTGGGTATTTCGGGATCATCCCAGCTTTCATACCTGCCAAAAAGTAGAAAAGATAGAAAAAAACAATAAACAACTAATCTGTTACATACGATTGCAAAAATTAATATTATTTCAGTAAGTAATCAAGTTTCTGAATAAAGCGATTTATGAGATTTTAAACTTTTATATCTTTATAAGCCATTTTTTTTATTTTACCCATTTGACCCGTTAAAGATGAAACATAACCCAGCCCATTCTTAAGTAACTCGCTCTAAAAAATCAAATCCAACCTTTTCTTGAACTCATCTTCTCCCTCCTCTGTTTGACAGCCCATCGGTTTGTCAAGTTTTCGGAAAGATTTTTCATCCGTTAAGTCAAGATTTTCACTTTCATAATCCGCTAAAACCCAAGGGAAGACCGGATATTGTGTAAGATCACTGTACCCGCGACCGGCAAGTGTGTTGAGATGCATCAGGTACTGGAAATTACTAATTTCTCCATTTTGCCATCTCTTAGAGAAGGATTTGGCCATAATCTTAAAAGCACTTTCTTGTTTCACTGATCCAGAAATCGTTGTGTCCAACCTGTATTAAGGGAAATAAAATCATAAAGTTCATAGCTCTTGCAGTCTTCTTGCTATTACTTAAAAAAGCTAATACAAGTTTTGTTCATGAAAATGGATATATCAGAGAAGGTTTTTTTTAAAAAGAAGACAAAATACAGTGTTGGTAGGTCAAATCGACCTGGCCCATTTTGACAAGCCTTAAAATTTTACATGTTACCAACCCGCCCATTTTGCGATCTATTATTAAGATGTTAAGGTACCTAATATATCCTACATAATGAGGTTATACAAATAGTATTTGCAACTAAATGGTAGTTCTACAAATAAGAAACCATCATGAATCTAATTAATTATAGTGTAGCATATAAACACAAAGTGTTAAAGGGTCAAATGATGCTGCTTTTAACTTCTTGGTGAGTCAACTCAGTTGGAGACATTCAGACTCGAGCCCAAACTCAGTAAGACAATTATCAAGCTAGCCATAGATAGAGGTAGCAATTTCAACCCGTTTACTTATGAACTGCAGGATTAGCCTAAAAGGAAATGGGACAAGCGGGCGAAAGTCGGCCAAATTATTGCATAAAACCTCATATCATTTTATTCAGAAAACTAGACTTTTAATGAAACATTATATAAGTTTTGTAAGCATATTTAACACATTAGTTACTTGTAGAAAAGTTGAATTTTTTTAACAAAAAGTGATTCGGGTCAATCCAACACGATATGATCCGTACCAAAGTTTTAAACATTTTGACCCATTACCCAACCCGCATGTTTTTGCCACCTCCAGATGAAGATAAACTAATTCTACGAGAGATAAACGACATACATGCTGTTTCTAGGAAGATTCATGGCCAACAAATTCTTGAAAACATCCTCACGCTCTTTTTTATGGAAAACAAGAAGATCATTGCATCCATCCATGCTAAATATCTCAACAGCAACAGGACGTAACTGGTAATCCCGTTTCAAAATTTCATGAACGCTATTAAGCTTCCACATTCGCCATAAATGAGGTATGTTACCACTGTTAGTCACTTTTTCCTTCCCCCATGCGCCACCATTGTAGGCCCAAGCCCGCCCTCCACTATGTGATTTTACCGTCATACCCCATGATGTTGTCATCTTTGATTGCGTATCCGTGCTCATAGAGAAATCTTTTGTTACGCCTAGAGCTTGATCAATAACTGAAAGTTCATCTTCACATTCTTTCTCACAGATGCAACCCGATTCATCAATGTAGAAATTCTCTATCACATATAAACAAAGCTCACCAATAAGAAATATCCCATCATGCTTATCAAGACCCACAACTCGTTCACAGTTGTATTTGAATTTTATTTTTTCAGCAGGTATCAGATAAGGACGGATTAAAAACTCCCCGTTGTTACTTAATTCCTTATCCATTTTATCCTCAAGTGCCTTGATTTCATCAAATCTTGTTGAAGATGACTTCTTTGGAGAGCTTAAAACCGATTTTTCTTGAATACTTTCTGATAACGGTGCAGTTACTGAGCTGGACTTCATACTATATTCAGCAGCCGAATGAAGACTTTCATCATTAATGCTACTATCCATATCCCTATCTATGTTATTCCATCCAACTTTCACACCATCTGCATCCTTAAATATTGATTCATCATACATTTCATCACCAAATGATTCCTGATTTGCATCATTCAACAAAAGATTAATGGTACGATCAGAACCGGAATCAGAATTCGAATCAGAATGGCCATCATCATTTTCAGTTTTCTCCTTTTCAGATTCAAATTTCCCGCTTAAAATGTGTTGGACCGTGTCGATTTTCAATTTGCAATGCTCCAACTTCTTACGCATTCTAAACGGGCCTTCAATCGGGCAAAGTTGCCATTCGGGCTCGCCGGTTGAACCTGATTTGGGCAATGAGAATATACCTTGCTCGTGTATAAGTTGTTGAAGATGTGTTTGCCATTCACTCTCAGCATGAAGAACCCACCCATATTTATCCTGACGAACAACTCTTAGTTCAGTTGACATTGCATCACGAACCAATTCCAGTGCAATTCTCCTTTCATTAACCTGTTCCCAATGTCTTTGATCCAATTTCATTGAATCCCGTGATTTCCTACCGATTTCTTTCTTACGACGGCCATCCATACCTTTAATTCGAACTCCGGGGAACTTAACAGACCCCGCAACATACTGGACCCACATAATGGCAGCACATTGTTCCAAAGTCCTACTAACAATTGCCTCAGACACATTAAGCCAATCAAAGAAGGTGGTCAAGCGTCCGGTAAGAAGAAGGTCAAACCCGCCATGTAAAACATCCAAAACCGAACCTTGGTTCGGTTTTGAAACAAGCAGGTCCTCAAGTGCAGCTCGCCGGTGAACCAGAAGATGTTTGAGGATGTCCACGGCTAAATTACGTGCATTCTGTCTCTGATCATGCAAAAGTGAAATCAAGTTTATACAAAGACAGCAAGTCAAATCGGTATCAGGATTACTTGGGCAAAATATTATTCGGCTATGAGCCATCAATAACTGTAAGACCGTGCAAATGTCGATCACCCCATCTTCTTGTGAACCATTGGTAAATGATCTCTTTCTTGGCTCAATTGGTAACCCTAATCGTGAAAGAAATTCATCTTCACCGATTGATATCAAAAACGTAGGAAGAAAACAGTACATTATAACACGATTCATGTTTTTAAAAACCGAGTGTACATAAGAATCAAGTTGTTTTGTTCCTCTTCCAATTGACAAAATCCCTTTGCCAGCTGGTGGTGCTTGTTCAATTCTACCGTCTTTATTTGCCAGTTGTAACATAGACAACAAAAACTCTAGTGTTTTCAGTACAGCAGCCGGTTGGGGAAATGCACCCAGATATACACGATCCACTATCAAATAACACAATGCATCTAGATTCAAGGACCATCGGGTTTTATCCAGTTTTTTCTCATCTTCTTCATCATCGCGCATGAGCCGTCTTTCTAGAAAGTTCATGAGTCTAGCAAGACACAAACCTTGGAAAACCAATACAGATTCGAAGTCCACATACAAAGGGACGGTTTCCAAAATGGTTTCGATAACGGGTGTTGCTTTTATATGCTCAGTTACAAAATCAGCAAGAACTTCCACCATGAAGTCAAGGATGGCGGTTGCCGCCACAAAACACGGACCGCCACCATAACCAGAATCATCCACATCAAGAAGCAGTTTTGGATTAACTGTAAAAGTTGAATTTGTTGGCATTTGGGATGAGGGGTGGGGGTTCAGGTCAGGAGTTGACTCGAATTCAGTCAAAGATACAGAAGATTCCATGGAAGGAGATGCAGCTGATCCAAGCCAAAATGGAAAACCAAGAATCTGTGATGGAGACGGTACGGACTGAAACCGAGAATTCGACCTTTCAGATAAAATCGGAGAATCGTATATACTTAAAGATGGAGAACCCGGTGAACCCGTTGGGTGAACATTAACTGGAGCGATTTTGAGATCATGGAAATTGAACTGCTTGCTGTCAGATAGCGGGTCAAATTCTTCAGTTGACTTTTGTGATTCCAGCGGGGACAAGGTGGTGTTATTCTCAGTTTTGTTTCCGTCCATGTCGGTGGAAATGAGGATGTCTTCAGAACTTGCACTTCCTTGTACAGGAGGGAAGCTTGTGAGGCTTATGGAGGTTTTAACCGACTCTTCTTGCTCATGTGGCAAGCTGGAAAACGTGTTCTGAGAACTACTAGTATCATCACCATCATTTATGTTTTTGTCTTCTGTCTTTACTGACAGCTCTTTTGCCATCATCACAGCATGAGCAGACCTAAAAACATAGGATGAATATATAAAGTGTTTATAGTTTATCTCAAACAAATTAAATAGTTTACCTCTAACAGAGTAAATTGTTCACAGTTCATCACATAATAGGTGAAAAGGTCATTGGTCAAAAGTTGCCCGATTTGGGTTATCAAGTTGGTCAAATAGAAACAGCTTAAAGGGAACAGGTCAAATGTGTTGAAAGTTGCCTAAAGTGTGTTTTAACACATAAAACCCCCTAAATCATTTTATTCAAAAATTCAAATCAAATTATTTCTGCGATGGAACTGTTTAGGTAATTATATTTAACGCATTAAACTATTGATTATAACTTTTTAGGTGGACATCTTGCCACCTCTATTAGTTCTGACCTTTGCAATAAGAAAAAAAAACCGAGAGTTATTCAACACGCCCATCTTGCCACCTCTAATTCAAATGGTTATGGCCTCTTAAATCATTTTAATCAAAACGATTAGACTACCATTTAAATAATACAGTTTGTGATAACCATATTACTCACAAACTGAACAACCCTCCTTGTTTTGATCCGCACTAAAAGCTAACTTGTTTTGACCGGAACCCATATTGATCAATTACCCAACCAGCCCAACCCATGCATTTTGCCACCTATAACCTTAACAAATAAAAACACCAAGAAAGAGAAAGTAAAACCTGACACAGGAGAAATAAAGATCAACACAGCTCTCAATAAACTCAGCTCGTCTGCATACAGCAGAAAAAGGAGGACACATTTTCGATAGGTCAACCATGAACCTAAGAACCGATGCTATAGCCGCGGGAGCCGAGGCCTCACCGCCCATAAGACGGGCGGCATAAGTTTTGTGCATCAAAGCCTCACCCTGAAGGTCCCCACTCATTTCTGTATTTCCGTCCACAAGCTCCGCCACAAGGCCGCCACCAACTTGAGTCTGGATAGACAACCTATCGAATGTCGATTTCGCCATTGCAATTACAGAGTCCAAAAGTTCTAAAAACTTCAATTCAACGTTATTCCCATCATTTGGCATAAGTGCATGAAAATCCAGCATTCGGACTTCGGGTAACCTTGGATACACTGGCTTCCCGAATATTAAACAAAACAAAACGTAATAAATATCAGGGGAATCATAGAAACTTGGGAGCACCCTCATTAACCCTTGATACCCACCACTTGTTCTAAATTTGAGAGCAAATGTAGGAGATGATGTAAGACAAACACCAAGAAGAGTCATGATCCATCTCATACTTGTGGGATGAACACCTTCATCAAGAAAATAAGTAATTAGTTTTGACGAAACAATCTTATGCCATTGTTCAAGAAGCTCTTCTGATGTGATGGTGACTAAAAGATCGATTAGCATCTCAAGCAGCATATTTCTAACAATAATATGCTTCCCCATTGGCTCCCTCGTTATTTGAGCCCGTGAAGTTAGTTCCGGGGGCTCAAAAGTCATAATCACAAACCGAACAACATGTTCAAGTTCAGAAATGACAAAACCATCCTCCAAGATAACTCCTAAAAGAACAACTAATTTTTCTAGTACGGGTATCTCAACATCACCTCTTTGGAGTGTTACAAGCAGATGTTGTACGAGGTTGATTCTTCTCAAAATTGTGAGATTATGATTCCGGTACCAATGCATCGAAACGAGATTTTCAAGAAATCCGAGAAGAGTGATTTGTATTGGAATTTCAGCTGCTACCCATACAGTCCAGTCTAATAACACATGCTCAACCATATCAGCATTTGAAAGAACTATGCAATTTGATGTTTCAGGAGGCATGTCGTTATCAAGTTCTGAGATATGGCTAAAAGTGTCTTTTTGCATAGAAGAATCATCCATGTCATCACGAGAACCATCTGAAAAAACTTCATCGCGGGACTTGGTTAAATTAAGCTCGTCAAAGGTGGTTTCATTAATGGTCACTGAAGGTGAGATATTGTTCTTAATTTCTTCCAACTTTTTGGGTTCGGGAAAAGAAACCTCACAAGCAGCAATTTGAAAAAATATCTCGAGTGAACGCATATCAAACATCAACATTCTTGAATGAAGAAAGAGAGCTAGTAAGTGATAGCCTCTAAATGCTTGCATGTCTCTAATATTTTGTGGGTTTTGATTAAGTGCACATGCAAGCAGTGTTAATGACATGTGTAGCATTTCACGGGTTTCTGCTACTTCAATTAGGGCTAAAACAACAGCTATTCCACCAATGGGACGTATGGTTTCACCGATTGTACAATGCTTACATACATACACATCACCATGAAGACGTCCAAAGCGTGGTATACCTGCGGAAGAAATATTATAAATAAACATGAGAAATGGTAAAAGGAGAAAACAACAGCAGAATTAATTATAAAGGCCACAGGTGAGTAGAGGTGGCAAAATGGGCAGTTCGGGCGGGTTGAGCAACAGGTCGGGTCGGTTTGGCCCGTCAATGTTTTTCTTGTCCGTTTAAAAAATTATAAACAAATAATGTATTAAATATGATTCAACAAACACATATTATCAAAATGACAATCTATATTTTCTTAATGAAGCGATCTAGGATGTTACAAGCATTTGAATACACTTTGGGTGACTTTTAACCCGTTAGAACCAATTGGCATGTTTAACCCAACCCAAAAAAGCACACCAGATAACCATTCACAAGAAGCAGAATAATTCGGAGGAACTTGCAGGATCACCCAAGCTGGTGACAACATGGCCGGGTTGGGTAACAATCAAAACAGGTTTGGGTTGAAACAGGTTGATTTTAATGCAGGTTGAAACAGATCAGGTCAGTTTGAACCCTGAACATTTCTCTGTCCAATTTTCATATCGAGTTAATGCGTTACGATTCCAAAACATATGTTATTACAATAAAATTTTGGATTGTAAAAACAAAACAGTTAAAGAAAGCTATAAACACTAAAAATACAGTTTGGGTAACTTTCAACCAATTACCCTTTTCGCATTTTTTCCATTTTACCCATGGATAAACCGTAATATAGATCTCCAACCTCTAGTGATAAGAATATTTATTATATATATATATATGTACGCCTGTATATATAATATATATATAATACATAACAGACCTCCAATAGGGGAAGCAGCAGCTGACAATGGATCAACCAAATTGAGCATTGACAAAGTACCAGAAGCTGGAAAGGCTTCTGTAGATGTTCCATCAAATGTAAATATAAGTTTCCTTCCAGACAGCTGTAATGAAAGATTGCCTAATCTTTCAAAATCCCAAACCATTCCACTACGATCGGTCCTATGGTTTCCTTGCTTATTACCACTCTCACCCCTTTGACTATTAGAAGTCAATGCCAAATCCGTTTCTAAAGAATCTAAAATGGCCATACTGCCACCACGACAAGCCTGGTTCGGAACAAACTGCAAAAGATTCATGTCTTGAAAAAGACCTCTATACCCTCTGCCCAGAATATACATAAAATAAATGGAACCAGGTGTCAACACTTCTTCAAATAGATAGCAAGACCGTAGAGTCCACGACATGTCACTGACCCGTGCACAAGTTACTGGTGTCCCAATGGTTACCTGAAGAGACTTGCCAACTGGGGAGGGAGAATATCCTAGCCGTCCCGTGTGTCTAAGCTTCCCATTAAGATAAACATATGCAACACTAGCTTGAAATAATCCTGCCAAAGCATTCGGTTTGCTATGAACCACTGCAAGATGATGCCATTGGTCTTCATTCAAGTCTAAGCCTGAAAAGGTCAAAGATGATGAATTGCTGGTTGCAAGGGTCAAAGTTCCATCATCTTGAAGACGAAGTTCTGCATAGAATGTATCACCACCATCTGTAGAACCAACCGAGAAAATCCGCAAAACTTGTGGGCGCGTTGTGGTTGTATTTCTTCCAGAAAATACGGATTTGGAAGATTCTGAGTCTATTGTGGTTGATTTCAAGAAACTTCGATACTGAAACCAGCAAATGAATGAATAACCTGCAGCAGGAGGCCATGATCTCTCTCCTAATGACACATGTATCGATGCATAACCAATTTTTCTCATATCCATTTCTACAAAGGGTGCCAGAGGAACTTTTTCTAAAGTCGTGTCTTGCATAATAACTATCTTTTCTATCATATTAACAAGAATATGACCAGGGTTCCTCTGTCGCACTTGCAGAAGACATCTTATAATCATTCTAAGTTCTGCTGCTGATAACCTGATGCCACAGACATAAACTGAGATGAATGTTATTAAAAGCTATGTACTCCTTTGTTCCACAACTACAGGTCACTTTCCAATTCCAGGCCAGAAAACCATCAAAGTTTCAAAACTTCTGATTTAAGGTAATTACCTAAAATAAACAGGTTTTCAGGTGTCACGCCAAAAAAAAAAGGCAACATGATCAAAAGTTACCAACAAGCTAGTTGGCACGTCACCACTTAGAACCGTTACAGGGTCAGATTACCTTGATCAAAAATTTTGAAAGTAGGTTACCTTCAATCAAATTTTATTAACTTTGACGGGTTTTTTCTGGCCTGGTAAAAGCTAGTTACCTAAAACTGAAATTGTGCCCAAGTTGGATTACCTTTATATGCAATTAGCATTATTTCACTTTTAACACTTTTGATGAGGAAAAAATGATAAATATAGGTGTGGATTGAGGAATATTATCTCATGGGAAGACGAACAAACGAACAATTGAGATATATGAAAAAGTTTTAACCTGTAAGCCCCGAGTACTTCGACAATCTTTAAAGCATGGGAAAGTAGCGAGGATGAGCCCGAAAGGAAGGGATATATTGTCTCCAGAAGAAGTTCCACACAACCTGAACAAACAAACACATGATAAAGATTAGGATAAGGGTTGCTTCTAATTAGAGGCGTCAGATTCAACCCATTGACTTATGAATGGGTCTATACGGGTTATGTTTTATACCTTTAACGCATAGCACTAAGTTATCTAATTTGTGTAATCACATTTTCACGCTGAAAATTCATAATAAAGGTACATTATTTGGGGAAAAAGTGTAGCAGGTCAGTCGACCCGTAACAAGAAAATTGTTCGTTTTGAACCAAACCCATTGTGACCCTTTACAAGACCCGCCCGGCCTTCAATTTTGCCACATGCCACACATCTACTTCTAAGAATGCATGTCACATGTACAGAAGTTAGTTACCAGCAGATGTAAGGTTTTCTTGATTAAACGGGCCAGCACAAGCAAGCTCTTCAATAAATTTCAGCAACTCGAGCTGTAGTTTAGGAGTAAAGAGTAACAATGAACGAATCAAAACCCTAAGTGCACCAGCATTATATATTCTCTCTTGGTTAGGAAGAAACGGGCCTGATTGAGTAGTTATTGGAAAGCTAGCAGACGAGTTTTCAACAGCATTGGTTTCAGGGGTCGAAAAAGGGGGAATTACTATCTCTAGTGCAAGTTCAAGGAGCAACTGCATTAATTGCCTTTCACACTCCACACATATCAAACCAGACTCTGATAAAAGATCATAAAAAGTGTGTGATGATAGAACTGTGTTTAACTTTTCCCTATTGACAGCATTATTGCACACTCCTGCTGTTGTTACACGCAGTAAGTATGTGAAAACTTTCATGCAAATGGGCAAAAAGGATGGTTCAATCGGTGCCTTATCTCCCTGGAAACTATGAAGTGTTGTTAAAAGAAGAGAAAACCCTGTGGCTTCACCAAATACTCTTTGAGCAGAAGTATTAGCTCCTAGAACACGCCATATTGCTCCAAAAACATCACATTTTGCATCAGTTTGCAGATCATATTGAGATCCTAAAGCACTTGTAACCATTCCACTCTTTGAAATTTCAACCAGTATGCTCAATTCCTCAGAATGAACCTTAATGAATATAAAATTATGGGTCAATTTGGGTAATTAATAATCTCAATGATAAAAACAAAAGGCATACACATGTATGTCTAAGCATGCTCTTGTATCTGGTTAATTAGAAGTGGAAGAAACTTTAAAAAAATAATTCCTAAACAATATGAAGCATGTGAAAGTGCTAATTTTGGATTTCAAATGATATTTTTTCAACTTGGATATAGACATAGATTTCAACCTTACGTGAAGTTCACTAATGATAAAAACTTTGTGGTTAGTAATAGGCTTAAATGCATAAAAAGACAAACAACTTTGAACTTTCGTCCAATTTCTTTCAGGCAACCGAGAATGTTTTTTTTTTCAAAGGTTTGAGGGTTTTATCAAGAAAAGAACTAACCTTCAGGGTATATTTCTAGGCAAAACAAAAGAGATGGTTACCTGAAATATTATATGGTGCCAAATTTGGTTGCTTTTTATGTCCTTAACCTTACTAGTAGGGGCACTGAAATACACTAGTTTTGTTATAATCATGATTTGGAGGAAGAAAGGGACATAAATGGGTTTCATGAAATATAAAAAAATAGTCATGATTATAGAAGCATAGAAGATCAAACATAAAATTTGGCCAACCTGTGCAGAATCTTCAATTATCAAACATGATAACACACGAAGAACGCCAGGACGGTGAATATCAGACACCAAAAAAGGAAGAGCAGTGTTTACACCATTAGCAGAACGGAATGTCACTTGATTCTGTTCTGCTTTCTTCAACAAATAAAACAAACAATCCCAAGCAACTGAAACCGTGCCTTCGGTTTCAAAAAGAGAGAACTTCTCCGAACCCGAATCCAACAACTTTGGAGATGAAATAATTGCATCTTTACTGTCTAAATGTTTCTTAAAGCTGCTGGAGTTTGACTGCCTTTCTAAATCATCACCATAATTATCATTATCCAACTCCGGGCCAAATAGAAACTTGTGCTGCTTAAGATCATCTAACAAAACTTCCAACACACCAACTTCTCGTAAAACCTTTTTGTATTGTTGATCAAATGATAATAACTTTATAAAGAACGATAAAATTGTGTGTTTTAATTCAGATGTTATGTGTTGTTGTAATAAGCAGCAAAGTGCAAGTAATTCTTGTTCGGGTATGCAGTTAACAACTGTCACTGCATATTCAAGAATCTTAAGGATGATTTCTTGCAAAGAAAATGGAAAATCGCCCATATTTAAAATCAATAAGGGCACGGTCCGTAATTGCTGACACAGCATGTAATTTTCTAAATGACTGGAGAAAATCTTGAACATTCTATTTAGTACTTCTGCTTGCAGATCCCTGCTGTCTGCTTTTAAAAAAATTTCTTGTAAAACTTGGATGGCGTCGATATCTTTGACTTTATAACTGTCTTTTTCCCAATTGTCATCAGGGAAGCGGTCAGAAGATGAAGTTCGAATTTTGCGGTTGCCCTTTGACCCGGTCAACTTGATATCACTTGGACCTGTTTGAGATAGATTGACTAGAACATCGAGCAATCTGGACAAAGTGAGTGAGAGACCTTGTGATGATGCGTCCTCCATTGCTGGCTCACTAGTTTCAAAGATGTGATCTTTTGAAAGAACTAGTGCAAATTGAACAAGGTACTGGTACCCATGTGCATTACGAACGTCCTCCCTGAGCCTGATGTCACCAGCCTCTACAGACCATATCGTTCAGTGGCATTAAGAGAAACTTTAGATAATAAAAACAACAATTCTTTATTCCTAAGCAAGTTGGGGTAGACCAAGAAACAGAAAACCAATAAATAACATAAAATGCAGGAATCTGAAAGCAAACATTTAAGTACAAACAAAGGGCAGGTTGGGTAAGCAGTTAAAAGGGAAAACAATTGGCTTGGCACAGGTCGAAACAAGAACAAAGGGAGGTTGGGTAAACAGTTGAAAGAAAAAAAAACGGTACCGGTTGAAACAAGCAAAGTCGGGTTCGGTTGAGCCAAAACATTTTTTGTCCAAATCTTTTTATATGTAATTAGTGTATCAAAAATGATTACAAAAGATATACTATTCCAGTAATAATATGACAAAATTAGTGTGTCAAGTTTGACCCGTTCAACTGATTTGACCCCCTTTAATAATTTTTTTTTACTATTTTATAAAATATAACCCAAATCTGCCCATTCATAAGTAGGTTGAAAGATTGCACAAGTTAAAATGCAGTTTGATTTTAAAGAAGCTAGTAAATTGGAAATTACATTAAACGAGTTATATTCAGTGTCGAATGGTTCTTAAAGTTATAACAGTAAATCAGTGTTTAAGCCAGAGGGGAACAGAGGAAGCAACTGACCAGGTCTATATGATAGTTCTATGCATTCAAGCAACAAGTCCACAATGCTCATTGTATATGCAGGATCTCCAGTTTCTAGTTTGAAATCCTTCACAGCAGTTAGCAGTACTTTCATCTGCATGTAATTAATAATTGTATCACATCTGTCAACTTGGTGTAACAGAAAAAGAACGTGTACTCCCAAAAGTTTCTTTAAGAGAATTCAAATCTATTAACGAGGATGACTTGATTATTTATCATGATCCACATTATGCGCCAAAACTTCAGGTGTACGTTGCCATTACAATCATAACAAAAAAAGAAAGCTAGCATTTCATTCTCGAATTCCCATAGGTGAGACAAAAAGATTATAATGCAAGATCTGGCACTAAAAGTTCTGATATAAATACCTTACCACTAAAACTGAAAAACTCTGTTTTACTAGCCGATACAGATCTTAGATTGTGGCTTACTAGCTTTCTCTAAGTACTCCGTTTGCTAGTTGATACTAAGGGCAATTTCAACTTGCTTACTAGAAAACAGGTCAATTTGGTTTATATTTTATATAAACTAAAAATATAGCTAAAAAAGAAATAGGTAAAACCGACTTAAAAGTCAAGTCAAAGGATAATCAAGTGTTTCAAACCTCTTGAATTACTTCTTTTAAAATAATAAGGGTTTTCATAACACCAATATTTAATATACTAAATGACTACTAAAATTTATAAACTTCAGAATGGATGACCTATTATTTAACGAACTCTAAAACCAAGCTCTAATCAAGACTAAAACAAAAAAGAAAACGTTGAAGAACAAATATACTTCAGAGGGATAAAATGTGAACATTTACCAGCTGATGCTTCCTTATGTACTTGGCAGTGCTTCCATTGTCATTAGCTATAAGAAGACCAAGTATCTGGATAACAAGATAACAAATGAAAATAGAAATAAAATAAGATGAACTTAATGATGGTAAAATTATCACAAAACAGTGATTCTTCCTCTTTATATGTCACAGGATCTAATTTAATCAGAATAACAGGCATACTTCCTCTTATATAAGTTTCAACATATAATCAGCTAAATTAAATTATTAAGTTCAAAAATCACCTGCATTGCATGTCTATGAAGCTGAATACTGTGCAAGGGTACAAAACCTTCTTTATATCTTGAAAATAAAATTAAAGATCCATTGGCAACCATTTCAAAGAGCAACTGAAGTGATTTGTCTTCAATTAAACTCTGAGCAGCTGCAGGATGATTTGCCAATGCCTTCATAATATGCACAACACTGCCCTCTACCTTCAAAATAAAATGTTTTTAAGGCATTTATTTAGCTGTGATAAAATTAAGTGGTATATAATTATATGTGATAAAACAGAAAATACCTCAAGCCGTCGATCTGGACCTGTGTTATCCATAACTTCTGGCTCATCTTCAGCGGAAGTAACTTTTTGCTTTGTAACTTTTTCATCAGGACCCAAAAGGGCATTGAGAATATGAACAAGACAACATAAGATCCCAGAATCGAGAAGAGATTGTTTATCGATAGGCTGCAAACAACATAATATTAAAACATTAAAAAGGATTTTACAAGTTAAGATATTGTTTAAACTAAAAATAGGCTTAAAAGTTAAAACATGCCCCGGATACAAGGTATTCCACTGCCTGCAAAAGATTTGAACCAGGCTGAATTCCATCCTACAAAAAAAACAGTAGAAATAATATTACAGATTGAACAACTTTATAACTTTATCACACAGAGAGAGAGATTTAAATACAAACCTCTATGATCTCAGAAAAATAACCTATTAAACTTTCAATCTCCAATAATCGTGTTTTGCTGCTTAATCTTAACTTTTCAATATCAGTAACAAATGCTCTACCCACAACAAAAGAAAATATGTGTGTCTCTACTAACCTGCAAATCAACAATACTTGTTAAAATCATAATATACCGAAAGAAATAAGTTTAAACTATATCCAAACAAATACTCTATGGTGCAGTATTAATGAAGGTTATTCAAATACCAAAGCTAAATAATTGTAGATGTTGCAATACAACACCGTTCGTCAGTAGACATCGTCCTACCAATTTTGATACTTATTTATATTTAATCTAGACAACAAGAATCGCATTTCAAAAGGTTTTAATGCTTTGGAAATTGGCAAAGAATAAATGCCCTCCATGAACTAAGGTAACGTATAAGTTTGAAATCTCAAGATTTTTCATTCCAGAAATAACTTTATTGGGGTCTCATATTGGAGTTATTACGCTACATAAATACTAAAAGATGAGGTAACATGAGCTGAATAACAAAGTAAAAAAGGCTAACGATAAATGTCTGTATAAACAATAAACAGTAAAAAGTTATAGATACTATAGATGAAGTAAGGGGAAGTCATTGTCATACATGGTAGTCAACTGTGCTACATTAGAATGTTGCTTTACAAATCTACAAAAGATGTCAACGGTCATATTCAAGGCCTTTTCTTTCTCCTGCATGATATATAATATCATTAATAAGCATGCTCAACAATTTTTTTACAAATGACAAAAAGGTAAGCTGTGTGCACAAACCTTCTCTGAAGATAATGAACGGAACTCTTCCCAATGTCTCTTGAAGTCCAATTCCAGTTCATATTTATCTCTGAGATGTGAGGTGATAAAAGTGAATTGTGGGCCTTTTAACTTATACATCAACCATCAAAAGAATAATTGAAAATATGAGAGGTAGACCATTTAGCTTTGTATATGTAACAGTTATTGTGGGAATTAGAAGGGTGTTTGATAGAAAACTTCATCATTTGTGTGTGTGTTTTACTCCAAGAAGGTTAAGGGCTTAAATTTGAAATGGTTTTGTAAGACTTACGATTTATCAAATTTTGACTTAATGTGGAACCATTTACTAACGACATCGGAATGCCGTGCTCCTTTCATTGTCTATGTTTGCAAATAAGTGTCCTCTTTACAGGTTGGGATAACTACTAGAACATAGTTGCTGCTTTGTTAAAACTTGTACAGAATATGAACACTTAAAAGGATAAGCGTAGGAACTTCAAAGCTTTAGATTCTTACATAACTGTGTTGTGTTCTACTATCCTAGATTGTATATATACCAGTCAGGTAAGATGCATTAACATAAATACTACTACAACCATCACCAAAAAAGAAATGCTTATGATTATGGTAGTTCAACCTAATAATGTTCCATTTCAATGTCGACACAAAGATTCTTTTTAGTTTCTTACTTTAGATGATTTATCTAGTTATCGAAATCTTTTGCTCTAACTAAAGCGAGTTTAGAAGTCTGACACTAAAATTAACTCATTTGACACTCTTAAGTCAAATTATGACTTTAATTACACACAGAGAGTAATAGTTTCAGCTAAACAAAAAACTTACCAAATAATGACTCTTTTTCATCAGAGTTCATCCTTATTACACGAAGTTAATCTTGGTAATTGTATTGTATTATTGTATGTAATAAGAATGATTACAAGGAGTATAAATAGAGAACATGATTACACTTTAATCCCTCTAATATAATAATATGTATTTATCTATCTAATATTCCCCCTCAAGCTAAGGCCGGGAAACGAGCTGTAGCTTGTCTCGTAAAGTTGCAAATCTCTTTGAAGGTAGTGGCTTTGTAAAAACATCAGCAATCTGGTCATTTGTAGATATGAATTAAACCGAAAGTTTCCCTTGTGCAACCTTTTCTCTGACAAAGTGAAAATCGATCTCCAAATGCTTTGTGCGAGCATGGAAAATAGGATTTGCTGATAAGTATGTGGCTCCTAAGTTGTCACACCATAAGATAGGAGCAGACTGCACTGGGACGTGAAGTTCACGTAGAAGGGCTTCAAGCCAAGTAAGTTCGGCAACAGTATCGGCTAGTGCTTTGTATTCAGATTCGGTTGATGACCGAGAGACAGTGCGTTGTTTCCTAGCTGACCAGGAGACAAGATTTGACCCGAGATAGATGGCATAACCCCCGGTGGATCGACGGTCATCAGGACAACCTGCCCAATCCGCATCAGAGAACGCAGTGAGAGACCGAAAATGAGCATCTGTATAGGCATGTAGTGTGGAGCCAGAAGCCCGTTGAAATAGAAGACCATGATGCGAGGTACCTTGCAGATATCTGAGTATTCTTTTAACAGCGGACCAGTGATTCTCTGTAGGTGAGTGCATAAATTGACAAACTTTGTTGACTGCAAAGGTTATGTCAGGTCTAGTCAAGGTGAGATACTGAAGAGCCCCTACAACCTGTCGATATCGCACCGGATTTTCAAAAAGTGGACTGTCACCAAGGGCCAGAGTAGCCGAGGTGGAGCAAGGCGATGGAACCGGTTTTGATTGCGAAAGGCCAGCCTTGGTTAAAAGCTCCATAATGTACTTCTTCTGAGAGAGAATCAAATCAGACCCTTTGGAAGTAACCTCAATACCCAGAAAATAAGATAGAGTGCCTATGTCTTGCACTGCAAAGGTGTTACTCAGATTTTTTACTATGCCGTCAATAGCTGCCTGACTGTTGCCTGTTAAAATAATGTCGTCAACATATACAAGCATGTATAAAAGAGTTCCAGTAGACGAGTAGATAAAGAGTGACGGGTCAGTTTTGGATCCTTTGAAGCCCAATCTGTGAAGAACTCCAGATAAGCGTTGAAACCATGCTCTGGGGGCCTGTTTTAAACCATACAGTGATTTGTGCAATAGACATAGATGGTTTGGTTTGGCGGGATCAACAAATCCCGGTGGTTGGCGCAAATAAACTGTTTCCTGTAGGTCACCATGCAGGAAAGCATTCTGAACATCCAGTTGTCATAAGGACCAACCTCGTGCAACTGCCAAGGAAAGAACCACACGGATTGTTGTGGCCTTCACAACGGGACTGAAGGTTTCATGATAATCAACACCAGCTTGTTGCTTGAAACCTTTGGCAACTAACCGTGCCTTGTAACGTTTGATTGTACCGTGTTGATCCCTTTTAAGCCTGTACACCCATTTGCAATCAACTACATTAGCGTTAGAGACAGGAGGAACTAATGTCCATGTACCGTTTCTCAATAAAGCCTTGTATTCCTCAGCCATGGCATCTCGCCACTGAGGACTTTTGTTGGCAACAGTAAAGGTGGAGGGTTCGATATGGGTGGTGTCGGTAGTGGCAGTGAAGGCAGATGGGTTATAGGGGTTTGTTGGTTTGGGATGTGGACGGAGGTTTGCTAGGCGGGTGCGTGTTTGAGGCTGGGTGGTCTAGGATGTGGAGGGAGGTTGGTTGGGCTGAGGTGGGGTAGGTTGTTTGGAGCGTCGACTGTATGTTCTAAAAGGTGATGAGGGCTGATTAGGGGGTAAAGGCTGGTCGATAGGACTATTTGGTGTGGGTGCGGGTTGTTGAAGATGGGCCGGTGTGGTGGGGTGGTGTGGTGTGGGCCGAGACCTGGAGAGTGAGATGGGGTAGTAGCAGGTTGTGAGTTTGGCTCGGTATTGGAAGGAACAGGGGTAGGGAAGGATGAGACATATGGAGAAGGTTGGGAAGGTGTAGGTGTTGTGGGAGGAGGTGTGGTGAACGGGAAGCATTGTTCATTAAAACGAACATGACAAGCTATGTAGATACGATCGGTTGTGGGATCAAGACAACGATAACCATGGTGTGAGGGACTGTACCCAAGGAAAACACATGGTAAGGAGCGAAAAGCCATTTTGTAATTGTTGTAAGGACGTAGGTGTGGATAGCATTGGCACCCAAAAACACGCAAAAAGGAAATGTCTGGTTTGAGTTTAAGTAGGTATTCAAATGGGGAGGTTTATGAGATAAACTGCTGTGTCAAACGCATAGTGCCAGAATTTCATGGGGATTCCTGATTGAGCGAGAAGAGTAAGACCTGTTTCCACAACATAACGGTGGCGTCTCTCAACAAATCCATTCTGCTCACTGGTGTGAGGGCATGAGAGACGATGAATGATGCCAAGAGAAGAAAAGAAAGGGGGGAGAGGTCGAAATTCGCCACCCCAATCTGTTTGGACAGATTTTAGCTTTGTTTGAAACTGGCGTTCTACCATGACATGAAAATTTTTAAATGTGGTAGAAACATCAGATTTATGTTTTAACGGGAAAAACCACTTATATCTAGTAAAATGATCAACACAAAGTAAAAAATAGTTGTGACCATTAAAAGACTGGACAGGTGCTAGACCCCAAACATCACAGAAAATTAAATCCAAAACATTATTGCTCTTAAAATTCGAAGATAACAAATGAAGTTTTGAGGATTTCCCCATGTGACAAGAATTACAAGAGGTACTCAAACTTTTATTTTGAACAGGAAGTGAATAAATAGATAACATGGACTTCAAAAGCTCTGGATGGGGATGCCCTAGTCTTTGATGCCATGTGTCGAAAGATGCACGAACAGCGGAGAAAGCAACTTTGTGAAGAGGACGAAGAGACAGAAGACGGATGGAGTAGAGCCCGTTTTCACTTGGACCCGTGAGGAGGGTAGTGCGCGTACACGTATCCTTCGCAGCAAAAAAAGATGAATGAAATTCAAAAAACACGTTATTGTCATGACAAAATTTCTGAACTGAAAGAAGGTTTTTTTTAATTTCTGGAACATGTAATATGTCAGAAAGGGAAAAGGTTTTGTTCGGGGAGTGAAACTTTGTGGAACCAATATGTAAAATAGGTAAACCCATACCATTGCCAACATGAAGTGTATCCTCACCATTGTAGGGTTCTGAGTTATCAAAGCTGTTGAGATCCGGTGCAACATGACTGTTAGAACCAGTGTCCGGAAGCCAAGCAGTTGAAGCTTGTGAGCGGTAATCAGCATAGTTCGCTGATGGTTGTCTTGAGCGAAGGGTGTTCGGGTCTCGGTTTGGACACTGAGATGGTATATGGCCAATCCCACACCTGTTACAAGTGCCAAAAACTGTATTTTGATTAGAAGCCCAATTAAACTGACCTCGATTACCGCCCATGGTGTGACCAGCATTGTTATTGTATCCAGAATTACGGTTGTTGTTATAATTGTTACCGTAACTGCGTCCACCACCATTATTGTATCCTCGGCCACGAGAGTAGGATCCACGACCACGTCCACGAGAACTATAGAAGGCCTGTGATTGCTGTGTTTGTGGCTGAATTTGAACACCAAGCTGAGACATAAGCTGTTGAAGGGCATGAAGTGTCTCAGTGGGTGGTTGATTAACAGCAGCAGGAGCGGACGGCTGGCCAGTGGTGACGGTGAACGCTTGTGCTGATACGGAGTCGGGTTTCTTCACCATATAGTCATGGTCAGAGAGAAGACCATGAAGTTCTGCAAAAGCGGTGGGGAATTGGCGAGCAATCAGATTGAATTTCAAGCTATTGTATTCATCAGGAAGACCAGACATCACGAACATAACCAGATCTTTTTCTTTAGCAGGTTCACCAATATTTGCCAAAGCATCAGCATAGCCCTGTGCCCTTGCAAGATAGGCAGAGGGTGTTTTATCATCTTTTATCTGTAGCTTTAGTAATTTTGTCTTGAGGGTGTATTCCCGGGAAGACGTTTGAGGTGCAAAGGCACGCTTTAAAGACAGTCATAACTCACGAGAAGTGGTACCTTGGACATGCTGGAAGGCGCTTTCTGAGATGGTGGACATAATCAACATGCGTATATGAGCATCATTAGATACCCATATAGAGTAATTAGGGTTTGATTGTGTAACTGGCTCAGCATCTTTGGCAGAAGATGTCGCTGATTGTATAGTGGTTGGTGGACAAGGAATAGTTCTATCGATATAACCAAAGAGATTATTGGTTATAAAAAAAGGTTGAAGCATGGTTTTCCAATAACCATAGTTGGTTTGAGAGAGGGTAAAACCGAACTTGTGAGAGTTGTGATTTGTTTTCTCAATTGTGGAGAAGGATGCAAGCAACGCCATGAGAGGAAAAAAAAAAGAACTGTAGCGGCGGCACTGTAGCACGGTACTGTAGCGGCGGCGGCACTGTAGCGGCTGCGGCAGTAAATTTTTAGGGTTGGATCAACGCACTGATACCAAGTTAATCTTGGTAATTGTATTGTATTATTGTATGTAATAAGAATGATTACAAGGAGTATAAATAGAGAACATGATTACACTCTAATCCCTCTAATATAATAATATGTATTTATCTATCTAATACACGATTTACAATCATATGACTTCTATATCAGAAATCTAACATTTAGATCTCAATAGCCCAACTTATTGAGAGAGAAAACATTAAAAGTTGCTTTATAAGTTTTGTCTTAATATAAAAAGAGATGCATTTAATATTCATTATAATTTATAAGAGACCACTCATGAGGCAAAAAGGAATTAAAGGCTCATAAACCTTTCAGAAATCACAGTCACAACTAAATTTCACTTCATATAAATATATATAACTACTTGTTATTGGAGTTGAGATAAATGATGGATCTTCTAGTTTATCCACCTCTATCCCATAGGTTATGTAGACAAAAAGAATGCAAAGCTTTATATAGAGGTTATGATCCAAATCTTGTAGTAACAGAGTATGATCAATTGATCACTTGTTCATTTAATTCATATCAGTTCTTCACTTCTTCTTTACATATCAATTGATTTAATCAGATACTCATGAACTATTCTGTTTTAAGTAACATCAGTCTTTTCAGATCCCAATACAAATTGACTCAAAGACTTAAATCTAATAACCTTCTCTTAAACCCTCATTCCAATTGGAATACTTCCTGCCAACACTTTAACTGACTACATGATCAACAATAACCAATTTGCACATCAATATCTTTAAACACAAGAAAACATAAAAGAACCCTAACCTTGGAGAAGAGGACGAGAAGTAATTGTGTGTTGAAGAAGTTGCATTGTTGATATCATGATAGAACGGTGATGGCGAGGCAGATGATGATGGAGATGAAGCAGTAGAGGCAGACGCTGTTAACCCTACCTTCTCTTTGAAGTCTTTCAGCAATGATACCCATTTCATCTTTCAATCACCTCTCATCCGCCGGAAAATACACAACCGCCGGACAATTTACCGGCAAATCGGATCCGATTCCAATCCTTTTACTTCGAGCTGAAATTCGAAGTCAGCTGATCGGACGAAGTCAGTTAGGGTTTCGATCTAGGATTTGAAGGAAGAATGCTGATGTGTCCTGATTTTGAGATTTATTTGGTTGATTTTGTGCCCTAGTTCTTGATGATGGACGGCAACTGGTCGTCTGTAATTTTCACTTTCTCTCTCTAAAACTTTTTCTTTCTTCTCTCTCTAGGAAACTGCTAAACCCTTTTGCTTTTGTTTCTTCATCTTCTTCGTTGATAATTTTCAGAGGAATGATCTGATTTAGCCCTTGTTCTATGCAACAATGACAATTTAACCCATAACAATTCATATAAACTTAATATAAATAAACCTGTTAGACTGTGTTACCGATTCACGCCCAGGGGCATGGTTGATCCGAGTCAGCATCACTTTTGTAGGATTTGGGTGTGGAAGTCTTAAAACACGGCGTGGGAGGGGGCGTTAAGGGTCGGGCGTTAACCTGTTAACGCCTAAAGGGGCAGAGGGGGTTGTGCGTTAAGGGTTTGTTCGATGTGGCTCCGACTTGGTGGTAATCACGCTCTGAGCGTCAGACCACTACACATGGTCTTATAGTATCGGTTTATATCATTAAGAAAATGTATCTAAATTTAAGTTTTAATTTATTGAAATCGTTGAGCTTGTTAAAAATATGTGTATTTGTGAAATTAACGATGTGGTATACTAGGATGATTATTACTTATATTGATGTTATATATGTGATTTTTCATGGACGTGGATATCATACAAACTCTTTTACTAATGTAGAATGCTACCTTATCAATTTTTATTCAATTTATATGTAAATTTATATCGTCTAATATGATAAAAAAATTATTTTTGTACACCTGGAAACCGCTTTATTAAACTGTGACCACTTGGTAACAAGTCATTGTTTTTTCACTACTATGTGTAATTTAAACAAATTTATGAAATTAATACTTAAAATGGTGTTGATAGACTTTTTTAGTGCATAATAAGAACGTGCTTTGGTTTTTCATGGTATAGCCTCATAAGTTGCAACTCATTCGGGCAGTCCACATGGTTAATTAACTATGTACAATCCGTGCAAACTTGAGTTTATTTGTAAATTATGTTTTCTTTGATTTTAGAAAGGAATAAAATGTTATGAAGTTTTAATGAGGGGTGTTTGAAACAAAGGTTATGATTCATGATTGTAGATTACGTTTATTAAATGCATGCTAAATTAAATGAAAATTGAAATATTAGGTATTGTAAATACATAATTAATTAATAAAGTTGTCATTTTTTATTTATTAGTTAGTACTAAATACAAAGATATGATCGTGATCTACCAATCAACATATTCTATATACATGTTAAAAACAAAATATGGCATATTTTTTAATATGTTTAATCAAATTAGCTATCATGTATTGTTAATTTTGATGTGAATACAAAAGGATTATGATGATGATAATATTAATTACATTACTTGTTTAATCAAATTAGTTAACATGTATTGTTAATTTTGATGTGAATATAAAAAGATTATGGTGCTGATAATATTAATACACTACTTGTTATTCATGACATGTGCATGTTTTATATAAGATCGTGTAAACGCACCTCATTGAAGCATACCAAGTTTTGTATCCAATTAAATACGTATAAATTAATACTATTGAACGAAAAATCGGTCGAATACGTATAAATTAACACTACTTAGCGAAAAATCAGAGGGGGCCCTCACAAAGCATCGCCCTTGATTAAATGGTTACGTTAGTATGCGTCTACACGAGTCTTTTATGATAGATGACGCGTATAGAAAACAGTTAAGGGTTAAAAGGGATAAATAAAACGACGAAGGGTGTAATATGGCACTATTTGATAGTATAGTAGCCAGAAATAACTTTTGAAAAGATTTCAAATTTATTGATGACCAAGTCAGAGAATCTACGCCTCTAGAAGTGCCACGTGTTACGATGTGGATCTACTGTCAAAGACGTGACGCCCTCATATGATTATTTTGTTAGGTTAATTTTTTTTTTGAAAGGTAAATTTTTTAAATTCTGTTGGGATTGGAAAATATATGAACTTCTCAAATTTTAGTGTTTCTAAATGATTTTTCTTTATTAATTTCTTAAATCCTGTTAGGAGTGAAACTTGAACCAATAAGCTCCTCAAACCAACCCCATTGACGGTTTCAGTATATTTTGTTAGGTTAGTTAACCCATGATTTTTTTTATAAACTTTCTGGAACAAATATAATACTTTTTCAGTAAATTATAAAATCCATTCATAATTCTTTTTGTTACAACTTGACAACTATAAAAAAAATATTTGAAATGTCAAAGAAAATATAAGACTGGTTATTTAAACCAATAAACTGATTATATGACTTTTATTGTATCGGGTAATAATAATCATAGTTATAATCATGTTATCTAAACAACAAAGACTTGTTATTTTGAATTTCAAATTGTAATAATTGATAGGGATAGTTGTGGATGTTTGAATTATGACGATGATGGTTATCTTATATATGTGGGAATTGGTTACTAGATATAATTTAAAATTGGGTTAGACTCTTAATATAACAATTTATACGTGTTAGTTTCTAAATTAAGCTCTAGCATTTTAATGATATGTCACCAATTCAACATATTTGTCAATAAATTTATTTAAATAATATATCACCAAATGCTCAAGCCATTTCCTGCATGTGTTGGTAGAGAAGGAACCGGAAACATCTCCCGTCCATCTCCATTTATCCGACCCATTAGAGAACTTGTAGTTTTTGACAATCTAAGATCGGCTATTTCTTGAGAGAAAATTGCGGCAGCCCTACGACTAGTCCAGTCCCACGAGTAAGTTACCGATCCACCAGAGCTTTTAATAATAACAATAACAGTTGACAGGCAATTGATATTTATTTTAACAATATTAATAATAATAATGGTATTTTAATAGTAAATAGATGATAAAACTTGACAGAACTTTTACTACACTCCTCGTTTCGGTATATAGTGATTATACTTTGTATATAGTGAATACACTTTTACTCATACTTTAGATAGAAACGTAAAATACATATATAATACCAATTGCTGAATATTATAAATCTTAATATTTGTGTGAATTTTTTGGAGAACACAAAAATAACATGAGTTCTGATGGTTTTGGTTTTGTCTAAACGGGTCTGGATCAAACCCGTAAACATGTTTAAGTAAACATGTCGTAGTTTAGGTTGACTCCTCTAACCCACTTAATTTTATACTTGTTTTTTTCAATATGTGTTTTAAGTCATAACTTAAACTATTTAGGCGTTTTATGATAGGCTTTAAAAGATAGAAGACATCAAGTTTTATAAATTAAATGTTGTATTTTTGTTGTAATATTGTAATTTTAGAGTGTAGCATGTAAAAATATTTAAAAAAATAGAATTTGGGTTAAAAGGGTCGGTGTTTGTGTCAATTCGTAAAAACTCGCGTTGTGTTTGGGTTCATATGTTTGACACAACTTTAAAGTTAATACCGTGTTTGAGTTTATTTCCTATTGACCAATCAATAAACATGACTCATTTAACAACTATGACTAAACTCAAAGAAAAATTGTGAGAGAAAAACTTTATTAAATACATGTGCAAATTGCAAGGACGAGGGAACATGCAATACATGGACCTTTTTAAAAAGCAACTATTTTTTAACAAAGTGAAAATCACATTTAACATATTAGGTGTGTTTATAATCAAATACAACTTAAAATAAAATAGTTTTTTTTAACAATAACGATGAAAAATTCTCATAGAAAAACTAGCGAAAAACTAGCAACACCCCAAATACAATCACAAGCCAAAAAGCAAGAACACTATATACCCGACTAGAGATATATAGAAGTACATTTCATCCAATAAACTAGAATCAGTTAACCCATCCCAATTATAGGATTAACTAACCGATCTTTCCATTTGCAGTTGCAAAACATTTGCTCTTAGGTAGAGGTTTTCTTTACGGAGCGTTAGTATAAATTGTTATGTAGTATTATATAATATCTATTATATGGACCAAACCTAAACGGCTAAACCCTACTTTATCTTTATTTATAATCTTGTCCCCTTATCCATCTAACTTGACACATAATAACATACATTTTAGCAATCTAAGTGTAATACGTTTAATTTGAAAATAGTAACTATAATCAAATACTAAATAGACATGACATTAAAGTATCATTTTAATATAACAATTTAAACATGGTTCGGTAAAACGCCACTTTTACTTTTATGATTAAGTGCTTCCTTTAATAGGACGACACTTTTTCACCTTTCACCTAGTTATGGATCTAAGTATGATCGTGGTGATAGGGGTTAAATGACTCCATTGAATTTTGAGTTTATATATAGCCTGATGAGTTATTCTTTAACTATTTTATGGTTGATCGGTTGTTTTGCTTTCACCAAGTCTTATTCTTGTTTGATTAGGATGACAATAAAATATAATAATTATTTTGACAATAAAATATATATTTTTTCTATCCCACTATCGTCTTTTGGGCAGGCGGGAAACGTGATTTACGGTGTAAAGGAACCGTTGATTTTCATTTTTCTATTAATAAAAAACATAAATCTTAATTAATCTTTATAAATCAAATAATTTAGTTAATTATATTTAAAATTATAAAATTTTATCAAGTGTATAGAAGATAGAAATCGCATGAATACTTCTGCATCATACTAACATCTTTATACTATAGTGAGTTTTGTAAATTACGGATTATCTTTATATTTTAAGGTAAATTTAAAAAAAAAATTCAAATTACCCACTTCGTCTCATTATTTATATTTTTTCTTATACTTAAATTATAATGATAATATATATGGAATGAATTATAATTTCTTATATTTATCCAACTAAATATTCATCCTTTATAGTTCTTTTGTGAACGAAAAAGAATAATAAAAGAAATGATTAAAATAATATTATTTAATTGAATAAAGATAAATATAAGAAATCGGATGTAGTTTTTTTAAGCCTTTAAATTAATAAGATAAATATGTTTTTTTAGATAGATTACAAGAATAAGAATAAAGATTTCACTGTAAATTCATTAATCTATACTATATAATAAATAAAGATTTTTGCATGCCACGTGTCGCCTTCATATTCATTCTCATCATTTTTTTCCCGTCTCTCTCTATCCTATTTAATGCACTTTTATCTTTTAATAATAATATATATTTAAAGAAAAAAAAAATACTAATTATACTAATAAAACACATTTATTTTAAATTACCTCTTATCATAAGAAATTTTAAAATTTAATTATATAACTTTTATTTTCAATCAAATAGTAAATAAAATTCAAATTATATTAAAAAATAGTAATTAACGTATTTTCGAAACCCAATTATATATTAATTTTTACATATTTTGAATTTGTTTTCTATTATTAATATATGTAATATTTTTTTACACATGTAAAATATATACATAAAGAATTAAAATTTTTATGTATTGATATATTTCACACCGCGTGTAGACATCGGATCTAAACTAGCAAGTAATAAGTGTATAGAATATAGAAATGGATAACATATTTGCTAAAAATATATCTTAAAGAAAAACTATTCTATCTCCCTTTTTTTTTTTGGCTCCTACATCTTTAACTTTTTAAGATCTAAAATGTGACATCCGGCAATTTCAGGCTAACTCCGTTAACTCAAACATCGTTAGTCAAACATTATTTATTATAAACTCAGTTATCTCAGTTAGTCACACGTGCATTGTCAGTTAGTTCGCACACATCGGATCGCACTCGAATCTAACCCGGAACGTTGGTGATTAATCGAAATTAACATTACGAACATTTAATAATTTATATTTAATATAAATTATGAGTTTTTATTATTTATATGTGATTACGTGAATTATGTGAATATTATTGCTTTCGTACGTGTTTATTGTGTGTAAAACGTATTTGGTATTTTTATAAAAGTTAGTATTTTTATAAAAATAAAAATTAAATGGTTTTATTATTAATTAAGTTATTATTTAGTTAAATTGAATAATGGGCCTTAATTAAGCCCGCAGGCCAAATTAATTACCCATTAGTAATGAGATAAGGATAAAATTTTAAAAATATATATATATATCAAAACCCTACTACCACCTCATTGCCGTCGACCTCAAAGAACCCCCCCCCCCCCACTTCGACCGAACCAAGAAACCATTCGTAGGATCTTTGTTTGAGCCCCGATCGTGAATCCAGAAGTAGATACGAGCTAGTCTAGGCGTTTCTAACGTCTCTACGTAAGTCGTTTCGTTCAATTTCATCACTTTTTGATTTCTAAATTTTAGATCAAAACCCTAGTTCATCCAAACATGGATTTTTATAATAAAAATGTTAACTTTGTTATTGTTTTGCATGCATTTGTTGATTATATGATTATTTGCAAAACCCTAGATCCATGTGATTAGTAACGTGTTAAATATTGGAACTTTTTGATTATGTGAATTATAGAAATCACATGTTAGACGTGAGTAATGATTAATATAGTTGTAATTATATTAGTTGAAAGATTTAGAATTGATTTGACGTGTTAATTGGATGAATAAAACATGTAATGGACAAGTTACTAAAAGAGGAAACTTTTTATGAATTCTATTTTGCATGCTAGACATGATTAGGAGGATGTGATGATGGTTATATGTTACTTGATACATGTTTAGATGATTTGTGAAATTAGATTTTGAATACATAACCCGGTTTTACCAACTTTCCAAATAAGGAAACTTTAATTGTTGAAAGTGGCTATAACTTGCTATTTAGACAAACATGATATGGTTTGATGATAGATCTATGTTAGATAGGACACAATAACTTGTTGTAACGTGGTAGGTGTTTGAAATCACGCATGCTAGTCATAGGTTACTAAAGTTGGAAACTTTGTCTTGAATTATGATTTGCATGTTTAGGTTCTAGACAATTGTTATGTGGTGTGATGATCTAGAACATGTTAGAGTGATACTACAAACATATCAATGATGGTAGTTTCCACGAAACACGAGTCCCGAACAAACCTGCTATTTATAGAAACCTGCTATTTTTGGAAACTTTCTATTTTTGGAAACTTTCTATTTTTTGGAAACTTTCTATTTTTGAAAACTTTCTATTTTTGGAAACTTGCTATTTTTGAAAACTTTCTATTTTTGAAAATCATGCTTGTTTGTTAGAACAATAAGGAATTGTTGCTAAGTGTTACCTGCATGATCTTGTGTGTATAATATAGAAGTATTATACTAAACAAACATTTAATCGTTAAACGGGTCACCAACGGGTCGTCGGGTCAAACTTGGTCAAACATGAGTCAAACTTGTAAACTCTTTTCAAACACTTAAACAATGGGATTGTTTGGATACTTAGGGTTCGTATTCTCTTGCACAAACACACACTTATAAACCAGCGTTTTTAGGTGGCAGTTAGTCGTCAAACATTCTAAGCTCGTTTTCTTTCGCACATACTCTAAGGTGAGTTTCACGGCCCCTTTTCTTACGTTTTAAACTTGGGGGAGAAAACATGGGTACGAACATTTAGATCTTACATTTCTTTTATATCACTTGTGTACTAAGCGCAAACATATCATGAAAGTCCTTACTTATCGAACCGTTAGTATATGGGTTAGTGAGGTAATCTTGAGTAGTACTACTGGGCACTGACAAGCCCCACCCGTGTTAGTTACGCTAACACGACAGGTAGTCGAACGGGTGTAACATTGACCTAAACATTCACCATTGATTATGATAGTCATGGTGGGAGGCAGTACAAACATAAACAGTCAGCTTCGGTGTCGAAACGCTTTAGTAACATGAACTAGGTTAGCTACCTATGATATAAATTGTAAATGGTATTATCTAGTAAACTTTACAAACATTGAAACCTGTGAACTCACCAACCTAGTGTTGACACGTTTTAGCATGTTTTCTCAGGTCAATAAGGTACAAGCACAAGCTAAGGCATGAATGCATTCGAAGTCTATCATTTTCAAACTCAAGAATTATTTATTTTAATTATCGTTGAATTGTTTATTTTGGCGCAACTGTTTTGGCGCATGTTTTTCATTTAACTTTTCACTTCCGCAAGTTTTACATTAAATCAGTGTTTTCATTTCTAGTGTTGCATCGTGACTATGAGCAATGCTAGGGTTTTTACTAAACTCATATAGAGTCGTTCAACGTAACTAATGACTGAGATCCTGGTATGTCACGCTCCTAACGGTAAAACTCTGTTAGTGGATTTTGTAGGTGTGACAGATTGGTATCAGAGACATTGGTTATAGAGAACTAGGAAATGCATACTAGACTATAACCACGTACATCCATTAGTTACACAACACTTACACTCATACATGGCACTCACTCATCCCGTTACAGGAAATGTCGACCCCACCCAATTCACCAGCATCCCTAGTCGTCCAGGAGCACGATGTTCCTACCGTACCTTTGCCAGAGTCGAGGAGATGTCGACTCAACCCAATCAATACCGTTGTAGGGTATGACGAGCCTATTCATGTGCGTGTCAGAGGCAACACGCAGGACTGGGATTGGTATCCCGATAGGATCAGGAACTGGATCCGCGAGGAGGAAGTCCCACCTCCACTCACTACTGACATTGCTTCTTCTTCATCATCTTCTGTGCGAGCTTTGCCACCATTGCAGTACCCCTATGAGCAGGTGATAGCTGCCTTCGTGGCTAGGATAGACCGGGAGATCCGGAACATGAGGGACGCAGTGGGAGAGATTACTAGCATACTTCAGCAAGAGATGTTGATGAATCAGAGGATCACCAAACTGACTGCAGATTTAGCAGCAACTTATACAGCTCATGAGAATTTAGCAAATGGATGTGTGGATATGGAGGGCCTGCTGAACACTGCAGAGTGGAACCTAGATATACTCTACACTAGGATTAAGCAGGTTGATGCACGACTTGCAGCAGTTGAGGCAGCAGGAGTTGCACCAGAGGATGCACCTGCAGGAAATCAGGATGAGGATGATGATGTAGCATCCGATGTTACATCAGTTGGCAATGACATTTGATCATCTATCTTCATTACTTATTTACGTCTTTTCTTTTGAACCTAGATGGGCAGGGTTGTTCCCATCCAACAGATGTTTCTAGAATTTTGATGTTTGGTTGAATTTAGTTGTAATCGTTACAATTTATTTTATCAAGTATTACTATTATTAAAATGTTAGATGTTGTGGTTTGAATTTCTTTGCTTACTGGTACTTGTATGATGACAAAATGCAATGTATTTTTCTCGTTATTGTATGTTGTGAATGTAAAGATAATGTCTGGAAGAGGAAATGGACGTGGTGGACGCGCCGGAGGACGCGGTGGTCACATTAACATGACTGCAGTCGAACTCACGGCACTCATAAATGAGCGTGTGGCTGAAGCAGTAGCAGCTACTTACGCCGCTATTAATGCTGGAGGTAAAGCAACATATTATCGACTCTAGTGAGTCATCTTTCATCCTAAACTCAAATTCGAATATGGTATTCTTAAAGCGCATTCTTGTTTACAATTCAGGTCAGCATAATCACCAACAGGTTTGTACTTTCAAGGCGTACATGGATTGCAAGCCTCACTCATTCAGTGGAGCCGAAGGGGCTGTTGGCTTACTTCGCTGGATGGAGAAATCTGAATCCGTATTTGCGATGTGTAATTATCCACCGAATAATCAGGTGAAATATGCATCTGGCACACTTGAGGGTCCGGCCCTTACTTGGTGGAACTCTCAAGTGCAAATGCTAACTCTTGAGATGGCAAATGCGTTGCCATGGGATGAATTTAAGACTATGCTGCGGGAGGAGTATTGTCCCCGTGATGAAGTGCAGAAACTTGAGGGCGAGTTCTGGAACCTCAAGATGGAGGGATCGGAAATTGAAGCCTACATAACTCGTTCGCATGAACTGGCGAACTTGTGTCCGCAAATGGTAACACCTCCCTATAAGAGGATCGAGAAATTCATTGATGGTTTGGTCCCGCAAATTCAGAGTATGGTGACATCTTCTAATCCCACTACGATCCAGCAAGCAATCAGGTTGGCTCACAGGCTGATCGATCAGGCAGTCTCTCAGGGCACTCTACCCCCTAGAGGTGCTCTATCAAAGACAACTGACAACAAGCGGAAGTTTGACAGTTCATTCCTCAAAACCTTCCAGTCAAACCCACCTTCTCAGCAACAGCAACAGCAACAGCAACACCGTAAGTTTGAACCGTCAAAGAACAACAATCAGTCTAACTCTTCTCAGCAGAATCAGGGTTCTTATGTTGGCAAGTACCCGAAGTGCAACAAATGTAACTTCCACCATCATGGAGCGTGTGACCGGTACCGTTGCCAACGGTGTGGAAAGATGGGTCATTTGGCAAAAGACTGTAGAGTATATCTGCAGAACAAACCGACACCACCTGGAGACGCACCCAAAGGCTGTTTTGAGTGTGGTAAAGAAGGGCATTTCAAGAAAAATTGCCCGCAGTTGAGGAGAAACGGAAACGGGAATTGAAATGGCAACAATCATCAGGGCGGTAATGGAAATGGTAATAACCACCAGGGTGGAAATGGTAATAACAACGGAAATGGTGCAAAGGGCCGAGCATTTGTGATTGGATCGGGAGAAGCTCGGAATGATCGGAACGTGGTTAACGGTATGTTTCTCTTAAACGATCATTTTGCTTCTGTACTTTTTGATACTGGCGCCGATAGAAGTTTTATATCTAGAGAATTTAGTAGTCAGTTAGAAATAAACCCAACTTTATTAGAACACCATTATACCGTAGAGATAGCAGACGGTAAAGTAATCGAGGCAACCACATTCTCAAGGGATGTCAGTTAGAACTTTCTGGTCAGAAACTCAACATCGATCTCATGCCAGTTACACCTAGCAGTTTTGACATAATTGTGGGCATGGATTGGTTGTCTAAAAACCAAGCTGAGATCATCTGTAGTGAGAAGATCGTTCGTATACCCCTTCCTAGTGGAGAAATCCTATCTGTTCAGGGCGAAAGAAGTGGTGCAGTCATGGGCATCATATCTTTCATGAAAGCTCAGAAGTGTCTGCGTAAGGGTCATACCGCGATATTAGCCCTTGTTGCTGACAAGTCCACCGAGGAGAAAAAGTTAGAAGATATCCCTATCGTTCGTGAATTCCCAGAAGTATTCCCTGAAGACCTACCTGGTCTTCCACCTCATCGTCAGGTCGAATTTCAGATTGACCTAACACCCGGAGCAGCGCCTATTGCTCGAGCACCTTATAGACTGGCACCAAGTGAGTTGCAAGAGCTATCTACACAACTGCAAGAGTTGTTGGATAAAGGTTTCATCCGACCGCTCATCGCCATGGGGAGCTCCAGTCCTATTTGTTAAAAAGAAAGATGGAACTTTCCGCATGTGCATTGATTATCGAGAGTTAAACAAAGTAACAGTCAAGAACCGCTACCCACTACCCCGCATTGACTTTAAGGGTCAAGTTTCTACTCAAAAATCGATTTAAGGTCTGGATATCATCAGCTGAGAGTTCGAGATGAAGATATATCCAAGACTGCATTTAGAACCCGGTACGGCCATTTTGAATTTTTGGTCATGCCATTTGGATTAACTAACGCACCCGCGGTGTTCATGGACCTCATGAACCGTGTGTGTAAACCTTACCTGGACCAATTCGTCATTGTCTTCATTGACGATATCCTCATATACTCTAAGAGTCGGGAGGAGCATGAGGAGCATCTGCGTTTGATCCTTGAGCTACTGAAACAGGAGCAGTTATACGCGAAGTTTTCCAAATGCGATTTTTGGATTCGCGAGGTTCAATTTTTAGGACATGTGATCAATGAGAAGGGAATACATGTCGATCCAGCCAAAGTGGAAGCTATTAAGAATTGGACAGCACCAACAACTCCAACCGAAGTTCGGCAATTCCTAGGATTGGCCGGATACTACCGTCGTTTTATCGAAGGATTTTCAAAGATTGCCCAACCCCTCACCGCCTTAACCCAAAAAGATAAACCCTATAATTGGAGCGAGACTCAAGAATCAGCATTCGAGCTACTGAAATAGAAACTATGTAGCGCACCTATCCTGTCTCTACCTGAGGGAACGGATGACTTCGTGGTGTATTGCGATGCCTCCATCCAAGGTCTCGGTTGTGTGTTGATGCAACGCGACAAGGTTATCGCATACGTTTCTCGACAGTTAAAAATCCACGAAAAGAACTACACGACTTACGATTTGGAGTTAGGAGCCATGGTGTTTGCACTCAAGATATGGAGACATTACTTGTACGGTACCAAGTGCACCATCTACACCTATCACAAGAGTCTTCAGCATATTTTTGAGCAGAAAGAATTGAACATGCGTCAACGTCGTTGGATCGAGTTATTAAACGACTATGATTGTGCAATTAAGTACCATCCGGGCAAAGCTAATGTGGTGGCCGATGCCCTAAGCAGAAAAGAAACCAAACCACGACGGGTTAGAGCATTACAACTCACTATTCATACAGGATTACCCGAACAAATCCGCAATGCTCAACTCGAAGCCTTAAAAGAGGAGAACTTATCATTGGAATCCACTCGTGGTATGGAGAAACAACTTGAGGTTAAAGCAGATGGTATTCACTACTTAGCAGAACAAATATGGATACCAGCATATGGAAACCTAAGAGATCTAGTCATGGATGAAGCTCACAAATCCCGATACTCTATCCATCCGGGATCCGACAAGATGTATCACGACCTCAAAGTTTTGTATTGGTGGCCGAACATGAAAGCCGACATAGCCACCTACGTGAGCAAGTGTCTGACTTGTTCCAAGGTCAAGGTGGAGTACCAAAAGCCATCCGGATTACTTCAACAACCGGAAATACCAATGTGGAAATGGGAGCAGATTTCCATGGATTTCATAACCAAATTACCCCGAACCCCTACTGGATGTGACACAATCTGGGTGATAGTGGATCGCCTAACCAAATCCGCTCATTTTCTTGCTATCAAAGAGACCGATAAAATGGAAAAGTTAACTCGTCTCTACCTTAAGGAAGTAGTATCTCGACATGGAGTTCCAATCTCCATCATTTCCGATAGAGACGCCCGATTCACCTCACGTTTCTGGCAATCATTACAGAAAGCTCTAGGCACGCGCCTGGACATGAGTACAGCGTACCATCCTCAAACAAATGGCCAGAGTGAGCGTACCATTCAAACCCTAGAAGACATGTTAAGGGATTGTGTGATTGATTTCGGAAACAGTTGGGAGACTCACTTACCTTTAGTGGAATTCTCTTACAATAACAGTTATCATACTAGTATCAAAGCAGCACCGTTCGAGGCTTTGTACGGACGGAAATGCCGATCACCACTTTGTTGGGCTGAAGTTGGAGATAGTCAACTTACGGGTCGTGAACTTGTGCATGAAACCTCAGAGAAAATCGTGCAAATCCGAAACCGTATGGCGGCAGCTCGTGACCGTCAAAAGAGTTATGCAGACAAATGCAGAAAACCGCTAGAATTCCAAGTGGGAGACAAAGTGTTATTAAAGGTTTCACCTTGGAAATGTGTGATTCATTTCGGGAAACGAGGAAAGCTAAACCCGCGTTACGTTGGACCATTCGAGATAGAGAAAAGGATCGGTCCAGTAGCATATCAGTTGAACCTACCAGATACACTTAATGGAGTACACAATGTTTTTCATGTCTCAAACCTAAAGAAGTGCCTATCAGATGAGACACTTGTAGTTCCACTCGAGGAGTTGGAAATTGATGAACAGCTACGTTTTATTGAGGAACCAGTTGAAATCATGGATCGAGAGGTCAAAACCCTCAAGCGCAGTAAGATACCTATTGTCAGAGTTCGCTGGAACTCGAAGCGCGAACCGGAGTTCACGTGGGAACGAGAGGATCAGATGATGAAAAAGTATCCTCACCTTTTCAAACAATCAACGGCAAACACGGAAGGTACTAACTAAATTTCGAGACGAAATTTATTTCAACAAGGGGATGATGTGACAAACCTAAACTTTTTGTTTCAGACGTTACAGACTTCGTTTAATTTTCGGGACGAAAATTTTTTCAACAAGGGGATGCTGTGACATCCGGCAATTTCAGGCTAACTCCGTTAACTCAAACATCGTTAGTCAAACATTATTTATTATAAACTCAGTTATCTCAGTTAGTCACACGTGCATTGTCAGTTAGTTCGCACACATCGGATCGCACTCGAATCTAACCCGGAACGTTGGTGATTAATCGAAATTAACATTACGAACATTTAATAATTTATATTTAATATAAATTATGAGTTTTTATGATTTATATGTGATTACGTGAATTATGTGAATATTATTGCTTTCGTACGTGTTTATTGTGTGTAAAACGTATTTGGTATTTTTATAAAAGTTAGTATTTTTATAAAAATAAAAATTAAATGGTTTTATTATTAATTAAGTTATTATTTAGTTAAATTGAATAATGGGCCTTAATTAAGCCCGCAGGCCAAATTAATTACCCATTAGTAATGAGATAAGGATAAAATTTTAAAAATATATATATATATATCAAAACCCTACTACCACCTCGTTGCCGTCGACCTCAAAGAAACCCCCCCACTTCGACCGAACCAAGAAACCATTCGTAGGATCTTTGTTTGAGCCCCGATCGTGAATCCAGAAGTAGATACGAGCTAGTCTAGGCGTTTCTAACGTCTCTACGTAAGTCGTTTCGTTCAATTTCATCACTTTTTGATTTCTAAATTTTAGATCAAAACCCTAGTTCATCCAAACATGGATTTTTATAATAAAAATGTTAACTTTGTTATTGTTTTGCATGCATTTGTTGATTATATGATTATTTGCAAAACCCCTAGATCCATGTGATTAGTAACGTGTTAAATATTGAAACTTTTTGATTATGTGAATTATAGGAATCGCATGTTAGACGTGAGTAATGATTAATATAGTTGTAATTATATTAGTTGAAAGATTTAGAATTGATTTGACGTGTTAATTGGATGAATAAAACATGTAATGGACAAGTTACTAAAAGAGGAAACTTTTTATGAATTCTATTTTGCATGCTAGACATGATTAGGAGGATGTGATGATGGTTATATGTTACTTGATACATGTTTAGATGATTTGTGAAATCAGATTTTGAATACATAACCCGGTTTTACCAACTTTCCAAATAAGGAAACTTTAATTGTTGAAAGTGGCTATAACTTGCTATTTAGACAAACATGATATGGTTTGATGATAGATCTATGTTAGATAGGACACAATAACTTGTTGTAACGTGGTAGGTGTTTGAAATCACGCATGCTAGTCATAGGTTACTAAAGTTGGAAACTTTGTCTTGAATTATGATTTGCATGTTTAGGTTCTAGACAATTGTTATGTGGTGTGATGATCTAGAACATGTTAGAGTGATACTACAAACATATCAATGATGGTAGTTTCCAGGAAACACGAGTCCCGAACAAACCTGCTATTTATAGAAACCTGCTATTTTTGGAAACTTTCTATTTTTTGGAAACTTTCTATTTTTGAAAACTTTCTATTTTTGGAAACTTGCTATTTTTGAAAACTTTCTATTTTTGAAAATCATGCTTGTTTGTTAGAACAATAAGGAATTGTTGCTAAGTGTTACCTGCATGATCTTGTGTGTATAATATAGAAGTATTATACTAAACAAACATTTAATCGTTAAACGGGTCACCAACGGGTCGTCGGGTCAAACTTGGTCAAACATGAGTCAAACTTGTAAACTCTTTTCAAACACTTAAACAATGGGATTGTTTGGATACTTAGGGTTCGTATTCTCTTGCACAAACACACACTTATAAACCAGCGTTTTTAGGTGGCAGTTAGTCGTCAAGCATTCTAAGCTCGTTTTCTTTCGCAAATACTCTAAGGTGAGTTTCACGGCCCCTTTTCTTACGTTTTAAACTTGGGGGAGAAAACATGGGTACGAACATTTAGATCTTACATTTCTTTTATATCACTTGTGTACTAAGCGCAAACATATCATGAAAGTCCTTACTTATCGAACCGTTAGTATATGGGTTAGCGAGGTAATCTTGAGTAGTACTACTGGGCACTGACAAGCCCCACCCGCGTTAGTTGCGCTAACACGACAGGTAGTCGAACGGGTGTAACATTGACCTAAACATTCACCATTGATTATGATAGTCACGGTGGGAGGCAGTACAAACATAAACAGTCAGCTTCGGTGTCGAAACGCTTTAGTAACATGAACTAGGTTAGCTACCTATGATATAAATTGTAAATGGTATTATCTAGTAAACTTTACAAACATTGAAACCTGTGAACTCACCAACCTAGTGTTGACACGTTTTAGCATGTTTCTCAGGTCAATAAGGTACAAGCACAAGCTAAGGCATGAATGCATTCGAAGTCTATCATTTTCAAACTCAAGAATTATTTATTTTAATTATCGTTGAATTGTTTATTTTGGCGCAACTGTTTTGGCGCATGTTTTTCATTTAACTTTTCACTTCCGCAAGTTTTACATTAAATCAGTGTTTTCATTTCTAGTGTTGCATCGTGACTATGAGCAATGCTAGGGTTTTTACTAAACTCATATAGAGTCGTTCAACGTAACTAATGACTGAGATCCTGATATGTCACGCTCCTAACGGTAAAACTCCGTTAGTGGATTTTGGGGGTGTGACATAAAAGATAGGGGTGTTCAAAAAAATCCGAATTATCCAAAAATTCGGATATCCGAATTTTTGGATTCAGATATTAATTTTGAAAAATATCGGATATTTCGGATATCCGAATCCGAAATATATAATTTTTTAATTATTTTTTATATTTAAATATATATATATAAATACACATATAAACATTGAAACACAAGAACCCTAAATCCCTAATTCTGCGCTCGTCTGTGTTCTACCGTCCCAAGCTCCTCAATCCCACTCAACGTCCAAACTTCAAATCCGACTCCCTAATCTCAGAATTCTCTCGTCGTCGTCACACCCCTAGTCGTCAGTCGCTTGAATCCGAAAGTTTGATGGCTGGATCCAAAAGTTTGAAGGCTGAATCCGAAGGTTATCTTTTGCTAAATGGCTAAAAAGAAATCAAACCATTTTGATTCTTACCAGGTTCGATTATTTACAGTCGCTCATCATTCTCTGTTTCCAATTTCATCTACACACAGTTTAATTCTTACCAGGTTTGATTATTTGCAACTTTGATGCAATGTGAAACTTAGTTTTTTCTACTGTTTGCATCTTTCTAAAACTCTGTTTTCAATTACAGAGCTTCATTTGTAAATTTACTATTTTGTAAATAATTAGAAGTTTGAGATTTTGCTATGGTTCTATTAGTATTAGTTGCAATGTGACTGAATTTTGTTTTTTGAGAAATCAATTATGGAATTCGGATATCCGTTTGATTATCCGAATCCGTATCCGAATTTTCAGATATCCGAATTTCCGAAAATTCGGATACGGATTCGGATAGCGAAATCAACTATCCGAAAATTTTGGTTTTCCGAATTTCCGGATATCCGGTTTTGAACACCCCAGCTAAAAGACGCGTAACATCCACTCGGGGTGGAAATGTACACACTTGAACATGAAGCATTAAAGTGTGAACTACTAAATGTTGAAGGACTAGAACTGAAAATATCTGCGACCCTTAAATCGTGGATGTCTGATTCCTTCGACATGTTCACGATAGACTGTATCTTTTCACGTACATCAAATAAAATAAATTCATAAATCATAACTAATATTTTTGCATTTATTATTTCACGATTTTGATCCATCCACCATTTTAATATTAAATATTTTAAATAAACTATACATGTGATAATATTTCTTGTCAAGCAAATCAAGCAGTGACATAGAAAAAAAATATTAAAAACCAAACTTGGACCCTACCGGAAATTTGAAACCCGGAATATTTGATACTGGTAATAGAACGTGTATTTGAGTATGAGACATTTTAAAAACTTTTATGAGTTTGAGACTGGTATAGAATTAGGTGATGTATTATATAATATTAAAATAATATAATAAATAGTATGTTTTATTACGACACATACCATAAAAAGAAAAAATATTCAAATATTTAAACATAGTCAAAGTGGTTATAGATGTAAATATAGAATGTCTTATTTTACTCCTGTATCCTCCATTTATTAAGATAACTAGTTTAAATACCGTGTATTACATGAGTTTAATAAATATAATATTATATATTAAGTAATAAAAAAATTATTTTTTAAAAACTTGTGTTTTACACAGGTTGAATAAACCCGTGAAATACAATATAATCTGTTAATATATACATTAGTCAAAATATGTCAGGAGATTTATTAATATAAATATTAGTATTTTCTTTAAAAATATATTTTATTGTTAAAAGATAGATGTGTATTTAATAAGAGAAAGAGGCAAGAAAAAATGATGATAATGAATGTGAAGGTGACACGTGGCATGAAAATTTTTTTTTTATTATATAGTATAGATGTAAATCAATATGCATTAAGCCAAAATACCTCTATGTAATTATATGGTATCAGAGCTTTTTTGAAGCTCCAACGAGTACCATTGATTCTACCTGTCTTCTTCCACTTCGATCATTCCATGACAACATCATCGAAAACCTTAATCCCACTCACAGCCACAAATCACTTTCCCATCAAACTTTCATCCACAAACTTCCCTATATGGCGTACACAGGTTCAGTCCACGCTCATTGGGCTTGATCTTGATAACCACATTACCGGCGACAGTGATGCACCCCGAAAAACCATTCAAGACAACGATGTCACAAAACCAAACCCCCTGTACACGTTGGTATGGCCAAGATCAAACCGCATCTGTAGCCACCGCAAAAGAGGCCTGGGATCGCCTCACGTCAAGCTATGCTAGTACGTCTCGTTCAAGGATCATCTCCTTGAGATCCAAACTTGCAAAAAACACTAAAGGGAGCCGATCGATCACCGATTTCCTAAACGATATGCGCTCAATAGCCGATGAGTTAGCACTTGTTCAAAACCCAGTTAAGGACGAGGATCTTCTCGTTCACATTCTTAGCCAACTCGGGGACGAATACAACTCCATTACTGCTGCCCTTAAGGTTCGTGAAACCCGATAACGTTTCCGGAACTCTTTGACAAGCTGGTCGACTTTGAAAGATCTCTCAAAGAAGTCGAACCTATTGTGCCTCCTATAATAGCCACTGCCAATTTCTCGCAAAGGCAAATCAGGTCGCCATCAAACCCGTCCTTCAACGGATTTCTCCAGTCGTAATCCTCGTGCCCAAGCAACCAATTCCTCAAGAGGGCATTGATCATCTTACCACCTCCACAAATCGCAGCAGCAAGCAGAATTCTTTCTGACAATTCTGTTCTATTCCGGGTCATGATTCCATTGAATGCAGAAAATTGGCAAAGTTTTTAACAGAAAACAACATTAGTTTCAACCCATCAGCTACAAGCCCGGTTGCAAATACCACCTCCTCAGTCCCTCAGCCGTCACCAAACTCGTGAATGTTCGACAGTGGGGCATCTCATCACCTTACCTCTCATCCACAATCCCTTCAATAGGTCTCTGAATATGACGGACCGGATGAAATCCTTCTCGGGGACGGTACAAATCTTTCCATTTCTCATATTGGTTACGCTAATCTTCACACTTCTACTCGAACGTTAGCTTTACCCAATATACTTTGCGTTCCTAAATTATGCAAAAATCTTATTTCCGTTGCCAAATTATGTCGTATTAACCGAGTCTCTGTTGAATTTTTCCCTTCTTATTTTCTTGTGAAGGATCTCAAACGGGGGTGTCTCTCATGCGGGGGAGAACATTGATGATGTTTACTACATCAACCACCTACCGCCTCGTCCTCAAGTCAACTCTACCATCTCGGCCTCACCTATTCATTGACATCATAAACTCGGAAACCCTTGTCTCCGTACTTTTAAGCACATTTGTAAAGACTTGGGTCTTAATTTCAAATTATTATCTAGTTCAACTTTACATTGTCAATCATGTGCTATGAATAAAAGTCATAAATTGCCTTTTGGTGAAAACACTTTTACCGCTTCTAAACCCCTCCAACTTCTTTACTCGGATGTATGGGTCCAGCTCAAAAGTCGGTTGATGGTTATTTATACCACGTTGTGTTTGTTGACTATTACTCGAAATATGTGTGGTTGTTTCCCATGAAATACAAGTCTGACCTCTCAAAAATCTTTCCTAAATTCAAACTTTTGGTGGAAAAATATTTTCATACAACAATTATATCCATTTTCACGGATAATGGCGGCGAGTACATAGGACTTGTTCCCTTTTTCCAATCCATGGGAATATCACATTACACAACACCTCCACACACACTAGAACAAAATGGTGTTGCCGAACGTCGTCATCGGCATATTGTTGAGACCGGCCTTGCTTTACTTCATTACGCGGGCCTTCCTATTACCTTTTGGTCTCACACTTTTCAAACCGTGGTTTACCTTATAAATCGTCTATCGACTTCCATACTTGCATCCAAAAGTCCCTTTCATTACCTTTATGGTACTTCACCCAATTATACAAAACTTAAACCTTTTGGGTGTCTTTGCTACCCGTGGCTTCGACCCTACTCCACTTCAAAACTTCAACCTCGTTCTCATCCGTGCATCTTCTTAGGCTATTCATCGGCAAAGTCCGCCTACAAATTCTTTGATCCACACACACAACGGCTTTATCACTCTAGACATGTGGTGTTTGTGGAAGACAATTTTCCCTCAAAAAAACCCAATAAACACTCGTCCACCATCCCCACAGTGGACGAATTCCTTCACATCCCTCAATCTTCATCAACATCTTTGCATGGAGAACCCACTATCACTCCTACAATATCCACCATACCTATTGTTAATCCTCAAGCATCAACCCCAACTACAATACCTACCCTACCTATTGCCAACTCTACTCCCCACCCTACTGTCACTTCCCACAACTCACCATCTAGCCATGCAAATGCCTCATCTCCATCTATCCAATCCACCTCGTCTTCTGCTGACCAATCCTCAATTGCACAATCCCCATCGCCTACCTATGCACATGTTTCACCCTCCACCACCTTCTCTGCTACAAACACCTCCTCCACTCAGTCTTCTCCTTTCACCTTTGCCTCACCGTCTGTCACCTCTTCTCATGTTCCCTCTCCCTCGGTCACACCCAACCCGACTCCATCAGCCACTCCTACTCTACCACCACGTAACCGAAAACCCAACTTTAAATACTATAATTCTTCCTTTGTCAACAATACCATTGTTCACCCCATTCCGACAGCTATCGAACCGTCAACTCACAACCAAGCGTCAAAAGATCCTTTATGGCGAAAAGCTATGGATGAGGAGTACAATGCCTTACTCCACAATCACACATGGGAACTTGTCCCCACAAACTCTCGTCAACCTATTGGTTGTAAATGGGTGTTTCGCGTCAAACGACACCCGGATGGCTCAGTTGCTAAATATAAAGCATGTTTAGTTGCTAAGGGCTTTCTTCAAGAATACGGAAAGGACTATTTTGATACATTTAGTCCCGTAACCAAACCCGTAACCATTCGAACAGTTCTCTCTATTGCATTATCACAAGGGTGGTCCCTTCGACAACTAGATGTCAATAACGCCTTCTTACATGGCGAGTTACAAGAAGAGGTTTATATGGTACAACCACCGGGTTACATACATCCGCAATTCCCGAATCACGTTTTGCAAACTCAAGAAATCACTTTATGGCCTTAAACAAGCACCACGTGCTTGGCACATGGCCTTAACATCCTTTCTACTAGATTCGGGTTTTCATAAATCCCTTGCTGATGCATCACTATTCATTTATAACCGCGGGGGTGTTACATGTTACTTCATGGTATATGTGGATGATATAATCTTGACAGGAAACGATTCTCACTTCATCAGTCACTTTGTTGCAACCCTTGTAAATCGTTTCTCAATTAAGGACTTGGGCTACCCTAATCACTTTCTTGGAGTTGAGATAATTCCAACACCCATTGTTCTATTCCTCTCACAACACAGACACATACTTGATATTCTTACTCATCACCACATGGACGGTGCTAAGGTGGTCACCACCCCATGAGCTCCTCCCAAACTCTCACCCTTGATGATGGCACCCCACGGGTTGATCCGACCCCCTATCAAAAGCTTGTTGGTTCGTTGCAGTACCTTGCATTCACACGACCTGATATATCTTTTGCAGTCAACCGGCTCTCGCAATTCATGCACTCTCCATCTCAAACCCATTGGCAAGCTCTCAAGCGGTTACTACGTTATCTCAAAGGTACAATTTATCATGGTTTGTTCTTGAACAGGAAATCACCTTATGAACTCACGGCCTTTTCCGATTCCAATTGGAGAGGAATTGCGACAGCGGGTCGTTCTACAACTGCCTATATTTTATGCCTTGGGTCCAACATCATTTCATGGAAATCAGCCCGCTAAAAATCGGTTTCCCGTTCTTCCACCGAAGCGGCGAGCTAACATGGGTCCAAAACCTCCTTCGAGAACTTGGTTTATCTATCAAGCAGACACCCCGTCTTTACTGTGACAACACGGGTGCTACCTATCTATGTGATTCGCGCATGAAACACGTCGCTCTGGGCTACCGTTTTGTGAGAGAGCAAGTAGCTGCAGGTGCCCTAAAAGTACATCATATCAACTCCACCGATCAACTGGCGGAAGTTCTCACAAAGCCACTCTCACGAGAAAAAAAGTTTAGTCACATAATAAGATACTGAATATACATCGTTATTAGAAACCAAACGGTAATGTGTGTGTTCTTTTTTTCATAATCGACCGCCTACTTGCTTGAAAAATAAAAGACAAGAAGGTTTTTTTTTTAAATATATTTTGTTCGAACTTCGAGTCTTCAAAGGAAGCAGAGGTCAAGGAACGCAGAAAGTCATAAAGGTTAATAATTGTTGGGATAGAAAAAAGGCTATAAGACTAAAAAGAATTCTAATCGTCCTTTACCTTTGCGTGATTTTTTTATTTATTTTTAATTAGGTTTAAATGATTAATACTAAATAAGTTATAAATAGGTTAATTAGGCTTATCGGTTTAGAGTTAATTAACTTATGGGTTTAGAGTTAATTTACTTATGGGCTTAGATTTAAATATTTATGGCTTATTAAATAAATATAACTTATGGATTTAATCAATATAATTAAAAAAAAGAAATACTTTTTTAAGGTTTGAGGTCAAATATATGTATTTTTTAAAACAACGGGGTCGGCATCGAAAAAGATTGGGTCGTTAGGCATTCGGTTAATATACAACTACTTAAAATTTGAAATCAGACAGGGTCGGTTGACCCCAATGCCAAAGGCATACCTTCGTCAATGTGAGCACTAGCTCGTCTAGGCTCGTTTAACTTATACTTAGAGAGAGATACAGAGAATAATGAAAATCTCGTAATGTACTATGATTACTGATCAACTATTTTTAAGAATACAATGATAACGATTACAGCAGAAACTTAATAAAGTCATATATCCTAATTACGGTAAAATTTAGTATAGTAGACCCTAACTTACATATTTTTTTGTAATATTTCCTATAGTTAAAACGAAAGAAAACCAAACACCTAGACTAGAGTAAAAAAACAATGAATATGTTAGTATAAAACAAACATACAAACTTGAGAAAAAAAACATAAAACTCTGCAGCAGCGACCCATCAAGTTCCTATAAAGCCAACAAATATACAACTCAGTTAAATTGCTATGATTATCAAAGGAGTTCCAATACAACCCATCAAGTTCCTTTGTATTCTATCAAAAAATCTCATCACTCCAACCAGCCCGAGAACAAGAGCCATATAAAACCCAAACACATAAAAAATCTTTATAGTCAAATGGGCCAGATTCACTTTAAGCTCAATCCTTAAAATACAGCCCATCAAGTTCCATAAACCCATTCTTCTCAACAAACACTCAAGCAGTGACGAACCAAAAATGAAAAAGACAACTTCAGTCCCTCTAGTATTGGTTAACGGCATACTAACCCTTCAACTATTGACTTGTTGACGTTATCAAGATTTTATTATCACATATATTAATATTAATAAATAAATAAATAAATAAATAAATATGTACAAATTTAACAAATCCACCCTCTAATATAGCTTAAAAATGGTATATCTGGTACCGGTATCAACTTCACAATCCAACCAATGGGCCATGATAAGGCTGCAATTGCTATACAAATTCCCCATTGTTCCCAATTCAATTTCTCTGTATCTGCAAAATCCTTTAGGAACTCCACCATCACAATCTGAAGAATAACTGTCACCCCTATAATCCCCATAAATAACCGGTTCTTGTGAAGACCTTCAAACACATTCTGCTTCTCCAGCTTCCTCGAGTTGAATTCATTGAACACTTGGCAGAAAACAAATGTATTGAAGATAATAGTATTCTTCACCCTTTCATCTACATTAAAGATAGATTTCCCTCTGAACTGGAAAGTCAACAGAACGGTTATCTGGTACAAAGATTGCGCCAATAGGTTCCTCCACATGACATTTGTTATAAGCGGTGCAACCCGCCCCACGGGCGGATGATCCATGAGTTCTTTAGTGGGCTGTTCTGTAGCAAGTGCTAGAGCACCTAAAGTGTCCATAATCAGGTTAACCCACAATAGTTGAACCGCGGTTAAGGGGACATCACCAGCAGAAACTGCTGCAACGAAGTTGATCACGAGGGCTGCAACGTTTACTGTAAGTTGAAACTGAATGAACTTTTGGATGTTGTTGTACACACACCGGCCCCACCTTAACACGGTGACAACCGAGGCGAAATCGTCATCTAAAATGACGATATCCAAGCTCTCTTTAGCCACCTCGGTCCCTTGAATCCCCATTGAAAGCCCAATATCGGCTTCTTTTAGAGCCGGTGCATCGTCACCTGTGACTGCAACCACATGACCTTTCTTTTTTAAACACTGAACCATTAAGAGCTTGTCAAATGGAGACGATCTAGCCATTACTTTGATACTTTCGACTTTTTCCGTTCTTTCATCTTCTGTGAAATTACGAAACTGTTCGCCTTCTATTACTTCTTCTTTGTTGACAACTTTTTGACTGGGCTTAAGTATCCCGCATTCTGTGGCTACGGCTTTTGCTGTGAATACATTGTCTCCGGTTATCATCTTAATCTCTACCCCAGCTGACCAGCACGCGTCAATTGCCTCTTTTGCCCCTGGTCTACCCGGGTTCTTGATCCCGACTATACCTAGCAAAGTTAGCCCATCTTCACTTAGTGTATCGTCTTCCTTATGAGCAAAGGCGATGCACCTGAGGCTACTTGCAGCCATTCCTTCAATAATATTCTCAAATCGCGTCTTCTCTTCATGTTTTATCGGCTTTTTGATCCCATTTTTCTGATAATAATTTGAACACATTGCTAATACCATCTCAGCTGCTCCTTTCCAGTGAACATGCATGGTGCTATCTTGTTTGTTCATAACAGAAACCCTGCTTCTTTTCTTCTCGGAATTGAAGGTTTCCACATGAAGAATGGTGGAATCTTGTTCCACTTTCTCCATATCCATACCCAAATTTGAGACAGCCCATGAAAGTATCGCCTTTTCTGTTGGACTTCCGTAATATTCGGTTTTGTAAACGCTACCAGTAGTATTCAAACCGACTCCTTGATGGTAAAGTTGAAGGACTTTCGGGTCAATCACACCCGAAGAATGAGAATTGCCTTCAATGAGATCAAAACCGAGCCAAAATTTTTTAACTTTCATTTGATTCATGGTTAAAGTCCCGGTTTTATCGGTGCATATAACAGTGGCGCGACTCATAGTTTCACATGCGGATAACTTCTTAACCATGGCTTTATCAACCATCATTCTGTTCATAGAATAAGCAAGCGTAAGTGTGACGGTTAGCGGCAGGCCTTCTGGGATCGCCACCACCGCCCCTAGAATCCCTGTCACCAAGTGAAGTATTCCGTTTCTATATGTGCGTTTCCCTGTGAAATACCGTACTAACATGACTAAAAGAACAAGAAAAGCAACCGCAAGACCGACTTTCCCGATCGAGGAAGTTAGTTTATTGAGACGGGATTGTAATGGCGTTTGCTCGTCGTTATCACCGGTTATCGAGCTCATCATCTTCCCCCAAGCGGTGTTCATCCCGACTGATATCACGAGCATTTGCCCATGCCCATCAGCCACTTTTGAACCTGAGAATAAAAACAGATGCGTGACGGCATCAACGTCTATATGATCGCTCTCACCCGTCATACTCGATTCATCAACTAGCAAAGAATGCCCGGTTATGAATAACCCGTCTGCTGGAATTTGATCTCCAATGTTAAGAATTACAACATCGCCAACCACGACGTCGAAAATGGATATCTCTTGTCTCCTTCCTTCTCGTATAACATCGATTTTTATGTTGTTACTTATTTTTGACAGACGGTCAAACTGTTTTTCCTGTCGGAAGTTACTAATTGCCGACACAATAATAACTAGAACAACCGCCACAAAGATACTGCCGCCTTCATACCACCCTTCTTCAGGCCCGTCTTCTTTAATACCAAATCCTAAAGAAAGGGCGGCACAGGCTAGCAGTATGATTATGGTGGTGTCCTTAAAGGCCTCCACCATAAAATAAACAAACCCTTTCAAGGGCGGTTTTTTATACGTATTAGAACCATACGTGATCTTCCTTTCCTCGATATCATGGGAAATGATTCCATTTGCGAGAGTCGTGTGAAGCGTTTTAGCTAAACCCGTGACACCGTTAAATGTGTGAAGGAGCTCGAGATCTTTGCTTTTGACCAAGTTGGCAAGGTCAACTTGGTCAATGCTCGAAAACCGTTGACTATGGTCAACGGGATCAGTAAGCTGTGGGATAATTTTAAGAGCGGTGTATGACGATGATGCTACTATCTCCGAAATCGGGTTACGGGCTAGTGTTTTGGAAACTTTTGAAATGGATAACATAGTGTTTGAGAAGTAGATAGAAAAGTAAGCTAAACGCCATCGTTTTTGCGCTTTCGTAAGCGTTATTGTGCTTATGTTGTAGACCAGTGCTCCAATTTCATTAACCATTTTTGGAAATCTTTATAAAGAAGAGATGAAATTGTTCTCAGTTTAGGAAGATAAGAGGAAAGAGTGTCATTCTGCATTTTTGTAGCTGCATCCTCTTATAGACGAATGAAAACCCCATCATCATACTTTAGGAAACTGCTGGGAACTTTCTCACGAGAGAAAAAAAGTGCAAGTATTTAGTATTTAAAGCTGTTTGTTTTGTTATTTTAATAATGAATTAATTACATGGATGGCCCTGTGGTTTGGTCAAATTATGGTTTTGACCCCTAGGAATGAGAAACTATAACTTTGGCCCAATAGTTTGCACGATTGTAACACGTTTGGCCTCTGAGTTGGATGTCAGTTAAGTTTTTTGTTAAAATTTTCAAAAATACCTAAAATACCCTTAGGTTAAAAAAAAGAAAAAGAAATTACAATATACCCATTTGCTTCTTCTTCATTCAGCTACCATCGTCCCCAACCTGCTCAAACCACATCAAATCGATTTGTGGAATAAGAAGATTAAACACACCTCCACCTTCTCCGGCCACCTCCGCCACCGCCTCCACCACCACTCCAAAAGTCACCTTCACAACAAAAACCCCAAATCCAACAAAATGAAGCGTGGACAACTGGAAAGCCAAAAAGGCACTTCAATTTCCGGAATAGCGGATCAATTAGAGCTCGATTTCGTGCTCCAACCCTCGATTCGTTCCCCCAATTATGTTCGTCGAGACGCACGCCACCTCTCTGAAAGGTTAAACCCGCCGGTGAGACCACAAACGACGACGACTCTCATCCGTCTGCTAATAGATCCACCACGCATCGCCTGAAACCCGCCGATACCACCTCTCTGAAAGTCGCCTCCACCGGAAAAATGAAAACGTCGGACCAGTGAGGCAGTTGGTCGGTGGGGAGGTTCTAACAAGCTTTTTGCGGACGATTCGAAGGGGGAACAAGTTTGAACAGAGAAGGCAACGGGTGGTAGCTTTCAGGCGAGGCGGCGGCGGAGATATCCGGCTGCCTCATCTTCATTCCGCCGGAGTGGCTTGCCGGAAAAACGTGGGTCAACACACATCGGTCGAGTTCTAGTGCTAATCTATTTCTCCACCTCAATCGCACCCAAGGACCAGCTACAAAATCAACCCACCGTCGTTTTTCCGGTCGTCTTCTCCGGCAGCCGTTTTGTTGGAGGTGGTGGATTGGTGGCGGCGGAGGAAGGAGGCGATGGTTATGGTTGTGAGGGAGGCGGTTGGTGCTGTGAGGACCATCAATTTAATAGGTTTTAAATTTTTATTATTGAGGGGTAATTTAGTCATTTTACACTCACTTAACAGAAAAATTTAACTGACATCCAACTCAGGGGCCAAACGTGTTACAATCGTGCAAACTATTGGGCCAAAGTTGTAGTTTCCCATTCATAGGGGCCAAAACCATAATTTGACCAAACCACAGGGGCCATCCATGTAATTAATTCTTTAATATTTGATTACAATTGTCATTTAATATTATTTTAATACAAACAAATACAAGAGTGGGGTCCAAGATAGTGGGCCGGGTTGGGTAACGGGTTAAAACAAGTTGTAATCAAATTGGGTTTGGCCAAAACTGGCCACTTTAAAAATGTATCAGTTTGATTCGGGTAAAAATGGGTTCTAATCAGTCAGCTTGAAATGTTTTTTTTTTTGGGAAACAGCCAACACCAAGATCTATGGATGGTACTCGTAAAATTCCCCTCTTTAGAACCCCTTGTCAGGATTTGAACCCATGACTTTCTCAGGAGGAAATATTTTATAGGGAAAACCTCCTGACTATGACGAGAAGCCTGATGGTAATGAGTTGTTTTAAAAAAGAAAATCATTTAAGGTTAATGCGTTATATTTACTTTTTTGAACGGTTATTTGCAGCGAATAATGAAGGTGCGTGAGACACAATGTGAAAACCTTAGGTGGTGATGGTTGATGAATGTTGGACAAAAAACAGATCCGTTGAATATTTGTGTGGGATAGGGGCAGACTTAAGTGTAACTGGGGGTGCACAGGAACCCCCTGAGTTTCAGAATTTTAGTGTAACGGTAGGTAAAAAAACTGGGGTGAACCCCCTAAAATAGTATAGGGTGAACCCCCTTACAAAGTTTCACAAGTAGTGTAGTGGTTTAGGCTTTTGCCTTATAACACGAAGGTTGTAGGTTCGAATCCCTTTACCAGCATTTTTTAAAACCTTTTTCTTTTAGCTGATTTCGTATGGTGGTCCGGGCCATTTTATTTATTTAACTGTTTCTTGTTTTTGTTGGGCCTTCACTTGGGCTCAGGCTAGAAGAGGGAACAACAACAAAGAAAAATAGAAATTAGGGATGGATGGAGGAGTTGAATGAGAAATTAGAGGAAAAAAACAACTCAGCAGCTGCTGCTGCTCCTGCTCGCCGTCCACCTGCCCACCGGCGCAGGTCGCCTCCTGCCCTCCTTTTGCTGCCATCCACCTGCCCACCGGCGCCAACTTGGTCATAGGTGATGCAGGAGTTGAACGCGAACCCGGAACACGTTCGTACCGCGTTTTGGTACGAACGATCCAAAACGAAAATCATAGGTGATGCAGCGATTTCTATAACTATGATTTGCCCCGATTTTGGCTAAAAATCATTAAAAAAAAGCGCAAAAAAGTGGGCCGACTAGACCCAATTTGGACCGCCTAGCCCGACTAGACCCGATTTGGACCGCCAAGCGATTTTTGGACCAACTAGGTCAACATTCCTCCTTAACCGTCCGCCTAGCGATTAATCGACGTTTAGGCGTGATTTTTACGACACTTGCTATATAGTTATTTAAGGTATCATTTTAAGGTATCTTTATAGTTTGACCAAAATTATGTGGGGTATATAGTTATTTAAGGTATCATTTTCCATTACCACCTATCACTCTCAATGTCCAAAAGTGGTTTATGGGGTCAACATAAACTTATGTGTTAGCTTTAATTGTGTGGGGTATATGGGTATTTAATGCACCCTATTTAAAAAGAAAAGTCTTTCAAAGCCAGAATCAATCCTATAGATAGATTAGAAACACGCAAATGTTGCAACCTATATGTATAATTACGTACGTTGATAATGTTGTATGTTTTCCGGAGTCTTTGGAAAATGAGGAACGGAGTTGTTTTTGGGGAGCAAAGAGCTTCGCTCAGCTGGCTTATTGAAGATTTCAATAGTTCAAGTTTTTTGTGGATGAAAAACAGGTCCTCCATCAGCTCTATAAATTGGGATAGTTGGTGTTCTTTTCAATTTTAGTTATTGTCTTGTTTATTCCTGTTTTTTGTGGAGCAAAGAGATTCTTGCTAGTTGGTTTTATATCAATCTTCTGCCTTTCAAAAAAAAAGTATAATTACGTACGTTGTTTTTTACTCACCGCCAACGTTTTTTAAAATCGTTTAAAAAAAGATATGAACAATAGTATACTTGATAATAAAGTTGTCCATCTTTTGGTAAAATCCATACTATATAATAAATAAAGGTTTCTCAATATCATGTGTCGTCTTTATATTCATTCTTATAATTTTTTTCCCGTCTCTCTCTTATTAAATACAAATCCATCTTTCCAATAATAATATATTTTTCAATAAATTATTAATTTATATCTATACTATCTAATAAACAAGTAAATTAGTGGTTACATGTCATTTTCTGGTTATTTTCAATATATTTTTCTCGTCTCTCTCTCCTATTAGATAATGATATTGTAAGAATATATTTTTAAATATTTAATATAAATCTAATTATGGATACTTATTATTTTATTGGATAGTTATTATTTAATTAACTAAATGAATTTAAAATGAATTAACATTTATCAATTATATCAAAAAAATTAATACTCAATTGAAAAAAAATGTTTTAAAAAATAACTTAACAAAATTTATAACTGTCACGTCAAATTACATTTTTTAAATGCATATTTTGACGAGTGTATGTGTTAACAAATTACATTATTTTTAACCAACACGTGTAATACACTGTTTAATCAATCCGTGTAATACACGAGTTTTTAAAGACATATTTTTTATTACTAAGTATATAACATTACATTTATTCAACCCGTGTAATACACCGGATTCTAACCTAGTTTTTCCATAAATAAAGGAATATATAAAAGCTAACTATATTTTAAAAGTAGTTAGATCCTCTTATACACGAATGAAGAACCCTATAATCTCATACTTATTATTTTATTGGATAGTTATCATGGAAAACTTTTTATTTAGACGGCTAAGCCTGTCACGTGTCGTCATATTATTGGTTCGTACTCTGACAAATGGAATGTTGACACGAAAATTTTAGCCGGCTAGCTTAGCCGTCTTTAGCTTTTTCGCAAAAACAATGTCCATAAAACAGTAGGCTAAATAAGGATGTCTATTTTTAAGTATTTTATTAATCAAATGTCCATTTTTGTTTTTTTCTCATTTATCATACTTTAGGAAATTGCAGGAAACTTGCTAAGGAGAGGAAAAAACTGCAAGTATTTAGTATTTAAAGCTGTTTGTTTTGTTATTTTATTATTTGACTAGTTTAACGCATGTGTTACATGGGGTGAAACCGTGAAACATTAAGATTGTAATGGTAACTTTTTTATTTTGTTAAATGTATTATATGGATTAGAATAATCAAAACATCAAAAAAATACATAAAAATACATTTAATAAGTGGTGTACTTTTTACAATATATTAAATAAAATGTCAAATGAAACTTTACAATGATGATTTACAAATTTGAAAATACTTCATTGTATACAATATTTGACGTGGTATTGATAACTTTTACATGTTTAACACCCACTAAATGTAACAAAGAATAGAGTTTATTTCCTTAATGACTTAAAACACAAAATAGGCAAAACCGTTCGAAAAAATGTCACAAATGGTGCGAACCTGATTGAAGCCGATATGGAGTCAAAGATAATCAAATTGGTCAACGATTTTCTTATACACTTTTTAAAAAAAATGTTTATACTCATCTTAATTTTAATTAAAAACTAACTAATAAAATTTTAATCAAAATAAAAAATTTATTTATAAATATCAAACTTAATTAAAAAACTACTAACTAAAGATTAGTAAACTTTATTCTAACGAATATTTATTTAAAATACAAAAGTAGTATTTTCAAATTTTATATGTAAAATTAAAAAAATCTTGTTTTTTTAATAATAAAGTTTCAAAAACTCATTATTAGAAACAAAACTTAAAAACTTGTTGTTTTTAATCTTCCATTTTTTAATTCTTGGTTTTTTTTAAATATCCACTTTTGATGATAATTAAAAAAAACAATTTGAATCAATGGTAATAATGGTGAATTGATTTGGTTAAATGTTTATTTATGTGAGTGAGTTTTCTATATTTTAGGAGGTGGTTTAAAGTGGTTGTGAGTGAAGAAAAGAGAAAATGTATAAATTTTCTGTATATTTGGGGGAAACACTGTTTACCTGCAATTTTTTTTAAGATTTTTTAAAAATGGTTGTGAGTAGAGGAGAGAGAAAATGTAATGATAAATATATAAAAAAATATTATTTAATTGAAAATGAGTGAGAAAATGTAGTGATTTTAGTGTAATTATGAGGATGGGAAAGGGATGCTACTGTGAATGCTCTAAAAAGGTATCAGTTTGATTAGGGTGAAAATGGGTTCTAATCAGATTGAAATGGTTTTTTTTTTGGGAAACGGCCAACACCAAGATCTATGGATGGTACTGGCAAAATTCCCCTCATCAGTACCCCTTGTCAGGATTTAAACCCATGACTTTCTGAGGAGAAAATCCTTTATAGGGAAAACTAGGGGTGTGCAGAAAACCGAATTAACCGACCCATAACCAAATTAACCGATATAACCAAACCATACCAAAAACCGATGAGTGGGTTTTGAGTTTTTTTGAAAACCGAAACTAGTGGGTCGGTTTTGGTTATTAGTATTTCCATCCCCAACAAAACGAACCGAACTACTAGTTTGTATATTCCTAACTAGCTTAGACCCCGTGTAATACACACGAGATGAAAAATTTCAATATATAAATTTCTTAAATTGTATTTTATATATTTTACAGATGTAAAATGTATTAAATATAATAAAGATAAGAATAGAAAATAAAATTTAAAATATAATATATATATATATATATATAAATGGGTTTTAAAAATACGTTAATTACTATTTAATGTAATTTGACTTTCATTTAATATTTGATTGAAAATAAAAGTTACATAATCATATTTCAAGGTTTCTTATAATAAAAATGAATTTAAAATAAATTTATTTTATTAGTATAATTAGTAACTTATTCAAGGTTATAGCTGTATTTAATAAGAGAGAGATGGAGAAAAAAAAATAAGATTGAATATGGAGACGACACGTAGCCTAAAAAAACTTTTATTTATTATACAGTATAGATTTAATTGAAGATATCAAGATACTATACTAGCAATCTAGCATTGGGGGTAGCCGAATTTGACCTTTGTATATTTCCAAATTTAAAGTTTCCAATTTCAATGCATGACTCTTCGTATTTCACTATTTGTTTTTTTTTTTTTTTTTATATTTTCAATTTAATCTTTACAAATCTTAATCATAAATACCTCTCAAATAGGCGGTCCCAGTTTCCTAATTATTACTTTATAAATGCATAATCCTTTTCAATTAAAGTCCACAAAATCACAAATTAGGTTTCCTTAATTCTTGTTGAAGACGATGCTCATTGTCCAATTATATTGTTTTGGGCAACTTTGTTAGGGCCAAACTTTTCAATACCAAATCTAGTTCATGGTTAACCGACCCATAACCGACCAACTTTAGTATTCAAAATCGATTAACCGAAACCGCCATAACCGATCGGTTATGGTTATGGTTATCCATTAACTGACATCTCGTTTTTGGTTATGGTTTTAGGCCAAAACCGACTCAAACCAACCCATGCACACCTCTAGAGAAAACCTCATGATCATCAGACCAGAAGCCTGATGGTAATAAGTTGTTTTAAAAAAGAAAAATCATGAAGGTTCAGGCGCTATATTTACTTTTAAAACGGCTAGGTGCGACGAATAATGGACGGTGCTTGAGACACAAAGTGAAAACCAAAACCTTAGGTGGTGATGATTTATGAATGTTGGACAAAAAAACAGAATCCGTTGAATATTTGTGGGGCCTTTTTTTCTAGTAGGTTTAATCTTGAAGAACGCCGGCATGACGTGGTTAACTTTTGAAACAAGAAAAAAATTGCAATTAGATAGGCTGATTCACTTGTAGTCCCTTTCTCTACTTTAGAAATCAAGTCGGCGGTGTGGGAGTGTGATGGGGACCGGGCCCCCGGTCCAGATGGCTTCAACTTTAAATTTCTCAAATAGTGTTGGGTCTGGTTAGAAGCTGATTTTCTAAAGTTGTTTGAGGAATTTTTTTATTCCGGTTCTATTAATCCTGGGTGCACGACGTCTTTTCTTGCCTTAATTCCTAAATCCACCGACCCTAGAGACTTTACAGATTTCCGTCCGATTAGTCTAATTGGTTTAATTAACAAAGTCATTTCAAAAGTGTTGGTGAATCGATTGAAGAGGGTGATTCGGAATTTGATTTCGGAGGAGCAATCTGCATTTTTAACATAAACGAGTATCATGGATGGGCCTCTTATCCTTAATGAGGTGGTTTCTTGGTTGCGTAGAACAAAAAGGAAAGGTCTGTTATTTAAAGGAGACATAGATAAGGCGTTTGATTCATTGAGTTAGGGTTTTCTGGATGATGTTATGGGTCAAATGAGTTTTCCTATAAAGTGGCATTCTTGGGTGTCGGCTTTGCTGTCTTCTGGTAGAGCTTCAGTCCCAGTCAATGGATCCCCTACTCATGAGTTTCAGTGTTTTAGAGGCCTAAGTCAAGGTGACCCTCTCTCTCCTTTCCTTTTTATTATTGCTATGGAAGCGTTATCAGGAATTATAAAGCTTGCTCTATTGGGTTGTTTCATGGTGTTGTTTGTGGTTCGCGTGGTCCTTGCTTGTCCCACTTCTTGTACGCGAATGATTTTATCTTCGTGGGGGCTTGGGAGAAAACGAATGCAGTCAATTTGGTCCGTATTCTGAGGTGTTTCTATCTTGTTTCGGGACTCCGTATAAATCTGGAAAAAAGTAGTTTGTTTGGCATCTCTGTTGATGCTGGGGATCTTAATGATATGGCCTCGATCTTTAGGTGCAAAGCTGGCGTGTTTCCGTTTAAACATCTTGGACTGCAAATAGGCGCAAACATGAATCTGGTAAAATCTTGGAAACCGGTTTTCGAAGCGTTCCAGAATAAGTTGTCCATTTGGAAAGCAAAATCCTTGTCTATCGGTGGTAGGGTAACTTTAATCAAATCGGTTCTAAACTCTCTCCCTACGTATTATTTCTCCCTCTATCGAGCCCCGGTCTCGGTTATCGATAGCTTGGAGCGGATTCGTAGAGTGTTTTTTTGGGGAGGCTCAGAGGAGAAGGCAAAAATTAATTGGGTGTCTTGGCAGAAGGTGATCGTTCCGGTAAATTCGGGAGGGCTTGGCTTGGGCTCCTTGAGAGATGCTAATTTAGCCATGTTAGCAAAATGGTGGTGGCGGTTTAAAAAAGAGAAAGGTTGTTTGTGGTGGAAGGTTATTTGGTCGTTACATCATAATTCTCGGTCCTGGAATTTTATTCCCGTTAAGGTTTCTTCTGCTGGTCCTGGAAAAATATTCATAAAATCTCGATCGATCTTCTTTCAAGGGGTATTGAGCTTAGTTTAACTATTAGAGGTATTCTTGGATGTGGCTCTAGTATTAGCTTTTGGACTGATTGTTGGTTGGACTCTGTTCCCTTTCGCTCCAGATTTCCTCATTTATTTCGGTTGGAAAAGAATAAACATTGTTTTGTGGCAGATCGTTTCTCCATGTCTTCAGTTGGGATGAGTTGCTGTTGGAACTGGTCTCGGCCTACCGTTTTGGGGCCAAAATTGGCTGAATTGAGCTCGCTTATGGACGTTTCTCGTAACGTGATGCTGTCTTCAGTGGAGGATAAGTGGAGTTGGGTATTAGATTCAGAAGGTGTTTTTTCGGTCAAGAGCATCAAAGGCCGGATCCAGGATGCGGGAGTGGATGGCCCTCGTTTTGTCATTAGATGGAACAATTGGACTCCTTTAAAGGTAAATATTCTGGTTTGGAGAGCATCCCTGGATAGGTTACCTACAAGGTTTGAATTGGCTAAACGACAGGTGATTATTGAATCGTCTCAGTGTTGTGTTTGTGGGGATTTCGTCGAGACAACAGATCATTTGTTTGTGGCGTGTGGTCTTGCCCAGTCAATTTGGCAGGTTATTTCTCAATGGTGTAGGATCCCGTCCATTTATGCATTTGGTATAACTGATCTTTTAGAATTGCATAAGTTTATCCCAGTCTCAAAAAGGATGGCGAAGATGATTCAAGCCATCATTTTCACCTCTATATGGTGCTCGTGGAAAACTAGAAATTAGATGATTTTTGAAAGAAGCCCATCTCTCTTGCCAAGATTGTGGAGGAAGTTAAGATCCTTGGCTTTATGTGGGTGCTCAACCGTGTTAAAATTGTAGATGTTTCCTGGGAACATTTGTGGAGTTTTAGAATCTGTTTGCCTTGATAATTTTGGTGCTTTATTTTTTTATTTTGCTTGTTGTCTTGCTTTGGTCTTTCTTCTTTGGTGGTTGTATTGTTCTTTGGGTCTAGCATTTTGCTAGCCTTTATTATATTCCATTTTGTTTGGTTGGTCGTTAAAAAAAGATGTTTTTTTTCAGTTTTTTATATTAAATTCAAACTTGGTTACAAATTGTATAAAAAAGGTGTAAACGAGTCGAGCTGAGACCGAGTTTGATAAGCTTAAGCTCAACTTGTTTCGAGCTCTATCTTTAAAGCTTGAGCTCGACTCGTTTATTATTTATGTGTAATTACTTTTCATAATTATAATTATAATTATATATAAATATATATAGTTTAGTTCTTTATAATAATAATATTTTTGATGTAGTTATAATTTCTATAAATATTATTATATTTATAAACAACTAGTTTGAGGACCTGCGTGTTGCGGTGTTCCCAACGTGTTGCACCTCACCTCACACGTTGCAACATAAACAATACTTAGTTATCACATGTTCGTATTATGTAAACATTTGTCAAATTCATTAGAGAAGTTAGAATAAAGTAAAAAAACAAAACATTTACACGTTATGGTTCGTTAAAGCGCGAAATAAATTAGGGGTTTTCTAAATGCATCATACATATTTTCTAATTACACCCTAATCTATTATATTAATTATGTTTGATTATATCTAAACCAATCAGAGTAAAGATTCATTTAACTTAAGTGTGTTATTAAATACAATCATTTATTAGAAGAGCATACGACTTTCCGTGTAAAACATAAAATTAAATCATTATTTTTTAATTATTTAATGTTAGACATGAAATCAATTTACTTTTACTTATCTTTTATTTAGTTTTTTAACAACAACAAAGTTTTATTAATATTAAAACGTAAATAACCAATAAAGAAGGTTATAGAATGGGAAATCAAAAAAACTGATATTTAAAAAGCCATGTTTCTTAATATTAAAAACATATTCTTTCGACAAAACAAAATAAAAGAAACATGTCATTAACAATATAAATTTTTTTAAACCTTTTTCAAAAAAAAAAACTTGTTATATTCAAATCTGGACAACATAGTTTTAACAAATTGTTTTTAACAACACAAACACAACTGCAATTGCAAAATTAAAATTTTTAATAATATAATTGCAAAATTGAAATTAACAACCTGTAATTAAAAAAATATATATAAACTATTATTAGAGAAATATTTAATGTTTTAGTGATAATTAATGAGAGGTATTTAATGCTTAGATGATAATTAATGCTTTTATATGCTAGGGTATTGTAGACTATGCTGCAAATAGCAACACCCATAAATTAACGTCCTAGAAACTTTGTATAAAAAGAAATCAAAAGCATTACGTAAACTCACGCGTTGCAGTTAGAGAATTGATCATATTTAAGACCTTATATAAAAAAAGAACCGCTTTATAGATAGGAAAGAGCGTATTTACGAATTTTAGGCAGATCGGTTTTGGAGATTTAACCATAAATAGAAAAGAGTATTATGTCTCGCACATTGCGGCTTAATAATTAAAAAAATAATCAAAATTAAAAAAAATAACAAATCTAAAAATAAACCAAAAACAAAATAAGTTAAAAGAATTGGTGGAACCTGTGACCTGTGGCAAACCCAACCAAGCCACCAAGCCATCACACTATGACGTGGTTAACTTTTTGAAAAAAGAAAAAGAATTGCAATTAGATGGTTTTTTCGGTTGCAATTTCATATATACCCATGTAAACTTGAAAAATATCATATATATTTAACCAAAATAAAAATATCATGTATACCCTTACAAACATGTAAAAATATCATATATACCTATTTTATTTAAAAATAATTCAAGAAATGACCACTTTACCCTTATTTTTCTAAAATTTTAAAACTTCATATTTACCCATTTTTAACTTATATTTACCCATTATTAACTTCAAATTTTTTTTACTCAAAAACAAAAATAATATGTGAGATTTGTTTCCAGATCGTTTTCAGCAAAGAAATGTTTTAGTTACTAAAATAACAAATGTTTTAAGAGATTTTATTCTTCGGTTGAATCAAACTAATTTTTCTCTGCTATATGATTATCAATTTGAATATATATATATATATATATATATATATATACACACACACACACTAGCTTAAAACTTGTGTACTACACAGGGTCAAAAAATATCAATACAAAAAATTCTTAAATCTTTATATATATCTTATATGTGAAAAAAATGTATTACATATAGTAACAATTGAAAACAAAATCCAAAAATATGTAAAATTAATATATATAATTGAGTTTCAAAAATACATTAATTACTATTCAATATAATTTGACTTTCATTTTACTATTTGATTGAAAACATAAGATAAATGATTAGATTTCAAAGTTTTTATAATAAGGGATAATTTAAATTAAATGTGTTTTATTAGTATAATTAGTAATTTATTTAAAAATATATTATAATGGAAAAAATAGAGGTGTATTTAATAAGAGAGAGATGCGAGAAAAAATGATGAAAATGAATATAGTGACGACACGTGGCATAAGAAAACCTTTATTTATTATATAGTATAAATATTTTAGTTTCAGCCATTCAATCCACGTTACATCACCACCTCCATTATTCCATTGTGTGATTGTGATGACATTCTAATGAATATCAGTTGTCATTTTAAATTAGGTTACATATGACATAAAACTTAAAAATCAAGTTATAAAAATCATATAATAGACAGGGGTATAATGGTAATAAAGTAAAAAAAAATTAAATTGGGTATATATGATATTTTTTGTTTTAGTTGGGCATATATGATATTTATCTATATTTATAAGGGTATATATGATATTTTCCCTTATATAAAAGGGTGCAGTCGAGTTGAGACCGAGTTTGATAATCTTAAGCTCGGCTTGTTTCGAGCTCAGTCTCTAAAGCAAGAGCTCAATTCGTTTATTATTTATACTTTGTTATATACCCATGTACTACATGAGGTTGTTTAATAAAAATACAATAACGTGTAATTTTTTTTTAAATAATGTGTAAAACAAGAAATAAAATTATTTGTTTTCTTAATTAAGTAATAGTTTCAAATTTTATATTATCTTTTTTGAAAAATAAAAACATTAACATAATTAAATTTCAAAATTCAACTTACTTAAAATAGGGAAATTAGAAGATTTTAGTGAGAAAAAAATATGGTGATAACACGTGACATTATTTAAAATCATTTATTAGAATAAAGATTTAATTACTTTTCATATTTATATTTATAATCTAGGGTTAGGTTATAGTAAAAGGGGTTTTAAAAATAAAAAGGGTAAGAAAGATTATAGGCTTGACATTAACCATCTTATTGTTTTTAAAGGGAAGACATAATGGTCAATGTGTAATATACCAGGTCATTGTGTAATATAAAATCTGATATTATACAATGAACTGATATTACACAATGACCAGACCTTATATTACACAATTGCCTGACATATTTGAGCGAATTACACAATGAGCTGAAAAACATAAAACACAATGATTGATACATATAACACAATGATGAAAAATATTTGACAAAATGAGTATATTACACAATAAGCAAATTAATGACCAGACTTTACATTACACAATAACCTGACATATTTGAGAGAATTACACAATGAGCCGGAAAACGTAAAACACAATGATGAAAAATATTTGACAAAATGAGCATATTACACAATGAGTTGGAAAACATAAAACACAATGATTAATACATATAACACAATGATAAAAAATATTTAATAAAATGAGCAAATTACACAATGAGTTGGAAAACGTAAAACACAATGATGAATACATATTACAAAATGATAAAAAAAAAATGTTTGACAAAATGAGCATATTACACAATGAGCAAATTACACAATAACCAAACCTGACATTACAGGATGACCTGACATATTTGAGCGAATTACACAATGATGAGCAAATTACACAATGAGTTGGAAAACGTAAAACACAATTATGAATACATATAACACAATGATGAAAAATATTTGACAAAATGAGCATATTACACAATGACCAGATCTTACATTACACAATGACCTGACATATTTGAGCAAATTACACAATGAGCTGGAAAACGTAAAACACAATGATGAATACATATAACACAATGCTGAAAAATACTTAACACAATGATGAATACATATAACACAATGATGAAAAACATTTGACACTATAACCAGACCTGATATTACACAATGACCAGACTTGACATTACACAATGACCAGAACGGATATTACACAATGACTTGACGAATTACACAAGGAGCTGGAAAACGCTTTTTCTTTCGTTTTTTGTATATAATGACATTATACTCGTTTTAAAGATAAAAAAACGTTCGTTTTTATGGTGTAATTTAAAAAAAAAATATCATATGTAAAAGTTTTGAACGTTTAAAAATGGGGGGGAGGTGGGGAGACTTGATAAAAAGTCAACAAAAGTGGCCAAGACTAAAATATCATTCTAACAACTTTTTCTCCTATAATTTAATCTCAATCATTAATTTTTTTCTATAATTTGATCTAATGACCTTAAATCCTTTCTCACCCTTCTTAGAATTAGAATTTTTTTTACCTGAACATTTTCCTTATAATCTATATATATAAACTATATAATAAATAAAGATTTTAGTGGGACACTTGTCATCCTCCTATGCATCATCATCAACTTTTCCCGTCACTCTCTCTTATTAAATATAGATTTTTTTTTAATTATTTTTTTTTGTAATTTTTTGTTTACAGTCTCTATATCCCTCTATCCTATTAAATAATGATGATTTATATAATTATTTTTGTAATTTTTTTTTCATTTAAAAAAAATAGGTTTGTTCACAAAACATTTTTAGAAATTAAACATTTCTTTCATTATTTTTATAAAACATTTAAATAAAATAAATATATAACGTTTCTAAAATTTGTATTAAAAAACTATGTAAAATGTCATAGATATGTAATATGTATTTTTTTTATTATTAAGTTTATAACATTGTATTTATTCAACATATGCAATAAATGGGGTTTCTAACCTAGTTATATATAAATATATATAATTTAGTTCTTTATAATAGTAATATTTTTGATGTAGTTATATATTTTATAAATATTATTATATTTATAAACAATAACATGCTAGTTTAAGGTTCGAACCATCAAACTTATGTCACAAAACTTGATCTTAAACGCGTTTTCTAAACTTAAGGCTTGAGATCAACTTAAATTCGTTTATTATGGGATTTGTTTATATGTGTATAGATCTTTCTAGTTTCTAGGATAATAAATAGCGTACCCACGCTATGTTGTCAGTTATGCCCCTCAATTCTTTGTTGGTAATAAAATACGCATTTGATTACTTTTGGTCACCTAAACAATTTCACCCTTCGCAATACAATCTGTCTCGCCAAATAGTTTGAAACATAACCGCCTTTTGTATCAGGAAATCCAAAACTCGACTCAAGCTTAACCGAGCTTAATTTTCAAGCTTCGGCTCGATAATTGTAATCGATAGCTTTTTTAGTTCAGCTCAACTCAACCGGTTATCATATTTATTTCCATGACCCCTAAATTATCATAATTAATCGATAATAAGTCTCACTCTGTTTGATTGGATGAATTAACCTTTTACATATAGAACACGAAAGGGTAAAACTGAAAAATACCTAATATGGTTCGCACACTTTACAAGTCGAGTATTTTAATTCGCAAACTCGACTTGAAAGTATATAAAAAAGAAGCCTAATGAAATTTAACGGTTAAATCATTATTAACACTCTTTAACTTTTGATCATGATGTTAGCCGATTATATTATCTGTTATAGTTATTATTATTATCATTTGATTTATCATTTATTTTTAAGTTAACTATTATTCTATCTCTAATTTATAGGTTAGTTATTGCCGTTTTATCATCATTTCATTATCTTGTAATTTGGTTACACCTTTACATTTAATTTCAATTTTTTTTTAAGTTAGAACAAAATGCCGGATTATTTTAAAGTTAGAACGAAAACGCCAGATAATTTTAAAATTATAACGAAAAATTACACGTGTAAGTTTTTGGTGAACACGCGTAAGTCGGCAATTTCGCCGGATTTAGTAAATAATTCGACGTTTTTGACATGTTTATTTTATGAAAGTTGAAAATTCGATGTTTATTTTGGGAATTTTCCCTTTAATATATTAAGTTTTTTTTGTTCTAGTTTTAAATGGGCTGAGCAAGTACCGCGTAAACCCGAACAATAGAGTAACTTGCTCAGCCCTGTCGTATATCAATTTACGGATGATGAAGAAATTGACTACAAATGACCAAATTAAAGTATGTACCATTAAGTAATCAAAATTTCCAAGCAAGTAACTTTGACTCATTAATTTCTGCCACCACCATTAATAGGCCTTTTAGGCTGATGCACCAGGGTTTTACCTACGCCGATCCAGGGTTGGAGTCTCGGCTCTCCCTCAAGCCCGGAAGGGGCCGTATTGGGTGGGGTTTTTCCTTGAAAGCTCTCCAACTCTGACGCCAAGTGGGCCCGGTTAAGACAACATATTAGCCGGAGTTGGACGAGTCTCTCCCATATGACGGGGGTGCGACGTCACACATTCAATGTTCGCCTTTCAAAAAAAAGTAACTTTGACTCGTGAAAGTCAAAGTGAATTGTAAATACTTAAATCTGTCCAAATTAAAGTCAAATTATATACATAAACTTAGGTTTCAATAATGTTCAACAAATGATGAAGAAATTGACTACAAATTACCAGATTAAAGGTTTTAAGGAAAAAAAATACAACCTTTGAAAATCGGATTTGAATCCATTAGAGGCCGTCAAGATAGAGCCGGGGATGAAATTGACTGCAAATAGGAATTTGGGCTATTTCAGCAGACCAAAGAAACAAATAGGAAATAGACTGCAAATCGGATTTTCATGCTGCATAGCGAAGGAAATAAAATCGCACTTGAATCCATTATCATCTTCAATAATCTGTATAAAATCAACTGGCCTTACCTTGATTCAAACGGGTTTCGGGCTATTTCACTAGACCGAAGATGATAAAGACCGAAACCCTAGTTTTCCTTTAGGTCCGGTCTTCGGGTGGGCCGGGTCGGTTTCCTTTATCCGGGTCAGGTTTAGCTCGTTGCTCAGCCCTGTGTGGGGGTATATACGCGTATTTAATGCACGATCTTCGATTAACGTCAAAACGAAATTTTTACCGGAATTGGAAAAGGCATCTTTATGGTGATTATTAATTAGTCTGGACGTTTTTTTTTGTACGGCAGGAGGGGAAGTCTTTTAAGAAACAAAAGTGACGAGGGGAGGTGGTTGGGATTGTGAGGTCATCAATTTAATGTATTAATCTTTTTTTTTAATTGGGTGAGGTCTATGAGTATTTAGATTTTTTTTTAATTAAAGGTTATTTTGGTCATTCTTTTAACTGTAATACTTGACGGCCATCCACTTCACGGGCTATCATGTTACGTTTTGACAAACTATTTGACCACCAGTGTAGTTTTTTTAAAGTAATGAACCAAACTTGCAATATGGACATAGAGGGGACACATTCTTTTGAGAACCAGAATATCATCTAATTACTAATTTATACTAAGTAGAGGAAGCTTTAAATATAAAGGGCTTATTCCGTACGAAAGGATAGCAGCGTGCAGTGTTACTTTTAATTTTTAGTGGGATGTATATTTTTGTTATTCTACCAGTTATTAATTATATATGTGTAATTAACCTCATACAAATCAACATGCCGTAATTAACCTCAGACTTGCGTTGTTACTTATGCGTAATAAACTTCATACAAAACAAAACAACATGCGTGATTATGTATGCGTAATAAACCTTACACTTGCGTTATAACATATGCGTAATAAACCTCATACAAATCAACGTGTGTGATTACGTATGTGTAATAAACCTCGGACTTGAGTTATTATGTATGCGTAATAAACCTCATACAAATCAACAAATGTGATCATACAAATAAGGGTGAATGTGATTATATACTTGAATTTGATATGCCAAATAAGGGTGAACGTGATTTCAGGGTTTGATTTATACGCTTTTATCACATAAGGGTGAAAGTGATTTCAGGTCGTCTACGACGTTTTTTTACAAAGATCGGTTTTGACGTATGTTGACAAAAATTGACTTTAATACCATTTTTTATCCGGACGCTTGTTTATTGTTTTCTAGATAATTACGTTTTATTTCACCACATGATTTAAAGCCCTAGATCATATCAAGTCAACGGGTTGGGAGCCTTCGTACGCCAAGGGCTCTTTGTACGATCAACTCTCCCATATTAAGTAAAAAAGGTAAAAGTGGAAAATTATATATTTCTCTCTCTCTACTACTTTTTTCTCTCTCCTCCTCTCTCTTCTGATTCCAATCTATCAAGAATACATACACATTTGCTTGTGCATATGGATACAAGCATATGTGCATATACACATGTATCCACATGTGCATACATAAACGCCCCAAAATCCGGGGGTATCATCAGTTGGATTTACACATTTACTACATAGTTCTTAAATTGGAAATTTCATTCATACGTAGCGGAAAACGTCAAACGTAACATAACATGTCTTTCAAGTCAAGTACAAATTCCCGAAGATAAATATAGCAATTGAAAGTAAACATAGTAAACAAGATGTCAGTCTTCTAATGGGGTAGTCTTCACGTCCATGCCACATGTGACCTCCTAAGATCCCGTACGTACCTATATATTAACCTAATGTGCATACTAAAAGTCAGCTTTGTTGAGTGGGTTCCAGTTTTCATAAATCATAAAAAGGTAATTGACATAATTTGTAACATTTGCATCATATCGCTTTAATATGAAAACATAGCATACATATATCATTCCACCTAATTGGAAATCACACAGGCATGATTCTGTATAACATTCGATCTTTTGATGACCGTCGTTCGAGTCATGCAAAAACCTAATAAACCTAGATAGCTAGGGCATGTAAGTTATCATATCCGCGAGAAGCATGTGGTCAGTGTAATAGGTTCCGTCTGATAAATCTAACTAAACCTAACTAAATTATCTAAATTAAACTAAGAATGAAAAAAAAAATATGACTTTGATTATGGTTGATCGCAAAGAACATAAACTCGATTAACTGAACAAATATGAGAAAAGAGTAACCACCCCGGGGTTCAGATTCAATAAGCAGCATACGATATAATTTCACCTAATTGGAAATCACATAGACATGATTCTACATACCATTTGATCAAAGTGACAAAAGTGTACAAGCTTTTAAACAAAAACAAATCGTTTAAATCAATCAAACAAGACAATTGAATCTATATGGCTTAAGGTGTCAATCAAAAACTCAATCCAATTACCTAGGCAGAATTATAATCAAACGGTTACCCATACGAACCCTTCACCCGGAGGTGATCACAAAACAATTAGCCTTGCATTATAATAAATAGAAAGTCAAATACCGTCACTATATGATTATTTGTTCAAAGTTAACCAGCTAAAGATCTTTATTTCACAATTTAATAAAAAACAAACACTAAAATTAAAACTCCTTCGGCAGCCTCGTTTTCCGTGCCCTAAGCGTTGCACAATGCACACCTCCAAAATTAATAGAGATTATGGTAAGTAATGAGTTTGTGATACGCCTCAACTTCTGTTTTTAAACCTCCTACTGTTCCTAGTGGGTATGACTCCAAGCCCACATCTTTGATTTACTTGAAATTGAAGCCCACGTGATCATCTGGTTTCCCATTTAATTCTTTGTTGTTGGATTGCTAAATGCTAATCACCGAGCCCAATAAGAATTCTTTTCTTTTGTTTCCTTCCAAGTTTGCCATTTTGAAACTAAACACAGAATTAAATCACTTTTCAATTATTTGATAACAATTAATTATAGTTTAGGACTGTTGATTATTTTCTTATTTACTTTATATGAATTTTATTGTTTTTAATTCATTATATATAAAAGCCTCTAAAATATAAAACAAGTCAAAGTAAATTGTTTCTCACATGATTAGGGTTAAAAACATATGATTATATACAATTAACACATGTAAATCATTCCGTCATCAGTACCTTTATCTTAACATGATGTGCATACTAAAAGTTAGTTTTACTGAGTGAGTTGTAGTTTTCATAAACTATAAAAAGGTCGTTGACATAATTCTTAACATTAATTTGCATCATAAGGATACACGACATAGATAAAACATACTTTGAATATACATTATAAGTCAACACGTTTTAGTGTCTAGATCTGCATCATCCATATCATAAAATACATGAAGGCTCGTCATCTATCCATACCATTAGTCGTCGCTACCGTATCCATACCTAGTTGTACAATTATTTGGCAAGCTACAAAGGCACTGACCATACCATACTGTTGAATCTGGTTTGCTCAAGTGTCAATATAAAATAATACTGCTAATGAAGTTAATTATAAAGAGTCACACGACGAGCAACGACATTGTACAATTGTTTGGCAAGCTACAAAGGCACTTCCCATACGATGTGTGCATAGAAGGACCCATACATACATCACGACCTAACACTGCCCGTACCATACTGTTGGATCTGGTTTGTTCAAGTATCAACATAATATAATACTGCTAATGAAGCTAAATCCTAAAGAGTCACACGACGAGAAATGCCATTTGTTACTGATGTGTGGCATTAATTATTCGGGTAATAATTAATAATATTATTTTTTATTGATGGACTAATAAATAATTGATATTAGAAGGGTTGAAGTGTAATTATTTATATTAGTGAAATATAAATAATGGAATTAAATATATATTTGAATTTTGAAATTAATAAATATAATATATTCCATAATTATCTAGTTGGAATATGTAAGAGAATATTTTAATTAGAAAGACTTATAAATAGGGTTTAAATCTGATTTAAACCTAATATAGATATTTCAATAGAGATTGGAATTACACTTGATCACAAACCCAAGCCACCACCACCTAGAATTCGTCGTCACCCCCCCTCCAAGTGTCGATTTCGGTCAAGAGCAAAAGGAAGTTGGGTCTTCCGTTTTTCGTGCAGTTTTAGCGATTCGCGTATCGGCTATCACCGTTCGTTGTTGTCTCGTTGTGGGCATCAATAGTAGAGTCTTCCATCATCAACAACAAGGTCAAAGCTAAGTATAATTAAAGTGTTTTAATTTTATTCTCTTCATCTGTTTCTAGTGTTCTTGCAAGTGTAGTTTTCTCGTCTTGATTTGATTTAGACTTTCGCTGCGTTTGGGTTTTGATAAAAATACGGTAAAGCTATAACTATACGGGAAATCCCAACATAGGTACCGGAGCCGCTTTTTAGAAACCTGACCGGTTTAAAACTGTTAATCCGGGTAAAGTTTTGATCTTTAATCAGAATTTTATTTTAGTTGCAATTTTTATTTTATTTATTACGAATATTATTTTTGATTGGTAATATTAGTTGCACCATTTCGTTTTGGTTGATTGTGTTAATTATTCTAAACCGAGCCTCGACCCCGTGTGTTTCTTGTTTGTTTGGTTGAATGTTTTATTTTTCTGGTTTGTATCTTGTATTGTATATTTCTTTTTAAGGCTGTTTTGGAAGCCGTGTGTAATGTAATAGAATAGCATTTTGTTTTTGTTATAACATCGAAGAAATAAAGACAAGACGAGAACGCGAAAATCGAGACGAAACGGAAACGACAAGACGCTGATACTGGGAGTGTGGGAGCAATAGATTGGTTTTATTGTCCCTTATTATTTAACCTAGTTCAGCAGCTTAATTAGGCTTTTAAGGCATGGAACAAAACCATGGCTCGAGTTTATGATATTTGTTTGTTTCATTTTTTTGCGTGGTTTATTTGAGATATAGATGCAAAAATTAATTTTATTAAAAAAACAAACACAAGGAAATTTTAGAACGGGCTTTTGAAACTAAAACGACACGATTAAGACGGCGAGAATTTAAAATTTGATTTTAGTTCTCTCGTGAATGTTTTAGAATTAAAGAGTTAATTTTATAATTAAAATTGAGTTTTTGGAATGTAAATAAAATAAATATTTTATTTGATTGAAACACATAATATTAATAAAGAGTTATTAAAATAAAGAGTAAATTACAGATTTCGTCCTTTATGTTTATATCATTTTTAACTGTATGTCATTTATCCAAAAAAATATCAGAGATCATACTTTATGTTTAAAACTTTTACACGTCATGTCCTTTAGTCTAAGCGACGTTAACTTTTAACGTTAGATTTGGTCATATAGAGGGTAATATGGTCATTTTATTGTTTCATGGACTATTTGTGTAATTAACTAAGATACTTAGGTTTAAAACAAACCTCTCTCTCTCTCTCTCAAGAACAAGCCCTAATTGATCATCAAGATACCTCTGATTTGAGAACCACCACCGCCGCCATAGCACCCATCGAGCTAGGGTTCCAGTGACGAGTCTGTAGCGTCATCGAGGCCGCACAACCCCTTCCTCCGATCTGAGCCACACCCGTCATCAGAACAAAGAGCCACCACCATTGTACAACACCACCACGTCGTCATCTGATAGCCTACACGACGAACGCCGCCGCCCGTGTAGCCTCCGTCTGGTCAGAATCCCGCTGGCGCCGTGATCTGTCATACCCGTTCCTGAACCCTAACCACCGCCTGCCTCCGATAATAGCCTCTAATCGGTCGGATCTTGCCTCGAAACCAGAAAACGATGGTGATGATGGCCTGAAACCACCACCACCTCCGATTACAACCTCTAGTTGAGTGTGAATGTGGGAATTTGTTTTGTTCTAATTTCCTGTCGAGTCACTAGATGAATACTGCAGTTATATTAGCATGAACAAAATGCCAAATAATAATGAAATGGATTGGTCAAGAGCTTTGTTAACCGAATGAGCCTTTTCCGCCATGTAGTCCTTAAAATTGAAGCGGGATTTTTGGTCATTTTTTTTACCAGAATTTGTTGTTTTTCCTTGACAATCGCTGCAGAAATCCTGGATCTTTGATGAATCTTGAAATTGGGTTTACTACATTTGATGATCAATTAGGGCTTGTTCTTGAGAGAGAGAGAGAGAGGAGTTTGTTTTAAACCCAAGTATCTTAGTTAATTACACAAATAGTCCCTGAAACAATAAAATGACCATATTACACTCCATATGACCAGATCTAACGTTAAAAGTTAACGTCGTTTATGCTAAAGGACAAGTCGTGTAAGGGTTTTAAACATAAAGGATAATCTCTGATATTTTTCGGGCTAAAGGACATACAGTGAAAAATGGTATAAACATAAATGACGAATTCTATAATTTACTCTAAAATAAATTTGGTTTTGCGTTTTGTACCGACGTATATTTAATTAGCGAATTTAAATTGGAACGCCCGACAATTCATCACCTAAAAAGCAAGAACCAAAGTAAAATAAGGATTTTACTAAACTGCCACGAATGTGTTCGTCGCAAAATGTTTTGACACGCGAATCAAAAACATTTAAGAAATCCTTTTAATAAAAATAAGTTACGTGCCACCCTTTTTGGATCACTTGACAACATATTCAAATACATGAGTACTGGTTTGGGTGTGTCAGAAAAGGTGTATCGCGATACCCGAGTCTCGGGCCGATGCACACGAGTCTAAGAGAAGGATGACCTATCACTCGAATTTGTGGAAAGTGCACATGCGAAGCACAAGTAAGAGTAAGCATAGATGGGATTAAACGTGCCAATATGACAAGTAATTGTCTAAACGATGTCGTAAGGATTATGAATTGTATAGTTGATGCAGTTAGTAACTATTACTTACCTACATAGCTATATTCGTGTATTGCGTTTGGTGCTTGCACGCGTATAATGAATTATGGATCCTAATTGTTAATTATTTAATGTTTTATGAGATAAAATTTAAAGGTTAATAATTAACTAATAAAAGATTTATCGAAAATGCTAAACTAAGTGAATGGTTTGTAGATTTCTCAAAATCAACAACTCATGAACCACTCAAAGTCCTCTTAGAGCTATTCTAATAGATAACCAACTTAATGGCAAGAACTTCCTAGAATGATTTCGAATCTTAAAGTTAATTTTCCATGAAGAAAGGAGGTCCTACATACTTAAGGCTCCCATACCAAACACGCCACTAGCTAGTGATTCCATCAATGCAAAGCTAGCATGGAAATTACACATGGATGATTCATCTGTTGTGTCCATGTTCATGCTTAATTGCATGACTCCTAAGCTTGAGGCTGAAGTTGAGTACCTCCCTACTTATGAAATGATCGAGTATTTAAAAGAGTGATACCGCGAATTACGTCATAAGCAGTTCAAACTATTTAGAAAACTCATATCATATCAAATGGAGGAACGGATATCACCTAACATGCATATTACTAAAGTAATGGCTTTTATTGATGAACTTGAAGAACTCAATTATCCTCCAGGTGAAGCTTTAGTTGTGGATATGATCCTACGCTCCCTTCCCGAATCATTTGACGCAATCATCAGGAATAAGGTCTTGAAATAGGAAATAAATTCTATTACAAAATTACATGAGATGTTTAGAGCCGTTGAAGAAGAATCTTCAAGTATTGGAGGGCAAAGATCAAGAGTCTAAGGAAGAGGATGAACAAGATGTGAAGAATCTTTCCATGGATTCACAGAGCTAAAGACTATTTACAAATCTCATCAGAAAACATCTTCGCTATGTTTAAAGGTATGCATGTTTCCAAAACATGTTGGTCTTAACAGACAATCTGCTTAGAGCATAACTGTCGAGTTCTAAACTCGTTATAGTATTTTAACATACGACAAAATTCATTTTCTACAAAGGTACCAACACTTGCTAAGTATAATCACATCTCTATGTATGCATCCCTTTCTTAGTAAAAGGAATATTTGTTTCAGAATTATCATGGAGTCTTGCGTAAATGCCTTTTAGCAATCTGAAAATAACAACCTTACTTTCCTTTTGAGAAACTTTTAATCTAATCAAATATTTTGCGTCTTGTCTTTGCTGGTTATACTTCATTAATTATTTAAAACGCTTTCGAGTAATCTCATGTCTCACATGACTTTGAAGTTTTGTTACAAAGTGAGCTTCCTTATCCCGTGAAATTCTCTATAGATATTAAGACGAATCTATTGCTATTATTCCTTTTCAAACATAATCCTTTCGGGTGTATGGTTCCAGAACTGATGAATGACTCGTCATTCAAAAACCATCTTAGTTTGTTTAGGAACTAATGACAAGACTATAAATGAGATTTCATAACGCCACCTTTTAAGTAACAAGGATGTAAATTCTTATGTTTAATAATATGGATTAAAATAAATGTCCAACCAAAATTTCATAATCCATATGTCATCAACAAAATGTCACACACCGGTCCCAGTCACTGGTTAGTCATGACGTAATGGTACAAAACACATAGCGAAAGCTAAACCATACACACATTTTTTTATTTAATAACTAAAGTGTTTTACGATGTTACCAAACATCTATTACAAACTAAACTGACCAACTGTTACAACAACACTAGTTCATGTCAAGGAACTTAAAACCACAAGAGTTAGTGTTCTCCCGCAAACATGCCTTTGACCGTCACATGACTTATTGTTCTCCCACAAACATGCCTTCGACCGTCCAATCAACAAATATTCCTTTCCATCACTACTCTATCGGGAATGCCATCCTCTAAAGTTGTTTAGGGTTTCACCTGTAACATCCTTAAAAATATTAAAAGCAACTAGGTCAACATAAGTTGGTGAGTTAATGAACGACACAAATGGTTATAATTTGAAACACCAGTAATATTTCACGTCCCACCCACTAGCACGAACGATGTGAGCTTTTAGTATATATATAACTGGTCAACTTTTCCGCCACTAGCGCACACCACTAGTATAAAATGGAATGATCACTTCCACCAGTAAGTCTCATTCCCTTTGGGACATATAAAGCGCTTATTACGTGTTATACATGGAATAAGGAATTACTTATCAGACATATTTCCGACGTAGAAACACAAGACGACGAAGACGGTGTATCAGTTCATATCAATAGTTCCGACGAAGAATAAACACAAGATAACAAATAGAATAAAAATATAGATGTATTAGTTGTGGTTTATTAATTGAATCTATTTTCTTTTGTTTGTAAACTTCTAAAAATAAATAAAGACCAAACTTTATGTTATTTATTATATTTATTTATATTGGACCCGACCCGGTCTGAAACGGATCCTAACTGGGTAGGGGTTTAGGCATACACAACCTGACCCGAAACTCACCTCAACCCGGTTCCACTCTCTACCGGGTCAGGCTCTACCCGGTTTGAAACCAGAACATGTTTTGAAGAAAACCCCTATTTGTGGCTGCACCTTTACTCAATTACTCCCTTTATTCTTTTTTGTCGGTTCCACTAGCAGCCCATTATCCAACTTGTAGCCCACTTAATCATTTCTTGTAGCCCAACTGAAAATCAATCGTAAAATTTCATTGGAGTCCAATTGTTTTTCCGAATTATAAGATGCAGCCCAACAATCCAAATGATTGGCCCAAAATCATTTTAGTGATTTTTTCCTGACTATTTTTATGGCCCAAAATCAAGATATGATCAACGTATTCCTAACTTATTTAAACCCCATGGGGTGAATAGTAACCCCATGGGGTGAATAGTATAGCAGAGATGTACAAGTTTCTTTGCATTGAGTACAAGTCGAGTTGTGCTTTCCCTTTTCTTATAGGGTTTTTTTTCATTTTTCTTATAAAAGTTTTTTTTTATAAACTGGCCACTAAAGTTCAAAATAAGCTGTAATTTTTTTTACTCAAAACTCCGTTTTTTTATAGATTTGCCACATAAGTTCAATAAACTTTCGTTTGTCACCCCCATGGGGGTGAATAGTATAGCAGGGATGTACAAGTTTCTTTGCATTTAGTACAAGTCGAGTTGTGCTTTCCCTTTTCTTATAGGGTTTTTTTTCATTTTTCTTATAAAAGTTTTTTTTTATAAACTGGCCACTAAAGTTCAAAATAAGCTGTAATTTTTTGTACTCAAAACTCCATTTTTTTATAGATTTGCCACATAAGTTCAATAAACTTTCGTTTGTTAACTTTTTTTCAAAATACGGGTGTGCCGTTTTTTTTGTCAACGTTCCGATATAAATTTGTTTTAAAACGGAGTTGTATTCAAAATCGATTTTTTTATCGTTGCCTGTATCGAGTGTCATTATCGTTGTGGTACCATGACGAACCGAACCTATTATGGGCGAACAACATCATTGTCGATATTGGTATTATCGATTCGTCTTATGGTTTTCGACGAACCGAACCGGTAATTTTTTTAATTTGTTTTCCCCTTTTTTATTATTTAGTTTTATGTTTCCTTTCTATTAACATTATTTTTACCGTTGTGCCTATGCTTTCGTTTAAATTTTATTAACAATGGGGCCGACAACGTTATCTATGATAACTTTCGTTCGTTATGATTTTTTAAATAACGGAATGCGCCGTTTTCTTAATAATTTCTTTTGTCAACGTTCTGGTTTAAATTTTATTGAAGACAAAGTTGTATTCAACTTCGAGTGTTTTTGGGTATCGTACGTTATAACGAGTCTGCGATTCCACGCAAACGAGCCAAACCAATAACGACCAGGGATGTACAAGTTTCTTTGCATTGAGTACAAGTCGAGTTGTGCTTTCCCTTTTCTTATAGGGTTTTTTTTTTCATTTTTCTTATAAAAGTTTTTTTTTATAAACTGGCCACTAAAGTTCAAAATAAGCTGTAATTTTTTTTACTCAAAACTCCGTTTTTTTATAGATTTGCCACATAAGTTCAATAAACTTTCGTTTGTTAACTTTTTTCAAAATACGGGTGTGCCGTTTTTTTGTCAACGTTCCGATATAAATTTGTTTTAAAACGGAGTTGTATTCAAAATCGATTTTTTTATCGTTGCCTGTATCGAGTGCCATTACCGTTGTGGTACCATGACGAACCGAACCTATTATGGGCGAACAGCATCATTGTCGATATTGGTATTATCGATTCGCCTTATGGTTTTCGACGAACCGAACCGGTAATTTTTTTAATTTGTTTTCCCCTTTTTTATTATTTAGTTTTATGTTTCCTTTCTATTAACATTATTTTTACCGTTGTGCCTATGCTTTCGTTTAAATTTTATTAACAATGTGGCCGACAACGTTATCTATGATAACTTTCGTTCGTTATGTTTTTTTAAATAACGGAATGCGCCGTTTTCTTAATAATTTCTTTTGTCAACGTTCTGGTTTAAATTTTATTGAAGACAAAGTTGTATTCAACTTCGAGTGTTTTTGGGTATCGTACGTTATAACGAGTCTGCGATTCCACGCAAACGAGCCAAACCAATAACGACCAGACTCTCGCAGCGAAGCGCGAGGGTAAAAACTAGTTATAATTTATAATAATCACAATCTAATACATCAACGTATTCCTTAAACCTTAAAAGGCATATAGCAAAGAATTACTGCATAATGTACAAGTGAGGTATGCATAGTTTTTATAATTTACATTTAAGCCCCGAAAAGGTTACATTTGTACCCCTCAAATTTAGCTATATCCACACTTTATATCCTATATTTATTTATTTGTTTTTGGACACACTCATAATTTTTTGAGTAAACTCTTGTTTTAGTCCTTGTGGTTTGTACCAATTCCCTATTTTAGTCCAATAGTTTAAATTTCTCTTTTTTAGTCACTGTGGTTTCATTTTTGTTCCACATAAAGCCAGATGTCTAACACCGTTTGATTTTCTGTTAAGTTTTTTATGAAAAGACAAATATACCCTTCGTATTGAAGTAATTCTCCATAAAAACCCTAGTATACCCACCTCCACCTCCATTCCCGTCTGTATCTGTCTACCCTCTCCATGTAAAACCGACAACTATGCCTTCTCCGGTGACCACCACCACCACCACCTGAAACCATACCGTTCCTAGATCGAAGAGGGAAGAGGAGGTCAAAGACCAGAAACCCTAGACCACCATGGTCAGGGTTGTTGGGCACCGGTGGGACTTCAGATCTGGTTATGGGCAGTGATGGTGACGATTGTAGATATCAAATCAAGGACGAAGCATTTGCTTTGATCTCCTGGGGCTGTAGCAACTAAACCATAGGTGCTTATTTCATCGATAGAACTGCAGGGTGCTACGATCTTCAACTGTAGCAGGTTTTGAAGAACCACCACCTGTGGAAACCCAAAATACCCAAATCGAAGCCCTAGTTTTCTGCAACCAGATCTTGCTCCGATTTATGGGGGTGGTGGCATTCAACTATAGTGGGAAGGGTGCTACGATCTTCAACTGTAACGGTGATGCTGATAAAGAGATCTTGCTCAGATTGAAGCCCTAATTTACTATTGTGTTGTGAATTTGCAAAGTAGGTTGTGTTATGAGTTCAAAGATTTCTTCTAGAAATTCCCCAAGTCCAAATCATGTTGGTCTAATGATCTTGATCAATTTTAGTTGATGTTGCTCGATTTTTGAAATAAGTTTGGTGTTCGATGGGCTCTGGTTTATGAGTGTGGTGGTGGCCTAGTCGGAAAAACGTTGTGATTGGCGATGGTAGGGATGAACAAATTTTGTAGGTGGTGATGGTGGTGGTGCGATGGTAGGGATGAACAGATTTTGTAGGTGGTGGTAGGATTTTTGTGGGTGGTTGTGGCAATGGAGGTGGGGGTGGGTGGTGAAAAAGGAGTTATGTTGATTTTAGGTTTAATTAAACAAATGCTCTTTATGTTAAAACAAGGGTAATTTTGTCTTTTTACATAAAAACTAACAGAAAATTTGGATGGTGTTAGACATTTGGCTTTAATTGGAACAAAAATGAAACCACAGTGACTAAAAAAGAGAAATTTAAACTATTGGACTAAAATAGGGAATTGAACAAAACCACAGGGACTAAAACGGGAGTTTACTCTAATTTTTTTGTTTTTCTCTTGTAGATTTTAAAATTTAATGTTTTATAAAGTTCCGAATATTCCGTTGCGGCGTACTTATTTTTATCAGCGTTAATATTTTCAACTTTTTTATTTTTTTCCCGTTGCAACGTGACTATTTTTATCAATGTTCCGACGTCAATTTTTTTGTGGTTTATTTTTATATATAAAGTACCATATATTATCAACGACCTTGCCGCAACGCACAAGTTCGTGACAATTTCATTTCCTTATATAAACTTTCGAATGTTATCAACGACGACCAAGTTTCATTTTTTCTTACCTTCAACGTGCGGGTTCACGACATGACGTTAGTTTTTTTTTTTACGGTTTTGCTCCCTGGCGCAACACGGGGTCTTAATACTAGTTAGAATTTAAAGAGTAGTACTCAGTACACTACTGCCCCAATACCAAAATCTTATTTTTACACTTTAATTACTTAACTAGTGTTAGAACCCGTGTATTACACGGGGGCTAAATAAATTATTCAATATGAAATGAAAAAATATGTTGAATATAATTCATACATTTATAAATATTTCTTTGTATACAACGTTAGATGTTTTATTTGTAATATTTCATCTCTATCAAAGATTAAAAGTTTTAACATGTTTCTACTTTTAACTTCGTAAAGAGCATTCGCATCAGGTTCTTTATCATTATCTTTATAATTTAACTAAAAATCATCATTTCATAAAAAAAATTGTTCATTTTTTAAAAACTTTCACATCTCATTCCTTATCCTTATAACTTTAAAGAAATTGGTATATTTAAGATTCTGATGTATTTTTCCTTATAATTTTAAGGATAAATATAAGGTTTACAGAACCTGTTGTAATACCTAATTAACTTAAATATTATTTTTTATCATTATAATTTAAGGCTATGATATATATACATATCATGATGTGGATGCTCTAATAGTCGGATAAAGTTAAATAAATAAGTACATAGAAGATAATCATATAGTAACTTTTCATTTTGAATAAAGAGAAGACATGAGACACAACTTACAACCAATAACCAAAACATAAAGCTACAAATCAGTTCCTACACAATTGCATTGGCATCAACACTTGCAACTCTAGGCCACAAAGCAACACATTCCTTTCATATTAGTCAAGTTATTGCAGATCATGTATAAAAATAAAGTGTTCAAAATAAACTCAACTTTCAGATCTCAAATTAACACAATAATAATATAATCTTGTTTATATGAATAACTAAAAAAACTGTAGCATATGGAGGTGGTTGCAGAGTTTTTCAAATAGATTGTATATTATATGGTTGGAGAGGCATGTAACTTCTAATTTTAGTAAACCTATTGAATCTTCCTACACTGGTTTGTCTTTGGGGATGTTATAGCCATACTAATAAGAGTAAATAAATATAATCCTTAAAAAGTAGTAAGTTTTTTTTTTTCATTTTTACATACAAGTTAAGCATATTTTTTTTCGTAAAAACTGTCATTTTTAAAAGCATTTTCTTAGACTTATAAAATGACCCAGATAAGACACAGAAGTAAAGCATCAGTTGGCAATTCAATACTCCATATGCACACATGTAACAATATAGATATACAATTAACATTTACATCCAAACAAAGTCAAATACATAAAAGGTGCACTGAAAATCAACTCGTGAGAGATTATTAGGGTTTTAGCGGTCATGAAGCCAATACATATCCAATTGGTCATACACATACAACGTAGATACTCTTGCCGAGATAAAAACACAAAACAAATACATATATCAACACTTTGAGTGACATGTTCCACCCATTTGACCTATTTCTTTTAAACCAAGTTTTATTTGACCCGTTAGATGCAAATACAAATCGAACTAACCCATCCATAAGTAAATGGGTCAAAACTTCCACCCTACCAGGAACAACTGATCAAAAAATGAAAAAAACAAAAGGCAGAAAAATAAATGGTTGGAGATTAAGAAAGTGTACATACTTGACCGTTTTGATGAGTAATATATCTTGTCTGTGTCAGATCATACAGACTAAAAGCAACTGCAGGAAAACAAAAACGTTGTTAAATATTTCAAGATCTGTATTATTTTATTGTGTATAATAGGATTAATTTAATCTCTTATAGTTTATTTTATCTTCTACGAGTGTATTGGGATGAAAGATACCGAGAGAATGGACAAATTCTTCAAATTCAATCACACCATTTCTCTTTTCATCAAAAACCTATCAAACAAAATAGCATTTTGATCACTATAAATTCCATGGTAAAACATGGGATTTGGACGATCCAAAAATAGATTAACAAAATTAGGAGTTAGGACGGACAAAATTCAAGTTTTAATGGAGCATTTACTCATTTACCCGATCAAAAACAAATTCTCAGCATGAACAAATAATAATGAATAAAAATATGAAAATGCATTATATAGAACATCAAACAAATATAAACTTGTGCCATGAAACACAAATTAAAGTTTCAATAAACCAATAATGAATATCGTCAAGAATTTGAGTTGTGCACAAAATGAAACTTAGTATGATAAAAAACAACATATTGAATACATAGATGAACCAAATAAGATTGAATCCCTAGTTTCAAAAAAAAATCCTAATTGTTGAACACATGAATGGTCAAGAAAAACATTGCTAAAAAAACCCTAAGTTAAATTTAAAATCAAGTAACAAAACACAATATTGAAAAACCAACTGTTGTGATAGTGTGAAGAGGATATACAAACCTTGATTGCGGCAATGGTGAGAAGAGGGTTCGAAAAACCCTAATTGAAAACATGAATGATGAAGATGATTATGGCGAAATCAAGTAATCAGATATACGAATGGGAAGCATATATTGACCTTGATTGCGGCAATAGTGAGAAGATGATTTGAAAACCCCTAATCGGTCATCCAAAACTATCACCCAAAAAATAAATCGATTCCAAAAAAATACATAAATCGATTCCAAATAAATATCACCCAAAACTGAAATTGTAAATACATAAATCGATTCCAAAAAATAGAAAATTAAAGGTACCTACTGATTGATAGAACAAAAATTGAATAGAACAGATAGTATGTAGCCGCTAGACCTTCAACCTGGAAAATAATATGCGATGAAAGAGAGGAGAAGATAGTTAGGTTTATGAACTTGAGCAAATGAAAGTAGTGGAAGCGGGTTGAACGGAATGTGTAGTATCCACAAGGTTAGATCCGGACCCGATTTAGATCTGCGAGATATTTAGCAATTTTACTTCTTTTTTATTTCACCGGGTTTAAAAGGTTTTTATAGGGTTTTAATCTGGTTGTTTTTAACCCACGTGTAAACCCGTTTTGTGTGAATATGGTTTTAGGTGGATCCAAAAGGTGAGGTGAAACGTGGTGCTGACAAGTGGCACTATGTTTTACTTGTTTATTATATAGGATAGATTTCCTTCCAAAGCAAATTAATTATCCATCTTATTTTCTTTCTTCTTTTGATCTTCTGCTACCTAATCACGCTTTTTCCATTCGACTTAAATTTTGTAGTCCCAGATGATTTTCCGTAAATTTGCTCATGTGAATATGATATAGCTAATCTATACTATCTAATAAATAAAGGTTTTTCATAACACATGTCGCCTCCATATTTATTCTCAGTCTATCTCTCTTATTAAATGCACCTCATATTTTTAACAACAATATATATAAAAGAAAATATTAATTATACTAATAAAACACATTTATTTTAAATTATCACTTATGAAACTTTGAAAATCTAAATATTTAACTTTTATTTTCAATCAAATAATAAATAAAAAATAAATTACATTAAATAGTATTTAATTTATTTTTAAAACCCAATTATATATTAGTTTTTGCATATTTTGAGTTTTGTTTTCTATCCTTAGTATATGATACATTTTTACACGTGTAAAATATACACATAAAGATTTAAAAAATTTATTTATTAATATTTTTCACCCGTGTGTATACACGGGATCTAAACTAGTCTATACTAATAAATAAAGGTTTAAGGTGGACACGTGTCACTTCCTCATGTCTTCTCACATTGGTTTTCCCGCCTCTCTCCTAATAAATACGCGTCAATCTTATTAAATAATAATGATATTATAAATATATTATTAAAGAAGAATACTAATTATATTAAATAAGAATATATAATAGGAACAAAATATAACTTATTTAAGAAAAATACTAATTTGTTATATACATACACATTTCCACTTGATATATCTCGAGACGGTTATAAAAGTCTGACAAGTTAGTACGTATTTACAAATTTATAAGTTTTCTCTTTTTTAATATACAATCTCGTGTAATACACGGGATTCTAACCTAGTCTTTAATATTAACTAGTTGAATACCCGTGCTCCGCGGCGGATGTCAGGTTGCCTAACTCGCTCATAATAGGTTTGGTTTGTCACAATGCACAACGGTAACGTCACTCGATATAGGCAACGATACGAAGAAAAAAACTCGATTTTGAATAATTCCGTTTTCAAGTAAATTTATATCAGAAAACTGACAAGAAAACAAATAAATAAGTACGCCACTCGATATAGGCTTCGATACAAAAGAAACTCGATTTTGAATATAACTTCGTTTTGAAATAAATTTATATCGGAACGTTGACAAAAATAAATAAAAACAGTCGCGCAATCCTTTTTTAAGTTAACGAGCGAAAGTTATTAAAGAAAAAACGAAATTAGTAGAAAATTAAACAGGCCAAAAGCGTATCTATATCTATACTGCCTAATAAATAAAAATCTTAATGGACACATGACATGATTCTAGCACTCCTTAACTTGTGTTTTCCCGCCTCTCTCTTCTAATAAATGTATAAATTTATCTAATTGTTTTTATAATTTTTTGTTTCCCGCATATCTCTCCTATTAAATAATAATGATATAAATTATTTTTTATAAATTATTTTTATTTAAAAAAAGTTAGGTTTGTTCACAAAACAATTTTATAAATTGAACATTTCATTCATTCTATATATAAAACAGTTAAAAAAAATAACTATATAATGTTTCTATAATTTTTTATTAAAAAATATGTAATATGTCATAAATATGTAATACGTAAGTCTTTATTACTAAATATACATGCATTTATTCAACCCGTGTATTATACGGGATTCTAACATAGTATTATATATAGTACAATGAGTGAAAATGAAAAAAGAAAAGAAAAGAGAATGACGTGGCGAAAACGAAAGTTAGCGGATTTAGAAAATTTCATTACTTTTAAACACAAGTGTCGGTAGGGTTTGCCATCGATCACTTCTTCACCTCCACTTTGATCAAATGGCAAAAGTCACCCAAAACTTTATAAAATGTCAGTTTGACCCCCTCAAGTTTATAAAGTTTAAGTTTACCCCCTATAGTATATATAAATATGATTTTTCCTTAATAACTTTCACGTTTATTTGTTTATTTTTTTCTTGAGGTCCCGATATAAATTTTTTAAAAACAGATTCATCTTAACCTACTTTTTAGGTATAGTGGGTTATATTGATTGACGGTGACGTGCTGGTACCATAAAGAATGAGACCCATACTGAAAAACATCGGTCCCGTTGTCTAACCGTCTTTTATCTATGTTTCAATCTATAAAGTTGACTTGCCGTAACTTCATACATTTCTTTTATGTATTTAACTACGATTCTTTTTGTCAGTGACGGATCTTGGAAAAAAATTCAGAGGGGTATCAAAACTTTTGTTCAAGGGTATCGAGAAACATAAAAACGGTAAATAAAAATTCCACTATGCGTCGAAAGTTGAGGGGTACCGTACCCCTGGGTCTAATGTAGATCCGCCTTTGCTTTTTGTGATTACCACGTTAATGCCACTACCTCAACAATTTAATGTCCGCCTCCCGATGCGGAGCGCATGGTAAAATTTATTTAACCCCGTTTCTTTTTATGACTAGTTACGTTAATATCACAGACTTAACCATTTAAGGTTCGTTTCCGGTGGCTAAGCACATGATAAAATTTCTAGTTCGAATCAAATTGCAAAAAGGATTTGTTATTAATCAATTTTCCGTAAATCCAAATCCACACCAAATCTCTCAACCGGTGGCCATCATCACTTTCAAACTGATTCATCTTCCAGCCACAGATCAGGTATACACGAACAGTTTTCAAGAGTGTAATCTTGTTTTGATGATGAATTAGGGCACGTAATCTTCTTATGTGAGAACTTCAAGCACCGATATGTTAGGATTTCACACCTTTACACAATAATAGTTGAAAAAATTTAAAATGAACTCTACATAGGGTTTAGGGTTTAACAACCTGTATGCATCCACCATCATTGCTAGTATATATTGACGTTTAGCTCCATCCTATAGCAGGAGATCAGTAAGAAAAGGGAAATTGATCCAATAATTAGGGTTAGGACATTTCTATATATGCATAGAACAGCTAGCATGTTATTTGTAACTTATAATTTGTGCAGATGTGTGTCTAAAGTGAAGTCTTTCAGCTTTGAGTTATTTGCAAAAAGTGATTATAATTTTCTGATTAGTTAGGGTCAGATTTGGAGAAGTGAAGAAGTAACCATAAGAAAACTGACTATTATAAGTACTTTCAAGTGTTCAACTTTGGGGCTGTTATATTAGCTCTACCGCTAATTCTGCTCCTTAAAAATGCTCTACAAATCCATCGAGTTCATTAGAAAGGCCATACTCTAAATGATATAACATAATGGTTTGGGTTCGACAAACAAGTATAGGGATCGGTTTGTATCAAAGAATAGATTGTTTTTAACAATCAACAGTGCACTGTTCAACAATTTTTATATTTGCTGATATCCTCTAATAGTGTCTGCCTTCACTTCAAACACTTCCATTGATTTTCATATTTGTTGATGAAAACAAACAAACGTACCTAGTATATCCCACTCGTAGAGTAAGGTTTGGGGAGGGTGAGATGAGGGCAAAACTTACTTCCATCCTAAGGGATAGAACAGCCGTTCCCGATGTCAGATTTGTTGATGCGAGTCTTTAATTTCCAAATCACTTTACTGTGCTCACCTTCATCTGTAATATTAAGATCTGAATTTTTTAAATAATTTGTATCCCTAAGCTAACATACAAGAGTGTCATTGAGTTCATTACATAAGTTGACCCAATTGCAAACTTTCTAACTTAAACATCTTTCAAGAGGATTGGAGATGTAATGAACTCATTCACATTTTCTATGTGATTGATAACCAAAATGATCATTTGTTGATATATCTTGCTGCATTTTGGAAAAATAACCTGGATTTGCAGAGTAGCACATGTCCAATGGACTAGCAGTGTGACTAATAGGACCCATGCAATTTTGTTGAACGAAAATAACTACTAATAAAATAATGCGGTTGACTGACTTTCAGGTGCCCGTGCCAAAAACATAAAATTTAGTAATAATCTCACTGAACAAAGTACTCACTAAACCGTATTTATTAAAACGACTTAAGACATACTACTAAATTCTAATTTGAGAAAGTGGAGCCCAAGAATATAGTGAACTTGGGCTGGTGTCACATGGAATATAATCCAATGTTAATATGTTCTGGGCCATCGATCCACTAATCTGTCAGTACTTTGTTTGTATGTTTATGTTGTTTGTCATTCTGACTGATAATTAAATAAATAATATACCGTTTCAACATTATGCTGTCAGCTGATGCTTGTTTTTTTAATATCAGTAACAAAGAAGTGACATTAATAGTTTTGTAGATGTAGTAACAAAGAAGTTTGTCTTCATTCCACCTTTTTGAGTTTTGTTTCCTTGTTTTTTTCCCTTATAGATAAGGTCCGGCACATAGTTACCGAATTCGCTCAGCCCCCCACGATCCCCGTATTGGATCGTGATGTACCAAAACGAAATTCGCAGCGTACCAAATCGCTATGGTACGGCGAATTCGACTTACCTGGTTCGGCGATCTTCTGACCATGGTTCGGCGATCCAATAGCATGAAATCGTTGTACCATTGCTGCCCCAATTCGCGATTTTGGGATAGGAATTCGGTGGTTCGATTATTGCCTGGTTCACGATTTTGGATTCTTACCTTTTCTCTCTCTAGGTCGACGGGATTAAGCAAGAGCTTTTAGGGTTTTCTTTGGATCAAGTTAAATAAATTGTTTGTGGTGGCCCAGCCCACTCTTGTTTCACATTATTATTAAATTTCTATGGATCTAGTTTAATAAATTGGTTTTCTGGTGGCTCAGCCCACTCTCGTTTCAATTATTATCAAGTCCAATAAATTGTATTTGATGTTTTTGCCCACTCTCGTTTCAATTATTATTAAGTTCAATAAATTGTATTTGATGTTTTGATTTGGAATTTGACAATAAGTATTATATTGTATTTGAACTTATGTTTCATTTTGGTACATCGAACCGAACTACATGGTACACCGTACCGGTTCGTACCGAAATGAACCTACCCCCCTCCGTACCGAATACGTTAACTCTAGCGAATTGCGTACCCGAACCGCGTACCCGTACCGGAGCGAACCGCGTATTAGGTAACTATGGTCCGGCAGTGCTTTTGTTCTGAATCTTATGCTTACAAGAACTGGATTCTAGCACACATGTTATGATATATTTGGTGAATAACTCGATTTCATGAATGCACTTCTTAGAAAGAAAGTTTTTTGCATGCTAGGCACAACAAAATCTTTAAAATACATGGTAAGTTGCCAATTCCTATGTAGCATTTTGTTTTATTTTCTAAACTTTTGGCGGTTGGCATTCATTTCTCCAGGTAATTTTCCTTGAAATTACTTTAAATAGAAGTTTAACAAAACTTAACTTTGTATTGTAATTCTCGCCTTTTCTTGAATATGTTAATCGAACGATTTGTGCATTGTTTCCTTATTGGGCCTGTAGACACTTCCTTATGCCTTTAAACTGTGACTTAAGCTAAAAAAGAAAATCATGATGGTCATGGCATAATGAGTTTAAAAAGAACCCATGAAGGTTATGTTATATCTCAAACGGGTCAAACCAAACAAATTTAAATAAAAAAGGAACGAGTCAAAGTTGCCAAAGCGCACTTTTATTTTGTATGACCTCCAAAAACATTTACTCAAAAAACTTAGATTATCACTATAATAGTATAATTCCTTAATAATCATATTTAAAGCATAGATGGTTTTAGACTTCTTAAAAGATGGACAAAAGGCTGTTTGCAGGGTCAATCCAACCTGACCCGGCCCGTTTGACCCACACTCTAAAATTACCAGTTTCAAAACAGACCGGCATTGCTCCATCGGCTTAAAAGAGTTTAATTTTGTAATGCTTTCTCATTTTGATTGTTTAAAGGACTGACGGTAGTTGCTCATTTTCCCATTTCACAAGTATGTGTTCAAATGCAATGAAATTTTTTTCTTCAAATATTAGTTTTTTTTTTCAGTTTTCACCTCCATTTTCTCCATCAATAAGACTTGTGGTGGACTATACCCATAGCTAACACATATAGCCTCAACTCTCATGTCTATTTCTATTCAACTTCATACACAATCCACACTACAATTCATGCACTTTAGCAAAATGTTCCAGAGTTCATGAAAAGCAAATCGTCATTGAATTCAATAGCAGTCTTGATCAAGACAGGCTTTATTCTACACGTTCAGTACACATTTTAACGTGCTTTATATCTTGTTGCAGACATTCACGATTCACGTATTCAGTGGAGTGAGTTTTGGGAGCTAAAGTTTAATGGCCCAAAATTCATAAGTGGAATGTGACATCTATTGATACCGACTTCTTTAAAGAAATTGGTCCCTCCAGTGGTCTCAAGATGCAAATCGATTCTCACAGGTATAAGCCTTTTGTTTTCTCTGAGACTAGATTTAGTTTCATATCACTCCTTGCATTTTTTGTACTTTTGACTGTTTATATTCTTCTCTTTTTCCACAACTCATGATTGCTGATACATAGCAATTTTGCATTATATTAGATTTTTTGGCGAGGGTTTTGTTTTACTCGTCAATGTATACTGTTCCTAATTCGAAAGTTATTTGATTTAACTAGACATAGGAAACAACAATTACTATTTTACTAAAAGAAACCTTCTGCTGAATATATAATTGTAATTGTCAATTACAGAAGACAAGGTGGTTTGACAAGTGGTATTGTGTTCTTAATCAAGTAGGATTTAGGCCTTGGGACATTTTAACAATTTGGTTTAGTGATTAGGAGTCATTTATTCCCTATAAGTAGGAGATTAACCAAATCATTAGGCAGGGAGAAACCATATTTGGTGAGGTTGTTATTAGTTTATAGGGTCCATTGGCCTCATGAAAGTTGGTCAACCACTTTGTTTCGTTATTAATTAATTTCGTTTGATAAACTTGTTTGGGTCTTAACATAATGTTTTGTGGTTTGGATTTGGATATCTATTTATGCAATTCAATGATTTAAATGGATCTCAGTCTGATCCATGATCCACCACAACTTTATAATTTCATAGAACATAAAATTTAGAATTCAACATAGGCTATTCCAATTTCCAAGTATGCACATTCTTACTGGTCCTAGGGGGTGTTTGAATGCGTGTTTCCCAAGTGATTACCGCTATCTGAAAATTCAGATAATTAGTTGTTTAAAGCTAGGGATAGGTCATAGGTATATAATTTTACATTTATAATAACCTTTTCTTTTGTAGAAACTTCTTACCCTACTCTAAATCCATATAATATATTTTTCCTAAGTAATTTGAAAATCATAATCACTTCACCCAAACACTTAAACTGATTACTGCAACTTCAAATTTCAATAATCAGTTATACTTTTTATTGAATTCAGTATATGGCAACTTGAAAATATGAATACCTCTGGATGAACCAGGACACATATACTCTCACTGCACTCGGCTGCTTGTCATTTTCCTGTCTTTTATGGTGGGTCGTCTTGTGTTATATTCCTCTTTAACTTTTCTTTTTGCAACTTCCTCTACCTTTTGAAATTTACACGTAAATAAATCAGAATTCAAGTGCTTAAAGTGGTGAAATTTGAAAAAAAAAAAAAAGAAAGAAGAGGAATTCCAAGCAGCAGGGGGAAAGAGAAAAAGCAGTTAGTAATTATTGGGATTGGAAGGTAGAAAAAAAAAGTAGAAATTGTGGAGATGAGATTCCATCTTGAAGAATGAAATGAAGTGCAAGTTTTTTTTACATAAAGAAAGAAAGAAAGAGTACATAAAACTTTTGGTTTGTCTGGTTGATATACAGTCTTTTATTGTAGGCAGATAGTATGTAATGTACCTTAACATATGTATACTTTCTAAAAGCTTTGCATGTCCCATGAAACCCATATCCTCCTTTCTTTAACTTCTCATAGGACCACTATTCCACCCTCAATATGCTCATCCTTTACACCATTTTTTGATAACGGGTCAGGTCAGGTCGACCCAAAACACCATTTGTACAAAGTTTCTGATATTTTATATAAATTTGTAGTGTGAGATATGGTCAAGAAAGCTACATTTTTAATAACAATCTGATCTTTTCCGAATAAAATGACTTAGGAGGTTTTTATGGATTGAAAATACACTTTTGAACCAAAAAACTCTCGGCCCATTTTATTTATTTCTTTTAATTTAGTTATTGCAAGTATTTGACCCTCAAAGAGTATATACGACCCTAATCGACCCATTTGTGAGTAAATGGGTCGGTCAGGTTGAGTCGTAAAACACTGTTTGTACAAATTTTTTGATTTAGATATGATTAAGAAAGTTGCATTATTTTAATAGCAAATCTGATTTTTTTTTGAATAAAATGACGTAGGAGGTTTTATGGATTGAAAATACACTTTGGAACCAAAAAAATCTCATCCCATTTTATTTATTTCTTTTAATTTATTTATTTTTAAGCATTTGACCCTCAAAAGAGTATGTACGACCCTAATCGACCCATTTGTCAGTAAATGGGTCGGGTTGAGTCGAGAAACACTGTTTGTACAATTTTTTTGATTTCTATATAGGGTATAGGGTGTGAGATATGATTAAGAAAGTTCATTATTTTAATAACAAATTTGATTTTTTGAATCAAGTGATGTAGGAGGATTTTATGCATTAAAAATACATTTTGGAACCAAAGACTCTCGACCCATTCTACTCATTTATTTTACAAACAACCCGAATTGACCCATTTGTCAGTAAACGGGTCGAAATGGCCACCTCTACGTTTATTTGACAGTAGTGTCTTCCTACCTGTGCAGAATTCGTCAATGATCTGTTTAAACATTCGCGGAGTACAACTACACTAACCATTGTACAACCACTGAAGCACAGGGAGAGCCGAAAACGACAATCTGACGCGCTTACTCCACGTAAAATGAATTCGTATTCCATCATCAAACCTTTAGCTTCGGGACGAACGATTTGTGGGTCATACTGCTGAATGACATATCAAGAATTTGTGTTGTAAAGAAGTTTCAAAGCCGTTGACATTTTGGTAAATTCCCATTTTCTTTAATTCTCTTGTTTCTTTTTCCTGTTATCCTTTTGATCTTGTTGCCACCGGACCACCACTTAGTTCCTTTACATGCTCACGCTTACCACAGGTTGTTTATCTAACCTTAGACTTTTTAAAAAGGCTATGTTACTTTGAATTTATTTGCATATTCATTTCACTTGTAGATTTTCTACTTCGGAGTTTTTAAAACTGATTATCTGCTTATTATCTTTTGAAAGAAGTGCACTGATTCCCCTCGTCTCATGTTCGAATCTTGCTTCCACCGGCTTCTTATCATAACATCTTGAAGGCCATCTGTTTAGCAAAAGCTATGATTTACTTGATCCTGTTGGTTAACATGGTATTGGTGGGGTCCGTGAGTTTTCTAGTGATGGGTTCTCGTGGTTAAAAAAAAAGTGTCTTATTTCATTTATAAATAATTTATTTAAAATGTCTTATTTCACTTGTAAATAATGAAATTAAAAATCTAGATGTCTCTGGTTGGATCATTGGTTAAATCGAAAATTTGCAACAACTCATCTTACAAAACTTGTGTATTTTGCTCTTTTTTTTTTCTTTTTAACAAAAACGTTTGTTCTTAGGATACTAAAATATATTATTTTTTACGAAAATGATACTTAATGGATAAAAACTTGGTCAATTGTATCAAAATATATAGATCTTGATACGCATTATAACCGTGTGTAATGAATTAAAAATTTTACTTTTTAATGTATTAAAAATGCAAATTTTATTGTGTTACTTGATGAATGACCTTTAATCAAAAAATTACCAAAGGGTATTTGTCTCAATGGTACACAAGTGTTGTATGGTGTCCCCTTTTCAAAAGGTCGTGGGTTCTAGTCCCGTCGTATAGACTTATGAGTAGATTTAGAGTGTGTGAGTTTTTCGTTCAAAAAAAGAAAGTAAATGCATTCAACTATGAATTGCTACTATTTATTACATTCTCTCATTGGTCACCCTTCTTGTTCACCTCTCTTCATCGAAGGTCGGTTCTCGTTAGGGTTTTGAGGTAGATTTTGACTTTATGTGGTTAGGCGTGGTGAACGGGAGCTCAAAGATGAAGGGTGAACATCGAACGTTGTTCATGGTGGTAATCGTGGTTGTTTTGCAACATGGATGATTGTCGTAGGGGTGGGAAACGGTAGAGGAGAGGTTAGCCTTTTAACGATAATACTAACAATAATAGTTTATTTTAAAATTTAATTAGACAATTGTATTGCAAATTAGTTAGCAAAGTCTATATATTTAAAATGAGTGTCACATGAAATTATAAAATTTCTTGGTTTGATATACATAATTATATTGCATATAATTTCAGCACATTTATACGCTGTTAACTCTAAAATCTTTCAACTAAAATTTCACGATTTTATTTATCTTTTCAAGGGTTGTCCACAGTAAATATCATAAGTTCATAATGTAACTAAAAAACCAAATATAAAGATTTTGAGTAAATTAAAATTCACAAACTAAAGTGAAGTTTAAAATCAAGAAAATTCCCAACAAAAAAGCGAGCATAATATGCAACAAATTGAAACGATGGGGGGTTGTCATTTGTAAATTCCATGGCTAAATAAAAAGGGTCTTTCTTGGTCTCTTCAGGGGCAATTTCGTCATTTCTGATTCTATTGGGAATTAATTACACGGATGGCCCCTGTGGTTTGGTCAAATTATGGTTTTGGCCCCTAGGATTCAGAAACTACAACTTTGACCCAATAGTTTGCACGATTGTAACACCCATGGCCCCTGGGTTGGATGTCAGTTAAGTTTTTCAGTTAAATAGGTGTAAAATGTCTAAAATACCCTTTACATTAAAAAACATCATAAATTAAACTAATACCATATGTGGGACCCACCAAACCTAAATCAAAACCCACTTCATATTCTTCAACATTTGTCCTCCACCACTACCACCGACGCCATTTCCGGCGACAACCACCACCGGCGCCATTTCCGGTGACAACCCCACTTCATCTTCTTCAACAAACTCCTACCCTACCCCAGCACACCCCACCTCACCCCACCTTCAACGTCATCTTCATTACTTGCACCCCTCCGCACACAGATATAGTTTTTATTCAAAGAACTAAGAAGTATTTGTGAGATACGAATACGTGTGTCGGTGTAATCAGAAAATAATTACAACATAAAACCCAAATAATCCTCTATTCAGGCGCAATCAGACGAGAAATTTATTTGTTATTCGATATTTTTAGCAAATAATCCTCTATTCAGGCGCAATCAGGTGGGGTTGGCCGGAGAGGCCATTCGGAGGGGTGCAAGTAAAGAAGATGAATTAAAAAAGCTCCGCAAGCCACCGCCCACCTGTCAATTATACACCACGCGCTGTCATCGTAATCGTGCAATTTTCCGATCCGTTTCTCTTCCTCTTTCTCTTTTCTTCGTTTCCTGTTCTTGATAATGGCAGCAAGTTCTGGAAACTGCATTCCTGCTCCTGGTACTTGCCCTAATTCTTCGATTCTCTTACTTTAAATTTTCATCTGATGTTTTTATCTTCGATTTCCAAAGGCGATCCAGGTTTTGGTTTCATCCCTCGCCGATGTTTTTATCTTCGATTTCCACAACAGCCTGAAACCACCGCCGCCACCACCATCAATCTGAAACCGCCGCCGCCGCCACCATCAACCTGAAACCACCAATCGCCAAGAGGGTTCCGACGAAACCACCACAGCCTGAAACCACCGTCGCCGCCACCAACAATCTGAAACCACCGTCGAAATAGGTGGGTGGTGGTGGTTTGACCCATGGTTGGGGTTGAGAGAAGATGGGTGGGATAGAGATAAGATGGGTGGGGTAGGGGTGGGGTGGTATTTATATTGTTTTTTAGTTTTTAATTTTTAAAGGGGTATATAGGTCATTTTAAAAAATTTAACCCTAAAAGATAACTGACATCCAACTCAGGGGCCATGGGTGTTACAATCGTGCAAACTATTGGGTCAAAGTTGTAGTTTCTGAATCCTAGGGGTCAAAACCATAATTTGACCAAACCACAGGGCCATCCGTGTAATTAATTCTTCTATTGGTGAAAAACTTTCAACTAAAGCAGGCGGTTCTATATTTACTTTCTTATGGTTTATCCACAAATTTCATAACATAGTAATGTGTATTTTTCTTTTGCTTTTTTGATGAATATAATGTGAAAAACCAATTATTATTATAAATATAAATTTTCCTATTTATTAATATACTTGTAACAATTATATAGACATGTTATCCAAATAATTGTTAGAATTATAAGATGATTAAGTTTCATTCTTCTATTGTTAGCGAACTTAGTAAGTTCGCTTGTTTAGCAGTAGTTTGTTAGTTTTGTCTATAAATAGCTTCTTTGTAACATTATTCAAGTTATCAATCAATTCATATCAGTTTTACCCCAATTATTCTCTCTCATTTTTTCTCGTATATCATTCTCGCTTGTTTTAGCGATTATTCTCGATATCATAACATGGTATCAGAGCATATATGCTCCATTATGTGATTTTTTTCCTTTTTTCGCACTCATTCTTTGTTGTTTCATTCGTTTTCTCATTTTTTGTGTCATTTGGGGGTTGTTTTCTGTTTTGATCCGTTCAAAACCTTCATTTTTTGTTTCTAATCATTCCTACGGTTGGATTTCTTCATATACTTCTCTGATTTTGAGTTATGATGATTTCTGGATCGATTTCACGTTTTTCTGTTCGTGCAGGCGAACTTGTCGGATTTCTGGATCGATTTCACGTTTTTCTGTTCGTGCAGGCGAACTTGTCGCGATAGTTTGTTACGGGCGAACTTATTAAGTTCGTCCGTTTCTTTCCTCAGAGAACTTAACAAGTTCGTTTCTTGGCGAACTTAACAAGTTCGCTTATTCCAGTTTTCATTTTCTTTCTGCTTTTCATGCCTGCTACTGTTGATCCCGCAGTTGTTGTTCCTATGGATTCTTCTAATCCTTTGTTCTTACATTCTTCTGATCATCCGGGTCTCTTACTTATTTCTAAAATATTTGACGGCTCTTCTTTCGGATCCTGGAAACGTGTCATGTCCATTGCCTTATCTGCTAAGAACAAACTTGGTTTTGTTGATGGGACTGTTGTCAGACCTACTTCCTCTCCTAATCTGGAGTTATGAAAAAGATGCAATGATATGGTTATTTCTTGGATTTTGAACACTTTGTCCAGTGATATCAGTGAGAGCGTTTTATATGTTGAGACTGCTCGACAACTCTGTAAAGAGTTAACTGACCGGTATGGACAGAGTAATGGGGCCAAATATTATCAATTGCAGGAGTCTCTTTCTGCTATTTCTCAAGGGAGTGATGATGTTGCTACATATTTTCCCAAAATCAAAGCTGTTTGGGATGAGCTTAATGCAATCGAGCCTATTCCTCCCTGCACATGTGGTACTTCCCAACTTATGGCTAAGCACGAAACAGATCAACGTTTGATGCAGTTTCTGATGGGTCTTAACCCTTGTTATGACATGATTCGTGGGAATATTATCATGATGAAGCATCTTCCCTCAATCAAGATGAGAAACAGAGGGAGCTTCATTCATCGGCTCAGTTTATTCCTCAGAATGCTTCTATGAATGCTTCTGTGCAAGTACCAGAGAATTACATTGCTCGGAAAGGTTATGTTTGCTCTCATTGCAAGAAGCCAGGACATGATGCCAGCAAATGTTATCGTTTAATTGGGTTTCCTAAAGATTTCAAATTTACTAAACCCAAAGCTGCTGCTAATGTTGTTTCTGATGCTGGGGTTACTATTCCTACTTCTGGTGCTCCTAATGCTCTTTCTTCTGAACAGTACAACAATCTGTTGCAACTTCTTCAGCAGAATTCTGGGGTTCAGGGTGGTGTTCCTAATGTTCAATCACTCAGCTTTGCAAATTTTGCAGGTATTATTGCTTGCAATTCGACCACGGTCGATACTACTTGGATCATTGATACCGGTGCAAGTAATCATATGTGCTTTGATTTCAATTTACTTTCTGATGTTCAATTGCTTAACTCACTCGTTTATGTTCTTCTTCCAAACGGGCATGTCTTAACTGTTACGCAGGTCGGAACAGTTCATCTTACCAAGACGTTTTCTATTTCTAATATCTTCTTTGTGCCTCAGTTCAAGCACAATCTCTTATCTGTTCCTAAACTTTGTAGGGATACAAAGGGTCTTATTTAGTTTCTGAAACTACTTGTTTCTTGCAGGCCCCTTCGCTGAGTAGTCCGTTGGTCCTGGGAGATCTTCTCAACGACCTTTATCTTTTGAATCCAAATAGACTTTTCTCTATTATAAACTGTCTTTTGTAGCTAGTAGTATATCCAGTTCTCAAATGTTTGATCTTATTCATATTGATACGTGGGGACCGTATCGATCTACTACATTTGATGGATATAAATATTTTCTCACCATTGTTAATGATTTTACTAGAACTACTTGGACTCATCTTTTAACAACTAAAGGAAATGCCTTTACTATTCTTCAAGGGTTCATTGAAATGGTTGAGACTTAGTTCAGTACCAAAGTGAAGCATGTTCGATCTGATAATGCTTTTGAACTTGGTTCGGGTGTTCATCATGCCGAGTAGTTTAAACAGAAAGGTATTATTCATCAGACTACTTGTCCTGGGGTTCCTCAACAGAATGAGGTGGTGGAACGTAAACATAAGCATCTTCTCGAAACTGCTCGTGCTCTTATGTTTCAATCCAAGTTACCGATAACTTTTTGGGGTGAATGCGTTCTTACTGCTACTCATTTGATTAATATTTTCCCCACACGGGTTCTTAAGGGAAAGTCCCCTTCTGAGATGCTCTTTGGTAAAGCTTCTTCATACACCCACCTTCGCACTTTTGGGTGTTTGTGTTATGCATCTACCTCTACAATGGGGTTTATATCAATTGGATGTTAATAATGCTTTTTTACATGGGGATCTTGACGAAGACATATATATGCTTTCTCCTCCTGGAATGCCTTTATCCTCTCCTAATCATGTCCTTAAGCTCAAAAAGTCTCTTTACGGTTTGAAGCAAGCTTCAAGGAAGTGGTATGGAAAGCTTTCTGATGCTCTTAAAACCAAAGGTTATATGCGGTCTTCCAATGACTATTCTTTATTCTCTAAGACGATGGGGGGTTCTGTTGTTCATGTCGCTGTTTATGTTGATGACATTCTTCTTACTAGTAATAATGATCAAGAAATATCTGCTTTGAAGGTTTTCTTACATTCCACTTTCCAGATCAAGGATTTTGGCACTCTCAACTACTTTTTGGGCATTGAGGTTCTCAAATCTCCATCTGGTCTTATTATGACTCAATGCAAATTTGCCAAGGATTTGCTGACTGAGTTTTCTACCGACGATGTTTCTTCTGTTTCGTCTCTTTTGCCTTTACATTTACAACTCAAGCTCAACGAAGGTCAAGTTCTTGATGATCCTTTGGCCTATCGTCGACTTGTTAGTAAACTCAATTACCTTACTCATACTCGGCCTGATCTTGCTTTTGCGGTTCAGTTTCTCAGCCAGTTTATGAGTGATCTGCGTGTTCCTCATTGAAATGCTGTGTGGCATACTTTTAGGTATGTCAAAGGCACTTGTTCTCAAGTGTTGTTCTTTAATAATGCTCCTGCTATGTCTTTGTCTGCTTATTGTGATTCTGATTGGGCAGCTTGTCCTAATACTCGGCGTTCTGTCAGTGGCTATTTCATTTCTCTTGGGGGCAGTCCTATTTCTTGGAAATCCAAGAAGCAACCTACTGTTTCTCTTAGTTCTGCTGAAGCTGAATATCGTTCTATTCGCCGTGTCACACAGGAACTTGCTTGGTTGACTCGTTTGTTTGTGGAGTTTTGGCTTGATAATCTTACTCCTGTTCCTCTCAAACGTGACAGTCAGGTGGCTATTCATATGCTAAGAATCCAGTTTTTCATGAGCAAACTAAGCATATCGAGTTGGATTGTCATTTTGTCCGTGAGAAGCTTCAAGCCGGTTTGATTCTGCTTTCTCACACACGGACTTCTGATCAACTTACGGATTTATTCACAAAGAGTTTGGCTGGTCAACCGCATTCAGATATCATTTCCAAGTTGGGGTTGTATACACCTCCAACTTGAGGGGGGTGTTAGCGAACTTAGTAGCGAACTTACTAAGTTCGCTTGTTTAGTATAGGGGCGAACTTATTAAGTTCGCCTGGTTCAGTAGTTTGTTAGCTTTGTCTATAAATAGCTTCTTTGTAACATTATTCAAGTTATCAATCAATTCATATTAGTTTTACCCCAATTATTCTCTCTCATTTTTTCTAGTTTATCATTCTCGCTTGTTTTAGCGATCTCGTTTATCATTCTCGCTTGTTTTAGCGATCTCGTTTATCATTCTCGCTTGTTTTAGCGATCATTCTCGATATCATAACATCTATATAATGCTCATTATATTTCATTTATAAGATACACTTAAACTAATGAAATAATCATCTCTCTTTATATACATTCTTCTTATAGTACTATACTTCCAGGCTGTTAACCAAAATTGAATGGTGAAACCAAAACCATCAGTCGATATATGAGCAGACCAATGTCCGACACTTTATTAATCACCAAGTATGAAAGTTACATCGATCCTCTCCATCTATATATAATAATTCGACTTCCTAACCCATCATAAACCTTGTGTGACTCAAATTCCTAACACCTAGGACTAGATAAACACATAAACAATCCTAAACTAACTCAATCAAACTATTGATAATCACCCTAGTAAACAACCCTATTTAATGACTTAAACTCAATAAACATAAACTAAACTTTCAATTAACCTTTTTTAAGGTTTAGCCCTTCAATTTTCTTAAATTTTACTAATTAGGATTAAATTCTTGAATCTCCCCTCTAATCCTAATCCACGTCTTCATTAAGTAGTAGTCATGGTCTATAGTCCTCTTTTTGGGTTAAGTCACTTCTTCCCTTTATTTCCACTTCAGACATTTAGACACATAACGTCCAACCTTGTTGCATTTAAGAAAGCTAATATGAATTTTATCTTGCTCTTTTTAACCTTCGTTTTGTTGGAACCAACCATCTAAAGTCCAGACCTTTACCAAATCCGCGACCTCTACCACAGACACTTCCATTGTCTTCACATTTCAAGTTCTCTTGACCACCTTGACCACATTGTTCACAACCAAGGTACTTTTCCTTTTCCATAAATATTAGAGAACAACTTACCATGAGTTTCTTCTTTCTCGTCTGGTTCTTTGAATTGTTCTTCGTAGGCTTTCAACTTTCCAACTGCCTCCTCAAATGGCATTGTATCAAACTTAAAACATTGCTCTATTGAAGCTATGGCTTGGAGAAACAATTTTGGCATTGAATCAAACAATTTCCTTACTAAATTCTCCTCTTCAATCATTGTTCCAAGACTCTTCATCTTTGACACCAACCCACTTAGTTTTCCCACAAAAATCAATCGAATCTCCTTCCTTAATCTGAAGTCCTTCAAACTCACTCCTTTGAGTTTGGAGACGAGCCTTCCTTACCTAATCAACCCCTAAGAATCGTACTTTAAGAGCATCTCATACTTGCTTAGCTTTAGTATAACTTACCAATTGTAGGACAAGATCTTCGTGTATGGCCTGCAAAAGAAAGGCATTAACCATCTTGGATTTCCTTGGGTTCACAATAGTCTCGACTGTAGATTCAATAGTTTCATATATCCTGTGTGAATCCATTATGGTTTGAACCTGAACAATCCAAATGAGATAGTTTGTAAAAGTCAACATGGCACATTGATAGCCCATCGATGATCCTCTTTTTCTAATTGGTCTGAATGCCAAATTCGTTTTTTGTACTGCTATTTTCTTCACCCCGCTGTTTACAAATTTTCAAACGTCTCCTTGATTAGAGCTCTAGGCTCCAAAAACCCGATCTCTATCTTGATCGTAAGTCCTTGCGTTATAAACAGAAAACCAACCACCTGCACATTGTCTCTGAGTGGTCAAACGAATAACTCAGCAACCCAATATTTTCCTACGCTACCTGTGGTTTACTTATGCCAAAAGAACTAACCACATTCTATTGTTCTTGTTCTAGGAGAAGAAGAAAGGCTTGAGTTCTTGATCTTACTAGGGTTTGAAAACTGTTTTGTTGTCAAATAATCATGCTGTTGTGCTTATTACTGCCTTTGACCAAAATAAAAGAAGCACAGTGTTGTGCTAATTACTGCATTCAACCAGAATAAAAAAAAACAATCAACCTCAAACATTGTTTTGTGATCTAACAGGAACTCGACCAAAGTTTTGGTCGAACACTGCTTTTGATGCTTGTTGGTGTCGAGCTGTTATAATCTTTGGTCATTCGACGATCATGGATTCCAAACCATGTCTATTGGTGAAAGAAAAATCATTTGTCGCCCTTTCTTCTTCACTACTACTATGTGATTGCTGGTATCAATTTAAGATGTGTGGTGATCGAGCTTTTAAGGCTCTAATATCAATTGTTAGCCAAAATTGGATCGTGAAACCAAAACCATTGGTCTATATATGAACAAACCATTATTCAAACACTTTACTAATCACCAAGCATAAAATTTATAATGACCCTAACCATCTATATATAATAAATCGACTTCCTAACTAAGCATAAACCTTATGTGACTCGTATTCCTAACACCTAGGACTAAATAAACACTCCTAAACTAACTCAAACTATCAATAATCACCGTATAATAAACAACCTATATGATGAGTTAAACTCGATAAACATAAACTAAACTTTCAATTTTCTTTTGGTTTTGACCTTTAACATTCTTGAATTTCAATAGTTAGGATTAAATTCTTCATAGGCTATATATTTCTGAATTTTTTCCATATCTTTTACCTTGTATTTTTTTAATATACCTTTAAACAAAGTTTTAGATATATGAATATTTTTAAGTAATTAAAATATTTAATAAAACGACAATTCACATTATAAAAGCACAAATTAAAATAACGTTTAAATTCAATAAAATTCCCAACAAAAGAGAAAAATAATAAACATGAAAAAAATATGTGAAGAAATGAAATGGGGGTGGGTACTTGCAACTTGTAAGCCCTCCAATCTCCATGGCTCAAAAGGGTATTTCTCGGTCCCCTCAGGGACAATTTCGTCATTTCCTATGCTTTTGGTAATATTACCATTCTACCCTTTACGACCAAAGCCATGCTGTGATCACTTGTCCATTGTGCTTCAACAGTTACCCCATGCTTCCGAGGCACTTGTTCCAAATCCATCGGCTGGAATCTCTATACCCCCCGCGTACGTTAGCATACTCCTCACGTTCACGTTAGCCTCGACCCCACCCCCATGTTGTCCATCCTCTTGTTCCCCGGTCAACCCAAGAAAATCCCTGGTCAAACGGTCCGTCTTCTGCCACGTGGACATATTCCCTGACGTCATCCCCATGTGCTGGTGGTACCCCGGCGAGATCACGGCGGCCGTCACCAACTCACCCATATCCAAACTGCTCATTGTGGACCCCACGTGATCCCCCACCGCCCCCACCGTCGCCGCCTTCTGCAGCAGCGCGGTGGCGGAGAGGTGCGCCGGCGGGATCGTGCTGACGTGGAGGCCGTGGAATGCCGGCGGCGGTTCTTGGTAAAATGGCAAAGAAATCGCCGGATCCAGCTGGTGGTGGTGGTGGTTGTGGTGGTGGATGGTTTCGGGTTTGATTCGGGTCGGGTTAGGGTTTTGGGTGGGGATCCAAGTAGGGTTTGGGTTGTGATTGAAAGGGAAAAGTGATGATGGGGGGTTTTGTGAAGTTAGGTGAACGTTGAAGGGGGTATTTGTAACATTGTTGATAATTGAGGGGTGGTGAGTGTTGGTCATTGAAATTGCAGCTGCAGCTGCAGCTGAGAGTCTGGCAGTTTCTTCAGCCAAGGCGTCGCAGAAGGCTCTGTGGGTAATGAAGCTATCTTTCCTACACGCCATAAATGAAGTAAATTAATTAATAATATTAAAATATTTAACATTAAAATTTGTAAATTGTATATCATTTTAATTCTTTGTAAAAAAATAAAAATAAGTTATATACGTAAGAAAAATAATAATTTTTTTGATGTAAAATAAGAAAAATAAAAGTAATAAGTTTAATTAAATAATAAAACGACAGTTAATTAATTATAAATTATTTCATGAATAGGATTCAAGCTTCTACTTTTTAATGCAAAAGAAGGAAATTAATTTCATCATTGTAAAGCTACTCATTCCATAAATATCATGCAAATGTTTGTCCATTTCTATATTTAGGGACAATAATTCCATATCTATGAGCACACACAGTGACATTATTTTCTTTATTTTTTATTTTTAAATTGTTTTTTTTATTTCTTATATCGTAGTTTTATCACAAATATAATACTTATTAAAATATCAACAAAACCATCTAATTTTATGTTAAAAAATAAATACTTTAGTTTCTTTTTCTAATATCTAATATGAACAAGTATAAGATAATATTTACTAAATACACTCATTTTTAATCAATTAAAATTTTAGGGTTTACTAGTAAAAATATACTTCACACTCATCAAACAATATCCATCTTTTAACATAAAATTTCAAGATTTTTATTACTATATATAAAAGTAAATAATAAGTTTTAAAAATGCTAGATTTTTAATTATGTAATGTGCATGCATACAAGCAGTGAATGATGATGAAAATTTGCAGGTGATAGAATAATTGAAGAATATGGAGTAATAGTAGTACTGGCTATATAATGTATAGCTTTCAGCATCAATAGTATGCCATCAAAAGTAACAGAATAAGCAGTGGGAGTAATAATCAGTGTGTCCATATCAATTCTGCAATTGTCTTTAATGCATTTTAAGTTTTTAATACTTACTGTCTATCGAACTATATTCCATGCATAACGTACGCCATTTTGATGCATGTTTGACCAACAAACAAGTTGTCAAAAGTAGAGAAAATCAGTCAAATTACTACCAACTTTAAAAACATTGACAAAAAATGAACATACTTTTTATAAAATGTTAATGATTTTGAACATATATATATATAGGGATTTACAAAGTAGAAGACCTACATAATTAAGATCACTCACATTTAAATCTTCATTTATTTATGTAACTTTAAAATTTAGAAAAAGTTACAAAACTTTTATATTTTCACTCCTATATCAGAATTCTCATCCTCATATCCCATCCTCATATGTATAAGGAAAATTAAAGTGAATCCTCATATTTGAGGAAAACTAAAGTGAAAACTCATAATTTTAGGGATAAGAAATAAGATTTGAAAGGTTTTCAAAAATAAGAAATAAATTAATGAATGATAGTTTTTAGTTAAATTATAAATACAGTTACAAGCGAATTCTCTTATAGAAAGAAAAAATGCTATTTTTTACGAGATGTAGCTTCACAATTGTTTGTTTGTCAAAAGAGCAAATTTAATGCTTTAAAAAGGACAAAAGAATAGATTAACCGACAACCATAACCACCTATGAGAGAAAAGACTATGAACACTTCAAAAGAATTGTTTTTGGAAGTTTATGGTAATGTATCTTGAGTTATATATTTAATTCATTTCATGAAAACTTCTAAAAAGATACAACATATGAAAATGATGGATATGTTACCTAGTTAAGCAGGTTTAACCGGGCGTCGCTAAATTTAGGGTTTCATTTTGTCGAAATTTCCGACAAACTTTTCTTTATCAGAAATTTTCTTAGAAAAACTGACCTTGAGAAGAGAGTACCACAATCACATCTATACTCCCTAGTGCCACAAGTTTTAGAATGTGCTTTCCAATCAGATTGAACTGCATAGATCTTAGAACACTTGTCACACTTCCACTTCTTTTCACCATGTTTTCTGCAAAAGTGTTTTTTGATCCCAGTGAGGTCACCAAGAGCCCTAGAGGGGTGGTGGTGCACACAGCTAGGTTCAGGGCACACATAAGCTCTTTTCTTGATTTCATCTTTGTTGTTCCTTTGCTTCAGTTTCCATGGCAGGTTATGACCTCTTCTGTGGAGTTGAAGGTTTTGATCTCTTTGAAACCCTTTGTTGCATATCTCACACACAAATCTGTTTGTTGCCATCAGTGTTTTTGGTGATAATGCTATCACTTCTGCATCTGGATCTTTTTTATTTTCCAAAATATAATTAAATTAAAACACCATTAAATATAAACAAAAAGTTCAATCAAGATTATCACTTTTTATGATATTAATGCTGTTATTTATACTACATGTGTTTTTTTTCTTTACAAACATATATAAGATTTAATTGAGATCATTGAAAAACCAACTCCATTTTGGTTATAATTTTTAACTGAAGCAGGAAATAATTCTAATAAGTATGAAATCGCCGATGACGTATTGGCCTAGTGACACCTAATGTTTATTCCTATCAAGTGGTGCGTGTGTGTTCAAGTCCCGTAGAATGGGCGATAGGTGGATTTTAAGGGTAAATTTTAGGTGTGTGTGTAAGTCGTTAAAAAAGGAAATTATTAAGTATTAAATCATTACTTATGCAAGAAAGTGTAATTAGATTGCAAATTAAATCTTTTTTTGTATATATAGCAAAATCTGTACCTGGGTTTCCTGGGAGGTTTCTCTTTTTCTTGATCTTGTGAGGAGTAGGGTAGCGGTGATGATCATGTTGATCTTGAATATGATTTGAAATGGAAGAAAGAGCCATTGATGGAGTGAATTCATGATGAATCTTGCTTGGGGAAAGTACAGTGCTGGTTGCAGCTTCTTCAGACAAAGAATTACTTGCAGAAGAATAAACTGATGGTGAAAACATCATTTTTTAATTAGGGTTTTCAAGAAAATGAAAGAGATGAATAAGAATCAAACTGGAGAAGAAGATAAAACAAAAGAAACAAACCCTCCTTGCTTTTAAACAACAAGCTAGTAGCTTTCTTAATTTTACAAGTGTGTGAAGAAAAAAAGCAAAAGGATAATGAGGAAATTATTATTATTATTATTATTCTTAAATGAGAGGAGTCACTGTCTATGCTGTTGCTCCTTTTATTAGCTACCTCATGTGCCCTGCTTATTCTCTTTCGATCTGTCCCTCTGTATTTGCATGCAAATCAAAAGCATATATACATACTTGTTCAAAACCCTAAAACTATAGATGATATTTGCACATACATACACATATATGTATAGGCTTCTGTGTTTGTATTTATCATCGATGTACGTGTAACGACCGGTTTCATAATTTTCTATGGGAAATTCTAACCACACACGAAATATTGCTAATTGGACATGCCGCCGTCCTATACGCCCTCGTATAGGACAATACGAGGGCGTATAGGGTTCAGCCTCTAAGAACAGAATGGCACATGTCATTCTCTGTCTGGCGGCTGGTCCAATACGTGGCGTATTGAGCTATACGCAACGTATGGGTCACGGGTTATATTTTTGCTTCAAAAAGTTGGAAGATTTGAAAATTTATGAATCATATACGTGGCGTATTACCCTATACGCCATGTATAAGTTTTTTTTATTTAATTATCTTTTTTAATTTAATTTATATTGTGTTTTTTAATTTAATTTATATAATTTTGTTAATATAAGTTTGTTATCTATTTTTAATTTTATATATTTTTTATTTTTTTTAAACATTTATTATATTTTTACATTACAACCAAACAAAATATTAAACATTACAATCAAACAAAATATTAAACATTACAACCAAACAAATAAACTAAACATTATATACATTACATCAAAAAATTAAATATATACATCAAAATGTTTTACATGCATAACAACGAAACAAACTAAATACAAATAAAACAACTAAAACTAACCGGCTCTGTCGTCAGCCTGATCCGCTCCGCCGTCATCTTGACCCGCCCCGCCCTCATCCTGAACGGGGTCGTCCGGATAATGACGTGGCGGTGAAAGTGGTGGTGGCTCTATGTCGGCGGCTCGTGACAGAGGCGGCCAACCGCCAACATCATCAGGTCCTCCATGCGATCGACTTGACGACCCTGTCGTCGTGAGTCGGCAACAAGTCCATAAAGCAATGCCTGGGTAGCCCTGTCCAGCCTAACAGACCGACGTACGTGTCGGGGATGCTGTGGCGGATGATCGTGGATGGGCTCGACGTGCGACGTGTCCCCCATCGCCACACCCTGTAGCGGATCAGGCATAGGCGGCATTCGGCGTGGGAATCGGAAAATCTCCGTCTAACTTGACGTGGATGAAATGAGCATTGTTGAAGTGAACTAACGATACGATTTGATGTTGAGCGTGAACGTTAGGACCAAACCACAATGGAAAAAATGTTTGATTACCGCGATGCTTAAAAGATGAACAATCACCCCAAATCTTTGAGCAATTAGGAGTCATGTGTATGGCATCGACATCCAACGACTAACTGGTGCGGCTTTCACATCCTGCCAATCTATCGTGTGACGTACCCTATCATATTCTTGAAAGGCGACTCTGTCAAGAACAGTTCTCCACCATTCTTCTTTATTGTCCATCTCCTGTAGAAGTTGTTGTCGGATAAAAAGCCACCGGTTTTCATTTAACCCTAAGCCCAAAGCTACCGATCAAAAACCACAGTTACCGTCGGGATTTACATCCTGTATATGTGAAATGTACGGATAAAATAAAGATGGTATCAAATCCTTAAAACAATTTATATTGTTAACCGCATATTTCCCCATAATCAATGGAAACCCAAGATGGGCGTTATCATCTTGTGGTTGCTTTCCTTTACCATTCGTTGAACGACGGTGTTGAATGACTGGACTCGCTTGTCGAGAGTCTTGTGATGCAATGTACGAGTTGTGTCTCACAGGGTCACATTTGCTTTGTTGAGATCCTGTGAATGAGTTGTTTCTCGCGACATCCTGTTTCCTTTGTTGTTGCTTTTTCAAAGTTGACCGACCGCGAGTATCTTCTTGTACCACATGCGCTTTCTTGTTACTTTTGCTCGGAAAGACCACCAATGCGATTCTCGACAGCAGACTTTTTTTTGACCTGATTGGGTTGTGACATAATTTTGTTTCTCACTTGACCAAGTACTTTATCCACGTCTACATTTTCATCATCGACAAACGATGGTTTTAAATCAAGTTTCCTCCAGAAGACGTCCACCGCATCTAGCGGGATTCTGCTACCTGTATTTAAACGAAATAGTTAGAACAGTTTGAAAATAAAAAAAAACAAGATAAATAGTCAGAACAGTTTACCTGTAACTTCGATATTTACTAGACGACAAGCACACGGCAACACACAACTACTGAAAAGTTGGCAACCACAAGTTGCATTTTATTTCCGTATTTGTGATAACTTGTACCACCCGTTTTCTAACAAACTTAGAGCTTTATGTGAAACTTTACCGTGCATGTTATCAAACAATTCAATAGCTATTGTTCCAAACCCAAACTGTAATTGATAATATTGATCTGTTACAATTTCACCAACAAACCCAACAAGTCTATCTAGAGAGCTGTTAGCATTTCTAAGATAGCTCTTTAGGAGCGAATGCTGACTCTCGACTCGGTTCGTTGTATGTTGACCAAAATTAAGGTTTCTGTTGGACCAGGCGGATACAAACTTTTCTTTACACGGGTACAACCAATTTTTGGTCACATAATCTATAACTCCTGGAAAAATAATTTAAATAATAATAAATATTTAATAAATATTCAATATTAAAAATATTAAATATTCAAAACTTACTTCCTCGTTTGGCTGCATACAGTCGTTCGTAAAGCTGGTTGAAGTTGTACTAGTATATATGGCGTGGGAGACTCACACAATACCGACTATAAATACTTGAAATTTGCCTAGTCTTAGTTTGTAAATGATGCCCTGCAATATTTTGAGATATTCTCGTGTATGTGCCACCGACATAGGTTCTTGGAACAGTCCAGAAATATTTTATCACATGCGTTCATAAAAGCTTTTTCCCTGTCTGTTACTATCACACGCGGCTCCATACACTTTTGCATCATTGCTTTGATTTGCAGTAGCACCCAGACGAAGTTTTCCTCACATTCTTTTGATATAAATGCATGAGCGACGCAAAACGACTGGTGTGTGGAGGTCACACTGACCACTTGTACAAATGGAAGTCTATACATGTTTGTTTTGTACGTCGCGTCGATCATCAACACGTGCGGGAACGCACGCCACATCTCGTACGATTTCGGATAAATAAAGAATATCTCTTCCATGACATTTGTGGCGGGATACTCCTGAGTATAGTAGACGTATTTTTTAAAAGAAAGCAGGTTTTCCAGGACATTTGTGGCGGGATACTGCCACGTTTCGTTTTTTTATCTTTTGCATCGCATTATAAATGTCCTTTTTAATGCAACTACTCTCTGGGTTTTGTTCTCTTATGATTGCCAGAATGTTTCGTGGCAACATGTTTTGCGAATACAACTTCGCCACCAAAGGTTGTTCCGACTGAGACAGTCTCCTGACAAACGGGTGCGCCTCAAGATGTTGACTAGGATCGTGGTTATGACTGTCATCCTTCACCGTTAATTTCCAATCACCATTATTTTCTTGGTACTCTCCTTCCAATTTAAAGAGACAACCTATTTTCTTGCTACCGGCACGTCTAACCGTGGCAGTAGACGCACGTTCGCCGTGACGGTCACACACAAGCCACCCTTTGATAAACGGTTCCGAAGGGTCGTCGCCTTTTCTCCTCGATCATCGGGTGACAAGGACGTAACCAATATCACGTCCTTTCCAGACAGCCCAATCTACCAACTGTTCACGAGACTGAAAATTCAGGTCAGTTTTATAAGACACGTTTTGATGGATTTGTTCCTCGTCTTCGGAGTCGTCGGTTTGTTGTGTCGGGTAAGAGACTTCACCGCACACGAAGTCGTTGGTTTGTTGTGTCGGGTAAGATACTTCACCGTATACGTAGTCGTTCGTGGGTTGTGTAAGGTAAGACGGTTCACCGTATACGAACTCGGGATTGCTCAGTGGCTCGTTCAAATCTGGAAGCCTTACCCGTTGATTAGAATAAACGTCGGACGAGACCTCCTCCCGGGTCACCTCTTGAACGCCAGAACTTTGCGGGTTGTTTTCCACCGACTCGTTAGAATATACCTGAAAACCGTAGTTACCATCCCACCACCAAGACATGTTTATAATTTTTGGGAGATTGTTTAAAATTTTTTTGAACGATATTGTCACACTCCAACCGATGACGGAAACGTCGGGACGGGACATGTAAACTGTTCATGAGCACATGGTTGACTAAAGTTGTAATATATTAATTTATTTCATTTCAAACCAATCAAAATCCAAACAAATACAAGAAATTGGGAATACATAACAATTTCATAAATTTATTAACTAGGTCCTCAAACTTATGTGAAAGAAACTTGTGCAACTCAATTGTTTATACCTGAAACATGATTTAAAAAAAGATCAACTAGAAAGTTGGTGAGCATACATAAGTTTTGACACACAAATAAGATTTTCAAAATGTTTTATACAATTCATATGATTACATGGCATATGAAGCACTTATGAAGAATCTATAGTCATACTAGGTGTACAATCAAACCGTGTGACTGAGGCATAACACGCAGGTTACCCTAATGTATTGTCGGTAACAAACACCCTACCCGGGTGAGTTTGTCAGACTCAATAGAACTATCTTTGTTAACCGTTAGCTTGTACATAGTTAATGATTGTAGAAGTTGCGTCATGTATGTGTAGTATTAACTCATAGCATTCAAACATAATGCACAAATAGTCACATGAAATCAAATGTAGAATTGTATTGTGTAATATTGCAAATTGTTTCAATGTAAATCATGTTCACCCAAAAAATGTACAAAAATAAAAAAGGGGTTATGTAAACTCACCTTGAAATGAGTAGCTTGATAATCACACAAATATGTTGTTGCACAAGCGTTCTAGTTAACCACAAGATTAACCTATGTTTTGGTGAAGTATAATGGGTCAATGATTGTACATATGTAATATGGAAATGATTAAAAGAAACGGGACGATTAGGACTCTTGGATTTAGAACGAACGGACGAAGGAAAAGATACGGATTTTAACGATAACTAAAATGATAATCTAAACGCTTCATAAATTTTATTTATAGTAGAGATTTAGGCGTCAACAATAAATATTAATTGCAATTTTTTTAAATATACTAAATATATCTCAACAAGGCAATTGGGTTAAAAATAGTCATTATGATGGAATACATATAATTTGAAAATAAATTTATTGTTTAACTGTTAAAAGAATCTTAATATTTGTGAGAGTAGGATTAAAATATTAGTAAGAGAAATAATATATTTATTTTAAAGGTGTAGGTTAAATATGATTATATCACCCTTTCGTTTAATAAAGTTCATGACGTTACAAACACAACTATTTTATAATTTCAAGAGGTATATAGGATAATAGGGTTCATGAAAATATACTTAATGTTTGTCATGATCTCGAAATATGTAATGCTCGTAATAAAAAGCTTTTTATAAAATAATTAGACATGGTTAATAGTATACTTTTTACTTAATTATTTCCCCTCTTGAACAATTAGGAAAGGATTGGTTTATCACAATAATTTTTATAAAACGTATATATATTTATTTAACCATAAGAATTTATAAAATAATGCATTGATGTCATAAATCATTTGTTTATGTTTTGCTATAATTGAAAAGATGCATTTTTACCATTTATTCCTATAAGTATGCATGTATGTAAATATAGACATATATTTATATATTTATATGAGAGTGTGTGAGGGTAAAGGTGGTAAAACCAACAAAGGAAAAAAAGAAACAAAAAAAAAGGGTCAGCAGGGTTTGAACCCGCGACTTGACCGTTGTGTGCAAGGGTTTTACCATCAGACCAAGCCCGACGTTAGTTAATAATTCAGTATTTAAAATTATAACCCAAACACCTAGTTCCTCCCTCTTTCAATATAGATCGTGAACCAGGGGTACCCAAACACAAACCCTAAATCGATAATAGCAAGAATCAAGATTAGGGGTGCGATAATTGCCAAAAGAAGATTACCTGCAGTTGATTTCGAGATCAAGAAGAGCTGAGTTGCTTGAGTCGTGGCTAAATCGGGACCCGGTCCCTCCCTTGCGTCGATGACTAAGCCGAGAGCAGAGAAAGGAGTGAAATCTCCGATTTTGAAGCTCTTAATCAAGTTAGGTAGACATATGAGGTGTTGTTGATGCGTTTATAGTTTTAACCGAGCGGAAATTGCGGGTTTTGGGACGTGATTTGAGGGTTTTGAGACCCATTGTCGTAACTTCCAAAAATGGTAAAAAAAGATCTTGATTCTTCAATAACATATGAATTAAGCTTTCCTAAATGATTGTTAGTGAGTGGAAAACGGTCTTAGGAAGGTTTAAATCCCGGAATCACAGGGATTGAAGATTTTTACGCAAGATTTGACTTTTTCAAGTCAAAATTGAGTTGGTTTTGGGTTCTAGGGTTCAAGATGAGGAGGGGGGTTCAAGAGGGGGTCCAAAGGCTTAAAGAGGGGGGTTCAAAGGCTACGGAGGGGGTCCAAACCCCAAATTCTTTGATTATTTAATTTAGTTATGTTTATTTATAACACTAAAAAGAATTTAAAACTTATATATTTCATTTCATTATTCTAAAATTTTAATTTTTTTTATAAAACTTAAAGGTTTCCTAGTTTATATATTTAATTTACCATAATATATATATATATGATATATGTTAAAGAATGAAAATATATATATATGTGTGTATAAAATAAAGTTTAAAAAAATCTACAAACTCCATGTCGTTACATGTTTGAATAATTGATATAACTTAATGTAATGTACAAGTACGTTATAACGCGGTTGGAATAATGTGGCCGTCAAAAATAAATAAAATAATGTAAGCAAAAAATCATGGATGTTATAGGATTGGAATGACCAGGTTGTACGAGACTGTCGTCGGGCATGGGAAATTGTGAAGGGCTATACGCATTGTATTGCCCTATACGATGCGTATAAGGCCCGATCCAGATAGCAATTCCCCTTTTCTATATATCTTATGATTGTAATATTCTTTTTGTAGCCATTATTCTTCATAGAATAATCTCCTAACAACTCATAAATAATTGAGAATCCTGAAAACATTGTAAAAAGCAAACAAAATTAAATTTTTTTATTTTTATTATTAAAATACAAAATATAAAATAATTTATTTATTCAATTAATTTATCCTTCTTTAAATTATTCCTAAAAATGTTTATACATGTGTAAATGGTAAATTTTTACGCATGTGTACATTTTTTTAATATACGAATACATGTATAAATTCATTTTTTATGTTTTATTCTAATAATAAAAATAGTAAAAAAATTTGTTTTGATTGGTTTTAAATTACTAAATTCTCAAAATATTTATAAGTTCTCAAATGATGCATCCCATGTTTCTACACACACACATATAGGGGGCGCGGTTAACGTATAGGAAGCAATCAAAATTTCACATGTGTACTTTAGGCGAGGGACATAAATGTCCATACATAATCACGTACCATGTATACGTATTAACATATTGAGTAACGTAATCATGTACCAAAAGGTATACATAACCACACAATGTTATAATTGTAAAAAAATGAGGCATATTACGTAATCACGTAATGGCACGTAATATCATTTTAATAAATCATTTTTTAAACTATAACAATACTATACTCAAATTAAAAATAATAAAATTACCAATTTTATGGTATAGTTTAAAAAAAATAATAATAAAGTATATATAAATTATTTGATTTTTTTTAAATGGTCAAACTAGATTTAACCAAAAAAAAGTCAACAATATATAGTGGTATTCCTTTTTCCCCTTTCCAGTCCTATTTTATGTATTTTTGAAAGATTTTGAGACCACTCAATCTTAACCATTGCAACAATAGATCAATTGTTTAAAATCCTTACTATCCTTCGCATGAAATTAAACCTTTGTATCTGAACCACTCCCTACACACACAAAATGTGTATGGTTTATATTTTTAAAATTTTACTTCCTACATACAAATATGTATATGTTTATATACATACAAACCTTTAAACTAATTTTTTCATATGTTTTTAAGTTTTTAAACGTTTACCTACAGATGAATTACACATATATAGATATGTATACATAAACGAAATTTATTCATATTTTTTTTAATCTAATGAGAGACGAATAAAGGTGTATTTCTTTCATTTTCTTATATTTTAATAACTTTTAAGATTAAAAAATGAAGGATTCATTTTGTTATGCATATTCTCGTAATATTTAATGTTTAAAATAAAACCCTCGTGTATATATTATGTGAGGATCATTTGTGATCTCGTAAACCGAAAAACCAAACTATGACAACACATTTATTTTCATATATTAATTTCCTTTGCTTAATTATACATATATAAATCATAAATGTGCGTTATGTATGGCGTATTTATATATGTATGGTACGTAATTATATACAAACCTTATATATTTTATACAGGAACCACCTATATACACACTTAAAAGTTGATTTTTGGTAAAGGTATGCAAAGTTATTAATGCATATATAATTGGACTGCTTCTATGCTACTTTGATGCATCAATTTTATAAAATGTTCTATAAAATCTTATGTTAAAACATGTGCATCATTTTTGTAGGGCTGTACATTTTTTTTAATAATTGTACGTTTGATAAATGATGCAAACCCGCCAGAAAAGTTTGTGAATCTATATGTGTGTCACACTTTCTTTTCTTTCCTATATTAATTCTTCTTCACCATGAACTCGACTTTAAATATTTATGCACCAAACCCCTTTTTACATACAATCATTTTTGTATATCTATTGCTACACTTTTATCATAAATGCATCTAACTTGACAACTTGTTTCCTTCTTTAGTTTCACACTTTCATCTAATGACAATTATTAATTATAGTTCTCTTTGTTTTTTACGATTGTTATCATTTTTTCACTTGTTATTTTAACTTCTCATATGTGTAATATATATATACACTATATATATATATATTTATGGGAAATTCACCAAAATGGCCATTTGACCAAGATGGAATTCAAAAATGGCCTTTGACTTTTTTTTTACCAAAATATCCAACCAATCAGATGATGTCATTTGTCAAAATGGCAAAATTTTGGGGCAAATTTTCGCCAAAAATCAAAAAAATCGCCAAATAATGTCTGAATTTACGCTAAATAAAAAGAAGAAGAAATTTCGCCATTTTTTAAGCCGGCGAAAAATATGGAATATTTTCGCCATTTCAATATTAAATTATAATTTAATTTTTAATATTAAAATACTATTATTTTTTTCCGAATTGTATTAAAATATAATTATTTTTTTAAATTTTTAAATTTTTACCATTTCATATTATATAATTTTTAAAATTTTTTCATTTAATTTTTTAAATATGAAGTTATCATACTATTTTTAAATTTTAATAAAATAATAAAACGAATTTTAATAAAATAATAAAATATAATTTTTATTTAAAAAACGAATAAAATATTAAATGAATTAAATAAATTAATTTTAATAAAAATTATATAATTTTTAAAATTTAAAAATTTTCCACTTATTTTTTTAAAGGAATTTTAATAAAATAAAAATATATAATTTAAAAAAAAATCATTTAGTTTTTTTCTTTTTAAAATTTTGAAAAATAATAAAATATAATTTTTATTTAAAAAAATGAACTTTAATAAAATATTATTTTGAAACAAATATTTATACCCCTCCCTACAATTCATTTTAGAAATTTTCGTCACTTTTCAAAAAATTGCGCCCTTTTTTGAAATTTTCGCACTTTTTTGAAATAAATTTCGCTACTTTTTAAAATTCTTGTAAATTCTCAAAATTTCGTCAATTTCAAAAATTTCGTCAATTTCCAAAATTTCGCCATTTTTCAAAAATTTCTCCGGACCCAATCGCCATTCGGCCCCACAAAATTTGATTTTTTTTTTATTAAATTCCAGTGAAAATTTGAGGCGAAAAATTATGAAAAATTTTTGCTTTTTTGGTAAAAAAAAGAAGTTAAAGGTCATTTTTGAATTCCATCTTGATCAAATGGCCATTTTGATGAATTTCCCTATATTTATTTATATATGTGTATATATATACCGAGAGAGAGATGTAGACAGAAATGTGGTCAGAGAAGGTGATGATTCTATTACAGACTAAACATGTGGGGTTAGCAAAATTGTGTAGGCAAAAGAGAGAGAGAGACCGACAGTCCAACAATGATCCTAAAACCATCAACTCTACTTATCAACTTTATAGGGTTGCATGCAAAATGTGACAAATTTTACTGATTTTTAAGTGCCATATTAGTAGAGTGGATGTTAAAATATATATAACCCATTCAGAAGAAATAACACTCCACATGAGTGACATGAGTTCAATTATATTTCTCTCATTTTATGCCATCTAGTTTTCAATATACGTATGAAAAAAATAGGTTTTGAAGTCAGGAGTCTCATTGAGAGCCGCCTCTCTATCCTTAATTAGGATAGAGGACAGGTTAGTCCTCACTCTATTCTTCCCAGATCCTATAACCAGATTTGTTATATGTGTAAAATTTTTACTAAGTGTTTGTTTACGAGTGGCATGACCTCAATGTATAAATTATGACAAAAAGCCTAAAGTATCATAATTGAAAGTAAAAAAGAAAAGATCTATCATTGTTGGATCTCTTGAGTCACATACCAAGTGTTTTTTAACTTTAAGAATTATTTATCAGAAAACTCACTTGACTCTGCTATAGGAATTCTGGGTGATTCGTGTAATTGTGATTATTTGGATTTTCTGATAATCGCGTAGGGTTCGCTTTCAGATTGGATTATTTTCGTGGCATGCACAGAATTCAATGGAATAAGAACCAGAGATTTAAGAACGAATATGTGAAAGTCTGTTAGGAATTTCGTATGTTTGATACTGATCAAAACGCATGTATATATGTGGTAAACAAATACACTTGAACGTTATAATGGTTATTGGCTGAAAATTGACAAAACCGTCAATTAATCTATATATGCTAAGTCATTCTACTCCGAAGAGACAATCTACTCCAGATGAGTAAATTGGTCAGCATGACCAAACTGCTCTGGAGGACCATCCTTTAATATTTTTTTTACTTCCAGAATCATTTTCTGATGCATAACAAAACATGAAAAACAAAATTTTTACAAGCTGACATGTCATTTTAACCCCAGCAAGGGGCGTTGCCCCTTGGACCCCACTAGGGGTTGCCGCCCCTAGGACACTGCTAAGTAGGGGCGCTGCCCCCAGACCACGTTATTCAGTGGGCTTCGCCCCCTTGATACAACAAGGTTCCTTCACCAGAAGTCATTAGATCATCAAACAAGTGTTCACTCCACACTTACCAAACTTGTTTTGACTTTCGTTATGATCTCTCATTTTGTCATTAAATAAACCTAATTACTCAAAATAACTAGATGACACTTACATCATCAACACCTACCAACCATCTGGTTCTAATAAAATACGATTTACGCTATAGATGTGGCCTCTAAAGAAGTTAAAAACAAAAAAAAAACAATAAAAATATACAAATGTTGTTTAGGTGTAGAAAATATTAGAGTAAATTACCGTTTGCGTCCCTGTGGTTTACACGATTTAACACAGCGCGTCCATAACATGAATTTTTAACGCTTTGAGTATCCGTGGTATACAATCTGTAGCACTCTGAGTCCCTGGTCTTAACTCCGCCAAATTTTCAGTTTAAATTTAGGTGAAATGTCTGTTGTACCCTTTTACTGTATAACAGTCTGCGCCCCTAGAAACATTTAATATCTATTTGCGGCCCAGTCTAAGTTCCTGCTGGCAAAACTGATTTCCCTCCTCTTTCTCTCCCAAATTACAACTAACACAATCAAATAAACCATCAAACAAACAATTATAACCATCCAAATCCCAATTCAAACTTCCAAACACAAGCAATTACAACCCAAAACACCAAAACTCCAATCTAAACTGCATTTAGTTTTCTGCAAACACAAGCAAACACAGTGATGTTACTTGCTGTTGTTGTTATTTTTAGTTTCCCCGCTTGCTGTTGTGCTTGATGTTGCTGTTGTTACTTGCTATTGTGCTGCAAACACAAACAAACACAATGATCCAATCCAAACTCACTGATGTCGTTGAAAGTGAAGCAAACACAATGTGGTTGCTGAAAGTGTTGCAAACACACATAAAGTCTACAAACACACGGTTGTTGTTCATCCAACCAGAAAGTGTGCCAAAACAACCAAAAACAGAAACTTCTTTAGATTAGAATCAAACCAATACAAAATTTAGATACATTTGGGGGTGCCACCTTGATCATGCACTATTATACAGAGACTCCCCGTCTCATACTCGATCATTAACTACCCAAAACGTTATCCTAAACTATATACATAGACCCATTGTCTCCTACTCGATCATGCCCCTGCCATATTCCACCTGTAAGTTGAAGTCCCAGTTGAAAAGGAACTTCAACACGACCCTTACCCACACCCGAAGGTGAGTAGGGGTCGCATGGACCCACATTCCGGCTTCAAACACAAAAATGACGATTATTAGTATGCCAGATTAAATCCGAAAAATATCAAAATATGGACCGATCGATCGTACCTATGACAACCTGGTTGTCTACGATGGCATCCAGTCGAAGGTGAAAAACCATCGAGGACGGCGACGGCGACGGCGACGGCGAGTGGAATGCGGTGGGTCGGCGACGACAAGGAAGAGGTCGGGTGGGGGGGAAGGGACGGGGGAGGTAAATGGGGTGGGGGACTCGATATGATAACTAGCGTTATATAAAATTACAAATGACCATCTTACCCCTGGTCGTTTAAAAACTTAACGGAAGTTTTTAACGGAGTTAGGTCCAGGGACTCAGAGTGTTACAGATTGTATACCATATGTACTGAAACCGTTAAAAATTCGTGTTAGAGACGCATTGTGTTAAATCGTGTAAACCACATGGACCCAAACGATAATTTACTCAAAATATTATTATTCAATTAAGATTGAGACAAGTGAAGTCATAATAATATACTGAGAAGACTTTTAGATAAATCCCCTTTAATTGTTCCTCAATTATAAAACACCCAAATTTGTAAAAGCAGAGTTTGATTTGAATGATTCTAAAAGGACAGGATATTATTTAACAAAGCAAGCATATAAGAATCAAAGGAATGCTGAATGATGGGGTTAGAAAGCGTAAAAGCTAAAGTGCCATCCATCCACTGTGTTAGATTAGGGCTGTCAGGACCCCATTCAAACATTTTCTTTTACCCCACAAATCCAACTAAATTTTCTTTACTGTTCATCTTAATTAAGCATTAATCTTCCTCTTATTGTTAATTATCTGATTTATAATAATATTGAGGGTTTTGTTTATTTACTATATTTGGAAAAATTAATGTTTTAAGAAATGCCGTTTTGATTTTTTAGATTAAACAAGAAATCGTTTATTATTATTATTTTTTAAATAATTCATGTATAACGCTAAATCTCTTTGTCACGGGAGAGTGAGTACCCGTGGGACTCACCGTCAGGAATGGTGGTCACATTGGAGATTTGTAGGTTTGAGGAAGATGCTCTCGAGAACAAGTCGGGATGTTGGCAACGAATCTTAAGAAATCACACACGGGTTTGTAAAGAGTACCGGGATGGAATGGCCGGGAAGGGCGGGAACACAAATTCGCCCCTTTCGGTATCAGACACCGAGATGAAGAAATCAGGATGTCCTGAGGGCACTTCCTCCACCCTTATGATTGATATTTGAGATATGCTATCTTTCTTTTCTTTTCTTTTTTTCTCCGGTTAACTGCACAAAACCAAAATAATATTCTACATAACATTAATTTTTCATATGCTATAGATAATTCCCCTTTTGTTTTCTTAACTACACTCTTGACCTAATAGTTTAGGCCACATTGACAAGTTGTCTATGGATTTGGCTAGGAAAGTTTGCTACGAATTGTTCTACGCAATTTGGCTACGGATTCATCTATGAACTGCTACATATATGCTACAGATTTGGTACGTATCATTTCGCTGACAAATATTTGCTACAAAAACACATTTGTTACACTCTTAGCGACGAAAAATGTTGTTGCTTGTAAGGCCTCAAACCGGGAGACCTTACTCGTTGGATTTACTCATAAACACATAACGAGTTAAAACTTAGATGGAATAAACATAGCGAGAGCATTGTCTTAAACATAAATTTCAGTAACATAAATAAACGGGATGCCAGTGTCATCGCTTGGGTAATCTCTTGGCTCAAGCTCTGCATCCATCATATACGAAAACCTACACTTAACCTGAAGGCATGCTAAAAGAAGTTAGCTGACGCTGCTGAGTTCTAACTTCACATAAAACATTACATATAAAAACGTTTTTTTTGTTGCCAAACATAACATTCATCATTAATAGTAAAATTGTACATAACATGTGATAACATAAAACATAAGTCAATCATACACGTCGAATCTGCGCCTTTTCGTAACCGTCAAATCCATAAGGTATTACTCGAAATTTCTCAAGGCCTAACGTTCGTCTAGGATGTCCGGGCTTGTCTGAAATCCCAACCTAGACATTTCACGCCTTCACACGACGTTGCTCGTGCCTTCACACGACATATACGAGATATCTAGTCCCGTCATCATACCAGTTATACAACTGTTGGCCAACCACAAAGGCCCTTGTATAAGTAAAGCTAATCATCATGTCTAGGACGCCCCGTCTCATCCGAAAATCCTAACCTAGACACGTCGTTCTTCCATCACATTTGTCTCCGAATGAACTGTTGGCAGATTCGACTTAAATTAAGACTTTCAACTTTCATTCATTCATAAATCCTTTAGTTAAAGCGATGTACATTTTATTAAAACATCTTTCATTCGTAAACCTTTCGAAATCATATTAAGGAAAAATATTTCATAAATCCTTTTCACAAACATTCTTATCGTAAATTATGTTTCATAAACATTCATTTCCTAAACATTTCGTAAGCATACGGTTAGTCCCAAAACACATAATAAACCTTCACAAAAAGGGACAACTAGAACTCACCTGACTTTTTTAGTTAATCTTTCCTAAGTGTTCGACTCAACAAGGTGTTAGGTGATCTGTTTGAGTTATCATAAACGAAATGTGTTAACTTCACGAAAATAACAATAAGGCTTCATCCGAAATCCAATCATGGCCGAAAACCTTTTCGGCCGAAATCTCTTTCGATCGAAATCTCTTTCGATCGAAATCTCTTTCGCCCGAAATGTCTTTCATCCGAAAACTATTTCACCCGAAAATTATTTCGTCTAATGTAGCTTTTCGAACGGAACACAATGTTCCTTATTTCGACCGAAAACCCTTTTCGGACCCTTCGACCAGTTTTCGGACCATTCATATGTTCTTAGCCAAAATCATCGTTTTCAATCCAGGATTCCAAATTTTTACGTCCAAACTATTTGATTACATCCCATGAAGCTAAATCCATGGTTTTTAGGCTTAAACACACGTAAAAATTTGAGCTTTTTGGATCAAACTCGTTTTTACTCAGTACTTTTACCCAAAAACCCTTAAACATAGATTTAGACGAGATCTTTACCTCAAATCGACTCGTTTCTTCAGCAAACTTCGAGTAACCAGTGGAGATGAAGGATCGAACGATCTTGGAGCAAAATGTCACTTTCTCTCTCCATGGGTTTCTCTCTTTAATATGTGGGGAAGAAGATGGAAGAAGCGCACCTGAAATGTGACAGAAATTTCAGATGTTACATTGCTATTTTAGCCCCCATCGGTGCCCGCTCTTCCCTAGTAATTGGCTTAAACACTTCTTATAGAGTTGAAAAATAGTTCATCCTAGTCAATCAACGTGTGGCTATTGGCCAAAGACTCTCGGGAATCGTGACACCACCTTGTCCCAACATCCGTAGGGCCATGTGTAAAGCTGAGGCACATATACTCATGGGTTCGGATATATCGTTTCAAGTGTCCTAAAAATTGGGTGGCACTAGCATATTTATTTGATTAGGGATTTATTTAGTGTTTACCACTTATCAGTCAAAAACACACCGTGCAACAAACATGCATGCTAATAGATACACTACTCTTGTACACACATATTTTATATATTCAAGTTAAGCATCGACTAAAGAGGTATCGATATCACGTTAATTATTATATATGTTATATAGTATGTAATACTCGTTTTCTACGTGTCATATACGTATAACGTATGTAACACTTGTGTGAAACCGATTCATCGAATATTTTCAAAGAGAGATGAATAAAAAAAATCAAAATCATTTAAAAGAAGGGGGTCGCATCTTGTACTCTTAGGGTGTCCGATATGCATAACATAATTCACGCCGTGGGTGACGTGGAGGGCGAAAGTCACGTTGTGACCAAGGCGTGGGTTATGCGCGTCGGAAAAGTGACGGGGTAAACCAAAGAGAGAGAGACGCGTTGACTGGTCAATATGACCGTTGGGGGTTCAAAAAAAAATATTTTTTTTAAACCATCACACACTTTATAAAACCCATACCATTTCCACTATTTTCACTATCACATTCATCTCATTCTTTCTCAAATTTTATAAAAACTCCATCTTTTTTTAAACTCTCCACCCAATCAATATCAACATGTCAACTTCATCTTCCGAAGACGATAGGCGACGGGCTTTGATGTTCCGGACTATGACAACCGCGGCGGTTACGTGGTGGCAAAATGTACGACGTCTACGTCGTACCTCCCGAAACGCTCGTATAAACCGTGATCGTGCGGGTGGTCACACTCGTTTAGTGAACGACTATTTCAGAGACGATCTGGAAAAACAATCTCCCAACGTATGGTCCCGATGATTTTAGAAGACGTTTTCGAATGAGCCGGGAATTATTTTTTCGTATCCTATGCGATTTCGAGAGGGGGGTTCCTTGGTTTAGGCAACGGGCGGACGCGCGAGGTCGAGTTGGTTTTACCGCCTTGCAAAAGTGTACCGCCGCAGTACGTCATATGGGTTACGGTTCGTCATGCGATTCGTTTGACGAGTATCTACACATGTCCGAACGGACAATACGGGAATGTGTATACAAATTTGCAAAGTCTATAATTAATTTGTATCACATGCAATATTTGCGTAAACCGATGGCCAACGACATTCAACAACTTTACGCGGTGCATGCGGCAAAACACGGCTTTCCCGGGATGCTAGGTAGTATAGATTGCACGCATTGGGAGTGGCAGCTTTGTCCAAATGCGTGACGAGGTCAATTTAGTCGGGGTGATCATCCACGGCCGACTATAATGCTAGAAGCGGTCGCTTCTAATGACTTATGGTTTTGGCACGCGTTCTTTGGTGTTAGTGGCTCCAACAATGATATCAATGTTCTTGATCAATCACCGGTTTTTGATGATATGATTTCTGGAAACGCACCCGACTCATCTTTTGAGTTGAGAGACATTATATATAAACGTGGTTATTATCTTGCAGATGGAATTTATCCCGACTACGCCACGATTGTCAAGTCTCTTACTTATCCCGAAGGCATAAGACGTCAAACCTACAAAGCGGCGCATGAGTCGGCGAGAAAAGAGGTCGAACGTGCGTTTGCTCTTTTAAAAAACAAGTGGCATATCATTTTCCGACCCTCGCGTATTTGGTCTCAAAAGTGAATGAGACACGTCATATACGCGTGCGTTATCATGCATAACTTGATTCTAGAGGATGACGGAGTTGCAATTTGCCAATACAATCCCGACGAAGAAGTGCCGCATATTGTAGAACTTGATATCGACGCAAAAACCGCTAACTATTAGAGATACGAGATCGAACAATTCATAATCAACTGACGGCGTATTTGATTGAGCATGTTTATGAACGATCGCTTCAGTAATTTTATTGTATGTTTTTAATTTTTAATTTGTATGTTTTTAATTTTTATTGTATATTATATTTATTTTTATAATTTTAATATTATTATTTGAAAAAAAAAATGTGTTGATGATGTGACAAAGTGATGGTAAGTTGATGGAAAGAAGTATTTCCCTTGCACCATCACTTGCCCATCACTTTTCTGACTGCTGACGTGGCGCCCAGTTGGCAAAGTGATGACAAGGTGATGGTGCAAGGGAAATACTCATCTCCTTCAACTTGCCATCACTTTGCCACATCATCAACACATTTTAATTTTTTTTTAAATAATAATATTAAAAATATAAAAATAAATATAACATACAATAAAAATTAAAAAGGAATCCCTTTCATCAACTTGTCATCACTATGCCCTTGTCCGTAGTCATGTGAATATATGTATGAACCATAATCATTATTTGGAACAGAGAAAAACATTGATTGATAGGTTATAATAAGGAATCTGAACTGCTTTCTTGTTTACAATAATTTTCATCAAGATTTGTTCCATCTCTCTTCTTATTCTTTGGCAATAATTTCCATTAAACAGTAAAAGTTGATCTTATATACTCATACATATCTCCAGTTCCCCACCACACCAGAATTATATTTTGGAACCTGTCCTCCTTGCCTTAGCTTTCCCTTATATTCCAAACCAAAACCTAAAGTCAAACAGTAACCAAAAAGTCTTGTCATTTGATTATCAAAGTATCAAACTCAACACATTAATTATTATGTGTTCATTTTAACTTAATAGTATTTAGTTTTTCTTTTTAATTTTAACCTATAGAATGACACAATCTAAGAAACAAAAAAAAATAAAAAATATTGACTCGCTATTACGCTCATGGACTAGTTCGATCAGTCAACAGTCGTATAATTGCTATGAACCATGTTATACGTATTAACATGTGTTTTTACTGATTTTTCGGTCGCAAAAGTGAATGTTCCATTTGGTTAATTTGTTAGAGAAATAAAGATAATACCTAGTTCGATAAGTCATATGAGAGTTAATTCGATCAGTAATTTACAATAAAACTACTGGCCTGGTCGAGACGCATGAGAGTTAGTTATGGCTAGCCTCTATAAATACAACTCGTATGTTATATAAACGCGCTAGTCGAAGAGATTACGATCTTGGACTAGTTTGATTAGTCGTATAATTGCTATGAACCATACGAGTTAACTTTAAAACGTTTGTTTTTATTGATTTTCTTCTACGATTGGTGAAATTTATACATTGTTACATGTCACTGCTTGAAAACTTCGTTACTACGACTGCATTTTCGGTGGTAAAACTGGTTAATTTGTTTGCGAAATAAAGATAAGAGGGAGGATCAAATAAAAAGTGGATTTTGCCTAAGTAGCATAAGAAAGATTTTTAAAAATAAAATATACGGCTCATACGAACTCCGATTGAACTCATTTCAGCGGCGTTTGAACCGTCTCGTCGAGCTTTGCCATCTTAGCTTTTATGATTTAGCTTTAGATTTTAACATTTAGGGTTTAGTTTTTTAGGATTTAGCTTTAAGAGCTTTTGGGTTTAGCTTTAGGGTTTAGCTTGTAAGGTTTAGCTTTTAGGGTTTAGTTTTGAGGTTTAGCTTTAGGTTTTAGCGATTTTAACTTTTAGCCTTAGCTTTTAGGTAGGTTTTAGCTTTAGGGTTTAGTTTTAAGGTTTAGGGTTTAGATATTTGTGTTTAGAGTTCGACGGGCCGGTTCAAACGCTGCTAGAAATGAGTTCAATCGGAGTTCGTATGAGCCAGATATTTAATTTATAAAAATCGCTACTTAGGCAAAATCTCATTCTTAGGGGATACTCCCTCAAACAGATAATACCTACAAATAAACAATAACGAAAGAGATGTAATGGTATGGATGGAATGTAAGTCAATACTCCATAAGCAATTCGCATGCAACCATTAATAGCGACTTAACAAACGAGTTACCGGATATAGCCGTTATTACTTCAGTTTTTATAGTTACTAAAAAGGGATAATGTAATATATAGTTGTTCATCCAAGTATTTTAAAAGTTATAGAAGTATAATGTAATGTATTGGTAAGCAATGCTTGTCATATATAATGGGACTTAAAAAGGGAGTAAGACTAGACGGTTATAACCGTGTCCTTATGTATCATATTTATGATTTCTTACATGAATTGTGATAACTGATTTTCAATCTCTGATATATTTCCTTGAAATAGTAGAATATGAGTTGATTATTGGAGACTGAAGATCAATCCTTAAATCTTTCATTTAGAAAGCACTTCAAAGACTGAATATCAGTTCCAAAAAAGGTCCCTAACAAGACTTTTAAGACTGTTTTTCAATCTCTGATATATTTCCTTAAATCTTTTAATGCTTACCTTAAAAATTGTAGAATTGGGCCAAATAATCGAAGACTAAAAACCCGTTCTTGATAGTTTCCTATACAAAAGACGTTCAAGACTGAATACAAGTCCCTAATTCGATATGTTTCGAATGTTAAGAACTCACTTTCAGTCTCTAATATGTTCCCTTCGTATTGGAGTCTGAAGATCAATCTCCCACACATTTGCTTCATTTGTCATTATAAAATGAACGTATTTGGGACTGAAATTCAGTAGCTAGTAAGTTTTTCTATAAAACCTTATATGACGCATACATATTTTGTGACTGAATTTTAGTATCAAGTAAAGTTTCAAAATATTAGTGACTCGTTATCAGTCACTAACATAAGTTGAATCAAAACTAGCCCGAGATATTATGTATTTAAAACTGATATGTTCATTGGATACTTTATTTTTAAGTATATTGTGACCCTTCTTTACTGATTTGCCCTCCCTTAAATATGAAGACACTTGTTCAAGTCCAATAGACCTAACCTAATACGTATGAACTGAAGGTAACCCAACAGTAAGCCCAAACCAATAATCCAACAAAAGTTCATATGCTTTATATCACAATAATCATCAAGATTCACACACAACACACTAAATAATTGAAGACAAAAATCAATTGATAATGATGTCAAATCTAACATAAAGTCACTTAGAAAGTAACACCTAAAAACCAAAAAATTCATTCATCAATAAGAATTGAAGACAATTAACACCATACAAATTTACAAGCCAAATTACTTATAAATCCACATATATCCATTTACCAGAAATAATTAATTTCTCGTAATGATGGCTCATGATGTGTCGACAATCTTAGGTCATAAGGATTTGTTGTTTGAATAAAAGACTGACAGCTGGCAAAGTTATATGATCTACCAAACATATCATTCGTCATAGGAATCATAACATGTTAACTATTAGACAAGATCGTTGTCCAACCACAAGTTCAACCTCAAAGAAAACATATTACTTTTCTAATTTAAGTTTCTATCAATTAAATTACCAAAAATGTGCATAAATGTTGGCCATTATGTAGCATGATTCAATCTTAGCAAGTTCTTATTTATGCTTGTGGGTATATATATATATATATTTATTAGTAGTCCCTTTCTCCTAAAGGTAAAGATCTAAATAAAGAGTAATGTACAACTGTTTTTAAATAAAGTACAAGCTGTATAGCTTGTTAAAAACAAGTACTTTGTTTATATTGCTGTAATCATTTAATTTGTCTCTAAGCTCTAAAGAGCGACAAAAGAGGTTCACACTGAGTTAGTTAGATTTATTATTGCATGCAAGCGTTTTCATTTTTGTGTTTACATTTTTAAAAAAATACATATTCAATAAAGTTTTTTTAGATATTAATGTACTGTTATTTTGGTCTTAAATAAGACTATTCTTATGTTCGTTTATTTATTAAATAATAATCTTAAACGTTTTATTTATGTTTGTTTCATTAAATGAACAACGAAGAGATGTATAGTTTGTCTATTTACGTTTGTAGACTGTTGATAAAATGTTTGTTAAGGTTCTTTTATATCCACAAGTTATCACGCATACATACAAATGATGTTGATAAGGTTACAAATTATGATGAAAAGCAAAAGATGAAATAAATAGTAAAAGATTTTATGTTGATATGGATACAAATTAAGATATAATCAAATATAAATCAACAGAATATCTTCAAAAGATAAGGAAGGTTAATATTATCTTTAACGAGACAGCTATCATAATTTGATATATGATATCAATCAATTCCTAATTTTGAGTAGTTGGTGTGTAACAGATAACCTTTTGTAAAATTGATTGTTAGGGTGGACTGTGGAGAGCGTGGGAGTCGGGTCCGGGTTCATTCGGCTAGGCAGTAACACCGCGGTAAGCCACATGAGTTGTGGCATGGGTACAATTGATCGGTTCGTGAAGCCGTAGAGGGGAGATGGTTTTGACCGTTGAGATTGAGCCGTTAAACACTTAAACCCCAAAAATATGGCCGTTGGGCTATTTAAAAAAGATTAAAAAAATACCCTATAAATACAAACCTTTTTATACCAAATAAACTCTCCCACTGCTACTTCTCTACAATTTTTATTTTTTCTACTTTACTCATGGATCCAAAGAAACAACCATCCTCCGCACGTAGAACCTATAGATCAAAAGTCCGTTCGAGTCCACGTGAACCGAATCCACCACAATCGTTTCAATATCTCCAGTTCTACCAAAATCCTCCAAACCAATCGTCCATGCCCGTCCAAATTGCACCGGATCATTTTGTGTTTCCACAAATCGAAGGACCCAACTCGTTTTGATTATACCAAAATCTACCCTTTCATAACCCAACCCAAACCGTTCCTCAAACCGAATATGAGGTGGAATAAGATGATGAGCAAGAACAAGATTATGAGGAGGAAGAAGAAGTTGACGAAGAAGACACCGTTCAAAGGAAAGGGAAATTCGCAAACCTGGCGCCTCGTAAAGTTTGGAGGATTATGAGTAAGTTGTCTTGACCGAGGCATGGATCATGGTCTCCGAAGACCCTAAAACCGGAGATCAACAAAAAAAAGGTTATCGTTTTGGTGACGAGTTCTTAAACATTTTAACAAGAATGTTGGTGGAACCGAGCGAACATTCCACCAGCTAAATTCAAAATGCGGAGCGATGAATACGAAGATGTCACATTTCAACGGATTATACATTCAAGCGGTATACTTTACTTTAATTTAATTTTAAGATAATTTTTTTTGAACATCAGCAAATTTTACATCAAAAAACACCGACTAGCAAGACGATAGGCAGACAAAAAAACCAACATTACATAAAAATTAGAGGGTTTTGTAACTACTCTGTCTACTTAATTTGACATTTACTAATCCTACTACCATACCATAGAAAAGAGAAAGTCACCACAACATCAAAAAGCAACAATTTTTTGATTCGATTCTTCATAAACACCACATCATTTCTCAGCTTCCAAACCATCCACCACACCACAAAAATAATCGATCCAACAAGTTCCTTCTTATCTCTTGTGAGGTTGATATTTTCAAGCCATTCTATATTGGGGAGGGTTCAATTCAGAACATCAAAAATTGCGAACAAAACAAATCATTCACTTTTTCAATGTTAAAAAGTTTTAAAATATAATAAAATGATGTAAATGTAATTTTTATTCATTTTTCATGAAATTCAAACAAAAAATATGAACAAATTTTGTTTATATGCATACCTACACATGTGTAGGAAACTTTTAAATATATAAAAACATATGAAAAAAACTAATTTAATGGTTTTTTCATAAAAAAATGATGGCTTAGTGAAACCAGTGATGCGGATATAATTAAGAATGCATTGAAGTAGTATAAAAAACAATACGAGAAAATATGTTTCTCCCACATGACTGCATGGGAGATTGTAAAAGACCATGACAAATGGGAACCCGTTCCGGTTATGGGTGCGGAGTTTGAATCTCAATCCCAAAAAAGAATAAAAACATCGGACTCGAGCAATTACACAAGTTCAAATGACGTTTAACAAGCAAGTTCCCCGACCTAAACGAAGACTCAACACTGACACGGCCATCACGTAAAGGGAAGAAAGTGACCGAATCATCAAGTAAGAGAAAGGAAAGTATGGTTGACATTGTTTCCGACTACAAAAGAATGAAAGAGCAAGAAAAAGAAGAAAATAACAAATTCAAATAAAATTGGTGACTCTAAATTGTTCATGATGAAAGCACAACGAGAGGCTATCCGGCAAGAACAATATGACTAGAACATTAAGACGTTTCTCGACCCGCATACCGGTATCCCCAAATCGTTCTTGCAAATCATCCTACAACGCAAACGGAACATAGCCGCAAAATATGAATGCCTTGCGATTTTTAGATTTTAGGTATTTCATTTTTATTTTAGTTAATTTTAATTTTATTTTTGATTTTTAATTAATTTTAATTTTATCTTTAATGCATTTTATTTTATGTTTTTAAATTTTATTTAAAAATAATACTAGGACACCCCTTGTGTTTAGGATAGTTTAGGTAAACGTATTTGGATTGGCTAAGTTTTATAACAAATTGTACGATATCTTCAATTTTACTGTGCTGTTATGATATCTTCAATTTTAAGTGGATATAGCTTTACCAAAATTTTATCTTCAAATGCAATTATATTATATTATTTCTAATACTTATATTAACATCATTTTGTTAGTGTGTATTCTTTGTATATGAATTGATATCTACAGAAGTTCTTCCAGTTTGTATAAAGTTTTTCATCATCCTCAACCGTTTGAAAATGTTCAACCTTATGAATCCTCATGTGTATATGCATTTTCAAAGAATATAACCATGTTGGTTTTCGGGTTATAGATTAGCAAAAGGATCCAACGAGAGAGCGATATATGGCCATAAGTTGGAGCCATACAAGCTCATAACACATCAAAACAAGGAGAGTCTTACATATAAGCTAGAGCCATGATCCTGGAAGGTTGTGGATGGCGACATGATTTTGCGCGATTGTGATACCGACAATACCTTACTCATCGACTTATACGTTGAGGTATCTACTATACATTATCCTTAGGTTTGTGCCGGCCTCGGATATGGATGGAAATGAGTTAGATTTGAGACGGGTTTAGATATTCACAGCCCCAACCCGATTGTAAAACCAATTCCATCCTTAGCCCAGTCCCACCAAAAATGCTTTCTTATACCAAAACCAGTCCCGGCCCATGAAAACCCAAAAAGTAATTCCACTAGAACCTGAAAACCCAAAATAAGATATGGGCTTTAATATGCCTTATTGAGCTAAGACTATCAAGTATAAATGGGTCTTTGAGTGCTTGGGCCCTAAAGTGCAAGTTACACAAATGACAAATCTACCAAAAACAAATATTATTGGGCCATGATTTAGCCCGACCCATTTTAATATGAATAAAAACATGTCATGACATGAGTGCATTCGTTGGAGATCATGGTTCACATCATCAAGGCTACCGGTATTTCTGTTATGATGACAAAATAAAAACTTATAAATATACCAAAACTACGGGGTAGCCATGCAGCTACAGAATCTCCGGTGCAACCGGTACAATATCTTCAGGATCATCTATCTACATTATAAGCCAGAAAACAAGTTGACCGTGAACAATTCTTTGAACAAATTGAGCCGGGCTCGAACTTGTCTAAGCTCGAGCTCAACTCGTCTTGAGCATTGGCGGATCTAAGCAGTAGCCAGAGAGGGGGAAGGCACCCGTTCAACATTTACCTACTATTGCATTTTTTTTTTTAAATCAAACTCCAAAAAATTAGGCACCCATGTAATATATTATTAGGCACCCATGTTATATATTATTAGTATGAATGGATGTGATTTTGGAGATGTTGCCATAGTTACAGCTTGCTATAAACAAAGTGAGGGAGGAGGGAGACGGGATAAGCCGCAGAAGACAATAGTGAAAGTGAAAAGGGAAATAGAAGGCAAATTAAAAATATGCGTTTAAGTCTCTGACATTATTTACTTTTTTGCAGTGAATGAGTTTGCTTTTCTTTTTGCAGAGCACAAAGTTTTGGGTTTTTACTTTTTTTTTAGATTATTTTTATACTATTTCTTTTTAATCTTATATTTTCTCGCCTGTTGGATTTTTTTAAGTTCCTTATTGTTTCTTTTTCTCCTTGATTCCACATATAGCTAATTTGTTATACACTAAGTTACTAAACTTTATTCAACTTTTTTATTAATATTTTTTTGGTCGATGATTAGTAAAGTATTATTAAATATTATTTAGAATCAATCTATTTATATTAGTGAGTAACATGCAACCCATCGGCCATTCGAGGCCAATCGTCGCACGAACGTAAAATGTTAGTAAATCGAATTCTTTCGTGATCTTCCATGATTTTTGTTGAGTTGCTTAATATACATGTTTCATGTGCTTTTAGCGATTTGGGTTCCGATGAATTTTAGCATAATTCGTCAAATAACTGTTTGTTTTTACGCTAATATATCGATGAAAAATCCTACAATTCACCTTTACTTGGTTTTCATTGTTTTAGTTGCTTAGCATACATGTTTTGAATGCATAATCGTGGTTAATTTTATCATGTTTAGTCAAATAAACTATCATTATTTGACTTGTTCTCTCCGATATTTTTTTGGTATATTTGACCCGTTTTGAATGGTCAATTTTTGCAACCGCTAACAAAAAATCCTGAATCCGCCACTGATTATTAATAACTTTTCAAGCCTTAGTAGCTCATTTATGTTCATTGAATTTTTAAATATATATAATAATTTTGATATATAACTAAATATTAATTAATTAGTTACTTTCATCAATAATTTTTGTTAATGTATATATAATAAAAATTATTATATTTATATAAATAATAGGCTTGTTTGTCTCGTGAGCCTAGTCAAACTCGGTATTTGAAGTAGAGACTTGAGCTTGAATCGAACTTATAGCGGATCGATCTCAAGCAGCTTATGAACAGTTAACTTGTTTATACCTCTAGCATTTATCAACCGAATAATCGACACACGAACCTTGAGATATAATCAGAACAAGCAACTTCATTTCAGTCTAAGAAAATGCTTCCAATCTGATATGATGAAGAAAGAGTTATATAAGAGAATCAAATGTACAAAAGCTTAAAGAACCCATAAGACAACAAACAATTTCTGGATAAACTTCTGAGTAGTGATGATGACATCTTCTCCTGAGAATGACAACAAATCTTGAATTAAAATCTGATGAACACTAGACATAATTGTGGATTAGATAGAAGTTAACCAACCGAAGACAGCATCCTAAATCTGTCAAAGATGATCATAATCTCAATCATCATCTGAAGTGTACATAACTACAAAAGATCAACAAAAACATTTGAAACAACAATGAAAGATCAAGAAACAGTTATTCATGGGTTAGAAGGTCCGTTAGCTGGCTACCGGGCTTCCTACTTCGGGCTTGAGCCCAAGAAATCCAACTTATCAGCCAAGAAATTCACATCATCAGCAGATTGTTCATCAGGTCTCTCACTAAACAACTCTTCCCAGAATTCATCATCCAATTCTTTCTCCCCACCATCAAATTCAAGATCGTTTCGTTCTCTTTCTTGTTCTTGATTTCTTTTCAATCTACCAAACCCTTGAATTTCCAAAGCAAGCGCCTCAAGTTCAGACATTTGAAATGATGAATTCTTCATGAATTCTTCAGGTTCAGCTTTAATAAGCTTTGACCTGCCACCCGTGTGGCTTGATTCACCAATCTTGTTCTTGATAGCTTCTTGAAACTCCTTACTTTTACCATGTTGGACCAATTTCTGAACAAAATCTGGATTTTGCATAGCTTTAGCCAAGAAATTCATCATCTTTTGTTGTTTTTGTTCGGTTCCTTGTAATCTTAGTTCCATGGCTCGAAGTTGGGCTCGGGTGGTTTGTTGTTGTTGTTTAAGCTTCACTAATTCCATTATTAGAACCTGTTTTTCTTGCTTTAGATGACCAACTTCATCTAAATTTAATTTTCCAGTTTCATTAACAGGAGTTGGATTTTGTAGTGGAGATAAAGCTTGAGAATTAGGTGTTCTTCTTTTAATGTTCTTCAAAACATGCCTTTGGCCTCTCACGAATGCTTCGTTTGCAAATTCCCATGTATCCGAATCAATCTTTCTAAATCCCTGCAATCAGAAACCGAAGCCCTAAAGCTAAGAATTTCCAAAAAAGAAAGAAGATATGAAAAAGTTTCAAGATTCAAGAACCAGATTTAACTGAAGCGTAACCGATCAACTGAACCATAACCGAAGAAACCGATTAATGATTTAACTGACGCTTCTGTTTTAGACTTTTTGTTAACCGATATGGGTTCCAATATTTTGTCAAAAACACACTCAAACAAGGCCACAATAATATCTTATTATTCGTGCATTGGGATAAATCAGAAATTGAAAATGTTATATAGCCCAAACATATATGTTTTTCAACAATCAATTGTAACAAACAAGTCTTATAGTTACTACTTTTATTTAAATGGTAAGCATATAACAACCATGTTTGGCAACTTCTCATTAGAATTCTTTATTTCTCACCAAACAGATACAAGAAATACCTTTCTTCTCCAAACCTACTAGGTAAATCTAGGAGTAGGAAAAAATGGGACATGAGGTAGGTAGACCATAAGCATAGTGAAGAACAAAACTTACAAAAAAAATTAATCTTTGAAACAACAGTGGATTATGAATTCATGATCTCACTTTTTTTGTAACCATGAGAACCCATTATCGGAAAACTGAAGGGACCCCGCCAATACCCTGCTAGCCAACTGGATCAGGCAAATCGCATCTTGCGTTGGTTAGGTTGGGCAGGAAAAGTGGAAGCAGGATTCGAACATGAGGCCTATGGTGGAAACAGATGCTTACCATTGCACCACCCCCTTGAAGAGGTTCTAGCATATGTGAATCAAAATCTTTGAAAGAGTCCATGAACATCATGAGAAATACAAAAATAAAAATATTCTAACAGACAGAAGACAAGTGCACCTAAAGAAATGACATACATTAAACCCACAACCTAAGTATGTGCCTCTATAATAACTTCATCTATTTTACAATGGGTAGATAAGCCCCATTCCATCATTTTGGGTGCAAATTTGAACATCACCCAATATAAGTTCTTTTTATTTTTTGTCTTTTTCAATAGTTTCTTTCCATGTAAATACAGCCATGCACAGTTCATCTTATGGGTTCCAACTTTTTGTCATGAATACACCCACAATCATTTCTATTCATTCGTGCATACGATAAACCGAAAATGTTAAATAGCCCAAACATATGTTAATTTTCAACAATCAAATTTAACAAACAAATAGATACAGAAATAGCTTTCTTCTCCAAAGCTACAAGTGAATGTAATGTAAGATTAGGAAAGAGGGGGACATGAGGTAGGTGGACCATACACATTACACATAATGAAGAAAAAACATTACCCAAAATAAATAAAATAAAATAAAATAATTCTTGAAACAATGGATTATGAAATCAAAATCTTTGAAACAGTCTATGAACACACAAATTTCATCTATTTTGGCTGCAAATTTGAACAAATTTCAAGATTTATAATATTTTTTTATTATAATCACAAGAATCTGAGATTTACATCATATAAATTGAGGGAGAGAAAACTGAAAAGGTAACTTACATAAGTATTGAGTTGCCTGACAAAGCTAGAGAAATTGTTATGCTTAAAGTATCTGGGAAGCAAATTAGTAGAGAAAGCTTGTGGATCCAAAACAACAAAGCTTTGACCTCCCCTGCTCCAACAAATTATGTGATCAATACTTTCATCATTCACCATATCATAGATTTTTGTCAAAAAGGGTGGAGGCCCAGCATCATGAAGGCCCTCCATAGGCTGTGGAGCTTGACCACCACCTCTACTACTGCCACCACCATCACCACTTGATGGGTACTCTTCCTTAACAACTGAGTAAAAAGGGTTCATTATATCACTTCCTCAAAATCAAAAATCCACAATCTTTTTGTTGAAAAAAGAAATTATAACAAGATGATCACAAATCCACAATCTTTTTCTTATGGGTCCATCACACTTTGAAGCAAAATACAGAAAAAAGAAATGAAAAAAGTTCATTGAGACAAAAGATCAAACAGTTGGTGTGCACAAAGAACAAATCCAACTTAGATCCAACATATCAACAACAGTTTCAGTTAGAAACAGTTGACATAAATGGAATCTAAACAAGGACAAGATGACATTTGGGGAAAGATTTGACAGTTGCCAGATTCACTGCTGGCGATGAGATTTCTCCTTTTGGAAAGCTTTAATTTATCAAATTTATTGGGTGAATTTTTTGTAAAACATAGGTTGATTTGGGGCAGAAATGGCAAGAAGGAAGAGGAAAGTTCTAGACGCTCCTTATGAGAACCTTCTCTTCCTTAATATATTTTATTTTCTTTAATTTTTAATAGATTCTCTTTTAATTATTGAAGAAATGGTGGTGCTTTTTATATTGTTGTCAAATGTTGAAGATGTGACGAACCCGTCTTTTTTTTAAAGACGAACGTTGAATGTTATGACGTCACACCCCCTGTTATATGATAGAGTCTCGTCCAACTTCGGTCAATATGTTGTCTTAACCGGGCCCACTTGGGTCAGAGTTGGAGAGCTTTGAAGGAAAAATCTCACCCAATACGGCCCCTTCCGGGCTTGAGGGAGAGCTAAGGCTAACCCTAGATCGGCGTGGGTAAAACCCAGGTGCATCAGCCTAAGAGCTAGGACTCGTTTGCGATGTCGCGAAAATTAATGGTGGTGGCAGGGATCGAACTCGGATCCCTTGGGACTTCGGGCCTTACCTCAACCACTACACCACAACCTCTTTGGCATGTAAATGTGTAAACACCCAAGGCGAGTCTAGTCAAGCATCATCTTTTTTACGTTAATAGAAATTTAAACTCAGTTTGTTTAGAGTTTTTTGTTTAAAGTTCGAACTTGGTTTATGTGTAATTTTTCAACTCTATCTTTCCTTTGTCTAGACTCGTTTATTATTTTTTATTATATAACGATTTTATTTGAGTTGGTACATCCTCACCATAAAATGGTGTGGGTTTGGACCATATCTGGTGTGCATCGTCGCCATAAAATGGTGCACGTGATCTACAAAGCGACGTCCTCCCAATGCAAAAGGCAACTGACGTTTTACCATCGGCGTCGGTTCCTAAGGTGGTACCTCCTCATCATCTAAGACTTCTTGTTCTTCTTCCTTAACTACTTCAGTCAACGACTCCTTAATGTGTATTGTTGGGTTTCGTACAAGGGTTTCAAAACAATTTTGATGTAAACGTAGCGGAACAAAACATGTACGAACCAATATAGGCCAAAACCCTAGTGTCCACGAGGAGTCCAGATATAAACATAACATAAACAAAATTCCGAGAAGTAAATAGCAAACCAACTGTAGCACCATGAAACAACGAACCCAGTCGCTAGATCTAGTAACACAAGAACCCATGACAAACAAACTCCTGTGGTTTCCTCCTAACACGAACCACACGTGAAACTGGTTCACAAAACGATCCCCACGGTGCAAGGCGGTCCATCGACAATGATGGCCAACATGCGACGGCGGTGTACGACCGACGGAGACGGTTGCGGTTGCGCAGGTTGGTGGCGGCAAGAGAGGGAGAGGGTGGAGGGATTATGGTTTTCTCTTTTTGGTTTTTACTATTTTTTGCGATTTTTTTTACTAACTTGTTACAAATTCTTACAAACTTTTTAATATTTTTTTTAACGATTTTAACTTATTTTAGGGTTAAGTTTGTAATCGTAAGTCAAGTAGATAACACATTGACTAACTTTCCATTAAAAAGTACCTGGTGTTAACATTAGGGGCTAAATGCAAAACCAAATCTCAAAATTTTGGGTCAAGTTTATAATTTTTTAAAATCTAAAGACCAAACATGCAATTTGATCAACTCACATGAGTCATTTATGCAATTAACTCTATTATAAAGGTTAGATGATTATTTCAAATTACACAATCGATTCCAAGTTTCAAACGGTCCTCACCGTTAAACTAAACTTTAAACCTAACCATTAAATTTTAACTCGGTTCAGTTTAGACGATTTGGTATTACAATATGATTTGTCTACAAATATAAAATAACATAAGTTGTTATTTATTCTTGTTCATATCCGATGACTTAATGGTTTAGTAATTAGTACTATGTTAATTATTCCTTGTAAAAGTGAGGTAGTAAAAAATTGTTGTTAAAACAAAATTTTATTCTTGTTTGTCGGGACTCGTCGGGGGGAGTGAACCTTGTTATGTGGGATGTGGACGTATATATGTTGTGGTGGGTCCCTGGATGCAAGTGGGAATGGCCACTTGATTGGATAGGGTTGACGATGTCGTTTTATACTATATATAACAACTACCCTCATTTTCATTTCTTTAAAATTTTATTTATTTACATAATTATTGGGTGTTTTTATTTCATTGAAGATCGGTTGTTTTATTTTATCGAAGAGTTTCAAACAATGTTTTTAGAACCGGATCGGACAATAAATCAGACGTCTTAGAGGTTAACTAGTCGGACCGGATTCAAGAACCGGATGATGTAATAAATAATTTAAATATTCATAAAAATATATAGAAAAATATAAAAATTCCAAATACTACATATACAATCATTTAAACAATTTTGAGTCAAGGACGAGGGTTGTAGGTCTGTAGGAATGTTAATTCTTTTGAATCTTCAATTTTAATTTTGATTAGGGTTTTGGAGGACCTGTGACAGCGTATAAGTTAAAAGGAAAGAGCCAAATTGAGTTAAAATTGTAAATAAAAGTAAATAGGAGGACTATAGGATAAAAAAGTTAAAAAATAGTAATTTTTTTTAAATAAAACTACCCGGTTCGACTACCGGTTCACGGTTCGCGGTTCGATCGCTGAATCGCTTGAACCGCCCGGTTCAACCAGCAAACGGTCTCAGAGCATGTAACCAGACCGGTGGAGGTCACGGTTCCCGGTTCGACGGCCGGTCCAGTCCGATGTTAAAAACATTGGTTTCAAATGATGTTGCAACTTGCAAAGAACTTCATGCTAGAATGAAGACGAAAGTTCTAGACACTACTTATGCGAACCTTCTCTTCCTCAATATATTTTATTTCTTAAAATGTTAATAGATTCTCTTTTAATTATTGAATAAACAAAACGAGTGGGCCTTTTATTTTTATTGTTTTATAACGATGAATATAGTTTATTTTTAACTCTCACTCATTGTCTCGTCCATCTTACTGGTTGGACCAGTTTAAAAACTTGATGACGTTACAAATAATTTAAAAATTAAAACCATACAGATATAATTAATTTAAAACAAAATACAAAGCTAATTTATATTTTGGTGTGGATTTTTGATTTTACTTATATATGAAACCTTAAATAACTAAAATATGAAGCATGAAGAAGTAAACGAACCAGCAAATTGAGATTATGAAGGGAAAAACATCAGAAAAAAAAATGAAAACAAGTTTGATGTCCCGTTCGGCTCAATGGTTCAATCAGTCCTATCGACAACTTTGGTTCAAATACACTCCCAACTCATACACATGCGTAGGGGGTTCGAAAGACCTAAATATTCAAACTTGTGCATGCCCTTGTGACTAGGGGTGTTCAAAGTCGGATATCCGAATCCGAATCCGAAATTTCGGATATCCGAATTTCGGATATCCGAAAATTCGGATACGGATTCGGATAGTGAAACGGATATCCGAAAATATAAAAAAAATAAAAAAATATATAAAAATAATATTTTTAAATTACAAAAACAATTAAAAACCTTAAAAAACATTAGAAAATATACATATAAATATAATATATCGGGTTTTGATTCAAATTTTCTTATTTTTAAATAATAAAAACAATTAAAAAAATATATAAATATAATATTTCGGATATTCGGATATCCGAACTATCCGAAATATCTGAAAATCACTATCCGAATCCGAATTATCCGAAAATTCGGATATCCGAATTTTTGGATAATTCGGGTTCGGATTTTCGGATAATTCGGGTTCGGTTTCGGATTCGGATTTTTTTGAACACCCCTACTTGTGACAAGTTGATACGAATTGTAATCTAAAATTGGGGTTTATTATCGTAATAAAAGTAATTATTTTGCTTGCAATCTTAATAATAAATTACCATGATTGCTAAATTTAACACGAGCATAAACCGAAAACAACATCATCACATTGAAATTAGAGTAAAGTGTCATTTTCGTCTCTGTGGTTTGGCCATTTTCATCCAAAAAGTTTTTTTTTAGTTTTTTCGTCTCTGGCCTTTCAAAATCTATCCATTTTCATCCAACTGACTAACCCCGTTAAACTATTACCGTTAAACCGGGGACATTTTCGTCTTTTCAAAATTCCTTTTTTATTCTCTTTTATTATTTACTTCTTCCCCTCCCCATCCTTTTTCAAAACCTTAAATAGGTGTTGGTTTTTTTGAGTGTTTGGGTGAATATACGTCGTTACAGAATTCTTATTGTAGCCGATATTCTTATCAAGAGACTGCAATTTCTAGGGAAGAAGGAAATAATAAATGAGAATAAAAAGGAGTTTTGAAAAGACGAAAATGCCCCTGGTATAACGGTAATAATTTAACAGGATTAGTCAATTGGATGTAATTGGATAGATTTTGAAAGGTCAGGGACGAAAAAGCTAAAAAAACTTTTTGGATGAAAATTGCTAAAATGACCAAAACACATGGATGAAAATGACACTTTACTCTTGAAATTATCATATTATGACACCCTGCTATATTTGTATTGACAAATTATTGAAAAAAATTCACACCGATATTCAAGTTAATTAATCATAAATTGTGTTTTTATGTTAAAAAGAACTTACATTGATATAAGAGGGAGGATTCAAATAATTGATCATCTACCATTATGTGATACTCTAATGGAATAACCACATTACACTCTGAATACATAAATTGAAGAACTAAAGTCAAATCTCATTATCACTCGCATCCAGAACCTTAAATGCTAACAAAATTTAGGTGATGGCTCTACTTCTGAATTTATTAAATTTAAAATGTACTCAAAATACGTGAAAAAGAAAAGTTACTAAGTTGTATTTTTAAAGCTACTAATAATGCTAGGACTGTTTGGTCTTACATTGTTGAACGAATCGATGTGGGTTCATGGTGTGCTTGTAGCAAACGATTATCCAAACAACTCTTTTCGTCTAGGGGTGTAAACAAACTCAGCCACTTATAAACTACTGGAGATCGACTAGCTAAAAACACTAATCGAGTTGAGCATAACCAAAGCTAGAGCTTTTATCTCGGCCCATTTAATAAACGAGCCGAGCTTCACATATTAAGCTCGAGCCGAGCTTCATATATTAAGCTCGAGCAGGCTCGCGAGCTTAAAAAAGTCTTTTATTTTTATGATTTTTAATTAATGTATAAAATATATATTTATATAATAATATTATTTGTAGGTATAAAATTATGATAAAACAATTAAGTAATACATGCTATATATAAAAAAATTGATAATAAATATATATAAATATATATAAGGGTATGTTCTTTTGAGAACCAACAATATGTTAAGAACCGTGAGAACCGCATTAACTCTTCCTCTATTTATAATATAAATTGACTAGAATTCATGTACATTTCAATATGTTTAAGGTTTGGTTTTAAAAGACCTCGAATTTATGGTCGTTTTTTTAAATGCATATATGCACTCACACTATATGCACAAATGAATGCATATATGCATATTTTTATACTTTTCTTAAAAAAATTCAGGAGAGAGGAGATAAACTCAAACTAAGAGTGAGAAGAGATAAATAAAATATTGTTGTTGAATTTTACTTTTTTTACTAAAGCGATATATACACGTTTTGTGCGGTTCTTTCGGTTCTCAACATATGGTTGGTTCTCAAAAGAACATGCTCCTATATATATATATATATATTAATGTATAAATATATGAATTTGAATTAGTCATAGTTGGTGTTTCAACTAAAGAAAATTGAATAAAAAAAATAATACAAGTTTCTATAATTTTATTTTCATAAAATATTTTTCAATAGTTATTTACTTGGAACATGTTATTTGTATTTACATGAAAGGGTTGTCTCAGAAATTAATGATAGTGACATGTATTGAACCTGGGTCCCTTGGGACTTCAGGCCTCATCTCAACCACTACACCACAACCTCTTTGACACATGTCATGACCAACACAACCTAGGAAACCTCCCGCGTGTGATACATAGATATATAATTATTGAACATAATTTATATACTATTAAAAATGATTGAAATGATTTTTTTTATTTACGATATTTTTATATATTATTAAACATAATTTATTTGTATTTTCATAAAAACATTCATATTTTTCTATAATTTATTTATTTAAAAAATAGATATCACAGATGGAAAGAAGTGTCGCTGATCTGAAGGTGAAAGGGTTGTCACTGATCCGCCGGTTAAAGGGGTCGTTGCTAGTCCGTCGGTGAATGTTCCATAGGTGATTTTCCACCGTGAGCCGGCCTTGACTTCCATGGTGATCCCCGTTAAAATCTATTTGTGATCCGTCATGAAGTCTTTGCCTACTCTCCTTCTCCCCACAGTTTGTCACCGGCAAATTTTAGATGAGCCTTATCTTCACAAAAGGATCACCGAAGGCCATAACTGTTGTCGAAGGTCCTTTGATTTGTAGTGCAAAAGGCTAAATTATTCTCAAATTTGTTAAATATTTTTTATTGAAGTTGAACCCAATTCATGACCTAATGAGTTTTAAATGTTGCCTATTCCCTTGATACTCATTTAGTAAAGTCGGTGGCATTTAACCCTTTGAGTTTCTTATAACTACCAATAAAATCCTCAATTTTCTAATAATTTTATTTAATCCCATGCACAATTATATAATGCATGCTTTAACCCTATTATTTTTTTAATAAATTTTATTTTCTAATACTTTTCGTTCATTAAAAGTGTTTTTAAACTAAAAAAAAAAATCTGATAATTTTCGTTCGTTAACATCTTTTTAAATCATTAAATATAATTTTTAGGTATTGTTGGTTATATTGACTGTCGTTAACGTGCTGGTACCTTGAAAAATAAGACAAACACCGACTAAAGAACGACGTTACGACTGTATAATTATCTTTGTTGCTAATTTTTTTAACGAGTTTGTCGTTTCAATGTTAAGTCCTGTTTACGTTGCAACGTTAATTTTATACTTTTTTGTGCTTAATAACGTTAATGTGACCACCTGGTTTATAATAATAACCATCCGACTTTCTTCATTTTCATATACTACCCCTCAACTTTATAATATTTAAACATATCCCTTAAATTTCTAAAGTTTCAAGTTTACCCTATACGAAATTTTCAACTCTACTCCTCAAAATTCTAAACTCTCAAGTTTACCCCTCAAATTTTGTTTCTTTTTTCTTTTAGTTTTTTATACATTCGTTTGTAAAAGTTAGTTTTTTCTATTTTTATTTTGTTTTTTCTTTAACGAATTTTTCGTTTCAATGTTAACTTCTATTTGCGCCGCAACTTATCTAATTTTTTTATCACCTTAACCGAATTGTGACAACTTCATACGTTTCTTTTATGTATTTAATCACGTTTTTGTCGTTGCCGCAACACGCTTAACGAGGTTTGCAAACACGGCACATAACGTGGGATTTAATTATGTACTTAAACACGTTAATGTCACCGTACGGCCCTGTCGCAATGCGCGGGTCATATTTTCTAGTTATGTTTCGAAGCAAAGTACCAACATAAACTAGGGGTGAGTTTTGTAACCGTAACCCGAAACCCGACCCAAACAAAGGTGACATGAACCTGATTAACGTCTAACTCGAACTACACGAACCCGAAGAATGAATACAACCAAACCCGAGATCTTGTTTTTGAACATTATATTAAGCTGTCTTACAATTCTTTGACTTGTTAACTGTTATTTTATACAAAATTTTTAAAATATAAATAAAATGATAGACTTAACCGTATTACACGTTAAGCTAGAAAAATAAACTTGACTTAAAATTTTCATCGATGTAAAAATTATATATTTATATACATATATATAATATAATAATAAAAAAATTAATTCTGTCATTTATAAACGTTTTAGTTTATTATTGTCGGTATCAAGCCTAGATAAACAAAGATAAAGGTTTATTTTTTATAATATGACCAAATTTTTAGTCTGTTTGAAACCATCAAATACATTGAAGCGTCCATGATGATATAGCAAAGGCATTTATCTGCATTTAACTCAATGGCATCTCAAAAGTATTAACATAAATAAATAACCAATCAAAATTTGAACATTTGGTGTATCTTATAATCTTATATTATATGTGCACCACCTTTTTAAAATAATATTTTGTGTGGTATTAAACTTAACACATGAACGTAAGCTTAATCAGCCAATCAGATTATTAAATACCATAATTCTCAGAAAAGATAAAGTATTCTATTCTCTTTTTTACAACAGTAAAATAGACCAATCAAAGAATATTTATATTTCTAAATTATCGGCTTTCCTAGATATTTTTATTATTTTATTATAAGTTGGTCAAGTGGACATGTCATGCACTTATCACGATTCACAACGTATTTAAATTACTAATTATAATTCTAATTCTTTTTATATGTTTTGGACTTCTAGTTTAGTTGAAGAGAAAATTTCCTTCCGAGTTTCGATTAACGCAAGTATAATTAGGAGCGGTAATTTTTAAAACTACACAAAAATAATTAGTTTTTTTAGTGACGTGGAACTCGAACATGATCTATTTGATTAGTAGGTTAACCAAACATGATCCGTTTAATAAAATGTTAGACTGTTAATTCTTTTAATGATTTTTAAAAAGTTTATATTTAGATTTTAGAGATGGTTATTTAAAAAGTTTTGTCGTCTAAAGTTTGATACTTCGACTTTTTTAATTTGTGTATGACTATTACACTGCTAGAAAACTGGTGATTAGAAAAGAATTTCAGACCAATAAAATTCGTCGAAAATTCTGACTATATTCCTACCAATTTCTGACAAGATGGAAACCCTAAAATTAGCGACAAGTTTCCGGCCAAAAAAAACTCGTAGGAAAACCATCGGAGTATCCGGACAAAATTCCAACAAAAATATTTATTTTTTAATTTTTTTATGTACTAGTTTAATTGTTATGATTATTAATATTTGATCAATACTATAATTAATTATTATTTTTATTCCTATTTATTTATTATTTTTTATATTTACCTTAGATTTTAGAGATGAAGAGCAATTTATTTCTCCTGGTATGAATGCTCTTACTAGCTAAAATACTTATAAATAGTGGAAAATCTGAAAAGCCATTAGATGTGCTTCAACTCACCCTAGCTCAACGAATTACTAGTCTTGTATACTGTTGTCTAGTGTGTATCTTTCTTTTTTAAGTATAGTTGCTCTTGATCATTTGATTACTTTGAATTTTCTTATGATACTTAATGAGGACCAAATGGCTTGTATCGTATCGGTACCTAGATGTGTTGAAAATGTGTCTTTTCCATTTGTTTGGAGGTTCAAGTCCTATATAATAGACAAAAATATATAAATTTAGAAGTAGAAAGCGCGTGAATTAGCGAGAAAGAAAAAATATGCGGTATTATATACATCCTAAACATCTAAAATTACATTAATTTGGCCCATAAACCCTGGGGCCCATTAAACATCCATGCATAAGAGAGATCATTTTAGTAAAAGACTCTCTCAAAGCCCAACTCATGACCCAAATTTGAAGTGTTAGACCTTCTCACATATAAATATGGCCCTTTCCAAACGTGTTAAAGACATTCAATATTATTCAAATATAATGAACAATTTTTTGATATCATATACCTTTCGCAAGTTCATATCATAATAAACTACCACTCAATATGCAATTTGATCTAGTACATGGATGGACTCAATGGAAGAGGGACCAACCAACCGGCCCCTTCAATATCCATGCAGGGACGGCTTAACCATTTTGTGTGATATGGTTGAAAAATTTATGAGATGTATCTACCATTTTAAGGTAATCGAAAAACCAAGCCAAGCACAAAATATAGGGAAAACCATCTCTCTTCTAATCTCGGAGAACACCTATCGCGATACATTAGCCTTCCTAATGGAATGAGTGATTTGGTTGCATACTTCATGTCGTACGCGTCTTTGTGCAAGAAACTCCCATAATTAGTGTAAGATCCTATGGGTGAATAGGTTATTTTTTAGTCTAATAACCACTTTTTCAAAACTCTTTATTTGTTATGAAAACTGTAAATAGAAGCGTGGTGACCCGGCCCCACACCACTCAGGAGGAAACCCACAATTATTTTTAGTCTAAGCGGGACTCGATTCCATGTCCTTTCATTTAAAAAGTCATGATGAAAATAGTTTTCCAAACTTGAAGTTACAATAATCAACTTTTTAGTTTCTGGTAAACAGTTTGTAATCTTAATTATGTGGTAAGGGTAATCGCAATTATTGTTAGAAGATATTAGAGGTGTAAGCAATCACAGTTAATGTTCGAAGATATTAGAGGTGTAAACAAACCAAGTCGGCGGTAAGTTACCTAAGATTGATTCGTTAATAACTCAAGCTCAAACATAAACTATAGCACGTTTAATAAACGACCTTAGTTTCATACAACAAACTTTATTGGACTCTTACAAACCTAACCGATCTATTACTTATATAAATATAATCACCTAATAAATACTATTATCAAATAATTATTATAAGAAAAACTAAACGATAAATAAAACAATTTATATTGTAAAATAACTTGCAAGTCAAGTTCGAACTCTTTTAAGTTATAGACTTGTCCCATTTAAACCCCCCACATTATACTCATGTTTATTATAAATATGAATTATAAACCGTATATTCTATTAATCTATACTATATAATAAATGAAAATTATTTATGCCACGTGTCGTGTCCACCTCTTCTCACCATTTTTTTCCGCCTCTCTCTCTTATTAAATGCACTTCCTTTTTTTAATAATAATTTATATTTAAAGAAAAATATTAATTATACTAATAATACACATTTATTTTAAATTGTCTCTTATTTTAAGAAATTTTAAAATTTAATTATGTAACTTTTGTTTTTAACTTAATAGTGATGTAACTCGAATTATATTAAATAGAAATTAATGTATTCAAACCGTGTAATATACATGTTTTTAAAAATATAATTTTTTTATTACTGAATATATAAAATTACATTTTATCAACCCGTGTAACACACAGGTTTTTTAAAATACAATTTTTTTATTACTAAGTATCTAATATTATATTTTATCAATGCCGTGTAATACACGAGAATTTAACCTAGTTATCAAAATATATTACCTTCACCTTGTCATGTAATTCAACTTATATCCAAATACAAGTCATATCTAATAAAAAATCACATCCTATAAATTATATATCCAAAAATAGGACAAAGTTACAACTGCAAGAAAAGAAATAGGGCGAAAAGAATAAAAAATATATACAAAACAACACATGTTAATGCACAAACTTGAATGTTTACGATATTCATCAAGTGTTACATTTGCAAAATACACAAACTCAAAATCTCTCTTTTTCTTCACCATTTGTGTAATCATTGCATCTAAATTTTCTAAATTCTTGGATAATTAAGGTTCTTGGCTGTTTACACGGCTTCGAAGTTCAAGCATTTCTTGATGATTCGGGTCAAAAGAGAGGGCGGCCCGACAGTCCCGCATGGCACCCGAAACATCACCAATATGTTCATGAAACGCTGCTCGTAAATGCAAAAGATGCAGGTCTGCTTTGAACGCTATCGCCCTTGAAAGCTCAGCTATCGCTTCTTTCTCCTTGTGGTTGTCCATCAAGACTGCATTTTGACCACAACCCAAATGAGATGGAGGGTCCACAAGAATATAAAGAAAATCTTAAGCAGTTACTATGCATACTTATTGAATAGTGGTGTGAAACTGTGAATTTATGACACAACACAAAACCTAACATGATATTCAAGGCTTTGGTTTAGTCTAAACAGATTAGGGAGAGTTCTGGTCGAACCCGAGAGCAGGTTTAGCTGAAGGGGTTGGGTTTGGGTTGACCTGGCAGGTTCGCAGATTGACCCGTTTAACCCGTATTTTTTAACTTTTTATAAAAAGTATTTTTATGTCATATTAGACCAAAGTTTATGTTAGTATAATTAGAGGGATCTTTGTGTAAATGTTTTATCTTTTTATATCCCTATACCTCTTCTTCATTATCACACAATAATATAAGACTCACTTCATCTTACCAAGTTAATTTGGTATCAGAGCTTAGGGTTTTTCCCTGCTCTTCTGCCGCCACCCCCTGATCGATCTCCGGCTTCTTTTCATGGCATCACCCACAATTCCTCCTTTCACCTTTACTGAGAAAACAGTCCACAACTCCCACAAGTTTGGTTTCACATTGACCCCAACCAACTATGGCTTCTGGAAAGCCATGATCCAGCCCTTTTTGGTTACCAATGGTCTGTTCGGCTATATTGATGATACAGTTCCTTGTCCGCCTCCTGTCATTCAATCTCCACACACCTCTGGCAAGGATGATACCGCTATTTTCGAAATCCCGAACCCTACCCATACTGCTTGGATATCCAATGATGCGCACGTCCGCATGCTGCTGATGTCAACAATTTCTGAATCTTCGTTTCAGCATGTTCAAGGGACTACCTCTCGTGACCTTTGGTTATCTCTTGAACATGCCTATGCACCACATACCTCTTCACGTGAATTCACTTTGAGAACACAACTTCTAAAGATCCTGATGAAGGAAACGGAAACATCTACTGCCTATCTCACCAGGGCCCAAGAATATGTTGATGCCCTGGCAAATATCGGAAAACCAATGCCAGACAAGGATATTGTTATGCTCGTTCCCTCAAGTCAACCGTATTGGCTAGACAATTCCCAACAGCATTCAACGAGCTTCATGGGCTACTTGCTGATCATGACTTTCTGATCCATAACACTGCCCCATCTAGCCTTGCCCCTACACAGGCTTTTTCAGCACATCTGGCCCCTAGTCCCACTGCTGTCCAACCAGAAGTCATGAGTACTCTTCAACAGTTAGTCACTAAACTTGGTTTACAATTGCAGTCCACTTCTACATCGATCCAACAGTCACCACAGGCCCATTACACTACCCGCACCAATCATAACAATCGTGGCCGTGGGGGAAACAACAACCGTGGCCGTGGCGGAAGATTCAACAACAGTTTTAACAACCGTAAACAAGAGGAAATCGAAACACAGGTCAGTTTAGTTGGGCCTCAAATCAGAATGTTGTTTATGGGTCATGTAACAGGTGTGGAATTGGCCATCTCCCGTCACAATGTCCGAACCGTGACCCGTCCACAATTCGGGTGAGACAACCATCCGCCAATTATGTTGATCACCGTTCACAAACATCCTCTTAGATCTCTGACACAGGTTCAAACAACCATGTCCAACCGGATATGTCTGGATTTGACAGTGTCGAACCCTACTACGGTGATGACAGTCTTCCTGTTGGTAATGGTACAGGCTTACCTATTTTACATATTGGTTCCTCTCATCATTACTAGGGCCGCATATCGTGTATACACGTACACGATAAGACACGAACACGATAAGACACGAACACGACACGATAACTTATCGTGTACTTTTTCTCAAACATGAACACGAACCTGTTTATATCTGCTTAACACGATAAGACCTGTTTAGAAACACATGTTTAAAAACCTGTTTAGTGAAACAAGTCTTAACAGGTACTAACATGTATTTTACTAGGTACTAACAGGTATTTAACAAGTATTTTACCAGGTATAATATCATATTTTAATATTTTTTATTTAAAATAAATCTTAACAGGTACTAACAGATACTTAACAGGTAAACAGGTATTTTACCTGTTTAGACACGAAAATTAACAGGTAGATTCGTGTCTACCTGTTTAGGACACGAAACACGATAAGACCATACACGATACCTGTTAAGATCGTGTAAGTTCGTGTCGTGTATTCGTGTACGTGTCTAAAATTGTCAGCCCTAATCATTACTCACATAATAAATCTTTTTCCTTAACCAATATCCTACATGTCCCTCAAATTAAACGAAACCTTCTTTCTGTTCAAAGGTTTTGCCATGATAACAATGTAATTGTTATATATTGGTAGACGCACTCTTGCCTCTTAGTTTGGAGGTCCTCGGTTCAAACCCAGGAATGAGGTGATTTATTTTGGTGTATTTAAGAGTAGAAGTAGGGTAGCTTTGTCGTACAAAAAAAAATGTATTTTTTCTTGTAAATTTGTAAATTTAGTATTTATATGTAAAAATAAATTTGTATATTTTGTTGTAAATTTGTAATTTTAGTATTAATATGTAAAAAATAAAAACATATAAAAAAAATTCAGGTTAAACGAATAGCACGCGAACATCTGTGTCGTGTTCAGGCTCACGTGTCTAATACAATTTTCGGGTTCATGTCAAACTTTCGGTTTCGTGTCGGGTACGACCCGACAACCCACGAACACGGCCCGTTTAGCACCCCTAAGCATGTGAAGTGACAACTTCTCGATTTGGTGATGTTTTATCTCTAACAGGTCAAATGGGTAATAGATAGCTAAAAAAGAAAACGGGTCAAAGAAAAAAATAGCAAGATATAGATTTTTATAAATAATTAGATTAAATATGATGACAAAATCTATTTTTCTTAATTTAAATAAATGGTTTATGAGGTTTTACGACTACTGTTTTCCTTTTTAGATATTTGTTCTTTTAATTTTTCCCGTTGAACCCATTATGACCCGTTAATAAATGAATGGATCGAATGCGCCACCTCTAAATTATATTAGATCGAAGCTAACTAACCTGCTGCACGGTATCTGTAAGGGTAAACCCGAAGAGGATCTAAACGAGTGACCATTTCAAGATCTATTTTCGTCTGTTCACGTTCACAATACTCTGATCTTTTTTCATAAGCAGACACATTGTTCCTAGCCTTTTCAATCAATTTTGTCATTTCTGCATAGGCAGCTGGCTTGTCATTTTTTAAATAATGGACACGTGCAAACCCCTGGTGGGCCCGTGTGTGTCGAATTTTAAGCGCGTTAATGTAGCAATCGGCTGCAAGGTCTAGTTTCCCAGAGTCTACATAGACACTTCCAAGATTGTTCAGTGCCTGCCACAAGTTTTAAGTGTCAGCAAACAATTCAAATTGCGAGTGTGATTATATAATGATTTAGAAGGTTTTTACACATTGGATGACTTTCAAAACGTTTAACCGAGTCAACCCGTTTCCTTTTCAGTTAAATTCTTTTGTTGAACCCCTTTGACCTCCCCAAATCTACTCATATACATAAATGGGTAAATAGTGGTGCCCTTCCTATGAGGTTGAGGGTTCGAGTCTCATCTTGGATAACGGTGTAGACCAAGTAGGATAGTGGGTGTGTTTGTTTGCCGTTCTAAAAAAACATAAATGGATCAAAATTGCCATTTTTTTATTTTATTAACTTAAATAAACATATCCCAAATTTACCCAATACCCATATACATAAACAAGTCAAAACTGTCACCTTTTAATTTTATTAACTTAAATAAACAGATCCCAAATCTATCCATATACATAAACGGGTCAAAATTGCCACCTTTTAACTTTATTAACTTAAATAAACATAATCCCAAATCTACCCATATGAATAAATAGGTGAAAATTGTCACCTTATAATTTTATTAACTTAAATGAACGTATCCCAAATCTACCCATATTAATGGGTCAAAATTGTCACCTTCAATTTTATTAACTTAAAAAAACGCATCCCAAATCTATCCATATATATAAACGGGTCAAAATTGCCACCTTTTAACTTTATTAAATTAGAGCATTCACAGCCGATTTGGTATAAATGTGTGAGTGGGTTTGTATATTTTAAGGAGTGGTTTAAAGTGGTTGTGAGTAGATGAGAGAGAAAATATATAAATTTTTTTATAAATACAAGAATAAAGGTAGTGATTTTTAGTGTAATTATAAGGATAAGGATATGAAAAAAGAGAAAAGGTAGAAAAAAAATGATTTTTAATGTAATTTTAAGGATAATGATAAGATTTGTCTACAAATATAAAATAACATAAGTTGTTATTTATTCTTGTTCATATCCGATGACTTAATGGTTTAGTAATTAGTACTATGTTAACTATTCCTTGTAAAAGTGAGGTAGTAAAAAATTGTTGTTAAAACAAAAAGGCCGATTCTAACCACACACGGAATATTGCTAATTGGACCCGTCGTCGCGCGATACGCCCTCGTATAGGTCAATACGAGGGCGTATAGGGTTTAGTCTCTGACACCAGAATGACACGTGTCATTCTCTGTGTCCCATACGATTCGTATTGCCCTATACGCCTCGTATGAGGCAGGGCTCAATATTTTTCTTCAAAAGTTGGAAGATTTGGTGTTAAATAATCCTATACGATACGCCACGTATAGGATTATTTATTTAATTATATTTTTTTATAATAATATATTATTTTGTATTTTAATTTATATAATTTTGTTAATATAAGTTTGTTATCTATTTATAAATTTTATAAATTTTATATTTTTTTTAAACATTTATTATATTTTTACAGTATAATCAAACAAAATATTAAACATTACCAACCAAACAAAATATTAAACATTACAAACCAAACAAAATATTAAACATTACAACCAAACAAGTAAACTAAACATTATATACATTACATCATAAAATTAAATATATACATCAAAATGTTTTACATACATAACAACGAAATAAACAAAATACAAATAAAAGAACTAAACTTAATCGGCTTCGGCGTCACCCTGACTTGCCCCGCCCTCACCCTGAACGGGGTCGTCCGGATAATGACGTGGCGGTGGTAGTGGGGGTGGCTCGATGCCGGCGGCTCGTGACTGATTCACGAGCTGTCCAACCGCCCACGTCATCAGGTCCTCCATGCGATCGAGTTGACGACCCTGTCGTCGTGAGTCGGCAACAAGGCCATCAAGCAATGTCTGGGTAGCCCTATCCAGCCTAACAGACCGACGTACGTGTCGGGGATGCTGTGGCGGATGCTCGTGGACCTGCTCGACGTGTGGCGGCTCGTCCTCAATCGCCATACCCTGCAGCGGCTGAGGCATAGGCGGGTCCCCCTGTCCAGGCATCTACGGCAACGTCACCGGGACCCAAACCTGGTCCTGGACGGCCCCTATGAACCGAAGGCCCTGCGGGAATCGGTGCGTGATGCGCATGCCGCTCGCCGTGCGACGATCTAATCGGACAGGGGGAATGGCCGGTAACATCTGAGGCTCATGGTGGCCAAATGGTATGACCGACCGCATGATATGCGTGATGAATGCACCGCCATATAAAAGTCCGCGCCTCTGTCGCATATAGGCTGAAGCAAAATAAAGCGCCATGCTCGTGGACAGGTCGCACCGCCTCCCAGTAAGCAGGCAGAAAAGGAAGAAAAGATCTCTATCAGTGCACCACTCACGGCTTTTCAGACGCGGTGCGATCGACGTCGAAATAAGCCGGTGCAGATATCTATACAAAGGGTCTCTAATACCCGAGACCCTCCCTTTGGTACCCAACCAAGGACTATCTGAAATCAAGCCCCAAAAAACAAGGAGTTCCTCCTTGTCAACCTCCGTCACCGCCTCGGTGAATAGCGGCGAGACCGTCTCAGGCTCGTAGTACAAGCCCGTCGTGACGGCCCACTGACGGAGGGTCTGACGGTAAACGACCCCAAAAATAGAAAAAGAAATACGATCCAAATCAAAGCCATACGGAGGGTCTGACGGTAAACGACCCAAAAAAAAATAATATTAATATATTGTTTTTATTATATTTTCTTTAATTGAATTAATTTATATAATTAAATTTTTTTTTAAATTAAAAACTTATACGCCACGTATAGGCTTATACGTGGCGTATAGGCGGTTGCCGGGTAAACAAAGCCATACGCAGGCCAAATAGGCCATATGCGGGCGAGTTGCCGGGTAAACCAAGCCATACGCGACCAAACTAGGCCATACGCAGGCATGTGACCGGGTAAACTGAGCCATACGCAACGTATAGGCTTATACGTGGCGTATGGCTTCATCTTCTTCCTTAGATCAATCCAGATGAACTATACGCCACGTATGGTCCTGTACGTGGCGTATAGTTCTTAATTTCAAACCTAAAAATCGCTAATCTTCCCAGTTTTACCCGCTAATATTCAATAAAAACCTAACATTAATGATCGTGGGTTAAGACACGTACCTTTTCAAAGTTTTTTTGATGGCACAATCCAAATCAACGAGCGTTTTATAAGCGGGTCGTGTATGGCTTTGTGTTTGTTTTATTGGTTCGTTTAGTACAATACGGGGCCAAAACCAGATAAATCAAATGTATATACGCCATGTATAGGGCAATACGTGGCGTATAGAATACCAAAGGTTAGGGAAGATGCGTATTGATCTATACGTGGCGTATAGAAATTTGAATTTTGAAACATTTGAATTAAAATTAATTATTATTATATTTAATTAACATTATAATTAGTTATTTAAAATGACAACAAAATTAATTTAAAAAGAATTACAATACAATTTTAAACAAATATCATCCGAGATTCGTGAAATATTGTGGAAAACTAGATCTATTTGTGGCCATTATTTTCTTAAATCGTTCTATACGATCATTGTATATATTTTCTCATTTTGCTACATCATCATTTCGGTGCAAATTCCAAAGTGCATTCGGCGTAGGAATCGGAAATTCTCCGTCTAACTTGACGTGGATGAAATGAGCATTTTTGACGTGAACTAACGATAAGACTTGATGTTGAGCGTGAACGTTAGGACGAAACCACAATGGAAAAAATGTTTGATTACCGTTGATGCTTAAAAGATTAACAATCACCCCAAATCTTTGAGCAATTAGGAGTCCTGTGTATGGCATCGACGTCCAACGACTAACTGGTGCGGCTTTCACATCCTGCCAATCTATTGTGTGACGTAGCTTATCATACTCTTGAAAGGCGACTCTGTCAAAAACAGTTCTCCACCATTCCTCTTTATTGTCCATCTCATGTAGAAGTTGTTGTCGGACAAAGAGCCACCGGTTTTCATTTAACCCTAAGCCCAAAGCTACCGATCGAAAACCACAGTTACCGTCGGGTTTTACATCCTGTATATGTGAAATGTACGGATAAAATAAAGAGGGTATCGAATCCTTAAAACATTTTATATTGTTAACCGCATCATTCCCCGTAATCAATGGAAACCCAAGATGGGCGTTATCATCTTGCGGTTGCTTTCCTTTACCCTTAGTTGAACGACTGTGTTGAAAGACCGAACTCGCTTGTATAGAGTCTTGTGACACAATATACGAGCTGTGTCTCGCAGGGACACATTTGCTTTGTTGGGATCCTGTGAATGAGTTGTTTCTCGCGACATCCTGTTTCCTTTGTTGTTGCTTTTTCAAAGTTGGACGACCGCGAGTATCTTCTTGTACCATAGGCGCTTTCTTGTTACTTTTGCTCGGAAAGACAACCCCTGCAATTCTCGACAGCATACTTCTTTTGACCTGATCGGGTTGTGACATAATTTTGTTTCTCACTTGACCCAGTACCTTATCCACGTCTACATTTTCATCATCGACAAACGACGGTTTTAAATCAAGTTTCCTCCAGAAGACGTCCACTGCATCTAGAGGGATTATGCCACCTATATAATAATTGCTTTTATTTGAAGTAACACCCAGACGAAGTTTTTCTCCCGTTCTTTTGATATAAATGCATGAGCGACGCAAAACGACTGGTGTGTGGAGGTCACACCGACCACTTGGACAAATAGAAGTTTGTACATGTTTGTTTTGTATGTCGCGTCGATCATCAACACGTGCGGGAATGCACGCCACATCTCGTACGATTTCGGATGAACAAAGAATATCTCCTCCACACTATTTGTGGCAGGATCTTCTCGAGTATAGTAGACGTATTTTTTTTGAAGAAAGCAGGTTTTCCAGAATCTGTATTTGAGTTTCACCGACTCTCGTTTCGTTTTTTATCTTTTGTATTGCATTATAAATGTCTTTTTTAATGCAACTGCTATATGGGTTTTGTTCCCTTATAGTTGCTAGAATGTTTCGTGGCAACATGTTTTGCGAATACAACTTCCCCACCAAAAGTTGTTCCGACGGAGACAGTCTCCTTGCAAACGAGTGCGCCTCAAGATGTTGACTAGGATCGTGGTTATGACTGTCATCCTTCACCGTTAATTTCCAATCACCAGTATTTTCTTGGTACTCTCCTTCCAATTTAAAGGGACAACCAATTTTCTTGCTACCGGCACGTCTAACCGTGGCAGTAGACGCACGTTCGCCGTGATGGTCACACATAAGCCACACCTTGATAAACGGTTCCATCGGATCGTCGCCTTTTCTCCTCGATCGTCGGGTGACAATGACGTAACCATTGTCACGTCCTCTCCGGATAGCCCAATCAACCAACTGTTCACGAGACTGAAAATTCTGGTTAGTTTTATAAGACATATTTTGATTATTTTGTTTTTCGTCTTTGGAGTCATCGGTTTGTTGTGTCGGGTAAGAGACTTCATCGTATACGTATTCGTTCGTGGGTTGTGTAAGGTAAGACGGTTCACCGTATACGAACTCGGGATTGCTTAGTGGCTCGTTCAAATCTGGAAGCCTTACCCGTTGATGAGAATAAACGTTGGACGAGACCTCCTCCTGGTTCACCTCTTGAACGCCAAAACTTTGCGGATTGTTTTCCACCGACTCGTTAGAATATACCTGAAAACCGTAGTTACCATCCCACCACCAAGACATGTTTACAATTTTTGAATTTTGAAAGCATACGTTCGGTTCGAATGAGAATTCTGCATGGTTAAATACACAAAATTTGGGCCCTATACGCATCGTATAGCCCAATACGATGCGTATAGGGTACGAGGTGATGTGACTAGTGGCAGAAGGTACATTGTACCTTAAACTGCAGCGTATTGCCCTATACGATGCGTATACGATGTTTGAATGACCAGGTTGTAAGATAATGTCGGGCATGAGAAATTGTGAAGGGCTATACGCATCGTATTGCCCTATACGATGCGTATATGACCAAGTTCGATTAGCATTCTTCGTGTGTGGTTAGTAGTCCCCAACAAAAATTTATTCTTGTTTGTCGGGACTCGTCGGGGGGAGTGAACCTTGTTATGTGGGATGTGGACGTATACGTTGTGGTGGGTCCCCGGATGCAAGTGGCAATGGCCACTTGATTGGATCTAGGGTTGTTGACGATGTCGTTTTATACTATATATAACAACTACCCTCATTTTCATTTCTTTAAAATCAATTTATTTATTTATATAATTATTGGGTGTTTTTATTTTATTGAAGATCGGTTGTTTTATTTTATCGAAGAGTTTCAAATGATGTTGCAACTTGCAAAGAACTTCATGCTAGAATGAAGACGAAAGTTCTAGACACTACTTATGCGAACCTTCTCTTCCTCAATATATTTTATTTCTTAAAATGTTAATAGATTCTCTTTTAATTATTGAATAAACAAAACGAGTGGGCCTTTTATTTTTATTGTTTTATAACGATGAAAATAGTTTATTTTTAACTCTGACTAATTGTCTCGTCCGTCTTACTGGTTGGACCAGTTTTAAAAACTTGATGACGTTATAAATAATTTAAAAATTAAAACCATACATATATAATTAATTTAAAACAAAATACAAAGCTAATTTATATTTTGGTGTGGATTTGTGATTTTAATTATATATGAAACCTTAAATAACTAAAATATGAAGCATGAAGAAGTAAACGAACCAGCAAATTGAGATTATGAAGGAAAAATATCAGAAAAAAACGATAACAAGTTTGATGTCCCGTTCGACTCAATGGTTCAATCAGTCCTATCGACAACTTTGGTTCAAATACACACCCAACTCATACACATGCGTAGGGGGTTCGAAAGACCTAAATATTCAAACTTGTGCATGCCCTTGTGACAAGTTGATACGAATTGTAATCTAAAATTGGGGTTTATTATCGTAATAAAAGTAATTATTTTGCTTGCAATCTTAATAATGAATTACCATGATTGCTAAATTTAACACGAGCATAAAGCGAAAACAACATCATCACATTGAAATTAGAGTAAAGTGTCATTTTCGTCTCTGTGGTTTGGCCATTTTAGCCATTTTCATCCAAAAAGTTTTTTTTAGCTTTTTCGTCCGTATCCTTTCAAAATCTATCAATTTTCATCCAACTGACTAACCCCGTTAAATTATTACCGTTTAACCGGGGACATTTTCGTCTTTTCAAAATTCCTTTTTTATTCTCTTTTATTATTTACTTCTTCCCCTCCCCATCCTTTTTCAAAACCCTAAACAGGTGTTGGTTTTTGAAGTGTTTGAGTGAATATACTTCGTTATAGAATTCTTATTGCAGCCGATATTCTTATCAAGAGACTGCAATTTCTAGGGAAGAAGGAAATAATAAATGAGAATAAAAAAGGAGTTTTGAAAAGACGAAAATGCCCTTGGTTTAACGGTAATAATTTAACGGGGTTAGTCAATTGGATAGATTTTGAAAGGTGAGGGACGAAAAAGCTAAAAAAAACTTTTTCGATGAAAATTGCTAAAATGACCAAAACACATGGACGAAAATGACACTTTACTCTTGAAATTATCATATTATGACACCCTTCTATATTTGTATTGACAAATTATTGAGAAAAATTCACACCGATATTCAAGTTAATTAATCATAAATGGTGTTTTTATGTTAAAAAGAACTTACATTGATATAAGAGGGAGGATTCAAATAATTGATCATCTACCATTATGTGATACTCTAATGGAATAAGACCCAACCCATAGCTACCCCTAGGTGATTCTCTTTAACAATATTTCTACTAAATAGCCACCTCCCAAAGGAAGATATTCATGAAATCAACTAACAAAATGAGTAACTTTATTGTAGAACAACCAAAATATAAATTCATATTTGTAAATCAGAGAGAGAATAGTGATTGTAAATTGTGAGGTATGTATGTGACACTTTGAATACATAAATTGAAGAACTAAAGTCAAATCTCATTATCACTCGCATCCAGAACCTTAAATGCTAACAAAATTTAGGTGATGGCTCTACTTCTGAATTGATTAAGTTTAAAATGTACTTAAAATACGTGAAAAAGAAAAGTTACTAAGTTGTATTTTTAAAGCTACTAATAATGCTAGGACTGTTTGGTCTTACATTGTTGAACGAATCGATTTGGGTTCATGGTGGCAAACGTATTATCCAAACAACTCTTTTCGTCTAGGGGTGTAAACAAACTCAGCCACTCATAAACTACTCGAGATCGACTAGCTAAAAACACTAATCGAGTTGAGCATAACCAAAGCTAGAGCTTTTATCGAGGCCCATTTAATAAACGAGTCGAGCTTCACATGTTAAGCTCGAGCCGAGCTTCACATGTTAAGCTCGAGCCGAGCTTCATATATTAAGCTCGAGCAGGCTCGCGAGCTTAAAAAAGTCTTTTATTTTTATGATTTTTAATTAATGTATTAAATATATATTTATATAATAATATTGTTTGTAGGTATAAAATTATGATAAAAACAATTAAGTAATACATGCTATATATAAAAAAAATTGATTATAAATAAATATATATATATATATATATAGGGGACGTATCAAATGAAAACCCTGAATTATTGTGAAAACCCTGAAACTCATTCTTGAGCACATATTCAGTTTCTTTTATTTCTAGATTTTTTTAATTCTTCAGTGTCATTTAAGTCTTTTTACTACTCCTTAAAACCCTATATTTTATCCATTTATCCCCAGATCTTTATCTCTCTCTCTTACAAACACCAAAATTCAAAACACATATTCCTTTCTCTCTCTAAAGATCGATCTAACCCCGGATCAAAAGTCAAAACACCGTCATAGTGCCGATGCGCAGCCCTGCAAGTGGTGGTTCCGGGGCGGTGGTGGTTCCAATGTTGGTGGCTGGAGAGGCCCTCCTGGAGACCGAGAACAGACATCTACTCAAAACTCTAGAACTGGTGAACCGACGCCGTCTTCATCTTCATCTTTTCTACTCAGATCTGGTGTCCAGTTCTTGAATGCTTGTAAATCTGCCCACCCCCTTGCCTGCTCGATCGATCTTTATGTTGTTTGAGGTTTTAAATCTCCCCACTAGAACCCCCACCTTGACAGTACCTTTACACCTCTACCCTTTCAACTGGATATGTCTCTGGATGTGAAGAATCCCCCATGATGCTATCTTCAAACCCATACACGGTAAGTTGTAGTTTTCTATTTTGATTTGCTTTGATTTTAGGGTTTTTTTTAATATGTATTTGATTTTCGATTTTGGGTGGATTTTTGTTGTTGAGAAATCAAGAACATGTTTTTTTAAATGAATTTTTTGATGTAGAAATCAAGATCAGGATTTTCAATTTGGGTGGAATTTTGTTTGGAACTGATGTTTCGTTGAGATATCTCATTTTCTTCAATTTATTATAAGATAGCATTTAGATGCTCTTTCACTTTCAGGTCATCATGGAATCCAAAGAAACTTTGACGTATATTTTATTTACCTTATTTTGCCGACGTCCGGTTTATGGTTACAAAAATATCACAACAATAAATTCAAAACATGAATTTTTACAATTTATCTGATCTTAAATACAAATAAAATCAGCATAAAGAATAGGTTTTTTTTACTCAATAGAAGGGGCTAATGAACCTATTTAAAGATGCAAGACATCTTTCTTGCAACAAGGAAAAAGTGTACGTTTTTTCCCTCTAAAATTTGATTAAACATTTATTTTTTTATTATTTTTAAATTTGAATGATTTTTTCTTAAAAAGATTCATTACATTAATATTTGATAATGCTCATCTTGCTCGAAATAACTAGTCTGATATTTTTGGATAGCGTTCAGGCTTGGTGAAGATGAATTTATAAACTGGATTTACACACGTGTAAATTGAATTTACATAATTGTAAATTGATATTACACTTATGTAAATTGAATTTACACAAGTGTATTTTGATTTTACAAATGTGTATATGATTCATTTACACATTTGTAAACTGAATTTACACATGTATAAAGAGTGTTTACTCATGTGTGTTTTATGATGTCTTTGATATTTAGATGGTGTAGAAAAGAACATGATGAATTGAAGATCTTGGTTCAAGACGGTGTAAAAGTCGGCTTCGTTGTGTATATGTTTATTTTGTAAAAATATTTGTGTATTTTGGATGTAATTTTATAATTTGTAAAAGTCGGTTTCCTTGTGTATATGTTTATTTTGTAAAAATATTTGTGTATTTTGGATATAATTTTATAATTTGTAAATATGTGTAAACTAGTTTTACATATTGTTTCTTTAAAAATCATATTGATCTGAATATTTAGAAAGAGAAAATAAAAAGAGGAGAGAGAGAGAGAGATTTACACATTACCCTTTTAGGGGTTTTTTAAGAATTTTAAAAAGAAAAAGAAAATAAAAAATCTAGATTAAATATCAACCACAAAATAAAATATACAAAATTAAACATGTGGCTTAGATTGGGTTTAAGGGTTTTCACAACAACTCAGGGTTTTCATTTGATACGTTCTCTATATATATATATATCTATACTATATAATAAATAAAGGTTTTTTCATGCCACGTGTCGCCTCCACATTCATTCTTATAATTTTTTTCCTGTCTCTCTCTTATTAAATACACTTCCTATTTTTGACAACAATATATATTTAAAGAAAATATTAATTATACTAATAAAACACATTTATTTTAAAGTATTCCTTACGAAACTTTGAAAATCTAATTATTTAACTTTTATTTTCAATCAAATAATAAATGAAAAACAAATTACATTAAATAGTTTTTAATTTATTTTTGAAACTCAATTATATATTAGCTTTTGCATATTTTGACTTTTGTTTTATATCCTTAGTATATACATGTGTAAAATATACACATAAAGATTTAAAAATTTTATTTATTGATATTTTTCACCCGTGTGTATACACGGGATCTAAACTAGTATATATATATGCGAGGGTTGCAGAGAAAACTACATAGTTAGGCGAAAACCGAGAAAACCTAGATTTTTCTTTAACAACATGAGTTTATTCTTTTTTTTTTGAACGGAAGATATTCTATGATGGGTCTTTCCGGGGTAACACCTAAAATATCCAGGACAGCCTACCTAATGAGGAACTCCCCAACTGGGTAAAGCACCTAACCTGGTCACATACCTCTTTATTTTTGTTATGGCCAGGATACCCAAAACCTCAACTACAGGAATAGTTTTGAGACTACCATTACACCAAATGACCAACTATGTTTATTCTTTTATAGTTCAAAATTTAAGTTCCTCACCAAACACAGTTTTAAGGATAATTGATAATCTAACCAAAATAACATGAGGCCTACCTCGTTTTGTCTAAATTCAAGATTTTTCATATAAATTGACAAATAAAAAAGGTTGAAAATGAGATTTCGTACGGTCAAACGTTTTCAACATATTTTTATCTTTGTGAGACAAATAGCCGGATTTAAGAAATAAGAATACTTGTGAGGAGTTATTCTCTTTACTATTGAGTAACCTTAGTATTCTCGTTACTATTGAATAACCTTAGTAAATTAATAGTAACCTATTTTTTTTTAATTTTTGATTTTCTAGGAAACGCGGGGAAAAAACTATCTAACTCCCGCCACGAAGCGCGAGAAAAAAAACTAGTTTAATACATTTTCTTTCTAGATACTTTTCAATTTTTAAAGAAAATATTTATCATCGACTTTTCATCAACACGATTAGAAAACAGATTTTCAGCGATAGAGAAAAAACAGTAACAGGTCGGTCAAATTCTAGAAAAGTTAAAATTAAATTTGATAAGTATTTTTTGTTATGTCTATAATTTCTAATAGGTACAGAAAATCCCAAAAAATATAAAATAAGTTTTATAAAAATAGTTGGTAATGCGCCAATAATCACCTATGAAATTGAAGGATAAGGATTTCAAATAAAATTCCGTCCAAGACTTTTCACTCATTCCCAGTAAAAATGTGTGTCCGTGATCCATCGAAAATGTTGTATAAGATTTCTAACAATATTTCTTGTCGGGCTTTACAAAGCGTCAATTGAAAAGTTCACCGTCGGTGATCCATTAGAATAATTTATTCGTTGAATAAATGTAGGAGTTTTGCTAGATGGTCACTTGGTCAGGAATTGGTGGTCATAAGGTGTTAAAGGTTTCAAAAAAGTTGACGAATATAGTTAACAACAATTTGGTGTTTGTGGAAGGCGAGAAATGAGGTGGTGTTTAACAATAATTCCATTTCTCTTGCTATGGTAATAGAAGACATAAAATCCATGGGTCTCCTATGGATCATGAATCGGTCAAGAATGAGAGCAGTAACTTTGGAGGATTGAAGAAAATTTAATTTTGTGTAAGTTGATTGTAACGTTCCATGGGGAGGAATTTTGGGGTTTTTTTTTGTTCTGTTTGATTGGTTTAGAGGGTTTTTTTCTTCGGTGTTGTAATTCTAGGTTATCTACCTGGTAACTCTTTTTTTATATATTCAAATTTTGTTGGTCGTTCAAAAAAAAGAAACAGGTGATCAATTAGTACAGAAATGAGTGGCCTTGAAACATTTGGGTCTATGATGTCCCAAAATGTGGTTTCGTGAGCACATGTCACGACCAACACAACCTAGGAAACCTATGATACTTAGATATATAATTATTGAACATAATTTATATATTATTAAAAATGATTGAAATGATTTTTTTATTTACGATATTTTTTTTATTTACTTTGCACATTTGGTATTGTAGGAATCCGTTCGCGTATAAAAATAAAACACTTTTAATATTACGATTACAATACAAAGAATCAAACCTATCTAGGAAAGCAAGTAAATTACAAATACGAATACAACTGAAAAATCACAAAATACAAGAACAAAATTCCGAATTTGACCGAGGATTGTGTTTGACACGGGGCCCTTAAAACAAATTCCGGGTCTCTCCCCGTTTTGTTTCCCAGGGTACAACGGCCTAAGCAGTATGTACTAACGGGGAAGGCTCTAGCACCTGAATTGTAGCTTAAAGAAATTGATGAAGATGATCAAAGAATTGTTGGAATTCTTTAAGCTGAAAGAAGAAGAGAACACTAGAGAGATTGTAGTTTTTTGTGCATTTTTCAACCAAGGAACACCTTGGTATTTATACTTGAAAAAAAAGTTGAAACACCCCATTCTTCATATACTCATGAGTTGAAACACTTCATGCTCCATAAACTCATGAGTTAAAACATCTTAAAACCTTTAAGATTTTTTACTAAAACATCCAACATTTAAAAATATGTTGAATGAATTTGAATTAGTCATAATTGGTGTTTCAACTAAAGAAAATTGAATAAAAAAATAATACAAGTTTCTATAATTTTATTTTCATAAAATATTTTTCTAAGAGTTATTTACTTGGAACATGTTATTTGTATTTACATGAAAGCCTCATTTTCTTAATTTATTTATTTAAAAAATAGATATCACAGATGGAAAGAAGTGTCGTTGATCTGAAGGTGAAAAGGTTGTCACTGATCCGCCGGTTAAAGGGGTCGTTGCTAGTCCGTCGGTGAATGTTCAATAGGTGATTTTCCACCGCGAGCCGGTCTTGACTTCCATGGTGATCCCCCGTTGAAATCTATTTGTGATCCGTCATGAAGTCTTTGCCCACTCTCCTTCTCCCCACAGTTTGTCACCGACAAATTTTAGATGAGCCTTATCTTCACAAAATGATCACCGAAGGCCATAACTGTTGTCGAAGGTTGTGACATCCGGCATTTTCAGGTTAACTCCGTTAACTCAAACCTCGTTACTTCAAACATTTTTCGTTACAAACTCAGTTATCTCAGTTAGTCACACGTACATTGCATTTAATTAGGATTAATTAAATGTGTCAGTCAGTTCGCACACATCGGATCGCACTCGAGTCTAACCCGGAACGTTGGTGATTAATCGAAATTAACGTTACGAACATTTAATAATTTATATTTAATATAAATTATGAGTTTTTATGATTTTTATGTGATTACGTGAATTATGTGAATATTATCGTTTTCGTACGTGTTTATTGTGTGTAAAGCGTATTTAGTATTTTTATAAAAGTTATTGTTTTTATAAAAATAAAAATCAAAAATTTTAATTATTAATTAAGTTGTTATTTAATTAATTAGAGTTATGGACCTCTAGAAAGCTCGTAGCCCAACTTAATACCCATTAAGGATTAGATAAAGATAAAATTTAAAAAAAATATATATATCTAAACCCTAACCACCATCAAAGCCGTCGACTTCACCCTCACCCTCTTCGACCGAACCAAGAACAAGCCAAGGAGCATTCGTTCGAGCCCCGATCGTGAATCCGAAAGTAGATACGTGCTAGTCTCGACGTTTCTAACACTCCTACGTAAGTCGTTTCGTTCAATTTCATCACTTTTTGATTCCTAAATTTTAGATCATAACCCTAGTTCATCCAAACATGGATTTTTATAATACAAATGTTAACTTTATTATTGTTTTGCATGTATTTGTTGATTATATGGTTATTTGCAAAACCCTAGATCCATGTGATTAGTAACGTGTTAAATATTAGAACTTTTTGATTATGTGATGTTTAGAAATCGCATGCTAGACATGAATAATGATTAATATAGTTGTAATTATATTAATTAGAAGATTTAGAATTGATTTGACGTGTTAATTGGATGAATAAAGCGTGTAATGGACAAGTTACAAAAAGAGGGAACTTTTTATGATTTCTATCTTGCATGCTAGACCTGATTAGGATGATGTGATGATGGTTATATGCTACTTGATACATGTTTAGATGATTTGTGAAATCAGATTTTGAATACATAACCCGGTTTTACCAACTTTCCAAATAAGAAAACTTTAATTGTTAAAAGTGGTTATAACTTGCTATTTAGACATGCATGATATGGTTTGATGATTGGTACATGTTAGTTAAGATACAATAACTTGTTGTAACGTGTTAGGTGTTTGAAATCACGCATGCTAGTCATAGGTTACTAAAGTTGGAAACTTTGTCTTGAATTATGATTTGCATGTTTAGGTTCTAGACAATTGTTATGTAATGTGATGAGCTAGAACATGTTAGAGTAATACTACGAACATATCAATGATGATAGTTTCCAGAAACACGAGTCCCGAACAAACCTGCTATTTATAGAAACCTGCTATTTATAGAAACCTGCTATTTTAGGAAACTTTCTATTTTTGGAAACTTTCTATTTTAGGAAACATGCTATTTTTGGAAACTTTCTATTGTTGGAAATCATGCTTGTTTGTTAGAACAATAAAGAATTGTTGCTAAGTGTTACTTGCATGATCTTGTGTGTATAATATAAAAGTATTATACTGAACAAACATTTAATCGTTAAACGGGTCACCAACGGGTCGTCGGGTCAAACTTGGTCAAACATGAGTCAAACTTGCAAACCTTTTCTAAACCCTTAAAACAATGAGATTGTTTGGATACTTAGGGTTCGTATCAACTTGCACAAACACACACTTATAAACCGGTGTTTATAGGTGGCAGTTAGTCGTCAAGCATTCTAAGTTCGCTTTACTTCGCACATACTCTAAGGTGAGTTTCACGGCCCCTTTTCTTACATTTTAAACTTGGGGGAGAAAACATGGGTATGAACATTTAGATATTACATTTCTTTTATATCACTTGTGTACCAAGCGCAAACATATCATGAAAGTCCTTACTTATCAAACCGTTAGTATATGGGTTAGCGACGTAATCTTGAGTAGTACTACTGGGCATTGACAAGCCCCACCCGCGTTAGTCGCGCTAACACGACGGGAAGTCGAACGGGTGTAACATTGACCTAAACATTCACCATTGATTATGATAGTCATGGTGGGAGGCAGTACAAACATAAACAGTCAGCTTCGGTGTCGAAACGCTTTAGTAACATGTACTAGGTTAGCTACCTATGATATAAATTGTAAATGGTATTATCTAGTAAACTTTACAAACATTGAAACCTGTGAACTCACCAACCTAGTGTTGACACGTTTTAGCATGTTTTCTCAGGTAACTAAGGTACAAGCACAAGCTAAGGCATGCATGCATCTCAAGTCCATCATTTTCAAACGCAAGAACTATTTATTTTATTATTGTTGAATTGTTTATTTTTGGCGCGACTGTTTTAGCGCATGCTTTTCACTTAACTTTTCGCTTCCGCAAGTCTTACATTAAATCAGTGTTTTCATTTCTAGTGTTGCATCGTGACTATGAGCAATACTAGTGGTTTTTATTAAACTCATGTAGAGTCGTTCAACGTAACTAATGACTGAGATCCTGTTATGTCACGCCCCTAACGGTAAAACTCCGTTGGTGGATTTTGGGGGTGTGACAGATTGGTATCAGAGCCATTGGTTATAGAGAACTAGGAAATGCATACTAGACTATAACCACGTACATGCATTAGTTACACAGCACTTACACTCAAACATGGCACTCACTCATCCCGTTACAGGAAATGTCGACCCCACCCAATTCACCAGCATCCCCAGTTGTCCAGGAGCACGATGTTCCTACAGTACCTTTGCCAGAGCCGAGGAGACGTCGACTCAACCCGATCAACACCACAGTAGGGCATGATGAGCCTATTCATGTGCGTGTCAGAGGCAACACGCAATATTGGGATTGGTACCCCGATAGGATCAGGAACTGGATCCGCGAGGAGGAAGTCCCACCTCCACTCACTACTGACATTGCTTATTCTTCTTCATCATCTTCTGTACGAGCTTTGCCACCATTGCAGTACCCCTATGAGCAGGTGATAGCTGCCTTTGTGGCTAGGATGGACCGGGAGATCCGGAACATGAGAGATGCAGCTAGAGAGATTACTAGCATACTTCAGCGAGAGATGTTGATGAATCAGAGGATCACCAAACTGAGTGCAGATTTAGCAGCAACTGATACAGCTCATGAGAATTTAGCAAATGGATGTGTGGATATGGAGGACTGGCTGAACACTGCAGAGTGGAACCTAGATATACTCCACACTAGGATTGAGCAGGTTGATGCACGACTTGCAGCAGTTGAGGCAGCAGGAGTTGCACCTGCAGGAGACCAGGATGAGGATGATGATGCAGCATCCGATGTTACATCAGTTGGCAGTGACATTTGATCATCTATCTTCATTACTTATTTACGTCTTTTCTTTTGAACCTAGATGGGCAGGGTTGTTCCCATCAAGCAGATGTTTCTGGATTTTGGTTAAGATTATGATGCGGGAGGAGTATTGTCCCCGCGATGAAGTGCAGAAACTTGAGGGCGAGTTCTGGAACCTCAAGATGGAGGGATTGGAAATTGAAGCCTGCACTACTCGTTCGCATGAACTGGCGAACTTGTGTCCGCAAATGGTAACACCTCCCTATAAGAGAATCGAAAAATTCATTGATGGTTTGGTCCCACAGATTCAGAGCATGGTGACATCTTCTAATCCCACTACAATCCAGCAAGCAATCAGGTTGGCTCACAGGCTAACCGATCAGGCAGTCGCTCAGGGCACTCTACCACCTAGAGGTGCATTATCAAAGACAGCTGACAACAAGCGGAAGTTTGACAGTTCATTCCCCAAAACCTTCCATTCAAACCCACCTTCTCAGCAACAGCAGCAACAACAACAGCATCGTAAGCTTGAACCTTCAAAGAACAACATTCAGTCTAACTCTTCTCAACAGAATCAGGGTTCTTATGTTGGCAAGTACCCGAAGTGCAATAAATGTAACTTTCACCATCATGGAGCATGTGACCGGTACCGTTGCCAACGGTGTGGAAAGATGGGGTCATTTGGCCAAAGACTGTAGAGTAGATCTGCAGAATAGACAGACACCACCTGGAGACGCACCCAAAGGCTGTTTTGAGTGTGGTAAAGAAGGGCTTTTCAAGAAAAATTGCCCGCAGTTGAGGAGAAATGGAAACGGGAATGGAAATGGCAACAATCATCAGGGCGGTATTGGAAATGGTAATAACCACCAGGGTGGAAATGGTAATAACAACGGAAATGGTGCAAAGGGGCGAGCATTTGTGATTGGATCGGGAGAAGCTCGGAATGATCGGAACGTGGTGAACGGTACGTTTCTCTTAAACGATCATTATGCTTCTGTACTTTTTGATACTGGCGCCGATAGAAGTTTTATATCTAGAGAACTTAGTAGTCGGTTAGGAATAAACCCAACTTTACTAGAACATCATTATACCGTAGAGATAGCAGACGGTAAAGTAATCGAGGCAACCCACATTCTCAAGGGATGTAAGTTAGAACTATCTGGTCACAAACTCGACATCGATCTCATGCCAGTTACACTTGACAGTTTTGACATAATTGTGGGCATGGATTGGTTGTCTAAAAACCAAGCTGAGATCATCTGTAGTGAGAAGATCGTTCGTATACCCCTTCCTAGTGGAGAGATCGTATCCGTTCAGGCCCAAAGAAGTGGTGCAGTAATGGGCATCATTCGTATAACTTGTTATTTCTATTATTTGGGTTTATATTTGAGGATAGAGGATGTAGATAGGGAGCCTGATGTAAAATGAAAAGAAAAAAAAATTTATACTTACCTTAGATTTTAGAGATGGAGAGTAATTTAGTTCTCCTGTATGAATGCTCTTACTAGCTAAAATACTTATAAATAGTGGAAAATCTGAAAAGCCATTAGATGTGCTTCAACTCACCCTAGCTCAACGAACTACTAGTCTTGTATACTGTTGTCTAGTGTGTATCTTTCTTTTTTAAGTATAGTTGCTCTTCATCATTTGATTACTTTGAATTTTCTTATGATACTTAATGAGGACCAAATGGCTTGTATCGTATCGATACCTAGATGTGTTGAAAATGTGTTTTTTCCATTTGTTTGGAGGTTCAAGTCCTATATAAATGACAAAAATATATAGATTTAGAAGTAGAAAGTACGAGAAAGAAAAAATATGCGGTATTATACATCCTAAACATCTAAAATCACATTAATTTGGCCCATAAACCCTGGGGCCCATTAAACATCCATGATAAGAGAGATCATTTTAGTCAAGAATCTCTCAAAGCCCAACTCATGACCCAAATTTGAAGTGTTAGACCTTCTCACATATAAATATGGCCCTTTCCAAACGTGGTAAAGACATTCAATATTATTCAAATATAATGAACAATTTTTTGATATCATATACGTTTCGCAAGTTCATATCATAATAAACTACCACTCAATATGCAAATTGATCTAGTACATGGATGGACTCAATGGAAGAGGGACCAACCAACCGGCCCCTTCAATATCCATGCAGGGACGGCTTAACCATTTCATGTGATATGGTTGAAAAATTTATGAGAAGTATCTACCATTTTAAGGAAATCGAAAAACCAAGCCAAGCACAAAATATAGGGAAAACCATCTCTCTTCAAATCTCGGAGAACACCTATCGCGATACATTAGCCTTCCTAATGGAATGAGTGATTCGGTTGCATACTTCATGTCATATGCGTCTTTGTGCAAGAAACTCCCATAACTAGTGTAAGATCCTATGGGTGAATAGGTTATTTTTTAGTCTAATAACCACTTTTTCAAAACTCTTTATTTGTTATGAAAAACTGTAAATAGAAGCGTGGTGACCCGGCCCCACACCACTCAGGAGGAAACCCACAATTATTTTTAGTCTAAGCGAGACTCGATTCCACGTCCTTTCATTTAAAAAGTCATGATGAAAATAGTTTTCCAAACTTGAAGTTACAATAATCAACTTTTTTGTTTCTGGTAAACCGTTTGTAATCTTAATTATGTAGTAAAGGTAATCGCAATTATTGTTAGAAGATATTAGAGGTGTAAGCAATCACAGTTAATGTTCGAAGATATTAGAGGTGTAAACAAACCAAGTCGTCGGTAAGTTACCTAAGATTGATTCGTTAATAACTCAAACTCAAACATAAACTATCGCACGTTTAATAAAAGACCTTAGTTTCATACAACAAACTTTATTGGACTCTTACAAACCTAACCGGTCTATTACTTATATAAATATAATTACCTAATAAATACTATTATCATATAATTATAATAAGAAAAACTAAACGATAAATAAAACAATTTATATTGTAAAATAACTTGCAAGTCAAGTTCGAACTCTTTTAAGTTATAGACTTGTCCCATTTATACCCCCCACATTATACTCATGTTTATTATAAATATGAATTATAAACCGTATATTCCATTAATCTATACTATATAATAGATGAAAATTATTTATGCAACGTGTCGCCTTCACATCTCTTCTCACCATTTTTTTCAGTCTTTCTCTTACCAAATGCACTTCCTTTTTTTAATAATAATTTATATTTAAAGAAAAATATTAATTATACTAATAATACACATTTATTTTAAATTATCTCTTATTTAAGAAATTTTAAAATTTAATTATATAACTTCTGTTTTTAACTTAATAGTGATGTAACTCAAATTATATTAAATAGAAATTAATGTATTCAAACCGTGTAATATACATGTTTTTAAAAATATAAACTTTTTATTACTGAGTATATAACATTACATTTTATCAACCCGTGTAACACACGGGTTTTTTAAAATACAATTTTTTTATTACTAAGTATCTAATATTATATTTTATCAATCCCGTATAATACACGGGAATTTAACCTAATTATCAATTTATATTACCTTCACCTTGTCATGTAATTCAACTTATATCCAAATACAAGTCATATTTAATAAAAAATCACATCCTATAAATTATATATCCAAAAATAGGACAAAGCTACAACTGAAAGAAAAGAAATAGGGCGAAAAGAATAAAAAAATATACAAAACAACACACGTTAATGCACAAACTTGAATGTTTACGATATTCATCAAGTGTTACATTTGCAAAATACACAAACTCAATCTCTTTTTCTTCACCATTTGTGTAATCATTGCATCTAAATTTTCTAAATTCTTGGATAATTAAGGTTCTTGGCTGTTTACACGGCTTCGAAGTTCAAGCATTTCTTGATGATTCGGGTCAAAAGAGAGGGCGGCCCGACAGTCCCGCATGGCACCCGAAACATCACCAATATGTTCATGAAACGCTGCTCGTAAATGCAATAGATGCAGGTCTGCTTTGAACGCTATCGCCCTTGAAAGCTCAGCTATCGCTTCTTTCTCCTTGTGGTTGTCCATCAAGACTGCATTTTGACCACAACCCAAATGAGATGGAGGGTCCACAAGAATATAAAGAAAATCTTAAGCAGTTACTATGCATACTTATTGAATAGTGATGTGAAACTGTGAATTTATGACACGACACAAAACCTAACATGATATTCAAGGATTTGGTTTAGTCTAAACAGATTAGGGAGAGTTCTGGTCGAACCCGAGAGCAGGTTTAGCTGAAGGGGTTGGGTTTGGGTTGACCTGGCAGGTTCGCAGATTGACCCGTTTAACCCGTATTTTTTAACTTTTTATAAAAAGTATTTTTATGTCATATTAGACCAAAGTTTATGTTAGTATAATTAGAGGGATCTTTGTGTAAATGCTTTATCTATTTATATCCCTGTAACTCTTCTTCATTATCACACAATAATACAAGACACTTCATCTTACCAAGTTAATTTGGTATCAGAGCTTAGGGTTTTTCCCTGCTCTTCTGCCGCCACCCCCTGATCGATCTCCGGCTTCTTTTCATGGCACCACCCACAATTCCTCCTTTCACCTCTACTGAGAAAACAGTCCACAACTCCCACAAGTTTGGTTTCACATTGACCCCAACCAACTATGGCTTCTGGAAAGCCATAATCCAGCCCTTTTTGGTTACCAATGGTCTGTTCGGCTATATTGATGATACAGTTCCTTGTCCGCCTCCTGTCATTCAATCTCCACACACCTCTGGCAAGGATGATATTTCCGAAATCCCGAACCCTAGCCATAATGCTTGGATATCCAATGATGCGCACGTCCGCATGCTGCTGATGTCAACAATTTCTGAATCTTCGTTTCAGCATGTTCAAGGGACTACCTCTCGTGACCTTTGGTTATCTCTTGAACGTGCCTATGCACCACATACCTCTTCACGTGAATTCACTTTGAGAACACAACTTCTAAAGATCCTGATGAAGGAAACAGAAACATCTACTGCCTATCTCACCAGGGCCCAAGAATATGTTGATGCCCTGGCAAATATCGGACAACCAATGCCAGACAAGGATATTGTTATGCTCGTTCCCTCAAGTCAACCGTATTGGCTAGACAATTCCCAACAGCATTCAGCGAGCTTCATGGGCTACTTGCTGATCCATAACACTGCCCCATCTAGCCTTGCCCCTACACAGGCTTTTTCAGCACATCTGGCCCCTAGTCCCACTGCTGTCCAACCAGAAGTCATGAGTACTCTTCAATAGTTAGTCACTAAACTTGGTTTACAATTGCAGCCCACTTCTACATCGATCCAACAGTCACCACAGGCCCATTACACTACCCGCACCAATCACAACAAGCGTGGCCGTGGGGATACAACAACCGTGGCCGTGGCGGAAGATTCAACAACAGTTTTAACAACCGTAACCAAGGGGGAAATCGAAACACAGGTCAGTTTAGTTGGGCCTCAAATCAGAATGTTGTTTATGGGTCATGTAACAGGTGTGGAATTGGCCATCTCCCGTCACAATGTCCGAACCGTGACCCGTCCACAATTCGGGTGAGACAACCATCCGCCAATTATGTTGATCACCGTTCACAAACATCCTCTTGGATCTCTGACACAGGTTCAAACAACCATGTCCAACAGGATATGTCTGGATTTGACAGTGCCGAACCCTACTACGGCCATGACAGTCTTCATGTTGGTAATGGTACAGGCTTACCTATTTTACATATTGGTTCCTCTCATCATTACTCACATAATAAAACTTTTTCCTTAACCAATATCCTACATGTCCCTCAAATTAAACGGAACCTTCTTTCTGTTCAAAGGTTTTGCCATGATAACAATGTAATTGTTATATATTGGTAGACGCTCTTGCCTCTTAGTTTGGAGGTCCTTGGTTCAAACCCAGGCATGGGGTGATTTATTTTGGTGTATTTAAGAGTAGGAGTAAGGTAGCTTTATCGTACAAAAAAAAATTGTATTTTTTCTTGTAAATTTGTATATTTTGTTGTAAATTTGTAATTTTAGTATTAATATGTAAAAAATAAAAACATATAAAAAAATTCAGGTTAAACGGACAGCACGCGAACATCTGTGTCGTGTTTAGGCTCACGTGTCTAATACAATTTTCGGGTTCATGTCAAACTTTTGGTTTCGTGTCGGGTTCGACCCGCCAACCCACGAACACGGCCCGTTTAGCACCCCTAAGCATGTGAAGTGACAACTTCTCGATTTGGTGGCGTTTTATCTCTAACAGGTCAAATGGGTAAATAGATAGCTAAAAAAGAAAACGGGTCAAAAAAAAATAGCAAGATATAGATTTTTTTATAAATAATTAGATTAAATATGATGACAAAAAAACTATTTTTCTTAATTTAAATAAATGGTTTATGAGGTTTTACGACTACTGTTTTCCTTTTTAGATATTTGTTCTTTTATTTTTTCCCGTTGAACCCATTATGACCCGTTAATAAATGAATGGTTCGAATGCGCCACCTCTAAATTATATTAGATCGAAGCTAACTAACCTGCTGCACGGTATCTGTAAGGGTAAACCCGTAGAGGATCTAAACGAGTGACCATTTCAAGATCTATTATCGTCTGTTCACGTTCACAATACTCTGATCTTTTTTCATAAGCAGACGCATTGTTCCTAGCCTTTTCAATCAATTTTGTCATTTCTGCATAGGCAGCTGGCTTGTCATTTTTTAAATAATGGACACGTGCAAGCCCCTGGTGGGCCCGTGTGTGTCGAATTTTAAGCGCGTTAATGTAGCAATCGGCTGCAAGGTCTAGTTTCCCAGAGTCTACATAGACACTTCCAAGATTGTTCAGTGCCTGCCACAAGTTTTAAGTGTCAGCAAACAATTCAAATTGCGAGTGTGATTACATAATGATTTAGAAGGTTTTTACACATTGGATGACTTTCAAAACGTTTAACCGAGTCAACCCGTTTCCTTTTCAGTTAAATCCTTTTGTTGAACTCCTTTGACCTCCCCAAATCTACTCATATACATAAATGGGTAAATAGTGGTGCCCTCCCCATGAGGTTGAGGGTTCGAGTCTCATCTTGGACAACGGTGTAGACCAAGTAGGATAGTGGGTGTGTTTGTTTGCCGTTCTAAAAAAACATAAATGGGTCAAAATTGCCACCTTTTATTTTATTAACTTAAATAAACATATCCCAAATCTACCCAATACCCATATACATAAACAAGTCAAAACTGCCACCTTTTAATTTTATTAACTTAAATAAACAGATCCCAAATATATCCATATACATAAACGGGTCAAAATTGCCACCTTTTAACTTTATTAACTTAAATAAACATAATCCCAAATCTACCCATATGAATAAACAGGTGAAAATTGCCACCTTTTAATTTTATTAACTTAAATGAACGTATCCCAAATCTACCCATATACATATAAATGGGTCAAAATTGCCACCTTCAATTTTATTAACTTAAATAAACGCATCCCAAATCTATCCATATATTGTCACCTTTTAACTTTATTAAATTAGAGCACTCACAGCCGATTTGGTATAAATGTGTGAGTGGGTTTTGTATATTTTAAGGAGTGGTTTAAAGTGGTTGTCAGTGGAGGAGAGAGAAAAGATATAATTTTTTTGTAAATATAAGGATAAAGGTAGTGGTTTTTAGTGTAATTATAAGAATAAGGATATGGAGAGAGAGAAAAGGTAGAAAAAGTAGTGATTTTTAGTGAATTATAAGGATAAGGATAAGAAATATAAAGAACCCGTTGGGAATGCTCTTAAATAAACATATCCCAAATCTACCCATATACATAAACGGGGGAAAATTGCCACCTTTTACTTTTATTAAACTTCAATAAACATATCCCAAATCTACCCATATACATAAATGGTCAAAACTGCCACCTTTTAATTTTATTAACTTAAATAAATTTGGGGATAAAGATTGTTCATAACCTGGCCTTTGCGAAGCCTGTCAGAAGGGCATTTAAGGGCATCCTGAAGAAGTGCTATAACGGTTGAAGAACAAGTAGGATCTTGACTAGAATCTGCTAAAGCATAAGCTTTTAGAAAGAAGGCCTCAAAAGATCTATTCAAACTAATAGATTCTTCAGCTTTTTTTAACCCTTCATCACAATGGCCCGTATCATATAATATCCAACCCTCGTAAACTAAACGTTCATGTTCACTCGATGCGTGTTCGCGAGCCAGTTGTAAACTTCTCATTGCTGCTTCCGGACAATTTAACCTGAAATAAGCATAAATCAGTAATTTTATGTGTATATATACTTACATATAAAGTGCATTTAGTTTGTAAATGTCAAAAACGTTAAGAATAATAGTATAATACCTGAGGAGAAGCAAAGACTGTCTAAAATATAGAACCCCTTTAGCCGTTTCAGACTCGAGCATTTGATATATAACAGAAAGTGACCCGATATCATCAACAGCAGACCACCGATCATACAACTGTAACCAATAATCTGCAGTTGTCCAATTTGGAACATGCTCACGAACTAAAGTTTGAAATTGTGTTGCGGGCACGCGCCCTTCAAACATCCGATAATCAGGAGAAGTTGTAAGAATAGCCTGAACATCACAAATAGCCGATTGGTAATCTTCAAGAACTAAATAAAAACAAAACCTCAATTCCAAACATTCGACCACAAGTTTAAAACCAAGAATCTTGTTAATTTCAGCTAGTGAATCTTGAACGTTTTGTTTTTTCATTAAAGAAGCTGCACGGTACATATACGGGTACGTTAAAGTTGGATCCAATTCGGTTGCTTTTTCAAGATCTTCCCATCTTTTTTCATTATTTTCACAATATAAAGATCGTTCTTGATACATCCACCCAAGAGGAGTGTAATTTGAAATAACCGAACTAAGTTTCTTGAATGATTCAAGCTTTTCACCCTTGATTTGATCAATTCTAGTCAAACCTATGACCGAATAAACGTGTCCTTCAGTCAATGCAACCTCAAAGACTCTTTTGGCTTCATCATATTCTTTCTTGAGTAATTTCACACATCCTAACATATGATATGCCACCATCTTTTGTCGACTATTTTCAGTAGAATCCACTAATTGTTCCAAAAAAAGAGCGGACTTATCGGATCCCGGATCAAGATCCATAGCAACCTGACTTAATAAACAGTACAGTGAAAACGAAGCGGACCCCACCATAATCGATCTATGCAAACTGTTAACACTGGTCAACAAGTCAACAACCCGTTCATCATTGAGAGAATCCGGGAGTTCTTGAAGGAAAACCTGCAAACAAGAGGCAGCAAGAACCGGGCAATTCTCTTCTAGAGCATATTCCATAAGTTCAACCGCGTCATTTCTTGATGCAACGAATTTTGCAAGTTTCCTATCACAAGAATCTTTAAGATTCTCACAACAAAATTTACTCGAAAACACCATGATTTCTAGTAAAAGATTGGTTGGTAAATCAGGTAAAATACCCGTTGAGCTAAATTCACTTATCACCTTCATACCCGTTGGTGAAATATCGTTTTTTGACAAATCTATGTCTTCGGAAACTGATTCAAGAAAACACCCATTAAGCATAGAACGAAAAGGAGGTGAAAGGGTCGCCATTTTTTGTCTATCACACGTTATTTTTTCATCCCCGATTTGAAACGAAACCGTTCCCGATAAATTATTCTTTTGATTAATCATTGCAACATCACTTAAACTAGGGTTTGCTTCAGACAGGAGCTCAGAACCAATATCTATCAATCCAAACTCTTTTGAACATTTACCACACGAAGAGAGTAAATCCGATATGTGTTCTTCACCTCGTTTTTCATACTTTAACCATGCCCCGAAAACGAGCTGTTCGTGAACTGTACTTGCTTTGAGCCAAGCCAATCTAAGGCTTCTTCTCATTAATTTAATGTCACCGAGGCCTTTAAAGACCTGAAATTGTAATAAATAGAGGTTTGTGCGCTCATGTGTAGGGCATGATTCCAGTTCTTTGTGGATTTGGGCTAAAACTTCTACATAATCAACAGGTTTAAAGAACGGAAGAATTGGTGGATCAAGGACTTTGATTAGAGATTCTCTACAAACAAAACACGTGTACAGAATTAAAAGGGTGACTTTATTTATCTATAACCAAGAGGTGTTTGGATGTCTGTTTTAAAACTTTGTTATGTGATGTTGAATAATCAAAATTAAGCATAATCAACATAATGAAACATGATGCAAGCGATAGTGTTTGGATGTGTTTGTACTTATTGAAGTTGTAATAATCATATCATTATGCAACTGTAATCTGAAGTAGGTTACAAGAGCACTAAAAACCAGACAATAACTTTCAAATGCACATCCAATCACCACATAAAGATAATGTTTGGGATGTTTCTAATTTCTATCATTTTGACTTGAAATAATCACTTTTGATGGAGTTCAGTGTTTGGTAAATTCAAAGCATTTAACTAAATAATAGATAAAATTAAGGTAACATAAGAGTAATAACTACATTCACTCTACCCTTGAATGATAATCATTTTTATTGCAGATTTTTTGTTGTGGCTAGTATCAAAATGCAAGTATTAGACCCTAAACAATGGGATAACCATATGCAAAAGTAATTTATCCAAACACTCATACTAATTACTCAAATAATCACTTTCAAAACACACATCCAAACACCCTTAAAAATAGCAAATGAAAAGCTTACAATGAGGAAGGAGAGCGAGGTGAGACTTTTGAAAGCTTTCCTCTTTCAACTTGCAGCCATGATTGTGGATTCAGAGCATTTAGATGTGTTTCTTTACAAGATTCAGATGGAAAGAATGTCCTCATTGGGCATAACAGATGAACAATATCCAAGATCCCCACAATACCCAAATTACGGTTTTTTGGCCCAGATATTGCAACTTGAATCAATTAACAACATTCAAACCCTAAAAAAATCCCCAATTTCAAATGGGTTCTCAAATCTTGATGAAGAAAAATATCCCAGATCTCCACAACAGCAAAATTAGGGTTTTGGGAGCAAACAATTCAAATTCAATAAATTAAGAACATTCAAACCCTAAAAGTTCCCCAATTTCCAAATGGGTTCTCTTAACATGATGATAACCAATAGCACAATTACGGTTTTGGGGGAAAATTCATCAAATTGAATGAATCAAGATCAATCAAACCCTCAAAACCCCCCAATTTCCAAATTTGTTCTCTTAATCTGATGACAAAAAGAACCATAAATCACCAAAAACCCAGAATAATTACACAAGATCTCTGCCAAAAAAAAACAACTAAACCACATCAAACCCAACAAATCTTTTGAACCCACCAAAAATAAATAAATGAACAAAAGAGAGAGGGTTACTAACCTTAAGATCCACAAGAATATTAAAAACCAAGAAACAAACAGACCCACTAATCTAGTGGTTTGAATGAACAAATCTCACAAGACTAAAATGATTGAATCTGAAGAAAAATTCAATCTTTAGCTTTTTTTCCTTTGGTTTGTTTGGTAAAAGGAAAAGTTTCCCTTTTTCTTTCTTTTTTGCAGTTGAAAAACATAAAGATTGCTCATGCGATGTAGTTCGTTGTTGGGTTGAGGGAACATAAAAGAGAGCAAGAATTTATTGTGACAGCAAAGAGTACAAGTGTTGATGCACGTGGTACAACTTCACGATACCAAGATTGGCCTTGTTGATGACAAATTGACTATACTGCTTTTCTTTCAAAGATATCAAGAATAATCTACAGTTGAAAGTTCAGGAGTGATAGGTGGGGTACAAAATTCAAAATAAATAAAAAATATAATTTTTTTTACCTTTTTTATAATATTTTTAATGATTAACCTTTCTTTAGTGGTTAAAATCCAAAACATTTTCTATGTTATTTAAACCTATATATTTTATTAGTTACGTATGAGGAAAAATAAAATAAGAACTTGATTTATAAGTAGAACTTAAAAATAGGTTTTTATTTTGGGATGATTGTTGATATTTAAGGATCACTATAAATATATAATTAATCCATGAATTATTAGAATGATAAAAAACAATATGTAATTAAAGTGGATTCTTAATAAAAACCTAAACACCATAACAATTGATAATTTAAGGATCACTATAAATATATAATTAATCCATGAATTATTAAAATGATAAAAAACAATGCGTAATTAAAGTGGATTCTTAATAAAAACCTGAACACCATAACAATTGATAAAGACAAGCATCACAATTGTTGATAAATATCTCAAGGGTGTCGCCAACTACACAAACGTAAAGACGATTAACAACTCTGAATTTATGAAGAAAGAAAATTGATATTAATTCTCAAAAGATTGTTTAAAATAATATCTCAAGGGTGTAATACATTTTGGATGAACATCAAATATTTTGTTACCCGAAACTTGCAACCACGTACGTGCAACCAAATTATGTATCTTTCTTGGTTTTTCGAAGTTTCATAACTTGAAATACGCAACTCTAAATGACATAATTCTTGATTCATTTGGATCCTTATAATTTCTTTTCTGTCGATATTATTCTTTATCGTTTGCTCTTCAACCTTAAATTTTTAGGGTTTAATTATGTGTTAAATAATACGGATTTAATCCATTATGTCTAATATATATTTGACCTAAAAGTATTATGGGCCAACGAAGTCATACTTGGACCAAGTTTAATTTGTGTCCAACCTTATGATATAAATTGATAGGAATCAATTAATTCATAGTTCTATACAGCGTTTTTCAAAATACGTATTCTAAATTTCAACATTTTCTCTCATCATTGTCAGCCCGGAAGACTTGAATCCTATCATGCATAAAGAAAAACTATCAAGATTGCTCAGTTGACAGATAAACGAAACGACAACAGCATGTAAGGGACAATATAGTCGAACGATAGCCAAATACAAGGTAGTATGATCATGATAACAAAAGGTGGTTCACTACTTTAGCTCACATGTGTATAAATATGTTATAGTTATGGAAACTTTAAACGATTAGTGATTGTTCATTGAGAAAAATGAAATGAATAGATAGTACAACTTTTAATGTTTAATTGGAATCAAACTAACGATTAGAACATATAGATGTTGCAACAAACCAGGATCAACGATAAAGAAACCTAGAATAAACTAAGACTCACTAATGCTTCAGTAAGTCGTGATTCTTCTTTTAAGCCTGTTTTCGATAAATTTGGTGAGTTCATAGAAGCTTTTGAAACTGTTGAGTTATTTGTGGAATTGGATAGGATTCTCCATTGACTTGAGGTCCATAATATCTTTCAGTTTTAGCTTCTACACATATGTAAATAATCTATTGTATCTCACAAATACACTTTCTACGTTAACTTGTAAGCTTATTATTGACCCGATTTAGGGCTCAAATTATACCGATCAACTGATTTTTGATTTTGACTGAAGTGCAAACAAACACTAGGTGTTTCATCTTGTTGGCCCGAAGGGTCGGGTGTGACTTACACTTAGACATAGCTCCATTAAACTCACGATATGGTTAGTGTGACACGCACATTAAGTTATTTCTCGTTGACCCAAGGTCAATATGACTTGTACTTTAGAAATTCTCAAATGACCTTATCGTTTGTGTAGAACTTTCCAAACCGTCCTTATATTATTGCAAACTGACCAACATATAGTCATTTTACATACTCAAACACTTCACCATATATATACACTAATTAGCAAATAAACATTTAGTGATAATTAATACGGAGGCGACACGTGACATAAAAAAATATTTATTTATGAGATAGCATTGATATAGATGTGTTATAAGTTTTCGTAATAAATAATAATAACACAAATGATATTTCTCTTATTAAAAGAAAATAAAAAAGACTACCTCCAACTAAACAATTATGGCTCATTTAAGTGGAATGGATGGGATACCAACAATATTAAAAGTGATTATGAAATCGTATCATTGAGCTGTTAGCGAATTTACAAAACTGCCCCTTTAGGAAAACATTTTGTTTATTTGGATCACCGACTTGTGTCGTGGATATAAAAAATAACATCGAAAAACAAAATATTTTCAATCTATAACATGTATGCTTTATATATTTTAATAATAAAATTTTCAATTTTTTAAATAAAAACAGACATCTACAAGACCTTAAAAAAAGAAGAATAATATTATTTCATACCATGAATAATAGCTAATTTATTGGATAAGTACGTCGAAATTATTCAAATAATATATGAGATACTTATCATAACCTAATATTTCTAAAAAAGTAAGTAATTATATTTTTCAAGAACAACTTGTTCTTTTTTTTCAAACAGTTTCTCCAACTATATAAATAAGAATTGTTATCTTTTAAAACATTAAATTTAACCACTCCGAGCATATTTAAAAAAATTGTAACTTTAAGTCAATTTTCTAAACTTTTGTCTTCAATAAAAGTATATGTATGTAAATTTAAAACTCTAAAATATGATGACTGGGACTTTTTAGACCCGACATTCTTGACTTAAAGTAAAGGAAATAAGTTGGTTTGGGTAAACAATTTTTGTGTTTTGGGTTAAATTGAACAACACCATAACAGAAAACGGGTTGAAATGGATAATACCTTAAGACATGTTGGGTTAAGATGGGATGGCTAAAAATTTTATAAATTTAGAATGAGTTCAAACGAGTAACAACGGGTCAAACACATACTTGGGGAGAAAATCACTTAAGATTAACACCGACACCACCACCCACCACCTCTTGCACACGACTTCACTGTCATCGACAGGCGTCGCCACACTACCTACCAGCCGGTGAAAAAAAATATAGCAAATTTTGGTATTTTTTTTTCTAAAACAACTCATTCAAACCCGAGCCACTTTTTGGTTACAAATCATTCTAACCCAAAGCAAATTGATTTTTTAAATGACCCGTTTTGACCCGAACTCATTTTGGTCATAACCCGTCTTGACCCATTACCCAACCCAACCCAACCTGCTTGTTTTGCCAAGCCTAGATTTTTTTAACCGAATTTTTACGTACTTCCACGTGATATAAAAAGATAAATCTATAATTTGTCCGTCTTTATAGAATTTAACTTGCTTTATAAAAAACTGATTTTATAAAAACTGTTTAATTTTATAAAACTTGTTTAGTGATTATTGTCTCTTAGCATCTTCCTTTTTTTACTTTAATAGACATCTGAACACTACATGTAATCCATAAGCATGGTGTTGGTTCCTTTGGAAAGAATACCCACCATGCATTTTGCCATGAGGTATGTAAGGTTGAGACAATAGAGTAAGCTTGGCATGCATGGATCATGGATGTGAGAGTCGAACTCCGCTCCAAAGCGTTCGTTAATCGTAGGTCAAACGAAGATTGACCGTAAAGGGAAGCTAAGTTTGACCACGAATACTTCGAATACAATCAAGTGCGGCAATGATATTTTCCCTTCGGATAACTCTCGTTACTCTCAATCGCCTTAAACAAACACAAACATTGTACAAAACTATTGCCGGTGCACGAAACATACAAGTCAACCATGAAAGCAAGCAGCACCTCAAAAGTATCAAACTAGGAATCCTCCACTCTACTAAAGTACTAAACTAGGAAACTAATATCTTAAGTCGCGTATTTACCTTTTATGAATGCTTAAAGAGTTTCTGGCATCCTTCATCATCTTCAAAGAGACGGACTTTCCAGGAGTCAATACCTGCACAAACTCAAAAGAATGTCAGTTTGATCCACTTATAAGTGAATTATCCGATTCAAATTACGCTTTAAATGCTTGAAAACCCTAAACTCAATTTACTAGGAGAAAATAGATTATAATTGTTATAGTATTGTTTTCATAATTATATCTGACATCAATTCTAAATGAAGTTGGGAAAATAGATTTAAAAAAGATAAATTACTTTGAAAAAGAAACAGATAAAAAATGCGTATGGTACATTGGTACCCAACCCGGCCCGTTTTGACCAATTACTGAACCTATACCATTTCCAATCCATTTACAAACCTACGATACCCTTATATTACAAAAATGGTTCCATTATCTTCGATAAAAACAATTTAGGAGGTTATAACTTATAAACACTTAATTTTTTGGGCAAAATCACCAATTTGACCCGTTAGCATCAAAAGAAAGCCTCATCCAGTTTTCAAAACAATGGGTTGAAACTGCCACCCATCGATACGACATCTGGGAGAGTATATAGTGGCTTCTCAATAATGTTGCAAGTAACTAAATCCAAGTGATTAGCAACATGTGCAAGATTGGCATTGCGAAAGAACTGACATGGTGAATATATATTTTGGCAGGGAAGGAGTGGATAATAAGTTTTAAGATGTGAAGAGGCTCCTAGAATCTGAGAGCTTGGGAGTCAAAAATATATATTTGAATGTCAAACTCGCATGATAACCCTCGTAGAATCTGGAAAAATGGGTGGGTTATGCAGGTTGGGTAACGGGTCAAAACAGATGAATCTTTTGCATGAGTCGAGATGCGTGATGTTGGGTTGACCTGAAACACTTTTTGTCCAAATTTTTTATCTCTTTCTCATAAATAATTAGTGTATTAGATAAGATGACAAAAACTATACTATTAGAATAATAATCTAAATTTTTTGACCAAAACGACTTAGAAGGTTGTATGCAATGAAATGCACTTTGGACAACATTAGGCGATATTAGACTAAGTGATATAGTATAGGGACTAGACTTGTAATATGGTGTTCTATATAAACACCTCTTTATGTAAACCCTAAACACACAATCACATTCTAATACAATCATATTACAAGGTTTAACTTGGTATCAGAGCTAGAGCTCAATCACCGAAAAACACCGCCGGAGGGGCGGCCACCACAACAAACCTCCGCTGATGTCTTTTGATCCAACCCTAAAAATTTACTGCCGCCGCCGCTACAGTTCTCTTTTTTTTTCTATCCACTCCTACTGCCGCCGTCAACCACCACTGCCGCCTCCACCCACGGCGGAACCCTAGCCGCAAAAGCGGCGGAACCCTAACCGCCTCCATCTACGGCGGAACCCCCGCCGCCACCGCGGCGGAACCCCCGCCGCCACAGCGGCGGTATCCTATCCGCCACCACAAACACCACTGTCGCCGCCACTATACAAACAGTGGCTGTTTTTCCAGCGACTAACACCTCGTGAAAGCCACAATGCTTTCAGTTCCTTTTCTTGCGAGGGTTGCAACAATCCAACACGGGGGAGAAGGAACACAAAGGGGAACAAACCCTAAACTGCAGTCAAAAGTTTCGGCTAGGGAGAAAGTTTCGGGTGGCCGAAAGTTCAGGGATGGGCCGAAAGTTTTCACGTGACAAGTGAAATTTTCGGCCGACGGGCGAAAGTATGACGAGTGCGAGTGTCGGGCGAAAGCATGGTGGAGAAGGAGAAGACCAACTATCTTTTTAGTTTTATGTTTTTATATTTTCAACCTAAGTCTCTCCCGAGCTTAGTTTGCGGGGGAATATTAGACTAAGTGATATAGTATAGGGACTAGACTTGTAATATGGTGTTCTATATAAACACCTCTTTATGTAAACCCTAAACACACAATCACATTCTAATACAATCATATTACAAGGTTTAACTTGGTATCAAAGCTAGAGCTCAATCACCGAAAAACACCGCCGGAGGGGCGGCCGGCCGCCGCCGCCGCCCTACCCACCACCACAACAAACCTCCGCTGATGTCTTTTGATCCAACCCTAAAAATTTACTGCCGCCGCCGCTACAGTTCTCTTTTTTTTTCTATCCACTCCTACTGCCGCCGTCAACCACCACTGCCGCCTCCACCCACGGCGGAACCCTAGCCGCAAAAGCGGCGGAACCCTAACCGCCTCCATCTACGGCGGAACCCCCGCCGCCACCGCGGCGGAACCCCCGCCGCCACAGCGGCGGTATCCTATCCGCCACCACAAACACCACTGTCGCCGCCACTATACAAACAGTGGCTGTTTTTCCAGCGACTAACACCTCGTGAAAGCCACAATGCTTTCAGTTCCTTTTCTTGCGAGGGTTGCAACAATCCAACACGGGGGAGAAGGAACACAAAGGGGAACAAACCCTAAACTGCAGTCAAAAGTTTCGGCTAGGGAGAAAGTTTCGGGTGGCCGAAAGTTCAGGGATGGGCCGAAAGTTTTCACGTGACAAGTGAAATTTTCGGCCGACGGGCGAAAGTATGACGAGTGCGAGTGTCGGGCGAAAGCATGGTGGAGAAGGAGAAGACCAACTATCTTTTTAGTTTTATGTTTTTATATTTTCAACCTAAGTCTCTCCCGAGCTTAGTTTGCGGGGGAATATTAGACTAAGTGATATAGTATAGGGACTAGACTTGTAATATGGTGTTCTATATAAACACCTCTTTATGTAAACCCTAAACACACAATCACATTCTAATACAATCATATTACAAGGTTTAACTGGCGAGTTCAACCAATTTGACCCGTTTCCTTTTTAGCTAAGATTTTAGATTTAATAACAAGATGCCATTAAAGAAAAGCCACATTACCTTTTGTCAGCAAGGATGGGAGAGAGACTTGAACTCTTGAGTACATCACTTAAATTCAGCTAAAGCGGTTAGGGGTGTTAGGCGGTCTAACTGGAGGTGGGGAGCAAGTGGCACTCCTACTAAACTGCTCATGTAGGTTATTATGGTTCCCAATCTGATGGTTAGCATAAACATCAAAGGTAGCTCCTGCTTTCCTCTTGCTCTTAAACCTTCACCTAACAAGAACGTGAGAACCACAAAAAAAAAGAGAACAAAATGATAATTAAACAATTTTTGCAGGTAGAGTCGAAGATACCTGTCTTTCCGTTTCTCTAGGTATCTTTGAACTGATGCTTTTCGGCTTGCTGAACCTTCAGCTTATAAAATTAATTGTAAAACAAGAGAAAAATGTTAAAAAGAGAACAAGCTCATGATCAAATCATGCAAAACAAATCTTAATTTTCAGCAGCTTAGCTCTGATATCATATTATGGCTCCACATTTTAAAATAAAAATTAAAGGCGGCAAAATGGGGGGGGGAGGTGGATTGGGTAATGGGTCAAAGAGGTAACTTGTTTCAGGTCAGAAGTTAGGTTGACCCGAAACACTTTTTTGCCCAAAAAATTAGCTTTTTCTATGGATATTAAGTGTATCAAATATGGTTACTGAGTTATTTCAATAACAATATAACTTTTATAATAAAATGATTAGCAGGTTTACGCATATTAAATAAACTTTGGGTGATTTCGACACATTAGTTAGTAAACGGTCAGAAATGCCACTTCTACTAGAAAAGTATTAGTCAAGTTTCTATTTAGCCACAAGATCAATGATCATCATAAAATCAAGAATGACTGTTTCTGGGAAGATGATAGAATCATTTGCATAGAAAGACAAGGAAAGGTCTAGAACTTTTTCTTATTTATTTCTATATATACAGTACAGACACAGAAGACTGCTAATTCGAATAGGGAATTTCAACCATCTATGTAAAAATGGGTCAAAATTGTGTTATTTTTTTATTGATTTTCAAAGTGTCAAATGAGTAGCATTAAAGAATTTAGCTAAAAAATGGATCAAACAAGTCAAAACAGTTGAAGCAAAATCAACATGGAAAGGATAGAGACATGAGGAGTTGAGGACTCCCTAAAAAAGTACAATACAGTAACTATTATAGCAGTTAAGTGTCATTTTTTATATATTTTCTATTATGATGTTTGATACAGCAGTTAGGTTCTTGTTATAAGCAGTTGGTTTAGTTGACTTGAAACACCTCTACAAATAGGGGGGTGTTATGGACTTATGGTTAGATTTGTATTGATCACAAACATAATATACGATACGTTTCTCTCTTCATTTTCTTCTAAAACCTTCATGGTATCAATGCAGTTTAGTGTCAGTTTCATATTTTTTATTATGATGTTACAGCAGTTAAGTTCTTGTTATAAGCTGTTGATTTAGTTGAAACACCTCTGTAAATAGGTGTTGTGGTTTCAGTTATATTGATCATAAACATAATATACAACACATTTCACTCATTTTCTCTAAACTATTCAATAATAATGATCATTCATACACGGCAAAAAAGAAATTGATAAAAGATCTGAAATTTTGCATAGTTACCAGAGTTATCTTCACGCAATATGTTGCTTTCTTCTTTGTGCAGTCGATAGTTGTCTGTCATTCTCACTGTAGAGCATGCATATACACATCATAAATAATGCATCAACTACACCCATAAACACTTCTATTTAATTACCTAAAATAACATTTAAAATTTGATCATTTTCTAATTAAGAATAACACAAGTGCGGGATTAAGAATTAAGATCAAGCAACAATTCAACTTTTTAAGTACACTGTTAAACCCACAAACATAATTTTGTCAGTGGCCTGGTCAAAGTTGCTCAAGTGCTTTAAAAAACAAACAAGCAATTCTTTCGAATATTGAAACCCTTAGGAGTCAGTGTACCTCTCACTACAAACAAACTATATAAACTAAATTTTCTCCATATATGTTCCTGAATTCAGCCTTGTTTCTTTTTAATATCTTTTGTAATTGATCTAACTCTAGTTTCTTGATTTTGTCAGTGAAGTTGGACTTAATTTGGTTGTAGAAAGCCATGAACAGGAAGACGGTGACATATACTTTATGAATTATATTGAATTCAAGTCCAAGAAAATTTTGAAGTATTCAAGAAGAAAAGATGTCAATTTACATGAGTAAGGTATACATTATTGTAGTTTTCATGCAGGCATTGAGTACCAACCGCAGGAATGCCATTAACAACGCTTCCAAACAAAGTAAGAGTAGACTGGCCTAGATGAAATCATTATTGATTTATTTCTACTATGGCTGATCAGCATTTAGTAATACTTCTAAGGTCTCCATGATTATCGCTTCAATTATTAAATCCCTATTCTTTCAGTATCATTAATTATAAGTTCTCAAATTCTTTGAACTATTGCATGACGTTGGTAATAAATTGACACACCTGTCTGCAAGACTGGCGAGAGTACAGGAGGAAAATCTCAGCCAACATTGACGCTTGGAGGTTGCAACATGCTTCCATCAAATGGCTCTTCTTGAGAAAAGTGGAGCGGGCTTGCAGCAAGCTGGAATAGTGTCCGTGCCTGAAATTGATCAGTTAGTGAGATCACTGTGTTAAAAAAATAAAATATCAAAATAATTTAAGTTGGTATAAGATATATCATATACCTTATCAGCCGGGACAGCATCATAGACATTCACCTTGCCACTATAAAATATAGTCATTTGTCCTTTTGTCTCTTCTATCCCACCAACAATCCTGGAAGATTCAGGTAAAAAGTTGGATCTAGAATCTACATCTATAACTAAGTCTTAATCCGATAACCTTTTGCCCTTTGGGTACAAGTAATTATCAACTATATATATTGTGTATGAATGATGAAAAAGATATGTTGCACTTCTTAATTATAAGGTTATGCATATTTATGTATTTCTTCACAATCTCACATATCATGTATAACATGTTATTCTTCATATAAGTATCATGCATGTGATACGCAATGTCCGTATGCTTTTAAAGTGTTAGCTTATTCACAAATTGTGATAACAATTGGACTCGGTGTACACCGTGCACATACATATGAAAGTTGATCCATGGTCATCACAGACGAGAATGTATTTATCCAACATGTATAATTTGAATAAAATTTTCTGATACCCATTTTCAGATAGTTATATGATATTATGATGTAAATCTGAAATAAAAAGTAAAGAACCATACATTTCAAGTAACCAAATCTAAACTTGGTAAAATTTGAAAATGTTGGAGGCATTGCAATTAATGCCATAACTCTTGCAAATCTCTTAACTGGGGAAGGCAACAGAGGATATGAAGCGAGTCTTTTTGGTTCTTTATTTAGTTTCAACTGGTTATGGCATTTATTTGTTTAATGCTCCACGGAGTGAGTTATCAGCCATCAAGATGTTCAGTGCAAAAATCAACTAAAGGAGGAGATCCGAGTATAAACTTGATGTAAGCTAATTTCTCAATTTTGTACTGCTTTGTAGATTACATTAACTAAAAGGAACATGAAATTATTGGTCAGACGCTCTCACAAGATTAACATATCAAAGAAGAGTTGAAACATGAAAAACAAGTTTGATTTTCGAGATCAGTTGGGATTTAAGAATTACTCAGGCTTTCTTTATTTGGTTTGTAAGCAGTACGTGTATATATATACACACACACAGATTTATTGATATGGTTTATAAAGCTTAGACTACAGGCTAAGATACAAATTCGTTCAAGCATGCCTGTTTATCTCAAAGGTCAATCGTAAGTGAAAATTAGTGAAGAAAAGTTTGAGCAGCTGCTTATTTAGGATTCAGAAAAGGTGGGAATCATTGAAAGAATAAGTAACTATTTAATCAAATAAAACATATAAAATCCCTCTTGAAGCAAGTGGAGCTGTAAGGGTCTTGGGTTTGTTTTCATATGACATCTAAATAAAATTATAAAACTACTCCAAACTACAAAAAAACCACCCCCTATAGGAAACGCAAAACGAGATTACGTGAAGGAAACTTTGCTGTTTATGGTCAGTTAAATTATGTACTTTCATCACAAACAAGAAGCTGAAGTAAAGGCAGTGAATGCTCTACGCAAGAAGTTTCATGCCACATTCTTGTACTCTTGTAAACAATAAAAGAAAATATGAATCCTGTTGAATTTAAACGGTTCCTTTTCTAAAATAACTTTCTAATTTCTATCATTAATTAGCATTCATAAGACTAACCAACAATCAAGAAGAGATAAAGAAGAACACATAATACCATAAACAATTCAAGTCTTATCATATTATCATAATATGTATAACCACCACCCCAACTATGTAATAGGTTGACCCACACTCATTATGCACCATCAACCAACACGCAATATAAATTATACAATCAACTCACTTCTAGGTAAGGTAATGATGTTAAGCTTAAACAAAATCCACTAAAAACAATTAAAAGTAAAAGAGAAAAGCCTTTGTTCTCAATTTAGGTTCGCATTCACGAAACATCTATAAACATTACATTTGACAGCAATAAGATGATTAGAGAAGTTACCCAGGGCGAGCAGAATCATTATCACCCAAAAGATCTGACTTCTCTGTATCATTACCATTACGGTGACCGGGAACTGATTCCTCCGCTGAAAGCGAGATCTCCGTATCGGCATTTGTTCCTTTCTGGACCTACATTCCATAGTTTTATATAATTATTCAAAGTTAGCAGGTAACACAGTAGTAAACTAATCAAGGATCAAATAGTAATATAATATCCAAAAGAATAAAGTATAAGCGTGTTAGTAACTTTGTTCACAATATTATATTATCATTCACTAAAAAATTAGGGAAACGAGTGGAGATAATGATTTAGACGAAACGTACACGAGTGGCTGGGGTTTGCTGTTGCCGAGAAGTAATGTACCGTTTCCGGCCACCGTCATCGGAATCCGGCGACGGTTCCAGCAACGCCTTAAGCATAATCACTTGCTGGATCGCCTGCGATTTGTTCCACGACGGCCGTCTCATCCCTACCAAATCATCAAATTCAATTACGAAGACACAAACAATTTCAATTTTCAAACAATTTCACAACGACAGACCTTTTTGCTTGAGATACCGGCGGCAGTCTTCGCGAGTGAGCTGCGAAATGTCGTCTTCGGTGAGCTGGTGAAGCGGTTTATCGAGCGCGGAGGGTGGCTCCTCCGTGGACATGGTGGCGATTGTGACGGAGACGGATCAAATTAGATGGAAAATAGAGGTTCGATTTGGAGGATTTAGCCCCAATTTCATAATTGTGTGAGAGAATTTGGGGGAGAATTGGAAGAGAGTGTGGGTGTGAGTTTGTCGTTAGAGTTTGGGACAATTTAGTCGGTTTTTAAGGGCATATTTTTGAAGGTCGTCATCCAATGGGAAGGCTGCAACATGCCACCCCATACTGCCACGTACTCTATCTACCTTCTATTATTGTTTTTATACTTGCAAATAAACCTAAATAAATACACGTATCAATATATCATAGTTACCTTTTATTTACTTTACGTTTTTTATTAGCAAACCAAGAAGTAGTTCACATTTAAATTAAAGATTTTACCCGTCCTTGTAACATGCGGTTGAAAATATATTTGTTTCTGAAACTCCATAAGACCCACCATGTAACTAAGTAAATCGATGAAAAGTTGTATAAATGTTTAAATACACGAGAAATAAAAGAATGTTTTCATGAATTGTCGTACAAACAATGCACGGTAGTATAAGACGCGCATGGCATCAACCGTGGTTAGTATGTGGCCAGTTTTTCTCACGTCTTTTTTATTTATTGCAATAAGTCGATATTTGAGTTTTGCTTTTATCTTAGGGTTGAATTGCTAAAGAAAATAGTTGGTTTGGCTATAAAATTAAGAGAAGTATCGTAACTTAATTTGCAAAGCATCTTCGATCAATACAACAAAGAAAGGCCTCTTGCTTTTTCTTGAATTTTAGGGGTTTTTTTTTTAACGGCAACAATGAGATAACTCAAGGAAAGCTAGCGGTGGACTAGCAAAAACCCCGAATACAAACACCAAAAATGACAATAACCAAAGCAATTGCAACAAGCTTCTACCAAACTTTTAATACAATCTAGAACAGAGACCACCCTACCAATTGGACATCTACCCATAACCAACACATATCATAGGATTATGAACCCAGATATCCCATTTTGTACCTTTAATATTTTCTACCAATTAGACATCTACCTATAACCAACACATACCATTGTAATCTTATTAACGTAGAAGATTTTCAAATTACAAACTATGTATATGTACTAACATCTTGATATTTTTTTAACATCATAAATTCAATTTCTATTTGTTTATTTGATTAGCTGTTTATTTCACAAATTATATATTATAAACTTTATCTAAAAAGCATGAGAAGGAATAGTAAAACAATGGTGTACAAGTGGTATGGCTTATATACGTGTCATGGTTTCTTCTTTCCTCTTTTCACACCAAAAACCCAGATTAGGGTTCCCCTTCACCATCGTTCTCTGTCATTCGGCTCTGTCGCATCCTCATCCTCGTCTCGTTTTATTAAAAATTGATGGTGATGAATAGTATCATCAACACACACCACTTGTCATGTATATTTTATTTACTTTTTTATTTTTATTTTTTTATATTATAATAAGTATTATTATTATTACCACCACCACACACCACTTGCATGTTATTTCCACTTACTTTTCTTTTTTATTTTTTTTTGCTTTTATTATTATTATTATTGTAGTTGTTTCGTTTTTCCAGATTCGGACGATAAACACATTAAAAAGTAAGAGTCACCACTACCTTCCGTATAACTTTATTTATGATCGCATATAAATTTTATTCAAAATCGAACCAGGTCAAAATTTGGTTTTTCTTTTATAACTCTAGGTATATAATGTTTTATAAAATTCTGAAAATACCATTGCGTCATTCTTATTTTTTCGTACTTTTCAATATTAGTTTTATTCAAAACCGAGCAACCACAACACGCGGTCATAACCTGCTATTAAATATTAGATCTCCTTCTTTTATCTCATAAATACATATTATAATATCATTCCAATTAATAATATCTCATTTTATTATTTTACTTTGTATATCCTTATAGTAAATTATAATTATTGATTTATCATCCTAAATTATTCTCAACGATTTTAGATCATTTTATGATAATTCTAACTAGCTTGTGGTCGCCTATATGACCTTTTAGTTCTTACTTATTATGACTTCGACATCATTCATTATTGTAGAGTGCATATTTCCCAACATGTTTCATGATCAAACACAATTGTTGCTTCAAAAGAAATCATCTTAAAGAGAAACAAAATGTTTTCTCCTAATAGGCACTTTTTATTTTATTTTATAATTGGCTGGTATCCCTCTACGAGTCACGTCCTTCTGTTGAAATAACTTCAATTTATATGTTCATTCATTTTTCTATTTTTTATGTGTATTGTTATTTCTTTTGGTTGGTTTTTAGTAAGATGCCTTGCAAATAATGATTTTTTTTATATCTCAATTGGAATTTTGTGTGGGAATAATAATGAATTTAAATCCCACATGTTCAATGTATGAATAAAAGCAAACTACACGGAAAGAGAATCAATTTTAAATTTAGAGTAAATTACTATCTATAAGTTTAATAAAAATGAAATGAATCTTCTGGTAAAATTGCTATGTTTATTAGTGTGTGACAAGTTGGTTTTTTTTTAGGGTTAGTATAAAAAACTATCATAGTATAAACAAATAACTATAGAAGTAATAATCAATTCATCACTTCGTATTATCTGGATCCAAAGAACCAGTCAAGACATGATATATTGTGCATATTGTTGTAGTAACTCACGTTTGTCTATTTTAATTAGTTGAGTCTCTTATGTTTAAAATCATCGAACTAAATCCTGACGTTTCATTTTTGCATATGTCTGAGTCATTTTTACTAACTCCGTTAGATTTAACAGTTAAATTATTTATGAAATGACCAAAACACCCCTAGAGACTCAAATGGTTAAAAAAATTATATATTCTACCTCCCTCTTCTTCCCGTCACCACCACCACCACCTATTTATGAGACGAAAACTGGTACGTCGAAATTGAAAATTGTAGGGTTACAAATAGGGGTGAGCAGAGGGTCCAACCCTTCAAAAACCGGACCGACCCGACCCCTAACCGGAACCTTGAAATTGAAAATTGTGGAACCTCGAACCGTAAGTGTCTTGCGGGTCCAAAGGGTCGGATCTAAAGGTTCTGCCTAAGAACCTTTAAGTGATGGCAACCTAGTATTTTAGCCCACTTTCTTGTTGGATCAGTTTTCTAGAGAACCAAATAGAATAAAAAATAACTCATACAGTAATCGAATTAATCAAATATGAATAAAAAATAACCCGCTTAAAATCGTGCCCTCTATTTGTTATGATACAATACTGTAATTCATGTCATTAAAAACAACGTCCCATTACAAATGGTGCCTACTATTATGAATTTTAAACAATAGTTGCCTTTTATCCGTCATCATGAAGAGTCTTGAAAATTATGAATTTTAAAGAACAACGAGAAATTTTACCCCACGTTCCGCGGCGGGAGGTCCCCTTAAACGGTTGAAGTGATGACATTAACATGACTAAGAAAAAAATGGTTAAATACCTAAAGAAACGTATGAAGTTACGGCGACTCAGTTGTGGAGATCGAAACATAGATAAAAGACAATTATATAACTTTACCAGTGTTTCCCATTTGGTGTCGGTCTCATTCTTCACGATACCAGAACGTTACCGCCAGTCGATGTGCACGTTATCAAGAAACAGAGAGATCATAGGAATAAATTTGTGGTACGTAGATCCGAATTTATGTGAAGATAGTGGTTAAAGGGAAAACACCTTATTATTCCTCGATTTTTTTTCTTTACCTAAACGATATGTATAACGTTTCATGTGGTACTTAACATATTTGTAGTTAGTTATGCATTCTTTATCTCTCGGTCTCTATATATAAAGAAAGAAAATCGAGGGATAATAAGATGAAGTTAACGAGACAGGGCGTCAGGGTGGCCGGACAAGACTCACGTTGCCAGTAGTATAAAAATTACTATAAATGATTTTATTTAAAATAAAAAATAAATTAACAAGCTTTTTTGATTTAGGTTGATTATTTGGAGTAAAGAAAATAGGGTTAATTTATTTTATTAGACTTTGATAGAGACTGATTCAAGATAGTCAATCTTCCAAAGATAATTAGCCTTTTCCAAGTAAGCAAACACTCCAAAAAAAAATTAAAGATAGAATAAACTTTTGCAACAAATTTCTTCTCTTTAATTCCAAATGAAAAAGCCTTTAAATAGGCACACAAAACATGCAGGGAATTAACGTAAACATGAGATAATTAAGTTGATCATAGAGCAATTGTAACTACCGACTAATATGATTAAACTACCCACTAATCTATACTGATAAATAAAAGTTTAAGTTGGACACTTGTTACTTTCTCATACATTCTCACATTGGTTTTTTTTCGCCTCTCTCTCCTAATAAATACACATGTGTCTTCTTAAATAATAATGATAATGATACTACAAATATATTATTAAAGAAAAATAGTTAGTATATTAAATAAGAATATATATATATATATATATATATATATATATATATATATATAGGGGATGGTTCCAGAGAAAACCATATAATTAGACGAAAACCAAGAAAATCACTAAAAAACCAATTTAACCAATAATATAATAATATTTATTTTATTTTTATTTTTTTGTAAGAGTATCAATGTAATATTACACATTTTTACCAAAAAATCATTTAAATATTGGCTTACGTATACGTAACCTATAGTGTTACGTATACGTAAATAGAAAACAAAAAAAATTGCGGTTACGTATACGTAACTCATAGTATTACACATTGTTTTAGTGGTTTTCGCCTAACTTTGTGGTTTTCTCTTGATCCTCTCCCTATATATATATATATATAATAAGAAATCAAAATATAACTAATTAAAGAAAAATATATTAATTTGTTATATACGCACATTTCCACTTGATATATTTCGAGACGATCATAATAGTCTGACAAGTTAGACGATCATAATATTCTGACAAGTTAAGAAGTATTTACAAATTTATAAGTTATATCGTTTTAATATACAACCCGCGTAATACATGGGATTCTAACCTAATATAATTTAATCAAAACAATTAGAAACATGTGATGATCTATACTAATAAATAAAAGTTTAAGTTGGACACTTGTCACTTTTCATACATTCTCACATTGGTTTTTTTCGCCTCTCTTTCCTAATAAATACACATGTGTCTTCTTAAATAATAATGATAATGATACTACAAATATATTATTAAAGAAAAATAGTTATTATATTAAATAAGAATATATATATATATAGGGGATGGTTCCAGATAAAACCATATAGTTAGGCGAAAACCAAGAAAACCACTAAAAAAATCAATTTTAACCAATAATATAATAATATTTATTTTATTTTTTATTTTATTTTAATTTTTTGTAAGAGTATCAATGTAATATTACACATTTTTACCAAAAAATCATTTAAATATTGGCTTACGTATACGTAACCTATAGTGTTACGTATACGTAAATAGAAAACAAAAAAATTGCGGTTACGTATACGTAACCCATAATATTACACATTGTTTTAGTGGTTTTCTTGGTTTTCGCCTAACTTTTGTGGTTTTCTCTTGATCCTCTCCCTATATATATATATATATATATATATATATAAGAAATCAAAATATAACTAATTAAAGAAATATACTAATTTGTTATATACGCACATTTCCACTTGATATATTTTGAGACGATCATAATAGTCTGACAAGTTAGACGATCATAATATTCTGACAAGTTAAGACGTATTTACAAATTTATAAGTTATATCGTTTCAATATACAACCCGTGTAATACATGGGATTCTAACCTAGTATAATTTAAACAAAACAATTAGAAACATGTGATGATGAACATGGGACGTATTAGACTTAGTCTAATTGTTAAATACTAATGGGAAACCTGCGCGTTACGGCGGGACACACAATTTACGGGTATTGAAGTTTTTACCAATTGCAAAGAACAGCTGCCAAAAACCTATACCCACTCAATAGGCTAGGGATTGAATCATGGATATTGAATCATTAATTTTGGGAAACGAAGATCTTGGGAACGATTTGAAATAAAAAAAAATTTGAAAGACAGAATTGTATTAACCAGAAGCTTGCAGAAACAAGCAAAGTGCAAACAAAAACCAAGAATACAAGAACAAACAATTACAACCAAGGGAAGTTAGAACCTGAACTCACACTATTAAGGGAAGTTAGAACCTGAACTCACACCATTGAACCCAGACAAGGTTATTGAACCCAACCTTATTTTTTTCCCATAAGAAGCCTGAGCTTTTCAGATCTTTGATTAGCTAATTCAGAGATGCTTTCTTCCTCCCAAGTATGCAAGAGCAATCTTATTCTCTCCGGTGCCAATTAAGGTGTTTGGCTTGTTTATATGTTGATCTTGTGGTAGGGGTTGTCAGTGAAATCATTTCTGAATATAGTTCTGATATGGAATACAGGTTTGGATATCAACACATTTATTTTGAATCATCTGATACACCAACAATCAAGTTTTCAAACTTTTAGATCCTCAGCCAACCCGTTCGACCCATTTAATAAAAATGACCCGTTCAAACCGTTGAATAAAAAATGACCAGCTAACTCATTTAATAAAACTGTTCGTTTGACCCATTCAATAAAAAGCTGATTTTTTTATAAATATATGAGTATGTTATATATTAATTACAAAAGTTATATATTTGAACAATAATCTACTTTTGAAAAAGAAAAGTGAGAGGTCTTCTTAGATATGCGACCACTTTTCAACCGTTTGACCCGTCTCTTATTAATTTTTTTTTTACTTTTTAACCCGTTACAGATAATATATAACATGCGCAAGCCCAATTATGTCCATTGCTATAATGTTATTGATGTCTTAGAAAGATAATTGTAGTTACTAATTTGATGCTTAGTGTAGCATTTGCTTCAGCCAATTCAAGAAGGTATCCTAAGGAATGGAAAGCAATCAAACAACAGAGGAAGAATGACAATTCAGCAACGTAATCTTCGGTTAAGCGATTTGGAATTCTCAAAACATCAAGATCTTTTGTTGATAATTCCGCAGGCTGAGTTTTTACTACTTTTACTACTCCATCTAGACTACTTACAAGCTTCTTGATAGGCAATCAGAGTACAATAACGGGTAGAAATTGGAAATATAAAAGAACGGATTGATCAACGGCTCGTTTCGGATACAGATTCATCACCGAAACAAACAGTCGTGCTGCGATCTTTACCCAAAGATACAGATTCATCACTCCGGATAGAAAAACGTGTTTAAGAACATCACCCAACACGCCACGGTTGAGCTAGCATAAGACGAATCAACCTTAACTCAAAATTCATTGAGATAAAATCAACACAAAATTTTTCATACATAAATTCAACCACCAATTTCATTCCTACCATTTCACATTACATATATATGTTTGAAAAAGAAAAAAATCAACCCACGTTAGCTTACATTTAGGGAATTAAAACAAAACGTTAAATAAACAAAACTAATAATAAAGAAAAGAAAAATAAACATTAAAAAAGAATTCAAATAACTGCATCTTTGACGTGGGGTGAGCTTGCTATCATGTAAGGCCCCTTATCCCGGGTAACCTCACTTGTTGGATTTACTCATAAACAAAGTCATTAATACTGAACTTAAATTTAACACGTTCAATTAACAACAAAAACATTCACGTTTGAGTACATTACAGCGGAAGTCTCAGCATTTAAAACATACATCATTGTTTAACAAAAGAGAACATAAATCGGAATGTCAGTCTCTAGCCGGACAGCCTTCACGCCTTCGCACGACCCTTTTATTTGTTACCTGAAATGTATACTAAAAGTCAGCTAACGCTGGTGAGTTCTAGTTTAAAAAGATTAGATATAAACATTATTTCTTCAAAAGTATACATAAGTTTATATATAAAGAACATAAATACGTATTCTTAACTTTTACTTTTCTTTCATCATTCTTGAGTGACTACATTGATATGCATTCACCTTTATTTTTCCTTAACATTCATTTGGGCATACACATAAGGGTGATCAACCCGTCTTTTACAACGTATGTCACAAAGACATACGCCATGAAGCTACCGTCGTAGCCCTTTGACTCGTCCGGTCCTAGAAACCGTCCGTCTTAAAACCGTCCGGCCAACCTTCGGCCGTCCGTCGTAAACCGTCCTACCGTCGTAGTCCGTCCTTTTCGCCCGTCTACCCGAAGGTATCCGTTTCCCACGTGCTACCATGTTTGCAACCGTTCTACGTATGATTTGGCATTTGCTTCGACCGTCCATTAATGCCCCTTTTTATTTCTTAGCTGATGAAGAAATATTTTAGTCCCAGTTGCAAGATAGTCACGTGGTCGTCCGTCTACCGTAGTAACCGTTAGCATCGAAGCGTCCATAACATTCACGTATATTCATAACATGCAGTATATATTATATAAAGCAAGATTTCATTCATTCATATTTTGTCATTCTTTCATTCATACTTTGTAAACATACGTTTCATTCTTTGTTCATAATTCATTTTCATATATATATATATAAATATATATGTTTGTATATCACGTATGATCACATTGGCATTCATAGTATTTATTCATTTAGTGTATACACTTCAGCCCCAAAACATTTAATAAGGTTTGCACATAACATAGAAAGGGGCACATAGAACTCACCTGATGAGCTAGTCTGGGTTGTCCTAAACAAAGTCCAACAACGTCACTTCTGATCTGAATTGAGTAGTTAAATACACATCAGACCTAATCTCGACTCTAACGATTTAATCATTCTAAACATACTGACTTTACTTAACTATTCCGATGCCTGCACACTTAGCAAGTGCGCAGGGCCTTGGTCATGCGTACTCGACAAGTACGCAGACTTTACTTCATGCGCACTTGGTAAGTACGCAGACTTTACTTCATGCGTACTTGATAAGTACGCAGAACCCTTCTTCCTGCGTACTTGATAAGTACGCAGGATCTGATTCAGGCGTAAGAACCCTAACTTTTTGCATGCGAGTCTGATCATGTCAATATCTAAATTTTCTTTGATCAGAACGTTCGGTTTTTATTCTAGATGCTAGATCTTTGTTCATTTTCAAGTTTCATCCATAAAAACTTCACCTATTTAGCTAAAACCGAAAATCCTAAAATAATCATAAAAACTCAGATTATGATCGAACGCTTACCTGGATTGGAGTTATGATTCAGAGAAGATGATCACGAGCACAGTAGCAACGTTCTCCTGAATTCCCGAGTCGATCCGTCACTTTCTCTATCTAGAACCGAGCTCCCCTTTCTCTCTCTAGAATTGCAAGTGGTGAAAAGAAATGAATTGTGGCAGCCCTTGTCCTTTATATACATGGGCTTCCTTTGGCCCGTTCGAGCCGAACCCAAGCCCATCCATTTTTCTTTCGTTTCGTGACGTTTAAATCTCTATCGTATTATTAATTACTTATTTACTATTTTTGAGATGTTACAAGTCTACCCTCCTTAAAGAGGTTTCGTCCTCGAAACTGCTTATACGTTAAATAATTGAGGGTATATTTCCCGCATCTCGTCTTCTTTCTCCCATGTAGCTTCTGATCCCCTTCTGTGCTTCCATTGAACTTTGACCAATGGGATTGACTTATTGTGTAGTCTCTTCTCAAATCGGTCAAGAATGGCTATTGGTTCCTCGACATAATTCAGACTGTTATCCACCTCGATCTCATCGTAAGGTATGTGAGTCGTGTCGTCAGCTAGACACTTGCGTAAGTGCGACACGTGGAACGTAGGGTGTATTTCGCTAAGCGCATCGGGTAGGTCGAGTCTGTAAGCAACTTGACCCACTCTCGCTAAGATCTTAAAAGGTCTGACAAACCTTGGACTTAGTTTGCCACGTTTTCTGAATCGGATGATTCCTTTCCATGGTGATACCTTTAACATTACCATGTCCCCAACTTGAAACTCTAACTCCCTTCTTCTCTTATCTGCATATGATTTCCGCCTGTCTTTTGCGGCTTTCATTCGAGCCTTGATTTGATCAAATTTCTCAGAAGTAGCCTTAACCACTTCGAGACTTGTAAAATCCTTCTGTCCAATTTCCCCCCAACAAACCGGGGTTCTACATTTCCTCCCATACAACATTTCAAATGACGGCATGCCAATAGTCGAGTGATAGCTGTTGTTATATGAAAATTCTGCCAATGGTAGATGGCTGTCCCAGCTCCCACCGAAGTCAATGATACAGGCCCGGAGCATGTCCTCCAAGGTCTGAATGGTCCTTTCCGATTGTCCATCGGTTTGGGGGTGGTAAGCGGTGCTGATGTTCAGTCTAGTGCCCATTGCTTCATTGAATTTCTTCCAAAACCTTGACGTGAATCTGGTTTCCCTGTCGGACACAATCGACAGCGGCATACCATGTCTGCTCACAATTTCCTTGATAAATATTTCTGCTAGTCTTTCTGACGAAGAAGTCTCACGTATTGGTAAGAAGTGAGCACTTTTCGTCAAGCGGTCGACGATCACCCAAATGGTATCATTGCCTTTAGCTGTTCTCGGTAGCTTGGTAATGAAGTCCATCGTGATCTCCTCCCACTTCCATTCCGGTATTGGTAAAGGTTGTATTTTACCGCATGATTTCTGGTGCTCGGCCTTAACTAGTGAACACGTCAAGCACTTGTTCACGTACTCAGTCACATCATTCTTCATGCCCGGCCACCAGTACTCTTTCTTCAAGTCTTGATACATTTTGTTTGTCCCGGGGGGGATAGAATAACGAGACTTATGGGCCTCATCGAGTATTTTGGCTCTAAGCTCGCCAATCTTAGGTATCCACATCCGGCCAAACCTACTTCGTACACCATATGCATTTGCATCTAAATTCCCTTGTTGCCCTACTATTCTTTCCCGTTTTATATTTTTCTTTCTGATAGCGCTTCATCTTGTGCCTTTAATATTTCACTCATCAAATCTGGTGTTATAACCAGCTGACACGCCTTGATCCGGATAGGGTCAGATTGCTCCTTTCTGCTTAAGGCGTCAGCTACTACGTTTGCCTTGCCTAGATGGTACAGTATTTCACAATCGTAGTCCTTTAATAATTCTAACCACCTCCTTTGCCTCATATTTAATTCCTTTTGCTCGAAAAAGTACTTCAAGCTTTTATGATCGGAGTAGAAGGTGCATTTAACTCCATACAGATAGTGCCTCCATATTTTTAATGCGAAAACTACTGCCGCTAACTCCAGATCGTGAGTTGGGTAGTTAACCTCGTGAATCTTTAGTTGTCGCGAAGCGTAAGCAATTACCTTTCCTCGTTGCATAAGTACACAGCCTAAACCTTGACCCGAAGCGTCAGAGTAGACTACCAAGTCTTCATTTCCCTCAGGTAGTGTCAAGACTGGAGCTTGTGTTAATCGTGTCTTAAGTTCCTCAAACGCGTTGTTTTGGGTTGGACCCCATTCGTACTTTACTTCCTTCCGTGTCAATTTAGTTAGTGGCGATGCTATCCTCGAGAAATCTTGAATGAATCTCCGATAATAGCCTGCCAATCCCAAAAAAACTTCGTATCTCTGTTGGTGTCTTTGGGACGTTCCATTCATTTACTGTCTCGATCTTTGCAGGATCTACCATGATGCCGTTTGGGTTTATCACATGACCTAGGAATTGGACTTCCCTAAGCCAGAACGCACATTTGGAGAATTTTGCGTACAACTTTTCCTACTTTAGCACCTCCAGAACTTCTCTTAGGTGACAGTGGTGATCACCCTCGCTTTTCGAATATATCAGTATGTCGTCTATAAAAACTATCACTGATCGATCCAACATTGGTCGACATACTCTATTCATCAAATCCATGAACGCTGCTGGTGCGTTAGTCAATCCGAAGGACATCACGAGAAACTCATAATGCCCATAACGCGTGCGAAACACGGTCTTTGATACGTCTTCCTCTCTTACTTTCAACTGATGGTAACCCGACCTAAGATCGATCTTTGAGAACCAACTCGCATCTTGCAGTTGATCAAAAAGGTTATCTATTCTAGGCAGTGGGTATTTGTTCTTTACTGCCCTATTGTTCAGTTCACGGTAGTCAATGCACATGCGCATGCTGCCGTCTTTCTTCTTTACAAATAGTACCGGAGCGCCCCATGGTGAAATGCTCGGTCTAATAAAACCTTTTTATGTTAATTCCTGTAGTTGAGACATCAATTCTTTCATTTCTAACGGAGCCAATCGGTAGGGGGCTTTGGCAACGGGCTCAGCTCCTGGCAGTAAGTCAATCTGAAATTCTATTTCCCGATCGGGTGGCAACCCAGGTAGCTCCTCTGGGAATACTTCTGAAAAAATACACACCACGGGTACATTCTTGAGTGCTTTCGTTTTCATTCTATCGTCAATAACATACGCCAGATAAGCTTCGCAACCGCGCCTCATGTAACTTTCAGCCTTGATCATCGAAATGACGTTTGGCATTGTGCAATTCCAATCCCCATAAACCGTAATTGGACTTCTGCTAGGAGCTTTGAGGTGTATCCTCTTACGTTTACATATGATTTGAGCTTCGTTGGCAGCTAACCAATCCATACCCAGTACTACATCGAATCCTCCTAAGGTGAGAAGGAATAATCTAGAGGGGAACTTATGGCCCTCTATTTCTATGATACAATCATCGGTTACTTGGAATACTACCGAATTTTTACCAACGACAGTTTGTACGCTAAAGGCTTTTACTGTGGTGTTGACAGTGCAATTTAGTTTTTGGCTAAAGGCATTTGATATAAAACTTTTACTAGCACCAGAGTCAAATAAAATAGCAGCATTTTCATCATTTACTAGAAACGTACCTGACACAACATCAGGGTTTCCTCTTGCTTCTTTCTCAGTCAGTGCATAGGCTCGAGTCCTAGCCTTTGGCTGTTCCTTTTCAGCTTCCTTTTCCTTTCCCGAACCGGATTGTCTGGTTTTCCTGCAATCCCTAGGCAGGTGTCCATATTTTCCACAACTCTGGCACTTGACATCCTTTAAACACTCTCGGGAGAAGTGCCCTGGCTTCCCGCACTTATAACACATGATGGTGCCGATTCGGCACTCGCCAAGATGGCGCTTTCCACACTTCTTGCAAGTTTCATATTCATCTGACCTTGGTTTCTTAACTTCAGCTGCTGCATCCCTTTTCCCGGTGCCCCTAAACGGGTTCTCCCACTTTCTCTTTTGTGTCTCAGGTGCCAGGTCCTCATTGGCGTAGTCGTCGTAGACGATTCCGCTCAGATTCACTACCGACTCGAAAGTCGAGGGTAGGTTAGTTTTGACATGGACACGGACCCTTTGCGGCAAACCCTTGACATAGTACTTAATCAGACGGTCTTCAGTCTCCACTAAGTGTGGTACCAGTTGGGCCAGCTCATTGAATCTCGAAGTATACTGGCGATGAGTCTTGTTGCCAGCCTTGAAGTTCAGGAACTCGTTCTCCACACGATCAATCTCGTTCTGTGGGCAGAACTTTTGGATTATCAACTTCTTCAAGTCTTCCCATGTCATTCTGTTGATAGCATTGGGTGACTTAGTTCTTTGAACATTCCTCCACCAACTTAGTGCTTCGTTGGTGAAAGAATGAGCAACGTACTTAACACCTTGGTCAGGTCGACACTCGCTGATGTTGATGACAGGGTTCATCCTCTCGATCCACTCGAGGGTGGCCACTGAGTCCTTATTCCCGTCAAATTTGGGTGGGTCTCCGTCCTTGAAACCTTTATAAGTACACCCCCAGTTACTTGATCCCACCTTTATTTCATCCTCATCGTTGTCATATACCTTTTCCTCATTGTTCCCTTCATCATCTTCCTTGATTTTTGTAAGGCCCCTAAACCGGGTTACCTCACTTATTGGATTTACTCATAAACATAGTCATAAATACTGAACTTAAATTAAAAAAAAACATTCATCATTCAATTACAAATCATTCGTCGTTCAATTACATAACATAACAGCGGAAGTCTTAACACATATATTAAAGTGGGATGTCAGTCTTGTGTCGGGTAACCTTCACGCCTTCGCACGACCCTTTCCTTTGTTACCTGAAATGTATACTAAAAGTCAGCTAACGCTGGTGAGTTCTAATTTAAAGACAATCATACATAAAATTTATCTTATCATGAATATAATGTATATTCGTACTTTTAAATATTCTTTACTTTGCTGTTCTCACATAACATTCATTGAGGGTATATACATATGTACATACATACTTTCTTTGAGAGAACACATATTGGCCATAATCTTAAGGGAGATCAACCCATCATACTTGTCGCGAATGTCACAAAGACATCGCAGTCAGAACTACCGTCGTAGCCCGTTTCATTACCGTCCGGCTCTAGAAAACCGTCCGTCATATCCTTAAATCCGTCTGGCAACCTTTGTCCGTCCGCTCTTTACCGTCCTACCGTCGTAGTCCGTCATTTTTGTCCGTCTGCCCTAGGGCATCCGTTTCCCACGTGACCATTATGTATGCAACCGTTCTACATTAGTTAAGGCTTGCTTCGACCGTCCATTAATACCTTTTCATACGTCCTAGCTTGCGAAGGAACGTTTTTGTCCCGGTTGCAAAATAGTCACGTGGTCGTTCGTCTACCGAAGTAGCCGTTGTCACATAAGGGTTTATAACGTTTACATTCATTCATAACATGCAATATATATGTAATATAAAGCAAGATTTCATTCTTTTACGTTATGTCCTTCTTTCATACGAACTACCATTACCGTTGAGAGCCTCTACCCAGCTTCTTTACCTCTGCTGCCCCCAGCGCTGTTTCTTCTCTTCGCACCTGATTTTCTGGCCAAACTGCAACCTCCGATGTCGCCATTATTCTTGCGAGCTCGTCCTTTGTGAAATACGATCGAGATGTAGCAGGGAGAGGAGATATCTAGGGTTTAATGGAAAATGATTGTGGTGTTTGGCTGCATGCGACGATGAGAAAGAGCAAACGAGAAATGGGAAATGGGTCTGCGGCTGAGTGAATGAAATAGAGTTTTAGGTTTAAATAAATTTTCATTCTTACCCCCTTGACTTTTGATGAATTACACTACTAGCCTTTTAAGTTTGATTAAATGATGAAGTGAAAAATACCAAAAAAAAATTTCTCAACAATTTTATTCCTAAACGAAACCTCGTGTTTTTTTTTTTTTTTTTTTTTAGTGTATAGAAATTTGGGATGTTACAATTTTCTTTAATGTCTCCGTTAGTAGGTCAGGCAATACATTCTTCAAAGTGAGCACGACCTCACGGACAATAGCGTCTCTGACCTCGGGTTCCAACTGTAGAGACCCTTGATGGTCGCCCCCGGTTGGGGTGACATTAGTTTGATGCACGCTCTCTGTGCTTTCCGTGTGCACATCCTCTTCTTCTTGATGTCTTGGATTCAGTGGAGGCCTACCGCCTCGGCGTCCTGTTCTCCCTCCACCTGCCATTGTCTTTAGATTTCCTCATAGTCATAAAGGGTATACATCAATGTCATTCTCTCAGATCATAGTCTTAGAACAGTACGAACAAGGTAAATTTTTAATTACAGTGACCGGTTTGTGATTAGAAATTTACATTGCTTTTCGGGTTCCAAACTCTTCAAATTGGTCGTGACATTGACATCTATTGGTTCTAGGTTAGAGTATCTATTCTTATCCAAGTGTATTAACCTTAGTACTTACTTACCTTGCAGGCGTTGGCTACCCAGACTGACATCCGTGCGTTGGTCCCATAATCAGCTTGAGTCCAGACATTTAGGGATGTCTGAATCTCTCAAACTATTGCTCTGATACCAACTTGTAAGGCCCCTTATCCCGGGTAACCTCACTTGTTGGATTTACTCATAAACAAAGTCATTAATACTGAACTTTAAATTTAACACGTTCAATTAACAACAAAAACATTCACGTTTGAGTACATTACAGCGGAAGTCTCAGTATTTAAAACATATATCATTGTTTAACAAAAGAGAACATAAATCGGAATGTCAGTCTCTAGCCGGCCAGCCTTCACGCCTTCGCACGACCCTTTTCTTTGTTACCTGAAATGTATACTAAAAGTCAGCTAACGCTGGTGAGTTCTAGTTTAAAAAGATTAGATATAAACATTATTTCTTCAAAAGTATACATAAGTTTATATATAAAGAACATAAATACGTATTCTTAACTTTTACTTTTCTTTCATCATTCTTGAGTGACTACATTGATATGCATTCACCTTTATTTTTCCTTAACATTCATTTGGGCATACACATAAGGGTGATCAACCCGTCTTTTACTACGTATGTCACAAAGACATACGCCATGAAGCTACCGTCGTAGCCCTTTGACTCGTCCGGTCCTAGAAACCGTCCGCCTTAAAACCGTCCGGCCAACCTTCGGCCGTCCGTCGTAAACCGTCATACCGTCGTAGTCCGTCCTTTTCGCCCGTCTACCCGAAGGTATCCGTTTCCCACGTGCTACCATGTTTGCAACCGTTCTACGTATGATTTGGCATTTGCTTCGACCGTCCATTAATGCCCCTTTTTATTTCCTAGCTGATGAAGGAATATTTTAGTCCCGGTTGCAAGATAGTCACGTGGTCGTCCGTCAACAGTAGTAGCCGTTAGCATCGAAGCGTCCATAACATTCACGTATATTCATAACATGCAGTATATATTATATAAAGCAAGATTTCATTCATTCATATTTTGTCATTCTTTCATTCATACTTTGTAAACATACGTTTCATTCTTTGTTCATAATTCATTTTCATATATATATATATATATATATATATATATATATATAAATATATATGTTTGTATATCACGTATGATCACATTGGCATTCATAGTATTTATTCATTTAGTGTATACACTTCAGCCCCAAAACATTTAATAAGGTTTGTACATAACATAGAAAGGGGCACATAGAACTCACCTGATGAGCTAGTCTGGGTTGTCCTAAACAAAGTCACTTCTGATCTGAATTGAGTAGTTAAATACACATCAGACCTAATCTCGACTCTAACGGTTTAATCATTCTAAACATACTGACTTTACTTAACTATTCTGATGCCTGCGCACTTAGCAAGTGCGCAGGGCCTTGGTCATGCGTACTTGACAAGTACGCAGACTTTACTTCATGCGCACTTGGTAAGTACGCAGACTTTAGTTCATGCGTACTTGATAAGTACGCAGAACCCTTCTTCCTGCGTACTTGATAAGTACGCAGGATCTGATTCAGGCGTAAGAACCCTAACTTTTTGCATGCGGGTCTGATCATGTCAATATCTAAATTTTCTTTGATCAGAACGTTCAGTTTTTATTATAGATGCTAGATCTTTGTTCATTTTCAAGTTTCATCCATAAAAACTTCACCTATTTAGCTAAAACCGAAAATCCTAAAATAATCATAAAAACTCAGATTATGATCGAACGCTTACCTGGATTGGAGTTATGATTCAGAGAAGATGATCACGAGCACAGTAGCAACGTTCTCCTGAATTCCCGAGTCGATCCGTCACTTTCTCTATCTAGAACCGAGCTCCCCTTTCTCTCTCTAGAATTGCAAGTGGTGAAAAGAAATGAATTGTGGCAGCCCTTGTCCTTTATATACATGGGCTTCCTTTGGCCCGTTCGAGCCGAACCCAAGCCCATCCATTTTTCTTTCGTTTCTTGACGTTTAAATCTCTATCGTATTATTAATTACTTATTTACTATTTTTGGGATGTTACATATCACTTCTTAATGTCATAAATATCTCCTAAGTTCTTGGAATACACATAATTTGACTTTTAAACATCAGCAAACTGATTATTAGACTATTTTAGAGTGTGACAATCAATCTTGGCTAATTAGTTTGAGATTAGGTTATCTAATCTAGTTCTTTCAAAAAAGCAGAACCATTTTAAAGCACGATACGAAACTAAACGGTTTTGATGATACTAACCTCCAATCACCAGGCTGAATTCCCCTAATATCTGGAATCACAAGTGTTGCTTTCAGGCACTTGTCACTACTACTGAATCTGTAATCTGAGGTTTATAATCACAATTACCATGATTAAGATGAAATCAAACACAAATTAGTCAAAAAGATTGCAATACTTGATTACTATTGCATAAGTAATTTGAGGTTTATAATCACAATCACAATGGTTAAGATGAAATTAAACACAAATTAAACAAAAAGATTGCAATACTTGATTACTACTCCATCTCTAATATGAAGTTTATCATCATAATCACCATTGCTAAGATGAAATCAAACAAAATTTAAACAAATAGGTTGCACAATACTTGATTACTACCGCATAGTCTGCATCTCAAAGTCAACATTGGTAAGATGAAATCAAACACAAATTAAACTAAAAATGTTGCAAACACTTTAGATTCTTCTGGAACTATACCTGTGAAACATGGTATTCAGGCCCATTGATCTCGTGCATGTGTGACTGAGCAGAGACCAATGCTTTGTACTTTGAGACTTGTAGCCAATCCATCGAAGCAACCGCCTGTAAGAAAATACAAAAAAAAAATTATAAAAACATAAAAATGTCAAAATAGGTCGGGCGAGTCACGGCACGGGTCAAAATATGTAAGCTTTAATACAGACCATCTGTCGGGAACGACCCATCATCACATTTAATAAATGTATTTTAACTGTTTGGCTAGTAGAAGCTGATATAATCACCCATTTTTAGCCCAATGGGTCAAGTCGGGTCATCTTTAGTACAGGTCCAAACAGGTCAGTCATTTCGGGCCAACCCATCAACACTTGCAACAATTGTATCATACCAACCCCTCAACATTTTGGGATGACCCGTCCAAACAGATATATAAATCAACCTGTTTTTAGCCAAATGGGTCAAAATTGGCAAGGTTAAAAGTAGAGCAAAAACATGTAGATATAACAAACATACAGCAACAATGGAAGGGGTGGAATCCTCTCCTTTAGAAGGATGGGTGACATAAGCTCCAAAGATGATTGTTGGATAGTCAGTTACATACAGAAGCCTCATGCAGACAAGACAATATTCCTCCTTCCAACCTAACATAAATCAACAAAAATTAATATGTCATGCACAAACAGAAAAAGAATGTTGTTAACTTGTTACATACCTTCACGTTTATCTTCATAGCCACGTTTTCAAAATACTGTTTGCTAAGCTTCATAACATGTTGTGTTCTTTAACCGATAAATGATTCCCAACTCAGTTTCACATACTTGTTTGATTCTTCCTGAAAAGAAAACATATCAATATAACTAAATAGAAAAGCACGTAAACACCCTACAATACCATAAATAAATTCAAATTATCTTATGATCCTTTAAACTAACTGTTCAAACTGAAACCAATAAACCTTTATATCCTTCACTAAATGTATAATGATCGAATATCAAATGTTAGTTAATATTAGGAAAATATTAACAAAATTTGTGTACATATATTATATTGTAAATAAACTGCTTTACACAAACGAATTGATAACAACTAAAACTCTAATCACATCACTAAGTATAACAAAAGTGATGAGTAATTATGTTAAACATACCACCTTTCTAATGTTTTTATGTGCAGTTTTTGTGGGACTGTATCACCTAAAACCTAAAATCCCTAAAATTCAGAAACCTAGAAAAACCCATACAGAAATCGTAGCTTTAAGTTGTTCATATAAAGTTTTCAAGAGTAAAATACGCCTTTTAATCTATCTAGAATAGGGAATTTAGGCAATAGACAGATGTTACAAAGTCCTCGAAAGGAAAATTAAAAATCTTACCATGGCTTTACCTTTGAAATCGAGTCCTGATGCTAGCCACGACCGAATACAACCAGACAAAGCAAGTAACCGATTATCAAGTTCGATAGCAACTAAAAACAGAGTTATAGATGAGGATGATGGCTTACGTTGTGAAGAAACCGACACCAGACCTCTACCCACCATCCGAAACATAACAGACCACTGTCGCCGCCTTGAAACAACTGACACCAGAGCCACCATTTCTTCGTTCCCATCGTTGCAAATCGGGTGTTTAAAGAACCGGAACGATTCAATTGCACATGGGTTTTATGGCCTCGTCGGTTAAAGAACATGGGCGTTCCTGTCGTTGCAAGTATCAGGTGTTTAAAAAGATGCGTGTTACATTTATCTTTTTTATTTAAATTTATTAGAGCTATTTAAATTTATCAAAGGATGAGTAAAGAAGGATAAAAGATGTGGTTAAAAGTAACGTTTTCAGAACCGGACCGGACAACGAATCGGACGTCTTAGAGGTTCACTGGTCGGACCGGATTCAAGAACCGGATGACGCAATAAATAATATAAATATTCATAAAAATATATAGAAAAATATAAAAAATTCCAAATAGTACATATACAACCATTTAAACAATTTTGAGTCAAGGACGAGGGTTGTAGGTCTGTAGGAATTTTAATTCTTTTGAATCTTCAATTTTAATTTTGATTAAGGTTTTGGAGGACCTGTGGCAGCGTATAAGTTAAAAGGAAAGAGCCAAATTGGGTTAAAATTGTAAATAGAAGTAAGTAAGAGGACTATATGATAAAAAAAGATAAAAAATAGTAAAAAAATAAAAAAATTAAACTACCCGGTTCGACCACCGGTTCGCGGTTCACGGTTCGACCGCTGAATCGCTTGGACCGCCCGGTTCAACCAGCAAACGGTCTCAGAGCATGTAACCAGACCGGTGGAGGTCACGGTTCCCGGTCCGACCGGCGGGTCCGGTCCGGATTTCAAAACATTGGTAAAAAGACATATGTATCCATCTAATACCTTTTATTTAAGTTTTAATAGAATGAGTTAAATGGTAATTAATAGGGTTTAATTATAAATAGGGGTTAGAAGGTAATTATACACATTTGAGGCTTTGTCAATATGTACATTATTATGCAATAAAAAAGATACAAGATGTCTTAATATATAGATTAGAAGACTATAAATGGAAGACCGTATAATTAAATTAAATGTGAGTAATAATATATAATATTAAAGGGCCATGGAGAGAGTCGTATATAGTTGGAGATTGAATAGTCGATTGGGTTTAATATCATCTCCATAAAGAGTTGCGGGGTCTAGTTCATCATTGGTATTTAATTTAGATAAGATAATTTTTTTGTGGTTTATAATTTTACATCCAGTATATAATCATTTTGTATTTTTTATAATTCACATATGCGAACTTTAAAAAACAAAATTACCAAACATTTAGAACTTATCAATAGGGGTTTCCCCTCTTCTCTGTTTCTGGAATAATGCTATTACGATATATCTACTTTAAAAACTGTTTCATGTAAATTGACCAAATATGAAAAAACATGCATTGATAACCAACACATGTTTATTTCATTTGCATTTGATATTTTTGGTTTTCTTACGCCTGAGGATGTGGAGCTACTTAGTCGAGTCCAATAGGTCATGTACAGTAATGTTATGACTCCAAGATTTATGAATTTAGTTTTTAAAAAACTTAGTTTTGCTATCCAAAAAGGGGTTAACAACGCAGCTTGTTAGCCGTTTGCCTTCTATTTCGATGTAAAAGTTTTCCAAGTTTTAATAAAAAAAACTCCGAATTATGAAACGTAAGAATCAAAAGCTTAAAAACTTAAAAAAATGATTTGATATGGGATTTCTTCATCTTGACTAAAGGTCCATGAGGTACAACACATCATTGGTCTTATTGAATGTAATCCAAGTATTCTAGTGTGACATGTGGCGATATTTAAGGTTCTTAGACCATGTTGAAGTGACAAATTTTGCCTCTAGTGTTCATCACATGTTACTCTTGTACATACGGCTAGGGGTGAGCACAGATCGGGATTCCTGAACCGAAGACGGACCTGAAAAATCTCGATATCGAGCCGATTTACATAACATATTTCGGGATTCGGTCACTGTTTCCATAAAAATTCGGGATCAGGTAATTCCCTATGAAACCGATAAAATATTACCGACCCGATATGTTTAAAAATTAACAAAAATCCATTATATTTTATTGCATTATGACAGAAGATCATAACAAAACATGGTAACCTTGTAAAGTTTTAACTCTCATACACAATTGAATAAGTCAAGACAAAGAATATTCAACTCGGAAATTTATAAGTTTAATAAAAAATATCTTGTACAACAGTTGAAACCAAAATTTACAAAATATCTTAACAAAAAAAATTAAAATAGTTATCATGTAATTGATCAAAATAAGAAGCTTATAAATATAACATCATTCACCATCGTTGATAAATATGCAAATTTTCTCGCATAGTATCAGTTTACACGAATAGAAAATTCACTTTCTAAAGTAAAGGTATCCATAAGTCGGTTTGTTCCTTTTACTTGGGTCGGGATCGGCAATAGAAAAAACAAGTATTAAAACTATACCAAGAATCATAAGCCATTTTATCAACCGATACGAAACAGATTCGGTCCAGTTTTTACGGTATCGGGAATACCCTATTTCCCGATCGCTCATTCCCGACCGAAACCCATTACCGAATGTGTGACCTAGGGACGGTATTCGGGTAATACTTTTATACAAATTCTGGATCGGGATCGGGTTACCCTAATTGACCCGGAAAACCCGAAATGCTCAGCCCTACATACGACTATAAATTTAAAATATCTATTGATAAGCTAGTCATTTGATATAATTTAGGAGTGTCACTTATATCCTGTTTTGGACCAATTAGTCACAAAATGACAATTCTCGACTTATGTCAAGGCACGGTACTAAAGCATTCACACCACAAGTTTTCCATCTTCTAACCATGATTAGGGTGGTTGTAACTTCACATATATGACGTTTTATGATGAATAGAACATGTGGAGAGAAGGACGTTATGTCGTAGTCGTGATAGATTTTGATGTTTTATGAATGATTTTTCTTGATGTGTTAAAAAAAGTTGATAGTTATGTGCAGTGACATATTGGATATTCTAACAAGGGTATGCATTGATTAACAACTATACATTTTTTTTGGATTCGGTTTATTCGTTAAACGAATAAGTTATAACTATATATGTTGAATTTGATTTATACATTCTTTTTAATTCCATTCGGTTACAGAAATTCCTAATACGGTTCCGTTCAGTTAACAAATATGCCTAAAAAACTGAATAAATTGAACCGAAAACTGAATGTTAAACACCCTTATCGCCGCTAACCTCCACTACCTACAAACCCTGACCCGCCACCACCTCAAGTATGCCACAACCGATAAGATAAATTAAAACGTATTTAAAAACACTTTCTAACTAGCATTTTAATTTTTTACAAAACGTCTTTAAAAAATAGTCATATAACGTCTTTAAAAAATAACCATATAACGTTTTTATAAAAACTATAAAAATGTTTTTATTTTTATTTTTTAAGCTTATGTTATGTATCCAACCCATAGTTACTACTTATAATAAAACTAATTAATTAATTAATTAAAACTTTCTAAATACTAAACATACAAAAGAAAGAAAAAGAAAAAAACATAAAAATTTAAAATGTATTTATTTAAGAACTTAAGAAACAGAGTACAACCAGTAAAATTCAGATAAAGAGAGTAGACAATTACAACAAAAAAGAACTAACAACAATACCTGCTTAGAGCCGTTCTGCAAGTCTGAACAAACGGGTGCGTTCGTTTGTTAGAAATAGAGTTGAAGTTGCTTGTGTACCCATGATAAAGGGTAAGTGTATGCAAATGTATCTAACTTTAAGACATTGTTATTGTATACATGGACTTTAAAACCGGTTTGGAGGGAAACCGAAACTGAACCTATACGAACTGGTTTGGGTGGGTTGAAACTGGTTTGGACAGCGTTGAAACTAGTTCGGACCGGGTTAAAACCGGTTTAAGAGTGCGAGGACACGGACTGGTATACGATATGACGGTTTGTCAAACCGGGTTTTTTACCACCTCTAGTATTTAAACCGGACGAGACTCAACTCAACACACTGGCCCAAAACTGAAACCCAAATAGGAAATTAAATCCAAAAACTGGACCATGATAAAAAGGGTGGGTCGGTTTCAGATTACTCGGATTGGGCCTCAGGTTCGGTAAAGTGTATTGCAGCCTGGCGTCATGGACGTTGTTTGACTTGTCGCTGCGCTGGTGTTCTCGTTGGCGGTTAATTAAAAATTTAATTGAATTAATAAATTAAAATAAGGTTCCGATCGAAATCAAAGTCAGAGAGTGAGGTTTTATTCTAGTTTTGAATGCCATCATTTTAATTATGTTGATTAAAATGATATAATACTATATACTAGAGATGAGCATTTGGTACCGAGTACCGTGCCTCTAACAATAGATTTGGTACGGTATTCGGTACCCATTTTTTTAGAAATTCGGTATCGGTATTTTCGGTACCGGTAAAGTACCGATACCATCTAGAGATAAACAATTTATAATCGGTACGCTATTCATTTCGGTATCCGATTTTCTAGAAATTCGGTACCGGTTTCATCACTACCATACACGATGAAAAGGGTGTAAGATACTTACAAACGTGTTCACACAACTGCCATATTAGATGTTTATAAATTCTTTTAAAAACACTCAGTTTTCCTCGAAACCCTACCAAAATCCTTGTATTTATACAACATCGCTACTTTTATATTTTTTTCATAATTAGGTTTTTTAATACCAAATCGAATTATTTATAAAAAATTACTTAACTTATAAAATTAAATAATTTTTTTGTTAGTAAAATAATTATATATAAAACTTGGTGGTCGGTATCTACAATACCGGCCGCCAAGTGGTCCACGTGTTACTAACATAGTGGTTACAAAGAATACAATTTCAGTTATGTAGCATTTACATCGAGAATTCAAGTATTGTATACGTCATTAGTCTGAACAAGTAAAAGTTCTGTCTTGATTCAAGTGGGGATAACATTTCTCTTCTGCATGTCCATGGAATTTTGAAAATCCAAACATCTTTGAGATAGATAGAGAGGTAGGAATTTCTCGAACGAACCGCACTCCTTCGCATACGTCAGGAGTTCATTGATGAGAAGGGGTTGGGGAAGCTTGAACCCAGTTCCTACAGTGATGAATATGAGTGAAATGGAAATTCTTGGGAAGTTATACATTTGTGTATTGATAAGACCATTCACTATTTCTTGAAGCTCGATCTCTTCCCCGGATGGACTATATAGCCAAGAGAAACCATGAACCAGAATAGAAGACCTTGCCCCACCCATGAGTAAATAATTCATAGTAACCTCATTAGACCGTACATCTTTCTTAGTATATCTAGATAATAGGTAGGAGCATAAACTTAAACATTCTGGAACTACAAATATAGTTATTAAATCGTTAGCACCGCATAAAAACATTCCTTCTATAGTAGCTGTTAATACGAATAAGAGAAACTATGTTATAGCCATTTTTGTAGAAGCAACGACGGTCATGGAGGAAAGTTGGACGAGATTGAACTGTGGTTTTTGAATATGCGGTCTCGAGTGTAGATGGGTCGGAGAAGAACGGTGGTTCCCAGAACCGTTTGGACCGAAAAAAAGTCATGGTGTCGGATCTGAGTGTAGTATTTGAAAATTGAGTCTTGACGAAGCCGGAGATTTAGAGATGAAGGAGGCGACGTTTAGAGATGAATTTGTAAAGTGAAAACCTAATTGCAAACTTGGGAAATGGAAAGAAAAGAGTGATATAAACAAGATATTATACTCAGAAATACAAAGTTAATTTGTTCTAAAACAATAAAGCATACCTGGTATGGATATGTGAGGAACACATATGAGACTATACATGTAGTCACGTCTAACTAACTCACTAACTAACTGTTCACAAAGTCAAAGTCAACTCATTTAATTCTTTAAAAAACACACTTTATATTAGCTTGAGTCTTCATGGATACCATATATACACTTGCAAGAAACACATTTTACTCTAGAGTAGTTATTTGTTCATCACCCGGACCAAAATCGAGTCTTTCGGGTCAATTTAAGTCATCCGGAGCAAATTTAGTCACCCGAAGTATATTTGTTCATTTGGAGTAGATTTATTTGGATAAAATTCCACAATGACAGGATTTGTTCCTCTTTAGTAGAATTGTTCCTCCGTACTAGAATTTGTTCCTCCTCGGTAGAATCCAACACTTAGAATATTTTTGACAGAATTTGTTCATCCTTAGTAAATTTACTACTCCTTAGTAAATTCCAGCACTTATAATATTTTTGACAGAATTTGGAGTTTCATTATCAAGTTGATCAACACTTAATCTTCATATAAGAAACTAAAATAGCAGGACTGAAGTCTTAATGCTAAAGGTACTATGGTGTGCGTATCAGATAGCTAGACATGCATTCATTTGAAGGGTCTCAGTATTTTAAACCATAGACTGGATATGGGTATAAACACGTATGCATGGAATCATTATGTTTGCCACATATATACTGTTTTTTTTAATGCAAACTGAGCCAATTAACATAACACACAAAACACTACCTTCCCCTTTTGAACCAAAAAGTGAATAGTTGAGGTTGGTAAACAAGTCAAAGTAACAAAATAAAAATATTGTAAATATCGTAATATGAAGTTCTCATGATTGAAGCCATAAAACTGGATCAAGCTTAATCGGAGCAACGGAACCAGATGAATCAACAATTGTGGTGAGATCTTCGGCATCATCAAACATATAAGTCTTCAGAAATGCAACAATAATGCCTCCACAAGCTCTTCTCATATCAGCATACGAACCCTTACCGGTCTTGCATACAAACATACCCGACAACCTAACCAACCAATCATCAACCATGTCCATGTGACCAAAGTCCTTGGCTACAAAATAACAAGCAGGGGGTTTGCATTCATTAAAGAAAAAAGGATGGTTACATCCCCAAGGGGCTGCGGGTGGGAAACACCCGCAGCACCCATCATCCCCCAAACCAGTCCCAATTAGCGCTATAGGCATGGATATATTGAAATTGCGAGGTATGTAGTTTAAGATTTTGGGTTCAAGCCTGTTGGATGTATCACGGCCTGCAACAGGATCTAAACCAATAAGAGCCTTGAATTTAAGGCTTGTACTGGCGTGACCTAACGCTAGTGCAAATGCTGCTTTCCCTCCTTTACTATGGCCGGCTAGTGCTACATTCTCGAGATCTGGGGATACATCATTTGGGAGTACGAGTTGGAGATTTTCGCCTTGGTTTTTGTCTATCCAGTTGGCTGCTTCGGCTGCATCTTCCACATCACCAATTGCAGAAAATACACATAGACCCGCCAAGATCCCAAACTATAATAAACAAAATAAGAATAAACAAAATCAACTTGTCACTTATTGTTATGGACATCATTTCTTGGGGGTGATAATGCACCTCATGTTACAAATCGGATACATCCAAGTCAAATGACATAAAAATGAACATATCATACCTTTGGTTGGTTTTCACCTAATGGACTCACATGTTCAGCTAGTTTTAAAGTAGGGGTGTAATGGGAACGTGTTTATGTGTTGGTGGGTCGAACCTGTAACGAACCCGAAAATTTGACACGAGACTGGACGTGAAAATCGTATTAGACACATAAACCCTAACACGACATAAGTATTCACAGGTTGACACTAACACCAACCGTTTAACTTCATTTTTTTTGTATATTGATACTTTAAAGTTTCAAATTTATAACAAAAAAATACAAATATATATAAAACAATTCCATTTAAACTATAAAACCTCATACTCATTTTTCTTTTATGTTTTTAGTTTTGGCATAAAATAACCAATCACTTTAACTTATTTACATAAAACACCTTTTCTAAAAAAAGTTATAAAACTAAACAGATTAAACGGATCAATCCGCGTACCTACCATGTCAACCTAAACATAACCCGTTTAGAGAAACATGTTCGCGGGTTCGGACCTAAAACTGGCCCAAACCCATATAACTAAATCCAAACACTTGAATCATACTAGATTCATTACATGTCATGAACTCACCCCTATTTAAAAGTAGCATCGTAGGTTTAATTCATGAGTTTGCATTTTTGCATCATAAAACCTATCATATGATGGTTTATACGACTCAAATCTATCATAATTTAAAATATACAGAAAAAGAAATACCAAAGTTTGACCCGGAGCAACGATAATGTAACCATGAGAGGCGATGAACTCAAAGAGGTCGCAATAACAAGTATCCGCGATCGAAAAGCCATGGAGAAAGAGTATAACGGGATACGTCCCTCGTTCCGTAGGGTAAACAATGTACAAAGGCGGGTTTGGTGTATCAGAACTTGAAGATTTCGGTACACTCTTCTTTTCCACAGTGTAGCTTCCAATGTCGAAACAAGTAGTCGGTATCGATGATGGTGCCGATAAAGATTCAATAGACAACACCATTGTTAAAAGTTTTGAAGAACAAAATGGTTCAGATGCAAGGAAAAATGGTGGACATGTGAACAAGTTTATATCATAAGTAGCAAGTCCATGTATAAACGAGGATAAAAGGGTTGTCATGTTTTGTTTCATGTGATTTGTGGTTGTCATTGTGTTGTCTCACCAAGGTTGCCATTAGATATCTATAATGAATGATAGGGATAAAAGAGTAATATGTATTCCTCTATATTTTATAATGAAGGACCACACGTTATATGGTGTTTTTTTTCGTTAAAATAAAAGTCTTTTAACGTTTTTGTCCATGGGGATTGACATAATATGGTCGATATCCTTCACTATTCATTGAAAGATTTAATCTTGATTAAAAAATAATTTAATACTAGTTTATTAATTGTTTGGTTAAATTTGTATTAGAGTAGGAGTGAAATTGTTTATTTATTTGATTATTTAATAGTTATGATTTGTTAAGTTTTACTATAAATAGAGGGCTTAGGGATCATTGTAAGGTCTGGTTTTGGTTTTCATTATTAATAAAAGAGTCGATCTTGGTTAAAATCAAATTTTGTATTCGGGTGTTTGAGGCCTGATTTCCAACATGCATTACCGATACTATTAAACCACCCCAATGCATAGTGAAGGACGAACAGAAGTGTGACATTTTTTACCAACAAAAATACATCGTTAAGGGCATGGGATATGGAGTCGTATAGGGGCGGTGAGGACGCACCTCAAACGCTACCGCCCCCACCATTACAGTTGGTGGTTTCCATCTATTACCGATTAAACAGTGAAGATATGAGTGAGGGAGGAGCGGCAAGGAGGGTGGCGTGGAAGGCGGTAGGACTCGGGAGTAGTAACACCGCCCCTTCGATTGGCAAGGTAAGCGGCAAGGTTGATGCGGTACGACACCCTTCCCAAAAGATGTGTCGTAAAAAAATAATGATGTTTGGAAAGCTGACTAGAAATCTATTTCTTGATAATATTATTGATGGTATTAATTAAATTTAGTGAGGTAAATCGGTGGCAAACTGAAGCCGTCGCAAAACGGTAGCAACTGAAGCGGTCGCAAAACCGTAGCAAAGCGGTCACAAAACGGAAGCAAACTGTGGCGGTCGCAAAATTAGCGACGGTTTTTACCGTCGCAAATTTGGTCGCAAAATGAAGTAGTGGTCACAATTCGGTTGCAAAAAGGCAATTGCGTCGTGCATTTTTTTACCGTATTTTCTGTCGCAAAACGGCTACAACAGAGAAATTGCGACCGTTTTGCGACCAAAAATGTAGTCACAAATACTCAATTTTCTAGTAGTGTATCTGTCGGTACCCTTATTTGTCTTAGGGTAGACTGGACCACCAAACACGTGAGTTCTTCATAAAATGCGTTACATGCCTATCAATTGATATCACTGATGAGTATTGATCCTTTAATAGATACAATTAAACGAATTATTTAATTTTTTTTATAAGAAATTGACAACACAAAGTGATGAATTGAAGATCAAGAAATTTTATTTATTTATTTTACAATTTTATATAAATAGATTTATATTTTGGGTTGACATTACTCAACAGTTAGGCGTTCATAAATGCTTATCAAAGTATAAATATATAAAAATTATTTGACTCGTTGACCCATCAAGTGAACGGCCACTTTTATTACATTAACTTGACCTGTTCACCCATTCAATGTTTTTAAAAACGGATCGGACAGCGAACCGGTCATGTTACCGGTTCATTGGTCGGACCAGTTGGATCGGTCGGACCGGATTTAATAAACGGATTATATTATAATCTATTTAAAAATATATAATAAATAAATACATCTAAAATATGTTTTAAAAAACACATTTTCTTACGTTTTCACTTTTAGATATAAAAAAGAGAAAAAAAGCATAATCCTGTTGGTTTTAAAAATATAAAGTAATAAAAGAAGTAGAATAATTTTTTTTTTTGAAAAGCAAAAATCCAATAGAACCTGCTAACTAGAAACTAACAAAACAATACAAAGAAAGTGAAAGGAAGCAACAAACAAACAAAAATAAAAATACCGAATAACAGGGACGGCATGAGAACGGCCCAAACAACCTAACAACTGAAATTGAAAGAACACCAATTTTCGCAGTCCAAAGTGGCCAGATTTGCCCTATTTTTTAACCAAAGGAACCCCACCTTTCTAATTTCTTCGATGATTTTTGTGATGTGAATCGGTTGATTTTCGAAGATAAATTTATTTCTAGCTTTCCAAAGAGCCCAACAAGCGAGCAGCGTGATCGAGTGAACCAGTCGATCCTTCATAGCGTGCCTCCCCCCACTTGTTTTTGCATAGAACAAATCCTTGACTATGAAAGCGAAGATCGGTGGAAGCCTACACCAAGAAGAGATTTTTTTGCCAAATGATCGAGGCAACATAGCAAGCCATGAAGACATGATCCACCCACTCCTCCAACTCTCCACAAAGAACACAAACCGTTGATGTGATATGAATATTCCTCCTTTGGAGCGCCATTCTTGTCGGGATCCTATCTGCTAGCATCCTCCATCCAAATATATTAATCTTGAGTGGTAACCACGCATTCCATTAAAAAGTCGGTCTCGGTTCTAGCACTCCCTGACTGAAAATGAACCGTCCGAATTACCCGACCACGAACACATGTCCCTCCGGTCATACAAATGCAGTGTTGTAAAAATCGCGTCTAGGCGCCGATTAATCGCTAGGCGGTCGGGTAAGGAGGAATTTTGACCTACTCGGTCCAAAAATCGCTCGACGATCCAAATCGCGCCTAGGCGATCCTAGGTGGCCAGATTCCGGCAAACATTCCGGCGAAAACCTGAAATTTCCGGCCAAATTCCGGCGAAAACCTTTGGTGTGGTTTAAAAATGAACATTTTTATAAAAATTACATATAAAAATGTGTGTATATATATAAAAAACTAAAAATTACATATAAAAAATCCAATACGATTAATCACGCCTAGGCCTAGGCTCTACCCCACCGCCCGACTAGCGCTTAGCGATTTTTACAACACTGCACAAATAAACCTGATTTAGCTCCAAGCGACATGCCTCCAATTCCTGCAATTCACACGGAAGCAAAATATCTCTAATCCAAGACCAAATAAGAGTTAGAGAAGTACCCGACAAACGGCACCGGTCCCGGACAAGGCAAGATTTGTTCGCTTCAATTCTGAACAGGGTCGGAAAGGAAACCATCAGAGGAGCCAAACCAATCCAGTGATCCACCCAAAACCTTATGCTTTCCCCATTACCCACTGACCCCACTATCGAGTATGACAAGATAATATTTGATTTGGAAAGGTACTACTGATTAAGGTTTTCAATCTTATTCCACACCCCCGGAAAGACTTTGTTACATGGTACCGTGCCCCAAGATGAGTTGTTTTCGTGGATAGCATCAATCACTCGCCTCCACAACCTTTCTCCCTCGACTTTATACCTCCATCACCATTTAACCAATAGACTAAGGTTGAGGTCTTCAAGAGTTCCTAGACCGAGTCCACCCTTATCCTTTGGGGCAGTAACCGTATCCCACTTGAACCAATGAATTTTCCTCTTCTCCATAGATCCTCCCCAAAAGAAAGATTTCCTAAGACTTTCAATTTTTTAATGACCGTCTTAGGAGCTTTATAAAGAGAGAAGTAATACACCGTGAGGGCATCAAATACTGATTTCAGGAGAGTAACACTACCCCCAATCGATAATGTAGCAGCTTTCCAAGTAGATAACCGGTTTTCAATGGATCGGATTACCGGATCCCAAGCCTTGGACGAGTTCATTTTATTGCCAACTTCAATACCGAGAAATTTGAAAGGGACATTACCAGTTGAACAGTTTATGAAAGAGGCAAGATTTTGACATATTTCAGGTTCCACTCCAATCCCCATAATGGCAGTATTGTTTAAGTTCATTTTGAGGCCAGACACCAAGGCGAATGCCCTCATGATGCGAGCTATATTCCTGATGTTCGATTCCGACCAATCCCCCAACACCATAACATCGGCTGCATACATAAGGAGTGAAACAGGGCCCCCTGGGAGACAGCTGAATACCCTTGAAGATGTTGGTCCGACATGCGCTTTTCATGAAACTTGAGAAGGCTTCCATTGCAATAATAAAAATGAACGGAGACAGCGGATCTCCCTGACGGACACCTTTGTAGCATTGGAATTCAAATGTAGGCGATCCATTAACAATAACCGATGATCTAGAGGAGAACAGAATGGACTGTATCCATCTTCTCCATCTGACCGGGAAACACATTTGTCGCATCATCGAGTCCACAAATTTCCAATCTAAAGAGTCAAAGGGTGTCTCCAAATCTATTTTGAGAAGCAGAGACTTTTTATTGCACCTTCTGTTCCACGATATGATCTCATTAATGATCAGGGGGCCATCTAAAATATTTCTGCCACTAACAAAAGCTGACTGTTCCTCCGAGATAATCGAGCTAATCATTTTTTTAGCCGATTAGCAAGGGTTTTAGAAGATGATTATCCATTTGTAGCATCCCATCAATTAGGGATTTAATGCATACCGTCAATTAGCGATTTACAAGATTTAAAGGTAGGAGCCTAGTTTGAAAACTCTATAACCAAGGCAAGCATCATCCACTCATAATCCTAACCATTACCACAATCAAAGTCAATATGTTAGTATTTCAATTATGTTAACAATAATAATAATAATAAAAATAATAGATTTTGAATCATTATCGTGCTCTTTGTTCTATTTATTGAATTGTTGTTCACATATATAAACAAATTAAACAACATAATCAATTTTGACTTTGAAAGTCAAAATTTACCATCCTTGCCGTCTTCGCCGGTAATATCATGATTCACCATCAGTTCAATATTTATGTTTTGTTTCCGATTACTAAATGAGCCTCCGTAACCGAAAGAAACAGTGAAAGCAAATGATTAAAACGATTTAAAGATCCGATTTCGGTTTGATTTTGCCTCCATAAATCAAATGAGTCGACAATTGGTTTTATTCATATGAGGTAACAATCTTTCACTCTTAACCGCCTTATAATTAGGTTAAATGTTTTTGACCTGCAACTGGTTGTGCTTTAAAGGAAGAAGATGACATGCCATTAACTTTATAGATAAAATGGAAACATGGATTAAACCCTAGCATCAGAGAAAAAAAACCTTGAAAAGACAGAGGAAGCAAAAATCTCACCATTTGGAGGTGTTGAATCCTGTGACGAAGGGTGACGGAGATCGGGGTGAAGCTTCAGAGAGAAGGGTTTTCTTGTGATAGAAATAGTGCTTAACCCCTATGTACAGGTTAATTTTAGGGCTTTGTAGACGTGGGGTGATGAGGGCAACTACCGCATTCAGTTTTTTTTTTTTTTTTTTAAACGGTTCATCGTTTATAGCTTTAAACACTTGTACCGTATGTTATAAAATGTGTTTAAGTAAATTTCTTAAAAATGATAAAATTATTAACTTGTCCTTTTTAAATGTATTATATATAGTATAGATAAATAAAGTTTTTTTCATACCACGTGTCACCTTCACATTCTTTTTTATTATTTTTTTATCGTTCTCTCTCTTATTAAATGCGCATCCATCTTTTAACAATAATATATATTTAAAGAAAATATTAATATACTAATAAAACACATTTATTTTAAATTGTCCCTTATGAATCTTTGAAATCTAATTATATAACTTTTACTTTCAATCAAAATAAATAAAAAATCAAATTACATTAAATAGTAGTTCATGTATTTTCGAAACCTAATTATATATTAGTTTTTACATATTTTGAGTTTTATTTTCTATCTTTAGTATATGATACATTTTTACACCTGTAAAATATACACATAAAGTTTAAAAAGTTTATTTATTGATATTTTTCACCCCGTGTGTATACACGGGATCTAAACTAGTATGAACAATCTATACATACTAATAAATAAAGGTTTTGGGGGTGTCACATGTCATTCTCATGTTCATCCTTAAAAAAAAATTTCGTCTCTCTCTCTTACTTAATGATACACGTTTCTATAAAAAAAATTAATTTTTGTTTCCCGAATCTCTCACCTATTAAATAATAATTTTTTTTATAAAACATTTTTTAATTAAAAAAATAACTTTGTTCATAAAACATTTTTTATAATTTAAACATTTCTTTCATTCTTTTTATAAAACATTTAAAAAAAATAACTATATAACGTTTCTAAAATTTGTATTAAAAAATTATGTAATATGTAATATTAGATCTTTATTACTAACTATAAATAACATTGTATTTATTCACACTGTATAATATACAGGGTTTCTAACTTATGTTATAATAAATGAATAACCATACTTGCTACGTGTCGACTTTTGATGAAATCTAAATTTTTGTTTTTCGCATTTATCTTCTATTAAATAACTAGTGTTAGAACCCGTGTATTACACGGGGTTATAAATAAAATAAACTTAAAACAAAATACAAGTTGAGACTAAAAAATGATGAATACAATTCATAAATCAGTAAATATTTCTTTGTATACAACGTTAGATGTTTTGTTTGAAATTTTTTCATCCTTGTCTAAGGCTAAAATTTTTAACCCGTCTCTGCTTTTAACTTTTGAAAGTGTAACATATAATTGATCATGAGTGAAAACCGGTTGCCTCAAGAACAATCCAACCCTTAATAGTGACTGACCATGGCTTTTATTTATTGTCATGGCGAAACAAACCAAGAGTGGAAACTGTCTTCTTTGTAGCTTGAAAAGGATTCTTTTGTCTGAAGGCGTCAAATTGATTCTTGAAATAAATGTGCGAGTTCCAATATTGCTTCCAGAAATGATCTCCGCCTCCATAACACAATTACTAAGAGATTTGACTTGTAATCTAGTTTAATTACATAACCCATTTTTCTGATCAATATTTCCAGTAGTTTTCTAACAAATTTAGCATCATTCACGATGTTATTTGCCAGAAAGTATTTCAAGTAATCAATCAGCTCTTGTGCAGATTAAATTTGAAGCATAAACGATGTGGTCAGAGGAATTGACACCCATGTTTCTCGCTGCATTTTATCACATTAGAAGACGGTAAAAGATTAACAAACATGTTCCTCGCTACATTTTAAAATTAAAAAAAAGTCATAATAATATTCCAGTGCATTTATTCCATAATAATCAATGAATAAATACTTAATTTATGCATTCCAAATCTGTTCCAAATCACATGATGTAAAATAACTAAATATCTAACATATATTCTAATATTTTATTAAAAATTACTAAATCATAAGAAAATTATAATTATTTCTTATTTCACAGATGACTAATAACATCAAACATATAAATATTCATAGAAAATACTGTTTTATAACAAGTAGTATTTATTCAACCCATGTAAATCATGGGTTTTAACCTAGTATAATAATAGTTCAAATGTTTCCAGAATTGAGTTTGCATACAGAAGGATATATGGTATAATCCGTAATAACTAACCATTCATTCCAAAACTGAATTACTTATGTAATTACCAAATCTGAGAAAATTATAACGATGTATGGTAACCCTTCTCATAAAAGTTGCAAATTTCAATAAAAAATGTAACTTAAAAAAAAGGTTGTGTTCAGTAAAATTCGTAACTTTTAAATATAAAGGTGCCTATCTTCAGGGCTAGCCCGTGGATTTCGGATGCGTTGTATGACTTTTCTATCCAACCTTAAGTCCTTAACAAATACCGGAAATTCAAACCAAAGCAATTTTACAAACATAGTGATCTGGATTCAGTGATCAACAGGGTATAAAATGGGTGGGTGAAAATGATAAAAGTAATATATGATAATTCGCTAAAGAACCTAAATAAGAAAAGACTTTTTAAACTTAATTGGACTAATCAGGTCCCTCTAAAACATATTATTAGGTTTTAAAGTGTTTATGAACTTATTGGGCCCATGTAAAACATGTTATTGGGTTTTAAAATATTTATATACTTATTGAGTATTAGTATCGATATTTAATGCATGAAGTTTAACCACATCTGAGCACAAATTCACAAGTCAATTAAGTACATACAAAGAGATACCATAATGCACCAATTCTAGATTTAGTTATGAAGGCAATTCAAACATATCAAGGGTGTTTAGAATCACAAATAAATTTATGATTAGGTTGTAAGATCAATCATACGAGTGGCGTGGTATAACGTTTTTAACTTATCAGAAGGTGTTTGCATAATTGGTGCCACATCGTAGATGCATGTATTCATGACACTTAAAGAAAGATGGTGGGGCCTTCATCCAACTTGGTGTTCGTTTATAAATAGTTGAGTTTTCATGTCCTTTTGTACTATAGTGCTTGTACTTATATGTAGTTTTAATATAATTTAATGGCTTTGAATTCCTCTTAACCATACGGAGAGAGTAGAGACGCAGAGATCGGAGGCCAAACGTTGTATTTGCACTTTGTCACTTTGATGAAAAATGACAACACACCAATCCAATCTTCATATATTTATAAGTATATTTTCTAACAACTTTTACGTTGAACGCGTTGTTAGCATTCATACATTTCGTCTTCTGATAAGTTAATAGCGTTTAAAGTTGTTTTAACTTTATGAATTTAGTAACCGATGTATTAAAGTATTACTTTTACAAAATTTTATATCATGTAGCTCGTATCTATTGAATAATTACGCAAAAGTTGGAGCTGAATGTAAATATGTTTTTATTTTCCTTGGTTTATTATGAGTTCATTTGAATAATTGATTTAAAAACTTTGAAATATAAAGTTGAAGAGTCGAAGACAGCAAACAAGTCTAAATGACACAATTAAACTTATGTAAATAAGGTAACTTAAAGTTCTCATGATTGAAGCCATAAAACTGGATCGAGCTTAATAGGAGCAACAGAATTGGGTGAATCAACGATGGCGATAAGATCTTTCGCGTCATCAAACATGTAAGCGCTGAGAAATGCAACAAAAATGCCTCCACAAGCTCTTCTCATATCGGCATACGAACCCTTCCCGGTCTTGCATACAAACATACCCGACAACCTAACCAACCAATCATCAACCATGTCCATGTGACCAAAGTCCTTGGCTACAAAATAACAAGCAGGGGGTTTGCATTCATTAAAGAAAAAAGGATGGTTACACCCCCAAGGGGCTGCGGGTGGGATACATCCGCAACACGCATCATCTCCCAAACCTGTCCCAATTAGGGCAATAGGCATGGGTATGTTGAAATTTTGGGGTATGTAGTTTAAGATTTTAGGTTCGAGCCTATTGGATGTATCTCGGCCTGCAACAGGATCTAAACCAATAAGAGCTTTGAATTTAAGGCTTGTACTAGCATGACCTAACGCTAGTGCAAATGTTGCTTTTCCTCCTTTGCTATGGCCAGCTAGGGCTACATTCTTGAGATCCGGTGATACATCATGTGGGAGTACGAGTTGGAGGTTTTCGCCTTGGTTTTTGTTTATCCAATTAGCCGTTTCAGCCGCATCCTCCACATCACTAACCGCGGAAAATTCACATAGACCCGTCAAGAGCCCTAACTATAATAAACAAAAAAGAATCAAAAAATCAACATGTAGCATAGAGTATGTCACTTTTTTAAGGACAACATTTCTTGAGGTGATGATGCACGTGATGTTACAAATAGGATACATCCAAGTCAAATGACATAACATCAAACACATCATGCCTTTGGTTGGGTCTCTTCCTGATGGATTCACATGTTAGGATACTTTAAAATAAGGGTGTTAAATGGGTTGTGTTTGCGGATTGGCATGTCGAACTCATCAAGAACCTGGAAATTTGACATTTGACACGAGCATGGATGCGAGTGACATGAATGTGAAATTCATGTCAAACACATTAACCCGTACACGACACTCATATTTGCAGGTTAAACAAACACAAATTGTTTCACCCCATTTTTTTTTGCATGTTATACTTAAAAGTTACGAATTTATATCCAAAAACCAAATTTATATAATACATTTACCTTTAAACTATAAAACATTATAATCATTTTTGTTTTTATCTTTTAAAATTTGGCAAAAAATTAACCAATCACTCTAAGTTTATGACATAAAACATCTTTTTCAGAAAAAAGAATTTATAAAACTAAATTGATTAAAAAGAGTTTGCCAGGTCAACCCAAACACGATTCTTTTTAGCTAAGTGTGTCTGTGGGTTCGACTTGTAACCGATTCAAACCCATTTATACTAAACTCAATCCCACAAACTGTCTAAAAGTAGCATCATAGGTTTAATTTATGATTTTGCTCCATAAAACCTATAATATGATGGTTTATAACTTTATAGGGCTCAAATTCTATGTAATCTAACCATCATATGATGGTTTATATGGCTCAAATTGACCATAATTTAACATAATAGAGAAATAAATACCAAAGTCTGACCGGGGGCGACGATAATGTAACCATGAGATGCGATAAACTCAAAGAGGTCGCTATACGAAGTATTAGGGATCGAAAAGCCATGGAGAAAGAGTATAACGGGATAAGTCCCGTTATCTGTAGGGTAAACAATGTACAAAGGCGGGTTTGGTGTATCAGAACTCGAAGATTTTGGTACGCTTTTCTTTTCCACTGTGTAGCTTCCATTGTCAAAACGTGTGGTGTTTATCAAAGCCGGTGTTGATGAAGATGAAGATTCGGTATACAACACCATTTTCAGAGTTATTGGAGAACAAATTGGTTCAAATGTAAGAAAAAATGGTGGTTCTATCAACAAATTTATACTATAACTAGCAAGTTCATGCAAAAGATGCCGATAAAAGGGTTGTCAATTGTACATTCTGCCAATGTTTTCTTTCACGTGATTTGTGTTTGTAAATGTGTATTGTACCAAGGCTGCCATTCGATATGATAAGGGTACATGGTGGGGGCGTCCACGGCTTGCCCATGCGGCAACACTGCCGCCACCACCACTACGTCATGTCACGGTGGCAGGGGTGGCTCTACGGTACAAACAACTAAAGCAACCGCTTTAGGCCCCCAAAAATCGAAAAATTATTTTAATTTGTATTCTCAATTTTTTTGTTTTCAGAGAGAAATGATAATTTCAAAACTTTTATGTCAACATTATACGTTTTGATGCTCCGTTAAATTACATTTTAATTTTTTTTTATATATTTACAAAACTTTAACAGAATGCCTCAATTTCAACGTTCGCTTTAGGCCACAAAATATGTTGAGCCGGCCTTGCACGATGGGGCTTGCAGCTTCTTAGTGCCGTGGTTTTTGTAAAAAAATCTGACAGTTTTTTTAATTTGGAACGTTGGAGGCCAACAGCTCTTTTGTCATTTATTAAAAAAAACTATAAATACAAACATTTAACAAACAATTTTCACATAACCAAAATTATACTCTCAAACTCTACTCCATTACACTCTCATTCTACTTCTCAAAAACACTTTTATTAAAAAATGAGACGCAATCTCATTATTCTCTTGTCCCCTTCGAGTAGTTTATCATTTTAGGCTTAGAATTGATCTTGTGTAACACGTTACAACAAATTTGGACATCCCGGTTTCGGACGACGACGAATAGTTTATTATTTTAGTTTTTTCGGTATTTATGTACTTTTAAGTTTTAGATTATTTTATTTTTATGAATTAAATGAATTAGTGAATTAAATTGTGTTTTTTTAAATGATGTATACATTTGTCTATATAATTAGAGCATCCAGTATACAAGTGAAAATCACCCTGTGATCCTACCTGGCGCCACTAATCACGACGATGTATAGTGAATGACAAATCTGGTTTTTTGGATGACGTGGCCGCATTATGCCGCTCCTTCATGGACAAAACATCTACTATTACGCAAGGCTAGGTTCTTGTACTAATAAAATACGTTGTAAAGATCTTTTCTAAAGAAATATAGTGATTTATTAAAAAGCTGATTTGAAATCGATTTCTTGATAAAATTATTGAGGTGGTTGGAGAATTATTAGTCGTATGGTAAACTAGACCATCAAACACTTGAATTATTATTAAATGTTTTGTGTACCTATCATTCTAATATGCGGTCCTAGTCACCTTGTCAGCATCCAATATTAGCTTTCCACTTATAATCATTCTGATAAACTTATTTTATCATCAACACTATCATACACATCTTTCCCACATGCAAGCTCATTATTTCCACTTCATCTTTTTTTATTTATATATATACTAGCTTAGAACCCGTGTAATATACACGGGGTGAAAAATATCAATACATAAAATTCTTAAATTTTTATGTATATATTTTACATGTGTAAAAATATATTAAATATACTAAGGATATAAAACAAAATATATAAAAATTAATATATAACTGAGTTTTGAAAATACTTTAATTACTATTTATTGTAATTTGACTTTTATTTACTATTTGATTGAAAATAAAAGTTACATAATTAGATTTCAAATTTCCTGATAATAAATGATAATTTAAAATAAATGTGTTTTATTAGTATAATTACTATTATATTTAAAAATATATTATTATTAAAAGATATAGATGTATTTAATAAGAGAGAGGAACGAGAAAAAAATTTATGAGAATAAATGTGAGGACGACACGTGCAATGAAAAAACCTTTATTTACACACACACACACACATATATCTATACATACTAATAAATAAAGGTTTTTGGAGGGACACTTGTCACATTTCTAGGCCTCCATATTATCATTTTCCCGCCTCTCTCTCCTATTAATAATCAACTCCACTATTTGAGACAGCTAAATTAATTATTTGTTTTAATTTTTATATACAGATTTTTAAATTTAAAACTGTGTTTATCATCAATTAAATTGTTCTATCATATTTTTATGAATTCTACAATTAGAAAACAATTTTATAGCCATGTAAGATCCAAATAAAAACTCTTTAATCGTGTATTTACATATTTACATTGTTCCATTTTGACAAGTGTATGTGTTAACATATTACATTATATTTTATTCAACTCGTGTAATATACGGGCTTTTAAAGACATTTTTTTATTACTTAGTATATAACATTACATTTATTCAACCCGTGTAATACACGGGATTTTAACCTAGTATATTTATATATATATATATATATGTATATATATATATATATATATATTTATAGGGTTGAGTTCATGACAGGACTCACTTTAATGAGAGAACTAGAGAACCACTAAGAAAAGAAAGGGTGAAATTTTAAAAAGAAATGGTAAAATTGAAACTTAAAATATATAAATCAAGAATTTCTATCTTTTCCATACATTATTTTTTTTTTTTTTAAATTGCACCATTAAATCAAGAATTTATTTATCTTTCATTTAAGTATAAATAACGTTATAAAAAATAAGAATTAACTCGTCATTTTTTTTCTTATTATTTTCAATATTGCATGTGTAGTATCACCCTAAAAACCTAAACTCCCACCCCACCCAAAAACATAAATCCCCCACATCCACCCCCAAAAACCTAAACCCACCACACCTACCCCCACCCAAAAACCTAAACCCACCCACCCCCACCCAAAAACCTAAACCCATCCATCCCACCCACCCCCACCTAAAAAACTAAACCCACCGCACCCACCCCCTACCCTCAAAAACCTAACCCTGAATGTAATACTGCATATGTGTAGTATCACCCCAAAAACCTAACCCTCCCTCAAAAACCTAAACCCCTCACCCCACCCTCACCCAAAAACCTAACCCCACCCCTTAAAAACCTAAACCCCTCACCCACCCTAAAAAAAACCTAAACCCCCTCCCCCCAAATCCAAAAACCTAACCTAAAAGCTAAGCTAAACCCTAAAGCTAAACCGACTATTGTTTTATTTTTTTTTTTAACGAGGATGACGTGGGAAACAAGGTCTCTGAACCATTTTTTTAGTTTTTGATTTATATTTTGAGTTATGATTTTATTATTATTTTTTTTACTTTTAAAGATGAGTTCTCTAGTTCTCTCCCTAAATGTTAGTTTTCTTATGAACTTCACCCTATATTTATATATATAGTATAGGGTTCTACTAGGAAGAGAAAAAGTATAGGGAGTGTAGGAAGGATTTTGAGCCACAATATCATTGGGTTTTGTGGTTGAGATTGAGGCGGTGGCAAAAGGGTAAATAATTGCAAATTAGATTCTATCAGGAGGAATAGAAAAGGTAAAATCTGGCCAAAGAACCCCACATGCTAGTCACTTGCCATTTCCCCTATTTTTTTAAACGTTCATAACTTTTTTATGCGTCATTGTTTTTTTATCTTTCCAACGAGTATGGTATTGATATATAAAAAAAAAACCCGATGAAGTGGGTGTTGCATTAAACTGGTCGTTTTATGGTGTATATGGTATTTTTATGACGTTTTTTTTTCTTTTCGCTACTGCATAACAAAATTCGTCCACCGACTGCAGCGATTATCTATAGAAACGTAACTATGATTCTGTCTAGTGTTTTAACATTTAAAATTCAATGTTTAAGTCTGTACATGGTGTTTAACTCTGCACATAGTGTTGTTTAAATCTGTACATGGTGTTTAAGTCTATAACATTTGCGTGTAAGACTACACATGGTGTTTTAACATTTAAACTTCAATGTTTAAGTCTATACATGGTATTTAAGTCTGCACATGGTGTTGTTTAAGCATGTACATGGTGTTTATGTCTATGCATTTGTGTGTAAGTCTGTACATGGTTTTTAACATTTAAACTTAAATGTTTAAGTCTGTACATGGTGTTGTTTAAGTCTGTATATGGTGTTTAAGTCTATACATTTGTGTGTAAGTCTGTACATGATGTTTTAACATTTAAACTTTATTGTTTAAGTCTATACATGGTGTTTTAAACTTCAACGTCAATTTACACATGATGTGTTTACATGTTTATTGTGTTTTATGGTTATGACGTTTTAAGTATGTACATGGTGTTTTTACTCTTTACATGGTGTTTTAACATTTTATACATAATTTTTTACAATTAAACGTCAATCCACCCATGGTGTTTAACATGTTTATGTCGTTTAAAATTTCGGACTTGACCACATTTGATTCGGAGTGGATTACAAGTATTAGGAAAATTATTTCAATTTTTTCTACGTGGTGTTTTAAAACGCCATGTGTAACACACCTTCCCAGGTGTAAAACACTATCAATAGAATCTAAAACGCTATGTGTAGAACACCATGTCCAGGTGTAAAACACCATGACCAGAATCTAAAACGTCATGTGTAAAACACCATGACGAATCTAAAACCTCATGTAGAAAACGCCTAGTTCATGTTAAAAAAATGATTTTTACATGCCCAATCTAAAACATCATGAACAGAATGGTAAACGCGCAGTTCAAAAACACCATAAAACGACGAATTATATATATATAGGGAGGGATCAAGAGAAAACCACAAAGTTAGGCGAAAACCGAGAAAACCACATCATTTTAGGCAATTTTTTTTATTTACATATACGTATTCAAAAACAATTTTTTTGATTTACGTATACGTAACCACAATTTTTTTGTTTTATGTTTACGTATACGTAACACTATATGTAAAAATGTTTTTTGGTAAAAATATTTAATATTACATTGATACACTTATAAATAAATTAAAAAAAATAAAATAAAAAAATATTATATGATTGGGTAAAATTGATTTTTTTAGTGGTTTTCTCGGTTTTCGCCTAACTTGTGATTTTCTCTGAAACCTCCCCTATATATATATATATATATATATATCAATACCATACTCGTTGGAAAAATAAAAAAGCGCTCGTTATTATGGTGAACTATTTTTAAAAAAATAATAACGCATAAAAAAGTTATGAACATTTAAAAAAGATGGGGGGAATATGCATGTGACTTGCATGTGCATTTTCCTTGTCATGTAAGTAGCATGTGGATGATTGGTTTACGTTTTTCAAATAAGAAATTGTTTTTCGCTAAAAAATCTAAGAAATGACAAAAAAACATTAAGAAACGATATCAAACGAACTCCGATTGAGCTCATTCTAGCGGTGTTGGAACCGTCTCGTCGAACTTTATCATCTTAGTTTTTAGGGTTTAGATTTTAGCGTTGAATTTTTGGATTTTAGCCTTAGGGTTTAGGTTTTTTTTAAGGAGTGGGGGTGGGTTTAAGTTTTTGGGGGGTGAGGTTTAGGTTTTTTTTTTTGGGGGGGGGGGTGGTGGTTTAGGTTTCTTAGCCAGTGGAAAATGTCTTTTTTGAAACTTAAAAGGAATCCTCTTGTCTGAAAGCGTCAAAGTTATTCTACGGATAAAAGTACGATTACCAATATTACTTTCGGATATTATCTCTACCTCGATAACAAGATTTTCCAATGATATAACTTGTAGTCTCGTTCATTACATAAACCACTTTTTTGATCAATATTTCTTAGTAGCATCACTGGAACACCGACCTTTAGAACTAAATTATGGTTTGACAATCATGATATTTTCAGTCCATTTAAAGCATCATGTGAGTATAAGGATTCATCAATATTGCCATTTATATACTCTGACAGGCATATACTATATGAACTTAGGTATTTCTTCTCATCTCTAGGAAACATTGATAGCATGCGATCATTAATCTCTTGAACGACTTTATTTTTTGGTGAAAGTATTGCTCTTTTTTTTTTAAATCTTGGATTTTTTATATTTTCAAGAATAGAAGGATATACAAAGTCAATTAGACTTGAAATGGGATCAAATGAATCAATAATTAGAATATCTCCAGGAATATCAATAACTGTCTCACCATCATTAAAACCATCAACGTTTCCTTCCCCTATATCCAAGAGTCATTTTGCAAATAAACGTGTTTGTTCACTATCAGATGTTTCACTTCCTATACTTAATCTCATGTTCTTAGTTAATCTAAGGACTTTGCATTTTTGCCAAATGTAAGAGGAACTTAAAGAAGAACTTACAATGTCTTGCCTAGTTCCATTGGGAACAACGGGTATAATTTGCCTAAAATCTCCTCCAAAAACAATAACTTTACCTCCAAACGGCAAGTCTGAGTCGTCATCCCTTTGACTTGTCAAAATGTCTTTCAAAGTTCTATCCAATGCTTCAAAAGTATGCTTATGAATCATTGGTGCTTCGTCCCAAATAATCAATGATGTTTTTTTAATAAATAAGTAACGTCGTTGTGTGGCTTAATATTGCAGAGAGAATCCTCGTTAAGATTCAAAGGAATTAGAAATCTGGAGTGTGCAGTCCTACCTCCTGTCAATAACAAAGATGTAATCCCACTTGAAGCAACATTTAAAACAATCTGACCTTTTCATCTTATTGCCGCGGATAATGTCTTCCAAAGAAATGTTTTACCAGTTCCACCATAACTATAAACAAAGAACACTCCACCTTTGTTAAGTTGAACATATGTTTTTATATCATCAAAAATATATCGTTGTTCAAAAGTTAAGCTAAACAGATGTCATTATATCATCAAAAATTATGTTTTTTTTTTAGAATTGATTATTGTTTAGTAATAATAATAAACATCTCTTGATTCTTGTTTTTTCGAAAGGGTCTCTTAATTCCTAAAATTCATGAAACCGACTACTTAGAATTTATGGGCTCCATCCCTAAAAAACCAAAAATTATGTTTTAAAAAAACAGAATTGAATATTGATTGGTAATTAGTATTAGTAATAATTATAATTAGTATTAGTAATAGAAAAATGCAAGCTTTTTTTTCTTGAAATTTAAAGGGGTTTTCTAGAAACCGACCTGCACTTATTTTAATAGGTATAATGTTAAAGATTCATCATAAGTTTCAAACTTTTCATACTAAAAAAATAAAAACGAATATATTATTTTGATTTATACCTTGGCATTTTGAAGTAACATATATGAATTGGAATTAATACACAATTTAACACCACACAGAAATTAAAAAAAAAAAAAAACTCACATAATTATAACTTCGAAGCCTTTCATTTTTTGCAGATTCATTCTGATGAGAGCTTTCTTACCATGCTTCTAGTGGAACATTGGGATAAGATTCATCATTTAGGGTTGCAACAGTTGTTTTTAAACCTGCAATTAAAGTTGAAATCAGTTTACCACACATAAAACCCCACAGATATTGATATATTACCTGAGGAAATAGCCTCAAGAAATTTAAACTTATTATTAGAAAAAGTATATATTATGTATGCACTTCTTTATTCCTAAGTTAAATTTTGCCCAAAGTCTCAAATTACATGGTCTTCAATTAAGTGCATAAAAGTTTGATATTGATTAAAAGGTTCTTTATCATCATGAATGCATAAGTAAAAAAAATTCAGTGAGATCCCTACAAGAGTACAAATGTTAATGAGAAGTTTTTAAAAAACTTCAGATCATTACATATCACTCATTTGGTGAGTTAGTATTTGTGCCCGGCGTGTTGCGACCGGAACAAACTCTAAAGCAAACATTCAACGCATACACGTTTAGGAGGTTTAAAAACAAACAGTTACGGGGCGAATTATGCATGTTGTATGATACAACCTTTAAATCATACACATCGTGAACTTTTAAAATACGTTTTGTTATTCTTAAAAAAGATTAAAGAAGAATTCAAATACCGATCGATCAAAGTTAAGTACAACAAAAACAATTAAACCAAAAAATTCAAAAATTATGAGTTTTACCAAAAAGAAGACATTCAAATATTGATTCTGGGATCTGTTTCTTGCATCCAACTTTTTATGCCATTTCGTACAAACCTGTAAAAGATCATATACAATTGCTAAAAAATTAGTTGGGTCCAAAAAAATAATTTGTACTACTTTGACTGCAGAATAGTCAAATGTATTTCATGTTTGAAACACAAACTCACATCTTCCTCCCAATAAACCTCTTCATCGAGGAAAAAGTGTATTCCGGATTCACCACCGACTGCCGCTTCGCGATTTGACCAACTAACCGATCACTGGTTTTACCGTATGCCACCAACGACGGCATCGTCCTCTGCCCTCCCTTGCCGCAACCGCTGAGAATCAGAAGACTTAGGGTTTCGATTTGTTTCTAAATTAAAACCCACAGATTTCAAATAAAATTTGATAGAGAAGAAGTATAAATTAAAACCCACATATTTCAAATCAATATGAATTTAGGGAAATCAATCTATGGTGAGATTCTTTAAGAATTCAGAAGGGTTTCAATATGAGTTTATAATTTAGGGTTAATCGTTCCAAATTGAAGAGATGACATACCTGGAGTAAATCCAATTGGAAAATCTCAATAGTCGGAGAGTGAGATGATGTTGAAGATGGCGATGGTGTGATGATGATGAAGATGGCGACGGCGACTGCGACGACGGCAAGAATTTGAACAGAAATCGGAAGGGAAATTGGAGAGGAAATAAAATTTTAGAAATGAAAACAGAGAGAAGAATGTGTGTACGTGAGGCGGTTAACAATTGGCGGTTTGGTTACAGCGGAAGATTGGTGACGGAGGAGGTAAACGGCGGTGGGAGGAAAGGTCAAAAAGAACGGCGGGGGGAAACGGAGAGCTGATATTGAACGGAGATGAAACGGAAATACGCTTTTTAAGGTTTTGATAATCGTGCGTATCATCGACTAATCTGTTCAATCATATTTTTATGAACTCTGCAAATTGAAGAAGAAAAAAAATCTATACCCAACTAGGATTCAGATAAAAAACCTTTTATCATACATTTACATATTCACATTGTTTCATTTTGACGATTGTATGTGTTCTTATACACACATTGCTTGATGAAATGCATGTGTGAGCCATGTTAAACTTGGGTTGAGACACTTTCATGCATCATAACCCACAATTTTGTCTTTAAATATTACTTACTAGTTTAAAATCTCGTGTATTACACGGGTTGATAAAATATAATATTATATATTTAGTAATAAAAATTTTGTATTTTAAAAAACTCGTGTATTACACGGATTGATAAAATATAACGTTATATACTTAGTAATAAAACGTTTATATCTTTAAAAACTCGTATATTACACGGTTTGAATACATTAATTTATATTTAATATAATTTAACTTACATCACTATTTAGTTAAAAACAAATGTTACATAATTAAATTTTAAAGTTTCTTAAAATAAGAGATAATTTAAAATAAATGTGTTTTATTAGTATAATTAATATTTTTCTTAAAATATAAATCATTATTAAAAAAAGAGGTGTATTTAATAAGAGAGAGAGCCGGGGAAAAAGTGTGAGGTTGAATAGTTTTTTATTAGAATACTAGGTTAGATTCACGTGTATTACACGAGTTGAATAAATATAATGTTAAATACATAGTAATAAAATGTTTATGTTTTTAAAATCTGTGTAATACATAGGTTCAATAAACCCATGTATTACATGGGTTGAATAAAATATAATGTAATCTTTTAACACATACACTCGTCAAAATGAAACAATGTGAATGTGTAAAATATATGATTAAAAGTTTTTATTTGAATCCTAACTGGCTATAAAATTGTTTTCAGTTTGTAAATTCATAAAAATATGATTGAACAAATTAATTGATAATAAACACATTTTTAAATTAAAAAATGTGTAGATAAAAATGGAAACAAATAATTAGTTTAGTTGACTAAAATAGTTGAGTTGATTATTAATATGAGAGATAGGAGGGAAAATGAGAATGAGGAGGCCTAGAATTGTGACAAGTGTCCTCCTATTTTACTTGTTTAGTAGGTTAAAATCTCGTGTATTACACGGGTTGAATAAATAAAATGTTAAATACTTAGTAATAAAAATTTCTTATATTTAAAAACTCATGTTATACACGAGTTGAATAAATTTGTATGTTACATCGGTTAAACTATTTATAATTAAATAATAAGTATCCGTAATTAGATTTATATTAAAAATTTAAAAATAAATTCTTTTAATATCATCTATACTATATAATAAATAAAGGTTTTTCAATGCCACGTGTTGTCTCCATATTCATTCTCATAAAATTTTTCCCGCCTCTCTCTCATAATAAATGTATTTCCATAATTTCAATAATAATATTTTTAAACAAATTATTAATCTTATCTTACTACTCTAATAAATGAAAATATCTTCAGGACACGTGTCACTCTCTGATTACTCCTCATTTTTATTTTTCCCGCCTCTCTCTCTTATTAAATATTAGATTTTCTATTTCTCTCTCCTATTATATAATAATCTTTATATTAATAAATCTAATTACGAATAGTTATTATTTAATTATAAATAGTTATTATATCATCAATTAAATGAACTTAATATAAACTAACATTTATCAATTAAATTAAAAAATTAATACTCGATTAAAAAAAATGTTTTTAAAACTAACTTAACAGACCTATAACTGCCATGACAAATTACATATTTTGACAAATGTGTTTGTTAACAAATTACATTTTATTTTATTCAACCGATATAATATAGTGGTTTATTCAACACGTGTATTACACGGGTTTTAAAAAATATAAAATTTTTATTACTAAATATATAGCATTTAATTTATTTAACTCGTGTAATACACGGGAATATAACCTAGTTTTTTAATATGAGAGAGAGGCGGGAAAAAATGATACAAATGAACCAGAAAATGACACGTGTCCATACAATTTTATTTATTAATAAAAAAATATTATTTGATATTATTATTTAATAGGAGAGAGAAACAAAAAAATTAATATTTAATAGAAGAGAGATGCGATAAAATAAATGTGAGGAGTAACCAGAGAGTGACACGTGTCCTCATGGTTTTCTTTTATTATATAGTATAGACACTGTTGTAAAACTCGGCCTAGGCGGCCGAGTACTCGGTAGAGTGCCGAGGCGCTTTTCTTCAACTCGGTCAACACTACTCAGAATCGGTCCAACTCGGGTCAACTCGGTCCAACTCGTTCAACTCGGATTTTCACTGTTTTTCACCGATTTTCGTTGTTTTTCACCATTTTCGCTATTTTTCACTGATTTTTGTTGGATTTTTAATGTTTTTCACGGATATAAATTGGAATATGATAATTAAATAATTACTATGTCTATAATATTAAATGATGAATATCAATTTTTGAAATACTTTAGCATTTGAACATGTATCCTTTTGATTTACATTGATATTCACAAATTTTGTTATAAATATTAGTAAACTTATGATATTTGACATATATATAATTTCTCGAAAATTAATTTATTTGTAATTTACCATGTCCGAGTACTCCCCGCCTAGGCCGAGTACTCGCAACTCCCCAGTCGACTGACCTGGCAACGCCTAACGACTTTTACAACCATTTATAGATATTACTTACTTTTCCACAAAAACTTATTAGAAAAACAATTAAAGAAAGTTTGTACAATTAATAGGAGAGAGATGCGGGAAAATAACTCACTAAAACCTTTATTTATTGTCACACCCCCAATTTCACTAACGGAGTTTTACCGTTTGGAAGGTGACACACCAGGATCTCAGTCATTAGTTACATCAAACGACACTATATGGGACTTGAAATGTCATAACATAAAAGTTCAGAGTTAATGCGGAAGCGTAAACGTTAATATGAAATCAAAAGTAATTACACGCAATAGGCGTCAATCAATGTAAATAAGTAAACTGTTTCAAATGTTTGAAATGGATGATATGACAGTAGGACTCCATGCATATCCTAAGTGTGCAACCTGTGCCTTAGCGACCTCAGAAACATGTAAGAAAAAGTGTAAACACAAGGTTGGTGAGTTCACAGGTTTCAAGTTTGCAATAAAAGAGTGTTTGCCAGATTATGTACATTCAATATGCATATCTATAGGTAGCTAGCCTATGTTCATGTTTTACTAAAGCGCTCGTAACCGAAGCTGACTGTTTGTGTATTTGCCTCCTGCCAGGTCTATCAACTCTGGCAAATGTGAGTAGGCTAACATTTCACCCGTTCGATCTCCAATCGAGTTAGCGCGACTAACGCGGGTGGGATTTGTCAAACCCAGTAGTACTACTAAACATTACCTCGCTAAGATCCATATTAACGGTTCGATGTATGATGAGGACTTTCTGTGATAGTGTGTCACGCTTAGCCTCAACAGTAATAACATATGAATTACAATAATCTAAAATAGTTGTGTCATGTTCTCTCCCCCAACGGGAAAAACATGTAACATAATGTTTGTCTGCGTACCTGTTTCTCCCCCACGGGGAAAACAGGTAAAAGTATGATGGTTGGTGTACATGTTTGTTTCTCCTCAACAAGAAAATAAGTAAAATATGTTTGTGTGTAAGCATGTTTCTCCCCCAATAGTAAAACAAGTAAAAAGGGCCCGTGAAACTCACCTGCGTTGCGTACAAGTAGATAGCACCACACAAGGATGCAAGTAGGAAACACACGAGTTTGCATGTGAACTACATACGTATGTCCTGAAATTATAAGCATGATAGTCAGGGAAACAATGAGATTTTTGTGACGATGACACGGGAGGATTTGAACGTCCTAGAACATTTTAAGGACCAACGAGTAGACGAACTTGTCCACGGGAATAAGGGTTTCTTAATATACTTATCAAGATAAATACGTTTCGCGTCAAAGGTTTCTTAATTACGAATATAATAATAATTAAATATATCCGTGCGTTTGTATCATTAAAATAATGGTTAGAAAAATAATATAACTAATATATTATTTTTAGAGAAGTAACATAATTATTTAAAATGTGTGACAAAAAATAATAAAGCTACTATTTTTATTCGAGGATATTAAACATGGGTAAATAACATAAATACTTATATTATTGATTAGTTTGAAACGTTACGCGAAGTTTATAAACGAGATGAAAATAATATCTAAATATATATTATTTTTAATTTGGAGTCACAGGTTGAAAATAATATAAATATACTATTTTATACAGAGTCGTGGTTTGCAAATAATATAAATATAATAGTATAAAAGTGGGTAATGATATTCAAATGAGTTATAAAATCATACCCGAGCCTACAGGTTTTCCCGGTGCTAAAACATATTAATATATAAATATAATAATATTGGGATAGATTTTATATTAAAAATAATAATTTAAAAATGATTTAAAAAGAAAAACGGGTGGAGAGACTCGAACCCGGGTCTCTCCCCCAACAGTACACTGATCTAACCACCCCGCCTTCTAAGGCAATCGCATCAAGCCTCGGATCAGATTGGTTTTAACATTCCAGTCCACTGTGTCCCATCCCCTTTATGCAATCCGAATAAAAACTCAACTCGTAATCCCTTGAAATCGATCGCGATTGATCAAGAGATCATAGGGGTTTTGTTCATCAGTGGATTGCGAGTTTGTGGATGTATTTAATTGCAAAAATACTGAGTTTAAGATCGTTAATTTCTTGTTCGAAATGCCGAAACCCTAGGTTTCAAGCGTGGAATCGAATTGAGTAATCCTGATAATAAAATTTGTTGGATTCATAGGGCTTTCATTGTTTGAAGGATTTCGATTCTAATGGTACGATTTAATTGGATTTAAATAGGGTCTAAGATAGAGTTCGATTAAATCGTTTTCTTATGAACCCTAGGTTTCAGATCGTGCTAAATCTGATAATGTGAGTCCTAATAACAATGGGGCTTTCAATCTAGACATGGAAACGAAGCCAAAGGTATGTTTGATTACTAGAAAGAATATCGAATTGACCGAGTTCGGCCAAATAGGATTCCAGCTTTGCGTGGTTTGACCTCCGGCGGCTCTGACTCTTTCTCCGGTGGCGATAACGTGTGGAATAGCTTTGGGGAGACTCGATTAAGGTGTGCAGACGATTGATTTGCGAGAGTGATATCCGAATTGATCGAATTCGATAGGAATGATGATGTTCACGACGGTTACGACTTCAATGTGCGTAAATGGAATTGATTCGTGATCATTAAAGTTGTTAAATGCCACAATGATGGTCGAATTTACCATAAACATGCTTGACGGTTACAACTTTGGACATAATTCGGTTCTAGATTACGAATTTGGATCAAGAGGACTTGAGTTTGACTTTAGAAGGTCAACAGAAACTCAAAAATCATGATTTTGACTTTTAGAAGTCAAAGGAATCAATTTTGGGATAATTACAGAACTAGTCCCTACTGTTTCAAGTCTGGGTTATTGACAGAATTAGTCCTTGAAGTTTGAGTTAAGTTAATTTAAGTTAACTTTAATTGGATTTTGTTAACGGAGTTAACTGGAAAAGTCCGGATTATCACATTTATTAGTATGTATAGATTATGTAGTATAGATTTTGGATGGAGATGGAAATTAATATTTTTTATTTTCTATTTTCATGTCCATGTATATTTTGGGTTTTTGTAATGTTCTTATAATCATATGTCTTCTATTGTACTTGAAAGAAATCTTTGGTTGATGTGTCGAACAACACTGATTATGAAGGCGGAGAGAATGAGGATGAAGTTGGTTCGAGTAAACAACGTTCTAAGGTTTGGAACTTTTTGAAAATTATTGGTTGGACCCGATGAAGCTAAGAAGGCAAGTTGTATGGCTTGTGGAAACGTGTATAGTGCTAATCCAAATTCGTGAACATTTAACATGAAACGACACATCCCGAAATGTTTCAACATCATTACTTTAGGTCTTCATAGAGTGGCTTTGAGGTGTTGCGCATTCTAGCGTTCTAATAAGTCACACAACGTCAACTAAATAATCTTAGTTTGAATAATGACTCGAGGAAGCGTTAGCAATTGCGGGAGCCTGTTATCCTTCCAATCGGTCATTAAGAACGGTAATCCGACCAAGAAGTCGTGCACCCTTTTTTACTATTTGACCACACCGTTGATCTATTTCTAAAATATCGATTTACTACCGGCTTAATTCTAGCTCAAGTGATATGTCGTTGATCTAATTATCTCTCAATCCTCTGTCTTGTTTTGTTGCCCACTTGTCTTTACATTTTATCATAAAAACCACTATTTTTATTATTAAACTAAACAATGGCAACAATTGAGTACTGAAAACCACCGTGTATATTGGTTTGATGCTTGGTCCCTACTTAAACTATATTATGTTGCGATAGGTGCACTTATTGCGTGTAGTTAGTTAAAGTATTAATCATTTATAAATTTTAAAACCTAAGAATTATGTTAAAATATATCCCCAAAAATATATTTCTATCACTAACCCTAAAACTCACTTATTAATATTCAGAAACTCATAATTTGAGACCCGCACATTCAGATCCCAATTTGTAAGCCCACAAGCCTTCCTTGGTATAAGCCTTTGTAAGCCCACGAGCCTTCCTTGATGGCTTGATATAAGTTTTTGATCTCTCTCAGCAGCCCAATATGAAAAGAAAAACAATAAAACCAAACATAAGAAAATATAAAAAATAAAAAAAACTAGTTTTTTTAACCCACGCTTTACGGTGAGAGTTTGGTTGTTTTTCCCCAGCGCCACACGTTTGGTCGTTATCGGTTCGACTCGTCGAAAACCATAAAATCGAATACCGAAATCAGTTCCGCTAATACCAATACTAGTCCCACTATCATAACAGTAACAACATTCGCTATAACATAAGGTCCCAAAAAAAATACTCAATATTGGATACAACTCCGTTTTACAAAAAAGTTATATTGGAACATTAACAAAAAAACTAAAGAAATCCGTGCACTCCGTTTAAAAAAAATAACAAACGAAATTAATAGAAATTTAAAAGGGTTAAAATTGTATATTATATATATTATGACAGGGGAAAATAAAAAGTAGGTACAAGTTTGATGATCAATCTAAGTTTGATGATCAATCTACAAAAGCATAAAACCTCACTGTGCTTGACGACCTAAAAGTTTTAATAATAGCAAAATTTTCTTATGTTGTTTTCTAACTCAAGTTAGAAAATCATATGATAGATTCAATTTAACAATTTACTCCATATAGCAGAAGGTAATTCAGAAGCCTACGACTACAACTAACACACTGGTTGATGTTAAATTACATTGGTTAATGTTTTTCATTCCCATTTCTATCAAAACCAACCAAACATGATTTGTAAAGAAAAAATTTCCAATTTCAATTTCATTTCTTTGAATTCCACGAACCAAACGGGACCTAAGTTAAAAAACCATAGGATATAATAAAATATGATATTGTTACTCTTGACTCATGTTACTTTTTAGTTTAATATAGGGCATGTAATTTTGGTAAACATATATAGATAACAAAAGTAAGCACTTGACAACCCCTTTTGGAAAATTTGCACGAAACTAAATGAGATTTAAGGGGTGTCAGTGAACTATATTAGTAAAGTGGGCTTTTGTACTTAAAACCAAGGCCTAAGAAACACCTTGAATAATTGTGGAAAAAAGAACAAACCAATCATAATGTGTGTGATGAATAGTACGTGCCAACATTCATAAATGTTGTTTAGATAATATGATTACATTTGAATTGAAAAGTAAACTGGTTTTTCAACAGTTACGTATCGTTCAAAATAAGGAATGAGAAGGAACCTAGGTCCAGATGCGAGTGTACCATATATTAGAGTGATGGTAATACCTTTGCGAAGGTATTCGGTACCTAGGGGTACCGGCAGGAACACCATGGTGGTCATTAAATGAGTACAACCAAACATTGGTTGTCGAAGATCATTATGAGGACAACCACAATATTTTTGCCTCAAAATTTACAATGGTGATCATTTCACGATGACGTTGGACATAACATATGACAACGGCACCATAACCTTCATGGACTATCTAAAAAGTTATGAGTTTAAGGTCTCTAATCTGGACCTTATAATACCATGGTTTGGATACGAGTTTCTTCCCACGGTTATGTGGTACTACTTTAAAACCTCGTCCGGTAAATCTAGATACGGTGCTAATTCCACTAAGGAGTTAGAAAGATACCGCTATATTAACTTCTTACATTGGAGTTAATGGGTTTCGAGAGATTATATTATATGTTGTTAGAGAGGAGTTAAATGTTGATACCGAAAAAAAACAATGGAAGGATTTAACGAAAATTGACACGAGATGATGCTCCCTCTCGTAGAAGATTATTTTAAGTTAAAAAATCTGGCGTTGCTTTAAGGATGAGAGGGAAGGACTCCCTCACACTCTAGTGTTGAAAAGTAGACATCAAGTAGGATTCTAGATAACATAAAATAGATGGGTACAATATAATTAGAATATTTATAAAAGGCATAACCGATACTTGTCATATGCATGTTACAACTTTGGTTTGCATTGTTGATTTAACCATTCAAATTTCTTTTGTCTTTTGACTTTTGTGAGGAAAAGGAAGAATACAGGGGTACTCTTGTAATTATGATCAATAGAATAACAATGTTATCTATTAATAGATCTTATTTATAACAGAAATTAAGATATTTACCTTTTAAAAAAATATATTAAAAAATAAATGCTGACATCATGCACCCATGTTTGGTTTCTTTTTTCTTAATTAATTAACATGTAAACCAAGTTTTTTTTATTATTTTAACCTTTTTTATTATTATTCCACTTATAATTTTTTTAACTTTTTTTTTAAATCTAGTGTTTTCATACGCTCCGAATATACTGTAGCAACGTATTTATTTTTATCTACGTTTCAATATAAATTTTACTAAAAATCGAGTCGGTCTACGCTTCGACGTTCGTTTTATTCAAAACCTATCCGGGTAAAATATGATATACTTTTACTTCTTTTTTTTTAAATATGCTTTCGCTTTTCTTAACACTCCTTTTTACAGTAACGTAATTTTTACATTTTTCCTAAATACATCATTACGACGTGCTTTTTTCATCTACGTTTCTATATTCGGAAGCAATCTGCCGTAACTTCATATGCTTCTTTTTATATACTTAACCACGTTAATGTGACCACCGCATTTGGATTTTTTTTCCTTTTTCTCAGTTTCATGTTTGTTTTTTTATTATTGTTATTTTTATTGTTGCAATTGCGTATCTATCTAAATTTAGTTTCAGATACTTTATTTTTACCACGGTTTACCGCGTTGCAACACACGGTTCTTAATACTGATTTTTTTTTTCCATTTTTTATATTTTGGTTTTAGGTTTTTTTATTAACGTTTTTTATAGTTTCGTCTGCTTTTTATTTAAATTTTATTAAAAATCGGCCCTACTGCCGCGAAGCGCGAGCGTGTCCACTAGTTTTAACTTTTAAGGTAAAAACAAGCCTTTTTATCTAAACTTTAGGACCGCCTTGCCATGCGCATTAACATGTGATCTCAAATTCTTTTTGGAAGAGTTCGCCTTTCAAAACACTATTGTTGGATTTATTGTAAGACCGTGGGGAGTACCCCAATGAAAACACCGTGAAAGGTGAGGTGGCACTGTGGCTGCCGTGGAGCACCACGCCCCCCTGGCGTGGTCCACAAGCTCCGCGTGCAAATCTCTACGGTGTGAAAGAGAGGATGTGTGAGGCCACCTCCCTTGACTTCTTCTTCCCCCACAAAAACACCGGTTGCTTCAAAATTTAGAAGAAAAAAAAGCAAAGGCAGTCTGCATTTTTTGTAGAAGAAAAGAGACAAAAGGCAGAGAGTACGTCAACTTTTGAAGTTCATACAATTTAGGGCTAAAGGATTAAAAAAAATCAACATTCATTTGGGCTGAAGGATTTGGCTTGATGTGGGCGATCATAATTTTTAAAAAATAATAAATATAACCTATAGTACTTAAATAATAATCTAAATTCTTAATTTTTTTTTTTTTTTTTTTTTTTTTTTTTTTTAATTAAAATAGTATAGTATCTTATCTTACTATTTTAATAAAATAAAATAAATTATGCCACATGTCACTTTGTCAGCCATCCCCAAAAGGATTCAATTTTTTTTTGTAAGGAATTGATTTCGATATGTTCTCGCGTATTTTCAATCAATGTGATAGGGTTATTTTGCATTTCTAGAAATTAATGATATCTTATCACTTCTGGTTGTTAATTTAATTGATATTATGCTTGCTCAGGAAGTTAATTACTTTGTGAATTCGGTACGTGTGCTTTTCATCGGTTTTAGCTGGCTATGATATTAATTAGGGTTTTTTGTGAAGTCAAAATTAGGGATTTGGTGATAATAATTTGTCTGGTGTCATAATGTACTCTTTTTATGTGTAATGTCTTGGTTTAGTTTGAACTTTGAATTAGTTGGTTTATATTTGAAGTTATCCAATAATTATAGTAAATTTGTAGAAAATCGAGTTCCATCTGTTCTTGTGATCACTTTTCCAATTTCTGGATGTGACTATATATTGAGATTTTGATCGAATTAATGTTCAATCGGGAAGGGGATACACAACTATATTGAGAGAAATTAAATTGGGGGACTATGAATGCTTAAATTCTATTGAAAAGTTTGTAAATGATATAGTAATATAGGCAAACTCAGTTTATAGGTGAATTGAAGTGGGGGTTAGGTATGTATGATGCAGTATTATCTTTCATAAACCATAGTTTGGAGTAGGTTGTTTTTGTTTCTTAATTACATCAAAAAATTTTGTTTCTTAATTACATCAAAAATTAGGCGGGAAAACAGAAATGAGGATGGCTGACAAAGTGACATCAAATTTAATTCTTTTGTATTTAAACTCTTTTGTTTTCAAATATACCCATGTTGTTATTAGTGTTTTTTTGTTTAAATTCAGCATTAAGTCCTCTTGCGTGTTTGACTCTTCGGCATTTTGATCAAATTTCTTGAAATCAAGAAACCAAAATATTCAACAATCTTAACCAATTTCATACAATATATATAATTTCTTTGTTTCTATTTGTACAGGCTGCTGTGTGTACTATGGATGGTATTATCGACACTGTTTTAGCTGATCACCAAATAACACCTTTGATCAGACTCCTAAAGTCTAACGGGAAGTTGAATTTTGGTTTGTTCTCCAACCACACCACATGAACTACCTGCTTCCCCTTTGCTATATGGTATGAATCTGTTTTTCTCGGTGCGTTGCTTGCTTTTGTTATTATTAGTTTTAGACAAGGATAGTAATGTTATAAATAGAACATCAAATGCAAAGTATTCGGAAATTTATGAAATATTGTTGTAACTTTTCAGATGGAATTATCATATGTAATAATACGTAATTTCAGTCATGAAAAGTACTTACAATTTTATGAAATATATCGTTTTTATTATTTAACCCGTGTAGTACATGGGTTTCTAACCTAGTTATACATTAAAAACACACTTTATTTTACCAATTTACTCTGTTAGAGATAAAATATAACCAAATTACAAATATCGACTATTCAAAAGTAAAGGTCGAAATCCCCACCTTTGGTTCATTTCAAGCTTATTTTCCTGTTCATTTGTGTTAACTCTAATCAAAGTATCACACAATACAGTTATGACGAATACCTATGGGCTGCTATGGTACCATCAATCTGGTGACAGTTAAAAAATTAAAATGATCATGGTCTTCGCCATCTGTTCATACTTCATAGAAGCAGAATCTATACTTTCAGAGTTGGGCACCTTTGTTTGTTGCGGCATTGTGGGTACATCGAGTAACGGGTTATAACTAGTTTGGGTCAAAACGGGTAGATTCTTAAAATGGGTCAAAACGTTAAGCATGCAATGGGAGACTTTTAAGTTTTCACTCATTCGACCCGTTTCTTTTTATATCATTTAATTAGTTAGCAAGAAAATTTAGCCCAAATCAACCCATTTTTACATAATTTTGAATCACAATAACTAGGAATAGAAAATGCTAAGTTTTAGCATTAAAATTAGATGCTTATAAGTTCATTAAGCACACATAGATATACCTCCCCACACTTGTTCTTGATCCACTTATGGTTTACTTGGTGGACTTCCTTTCATCTACAATGGAAAGAAGCCTAGAAACACCTTGAGTCCACATATCATATTCTCTTTGCGTCCTACACTCGAACTCCACCAATCCACGTCCAACGGTCCTCAACCCGAAATAATGCCGCTCCTCCCCACCGTCCAATAGATGTCTCCCTGGCCACGCCGGCATGTTCTTGCACACCTCCAACACCACATCTGCAACCGCCCACAAGTAAAACCGTTCACTACTTTTATCTAGTTAAGAACCACACTGGATTTGTGTTTTGAAGTGATTATGTGTTTTTTAATAATCATAATCAGATAATTAGTTGTTACATAACTTCTTGTGGGATGTAGTAAATGGGTTGATTCGGGTTATATTTGATCTTTAACGGGCCAAAATAGTCAAATTATAAAGTTAGCTCATGTGTCAAATGGGCCAAGTGGGTCCAAAATATACTTACATGAAAATTTAGCCTTTTTATTGTTTTATTCAGAAAATACCATAATCTTATTTTAATAATAAATAACTGTATTTAGCACATTAATAACTATTAAAATTCAAAATGAAAATTAACAAAAAGATAATGAATTTTGGCTGGCCCAAACTGACCTGCCACTTCAATTCATTATAAAAACTAACCCGTTCAGTTTTGACCCACTACTAACCCATAGACCAGCCCATTTTGACACCTCTCCTAAGAACAGATTTTAACAATCTAAAATGACAGTAAAATCATATGAACACTTACTTTTCTTCTTTTTTGTTATGGTAGAACCAGCATATTTACTCTTCATCTTTAGCATCACTTGACCCGTCCGATGGATGTAAACCGACACAATTTTCCAGTGAAGATCACCTGCATTACATATGCCAACAACAGTCGATTTAGTAAACGGCTCGATTGAAAATGAAAGTTGGTTATTCTTAGTTATTAGTTATTACCGTTACGAGTGCGTTTGAGAAGCTCGCTCCCCCGGGCTAGGAGTTCTTGGTTACAGATACCCAAAAAATTCTCTTCAGATGGAATCTGGTCACAATAGCCACTGTTCTTTCCTTGGCTTTTACTTTCTTTAAGTCCTCGCTCCACTGGTATTACCGCCGCGATATTCCATACTTCCTTTAATGTTCGTGCCTTCAACGTCGCTGCGGCACGCAGAGCTAGAAAAACGAGAAGCACGACTCATGGTTTAATCAAAGCTCAAAATTTTCACATTATTTTGGTAAATGGGTCATTGGTTTAGGGTTTACCTGTTGCAGCTGCAGCTGTGAGAGTTAATATATCTCCATGGGATTTGACATTAACGGCAGAGCTAACGGCGGCAACAAGGTGTTCTCGTTCCGCTCCCATTGCCTCGGCTGCCTCCACACACTGTGCAGCCACCAAAGTGGCAGCCGAGGCCACTGCCATATTAGTTTTGGCCATTTGTTCATCTTTACTAGAAGCTGAGGCTGCTGCAATGGTGGCCACTGCAGCCGCTACTCCAGCAACGGAAACCGCAGCGTGGAGCTGAGCGTTGTGGGCCCTGGTCTCTTCTTTCTTCTTCTCTCTCCTCTCCTTTAACCACCGTCCTACCGTCTTTCCGGCAGGCGTGGTGCTACTCCCTCCCGCCCCGTATCCACTCCGACCATTGGCAAACAATGGTTGTAAGGTGTTGTTTGCCCTCAAAAACTGTATTGTCATTTTACAATACAAAGTTTATTAAGGGATCTACTAAGCATACACCATCCCCTCTCCTGGACACCTATACGAGCCATATTCTATGCGAGTCGTATGTTTAGCGGCTGAAGCATACGACTCATATAGACCAATACGAGTCGTATAGTTTATTTAAGTTTTTTGTAATATCAAATTTATGTTAAAAATAGACATGTCGGTGTTGTTTTCTAAAACGGTTCCAACTTTTAGTTAATTTTTTTTATTACAAATAACAGATTGATTTACACAACCTCTCAATAAAATAACATGACCCATTTGAATCCTATACGACTCGTATAGGGTCATACGAGTCGTACAAGTACATGTCATACGAGTCGTATATCGGACCTATACAACTTGTATAGTCTAACAATCTGACTGATGTAACCTGCAGCGTTGTTTGAAAGCTGTCACCTATACAACGTATAGCACCTATACGGCTAGTACAAGTGTGAGGTGGTGTATGGATAACGGTCTCCTTTATGAATCATTATCGTGGATTTGATGAATAATTTGACAATGACAAGGAGTTCACGGTCAAAATAAAACTAAAAAGAAAAGCTGCGAAAAGAACAAAAAGAAATCTTGTCGCCTGAATGGATAATAAAGTTAAAGTCATAGGGCAGATGGAGGTCTCACTTTTATCTTTCAGTTCAGATTCAAAAGCAAAAAAACAGATCACACAAATCATTTATTTGTCTTCTATGTTACTATTCAAAGTAGGAAAAAGCAAAGCATATTATTTATTTATTCTTGATTAATTCTTATGCAACAATTATATTAATGGTGGTTTAAATGGGTGTTCAAGTATAAATTTAACTAGTTACTTAAGACTTTGCACCATAATTAGTTTAATATGTTTGAAGAAACCGAGACTTTTTATGCATTACATTTCTTAGTATCGACATGTGACAACCTTCCTAGAATAATCGCTATAATTTTTTATTTTTTATTTTTAACGGTTTTATTAAAAAGTCAAAAGTAAGTTAACCTAGCAAGTTGCTAGATTAAACCATATATACATAAGTAACCAGTGCATAGCTAGCCATCTCCAGGATGCAAAACAAGATCACCCCACATAGACCAATCTGAATTAAAAGACTTTTCCTAGCACCACTTTATATAAAAAAAATTGGGAAAAGAAATTCAAGATCCGGAAAGAAAGATAAACAAAAGGTGAGTAAAACCTACTTTGAAAGTTCATGATTACGAGTTGTAAAATTAAAGCAGATTCACAATTATTAAGATAAAATTTGTTTAATATTTACACTAAAGTATAAATATACTCGTAAAGGAATATATTCCTAATTTTCTATTTGTGAGCCCCTAAGTCATAATAATCACTCCCAAAACATACCACTACTTAGGGTGGAGGGAGTGGTACCCATGGAACCCTATCATTTTACTTAATTAAAATTTGTCATATCATTTTTACCATCTTGAACTCTCTCCAACCCTAAGAGAAGGGTGTGGAACCAATAAGCCCTTGTATTTTAATGGTTTTTCTAATTGCACCATGTCTATTTTTTAATTGCACCCTAATCTATTGTATTAATTATGTTTGACTATAACTTCACCAATCAGAATCCAGCCATATTTAACCAAAGAGTGTTGTTAAATATACTCATTTAATATGGGTGTCATGACTTTTCGTGTAAAATGTTAAATCAAGTAAAAAAAATTAATTTACACATCAAATTATTTTAGTTTTAATAACTTTTTCCTAATTAATATTTTAAAAAACATAAAAAAGAACAAAGATTAAAAATAACAATATAAATTTTTTTAAACTTTTTTTCTAAAAAACTTATTATATTCAAATCTGGACAACATAAGTTTTAACAAATTGTTTTTAACAATACAATTGCAATTGCAAAATTGAAATTTTTTTAATAATACAATTGCAAAATTGAAATTAACAACATGTAATAAACGTTATAATTTTATAACAAAATTAATCTTTTAGAAAATAACCAAATATAAACGTTTATTTATTAACAATCAATTAAGAACACAAAAAAGTAGTTATACATATAAAAATAAAATGATACATATTAAAAACCTAAAATTTAAATATAATAAAAAGAAAAAATAAGATTATTAACCTAAAAAACATTAAACATCAAAATAAAAAAATCTAAAATAACCTAAAAATTAAGCGGCCAATTGTATTTTGCCGCAATTTACCGTTTATGTTGGAATACGATAGAAAAAAAAGGTTCGGGGATATTAGTAATTTTTTTGTTGATCTTTGTGTTCATTGACGTCCACTTAGAGTGTGAATGAGATTGAGAGAAAGTGTAAAAAATTATTTTTATAAAATAAGTGAAAATTTGTTTTTTTTTAAATTTAATTACCCAACCCCCCCCCCCCAAACAGTCCCCTCCAACGGTCCATTTTCTCAAACGGCTAGATTAGGCAACGGGTTAAAATACCCGGGCTAGGAAGCCTGTGCGTAGCCCGCATGCATTGCGGCAGTGTTACCCGCACCACCACTCCGTCCACCCTTAGGGTTTGTACAATACTTAACCAAATTTATGGTGTCTAATACATTGTTATTGTTAAGTAACAGTATAACCGATTCTCTCTCTTCTATTATATCTTTAAAGCATTACGTACTGGTGTTTATGCAGTTCGGTAGCAGTGAACATATTTTGTAAAATCTGAAATATTTTGTAATAATATTTGTGGAGTAAATATTCAAATGATGAACAGGTAATGAGACTGTGTAGTAACAGTATAGATGTTTCCAGCTTCCGAACAAATAGGGCAAAATAAGAGAAACTAAAATAATTGATGATTTGAAATTAGGGCTAGTAATGTGCACCTGCTTATGAACATTATACTTTCGTTGAGATAGAAATTGAAGATATACCTTAACGACGTCTTCGTACTCGTCGGACGGCGAGATGTGCGGGCTATCGGTTTCCTCCATGTGCGATGGATTCAGTGGTCCGCTACTATGTGACAGTCTCCCTGAAGCTAACGGCGATACATCCTGCCACACAATCACAACAATCGCACGATCTGTTAACGTCACACAAAATTGATCTCAACTACCGAGAACAAAACGATTAAAAGTGTTCTAATCGGTGTATAATGCACGGAAACTACGGAGAACACAACGATTTGAAGTGAATCGCTACAGAAAACAAAAAAAAAAACTCACCGATTGAGACATGATTCGTTCAAGCACGAGTTGTGACGTGGCAGAGGAAGCGAACGAAAACGTGCTTCCTGAAAGCGTTTCCGTCGCCGGAACTTTGTCCTCCGCCGCGTCGACGGCGAAAGCACCGGTAGTCTCCGGCGTAACAACAGCGGCTGTTCTGGACTTAGAAATTAACGGCGACGGCGGAGAATGCAGAGTTTGAAGAGCAGCGTCACTCCATGACCTGGATAAGAACTCCATCGGCTTCCTTGGACTCTCCGGCAAGTGAAATGCGCCGGCGGAATTGAACTCCTGCCACAAATTGTCCATTTGTTGGTTGTTAATTTGAGATTTCTGTTATCGTTTCGTTTAAAACTTGCCTTTTATAGACGGTATTGGCATTGGAACACAGTAGATATTCGGGTCGGGTCAACCATTTTGTTTTAGGGTTGATGTACTTGATGACAATTTTTATTTTAGTTTTTTGTGTAGCTTGTCTCAATTCCTTGATGGTAAATGTGTTGATTAACTCTTGAAAGGACCAAACCATTTTAATCGGAGCATGTCTGTTTAAGGTTTATACGGTCTAGCTTTTAGAAATGTTTTAAGCAATGGTGAAGCTTAGTAAGGCCCGGGGGGGACCCCCCTGATTTTTCGCTCAAAAGTGTTAATTTATACGTATTCGACCGAAATTTTTATAGTTATTAAGTTCCGGCCCCCATAGTAGGAAAAGAATATCTCAGCCCCCTTTTGTTTTTTTTTTCAAGCTTCGCCGTTGGTTTTAAGAACCGGACAGAAAGTGGACCAGCTGTCTTAGAGGTTCACGGATCAGACCGAACATAAAAACCAGATGATGCCATAAACAATATAAAATTTAAAACTATGTATATAGATACAAAATATAGTGTTTTGATATGAATTTACTGTTTTAGTGACGTATAAAGACTTAAATAAATAAAATATGAAAATTGGAATACTAAACTAATTAAGCAATAAGATTTGAAAGAAAAAAATAGAAAAAATGTAAATCTGGTCCGACTGCCCAGTCCGGTTCACCAGCCCGACTAGTTCAAGCGAAAACGGTTAAATAGGTATAATCGGGCCAGATTTATGACCGATTCTCGGTTTGACTGGTTGGTCAAGTCATGAAAACACAAGTTTTTAGGGTTTGGCATTTAACGATCCGACCAACAATTTAAAATTTGGAAGGTACCATGTAAATCAAACTAACCATTTAACACTTTATTATTTACTTTTATATTTTTAAGATGTGCACTTATGTTATGTACTACTGTATATTAATGACTAGTCTTCATCATTTATTTAATAAAACATTTTACACAGAAAACAATCGGCTCAAATTGTCACTAGTTAGTACCGGTTAATCTGGTTGACCACATAACCTGACTAGTTTAGTTTGTCAATTCTCAAAATCGAATTTATTAGTTCAGATTACAATTTTTAATAAAATCAGCTGTAACAGTTGATAATACCTCTAATTTCTTATTTTTCATTTTTTTTTTGATAAACTCAAATATTGAAAAATTCTAGATTCAAACACTTCCTTGTTCCTTCACTTAAGAGTTAAGACACAAATTTTCAAAAGAAAAAAATATATAATAATGAATGAAATCAGTGGGGGATCCAAAAGTTTTTGTGAGCGGGTGCACAAAGTATCAAAGCGAGTTTGGTCAAAACAAATCGGTTCAAAATGGGTCGGGTAAAAACAAATACTTATTTACATAACGATACAATAAAAATATTTATACCTATTTACTTAAAGATATTGTAAAACTATTCATACTTATTACTTAAACGTGTACAAATGACTGATTAAACACAAGAATATGACACAATAAGAAAAAAAAACACCTGTAAACCATAAATAAAAAGAAAAAAAAATGTAATTATAAACCAAAAGTAAAAAATATACAAAAAACTCATAAATCAGTTGAATAATCAATAATAAAACATATTATTTATCTATAAAATTTAATTTGTTATGATTAATGTCTATTGTTTAGATGTTTAATATAAGACTATGTAAAATGAAAGTAAAAGGTTTAATGTGTAAATTTAGTTGTATTACAAGGGTTTATATGAAATTTTTAATTATTCTTTTAATTATCAACAAACATTTTGGTTTCCCACTCTCCCACTTTCTCACTTTCTCATGTCACTTCATCATCTTCTTCTTCTTTTTTCCTCTCTCTCTAATTTTTTTTTCTCTATTAAAGTTTTAAGCATTCATGGCTTTTTATATAAAATTACCATCTTTACTTAAAATTCTCATCAATCTTTTTGGTTTCTTTCTCTCTTGGTTTGTTGAAAATCGGATGACGGGTGCCTCTTAGCATATTTAGGAAGGTCCCTACTAAGAGAGATCGAAAATTTCCCACTACGCAGATGAATCTCAGCAGATGTCTCGCCCCCACTAAAGAGTACATAAATTCGCCCCTAGATGAAATAGTTATGCATTAGCCATTTGTAATATAGGGGTATGTTCTTTTGAGAACCAACAATATGTTAAGAACCGTGAGAACCGCATTAACTCTTCCTCTATTTATAATATAAATTGACTAGAATTCATGTACATTTCAATATGTTTAAGGTTTGGTTTTAAAAGACCTCGAATTTATAGTCGTTTTTTTAAATGCATATATGCACTCACACTATATGCACAAATGAATGCATATATGCATATTTTTATACTTTTCTTAAAAAAATTTAGGAGAGAGGAGATAAACTCAAACTAAGAGTGGGAAGAGATAAATAAAACATTGTTATTGAATTTTACTTTTTTCACTAAAGCGATATGTACACGTTTTGTACGGTTCTTTCGATTCTCAACATATGATTGGTTCTCAAAAGAACATGCCCGTTGTAATATATAACACAAAGTGATCACAAATATTACTTTTGTTTTCTTTATGACCAAAGTTGTTGCGATTGACAGATTAAAATAATATTATGTTTTCCAAATTATATTTTAACAAAATCTAAAAAATTATCTAATGTATGATCAAATATATTTATTAAATTATTTCCAATTCGACATTGCATATTCTTTATTGTACGGTTGGCCCTGATTGGTTAATGATAATGGACCCACCGGTTTAACTAAGATTACATGACATTTGTAGGATATAGTTTTTAAATGCACATGTTGTTGTCTCATGATTACATATACAACATGAATATGTCTTCAATTATAATATATTGTGGTTACTAATTTTGGCTCCATTATTATCTATTTCCTTTTATATAACTTCTTTCTTTCTAAAATTATTATAAAATAAGTTAAAATAATAGTTTATTTTAAATAACAAACATACCTAACAAAAATCTTACTCAAAGAGCAGTGTGGGGGGGATTAGAGCAAACCTTATATCTATCCCGTGACGTAGAGAAACTGTACACAGAGAGACCATCGGTTCGGAAAATATGCATGCAAATAGACAACAAATATACAATATCAAAATCATATATAAGAGCACAGCATAAAAGTTCTTACCATTAGCATACAGCAAAAGCTTTGAACACTTTAAAATCATTATTACCAAGTTACTCAACAAACTCACACATTTATAATTTTAGACGGTTTGGTAATAATTTGTCATTTTCTTTAAATTTGTACTTAAATTATCATGTCAAATGAGTGATAAAACTAGTTAAAATTCATTCAAAGCATATGTCTTCTTGAATAGAGAAAAAAAAAAGGATTTATTTGATTAATTAGTGTTTATGTTTATCTAGTATTAGTTTCTAGTTTGAGTCTAATTAGGAGTTAATTTATTTAATTAGTTTAATTGAGTTTGAGTTGGGTTAGAATTTATATAAGGTTTATTATAAATAGATGGTTAGGGATTAATTATAAAATGTGGTTTTTGGTTTTCAATACTAATAAAAGAGTCGATCTTTGAAATCATAATTCGTGTGTTTGGGGCTTGATTTCCAAGATCTTCAACATAAAAAACTTATAACATGTCATTGTTTTAAAGGAAAATATGTGTGAAACAAACTATATCTATTCTTAGGTGTTAGAATGATTTCTTTTTATAAAACACACATACAATATATACACATACATACATTTGCAAGCTTGTTGATGTGTAGGTGTTCGTTGGGTGTTTATGGTGCTTAACTATACGTTTTTATGTGTGATTTAGCATGGAACGCGTTTACTTTGCATGAGTTTATGATTTGTAGGTGTTTGGATGCTAAGTACGTGTTTTGGAAGCATTAGAGAGGAAGTAGAGGGTTTGGATCGGAAACTATGCAAAAGATGGAGGCTGATGTGGAAGTTCTGGAAGCTGAATCTTGAAACAGACATATCTCGAGCTAGAAAATGAGTTACGAGACCCATAATATATGAATCTTGGGTAGCTCGAGAAGCCGAATCCAAATATTTGGTTAAAAAAAAATACACTAGGGGCATAAGCTTACGCCCTAGGAGCGTAAGCTAATGCCGGTAACATTTTCTGAACAGAAGCTTCAGCTCGACGGAGTAAGCTTACGCCCCCCAGCGTAAGCTTACGCTGGTTACGTTTCAGACGCGGATTTTTAGTGAAACAGCCGATTTTCAGTGTTTAATTGGGGGTTTCTTCCCCAAATTCGAAATCATCTTTTTGACATCAGTTCTTGGGCGATTTTGGGAGTTTTTGGAGGCTAAGGAACACGATTCTAACATCCAATTGAAGATTGATACTCGAAAGATTGAATATGAATTCCACAACCATGAGCGGCTAATCCACCGGTAATCATTCTCGGGTGGATTGTTTGTAAGTTTTTAGGGTTTTATCATGTGCTAGCTTTGAGAAACAATTCTTGTAATCATTTGGTTTGAAATACTTGAATCTTTGTGTTTAGTATGGTTATGAACTCACGGGAGTCGATAAATTCTTGCACCATTGACCCCGTTAGATGATAATTGCTATGAACTTTGATTTGTGTTGAATCTATTGATTAATCTAATTCTATATTACATACATTTGTCTCGATTTCATTCGTGAATATTGTCTTACACTATTTGCCGATGATGTATGAATGTTGATGTTCTTGGTTAGATTTGGTCAATTTGATTTGGATAACCATTTGATTGCTTGAACTCATATGTTGGTGTGATAATCCCTAATTACTTGTGAACTTGAAACCCGGGTGTGATTCCTTTTTAATTATTGTTTACAACTTAAACCGTTTTGTTTGGTACTTGATTACTATTGATCATAATTGTTACTTGATAATCATTGCTTGTTGGAGTTGTTAATTTCACTTAAATCATTGCTTGTGTTTGGTCAGAAAGACCCATTGCCACTTCATAAATCACTTTGTCAATTGAAGTTAAGCATCAACCACAAACTCTTCGTGGTTCGACACCCTTCTTACCCTAACTAGTTTAAGGTGATTAAGACACTCTAATTCTTTATCTTTGACCGGTACCTTCGACACCGATCACTTGTGAGTAGTGTTCACTCACAACAAATATACATATAATTAATAGGGGGCTGTAAATGAACCGAACGTTCAGCGAACAGTTCGTGAACCGTTCGGCGGGAAGTTCGTTTATGTTCGTTCGTTTAATATATGAACGAACATGAACAAGGAATTCCGTCCGATTAACTAAATGAACGAACATGAACAAAGGTCCCGTTCGTTCAATTGTGTTCGTGAACGTTTGGTAACGTGTTCGTGAACATTCGTTCATTAACGTTCGTTCGTTTATGTTCATTTACGTCAATGTTCGCTCATGTATCGTTTGTTTATGTTGTTCATCAAAGATTTTTGTATATTTCTATTTTATTTTATCTAAACTTTATATATTCTTTAATTTTTATTTTATTTTTTACCCTAAAATTAACTAATTAAAGTAAGTTCAATACAAGTACAAAAAACTTGATATTAAAATTATCTTATTAAATGTTCATTTCGGAAGACATTAGGATTGATATCAAAAGTCTCAAACTAGCCTTCGTTCGGTTCCGTTCGTGAAACGTTTGTGAACAGATACATTTCCTTAATGAACGAACACGAACAAGAAATTTCGTTTGGTTAGTGTTTGTGAACCGTTCATAAACAAATTAAATGCTTAACGAACGAACAAGAACAAGACTTTGTTCGGTTCGTTTCATTACATCCCTAATAATTTGTGTATATACAAGTGTGAGCCGGCAACACCATTCTTTTATCTTATCAAGATTGATACTTACACTTTGGCCCTTCAAATATTACTATTTCGCACCCTCTATTTTACCTTTAACTATCATTTACACCTTACACTTACCATTTGTTGGCAATTTCTTTTATAACTTCAAATTTTGAATGTTTTAAAAAAAATAATCAAATATACCATTCCAACATACTTATTTTTATATATGTTTTGATATAAATTTTATTTAAATGAAATTGTGTGTCATAATGTACAGATCATAGAAGCACAAAGGTACAAGTCGCCTAGGGTGCTTTAAGGTTGTTATTTTTTACGATGTCTTTTTCTTTTCCTCCTACAACTTTTTAAAGTATGATGTCTTATAAGATCCGAATTCGGCATTGCGACTTGCTTATTTTTATCAACGTTTTGATGTAAATCTTTTTACGGTTTCGTTTTTTTCCCGTTGGAGCGTGCCTATTTTTATCGACATTTCGACGTAACTTTTTTAACGGTTTGATTTTTTTTACAATAGCCTTTTTCCAATTCGACATGTTTAGTTCTATTGATGTTTCTAGGTGAACTTTTTAACCATTTCCTTTTTTATATAAACTTCCTAATATTATCAACGTTCACGCCGTAAAGCGCAAGTTTGCGAGGTTTCATCTTTTAATATTAAGTTTCAGATGTATTAAAGCACATGTCGTTGCACCGTGCTTATCGTCATCATCAACGTTTTGATGCTAGCTTTTCTTAACAGATTCGTTTTTTTATGTAGGGTTTTAAATATTACTAAGTTTCGAAGACGTTAACTTTTTGCATGATTTTACACGCTGCAACACGTGCTGATATAATACCTAGTTATAACCACTTTATAAAGTTAAAAAACCTAAAATAAAATTGTTTTATAAAAGATTTTTGTTGTTGGTATGTGGGGTTTATTTTCCCTTGTTTTAATGAATGGAAACATACAAAATCCTTTGCGGTTAAATCATTATAAAATAATGGGGGCTTGGAATAAAGTCATGATAGCGGCTTGCTTTTGATAAAACCAACAATAAAGTATCGATAATCTCGTTTTATTGGTCATGTGTTTACACCATTTTGGGAATGGGTCTATGTTACCACTTCCAATGGCTATCTCCTCTTCCCACCAACTTTCCCCCGGTTTATATAAAGCTCAAACTTGTCATTAAATTTAACAATAATATATTCAACATGCCATAAAAAGGTGTAATATCATAAAATAAAAAAGCTAATTTGGAGCTTGAAAATTTATTAACAAGCTAAACTCAAGTTTTAGGTATAGACTATGAAACGAGCCGATTTCAAACTTTACTAAATTCAACGAGTCGAACTCAAGCTTAGACCGGATCGAGCTCGGCTAGACTCGTTACCCTTCTAACCATGTAATAGCTAATAATAATTAAAGGGATACATATTAAAATAATCTTTTAAAATATAACACAAGAAATCTTTATTATCTTTTTAAAAATATGTGTTATCTTTTAGTAAGTTTATTAAAAAAAAATAAACGAGAATAACATGTGAGCATTGGTTTCATTTTAAATGTATTACGAAGTATTTTTAGATGATGTAACCTATTGAAAATATTTTTTGATTTTACATAATTTGTTATAACTTTTTTGAGGTCTTTTCATATAAAAGAAACCGTATCAATTAATTGTTTAACATGAAAATCTTGAGAGAACCGAATTTTAAGCTAGGTAATGACTTGACAGTTCTATTGGTGTGTATATTGTCTTATCGTTTTTGGATTATGATAAGTGAACCATGATTCATACACATTTTTATTAGACATTTTACACCAATTGAGGTGACATTTGAGATGACTTATTTGTTTTTACTCATAATGATCAATCATAACTAATTTAATAAATTTTGGTTTCTTTATTTTTTTTTATGAATCATGGTTAAAAATTGTTTTATAAATAATAAGTACAAATTATGAAAAAATATATATATATTTTATTTATATTTAACTATTTAATATATATTGTATTTTTTTAATATTTACCGAAATGGGTGTTTTTTAAAAATTTCATTTTTCCTACTTCTAATCTTATTGGATAAACAAAATTTTATTTAAAAAAATATTTTAACTTTTTTTTAATTTTTCTCACTCCTATTTAATGTTTTATATTTTTTAAATGTTTACTTTAACTTTTTTTAAAATTTTTGTTTAGATTGGAATGGAATCTATTACATTAAAACGTTTTATGACATTATGAACTAAAATTTTAAAATTAGATATTTTTTCTGAAGTTGTATATAAATTTATAGAAACTTAATTTATGAAATTATGAAACTAAAATTTTAAAATTAGAGAAAACGTTTTAAAATTTTCAATTTAAAAATTATGAAACATTTCCATGCTAACCAAATCTTTTTTTTAATTTAAGTTAACTCGTTTTTATTTTTTCTTACTCTAAACTTTGCCCATTATTATTTGGTTTATTTGTTTTTTATTTTACTCTAAATTTTATATATAAGCTTAATATAATTTTTAAAAAATTTAAGTTAACTATTATTATTTTTTAATTTAATTTAAATATTTTTTTTTTTAAAATTGTATCATTTAAACCATTATTGAATATATAATATACGTTTTTAATTCGTTTTATTTTCTATTAATTTTGTTTTTCTTTAATAACTTTTGTTCGTTAACTTTTTTCAAAACACGAAATGCACAACTATTTGTAGTTTTTTTTTTGTCAATGTTCCGATATAATTTTTTTTTAAACAGAGTTGTATTCAAAATCAAGTTTTTTATCGTTGCATGTAGCGAACGTCGTTACTGTGATGAGCCGAACCTATTATGGACGAAGAACATCATTGTCGATATTGGTATTATCGGAATCCGTATCGGAATTCGCCTTATGGTTTTCGATGACCCGAACCGATAATTTTTTTAATTTGTTTTTTCCATTTTTTATTACTTAGTTTTATGTTTCCTTTCTATTAACATTATTTTTACTGTTACGCCTACGTTTTCGTTTAAATTTTATTGACTATTGACCCGACACCGTTTTTTATGATAATTTTCGTTCGTTAAGTTTTTTAAAATAACGGAGTGCTTCGTTTTCTTAAAGAAAATCAACGTTCTAGTTTAGATTTTATTTAAGACAAAGTTGTATTCAAATTCGAGTGTTTGTTTTTTGAATCGTACGCTAAAGCGAGTCTGCGATTCGATATAAGTTTTATTCACGCAAAACGAGTCAAATCAATAACGGCCAGACTCCCGCCACGAAGCGCAGGGAGTAAAAACTAGTTATAATTAATAGGAAGATAAAATTTACGTTTAAACACAGACTGCTATAGCGTACGACACAAAAAAAGTACTCGCACCGCTGACAAAAAAAAAACCGTGCATCCCGTTTAAAAAAAGTTAACGAAACGAAAGTTATTACATAAATACGAAACAATTAGTAATTACTATAAATAATATGGGTCTTTCTTCTATTTCTTATGGGGGTTAATTTTATATATTTTTTTAAAAAACTTATAAAACTACATATTTTTTTAAATCATGCTTGAAAAGTATTAGTATGCTATGCATTAAAAATTAATGTTTTAAAAATTATATAATTTTACAAGTTAATAGTGGATATATAAAATTTATCACTTTAATAATACAATTAGTAATTTACAACAAAGTTATTACGTAAAACTAAATTGTCTATGTCCCTTTCATAGATGGTTTATCTTCTAGCGGTTTAGATATAAATTTATTAATTAAAAAATGAAAAAAAAATCGAAGTGAGCAAAATATAACTTATAAAAGCATTAACATAATTATGAAGCACTTGCATAAGTCGAAAAATAATCAAACATTATATTAATAAATCATTTAAAAATCTAAATGTCTTATCAATCAAATTATAAATTAATCGCCCTTCTAATAAAAAACTAAATGGTTTTGCCACTTGCCATCACCATATTCCATCTCATAATTTTTTTCCTCAAACCACATTTATATCCTTCATTTAATACTTTCATATTTAGTTTTTTTAAATTACATAAATAAACATTTTCATCATTATTACCATTGGCTCACGTATTTTTAAAACTATTATCAAAAGTTAATATTTAAAAAAAATCAAGAATTAAAAAACAAAAGAATTTAAAAAGGCAGAGTTTTTAAAGTTTTATTATTAAAAAAATGATTTTTAAAATTTTTTTTATCAAAAAACAAGATTTTATTAATTTTACATATAAAATTTGGAAAAGACTACGTTTGTATTTTAAATAAATATGTGTTAGAATAAAGTTTACTAATATTTAATTAGTATTTTTTTAATTAAATTTTATATTTATAAACAAATTTTTTTATTTGATTTATAAATTTAAATACTTAGTTTTTAATAAAACAAAGAAACTTGCAAATATTTATTTTTAAAAGTGTATTATATTTTAAACTTTAACTTTTTTAAATGACGATATTTAAAAAAAACATGTTTACAAGTTTCAATTCTAATTTATTAGTTTTAAATTTTTCATATTTAATTTTGGAATTTTAAATTTAATTGTGTCAAAATATTAAGGAGTGTAATTTTTAAAATTTAGAGTTTTAAGTTTTGAATTTAAAAGACGATATATTGTTGAAATTTAATTTTTATTTGTATATTTTTATTATTTTTTTTAATGAGAGATTTAGTATTAAAAGTTTAGCGAGATTTTTCGCATACAAGTACAAATAGTATCTGTCAATCAGAACATGTTGATGATGATTTTGATTAAAGTTTATAATCTCCTGATTTTCTAAATGGATTTAGATTATCAAGTTTGTCAAACCATAAATTAGTTTTAAATGTCCGTGTTCCAATTTTGCTATTAATAAATATTAATGAAAAAATTGTTTAGGTAATATAACAAGTCTTTAGGTCAAATCACAACGTAATCGCGTTAAGCGAATATTATATTTTGAAACAACATTGATCATCACAATTTTATCCCTATAACTGTGTTAACATATTCAGACAAAAGAATTTCATTAAAACTTCAAAGAAAAATATACAATTGTTATATTTTTGCAATGACCGTTAATACAAGTTTAGATCCATTGTTTATTAATGATTAGCTGTATAATGAAGAGTTAAAAGTATATATGGACTCAAGTTATTAATCTTTGCTAAACATGGAAAAATTATCAATACCACGTCAAATATTACATACAATGAAATATTTTCAAATTTGTAAATAATCATTATAAGGTTTTATTTGACATGTAATTTAATGTATTATAAGAAGTGCACAACTTATTAAATGAATTTTCATGAAATTTTTGATGTTTTAATTACTCTCATCCATATAATCTTACACATGTAACAAAATGAAAATGTTACAAATACAATATCAAATTTTTATAAATAAAGTTGTTAAGATATTTATCAATATAATCTTAACGTTTCACCCCGTATAATGCACGGAATTAAAGCTAGTATGGTGTATAGAATTTAAAGAGAGAATATGTATAAAAAGGTAGAATTGATATGATGATTAGACTTGATGCAACCTTGTAAATGATGTATGAATATTAAATGGTGTATTAATCTCATATCCGTTATGATAATCGAGTTCAAACACATTTATGATTTGATTGTTCAATGTTTGTTTACCATTCATAAGTACATTCTGATTTGATTGATGAAAATCGAAATGTTTTACTCAATGTTCTCTAAAAGAGAGTAAACATTAGTTGGTGGCTTGGTGGTAGAGGAAAACTTCATTGAATTAATGTTTTAAAAATCGGTTTAAATCGGACGGTAATATATGTTGAACCGGATCTCGGTCACTAACCCGGTAAATTGGATGAACGGTTTGTAATTTGAACTGTCGGTATTACCAATAATACCTAGTTAGACCGTTGTACCAGTTTTAAGCCAAAATTATTTTCTAAAAAATTAAGTGCTTTTGAATTATTTTTTTATTATGGATTAACTTTTGGATTTTTTTTATTATGGAATCATGTACTTTTGGATTGTTTTTTAAGTTGAAGTTGTTTTTTTTTATGAAATTACAGGATTAACTAGTCAACCCGGTTGAACCGCCCTGTACAACCCAATACAACTTGTTGAACCATTTCTGAGCTCAACCCGATACGGTTTAAAACCCGGTTTTTAAAACACTGTTTGGAACATCAAGGTTTGAGTTCAAGTCCCACTCCTAGAATAAAGAAATTTGCCTTTCAAAAAAATAAATCAATAAAAGAAGTAACAAGGAGTACTAACTATGTCGTTGATGGTTCCTTTTAAATTCTTTGGAAAATCTTACTTTAATATTAAAACTTTTATAATACCATGACTTATATTTATAATTATCCTATATGTAAAAAAAATCCACTGTGCTTTTTTTTTCTTTTCTAAAACCGTCATCATATAAATTCTTGTTCAAAAAAACTGTCAGATAAAATATGACCCAAGCTGAAATATCACAAATATCGCATTGTCATGTCATCATATAAAATATCCAGTAGACAACATCCATAACGTAAGGACAGTTAGGACTACTACTATCTCCTAAATCGTTCAAGAAAGAGTTTAAAAACAGTTCAAAAGGTTTCACTTTTTATAACAATAGCGGGCTTCATTTCATTTTTTTTAATTTCATTTTAAACTTTGTATCTTTTATTTAATCATAAGTGATTCCATCATTAAAGTAGTCTTTTAAAAACCTCAAGTTTCTTTATACAACTTCGGCCGTGTCCAATGAATTCTCGGTTAACAGTATAAGGAAAAGCTTACAGAATGTTGAGGCGGTTAGTGGGCGCTTTGTGATGGAGTGGTGTAAATGGGTTCCGGTCAAATGCAATATATTCGCGTGGAGGGCGGAGATGGACAAAATCCCGACTAAGGTAGCGCTGAGAAGACGAAATATCCATTTGGGTGATGTTTAGTGTCCTTTATGCAGCGACGGGGAGGAAACAGTGGATCATCTTTTCACTTCGTGCATGGTGGCGATGATTCTGTGGCAACACATTAGTGCTTGGTGTAAGATTCCGAATTTCTATGTTTTCTCCTTCAAAGATTTGTAGGAGGTTCATGGCTTATCGGGGAAGGCGGAATGAGAGAAGGAGGTCATTCATGGTATTATTATGATTGAGTGTTGGAGTATGTGGAAAGCGAGGAACGATTGGGTCTTCTCGGACAACCCTGTCAAAGTGGAAAAAATCATTAGTCAGATCAAAGCGGTTGGGTTACTTTGGTTTTCTAATAGATCGAAAAACAAAAATATATCTTGAGAAGATTGGTGTAAATTTGTAATCATGTAATTTTGTTAGGTTTGTTCGGCCTGTTTTGGGTCGGCGTTTTTGTTCTAATGAAAGTAACTGTTCAAAAAAAAAACTTCGGCCGTGTCTAAGGCTTTATAAACTGTACTAACTCTTAAGTAATCTTAAAACCTAAATTTAAATTCACATCGTTTATCCTTACAAAATCGACATACCTTGTATACCAAGTGATATGTAGGCTTACTGATGACTTGAGAGATCGCAATTCTGGGTTTTTACGAATTATGATTGATTCACAGTCACATTGTATGATTGATCGTGGTTCTTGTGTTGTGTGATCCTCAAAATCATAATCATAATTCATAAATAACGTTTGAAATCAAACAAGTTGAATAGCAATCTCTCAAACTATAATGGCTTAGCTTGTATCGTCCCATTGAGCGGAAAATTTAGCTCGTATTTGGCTCGTTTACAACTTAAGCCAGCTTATCAATACAGAAAACCAATCGGTAGCTTCATCTAAAAACGAACTGATTGAGGATGCCACCGAGACTCATGTCCGGTTTCATTTTCCAGACCAAATATTGGTAATGGTATAGTGACCCGACTCGAATGAGATGGTCTCATTCTAATTTACATGAACAAGTAGTTCACAACTGGCCACATTCCAATTCCCCTCTGGAAAACCATGAAAACAAGCAACTAAATGTGACCAAAGTTCATAAAACAGAAACCAACTACGAGTTACCCACAAGGCTAGCTACGGTTACGGTCACGCCCCCGGTTACAGTTCCGGTCCTCTTCAAGCTCTTTGACAACCAAATTGCAGTTTCTCTAGGAGACACCTTTTCGGGCCCAAACGGCTTCAGCAAAACTGCTAACTCTTCTATACGTTGTTGTTGCATAAGCTGTGCACTGAACTCCAGCAATCCTTCTAAGGCTTCGGCTCGTTGTTGGTACGATGACGTGTCAAACCTACGCCTTTGCCCCCTTGAATCTGATGACGTGTCATCGCTCCTGTTGTTTGTGGAGTGAGCCCCACTGCCGCTTGTTTGGTGGCTCTGGCCAGGGTTCATCGTCTTGACTGTACACGTATCAATGGTAACGGACCGGTCCAGGATGGTGTTTGAAGACGTGGCAGAAGAGCATCGAGCAGATGTTGAAGAAGTTTTACGGGCTGTTAGGATCACGGGTTGTTGTGTGTACGTTGAGGGCAATTCGGTCATTTTGTCGATCCGCGGAGCATTGACCGATACATCTGGAGATTCAAAACCCAAGTGTGGTTTTGTGGCCCGTATTGATAAGGGTAAAGATGTCCTACGAGTTGTTCGGGACGATATGCTGACCGGACTTTGTGAGATTGGAAGCTGAAAACATAACAGAAATTAACCTTAGTGGCCATAATTAGGGGTTTTCATTATTCGAATCAGACTCAAAAATCGCAAAGGTCGATTAGAACCAGATTCGAATAACGAATACGAATTCGGGTTTCGAATGATCGAATTTGAATCTATGAAATTCAAACCGAACCCGATTATTCAAACTCCCATTATATAATTTTTACTTTTTTATAAAAAAAATACATACATGTGTGTGTGTTATATTATTTATTTTTCTCATAACTCGGATTATTCAAATCAACCCTAATTCGAATTGGTTTTTCAAATTCGAATAACCCGAAAAACGATGAACACTCCTAGCCACAATATGAAAAAAATTTAAATCAAATTCAAAATTGATGTTATTTGGTTAACAGGAACTTACCAAATCACGATCTGAACTCCCTCGAGTTACCTTCGGTGAAGTAAATTGTCTTTTGGGAGAAATAACAGAAGGTTTTACAGGAGTCACTCTTGGAGTTCTGACCGCGTTTGCTGTCCTGGCAGCTACTAATTTCTCTGTTAGTAGATATTCTTCAACACTGCCAATGGATAGCTTTCTAGTTGAAGTTTGAGAACACGAAGAATATTGATCATGTTCAGATATACTAGGGTTCAAAGCCCTGTCACTGCTAAAAGATGGCCTTTTTCCGTTGTGAAGCTGAACTGCTCGGGGTTTGGGTTCAGGCTCAATGAAGGTGGTTTTCTTTTCATAGTTGTAATCCGGCCACTGGGCTGGAAGTGTATGACGCCTAGGCCCGTTGATGTTAAGATGGAGTTTAAGTACATAAGATTGAAGATGGGAATGTTTGAGCAAGTCTGCAGCCTGCAAATTTAATTCCATACAAGATTGGTTCAATAATAAAAGCAGAGGTTGTGAAATGAAAGGGTATTGCAAGTAAGAGAATACCGGGTCAGGCGAGTAGGATCACGGGTCAAAACATATACTTTTTTTGCCAGTCAAAATGGGTCAGAACCAAAACTTTTCCCTTCTGTTTTCTGGAGGTCTAGAAATGATTAATGACTTATTACAATGATAATCTAGTTTTTGAAATAAAACGATTTAGGAAGGCTTATACATTTTGAATACGTTTTGGGTGACTTTTTGACCTGCTTGGTCTGTTTCCAATTCAGCTAATTCCTCAAAATTTTACCCACTTGACCCGTTAGAGACGAAGTATAACCCGGATCGACCCATTTACCATAAACGGGTCAAAAGTGAAATCTTGAAAGATATGGGTTAGAAGTTAGAACAAGTAACAAATTCACATACGCTTGGTCTCATTTCTGGGTTTTTCCGCAGCATGCTCTTAATAAGCCCTCGGCTAGAAATAGATCAGTAGAAGTTACAGAAGTTATACAAAAAAGTGACAAAAAAACAAAAGTAAAATCATATGGTAAATTAAATAACTCACAATGTGCCAGAATACATGGTTGGAAGTGGAGACACTATAGATTTATTTATTTTGTTGATCAGGGATTGCATGTCCTGCTCAAAAATAAAGTTAAACCTGTTAGCAGGGTTACTATTAAGCTGATAAAACACTTCAATTTTTAATATGGTGATATAAGTTTAATTTGAAAGTTCATAAAAAGCACATGACTAACTTACAAAAGCTTTAAATGCAGACTTGAAGGCGGTCATTTCATACATGCAGCATCCTGGACAGCTTATGCGTGAGAATGACATAAATGCAAGAAAGAGTGATTGACAAAAACCCAAATCAATTGTTTTAGGAATTACCTAATGACCATATGTCTGATTTTGAACCATAAGGTATATCTGCAAGAAGTTCAGGGCACATATAACTAGGAGTTCCCACAACCTGAAATTGAAGCAGTTATATGAGAGGTATTAGATCATTATTAGTTAAGACTTAAACCCCAAAAAAGAAAAAGAAAAAGAAAACTATAATCTAGATTCTGGGGAGCAATATTAAATACCGAGGATGCAAGATCATCAGAAGTCAACATTTTTGCAAGACCAAAATCACCTGAAGAGGACAAAAGCAAGCCAGATGGAGTATGAGGCTATGAGATGCATGTGTTATGGTTTCAAGATATTAGGCAGAAAGTGGGTAATTATTACCAAGTCGGATATCTTGATCTCTTGTTAGAAATATATTTGAACACTGAAGAAAAATCAAATTGAACATTACAATCAGATATATCAAACAAAAAATGTAACATTGTCAACTAAAATATTGTAAAGAGATGTCACTAACTTTAACATCACGATGAATAATGTGATTAACATGCAAATAATCAAGTGCCACCAGTAGTTCAACGAGCCATTTGCAGAGTTTCTGAAAAAAAGGTGAAAAATAGAGGTCAGTGATGTGAAGCTAAAATAGATCATATTACCAGATGTAACAAATGAGATATGCAAAACAAAACAAAAAAACTAAAACCTCTTCTGGAAAATGAACACCGTTGGCTTTTTTGATTGTTTCCGCCCTGTATGAACAAATGATTAGATATATAACAGTTTGAAGCAAGAAGCATTATATAAGGGTAAATATAACTTACATATCTCCTCCTTCGCAGTATGCTATAACAATGCATACATAGCAACCCTGAGAGAAAACATATATATATATTATAACAGCCACTAAACACCAAAAGCCAAGTGAAGCACAATACTAAACTGAGCACAAACCTTTTCAACCCATGAATCTTTGTACTCCACTATAAAGGGATTCTGTACAGTGGAAATAAGTTCCATCTGCAAAATAAATAATCATATCAGCTTTGCAGTGTTAGTTTAAAACGTGGATCTTCACATTATGTTTTCCAAAAATATAAGCTCTGATTCCTTAGTTATGACCAATGATTAATGGTATGCACCTAACAGCAAGCCCGGGTAATCGATATCATTAATCAGTATCATCTATATAGTTGAATTAATTTAGAGTGTATTCTCGTGAAACTTGAAATTCTTTAGCAACTGGGCCATTATATATGTTTGATATATGGAGGTAACAAAACCTCCAAGAGAGCAGATCGGCGGGTCCTATCAGACTGGCGAGCAAGCCGAATCTTCTTCAAAACATACCTGAATAAACACAAATAGCCAATAATAAACAATACAATTTGCCTGCCACAGACAGTAATTATGAAACCAACATATTTAAACTAACAAAAAGAAACCTCACTTTTTCTTTTCATGTTTATGCCGCACAAGCAGAGCAGAAGCAAATGAGCCTTTACCAATCTGTTCTAGTATTTCATAATTCTCCATTTGATAATCTCTATTCTTTCAACACTTTCCAGAAATCTTTCTTACGATCAGACCCAGCTAACATACACAAAAAACATCAAAAATTCATAATTTCAAACCGTTGCATTAACAGCAATCTGAAGAGCAAATTCAATAACTTATAAACAATTAATAACACAAGTCTTTGGCATAAAATTTAGATTTGGGTAGGGTCTAAAATCCAAACCACCATGAGTGGTTGATGACATAATACTTGCAAGAAACCGAAAAAGACATTACTAAGGTCGGGTCGGGTCGGCACGAAGTTATTTCCCTTGAATAATAATTTAAGCATGGGATTTATACCTAACCATATGCATCTAGTCATTTACTCTAATCAATTCAAGTTCATGTCTGCATCAGACCTCACAAAATCATTGACCCTAAAAAATAATATTATATTCCATCTCTAATTAATTTGATAACAATCGAATACTAAAATACAATATACTACCACTAATATGATAATAACCTTCCTCTAAAGACAAAGGGCATCAAAGTATAAAGTTAGGGTTATTTTTGGAAATCACACTTTAATCCAGCCAAAAGGTGAAAACAGTAGAAATTAACCTAATAATTAGCTCCAAAAAGTCACGCGGAAAAATCATAATCGAGTAATTAGTGTAGAACAAGTTAGGTATGTAAATTAACAAAGATCAAAAACCTAAAACAGCAAAATCTGACATGAAAATAACAACAACGATGCAATTAAACAGTCAACGATGACAAATCAAATGAGAATTAGATAGTTTAATACCTAAAACAGACGGAGAAGGTGACCATCATCATCTGCTTCTGAATTAAACAAAGGAAACGGTGAAATTTGGTACGTAAACTATCAAAAACCTAAAGTAGCATAATCATGCATGAAAAGCACGATAACGATGCAATTAAACAATCAATGATGACAAATCAAATGAGAACTATATATTTCAATACCTGAAACTGAAGGAGAAGGTGATCATCATCATCTGCTTCTGAATTAAACAAAGGAAACGGTGAAATTAGGTACAAAAACTATCAAAAACCTAAAGTAGCATAATCGTACATGAAAATCACGATAACGATGCAATTAAACAATCAATGATGACAAATCAAATGACAATTAGATATTTTACTACCTAAAACTGACGGAGAAGATGATCATCATCATCTGCTTCTGAATTAAACAAAGGAAACGGTGAAATTAGGTACGAAAACTATCAAAAACCTAAAGTAGCATAATCGTACATGAAAAGCATAATAACGATGCAATTAAACAATCAATGATGACAAATCAAATGAGAATTAGATAGTTTACTACCTGAAACTGACGGAGAAGATGATCACTGTCATCTAATTTTGAATTAAACAAAGGAAACGGTGAATTTAACGAATCGGCGGTTTCAGTAGATGTGTAGAGATGAATAGAGTACTGCGGTGAAGTTTTCAGGTGAAGATCGCCGTCGCCGGGGTTGTTGCAGAGATGAAGAATAGAGGGGGCGGCAAAAGAATTGGAATTAAAGAGAAGCGGAAAAAGTAAAAAATTTCGTGATTTGAAACTTGAAAACGTGACTCATTTTTTTATGCGTCTATTTTTCCCAAATATTTTTAATAAAGTCAAATATGTCATTATTGTTGTTGAGGGGATGTTTGGATTTCCAAATCATAGCATAATTAAAAAAAATTATTTATTTCTGTAACAGAATATCTTATTTTTATAAAAATTTAATAAAATATATAGTATACCATGTTGTTTTGTGTTGTTTTTTTTATATAGTCTTAAAGTATTTTTTTATATAATGTCTAACTCTTAAAATACTCTTAAGAAATTAGTAGTTGACAACAAAACAGGTAAAGTTTCTTATATATGTAATTTTATTGAAAAAAAACACGAAATGTGTCAAAAAAAACTTATGAAGGAGAAGATGTGTGGGTCGAGATTTCTAATATATGTAATTTTATTAAAAAAAACATGCTAGTTATGTTAAAAAATAATAAAATTAACCTAAAGTTCACGTCACTATTCCACATCAAGATCAAAAAAAAGAAAAAAAATATTTCTAATTGAAACAAAAAAATATGTTAAAAAACATGTTAAAACCTATAATTAAATAAAACATGAAAGTTGAGTGACTTAATTGGAACAATTTTTAAACTTGTGTGACATAATTATAACACTTTTAAAACTTGGTTACTATTCTGTAAAGTTACCCATTTTATAGAAATTTCATAAAATAAAAAAAATACCATGTTTTTTTATATAGTCTTTTTAAGTATTTTTTTTATATAACCGTTAAAGTATAAATATGTTTGACAATGAAAGAAAATTTAACGTCTACCTCTAAAAATACTCTTTAAGAAATGAGTAGTTGACGACAAAACAAGTAATAATTTTACGGGTTTTGTAATCGTTAAATGTTGAACATGAGTAGTTTTGTTGTCTCGTAGGTGTTTACTTGTGTAGTGTTTAGGTTGTTTTGGTATGTACATTTGTGTTAGTGATTTACAAGTCTAATTTTTTTTAGAAATGTTGTGCAAGAATCGCCTTCTTATTTTGAGAATTGGTTGGTTTTTATCGTACTATCAATTTTTTTTTAAAAATATAGTATGAAACAATTTGGATCATCTAACAGACAATTTATATGAAAATTCAAAACATTTGAGAAGAAGATTGCTATTAAGATTCAAAGCTATCATCAACTCGCATTAAGACACATCCTAAGATGTGACATGGGAAAGTCAGCATTCCATGAGGATACCGTCTATCTCTAGGAGGACTTGTTACATGCAAATATCCAAGTTAAAATATTATATACAGTAATGTCAAGCAGTCATGAAGCTATCATTTCCTGTTTGTGCAAACTAAGAAGTTTATATCAAATCATATAAACACAAACATAAATACATAAACCAGATAGTTATTCTATGGTCATGAGCTGGAAGGGAGGGGGTAGTGGATTAGAGTGGTGGACGTGTTGTATAAATACTAGTGAGTTGCTATATTTATTTTGCAACTAGACCGTATTAAGTTACTAGTTAGTTTTTGGTGTGGTGTTGGGTTAGGAGTCTAGCACTTGTAGGGTATGTCTCATTGTAACAACGATGTGCACTCTGAAAGCTTGTTAATAATCTTCCACACACATCCATAACAAACACAAATCTTAGCTTTATGATTTTTTTATATCTATTACTAAATTAGTATCTCGTGTATTACATGGGTTGAAAAACGTAATGTTATATGCTTAGCAATAAAAAACTTATGTTTTAAAAATGTAATACACGAGTTGAATAAACCTAGTTGGCTATAAATTTCAATTTCACTTTATGTTTTTATCGTAAACTATTAACATATACACTCGTCAAAATGGAACAATGTGAATGTGTAAATATATGATTAAAAGTTTTTTATTTGAATCTTAGAGGGTGTTTGGATTGCCTTTTCAAACCAACTTATTAACTTTTATAAGTTAATAAGTTGTTTGGGTTACTTCTCAAAACTACTTATAAAAGGAGATTTTGAGAAGAAAAAAGGAGATTTTGAGAAGTAAGTGGGAGTTACTTCTCAAAACTACTTATAAAAGTCAATAAGGAGAAGGAAATAAGTAATCCCAAACACCCCCTTAGTTGGCTATAAAATTGTTTTCAGTTTATAGAATTAATAAAAATATGATTAAACTAATTAATTCATGATAAACACAATTTTAAATTCAAAAATGTGTAGATAAAAATCAAAACAAATAATTAATTTTGTTGCCTAAAATAATGGAGTTGATTATTAATAGGAGAGAGAGGCGAGAAAATGATAATGAGGAGGCCTAGAATTATAACAAGTGTCCTCCTACTTTACTTGTTTATTAGTATAGATTTATAACACAACAATAACAAGGTTGAAAACAACATATTGTATTAAATGGATTGAATAAAGGGGAAAAATAGTTAGTAATGGAAATTTATAAATTATAAAATGACATAGTTAGTAATGAAGATTTATAAATTATATAACGATATCAAAATGTCCTCCCCATAAAAAATAATAAATAAGGACATGTGGTAAGCTCAGGATGCTTCCTAAGCTTTAAAAGTCTTTTATTTGAACTTAATACTATATCCTTATTATAATAAATAAGGATTTAAAAGGACACGTGTCGTGCTCCTATAATCTCAATTTCTGATTTTCCTAGTCTTTTTTCTCCTCCATCATATGTTCTAACTTGTAAAGTTTTCATATTTACATTCGTAAAATTTGTAAACTTTTCATAAAATAAAATGGTTTAACTAAAAAATAAAACTGATCAACTAAAGTTATTTTTTCATTTTATTCATTTCAAATCATCAATCATTATTTATTTAATCATTAATTAAGTAACTCATTGTCACGTGTCATAGTTCTAGAATCATGTACACGGCATTAATTACAAAATGGAAGTGAAAGACGATACAAAATCCGACAAGTCTATGGGCAAGAGTTATTAAAGCAATACATAACAAAGTCATTTGCATCCTTGGGGGAATTAAGTAAAAACGGGGTTGCAGACAATTGGGGGAGAATACTTCGGATGGGCCGTTGGCTAGTGGCAATGGATCTTCAGTTAACAACTTGTTTAAAAGTCTGGTTGGGATTGGATCTTCCTCGCCATTTTGGAAAGATTGCTGGTTCGGTAAAACTCCTCTCAAAGAGTTCTTCCCTAGGCTATTCGAGTTGGAAAAATGGAAATTTTTCCCCATTAAGGATAGAGTTACTTGGTCGGTGCTGAAGTTGTGGGTTTCACATGGAGATGGTCAAGTAGACATGCAGCGAGGAACAAAGAGGATGAAATTATTGACTTGGAAGAAGTCTTAGTTTTAATAATGGGTCGGGCAAATGGATTGGACGGGAGACTCTTCGGGGTTGTTTTCAACCGGGTCATGCAGGAATGGGATGGAGGATTCGCTACTCACAAAAACTCCGAAAGAGGTTCTATGACTCAGTTGGGTCCCGATTAAAGTTAGTTGCTTCTTGTGAAGGCTATTCCATTACTGTATCCCTGTTACATCTACACTACAAGTATGGGGTGTTAACGTTCCCTCGCCAAACTGTGTTTTATTGAATGAAAATGGAAAACGAAGACCACCTATTCATTAGGTGCCCGGTGGCGCAGGAAACATGGAAGCGGGTTGCTACTTGGCTTCAAGTTGATATGTCGGGTATTGGATCGGTGAAGTACTTGGCTGCTCAAATACACATCTCGTGTGGTAATAGCAAGGTAAATAAAATCATAACTTTAATCTCCTACTGCACGCTATGGGTAATTTGGTTAACGATAAACAATTGAATCTTCTCGAACACAAGAAGAAGTGTGGATATCATGGTGGAAGACATTAAGAGCTCACGTCATATAAAATGGATGATGAATAGAGAGAAGATCCAAGGTACCAAATGGGATGTATGGGTTCATAACCCTCTGCTCGGGTTTGAATAGTGGCTATTGCTTGCTGCATCGTTCGGTTTATTTCCGTGCTATGTTTTTGTTCGTGTTAACTTTAATGTTCATTGGTGCATTTAGCTTCGTCTATTGTCTAATTGGTAGTGATTGTAATTGAGGTTTTTGCTAGTTCCTTGCTACATTTCTATCAGTTATGTCATTGTTGTCGTTAAAAAAATAATAATAAAAGGAATTCAAACATTGTAAAAAGGTCCATTTACACATAAAAGCAGTGTTTTGAAACTCGGACCGGCCCGGCCGGTCGGACCGGGAACCGGTGGTCTGACCGGTCCGATTACATATGTTGAACCGGTCCTGCAGCGAACCGGAAACCGGGTGGTCGGACCGGACGAACCGCTTGACTTTTTTTTTTTTTTTTTTTAAGTCTCTTGGCTTCGTATTTCGTAGGTAATTGTTAGTTTAAAATTATTAGAATTGACTTATTGGTGGTTTTTAAAAGGATTAATGGTTGTTTGGATTGATATATTTTTATAATATTTATGACTTCGTCTGGTTCTTAAATACGGTCCGACCAGTATACCGGTAAAAAGAGCAGTTCAACGTCCGATCCGTTTCTGAAAACCTCGCATAAAAACCGACAAAAGAAATAAATTTGGATATCGAAGATATATGCAGCTTGCTTTATTTGATAATACTATATATTTTTCAAAATGAATTTATTTTTCTTAAATCATTATCGGTACGGAAAAAAAACCTAGTCTATAGTAAAGGGTTTAAATTGTTGTTTGTTGGTTTATTCCAGAGAATCAATTGTAGGCCACCAGGTCTAGGACCTATAAAGGCCAGAAATAATATTTTCTCCTTTTTATTTTTTTAATTAAAGGCCAATTGCAAAGCTAGTCTATATTATCCTAACTAGGTTAAAATCTCGTGTATTACACGAGATTGTTTATTAAAAAAGATAAACCTTATAAATTTTTAAGTACGTCATAACTTGTTAAACTATTATTATCTTCTCGAGATATATCAAGTGGAAATGTGTGTGTATATAACAAATTAGTATTTTTCTTTAATTAGTTATATTTTGATTTCCTATTATATATTCTTATTTAATATAATTAGTATTCTTTTTTAATAGTATATTTATAATATCATTATTATTTAATAAGATAGATGCTCATTTATTAGGAGAGAGAGGCGAAAAAATTAATATGAGAATACATGAGGAAGTGACAAGTGTCCACCTTAAATCTTTATTTATTAGTATAGATTTTGATTTGACTCCTCCATTATGACAATTTCTAAAATAAAACTCAGACTATTTAAAAAAATTATTAAATTATATACAAGATTATTAAAACATAAAGGTTAATGTAAATCAATATATTTTCCTAACAACCAATTTTATTAACCCCACTAATAATTTGTTGTATGATTTGTTAGAAATATACAAGTTAGTATGTTTCCTATCCCACATATGAAAAGGAAAGAAACCTAAATGGGTTTATACGTTTTTTTTTCTTATTGGTCTCCAAAGAGTTGTTTGGGCCTAGTGAAGGGATCTGGGCTAAGCCCACAGGCGCGTCGAGACGGGCCGGAGACGCGAAGTCCGCAAATGGACGCGAGGAGCTTTTATTTTGCTACAGACGGGTCAGATGTGATTTTAGCTTGCAGAGGAAGGCAATAACTATGTGACAATCCGGACTTTTCTAGTTAACTCCGTTAACAAAATCCAGTTAAAGTTAACTGAAATTAACTTTACTCAAACTCCAGGGACTATTTCTGTCAATATCTCAAACTTAAACTCCAGGGACTAGTTGTGTGATACTCTTAAACTATTCCATTGACTTTTTAAGTCAAAATTGTTTATTGTTGACTTCTATAAAGTCAAAATTAACCAAAACTTAACCTAAGTATACAAGTTCGAACTCGGAGGACCTATTCTGTCAAGTTTCAAACTCCAATCCAAAGCAAAACCTCAGGGACCATTCCTGACAATTCTCTAAACCCAATTGCTGACTTTTGAAAGTCAAAGCGTCGCGAATTCAATCGAATCCGATCGTTCCAAACTGAAATCCATTGAAATTGTAACCGTTTTATGCAATCAAACCTCTAACGAACTTAATTAAGACCTAATCATCACCATTAAACTGAAAGTAACTCGAATTATGATCACGATTTCGTAACCGTCGACTTCATTTTCCCATTATCATCAAATCCGACGAATTTCTGTATTGCCTTCACGAATTTAGACACTGCACACTTCAAACAATCCTCATTAGAGTTTCTGCACACATCTATTCGATTGGATTTGCACCAGAAGCCACCGGAGAGCAAGCAAGTCACAGTCGGCACCTGTTTTGGTCGAGCACTATCAACCCGACATCCATTCTGGTAATTTCTTGTATCATTAGTTTCGTTTTTACTCGTCAATTGAAAGCCCTATCATTACCAGGGCTTAAATTACCAATTCGATCGAAATCTATAACCTAGGGTTCATCATTGACCGGTTTAATCGAACCCTAGACTATACCCAATCAAAATGAAATTAACCTATACAATTAGATTCGCAAAACCATACTCTTTGAAAGCCCTTTATCAATTCGAACTTTTATTATCAGAATCGTTGTAACCCGTAATCTAGGGTTCATATGAAACCAAGTTGTCGAATTCAACTCTAAACCGCGTTTAAACCAAATTAAACTATACCATTAGACTCGTGGTCTTCTGTAGATTGAAGGCCCTATGAAATATCGGGCTTCCATCATCGAATTGATCTTGATCCCGTAATTAGGGTTCGTCCTGGAAACGTATTGGGGTTTTCGATCTTAACAACTGTATAATTCCAATTAAACCACATGGTTAGATTCGACATCCTTCGTTTAATAAAAACCCTATGTTTTCAACTGATTCTAATATACAAATTCATCGATTTGACTCGTATCTAAATCTAGGGTTTCGGCCTTCTATTTCGTAATTAAACGATTCCAAACTCAATGATTTTTGCAATTAAACCTCACCCCAGAATCGCCAATACCCGATTAACTAAACCCCTATACTTTCGTGTTAAATCGATATCAAAATCGACGGTTTTGAACTGGGTTCGATCGTGCATGTATTCGGGAAGGGGGACTCACGGGAATTATTGGTCAAAACTAATTCGATCCGGATACCATCGCGATGACCCTAGCGGGCGGACTGGTTAGAGCGATGTGTGTGTGTGGGAGAGACCCGGGTTCGAGGCCGGGCTCCCACAATTATTTTTAAACATTTTTCTGTTAATATTTAATTAATAAAAATCAAACCCTATAATATTATATTATTATATAAATGTGTTTTAGCCCGGGAAACAACCCGTGGGCTCGGGTTTGAATTTTGTAACAAATTATATTTTCACTTTTAAAATATCGTGTTCGTATTATTTTCAAACCGTAATCTCGTATAAAATAATATAATAATATTATTTTCAACCCGTAGTCGATGTTAATAAAATAATATATAAATTATATTATTTTCAACTCATTCAATTTCCTTATGTGACATTGTTTTAAAAACTATAAATAATATATACGATATTATATTATTTACCTACGTTATTTGCTCGAATAAAAATAACATGTTTATTATTTTTGCCAATGATTAATTATTAATCTTACGAATCTAAAATAATATATTAGATTATATTATTTTCCTAACTTTTGTAAACGACTCGAACGTACGAATCTAATTATTTATTTGTTTATTATTCGTTATTAACGTTCGACACGTAACGCATTTACTTTAATTATTATATATATAATTCCGTAGACACGTTCGTCTACTCTTAAATTCCTAGAATGCATTAAGGCATTAAATCTTCCGTGTCGTCGTCACAAATCCTAACTTGTCCCTAATTTATGTGTTTATAATTTTAGGGCATACGTAAGTCATTTGAGACTTACACTCGTGGTTCCAACTTTTTCCTTGTGTGATCCAAATCTCTACTCAAGCTCAGGTGAGTTTTCACGGCCCCTTTTTACTGCTTTTAAACTGGGGGAGAAAACATGATACAAACTCTTTTTGATTTTTGTACTTCATTTTATATCAATTGTTATGACTATGCGTAAACTCTATAATGAAAATCCTCACATCGAACCGTTTAAATATGAATATAGCGAGGTATGTTGGGTAGTACTACTGGGTTTTACAAACCTCACCCGCGTTAGTCGCGCTAACTCGATTGGATATCGAACGGGTGCAATATTGACCTAAACGTGCACCGTGGTTGATAGACCTGGTGGGAGGCAATACAAACAGTCAGTTTACGGTTGCGAGCGTAATAGCAAACATGAACATGGGTTAGCTACTCATTGGTATATATGTTGATTGTACAATAAATCTGGTAAACGTTTATTTATATATTGAAACCTGTGAACTCACCAACCTCGTGTTGACACTTTTTCTTACATGTTTTCTCAGGACGCTAAGCTAAGACACAGGTGCACGTTAGGGCATGCATGGGATTCAACTGCTTTGCTTTGTGTCTATTTATGTTTGGTTGAATTATTTTATTGTAAATTGTTTGGTTTGGACGTTTGGACTTTTGAGACTTTTGGACTTTGGTTTTGGGTGCGTGTATTTTGCGCATTTACTTTCTTTACGCTTCCGCATTGATACTTTGATTTAAAAGATATTTTCATTTTGAGTCCCATGTAGAGTCGTTCAATGTAACTAGTGTCTGAGATCCTGGTTTGTCACTTCCCAAAACGGTAGAACTCCGTTAGTTGAAATTGGGGGTGTGACAAACTAACTATGATATAATTCAGAATTGGATGACTACTAGGAGTCCAATTCAACTACGAATTGGTGGGAGTTATCAATTCCCCGAATTTCTCATGGATGGTTACGAATTCACAGCTATAAATACAGGGTTGTGCAGCCTCATAAATCATCCTAAAATACAGAGCCTTTCTTCGAATTTCTTCCTTCTGTTTCTCTGCTCCCTTTGCGTTTTTCTGGTTTCCAAAGTTGTTGGAACACCAGATCGTTCTGCATTAAATCCTGGGAGTTTACGCTGTTGCTTACAGCCGATAGAGCGCGTAAAATCCTTTAAGGACAGGAATCTTCATTCCGTGCAGTCTGCTACAAGAGGAACGCCAATCAAACAGGTTGGTTTTACATTTATTTGTTGTTTCAATTCGTCCGATAACGGGACAGTCTCCTTCTACCTTTCTTATAATCAGTTATGGTCAAGATGGATCATAATTGAGTCGACTTGTGACTTAAATCTAATATTTGTCTGTTTTGTTTTGAAGTATTTATCAACAATCTTAAAAGATTTTATTCTAATTTTTTTTAATCAAACTGTCAAACAGACAAATGGACGTTGAACTGCCGAATGCTAATCTGCGATTCATGAACCAAGAGTTTGTCAAGCTGGACAGATTCGATGGTCAAAACTTCACCCGCTGGGCCGACAAAGTCAAGTTTATGCTAGTTGTGCTGAAACTGTACTATGTCCTCGATCCGAACTTGGTCCCGATCCCGGAAAATCCTATCCCTAAAGAGGGAAAAGAACCGGATCAGAAAGCAATTTCGGATTTGGAAAAGCAAAGACTTATTCGTAAGGAAGCAGAGGATCTTTGCCTTGGCCATATCAAGAACTCACTTTCAGATCGCCTTTGTGACTTATACGCGCCGGTAACAAGTGCTAGAGAACTTTGGAAGGCATTAGAACTCAAATATAAGGCTCATGAAGAAGGCACTAACAAGTACCTTATTGCCAAATATTTGGACTTCCAAATGGTTGATGATAAGCTGATCTTGGAGCAAGTGCATGAGCTCCAAGTCCTAGTGAACAAACTAAATGCGCTTGCCATTCCTCTACCAGAAATATTCCAAGTGGGGGTTATCATTGCTAAACTTCCTCCCTCTTGGAAAGATTTCTCTAAAAGAATGATGCACAAATCAGAGGACTACTCTTTGGATAAACTGTTGAAACACATTCGAATTGAGGAGGAAACGCGCAACAAGGACAAAAGAAGTAAGGTCGGATCGAGTGTGAATCATGTGGCTGTCGGGGGATCTGTATCTGGGAAAAGGAAGTTTGTACCAAATAATAAGAAGCATCTTGCACCGAAAAAGAAAGAGTTCAAGAAACCACAACAATACCAAAACCATCAACCAAAGAAGACTGGAAAATGTCATGTTTGTGGAGAAACTAGACATTACGCACGTGAGTGCCCTCATAGGAAATCTGGTCCTTCGGTTGGCTCCTCAAATGCTGTTGTGGATATCACCAACCTGGTTGTAAATGTGGGTCTTGGAGATGTGAATATGGTTGCAACTCGTACACGCATCTTAGGGTGTAGAGGATGGTTTTTGGATTCTAGAGCCACCGTTCATGTTTGTGGAAATCGAGCCTCGTTCCTCACTTATGGTCCCGTACCTGAGGGAACCGTGGTGGTATGTGCCGATGGACACCGTGTAGGAGTTCATGGAAAGGGCACTGTGCAACTTAACTTCACAAATGGTCAGACAGTTACCCTCAGGATGTGTTGCATGTTCCTTGTATCTCTAAGGGTCTTGTTTCAGCGGATAAGTTTGATTGGAATAATTATAAGCTGGTGCTAGAGAACCTGTGTGTGAAGTTTTCTCGGAATAATGTGTTTGTGGGTCAAGCTAAAAACACGAGTGGAATGTATCGCCTTGACATGTCTGAAGATCACCCAGAAGAAGAATCTGAGAACAGTGGTGTTTCTGTGATCAACGCTGATAGTAGTGATGATGGTTTTAGTAGTGATAGTGGTGATAGTAGTAGTAGTGTTGGAACTAGTACTAGTGATGTTTCTGATTGTAATCTTATTGGTTTTGAATTAAATGCAATAATGTCTTTTGATTATATCGCTTGTTCAATTTCTTTATGGTACAAACGTTTAGGTCACACTTATATTAAAAACATTGAAAAAATGCAAACTAAAGGTTTAATTAAACTAAACGATAAAGATTTTGAAAAATGCGAAACTTGTGTAGAATCAAAATTTACAAAGAAACCTTTTCCAAGTGTCCAACGACGGAATACATCACTACTAGAACTAATCCATTCAGATATTTGTGAACTGAATGGAATGCTTACCCGTGGTGGTAAGAGATACTTCATCACTTTCTACGATGACTCGAGTCGTTATTTATATGTTTATCTGTTGCGTACAAAAGACGAAGCTTTTGATGCATTTAAAATATATAAGGCCGAGGTCGAAAATCAACTTGAGAAACGCATAAAAATTCTTCGCTCGAACAGAGGCGGAGAATACTTTAACCGGAAATTTGATGCTTTCTGCGAAGAGAATGGCATCATACATGAAAGAACTTCACCATTTACTCCCCAATAAAATGGTTTGGCCGAGAGAAAGAACTGGACCTTGTGTGAGATGGTCAACTGTATGTTGAACCAATTTGGTTTGCCAAACAATCTGTGGGGGAAAGCATTATTAACTGCATGTTATGTCCATAATAGGATCACTAGTCGTGTGATTCCTATCAGTCCATATGAGTCTTGGAAAGGAAGGAAACCAAACCTAGATCATTTGAGGGTTTGGGGCTGTGTTGCCTATTATCGAACACCTGATCCTAAAAGATCCAATCTCGGAGCCCGAGCTATGAAAAGTGTATTCATTGGATATGCTCATAATAGCAAGGCTTACCGATTGTTGGATAATGAATCAGGCACTGTTATAGAATCCAGAGATGTGGAATTCTCTGAGAACAAGTTTTCTAGAGATGATGAAAACTCAAACCCCACTTCATCTCCCAGTACTTCTCGAGAGAGGGTTCAACCTTCACAAATTATTGAAGAACCTAGGAGAAGTACTAGAGCCAGAAAAGAGAAAATTTATGGAGATGATTACTTGTCTTATTTGGTTGAAGGAACCCAAAGGAAAGTGACGAGAGAGGTCATTTTCGCCATTAATTTGGATGATGATCCCAAAACCTTCACCGAGGCCATATCGTCGAGAGATGCTCCTTTGTGGAAGGAAGCAATCGATGATGAAATGGATTTAATTATGGGAAATGGTACTTGGGAAATCTACCCAAGGGTAAGAAACCTATTGGATCCAAATGGATTTTCAAGAGGAAGTATCATCCAGATGGATCCATCTCTGCCTACAAAGCAAGATTAGTTGCTAAAGGATATATACAGAGAGAAGGAATCGATTATTTTGATACCTATGCTCCAGTTTCTAGAATTAGTTCTATTAGAACTCTTATAGCAGTTGCAGCATTGAGAGGACTGTACATTCATCAAATGGATGTTAAAACAACATTCCTAAATGGGTACTTAAAAGAAGAGATCTATTTGGAGCAACCAGAGGGGTTTGTTTTACCCGGACAAGAGAATAAAGTGTGTAGACTTATTAAATCTCTATATGGTTTGAAGCAAGCTCCTAAACAGTGGCATGAGAGATTTGACACCACTGTGACTGCCTTCGGGTTTCAACACAATAGTGCTGATAGATGTATTTATACTAAATGTGAACCCGATTATACAATCGTTATCTGTCTTTATGTTGATGATATGTTGATCATTGGCACTCACCTAGAAGGTATTTGTGAAACTAAGAAATACCTATCCTTGAACTTTAAAATGAAAGATCTAGGAGAAGTTGATACCATCCTTGGGATCAAGGTGAAAAGAACAGATGGTCAGATTTCTCTAAGTCAATCTCATTACATAGAGAAAGTTCTGACAAAGTTTCAACATTTGAACATCAAAGAGTTTAACACTCCGATGGATCCTGCTGTGAAACTTAAAGTGAACTCTGAGAGAGCAGTGGCTCAACTAGAGTATGCGAGTGCTATTGGTAGTATGATGTATGCAACGCATTGCACTCGCCCTGACATTGCTTTCGCTGTAAGCAAACTGATTACACTGTCAACCCAGTAACTGAGCACTGGGAGGCAGTGGGGAGAGTCCTTGGATACCTAGAAAGGACTAGAAACTTTGAACTGACATATACGTCATCTTCCAGGATACTTGAAGGTTATTCTGATGCTAGCTGGATTGATCACACCAGTGATTCAAAATCCACAAGTGGGTGGATTTATACTCTAGCTGGTGGAGTTATTTCTTGGTCGAGCAAGAAACAGACGTGTATTGCACACTCAACTATGGAAGCTGAGTTCATAGCTCTTGTCGGAGCTGGCGAGGAGGCAGAGTGGATTAGAGATCTACTCACAGAAATCCGTCTTTGGGATGTTCCGATGCCGTCTATTCCCATGTGTTGTGATAGTGAGGCCACATTATCTAGAATATACAACGTAGTGTATAATGGGAAGTCAAGATACATAGGTCTTCGGCACAATTTTGTGAGACAACTAGTTGAAAGTGGTACCATCAAGGTTGTCTATGTCAAGACGAGTAGGAACTTGGCAGATCCGTTTACCAAACCTCTGACGAGAGATTTGGTAGTTAATATTGCGAGAGACATGGGTCTAAAACCAAAATAGAATCGTTAGTGATGGAAACCCAACTTGAACTTAGTGCTCCTATTTGTCAAGTTTAAAGGGTAACAACGAAGTCACTTAACGATAGAAGGTACTATCAATTTTGATAGATCCATGTGAGGTATGATAGTACGTCGTTGCCGAGAACGAGGATGAGCTAATGCTCTTAACAAAGTTTTGGAGGCATCTATGCAACGAGGATGTTGTAAAACTTTGCCTATATGATCTAGAGGTGGTGCCGCCTCAAATGAAGATACGTGGTTTATCTTCTAGAGGGTCATGAAAAGGATTTATAGCGCACGGCCATATTCGCGCTCAGTGAGAACGCAAAGTCGGCCGGTGATGTGTGGGGGTAAATCGAAGGGGTCATCAGGTTCGTGGTTTAATTCCATAGGACACCATTGAATCGGTCTCTTCTTATTTATCACCATAAACTGGGTTTAATCTTCGTGACACCTTAGTGACATCATCTGTGTATGTGAAAAGGAAACATTCCAACTTGGTGGGGGATTGTTGGAAATTTAGGAAATATACAAGTTGGTATGTTCCCTATCCCACATAGGAAAAGGGAAGAAACCTAAATGGGTTTATAAGTTTTTTTTCTTATTGGTCTCCAAAGAGTTGTTTGGGCCTAGTGAAGGGATGTGGGCTAGGCCCATACGCGCGCCGAGCTAGGCCGGAGACGCGAGGTCCGCGAATAGACGCGAGGAGCTTTTATTTTGCTACGGACGGGTCAGATGTGATTTTAGCTTGCAGAGGAAGGCAATAACTAACTGTGAGATAATTCGGAATTGGATGACTACTAGGAGTCAAATTCAACTACGAATTGGTGGGGGTTATCAATTCCCCGAATTTCTCATGGATGGTTACGAATTCGCAGCTATAAATACAGGGTCCTGCAGCCTCATAAATCATTCCAAAATACAGAGTCTTTCTGTGAATTTCTTCCTTCTGTTTCTCTGCTACCTTTGCGTTTTTCTGGTTTCCAAAGCTGTTAGAACACCAGATCGTTCTGCATTAAATCCTGGGAGTTTACGCTGTTGCTTACAGCCGATAGAGCGCGTAAAATCCTTTAAGGACAAGAATCTTTATTCCGTGCAGTCTGCTACAAGAGGAACGTCAATCAAACAGGTTGGTTTTACATTTATTTGTTGTTTCAATTCGTCCGATAACGGGACAGTCTCCTTCTACCTTTCTTATAATCAGTTATGGTCAAGATGGATCATAACTGAGTCGACTTGTGACTTAAATCTAATATTTGTCTGTTTTGTTTTGAAGTATTTATCAACATGATTTCTAAGAATTAGACCTCAATATACTCTTTTCAAAATTATATTTATGCATAAGAAAACATAATAATCAATTTTTTCATATGATTTATAAAACAATATGTTCTAATTATTTACGTATTATAAATATTATCATTGCATAATCTCTCATAGTTTTCACCATTAGTAGACACATTGTGTGCATGTGACAAACTTGTTAAAGAATATAAGTACGCTAGAAGTAGATTCAAGTTTGAAAACCTTAAGATTCACGAGTTTCACAGAGAATCAATGGAAAATGACATTGTATGTAACGTAGACTAAGAATAATTTTTTTATCGGGGTCAATATTTGAATATGCATCATAAAATTAGGGTTAGTCTTCGTTTATAACATATAAAAACGAGCGTCGAATATCACATACTTATGAATTTCCTTTAATCTTAAATGTATAACTTTTTACAAATCCAATTCAAAAAAATTACTTAACTTTTTTTCTTCTTCTAAAAGGAATCAACTTTAACATAAAAACAAAGTAAAAGCAGTTTCTTTGTCTAATGTTACAGGCTGTCGATATTAATTTAACATAATTTTAAGTAAAAAGAAAATGTATTTATTTTAAATAATTAAAAACAAATATTTAAAATTTATGTTAAGACAGAAGGACATAACCCCATCTCACCTAGAATTGAATAAATTATTTAATAGTTAGAATAATTTTGTACTCGTCTATTTAAATTTAAAAGAATTTTATAATTTGTTATTACTTTTATTGTTCCTATACAAGCGTCATTATCTTCGTGATGACGATGGACCCTCGAAATGGAAATCCTATGTTGCACTTGATTAGTCAATTTTGGTCTACTAATAATTCTCATTTAACAAGAAATGTACTTATTCTTTTCATATTAAGAAAATTAATAATTGAAGTTAATTATTTAATATGTTAAAATAAGTAATTCAGACAAATACTGATAATCTTAATCAAAAGATAATATATTTAACTATTAAAATGCTTCTATTAAGTAAACAATTTGTGGCAACACTTAAGCACTCAATCTTTAATGGGGGTGTTAGTAATGGTAATCAATATTCGAATCTAGATTTTATTGGTTTTTGATCTTTAACCTCATTGAAAGTCATATGTTCAACTTAAGCTACATGTTATATGATCTTATTGTTTAAAAGGGTATTGACAGAATTCTAGAGTTTATTCGTAACATAGACGCTTACAATTTACCTTCAAAATCTTTAATTTTTTTTAACGGCGAACATTAAATGTTGTGACGTCGCACCCCCCGTCACATGGGAGAGCCTCGTCCAACTCCGGCCAATATGTTGTCTTAACTGGGCCCACTTGGCGTCATAGTTGAAGAGCTTTCAAGGAAAAACCCCACCCAATACGGCCCCTTCCGGGCTTGAGGGAGAGCCAAGGCTCGAACCCTGGATCTGCGTGGGTAAAACCCAGTTGCATCAGCCTAAGCTAGGCCTCATTTGCATGTCTCAGAAACTAATGTGGAGAGCAGAGATTGAACCTGAGTCACTAAAAACATCAGGTCTCTCCTTTATCACTCCACCGCTAGCTCATTGACACTTAGATTCTTTAATTAATTATTAAATTTTAAAAGTCTGGATGCCTTAAATCACTTAGATTCTTAATCCACTTCGAAATATGAGCAATTTGTGGAGCACTAATAATTCATATACAAGTTTTATCATTTTTTTGTTTGAACGACAATTTGGATCACTGATTGGCCACTGACCCACCCGATTATCTCCACCCCCACAGGAGGAAACCCACCATAGATGAGAAAACTCTCTGACCCAACTTGGACCCTTTTTTTTTATCACAAGTGGGACTTGAACCCAAAACCTTACCATTTTGATAAAGTCTTGGATATACACCTTTGCCACTAGACTAAGCTAGTAGTTGTTTTTTAACCACCAAAACTTTCCATTTTGCAAAATCTTGCCCATTTTACTTCTTATCCACTCAAAACACTAAATAACGCTACAAAAATTTATTCAATCAATATTACTTTTTTTAATGACACCTACATATTCTAAGATAATAGGGTTTCCTCGAGGCAACACCTAAAACATCCACGACAACCCACCCTAGGAGGAACTCCCAACTAGGTAAACCCCTTGACCTGACCACGGACCTTTTTTTTTTGTTGTGGTCAAGATTCGAACCTAAGACCTACACTATGGAAAGTCTTGGAACTATCATTGCACCAAATAACCAGCGATAATCAATATTACTTTTAACGTTAATACTATATCCAACCAACTAAACACATGGAAAATATCATTGTAATTATTAAAAATGTAACTATTTACTAAATATGTTAACCGTGTAACAACGTTTTTTTTAAACTATTTACTTAAAATTCAATATGTACTAGCCGACCCTCATATATTATTTGCATTAACTATAACTATTTATATAAATATTAAAGGGTAGATTTTAAAACACATTAAAAGATTAACCTTATAAACAAACATATTTGATTCACTTTAAAAGTTCAAATTATAACCAGCAAGTAACAACACGCATGATATTCATATTCACTCCATTATTTCTTATGTTAGTTTTTTTTAATCATAAGAACGTGTTACTATAAAAAATTACAAATTTACAGGACCTCATTAATAACTTGCTAACCATTGATATTACTTACAATATATTAGGGGTTAATTACTTTTTATGTTGTTGATTAAAGTAACTCCGGCTTCACCTAACGTAACTAAGGGTGAAATGTGTGACACCCGACAATTCAGGTCAATATCCGTACATGTTATAAACAAGTTTACATTATAATTGTTTTGTGATTTAATTAATTTCACAAACAAGGACATTAAGGCCTAACAAAAACCGTACATGGTCTCATTTCATATTTTGGTAATTCTAGGAGTTACCGGTTCACGTACCAGGATAACCCGACTAAATACGAACACTAGTGGTTAAAATTACACTTAAATCAAATGGTTTGATTTATTTAAATCTCAACCCACTTGCTTGACTTTCTCGACCGAAAGTCAGGGGAGTCATTCCCCCACTTGCTAAATTCACACACATTTAGAAGAGGCCATACATGCCTGCGAGAATTCAGATAAAAACCATACCTCCTCAGTCGAAATCTCACAATCCCTTTCAAGCTTTCTCATTTTCTTACGGCAAATTCCCAATTATCCTTCAAATCGAAGTGCAGTTTAAGGCAGAAATCCACCATAATTCGGTGTTATAAGGAGAATTTCAAGTGTTCCTGAAGAGAGCTTAGCAAAAGAATTCAAGACTCTTCTCTGTTTTCTTTCATCATCTTCATCTCGGTTTTAAGGTAAAAACTCGATATTATCCACTTTATTTTCTTTAAAACCGTATCTAAGCATACAAAATGTTCAATCGCAAGTAAGATAACAAGAAAAGTGTGTCAAATTCAAGATTTGAACATAAAAATATACAGGACGAATTCTGTCAATCAAAGTGCAGTAATCGAAACTAGGAGTTTCGATACCTGTTCAATCGAAACTAGGAGTTTCGATACCTGTTCAATCGAAACTAGGAGTTTCGATACCTGTTATTTAATCGAAACTAGGAGTTTCGATACCTATTCAATCGAAACTAGGAGTTTCGATATAAGTTTACTCAATCGAAACTAGGGGTTTCGATAGTAGTTGTTCAATCGAAACTATGTAGTTTCGATACATATTGCTCAATCGAAACTAGGTAGTTTCGATACCCTTCTTGCCAATCGAAAGTAGGTAGTTTCGATACCAGTTTTTGCTCATTCAAAACTAGGAAGTTTCGACAACTGTCATACTCAATCGAAACTAGGAAGTTTCGATACCCAACTACTCAATCGAAACTATGAAGTTTCGATACTCAATTGCCCAATCGAAACTAGGAAGTTTCGACATCTGTTCATCAGCCACATTGGGTAGTAACTTAGAACTATTTTTATAACGAAACAAGTGTTGAAAAACTAAAAAGATACTTAAACGAAAGCAATCAGATCTGTTAAGTCGGATGAACAACTTACGTATAAGACGAGTAGTTTTTAACACATTAGTACCCTTGTGTGATTAAGGTACGGATATACAAGAACTAGCACAAGTTTGTTTGCTAGGATTTCATCGGACACAAGGTGAGTTAACGGCCCCCTTTTAACTCTTTACTGTTTTGTAAACATCGGGGGAGAAACATACTTACTTATTATGTTTTGAAAACATGAATTACATTGCTTATACATTTGACAATATAAACATTTTGGTTTAACTCCTTGTGAGTTTCACTAACCCCTTTTTCTAAGTTTTGAAATGATTTGGGGTGGAAACATACTTGTAAAGAATTTTCATATGTAAATGAATGAAACTAATGATCTGACCGTATGTATGTATTGAGGGAACAATAAAGCGCTTAAAGTCCTCGAAATAAATTAGTAACCATTAGCTATGGATTTAGCCCGGGATTTTATGAATAGTACTATTGGGGGTGACGCCTCCGGTCATGGTTAGTCGCGCTAACCAGGGGTCCAAATGGCCGAATGACCGCATATTGTCTTACTCGCAGAAAGGCGAGGTGAGGCACAGAAAGTTGGGGTTTGGTTACGGTCTCGTACATTACATACTATTTTGTATTCCTTGCAAGTTTACAAATGGGGTCAATAGATCGGATTAGTATTCAGATTCATTGGTAATATAAACAAAGGGTTCTGATCAGGTTAAAGTGATCAGGTTAAACAAAGGGTTCTGATCAGGTTAAAGTGATCAGGTTTTAAACAAAGGGTTCTGATCAGGTTAAAGTGATCAGGTTAAACAAAGGGTTCTGATCAGGTTAAAGTGATCAGGTTTAAACAAAGGGTTCTGATCAGGTTAAAGTGATCAGGTTAAACAAAGGGTTCTGATCAGGTTAAGGTGATCAGGTTTTAAACAAAGGGTTCTGATCAGGTTAAAAGGATCAGGTTTATACAAAGAGTTTCGATCAGGTTAAAATGATCATGTTAAACATTGGATTTATGACGATTAAGTCATGGTAATGTTTTCAAATGAAAACTACATATTTTATGACGGTTAAGTCATGGTAACGTTTTCAAGGAAAACTACGTATTTTATGACGGTTAAGTCATGGTAACGTTTTCAAGGAAAACTACATATTTTATGACGGTTAAGTCATGGTAACGTTTTCAAGGAAAACTATAAGCACTAATATAACTAACTCTGTGAACTCACCAACCTTTGTGTTGACAATTTTAAGTATGTTTCTCAGGTAACCTCTAGCCATGGCGCGGTTGGAATAGGCTAGCTATGTTGGATCAATTCCTAGTAGCTGGAAGGACGTAGGATATCAAGTCTCAAGTCTGTCGTTGATCTAGAAGAACTTAGATCATAGTATTACTTAGTTTTAGTAATTGTATACGTAATCAAGTCTTAGAAATCATTATTACAGCTTCCGCTATCGTGTAATGAACCAATCGTTGCAACCTGTATTTATTTAATAAGTAAATAAAATATGGGGGTGTGATAGATTTGTATCAGAGCAATAGTTTTAGCGAATTAGGTGTCCTTAGTGATACCTAGGCTCTAACCGGACTCATTTAGGGACCAAGATTTCTAAGACTTGCATCACACTAAAAACACCCAAGACTTGAGCATAGGAATTCCAACCGTTGCTGAACAATTTGTGTAGACTATTAGTGTATGGAGTTACACTAGGGTACCATTTGCTACACTAATACAATTACATGGCACATGTAATGAACACTTAAACACATACAATAATGTGGAAATAATAAACACTTATAACATGTTACTGTTCGGATTACGAGTCAAGAATAATGGGTACTCAGCATACTGCAACCTTAGAAGATCGAGTTACGAGCTAAGCTTGAACGACGACGGCGGCGATCGTCAGTTACCGATCTTGGTATCACAACAGGTTGAACTCGTACCAGAATCTGTACCTATACCTGCACCACAACTACTCCAGCCATGGAGGTAACTATCTTTCTAACGTATTTGCGGTATAAATACTCTCCTTCATAAGTTGTCGGATCGGATGCCTAGACTCTCGCCATGATATATGGCAGGCATGATTGCCCAGACAAAAGGGAATTCAAGGTGAGTAAGCAGGACTAAATGGGAGAGAACTCCAAGGGTCAGGAGACCCGGACATACATCAGGATCATGTGGATCCATGCATATATACAGACTTGGAGCATGAGTTGCTCGACCCTCGTTCGAGGATCTCTGCCCAACACATAGTGCCTGAATTTCACCATGCACATTTTTTTAAGAGACACTGGTGGTGCCTCTCTACCCTTAGCCTCATCCGACAACTGCCATATTCGGCAAATTCATGAGTATTGGTACACATAATTAAGAGTAATCCGATAAAACAATACACACTCCTGTACAAATGTGCAAACACAATCTAATGATCATTTCAAATTCCTTTTGATTAAAAGCTAGGGATAGAAGAAAAACTATAGGGATCAGGCAAGGCAAATTATCATTACGGGTGCACACGTAATCATAATTTGCAGTGCATGAGAACTTTAGTGAGTCTTGCTGTCTAAGCTGATGATCAACTCATGTTCTCAATCACTTGATTAAGGATTGGATCTTAACAAATCAGAATTCTCAATTAGGTACTCACAAAGCATTCTCCTAGTTTTGGAGGAACGAGAGAAATCCAAATTGAATTCAACCAATCCTTAGTAAATCCTGAACGACGAAGAAATTCGCACATTCACTCTTTGAGATTCTACTTGTCAGGAATGCTTCAAATTGAGCGTTACCACAACTAACACTTACAGTAATTGCACAACTATTGTGGGAGATTATGGCATAATCTCAGGATCCAACATACAGTTCAATCTCACAATTGATTGAAAGTTACGCCAAGAGTGTTATGCACTAACTTCAGTAATAGGGCAGGACATTATTCTGACCCGCATACACATGGCACCTATGGATATTGTGGAAGCTCGACATGAGACAAGTAGGAAATCGGACATTTCAGAATGTCGGTCAAACAGGATTGCTCTCGCAGCCATTGACATTCAATATACCTTTAAGTCTGACTATTCTCTCTGTAATGGATAAGCCGGGGTTGATGCTCAAGCAAATGCCAAAGAAACCTAAGTATGGACTAACAACTATTGTCGCACTAACCAAAACGACATGCAAAACTCTTAAAGGAGTCCCAAATGCGGAATTTCATGCTAATCTCATTAGTTCATGATATGCATAAGGGATGTAAGCTCGAGCTATTCACAACAGGCCACTGTCCACAAAAAGTTGAGAAGAATAATTTATTACTCTTTTGTACTCGCACTTCCCCAAAAGTTCATCTTGATGGATGGATCCCAGATTTAGCTTAGAAAAGAGGTGTGATTGCATCTTTCACTCCTAGTTTTCTATAATTGGGAAGCTCTAGAGCATCTATTGTTAAGAAATGATCTCTTGGAGTAGACTCAGTTGGAATACAAAAGTCTCGACGTTCAACACTCATTACCTCAAGTTTATCCTTGTGCTAAAGATTTTGAGGCTATAACCTGAATGAGTGGAATACGTAATGGTAAGTCACCAAAAGTACCATTCAAACACTAAGGGAGTGCATACACACCGTATGACTAATAGTTGACTATCAACTCTTTCTGCCAACTTAATGAGTTGACAAACCCATAGCCCATTTTGGGGAAAACACTAATTCGATGAGACCATTCTCACAGTATTATTATTCATTCCCTCAGCTAGACGGAATGTGAATATCCCAAACAAACATCGAACTTCGTATGGCTTACATACTTTGAAGGTATGGTAGTCGAGACATGAGTTTACATATCAGGACGCTACAACCCAAAGGCTAGTCTGCCTCGAAAGGTAGTACGAGCAAAGGGGTAAAGTGGTGATTAGACTTGAAGTTCGCAAATAAGAGCTCCCAAGGAAAATCAATTCCTAGCTCCATGAAGGCATATGGAGAGGAAAATCATAAAAAACATGAAACCTGAAATAAGAGAAAAGTCTTAGTCCGGGAAAATGCTTTCGAAAAGCATAAGAGGGACAAACATAAAGTTTCATTTTCATACTTTTTCATTTCTACCCAATATACAACGAAAACTTGGACACCTCGTCGAGTAATTCTTTCATAAGACCGGGTTTCTCACCATGGGGAGTCCCGGTCATTTTGTAAAGAAAAATGATGGAACCGTGCATCAATTATCAGGAGTTGAACAAGCTGACAATAAAAAAAAACCGGTATCCTCTTCCTCGAGTAGACGATTTATTTGATCAACTTCAAGGGTCCAGTTTATATTCTAAAATTGATCTACGATCAGGGTATCCTCAACTGAAAATTCAGGAAGAAGATATACCAAAAACGACTTTTAGGACTCGTTACGGTCACTACGAGTTCCTAGTTATGCCATTTGGCTTGACTAATGCACCGGCCGTTTTCATGGATCTAATGAACCGCGTGTGCAAGCCATACTTGGATAAATTCGTGATTGTATTTATCGATGACATATTAATATATTCACAAACCAAGGAGGAACATGAACATCATTTGAAATCAATCTTGGAACTACTCCGGAATGAGAAACGTTATGCCAAATTCTCTAAGTGTGAGTTTCGGATTCGAGAGGTTCACTTTCTCAGACACGTCATCAATAAGAAGGGTATTCACGTAATCCCAACCAAGATTGAAGCTATCAAAAACTGGGAAGCACCAAGAACTCCGACTGAGGTGCGTAAATTTCTGGGTTTGGCAGGATATTACAGGCGATTTATCGAGAATCTTTCAAAGATAACCTTGCCTTTGACCACGTTAACTCAGAAGGACAAAGTTTGATTGGACTGATAAACAAGAATCAGCGTTTCAATTGTTGAAGCAGAAGCTTTGCAGTACACCAATCCTATCCCTTCCCGAAAGAACTGACAATTTCATCGTGTACTACGACGCATCACACCAAGGTCTGGGATGTGTATTGATGCAGGAAGAAAAAGTCATAGCGTATGCATCCAGACAGCTAAAAGTACACGAGAAAAATTATACGACTCACGATCTGAAATTGGGTTCTGTCGTGTTTGCACTCAAGATTTGGAGACATTTCTTATATGGAACAAAATGCACTATCTTTTCAAACCACATCTTTAATCAGAAAGAACTCAACATGAGTCAACTTTGTTGGGTAGAACTACTGAATGATTACGACTGTGATATCAAGTATCACCCTGGTAAGGCAAATGTCGTAGCAGATGCCTTGAGTCGTAAGGAACGGGTTAAAACTCTCCGTGTTCGTGCCCTAGGATTGACAATTCATGCGAGTCTCACGACTCAAATCCGGATGGCACAACAGGAGGCAATCAAAGAAGAAAACATTTAGAGTGAAGCTATACGAGGAATGATTAGACAATTAGAGCCAAAATCAGATGATACTTTATACTTTGCAAATAGAATTTGGGTGCCATGTTTTGGTAACTTACGGGAGTTGGTTATGGACGAAGCCCACAAGTCCAGGTACTCCATTCACCCAGGTTCGGATAAAATGTATAAGGATCTGAAAGAACTCTACTGGTGGCCGAACATGAAAGGAGAAATTGCTATTTACGTCGGTAAATGCCTGACATGTTCAAAGGTAAAGGCAGAACATCAGAAACCGCCAGGATTGTTATAACAACCCGAGATACCTCAATGGAAATGGGAACAAATTTCAATGGATTTCATTACAAAGTTACCCAGAACACCTAGCAACTATGATACTATATGATAATCGTCAGTCGTTTGACGAAATCCGCGCATTCCCTACCAATAAAGGAGACAGATAAAAGTAAGAAGCGTGCAAAGCTAAATATTAAGGGAATTAAGGCTAGGCATGGTATGCCAGTTTCCATTTTCTCAAAAAGGGACAGTCGACTCAGAGCAAAACCTGGCAGTCTGGACAATAAGCCTTCGGCACACGCCTTTACATGACCACTGCATATCATCCCCAGATGAACGGTCAAAGTAAAAGGACCATCCAAACTTTAAAAGATGTGCTCCGTGTGTGTGTAATCGATTTCAGAGGAAATAGGGATACTCACCGCCGTTGGATGAGTTTTCATATAATACCAACTACCATACCAGCATTAAAGCCGCTCCGTAGAGGCTTTGTATAGTTGTAAGTGTCACTCATCGCTATATTGGGCGGAGGCTAGCGAAAAACATTTGACTGGTCCTGATATTGACTAGGGAACCGTTGACAAAATCTTCGAAATAAAAGATCGTCTGAAAGTCACTCAAGACAGACGAAAGAGAGTTGAGATAGCAACAGACGAAAGAGAGTTGAGATAGCAACAGACGAAAACCATTAGAATTCTAAGTGGGAGACAAAGTCATGTTAAAGGTCTCTCATTGGAAAGGGGTTGCAAAATTTGGCAACCGTGGCAAGCTTAATCCTAGGTACGTTAAACCATTTGAACGAGAGGATCAAATGAAAACAACAATACCCATCCTTGTTTAAGGATACAACAGTTCAAGAGGACACAAATTGAATTTCGGGACGAAATTCTTTTAACATGGGGAGAATGTGACACCCGACAATTCAGGTCAATATCCGTACATGTTATAAACAAGTTTACATTATAATTGTTTTGTGATTTAATTAATTTCACAAACAAGGACATTAAGGCCTAACAAAAACCGTACATGGTCTCATTTCATATTTTGGTAATTCTAGGAGTTACCGGTTCACGTACCAAGATAACCCGACTAAATACGAACACTAGTGGTTAAAATTACACTTAAATCAAATGGTTTGATTTATTTAAATCCCAACCCACTTGCTTGACTTTCTCGACCGAAAGTCAGGGGAGCCATTCCCCCACTTGCTAAATTCACACACATTTAGAAGAGGCCATACATGCCTGCGAGAATTCAGATAAAAACCATACCTCCTCAGTCGAAATCTCACAATCCCTTTCAAGCTTTCTCATTTTCTTACGGCAAATTCCCAATTATCCTTCAAATCGAAGTGCAGTTTAAGGCAGAAATCCACCATAATTCGGTGTTATAAGGAGAATTTCAAGTGTTCCTGAAGAGAGCTTAGCAAAAGAATTCAAGACTCTTCTCTGTTTTCTTTCATCATCTTCATCTCGGTTTTAAGGTAAAAACTCGATATTATCCACTTTATTTTCTTTAAAACCGTATCTAAGCATACAAAATGTTCAATCGCAAGTAAGATAACAAGAAAAGTGTGTCAAATTCAAGATTTGAACATAAAAATATACAGGACGAATTCTGTCAATCAAAGTGCAGTAATCGAAACTAGGAGTTTCGATACCTGTTCAATCGAAACTAGGAGTTTCGATACCTGTTATTTAATCGAAACTAGGAGTTTCGATACCTATTCAATCGAAACTAGGAGTTTCGATATAAGTTTACTCAATCGAAACTAGGGGTTTCGATAGTAGTTGTTCAATCGAAACTATGTAGTTTCGATACATATTGCTCAATCGAAACTAGGTAGTTTCGATACCCTTCTTGCCAATCGAAAGTAGGTAGTTTCGATACCAGTTTTTGCTCATTCAAAACTAGGAAGTTTCGACAACTGTCATACTCAATCGAAACTAGGAAGTTTCGATACCCAACTACTCAATCGAAACTATGAAGTTTCGATACTCAATTGCCCAATCGAAACTAGGAAGTTTCGACATCTGTTCATCAGCCACATTGGGTAGTAACTTAGAACTATTTTTATAACGAAACAAGTGTTGAAAAACTAAAAAGATACTTAAACGAAAGCAATCAGATCTGTTAAGTCGGATGAACAACTTACGTATAAGACGAGTAGTTTTTAACACATTAGTACCCTTGTGTGATTAAGGTACGGATATACAAGAACTAGCACAAGTTTGTTTGCTAGGATTTCATCGGACACAAGGTGAGTTAACGGCCCCCTTTTAACTCTTTACTGTTTTGTAAACATCGGGGGAGAAACATACTTACTTATTATGTTTTGAAAACATGAATTACATTGCTTATACATTTGACAATATAAACATTTTGGTTTAACTCCTTGTGAGTTTCACTAACCCCTTTTTCTAAGTTTTGAAATGATTTGGGGTGGAAACATACTTGTAAAGAATTTTCATATGTAAATGAATGAAACTAATGATCTGACCGTATGTATGTATTGAGGGAACAATAAAGCGCTTAAAGTCCTCGAAATAAATTAGTAACCATTAGCTATGGATTTAGCCCGGGATTTTATGAATAGTACTATTGGGGGTGACGCCTCCGGTCATGGTTAGTCGCGCTAACCAGGGGTCCAAATGGCCGAATGACCGCATATTGTCTTACTCGCAGAAAGGCGAGGTGAGGCACAGAAAGTTGGGGTTTGGTTACGGTCTCGTACATTACATACTATTTTGTATTCCTTGCAAGTTTACAAATGGGGTCAATAGATTGGATTAGTATTCAGATTCATTGGTAATATAAACAAAGGGTTCTGATCAGGTTAAAGTGATCAGGTTAAACAAAGGGTTCTGATCAGGTTAAAGTGATCAGGTTTTAAACAAAGGGTTCTGATCAGGTTAAAGTGATCAGGTTAAACAAAGGGTTCTGATCAGGTTAAAGTGATCAGGTTTAAACAAAGGGTTCTGATCAGGTTAAAGTGATCAGGTTAAACAAAGGGTTCTGATCAGGTTAAGGTGATCAGGTTTTAAACAAAGGGTTCTGATCAGGTTAAAAGGATCAGGTTTATACAAAGAGTTTCGATCAGGTTAAAATGATCATGTTAAACATTGGATTTATGACGATTAAGTCATGGTAATGTTTTCAAATGAAAACTACATATTTTATGACGGTTAAGTCATGGTAACGTTTTCAAGGAAAACTACATATTTTATGACGGTTAAGTCATGGTAACGTTTTCAAGGAAAACTACATATTTTATGACGGTTAAGTCATGGTAACGTTTTCAAGGAAAACTACATATTTTATGACGGTGAAGTCATGTATATGTTTTCGGGAAAAACTATAAGCACTAATATAACTAACTCTGTGAACTCACCAACCTTTGTGTTGACAATTTTAAGTATGTTTCTCAGGTAACCTCTAGCCATGGCGCGGTTGGAATAGGCTAGCTATGTTGGATCAATTCCTAGTAGCTGGAAGGACGTAGGATATCAAGTCTCAAGTCTGTCGTTGATCTAGAAGAACTTAGATCATAGTATTACTTAGTTTTAGTAATTGTATACGTAATCAAGTCTTAGAAATCATTATTACAGCTTCCGCTATCGTGTAATGAACCAATCGTTGCAACCTGTATTTATTTAATAAGTAAATAAAATATGGGGGTGTGACAAAATGGCACATCCCAAAACTACTCGAAAATGTTTTACAACCAACAAACTATGTAGTGCCACCTCATATTTACCCGGATGTAGTGGTACACAAATCGGTTTTTTAACCCAAACCGGTTCAACCCGACCCAAACTGGTTTGGTTAACGAAAAGTCAAAACCGGTTTGGACCTAAACCGGTTCGGGTTAAACCGGTTTTAGGAATGGAAATTGTCAAACTGGTTAGGGTAGGTTACAAACCGGTTTGCCCTTTAAACCGGTTTTTATTAAAAAAAAAAATCAAATAAATTTTATATTTTTAATATAAAATCCAAAAAAAAAATATAACAAAATTAAAGTTCAGCGTTTATTAATATTTGGAAAGTTCGAAAATTAAAAAACATGACAAGATAAAATTATAAAATTGTAAAACATTACAAAAAATATAACAAATATAAAACATTAAGTTCAACGTTTTATTTTTTGGAATATTGATTGATTATTCTTGTGCGTTGTCTTCGGAACTAGAGCTTCGTAGCCTTGCATCTTCGGCTAGTTCTTCATCGGTGACTGGTTTGGATATTCCAAAATCAACCTCGTTGTTGTGTATGATTTCTTCGGCTTGAATTTCGTCTTCGAGAGAAGTTTGGTCTTGTATCCTATCCATCGCATCCAAATGGTCCTTCAAGCAAATGCACATTTCCATCGCTAGAGGGGTGAGTCTAGTCCTTCGTATTGATAATACCATGCCACTAAAAGAAAACGCAGATTCCGAAGCTACCGTGGAAGCTTAGACGGTTAGTACATCACGGGCCATGGCGGAAAGAATCGGATACGAAGCTTCGTTTTTTTCCACCATGCCAAAATATCAAACTCCTCAAAAACGGTAGGAGGCATAAACGCTAAAAAGTTTGTGCCAATATACCTTCCGAGTTCGCTACTCGGGGTGGTACCTCGAGCCCGTTTTCTAAATTCATTTAACATTTTGTTATATAAATTCAAATTAACATCTCTCGAGCTACCACTTGATGATGTACCCATTGTATTATGTGGAGTCGGAGTTGTACCATATTTATGTAAATAAACATCATATAAATCTTGTAAACATTTGTTAAAATATGTTTTTGTAACTTGTGCAAAATGGATGTCTTCACTATCCAATTTCAAAGCGTAAGTAATTCTATCAATCAAAGTTTCAACACCGTAAACATTTATAGTAGGGTTTAACGCGGCGGCGCAAGTTATAACGGGAGGCATTTTTTAAAATATTTCACTAATTTTTCTTTCATCGGTTCTATCATTTTTGTAAAAAAATGGTTTTTATTTTCAAGGTCATACAACTTGTTAGCCATTAAATATATTTGTTTTAGTGTTAATGGACTTGTGGGATAATAAACACCGGATAAAAAGGTGGTGGCGGTTTTGAAAACTTCAAGCAATTCGGTTACGTCTTTTAAAATGTCCCAACTTGTAGAAGGAAACTTTAGAATTTTACGACGAGGTTTTGAGGCAAATTTCATGAAATAGTTCTAAAGTTTCTCTTTGTCGTAAAGCGCTATAAAACATAGTATAAGTCGAGTTCCATCTTGTCTCGACGTCCCAATTCGGACCTAAGCAAAGATTATTCGTTTCACGACAAAATCTAATATAATCATGGTATCTTTTTTTGTTACTAAAAATATCTTTAAGCATTTGTCGAAAAGTATATGTTAAGTTTGAAACCTCATCAATTGCAAGCCCGGCTTGCACCGCCAAGTTAATGATGTGTGCGACACATCGACTATGGAAAAAAACGTCGTTGCAAACCGGTTTATATTTAATTTTTAGTTTTTGAACCGCATTTGTATTATTAGATGCATTATCAAAAGACATTGAAAAAGGTTTATTTTGTAATTTAAATTCGGTTGTAACACCATCCAATATATAAAATAAATTTTCGCCGGTGTGTGGATATTCAAACAAGTCAAACGCGATTGTACACTTCATCATTTGCCACGTATTGGGATCAACCCAATGCGCAGTAATGCAAAGGTACGAATCGGGTATACCATGTGGAGCCGACCAAACATCGGTGGTTAAGTTTACACCGGTTTGCAAATTTTCAAAACCCAAAATTAATTCTTTTTTTGCTTTTTTCCACATTTTTATACAATCTCGTCTAAGGGTTGTGCGACTTACTTGATGATAACGTGGTTGGAGTGTCTCTTGAATCATCTTTGTCAAGCGCGGATTGTCAAAGTGGTTGAACGGCAATCCTTCTTGAATCACTAACCTCGCCATTCGATCTCGAACACTATTTGGATCAAAGTTCCAAATTCCTCCTTCGCTTGTCATGGAGGCTTGACCTTCACTTGGAATTCCCTTCAAGGACGGGCAAGATTTTTCCATATGCGTTTTCAAACTAGTGTTTGAATCTTTCCCCAAAAACGCACCACACATCTTGCACCGAGCACGTTCCTTCCCGTTTGACAACAAACATAGATCGTAATTGCACCAAATTGCCGGATTTCTCGTTGTTGCAAGAATTTCCACAACGGTAACTTCGTTTGAGGAACCACCAACACCAAAACTTGCCATGCTTTTTTTTATAGTTTAGAGAGAGTATAGAGAGCGTTTTTGAGCGGTTTTAGAGATTAGAGAGTGTAAAGAGAGGTGTGATCAACCCTAAACACCCCCACCTATTTATAGTGTTTTAAGAGTGCAAATGGGGCCAAAATCGACCCAAACGGCTATATAGCCGTTGCCCAACGGCTATTTTATGCCCAACGGTTCAAACCGGTTTCAAACCCGATCACATCCAGAAATATACAAACCGGTTTCAAACCGGCGGTTTTTGGGCTACCCGAACCGGTTTGGTCCCAACCGGTTCAACCCAAACCGGTTTGCCAGTTTGGACCGGGTTAAACAAAAAAACCGGTTTTTTTGTGCACCTCTACCCGGATGTACCATATTGGATTGAAGCGGTATTCCTGAATGAACCCGAACCTAAGTTAAATCGCAAACATATGTTTTCATCCTTCACCAATCCATGGATTGTGTAGGAAATGTGAGCATCTTTTTTTTTATTAAAATAATAATAACGATACTCACGTTATACAAGGGAAATATACAAGTACAAAACCGTACAAAAAACCGAATGAAAAAAGATAAATAAATTACAAAAAATTATACAATAAAGATGATTCTAACCGTAGTTTTCCACAAGTTCGATTCTTCGGTTGCAAAATGAGCAAACTAATCCTTAGGAGTGGTTGAGGATTCTTATTTGACACGGATTTTTTTAAAACAGATTCAGTGTCTCCTTTTAGACGAACACGTCTGACTCCCTCAACCACACGAGTCCCACCACCTCCACTCTAATATCCACTCTAACATAGACATGTTTAATATTTCATATTTTGATTTAACTTTATTTTTAATGAGTTTAATAGTACAAGTAATACTAAATTGTAATGGATGGAGAGAGACGGAGATGCGCATGAACTAATTAACAAAATAAAAATATTATTGAATTGTTATGCTATAAGTTGTCGGTGTATCAAAACATCATATATTAATACAGGAATCTAGACATACGTGCACAAGTCTCATTTAATTATTTATTATTATTATTATTATTATTTTTTCTAACGACTAATTTAGATCACTGATGGAATACATGAGTATCCTCGTGCCACCCGAACCACTGGATTATTATTTCCATTTAAATCAATCACTATAATCCAATTAGTGGTGCACAATAAAACCGTTTTTTTTAACCCGGTCCAAACCGGCAAACCGGTTTGGGTTAAACCGGTTTGGACCAAACCGGTTCGGGTTACCCAAAAACCGCCGGTTTGAAACCGGTTTGATGCTTTCTGGATGAGATCGGGTTAGGGACCGGTTCAAACAAACCGGTTTGATAAACCGGTTTTCGAGCTGTGCAAAAAAAGAGCCATTGGGGAACGGCTATATGGCCGTTGGGGTCGATTTTAGCCGTTTTTTTTGCTCCATTTGCACCCTTAAAACACTATAAATAGATGGGGGGGGTGTTTAGGATTGATCACACCTCTCTTTACACTCTCTAATCTCTAAAACCGCTCTTTAAACCAGTCAAAAACGCTTTCTAAACTCTCTCTAAACTCTATAAAAAAGCATGGCAAGTTTTGGTGTTAGTGGTTCCTCAAACGAAGTTACCGTTGTGGAAATTCGAGCAACAACGAGAAATCCGGCAATTTGGTGCAATTACGATCTATGTTTGTTGTCAAACGGGAAGGAACGTGCTCGGTGCAAGATGTGGTGCGTTTTTTGGGAAAGATTCAAACACTAGTTTGAAAATGCATATGGAAAAATCTTGCCGTCATTGAAGGGAATTCCAAGTGAAGGTCAAGCCTCCATAACAAGCGAATGAGGAATTTGGAACTTTGATCTAAATACTGTTCGAGATCGAATTGCGAGGTTAGTGATTCAAGAAGGATTGACGTTCAACCACTTTGACAATCCGCGCTTGACAAGGATGATTCAAGAGACACTCCAACCACGTTATCATCAAGTAAGTCGCACAACCCTTAGACGAGATTGTATAAAAATGTGGAAAAAAGCAAAAAAAGAATTAATTTTGGGTTTTGAAAATTTGCAAACCGGTGTAAACTTAACCACCGATGTTTGGTCGGCTCCACATGGTATACCCGATTCGTACCTTTGCCTTACCGCGCATTGGGTTGATCCCAATACGTGGCAAATGATGAAGCGTACAATCGCGTTTGACTTGTTTGAATATCCACACACCGACGAAAATTTATTTTATATATTGGATGGTGTTACAACCGAATTTAAATTACAAAATAAACCTTTTTCAATGTCTTTTGATAATGCATCTAATAATACAAATGCGGTTCAAAAACTAAAAATTAAATATAAACCGGTTTGCAACGGCGTTTTTGTCCATAGCCGATGTGTCGCACACATCATTAACTTGGCGGTGCAAGCGGGGCTTGCAATTGAAGAGGTTTCAAACTTAACATATACTTTTCGACAAATGCTTAAAGATATTTTTAGTAACAAAAAAAGATACCATGATTATATTAAATTTTGTCGTGATACGAATAATCTTTGCTTAGATCCGAATTGGGACGTCGAGACAAGATGGAACTCGACTTATACTATGTTTTATAGCGCTTTATGACAAAGAGAAACTTTAGAACTATTTCATGATATGCTTGCCTCAAAACCTCGTCGTAAAATTCTAAAGTTTCCTTCTACAAATTGGGACATTTTAAAAGACGTATCGAATTGCTTGAAGTTTTCAAAACCACCACCACTTTTTTATCCGGTGTTTATTATCACACAAGTCCATTAACACTAAAACAAATATATTTAATGGCTAACAAGTTGTATGAACTTGAAAATAAAAGCACTTTTTTTACAAAAAATGATTGAACCGATGAAAGAAAAATTAGTGAAATATTTTAAAGAAATGCCTCCCGTTATAACTTACGCCGCCGCGTTAAACTCTACCATAAATGTTTACGGGGTTGAAACTTTGATTGATAGAATTACTTACGCTTTCAATTTGGATAGCGAAGACATCCATTTTACACAAGTTACAAAAACACATTTTAACAAATGTTTACAAGATTTATTTGATGTTTATTTACATAAATATGGTACAACTCCGACTCCACATGATACAATGGGTACATCATCAAGTGGTAGCTCGAGAGATGTTAATTTGAATTTATATAACGAAATGTTAAATGAAGTTAGTAAACGGGCTCGAGGTATCACCCCGAGTAGCGAACTCGGAAGGTATATTGGCACAAAATTTTTAACGTTTATGCCTCCTACCGTTTTTGAGGAGTTTGATATTTTGGCATGGTGGAAAAAAAACGAAGCTTCGTTTCCGCCATGGCCCGTGATGTACTAACCGTCCAAGCTTCCACGGTAGCTTCGGAATCTGCGTTTTCTTTTAGTGGCAGGGTATTATCGATACGAAGGACTAGACTCACCCCTCTAGCGATGGAAATGTGCATTTGCTTGAATGACCATTTGGATGCGATGGATAGGATACAAGACCAAACTTTTCTCGAACACGAAATTCAAGCCGAAGAAATCATAGACAACAACGAGGTTGATTTTGGAATATCCGAACCAGTCACCGATGAATAACTAGCCGAAGATGCAAGGCTACGAAGCTCTAGTTCCGAAGACAACGCACAAGAATAATCAATCAATATTCCAAAAAATAAAACGTTGAACTTAATGTTTTATATTTGTTATATTTTTTGTAATGTTTTACAATTTTATAATTTTATCTTGTCATGTTTTTTAATTTCCGAACTTTTCAAATATTAATAAACGTTGAACTTTAATTTTGTTATATTTTTTTTGGATTTTATATTAAAAATATAAAATTTATTTGAAATTTTTTTTTAATAAAAACCGGTTTAAAGGGCAAACCGGTTTAAAACCAACTCAAACCGGTTTGACATTTCCCATTACTAAAACCATTTAACCCGAACCGGTTTTGACTTTTCGTTGACCAAACCGGTTCGGGTCGGGTTGAACCGGTTTGGGTTAAAAAACCGATTTGTGCACCTCTAAATCCAATTATTTGAAGCATTAATTATTTTAAAAAGAAAAATAACAATTATATTATGTGAAAATATTGTAGAAATTTATTTTTCGTGATACATTACTTATTTAAAACGTTTTTACGCAATAAGAATTTTTAATTATTCAAATCATGTATAAAGGATAACTAGTGGCGGAGCTTGAAGAAAAACTCAAGGTGCGCTGGGATTTTTTTTCCTATCAGAAGGGGAGGTGGGGGTCATTCTATTGTTGTTAACGTGTTCCTTACAAGGGACCAATTCAACCAATCATTTCCCTACGGCCACCTGCCTAAGCGGTACTCTTCTATGGCTCTAGGTTTTGTAAAGTGATAACATAAACAGAATGAAGTTTAAAGAAGACGGAACTTTTATTTCATAACTGTTCTTCCAAAAAGAAGAATTTCTTGAAGTATTTACATTTCTCTCCTTAAGAGAGAAGTTATACTCACATATTACATAAGATGAGAAAAAGAGATTTAGGGGAGAGACTTCGATTGCGGAAATCATTTTTAGAGGAGATCATTAAGATCATAAATTCTTGATAGTTAAATTTTTTTTTGTTTAATGCTTAAAGAGAGATTTAATAAATACTTTGAAGTAATTTTGACAGCATAAAATAAAATTATACCTCTTTGATGTCGTTCATTCTATTGTTGTTAATGTGTTCCTTACAAGGGACCAATCCAACCAATCATTTCCCTACGGCCACCTGCCTAAGCGGTACTCTTCTATGGCTCCAGGACTCCAGGTTTTGTAAATTGATAACATAAACAGAATGAAGTTTAAAGAAGACAGAACTTTTATTTCATAACTGTTCTTCCAAAAGGAAGAACTTCTTAAAGTATTTACATTTCTCTCCTTAAGAGAGAAGTTTTACTCACACCTTACAGAAGATGAGAAAAAGAGATTTCGATGCCTAAAAACTAAAATCAGTCTCCTTTATATAATAGGAGAAGATTTGTACAAAAGACTAAACTAGCCTTCTATAATTCGTCATGCATGACGTTTTTAGTCGACATACCCATGTGTTGGGTCTAATTCTCTTATGTCTTCTTCTAACATGTAGCTGTCGTGGTGGGAGCTGTTGCTTTCTTTTGTACTGTTTGCACAGTATTGGCAATTATGATTCTCATAAGTGCGTTGTAACTTTTGACAAAGTCTTTCTTTAGTGGTAGGGCCTGCTTCTACTTTGTTGAAAATGATTCTTTGCTCCATTTTCTCTAAAGTTTCTTTTTCATGCATTGGTAGTGGGGTTCCACTAAAGCTTGTAATAATGCAGTTGTGACTGCAATAATTCACTTTGTTAAAGCTTCATGCTTTTATCTTTTGAAGACTGTTAAGGATTTTTAGAAATCCTCTCACTCTTATTTCTACCCAATTTTCTGAGTCTTCGTAATTTTCCTCCATGATTTTAGAAGGTTTAACTGTTCTTGTTTTGGCAATGCCAATTTCTAAATGATGGTAGCTTTGAAAAGAATTTCCTTGATACCAATCAGAAAGTGTAGAGTTACACTTAATAAAGATATCAGCATCACTTGCCGCCGCGATCTTTTTTCGAAAGTTCTTTATGGCTTTCTTTACTCCTTCTGTAAAAAGACTAATTTCTAGCAGATTGGGAGAAGGATAAATAAACTTTATTAATCCAGCTATATATGCTAGAGAAACAAGTTTTGTGTCTGCACCTGGACAAAAGATAATAAGACATTTAGTTGCCTTGTCTTTTGTATAGATGTGTTCGCTCTCGAAATCATTTTGACTTAGAGACCTGACTTTAGACCAAATTGATCTGAATTCATCTAAGGAGATGATATCAAAACTTTCTTCTGTTTCTTCTTTAACAAAAGATTTTTAAAAAGTTTTCTTGAATTCTATAACTCTTTCTTTTTTCTTGGCCGTCAGAGGTTCAGGAAAAAGTGTTACCTATAGAGGTATTTCCTTCTTTCCGAATTCTGCTGAATATCGCGTAACTTCTTGTTGGGCTTGTAATAGAGACCCGAATTTTTTAAACGGGAAAGAATTCCCTGAGACGTATTGTGAAACTATGGACCAGTCTTCATATATGCCTCTGTGTTCTCCATCAAAGATGACATAAAATCTAGATTTCATAGGTTCTTGAATGATTTGAGAATAACTTGGCCTAAAAGAGATCTTTTCAGTTTTTAGCAAACTGTCCGCTATCAACGGATTTGATATGCCTTTACTAGAGCCGTTTGCTTCTGGGCTAGTTGAAGATTGTGATTCTTCATATTTCTTATTTTTGCTTTTTTCCAAAGCAACATGAATCAACGGATTTAATTTTTCTTTACCCTTTGCCGTTTGCAAGGGAATAGATTCAGTTTGTAACCTTTCGGTTTCCTGTACTGAATTAACAGTTGTTTCTAACTTTCGTCATAGACAGCTATTTTTTCCCGAAGATTTTTTAATTCTATAAGAATAATTTTTTTTTGAGGCGTAAAGCCTTTAGATCTTCCATTCTGATTTTTTGAAGTTTTTCGAGAAATGATGATTTTATTTGAAAACTCTTTGCTTGTTTAAATAAGCAAAGTTTATGCTGAAAATACGTAAGTGCTTACGTTTTTTGAAAGTCTCGTGTCAGGCTGTCAGCAAGCACGTTTTTGGTACCCTAAAGATGCTCAATGTTAAATGAATATCTTGAAAACCACATTTGCCATCTGACAAGACGGCCTTGTTTGTTATCTCCCGAGATTTTTGTCTTTAGGAAATAAGTGAAGTTTTTATTATCTGTTCTTACTAAAAACTTTATAGGAGTAAGATAGATTGAAAACTTAGAAATTGTATTTTTTACCGCTAGTAATTATTTTTCATTACTATGGTAATTTCTTTTGGCTTGTTTAAAACTTTCAGAAGTATATTTGCATATCTCTTCTTTTTCGAAAGTTTTTGCCTTTAGAACTCCACCCCAAAAGTCATTTGAAGCATCAATTTCTATTATAAGAAAATCTTCTTCCTTTGGAAGATAAAGTTTTGAAAAACTCCTTAGATTTTTCTTTATCTTTTTAATATAATCTGTATCGGATTGTTTTCATTCCCATACATATTCTTTTTTCAGTTTTACCTGTAAGGGCTTCCTGAGTTCTGCTAACTTTGGGATGTAGCTTTCTGCATAGGTTAGAACACCTAAAAATCTTTAAAGATGTTTCTTATCTTCAAGTGTATCCGAAAATTTGTGAAGATTTTCAAGGATGTGTTTCTGTGGACAATGAGTTCCTTGATCTATTTCTAAACCTAAAAAAATAATTTTTTGTTTAAAAAGATTTACTTTCTTTTTTGACAAAATGATTCCATATTTTTCAATTAATTTTTATATTAGAATTTTTTTAATTTTTTTTTTGATAACAAGATGACCGTCACAATTACAAACTAATGGCGGGTAGACGGGCAACAAGCTGCGCCGCTACCCCCTTCTGAATAGCAAATCCTACTCTACTAAACACAAAGTTCCCCCCATAAATATATGCGGTGTTACTGCTGACCACCCGCTGAACCCGCTTAAGGAACCGCACCGCATCAGGGGCGAGGGCGCCAAAGGCAAACGGCACGAACACGTGCTGATTCACGAGGCAAGTTTTTTCGTGCTTAACTACTTTACCCGCCTCTGCCTTGTTTATCGCCTGACCGCTTTAAACCCATGGTCCCTTATCCCAACTAGGGGGGACACACATGTCAAATCAACACATGCGTGTTTCCCTCCTTCCCATCCAAAAACAAGAATGTCAGCGGGCCGAAGGGTTGATCTCCCATCTAATGGGTCGGTCAAGAAGGAACTACATAGACGGTACAGAAGTTAATTTTAGAACTGAAAGAACATGAAAATAGTGTTTTTCTTCTGAATCTGAGAAAACTATAATATCGTCAACATAGACGGTACAGAAGTTTTCTAGTCCTCTAAGAGCATTTTGCATATGTCTCTGAAATATGCTAGGTGCTTGTTTTAGTCCAAAAGGAACTACAGTCCATTGATAATGACCATCTGGACAAGTGAAAGCAGTTAAGAGTTGAGATTTTTCATCTAACAAAATTTGCCAAAATCCACTTTTACAGTCGAAACTAGAAAAGATGGTTTTTCCTCTTAAAAGAGTTAATAATTCTTGCATACAAGGGAGGTTATGACTATCTCATTTGGTTGCTGCGTTGATTGCCTTGTAATTAACAACCACAAGCTTTTTACCTCTTCTTTTTTTAGCCTCATTTTCAACTAAAAAAGTTGGAGACATATGAGGTGATTTGCTAGGAATGATTAGCTTAAGATTAAGTGCTTCTTTAACCTGTCTGCTAAATTCTTTTATATCTGGTGGACTATATTTCATAGGTTTTACTCTAATTATAGTCTTAGGATCCAATAATTCTATTGACGCTCTCATCCATTTCTTGGTTTTTTTAGGGTCGATTGGATTTTCGGAACAAACTTTTTTAAGTAAAGTTTCAATTTTTTGATATTTTTGAATTTCAAGAAAATATCTTTCTTCTGGTTTTATAACTTCATGAGTTATGTTTGTACCAGGAATTTGTTTTATCTTTGAATCTTTTTTCATAGATTTAAGAAAATAAGGTTTTCCAATTTGAAAAGCTTTTGTACTAATCAAAATTGTTTCTTGATTAAGGTGAAAAGATATTATATCTAACCATTGGGTAAAAGGCCCGTATAATAGACAGAAATTATTTTCAAAAAGTAAATCTATTCCAGACTCCTGTTGGTAGATGGTAGGAATAGGAAACGGTTCTCCTGAGAAGTAGATAATAAGGTTTCTGCAAACTTTATGTAATCTAATAGTTTCTTGGTTTGCAATTGTTACTTTGACATCTTTGGGAGTATTTTCCCATAAATCTTCTGGAATAACATATTTGCTTGCAAGACAGACTTGCTCCAGTATCTACATAACAATGTAGAGTTATGGTCTTATATCCTTTAAAAGAAATTTTTCCTTTTATATAGATAGAGTTTAGATTAGTGATATTTGAATATACAAATTCATTCTCTTTATGAATTGACTTACATAAATCAGTTTTATTCATTTTGAACCGTCTGAATTTGTTTCAGAGGATGAAGATGAGTCTTCTCTTATTTCTGAAGCATATATTTTCATGTAACCTTCAAAAATGTTTTCTGAACGATAGATTTACTTCTTGGAAATAATTTATGTCAATTATACGGGCCTTTTACCCAATGATTAGATAGAATATCTTTTCACCTTAATCAAGAAACAATTTTGATTAGTACAAAAACTTTTCAAATTGGAAAACCTGATTTTCTTAAATCTATGAAAAAAGATTCAAAGATAAAACAAATTCCTGGTACAAACATAACTCATGAAGTTATAAAACCAGAAGAAATATATTTTCTTGAAATTCAAAAATATCAAAAAATTGAAACTTTACTTAAAAAAGTTTGTTCCAAAAATCCAATCGACCCTCAAAAAACCAAGAAATGGATGAGAGCGTCAATAGAATTATTGGATCCTAAGACTATAATTAAAGTAAAACCTATGAAATATAGTCCACAAGATAGAAAAGAATTTAGCAGACAGATTAAAAAATTACTTAATCTTAAGCTAATCATTCCTAGCAAATCACCTCATATGTCTCCAGCTTTTTTAGTTGAAAATGAGGCTGAAAAAAGAAGAAGAAAAAAGCCTATGGTTGTTAATTACAAGGCAATCAACGCAGCAACCAAATCCCTTGTATGCAAGAATTACCAACTCTTTTAAGAGGAAAAACCATCTTTTCTAGTTTCGACTGTAAAAGTGGATTTTGGAAAGTTTTGTTAGATGAAAAATCTCAACTCTTAACTGCTTTCACTTGTCCAGATGGTCATTATCAATAGACTGTAGTTCCTTTTGGACTAAAACAAGCACCTAGCATATTTCAGAGACATATGCAAAATGCTCTTAGAGGACTAGAAAACTTCTATACCGTCTATGTTGACGATATTATAGTTTTCTCAGATTCAGAAGAAAAACACTATTTTCATGTTCTTTCAGTTCTAAAATTAATTGAAAAATATGGAATCATTTTGTCAAAAAAGAAAGTAAATCTTTTTAAACAAAAATCTATTTTTTTAGCTTTAGAAATAGATCAAGGAACTCATTGTCCACAGAAACACATCCTTGAAAATCTTCACAAATTTCCGGATACACTTGAAGATAAGAAACATCTTTAAAGATTTTTAGGTGTTCTAACCTATGCAGAAAGCTATATCCCAAAGTTAGCAGAACTCAGGAAGCCCTTACAGGTAAAACTGAAAAAAGAATATGTATGAGAATGAAAACAATCCGATACAGATTATATTAAAAAGAAAAAGAAAAATCTAAGGAGTTTTTCAAAACTTTATCTTCCAAAGGAAGAAGATTTTCTTATAATAGAAACTGATGCTTCAAATGACTTTTGGGGTGGAGTTCTAAAGACAAAAACTTTCGAAAAAGAAGAGATATGCAAATATACTTCTGGAAGTTTTAAACAAGCCGAAAGAAATTACCACAGTAATGAAAAAGAATTACTAGCAGTAAAAAATACAATTTCTAAGTTTTCAATCTATCTTACTCCTGTAAAGTTTTTAGTAAGAACAGATAATAAAAACTTCACTTATTTCCTAAAGACAAAAATCTCGGGAGATAACAAACAAGGCCGTCTTGTCAGATGGCAAATGTGGTTTTCAAGATATTCATTTAACATTGAGCATCTTGAGGGTACCAAAAACGTGCTTGCTGACAGCCTGACACGAGACTTTCAAAAAACGTAAGCACTTACGTATTTCAACATAAACTTTGCTTATTTAAACAAGCAAAGAGTTTTCAAATAAAATCATCATTTCTCGAAAAACTTCAAAAAAATCAAAATGGAAGATCTAAAGGCTATACGCCTCAAAGAAAAAATTCTTCTTATAGAATTAAAAAATCTTCGGGAAAAAATAGCCGTCTATGACGAAAGTCTAGAAACAACTGTTAATTCATTACAGGAAACCGAAAGGTTACAAACTGAATCTATTCCCTTGCAAACGGCAAAGGGTAAAGAAAAATTAAATCCGTTGATTCCTGTTGCTTTGGAAAAAAACAAAAATAAGAAATATGAAGAATCACAATCTTCAATTAGCCCAGAAGCAAACGGCTCTGGTAAAGGCATATCAAATCCGTTGATAGCGGACAGTTTGCTAAAAACTGAAAAGATCTCTTTTAGGCCAAGTTATTCTCAAATCATTCAAGAACCTATGAAATCCAGATTTTATGTCATCTTTGATGAAGAACACAGAGGCATATATGAAGACTGGTCCATAGTTTCACAATACGTCTCAGGGAATTCTTTCCGTTTAAAAAATTCGAGTCTCTATTACAAGCCCAACAAGAAGCTACGCGATATTCAGCAGAATTCGGAAAGAAGAAAATACCTCTAAAGGTAAAACTTTTTCCTGAACCTCTGACGGCCAAGAAAAAAGAAAGAGTTATAGAATTCAAGAAAACTTTCTAAAAATCTTTTGTAAAAGAAGAAACAGAAGAAAGTAATGATATCATCTCCTTAGATGAATTCAGATCAATTTGGTCTAAAGCTAGGTCTCTAAGTCAAAATGATTTCGAGAGCGAACACATATATATACAGAAGACAAGACAACTAAAAGTCTTATTATCTTTTGTCCAGGTGCAGACACAAAACTTGTTTTTCTAGCATATATAGTTGGATTAATAAAGTTTATTTATCCTTCTCCCAATATGCTAGAAATTAGTCTTTTTACAGAAGGAGTAAAGAAAGCCATAAAGAACTTTCGAAAAAAGATTGCGACGGCAAGAGATACTGATATCTTTATTAAGTGTAACTCTACACTTCCTGATTGGTATCAAGGAAATTCTTTTCAAAGCTACCATCATTTAGAAATTGGCATTGCCAAAACAAGAACAGTTAAACCTTCTAAAATCATGGAGGAAAATTACGAAGACTCAGAAAATTGGGTAGAAATAAGAGTGAGAGGATTTCTAAAAATCCTTAACAGTCTTCAAAAGATAAAAGCATGAAGCTTTAACAAAGTGAATTATTGCAGTCACAACTGCATTATTACAAGCTTCAGTGGAACCCCACTACCAAAGCATGAAAAAGAAACTTTAGAGAAAATAGAGTAAAAAATCATTTTCAACAAGTAGTAGAAGCAGACCCTACCACTAAAGAAAGACCTTGTCAAAAGTTACAACGCACTTATGAGAATCATAATTGCCAATACTGTGCAAACAGTACAAAAGAAAGCAACAGCTCCCACCTCTTCAGCTACATGTCAGAAGAAGACATAAGAGAATTAGACCCAACACATGGGTATGTCGACTAAAAACGTCATGCATGACGAATTATAGAAGGCTAGTTCAGTCTTTTGTACAAATCTTCTCCTATTATATAAAGGAGACTGATTTTAGTTTAGACATCGAAGTCTCTCCCCTAAATCTCTTTCTCATCTTCTGTAATGTGTGAGTAAAACTTCTCTTTTAAGGAGAGAAATGTAAATACTTCAAGAAGTTCTTCCTTTTGGAAGAACAGTTATGAAATAAAAGTTCCGTCTTCTTTAAACTTCATTCTGTTTATGTTATCACTTTACAAAACCTGGAGTCATAAAAGACTACCGCTTAGGCAGATGGCCGTAGGAAAATGATTGGTTGGATTGGTCCCTTGTAAGGAACACGTTAACAACAATAGAATGAACGACATTGAAGAGGTATAATTTTATTTTATACTGTCAAAATTACTTCAAAGTATTTATATAATCTCTCTTTAAGCATTAAACAAAAAAAGATCTAAACTATTAAGAATTTATGATCTTAATGATCTCCTCTAAAAATGATTTCCGCAATTTTTATATAAAATTTCTTAACATTACTGAGGGAAAAATTGACCGAAATACGTATAAATTAAAATTGCTGAACGAAAAATCAGGAGGGCCCTTCGCCCCTGAGGATAACGTTAAATAATATAAAAATATTAAATTATGCATATAATGATAAGTTATAATAGGTTTTGTTTGGTTGATAATGATAATATTTATTGGTAAGCGTCGATGGAAGAGATTCATGATGAAACCGTCTAATGATTCCACGTTTCCACTCTTATTCTGTTGACAAAATCTTCTTTGTAGTTAGGGGTAACTTTACACAATAGTAATCAAGTTTCTCAAACGTTACATTTAAACACCTCAAAGTTTTTTTGTCTCTCTAAAGTCACTCAACTTTCAGTAGATGTTCCAATCCTATGTAATATTTTTATAAATGTCTAAATTTTTTAATATTAAATGATGTATATGAAACACATATCTTGTTCACTATTTAGCAATTATTTTTTTTCTAATTCGACATAAACATAACAATTTTGTAACTTGTTTATTATTTGATAACCTTCTATTTTAAGTTAATTGAATAAAATTCACTTATTGGTAACTAATATTCATATATATTTCATTTGCCTCATTAAATTTAAAAAAAAATAAACATTTATATATTACATATGATTAGAACACCGAAAAAGCTTTGATGTATTTAAATGAAACACTTGAGAAACTTGGTTACTATTAAGTGAAGTTTTCCCAAATTACATTAATAAGCTTTGTTCTAGGTTTTTCCATGCGTTAATGTCAAGAAACTACACTTTATTGAATAATCTCGATATGAAAGTAACTATACATACACACGAATCTGGAAATCATTTGCAACAATACAAACAAACTAACCAAAGAAAATAAAGGTCTCTCATAATAAGAACAAGAATAAGACCACCAATATGATGGTCTAAACACGAAACAAAAACGTAAGAATCCTTAAAGAATAAGACCACCAATATGATGATCTAAACACGAAACAAAAACGTAAGAATGCTTAGACAGACCGGTTCATCACAATGATTAAACCCTATTTTAGTTTAAAATAAACTTGTCTTATATATATCCCAGTTATTGTAATTCTAATTTGTAGCACCACCAATATGAGGGTCTAAACACGAAACAAAAACGTAAGAATCCTTAAAGAATAAGACCACCAATATGATGATCTAAACACGAAACAAAAATGTAAGAATGCTTAGACAGACCGGTTCATCACAATGATTAAACCCTATTTTAGTTTAACTTGTCTTATATATATCCCAGTTATTGTAATTCTAATTTGTAGCACCTATCAAAAAAAGTAAACCCTAGTTGCAACAAGTGGATGTAGGTTTCACAACGAAACTGAACCACTATAAATCCTTGTGTCGTTTATTGCTTTTTATCTATCGTTTGTGCGTGTTTGAGTGTTGTATCCGCTGCGTACCGACTCTGATTCCTAACAACTGACATCATAGCTTTGGCTCGTTGTTACACATTATTTTTGCACGGAAAACGATTTTAGAAAGTTGTAACTTTGCGATCATTTGGGCTGGGTATGTATGTGCCGAGGATTGCCAATATTGACAACCAAGGAATTTCAATCGCTAGTTCCTGATTCTCTCTCTCTCTCTTTTTTCTTCCGATTAGCTTAAATAGGGTTGTCGGAGCTTGTTTCTTAGCTGTTAATTGCCGCCGCAGGAAGGGAGAGCAGGTCGGCTGATTAGGGTTTTAGGGTAGCCGTCGGAACCTGTCGTTGGTTGCCAAGACTGTGGTGGCCGGATTTTTTCCCTGATATTTTGGTCGCTGCTGCCAAGTTTCTGATTGCAGATTAGGGTCTTTTAACCCTTGAGTCGACATGTTAAAGTTTTTTTTGGGATTAATTTTGTGTTCAAGTTCGTTTATCTGTTTTCTGTTTGCTATTGTGATGACCGAGGACGGGAAGGTATAGATTGAGAAGTTCAACGAGACTAACTTTGCATGGTGAAAGATGCAAATTATAACTTTGTTGAGTCAAAGGGACTTGGATGTGGTATTGGGGGAAAAAACGGATACGATTAGTCAAGATGATTGTGACTTGAAGGACAAGAAGGCCAAGGCCGCTATTACATTGTCTTTGATGAGGCAAATAATAGCTTTGTAGAGTCAAAGGTACTTGGATGTGGTATTGGGAGAAAAAAAAACGGATACGATTAGTCAAGATGACTGGGATTTGAAGGACAAGAAGGCCAAGACCGCTATTACATTGTCTTTGACGAGGAATGTCGCATTCAAAATCATGAAGAAAACCACGGCTCGTGGCATGATGACAACTTTGTCAAACAAGTATGAGAAACAGTCAGCGACAAATAAAGTGTTCTTGTTGAGAGAATTTTTCTTGACTATGATGAAGGAAGGAGGCGTTGTGGCGGAGCATATCAATAACTTAAATTCGATTCTATCTAGATTAAGTTCTGTGGGAATTAATTTTGATGATGAGATTCAGGCTCTATCGTTGTTGTATTCACTGCCGATAGTTGGGCCGAAACGACAACTGCTATAACTAGTTCTGAAGGGCCCAGTGGGTTTACATTTACATGGATGAGGGATTTGACTCTTGATGAAGACGTAAGACATAATGATTTAGGTAATTCGTCTTCTACTGAGCTATTGAATGTAGGAAGGGGAAGAGTGAGCAAGAGGGACAGTGAGAGCAGGGGCAGACTCCAAAGATTGTCACATGTTGTCGCTGCAAAGAAGTTAGGTATTTTAAGAGTCAGTCTCTAAAAGGGAAAAAGGAAAAGTCTGCTGAACTTAACACTGACGAGGTCGTCTGTTATGATGATGCACTGGTTTGTAGTGTGGACTCTTGGGTCATGGATTCTGGAGCTTCGTTTCACGCTATGCACTACGGGGAAACGATGGTTAATTTAAAAAAAAGGTGGCCTTGGAAAGGTGCGGTTAGGCAACGATAAGATTCTTAAGGTTACGGGCATGGGAGATGTTAATCTGAAGACTCTATTGGGAACTACATGGAACTTACAGAATTTCAGAGTAATTCTAGGTTTGAAGAGAAAACTTATTTCTATAGGTCAACTGGATGAACTATAATTGGATGTAAGTTTGGTGGTGGCAAATGAAAGGTGATTGATGGAAATCTTGTGACTGCTCGTGAAAAGAAAAGGGATCGTTATACATGGTTGAGGTACCTACTGAGGGATGTGTGACCGTCCCAGTTCAGAGTGATAAAGTCCGGTTCGCTGAATCTCGCTAAGAGGGTTCACTTTGCAAACGTGAAGCCTTGAGTTACTGAGATGTCAACTGAATGTGTTCGGAGGTTGAAACAAGTATGTGGGTTTGGGAATAGTGGGAGCACGGGACGTGTTCCGGGTGCAGTTCCGAGGGTCCGTTGGGTTTTGAAGACTAAGGTTCTGAATGAGAGTCTCTTAAGGGGATTGTTTGCTGAATTTGGAGAGTAATAATGGTCTTCGGTATATCTTTGGAGCCGGTGGAACGTGCAAGCCATTTGGGACAGAAGATGGGTCGGTGGTGGTGGAGATAATCACGGCTGGGTCTGGTATGACTGGTATTGAGTTGAAGCTCGGTGGAGCTTCAACGGGCCTTTCAGGTAACTGATGAGAAGGGTCGTTCAACTAGGAGGGTTTGTCATGAAGTCTTAGCTTGGGCTTGGAGGACTTGATTATAAATATTACTGAGTTACTGGTTCTGGATTGCTTGGATGGTTTGTATAGGCAAAGCTTTCAAGTGGGAGATTGTTAGGTTATGAAAGCTATTGGGTTTGGGCCGAGCTAGGCTCCTCTTTGGGCTTGTTACGGCTAGAATTCAAGGGGAATATAGTAGCCGACCCTAATAGGCTAAAACTCATTGTTACCTATTTTAGTTTAACCTAATCTTGTCTTATATATATCTCAGATATTGTAATTGTAAGTTTGTATCTATGAATAAAAGTAAACCCTAGTTACAGCAAGTGGATGTAGGTTTTACAACAAAACAGAACCCTATAAATCCTTGTGTCGTTTATTGCTTTTTAACTATCGTTTGTGTGTGTTTGTGTGTTGTATCTAATGCGTACCGACTCTGATTCCTAACACCCCCTTCTTTCTCTCCATCCAATATGTAGCATCCATATAGCAAACTGTGTAACCAAAAACTAACCATGACCCGCATGTGATTTAGAGAGTAAACAAGTCATTGGGTCTTCTACCGAGTCCAACCTTCTTACACCTAACTGCTTATCCAAAACCAGCAAGCCCAACTGCATTTAATCTTTAATCGCAAGCCTAATCCAGTCTGACATGTAGCCGAGCACATAGCCCTGTACTCGACTTCGGCCGTAGACCGAGAAACAATTCATTGTTTCATACTTTTCCAAGAAATAAAGAATTTACCCAAGAAAATACAAAACCTTGTTACCGACCGTCTAGATCCTAAACATTTTGTGCAATCCGAATCAGCAAAGGTAGCAAGTTCAAAAGACGTACCTTTCTCAATTAAAATACCTTTTATCATGAGCCTTTTTCAAATAACGCAGCAGCAGCAAAGCAATTTTGAGATGTGAATGAGAAGGTTTATGCATAAATTGACTTAGAATTAAACTGTATAAGATATGTTAGGTTTGGTATGTGACAAAGAAATGAGTTTACCAATTAGATTTTTATAAGAGGTTATGTTAGGCATAAAAGATTCATCATACTAACTATTAGACACTACAAGATAATTTTATTCAATTACATTAACAGGCTTACATCTAGTTAAACCAAACTCTGTCAACAAATCAATACAATATTTTCGTTGAGACAAACAAACACCACCAATAGTTCTAACAATTTCAATACCAAAGAAAATATTTTAACTCACCCAAATTCATAATCATAAACAATAGTTCTAACAATTTCTCTATTTCGTCTTAGTTATTTCTGGTGATCACAATATCATCAACATAAACTAATAATACAATTAACACCAAAGATGTTGATTTTATAAACAGAGAATAATCATTTTTGCTTTGACAAAACCCAAGTTTAACTAGCACACTTACTAATTTTTCATTCCACACTCCTGGTGTTTGTTTCAGACCATACAGACACTTAGTTAATTTACACACTTTTGTTTCATTTTTTTGAAAAATACCCTTCTGATAGGCTCTTGTCCTCATGCAAGTTACCACACAAAAGCATTATTAATGTCCATTTGATATGACGACAAACTATTTTTAATTGCTAAAAAAATAACACACTGAACCGTCACCATTTTTACAACATGTGAAAAAGTCTCATCAAAATCTATTCCCTGACTTTGATTGTAACCTTTTGCAACTAACCTAGCCTTATACCTCTCTATTTCACCTATAGATTTGTACTTCATTTGTACACCCATTTACACCCTAAAGGTTTTCTATCCTTAGGCAACTCTACTAATTCCCAAGTTTTATTTCTGTTTAGGGCCTCCATCTCCTCATTCATGGCATTTACCCAATCAAAGACAACTTGTTTAAAAGACTTAGGCTCAACACCTTTGTTAGTTCAGATATAAAATACATGTTTTCTATATAAAGTTTAGAGTAATTTACCATTTTTTCTAATCCATAATTGACATTGCTTCTACTACGAAATCTTGCAATTTTCTAGGAAAAGTGGAATTTCTAGTTATCCGTCTAGGGACAGATACAACTACAGGACCTTTAGAAGAGTTTATATTATCATCAGTTAGATTGTGAGACTGTTGAATTTCAACCTCACCTTCACAATCAGTGTTGTCACTATGTTGCAGATCAATATTAGTAGTCTCATTATTATGCACACTCTTCTTATCATCGTGTTTTCCACTTTCAGACACTTGGGTTTTTGTGAATAAAAAATATATATAAAAACAATTAAGATTGTTAGCATACATATCCGGATTTGAATCAGATTGTGAAAGATTTTTACAATCATCTTTGAATGGAAAAACATATTCATAAAATTTAACATCTCTTGAAAAAAAATACTATTTTTTTATCTAAACTCCATATTTTATAACCTTTCTAGTAACCAAGAAAGACACATTTTTGAACATGAATAGCAAATTTGTTTGAAACATTTAAAATTATGCTGAAGCACAAACCACCAAAGTTTCTTAGGTGTTGTAAAGAGGGTTTAAAGTTGAACATTAGTTCATATGGAGATTTACCATTCAGAACAGAAGATGGAGTCTTGTTAATAAGATAGGTAGCAGTTAAAACACACTCAGTCAAGAACCTAAGTGGCAAACCAAATTGAAAGAGTAATGACCTAGCCACATTTAGAAGATGTCTATGTTTTCTCTCTACTGCTCTATTCTATTGGGGTGTATAAGCACAAGAAGTTTGATGAATAATTCCATTTTCTTTTAAAAACTTATCCATTTGATTATTCACAAATTCATTTCCGTTATCACTTCTAAAAACTTTTAACTGTTTCTTCAAATTGTTTTTTATTAAATTGAAATAACTTTCTAGATTATAAAAAACCTCATCCTTATATTTTAAGAAATACACCCATACAGCCCTAGAGTAATCATCAACAACAGTAAAAAAATAGCGACACGCTTCCCTGCTTGTAACCTTATAAGTTCCCCAAACATCCACATGAACTAAATCACCTGTATTTGAGGAGACATGATCACTCATAGGAAAAGGATTTCTATGTTGCTTAGCCCTATGACAAACATCACATGTTGACATGTTATTTGTAACTTTAATTTTTAAATTCTCATTTAAAATTCTTAATACTTGATTAGACTGGTGTCCTAGCCTAGTGTGTCACAAATTTACAAGATCAACACTTTTAAAACACACCTTAATAGACATAGAAGCATCACCAAAAAAAATACAGACTATCCATGTGATTACTAGTAACTAGGGTTTTCTTTGTGTACAATCCTAAATATACCAATAATGTTCATCAAAAGCAACTAAAAGTTTATTATCTCGAGCAAGTTTGTAAATCGACATCAAATTAACATAATATTCCGGGACAACAAACACATCTAACAAAGTAACATGATCATTTAATTTCAAACATTCAGTCTTAGTTACAGTGGCATATGTTCCATTTGGGTGTTTAATTTTAATATTGAATTCGGATACATCAATTTGATTAAAATTAGACAAACTAGATATCTCAGTCGCAAAACCTTACACACATCTACTAAAACAACTAGCAGAGAAGAAACCAATTGAATTATCTCCTACGCTCATACTTTGAGAACTTTCACCAGATTTTTCATTTAACAATCTTAAAACTATTGAAATTTGATATGGTATGAGTGATGGAACGGTGGAAGTAGAAGATTTAGTTCCTTGATTACTCTCTGCCCAGATTTTTGTTTAAACTCAGGTGGATATCCTACAATCTCATAACATCTCTCTATTATTGTATGACCCAATTTATTGCAATGTGTATATTTTAAGTTGGGGTTTAGACCTCTATTAACCTTTCTTTTACTAACAAGACCGATCAGATTTAGAAATAAAACCACATTTTGTCCTTTTGACACACTGCTAGTACTCCTATGTGACTCTTCTCTTGATACAATTGAAAAAGTAGTTTTAATGGTTGGAAGAGGATCTCTTCTTAAAAGATTTGTCCTAACCGGTATGTACACATCATTCAGTCCCATAAGGAACTGCATAAGATTGATTAAGTGATTAAAATCATTAAACTCTTTAGAGGCTTGTCAAGAACATGAGGGAAGTTGAACCATTTCATCAAATTGTTTCCACGTTGAATTCAGTTTCTGATAATATTCATAAACAGTTGATCCATTTTGACTTACAGAATTAATTTTTTTGATATACACCAAATATAACAGACCATTTAGTTTTATCGTAAGTCTCCCTTAAATCTTCCCAAACTTCAGACGCCAATTTCGAATAGATTTGACCCACATAAAGTTCTTCACAAACAGAATTGAGAATCCAAATAAGGACAGCATAAATAATTACATTTATCCCATTAACTAGCCTAACACGATGTTATTTGCAATTCAGTTTCTGATATACATTTATCACAAACAAAGGATCACTAGCTTCAAGCTTATTAGTCAAGGTGTCTTTGCTAACTATGTCCGGTATCAGCCATTTAACCAGGTTAAAACTAAACACACAGAGAATGAAATCACACAAGCACTCCCAAAGAAATCGACCAAAACCAGAGCCATGTTTTCACACCATTCATTGATGGCAGATCAAGGATTAGACTTATGGTTGATGATGCAAACACACAAGAGAAGATTCTTAACCCAACCACATATGTGTAATCAAGATAATAAGTGTGACTAAAAATAGATAAAAGGGAAAGAAGTTCCTCACAGAGCAGCCTCCTAAACAAAGCCAAGCGAGCCGTAACCTTCACTTAGGGTTTCAAGTTCACACCAGACAAAGCTTCAGTAGTCAGACAGGACCGATCTAGGGTTTCGTTGTAACAGAAACCCCCAAAACTCAACACGAATAGTAGAAGAATCGCCTCAGAATCGTCTCGTACCAAGAATAATCTCATATCTGTAACCCTAATGTATCAGCATCAGAAGAATAACAGCGGAAGAACCAATCGACGGTTAACCAAAGCCTTTTGACTCTGATACAAAGAAATCATTCATTATATGTATAAACTTTTTTTTCCAACGGTAACATTTTAGTGAACTGAATATCCAATTAAAGCCCAAGGAAGGCCCAAAATAAGATTTACATTTTTTTAACAACAATTTGAAACAATGATGCCCACCGACCCACTCGATCATTTACACCCCCACATGAGGAAACCCACCATAGGTGAGAAAAACCCTCTGGTCCAACTTAGACACCCTTTGATTTTTGTCATAAGTGAAACTTGAATCCAACACCTCCTTATTTTGATGAAGTCTTGGGTATACATCTTTGTCACTAGACTAAGCTAGTGGTTGTATATAAGATTTACATATTTTACATATGTTGAAGAGCATTTTAAGAGTATGCCGAAGAGTAAGAGTATCTTGAGTCTAATAAAAATTATGAATATGTTAGAGCATAATATGGTTGATATATTTGATTCAAGAAGGTGAGATGGATTTTATTCTGGTGAGTTCAAACTTTTGGTGGATAAAGGTCCTAAAAGAGATACTAATGTTATCAATTGTCTCAAGGATAAAGTTGGTACACTTTTCGACATCTATGTATGCTATAACTATATCAAATATGGAGAAGTGTGATAGAGAATGACTAGCATATTCGAAAGAGCTAGACATAGTTTTTTGTTTACGTTATAAAGTGTTTAGAAATGGGCCTTCGAAGAGGTGGCAAACCTAGTTTCACTACTGAAATGTGCATTGATCCAATATTTCCATAAAGACATCCGGTTCGAAGTAGAAAACAATTTGATAAAAGTTTAAGTGACAAAGAAGTTTCATTTTCAGTTGAAAACAATTTTAAAGCCAATTATTTCTTATATATTGTTGATCAAATTACTTCTTCTCATGAAACAAGATTTGATCAATTCAAATAGTAGATAAAGATCTTAAGTTAAGTTGAGGGAGTTAGAAAAGCTTAAGTTAAGTTGGCGTGTTCTTGAAGATGCACCCAAGTTTCATGAAAGATCTAATGTTGATGGAGATAATCCATATATGAAATTGAAGTTATTTGACACATTACATACTAGTGAAGTTATCAACCCTACATATGTTTTGAAACATATTAAACAACTCGACTATTTCCCAAATGCAAGCATTGCATATAGAATATTATTGACTATTTCAGTGACAATGATATCTGCAGAGAGGAGTTTCTCAAAGTTTAAGTTTTAAAATCTTCCTTACGATCAACAATATTACAAGAAAGATTTAACTAATTGACAAATATAGTCATCGAGAACGAAATATTAGACTATATGAACTATGAAGCCTTGATCAATCAATTTACTATAACAAATGCTAGGATATTTGCATGATTCGTCGGTTAACTACTAAAGTATATTATTCTAAAACTATATTTTTGTTATGTTTATGGCTATAAAATTTTTACCCTTAATAACAATGATTTATTTTTTTATTGTTTAGGACCCATTTTTCTAGCTCGCCCTAGACCCCTAAATCCTCAGTTCCGGTCCTGCTCATGAGTCTGTCGTTGCCGACTCGGTCTAAATCACAAAACACCACCGCATATATCTCATTCTCGATGGCCATAACCCAAAGACCGACACCACAACGACAAAACATGCAACCCTACACCCGGTTTACACTGTCACCAACATACATAACAAGATTCGTGTTCTTGACGACACCAAGTTGACATACTCGTGATGGGTAAAATAGTTCAAACTCCATGCACGTGGATACAAGGCCTCCAACCACATCGAGGGAACACCTCCACTACCAAAAACCAACCCGACTCACGAGTCGTGGGCGGAAATTGATGACATTGTCCTTCAATGGATCTATGGAACACTTTCAGATGAACTTCTAGCGGATCCTTGACTCTTTGACATCGATTCTAATGAATTATTGGTATTAGATTCAACGTATTTTCTTGAATAATTAAGGGTCTTATGATGTGGCTCTCGAGCACAACTTTACTAATATTACTTTGGCCACATGTTCATCTATATACGACCACTGTCAGAAATTGAATGGTCCTATGACGCTTCTCGTACTCGTAGGCGTGGATGAGGAAACTAGTGGCGCGAAGGTCGTAGCCCTAACGGGGGACAAGTCCGTAACTCAGGCCAACAACCGTTGAATCCGGGATATGAGCCGTGGGGGTGGTGGCCATCGCACGTATACGTGTCCGAGTTAGGGTGTTTCACACTCTTAGGAACCTCACTTATGTCTAGGGCTGTAAACGAACTGAACGTTCAGCGAACAGTTCATGAACAGTTCGGCGAGAAGTTCGTTTACGTTCGTTCGTTTAATAAATGAACGAACATGAACAAGAAATTCTGTTCGATTAACTAAATGAACGAACATGAACAAATGTCTCGTTCGTTCAGTTGTGTTTGTGAATGTTCGGTAAGCTGTTCGTGAACGTTCGTTCATTTAAGTTCGTTTATGTTTGTTCATTTTCGTTTATTTAAGATGTTCATTAATATTTTTGTATATTTCTGTTTTATTTTATCTAAACATTTTATATTCTTTAATTTTTAACATTTTTTATTACCCTAACAATTAATTAAGTAAAGTAGGAAACCATATTCTTATTTATGCGTAATTTCCCTACCCACAATTATTCAATTAGGGCTTCTAAGTTCTCAATTATAAATAATGTAAGCTTCCCTCTCCTAAATCATGTAAGCATTAGGGTTGACATCAAAAGTCCTAAACAACGCTTCGTTTAGTAACGTTCGTGAACAAACCCATTTCCTTAATGAACGAACACGAACATGAAATTTCGTTCGGTTAGTGTTCGTGAACAAGTCCAATGTTTAACGAACGGACACGAACAAGGCTCCGTTCGGTTCGTTTACAGCCCTATACACAATGCACACGTTGTGTATTATAGGTTAATTAGATGATGTCACATGGGATCAGAGGCGGATTCAGTGTTTAGGAAGGGTGGGCTACTGCCCACCGTCTAAGGCCCAGCGATCTTGATCTAGGGTCCCAGTAACTAACCTAGCCCACACCACATGATGCGATTGGTTTTTCTTTTGAACGACTTAACAATACAGGAGGATCGCATCCATGGTTACGCTACGTCCCTTGAACTTCCAACTCCGATCAAATCTGGATCGCAATCACCATCGCAACACCGGCAGGGGCAAGAACCTCCAATTCCGATCGCAAGCATCCATGCTCCCCCCCCTCTAGGGTTTTCAGTTTTGATTTCTGAGTAACCGGTAAGTTTTCAAGCTTTTTTACATTATTTTTTATCTCTTGATAGTTGATAACCCGATTTTAATACAAATTACTTGTTAATTTACAGCAATACAACCTTTTTAATCACTTGACTTGATGATGTCTTCACATAAAATTAAACAATGTGTGTATCTTTTAAACTTTTACCCTCTTAAATAAGTCTTGAATGTATATTTAGGCTCTCAATTTGTGATTTATGTTTTGTTTGTGTATATGTTAGTTATTAGTTTGATTTGGCAATTTCGTTTCTCATTTCATTTTTTTCATTCGTTCCTTTTTTACTCACCCGCATTTTGTCCATCCTACAAAATAATTTTGTATCCGCCACTGCGTGGGATATCAAGACATATTTCAAACGAGTTCTAAAAGTCTGAGCTTTATGATGTCCAATCATACTATGACACATGGAATTGTAATAACCATCTTTCAGGGAATCTTATGTTGCCCAGGGTGGAACAAGAATTGTAAACAAGAACAAATGAAATATTCAAAAATTGATTTGTATTGAATGATCGTTATGAATCTACGATATGTTTATGTGTATATATATACAAAATGAAAGGATATGTCCTTTCCCTAAATTGAGTTTAAAGGATTGACAATTTAACCCCTCTAATTCTAACACTTATACATAACAAATATAACTAGAGTTTTACTAACTACATAAATGATCCCCTAAGTATAAAGTGATCAGGATTAGTCCTTCAATCACCCACTAATCACGATCATATTTGTTGCAGATCTTTAACACCGAGTAGCTTCCTCATTGTGATGAACTTGTCTCTTCCCAGTGCTTTTGTTAGTATGTCTGCCCTTTGTAGTCCCCACTAATGTGTTCAACATTAATGTGATTGTTTTCCACACATTCTCGTATGAAATGATAACGAGTATCAATGTGCTTACTTCTTCCATGAAATACTGGATTGTTCATTAGAGCAATAGCAGATCTATTGCCCACTAGTAATGTGATCTTTTCTTCTTTCCATCCGGTTATTGCAGTGAGTAATCTTTTTAGCCATAATGCTTGACAAGCTGCTGCAGTTGCTGCCATGAATTCTGATTCGCAGGATGATAGAGCAACTGTTTGTTGTTTCCGAGTACACCAAGTTTTCAGAGAGTTTCCAAAATAGAAAACTATTCCCGTGGTGCCTTTTCCTTCATCTGTGTTGACTCCATAACTGCTATCACTATAGTCGGTTATTTTGGAGCCACCAATTTTATAGTATGTTATACCAAGGTTTTGTGTTCCTTTGATATAACGTAACAATTGCTTAATAGCTTTCAGATGATGTTCTTTAGGTTCTTGCATGAACCTACTAAGTAAACCAACATAATAGCAGAGGTCTGGTCTTGTATGTAACAAGTATCTCAAACAACCAATTAAGCTTCTATATTCTATTGCATCAACTGAATTTCCCCCTTAAGTTTTTGTCAACTTTGTTCCTGGATCCATTGGTATCTTGGTATCATTGCTATCCAACATTCTCACATCTTTGAGAATTTTGGTGATATAGCCAAATTGCTTAATAGATATTTCGCCCCCTGTTTGGGTGACTTCTATTCCAAGATAGTATGCCAGTAACCCTAGATCACTCATTTCAAACTTCTCTTCCATTCGAGATTTGAAGTGATCTATTTCTTTCTTTGGATTTCCAGTCACTATTAGATCATCAACATAGACTCCAATTAGTAGAGTTGAAGTCTCATTTCTTTTTGTGTAGATTGCTTGTTCCAAAGAACTCTTTTTAAATCCAAGGGATTTTAAGGTATGATCCAACTTAACTGTCACACCCCAACCGATGGCGGATTATACGTCGGAGCGGACGCGGTTGTTCAATAGCACAAGGTTGACTATTAAAGTTTAAATAGTTTCATTAATGACTTTCAAGGTTTTCAATATAAGGAAAGAATTCACTACATAACAAGAATACAAGTTTAATTTAATAAGTATTCTAGGTCCAAAGCATCCTATGTGGTCACAATAAAGTCTCATATTGATGTACCTGAAACATGTGAAGAAATCTGTCAACTAAAAATAGTTGATGAGATACGAAGGTTTTGACACAATTTAACAAGGTCTTTGAAAAGTTTTACAATTCTCTATGTCATGCATTCTATAGTATAAGTGTGAGAGCAAACATGTTAAACATTGTGCATATCAATCCTCCAACCAAGTTTAGGCATAACCCGAAGGTTACCCTTAAAAGCTTAAAGTTTAAATTCAGTAACAATCACCGTGGGCTCCCCCCGAAGGGTCAATCAAACTAGGTGGATTTGTCAAATACAATAGATCTATTATTGTTACTATAGGCTTGATAAAAGTTAATGGATATACTAGTATTAAGTTTAATTTAAGCATGCAAGTCTCAAACATAACACAAGAATAAGCATATAGGCATAGTTTGTACAAGAATTGTATAAGTTTTGATACATGTTTCACCCCAAGTTTATAAAGAATGTAAAACGAAAAAGGGGCTAAGTATACTCAATTGGAATAATGAAGAGTATCCGACAAGATTTAGTGTAACAAGACTCTGAGGGAGAATATATTCTCACAACAAGCCTAAGAATACAAGTATAAAGTTTCAAGTTTGATCCTATAAGTCTATGGCAAGTATCTAGGATTCTAAGATTGACTAGGATTCCAAATAGGAGATGGGAATGATTGTGTTTTGTAAAGTTTGAATCAAGTTTCAAATAAAGATTTTGAATGACACAAGACTTGAATATCAAAGTTTAATAAGTCTATAGTTTAGAATAATTACTACTTGAACTAATTATTAGTTGCACAATTTAGGTAATAATGATTTCGAAGTAGTTTTCTAAGTATTTATAAACGGAGTTGTAATAATAGTTAAGTGTAAGGCTAAATGATTATTTAAAGATTAACAATAATTATTTAAAGAATAATTAGGTATTAAATATTAATAAATATTATTTAAAAAGGGTAAATAACGATTAAAGATTAATAATAATTATTCAAAGAATAAATAGTAATTAAGGATTAATAATAATTATTTAAGAAATACATAATTATTAAGGTTAAATAATTATCTATAAGAATAAATAATTATTTATGATGAATAATTTATCTAAAAGACTAATTACTTTATAAAATAATCCATATAAATCATTTTAGATTTATTAAAGTATTTAAGAGTTAGATATTTATTTTACAAATTAACTTGTAACTAACTAATGTTTTAAAATGGGGTTATAAGTTTAAACATTAATAAGTACATATAAGTTTGTAACAATGTTAAATAGGATTTCTTATAAAATTTATGTTTTAATTATAAGTTTATAAATGTTCTTAAGTTTCTTTTTATTTTATAAAGTTTATAAGTTTATAAACATTTAGAAAAATAAATAAAGTATATTATTTTTTTTTGTTTTAAATTTTATATAAGCAAATAGGTTTATGTTTATATAAAATATAAGTTTTGTAAATTTACAAGTCTAGGATTTATTAAGTAAAAGTTTCTGTTTTTATAAAGTTTATAAGTTTATAAAGTATATTCATTTTAAATAATTAAATGAGCCTTGAATTTAATAAGTATAAATTTTATAAAGATGTAAAAGTTTATAAGTTTCCTGTTTTCAAATTAATATACAAGTTTTATAAACATTTCTGATTTTATAAATTTAATATAAGTTATTTATGTTTTATTAAAGTTTATATTTATTTTTAAAGTTTAAACATAATTAATTCAGAAATTAAAGTTTCAAATTTTATAAAATATTTTATGTTTAGAATGTAAGTTTTATAAAGTTTAAAAGTATTTTTATAGTTTTTAAGTATTAAAAACTCATTTTAAATAATTAAACTTTTATAAGTTTTAATTAAGTTTAATTAAGTAAAATGTTTCTGGAAAATAAAAGTGTAAATAAAGTTCATTTTTAAGTTTATAAAAGTCTAACAAAATTTATAAAAATTATTAGAAATATTAAACCTGATTAAATAAGCATAAAAAAATAAAATACAAAAACTCAGGTTGGCTGGATTCGAAACCGGGCCAACCGAGTCTACACACCAACGCACAAACCACCCGGCTACGGGCCTCGCTAAGGTTTTATTCAGAAAAAAAATAGATAAACACATACCCAAATCATCCATATTCTCCTTATGAACCCTAGAATCAAAATCCTTGAAATACGACCTGATAATCCCTCTGTCATTGCAATTTGACAGAGGGCTTTCGATTGTATGATAAAAACGACGAGTTTAGCTTTTCGAATTACCTAGAATGATGTCGGATCGAGGGAGAACGAGTTTACGTTCACGGTCGGCTGTCAAAGAGCTTGATCGGCAATTACAGGTACTAATCGGTGAAATTGAGTGTTCACCGAGTTGAAGTGTGATGTCGTTAAGGTGTTTCAACAGGTATTTATCCTCAATTTCGTGGATTAATGTCCGGTTAGTTGGGGAGATTACGGGTGATTAATTATGATTTCGAATTCGAATTACGGGCCATTAAAGTTGAAATCGGCCGTTGAAAGTAGTTGGGTTTGGGTCGCACGCGTGATTCGGAGCTCGAGGAGCATTCAATTTAGTCGGGAACACGTTTTTGAATAATCCGAGCCCAAAACCGGTCATAGTGAGACTCGAACTCATGACTGGTTTCAACTCCGGAAGTTTGGTCGAATTACACAACTAGTCCCTGTAGTTTCGAAGTTTTGTTATTTTATGTATAATTATATATTTCCAAAATGACAATTTTAGTCCCTGGCTTTATATAAAAATAAATATGTTTTATTTTTTTTTATAAAAACCATATAAGTCTTATAAGTTTTATCATCTTTAATAAAAACTAAAATTTTATTTTATTTTATAAGTTTATAAAATAATTCTTAAGATTTAAGTTTATAAAATAAGTTTATTATATTATTCACATAACCACAACTTACAAAGTTTTAAGAATTTTAACATATTCATTTATAAGATACATATTTATAATTCATATATATATATATATATATATATCTCAAGTATATTTGTGTTTCTCAAATATATATATCAATTAAATCAATATTCATCATTTACGAAAATAGTTTTACTAGGATTTCAAGTTTGAATTTATAATACGTGCAACGGTTTTAGAAAAATATATGTTGGAAAAATTCGGGATATTACATTAACATTCCATGCACGTGGTGCTTGTCTTAGCCCATATAGTGCTTTTGAAAGTTTATATACCTTTCCTTGGTTTTCTGGTTTCATAAAACCTTTCGGTTGTGAAACATATACTTCTTCTTTAAGTTCGCCATGTAGGAAAGCAGATTTTACATCTAAGTGATGTACTTCCCAACCATTGTAGGCTGCTAAGGCCAAAATTAGGCGGACTGTCTGTATACGTGCTACGGGAGCAAGACTTCATCAAAGTCTATCCCATGTTGTTGCACATAACCTATTGCAACTAAACGAGCCTTGTGTTTTATAATCTTTCCACTTGAATCTCGTTTAGTCTTAAATACCCATTTTAGGCCAATTGCCTTTTGATTGTTGGGTAAAGTGGTTAACTTCCACATTTTGTTTTTGTTGATTGAGTCTATTTCTACTTACATAGCCTCATTCCACTTTTCATCTTCCGATGCTTCTTTATAATTCTTAGGCTCATCTTCAGCGAGTAGTAACTCGGTGGTTTCTACCTCCGGTGCTAATTCATTAATTTTTGAAAAAGCACGAAAACCTTGTAAAGGTGTGTGATCATATGGTCTAGATGAACTTCCTGAAGTTGAAGCATCTTCAGCAGATTCTTTTGAATTTGGATCATAGCTATATGGTGGAGTGAAAGGTGAATGTGGTGATGGAGGACTTTCATCCTCATTATCACTATCATTCGTGTTATCACCTTGATTAGTCTCAACTTGAGTTACATGTATAACTAGTGGATCAGTAACTTGAGTATTTTCAATAGTGAAGTTGGTCCACTCAGGTTCCTCATGGTTGAAATTTTCTAAGTATTCACTCCAATCCTATGATTCCTTTTCCATGAATTTGACATCTCCACTGATGCAAATTTTTCTTGATATAGGATCAAATAGCCTATATGCCTTTGATCATGGTTCAGTGCCTAAGTACACCATTTGTATACTTCTATCATCTAACTTCTTTAGATGAGGCAAGGCAACTTTTGCATAAGCAATGCAACCAAAAATTCTGAGATGGTCAAGTTTTGGTTTTATGCCTTTCAAAGCTTCATACGGGGTGCAGTTTATTAGTGCCTTAGTTGGGACACGGTTCAAAACATAAATTGCATGTCTTACTGCTTCTGCCCAAAAATTCTGAGGCATGTTTGATGCTTTCAACATACTCCTGGTAGTCGACATTATAGTTCTATTTCGTCTTTCTACTACCCTGTTTTGTTGTGGTGAGTATGGTGTTGTAAGCTGTCTAGTAATGTCATTCCTTTTGAAATATTGTGAGAATTCATTGGATCTGAATTCTCCACCTCTATCAGTTCTTAACATTTTTAGCTTGGTTCCGACCTCATTTTCAACCATCAGTCTAAACTCCTTAAAGATCTCAAAGGCTTGATCCTTAGAGTTAAGAAAGTACGCCCACATGTATCTAGTACAATCATCTACTAGAAGAAACACGTATTTCTTTCCAACCGAGCATGCCATAACCATGCTTGGTCTTCTAAATTTGCCAATAAGCAAGTGGGTGTACCAATATTCAACTTAATATGGTATAGTCTATTGGTGGAACGTATAACCTTCATAAGAAGTTTCTGATTTTGATCATACAAAAATAATAGGCTATGTTCCATTATTATTTTGCACCCAATTTCAGTCAGTTGTCCTAAACTTAGGATATTGCTCTTGAGACTTGGAATGTAGTATACTTGGGAGATAATCTTTTGATCCCTATACTTACATTCCAGTAATATGGAGTCTTTGCCTTTAATTTGTACACATGAACCATCTCCAAAACGGACATTTTCGCTAGCCGATTCATCTAGATCAGTGAAATGTGTTCGTGTACCGGTCATATGGTTACTTGCACCATTATCTAAGTACCACATACTTTTATGGGTAGTTATGACCTTATTAGGTTCATTTTCCTTTTCATTTAGGAAAACTTCTTGATGGATGTCATTGTTTATCAGTAATTGCCATCAAGAGGGTTGGCTCTTCATCTTCTTGCACTAGATTAGAATGTTCTTGTGCATGGTTCTTTTGAGGACAACTACTTAAGTTGTGCCCACGTTTCTTGCATTTGAAACGTGTTACTGTTTTTATATCCCTCATAGGTTTCTTCTTTGCTATGATTGGATTTCCAAGAGGAATCTTCCTCCTTTTCAGGTTGTTTTGATTTACTACCACGCCATTTACTTCGTGATGGATTAAACTTCTTGTGTCCACGTTTCTATCCCATTGTCTACAACTAGACTTATCGTGATGTGTGAACAAGAGTTTGTCATTGTTTTCACCATGACTACCATTTTTCCACTTAATCCTTTCTTCAAAGGTTTTAAGTCTACCGATGGTCTCATCAAGTGAGATTGTGTCAAAATCATTATTTTGTTCCAATGATGCAACCATGTGGATAAACCTTTATGGCACGGAGATTAGTAATTTCTGTACTAACGTAGGTTGATCAAATGTTGATCCTAGGCTATTCGCCCTAGACACAATATTGTTTAACTTTGCAGTGAACGAATCAACCATGTGGATAAACCTTTTATTGTTGTTTGTTTCACCCATAATTTTGGTTTAGAAGAAATGCAAATGGTTATATGCTAACAGAAAAGCAAAACTTTTCTGATTAAATAGAAAATTTTAATTCTTGGTAAAAAAAATTAACAAATGAATTTCTTGACAAGAATTAAAAGGAATTCTTAAGTGTAAACGAGATAAGAACAGTTGCTTAAGAAAAAACAATTCCTAACAGGAAGTCAATTTGTGATTTATAAACAGAAAAAGGTTGTAAATTCCTAACAGGAAGGAAAAACGAAGGAATAAAAATATAGGAAGAACAAAAGTTTAAGCCTAAAGCAAAACAGATTTCAAATTAAGAAAAAATTAAAACATGGAGCTTTGTTAATCCTGGATTATGATCTTCGTTTGACTTTCTGCAATCAGGGGCTTCCCTCTGATGTGTTCGTAAAATCAATTTAAAAGAAGAAACAAGCCTCTGTTCCTTTCTTGATCACCCGAACAGATTGCAATTTGGATCCTTAATCGATATAAAAGAAACAAACGAGTACACAAAAAATGTTCTCTGATTTCTTTTATATGACAAACAATCAACAAATCCAACAAATCCAAATCCAACACCGTCGACTTTCAAACTTCAGGCGATTCGCGAATGATTTTGAAACTTGATTTCTGGATTGTTTTGAGAGTTCTTGAATCAATAGATATATTGAAATGATTAGTCAAACGGATGTATTGAAATAATTGTATCAAAATTGAATTATTGAGTTGCTAAACAATTTACTGTTTTGATATTTAAATTAGTGGCTTTATCATGGACTACTGTTTTCCCTGGAAAATCAAAAAAAGGACCAAAAAGTGGTTAACATTTCATCTTTTTCTACAAGGGATACAGTCTGATCAAAAATAAGATAAAAAACGATATTTTTGTTATTAACCTTCAGAGCTCCACAATCTGATGGTACTGAACATTTGTATGCATTATGGGATTTTTTTGTTTTATGATCAAAGGAAGGAAACTATAACATGATCTCGAAAGACAACCTGGGTCGGTATGAGAAAGTTTTGGAGAACCATCAACATTATTTTCAGTGGCTAACTTTCCATCCGAGAGTGAATCACGCGGAGGTTGAACTCGATATAGGTTTGACCTTTGACCATTCTTCAACATTTTGTTTCTTTGTTCAAATGTAACTTTTAACATTTCTTTATCAAGCAACATTTTACATGACTTTTAAAAAATATGGATTTACCTGGACTGGAGTAAGTAAGAACTATGTTGTTGATTGTATTACTTTTTAGTCATTAGAAAAAGTTATAAGCTTTGACTTATTGAATGCAGTGAAGTCGCACGTAAGCTTCGACTGTTTTTGTTTGAATTGTTGTTTTTGTTTACTTTTTGCTACTTATTGGTTGGATCATCAAAGTGACTTTTAATTCATTTGACCAATTTCATTTTATCAACTTCCAGGCGTTGGGTCTAATTAACGAGTAATGATTTGAATTAGAGTCTAATTGATGCTTTTGGTAATGCATTTTGGATTCTTGCTTATAATCTATATAATGTTAGATTTTCTCATTTATTTGTGTCCTTATTATCTTTTATGCTTTTGTGAATGCGAAATTGAGGTATGAATATTTTGTCGTGTGGTTCAGGTTGAGCTTGAATATGGTGTATCATTAGCCAACAGTAGCTGCAGCCATCGGTGCAGACCAAGATGTATTTAGAATCAAAAGTTTATATCAAGAATCCATGGGAATGAGGAATAAGTTGGTTAAAAAGTTAATATGGCTTCTTGTCATTGGGGCTTGCCGTCATTGAGCGATTGAAGAAAGTCCAATTTGAATTAGGGTCAAAATTAAGTTATCTTCATGTGACTTGAAGAGGATAGACGATCAAGCATCAAGCTGAGAGCCGGCCGCGGCTGAGAGCCTGCCGCGGCTGAGAGCCTGCCACGGCTGATAGCCTGCCACGGCTGAGAAGCCATTCTTCGCTGCGGGACACCAAGCCAAAGACGTGTCACGGCCAAAGATATGTCACGACTCAAAGCACAAGCGCAACAAGAAGGGGAAGGTCGGTTGTAAGGAGTGCAGGGGGGACCACCTGCCGCGGCTGAAGGCCTGCCGCGGCTGAAGGCCTGCCGCGGCTGAGTGTGTATCACGGCCAAAGTGCAACAAGGATGGGGAAAACGGAACCCATGCTAGAAGGAAAGAACAAGGACGGAATCGACAAACCCTACCCCAGCCGCGGCTGAGGCCGTGCCGCGGCTCAAGGATGTCCCGGCCGAAAGATGGACTCATCTGACATCGGACGACATCTCCCACTCAACACTTAGAAAATATCAAAGAAGTTACGAAGGAAATAATCTCATACCAGAAAATAATACTAAATAACTAAGATAACGCCTCATTGGGCATAAGAGTCAACTATAAAGACAACACCAATGGGGAAACCTGAACCCATAATAGAAAGAGGTCAGGAAAGAACAAGTAACACAAAAAGGGGAGTCAGCTAACAAGACAAGATATGTCAGGGACAGAACCTGTACACAGGGAACACGGGTCAACTATACAAACAAAGATAATTAAATACACCCTGAACTCCCTAAGCACGAATGAGGAAATAACAGTCATATTAGCAGAAGTAGGGAGAGATGTTTGACTGCATACAACCTACAATGGATACCCAGTCCAAACATCTTGACCATGGATACCTTATAAATAGTCGGGCCGATTTCAAAGGTAAGACTCAGGTTTTAACACACAAATTCACAATATCATAATTTACTCATCTCTTCTTTCTCACCTTTTACCTCCTACTATACACATACTTATTCTCACGCCGGAGGGTGGTCACGAGGAGAAAACCCCTTCTGCTCGTGGCGAGGCTCACGGTGTTTCCTGTTTTGCAGATCATCCTCTCAAGACCTGGAGATCCCGTTCGTTCATCCAAACCCAAGCCCAGAAGTCCTAGTTTAACTTGCCCATCTCGCACTGCTTCAAGACTCCCGCCTCTAGGTGGTAAGTTTTGTAGCAACATTTGGCGCCATCCCGTGCTCTAAAACGAAAAAAAAAAAAAAAAAAACGATGGGCGAGGGCGAGGAAACTCCTAACAATGAAACCAGAAGTTCTGATATCCTGAACTTAGACGGTAGCAATGCTACCAGAAGGGAGGGAAGCAAGAACCAAATGAGCAATCTTAATGACTCTGAAAAACAAAGCAATGACCAAGTCGTCGTCACTCCGGAGTTCTTGCGGCAGAATCGCCGACAGATTCTCGCTTTGTTGCAAATGGAGGAGAAGGAGCGCCAGTTGAAAGAAATCCGAACCCGTCTAGAGTTCGGAGACGACGAAAATGACGACTCACCAAAGAAAGATGACGAAGAGAAAGATAAGCTACACAACACCGAGGCTGTACGTCAAGAGACAACCAAGAGGAAGCTAGATTTTGAAGATGACTACAGCAAACCATACAGGCCATCCACGGCGAGGTCAAGATCAAAGTTTATCAACAAAATTGCAGAATTCACGTTTCCCCCAAAACTAAAAATGCCATCCAATGTGGGGAAATATGATGGTCTGGGTGACCCAGACGATCATCTCGCCATTTTCATAGGTGCAGCCGAGGTAGAACAATGGTCTATCCCTGTATGGTGTCATATGTTCATGCAAACACTGACGGGAGCAGCGAGGGTATGGTTCGATAGCCTTCCGGTGGGAGAGATAGGAAGCTTCGAACAGCTGGAAGATAGTTTCCTGAAAAATTTTAGCCAGCAGCGAAGATCCATCAAGGACCCGACAGAACTACACAACATTAAAAGAGCTGACAACGAATCTGTAGGAGACTTCATCCCGAGGTTCGTAAGAGAGAGCATGCAAGTAAAAGGAGCTGGTGAAGACATACGCATCTCGGCCTTTATCCACGGCGTTCGAAGCGAGCAGCTGGTTGAGCGATTCCACGAAAACCGCCCTAATACAGTCGAAGAAATGTTAGAAAGAGCTAAAGCGTTCGTACGGGGAAGAAAAGCAAGCGATCAGTTGAAGGATCGTACACAGAAAAAAACAACTACATGGGATGTCCCTAGAAGGCAGACACCACAGAAAATGTGGGACAAAGGGCATTTTCAATCACGCTTCCAGCAGTGGAACGTGCCATTCCAGCCTAGATATTCACCGTCACCACGACCCAATGTCGGGCCTACTGTCAGTCTCCCACCACTATCCAAAACACCAAGCGAGATCCTAGCAACAGAAAATGTTAATTTCGTGAAACCAGCTCCCATGAGGCCAGGCCCTAGAAAGGCCACGGAAAAGTATTGTGAATTCCACAAAGACAACGGCCACACCACCGACGAGTGCTTCTCCCTAAGGAGGCAAATCGAATCAGCAATCAAAACAGGCAAGTTGGCACACCTGCTGAAAGAGCTGAAGGCTATACCCCAGCCAAATGGAAAGAGGAAGGAGATCCTAATGGTGAGTCAACCATCAGGAAACGCAGGCATGAAAAGAAGCAACGACCACATGGAGTCATGGATGGAGCAGGAAATTAGTTTCCCCCCAATTAGAAGCGGTGATTTTGCAAGAGGTGCACTACATGTATCAGCTGACATTGCAGGTCACCAGGTACGAAGAGTTTATGTAGATACTGGAAGTGCATCCGAAATCATGTACGAACATTGCTTCATGCAACTAGATGAAGAAGTTCGGAAGGGCCTCGTCACACAAGTCCATCAGCTCACTGGCTTTTCGGGGGAAGTGGTGCAACCACTAGGGAAAATACAACTTCAGGTGACAATGGGAGACGAAACGGGGAGACGAACAGTCCCAATGACTTTCCTCATAGTACGCTCTCAATCAAGCCACAATGTGATTCTGGGAAGACCGGGTTTATGTGCACTCGGGGCAGTCATCTCCACCATTCACGGAGCCATCAAATTCCCGACACCAACCGGTATAGTAACTTTATACTCAACCAAAGAATGTAAAAGCGTAAAAGTTTCAACATCAGTAGCCCCAAAAGTCATAAACAAGCAAGAAGGTGTGGCACAGGAAGAATGGGCACTCCACCCAGAATTCCCGGAACAGAAAATAACGGTTGGACACCAACTAGGAGAAGAAACGAAGAGAATGCTGAGACAGTTTTTACTCAACAATCTAGATGTCTTCGCTTGGCAACCTTCAGACATGGAGGGGGTTCCAAGGGAAACGGCAGAGCACCGTTTAAACACCTACAAATCAAAGGAGCCAGTGGCGCAAAAGAGACGACATTTGGGGCCAGAGAGAAACCAAGCAGTATTGGCGGAGGTTGAAAAGCTTTTGTGTGCTGGCATAGTACGGGAGGTGAAGTACCAAACCTGGGTAGCCAACCCAGTCATGGTCAAAAAAGGAGACGGGACGTGGCGAATGTGCATAGATTTCAAAGATCTTAACGCCGCATGCCCTAAAGATTGTTACCCACTCCCAGAAATTGATTCCAAAGTAGATGCTTTGGTAGGTTTCCCACTAAAATGTTTTTTGGACGCTTATAAAGGTTACTGGCAGGTACAGATAGCCAAAGAAGATGAAGACAAAACAGCGTTCTACACTAGCACCGGGATATTTTGTTTCACAAAGATGCCTTTCGGCTTGAAGAACGCTGGAGCTACCTACCAACGATTGATGGACACGGCTTTTAGCGAACAAATCGGTAAAAATCTGGAAGTATATGTAGACGACCTTGTGGTGAAAAGCAAGAACGAAGAAGGGTTATTAGACGACCTGGGCGAAACATTCAAAACTCTAAGAAGGGTCAACATGAAGCTCAACCCAAAGAAATGTTCGTTTGGGGTGGAGCAGGGTAAATTTTTTGGTGTAGTTGCCACCAAGGACGGATTCCAAGCAAACCCAGAAAAAGTGAAGGCGGTACTGCAAATGCCCTCACCAAGATCTGTTAAAGATGTGCAAACGCTCAACGGGCGTCTTGTCGCCTTAAACAGATTTTTGTCCAAACACGCTGAGAGAACTTTACCATTCATGGTGACTCTAAGAAATTGCCTAGGTAAAAAGAACTTCGTATGGTCACAAGAAGCAGAAAAGGCATTCGAAGAAATGAAGAGTTACTTGAGTCAATTGCCAACGCTCACGGCTCCAGTCCCACAAGAAAACCTGACAATGTACCTATCCGCCGGAACCGCGGCCGTGAGTGCAGTCTTGATGACAGAGCGGGGTAATGTTCAAACCCCTATATACTTCATCAGCAGAGCGTTAAAAGACCCAGAAACAAGATACTCACCAATGGAGAAGCTAGTGTTGTCCCTAGTGCACGCTTCAAGAAGGCTCCGGAGGTACTTCCAAGCTCACAACATCGAAGTACAAACGGAGCACCCAATACAACAAATCCTGAGAAGACCGGAGATCTCGGGAAGATTAGCAAAATGGGCGATCGAGCTGGGGGCGTTCGAGCTTAAGTACAAACCAAGATCCGCAATGAAGGGTCAGGTAGTGGCCGATTTCCTGGTGGAAATACCAACCGAAGGAAAAATGCAAAAACAGGTGGCGCAAAGTAACCAAGAAATTAAAGCTGATAGTACCTGGAATCTCCACACGGACGGGGCCTCAAACAACGAAGGCTCGGGGGCTGGTTTGATACTAGTGGGACCAGACCAGATCGAGCTGACCTACGCGCTAAGGTTAGATTTCAAGAGTTCTAACAATGAGGCAGAGTATGAAGCGTTACTCGCAGGTTTAAGATTGGCTCACAAGATGGGGGTACGAAAATTACACGCTCATGTGGACTCAATGCTCGTAGCAAACCAGATCAATGGCTCATATGATGCTAAGGAAGAGTCAATGAAGCGATACCTGGAGAAGGCCCAGGCCATAATCAAGTTGTTCGATGAATGTACGGTCATACACATCCCAAGAAGCAAAAACAAGAAAGCCGACGCTCTTAGTAAGTTGGCCTCAGTCACTTTCACACATTTAGCAAAGGAGGTCAGGGTAGAAGTGCTAGAATCCCCGTCTATCGCAGACACAGAGATCAACACAATCACGGAAGCGGAGAACCCAACCTGGATGACTCCTATCATCCAGTTTCTCACAAAGGGTACGCTACCAGACGATAGAGCCGAGGCAAGAAAAATAAGAACAAAGGCGTTGCAATACGAAATGGAAAGGGGATGTCTGTACCGAAGATCCTACCTAGGACCTCTACTGAGATGCCTCAATCAAGAAGAAGCCAACTATGTAATTCGGGAAATCCACTTTGGCATATGCGGAATACATGCAGGCCCAAGGATGGTTGTCGCGAAGGCAATGGGAGCAGGATACTACTGGCCGGGTATGCACAAAAGCGCCATTGAAGAAATTCAGAAATGTGAGAGTTGCCAAAGGCACGCCCCAATGTGCCACCGACCGCCAAATGAGATGGTCCCCGTCACGGCGGCATGGCCCTTTCAAAAATGGGCAATGGATATAGTCGGGCCATTCCCAATAGCTCAAGGGAAGATAAGATTTTTGATAGTGGCAATTGATTACTTCACCAAGTGGGTGGAAGCAAAAGCTCTCGCATCCATCACAGGCATACAGGTGAAGAAATTTGTTTGGGAATGCATCATTTGTCGGTTTGGTCTCCCGTTGTTTATTGTGACAGACAACGGAAAACAATTCGCGGACAACCCATTCAAACAATGGTGCGTGGATATGAAGATACAACAAATCTTTACTTCAGTGGCACATCCCCAGGGAAATGGTCAGGTAGAGCGAGCTAATCGGAGCATCGTAGAGGGCATAAAGACACGCTTAGGAGACGAAGGAAGAAATTGGCTGGAAGAACTACCACACGTGCTATGGGCACATCGGACGATGCCAAAGACAAGTAATGGGGAAAGCCCATTCAGCTTAACGTATGGCACCGAGGCGGTAATACCAGCGGAAATAATCATGCCAACACGGCGTATTCTCCAGGCTAACGAAGTGGATAATGATTCGGAACTACGGTTGAACCTGAACCTCCTAGAAGAACGAAGGATGATAGCAGCAATCCGTGAGGAAAAGTATAAGAGAGAAGTTGAAAGATACTACAACTCAAGAGTGCAAAAAAGATCGTTCAAAGAAGGAGAATACGTGCTCCGAAGCAATGAAGCCAGCAGGATGGAAGATCAAGGAAAGTTGGGCCCGCGCTGGGAAGGCCCCTACCAAATCAAGGAAACAGGAAGAAACGGTTCTTACAAGTTGGCTCGTTTAGATGGAAGCGATGTACCACGAACGTGGAATGGAGCCCAGCTCCGGAAATGTTATATGTAAGAAACATATAAGCAGTCATTGTAATCAATTTTGAAACAAGGTGTATGCGAACACCAGGGATTACATTCAAAAACCATTATATTTGTCTTTAAGGAATGATACTAAAAAGACGAGTCACCTGACCAAGTTCAGGTTGAAAAATAATCAAAGTCTTCCAGCCGCGACTGGAAAGACGAGTCACCTGACCAAGTTCAGGTTGAAAAATAATCTAAGTCTTCCAGCCGCGACTGGAAAGACGAGTCACCTGACCAAGTTCAGGTTGAAAAATAATCAAAGTCTTCCAGCCGCGACTGGAAAGACGAGTCACCTGACCAAGTTCAGGTTGAAAAATAATCTAAGTCTTCCAGCCGCGACTGGAAAGACAAGTCACCTGACCAAGTTCAGGTTGAAAAATAATCTAAGTCTTCCAGCCGCGACTGGAAAGACGAGTCACCTGGCCAAGTTCAGGTTGAAAAATAATCTAAGTCTTCCAGCCGCGACTGGAAAGACGAGTCACCTGACCAAGTTCAGGTTGAAAAATAATCAAAGTCTTCCAGCCGCGACTGGAAAGACGAGTCACCTGGCCAAGTTCAGGTTGAAAAATAATCCAAGTCTTCCAGCCGCGACTGGACAGACGAGTCACCTGACCAAGTTCAGGTTAAAAAATAATCCAAGTCTTCCAGCCGCGACTGGACAGACGAGTCACCTGACCAAGTTCAGGTTGAAAAACAATGTAAGTCTTCCAGCCGCGACTGGGAAGACGAGTCACCTGACCAAGTTCAGGTTGAAAAATAATCTGTCTTCCAGCCGCGACTGGAAAGACGAATAAGCTGATCAAGGTCAGACGGAAGTAAAGAGATCTTATAAACAAACAAGACTACATTGCATAAACGGAAAAGTCCACTTAAAGAGTTACAAGGATAGAAGCCCACGCAAGGGCGACAGAAACTAAAGATAAATGTCCACGCAGGGACAACATAAGATAAATGTCCGCGCAGGGACAACATAAGATAAACGTCCACGCAGGGACAACATAAAATAAAAACAAACGTCCATACATAAGCAGTACACAAAGACAAACATCACTTGGGAGCAAGAAAAGCTTGGATATCAGCAATTGTAGAACCAACCATGCTAGCTATGGACGCAGACATCGGAAATTGGCAATTATCAAACTTGTCAGAAAGTTCACGAAGCCGATCAAGAGCGTCCGCGTGAAACTGACTGGAGTCTTGAGCCCTTTTCCCTTTCTTGCCTAGACCCACACCTTCTTTCAAACCACCATTGTACCCAACCTTATCAGCCAACGAATTAAGATCTCCTAACATGTCCAAAAACTCATCACTATTACGAACCTTCTCAAAGGCCTGCCGCATGCCGGTAGAAATAAGCCAAGACCTCTCATTCTCCAATCGCGAAATCTCACCGCGAAGAGTAGCAATTTGGGAAGTAAAAACAGTTCGCTCGCTATCAAAGGCACCCCTTAGTGACTGATTCTCAGCCTCCAACTCCAAACGTTTCTCCTGAGCGCGAGACAAGTCTATTTTTAAATCACGATTGGCTCGAACACTATCTAGCAAACGCTCGTTAGTACTAGCATAAGAGTTGAGGAGGCAAACCGCCGAAGAGAAACCAACATCAGTCACCTCCTGGGTCGACATATTCTTATAACGAGCGCGATCAGCAGGAGTACGCGCAGAATACATAAATTCGCGGCATTGCTCAGATGACTCGACCAAGGTACCATTGTGAAAGCTCCAGTTAGGAACAAAAGGGGCACTCATGTCAACATTAGAACCAGAAAAGTTTTTAGCATAGTTCAAATCAATTGACGGGTTTGACCCATCCTCGGAACTATAATCATGATCAGCCTGGAAGGTGGAGTTACCACCAGGAGCGATCGGCGACTCATCTCCTGCCGCGACTTCCTTACCGGATGTATCACCCACATTAACCTTCCTCTTGCTAGGACGTCTAGAACCCGACTCCAGAGGAGGAATAATGAAATCTTTAGTTTTTTCCAAAATGGTCTTGTGGCCCGGCTTAATGGGCACCACGTCCTCTTCAATCGGTTCGGTCGTAGACAACTTCATACGGTCAAACAAACCCATTCCTACAAACACATAACTTAACATTAGTAAGAGGCAAAAACCACGAAAGTAAATTTAAAAGGAAATTACTCACGTTCCCCATTATAACGGAGTACGGGTCGAACGGATGGATCATCCCAGTTACGGCTAATCCCAACCATTACAAGGAAATGCTCGGAAAAGGGGCGCAGAGCCGTCGGGACGGCTAGTAACTTATCATAATCAACCTTAAGATATTCACGAGACTTGGGAATGGGATCTCTAAGCGACTCCTTCGGCGGGGACCAATGCATCTCAAACGGGATCGCACGAGCGGAGATGAAAAAGAAATGATCTTTCCATCTTTTCAAGCTAGTGGGAGGACGAAGGGTGTGACTAGGATAAGGAGCTTTTCGTTTCTCAAAAGTAACCCAATCACCCACCCGAGTTGGTTTGTAAAAAGCCCTAAACAAATGAACGTCCGACTCGATCCTAAGGGCACGACAAGAAATGTCGAAATGATATACTCTGATCAGTCCTAAGGGAACGACTTGGGATAAGTGAATCTCGTAATAACTCAACACCGACTCAAGAAATACGCTAACGGGTATGCGAAAGTTGGAAAATGAAAAGAAGGCGGTATATAAGGATATCATCCCCGGAGGGGCATCACGAACGGTCGCTCCCGACGGAGGAACGACAGGCTCTAAAGAAGGGTCAATACCATATTTTTCGACAAAAGCATCTAAAAACCTAGTAGTAATGACGGACGTTTGAACATCCATATCACTACGACACTCCATAATAAAAGGAAAACAAAGAAGAAAGAACTAACCCGCCAAGTTGTGATAAGCAAAAGCCGACAGAGAACTAGGACAACGAACCGGCGAGACAAACCAAGCAAAAAACCGAAACTTCTTATCTTGAGGAGTTTGAAAATAATGAAGACAAGGAGCATCTATATATAACAAATAATGGAGGGGAAAGTAAGAGGTTTGAAATTCAAACTAGAAAGACAAACAGGTTTAAAATTCAAAAAATAAGAGGGAAAGTAGGTTTGTAGGAGGGGACATCTGATTAGACCATTCAACCTATGATGGGACAGAACGGACCATAGCAGTAGATAGGACGACGCATCGACTGACGAGAGCATAATCCATCATCATGAATTCGCATATCATGATAATGGACTGGGGGGACTTGAAGAGGATAGACGATCAAGCATCAAGCTGAGAGCCGGCCGCGGCTGAGAGCCTGCCGCGGCTGAGAGCCTGCCGCGGCTGAGAGCCTGCCGCGGCTGATAGCCTGCCACGGCTGAGAAGCCATTCTTCGCTGCGGGACACCAAGCCAAAGACGTGTCACGGCCAAAGATATGTCACGACTCAAAGCACAAGCGCAACAAGAAGGGGAAGGTCGGTTGTAAGGAGTGCAGGGGGGACCACCTGCCGCGGCTGAAGGCCTGCCGCGGCTGAGTGTGTGTCACGGCCAAAGTGCAACAAGGATGGGGAAAACGGAACCCATGCTAGAAGGAAAGAACAAGGACGGAATCGACAAACCCTACCCCAGCCGCGGCTGAGGCCGTGCCGCGGCTCAAGGATGTCCCGGCCGAAAGATGGACTCATCTGACATCGGACGACATCTCCCACTCAACACTTAGAAAATATCAAAGAAGTTACGAAGGAAATAATCTCATACCAGAAAATAATACTAAATAACTAAGATAACGCCTCATTGGGCATAAGAGTCAACTATAAAGACAACACCAATGGGGAAACCTGAACCCATAATAGAAAGAGGTCAGGAAAGAACAAGTAACACAAAAAGGGGAGTCAGCTAACAAGACAAGATATGTCAGGGACAGAACCTGTACACAGGGAACACGGGTCAACTATACAAACAAAGATAATTAAATACACCCTGAACTCCCTAAGCACGAATGAGGAAATAACAGTCATATTAGCAGAAGTAGGGAGAGATGTTTGACTGCATACAACCTACAATGGATACCCAGTCCAAACATCTTGACCATGGATACCTTATAAATAGTCGGGCCGATTTCAAAGGTAAGACTCAGGTTTTAACACACAAATTCACAATATCATAATTTACTCATCTCTTCTTTCTCACCTTTTACCTCCTACTATACACATACTTATTCTCACGCCGGAGGGTGGTCACGAGGAGAAAACCCCTTCTGCTCGTGGCGAGGCTCACGGTGTTTCCTGTTTTGCAGATCATCCTCTCAAGACCTGGAGATCCCGTTCGTTCATCCAAACCCAAGCCCAGAAGTCTTAGTTTAACTTGCCCATCTCGCACTGCTTCAAGACTCCCGCCTCTAGGTGGTAAGTTTTGTAGCAACATGACTCGGCCATGCTACATACATGGTTTTTTTTAAACTGAATCAGGAATCCATGGGAATGAGGAATAAGTTGGTTACATGACAAACACGATATAAAGTTTATATCAAGGTACTAGCATGCTATTTAGCTCATGATATTTAGTATGTAATATCATTTTTTATGCCTATCATTGTATTAAAGAATAGTTACAAAAAGTTATTATGATTTATACTACTTCTTATCAATTACTTTGTGTGACATGCTCAATAGCCTACCGCAATCAACAATAAAAAGTCTCATTACGAACGTAAGCCCGCCGTGAAGCGCGGGAGAATTTTTGCTAGTTGCAAACAAGAACAAATGAAATATTCAAAGATCGATTTGTATTGAATGATCGTTATGAATCTACGATTTGTTTGTGTGTGTATATATACAAGATGATAGGATACGTCCTTCCCTAAATTGAGTTTAGAGGATTGACAATTTAACCCCTCTAATTCTAACACTTATACATAACAAATATAACTAGAGTTTTACTAACTACATAAATGATCCCCCAAGTATAAAGTGATCGGGATTAGTCCTTCATCTTAGAGCACCTCCATCGCTAAAATACAAATGGAGACGTGGATGGACATGTGGACAAGGTGAATGGATGCGCGTCCAGTTTTGGACGGAAGAGCATCCGACCAGAAACCTAAACGCGCGTTGGGGCTGACAACGAGGTGTGTGTGTCCATTTCTTCCAACGGCTACATAAAAAAATAACTTTCAATACATGAACATGAAGATGCAAAAAAGATAAGCATTATACAAGGATTAAACACTACTAGGCCACAACTTTAAACAAGCTCTCTAAAAAGGCTTCTTTATTGAGATCAGATCACTCCTCTCTAAACCCAAAACCACCATAGTTATTCATTAGCATTATCAGAATATATAACAAACAAAAAAAGCACACTAAATCAACTCATAAACCACAAACTCAATTAGTCAATCAATCGCCTTTAGTTGAAGGCTCGACACACGCACAGAAATGGCCTTTCTTCCGCCTGCTGCTAACTGTGGCTTTCGTTCTCCCACCACCGTAAAGATAATCTTTCAACAGAACCCGTTTACTGCTGTCCAGAAACCTCGTTTTTCCAGCAGCTTCGGTTTCATCGTCGAGTTTCAACAACACAAACTGTATCTTTTGTATCTCTAACTGCAACCGACCGATCTTTTCCGACACCCGTCGTGCTTGATCCGACACCTTTTTTCTTCTCATGCTTTCACTCTCTCCACCGTCGTCTATACCTTCTAGTTGTTTTACAAATTTCCCGTTCAGCTCGTATAGTTTCTGGATAGCGGTTTCAGCTTCCATGAGCTGGCCTTTTAGTGTCTCGCATTCGATCATTGCTTTTCCCCGTCTGCTCTGTAATGTGATCTCGACTTTCCGTTTCAAATCCTCGATTGTAATTTGAAGATTGGTTAACCTTAGAACATCGGAGTTCAGTCGCTCTAGAACTTTCCTCTTGCTTTCATCATCACGAGATTTGTTGAATTTTCTAGAAACTTCTATCTTATCCACTATGTTATCGAGAGACACATCGGAAGCGGTTGGATTGTGTTTGAACATGGTTTTGGAGTCGTTCACGGTTTCCCAGATCTCACCGTCGATTGTTCCTCGTTTGCTTACACCGTATGATGAACATTCCGAGGCTTCATCCAGCATGATATCTTTCGGGTCTGCTTCTGATATTTCTGATCTTGACTTTGGTTGACCGTTTGGTCTGCGGGGATACTTTTGAGAACTCAATTCTTCGATCTGCTTCATTGCAGTTTCTAGCTTTGCATCTGAATGTAACTTCTGTTGCACTGACCGCATTTGCATTTCGACTACTGCCATTTCAATTACTTTAACCTTACTTTGAAGATCCTGCAACTCAACAAATGCATCTCGCTCCATGGTTACAGATTCACCACCCTGAAAATATTAATCGTTAATTTACTTGAAATATTAATAGTACAGAACTACAGTGTCTAGGGGTTAGCAAAAAACCGATTAACGGAACCGAAACCAAATTAACCGATAAAACCGACCCAAACTAATAACCGGCGGTTTTGGTTTTTTTACTTGAAAACCAAAACTTACGGTTTGGTTTCAGTTATACCTTGTTCCAAATCCAAACGACCGAACCGTACTGCAACGAATCCACCCAAAACCGAAGTGTACCGCACCAAACATAGGAACTGAACCACATTTAATTGTTTGTTATCGGATTTATTTTTAGTCGAAATTTAAATTTTAGGCCAAAAGTTTAAGGTCCAAAACCATTATTTTGGGCCAACTTTTTTCAGGCCCAAACAATTCAAGCCCACATGTAAAACCGAAAACCGACCCATAACCGAACCGAACCCATACGTAAAACCGAAAACCAATCGATTTCTTAAACCCAAAAACCCGAAATTTTGGCAGTGGTTCGGTTTGAGCTCAAAACCGACTCATGCACACCCCTAACAGATTCAACAAATATTTGACAATTACCTTTGCATCCTCAATATCAGACTCTGGGACTTTGGTTCTGATACATGTATGATCTTCCAAGGATATGATGCTATTCTTTAAAGATTCAAGGGCTGGACCGTAAGCAGCCAACCGAGCTTTAAGATCTCCATTTTCACATTCCAAAATGTCATTTTTTTCTTTAAGGACTTCATTATTCACATCTTTGGAGTTATTTTCTTCTTGAAGATTCAAACAAACTTCAGTAAGTTCACGGATCTTCTCTTCCAATAAAACTAGATAAACAGTGGACATCTGCAAATCACCATAAACTAATGATCCTTCTGTTTCCAAGAATTGCGCCTTTTCCTCAGTTTTTTCCAGATTTTCTGTCAATTGTTGCATTTTAACCTCTGAAATCTGGTTTTCTTTACTCAAATGTTCATTATCTTGTAAAAGTATGAAGATTTGTTCTGTTTGTTGATCATTTGCCATTTTAGCCTCGTTGTTTTCTCTCTGCAAATCAGCTATAATCTCACAGAGCTCTTTTTTGTCGTTCTCTAATATCATTATTTGTTGGACTGCTTCCTTATGTTCCTTCTCTTTTAATTGCAGCAAATTATTTCTGTTCAGTAAATCTGAATTCAATTGATCATGAACAGATATAACTGTTGTCAATTCATGTTCAGATTTTTCCAAATTCTTTTTAAGATCAATGGTTTCCTTTCCCACCTCTTCCAATTTCTTCTCAACCATAGATATTTCTTCATGTTTCTCATCAATGTAACTCTTCAAAGTTTGACAGAAAATACTTTGACTTAAAACCTTGGTCAACATGATTTCATTTTCCTCTTCTGAAGCACGAATCTTGTTCATGATATGAAAGTTATCTTTCAACAAAGATTCTTTTTCTTCAAGAACCACCGAATTCTCCATCTGTAATGTTCTGAAAGCTTCTTGAACAACTGACAACTCACACTGTATATTCTCTAGCTGAGTTCTTAGCCCTGATTCATTAGTATCCGCTTCAATCACTTTACATCTCAACCCTTCATTCACTTCTGATAGTTTTCGGGCCTCTGTTTGCAACACGAGTATCTTTTCAGCCCGAGCACACAGCTCCTGTTGAATAACACACTTTTCTGCCTCAAGATTCGCCACTTCTGTTTTGAATTGCCTCAAAAGTGTGACTAGAATCGACATCTCAACAACCAGCTTCATGTTTTTTTCTTCAGTTTCAATCAGGGTGTGGTTTGTACCTTCAAATGTTTTCTGTATGCTACTGAAATAAGTTTGTTCCTGCCCGTTTCCGGATTCCGGGAGTAAAGAAAGACCAGCAAATTTCAACAGCTGATGCATCCCGTTCTTCAATCTATTGTTTTGATCAGATAAAGATTTAATCTTTATCTGGTTTTCAGTTTTCTCTTGCTTCAACACATGAATCAAACTTTCAGACAGTTTTAATGCCTCTTGGATTTTATGACAATCATTGAACAGAGAGAGGTTACTTTCTTCAAGATCCTGTACACATTTCGACAAGATGAAGATCTTGATTTCAGAACCGAAAGCTTTATCTAATTCTCCTTCAAATTCTTTGTTTTTATTTTGACTTTCTTCTTGCAGGAATTGAATTTGGCTTCTCATTGCATGCAATTGTTTGCCACTATTTTGGGCAAAAGTAACATATTCTTGATTTTGTAAAGCCAGCGAGACATTCAGCTCTTCGACTTTTTGAAGTGTAGATTCTCTTTCTTTATCCATTAATGAATGCTTCTCATGTAAATCTGTGTATTTCATCTCCAGATCCTTTAAGGTTCTTTCAGTAATTTCCATCTGTGAGACTAGAGTACCCTTTTCACTAATAAGTGCAGACTTTTCATCAGCAAGCAATTGACATGAATCTTCAAAACTCTTTGACTTTTGCTTCAAGATTTCAAGTTTGACATGAGCATCAAAAAGGGAATTCTCAAGAACAGTATTCTTCTCTGAAACTTGACTCAAATTATCAGTTGTCACTTGTAACTGACCTAATAAATTCGCCTTTTCAACAACGATATTAGATTTTTCTTCTGAAAGAGATTGATAAGATTCTTCAAGTGACTTTAACTTACCTCTCACCCCTTCTAATTCAGCACCCAAATCTGATAAAGAATTCTCCAAAACAACATTTCTCTCAAGAAGTTGACCCATGATTTCCAATTTCTCTAGTAAAGCTTCTTTTGCAGCCTTTTCTATTTCCCATTCTTTTTTCAAATTCAAGTTTTCATCTTGCAACTCCTTTACAGATGACCTGAAGCTTTCCGGGTTCATCCCGATAGAAGTAACTTGCTCCAAAATTGATCCGTGCTTCTTGTTCAATTCATTTAGTTCCTCTTTTAAACAGTATATTTCTTGCTGAAGAGCATTTCTTTGGTCAACTCGAAGGTCAACCTCTTCCTCAAGCTTCCCATTGACTTCTTTTAAGCTACTGATCTCCGACTGCATTTCTTTCAATGAAATGCCAGAAGATAAGTTTAGCACATTAAGATTCTTGTTCTCCTCAATTTGCTTATGTATCTCTCCTTCTAAAACTTCATTACGAGCTTCAATTTCCCGTAAGATCTGGGCCCTGGTTTGTAACTCTCCTGCCATTGATCTTAATTCTTCTTGAGATTGAGCGTGTAATTGTTGTAAAGTTTGGAAAGCGGTTTCAGCCTCCACAAACCGTATCCGCTCTTCTTGTATACAAGTCCATAACCTCCCCAATTCCTTCTGTTTATCGGTAATTTCTTGATTTTGACTCTCTATTTTGACCCCCATTGACTCCAATTCCATGTGAAGACTCTTGTTTGACTTTTCTAGCATTAATCGTTGTTCTTCTGCACCCTTTAAAAGTAGAACTCCATTATCGATTTCAGTTTTCAGTCTTCCGGTTTCTTCTTGTGCACAAACGAGTCTAAGTTCAAGACTCGCGATAGTCTCCATGCATTTCTGGTATAAAATCGTTTGTGCTTCTTTCTCTTCGGTTAATTTAGCAATTGATAGCTTCAATGTTTCAATTTCGTTCTTCGCTTCTAGTAATTTCTTCTCCAAATCTGATATCAGATTCAAAGACTGTTTATACTGATCATAAGCAGCATCTCTTTCATCTTTTAATCCACTGATTTCTTTCTTCAAATGTTGCTCATCAATTTCCTCAATTTTCTTTTGGGCCTGATGGTAAAGTTCAAGACTTTCCTCTTTTTCAGCTTCTAGTTTTTGCAGCATGTCTTTCAATTTTTGGGATTCAGCCTCGGCTTTGCTTGCCCGGTCAGCGAGTTCTTTAGATTCTTCTTGCGATTTTAAGATCTCGGATTCAAGTTTGGATAATTTATCCAAACTCTCGATGTACTGCTTTAATCCAGCTTCTTTTTCATCTTCTAATTTGGCTAGGGCTTCTTTTAATAATAAGATCTCTTTATCATTCACACCTACACTCTGGAACCGAGAGAGCTTTCGATCGTGTATCCCGTTTTTATTATTGTTGACATCTTCTGAATCACTGAAATTGAGGGCTTTTCTTGCTGTTCCTGTTGACCCGTCTTTCTGCAAGTCATCAGGGTCAAAACATGAAATTGTGGTGGCTTTTGAGTCTGGGGTCTGAGGATCAGTATCATAGGGAGAATCAGGTGCTGAGTCGTCACACCCTGCGGGGACTTGATTTGGGAAGGCTTCACTCATTGTTTTGTGGGCCTGGCGGAGGGCCCCGGTTGCATGATCATATCTTTCGGCTAAGGCCCGATATGCTCTGTATAACTCTTCAACCAGTTTCATAAGCTCGGGTCGCTTTTTGTAGTACATTTCTGCCCTTCTAGCAAATGAATCAGCATCTTCTTCAATGAGCTTTATCATTGCTTTCACTTTGATATCCACATCTGTTCATGCACACAAGGAAAATTAACATGTATACAAGTAAAATGAAATCTATATAAAGTCAGATTAAAACAGACTTCCTTCATCCAATAGATGATGACAGAAAACAAAGTGCACAATTAACTATATAAAGAACCAAAACCTAAATTCTAGTTGGAAGATGAGAAAGTATTAAAGGCTATGAGAAAATCACAAAATACCTAAGGTATCCAAATTACTCCACATATTCAAGTACTAAATGAATTTTTTTGTTACGGTATCTCCTAAATTTCACAACAAATATAAACCATGTAACATTCAAATCAGTATTTTGACATAAGGATGTGTCTAGGGCCATAGCTGGTTCAAACCCATTACTTTTGTGTAATCGTGCCATTTTATCTTGATACAAACCAAAACATTTTCAAAATCCAATAAGATCCAGATTCTTAGATGAGAAAAGGTAAATCATGAACTGAGATGATATAAAAATTGAAAAGAAGACTAGTGCAATAACAACAACCAGGGCTTCAGTATACCAACTTCTTCATACATATTTTTTAGATCCAAACCCTGTCTTACTAAATTATATTTTTAGTGAATTTCTATTCATGTCAAAAGTCCCAACGAAGAAAATCCAGTAGAATCAGGTAGTCAGCACAAATAATCATGAAAAACGTCATCTGGTTCTAGTTCAGATTTCAGAAGAGTTGTTACAAAGAAGGTTTTAAACTTATGAAGCAGCAATGGTCTAACACAATGAAATTTGTATGTAAGCTAGCTACATGTCACGGACCAAATATTCGAAGATCAGTTTGCTATGTTTGTACTTGAACGCTTGGGTTTGCTGGCTAGTCCGGACTTCATCGGGGACGGCCTCAGTGGGATAGACGACGTGAACATGCCTAGGTGTGTTGGTACACTGAAAGCATCACTGGTCGCGAGTTGTTGCCGCTCGCCTGATGAGTCCAAGGCAGGACGAAACCAGTAGACCCTATCATAAGCGGGACGGATTGGCTGGCCCTGGGGCAACCCAGGGCGCCACACGGGGCCTCGGGAGATGACCCCGTGACAAAGTGGTATCAGAGCAGGTAGAACCTCGGATACTTTGGAACGTGACTTATCCCAGTTGTGCATTTACCGGCCGAGTATGATTATGCAATGGTGAAGCATTGTCCTACGGCTGCAAGCAAGTATGGGATTGCGGGCATGCACGAGGACGTGCATGAAATGGTGGTGGGAGAGTGTCACGGACCTAATATTCGAAGATCAGTTTGCTATGTTTGAAAACACTTGGGTTTGCTGGCTTATCCCAGTTGTGCGTTTACCGGCCGAGTATGATTATGCAATGGTGAAGCATTGTCCTACGGCTGCAAGCAAGTATGGGATTGCGGGCATGCACGAGGACGTGCATGAAATGGTGGTGGGAGAGTGTCACGGACCTAATATTCGAAGATCAGTTTGCTATGTTTGTAAACACTTGGGTTTGCTGGCCAGTCCGGACTTCATCGGGGACGGCCTCAGTGGGATAGACGACGTGAACATGCCGAGGTGTGTTGGTACACCGAAAGCATCACTGGTCGCGAGCTGTTGCCGCTCGCCTGATGAGTCCAAGGCAGGACGAAACCAATAGACCTTATCATAAGCGGGACGGATTGGCTAGCCCTAGGGCAACCCAGGGCGCCACACGGGGCCTCGAGAGATGACCCCGTGACAAAGTGGTATCAGAGCAGGTCGACCCTCGGATACTTTGGAACGTGACTTATCCCAGTTGTGCGTTTACCCGCCGAGTATGATTATGCAATGGTGAAGCATTGTCCTACGGCTGCAAGCAAGTATGGGATTGCGGGCATGCACGAGGACGTGCATTAAATGGTGGTGGGAGAGTGTCACGGACCTAATATTCGAAGATCAGTTTGCTATGTTTGTAAACACTTGGGTTTGCTGGCTAGTCCGGACTTCATCGGGGACGGCCTCAGTGGGATAGACGACGTGAACATGCCTAGGTGTGTTGGTACACCGAAAGCATCACTGGTCGCGAGCTGTTGCCACTCGCCTGATGAGTCCAAGGCAGGACGAAACCAGTAGACCCTATCATAAGCGGGACGGATTGGCTAGCCCTGGGGCAACCCAGGGCGCCACACAGGGCCTCGAGAGATGACCCCGTGACAAAGTGGTATCAGAGCAGGTCGACCCTCGGATACTTTGGAACGTGACTTATCCCAGTTGTGCGTTTACCGACCGAGTATGATTATGCAATGGTGAAGCATTGTCCTACGGCTGCAAGCAAGTATGGGTTTGCGGGCATGCACGAGGACGTGCATGAAATGGTGGTGGGAGAGTGTCACGGACCTAATATTCGAAGATCAGTTTGCTATGTTTGTAAACACTTGGGTTTGCTGGCTAGTCCGGACTTCATTGGGGACGGCCTCAGTGGGATAGACGACGTGAACATGCCTAGGTGTGTTGGTACACCGAAAGCATCACTGGTCGCGAGCTGTTGCCGCTCGCCTGATGAGTCCAAGGCAGGACGAAACCAGTAGTCCCTATCATAAGCGGGACAGGTTGGCTGGCCCTGGGGCAACCCAGGGCGCCACACGGGGCCTCGAGAGATGACCTCGCGACATACAGCTGGCTAAAGTCACTGGAAATTTTTGCATTTACATATAGAGATAAATCAAATCATTGATATCTCTTCTCCTCTGAACATGTTGACTTCCACAAGGAACACCGAAATGTCAAATCATAGTAGCCATACGCTCAAGGCGCAAAGGGTGAGACTGTTGCCTACGATCGAGGCGCTTAAAAGGCGTGCGCCGGAGACAAGAAAGACACACATATATTCCAGGCCATTTTTAGCTGTTTTAGACATGTTTTAGGCTGATTTAGTCAAGTTTATGCTGTTTTAGACTAGTTAAGACTGTTCTTTGGCTTGTTAAGACTGTTTAAGACTAGTTTAGGCCAGCACAAACAGGTTTTTTGCAGATAGTAGACTGTTTTTTTTCAGCTTTTTTGCGCCTTTGCACCTTGATACATGCAAGGCAGTTTTGCTGCGCTGCACCTCGCCTGGGCGCCTTTGACTACTATGTGTCAAATACAGTAATACACTTATGGAATCAGAAAGCTATACCTGTAAGATTTTCTTGAAGCCATTTTGAATTCTTGGGGCTGATGTGGCTGTTCCACCACCACGAATACATGCGCCGGGAGTCTGCCTTTGACAAAGATGCCATGGTTCCAACTTCCAACCTTCTGAGTTAAGCCGAATAGCTAAAATACAACTCTCAACACAGATGCAAAACTTATTTACAGAAAGCCACAATTCAGTACAGATAAACCCTAATTTCCAGTGTCCTCCCTGTTAAACAAACAAGTAGGAAACAATTCAGCTTTGGATAATCACCGACATCCTAGACAAGTTTCATTTCACAACAAATGCAGATCAACCACAAATCAAAACAGAAATTTTTTTTACAAAAATATAAAGTAACAAATCAGACAACGATTTGCAAGCTAAAACTTTCATAACAGTTATAAATTCAGATGTGACGTGTAAACTTTAAAGCAACATTCTCCTTTAATAAGCCACACCAAACCCCCAAAATTAACAAAACTAAACAGTAACCACTAACCAGACCTAAAATTTGAGATCCAAAACTTCTCATCAACACAAACAGCCAGAAACAAAATCAACCAAAAATGCGAGCCCTAACTCGATCAGACGTGATCACAGCATAATTAACCTAAAAAAACACGGAAACAACCGACGAATCACTACTTCATCGATCAATAACCAAAATTCTATACAATTCATCAACAATTCAACATCTGTACGAGTTTGATCATAGAACGACGGAATAATCGAAAGTTTGTGCAAAAAAATTACCAGAATAATCGAAATTGAGTAGCGATTACGATTCCGCAACTGCGAAAACGAAATTATAGAAAATTAGGAAGCTCGAAAACCTCGATTTCAACCATTCCAGCTTGATCACCTAGCGGTAGTTTCTAGAACTAACTGTAATTCGTCTGTTTTTGATCCCTTCTTGTTGGCGTGTGATTTATGATTAGGAAAGAGCCGTCGGTTTGATAAAAAAAATAGAGTAGAACGTACAAAGAGTCCCCAATAGGGGTGCAAACGAGCCGAGCTGCTCGCGAGCTACTCGAGATCGGCTCGTTAAAAAGCTCTATACGAGCCGAGCTTAAACGAGCTCGAGCCGAGCTCGAGCTTGTTTATTAAACGAGCCCGAGCCCGAGCTTCACTTATCAAGCTCGAGCCGGCTCGCGAGCCTTAACGAGCCTTTTATTTATATAATGTTTTTAATATATTTAATATATATTTATAAAATAATAATAATAATTAGTATATATAAAATTAAGATAAATATAATTAAATAATATGTATTATGTTATATATAAAAACTATAATAAAATTTATATAAAAATAATTATAAATATATATAAATTAATTAATATATAATAAACGAGCCGAGCCCGAGCCGAGCTCGAGCTTGTAAAGCTACCAACGAGCCGAGCCCGAGCTTCAAAATTAGAGCTCGAATCGAGCCGAGCTCGAGCTCGAGCTCACAGTAAGTTAAACGAGCCGAGCTCGAGCCTAGTCAAGCTCGGGCTCGGCTCGACTCGTTTGCACCCATAGTTCCCAATAAACACCAAACTCAAAATGAGACAAATTGTTGAATAATTGTTGGTATACTTTAGACTTTCTATTTCTATTTACCATCATATGTATTTAAATATTTAAAAACATTTTACTTTGCTATTTATTTTTATGTTTTTATATGTGTTTTTGTAAAATCACGGTCGGATACTGGATTATTTATTAACCGACAAGTCCGAAGGTTTTCTTGCAGACATGAAGGATGCTCAGTTAAAATTTACGAGTTGGGATTCCTATCACTTTAAACTTCATATCTAACTAATCCAGACAGTTGACTTGAAATGTCAAAAATACTTCATTACCGTTTTAGCAATTTTGAAATTTTAATATAGCAAGTTTGATAAAATAAAAATAAATCTAGTTGGTTTTAGTTCTTGTAAAAAGGTATAGACATCACCTAATATCATACTCATACCTAAATACATAAAAAAAAATTATAATTAATCTCATAGTTGATGTCATATTCTCGTCCTTAAATACATGTCTTAATACCCAACCAAAATACAATTTGGATTTAGATTTTGTCTATGGGGATATAACTTTTAGTGATATCTATATATATGAGAAGTTTATGGATTGATCATTATTTTCTTCATACATAGGGGAACACTTTTTATTCCTTCAAAAATCAATAATTTCCCATTAAGGAAGTGTGTTTATTATTAAAGTTTAAACTTTAATTTTAAAAGTATCTTGTTAGTGACATTCACACACTTGTGCTTGTTGGCACTTAAACTTACAAACTCTTCATGTACCTTTGATACCTAAGCTTGAAGTATATGAAAAGAAAATTACTTTATGTAAACGAAATTATTTTTAACCAAGACTATAGCTACTTTAGTGAAACACCTTTACACAACTTAGCATTAGGCCATCCGGTATGCTTCATCTTTTCACGCCGTGCTCCTATGTGACACCACCGCCCCCTTGAGCCGTTATCCATCAATGTGGTTCCTTCCTGTGATTTTTTTCACGCCAAGCATCTCACCTTCATCCCCAGCATAGCCGTTGGGGAACGGCTACTTTTCAAAAAAATAATAATTTACCCCTTGCCTAGTGATGGGTGATGTGATTTTACAGATAGTGACGTGGCGCCACGTGACGTGCACTTTATTATCACATCACACCATAGTCACATCAGTATAGCCCATACTCTTACAACTCACATAATCTTGTCAAACATTTTATCGATAAGTGTTTCTCTGGTGTAATATAAGAAATGGTTGACATCAGTAGGGCTATTACGTAATATTATAAATACATGTTTAAACATGTCCCATTACCACCTATAGTGATTATGTGTGTGAGTTGTTAAAAAAATACACGTGTTTCTTGAATTATACAGCAAAGGATTTAGAAACCATGACAAATTGAAAGTAAATCTGCTTTATGTTGAAACTATGTCAAAAGGTCTAACACGGTTTTTCACAACATTTAAACAATATTATTCAAATAAAAAAAATTCATGTCTTGCACCATGTACCCTTTTTTTTTTCTTGATGTCTTGTGGAATCAATATAGTTAGGCTTGAATATGATTGCATAATTTTTTTCTTTCGTTGTATTTAATATAATATATTTTTTTTTTCGTTTTCTAAACTTTTTTTTTATTGTTTGAAAGTATATTTTTGCATTCTCATTTATGATGAAATTTAAAACATGTTTTAAGATCCAAAAATACATTGTTTTTTAATAATACTTTAATTTGTAACCCACGACCGAGGGTTAAGGTCGTAATTTGTAAGCGCGTCAACTCTGACTTTCGGATTAGAGCTCGCTCACGTGCTAAAATCAAGGTTCGATTTGTAATATAGTTTTCTTCTCATATTTTATAATTTAATAATTTTGACTGGCCAAGAATCAAAATTTATATGCTAAACCAGCCGTGGAATTGGCCTTTTATCATTGGATTATTCTCACATATTATCAATTAGCTAATAATAATCTCAACTGATAATATTCTTATCAACGGCCCCTGTTTTCAAACTATTTTTTTACATTGGACCCCTCGTTAAAAAAACTCAACGTCGTTAGAGTTTATATGACGTGGACATCTGCAAACCGTCGGAAAGTCGAGCCAAGCTAGCAGTGGTCACTGGGCTCGTTAAACACCACTGTTGTCTCTGTTTAGACTTTCCGGACACACGAGACCAGTTAAACACCACCAGAGCCAATTTCAAAAGTCACCACAAGACCACTGCTAGCTTGGCTCGACTTTCCGACGGTTTGTAGATGTCCACGTCATATAAACTCTAACGGCGTTAAGTTTTTTTAACAGGGGGTCCAATGTAAAAAAATAGTTTGAAAGTAGAGACCAGTGGTAAGAATATTCTCAGTTGGGATTATTATTGGCCAATTGGTAAAATGTGAGATTATTAAAATCCAATAATCCTTTATCATTTGACCAATTATTTTCTGATTTCTTAATCCCACATAAATTTATAACTATTACTTTTTTATAAAGGAAATAATATCAAAATGGATATTAGTCGGTAAAAAGTTATCAAAATGTACATTTAGCCGGTACTACGCCAGCTAAGCCTTTGGTTTTTGTCAGCTAAGCCGGCGCCTTTTCTTGTTAGCTGGCTAAATGTCCATTTTGGTGTTTTTTCGCCTTTTATAAATGATATATTATTATTTTACGTGTATATATGATTTAGTTAGCTAATAATAAAAAAGACACCGAAGACCACCTTGTAAAAACCGATTTCAATCGACACCATCCCATCTTGTAAAACAAAGGTCATTACCGTGTTTACAGGCGGAAAAATCGACCACCTGCCGTCAAACTTTTAGAGACAAATGGGTAGAGAGAGAGAGAGAAGCAAAGGTTAAGGGGTTGTTTGGTAGCCTCTTAATGAATGATTCCACTAAGAGGCTTGTCACACCCCAACCAACGACGGATTATACGTCGGGGTGGACGCGGTTGTTCAATAGCACAAGGTTGACTATTAAAGTTTAAATATTTTATTAGTGATATTCAAAGGTTTCAATACAAGGAAGAATCAATACACAACAAGAATAAAAGTTTAATTTAATAAGTATTCTAGGTCCAAAGCATCCTATGTGATCACAATAAAGTCTCATGTTGGTGTACCTGAAACATATGAAGAAATCTGTCAACTAAAAATAGTCGGTGAGATACAAAGGTTTTGACACAATTTAACAAGGTCTTTGAAAAGTTTTACAATTCACTATGTCATGCATTCTATAGTATAAGTGTGAGAACAAAACATGTTAAACATTGTGCATACCAAACCTTCAACCAAGTTTAGGCATAACCCGAAGGTTACCCTTAAAAGTCTCAAAGTTTAAATCCAGTATCAATAACCATGGGCTCCCCCCGAAGGGTCAATCAATTTAGGTGGATTAGTCAAATACAATAGATTTATCATTGTTACCATATGCTTGATCAAGGTTAATGGATATGCTAGTATTAAGCCTAATTTAAGCATGCAAGTCTCAAACATAACACAAGAATAAGCATATAGACATAGTTGTACCAGAATTGTATAAGTTGTGATACATGTTTCACCCCAAGTTTATAAAGAATGTAAAAACGAAAAGGTGTATACTCACTTGGATGATGGAAAGGGCGTCCGACAAGATCAAGTGTAGTCAGGTTTTGAGGGAGAATATCCCCACAACGAGCCTACGAATACAAGTCTAAAGTTCAAGTTTGATCCTATAAGTTTATGGTAAGTTTCTAGGATTCTAAGATTGACTAGGGTTCCAAATGGGAGACGGTAAAGGTTCTGTTTATAAAGTTTAAGTCAAGTTTAATTTAAGATTTTAAATGAATAACCCAAGACTTGGGTATCAAAGTTTTATTAAGTTTATAGTTTAAAATAATTATTACTTAAAATAATTATTTAAAAGTCTTACAATTTAATTGCACAAAATAAGTTATAATAATCCAAGATAGTTAAGTGTAAGACTAAATAATTATTAAAAATTAACAATAATTATTTAATGTATAAATTATGAATTAGGGTTTATAATAATCATCTAAAGGCTAAATAATTATCTAGGGTAGATAATAATTATTTAGAGAGTAAATGATTTCTAAAAGTAAATAATAATTATTTAAAGAATAAATGAATATAATAATTATTTCAAGATTAAAATAATTACTAGGGATAAATAATATTCATTTAAAGAGTACATAATTGTTAAGGATAAACAATTATTTATAAGAAGAATTATTTTATCTTAGCAATATAAATCATTTAAGATTTATTAAAGAACTTAAGTATTAAACATTTACTTTACAAATTAAAGTGTAAATAAATAATGTTTATAAGTTTAAATAAATAATAAGTATTTATAAGTGTGTAAAATGTTTAAATAGAATTTATCATAATATTAATGTTTTAATTATAAGTTTAAAGTTTAAATATAAAAAACATAAGTTTATATATGTCTTACATAAAGTTTCTTATTTTATTTTATTTTTATAAAGTTTATAATCATTCGGAAAATAAATAATATATTTATTTCTCTTGTTTTAAATTTATATAAACAAATAAGTTTTTGTTTATATAAAGTATAAGTTTTATAAAATGTGTAATTTATTAAGGTTTCTGGTTTTATAAAAGTCGCCTCTGTTTAAAATGTAAGTTTTATAAAATTCTAGGAGTATTTTATAGTTTTAAGTGTTTAAAACTATTTTTTTAAAGAATTAGCTATTATAAGTTTTAACTAAATTTAATTAATAAAATAGTTCTGGAATATAAAAGTGAAGTTAAAAATCAGTTTCAAGTTTATATAAGTCTAACTGATTTTATAAAAATATCTAACAAATTTAAAACTGATTAAAAAGCAAAAAAAAATAGAATGGGCAAAACTCGGGCTTGCCGGATCGAAACCGGGCCACCCGAGTCACACACACACGCAACTAACCACCCGGCTACGGGCATCGCTGATGTATAACCTGGAAAATAAATTACTTAAACACAATCTCAAAACGACCCTAATTCCCGTATGAACCCTAGAATCGAATTTCCTTAAATACGAATCGAAATTCCCTGTGTCTTTGCAAATTGACAGAGGGCTTTTGATCTTTGGATAAAAACGACAAGGATGACCATTCGAATTACCTGAATTGATATCGAAATGAAGGAGAACCGGTTTGAGCTCAGGGTCGGCTGTCCACGAGACTGAATCGGCAAATGCAGGTTTAAATTTGAAGAATTCTGTGTGTAGAGGGTTCAAGTGTGATGTCTTTGAGATGTTTGGATCGATATTTATAGCCAATTTCAACGATTAAAGCCTGTACAGTTGGGGAGATGGTGGTTGTATGCGACGGGTTTAAAGTCGAACCACGCGGCTGATAAAGTTGAAATTGAGCCTTGAGACACCTCGGGTTTGGGTCGCACGCTCGAAAGGAGGCTCGAGGTTCAATGAACCTGGCCGGAAAATGCGATTTCGTATAAAGAAGGGTGAAAATCGGTCTTGGGGAGATTCGAACCTGGAGCTGGGCTCGACTCTGGAAGTTTGGCCGAATTACACAACAAGTCCTTGAAGTTTATGAGTGTTATTATTTCATGTGTAAACATGATTTTCAGTTTTAAAATAAGTTTTAGAAGTGGTAGTTTTAGTCCCTGGACTCTTATAAAAGCAAATAGTATGTTTATAAAATCCCTTTAAAATTTTATAAGTTTTATTATTTTAATTCTATAAAAAGATTTCTAAGTTTTAAGTTTATAAGTTTCAAGATTTCGACATTTATTTATTAATCATATTATTTTCATAATAATAATTATAAACTTATAAAGTTTCAAGAACTTTAATATATTTCATTTATAAGATACATATATACATATTTTAGTAAGTCTTATGTATATAAATGTATAAGTATAATTGTTAAAATAATATTTGTTATTTAAGAAAATAGTTTTAATATGACTTCATGTTTTAAATCGATAATATGTGCAAAGGTTTTGGAAAAGATGTGTCGAAAAATCCTGGATATTACAGTCTCCCCTACTTTAGGAAATTTTGTCCCGAAATTAAAGTAGAAGGGTCTTGGTTCCAAGACTTAAGCTCTTGGTACGTGTAAGGATAATGAGGAAAATACTTCACGTTCCCAAGTAAACCCTGAGTTACGTTTAAAATTATAAATGGAATGTAATGATAGGAATAAGATTATGCTTGAGTTTCTAAGTTTCACAGCCCATGATTGCCAGAAGTTTCTCTAAGAAGCATATAGTTTCATCGAAGTATATGAGGATTTAGTTTTCAGATGTGTACTCGGGAGAAGAACTGCTGAATTATCATTCAGAATCTAAAGTGAGATGCATCACTCAGAATGGATTCGATGATAATTGGATAATCTGAGTTTGTAGTCTAATATGTCTAAGGATTTTCACGGTACCTAAGTTTCGTTGCTATATTTTACGATAGGTCTTAGATCATATCACACGGCAGAAGTGGCTATGTCTTTCCATGCACTGATTTTCATAATTACGTGTGCACCCGTAAGTATTCGAATTGTCGCATAGTCCGCATAGATCCTTCTGTTTGGGTGTGGATCAAGAGAGAGTATAAGAATTTGCTTAGCTCGTAACTATTGTTTTCACGTAAGAGTAGTTATCAATTAACGGAGTCCCTAGAGGGAAACGTCAATTAGTAACTAAAGAGTAATGATGTGGCATGACTTAGAGTTTCAAGCTTCCTCATGTTTGAACAAGAATACGTCAAACCCCAAGTAGTTTAAAGTCTTTCATTCTCCTCCCGTTTGAACAAGAATACGTCAAACCCCGAGTAGTTTAAAGTCTTTCATCTTCCTCGTGTTTGAACAAGAATACGTCAAACCCCGAGTAGTTTAAAGTCTTTCATCTTCCTCGTATTTGAACAAGAATATGTCAAACCCCGAGTAGTCTAAAGTCTCACATCCTTATCGTGTTCGAACAAGAATACGTCAAACCCCGAGTAGCTTTAAAGCCTTCTAGTTTCCAACTTTAGTGGATAAAGTGTGTGATCATGCTTTGAGTATAAGGTGATCTCTTCAATACTCTGGTGCTCATGAGAGGTGTGTGAAAGTTTTCGTAATAGGATCAATTGTTATACGTTCCTTATTTCTATATAGGGGATTCTAGTCATTTAAGGAGACCAGGTGGATGTCGATGTTTGGGTTTGATTCGAAGGCAAATGAGGTACTCTGCTATAGAGAGCAACGACCTTCTTCATGCTAGTTTCTAGTGTTAGAAATGAAGTTTCTTGTGCATTTGGAATGGAACGAGTAAAAAAGTCTTATAAGTTTTATTTAAGATGAACGTAAAAAGTTTTTCAAGGTCAGGAATCCGGATATGAGTTAGGAAGCAAAGTAAGTCATTTGATCTTAAGTTTTAAATTGAAGTTAAGCTTTACATGACCTTTCGTTGTATATGCTTCCTTCGGTAGCCGAAAGGTGTTGAGCTTTATGGACACGGGATTGAATGTCGTATTATCTTTTGTATAACGCAACAAGGTGTGTCCCTCTAGACTTAAAGTTTTGATTTTATAGTAAGGTGTATTTCGGGTATCCGTAAGTTTATCGTTTTTCCTTAGTAAAGTGTGCTTGGGTTTTGACTCTCGTTGTGTTTTATGGTGAATCTTTTATGTAGCAAGATTTTAACGAGGAAAGTCTTCTAGTGTAAGGTAACGGGAAAAGTTCTGATAGTGTTTATAGAAGTATGTTTACGAATAATTGATCTTGTCTTATAAAAGAAATTTGTAGTTCACTTTTGTTTGTGTATAGATAGGATGTCTCGGAGAAATAAAGAGTTAGGCATAGGATGAGTAGCTATAAGAAAGATTTCTCAAGAGACAGGTACGATTAACAAGCATTTAGTTTAGCCAAGGCTAAGTCTTAAGAAGTAAATGTCATAGTTGATCGAGATATTGGTTCATAAGTCATGTTGTTTTAAAAGAACCTTTTTCAAAATAGGATGTTTATTCAAAGTTTATTCTCCAGTCATACTTGCCACTTAAGGGTTTGTTAACTTAATAGTCGTTGTTGTTTGAATCAGATATTGAGATGAACTATTTACGAAGAATGTTTTAAATAAGAGTAATAAGTTGAAATAAATAGAAGTGATGTTTAGAAATCTTTGATAAGATTTGTGTTAATTCAAAAAAAATAACAATTGAGTTGCAAAGTAGGACTTATCATCTATTGCCCGAAAATTTGGGACTTGTAGCCCCTACTTAAAGAATTTGTTTCTTAAACGAGAATTAAAAAAAGGAAAATAGAAACTTCAACTAACGACTCAGATAGCTCTTCACTAGGAAGCAGATGAATTCTAAGGCAAGTACTGCTAAGGTTACTCGAATAGCAAACCTAGCCTCCGCTCTAGTGGTTTCCGTACGGCAGTCAAGTATCTCCCTGCCTTCCTTTAGGGTCGTGATTTTCTCTTCACCAGATCGGATTCCTCAAGTAATCAATCCTCTGGCTCAATAGGTCGTGCCTCATACCGTGTTCCATCTCTCGTCTCACAAATCCTGCGGTTCCCACATACTAATGAACGTCGTTAGTCGGGACTCCTATTACACTAGTGGGTGTTCTAACATATCATGCCCTTGGATATGGGTCATGTGTCAAGTATGGGTCTCTTGGTGGGGATGAGAACCGGTGGTGAAGTTATTAAGTAGTAAATGTGGAAGTTTTTCATGAAGTTTAAGTTTATTTATCCATAATACTGAGTCATCACAGTAATTTTTTGAAATGATTCTTGACTTATAAGTGGTGTGCTCATGGGGAAAATTCCTGGGAAAGGGGGTGGGTCCTAAAGGACTCACTTAAGTACCCTAAGTACCCTATTTTCCCTAGCCAAAACTCCTCGCGAGTCTATACACTCTTTCAGTCATTATGTGTTAATAATATTATTGTTTGGTTCTGATGAGTGGTCTCCTTAGTTTCTTGTTAGTGTACCTTAAACCCAAAGGTGTTTTGTTTACAAAGAATGGTAATGTGAGTAAGTATGTAGAATTTGGAATGTATAAATGTGTAGTAAAACTCAGGATAGTATCAAATGAGATTTAGTTAAGTAGTATGAAGGTAGGGTAAAACACAAGAGTTTAAGTATCATGTTATAAAACAATGAAGTTTGTAGTGTAATATATAGTTTTAAGTATTGTATCATAAAATTACGAAGTTTGTTGAGTAACATCTATATATATGTATATAGTTTTTAAGTATTGTGTCATAAGAATTTTTTGTAGTCTAATGTTGGTTATGATGAGTAAGCATGTTGTTATGTGACAATCACAAGGTGAAGGAACATAAGGTTTACAGACGTGGATTTGAAATCATGAAGTATAAAGCATTTAGATGGTACCAATTTAGTGAACATTACTAAATAGGCACTTTGACACATCAAGAGTAATTCAAATTCACTAACGTTTAGGGAAGTCATGCATTCCTATAAGTGAACACTCATCCCAAGAAATCTCACGAAATCATGCGGGTCCATCGGTTGATTTGTATTTGTACGAAATGCTTTCCTCGACAGATTTTCTCAGGATACAGGCATTCACTCTTCCGGTCCACACAAGTTCCCTACGTTGTTTAGAACTTGAATATTCTTGACGAGAGTTAGTTTGTTTGAATAGACTTGAAGTCTAAGATTACGATCTCGACATAGTAGATTCCAGTAACACGTAAGTAGATAGAAGTATAGAATTTCCAAGTATAAGCATATACGTATAAGGTTTAAAGTTTAAGGATAGAATGAAGAGGAGAATTCCTAGTAAAGATCATGAGATAACTCATGTTTGGGTCTCCTAAGTTATAGTCTAGGTCTTGTGTCTAATAACCTAATTCCCTATAACCAAGGCTCTGATACCAATCTGTCACACCCTAACCGACGACGGATTATACGTCGGGGCGGACGCGGTTGTTCAATAGCACAAGGTTGAATATTAAAGTTTAAATATTTTATTAATGATATTCAAATGTTTCAATACAAGGAAGAATCAATACACAACAAGAATACAAGTTTAATTTAATAAGTATTCTAGGTCCAAAGAATCTTATGTGATCACAATAAAGTCTCATGTTGGTGTACCTGAAACATGTGAAGAAATCTGTCAACTGAAAATAGTCAGTGAGATACAAAGATTTTGACACAGTTTAACAAGGTCTTTGAAAAGTTTTACAATTCACTATGTTATGCATTCTATAGTATAAGTGTGAGAACAAAACATGTTAAACATTGTGCATACCAAACCTCCAACCAAGTTTAGGCATAACCCGAAGGTTACCCTTAAAAGTCTCAAAGTTTAAATCCAGTAACAATCACCATGCGCTCCCCCCGAATGGTCAATCAATCTAGGTGGATTGGTCAAATACAATAGATCTATCATTGTTACCATAGGCTTGATCAAAGTTAATGGATATGCTAGTATTAAGTCTAATTTAAGCATGCAAGTCTCAGGCATAAGACAAGAATAAACATATAGGCATAGTTGTACCAGAATTGTATAAGTTGTGATACATGTTTCACCCAAAGTTTATAAAGAATGTAAAAACGAAAAAGGGGCTAAGTATACTCATTTGGATGATAGAAAGGGCGTCCGACAAGATCAAGTGTAGTCAGGTTTTGAGGGAGAATATCCCCACAACGAGCCTACGAATACAAGTCTAAAGTTCAAGTTTAATCCTATAAGTTTATGGTAAGTTTCTAGGATTCTAAGATTGACTAGGGTTCCAAATGGGAGACGGGAAAGGTTATGCTTATAAAGTTTAAGTCAAGTTTAATTTAAGATTTTAAATGAATAACCCAAGACTTGGGTATCAAAGTTTTATTAAGTTTATAGTTTAAAATAATTATTACTTAAAATAATTATTTAAAAGTCTTACAATTTAATTGCACAAAATAAGTTATAATAATCCAAGATATTTAGGTGTAAGACTAAATAATTATTAAAGATTAACAATAATTATTTAATGTATAAATTATGAATTAGGGTTTATAATAATCATCTAAAGGCTAAATAATTATCAAGGGTAGATAATAATTATTTAGAGAGTAAATGATTTCTAAAAGTAAATAATAATTATTTAAAGAATAAATAAATATATTAATTATTTCAAGATTAAAATAATTACTAGGGATAAATAATATTTATTTAAAGAGTACGTAATTGTTAAGGATAAAACAATTATTTACAAGAAGAATTATTTTATCTTAGCAATATAAATCATTTAAGATTTATTAAAGAACTTAAGTATTAAACATTTACTTTACAAATTAAAGTGTAAATAAATAATGTGTATAAGTTTAAATAAATAATAAGTATTTATAAGTGTGTAAAATGTTTAAATAGAATTTATCATAATATTAATGTTTTAATTATAAGTTTAAAGTTTAAATATAAAAAACATAAGTTTATATATGTCTTACATAAAGTTTCTTATTTTATTTTATTTTTATAAAGTTTATAATCATTCGGAAAATAAATAATATATTTATTTCTCTTGTTTTAAATTTATATAAACAAATAAGTTTTTGTTTATATAAAGTATAAGTTTTATAAAATGTGTAATTTATTAAGGTTTCTGGTTTTATAAAAGTCGCCTCTGTTTAAAATGTAAGTTTTATAAAATTCTAGGAGTATTTTATAGTTTTAAGTGTTTAAAACTATTTTTTTTAAAGAATTAGCTATTATAAGTTTTAACTAAATTTAATTAATAAAATAGTTCTGGAATATAAAAGTGAAGTTAAAAATCAGTTTCAAGTTTATATAAGTCTAACTGATTTTATAAAAATATTTAACAAATTTAAAACTGATTAAAAAGCAAAAAAAATAGAATGGGCAAAACTCGGGCTTACCGGATCGAAACCGGGCCACCCGAGTCACACACACACGCAACTAACCACCCGGCTACGGGCATCGCTGATGTATAACCTGGAAAATAAATTACTTAAACACAATCTCAAAACGACCCTAATTCCCGTATGAACCCTAGAATCGAATTTCCTTAAATACGAATCGAAATTCCCTCTGTCTTTGCAAATTGACAGAGGGCTTTTGATCTTTGGATAAAAACGACAAGGATGACCATTCGAATTACCTGAATTGATATCGAAATGAAGGAGAACCGGTTTGAGCTCAGGGTCGGCTGTCCACGAGACTGAATCGGCAAATGCAGGTTTAAATTTGAAGAATTCTGTGTGTAGAGGGTTCAAGTGTGATGTCTTTGAGATGTTTGGATCGATATTTATAGCCAATTTCAACGATTAAAGCCTGTACAGTTGGGGAGATGGTGGTTGTATGCGACGGGTTTAAAGTCGAACCACGCGGCTGATAAAGTTGAAATTGAGCCTTGAGACACCTCGGGTTTGGGTCGCACGCTCGAAGGGAGGCTCGAGGTTCAATGAACCTGGCCGGAAAATGCGATTTCGTATAAAGAAGGGTGAAAATCGGTCTTGGGGAGATTCGAACCTGGAGCTGGGCTCGACTCTGGAAGTTTGGCCGAATTACACAACAAGTCCCTGAAGTTTATGAGTGTTATTATTTCATGCGTAAACATGATTTTCAGTTTTAAAATAAGTTTTAGAAGTGGCAGTTTTAGTCCCTGGACTCTTATAAAAGCAAATATGTATGTTTATAAAATCCCTTTAAAATTTTATAAGATTATTATTTTAATTCTATAAAAAGATTTCTAAGTTTTAAGTTTATAAGTTTCAAGATTTCGACATTCATTTATTAATCATATTATTTTCATAATAATAACTATAAACTTATAAAGTTTCAAGAATTTTAATATATTTCATTTATAAGATACATATATACATATTTTAGTAAGTCTTATGTATATAAATGTATAAGTATAATTGTTAAAATAATATTTGTTATTTAAGAAAATAGTTTTAATATGACTTTATGTTTTAAATCGATAATATGTGCAAAGGTTTTGGAAAAGATGTGTCGAAAAATCCTGGATATTACAGTCTCCCCTACTTTAGGAAATTTCGTCCCGAAATTAAAGTAGAAGGGTCCTGGTTCCAAGACTTAAGCTCTTGGTACGTGTAAGGATAATGAGGAAAATAATGCTGAACAATTAAGATCTCTTAATAATTCATTTTACCTCTTAATGGTTCAGCTGAAAAACAATGCTTCAGCTGAAATTACCTCTTAATGAGGAAAATTACAGTTTACTCTTTGTCCTGGTTCGCTGACAGCCCACCTCTTAATGGTTCATTTTACCTCTTAATGGTTCAGCTAAAAAACAATGCTGAACAATTAAGACCTCTTAATGATTCAGCACTTAATGGTTCAACACTTACCAAACAGCCCCTAAGTAACATAGCGATGGAACAAAAGATGGGGAGAGAGAGAAACAAAGGTAAAGTAACATTGTGGTGAACAAAAACGTGACTGTGCAAGAAAAAATGTGGCATTATTTGAAGAGTCCACGTGAATAACACTATTCATAAGTCGTTCCTCTTTAAAGAGGTTTTATAATTTAAATTAGAGTAAACTGTAATTTGCACCCATCTGGTTTAGGCCCGCTGACACTTTGCAACCATGTTTTAAAAAAAAGTGCAATTTGCCCCCTGCCGTTACAAACACCGTTAATCTTTTAACTCTGTTAGGGGTATCAAGGTCATTTCACCCAAACCCCAAAACCTATCGTTCTGTGCACCACTGTGGTTTTATATGTTTCTCACTTTGCACCCCTCTTCCTCACCATTCGAACCTGCCGCCGCCCCCTTCTCCTTTTTCGTCCGCCGGTATCGCCGTAAAGACTCCAACGACGCCGCCGCCGCCTTCTCAATCGACATGAAAACATGGACTACGCGCTTCTTAATGTTCATATCGAGACACTAGTCATAAAAGGTAATGATTTTCTACCTGAAATTCGATTCCAAAGCCTGTTAAAAATCGATTTGTTGTTGTAGCCGGAATCAAGGTTACCCAGTCTTTAACCCAAGCGGATGATCTGACGGATACCCGACGGCTGATCGTGCATTTCAAGATTAGCTTCTTGTTCTTTCATAATCTGAACTTTTCGTTCAGGTATGAACGGGTCGAAGAGGTCGGAGGTCGCTGAAACAGGTTGGTCGGAGATGAAGGACGGAGTCGGAGATGGTGTCGGTCGAGTTTTTTGGTCTGTTACCCGGCGTCGAAATGACTTGTTTATATCCTTAAATGCTTTTGGTTGGTCGGAGATGCTTTTTGTAGGTTTCCGATCGTCTCCGGCCATTCCATTTAGATCGGAAAATGTAAATACAACTAAAATAATATATCAACCATGTTTTTAGATCGTTCTTTCGTTGTTTGTTGAATATTTTGGCCAATGTGATAATGAGAGATGTTAATCGGACGTATATTTCTTCGTATTGTTCACTGGAGAATAAGAAGGTAAATATAGGGTGAGGTCAGGGACATAATTGTCTTTTCATTAGAAAAGATAACGGAAGGGGTGCAAAGAGAGAGAAAAACCAAACCACAGGGGGGCAAATTGCACTTCTTTTAAAACAGGATTGCAAAGTGTCAGCGAACCTAAACCACAGTTGCAGTTTACTCTTAAAACTATAAAAATATATAAAATATCTCTATTAATTAAACTAAAAACATTTCAACAAGACATGCACAATTGTTATTCACAATTGGGCAATTAGGGCGGTTGGTCAACTCATCTCTTAATCCCACGTGTTTCTTTTCCACATATCTTTGTTCCACCTTATCATCTGAGATATATTCTTTTTTCGTAACCCTGGATGCTTCTCTATTCCACAAAATGGATGATCAAACACACACCAACGAAAGTCATTGAAGTAAACAGATATCCAAAAGCGTACATATCAATTTTTGTAAACAAAGTCATTGAATTAAAATCAATTTAAGAACAAGTTATATTACATTACAATTTTTTTTAACAACAAATTTCTTTACTTAGTAGGACTTGAATCCATGGCCTTTAGGTCTTTTAGATGTTTAAGAAGTTTTGACCGTACCATTTTTAGATGTTTAAGAAGTTTTGACCGTACCATTGAACCACCACACCAATGACATATTACATTACTTACAAAAGGCAAATGGCAAACACTTTATGCATAAATTACAATCACCTAAAGCACAATTGTTGCTTGCCTCAAGCTTCCGTCAACAATTTTCCTTTTTTTATAATTTAATATTTTATTATTTTAATTAATTTTAAATTAATCTTGTTTTTTCACTATAACTTTTAAAATATAATGTTCTATAAAATTTCGAATATACCGTTGCGACATGCTTATTTTTATCTACGTTTTGGTATAAGTTTCATTCGAAACGGAGTTGATTGTAATAATATACAAGTTATCAAATCACAAACGTACGGGTCGTTAAAGCTGCTTTAAAGTTTCATTTTTTTCATAATTTTTTTTCCTTTTGTTTTCCACTTACAACTTTTAAAATATGATATTATATAATTTTTAATTTGGCGTTGCGACGTGACTATTTTTATCTACATTTTAACTTGAATTTTCGTAACATAATTTTTAAACCCATTGGTTATTTTAAACATTTTTTTAACCCGTTTCATTTTATAAACCATTCAATGCTCATCTCCAAATATACCTTTACGAGGTTCATATTTTTTTATTTACGTTAACCCCCGCAACGTGGTACATATGAATAGTAATTTGATTTTTGTTTGGTAACATTATTTTTAAACTAACGTGTACATTAAACGTTTTTAAACCGTCCAGCACCCGTCTCAAAATACATCGTTGTGACTTTTTTTCAACATTTTAACCGACCCGGCGTGCTTATTTTTATTTACGTTTCAGTGTAGATTTTTTTCGAATAACTTCACTTTCGTATACAACGACGTAACTTTTCTGTGACTATTGAATATACCGTTGCGACGTGTTTTTTTTAACGTCACGTACAATATACCGTCATGATTTGCTTATTTTTATCTACGTTTTTAATCCGCCGCGAAGCGCGGATGGTAACCCACTAGTAACATTACAAATTAGATTAAAAGAAAACCGCTATGAACAATCGCCATTCCATTCGCTAATCGACACCTATATTTTTTACATTTTTATTTTCAACCCTTATAATATATATAATATAAGTTTTTAATCCGTTTCATTTTCCATTATTTTCGCTTTCTTTTAATAACTTTCATTCGTTAGTTTTTTTTTCAAAATACGGAGGACGTGACTGTTTTTAGTTTTTTTTGTCAACATTCCGATATAATTTTTTTTTAAAACAGAGTTGTATTAAAAATCGAGTTTTTTTGTATCGTTGCCTATAACGAGTAATGTTACCGTTGTGGTACCATGATGAGCCGAACATATTACAAGCGGACAACATCATTGTCAGTATTGGTATTATCGGATCCCATATCGATATTTGATTTTATGATTTTCAACTACCAGAACCGGTAGTTTTTTTTTCTTTTTTTATTATTTAGTTTTATGTTTTTTTTTATTATAATTATGTTTACCATTGCACCTAGGTTTTCATTTAAATTTTATTAAAGATGGACCCGGTACCCGCCGCGAAGCGCGAGTATAACATCTAGTTTTTAACATTACCTAACTTTTTCGTTTTAACTAATTAACTCTTCATTGTTAAATAAAAATACAATGGAGTACAACCACTAGTTTAGCCTAGTGGCAAAATTGTATACGCAAGACTTCACTAAAATGGAGAGGTTTTGGGTTCAAGTCTCAATTGTGACAAAAAAGGGGTCCAGGTTGGGCCAGTGACTTTTCTTGGGTTTTCTCCTAAGAGGGTGGAGATGATCGGGTGGGGTAGTGGCCCGTCAGTGATCTAAATTGTCGTTCAAAAAAAATAAGATAGGGTATTTTGTAACATTTTATTAAATAACTAGCTTTAACTCTGTGTGTTACACATGGTGAAATGTTAAGATTATATTGATAATTATCTTAACAACTCTTTTTATACAAATTTGATATTGTATTTGTAACTTTTTTCATTTTGTTACATGTTAAGATTATATGGATGAGAGTAATTAAAACATCAAAAAATATACATGACAATTTATTGAATAAATTATGCACTTTTACAATACATTAAATTACATGTCAAATAAAACCTTACAATGATTATTTATAAATTTGAAAATACTTCAATGTATGTAACATTTGATGTGGTATTGGTAATTTTTCCATGTTTACCAAAGATTAATAGCTTGAGTCCATCTCTAGTTTTAACTCTTGATAATGCATCATACCACTTATCATGAATAAACACTGGATCTTTCAATAGAAACTAATATTTGAAAGTGATTGCCCTAAACTTTATTCATGGTCATTGCAAAAATACAACAATTGTATATTTTTTCTTTGAAGTTGTAATTCAATTCTTTTGTCTGAATATGGTAACCCAATTATAGGGATAAAACTGTGATGATCAATATTGCTTCAAAATATAATATTCGCTTCTTTAACGCAATTACCTTGTGATTTGACCTAAAGACTTGTTACATTACCTAAACCATTTTTCATCAATATTTATTAATAGCATAACTGGAACACCGACATTTAAAACTAATTCATGGTTTGATAAACCTGATAATGTAAGTCCATTTAGAAAATAAGAAGATTATAAACTTTCATCAAGATATTCTGATTGACGGATACTATTTGAATTGTATGCGGAAAATCTCGCAAAACTTTTAATACTAAATATCTCATTAAAAATAATAAAAATATATACAAATAAAATTTAAATTTCAACGATATATTGTCTTTTCAATTCAAAATTTAGAACTCCAAAATTTAAAAATTTCACTCATTAATATTTCAACACAATTAAATTTAAAATTCCAAAATTAAATATGAAAATTTTAAAACTAATAAATTAGAATTGAAACTTGTAATCATGTTTTTAGAAAAAAATTCTCGTCATTTAAAAAAAATTAAAGTTTAAAATATAATACACTTTTAAAAATAAATATTTGAAAGTTTCTTAATTTTATTAAATACTAAGTATTAAAATTTATAAATCAAAATAAAAAAATTGCTTATAAATATCAAATTTAATTAAAAAAACTACTAATTATATATTAGTAAACTTTATTGTAACACATATTTATTTAAAATATAAACGTAGTATAAAAAAATCTTGTTTTTTATAATAAAATTTTAAAAAATCATTTTTTGATAATAAAACTTTAAAACTCGCTCTTTTAAAATCTCTTATTTTTAATTCTTGATTTTTTTTTAAATATTAACTTTTAATGATAATTTCAAAAAATTGTGAGCAAGTGGTAATAATGATGAAAATGCTTATTTATGTAATTTAATAAAAAAAACTAAATATGAAAATATTAAATGGATGGTTTGGGGGGGGGGGGATTAAGAGATTGAATATGGTGATGCCAAGTGGCAAAACCATTTAGTTTTTTATTAGAAAAGAGATTTGTGAAAAATACAACAAACTACATAAGAAACTTGTCATAATCAAGATATTATGTAGGGTACTAGGTTAAAATACCATGTATTATATGGGTTAAATAAATAAAATGTTATATGTTTAGTAATAAAAAAATTATATTTTTAAAAACCCGTGTAATACACGGGTTGAGTAAACCAGTATATTACATCGGTTGAATAAAATATAATGTAATTTGTTAACAAACACATTTGTCAAAATATGTTTTAAAAAAATGTAATTTGTTGTGACAGTTATAAGGTATGTTAAGTTAGTTTTTAAAACATTTTTTTTAATTGAGTATTAATTTTTTTATTTAATTGATAAATGTTAATTCATATTAAGTTCATTTGATTGATGATATAATAAATATTTATAATTAAATAATATTTATCCGTAATTAGATTTATTAATATAAAGATTATTATTTAATAGGAGAGAGAAATAGAAAATCTAATATTTAATAGGAGAGAGAGGCGAGAAAATAAAGATGATGATTAACCAGAGAGTGAAACGTATCCTTAAAAGATTTTTATTTATTATATTAGTAAGATATGCACATGTGTGTAACATGATGTTACTAACATCTCATTTTGATATATTAGCATCACATTTTGATAACATACGCATGTGAATATATGTAAATGGGATGTTACTAACATCCCATTTTGATTTATTAACTAAACTACTTTAGATCTCGTGTTTACATACGGGGCGAAAAATATTAATATTTAAAATTCCTTATGTATATATTTTACAGGTGTAAAAGTATATTACATATACTAAAGATATAAACAAACTCAAAATATGTAAAAATTAATATATAATTGAGTTTCGAAAATACGTTAATTACTATTTAATTTAATTTGACTTTCATTTACTATTTGATTGAAATAAAAGTTACATAATTAAATTTCAAACTTTTTTATAATAAGGGATAATTCAAAATAAATGTGTTTTATAAATATAATTAGAATTTTCTTTAAATATATATTATTATTAAAAGATAGAAGTGCATTAAATAAGAGAGATGCGGGAAAAATTGATGAGAATGAATATGGAGGTGACACGTGTCACTTAAAAACATTTATTTATTATATAGTATAGATTTATTTAGTTAATAACTATCCATAAATAGATTTATATTAAATACATAAAATGCATTATTTTAATATAATTATTAAATAAGAGAGAGGCGGGAAAAGATGTTAAGAATGCACCATAAATTAACATGTGTCTAACCAAAATCTTTATTTATTATATAGTATAGATATATTGGTTACGGGCCTATAGCGATATGGGATTCTATGAAACAATTGTGATAGTATAAGGGTATTAAGTGTTGAATGTTAAACTTAAGGTGAATGTTTAATACTAACTAGGAGGCCCCGCGCGTTGGGCGGATTCGGAGTGAAAGTGTTAGTCTTTACTCATGTGCGTTGCGGCGTGTTAAACCGCGGAAGAACATCCTCGAAAGCATATAAATTAAAACAAAAACCTTTGGGTAAATTCATCATGCGCGAGAAAAACGTATAAGATTTTATTGTTATGAATTAAAAATGAAAAACTTTTTTTTACATGAAAAGGCTTTAAAAACCGCCAGAAAAAACGGAAGGAAAAAAGGGTGGGGATATGGGTTTCAAACCGGTGTCATCTAGTTCAATGAAAACAACCTAGACCACTCAACCAAACCCAAGTTTTGGTTTTTATTTCCTTCTTCACATTTTAAAGGAAAAACAAATTATGAAAGAGAGCATTTGTAAGCATTCTTCAACCTTAAATCTAAATTTATGGGTTGTTCTTGGGTCTTGATGCAATTGTGGATGAAACCTATGAATTTCTTGTTCACTTGGTTCGTAGATGAGTTTTTTTGTTCACTCGGTATGTAGATGGTTTGTAGATGAGTTATTTTTTTTTGGAACGGCAAAACAAAATTAAATGTTTTTTGTAGATGAGTTATTTAAGCGCATTATGTTGTTAGAACTTTTAAACTCCATTGATTAATGATGCATTGTAGCTCGGGCTTGAAATTAAACGAGATAGCATGACGCAAACTTGACTAGAAAACTATAACATATTGAAATATGAGCTTGACTCGGATAAACCTTGAACTTGCTCGTATCATTTTAAAATTCTATATTTGTTGCATAAATCGGTAGATATAACAAGAAAATATTCTTCTTTTTTTCATATAAATAGATATAACAACAAATAAGAAACATGTAACTTATTTTCTATAAAAGTTGGGTTTTTTAAATGGTTTATTTGATCCGAGTGAATCAAACGACCGGGCTCACCTCAACTCAAAATTTATACAAGTTGGTTTTGAGCGAGTTTTTTCAATAGATTTTCAAACGAGTTTTTTTTAACGGCCAATTAATATTATAAGCTCGGCCACCCAGGTAAACCCATTGGCGAAAGATCACCCACACCCACGAAGGCAGACAACGTTGGTGACCCGCCTCGCCAACAATTCTAGAGGAAAACCCATCACTTGAAGGGCCACTGTGGTAAAACCCTGACACACCTGAGCATAACGTACCAACTGAGACTCGAACACATGACCTTCACATTGAAAGACTATAAAAATACCTTCTTCTAAACCAATTAATCTGAAACTCATTGGCATTTTCAAGCGAACTATGAAGAGTTTCAAGCCGGCAACTTAATTGAACATCCTTGATTTGGGTGAGATTAAAAAAAAAGTTATTAAATAATAGATCAAATTGCCTTTCAAAAAATAATGGATCAAATAAAAAGAAAAAAAGCATGATGTAATGTATCATTTTTTTTAGAAATCAAACAAAAAATAATTCATGGCTGATATTACACCTTGTTAAGTGGGTCGGTGGTAAAAGTGGTTGGTGACTGGGTGGCGTGGGGTGGACGGTGGCCCCACCGTCTTCATTCTCTATACGACACCCTACCTCCGGTAGGACCATCTTCTCTTCCAATTATATCCCCCAGCCTTGCATCTTCCCTGCACGTGTTTTTTTTCTTCTTTTCTTTTGCTTTGTGAACCGTTGCAGCCTTGTGATATCCTCTTTTAAAATAGACTTAACTTCGTTTTTGTTTCATGAGGTTTGACACTTTTAACGTTTTTGTTTCAATAGTTTGAAAATGGTCAAAACGCTCCTTGAGATTATCATTTTATCACCATTTTGCTCCCTGACACTAATTCCATCCAAAACGTCTGTTAAAAGTTAGGGTATTTTGGTAATTTTATAAATAAGTATTTAACTATTTTTTATTAATTCCTAAAATTCATATTTATTTAGTAATCCATTGTGGTGGCGGGTGACTGTCAAAACCCATGGTGTTCCATTGTGAAGTGATGTCAAATTAGGCACATTCGGACGTCGATACAAAAATCCCCTTTTCTAGTGATGCGAATGTGGCTATCCCGATTGCGTCCTGGTTCAACGGAATTCCATCTTGTCCCAATGACAATGATAACACATCAACCCCATCGATGATTGCTTGATCAATGGCAGCAAGAATGTCCGAAATGAACACTCCTTCATCCCACACAGCTTTGATCGGAGGCCAACGAAGATATGAAGGTTCAACAACAACGACATCGATGATATTTCGAACACCTAGGGTTCTGGCGAGTACTCAGACGCCACCCTCGTGAACCGATACGTGTTGACCGGAAACCACCGTCACTCGTTCTCTCTTTCTTTCTCTCTCTCTCTCTGATGTTTTGCGTCTTTGGGTTCGTTAACCCGATTTCGTGATTGAAATCGGGAACACATATGGGCGATAGTGGTGGTGGAAGGGAAGGTTATGGCGGTGGTAGGTGAGGGCCGCCAGAGGAGAGAAAAAAAAGTGGTGGTGGTCGGCTGGTGGTGGAATGGGGGGTGGTCGGCTGGTAGTGGTGGTTGCAGAGAGAAGGAGATGTGTTAATGAATTAATTATAAATAATTAAATCCTTATCTTTAAAATTATCCAAGTACCCTTATGATTACATGTAAATTTATCAAAATGCTCTTATTTTTAACTGAAATATTTAATGAAGTTAGTGTTAGAGAGCAAAATGGTGACAAAATGGTAACCTCAATGAGCGTTTTGACCATTTTCAAACTATTAGAGTAAAAACGTCAAAAGTCTCAAACCTCAGGGAGCAAAAACGAAGTTAACTCTATAAAATAACTATTGTAACGTTTATTTTTAAACTTTTATTTATTTATTTTAAGTTATTCTAAATAATACAATGATTAAAGTAGAACCGGTTTTACGAAAATACGGGTGTTAACGGTTTATTTTGATGTATTATAACTAAATTTATAGTTTGGTTCGTGTAGTTTCCTAGATCCGCTCGGCTATTGGATCTACGAAAGAAAGCTTCTATTTGATTCTCAGTAGCCCTTTTGAAGTGTTTCCTACAAAACAAAACCCTGTTAGTCTCGTTTATGGGGGACCCCGTGGGTGTCTTCGTAAGCAGGCTCCGGCGTAAGAATAAATATCATTTTATCGTAAGGGCCTTAGATGAGTCGGGGTAATGAATGTACAAGTGAGAAGTAGTTGGAAGGAATTGAATGCATATCTCTTTGGAAGATAAGTCATTTTATACCTGAGTTCTCCTTGGTGTATTTAATGCAAGATGTCATGGCGTTTCTGGATTTCCGGTGCTGTCTCGAGCGCACAGAGTCTTGCCCAATGGTCACGGATATTGCCCGGGGGTGATTCCCTTTCTCCGCAACCAAGAAGTCTTTTCGACCAGATTTTTTTTGGTTGATATACCTTACATTAAATACTTCCATACTAGAGAATTTAATGTTTGATTAGAGTTTGTTGTCACACCCCAACCGACGGCGGATTATACGTCGGGGCGGACGCTGTTGTTCAAAAGCACAAGGTTGACTAATAAGGTTGAAGTATTCCATTATTAAATTCAAAGGTTCAAACATAAGGGAAAGTAACATATTTTTCAACAACATAAATGAAAACATAACTTTAAATTGATAGATATTCTAGGTCCAAGCATCCTACGTGTTCACAAGATAAGCCTCAAACTTGAGCACCTGAAACATGTTAAGTAATCTGTCAACTAAAAATAGTTTGTGAGATACAAAGGTTTTGACACCGTTTAACAAAGTCTTTAAAAGTTTTACAATTCACTATGTTATTGCATCTAAATATAAATGTGAGAACAAGCAAGTTAAACATTTTGCATTTCAAACCTCCAACCAAGTTTAGGCATAACCCGAGGGTTACCCTTAAAAGTTTAAGTTTAAATCCAGCAACAATCACCATGGGCTCCCCCCGAAGGGGGCAATCAATCTAAGTGGATTGGTCAAATACAATAGATCTATCATTTTCACTGTAGGCTCGACCAAAGTTAATGAACATGATAGTCTTAAGTTTAATTTAAGCATGCAAGTCCCAAAAGCATATAACACGTAGAAAGCATATAAGCATAATTGAGTTTGAATTGTATGAGTCTAAAAGTTTGATACATGTTCCACCCCAAGTTTATACATCAAAGCAAAACAAAACGGGGCTAAGTATACTCACCTTAAAGTGATTCAAGAGTGTCCGACAAAGAATAAGGGTAGCAAAGCTTTGAGGAAGGATATCCTCATAACAAGCCTAATGACAAGTCTAAAGTTTAAGGTTTGATTCTAAAATCTATGACAAGGATTCTAAGATTAAAATGGACTAGGGTCTCATATGGGAAGTGGGGATGATTGTGTTTATAAAGTTTGGATTATAACAAGTCTTAAATAAATGTTACAAGTTTAATAGTTAAGTATTTAATAAATAATTATCTACAAAGGTTAAATAATTATTTAAAATATATAATAGTTATCTACAAAAATATTTATTGTGGATTAATAAAAGTACTCAAATAAATAATTATCAATGATAAATAATAATTTATTTAAATAGAGTAGATAATTATTAAAGGCAAATAATAATCATCTAAAAGAATTTGTAAATAATTGCTTTATCAAATGATGTATCAGTTAAAATTATTTAAAGTATTTATCTATTAATTATTTATTTTATTTAAATGACTTGTAATTTGTCTAAATAATATTTAGAAAGTGTTTAAGAGTTTAAAAGAATACAACATGGGTTTATATGAAAACGTGGTTTCTTTTTAATTTCCAAGTGTACAAATATTTTAAACAAGTTTATGTTTTAAATAGATATCATGGTTTAAATAAATAAAACATATTTATTTTATGTTTTAAATTAAATAATTAGTTAAGTTTTAATTCAATATATCCAAGTTTATAAGTTTATGACTTCTAAAGTAAAGATGCAAGTTTTCATAAATTTTCTGATTTTGTAAAGATTATATAAGTTTTTCTGTTTAATTAAAGCTTATAAATATTTTATTTAAAGTTTTAAATTAAAAACAATTTTTATTTATTTCAGAAATAATAACAAGTTAAATTTCTAATTTTAAAATAGTTTATGCTTAAATCATAAGTTTTATAAAGTTTTAAAAGTGTTTTATAGTTTTAAGCTTAAACTTAATATTCTTTTTTTTTATTTATTATTTATAAGTTTTAGTTAAGTTTTAAATGTTTTCTGCAACAAAAGTATAAATGGAATTTAGTTTTAAGTTTATAAAAGTCCATCAGATTTTATAAAAATATTTAGAAAACTTAAATCTAATTAGAAAGCATAAAAAAATAGAATTTCAAAACTCAGGCCCCGGATTCAAACCCGGGCCGCCTGATCCAACACACGCGCGCACAACCACCCGACTACGGGCTTCGTTGTGTTTAACCCTGGAAAAAGAATGTTTTAAACACAATCCCAAACAGCCCCCAAATCCTGTATGAACCCTAGGTTTTCAAACACAAAATTCGAATCGATTTGCCATTTGTTAGTGTAATTAGACAGAGGGTTTTTGTTCTATAACTGAAAACGAAGCTTTTGGCCATAACAATTACCTGATTTGGTGACGCAACAAGGAAGAATGAGTTTGAGTTCGAGGTCGGCGGTCACAGGTCTCAATCGGCAAATGCAGGTTTGAATTGATGCAATTGAGGGTTATGAGAGTTTGAGGGTGATGTCGTTGAGGTGTGTGAGTCGATATTTATAATCAATTTCAAGATTTAATGCTCGTATGGTTGAGCCGACGGATTCAAAATCGAACCCACACGTGTTTACAGTTGGGATTGAGCGTTAATGCACCTTGGGGGATGGTCGCACGTGCGAAGTGAGGATCGAGGTGCAGTGAACCTGGCCGGAATCGCGATTTCGAGCAAGGACGGAGAAAATCAGGCTTAGCCGGGATCGAAATCGCGACCGGTTGAGCCTCTGGATGTTTGAGTTAATTACACAGCAGCCCCCGAGGTTTCAGGCCTTTATCATTTTATGCCTAAACTTAAGTTTTAGTTTAAAACGTGTTTCGGGAATTGAGAGTTTAGACCCTGGACTTTATAATATGGTTTTATTTTATAAAATCCTTTTAAGTCCTTTATAAATTTTATACTTTTATAACTTTATTACAATAATTTCTAATATTATCATTTGTAAGTTTTGAATATTATATTTAAATGAGTTTAATATTTATGTCACTTATATAATGTTAGGTATAAACTTATAAAGTTTTAAGGGTTTAACCTATTTTATAGGTGTTAAATATAACTCCATTTATCCTATAATTTATGAGGATTTTAAGTTTTAAATAAATAACCCGTGCAAAGATTTTGAGGTGATACGTTCATTAGAATTTGAAATAGATAAGTTTCAATGGGTTACAACTGATAACGGGAAAGGATACATCGGAAAACTCTGGATATTACATTTGTCTCTTTTAGTAGTTCCCTTATGTCCTTTTACAGAATCCAGGGTTTGGCTTGAGTCCTTAATGACCAAGTGACTAGAGGAGACCATTACTTTGCTTGAGACCCTTACCATTAGTCCCTTATTTCTTTTTCTTATGACGCTCGGCTGGAGAGACTAGGGTACGCCCCATAGTTCGGTTACCGGTCTAGTTTGAACAAACGACTTTAACAGTTTGGTTCACATTTTGGAACTTGGAATCGTCTTTGTAAATGAACCAAGTGTTAAGCTTTATTTATTTTTTCATTTTTGGAACGAGCGGTTATGCAAACTAAGAAACTGACACCCTACCTGGCCGGTTTAATTCATCATTTTTCGAATCCATACTTAATTGTTCGGCCCACAGTTTACGTTAAATCAGTCAAACATAACCATGATTCAGAATACCCTTGGTCAAACCATCAGTCGAACGAAACCATGATTCAGAACACCCTTGGTCAAACCATCCCGTAATTGTATACATTTTTTTTCTCTCTCTTGTTAGTATACATTTAAAGTTAATCTATGTAAATTTATTTATTGTTTAGTTATTGCATTGTATATTCCCTCGTGTTTGTTTGCCTTTTTTATGAGAAGGGTGGTCTGAGCTACGCTAATTATCCTTTATATTGAAAAATCATTTGAAATGAATAGTAACTTTCATTTAAAAAAAATATATTTTACACTCCTCATACTATATATAATATACGTTTTTAACCCGTTTCATTTTCTAATGAGTTCGTTGAGCGAATAACATCGTTGCCGGTATTGGTATTCGTTTTTATGCTTTTGACGAACCGAAAATAACATCATTGCTGGTATTGGTATTATCGAGACGAGTATCGGTGTCCGCTTCTACGGTTTTTGATGGTATGTATTACGCGGGAAAAAACAACCAAACTTCCGCCACGAAACGTGAGGGAAAAAAAACTCATTTAGTTCAAAAACTAAATGTCCCACGAGAGATTATAGAGACCTCTATGCCAAGGGTTGTAAGTCGTCTACATCAAAGCCCTTATTTTATTTATAGCAATTAAATAGCAAATACTATATTTTAATGTGTGACCCTTTAGAAACTAAAATCCTTGGCCACATCCTCAATCATTGTGACTTTCTTATTGATTACCTAAATATGGTCATTTCCAATCCTTAACTTAGTGTCCAACTCACCTGATAACAAACTCTCACTCAATTGATCATTGCATCATCAACATAAGTTAGTATTTTCATAAATTAATTTTTTAAATAAGTTTTCAACTTTTACCGACCTATTTTCTTTAAGTTTTACATATAAGCAATGACCAGTTAATGATTCTAGGGCACTTTGGAACGTATTTTAGACATTTCTGAACCAATTAAGCTCACCAACTGGCTAATTTCTCAATTTGGTCAAAATGAGTCGAAGATTACTTTCATCAATTTCTTAATCATTGAACTTTAAAAGGATAAAAAAAAGACTATTGATTAAGCATTTCGAACCACAATTTGTTGTATTCAACAATATTTGTTCAAAATTGAACTTTGGTGTTCTTAACTTAATCTATTTAAATCAAAATCTTCAACATGCATAAGATCGTTTCTTATTAGAACCGACCCAAGAGAAAAAAAAAGAGTAAAAATCCGGAGAGTTTATTGTTGGATTTTATGGACCGACCCGATGGACAACGCGACTGACCGAGCTATGACCCGTAAGAGTTACATCTTGGGCAATGAACATTAAATCCACTTAACCTGCTTAACTGGTAATTACAAACTTTTAGCGAGACGATATATTTTATATATATACACGTTACACGGGATTTATTATTTATACAAGTATATAAATAATAATTCATATTTATTGTTTTAATCCTTTTATTAAAACAATTAAATGGGTACAAACTTTCAATCTCGTATTGGACTTTAGGCCCGAAAACAATTATTAGGGTTTATAATTATTATATAATTATAATCTAATTTTGTTTTACACACACAAGAGAATTCTAGCCAAAAAGATTTTTTCGTTTTTTTCCTTCTGTGTGGGAGCCGCCAAAAAGGGATAGGAGCCACAAGTTTTTTGGTTTCGGTTGACCGGAACTAGCGACAAGGAAAAACAAAGCAAAGGCTTTTGCCTTTGTAACTTCCGGCCACCAACCTTGCCACCGCACGCCGCCTTGACCAGCGATTCTCGGTGCCACCAGTTCTCGCGGTTCGGTTCGTGATCTAGCAATGGTTCGTTGTACCTAGGTGTCTCGATCGGTTATTCATTAACCACTAAGGTATATTTAATCTCATTGGTAGATTAACTTTATATTCCGTGTTCGTATGTTTTGTAACCCAGATCCTGTCGGGTTTTTATTTTGTGTTGAATCGGTTTCGTTCCGCTGCGTATTAATAATTACTAAATTAATTATTATCAATCTATAATTAATTATCAACCGTTTTTGATAACTAATCTAACTAATCACCACTGGAAAAATACCCAACAGTGGTATCAGAGCCTTGGTTACGACATACGAATCGGATCCGGTCTTTTAACCGGTTATAGATCACAAACTTTAACTTGTTTAAAGTTTCTGATCTAGATCTTTTTAGAGCAATTTTTATTTATTTATTTTGGTCAAAGTTTTTATTTATTTTATTTGACCAAAAGGATTGCTCAGTTATTTGATTGTATTAAATATGTAAATCTGGCCCGACCCTGTCTTGTGTTTGTTTTCTGTTTTTGGTTTTATGGTTTGGCCCATTTGATGGCTCAAAATTAGCTTTTATGTTTTGGCTCACTTTGATGGCTCAAAGTTGTAATAGCTTAGGGTTTTATTTTTTTTGTATTCTGTATAAATATTGTAAAGATAAAGACCCGAAGACAAAACAGAAGACGGAGACAAGATCTTGGATTTAGTGGGAGTCACACGGAACAGCTAGATGCATGCACGAAGTTCATCCTTGTGGTTGTTTGTGTGTTGTGACCCCGTGACCTAGTTTGGTCTTGCTATTAGGCTCTAGCAAGATCAAACACTTTTTCTTTGGCCATATGATTTACATATTTTTTATGTTTGCTATTGTGGTTGCTTTTATCTTATAAATGTTATAACGTACCGACCAAATACCAAAATTTTCACAATCAAATTAATAACAAGTTCTAAACTTTTTTTTACAACTTGTGGATACTTTATATTAAAACAAACAGTTTGTTTTTAAAATAAATTATAACCAATAAAGTTTTGCAATTTAAACTAATTTTAAATTTTCAAAACGAATAACTTAATAGTTCATTTAAACTATTAACTTTTAATTGGTTAATTACATCGCGGCAAACTTAGTTTTAATAGGTTATTTAAAATTAAGTGTCCTGAGAGATGAAATGGTTCATTACGTTGTCACGATCTAATATATAGTAAAACTGGATTTTACAACACACGTATGATTTATCATTCGTTGTGTTTGACCCTATTCGGTAAACACTAAAATTAAATCCCATATTTAAAATCTTTAGTCTATGCCATCCTACTATAAGGAACACTTGGGGTATAACGTGAAACACCAGTGTTTGGAGCCACAGCACCGCACTTGGTGCGTAACCTATCCCTCCAAGGTGCAATGGTTTCGTTGACACATCCGACCCTTCCACATGTACCTGTACTAGGGCGACTATTACTTTTCTCTCTATTACATGCCCCAACTGTATGGAGACCAAAAGTGGTCATAGATGAGGCTAAATGTATTAATGCATAGACAAGAGTTGTCTTAGCGGCCTCATACTCGAGAATTGTGCATTTTTCCACAATTGGCAATTATTGTCAGTCTGCCTAAATCACTTACTAATGTTGCGTGCCACAGCCGCCATTACTAATTGATATAACCAGATTCTCTATTCTTAATCTATTCTTGCCATGGGTCATTAATATTAGAATTTATTACATCCAAAATACTAATTAACATTTAATTTGCTTATATAATAAATGTCTACTGAAAATGAATCTCACTCCTCCTTCTCTCTCTCAAGTCTTTGCTTGAGAATGAAAAACCGAATGACACCAACCTCATCTTGAACTCTCTCCCTAGTTCTTATGACAACTTCGTAATGAACTTAAATATGAACACATGGGAGAAAACTATGCCCGAACTGCACGACATGCAGGAAACGGCCGAGATGAGCATATCAAGTAAAACTAATCAAGAGTTGATGGTCAAATCTGCTGGTGTTAACAAGCCCAAAACCAAGAAAAGGGGTTATAACAGCAAAGGTAAGAAGCAAGTTATTGTTGCTGCCAAGAATGCCACCAACAAAAACAAGCAAGTTGCAAAAGCACCCCTTCCCAAGGAGCGTCAGTGTTTTGAATGCAACAATATGGGGCACTGGAAACGTAACTCCCCTGAATATCTAGTTAAGCTGAGATCGAAGAGAGCAAATGGTGAAGGCCTCTCTTCTGGTATTTCTATCTATGTTATTGAACTTTTCACTATCTCTAGCGACACATGGGTATTTGATACCGGATGTGCTTATCACATCGTTAATGTATTGCACGAGCCTGAAAAGTGGAAGAAGCTGAAACAAGGCGACATGGAACTCATCGTTGGTGATGGGAAGAGAGTACCAGTTCTTGCAACTGGAACATTTCACCTTTCATGTCCTTCTGGCCTTGTAGTTATCTTAAATAACTGTTTGTTTGCACCTGGTTTAACCAGAAACATTATTTCAGTTTCCTTATTGTTTGAACAAGGTTTTAAGTACGTTTTTAATGGAATTAATATTTCTACTTACTTAAATGATATTTTCTATTTTGAGGCTAAACCTCGAAATGGAATTTATGAGGTTGATGTTCAAACTAATAATAACATATACAATCTTTCTAAACGTATCAAATCTAGCATTAATGATACATTTCTATGGCATTGTAGACTTGGTCACATAAGCAAGGCCCGCATGAAAAGGCTCCAATCCGAAGGGATCCTTGAATCCACCGGACAAGAATCCTTTGAAGACTGCAAGTCTTGCTTAGCTAGCAAACTCACTAAAGGATCCTTCACCGGCGTTGGTGAACGAGCCAAGGATCTGCTAGGACTCATACACACTGATGTATGTGGCCCTTTCAGAACCATGTCTAGAAATCATGAAAGATACTTCGTTTCATTCATCAATGATTATAGTCGATATGCTTATGTCTATCTTATGAAACACAAGCATGAAACTTTTGAAAAGTTCAAAGAGTTTCAAAACGAAGTGGAAAACCAACTCGGTAAAACGATAAAGACACTTCGATCAGATCGAGGTGGTGAATATCTCAGCACAGAGTTCATAAATCATCTCAAGGAGCGTGGAATAGTTTCACAACCTACTCCACCTGGCACACCCCAACTTAATGGCGTGAGCGAGAGGAGAAATCGAACCCTACTTAATATGGTTCGATCGATGATGTGTAGAACAAACTTGCCTCACTCCTTCTGGAGTTATGCTCTTATGACCGCCGCCCGCATTGTCAATCTGGCACCGACCAAGAAGGTAAACAAGACTCCATATGTGATATAGCATGGGTCTAAACCCAATCTGTCTTACCTTAGAGTATGGGGATGTGATGCATATGTCACCAGCGATTCTGATGACAAGCTCGATTCTAGAGGCGAAAAGGTCGTTTTCATTGGATAATATAACAGAAGCGGATATTATTTCTACCATCCTGATGCAAATGTTATTTCCATCAAAAGGAAGGCACACTTCCTCGAGAAAGAAATTCTTGAACGAGGAACTGGAGATAATATAGTGGATCTTGAAGAAATTCGAGAACCACAAACAACCGCTGATGAAGTCGGAGCGTCTGAACAACAAGAAGTTGTTGCTGGTGAATCAGACATAAACACAAGCGTTCGAAAAAGTGTAAGGACTCGCAAAGAACCTGACAGATACCTATGGCATCTTGATAGTACCGAGGTCCTATTAGTAGCCGAGTCTAATGACGAACCTACTAACTACAAATCTGCTATTTCAGATCCAGAATCTGCAAAATGGCTAGAAGCCACGAACGCCGAGATGCAATCTATGCGTGATAATCAAGTCTGGGACTTGGTTGAGCTACCCCCCGAATCTCGGGCAGTAGGGAGCAAATGGATTTTCAAGAGAAAAACCGACATGCATGGAAATATACACACCTATAAAGCACGGCTAGTTGCGAAAGGTTTTACTCAGACTCAAGGCATTGACTATGATGAAACCTTCTCGCCCGTTGCTATGATCAAATCGATCAGGATATTGTTTGCCATAGCCGCGTACTATGACTACGAGATATGGCAAATGGATGTCAAAACCGCTTTCCTTAATGGGCATCTCCCTGAAGATGTCTATATGGTACAACCTGATGGTTTTGTTGATCCAAAATATCCTAATAGGGTATGTAAACTAAATAAGTCTATTTATGGACTCAAACAAGCATCTCGAAGCTGGAATCTTCGTTTTGACCAAAAGATCAAAGAGTTTGGTTTTGTCAAAAATGAAGATGAGCCTTGTGTTTACAGAAAGGCTAGTGGGAGCACTATATCATTCCTCATCTTGTATGTGGATGATATACTTATCATTGGAAACAACATCCCTATGCTTAACGATGTTAAACACCGGTTGGGAACTTGTTTTACAATGAAAGATCTTGGAGAAGCAGCCTACATTCTAGGAATCAAGATCTACAGGGATAGATCTAAGCGGCTTCTAGGGCTTAGTCAAGGCACATACATAGACAAAGTCATGGCACGCTTTCATATGGAAAACTCCAAGAAAGGAGGTGTTCCTATGACTAAAGGCACCGTGCTGAACAAATCGCAATCTCCTTCAACGGACATTGAAACCAAGCGTATGGAAGCAATTCCATATGCTTCGGCGATTGGTTCTATCATGTATGCTATGTTATGTACCAGGCCTGACGTCTCGTATGCTTTAAGCATGACCAGTCGTTTTCAGCAAAGTCCTGGCATTGCCCATTGGACTGCAGTAAAGAACATCCTGAAGTACTTGAGAAGGACTAAAGACATGTTCTTAATATTTGGAGGAGTGGAAGAAGAGCTCACTGAAAGATGTTACACTGACGCCAGCTTCCAAACTTACCGAGATGACTCTCGCTCACAATCAGGATTCATATTCACTCTAAACGGAGGAGCTATCTCCTGGAAGAGCTCCAAGCAGAGTGTGGTGGCGAATTCAACCACCGAATCTGAGTATATAGCTGCATCAGATGCTGCTAAGGAAGCTGCTTGGATGAAGAAATTCATTACTGGCCTCGATGTGGTTCCGAGTATTCGCCAACCAATCGAGATACTTTGTGATAACACAGGTGCTATAGCTCAAGCCAAAGAGCCCAGATCTCATCACAAAGCCAAGCACATTCTCAGAAAGTTCCACTATATATGGGAAATTGTGGAACGTGGTGACATCGTGATAAGCAAAGTAGACACAGATCAAAACCTAGCGGACAACTCAGGACAAGCATGATCTTCACAGAGATGCTATTGGTCTTAGATTTTCTAGTGATATGTTTTGATTTAGTATTTTGAATGTGTGAACAATTAAACAGTTGTACTTTTGAATTCTTTTGGTTTACTGATTTAAATGCAATTCTGAATTCTTACAACTGTGTTCGATTTTAATACGTTTAATCCATGAATCTTGTATTCTTAATCATCCGTAGTTGATCAGAATCGTGGGAACGACTCTGAATTAAGACTATTCTGAACTTGGACTCAAGTAATTGACTTCCAAATTCACAGACCTCATCTTGGATGACGTTGGATGTAACTCGCTTCAAATAATCTTCATGGATTTTAATCATAAGATGTTTTGATATTGGTATACTCATTTAGTATCCTTTGACCTGAGATGCATACTAGAACTTTCGTTTACCAAGGGCTGTTCTTTAATCACTGTCAACCGCTGTCGCGTAACTGCCAGTCATAAAGGCATTGGTTAGGAACAGATCTGAAGTTCAGTGGGAGTTGTATGTAGTCGATAAGGGATTCTGTACTCTTACATGATATGTAACAGTTAGACATCGTGGCGCCCTCTTGATTCAAACTGGTGAAGTGTAAGGCCTTACCCAAACTGACTGTGTGCTTGATTGGACCACTATGAATCTTGAACGAGAACAATAATAATTGAACACAATATGAGAATGAACTAAATCCATGTCTCATTGATTCAATTGATGTTTTATATGGAAAGGATGAATGACAACTATTGACATAAGTCTATTGTCTTGCTTTAGTTAGCTATTACTAACACCAAGATATTTGGTTAATGACTTTAAAGCGTCATACCTTGTTAGGGACAACCATGTGTAGCTAGAGCGCCGCTGACTGTTTGCGTTGATTTATCGTGGATCGTCCAAGTGGGAGATTGTTGGATTTTATGGACCGACCCGATGGACAACGCGACTGACCGAGCTATGACCCGTAAGAGTTACACCTTGGGCAACGAACATTAAATCCACTTAACCCGCTTAACTGGTAATTACGAACTTTTAGCGAGACGATATATTTTATATATATATATATATATATATGTTCCATGGGATTTATTATTTATACAAGTATATAAATAATAATTCATATTTATTGTTTTAATCCTTTTATTAAAACAATTAAATGGGTACATGCTTTTTATCTCGTATTGGACTTTAGGCCCGAAAACAATTATTAAGGTTTATAATTATTATATAATTATAATCTAATTTTGTTTTACACACACACGAGAGAATTCTAGCCAAAAAGATTTTTTCGTTTTTTTCCTTCTGTGTGGGAGCCGCCAAAAAGGGATAGGAGCCGTAAGTTTTTTGGTTTCGGTTGACCGGAACTAGCGACAAGGAAAAACAAAGCAAAGGCTTTTGCCTTTGTAACTTCCGGCCCTAAACCTTCACGCCGCCTTGACCGGCGATTCTCAGTGCCACCAGTTCTCGCGGTTCGGTTCGTGATCTAGCAACGGTTCGTTGTACCTAGTTGTCTCGATCGGTTATTCATTAACCACTAAGGTATATTTAATCTCATTGGTAGATTAACTTTATATTCCGTGTTCGTATGTTTTGTAACTCAGATCCTGTCGGGTTTTTATTTTGTGTTGAATCGTTTTGGTTCCGTTGCGTATTAATAATTACTAAATAAATTATTATCAATCTATAATTAATTATCAACCGTTTTTTATAACTAATCTAACTGATCACCACTGGCAAAATACCCAACATTTATGTGACCCTTTTGTCACGGAGTTACTTTTTTGACTCGCATGCGGCTCTTAGTAACCAACTAATATCAACCTTTGTCCCGACTATGTAGCGACTCGGAAGCGACAAGATGCAAACAAGCAAGATCGTAATAAAACAACCTGTATTGACTACAAAGGAAAAGTACACGTGAGATTTTTACAAGGTGAATACTTTACAAGTGTTGGAGGTGTCTTGCAAACTAGCCAAGATCACCTGTTTATACTAATCCATGTCATAATCTAGATCATTCTATCTAGAAATATGTAATTATAAAATATTACAAATCTCTTGGATATTTACATGGAAGGATCTAGGTTTAATCCCATGATTAAGGGATGATTTAGAAGGCTATAGAAACTTGAATATTTAAGTCTTGATCCAGATTTTTTCAAACACTCTTGAAGCCTTGAGATGGTGCTAGAATATTCCGGAATCCCGCAAATATGACCTGAATTTAGAGCTGAATTATGAGTGATTTGAGCGGGTCGTGACACTTCGAAGTCTTTTAATAATCATTTGTAATTTTAAGGGAAAACACCACAGAATAATAACCAAATTTTAAAATTGTTTCAGTTAGATCACTCACCATAATATACCCGAGGATGTATACCGTGTAAAATACGTATTCAGTGACCTAATTAGAATACTTTTAAAACTTGATTACTATTTTATAAAGTTACCCTAGTTTTAACCTAAATTTTGAAATTTTATGACACTTCAATCCAACTTTTACAATATTAAATTAAACATGTGTCAAAACATTAAGAATACGAATTTTTTGCTATTATTATTGTTTTTATTATTATTATAGAATAAGTATTCTTAATATAATACATTAATTATTTATAATGTTATCACAATCAATGGGTATATAATATGAGAAATGATTTATTCATAAATGGATGTGAAAATTTTAAAATCATAATAAACGTTAATGAGGATAACAAATGGATATAAATCCATCATTACAAGAGCTTGTGTGTAGGATAATGTTTGTGGAAGTGTCATTCACAACAAATAAAGTAACATGAAATTCAAAAAAGACATGATAACCAAAGTTTATTTTGGTGGTTTCAAGTACATAATGGAAAGAAACAGAGCCGACAAAAAAATTGTTTTATGCTCCATATTTGTTGGCCCCTCAAATTTGTTTAGTGTTTTATCATTAGTTTTGATGTAGAGATAGAAGAGGTATGGAAAAATGAGGATGGATCAAGATGAACACATGATGTAGTTTTTTAATTTAAAAAAAGAAAAGCATTAGCATAATATAAAAATACAACCAAAACCTTGATCTATAAAGACACTAAAAATATAAGTTCAAATATGAGAAAAAGACAACTAAATTTAGCTATCGCTTTAGGCCTTCAAAAACGTTGAGTTGTCCTTGAGAGGAACGTACATGTATAATGGAAAGACGTTACCATTACCAACGTGAAGTGTGTTGTCTATCAAAGGAAACTGATGACTTATGGATATTTATGGCAACATTGATGATAGGTTCATCATGGTAATGACGACCATCATTGCACAAACGATTTGGAAGCAAACGAGGGATGTTATATCATTTTAATAGTAGGTGTCGTAGGTTGAACCTGGACTAGAGGCATCACCATTCTGGTGCTTAAACTGATACGAACTTAAATAATTTAAGGTTTAGAGATTTAATAACACGTCCCTAAGTTGATGAGGTATTTCGATTGATATGAAATAGAATCTATGAACATAATAGTTTAAAAGTATCATTGTGGGATGATTACAAAACTAGCTAAACTAGTAATGATATTGTCCTCATTTGAGAATTTCATACAAGATAGTCTTACATTCAATAAAAACAATTCTACACACAAATCATCCTTTTAGGAAAACATTTTTTTTTCTTCAAAAAGACTTTTAAGGCTTTGTTCATAAAATAATTATATTTTGGTTTAAAATATAAGTGTTACAGGCTTAATAATCATATATAACCATATATGTATTATTATTATTATTATTATATCCAAGCATATGTGTGTAAAAAAATATAAAATTAAAGTAAATAATATTTTTCCATTCATAAAGTATGTAGATGCTCTTATTATGTGGGTTTGACTACTAACTACAACTTCACCACTTTAGTAACTAACATCTGCAAAAACATATAATTTCCGTAACATGATAAAAGTGAACCATAAAGTCAATCACCTAAAAAGCATCCATCATTAAAACCACTAGCATCATCTTCATTCCACAATTATTTTCTAACATGATTTAACAAATAATTTATTAAATATCATTTTAAATATTGGACAAGATTTTAAGTCCCTTAAAATAACTTGAATTTGAGTTGAGAATTGGTACGGATCCAAAACTTATTGGTTTGGAATCCTCATTATTTTATCTTCTTTACTTATTATAACTAAAGATATAACCGACTCTTGATAAATAGTTAGGTAATGCAAAAGATAGACATGTTTTATTGAAGTGTGTATACTTGTTAGGTTTAAAACTTATTATTATTATTATTGTTTCGATAAATTATGTTTTATACACAAATTTTAAATGGGTTAGCTTACCCACTAGTATCTTTTTCAACCAACGTAAAGAAGATAGACCACGTAACCGGAGACACTATATACGGGACCGAGATTTGAATCTAGAATTCAGTCCTCCATGGTTCTCTCCCCTCAACCACAAGACGATGTTGAGGATGTTATAGCCTTTTGAGTCGTTAAAACATTAGTACTAAGTTAAGATTATCTTCTGTTGTAAGAGGTTGATATTCTCTTACGATAAATCTCGTTTTATAAATATATATAAATAAATACTAAAATAAAAAGTCCACTCCTAATTAGTTAGATTTCTTTATTTTCTCCTTTAACATGTACTAGTGAGTAGTGACATGATGCTACTTAAAAATTATACAAGCTCACTCTTAGAAAAAACAAATAAATATGACTAGTGATGTTAACTTCAACACCAGATATATTAATTCTTTTATATAAAACCTGTTATAACTTCTTATTCCTCAAATAATATTTAAAACGGGTCTCTTTAAATTTAGAAAAACATATAAATTGATGTGATAAAAATACTTAAATACTAACATCTATATATTTTTTCAAGTTATAATTGGATGGAAACAATGAAACATTGTGTATAATTCATGATCTCCTCGTTTACATCAAGTTGGGCCAGGCCCAATATTGAGAATATTTCTCAAAAAGAAATTTTAGAGACGAAAATTGTGTATACATATGATAAACTTAAAGAGGGTAGGTACCAGAGGTGCAAAGATCGGGTATTTATAAGAATTAGTTCCGGTTCTGAAACTGGTTTCGGGTATGATCGGTTCCGAAAAACGAGTATTAAAAGGAATCAATTCTGGTTCCGGGTCCGGTTTTTGGTTGAAAAAACATACCCTATGTACCGGTTCCCGGTATTCAAGAACCGGTTACGAGTATTTAAGACGGGTATTTTAAGCACCTATTTACGGGTAGTTGAAAAACTTATTTCAAGAACCTATTTCCGTCAATTCGATGTTGGAAACGTGGGCTCCCACAGCCGTCGTCGACCGTTGAAAGAAGGGGAAGAGGGGTTGTTTTGCTTCGCTGAATTTGGGTCAAATGGCTAGAAGATGATTTTCTTAATTTTGTATTTCAAATCTCGTAACTGATTACCTGTTGGGTTAAGCCCTTTTACTTTCCTGTTCCTATCCACCAAATCACCGATTCTCTGGCGTGGAACCACCGTCCTTCACTCGTTGTCATCCTACTCGCAAAGTCCATATTGTTGGTATTTGCATAACCGGTTTTTTCATAACCGGGTATTTCCAGAACCGGTTTTTGACTAGAAATATTGGAACCTATCCAGACCATACGGGTAGGTTCGAATCCGGTTCGGTCCGGAAGAACCGGTTCAGGGTATTTGGACGGGTTCGATTCCGATTCTGGTTTTTTTGTGCACCTCTAGTAGGTACTAGGTTAGAATCTCGTGTATTACACGGGTTAAATAAAATTAATGTAATCTGTTAACATATAAACTTATTAAAATATGTCTCCCTGTTTGCTAACGTTTTTTTCCTCCATTTTCAAGCAAATGGCATCGTCGCATCCCCTCCTCTTATACCCCGTTGATGGATCATACAACTTTTAGAGGATTCTAATTCCAAAAGACCCGTGAAGATAGATATTTTTTAGGGGAACCTTACCTTCCAAAACAAAGTTTTGTTTCCATTTCCCATCGTCCTTTTAAAGAGGATGTTAAGGTCTATACGGTAGTTCGAAAGCTCCTTATCTTATCTTCGAGATGTTGTACCAAATCCACATTACCGATTTCTTCGCTATCCTATCATGATCTTGCTTGCTGATTTTGTGGATAGCTTTTATACATTTGGACCACGACAAAACCTCCTTCTTTCTTCATGCACTACCACCATTTGGCGAGTAGCGACAAGTTGGTAGCTCTAAGACATCTTACTCCCCAAAACACCAAAGTTATTTTGTTTAACATATTTGTCCCATGATAATCGGTGAATCTTCTTCCCACTACAATTACCACCCCCACAAGAACTTCCTCCTATTACATTCTAGCTCACCGATAATCTTTTCGGGGCGTTGAACATCCACAAGTATTGTAAGAGCAAACTCCGATAACCGATTTTACCAACACTAAACGGCCTCCAAACAAGAGATTTGTGCTTTCCACGCATTGAGCTTAACTTTAAAGCGCTCAACAATTGGCAACCAATCTTTTGCCAATCCCTTGTTAGTCCCGGTAAGCAAACCGAGATATACAAACGGTAATGACGTTGCCTCACATCTAAAAATATTTTCCATGCTTCAAACTTCAATCTCTTCCACCCTCTCTCCGAAAACTTTACTTTCAAGCCGAAGGCCAAAACGAAGCACCTTATAATCCTTGCAAGGTTAGTCATATCATTAGCACTCCAATCTCCGATAAACCTTACTTCATTAACATACCTAACATGAGAAATCGATGTACCTTGGTTACGAAACGACAATCCATTGAAGATATTGTTTTCACAAACCGAATACATAACCACATTTAACCCTTCCATAACAATGATGAAAAGAACAAACTGAACACATAACCACATTTAACCCTTCGTAGGCGACCCTGACCCACTCGAAACTTTTACTTTTTTAGTAAGGTTAAATGGTTAACCGAGCCGGTTAATAAACGAGTAGTGTGACCTGTTTATCGATGATCGAACGTGACGTGGCTAGTATATCGTATATATCCGATATCGTAACTAATCATAAAGGGATAATGGTAGTCAAAACTGGCGTGGAATGATAAAATCGCCACGTCAGCGTTCCGGCCTCTTATTACAAATTTCCGACGACACCACCACTCACGGCACTACCACACCACCACTCACACAACCATGTCAATGTCATCGATGATTTACCGGAAACTTCGCCGGAACTCGAACACGCGATTCAATTACATGCAGTTAAGATCGTCATCTGCGGCGACGAGCTTAAGCAACAACGAGAAGAGCAATCGGAAGATCGAGAAGCTACTAATAGCGAACAGAGGAGAAATCGCGTGTAGGATTATGAGAACGGCGAAAAGGTTAGGGATACAGACTGTTGCAGTTTATAGTGACGCTGATAGGCATAGTCTTCATGTGAAGTCCGCTGACGAGGCTGTTCGAATTGGTCCGGCGCCGGCTCGATCGAGTTATCTTAACGCCTCGTCTATTATTGAAGCTGCCGTCCGTACCGGTGCTCAGGTACGGTCAATTTAGCGCTTCGTTGATTTGCGTTTTTGTAATTTGAAAGTTATTGTGTACTAATTGAAAGTTATCATTGACTTCACCGTCAATGGTAAATTAAGAAATATATGCAGTAGCATCTGACTAGTAACAGTTCCAGAATGACTGTAGTGCTTACGATTTGTCTAAATGCTGGTTTAGTTCTCGTATATAGATCATGCTGCTCTTTAAACACCTGGAATGTAAATTGAATAGGTGAGGCTGATTTTCACCCTGATTTGTGTGTTTAGACTTTTACATTTCATGTTATGTTGATTGTACAAGAACTGCAGCCACCAAGGGATCATGTTTGTGTAAATTAGTGGCCTACTGGGAAATTGGTGCACTGCCATTGGGTATTGCATCATAAATTAGTATTGGAAATGACACTAGAGTCTGTTTGTAAATTATGGTTTCATGTGTTTACTAATTGAAGTAGATTTATATGTATATTTCATTGGGAACAAATTATGTAAATCCTGAAAAGCGTAGTGGGTCTGTTTGATCTCGTTCAGCTGGCTGGGCTAGAAGTTTGGGTAGTGGGGTTTTAAAAACTTTGTTCTGTCAATATATTATGCTTATGCTAGTTTTCTACAAAAAAGAATGGGATGGCTTCTTTTGGGTCATCTGAGAATCAAAGTTCTATCTGAAGAAAACTATAAATGATTCCCTATGATGACTTGACCTTTGAAAATAAAGAGCAAATTAGGTGACATAGAAGCAAAAAAAGAGGGTGCCTTGTATCGGGATGGCTAGAACAGAAGAAAAAGGAAATAAATCTATTGGTATCGAATTCTCTATTGACTATGTTTCCACAGTGTTTCTGATGCATTTCCAGGTGTGTTGAGTATTGAAGAGTGAGTCAGTTTATTAATAATTTTGTTTTCTTAGGTAATATGAATATCAAGTACACGCAGAAAGAAAGTTATGTATTAAAATTTGATATGCATGGTAGTGCTATTACCAACTGTCACTTCATTATACTGTTGATCCCTCTTTAGTTATATTTGAACTGGTTTCTAATGTTAATGTCACAGATGACGAAAAAATTAATTCTAACACAAGGAGAATTTTGTTTATACTTTATGAGCATGATTTTAGCACTTTTAGGTTCATATTCCTCTATTGGTAAATTGCAGCTCAATTTCACCATACATTGATCTCAAGTTTTGTTAGCTTGTTGATTTTTTTGGTTTCTACACATCCAAGGACATAGTTCATGAGTGGATATTATCTTTTGGTAATAGGCTATACATCCTGGCTATGGTTTCTTATCAGAAAATGCAGACTTTGCTCAACTTTGTGAAAATGAGGGATTCACTTTTGTTGGACCCCCTGCATCTGCAATACGTGAAATGGGTGATAAAAGGTGCATATATCTGTAAATACTTTTGACGTGATTCTACTAGGACCTTAATCTAGTTCATACTTAATTTCTTAGTGTTCACGGTTTACACAAAATTGTTATTGGGGCTGAGAAGAGATTTTCAATCTCTTTATGTTAATGCCTGTATTTTCAATAGCCTTCACAATTTTTCCAAACTAACACATGTAGTATGTCCTACCACATTAAATTAATCTTATCAAGAAGGAAGTCAATTTTTGAACTGAAATACAAACATATGTAGCTTCCTACCATCATTCCGTGTAGCCTTAAACTCGTGTATATAATTCTGAAGATTGCTGACTGTTATTTTGTTATACCAATGCATCCATTGGCTTAAAAATCAAGTCATCTCTATTTCTGCATTCATGTGTTTGAATTTTGATTACTTCATTTTTTTTACGATATATTTTCTTTGAATTATTAATTCTATTCAGCTCTTCTCATTTGATGCTATTATGTTACCATTAGTGCATCAAAGAGAATAATGGGTGCAGCAGGTGTGCCACTTGTGCCTGGGTATCATGGTCATGAACAGGATATTGATATCATGAAATCAGAAGCAGATAAGATTGGATACCCTATTCTAATAAAGCCCACCCATGGAGGTGGAGGAAAGGTACCTTTTTTCTTTTTTCTAAAATAATTGTTAAATGTTGTTTCAGATATATTTATGTCATATTTGTGTAAATGTTTGGTGAGTTTCAGGGTATGAGGATTGTGCAAAGTCCAAAAGAGTTTGTTGATTCGTTCTTAGGAGCCCAACGGGAGGCTGCTGCTTCTTTTGGCGTAAACACAATTTTGCTGGAGAAATATATAACCAGACCAAGGCATATAGAAGTCCAAGTAATCTTCTGGTTACAGTACTTTCAAAATTATTATTTTTTAATTACAACTTTAACTGATTTTACTTCGAAAATAATGACAAAGTAGCTACTAACCCAATAACCATCTAATCTTCATTCTTAACTTCATAATGATAGGTATTTGGGGACAAGCAGGGAAACATTGTATACTTGTATGAGAGAGATTGCAGTGTGCAGAGAAGACACCAGAAGATAATTGAAGAAGCTCCGGCTGTAATTCATACAAATGTTTAATCTAATTGTTTTTTTCTGTAATTATTCTGGAATTGTGACAAACCTCTGTTTTGCAGCCAGATATCATTAGCGACTTCAGAACACGCTTGGGTCAAGCTGCTGTGTCTGCTGCCCAGGTAAGGAGCCTGTATTTAATGTAGAGCTTTAATATTTGTTGCTATTCCACGTATCTAAGGAATCACTTTAATAGGGTATCTATTAATTAATTATCCAGATTTTTCCAAAAGAATAATAGTGTGTAAGCATTCTCAGTTCCCAGGTCGATCATTTATGTAAATAGATTGAAAACTTTGCCGAAAAGTGATGGACTGTGTGGACTTATCTACCGTTTATGATTTGGCATAAACTATTAAAGTACATATGACAAAATGAACGAGTTGGGTAACAGGTCAAAACATGTGATATTTGGTATGAGCAGAGTCAATTGGTGGCACGAAACACTTTATATGAAAAAATGTTAACCTTTTGTAAATAATAAGCTTATCAAATATGATTAATAAAGTTACATTATTCATTAGTTACCTACTTTTTGTAATAAAACGATGTTGGGACTTTATGCATCAAAAATACACTTTGACAGACTTTTGAGCCATTGGACCTGTTTCCTTTTAAGCTATTTTCTTTTATTTCACCTGTTAGATATATAGCGAATCAACCTATTTATAAGGTAAATGTGCCTAAATTGCCATTTGCCACCTCTACATAAAAGTTCATGAAGTGGCCACTTATGTCAATTCTCAATCATGAATCCAATCTAATTAAATTTGTTTGTTCTCTTGGTTGTAACTAAAGGACACTAAGATACTTCCAGTGATTTTACTGATTTGGCAATTTGTATCTGATTATTATAGGCGGTAGGTTATCACAATGCTGGTACGGTTGAGTTTATCGTTGATACTCTCTCCGGAGAATTTTATTTTATGGAGATGAACACACGTCTTCAGGTACTTGCTTGTTTCATAACTTTCTATTAACTAGTGAAGGATAGGATATTTGTGTTGCATTTGAATCTGCTTTTGTTACATTCTTTCTCAGGTTGAACATCCTGTGACTGAGATGATTGTTGGTCAAGATCTTGTAGAGTGGCAAATTCGTGTTGCAAATGGAGAATCACTTCCCCTTGATCAAGCACAGATTCCTTTATCAGGTGAATTGGGGTTTCAAGTATTATATTATTTCAAGCAAATGCTAGAACTTGCTTTGAGTCTAGGTTTTCATATTTACCTTAGCGTAGATAGTACGCGCATTTGCACATCAGGGCTGGATTGGGTTATGGGTCCAGATCAAGCCAATTCACCGACACTTTTATATTTTTTACTTCTCAAGTTCTACAATAAGAAATATGTTAAATATGATTACAATAATATATGAACTTTTTTTTATAAAGCAAGTTAGAAGGTTTTATGTGGTTGAACACACTTCGGATGACTTTTAACTTGTTTGCTTTGTTTGTTTATTATTAAATCTTTTAACTTAACCCATTTCACCCATCAGAGATGAAACATAATCCAAATCAACCCATTTGTATATAAATGGATCAAAATAACCACCTCTACTTACAATGCATGAAAGTGGTTTAAAAGGCTTGAATTTTCTATATTTGCTTTATCATACATTCTTTGTTTGATTGCACCTAGGCTTTCAATATACATATATTCATAGTTTGATTGCAATTTGCAGGTCATGCATTTGAAGCCAGAATATATGCTGAAAATGTGCCTAGAGGATTTCTGCCAGCTACTGGAGTTCTTCAATATTACCATCCTATCCCAGCCTCAGCAAGTGGTATATTTCTGCAATATCTGTCTGCTTAAATCATAAATCATGTAGTAAATAGTTATGAGGGAACAAAAGATCTAGTTTATGACAACTACAGCCTGCAAAATCAGCATAAATAAGTTAAAACATCCTTTTCTGCTGAACATATGATAAGATACAACAGATATTTATGTGAACTTCTTAAAATAATTGTTTAATAATTTCATTATTACAAGATATCCATGCTCATAAGCTTGCAAACAAAATGGAATTATTAACTCCAGTTCTGTCCAGTACAATTTCTAAAAGCTTTTGATTAACTCCATTTTTGTGAATGATGCCTTTAAAATGAAATGACTAAAATATTATTTGCATCAGGAAATATCACTCTTCTGATACGTTTGATTTAATTTATGTCAGTTCGAGTTGAGACTGGAGTTGAAGAAGGGGACACTGTAAGCATGCATTATGACCCTATGATTGCTAAGCTTGTGGTTTGGGGAGAGAACCGTGCTGCAGCATTAGTTAAATTGAAGGATTCCTTATCCAAGTTTCAGGTATACTTTATTACCGATATCTTACCGCAGTTGATTTAAACATTTTTTTTTCATATTACTGTAAGTCATGCTTAATTAAGCTAATAATGTTGTTAGTAGAGATGTCAATATCGACCCATTTACTTGCGAATGGTCTATTCTTGCTATGTTTTTATCTCTATTGGGTCAAAGGGGTAGAAAAGTGAGCTAAAATGAAAACGGATTCAATGGGTCAAATCGACCCAAAATGTACTTTCAGTGCATAAAACCTCCTGGATAATTTGATTTAATGAATTGAATTATTACTGAAAATAATATAACTTTTGTAATCATATTTGACGCACCAATACGTCTAACGTTAAAAAGTTTTGGACAAAAGTGTTTCAGATCAACACAAGTACACAACCTGATTTGATCAGTACCAAAATTTACCTGTTTTGATCCATTCCTGAATCACCAATCTGCCCATTTTCTACCTCTAGTTATTGCCTATGCATTCTCGATTCCAATATGTGTGCACATATTACTTGAAATTTGCAATATTTGCAATAAAAATATCTGGACTACTTCCACTCACGATTTGATGTGATTTGCATATATTACTTGAATCCTGCATAACATGTAGTAAAAATATCCAACTACTGATTTGATATGATTTCATAATCTGATTCTTGAAAATATTGTAATTACTTATGTACATACTTTTGGCAGGTCGCAGGTTTGCCCACAAATATCGAGTTTCTCTACAAACTAGCTAACCACAGGGCATTTGCAAATGGTGAACTTGAAACCCATTTTATCGAACAATTTAAAGACGACTTATTTGTGACACCAAAAGATTCAGCATCAGCAGAGGCAGCATATGATGCTGCTAAACACAGTGCAGCCTTGGTAGCTGCGTGTATATGCGAAAAGGAGCGTACACTATTGAAGAAAAGTCCTGGTAAAGCAGAAAACTTTTTCTTTAAAAATGCACATTATTCAAAGAAATACTTATAATCATTATAAATGTACTTTAGGCGGGTTGTCTGTGTGGTATACACATCCTCCATTTAGACTCAATCATCATGCTACACGTAAAATAGAGCTAGAGTGGGAGAATGAATACCGTGATAACAACTCAGAGCACCTCACTCTTTCCATCAGTCATCTGCCAAACGGGAATTACCTCATCAAGGTAAACACACTTTGTCCAATACTTTTAATTTTCTTTAAGTAGTTAGCGTGCCATATATGATTACAGAAATTTTATTATTTCGGTATGATGTAACTTTTTGAATAAAGTGATGTATGAGATTTTATGCATAAAGAAAAATAAAAAGCACTTGGGCAAACGTTTGACTCGTTCAACACAGTTGACCATCTCCTTTTCAGCTCACTCTTCTCATTAAACTATTTTTACCATTTTGGATAGTATATAACCTGAATCGCCCTAACATAAGTAAATGGGCCAAATTGCTGCCTCTTATATACTTGTTACATTTTTAAAACATTAAACTTCAAGTACTTGTAACTAAGTCTGTTTTATACATATTTACAGATGGGGGAAAACAGCTTTAGTGATCTGGAAGCCACAGTAACACACCTGGGAGACCATGATTTCAGAGTTGAGGCTGATGGTATAAGCAAGAACGTGAATCTGGCCAGTTATTTAACGGTGCACCATCTCTCTATTTTATTCTTCCTATAGGTGGCAAAATGGACGGGTCGCAACGGTTTGGGGTCGAGTTGGCGCGAAACACTTTTTGTCAATAAATTTTTATTTTTCTATAAATAATTAGGGTGCCAAAATGATTATAAAATTTACACAATGAGTTCGGATGTTTTCAGCACTAAAAATACAGCTTGGGCACCTTCGAAGCACTTGGCCCGTTTCTTTAGCTAGCTTTTATTTATTTTATTTGAACTGTTTGACCCATTGGATATAACCGTTAATAAGTAAATGGGCCTACATTGTCACTTCTAATTCTTCCTATAAATATAGCATATACCGTTTCAATACTGATTATGGTCCACAAAGTTTGGCTCAGCAGAGCTACACTATGAATTTGCTACATTTTATTCTTATTTTTGACATTGGTCTGTACAAACATGCTTTACGAGAAACAAATGAGTATGTAACGCTGAGTGATGAGTATTAACTTAAAGATAACAAAAAATATATATATATTTTTCTTTAAACCAAGCAGCCGACACTCTTTTGAGTCTTGTTACAATTTGCAGGATCAGACTGAGCACATTCACATATGGCATGGTTCACACCATCATCACTTTAAGCAAAAAGTAGGGCTTGATTTGCTGGATAACCTTGACACCCATCAGCCCCGAAGTCGTGAATCTGCATCTCATCCTCCAGGGACGGTTGTTGCCCCCATGTCTGGTCTGGTGGTTAAGGTTCTGGTCAAAAATGGAATGAAAGTTGAAGAAGGTCAACCTATGTTAGTTATGGAAGCTATGAAAATGGAGGTTTGAAATTATACTCATACAAGTCAATAATTCATTTTGAATTTGTTACTGATATTTCCCAAATTTGTTTAATGGTGGGTAAATAGCATGTAATCAAGGCACCAACCTCTGGCATTGTTAGCGGGCTTCAAGTCGCTCTTGGCCAACAGGTTTCTGACAACAGTGTTCTCTTCAATGTCAAGGTTAGGCAGTTATTTGTTATTTCCAGTACTCAAGAGAGTTGTTGGTGTCAATTTTGTCGGGTTGACGGGTTGAACTGTGTTCAGCCTGAACACAACCCATATATTTATTCGTGTCAAAAACATATCCCTAATCCGGACACACTTAAATCATGTAACCCGAATGTTGCCCGTTTAACCCATTAATCTAAATGTGTCAAACGGGTTGGCAGTAGGAATCAAGTTGTAACTGTGTTAAATGGGTTGGCAGTCGTAATAAATGGGTTAAACGGGTTGGTGGGTTGACCTAATATGACAACCCAAAACCTGGTTATTTTCTTGTCGTGTCGGAAATTGTCACCCCTAGTACTCATAACCAAAGGTTTCATGACGCGAAGACTCGTTCAAATTGATTATGTTCTGAATATCTTCTGCTCAACCTCCAATTCATCGACATAATGATCAGACAAAATGGGTGGGTTGGTAACGGGCCCAAACAAACCCGGGTTGAAAACTATCCTGTTTAGTATGGGTTGGCCCATTTGACCCATATCTGTTATAACATGTTTTTCCCCTGTTTGAGATGAAAGAAAACTCATATCCATTTTTGCAAAAGACACGCTTATTACCGGTTTTAACTCTTAACTAATGAAACAAACCAATATGTTTGGGCAGGCTGCTTAGTGCTGAGGTGCAAATATCACCCAAGTAACCGTAACTGTGTAACATACTATTGCCAGGAGAGATTTGATACCAAATTTGTGCTTTGTAATTGAAGGTATAAAGTCGTGTAGCTACGTATATTGTAATTCATTTACAGAAAAGAGAAACAGTTCTCACTTGAATAATATGCACTTTTCATTAGGTTATGCACGTATGACGTACCTTTTATTAAGTTTTATTGGCAGGTCGTAACGGGTTAAAAACATGTCGTTTATAATGTGGCCTTCTAGTCATAAGGAATTTTGAGAAGTAAGTCTTCCTTTCCACCCTTCAAAAAGTTAAAAAGTAGAAGCAAAGTCACATTATCCAAACATCTTTTTAACTTATAAAAGTTAATAAATAGTTTCAACAAGTAATCCCAACCCAAACACCCCCTAAATGGGTTGTAACTGTCAAACTAAATCAGGTGTGTTATTCCTTTTGTGGGTTGTTAAGATTTAAGAGTCGTATAGTAGGTTGAATATTGAAAGCAAAGAATTCCCTACCCACCCCACTCCCAATTTATGTCATGATGCACATTTCATTTTTATACATCACCCTTGTTTTAACAAACTTTATAATTGATTATAATAATGTCAAAATGCACATCCAGTAATTACACATTTGATGACATCCGTTTAGGTCATAAAGTCATCGTCAATTGTTTGATATCGTAATCAAATATTATTATGTTTGCAAAAGGGGCCTAACTCTAAGATAGAATAGAAATAAAGAGACTGAATTTTGGGCCCAAACTAAACCGTTAAGCATTAGCAATTAGCAAATTTAATTTAACTAACGTGTTCATTGTATTTTTTTTTAATTGTTAATGAAATATAAATTATAGTAATAACAAATAATGATAAATGAAAATAAATATAAATAATATCTTTGACTAAGGGTGTAAACAAGCTAAACTGAGCTAAGTCCGAGTTTAGTTCGTTTAGAGCTCTATTTTGTCTTATTTAGAGCTCTATTTCTAAAACTCGAGTTTGCTTGTGAGTAATCTTTTAAGTTTAATATCGGCTAATTTATTATTTATTAATTATTTTTATATAAATTTTAATGATTTTTGTATATATTTATAAACGTTAAGAGTTTATTACATGGATGGTTTCTCTGGTATGCTCATATTACAAGTTTGGTTTCGAACTTTGATTTGTCAAACAGGTTGAGCAAATGTAACACATATAGTCTTTGATACTAACAATCGTCAAAAACTCAGTTAAATTTTATAAAATGACTAAAACACTCTTTATTATTTAAAAAAATAATTTACATATCAAAGTAATTGAGACGCACATATATCTTAATAAAAAACAAAGACACTCGAGCCTTTCTTCCCCATCGATACTCCAAACACACCGGTCATCTTCTCTGACTCACGTATATAGCATTCAACGAAAGTTGGTTTTCCTTAAACCCTATGGCGTTGTATGCTAAAATTCAAACTAATTTGTAAAAAACAAAAGTACACATCTTCTTTGTTAGAATACTAAATTGGGACAAAATAACTAAAAATAAAATATAAATAGAATGATAATAATTGAGGCGAGGGAGAGTTGAAGAATAATAAAAAAGCAATTGACATTCACAAGTGGTGGGTATTGACGTACGTACCACTTTTTCGAATTGTAGTTTTGCATAGATATAAAGGTCGTTTCCCTAGCGACGGTTCTTCCAATGTCGTCGCAGACCCACATTCTTCTATACCACTTTTCGTTTTTTTAAAATAAAAAATAGAGTAAATTGTCATCTTCGTCAATTTGTTTTAGTCATTTTTTACAGTTTAATTTAAAAAGTTTATTTTTCTCTTGTGTATCATTGTGATTTACAAAAATATCATTTTCATCCAATTAGTTAACTTTATTCATATTTTAACGATAAATGAGGGTATTTAGGTCTTTTTATATATTTATTTATTTTATCAATATCTTAAATCCCCTCTTTTTATCAATATTTAGACCTAAATATCTCTCATTTAACGTTAAAATACGAAAAAAAGTTAACTAATTGAATGAAAATGATAAATTTTGTAAACCATAAGGATACACATAAGAAAACTAAACTTTTTGAATGAAACTAACAAAAGTGACTAAACCATAGGTACGAAAATTACAGTTTCTCTAAAAAATATCTATCATTTAATATTAAAATGAATAATATGAAAGTATTTAATTTTGTTTATTAAGAATAAAATTTATCAAAACTAGAGGCTATTTTCTTCATCTCACATACTTTATTTTGTTATAAAAATTAGTATACATTACAAAAAATGCATATTAAAATTTTAAAATAACTTAAATAATAATAATAATAATAATAATATGACTCCGGTGTATTAGATTATTATATGTTTTCTTATAAACTAGATAATTATTATTTTGATACATATATCTAAGAAATAAAACAAAAGATTATTAGGGTGAAAGGGCACAACCCTCACCAAAAAACTACTATAACAAAAATACCCAATAAGAGTGTTCCACCTTACTTTTACCTAAATCCAACCTTAATGCCCTAAAATTTTTTATTTAATTTTTAAAACTAAAACTAATATATATTTAAAACTAATTTCATTTATTTAATAAAATAACAATAAATTAAAAAAATTACATAAAATAAATATAAAAAAAACATAAATAAAAATAATAAAACAATTGATTCAACAACCACAATTTATAAAATTACTAGAAAATAAATTACTAAACCCAAATCTTTCATGCATTAGAAACTTGTACATTATTGATCAAAACTTGTACTTAAGCTACACACCTATACTAGCTCATCTCCATCATCATGTCATTAAAGCCAAACATGGCTCCTCTTCTACCCGGAACACGGGTAAATATACCCGAAAACATTACCCGCAAAGGGTACCCGTGTTAACAGCGACGGTGTACCCGCATCTACCCATGAACTTGAACCTCCTACCCAAAGGCGTCCCGTCACCCTTGGATAGATTGAAAATACATTATTATTTTTTTCAATCTACGTGTTATTAAATACTAAGATATCTCTTCAATCAATAATAACAAATGCTATAATGATTTCATATACGGAATTAAGACTTTTTCTGTCATGTGTTTTACAAAAGTGAAGCATGGTTGATACACCACGTGATTAAGAAATTTACACCATTTAATATGACTTTTTTTCTTTTTATCCATGATTATCATAAATCATTAAATATGTCAAATCAATCTTTTTTTAATTTAAGTTAACTAATTTTTATTTTTTTACTTTAAACTTTACACATTATTATTTGGTTTATTTGTTTTTTTTATTTTACTCTAAATTTTGTATATAAACTTAATATAAATTATTCTTTATTTTAATTTAAGTTAACTATTTTTTTTTAGTTTTAAATTTAAGTTAACTAGTTAATAACAACAATAAAAATTTCACTAACAAATAAAAATATAAATAAATTTTAAATAAGAAAATAAACAATCAAATTTATTAATAAATAAAAAATTAATTTACAACAAGTTTTGCTATCCAATCTTTATAAAGTTTTTGACGTGATTTAAATATGTTTTCCCACTCAGCTTCGTCTCTTTCACTCCTTAATATCCATAAATTATGTGTGAAACCCATTGTAAACTCTCCAATGGCTTTTATTTATGTTGAATTTTAATAAATACTAGAATTAGAACCTGCGCGTTGCGGCGAGTGATGCACTGGCGCGTTGAGACGATTCTTTTACGATCGATCCGAGACATAGGTAGAAATAAGCATGTCACAACGGCGGCGTTACATCTAAACGTTTATAAAAATAAGTATGTTGATTCCCCATGTGTTACGACATGTCTCAGACGTTGCGGAAAAGTAAAGAAAAAAGAATTGGGCTGAACCGCCACTGCCAGGGATCAAACTCGAGTTTGACGTCACGGACATAAAAGATGGAGGCATGGACCAGCTAGACTTATATTTAACGATAGTTAAATCTTTGTTGTTGAAGAAACATATAATTACAATAAAAAATAAACTTATATTTAATGTAAAGAAAATAAAATAAGATCTATATGTTTTAAAAATGTTATAAAATAAACTTTTTTTGTTATTATTGTAGTTCACATTTCGTTGATATTATTGTTTTGAATTTTTATTAAAAGATCTACGTGTTTTAAAATAATTTAGAAATGTAATAGAAAGACATTTTTAATAGATAGTACAAGTGCATTTTTAATATCATGACCAAACAATATATATTTTTAATGCTTTTTTTATTACATTTTTTAAATTAATTGAAAGCATTTTTTAAAAATATATAAAAACTGTTTAAAAAGTTAAAAACAAAAACGTTTACAAAAAGTAATTTCAAATGAAATAATTTTTTTATGAAATACTAAAAACATGTCTATCCTAGAAAACATTTTAGAAAAAAAGTTAAAGAAAACATTTATAAAAAAATTATAAAATATTTAAAAAACTTTTTTATAAAATATCATGACCCAACAAATTTTCTTTTTTGAGTTGAGAGAATAAAAAGAAATAAAATAATATTTAAAAATGTATAATAGGAAGGTACATAGGAAAAAGACAAAATCAATAATTTTAATAAGTATCTTCTCCCTGGATTTTTGTATAAAATGGGATCCATAGGTCAATTAATATGGTGTATAGGTTTTAAGTGGTGTATTAATCTCATATCCCTTTGCAAAATTGTATATCGGTTTTATTCATCATTCTCTAAATTTATTTGTATTTTTTATTGGTATATTGTACTTTAACACGAACTTATTTATTAAAAACTCAAAATGAACTTATTTATTAAAAACTCATACAAAAGTATTAGCATGTCAAATTGTATTTTGTATATAAACTAAGTATTAAACCTGCGCACGTTACGGTGTTAGACCGTAAAAAAATTAACATAACTTAGCGAGAACATTGATAATGTTCAAAACTTTATATAAAAAACGAAACCGTTAAAAAGGTTATCACAAAATAATTTAACGTCTTCTAGACTTTATAAAAAAACGTACCGCGGAATAAATTAACGTCTTCTAAACTTTATTAAAAAAACCTTTACACGTCATGACGCTTTAAACTGCGAAAAAAATTAACAAAATTTGACTTAATTTCTTTTTTTAAAGATTGGTGAATAAATGATAAAAGGAAAAAATAAAAAACAAAACAAAATAAATTTATTATTTAATAAAAAACACAAAACGTGGACTGAACCGCTGGGGGTGGGTGGGGGAGCGGGACTCGAACTCAGGTGGAGGAGGTGGGAGGGGAACGCGCCAACCATCATGCCCAATACGCGATACTATTGTTTTACACAATTAATTGTATTCATTCATATATTAAATTGTAGAAGAAAAAAAAAGAAAAAAGAGGCTGCCACATGACAGTCTTCGATTGGCTGCTTAAACACCTTTCGGTCACACTCAAAAACATTGGCAAAATGTATATATGTATAATATAATACATGAGCAACATTATATACTATGCAAAACCAATTTTAAGTAGAGAAATATAAAAAACTATATAAATACTTGTACATATTGTTTTAGCTTTGTTGCACAAAGTAGCGACTTATCCCACTATCTTCCTCTCTCCCATTATAGTTAACCAACACTACGTATAAGTGCATTATACCGTTCTCGAAGTTCTCAACCTAAAATTGTTTTGTGTACGGAACCAACTATAAGTAGGTAACTACCGAAACCGTATAAACACTTATATCATTTGCTTGAACCGCCCTACACTCTTTTTCCCTCTCATCATATCCAACCAAGACTAGGTACAAATGTAATACATTTATCAGGGTTACGAATTTAAAGTTGGTTCTATATTGAACACGACTCGTATGTATTAATTTAATTTCATTACTAATATAAGAAAAAGTATTGACTTTTTTCAAAGACCCGTGAAGCACTTATTTTTAATAATATTTTGCATTATTTGTGATAGACCAATTGTTCAAAAGGCGAATTTTCTATCAATTCCGGAAGTAAAAGTTGAAAGGGTCATATATTATTATCATTTAATTTAATTTAATTTAATTTAATTTAATTTAGTTTAATTTAATGCGTATTTTCAGTACTTTTATAATTTATAATTTTGTTTTTGGGTGTGATCACAACACAATAGCTATTTTAGGAGCCACCCGCCATTGTATTTTTCTCCCTCATTCTTCGCTGATTCTTCTTTCCACCACAAAATTCTGTCTTCTCCACCACCAAAATCCATTCTTTTTCAAGGGTTTTAATTTTCAATATTCATATTTGCTTCTGCAACATTTAAATTCTGTGTAAACTGTCTTCAGACCATTCAAATCTTTAAAAAAATTTATTCCCTTTTTCCATCTGGGGTTGGTTTAATTTGGTTTCTAGTTCCTGTTTTCTTGAAATTTCCGTGCTTTATTTATTAGGGGTTTTTTTGTAGTTTGATTGTGTTCTCTATTTACTAATTTTCAAGAATTTTTCAAAAAATTTAAACTTTCTCCATCTGGGTTTTAATCTTTAAGTCTTGTTCAATTCAGCTTCAGTTTTCTTGATTGTGTTCCAAGTTTTCTTTTTGGTTTGATTGCTTTTCAAGAAATCTTGAAATCCATGCTGTAAAAGCTTCTACTTGTTTCTTGGGTTTTACTTTACTCTTTTCTTTTTACAAAACAAACCATGGATTTGAAGAAATTTACGGAAGGAATTGATGGTGAAACTGGTATGAAGAAATCAGAATCAAGAAGCCTTGATTCTTCCCCAAAAAATTCCAGTGGTCAACTGAGTGGATTAGGGTCAAAGTCAAAGGATTTGGGTAATATCAGTAATAAAGATTCTTTTTTGAGGGCAGACAAGATTGATTTCAAGAGCTGGGATGTTCAATTGGATAAACACTTAAGTAAGGTTTGGTCAAGAGATAGGGATAAAGAGGCAAATACTAAAAAAGAAGAGTGGGAAATTGATTTAGCAAAATTGGATATTAGGAATGTTATTGCTCATGGTACTTATGGTACTGTTTATAGAGGTGTTTATGATGGTCAAGATGTTGCAGGTAAACAATTTTTTTTAATGTTTATTATTATAATTATTTTGAATTAATTGTTGTTTGGTATCTTAAAGTTTGAATCTTTATGGATAGACTTGTTATAGTTAGATGATTATGTGGTATTGTTAATCATTCTTTCTGTGATTTATATGTGATTTTAACATGGATTATGTAGGAATATTGGATAGTTTTCGACAAGAAAAGTTGTGGTTTTTAATGAAATCATCCATGTTCTCTACAAGTATTATATATATATATATATGTATGTATATTTATGCAACATCCTAGGCAAATCTCGCATTGACCGTGGACATGAGAGATGTTGAGTTCATAAAATATCACCAACGCGTTTAGGGTGCCTTGACTGTGTGGATAAGAGGAGAACTCAACAGTTTAGCGTGCTTGGGTGGGAGCGATCCAGGGATGGGTGACCTCTTTGGAAGTTTTCACCCGGGCAACCAAAAACAAATCCATGAGCTCCTAATGGGCAAAACGGACAGTATTGGTTGGTGGAGAGGCCAGATGTTACAATTTAGGTGTTCGTATGTATGTTTTCGAAGTAATTATTGCGACTTGAAATCTTGAATAATTAGAATCAAATGTTAGGAATAGCATTTGATCTTGCATTAATCTCAACAATAGATTTTCTTCCTGTAACTCAAATGTTTCTTCAAAGATAATCATGTTGCAATATGAAGTCCCCAAGTCACAATAGTTAGTTTTGATTCAAATGCGCATCCAAACACCCCCTTAAAAGGTAATTTTCTATGTTTATGGGTAGCATTATATGCCTATAAGATTACAACACAAGTTCATTATTACTTTAAGCAGGAAAGGCAAGTTGTAAATGCTGTTAAGTTCTTGAAGGATGTGGAAATTTGGAGAAACATTTTTTTGTTGTGTTAATCTAAATGATGCTTATAATTTCTATAACATTATGTGTAGTTTATTTCTTTGAGAAATTACTATATGCCCCGTTTATTGCTTAATCGTCTTGATAACTTCTACTGGTTCTATTCATTTCACATTGCTTACAAGATAGTTTTAGGGTTTGCAAAATGTTCATAAATCATTTAGGATATTTTGAAGCATTCAAATGCAGTTAAATACATAACATCTTGTACTTTCTAATGGTTGTAAGATCTGGTTAAGTATAAACTGGAAAAAAACTGAAACTACTTCAAGATTCAAAATTACACATCCAGATGATCTCTGATTAAAGTAGGGGCAGTTTGGTAATTTTACATTGGCCTTAAAAATCAGAATCAATTTTTTCAATTACTAAAACAAATTATTCCAACTCAAGCATACCTAAACACCCCTTATATATGTGTATTTTCTTTCCCTAATTTTGAATATATACTGATTTAAAAGCTTATTTGAAGAATATGTATTTCTTTCAACTTAAACATTTTAAAATCTTACAGTGAAGGTGTTGGATTGGGGAGAGGATGGTCTTGCCACTGCTGCTGAGACTGCAAATCTTCGTACGTCTTTTCGACAGGAGGTTGCTGTGTGGCATAAGCTTGATCATCCAAATGTCACCAAGGTCAGTACTTGATTAAACTAATAACTACTAAATCACAATACTTGCTAAAACTTCATAATTTTTTTTTTGATGTTACAATGATTTGAGGTTCCTAGCTATTGTATTAGAGGTGGCAAGATCGACGAGTTAGGTAACATGTGAAATTTGGTTTGGGTCAAAACAAGTAATTTGTAATACGGGTCCAAATGGTAAGGCCTAACCGCCGCCACCTTTTAGTCCATTTATGTTAACCCTTAAATATTCAATAAGATTTATAAAAACTTTATCAAAATTATAATATATTTTTTCTAAAACTAGCTAGTTTTCAGAGTGACCCATTTTTAAGAAATGGGTTGAAATTACCACCTCTATGTTTTATGGTTCATAAGGATATTGTCTTTACTCTATCTTCTCTTGTGATATTGTAGTTTGTTGGAGCTTCAATGGGAACCTCGGATCTTAAGATTCCATCAAATGACGCCTCAAATTTGGGTCATAACTCTCTACCCTCTAGGGCTTGTTGTGTTGTAGTGGAGTATCTTCCTGGTGGTACCCTCAAGAAATATTTAATCAGGAATAGTAGAAAGAAACTATCTTTCAAGATTGTTATTCAACTTGCTTTAGATCTCTCTAGAGGGTGAGCTCAATTCTGTTTTGCTTTTAGTTTTTGAAAAAAGAAAAAAAATCTCTCTTTTCTTGCATGTTTTATTGATAATCATTTGTGGGATTTTTTTATTTTTGCAGTTTAAGCTACCTTCACTCTAAGAAGATTGTGCACCGTGATGTTAAAACTGAAAATATGCTCTTAGATTTGAATAGAACCCTAAAGATTGCTGATTTTGGAGTTGCTCGTGTTGAAGCTCAAAACCCTAGAGACATGACCGGTGAAACAGGAACTCTTGGTTACATGGCACCGGAGGTATGTAGACCTTGTTCACGTTTTATGTTCAAGATTTAATCTGGATATTTTTCAGTTTTCTAAGCAACCAGAATGGTATCGGTCTGGACTAGGCGAGCCGTGCCGAGCTTGAGTTTGGCTTGTTTAAATTAAGAGAGCTTGTGCTTAGTGGGGCTCGTTTCGATCCTTTTGCATTTCAAAAATTAATAAATATATATTTACCAAATAAAATTATTTTTATGTATATATACGTAAAAGGGAAGGTTTTTTTACAGAACCACAAATATTGCGATAACTCGCAAAACCAATAAAAAACATTTATTTATGTGTGTATTTAACTAAGATTCTAACATGACTATTAAAATACAACATTATGTGAGTATCTTTGTATTGATATGCGTAAATTATGTGTATTCATATATCATAAACATCTACACATGTGTAGGTTGACTACAATTCTCTGACCTACACATGTTTATGAAACTGTTACGAGTAATAGAGAGGATAAAAAATAGGGGAATTAAATAATAAGAGAGAGAAATCATTTAATCTTTTACAATTATACACTTCTCATTTAACTTTTAACAATAAATGAATGCTTTAGATTCTCACGAGTTCTCGCAATATTTGTGGTTCTGTAATGAACACCTATACGTCAATATGTGTATGTATGTATTAATATATTATATAGTTCTATTATATATAATATATGATTATATATGAGTTCTCATGAGCCTATTCTAGCTCAATATCTGAAGCTAGGGCTTGAGCTCATTTTTTTTTAAACAAGCTCCAAATTAAGCTTAAATTGTGGCTTATTTAGCTCATGCTCAAGTCAAGCTTATAACGGCTCGGCTCACTTGTAAAGGGTATAAAATATTAGCAACCACTTCACAAATGTTCATGAATAGTCACTTTAATTATTATTTTTTTAAACCAAACATGCTACCAAAATTAGTTAGCCTATAGAGGAGTCTTATAAAAGCTTGGTTGCTAGACATGGAGGTGTTGGATGTGTGTTTTTAAAGTGATTATTTCTACTTTAAAATTTGCATTTTGATTAAGTTAGGTATAGTTGGGTAGTTATACCTTTTTATCTCAAAATTTAGTTTTCTTACAACAAACCCTTACATGAGCAATTATCAAGATTAGGTGTGGCAAAATGGATGGGTCCGTGTGTTGGGTAATTGGTCATGCTTTATACATGTTGACTGAACTACTTATTTTCCAAAGTTTATATTAATTGATTAAAAAGTCAAAGTTTGTTTACAAATATGACAAGTTTTAGCGAAAAATTTATCTAATAATAACTAAGTTTCTCAAGTGTTCCACTAAAGTCACACAAAGTGTTTTTATTCCTCCAAAGTCACTTAACTTTTATTAGGTATTCCAATCTTGTGAAATTTTTTTTATAAATGTTAATTTTTTTAATTAAATGACCTAAATGGAACATATATATATATATAGTGAATATTTTTAGGGAATTTTTTTCTTCACTGTTACCTCCTATTTTAAGTTAATTTGAAAAAAAAATAATCACTAAATAGTAGCTAGGGTTCATATGTATTCCATTTAGATCACTTCATTTTAGAACTTTTTAACATTTATAAACATATTTTACAACATCGGAACAAAGAATGAAACTTGAGCGACTTTAGAGGAACAAAAAAGAGTTTTGAGTGACTTTTGTGGAACACTTGGGAAACTTTGTTACTATTTTTTGAATTTCTCGCTATTTTAATAATAACATGTTCTTTTTAAAATAATGATGTTGAAGATTTTATGCATTCAAATACACTTCATGTGACATTCGACCTGTTTTCTTTTAAGCTATTTTTTTTTATTTTACCCGTCAGAGATGAAACACAACCAGATATATTGAAATGTATTGTGAAAGAAGATCTAAAAGACTTTAATCTTGTAGGTTCTTGATGGAAAGCCTTACAATCGGAAATGTGATGTCTATAGTTTTGGCATATGCTTATGGGAAGTATATTGTTGTGATATGCCTTATGCTGATCTAAGTTTTGCTGAAGTATCTTCAGCGGTTGTTCGTCAGGTTTGTCAGTTTTTACTTAATCTTGTCATATTAATAATCTTAATGTTAGTATCACTCATTATTCATTAAGGTGTTATGATTTTAAAAACTATATAATTACAATAATAATCAAAATCTTTAGATAAAATGATTAAAGTGGTTGTATGCATTAAGAAAAACTTTTAGATACTTTACCCATTCAACCATTTCCCCTTTTAGCAAAAAAGTTATGTAAAATTTATTTGACCCGTTTGAGATAAAACACAACTCAAACACGTTAACATCTCCATGCAATCATTATTTAGAATATTTTTTGTGTTCTATTATTACAGAATTTACGGCCCGACATTCCCAAATGTTGTCCGAGTGCATTTGCAAACATTTTGAGAAAATGTTGGGATGCAAATCCCGACAAGAGACCCGAGATGGATGAGGTCGTGAGATTGTTAGAGGCGATAGATACAAGTAAAGGTGGCGGGATGATACCCGAGGACCAAGCCACCGGTTGTCTTTGTTTCAGCACGAGACGTGGCCCGTGATCCCTTTTCCTTCTGTAATGGATGTCACAAACATTTTGTTCTTTTTCCCAATATTTGCATAAGTTTACATATGTAAACCATTGGTAGTCCCTTCAGAAAATTTGGCCAAACTTTCATTCAGAAGTTTACTTTTACTATGCAAATTTTATGCAGTGACTACTTATATGTTTTTTTATATATAATATATAAATAACTACTTATACCATGTTTATATATATTTGACATTACATGAGTTCTCATTTGGGATTGTTTATTAACAATGTTTTTAGAACCGGACAGGCCGATCAAATTGGAACAAGCTATAGAACCGATCTGGTTTATTGTATTTGAACACGATGGTAACTAGATATTGGTTGGACCTGTTGAATCAGCGGATGGGGTAGCTAGGCCAGATTTCAATATATATTTTCTTTTTTAACCTTTTTCTCTATAAAATTTCATTTATTATCAGGTTCAAACCTTTCTTAGACAAACATCTTTGATGACGTCGTCATTTAGAGAAAGATCTCATTTACTAGTTCGTTTACTACTTTAGGATTCACAAAGACTTCATATTTTATCAAAATTATAAATCCATTGATATTTTATTTTGAATTAGTTGCTTATTAAAATTATAAATTCATACCAAAAGATAAAGTAAATTGATATTTTGTTTTAAATTAGTTACTTCATACCCACCCCTCAACGTTGTGTGGCTAAGATGGCCGGTAGTTAACACAGAGTGAAATATTTTCTTAATAGAGTTGAGTGGGGATGAAATGAAGTGTGATGTGACGCTGACATGACACATAGTGATGGGAAGCAAAGAGGAAAGTATACCCATAGTCTTAAGCGGCTAGTACGGGTGTAGGTTTGTAGGATATTTAAGGGTGGTTTTGTAATTTAGTCTTTTCTACTTTCTAACTTTTTAAACAAATTTATAAACTAAATGTCACATGATTTTCAAAGGAATTAATTAAAATTTATTTTTTTAGTTCCTTAAAGAAAATTCCATGAAATAAATGGAGCAAAAAGTATCTAGCAACCGATTTTAGGAATGAAAAATGAAATATATTCTTGGTTTTGTGATTATTGTTTTTTATATTCTATTAGAGAAGAGATACCATAGATCTAGAATAGAATCTTAACTATGTACTTTTGATTCGTGGGGGGACTATAACAAATGCTCATGATCCGAATTTTCTCATTTTAGGTGTGTTTCATGACTTATGCCCATAAATATCACCATCATGTTTTGTTGAATATGTACCAACTTTTAATATCAACGATTCATCTACCTTTTCTTTTCATCAACATACATTTTAACCACTTTTACTTTTTTATTTGATCATTTTAACACATGAAGAAAAGTAAATGAACTCCAAACCTAATGGATAATAAACGTCTTTATCACGTAAATCAAATGTTTAATGACTATTTTACCCTTTGTAAATGGTCATAGTATGTTACGTAACTAGTAAGTAAGTTGAAGGTGTGAGTAATCGTAGTTGTTATCTCTAAAATTACTAAAAGTAGATGGGATTGTAAATCTTATAGGTTTGACTTTTGAATTGTGTATAAATCATGATTTTGAAGTAATTTTAGTGGTATTCCAAACTCTTTAATCGGACCAGACATAAGAAGACAAGAACATATGAAATTATGTTGTGAAAACACGTGCCACAATTCGTATGTAAAACAAACCAAGAATGTCTTTATATAAGTGGGGAACCAATCACAACTTTTCATTGAAACGTTGTAACTCTTCAAGAAAAAATATGACTTAACGTTTATAATTGTAGCACGTTATTCAGTTAAATTAGTAGGAAATATTTAAATAGGAACTCCATCAACATTAACTCGGTTACTATTGGTGACCAAGTTACCACTGACGAGCACTTACCACTACTCGCCCAAGTTGGCCACAAGTTCTCACTAGTTACCACTGACGAGTTGTTGATCGCACTTGCCACTAATGAGCCAATTTACTGTTGATTTTAGTTACCACTGATAATCAGTAGCAACTTACTAATGACAATAAGTCCACGTCGATGATTAAATTTCATGCAACTTTTCATTAATCATGTAAACCCAAATCAACTTCCAGTGGCTTTTCAATAAGGTAACAAAAATGTTTCCACCATGGGAGCCACTCATTAACCGGTTAGCGAGACCCCCACCGGGCATGTTGCCCTCGAATCCCCACCAAGGGGGCGCTTCCCCCTTGAACCTCCGGAATAAGCGTGTACACACCTCCTAACTTGTATCGATGTATATTATAATTTCACTTTGGTCTTAAGTAAATACTGATAAACCAAAATGGGCTCATGACACTAAAATCACCAACATGTGTAGCTAGGGTGTAAAATTATGAGACGACACAAACCTAACATGAAATTAAAGGGTTTGGATTTAGTCTAAACGAGTTCAAGTCAGGTCAAATCCATGAACACGATTAGCTAAACGGGTCATTTTCAGGTCAACCTGATGGGTTCACGAATTGACCCTCTTAACATATTTATTTTTATAATTTTCTTTTAAAGTATACATGTTTTGTATTATATTTAGCTATTTTATGTAAAAATTTAAAAAATAAAAGAGAAATAAATATCTGTAGTTATTTTACATACTTTTTTATGGAATTTCTATTTCTCATCAACGAATTTTTAAAGGTTTGGACTTTGGAGTTCCGTTGGAGATACTTCAAATAGGAGCTTTGAGTAAAGCATTAAAGGCATGATGTGTTTAGATAAGTTCGAGGATGCTTGCTTTTAATTACCAAACATGTGCTAGTGCATATTTGTTTATATATTTTTAGATGAATATTTGAAAATAAAAAAGAAATTGTTGAGTAGCTACTTAAATTATTATAACTATGACTTTTTAAATAAGAAGTTATAAGTTCTAATCTCATTTGTGACAAAATGTTACAGGTTGAGTCAGTGAGTTTTTCCGGTTGTGTGTTTCATCCTGGATGGTGTGGGGCCAGGTCACCACGCTTTTGTACTTCGAACGAAAGAGTGATCCGTTTGCCAAAGTGATCCCCAGTGTCCGAGCCCTTGCTGTTAAAAGAAAAACTACGTTATTAAATTTACTTAAATCTCGTTCAATATCAACGTACAAGAACTTAATAGCAACCTTATGATACCATGTTTGATTATGAAGCAACCTTCTCAATAATGTCATTATTATGATGTTGCTTTTGTTCATATATTATTGATGGTTAATGATATTAAAAACAATACAACTTATGATTTCAATTTCATGGATATCATGAAAACATGAATTGTGCTAGAGACGAATCGTCTAGTCTCAACTAGAACTAAGCATACATGAATTCTAGTGGTTTACTATACTTAATGATGTGAAATAATATGTCCTAGACATTATGGACGTGCTAATATTAATTAAGGCTAACCATATTTTATATATATATATATATATATATATATATATATATATTATTTATCCAGGTCAGTGATTCATTGTTCACTCCGTCGCATCAAAGGTTACAAGTGCTTGAAACACTTGTGTGTGTGTATAATTGATGCAGGTCGGTGATTGATTGTTCATTTCGTCACATCAAAGGTTACAAGTGCTTGAAGCACTTAGTACAAATTATTTGAGCTAATGTTAATTTTGACCCTGAATTAAACATAAAATTCAAGTTACAATATGACCCCTTCAGGTTTAAGCGGATTTACCCTTTAAACCTTATACTTTTTCATTTGTCTTTTTTGTTCTTTTTTTAATCAACTAGGTTATGACACATGACACACTCAAAATTCTTTTTTTTTCTCTCTTTGATAACTTTTAAAATATGATGTTTAAGATTCGGAATGTACCGTTGTGACAAGCTCGTTTTAGTCTACTTTCTATGTAAATTTCATGCAAAACCGAGTTTTCGTGTTAATGTACAAGTCATCGAAACACAAATGTACAAGCCATCACATTTGCTTAAAAGTTTGGTTTTTGCGGGGGTTTTTTTCTCGTACAAACTTTAAAACATGATGTTTTATTAAATTCTGACTTGGTCATTGCGTCGTGCTTATTTTTAACAACGTTTCGACATGATTTTTTTTCACATAGTCAATATTAATATACAAGTTGTCGAAACTGAGGTTTTTAAATTTTAACACCCCTATTAGAGCGTGAGAGTTTCGCCACAAGTTTACATTAAAACAAGTTGATACAAGATAACATCATAGACATTAATTAACGCTAATATGAGTAACATACGATTTACATCATAGACACGTTTTAATTAAGGCTAATATAATATAACATAATCTAAATATATTTAAGATAACATCATAGACATTAATTAGCGCTAATATGAGTAACATAAGATTTACATCATGGACACGTTTTAATTAAAGCTAATATAATATCTTTATTAAATAAATAATTTTATCTGATACGAGTCGACTTCTGATTAAATTTAGATTTTTGTTTGCCGTCTCTCTCTGATATTAAATAATTGAATATCTAAAATTTATTATAATATTTTATTAAAACTTACTAAATCTGAAGATTTCAAATATATCTTATCTTAAAATATAATTTTAGAATTCTTAAATCTCATTATTTGTTATTTATAAATATTAAATCTTCATTATTTGTCATTTATAACTCTTAAAATCTTCATTATTTATTACTTATCCAATGGTTGATGACATCCAACACGCAAATCTTCATAAAAAGTGTTGGTTTATAACAAACTAGATTTATTCAACGGACATGTGTTTTTTTAACCTAGTAACATAATAAATATATATTTTAGTGCCAAGAGATTTGGGTTTAAAAGAATAAAATACATTAGGAATCATAATATGCACCAATTTGGATATGATGGTTATTCCATTAAAATTTATGGATTCTTTTTTTTATGCTTTCTTAATTTAATAAAAAAATTTAGAACAGTCGCCTTACACACTTTTTAAAACTACTCATGAATCTACATCAATATTCACTATGAGACTAGAACTTTCAACTAAAACACATTTACTACACATCATGATACAACTAGACTACAAGCCCTTTAATTCTTAATTTAATATTGAAACTTGCTTTCTTTCTTATGTTTCATATAAACTCCCACATGTCTATCATTGTTTAACAATTTTCTAATTTTCTTTGGAACTAGAAGGTGAAAGAAACCATAAAATGAGCTATTGCTATGTAAGAAAAAAAAGGACAATAACTCAGTTTTTCATGGTTTATAATGAAAGCAAATATAATTATCTAATGCATAATTATCCGTAGGCTTTTTCATGGGTGTTCGAAAAGTGGGATGGATTTCCCTTAAGTTTTTTTCGAACGTCAAATGTCACTCATCTGCTTTACACCAATAACTTTAAACTATCCTTCTTCCCTCTAAAAGGTATATGCCTTTACCAAATGGGCTAACCCCAAATTGACAGATTTCCCCTAAGTAGGCCATTTGATCCTTTACAATCATTATTTTAGTTTGGTGACTATATGTTTTCTTTGTTTTGTGTATTTATTTAGGTTAGTTATGTATTTACTTTTCTATCACTGTCCAAATTATGACTTGACTATGCAACAACAAGAATTGATTATTGAGAGCTATCGTGTCCAGGGATCGATACTTGGTTATTACCTAAAGTATATTACGTCATGATATGTGCACTTGCCTTATTCTGTGTAGTTGTGTCTAAATAAAAATCATTTTTATAAACTTACAACTTGACAAAAATAGCATAATAAAAATGATACGTCTCACACACATCGGCGTGCTTTATGGATTAGAGTAAGACCATCGCCAATGCAGTAAAAGAATCCTTGGGAAGAATTTGCCAACTCACCAGGATGCTTTTGCATATATACTATATTAGGTTAAAATCCCGTGTATTACACGAGTTGAATAAATAAATGAAATGCTATATAGTTAGAAATAAAAAATTTATATTTTTAAAAACCCGTGTAATGCACGGGTTGAATAAACCGGTGTATTATATCGGTGGAATAAAATATAATGTAATTTGTTAACACACACATTCGTCAAAATATGTTTTAAAAAAATGTAATTGACAGTTATAAGCTCTGTTAACTTAATTTTTAAAACATTATTTTTCAACTTAGTATTAATTTTTTTATTTAATTGATAAATGTTAATTCATATTAAATTTATTTTATTGATGATATAATAACTATTTATAATTAAATAATAATTATTCGTAATTAAATTTATATTAAAAATCTAAAATTGAATTCTTTTAATATCATTAATCAATAGGAGAGAGAGACGAGAAAAAACGATAAAAATGAACCAGAAAGTGACACGTGTTCATATGATATTTTTTTATTAATACAAAGATTGTTATTTAATATTCACTAGGTTAAAATCCCGTGTATTACACGAGTTAAATAAATAAAATGTTATATATTTAGTAATAAAAAAATTATATTTTTAAAAACTCGTGTAATACACGGGTTGAATAAACCAGTATATTACATCGGTTAAATAAAATATAATGTAATTTGTTAACAAACACATTTATCAAAATATGTTTTTAAAAAATATAATTTGTCATGACAGTTATAAGATCTATTAAGTTAGTTTTTAAAATATTTTTTTCAACTGAGTATTAATTTTTTAATTTAATTGATAAATGTTAGTTCATATTAAGTTATTTGATTGATGATATAATAAATATTTATAATTAAATAATAAGTATTCGTAATTAGATTTATTAATATAAAGATTATTATTTAATATGAGAGAGAAATAGACATTCTAATCTATACTATATAATAAATAAAGGTTTTTAATGTCACGTGTCGCCTTCATATTCGTTCTCATCATTTTTTTCTCGTCTCTCTATCTTATTAAATACATCTCTATCTTTTAATAATAATATATTTTTAAAGAAAATACTAATCTTTATATTAATAAATTTCCTGACATATTTTGACGAGTATATGTGTTAACAGATTATATTGTATTTCACGGGTTTAGTCAACCCGTGTAAAACACGAGTTTTTAAAAAATAAATTTTTTATTACTTAATATATAATATTATATTTATTCAACCCGTGTAATACACGAGATTTTAACCTAGTATTTAATATGAGAGAGACGGGAAAATAAAGATGAGAAGTAACCAGAGAGTGACACGTGTCATGAAAAGATTTAATTTATTAGAGTAGTAAGATTATTTAATAGGAGAGAGAAACAAAAAAACTAATATTTAATAGGAGAGAGAGACGGAAAAATAATAGTGAGGAGTAACCAGATAATGACATGTGTCCTCCAATATTTTTATTTATTAGAGTAGTAAGATAAAATTGTGAAGTGACTCATAAAAAAACATTCTTTAACGAGATACACTTAATTAGTTTAAAGAATGTGGATGATGGTGGTTTTTTAATATGGCTAGATGTCTCATCCCAATTGATACTTAGTCGCTAACTCTTTCCATTAGCAACTAGTCGAGCCTTGTAAAAAGATAAAGATTCATCGTAATGAAGCTTGCGTTTATATAGTAACATCGACTAAAACACATAAACACATAGTGGCCTAGGAGTGAGAATCTAAATCCCATTTTTAATAAGAGCAATGCATTCATCATGCATAGTTGTGTGCTAGTATGGGTCTTGTGAGGCCTGAATGGATTGAGGTGTGTAGGATGTTTGTGACATGAATGCTAAGCTTATCAATTGTTTATGTAATACCTTGTTAGGCTTGAGTGGCCATAAGATAAGTACGGGTGGTGGACAACAACTATACAATAAACAAAACTAAAACAGTAATTACATACACATTCGATGAGCCACGTAACAATAGTTCACATTGATTAGTCACATAACACATTCAATAGTTCAATGCTTTCAAAGCGTCAAGTTCAATGTGTGTGATGCGTCATTTCGATAGTTCACTGCTTTCGATTCGTCATTTTCGACATCTCAGTGCGCTCAACGCGTCACTTTCCATAGTTCGATGCTTTTGATGTCTCATATTCAATAGTTCAGTCCTTGTGATTGGTCATATTCAATATTCAGTGCTTTCGATGGGTCATAATTAATATTTACTAATAATATAACTATATATACATAATACTACACACAGAACCTCAATTCGATAGTGTGTGCGTCTGTTGTTCTCCAATGGGGCGATTATATAGGGGACATTCAAGAATCGAAATTTGCCATAAATCCAAATTAATCATTGATTCTTAGAACAATTTCAGTTACGTGGTTGATGGCAAGGTGAAAGAGAAGGAAACGAAAATAAAAACGGTTAGGAGGATTTTAAAGATGACGATGACGATGGTGATACAACGCAAACAATGGGTTTTAAACTCCAGTTTTGACTTTTTAAAAGTCCAAGTTTCAAGGCTAGGTGTTATCATTTGACTTAATTATATTTAATGAGCAAATTACAGTTTTTGTCCTTGTGGTTTGCTAAAATAACTATTTCAGTCCAATAGTTTAAATCTTGTCAAAACGGTACCTGATCTTTCATTTTTGTCACAATCAAGTCATGAATAAAAAGAAGTAAAAGATGAAGCTCTGGGAGGTTTGGTCGGAGTAAGAAAAGGGGAAACGGGGGCGGGGAGGGTGGGAGGCGACGATTGTGTTTGGAAGAGCATTTTTAGGGTTTCTTGGGAGAGAAGAGGGGAATTTTTAGGGTCTTTGGTCGGAGTAAGAAAGGGGATAGAGCGGAGACCAAGATTCATGGGGACAAACATTCATGGAGCTTTCTAGCCAAGAACAACATCCATCATCAGAGAAGGAGACAACATAGGGAAGGTTGGTGTTGCCCCCTTCGAAGCCTATATTTTCGATTCCTAGAGTTCAACACCCCTCAATAGGAACATCACTTTGATTTTTCTTTAATTCCTTACATACATAGTAAATTACGTTATCATTCCTGGGTCTGTAGTTATGGTCTTGAGATTAGTGCTTCTAGTCTTGCTCTTTGCAGTTTTGGGTCTGTAGTTCTGGTCTTCTGGTTTTGATTTTTGGAGTTATGGAATGCAGTTGTGGTTTTCCTGTTGAATTTCTTTATTTGATACGTTTGATTAAACAACTCTCTCCTTTATGGTAATGGAGATGATGATGTTTCATTTAAAGAGACTGATGATGGCAAAAATTTGAGCAAAATTGGAATTCTTGTTTCAAAATCGATTAAAGATTCCGGGGAAAAGAAGATGAAAGTTGCTGATCTGAATGGTAGTTAAAGCCCTTCACCGATAAGGAAGCTGTAGAAAACCATTCGTATAATATAATAAAAAAATTCACTAATTCTAATTACAATACAGAAAAGAAATAAAGCAGTAAATTACAATATAGAAAGGAAATAAAGCAGTAATTTACAATACATGTTACAACTGAAATAAATGAAAATACAAAGAACGGGGAAGAAGCAAAGAGTTGTGGCCGATGATTCGTATTCAATACGAGCCCCTTAAAACAAGTTTCGAGTCTCCAAAGAGAACTCGTTTGTTTCCCAGAGTACAACAACCGAAGTAGTATGTACTGACAGAGAGAACCTAGCACATGAAATAATACATTGAAAGAGAAGAGTATGAGGATCAGAAGCTTGCTAGGTATTGCTAGTGTTACAAGTGTATTTGGTGTATCTTCAACCAAGGAGCACCTTGGTATTTATAGGAGAAACGAAGTCGAATCAGTTCAAAAGAATTAAAACGAAAATAATTTGTATCAAACGTCTTTAATGTATTTTATTATTTTTTAATTCTCTAACCCGTAACAGACTTCTGTTTCAAGATTTTGTGTATCAGAAGCTATGGAACTGAACTTGTTTACTCAGGAGTCACTGTTCAGCTTTCCGATGGTGTTTCTTGTAGTCGTTAATTGAAGTTGCCAGTAAGACGGTGAATCCGATGACCGGTGCTGTGGGTAGTGGTGGTTGTAGATTGAAAGTGGTTGGGTTTATTTAAAATATATATATATATATATATATATATATATATATATATATATATTTTAAAACATGGGTAAAGGGTATTTTGGTTAACTGGCAATAAGTTGATGAAAAAACTCTAACATTGTTAATCAACTCGATTTTATTGTAACGAAAAAAGAAGAATGAGTACCTTTTTGGCAAGATTTAAACTATTGGACTGAAGTAGTTATTTTGAGCAAACCATAGAAGTAAATAGTAATTTACCCTTATTTAATTTATTTGTTTCGGGTGGTGGGGGCGCCCACAGCTTGCCACAACGGCTCCATGCGGCTCCCACGGCAACACCGCCACCACCCCAACTACGACGTCGTTGGCTTAACGACTCCCCAACGTAGTGGTTTAATCTCAAAAATCCGACCGTTGTAGCTTCATGACTTGGGTGCCCCCACCTCTATGGCTTCGTGTGCCTTCAAATAACGTGTCACAGTCTCATTTGTGAGTGTGTGACTTCTTGTTGCTTCATGGTTTAGGTGCCCCCTCCCTCCTTAAATACACGACAAGCGCATGCAATAGGATTCATGGAGTCACTTTTGAATTTTAATTCTTTAATTTCATCAATATTAATATTATTATTATTATTATTGTTATTAATTAACTATTTATTAGCTACGGAGGGGAGTAGTGTCCCCACCAATGGGGAACGCCATATGTATTATTTTTTTTAATTTTAATTTTTACCCCTAATACTATATATAATATACGTTTTTAACTCGTTTTATTTTTTAATAATTTTATTTTTTATAATAACTTTTGACGTTAACTTAAAAAAAAAACTTTTTTGTTAACTAAACTAGAATGCAAGACTTTGTTTAGATTTTTTTGTCAACTTTCGGTATAAATTTTATTGAAAACGAAGTTGTGTTCACATTCGAATATTTTTTTTGTATCGTACGCTATAGCAAGTCTTGTTTCGACGTACCGATAACAACCAAACTTCTGCCGCGTATTATTATTTTATTGTTATTTTTATTATTTATGTTTTATAAATTTGGGTTTGACTCGATTAAAGAATGACTAAATTTCCGTTTGCTTCCATTTTATTCCAAAACACCAATATTCCAATTTAATGCATTGACATCTCAGTTAAACTCTTACCACAAATACAATTTAAAATCTTACGGTTATATATTTCTGATTTAATATTAGGGTGGGTGGCTTAATGGTACAAGAAAATCATCTAAAAACATCAAGATTTTAGAATATAATGAGTTCAAGTTCACCTCTTAACAAGAATTAAGAAATTTGTCTTTTAAAAATATATATTTCTGATTTATTTCTAGCCCTTATTATGTAGCCACTAACTTCCATATATATATATACTAGGTTATAAACCCGGTGTATTACACGAGTTGAATAAATGCACTATTATATACTTTTTAAAAAAGATTTACATATTACATATTTATGATATATTATATAGTTTTTTAATACAAATTATAGAATCGTTATATAGTTATTTTTTTGAAAATACTTTATAAAAAGAAGAACTAATTACACGGATGGTCCCTGTGGTTTGACCAAATTATGGTTTTCGTCCCTAGGATTGAAAAATTACGGATTTAGTCCAATATAGTTTATTTTGTTACACTGACGGTCCCTGACATGGATGGAGGTTAACTTTTCAGTTAAGTAGGTGTGAAAAGACTAAAATACCCTAAATAAAAAAATAGTATAAAGAAATATAATAATTGTATAAAGAAATAGTATAATGAATTTTATTTTTTTTATAAAAAAGTAGTATAAAGAAATATAATAATTGTAAAATGATAAAAATAATAGCTTAATAAAAAATGAAAACAGATAAGTTATAAAAATATAAAACAAAATCTATTTTTATAAAAAAAAAATTGCTTAATTAATTAATAAAATTTTAGAGAAATATTTAAAACAAAAGTGACGGCATCATTCACAAAAATAGAATGACGTTGGGATAGAGTGGATAAAGATCACTGATGATGTCAAAGGAGGTATCGAGCATGTAAATCAATCCTAGAAATACCTTGCGAACTTTCGAATAAAAACAAATGTTTTATGATGTTTAGGGTCACAATGACGTTTTTAAGTGGGCAGTATTGTTAGGGATATGTTTGTTACCCATACATATTACTAGTACGGATTGAGTAGTGCTAATATTTTAGATATAGTTAATTTCCATTGTCCTAGTTTGTAGTTAGTGGGGACCATGTTCTCATTTCCTTTATGTGTACATATGCATCAACAACTAGTTTTGAAAAAAATGTTTGTGTTGATTTATCTCATGGATTGTGAGTAATTGGTCGTCTTTGCTAGCTCAATTTTGACACATTGAGTGGTGTTCTTAGACACGATTACTTAGCCGGACTGGTGTATCTGTATATTCGGTTTCGATATCGCAACCCTATCGCTTGTTTTGGTGGTGAACCTGTATCCGAAACGAACAGTAGATCTATCCGTTCTATTTGAATTCCAGTTTTTACCCGTTACCTGATAAGTGATCAAAGTTTCATGTATTAAAGGGTGATATATGTTATATTTATGCAAATTAATATGGGGAATACAAAGATTTTGTGTAGCTATGCATGTGCAGGTGTTGGAAGCTTAATGTATGATTTTAGAAGATATTATGCGAGAGATGCAAGAGTTGGAAGGAAGACGGAGGAAACGAGGCAAAAATGCAGGAGCCAGCGTAAGCCTATGCCACCCAGCGTAAGCTTACGCCTAACCAATTCTTTCACAGCAAGTTTCAGGGATGCGGCGTAAGCCTACGCCACCCCAGCATAAGCTTACGCCAGTTACGTTATTTTGAAGCGGATTTTCGGGAAACTGCCGATTTTGAGAGTTTAAGTGGGGGTTTCTTCCCCAATTTCGAGGGAACCTTTTGAACAGCAGTTTTGGGCGATTTTGGGAGGCTAGGAACATATTATTGAAGATCGGTATCAAGAAATTGAAGAATCGAAGATGAATTCTACAACCATGAGCGGCTAATCCACCGGTAGTCATTCCCAGATGGATTGTTTGTAAGTTTTTAGGGTTTTTATCATATGCTAGCTTTGAGAAACAATTCTTGTAATCGTTTGGTTTGAAATACTTGAATCTTTGTGTTTAGTATGGTTATGAACTCACGGGAGTCGATGAATTCTTGCACCATTGACCCCGTTAGATGATAATTGCTATGAACTTTGATTTGTGTTGAATCTATTGATTAATCTAATTCTATATTGCATACATTTGTCTCGATTTCATTCGTGAATATTGTTTTACACTATTTGCCGATGATGTATGAATGTTGATGTTCTTGGTTAGATTTGGTTAATTTGATTTGGATAACCATTTGATTGTTTTAACTCATATGTTGGTGTGATAATCCCTAATTACTTGTAAACTTGAAACCCGTGTGTGATTTCTTTTTAATTATTGTTACAATCTAAATCGTTTGTTTGGTACTTGATTACTATTGGTAATAATTGTTAGCTGATAATCCTTGTTTGTTGAGTTTGATAAGTTTCACCTAAATCATTGCTTGTGTTTGGTTAGAAAGATACATTGTCACTTCATAAATCGCATTGTCAATTGAAGTTAAGCTCCGACCACAAACTCTTCGAGGTTCGACACCCTTCTTACCCTAACTAGTTTAAGGTGACTAGGACACTCTAATTATTTATCTTTGACCGGTCCCTTCGACACCGATCAAATTTTGGCGTCGTTGCCGGGGAGTGTGTGCGCTTGGTGTTTTATTTTAATTGACTCGTGTGACTATTTGTTACTTGTTTTGTTTGGTTAATCTTCTTCTATTTTTGTGTTACGCGTGGTGTTTGTGTGTGTGTGCAGGTGACATATTAGTGCATGCGTACCCGTTCATCCGGGAGGACTTCACCGCTTGTTTTTGAACCAGAAATTGAGAGGATAGCAAGGCAAAACCGAACCCAACAACAAAATTTACAACCCATTTCATCAGAACCATCATCTATGGATAGTCGAAACAGTCATTCTGGAACTAGCATAAGAAACCGTGGGCCAACTCCAAACAGAGGCCCTATCCCTAACCGCCCACCAACTCCACCTCAACAAACCCCAACCCCATCTATACCTATTGTGATATCCCGAGAAATTTTCGGGACGAAAATTCTTTCAACTAGGGGATGATGTGACAATCCGAACTTTTCAGTTAGTTTCGTTAGTAACTCCGTTAAATATTCAATTAATTCCTAACCCAGTTAATCCAATATTAAACCCCAGGGATTAATTCTGTCATTATTTGAACTAAAACTTCAGGGACTAGTTATGTAACTATTCAAAACCAAAATGTTGACTCCCTAAAGTCAAAATTGAAGGTTTTGAGTTTTGTTGACTTCTGGAAGTCAAACCGCTTCATTCTTGACTCAAATTCGCATTAGTAGCCGATTTATGTTTGAATTGGTAACTGACATGCACATTCACACCATAAACGCTCATCATTTGGACATTAAACACCATCATTGAGTCGAATTAAACAAATTTATGACCATTACACCATAACCGTCGAACACCATAACTAAACAATCGAATTCGAACATTTGGTGTGTTAATCTCGCAAAAAAAACGCTACAAACACGCTATTCGCACTCCTCTGAGTTCTTTGCACACACTAACCTAATTGGAATTGAAGCCGTAGTCGCCAGGGATCGAACTCGTCGAAATTCGGAGACCGTTGTAGTCGATCGCCATCAATTCATACATCATTCTGGTAATTAAACATTCCCTCAGCTTCAGCTTTACTCATAGAGTGAAAGCCCCACGACAATTCGATCGATTAACATCGAATTAAACCCAATCCAGAACCTAGGGTTTATCATAAATCGATTTGGGGGTTTTGATCCTAAGCCCGACCTCAATAAAATTAAATCACATAGCCAGGTTCGAAATCTTTTCTTTATTAAAAGCCCTATACTAATTTGAACTCATAACATCGAATTTTTAAAGATCCAGAACCTAGGGTTCATCACAAACCGATTTAATTGAACCCTACTCTAAACCCTGTTTTAATACAATTAAAGCATACCATTCGATTCGTAATCATCTGTATAATGAAAGCCCTCTATCAAGTTAATCTGATATCATCGAATTGTTTGTGATCCGGAATCTAGGGTCTGTACATAATCCGATTTGGGGCTTTCGATCCTAGACACAACCTAAATCAAATTAAACCATATCAGTAGCTTCGAAACACCCTAATCATCGAAAGCCCTATGTTTTCAACAAGTATTAATATCATATTTGAGTAATTTGATTTGGTATTCATACTCAGGGTTTTTGATTTCTAAAAAGAGAATTAAACGATTCAAAAGTTGAGGTTTTTCCAATTAAACTTAAAATCAGGTTCGCTTATACACCGTAATCAAAACCCCTTTGCTGTTGTGATCGATCATTATCGAAATTGACGGATCGGGACGGGTTTCGATCTTGGTATACATATGGGGGGGGGGGTGAACGCTAGACCTTTGTGTTAAAACCAATTGGATCCGGTATCTAACGCGATACCCTAGCGGGCGGACCTGGTAAGACACATGACCCATACGCAGGAGACCCGGGTTTGAGTCCGGTCTCCTGCATTTTATTTTTAGGGCCTTTTTTCTTGTAATACAAAAATCAAACCCTATAATATTATATTATTATATAAATATGTTTTAGCCCGGGGAACAACCCGTAGGCTCGGGTTTGAATTATTAATCTATTTTTATATTATTTCCCCACTTTTAAAAATAATATAATTACCATAAAGTTGTATAAAATAATATGTTTATATTATTTGCAACCCGTGACTCGTATTATTAAATAATATATAGATTTATATTATTTCGTATCGTTTTGTAACCTCGTATAACATTTGAAACCAAATAATAATATAATTAATTATATTATTTACTCGCATTTATCGCGTTCACAAAAATAATATATATTTGTTATTTTGTACCACGAATGAGTAATTATAATATCCTTTCGAACCTAAAAATAATATATTAAACTATATTATTTTCCTAATTTTTGTAAATGACAAAGCGCTCAAATATATTTATTATTATTGTTGTCATTCATCGCTCAACGTGTATATATATATAATCTAGTTACTAATTAAAGAATACCTATTTCCGTGGACACGTTCGTTTACTCTCGGTTACTAGAACGTTTCTTTAGGACGTTTCTCATTCCGTGTCGCTGTCACAATTCCCATTTTTATCCCTAATTTATGTGTTTATAATTTTAGGGCATTCTTAAGTCGTTTGAGACTTACACACGTGGTTCCAACTTATCCTTTGTGTGATACTACCTACAACGCAACGCATGTGAGTTTTCACGGCCCCTTTTACTGTTTTAACTTGGGGGAGAAAACATGATTAAACAATTTTGGGATTTTGTAATTCACATGATATCAATGTTAAAGCTAAGCGTAACACGCTATCACAGAAAGTCCTCAACTTATATCGGACCGTTAATATGGATCTTAGCGAGGTAATATTTAGTAGTACTACTGGGTTTGACAAATCCCACCCGCGTTAGTCGCGCTAACTCGATTAGATATCGAACGGGTGAAATGTTAGCCTACTCACACCGCCAGTGTTGATAGACCTGGCAGGAAGCATATAAACAAACAGTCAGCTTCGGTTGCGAGCGCTTGAGCTGAACATGAACATAGGTTAGCTACCTATAGATACGTACTGAAGGAACATAAATCCGGTAAACGCTTATTTACATATATTGAAACCTGTGGACTCACCAACCTCGTGTTGACATATTTTCTTACATGTTTTCTCTGGTCGCTAAGATAAGACACAAGTGCACGTTAGGGCATGCATGGGATTCAACTACTTTGATTATGACTTGTTTATGTTTGTTTGAATTATTCTATTGTACTCGTTTTGGTTGGACGTTCCAGACTTTTTGGACTTTTGGACTTTGGTTTTGGGCGCGTGTATTTTGCGCATTTACTTTCTTTACGCTTCCGCATTGATACTCTGATTTAAAAGATATTTTCATTTTGAGTCCCATGTAGAGTCGTTCAAAGTAATTAATGTCTGATATCCTGGTTCGTCACTTCCAAAACGGTAAAACTCCGTTAGTTGAAATTGGGGGTGTGACAGATTGGTATCAGAGCCATTGGTTATAGAGAACTAGGATTGCATACTAGACTATAGCCTCACACATTAGTTACTTGTCATTTGGATGTTTGGCACTTATATATATTGTTACAGAACATGTCGTTAACCCCACCTTCATCACCTAAGGCACCAAGACAAAGGCACCTATCCTATCCTCCCCGGAGCCCAAAAGGCGCCGGACTACTTCCAGTGACTATTCAGTTGACCAAGGGGAAGCAAGCAGCGCGCAAGCAATGAATTCTGCTCGAAAATGGAACGCATACCCACAAATGATCCAAAGATGGATCGAAATGGGAAATGTCCCATCACCTTACTTCGGTTCTACTTCCTCATCACCCACTTTGCCTAGCTTGCCATGTACTATGGAACAAGCTTTTGCAGCCTTTGTGTTTTATATGTCTAGGGAGTTAAGCATTGTAAAGGATGCTACCGATGAGATACCGAACATTTTGAAGAAAGAGCCTCAAATAGAGGAGAATAAAGTAGGGATAGAACTTTTAACTGCTGAACTAGCAGTAACTGACCAGGTCCATAGCCTTTTGGTGGATCGTGTGACACACTTGGAGACGAGGGTGGACACCTTGGACGATGACATGGAAGGAGTTCTGGAGAGAATAGCTGCTCTGGAAGCTCAGCTACATGTAGCAAACCACACTGCTGAAGGTCTTCAAGAGAGGGTGACTCACTTGGAAGCCCAACTGCAAGCCGCTTTATTTCTTGAAGAGATTCCACATTCTGATGGTGAGGAGGAACCTTTTGAGGAGGAACCTTTTGAAGAAGAGCCCTTTGAAGAGGAGCCCATGGAGGAGGAACCAGTAGAGATAGACGATGCACAATCGTATGTTTCTTCCGATGACGAAGATGCCTGGTGATCTTCCTATTCTATCTTCCTTTTCATGTTTGTTTTTGCTTATGTTATTTCTCTTTTCAAACCTAGATGGGTAAGGTTGTTCCCATTCAATAAAAGCATGAGAAGTTTAATGTTTGAGTTATTTATTTTGTAGCCTTACAATTTATTTAATTTTCAAAATATTAGATGTTGTATCTTCTTACTCATACCTGAATAATGTTTAATATGCGATATATTTCTCATTGTTTTTCATTTGTGATTGTGAAGAATCATGTCAGGGAGAGGACGCGGAGGTCGTGCCGGTGGTCGAGGTACCATTAACATGACGGCAGCAGAGCTAGCGGCACTAATAAACGATAGTGTGGCGGAGGCTCTAGCAGTACATAATGCTGCAGGTAAATGCTTTAGCTATTGACTAATAATGTCAGTCCATCTTCTAAAAACATCTTCCTAAACCCTATAATCCCAATCCTATTTTGTTTCTAAATCCAGGCCAGCAAAACTAGCAGAATCAGCAACCAGCCTCCACTTTCAAGGCATTCATGGATTGTAAGCCCCACGCCTTTAGTGGAGCTGAAGGAGCCGTTGGACTACTTCGTTGGTTTGGGAAGGTAGAATCAGTGATTGCCATGTGCAACTGCCCCGTGGCTAATCAGGTAAAGTTTGTCGCCGAAACTTTGGAGGGCCCGGCTCTCACATGGTGGAACGCCCATGTCCAATTGTTGGGTCTGGCCATGGCGAATGGACTCCCGTGGGAGGAATTCAAATCAATGATGAAGGAGGAACACTGTCCTCGCGATGAGATCCAGAAGTTAGAGGGAGAGTTTTGGAACCTAAAGATGGAGGGTTCTGAAATTGAACTCTACACCACACGTTCCCATGAACTTGCTACTATGTGCCCGCATATGGTAACCCCTTATTACAAGAGAATCGAGCTTTACATTGGAGGCCTAGTGCCTCAAATACAAAGCATGGTTACTTCATCCAATCCTACCACTATCCAACAAACTATCCGACTTGCCCATAAGTTAACCGACCAAGCGGTGACACAAGGGACTCTACCTCTGAGAGGTTCAGTTTCTAAACCCACTGACACTCATAAACGCAAGTTTGATCACCATTCCAACACCCACAACCACTCCAACTCTCACTCCAAAGGACTCCAATCCAACCAACCCCAGTTTAATCAACCGCAGCAGCAGCAACAGCGTAGGTTTGAGCCTACCAAGAACTTCAACCAGTCGACCTCTTCAGGTCAAAACCAGGGTGGTTACGCGGGGAAGTCTCCAAAGTGTAACAAGTGTAACTTCCACCACTTTGGGTTCTGCAATCGTTGCCAGAGGTGTGGCAAAATAGGTCATGCTGCTAAGGACTGCAGGGGTGAGTTACAAACTAAACAACCTTTTCAACAACCGGGATCCACAAGGGGTTGCTTTGAGTGTGGAAAGGAAGGGCATATTCGGAAGAATTGTCCTCAATTGAAGAAAGGGGGTAATGGAAACCACAACCCTAACCAGAATAGCAATGGCAATGGTGGTAACAATGGCAATGGTGGAGGAAATGGTGCGAAGGGACGAGCCTTTGTACTAGGATCTGGAGAAGCCCGTTACGACCATAATGCGGTCACCGGTAAGTTCCTCGTAAATAATTACTTTACTTCTGTCCTTTTTGACACTGGTGCTGATAGAAGTTTTATATCTAAGAAATTTAGTAATATGATAAAAGGAACTTCGTCTCTATTAGAAGCTAAGTATACAATAGAGATAGCTGATGGCCAAATAATTGAGGCAACTCACATTCTTAAGGGATGTAAACTTGAGCTAGCTACACATATATTTGATATCGACCTTATGCCGGTCATACTTGGTAGTTTTGATGTAATTGTCGGCATGTATTGGCCATCTAAAAACCAAGCCGAAATTATCTGTCATGAAAAGATTGTTCGTATTCCTCTCCCGAGTGGAGAAACCCTTTCCGTCCAAGGCGAAAGAGTTGGTGCAGTCATGGGCATCATATCTTTCATGAAAGCACAAAAATGCCTTCGAAAGGGGCATACGGCTATTTTGGCTCTCGTTGCTGAGCAGCCATCAGATGAGAAGAAGGTTGAGGATATTCCCATCGTTCGTGAATTTGTGGAAGTATTTCCCGAGGATCTGCCTGGTCTGCCACCGCACCGTCAAGTTGAATTCCAAATTGATCTAGCACCCGGAGCAACACTGATTGCTCGGGCACCTTACAGACTGGCACCCAGTGAATTACAAGAGTTGTCCACTAAATTGCAAGATTTGTTAGATAAAGGTTTCATCCGACCTAGTTCATCGCCATGGGGAGCTCCGGTACTATTTGTCAAGAAGAAGGACGGGACTTTCCGTATGTGTATTGACTACCGGGAGCTGAATAAAGTCACAATCAAGAATCTCTACCGTTTGCCTCGCATAGATGACCTCTTTGATCTACTCAAAGGATCAAGTTTCTATTCCAAAATAGATCTTAGGTCCGGCTACCATCAGTTGAGAGTCCGAGAAGAGGATATCTCCAAGACTGCATTCAGAACGAGGTACGGCCATTACGAATTTATGGTCATGCCTTTCGGATTAACCAACGCACCTGCGGTATTCATGGAACTCATGAACCATGTGTGTAAGCCTTACCTTGACCAATTCGTTATCGTTTTCATCGACGACATCCTCATTTATTCCAAGAACAAGGAAGAACATGAGGAACATCTATGACTAATTTTGGAATTACTTAAGCGAGAACAACTGTATGCTAAGTTTTCCAAGTGTGAATTCTGGATCCGGGAAGTTCAGTTTCTAGGACATGTGGTTAATGAGAAAGGAATATATGTCGACCCATCAAAGATAGAAGCCATCAAGAATTGGGCAGCACCGACTACTCCGACTGAGGTGTGGATATTACCGTCGATTCATCGAAGGATGTTCCAAAATTGCTCAACCCCTCACTGCTTTAACTCAAAAGGGTAAAGCCTATAATTGGGGCGACAACCAAGAGTCAGCATTCCAACACCTCAAACAGAAACTTTGCAGTGCACCTATTCTAGCTCTTCCGGAAGGAACCGATGATTTTGTAGTGTATTGTGATGCATGTATTCAGGGTCTGGGTTGTGTCTTAATGCAACGCGAAAAGGTGATCGCTTACGCTTCACGTCAACTAAAGGTCCACGAGAGAAACTACACCACTCATGACTTAGAGTTGGGAGCCGTAGTTTTCGCACTTAAGATATGGAGACATTACTTGTACGGTACCAAATGCACCATCTACACCGATCACAAGAGTCTTCAGCACATCTTCGAGCAGAAAGAGTTGAACATGCGACAACGTCGTTGGGTCGAACTCTTAAACGATTATGACTGTGCGATCCGATATCACCCGGGCAAAGCTAACGTTGTAGCTGATGCCCTGAGTTGAAAGGAAACGAAACCCAAACGAGTTCGAGCATTACAGCTTACTATTCACCCCAGATTACCTGACAAAATCCGTAGTGCTCAACTCGAAGCCCTAAAAGAAGAAAATCTACCGTTGGAAAGTACACGCGGCATGGAAGTGCAACTTGAAGTCAAATCTGACGGTATTCGCTACTTTGCCGAGCGAATATGGGTTCCAGTATTCGGAAACCTATGGGAACTAATTATGGATGAGTCTCATAAATCTCGTTACTCTATTCATCCAGGTTCCGACAAAATGTACCATGATCTAAAGGTACTATATTGGCGGCCGAAGATGAAAGCCGATATAGCCACCTATGTTAGTAAGTGTCTGACTTGCGCGAAGGTCAAAGTTGAATATCAAAAACCATCCGGTCTTCTGCAACAACCAGAAATTCCCATGTGGAAATGGGAACAAATATCCATGGACTTCATCACCAAATTACCACGAACCCCTACCGGATGTGATACCATATGGGTAATTGTTGATCGATTAACAAAGTCCACTCACTTCTTAGCAATAAAGGAAACCGATAAAATGGATAAGCTCACTCGTACTTACTTGAAAGAAATAGTCTCTCGGCATGGGGTGCCAATCTCTATCATTTCGGATCGTAATGCACGATTCACGTCTCGTTTATGCAGTTGTTACATAAAGCCTTAGGCACGCATCTAGACATGAGCACATCATACCATACTCAAACTGACGGCCAGACAGAACGTACTATTTAAACACTGGAGGACATGCTACGAGCTTGTGTGATTGATTTCGGTAACGCTTAGGAGTCTCACCTACCGTTGGTGGAGTTTTCCTACAACAACAGTTATCATACTAGCATCAAGGCAGCTCCATTTGAAGCACTTTATGGACGGAAATGCCGTTCTCCCATTTGTTGGACCGAGGTTGGAGATAGCCAACTCATAGGTCCTGAACTTGTATTTGAAACTTTTGAAAAGATCGTTCAAATTAGAAACCGTATGGCGGCAGCTCGTGATCGTCAAAAGAGCTACGCCGAAAAGCGTCGTAAACCTTTAGAGTTTCAAATAGGTGACATGGTCTTACTCAAAGTCTCACCTTGGAAAGGTGTCATTCATTTCGGGAAACGAGGAAAACTGAATCCTCGTTATGTTGGACCATTAAAGATAATGAAGAGAATCGGACCAGTAGCGTATCAACTGGACCTACCTGAAAGACTTAGTGGTGTACACAACGTCTTTCACGTCTCAAATTTAAAGAAATGCCTAGCAGACGAATCACTCGCAGTTCCCCTGGAGGAACTACACATTGATGAACAGTTACGTTTCATCGAAGAACCTGTGGAAATTATGGATAGGGAAGTTAAAACGTTAAAGCACAGTAAGATCCCGACTGTCAGAGTTTGTTGGAACTCGAAACGCGGACCGGAATTCACGTGGGAGCGCGAGGATCAGATGATGTGCAAATATCCTAATCTGTTCAAGCACTTATATATATATATATATATATGTATATATATATATATATATAATCTAATTACTAATTAAAGAATACCTATTTCCGTGGACACGTTCGTTTACTCTGGGTTACTAGAACGTTTCTTTAGGATGTTTCTCATCCGTGTCGCTGTCACAATTCCCATTTTTATCTCTAATTTTTGTGTTTATAATTTTAGGGCATTCGTAAGTCGTTTGAGACTTACACACGTGGTTCCAACTTATCCTTTGTGTGATACTACCTACAACGCAACGCATGTGAGTTTTCACAGCCCCTTTTACTGTTTTAACTTGGGGGAGAAAACATGATTAAACAATTTTGGGATTTTGTAATTCGTATGATATCAATGTTAAAGCTAAGCGTAACACGCTATCACAGAAAGTCCTCAACTTATATCGGACCGTTAATATGGATCTTAGCGAGGTAATATTTAGTAGTACTACTGGGTTTGACAAATCCCACCCGTGTTAGTTGCGCTAACTCGATTAGATATCGAACGGGTGAAATGTTAGCCTACTCACACCGCCAGTGTTGATTGACCTGGCATGAGGCAAATAAACAAACAGTCAGCTTCGGTTGCGAGCGCTTGAGCTGAACATGAACATAGGTTAGCTACCTATAGATACGTACTGAATGAACATAAATCCGGTAAACGCTTATTTACATATATTGAAACCTGTGGACTCACCAACCTCGTGTTGACATATTTTCTTACATGTTTTCTCTGGTCGCTAAGATAAGACACAAGTGCACGTTAGGGCATGCATGGGATTCAACTACTTTGATTATGACTTGTTTATGTTTGTTTGAATTATTCTATTGTACTCGTTTTGGTTGGACGTTCCAGACTTTTTGGACTTTTGGACTTTGGTTTTGGGCGCGTGTATTTTGCGCATTTACTTTCTTTACGCTTCCGCATTGATACTCTGATTTAAAAGATATTTTCATTTTGAGTCCCATGTAGAGTCGTTCAAAGTAATTAATGTCTGATATCCTGGTTCGTCACTTCCAAAACGGTAAAACTCCGTTAGTTGAAAGGTGTGACACCTATCAATAACAACCAACCCCGTGGGTCGGGTACAGTTCAACAAAACCGACCCGTTAACATCCATACCAATCCCGCGTACCAAGGAAGAAGGGGACCACAATAAAATCAAACCCCTCCTGGAAACATATTTGGAGCTCAACCAAGAAACGACAATGAGAACGATGGTTGGGAGGATGACGATGGTGAATACTTTGGGTATGATGATAATGAAGATGTTAGGAATGGTGATGGGTTTGGAGATTACGAATATGAAGATGGTGAGAGGAGCCAATTTGGAGAATATAACGAGGGGTAAGGCTTTGGAGGGGAAGAATAGGTGAATTATGTTCACCAAAGGGCGAGACAACCAATGGGTCGAACGGGTAGACCGGAGAGAATTGGTTATCCTCCTAGACAAGAAGGGAGGAGAGTTAATGAGGGCCACACCAATGAAAACCGAAGACAACCGGTAGCCCCTATGGGTGGAGTTAATGGTCGCTTTCGACCGACTATTTTGGAGAATGCTTCTCCAATTGTTCCACCAATTCCCGGAATGAGGCGATTCAAGTCAAGGCCAAATTATATCAACGTTCTCCCACATTTTCATGGCATGGTTACTGAAAAACCATACACCCATTTAGTCGAGTTTGCCGCCATCTGTAGCACAATTGGAGATGAGAACTTCGATCAGAGCGAGGTCAAACTTAGACTTTTTCAGTTTTCCCTCAAGGATCGAGCAAAGCAATGGTTCATCACATTGCCGGCTAATAGCATCCACACATGGGATGAAATGAAACAAGTCTTCTTGGATGAGTACTATTCGGTTGCGAAGACGAATGATTCCCGAATTGAGATTCGGACATTTCAACAACAAACGGGTGAGCCTTTACATGAAGCCTTTACACGCTTCAAAGAGTTGTTGAGGAAATGTCACCACCATCAAATCGAGTTGTGGGAACTAGTGAAGTGTTTTGTTGATGGTTTGACTCAAGAGGAGAGGAAGTACTTGAAGTCCACAAGTAATAGGACATTGTTGTCTAATCCCGAAGAAGATGATTGGGATTTCTTGGAACGGATGAGCTAAAGTTCTAAAGCCGAGGCATCGGTTAGCCGAAGAGGCAAACACTCAATTTATAAGTCCGTCCCAGACTATGAAACAAAAGAGAGGTTGGCATCCATGGAAAGAGAGTTAGCATTGCTGAGGAAAAGTGAAGACAGAAGTAGCGGGAGTAAAAACCCGATTTGATGTTTGTGAAAATTGTGGAGATTTGGGGCATAAAGCGATGAATTGCTCAATGCAAGATGGTAGACAAGAAGAAGTGAACCAAGTTTTTGGTGATAGGAAACCATATGATACAAACTCAAACTCCTATCACCCGAGCTTAAGGAATCATCCCAACTTCAAATATGGGGATGCGTCAAACCAATCTGTCACACCCCAATCGACGGCGGAATCATCGGGGCGGGACATGTAGACTGTTCATGAGCACAAGGTACACTAGATTTCAATATTTAATCATCAATTTCATTTCAAACAATTCAACCACAAATAGCAAAATTCAACAAGTACATAAATGAAAATACAAATTGTTCTTTGAATTTAAATTAACTAAGTCCAAACTTAAGTGTAGAATGTCTTGATCAAATTCACACATTAGCACCTGAAACATGAATAAAATAAGGTCAATTAAAAAGTTGGTGAGCATACACAGTTTTGTATATAGATAGCATATAGATTGTAAATAAACAAATCCTTACATAATATGATAAAATAAGGCATTTATGGAGAGCAGCTATTGTGTAACCAAGTACAATCAAACCTTTGTAACTAGTATGCAAAATTGTGTTGTCGGTAACAATCACCCCAATCTGGGTGGGTTTGTCAGACTCAATAAATCTATCATTGTTTACTGTCGGCTTGAATAGTTAATGATTGCACATAAATTGCACACAAAAGTTAGCACAACTAGCACTCAGACATAAAGCTCAAATTGCAAACATGAATGTAAAGAGGATTTGTAATTGTGTAGTTTGTGTAAATGTAAGCAATAGTTTGTATAGTGTTCATGTTCCACCCCAAAAAGTGTAAAAGAGTAAAAGGGGCTATGTAATACTCACTTGATTCGAAGGCGTAGCTAACACGAGATACTAGATAGTAGTATGATCCTTGTAATGCATAACGTTAACCTAGTGTGGAATGTATATTGAATTAATAGTGTGCACAATAGTCTATGTCTAAGTTTAGGGTTGAATTGGATGTGTGTATAAAGCTTGTGGTTTGTACTTGAAAGGTATTGTATAAAATGAAATATTTGAAATAGATATTTTTAGAACATTTTGATCAAGGTTTGAGTTTGAATAACTAAATAAATAACTTATATAATTATTATTTATTCACTTAGTTATAAAAATAATGTAGGTATTAGGGGTAATTAAGTATAACCTAAATAAATAATTTTTGTTTAATTGTAAATTAAATAAATAATTGTTACCTTATTTATTTATTTATAAAATATGTAACTTAGTCATTTAGTTATAAAAAGGTATCGGATGTTTTATATTAAATATAAATTTCTTTATTTTATTTTCATAAAAATGTGTAAATAAGTTGTGTACATAATATTTAAGTATAGGGTTTACCAATAAATATAAATTTAATTTTGTAAGTTTTAAATAAATAATTTCTATTTATTTTAGAATAGAAATTTGATCTTTTTAAATAACGTTAATATAAATCTTTATAAAACCAATTCTTTTTATTTAAAAATTAATCTGAAATACTTATTGTTTTTAAAATATGAAAATAATTATTCTGCCAAGACTTTTCTCACACACATGACCGTGCCTGGGACAAGGCACGATCGTGCTAAAACCACGGGCGCGGCCGTGCTAGTCAGGGCGCGACCGTGTTGATCAAACAGAAGATATAGCTAAGCTGTTCACTAGGCACGACCGTGTCTGGGCCAGGCACGACCGTGTCTAGGGTTCTGAGGCACGACCAAGTCTAGCCAAGAGGCATGACCGGGTCTGAGTGTGTGAGGCACGACCGCGCTGGTATTAGCACGACCGCGTCTCATGAAGCACGACCGCGCTAGGAGACTAGCGCGACCGTGTCTGTTCCGAAACAGAAACGAATTGGCTAAATCCTATATTGTTAATTTTGGAAATCATAGGGCTTTTATCCATTAGGTGATTTCGAGTCTATTTGTATAGGTTAATTGTATTTAAAACACATACAATGTATGATTCGATTAAACCATTTTTAGAGTGAACCCTAGATTCGGGTTCGTGTTAAATTTGATATTGTAAGCCCAAATTAGTTTGGGGCTTTTGATCTATAGACTAAATCGAAAGTGTGGAAGATTTCAATTACCCGGAAGGATGCTGAATCGATGACATACGGATAGAGTGAGTTTCGGCGACGACGGGCTCGATCTCTGGCGTCTTCTGCTGCAATTCCGACTAAACCAGCGTGTTCGGAAGCTTTAGAGAGGATCGAGTGTGCGTTTGCTTGGGAGATTTGTAATCAAAATGCTGGATTCGATGGTCTCGTGAGAAAAATTGGACGATTATGAGATGAATCGGTGTAATTTAGTTTATTTGTTGTAAATGTGATGACTAAAAGATTTAACTTTTGTTCGTTAGTAGTTGAAACGTATGGAACAGTTACGAAATCGAACGTCTCTGTGATTAAAGGCTGCACTTCCGTTTCAACTGACGAGAAGCGCGACCGTGCCCATATGAGGTGCGACCGTGCCAAGGCACCGGGCGCGACCGTTCCAAAGCAAGGCGCGCGACCGTGCCTATTAGGGTTTCTTGTTAATTTATAAAATCAGTCCTTGCAAGTTTCAGTATTGACAGATTTTGTATAAATATGGACTTATGTATAGTTTAATAGGTATACTCTCGTAAAATTTGTGGATTTACATTGAACACATAGTATTTAATTGATGGTACGAATAGAACAAGTCAGTGTACTAGAATTTGGTTTGAAATGTATCACATTGAACTGAAATGAAAATCAGAAATGTTACAGTATCCCCATGTTGAGGGAATTTCGTCCCGAAATTTAACTAGTGGAGGCGACGGCATCAGTGAAAATATGGGGGTACTTGAGCTTTATTTGGTCCTCTCATTCCCAAGTAAACTCAGGACCACGTTTAGATTCCCAACAAACTTTGACAATAGGAATATGGCTTCATTTGAGCTGTTTGACTTCGCGATCCATGATTTCCACTGGTCTCTTAACGAAGTGCATCGTTTCGTCAATGTGCACGTCGTCAAGAGGTATGTGAAGATTTTCATCAGCAAGACATTTCTTCAGATTAGACACGTGAAAAGTAGGATGCACATTGCCAAGTGATGGAGGTAAGTCGAGTTTGTAAGCCACTTTCCTAATCCTTTCAAGGATCTTAAATGGACCCACATAGCGAGGTGCTAATTTGCCTTTCTTTCCAAAACGGATCACACCCTTCCACGGAGACACCTTCAGAAGAACAAAGTCGCCGACTTGGAATTCCAAGGGTTTTCGTCGTTTGTCGGCATAACTCTTTTGCCGACTTCTCGCTACTCGAATGTTGTCACGGATTTGGATAATCTTGTCGGATGTTTCTTGAATTAGCTCGGGACCGGTGATTTGTGCTTCACCAATCTCGTTCCAACAGATAGGAGAACGACACTTGCGACCATAGAGAGCTTCAAATGGAGCCATGTTGATACTCGTGTGGTAGCTATTATTGTAGGAGAACTCGATTAGTGATAGATGTGAATCCCAATTGCCACTAAAATCAATTACACAAGCTCTAAGCATATCCTCAAGAGTTTGGATTGTTCGCTTGGTTTGACCATCAGTTTGGGGATGGTAGGCCGTGCTCAAATCCAATCGTGTACCAAGAGCAGTTTGGAGAGATTGCCAAAAATGAGAGATGAACCGAGCATCTCTATCGGAGATTATGTTTAAGGGAACACCGTGCCGACTCACAATTTTGTCAATGTAAATACGGGCTAGTTTCTCAACTCGATAGTCTTCACGGATAGGCAACAAATGAGCAGATCTGGTGAGACGGTCAATGATCACCCAAATGCTATCATAACCACTTGAGGTGCGAGGGAGTTTGGTAATGAAGTCCATAGCTAAGTTCTCCCATTTCCACACGGGAATTTCCGGTTGTTCGAGTAAGCCGGAAGGACGTTGATGTTCGGCTTTGACTTTGGAGCAAGTTAGACATTTGGCAACATAGAGAGCAATGTCTTTCTTCATATCGGGCCACCAATATTGTTGGCGAAGATCTTGGTACATTTTATACGCACCAGGATGAATAGAATAACGAGTCTTGTGAGCCTCGTTCATGAGAAATGTACGGAGATCATCGCGATCGGGAACCCAAATACGGTTCAAGTAATAAAGTAAGCCATTGAGTTTTGATTCAAGTTGAAGTTCAACACCACACGACATTTCCTCGTACATGTTACTCTCGGTGACTGAGACGTGTTGAGCTTCTAAGATGCGATTTTGAATGTCGGTTTGAATTCGGACACATTGAAGCATGACATGGTCCTTTCGACTCAAAGCATCGGCTACAACAATCGCTTTGCCGGGATGGTAACGAATCTCGCAGTCATAGTCGTTAAGGAGTTCAACCCAACGTCATTGCCTCATATTGAGTTCTTTTTGGTTGAAAACGTGTTGAAGAATTTTGTGGTCGGTGAACACCACACATTTTGTGCCATAGAGGTAATGTCTCCAAATCTTCAATGCGAATACGACCGCACCCAACTCGAGGTCGTGCGTCGTATAATTCTTCTCATGAATCTTAAGTTGCCTTGATGCTTAAGCGATTACTTTGCCTCGTTGCATGAGGACACAGCCGAGACCTTGGTTAGAAGCATCACAGTAGACAACAAGATCATCATTTCCATCAGGGAGAGTCAAAATAGGAGCATTGCACAACTTTTGCTTGAGAGTTTGGAAAGCTTCTTCTTGTTTTGGTCCCCATTCATAATGTTTACCCTTGTGGGTTAAAGCGGTAAGAGGGACAGCAATCTTAGAGAAATTTGAGATGAAGCGACGATAATATCCCGCAAGACCAAGAAATGAACGAACTTCGGTGGGGGTCTTCGGGGCATTCCAATTCTTAACCGCTTCGATCTTAGCAGGGTCAACATGAATTCCCTTGTCGTTAACGATATGACCAATAAATTGAACTTCCTTTAACCAAAATTCACATGTGAAGAATTTGGCATATAATTGTTCCTTCCTCAAGAGGTCCAAAACCAGTCTAAGGTGTTGCTCATGGTCGGCTTTAGTCTTGGAGTAGATTAAGATATCGTCAATGAAAACGATCACAAATTTATCAAGGTACGGTTTGCACACACGATTCATGAGGTCCATGAAGACCGCGGGTGCATTGGTTAGTCCAAAAGGCATGACCATGAACTCGTAGTGCCCATACCTTGTTCGGAAGGCAGTCTTTGGAATATCTTCCTCTTGTACACGGAGTTGGTGATAACCAGATCGAAGGTCAATCTTCGAGAAGCAAGTAGAATCTTGAAGTTGATCAAAGAGGTCGTCAATTCTAGGCAAAGGATAACGGTTTTTGATGGTAAGCTTGTTGAGTTCGCGGTAGTCAATACACATGCGGAATGATCCATCCTTCTTTTTGACGAATAAGACGGGTGCACCCCACGGTGAATGACTTGGACGAATGAAGCCCTTATCGGAGAGCTCTTGGAGTTGGCTTGCAAGTTCTTGCATTTCAGAAGGTGCAAGACGGTAAGGAGCTCTAGCCATGGGGTTAGCTCCGGGCACAAGATCAATGCGAAATTCTACTTGTCGAACGGGTGGAAGACCGGATAGATCTTCGGGAAATACTTCAGAAAAATCCTGAATGATGGGAATGTCTTGGATACTCTTCTTCTCGACATCCTTTTGAACAACATGAGCTAAAAAGGCTACGTACTTCTTTCGTAAGTACTTTTGGGCGGTAGTGCATGACATTAACTTAAGTCCTTTGCAAGGCTTTTCACCAAAGACTCTTAAAGTTTCTCCCGACGGTAGAGGTATTCGGATGCACTTCTCGAAACAGATGACTTCGGCATGATGATTTGATAGCCAATCCATGCCTATGATGATATCAAAACTTCCTAGTGGCATTGGTACAAGGTTGATTGGAAATGCATGATCATTAAGTTCTAGAGAGCAGTCATGAATAACAGAGTCAATTATAAGTGAGTCACCATTTGCTACTTCGACAGTGAAGGTTTTCTCTAATTGGGATCGTGTCTTTGCAAGTAAGGGTTCAAAGTGAAGTGACACAAAACTTTTATCGGCACCGGTATCAAATAAAAGGGAGGCATATTGACTATTAACAAGGAACGTACCGTTGACCACATCATTGTTGGCTTGAGCTTCATTGGCGTTTATGTTGAAAGCACGCCCACGAGCTCCGCCTTGTCTAGTATTGATTAACCTTGGGCACTGATCACGGAAATGATTTGGGTTACCACATTCATAACAAGCACGCCCATTTACAATAGCTGGAACACCTTGATTTACCACTTGTGGGTTGATTCGGTTTGGTGGGTTGGCCTGGCCTGCAAGTGCTTTGGCTCTACAAACATTGACTGTATGGCCATATTTCCCAAAGTAAGTGCAAAGGCGACATGGAATGTTTTGGAGATGGTGATAGTTGCATGTGGCACAGAGTGGGTAGATCCTAACATATGGCTTTTTGGCTGGTGCTTGAACCATAGGCGCAACTTGGTTAATAGGGATAGCAGGAGTGACCATAGCATAGTTTCTAGCCTTTCTTTTCTTATTATTACGAGAGGGTTCAGTTGTGGCTTCTTTGATGTGTACGAGAGGAGTTGTGGTGTCGGGAACTTTCTTGGTGCCTTTTCTAGTCAGAGTTCCCGCTTTCACATGGTTGTCGGTTAATGTAGCAGATAAGCGGATAGCATCTTCGAGTGTTGCGGGATTTCTCCCTAAGACAGTATCTTGAATTTGCCTAGGTAATCCACCAATATACTTTTCAATGCAGCGGGATAAAGGTGTGACCATATGGGGCACAAGAAGACTCAACTCGTGGAACCGAGTTGTATAAGCCAGACTTTCACCACCATCTTGGGCAAGATCCCAAGTTTCTTTACCTCATTTCGAGGACAAAATTCTTCGGTCATTAGCCTTTTAATCTCATCCCAAGGTAAGGCCATTGCTACTTCCACGCCTCTAGTTCTATTTTCCCCATTCCACCACGTGAGTGCCCGTTTTTGTAAGACACTTGTGGCATGACGAACACGAAGGTTATCGGGGCAGTCACTATTGAGGAAGGTATTCTCAATACTTTCGAACCATTGAAGAAGTCCCGTAGCTCCTTCGGTACCATAGAACTTAAGAGGATTACTTGAGTTGAAGTGCAAGGTGCATTGTGGTGGGTTAGCACCACCACCACCATTAGCTCCATGGTTACCATTGGCGGCCCCATTAGCTTGAGTGAGTTGATTCACAAGTTGTGCAAGGATGGTAGCAATATCGGTGTTGTTGTTGGTCACGGTAGCACGACGGAGAGGCATTCTACAGAATTTCACAACACAGAACTATTATAAAAAAAGTATAAAAAAGTAGAGTAAGAAAAGATGTAAGAACTTATGAATGTTGTTTGGATTTAAAAGAACAAGATAACAAATAAAATAGTTAATCATACTTTGGATTGTACTCAAATAGTGATAAAATCACTTGAATACTATGACAAATTAAGGTTAATTAAACTCATATAATTTTCAAGGAGACATGCTTTAGCCTATAAGTAAACACTCATCCCGGGGATTCCCAGGAAAGCATATGGGTCCCTCGGTTGATTAGGATTTATGCGAAATGCTTTCCTAGACAGAAAACCCAGAATACAGGTGTCACCCTTCCAGATTGCACGTGTCCTCAAATAATTAACAAAGTTTAAAAGCCTTAACGAGGAAATAAAGAAATTTTTTATAGATTTAGATCCATGGAGTTTCCACATGCTAAGTGGATGCTGATAGAGGAGTAGATAAGAATATTATGAGGTTTTAGGGTATAGGTAGGGATATTGTTTATTTAATTATTATTTAAGTATATCTTAATAAGTCATGGATTTTTGACAAGTAAGGCATCAAAACGAAATAATAACTAATCATAGAAAACATGTAACACATAGCATGTAACACATAGCATGTAGCACATATCACATAATCATGAAGCATGGCATAAGTGGGTGTCCTAAAGTTATAGTCTAGGTCAAGGGTGTCTAATAACCTAGTTCCCTATAACCAAGGCTCTGATACCAATCTGTCACACCCCAACCGACGACGGAATCATCGGGGCGAGACATGTAGACTGTTCATGAGCACAAGGTACACTAGATTTCAATATTTGATCATCAATTTCATTTCAAACAATTCAACCACAAATAGCAAAATTCAACAAGTACATAAATGAAAATACAAATTGTTCTTTGAATTTAAATTAACTAAGTCCAAACTTAAGTGTAGCATGTCTTGATCAAACTCACATATTAGCACCTGAAACATGAATAAAATAAGGTCAACTAAAAAGTTGGTGAACATACACAGGTTTGTATATAGATAACATATAGATTGTAAATAAACAAATCCTTACATAATATGATAAAATAAGGCATTTATGGAGAGCAGCTATTGTGTAACCAAGTACAATCAAACCTTTATAACTAGCATGCAAAATTGTGTTGTCGATAACAATCACCCCAATCTGGGTGGGTTTGTCAGACTCAATAGATCTATCATTGTTTACCGTCGGCTTGAATAGTTAATGATTGCACATAGATTGCACACAAAAGTTAGCACAACTAGCACTCAGGCATAAAGCTCAAATTGCACACATGAATGTAAAGAGGATTTGTATTTGTGTAGTTTGTGTAAATGTAAGCAATAGTTTGTATAGTGTTCATGTTCCACCCCAAAAAGTGTAAAAGAGTAAAAGGGGCTATGTAATACTCACGTGATTCGAAGGCGTAGCTAACACGAGATACTAGATAGTAGTATGATCCTTGTAATGCACAACGTTAACCTAGTGTGGAATGTATATTGAATTAATAGTGTGCACAATAGTCTATGTCTAAGTCTAGGGTTGAATTGGATGTGTGTATAAAGCTTGTGTTTTGTACTTGAAAGGTATTGTATAAAATGAAATATTTGAAATAGATATTTTTAGAACATTTTGATCAAGGTTTGAGTTTGAATAACTAAATAAATAACTTATATAATTATTATTTATTCACTTAGTTATAAAAATAATGTAGGTATTAGGGGTAATTAAGTATAACCTAAATAAATAATTTTTGTTTAATTGTAAATTAAATAAATAATTGTTACCTTATTTATTTATAAAATATGTAACTTAGTCATTTAGTTATAAAAAGGTATCGGATGTTTTATATTAAATATAAATTTCTTTATTTTATTTTCATAAAAATGTGTAAATAAGTTGGGCACATAATATTTAAGTATAGGGTTTACCAATAAATATAAATTTAATTTTGTAAGTTTTAAATAAATAATTTCTATTTATTTTAGAATAGAAATTTGATCTTTTTAAATAACGTTAATATAAATCTTTATAAAACCAATTCTTTTTATTTAAAAATTAATCTGAAATACTTATTGTTTTTAAAATATGGAAATAATTATTCTGCCAAGACTTTTTTCACACACATGACCGTGCTAGTCAGGGCGCGACCGTGTTGATCAAACAGAAGATATAGCTAAGCTGTTCACTAGGCACGACCGTGTCTGGGCCAGGCACGACCGTGTCTGGGCCAGGCATGACCGTGTCTAGGGTTCTGAGGCACGACCAAGTCTAGCCAAGAGGCATGACCGGGTCTGAGTGTGTGAGGCACGACCGCGCTGGTATTAGCACGACCGCGTCTCATGAAGCACGACCGCGCTAGGAGACTAGCGCGACCGTGTCTGTTCCGAAACAGAAACGAATTGGCTAAATCCTATATTGTTAATTTTGGAAATCATAGGGCTTTTATCCATTAGGTGATTTCGAGTCTATTTGTATAGGTTAATTGTATTTAAAACACGTACAAGGTATGATTCGATTAAACCATTTTTAGAGTGAACCCTAGATTCGGGTTCGTGTTAAATTTGATATTGTAAGCCCAAATTAGTTTGGGGCTTTTGATCTATAGACTAAATCGAAAGTGTGGAAGATTTCAATTATCCGGAAGGATGCTGAATCGATGACATACGGATAGAGTGAGTTTCGGCGACGACGGGCTCGATCTCCGGCGTCTTCTGCTGCAATTCCGACTAAACCAGCGTGTTCGGAAGCTTTAGAGAGGATCGAGTGTGCATTTGTTTGGGAGATTTGTAATCAAAATGCTGGATTCGATGGTCTCGTGAGAAAAATTGGACGATTATGAGATGAATCGGTGTAATTTAGTTTATTTGTTGTAAATGTGATGATTAAAAGATTTAATTTTTGTTCGTTAGTAGTTGAAACGTATGGAACGGTTACGAAATCGAACGTCTCTGTGATTAAAGGATGCACTTCCGTTTCAACTGACCAGAGGCGCGACCGTGCCCATATGAGGTGCAAGGCGCGCGACCGTGCCAGAACGAGGCGTGACCGTGCCTATTAGGGTTTCTTGTTAATTTATAAAATCAGTCCTTGCAAGTTTCAGTATTGACAGATTTGTATAAATATGGACTTATGTATAGTTTAATAGGATATACTCTCGTAAAATTTGTGGATTTACATTGAAACATAGTATTTAATTGATGGTACGAATAGAACAAGTCAGTGTACTAGAATTTGGTTTGAAATGTATCACATTGAACTGAAATGAAAATCAGAAGTGTTACACAATTGAACCCAAATTTCCAAGGTTCAAATCAAGGTACTTCGTCATACCAACCTCGTCAACAAAGCAATTATAATTCGGGTGATTACCAAAGGATCTCTTATAACAATAACCGGAACACAAAGTACCCCTAAAGGAATTACAATCAAGATCATCAACAACAAGGTGGATCATCGGGGGGTGATGATGCGGTTAATTCAAAATTGGATGCACTGTTGGAGATGATGAAAGAATCCAAAAGGGAGAATGAAGTGAGAGATAAGTCTCACGCGGCGTTGGAGAGACAAGTTGGGCAATTGGCACAAGAAATAGCTCAATTCAAGCAAAATGAAGGTAAATTGTCGAGTGACACCACATTGAACCCAAAACATCATGTTAGTGCAATTGATGTGGCTCATGGTAATGGAGAAGGTGAAGAAAGAGAAGAGGAAGAAATTGAGTTTGAAGAACCCTTAGTTCCTATTCAAATTGGAGAATTTAAAACTAATTTGGCATTATTAGATTATGGAGCGGGGGTGAGCATTTTATCGGGGAGCGTATATGACCAATATAATTTTGGTCCATTAGAAGAATACAACACCACGTTGGTGTTAGCAAATGCTACATGCACACGTCCTCGGGGGAAATTAGTTGGAGTGGCTGTGAAGATTGGAGAATTTTACTATCCGGGAGATTTCTTGGTGCTCGATTATGCACCACTTGCTAAGGAGGAGGAGCCACGAGTGATTTTGGGAAGACCGTTTTTGGCAACTGCAAATGCGTAAATCAATTGCCGAAACGGCACTGTTGACATGACCTTTGGGAATCGTAAGTTGAACATAAATATTTTTTTCAAATTTATTTACATATTTGGTTGAAAATAAATGTTCAAAATCAGTTACTACTAACATGTGTCATCCTCGTGCCAAGGCAAATGAGGGTGACACCAAAAGGAAAGGTATTATGTTTGACAAGTTTAATGTGAAAGACGAGCAGAAGGCAATCGAGAAGGAAACTGAGAGGTTGAAAGATGCAAAAAAGCCACCCGACCATGTCCAACATCTGAACGAGAAAGGAGATTTGTTTGATGTGGAATTTACAAGAGATGAGACTTGGAGTTGGAGTGATAACAACCAAGGTGGTGGGGGAGCTAGTAGAAGCAAGTTTGTGTTTCAACCTCCATAAGGAGGTAATGTCGGGCTGAAGACAATAAACTTAGCGCTAACCGGGAGGCAACCCGGCTTGTGATTGTCTTTATTTTGTCTTTGTTTTAGTTTCGTCACCATAGCAACACTCAAGTGTGGGGAAGACTCATGGAAGACTTAAGAGTCCATTTTTTGTGGTGGTTCAGGCACTCTATGATCGCCTCTAATCAGGTTCATGTACTCTTTCTCATATTTATGTTGTTTTGATTGAACTATTTTGTTTTTGTTTATTTTTGTGTGTTTTTTTTTGTTTAAATCTCGGTTGATTGTGTTGGGTGGATGATTATGGTTATGGGAATATTTGAGTTGGATATTTAGAGATATTGGGTATTGGGTGTTTTGACACCCATTAACCGCACTTTTATATTTCATAACTATTTACATTAGGACAATGTAAGGTTCAAGTGTGGGGATGTGGGATATCTTGAAAACCATACAAATTTTTTGATAATTGTTTTACAAAGTGTTTGGTAGAGGTCTTTGGTCATGGTTAATTCACTAAGTACTTGATTAAGTCTTTCCAACAAATGAAAAAAAAATATAAAAAAAAATAAAAAAAAAATATATTTTTTGGAAATGTTGAATTCGGGAGTAACAAAGTTGAAGGCGATGGTTTGCATGCATATGTTGGTAACCTATTTTCCACCGTTTTTGTGAGATTTTGAGCCAAATTGATATGTATATTCTCTTATTTGAGTGGTTGGCCACTTTGTTTCACATTTTAGAACTTGCATAATGTTGATACATGTTGAGACCTTGAACCAATTGAGTGCACAAAAATGATAAAGGCATTAGGAGAAACCGTTTTTATTTTTAGCCATTTTTATACCCTTACCTGTTAATATCCACTAGATACTCACTCTGAGCCTATACCTTTTCTTTTGACAAAACCCATAACATTAGCCCATTCACCTTGTTAGCCTTTTCTTTTTAAACCCGTGAGTTGGAATTCAATTAACTTAGATTGTTGTAGTTGCGGGTGCAATTGAGATAAAAAAATGAATGAAAAAGAAATACAAAAATAGTATTGGGTCAACATTTGACCAAAGGTTTTGAGTATTAGTTTGAGCTACAATAAAAGATGTTATTGAGTCAGTTTAACTCAAGTTTCATTTGATAGTTTGAAGAAATAAGAACTTTAGTGTTGATGGGTCATTTGTACCCATAATAGGAATTTGCAAGTTTTAGAGTTGTTTTGTAGTTTCATTAGTTGAATTCCACTCACCTTTAGCCACTTTAAAAATCCTTATCCATGCCCGCAACCCTAGCCTACATTATAACCCTTAAAAGACCTTTTGATTTGTGCGTTTTAGTTGTGTTAGTAGGAAGAGATGTGAATTTAACCAAAAGACTTTGCTTGGGGGCAAGCAAAACTCAAGTGTGGGGATGTGATAAGTGATCAAAGTTTTATGTATTAAAGGGTGCAATATGTTATATTTATGCAAATTAATATGGGGAATACAAAGGTTTTGTGTAGCTATGCATGTGCAGGTGTTGGAAGCTTAATGCATGATTTTAGAAGATATTATGCGAGAGATGCAAGAGTTGGAAGGAAGACGGAGGAAACGGGGCAAAAATGCAGGAGCCAGAGTAAGCCTACGCCACCTGGCGTAATCCTACGCCACCTAGCGTAAGCTTACGCCGCCCAGCGTAGGCCTACGCCTAACCAATTCTTTCACAGCAGGTTTCAGGGATGCGGCGTAAGCCTACGCCACCCCAGCGTAAGCTTTCGCCAGTTACGCTATTTTGAAGCGGATTTTCGAGAAACTGCCGATTTTGAGAGTTTAAGTGAGGGTTTCTTCCCCAAATTTGAGGGAACCTTTTTAACAACAGTTTTGGGCGATTTTGGGAGGCTAGGAACATATTATTGAAGATCGGTATCAAGAAATTGAAGAATCGAAGATGAATTCTACAACCATGAGCGGCTAATCCACCGGTAATCATTCCCGGGTGGATTGTTTGTAAGTTTTTAGGGTTTTTATCATATGCTAGCTTTGAGAAACAATTCTTGTAATCGTTTGGTTTGAAGTACTTGAATCTTTGTGTTTAGTATGGTTATGAACTCACAGGAGTCGATAAATTCTTGCACCATTGAACCCGTTAGATGATAATTGCTATGAACTTCGATTTGTGTTGAATCTATTGATTAATCTAATTCTATATTGCAAACATTTGTCTCGATTTCATTCTTGAATATTGTTTTACACTATTTGCCGATGATGTATGAATGTTGATGTTCTTGGTTAGATTTGGTTAATTTGATTTGGATAACCATTTGATTGTTTGAACTCATATGTTGGTGTGATAATCCCTAATTACTTGTGAACTTGAAACCCGGGTGTGATTCCTTTTTAATTATTGTTTACAACTTAAACCGTTTATTTGCTACTTGATTACTCGTGATCGTTTTGCTAGTTGATAATCATTGCTTGTTGGATTTGTTAATTTCACCTCAATCATTGATTGTGTTTGGTCAGAAAGACCCATTGCAACTTCATAAATCACATTGTTAATTGAAGTTAAGCACCGACCACAAACTCTTCGTGGTTCGACACCCTTCTTACCCTAACTAGTTTAAGGTGATTAGGACACTCTAATTTTTTATCTTTAACCGGTCCCTTCGACACCGATCATTACCCACTTTGATTACCTATCAATGATGAATAGATATCGTGTTTGATAGAGGGAACAAGAGGAGCCGTAGAGGTTTGAATCACATGCAGATAATAAGATTGTGGACGGGGAGAGGGCCTATTATACCCTAAGTGAACGTGCGGGGTCTTGTGCGTTGTTTACACCTCCATGTGTGGTTGTGAATGCCATGAATGTTTGGTTTTTGAGAACCATCAATGTGATGGAAAGCACCCGAATCCGGTGTAATGAGCTTCAAATAGTTTACACTAAGCATCGTTATAAGATGGTGCTTGAAGGTGGCCAAATATTCAGGGTTGGTTTGAAAATAATAATAGGTCACAATGCACGTGGTGTTGTGTCGTTTGTAATAAAACCAAAACTGATTAAATAAACAAGGGCGAATACAGGATCAATACGGACATATACACGTTTATTTGAAAAACAAAATCAAAACCAATTAAATAAACAAGAAGTATATTTAGCCAATCCTATCTATAATAGGTGTGTCCCCTTTATGCATTAGAGATGGTAGGTTAGGCGGATTTAAAGAACGCATCTACACAAAAGATTTCTAGATGGAAAAATGATTTAGCCAAACCAAATAAATTTAATGGGGTTGGTGACAAGTCATTAACCATTGCGTTCTTAATAAAACACATTATTATTTCAAAATTTTAATATTTTTTATGTATTAAATTTATTACAATATGGTTCGATTTTTTAGACCGATTCAATCGATAACCAATCTAGTTTCCAAAATATTACTAGAGGTCAAACTAATATTAAAATTATTTTCGGTAACCTTATATAATATTAACAAAGTTTCTTAAATGTTCTTATTAAATCACTCAAAGTTTTTTTTGTTATTATAAAGTTAATCAACTTTCATTAGACATGTTGCAATTCTATATAATATTTTTATAAATGTTTAAATTTTTTAAAATTAAGCAAGACAAATGAAACAAATCTTGATTACTATTTAACAAATTTTTTTTCTTTTAGTTCGACTTAAATATAACAATTTTGAAACTTGTTTATTATTTAGTGATTTTTTTCTTCGTTATTACCTCATACTTTAAGTTAGTGTTTTCAAAACCGGACCAAGAACCGGACACCGGTCTGGTGTGTGTAGTAGAACAACTTTTATTTGAACCGGCTGGTTAATGGTCGGACCGATGAACCGGACCGTGGGTCGGATCGGATTTCAATTTTTTCTTCATAATCTCATTTTTTGGTTAATTTAGTATTTTAAAGTTGCATATTTTATTTATTTAAGTCTTAATATGTCATTAAAATTATAAATTTACATGAAAACAAAAAATATATTATATTTTGTATCTATATACATTGTTTCAATTTTTATATTATTTATGAAATCATCTGGTTTGTAAATTAGTAGACATTTAAGACGGCCGGTTCTTCGTTCGACCCGATTATGAAAACATTGTTTTAAGTTAGTTTTTAATTTAAAAAATTCAAACAATGGTAAAAAATATTACATATGATTGGAACACATAGTGAAAATTGAGTGACTTTAGTGGATTTTTTTTGGAGTGACTTTAATAGATCATTTGTGAAACGTGGTTCCTATTCGGTGAAGTTTTCCGATTTCAGGGAGTGATTGTACATTACATGATAGTTAAGGGGGTTGAAATTCAATATAGTTTCAAATTCCTTACCAATTTCAGCAATTCCCGGCCCCTTTCTATATATATTGAACCTGGACTCTTTACACTTCTCATTCATTCTGATAACGTGCACATTTCGCCGCCGTCATCCGCCTAACGCCGGAGATATTTACCGCTTTATTTCCACCGGAGGCTAATCTATTTCTTTTAATAAACGCAATGAGCAACGTCGACGTAGACACATTGATGTCAGATTTCCTCCGCAAATCCAGCGGCGTTGCGCTGATCGACGGCGGACTTGCGACGGAGCTTGAAAGGTACGGCGCCGACCTTAACGATCCACTCTGGAGCGCCAAATGTCTCCTGACTTCTCCTCACCTTATTCGTCAGGTATAACAATCACACTCACATTTTGTTGATGATTTGAATGAACAATTACATGAATAACCGCCGTGAAAGTGATTTCATGAATGCGTACCGTTTGTTTTTAGGTTTTTATTTTCGTTTGTTGTGAGATTGTTTAGGAAATGTGAAGGTAGTACGAAGCATAGTTTGTGAAGCGTATGAGTTTGTTATTTTGTGGCATGTTAATAACAGAAAGGAGTTATTGATCTGTTTATAGGTATTGTGTTATATATATTGTGATGAAAGATGATTCTACTGTGTATAGATGATCTAATTTGTTTGTGATGAGTTGATTCTGTAGAGTTACAATAGCACCACATGCTCTGTACTTTAATTTTTATAGTTTCAGAAGATATAAAGCACAATCATCAACCCTAGCATAAATCCATTGGTTCAGACTTAAGACCCTGGTAACATACTGATTTTTTTATTTAATAAGGGTCCTACTATGGATACATTAGGTATTTAGGTGATGTCATCATACGGGCAGTATAGATCGCGAAAAATGGTTATACGGCCTGTATCAGTTGCTTTTGTGTCGGTCAAAAAACTATATGACCGTATAGCTTTCCACCCTGGTAACATACTGATTTTTTTATTTAATAAGGGTCCTACTATGGATACATTAGGTATTTAGGTGATGTCATCATACGGGCAGTATAGATCGCGAAAAATGGTTATACGGCCTGTATCAGTTGCTTTTGTGTCGGTCAAAAAACTATATGACCGTATAGCTTTCCATAATACGGGCCACGTAAGAAAAAACCAGAACTAATACGGCATGTATAGCATCTGGTGTCTACTTGGTTTTAAAAAGCACGCCTCAGGCGCGCCTAGGCTCATGGCGACCTCAGGCGCAGTCGCCGGTCGCTTTTGTGTAGCCAAGGTGCGAGCTGTACGAAAAGCGCAGGTGAGACGCACGCTTCATGTATGAAAAGTGCATTTGTGAATCATGATGTTGTACAACAGGCTTTTTAGGCTGTACATGTAGATAATTTATATATTAAATCATATTAAAGCTGATTTATAGCTAAATTTTGGGCAGGGGATGCTAAAAACCTATGAGATATATAAAAAAAGTATATAAGTGCCTTGCGCGCTTCACGTACGAAAACGGTATGCTTCTCGCTTTTTAAAACCAAGGGTGTCTGAATAGCAGGGGACTGGTTTCTGTATAGCCTCTCCTTTTAATAACCATTAATCAATCACTCATATGCTCTCCTTAAAGCTTAGATTAATGAGCTTGATCTAGTTCTTGTGGTACCTCATGATATGTTAAATGCAGAAAATGTAGTTTCTGTAGCAATGCAGCATTATTGGGAAATTATGTGGTAGCTGTTTCCTGTCATTTCTGTAGTGTGCTCATTTGTTTGACACTGTAGGTACACCTTGATTATCTTGAAGCTGGTGCAGATATAATAATTACAGCATCTTACCAGGTAATGAAGGTGTCATTCATTAACTTGCATCTGTCTGCCTCTCTTAATTTTTTTTAATTGAACAGGCTACAATTCAAGGGTTTGAGGCTAAAGGCTATTCTTCAGAAGATGGTGAGTCCATGCTTAGAAAAAGTGTAGAAATTGCTTGTGAAGCAAGGGATTTATATCATCAAAGATGCCATGAATCTTCAGTTGATTATACTGGTGATGGTAGAATTTTCAAGCAACGTCCTATTTTAGTTGCTGCGTCTGTTGGGAGTTATGGGGCTTATCTGGCTGATGGTTCTGAATACAGGTAACTTGACATAATGGGTGTTAAATTTTGTTATTAGGCATTAGTGAGTTTTTCATAAAAAAAGTGTCAAAAATTGGTTATGGGACTTTTGTATGAACTCTGGGAGTATCTTTTCATCAAATTGATCTATTTTTGAAATTACCTGCACAACGAAATTGATTTACTTCGAAAACTTCAATTTTTATTAGTTTTGCTTGTTTATTTTTATATGCTTAAGAACTGTACCTTATTTTCTATCTTCTTACAGTGGGGACTATGGTGATGCAATTAATTTGGAATTCTTGAAAGGTTTTCACCGAAGAAGAGTTCAAGTTTTAGCTGAATCTGGTGCTGATCTGATAGCATTTGAAACAATACCAAATAAACTAGAAGCACAGGTCAGGCAAAATCTTTCTCATATTTGCTATATATTCTTCCTCAAAACTTCTTCTTTAAAAGAATACAACCAAAAAGAGTTTTTTAAATAATAAATTCAAAAGCTACACCCAGATTTATGTTAATAGCTTTCGGTTTTTGAACAGGCTTTTTCTGAGCTTCTTGAAGAAGGCATAAATATTCCTGCCTGGTTTGCGTTTAATTCCAAAGATGGTGTAAATGTGGTCAGTGGTGATTCATTAGCCGAATGTGCTTCCATTGCTGATTCATGCAAGAAAGTTATTGCTGTAGGAATCAACTGCACCCCTCCTAGATTCATTGGTGGCCTAATTTCAACAATAAAAAAGGTATCACTTTTATTTCATGCTTTATTAGCCAAGGTTTTGTGGTGTCAATCTTCAATTCTAGTTTGATAGTATCAAAGAAATATTATTGTTTTTTTTTTCTAAAATGACCAAAGATTCCCATTTCCCACTTTCTTGATGCCATAGAATATACGGGTGTAAATGAGCCATGAGCTTGACTCGTTTAACTTAAGAGAGCTCGAGCTCGGCATGTTCGAGCTCTATATCTAAAGCTCGAGCTTGGCTCGTGAGTAATTTTTGAAGCTCAAGCTCGGTTCGTTTATTATTTTTTATTTTTTTATTTTTTTCCTTATATACATATATAACTGTTATATATATTTATACTAGGTTAGAAACCGTATAATTATAATTATACATATAATATGATTAATATTATTTAGTTATTTTTATCATAATTATTATATGAAGCTTGGGCTCACTATCTTCTGAAGAATAGCCTTTAGTTATTTTTATCATAATTATATGAAGCTTGGGTTCGGGCTTGTTTATTAAACGAACTTCGATTTAAGCTTGGTTTGATTCGAGCTTTAAGCGAGTCAATCTTGAGTAGCTCACGAGCGACCGGAACGCAGTGAACAAAATGTAAGTAGCTGAATAAGTTGAGTTTCAAACTTTCAATGGTAAAGAAATACACCAATAATCCTTATTCTAATAAATGATTCCAAATAATGCCATGTGTCATCACCATATTTTTTCTCACCAATTTTTTTTAATTTTTCTTATTTTAAGTAAACTTTAATTTTAAAATCTAATTATGTTAACAAAGTTAAAAAAAAATAATATAAAAATTGAATTATGATTATTACTTAATTAAGAAAACAAAGAAATTTATTTATTGTACTTTTATTTTTCTATTAAACAAACCCATGTAATACATGGATATATAACCTAGTTGTTTAATAACTATTTTTGGGGATTGGGCAGTTTGAGACTTTGAGTGTTATACTGTTATACACGGGATGTAGTACTTGATATATAAAATGGAATGGTATGATCTGTCGTTCTATAAACAAGAAATGGCTATTTTGATACATTTATTTATGAATGAGCTGACTTTGGTTATATTTTACGTCCATCGGGTCAAATGGGTAAAGTAAAAAAAAGTGGTTGAAATGGAAACAGGTTAAACTGGTCGAAAGTTGCTCAAAGTGTATGTTTTATGCATTCAACTTCCTAAATCATTATATTAAAAAAAAAATTACTTAGTACTGTTATATATAGTATTATAGTTTCTAAAATAATATCCAAAACAGAATAACTTTTTTTATAAAGGAATAGATAAAAACTATCACAAGTCAACCTAACCACATTACTCATCTTGACTCGAACCCATTGTAATCTGTTACCTAACCCACCCATTTTGTCACCTCTACCAAAAACCCACAAAATTCAAATGATTTAAGCTCTCAACTTGTGCCTATAAGTTCACCATACCAACCTCATCAATTGACTATGATATCCCTAAGGGGTCTCAAGAATTCTTATTTTCGTTTCTTTTATTTTTTTATAGGATACATCTCTAATATGTTAGTAATCTTAGTTTGTTGTCTTGTGCAGGTGACAAATAAACCGATACTTATTTATCCTAATAGTGGTGAAAGTTATGATGCACAACTAAAACAGTGGGTGGTAAGCACTTCTTCCTTTGTGTTTGAAAAAAAAATCGTCTTTAAGTTAGTTTCAGTTTATTTGCCAAGATCTTTAAAATTATATGCATAATAAGACTTACAAATTATATAGTTTAAATAACACGTTCGACTATTTATCAGATATATAAAATTGTTTGGACCGTTTCCCTTTTTGGAAATTTATTTATCATCAACCCATTCATAAGTAAACGGGTCAAAATCGTCACCTCTAGTTTTAAGGGGATTTTTGATTTGTGTTTATTCTCAATTCCATATTTTTTATTAATTGTTATAGCAAAACACTGGAGTTCTAGAAGAGGATTTTGTTTCATATGTGAACACATGGTGCGAAATGGGTGCATCGCTTGTTGGTGGCTGCTGCAGAACTACCCCCGACACGATTAGAGCCATTCATAAGACTCTTCCCAGCAGATCTGCTCCGACATCTGTTGTTGAAAATCTTCAAAGTGAGTCGGGACGTCTGATGATCAAAACCGCATGAGGTTTGATTATCGGGTTTACAGATTACTATGCACCAATTTGGCATCAAAACTGCATAAAAGTTATTGTAGAAGATGTTTGAATAATATCAAGGTGCTAACTTATATGTTACTTATGGTTTTATAGGGCTCTTATTTTGCTAATTCTACAATTACCTTAAAAAAATAGTTTTTCTTTTTGCTAGATTCGTTACTGATTATACCTTTAAGTTGGTTGACGAAAATGATAATGATTTTCTATTTGTTTTGTTTTGTTGATTCGTCATTGATTATATTTTTAAGTTGGTTGATATTTGATAAAAATAGATATAATAATGATTTCCTATCTGTGTTTAGTGTTGAAATCATTTTATTGCTTCAAGTGATTTTTTTTAAATGGCTGAGTTATACACCCACTAATCCTAGTTCTTAATGTAGACTTTTTTGTTAATCATAAAACTTGAACCCTCAACTATTTAGATGAACATATTGTCGATATACCGTGGTACTGCTAGATCACAAACGTTTTGGTTAATGACTCAAGTAAAATGTAAATAGAGATAAAAATTATTGATGGTGATGCCTGTAGACTGTAGTTGTGTTGGAGAAGGTGACAGTAGTTGTTGCGGTGGTGGCGACCAAGGTTGAGTTGCTGATGGCGGTGGTTTCAATGGCCGATAGCCAAAGGCAACGACTGATAAGTGGTGGGGACAGACAATGGTTGTGGGTGTTGTTCGCCCATTCGGACCCCTTTTAAGTTATCAAGTGTTTTATGAGCGACCGTTTTGACCCTTTGTTTAATTTAAGCCGACCCTTCTCACCTTTGTTTGTTTGGGTCGATCCATATGAATCCAAATGTGTATTTTGTATACCCAAATCAATCCATCTAGTGATTAGCAGGTCATGCTTGGGATTAAAGGGTAATTTTGTTATTTTGCGTGTTTAACATTTTGGTCCTTTTTTACTAATTTATCAACCAAACACCTTTACAATTTTAGATTAATATAATTCCAAATCCTAGATATTACAGTTTATTTAATACATTTCAATTCCTTTTAGAACATTATGTTAACCAAATGCCATCTAAAATTAGGTTTGCTAATTGCGATCACTATGGTTAGGTTAAGAAAAAAAATCATGAAAACATATAACCATTTTTGGGGCGTGCTATACTTCTCCAGACATGTCATAAACAATTACGTGTATAGACATGAGATGTATGACTCCACATCTGTCTATCTACTTTTACTCGAGCAACATACTTTAGTCCGTAAAATACATAAATACATAAATCCGTTGTAGCGTATCATCTTTCTCTCACATATTTTACTTTTCTAGCTGAAAATGTACGTCCTCAAGCACGTAGTTCATATTCTAGGTTTTCATCTCCAAAAATTACACAACTTAGGGGCCGTTTGGTTCACATAATGTTTTTTAAAGAATTGGAATTTGATGGAATTGGAATTAATTCCAATAAAAATACATACTGTGTTTGGTTTGTATACTTGTCAATTGAATTGGAATGTAAAAAAGTTATATTGACAGAAATACCCCTCTAAAAAAGTTCAATTGACCTAAATCGGTAAATGTTGAACAAAGAAGTGGTTCCTTCATCTTTGATTTTAATTGTGCTCCCTTCAATTGGTTGGAATGTTGGTGTCTTGATATCATTTCGCCTGGAGTTTCATCTTTGTTTGCAATTGTGAACCGCTATAATGTTTATGTTCATGAACATCTTTTGGGGTTTTGTCAGAAGCTATACCATTGAATCATTGGTTCTTTCGAGATTTGATTTTTTGTTGTTGTTTGTTCTTTTTTATTGTTTTAGGTTTTCTATTGTTTTTATTATTTTTTCTGCTATTAGAGCATTGTTTGATAAAAAGTGGATTTTGATTATCGAACTCATTTCTAATCATTGGATTATTTTGTTGTTTGTTTTAATGTAGTTTAATCAATGGTGAAACCACTTTGTGATGTTTAGGTGGTTGATGTTGAAAGGAAAATGGGTTATTTCGGTAATTTTTAATATTTCATTGGAACGTTAGAATTCCTTCACTAGTGGGAATGAAAGTTAAATTACATTACTTGAAGAAAAGGTTTTCAATTTCAATTTCTTTGTTGGCCAACCAAACACATTTCTATTCCAACGGATTCCATGAATCAAACTGCCCCTTATTATGTTTGATAGAAAAAGTGATTAATCAATGCAACCAACGTAAGAAATTCTATAGCCAGCCACGATATATGAATTCAATATAGTTGACGCTATACACTATTCACTCGAACCAAATACAATAAAGCTATAATTATGTATGAAATTGTCTATTTGAATTGTAATCTATACTAATAAATAAATATTTAAGTTGAACACTTGTCATTTTCTCATGTCTTTTCATATTGGTTTTTCTGCATCTCTCTCTCCTAATAAATACACATGTATCTTATTAAATAATAATGATTTTATGAATATATTATTAAATAAAAATACTAATTATATTAAATAAGAATATATATAATAGGAAATCAAAATATAACTAATTAAGAAAAATATCAATTTGTTATATACACACATTTGCACTTAATATATCTCGAGACGATCATAATAGTCTGACAAGTTATGATGTATTTATAAGTTATATCGTTTTCAATATAAAACCCCGTGTAATACACGAGATTCTAACCTAGTAATTAATAAATAAGCAACAAAAAAATTGAATAACTTACATGTGAAATAGTCATTTTTTTTTAATATAGTGATTATAATAACAACCAAACTTAAAATAATATAACATTGATTAATGATATGCGAATATACACGAGTGCTTATTCACGTACAACATGATTTAAGAATGCATTAATGGGATTAAAGTATGCTATGCAAGTAAAAACAGATAAATAACCGTAGAGTCACGCATCTCATGACTATAAACAGAATTATTTATAACATACGCTATATATATATATATATTACACTCTGGAAATGATTTTCTTTATTATTAAACCTATTATAATTAAAAGACAATCTATCTATATCTATACTCTTTATAATACATACATATTGTATTAAGACGCTCTCTCAACTAGGTTTAAGACGCCGGAGCCGGACGTTCTTTTTCAATACCGCCCGCTGGCGACGTTTCTTCTACTCAGGGACGTCTCCCATGATTACAACCGTCAACGCCATCAAAGCCACATTTACTTCCTCCGGTGGTTTCGTGCACGATTGAAGCTCCCATTAGGTATTCATAATTCGATTATTTTTGTTGTGTTACGATTTTTAAGAACATATTTTGCAAGATCCGGGCGATACTGTAAGATGAAGATGAAGATTTCGAAACCCTAACAGTCGTTGATTCAGCACGTCCTTCTGAGGTATTGTTGATCAATCGTGATATTAATTTTGAAAACCTATTCAAGTGTGATTTTTGGGGGTAGTTTTCTTAAACCATTGCACGCATGGTCTGCAATCAACATTTATGAACTTGAACTAACATGAGCAGATTTTTACAACTGGAATCGTGTGAAGCTTAGATACTGTGATGGAGGATCCTATGCTGTAGATGCTAAGTTCGACAATGGGGTAATTAACTATCACATATATTTTACCATTTTCGATCTAATGCGATTCTTTCTCATCATTAACAAACATATACCATTGAATTTCTTGTAATCTTAATTTCTGCTAACACGGAAAATTTATAGTTTTTAGTGTGTTAATATGAAGAACAGACATTAGTACTTTATTTCGGTGGGCAACGGATTTGGCAAGCAATCATTGAAGACCTTCTGCCAAAAGGCTCGAGGTTCGCTAAAAAGGTATAACTAATTCAAAGTAGACTTCTTTACAAAATATATAACTCTAGAACACATTTAAAATATGATGTTCATGAACTTATAATACACTTTTCATGGTTTACAGGTTTTGCTTTCGGGGTGTTTAGCGGTGGTATTGTCTTTGTTTTGTTGGTCGGTTAAGGCCACATTTCGATTTCTAAAATTTATCGATTATATTATGTGTACATTTGAATGGAAGTAAATAGTGAAAGACCGGTACAATTTTTGACATTTGAATGAGATTTAGGTCTCTTTTTTTAATCGTAGTCTTGTAATTGAGTATCAATTATGTGCTCATTACAGGCCCGAAAAGGAACTCACTTGCATGGTTGTTACAGAACTCATCAGACTATTAGTATCTGGCTTACTAATATGCTTGAAACTAATTCAACAGATTGATGGAGAACATGGGCAGAGGCAGAAGTGAAGGCATGAAACAGAAGCCAAGACATGCTAGCATGTGTTGGAGATTATTTGGTAAACAAATTTATTTGGGCAACTTTTATCTTCTATCTGATTAATGCGGTTGATAGGAGTTAGTTGAAGCACTTCCTGGGAAACAACTCATACAAACTAAAAGTCATGGACACAAGCCTTTCTGCAGCAAGCTGCTATGCAATAGCAGGAAGTCAAAACAGGTAACAAATTGCATTTTATTACTTTTAAAAAGGTCAAATCTGCAACATTTTGTTTTGTTTTCACATTTTCGTTGTGATTTTGTGCCCCCAATTAAGTGAAAGTGTGCCCCAACTTACCCTAAATTAGACTAAATTTATAAAGGAATACAAAACTATATACTGATTTCTATGGGCCCTACGGTGGCCTGTCCCCCCTCCTAACCTTCTAAATCCGGACCTGATTCTTGGGATAGAATGCTTCATGTTAACAATATTAGGGTGACTGCAATGTTTTGTTTTATAAACCTGTGAAGAGCCTATGAAAAACTTAGTCTGTAATGCGCATGAAGGGAAGATGGTGCAACATTCTTATAATAGGATTATTGTTAATGTATATGCAGTTAGCACCAAATGGAGGACATGTACCCAAACTTATCATTTTTAGTAAATGAATTAAAAATATAAAAAACACTAAATTGTATCCGAGTTAAGTTTTATATAAAAAGTAAATACAATCTCAATTTGCTTGTTATAGGAAATATATATCGTTATTAGTTTACAACAAATGTTACCAACGGGTAGTTTGTACGGGTCAAGTATGGTTGGTTTATCATTTTATTTAAAGGATTCTTAATAGGTTTGTAAAATTTTGATTAAAATGGAGAATGTTATAAATATACGTCGAGTAGCGCTCCATTTTCTCGTATCTAGTTTAATCCATTTTGTCAAGAAATAAAAATGAATTGGAATTTTTTGTTTTGAGTTGATTCTCTATGTATTCCACAGATTTTATTGCATATTTTTGTTGAAGGTGAGACATTTCTTGCTTTCAACTGTGAGATGGATGCTAATTCATTCGAAAATGAGTATGAAGGTAGCAAGTTGTCATCTGATGGGCAAGATTTAAATCAAATAGAGTCTATGCTTATGGCCGGAAAGAAACTTGAAGTCAGAGCTGGATGTCATTGTAAAAGAAGTTGAGGTTGAATCATCAAACATTGAGAATTCCTAATGTTCCTATTTGTCGTAATATAACGATTTTGACATCAATTTTGCTTATTATCTACGTTGAGGTTTGTAGAAGATTTAATTTGACTATGGTTGGACCTTTTGATCCGGCCCCAAACAGGAAATCCTGAGATAATATGATTTTGATAGAAGAATTTAAATGTTTGAATAAATAGATTTTTGTTTAGCTTTCCTCTTTTTTTTTATTAAAGTTCGAAAGACTTTTAGCGTCTGTTGGTTAACGTGTCACAGAGGCCGCAGCGAACTGGGTAGTTTAACCAGACACATGAACACGGATATGACACAGATATTCGTAGGTTGAATTGAACACAAGCAGTTTAATCATAAAAAATCGTGGCAAATATTTATAAAAAATTAATTTGTCGGAACCGCACATCGTGCGGGTTCCCTACTAGTTATTAATAAACCATATTTCCCATATTAACAAGAAATATAATCGTAAAATACCTATTAAAATTCTCAATTTCTCTACAAATATGGAAAGGTTAGTGTTCATTATAGATTTTTTTAATCATAAAATAAATTCAATCATAATCTTGGCTATAATTAGCAAAACCTATACAAACATAAATCCATATAATTTAAAAAAACCAAAAAAAATGAAATTTACCAAATTAACATGAAAATTTACACAATTATTCCCAACAATTGGCGGCTGAAACCCCCAATTAGGTTTCTGCCGTACACTCCAACGTAAATTTAACAAACTACCCCCAATAATCCGATAAGAAAATCAATAAACCCTCAAACTATGAAACCCTCCGCCGTCCTGCTCATTTCTGTCAACGCCATCACAAAGTAAGCTAATTTTTCTCCTTATAGGGTTTCATTGATTCCAAGTTTTTTGATTTCTGGATTGCAAGAATCAGTTATGTAGAGTATTCATGAGATTATCGATATATGTTTTCGTATTTTTATTGATTAAATTATTTCAAAATTGTTATGCACACCACATGTTCGACGAAATTCCCATGAGAAAATTCTAGTGTGCAAAGAGCATGTGAGGTTATAAATTTGATGAAATTGGTAGTGCAAACCGGTTTGTAGTGATGCTACAGTATTACAGTCCAGATAACACCATGTTAGATAAGTATTTCTAGTGTACAAATGAAGTAACTTTGAGAAAGTTTTATGGTCGATTGAATTTCTTTAGATGTGATAATCTTATATTCTATGTGATGTGTATATTCTTGGATTTAGGGTAGCATAAACTCCAAGGAGAATACAAGTGGTAGAAAATTACACGCGTATGGATACGGAAGGAAATGGAGAAAACGCTTCTTTGGTTCTGATAAAGCAAGGCGCTGAAGCTGTGAGTTGATTTGTTTTTATGATTTATTGCTTTTGGGAGCATGGAATTCATTATTTGTTTTTATACCCACTGATTCTATTAGCTTCAATATATGTTATCGGGATTACTATAATGTATGTCTGTATCTTTGCACATGAAAAAAAAACCTTTTTGGAGTCAGGGGTGTCGATGGGAATGGTCTCTCTGTCCTCTGGGTAGATGAAAGGTTTGCCTTCATTCCACCCTCCCTGGACCCTACAAAGAGCTCTGCTATGAGTGCGATTTTACTGGGAATGTTTGTTTACTGAGAGTGCGTTGATTGTTATTCTAATCTATGCAATTAGAGTATATGATAAAGTTGAGAGGCTTGTATGTTGTAGCTGATATTCAATTGATGTTTGTCAGAGAGTTTTTGAGTCCACGTTTGCTGGAAGGAAGTCTGTTGTTAAGGAACGGTTCTCGAAAAAGTATAGGCATCCGACTTTAGATTCAAAGCTTACACTCAAGCGATTAAATGCGGTTTGTTGCTCAGATTGACAACTATTATCAGCCTTTTTGATTTTAATGTTGAAAAACATCACGTTTAGTTATGATTCTTGTTTTATTTTGATTCATAGGAGGCCAGGTGTATGACAAAGGCTAGACGGCTTGGAGTTCCTACCCCTGTGCTTTATGCAGTTGACCCTATATCGCATACACTAACTTTTGAGTATGTTGAAGGTCCTTCCATCAAAGATATATTTCTTGAATTTGGATTTCAAGGAGTTGTTGTAGAAAAGATGGATGATATCGCCTTACAAATTGGGGATACAATTGGAAAATTACATGATGGTGGGGTCATTCATGGGGATTTGACCACATCAAATATGTTATGGCGTAGTGGCAGCAACCAGCTGGTACTTAAATCTTTATTCAATATAGTTTAAATTTTATAATTTTTTATCTAATTGGAAAAGTACGCATATTGGACAGTGTAAATATATAGAACTTTTCTTATTGTATCTCTTTTGCTATATTTTCAGGTCTTAATTGATTTTGGTTTGAGCTTTGTATCAACCCTTCCAGAAGATAAAGCTGTTGATTTATATGTACTGGAACGAGCCTTGCTTTCTATGCATTCTTCTTGTGGAAATGTGGTAAGCGAAATGGAAATATTATGGTCAATAGAATTGGATTTGAAGAAACATGTAAGAACACTAATTATTGAGATTAATGTATAATTGGTAACCTACCTTTTGGCAAATGCTTTTGCTCTAATAAACTGATAATCTGTTGTTGCAAGTCACAATATTCACTTTCAAAACACATCCAAACACCTCCTAAATCACTAAAACAAACTTTAATGTGCAAAGATACATAAATTGGCATAAATTGACATAACCTTAATTTGGTATTCTTGAACAGATGGATAAGATACTTGCAGCGTATAGGAAGTCTTCAAAGCAATGGTCAGCCACATTTAACAAACTTGGTCAAGGTGTGATCTTATACCGTCTATTCTTGTCTAAATTATTTTTCATTTTCCCCTATTGTTGTCACCGCTCTCTTTCCAAAAGAATTGCAACAATTCTTTTCTGGTTTCTGTCAGTCCAAGTGATCTCTTTGATCACTAGTAATTTACAGTTTTACACAATTTTTTGGTTTTTAAATCTGGATTCTCATGATTCTTATATTTTATTCTTAATAAGGATATTTTGGATATGAACGAGTTGATACATATGCTATGTTTTATATCAAATGGGTCAAATAGAAAAATGTAGCTAAATGGTGACATTTTGAAGGGGTCAAACGGTTTAGAAGTTGCCAAAATATATTTTAAATGCACGCAACCTTTTAATCGTTATGTTAAAAAAAACTAAGATATTGTTTTTTGTAATCATATTTAATACATTATTTGTTTATTAATTTTTTAAATAAAAGGACAAGGTTTTGTGGCCCAACCTATCTTAAATATGACCCATTTTGACCCATTGCCTAACCCTCCCGTTTTTCAACCTCTAATGAAGTTGCATCTTTTACTAAAGTGTGTTTATTTTGGTTGAAAGAGTACTAGGCTTGGCTGTATATATGACTGTTCAATTACATCTTAACTTGTCACAGTGAGACTACGAGGTAGGAAACGTACCATGATTGGATGAAGTCACACTGCCACTGTGCTTTCCAGCTCACCAATTTTAGAGTAAAGTATCTCAATTTGAAAACCATATTCCTCATTGGTATGTGCTAAATTTCTTAAGATTGTATCTATGCTGATAATTACATTGGGATAATGTTTTTCAAACGGTGGCATTGAAAACCATATAATGTTACATTAGCCATCATTTTAGCTCTAAAGTAAATTGTCTCAGTTTGTTTAGGTTTATGATCTGATTCATCTGAGCCTATCATCCTATAAAGTTCAAAAGATGGGTGATTCTTCAGTTTCTGTGATTAAAGACTAAATTGTTAGTTTGATCTAAAGTTTTCACTCTTATCCTAGTTTATGTTAATGGTATCATTTTATTAACTAAGATGATAAAGTAACAAATAATAAAATTAGATAATAAAGGTAATGGTGGGAGTTCAGGTGGTTTGCTTACAAAGAGTAAATTACAAGTTTTATTTTGAACTATAGCTTAATTTGCTGGTCGTCTAAAAGTTGTTTTTGTTATAGACTGAATGTGAAATGTTTATTTATTATGATTTCATTAGTATTAATGTCACTAAATTATTTATGTAAAGTCATGTGATGTGATGTGTAGATACTTCTTTCAAGGTTGTTTTGGTTCTCTTCAGTTACATTTCATAATTTTTTTCACTTACATACTACATAGCAGTCATATATGTATACTTTTTGGGTCAAGCCAGTGGCATCACTTCTCACTAGTATTAATCAAATTAACTAATTTAAATCATCGATTTTGGTAGGAGTTCAACGAAAATAACAATTTAAAAACTACTTCTATTTCAGTCGTTATATGATTTATTAATTAATGGTTAGTTTACTGAATTAAATTAAATAAAAAAATGTCAGTATAATAATTGAAACTAAATAAATGGAAAATTTATATAATTTCATGGCGGAAAAAAACCCAACTGCATTCCAGCTTTATATATTTTCCCTTCTGTTGTAACATGAAATGTTGTTTGTGCTTATGGGCTTTGTGGCCCATCTAGATTTTTATGGGCTTGTGTAGGTTTACAGTCTAATCCGTTTATATGTGAAAATAGAGTTCCTTAACATACATTTCATTCAATATGTTACAAAACAGGTGAAAAAGAAATCAATGAATTTTGAAGGAACCAATGTGATATTCAAAGTATCAAACATTCTTGTATATAAGTTATAGTAATTTACTTGCATGTATACATGACTAGGATTTTACTGGGCATGTTTGTTTATTTCTTACTTATATATATACGCATACACATACATACACATACATACATACATACATACATATATGTGTATATATACATAGGGGAGGGATCAAGAGAAAACCACAAAGTTAGGCGAAAACCGAGAAAACCACTAAAACAATGTGTAATACTACGGGTTACGTATACGTAACCGCAATTTTTTTGTTTTCTGTTTACATATACGTAACCCATAGCCAATATTTAAATGATTTTTTGGTAAAAATGTGTAGTATTGATACTCTTAAAAAAAAATAAAAATAAAATAAAAATAAATATTATTATTTTATTGGTTAAAATTGGTTTTTTAGTTGTTTTCTCGGTTTTCGCCTAACTATGTGGTTTTCTCTGGAACCCTCCCCTATATACACACACATACACATATATATGTGTGTGTGATACTAGGTTAGAAACCCGTGTTTTACACGGGTTGAATAAAGAAAATATTAAATAATGATAATGAAGATTTAGGATTTAATAAAGGAAGTATTAAATAGTTAGTAAAGAAATATTAAATAGTTACTCATTTATCGGTATAGTCGTATAGATAGAAATTGTTGAAGATAATTGTATAGAACTGTAGATAGCACACAAATTGCTCTTACCCTCCTGCTATTCTTTTGGCTGTCATCTAACTATTTGACTTCTGGACCATAGTTTTTGATGACGATCAATGTGAATGAACAAATAAGTTGAAAGAATTTAATTATATATATGTATATAATATAATATAGTTGAAGATAACTGCATAGAATTGTAGATAGCACACAAAATACTCTCATCCCCCTGCAATTCTTTTGGCTGTTATCTAACTATTTGACTGCTGGGCCGTAGTTTTTGATGACGATCAATGCGAATGAACGAATAAGTTGAAAGAATTTAGTTATCAATTCATTTAAATTGAGTAAAAAAGGAATAGGGTAACTGTATCTACAACTTCAGTTCCACAGTTAACACCAGAATTTACTCAGTCAAGTTAATATAGAACTATAGGAGGTAGATAGAGTTACATTTTAGGAGTGTATAGGTAAAAAATTTTACCTCCCTACTTCCCTTTGTGTTTCAAAGTTGATGTTATGTGCAACTCTTCATCAGTGTACGAGGATTGCATGGAGCTAGATTGTTTATTATTTATGGTTTCTTTTAGTTAGTTTATTTTGTGAAGTAGTGGGTCACGTATGATAGTAGGTAGTTTTAAGAAGTTAAGTCTCTGTCTCTTTAATTGTAAGGCTATATAACAGCCACAAACTATTCTAATCGGTATGAATGAAATGTTGAGTCTTTAAATTCTTCCTGGCTTCTTTCTTATTTGCTTTGGCCAACGATTAAACCGTTGGAACCACATCAGTTGATCATTTGTTTCTGCAGATGATGGAGAATCTCTGATACTTTGATCATATTTTCATTTCATATCAGGTATAGCAATTTGACTAACTTTTTACTTTAGGATTTCACTTTTCATATCATTATCCTGGTTTAACATACTACTAAATCTGGTCAACACATTGGTGTCATCTTTTATGTTAGCGGTATTGAAACTGTTTTTTTTTCATTGATTTTTATTCGGGTAGATTTTTTTGGCATACCCTTTCGTCGGTTTAACCAATTTATCAAGCCACATCATGTCCTCAGTACAAGACGATAGATGTATTACATAATGTATATTATACAACCATATCTAGTAATACCCTGAAAGTGATGCCAGGGGTAGTGCATTTAGTGGACCTTGTAGTTGGTTCGTGTCTTAGTCCCACTTGGTTTAAAGATTGCATGAACATCTTTAAATTCTTGTCATTTTGTTGTTTCTGACTCTTGCTTCACCCCACCCGCAAGCCATAATATTAAAGGCTAATAAAAGCTATCTTTACTAGATCTATGCAATGCATACTTAGTTACTTACCACTATATGATCATAATTTTTTCTTTATTATTGTCAAATTTAGGATTTTTCATATGCATGCATGTTCATATACAGTCATTTGTATATTTCAAATCCTGGTTGAATATCTGCTTTTTTGTATGTATATAAAAAGTGTGTAAACTTTGTGAATATAATAAGTTATCTTGTGTAGGGTCAGAGGATATCATTTTATACATCCACATTGCCCTCATGCCAAGTTATATAAAAGAACACTATTAGTTATGGCTGTAGAAATAGTCACTCCAAAACAGACAAGTTATGGGAATGAATTGTGTCTTCTTTTACTTGGTGTTTGGTGGGTCAAGATTGAAGAACTTAAGACAAATGTCAAGATCTTTTGGTTAGATAATTCAATAACACGTAAGGGTGATCATGGGCCGGTTTAATTCATATATGCGCTAAAACCAAATCTGTAACCGATGTTTTGGTTTTAGATTTTGATATTTGATATGTTTTAGTTACAAATGTTTCCGTTATTTCGGCTTTTGAGAAAGGTGATTCAGTTAATTCGGTCTAGCGTTGGTAAACTTTCGGTTCTAGGCGTGTGCTAGTTCAAGCTTGTTTAAGTTGATAAATCTTAGACTATGTGTAGTGGGATATCGCCCCTACCCTCTTGGCGTCCTCACTACCATCTCTGATTGGTCCACCTCAACTCTCCTGCCCTTGTGCCCGTTAAACCCCTCATGTTCCGCTCTTCTGTGCCTCCGTTGCAGTGTTTAACACCCCAGTTGGCCACGGTGTACGTGGGCGTTAGTCTACTACACCCAGTCTTATTAAGTATCAAGTCAAGTAAGAATATAACAAACCTGCTAATTCATAAAGGAGAACACAAGTACACTATATTATTTATAAAAGTTGAGCAAAAGTTCTTTTGACATATAATATGTTATTTAAAAAAATATATAACAGTTGGTTTCAATGATGGTCTAGTTTGGTTATTTCAGTTAATTATACGTAGTCAACCATAACAGAACCATAAAACTTGGTTTTTTTAACACGATAGAACTCGGTTATAAAATAAAATTACGAGTGTTATCTGTTTTTTAATTGATTTAGTTATTATTCAGTTATTGATTTCTACTTGAACACCCCCCCCCCCCCTCCTCACTATACACTAATTTTCACCTAGGTGAAAAGCCTTCACATCAACTAGACAAAGAAGCTTCTTCATCACTACTGTTTTCCTTCAAGCATTCAGTACTCAACTCCTTGTACCTTGTGCACATTTATTAGTTTGTGTGCAAAGATTGGTTTCATTTCACTACTTATTTTTCAATATTTAATTTGTGGGACCCATCTTACTAGTATGACTTTCATAACTATATGAATGTCTCTTACTTGTGGAAGAGTTTGAGAAACATTCCAACTCTAGTAAAGGTAAAGAAAGAAACTTTAGCCATGTGTTAAGAACCGAATCGGATAACAAACTGACTGTCATAGAGGTTTACTGGTTGGATTGGTTGGAATAGATTTAAGAACTGGATGCCATAAATAATATAGAAATTAAAACTATATACATAGATACAAATATAAATATTTTTTTTGTTTTGATGTGAATTTGGAACTTTAATGACATATAAAGGTTTAAATAATTAATATATGTAACTTAGAATACTAAATTAACTAGAAAATGAGATTTTAAAGGAAAAAAAAAACGGTTTAGCTACACACAACAGGGCTGGTTATGTCTCCGGTTCCCGGTTCGACTGACCGGCCCGGTCCGGTTATGAAAATACTGTATTTAGATCATACATAGAACCAAGTTTTTGTTGAAAAAAAAACAAATTAATTAGTTATAAAATAGTCAAATATGTCAATACCATTTGATTCAACTCTTTTTTTATTTTAATCATCACTCATTGTATTCTTTACAACCTTATGTGGATTAATATTTTAAACTTTGGTAGTAAAATGACTAATTGGGGGGTGATCAAATCCAAATAATCTTGCCTAGGAATTAAGAATTATTTATCTCCGTTTATTTAATAAATACTTCTTTCAAATTTCAAGCATGTGTTCAGTATTTCACATACGTCCTAACTTAAAGTTGTATATTATATTATAAATTATTGTACCTTGTCATAATGTCATGGCTATGCATAGACTACATATAGAAACAAAACCTACATCTAATCATGCTAAAACAAGAAAGTTGAGTAAATGATATCATACATATTATTGGTGTATGCATAAAAATAGCAATGTGAAGAATTATCATAACCATGATATTGTAAATATGATGGTGAAATAATGAATAACAATACCCTTTTTGATTTGATAAATGTAATATTTAATGTAAAAGTTTCAATACAAATATATAATTATTGATATAATATTTAGATATTTATAGCATGTAACTAATTGGTTTTATAAAATTGTATGCTCACTTATATCTTTTAAGTAATATTTAAAAAAATCATAAACATAGTTGATAAAATGAAGGAAAAAAACAGGCACACCTCAATTCTAAAAACATTTTTCTTAAACCATATATTAGTAATGGTAACAAACTATGATCACTCATGACTTACTATCCAAATCAATGTGTCCAGTCGAGCTAAGTCGAACCTTAACTCGAGCTCGTTTCATAAAGATCTAGAACTCGAGCTTGGCTCTTTTAGAGTTTTATTTTTAAAGCTTAAGTTCGGCTCCCATGTAGTTTTCAAGCTAAGTCTCAACTTGTTATTCATATATCCGTTTAACTTGAAAGAACTCGAGCTTGGCTCTTTTAAAGCTTTATTTTTAAAGCGTGAAAATAATTTTAAAGCTTGGGCTTAACTTGTGTATTATTTATTAGTTATTATAGTTATATATATTTATAATTATTTTTTATGTATTTATATTTATAATTTTTATATATAACACAAATATGTATAATTTAATTATTCTTATCATTATTTCTTACGTAATAACAAATATTATGTAAATAAATATTTAATAGATTAAACAAAAACTATAAATAATAGGCTTGTTCATGTTCACAAGCTTATCTAAGCTCGATATATAAAGCTTGGACTCGAGCTCGTTTATTAAATGAGGCTCAACATAAACTCGAGCTTGAGATCAAATACGTTTAAACTTCTCGATTCGGGATTATAATAAATCATTCTCAAATAACTTACGGGAGATATTACACCTTGAATAACTTATTAACTGATTAAAATTTTATAATAACGTTTTTTAGTTAATAAATAATAGTAACCAAACATTTGTTGAAAGTGACTTGGTGGCCTCTCATGTCGATGTAAATGAGATTCTGTCCTATTTTTCTGTGTTCATTTCACTCTGTTCAAGAAAATCCCTTTTTGACCTCATGTTTTTGTATTTTTCTAGCATAAATTCTATTCTCAAAATCTTTTTAACTCCACCAAAACTATTTAACAAAAAATCGTCTAGATTATATGTTGGGTCGATTTATATGAATTATCATTGACTATAAGGAACAAATGTGTTGATATCATGATAGAAGAAAGAGTACAAAAGCAAAGTTTAACAAAATCGAAACGAAGGAGAAAGAATGCCATGAACGACTTTTTTAATGTGAAGCGTATAATGAGTATCAAGAAAAAGCCGTGCTGATGATCCACACTGAGCGTATGTGTACATTTGATAAACGTAGTCAACCTGGCCGACCCTTGTGGGGTGTCAGATAGGCAACCGCACATGGTCTAGTTTTTCTGGGACCATATTTTAAATATATATATATATATATATATATATATATATATATATATATATATATATATATATATATATATATATAAGGATCAAATGTAAACCAAGTTTAAATGTGTAAACCAAAAATTAAATTCTTGTCACATATTTATTATAGTTAATTGAGTGTTTGACTTTTGGGGAATCTATTAAAATAAGATGAAAATAAATGTGTGGTCAGAATTTGGTTTTTTGGTTTACAAGTTTACAAATGATCCTCACCCTATATATATATATATATATATATATATATATATATATATATAGGGGGGTTCCAAAGAAAACTACAAGTTAGGCGAAAACCGAGAAAACCACTAAAAAAATCAATTTTATCCAATCATATAATAATATATTTTTTTTGTTTTATTTTTATTTATTTATAAGAGTATCAATGTAATATTAAACATTTTTAGCAAAAAACATTTTTACACATAGTGTTACGCATACGTAAACATAAAACAAAAAAATTGTGGTTACGTATACGTAAATCAAAAAAATTGTTTTTGGATACGAATACGTAAATAAAAAAAATTTGCCTAAAATGATGTGGTTTTCTCAGTTTTCGCCTAACTTTGTGGTTTTCTCTTGATCCCTCTCCTATATATATATATATATATATATATATATATATATATATATATATATATATATATATATATAAGACATAATTTATTATGTGGCTCTTATAATCATTTACTTTATTATTAAATGATCAAATGTTTTATTATTAACATATGGCTGGTAATTAGTTGATGGACTTAATTACTCTTAATGGGCCATTAATGGGTTTCCCCTTGGGTGTACATATATAAAGAGAGATAATTAGAGGGAATTGACTATTGAATGAATCAATTACTACCAACACCTAAATTCGTCCCTCTCTCTCTACCATAACCGTGAGTCTCAAGAACTCACCTTAGCCATCCTAACCGTACACCCTAAACGGGAACCCGATCTTCCTAGCGGATCATGACGTCTTCCCTCTCTGCGGTTAGCTTATCATGTATGATTTATATTATTGTTTTCCCTTATCATGTCACAAGAACTGATCAACATGTGGTATCAGAGCTGATGTTGATTAATCAGTTCTTGTTTTTTCCCTAAACTGTAATTAAAATCGAAGAACAAAGTTCTGCTAAAACCATATGAAAATCGTCCTTATTAATGTTCACGGTTTTCTGTTTTATTAAAATATATAAAGTTTTCGAAATCTGTTAAAATAATGTTTCAAGATTTCGATTCCAGGCTTAAATCTGATAATAATCAAGAACGGTTTCTTATGTTATTTAAATTGTTCTTGATAGATTCATCCTAAATTGATGAAAAATTCCCTTATTTTGGAATAAAATCGGGATTATAATCTGTTTTCCTAATTTAGGGTAACTTTATCCCCAAGTTTTTTCTTTTTGAAATTTGAATAAATAAATTAAATATTTTCAAAATTTATAAAAATATTGGATATACTTGAAACCCTTTTAAAACCGAAATCAGATAAATCAAAATCCCCTTATTTTGGGACATGTAAGTATTTTGAGTCTGTTTCTAAAATCTTGTGATTTTATCTCAAATTTTCGCGTTAAAATATTAAATTTTTATTATTTTAAAATGTTGCGAATTATAAAATTTGAGATAAACTAAAACATCTAAAAGATTTTTTGAAATCAGAATATATTCAAAATCCCTTAATTTTCGCACTGCCTTATTTGGTTCACCTTCACGTTTCTTTTAGACTCTCACGGTTTATTGTTCACGGGTTTTTTTTAGACTTCACGGTCTTATGTTTCACGGGTACCACAGTTCACGGGTATTTAAGTTCCCGATTAAAGTTCACGGTTTTGAGTTTACGGCTTAAGTTTACGGTTTAAGTTCACGGGTTTACAGTTCACGGTTTATAAAAAAATTGGAGCCGTGAACCTTAGTGGAGCCGTGAACTTTACACTGAACCGTGTACCTTACTTGAGCCGTGAACCCTCTCACGAGCCGTGAACCTTCCTTAGCCATGAATCTTACTGAGCCGTGAACCTTCCTTAGCCGTGAATCTTCCTGAGACGTGAACCTTCCTTAGCCGTGAACCTTCCTTAGCTATGAAACCTTATGAGCCGTGAACCCTTATGGAGCTGTGAAACTAGCCTAATATGTGCCTAAATTTTTCCCTTAATGAATGCTTTAGTTTTAGTTTTGTTAAACTTTAAATTTAAATGTTTTCAAAACCTTAAAAACTTACTTGAATAACACCTAATAGCTTCACTTTTGCCCAAAGGTGATGTGATGCATGTGTATACTTATTCAAGCTTAAGTAAAAAAGCATCATAACTTAGTGCTTATCATGATATTAAATTAGAAAACATGATTAACTTAAATAACACATAAAGTTTCACTTCTGCCCAAAGGTGATGTGTCACGCTCGTAAAGTTATTTAGGTCTAAGCACTAGTTCGCCTGAAATACATGAATGTTTCTACTTTTGCCCAAATGTGATGTGTTACATTTGTGTTCCGCGAACCTAACTATGTGCATTCTAAGCAACTGTTTCACTTCTGCCCAAAGGTGATGTGTTACATTCTTACTGCACATACTCACTATTAAATTGTTCCTAATGCTAAACAAATGTTTCACTTCTACCCAAAGGTGATGTGTTATATTGTTTAAGTAGAACCTAATTAATCTATTAGTTTGGTGTTATAATAGATTTTATCACATCTTCGTAAAATAGTTGTTCTTAAGTAGAAACCTTACTTGATTTTATTATTTCTGTCTGCCTTAGATTATTACCCCATAGACCACTCTAAGTTCTTCTTTAGCTATTTATACCTTATTTTCACTCTAGTTTCTAAGATGAGTTTTGCTTAACTAAGAGTTTCTATAATTATTTGCTCTTATTGAGTCTTGATTATCCCTTAAGACATGAAATTCCTGCTGCTTTTTCTGATAAAAGTATTACAGAATAAAACTAGAGCATAAGAAATAGGATAAGTTAAACACAATGTCTCTTATGGTAATCAAGAACTCCTTTCATGATTGCTATAAGTGGAGCTATTCCAGATTCTAAAAATCCTAAGACTAATATATTATCTGTGGAAATGGAAGAATCAAAATAATTCCTAAGATGCATGCAAACTTTCTAATTCTAACTAAAATGTTAAGTGGCATCCATGAACACATCACAATATACACTGACATATAAAACTAAGGGCTTATACATGGAAATCAGTGAAATTTTTTTCAGTGCGTACATAATAATTTTTTCACTAGTACGATTAGTTGCCTTAAAAGTCAAATATAACACTCAGAAGTACTAAAGGAAAATGAGTGTATTGATAGCAACATACGTACAAGAAAAAGAAACACCTAAAACTGGAAAACCGGATGTTTTTCACCTCACTACCACTAACACACAATAAGAGGATAGTTTTAAGGTTTAGAAAAAAAATACAAGTACTACCTCCAGCTCTAAGTTATCCAAGGAGAAGTATCACTGTAAAAATTTTGCCATTATAATAGGCATAATAAGTGAGATCATCCATAAGCCAAGGGATTAGCTGGCTAATATAAGGTAGTCACTAACTAATTGATATTTTTTTTAGTCCGTTAACATTAATATTCCAATCAGCACATGATGAGTTGAGTCTAGTTCTATACGTTTTCTTTCCATAATTCAACTAATAATAAGATGAGAAGTTAGTGGTGGATTTAAATGTTAAGGCTACATAGAACCATTGTCTTTGTATTAGGCTTTATGATACCTTACATATTCTGAAGAATACTCAGAATTTAGTATCAATAATAAAGCTACACTTTGACAGTTATGAGGTTTGCGTGGCCAAAACAAAGTCACCATTATCTTAAACTCTCATATTATTGGTTATTATTATCTGGATAGAAGCCTTTATGACATAGAACTAGCTTATACAATAAACTTTCACAACTTTTGTTATCATGAAAATAAAAATTTAACAAAAGATAAATGAGACCTATGCACTTCATCCATTATGACCAAAATTTATGAGAAATCATGACCAAGTCAATGCAGGATAAATTGTTACCAAGTCTCATTCTCGGTGATTTTAAATCATGTGTTAAACGCCATAAATATCAAATGGCTAAGGGAATAACTGAGGGTCCACCAGATGTTATCCCAAATGGAATATTCAGACATAATTCATTTATCATTTAGAAGAATATTTACTTGTATCTAATCTGTTTCCTACGACCCAAAACTTTAAAGATATCAATTCATATACACTTGATAGAATTCCTTCTAAATTTGTTTCTAAAATTTCTGTAAGGCCCCAAACCCGGGAGGCCTCACTTGTTGGATTTACTCATTCACAAACAGTTCTTAAACTTGAATATCAAAATAACGCAGCGAAAAATTTCATTAAAACATAATCATAGCATTATTCAACATGCGAAAGCGTAACATAGTCTAATACATAAACATAAACTAATCATAACGGGATGCCAGTCTTCATATCATCCGGGTAACTCATCAAGCCTCCCAGCACCACCGTCCATCATCATAACCTGCCTTAACCTGAATGTGCATACTAAAAAGTCAGTTACGCTGGTGAGTTCTAGCTTTTCATAAAACCTTAACTTCAAATATTTGCCAAAAACATATCATTTAACTTCATTAATAAAAGCATACGAAAACATGCAATAACATAACATAACATCATAAACATAAGTCAACGAACATATCGAATATGCGCCTTCTCCTAACCGTCAATTCCAAACATCACATACCGGCGGAGAAGCCTAAAGATCACCACCACTAGGCCCATCAACACCGTACTGTCCTTCGGGTGAAGAAATCCTAGGGCCCGATACTTAGGTCATTCAACACCGAACTTCAAGCACGGCATCACAAGGATGACACGTACCAAACTTCAAGCACTGCACCCCGTAAGGCACAAGTACCAAACTTCAAGCACGACTACCCCGTAAGGCACAAGTACCAAACTTCAAGCACGGCATCACAAGGATGTCAGTAAGTGGTACGTGAGCCGATTCATCCGCCAAACACTTTCGCAAGTGTGATACATGGAAGGTAGGATGAATCCCACTTAACTCATCAGGCAACTCCAACCGATAAGCGACTTCACCAACTCGTGCCATTATCCTGAATGGTCCGACAAACCTCGGACTTAACTTTCCTCTCTTTCTGAATCGTATGATTCCCTTCCATGGCGACACTTTCAACATTACTCTGTCCCCAATATCAAACTCAATAGGCCTTCGTCATTTATCCGCATAGGATTTCTGACGATCTTGTGCGGCCTTCATTCGTGCTTTGATTTGATCAAACCTTTCTGACGTTTCTCTTACGATTTCAAGACTTCTTAATTCCTTCTGTCCAATCTCACCCCAACAAACCGGGGTCCTGCATCTCTTCCCATACAACATTTCGTAAGGCGGCATGTCTATCGTCGTGTGATAACTGTTGTTGTAGGAGAATTCGGCTAACGGCAGATGACTGTCCCAACTGCCGCCAAAATCGATAATTCAAGCACAAAGCATATCCTCCAATGTCTGAATGGTCCTTTCAGACTGACCATCCGTTTGTGGGTGGTATGCTATGCTAACATTGAGTCTCGTGCCCATCGCCTCGTGAAATCTTTTCCAGAACCTTGATGTGAATCGTGTGTCCCGCTACTACTTTGTTAATAAATACTTCCGCTAACCTCTCCAATGAGAACGTCTCACGAATAGGTAGGAAATGAGCACTCTTCGTTAAACGGTCCACAATTACCCAAATGGTGCCATGACCTTTAGCTGTGCGAGGTAGCTTGGTTATGAAGTCCATGGTAATGTGTTCCCACTTCCATTTCGGTATATCAAGTGGTTGAATCTTTCCATATGGTTTCTGGTGTTCGGTCTTTACTTGTGAGCAAGTCAAGCACTTGCTTACATACTTTGTCACCTCATGTTTCATTCCAGGCCACCAGTATTCCTTCCTCAGATCTTGGTGTATTTTATTTGTACCAGGATGGATAGAGTACCGAGACTTATGAGCCTCATCCAAGATTTTGGTTCTAAGCTCGCCACCCATAGGTATCCATACCCATCCAAAACGTGTACTAACACCAAGGGTGTTATATTCCAACTTGTCCTGTTGGCCAATCATCCTTTCCTTCTTTATGTTTTCTTCCTTAAGTGCTTCACCTTGAGCTCTTTCAATTTCCCTCATCACATCTGATGTTACCATCAACTGGCAAGCTATCACTCTAATAGGAGCAGGCACATCCTTTCGGCTTAGAGCGTCAGCCACCACGTTTGTCTTTCCAGGATGGTATATGATTTCACAGTCATAATATTTCAGGAGTTCCAACCATCGTCTCTTCCTCTTATTAAGCTCTCTTTGTTCGAAGAAGTAATTCAAACTTTTGTGGTCGGAGTAAATAGTAAACTTCACCACGTAGAGGCAGTGTTTCCAGATTTTGAATGCAAATACGACAACAGCAAGTTCCAAATCATGAGTCGGATATGCAATCACTCTCCCGCGTTGCATCAACACGCACCCTAATCCCTGACCCGAAGCGTCAAAGTATACCACCAAGTCTTCATTGCCCTCAGGAAGGGCCAAGACTAGAGCTTTGGTTAGCTTCACCTTCAATTCCTTAAACGCCTTATCCTGGGTCAAACCCCATTTGTACTTTACCTTCTTCTGAGTCAACTTTGTCAACGGCGAAGCTATTTCCGAGAAATCCTGGATGAATCTCCGATAGTAGTCTGCCAATCCTAAGAAACTACGGATTTCAGTTGGCGTCTTAGGAATATTCCATTCCCTTACCGTCATTATCTTTTCTGGGTCAACCATAATGTCGTTCGGGTTAATGACGTGACCCAGGAATTGGACTTCCCTAAGCCAGAACGCTCATTTGGAGAACTTATCATACAACTTTTCCTTTTTCAGAGCTTCCAATACCTCCTTCAAGTGACACGCGCGATCACCCTCATTCTTGGAGTAGATGAGGATATCATCGATGAACATGATTACCGATCGATCCAACATTGGTCGAAAAACTCTATTCATCAAATCCATGAACGCTGCGGGGGCGTTCGTCAATCCAAAAGACATTACGCGGAACTCGAAATGTCCATAACACGCGTGAAATGCGGTTTTTGGTATATCTTCTTCCCTCACCTTCAACTGATGGTACCCGGATCGAAGGTCGATTTTTGAGAACCAACTTGCGCCCTGTAATTGATCGAACATGTTGTCGATCCTTGGTAGAGGGTACTTGTTCTTCACGGTACGTTTGTTCAACTCGCGATAATCAATACACATTCTCATCGAACCATCCTTCTTCTTTTCAAATAACACCGGGGCACCCCAAGGTGAGATGCTCGGTTGGATAAATCCCTTCTCAAGTAATTCGTCTAGTTGTGTCATTAGTTCCTTCATCTCTACTGGTGCTAGTCGATATGGAGCTTTAGCCACGGGCTTGCATCTGGTACTAAGTCGATTCGGAACTCAATCTCTCTGTCGGGTGGTATCCCAGGCAAATCCTCTGGAAACACCTCCGAGTACTCGCGTACCACGGGTGCATCGTCTAGTTCGTTCACTTCCTCACACTTTTCAATCACATACACCAGATAAGCCTCGCATCCGTGCCTCAAGTAATCTGTTGCCTTAATCATCGAGATAACGTTGGGCATCGGGGCGTCACGATCTCCAAAAACCTCGACTTTGCTACCATCCGGAGCCTTGAGTCGGATTATCTTTCGTTTGCATATAATTTTCGCTTCATTGGCAGTTATCCAATCCATACCTAACACGACATCGAACCCACCCAAAACCATAACAAACAACCTGACGGGGAATCTATGGCCTTCTATTTTTATCGTGGAATTGTCAACTACATCGGTTACTCTCGCAGTCCTACCCTCAGCGGTTTCTACGCTAAAGGCCCTTTCTAGCTTACTAACAGTGTATTTCACTCGTTTATAAAAAGTCGTAGATATAAAACTCTTACTAGCACCCGAATCAAATAACACTGAAATAAAAGTGTTGTCAATGATGAACGTACCTGACGCCACGTCGGGGTCCACCCTGGCCTGTTCTTGCATCAGCGCGTACGCACGAGTCTTTGCTCGGGGCCTCTCTTCTTTTTTCTCCGGGCTTTTCCCCTTCCCGGCTTCACCCATCCTGGGCTTGGTGCATTACCGGCTCATATGACCACTCTCACCACAACTGTAGCATTTGAAGCCTTGCATTCACGAGAGTAGTGTCCGGTCTTGCCGCATTTAAAGCACAGATTTGACCCTAGCCGATATTCGCCCGTATGTCTTACTCCACATTTTCCACAGACTGCCGCCTCGCCTATCCTGGCCTATTTGTCCCGAGCCCCAGACAAGTTCCTAGCCGATCGCTTAGCGGGAAAATTCAGCTTCTTATTAGGCTCTACAATGGCAACGACATTCAGCGCCAGATCATCAAATACCACGCCGCTCAGTTCTACTACCGAATCATAGGTAGTAGGGGCGTTTGCCTTAACATAGGTGCGGACCTGGTCCGGAAGCCCTTGAATGTAGCAGGCAATCTTTCTTTCCTCAGTCGTGACAAGATGTGGCACCAGATGTGTCAGTTCATTGAACCATGTGGTGTACTGCCGGTGCGTCATGCTCCCAGCCTTAATCCCTAGAAATTCCCTTTCTACCTTTTCGATCTCATTCCTTGGACAAAAGTTCTTAATTACCAAAGTTTTCAAATCAGTCCACATCATCGCATCCACAGCCTCGCCCCCCTTGGCTTGACGTACACCTTCCCACCAATGGGATGCTTCCTCTCTCAAAGAGTTAGCAGCAAATTTCACAACTTGATTCGCTCGACACTTGCTCAGACGAATGACATCTTCCATACAGATGTAATATCTGTACTTTTTCGTTTACAATTTCCGGCCATTTGGCATTTATTGTAAACCCTAATTATCCATATTTAATAATATGTGAAAATTCTTAAATGAATTGCTTAAACTATGTGGCTAAAAACCATACTCAAACTATGTTTTAGGGCTAATATTCATGGTATTTGAATAAAGTCCCTAAACTATATAAAATAAATCTCATAAATTATCTAAGTGTAAAAAAAAAATAAAAATTATACTTATTTAATTTGAAAAAAAAATCCTAATGTGTTTTATTTAAATTAAAACACAAATTATATAAATTAAAATGACTTTTATAAATTTTTATGAATTTTTAAGAAATAATAAGATTTATTCCTAAATAAATCAAATAAATGAAGTTTAATTAAATAAATATTTTTAAAATAAAGTTCTATAAAAATATGTCATTGTATATCATTTTTATAGAAATAAACAATTCTTTTATAATTTAAATTTAATTTATACATTTAAATATCAAAATATATCAAATTTATTAACTAAAAACCCTATTTAACCTAACTAACTTAGTTTTTGGTTAAAACTTAACTACAAGGGCTAAACTGCCTTTCCTCAAACTTATTTTCAAGTTTAAGTTGACCGGAGTCAACTTAACAAACCTCAGGGACCAAAGTTGTATTTTTCTGTTTTAAAACCCACCCAAAAGGGGTCGTGGGTTCGAAACAAGGGGAACCCGGTTTTGGGTTCTGAATATTCGAAAACGCGTTTTGAGATGATAAGAGCAAAGATTCGTAACTGAAATCCCATTACAACTCATAAACGAGCATGATGAACTCGTTTAATTCGAAATTTTAACTCGTAACAGTAGAAAACGGCTAAAACTTTAAACCGTCTTAAACCCGTAATCAAAACTCAATAATTCACGCATTGATTGACGAATTGATGTTATAGAAACCTCGACGACACCTAATGCGTCCATTTGAAACAAATCACAACTCCTAACACCCTCTAATTCTCTCTCTCGGAATCTCAGTTCAGACGAACTGAACATCGAGTCCAGAACTTCGATCAGTTGATCTTACAGGTAATTTGATACGTCATTAAACTCGGAATTGAACGTATAACAAAAGCCCTATGGTTAATTGAGTTCCTATTATACGGATTCGTCGAATTCGAACAAACTCAGATTAGGGTTCTTGCGTTCAAACGGATTTGGGATTTTAAATTCGAAAACGTTGTTAAAAGGAACCTCTCTCCGTTTGTTTACGGGTTAGTCACTTGGCCGAGATGGCCGGGTGCGCGTATTACGAGCGAGAGGTCACGGGTTTGAGCCCGGCTAAGGCCCTCACCCGTGAACCTTTTTGGCTTAAACGAACACAAACCGGACCCAAGATCCGGGTTAAATATAACCCAAATGCACTTATAACCAGGTTAGCCACTTGGCCCAACGGTCAGGTGCACTGCCGCTGAGCCAAGTAGCCCAGGTTCGATCCGCCTTTGTGGCCGGTTCGCCCACTTTTCAACATTTTCCTATTTTTGATTTTTCTTTTTATTAAATCTTTAATCTTTAAAAATTCATAACTTTTTATTTACAACTCGAAAATGTACAAATAAATAGTCCAAATTTTTGTAATAAAATTCTCTACTGTTTTATAAAATAAAAACAGAAAACTTTCTGAGTTTATAAAATTAATTATTTAAAAGTCTAAATTTAAAGCTTGGACTATTTATTTAAAATTAGTAAATCTATTCCAAAAATTATAAAAAAATTACAGAAACTTAATCTATATATTTTTAACAAAATATTAAGTTTCTGGAACTTTTAGACATTTTTACTAATTTTTACTAATTTTGTTTTGTAATTAAATCAATGGAATTATTGATTTAATTAAAATAAAAATAAGTAAATTTTATAAAAATTTACTTATTAACAGAAAATATTTATAAAATTTATAATTTAAATTATATTTATATTCTTACTATCTTTTTGACATATTTAGTTAATTAAACACATTTATTAACTAAATTACTAAATAAGTAATTAATTAAATAATCACTTAAAATATTTTATAAAATCTGAAATTATATTTAAATTACTAAACATAATAATTTAGTAATTTAAATACTTGCACACCTTAAACTATAACCAAATTACTTTTCAAACCTTAAACTTTCCAAAATCCTAATTTCCCAAATTCGAGAACACGAACAAACCTTAGCCTATTCCTTTAAACTAAATGACTAAACTACAACTATAATAGGTTAATTGTGACCTACTTTGGATTATATCTTTGGATCAAACTTAGCTCGGAAACTACTTACAAACCATGTGAGTTTTCATGCCCCTCTTTATACATTTTATCACTTTTGGGGTGAAACATGTTCCTATATAATTACACTTACACTATTGACAAATCTCACAACTTGAAACAAATTCCCTTATGTTAGACTTGTTTAATTGCATTATGTGGCTTATTTGTTGATTACACTAGTTCATATTATTAACTGTTTCGACAGCCTATGAATGGAATTAGTGGTACCATGTGGGTTAGCTACCCCATGCATTTCTTTGATCTAGGATGCATGTAATGAATTCTGAAACTGAAAAACTGTTAACTATATGTTGGACAATCTGAATTGGATAAATCTTAAAAGGAAGGTTTAATTTGGACTGTGTGTATATACAATAAGACTATAATGTATTACTTGTCTTAGCATGGAATTTGTACTTTATCTAAACTACTATATCTATATCTACCATGATTGCTCACCAACAATTCATTTTGTTGATAACTCTTATTTTAAACATGTTTCAGGTGCACCAAGTTCAAGCAACGCTTGATTTATGTTCAACACTTAGGCTTGGACTTAGAAATTTGAAATCTGATTTTATCTTGTTTGGAACTATGTTTTGTCTTGTTTATTTGAACTATTTGTAGCCTTTGAGGCACTTTTAATATTATTGAATAAAATTATGAAATTTTAATAGTTCCAAGTGCTACGAGCAATCTGGTCACAATTCGGGTCATACTCCGACGTGTTCCGCCGCCCGGTTGGGGTGTGACAACAGATTAGCAGCAAAAGTAGCCACCGCGTCCTTCTTCCCAGTCAGGACCGGCGGGTCACATGCCTTAAAGGACTTATAGTCGCAACCACGGTTAAGCGGTGCCTTGACTGCCTCAGTTTTCGGGGTACCAACCACTTTGTTAGACCCATCCGTCTCATTAGCCTTCTTTAACGCTTCTGCCAACAGTCCTCGTAAAGAAACCTTCATCAACTCAGTGAACTCGCGTGCCAGAGCCGCTCTCACTTCCGGTTCAAAAGTGAATTATTGTTCTTCGACATGAGTCGGCTCAGTCCCGTGCATACTAAGTTCTGGCTCAGTGTGAACACTCCCTTCTTCACTGTACTCTTGGCGCGTAAGGGTCCTGCCGCGCCCACCATTCCGACCACCGGTACGACCACCAGTATGGCCCCCACCACCCCTTCCGTTTCCTCTCCTTGCCATTTCGTTCTATAAGACAAGGAATCCAATGCTATCACGCTAGTTAACAAATAGAATTCAACAAGTACTGTAAGATGTTAATATACACTGGCCATATGCAATTAACCATTACACTACCTCTCGATTTCTATTTGATCACCTTTGTGATTCCATCAGAACACAAGTCCTACTTAACACTTCCAAGGAATACTATATATATACTACCTTCACACCCGATGCTGTGGCTCGAGTTACCCGTACTGGCATCCACTTTCGGTCCCATTCACAGTTTAAGTTCATGCACTGGGGGTGTCCGAATCTCTCAAACTATTGCTCTGATACCAACTTGTAAGGCCCCAAACCCGGTAGTCCTCACTTGTTGGATTTACTCATTCACAAACAGTTTTTAAACTTGAATATCAAAATAACGCAGTGGAAAATTTCATTAAAACATAATCATAACATTGTTCAACATGCGAAAGCGTAACATAGTCTAATACATAAACATAACATAAACTAATCATAACGGGATACCAGTCTTCATATCATCCGGGTAACTCATCAAGCCGCCCAGCATCACCGTCCATCATCATAACCTGCCTTAACCTGAATATGCATACTAAAAAGTCAGCTACGCTGTGAGTTCTAGCTTTTCATAAAACCTTAACTTCAAATATTTGCCAAAAACATATCATTTAACTTCATTAATAAAATCATACGAAAACATGCAATAACATAACATAACATCATAAACATAAGTCAACGAACATATCGAATCTGCACCTTCTCGTAACCGTCAATTCCAAACATCACATACCGGCGGCGAAGCCTAAAGATCACCACCACTAGGCCCATCAACACCGTACTGTCCTTCGGGTGAAGAAATCCTAGGGCCTGATACTTAGGTCATTCAACACCGAACTTCAAGCACGACATCACAAGGATGACACGTACCAAACTTCAAGCACTGCACCCCGTAAGGCACAAGTACCAAACTTCAAGCACGACTACCCCGTAAGGTAAATCGTACCAACTTCAAGGATCACGATAATCCCCTTGGTGACCGTCATCACCCCAGTTGTACAACAGTTGGCCAGCCACAAAGGCCCCTAAAAGGTAAAGGCCCATAACATACATCCCATACCCATAACCTTCATTCCCTAAGGAATAATGGCAGATTCGTTCGTTTATGACTTTCGTAAACATTCACTTCTTTTACTTCAAAACTTTAGTTAAAGCATTCGTACGTTTTATTAAAAATCATTCATAAACTTCTTTTGGTAAAATATTTCATAAACACTTCTTTCATAACCTTTCCTTCCAAAACATCGTTCATAAACATCATTTTATAAAACGTCACGTACATCATTCATAAACATCGTTTTATAAAATAGTCACATCGTTACGTATGCACATCAGTCCAAAAATATTATTCAAAACATTTAAAAGAGGGCTTCTAGAACTCACCTGATAAGCTAGTCTCAGTTGTCTTAATTGAAGGCCCAACAACGTCATGTACGATCTGGGTTGAGTAGTTAAATACACATCAGACCTAATCCCGACTTTAACGGGTTAACCATACTGAATTAGGGGTACATAACGTTGCCTTTTCATCTAAAACCCGAAAACCCCAAAGTAATAAAAAAATCAGATCTAGGCCAAACCGTTACTTGTATCGAGCTTCTGATTCGGAGGTTATCTTCAGGAGCACTGGAGAATCCTTCCTTTGCAATCTCGAGTCGATCCTTCACTTTCTCTCTCTATGGATTCTCTCTCTGGATTCTTGCAGTTGAGAGAAATGGAGGTGACTTGGGCTTTTTATATGGAGGCTCCTCCCTCTTATGCGCCACCCTCAAGTTCGCCAGGCCCATCCGGCCTGACCCGTCATGTCGCGTTCATTTATTCTTTTCATCTCGCATTTACCCATTATTATAACTCGTCGTTTTATTTTCGGGATGTTACAATTTCTTATGGAATTTTGGACGATAAGGAAATCAAGTCTAAAATATATGAAAGGTTCCCACGTTACGCGTGTAACATCGCAAAAATAAAACGACAGTTAAAATGACGAAATAAACGAACGAGGCATGTCGGGTCGGGTCGGATGAGCCGGCGGGCTGGAAGGGGAGCCTCCCCTATAAATAGCCAAGGTCACCACCCTTTTCTCTCATTTGCACCTTCTAGAGAGAGAAACCATAGAGAGAGAAAGTTGTCGGATCGACCCGAGATTTCAGCAAAGCGTTACTCCATAACTCGTGAGAAGAACCTCCGGATCAGAAGCTCGATTCAGGTAACGATCCGAACTAAATCTGAGTTTTAGTTCGTTTTTGGGTTTTTCGGGTTTTGGGTGAAAAGGTAAGGTTTGAACGGATGAAACGGAAAGATAATCATGGATTTGAGTTCCTTAAAGGAAAACAAACGTTTTGAATGCAAACAGGTTCGGGATCTAGACATGATCAGACCCGAATGCGAAAGTTAGGGTTTTTCACGAAGAACAGCTCGTGCGCACTTGCTAAGTGCGCACGGAGCAGGTCCTGCGCACTTGCTAAATGCGCAGGAGGAGGGACCTGCGCATTTGATAAGTGCGCTGGAGGAGGGACCTACGCACTTGCTAAGTGCGCAGGTAGCAGGGTCTACGCACTTGCTAAGTACGCAGGCAGCAGGGTCTGCGCACTTGCCAAGTGCGCAGACATCAGAACTGATTAAGCGAAGTCAGTATGTTAGAATGGTTAAACCGTTAGAGTCGGGATTGGTCTGATGTGTATTTAACTAATCAATTCAGATCGGAAGTGACGTTGTTGGACCTTCGTTTAGGACAACCCGTATTAGCGTATCAGGTGAGTTCTAGAGCCCTCTTTTAAATAATGTTTTGGGCTGGTGTGCATACGTACGAAATGATGTTTTAACGAAATGATGTTTTAACGAAACGATGTTTACGAAAGGAAAGGTTATGAAGTGTTTTTGCCAAAAAGGTTTACGAATGTTTATGAACGGTCTAAATGAGGAAATGTTTAATGAAAAGGGAAAGAGGTAAAGGTTTAAAGAAGTCATTACAAATCTAATCTGTCGAATGAATGGAATTGACGAATGAAGTCTGGGAATGTGATTCCCAGCCTTGTGGTAGATTATGGACAGCGAGCCATAGTTACCATAAGAACAACAGGGCAGTGTCTTGGTGGCCTGTCGATGGTTTTGATGTTGTACAACTGGTAAGGGAGTAACGACGGTTACTCGGGTGATGACGATCATCCTAAGTGAATAAGGTAAGGGAAATCAATGACGGCGATACGTAACGGTTGATTCCCAAAGGAAAGATGCGTGTTGGGCAATGACGGCGATACGTAATGGTTGACCCCACGTAGTGAATGGTTGGGCAATGACGGCGATACGTAACAGTTGACCCCACGTAGTGAATGGTTGGGCAATGACGGCGATACGTAACGGTTTACCCCACGTAGTGTATGGTTGTGGCAATGACGGCGATACGTAGCGGTTGCCCACAACACCAAAGGTTCCTTCGGGGACACTGTGACGCGTAAAGTAAGATACAAAATTAGATAACGATAATGTATGACTTAAATGAATGTTAAAAGTTTTAACGAACGATCCGTTCAACGGTGTTTATGATAATGATGTTGATGATGATATGGGTACTAAACCTTTTTTTTAAAGATGTTAGATTATTACATGCTTTTGTGAAAGGTTTTACTAAATGAATGAATGATATGTTTTTTGCAAATGTTGATGTTAAAGTTTTTATGAAATGCTAGAACTCACCAGCGTAGCTGACTTTTTAGTGTGCACATTCAGGTTAAGGCAGGTTATGAGGATGGACGGTGATGCTTGGCAAGAGAGAAGAGTTACCCGGATGATATGAAGACTGGCATCCCGTTATGAGTTGTTTATGTTATGTTTATGTATTTGATAACGTTACGCTTCCGCATGTATGAACAAGTTTTAATTATGATGAATGAATGATTCCGCTGCGTTATTTTGATATTCAAGTTTAAGAACTGTTTGTAAATGAGTAAATCCAACAAGTGGGGCCTCCCGGGTTTGGGGCCTTACAAGTTGGTATCAGAGCAATAGTTTGAGAGATTCGGACACTCCCAGTGTCTGAACTTAAACTTTGAATGGGACCGAAAGCGGATGCCAGTACGGGTAACTCGAGCCAAAGCATCAGGTATGAAAACTAGAGTCTGTGTATGTAGTATGCCTTAGAAAGGGGTAGGTAAATGGAATCACAAAGGTGGTCAAATAGAAATCGAAAGGTAGTGTAATGGTTAATTGCAGATGGCAAGTGTATATTAACATCTTACAGTACGTATTGAATTTTATTTGTTAACTAGCGTGATGACATTAGATTCCTTGTCTTTTAAGAACGAAATGGAGGGTAGAATAGGCAGAAGGCGTGGTGAGGGTCGTACCGGATGACACGGTAGGATTCCCGCCCACCAAGTTTATAGTAAAAAGGCAAGAGTTCTTGCGGAACCGGAAGGTAGTGTGCATGAGACCGTACGAGTGTGATGCGAGATGTCCTCCGTTGTGTTGACTTAGCGCGAAAGTGGTAAGAGGTGTCGAGGAGAATACCGGGACAAAATCTCAACTTTGAAGAGACGCGAGTATTAGGAAGTGTTATAAGAGGAACTAGAATGCTCGAGTAAGGTAAATTGGTAATTTCGTTTGGAAATTGTGAATTTACAGGTGCACGTGCATGATAGCGAATTTTATGGTGTTGATTAATGCTTACGTATCAGAGTTGATCCAATTACTCAACCACGACTACGGGATGTTAGTCACCCGAGTAGCGATTTAAAGAGATTGATGAACATCGTTAGTAATAGTAACGATGTCAGAAATGGTATACCTTACAGAGGTGAATGATGTCAACGAGTACGAGCCACGGACAAGACGAGGAGGAATAAAACTTTGGATTACCTAAGTCAGACGAGCATACGTATGAAGGATGCCAAAGAGCTAGGGTGGACTACGCTTAGCACAAACACGTTATGATGAATAAGAATCGGTCTACTGTTGAAGTATGCATGAGCATGAAAGAAATAACCTCACAAGTGTAGGTCCAAAGAATATATGAGTGCACAAATGCACAAATGGCATCTTTCCATGTAGAAGACAGTCCAAGACAACTAATAAGAGTATCTGCTGAAACGAGAAAATAGATATACCAACAACAACAAGAGACGGGAACCGCGATGTTAATTAGGGCGTGCAGGCTAAACCAAACCAAACCAGATCCGACCCAAGGATTGTTTGTCTAGAATGAATGTGAAGGACAAGTTTTGACCAACAATGTGAAGTAAGGCATGTGCACTAAGAAGAAATTCAAGACGACTCAGAGAACGCTCTACTATGTCTAAGTCTAATCAATAGCTGCGAGTGTTGTTAGAATTGGAAAGCCGTTGAGGGACCCACTGAAACTAGAAAGGAAATGAAAGTACAAGTGTCACCGTACGTGTCATTTATCCATAGTAAGACCAACGAATGTGACTTTAGAAGAAATGCATGCAGAAAAGGCTAACGGAAACGAGTAACTAGAGAATATATATTGTCGGTTAGATGGGATGCCAATCCCTAAGACCATCCAGTGATATGTAGGAAGAATGGTGTTCAATGAACCAACGATCAGAAATGTAAAACCTGACAAGTACGTTTGAAAGAAAAACTAGAAGAAGATTGTGTATGAAAATATGAATGAAAAGTTCGAGTGACTAGTGTGCCATCTGAATGAATACCTTCCCGACAAGTTGAGTGTGATAAGGGATACCTCATATGTTTGGGGGATACCTGATACGATTCCTACGGGAACGAAGCGATACGGTTCCTACGGGAACAAAGCGATACGGTTCCTAGGGAACGAAGCGATACGGTTCCTACGGGAACGAAGCGATACGATTCCTACGGGAACGAAGCAATACGGTTCCTACGGGAACGAAGCGATACGGTTCCTTCTGGAACGAAGCAATACGGTTCCTTCTGGAATGAAGCGATATGGTTCCTTAGGGAACGAGACGATGTGGTTCCGTCGGGAATGAGATGGTACGGTACCTTCGGAAACTTGATAGTAGGAATCATTCGGGAACGGGATATTATGATTCATTCGAGAACGGCATGGTATAGTCCTTCAAGGATGAATGCACCATGGACAGCTTATGAGGTATACACAATGATCCAAATAGTCGAGAGACGATCGATAGTAACCGTCCAGATGGCAAGGTGGATAACCTTAACGAGGAGTTGAAATTATGGCCATGGAGTCTTCTGTGGATGACTCCGAGTCTGATAAGACATTTCATAGAATGACGATATAAGTACCCTAACGGTTAGATGTGAACGACCGACTAGGGATGTACGATGATGAAAAAGATAACGTCTATCAAGAACGAGAGAGGTATAGTCAAGACTACACAAGAATCTATCAACGGGAGAGTGATTGCATATGCGCCGCGGCAGTTGAAAGTTCATGAAGTCAACTATCCGACTCATGATTTGGAACTTGCTGCTGTCGTATTTGCATTGAAAATATGGAGACACTACCTCTATGGGGTGAAGTTTACTCCGACCACAAAAGTTTGAAATACTTTTTCGAACAAAGAGAGCTTAATATGAGGCAGAGACGATGGTTGGAACTCCTGAAAGATTATGACTGTGAAATCATATACCATCCTGGAAAGGCAAACGTGGTGGCTGACGCTCTAAGCCGAAAGGATGTGCCTACTCCTATTAGGGTGAAAGCTTGCCAGTTGGTGGTAACATCGGATGTGATGAGAGAAATTGAAAAGGCTCAAGATGAGGCACTTAAAGAAGAAAACATAAAGAAGGAAAGGATGGTTGGCCAACAGGACAAGTTGGAATATAACACCCTTGGTGTTAGGACACATTTTGGACGGGTATGGATACCTATGAGTGGCGAGCTTAGAACCAAAATCTTGGATGAGGCTCATAAGTCTTGGTACTCTATCCATCCTGGTACCAATAAAATGTACCAAGATCTGAGAAAGGAATACTGGTGGCCTGGAATGAAGCATGAAGTGACAAAGTATGTAAGCAAGTGCTTGACTTGCTCACAAGTAAAGGCCGAACACCAGAAACCGTATGGAAAGATTCAACCACTTGATATACCGGAATGGAAGTGGGAACACATTACCATGGACTTCATAACCAAGCTACCCCGCACAGCTAAAGGTCATGATACCATTTGGGTAATTGTGGACCGTTTAACGAAGAGTGCTCATTTCCTACCTTTTCGCGAGACGTTCTCGTCGGAAAGGTTAGCGGAAGTATTTATTAACGAAGTAGTAGCACGGCATGGGATGCCTTTGACGATCATATCTGACCGGGACACACGATTCACATCGAGGTTCTGGAAAATATTTCACGAGGCGATGGGCACAAGGCTTAATATCAGCACGGCATACCACCCACAAATGGCTGGTCAGTCCGAAAGGACCATTCAGACATTGGAAGATATGCTTCGTGCATGTATTATCGACTTTGGTGGCAGTTGGGACAGTCATCTGTCGTTAGCCGAATTCTCCTACAACAATAGTTATCACACGACTATAGGCATGCCGCCATACGAAATGTTGTATGGGAGGAGATGCAGGACCCCGATTTGTTGGGGTGAGATTGGACAAAAGGAATTAGGGAGTCTGGAAGTAGTAAGGGAAACGTCAGAAAGGTTTGATCAAATCAAAGTACAAATGAAGGCCGCACAAGATCGTCAGAAATCCTATGCGGATAAACGACGACAGGATAATGTTGAAAGTGTCACCCTGGAAGGGAATAATACGATTCAGGAAGAGAGGAAAGTTAAGTCCGAGGTTCGTCGGACCATTCAGGATAATGGCACGGGTTGGTGAGGTCGCTTATCGATTAGAGTTGCCTGATGAGTTAAGTGGGATTCATCCTACCTTCCATGTATCACACTTGCGAAAGTGTTTGGCGGATGAATCAGCTCATGTACCACTTATGGACATAGAGGTCGACAACAGCCTTAATTACATCGAAGAACCCGTGGCCATCTTAGACCGAAAGGAGAAACGTTTACGTAATAGAGTTATCCAATTGGTTAAAGTCCAATGGAAACACCGAAAGGGATCGGAAGCCACTTGGGAAATGGAGAAGGAAATGAGGGAGTCGTACCCTCATCTATTTGACAAAAGGTTTCGGGGACGAAACCTATTGTGAGGGGGGTAGACTTGTAACATCCCAAAAATAAAACGACAGTTAAAATGATGAAATAAACGAACGAGGCATGTCGGGTCGGGTCGGATGAGCCGGCGGGCTGGAAGGGGAGCCTCCCCTATAAATAGCCAAGGTCACCACCCTTTTCTCTCATTTGCACCTTCTAGAGAGAGAAACCATAGAGAGAGAAAGTTGGCGGATCGACCCGAGATTTCAGCAAAGCGTTATTCCATAACTCGTGAGAAGAACCTCCGGATCAGAAGCTCGATTCAGGTAACGATCCGACCTAAATCTGAGTTTTAGTTCGTTTTTGGGTTTTTCGGGTTTTGGGTGAAAAGGTAAGGTTTGAACGGATGAAACTGAAAGATAATCATGAATTTGAGTTCCTTAAAGGAAAACGAACGTTTTGAATGCAAACAGGTTCGGGATCTTGACATGATCAGACCCGAATGCGAAAGTTAGGGTTTTTCGCGAAGAACAGGTCGTGCGCACTTGCTAAGTGCGCATGGAGCAGGTCCTGCGCACTTGATAAATGCGCAGGAGGAGGGACCTGCGCATTTGATAAGTGCGCAGGAGGAGGGACCTGCGCACTTGCTAAGTGCGCAGGCAGCAGGGTCTGCGCACTTGCCAAGTGCGCAGACATCAGAACTGATTAAGTGAAGTCAGTATGTTAGAATGGTTAAACCGTTAGAGTCGGGATTGGTCTGATGTGTATTTAACTAATCAATTCAGATAGGAAGTGACGTTGTTGGACCTTCGTTTAGGACAACCCGTATTAGCGTATCAGGTGAGTTCTAGAGCCCTCTTTTAAATAATGTTTTGGGCTGGTGTGCATACGTACGAAATGATGTTTTAACGAAATGATGTTTTAACGAAACGATGTTTACGAAAGGAAAGGTTATGAAGTGTTTTTGCCAAAAAGGTTTACGAATGTTTATGAACGGTCTAAATGAGGAAATGTTTAATGAAAAGGGAAAGAGGTAAAGGTTTAAAGAAGTCATTACAAATCTAATCTGTCGAATGAATGGAATTGACGAATGAAGTCTGGGAATGTGATTCCCAGCCTTGTGGTAGATTATGGACAGCGAGCCATAGTTACCATAAGAACAACAGGGCAGTGTCTTGGTGGCCTGTCGATGGTTTTGATGTTGTACAACTGGTAAGGGAGTAACGACGGTTACTCGGGTGATGACGATCATCCTAAGTGAATAAGGTAAGGGAAATCAATGACGGCGATACGTAACGGTTGATTCCCAAAGGAAAGATGCGTGTTGGGCAATGACGGCGATACGTAATGGTTGACCCCACGTAGTGAATGGTTGGGCAATGACGGCGATACGTAACAGTTGACCCCACGTAGTGAATGGTTGGGCAATGACGGCGATACGTAACGGTTTACCCCACGTAGTGTATGGTTGTGGCAATGACGGCGATACGTAGCGGTTGCCCACAACACCAAAGGTTCCTTCGGGGACACTGTGACGCGTAAAGTAAGATACAGAATTAGATAACGATAATGTATGACTTAAATGAATGTTAAAAGTTTTAACGAACGATCCGTTCAACGGTGTTTATGATAATGATGTTGATGATGATATGGGTACTAAACCTTTTTTTTTAAAGATGTTAGATTATTACATGCTTTTGTGAAAGATTTTACTAAATGAATGAATGATATGTTTTTGGCAAATGTTGATGTTAAAGTTTTTATGAAATGCTAGAACTCACCAGCGTAGCTGACTTTTTAGTGTGCACATTCAGGTTAAAGCAGGTTATGAGGATGGACGGTGATGCTTGGCAAGAGAGAAGAGTTACCCGGATGATATGAAGACTGGCATCCCGTTATGAGTTGTTTATGTTATGTTTATGTATTTGATAACGTTACGCTTCCGCATGTATGAACAAGTTTTAATTATGATGAATGAATGATTCCGCTGCGTTATTTTGATATTCAAGTTTAAGAACTGTTTGTAAATGAGTAAATCCAACAAGTGGGGTCTCCCGGGTTTGGGGCCTTACAACGCGCATCATTGAAACTTGTCATGTGTAGTTTCTAGAGACCTCAAAGATCAGTGGGAGCACCAAGTGTCCTAAATATAGCTTGTAAAAGTTGCAACAGCTGGGAGAGTAACATCTTGATCTTACCTCAAATTACACCTCTTGCATACGACACTGCTCCATCACATCTTGTCTCCTTAGAATATAATACTACTCCTAACAGAGTCTCATAGATGCTACTATGTGGGCAGACCTAGATTTCTTACCAACACTAAAGTAATCCTCAATAAGAGAAACTAACATAAACATCATTAAGGAGGGCATCAACTCCCACACACTTAGAAACTAATGTTGCTCCTAATATACCTGAAAATGAAAGTACCTAACCAAGAGCTACTCTATGAACTTGAAACTCCTAATAAACCCAATAATCAACTCAGGAGGTCATCTAGGTCTAAAAGGCCTACTAAATTTGATGATTATGTATCCTACCTGACTGAATTTAAAATGGATGTTGGAAAGTTTACCGATCCTACTTCTTCTAATTAAGCCATTAGCATCAATCAATATTCTAAATGGAATAAAGCTATTATTAGCAAGCCTAACTCCATGAATTAGAATAACATTTGGGATTTGTTGAATTACCTAAATGGTGTTCATAACTAAACTAAATCCGAATGAAAACTCACGCTTGATTGCTAAAGGTTATACTCAAGAAGGAATAAATTAAGTTTCTTTAAGGATCATTATTGTTCTATAGCTTACAATAACTTAAAGCTACATTAGATGGACATTAAAACAACTTTCCCTAACATTGACATACATGTTCATAAAATAACTTGAAAGTTCTAAACTGAAGGTTAAGAACACTTATTTTGTAAGTCAATGAAATCCATGTATGGGTTGATTGAAATCATAATGCAACTCTCTTCATCAAGAACTAAGTGATTTTATACACCTACCTCAAGATGAGTGGGAGCAACTAATGCAAACTTGTCCTTATATAGATGAAATTCTTTTGACAAGTATATGTTACATGAGCCAAAGCATTGATTACTCATATTTTGACATGGATCTCGGAGATACTTCTTATGTGATAAGTATCAAAATACACCGAGATAAATCCAATGGGACATTAGTTTCGTCCCATAAGCTTTGCACTAAGCGGATCCTTACACGTGTAACATTTAATTTGTTCTCCTTTAGAGGCTAACAGGATAAATGAAAATTATTTCCTTATGCTTAATTAATTAGAAGCCTCATGAAGGTTAAAGTCTATACTCGTTTAGATATTGCTCACATTGCTGAACACTAGACTGGTCTAGATTATTGTGAAACATCTAATGAAATATTGCAATATCTATAAAAACGAGAGACTATAAGTTAAAGAAGAAATGAGAAATTAAACAGTTGACTATTATTATTCTAATTTTGTTGTATTCAAAGGTAACAAAATGTCAATTTGTGGGTGACAGACCTATCTAGTGGAGGAGTCATAAGGAACTGTTAACAACAACCTAAGTTTAAATAACATAATTGTCACTAAATGTTGTTGAAAAATTATCAGTGGACTCATAATTTAGTAACTCCACATAAATATCATATCGAAGACTCATTGTGATAAGTCAGCTACTCTTACTTCTCGAACAGTAACAGTTCTAGCGGAGCTGCATTAATGTTTGATACGAAATTATTGTTCACTTATAAATTATGAACAAGTTGAGGAAACTAAATTTTTGTATCGAATACATTCATGATATGCTTATGGATCCATATAACTGAAGGTCTACCACCCATAAGTCTTATGTAAGCGCTTATAATTAAGACGAGTTACTAATGACCATACGTAATTGCATATCGTACTATGGATGATTAATTATTAATGAAATTTCCTCACTTATTTGAATTTGTTTGTCTCTAAATACGTTTATGTATGCCTAAAGACGTATAGACAAGTAACTATACAAATCAACGTTAAAGGGCTTATTTGTCAATTTGATCATAAGTTTACTTAAGTTTTAAATTGAGATTGTAGTATGATTAATGTGGGTCTTGAGTTGAATACTGATTCAATGACTGTATTTCTTTGCTACAGTTTTGGATTAAAACTAAAATGAGTATTAAATCTGTGCAGACTTACTAATGCTCATAATAAATTATTACTCAGCCAAGTGGGAGAATGTAAGACATAATTTATTATGTGGCTCTTATAATCATTTATCTTATTATTAAATGATCAAATGTTTTATTATTAACCTATGGCTAGTAATTAGTTGATGGGCCTAATTACTCTTAATGGACCATTAATGGGTTTTCCTTTGGGTGTACATATATAAGGAGAGATAATTAGAGGGAATTGACTAATGAATGAATCAATTACTACCAACACCTAAATTCGTCCATATCTCTCTACCATAACCGTGAGTCTCAAGAACTTACCTTAGCCATCCTAACCGTACACCCTAAACGGGAACCCGATCTTCCTAGCGGATCATGACGTCTTCTCTCTCTGCGGTTAGCTTATCAGATATGATTTATATTATTGTTTTCTCTTATCATGTCACAAGAACTTATCAACAATATAAAGGTAGGGGTTAGACTAGAAAGGGGAAAAGTGTAGAAAGTGTAGAAAGTGTAGGAAGAAATCTCAGTCACAAGATATTTATGTTTTGTGGCTGAGATTCACACGATGGTATTTTGGTAAATAAATGAAACTTAGAATCAATACGGAAGGGATCAGGAGGGTAGAATGGTAATATTCAACCAAAAAGCCTCACATGCAACTTCCCCCATAATTTTTAAACGCCTATAACTTTTTTATATGTTATTATTTTTTAAAAAGAAAATCACCATAAAATCGAGCGTTTTTTTTATCTTTAATATGAGTATGAAATTGCTATGTTTTGTTTAGAAAAAAAGTCTTTTTTTTAAACTATGGTGTTTTTTTACTTGAACACCATGGGTTTAAAATATGGTGTTTTTCTAGTTATGGTGTTTTACACATATTGGTCAATTTCAACATGGTGTTTTAGTTTTATTGTCATGGTGTTTTCAAGTAAGTGTTTTTCAACATAGTGTTTTTCTAGATATGGTGTTTTACACATTCGGGGTCCATTTTAACATGACGTTTTAGTTTTTTTGGTCATGGTGTTTTCAACTTGAGCGTCAAGTTTCAACATAGCGTTTAAGATTTTTTATCATGATGTTTTACTCCATAACTTTAAACTCATGGTGTTCAGGTAAAACATCATAACTTTAAACACATTGTGTTCAAGTAAAATACCATAATCTAAACCCATTATATTCATGTAAAACACCATACTTTACGAGCCACTTTATAAATACTAAAACAGTAATTATACATGTGTATATAAATTCATTTAAAAAGTGAAATACTAAATTGAAAATGGTGTTTTAGTTTTATTTGTCATGGTGTTTTTCAACATAGTGTTTTTCTAGATATGGTGTTTTAAACATGCGGGGTCCATTTTAACATGACGTTTTAGTTTTTTTGGTTATGGTGTTTTCAATTTGAGCGTCAACTTTCAATATAGCGTTTTAATTTTTTTGGTTATGGTCCATTTTAAATCGTTTTTATTTAAATAAAATTAAAGTGGATTTTTTTAACATGGTGTTTTAAATTTATGGTGTTTTTCAACATGGTGTTTTATATTTTAGATTTATGGTTGTTTATGTGTTTTACATTGTTTTATAATGTTTTTAACATGGTGTTTTAGATTCATTGTGGTTTTTTTAGCATGGTGTTTTATATTTTAAATCGTTTTTCAACATAATGTGTTTCTAATCATGGTGTTTTACACATGGGGGCCATTTTGAACATTGCGTTTTAGCTTTTTAGGTCATGGTGTTTTCAACATTACGATTAGTTTTTTTTATTATTATATATACACTTTTAATCGTTTTTATTTAAATCACATTAAAATGGGGGTTTTTTAACATGGTGTTTTAGAGCTATGGTGTTTTTAACGGAGTGTTTTTTAACATGATGTTTTTCTGGTCATGATGTTTTACACCTGGGGCCAATTTCAATATGGCGTTTTAACTTTTTTGGTCATGGTGTTTTCATAATAACATATTTCAACATGGTGTTTGTAGTCATGATGTTTTAGTTTCTTTTTTTGTCATTGTGTTTTACAGTTGGGACATATAATTTATGTTGAACTAGACATTTTAAAAAAAAGGTAAAACACCATAAACACAAACATGGCAAAACACCATGTATATGGAAGTTAAAGTATAAAACACAATGGAAAACTAATTGTAGATTGAAATTTTACGCCAAAAGTGTAAAACACCATGACAAAACAAAAACGGCATAAACATAAATATCATAAAATACATAAAACTCTATAAAACACCATAAAAACTCTCAATTTCAAACAACACCTGGTTGGTTTTTTTTTTATAAATATAGCAATACCATACTCGTTAGAAAGATAAAAAAACGCTTAATTTTATGGTGAAACTTTTTAAAAAAAATAATGATGTATAAAAAAGCTATGGGCGTTTAAAAAATGGGGGGGGGAATGACATGTGACTTGCATGTGAATTGTTGATTCTAGGGATGTTGTGTTTTGACTTAATTGCCCTTTCCCTCTTTTTTACTTCTTGGATACGTGTAATGCTTAGAATTCTATCTACACTTTCTATGATTTTGTCCCTTTGAAACGACGTAGTTTTGATTAAAAGAATATTTTATTTCATATTTCCTTCCAATTGGTCCATCAGTTTCGCCACTTCCTACAGAATCCACAACATGAGAGAGGAATCGACCTACATATTTGTAGTTGGTTGGTTCTCATCGACCTAGCCCACATTCCTAGTCTTTACGGAATTGAAAAATAACAACTACCCAATAATATTATAAGGAAATAAACATGGTAATGGAATTGATAAAAATAAGTCAGAGCCATTAATTTGTAATGGAATAATAATTCTTTAACATAAGCGATAGTATGATCAATTTAATTTGCCTCACATGAAAACTTGTTTATCATTTATCATTTGCTCGATTGTAAAATATTTTTTTATCGTCTCATCTTTGATGATCTAATCAATTTGATTAGACCAGTACAACTATAAGTGAATGATAAGAGCTGGAACTAGTATGCGAAATCTATGGAGAGAAATTAGAAATTAAAGGAATAAAACAATATTTTTTTTATAATCAAAACTACGTAGTTTGGTGGGTTTCGCATCTAACTTAGTTGCCTAACAATACCATATTCACTTTCCTCTATATATATACATATATATATATATATATATATATATATATATATATATATATATATATATATATATATATATATATATATATATAGTATGAGGTTAGACTAGAAAGGGGAAAAAATGTAGAAAGTGTAGGAAGAAATCTCAGCCACAAGATATTTGTGTTTTGTTGCTAAGATTCACACGGTGGTATTTTGGTAAATAAATGCAACTTGAAATCAATACGGAAGGGATAAGGAGGGTAGAATGGTAAGATTCAACCAAAAAGTCTCACATGCAAGTCACATGCAACTTCCCGCCTAACTTTTAAACGTCCATAACTTTTTTATACATTATTTTGTTTTTAAATAACCATAAAATCGAGCGTTTTTTATCTTTAATATGAGTATGATATTGCTATGTTTTGTTTAAAAAAAAACGTCTTTTTTTAAACTATGGTGTTTTACTTGAACACCATGGGTTTAAAATATGGTGTTTTTTTTGTAATGGTGTTTTACACATATTAGTCAATTTTAACATGGTGTTTTAGTTTTATTGTCATTGTGTTTTCAAGTAAGTGTTTTTCAATATAGTGTTTTTCTAGATATGATGTTTTATACATTCGGGGTCCATTTTAACATGACGTTTTAGTTTTTTTGGTCATGGTGTTTTCAACTTGAGCGTCAACTTTCAACATAGCGTTTAAGATTTTTGATCATGATGTTTTACTCCATAACTTTAAACTCATGGTGTTCAGGTAAAACATTATAACTTTAAACATATTGTGTTAAGTAAAACATCATAACTTTAAACACATTGTGTTAAAGTAAAACACCATACTTTAAACCCATGATATTCATGTAAAACACCATACTTTATGAGCCACTTTATAAATACCAGAACAGTAATCATACCTGTCTATATAAGTTCATTAAAAAAGTAAAATACTAAATTGAAAATGGTGTTTTAGTTTTATTTGTCATGGTGTTTTTCAACATAGTGTTTTTTTAGATATGGTGTTTTAAACATGCAGGGTCCATTTTAACATGGCGTTTTAATTTTTTTGGTTATGGTGTTTTCAACTTGAGCGTCAACTTTCAACATAGCGTTTTAATTTTTTTGGTTATGGTTCATTTTAAATCGTTTTTATTTAAATAAAATTAAAGTGGTTTTTTTTAACATGGTGTTTTAGATTTATGGTGTTTTTCAACATGGTGTTATATATTTTAGATTTATGGTTGTTTATGGTGTTTTACCTTGTTTTATGGTGTTTTTAACATGGTGTTTTAGATTTATTGTGATTTTTTTAGCATGGTGTTTTATATTTTAAATCGCTTTTCAACATAAAGTGTTTCTTATCATGGTGTTTTACACATGGGGTCATTTTGAATATGGCGTTTTAGCTTTTTAGGTCATGATGTTTTCAACATTATGATTAGTTTTTTATTATATATATATATATATACACTTTTAATCGTTTTTATTTAAATAACATTAAAATGGGGTTTTTTTAACATGGTGTTTTAGAGCTATGATGTTTTTAACGAAGTGTTTTTCAACATGGTGTTTTTCCGGTCATGGTGTTTTACACCTTTGGCCAATTTCAACATGGCATTTTAGCTTTTTTGGTAATGGTGTTTTCACAATAACAAATTTTAACATGGCGTTTGTAGTCATGGTGTTTTAGTTTCTTTTTTTGTCATTGTGTTTTACAGTTGTGACGTATAATTTATGTTGAATTAGATGTTTAAAAAAAAGGTAAAACACCATAAACACAAACATGACAAAGCACCATGTATATGGAAGTTAAAGTATAAAACACAATGAAAAATTAATCGTCGATTGAAATTTTACTCAAAAAGTGTAAAACACCATGACAAAACAAAAACGCTATAAACATAAATATCATAAAATACATGTATATGGATGTTAAAATATAAAACACCATATGTAAAATAATGACGTATAACACCATGACAAAACAAAAATGACATAAACATAAATATCATAAAAACATGTATATGGTGTTTTATGTTTATGTTTATGGCGTTTTGCTTCAGTCATGATGTTTTACACTTTTAGCTTAAAATTTCAACACCATAAACATAAACTTGGTTAAGGCGGTGTTCGAATTAAAGTGAGTTTTTTTAACATGGTATTTTACATCTATGTTGTTTTTAACCGGGTGTTTTTCAACATAGAGTTTTTGTAGTCATGGTGTTTTTCAACATTAAGTTTTTGTAGTCATGTTATTTTTCACCTGGGGGCCAATTTGAACATGACATTTTAGCTTTTTTGGTCATGGCGTTTTCAACATGGTCTTTTTTTTTTCTTTTTTGGTCGTGGTGTTTTGATGTGTTTATGTTTATGACGTTTTTGCTTCTGTCATGGTGTTTTACACTTTTAGCTAAAAATTTCAATACCATAAACATAAAACTGGTTAAGGCTATGTTCGAATTAAAGTGAGTTTTTAACATGGTGTTTTACATCTGTGTGTTTTTCAACATTGAGTTTTTATAGTCATTGTGTTTTTCAACATGTAGTTTTTTGGGTCATGGTGTTTTACATTTAGGTGCCAATTTGAATATGGCGTTTTAGTTTTTTTTGGTCATGTCGTTTTCACAATGACAAATTTTAACATGGTCTTTTTTGGCTTTTTTAGTCATGTTGTTTTGACGTGTTTATGTTTATGGCGTTTTTGCTTCTGTCATGGTGTTTTACACTTTAGCTTAAATTTTCAACACCATAAACATAAAACTCCATAAAAACTCCCAATTTAAAACAACACACAGTTGCTATTTTTTTTTTAAATATAGTAATACCATACTCGTTGGAAAGATAAAAAAAGCTCAATTTTATGGTGAAACTTTTTTAAAAAAATAATGACGTATAAAAAAGTTATGGGCATTTAAAAAATGGGGGGGGGGGGTAAATGACATGTGACTTGCATGTGCATTGTTAATTCAAGTGATATTGTGTTTTGACTCAATTGCCCTTTTCCTCTTTTTTACTTCTTGGATACGTGTCATTCTTAGAATTCTACCTACACTTTATATGGTTTTGTCCCTTTGTAGCCTAACCCTCCTATATATATATATATATATATATATATATATATATATATATATATATATATATACACACACACACAAACTACATATTTAAATTTATTTTAAAAAGAAAAACATATAAAGTTCAAAAGCTAATAACATTTTAAAACCATTAAACTTGTTTAAAAACCAACCCCACATCTCTTTTAGTTTTTAACCCATTTAACTCATCTAAAATTACAAACCCATTTAAATCAATTAAACCTAATAAAAAAAATACTAGAGGCAATGAAATAGAATTTGAGAGAATTCGCCAGGGTTCAACTGAAAATCGGCAATAATTCAATCGATCGAACAAAAAGGAAACCGATTAAAATTGAACAAACAAGAGATTTTGAACAAAGGGGAAATCAGAAATCTTGAATCATTTTCAGTCAAATTGATCATTTATCCGTTTCTAATGTTTTCAATTCCGATGAAGCAAAATCTGAATTTATAATTTTCAAGTTGGAACTTTGATGTTCTAATTGTTTAACACTCCTAAATATGTATAACTTTATACTTAGGTGTTCGTGTGGTATAGAACAACGAAATTTCAGGAACGACCCTGGTAGCCTAGGCTTGATTTTTGTAGCACTAGTTTTTTCCTTCGAGTTTTTATAGAAGTTTTGAAAAGCTATTCGTACAAAAACAAAAGATTACATAAGGGCAAGGGGTATACCCTTACATTTTTTTTCAAGTGAGCCCCCTCACTTGAGAGGAGGGTAGTGTCTCCCGTGAGTGAGCCCCCTCACTTGAGATCTCAGACAATCATATAGTGCCATATCAGATCAACCCTCTCACACCTCCCTTTCTTCCGTGAAATCCCTCACGCCATAGGGGGCGGTGTTCCGTCATCTCCCTCATGCTATGAAGCCCCTCAAGGTTCCCCCGTGAAGATATACCTCATGCACTAAGTAAAATAAAATTGAAAACTTGAAAGCGTTCCTAGTACAAAAATAGTGAACGAAAAAAAAAGACCCTAATGAGTGTGGTTTTAAAAAGATTTGTCAAATGATTGTGGTTTTAATCAAATGAGTGTGATAATAAAAATTATTTATCAAATGAGTGTGGTTTCTACTCATTGTATTTATTTTATTTTTAATCCGATTCATTATGCTTCTTTTTAACTTTTTCTACACTCAACTACCCTATTATACTTATAATTTTTTTATCCATTCACCATATTATACTTCTTTTTATTTTTTTTATCTAAAACATTATACTTCTTTGTTATTTTTTCAATCAACCCCGTATTTTTTATTTAATTATTTTACATAATGGTGAATCAGTTGATTATTATTTTTCTTATTTTTATTTATGCATATCTAAATTCTAAACAACAAATATAGTTTTTGTTGTTTTTATTTGATTGTTTTTTATAATTATATTTCATAGATTTATAAATATGATTCAAAGTTTAATATTAAGTTTTGATTGTAACAATAATTACAGTATTGATAAAAAAACATTATACCATTTATTTTTGTATTCTTTTATGTTATTAAATTTAAAAAATTATATTTTTAAAGTGCTAAAAAAATCTAAAAATGGACATTTTAATTATTTTAGGAAACACATATAAAATATTAGTTTTGGAAATACATTGACTTTTAGGTGTAAGCTACTCTAATTAAATTAAAATAAATAAATAAACAAACAAACAAACAACCAAAAGGTTTAATAATTGATGTCTTATCACAAAGTTTATTGATTTTTCTTATTTTACGTAATAGTTCTACTTTAAATTTTGAAGTAACATTTTTACCTCTTAATCACAAGTATAAAAAAGTTACAAAAATATAAAAAAAGAAGTTAAAACGAAAATGAAAATAATAACATAAAAATTTGAGTTACGAAATTGGATTATTTAAAAAAAAATAAGTATGATAAGTTGTTAAAAAAACAATAGTTTGATAAATACTTAAACAAAACAAGTATCAAATCACATTCTTGAGTCCGTCAACAATTAAAAAAAACTAGCATTAAAAATATGAGTGAGAGTGATTAATATCAAACCCAAAACCAATTCCCGCTCAACAACTTGAATATTTGAATTTGCATTTACTTTTCTGTTACATATTGACCCATTTATTCCTTCCTATTTAAGTTGTAATTTCCTTGTAATTAGCTCCTGTAATTATGGTACATCTTTGTATTTATTCTTAGCAAATGAATGAGAAGAATTATCTTTTCCCATAACTTCATATGGTATCATCCAGAAATACACCTCTTTTCTAAAAGCTTGCGACAACCTCCATTTATAAACCTGCACCTCCATTCTACAAACCTGCAATGGCTACTGATGCTACAAATACCAGTTCGTCTGTTTCCACCATCCCAATTAACCCTCCATGCCTAACTCTTGTAACCTTCCCTTCATCCTCAAAACTTACCTCCACCAACTACTTGAGTTGGAAAACTCAAATTGAAGCACTTCTCCAAGGCCTAGATTTATAGAAATACATCAATGGAACTTGTCGCCCACTATCCCCAACTCTCAATGCCGATGGTTCCTCCACTCCCCATACGGACTACGCCACTTGGTACCGTCAAGACCGTCTTCTATTCGGTGCCATCGTGGGAAGTTTATCCGCTCCCATAGTACCTCTCATCATGAACGCAAGTACGTCCCTTGATGCCTGGAAAATACTATCCAACACATATGCCTCGCCTTCTCGTGGGCATATCAAACAACTTCAACATAGGCTGAAAACTTCATCCAAGTAATCGGACCAATCCATCACTGATTTTATGCAGTCGGTGAAGATTCTTGTCGATGAACTTGCCATACTTGGTAAGAAAATGGACCCGAAAGACATAACCGACAGCATTCTCAATGGTTTAGAACCCAAAACCTACAAATCAATCATTGATGCCGTACATGCCTAAGACACTCCTATTGCCTTCCATGAACTTCACGAGAAGCTCATCAACCATGAGCTCTCTCTTGTTCAAAATGCCCCACCCACTGCGCCCTTCACCAACCCATTACTGCTTTTGCAGCCCACACCCGCTCACACCAAAAACCTTGGCTTAACCGACCCCCTAATCCACAACCCGGTCTCCTACCCACTCCCCAACCCGCTGCTGCCTCTAACCGTCAATTCCTAGGAAAATGTCAATGGTGTTTCACGAAAGGACATTCCCTCACTTCTTGTTTTGCATTCAAGAGACCCACAAATAACCCTTCCACAATACCCTAAACCAACATTTTCAAACAGACCACAAGCAAATATGACGGGAGTTAACTCCAACAGTGGTTCCAACCCTTCTTGGCTATGGAATACTGGTGCATCTCACAACATTACTAATGATCTTAATGCCTTGGCTCTCCACAACCCATATGACGGTACATATGAACTTGTAATTGGTGATGGTTCGTCACTTACTATTGCTCATGTTGGCTCTACATCTCTTTATTTTTCTACTGTGCCTCTTACTTTAAAAAATGTTCTTCACGTTCCATCTATATCTCATAATATTATTTCTATATCTCGTTTATGCCTTGATAACCTAATACTAATCGAATTTTTCTATTTTGTTCTCAAGGACTTCCACTCCCGCCTACCCCTCCTACAGGAAACGTCTAGTCGCGGCATCTACGAGCTCTGTTCAACTATGCCACCTCGTGCTTTTCATATTTAAGCAAATAAAGGTTCCTTTTGGCATCACCGCCTTGGACACTCACACTCCAAAGTTTTACAACATTTAGCTTCTATTGTTCATGTTATTTCAAACAAACAAGACTCTTGTAATGCTTGTTGTGTTAATAAAAGTCATAAAATTCCATTTCATGTTTCTTCCTTAACATCAAATGCACCTTTGCAATTATTATTTTCGGACGTATGGTCGTCTCCAATCACATCATTTGATGGTTTCAAATACTATATAATATTTGTTGACCATTTTACCAAATATATTTGGATTTATCCCCTTAAACGAAAATCCGATTCTCTAAACACCTTTATTCGTTTTCAAACTCTTGTTGAAAACTATATTCGGACGTATGGTCGTCTCCAATCAAATCATTTGATGGTTTCAAATACTATATAATATTTGTTGACCATTTTACCAAATATATTTGGATTTATTCCCTTAAACGAAAATCCGATTCTCTAAACACCTTTATTCGTTTTCAAACTCTTGTTGAAAACTATTTTCAAACTAAAATTCAACAACTATATTCGGATAACGGATGCGAATATATCAAACTATCCTCACATTTAACCTCTTGTGGGATTTCCCATCTCACATCTCCCCCTCACACACCCGAACACAATGGCTATGCGGAACGTAGACATCGTCAAATAGTCGAAACGGCCCTAACACTTCTCTCACATGCCAAAATTCCTCTCAAATTTTGGCTATTTTCCGTCACCACCGCTACTTATTTAATCAACCGTCTACCTACTCCAACTCTTAACAATGACTCACCATTTCTTCGTCTCTTCCACAAACTTCCAAATTATGAAAAACTTCGTGTTTTTGGTTGTCTTTCCTACCCGTGGCTACGACCCTACTCGAATCACAAACTCCAACCACGATCCAAACCATGCATATTTGTCGGATACTCATCTTCCCAGAGTGCATATCATTTACTCGACCCACTCACAAACCGTGTTTACACTTCCCGCCATGTTCAATTTGTGGAACATATTTTTCCTTATGAATCCTTACGTAACTCACCTACACCACCACCTCCATCTCCTAATATGTGGCTGCCCACAACCGTGCAGCTTATTAACAACACAGTTACAACACCCACTTCAAATCCTCCACATCAATCCAACGGTCCCACTTCCACTACCAATCAAACTACTCCTACAACTCAATCCTCACCTCATCCTACACCCCAAACTACACCAACTCCACAAACCACTCAAGCACAAATTAATTCTTCTACCTCACCTAATGAACAAACTAATTCTCCTACCTCACCTACTGCTCAATCTCCATCATCCCCTAATAACCAACCTTCATCCAATTCACAACCAATTTCCGCTTCCGCACCACCTCATATTAGAACCACAAAAAAGCCTAACCCAAAATACCACAACTCAGACTACGTTCTCTATCATACCACTTCCCAACCCTTCTCCGAACCGTCCACAATCACTCAAGCACTTAAACAACCTCATTGGCGTAAGGCAATGCAAGAAGAATTCGATGCCTTACAACGAAACCAAACATGGACACTTGTTTCGCCTGATTCTGCCCCCACCTCGTAGGTTGTAAATGGGTATTCCGAACTAAATACAAACCCGACGGCTCCGTAAATCGTTTTAAAGCCCGATTGGTTGCTAAGGGTTTCCATCAACGACCCGGGCTAGATTACATGGAAACCTTTAGTCCCGTTGTTAAACCGACGTCCCTTCGTCTCATTCTAGCTCTAGCCACCTCACATAATTGGAGTCTTCGCCAACTCGACATCAACAATGCTTTCCTTCAAGGAAATCTTACTGAATCGGTTTACATGTCTCAACCACCGGGCTTCACCGATCCCTCTCTTTCCACCCACGTATGCAAGTTAAACAAGGCCATTTATGGTCTTCGACAAGCTTCAAGGGCTTGGTATGACGAGCTCAAATCCTACCTACTATTGTTTCACTTCAAACCAACTATATCCGATCCCTCCCTCTTTGTCAATCACAAAACAAAATCTCCAATATTCGTCCTTGTCTACATTGATGACATAGTTATCACCGGACCCAACCACTCTCTAGTCAACACATTCATACAAAATCTTTCTACTCGTTTTTCTCTAAAAGATCTCGGTCCACTTTCATACTTCTTAGGTGTTGAAGTTATTCCCCATCCAAATGGACTATTTCTATCCCAAAGCAAATATATTATCGATCTTCTCAAACGCGCCAACATGAGTGATTGTAAACCAACAACCACCCCAATGTCATGTTCAATGCACCTTACCAACACAGAAGGCTCACCCTTAGCATCACTGACTGAATATCGGACATTTGTGGGAGCATTACAATACTTATCCCTCACTCGTCCTGATGTCGCTTTCACGGTCAACAAACTCACCCAATTTATGCATTCACCGACCGACATCCATTGGATAGCTTTAAAAAGATTGTTAGTTACCTACATGGAACGTTGCACCATGGTCTCTTTTTTAGACGTGATTCACCACTACACCTTCACGCGTTTACGGACGCAGATTGGGCAGGGGACAAAACCACATACCGTAGCACCATCGGATACATTGTCTATATGGGTTCTAATCCTATTTCTCGGAGCTCTAAACGTCAACCTACACTAGCTCATTCCTCAACCGAGGCTGAGTTTAGAGCGGTAGCATCCGCCACTACCGAAGTGCAATGGATCATCTCTCTACTTTCTAAACTTGGATGGACATCCAAACTCACGCCAACAATTTTTTGTGACAATTTGAGTGCAACTCACTACGTGGCAAATCTAGTTTTTCATTCTAGAATGAAGCACTTGGCTCTTGATTTCCATTTTGTAAAAGAAAAAGTCCAAGATAAGACAATCCGTGTCACCCATATTTCAGGAGACGACCAATTAGCCGATGCATTAACAAAGCCACTACTCAAACCACGTCACCGTACTCTAGTATCCAAGATCGGCCTCCTCTCACGATCGTCCATCTTGCGGGAGGATATCAAACCCAAAACCAATTCCCGTTCAACAACTTGAATATTTGAATTTGCATTTACTTTTCTGTTACATATTGACCCATTTATTCCTTCCTATTTAAGTTGTAATTTTCTTGTAATTAGCTCCTGTAATTATGATACATCTTTGTATTTATTCTTAGCAAATGAATGAGAAGAATTATATTTTCCCATAACTTCATAATTAATTGCTAAAAACACTTGTTGATGTTGTCATAAAACAATTAAAAACAAAACCATTGGGGTTGGTGGCCTAATGGTAGAGGAAAATCCTCTAGAAACACCAAGGTTTGAGAAGGTCATGAGTTCAAGTACCACTCATAACAGTAATTAAGAAATTTATCTTAAAAAAACAATTAAAAACAAGATATACCCTCGTGCTTGTTTCTTCAAAATCTCATCTAATATCAAATACAGGAAAATCCTCTAGGAACACCAAGGTTTGAAGAGGTTATGGGTTCAAGTCCCACTCGTAACAGGAATTAAGAAATTTGTCTTTAAAAAAAAAATTAAAAACAAGATATACCCTCGTGCTTGTTTCTTCAAAATCTCATCTAATATGAAATACACATTCTTATATAAAGAAAACATGAATCTAACTTTTTTTTTAACGATGACGGAATTTTATTAAAGAAAGAGAGAAGAAAAGGAGCTAGCCGGGAGCTAGACAGTACAAAGAAGAAACATCCAAAGAAACTCCCAAAGGAAACATGCTACAACATTGAGAAATTAAAAGGTCTCCACTCATCCCAGTCCAAAGCTTTCACGTTAGAACAATTTTTTATCCACAGGAAGCCGATCGCCATAATTTCTTCAAATACCATATTCAACGAGACATGAATATTTGATAATACGAGGTCGTTAAAGGCTCTCCAAATACACCATCAGGCCAAGAGAATGACTGAGTGGATCATTTTCATTGTAATGCCGCTATTCTGGGTGTTGTTGTAAACCTCAAAAAGGTAAAAATCGGAGGAACTTTATACCACTTGCTAGTCCTGTGCCATTCGTTTCGGGCTCTCTAGAAGAATCAACTATGGATAATAATGGTACGCATTTGTTTCCTTGAGACTTAAAAGGCTTAAAGATACTTCAAAAAGACTTAAACCAAACCCTAAGCTGTTGAACAACAATTTTTTTTATTTTTTTATTTTGTGTTTGGTAAGGTTTGAACCCATAACCTCTTAGTTATGAGACTCTTCCCTTACTACTAGACCTCTCCCACTCTTTGTTAATGTTAATTTGTTATCCATTATATCAAAATAGTCAAATAGTGAATCCCTTTATTTGTATGGAACTGCAATCAGAAACATACGAAACAAACAGTAATACCAAGTCAAAACAACAATCAGTTTGGGTAATTTTTCTTTCATGATTATGAAAAGTTTTTGAACATATATATATTTTTAAATCGTGCCTTAAGAGGAGTTTGGGCATTCATTTTCAAAGTGATTTAACATAATATATCATAATTAAATATCAGATAATTAGCTTGAAAGAACTAAACATCCAGTAAAATCTCACTCATATAGTAGTGTCCAAGAAATATGAGATGATGACAAACCTTACCTCTATTTCAAAGGATAGAGAGACTCATGACTCAGAAAAACTAACATTTTTCTGAAATTATAATATTTTGTTAGTAATAGTTAGATACTTACATATTTACCTACAAAAACATAAATTCTTTACACTATTAAATAAATTCTGAAATTGGAATATTTTGAAACTAATAAAGTTAGTAATAATAGTTAGATAGTTGTATGCTTGTATATTTCCCTACAAAATAAACTCTTTTGACACTATTATTTACATTCTGAAATTAGAATATTTTGAAACTAAAAATACAGAATATCAAAAATATAAAACACTGATAAAACCTAATATTTTAATAACCAAATGTGTACCATATTTGAACAAATTGAATCCAAACTTATTATTTTTTCTATAGTAAAGTAAAATAGTTTTTTATTATAATATTTTTTTAGTTTGGAACATGTCTTAGACAACCTAAAACAGAGACCAACTGGTTTGTTATGCTGGATGAAGGTTTAATAGGGAGGGTGTAGGGGTAGTAGTGGCCTACATGCGCTGTGTTTGTTCCAAACCTTTTTGTTAAAGTTTTGGAGGGCTATAAGTGTTAATTTAATAGAGTTTAGCCCCTTATATTTATATATTATTAATTAATTAAAATTAACTAGTATGTAATATTTTTTTCATTTAAATCCTCTGGTTAAGGACCAAGCACAGTCTCCCACATGCACCATGTGATTTTAGAATATTAGAAGTTCCCCAAAACCATGTGTTAGTACTTGGATTAGTCCAAGATTTAACTTTGTTCTTAACCTAGCTAAGATATGATTAATTATATTAAAACCAGTATTATATGCCACGACTCGAAACTCTAGGAAGTTTGTATTGATTTGTGGGTCGATTTTGGTTTAGTGTTAAAAGAAAGTTAAATGTCATAACTAGTTAGACACCGTGACTTAATCCCTAAAAGATTGCTTAACTTATGTGTCGACTATGGTTTAGGAGTAGGAATATTGAGTGTCATAACTCATAAAGTTACAAAGAGTCGTAGCTTACTATTCGGAACCCTGTGAAATCTCATGGTTAATGGGTTGACTATTAGAGGTGAGTTCGAATCCGACTTCCGCTGATTTCTGTCTTTAACCCCTAGAAGACCACATGCCCAACAAAAGGTACGTTTTACGTGATCTCGTTGGTTAGTAGGGTATTGATGAGATCTTGTAAACTTTCTGGTAACAGGTTTTCACGGTTACCGAAAAAAAAAGTTGAATGTCATGCCCCAAATCGTAAGAGAACGTGTGGATCATGGATCATATTTAAGGCTAGAAATACTAATGTCATAAGTAATAACTAAATTTTGTATTAGTTACAAGTTGTATTATAGGATTTTGTAACTTACAACTTATCACTAGGTTAGCGGTTATCCTATAAGAATATTAGGGCTCTTGATGCACCTTTTTATAGGATTAATTAAAATGAATCAATTTAGAAATAGGCGTGGACCACTTATTTCTTTTGTTTCTAAAAGACAAATTTCTTGATCTATGCTAAAGAACACATTGTTGGATTGCTTGCATACAAAAGAGAGACTTTAAGGAGATTGTAACAATTATCCTAACCTACAAAAGCTAAGATCCTAAAAACACTCCACAAAATCTCCCAAACCCCAAAAACGAACACATTATATCATATTCATGCCAATTGAACCCTATAAAGGTATGCATTGCTCAAACCCCAATGGAAATCTACTTGACCCCTCTTTAGTTGTGCTCCAATATTCCTTAGATTCATATTCTATGCAAGGTGTAAACACACCCACCATAACAAAAGACAAATCTTGATACACAATGTAAAACCCAAGATTAATCAAAAGTTTGACCAAGTTGGTCAAAAATTGGAAAACCACTAACACACTTTCACTTATAATATGGTTATTAATTAGATTTCTAACTATTACTAACATCATTCAACTTTTGAAAACGTTTACAAAATTCATTCAAAACCAACATGTTACATGTTCTTTTTTTGGTCAAAATTAATTAGTTTTCAAAAGTGCAATAGTTTTAGTAATGATTTTTAAAACCAAACAATCATATTTTATAAATATGGTATAATATTATATTGTCATTTATTAACAAAAAAAAAACCAATATTTAAAAAAGAAAATACAACTATTACAAGTAATCCTTAATTAGCTATTATACTCTTTCTAATTATACCAAAATATTGCCATAACCTCTCTCATTAACAGTCAGGTTTCTCAAGAAAACCTCGATTGTTGAGGAAATAGGAGCGAGAGGTCCCACCTACCCCACCCTATCCCACCCCACCCCCAGCACCACTCTTTATTCTCTTTAACTTCCATGCTTTGATGTACCCAGAACGAGGTTATTTGCAGAGAAGAAAACCCTCTTTCAATTTCACATTTTCTTGAAAAATTTCCCTTTGTTTTCTTTCTTTATTTCTTCTGTTTCTTGCGTACACAACAAATAGGTGTAAGGAAGAGAAAATATAGAATAGACTCCTACAGAAACAACACCCAACTGGGGTTTCTCTTTGATTTGACTCTTTGTTTGCAAAATTTGTAACCAAAATGCCAAGAAACTGCCACTTTCTTCTCCTCTTTATATCCTGAGATTCAACACTCTGTCTTTCACTTCTGGGTACCCATAAAAACACCATCTTTAACATTTTTATCTGCATTTATCCCCAATTTTTCATCATCTCAAGTTACCCTTTCTAAAATCAATTTCATAAAAACACAATCTTTAACCTTTTTTTCTGCATTAATCCCCAATTTCTCACCATTTGAAGTCCCTTTCTGTAAATCAGTTTCTGGGTGTCCATCAAAACACAATCTTTGATCTTTTTATGTGCATTAATCCCAATTTTTCACCATTTGAAGTTGGTTTCTGTAAATCAATTTCTGGGTATCCATAAAAACACAATCTTTGATCTTTTTATCTGCATTAATCCCTAATTTTTCATCATCTGAAGTTAGTTTCGGTAAATCAGTTTCTGGGTAGTTGTATTAATGAAGTTTTGAGACAATGAGAGATGAAAACTGCAAGAAAAGCAAGGTTTGATTCTTTTGACATTTGGTTGTGTGGTTATTTGTTGTTTGAATGTGTTAAAATGTTGACTTTAATTGTGATGAATTGAAGGTTTCTTGGCCTAAAACACTCAAGAGATGGTTCAGTGTTAAGAGTAAAGCTGAAGATTTTCATGCTGATGATTTTAGTTCTAGAGGTAATTTGTGAATTTGTTCATCATTTAAATATTATTTTTTATTTTTTGATATTTGTGTTTATACACAGGGAACACTAATTGACTTGCTTTATTTCTGCATCAATGACTGAACGTTTCAGTTCATATTTTATTTGGAATCTCAATGGCTTTTATCCACTTTTTTCTCTTTGCTGTTCAAGATCTGTTCTTTGTTTTCTTCTCCCTTTTATGGTCTTCAGTAGTTGTTGTTTACTCACTTTTTTTTATAATATTATTTTAGATTTTAATTTTTCTCAAAAACTCTTAAATTATGACTTTATAATACATGAACAAATGTGTACAATTTATGATTTTTTTACCTTTTTGGTGAAATTTCTTTAATTTATTGATTTAATAATACATTTTTGAACATCTATGTTTGTTAAAAAAGTTATTGAAATCCAATTCATGATGGGCTTCCAATTTGCAGATGGAGATGAAGAATTGATCAACAATTTCAATGAAAGAGAAGCTTATAACATCAAGAACAACAAAAGAACAGGTTCAATTTCACAATATTTAACAAAACCAATTCATTTTGCATGATTATAACTTAATTCATGATTGAAAAATTGCTAAAAGTCTCAACTTTTTAACAGAAAGATCAAGTAAAAAGAATGTTAATCGCCGGAGCCGGAGTAGGATTGATCTTGAAGATGCTCAAGTGAGAGAGGTCCATAATTACAGGTTTGTTGATTCAACTGGTTCATTTGATTCTTATATGTTTCAAATTTCTAATCTTTTTTTATCTTTGTAATAGAATCTTTGCAGCTACCTGGAATGTTGCTGGAAAATCGCCAACGAGTAGTCTGAATCTTGAAGATTGGCTACACACTTCGCCGCCTGCAGACATTTATGTTCTTGGGTGAGTAATCAAGATTCATATATGTTACTTCTGTCTCACTTAATTTTAAAAAGTTTTAACTTTTATTAAAAAATATACAAGATTGGAACACTTAGTGAAAGTTGAATGTCGTTAGAGGAACAGACTTCCGATTCTGGTTTTGTCTCGAAATCAGGTTTCAAGAAATAGTTCCTCTGAATGCCGGCAACGTTCTGGGCACAGAAGACAACGGTCCAGCGAAAAAATGGCTAGCCCTGATTCGGAAAACGCTCAACAGTCTCCCAGGAACAGCCACAGGTGGATACCAAACTCCATCACCAGTTCCTGATCCAGTAGTCGAATTAGACTCCGATTTTGAAGGATCAACAGGACAAAGATCTTCATCGTTCTTCCAACGTCGATCTTTCCAATCGTTAAGTCGCAGCATGAGGATGAGCGAGTATGGATTGCCAGTTTCACGGCCCCAATTTGACCGCAGATACAGTGTTTGTGATCGAGCTATGTTTGGAAACAGACCGAGTGATTATGTTGGTGGATCGTCTGATGAAGATAACGGGCCAGATGATTCGCCTAATTACACTAATTACTCGCAAATCCCGTTTAGTGGGTCGTTTTCGATGGAAGAAAGAGATAAACCGGTCGGGAACTCGATGTACTGTTTGGTTGCAAGCAAGCAAATGGTTGGTGTTTATCTTACAATTTGGGTCAAAAGTGATCTTAGAGATGATGTTAGAAACATGAAAGTATCCTGTGTTGGTAGAGGATTAATGGGGTATCTTGGAAACAAGGTAAACACTGAACACTTATATCACTATATCAAAACACAATAAGCAGTTTTAATAAGAAGTCGCATACGCGATCTTGAAGCGTTTTATACTAATATTTATGTTAAATATGTGCAGGGTTCGATCTCGATTAGCATGTCGTTGCACCAAACGAGCTTTTGCTTCATATGTAGTCATTTGACTTCGGGTCAAAAGGAAGGCGATGAGTTGAGGCGAAACTCGGATGTTATGGAGATTCTTAGAAAGACTCGGTTTCCACGGGTTCAGAGAACGGGAGACGAGGATTCTCCTCAAACGATCCTCGAGCATGAGTATGTTAAAGTTTAGAAGATGGTTTAGATTATATTTTTTATTTGCTTAATGGTTTCTAAATGATTGTGTTTGGGTGTAGTCGAATTATATGGCTTGGTGATTTGAATTACCGGATTGCCCTCTCGTATCGCGCTGCAAAGGCGCTCGTCGAGATGCGAAATTGGAGGGCTTTACTGGAAAAAGATCAGGTAAGTCTTGAGACTTAGTTTTATTTTCTGCAGATTCACCTAGAGGTGCTAAACGGGTTGTGTTCGCGGGTTTGCAAGTCCAACCCGACACGAACCTGAAAATCATGTTAGACACCTAAATATGAAATGAATATTCGAGGGTAGACACAAACACAATCCTTTTAACCTGGTTTTTTTTATTCTTTATTTATTTATTTTACATTTTAATGCTCTAAAATTATAAACTTATAACTAAAAATACAAAGGTGCATAAACAATTATGTTCAAGTTATAAAACATGATGTCAATTTCTCTTTTAACTTTTAGAACCATGAGATAATACACACTTTTAAGAAAATAAACGGGTCAACCAATGAACCTGCTAGGTTGACTCGAACATGATCCGTTTAGGAAAATATGTTCACGCTGGTGCTTCACCCGTTTAGACTAAACCCAAACCCGCGAATTCCATGTTAAGATAGAATGTGACTAATCGGGTTTATATGATTACAGCTTCGGATAGAACAGAGAAGGGGACACGTGTTTATAGGATGGAGTGAAGGGAAGATATATTTCCCTCCAACTTACAAATATTCAAATAATTCGGATCGATATGCTGGTGATGATTTGCACCCGAAAGAAAAACGAAGAACTCCCGCATGGTAAATCTTTTAAAAAAGTTTAAAACTTGAATAATGAAGAACATGTTTATGACTTTCATCAACAACTGATTCAACTAATTTCTCTTTGTGAAGGTGTGATAGAATCTTGTGGTATGGTAGAGGACTCCATCAGATGTCATATGTTCGTGGGGAATCAAGATTTTCGGATCATAGGCCCGTTTACAGCATATTTATAGCAGAAGTTGAATCTCTAAACCTTTGCAGAATCAAAAAAACCACAAACGGATCTGCACGAATCGAGGTTGAAGAACTGCTACCATATTCAAGAAGATATGGTGATCTTAACTTCTATTAAGGACTCATATAGCAGTGTAAGATTTCTGTTCATTTTGTCTGTTAAAAAGATCATTAATTTATTGTGAACTGATTTTCAAGATTCTTCATGTTCTCTTCAGGAAACCAAGCATTTTGGATTTCTTTAAAGAATTGAAATGTAACAAGTTCTGAACTTTGGATTCCCAGATCCAAGATTTTCAACCAGGGTAAGCACAGGCTCAATTAACCCCCCCCCCCCCCCCCACGTGTGTGGGTGGAACCCGAAAATCATGTCAAACATATGAACTTGAAACCTGCATGAGTTTTTGCAGGTTGACATGAACACGGCCCATTCAACACGAACTATATATATATATTTGCATATCAATGCTCTAAAATTACAAATTTACAACAAAAAATACAAATGTATATAAAATAGTTACGTTTAAAGTATAAATTTGATTCCGGTTCTCTTTTGTACTTTAAATTTTGTCAAAAATACTCAATCTATTTAAGTTATGGTACAAAACACATTTCAAAAAATATATAAAATTAAATGGGTTAGATGGGTCAACCTGTGTGGTCTACTCAAACAAAACTCGTTTAACTAAACGTGTTCGAGGGTTTGACCCGAAACTGAACCGAACCCATTTATACTACATTAAACAAGCAAATTTGTGTCAGGTTCTTGTCATATTTTCATGTTAGTGTCAGAGATTCGCACCCCTTTACGCCCTTCTTATAATCTTTTTTTTTGTTTCAGTTTTGAAGAATCTGGCTAAAGAATGTGACATGGATGAAGATATCAAGTTCTTCAAGAAGAAGGTTGGCCTTTTGTGCTTGATCCATTGATCTAACACGTACATTTCGCATCTTGATCGAACAGAACTCATGTGTCATGATGAAAATACAAAAGTGTTTGATGTTCTTGCTGATCAGGTACTCATATCAATGATTTCTTCTGTTAACATGTTTCTTGATGATTAGTGGATTCACTTTAATGATCAAAGTAAGTTTCTCATTGCTTCTGCAGAATGGGATCAACGCATCAAAGTGGCTAGACATGAGTGTTCATCATGCTTTTGAAATTCCCACATCCAGAACAATGCCCTTACAGTGACTTGTACTTTGTGCATTAAGAGTTGTACGTTGGTCTTGATTTTGGAATTTTTCTGCTCAAAGTTGAGGGGACAGAAATGGGATTTGAAGCTTTTGTTGTTTGGATTGAGGGATTCATGATTTTATACTGAAAAGGTGGAATTTTTACTGAAAAAGAAAAAGTTAAAGATTATTGATTGTGTCACTGATACTTCATTTTCCTTTGGGCTGTAAATTGTAACAAAAGCAAGATAAATCATCAATCTTCTAATGTTAGGGCACATTGTTACTTTTTCAGTCTTTCAGATATCTGGGATTTTTTATTTATTTATTTTATTTTTTATCAAGGTCATGAAAAATGAGTGAATTGGATGGATTTGAACACTTTAGATTATGACATGTACAAGTTATTAAAGTTTTTTTGTATATATTATTATTATTTTGATTTTGGTTGTAAATTGGATGTATGACGTGACAAAGAAATGATTGACATGAATGGTCGAACTTAAATGGTTATTTAAGGCGGTGTCTATCAAGACATAAATGCTAGATTTATATATCATTCATAGCGGAAAAATTTTAGAAGCATAATTCCATTACATTTTAATGCACTTTTAAAATAATTACATTATTTCCTTTGCCACCTGCCCAATTGAATCGTTTAAGTTGTCAAAACATTTACATCACCAAATCTTGTCCTCACGACATCTCACCCAAACATTATTTAAAATACATCATTTAATACCTCGTTTTAAAATCACCATCTATGTTAACCTTTAGGACCTTATTAACTAAAGAGATACGACTTTATACTATAGTTAGCTTAGCACTAATAAAGAATGCCTAAGAAATTCCAAGAATTCGTGTTATACATTTGTTCCAACCATCAATCCTTTTTTTGAGATTCATCGATATTGAATCAATCGAACCACACGTTCCACTTTTGGAAGACCTTGCGTTATATCACCAGATCTTGATTTTTCATATATAAATGTAACTAATGTATCTAGGATTTTCCCATAATGTTCATGAACAGTTGTTCCGGAAGTAGCCAAATAAGGCTTAGCTGATTGTATTACCACATAATCAACTAGTTAGGTTTCGTTATGTTTAACTAGTTTGTCAACATAAGACTCACTGATCGCCACCTGTGTAGAATTTAACACCATTGCCACCTCACATGGACTTTAACACCTAATGCGCATGTGACTTGGACAAAGCAATAACCAAATCCACACCATTAGTCAAACACCACCCCACCATTAAATTCAAATCATTTCACCATTTGTTTAAAAACATTAGTTTTAATCACCATTTTAAAACATGTTTGAAAACCATCTTTCATCATTTAATGATTTAAACCAAACCATTAATTACATACACCCATCCTAATCTCATGGCAAATCATTTACACAAATGAACTCACACAAACTTATTTATGTGCACTTATTTATACCAATTTAATTACATGTAAGATCTTTTTACATGATCCCTTTATCTTAAAATAAATTCAATTGGAGGTCACGGGTTCAAGTCCCACTAATGACAAGATTAAAAGAAATTTTTCGTTCTAAAAAATCTAAACTAAATTCAAATAAACTCGTTTATGTAAACTCTTACATAAACATACTAATATAAACGTGTCCACGCATCATTCATACAAGTTAATTTATATAAAATCATCCCAATCATTCATAGCACACAACTCATTTATCTAACACATAGACATGTATGTCATTATCATATAAATGCAACTATGATCACTACACCCACCATTGTATCACCAATAACACCAAATCATCACCACCATTGGAAAGGATCACCATGTTGGACAACTTATGTAGTTTTACCCAAACAACTAAAGAACCAATTTACATAGACAAATAAGAAGTTGAGCTTATAAGTCAAACATTCTAGACAATGAAATCAAAGATTTCAATTAATGAATACTCATTTCAATTACAAAGATGAGTTTACTAATAAAATTCTTAACTTGTACATATTTTGAGCTTTAATTGATTTCGAGTATATAGTCACATATGTATCATTGAGGTTAAGTTGAAGTTTCGGTCATGATTCGTTCTTAAAATGTGTACAATGGTTATACGCTTGATGCATGGTCTATCCGTGCCATCATCAAACGTGGTTCTTTTGTTCAAAGTTGTTTCTTGATTTTTGAGTACGCATTTTGGCTGATTAATATGTAACTCGACCTTTGTATCGATTGTAGGATTTGTTCACCAAATTTCTCGAGTTTTATTCAGCTAACTTGGTTGTCCATCCGTGGCATCGATCCTAAACTCTTTGTTAGAGTTTTCCTTTCTTCTTGTGAGGCATTTGGTAGGTTTGGAGATTAAGGAGGATTAAATCATATAACCCTCACACGCGCACTATAATATTTTATATTTATTCGTCGTGATATTGATTTTGGTATTTATAAATTTCGTATCTACACATGTTATCCTTGGGGGACATATGTGAACGCTTTCAACGCATACACCATCACCATTACTCAAGGTCTCCATATCCGCCCTTGCATACGCATATGTTGATTGAGAAGGTTGTCTTGAGACTCATCGGTCTACCTCTAGTTATTATATCCTTTTAGAAATAATGTTTAAAAGTAAACATGTCTTACATTCTTCTACTCGAATTGTATTGTCCTCTTTTTAAAGCTAATGTTTCAAGTCTTTTTTTATGACAATTTGAATCCTTTGTATTTAACTTTAATCCAATGCAACAACTACTAAATATGTTTAAATTGATTTACATATCTATATCTATATCTATATCTACACTATATAATAAATGAAAATCATTGCTGTCAAGTGTCACGTTCACATCTCTTCTCATCATTTTTTTCCCGCCTCTCTCTCTCTTATTAAATGCACTTCTATTTTTTTTAATAATGATTTATATTTAAAGAAAATAGTAATTATACTAATAAAACATATTTATTTTAAATTATATATCTTATTTAAAACACACCTGACTTGCAATGTAACATCTTGGAAAGAGCATTCATCTGATCATCTTGTAAACCCACACCATAAATATTACTTTTATTATAGTATACTTTCAGACTAGAAGCTAAATATAAGCACCGAAGAATCCGAGGCAAAATTTTGAAGTTAGTCAAAGAGTCATCACTAATAAAAATAGCACCGTCGGCATAAAAAATATGGGAGACAACCGGCCCTCCATTGGGAACAGAAGTACCATGAAAGATACCCGAGTTCACAGCTTTTTTAATAACCAAACTTAAAGTCTCCATAGCAATAATAAATAGAAAAGGTGATAAAGAGTCACCTTGTCTCATACCCCTTCTGATACAAAACTCTTTTGTGGAAGAACCATTCACTAGAACCGAAGTACTAGCAGACCGGAGCAATCCAAAAATCCACCAACACCATTTAACTAGGAATTTCAATTGGATCATAAAATAGTATAGGAAACCCCAATCTAGAGTATCAAAAACCTTCTCAAAATCAACTTTGAAATGAAGAGCCTCCGAGTGATCTTTTTTGAGCTATGAAACCATTTCATTTATAATTAAAACACCATCCATAATAGTTCTCCCATGAACAAAAGCCGATTGAGTATATCGAAATAATAGAGGGCATCACCTTCTCTAAACGATTAGGTAAGACTTTAGAAATGACTTTTGAAATACACCCGATCAAACTAATTGGCTGATAATCATTTAACTCAAGAGTGTCCTTTTTTTTAATCAAGATGATGAATGAGGAATTACACACTCTATTTACCTTACCTGTCGAATGAAAGTACTTTAACGTCTCTAGGAAATCTAACTCAAAAACTTCCCAATATTTTTTGATAAAGTGGAATGTGAAACCATTAGGACCCTGGGATTTATCTCCACTACAACCCCAAACCGCATTTCTCGTTTCATCTAAGGAGAAAGGACGGGTAAGAGCAACAACTTCAAAATCCCAGAGACAAGAAGTGTAAGTCCTTGACTCGGTGTGTGACGGATCTCTAGATTCGTGGTACGACACGGTGATAACGTGCGGAATCCATGATCATCGTGCAACGTGTAACTCAATCTCGGTGTGTGACGGATCTCTAGATTCGCGGTACGACACGGTGATAACGTGCGGAATCCATGATCAATGTGCAACGTGTAACTCAATCAACAACACGATGTAAATAATCCTCTTTGTATTTCCACTCAGAATATCAGTTTACAAGTTCTCTCAGTTTCTGTTATGTTCTGATCTATTCTGATCATCTGATCTATGCTCTGATCTAGACTATTAAAACTGACAAGTAAACCTCTATTTATAGGGAAACCACAAAGACCACAGGCGAACTTGTTAAGTTCGCCCTTAACAAGCTTAGGCGAACTTACCAAGTTCGCCTATCAAGTTCGCTCTAAGTTCCTTAGGCGAACTTGACAGCTTCGCTAACTTACAACATAGAATTTCAGCGACAATTACAAAACATGCTCCAACAGACTCCCCCTTAACTGTTGCTTACAGTTCTAACACATTACAAGCAAAGACTCTAAGACTAAGACATAGAATCTTCAAGCTCGTTGTCACCAGAAATAGTTCCAACAGACTCTCCCTTGACAACAGCTTCAGAAGATTGTCATCAGTCCTCAAACAGATCATAGTCTTTGTCTTGTACATCTGCATACTCTATCTTTCTTTCTAAAAGAAAACTTGGGAGAAGGACCCGTTGTCAACTTCTATCTGCAAATTTTCATTTATTGCAAAGAAGAACACCCAAGTGTAACCAACAAGTAAAATTTCCATGGAAGCTAGAAAAATAAAATCTTTTTGATTTTTCAAACATAAGAAAGACAAAATCTTTTTGGTTTTTCTTTATACAAACTGAAATGTAAAAATACAAAACACATCTTTTTGGTCGAACATCACGAGTAAGAAGATCATATCAGTATAAACAATGCATCAACCACACAATTTGGATAAACATCCCTAAACATTCTTTGGGTATCCTATCCAGATTCATCATTTCTTTATATCAGATAAGATCAAATCTTTTAAGCTTCAACCAAAACATGTAATGATATGCGAAGAACTTCAAAGAAGATGGGATCAGATCATAACATGCTTATAATAAATTACATACGAATTTGCAACACATAACATGTCAATCTAAGTTGTCAATATTATAGCATTTGAAACCATCAGTATCTATGTTCCATGTTCTTGTGAATTAAGATGCCATTTATTTTGTAATACAATGTGTACCCCACAAATATGCCAACAGAAAAATAAATGCACTATCTTCAAGACATATAAGATCATTGCAAGATAATTTTCAATCTCCAGGATGAAATTATACCGTTAAACACAGGAAAATATCAAGCAGAGAATCAGAATGATTCAGAATCGAATGATTCAAATGTCTTGGTTTGGATGTAATATCATGATTGATTATAACAGAAGAACTCTTTAGCTGAAAGATTGATTAAGGAATCGATTGATTCAATAATACAGGGTAATGAGATCCAACTGTTATCTGGATATATTTAATGGAATCAAGATATTGCTCCAAGGGCTAGTATTGTTCCAACAAATGTTGTTAGAAACACATCTTAGTTCAACTTCACATTGCAGGTTTTTCGGGGCATGGGCAGTGAAGTGAACTGAAAAATTATGTTTAACGACATAACCGATACTGGTCTCATGAAGTACCTTAGATCTTATATTCTTTATCTGATAATGATATTTTACACACACACCCGACATACCATAGGTTCAAATCACAGTTATCACAAAGTTCATTATGTTGTCACACTACTAGTGGACCAAAGATACTCATAGCCTATTGATAATTCAGACTACATACTAGTACCAAAATTAAAATAAAAGCATCAAGCATCAACTTTTGTTCAACATAAGCAGTTATAAAGCTATTATTTCCCACACTATGCAGTCTAAGAAGTTCTGATCAAAATATTTATCACAGATATATTAGATAAGCAATCATAAAGTCCAACTAAGGTCATGTGTGACTGAACATCTACTGATGTACTATCATTTCTCCTTATAACTTCAAGTAATGCCGATTTTATCTTTTTCAATTTGTTTGGCTTTTTCAAAATATTTTTGACAGAAAGTAAAACTTCCATGAAAACATTGTTAAGAAAAACATTTTACTTGGTTACTTGGGATTAAGCAATTCAATCAATTCAAAAATCAAACCGATGTAATCGAATGCCTTTGCCTTTGTCACCAACACAATTCTGTACTCCCTGTCCTGTAGACTCATCTTCAACTAGTCAAATGGTTGCATCAACGACTTCATGATCACCATCATCATCCTAAGTTTCAGGATGTCTTTTGGACTTGGTCAAACACTTTCCAAAACAATATTGTGTGGGACATTATCTCCCCCTTGAGCATCAAGTCGTTGAATCAAATAGACTTATCAGTTATCAAACAACTCATTGCTCGTGCAGATGTCATTCCCTGTCATGTGCTATGAACAACCACTATTAACAAACCAAATTGTATTAATAGTACTTCTTGGTTAATCCTGCACATTAAACAAGAAGTATTAGCCTTAAATGGAAACCCAAGCCATGGTAGTCCTGAGTCGTCCATCTGTATCAAAATAAATGACTTCACGCAATTCACAGTCGAATCTCTTCTCAATTTTTGGAGATTGCTCCGATGAATCAGAAATAGAAACTTTTCTTTTCCAAACACGCTTCTGTTAATTAAGTTCCTTCCTTTTAACAATTGAAGTATATGAGCATTCTGGTTCGTTTGAAACAAGATGTGATTACGAAACCTCTTGTTGTTCTAACAATTTTCTCAATCTTCTGTTTCTTCTCCGTCTCTGAGGTCGAGAGAGCCTAACCTCCGATTGTGAATTAAGAGACTTTGTACCAACTGATCTTGTTACAAATGGTCTAGTCTTTGGTGTTTTAGAAGACTGGGTCTTTGAAGGACAACTCACACAAACGTGACCCACTACACTACAATAAAAACAATTTCTCCTCTCAATAAACTTCCTTTCGTAAGGAACTTCAGGAGCCATACATCTTGAATTTCTAGAACTAGACACTTCACTTTGATTCACAACTTTTGGTGGCTGAATTTGTGACTTTGATTTCACTGTACATATGAAATCTTAACATCAGGTTTAGAAACATCAGGTTTAGAAACATCAGGTTTCTTCACAGGAACATATTTCACCATTGGCTTTGCTGGCGGTTTAAGAAAAGGTCTTCCCAACATGGGATCTTCTAGACGCTTTCCCACATTCTTATCTAGACAATTTAGCAAGATATGACCAACAACACCACAATGAAAACATGTTCGTCTTTCTTTGTAAATTCTAACATACTTCTTTTGCTTAACACTTTTTGAAGTAGACGATTCACACTGAGAAGCAGTGTTAGATACTTGATCAACCTTAGGTTTTTCTGAATCAACCTTATTTTTAATAAAATCAAGAGTTGAAATTTTCTCAATCTTATTATTTTCTTGAAAATCAAAACCACTGCTCACAAACTTGTTTACTGGTTTAGTTTGTGGTTGTTCAATATCTTCATCTAGTTCAGTCAAGATGCATTGATCTCTGGTGACTTTCTTAACCACAACTGGTTCATCAACCTTGCAGACTTTCACTATTCCTTCAGATTTATCTTGATCAAATGTTTCATCATCACTTGAATAATCATAAACCATGTCCTCTCCTGTAACAGGATTTACCTTGAGGATGGTTTTTGGCTCCAGATCATCATCTGTCACACTCTCCACTGTGACACCCGACATTTCAGGTCAATATCCGTACATGTATTAAACAAGTTTACATTTCAATTATTTTTGTGATTTAATTAATTTCACAAACAAGGACTTTAGAGTCTAACAAAGACCGTACATGGTCTCAAATCATATTTTGGTAATTCTAGGAGTTACCGGTTCACATACACGCATAATCCGGCAAAATACAAACAATAGTGGATAAATTAAATATCCAGGCGTATAGGTTACACAAATTTTACGTTGGTTAAATAATCACCTCAACGGATTATACAATCCAAGATTTCAATGTTTTTCTTTAACGAGCCATAAACTTGTTAAATTTATAATACCGTGAGAAACCCAAACCGAATTAAACTACCCCTTTAAAACTATAAATGATAAACTAATACCTAAATTTAATTATTTATATTAACCCCAAACCACTCCTTGACTTTTGGCCGAAAAAGCCAGAGGAAACCACCCCCTTACTCGACCCATACCTCCTATTGCGAAAAACTCAGACATAACCATACTCACTTCCATCACTTTTCTCATAATTCCTTTCATCACTCTCATTTTCATTCGGCAAACGTTTCCATTCTCTTCGAATTCGAAGTCAAGTTTCAAGGTGAAATTCACTTTATTTCGATATTTGAAGAAGGATTTCAAGTGTTTTAAAGAAAATTCTGCAAAAGAGTCAAGACCATTCTCTGTTTTCTCTCATCATCATCGTCACTGTTTTAAGGTAAAAACTCAAAACCATCTATTTTATTCTCTTTAAAAAAACCGTATCTAAGCATACAAAATGTTCAATCGCAAGTAAGATAACAAGAAAAATGTGTCAAATTCAAGTTTTAAAACATTAATATGCAGGACTGATTCTGTCAAACAGAAGTCCAGTAATCGAAACTATGAAGTTTCGATACCTATACTCAATCGAAACAAGTAGTTTCGATACCTGTTACTCAATCGAAACTAGGAGTTTCGATACTAGCTGTTCAATCGAAACTAGGTAGTTTCGATACATATTGCTCAATCGAAACTAGGTAGTTTCGATACCCTTCTTGTCAATCGAAACTAGATTGTTTCGGTAACACTTACTCCATCAAAACTAAGAAGTTCCGACACCTGACTACTCCATCGAAACTAAGTAGTTTCGATACACATATGCCTAATCGAAACTAAGAAGTTTCGACACCTGGTCAACAGTCCCATTTGGGCAATAACTCAAAACTGTTTTTATAACAAAACAAGTGTTGGACAACTAAGGAGATATTCAAACAAAAAAGACCAGATTTACAAAGTCGGTGAACAATTTGCAATATAAGACGTTCGGTTTTAACACAATTTACCCTTGGTATCTAGGGTACGAATAGTCAAGGTTGACTACAACAAGTATCATTACAAGTATACACAAACTCAAGGTGAGTTTCACGGCCCCTTTTTACTGTTTTCAATATTTGGGGGAGAAACATACTTACAACTATTTTATGGGATAACAAGAGAATAAGACACGACTTGTATGTTTACATGAGATGAGAACAACAATTTGAGGCCGGAAAAGTCCCCTGGAACAACGTAGTAACCATTAACTGTAGCCTAGGGTCCTATGAATAGTACTATGGAGAGTGACGTCTCCCGGTCATGGTTAGTCGCGCTAACCACAATCTGGAGGATTTATGGCCGCATAGAACCGGATAACGAAATTAGGGGCGTGTACAATTGTCATGGTTTGGTTACGCCTCATGTATGAACATATTATTTGTATTCCTAGCTAGTTTACAAATGGGTCAACAATTCTTATTCTGTTTATCACATACAACTGAAACAATTTATGAACAACTGAGTTTTACCAAGAACTATTTGATTAAACCTGTGAACTCACCAACCTCGTGTTGACGTTTTCAAGTATGTTTTTCAGGAAATTGAATGATGACTGCAAGGTTAGCAATGTAGATTACATGCATGCACGATGGATACTACTCAAGGAGGATTTTCCTTGTATAACTCATTGAATTGAGTCATATTTGTGAAATCTTAACTTTTTGTAAACTCAGATTATTATTTTTTTTGTAATGTATAATCTTAATCTTGTTTATGTATCCATTTATCATGTATGTGTTTGCGGTAATCATATGCTTTGGAAACCAGTGAACGTTACGCCTCGCATTTCTGCCTTGGCGGGGTGTGACATCCACAGTACGAGAAGTGTAATTTCCATTGAAAGGTGGAAATATCCAACACCTCATCCAATATCTTTGTCATCAAACGAAGGACATGAACCAACACCACCAACTACTTTACCACCTGAAGCTTTTTCATTATAATATTTCAACAGGAAACTGGAATTCTTATAACCTTCGAGCTTTCTCAATAATTTGTTGACCTCACTCTGTGACTGGGCAAGTTCATTTATCTTTTTCTCATATTCAGAATATGCCACATCAATGTGAAAAGCTTGTTCATTTACTTTTTTTATGGAAAATCTTGATATCATCTTTCAATGATTCAATTCTTGCATTTAAAAGCTTTTCATTTTCTTTCAAAACTTAATTTGTTGTGTATATTGCCTTCATGTCACAGATCAGATTTGTGTTGTCATCACACAATCTTACAATTTTCAAATCTGAATCAATGCACTTAGAACAAGAAACAACCTTATGTATCTATTTCAAATCAACCATGGATACATTTGCTTCAGATAACATCTCAGCAATTTTCTCAGTCACTTTCCCAGCAGCTCCATCATTAAGCTGTTCTTTAGTTGAAAACTTTGGCTCCGCATTCTGAATGATAGATTCTTCAACTTCAGCAACACTCTCAGAGTCACTCAAGTCACTGTCTGAAGAACTATTATCAGAACCAGCATCAGTATGAACCTCAACTTTTATCTCTGAAGAAGAAGAGTGAAAACTTTCTCTATCACTTGATTCGGAAAAACAGTCACTTTCAGAATCACTCTTGTCACTAACTTTAGTCACATCACATTCTTCATAAGAATAAACTGTATCAATCAATTCCTCTAGAGACATATCGGTTAAATCCTCACTTTTCTTGATGAGCACTGAGTATTTCTCAAACTTAGGTGGAAGAGCATCCAACATCTTCTCATTCACCTTAGTATTAGTGTAAGAAACATCACATTTTACCAACTCTCTCAAAAGATGGTAGTATCTGTAAACAATATCATCAACAGTTTCATCCTCCAAATACTTGAAAAACATGAATTGTTTCTCCAACAAATCTCTTCTACTATTAAAAAAATTGGTCATCTCGAGAATTTGTGTAAAATCCCAAAAAAAATTTCCCTCCAAAAAACTCTTTTTAGGGAAGAAAAAATTTTAAAATTACAATATTCTTAAAAATGACTAAAAAGAAGTATATAAATGTCTCCTCAAAAAATTTCACTAGAAAAACTTTCCCTCCAAAAAAAACTCCACATTTTTTTAACACTAGCGAACTTGGGAACCTGAGCGAACTTAGTAAGTTAGCCTGAAACCGTCTGAGCGAACTTATTAAGTTCGCCTGAACTTCACTGAGCGAACTTGTTAAGTTCGTCTGGTTAAGTTCGCCTGTAAATGATCAGACAAGTTCGCCTAAAACGCTGAAATCTCAGAAAGAACACCAACACAAACCAACTCTGGTGAAAATCATGATTTCTGATCAATATGATGGAATTAGACAATTCTGAACCGTAGGATTGTGTAGAAACTGATTAAGAGCAATCCTATCGGATCAATTTCTTCAAACGAATCCAAAAGCAATCCAAATTGATCAAAAATCTTCCATTTTTGTCAAGAAACGAAAATGAGGAAAAATCCTTCAAATTCTCTTCAAATTCGGTGATATTTGATGTTGATTGTACACGAAAACACCACGAATTTTCTGCTAATCAAGAGCAAATGCTCTGATACCACTTGTAAGTCCTTGACTCGGTGTGTGACGGATCTCTAGATTCGCGGTACGACACGGTGATAACGTGCGGAATCCATGATCAACGTGCAACGTGTAACTCAATCAACAACACGATGTAAATAATCCTCTTTGTATTTCCACTCAGAATATCAGTTTACAAGTTCTCTCAGTTTCTGTTCTGTTCTGATCTTCTGATCTATGCTCTGATCTAGACTATTAAAACCGACAAGTAAACCTCCATTTATAAGGAAACCACAAAGACCACCAAGTTCGCTCTTAACAAGCTTAGGCGAACTTATCAAGTTCGTTCTAAGTTCCTTAGGCGAACTTGACAGCTTCGCTAACTTATAACATAGAATTTCAATGACAGTTACAAAACATGCTCCAACAAGAAGCAAAAGGCGGCAAAGAGAATCTCGGACGGGAAGAAGAATGGGAATCAAATTTCTTGTTAAAGAACATAAAAATCTCGTCTTTGACCTCCTTCGGATTCACTGTATAAAACATGATTAGTCATGAGGCCATGAATCCTATTTTTTTGAGAACATTTACAATCTTGTGAAAGAAACCTGTATTTTCATCACCCTACAAGGACCACCTGAAACGAGATTTTTGTTGAAGCTCTTTAGTTTTTGTTGCTCAAAATCCACCAATTTAAGTCTGTGACATATTAGACTCCAATTCCTCTTCAGAAAGTGGTCTCGACTCCCCCAAATTGTCATAGAACTGCAACATATCCATAAAATCATCATAAACTTTGTTATTCACCATAAGATTATTTTTTCTCCATATCTTAATTGCCTCCATGATTTTTTTGAGTTTGTTCGCAAGCTTCTTACCCGGAGGAAGACGATCTAACGAAACATCCTTGTGACTGATAGTCGATTTAATCACCTCATCAAACCCATCCATATCCATCCAAGCATTGAAAAACTTAAAAGGAGGGCCATAATCAAAAGAGAGGGTAGTAAGGAGTAAAGGACAATGATCCGATTAGGATCTAGGGAACGCTGTCAAAGAAGCATTTCGTCAACTCTTCATGAGGTTCTCACAAACAAGGAACCGATCAAGCTTACTAATCTTCCCTCTCGTGAAACAAGTAAAATTATTTCCACCCATAGAATACTCCAAAAGACCTGCATTTTGAATGAACTCATTGAATAAACCGGCCCCTAATGAACATAACTGAGAGTTCAACCTCTCCGTAGGGTATCTGACCTCGTTAAAATCCCTCAAGAAAACCCAAATCCTCATTACCATGATTTCTTTTAATAGCCAAAAGTAGGGATGTTCATCGGGTTTTTTAATCGGGTTTCGGGTTATTCGGGTTTTTTGTTATAAGAATCCTACCCGTTTACCGACCCAAATAAGATTCGGGTTAATCGGTTTCGAGTTATTCGGTTTCGGGTTTATTCGGGTCGGGTTAATTGGTATTCGGGTTTTTAAATACAAGTTGCAACGCATACTTTATTATTTAACTTAACATTATATTCATTAAATAATAAGCACAAAATGTTAAATAAAAACCTTCTCAATATGATTTTTCATTCAAACTCATGCACTAAACACATATTAACTAAAAAAACACCAAATAAAATAATCAAAAAACTAAAGTGTATCAACCAATCCTATAAACTAAAAAAAATAACAAATCGTATCAACCAACAAACTCATTAACAATGTTCACTATTCAAATTCTCACATTCATGTCTGCTCGTACGTTTTCAATCATAAATTAAAAAAAAGTGAAAAAAATAAGCATTAAAAATGGTTAGATGTATACTGAGCTAAGATTACAAATAAATATTAATAATAAAATACCTTTTTATTATTGTTAACCTTTTTTTAACCCAATTACCAAACCGAATACTACCTTCGGGTTCGGGTTCCATCTTAAACGGGTTCGGGTTGTTCGGATTCCATCTTAATCGGGTTCGGGTTAATTTGGTATTCGGGTTTCGGATAAAATGAACACCCCTAGCCAAAAGATCATTCCACAACTGAGACTGCGTGATTGCTCTTGCGGAGAATAAATATTAACAATAGAACATTCATCAAAGAATCGACCAATTTACCTTCAATAACCATAAAGTTTTGAGCTTTAATCACATTAAATCGAGAAAAGACAGAGCTATCCTAGATACAAAAGAGACCACAAGAATGACCCGAAGCCTCCACATAATCAAACTCCATACTAGATTTGGCTCGAGCATTTCTTTTTGACCCAACAGACAACATAGTTTTTCTTGAATACCTATAAAGTGTATTTTATGCGCCATTTTAAGAGATTTAACGTACCCAATTACATACCCCTCACATTTAGAGAGAAAAAATTCATTAAGAAATAATGTTCTCGACCTCCCCAACAATCACTTCTTTCACAAGAATAGAGCAATCATCAAAATCAAAACCTAAACAGTAAAAAACTAAATTGTATTACTTAGAATGAGATTATAATCATTTACGACATAAAAGGTAAAAGTAATTTAACTTTTGTTTAATAAATCGTTATCTAAAACCAAAAGTGAAACAACTTTATTTTGATTATAATATTTGTAACTATAAGAATAATCATGCAAACCTGAAAAGTGAAAAAAAATGCCCCAATGTCATAAAATAAATATTCATTTTATATAAAATTTTGTCCTGAAATAAGTTCTATTTTTAAATTATTTATTAAGTTTTTATTTCGTCTTTAATCACTAAAAATTACTATTTATATATTTCTAAATTTTATATATTCTAAAATGGTTGATTATTAATTAACTATAATATAATACAACATATTATAAACTCATTTATTACACAGAGTGAATTTAGAAAATATTAAATAATTAGTAATTAAATTTAGAAATTATAAAACTATATTATGAAATAAGATAATATTTAAATAGTTACTAATTATATATGCGATTGATATGTATTTACCGAGATTAAGAAAAAATAAGAGTGAAAAATAATTTTAAGCTCACTGAATTATAACATGTGACGCAATCAGTTACTTTATATATTAATATTAATTAATTTCATTTTCTAAAATTATATATATATATATGTATTATTTTTTTGAACGGTGAACATTGAATGTTGTGACGTTGCACCCCCCGTCACATGGGAGATCCTCGTCCAACTCCGGTCAATATGTTGTCTTAACCGGACCCACTTGGCGTCAAAGTTGGAGAGCATCCAAGGAAAAATCTCACATAATACGGCCCCTTCCGGCCTTGAAGGAGAGCCGATGCTCAAACCCTGGATCGACGTGGGAAAAACCCAAGTGCATCAGCTAAGCTCGGCCTCATTTGCATGCCGCAGAAACTAATGTGGAGGGCAAGGATAGAACCTGGGTCATAGGAACACTAGGTCTCTACCTTACTACTACACCACTAGCTCATTGGCTAATATATATATATATATATATAGGGGAAGGATCAAGAGAAAACCACAAACTTAGGCGAAAACCACTAAAACAATGTTTAATACTATGGGTTACGTATACGTAACCACAATTTTTTTGAATTTTTTTGTTTTCTGTTTACGTATACGTAACACTATGGGTTACGTATACGTAAGCCAATATTTAAATGATTTTTTGGTAAAAACTTATAATATTACATTTATACTCTTATAAAAAAATAAAAAATAAATATAACTATATTATTGATTAAAATTGATTTTTTTAGTGGTTTTCTCGGTTTTCGCTTAACTATTGGTTTTCTCTGGAATCCACCCCTATATATATATATATATATATATATATATATATATATATATATATATATATATATATATATATATATATATAGGGGAGGGTTCCAGAGAAAACCGCATAGTTAGGCGAAAACCGAGAAAACCACTAAAAACCAATTTTAACCAATAATATAATAATATTTATTTTTTATTTTATTTTATTATTATATTTTTATAAGAGTATCAATGTAATATTACACATTTTTACCAAAAAATAATTTAAAAATTGGCTTGCGTATACGTAACCCATAATGTCACGTGTATATATATATATATATATATATATATATATATATATATACATATATATATATATAGGTAAACTTGTATATATATTGTAATACCACGTCTGGTCATTGTGTAGTACAAGTTCATTGTGTTATATGTATTTATCATTGTGTTTTACGTTTTTTAGCTCATTGTGTAGTTAGTCAGGTCATTGTGTAATACAAGTTCATCGTGTAATACAAGTTCATTGTGTAATACAAGTTTATTGTGTAATACCACGTCTGGTCATTGTGAATACAAGTTCATTTGTAATTAGACAAGTCATTGTGTAATACAAGTTCATTGTGCAATACAAGTCCATTGTGTCAAATATTTTTCATCATTATGTTATATGTTTTCATCATTGTGTTTTACGTTTTCCAACACATTGTGTAATTCGTTCAAATATATCAGGTCATTGTGTAATATGCTCATTGTATAATATCAGTTCATTGTGTAATAGCAGGTCTGATCATTGTGTAATATCAGACCTTGTATTACACATTGACCTGATGTATTACACATTGACCTGGTATATTACACATTGACCATTATGCCCTCCTTTTAAAAACAATAAAATGACACATGCCAAGCTTAGAATCCTTCTTACCCTTCTTATTTTTAAAACTCTTTTTACTATAACCTAACCCTATATATATATATATATATATATGTATATATATCATATATGTAACACTATGGGTTACGCATACATAAGCCAATATTTAAATGATTTTTTGGTGAAAATGTGTAATATTACATTGATACTCTTATAAATAAATAAAAATAAAATAAAACAAAAAATAAATATTATCATATGATTGGTTAAAATTGATTTTTTTAGTGGTTTTCTCAGTTTTCGTCTAACTATGTGGTTTTCTCTTTAACCCTCAACTATATATATATATATTATTTAGTAGTTGGCTTTTTGAGTACATAAGGCAAGAACCAAAGGTTATTTTAGTGTTAGCTCACATCATTATTACCGACATTGTGAAATTGCACTCAAAACTAGAATAAAAAGAACAAAAATCATGGGTCAAATTTTTTTGAAGTGCTCAAGAATCTTCAACAACAAAATACACAATTATTGCTAATTTAGCATGCTTAACATTACAAGCCTCTGAACAAGTTATTTAAAAAACAGTTCATATATAATCATTACAGAATAAAAAATTTTAAACCAAAATATATCTATAATTATATAAATTTGCAAATCAGCATATGAATGATTTCAAAGTAGCAATGTGCGTATCATGAATACTAGGGTTGAAATCTTTGATAATAATCATATCATAATCTATTTGTATTATTAGTTATGTTCTTAAATTTTAGAAGTATAAAATATTCTAAAAATTTATCATATGTAAGATATATGAATGAAATTATGTTTAATATAATTAGACGTGGCTTTGCCCTCCTTTTCTTTTTTATTTTGATAAGAAATCTTTATAATAAATAAACTAAGTTTAACTCATAGGAATTTTATAATATTATTAAATTAAAGTTGAAATGTAAAAATACCTATTACCCAAATAGTTATTAATATATTTAACGTATATATAATAAAAGTATTAATATAATATTACAAAATATAGTACAGGTGGGAATCATGTAAAGAGCTCTAGCACAGAAAGCGTAAACCACACACAAAGAAGCAATTTTTATGACATTAATATTTTATGACATTTATAATATCACTAGTTTTAAACCACGTGTAACACACGGGGTGAAACGTTAAAATTATATTGATAAATATCTTAACATATTTTTTTATAAAAATTTGATATCAAACTTAATTAAAAAACTACTAATTAAATATTAGCAAACTTGATTGTAAGAGTATGATGTATACTCTCACTTGGCTCTTCCAAGTGAGAGTACCTTTTTTGACACTCAGTCGCCACATCAGATTGATGTATCACTCACTTGGCTTTCACATGACAAGGGGTATACTCATGTGAGGGATACTCAAGTGAGTATTAAATGCATCAATTTAAAATAAATTCAAATTTTATTAAAATAATAAATAAAAAATACATTAAATAAAAAAACGTTAAATAAAAAAACATTAAATAAAAAACACTAAATAAAAAACTAGTTTTCAATCCCATATTTTTCCTAGATCGCGTTTTGTTTTCTCTCAAAAAAAGGCTCGTCTGGCCCCGTGGTACGGGTTGAGTTGCAGGAACAACGTCCGGTTGGCCTTGTGGTTGTGGAACATAACCCGTCAAACCAAACGGGTTTTGGTTGAAGGGAAGGGCTTGGCCACGGATTTGGAAGGCGTTTTGTTGATACCACCACATCGGGTCGTTAGGATTCATGGCTTTTTTTAATAAAAATATCGTGAAGGGTTATTTAGAAATTGGTGTGTATAAAAATTTGGTTAAATGGGTTATCTATAGGTTAGAAAAAATAAATTAATTTTTTTTATTTAATTTACAATAGTAAAAAATTTAATGAGTAAAATAGTCGTTCAACGGCTTGATTGTGAATTGCCTCGCGTGAGAAATCTCACGGATCATGTCTCACGCCCCCTTCACGCAAGAGGGGGGTGGTGTTCCTTTGACCTTCACGGCGTGAAAGGGCTCACGCCCACCCTTATATGAGGGTAACCCCTTACCCTAACACATATTTATTTAAAATACAAAAGTAAGATATTCATGAGCCACGTTGAGCCAAGGTCAACTCGGGCTTTAGCTCGAAACTAAACGAGTCAGCCTGGCTTGACTTGAAATACTTAACCGAGCTAAAAAAACTTGAGATTCCGAATCCGAGCCACAATTGAGGCAGCTCTTGGCTTGTTGAGCCGACTTATTTTTTTTCAAAAGAAGAAGCGGCTTTTAGGGACTTGGGGTAAATCGTAGCAGATGTTCTTTTAAAGAAGAAAGAGTGGTTAAATCAAAAAAATTTTTAAGAAAAAGCTATGGAAGACGAACAATGTTAACCGACTCATCTCTTTTTCGTGAATGGAACGTTCAACTAGTCGAAAGGAAGTAGGGTAAAGGAAAGCAAAGAAAAATAATGTAAAGTTGGGATCTAATAATCGGCTACAATACAATTGTAACTAAAATTATTCAAACAAGCCAAGCTCAAATTCGGCACAATTTTTTTTCCAAATTGATTTTGAAAGAAATCTTTTAAGATACTTTTTAGTGAGTTTTGAATGAGTTTCGAGAGCAATTTGAACAGGGAATGAGGATTAGGTTTAATGCTTTTCTGATGCTAATCAATAAATGAAAGAGATTTGAACTTTAAATATGTAATTTCTATCGCACAACGCCTCTAGAAGGGTGGTGGGTATGCTCTTCATTTACATTTCAGTGACGTGATATTAACTTTTTCACCTTTTCATTAAACCATTAAACATAATCTTATAAAATACCTTAAAAATCTTGAGTATAAAATGTTGAATCTTAATATATATGTTTGAATATATTTTTACCAAACACATAATGTTGTAATTTCTTGTTCACAAACTTGTACTTTGTGCATAAATGTGGTGTACGCTAGTTAACTATATTCACGCTTTGGTATACACTACATGGTCTAGCATCCCAAAGTGGTGAACTTAAGCTGACATCATCATGGTGACACGTGTTCATTACTGATTGAATGAATGGACACCTGACAACTCATGTGGCAGTCCTTGATTGATTCGAATGAAAGACAGGCACGTGATGAGCACGTGACGTCAAAAGAAGGCTAGCAGAAGAAGACTGGCCATCATCCTCGTACACTTGGATTTTCCAAGAAGTTTCCAAAAGAGGAAAGTTAAGTGAAAAACTTGAGACAAATTGTGAAACCATTTTGCAGACAATAATACACCACCCCCCATGAGGGGGTAAATCGTCTTTTTCCAATATGTCAAGTTTTATAAGATGCCTTTTGCCACATTTACAAATAGATTTGTTTTTAATATTATGACTTTAGATGTCACACGGACATGAGTCTTTAAAAATATACAAATCCGAATGAAAAATCTGAAAATTTCCAACACTAAATTTCGGATTCGGATAGCAATTTAATAAAATTCGGATATCCGAATATTCTAAACTTTTATTAATTTAATTATAGAATATATTTGTTAGTTATACACTTATACTTAATTAGTTATTACTATTTAGTCAATTCATTACTAGAAAACTGGTCATTTGCGACCGCATTTTCGGTCGCAAAATGGTCGCAATTGCCCTGTTGCGACCGTTTTGCTATCGAAAATACGGTAGGAAAAATGCACGTCGCAATTGCCCTGTTGCCACCGAACTGCGACGGCTACTACGTTTTGCGACCAAACTTGCAACGATGAAAACCGTCGCAAATTTTGCGACCGCCTTCTTTTGCCACCGCTTTGCGACCACTTCAGTTGCCACCGATTTGCGACCGCTTCAGCCCTCTTTTGCAACCGATTTGCCACCGCTTCTGTTACGACCGATTTGCCACCGCTTCTGTTTGCCAACAATTTGCCACCGCCTTCTTTTGCGTCCATTTTGCTGTCGCAATTCAGTCGCCAATCCGATGCATAATTAAAAAAAATACATTTTTTAAAATTATTTACAAATCTATTAAAATTCCTAGTAATATTCATATACAAATCAAATCTAATGCACCAAAAATCTCATAAAATACATACATATTCAAAATACTATACAAATTCATAATTTTCTAAACAAAATATACAATAATCAAACAAAGAGATTTTAAAAAAAAATTATAAGATGCATCTCTAATGCCCAAAACCATTTGGGGGAGCAGCATCTTAATTCAAATCTGGTACAATGGCAATATTCAAGTCAAAGTGTCCTTGTTCTTCAACCCATGTTAATTGAAGAGCCTTCCAAAGGTCTCTGACTTTAGATCCAGAGTGAAGTGCAATGTCTTTGGAACCTGAGGTTCTTTCATTGTGAGGAACCCTGACATCAGCAGGGTTCTTGCATGCATAGAAACTAATTTTTCCAACCTTTTGAAGTATGGAACCGGTTTCCAATCTTCAGGCAGATGAAGCTTCAGAATGTCAACTGCTTGATACAAAACAATCAATAAAGCTTGATGGATATATTTGGAGGCTTCAAAGTCAAATAGTGGTTTAGTCAACATACCTGGAGTAGCAAATACATAAGCATCAGTACCTTTGATGATATTCCCGTCATTCAGTAAAAGTTGTTAACAGTTCATCTTTGTTTAACTCGATCTTTTGTATTGGTTAATTAAGTCTGACTTGGCCACCTAGTGATTCAATATGGTCAACAATTGGTATGCAAAGCCTTTCAGGTGGGCTGCCATCTAAAAATGCCATCAGGTATCCAATCTGCCCAATGAAGCAGCAAAAAGTACTAGTGATCAAATCTGTTAATTGAAGTAACCCAGTAAACATAATTCCTAATTTCTTTTATCTTTATTTCTAAACATGTTTATAATACATAAAGGCTTAAACAGAAAGCAAATGTTGCCAAACGAGGCAATCGCGTAATTAATTATAATAAATTGTAGAATAAATTTTCTGAATAACATGCCATAGTTTAACAGTGATTTTAACAAAATGCCTTTGAAAATGGTAGTTAACTTATGCATATAAACAGTGTTGTAAAAATCGCTAGGCGCTAGTCGGGCGGTGGGGTAGGGCCTAGGCCTAGGCGGGATTAATCGGGGCCTAGGCGGGATTAATCGGATTATAATTTTTATATGTAATTTTCAGTTTTTTATATATATACACACATTTTTATATGTAATTTTTATAAAAATGTTCATTTTTAAACCACACCAAAGGTTTTCGCCGGAATTTGGCCGGAAAGTTCAGGTTTTCGCCGGAAATTTCAGGTTTTCGCCGGAATGTTCACCGGAATCTGGCCGCCTAGGACCGCCTAGGCCGCCTCGATTTTTACAACACTGCATATAAATAGCATAAGGTTCTGAACCTAACTAGTAACTACTAGTTACAAAAACAATAAAAAAAGATCAAAGTTCCATGGAAATTCCAAGGGACTTGAACTTACACTCTTCCCAAAGAAATAAAGCCCGATCATGTTTGAGACAATATGTACAACTTCATTATGACTGAAAGCACTAGTTATCATAGTGTGCAACCGTCCACTTTTAAACATATTATCAAAGTTGTGAAGGTAAAAGACTAAAAGATATTAAGTGTGTGATCTGCATCAACTATTCAAGACTAGATTGTTGGTACCAAAACCATATCAAAAAGGATTTGTAGGCCGAGATCATTGTTCTGAAAGGGCAAAAAGAAAAACTTGTTCATGGTAGTGCATGATATCAACATGACATCTGAAAATAATTATTAATCAAGTGGCACATGGTCCTCTAATAATTATACAAGCATGCATACTAACTCAAAGACATCCATACACTTAAACCATATCAAACATGTTTCCCCTTAAAAGAATTAAAACCAAAGGGCCTATGGTCTTCTAACTGTCATAACACCTAGTCGATCCTTTTTGCTTCCTCTTAATAGTGTTCCCCCTTATTCCTCTACTGTCTGTCATTTTATTTCGGGTAAATTTTGAAGTGTTAAACTGCCTTATATTTTACATTAAAAATATCAACCTAAAAGAAGAAAATTAATCACAACTTGCTTGGAGAGCATAATAACAAACTAAATTCTTCCAAAATATAACTTGAACAGTCGATTATATTCATCGTCATAACAACACTAATTGAGCATAGCAATTATTCAGTATATTATTAATGAAGTAAATTCCATTTGCATAGTAACGAATAACAAGTATGGTCACTTGCAAGAATTAAAATATAGAACCTTCAGTCCTGCAGGAGCAAGCGCCTCTAGATCTTTAATAGGCTGTTATTCCATGCCAAAAACTCGTTGAACGCCGTCAGTCATAGACAGCTTTAGGCACCTCTTTAAGCCAGAATTTGCCTTCTTGTAACAGTCTCAAAGAGGTTGACTAACATTTACTATCTCATAAACCAGCAATATGCATTTTAGTGTGATATAAGCAAATGTCGAAGACCAGCAACTGTCTTTTCTTTTGATGCTGCTCTGAACTCCATTACCTATTCAAGATGTAAATGGATAAAAACTTGCATAAAGAAACCTTTCAAAGTAAAAGTGAACTGAATGTGCAATTAAGTTTTCAGCATTTGTGTGTTTCAAATTCCTAGTGAAGTTAGATCCACTATGTCACATATATATCTCATGAAAATTAATCTGAGCAGTTCTGAACTCATATCAGTTCCTGGAATGTTAATGAAGTCCGATTTATACAACAAAAACACCAAATAAGAACTAAATTGAGAACAAAAAGATGTGAAATACCTGTAACACAAATGGTCCAGGAAGATGAACATATACCAAATCATTCACAGCTTACACAAATTGACAAAACAACTTGCATCACATGCTTATTTGAAGATTAAACTTATGGAGATTCAAGAATTTACAGAATGAACAGTTCCTAGGTCAAAAGAACAACAAACCAAGCCAACAAAACCCTAGAAAACACAATATCCTTTAATACGTACAATCAGAGCAAGTATAAAGCATCTCAAGCATCATTAAGTGTCGTATGTTGCAATCGGAGTAAATAACAATAAAAGTTGATGATAGCTTGCCCTAATTCGAAGATGATTGATAATCGAATGCCACAAATGAAAGATAGTCGGAGTAAATAACAAGCATCACCAAAATCAGTTGATTAAATATGATCGGAGAACGGTAAATGCTAGATGGCAGGAGAACTAAAAGTTCTACCCGGAGGCAGAGACGGAGGAGGTTAGCATGCGACGCTGCGAGCACTGAATTGATAACATGAAAGTGCGACGTTGTGATGTGAGAACTGAACTAAAAACGTTAAAGTTAGAAAATAAAAAAAGCCCAAAACAGAAGAAAATAAAAAAAAAGCCTTAATAAAAGGTTCAAAACGTTTTTGCTACCGCCACACCCGTAGCAAATCTGGATCGGTGGCAAATCGATAGCTAATTTTGCGACCGTCATTAATGGTGACAAATGTTTGGTCGCAAATACCCAGATTTTTAGTAGTGTTTAGGTATCGATCAATTTCTTTCATTTGTGTCTCGTCTCCCACTCTCTCTCCCGAGCAGCCGAACTCAATCAGTTTAAACAGTCGCACCGATTGTTAATTGGGATTTTGAACATCAATTTTTTTGCATAATTACTTGGTTGTTTTGGAGTGATATGTTTTTGTGTATACACATTCAAACTTTTATAAATAACCAAATATAACTTCAAGTATTTAAACCCACTATGATCACTTTTAACTTGCGTATATAATAGATAAATTTCAATCGATTTTATTATTAAAGATAAATAACCGAAAATTATAATTTCACAGCATGTCGGTTAAGGATCTTACCAACACATTTTAGCCTAGAATTCAAAATCTAGAGATGATGTTCTAGATTTTTATGAAATGTACAAAGGATGTTCTAGATTTTTATAAAATATACCTTGTGATACCTAAAATCTTTTAAATAAAGAAAACCCCTGACCACAACCATGATGGCTTCATTTCACAATTTATCTTGTAAATGAAAGAGTGATGGGAGTGTGCACTGAGTAATAAATGCCAAGGCGGAGTGGAAATAGGTAAAATGTCAAAAATGAATAAGGGTATGCAATCAGTAAAAAATTCATAATTTGATCCTGGTTTTGGTTTTCTTCATGTACTTTTTGTCTTATTTAGTAAACTGTCAGACCCATCACTTCAACTTCACACAAGACAGGGTGTGGCAAAAAAAACTGGAAAAAAGTTGAAACTGAATTGTATCCGTAACCGAAAAGAAACTGAATAATGAATTCGGTTTAAGTTGTAAACTGTATCTAAATTGCGAATTTGTTTATTGTATAAACCTTTTTTTATATCGGTTTATTCAGCTAGACATATTTTCAATACGGTCCGGTTTATTCGGTTGAATTCGGTTCGGTTAGAAAAAAATTACAATTCGGTTCGGTTTAGTTAATGGATAAGGGTTAATAAAAATCAAAACCAAAAGAAACTGTTAGCCGAACCGATGAACACCCCTAACACACGATAAATCACATATAAATATTTTTTTAACAATATTTTACTTTTAAATACCACTTAATCAACTTCATACTCACATCATTTCTGTAAAGACAATCATCGATGTCACTAGGCCACAAGAATATGATGAATCAAATACAAATATTTAATATATCTTTAGTATTTTTAATTTTTTTTAATCCAATTAAAAAAATAAACATAAAAAAGTAATCAAAATTACTTTAATTCATGAGTTGCATCTTACAGTTTGTTGGGCCCTTAGATGGGGGATCAAATGTTTTGTATTTTGCCCAAAAAGACATGAAGTTTGTTTGGGCTTCATAGTTTCACTGTATGTCTGGACCAAATGTAATTAAATTGGTTTGTGTTTAGGCCCAAAAACATATGAGGTTTGTTGGGGTTTCTTCGTTTCACACTTAGAAGATAAGTTATATTAGAGAAGGGCAAAAAAACGGATTGAATTTTTAAACCGGTCTTAACCCGAAAACCGGTTCACCATAAACCGGTTTACATTAAACCGGTTCAAACCCGAAGAAAACCGGCGGTTACAAACCAGTTTGACCTTTCCTGATGCTGACCGGGTTAGGGAACGGTTCCTCTGAACCGGTTCAAACCGGTTTGTTTTCTAATAAAATGCTTTCAAACCTGTGAGCAGGGAATGCAAAACCACATTCACCTGCACTGTTGCACTTCACCAGCAGCCTGCACATACATGCACCTGCACATCACCCAACAAAACATTTTCAAATAAATTGCTTTCAAACCGGCGGTTGCAAACCAGTTTGACCTTTCCTGATGCCGATCGGGTTAGGGACCGGTTCCTCTGAACCGGTTCAAACCGGTTTGTTTTCTAATAAAATGCTTTCAAACCTGTGAGCAGGGAATGCAAAACCACGTTCACCTGCACTGCTGCACTACACCAGCAGCCTGCACCTGCACATCACCCAACAAAACATTTTCAAATAAATTGCTTTCAAACCTCAAGCATGTGAGTAAAATTAATGTTTCTTGAAAATTACACTCTTGAATGCTAGCTTTTCTTGGAATTACCACTCTTAATATGATTTGATTTAATTTCATCCTCTCTAGTCGTGACTTTCTCCCAAGTTTCTCCCTCCAAGAATGAGATAACCGTTGATACATACAATTATTCCTCAAAATACCCAGCATTTAATTTTCAACAATTCTTGAACAATGAAACGACAATTTAAGCTAATGGAGGCGTTCCAGTATTCCACGATTCATGAATTCATGCTCTTTCTGCTTCGTTTATTTCGCTTAATCACTTTTCCGTTACAAGACAACTTTTTCCCTCCCATTTAATATGAGGATTAATTTAGTTTCATCCTTCTCTAGTGTTGTTAAATACTTGAATCTGGTAATTCAAACATGATTTTTATCTCTTCTGGTCGTGACTTCAGGTTGCAAATTGATGAAAAGATTTCGAAATAAACCTTCAAGTTTAAGGTTTTATGTGTTTTCTTATTCAATAATTTATCCAAACAGTTTAACATTGCTTTCTCCCTCCTATTTATTGAATATTTTTTAATTAAAAAAAATTGGTTTAAGAACCGGTCTGTAACCGACCCGGACCGGTTTAATAGGTTTGGGTATTCCGTGCTTGTAAACCGGTTTTGACCAGAAATTGACCAAACCGGTTCGGTTCGGTTCAAAAAAACTGCTTTGTGCACCTCTAAGTTATATTGGTTGCTTTTTAAGAACAGCTAGCAACAAGGGCTAGTTTTTTTTAACAGCAATATCTAGGTATTCTATGATAATTGGGTTTCTCCGAGACAATACCTAGAATATCCAAGGCAACCCACCACAGGAGGAACCCTCCAACTGGGTAAACCCCCTTTTTTACTGTGACCAGGATTCGAACCCAAGACCTTCACTATAGGAAGTCTTGGGGCTATCATTGCATCAAATGACCAACGATAACAAGGGCTAGTTAGGAAGAACAAGTATGACGATGAAACAATGTTTATGGCTATCATTATTTTGAAATAGTAACAAAAGTAAACAAAACGTCGTACAAAAACAACAAGGAATCGTCAACTTTACCTTAAAAAAGAAACGAAACAGATTAAACCCAAGTAACAATAACCAAATAAAATTACATAATTTTAACATTATCTTGTTTTATACCAAAATAATTTATATAAATCAATATTAGTGTTAGTGTATGACATTCAAAGCTGACTCATGGTCACTATCCACTTCTTAAATAACAAACGTACAAAAAAAACACTAAATTGTGTAATTTACATGATTTTCGGGTTAAATAAGTCGTGTTTGTGTCAACCAATGAATACAAACGTAGCATTCAGATTCATATGTGTAACACGATTTTCAGGCTTACGTGAGATTTGACCCGCCAACTAATGAACACAACCTGTTTAAAAACTATATGAGAGTTTAATCGGAAGGAACATGATGAAATGGAATCGCATATTCTCTTTTCAACTAAATATATATATCACCTTAAAAGTCCACGACTTTAATTTATTTATTTTTTAGAACGGCATGTCGGTTAGGATGACGCTAACCCCTCCTAGCCCAGAGTTCAAGTCCTGTCATAGAGAGTGTTCCTGAAATTATGAAGTGCTCATTTTTAGGATTGAAGTTGAGACCTTCACAGGATGAAAGCCTTATGACAAAACCCTCTGACCACAAGGCCAAATACATGATTACGACTTTAAAAATAATTACAAGTATAATTAGTAATTTAAATATGTTGGAACAAGTGCATGACATGTCCACTTCACCAAATTACAATAAAATAATAGAAATATCTAAAATTAGAGATATAAAAATATTCTTTGATTTATAAATTAACGGCGTGAATGTTATTTTGTTAAAAGAGAAGATACTATTATTTTAGAATTATGGCATTTTAATAATCTGACTGGCTGATTAAGCCTATGAGATGCTAGTTATTGTCATGTGTTAATTTTAGAACCACGCAAAATATTCTTTTGAAAAGGTGTTGCCACTAATATAAGATACAACAAATGCTCAAATTTTGATTTTTTTTAATTTTATGATAAAAGTTTAAAATAATCTTAATTATCAGTCTAACCAAATATCATGGATTCTCTATCATTTTTATTTATGTTTAAAGAATTTCATATAAAATAGACAAATAGTCTAAGGGCGGATATATGTATAAGTCAAAAAACAACCGCTAGCTTAGTCTAGTAGCAAAGATGTATATCAACATTTCACTAAAAATGGAGAGATCTTGGGTTCAAGTCTCACTTGTAACAACAAAAAGGGAGGTCTAAGTTAGGCCATGAGGTTTTCTCATCTATGGTGAGTTTCCTCCTGTAGGGGTGGAGATGATCGAGTTGGTCAGTGGTCCAAATTGCCGTTAAAAAATGTATAAGTCAAAGAGTGGTAAACTGAATAAGACTAAAAAATAAAATAATATAAATAAATTGGTTTAGAGAGTTACTTTGCTTTAAAAGTTTAAAAAGTAAGAGGTAACTTTATAAAATAGTAACTAAGATTTTTATTTGTTTTATTTTAGTTATTCAAACTTTTTTATCTTATTTTAATCATTCAAGTTATGTTATGGGTGACTTTTTTTGTATTTCGTAGTATGTTTAATGTAAAAATGAAATCCAAAAGGTGTAAAACAACATTTTCACCACATCCATAAAATGAAATAGTAACATGTTAACCCGGTAATTACGTAAGATTGGAACAACAAGTGAAACTTGAATGACTAAAATGAGACAAAAAAGTTTGACGGACTAAAATGAAATAAATGAGAAACTTAATTACTATTCTGTAAAATTTTCACTAAAAGTAATTGCATCAACTTTGCTTAAGAAAAAAAATCTATTGTACAAGGGTACTAAGGCTGAGGGGAGTACCCCCATGAAACCCACCGTGAAGGTGAGGTGGCAAGCGTGGTAGCGTGGAACACCACGCCCCCTTGGCGTGGTCCACGAGAGTGGAGTTCCCCCGTGCAAATTTCCACAGTGCGGAGAAGGGAAAGGTGAAAGAGGTGGGGCCAAGGAGTGGAGTTAAGACCAATGGTTTTTAAATACATGTATTTTTCAAGTGGGTGGAAAGTGAAACACCATGCCCCTCAAATGTGGATATCGTTTGGAAATGATGTGGCGCTGACGTGAAAGGGTGTGAAAGTGTGAAAATATGAAACCACTCCTCTTACCTTAACTTTCAGATTTTGGAGTTTTCACGGTTTTAATTAATCGCTTCACTATTTACATATTTTTTTTCTATATATACAAATAAGTAAACTGTTACACATCTCTATCTAAATACAAATTTCAGTTTTTTTGGTTTGAAAATTGAAAATTGAAAATGAGCATGTATGTTTGAAATAAAAACGGGAGGGAAAAAATTTGTAATTATTCAAAGATACATACAATACATTCTTTTTTCTTAAGCATAACTATAAAAAAAAGTTCTTTTGAAAAAAATTCAAAAAATATGTATTTTATACAATTTTTTTTAACAGCCAACAAACAGAGAATTGTCTATGTATTCCGTACGGGGTGACCTATTGGCAAAAGGCCACGGCCAGCTGGCCCAACCCAGCCGTACGGAGCCCTTAATCGCCCCAAGTTATCTCTAGTTTCGAGGAAAACCCACCCGTCCGAAATCTCATCGGTGGTAAAATCCGGACGCCCTTGGGATCGAACCGGAGATCACAAAGATCCATGTTTTCCTTCATTTAGCTACCATGCCCCTTGCTAAAATGATGCTAATAAGGATAAAACCTAAGTATTTTTTAAAAAATTCAAGATTTCTGCCACTATATCACATTATTTTATACGTTAGTATAGAAATTAAGAAGTTAAACAAATAATTATAAATCCACCAATGAGGATATAGTCAACCGTAGATCCAATCAAAGTGGTGATGGCACTTATATCGATGGACCCACCACCCACGTATACGTCCACCAAACAAGTTTGCCTGCTCTAGCCAATCACAACAAACATCAATAGATAAATAAAAAATATCTTATATTATTTTAGTAGGTTAAAAACTTATTTATTACATCGGTTAAATAAATATAATATTATATAATTAGTAAATAAAAAAATTACGTGTTTAAAAACCCATGTGATACGGGTTAAATAAAATATAATTTAATTTTTTAACGCATACACTCGTCAAAATATGTCTACTTTAACGTGACAGTTATAAGTTATATTAAGTTAGTTTTTAAAACATTTTTATAAATTTATATTAATTTTTTTATTTAATTGATAAATGCTAATCCGTATTAAGTTCATTTGTTTAATGATATAATAACAACCCATAATTAAATAAAAAGTATCCATAATTAGATTGATATTAAAAATTTAAAAAAATATATTTTTTTAATATAGTATTTAATATGAGAGAGATGCGAAAAAAATATGCTAAGATTGCAGCAAAAGGTGACACGTGTCCCATAATTTTACTCGTTTTCAAGTTTGAACTGATGAATTGACTTAATGCCAATAAAAACTAAAGAGTATGATTTTTAAAAGTTTTGAAGCTCATACGATAAAAAATCTATGTATAAAATTTGTTCGAATTATTTGAATCGAATTTGAATTCAAGATATTAAATTCAAAATCGATTCGAATTCAAAATTTTTATTCAAATTCAGTTCGAATCGAATTTCGAATTATTTGAGTCCTATTCGAATAATGAACACCCTAATATCAACACACTGAATTGACACATAACAGAACATAAAAAATTACAAGAACTCTTACTGTTACTCTTTTTTTCTCAATGTACTCTTTTATGTTTACAGTCATTCCCGGCTGTACACACGACTTCGACCGTTGTACCCTGAAAAACATTCGAGTTCTCTTGGGAGACTCAGAATTTGTTTTAAAAGACCCGTGTCAAACACAAAGCCTCGGTCATGAATTTAGTATTCGTTTTTCTGTTTTTGTACTTTTCTTTATTTTCATTATAAAAGTATTATAATTTACTGTTTTTTTATTTTTTGTATTGTATTTGGAATTGATACAAGTGTTAGTCTTATGTTTTTGGTGGACGGTTCCTACACGTATAACACTATTTTTTTTCATGAAGGACGGCTGCCCTCATATACATAACGTGGGTACGCACGGCCGACCCTGGGGTAGGCCGAGCGGGGCAGTTGGCCAGGGCCCATTTTTTAGGGGGCGTAATTTTTTTTATATATGTTTTATATTTTTTATAAAATTTTATATACCGGTTTTATATATTGGGACCTTTTTATAAAAAAATTAAAAAAATATTGAGCCCTTTTTATAATGGTTGAGCCCTCTTTAATCTTTATAATGGTTGGATCCTGATCCTTTAATTTTTATAATGTAAATATTTAATGGTTGATTGGTTGAGCCCTAATCCACTAATCTATTTAATATTTATATATTTATAATGTAATATGTAATGTTTGGGCCCTAATAAAGAAATTAGAACCATCGACAAGAATGTTTGGATAGCTTCGTGAATCATCGGTTAACTATTGCGGTATGCCATGTAACATACTATATTTTTTTTATGTTTATTGCTATAACGTTAATTGTTATTTAAAAAAAAAGTTTGTACATTTTGTTTGTAGGGCCTTTTTTCTGACTCAGCCGGGACACTTTAATCTTTAGGACCGACACTATGGGTATGCCTATGTATTTACTTTTACCAAGTATGTTTATTTGTTTTTTATTTTTAAGTTTTGAAAAATAAAAACAAATAAAATATGCACATCTTTAACGATTGACAACAACAAAAGCCCCACCATTTGTTTTCATTCAATAATTTAAAAAGGGAAATTCAAGGAAATTCAGGGAAATGACTAACATGAAATTCAAAAATGGCCTTTAACTTTTTTTTAATCAAAATAGCCAACCAATTAGATGATGCCATTTGTCAAAATGATGAAATTTTAAGGCAAATTTTCATCAAAAATAAAAAAATCGCCAAATAATGTCTGAATTTTCGCTAAAAAAAAATTCGCCATTTTTTAATCCGTCGAAAAAATATGGAATATTTTCGTCATTTCAATATTAAATTATAATTTAATTTTTAATATTAAAACATTATTATTTTTTTCCGAATTGTATTAAAATATAACTATTTTTAAATTTTTAAATTTTTGCCATTTCATATTATATAAATTTTAAATTTTTAAAATTTTTTCATTTAATTTTTTAAATATGAAGTTATCATATTATTTTTAAATTTTAATAAAATAATAAAATAAATTTTAGTAAAATAATAAAATATAATTTTTATTTAAAAAAAAGAATAAAATATTTAAATAATTAAATAAATTAATTTTAATAAAAATTATATAATTTTTAAAATTTTTTCATTTAATTTTTTTTAAAGGAATTTTAATAAAATAATAAAATATAATTTAAAAAAAAGCATTTAATTTTTTTCTTTTTAAATTTTTGAAAAATAATAAAATAATATTTTTATTTAAAAAAACGAATTTTAATAAAATATTATTTTGAAACAAATATTTATACCCCTCCCTACCATTCATTTTAGAAATTTTTGCCACTTTTCAAAAATTTTCGTCCTTTTTTGAAATTTTCGCACTTTTTTGAAATAAATTTCGCCACATTTCAAAATTATCGTAAATTCCAAAAATTTCGCCAGACCAAATCGCCATTCGGCCCCACAGAATTTGAAAAAAAAATATATTATTAAATTCCGGCGAAAATTTGAGGCGAAAAATTATGAGAAATTTTCGTTTTTTTGGCTATTTTGGTAAAAAAAAGTGAAAGGCCATTTTTGAATAAAATAAATTTTAATAAAATAATAAAATATAATTTTTATTTAAAAAAAGAATAAAATATTTAAATAATTAATTAAATTAATTTTAATAAAAATTATATAATTTTTAAGATGTTAAAATTTTTTCATTTAATTTTTTTAAAGGAATTTTAATAAAATAATAAAATATAATTTAAAAAAAAATCATTTAATTTTTTTATTTTTAAATTTTTGAAAAATAACAAAATATAATTTTTATTTTAAAAAATGAATTTTAATAAAATATTATTTTGAAACAAATATTTATACTTCTCCCTACCATTCATTTTAGACACTTTGGCCACTTTTCAAAAATTTTCGCCCTTTTTTGAAATTTTCGCACTTTTTTGAATTAAATTTCGCTACTTTTCAAAATTCTCGTAAATTCCCAAAATTTCGTCAATTTCAATAATTTCGCCAGACCAAATCGTCATTCGGCCCCACAGAATTTGAAAAAAAAATATATTATTAAATTCTGGCGAAAAATTATAAGAAATTTTCGTTTTTTTTGCTATTTTGGTAAAAAAAAAGGTGAAAGGCCATTTTTGAATTCTATCTTGGTCAAATGGCCATTTTGGTGAATTTCCCATTTAAAAAACCTATTTAAAATTTATTAGAAAAAAAAAATTGAGGAAGAGAAGGTTCGGATAAGTAGTGTCTAGAACTTTCTTCTTCCTGAAGCTCTTGCAAGTTGCATTTCTGCCCCCAAATCAACATATAATTTTTTATCAAATAAAACTTTCCCAAAGGAGACATCTCATCGCCAGCTATGAATCTGGCACCTGTCAAATCTTTCCCCAAATATCATCTTGTCCTTCTTTAGATTCCATTTATGTAAACTGTTTCTAACTGAAACTGTTGTTGAAATCTTGGATCTAAGGGTGATTTGTTCTTTGTGCACACCAACTGTTTGATCTTTTGTATCAATGAACTTTTTTCATTTCTTTTTTCTGTATTTTGATTCAAAGTTTGATGGATCCATGAGAAAAAGATTGTGGATTTGTGATTTAGAGGGAGTGATATAATGAACCCTTTTTACTCAGTTGTTAAGGAAGAGTACCCATCAAGTGGTGATGGTGCAAGGGCAAAACAGCCACAGCCACAGCCAATGGAGGGCCTTCATGATGCTGGGCCCCCACCCTTTTTGACAAAAATCTATGATATGGTGAATGATGAAAGTATTGATCACATAATTTGTTGGAGCAGGGGAGGTCAAAGCTTTGTTGTATTGGATCCAAATGCTTTCTCTACTAATCTGCTTCCAAGATACTTTAAGCACAGCAATTTCTCTAGCTTTGTCAGGCAGCTAAATACTTATGTAAGTTATTTTTTCAGTTTTCTCTCCCTCAATTTATATGGAGTCTCAGATTTCTTGTGATTCTTTAAAAAAAAAATCTTGAATTTTGGGGGATGTTCAAATTTGCAGCCAAAATGATGGAATATGGCACCCAAATTCTCAGATATATTGTGATTCTACTAAGAAAATAAAAAAAAAATCTGGAAATTTGGTCAAATTTGCAGCCAAAATGATATGGAGTTAGGCTTATCTTCCCACCATGAAATTTTTGTGTGTGTGTTTTTGTACTTTTTCAGTTTTCTCTCCCTCAATTTATATGATGTAAATCTCAGATTTCTTGTGATTGTATAAATAAGATAAAAAAAATCTTGAAATTTGGTAAAATTTGCAGCCAAAATGATGGAGTTAGGCTAATATTCCCACCAAAATTGATGAAATTTGTTTGTTTAATGTGTGTTCATAGACTGTTTCAAAGATTTTGATTCACATATGTTAAATGATCATGATTTCATAATCCATTGTTGTTTCAGAGTTTTTTTTTGTTGGTGTGTAAGGTTTGTTCTTCATTGCCTTTAAAAAAGAAAAGGTTTGTTCATAATGTGTATGGTCCACCTACCTCATGCCCTCCTCTTTCCTAATCATACATTTACTAATAGCATTGGAGAAGAAAGCTATTTGTGGTATCTATTTGATTGTTGAAAATTAACATATGTTTGGGCCATTTAACATTTTCTATATGATTTATCGTATGCACGAATGAATAGAGATGATGGTGGGTGTGTTCATGACAATATATTGGAACCCATAAGATGAAATGTGCATGCAGGGGCGGAACGAGGGGAGGGTCAAGAGAGTCCATTGACCCTCCGGTCTTTGTGCAATTTTTATATATAAAAGTTAGTTTTTTTAAGAAAAACATGAATTGTACCCCTTAATTGTAGTTGATAGGGAAGATAACCTTATGATGACCCTTCGACTAAAATGTTCTGGTTCCGCCAGGGCTGGATTGTAATGGAAAGAAACTATTGAAAAAGACAAAAATAAAAAGAAATAATTTAGTTGTGCATGCCCTGATCTAAGTTTCTGATAAAATGTTAAAAAAAACTTCATATTTTTTTCTTTTTGGAAATTCTTAGCTTTAGGGCTTTGGTTTCTGAATGCAGGGATTTAGAAAGATCGATCCGGATACATGGGAATTCGCAAACGAAACATTCGTGAGAGGTCAAAGGCATGTTTTGAAGAACATTAAGAGAAGAAGAACCCCGAATGCTCAAGCTTTATGTCCGGTTAATGAAAATGGAAAGTCAAACTTAGATGAAGTTGGTCATCTAAAAAATGAAAAACAGGTTCTTTTGATGGAATTAGTGAAGCTTAAACAACAACAACAAACCACCCGGGCCCAACTTCAAGCTATGGAACTAAGATTACAAGGAACCGAGCAAAAACAGCAAAAGATGATGAATTTCTTGCCAAAAGCAATGCAAAATCCGGATTTTGTTCATAAATTGGTCCAACATGGTAAAAGTAAGGAGTTTCAAGAAGCCATCAAGAACCATATTGGTGAATCAAGCCACACGGGTGGCGGGTCAAAGCTTATTAAATCAGAACCTGAAGAATTCGTGGAGAATTCATCATTTCATGTGTCTGAACTAGAGGCACTTGCTTTGGAAATTCAAGGGTTTGGTAGATCAAAAAGAAATCAAGAACAAGAACGAAAAGATCTTGAATTTGATGGTGGGGAGAAAGAATTGGATGATGAGTTCTGGGAAGAGTTGTTTAGTGAGAGATCTGATGAACAATCTGTTCATAATGTAAATTTCTTGGCTGATAAGATGGATTTCTTGGGCTCAAGCCCGAAGTAGGAAGCCTGGAAGCCCGCTAAAGGATCTTTTAACTCATGAATAACTGTTTCTTGATCTTCCATTGTTGTTTCAAATGTTTTTTGTTGATCTTTGTAGTTATGAACACTTCAGATGGTGATTGAAGATTATGATGATCTTTGCAGTTTTCGGTTGGTTAACTTCTATCTAATCCACAATTATGTCTAGTGTTCATCAGATTTTAATTCAAGATTTGTTGTCATTCTCAGGAGAAGATGTCATCATCACTAAGAAGTTTATCCAGAAACTGTTTGTTGTTTTATGGGTTCTTTAAGCTTTTGTACATTTGATTCTCTTATATAACTCTTTCTTCATCATATCAGATTGGAAGCATTTTCTTGGACTGAAATGAAGTTGCTTGTTCTGATTATATCTCAAGGTTCGTGTACCGATTCAAAGATGTTAGGAGTGTAATAATTTATACAAAATATAATAATTTTTATTTTATATAACAAATATATAATTACATAATAAATATTATTGTATATATAATTACAGTAAAATAACTGTTATCTATACTTTCTTATATATAAAATTATAGTTATAAATATATATAAAAGTAACTGTATATATGCAAGAAAAAAAAACAATAAACAAGTTAAGCAAACAAGTTAAGCTCGAGTTGAGCTTGAACTTGACAAATTATTAATGAAACGAACTTGAGTTTAAGGTATCTTAAATAAATGACCTTTGCTCGAGCTCGGTTATGTTCGTTTACATCATGGTCACTTATTTTCTAGGCTTATAATGTAGATCTCCTTGAAGATATTGTACCGGTTGCACGGGAGATTCTATTGTTGCGGCTTCTGAACGCGACTAGCTTGTAGTTTTGGTATATTTATAAGTGTTTGTATTGTCATAATAACAGAAATACCGGTAACCCAGATGATGGGGATCATGAGCTCCAACGAAAGGCTGCTCATGACTTGTTTTTGATTCATATTAAAACGGGTAGGCCAAATCTGTATCTTGGCCCAATAATATTTGTGTTTCGGTTAGATCTCTAGATTTGGATGTAACATGAACTTTATGGCCCAAGTACTGAAAGTCTCTTTTACTTTAATTGTCTTGGCTGAACAAACTACAAACTACAAAGTTGAGGTGCACAAATTGGGTTTGCAAGCCGAACATGCTTGAAACCAAACCGAAACCGGTTTGATCAATAAAAGTCAAAACCGGTTTGGTCAACAAAAGTCAAAACCGGTTTAGTTTGAAATCGGTTTGAGAGGGGGAGTTTGACCGGTTTAAAACTAGTTTGAAACTATTTTTTGAGGAGGTTTTGACCGGTTCGGGTTAAACCGGTTTCAGTTTAGAGGTTTCAAACCGACGGTTTGTACAAGGTTTAAACCGGTTTAACAATCGGTTTGGGTCAGCTTGAAAGGTGGTTTGAGATCCCAAAAAGGTTTTTTTGTGCACCTCTACTAAAAAGGCATGTTTTGTTTTTTGACTCATTATTCCATGCCATGAATTATATGGTGGTTTTGGTTGTCTTATAAATTCTTAGTAAACTCTTTTATTGTGTTTAATACAAATTAAAATATGGAGTTATGTCATGTTAAACTAGTTTAATTATGGTTGATATAATATTAAATATTTAGTTTTTAGTATGAGCATAAAAAGAACCATTTTGTTGATTTTTGCATGATGATGAAAATACATGAAATATCAAGAGTTAAAAACTAAAGAACTAATTCTATAGAACGTAATTAGAGTTGAGCACTCTTTAAATTGTTCTTGATTCATCGTCACCAAGTTTATCTTTTTCTAGTATTTCTAAACACATAGTTTACCAGATAAAACATCAGGATGCGTGGACATTTCCGATAGTAATTTATTTGACTTATGTACAAATTTCACATATGGAAAGTAACTTATTTGACTTTAAAGGTTCAATGCTGACCAGATGAAGTAGTTTTCATAATTATCATCAAGAACAAAAGGGTACAATGGTATTTTGTTGTGCATCACATTTATAAGATTTTCCTTTTTCTCTTGTACATCAAATTTCAATACATCCTTCTTTGCTATAAAAAAATAAAAATAAATAAATAAATCAAATGATTCTCAAAATAGTTAAAGATGCAATCTTATAAAATCCCTATTATATAAAACTATAAAGTAGCTTACACAGAATTTTAACTGCTACAACCTATCCATCAAATCTGAAATCTCAAGTTGTCATGGTTTTATAAAGATCGAGTTCTACTGATTTAATCATGTCCATTGAATGTTCTAACATCTGCTCTTTCTGTTGAGGAAGCTGAGCGAGAGGGAAAGAAATCATGAAAGATAAGCTCGGCGTCAAAATCTACTATGTTTGGTTGATTCTGTGGACCCATATGTACTTTCCAGTTATTGCTAAGTCAGCTCTAAGCCTGCCGAGTCAACCGAGTAAGCATGGCGTCTTGTGATTTCACATTCACGCCCTCCACGTCACCACCACATCAACATGGGGCAATCATAAACCAAATCACTAAGATACGTTGTGGTTTCACTATCCACACACAAATATATACATCTGGTTAAAATCTCGTGTATTACACGGAATGCATAAATAAAATATTATATACTTAGTATAAAAAACTTATATTTTTAAATACCTGTGTAAAACATCGGTTGAACAAAATATAATGTAATTTGTTAACACACACTCGTCAAAATACGTCTTTAAAAAATGTAATTTATCGTGACAATTATAATTTATGTTAAGTTAGTTTTTAAAACATTTTTTTTCAACTGAGTGTAAATTTTTTATTCAATTGTTAAATGTTAATTCATATTAAATCCATTTGATTGATGATTTAATATCTATTTATAATTAAATAATAATTATCTGTAATTAAATTATATTAAAAATATATATATTTTTTAATATCATTATTCAATAGGAGAGAGATGAGAAAAAATAATAAAAATGAACCAGAAAATGACACGTGCCTCTACGATTTTTATTTATTAATACAAAGATTATTATTTAATATAATTATTTAATAAGAGAGAGAAATAAAAAAAATAATAATTAATGAGAGTGAGAGGCGACAAAATAAGGGTGATAAGTAACCAGAGAGTGGCACGTGTCACCTCATATCTTTATTTATTAGAATAGATAGATAGATGCGCGCACACAACCCATGCTCATTTGCCCGTGATTTCCCTCACGCTTAGCCCCCACGCCCCCATTCACGTCTGAGAGGGGTAGTGTTCCCGTGTTCCACATCGGTGATTGAACCAGATGAATTATACCACGACTTTCACACCTCTACTACGTAGTGCCTTGGTTCGTTTTGAATACACTTATTCTAGTATTGACAAAAAGTTGATGCTCATTTTATTACTTTTTTTTATAGACATGTTTATTTTTGTGATTTTTCTTTTTTTTCGTACTATTTTACTTACTCGTGTGTCATATGAACATGGTAAAACATGCATTTAAGAATATAAAATACTTGAATTATAATATTATATTATCTAAAGATAATTACATATGGTCCGTGATACAAACATGTTTTATGAATTTGGTTTTTCTTTTTGAAAATCATGGATTTGTCATGACTGGTTCTGAAATCGTAAATCGTGCTTAACATAGAAATCATTTATGTAACATATTTTATTTATTAATATTTTTTAAGGACAACATCTGAATATTCTATGATAATTGAGTTTCTTCAGGGCAACACATAGAATATTCATGACAGCTCACCCCAGAAGGAACCATCAACTGGATAAACCCACTAATCTGGCCACATAACCTATTTTTGTTGTGACTCGGATTTAAAGCAGCGATCTTCCATTTAGAAGTCACCGGGGTAACAATATGAGAAAACCCCTTTGGTTTTTTAATACCAGAGGATTTTACGTCCATCTCAAGTTTAGCAACTCTTCAATGATTTTTCACTATTTATACTCGACATTAATTTTAATCAAAACCATAAACTTGTTTTTCTCTTCAACAATCATACACAAACAATTTCCACAAAATTAGTATGGCACGATTCACAGGTATTCATGCATGTAATTTGGTGTTTCTCATACTCCTTATAATCACAGGTATATATACATACTTCATATCTTCATGATTTTAAGATTTTTATTTCAAAAAATAAGTAAAGATTCAAAATAAACGAGTTAATTCCATGTTAAATATTTTAAGTCATATATATTATATACACTTGATTGATAATTAATACAGTTGAAATGATGACATTGATGAAGGGCAAGATGTGCACCGAGTTGTTAGCGTTTGCTCCAAAGTTTTGCGATGGCGATAACTATGTCTCGAATGATTGTTGGGGAGCATGCCGGGATAGATATACCTTTTTAACAAAAGCGTCGTGCGATTACATGGTGACATTTCCGGGTGCGAATCAAAGTGTTTGTAAATGTTGGTATAATAAGTAATGATTTTTTTAATTAATTACGTGATATTATAAGCATAAGAAAATATTTATTATAACTTATTATGGTTGTTAATCATATTACTACCGCCATGTTTATTGGTTGATAGTGCCACATGGCAGCCTGTGAGTGGACCAACTTTTTGTTTGTTTTTATTTTTAAATTTTTATTTTAACCCCTTACACTGTGTAGAATGTATGCTTTTAACCCGTTTGATTTTCTAATAATTTTCTTTTTTTTAATTACTTTCATTTCTTAGAAAAGGGAATTGTGGCTGTATTTAGTTTTTTTTCTTTTTGTGAACATTTCGATTTTTTTTAAATCGGGTAGTATTCAAAATCGAGTACTTTTTGTATTGTATAGCCAGTGACGTTACCGTGACCTTATCGTCACAAATCCAATTGCTTATGAGCTAGGAGTATACACGGCTTTTTAACAATTCACATTCAAGTTATAATATAGAGTTAAAATGCATAAATGGTCCCGATGGTTTGATCAAATTGCATGTTTGGCTCACGGGGTTTAAAAATTACAAATTTAGATTAAACTTTTGAGACATGGTTGCGTCTTTAGCCCCAGATCTTAAAATCAGTTAATTTTTAACGGAAAGTTAGCCCATGTGTCATCCACGTGACTTACGATTGCAATCTTAACCTTAAAAACGAATTAAAATCAGTAAAAATAAATTAAAAAAGTAGTATTTTTACATATTTTAATTAATTTCATTTTCCTTTAGTAACTTTCGTTCACTAACTTTATTTAAAAAACCGGAGTGTGAGACTCTTTTTAGTTTTCTCTTTTTGTCAACATTTCAATATAATTTTTTTTTAAAACGAAGTCTTATAAAAAATTGAGTTTTTTTTTGTATCGGAGCCTATATCGAGTGTCGTTACTGTTGTGGTCCCGTGACAACCCGAGCATATTATAAGCGAACATCATTGCCGGTATTGATATTATTGGAACTGGTCTCGATATTCGGTTTTATTGTTTTCGACGACCTGAACCGGTAATATTTTTATATTTTTTTTTCCTTTTTTATTATTTAGTTTTATGTTTCTTTTCTAGTAAAATGGTCATGTAACAGCAACCAAACACGTAGGGGCAGAGGTTTCTGAGGGCGCCCCTCTCATTTTTCGCTCAGCAGTGTTAATTTATACGTATTCGGCCGATTTTTCGCTCAATAATGTTAATTTATACAGATTTGACCAAAAAATTTATAGTTCTCGCCCCCCCTGATGGAAAAAAAATCGCGGCCCCGGCCCCTCTGTGTTTTTCTTCAAGCTCTGCCACTGCAAACATGTAACAATTTAGCAAACAATGAAGACCAAATACATAACTTTTTTTCAAAACAATAATTTAATAAGTAAAATCGTAAATCATGCTTAACATAGAAATGATTTGTGAGACATATTTTATTTATATTTTAACATTTAAAACTCTTTTAGAAAGCAACTATAATTAAATTATCCAAAATCGACACTTGCTGACTTGTAGGAATAATACTTAATTTAATTGAAACTGACACTATACGAAGTGTGATTTTAATTCTGTCAAAACATAATACTAAATAGAGTTAATAATGGTAATAAATATGAGTTTATAACAATATCTTAATTATTAATAAATACCATTGGAGGATATTTTATGTCCATCTCAAATTTAATAACTATCTGACTATTTATACCCGACAATTTTATTGAAAACCATAAAATAAATTTTCTTTTTTCCCTTAACAATCATACACAAACAATTTTCACAAAATTAGTATGGCACGATTCACAGGTATTCATGTCTATAATGTGGTGCTTCTCATACTCCTTATAATCACAAGTATATATATAAATACTTCATATCTTCATGGTAATAAGATTTTTATTTCAAAAAATAATTCAGGATTTAAAATAAACGAGTTAATTCTATATTAACTATTTGTACAGTAAGTCTTTTATATATATATATTATACACTTGATTGATAATTATTACAGTTGAAATGATGGCATCGGTGAAGGGCGAAATATGCACCGAGTTGTTAGCATTTGCTCCAAAGTTTTGCAATGGCGATAACTATGTCTCAAATGATTGCTGGCAAGCATGTCGGGATAGATATAGATTTTTAATAAAAGCAACGTGTGATTACCTGGTGACATTTCCGGGCCCGAATCAAAGTGTTTGTAAATGTTGGTATAATTGTTAAGTAATGATTTCTTTCATTAATTACGTGATATTAATAAACGAATGAAAATGTTTATTATGATTTACCAAGGTTGTTAATCAGTCTTCGTGTTTTAAACATTTCAACAGAACTTTATGATCGATTAATAAATATGATACCCTTTGCATGCAAACATTAAAAGATAATAGGCATATAATCAGATAAAACAGGAAATCTTAGAACCTAGTTAGGATTATACACTGATATTTAACAATTCCCATTCAAGTTATAATATATGATACAGTATAATATAAAACTAGTTTTACATAGTGCTGAGCGGGAGCACATAAGTTAAAAATAAACCTAAAACTAATACGTTATAAAATAAAATGTTAATATGCACGACCAAAGTTTAAAAAAATAATCAATTTCAACTGTGCATTGAAGGGTTGTGCCAAATGCTTTAGAGGACGTACGGTGACACTGTAGTCAACGACATTCTCCTTTACCATATAGTATAATATCAATACAATATAATAATTAGTGATGTACTTTTATTAAAATTGTGAATTTAATGAAATTATTAAGAATCAATCCACCCAGCTGATGAACTCGAATTCCAGATAAATTATGGAGGGTTTTAATTCTTTTTTACTAATTAAACAAATCAGAATTAATCTTCAAAGGATAATGTAGTTATAAGAATCTAGTTCTCTATAACATAGACGTCTCAGGTTTCAATCATATGTTTTCATGTCATAAACTCTTGAAAACTACTAGTTTATTACAAGTTGTGATTTACAAGATCTACGAAGTCCTATGAGTTTTGTGGTAAATGAATTCTCATGACTTACGAAAAAGCATGGCCGGAATTCCAATTTTGTTTTGTCAAACTATAAAATGAATTTCTTTTTAACTTTCATGAGATTTAAACAAAAACTATGAATTAAATTACGAGACCTATATTTCTAGATAGGAGAAGATGTTTATTTTTCTAGTTAGATTAATTTCTTGTTCTTCACGAGCCAATCTCGACTAATTTATCTAAAAGTTGGTCTATTTTGGTTACATGTTTAATGGTAAATATAGACATTATTTAAGCTGTTAATATTTAAAAAAATCATGATATTTTCATTATAATTTTGTTAAGGGTGAAGGGGGCGTTCTCGGGTAAGGCTATCGGGTAAGGGAACCCGCGCGGGTACACCGCCGCCGACCCCCTACCCGAGTGAGGGGCTTGTGTTTTGCGGGTATATGTACCCGAATGGAACTTGTGAGATGTAGCCGTTGCTATATTTAAATTAAAAAAAAAAACTTTTTTTCCTTATATATACAATACAATTATACCATAATTTTCACACCCAAAAATATTTATTTCTACCATTTTTCTACTTAAAAATCATGGACTCCAAAAAGTCAAAAGCCGACACTCGAAAAAAATCAAAGGCCGGTTCTAGCTAAAACCCGTCAACACAACAACCTACTCAACCAATACAACACCCATATTATCCGTATGGTCAAATTCCCACTCAAATGCCCGTAATGTTTACGGATCCTCACAATCATGTGACCGGACCGATGTTGGAAATAGTTCTAAAACGAAAACGTGAAATAGCTAGTCGATACGGGTGGCCTTGTGATTTCTAGATTTATTATTATGTATTTTTTAAATATAGTTTTTTTTTATATTTTTAATGTATTTTTTTTAATTTTTAATGTACTTTTTTTATTAATGAATTTATTTTAATTATTATTTGTTTTACTTAAAAAAAAATTAGTTTTGTTAGGGTTGTGCCCCCTCCACTTTAGGGTATTAGGGTAAGAAAATAGTTAAAGTGAGGTGACACAACCTCATTGGTTAGTTGTGAGGGTAAAATTTTGGTGAGGGTTATGCCCCTTCACCCTAATTAGTTATTCGTGAAACATTTTTTCAATATTTAAAGAAATTATCGGAAACATATTGCACAACTAGGTTAAAATCCCATGTATTACACGGGTTGAATAAATATAATATTATATACTAAGTAATAAAAAATTATTTTTTAAAAACTCGTGTTTTACACAGGTTGAATAAACCCGTGGAATACAATATAATCTGTTAACACATACACTACTCAAAATATGTCATGAAATTTATTAATATAAAGATTAATATTTTCTTTAAAAATATATTTTATTATTAAAAGATAGAGGTGTATTTAATAAGAGAGAGATGCGAAAAAAAATGATAAGAATGAACGTGGAGACGACACGTGACATGAAAAACCTTTATTTATTATATAGTATAGATTGTGTAGATTTAGCATTAGAATTAGATGAATCTATGTTTGCTAACAATTTATCATTTTAAGTCTTTTTTGTATTATTTTAACTCATTAGTGTTGTAAAAGGAAAATTTTAATATAAAAGTTTTTAAAAAGTAACATTATAATTATATTAATTTTTTAAGTAAAGATAAGTTGGCCTAAAAAAATATTGGAGTTGTTATTTTTAAAGTATAAAATTGGACTTTAGATGTATTAATTTGTATTTTAATCAAGAGTAAATTACACGAAACGTCCATGTGGTTTGTCATTGTTTTGGATTTGCTCCCCAAGTATGAGAAACTACATGTTTCATTCCTGTGATATGACAACAGGTAACATAACAGGTCTCTACATTGGATGTCAGTTAACTTTTTCCTGTTAAGTAGCAGTAAATTTACCAAAATACCCCTCTATTTAAAATAATCAAATTTCCATGGGTCCCACCCAATAACCATCCCCACCCCACCAAGATTTCATCTTCTCCACTCTTATTTTCCCCCTTCAGTTCTCCACTCCTGTCAACAATGAACCAACAAACCCCAAGGCTCGTTACCACCTCTTTAAAACCGCCGGGCAGCCATCGCAACTACTACAATGGCCACCGCGCGACCACAACCACCCCCTTCTTTATTCTGTTCGCCACAACCTCAGGCATTAAAAAGAACAATTCCAAAAATTTGCACATCATCGGAATTTTTATTTTTCAGCAGTGAAGAAGACAACCTGCAAAAAGCGGGTGTTTTGAACGTTCATAACGGCAGTGAAGAAGACAACCTGCATATGATGTAAATCTTATTCAAATTCTTCCAAAATCAAGATTAAGCAAATGAAATCAATTTCAACCTACAAGTAAAATTGAATGACTTGTACGGTACCACTATATTTAGGTTTTTGAATTTGAAGTTTGAATGATCTTGAAATCAACGGTAGATGTTTATGAAATTACTCCCAAATGCATAAGAAACTTTGACTAGATAATGATTTTGAGGTTGGAGCTTTCCACAAATCCTTAGGCAAATAAAAACACTTGCTCTTATGATTCCAATTTTGAAACAACTTCCATCTACATCTGATGTTAATTTTCAAGCTAATTGATTTCAAAAGTGAACATGAACGCAAAAGAAAATTTTGATTCGTCACTGATTTGTAGATGAACACAAAATCAATTTCCTTTGCAATATTCAACTTGTACAAGTCGTTACATCTTCCACCAACATCCATGGAATGGAAGAGGGGCATTTTGGTCATTTTACTGCTACTTAACAGCAAAAGTTAACGGACATCCAATCGAGGACCTATTATTTTACCCGTTGTCGTACCACGGGGAGGAAATATGTAGTTTCTCATACTTTGGGAGCAAATCCAAAACAATAACAAACCACATGGACCTTTCATGTAATTTACTCTTTAATCAAATACTTAACAAATTGATGTTCAACCCAACAATCGGCATTTTACTCAAATAGGTAACTTGAACATAAAATGGGATCCGCTTAAATATAACACTTTTGTACGGGATGTATATTCTATTTTGTTTCATAGTCTATTTTGATGCATTGACCACTGAGTTAAGACCGATTTATTAGGTTTTTTAATCCACAAGAGACCAGAATTCGATTTCTGTAAAGGGGTTTTATTCCTTAAGCCGCCTGGGTTGTTCTCCGTGAGGTTTTCTTCTTGAACGCTCGCCAACCTCGATGTCAGGTGAGCCCGATTTAGAAAACATACTGGCCAGGGTTGGTTGAGGCTGATATATACCGGTTAATGGGTTGCAGCCATGCCTACCAGGTCATGGGTTTTCCTACTGGGTCATGGGTTCTACGGTTTTATGTTTGTTTCTACTTTCTTAATTGTGGTAGAATAAAGGGTGTAGTGGGGGATGCTCCCTACCCCACGTTAATTTTCATGTTTACCAAGTATACATAGTTTTACTTTATCATGTAATCCCTTTATAAGGGTTTTGTAGTTTTAGTATCAAGCAAGAAGAAGAATTTGAGTTCTGTATTTCTCCCCTATACTTTCTATCTAGCCTCTCATCTAGTTTCTTTGGGTTTTGAGTAACTGAACTCACAACATTGGTATCAGAGCCAATCGTGTTCCATGTATACCCGCAAGCGTACCAATGCCGAGTTCTAATAGGAAACCGAGGATCGCTTTTCCCGGCATGACTCCTTGATTGAGCAGATTCTGACCGAGATACAGGCCCTCAATGCTTCTATGCAGTCCATGCGTGATCAGAGATCTTCTGGGTCTTCCGGGTTGTCCGCCAGCGGTGGCTCACCGGCTAACTTCGACCACAAACCATATTTGAAGCTGCAGTTTCCCCGTTTCAGTGGCGATGATCCGGCCGGTTGGCTATACCAGGCCGAACAATACTTCAAGTTCCAATGGGTCAATGACAACGACAAGATACACCTCGTTTCTTTTCATCTGGATGGGGTGGCATTACAGTGGCATCATTGGCTTTCCAAGGCCAAGGGTCCAATGATTTGGGTCGAATTCTCCCAGGCGGTTCAAGCTCGTTTTGGTCCAACTGATTACGAAGACCTTGCTGAAGCCTTAACACGTTTGAAACAGAAGACTACCGTGGTCACATACAGAATTCGAGCGGCTCTCTCACCAAGTTGATGGACTTCAAGAAGGCTTCCTTGTTTGCTGTTTTGTTGCGGGGCTAACTGATGCAATCCGGTTGGAGGTGAAATTGAAGAGCCCGCGATCTCTTTCCGAAGCTATTGGGATGGCAAGATTGGTTGAGGAGAAGTTGACGTTGGAACTCACCTAGGAACCAGTCGCTAGCCCACCTACTGTCGGCCTCTTGGGTCCCAATCCCACTCACCGATTAGCTCTACCGGCTCCTAATCCAGTCCGACGCCTCTCCACAGCTGAACTACGTGACCGCTAGGCTAAAGGATTATGTTACTATTGTGACGAAACGTATAAGCCGGGTCACAAGTGCTTTAAACCACAACTAATGATGATTATCGACTCCGTGGACGACCAGCTTCAAGCGGGGGTGGATTGATATGTACCGGTTAATGGGTTGCAGCCATGCCTACCGGGTTATGGGCTTTCCTACTGGGTGATGGGTTCTACCGATGGGTCAGAGGCGCACCATGCACTAGAGATGAGCTTTTGGTACCCAGTACCTGTACCGGTATCGAAAAATCAAAACGGGTACCGGTACAGGGACTTGATTTTCTCTGATTTTGGTACTGGTACTGGTACCTATACTTTACCGAAAAGTACCCTTTTAGTCCCGAAAATACGAGGGGTCCTTTTTAAAGGAATTTGTTATTTTGTAATACCATAATTTCACAATATCTATCACATTTCCAATTTTCAAAACCCCACTCGCTAATTTGAACGCACCGTCATCCCCAACCCCACTCAAAATTCTGGATCGATTATTTTTGCTTGATAGAATTGTAGAAAATATGGTTTGTGTATGGAACCAACACTAGGTTTGATCAAAAGTATGAGTGGTCGTAAATTAGATAACTACAGAATAAGGTTGTCATCTAATATTGTTGAAGCTTTGATTTATACTCACGACTGAGTGAGAAAGTCGAGAAAACCAATTGTGGATGAGATAGACGATTTTTTAAAAGATGATGATATTGCCATAGGTATGATTAGTTCTTATCTTATTATGAAAACCAATAATTTATGAAATCTGTATTCGGGTACCAAACTAGTACCGGTACCGAAATACAAGTACCGGTACCGAAATACAAGTACCGTACCGGTACTGGTACATGTACTGATTCTATATTTTCGGTACCTGTATCGGTACCCGTATTTTAACAAAATTCGGGACCGGTACTTTCAGTACCGGTTCGGTACGGGTACAACATCGATCTCATCCCTACCATGCACGTGAGTTTTATGTTTTTTTCTACTTTCTTAATTGTGGTAGAATAAAGGGTGTAGTGGGGGATGCTCCCTACCCCACGTTAATTTTCATTTTTCCCATGTTTACCAAGTATACGTAGTTTTACTTTATCATGTAATCCCTTTATAAGGGTTTTCTAGTTTTATTTATCAAGCAAGAAGAAGAATTTGAGTTCTGTATTTCTCCCTATACTTTCTATCTAACCTCTCATCTATTTTATTTGGGTTTTGAGTAACTGAACTCACAACAGAGGCTTCCCCATTAACTGGGTGCGTCACTCTATTCGACAGATTGCTGTTAAAAAAAGAAAAAAAAGTTATTTTGATGGTTTCGATGTGCATTGTCAAAATGATTATTTCAACTTGAAGAATCAAAAATCAAAATAGATAATGAAGTGATTAGTCATGTAATTTCTTTTAGATAATAATAAGCCTAGTGTTATATTATAGCAGATTGTATATTTATGTTAGCATAGGTTTTTAACTATAATTATTTATTTTCTATGTAATGTACATTTATACACACGTGAGTAATACAATGAAATCCTTTTTTTTAATAGCAACCATATATTAAAGAAAATCAAAACTAGTAAGAAACTAGCTGGGAAAATAAAAAGCATTTACATGAATAAAAACGGGCTTTTTAACCACTCTACCCACTTAATGTTACTCTTTCGATTCCTGTTTCCGAACCATAAAAACGAATAATTAACAACCGAATAAAAACGTTTCCTTTAGATTCTTCTTTGATTGAAAACGTGTTTCATTCTGATGACACCAAAGAACCCACCAAACGGACCATGAAATCCTAATTGGGGATTTCCACTATTATGAACATGGTATCGAGTTGGCAACTCGTGTGAATCTTTTTTTCCGATGGCCTATTCTTCGTCGACCGCTTGTTCTTTTTTGATAGTCCTGGACCACTAATTACCGTCTCTTCTGCGAGCCCTACATCGATGTGCCCAGCTGCTGCTTCTCATCGCCGCCACATCACGGTTCAATCGGTGCTCTTCTTGCTCGTCACTACCATCCACCGATACGTTTGGCAAAACCCTTTGCCAATGTTGGACACATTCCTTGTTTCTGTTTTCTTGTTTACTTCTATTTTTTTTCTTATTATCATTATATCCACTTTCGAAACCCTTTTTTTTTAGTTTAAAAGAACTTTTATAAAGTAAAAACAATTATCATATAATGTCTTTAAAAAACGTCTTTATTTTTTTTAAATTTAATTTTATGTATTCAACTCATTGACTAATACTAATTAAAATTAATTAATTAAAGCTTTCAAAAATATTTAAAAAAAAAACAAAAAGATTTGAATTATATTTATTTAAAAACTTGAGAAAATGTAACAACTAAAAATCAGTCAAAGAGAGTATTTATAGCACGAACTTTTCTAGATATATACCAGTAAAATGTTCATGTAAGAACATCAACTAAACATGTAACAAATAACAATTTAGCAAACAATGAGAACCAAATATATAAATTTTTTAAAAACATAAATCTAATAAGTAAAATCGTAAATCGTACTTAACATAGAAAAAATTTCTGTGACAAATTATATTATATTTAATTTTAAAGTTTAAAACTTTTTTAGAAACCTAATGTAATTAAATTATTCGTAACCGACACTTGCTGATTTGTAGGATAAATAGTTAATTTAATTGAAACTGACACTATAAGAAGTGTGAATTTAATTCTATCAAAACATAATACTAAATATGAGTTAATAAAGGTAATAAATATGAGTTTATAACAATATCTTAGTCTTAATTATTAATAAATACCATTACAGGATTTTATGTTCATCTCAAATTTATCAAGTCTTTAGTGATCTCACTATTTATACCCGACAATTTTATTCAAAATCATAAAGTTGTTTTTCTTTTTTCCTTTTAACAATCATACACAAACAATTTTCACAAAATTAATATGGCACGATTCGCAAGTATTCATGTCTATAATGTGGTGCTTCTCATACTCAATATAATCACAGGTATATATACATACTTCATATCTTCATTGTTATAAGATTTTTATTTCAAAAAAATAATTCAAAATTCAAAATAAACGTGTTAATTCCATGTTAAATATTTGTACAATAAGTCTTATATATATATATATATATATTATACACTTGATTGATAATTATTACAGTTGAAATGATGGCATCAGTGAAGGGTGAAATACTGACACACTAAGTTGGCTGAAATAGGCTCCAACATTACAAGAAGTTAATCACAGTACTCAAGATGAGTCACTAGCTTTCCAACAATCTAGTGAACAAACTGTCAGTGCTACTAACCAAGATCATCCTAGTCCTATGACTGAGGTAAGTAACTCTCAACCACAAAATAACGAGTCTCATGAGAATGAAAATATTGATATATATGATAACCATGAGCTAGCAATAGAACAGAGTTTGTAGGAAGAACAAGGATAACCAACACAAAAGGAACAGGGTGTGCCAATACAAGAAGAAACAACTGAGAGATATGCTCTCTCACCAAGAGTCAACAGAGGGATCCCACCAAAACTTTACTCTCCGGAAAAGCAAACAGGGTCTTCTAGGTAACCCATGGCAAACATTGCCGAAGGGAACTTATCTAGAGAAGCCAAAGCTTTTGCTTCTTCTGTGGAGCAAGCCTTTAATTCAAAAGATTGGAAAGATGCTATGGAAATAGAGATGGAGGCGCTTATGAAAAATATTACATGGGAAAGATGCGTCCTTCCTCCAGGAAAGAAACCAGTGGGATATCGTTGAGTCTTCACAATCAAACACAAACCAGATGGAACCATTGAAAGATATAAAGCACGATTAGTGGCTAAAGGCTATACTCAAACGTACGGGATTGACTACTTAGAGACGTTCTCCCAGTAGCAAAGATTGACACAATCCGGGTACTATTTTCAATTGCTGCAAATGAAGGATGGCCTCTCCATCAATTTGATGTTAAGAATGCCTTCTTGCATGGAGAATTAAAAGAAGAAGTGTATATGGAAGCTCCACCAGATTCACAGAGAACTTCAAAACAGAGGAAATATGTCGGTTGAAAAGAACTCTCTACGGGCTTAAGCAATCACCTCGAGCATGGTTTGGTAGATTCACTCTAGCAATGAAAGGATATGGATTTCAACAAAGCAACTCCGATCATACGCTATTCCTTAAACATAGAGGTAAACTTGTGACTTGTTTGATTATATATGTTGATGACATGATCATTACAGGAAACGATGAGGAAGAAATGAAGAAGCTAAAGGCAAATTTATTCACAGAATTCGAAATGAAGGACTTAGGAAGACTTAAGTACTTTCTTGGAATTGAGGTACTAAGGTCTAAACGAGGGATCTTCATATGTAAAAAGAAATACATTCTTGACTTCCTAGCCGAGACATGAATGATTGATTGCAAACCTACTGACACCCCAATGATGGCTAACCAAAAACTTTACATGGAAGAAGAAGCACAATTGGCAGACAAAGAAAGATATCAATGTTTGGTAGGCAAACTAATATACCTCTCGCATACTCGCCCAGACACTACATATGCGGTTGGGGTGGTCAGCCAATTTATGCACCAACCTCAAGTTGCTCACATGGAAGCAGTATGGAGGATTCTAAGATATCTCAAAGGTACAGCAGGCCACAGGGTTCTCTTTCAACCAAACAAACATCTAAAGATCCATGCGTATACAGATACAGACCGGGTAGGAGATAAAGGAGACCGAAGATCAACATCAGGGTACTTTACTCTGGTTGGCGAAAATCTGGTTACGTGGAGAAGCAAGAAACAAAAGGTTGTAGCCTTATCCAGTGCCGAAGCTGAGTTCCGTGGGATTGCACGAGGCTTGACGGAAGTTCTATGGATACGCAAACTTTTGGCTGAGATCGGGTTTCCACAAACTGAATCTAGTATGATCATGTGTGATAATGAAGCTGCAATACAATTCAGAAAATCCTGTTTAACATGATCGTACAAAGCATGTAGAGGTTGATAGACACTTTATGAAAGAGAAACTTGAAACAGGGATCATAGAACTACCATTCGTTTGATCAGAAGACCAACTAGCAGACATATTAACGAAAGCCGTTAACGAAAGAATCTTCAATCATCGTCTTAACAAGTTAAGTATCGGAGATCTCACTACACAACTTGAGGGGGAGTGTTAGAAAATGAAAATAAAAGGATCATACTATTTCATCATTTCCTTTTGGTTGTGGATTTCGACAACTACACATTTAGGACCGTTGGAATCAATCAAAGAATTATCCTCACTTAGAAATTGTATTTCCTTGTATCCATCTATTTATTTGTACCCTCCTTTCTCTTGTAATCAATTCAAGCCATATAAAATTTTCAATATTTCAATTGCAAAGAAAGTGATTAGTCATGTAATTTTTGTTAGATAATAATAAGCCTAGTGTTATATTATAGCAGATTGTATATTTATGTTAGCATAGGGTTTCAACTATAATTATTTATTTTCTATGTAATGTACATTTATACACACGTGAGTAATACAATGAAATCCTTTTTTTTTAATAGCAACCATATATTAAAGAAAACCAAAACTAGTAAGAAACTAGCTGGGAAAATAAAAAGCATTTACATGAATAAAAACGGGCTTTTTAACCACTCCACCCACTTAATGTTACTCTTTCGATTCCTGTTTCCGAACCATAAAAACGAATAATTAAGAACCGAATAAAAAGCGTTTCCTTTAGACTCTTCTTCGATTGAAAACGTGTTTCATTCCGATGACGCCAAAGAACCCACCAAACGGATAATGAAATCCTAATTGGGGATTTCCACTACTATGAACATGGTATCGAGTTGGCAACTCGTGTGAATCTTTTTTTCCGATCGCCTATTCTTCGTCGACCGCTTGTTATTTTCTGATAGTCCCGGACCACTAACTACCGTCAACGTGCCCAACTTCTTCTCATCGCTGCCACATCGCGGTACCATCGATGCTCTTCTTGCTCGTCACTACCATCCACCTATACGTTTGGCAAAACCCTTTGCCCATGTTGGACACATTCCTTGTTTACTTCAATTTTTTTTCTTGTTATCATTATATCCACTTCCGAAACCGTTTTTTAGTTTAAAATCACTTTTATAAAATAAAAAAATAATCATATAATGTCTTTAAAAACGTCTTTATTTTTTTAAAGTTGATTTTATGCATTCAACTCATTGACTAATACTGATTAAAATTAATTAATTAAAGCTTTCAAAAATATTTAAAAAAAGAAACAAAAAGATTTGAATTATATTTATTTGAAAACTTGAGAAAATGTAACGACTAAAAATCAGTAAAAGAGAGTATTTATAGCACGAACCTTTTTAGATATATACCAGTAAAATGTTCATTTAAGAACATCAACTAAACATGTAACAAATAATAATTTAGCAAACAATGAGGACCAAATATATAATTTTTTTAAAAACAATAATCTAATAAGTAAAATCGTAAATCGTACGTAACATAGAAAAAATTTCAGTAACATAATATATATAATTTTAAAGTTTAAAACTTTTTTAGAAAGCTACTTTAATTAAATTATCCGTAACCGACACGACACTTGCTGATTTGTAGGAATAATACTTAATTTAATTGAAATTGAAACAGACACTATAAGAAGTGTGAATTTAATTCTATCAAAACATAATACTAAATATGAGTTAATAAAGGTAATAAATATGAGTTTATAACAATATCTTAGTCTTAATTATTAATAAATACCATTACAGGATTTTATGTTCATCTCAAATTTATCAAGTCTTTAGTGATCTCACTATTTATACCCGACAATTTTATTCAAAATCATAAAGTTGTTTTTCTTTTTTCCTTTTAACAATCATACACAAACAATTTCCACAAAATTAATATGGCACGATTCACAAGTATTCATGTCTATAATGTGGTGCTTCTCATTATAATCACAGGTATATATACATACTTCATATCTTCATGGTTATAAGATTTTTATTTCAAAAAAATAATTCAAGATTCAAAATAAACGAGTTAATTCCATGTTAAATATTTATATAATAAGTCTTTTATATATATATATATATATATATATATATATATTACACTTGATTGATAATTATTACAGTTGAAATGATGGCATCGGTGAAGGGCGAAATATGCACCGAGTTGTTAGCGTTTGCTCCAAAGTTTTGCGATGGCGATAACTATGTATCAAATGATTGTTGGCAAGCATGTCAGATAGATATAGCTTTTTAATAAAAGCAACGTGCGATTACATGGTGACATTTCCGGGTCCGAATCAAAGTGTTTGTAAATGTTGGTATAATTGTTAAGTAATGAGTTTTTGGTATTAATTACGTTATATTAATTACATATTAAAATATTTATTATGACATACTATGGTTGTGAATCGGTCTTCGCATTTTAAACATTTCAAAATAATCATATAACTTTTTTTATAAAAACTATAAAAAATATTTTTTATTTATAAAAAAAATGGTGTTATATATTCATTATTCAACCTATAATTAATACTTATAGTAAATTTAATCAATTAAAATTCTCTTAAAAATTTAAAAGAAAAAAATATTAAAATTTAATTTTTTAAGAACTTATTAAAAAAAGGATACAACAAACTATAGCATAACCCAACTAAAATTCATTCAAACTAAGCTATCAGTGGCTAGAAAAACAACTTTCTAAAAAAAAAATTAGACCCAATTATAAAAAAAAAATTAATTACCACAAAAATAATTACCAAGCTAAAGTCCCTATGGCTTAATCATGTCTAAATTTCTATGTTTATTCGATTTGCCGTATTATAAAAAAAACATGCATATTTCGTAAGCTTTTAGACGAAGAAATTTATAATAACTTGTTTAATGTTTAAAGTTTAAAACTCTTTTAGAACGCTACTAAAATAAAATTATCCAAAACGACACTTGCCGATTTGTAGGAATAATACTTATTATTTAATTGAAACTTACAATTTAAGAAGTGTGATTTTAATTCTATCAAAACATAATACTAAATAGGAGTTAATCTATATCTATACATACTAATAAATAAAGGTTTTGAGAGGAACACTTGTCACTTCCTCATGCATTCTCACATTAGTTTTTCCGTCTCTCTCTCCTAATAAATACACATATATCTTATCAAATAATAATGATATTATAAATATATTATTAAAGAAAAATACTAATTATATTAAATAAAATTATATATATATATAATAGGAAATCAAAATATAATTAATTAAAAAAAAATATTAATTTGTTATATACACACATTTCCACTGATATATCTCGAGATGATCATAATAGTCTGATAAGTTAGACGATCATAAATAGTCTGACAAGTTAGGACGTATTTTACAAATTTATAAGTTATATCGGTTTCAATATCAACTCGTGTAATACACGGGATTCTAAACTAGTAATAGTAATAAATATATGTTAATACCAATATTTTAATTATTAATAAATACCATTAGAGGATTTTATGTTCATCTCAAATTTAGTAAGTCTTTAGTGATCTCACTATTTATACCTGACAATTTTATTCAAAACCACAAACTTGTGTTTTTCCCTTGACAATCATACACAAGCAATTCCCACAAAATTAGTATGGCACGATTCACAGGCATTCATGTCTATAATGTGATGCTTCTCATACTCCTTATAATCACAAGTATATATACATACTTCATATTTTTATGGTTATAAGATTTCTATTTCAAAAATAATTCAAGATTCAAAATAAACGAGTTAATTCCGTGTTAAATATTTGTACAATAAGTCTTATATACACTTAATTGATAATTGATACAGTTGAAATGATGGCATCAGTGAAGGGCGAAATGTGCACTGAGTTGTTAGCGTTTGCTCCAAAGTTTTGCATTGGCGATAGCTATGTCTCAAATGATTGTTGGCAAGCATGTCGGGATAGATATGCCTTTCTAATAAAAGCAACGTGCGATTACATGGTGACATTTCCGGGTCCGAATAAAAGTGTTTGTAAATGTTGGTATAATTGTTAAGTAATGAGTTTTTTGTATTAATTAGGTGATATTAATAACATCTTAAAATATTTATTATGATTTACTGTGGTTGTTAATCAGTCTCCGAAATTTAATTTTTCAACAGAAGTTTATGATCAATTAATAAATATGATACCCTTGGCATGCAAACATTAAAAGATAATAGGTATATAATAATCAGATAATACTGGAAATCTTAGAACCTAGCTAGGATTTTACACGGCTTTTTAACATATCACATTCAAGTTAAAATATATAGCTAAATTGGATAAATGGTCCACGTGGTTTGATAAAATTGCTTGTTTAGCCTCAGAGTTTAAAAACTACACATTTAGCCCAAACTTTTAAGACATGGTTGCGCCTTTTACCTCTAATATTAACACCGGTTTGTTTTTAACGTAAAGTTAGCCCATTTGTCATCCACGTGATTTAAGATTGCAAACTTAACCTTAAAAATTAATTAAAATCACTAAAAATCAATAAAAAAGTAGTATTTTTACGGATTTTTTACGAACTTTTAATGATTTTTATATATTTTTATTAATTTCATTTCCCTTTAATAACTTTCGTTCGTTAATTTTTTTTCAAAGAACGGAGTGTGAGACTGCTTTAATTTTTTTGTTAACATTCCAATATATATATATATATATATATATTAAAACGGAGTTTTTTGTATCGTAGCCTATATCGAGTGTCGTTAACGTTGTGGTACCGTGACGACCCGAACATATTATGGGCAAACAACATTATTACCGGAATTGGTATTATCGGAACTGGTCTCGATACTCGTTTTTATTGTTTTCAACGATCTGAACAGGTAATATTTTTATATATTTTTTCTTTTTTATTATTTAGTTTTACATTTCTTTTCTATTAACATTATTTTTTCCGTTACACATACGTTTTCATTGAAATTTTATTAACGTGCGACCCACACCAACCGCGAAGCGCAAGTAAACCAACTAGTTATCAATTAAAACAAATAAAAAATCTTAGAGATCTAAACAAAATTAGTCGTTAAACTTCAAACATTCTAATAAATAATTCAATATTTATGGTCTCTGGAGTAATTTTAATCTTTAATCATTGAGTGATCTTGTTAGTCAACAATCGAGTACTAAAAAAATGGTTCGATATTGATTTTTTTCCTATTTAGACATCCCATTATATACACACGCATATTATAGGGAAGGGTGCGTTATCTGGTTTTTATCATACGAATAATACGAAGCTATTAGCACGCGACACATGTACTTCGACGAAAAGTAAATACGTGTGCGCGCCATAATTACACACATTATAAAATAATTATGCAACCATATATAACTAATTACGAACAAATACTAAAGCAACTTATATAAAATAATTACACAATTTATAGGATAATAACGCAACATGTGTTAATAAATACGCACATTATACGTACATAACATCGACGCTTTTTTTAATACTTCGATTTTTTATAAACTTTTCATAGATATATACTATTAAAATGGTCATGTAACAACGTTAAACAAACATGCAACAATTTAGCAAACAATGAGGACCAAATACATAATTGTTTTTTAAAAACAATAATCTAATAAGTAAAATCCTAAATCATGCTTAACATAGAAACAATTTCTGTAACATATTGTATTAAATTTTTAAAGTTTAAAACTCTTTTAGAAGACTACTATAATTAAATTATCCAAAACCGACACTTGCTGATTTGTTGGAATAATACTAATTATTTAATTGAAACTGACAATTTAAAAAGCGTGATTTTAATTCTATCAAAACATAATACTAAATAGGAGTTAATAATGGTAATAAATATATGTTAATAACAATACTTTAATTTTTAATAAATACCATTAGAGGATTTTACGTTCATCTCAAATTTAGTAAGTCTTTAGTGAACTCACTATTTATACCCGACAATTTTATTCAAAACCATAAACTTTTTTTTCCCTTAACAATCATACACAAGCAATTCCCACAAAATTAGTATGGCACGATTCATAGGCGTTCATGTCTATAATGTGGTGATTCTCATACTCCTTATAATCACAGGTATATATACATACTTCATATCTTATGGTTATAAGATTTCTATTTCAAAAAATAATTCAAGATTCAAAATAAACGAGTTAACTCCATGTTAAATATTTGAACAATAAGTCTTATATACACTTGATGGATAATTGATACAGTTGAAATGATGGCTTCGGTGAAGGGCGAAATGTGCACCGAGTTGTTAGCGTTTGCTCCAAAGTTTTGTAGCGGCGATAACTATGTCTCAAATGATTGTTGGCAAGCATGTCGGGACAGATATGCCTTTCTAATAAAAGCAACGTGCGATTACATGGTGACATTTCCGGGTCCGAATAAAAGTGTTTGTAAATGTTGGTATAATTGTTAAGTAATGATTTCTTTTATTAATTACGTGATATTAATAAACGAATGAAAATGTTTATTATGATTTACCATGGTTGTTAATCAATCTTCGTGTTTTAAACATATCAACAACGTAATATAGTTTAGGTAATAACGCAGTATCAAACCAATGGCACGGTCAAGTTCCAGTACTCAACGTTTGTTATCGTTTAGTCAGTTTAATTAATGAGTGGGTATTGTGTGCTTGTGATACAAATACGTAAATGACAGAAAAGTAAATGACGATAAAGTAAATAACAGATGATATAAAATGTGCGTGAAGTGTGTAACAGAAATGTAACTAACAGAAATGTAAATAACTTGAGAATAATCATATCACAACGAGTATTGCTTTGGGCTTCGAATCAGCTTGGTATATGATAATGTTATGTTAACTAATACGATTGTATGACTAATAAAAATGTGTGAACGGTACAACACTTGAGCCTCATTCTCATAACATTTGGTTCACGAATTATGTTCTTTAATATTAAAATAGTAAGACTACTATCATTACCCTCAACTATTTAATAGATCCGTACATTCGTATGCTTAAGATCTACCTCCAAGTTGGTTTAAGACATCAAACTTAAATACTTATTTTTATTAAAAGAGTGATTAAAATGTGTTCACCGGGATGCAATGCAACAATGGGATTATGTATAAAGACGTATCGTTCCCAACACGAGTTTACCAACTCTTGGTATATATCAGAAACTGAAACATTATTCCTAGTTAAACTAGGTATGCGGCAAACATTGTTCAAAACCACTAAGAAGTAAAAGAACACATTCTCCCACAGCCTTCACTACGACTCTTTGTCCATTGTCAACATGGAGATCCTAGTCGCCTTGTTTCAACTTTCTAACCTTCCTTAGTCCATGCAAATCATTACAAATGTGAGAACCAAATCCTATGTCAAACATCGATGATTTGCTAGACAATGAGAAAATCTCAATAACTATCTCTCCTCTAGATGTTTTCTTCTGTTTTAGCTTAACCAGTATTTCGGGCAGTTTCTCTTCCAGTGCCCAACTTCATCACAATGAAAACATTTGACATCCTCCGGAGGCTTTTTCTTGGCAACAGCCTTGCGTTTGCCCTTTTTACTATTCTTGCATTTACCTTTGGCTTCAGATTTCTTTACTCGACCCTCCTTGATCATCAGTATTGGACCTGACTTGCTAGAAGTCGGTATGTTTATTTCGACAGTTTTGAGCATCATATGCTCGAGATGGTCTTGTCCCAAACATTCATATTATAGTTCAAGCTGAACAGATCATATGACTTAGGGAGTGAGTTGAGGATTATATCTCCAGCCAACTCATTGCTCAAGGGATAATCAAGATGTGCTAAGTGATCAATGTAACCCTTCATCTTCAACACGTGAGTATTGGCCGAAGAACATTCCCGCATACGACAACCAATAAGTGATCTTATTACTTCAAAGCGCTCATGACGATGTTTGTGGATTTCTTTGGTTTTGTATTTGAAACATTTTAACCGATATTTATGACCAGTTGATGGACGATAAATATGATAATTTTTTCATGTATATATTAAAAGATAAAAACTTGAAAATCTTAGAAACGAATTTCATATTATTTGACTTTATTACTAAAAAATCATTTAACAAAAAAATATATAATTATTCCCAAAGTTGGTTAACCATATAAACCAATAAAACTTGTCTTTTTCCATGTACGATATTATTTATAATCTTCCCACATTTCATTAGTTTATGTACCAAAAAGTCCTTTACTCTCTTTTTTAATTTTTTAGAACCAAAAGAAGAAACTGAGAGTCAGTAATATATTAAAATGGCTTCCAATATGGTTGGTGTGGTTCTAGCCATGGTCCTTATTGTCTCCATTTGTGGTGGAGCCACAGCTCAAACAGGTTGCACCAATGCCCTCATGGGTATGTCTTCTTGCCTTAACTTTATCACAGGAAATACGTCCACCCCTTCGTCTTCGTGTTGCTCGCAGCTCGGAAACGTGGTTCAGTCTCAGCCACAATGCCTTTGCCAGGTTCTAAATGGTGCTGGTGTTACACTTGGTCTGAGTATTAACCGGACACTGGCTCTAACACTTCCTGGTGCTTGTAATGTTCAAACTCCACCGGTCAGCCAATGCAACGGTAAGATTCTTGTTTTTGTTTTCTTTATTATGTTCCTTTATCGGTAGAGATGTCACGAAAGACGCTCCAAATGGGTTGGATAATGGGTCAAACTGTGACAGGTACCAGTCAAAATGGGTAATTTTCAAGACGGACAAATTAACTTGCAAATACTATTTCGTCCATTTCTCTAGAATTTAATTAAACTAGATAAAAATAACTTAGTTGCAACGAAACATTTGTAACTTAAAAAAACAAAATATTTTAATAATTATAGCCCAAAATTAAGTATAGAGATTAAAACTATTATTAAAAAATATTTTTTTAAAACCAAAAAAATAATTATGACGCTAGCATAGAGGCCTGCTGACGTAAACGAACTAGAAAGGAGGGTAGCTAGGCTGGGATTCGAGGCCGCACCTCACGGTTGAGTAACCAAGGCGCTGACTAGGGCTGTTTAAAAAGCTTGCGGCTCGTGGTTCGCTCGCAAAAAAGTTCGGCTTGAAAAAAGCTCGGTTGTAAACGAGCCGAGCCGAGCTGGCTCGAATTGTAATCAAGCCGAGCTCGAGCTCGTGGCTTGGCTCGTTGGCTCGTCTAAATAACTAATTTATATATATATATATATATATATATATATATATATATATATATATATCATATATATATGTGTGTGTTATATGTGTTATATTTGAAGTATAATGTTTTTATTTTTTAAGTTCATTTGTTTTCAAGGACTCTAAGTTTTGGACTAAAATTTTACTTTATTTATCGTTGTATTTACTCTCTACTTTATAAGTTTTGGGTTATGTATGTTTTTTTTGTCTTTTATATATTGTCCCTTCACTTCAAACCGAGAATAAAAAAAATTTGTTTATATATATATTAATGTGTAAAAAAAACGAGTTGGCTCGAGCTTTTTACGAGCCGAGCCGAGCTAGCTCGTTTAATTTCGAGCTCGAGCCAAGCCTGGCTCGGCTCAGCTCGGCTCGGCTTGTTTACAGCCCTAGCGCTGACCACTGGGTTGCTGACCACTCACATGAAAACCCACTACAGTATATATATACAACAAAAAAACACTGAAATTAAAAATAAAAAAAAACTAATCAGATATGTTACGTGCCAGGCCCTGACTGGACCAAGTTACTGTTCACTATCATCTATTTTTAATATATATATATAGTAATTAGTAAATATTTATTCTCTTAAATTTTGATAATATAAACTTTATTAATACAATAACTATATAGATGATTGAATAAATAATGAATTTAGAAGATTGTATTCAAAGAAATAAACGAGTCAAAATTATCACATCTGTCAGTGGGATGGACTAAAATATTTTAACAAATTTTGGTTTTATGTAGCTGCAAACGGGCCATCTGCTTCTTCTACGCCTACACCGGCTGCTTCTCCAGAAGGATCTACTTCTAAGCCTGATATATTACCCGAAAGCCCGACGGAGTCGGATACTCCATCAGGTATACCATATCAACACTTTTTATTTTATATTTAATTGATAATAAGCCGATGAAACGATAATTGCAGGGTCAGGGTCGAAGACAATTGGCTCGACGCCTAATGGAAGCCAATTAACACAAGTGCGTTTTCATCTCTTGACACTCGTTATGTTCGTGTTTGTCGTGGGCTTCAACGACTACTAGTTCGAGATTGTAACTTCATTTTTTGTTCTATTAAGTGATGAAGAAATTCGATTTCTTCTTTATGTTTATGTTGAAGGGTGATTTTTTATTTATTGGACCGAGGGATGTCTTATTTTTTGGAAGAAGCAATTTATTGTTTTTGTGTAAGGATATTATGTGATTGTCGTCTTGTTTGTTATCAAATCATAGGTTAATCTCTATCTAGCATGATAAATTTGGTTGCATATATAAAACAAATCTATAGACCACCCAAAAACCAACCATGGTTTGTCTTAAATTTATAAAAACATAAACGGTTTCCTCCTTTTGGATGTTATCTTCCTCATCAACATGCATTTTCTTCTTCATAACCTCATAATGCCACTCAAGCAAATTGAGATATTTGACATAAATGATACGTAAGTTTGTTTCCAAATCTCAATTGAACCTGAGTTTCACGGCTCAAAGGTGATCAAAATAAGTATTTATGTAAGCCTTCTCACGAACATGATAGTTTTCTTCATCACTATTTTCTTCTTGATCCATTGCTTGCTTACCCTTTCCTTTTGAATCAACATCTTATTTGTCTTCCAAATCATCAAACATCGGTTTGATCTTGCATTTGTCTCCTTCTAGAATGACTTCAAACCCTTGTTTTACTATAAATTCCATACTAGTTATATTTTTCTTTTGGGATGGAGTATAGTAAACACAAGGAACAATTGTTCCTTTTCCAAAGAAGTTTGCCTTTAGTTTTTCAATTCCATTGGTGAAAATCATGTTGCTTTCTCGAGTTTAGTCTCGATTCCAAAGGTATTTTTGAAACATACGAACGGATTCTTGTTTCATGTTATATGCATCTTAAAATCTAGACTAAGAAACCATATTTCATTGCAAGCTTTGAACTCAGTTCCTTCAGTTAAGTATACTATAATTGGATTTGAAGAAACGAGAGTTTTTGTATTTGATTTCTTAGTAGGACATGAGAATGCATAATGACAGAAATTTTGATAACAATAACACCGAATTAAAGACTTATCTTTTGTATTCTGTATGGTTTGGGTTATCCTTCCTACTTCCTGATATGTGTAGGGACTTGTTCCTTGCACCCTTTGTCTACCGATATACAGATTCTTGGAACGAGATTTCAATTGTTTTGCTTTATCCATGATCCGTATTGCCACTGCGTTCTTCAAGTTATAAGGATTCTTGGCTTTTTTGATTCTGGGAGACGATCCACCAATTAGTCGTATGCAATTAGAGGTTCACCGTGATTCCTCCTAGGCTTCCCCGTATGCAATTAGTCTGGTCTCCAGGACGACTTACAAACGATTGTTATCTGGTCTCCATTGATTCTTCCCTTGCTCTGATACCATTATAGAATCCTAGGCAATCATGTTCGATCAATTCAAGTTTCGATTTTGTTTCATTTTTTTTCTTCTTATTAATTTGTGTCTCTTGATTGAATGATTGAAACATCTGGGATTCTATGTGTTTGCTAAGAAGGCTTTATTTGGTCTTAAGCAAACATCATGAGTTTGGTTTTCCAAACACTTTTATGCTTTTATTATTTTTAACTTTGCTTAGTGTGTATGTGATACCTTTTTGTTCGTCTATTACAAGGTTTTGATCACATGTTACATTCTTGATTATTTTGACGGTATTGTTAGTAATAGTAGCTCTTCAGTTTTTGTGCTAGACTTGATTAAGCAATTTCACATTCAATTTGTGCTTAGGGGGTGTTTGAGATTACTTTTCAAACCTCCTTATTGACTTATTACCTTTTGTAATAAGTCAATAAGTTATAAGTTTGTTTGGATAGAGGAAAAAGAGTTTTCAAAAAGACTTTTAAAAGAGGGGTGAAAAGTTTTTTGAGAAATAAGAATTTCTTACTTTTCATTTCCCCTTTTGACATTTCAAGGTAATTTTACTGATATACTCAACCCTTATATGAATAAAAGTCAATCCAAACAATTTTTAAAAAATAATTTATTGACTTATTGATTTTCCTCACCACATAAGTTAATTCAAACATTTTTTTAAAAATTCATTTCCAAAAAGTAATAAGTCAATAAATCCTTTTGACAAAAAACACTTTTAGGGTTAAATAAGTAATCCCAAACACCCCCTTAACCACTTCAAATTATTTCATTGTGATGTCATTTTTAATAATGTAACTTTCAAATATTATGTAATCTTTAAATTTTAAAATTTAAAATTTCTCCCTATTTTTATAATATTTAAATATATATTTCATATACATTTTATTGTACTAAATATTACGAAATTTAAAAATAAATAGTTTATTAAAATTAATTATTTGGATTTTAAAAACTAGATCTAAAGGTGGTGATGATATGGATGCATTTTTAGTCAATATTAGTTAGTGGCAGAAAATAAATATTTTTGAAGGATTATTAATTATTATGTGGATGTTATTAGCAAAAAGTATTTTGGTTTGGTGGAGTTCAGCCACCTTGAGTTGCTAGGTGAATATTGGTTGGTCTGTTTATGAATTATGACTTTAAAATTTTAGTCAAATCAGATAAAAATGTGATCATTAATTTTATATTCTGTAGAGTTGATCAACTATATAAACCAATAAACTTGTCCTTTTCCATGTATGATACTATTTATAATCATCCACATTTCTAACATTTCTGCACTAAAAACTAAAAAATCCAATAAAATGGCTTCAAAAATGGTTGGTATGGTTCTAGCCATGGTTCTTATTGTCTCCATCTGTGGTGGAGCCACGGCTCAATCAGGGTGCACCAATGCCCTCATGGGTATGTCTTCTTGCCTTAACTTTATCACAGGAAACACATCCACCCCTTCGTCTTCGTGTTGCTCGCAGCTTGGAAACGTGGTTCAGTCTCAGCCACAATGCCTTTGCCAGGTTCTTAACGGTGCTGGTGTTACTCTTGGTCTGAGTATTAACCGGACACTCGCTCTAACGCTTCCTGGTGCTTGTAATGTTCAGACTCCACCAGTCAGCCAATGCAACGGTAAGATTCTTGTTTTCGGTTCAACATTATGATCCTTTACGATAGAGATGGCAAAATAGACAGTTCGAGTAAGTTGGATAATGGTTTAAACTGATTCAGGTCAAAATGGGTAACTTTCGAAACGGACTGATTAACTTGCAAACACACTTTTATGTTTTTTTCTCTAGATTTTATCTATACTAATAAATATTTATTGTGTTAAATTCGATTATAAATATTTTATTATTACAATAATATTATATAGGTTTTTAAGTTGTATGCATAAAAATTAAACTTTCATGATCTTTCAACCCGTTTAACTTTGTCTTTAAGCCAAGATTTTTTATTTGATCTATTTAAGATAAAAATAACTCTGTCAAAATTCTCACCTCTACTTATCGTGGTTCAAATCTCTAACGAATTTAGGTTTGTTGTTGCTTTGTGTGTGCAGCTGCAAACGGGCCACCTGCCACCTCTACTCCTACGCCGGCTTCTTCTCCTGAAGGATCTACTTCTGAACCGGATATATTGCCCGAAAGCCCGACCGAGTCGGATATTCCATCAGGTATAACAAAGTCATAAATGAATTAAAATTAGTCTATATATAATTTATTTTCACCGAGGGCACGGTACCCTCATATAGATATGCACAAAAAAACCGGTTTGAAAAACCAAACCGGTTTCAAACCGAAAACCGAACCGGTCGTGAACCGGTTTATACAAAACCGGTTTCAAACTGGTTCAAACCGCCGGTTTAAAACCGGTTTGAAACCTATACATTTAAACCGGTTTGAAACCGGTTTAACCCGAACCGAGCCGATTAAAAACTGGTTTCAAACCGTTTTTTAAACCGGTCAACGGACCATCTCAAACCGGTTTCAAACCGGTCCGGTTTGAACTCAAACCGGTTTTGACTTTTTGTTGACCAAACCGGTTCGGTTCGGTTTTGAACCGGTTCAGGTTAAAAAACCGTTTTGTGCACCTCGACCCTCATGTGGTGGGTTCACTTCACTCTATGCAATCGAATTACATTAGCGGTTGGGCTTATATAATTAAGAATGGGTTGGGCTATCTTGGGCCAGGCTATCAACACTTTCTTTTTATTTTAAAGTTTTCTTATAAATAATTAATATTAAATATAATTATAGAATTATCATTAGAATAAAGATATTATTCTTTTAATAAGATGTAAATGTTTTGTTAGTATATATTGGGCAACTTTTAACTTGTGACTAGTTCTATCCATTATAAATGTTATCAACAAAAATAACCTAAATTGACTTATTTCTATTTAAAATAGCTACCACTCTTGCTAATAAGCTGATAAAACGATGATTGCAGGATCAGGGTCGAAGACAGATGGCTTGACACCTAATGGGAGTCGATCACAAGTGCCTTTTCATCTCTTGGCCCTTGTTATGTTTGTGGTGTCGTGGGCTTCAACAACGACTAGTTTCTGATTGTTACTTCATCTTTGTCTTCCAAGTGATACAGACGATTGATTTCTTCTTTATTATGTTGAATGGTGATGTGAGTGATCTTGTTTATAGGATCGAGACTCGAGAGAGATCTTATTCTTTTAGAGAGCTATTTCTTGTTTTTGTGCAAAGATATTATGTGATTGTCTCTATTTTTTTTTATCAAATTAAAGGTTAGCGTGATAATTAAATTTACTTACATATGTAGAAACAAATGAAAAGATCACCCCGAATACCAACCATGCCCATGGGTTGTCTTAAAAATAGGTGTTTTTCAAAACTCTAGGTACATTTGGGATGGGGGGGGGGGTGTTTCGGTTGATGTTACAAAAATGAGGTTTTTGCAGTTTTAAATAAGAATTAAAGGCATGTTTGGTTGACAGTATTTCATTGAATTTTAATGGAACTGGAATTAAAATTTTATTCCTTAACATATTTGGTTATTGAAATTAATTCCAATCAAATCACTCAACTAATGGAATTTAAAATCCGTCCACATTTCAATGGAATTCAAAATCCCTCACAATTTTAAGGAGTAATTTTTCTTTTAAGTATTTTTACATAACAATTTTATTAACAAATATGCTAACCAAACACATTATAAATTTCAATTAAACCATTTAAATTCTAGTTTCAACGAATTCCACAAACCAAACACATATATGGTTGACAGTAATTTATGAGAATTCAATGGAATTGAAATCTGAATTCCAATAAGGAGTTAAAATTGGAAAACACTAAATTTGAATGCAATTTAATTTTCTTTTTTGTTTTCTATATTTTATTTAATATAAAATTTAGTTTTTCGATATAAATTGTAACGTTTAATATTTAAAAAGAATAATACACGTTAAATTCAACATACTTTATTATAAACACTATATTTAAAATAAGGCATTTTTGGTATTACGATACTAAAAAAATACTTTATTTTAGATACCGATCAATAAAGTTGTTCTTATAAACATATACCCCTCTCACAACATGTACATACATACATGTACATCTCTTATGACCGTCTTTTAATCCTCATATTATTTTATTTAGATGAAGTTAGATAGTTTTAATCTTAGACTTCCTTTTTCCTTGTTCCTTGTTTCTCATCAATTAAGTAGGAAATAATGTAGCTTTTCTTAACTGGAAAAACATGTAGTTTTAAAGGAAATACGAAAACATTGTTTAAAAGTATCATCAATTAAAAAACCGGTTGTCATATTCCATAAAAGACATCTAAAAACAAACTCCTTCATTAGGAAAAAGTTAGGCCACAAAAATCCCCAATTTCCCCTATAAATTATCCCTCTCATTGATACACTAATGCATCCATTAAAAACAACTTAAAAGGTCAAATATTTCTTTCAAGTTAAAGGTACTAAAGTTACAAAAATGGGTTCAAATAGGCGTGAAGTGTTTGGATTGATCGTGATCATGGTCATGTTCATGGTCATGCTAAGCGGTGAAGCCACGGAGTGTAGAAGCGCAATCGTGAGCTTGAGCCCATGCGTTAACTATGTATGTGGGAATGCATCAACCCCATCATTTTCTTGTTGCTCGCAACTAGCCGATGTGGTCAAGTCACAACCGCGGTGCCTTTGTGCATTGATTAGTGGTGGTCATGGTCACTCGTCCATGGGTTTCAAAATTAATCAAACTTTGGCTTTAGGGTTACCGGCTGCTTGCAGTGTCCATACACCTCCGGTCAGCCGTTGCGATGGTAATCTTTCGATAACTTATTATTACTACTACCACTATTATTATTATTATTATTATTATTATTATTATTATTATTATTATTATTATTATTTGAAGAAGTAAATAACCGACAACAAAAAAGGATTCGACTATGAACTTGCACAGGAACACAGTGGCGAGGCGCACAGTGTTTTGTTTTGCAGAACCGATCCAAAGGTTATCCTGTGGAAGTTCATAGTCCAATTCTTTTTGTTGACGGTTATTTAATTTATTATAATAATATTAATAATTATTATTGTTTTATTTTTAATTATTTTTTAATGAAGTTGATTATAAAAACGGATTTTGCAGGAAATGGAACACAGGCTGTGCCGCCTGTGCCAGCAAAATCTGAGGGAACCACGATAAATTTACCATTTTATTTTAGTTTTGCTACTCTGTTGGTAGCTTTAAATATGTATGTTTGATAGTTGTTCGTCAAACATTTAATCTCATAGTATTAATATTTATGTTTGTCTTTTAAATAATATTTTTTTCTTTTGTTATCCAAATAAAAGTTCTTAATATTTACCAAATGCTTTTTTTCCATCACTCTTCAAAAAAATAAATAGATATATAACAACAACAATAATACCCGTTTTAGCCCGGGTTTGAAACTCGTCACATAAGAGAAAAAAAAGATACCAGCTCTAGCTTGGGTCTGAAACTCGTCAAAAGAAAAAAAGATACCAATTGAAACGAGTCGAGTCATTCGTCAGCTACTCGAAATCAGCTCGCTAAAAACTTAAATTGAGCTGAGTGTAAATGAGCTCGAGCTTATACAAGGGTTCATTTAATAAACAAGCTCGACCCGAGTTTCACATATCAAGGAAGCCAAAGATAAAAGAACATAAATGCATAAAAATCCCTGGTTTTACAGTATGTTAGACTAAAATCACACATAATACTAAAGTCACACCTAAAAACTATGTTAGACTAAAATCACACCTAAGACTCAAGGGAAACACGAGAAGTATCATGACATAGTGTTAAAACAAAGTTTATTAGAAGTCGAAGATAAAAGAACAAAAATGCATAAAAAACGCTAGTTCTATAGGTTTGTTAGACTAAAAGCACACCTAATACTAAAGTCACACCTAAAAACTAAGGACACACCTAAGACTCAAGGCACATCTACGACTAAGATGGGGAGGTATTGGGTTCAAGTCCCAGTTGTAACAAAAAAAAAGATTTCAGGTTGGGCCAGGGGGTTTTCTCACCTATGTGGGTGTCCTCCTGAGGGTGGTGGATATGATCGGGTGAGCCAATGACCCGTCGTTGATCCAAATTGATGTTCAAAAAAAATCTACGACTAAGAATCTCACACCAACACCTACGATTAAAGGTGACCAACATGAAGTGCAATGCAGGATACGAAGCCCATGCGAAGACCAAATCTATATGCTCCTCTAAAAATCCCTTACTTTTATCCGTCGTCTTCAAAATCCCTATCAAGTAAAATATGATTATTTGACCCGTTTTGACCGGGTCATGTTTGGCATCTTGATTCGTTTTGACGAATCTATTATTTGTATCCGCTGATAAAAAATTATGGATCTGTCACTGTGCTTGAGTGTCGATGGTTAAAAGAACACAAATTCGGTTAGATTGGGTTTAATGGCAGTCAATAATTTCTTTTAACTTCAAAATTTAGAATTCGAATTAACTGTAGAAAGGTCCAATTCGAATTCTAATTCATTTCCAAAAAATCTTAATTTTAGGAAATTAGTTTGATTGAGCCAAAAACTGAAACCAATGTGATGAACACCCCTACTTACACCACTTAACAGTGATCTCATATTTCAATAATTGTCTACTTGTAGAGATGGAGGATGGTTTTTATAAAGAGTCAAGACTAGCAAGACACAATGTACCAAAATCTCTAAATAATCGACTTGTCTAACATCAGTTTTCGGTAAATATTTTATGAACTTGTGAAAGATTGATCAGAGATCTATTCATGAAATTGAAGATGACGTGACGATGCACATAGTTGTTGAGGTTTTTATTTTTTTTACCAAACATAAGTATATTATATTCAAGGACAAAGGACCATTTCACATAATACTACTAATAAAACGAATTCAAGGCCTATAACTTGCTTAACTGGACCCGTAACTTTTTTAATTTATTTTTAACTTTTTATACTAAATAGATTAAGAGTTGATGATGTAAAATAGCATAAGATTTATATACATATGTATATATATGTATATAGGGGTTGGTATCATACAAAGGACAAAAAGCATATAAAGTCACCAGGACGTAGGACTGTTCAAAATGCTCGCGGCTCGCTCGAAAAAAGCTCGGAAAAGCTCGGCTCGAAAAAAGCTCGGTTGTAAACGAGCTGAGCCAAGCTGGCTCGAATTGTAACCGAGCCGAGCTCGAGCTAGGGTTGGCTCGGCTCGTTGGCTCGTCTAAATAACTAATATATATATGTGTGTGTGTGTGTGTTATATATGTTATATTTGAAGTATGATTTTTTATTTTTTAAGTTCATTTGTTTTCAAGGACTCTAAGTTTTTGACTAAAAATTTACTTTATTTACCGTTGTATTTACTTTTTACTTTATAAGTTTTGGGTTATGTACGTTTTTTTGTTATTTATATATTGTCATTTCCATCTATTTAGTTTTTTGAAGACAATAAACTTCAAACCGAGAATAAAAAACTTTTTTTTGTTTATATATATTAATGTGTAAAAAACAAAAAAAAACGAGCTAGCTCGACGAGCCACGAGCTGGCTCCAGCTTTTTACGAGCCGAGCTCGAGCTCAACTTTTCAGCTCGAAAAAAAATCCAGCCGCCGAGCTGGCTCGTTTAATTTCGAGCTCGAGCCAAGCCGTGATCAGGGCCGGCCATGTGAATTCTCGAAACGTTTTAGGACCGGGACAAGTAATAAAAAATCGGGCCTCAATAAATTTTTTTATATGTAACGGGTTTAAATACATACATTTTTGTGTCTTTTTTTGGTTTTGGTTTAATAATTTAAACAATTGGACAAACTTTCAAAGAGAAAGAAAAAAGGGAAAGAGAAAAGAAGAAATATGACACATGAAAAATAAATAGTGTTTTTGTCAAGACTTGAACTTGTGACCTTTACGTTTTTTTACAATGGTTTTTCCAATTGAACTAAAGAAACTTTGATGTACACAAAATGAATGTATAAAATAAATATACTATTTAAAACATATACAAAATTTTTAAATTTTCGGGCCTCTCGAAAGACTGGGCCTGGAGCCATGTCCTATCTTGGCCCTCCCTTTGGGCGGGCCAGGACGCAACACGTGTCCTTGGGCGAGGAGTAAAGCCGCATGCACCACAATTAAGCACAAAGTTAAATTATCACGCAAAAAAAATTACGTAACACATATAACAATAACACAACATATGTTTATAATTACGTATGATGATAATTATGTAACATATTTTATAAGTACGCAACCTATTTCATAATTACGCGCAATGATAATCACACACATTATACGCACAGGATATCGACATTTTTTCAAGTCGATTTTTTACAGTAAAAGAATAACAATACTATTTAACTCAAACTAAAGAGAAATAAATCCTCGATTTTAAGATGTAATTTTTTATAAAAAATAATATCGTATAAAAAAGTTATACGCGTTTAAAAAAATAGAGGAACTTGAAAAAATTCAACAATGTTAGGTTATTCCAAATTTACCCCTCCAAGCCCTTTTAATGTATAAAAAACTACTAACGTGACAACCCTTCATCTTAACATTTGATTTCTTTAATCAATTGTCTGGAATCCTTCGTAACATTTGTATAATAATACTTTTTTATATTTAAATCTTTCTCTGTGTATATATGTGGGTAAGAAAACCCGTAAGTTATGATCAATTCAAAAAAAACTAGAATGGACCAATCACATGATTTATAAGTTTACTAGTTTAGATTTCGTGTCTACACACGTGGTGAAATATATCAATACATATAAATTTTAAATCTTTATCTATATATATTTTACATGTGTAAAAATTTATTACATATAGTAAGAATATAAAACAAATTCAAAATATGTAAAAATTAATATATAATTGGGTTTCGAAAATACGTTAATTACTATTTTTTAATATAACTTGACTTTTATTTTACTATCTGATTAAAAATAAAAGTTATATAATTAAATTTTAAAGTTTCTTATGATAAGAGATAATTTAAAATAAATGTGTTTTATTAGTATAATTAGTATTTTTTCTTTAAATATATATTATTATTAAAAGATATAAATGCATTAAATAGGAGATAGAGGCGGGAAAAAAATTATGAGAATAAATATGGAGGCGATACGTGGCATGCAAAAACCTTTATTTATTTTATAGTATAGATTTTTTAGGATAATTTTCCACCTCCTTAATTTAGATGAGTATATAGTTTTAATTAAGAATCTTTTATTTTTCTCTTTTTGTTATCGGGTTATTGCTCTTGAATATTTCAACTAACCGATTCTTCACCATCATCATTTATTCACCATAATTGATTCTTCAAGAACAACACTACAGCCGATTTTTTTCAACCTTTTGCAATAAGTCAAAGGTTTGTTTAATTTTGTTTTATGCACTTCGTTCACCGTTTTGTGATTTGTTTGAATGATTTCTTCATCCTTTTTGCAATAAATTAAAGGTTCAACTAAAAAGTGTGAATCAGGTTGCATTCATAAATCGGCATTGGCGGACCTATGTTGGTGTCGGCGGGTCAGCCGACACCGTTAAAATTTGTTTTTTTTGTTATATATATGGTATATTTTCGAGCGACCCCTATAAAATTTTGACATCGACCCTCATAAAATTTTGGCATCGACCCTCAAGGAATACTTTTTTGGATTATAGATTTTATAAATAAAACCAATTAAACCAAACTTTTAACCATATAACAATTGACCCATAGCTCATTAATTATAAAACTTTTAAACTAGATCTTTAATAGTTTAACCCAATAACCTTTAAACCAAATAGGCCTAAATAAAACATAAACCCATAAATAAACCCAATATCTTTTTTAAATATTTTAAACCTAATTAGCTATTGAAAAAAGAGTTGATAGTTGTGTTTGTTATATTGAAAAATAGTTGCTTAGAAAAGTTCTTATAGATGATATAATGGTTCGGTTTCAAAAATTGAAAACCCGTAGAGAACAATTATAGGGATATTGTTTTTTAATTATGCATTTTTAATGACAAACATCGTATTATTATTGTTCGTTTATAATTTTGTTAGTTTTCATCATTTTATTGTGTGACCCGACCCGATCCGACCCGAATCGTGCCGAAAAAAATTAATATTTAATTATTGACAAGCGACCCAAAAAAATCTACGACCCCCATAAAAAAAATTCATAAGTCCGCCACTGAATCGGTAATCAACAAAGGGGTGTTCCGAAAGAAGAGGTACGTTAAAGACGAAAGATTTGATAAATCAAGAGAAACATAAACAAACAAAAAAAGTCTCTTGGTACATTTCAAGAACATGACATCAAAGGACCAAGAACAACACGATCCACATGTATGCAATTATATTCTTACATAAATGTAATCGTATTATTACATATATGTAAAATACTTGGTTCGTTCTTTTACACCTTTTTTTATAGAAATGCTTTAGTTTTTTTAATATTTACATGTATGTAAATGTTCTACATATGTATAAGTTAACCATATACCTATATGTATATGTAAATGTTCCATGAACATTCATGTTCTTTGTTTTCCAGCTAAGTACAAGGGCTCATTCGGTTTTTATTAGTTTCTACCCCAAACACCCTAAATACAAGATATATGTGTTCATGTTTTACATATTGGTTGTGTTTTACATATTGAACCAACTCTAAACTTTTTTTAAGAAATTATTAATATGCTAATTTTAAAAAGACATACATAAAGCTGGTGATTATTGTCACACCCCCAGATTTATTTACTTAATAAATAAATACAGGTTGCAACGATTGGTTCATTACACGATAGCGGAAGCTGTAATGGTGATTTCTAAGAATTGATTACATATACGATTACTAAAACTAAATAAATACACAGATCTAAGTCCTGCTAGTTCAATGGTCGACTTGAGACTTGATAATATATTCCCGTCCGGTTACTAGGACTTGTTCCAACATAGCTAGTCTATTCCAACCGCGTCATGGCTAAAGGTTACCTGAGAAACATACTTGAAAGTGTCAACACAAAGGTTGGTGAGTTCACAGAGTTTGTTCATTTAGTACAGTTAGTTTTCCCCGAAAACATGTCCATGACTTAACCGTCATAAAATAAGTAGTTTTCCTTTGAAAACATGTCCATGACTTAATCGTCATAAAATAAGTAGTTTTCCTTTGAAAACATGTCAATGACTTAACCGTCATAAAAAAAGTAGTTTTCCTTTGAAAACATGTCCATGACTTAACCGTCATAAAATATGTAGTTTTCCTTTGAAAACATGTCCATGACTTAACCGTCATAAAATATGTAGTTTTCCTGTGAAAACATATACGTTATTTAAACATGATCATTTACCGATCAAAACTCTTTGTATGTATTACCAATGAATCCGAATACTAATCCGATCAATTGACCCCATTTGTAAACTTGCAAGGAATACAAAACAGTATGTAATGTACGAGACCGTAACCAAACCCCAACTTTCTGTGCCTCCCCTCGCCTTTCTGCGAGTTAAGACAATATGCGGTCATTCGGCCATTTGGACCCCTGATTAGCGCGACTAATCATGACCGGAGGCGTCACCCCCAATAGTACTATCCATAGAATCCCAGGCTAAGTCCATAGCTAATGGTTACTAATTTTTATTCTGAGGACTTTAAGCGCTTTATTTTTACCTTAATACACACATACGGTCTGATCATTAGTTCATTCATTTACATACAAAAATTCTTTACAATTATGTTTCCACCCCAAAACATTTCAAAAGCTTAGAAATTAAAAAGGGGTTAGTGAAACTCACATAGAGTTAAACCAGAATGTTCATATTGTCAAACGTATAAGCAATTGTATTTCATGTTTTCAAAACATAACAAGTAAGTATGTTTCTCCCCCGATGTTTACAAAACAGTAGAAAAATAAAAGGGGGCCGTGAACTCACTTCGACACGGGTAAATGCTAGCAAATATTTCAATTAATAGCAGTCCCGCCTATCCGTATCCTATTTACATAAGGATACTAAACACGTTAAGACTACCCGTCTTAAACGCAAGTTGTTCACCCGACTTAACTATTCCTGTTAAGTACGTCTTTGTTTATTCAAAACAATGTTTTCTTGTGACGACTCGTTGGTGATTATTATTCTAATCTAGACGCTTTACTTATTTTCCGGAAAAATATTATATTTCCATATTGGTGACTTGTTACGTTTGTAAAAAATAAATATAGTTTTTGCAACATCTTATAATATATTTATATTATAGTTCAAGTATCATCATATAATTATTTCCTAGCAATAATTATATAAACCACAAATATCGTTCAAGTTTGTACTAAGTATGTCATTTATTCTACGAGCACATAAACCATGTTAGCACGTCCACATGCAATTACTTGTTCCGAACGATATTTATTAATTTGCTTATGGTTATCCTGCATTTTTTCCTACCAATATATGCATACAAATATTTCCATACTTCAACACATGCTTGATTATGTTTTTCTTTGTATCATGAACATCTTATTTGTTATCCCAAACATCTTAGATTTCATGCATAGTTATATTATTTCCCTTTTTGTTATTTGACGTCTAATACTTTTTATCCAAGTCTTAACTGTCACTGAGCATGTTACACAATGCAAGTCTTTACTAAATGTTCATAAACATTTCATCATACAAGTGTCATATTCATACAAGTTCCAAATCATCTAATATTTTCCACAACCTATTTTCAAGATATAAATACATTTCATTATTTTACGTTTGATCATGTTTCTAAGTCAACAATTTTTGACAACTACATATATATATATATATAAACACCCACATATATCATGGTTTCCAAATGTGTCTATATATATATATATATATATATATATATATATATATATATATATATATATATATACACCTACAACTTCTTTTTATCAATTAATGATCATGCATATCTATTAAGGTCACAAAATAATGTTTTAAACTACAATCTTACACATACATGCGTAACTCTCGATTTATATGTATGCATATACACTTTACAATTTTTCCCAAACTAACAACTATAAACACACACATTTATATATATATATATATATCATTATTTCTACACGTAAGCATCCATGTTCAAGCCTTTTTACCTAGTGTTAATCATGCTTTTAATTTAATATCTACAACTATCATCATAGGATCAAAGCAATAACATATACACCCATATATACAAATTTAGGCCCTTTATGTATATATTTATAAAACTTTTAGTTTTTAACTCATTAAAGTTAAACTTTATAAATATTCATTAATCTTTTTAAATCTTTTTGATTATTAGGATGAACAACGAGCTTAAACCAAAAATAAAGATGAAAATAAAGTGTGGTGTCGGGTTCATACCACTAGACAAGCTAGGTGACGAACAACGAGTAGAAAGATGGTAGAGTCTCGTGATGCTACAAAATCGGACTCCTAGACTCCAACTTCCTTGAATCTCCAACTCTAACTCAATACTCTCTCCTAGACTTGTGTTCTTAGATTGAAGATGCAAAGTGTGTGTGTGTGTGTGTATGGCTCGATTTATGTAGGGGTAATAATGGAGATGGTGTGTTGGTCACACTATCATCATTACTAAGAATGGTAATCATGATGGATTAGACTTTGGATGGATTTTCACTCAAAAGGGTATGGAGCAAATGACACAAGGCATGGTGGTAGTGTAGTGTAGGTGATGTGGTGGGCTGGGCCCCCCTTTCTCGGCCGAACCAAGGGTAAAAGGGTGGGGGGTTGGGTCTTGTTCCACATTTGGTTGGGTTCAAAGTACCTAGTTGGGTGTTTTTAGTAGTATATACTTGGTAGGTGTTCCCGTGATCTAATACCCGATGTAAACTTTTTAAAGATCAACTAACTTATATGTTTTTGTGTTGTTTGACTAGTCTCCAAAATTTACTAGTTAACCCGACATGGTTATCACTTCAACTATATAGTACATGTATACACATTAAATAATATAGAGCCATGTAACAATTATTTATAAGTCAATCTTTTTATAAAAGTTTAGTCACCAATATTTATGTTTTTATGTTAAAGCGTCTCCCTAGACTTTTACTAGAATAAAATTCTTGTTAATCACCAACGACCGTACGTTGCGGGTTATCACTATTTATTTTCCTAGTAATTCTTAAAAATTACTATTTTGATATAATTTCCTTTGTTAGACTCTTTGACTTTACTTAGTCAAAATAAAACTTCAGGAAATATATATTATGAACGTGTATTTATGAAATATAGAAATTGACCTGAAATGCTGGGTGTCACATTCTCCCCATGTTACAGAGAATTTCGTCCCGAAATTCAGTCCTTGTCATTCTGACTTGGAGTGTTTGTAAACAAGGACGGGTACTTGGATTTCATTTAATCTTCCCGCTCCCATGTATACTCGGGGCCGCGCTTTGAATTCCAACGTACCTTGACCAGCTTAACACGGTTGCGCCTTGTTCTCTGAACCTTCCAATCTGTGACTTCAATGGGTTCCTCAACGAAGTGCAACTTGTCGTCTATGTGAATCTCATCAGGCGGTATAATTAACGTCTCGTCTGATAAACACTTCTTGAGATTTGATACAGGAAACGTATCGTGGACATTGCTTAGCTCTTGTGGCAACTTGAGCTTGTAAGCTACAGGGCCAACCCTAGCCAATATTTCAAATGGTCCAACGTACCTAGGGTTAAGTTTTCCACGGTTGCCAAATCTTGCAACCCCTTTCCAAGGTGAGACCTTCAACCTGACGCGGTCCCCAACTTGGAATTCTAATGATCTTCGTCTGTTATCCGCGTAACTCTTTTGCCTGTCACGGGCTGCCTTCAGACGATCCTTGATCTTGAAGATATTGTCGATAGTCTCCTGAATAACCTCAGGACCGGTTAAATGCTTGTCGCCAACCTCCGCCCAACATAGCGGTGAACGACATTTTCGACCGTACAAAGCCTCAAACGGAGCGGCTTTGATGCTGGTATGGTAACTGTTATTGTATGAAAACTCAACCAGCGGCAAATGAGTATCCCAATTTCCTCCAAAATCAATTGCACACGCACGGAGCATATCCTCTAAAGTTTGAATGGTCCTTTCACTTTGACTATCTGTTTGTGGGTGATATGTCGTGCTCATGTCAAGACGTGTGCCCAAGGCTTCTTGTAATGACTTCCAGATTCTAGACACGAATCTGATGTCTCTATCAGAGATAATAGAAATTGGCACTTCATGTCTAGCCACAATTTCCTTGATATAAAGCCTTGCAAGTTTCTCGGTTTTATCCGTCTCTTTGATGGGCAGAAAATGAGCTGATTTCGTCAAACGATCGACGATTACCCATATAGTGTCATACCCGCTCGAAGTCTTGGGTAACTTTGTAATGAAATCCATGGAAATCTGTTCCCATTTCCATTGAGGTATCTCGGGTTGTTGTAACAATCCCGACGGTTTCTGATGTTCTGCCTTTACCTTTGAACATGTCAGACATTTACCGACATAAATAGCAATTTCTCCTTTCATGTTTTGCCACATAATGGAGTTCCTCGGGATCCTTATACGTTTTATTCGATTCTGGATGAACGGAGTACTTGGGCTTACGGACTTCATCCATAACCTCCTGCATAGGCTACCGATACTTGGTACCCAAATTCTATTTGTATCATCCAACTTAGGCTTCAATTGTTTGATTCCATTTACTTGGTAGTCGGTATTCGAAAGCAAAGCGAATACTTCTCCGACTAACAATATTAAACGTGCAAAAACCTCTTTATTTGATTACCCTCAATATGGTAGGGTTATGTGATGCTCATTCCTGGTAATGAAAGGAATGGTGCCTGCGAATCTTGAGCGTATGTTGACACATACCCTCTATTCGTCTACGCACTTTGTCACAAAAGCAGATCTCTATAGATCTTAGGAAAGAATTACTCGACGAAGTGTCTAGGTTTTAGTTGAATATTGGGTAGTAATGACATAGTACGGAAATGAAACTTTTTGTTTGCCCCTCTTATGCTTTTCGAAAGCATTTTCCCGGACTAAGACTTTTCTCTTATTTCAGGTTTCATGTTTTCTACGATTTTCCTCTCCATGTGCCTTCATGGAGCTAAGATTTGATGTTCCTTGGGAGCTCTTACTTGCGAAAGTCGAGTCTAATCACCACTTTACCCTTTAATTGCAGTATCTTCCCGCGGCAGACTAGCATTCGGGTTGTAACATCCTGATATGTAAGCTCATGACTTGGCTACCATACCCTCGAAGTATGTGTGCCATAAAAGTTCTATGTTTGTGTTGGGATATTCATATTCCGTCTAACTGAGGGAATGAATAGTGGGACTGTGAGAATGGTCTCATAGAATTAGTGTTTTCCCCAAAATGGGCTACGGGTTTGTCGACCCATTAAGTTGGCAGAAAGGGTTGATAGCCAACTATTAGTCATACAGTGTGTATGCACTTCCTTAGTGTTTGGATGGTGCTTTGGTGACTTACCATTACGTATTCCACTCATATAGGTTATAGTCTCAAAATCCTTAGCACAAGGATAAAATTGAGGTAATGAGTGTTAAACATCGAAAACTTTATACTCTTAGTGAGCCTGCGTTAAGAGGTTATTTCTTAACAATAGATGAACTAGAACTTCCTAATTATAGAAAATTAGGAGCGAAAGATGTGATCACGCCTCTGCTCTAGGCCGAAATATGGGATCCATTCAACAAGATGATCTTTGGGAAAGTGCGGGTACAAAAGGTATCAAACTATCCTTCTCGAATCCTTATGGACAGTGGTCTGTAGTGAACAACTCATGCTTAAGTCCCTTATGCATATCATGAGCTAATGAGATTAGCAAGAAATTCCGTATTTGGGACTCCTTTAAGAGTTTTGTACGTCGTCCTTCTGTTATTGCAAAAATAGTCGTTAGTTCATACCTAGGTTTCTTTGGCATTCGCTTGATAATAAATTACGGCTTATTTATCACTGAAAGAATAGTCAGACTTAAAGGTGTACTGAATGTCAAAGGTTGTGAGAACAACCCTGTTTGTCCAATATCCCGAAATGTCAGATTACCTACTTGTCTCATGCCGAGCTTCCACAATATCCATAGGTGCCATGTGTATGCGGGTCAGAATAATATTCTGCCCCATTACTGAAGTTGGTGTATAGTACTCATGGCGTAACTTTCAAGAAATTGTGAGACTGAACTGTATGATGGAACCTGAGATTAAGTTATAATCTCCCACCATAATTGTGCAATTATTGTAAGTGTTAGTTGTGGTAACGCTCAATTTGAAGCATTCCTGACAAGTAGAATCTCAAAGAATGAATGTGCGAATTCCTTCGTCGTTCAGGATTCACTAAGGATTGGTTGGATTCAATTTGAATTTCTCTCGTTCCTCCAAAAGTAGGAGAATGATTTGTGAACCTCTAATTTGAGAAGTCCGATTTGTTAAGATCCAATCCTTAATCAATTGACTGAGGACATGGGTTGATCATTAGCTTGGACAGCAAGACTCACTAAAGTTCCCATGCACCGCAAATTATGATTACGTGTGCACCCGTAATGATAATTTACTTTGCATGATCCCTGTAGTGTTCCCTCTATCCCAAGCTTCTTAGTCAAAAAGGATTTGAAATGATCATTAGATCGTGTTTGCACATTTGTGTAGGAGTGTGTATTGTTCTACCGGATTACCCTTAATTTATTTGTACCAATACTCGTGAATCTGCCGAATATGGCTGTTGCCGGATGGGGTCAATGGTAGAGAGGCACCACCAGCGTCTCTCAAGAATAAAATGTGTATGGAAGCCAGGCACTATGTGTAGGGCAGAGATCCTCAAATTAGAGTCGAGCAACTCATGCTCCAAGTCTGTTTGTACGTATGGATCCACATGATCCTAATGAATGTATGGGTCTCCTAATCCGTGGAGTTCTCTCCCATTTAGTCCTGCTTATCCACCTTGGATTCCCTTCTGTCCGGGCAATCCTGTCTGCCATATCTCATGGCGAAAGTCTAGTCATTCGATCCAGCAACTCATGAATTAGAGTATTTATACCGCACATACGTCAGAAAGAAAGCTGCCTCCCTGGCTGGAGTAGTTGTAGGTGTGGTGCAGGTATAGGTACAGGTTCTGGTATGGATTCAGCATATTGTGATACCAAGATCGGTAGCTGGCTATTACTACCGTCGTCGCCCAAGTTCATCTCGTAACTCGATCTTCTAGGGTTATAGTGTGCTGAGTACCCGTCATTCTTGATTCGTAATCCGAACATTGACATGTTGTAAGTGTTTATTATTTCCACATTGTTGTATGCGTTTAAGTGTTCATTACATGTGCCATGTAAATTGTATTAGTGTATCTAATGATACCCTAGTGTAACTCCATACACTAACAGTCTACACAAATTGTTTGGCAATGGTTGGAATTCCTATACTCAAGTCTTGGGTGTTTTTAGTGTGGGGAAAGTCTTAGAAATCTTGGTCCCTAAATGAGTCCGGTTAGAGCCTAAGTGTCACTAAGGAAACCTAATTCGCTAAAACCATTGCTCTGATACCAATCTGTCACACCCCCAGATTTATTTACTTAATAAATAAATACAGGTTGCAACGATTGGTTCATTACACGATAGCGGAAGCTGTAATGGTGATTTCTAAGACTTGATTACATATACGATTACTAAAACTAAATAAATACACAGATCTAAGTCCTGCTAGTTCAATGGTCGACTTGAGACATGATAATCTATTCACGTCCGGTTACCAGGACTTGTTCCAACATAGCTAGTCTATTCCAACCGCGTCATGGCTAAAGGTTACTTGAGAAACATACTTGAAAGTGTCAATACAAAGGTTGGTGAGTTCACAGAGTTTGTTCATTTAGTACAGTTAGTTTTCCCCGAAAACATGTCCATGACTTAACCGTCATAAAATAAGTAGTTTTCCTTTGAAAACATGTCCATGACTTAATCGTCATAAAATAAGTAGTTTTCCTTTGAAAACATGTCAATGACTTAACCGTCATAAAAAAAGTAGTTTTCCTTTGAAAACATGTCCATGACTTAACCGTCATAAAATATGTAGTTTTCCTTTGAAAACATGTCCATGACTTAACCGTCATAAAATATGTAGTTTTCCTGTGAAAACATGTACGTTATTTAAACATGATCATTTACCGATCAAAACTCTTTGTATGTATTACCAATGAATCCGAATACTAATCCGATCAATTGACCCCATTTGTAAACTTGCAAGGAATACAAAACAGTATGTAATGTACGAGACCGTAACCAAACCCCAACTTTCTATGCCTCCCCTCGCCTTTCTGCGAGTTAAGACAATATGCGGTCATTCGGCCATTTGGACCCCTGATTAGCGCGACTAATCATGACCGGAGGCGTCACCCCCAATAGTACTATCCATAGAATCCCAGGCTAAGTCCATAGCTAATGGTTACTAATTTTTATTCTGAGGACTTTAAGCGCTTTATTTTTACCTTAATACACACATACGGTCTGATCATTAGTTCATTCATTTACATACAAAAATTCTTTACAAGTATGTTTCCACCCCAAAACATTTCAAAAGCTTAGAAATTAAAAAGGGGTTAGTGAAACTCACATAGAGTTAAACCAGAATGTTCATATTGTCAAACGTATAAGCAATTGTATTTCATGTTTTCAAAACATAACAAGTAAGTATGTTTCTCCCCCGATGTTTACAAAACAGTAGAAAAATAAAAGGGGGCCGTGAACTCACTTCGACACGGGTAAATGCTAGCAAATATTTCAATTAATAGCAGTCCCGCCTATCCGTATCCTATTTACATAAGGATACTAAACACGTTAAGACTACCCGTCTTAAACGCAAGTTGTTCACCCGACTTAACTATTCCTGTTAAGTACGTCTTTGTTTATTCAAAACAATGTTTTCTTGTGACGACTCGTTGGTGATTATTATTCTAATCTAGACGCTTTACTTATTTTCCGGAAAAATATTATATTTTCATATTGGTGACTTGTTACGTTTGTCAAAAATAAATATTGTTTTTGCAACATCTTATAATATATTTATATTATAGTTCAAGTATCATCATATAATTATTTCCTAGCAATAATTATATAAACCACAAATATCGTTCAAGTTTATACTAAGTATGTCATTTAATCTACGAGCACATAAACCATGTTAGCACGTCCACATGCAATTACTTGTTCCGAACGATATTTATTAATTTGCTTATGGTTATCCTGCATTTATTCCTACCATTATATGCATACAAATATTTCCATACTTCAGCACATGCTTGATTATGTTTTTCTTTGTATCATGAACATCTTATTTGTTAACCCAAACATCTTAGATTTCATGCATAGTTATATTATTTCCCTTTTTGTTATTTGACGTCTAATACTTTTTATCCAAGTCTTAACTGTCACTGAGCATGTTACACAATGCAAGTCTTTACTAAATGTTCATAAACATTTCATCATACAAGTGTTATATTCATACAAGTTCCAAATCATCTAATATTTTCCACAACCTATTTTCAAGATATAAATACATTTCATTATTTTACGTTTGATCATGTTTCTAAGTCAACAATTTTTGACAACTACATATATATATATATATATATATATATATAAACACCCACATATATCATGGTTTCCAAATGTGTCTATATATATATATATATACACCTACAACTTCTTTTTATCAATTAATGATCATGCATATCTATTAAGGTCACAAAATAATGATTCAAACTACAATCTTGCACATACATGCGTAACTCTCGATTTATATGTATGCATATACACTTTACAATTTTCCGAAACTAACAACTATAAACACACACATTTATATATATATAGATCATTATTTTTACACGTAAGCATCCATGTTCAAGCCTTTTTACCTAGTGTTAATCATGCTTTTAATTTAATATCTACAACTATCATCATAGGATCAAAGCAATAACATATACACCCATATATACAAATTTCGGCCCTTTATGTATATATTTATAAAACTTTTAGTTTTTAACTCATTAAAGTTAAACTTTATAAATATTCATTAATCTTTTTAAATCTTTTTTATTATTAGGATAAACAACGAGCTTAAACCAAAAATAAAGATGAAAATAAAGTGTGGTGTCGGGTTCATACCACTAGACAAGCTAGGTGACGAACGAGTAGAAAGATGGTAGAGGCTCGTGATGCTACAAAATCCGACTCCTAGTCTCCAACTTCCTTGAAACTCCAACTCTAACTCAATACTCTCTCCTAGACTTGTGTTCTTAGATTGAAGATGCAAAGTGTGTGTGTGTGTGTGTGTATGGCTCGATTTATGTAGGGGTAATAATGGAGATGGTGTGTTGGTCACACTATCATCATTACTAAGAATTGTGATCATGATGGATTGGACTTTGGATGGATTTTCACTCAAAATGGTATGGAGCAAATGACACAAGGCATGGTGGTAGTGTAGTGTAGGTGATGTGGTGGGGTGGGCCCCCCTTTCTTGGCCGAACCAAGGGTAAAAGGGTGGGGGGTTGGGTCTTGTTCCACATTTGGTTGGGTTCAAAGTACCTAGTTGGGTGTCTTTTTAGTAGTATATACTTGGTAGGTGTTCCCGTGATCTAATACCCGATGTAAACTTTTTAAAGATCAACTAACTTATATGTTTTTGTGTTGTTTGACTAGTCTCCAAAATTTATTAGTTAACCCGACATGGTTATCACTTCAACTATATAGTACATGTTTACACATTAAATAATATAGAGCCATGTAACAATTATTTATAAGTCAATCTTTTTATAAAAGTTTAGTCACCAATATTTATGTTTTTATGTTAAAGCGTCTCCCTAGACTTTTACTAGAATAAAATTCTTGTTAATCACCAACGACCGTACGTTGCGGGTTATCACTATTTATTTTCCTAGTAATTTTCTTAAAAATTACTATTTTGATATAATTTCTTTGCTAGACTCTTTGACTTTACTTAGTCAAAATAAAACTTTAGAAAATATATATTATGAACGTGTATTTATGAAATATAGATATTGACCTGAAATACTGGGTGTCACAGTTATGCCTTATACCTTCGGCATGAGATCAAATAGCAGTGATATGGCACGACGAAACTAACAGAAACACACCCACGTGGTACCTCACAAAATGACCCTGAATCTGGGTGTCTTTTAGATTGATTGTTACAACTTAATTATTATATGAAAATAAGTAGTTTTATGTCCATCCTTGATAATCAATTTCATATAAAATTCTTTATTCATCTCTAAATCTATTTTGACCATGCAAATCTAAAGTTAACAATCATAGTGAACTTTAGAGAACACTAAAAACATAATTAGTGACAACGTGGGTGAATCGTACGCCAACGCTTCATAGTAAAAAATTATTAATTTTCAATACGTGTTGACTGATCTAATCATAAAAATGTTTTCTTTAAAATGTATAAAATTAGTTACACGAATAGTCCCTCTTGTTTACGCAGACACTTATCATAGAATTGGAAAATTACAGGTTCAGTTTAATAGTTTGCACAAACGTAACAAATATACTCTCTAAAGTAGATGTCAGTTAACTTTTTCAGTCATTTAAGTGCATATGAAATGACTAAGACATCCATAATATTAAATGTATAATACTAAAAACATAAAAATAAAAATTAAAATAATATCTTAAATTGGTGGGGCCGCCTGACCTCAAAAATAACCTCCCCCTCTTCTTCCCCTCCCTCTGGTCGTTTAGACCACCAAATTCGGCACTCTAACGCTTGAAGACCCTCAACGGTTTTCTGTTAGATTCTCTTCTATGTCACTCAATTTCTATCTCTCTCACACACACGGCTATCATCAACCATCCCCTTCTTGTACAAAGCAGTTCACCGAAAAGTCAATCTCACTTGTATAATGTCTTACTAGTGCTTAAAGTCTCGTTTTTGTGGTTGTAGGTGGTGGAGAAAAGTGATGGTGCGATTACTTTTGACAATGGTGGCACGATTTGGTTGTTGATGATTGCCGGAAATTGGCCGACAAATCCTATTATAACCGCCAATCTTTCATCACCGTTTGCATTAACCATGGTAATCCCGGTAATCCCATGGGTGACCGTCGTCACCCCATCATCAACCAGTTGTACAACCGTTAGCCAGCCACAAAGGCCCCCCATAAGGGTAAGGCCAATACATACATACATACCCTACCTCTCGTAGGAACTCATGGCAAATTCGTTCATTCGTGACTTTCTCAAAACCATTACCTCATTTTAGTTAAAGCATTCGTACGTTTTGTTAAATAACATTTCATTTGTAAACATTTCATAAACTTCGTTTGGCAAAACATTTCATAACATCGTCCTTCGTAAACATCGTTTTATTAACCTCATTTCGTAAACATCGTTTCGTATGTATGCACACCAGCCCAAAAATATTAAATAAAATATTTAAATAAGGGCTTCTAGATTTCACCTGATAAGCTAGTCTTGGTTGTCCTAAACAAAGGCCCAACAACGTCATGTACGATCTGAATATCCCGACTCTAACGGTTTAATCATACTGAATTAGGCGAACATACTGACTTCACTAACCAGCATGATGCTTGCGCACTTAGCAACTGCGCAGGGCCTTGTTCTTGCGTACTTAATAAGTGCGCAGACTTCGTTTCAGCAGGTTTTGCTTCATGCGTATTTGATAAGTACGCATAACCTTCTTCTTGCGTACTTGATAAGTACGCAGAACCTTCTTCTTGCGTACTTGATAAGTACGCAGGATCTGTTTCATCGCAAAAACCCTAACTTTCGCATGCGAATCTGATCATGTCAAGATCCCGAACTTGTTGACATTCAAAATGTTTGCTTTTAGTTTAAGAACTCAAATCTATGTTTTTTCTTCCAGTTGCATCCGTAAAAATGTTACATTTTCATCCAAAACCAGAAAAACCCCAAAACGAACAAAAACTCAGATCTAGGCCAGATCGTTACCTGTATCGAGCTTCTGATTCGGAGGTTCTTCTAACGAGCTATGGAGCAACACACTTCTTCAATCTCGGGTCGATCCGCCAACTTTCTCACTCTATGGTTTCTCTCTCTAGAACTTGCAAATGAGAGAATGGTGGAGTGTGTTGGCTATTTAAAGGGAAGGAACTCCTCCACTCAAGTTCGTCGGCCCATCTGGCCCGGCCCGTTACGCCTCGTTCATTTATTCCTTTCGTCTCACGTATAACCCGTTATTTTAATCGTCGTCTTATTTTTGGGATGTTACATCATCGGTACCGACTGTCTTCGGTAGCAATCTTTGGTACTAAGTTGCCATGCATTGGTGGCAGCAAATTTGATCTTCATGTTTCTTCGTGTTTGATTACTTTAACACCTCTAAGCATTTTATTACAATACTTTTCTAAGACGTTTGACGATGTTGCCCGCTTCCCTTTCTTATTTATCTTTGTCGGACGACTCGGTTCAACCGATGTATCAATCCCATCAACGATGTTCATTGAGATTAATTTGGGAGCACAAATTCAAGGCAGATTGCAATGAAGTATAATTGCCGGACGCTGACGTTTATGACCGTTTAGACGATTGCCCTACCAACGTGACTTGTGTCCACTTTGGACATTTTCTCAAAATCTCCCACGACCTCTCGGAAGTAAAGGAGGACCCATTTCACTTTTATACTCTTGACATGCTTCTAGAAAATATCGTAGTCACTTGCACCACTATGACGGTTGCTAGCATGTTTGTTGTAGGTTAAATTTAGAAACCTTATGACGAGGTCATTCCATTTGGATGATATCTTGTCAGAGTTACGATATTTCCCCCACCCATTACATTGTGTCTCCAAAAACCTTATGACGAAGGTCCCCCATTTCATGAAATTTATCATGAAGAATGCGTCTCCAAAAATCTTTTAACGTTTGATTATTCCGTGTAAATAATAAATAATAGTAACACATATTGTACAAAAAGCTAATAAATACATTTTAGACAAAAAAAAAAGTTGATAAAAACATACTCACTTTAGAGTCCTCAGATACGTCCATTCAAGCTTGTACCAAAGCTACTTCCTCGTCTACGATCCACCTTTCATGCCTATGTGGGGTTGAATCGGGACCTAATGGCATTGGTTGTTTTTTTTGTGTGAACGTTTGGTATTTGTAGGTTGTGTTGGTTGTGTTTCAGGTACATGCTCGGGTATGGGTTGTGTTTCATGCACAGATTCATGTGTGGGTTGTGTTGGAGGGTCTTGGTTTTGGTTCCAATAACCAAATGTGAATTGCAGTTCGGGTGGTTGCGGTACATACTAGGGGGTGTTCACGGTCCGGTTTTCGTGGTTTGTACGTCAAACCATAAACCAAATCGTTAGTAACGGTTTTTTATCACTAAAAACCAAAACCGAACTGTTGAAAATAAAAACCGAACCGTTGTCATCGGTTTGGTTCCGCGGTTTGGGCTTTTAAGGCACATTTAGACCAAGCCCGTGAGTAGTAAAAAAATTGCGTCTTCGTTTTCCATGTGTACAAAAATTACAAAATTGGTGTAAAATAAACTTGAGGTTTTGACAATAGAAACCAAATTAAAGTAAAATATCAAACTGAGATTTTGTGAGTAAAAGAAACTTTCACAACCAAACCACACAGAAACCTCGACAACCAACGATGAAATACGAACTTAGGATTTTGACTTGTGGGTTGGAAACTTGGAATCGATTGAGCGATGAAAGGCTTGAGCAGTTGAACGGTTCTATTATATATATACACGTGTGTGTGTGTGTATATATAATTATATATATACGGTCTGGTTTTTTACGACCGGTTTTTTGTATATACCGTAAACCAAACTGTTCACTAAGGTTTGAAACTTTTGAAACCGACCGACCGAAAGTTTAGGAGAAAAACCGACCGCGAAACCAAACCGATGACCGGTTTGGGCGGTTTCACGGTTTGAAACCGAACTGTGAACACCCCTAGTACATACACGTTGGGAAAAAAAATGTGGTTGTCGTTGAATCCACGTTGGTTAGCGAAAAACGGGTTGTTTGAGTTTCAAGGATTCATGGTTCAAAAGCAAAAATGGTTATAGGTTGGGAGAGAATTATATGTAATTTTATAAAAAAAAATGTTGTAGTTTTATCCTTTAGGTTAAAAAGTTTAGTATTTATATGAAAATTTTTATTTAAACTAACCCAACGACTAATTTGTATCATTGTATGCCCCATTACATGTGGCTTAATTAAATACAAATCGCAATGTTATTTGGTTTCGATTAAAAAAATATTTATATAAAAATAAAAATGAATTGGTTATTATTATTATTTGAAAGTATTTAATTAACGCGTACTTTTATGGTCTTTCCTTCTCCAATCTTACCTGTAACTTTCATGGAACTTCATTTCTAGGTTTTCTTCCACTCTCATTTTCATATATAGATACACCATATCTGTACGCATATCTCACCAACACTCAATTCCTTACTACTTCACTCCTTTTTCTCATCTGATTCAAGATCCGTATCGCAGATTCCGTCTTCCTACCTAGGGTTTATTTTTTCCCCGATATGAAGGTTCATCCGGCGCCAAATAGGCGAAACATCACCGTCCGGTACGATTTCGGTTCCCAATCCAACGCCGCCGCTGCTATTTTCCGTCAAAGGAAGCTCCGGCGACTCCCTCACATCTTCGGAAAAGTCCTCGAGCTTCCGTTTTACTCCGACGCCGACGTTTCAATTCTGGAAACGTCTGATTCGTTGAAATTTGTTGTCGATACAGACAACGATATCGGTACCGACATCGCTGCTCATACTATCGAGATCTGTCCCGGCGTGACCAAAGTTGTTGTGAGCATCGGTGATTCTAGCGGTGATGTTAACGAGATGAAGCTAGATTTGTGGCGGTTTAGGCTGCCGGAGTCCACGCATCCGGAGCTTGCTACGGCGGCGTTTAGTGATGGAGAGCTTGTGGTTACTGTACCTAAGGATGTTAATTTGGAGAGAAATCAAGAGGTTTGGGGTGAAGGTAACGGAACTGGACGGTTTGTTTTGGTACAGTAGTATGAATGAATATCTTTTCGTGTTCGAATTTGCTAGTTTTATTAAGTTTAATTGGATGTTGTTTTAGGTTGACAATCATCTTCCTCAATGAATATGTTTAATTCCTTCAAGTTTTCTTCAGATGCTTCTATTTTAATATATGTGTTTAACTGTTTATGGTGCTAATAGTTTGAAATGATTGAAAAATTGACAGTAATGTTTATCATCATTGATTGAATCATGGTTCATCTAGAATGGAATTGGAATGGTATCTTGATTACAAGATCTATCATGCTAGTTATGTGAATTAAGTCACTAGAAGAATTGAACATCATCATATTTCATTGTTAAATAACTGCCAGTTAGGGTTGTTTCAACAGTAGCATTATTATAGGTTCACTTATATGCAACTTTTATATAGTCAGTTATTATCTTTAATTAGTATCCGAAGATTCATTCCGGTCTTTAACCTTGCCTTTATGTAGTTTAAGTTTGTGGATTATCCTCGTAATTTGCCCACCCTTAATCACATCATATCTTTCTAAGCCGATCAATCATAGCAATTTGTTACGCGTAAGCAATTTGTTGGCTTACAAGGTACCTTTAGTAGATTTTCTCTAGTTGTCAAAAGCGCACTAGGCGTGCGCCTAGGCACAGAAGCACAGCACAGGGAATGCGCCTCGCATGGATAGGTGCAGTTTTAGGCAACCATACGCGTTTTCTGGTCAGATTCTGGCCAAAAATCGTCGGAACCTGTTTGAACATGTCTAAAATCCCTAAACAAGCATGGAATCAACCTAAAACAGCCTAAAGTAGCCCTAAACAAGCCTAAAACATGTCTAAAACCCCCAAAAATGATATTTTTATACTATCCGCGTCGCTTAAAAAAGTCGATTTTTTGCGCCTTGTGACTAGGCTCTGGGCGAGGCCTATGCGCCTTGAAAACTATGGATTTTGTCAATGTTTCCAGCTCAATATCATTGTTAATTCTGTTGGATGTCACTGCTACTGATGCTTCTTTTCCTTTGGGGCTCTTGCAAGCATGAGTTGTAAGTTGTTCTTGATCTAATCACTAATATCCAAAACAATCATGAATTGTTTATGATTATGTTCTTGTGATGTTTCTTCTAGACGAGTGAATTATACTTTTCAGGTCTAAGAAGATATATCTTTCTTCTTGGATTTTCTGATCATACCGAATGTAGGTCGGTCTCTCGACCCTTTATCACCACTTTACAAGGTCAATCATTTCCAGTACTATTGGCAACAACTTCCCGGGATTTATGCTCTTATCAAGTGCGCACATGGAGGTATGTGGTCCTTCCTTTACATTCATTTCTTGATACTCTTACCTTCATAACAAAGATTGAACCTTATATTTAGAACCAAAAAACAGAACAAGATTCCTGATTGTACCAAATTCTTTGCTACCACTGCAGAAATCAACTTAAATCTGTAAAATTGCCAGTTTTACTTGTCTACTATTATTTGATTATATGATTAGTTGATTTCTATTTTGAATATTAAGTCCCAAAACTCTCAACAAATACTGTGAAAAAAACATACTATGGGACCAAAGGAATCTCATGGTCACTGCAAATTGCTTAATTAACATTCTTTATTTCATGTCTAGTAATTTGAATATTTTTTTTCTTTTTTGAACACTAATGCTAGTGATTCTTTATTGCAACACTTTCATACAGAGGTCAGGTCACAAATGTCGTCCCATTTTGATTGAAAATGGGTTGATGATATGTTGTCTTTTTTCTTAAGAATTTAACGGGTCCAACTTAAAAAAAAGTTCAAACGATAACGGGTCAAACGTCATAGTTAAGATGGAAATGGGCCAACCAAGAGAATTGAGTTGATACTGACGGTGAATATATAGAATAATAAAGACATCGTAGGTTTTTGTGTATTATTGATCTACTATAATCACATTTCACAAGTATACAATGACCATTAAAAACCTTAACGGGTTCTAAGTCCAATTGTAGTTCTTTACAATTGGGTTGGGCCAACTATATTTTATAAAAATACATATTTTTATTATTGTTAATGTGGTAGCTAGGAATAGACTAAGAGATGCATTTACCCTTTTCTATTTTTGTAGTTTGTAGAGATTTGGTATAAAAATATTAATCAAATGATGCAAGAAAAAAAAACTAGTACCGGGCCCAGTTAATATCCCAAATGGCCCAGCCCAAATGAGGGAAAGGACTAATTAAATTAAATGGATATATTTCGGGTTAGGGTGTTTATTTTCTGTTCACGTTTTTAATATTAATGGAGAAAATGTCACGTGTGACATGTGATACATTTCCTCTCAGATCCATTTGTATAAAAGAGTATTAAGAGTAGTGAATGAGAAACCATTTGTATAAAGAGTATTAAGACTACTGAATGAGAAAGATAACTACTCTTGAACCGCTAACGAAAATAGGATATGATAAATAATTAGGTAGTCAAATTAGGGACGGAGGGACTTGAACCCTCATGATTTTTAAAACAACGGATTATATCCTCTTACTAAAAGGGCTAAAATAAAATTTATAATTTACTGTTCATGCAGACTTTTGCTTAGTATTGCATATAACGTGTGGTCTATTTTGACCTAGGGTGAGAAATTTTAAGAAATTGTGTTTCTAGCACCATAGATTATTCTTGCATATAATGTTGTAAAACTCGGTCTAGGCGGTCGAGTACTTGGCAGTATGCCGAGGCGATTTTCTTCAACTCGGTCAACGTCACTCGGAGTCGGGCTCACTTGGTCCAACTCCGTTCGGCTCGGCCAAGTTGGATTTACGTTGTTTTTCAACGATTCTTGTTGGATTTTCACCGATTCATTAGAAGACGTGAATTAAATGATTACTATGTCTTATAAGATTAAAGAATGAATATCAATTTTTGAAATACTTTAGTATTTAAACATGTATCCTTTTAATTTATATTGATATTCAAGTATTTTGTTATAAATATTAGTAAACTTATGATATTTGACATATATATAATTTTCTGAAAATTAATTTATTTGTAATTTACCATATCCGAATACTCCACGAGTAGTCCCCCCCCCCCCCCCCCGCCTAAGGCGAGTACTCGCAACTCCCAGTCGACCGACCTGGCAGCCTAACGACTTCTGCAACCATGCTTGCATATAATTATAATCACTATTAAATATATTTTTTGTTAATCCTGGTAAAAATTATAAACAATACTAAAACAAAAAACTATTGGAATAGTTAACTTTTATAGTTGGACCACTAAAGTTTTGTGATTTAAAAGTTTAATTATTATTTTTTTTACATTTTCATTTTTAACACTTATAGTGTATATATAATATACGTTTTTAGCCCTTTCATTTTTCTATTAGTTTTGTTTTCCTTCAATAACTTTCGTTCGTTAACTTTTTTTTCAAAATACAGAGTGCGTAGTTGTTTGTAGTTTTTATTGTCAACGTTCCGATATAATTTTCTTTTTAAACGGAGTTGTATTCAAAATCGAGTTTTTTTCCGTTGCCTATAGCGAGTGCCGTTACCGTTGTGGTATCGTGACGAGCCAAACCTATTATGGGTGAACACCATTGTCGATATTGGTATAATCGAAACCCGTATCGGTATTCACCTTATGGTTTTCGACGATCCGAACCGGTAATTTTTTTAATTTGTTTTTTCCCTTTTTTATTATTTAGTTTTATGTTTCCTTCATGTTAACATTATTTCTACCGTTGCGTCTACGTTTTCGTTTAAATTTTATTAATGATGAGCCCGGTACCGTTTTCTATGGTTTCGTTCATTAGGTTTTTTTTTAAATAACGGAATGCACTGTTTTCTTAATAAAATGTCAACGTTCTGGTTTAATTTTTATTGAAGACGAAGTTGTATTCAAATTCGAGTGATTTTTGGTATATTACGCTATAATGAGTCTGCGATTCGATACAAGTTTTATCAATGCAAATGAGTTAAACCAATAATGACCAGACTTTCGCCGCGAAGCGCGGGGAGTAAGAACTAGTTTGATTAATTATGAAAAATTGGTGATAATGATTATTGTCTTCCGAAGTGACCTAAATGGTCAAATTGGTGATTTTTGTTGACCAAACTAGTCAAACGATAGTTTAAAAAAATTATTTATACAATGAAGTGAGAACTCACTATTGTCCAAATACATGTAACATTCAAAGTTTACATTTTTATAAAAGAACAAGAAAATGAGCCCCGCACTCTGCAGCGGTAAGCATCTGGGTCCTGTGGTGGGAGACGGATCTTAAACGTCCGAGGCGGTGGTATTAATGTGGCTAAACACAAAAATAATCGTGGTTAAGTACATAGAATAAACGTATAAAGTTACGACGAATCGGTTGTGGAGATCGATAAAAAACAGTTATATAACGGCGGAAACGATGTTTTTCACTTGTTGGTCTCGTTCTTCACGGTACCAGTAGATTACCATCAGTCGATATAACACATGACACCTAAAAAATGCCCTACATTTAATACGACTCTGTTTTTAACGAAATTTATACCGGGACGTCACGAAAAAAAGTTAATTAACGAACGAATGTTATTATATATACTCAACGTTCGTTCGTTTAAGTTCGTTGGTTAAAGATTTTTATATATTTAAACTTTTTATATTTTTATAAATTTTGATTTTTATTAAAGTTGAGGATGTCAAAATGACATTTTATAAAGTCGGGTGAGTTATGTTATTTCAAATAGTCTAGGGGTGAGAATTGTATTTTAAAAAATCCCACCTTACTTAGGATTAAGTTAGATTGTAATGTAATTCAGATTGTTACAATAACTATTATTGGGCATGTGATTCCACAGTGAAGTTTTCTTTTCTTTTTTTTTTACCACAAAAGTTTTCTTTTTCATAGAAATGGCACAAAAATATTTAGGCTTTAATTTTTTTTTTTTAAGTTTTTTTTAGATTTGCCACAAAACTTCAATAAAGTAAACTTTAGTTTTTTTTCCCTCAAGCTAAATGTTTTTTAAAATTATAACAAAAGTTCAATGGGTTTGTTTTTTAGTAAACTTTCGTTAACTTTTTTTTTAAACGGCATGCATGGATTTGTTTAGTATTTTTTTTGTGACTGATCCGAGTTTTTTTTTTATCGTACACTATAACGTAACTTTTATCACCGTTGATGAGTCGAACCGACAACTATCAAACTCCCGCCGCGTAGCGCGGGAGGAAAAACTAGTTGTATTTTATTTTAGAAATTCCCATTTAATTAAGTTGGTTCCTTTCAAAAAAATTGATGTATACCTCTTTTAAGAAAGCTTTCATTCCCAAATTACTTGTTTTGCCATGCCCAATGTTGAAAATCTTAGGGTCCGTTTGGTTCATGAAAATCTATAAAATTGAAATTAAATTGCGATTTTTTCATTTAAAATCGTGTTTGGTTAGTTGGGTAAAGAATTGGAATTTGAAAACTTTCCCTCAATAAATGGAATTTAACCTTCCATCACTGGTGTAATGGAATTCTACACATTACATTGGAATGTTAAAAGATTACCATAAAACTCCTCTCTTCTCCTTGCCTTTAATTAACCAGCTTATACCTAACGCCATCAACTAAATTCAATTACATTCATTATCAATTCTGGTAAGAAGCAAATGCAACGACACATCAAAGTCGAACATAAAAAAAATCAAAATCAAACATAAACCAAACATAAAAAATTCAAAATCAAACATAAATTATGATTTTCAGTATCAAACATCGATTTAATAGAAACCCATAATCAACCATGTTCATAGAAAACCCGGTAACGATGTATATCAAAGCCATTGTTCCAAGCGAATCGATAGGTTTCAATAGCGAATAAGTTCGAGAGATGTTCCAACAATGAATGAAGGGAGAGGTAAGATAAGTTCCAAGCGAATAGAAACCATTATTCCTGAAGTGATGTTCATTTAAACTTGACATCTAAATCAAAACCCCAAATCGGTGATGAAATCTAGGTCAAGTTCCAAGAGAATCGAGCGTTATGATAAAATCCACGTTTAATTTAGGTCGATAGAAACTTTTTACATTCTAATTCCGTCGTCAATTTTACAAACCAAACATAATAAAAAATTTCATGGGATTAATTCCAATTCTCTCAAATTCCAATTCCTTTTTAATATTCCAATTCCTTTAAAAACATTCCGCGAACCAAACGGCCTCTTAGGGGTGAGAATAGTTCAGTTTGATTATAAGCTAAAACAATATTTATAACCGATATTTTGGTTTTATATTTTTATAAAGGGTCGGTTTTATATTTTTGTAGATGATTCAGTTAATTTGGTAAACTGTAATCCGGAGGTTTGTGCTTTAAATGTTAAATTTATTTATTTTGGTCATGAATTTACTATTTAAGGTCCTCAGTTGAAAAAAAATGTTTTGAAAACTAACTTAACATAATTTATAACTATCACGTTAAAATACATCTTAAAGACATGTTTTGACAAGTGAATGTGTTAACATATTATATTATATTTTATTCACCCGTGTAATACACGGGGTTTTAAAAACATAATTTTTTTTATTATTAAGTATATAACATTACATTTATTCAACCTGGGTAACATACGAGATTCTAACCTAGTACTAAAATTTAAAGATAACTCTAAAAAGATAAAGATAAACATACGAGAATTTGAATTCCCTTGATCTCCTCCATCTTCCCCACGAGATCGTACCGTACCACCCTTATTCAAATGTTGTTCCTTTTCAATAATATATATCTTAGATACTAAAGAAATAATATTTTTAAAAATATATATCTTTGTTCAATACATGACAACGTACTTATAATAAAACAAAATTGATAAGAGGGGATACAAACCATATTGCAACCAAAAAACGTAATTGATGAACACTATATTTTTTTCTCAATGAAAATATGTAGTCTACCTTTGTATTGTTTTTATTTACTTTTGTGGTGGTGTCATTTTGTTTCCTCTCGAGTCGAAGTAGAAGCTGTAACAAAAAAACATGTTAAGAGGGTCCACGAGCTTGAAGCCTCGTGGACACTCAATGCTCAAGTCAGTGAAGGCCTCAACGAGAGAAACCTCATATGTGCATCTAAATATCATATGTTAGTAATAGAGTTTAACCTCGTTTCTTTTATTATGTGTAGTGGAGAGGTGGAAGAGCCTCAACTAATGTGAGTTATATCCTCATTATGGGGAAGAGTTGGTGAGGAATTGGGTATACTCCACAAATTCTAATATCTTTTGGGTGACTTGTTTTTAGTGGATATGATTTCGGGTACATGCTTAAGTTATTAACTCAAAAAGAATCACCCAAATCTCATGATGTTCTTTAATTTGATCAAGATTTACTTTCTCGTGTATGACATCAAACATTTGATGAGGTTTTGTACGTAGATCTTGATCGTTACATGGTCTTCTAATTTGATTAAACAAAACCCGTGTCAAATGTTTGATATGATACATAACTGGGAATAAATCTCGATCAAATCGAAAAACTCCATTTGAGATAATGCAATTCTTTTTTAATCAATAACTTAACAAATACCCATAATCATAACCACTATGAAAAATCATTCAAGATATTTCCATATGATATCAAAAGTTCCACAAATAAATAAGCAGCATTACCCTTTTCAGTCATCTTCTTGAAATCAATCTCACATTGTTTAAAATAAACACATATATGATTTATAAGTTCAATCCACAATCCTATTCATAACCCTTTTCAACCCCTTCCTTCTTTTTATTCATTTGCACCTATTTTCTAAAGCATATGAATTTTTTTTCCGTAGACTTGTTGGATTTAAGAAGAAATCATTTGAATTTTAAATTTGAGTTTTATTTTAAAATTTGTATTAAACCGTGATATTTTTATATGTATAAAGCTGCGTAGAGAGATGTGTTTAAAAAATGAAGATAAAAAATCCATTTATATCCTCATCCATACATATGTGCAAGTAGATATGAAGATAAAAAGTGCAAGGGATTCGGGTTCAATCTCTGTCACCATCATTAATTTTTTAGGCATGCAAATGAGGCCTAGTTCTTAGGCTGATGCACAAGGTTTTACTCACACCGATCCAGGGTACGAGCCTCGGCTCTCCCTCAAGCCTGGAAGGGGCCGTATCGGGTGGGATTTTTCCTTGGATGCTCTCCAACTCTGACGCCAAGTGAGCCCGGTTAGAACAACATATTGACCGGAGTTGGACGAGGCTCACATGTGATGGGGGGTGCAACGTCACAACATTCAATGTTCGCCGTTCAAAAGAAAAGATATGGATATAAATACAAAAGAGTAAAATACATGGATGGTCTTTGTGCTTTGACTCAAATTTTGGATTTCGTCTTTAAAGTTTAAAAATTACGGATCCAATCCTCAATCACCTTGTTTACTTTCATTCATGGTTCTAAGAGGGTGTTTGGGATTGGTTATTTAACTCCAAAAATGTTTTTTTTGTTAAAAGTATTTATTAGTTTATTACTTTTTGAAAAATATTTTTTTTTTAAATATTTGGATTAGCTTTTGTAGTGGGAAATTTCAATAAGTCTAAAAATTGTTTTTTTTTTTAAATATTTGACGTTGGTTATTCACGTAAAATGACAAAAAAGACATTTTTATATTTTATATATGTATTTGTTAGAAATTGTTAAGGGTTGATTGATAATATTTTATTGCAAAAGCCAAAAGTCATTTAAAAAGCCAAGAATTTGTGGCTTCTTAAAAATAACTTTTTAGCTTTTATGTTTGACAAACACATTTTTTAGCTTATTGACTTTTGAAAAAGTCAATAAGTGAATAAGCAGTTTTCTAACGCAATCTCAAACACCCACTAAGTTAGATAAGATTATTATTTTACCTTTTCTAAAAGTTACACTTTAACCTATTTGTTATTTTACTCTGTTAAAATTTCAATTTAACCCCTATTATTATTATTATTATTATTATTGTTTTAGTTATTATTATTTTATCATTATTATTTGTAATATACTAAATTTTTTAATTGAAAATAATAATAATAATTTTACTTATTGTATTATAAATAATTAAAAACGTTTATTCAATGAATGAATTTAGTTTAAAATAAGAAGGTATTTGTGACATAAATTAAACTAGTTAATACTCATGCTTCGCGGCGGGTGTTAGATCACTTAATTCGCTCATAATAGGTTCGGTTCGACACATCACCGTAACGGTAACGACGCTCGATATAGGCTACGGTAGCCAAAAAAACCCGATTTTGAATACAACTCTGTTTTTAAATAAATTTATATCAGAATTTTTACAAACACAAACAGTCACCCACTCCGTTTTTGAAAAAAGTTAACGAACATTGATTAAAAAAACGAAATTAAAATACTTTGATTTAGAATTGAGTGGAAGATGAAATGAAACATGACACATGTTGAAGTAGGTTTCTTGTGTGGGTGGGGAGATCTCTTAATCCCTTCGCACTCAACTACCCTATCCCTTGTCAATAGCACGTTCCCCAAGTCTGGTTTAATTATATATTTTATATTTATATTTATATTTTAACTCAACATCCAGGAAATTTCCAAAGCTTAGGATGGGGTGCAAGTGGAAGGCGGGTAGCCGGCAGGTAGTGGGTGGGTGGGTGGGTTGGGTGAAATATCGCCGCATCCTCAGCGGGTTCGGAGGGTAGTGACCAGCGGGTTCTCTCAGCTGCTACATATACCCGCTAGAAATGGGTATTTAACCCGTTGGATTTTAGTCAAATATAGCCGTTGGACGGCTATATAGCCGTTTAAAAAAACATTACCCCTATAAATACATACCTAATAATTTTATTCACTTCATAAAAAAATACATTCTTTCTAAATATAAACCATTACTTTTGCATCCACTCAACCAAAATATGAATTGTACGTTATACTACCCACCCGAATCATCGGCCGAATCGCTCGACTTCGTGTTCGGCGGTGATAGTATGTAATTCGTATGTGATATTGTCGCACAAGCCGAAGAGGAAAACACAGCTACATCATCAAGGACGTATGTACACTGTGATCGTGAACATACTCTAGAGATTCTACAAAGAGATTATTTCGACGAAAACCCAACACACGGGGAAGCGACGTTTCGATATAGATTTCGGATGTCGAAGAGGTTATTTCTAAAAATAGTTGGCGACGTACAGGCTAGGTTTGAATATTTTCATAAGGGTGAAGACGCTAGGAAGAAGAAGAGTTTCACGGCGCTACAAAAATGCACTTCGGCGATTAAACAACTCGGAACCGTTAATCCTCCCGACGAATTCGACGACTATTTAAGTATGGCTAGGAGAACCTCAAGTGAATGTCTAGAGTATTTTTGTAATGCCATAATTCAAATATACGGCAAAGAGTTCTTACGCAGACCGACAAGCCACGACATTACACTTTTGTACAACGCGCATGAAGTAAAATATGGTATTCCGGGTATGGTCGGTAGCATCGATTGTACACATTTTGTTTGGCGAAATTGTCCGACACGTTATTGGATGGATGTAGATTGGAAGTGGGGGTAGGGGCAAAGGAGTTGTGTGATTTGTAAGGGTAGTTTTATCATTTTAAAAAGGTTTAACCGAAAAATTAACATTAGTTAGGCTAAATGATGAAATATGTTACAAACAGTTACATAAAGGACAGTCAGCAAAGGTCACCTATTATTGAAGCTAAGCCGGTAGGCTAAAGGATGAAATTATGAATCTATTATTGAAGCTATTAAACTTGCATTTGAAGTTCCTAAACCTCTGATTGAATATAAGATTAACTCATTAACATCAACAATACGAAATTCAAAACCAACGATTGAAGTTATCGAACCCGAAATTTGAACCAGCGATTGAAGTTATCTAACATGAAACTTGAATAAGGGGATCGAACCCATATACCGAATGAATAGCAATTTTGATTTTAGGCCCCTCTTAAAATCGGGCCTGGTGCGATGCCCGATTCATACAAATAGGGAACACCAGAAAATTTAAACTTACAATAGGTGTAACACTGACACCATAGCTCATTTTTTCAAGAAATAGGTTAATTTGGATATCTTTTGTTAGTTAAATGTTGTTATTACTTTATTAATCAATAAAATTATGCATTAGGTCAAAATAAGTCACTCACATGAAAATTGTTAAACCTAAAATGAGTTCAAATCGACTACACCACCCACTGCCTATTGGTCATCGCACCATGACCACCGTCACCCGCCACCGCCTTTGCCACCATAAAATAACAAATATATTGGGTGAACCAATCGTGATGCTTTTTTTTTCCATCTAAAAGCCTTTTTTTAACACGAACTATTTTGATCGTAACTTATTTTAACCCGAACATAATTTGACCAGTTAGCTTACTCAACACAAATATTTTATAGACTTAAATAGACGTGAAAAAACATATATTTTTTTGAATTTATGTATAACTTATATTTTCTTTCTTTATTTATAAACTAAAAACCAAACACCCCCCAAATATTATTGTTATGCCACATAGCTTTAACCGAGATCTATGCATAATTTGATCAAGATTAATGAAAATTATGTTTTAAAATATAATTTATGCAAGTGTTGTTGGTATTTTCATGTATATTAATATTTTAATCACCTTCTTATTGAATTACTAGTTTAGATCCCGTGTGTAAAATATCAATATATAAATTTTTTAAATCTTTATGTATATATTTTACAGTTATAAAAATATATTATAAATACTAATGATAGAAAACAAATTCAAAAAATATTTAAAAAGTAATATATAATTGGATTTTGAAAATACATTGATTACTATTTAATATAATTTACCTTTCATTTAATATTTGATTGAAAACAAAAGTTTCATAATTAAATTTCAAAATTTCTTATAATAAGTGATAATTTAAAATAAATGTGTTTTATTAGTATACTTAGTATTTTCTTTAAACATATATTATTATTAAAAGATGAAAGTGCGTTAAATAAGAGAGAGAGACGAGAAAAAAATTATGATAATTAATATGGAGACGACACGTGACATAAAAAATCTTTATCTATACTATATAATAAATAAAAGTTTTTCCATGCCACGTGCCGTCTCCACATTCATTTTCATCAATTTTTTCCCGCCTCTCTCTCTTATTAAATGCACCTCCTATTTTTAACAACAATATATATTTAAATAAAATATTAATTATACTAATAAAACACAATTATTTTAAATTATCACTTATGAACTTTAAAAATTTAATTATTTAACTTTTATTTTCAATCAAATAATAAATGAAAAACAAATTATATTAAATAGTATTTAATTTATTTTTGAAACCCAATTATATATTAGTTTTTACATATTTTGAGTTTTGTTTTCTATCATTAGTATATGATACATTTTTATACGTGTAAAATATACACATAAAGATTTAAAAATTTTATTTATTGATATTTTTCACCCGTATGTATACACGGGATCTAAACTAGTTTATTATATAGTATAGATATAGATTATTTACTCTCAATAATTTTGTGGGATCCTCGATCGTACTTCACAACTGATTTTCCATATCGCTTTACTTTAATAAGAGTTAAATATAGTTTTAGTCCATGTGGTTTGACATTAATAATCACTTTAGTCCAAAAGTTTAAATTTAACTTTTTTAGTCTAATAGTTTCATTTTTATATCACTTAAAGTCCAGTCTACTAATATCATCCAATTTTTCTGTTAATTTTTTATTAAAAGACTAAAATACCCCTGCTAAAAAATAAAATAAAACAAAAAATGATTTTTTAAATATATAAAAAAAACTCCACACTCTCTCTACTCTCTTTCTCTCTCTCTCTAAACTCTCAGAAAACTCGTACGCTTTAGCTATCTATATGAGATTCATCGTGGCATATACCACTAAAAAAATATGTTATCTGAATTTACCACGCTATCAATAATAGAGTTTTACGAGGTACAAATGAAAATGCTAGATTTACAAATTACAAATAATCCTAAACCTAATTTAATCTTTTTTTCCCTCATTTGTTACCAAATTCTAGATGTTCTAGAAGTTCTCAATCAAATAAATCACCACCCATGGTCAAACCCAAATCAAGTAAATTTGGGCAGAATTTTCGTACCTATTAAATTTGCATTACCTTGATCAAATTAAAAACCATAGAATATTTAAAAAATTGATGGACTAAATCAACACCTCTGCCCCACTCCGTATTGTGCTTTCACTGCTTCCCTTTGTTGACTCATCATCTCTTCTTCTTTTTTTAACTACAAATTTGGATCACTGTCGAACCGTTGGAGTATCATCATACCACTAGTGGTACCACTCGGTCATATTCCACTAAGTCAGGAGGAAACCTAATTTTTCTGGGAAAACCTCCTTGTAAGATTCGAACCCATTACTTTATGATCACTGAGCCTTATCCGACCATCAAAATGTCGCTGAACTATTATGCCTTTAGCAACTCATCATCTCTTCTAGGTCGACTTTTTTTTTCATTCATGTGGGGTGGTTTCAATTATTATTTCATTGACTAAATTAAAGTTTTATTTCTCATTTTTTGTTTTTTTAATTAATGAGGACCCTATGGTCAAATTAAAAAAAAATAACATAACTAATGGATAGATTAAAAATAAAACATTTAGACTAAAAAAATCAAATTAAAACTAATAAGCTGAAATAGTTATTTAGGTTAAACCACGGGAACTAAAATCGTATTTAACTCTTCTAATAATAAACTTTGAAAATATATATTACTACTATTAAAAGTGACATGTCGGTTTGCACAGCTATGTTTTATAACTTTTTAAATTGACCACCAAATTTTGATAATTTGTGAAACCCCCCATACCATCTCTATATTAATATTAAAGATAATGACTCCATCATTAGTAATTAAACAAGATAGATGCTAGCCTAGTGGCTTAGCCGCTTTCACACAAATATAACCCGGGTTCGAATCCCGACTTTTTCATGTGTTCGTTTGCTTAGTTTTTTTCTTTTTTTTTTATTTCCCACAAATAATTTGTCTCTTTGAAAGATTAAATGGAGGAGGTTAAACATAAGCCTTCTTCATCTGACAGTAAGGTTGCACCTCCTGTTCCCCATCCACCCTAGTTCGAGCCTTGGAGATTTCATTTTTTATGTTAAATTTTTTTTTCCAGATTTTTTTTCATAGGTTTTAATATTTTGTATATTTTATTTTTCTATTACTTTTACGTGTTATGTCTTATGTTTTTTCCAACCTTCAGATATAACTTTTATTAAAAACAGAGTTATATTAAAATTTGAAGTTTTTTTAATCGTGCGTTATAGCAATTGCGTTATAGCAAGTCTGCGTTTCGACATAAGTTTTATCCACTCAAATGAGCAGACCCTAATAACAACCAGACTCCCGCAGCGAAGCACAGACGGAAAAAAATACAGTTTCTTAAATAATAGCAATGACTTTTATTCTCTTCCTCTCAAAACTGGATATTAATTAACAGCCTATGCCATTAGGTTGGTACCCTAATAATAAGAGCAAAGACTCTTAACACCAAGATCATGTGTTCAAGGAAAACTCAAAAAATTTGTCTTTAAAAAAAATTTGACAGCCTATATATCTGAAAGAAAATATTTTGAACTGTCATTTAATATATTAAAATATTGTTAATAGTAATAAGTTTTTCAGATGTGACATTGTGACATCATCCAGGTCTCTGGGAAGTTGGTAAAAAGGTCAGTTGTCTCTATTCTAAGATTTTTGAATATACGATTCCACAGAACTCGCGGCTCATTGTTAAGTTTTTTTTTTTTTTTAATAACAAGCTAAATATCTAGGATCTATCCGTAGTGGTTTCACGTCTCTCTTTTTCATGCCCCTCCACGTCAGCGCCACATCAGCACAAGAGTTTTCAATGCCCATTTTCACTATGGTGCGTAGTGGTTTCACGCCTTGCATATAATTTTTAATAATTAACTAATCATTTAACTAAAATATAAATAAATTTATTTAAAATATAAAGATAACAAAATACAAATTTATTTAATTAATAAATTTATGTAATATTATGTAAGCGTACATAAAATTCCTTATTTTTTCTTTGGTCCAAATACGGCACGGGTTTTTTAATCATAGCCCATTTTTTTTCATTATACATTGGAGTGTCACTAAAGTAATCACGTATTAGACGTTCATTAGCTGCTTCCCGATCCCGCATCACTTTAACTCGTCGTGTTACCATCTGTGAGCTCGTACGCGTAACAAATCGCTTCAACAATCACTTCATCTTCTTCCGTTGAACCCGACGACGTAGAAGACCATTCCATTTTAAATAGTGGGTTGTTATTGGTTGAGAAAATATGAGAATGGGTAAGGTTTTGGTTGAAAATGAGAAAATGGGTAAGATTATTGGTTGAAAAAGAGAGAATGGGTGAGATTATCCGTTGTATAATAATAAATTATTTTAAATTAATTTATTTATATTTTAGTTAAATGATTAGTTAATAATTAAAAATTAAATGCGGGCCGTGAAACCACTACGCACCTTAGTGAAAATGGGCAGTGAAAACTCCTGTGCTGATGTGGCCCTGACGTGGAGGGCGTGAAACCACTACAGATAGCCTAATAAACGGATCACCTTTTCATACAAATAACAAAAGCGTGGTGACACAACCCCCAAAACACTCAGGAGGAAACCCACAATGTGAAAATCTCCTAGATCAAGCTAGAAAGTTATAGAGCTACCACTTAACCAGAATACTCGATGATTCACTATTAAGTTTGTAAACGGATTAAAATGGGCTCGAGCCTAAATTGAAAAACCTATTCCTAATTGACTTTGTGCATTTCAACGACTCAATTATTCTCTCTCAAGATATCATCACCTTTGGTTCTAGATCTTGGTCTCTAAATGAGAAAATTCACCACTCTTACTATATTTGATTCTTTAATATTACATTACAATAAAGATTAAAAAGAAATCTCGGTGAATAGTAAACTTTTTATTCTTTTCGTTTTAGTCATGAATTTTTTTAGTTTTTTAATATTTTCATTTTCAACCCTTATACTATATAATATACGCTTTTGGCCCTCATTTTCTATTAATTTCGTTTTTCTTTAATAACTTTCGTTCGTTAACGTTTTCCAAAATACAGAGGGCGCGACTGTTTTTAATTTTTTTTATCAACGTTTCGATATAACTTTTTTTTTCGTTTTCAACCCTTATACTATATAATATACGCTTTTAGACCGTTTCATTTTCTATTAATTTCGGTTTCCTTTAATAACTTTCGTTCGTTAACTTTTTTCAAAATACGGGGGCGCGACTGTTTTTAGTTTTTTTTGTCAACGTTCCGATATAATTTTTTTAAACGGAGTTGTATTCAAAATCTAAGGTTTTTTTTATCGTTACCTATAGCGAGAGCCATTACCGTTGTCGTACAATGACGAGCCGAACCTGTTATGAGCGAACAACATCATTTTCGGTATTGATATTATCGGAAACCGCATCGGTATTTGCTTTTATGGTTTTCGACGACCTGATCCATTAATGTTTTTTTTTATTTTTTAGTATTATGCTTCTCTTTGATTAATACTATTTTTATCGTTGAACTTACGTTTTAAAATTGTAAACGTGCTGCTTTAAATTTTTATTGAAAACGGAGTTGTATTCAAATTCGACTGTTTTTTTGTATTATACATTATAACGAGTCTACGATTCGATTTAAGTTTTATCCGCGCAAACGAGTCAAACCAATAACGACCAGGCTCCCGCCGCGAAACGCGAGAGTTAAAAACTAGTTTTGTTAAATGTTAAAGTTTCATTCACATTTGGACACGAACAATAACTAATGGTTATATAGGCTCTTTGGATTTTGAGCAGAGTCTCAATCGGCTCAGAATGGAGAGAGGTGTGACCTACACTCTCCTAAACACACGAAGTTGGCGGTGGCTCGACCATTGGCGGTTTGACGGTGGATCGATGGATAGGGGAGAACCATAATGGAGAGTAAATAAGATGAAGAAAAGGGGATCAAATGAAGATCAACTCTATGGATCAAATGTGTTACGCCGTAATTTTTGAAAAGAAATGATCAAAACCATAATTTGACTTTTTCATAGGACCATATGTGTAACTTTCTCTAATATAACAAATTTTATTTAATATAAAATACGCAATTAGTATTATTAATAAACTATATAATTAATAGATAAGAAGACAATCGAGTTTGAGTTTGTAAAACTACGAACAAGTAGAACTCTAGATTTAGAAATAGGGCTCGAGATGAACCACACTCGAAACGAGTCAAACTTGAGCTCTGTTAAGTTAGCCGAGCCGAGCTTGACTTTAGCCGAGCTTGACAATAAAGTTTTATGATTAATTGTTGATTAATTGTTTAGTGACTGGCCACCTAGGTTGGTAGCCCAGTGATAAGAGTCAAATACTATTTAAAGAAGACCAGAGTTCAAATCCTGACATAGGATAGATTAAGAATTAATGTAATTTTGGAATTTGTAAATGAGTGTGTGACTCGACGTTCTAAAATACCAATCAGTGACTGGATCAACTAACTAATATTTTTTATTATCTTTAAAATAAATGTTGCGGAAGTTAAGATCCAACCACTAATCGATTACACTTTTATTGTAGTTTTAAATAAAAGGTGAGTATATCTTATTACTCTAATAAATTAAAATATATTCAGGACACGTGTTACTATCTGGTTACTCCTTATTTTTATTTTCTCACATCTCCGTCCTATTAAATACTAGATTTTATATTTCTCTACCCTATTAAATAATAATCTTTATATTAATAAATCTAATTACGAATACTTATTATTTAATTATAAATAGTTATTATATCATCAATCAAATGAACTTAATATGAACTAATATTTATCAATTAAATCAAAAAATTAATACTCAATTGAAAAAAATTTGTTTTAAAAACTAACTTAACATATGTTATAAATGTCACGACAAATTACATTTTTTTAAAACATATTTTGACAAATGTGTTTGTTAACAAACTACATTATATTTTATTCAACCGATTTAATATACTGGTTTATTTAACACGGGTTTTTAAAAATATAAAATTTTTATTACTAAATATATAACATTTTATTTATTTAACCCGTGTAATACACGAGATTTTAACCCAGTTTGAAATAAATAAAAATGAAATTTTAAATACATGTTAACATATATATACTATATAATAAATAAAAATAATTTATGCCACGTATCGTTTCCACATCTCTTCTCACCATTTTTTCCGCTTCTCTCTGTTATTAAATGCATCTTTTTTTAATAATGATTTATATTTAAAGAAAAATATTAATTATACTAATAAAACAAATTTAATTTAAATTATCTGTTATTTTAAGAAACTTTATAATTTAATTGTGTTTTTATAAACTAAATAGTGATATAAGTCAAATTATATTAAATAGAAATTAATGTATTCGAACAGTGTAATATACGAGTCTTTAAAGATATAAACTTTTTATTACTAAGTATATAACATTGCATACACAGGTTTTTTAAAATACAATTTTTTTTTACTAAGTATATAATATTATATTTTATCAACCCGTGTAATACACGAGATTTAACCTAGTAACTTGATAGAAGAAAACAAATAACTTCAAATAGAAAATAAGTTACGAAATTAATAAAAATAGAGTTAGTCACACAGATAGTCTCGCGTATCTTTGTATTATGATTTTATTTATTTTTCTAGAAAATACGGATCTTGTTCTTACTATTTTATATAACGTAACACGTCACGATCATTTTCACTCAGTGACATTAAAAAAATATGTTAAACTATATAAAATAACTATTTTACCTAGTTTATTATATACAAAAAAAATACTGAATCTATACTATATAATAAATAAAGGTTTTTTAGCGCCACGTGTCATCTTCGTATTCATTTTCATCATTTTTTTCCCGCCTCTCTCTCTTATTTAATACACTTCTATATTTAAGCAATAATATATATTTAAAGAAAATACTAATTATACTAATAAAAACATTTATTTTAAATTATCCCTTATTATAAGAAAATTTGATATTTAATTATGTAATTTTTATTTCAATCAAATAACAAATAAAAGTCAAATTACATTAAATAGTAATTAACGTATTTTCGAAACTCAATTATATATTAATTTTTACATAATTTGAGTTTGTTTCTATTCTTAGTATATGTAATATATTTTTACATTTGTAAAATATATGTATAAATATTTAAAAATTTTATATGTTGATATTTTTTAATTTTCACCTCGTGTGTAGACACGGGATTTAAACTAGTATTAAATAATCATCACCCTCCCTCATGACACCCTTTGTCTTCCTTCTCCCAACTCGAGGATCCCCTTACCACCCCTGCTTCCCTCTTCAGTAACATCTCTCCACACCACAACCTACCTCCAGCTCCTAATTCCCGGTTCCAACAGTCTTTAAATTCAGCATGGTCTTGAGCCAATTGGATTTTATAAATGAGTCATCTCCGCAACATGGATTAACGTCTTTGTGATCGTCGTAATGGGTCTCATAAAAGATCCTGAAAACCCGTTTAGCCATACGTGTCTCTAGACATATAAAAATCATAGCTCCGCAATTATTTAAGAACCAGATCTACTTAAAATTAGTTGTGTAATGAACGTGTGTATGTATATATACATATAGCCATATATTTTTTGTAGTACCACAAAAAAAAATGTATTTATGTTTTTTTTCCTTTGAAAAGACAAAAGTACATTTTCAATTGCATGAAAAAACAAGAACAAAAAGTGGGGCTGTATAATAATGAAAGAATCAATCTGACATTTTAAATTATTGGAAATAATTTTCACAAAAATACACTTTTTTCACTTTCGTGAAAATGGCTGCTCGTTATTGTAAATAAAACCATGAAATTCAGTAGGGCCCGAATTGACCCAAGTGTCCTTCTCAAGGGATTTCTTTGCAAAATAAAAGATGAGGACAATCATACCCTCCGATTTCATGCATCGTTTTCTCATCTTCCTTTTTATCGTCACGTCCTTTTTCGACCATTTATATCACTTTAGATTCCTTCGACACTTTAGGTTTCTTCACCCTTGACTTACCATTCACCAGGGTTAATTTGGTAATTATTGTATTCTTTTAATTGGACACGTGAATTTATAATTGTTTAAATATTGTATGAGTTTTGAAAAGAAAGTTATTTCAATTGATATCAACCTATGTGGTTGCTATTTTTGGATTTAAAAAATGGGTTTTATTATGAAATAAAATATCACATATACAAGTTTTATTAGGGTTGGCTCAAGCTTTACGAGTGCGTAGGTCGGCTAAACAGATGGGCTAAACATGCTAGTTTAAACGAGTTAGTTAATACTTCAACTTGTTTGTTTATAAATAATCGGTTCAAAATGAAACCTCTAACCAAATTATCGCCATTCAAGGAAAAGGGTGTTGAGAAAAGAAAATTTGTGGAACAACCATTATAACCAAGAAGGGTATGGAGACCTAGAGGGGTGAATAGATTTTTTTTTAATTAATACTTATTCTTAAAAAGGTGTTAAATTATAACCTTTGATAAAATTTCCGCTAGCCCTCTAATACAATTCTTTTTGTTGTAAAAAAAAATGCAATACTTTGACCACATCAAACCATTCAACCTTACATCTTACATGCTTAAAATATTATATTTTCCTTCACATTTTGACTGATCTTCCCTTATAAACATCATTTTTTATATTCATGGTCATAGCAAGGGAAGAAGTGAGTTGGTGCGAATATTATTAAAATATTTAAACATTTGTGTGTTAGTGGTGTTCTTCACTATCTCAGATGCTGTTTGGTAGTCTTTTAATCACTCAATTAAGAGGCTACCAACGAATTCTTCAGAGGTAAGGTTGTTTGTTTCGTTAAAAGCCTATCTCTTATGGTTTATTTTAATTTTTAATGGTTCAGCTGAAGAACTATATTAAACCATTCAGACCTTTTAATGGCTTAGCATTTGTCAAATAGTGTTTAGAAGAATTTTTATAAGGTGATATCTACCTTATTTATTGAGAAACATGATGATCCACTAGTTTTCCCAACTAGTGTATAAGAGCGAAGTTGTAAGGTCATCTTTATGTTTTTAGAAAGAAAATAATGAAGAAACAATCTATTAAAGATCAATGGTTAGACAAAGGGAAAAATACAAAAATGGACATTTGACCAGAAAAATTCTTGAAAATAGACATCCAAATTTAGCCTACTATTTCATGGACATTGATCTTGCGAGACGGCTAAAGGCGGTTAAGTTAGCCGGCTAAAATTTTCGTGCCAACATTCCATTTGACAGAGTACGGGCCAATAAATAATCGACATATGGCAGGCTTAGCCGGCTAATAGACGGCTATAGCCGTATAATATTGTTAGCCGGCTATAGTCGTCTATTAGCAGACTTCTGGATTTCGTTAACGTGAATTTAAAGTTATATAAATAACTAGCTTTAACCCCGTGTGTTACACGGGGTAAAACATTAAGATTATAATGATAAATATTTTAACACATCTTTTTATACAAATTTGATATTGTATTGGTAATTTTTTCATTTTGTTAAATGTTAAGATTATACGGATGAAAGTAATCAAAACATAAAAAAAAATACAATTTTTAAGTGATGTACTTTTTGCAATACATTAAATTACACGTGAAATTAAACTTTACAATAATGATTTACAAATTTGGAAATACTTCATTGTATACAACATTTGACGTGATATTGGTAACTTTTCTATGTTTAACACACACTAAATGTAACAAAGAATATAGTTTCTTTTCCACAATAACTTCATTGTATACAACATTTGACGTGGTAACGGTGCGAACCTGATTGAAGCCAATAGGGAGTCAAAGAAAATCGAATATAATCAAACTGGTCAATGATTTCCTTGAATACGTTGTTTCTCAATTATATTAGTTTTTGAAACTCTATCAGTCTTTTTGTAGAAACTTTAACCTTGAGGTTGTACCATATTTACAAATATTTAACTTGTAATTAAATTTACGTATCAAAATTAAATTATTATTTTTTAATCTCGCCTATTATAAGGAAAATCTTGCTAAATTTTAATATTTAATCTCTCATTTAAAATAAAATAAAAATATACAAATAAACTTTAAGTTTCAACGATATATCGTGTTTTAAATTCAAAGTTTAAAACTCCAAAATTTAAAAAAAAACACTCCTTAATATATCAACACAATATAAATAAAAAATTCTAAAATTAAATATGAAAAAGTTATAACTAATAAATAAGAATTGAAACCAAACATATTTTTTTGAAAAAAAATCTTGTTATTTAACTAAAAATTTAAGTTTAAAACATAATACACTTTCAAAAATAAATATTTATAAATTTCTTAATTTAAATTAAAAAAATATTAAAATTTAAAAATCAAAAATCTATTTATAAATATCAAATTTAATGAAAAAACTCTTAATTAAATATTAGTAAACTTTATTCTAATGCATTTTTATTTAAAATACAAAAGTAGTATTTTTAATTTTTTATGTAAAATTTAAAAATCTTGCTTTTTAATAATAAAATTTTAAAGACTCACCTTTTTAATAATGAAACTTTAAAAAGTCGCATTTTTTAATCTCCTATTTTTTTAATTTTTATTTTTTTAAATATTCACTTTTGATGATAATTTAAATAAAAATTGAATCAATGGTAATAATGGTGAAATTATTTGGTAAAATGTTTATTTATACGTTTTTCCAAAAAAATTAAGCTGAATATGAAAAGATAGAATAGTGGATGTAAATATGATTTTGGGTTTAAAAACTTGTGAGGTTGAATGTGATGATGACATGTGTCCATTTATTTAGTCTTTTATTATAATAGAGATTTATTATTGAGTGAACAATATTAATAAAAAATATAAAGAAAATTGCCTTTAAAAAATGGACAAAGCACAGTAACAATATTAATCAAAATATAAATTAACCATGAAAATATTAATTACTCAAGTTTTGAATGAGGTGTGAGATTTGAGTATATTACGAATTAGAATTAATTATCAATTTATAAAAGAACGATTCTAATAGTGAGTTTTAATAGGATTTCAAATTAATTATCTAGGTAGTGGTCACCCGTTTAAACATCTCACTAGAAAGGTGGTGGTCACCTTATCTTCTCACTAACTTGGGTAGTGATCACTCTTATAACTTTCTCGTGATCTCTTTACCTCTCTATAGTCTATAGTATGAGTGTTTGTGTATGATAATATAATAAGTGCAACAAACACTATTTCTCTTGATCTTTTGTATCTTGAGGATAAGATTGGATTAATATAATCACTTAAGAATACGAAAAATATTTATAGTATTGAATGTGCAAAATATAGTCAAATGTATGGGGTGAGAAGATAACAGCGATAGTAAAAATTATCAACGACTAAACGGTCGATGGCATGATCGCATTGTCCGATCATGTCATCGACCGTACTCTTCATGTCTTGATTTGTCTCTCAAAAATAGAACCATTGAGAATGGTCCAGATCTTATTTTTGTCTTGTGATAGGAACTTTTTCAATGTGAGAATCAAGACCAATCAAGTGGGGTTGATCTTGACCAAAAGGGGGAAAGAGACGTAAGCTTAAAGAGTAAGTATCTTTTATTAACCATAAGTTTTGACTTTATCTGCATTTCTATTTGATTGAGTAATACCCCGTTTGTGTAATCCACCATTGTTCAACCATTTTAATTTTGAAAACAATCCTCTTGGGAAAGCCTCATCAAACATTTGACAAAAAGAGAGTTTTATAAAACCATTTTTATAAAAAAGGTGTTGCATGATTTATAAAATTTTGTGTGGTTTTAATTTATTTTTTGAGTAAACTGTAATTTGCACCCCTGTGGTTTAGGCCCGCTAACACTTTGCAACACTCTTTTAAAAAAAGTGCAATTTGCACCCCTGTGGTTAATTTTCTCTTTCTTTTTGCGTCCCTCCGTCACTTTTCCATCCATTTAACCGTTACGAGGAAGGGTATTATAGTACATTTGCCCAAAAGTCCTCTGTATATGTTTTTTGAAACCCTAACTCACCCTTCTACAATCGTATGCGTCCCTGTGGTTTTCAAGAATCAACATTTCTTCACGAATCATCATTTTTTCATGAATCATGCCTGATGAAATTGTTCAAGAATCAACATTTGTTCATTTATGGAGGATGCGTGATGGTGATGCTGAATTCGAGCCATACCCAAAATCACGTAAGTATTTTCCTGATTATGTGTCTAAAAAGTTATCCTTGATGAATTTTTCATTGAAGTTTATATTGATTTAAGTTGATTTTCATAATTTTATTTCAGTAAACACAACAACCATGTTTACCTTGAAGTTTTTTCATGGAGGTCAATTTTCAAACCATCCGGGTATAGAATACGTAAATGGTAAGATAACATTCATTGATAATGTTGATATTGATGGTTTTGGAATGGGAATGTTGGAAGAAATGGTTAAGGGCCTGGGATATCCTAGTGATATGGTTTTCTACTACCATTTTAAGATACCTCGTGTGTGTTTAGATTTGGGTCTTAAGTGTTTGAGTAATGATAGTGATTTTGAGAACTTGTTTGCTCATGTACGAAGAGGCAATACGGTGATTGAAATATATATTGAACATTGGAATTCACGTGTGTTTTTTAAGTCTATTAATATAGAGGAAGAGGAAAGTGAAGATAGTGAACATGAGGATAGTGAGGAGGAAGATGATACTGACTATATTGCAGATAAAGATAATCAGGTGGAGGATGTAGAAGTGGATATGCAGAACTTTAAGGCTAATGTTGATTTTGATGTTGATGGTGATGAAGAAGAAGATGGTGATTGTGGTGGTCATCAGGATTTTGAGTGTGATGGTCTGCATGACAGTTATGTAGACCTTGAAAACTTTGACAGTAATAGTGACTCTAATGATGAGAATACTACATTATTAAGAAAGGTATCAAGGAGAATTAGGAGAAAAAGACAACATAGTAGGGTTTCATCTGAATCACCATGTCCATTCTATATAGGTCAGTTAATAGAAGATAAGGAGAGGTTGAATGATATGGTTAAACATTTTGCACTTGAATCAAGAAGGCAACTTTATATTCTGAAAAATGAAAGCTTAAGGTATATGGTAGTGTGTTTGGGTACAAATCCGAGTTTGGATGCTGAAGAAGGAACACAGGGGCAAAATAGTAAAATCCTCCTAAGTGAAGTAGGTGGGTCGTCCACTAGTGTCAAACCCAAGAAAGTTAGTAAAAGAAATACAAAACCCACTTGCCCCTATGCAATCCAGATCTCAAGACCCACTACTGATGACCATTGGTGTGTGAAGACAATCCAAGGTGAACATCAATGTCTACAAACTAGAGAGGTTGGTCTGTACACTATGAGCTCCATAGCCAAGGAGATTGAGCTCCTGGTCGAAAAAAATCCTGAAATACCCATAACAGCTCTTCAAGATGTAATCCAAAAAAGGCACCAGGTCCAGGTTTCACTTCCAAAAGTCTTTAGAGCTAAGAGGATTGCAACAAGGAAATTGTTTGGTGATTATGTAGAGCATTACGGGTTGCTAAGAGACTACTGTGAAGAACTTTTAAGAGCCAACCCTGGGAGCACTATCAAAATAGATGTGGAGCCATCCTCTAACCCTAGTAGTCTTACCAGACAATTTAGAAGAATATACATATGTTATGGTGCTATGAAGAAAGGTTTTAAGACGTGTGGAAGAGAAATTCTAGGGTTGGATGGTTGTTTCATGAAAGGTCCATATCCAGGCCAGATCTTGAGTGCAGTTGGTGTAGATGGTAACAATGGTATTTATCCAGTTGCATTTTCACTTGTGGAAGCTGAGAGTTTCCAATCATGGTCATGGTTCTTAGAATTGCTCATGGATGATCTTGATTTACCTAAGAATACTAACTTCACTTTTATTAGTGATAGACAGAAGGTAATTGACATTTTTATCAATTGATATTAATTTTAATCACTTAAATTTACTTGTATGACATGTATATAATTGAAGTGTCTTATTATAGGGTCTTATTCCAGCATTATCAAGGGTGTTCCCTGATGCTGAGCACAGGTTTTGTCTTAGACACATACACGAGAACATGAGGAAGCAGTGGCGTGGAGATGTCTTTAAAAGCATGCTCTGGAGAGTAGCTTCAGCCACTACATTGCCTTTCTATGACAATGCAATGGATGAAATAAAGAGAGCAGACAAAACTTTATTTGAGTGGCTTAGTAAAATCCCACCTACCAGTTGGTCAAGAGCCCATTTTTCTACAAGGGCAAATTGTGATATGTTATTGAACAACATATGTGAGGTGTTTAATAGGCAATTAATTGGTGCAAGAGACAAGCCTGTGATCACATGTTTAGAGTACATCAGGGAATACATAACAAAGAGGATTGTCAATGTGAAGAAAATACAAGCAAGAAGTACCGGTCCATTAACACCAGCTGCAACAAATACCTTCGATACCATAAAAAAGGAAGCATCTCAACTTACTGTTCTAATGGTGGATTCTGCAAAATACCAGGTGAAAGGTAGTGGGTCCCAGTGTGTGGTGAATGTGGAATTGAAAACTTGCACCTGCAGGAAGTGGGAATTGACTGGGATGCCCTGTAAACATGCAGTAGCAGCAATCTGGGATATGACCAGGAATGATATGAGAGCAGGCATACCAGAAAGTTGGGTGTCTGAAGTTTACTGGTTGGATACATGGAAGAAAGTTTACAGTCATGTCATTGATCCAATCCCTGGTCCAGAAATGTGGAAACGCTCTCACTGTCCCACACAACTTACTCCACCTAAACATCATAAGCAGGTTTGAATTGCATGCTCTGTGAAATTAATTTAATATGTTTAACAAATGCTATAAGTATATTTGTGTCTTTTACATAGATTGGAAGGCCTAAAAAAATGAGGAAAAAGTCAATTGAAGAGATCCAAGCAGTGTTTTCAAATGGAGGTAAAATGACAAGGAAGGGGAACACAACAACATGTGGCAAATGTGGGACTAATGGCCACAATATTAGGACCTGCAACCTTCAATCTGGGACACAAGATGCTTAGGAGCTGTTGACTTTCATGTCATTTTAATGGTTCCTTTTAATGTTAGGGTTTGTAGTTGAACATGGTTACTTTTTATGTTATGGTTTGTTGTTGACCATGGTTCCTTTTTATGTTATGGTATGTTGAACATGGTTCCTTTTTATGTTATGGTATGTTGAACATGGTTCCTTTTTATGTTATGGTATGTTGAACATGAAGCCTTTTTATGTTATGGTATATTGAACAGATTAGTCTGTGTTGAACAGATTAGTCTGTGTTATATGGTCAATTTGGTTCAGCAGTTTCATGGTCATGCAGGTTCAGCAGATTAGAAAAAGAAAAAAAACAGATTAGTCTGTGTTGAACAGATTAGTTTGTGACTGCAGTGGGTTAAATGGCATTCACAGCAGGAAAATGGCATTCACTGCAGTGGGTTAAATGGCATTCACAGATTAGTCTTTGACCCACGCATTCACAGGTAAATGGCATTCACAGATTAGTCTTTGACCCATGCATTCACAGGTAAATGGCATTCACTGCAGTGGGTTAAAGGTCATTAGGTTTGTGTCATTATGAAATCATTCACAGCAGGTAGTTGATGGTCATTAGGTAATTGAGACCAAATAATATGTTTCAGGGTAATTGAGACCAAATACAGTATGCATATACTGCATTCAACATTAGATTCCAAGTCAATGCAGTACCAAATGCATTACCAAATTAAAATGTTAACATTACAAGTCAACATTACAAATTCATTACCAAAGTCATTCATTACCAAATTCATTCATTTTGAATTACAAGTCATCATTACATTCCAAGTCAAACAGTAAAAATTAAAAGTCAACCTTCATTTCAAATAACAATACAAGTCCAACATTTGAAATTCCAAATCAACATTACAAATAACAATACAAGTCAAATACTATTTCCAGTGACAATCATCAAGTTCCCATTCTGAATCAGATTCATGCTCGTATTCATATGGGTAACGGTGCTGGAGCTCCACCTGTTTTTCTGGACTGTAGTAATCCCAAGCCGTTTTCAATACATCAGGGTCATAGCCTTCATATGGATCATGATACTGGGGCTCTTCTTTTTTCTGTTCATTTAGTTCCTCGTACTCGGGCTCTTCTTGTTGACCTTCAAAAGGTATGATTTCATAATCCCAAGCCGTTATCAATACATCAGGGTCATAGTCTTCGTATGGATCACAATACTGAGGCTCTTCTTTTTCTAACACGGGTATGACTTCATCAACTTGTTCAACGTCATCAACTCGAGAACAGTTACAAGATGACTACCAAATAACAAAAAATGGATAAACAATAAGATGCAAATATTAAAATATAGTATACTAGTTTACAATAAAATAGAGCCACAAGCGCATTACAATCTGACACAATCATAAAATATAAAAATGGATAAACAATAAGATGCAAATATTAAAACTGATAGAGGTTTACAAGCTTGCATTACAATCTGACACAATCATAGAGCCATTCAATTGCTAAATAAGTAAACAACAAACAACAACCAACTAATTCCTAACACGATCTTCAGTTTTATGACTTCCTTATATTTTTTTTTTGCCAATTCATCTTTGTTGTTGATACTCCTTAACAAACCAGGGATAACCATTTCACATCTGGGGCATGTGGGAGTATCAGCCCAACTTAGCCATCCACATTTGCCCTTCTGTAATGAAATCAGAAACTTACTAACTGAACCCAAAACATATAAATTATCAAATATACTGAAACATTAAACGAAAAAAACCTAAAATTTCTTACACAACACAAGAATCGTCGGCCAGGGTTTGCATCTGTTCTAGAAATACGATAGCATACAGCTGCACCACAAGCGCATACCAAACCAGATACTTCGTACCTTTGTGACCTCGATTTCGAAGATGACGATGAAGAGTAATGGGACATTGTGGGCTGTTGGGGAAGATCAAAATGACGAAAGAATGAATCAGGTGCATTTAGGGCTGTTGGGGGAAGACAAGTAATAGAAACAAAGGGTAAAACGGACATTTAACACATATATGGACGGTTAAATGGATGGAAAAGTGACGGAGGGACGCAAAAAGAAAGAGAAAATTAACCACAGGGGTGCAAATTGCACTTGTTTTAAAAGAGGGTTGCAAAGTGTCAGCGGGCCTAAACCACAGGGGTGCAAATTGCAGTTTACTCTTATTTTTTTAGTTTATAAAATATATCCACGAGTGATTATGTTTTATATACCAAATATTTGTTGTCTTGATGCTCTTGAAGTTGTAGATGGCTCGGCTTGATTGGTATTGAACTTGGAACATTGAGAAATATACGGTTGATGCACAGTCCGACCGTACAATCTCCTGTGAACTTAGCCTTGTGCAATATTTGTTCAATCTTGGACAAAATGTTGGTGGATGATTCAAGGTCGACCTATTACAGAAATAGGGTATTTATTGGTAAAAGAGAAATATGTTAAAATACTTGAGGACGCAATCAAAAGATAAGTTTGTGAGAAATCAAAAGATAACTTACAAACTTAAGTAAACCGTACCATAAAAAGTATGACGTCTTAGAGCTTTATGAAAATAACTTTATGAGAAATCAAATAATTATTTTATTATTTTTTTTCTTTCCCAGATACTAATAAAAATATAGAGATTTATGAAAATAAATCTCTATATTTAAAGAATCTCTATTTACTATACTATAAAATTTAAAAATAAAGATTGAGATAGAGATCCCAGGAGTTGCCAGTGGTTTTCCCAGTTGTGAACGTCTATTTACTTACTCGAGATGAACAACTTAATCACAGCCAAGGGCGTTGCCCTCGAACCCTTGTTGTTCAGTGGGTTTCACCCTCTTGAAACAACAAGATGTCTTTAGCACTAGAAAATCATAAGATTCTCAAATAAGTGTGCATTTCACACTTACCAACTTGTTTAATGTTTTATTATAACTTCTTGTTTAGTCATTAAATATGCCCAATTACACAAAATAATTAGATGACACTAAAATCACCAACACTAAATAAATCCAAGTACCACAGAGCCTTTTGGTTATGTGGTAGCTCAATGACTTTCCTAACTGAAGGAAATGTCATGGGTTCGGATCTTGCTTTGGACAAAATGTTTTAGATTGAGCCAGTGAGTTTTCCAGTTGTGGGTTTTCTCCTGGGTGGTGTGGGGTCGGGTCACCATGCTTTTGTTTTTCGAACGAAAGGATGAACCGTTTATTAGGATGAGTGTATGGATCTTTACTTTAATATATGAAATCTATTTTTTGATCATTATCTCCACTAATGCAAAAGGTCAATAGCCGGTTATTTATAACAAGGAAACTAAATTATCTCTTTCATAAATAATTCTTTATTTAATTTAGTAAGCTTTATCTTTGGTGATAATGTTCAAGCAGTTATCAATTGTTTAGTTTTCTCCATTTTGAGTTTTATCTTCCATATCTTTTCTAGATATTAATCCTTCTAAATATTATCTTCAAATGTTATAAGGATTTGTGAATATGTTGCATGACATTCAGCCTTTCCCACTGTCTCGCCAATAGCCCAATAGGCAATAGTTGTGTAAATTCCATCCTCTAATTCATCAATACATAATGATGTTACACACATACTAATGATTTGATTCAGCACCGCAAAGCTTTACCTCTAGGGATGGCAATGAAACCTAAACCCGATGAAAAAACCCGAAACCTGAAACACTTAAGACGGGTATAGGGTCGGATAATCGGGTGTGGGACTAGAATACTCGATGGTCAAACCTTGAGTAATTGACCTCTATTATATAGTCAGTAAGTCAGTAGAATGACTCCTTTATCAAATCTAAGGGTTGTGGGGGCGTCCACGGCTTGCCACCACGACGTCATAGTGCAGCTTTGAATCACCGATTTCTATCGTAGCTTCTTAATATGAACGTTGGAAAGACATACCCGTTGGTAAATGGCTAGATTTGGAATAAAAAACACTCACTATAAATACAATCATAACTGATATGTCGTTTATAAGTAGTTAATAAAATATAATAAATATTTTATTATTTGTTAAAAAATGTTTTATGAGATCAGGTTTTAAATTTATAAAATAATAAATACATAAACTTAAAACACACACAATAGACAAATGTGGTTATCGCAACATAATATAGTTTAGGTAGGAACCAAATATCGAACCAATGGACACGGTCGAGTTCCAATACTCAACTTTTATTATTGTTTAGTCGATTTAATTAGTAAGTGGCTCGTTTTCGCTTTGTTTCTCTCGAGATGCGGTCTAAACTACAATTGTAAAATATATACGTTTTAATTATCAATTGCAAGGTTTTATTCAATTACTACCATACCATAATATATGAATTATTATGAATGCAAAACATGTATAAATTAGGACATATCAATAACCAAAATCCACTCCAATCCAAAATCTATTAGAAATCTACAATCCAAAATCTACTCCAAATGGATCAAAGGCAAAACAAAAAACTCGCAAAAAGGTTTAAGCCAAAAGTTTCTGTTAATGTCAACCATCCAAGCACGCAAACAGGAAATAGTCACCGGTTACATGTAGATGATTCGTTGGTATGGGTTATAAAAATCCGATGGTCACCTAATTCACGTAATATAGATTTGGGTCGATCCAAATTTTTATATATGTTATTGGCTTGTTTTCTCGAGCTCCACACGAAATCCTAATTAGAAAATATATTTCTTACTCTTTTAAATAAAAATTCATTAATCCATAAATAATTGTTGAAATAACTAAATGATAATAAAATCATTACGATGGTAATATAAATAAAAACAGTAGTATTATTAATCTATACTATATAATAAATAAAGGTTTTATTATGCCACGTGTCGCCACCATATTCAATCTCATCATTATTTTCCCGTCTCTCTCTTTTATTAAATGCACTCATATCTTTTAATAAATTAGTAATTATACTAATAAAACATATTTATTTTAAATTATCCTTTATTATAAAAAAATTTGAAATCTAATTATGTAACTTTCATTTTCAATAAAATAATAAATGAAAGTCAAATTACATTCAATAGTAATTGACGTATTTTCGAAACCCAATTATAGATTATTTTTTATATATTTTAAATTTTATTTTCTATCCTTAATATATGTATAGTAATATATTTTTACACCTGTAAAATACATAAATAAAATTTGAGAAATTTGTGTATTGATATTTTTCACCCCGTGTGTATTACACGGGGTCTAAACTAATCTATACTAATAAATAAAAGTTTAAGTTGGACACATGTCACTTCCTCATGCCTTCTCACATTGATATATTTCCGCATCTCTCTCCTAATAAATACAAATGTATCTTATTAAACAATAATAATAATATTTTAACTATATTATTAAAGAAAAATACTAATTATATTCAATAAATATATATAATAGGAAATCAAAATATAACTAATTAAAGAAAAATATTAATTTGTTATAGACACATATTTCCACTTGATATATCTCGAGACGATCATAATAGTCTAACAAGTTAGATGATCATAATAGTCTGACAAGTTAGGACGTATTTATAAATTAATAAGTTATATCGTTTCAATATACAACCCGTGTAATAAACGGGATTCTAACCTTGTTTATAATATAACTAGGTTAGAAATTTAAGTTTGGATAAATAAAATATTAAACAATTATTAATAAACGGACAAAACAAAGGAAATAGTTGAGAAATTTGCTATTAAATAAATTAAATATTTATAAAGTAAATATTAATAAAGAAGATAATAAATAATTGAGAAACAATAAGTCCAAAAAATTCATATAGTTACTTATTTATTAGGTATAATAACTTGGGCTTACAGGAAAATAAGCGGGAAAATTTCAAACGGTTACAAAATCATAGACTCACAGAATTGTGACAAGTGACGCAACAAATTACTTATTTATTAGGTATAGTTTAGCTTGAAATATAACTAAAAATTTATATTATTCTGATTACAATATAACAATATAAATATATTTATTTGCATGAAATTTAAACTTAAAACGACTTTCAACCGATATTTCTTATCATTTTAGACAATTTTTATTTGATTTTTAATCGTTTGGTCCGCCAGAGATAAAACATAACCTAAATCGACCGTTTATAAGAAAAATGGGTCGAAGTTGCCACATCTACAAAACCCATATATAAACATATACAAAGAGCTAAAATAAGTTATGATAAAATTTGAAATAGGAAAAAAAACTATTTGAATAATTTCGGCTATAATGATATGACAAAAAAAATACAGTGGGATTTAACAAATATTATATCTTTAAACATATAAATATATGATATATTGAATTTTTTTAATTGGAACTTACATGGCTAGAATCGTTTTCAGTTTGTACAATTTGTAAAAATATGACTGATAATAAACAAAATTTTGAATTCAAAGTTATGTAGATAAGAAATGAAACGAATAATTAATTTAGTTATCTAAAATAATGAAGTTTATTAAAATATAAAAACAGTCTGATAATATAATAAATATCCATTATACAAATTTGTTTTTCAAAAATGATAAGTAACGTCAGAAATTATAATAATCCATGATAAATTTTATATATAAACAAAATTTTGAATCAAAAAATCTATAGATAAAAACTTAAACGAATAATTAATCTAGTTGTATAAAATAGTGGAGTTTATTAAAATATTAAAACAGACTGATAATATAATAAGTATCCATAATGAACTTTGTTTTGTTTCTTAATATATTTATTATTTAATATCATTATTTAATAAGAGAATGAAACTGAAAATTAGTATTTAATAGAGTAGAGAAGCGAAAAAATTAGTGTAAGAAGGAAGGAGAGAGTGACACGTGTCGCCCATCATTTTCTTTTGTTATATGTTATAGATAGGAGTAATAGTGATAATAGATTAGTAATTTTAAAAAATATAAAAAGTAATATGATAGGATTAATGACAATAGTTACTTTTTTTTAATTTTTAATAACATTTTTTATATGTAAATACCATATAACCTTGCACTCATAAGAATTTAGACTTTTATCACTTTTATAATGAGCAAAAATAATATTATCAGACTACTAGGTCGCTACGTTTTATATTGTATGATTCACAGCAAACACCTAGGCTGCTCCCAAAAGTAGGCTTGTAAATGAATTAAATGAACGAACTCAAACAAGCCTCGTTCGTGTTCGTTCATTAAGAAAATGAGTGTGTTCATGTTCGTTCATTAGTATTATAAACGAACGGTTCACAAACACAAACGAACGCTTATAAGCGAATACCAATTTAAAGTAAACGTAAATATCTAAATTAAAGTTTAAAGTATCATAAACGAGCTTCATGTCAAACATTCATAAACTGTTAACTGAACGTTTTATTTATTTACAAACCCACCCAAAAAAATAGAAGTTTATGAAAATCACCTTAAAAAAATAAGGGAAAATTACCAAACTAGCCATTTGACTAATTCAAAAAGCGAAAATAGCCATTGACTATTTTTTTTACCAAAATAGCCAAATTGGTGAAAATTTGCCATAAAATTTCGCCGCAAATTTTCGCCACAATTTTTTTTTTCAAATTTTGTGGGACCGAATGCGATTGGATGTGGCGAAAATTTTGAAATTGGCGAAATTTTTGAAAATGTCGAAATTTTTGAAAAGTGGCGAAATTTTATAGAATATGGCGAAATTTTTGAAAAATGGCGAAATTTTGAAAAATGGCGAATTTTTGAAAAAAGTGGAGAAAATTTGAAAAAAGTGGCGAAAATTTCAGAAAAATGGCGAAAATTCAGAGAATCTTTGAAAACTGGCGAAAATTTCATCTCTGACCGGATTTGACCAAAAGTGGCGAAAATTTGACCAAAAGTGGCAAAAATTCAGAGAATATGGCGAAAATTTAAAGCGAAAATTCAGGGAATCTAGCGTTAGGATTTGACATATTTTCGCCATTTATAGTATAAATTCGCCATTCACTTCAAATTTTCGCCATTCACTCCAAATTTTCGTCACTTTCATTTTCGCCAGTCTTCTCTCCTCGCGGCTTCATTAAAAATGAATGTTAATGTAAGTTCCTTTTTATTATTAACAGTTATTTTTTTTTATATTTAATATTTGATAAAATCTCATTTAAGTAATTGTATATATATTTGTTTATTTATACAGGAACATTATTATGCCGCCCGGATGGCTATTAGATGTAATATGAAAATTGTTAAAGAAAATTCGTGAAAAGTTAAAAAAATATCCAACTGCACTCATTATTTTTAGTAACACATGTTTTTGATATTGGTTAAAATGTGAATCTCTTAACAGTGAAGCATCATTAATTCATTTAATATTTCAAACTCAAATATTAACTGATAATCCAGAAGATGGCATAAACTTTTCAATCGGTGGTCGCACTTTAACTTTTGGTCCTAGAGAATTTTGTTTGATTACTGGTTTTAAATTTGGTGAATTTAAACCTCACATAAATTACCAAAGTCCTCCTTTTTTTAAAGAAAGGTTATTTGGTAGTCACAATGTTAAGTCAGAAGATTTGTTATATATTTTTAAAAATGATTTGCTAACTTTAGAAGAGATGGATGTTGTTCGGGTTTGTTTGTTATTATTGGTTGAGGTCGGATTCAAGGGGTTAGAACCTAAAAATTTGTTGGATCCGTTTCTTTTAAAATTGGTTAATAATCTAGGGGCATGGAACGATTATCCATGGGGTTCTTATATTTGGAAATACACGTACCCACATATTCATAATGCCATTTTTAAAAATAATAGAGACGATCGAAAACTAAAGCTAACATATAGCATCAAGGGATTTGTATGGGCATTTAAGGTTAGTATTTGTTTATTTTTATATAATGCATTATTTACTTTCGTTTTATATTATATTAAGTTAATTAGTTTTATTTTTCTAGATGTGGATATTTGAGATATTTCCGGAGATTGGGATGTTAATTGATAGGGACGGTATTTTACCCCGTTGCCTTGGATGGAAAAAATCTAGCAGACTCACATGGGAACAAGCAATTGCAATATTAGAGCGTTCTCATTTTGTTAGTTATCATTTACTTTAAATTATATTTTATGTAATGTTATATTCTTAACATTTATATTTTTGTTGTTAAATTTATCAGACTGGCTACGAGCCCATAGTAATTTCTCCTACACAATTAGAAGAACAACAACAATACTGGAAAGAGAGTTTTATCATTTTGGGTGATGGTGTAGATGATGATACATCAAAATATTTTAAGGAAAATCATTCGTCATCGAATGACGTTATCAGGAACATTTTGGATCGTTTACAGGTATATTCTTTTCCATCTAATCTCATTTAATTTTTTCCTTATATAAATTGTTTTTAATTAAATATTATTTTGTCTTATAGAAGGTAGAGACGCTGGTAGGTAAAAATTATAGTAAAAATGATCATGCTGAATCAACGTCAAATAGAAATGATGACGTCTACACAACACCACCTTATGTAAGCGTACTTTTTTTATTTTAAATATTTATATCTTTGCTAACTTTACTGTAATTTTTTTGATTTAAGGCTGACCATATAAATATTCATGAAGAAAAGGTAAGATATTTATGATTTTAATAATTTCAGTTTTTTTGTATTTTTACATATTGTTATAATTAATTATTTTTACAACCTGTTGGTCTAAACCGGGAAAAAAGGATATGCAAGTCATCTGCTGTTTTGCTTTCACCTTTCGGGATCATTGAATTGACTCCTAATTTAAAGAAAGGAAAAAGCGCAACTATTAAAAATATTAGGAGTTTTTATAAAACTGGAAAGTGTTGTGAAACTTCTCTTACTATGCCATCCATTATTGAGCCGTGTTTTTGGAAGAGTTTGTTAGTTTTAGATGGGTCTGATGGTTGGCTAAAGTCGAACGTAAGCAATATCTTAAAGTAAAAAATAATTTTAGCTTTATTAATTTATTAATTAATTTAAAATTCATTTACTAACAGCATCTTCTGGCTTGAGAGACTTACTTGTACAATTGTAGACCGGTAGATTCACGTTGGTCAACTTTATCTACTGAATTTCATTATCATTTATTAAGAGGCGAGAAGTGTTTCTCATTAGGGGATGGAACATACTCTCCATATCCTGCCATAATGGGGGATATAGTCTGTTTGTCCCATTTCCATATTGGAGGGAATCAACCGACCCATCATAAACTAGGTGATAAAATTCCGTCGGTAAGATAGTCCAACGATAGGTTGATGGGGGTAAGGCATCTGTCCTTTGTATTTCATCTAACCTCCAAAACATAAGTCTGTTTGTCCAAGCACGAACATGCTGTAATTTAAAATTTTCCATTAATTAAATTACAAAAAACGTATATACGACAAATATATGTATTAAAAACTTACAATTGACTCTATATAACCGTTTCCAGAATACCCTAAGAGGGTACCCCAAAAATCTCTGTTAAGTACAGTAACGCCCATACAACGAACCCTGCACCATTCTGAATCTCCGTTGTAGAAGAATTGGAAAACATTTCGTGAGCAGTTCAAACCTGTCCGGAAATAATGGTTCTCAACCGGTGACGGAATGTTGTCGGCTATGATCGGATCATTTGAAAATGACTCATTCAAACGTCTTGTGTTTCTTCTACTTCTACTGTTGGTGATGTCTCTTACGTTAGAAGACATGTTATATTCTCAATAGTGTTGTGAAAGAAATAGTCATTTGTGTTGTTGTATTTATAGGGATGCAAGTCAAATAATTTACGGGGACAAGAAAACAAAAAATGTCAAACAACCAAATTTAAGCGCTGATAACTCCCCTATATAAACTCCGTTTAGAACACGGGTAGGTTCGTTGAGTAGACCTCACGTGATATTACAGGTACAAGAAAAAAAAGTATTATTTTTAACTTGTAAAATATAATTTTATGACTCCTAAGATAGAGAAAAATGTGTTTTGAAAAGTAGAATTATCTTGATTTTTAATGTCAAACAACCAACTTTAAGCGCTGATAACTCTCCTGTATAAACTCCGTTTGGAACACGAGTAGGTTCGTTGAGTAGACCTCACGTGATATTACGGGGACAAGAAAACAAAAAGTATTATTTTAACTTGTAAAATATAATTTTATGACTCCTAAGATAGAGAAAATGTGTTTTGAAAAGTAGAATTATCTTGAGTTTTAATGTCAAACAACCAACTTTAAGCGCTGATAACTCCCCTGTATAAACTCCATTTGGAACACGGGTAGGTTCGTTGAGTAGACCTCACGTGATATTACGGGGACAAGAAAACAAAAGTATTATTTTAACTTGTAAAATATAATTTTATGACTCCTAAGATAGAGAAAATGTGTTTTGAAAAGTAGAATTATCTTGAGTTTTAATGTCAAACAACCAATTTTAAGCGCTGATAACTCCCCTGTATAAACTCCGTTTGGAACACGGGTAGGTTCGTTGAGTAGACCTCACGTGATATTACGGGGACAAGAAAACAAAAAGTATTATTTTAACTTGTAAAATATAATTTTATGACTCATAAGATAGAGAAAATGTGTTTTGAAAAGTAGAATTATCTTGAGTTTTAATGTCAAACAACCAAGTTTAAGCGCTGATAACTCTCCTGTATAAACTCCGTTTGGAACACGGGTAGGTTCGTTGAGTAGACCTCACGTGATATTACGGGGACAAGAAAACAAAAAGTATTATTTTAACTTGTAAAATATAATTTTATGACTCCAAAGATAGAGAAAATGTGTTTAGTAACATAACATAACACAATCTTAATAATAAAATTTAACAACATTTTCAATAATAATAATACAACATAACATAGTTTTTGTCACTAAGGATCATTTAGATCAAAGTCAAATTTTTGTGATCCCTGGCCTGTTGTATCGACGATATAATCATGAAAATTTTCAGGATCGACATAAACATTTGGTTGGGTTTGAGGGTTGTGTCCTCCAGCTCTCCCTCTAGATGATAGTTGTGATGGATTGGGCTGATTACAACTGACACGAGTATGCCCTTCATTACGACATCGGGTGCAAAACGGCGGTGTTACAACCTCTCCAACTGATGGTATACGTCTATTTTCACGTGGTCGACCGGCCTGTCTTTTATTCATGAGTGGTGGTTGAATTGGAAAATAGTCTTGTGGAATCTCCCATTCTGTTTGATCAGGAAGAGGATTTACTATCTCTTGATACGTCCCCCGATAAAACTCTGTTAAAAACCAATTCAAAGCCCAATGACTACAATCTGTTTGATTTAGATATCTCGAAACACAAATTACGTGACCACAAGGTAAACCAGAGAGTTGCCACTGATTACATGTACAAGTTCTATTACCCAAATCGACTACACCTTTTTTCCCTCCGTCATCAACCTCAAACTTGTTTTGATCAATACCACTAACTCTCCATGACCCACTTTTTGAAATTCTTTTACTAATTTTACCCTGACCGTACTGGGTAAGTGGGTGTTGATTGTAAGCTATTAAAAAAAATAAACATAAATTAGTAACTAACAAATATGTTAAAAAAATAAAATAAAAATAAATTAGTAACTAACAAATGATTTAAATAAATTATTACCTCCAACATGTCGACGATTATAGTACCATTTCTGTAAGCTTTCACGAAAAAATTCAATAAGTTTAATTATTGGTAGTTTTCAGGAATTAACCGATAAGGCGTTAATTGACTATGCACTGTTAGATGTCATAACATTATAGCGTTGTCCAGAGCTGTGTGCTCTAGCCCATTTTTCAAAACCAATATTAACAAGAGTATTATAAATATTTGGACCTGCAGCACATATTAGCCGCATACCCTCATTAAACTCGGAAACTCTATAAGTTTTACAAGTTTTCCACCATAAACATTCAAATGTTTTTTTGGACCTTGCCTTTGTGTGTAAGTTCATCATAAGATGCCGACAGCAGAGACCATGATAAGCATGGGGAAAGACGTTCCTAATTGCCTGAGCAATTGATGCAGCCCTATCTGATATGATCGTCAAATTTGGATTTTCGACAATACAATCCTTAAGTCTTGACAAAAACCACGACCATGATTCACCACTTTCAGTTTTACCAACACCGTATGCGATCGGCAGGATTTGATTGTTTCCATCCATGCCGACCGCTAGAAACATAGTGCCCAAAAACTTTCCTTTTAAATGTGTTCCATCAATAATTACCAACTGTCGTAAATAACCGACGAAACTTCGAATCTGTATATAAAAATATTTTTATTAGAACTTTTAAAACAATGAAAAATATTTTTAAAAAATATAATAATTTAAAAAATTCACTTACCGCCACACCAAGGGCAATAAAAAACATTTCAAATCTTCCGGCTGCGTCCGTTAATGCGTGGGTAACTGTACCCGGGTTTGTCTTTTTCAAATTATGACAGTAAACTGGGAGCCTAGCAAACGAATCATCAGGGGAACCGGTCAATAGTTCAAGCGCAAAAGATTTTGCTCTCCAACCTTGAGAGTAAGATATATCAATTTTGTATTTCTCTTTAATATCTGTAACGATATCATTCGGCCGGTATATCCTCCCGCTATCTTTGAATTGATCTTTTATCAAGTTACCCAAGACCTTTTTATTGGCTTGACGCATATGAGGATATGTCTGAGTCCTTGAACATGTGTGTTGATCTTTAAAGTATCTCACTTGGAAAACGTCGATGTTTTCAATCATATATGCCCTTATACGCCACTCACAACCATCATTTAGACATGAAGCCTCAAATCGGGTTTTCGAAGATCTCTCAACTTTATATTCAAAACATTCAGTAATGCAAATTTTACCCAGTTCGAGTTTTAATTCTTCTTTGTTTTTAAAAATATGACCCTCAGAAATATGTGAAGAGTGTGAGTTAAGAACTTTTACTTCGTTTGTTGTACGATCAAACAATGACTCGGGCATAGACCAAAAAACGTTAGGTACAACATTAGACTCCGAAGAAGACACTGGAACTTTAAAATCAACAGGAGTTTCATTAGACAGAACAGCTGAACTACTACTCACACCAGATTCTTCAGTAACGTACAAAGACAACAATTCATTTGATTGATTTAAAACAACATTTAAAAAAATAAAACATCATGATCATCCAATAGATCAATTGGATGTGTGTAAGTAGACATTTTATAAGAAAAACGAATTTCATTGCTAAAACCACATTTTTTACAAATAAGATTTTTCAAACCCACGTAACTAATATTACTAGGAACACAAAAAACACGTCGCAAACATTTTTTTTTAAAGGAACATACTCCTCAACACCGTTAACAAAGTCTCATTTTCCACCGGTACATAAAATAATATTACAAGACATTACTTAAAAATAAGTTGTAAGTTGATGGATAAAAGGATGAATTTTATAAAGTGGACAAGTGAAGAAAATGTTTAAGTAGATGGAATGTGAAAGAAATGAATGGTAGGGAGGGATATAAATATTTGATGAAGTTTGTTAGATAAGTGGAGAAAAAATCAATGGTAGGGAGGGGTATAAATATTTGATGAAGTTTGTTAGATAAGTGGTGAAAAAATGAAGGGATGGTAGGAAGAGGTATAAATATTTGTTTAAATAATATTTTATTTAAATTCGTTTTTTAAATTAAAATTATATTTTATTATTTTACAAAAATTGAAAAAAATAATAATTGAAAAATAATTGAAAAAAAATTTAAATATTAAATAAGGCGAAAATTTAAAAATATTAAAAAAATTAATAATATTTTAATATTAAAAATTAAATTATAATTTAATAATAAATGGCGAAAATATCCCATATTTTTTAGCCATTTTTAATAATGGCGAAAATTCAATATATTCATATTTTTTTTGACGAAAAATCAGATGTTTTTTAGCTAAAAATCAAATTTTTAGCGAAAATTTGGCTCAAATTTTCGCTGTTGGCGAAAATTTGGCTCAAATTCAGCGAAAATTTGGCCCAAATTTTCGTCATTTTGACAAATGGCACGACCTGATTGGTTGGCTATTTTGATTAAAAAAAAAAAAAAATCAATGGCTATTTTGGAATTTGATCATGATCAAATGGCTATTTTGGTAAATATCCCAAAAAATAATCTCAAATGTGGGAGTCAAACCCGAGATATCAGGCCTATTGCCAAAGTACATTAACCGAAGGGCAATTTCTCATTCTTGCCTTTAATTGCATTCAATGTATTAATAATAATAATAATAATAATAATTAATATTCAATAGAAAAGAATACAAACTTATTTTTGGGTTTGACTATACATACCTCTCACTCTTATTTGTCTGAACCCTTCCTGGAAAATAAGTTTTAAACTTGTCAGTTTAACCTCTTTGAAAAATCATTATTTTTAAAACCGTTCTTTTTTAATTTTTAAAGCACTTTCTATAAAATAAAACGTATACTCATCCCCCCTCCTACTTGTCATACCCCCTCCTTCTCGTCGTACCCCCCTCATTTTACCGTATTCGAATAATCATTATTTATAAACATATCCCCCCTCCTACTTGTCGCGCCCCTCTCTGAAAAAAATAGCTTTAAACTTGTCATTTTACTCAATTCAAAAAACTATTATTTCTAAAACCGTTTTTAAGTTTAAAAAAACACTTTCTATAAAATAAAACGTATACCCCTCCTAGTTGTCGTACCTTCCCTCATACTTGTCATACCACCCCCCCCCCCCTCTCCCCATTTTACCCCCTCCCAATAATCACCATTTATAAAACTGTTTTTTAAGTTTAAAAACACTTTTTATAAAATAAAAACAGGTTTGGCTATTCATACCCCACTGAAAAAAATAGCTTTTAACCAACAATGACTAAGTAACAAAAAAAAAGAAACAAAAAAGTTTGAATTGTATTTATTTAAAAAACTTAAAGGAGGGGGTACAACAACTAAAATCAGTGAAAAATGAGTACGTATAGCACGACCTATTTTTTTAACATTTAAATCTGGCCTCCTTGTGTTCTTCCCCTTCTTCTCAACGTGTCTTTTTCTTTTCTTATAGGTTTTACATTTCATTACTATTATACTGTTGAAATTAGATGTAAAATTTGATTTTTGAATGAAACTTAATTAGTTGATTATAATTAGTCGTGAAACTTAAAACTTGACTGAATATTGAAAATTTAGTGATTTTAGATTTTTAGTTCAGGATTGAAACTTTAGTGACTTTAGATGGTATTGAATCGGAAGTTATTAAAACTAATCACTGAAAAAACATATAGAAAGTAGGGAACAATCGTAAAATCTAATATATATTTTTTTGTCATTTGTAACAACATTGTACTTTTAACTATTTGTTTTCCGTGCTCGGAGTTCTAAGTAGGGGTGTTCTTTGGGGTTTTTAATCGGTTTTCGAGTTATTCGGGTTTTTTTGTTATAAGAATCTTACTCGTTTACCGACCAAAATATGATTCAGGTTAATCAGTTTCGGGTTATTTGGTTTCGGGTTAATCGGTATCAGTTTTCTAAGTACAAGTTGCAAAACATACTTTACAACTTAACTTAACATGATATTTATTAAATAATAAACACAAAATGTTAAATAAAAATACTCTCAATATTATCTTTCATCCAAACTAATGCACTGAATGTCTTAAATGCGAAATTAATCTTAATCGGGTAAGAACGACACCCCTAGTTCTAACAACTCGACTCATCAACAAAATTAATTATGTACTGAACGTCTAAACACGACATAATTAATTAAATTTTAAAACTTTAATTACAATCGGTTACATTTTCTAAGTTTATATTATCATCACAATATAATCAATAAAGTTTTAACCGTACCCAAATCTCAGTCTCCTCTTCTTCTGTCTCTCTCTCATTCACATCACAATATAAATCCACATCATTAACTTCATATTTCCCATCACCCCGTCTCAAATTAACGGCGGCAGCCTGAACTCACCGCCGACCAAAATGCCGACCAACTTCGAACGTAATATCAACCTCTGCTTCACCACAATCAAACGTCACCAATCCCCACCACCTCCCCCCACCCGCCACCATCACCGCCACCGCCGCTACCACTCCGAAACCACCCTCACCAAAACCTTCAATTCTCTCTACGAGTACGACATCCCTCCCGCCTCCGACTCCGACGACGGCTCATCCACTGCCGCCGCCGCTGATTTCTCCACCGTCATGGCCTCCGATCGGTTCTTCTTCTCCTCCCCCGGCCGCTCCAATTCCATCATCGAATCGTCATCCCACTCAACCTCCTCACTCGCCTCCACCTCCTTCACGCCGGAAGATCCCGCCGGCGACGGGTTCGAGAACGTTGGTGGCGGCGTGGCGATCCCTACGATCTCGCCGGACCCGTACTTTGATTTCAGAAAATCGATGCAGGAAATGGTGGAGGCACGTGACCTCATTGACGTCCGTGCTAACTGGGATTATTTGCACGAGCTTCTCACGTGCTATCTTGACTTGAACCCCAAGAGCGCTCATAAATTCATCGTCGGAGCGTTTGCTGATCTACTTGTTAGTCTCATGGTCGGTTCGGAAACCGGTGGCCGGAATATTTGACGTCTCCGGCGGCGGCGGCGGTGATGGTTTATTTGTTTATTTATTTTTATTTGACGGTGAGAGTGGGGTGGGGTGTGATTAATGTAACATTTTTTTTCTAGTTTTGTTAAGTTTTAATTAATTTTTGTGTTATTTTATTATTATTATTATTATTGTTATTATGTGTCACATATTGAAGTTTACTTTCTTATAATTACTAGTTTAGATCCCGTGTCTATACACGGGGTGAAAAATATCAATATAATTTTTTTAAATCTTTGTGTAAATATTTTAAAAGTGTAAAAATATATTAAATATATTAAGTATAGAAAAAAAAATTCGAAATATGTAAAAATTTATACGTAATTCGGTTTCAAAAATACGTTAATTGTATTTAATATAATTTGAGTTTTATTTACTATTTGATTACAAATAAAGGTTACATAATTATATTTCAAAGTTTTTTATAATAACTGATAATTTAAAATAAAAGTGTTTTATTAGTATAATTAAATTTTCTTTAAACATATATTATTATTAAAAAGTAGATATGCATTTAATAAGAGAGGGAGGCGTAAAAATATTGTTGAGAGTAAATATGAAGACGACAGATCACATATAAAATCTTTATTTACTGTATAGTATAGATTATTTTTATAAAAAATAATTTATATTAATTATACAAGATTATATTGATTTGGTTGGATACAAATTATTGATGATGTACCTTATCTAAGGCAATTATTTTGTAATTATTTTCGTGTTGAAAAATGTTTTCGAAATATATTTGTTTATAATTTTAAAATAAATGTTGGTATTTATTTAGGGGAATTCGAACCACACACGGAATATTGTTAATTGGACACGCTAATACGAGAGCGTATAGGGTTCAGTCACTGACAACAGAATACCACGTGTCATTCTCTGTCTGGCGGTTGGTCCAATACGTGGCGCATTGAGCTATACGCGGCGTATGAGACACGAGTTATATTTTTGCTACAAAAAGTTGGAAGATTTGAAATTTATAAATCCTATACGTGGCGTATAGGGCAATATGCCACATATAGTTTTTTTTATTTAATTATTTTTTTTTTAATTTAATTTATATTTTGTTTTTTTATTTAATTATCTTTTTTAATTTAGTTTATATAATTTTGTTAATATAAGTTTGTTATCTATTTATGAATTTTATATATTTTTTAAACATTTATTATATTTTTACATTACAACCAAACAAAATATTAAACATTACAACCAAACAAATAAACTAAACATTACATACATTACATCAAAAAATTAAATATATACATCAAAATGTTTACATTCATAACAACGAAACAAACTAAATACAAATAAAACAATTAAATCTGACCGGCTCCGCCGTCATCCTGACCCACCCCGCCCTCATCCTGAACGGGGTCGTCCGGATAATGACGTGGTAGTGGTGGTGGCTCGATGCCGGCGGCTCGTGACAGATCCACGAGGCGACCAACCGCCCACGTCATCAGGTCCTCCATGCGATCGATCTATACGGGACGTATAGCGATGTGATGGATGACTAGTAGCAGAAGGTACCTCGTACCCTAAATTGCATCATATTGCACTATACAATGCGTATAGGGTTGGAATGACCAGGTTGTATGAAGATGTCGGGCATGGGAAATTGTGAAGGGCTATACGCATCGTATTGCCCTATACGATACGTATATGACCAAGTCCAAATAATAATTCTCGTATATCATTAGTAGTCCCCTTTATTTATCAGTGTTAAAATACATGCCTAGTAAAGTCATTCCTTTAAATTGCAATGAGTGATGAAATTTGAGCAATTTAATATTAAGAAAAGCCAAGTACATGAAATGTTTTTAACCATAACATGCTTTAATGTTTTATATTGTTATTATTATTAATTTTTTTTTTGTAAGTCATTCATATTGGTTTCACGACTCCTACTTTTACGCCCCGTCACGTCAACGACACATCAATACATAGAATCTCTAAATTTTGTAATGGTTTCGCACCTTGCATTTATTTTTTAATAACTAAATTAAATACTCAATTAAAAAAAAGAGAAATTATTAGGTTTAAGAATTTCATTAGATGGATCAATGGTGATAGTGCTCCTTGCCCGTGAATGCCCCAACGCCCCACCCCTTTCACGCCTAGGGGGCGGTGTTCCCGAGCGTGAAAGGCTGATCTAGATCACCCCCTCCCCCACGATTCCACTACGCATGGTCTAAATTGATTAATTTAAAACAAGCAACAAGTCTACCAATCGAGAATAACTCATAACATGCTGATAAAACTACATTCTTATTTATGAGTAAATATTTGACGTGACACAAAAATACGATACAACTTAAACATGAAAATATACGAGTTTGATCTTAATTAAATTAGTTTAGGTCAGTTCAGGTCGAGTATATAGACACATTTAGTTAAATGAGATGGTCGTAGACCAACCTCCCGATTTCATGGACTGATTCTTTTACTTTTATAAACTTTTAAAAGGAATCTTATATCAAAACTTAAATGCTTTGATAAATTAAAAGATAAATAGAATATTTGTTTGTTTATGTGACATTGGTTTATAGACATTAGTGCCTTCATGGGATATAATTTTACACTTGTAATAATGCAAACAAAAATTAAATATATGAGTTAAACATGTGATAAATGTCTCATATTCAGGTTAGTGTCTGATTTGGATTCTTATCGAGTTCAAACCTTTAACCGTGAACATGACATGTTTATTACTTATACTTTATTACAATAACATAAAAACTATAAATTCTAATCTCTCGTGTTTCACAAATTATCAAAAGAAAATAATATTTGGAAGTATTACTTAAGAAAGTGTTAGATGTTTATGTAGAACATGAAAAGGATTAAAAAGATGGTGACAAACTTTAATGTCTTTTTTGAGACAATAATTGGTTTTGTATAGGTGTTTGTCCCTCCTTGACTATAAGCTTACAAAGGTACAATTCTATAATAATATCAACTGTCCCCTTCTTCTATTGGGGCAGTTCAATTTTAGTTCCCAATTTTGGCCTTTTTATCCACTAAAACCATTTTTTTAAGCATCAATAAAAAATCATGTGTTCCTATTTACAACTTAATTTATTGTAATATATAATTATTATCTTTATTTACATTTTTTTTTGCTTTATTCGTTTTGATCAAACCTAAATGGATTACTAAGGAAAAATATACATAGTGTTGTTTAAACATAATCAATTCTAAGTAGGAATATGTAATAACCGTATAAGTATATGTACGTTTTGTTTTAACCTTTATAAAACATAGGCGAATACGTAACCAGGGCGGATACAAGTTATTGATAGGGGGTGGACAAAACCTCGTAAGCCAGTCAACCCTTTATTAAAAAATTTCAAAATTTTTTGTAAAGATCAATTTAAGCTAATTTCAGAAGATAGAAGTGACACCCTACAAAACAAAATTAAGGGTAAGGGGGCACATCGTAAAACAAAACTAAGGGTAATGACACTCTCACAAAATAAAATGAAATATCAAAACCGTGAAAATAAGAAAAATTGTTAGACATTTTCATTATTTTGAATTTTTTTACATAAAACGTTGATTAAATATTTAGTTGGGAAATTAATTTTTTATATTTAGTTTATTTCTCAATGTTAATTTTATTACTTATTTGGTTAACTAATTTAAAATGATTATTAAAGTTAAATAAACTTTGTTAACCATGCGGTCAGAACATTAGTACATTTTCTTGTTTTATTTGACCCGACTCATTTGCGATCTAGCAGAAGTTCCGGTATCCGCCTATGGTCCACTTATTTTATTTTCTTCTATCTTTCATTATATATGTAAACCACTACGTACAAATGTATTATTTAATTCCTATATTGGCTTAAGAGTCGTAGTGTATTTAACGTATCATATATATATAATATAATATAATATAATAAAAACTTATTTTGAAATTATTTGAAGGTCTCGAGTTGGAAAATATAAAAACAAATAATTGGGTATTTATTTATTTGATTGGTATTTTTAAATCCAGATAATTGTTTGGATTAAGAAATGAGAAATCACACAAACAAATGTGAGAATCTTTGATTTTGTTTTTATTAACTCCGAATTTTTAATTTGTATGACTTATCTTTTACAACAATAAATTTGTTTTTAATGGTTGCAACTTGGACAAGAGGTTTAGAATCCATGGTTTTGGATCTTTTAATCGATGTCATGTTGCTTTTGTTTTGTGTTATATAATATAATTATCTGTTCAAGAACGTGAACAAATAAACTACCCTCAATTATAATAGGACAATGGGTGTTGTATTATAACTAGTTAATTTCAATCGTACCATGTCGCGGTGTAATGTTTTACAAAATAAGAAATAAAAAATTTATTTACATACGTGTTAGATTTAATGAAAAAATAAAACGTTACTTATAGCTAAAAATATTAGGAAAAAGATATATTATAGTCTACTCGACTCATAAATAAAATAAAGTAAATAAAAAACATTATGTTTAACAATGCTTGGGTTTGAAAAAATTTGACATCGAAATGTAAATAAAAATACGTACGTCACGACGGTATATATTTGGAATTTAAGAAAATATTATCGTTTAAAAGTTATAAGAGAAAAACAAAAGTTAGATAAAAATAATTATAAATATTAAATAAATAAATAAATAAAAAATATGGTAACATGTGACAAGTTCCCATTTGTTGGGATACTATTCATGGAGTAAGGTTGTCCGTAGTGGACTCACACCCAGGGCGTGGTCCACCCTCCATGTTGGCAAAGGGCTTATGCCCCTCTCTTCTTCCAGGTTTTACCCCTCTCTCCGTGGTTTGTTTCACGCCCAAAAATTCGAATGCATCATATTATTTTCGCTTCCACCTTATCAGAGTAGTTATTTTTGGTTTGGATTAGATTTATTATGATTTTCGTTCTTTTATTATTTTACAGTTTTCATGATATCAAAGACTTGGTCATGTTGAGCTTTTTCGTCGCATTCTCGAATGATACTCTTTGTTAGGATCGAGATTTGTTCTCACTTCAAACTGAACTTAGATGATTGATTAGAGTTAATCGCTATGGAATAGTTGGTAACCAATTCATATGGATTCACCAATTTAATCACAATAAGAACAATGCACACAAATGTCAATGTAATGATAAAAGTTCTTGAATTAACTGCTTCAATACATAATCAGATTAATCGAAATGCTAAGTTATTGATTACATTTGAAAAATATAACAGTTAAGAAAACTTTATTATTATGTTTTTAGCTTGAATGTATTTGGTTTGCCTTGATGACTCTCCACCGTATTTGGTTGGCACAAACTTTAACTAGAAACGAGACAACAGTTTGCTTAAAATTTAATAACTGGTAGAAGGTTTATAAATATCAAAGTTTACATAAAATTTCTACATTTGGTCAGTGTGATCTTAATGAGATGAATTTTTAACATTCGTTTTTAACAAGTGTCCGTATTGTTGGTACCTATTAAAATACCAACCTAAGTGGATTTCGCTCTCCACAAAAGATGTCCCACAACAAGGGAGAACGATAGTCCAATCATTATTTGCTAACCTCTGTGTTTTTTGTTGGATACATGGAATGACAACATCATTGACTACTTTTGATTTCAGCGGTTCTATCTAAGGGTGATCTTCAGTCAATTATAAGGATATTATGCATATTAAGAGTGGATAATTATACTAGTCTGACTTGGTTAATAACCGGTAGATATGCTGTTACTTTAAAAAAAAAATTATAAAAACGACAGAAATGCCTAAACCTTCCCTACTTGTTTGTCCTATGACAAATAACCCAACCTTTTTGTAATAAAAAATGCCAAAATATCAAAACATGTTTTACAACATATAAAGCAAATAAAAGCTTGACAAAACTCATAATCTGAAAATATATATGAAATTTCTAACACTTGATAAAAAAATCCTAGAAATTTAACATTCTAAACATTACCAAACATAAATAGGTGTTGGGTAACGGCTATATGGCCGTTGGGGTCGATTTTAGCCCTTTTTTTTGCTTCATTTGCACCCTTAAAACACTATAAATAGGTGGGGGGTGTTTAGGGTTGATCACACCTCTCTTTACACTCTCTAATCTCTAAAACCGCTCTTTAAACCCCTTAAAAACGCTCTCTATACTCTCTCTAAACTCAAAAAAAAAGCATGGCAAGTTTTGGTGTTGGTGGTTCCTCAAACGAAGTTACCGTTGTGGAAATTCGAGCAACAACGAGAAATCCGGCAATTTGGTGCAATTACGATCTATGTTTGTTGTCAAACGGGAAGGAACGTGCTCGGTGCAAGATGTGTGGTGCGTTTTTGGGGAAAGATTCAAACACTAGTTTCAAAACGTATATGGAAAAATCTTGCCCGTCCTTGAAGGGAATTCCAAGTGAAGGTCAAGCCTCGATGACAAGCGAAGGAGGAATTTGGAACTTTGATCCAAATATTGTTCGAGATCGAATGGCGAGGTTAGTGATTCAAGAAGGATTGCCGTTCAACCACTTTGACAATCCGCGCTTGACAAGGATGATTCAAGAGACACTCCAACCACGTTATAATCAAGTAAGTCGCACAACCCTTAGACGAGATTGTATAAAAATGTGGAAAAAAGCAAAAAAAGAATTAATTTTGGGTTTTGAAAATTTGGAAACCGGTGTAAACTTAACCACCGATGTTTGGTCGGCTCCACATGGTATACCCGATTCGTACCTTTGCGTTAACGCGCATTGGGTTGATCCCAAAACGTGGCAAATGATGAAGCGTACAATCGCGTTTGACTTGTTTGAATATCCACACACCGGTGAAAATTTATTTTATATATTGGATGGTGTTATAACCGAATTTAAATTACAAAATAAACTTTTTTCAATGTCTTTTGATAATGCATCTAATAATACAAATGCGGTTCAAAAACTAAAATTAAATATAAACCGGTTTGCAACGGCGCTTTTTTCCATAGTCGATGTGTCGCACACATCATTAACTTGGCGGTGCAAGCCGGGCTTGCAATTGAAGAGGTTTCAAACTTAACATATACTTTTCGACTAACGCTTAAAGATATTTTTAGTAACAAAAAAAGATACCATTATTATATTAGATTTTGTCGTGAAACGAATAATCTTTGCTTAGGTCCGAATTGGGACGTCGAGACAAGATGGAACTCGACTTATACTATGTTTTATAGCGCTTTACGGCAAAGAGAAACTTTAGAACTATTTCATGAAATGCTTGCGTCAAAACCTCGTCGTAAAATTATAAAGTTTCCATCTACGAGTTGGGACATTTTAAAAGATGTAACCGAATTGCTTGAAGTTTTCAAAACCGCCACCACTTTTTTATCCGGTGTTTATTATCCCACAAGTCCATTGTGACCTTTCAAAATTTTTGTTGTAATAATTGTCACATAAATATTAACATTCTATTTCAAATCATATACACGTATATTTAATCAAATTTATACAAATTGGCGTACAATTTATGTATTTTTAAAGTAAATTTTAAAAATATTTTAAGGTTATAAACTATGTTATTAAATTAAATAATTTATATAAATAAATCGATGGTTTTCAATTTTATTAAACTAACCATTTAAAAAGATGGATTTTTAAATAAAAACATAAGTTTTATAAATCTTATAAACTTAAATTTCATTTTAGTTTAAAAGAATTTAAGTTAAATAAACTTAATGATTTAAATAAATAATTTAATGCATTATTTCAAAAAGATAATTATTTAAAAAAGATTAGTTTTATTAAAGAAAGTGGATTTATAAAATATATAAGTATAAAATAAATTAATTGAAATTGAAAAAGGAATCTAATTAATTATTTAAATAAAAGTTCAGGGGTTATATTGTAATTAACCAAACTAAAAGGATTTAAAATTTAAAATCGTTGAGGGGCTGTTTCTGGTCAAATGAAACCACAGGGATTCATCCGTAATTAATTCAAGGACTAAATTAAAACAAGACCAAACTTCAGGGACTAAATCTGCCAAGTCCCAAATCGTGTTTCCGGTCACCCCCAACCATGGTCCGGCGGTCCGAAGCTTTCTCCGGCGAACACCCCGACAGGGCTGTTCCCTGCACCTCAACACCCGACAAAAGCTTCCCTGGACTCGTCTCTCCCACGCGAACGAAAGGCCCCGACCAATTGGTCTCCCCAACATACGGATCGTCTAATCCGGTTGGTGGCCGAAAACCCACGCCACGATTTCGAGCCGACAGTCAACCTCCACGCGTGCTTGATAGCTCGTTAGCTTCGTCTCGTCCAGAAGAATGTCCAGACACCCTCAATTTCATATTTCATTATAAGGATTGGGCTACTCCATAAACGGCCATTTACGGACCTGTCCGAGCTCGCCACCCCCTCTCTGTCTAGTCTCCCTTTAAATTGAGGATACCACCGTGTTCGTGACATCCAGACGAAGCTCCCCAGCCCCCTTAGAAGTTCCAAATTGGACCAGAACCCGAGTTCAGTTGTGCGTTTTTTCGAAGTTTTGTTCCAACTTCTCGGACCACTTCGAGTCAGGTATTATCACCACATTTTGTTCCTTTACCTTCGTTTTACTAATGGCTAAGTAATGCATATCAATTTCCGAACAAATTCCGACAATTTCCGAGCAAACCAAAGTTCTCGGTGACTTGGTCTGCGAATTGCCGAGAACCAGCGACCAATTCGTGTAAGGGTTAAGTATTAAACATCACACACATAACCAGCGATGGGCGATAGCCCGGCTGGTTATGCGTGTGTGTGTTTGTGTCTCAGGTCGCGGGTTCGATCCCGGTTAGCCTACGGCCAAATTTTTTTTATTTATTTTTAATTCTGTTTTCATTTATTTATTTTATTTAATTATCCTAATACTCTTTTTATGCAATAAATACTAAAACGAGTCGGTTTACTCGTTCGTTTATTTTAAAATCAATTAAACTATATTTTTATAAACCATCCCATTTATTTTATATATATATAAACTTATTAAAATACATTATAATATATATAAAATATCACATACTTTTATAAATCTTGCAATATTTATATAAACTTAATTAATTACATTTTTAGACATAAAATATCCTATATTTTTATAAATCTTGTAATATTTTTTATAAACTTACTTAATTACATTTTTAGATATAAAATGCCCATATTTATATAAATCTTGTAATATCTTTATAAACTTATTTAATTACATTTTAGTTATAAAATGTCCTATATTTTTTTTTAAATCTTGTAATATCTTTATAAACTCACTTAATTACATTTTTAAATATAAAATGTTCTATATTTTTTTATAAATCTTGTAACATTTTATAAACTTATTAAAATACATGTAATATATAAAATGTCTCATTATTTTTATATGAACCTAGCAATAATTTTAATAAACTTGTTAAAATAAATTTTAATATATAAAACATCAACATAATTAATCAAATAAAGACTTATCTTTTTATTTATTATTATTGTTTAAATACATAATGATTAATTATTTAAAAATGTAAAATTTTATAAGTCAAAGTTTTACAAAATCATATTCATTTTCTACCACATTTTATATTACGGATATTATTATAAAACCTATACTCATTTAAATACGAATACGCGCATACATATAAACATACAATAATACCCATTTGTCTACATAGGGTATCAGCGTGCTTAGGCTTCCACATACTTATCACCTACACGCGTGGAAAAATACCCGATTGCAAGGTGAGTTACATAGCCCCTATTTTTACATTTTTATACGTTTTGGGGTGAAACATTATACATGCTACTCACATTGTTTGTACGTGTTATACATGAGACTATATGCTTATTCTTTGGATGTACATACATTTAAACACAAGACAACCAACTGTAATATTGATAGATCTATTGTGCCTGACCAGCCCACCCGGTTAGGGTGTTTATTACTGCATACTCGGATATAACCGCGTGTTATATTCAATCATACCGGATATAGTGGGTAACTATATTCAAGCATACCGGACTTAGCTGTTGTGCTCTGTTCAAGCGCGTCAAACTCGGTTTGAATTGTGATTAAATAAATGTTACATCCTATGCTATGTTTAACAAGATAAACAATGAGTTGCAAAACGATTTACACTACTATTGACTGGATTTACTAAACCTATGTACTCACCAACTTTTTAGTTGACACTTGATTTAAATAATGTTTCAGGTTTGGATATGTGACTACTTGTCGAAGGTTTCTCCACTTAAGGAACATGGACCTAGTTAAATAAATCAATGTTTTGAACTAGACTAGGTTATTTGGAATGTATTGTATTTGGATCTTGTTGTCTTTAAATTAAATTAATGAATTATGCAACCTTTAGCTATCATGTGCTTTTGAACAATCATCACATTGTCCGCCTCGATGATTCCGCCATCGGTCGGGGTGTGACAGATTGGTATCAGAGCCATGGTTATAGGGAATTAGGTTATTAGACACAATGACCTAGACTATAACCCTAGGACTCCCTTTTATGTGTTATGTGCTAAATGATAAATTGCTATATGAATTATTTGTAGTTAGGTATTATTTGAATTTTCCCGAGTTTGGTACATGAGACTTATACACATACATACGAGACTTTGATACATGATACATACTTTACATACACATTTGACAAGCAAACTTATGCAAACAAATACACTACTTATCCTTGTCCATACTCTCTCCTAATCCTTATAAATTGCAACATTCCTACACATTTTATATTCATAGACTCTCAAATCTATTAAAATCTTGAAAATCTCGTCAACGACTTAATTTCCTGAAACCAGTAAAAGACACGTGCAATCTGGAAGGGTGACACCTGTACATTGGGTTTTCTGTCTAGGAAAGCATTTCGTATAAATCCAAATAAACGGACCCGTATGCTTTCCTGAGAATTCCTGAAGTGAGTGTTTACCTATAGGCTAAAGCATGTCTCTTTGAGAGTTTCGGGGAATTACTTAACGTTGATAAGTCAATGTATTCGCAAGGATACAATCCGAATTTGAACTCAAAATCTGGGGACATTATAGCAAAATAGGAAAAAAACTAGACGAACATGCAAAACAAATCATTATTACGGGTGCACACGTAATAACAATTTGTAGTGCATGCAAGTCCCGGCAATTCCTATTACGCGAATAATGATCTATAACATCATGTTCTATCCGGAATAGATGACTTAGTTTTCCCCATCAACCTAGAATAAATACACATGCACTGGCACGCGTCATGATGAATCCCGTTTTTCTGCTTACATTATTTCCCGCTATAACTCATATATATCCATCGTATCTAAAATATCATTGTCTTTTCTTATGGTGTTAGAATGCCTCCTCGACATACTAACTCTAGCAACTCCAACGTTGACCTTGCTGCACTACTTACTCAACTAGTAGGCCAAATGATCCAAGCTAACAACAATGGTAATGGGTCTAATACGCAAGGGAATGGTGCATACCCACCATACTGCACATTCAAGCATTTCAATTCTTGCAACCCCACCAAATTCTTCGGGACGGAGGGTGCTACTGGCCTTCTTCAATGGTTTGAAAGTATGGAGAGTACCTTCCTAAACAGCGATTGTCCCGACAACCTCAAAGTCCGTTATGCTTCCAGCGTCTTCCAAAAAACGAGCACTCACCTGGTGGAACGGTGAGAAACGTACTCGAGGCAACGAATCCACTATGTCCTTGTCTTGGGACGAAATGAAACGAATTATGACTGACGAGTTCTGTCCTCGCAACGAAATGAGGAAGCTCGAAGCTGAATTTTGGGATCTCACCCAAGATAGCGGAGAGAATTTAGCTTACACCACTCGTTTTCAAGAACTAAGTCTGCTCGTGCCCCACATGGTTACTCCCTTAGCGCGGGGAATTGAGAAATACATAGGTGGACTGCCTATGCCGCTCCAAGACACCGTATTGGGAAGTAATCCCTCCACTCTCGAAGACGCTATCCGTTTGTCTGCTGTGTTGACTGACAATCATGTCAAAGCAAGTACCTTATCTAGGAAGGGTACCAAGAAAGTGGTCGACAAAGCTGCTACTTCCGTGTCCGACAAAGACAAAGAGCCCGAATCTTCCCGTCATGATAGGAAGCGTAAGGCCCAAAACTTTGCGGCCATCATTCCTGCCGTACCTGTGACCCAAGTTACTCTTGCGGGTCAAATTCCGAGAAACTATGTAGGTTCATTTCCCCAATGCCCTACTTGCAAGTATCACCATGCCCCGCATGCTGCATGCCGTCTATGCTCAAAATGTGGATGCTATGGACACGTTGTTACTACTTGCCGTGCTCGCACTATCGTTAATCAAGCTACTCAAGGCAATCATCCAATGCCTCTCGCTATCACCTATGGACGGGCCTGTTACGAATGTGGAGACCCAAACCACTTTCGGAACCAATGTCCAAGACTTCAAAATCAAGGTGGTCCTCGTGGACGAGCCTTTAATATAAATACTAACAAGACTCCGGCCAATGACGACACTGTCAACGGTACGTCCCTTGTTCTCTATCTTTATACATCCGTTTTATTCAATATTCAAAATTGTGTCTCTTGCTCTTAACCATCTATTTGCTAAACAACCAACCAATTTTGATAACTCGTATATCATGGTAATAGCGGATGGGAAATCTATTGCTATAAATTCTAAAATCCGTGATTGCATATAACAGCTATCTCATTCCTATACTTTCGCGAAACAAATCTATTATGTTTAAATTTAGTCATACAACTTGCTAGCTCTGTTAAAGTCTACTTGAATTGTTGAAGTTCTAAATCCTAGTAATTATGCACGGGGAATCCCCGGTATATCAAAGGGGTGGTGGGTTAGCCGCTGGTACACCCTATACATAAACCCACTTGATATAACGAGTATAAACCATGCATAAGTACTAGGAAGAGGATCGGTTCTTGAATTGTTAGACATATTTGTGCTATGAAACCACTCATAGACGTGATAACATTTATAAATTGCACGCATTTCATTGTACAATTTTCAATTGAGAAAGGTGATTTGATTAAAATGATCTAAATCCTAGTAATTATGCACGGGGGATCCCCAGTATATCAAAGGGGTGGTGGGTTAGCCGCTGGTACACCCTATACATAAACCCACTTGATATAACGAGTATAAACCGTGCATAAGTACTAAGAGGAGGACCGGATTTTAGAAAATGTTTTTGCAAAACTTGAAAATATGAACACCCGTGAGATGGAGTTTTAAAGGAAAATGCCATGTCACAAAGTGATTGGCACCAATATTGTTAAATCTGAGTTCTAGTAGTTTACATTCATGCGTTGTATGAGCAATGGTATGCATAAATCTCCTTATACTATTAGAGCAATTAGTTGAAAACTCGACTCGAATTAGCATCGTCATCCGTCATCATACGATATTTCCCCGCTGAATATTTCTCTTGTGAAGTAATTCCATCCCAAACCTTTTGACATCTCTTTCCCGCTTCTATAACCTTCGCTAATCGAATTTCGGGACGAAATTTCTTCAACTTGGGGAGACTGTGACCTTTCAAAATTTTTGTTGTAATAATTGTCACATAAATATTAACATTCTATTTCAAATCATATACACGTATATTTAATCAAATTTATACAAATTGGCGTACAATTTATGTATTTTTAAAGTAAATTTTAAAAATATTTTAAGGTTATAAACTATGTTATTAAATTAAATAATTTATATAAATAAATCGATGGTTTTCAATTTTATTAAACTAACCATTTAAAAAGATGGATTTTTAAATAAAAACATAAGTTTTATAAATCTTATAAACTTAAATTTCATTTTAGTTTAAAAGAATTTAAGTTAAATAAACTTAATGATTTAAATAAATAATTTAATGCATTATTTCAAAAAGATAATTATTTAAAAAAGATTAGTTTTATTAAAGAAAGTGGATTTATAAAATATATAAGTATAAAATAAATTAATTGAAATTGAAAAAGGAATCTAATTAATTATTTAAATAAAAGTTCAGGGGTTATATTGTAATTAACCAAACTAAAAGGATTTAAAATTTAAAATCGTTGAGGGGCTGTTTCTGGTCAAATGAAACCACAGGGATTCATCCGTAATTAATTCAAGGACTAAATTAAAACAAGACCAAACTTCAGGGACTAAATCTGCCAAGTCCCAAATCGTGTTTCCGGTCACCCCCAACCATGGTCCGGCGGTCCGAAGCTTTCTCCGGCGAACACCCCGACAGGGCTGTTCCCTGCACCTCAACACCCGACAAAAGCTTCCCTGGACTCGTCTCTCCCACGCGAACGAAAGGCCCCGACCAATTGGTCTCCCCAACATACGGATCGTCTAATCCGGTTGGTGGCCGAAAACCCACGCCACGATTTCGAGCCGACAGTCAACCTCCACGCGTGCTTGATAGCTCGTTAGCTTCGTCTCGTCCAGAAGAATGTCCAGACACCCTCAATTTCATATTTCATTATAAGGATTGGGCTACTCCATAAACGGCCATTTACGGACCTGTCCGAGCTCGCCACCCCCTCTCTGTCTAGTCTCCCTTTAAATTGAGGATACCACCGTGTTCGTGACATCCAGACGAAGCTCCCCAGCCCCCTTAGAAGTTCCAAATTGGACCAGAACCCGAGTTCAGTTGTGCGTTTTTTCGAAGTTTTGTTCCAACTTCTCGGACCACTTCGAGTCAGGTATTATCACCACATTTTGTTCCTTTACCTTCGTTTTACTAATGGCTAAGTAATGCATATCAATTTCCGAACAAATTCCGACAATTTCCGAGCAAACCAAAGTTCTCGGTGACTTGGTCTGCGAATTGCCGAGAACCAGCGACCAATTCGTGTAAGGGTTAAGTATTAAACATCACACACATAACCAGCGATGGGCGATAGCCCGGCTGGTTATGCGTGTGTGTGTTTGTGTCTCAGGTCGCGGGTTCGATCCCGGTTAGCCTACGGCCAAATTTTTTTTATTTATTTTTAATTCTGTTTTCATTTATTTATTTTATTTAATTATCCTAATACTCTTTTTATGCAATAAATACTAAAACGAGTCGGTTTACTCGTTCGTTTATTTTAAAATCAATTAAACTATATTTTTATAAACCATCCCATTTATTTTATATATATATAAACTTATTAAAATACATTATAATATATATAAAATATCACATACTTTTATAAATCTTGCAATATTTATATAAACTTAATTAATTACATTTTTAGACATAAAATATCCTATATTTTTATAAATCTTGTAATATTTTTTATAAACTTACTTAATTACATTTTTAGATATAAAATGCCCATATTTATATAAATCTTGTAATATCTTTATAAACTTATTTAATTACATTTTAGTTATAAAATGTCCTATATTTTTTTTTAAATCTTGTAATATCTTTATAAACTCACTTAATTACATTTTTAAATATAAAATGTTCTATATTTTTTTATAAATCTTGTAACATTTTATAAACTTATTAAAATACATGTAATATATAAAATGTCTCATTATTTTTATATGAACCTAGCAATAATTTTAATAAACTTGTTAAAATAAATTTTAATATATAAAACATCAACATAATTAATCAAATAAAGACTTATCTTTTTATTTATTATTATTGTTTAAATACATAATGATTAATTATTTAAAAATGTAAAATTTTATAAGTCAAAGTTTTACAAAATCATATTCATTTTCTACCACATTTTATATTACGGATATTATTATAAAACCTATACTCATTTAAATACGAATACGCGCATACATATAAACATACAATAATACCCATTTGTCTACATAGGGTATCAGCGTGCTTAGGCTTCCACATACTTATCACCTACACGCGTGGAAAAATACCCGATTGCAAGGTGAGTTACATAGCCCCTATTTTTACATTTTTATACGTTTTGGGGTGAAACATTATACATGCTACTCACATTGTTTGTACGTGTTATACATGAGACTATATGCTTATTCTTTGGATGTACATACATTTAAACACAAGACAACCAACTGTAATATTGATAGATCTATTGTGCCTGACCAGCCCACCCGGTTAGGGTGTTTATTACTGCATACTCGGATATAACCGCGTGTTATATTCAATCATACCGGATATAGTGGGTAACTATATTCAAGCATACCGGACTTAGCTGTTGTGCTCTGTTCAAGCGCGTCAAACTCGGTTTGAATTGTGATTAAATAAATGTTACATCCTATGCTATGTTTAACAAGATAAACAATGAGTTGCAAAACGATTTACACTACTATTGACTGGATTTACTAAACCTATGTACTCACCAACTTTTTAGTTGACACTTGATTTAAATAATGTTTCAGGTTTGGATATGTGACTACTTGTCGAAGGTTTCTCCACTTAAGGAACATGGACCTAGTTAAATAAATCAATGTTTTGAACTAGACTAGGTTATTTGGAATGTATTGTATTTGGATCTTGTTGTCTTTAAATTAAATTAATGAATTATGCAACCTTTAGCTATCATGTGCTTTTGAACAATCATCACATTGTCCGCCTCGATGATTCCGCCATCGGTCGGGGTGTGACATCCATTAACTCTAAAACAAATATATTTAATGGCTAACAAGTTGTATGAACTTGAAAATAAAAGCCATCTTTTTACAAAAATGATAGAACCGATGAAAGAAAAATTAGTGAAATATTTTAAAGAAATGCCACCCGTTATAACTTGCGCCGCCGCGTTAAACCCTACCATAAATGTTTACGGGGTTGAAACTTTGATTGATAGAATTACTCGCTTTGAATTTGGATAGTGAAGACATCCATTTTGCACAAGGCACAAAAACATATTTTAACAAATGTTTACAAGATTTATTTTATGTTTATTTACATAAATATGGTACAACTCCGACTCCACATGATACAATGGGTATATCATCAAGTGGTAGCTCGAGAGATGTTAATTTGAATTTATATAACGAAATGTTAAATGAATTTAGTAAACGGGCTCGAGGTACCACCCCGAGTAGCGAACTCGGAAGGTATATTGGCACAAACTTTTTAACGTTTATGCCTCCTACCGTTTTTGAGGATTTTGATATTTTGGCATGGTGAAAAAAAACGAAGCTTCGTTTCCGATTCTTTCCGCCATGGCCCATGATGTACTAACCGTCCAAGCTTCCACGGTAGCTTCGGAATCTGCGTTTTCTTTTAGTGACAGGGTATTATCGATACGAAGGACTAGACTCACACCCCTAGCGATGGAAATGTGCATTTGCTTGAAGGACCATTTGGATGCGATGGATAGGATACAAGACCAAACTTCTCTCGAAGACGAAATTCAAGCCGAAGAAACCATACACAACAACGAGGTTGATCTTGGAATATCCGAACCAGTCACCGATGAAGAACTAGCCGAAGATGCAAGGCTACGAAGCTCTAGTTCCGAAGACAACGCACAAGAATAATCAATCAATATTCCAAAAAATAAGACGTTGAACTTAATGCTTTATATTTGTTATATTTTTATAATGTTTTACAATTTTATAAATATATCTTGTCATGTTTTTTTATTTTCGAACTTTCCAAATATTAATAAACGTTAAACTTTAAGTATTAAAAATTTAAAATTTATTTGAATTTTTTTTATAATAAAAACCGGTTTAAACCGGTTTAAAGGGCAAACCGGTTTAAAACCAACCCTAACCGGTTTGAGTCCAAACCGGTTTTGACTTTTCGTTGACCAAACCGGTTCGGGTCGGGTTGAACCGGTTTGGGTTAAAAAACCGATTTGTGCACCTCTAGTTCTATCTAAGGGTGATCTTCAGTCAATTATTATGCATATTAAGAGCGGATAATTAGACTAGTCTGACTTGGTTAAAAAACGGGTAGATATGCTGTTACTTTAAAAAAAAAATTATAAAAACGACAGAAATGCCTAAACCTTCCCTACTTGTTTGTCCTATATGACAAATAACACAACCTTTTTGTAATAAAAAATGCCAAAATATCAAAACATGTTTTACAACATATAAAGCAAATAACAAAACTCATAATCTGAAAATATATATGAAATTTCTAACACTTGATAAAAAAATCCTAGAAATTTAACATTCTAAACATTACCAAACATAACAATTTCCGACATTATGATGAAAATAAAGATTTTCTAAAACCAAAACAACCTTATCGCTTCTTCGACACACCGACAGTCTTACCCCGACGACCAGTTGTCTTTGTGTGCTGCCCACGTACTCGCAGACCCCAGTAATGACGAAGACCACGGTGGTTCCTGTCAGTTATTTAAAATTAAATTTATTTAGTTTGTTTTATCTCAGTTTGATCAATCCATTTAAATTTAGACCCGTTTGACCCGTCAGACATAAAGCAAGTATAACCAGTATCAGAAAATTATTTATATGCAAATGGGTCGAAACAAATATATCTAAAAGTTTGAGTAGTTATTAGCGGATTAAATAAAAAAAATTTGGACCTGATTTTCTTCAATCTCTCAAGATCATCCCTAAGCTTCATGTCAAGGGCATTAGACGTGACTTGAGAGTACTTGCCATCCTTGTAATCCTTCTTTCTGTTAAGAAACCAATCTGGGATTTTAAACTGTCGAGGATTAGCAACGATTGTCATCAGATTATCAATCTCGGCACTAGAAAGTTCTCCGGCCCTGTAAATTGATGTTTATAGAAAAAAAAAACATTAAAAACTGTAACAAGATCAACTAACACACATAAACTAAGAACATTCAAAGAAGACTATCAAGTCTAAAAAAAAGAAATCAAGAATGCAGTTGCATCTTTTTATGTTTGACCGTGAAAACTTGTTACTCGAAACTGACCAAAACCTTGCTAACATAAAACACAGCTTTTGTTGATGAGGTGACTTTCAAGAGGATTAAAGTAGGGTTGTAAACGAGTCGAGCCGCTCCTGAACTACTAAAGATTGTTCACTAGAAACGCAAATTGAGCCGGACTAATATGAGCTCGAGCCCGAGCTTATATTGTAGCTCATTTAGCAGACAAGTTGAGCCCAAACTTCACACAACAAGCTAGACGAGACTTGAGAGCCAAAACAAACATTTTAGTTTATATTTTCTATTTAATGTATCAAATATAAATTTTTATATAGAGTAAGTTAGTAACTACTATTATATATCTATGTTGTCAAGGCGCGCGCCTAGGTGCAGAGGCGCAGCGAGGCGCAGGTATAGAGCCTGGTGGAGACCTAGGCGCAGATTTGGTCTTTTCTTGTAAAAGTTAGCTCAGGTGAGCGCCAAGGTGCATTTTCCGGTTAAAAAGTAGCCAAAACTTGCTAAAAGTCACTGGAACTTGTCTAAAATCCCTAATCAAGCCTGGAATCACCTTAAAAAAGACTAAACTAGCTCTAAACAAGCCCAAAACAAGTTTAAAACCCCTAAAAGAGATTTTCTTACACTATGAACCTAGCTAGAGCTTGCAAATGTATTCATCAGCAGAGCTAGAGCTTTAAAAATAGAGCTCTAAATGAACTGAGCTCGGGTCTTGAAAAACTATTCACGAGCCAAGCTAGAGTTTGCAAATCTATTTATCAGCTGAGCTAGAGCTTTAAAAATAGAGCTCTAAACAAACTGAGCTCGGGCTCGACTTGGATCGTTTACACCCTTAGACAGAAAAACAAACGAAGCTGGATTCGAACCTGGGACCTCGGCTCATGTGTTTACCACTATGTCACCCCTTAATGTAAATACATTCAAGGATTTCTTTCTTTGATAAAAGATCTTTATCAAACCACACATATTCAATACAATGGACTAATCCCTAGTTTGATTGAAAATCTAAAAAAAATTACTTTTTATATTGCTCAATATGAAGAAAAAAAATTAGTGCATGAAACTATCCCAATTAAATCCTATTATACAACTTCATCTACCTCAATGCACCTAGCTTTAAATTACCAAAGTGACACCAAACCCTAGATTTAAAACTGCCCAAAATCTTAACACAGATGCATTCATTTCCTATTCCTAACTCTAATCAAAATCTCAAAAACTAATAAAATAAGAATCAATTGAAAAAGCTACCTCTTGTTCATATCAACATCGGCCTTCTTGCAGACGATGTTAGCGAAACGACGGCCGATACCTTTAATGGAGGTCATGGCAAACATAATCTTCTGTTTGCCATCAACATTCGTGTTCTGGACACGAAGAATATGCTGAAAATCTTCATTTGCTACCAGACTCTACAAATCAGATCAGACCAAATCAAATCACAATACGTCAATTTAGAACATCAATTATATGACGAAGGAATTTAGGGATTACCATGGCGGCGATTTGAGCTTCTTCTTCAAGCGGCTATTGCTACGAAATGCTCAAAATTGCGGGCAGATTAGTAAACCCTAGCTCGATAGGGTTGTAGTGGGCTATATAGTGTTTAGATTGAGCGATGGGCTTGTCCAATTTTGAGGGTTGGCTAGCAATTGGGCCTTTCGATCCCAAAACATTATTTAAAGCATTTTCTTCATAGGTGTAAGAAAACCGGTTTGGTCCGGCCCGATGGTATAACGAAACCGGTTTGAGTTGAACCGGTTTTGAAATCGGCTTAATCTGTAGGTTTAGGGTAAGGTTGTACATTTTTTTTGGACACCGGTTTGGGACCCGACCCGAGTTGGTCCGTATGACGGAACCGGTCCGTAACCCGACCTGGTGTGATTTATCGGTGTGAAACTGGTTTCCAACATTAAAAAAATAGTCGTTATATATCCGTTAAACTAGCCATTGGGGTTTTTTTTTAATTTTAACCGTTTTATTTTTATTTTTTACCAATCCCCCCACCCTCCAAGTTAGTATAAATAGGTATTGGTTGAATCAGACAATTCTATACTCTCTTCGATCTAAAAAACACTCAATATTCTAAAAAAAGTTTCAAAAAATTCAAGATGGTTTTCGAAAGTGGGCACTCTACCGTCGCAGTTGGTTCCTCTATTAGCCTCGTAGTTGTGAAAGTTGTTCCCACAACTAGAAACCAAAATATTTGGTAATATTATGATTTATGTAAGATGTCAAGCGGGCTGATGAAAGCTCGTTACACGTTGTGTAGTCACTTTTTTCAAAAAGAAAATAACACGACTTTAAAAACCCACGTAGTCTGAAACTATTGTAGTGTGTTGAAGGCTCAAGCAGCGGCAAGAGGTCAAACAAGTATGTCAAACGATGGTAATATTTTTATTTACAACATTGATGTGGTTCGGGAGAGGACGGCAAATTCTATGATTCAAGAGAGTTTGTCGTTCAAGCACTTCGACACTGAGCGTTTGACTCGGCTTATTTAATAAATGTTACACCCACGTAAGTCGTGCTATGATTAGACATGATTATTAACTGTATTCATTTTTGTATACTTTTATTTGTTATGTTAGAATAAATATACATAGTGATATACTCATATATGTTGATTTATCATACAAACGATAATATTTAATATAAGGGTCGTCCTCAAACTATGCATCTATGTAAAACGGTGACCAACTTTCAATTACTTCTTTCAAATTTTCTTCCTTGGGTAGATGATCAATTTATAGTAATGTTTTAAAAATCAGACCTGACAGCGAATGGGCTGGCAAAACAGGTAATTCGTGTCTAAACAGGTCATAGGCGACGCGGATAACACAAGTATCAAATATGAATACAACTCGTTTAACTTCTTTATATCTAATGTCTATAAGACAGTTGTATCTTTTATGTACCAAGAATGAGAAATGATGGAGTCTAGCCTCTTAATTTTACTTATTTTTTAAAATGTATAAAATTACATAGTGTACTTTTTCTTAAACAGGTATAAATTGCCATGACTTATCGGTTCACTGGTCAGATCGAATTACGAACCGGATGTCGTCTTAAAAAATATTAAAAATACACATAACAATCTAGGTATCCAACAAACATAAGTCAAACTTAAAAACTTCGAAGAATTTCATCCAACTTAAAAAATACACATAACAGTCATTTTCTAAGAACATAGTTTCAAACATTTCATCCAAGTATCAGACAAACATAATTCAAACTTAAAAATCCAACAAATATAATCCAAAGTGGGGACCTTTGGAACGTGAAAACCCGAAAATAAAAATTACCAAAAACCGGTCCGACCGTTGAACTAGTCCACCAGTTCAAACGGAAATCACGCTGAACCGACTGGTTATTTTGCAACCCGTTTTAACCTATGTGACCGGACCGTTAAGCTTACCGAATCCCGGTCGAACCGGCTGATCCGATCCGGATTTTAGAACATTGATTTTAAGTATTAAGAAAGAATAATTATTTTAAACATTTAGATAAGCAATTTGCTTAATTTATGAGAGATGTATTATGTATTTCATCACATACAAATTATATTCTTCATTCAAGTTACACAAAAATTTCATATGTCACAAAATATATAGGTTAAGAATAAGACATATATGTGATCATTAATGATTTTAAAGCATATAAGTGACCAAGATTTCAACTAGAATGACATATAATATAATTTAAATAATCGATTACTTTCAAAAATGATTTTTAATTTTTTGTCAAGATAGTATGAGAAAGCAAGTACTCAACATGTTTTTTCGAATTGATTTCCTTAATAGTATCGTATTATGTTTAGGATGCTAGATATATACGTGAATGCTCTTACTTATCATATAAGCACTTACCTTTAATCAGAGCGGTTCAATTATATTGTTGACCTAAATCAAACTAATTTGAAGTCTCTTTCATGTACTTGTATAAATTTTTTAGCTTATATTTAATTTTCTAATTGGCAAAGTTAAAAAAAAAAACCAATATACTTTATATTTTTTTCTCACAAAAGTCACTCAACAAATTTAAAAAACCAACATACTCTTTTTTTTCTCACAAAAGTCATCGACAAATTTTTGCTCGTAAAAAACCAATATACTTTCTTGTTTTTCATACAAAAGTCCATGACAACTATTTACCCTATCAAATGATTCGGTAAAAGCAAGACAAAGGAAATCGACCGACAGAAACAAGAGCAAAACAAGCGATTCAATTGCAAAATGATTTGATTGCTTATGTGTTTTCATAGATTTTATAGGTATTTTTATAAAATGGATTTAATTTGATTACAAATAATCTATTTCTAAAATGAATTTGTCAATCGATTTCCTTTACCTTACTTCTGCCGATTCATCGCTAGAATAAATAGTTGTCGAGGTTTTTTGTGAGAAAAACCAAAAGTACATTGGTTTTTTTTGTGCAAAATTTTGTTGAGCGATTTTAGTGACGAAAAAAAGAGAGTATATTGGTTTTTTATGTGCAAAAAATTGTTGAGGGATTTTTGTAAGAAAAAACAGAAAGTGTATTGATTTTTTATGACATTTAGGGACTGTTTGACAGCCTCTTAATGGTATTAATAGACTATCTTTTAATGGTTCAAAGCCTCTTAATAGTTAAGAGGTAAGGGGTCATGTAACTTGTGAGGACTTGCCATTAAGATAACCATTCAGACTTAAGGTTACTTCTTAACCATTAAGAGGCTTTGAACCATTAAGAGATAACCTCTTAATGACCATTAAGAGGCCACCAAACATGGCCTTACCCAATGTTTTATTGTCTAAATATTAAAAATAAAACAAAGGGGCAAATGCTATAAAAAACCAACATACTTTCTGATTTTTCTCATAAAAGTCCCTCAACAATTTTTTGCACATAAAAAACCAACATAATCTATTTTTTTTCTCACAAAAGTCCCTCAACAATTTTTTGCACGTAAAAAACTAACATACTTTCTTGTTTTTCTCACAAAAGTCCATCGACAACTATTTATCTTAGCAAATATATTCGTAAAAGTAAAGCAAAGGAAATCGACCGACAGAACATAGAGCAAACGAATCATTTGCCTTGCTTTTGTCGATTCATTCGATAGGATAAATAGCTGTCGAGTGACTTTTGTGAGAAAAACAAGAAAGTATGTTGGTTTTTTATGTGCAAAAATTTGTTAAGTGACTTTTGTGAAGAAAAAAAAAGAGAATATGTTGGTTTTTTGTATACAAAAAATTGTTAAGTGATTTTTATGAGAAAAATCAATAAGTATGTTGATTTTTATGAGAAAAACCAATAAAACAAATAAAAGTCATATTCTTCATGTTCATATTTTGAAAGGAAACTGAAATTATTTGTTTAAGAATCGACAGCCCATATCCAATTGTTTGAAAAATCTACCCAACCCAATTAAATGTCGAGGAAAGATTCAACCCAAATAAAATTGATTTGAGTCCCAATTGAAATATTTGAATTTTGAAACGACGGACTTGAAATTTGAATTCAACTGGACTTGAAACTCAAACAGATGACATCAAATAAACCCAAAATTCCTCTACCGTGAGCCACCTAGTTCCACCTCTGATCTGAGGCTAGTCATCTTCTTTAAAAAGTAAGAAATTTCTTCTTTTTTATAAAAAATAATTTTTACCCAAATTAGTGATATTAGTTTAACCAAAACCAAATGTATGTGATTTTTGGAAGCAATTTGAAGGCTAGAGTGGTTTAAAATTTTGAAGGCTTGAGCCACCTCCGGGATCTCGTCTCCATAGCTACTTGAAGAAGAAATTTGAAGGTATTATGTATATATTTGTGTGAAATTGATGTTTCAATTGTTATTTAACCTTGTTTATATATATTTGTGTGAAATTTGGGTGTTAATTAACATGAAGTTAGGATTTATATGTATTAGGCATGTATTTGTGTGAAATTGGTGTTTCAATGGTTATTTAACCTTGTTTATATGTTATTTAATATGTATTTGTGTGAAATTGGATGTTAAATAACATTATGATTTATATTATTGTGTATGTATTTGTGTGAAATTGGTTGTTTTGTGGTTTTGAATGTATTAAGTTTAATTTTGTTAGATGTATATATAGGTTTGTATTTTTTAATTTATATGTATTATGTATGTATTTGTGTCAAATTGGATGTTAATTAACTTGACGTTATGATTTATTATATGTATTATGTATGTATTTGTGTAAATTGAGTGTCAATTAACATGAACTTAGGATTTACATGTATTAGGTTGTGTGAAATTGGTGTTTCAGTGGTTATTTAACCTTGTTTATGTGTATTATGTATGTATTTGTATATGTGTGTGTATGTATGTATGTATATGTTAGTAATACGAACACAAACTGTTTGACTTGTTTGACTCGAAATGTGTGTCTATGTTTATGTATATATGCATATGTATGTCTATTGTTGTATAAGTATATATGTATATATTGGTTTGACCGGAAATGTGTATGCTAGTCATATTGTTTATTTGGTTTCTTAACTTGTGTTATTTGATTATTTATATCTAATTCGCGTGTTGAGCCGAACATGACATGTTTGACTTGACAATTTTTTTTATTATTTTTCTCAAATATTAATACTTTAACTTTACATAAGATACCTAACTAATTTAATTTATTATATAAAGTATAGCTTTTAAAAAATAAAATAAAAAACAAATGGGTTAAAAGGGTCAACATGTGACAGATTTTTAATACCCATTAGAATATACTTGTAAGAAATTTATCTAATAGAGATAAATTTTGGATTATCCTCGTTTGGGATTGCTTTTTGAATATTCTATCTCATTTAGGATATGTATACAATTTAACGATTTGGCATATAAGAATAAATAAATTGGTAGCTATTTCTCCACTATTCGAGTTTGCGTTTTATAAGGGGAAATGTTGTTGATTTATTATTGAACAGTCAACTCGTTAAAATGTATACACATGAGATAGAATATTCAAAAAATGGGTTAGGATCCACCTTTGGATATTAAATCTGATATGCTATCAATTAATAAAAACAGTTATGACAATTGATAAGAGTTGGATTACACTGTGAAATCGGAATGATCCGGTTTTTATAAAAGGTCTTCAAAACTTTATAGAGACTGCCAAAAACTATCTCGACAGTGAAGGCAAGATTTATTGCCCGTGTAAAAAATGTGTCAACTGTTATCGGCACATTCCGACTTTGTTTCCGCCCACATACGTGACCGTTGGTTTCTACAAGCATATGACACATGGGTTTATCACGGTGAGGAATATGCCAATGCTTCAGATGTTGACGCACTTTGGGCTTCAAAAACTTGATGGTTTGTAATAATGTAACGGTTTGTTTTTAGGACACGTTATTTGTGATGGTTTGTAATTATACTTTGCGGGTTGTTATGATTCGGTATCAAATTTCAAGTTTTATGATAACAAATACTTTGCTATAACTTTTGTGACAAAATCTAGAAAATTTAAAAAAATTAAAAAAAATGTGCCCTTTCTCGAAGACAAGTCGTCGGCGAAAGGTGGTAGTTTAGTTTAGTTAATTATTTATTATTAAAATTTATGGTTAACCCGACGACGACATCGGCAATAGAGTTTTTTAATATGATAGCAAAATGACTTTATTTTTTTTGGATATGCATAGGTTGTAGTAGCTTATGGATATGTATATGAAACCAAAATGATTTTATGTTAGATTAGCTTTTTTTCAAATATAAAATACAGGTTTAGTTATAGTTATTAAACAAAATACATTGTAGTCGCTTTTTTCAATTATATTTTGTAGTTACTAAAAATATAAAAACAGTCACTGAAATGTACTCGACGGGTATTGGACGATACCCGCCAATATGCCTAATACCCGACGGGTATGGGACAAAATTTTACAACTGGACATGGATAACCGACCCGAACACGGCTCATTGCCATACCTATACACAAAAGCGAAGGGTCTTATCCCTAGGCGCGCCTTAGACACGTTTTTTAAAACCAATGAGTCATCTATTCCTAATCACAATTCACCATTTTTAAAACTTGTCTACAGCAGTATAGTTTTTGATTAATTAAAATAACTAGAAAATTAGCCATGTGTTCCACGGCGAGAATCGGATTTTAAACGTTTGAGACGGTAACATTAATGTGACTAAACACAAAAAGAAACGTTGTTAAGTAAATAAAAAATATATAAAGTTAAGACGACTCAGTTAATCAATTAAAAATGTAAAAAAGCAAAAGAAAAACCCAAAAAAAAATTAAGACGGACCAACAGGGTTGTGCCCCTAGTACGTTAACGTCAAAACGTCTCTCATGGTAGTTGCGCACGTAAATTAGATTAACCATCTGGAAACATCATTTCAATCGAAAGTTCTTTTGATGCAAAAAAAACTATTACTAGTTGCTTAAATTATAAGAAAAAAAAATAAGATCTTCCATCATGATTGGTATATACATCATATCCTTAAGTTATAAGAAATAAGAAAAAAAATAAAATTTAAGTTAAAAGGTCTTAGAGCATTCTCATTAGATTCTTTATCCTTATCTTTATAATTTAACTAAAAACCATCATTCCATAAAATAATTATTCATTTTTTAAAAAGCTCTCACATCTCATTCCTTATCCTTATAATTTTAAAGAAATTGTTAAGGAATTAATATATTTAAGATTCTAGTATACATTTCTTTATAATTTTAAGGATAAAGATAAGTTTTAAAAACCTGATGTGAGATCTTTTAACTTAAATCTTATTTTTTTTCCCTTTTAATTTAAGGATATGGTATATATACCAATCCTGATATGGATGTTCTAAGACTTTTTTAACTTAAATCTTATTTTTTTCTTTTATAATTTAAGGATGTATATATATCAATACTGATGTAGATGCTCTTACATCATATTCTTTAAAACATATCTTTATCATTAAACTTATAAAGAATTGTACACTAGAATCTTAAATGTACTAATTACTTAAACGGGTACTAGAATCTTAAATGTACTAATTACTTAAACGGGTAATCATGATACGGGTCAGCTTATCTTACAGGTATTCGGTTCTAAACCCGTTGCTTTTTTTAAAAAAATATTAAAATGAAGATGAAGACTCTAAAAAAAATCAAGCTAGGAGAAGATATGCGAGTGTTCTTTCCCTTTCATTCTTTTAAAGAATTTCATAAAACAAATGTAAGCCAGGAATGAAAAATGATGGTAATTCATAACTTGGCCAAAACAAAGTTAAACATAAGCCTAGAAATACTCAATTGCATATTTAAAATGAAATACTCATACACCTAAATTCATCTCAATTCCAAGAAATACAAGTTTCAAAAATGATAAAACTGACCCCAAAAATGCCACAACAAAATCCCTTAAAGACTCTTTCACTTCTTCTTCTTGGCAGCATCCCCAGCCTTTGTCTGCACAACCAAATCACACGATTTACCAAACACAATCACAAACATGTGTACAAATTATTTTTAAAAAACCATAGACTACTTCAACAAAAATTATTTATAGTCAGGGGTTTACCTTTTTTACACCTCGAATCTTCTTTGCCCGGTTCTTCCTTTCTTTCAGTTGCTTCCTTGACTTCTCAACCTTGGTATCCAAACCGTTCTGCAGTGACACCAGAAAACATGATTCAAACTTAAGCCTGTTTTACAAAAACATCCTACATGATTACGGTGCACAAAATAAAGAATAACAAAAGCATCCTTGAATGCATCTACATGATTATAGCTAACATATAACATGGTTAAGATAAAGATTTACCCTGACAAGTCTGTATTTCGGCTCGTATTTCTTTGCGTTCTCAACAGAATCATAGATCAATCCAAACCCAGTTGATTTACCACCACCAAAATGAGTTCTGAACTTGAATACAAAAATGGAATTTGGATCCTTAACTTCATACATCCTTGCCAATTTTTCTTTCAATTCAGCCTTCATCAAATAACAAGTAAAGCGCAAAAATATGTCCTTTTAGTTATTTAATCAAACACAGATGGTAAAAAACTAAACAGCATAAAAATTACAAGGCGTGTCCCATAAATTATAACCAGGTTTATGGAATCACCAGAAGATATTAACTATTTTAAAATTTTCTCATCTACTTTGTAAAATATGACAAAAAATATCTATATTAAATACCACATTTAAACAGTTAGTCAACAAGAAAACAATTCGTTGGTTTGAAGTATACGATCACTTAATTTTAAAATATCTTTGCATCAAACCATTCAACCCCATAGTTGTTAAGAGCGAATAGCGATAAATAGCGACAAGTGACCTATATGCTATGTAGCGAATAGCGATAAATAGCGACCACTATTTCATTTTGTAGCGATAAAGTAACATAGCTAAAATACTTAGTACAAATCATCTAAATCTTCATATTCCGGCTCATCATCATCAGCATCGCATTCTTTTTTCAATAGGAATACAAAAAAAACCCTAATGGGCTCCCTTTTATATTTATCAAGATAATATTTTTTTATTAAAAAGGCCACTATTTTGCTATTTATCGCTACAACCCTTGTAGCGACGCCTAATCGCTACGGTCGCTATTGACAACAGGGTTCAACCCTTTCTTTTTTTGCTAAATTTTTGAACTTTACTCATTTTACACTTTTGGTCAACAAGAATCGTCAGCTGGTTGGAAGAAACGATCACTTGAAGTTATGGTAAATTTACAAAAAACCATTCAACCAGTTCCTTCTTTGCTTTTTTTTTTACCTTTGCCCATTTCAAACTGTTAATCAACCAGAAAAATAGAAACCGGAAGAAATTATCACTTGATGTTATAATAGTTTACATCAAAACATTCAACCATTTTCTTTTTTCGCTAATTTTTAACTAGGCTAACAATAAAAGAAATTCCACATTGACAGTAGAAAGAGTTATATAGTGTCAAACCTTGGAGACATTTGGCCTGCCAGGATGGAGCACATCAATCACCTAAAACAAAAAAAAATGCATGTGTTAAAAAAAGTAATTTTAAACAAATGAGACCTTTTCACAGTAACAGATCAAATGTTGTTCAAATAACTTACAAATTGCTTCCTGGAAAGAAGTCTATTTGTCATGAACTTCCTTGTGCGGATGGTCACTGCCTTAGTGTCAGCCATTTTCACTACAAAAAACAAAAGTACTCTCAATATAGTGAACAATTTCCCCAAATGTAACAACACTGTTGTAAAAATCGCTAGGCGCTAGTCGGGCGGTGGGGTAGGGCCTAGGCGGGATTAATCGGGGCCTAGGCGGGATTAATCGGATTGGAAATTTATATGTAATTTATATATATATATATAGTTATTGGTGAAAACCCATTAACTAATTTATGGCCACACATTCATTTTCCCTTCTTTCTGAATTTTTTTTAATCATAGAGGGGCATTGTTGTCATTTAACTCTCTTTTAAAACCCTAAACCTATTCACTCTCTATTCAAACAACACAAACAACAGCAGCTTTCCTCTACATCGATCAAACAACAGCTACATCGATCTATGCTCTCCCCCTCTACGTCGATCTATGCTGGGCGGTCTCTCAAGAACAGCGATCCTCTCTGTCGCATCGTGAATATGTAGACCATCGAAAGGTTCGATCTCGTCTATTCTAAGTCGCATCGTGAAGGTGAAGACCATCGAAGGATTCGATTTGAAGGTGAAAACCATCGAAAGGTATGGATTTCTCTCAAGAACAACGATCCCGACTAGACCCGATTTGGACCGCCTAGCCCGACTAAACCCGATTTGGACCGCCCAGCGATTTTTAGACCGACTAGGTCAAAATTCCACCTTCACTATCCGCCTAGCCGATTAGGCGCCGCCTAGGCGCGATTTTTACAACACTGAACAACAAACATACTTAAAACGACATGTAGCTTCAATTAAACAATTTAAAATCATAGATCACTGATTCACTGATAATAAACTCCTAAACCCTAAACTACGTGTAATGTCAACCTAAATGCAACAAACATACTTAGAACATGTAGCTTTATTTAAACAATTTGGAATCATAGATCACTGATTCACTGATATTAAACTCCCAAACCCTAAATTACATGTAATTTTAACCTAAATGCAGCAAACATACTTAAAACAACACGTAGCTTCATTTAAACAATTTAGAATCATAAATCACTTATAACGAACTCCTAAACGCTAAATTACATTTAATTTTAACCTAAAACAAAAAATCGAGAGGTAAAACTATCGACATCTAATTTCATCCAATCAACTGAGTGTCGAACGTTGTGCGACTATGACAGATCGTTAACCGTAATCAGATCGTGAACATTATTAATCTGGAAAGAAAAGGTGAATTTTGGCGTGAAATGAAGCAAATCAGAGACACGAAGTAACCTATATATGCAATAAGCGTTGTAAGAGTGAAGATGAGGACCTGATATTGTCGTCTCCGGCGAGTGCAGCTGCAGCGGCGGCTTTCTTTATTGTTGCTGAAGTCTTCGGCTGGGGAAGAGGAAAACCCTACGGGCGGTTTATAAACGTGGTTGTAGTTTAGAGGTCCGCATAGGCAACCTTTTATGTGGGCTTTGGTTAATATATTTCGATGGGCTTAGAGCCCTAGTGTGTTTTTATGTTTTAAAAGTTTTTTGATACTTTGATTGGTAAAGAATCTTTCATAATCTAAGTGTAATTTTCTAATTAAGTTTAAAATTTTCCCTTATAAGGGCATACGGAGTGGGTATTGGGGAACAGGGAAGGTCTCGGGTCGTGCGGAGGTTTTGGGAACACCATCCTCTACGTCTCGGGGCAGACGAATGGGGAGTGAAATCGGGCTTATCATCGATGTTTTCACTGGTGCAATTTCTTCTTTTTTAGTTTTTTAAACCAATGAGATTTTAACACTTGGGGGGTTTGGGGGAAAATAGGGAGAGTGTTTCCGTCATTTCAGGGGAAACGGAGAGTTAGGGAAGATAGTTGATGTAACGCTGACGTGGCATGCGAGGAAAGTGGGAAATGAGGAAACCACTCCATACGACGTAAATTGTAAAAAAGGAACTTAAACTTCATTTTGATAAACAACCTTTTTGCTTTCCACGAGTCTCACTCTACATTCTCTATCTCTACACACTCTCAACATACATATAATGCATATGATATATATATATATATATATATATATATATATATATATATATTTACATACATGTTCATACTTGTTTATCTCTTGTATTATAAGACTTAGAGTGTTGTAGGGTACTCACGGTTTTTACATGTTACAGTTTTTTTTAGCTCGAGATGATGGAAAAACGACACCAACACCACTGACGAGATATATCAAGACCGAACGATTTATGGTGCTACAGTTCAGAAATATTGTTCAAGAGGAACGAAGGCTTTAAATATAGATTTGTGCGGTCTATCGTTTTGTGGAATGGACTGCCATGAGGTATGATGGAATTTGTTTAGTGATATGGTCTTTTGACTATTTGATAAGTTAGTTTAATTATTAAGTTGTGATAACTACCCAATAAGCTCTTATAGTTGATGCAATTATCAGTTTATTGATAATTGCATTACAACCATCCTAACGAGCATTTTCTTAACAAACTAACGTGTATACTCGATATCCATGGTAATTACTCGACATATACCAAATGGGTATGGGGTACTATTTTTACAACCGGGTATGGGACTAGAATTGCAAATACACGTTCCAAAACCGTCTATTTCCATCCCTATTAAAGAATGATTACATACCACCCCGTATTGGTGTCACCAAGTCTGCCTTGCCAAAATAGAGCGTCGATCCTCAAGTTTTTTTTTTCCAATAGCAAAAGGTTTAAAGGCAATGTTTTCAGGACCGGACCGGACGTTGAACCGGTCTCCTTCCCGGGTCCACTGGTTGGACCGGATTCAACAACCAGACAACGTCATACATATTATAAAAATAAATCAATTCAAACAACCATTAATCCTTCAAAAACCACCACAAGTCAATTATAGTAATCTTAAGCTAACAATTAGCTACGAAATACAAATTCAAGAGACTTAAAAGAGATAAAAATCAAGCAAGAAAAGGAGTGAAAAAGGTGGTGAGAATTCAACATCAGATGAGGATTTAGATAAAACAGTGAGTTGCTTATGTTCTCAAAGAACGGATAGAGTCGAGAAACAAGCTGGATTTGGATGATGAAGCAGAGGTTGGACCAATGCTTCAGATTGTGGGACATGTTTTTTGGCCTAGTGTCTTTGCGTATAATCTTGAGCATTAGATTGTGGGACATGTTTTTTTTGGTATTCCCTGTTCTGTGCAGTTTCATGACTATATGATTGCATACATTTACATGCCTATGTCAATCTTTCTAAATGGAAATTACAACCTTAGTTGTATAAACTATTTTCATTGAAAGTGCAAACCTTAGGTCTTTCCCAATTCTTTATTTTGGGTGGGAATGAGATGTGAAATAAAAAGGTTGTGTCATGTTGTCTTTCTTAATTGAATTTTGTATATAATTAGTGTGCTAAATATATTAAGGGAGAATTTCATAGGTCACCCCGTTTTAAGACGAGCTTTAGTATTATACATGGTTGTAGAATTGTATATGTCCGTCAAATACCCGATTACTTATTACTTGTTGGGTTCGTTTACAAGGTTAAGTGGTTAAAAGCTATATGTTGGGATTTCCTTCATAACATGATCTCAAAATCATCCTGAACAAGCTCCTTTTCAGGTTAAAAGCTACATTTTCGGGCTCGGGCCCGTTTACTAAACAAACTCTTTTTTAGGTTTGAGCTCCGGCTCTATTCGAGTTTTTAACGAGTCGGTCTCGAGTAGCTCACGAGTGGATTGGCTCGTTTACACCCCTGGTTCTCCTTGTTGTGCAGGTGATTTTTTTTTTATATTTTGAGCATCGATGTAAATAAGAGTTGTCTTGTTCAACTTAAGAAAGTTTTAACTTAGCTTGTGTAAGGTTCAAGCTTAGCTTATGAGTGCTATGTACTCATATTATTTAACTGGTTAGTAACCTCATTTATTACACAGTTTGAATAAATACAATGAATAAATGTAATATTATATTTAATAATAAATATTTCATATTTATAACATATTGCATAATTTTTTTATAGAAATTTTAGAAACGTCATATAGTTACTTTTTAAAAATGTTTTATAAAAAGAATGAAATAAATGTTCAATTTCTAAAAATGTTTTATGAACAAACCTATATTTTTTTAAATAAAAAAACAATTTATAAAAAGAATTATATAAATCATTATTATTTAATAGGAGAGAGAGACAGAAAACAAAAAATATTAAAGAAAATTTAAAGAAAATGTGTGCAATTAATAGGAGAGAGACGAAAAAATTTGTATCACCAAAATCTTTATTTATTATAGAGTATAGATTATAACATATTACATAGTTTTTTAATAGAAATTTTAGAAACGTCATACAGTTACTTGTTAAAAATGTTTTATAAAAAAATTGAAATAAATGTTCAATTTCTAAAAATGTTTTATGGACAAATCTATATTTTTTTAAATAAAAAACGTTTTATAAAAAGAATTATATAAATCATTATTATTTAATAGGAAAGAGACGGAAAACAAAAAATTATTTAAAAAAAATTAAAGAAAATGTGTGAAATTAATAGGAGAGAGAGACGGGAAAATTTGTATCACCAAAACCTTTATTTATTATAGAGTATAGATTATTTTATGTGTATATATATATATATATATATACTAGCTTTAAACCCTTGTGTTACACGAGGTTAAACATTAAAATTATATTAATGAATATATTAACACCTCTTTTATACAACATCTGATAAAAAGATTTTCTTTGAAAATCAGGAAGTTAAAATAGAATTTCTTGATACAAAACTAACTTTAAAAGAATTTTTTGATACAACACTAACTTTAAAATCATATATATTTCATGGTTATGGTATCAAAATTTAAATATACAGAAACCATTATTATTTTTTTGATTTTCTCTAAAATGAAATTATGAAGAGAAACATTTAGCGGGAAAAAGTTGGTATCATATGCTACCCAAAAGAAAATCACTGTCTTCATAGCAAGGTAGCTACCCAGAATTATCCTTGTAGTAAAAATCTTTGTACATTTCCCAGTTGTCTGCTTGAAAATTGTTATAATGATACCTGGAAAAAGGACTTTTTAGTTGAGAATGGTGGACAACAAAATCTATACTATATAATAAATAAATTATCATTTATTATAAAAAAACTTTGAAATCTAATTATGTAATTTTTATTTTCAATCAAATAGTAAATGAAAGTCAAATTACATTAAATAGTAATTGACGTATTTCTGAAACCAATTATATATTATTTTTTACATATTTTAAATTTTGTTTTATATCTTTAGTATACAGTAATACATTTTTACACCTGTAAAATACATAAATAAAATTTGAGAAATTTATGAATTAATATTTTTCACCCGTGTGTATTACACGGGGTCTAAGCTAGTATGATATAAATGAAGGTTAAGTACTAACGATATAAAAAACTAAAGTTGGAAAAAAAACAGTTTCGAGTAAACCCAACCCGTTTTAACCCGTATAATGTATAAATTTACCACTTTTGACCCGTTAACAAACCCACTATCACGCCCGTTTTAGAAACTAACTGATCCATTATCAAATGATCATTCAGAAACTAACTGATCCATCATCAAATCACCTTCTTTACAAACTGGAAGCTGTTGCTTCTTCATCACATCTTTCACCTGCAAAACCAAATCCAAATTTATCATATACTCATTGGTGCTATTAACAATTACAATGATCAAACCTGCAAATCCAAATCTAAAACCAAATTTACCGAACGTAAAAGATGCAACGACTCACTTGATACATAATTTAAAAGACCTTTTTGGACAAATAATCAAAACTGCAACCAAGCTTGGCAAAACTGTAATGTCGGTTCAGGCCAAGCCGAGTGCGAGTCAGAACAGGTAACATCATTTGGCATATTTATATTGATCAGAAAATCTAATCTTATTTTTAAATTTGTTCTTACAAATGCACCCTTCATATACTACTTACAAGTTTCAATTCTGGTTTTATCATGATATTAAATTCTTACTAAAGTTGGTATTTTTCTGATATGTTAATAAAGTCAATGATCAATTTTCAGAAGCCGTACAAATATTCTTAACAATTTCTGATATGCTAATAAAGTCAATCATCTTCATAACTCTGACTAAATTCTAATATTCGCACACACTCAAAATTACATATCATTTGAAAAATCCAATGGCAAGATGTTCGTCGTGCTCCTTTGGTCGGTCTCAATGATCGCACCTTTAACGGATGCCATAGATGTCAAATAGATCATAGAAAATGGATCTGTAATAGGAAATTAAAACCTCTCTAACCTGAAAGGAAGGAGATTAGCCTTGGTGGACGGATGCAGATGAATGTAAGGAAGGAGTGCACATAAAAGAATAGGACGCTTATCCCCACCAAACTCTTCAGTGTTGCAGCTCCATAGCCAAAATAGCCATATAGATTAGTAATCATAACTAATATGTTAATTATTAATTTATTTCTGTTTGAAATAAGGATTGATCAGAATTATGCAGGAATAGGTTTGGCTGATATGTGAAAACAATAAAGTATATAAAGATGAACTGATCATTAAGTAGAGGGTAGGTAAAGAAAGCCAGAAGTATCCAAGATGGGTGGGTCGGGCAGCCAAAAAGAGTCACCGGTCCATTTTAGTACTGGTCCAAAAAATGTGTTGGGCTGACCGTAAAATTCAAATGAGGAAGATGTCGAAAGTAACCTGAGTTTGTGTGATGTTAGCGAGAAGCTCCTTCTAAGCGGAAAAGGCCTCCGGGAGAACATTCCGCCGATCTTCTCCGCTGCAGTGGTGACCTTATCGACGTATTTCGATATCAGATCATCAAATGCGACGATTGAAGGTTCCGATAGGCTGATGCGGCGTCAAGTGCGGCAGCCTGGGGCTGAGGCCCGCAGCGATACGGTGGCCTTAACCCTCTGTGTCAATTTTTCAGTCATGCTTCAATCAGATCTGGTGTTTTTGTGTGAAGGTGACAATTTTGCAAATGACAAACTGCAAACCTAGGGTTTTAGGTGGTAAAAATTATCAACAAAGTGATTATACAACTTCGATTGAGGTACTCTATCTTGAAATGCTGGAACAAACGTGCGATCAATGAGAGGAACGGGAGAGAAAGGGGTTGAGTGTGAGGTCGCTATGCTCTTGAAATAGGGTTTCTTCAAAATCTTAAGCGGGTTATAATACCGGGTCATAAGATCCGCGTGTGTTACCATTCTGCATAAACGGGTTTAGAGGGAAAAAATATTGAGGTGAAATATGACGCTGACACGTGTCTCCTAAATTTAGTTTTTTATTATAACCGGCAATCATGACCCGCGTGTTGCGGCGGGGTCGTACAGTAAAAATAATGTGGTTAAGTACATAGTTAAATCCGTGCGTTTGTGAATACTCGCTACACGTGTTTCGGCTGTGACATTAACGTCGTTAAGTATGGTGACATTAGCACCCCGCGCTCTGCGACGTGAAGCGGAACTTAAATTGTTGAGGCAGTGACAATAACGTAGCTAAACACAAAAAAAGAAACGTGATTAAATACATAAAATAAATGTATGAAGTTATGGCGACTCGGTTAGTCCAATAAAAAAATTGTAGGCCCATGAGGAAGTTATGGCGACACGTTTAAGACTCTAAACCCACAATGAACCTCGACATAGTACCATAAACCCAAACATCGGTGACAACAACTGAGAGAAGTTGTAGGCCCATGAGGAAGTTCTGGCTAGGGAAATAGGGTACTTAAGTGAGTCCTTGTGACCACCCCTTCTTCCGGGAATCCTCCAATCAAAACTATTTTTGAAAGTATTACTGTGATAACTCAATATTATAAATAAAAACCTTTTGAACATATTAAATCAACTTACTTACACACTTTAGTTTTCCGTTTAAATTGTATTATGTAAGAACTAGAAGTCCCAATTTTGAAACATTTAACGAAAGTTATTTTGAAATTTATCTTGTTATCACATACTAGCTTGACTTTCCTTCTAGCACTACAAACTTAACACTTCTACCCAAACACTTTCGTCAAGAGTAGCTCACGTTAGTACTTGAGATAATTAACAACGTTGCATCAAACTATAAAAATCCTAAGTGACACACGCATACTTGAAGAATAAACTTTGAACAAACCTTCTAATTCGTAAGCACTCTCTTAAAACAACACGACTTACGAACCACTGCCGTAATCAACTATGATCCTTACCTCTTATATAGATTTCACACTTCTAAACTTGACCAACTTTTAGTTTGACAATTATACATACCTTTTCATAAGTCTTACTTATACTATTTATCAATGTCCAACTCGTCATTTTTAAACATCTTAATTACATTCTATAAAAAAGAAAAACTATGCTGGCTGTTATGAAACGAGATAAAATCATTTATAAACACACTATCATAAACCTTATCGAAACTTTTCCCGTTGCCCTATGCTTGGAGACTTTCCTCATTCAACTCTTGTCACGTAAAAGACTTACTATAAATCACAACGGGAACTAAAAGCTCAAATACACGTTACTAAAACATTTAACTTCGTATACACCACTATAAGGTCGGAGACTTTTGAGTCATGTAAAACTGGTACAAATACTCAATCCCGTATTCCTGAAACTAAACACCTTCTAAACCACCAAATGAAGCATGTCCAATAAAGGATCATGTGAGGCTTAATATTGAAACTTGAGATCAACTAACTTATCCTACTTTCAAATTCATACTTGGATTCTTAGTCTTGAAAACTTTTTGTGTTCATCCTAACTAAACCTTGTAAGACTTGATAAAACGTTCATTTTCATATACACGAGAAAGCTTCACTCTTGATACTAGACGCTAGCAGGAAGGAGGACATTACTCTCTTTAGCAGAGTACATCCCCTGACTCCTATCTAAACCAAACATCGAGATCCACCTAATCTTCTGGACAACTCGAATCTTCCGCGAGAAAGCGTATAACGGTTAATCCTGTTCCAAACGCTGTTCCACACCTCTATTAAATACTAGAGTATTTAGATAACCGCTTTATACTCAAAACGTAATCGTATACTTCTATACACTGAGGCTAAACTAAGAGACTTTAAACTATCTGATGTTTGACGTATTCTTGATCAAACACAACTTAAACTATTCTATGTTTGACGTATTCTTGTTCAAACACAATTTAAACTATTCTATGTTTGACGTATTCTTGTTCAAACACAAATTAAACTATTCTATGTTTGACGTATTCTTGTTCAAACACAATTTAAACTATTCTATGTTTGATGTATTCTTGTTCAAACACAATTTAAACTATTCTATGTTTGACGTATTCTTGTTCAAACACAATTTAAACTATTCTATGTTTGACGTATTCTTGTTCAAACACAAATTTTATGTTTGACGTATTCTTGTTCAAACATGATAAACGTATAAGACTTTAAACTACTCCATGTTTGACGTATGTTTGTTCAAACATGATAAACGTATAAGACTTTTAAATTACTCAACGTTTGATGTATTCTTGATCAAACACGAGGAAAGTGTAAAGACTTTAAACTACTCGATGATTGAGGTATTCTTATTTAATCACGAGGAAACTTTGAAACTCTAAATCTTGTCACATTCTTCTCTCTTTAATCATTGAATGACGTTTCTCTCTAAGGGACTCGTTAATCAATGATCACTCTTATGTGGAAACTTTAGACGTGTGTTAAACAAATTCTTGTACTCTTTCTTGATCCGCACACAAATGGAAGGACCTATGCAGACCATACGACGATTTAAATGCTTGCGGGTGCACACGTAAGTATGAAAATCAACGTATGGGAAGGCACAGTAAACTCTGTCGTATGCTATGATCTAAGACTTATCGTAAAAGGTAGTCACGAAACTTAGGTACTGTAGCAATCCTTAGACGTATTAGTCTACCCACTCAAATCATCAAACTATCATCAAATCCATTCTGAGTGATGCATCTCACTTTAAACCTTGAACGGAAATTCAGCAGTTACCCTCTCAAATACATTTCTGAAAACAAATATTCGTATATTTCAATGAAACTATAAGCTTCGTAGGGAAACTCTTGGCAACTCTAGACTTTGAAAACTTAGAAACTTGAGCGTAATCTTATTCCAGCCATTCCAATTGGATTCCTAAACGTAACCAGGGTTTCTTAAAAATATGAAGTATTTTCCTCATTACCCTTGCACGTATCATGAACTTAAAACAGGAACCTCCCACTCTAACTTCGGGACGAAATTTCCTAAAGTAGGGGAGACTGTAATATCCGGTATTTTTCCGACCTATCTTTTTGCACGTATTACTAAATTAAAACTCGATTTCGTGTTAAAAACTATTTCCTTAAAACGACAAATATTAAAAAGTATAAATATACCTATATACATATATATATATATATATATATATAGATAGATAGATAGATAGATAGATTTCTTGAAACTTTGTATATTGGGAAATAATATAAACAAAAAAAATATATAAATATATATATAAACTCTTAAAATTTTACAAGTTTGTAAGAAAAATAAACCCATTTTAAATTACTTAAACTTCTAAACAAATAAACCATATAAACCATTTTATAAAATTTATAAAAACATTTGGGAAAAAACTTATTAAAGCCCAAGGACTAAAACTGTCATATATCAAATCTTATTTTAAACTAAAACACATGTTTTAACTTAAAACAATAATAGCTTCAAACTACAGGGACTAAAGTTGTAAAATGACCAAACTTCCAGCACCCAACTCGGTCCTAAGTTCGATCCCCGCCGAGACCGGTTTTGAGCTCGTTTACTCGAAAACCCGTGTTTCCGGCCAAATGCAGTGAACCTCGAGTTCCATTCCCGCATGCGACCCAACCCCGATGCCATCAATGCCCGATTTCCAACTATGGTCACGCGTAGGTTCGAATTAAAGGCTTTCGGCGCAACCCCACCTCCTCAACCGATTCGACATTAAATCATGAAATTGGTTATAAATACCAGTCCCTGAACCTTAACGACAACACACTACAACTCTCTAAACAATCAATTCTATCATATCGCTCCTACATTATCGAATCAAGCTTGCGTCGGCCGTTTCTGAAACTCAACCCAATTCTCATTCATTTCGACACCAAATCAGGTAATTCCAAAAGCTATAGTCGTCGTTTTCATGATAGGAACGAAAGCCCTCTGTCAAATCACCATGACAGAGGGTTAATCGATCCGTATTTACGGGAATTCGATTCTAGGGTTCGTGGGAGATTAGGAATGATTTCAGAATCTGTTTAACCATTTCTTTTTCCGTGTATTAAACTAACGAGACCCGTGGTCGGGCGGTTAGTGTGTGCGTGTGTGCCTCGACCCGGTCAGTGACCCGGGTTCGAGCCTGTGTAGCCCAGTTTTGCCCTTTTAATTTTTGTAGCCTTTTTAAAAACAGTTTTATACTCTTAATATTTTTTTAAATTATGTTAAACTTATATAAACTTAAAAGTGAATTTTATTTACACTTTTACATTCTGGAACTATTTTAGTTAATTAAACTTAGATAAAAACTTATAAAAAGTTAATTCTTTAAAAATAGTTCTAAATACTTAAAATCTATAAAAGATACTTTTAAACTTTATAAAACTATTACAATTTTATAAAAACAGAAAACTTGATTTACTATTTACCTTCTAAAGTAAATAAATTCTTTTTGTTTTAAAACTTTAAATTATAAACTTTAATAAACAGAAAACTTGCATAACTTTTATAAAATCATAAAACTTTATAAAACTTATATGGAAAGCAGAAACTTATAAACTTGTACATTTTATAAAATCCATATTTTATAAAAAAAAACATAAAACTTGCGTATTTATTTTAAAACAAGTATGTATACTTTATTGATTTTTGAATATTTATAAACTTTACAAAACCTAAAAAAAAAGAAAACTTATAATTGATAAACTCATATAAAATACTTATAAACTTATAAGTTTTAAACATAAACTTTATTTAAATACTTGTAAACTTTTATTCTAAATTTTATCCAAGTTTTTATAAAAATTTAGGATTTGCAATTAAACTTTAATAAGCTTATAATTAAATTATAATCTTTAATTTAGATACTTATAAACATTTAATTTAAAGGAAACTCTATATAACGTTTTATTTAAACTTCTAAACACTTTTCATCCATTTACATGATAAGATAAATATATAACTCTTATATACTTTAATAAATCTAAAAAAGATTTATATGAATAAATTATTTATCATAGATAATTAATTATCCTTATAGGTAATTATTTAACATTAATAACTATTCTATTATTGAGATAATATTTATTCTTATATAATTTTAAATAACAAATGTTAATCTTTAATAATTATTTATTCTTTAAATAATTATTGTTAAACTTTAATAGTTATTTAAGTCTCACTTGATTATTATTACCACTACTTCTAAATACTAAGAAAACTTTTTCGATTATTATTACCTATCGCGTGAAATTAATGATTGTAAAACTTTTAAATAATTATTGTAATTAATAATTATTCTAAACTAAGCCTATCAAACTTTGATAATCAAAACCCTCATTTGAAACTTGATTTAAGCTTGATGAAACACAATCGTTCCCATCTCCTATTTGGAACCCTAGTCGCATCTTGAAATCCTAGATCCCTTGTCTTAGACTTATAGAAATAAACTTGAAACTTTAGACTTATATTCTTAGACTTATTGCGAGGATATTCTCCCTCAAAGTCTTGCAAACTTACTCTTATCGGATACTCTTCATCAATCCAAGTGAGTATACTTAGCCCCTTTTTCCTTTCTATACTTTTGGGGTGAAACATGTTCAAAAACTTTAAACTTATACAATTCTTGTACAACTATGACTAGATGCTTATTCTTATGTTAAACTTAAGACTTGCATGCTTAGATTAAACTTAAAACTAGCATATTCATTAACTTTGATCAAGCCTATAGTAACAATGATAGATCTATTGTATTTGACCAATCCGCCTTGATTGATTGACCCCTTCGGGGGGGAGCCCTTGGTGATTGTTACTGAATTAAACTTTAAACTTGAGACTTATAAGGGTAACCTGCGGGTTATGCCTAAACTTGGTTGGAGGGTTGAAGTGCACAATGTTTAAGATACTTGTTCTCATACTTACATTATAGAATGCATATATCATAGTGAATTGTGATTCTTTTCAAATACTTGTTAAACTGTGTCAAAACCTTTGTATCTCACCAACTATTTTGTAGTTGACAGATTCTTTCACATGTTTCAGGTTCTACATCATGAGACTTATTTGTGATCACATAGGATGCTTTGGACCTAGACTACTTATCAATTAAACGTTGTATTCTTGTTATATTTCTTTGTATTGAATCTTAAATTATTTATTAATGAAATATCGAAACTTTAATAGTCAACCTTGTGCTATTGAACAACCGCGTCCGCCCCGACGTATAATCCGCCGTCGGTTGGGGTGTGACAAACTTCAACCTATATATATATACTAGGTTAAAATCCCGTGTATTACACGGGTTAAATAAATAAAATGTTATATATTTAGTAATAAAAATTTTATATTTTTAAAAACCCGTGTAATACACGGGTTGAATAAACCAGTATATTACATCGGTTGGATAAAATATAATGTAATTTGTTAACAAACACATTTGTCAAAATATGTTTTTAAAAAATGTAATTTGTCGTGACAGTTACAAGGTCTGTTAAGTTAATTTTTAAAATATTTTTTTTAACTGAGTATTAATTTTTTAATTTAATTGATATAAATGTTTGTTCATATTAAGTTAATTTGATTGATGATATAATAACTATTTATAATTAAATAATAAGTATTCGTAATTAGATTTATTAATATAAAGATTATTATTTAATAGGAGAGAAAAATAGAAAAATTTAATATTTAATAAGAGACAGATGCGGAAAAATAAAGATGAGGAGTAACCAGAGAGTGACACGTGTCATGAAAAAATTTTCATTTATTAGAGTAGTAAGATATATATATGTATATATATATATATATATATATATTTCGTTAATATTTTGTACCAGAGATTTACAATAAAAATCTATAAGTCCATAATGACTAGGGCTGTAAACGAACCAAACGAACACGAACAATGCCTTGTTTGTGTTCGTTCATTAAGGAAATTTCATGTTCACGAACACATAATCAAACAAGATTTCCTGTTTGTCTTAGTTCATTAAGGAAACGAACATGTTCGTGCCCATTTGTGTTTGTCCGATAATTCTATGTAGCGAACGTAAACGAACACAAACGAAGACAAAAGAACGCAAACGAATGTTCATGAACACAAATGACCACAAATTCATTTGAGAATAAAATCGGCATTTTCATCTCATATTAACATCACACAAAATCCACCAAAAATAACTATGAAGTACTTGACATACGACATAATTATCTCCACATACTTGACATAATTATTTTCACATACTTGACATAATTATTATAAACACAATTAACAAATATTTTTAATTGATAAAATATAAATTATAAAACCTTTAAAGAACGAATGAACATAAATGAACGAACGTAACTCTGTTAGTGTTCGTTAATTTAACTAAACCAACGAAATTTCTTGTACATGTTCATTTATTTATTAAACAAATGAACATAAACAAACTTCTTATCGAACATATTGACATTGTTTAGAGTTGTAAGCCTTATTAAACAGAGGAACATAAACAAACTTCTTATCAAACATATTGACATTCTTATCGAACACTTTACGAACTTTTCGTTAAACGTGAAACCCTAATAATGACATTGTTTAGAGTTGTAAGCCTTATAAAACTCATTTGTGAGCTTGGGCTTAATATATTAAACTTAAAGAGTCGAGTTTGAGTAGATGGACTCACAACCTTAATACCAAACTAGCTTTTTGTGTTTATTTTGCACTTTTGATGTTGACATAATAAATGAAGGAAATATAGACTCTAGATTCTAGAGAATATATTGACCTAATTCTAGGCAAGGTAAAGACAATATACTTTTGAAAAAGAAAAGTTTGTCTGATTTTTTTATGATTTTGCCTTTTGACTTGGAGTTATCAACATTATTCAATGATGGTGTTTATTTAGATGTGAATATAGAGGAGCAAAGTGGCCAATTTGCTTTTATTTTCTTTTGTGTTTGTTCTGTTAACAACATGGTTTCAATTCTATATTATATAATAAATAAAGGTTTTGATTTGTCATTTGTCACTCTCTCATAAATTATTAAGTTTTTTTTTCGTCTCTCTCCTATTAATTATACAAATTTTTTAATTATTTTTTCTTTATCCTATTAAATAATAATGACTTCTATAATTTTTTTATTAAACCATTTCCATGAATATTTAATATGTAAAGTTTTATTACTAAGTATATATATAACATTGCATTTATTTAACACGTGTAATACACCGGGTTTCTAAAGTTTAATATGAATTAACATTTATCAGTTACATAAAAAAAGTTAAAACTCAGCTAAAAAATATTTTAAAAATTAACTTAACATAATTTATAACTGTCACGTAAAATTTTATTCAACTTGTGTAATACACGGGTTTTAAAAACATAATTTTTTATTACTAAGTATATAACATTACATTTATTCAGCCTGTGAGTACATGAGATTCTAAACTAGTAAATAAATAAAAAAAGATAATAAGTTTGAATGGAGAAAGATAAAAAAAATGCAGAAAGAATGGCAAAATATGTTCTTCATATTATTTTTCTTTCTTTTAACTCTAATCATCTTTATGTTACAAATTTGTATGATAATGTCCTGTTTGGTTCACGTAATTCATTGGAATCGGAATTTGAATATATTCCATCCAAAATCGTGTTTGGTTGGTCAAATAATGAATTTGAATTGGAAAACATTCCTTCAACCAATGAAATTTAACTTTCCATCCTACCGGTGAAAGCATTATAAACATTCTAATAAAATCTTAAAATATTACCAAAATGCCCATTTTCCATTTCAATCTATGTTCATCCAAATCTCCCATGTTACCCTCGAGGAAAACACAATATTTTGACAAATTGGTTTCACCATCGGTTCAATTGCAGAAAAGCAACAACAAAATAATCCAACAACTAGAAACTAGTTTAAAAACCAAAATCAATATCCTTTTTTTTTTATGAAAGAACGATTTAATAGTAGAAAAAAAAAACAAAAACAATATAAACAAACAACTAAAAAATGTAAACCCATTTCCAACATAAACCGTTCATGGGAATCAATGATTCAATAAAGACTAGTAGCGATAAAATAAATGTTAATCAAAACCCAAAAATTGTAGTTTTTGAAATAATTATTTAATCGTTGTTCTCGATTCACAATTACAAACAACGAATAAGATCGAGATATGTTCCAAGCGAATCGATATCAAGACCCTGAACAAAGAAAAAGATTGGGATAACTTCCAATTGATCGAAGAAAATACATTCAAAATCGAAGAAGACAACCAGATGAAGGAATCGGTTAAAATCAAAGAAAAGAAGTTAGTAAAATAAAAGATGAATAAAAAAAGCTGTTTTTTTTGTTCAATGATTTAGGTGAAGCTATTTTTTTCACCAATTGAGATTTACGTGGTGGACTTAAAGGGTAATCAAAGGAAAGAAATACTTTTTTGTTCACTGGTTTAGATCAAAGAAAGCAATCGTTTTTTTTTTTCATTTTTGTTCGTTGGATATCATTTACGGATTTAGGTGAAGAGGATTTGTGATGAATTGGGGATGAAGATGTATTAGAGGGGTATTTGTGTCAATTTAGCCTTTTTAAATTCCAATTCTATTTACAAATTTACAAAGCAAACACAATTCAAATTAGTATTGGAATGAATTCGAATTCCCTTAAATTCCAATTTCTTTAGAGCATTCCAATTCTATCAAAAACATTCTACGAACCAAACGGGCCCTAAGTCTCTTATGATAGTTGGTATCTAGTAAGTCGGTCTTACTTCAATCCTTGTAACGATTTAAGTGACCAAAGATGAGCATGCGATTATATAAATAAACACTTAGTAACGTTTTGAGAACACATGAACGGTCTATCTATTCTGCGGTCTTACGTAAAATTTTAATTTCACATAATTTTTTTAAAACAAAATTATTTATTGGTTTTGAAATTGTTGGTTGAAAAGAAACTAAATTGGTATTAACATCAGGGGATAAAGACGTAACCAGATCATAAATGTTTGGAGTAAGTTAGTAATTTTTAAAACATGAGGACCAAACATATAATTTGATCAAAACATTGAACATTTATGCAATTATAGATAGAATTTCAATGTATTTGAGTGGTTTATTTATAGGACTAATTTTATTTTATTTGTTTTATACGTTACTAATAAAAATACATTGGACAATATCGAACATACCTTTTTTGATAAACTAGTATTAAGACTATGCAAAACCTGGACGTCGTCGATAAGATTCGAAACTTTATATAAAAATTAAAACTGTCACAAACTCGTGCGTTGTGGCGTGACAGTTGATAATATCTGGAACTTTATATATGTATAAAAAAGAAACTGTTAAAAAAATTCACGTCGAAACGCTGATAAAAATATACACGTCGCACCAGAAAAAAACCAAACAGTTAAAAATAATAACATTGATAAACATAAGCACGTATAAATTTGGATTTTGTAAAAGAACATATTTTAAAAGTTGGAGGATAAAAAGAAAAAGAAATCATAAAATAATCAAAACTTTGAATCAACTTTGACGACTTGTACGTTTATTTGTTGATGACTTGTATATTATAACGTACAATTCCGTTTTGAAATAAATTTACACCAAAATATAGATAAAAATAAGCATGTTGTAACGATATATTTGAACTTTTATAAAAAATTATATTTTAAAATTTATAAGAGAAAAATAAAAAAAAACAAAAAAGATTTATGAGTGTCTCAAAAATATATAGATAAATAGAGTATATGAAGTATAGATATAACTAAATTTGAGAGGTTAATATATAACTTTTCAAAGGACTTAATATATATTAACAAAATTCTGTTGTATCAAGGCTTTTTTAAGGTATATATAGGGATGTAAACGAATCGAATCGAACGAAGTTTTGTTTGTGTTCGTTCGTTAAGCATTTAACTTGTTCATGAACAGTTCACGAACACTAACCGAATGAAATTTCATATTCGTGTTCGTTCATTAAGGAAATTGATTTGTTTACGAACGGAACCGAACGAAAGCTAGTTTGAAACTTTTGATGTCAACCATAATGCATTTCGAAATGAACATTTAATAAGATTATTTTAATATCAAGTTTTATGTACATGTATCGAAGTTACTCTACTTAGTTAATTGTTAGGCTAAAAAATTAAATAAAAATTAAAGAATATAAAAAGTTTAGATAAAATAAAATAGAAATATAAAAAAAATTTAATGAACAACATAAACAAACGACACACGAACGAAAACGAACGTTCACGAACATAATTGAACGAACGAGACTTCTGTTCATTTTCGTTCATTTGGTTAATTTGATGGACATGAAATTCCTTATTCATGTTCGTTCATTTATTAAACGAACGAACGAACGAACGTAAACAAACTTTCTACCGAACATAATAAGGTGGAGTTCGCAGCTATAATATAAATCCAAAACAATTTCTGCTTTTAAATATCCAAATACCCGTACTATTCTTACAAATGTAAATACAATTCAGAATATAAACACACATATTTTTGTCGGCTTTAGTTGTAAATTGACCATTCATATTTAAAGGTTTGAATAAAATTCGTCGAAATTGACCCAAAATATAGTGTTAAAAATTAAAATAGTAAAAGGGATTTACGCAATTGGTGCCGATCATATTGCTAAAAGCTATCAATTTTTATAATCGGGCACTAATCAAAACGAATTAAATTTAAAATAAGTAATATTTTATACAAGTTAAAAAGGATCCGGTTATATCAATCTAGTAATATTTTTAATTAACTTTTTAAACCGTTCTAAATATTTCATACATAAAAATAATGATCTAATTTTATAAACGAAAGCTTAGAAATTTTAATAAAACTTATTTGTTTCGTTCATCAATATTTATCATCAGATTTGTTCGGAATTAAAACAACTAAGTAGACTCACTTTTACGAAAAACGAATCGAAACTGCTAGCTTCGCGTGACACATGAAGTCAAGGACTCAAGATACGATATGATTAAATAACAGAGTAAAATATAAATCATATACCCATTTTTATTCCTTAGAACTATTGGTGTTAATTCCAAGATGATTTTATCCATGATGTAAGTCGAGTCAAACCGATCTGAAGCTTAATAATATTCGTGCTTGGCTTAAATATATAAAGATTGTAGTGTTTTGGATTTCGTCTGACTATATATCTTTTTGAATCGTAGAGTATATTTTTAGATTAAAGTAGTTCATTTAACATGAAATCAATAATCAGATAAGACGGAAAGTTTTCTCAAAGAACAAGAGATTCTTTTTTGAGAAATTCGAATGTTTTTAAAGTCGATTATCGAAATCAAGTCGATTATATACATAGGTTGTGTAACTATAAACATATGTTGTGTAATTATCAAAATGTGTAATTATATAACATAGCTTGCGTAGTTATATACATAGGTTGCTTGCAGACGGATTTACCCATCTCCCCAAAAGATACATGTCGCCTTCTGATGATTCTATACGCTTTTAGGCATTTTGTACAATAACCCTCCGATATATATCCAAGATTAAAAAGAGTATAATTCAACTGAAAAAAATGCTAAGCCTATTAATGCTTGACCTCATGTGCTTATTCATTGTTATTTCAATAATTTTATAAGTTGCAAACCTAGGTTGTTTTCAATTTATAGTTGATACATTCTGCCCCTACCCCCAAACTAAGTTTGAAAACACATAGTTACCGAAACATATCAATTCCTGGTTATTAATTGCCAAAAAAACAAAATGAAATTAGGGTGCAATAATCATATAAAAACCCCAATTGTTTCTTAAATTGTTATTTCCATTGCTTCTTACACTTCTCATCCGTTTATTCCATGAATCTATAACTTTTTTATGAGCATTGAGTGCTAGACTAAACATCCTTGAGTATAAACTTTAAACTTATTTATATATCAATAGAGAACCCAACTTAGTAAGAAATATTATTATAGAGGTTTATTAACTCTTTAGTTATGGGTGTGTAATTGGTTAACTTGACATGATAATGTAACAAACCTAGTTAAATTCAAAATATAAATCAAAATCCTCATATCTATACTATATAATAAATAAAAGTTTTTCATGTCACGTGTCGCCTTTATATTCATTCTCATCATTTTTTTCCCGCTCTCTCTCTCTTATTAAATACACATCTATCTTTTAATAATGATATATTTTTAAAGAAAATACTAATCTTTATATTAATAAATCTCCTGACATATTTTGACAAGTGTTTGTGTCACGAGATTATATTGTATTCCACGGGTTTATTCAACCCGTGTAAAACACGAGTTTTTAAAAAATAATTTTTTTATTACTTAATATATAATATTATATTTAATCAACCCGTGTAATATACGGGATTTTAACCTAGTTTAATCATTAAAATAGTGTGATTAACGGTACGCTTCATATGCTTTACATGAAAATTTTATTTTGTATTTGAACCTAAACAATCACACACATAGCATGTATGTATTTAAATAACAAACTCTTTTAAACTTGTTTTGGTTTACGAGCTTAATTGAGCTTAGTATATGATTACACTCGAGCTCATTTATTAAAATAAATTGAGCTTAGTATATGATTGCACTCGAGCTCATTTATTAAAATAGTTTTATTTTAGACCAAGCTCGACAATCTGTTTAGGTGTGGCTTGATCTCGTCTGATAATAAATCAATCTCAAGTAAATTATGGTATCTTGACTCACTTACACTCGTAATACCGACTATTTAAAGGGGATCAACAATCATCTCATATGTACTCAGTATAAAAATTGAAATAAGCAGATGATTTGTGTGTCAAAGTTTTAAAGAAATATTATATTCACCAAAAGAAAAAATAAAAGCAAAATTATTTTTTACGGTTTTTTAAGAGTGTAAAAGAAATCCGTATTAAATAAATGAATAATTTTATTTGTCGCGTGTCGACTTCAGCTAAAGTCTATATTTTTGTTTCACTCCTTTCTATCATATTAAATAAATCTCTAATTATTAGATAATAATGATTTTAAATAATTAAATACGTAAAATTCATTCTAATATATTATTAAAACTTACTACACCATAAGGAAATTTCAATTCTATCTTATATTAAAATGAAATTTTATAATTCTTAGTTTTTTATTATTTATTTTTTGTTATTTTTTATTTCACCAATGACCGATGACATCTAATATACAAATCTTTATAGAAACTGTTAGTTTACAACAAGTTTTATTTATTCAACCCGTATAATAGTTTTCTAAGATAGTCCCTGATAAACAATATTTAAACAAAAGGGAATTCGTAAGCATTCCTAATTACAAATGTTTTTTTATATGACTTTTTTTATAACTCATATGTTTGTTTATTTATGAAAAAGTCTTTTGGTAGATAAAATAAAATAAAATATTTTTTTTCATAAAAAAACACTTTAATATCAAAAAAGGGATACGTGATTATTAAAAAAAACAAAAACCACCTAAGTTTTGCCACTCATCACGTCCACCAAAAAGAAAATATTTGAAGTATAACCATTTGTTTTGAAAACTTCATATATATCTTTCATTATCATTTTTATAAAATTTTAAGTAAATTGTAAAAATTATCCACTTTCGGTTATAACCATCATATTAAAATGATATAATCCACATGAATCATAAACTTAACAAACACAAGAAGCCCAAAAAAGTTGTTAAATCACATTTTAGATTAAAAGAAAATAAAACCACCTACAAAGAATTTAATAACATTACTACTTGAGACAATATAATCTTCATAAAGTTTAATCTAAAGTTGTAAAAAAGAAAGTAAATTTCATTTCTTTATGAGCAACATGCTTTCATCATTGTTGTTTACATTCCTAAGCAAAGATCTTGTTGAGAAAACACAATTTATTGTGCCAAAAAGAAAGGTCATTCATAAAAAAGGGCCCTGAGCATGAAATGGCACACTCATTCCAATTCTGTGTATTTGTGTGAGTGTGTGTGTGTGAGAGAGAGCATAGAAAAGCTGTTATCTTTTTCTATCTGAATCCCATTTATTCAGTCATGGAAGTTTTCTTTACAAAGCATAAAGAAATCTTGGTCCATTTTACCAATTTGAGCTTTCATGCACCCTATACATATTTCTGATTTCTGAATTCAACAAATCTAGGTCCTTATGTAAGGAAGTTATTTTGGTATAAAAGATTATGGAATCTTGAATCTTTTTACCATTTAAGCTTTCATGTGTAGCATACAATGCCCATTTCATTCAACAAATCTTGAAAGTTTGGACCTTTTTACCACAAATCCTTCTTTAAGCGCCCATTTCATTCAACAAATCTTGAAATCTTGAACTTTTTTTTACCCTTTTTGAACCCACAAATCTTTCTTTAATCACAATTTACACCAATGCCTATCTCATTCAAGAAAACTTGGCCCTTTTGAGAACACTCACATCCTTTTTAGCTTCATGCACACAATTCCCACACCATTGACCCTTTTTTGCCTTTTGTAAACACAATTAATCCTCCTTCAAGCTTCATGTACTCAATGGTCATTTCATCTAGAAATCTTGACCCATTTTAACACAAACTTCAAAAAAAAAGGGTTGGGGGGTAAGATCATCCACAAACCCTTTAAAGCTTCATGTATCACACAATGCCTATTTCATTCAAGAAATCTTGAACATTTTGCAATTCAAATATCAGGGTACCCTTTATAGATCACCCAGAAACCGTTCTTTTTTTTATCCCAAAAAGCCCTTATGTTTACCACTACCCAGTTTTGAAATAGAGTGTAAAAAGGTAAAATCACCTACAAATCCTATAAAGCTTCATGTAGCAGAAGCACACAATGCCTATTTCATTCAACAACAAATCTTGAACTTTTTGCACCTCAAAAAACCATTCTTGTTTCCCAAAAAGCCCCTAAATTTACCACACCCAATTGTGAAATTGAGGGCAAAAAGGTCAAAAAATGAGGGATTTCCCTTCTTGTTTTGGTGAAAATGGTGTTCAAATTGCTGATGCATCTTCTTCAACAGGCACTCTTCTCACTCCAACCACCACCACCCCTACAACCAAAAACCCCCAAAATCTTGTCACTTGTGTCTACCAATGCAAATTACACAGCTCATCTTGCTTCATAATCACCATCAATTGGACCAAAAACATAATGGGTCAAGGCCTTTCAGTCCAAATCAACAATCCCACCAACCAATCTTTCCAAACCCTCGAAATCAAACCCAATTTATTCTCCAAAAACAGAGGATTCAAAACCCTAGAAACAGAGTCAAACCAAATCACCATCTTTTGGGACCTTTCCCGCGCTAAATTCGGATCATCCCCTGAACCCATTGAGAAATTCTACCTAGCAATCACAATCAACCAAGAATTGATACTGTTACTGGGCGATTTGGAGAAAGAAGTGTACAAAAAGATGAATTATTCAATCAGTTCTTCACCATGCTCTGTTTTCGTATCGAAAACAGAGCATGTGTTTGGGAAGAAATTGTACGCAACGACGGCTCAGTTTTGTGGGAAGGGGCAGGTTCATGAGATCGTGATTGAGTGCGATGCGATTGGGGGTGATGATCCGGTTCTATTGATTCGAATTGATGGGAAATTGGTGATGCAAGTGAAGAGGCTGCAATGGAAGTTCAGGGGAAATTATACAATTTTGGTTGATGGATTGCCGGTTGAAGTTTATTGGGATGTTTACAGCTGGTTTTTTGGTAAATTGATGGGAAATGCGGTGTTTTTGTTTCAAACGTGTCTTTCGGCTGAGAAATTGTGGGGGTCGGGTCAACCCGGGATGGGTTGGTCGGGTCATTTGGGGGAGGTGAATGGGCTTGGGTTTTCTTTGGTGGTGTTTGCTTGGAGAAATGATTAGGAAATTGTGTTATGGTTTTATAATAATTGAATTTTTTTTTTAATTTTATGTTGGTTTTCTTTTTTATAATTTTAGAAGTTTTAAGTGGTTTTATTTTTTAATTGTTATGGATTTTATGTTTTATGTATTATGGGTTGTTTTTTTATGAATTCGAATTAATTAAGCCATAATTTATACGAGTGTGCTAATATCATACTTTGTAAAATAAAAGTAAAAATTAAATTCCGATTCTATAGACAATTTTACTGCATAAAATAATATAATAATAATAATAAATAAATAATAATAATAATTATTGGAAGAAAAATTGACAAATAGTGTGCATGAATGACATACATAAAATATGTTATGAACAACCCTTAAAATGACTGATGGAGTGATGGTGTTTTTAAAAAGAATAAAAACTTTATTAATATAAATATAGCGGAAAATAATATATTTATGATTTTCTTTAAAAATGAACAACCCTTAAAATGACCGATGGTTTTGGGCCTAATTCAGGAAGAATAACACACTAAAAGCGACAACACTTCAAAAGCTAGTCTGGTAACAGGCCGACCAACCGCTTTTGCATCGAAAAAATTAAGCAAAATTCGTTGGTGATTTGTTTTTATATACAAAATTATAAGAAAGTGAATAAAATAAATATAACTCTGCTCGAAAACCAATAATGTTTTCCAAGTAATTAGTTACATGTCCATGGCCTTGTAGCCTTTTCTTTTTCAACAGCCAATAGAATAAATAGTATAACTCTGACCATTTGAGTCATTTGCAAAAGGTTACCAACACCTACGAACACAGACAACGCGTCAGCGCTGGTGACCGGCCCGCCCACCATTCCAGAGGAAACCCACCACCCGAAGGGTCACCCATGTTCTCACCGCTACGCTTATATTATCCAGACTTTATTTTTATCTCATTAATTTAGCGACCACTATTAATAATATAATTTAACATTTTTTAGCCTACAATGCTTTATTGTAAGTTTTTAATATATTATCAAAATCAAACATTGACAATCAATAATTCAATCTTTACACGAGAATTAATCAAAGAATAAGAACAAAACAAAAGGAAAAAATAAAATCAAACTTCAACTTCGAGAATAAACAAACATAATTAACAACATATTTAGTTTATTTCACCGGTGAAATGTACCCATTGGTACTTAGACTCGCCCCCCACCATACCGCGAAAGCTCTTCGATCCCAGCATGAATCGCGATCATGCCAAATAACTGTGTCCCGCTTACAGTGATCAAGACGGCCTCTAGAACACGCTGCAAACAACGTTGTTATTGTGTTATAAATTTATAATCTAAAACATATGTATCTATTTAAATTTATTTCGAATTCGAATAGTAGTACCAAAGTTGAACCACTCCAACCAATTTCAATCTCTTTGCAGGCAAATCTGGAGGCACATATTAATATAAAGCACGTGTTAAGTATGTGTCAAATGTAAGTCTAGCAAAACAAACAAGTCAGGTCGGGTAACAGGTGACCAGTTATCCGACCTGATCAAACCAACCCAGTTGGTTATGCTAATTGCCCATAATAACCCAAACTGGGTGTTTGGGCTTGTTTTGCCAGGTGTAGTCCAATGTGTGTAATAATGACCATATTTACATCTAATGGTCATTAATTATAGAAATAAAATGATAAAGACAATATGTAATGTACCCCATGGCAAGCAATGTGAGTGACCAAGTGATTAGAGAAGAAGCAGAAGCTGCATATAGATTGGAAGCATCCCATTGAGCAGCATTACTCATTCCGGTGATGGAAGTTGTAAAACCGACAACTCCCGCTATGAGAGATAAGATAACGACGTAGCCTGTTGCCATGTTGCCGAACGGGTAGTATATCGGAAATATTCTTGCCGGAGTACTTAGAACAGATGCTGCAACAAAATATTGAAAAATTATGTATCTTATAGTGTCAAAAGGACATGGGTTTTAAAACTTGACCCAAAAAGCAAAATATTTGAAAAATAATAATAGTTTTAGAAAATGGTTGAAATATGATGTTTTTTTAACCAGGTCAGAATGTTGAAATAATATAGTCAAAATACCGAGTTAACATGGTAACGTGTCATTTTATTAATGATTATTACGGAAACAAGCATTTTTTAAAACATAAAACATCAAACAATCAAGAAAACGACACATCATCATGTCAACTCAACATTTTGATCTGTTACCAATTTCTAGGTACCAGATGACCCAAACATGAGAAAAAACATCTTTTAACGGCTCCAAAACACAAAAGTTAGTAAATTGTCTCAAATAAGAAAGTATATTAGTATTGAGTATAAAAAACTCAGTAATTTCTTGCACGCCATAACATAGAATGTATATGGATTGTACCTTGTTCACGAGAATCTTTGATGCCATGATTGACAGCCCACGAAGCAATTATCGTGATGATGAAATAAAGAACGAGGTTCACGAACAAGAGGAAGAATATTGCGGGTTTGGCAGCACCAGAAGCCATGAGGTGGTTTGAAGATTTTGTTGTTTTTGATCATCTTGTTATAGGAAGTTAAGATATATATAAGGGTGATTAGTGATTAATATTAAATTGTTTTATGGATGACGTTTTGCTTTGGGTTTGAAACTTGTGATGGCTTCCATAGAAAGAAATGGCTTAAGTTCTTTCCTCTTGCACCATGCTGAGGAAAAGCATCCTTTTGGCCCTATGATTTTATAAACTGTTGTCACTTTATGTTATATTCTTCTTCTTTTGTGTATTCAAATAAAATGTTAAGAATATGTGTGTGGTTTTGGATATCCTTATTATAATAAATAACTAATTTTATCCATCACGTGTCAACTTCTGGTGAAGTCTAGATTTTTGTTTCCCGCATCTCTCGTATTAAATAATAATGATTTTAAATAATTAAATATCTAAAAGAATTAATTACAAGGATGACCCCTATGGTTTATACGGATTTCACTTATGGCCTTTAGGAATGAGATTACAGTTTCAATCCAATAGTTTACACATTTGTAACAACGATGGCCCCTGAGTTGGATGTCCGTTAACTTTGACTGTTAAATGAACATAAAATGACTAAAATACCCTTTACATTTTAAAATAAAATCTATACTATATAATAAATAAAGGTTTTAAGAGGACACTTGTCATTTACACATGTATCCTCAACATTTTTTTCCGGCTCTCTCTCCTATTAATTACACAATTTTCTTTAATTTTTTTATAATTTTTGTTTCCCACCTTTCTCTCCTATTAAATAATAATGACTTTTATAATTACTTTTATAAAACGTTTTTTTATTTAAAAAAAATAGGTTTTTTCGTAAAACATTGTTTTAATTTGAACACTTCTTCATTCTTTTTATAAAACATTTTAAAAAAATAATTATATGACATTTTGTAGAAATTTACAAATCTTTATAAAAACTGATGTTGTATAAGAAATTGTATTTATCCAACTCATGTAATATATGGACTTTAACCTAGTATGTAAATAAATGATAAATAATAATCGAGCCCGAAGCTAAAAGAAAGTAATCACGAGTCAAATTCGAGACTTAGATGAGTTCCGTCTCAAACTCGTTTACACATCCATTCATATAAACAAAGTATGGTAACTTTGACGGTATCAATTTGATACCTAGTTATAAACCACCGTCACTTGCACAACTTTCCCGCTGGCATTTTATGTATATGTGGTTAAAATTGAGTGTTATTCTTAACATCCGAAACTCGAACCAAAAACTTACTTAAAATATCAAATGTTTAACTACATTTTTAATAATTCTATATTTTTAATAATTTTAAGTAACTAACAAGTTTAAAATACTAGTTATCATATTTTTAACTAGAGTTGCTGGGCACAGGAACCCCTTTTCTTTCTTTACCAAAGGGCATGCGTCCTAGTGGTGACAAGGAGTGTTAAAAACCGTTTTTCACCTAATACCATACTCGTTTCATATCCAGTTAACCATAACATATCGACATGTTTTCCCGTGAGGTTCAGGTTCTCAGGCATCGGTTACCCAACATCACGAAACTGGAAGGATGCTTAAAAAGAGTCCTTACCATATTCCGAATCCAACCTGGATTATTAACCAACATATTCTACATTCAGATTAATGCTTATTCGTTATCAACTCAGAGGTAGTCTGAGTTCTCTTCGTAAATTGTAAAACCGCTTTCTCTACCGTACTCGTTACCACTACCGTGGTCACTATTATAACTCCCGTCTGATGTGCTCGACCCATCACATGTATGGCTACTGCTCGACTGTGATGGTAAACTTACATCACTGCCTGTCATTTGATCAATGTCATTGTAACTGCAAATGCAAATGTTATAAAACAAATGTCATCAAGTGTTAAGTATGGTTTAAAGCCTAATTAATAGCCTCTGATGTACCTACCTTCCTTTTGGGAATTCAGCTACCAGACAAAAATCAGGCCTTTGTTCCAATAATTGTTTTATAGGAATAAAACTGCATAATACACAATTTATTTAAGAAGTTAAATTTAATAAAACTGCATTATAAAAGAACAAAAATAACAAAATACCTAGCATTGTAACATCTATTGCTCCAGTCACCCTCACATGCTAGACCTTCCCTGTTAGATATATCCTGTTTAAAGAGAAGGGAAATTTTCAATCTTTGGTCTATTTCTTAATATTTTCGTCAATTTTGACCCGAGCGGTTCAAAAAATATTTTGTTTAACAAAAATGGGAACGGGTCAAAGTCTATTTTGAATAAATACTACCTCTTGCGAATTTGTTCTATTCCAGGGTTAATTATAGTGTTATTGATGTTGTTTTTGTATTCATAGATAAAGCATTGACTGCTTTCTAAATTGGAGAAAAAGACGTTTGCGGGTCAACGTGTACTAAAAAGATGTAAACTAAACGTACAAGATGTCTAAGGAGCCTGAATTCCCCTGCAAGAACAGCTGCCATAAACCGCTCGACTTCAATCTGCAGATGATCATTAAAAAGAGAATAAACAAGTGAAGAAAACAGGAAAGGGGAAAAGGGATGTTATTGTACACTGTTACCTATAATCCATACACCGCTAAATTAGTGGTTTTGATCATTTTACCCGTGATAAAGTAAACATGGACAATGAGATTGATAAGGGTAAAATAGTAAAAAGCCACTAATTGATTGACGCATGGATAAAAGTTGTTGTGTACAGATCACCTTCCCAGAAAAATAAAAGACTAAGGCGTTGCTCCTTACTTCCTTTAGATGCATACAGTCCCGTAAAATCATCACCTCCAAATTTTCTCCACCACCATTGCCACCAACATTCCTATAATTTTGAACTTCAAGTTAGTACCACCGTTAAAGATCAGCCAGAAAAAGTAATGGAAAACCGACACACAGGTCACTTACTTTAAAAATGCGCCAGTGAATGAGTAAGATGTAGAAAGATCAAGATGTTTCAATCTTCGTAACCCCTGAAAAAATGGGTTGATTTGGAAATATTTTGTTTGTCAAATGGGTTGATTTAGGTCCACTCAAAATATACAATGCATCGAAATGGGTCACTCTTATGAAACGGGTCCAAATGGGCCAGCACCAGATGTGTGTTAAATGGATTAGAATGAAGGATCATCATTTACTTAATTATATAAAGTTTCAGATGTGTGTATACCTTTACCAGCATACGAGCCTTGTAGTCATGTAACTTAAATCCTTTTAGTGCTAAAGTGGTTATGTTAGGACAGTTAAGGACAAATTCATTGCAGGTTGGGAATTTCAAGCCATCATCTCTGCCTGCATATAAGTACAGAATTGTTTTGTTGAATTACTTCATGGTTCAAGAATGAAAAGTAAACCAAATTTTTGAAGAGGCACACACCTGTTTTTGAAGATTCAAAAACCAAACGTTCTATCAAGGGACAATTTCTACTTATCGACTCCAACGTATGCCTCAATTCAACATGCCTATCATAACAGATTTCCTTATTACTTGGGAAATAGAAGCACAAAAATAATAAAAATATAAAAATGGCAATACTAGCTCATAGGGTTTTCATTTCTTAATATAGTAGTTAAGAGCTGGCAAGATGGTGGGTGTGGGTTGGATAACAGGTCAAAAACAAGTTCAGGTTGAAACTGGTAGTTTTTAGTATGGGCCGGATAGGGTTGCATTGACCTGCAAACACTTTTCTTGTCCATTTCTAAAAAAGATCATTAATGCTTGATGTGTTAATTATGATTGCAGTAAAAATATTACAATAACAGTGATCAAAATATTGGAATAAAAAGTTTAGGATATTGTAGGATTAGAAATAAATTTTGGGTGATTTTCAACCCTTTCAGATGAAGCATAATCCAAATCGACACATTCGTAAGTAAATGCGTCAAAGCCGCCACCTGTGCTAGTGGTTAATATTTGGTAATGGTTATGTATAAATGATTAAGAATGCCTTTCCTACACTTATAGATGATCAAAATCATAGAATTCAAATACTTTTAGATAAAGTGGAGTCTAATTTATCATAGCAACTTAATTCTGTCTGCTTCCTCTCTAAATGTCCCACCCTATGCCACAAAATATTGTGACAGACAGTTCACACGGCATCTGTGTGCCATAGAAATTAAATTCCGCAACACCCTAATCACAGAAGACAGATGATTTCAACAAAACATATAAAGGACTTACAGGCCCACAATTTCTAGATCCAGGAGAGATGGGCAAGCTGATAATGATGTCAAGAGGGATGGATTGTCCATTCTTTCAATGTTGTAAAGGTGTAATCTTCTCAAATGAACCCTTTCGATTACAAGAGAGATTACAAAAAACCTCAGTATAACCGACACCTGAAAGAGTTGACTTGATTCATTTCATAATAAAGAAATCATACCCATATCCAGGCGCACCACCATTGCCACTCAAAGAAATCAGACACGACCTTGTTAGGATGGAAGATTCCTTTCCTTGCCTTGATTTCTTGTCATTCCATGAAAATCCTGATGCGTCATTTGCATTCCTAATGCTATAAACTAATGGCTGAGAGGAAAAGAAAGGTGGAGCAGGAATGGCTGGCAATACACCAAGCCTTATAGACCTGAGTGTAACAGAAACTATAAGCAGAATTACACAAAAATATGACATTTCCGGTCCACATACAGCTTTTAAAACTGCAAAATTGCACAGGCAAAGCAATATATCCTTCCGTATAAAGAATAAGAAATGGTCTTACTTAAGTGCATTTCCAGCCCGGTGGATCATAGTTGATACCACAGCATTGTTAACTTTAGGGACTAATGTAGCCAAGTCAACGTTAGCATAACACAAAGGATCCATTGTACACTTATGAAAAAAAGAGCATGTAGCCGCAACATAACACACACTTTGCGTATCAAGCATCGAGAAAATCTGCAAATCGTTATACAAGACAAATGAGTGAAGTTAAAAAACAACAATAAGTTAGCAGATAAGGAAGCATGGCCATAGCACGAAAGAGAAGGATGAAAACTGCTCAGAAAAATCTGAACACAATAAAATTCATAATATCCTTCTTCGTTGTCCAGGTACACAAAGAACATGAACAGAAAACATAAATAAAAAAAATAAATAAATAACTATTTACATAGACAGATCAAAATAGAATTCAAGAAAACAACTCAATATTTATATAAGATCAACAAGTTAAATTCAAAAAATCAACAAATGAATCATGTAAGGAAGTTTACATCTAAGCTAAACAAAATTCATTATCCTTCATCCCTTTCCTACTTTTCGAAATTATGCACAGAAAATAGAAACAAAAAACAAGTTTGCAGAAACGCATCCAAATAAAATAAGAAAATTAAAAAAAAAATAGAAAAAAAACTTCATACGTTATACAGATACAGATGAATTAAGTTCAAAAAATAAGAAAAACTTAATCAGATAAGGAAGCAGGATAGCAAGAGAGAGAACTAGATAAGGCTGAAACTTCGATAGGCAATTGCACCTGAACTAAAATCAAATTCATGATATCCTTATTCACTATCCTAGTTCTCGAGAATATGAACATACAATTTGAAGAAAAAATTAGCATAAACAGATCAAACTAGAAGCTGAAATTCTAAATCAAAATCCAAACGCATTAAGCAACACATACGATTGAAGTTCATAAACAAATACAAATCAGATAACGAAGCAAAGCTAAAATAAATAAAAATCAGAAACGAAACGCTTCGCGTAACCAGATCGAGCTAGAATCCAAATTTCCAAACCAAAACCTCAATATACCTTGATAGTGAGGTCCGGCGAGAGCGGCCAAACGACGCCGTTATGAGAGGAGGAGCATCTCCGAGCAGATCTGTTTCCAGCTTCAAGTAAAAGCGATCCGAGATGCAGAGCGCGTTGAATCAAGCGGTTTTGATCGGAATCAGAGGCCGTGGATTGAATAAGGCGGTCAAAAGAGGTGTGGATTGACGGTGAATCGGAGAGAGCTAAGAAGGAGGTCAATAGAGCGTCCATGTTGAAGTGATCGGACGGAGGTTTGGGGCGTTTGGCCATGGAAGGTGAGAGAAGGGAATCCATTGCAGAGTGAGAGTAAAGGGTAGGGATGAGAGAGAGTGACACGTGGGAGGCAGGATCGGGTACGTGTAGGTCTAGATTGGTCCCTAGGCTACACATATAGAAAGGTGTTTATTGGATGACTTCAATTTTTTAGTTCCCACCTTCTATTATTATATTGTTTTTACGTCATGTAGTGTTTAATAAATTGTTAATGATACAACAGAATCTAAAGTAATAATTAATAAAGAGGAATAATATTTTATTTTATTTAAAGTTATTTTATTTATCTTTTTAATTTGATGTATTTAATTTTTTATTTTTTTTAACGACAAATTTCTTTATTTCTATAGAAGTGGTACCTATTCAATCCTTAGTGTTTCTAGAGGATTTTTCTCTATCAATGGGCCACCAACCCCATTAGCTAATGTATTTAATTAATCATCAATTTTGATAGGTTTATTTTAAAATTCTTATATAATTTGTGATTGTAAACTAGACTATACAAATTCTAAAACAATCTACTAATAATCGATGAATCACTTAGATGGAAATACAAATCTGGCATTGCTAACAAAGACCTATTACCAGATCTTTACACTAATGAATTTCGATACACAAAAATCAAACAAGAAGATGATTGCTATACAGACGCATGTGTAACAGAGAAGAAGACCAAAAATGAAAACCTTACTATGCACTTGTCTACTCAAACCCACACAAAGCAATGAATATAGGTCCCAAACTGCTGAGGCAAACAAGCAGTCCCTCAAGATGTCTAAATATGCACATTTAATGCATCCTAACTCCAGTGAACTGCTACAAGTCCCGCAACTTTCCAGTACAACAACATTAGTCCCTCAACATATAAAACACGTATAAAACACACCAAGTTAGACATTAAACACAACTAGATGGCTTAACCGCGCGTTGCGGCGTATTGCGATAGATTGTCAAAATATTCGTGCTCTAACGAAGTGATGGTGATATTGTTAATGTCAGGTGTAACTTTGATTATCGGTGATTGTTGTTTTGAAATGAAGTGTTAAACTTTTGGTATTGTAATTATTTATACATAATGCACGAAGTTGTGGGGTTATGTTTTATTTTATTTTTTGTAATTTCTTTAATTTTAAAAAGAGTATTCAAAAAAGTAAAAAAAGAATGTTAAGGAATTAAAACTATTATCCATTAAACAACTTGGAGATATATGTAATTGATTGTATTAGGAATGAGGAATGTGTAAAAAAAACTCTTAGTAAAAATAAGGGTAAAAGAGTCGTTGAATAAGTTAATTTTAATGAAATGGATAAATATGTAACTAATATTATGAAGAGGAAATACCATTTTTCTATTTAGAAAGATATTTGATTATAAGATGGGACATTACAAAATTTTAAATTCTAATATATTAAATAAATTATAAACTTTATTAGTCAGAAAATATTTAAAAAAAATGCAATACAATACAAAATGGGTGTATGGGCTAAAAAGAAAAATGAAACATAGGAGAAAGCTTTGAACTTGCATCAGTTAATAAGGAGCACAAAGTCACTAACCATCACACCAAACTTAGCTTTTTATGTTTAAGTATGAAAGCTTGTAAATAATATGTAAAGAAAAGTTGATTTTTACTGTTCCCAAGCCTTTGTTCCCAAGTCTTTGTGTTTTAAAGCCTATTTAGAAAGATATTTGATTATAAGATGGGACATTACAAAATTTTAAATTCTAATATGTTAAATAAATTATAAACTTTATTAGTCAAAAAATATTTTTAAAAAAAAGTGCAATACAATACAAAATGGGTGTACGGGCTAAAAAGAAAAATGAAACATGGGAGAAAGCTTTGAACTTGCATCAGTTGATAAGGAGCACAAAGTCACTAACCATCACACCAAACTTAGCTTTTTATGTTTAAGTATGAAAGCTTTTAAATAATATGTAAAGAAAAGTTGATTTTTACCGTTCCCAAGCCTTTTGTTAATATGTTTGCTAGTGAATTAGTATTTTTAACATTATTACATTCAATTATTTAAAATATTATGTTGTGTTCTCAATTTTTTTAAAAAGAGTTATGTCATTTAATATAGTAAAATCTTACATATGTTTTGGTCAAAATTTAATTGGTTAATGATCAATTAAAACTGCTTTGATTTTTTGGACTGAAATTGTTGCCCTTCTGCAACAATCGGGCACTCAATAGGAACCGAGAAGTGGAACCAATCGTCAACAGGAACTTCATCTTGTTGGGCGACATCAGCGACAAGCGTTGGTGAGAACTATTGTTGCGCAACATCTGATGCATCTGAACCATCACTCATCAGCGAAAATGACCGACCCTCGGTAGAAAGTGCGTCATCAAAACATCACATTAAGCCCATCACCCGCACCCCACGCATGTGGGATGATTTTATATACCCTTTAGGATTCTCACGTATTCCTTGTTGTTAAGGAAATAATATTTAAGAAAAACTCTCACTTGTATACGAGTCCAAAGTTCCACCATCCTCTTATGTGAGGTAAATGTCCACTCATTTTCCCATAACCTTTTCATTTTGAAGACACAGCTTTGAGTATCGATATCTCTTTCATCTTAGTTTTATTTTGAACAAGTTCACTACGAGACTGTCATCAATGAGATCACAAACCTATTAAGTAATAATGAGTTTAACAATAATTACATATAATTATTTGTATCCAAAATTACTAAAAACCCATATCCTATGGTTGCTCGTAGCTATCAGATTTTTCGTTGTAACTATTTTTCTGACATATTCCAATTAAAATCATAATAAATTTGAACAACACCACCTATATTACGGGAAACAACAAGATAATTCAGGATAAATTCGCTGCCCCAAGACTCAAAGATGTAACATTTAGTTAGGAAGAGATCAGATAATAATTATAACCAACTGTATATTTATATAAATTATTAAAAATTAACTGTAAAGTGATTGTTACGGTTAGCTTTTGCAATAATTAATACTTCGCGAGGCACGTTTCGTTTTCTTTAATCAATCAAATGATCATATCACGATTATCAAATAAAATTAAATTCTTGAAATAATATTTAATAAAGAATAATTTAAAAAATGGCTGTATTCGGTGGTGATTGTTACGTAAATTATATAACTTGAATGTAGGTCCAACAGCTTTCTTTATGTTGTTCAAGATTAAAAATATAACATTTTTTTTGCATCTAATTAGATATTTTATCGACTTACAAAACCACCACGTCACTACTTTTTTTTTTATAAAATGTAAAAAAGAAAATATTCAAAGTATACTACTATTCCTAGAAAAAAATTAGACCTCCTTAGTATTAAAAAACACAAGACGCACTTAGACGATAAGATTCATAGAGCCAAAGTATGAGACGAAAGGTATTTATATAATATTTTATTACATTTCTTAAAGTTTTATCTTCATATATTGAAAATTTAGATATAAATAACATTTATATATGATTTAATTCAAAATTTGCATGCTTAAAAAACTACGATGCTAACAAACTATGATACGAAAATCTGCTATGTATAGTGTACAAGAGGCTTGCCTATGTCTGTCTCAAGCCTTTTTTACCTGCACCGAGGGCACCTCACGCTTACACACGCTTTTTAAGTTAAGTGGAGTTGATTGCTAGAATTAGGAATTCAGATGTGTTAGAGACTTGCGCACAAAAAACTTGGTTCCGAAACCAGACCCAAAGATGGAAGACCTGACCATCCGTTTTGCAGTGGGATCCGGTTCCAGCCCGTTTGAACCCGGCACTCCGGCAGTTCATACCCGATTCCTATTATTCAGTTTTAAACCGGAACCGGCCAAAAACCGCTCAAACCGGAAAAGACCCGGTCAACAACTCGACCCGACCCGGAACCAGTTCCATCTCTGCCGGTTCCATTGTTTACCCGGTCAAGCCAAACCCTGTTCCAACCGGTTGCAAAAAAAAACCCGGTTTGTGCACCTCTATAACGTGTTGTTATTTTATCAGAGAAAAAACATATAGTAGTGACGGATAAACCAACCTATGTTGTAGAAGATTTCATAAAATGACATTGTCTTAAGATATCAACATCACACTCAAAGTAGTACATAACATGTTTCAAAACCAGACACCAACTAACTGCATACATTCAAACAATAATCGACTTGACGGTTAGCCATCCGTTGGTGGTGGCATCAGCAGCAAAAGGCTATCTTCTTGCTGCTGCTGTTGCTGTTGACTGCCACCTGAATTCCTCCTTTCTTCTGCCAATAAAGCCTGCAAATCACTACCATTTGCTAAACTATTAAACTCCACTGCCTTTGAAGGCATTGTTGGATACCGCCTTTGACAAAACGTCATTAATCTTTTAACAGATTGCAGGTATTTTCGAGTTGTTTCATCGTTCATCACATGGGCCACACTGTTGGTGTAAATCTTTTCGCGGGCTGAACGTTCGTGAATACCAACCATAGTAACTCCAATGGGCCACGGTGCGTTGCCGATTGCCATTCTGATGTAATGATCCATTGCAGCTAAGTAGTCTCGCTTCATGCAGCAATTCACCACTAGCATTAATGCTTGTCTAATGTCATCAGGCAGAACCTATAATTTAAAAATAAATAATATGAGTCAAAGTAATAACAAGAATACTTTTAACAGAGCTGGAATAGTGTCATGTAAATACAACCTCATATGAAAAATGAGTGTCAATAGAAAAGGGGTCAAGTGGTTTAAAAAAGTCACCGGAGGCGCAGAAGTGTGTTACAAAAAATATAATTTAAAGAACTTTTCCAATCGTATCATGAAATTCAAAAATAGAAAGTATATGATGCTCAACCTAATCCGTCCACAATATTTACCCAACACATATGCTCGGTTTTAAATTGAGCGACGCGCTCCGATGCTTTTGGTCCCAAAATCTGATGTGAGTGCATCACGTATGCGATGCGTTCTTTATTAGAAAAATACTAAAAAAATAATTATACATAACTTAGTAACATGTTGACTTTTAAACACTAATGGAAACACAATGCATCTAGTGTAGCGATGCACTACGATCTTGGTTTAAAAAAGCGCCATGAGGCGACGCTTAAAGCGTGAGGCGCCCGAGGCGCTCACCAAAACGCCTCAAAATTGCGAGGCGCTCTATAAACAAGAAGCGCTATGAAGCGCCGCTTCAAGCCTGGAGCGCGAGGCGCCGCTTCATGTGTTTCTGACTGTTCTTGGCTTAAAATCAGCTGGGCCTACACTCGAATCACAGCAGATATGTGTTGAGAGTTGGGATTTTTCGGGTGTCTGCAATTGATAGCATATGGATTGGTTTTATAACCAAAATCCATTATGGAGTAGAGGCTGATTAGTTTTAAAAATCAGCTGGGCCTACACTCGAATCACAGCAGATATGTGTTGAGAGTTGGGATTTTTCGGGTGTCTGCAATTGATAGCATATGGATTGGTTTTATAACCAAAATCCATTATGGAGTAGAGGCTGATTAGTTTTAAAACCGAAATAATGAGAGTGCAAAAAATCGCCGCACGCGGGCCCGGGTCTTCGGAGCTGCATTTGTGTCCGCAGGACGTGCGAGTTCTAGTCGAAACCCAAATTTTCGCACCCCCCCCCCCTGCGCGAGGGTAGGACTAGTGGTAAAACACATCATGAAGCTTCAAATGAGTAGTGAAGGCTTTACCTTATAAACAACACCTCATTTTGTTCCCAAACCGATGTGGGACAAGCTTCTACCACTTAGACATTCATTCACACTTATACCCAAACTTCCAACAATATGTAACCAAAATCGATTACTTTTCTGGGCCTACACTCGATTCACAGCAGCTTCATGTGTTACTTTAGCCAATCCATTATGGAGTAGAGGCTGATTAGTTTTAAAAATCAGCTGGGCCTACACTCGAATCACAGCAGATATGTGTTGAGAGTTGGGATTTTTCGGGTGTCTGCAATTGATAGCATATGGATTGGTTTTATAACCAAAATCCATTATGGAGTAGAGGCTGATTAGTTTTAAAACCGAAATAATGAGAGTGCAAAAAATCGCCGCACGCGGGCCCGGGTCTTCGGAGCTGCATTTGTGTCCGCAGGACGTGCGAGTATGCACGAGTTCTAGTCGAAACCCAAATTTTCGCACCCCCCCTGCGCGAGGGTAGGACTAGTGGTAAAACACATCATGAAGCTTCAAATGAGTAGTGAAGGCTTTACCTTATAAACAACACCTCATTTTGTTCCCAAACCGATGTGGGACAAGCTTCTACCACTTAGACATTCATTCACACTTATACCCAAACTTCCAACAATATGTAACCAAAATCGATTACTTTTCTAGGCCTACACTCGATTCACAGCAGCTTCATGTGTTACTTTAGCCAATCCATTATGGAGTAGAGGCTGATTAGTTTTAAAAATCAGCTGGGCCTACACTCGAATCACAGCAGATATGTGTTGAGAGTTGGGATTTTTCGGGTGTCTGCAATTGATAGCATATGGATTGGTTTTATAACCAAAATCCATTATGGAGTAGAGGCTGATTAGTTTTAAAACCGAAATAATGAGAGTGCAAAAAATCGCCGCACGCGGGCCCGGGTCTTCGGAGCTGCATTTGTGTCCGCAGGACGTGCGAGTATGCACGAGTTCTAGTCGAAACCCAAATTTTCGCACCCCCCCCTGCGCGAGGGTAGGACTAGTGGTAAAACACATCATGAAGCTTCAAATGAGTAGTGAAGGCTTTACCTTATAAACAACACCTCATTTTGTTCCCAAACCGATGTGGGACAAGCTTCTACCACTTAGACATTCATTCACACTTATACCCAAACTTCCAACAATATGTAACCAAAATCGATTACTTTTCTGGGCCTACACTCGATTCACAGCAGCTTCATGTGTTACTTTAGCCGGAATATCGTGGGTTCGAGTTCTACACACAATTCTTTATTTTAATTTATTTAGACTACTGTGACTTTACCATATGTGATTGTGAATATATGATATTAAAACTATGTTTTGTGTTTTTTATGATTAAGAAGTGAAGTTTGTCATGCATAATATATTTTTTATTATTTATTTTAGTTTTAGCGTCTCGCATACGTGAAGCCCTCGCCTCGCGCCTGAGGCGTGGCGCCTAGGATTTTGGGACCGAAATGCCTCGCCTCGCCTAGCGCTTTTTTAAACCAAGACTACGATTGGCACAATGAGTGTATCACGCATTATGCGGGCAATTTAAAACCAAACGCGTATGATCTCTTCAACTTTAGAATTATCTAAATCCTTGAATATATATTTAGACGTTGTATCATTACAGAGTAACAGATAGACTTTTGACCCATTTGATGTTTTGACACCTTCCATCTTTTAAGTAAAGGTTTTTTTTATTTGACCTATCTAAGATGAGAACACAACCCAAATCAATCCATTCATAAAGGGAGTGGGTTTAAACCAAGGTTACTAATCATGATCCTGATCATTGTATGATCCATACCGATGTAGTCAAAGGCACGCGCCTAGGCGAGGCAAGGCGTGGCCAGCAAAAAACGCCTTGCGTACATTAAGGCGCAGAGGTGCAAAACTTTTACAAAAACAGTCATAAATCTGCAAAAAAACGTGTCTGAAGTCTGAACCGGCCTAAACTAGTCTAGAATGGCCTAAACAAACCAAAAAACAGTCTAAACTAGCCTAAAAACTGTCTAAACCAGCCTAAAACATGTCTAAAACAGCTAACAATGGCCAGGAATACACATGTGCCTTGCTTGTCTCGAACACGCGCTTTTTAAGCACCTTGTACATAGGCCCAAGGCTCACCCTTTGCGCCTTGTACCTTTGACTACCTAGATCCTTACTAGCCAAAATCTTGTCAAGTTTACATATGATCGCTGCATAGTAAGACCGTGTTAGGAACTAGGATCGTAATATCGCTTGGCTACAAGATCTTGCAAATGAGCTTAAACTTCTAATTTTGACTCTTCCAATGAGGTAGGAATGTAGGAACAATAGCAGGTTCGTGAGATTGCTTAGTGATGCATTCTTGCAGAAAGGCTTATAAACTTCTACTTTTGACTCTTGAAAATGAACTTCTAATTTTGACTTCCTCAAATGTTTGTTTGAAGTTTGGACCATAGTTACCTAATACGCGGTTCGCTCCGGTACGGGTACGCGGTTCGGGTACGCAATTCGCTAGAGTTAACGTATTCGGTACGGAGGGGGTAGGTTCATTTCGGTACGAACCGGTACGGTGTACCATGTAGTTCGGTCCGGTGTACACAATTCAAAAAAGAAATTACCTAATTCTAAATCTAAATTACCAAAATTCCAAAATACAAAGTACCAAAATCAAACAGAAAATAGATTTATACGGTGTACCATAAAAATTGATATTATTTTTCAAAACTTTAATTCAGGGTTAAAGTGAATTAAAAAAAGAAAATAAGAGAAAAAAATTACCTAGGATGATAAAAGTGGAATACATAAAAAGATTCTATTTCAAATTGTATTTTAAAGCGTGAGGGGCATTATTGTAATTATGGGTGAGTTAGGTTCTCTTTAGGGCATTACAGACGGAAAAAAAAATCCACTTTCATTCAATCGTTACAGCCACCTCCGCAGCCTCCCCCGCACCACCAACGACGAGGGTAAAAAGTCCTTTATGCTCACAACCACCGTCCACCACGGTTGATGTCTCGATTTCCAGCGAAGATTGGGTTAAAGAAACATCGCCGTACCGGAACTGATTTGGATCGCCGTACCGGAGCGATTGGGAACGATGCGAATTCCGATTGGGTACAGCGCGATCCAATACGGGGATCGCGGGTATTATAGCGAATTCGGTAACTATGGTTTGGACGGATGAATTGTAATGCCCTATTGGTATGATGTTTAAATTTTGAACCTATTATGAAATCGTAATAATTAGTGTTTGATAAGTATGACAACACCTCTTTAAAAGTTGTCTAATGACAATAAAACTAATACGTGTATCTACTATTGTACTTGTAGAAAGTATAATAGTGCTGTGCCCATCAACCGACTTTTCTCAACTATGGGGTAAGCGCTCAATCCTTCCTAGTAAACTTATTCGTAAAACAAGAAAATTAATTATTTAGAACATTAATTGTACCAAAATAATGTATCATCAATTCTTACTACTTGTATGTTTAGATAACTTTTATCAACAGTATAATATATTTAAATCAAGTACTTATTACTAATTCACTGCTTTGACTATTACGCACTGGAAGGTCACTCAACCACACCTAGCTCCACTTATCAGTTTCTACAACACAAGACATGATATCTGATCTTAACATAATGAACTTGTATCAACAAGACTGATCCCAATTCCATGGTAGATACAAGGATAATCCTTTTGCCAACACAAACTTTGTGAAAACAACAAACGTGGTGGTCCTAAAATCCTTTTCAAGCAGTGATTTCACACCAAACTAAAACTCAAACAGCTCACTATCCTTCCCACCATTGACAAGTTCTTAAAAGTTTCAGGCGAAAACACACGCAAGCAATGGTACATTTAGCATAAAACTTCTAACACGATTCTTCCGAAATCTAGGGGCATTGACATTGAGTACAATGCTTTTTAAACAGCCATGAGATAGCTAATTGATATTATCAAGTAAAGGCTTTTTAATCAACATATATATAAAACATGAAATTTGAACCCAATAACTAGATATTATGAACAGTGTAGCATACCTTCTTCCTGCAGAACTTGAATAGAGGATTCAAGTACCTAGCACACTGCTTAAAAGTGGCGAATGTCGACTTCCCTTTCGCAGTCCTCTTCTCCAGTTCAGTCATCTCATCCAACTCCTGGTTCCACTCAATCAACAACTTCTTAAAAAACACAAGAATCTTATCCTCATCACAAAGCTCAGAGAAATTCGCCTTCATACGTTTGAAATCCTTATCTTGATCATTTCCTGACGAACCGCCATCGCCACTAACATCATCTTCACCTCCTCCTCCTCCATCTTTATCCTCCGTTGACTCATCCGGCGCCCTCCTTTTCCGGTCACTCACTATACCTGACTTCTGCCTCTTTTTCAGTTCAACAATATCACGCAGAAAATCATTCGTCTGCCCCTCCGTCATGTCGCTATCGTCAAGCTCAAACAACCCTGCCTTCAACACGTACTTCAACCGATCCAACCGGTCATCATCACTCTCCCCAAACAGGGTCACAGGTTGTTTCAAAAACCGTAGCCGGCGAATAACCTCCTGTTTCGGTAGGTTTAGCGAGTCTATCTTCTGTTCGTCACTTGTTAGGGCTTTTGAAGACGAACCGGCGCCGGATTCAGGTTTCGACTTCGCGGAATCGAGCTTGAAGTTAGGATTCGATGAAGAATTAGGATCAGACGAATTCGACTCGTTTTGATCCTGATTTTGACGGAGGCGTTTGACCTCGGCGTCTCGTTTCTCTTCTTCGCGAAGCTTCTGGATTCGTTTCTGTTCGATCTCGGAACGCTTGAAGACCTTGCGTCCGCCGGTCGCTTCGGAGAGACTTTGCCTCTTCTTTAGCAACTCTTGCTTCAGGATATCCATGGCGATTTGAAGCTAGGGTTTCTGAACTCCTTCCGGTCGAGATCGACGGGTATACGAAGATGGTTTGTTGTCGGTCTATTTTACGGGGGGATTTTTTTTAATTACTACCATGTACTTTTTGTTCGTGTCATTGCGCTCCCTTACAAATTACTAAGGGTTTATATGGGTCGGACTCATTCGGTTTTTAGAACGGGTTTGATTCAGTTTCGGTATTTTCAATTTTACAAATTGAACTTTAATTTTTTGGAATAGTTATTTTTATTTATTAATGATTAATTGATAATTGATTATTACACGCTAGGTTTATATACCAATGTATTACATACGATTGTTTAATAAAAAAATGAAATTAAAATACTGTGTAAAAAAAATAAAATAATGTAAAAAATAAAATTATTTGTTTTCTTAATTAAATAATAATTAGAACTCAAATTTTAGATTATCTTTTTCAAAAATAAAAACATTAACATAACTAAATTTCAAAATTCAAACTTACTTAAAATAGTAAAAATTAGAAGAGTTTGATAAGATTAAATATGGTGATAACACGTGACATTATTTGGAATCATTTATTAGAAAAATGATGTAGACCTATAATGTTTTAGAGCATAGGGTATACCGGTATGATTATGACGTGGTATAATAATAAAGTGCATGTCACGTAGCGCCACGTCACTAGCATCATTATCACACCATCCATCACTTGGCAAATGGTATACCTGTGTGATTGTGATAGTGTGATAATTACATTTTATTTTTTAATTTTCATTTAAATAATAAAAATATTACATTAATAATTAAAAAAAATACATTACTAAAATAATTATTACATTACTAATGATTTGTTTTTTCGTAAACATATTCAATCAAGTCCGTATTTAGTGCGTTATGAATTTCTTGATTGCGTATTTCTTGTTGGTTTACTCGCTTTTAATCTTCATCAATTTCTTCGTGCGTAACCTCCTTATCATTTGGGTTGTATTGACAAATTGTCACTTCATAATCCTCTAAAATCATAGTATGGAAAATCACACAAGCATACATAATGTTTCGGATTTTGATTTGAGACCAAGATCGAGCCGGCAGTTCGATTATATGCCACTTATTCTTCAAGAGACCGAACGCTCGTTCGATATCTTTTCTTGCCGCCTCATGAGCTTTTTTATATTTATTACGTTTAATAACTTCTGAACACGTAAGAAACTTGACAATTGTAGCATATTCTAGATATATTCCATCGGCTAGATAATACACACGTTTGTAATGCGATCCTCTAAGTTCAAACGATGACTCGGGTGCGGTTCCATTGATCATATCGCCGAATATAGGCAATTGATTAAGAACATTGATGTTATTGTTCTCACCGACAACACCAAAACTATAGATCATTTGAAGCCACAACTTCAAGTATAATACTTGGTCGAGGATGATCGTCGCGTGCAAACTGACCTCGCCACGCATTGGGGCAATTTTTCCAATCCCAATGTGTGTAATCGATGTTACCGAGCATCCCGACAAATCCGTGTTTAGCTTCATAAAAAGCATATAATTGTTGAATATTGCTAGCCGACGGTTTACGTAAATATCTCTTATTGTACGATAAAATTATAGCTTTAGAAAACTTGTAAATACATGACCTGATCGTTCGTTCTGAAATCTTAAAGTAATTTTCAAACGAATCATTATCGGTACCATTCACCATTTGACGAATCGTGACCGTACACTTTTAAATGGAGGTGAAGCCAACCCGACCTCTCACGTCAACTCGTTGACGAAACCAAGACACGTCTCTCTCGAGATCAGTATTAATTCTCGACTCATTCGAAACCGGATATTAAATTGCTCCTCCCCGTACAAACAACCTTTGCCAAAGTAATTTTTGAGTAAAAGTGTGTTAGCAGCCGTCCGATCACGGTTGAGGCGTGCATTTCGTTTTATTGGTCTTGAGGACGATTCCGCCTCTTGCCATCACCTAACCGCCGCCGATGACGTAACTCCGAACGCCATTACCCGAGCTTTCTCGCTTGATGATGAAGACATTTTAGTAGTATAAACTTTTTTTGTATTGTATGAGATGAGAGATGAGGTATAATATGAAAGGTATTTGTGTTTATACAGGAGATGAGAACAATGAAAATAAAAAATAAAATTTTTTTTTGAAAATATAGCCGTTCAACGGCTATGTATACGTCGAAGCCAATGAATCACACCGTGATTATTCTCATGCCACACAATAACGCGGCGAGAGGGCGGTGTTCCGTCTTCATCACGTCGTGATTCGGCTTCCACATTAGATCACTACGTGAAAAATCCGGGTATACAGGATGATCTTAGCTACATAATTTATTTGGTTCTTATAAAATACGTAATACTCAAATATAAACTTTATATTAAAAACACTGATGCAAATATGTTTAACACATATATGCATACACAATATATTAAAAAAAAGCTTATATGTATACATTCGGTGTGGTTTTTTCGGTTTTTAAACAATACAAAACTGAAACCTAACCGTAGTCTTCGATTTTCATAAAATACAAAATCAAGCTGTCAGTTTTTTCGGGTAATTCAGTTATTTTTCTCACCTCTACGAAGTACATGAGGTGACTTTTTGTTTTGTAAATCATATTGGAAATATAATGAAAAATGATGCATCTATTTTACAAATTTTTTTATTAATAATATCATCACAATTCACAATTGACATTTTCTTTTCTTTCGCTTTAATCTTGATCTTGATCACGTTAATATGAAAAAAAAACTGATAATTTTGATGGGTGGTTTTCCTAGAATTAAATAAGCAATTTTATATTTTATACTAGGTTAAATTCACGTGTATTACACGGGTTGAATAAATAGAATATTATATATTAAATAATAAAAAAAATTATTTTTTAAAAGCTCGTATTTTACACGGGTTGAACAACCCGTGGAATACAAAATAATATGTTAACACATACACTCGTCAAAATATGTCAAAAGATTTATTTATTAATATAATATATAGATTAGTGTTTCTTTAAAAATATATTATTATTAAAAATAGAAATGTATTTAATAAAAGAGAGAAGCGAAAAAAGATGATGAGAATGAATGTGGAGGTGATATGTGTCTTCAAATACCTTTATTTATTATATAGTATAGATTTTATTGCAAATGTTTCTTTCTTTTGATATGAGTCATCCTCTTCAACATGCCTCCTTTTATTGTTCTTCTCCACATTGTAGTACCATTCTACCAACCCATATAAGTTTTTCTTGAATTCATCCTTGTGCTTAGTCACTTCATCATATATATTTCGTGCATCCATGACCTTTACACAATTTGCCATTGTTGAGAAATTAGTGGGATAATCAACCTTTTCTTCACATTTCCTTGACTTTCCTTATCTAATTCTTCAAAATAACTAGGAATTTTGCCCATCTCGCGTTGCGGCGGCGTCGAATTAACACGGCGGGAGTTTGATAGTTATCGATTCGGCTCGTCCACGGGTATAAAACTTACATTTTAACACATAGTCGCTATAACGTAAGATAAAAAAACACTCGAAACGCTAAAAAAAAATAAACAAACCCGTGCATCCCGTTTAAAAAAAAACGTTAACAAAAACTATTACTAATACCACTTGAATTCCTAAAGTTTTGTATCAAATGTGTAAATACACAAACTTTTGTGCCAATTTAAAAACCACAAACTTGTATGGTCAAAACATAAAGCACTAAAATGTTTTTGTGCCAATTTGAAAACCACAAAGTTGTGTGGCCAAAACATAAACCACCAAAACTTTACTATGTGGCTAAAACATAAACATTTTTGTGCCAATTTGAAAAAAAACAAACTTTTGTGGCCAAAACACAAATCACCTAAAGTTTACTATTCCATTCACTTTGTAATTAAATACAAAGGAGAATTCCATAAATAGGCTGCCTCACTTTCATCACCTTCTTTGTCTTCGTTCAGACAGATCATCTTCTTCTTCTTCATCGTTTGTGGTGAACTTGTCACTCTCGGTTTCAACTTCCTCCACAAGGAACATATCCTTGTGTGTTGCCTTGAATATGCACTTCAAACCCTTGGTTCATGAGTTGATCTAAACTCATAATGTTTCGGCTTTAAGGAAGGAACATAGAAGATGCTATGAACCAATTTTGGTGTACCACCAAAGTCAATAAAAAGTTCCCTATGCCTCTCATGAATAACATGTTACTTTCATTAGTGCGAGTTTCAACGCCAAAAGTACGTTTGAAAGAACAAAAGATATTATAGTTACATGTCATATGATGAGTAAAAATAGGACTTTGTGACACCCCATAAATTTCAGGTCCATATCCGTACGATCATTAAACTGGGTTCATAAATCACTGCGCTTTAAACTTAATTATAATAAATTAGGTCACATCATCCTTAGCAAAGTCCATCTCACTTCATGCATTGGTAATTTAGGAGAGTTACCAGGGTCACACATATACCGACGTTGATGAATATTTTATATAATTGGTTAAAATCATCCTTGAAACTCACAATATGTATATTATTCCTTGATTTTATAATAACTCGTATTCAAAACACAAACGATGTTTTAACCAGGCCCGGCCCAAAGGGAGGGGTGATGTGGGCGACTAGGCCTGTAAACGAACCGAACAAACACGAACATCGGCGTGTTCGTGTTCGTTTATTTAATTTTAACCGAACAAGAACACAAACACATAATCGAACACATTTTTTTGTTCATGTTCGTTCATTAAGAAAAAGAAAATGTTCGTGTTCGTTCGTTAAAAAGCTAAACGAACGTAAACGAACACAAACGAGCAAACATAAACAAACACAAACACACATAAATGAACATTAATGAACACACATGAACAAGTCTAATATTTAGCAATTCATCCAAAAACACATGTAAATTAGTTGTTCAAATGTACATAATTCATTCAAAAATAAATGAACACAAACAAACATAAATGAACATTAATAAACGAACATTGAACGAACACGACATGTGTTCATGTTCGTTCGTTTAAATAAACGAACAAAAAATTTACACGTGTTCGTTCGTTTATTAAATGAACGAACATAAATGAACTTTACGTCAAACAATTCACAACGTTTGATTCATTTACAGGCGTCCTATAAAATGAGAGAAGCGCAAATTGATAGAATGAGAAAAGCCCAAATTGATAGCCCACCGAAGGCAAACAATGTGAACAAATCCACCGATGAATTCTAACACCAACAATCAAACTCACCGGAGAACACAATGCCGTCGTTACGCTTCCCATTCTCGTTTTCTCAGCCCGCCAACACGCGCTTTCCCTCCGGCGCAACAATCGCCTGCTCCGTCGCTGTATCCGCCGCCGTCGGCGCTGGCATTTCAGCCGGCATTTCCATCTCACAAAACTCCAATTCATCTCTTCACAACGCACTCAACTCCTTCATTTCCAATTTCTCACGCTCTTCTCCCATATGGGGATCACTGTCACTATCCGACGGCCCGACCGCCGTAATCACCGAATCAAAGACCGGCGTTTCGTTTCCGGCGGTTTTGAAGGACTCTCAGGGGCTTCTAGGGATTGGATTGAGGAGGAAGGCTGTTTTTGGGCTGAAGAACATCGATGTTTACGCTTTCGGTAACCTAATTTTACAATTGTTGTTTGCAATTAGCAATGTGTTTACATGAATTTTAAAGCAATTGTTCCTGTTATGCTAATTTCATAAATATTTATGATCGGAAACCTAAGATAGAACACTGATTAAATGCATCCCTGAGGTTGGATCAGTTTAGGTCGACTTATCTTTCCTGTTTAACTTGTAAAAAAATTCATAGATTGAACAGTTCATTTACCAAATGATAGTCTCAATCCGGAAGGTAAACCTGTAAATGAATCGAATGTTCAGTGAACCGTTTAGTGGAAAGTTCACGTGAGCACAATTTTTAGTTCATTTAATTAAATAAGCGAATATGAACACTTGTCTAGTTTGTTCGTTTATGTTCATTTAAATATTCATTCAAACTTTTTTTTTACTAATATCAATTTAAAATCAATATGATTTTCATATTTTAAAATCTTTAAGCTCAATTCAAAATCAATTTTATGTCTTTTTTTTAGTTTTGAAATGTTGGACTTAAGGATGGAGGTATTTGAGACTTTAATTTGAATATTCACGTTTACTTTTAATTGTTGTTCGTTTTTTATGTTCTTTTATGTTCGTGAAGCGTTCGTTTGGAATATTAGTGAACGGACACGAACAAGAAAATCCGTTCGTTTAAGTGTTTGTGTTCGTTCATTTGTTTGGTTAAAACTAAATGAACACAAACAATCCCAATTGGTGTTCGTTCGGTTCGTTTACAGGCCTACTGGAAGGTAGATGTCAACCTCTCAAAACTTTAAAAAATTAAAATTCTTATGATTTCCTTAAATGTTGTAGGAAATGGTTGAAGTCTGATATTATTATGTGACTTTTTTAGGTGTGTATGCTGATGATAATGAGATAAAGAGCTTTGTAAGTGAGAAATATGGAACACTCTCAACAACTGAACTGAAGAACAAGGACATTACTCAAGATTTGATGGAAAGTGATGTAAGTATTACAGTTAGGCTGCAAATAGTTTACGGAAAACTCAGCATTCGTTCTGTTCGTAATGCTTTTGAAGATTCTGTGGGAAACAGATTAAAGAAGTTTGGTGGATCTGATAACAAGGAGTTACTTCAAAAGTAAGTTGTTCTTTTATAATCTTTACTAGATGTGACAATTTCGACCATTTTAGTTATGAATGGGTTTATTTGGGTCGGGTTTTGTTTCAGATCGGGCCAAATAAAAACCCATCTAAAAGGGAGAATGGGTCATAGTTACCGAATACGCGGTTCGCTCCGGTACGGGTACGCGGTTCGGGTATGCAATTCGCTAGAGTTAACGTATTCGGTACGGAGGGGGTAGGTTCATTTCGGTACGAACCGGTACGGTGTACCATGTAGTTCGGTTCGATGTACCCGAATAAAACATAAGTTCAAATAAAATATAATATTTGCCAAATTACAAATAATAACATAACTTCAAAATTCAAATACCATTTAATCCAAAATAGAAAAACAAAAACATAAACAAAAACATAAACATAACAATTCTAAATTCCTAATCAAGTCGTTGCCTTTTTCCTTTTCCGTTGTTAACGCCTTCGTCTTCAAGATCTTCCCAAACCATCTCTTCCAATCGAGCACTTAAACCTTCAATGTATGCGTTTTCCGGATTCATGTCCCACTTTTTGTGGGGACCGGATTTATAAGAATCCGAAAAATGGGATTGAAGTCTAATATTTGAGTGAATAAAAACAAGTTTATCCGCTCTTTTAACATTTAGACGATTCCGTTTGACATTATGAATATAAGAGTATGTACTCCAATTTCTCTCCGCCGACGAGCTACTAATTGGTTGGGAGAGTACTTTCTTTGCTACTTCCGCCAATTCGGGGGTCTCCGCTCCGTATGTTGCCCACCAATCAATAACATCCATTGTAACGGCGTCGGCTTGTGTTGCGGATCTAGAATAAATACCCTTTTTCATATGAAAAGTTGCAAATTGTTCTCGTAAGATCTTTTGTTCTTCTTCATTTTCGGCAATTCTTTTAAAAGCTTCCATAACACCGATTACCACTTCTTTATCTAGGTTAGGAGCTCGTCTTTCAATACCACCCGGTGCCAACTTTTGAAGATAATATTTATCATAAAACCTTGGATTTAAAGCAAATCCCAAACAATGTAACGGGATTGTCATTTTACTTCATCAACCAGTGGCTTATTTGGATCTTTTTCACTTGCTTGACTTGCACTTGCTTGACTTCCACTTGTTTGGCTTGCTCTTGCTGGACATGTTTGTTCAACAACCTCATCATCAAGGTCAATAAAACCTGGTGTGTTACTAACATGGGTCACGCTATCACCTGCTTCAGTGTTCTTTCTTTTGCCAAAAGCCATAATCGGTGATGAAAGTGGTAGAGGAGAAGAAAATCGGTGAAGTATATGGTTAGTGAGGAGCTAATTATACTAATTTCAGACCTAATTCGTGGATCATTAGCTACTTGGAAGTTGGAATTGCAGATGGACAGTGAAGAACAGAACAGTGGCTGGAACAGAACAGTGGTGGGAACAGAACAGTGGCAGGAACAGTGACCTTCTCTATTCCCGTAAGTACATTTCCCGCCCAAAATCGCGACCCCTAAAATTCTACAACGACCGATATCATGACCACAATCGCGAATTGGTTAGTGTTCGGTACGTTTGGAATTGAAACTTGGTACAACGAATTGTATCGATTTGGTTCGTCGTACCATACCGATTTGGTACGCCGTACCATAGCAACTGGGATCGAAACGATTTTCGATTGGGTACAGCGCGAACCAATTCGCGGATCGCGGCTCCTTGAGCGAATTCGGTAACTATGGAATGGGTTTTCTCTCATAATATTAATCTCCTAAATTTTTTTATTCAAATATATAAACTGTTACAGTAATAATGTTGTTTTGTGATCATAATTAACATATTAGTTATCTATTTGCCAACCGTTATGACCCGGTAGTCCCGCCCATTTTGCCACAATTAACTTTTACTATGTCATGAATAGCAGTTGTACATAACTGCATATGATCAAGAGAAGTGCTTTTTTTTCCTTTCAAAATTTAAGTAACTATCACTTTTGAATTTGACTTGATCTAAGGATAAATTTTATCATTTAGTCAATTGGTAATTGCCAAGTCAATGCAGCATTTTGGAAGCATCTTGTTTCTTTTCCCAATACATGAAGACAAGTATACTATAAGTTGTGGATCTTTATGTGATCCCCGTTAAGCTAAATCCAAAATTATCCAAAAGAAAATTATATGATTATTAAAGAAGAATAAGAGCTCAAGATTAAGAATTTAAACCTTTTTTTGTTCGTCATCGTACTCCAAGGAACTGCTGTCATTTGACTATCTGAGGAATTGTTCCTCTTCTGAGTCTTTTTCTGGACAGCCTAGTTAACACACATTATTTAAATGGGTCCATTTGGGATTTTGGGTAGTGTTTTATCTCAAACGGGTTGAATCTTGCCTGAAGTCTATTTTTGATCCAACGTCAATCGGGAATCTTTATGTTATCCCTATCAATGCAATTCCAATTTTCTTCAAATAATTATAAAAATATGATTATGAGATAAAATTTAAGAGCTCAGGATCAAATGTTAAACCTTCTTTTGTTTCTCCTCTTTCTTAGTGTTCTTCCAAGCTTTTTTCTAAACAACCTGATCAACATGGCCATTTATTTGATCATTTAACATTTAGTCAACGCGTAATTGCACTGTTAGTTGGAACATTGATGAAGGCATCTTGCTTTCTTTCTTTCTCAAGATGTATTATCAGTTGTGTATCCTCATGTCACCCTATAAAAGCAGTTTCATTTTTTGCCAAAGATTTATTTCTATGATAGAAAAGTAAGAGCTGAATCAGCTGATAATTAAAAAGTCAAACCTTCTTATGTTCCTCTGATTATTGCTTTCTTCTGATGAACTGTTTTCTTCTCTCTTAGCGTTTTTCTTCTGAGTCTTATTCTCAAACTTTATTTTTCCTCGACAGCCTTTACGTATAATCTTATGCTTGTTTTTATGCCTCTCAAGATTCTCCTGTCTCTCTCTTGCCTAAACACGCAAAGACTAGTAAAACTTAATCAAATTAAGAAAGAAAAATCAAATTCCTCCGAGATGTGCTAATTAAGAATCATAACCTTGAGTGTGTGCGTGATTAACTTTTATCCCCGAAACCCTAAGAATACACCTAACTATGAACACATGAAACCTTTTCATAATGTTCATTTGGACTGGTTCACTTTGGACCCGTTCATGTTGGCCCGGTTAAGTTGATTTCATTGGACCGTTTCTGTTGGCCCAGTTCAGTTTGGACTGGTTCACTTTGGCCTATGTTCGTTTGGGCCAGTTTAGTTTGGCCCGGTCATGTTTGGCTCGGGTTAGGTTTGCTGTGCCTATGCTGTGAGACGACGAAGGTTAAATTTACGTCCGTGGCTCTTGGAATGAAGAAAATAGTGACCTTTGAAAGGCTAGCATGTAAAAAAGAAAAAGTATGAAGAGATTATGAGGTTACGTGATAGAAAGATGTAGCTTTTAGTTATACATAATGCTATAACAATTCATTTGGTTTTACAAAAAAACAAGGCTATAACAATTCATTTGGTTTTACAAAAAACGAGCAAATCTTGTCTTGTTCCCTGCAGACAACTTTCATATGTTTAAAGATTTGTCCTTCGATGATCTTTTTTATGCATTTAACTTTGCAAACTAAGACGGTATTTTTCTTGCTCTGTATGTTTTGCTTTACTTATATGGTATGCCTTTTCGATCATGAAATGTATAGGTGGCAATACCGATCTTATTGACATAAAAACAGGTCGATTTAGGTTATATTTTATCTCTAACCAGTCAAATGTTTCAAAATACCCCAAAAGTGTATTAAAGTTGTTTACAACTTCCTAAATCATTTTATTCAATAAAATTAGATAACTCTTTTGTGCTTATTAGCTTATGAGCTCAACAAGCTCTTTTGAATATGCACCTGTAACTTGGCTTCTCAAAAACAGCTTATCTACCACAAAGGTTTATTGAATTTAGGTATAATGTAATAAGCTAATAAGTTGTGTGAATAAACTAACCCAAACACCCCCTTTGTTATAGTTTATGTAATCTTATTTTATACATTAAATGTTAATAAAATAAAAAGACAAAAAAAAGTGCTTGATGGAATTTTAAGTTTGAAATTGTTCATGTACATTACAGGTTCATTTCCCAGTTTAGAGACGAATACAAGATTCCTCGTGGATCGATCATCGACCTCTCCAAGGAAAAAGGCTACGTGCTCCGAACCGCTAGTATGTTTACATATCTCAATCTTATATAATCTGATATTCTTTTTGCGCGATCCTCTTTTTTTCAAATTATAAGTTTTTTTTGGCATTAATGTGTTATATTGGTTCAACTTGTTTAGTTGATGGCAAAGAGATAGGAAGTGTCGAGAGCCAACTGATATGTCGGTCAATCTTGGATCTTTATATTGGTGACGACCCTTTTGACTCAAAAGCGAAAGAAGACATCGACCTCAAACTGGTTTCCGCCATTACAAAGTAACGCTTTTTACTCGAATCATCTTCGACTTGCAGAGTTTTGTATCTAAAGCAAACTTCACACCGGCGAGCACCAAGATCATGACTTTACATGACTGAATATTGTGTAACAAATATGTATGTTTATGTTCAAAGATCCTCAATTTATGAATAATAATGGCTTATGCAATGAGGTTTGTACAAGTTGCATTGCCAGTTGTACATCTATTTACAACCGTAAAAGGCAAATATTTGGTGAAAGTGTGATGGGCATGTTACACAAGAACCTTACTTTCAACCAAATGCACAAAGTACTAACAACTCATGTATATAACATGATAATGGTATGGTTGTACATCACATAAACATGTACCCTAGTCCCATTTTATTGTAAATAATTCATCAAACCTCAAGTGTGCGTAAAAGATGTTGAAAGCGAGAATGATGTTTCGTGTGATATTAATAATGATAATCGAAGGTGTCTTGATGAAGGCGGTGATGGGCAAAGTGTATAGCGTGGGCGACTCTGAGGGTTGGGCGATTCTTGTTGATTCAAATTATGCGACTTGGGCATCATCGAAGAAGTTTCGTGTCGGTGATACTCTTCGTAAGTATCCTTTTTATGTAAAAAAATCAAAATAATAATAATACATGTAACGATGTTATATGTTGTGTAAAGTTTTATAATGACATGCAGTGTTTCATTACAACCTGACCGACCATGACGTGAGGCTAGTAAACCAGCATGATTTCCGATCATGCAACATAACCGCACCTTGGAAAACCTACAAAACCGGTAATGACTCGTTCGTGATTAGGGCACCAGGGCATTACTACTTCATTTGCAGCTTTCCGAGCCACTGTGAAGCCGGTCAAAAGCTCGATGTTAGAGTTCTTAAAAGTAATCTAACCACCACCCCACGTACAAATGTTAGCTCACCGGTGCCACCAAACACGACTACAATTGGATCAAGGTCGGTTGCAAGTGTTACAACCGACCCTAATTGTTTGCTTAGTAGCATTGTTGTTTTATCCACAATTTATGCTGCAATGTGGGTTGGGTAGTTATGGTTTATGTTGTTTTTTGTTTGTGGTATTTTGGTGGGTTGTTAGTAAGTATTTGGTAACTTATATGTACCGCGTAACCTATTTTAAAGCCTAAAGTAAAATTTTAATCTAAGGGCATTCGGTATACCTCATATGAAAAGAGCGTGAGTTGTGTGAGGGACGTGGAACACCGGCCCCTCCTTGACGTGAGGGGGACGTGAGAGGTGGGCGTGGGCGTGAGTCTGCTCACAAGAAAAAAACAAAAAATTTTAAAAAAAATTCTTGACATTTGATTGGTTGTAAAAAGCCAAAGTTCTTTTTCATAACAAAGTTGATATATATGCATTTATAGAAAAACATTGTTTTATTTAGTATAAATCAATATATTGATAAGATTTACACGTACTAAACTTACAATCTATCCACTAAGTTTTAATTTTTGAAAGAGATGTAAATATAAAATATGTAGTTATTTTAAAAGATTATTAGGACTTCTTATAGTTTCTTTTTTAACATTTTTATTGAACCTTTTATTTCAATAATTACTATTTGTAATTATTATTATTATTAGTTTTTTAATCCTTTTAAAATTTGGAATCCTAACTTATTTTTTTAATAATAGTCGGCTCATGCCCGTTATCAATATAAAACTTGTAATTTATGCCAAAATTCAATTATGCTTTTTCTTATTTTGTTTGATACAAAATGTGTATGATAAACGATTCTCAGTTTCGTTTAACTATAAATTAAGTTATATTTTGTATGTGTTTAATTAAAAAAAATCAGTATTATATGAAGATTTAATTATAAATAATAGTTTATTAATTGTTTTGTTGAGTTACTATTAGAGTAGGATTGAGTTTATTTGTTATTTGATTAAGTTTGAGTTAGATTACGATTAGTATAGGTTTATTATAAATAGATGGTTATAATCCATGTAATTGGTGTGGTATTTGATATTATTAAAAAAGGAATTAATTAACGGATAGCCCCTGTGGTTTACTCAGATTTCACTTTTGGCCCCTGGGAATAGGAAACTACAATTTTGACTCAATAGTTTGCACGATTATAACACTCATGGCCCCTGGGTTGGATGCCAGTTAAGTTTATCCGTTAAGTAAATGTAAAATGACCAAAATACCCCTTATATTAAAAAAATAAAAAAACAAATATTGTAAATTATAAACCCTTCCCAAACACCCATTTCTTCATCCCAAACAACCATCATTCTTCCACCACCACACTCCACCACCTTTCTTCATCCCCAAACACCTTCATCCCCTCTCCCCGCTACCACCCACCATCTCCGACATCATTCCCGGCAAGATCAGACGGTTCCGAAGGGGAATCGATCTTTTGTAGAGATGTGCTTTGGAACCCGCGATTCCCCTCCGAATAACATCCAGCTCAAAACAACAAGAAAAACAGGTATATAAATTGTAAATCGGAAGATTCCGTCACTTTCTCAAGATTAAATCCGAATTAAAAAACCACAGTTTTTCAAAATTTGTTGAATTCTTTGGTAGAACAGATCCCCATAATCCACTCACTGATTTATGCAATGCCATCAAAATCTTGGTGGATTTTCTTGAATTCTTTGGTAGCACAGCTCTACAATCGGCTACCCTATATTTCCGGCTACCAAAGCCGCAGCCACCGGAAACCGCTGCTACCAAAGCACAGCTCTACAACCGGCCTTTAGAACTTATCAATGGCAAAAAAGATCGATTCCCCTTCGGAACCGCCTAATCTTGCCGGAAATGATGTCGGAGATGGTGGGTGACAGCGGGAAGAGGGGATGAAGGTGTTTGGGATGAAGAAAGGAGGTGGAGGGTGGTGGAGTGTGGTGGTGGAGGAAGGGTGGGAGTTTGGGGATGAAGAAAGAGGGTGTTTAGGATGGGTTTTATAATTTACAATCTTTGTTTTTTATTTTTTTTAATGTAAGGGGTATTTTGGTCATTTTACACTCACTTAACGGGCATCCAACCCAGGGGTCATGGGTGTTACAATCGTGCAAACTATTGGGTCAAAATTGTAGTTTTCCATTCCCAGGGGTCAAAAATGAAATCTGAGTAAACCACAGGGGCTAGAGGTGCACAAAAGAACCGGAACCGGAACCGATCCGATGGATTATCCGAAACCGGATCCGGTGAGAACCGGTTTTTTTAGAACCGGTCCGGATATTATGAGAACCGCCGGTTCCGGGACCGGTTCTGGGTTTTTTGACGGACCGGTTAAAAATCGGATTTTTTGGAACCGGTTTTTTTCGGACATTTTGGAACCGGTTCGGAACCGGTTCTAGCCGTTGGGGTTAAAAAAAACGGCTATATAGCCGTTTTATGGCCGTTTTTTTTGTTTTTTTTTTTGTTTTTAAGGATTGAAATTTAGTATAAATAGGTATTGGGTGTTTGTGTTAGTTCACCACAACATTCTAGCTCTCAAAACTCAAAAACGCTCTCAAAACGCAAAAAAAAGCTCACGTTAAGCAAAAAAAAAAACGCTCTCATGGCTTCCGCTTCCGCAAGCACTCAAAATTCGGTTGGTGGTTCTACTAGCGATGTTACGGTTGTGTCAATACTTCCTTGCTCCCGAAACCAAGAAATATGGGCTTATTTCGATTTATGCGAAATGTCGAACGACTCGCAAAAGGCTCGTTGCAAACGTTGTGGTAAACTTTTGGCTGCGGCGGGAAATAGCAGTTTAAGGAAACATATTGCTAGTCACGCAAGACACACTCAAGAAGGTGAAAATCAAACTCAAATTGGTAGGGATGGAGGAGTTTGGCAATACAATGTCGAAAGTGTTCGTGAGAGAATGGCACATTTCGTCATTCAAGAAGGCTTGCCTTTTGATCATTTTGATAATCCGCGCTTGACGAGGATGATACAAGAGACGCTTCAACCGAATTACACAAATGTAAGTCGTTCTACTTTGAGAAGAGATTGTTTAAAAATGTGGAAAAGAGCCAAAAAAGAATTAATTTTAGGTTTTGAAAAATTAAATACCGGCATTAACTTAACAACGGACGTTTGGTCCGCTCCACATGGTTTACCCGAATCGTACCTTTGCGTTACCGCACATTGGGTTCAACCGGAGTCGTGTCAAATGATGAAGCGTACGATTGCGTTTGATTATTTTGGATATCCACATACCGGTGAAAACTTATTTTATATTTTAGACTCGGTAATTCAAACTTATAAAATTCAACCGAAAATATTTTCATTATCTTTTGATAACGCTTCAAATAACACAAACGCGGTCGAAAACTTAAAAATAAAATATGAACCGCCTTGTAACGGTGTTTTTTTTCATAGTCGATGTGTTGCACACATCATTAACTTGGTTGTGCAAGACGGTCTAAACGTCCAAGAAATAAGAGACGTAAAAGAAAATTTTAAAGTGATGTTACGTGAAGTTTTTAGCACAAGCAAAAAAAGATATATAAACTATAGAAACTTGTGCCAACAAACGGATTCCATCTTTTTAGGTCCGAATTGGGACGTACCTACTAGATGGAACTCGACTTGGAAAATGTTTGAATCGGCCAAAGAATTACTTTAAAACATTTCCATGATGAACTTGTGCAAAAGAAACGTTGTTTACAAAAATTTGATAATATAAGTTGGGATATGATCGAGAAACTAACTAATTTGCTTGAGGTTTTTAAAAATGCAACTACATGTTTATCGGGAGTTTATTATCCCACGTCTTCGCTAATACTTCAACAATTATACTTAATATGTAATAAATTAAAAGAGTTTGAATATCACGGCACTATTTTTGAAAAAATGGTAAAACCTATGAAAGCTAAATTTAAAAAATATTTTTCAGAAATGCCGGCCGTTGTTACATGTTCGGCCGCCTTAAACCCAACGATTAATGTAACCGGTGTTGAAACATTAATTGGATCAATATCGGATGATTTAAATATGTTCGAGGAAGACCCAAATTTTGAATCAAATGCAATAAGGGATTTCAATTCGGCTTTTAATAATATGTTTGATTATTATTTACGCAAATATGGTGGAAGTGGTGATCCATCAAACATACGTGAATCAATGGGTTCGGGTTCAACTTCTAGTAGTTCAAGGAACCCGATGCTAAATTTATTTAACACTTTAAGAAACGAAAATACTAAACGAGCTCGTGGAACCACACCAAGTAGCGAGCTTGGGAGATATCAAGCAACCGACTTTATTTCTACTCTAAGATCCGAAGAGTTTGAAAACTTTGATATCTTGAGTTGGTGGCAAGGAAGGGAATCCCAATATCCCGTTCTAGCCGCAATGGCCCGTGACCTACTAACCGTCCAAGCTTCCACGGTAGCTTCGGAATCCGCTTTTTCTCTTAGTGGCAGGGTTTTATCTATTCGAAGAACGAGGCTTACACCGGAATCTATGGAGATGTGTATTTGCTTGAAGGACCATTTGGATGCCGCCGAACGTGTACAACATGTTGCAAAACTAGAAGGCGAGCTTGACGTTGAACAAGAAATACATGAATTCGAAGTAGAACATGGGGCGGCGACTCCACTTTCGGACGAAGAACAAGCTTACGATGAAGCCCAACGTATCTCAAGCGAAGAAGAATGAAAACCGATGTTACAAAGACTACGACGAAGAATATTGAAAACATAATAAATAATTAATGCTTTGTGATTCAATTATGTTTTTTGTATTTTTTTTGTACGAACTATTGTTAAATAACTTAAAAAAATCTACAAAATAAATAAAACATGTATTTTATAGTGTATCTTTGTTAATTTTTAATTTTTTTTTTTTTCGGAATCGGTGGAACCGGTTTTTTTTAACCGGTCCGGTTCTAAATATCCGAACCGGTCCCAATAGGTTCCAAGTCTCCACACCCGGAACCGGATCCGAACCGGAACCGGTTCTAATGGATCCGGTTATTGACCAACTTTGACGGAACCGGTCCGGATCCGAACCGGATCCGGTTCCAAAAAAAAAACCGATTTGTGCACCTCTAACAGGGGCTATCCGTGTAATTAATTCTTAAAAAAGAGTCGATCTTTGTGATTAATATTGTCGGTTTTACTGCTCGAGTTTGATCCGATTATCCAACATTATATGGATATTTCTTCTAAATTTACGAGCGTTAAGTAAATTTTATCATGACACCAATACATTTACATCGACACCTCCTCTAATCTCGTTACATGCTCCTTCATAATCAAAATCAGTGTCTCCATAGCTGCGGCGGCGGTGGCCGACATGGTGGTGGCAGCGGTGCTTGACACATCATATTGACCCTTTCATGACAACTTTCGTGGCAATGAAAAATGTGCTTTCTTTGTGGGTCCACGAGCCCTTGAAGAAGCATCAACTAAGGCCAAAGAATAGACACCTAGCTTTCATCCGCTTGAATTAGATCCTAAATTGACTATTTGTGAAAAAAAAAAGAGAAAGGGTGGGTTGTAGAATCTCACTCCTCCACCGTTAGTTGATTCTTTAAGGAGGTTTTATCCGGAATGAAAAAAAAGAAAGAGAAAGAAAAATAATAAAAATAAAGAAAAAAGAATAAAAAAAACTGGTTCACGTAAGAATGGACGTCTTGGTTCACGCAAGATTGCACGTAGAAAAAGGACTTATTCATGTTCAAGCAAGCTTCAACAATACCATTGTGACTGTTACAGATGTAAGGGGTTGGGTGGTTTATTGGGCCTCCGCCGGTACTTGTGGATTCCGAGGTACAAGAAGAGGGACGCCATTTGCTACTCAAATTGCAGCGAGAAATGCTATTCGTACAGTAGTGGAGCAAGGTATTGATGGATATTGACCACTAGTGGCACACTCGATAGATTCCTCATCTATACCTTTTGATGGGAAAAGAAGGCCAGTTGAAAAAAGGTGAACCATATAGAGAAGAGCTACTTACTGGCTTTTTTTTTTAGGTTGGTATCCTATAGATTATAAATCCTGGTTACATACAACATTGTTCCTAGAAACTCTCTTCAAAGATAAGCCTCGAGGAATTGTTGTGTTTCTATGAAGATGTTCATTTGACATTTCCATTAGGAGAAAAGTTGCATTGGGCATTTCCACCATTAAGAGAGGGGCTCGCTAATGCGCAAAGGGTAACACAGGGGTCTGGTTGCGCTAATCAAAGTAGTTGATTTAGAATAATCCAGCAGGAAAACTAGCCCTGTCACTTTATTTCTAAGAACAAATAGGAAAGCGCGCTTAACCAAGGGCTGCATTCCTGTTACAAAGTACTTGTATGGCCTCGATTTCGAAACCAAGATCTAAGGAATTATATTATTCCGGCCAAATCCCCCATCAACCGTCTTTCAAAAAAAGCAATTCCACCGGGGAAGGATCCACGAAAGCCCTCGCTTGCTACCGCTTTACCTGCCTTCTAATCGTACTTCTAGTTAGGAAGGCCTTCTAGCAAGGAAGTTGCAGCTTTTCGCTTGCCTTTCTCCTCTTTCAATCTAGTTTGCTTTCTCTTCCTGCTAACAATCGAAAAGATATGTCCGAATGTTGAGCCTCTTTTCAGACCGGCAAGTTGAGCTTGAGCTTTCAGATGAGACTGCCTTAGTCGAGAAGTGTGCTCCTTTCACTCTCCCTCTCCCGCTTATTCATTAGGGAGTCGATCTCAAATAGCTGTCGATCTCAAATAGCTCACAAATGACTCGACTCGTTTAGATACCTGAGATGTAAAAGTTAACACTACTTAAAGTACAATAGAATGATAAATTGATGCTTCTCATGACTATATAGGTGTGTTTTGTCATAACTACGAAGATATAAATATATAATAGAATTTTATACATGGTTTGGTACTTCACCGGTTCGATGTACTATAAAAACCGGTCTTTTGCACATCTATATCTATACTATATAATAAATAAATGTTTTGGAGTGACATTTGTTACTCTCATATTCACCCTCAACATTTTTTCCCTATTAATTATACAAGTTTCTTTAATTTTTTTAAAAAAATTTGTCTTCCGCATCTCTCCTATTAAATAATAATGATTTCTGTAATTATTTTTATAAAAAGTTTTTTATTTAAAAAATATGCCTGTTCATAAACTATTTTTATAAATTGAACATTTCTTTCATTTTTTTATAAAATATTTTTAAAAAATATTTATTTCATCAATAACATTCAACATACAAATGTTTATAGAAACTACCGGTTTACAACAAGTTGTCTTTATACATGGGTTTTAACCTAGTGATTTATATAGTAAGGTGGGAAAATAAATTAAATATTTGATTAGTTTATGATTATGATATGACGGGGATAAAATTTAGTTTTGGGTTAAATTTTATAAAATGATCTTACTTTTAAAGTAATATTTGATGATCTAAGTTTTTAAAAGACATATTTGAGATACGTGATAAGGTAATCAAGTTTTAATATTAATTTAATAAATTTATTTGTATATTTTTTCAGACTACAAAAACTACTCAATTTTTTAATATTATTTAATTATTATGAAATTTTCATAATCGTTAAAATAAATAATGTAAATGGAATAATAATAAAAAAACTAGGTTATTATTTAATAACTTTTTTTACATTGGGTTGGTGACCCAGTGGTAGAGGAAAATCTTTTAGAAACACCTAGGTTTGAGAAAGTCATAGGTTCAAGTCCCCTTTCAACAAGAATTTAGAAATTTGTCTGAAAAAAAAACTTTAATAACTTTTTTATTACATCTTACCACATTTAGAACTTCAAAAATAACCACTAAATAGTAACAAAGATTTTACATTTGTTTCGGTAAAAAGTAACGTAATTTTAACATTTCAATATAACTTATTTTTGTAGTTTAAAAAAGTTGAAGTTATTTTAGTGGGATGGTTAAAAACTTATTTAAACTAAATATTAAAAAAAAATTATACTCGTGAGAAATTTAATAAAATTTGGACATACAATTAATTGGCTAAGCATATGGAGTCAAATAGTTTGATTATATTTGGTCCAGTGGTATAGGCGATGAAGATTCAACCTGTCCACGCAGGTTCGAATCCGAGCAGAACCGGGTTTTAGTCCGGAGTGCGTTACGCTAGCGGGGTTTGACCCGTGTAGCGGCGTGGTTTCCCGGTGAAAGTCTAGCCTCTCGCTCTGAACCCGCGGGCCCGGTTCAGACAACGTAGTGGTCAGGTTGAGGGGTAACGGGTCTCCGACTTGTCGGAGATGCGACTGCCACTTAAAAAATGAAAATCACCTTTCAAAAAAAAAAATATATAAAGATTTGGAACGTTGCATAATGTTTAGTAAAAAATCACAACATTATTTAATTACTTAATTAGAAAATGCATTGAAACCAAGCATATATACTGCAACTAATAAATGGAAAATATTTTATAGAATAAAAAATTTAAATATTAAAGTTTCCATATTTCCCTCGAAATCATGTTTAAATAAACCAATTATTTTCACCTTCTCCACCAAAATTTTATAAACTTTCTACGTGATAAACACAGAGTGAAACAAGAAACTTAATTATGGAAGCAATGAAGATGATGATGGTGGTGGTGCTGGTTATGGCGGTGATCACGGCGGCGATGGGCGGAAAGGTTTATATGGTTGGTGATGATGAGGGTTGGACTAGCGTTGGTCAAGTGGATTATAAAACCTGGGCTTCTACAAAATTATTTCGAGTTGGTGACACCATTGGTAATTTATTTTATCTTTTCATGAAATAGTTTAATTTTTTAGTGTTTATTTTTAATTAATTTTAAAAATGTAATTTTTTGATGAAAAAATGGTTCTATATATTATAAACATAGAAATCGGTTGCTAACTTGGAAAAAAAGGGTAGAATGCTCTTGTATCAAAGTTTTTTTTAACGTTTTTATATTTTAATTAATTAATTTTTAACTTAAATTAGACTTAGATAAAACATGTTAGTTTGGACTTGTTATTTTTTTATAAACTTTTAAATATGTGATATATATTAAATACAATTGCAAAAATTACATTAAAATAGTCAATAAGAGATTTTATACGGGCATTAACGTATTTTCCTTTTCTAAAATCATTTATTATATATTTCTCAATGTTAAAAAGTCAAATGACATGTTTCCCCTTTCTAACACCCTATTCAAAAATTCAATTACATATTTCTCTTTTCTAAAACATATATAAAAAATAAAATATGTAATTGATTTTAAATGTTAGGTTAATATATAATTAATAGTCTTAGTAAGAGAATATATGTAAAAATCCATTTTACTTATATTTGTTTGATAAAAACATTAATAATATCTATATTGCATTTAACTAATTAAAATTCCCAAATTAATAATCAAATCCTTAATTTTTTAAATTGTTAAATGCAAATATAGATAAAATTGGCCATCAAAACATTCCTAATTTACGGATTTTTTTTTCAATCAAATCTCATATCAAAATAATTAGTTCAACTCAATACAAATGTTATAACAAAACTATTAAATTAATTTATTATTTAAATTTCTTTTATATATTTTGCAGTTTTTCAATATGCCAAAATTTTCCACGACGTTGCTAGAGTTTCATACACAGATTTTCTAACATGCAACACCACCTCTCCGTACACCACCTTCACCTCCGGCAAAGACTCTTTTACGATCAAATATCCCGGCCATTATTTCTTCATCTGCACCCAATCAACCCACTGTCAAGGCGGTCAGAAAGTGGACATCCGAGTACCCGTTGCCGGAGAACACGCCGCTCCTCAGCCCACCACCGCCGACAGCCCCGCACCGCTTCAACCGCTTCCGTTCCCCTACCCGCAACCCTATGTTCCATCACCGTCACCGGTGACACCTCCTCCGGCACCGGTACAAGCTCCGGGAATGTCTCAATCTCCGACACCTTCATTGGATAAAGAATTTCCGGCACCAACTCCGGCGGTTCCTCCCCCGGAGGCTACGCCGGCGCAGAAGAAAAATGTAGCAAGTCAACTAGGGTTTGGGTTTAAGATTTGGTCAACTATAGTGGTGGTTCACTTTTATTTGGTTGGGTTTGGTTTTTAGTTTTCTTGTAATTTTGTAGTAGTTTACTTTTGAGTTTGTTTTTTTCTTGTACCAGATTTGAATTAATGAATTGTTCTTTTTTGAATTAATGTAAAATGTAGCCAGTCAACTCCGGGAATGTTTTTTTTTTACTTTCTTTCTATATAAAGTTAAAACAATGTATTTGGTTAACAAAAGTTTAAACCGGTTTTAAACTTGGCTGAAACCAGTTTTGAGAGTGTTTTGACCAGTTAGGTTTAAGGTTAAACCAGTTTCAGTCTATAGGTTTTACAAACTAGCAATTTAAACCTGCTTCAAACGTTTAACAAATGATTTAGGTCAGTTTTCAAACAGGAATGGGAACCTAAAGTGGTTTTCTTTGCATTTTACTTGTATGAAAAGTAGGCATAACATTCAAAAAGTTGTACGTTGATATTTTTACATAAGATTGACTTTTTAAAGTTGTCCCACATAATGTTACTCAAGTTATAAGTTCATTTCATTTAATGAACTAGGGTTTAGGATTAAGATGTGGTCAACAATGAACTAGCTAGGAGTTTGCTTTTACTTGGTTGGGTTTGGTTTTTAGTTTGCTTGTAATATTGTAGTTTATTTTTAATTGTACCAAGTTTAAACATCTTAGTTATATATATTACTAGCTTAGATCCTGTGCACTATACACGGGGTGAAAAATATCAATACATAAAATTCTTAAATCTTTATATGTATATTTTACAGGTGTAAAAATGTATCATATACTAAGGATAGAAAACAAAACTCAAAATATGTAAAAACTAAAATATAATTGGGTTTCGAAAATACATTAAGTAACGTTTAATGTAATTTGATTTTCATTTATTATTTGATAGAAAATTGAAAATAAAAGTTAAATAATTAGATTTTAAAGTTTCAGGGGGATAATTTAAAATAAATGTGTTTTATTAATATAATTAATATTTTATTTAAATATATATTATTGTTAAAAGATGGTGGTGCATTTAATAAGAGAGAGAGGCGTGAAAAAAATAATGAGAATGAATGTGGAGTCGACACGTGGCATGAAAAAACCTTTATTTATTATATAGTATAGATTAGAGCTCGAGCCGAGCCAGCTCATTTAACTTAGAGCTCGACCCAAGTTGAGGCTGGCTCGGCTTGTTTCGTTAAGCAGCTCTACGTGTGATCTAGTAAATAAACAATACCGAATAATATAGCAGAAATAAGAAATCCGCTAAATCTGATAATATCCGAACTTGTTACATCTCACCCGTATCCAGCATTATTATAGTGAACATTCTTGTAACAGAACCAAATGGCAAGACATGTACCAGGTTAAAACCGAGTAGTGACCTGAGAAAATAAGCTTTTGAAGTCTTTTGTCGGTGTTCCACTTCCCTCGGGTTTGGATGCAAGATCAAATGCCTTGAATTTCGCCTCCTCGTATTGCAACACCTGCTTGCGACGAATTTACCAGATGTCATCGAAAAGCCATAAACTAACCGCTAGTTTTTAATAGTGTCACAAATGGATGGATACAATACCTGTATACAGACTTCAGCCACATCTGCTCTGGCAATGGTTCTAGTTTCAGTCTCGAGAAGCTCGTCATCTTTTCCAACTAGCAGCTCCCGAACACCACCTTCCTTGTCTTGCAAACCCCCAGCCCTGCATCATCACCACAAAGTTTCAAATCACATGCCAGGGAACATTTTTAGCTAAACGGGTTGTGTCCAGGTCGACCAGTCTGGTACACAGGTATCATGTTTTAGAGTTTAAATGTAAATGTTCTATATACATTTATACTTTTGGTTGAAAATTTATAATATGAAAAAATAAGAAACAAAAAAGTTTCAGGTTAAACGGGTCGTGTTCATGTGCCCGACACGATTTTTGGGTTCGACCCGCGAACACGACCCATTTAACACCCCTAGTAAAACCTACCAGTCAAAATGGGATTTCAATTTTTGAATCAAGGAAAATGAAAAAAGATCTTACTAACCTTATAATGGTGTATGGAATCCCAGAGTCTGCTAGATACTGTTCAGCCTTTCTCTTCCAGACCTGCAAACAACAATGCCATTCATTTCATACTCTTTGTTACAAACGCTTGTGATAAATGTTCATAGCTTCTAACATGTCTGAATTTAATATTGTTAAAAAGTTATAAAAACTAGAAAAAGAAGAACCGCAAGTGCATGCTTGAGAAAAAAAAGGTTAAACGAACCAGTATATTTCCGTTTCCCAGGCTGTTTAAAGGGTGGTTAAGATTGGTTCCACCCATGGAGCCAACCAGAACAATTTGCTTCACTCCAGCAGCTTTAGCTGTACACCAAAACAGAATCATAGAACCCAAAGCAAAATGCCAAAATATAACACGGAGAAGACTTGTTATGTGGCATCCGACCCACTCATACCAACCAATATTGTCAGTTTTGACCACGAGGAGCTCATGGGTTTTTTTTTGTTACATGAGTGGAAACTTCCGGGAGGTGACCCATCCTGGATTGTTCCCACCCAAGCACCTTTGTTTTGAAAAGCACAAAGCGCCTCGAGGCCAAAGTGCGAGGGGCGAGGCGTGAGGCAAGCGTTTCATGTACGCGAGGAGTTGCTCTATGTACAACTAAATAAGCTTTATTTACAAAGTTGTATCCCTCTCAACTCTTTTACATATAAGTTTTTTTATCAAGTAACCATTCATAATCTTTTTATCCCTAATTTTGACCATTATGTACATGAAGCGCCACCTCAAGGCCTTGATGCATTTTTCAAATTGTATCGCACACCTCACGCATAAGGAGCGCTTTTTAAAACCAAGCCAAGCACGCTTAACTGTGAACTCTCATCCACAACTAATGCACCCACAACGTGTTGGTGGTACTTGAGGTCCAATGATACTTAGGCATAGTTGTCAATAGCGAATAGCGGTAAATAGCGACAAGCCACCTATACGCTACGTAGCGAATAGCGGGAACTATTTCACGTTTAGCGATACACTAGTAGAAAGTTTTAGAAATACATTTAGTCAACTATTGTAGCAATTACCACCAAAATAGCTAAAATACACTATCACTAATCATCTAAATCATCTAAATCTTCATAAAAACAGTCACCCTAGCGAAATAAATAAATAAATAAATAAAAAATTAAATTCGCTATATTTCCGCTATGTCGTCGCTATACACTAGATAGCGGGCATCATCCGAAACGCTACATAGCGCGCTATAGCGCCCGCTATGATCGCTATTGACAACTATGTACTTAGGCCAACCGTAGTGGTTTCACACCCAAGTGATTCACGCCCCACGCCCCGCCACGTCACTGCCACATCAGCACAGGGGAAATTACTGCCTAGAATCACTAAGGTGCGTAGTGGTTTCACGCCCCGCATTAATGAGTGATTTTTTTAATTTCATTTGTTAATTTTTAAAACAATTATTTATTAGTTAAAATGTCGATCCAAATACGTTAAAAAACCACTTACGTGATGAAAAATAGTTTTTTGAAAATAGCTTCGTTTTCGTTAATTTATACCTGGATGGTCAGAAAAATAAAATAAACAAACCCGTGTATTTCGTTTTTTTTATAATTACCAAGCATTAGTTATTTGAGAAAAACCAAATAAAATCAAAATAGTAAACATTTAATCGCGGTGCCTGCCTGCAAGGGGCACATTTCCATGATTGGTTAGGCATTAAATGGAAATGTGCCCCTTGAACTGTGGATGAAATCACGCCTCAAGGGCCTCACGCCCTTGTGGCGCGGTGTTCACGGGCGTAAAAGGGTGAGGTGGATCACGATCCCACTACGCATGGTCTTATGGCACAGTATCTCTCCTCCGAGGTAGTCGAAGGCGATAGGCACTCTCAAGATGCAAAGGGTGAGCCTTGAGCCTAGGCGCATAACCCTTAAAAAGCAAGGGCGAGAGACAAGCAAGACGCACAGCGTAAACATGCCATTTTTAGCCCGTTTTTGGTTTGTTTAGACCGTTTTAAACTAGTTTAAACCAGTTCAGACAAACTTTTTCCAAATTTTCCGTGCCTTGCCTCGCCTTTACCGCCTATGACTACATAGCTCTCCTATGGACGAAAAGAAGTCCGATTTGCCTAACGTGTCACACGCTAAACGACCTTTACTTACCAGCATCAATTTGATTCTTTTGCCCTTCCCAGTCAACCTAAAACATACCATCTTTCAATCACCAAAACGAAACAAACCAAGCGAAAACGCAAACAACTTTAACAATAACAAACAATAACCTGTTCAGGATATGATCCCTCTTCAAAATAGAACTCAGGCCTTCCACCTTTACTCGGATCAAAACCCGGTTTCATTTTGGGGACAGCACTAGTCAAAATCACAACAGCATCTACACCTTCAACAGCAGGAACAACACTTTCTACATTCCTTATATCTCCGATCAAAACGTCGTCGTCTCCGCCAATTTTCCCCTTACTCTCCTCCGTTCTAACCAAACCTCGTGCGATATACTCCCCTGACCTCTCCTTCAGCTTCTTATAAACTATTTGACCTAAATTATCAAATCGACAACAAACGCTTCAATTTCGGATTCAAATTGATTATATTATACACGAAGAGAAGGATTTGAGTGTGTGATTGAAGTTAATTTGACGACATAAGTGTGGAAATTGAAGAATGGAAGTCATACCAGTTCTGCCGCCGGCTCCGGTGACGAGGACGGTGGTACGGGTGGATTCCGCCATTGCGAGAACTGAGAATCGGGTGGTGGTGGTGGTTGGTGGACGGGTGAGGGAAATGGTGGTATTGGTGAAGGTAGAATTGAATTGTGGTAGAAGGACACGTGTCGCCATTGATTGTGGTGGCTTCCAGAGAATTCGGCGACTTTTTACGATTTGGAGACTTTGGATTTCCTTATCCAATATCGGATTTGCGTATTGTTTCACACTAGAAGTTAAGAACCGTCCGATACGGCGGGATCGTATGGTGACATTAATATGGTTAAATACATAATTAAGCTCGCATGATGTGGCGCCTTAGCACATTTCTTTACGTGTGTTACGGCGGTGACATTAACGTCGTTAAATAAATAAAAGAAATGTATGGAGTTGCGGTGGTTCAGTATAGATAGAAAATAGTATTACGTCTAGCACGTTGCGGAGTAAACAGGACGTAACACTGAAATGATAAATCAGAAGAAAAATATAAAAAAACAACTAAAAGAAAAAAAAGGCCGAAAACAGTAAAGTGGCGGTCATGATATGCAAAGTCGGGTGAGAAAATTCACAACCTTAAGAACTAACCAATCTCACTCTTAAATTCGTAAATAATAAAATGACTAAACACAACTTATAAAAAAAGCATCTAAGTAATAATAAGAAGTTATTAAAAAAAGGATTATTGAATTTTAATAATCTCACCTTTTACCAGTTGGCTAATAATAATCCCAACTGAGAATATTTTTATCACCGGTCCCTACTTTCAAACTATTTTTTTACATTAGACCCCCCGTTAAAAAAACTTAACACCGTTAGAGTTTATATCACGTGGACATCTGCAAACAGTCGGAAAGTCGAGCCAAACTAGCAGTGGTCTCGTGGTAGCTTTTGAAATTGGCTCTGGTGGTGTTTAACTGGTCTCGTGGGTCCGGAAAGTCCAAACAGAGACAACGGTAGTGTTTAACGAGACCAGTTAACACCACCAAAGCCAATTTCAAAAGCTAACACGAGACCACTGCTAGCTTGGCTCGACTTTTCGACGGTTTTCAGATGTCCACGTCATAAAAACTCTAACAGCGTTAAGTTTTTTTAACGGGAGGTCCAATGTAAAAAGTAAGGACCGATGGTAAGAATATTCTCAGTTGAGATTATTATTAGCCAATTGGTAAAATGTGAGATTATTAAAATCCAATAAACCTTAAAAAAAACATCTTAAGTTCAAACACTTCCCAATTTCGAATCTTCACGTGAAAAAGAAGAGAAACAAAAAAATCCAGCAATATCTCCACCTACAACCAGAGAAGTCATCTTCCTCATCACTCACCTCTTCACCTAATACCTTTATGAAATTTCGTCGCCATCTCTTCTCTGGTTCCGACGGTTGCTCCGGCTTTCGTATCCAGACCTGTTCAAAATTTGGTCGCCGCTTCTCTTCTGTAGTTCTGAGTCTTCTGACGGTTGCTCTCCACCGCTCGTATCCAGATCTGGTCACCCCGTCGCTGTTCCACCTAGATCCGACAACTGCGTATGAACTAACGGTCCAACCGCGGTCAACGGACCGACAGTTTAACGCAAGGCGCTCAAACCGGCCGGTTATTTCAGAGACGGTTCAAAAGGGGTCAACCGGACCGCCGGCGGCGACGGGTGCCGGTCCGACCGGTCTAAAAAACATTGATTCTAACTCTAATTATGTCTGTGTTTAAGATTTATTAGCGGCTGGTAAAAAGTGGGATTCGAACTCCATACGCTGAATATGATGAGATGGGCGGTGCCTTATTTCCCATTGGTCCACCGACCATGGGAAATAAGGTTTAGTAATTTGAATTTTGATCGATTGTTTAAAAGAAATTAATTTCCTCAATAAAAAATAAGAATTAAAAGAAACATTAAGGATTTAAGCAATGTTTTCAGAACCGGACCGGACGTCGAACCGGTCTCCTTACCGGTCCACCGGTCGGACCGGATTTAAGAACCGGACGACGTCATAAATATTATAAAAATATATCAGTCTAAATAGCCATTAATTCTTTAAAAAACCACCAACAAGTCAATTCCAATAATTTTAAACCAACAATTACCTACGAAATACGAAGCCAAGAGACTTAAAAAAGATTAAAAAAAATAAAAAAATAGTCAAGCGGTTCAACCGGTCCGACCACCCGGTTTCCGGTCCGACCGCCGGTTCGCTGCAGAAACGGTTCAACACATGTAACCGGACCGGTCAGACCACCGGTTCCCGGTCCGACCGGCCGGTCCGGTCCGGGTTTCAAAACATTGGATTTAAGGGTACAGGTACACTGGGAGTGAAAGAGGCGTGAAACACCACTCTTATGAGGCTTGAGAGCCTTTGGAAATTGTTTGTGATGAGATGGTTTTCACGTAGCGTGCAATTTTTTTTTCACACGGGTCTCACTAACGCCATTAAGCCTTACGCCCTAAGAAACGTAACAAATTCAAACGTCAAATTAACAAAATGATATAATAACTAAATGATATGTCATTTTGTACTAAATTAGTTAAAATAGGTAAACCTAATGGACGAAAATCGATTATCACTAGGCAGGTAAAAGAAACGAACGTTAGTGAACCGTTCGGTATGATGTTTGTTTATGTACATTCATTTAATAAATGAACAAATGTTTTTATTTAATTAAACGAATGAATATGAACAAGAATTTTAAGTATTTGTGTTTGTTAGATTAAATTCTAACAAATAAACATGAACAACAATATTTATTATGTGGCTTTTTATATTAATGAATTAGTTATTTTTTTATTTTAAATCTAATTGCAAGATTATTATTGACCGTGCCCATATTTTGAGGTCTAAAACCCAAAAAATGTTCTATCATTAGCGCAAATTAGCCTTCATTTAGTCATATCGTATGTTCGAGGATTCAGTCAAATCTTACTTTTATAATTATAAGAAATACGAAGATCAATCTAAGTTTAAAAACAAAAACATTGAAGAGATTAATATCAGAATTTAACAGTCTTTTTCTTCTTTATTTACAACTCTTTTTTATTTCTACCTCTATAATTTAACTAAATATTATCTTTCTTTTAATTTATTTTTAACTTTATTTTAAAACAAAAACAATGTTTTAACCGCACCACCACCATTGTCGCCCACACTACTATCTCTTCTACTTGTCAAAGGGAGGGTTGTTCCATGCAACTGGATGCGAGGTTAACTATCTGAGGTAATTAAATGTGATTTTTTATGTTTGGTAGCGAACTACCCTAGCCAGTTGGCCAAAAACACCCTATTCAACTGGATGCGAGGTTAATTATGCGGCTGAGGTTGATTATATTCTAGTTAGACCATTCTATCACGACGAACACCACATCAATTATTTAAGTTTATTATTCTAGAATATTTTTATTAGTCAAAAGTTGTTGGAACTCCTTATGGCCATACCTTATGTAGCTCCTAATATTTCTCCTAATTTTGTATAGTGATTAACTATTTAATCTCCATGTAACCATATATAATTCAATATACGAATTATATTCAATTCCATTATTCTCCGCATTACCATATATGGTATCAGGGCTTTCTATCTCAAACGAGTCGACCTTACTCCTCCACCACCTTCACCTTCAAATCAATCGATAATGGCAGACAACCCACAACTGGTTCACATCACTGCCTCATCCCACTTTCCAATCAGTTTTACCCCCGTTAAATTTTCGGTCTAGCGTAAGCAAATATAATCCACCCTAATCGGCCTTCAACCTGATTCATTCATCAATGTTGAGCACCGATAGTCGCAAAAAACCCTAGCAGACAACAAATCGAATCCTGCATACCTGCCATGGTACCGACATAATCAAATCTCAATCAGCATCATACTAGGAAGATGTTCCATCCCTCTACAACCTCCCATCTCATTAGTTGTCACTGCCCAAGATGCTTGGAACCAACTTAATTCAAGCTATGCAAGTTCGTCACAAAGTTGCATCATCTCCCTCAAATCCAAATTGGCCAATAAACCCAAAGAAGTCGCACGATTCAAAAGTTCCTTCGAGATATGAGGTCTATAGCCAATGACCTAGCTCTTGCACATAGCTAGGTTGCAGAAAAAGATCTACTTGTCCACATCCTCTCCCAACTTGGCGATGAATATGTATGATTATTGTTCAAATGTGCATCCTTGTGTATATGCTTGGAAAAGTCATTACATTCGTTTTGAATTCCTCAGTGATTATGAATTGCTAGATGAATTTGTAATTCATATATTCGTGATTTGATATTCACAAGTTGAAGAACTTTTTGATTATATTTCATTACATGATTCGAGGTGGTTAATATGTGTTTATTGTATTGACTTTCTAAAGAGTTGTGTGACTAAGAGTCATTATTAGGATATTAGTTCATCTTTATATTCAACATAATGTTATCATTGGGTTTGCACAAAATGATTTTAGGTGGTTACTATGTTAACATTGCTTTAACTTTCCGAAGAGTCATATGATTAGATGACCCTGACGGGAGTCTATTATATCTTTGTATTGCATGTGTATAAAATGATCTCATCATGAATCTATATATCTTGTCATTATTTGGCTAAGTGGATCCGAAGTCTAAATGAATATCCTCTCTTGCTTGTTTATTTGCCCGCCTTCTATCTATCTTTTATGTTTATTTAGTTTAAAAATATAAAAATATCAAGTCTTCTACTTTGATCGGCTAGACAGTGACAAAGGTTTATTACCGACAACTATCATGTCCACGGATCGATAACCGGTTCTTACCTAAAGTTATATTATTATATGATATGTACACTTGTCTATTGTGTGTGTAGTTTAGTCCTAAGGTGATAATCGTTTCTTTATTTTAAACCCAATTTGTGTGAAAAATCTTTATTAAATATACACTTTACACACATCACTAACTATACCGCCCGTCAACTAAGACGATCTTACGCATCCAACACGTCTCAAAGAATGAAGAGAAGAATATATCTATGGAAGAGCCATTAGTCGCTTCATTCGTTATTGAGAAACTTATATAATCTGATTAAAACCAAACAAATATAACTGATATATAATCAAACAAAAACATATTACATTTGATCTATTTTATGAAGAAAACGAGATAAAAAAGGCTTGAAAAGAGAGTCGAAGTTGTATCAAGTAAGTTGGACACATATGAAACAAACGTATAAAGTACGGTATTACATTGTTTCTTCTTTTGTCTTTCTTACTTTGGATTTAGCAATTTGGACTTCACTTTGGTCGAGTTGAAAGGGGTGGTGTGTAGAACCAAGACAATGGGGTATGATGGTGTAGGGAGGGAGAGCCAATGGCTTGTTTTGGTACCTTCCAATTTATAAATTAATAATTACATGTTTTTAATGTATTGTATAAGAATGTGTTTTTGATGTTTGTGAAGATAAAGTATATATGAAAATGTCGTCGTTTCATAATTAATTAATAATAGTGTAACGAGTATTAAATCCGATGGATCCCTAAAACCAATAAAATGCCTTCAAACATGAAAAACACCAATTCCTTTTCACAATCTCCCACTTTCCTTTGTTTTCTTCTTTTATTTATATTTTCTCCTTTCTAGCTAGGCTTCTCTAACACACATCTTTTATAGGTTTTTGTTATATACTTATAATTTATAATTTTGTGTATTACTCGTCTTAAATAAATATAATGTTATATATCTAGTAATAAAAAATTATTTCTTTAAAAACTTATGTATTACACTGTAGAGTTGAATAAAATATAATATAATTTGTTAACATATACGCTCGTCAATTTATATATCTTTAAAAAAATATACTTTGGCGTGACAGTTATAAATTATGTTAAGTTCATTTTTAAAACAGTTTTTTCAACAACGTATTAATTTTTTTTATATAATTGATGAATGTTAATTTATATTAAACTCATTTGGTTAATGATATATAATAACTATCCGTAATTAAATTTATATTAAATATTTAAATATATATTATTCATATCATTATTTAATAGGAGAGTGATGGAAAAAACATGTTAAGAATGCACCAGAAAATGACATGTTTCCCCCTGAGATTTTTATTTATTAGTATAAAGATATGAGAATGATCTCTTAAGAACTCATAAATACTTGAAAACTGCGATAACTCACGTAAATAACAATCAAAGCCACTTTTTTTTGTTTTTAATATCTTTATTATCAAAATATAACATAAAAAATGAGTTGTCTCTCCAATTAATCAATCTCTCATCTCTAAAATTTTCTTAAAAAAATTTGTACACATTGTGTATAGTAAAAACTTACACATGTGTAGATGGTAAAGTTACACATGTGTACAATTTTTTAAAATATACGAATACATGTAAATATAAATTTATTTTTTTATGTTGTATTCTAATAATAAAGGTAGTAAAAATAAAAATAATAGTTTTGATTGGTTTTTTCATGAGTTCTCGTGAGTTTTTTTTAATTATAAAATCTTATGTAATAATAACAAGTCTGTTACGTATGAGGAGTTGCAACAGATGTAAGATTCAGGAAATGAAGATGGACATATTTTATCTTATCATTATTATTACGATCAAGAGATAACTACTTTGTCACTCAGAGAACTATGTAGACTTCTATTTGTTTGATCATCATTCTTATTTTTGTATCCGTATAAAACTGACCTTTTCTATTATTTTTAGAGACGATGGGACACAGGCTTGGACGTTACTTCGGAGGCGGCTAGAATGATAGTAAGTTATGAGAAAATGATTAAAGGTGATTGATTTTTCAAAACTGTTCGACGAAAGTTTCTACCAATGTAGACTTGCTATCGACGGGTTATTCCTATTGACAATATAAATGCCAACAAGAAGGATCACGTAAATGTTAAGAAGATTTAGTAATTTATATTTAGAATTTTGTAATTTATATGTGTTCTTGATTGTTTTTCTTGATTCAAGTAATACTTCAATTGTAATCGAAATAAGTTATTGAAAACCGACCCAACGACAATTTTCCAAATCATATACCTTGTGTAATAAGATTGGTTAGAGTACTTTCTTTAATTGTAATGATACTATTACTATTGGCAAACTTTTAGATAATTAAGTAGATTGGTTAGCATTACGACTCTCATTGTTTTTTATAACTATAATTATTTACAACAAGTGATAATTGAAAAAACTTTGATTAGCAACTTTTACGTTGTCATAATTTCTATAATGAGATAATCCTCCCATGTTTTGGTAAACCGTAGGAGAAGTATACCCATGAGCATATGATGACACCGAGCCCAACGTAAGTATCAGTTAGGACTATCACCTCTGCCCACCCCCCTTCTAGCTTGAGAGATTATTACTGTATGAACACATTTTATATATTATATATTTTAATTTACATAAATTATTATTGATTTTGTAAATAATTTCTATTTCAAGAAATTATAAATATATTTTATTTATTTTATTTTTTAAAAACAACTATTACTGATGGTACTGCATTGATGATGTTGATGAAATAACCATCGATGACAGGCCATCGACGATCTATACGTGGGTAGGTAGTATTCATCAATACACTTAGTTACAATATTTAATGCTATTGTGAAGATATTTAATACTCATTGGTCGTATGCAAAGAGCTTCAGATTTTAACTCGTGTCTGGACTTGTATGAAGAAAACGGTTCTGTAGTCTTACTCGTCCGGAGCCATGATACTCCGGTGTTACTTGGTCCGACTCTATGTTGTTGCGGTGTTACTTGGCCCGAAGCTATGTTGATCAGGGTGAGAGATTTGAGGGATTAACCTTCACTAATCACATAGTTTTTCCAATGTAACAAAGGATTATGAAGTATGTTGAAACTTGAAAGTGTTATAATGAACATAGAATTTCACGAAAAGCTAAATTAATAAAGTAATTACATGTGAAATTTGGCACACTTGGTCACGTGTAGTGACAAAACTTACACGTGAGATTGGAACAATGTAATCAGGAAAATGTCCACTGCTAGTCGACAAGTACTAATGCTACCTACGTAAAAAATATAAATAAAAAGGTAAAAAGAATCCACAATTAATAACACTTTTTAGATGTACGATTATATTTTACATAAATATCATAAGATTCCTAGTTTTAATATCATACTCGTATATTTATGTTTTCCAATGTTTACTAAAACATTTAAGTTATAGCGTGTATAATGTGTAAAGGAAGTTAAAAGTTACTAAAATACATTAATTTTTTTAAACCTTATAAACAATTGTGTGTTACTTGGATAACTTTGTTGACGGTTTCGTTGCTATGACTTTATTTTATAAGTTTTCGAGTACGTTAATTTCTTCCATAATTCAATGTGTCGCATCACGCGTGAACGCACAGTTATAGTTTTAACTAAATCGAAGCAATTTTTTTATGCATCAAATGTAAAAAGTGGTATGTATGAACATGTATGTAGATCGTAATCCTCCTTACACTTTTACCTTCGCCTTTTTTTATGTGAATATTATTCATAATTTTAACGGATTTCATATATAACAATGTCATTGAATATATGTGTAATATGTTGTATATTTAATGGTCATAATCCTCTCTACATTTTTACCAGGGTTTATGATTGGATCTATTTTTCACCCAAAGAAACCTCACTCTCTTGATATTTGCGATGATCTTTGCGATCGAGATTTGGTTTGTTGGAGATTTTTTTTTATTTTGAGCTTTTCATAAACTCCAACATGTAGTGAAAGTAAGCACTTGAAAACATCTTCTTTGTGATTTCCCCATGTTTTAACAAGTAATGTTGGCCCAAAATGATCTTTTACTCTGAATACAAAAATTGACGGTACCCCACACCATGAAGAGATGTAATGTCATACCATGGTTGCAATTATTCACGAAGTGAAGAGTGTTCAATATTTTTTTCACAAAGAGTGTAGAACTCGAGCTAACCATCAATTTTCTTTTAGACAAGGTTGCAAGAGTAGCAATTCGACCCATTTCGGCTCTCTGCGCGAATAAAATTATCTTAATAAGGATCTAATTGTTCACTTTTGAAACGAAGTTATTACTTGATCCGTCCACTCACCCAAAGAGGCTTCTCACCGATTTGACAACGAGAAGATCCCACTCGGGTCAGCTTGCCAAGACCAACTTTATTCAGTAGTTCAAAACTTGATTTTAGCTCCGATTCTTCTTCTCCTTCCATTGGTTATATCGTTCCATCTCCAATGCACAGAGGAACTTTCTCCTTGTCGAGGGTTCTCGTGTTAAACGGTGCCCCTCCATCAGAGGTCGAGGGTTCAAGTCCAGTTATATATTATGGAGTAGAATTAGATAAATGTGTGAGTTGTGATTTAAAAAAAGTATTATATAAAAAATAAATATTAATTTGTACACAATAGCTAAAAGTGTATAGACAATTTTATTTGTAGCAATTATTTATTAAATTTATACTAATATGTGATACTTGAAGTAGTGAAAACTGAATTTATATTTAAAAAAAGTGTTTACCATTGCATGTGTAACTAAATTGTGATAGTTTATATAAAGAATCTATAATGCCATGTCTTTTACTTTAAAGTTTAAACTGTCATATTATGTGTTGTGTTTTTAAAAATTATAAAATTATGAATAAATCTTATAATAATGGTGATGAGTTTAAAAGATAAATACAAAAATAAGTTAAATAAATATTATGTGATTTTTTTGTTTAGAATATAAATTGAGCATTTAAAAATATTATCTAAAAGATTGTAAATACTTTGTAACTAAACTTTTATCGCCTTTAAAAAAAAACTACACTTTTATCACTATTAATAATTATAAATATCGATTATAGGGTTTGTTTTTAGGTATAATTAACCCGAATCGCACCTTTAATAAAAGCCACTTAAATAAGAATTTTATTGCATGCAACAAATAGGCAATTTAAGCTTTGTTTTAAGAAATTAAAAAGCTATAGTTTTGAGTATATTAATCTGGAAATAAATAAACATTTGCTTCCAAGACAAACTACGTTTCATAATATTTTTATTAAATTAGAAACAAATCAAGTTTTGGTATTAACAAAATATTGCATATATCATTGAAGTTTAAACTAAAAGTATTTATAATTAAAGTTGTATCATACTCATCTTACGAATTTATAACGTCCAATCTAAGAAATTTTAATTATCAATAGATGTTATATAAAAATATCAAAGAAATTTGTAGGGCCGAATTTCATCATGTTCACAGAATTGAATATAAATAATTACCTATAAAAGTTTTGTTTTTTTAATACATAAACCGATGCTTTATTTTATTTTTACCAAAATCATAAGTTGATAGCCTTATAAATATTATTAAATATTTCTTTATAAATCAAATATATTTTTTTAGAAGTCATCATAAGAATAAAGAGGTAATATCATGATTCGGATTCAACACTTCGTTTATTAATAAACTAGTTTAGATCCCGTGTTTATACACGGAGTAAAAATTAAAAATATAAATATATAAAGTTTTTAGATTTTATGTATGTATATTTTATAGGTGTAAAAATATACTAAGGATAGAAACAAACTCAAAATATGTAAAAATTAATATATAATTTGGTTTCGAAAATACGTTAATTACAATTTAACATAATTTAACTTTCATTTACTGTTTGATTGAAATAAAAGTTATAAAATTAAATTTGAAAGTTTCTTATAATAAGGGATATATTAAATTAAATGTATTTTATTAGTATAATTAGTATGTTTTTTTAAATATATGTTATTATTAAAAGATAAAAGTGCATTAAATAAGAGAGAGAGACGAGAAAAAAATGGTGAGAATAAATATGAAAACGACACGTGCCAGTAAAAACATTTATTTATTATATAGCATAGATTAGTATTTTCTTTAAATATATATTATTATTAAAATATAGAGGTGTATATCTAATAAGATAGATAAGTAGGAAAAAAATGATAAGAATGAATATGGAGACGGCACGTGACATGAAAAAACCTTTATTTATTATATAGTATAGATAAGTAAAAATATAAACACGAGTGTGGGTCAAGCTCATTTAACCTCGACTCGATTCAAATTTTTAATAGTCAGTCTGAAGTAACATACGGACGTCTCGGTTCGTTTGCACTCCCTTACCACTCTTCAACAAATTAAAACTCAAATGTATATATTTTTAATTTTTAACCCTTGAAACTAATTTACTTCTATTTTATATCTTAATCATGGTTTTATTAAGAGTTAAGTATATAATTGATCACTATATGATATTTTAAATTTTGAATTTTGTTCATAAGTTTAAAATTTTACACTTTCAATCATTAAATTATGCATAACGTTATATGTTTGGTCCTAAATATAATTAACTTTTCTATTAAATATTTTAAAAATGACTCTTAGTTCACAAAAATATTTAATAGAAAATTTAACTGACATTAAATTTAAGGGACTAAATATGTTACGTTTTTCATAAATTCGAGACTGAGAGCGTAATTTTTTCAAACTTATAGACTAAATCCAAAGTTTGTACATGTCACGTGGACTATCCGTGTAGGTAACTCTTTTATTAATTTATACAATTTCTATATATTTAAATAATACAAGAAATATGTTTACAGTTTTAATAAAAAAAATATAAGAAAAAACATTAGATATGCATTTATATATACTTTTAAAAAGTTATAAAATAAATAAACACTTAATAATATACTGTTATTACACCAGAATATAAGTGGCTGCTCCATCATCTCCTTTTTCTGCGTTTACAAATACGAACTGTGAGTCTGTTCTTGAAGTGCGAGAACCACTGTGTGTAAGCGTAACCTTAAGCCTCCACGTATTCTCTTCGAATCAATTACAACAGTATTCGAAGTTAGTTGCCAAATCACATTATGGAGCTCAGCAAGGTCACGTTGGAGATATTCTCAAAGCTCGAACAACAATGGCTGTCTCAACGCGAAGGCAACAGGAAAACGCGTGTTCTCACCATTGACGGTGGCGGAACAACCGGCGTACTTTCCGGTCCCGCCTTAATCCACCTCGAACACCAGATCCAACTCAAAACCAGTAATTCTAACTCTCGAATCATCGATTTCTTCGACATTATCGCCGGTACTGGAATCGGAGCGATCCTCGCGGCAATGCTTAACGCCGACGACGGAAACGGCCGTCCGCTTTTTTCGGCGAAACAGGCGGTTAAATTCTTAACCGACAGGCGAATGGAGATGTATAAGGTGAAGAACGTCGGTGTTGTTAACCGGCGACGGATGTTTTCCGGCAAGAGTATGGAGAAGGTTCTGAAGGAAGCGTTCACTAGAAACGTTGACGGTAAGGTTTTGACGTTGACGGACACGTGTAAGCCTCTGATTGTTCCGTGCTATGATCTCAACAGCTCCGCGCCGTTTGTTTTCTCGCGAGCCGACGCTTCTGAATCGGCTAGCTACAACTTCGATCTCTGGAAGATTTGCCGGGCCACATCGTCTGATCCGTCGATGCTCAAGCCGTTTCACCTAACTTCAATCGACGGTAAAACCTCTTGCTTCGCCGTAGACGGCGGATTAGTGATGAATAATCCTTCCGCCGCCGTCGTCACTCACGTGTTACACAATAAACGTGATTTCCCCTCCGTCACCGGCGTCGAAGACCTCTTAGTTCTCTCCCTAGGCAACGGTCAGTTAAATAATTCACCGCAACGAAAGGTTAACGGTAGCGGTTATTGCCGGAATCAATACGTCGTTGGCATTGTTCTCGACGGTGTATCGGAAACCGTTGACCAGATGTTAGGTAACGCCTTCTGTTGGAACCACACGGATTACGTTAGAATTCAGGTAATATTTTGAGGAAATTATTTTTTAATTTTTCATGCTGGTTTTTCTAGCGGCGGAGATACTGATCGGAGAGTTTAATTTTGCAGGCGAACGGTTACTTGAACGGCGGAGTGGGGCCGAAGACGGAGGAAGTGTTAATGGAGAGAGGTGTTGAATCGTTGCCGTTTGGTGGTAAGCGGTTACTGACGGAGACTAGCGGGCAACGAATCGAGAACTTTGTTCATCGACTTGTACTAGCATCACGAACTACTAGTTTGCCTCCAAGTCCGTGTAAAAGTGCTGCCGTTAGTCAACTTGTTAACGGCCGTTAAGTCTTAGATTTTATTTCTTTCTGCATTTTTTAGGTTTTTTTTTTTTTTTTTTTGCATTTTAGGTATTTTCTAAAATGTTGTATCATGTTTGCAGTGAAAGCCACGTGGGGTTCAATCAGTAATAAAACAATAACGACTATCGTTTTCATCGACCACTATTTTTCACATCAAATATTGAATTAATAAAACTAAAGCCGAGTTTTCACATCAAATATTGAATTAATAAAACTAAAGCCGAGGGTGTTAAGCAGCTCGACCGAAGGTCGAGTTCTAGATCTCTTAGCCCGAGCTTGGGCTCGGGCTCAAGATCTCTTAACTCGAGCTTGGTTTATTTAAACTTATAAGAGGTCGAGCTTGTGCTCAGCTCGTTTAGATAAATATCATGTCATGTATTATATAATCGAGCCGAGTCATTAACAGTGTTGGTTTAATTAATAAGGATAATCGAGCCAACCCGAGCTCTAAAGTATAGATTATTATTCTAGTTTGAGCTTGAATACGTAGACTAATCGAGCACGAGTCAAGTTTTAAGGTTGTGTAGAACTCGAGTGTTATATTGTTTTGACTCAAACTCGACTCATTTGTCATTTTACGAAGACAGGATTTGATACCGATGAATTGACCTAATATGGTCAAGTGTTAATTTGTATATCCTGCTTGTCAATTTTTGGAACATAAAAGGGGCCCTTTGACATACTTCACTACGATCTAACCGAAAGACTACATTATTATATTCATAAAAAGCAAACTGTTTGACTACAGTATATCGTTAAGAGTTAATGGAGTTTTAATATATTTTAAAAATATTGTACTTTTTTTAGAAATGTGGTGATGGGGATTCAAAACTTATGTTCTTTCTCCTCACTCTCACTAAATTTTAGTAAATAGAGTTTTCTATGATAATTTGTAATATTTAATAATAATTTAAATATATAATTTGTATTCATTGTTTTTCTATATTTTGATATAAATTTTATTAAAAACTAAATTTATTTGTAATTCGGATATTACAATATCCGAAAAATACTTTCTGTTACATACTACTCAATTTTTAATAAAAATCATATCTAAATATTGATAAAAAAAACTAAAAGCATAAGTTATTAACCAAATTTCATGTCAAATGAAAACATAAAAATAAACTATAAATTATTAAATACTAAATGCATTATTTTTAAAATTTATTAAAAACTGTAACACTATTAAGAAAATCAAGCTAACGTTGTCTAGGATATTTCCTTTTGTTTAATTACTATTTTTATCTATTATAAGTTATACAAAACCTTAAATTTGTTTCTTATGGATAAATATTGGATGACAAGTATTTGATGCATGAGCGTAACTAAAAGCGTGTTAAAATTTTCTATTAGTAGTGGTATATAACGTCATCTTTTTAAAGTCTAACCACTCAAATAATGTCCGGTAACGTTATTATAGCAAATATAAATAATCTTTGTTTTTTTTATTATAGCGTTTTACTGGTTTGATGATTGATGCCTAACTTGACAAAAGAACAACAAATTTTAATCTTTTTTAACTTTAAATTTAGGTGTTTCAAAATATAATTTAAAATTGAGATGACAAATTCAATAATGGAAAATTATTTATTTATACCATCATAAAGAGTTTCTATATAAAAGATATTTTTGTTAGAAAACAACATATGAATTCTTATATAATCACACTACTACACAATTGTCATGCAATTTTAATCATGCTAACAAATTTGACAAATAATTAGAGAAAAAATAATATGTGTAAATTAATTATTATTGTAACATATAATTAATTACTACATTATTTATTGTAGTTTACTATATATAACTAGCTTTAACGTTAAGATTGTATTGGTAGTTTTTTATTTTATTAAATGTTAAGATCATATGGATTAAAGTAATCAAAACATACAAAAAATACAAGAAAATACATTTTCATAAGTGGTGTACTTTTTACAATACATTAAATTAAATTACATGTCAAATGAAACCTTACAATTATGATTTACAAATTTAAAACTACTTCATTGTATACAATATTTGACGTGATATTGTTAACTTTTCCATATTTAACACTCACCAGATGCAACAAAGAATAGAGTTTATTTTCTCAGTGACTGAAAACACAAAATAGTTAAAACTGTTCGAAAAAAGGTCACAAATGGTGCGAATCTGATTGAAGCCGGTAGGGAGTCAAAGAAATCAAAAATAAATAATCTGGTCAACGATTTCGTTGCATACGTTGTTTCTCCATTTTATTAGCTTTTTGAAACTTTATCAGCCTTTTTTTATAGAAAACTTTAATCTTGATTGTAACATATTTACAAATATTTAAGTTGTAATTAAATTTATGTATCAAAATTAATTTTTTTAAATCTCGTCTTTAATACGGAAAATCTTGCTAAAATTTTAATATTTAATCTCTCATTTAAAGTAAATATAAAAAATATAAATAAAAATTAAATTTCAACAATATATCGTCTTTTAAATTCGAAATTTAAAAGCTCCAAAATTTAAAAATCGCACTCCTTAATATATCGACCCAATTTAAATTTAAAATTCCAAAATTAAATATGAAAAAAATTAAAACTAATAAATTATAATTGAAATCAAACATATTTTTTTTGAAAAAAAACTCTTCATTTTAAAAAAAAATATTAAAGTTTACGATATAATACACTTTTAAAAAAAAATGTTTTTAAATTTCTTAATTTTAAATAAAAACTAACTAATAAAATTTGAAATTAAAAAAAAAACTACTAATTTAATATTAGTAAACTTTATCCTCTGTTTGCCGTTCAAAAAAAAATTATTAGTAAACTTTATTCTAACACATATTTAAAATACAAAAGTAGCATTTTCAAATTTTATATGTAAAGTTAAAAAAATGTTGTTTTTTAAAAATAAAATTTTAAAAACTCATTTTTTTAATATTAAAACTTTAAAACTTGTTTTTTTTAAATCTTCTATTTTTTAATTCTTGATTTTTTAAAATACTTACTTTTTATGATAATTTAAAAAAAAAACAATTTGAGTCAATGGTAATAATGGTGAATTGATTTGTTTAAATGTTTATTTATGTAATTTTAAAAAAAAAATTGAGCTAAATATGAAAAGATTTAATGATGTAAGTAAATATGATTTTGGAGGGGAGACACTTGTTAAAATCATTTATTTTTTTTATTATAAGAGAGATTATAATAATATTTTTGGAATAAAAATGGAATAAGAGTCAAAGCTATTGAGAAATAGTTAATGGTGTTCAAGAGCAAGTGGTGGCACAGCAATTAAAATATGGTCCAGGACAATTATAAGTGGTTGATAATAGTATCTGAACCGGGTCAAATATATGAAGTCTGCTGCTATTTTCACAATTAAGGGGTGGCCACATTCTATTCACCGACGGTCTCCATCTCTCGAACCGGACCCGGTCCTGCCCACCTCATAATGCTACACCTTGGCTTCAATAGAGTACACTATTCAATAATTTCATTTTTCATTTTTAACTTAAAAACATTTGTTTTTTAAATTATGAACCATCAAATACTTGTTAGAGTAGATGATTCTGAAAGGCATCTATATTGTTTTTTTTATAAAAGAACTTTCGCTATAAGCCCTCACAAGAAATTTTAGCTGATTTGTCAAATCGTTGTGAATTTTTTCTTGATTTCACTTATTTATGGTGATTCCAATGCGACAAGTGTGTTTGTGTTTAATTCAGTAATGATAATAAGTTATTATTAGGATTGTAAACAAAATATTTACTTTTATTACAAAAGTATTTTTTTTTTAAATATTACTAATACTCTACCTTACACGAATAATTCTAAAGTACTCATTTATCTAGGCTTGAACCATTGAGGAGATCAAGAGTAAAGGGACCCGATAGCGACAATTTGGATTGCTTAATTTTTCCCAATGCAAAGGGACTTTGTGTTCGTTTATGTGGAACTATTATATAACGGTCTATTCATGTTGAAAGAAAACATTATATATTTTTTACTTTCTATATCAATTGTCATCATCTAAGGAATGAAAGCATGTTGTGTTTTGCAACTAAATCCATTTTCGCTAGATTAGGGCACTCAAAATTGATATTGGTATTCCAATTCATATTTACAGGGTGGAAGAAGCCAATAAACCTATCAAACCAACAATTACTTAATCACAAACTCCAGCCATCACACTAAAAGCATAATCATTTTGTTCTTCGTGTTCTCGTAATATTTAATGTTCTGCATAAAATTCTCATCAGGGTGCGGTTCAAATGATAACCAATATTTTATATGATAACTACTCTCAAACAATCACATAATTTATAAATTAAAATGTGTATATGTATATAAATATAAATACATATGGGTATGGACCAAATGAAAACCATAACATAGTGTACGTATATGTAACAATTATCATTTTGTATTTCATTGACATAGTAGTGTTATATATACGTAACACTATGTGTCACGTATATGTAACACTGTGTGTTACGTATATGTAACATTCATTATTTCCGTATTTATGTTCAATATATATGTAATAGATACTTAAATAATCTTTTAACAATTAAAAAATAATAATTTATAAATTATATGACTATTTAAAAATGATCATCACAATTATCACATAAATTATTATATATCATTTAATCCCTAACCTATCCTTATTCTAATAAAAAACTAAAACTTTTGTCACGTGTAATCACCATATTCATCCTCACAACTTTTCCTTCCAAAACCACATTTACATCCACTATTCAATTTTTTCATATTTTGCTTAACTTTTTTGAAAAATTAAATAAATAAAGATTTTACCAAATTACTTCATCATTATTACCATTAACTCAAATTTATTTTTAAATTATCATCAAAAGTGAATATTTAAAAAAGTCAAGAATTAAAAAATAGGAGATTTGAAAAAGACTACTTTTGTATTTAAATAAATATGTGATAAAATAAATTTTACTAATATTTAATTAGTAGTTTTTAATTAAGTTTAATATTTATAAATAAATTTTTTATTTTGATTTTAAAATTTTAATAGTTAGTTTTTAATTAAAATTAAGAAACTTATAAATATTTATTTTTAAAAGTGTATTATATTTTAAACTTAATTTTTTTTAAATGAAGAGATTTAAAAAAAAATATGTTTGGCTTCAATTCTAATTTATTAGTTTTAGTTTTTTTCATATTTAATTTTGAAATTTTAAATTTAAATTGTGTCGATATATTAAGGAGTGCGATTTTTAAATTTTGGAGTTTAAAATTTTTGAATTTAAAAGATGATATATTTTTTAAATTTTATTTTATTTTAAATGAGAGATTAAATATTAAAGGTTTAGCGAGATTTTACATATAAAATACGAGATTTAAAAAAAAATAACTTAATTTTGATACGTAAATTTAATTACAACTAAAACATTTGTAAATATGTTACAACATCAAGGTTAAATCTTATACAAAAAAGGTTGATAGAGTTCAAGAAACTAATGGAGAAACAACGTATGCAAGGAAATCGTTGACCAATTTGATTATCTTCTAGGCTGATAGAGTTCAAGAAAGTAATAAAATGGAGAAACAACGTATGCAAGGAAATCGTTGACCAATTTGATTATCTTTGATTTCTTTGACTCCCTACTGGCTTCAATCAGGTTCGCACTGTTTGTGCCCTAATTTTCAAACGGTTTTGGCTATTTTGTGGTTTCAATTATTAAGGAAAAGAAACTCTATTTTTTGTTGCATTTAGTGGGTGTTAAACATTGAAAAGTTGCCAATATCATGTCAAATGTTGTATACAATGAAATATTTTCAAATCATTGTAAGGTTTCATTTGACATATAATTTAATGTATTGTAAAAATACACCACTTATGAAATATATTTTCAAGTATTTTTTTTTATGTTTTGATTACTATCATCTATATAATCTTAACATTTAACAAAGTGAAAAAGTTACCAATAGAGTATCAAATTTGTATAAAAAAGTATTAAGATAGTTATCAATATAATGTTAACGTTTCACCCATGTAACAAATGAGGTTAAAGCTAGTATATATAATAAATATCTTGGTCAAATTTGTAGCACGAGACACTATTGTAATTGTCCCGTCCCCTCCCCTCCCCTCCCCTCCCCTCCCCTCCCCTCCCTTCCCTTCCCTTCCCTGGTCGGTGAAATAAGAGGAGATATCATCCTCCATAGTTGAGGATGAAATTTGCGAGTAGGGGTCACAAATAACACAAACTACTAGTACAATTATTAGTATTATTATATATATTATTTGTTTCTTTGTATGTACTTTTTGCTTTCTTTTATTTGGCATGTATATACTACTCACAGTATGAAAAGATCGACAAAAACGGTCACTTAGACGACTTGAGTTGTCAACTTGTCATCTACAATAAGATTTTTTATTAATGTGTTGTTTTTATAATGAATTTATAACCTAAGTAAGTGAGATTAATTAAAAGGTTTAACTTATAAAAGATCAAAATATAGAAAACCAAACCGAGCCAAAAGAAATAAACTTATCGATCTTTGTCACGTTAATCTTCTCTCAGTTCACTCTTCTCTTACCACATGAGTTACCAACCGCATCAATGATAGAGGCTCCTAGCTCTAGGTAATCTATCCGTCTTGGTTTAACGAAGACGTACAAAAAATTTGAGGTGGGGTGCAATAAATTTTTTTTGCGTAGTTTATGCCTAAGTATGTTGCTTGCTAGCAAGTGAAGTTGAACATCAACGAGCTAGTAAGTTCTAAAACAACCAAAAATTCCAATATGAAAGTGGGGATGATGTTACCATGGATTTGGTGACCGGGTTACCTAAGACACTGGAACATAATGAAACAATATGGGTTGCGGTGGATCAACTTACGAGATCATCTCACTTTTTGTTGTTGTTCAAGAGAAGTACAATGATAGTTGGTTAACATAATAACAAGATAACTACATGTGGAGATACCACATGAATGCTTTTGTAGCATCAATGGTATGACATCGTTTGTGACCGTATGATTAGTGCACATCGTCTCCACTTACGTGTTGTAGTTATTTATTTGTGAGAGAGCCACATATGATGCATTATAATTTATTTTACGGCCGTGTGATGTAATGTCATATACCCATCTGATTCGGATATACCTGAAGATACACATCCACTATGTCATTTTTTATATGTGATATGGTGGTTTTTCGCATCATGTGTGTAGCCTCGAGATATTTTATTTATAGAGTACATGGTATACATAACTTGTTCCTTTTTTTTATTTTCGGGCCTTCTATACACATATTTAGATTCTATGTGACTTTAAGCTTGTTTTATTATCAAAGTTTATTAGTGATTTGATATCATATTGGCATTTGATGTGACCTACCGTTACAAGTGACAACCCAAATTGTTTCAACAACTATTATATCACAACCTACCTACCATGTGATGGTTGAGATTGTGTTTATCAACATGGACCTCATCTAAATTATTTCTGTCACCACCGATAATGTTTGAACTCTCAATTTTATACAAGATTGCATCTATAAAACCATATGCAATCTATTGTTCTTGGCTTTGTCTTTGTGGACGTGACAAAGTTGTACATATCATTTTATTTATTTCTACGAATAAACCCTAATAATACATTTTTTTTCTTACAATTATCCATATATTTATAATTGGCTCTCATTTTTCGCATTAGTATTTGATAACTAGTTAAACTTTTTATTTTAATAAACTATTCTTAAAGTATAATAAGACAAATAAACATTATATGTTATAATTAAACATCAACGCAAACTATATAGTTAAATTATATAAAATACACAGAAAAGTTAATAAATAATTTCTTTATTTTAATAAATACTAATAAACTAGTAATTTTAAACTTTTTTTATATAATTTAACAAATTACTCTTATTTTTTTATTAAAGTGTTTAATTAGAGATGGATCACATTTATTTTATGATCATCCTTAAATGACGAAATCCAAAAACACATAAAAAAATTTAAGTAAATGCATGTTGATAATCGTATTCTTTTAAATCTAAACATGCTTTTTATCCAACTTATCTCCACCAAAGTTTTCTTTTAAGCATTTCATACAAAAGTTTTATAGTTTTCTTTCAAGTATTTTCATCACACTTCAATTTCATAACCTTTGACCTCGTAAAGAGTTTCATGCAACTGATTTTCGTGTTTCTTCGTCAATCTAATCAGATCTTCTGTTTTTACCTTATAAATGTAGCCTACAAATGAAATGTCTTTGAGGCCACATCCATGATATGAAAAACCACCATATCACATATAAAAAATGACACGGTGGATGCGCCTCTTTAGGTGTATGCAAAATCAGAATGGGTGTATGACACTACACCACACGCCAAAGGGGTGTCCGTCAAGGGGATCCACTTTCTCCCTTCATCTTCATCTTAGCAATGGAAGCTTTCATAAGCTTCACGAAGAGTGCTTGTCGGACAAACATCTTTAATGGCATTCAATTGCCAAATGGGGGTCCACTCCTCTCCCACCTCTTGTTTGTTGATGATGTCGTCCTCTTGGGTAATTGATCTAATGCAAACATCCAAAACATTACTAGGATTATGAGATCCTTCTTCTCGGTAATCTACCCTAATTGGTATTGGGGTGAATAGTGAAGACATAAACCAACCTGCCAACGAGTTCAATTACAACATAGGTACAATTCCGTTCAAATTTCTCGATCTTCAAGTAGGTAACAGTATGAACCTTGTTAAAGCATGGGACTCGGTTATTGCAACAATTGAGAAACGACTCTCCCTATGAAAAGCTTCCACTTTATCCATTGGTGGAAGGGTCACCCTTTTGGAATCAGTGTTCGATGCCCTCCCTGTTTATTATTTCTCTCTTTACAAAGCCTCTAAAAAAGTTCTTGGCAAAACTGAAAGCCTTAGAAAGGAATTCTTCTAAGGAGGTTCTAAGGAAAATAATAAAATCCATTGGATCCATCGGGATAAGGTTACGACACTTAAGGAGGCGGGGTTCTCAGGTTGGGGACCTTAGAAGACTTCAATCCAAGTCTACAATATAAATGGTGACGGAGATACAAAGTCAAAACAAATACGGCAAATCTCACTTTTAACACATTATATAATGGGGGTGTTACGCACCGGGGAGACATTGAGGTTTTGGGTTGATCATTGGATTTGTTTAGCTCCATTGATGGTTTCTTTTCAAGCCCTATTCAGATTCGAGTCCAATAAATCTTGCCTCATACGAGGTTGGTGTCGAATGTCAGGTAACTCACTATCTTTTAATTGGTATTGGAAACGAAATATTTTTCTCTCCTTTGAAATGCAGGAACTTTGTAGTTGTGGCTCGTTATTGAGCCAAATAAAACTCATAAATCAGCCTGACAAATGGTCATGGACGGGTAGCTAGGATAGTCTATTCTCTGTAAAGTCGCTTAGAAAATCCTTTGCAAAGCAAAGGGTGCAATCTTCGGGGGAACCTTTTAATTTGAACAATTGGCCTCCGCTCAAAGTAAGTATATTTGGACGGATGACTTTAGCAAATAGGATACCGACGAAGACGACGCTCCATCAGAGAAACGTCCATACTCCCATAATGGCGTGTGTTTTTTGCGGCGAGGGGGACGAAATGGTTGATCACCTCTTTACAACATGTTATATGGCAACCTTTGTATATATAGCAGAAAGTTTCAGCATGGTGCAAGTTACCTCCGATATACGCATTCACTTTCAACGACTTGCTTCAATTACACTTGAACGCAGGGCTCGAAGATTCTTAGAAAAAAACTTGTACAATCCATTATTTTATTGGCATGTTGGGTGTTATGGAAGACTAGAAACAAGCATTTGTTCGAGGATCATCCGATTTCCGTTTCTCATGTCATTGAAAAAATCAAGAACTCGGGGGTTTTTTGTAATATCCGAGATATTCCGACACATCTTTTCCAAAACCATTGCACGTATTATCGATTCTGAACCTGAAATTTTATTAAAAACTATTTCTATAATTTGGAAATAAATTATAGAAAAAAACTCACCAAAAAAAGGGAAAAAGTTGAACAAGATATGAGACGGAGGGAGACAACGGATAGCGCTGGGGAGAAAGGTTTTCTGGCAATGCAGGTGGCGGTAGCAAGCGTTGTTTAATGGCGGTATGTGTTATCTTTGACCGGTGGTGGTAGCAAGCGTTTCTGTAGAGATGATGATGAGAGAATATGGTTTTTGTCTTTTGGAGAGAAAGTTAAAGGAGTTGATGATTTTTCACAATAGAAAAGAAATATTATTGTTTTCTAAAATCTTTTTTCACTTGGATAAATAATAAATAAGGGCCAAATATGGAGTTGTCATCGGTCAATTCAACTAGGGGCCTTGTTAATTAATATGAAGTTGTAATGCTTTTAACTAAGAAAATGACATGTGGGTGAGTAACATGTAATGCTTTTTAAGGCTCTTATGTTTTTAAGGGATGTAAAATGTTATGGAACTGTCTTGACGGGTGTCGAACCTTTAAATGTATTATCAGGCGTGGAAGGATACCTTAATGAATGGGTCATTTTAGAATGCATGCGGTTTATACCTAGCATGTAGCCGAATGCCATGAAAAATGTCCAGATGTCATAAGATGTGTGTAGATGTTGCAATGTGTGTAGATCATGGAGTGTATACGAACTTATAGTGCATGCCTAGAAGTTTAAAGCGTGTATGTATGTCATGGAACATGTATGAACATTGTAGGGCATGTGTGAAGGTTCAACTTTAGTGTACATATTACCCTACATAATAAGTAATCAATAGTTTGCTTGTTAGTAATACTATAATCGTATCATATTTCTATCATGTTTGTAAAACGAGCGTGCATCAAAACGAATCATGTATGTACGAATCTACACGCGGGGTGAATATATTATTTTTAATTTTTTGACGAGTTTCAAACATTTTTTATTTGTTAAGAAAATTATTTGATAAAATTGCAGATTTCGTCCTTTAGATATATTGGAATTTGCACATTTTATCATTTTACTTCAATAGTTACATTTATCGTCCTTTTCGTTCAATGTTACGATTATGTAGTTTTGAGGGATTGACATTAACATGCTCATATTTGAGTATTTGGCTCCTTGTCCCTATACTTTGTAGTTGCGGTGCTCAATTTTATCATTTTTATTATTTTAAAAATTGTTTGGATTTGTTTCAATCAAGTTTCAAAATATCACTATTGATGAGTTGTTTCTATTCTATTAGCAAAACAACCTATACTAATGTATAATGTACCATCAAAGATCCTATGTAGTGTTATGAACGTGCAATGGAAGGTAATTTTGTTTCACATTGCTGAATTTGATGTTACGTGGTAGACTGATTGTTGAGTTTTTAAATAATATTGATAGCGCTAGGTACACCTGTCGAATTAGAGACATATGAGGTGTTCGCCCAAATAATTCTATTCCGGAACCTAATGTGAGTTTTAGCTTTAAAATTTCAATTCTTTTGAAACATTCTAATTCCTTCATAAATATTCTTTGAACCAAACAGGGCCTTAGTGTGATTAACACATTTGGTAAATGTGTATATAGAATTTAGTTAATAGATTTTTTTACAATGGAAATCTTCGAACATCAAGATGAAAATGGAACTTTTTGTTTTTATATATGATTTTCGTGATTTGAAAGAGTTTTTATGTGTGTTTCAGTTTGCATATGGAATTTAGGTGATCCGCTACTCCTTGTAGTGAATGTTTGTGCATGGAATTTAGGTGATCCGCTACTCCTAGTAGCGGATGTTTGTGCATAGAATTTAGGTGATCAACTACACATATCATTTAACGCCTATTTCACTCTACCTTTTTTTAACAACAAAGACCCGGTCACCCTGGCAAACAGAACACCCTTCCGTCCGAAGAACAGAGTATGGTGACCTGGCCCACCATTCAAGGAGGAAACCCACATGAGAAAACCCCTGGCTCACCCAAGAGTAAGACTCGAACCGACGACTTCCCATATGAAAAGTCACTGGGGTACCGCTAGGGCAATGCCCTTTTCTTTTAACTTTTTGCTTTAAATTAAATCATATATTTGGAAAGTAAGGTTATGAGATGCTCACGAATGGTTCTATTGTGATCTTAATCCCATAGGATGATATCACCGATTGGACGTCTAATTTTTTTAAAAGGCTGGATTGTATTAAAAAGACCAAGCTAGAAGGAGCTAGCTAGCAGACATACAAAATCAAACTTACCAAAGAAACAATCCAATTAAACAAGGGGAAAAAAATCATAAACGACTAACTCCCCTTAGTAATTGAAAGAACACCATTTTTTCCTAATCCAAAACCGCAATCCCCCTTCAGTTTTTCGCCCATAAATAGCTTGAACATTTGAGGTCTTCACATAGCCATCGAAGAGAAGACTATTTCCCCCAAAACTAATCCATTTCTTAACTTCCAAATACTCTAGACTACATATAAGACTACCACTTGAAAAGCATTTTGTTTATGGGAAGCCACCGAGTTGGATTTGCAAAGTTCCAATATGTCCCTAACGGAGAATAAAAAGATAGGCGGGATTTTACACCAGGTGTTGATAAAACCCCAAAGCATTGTAGCACAATAGCATGAAGTAAAAATATGTTCAGCTGTCTTCACTTCCTGTGAGCAAAAAAAGGCAACAATCCTCGATTAAATTAATTTTTCTACTGATTATGTGTAGCGGTTCACCTGTATTCTGGTTCTCCTCTCAGGAGTTTGCTCTTGGAATTCTGGTTCTCCTCTCACGAGTTTCGTGGGATACACTCAATTTTTTTTTGCTTCTGTTACGTTTTCTTTTTGAGAACCGCCTCCAAGACAAATGTCCAGGGAATTAAACTTCGTCAAACAAAATACGTGGCCCCTAAGTATATTAATTGACACAAAAACTTAATATTAACCTTTTTAGCCTCTAATCTGATAACGTGAATTTGTATTTGAATAATTTAATATTACCTAATTTGATGTTTCTAAACTTGTTTTTCACATCTTATGTACCTAAATAATCTTTAGAGTAAATGCCATTTTCGTCTGTGTAGTTTGTCACTTTCATCTAAAAGTTTTTTTTTTGTTATTCATATTTTTGTGTTTTTCAAAATTGTCATTTTCATCTAATTGGTTACTTAATCATTTTTTTGATCTTAAAATGAAGGGAATAATTTAAGGGTTTAAAAATCTATATCTATACTATATGATAAATAAAGGTTTTTCATGCCACGTGTCGCCTCCATATTTATTCTCACCATTTTTTTCCGGCGCTCTCTTTTATTAAATACACCTCTATACTTTAATAGTAACATATTTTAAAGAAAATACTAATTATACTAATAAAACACATTTATTTTAAGTTATCCCTTATTATAAGAACTTTGAAATCTAATTATATAATTTTACTAGCTTTAATCCCATGTGTGTAACGAACCATTTTTCGGGTTCATATTATAATATGTTTAGCGTATTATAATTAGGTGAATTATGTTATAATATGTTAGCATATTATATAGAGGTGAAACTAAATAAAATGATAGATGGAGGTTTATTATAAACATGAGCCATAACTAGTTTTAACTAGTTTGGGTGAAAGGAGTTAACTTGAAAAGTTGAGAGATTATTTAAGTAATTATGGCAAAGCTGTCATTTGACTCATAAAAGACTCAAAATACACACACTTGCTCATTTGTGTGTGTGTCGTTGAAACCAAGAGGAAGAGAAGGAGAAGAAGCTTTGATCAAGATCAAGAAATTGGAAGTTTGCATGCTTGGATTGAAAGATGTTGGTGTATACATCTTGTTCTAATCATCATGTAAGTGTCATCTTCTCCATCTTAACTTCCATTGTTGAGTTTCTTGGTGGGTTTTAGTAGAAAACGAAATTGAGTAGGAATTGGGTTAAATTGATGCTAGATAAGTGTTAATCTAGCTTGAATGAGGGTAAAGGAAGATAAATAACATCATCTAAACATCTAATTCAAGGATTCATGAATTTGTGTTCTTGAGGATGTTATGAAGTTTTTATCTCAAAATTGTCAAAATGATAAATGGAAGATTTGTAAGTGTCTAAAGATGAGAGAAGACACAATAATTGAAAGAAAACTCATTTGTTTTGAATAATGATGAAAATAGTAAAAGTGGAGAGTTCATATGGGTATGATAGTAGTGAGATTTAATTGTGCCCATAAGGTGTTTGATGAAATGCCTAAATGAATTGAAAAGTGGTAAATGGGTGTTTGAGGTTTGGTTAAGGGTGTAATAACCAAACAAAGATAGAATGTTGATCTTTAAGATCATAAAGGTATGTTGGGTGTCAATTGATAATCAACGGATTACTAATTCTAAATGAATTGTATAGGTGGTCAAAGTGGAAAAAAGAGGCTAGCTTGGAGGATCAAGCGGGATGCTCTCTAGCTAAAAGGTAAGTACGTTGCACTTACTTAGTAATGTTAGATGAGGGTAATTATACGTGTATATTGTTAAGGTTAATTAGCATATGTCATATATGTGGAAAAATGGTGGAAATAAGACTTGGGATTCTTAAATCCCAAATATGTGGAGGTAACCAATAGGGTACAAAGATATTGTTGTTAATATGTGGAAGTAACCAATAGGTTACAAAGATGTTCGTGGTAAATTGTGAAAATATTAATTGTATAATAATAAGGGTGATAGTAAGTAAGTACGTTGCGTTTACTTGGTAATGTTAGACAATGGTTGTTAATTGAATATATGCATAATGAATAAGTTGATAAATTATGTGTATATGTGTTGTAACGAACCAAAATCCGGGTTTCGTTTTCAAATAAATAAAGCATTTTAATAAATATTATGGTGAAAATAATATTTATGAAATAAGTTGAAATTAGTGGGTTTCAAGTTAATAATGAAGTTATGTTAGTTTTAACTAACTATGGAATGAAATGAGTGAAATGAAAGTTAAGGGGCCAAAAGTGTAAATGGCAAAATCTGCCATATTGACTAGCAAAAGTCAAAATAAACCTCATTTGGTTGTTTGGTCGTTCAAGAGAAGAGGAAGAAAAGAGAAAAGTGTGTTGAAGCCATTTTCGTGCAATTGAAGCTTGATTAGTGAAGGTTTTGGCTCACACAATACCTTCCTAACATCAAGTAAGTGATTCTCTTCCTCTTGATTTCACCATGTTTGTGTTCTTTGTGGGTTTTGGGTGAAATCCGAAATTATGTATGCATGTGATGAAATGGTGTTAGATTATTGATAATCTAGCTAAACTAAAGTTAAAGAATGATGATTAACATCCTAGAACCCTTTGATTTTGATTTTGAAAAGTTAGGGTTCATATGGTGGAAATTGGGGGTGTTTGGATCATGATGCTAGAATGGTGAATTAATGAAGATTAAGTGTTTTTAAGATGCTAGACACTTGAACAAACACCAAATTAACTTAATAATAATTTTTGAAAGAAGAATTAGTGTTAAGATTAAGTTAATGAAACTCAAGTAGGTGAGTTTGTGGTGAAAGAGGGTGTTTGGCTATGAGGATAACCCAAACGGGTCAATTTGGGTTGGAATTGGGAAATTGGGTTGTGAACTCAATTGTAATGAAATGTTGGTATATGTTAGATTACTAAACTAGGCGAATATGTTTAGGTAATCAAATTGCAAAGCTTGAGAGCGGTGCGGGATCTTCTAACCCGAAAGGTAAGTGCCTATGCACTTACTTAGTATTGATGATAAATGGTGAATGTTGTGAATTATGTGTTATGTGATTGTGTACATACTTACGATATGATAAATTGTGAATGATTTAGTATGTACAATGAATTAATGTAGTTATAGTGTTAAGCTATAATAGAAATGGATCATGTGTTGATCATAAATGAAACGGGGATAAATGAATTTTATGCAAGGTTGTATGTATAATGTTGCATAATTAGTTATGTGGTATGAATGAGCATGAAATTGTATGCATAATTGAAGGAATGTAGTTATAGTATTTATACTATAATGGATATGTTGATATGGAGTTATGGTCTATGAACCATAATGGATAGAATGCATATGGAGTTATGGTCTATGAACCATAATGGATAGAGTGGATATGGAGTTATGGTCTAAGTACCATAATGGATAGATTAGTTATGGAGTTATGATCTCGTATCCTTTGGGATATGAAGTTATGGCCTACGTGCCATAATGGAAATGGATAAGTGATAATGAAATGAAGAAAGTAACTTGTAGGTGATATACAAGTGTATGAAATCCTTAATTGGCCAAATGGGTGTTAACGGGTCAAATGGGTGAAAGGTGTGAAAACAAGTTGTAATCACTTGTTTGTTATGTTTAATACATTACAATGGTAATATGTTGACGAAATGCTAATGTATGGAACTATAATTGACCAAATAGAGGCAAACGGGTCAAATGGGTGAAAAGGATGAAAACAAGTTGTAAACACTTGTTGGATGTGTTTATCTCATTACTAATGGTTATAAGTTTATGTGGTTATGCAGGGAAAGCTCCGAAATAGGTCAAGGTCAAGGTCAACGTCCAAGCTCGGAGGGTTCTCGTATGCATTTTTGGTATTTTGAGGATTTTTGTAAAATCCTTGTAAAGTGGTGTAATTTGGCACAAAAGTTATGTTTTGATGTAATCATATGTTGCCATGATGTTTTTGGTCAAAAATCTAAGTGTTGGTAAAGTTTTGATGTTAAGTAAAATGAAAAAGGTTGGAAAAATGGTTAAGTGTGAAAACTGCTGAAAGCTGGAAACATTCTGAGAGAAAGGGTTACTCGCGGGCCGCGAGAGTCCAGGAAGGATTCTCTCGCGGTACGCGAGAGGGTTTTAAAAAAAAAAAAAAAAAATTTCCTGGGTTAAGACTTCCGCGCGTTAAAGTTTTGTTTTTAAAAGTGGTGTGTTTCAACTTGGTATCAGAGCAATGGCTTGAGGGATTTGGTGTGCGAGACACTAAACTCAAACCGGATGCTCTTGATATGGGGGAATGATACTAGAATCCAAGAAGGACTTGACTAAGACTCGGAGCTTGCGGAAATGAAAGGTTGGTAATGATTTGATAAAATGATAATATATATATATATGGTGTATGTATATATTTATGATGAATGTTGTTAAGGTGTTATGTGTGCCGAAACTTGTTTTGCGACCTGTTATATGGAGATGGTAATTACAATTGGGCATGGCGTATTATTAAACATGTCTGGCCAATATGTTTAATAAGACGAAATGTGCAAGAGACTTTATGATAACCATATAACAATGAACATTTGCAAGGATTAGGTGAAGGTGGTTATGTATGTATGTATGTATGTATGTATATAGGTAGGTATATATATACTTAATACATATAATAGTGAATGTGTAATGGATACCTAGGATATTGGAAGTGAAAGGGTATTAAGGTGTTTGTGGTTCATTTTCTCAGTTTAGAGATGGGAGAAGATGCAAGTAATGAACCATTGGATCCAAGAATCCAAGATATGATAAAAGAGGAAGTGGCTAAGGCCTTCGAGCAAGCCACAACCTTGTTAATGGAAGAAATGAGAGGGGCTATCAAGCTTACCCTCGAAGACGTGTTAAAGGAGAAGGAAAGGGTGCCACAGGGATGTACCCTAAAAGAGTTTATGGTAATTAAGCCCAAGGAATATGACGGGCAAGTGGACCCGATTCTGAGCCACAGGTGGGTTGTGGATATGGAGTCTAATTTTGAGACTACTAAATGTAATCCCGAGGATAGGGTGATGTTCAGTGTGCCTTTGTTGACTGGAAGGGCAAAGGAGTGGTTGTTGAATCTCCGCAAGGAGAGGGGTGTTTTGGGTGTGACCTCCATGTCTTGGGAGGAGTTTAAGGCGGCTTTTCTGAAGTATCATTGCCCGCAAGCCGCAGTTGATAGAATGACTGAGGAGTTTCTCCTCATGAGTCAATAGATGAGTTGGCTGGAGCTTTCTTTGATCGCGCCAAATTCTGTCCGGACGTGGTGTCGACCGAGAAGGCGAAGATTGACAGATTTTATGCTATGTTGACTGTGGAATTCAGAGATAGCATATCTCCATCTTCTTTCACCACGCTTGTGGATTTGATAAACAGGTGTCGGGAAAGGGAAGTGGAGTTGAAGAGGCAAGAAACTAGAGGAGAGAAGAGGAAAAGGGAAATTGTAGAACAAGTGGTGAGCAAGATAAAGGGCGGGAGCCCTAGTAAGAAGCCTTTTACCAAGTTCTCTTCTCAAGGATGCAAAGTTTGTGGGAAGGAGCACTATGGGGATTGTAAGAAGGGAACGTCGAATTGTTACAAGTGTGGGAAGCCGGGGCATATGGCAAATCAGTGTCCAAGCCAGATTCGTATATGCTACAATTGTTATAAACCCGGGCACAATAGGGCGGATTGTCCCGAGTTAAAGCAAGGTGGAAGTGGAAAGAAAGTGGAGACGCCAAAACCAAAAGGAAGAGCCTTCCACATTTCGGCGGAAGAGGCAAAGAACAACTCGGAGGTGGTGTCAGGTACATTCAAGATTAACTCTTTACCTGCACTAGTTCTTTTTGACTTGGGGGCTAGTCGTTCGTTTGTGTCTTTGAAATTTGTTAAGCATTCTTCTTTTATAAGTAGCAAGTTAGATGAACCCTTAGAAATTGAGGCGACAAATGATAAGAGCTTCCTAGTGTTTGATGTTTATAGGAATTGCAAATTAAAGGCGGGGGGTGAAACGTTCCATATCGATTTAATTCCTATGTCTATGGGGGAATTTGATGTGATAGTGGGGATAGATTGGTTAGCAAGGAACAAAGCGAATATTCTATGTGGGCCTAAAGCGATACGACTCGATTCCCCATCGGGCGAGTCCATTTACATAGAAGGTGAGAAGAAAGGTAATGTAAGAATGTGCTCTTATGTAAAGGCAACCAAGTTCATGGCGCGTGGGTGCAAGGCGTTCATGGCTTGTGTTGCGGTTGTGAATGAGAAAGTAAAGAACATTCGCGATGTTCCGGTTGTGAATCAGTTTGAAGATGTGTTTCCTGATGAGTTACCGGGGGTTCCTCCGGAGAGGGAAGTAGAGTTCGGGATTGATTTGATACCGGGTGCTAAACCGGTAGCTAAAGCGCCTTATAGATTGGCACCGCCAGAAATGAAAGAACTCATGGAGCAATTACAAGAGTTACTTGATAAGGGTTTCATACGCCCAAGTGTTTCACCTTGGGGTGCGCCCGTTCTCTTCGTCAAAAAGAAGGATGGGAGCATGAGAATGTGTATGGATTACCGGGAGTTGAACAAGTTGACAGTGAAGAATAGGTACCCATTGCCTAGGATTGACGATCTTTTCGACCAATTGCAAGGGGCGTCATGGTTTTCTAAGATTGACTTGAAGTCCGGGTATCATCAGTTGAAAGTGAAGGAAGAGGATGTTCATAAGACAGCTTTTCGCACTCGTTACGGTCACTATGAGTTTACGGTTATGCCTTTCGGTTTGACCAACGCACCTGCGGTTTTCATGGATCTCATGAACCGGGTGTGTAGACCGTTCCTTGATCGTTCGGTCATTGTGTTTATTGACGATCTTCTCATCTATTCAAGGAGCGAAGGTGATCACGCTTGTCATTTGCGTGAGATTCTTGAAGTCTTGCAAAAGGAGAAGCTTTATGCTAAATTCTCCAAGTGTGCATTTTGGTTGCGCGAGATCCAATTCTTGGGTCATGTGATTAATGAAAGAGGAATTACCGTTGACCCATCCAAGATTATGGCGGTTAAAGAATGGTCATCACCGAAGACGCCTTCGGAGATTAGAAGTTTCTTGGGGTTAGCGGGTTATTATCGGAGGTTCATCGAATACTTCTCTCAGATTGCTTTGCCGATGACGAAGTTGACTCGTAAGGAGACAAAGTTTGTTTGGAGTCCCGAGCAAGAGTCTGCCTTTCAACTCTTGAAAGAAAAGTTGACTAAGGCGCCTGTTTTATCCTTGCCGGACGGGACCGAGGATTTTGTTGTTTATTCGGATGCCTCGCATTCGGGGTTGGGGTGTGTTTTGATGCAAAGGGGGAAAGTGATTGCCTATGCATCTAGGCAATTAAAGACTCACGAGGTGAATTACCCAACCCATGATTTAGAGCTTGCAGCCGTGGTTTTCGCGCTCAAGATTTGGAGGCATTATTTGTATGGTGCTAAGTGTACGATCTACACGGATCACAAAAGTCTCAAATATTTCTTTGACCAAAAGGACCTCAATATGAGGCAAAGGCGGTGGCTTGAATTGGTTAAGGATTATGATTGTGAGATACTTTATCATCCGGGTAAAGCGAATGTTGTGGCGGATTCGCTTAGTAGAAAGTCAAGTCATTCACCTATAAAGGTGAAGTCATTCAAGATGACAATTTCATCATCTCTTATTGATGAAATCCGGGAGGCTCAAGTGTTAGCACTTGGTGGTGACTTGAAGAAAGAGCAGATGGTTGCTTATGTTGATAAGCTTGGTGAAAATAGCATGGGTTTGAAGACATGCTTTGATAGAATTTGGATACCTAGGTTGTCAAGTGTCTTGACAACTATTCTTGACGAGGCGCATAAATCCAAATATTCTATCCATCCGGGGGCCACGAAGATGTTTTATGATTTGAGGTGTCATTTTTGGTGGCCGGGTATGAGGCGTGATGTTGTTAAGTATGTTGAGAGGTGTCTCACGTGCTTAAGAGTAAAGGCGGAGCACCAAAAGCCGTATGGAAAGCTTCAACCGCTTGAAATACCGCTTTGGAAATGGGAAAATATAACCATGGATTTGATCACTAAACTACCAAAGACTCGAAAGGGTTATGATGCGATATGGGTAGTAGTGGATCGGTTGACAAAGAGTGCACATTTCCTTCCTATAAAAGAAACATATTCTTCGGATAGATTGGCGGAAAGGTATGTGAAAGAAATTGTGTCACGCCATGGGGTGCCGGTGTCGATTATATCGGACCGGGATACGAGATTCACTTCTCGTTTTTGGAAGAAATTCCATGAGGATATGGGGACAAGGTTGAACCTCAGCACCGCTTATCATCCACAAACGGATGGGCAAAGCGAGCGTACGATTCAAACGCTCGAGGATATGTTACGCGCGTGTGCTTTGGATTTTGGTGGTAGTTGGGACGACCATCTACCGTTGGCGGAATTCTCTTACAACAATAGTTACCATTCTAGTATTGGTATGCCGCCTTTTGAGGCATTGTATGGGAGAAAGTGTCGAACACCCGTGTGTTGGGGTGAGATTGGTCAACGGGAGCTTGGTAGTGTCGAAGTGGTCAAGGAAACTAATGATAGTATTGACCAAATTAGAGCACGCTTGAAGGTGGCTCAAGATCGCCAAAAGTCTTATGCGGATAATAGGAAGCGGGCGATTGAGTTTCAAGTGGGAGACTTTGTGCTTTTGAAAGTCTCTCCTTGGAAAGGGGTGATACGGTTTAGGAAACGGGGGAAATTAAGTCCTCGTTTCATCGGGCCGTTTAAGGTGATAGCAAAGGTGGGTACGGTAGCTTATCGTTTGGAGCTACCGGAGGGACTAAGTAGACTTCATAACACATTTCATGTGTCTCATTTGCGGAAGTGTTTGGCGGATGAATCTACTTTTGTCCCTTTGGACGAAATTGAATTGGATGAAAAGTTGAATTATGTTGAAGAACCGGTGGCAATCTTGGATAGAAAAGTGAAGCGTTTGCGCAATAAAGAGATTAGCCAAGTTTTGGTGAGGTGGAAACATAGAAAGGGAGCGGAAATGACTTGGGAAACCGAGGAAGAAATGCTTAAACATTATCCGAACCTTTTTATGTGAAGTCGGGTTTCGGGGACGAAACCCAAATAAGGGGAGGTGATTTGTAACGAACCAAAATCCGGGTTTCGTTTTCAAATAAATAAAGCATTTTAATAAATATTATGGTGAAAATAATATTTATGAAATAAGTTGAAATTAGTGGGTTTCAAGTTAATAATGAAGTTATGTTAGTTTTAACTAACTATGGAATGAAATGAGTGAAATGGAAGTTAAGGGGCCAAAAGTGTAAATGGCAAAATCTGCCATATTGACTAGAAAAAGTCAAAATAAACCTCATTTGGTTGTTTGGTCGTTCAAGAGAAGAGGAAGAAAAGAGAAAAGTGTGTTGAAGCCATTTTCGTGCAATTGAAGCTTGATTAGTGAAGGTTTTGGCTCACACAATACCTTCCTAACATCAAGTAAGTGATTCTCTTCCTCTTGATTTCACCATGTTTGTGTTCTTTGTGGGTTTTGGGTGAAATCCGAAATTATGTATGCATGTGATGAAATGGTGTTAGATTATTGATAATCTAGCTAAACTAAAGTTAAAGAATGATGATTAACATCCTAGAACCCTTTGATTTTGATTTTGAAAAGTTAGGGTTCATATGGTGGAAATTGGGGGTGTTTGGATCATGATGCTAGAATGGTGAATTAATGAAGATTAAGTGTTTTTAAGATGCTAGACACTTGAACAAACACCAAATTAACTTAATAATAATTTTTGAAAGAAGAATTAGTGTTAAGATTAAGTTAATGAAACTCAAGTAGGTGAGTTTGTGGTGAAAGAGGGTGTTTGGCTATGAGGATAACCCAAACGGGTCAATTTGGGTTGGAATTGGGAAATTGGGTTGTGAACTCAATTGTAATGAAATGTTGGTATATGTTAGATTACTAAACTAGGCGAATGTGTTTAGGTAATCAAATTGCAAAGCTTGAGAGCGGTGCGGGATCTTCTAACCCGAAAGGTAAGTGCCTATGCACTTACTTAGTATTGATGATAAATGGTGAATGTTGTGAATTATGTGTTATGTGATTGTGTACATACTTACGATATGATAAATTGTGAATGATTTAGTATGTACAATGAATTAATGTAGTTATAGTGTTAAGCTATAATAGAAATGGATCATGTGTTGATCATAAATGAAACGGGGATAAATTAATTTTATGCAAGGTTGTATGTATAATGTGTAAAGTTGCATAATTAGTTATGTGGTATGAATGAGCATGAAATTGTATGCATAATTGAAGGAATGTAGTTATAGTATTTATACTATAATGGATATGTTGATATGGAGTTATGGTCTATGAACCATAATGGATAGAATGCATATGGAGTTATGGTCTATGAACCATAATGGATAGAGTAGATATGGAGTTATGGTCTAAGTACCATAATGGATAGATTAGTTATGGAGTTATGATCTCGTATCCTTTGGGATATGAAGTTATGGCCTACGTGCCATAATGGAAATGGATAAGTGATAATGAAATGAAGAAAGTAACTTGTAGGTGATATACAAGTGTATGAAATCCTTAATTGGCCAAATGGGTGTTAACGGGTCAAATGGGTGAAAGGTGTGAAAACAAGTTGTAATCACTTGTTTGTTATGTTTAATACATTACAATGGTAATATGTTGACGAAATGCTAATGTATGGAACTATAATTGACCAAATAGAGGCAAACGGGTCAAATGGGTGAAAAGGATGAAAACAAGTTGTAAACACTTGTTGGATGTGTTTATCTCATTACTAATGGTTATAAGTTTATGTGGTTATGCAGGGAAAACTCCGAAATAGGTCAAGGTCAACGTCCAAGCTCGGAGGGTTCTCGTATGCATTTTTGGTATTTTGAGGATTTTTGTAAAATCCTTGTAAAGTGGTGTAATTTGGCACAAAAGTTATGTTTTGATGTAATCATATGTTGCCATGATGTTTTTGGTCAAAAATCTAAGTGTTGGTAAAGTTTTGATGTTAAGTAAAATGAAAAAGGTTGGAAAAATGGTTAAGTGTGAAAACTGCTGAAAGCTGGAAACATTCTGAGAGAAAGGGTTACTCGCGGGCCGCGAGAGTCCAGGAAGGATTCTCTCGCGGTACGCGAGAGGGTTTAAAAAAAAAAAAAAATTTTCCTGGGTTAAGACTTCCGCGCGTTAAAGTTTTGTTTTTAAAAGTGGTGTTTTCATGTGTAAATGATGATATGTTTAAGAATGAATGATATGTCGAAAAGCGGATATGGTTTAAGAACCATAAAATGATAGAAAATTGTGGATATGGTCTAAGAACCATAAAATAATAGAAAATTGTGGAATGGTTTAAGAACCATGAATAATGTGGTATGATTGTTGTATGAATGTGGGATGAATGTAGTTATAGTTAAAATACTATAATGAAAATGTGATGAAGTTATGGTCTAAGTATCATAATGGAAATGTGATGAAGTTATGATCTATGTATCATAATGGAAATGTGGTGAATTTATGGTCTAAGTATCATAATGGAAATGTGGTGAAATTATGGTCTAAGTACCATGTTGGAAATGTAAAGGAGTTATGGTCTTGTGCCATGATGGAAATGAAAATTTGTCAAATATGGGATGGTTATAAGGAAAGAAAAGAACTTGTATAGTGTTATGTAAGTGACATGTTGCCCAAGGAGTAATTAGGTGGAAACGGGTCAAATGGGTGAATGGGTGAAATAGAAATGATTTTACCTTATTGTTATGATTTGTCTTCATTACTAATGGTGATTTATATGTGGTGATATGTAGGAAAAGCTCCGGTGTAGTCAATGTCAAGTCCAAGGCGAATGATGGATTCTCGTATGCGTTTTGTGGTTTGTGTGTGTAAATAGAAGTCCATCACTTGGTTGTTTAAAGATACTTGAAATTGTAGTTTTTGGTGCAAAAGTATGTTGAGTTGAATGTTTTAACCCAAACCCAAGTGTTGAGAAAATTTTATGTCAGAATGGCAAAAGTTGGAAATTTGGTTAAATGTTGAAAGTTGAACTTTTTGGTAACTTTCTGTTTACTGGGTTCCTTCGCGCCACGCAAAAGAAAGGAGAGGGTCTTTCGTGACACGCGAAAGACCTGGCTCTCGGACAAAAAAATTCGGAGGCTCCCTCGCGGCACGCGAAGTGAGGACCTTGGTTTTTCGCGACACGCGAGGAAATGAAAAAAAAAAATCTTGGGATGAATGCTTCCGCGTGTTTAATGATTAAATAATGGTGTTATGAAATTAGGGTGTTACAATGTGTTACATAGGGTGAAACGTTAATATTATATTGATGACTATCTTAACACATCTTTTTATACAAATTTGATATTGTATTGGTAACTTTTTTATTTTGTTAAATGTTAATATTATATGGATGATAGTAATCAAAACATAAAAAAATACATGAAAATATATTTCATAAGTGATGTATTTTTACAATACATTAAATTACATGTAAAAATGAAACATTACAATGATGATTTACAATTTTGAAAATACTTCATTGACGTGATATTAGTAACTTTTCAATGTTTAACACCCACTAAATGCAACAAAGAATAAAGTTTATTTTCCTCAATTACTGAAAACCACAAAATAGCCAAAACCGTTCGAAAAATAGGACACAAACGGTGCGAACATGATTGAAGCCAGTAGTGAGTCAAAGAAATTGAAGATAATTAAATTGGTCAACGCTTTCCTTGCATACGTTGTTTCTTTTAACGTTGACGTTGTAACATATTTACAAATGCTTAAGTTGTAATTAAATTTACGTATCAAACTTAAGTTACATTTTTTAAAATCTTGTATTTTATACGTAAAATCTCTCTAAACCTTTAATATTTAATCTCTCAATTAAAATAAAATAAAATTTGAATTTCAACAATATATCGCCTTTTAAATTCAAAAATATAAACTCCAAAATTTAAAAATCGCACTCCTTAGTATATCGACACAATTAAATTTAAAATTGCAAAATTAAATATGAAAAAGGTTAAAAATAATAAATTAGAATTGAAGCCAAACATATTTTTTTTTAAAAAAAATCTCGTTGTTTAATAAAAAATTAAGTTTAAAATATAATACACTTTTAAAAACAAATATTTATAAATTTATTAATTTTAATTAAAAACTAACTATTAAAATTTTAAAATCAAAATAAAAAAATTATTTATAAATATTAAACTTAATTAAAAAACTACTAATTAAATATTAGTAAACTTTATTTTAACACACATATATATATATATTCAAATACAAAAGTAGTCTTTTTCAAATCTCTTATTTTTTAATTCTTTATTTTTTTTAAATATTTATTTTTGATGATAATTTAAAAATAAATTTGAGTTACTGGTAATAATGATGAATTAATTTGGTAAAATGTTTATTTATGAAAACATTTGAAAAAGTTAAACAAAATATGAAAAGATTGAATAGTGGATTTAAATGTGGTTTGGGGGGGGGGGAGTTGTTAGGCGATTACAAGTGGCAAAAAAATTTAGTTTTTTTTATTAGAGTAGAGATTTTCAACCAAATAATAACTGGAAATCAAATTACATTAAATAGTAATTAACGTATTTTCGAAACTCATTTCTATATTAATTTTTATATATTTTAAATTTTATTTTTTTTACTTATAGTATATGTAATACATTTCTACATCTGTAAAATATATACATAAAAATTTAAGAATTTTATGTATTGATATTTTTTAACCCGTGACTAGTGAATAAAATAAACAAATATATAAAAAGACAGAATACCCTTCATTTAACATTAAAAAATGAATGAGGTTAACCAATTAAATGAAAATAACAAGTTTTAAAAAACACTAGAATACGATAAGAAAAATAATCTTTTAGTTTACTCCAATCTTTAACAAATACCTTAGTTTCCTTATTTCTGGTTCGAGTATAATGAAAGGAAACATGTTATTTTTGTAGATAATAAATTCATCACTTATTTCAGGTTTAAGTTCCAACAAAATCAATTTCTAAATTTAAAAATTCAAAAACCGAATTCAATCTAATAAGTTTAAACTTTTTATATTTTTTCCAATTCTAATTCTAATATTTATTGATTATACACCGACACAAGCGTCCCCACGTTTATATATAAATCCTATTCCCAAATTGCCCTCCACCCCCCACTCTCGTTCGTCATCATCATTTCACCTTTCTCTCTCTCTCTCTCTGGCTCGCCCTCTCTCATCTGTCTCTCATGGAGAACCAGAAACGCCATGAACAACCTACAAACTCCGTGAGACGAAGCTTGAAGAGGAAGCTGGAGGACGAATTCATCGTAGATCGGAAGATCACATCGTCCGATGACACCGTTCAACAAGATCTAGCATCTGAAGTTCGCGCTCAGGTCGAAATCCTCGACTCTAATTTTTCATCGCTTGAAGCAGATCGTGCGTTTGTCAAACGTTCTATACATATCCTCTCGGAGCTCGCGAAGAACGGTATGAATCGATGTTTAATTTGTTCTATTTTTGAATTTTACATTTTTCCGTACACGACGTCCGTTTTTCGAGCCACGACGTAATTCTCCTGGTTTTTGAGTTTTTTTAGAAGTATTTGTTGTTGATTTGTGTTCTCTCGCCGGCGAATTTAGGTATTAGATGATCGAACTTGTTTAATTTTGTAATTACCGGTGCGATTGTTTTTTGAGCGAGTAATTGTTGATGATTAGGTTTACGTTGCGGAAATTTTGTCTAATTGTTTTCTGTACGAGTTTCGTTTCATTTTATTGTTGGATGGAGTTTTGATATGATGTTTTGGTATGGTTGCAGAGGATATTGTGAATTTAATTGTTGAATCCGGGGCTGTTCCGGCGCTTGTACGGCATCTTCAAGCGCCACAGTCGAAAGACGATGCAGAACCAAGGCCGTATGAGCATGAAGTGGAGAAGGGAAGTGCTTTTACCCTTGGGCTTCTTGCTATAAAGGTACCTGTCTATTTAATCTCCTCCTTCAGTCATGTAATTTGATAGCATATGGTGCTTAGTTCTATAAGTTTTCTATGTTGAATCATTGGAGCTGCCAGAAAACACTACCTACTTCTCTTTGCTGCATTCATTTCTTTTAAGCACAATATTGTTGTGTATAGGGAGCATGAAGTTAGCGTTCTAAGGTTTTATATGGTCTTTATAACCTCACAACATACATACCCTAATATAGTCATGAGTTTTGAACTTGAAGATCTCTTGTTTACTACAAAGAACTAATTTCCAATTATTAACAGTTTAACTTGCTAGTAAGTGAAAGTAATTGAAAGAAAATATTCTAAATTTAATGCTTCATGCTTGTAGTGGATATCAAATTGCTTTTCATAATTTTTTATGACCCCCCCCCCCTCCTGAAGATGATTAGTCATCATAAATCCGTTTTCTCACCCAATTACAATCGATTAACGTTGTTCGGGTCGGGCCACCAAGTTTTATTATAATTCTGATGTTTTTTTAAGTCTAATTTTAATTATTTTGTTGGGGTCATCCTCTAGCCTACCAAACTGAGAAAACAGTAGATGCTAAGTAAAGTAGTTATCTACACGAGTTCCCTGTTTAATTGCAATCTGAAGTTTTTAATTTATATCATTTTTAAAGATCTAAGTTTGATATGGTGTAATCATTTCACATCATTACTAAAGAGATACTGTTGGTGATTCCTTTTGTTGATAGCCTGAGCATCAACAACTCATTGTTGATGCCGGAGCTCTACCTCATCTTGTTGCTCTGCTTAAGCGACACATGGATGGCCAGAACTCGAGAGCAGTCAACGGTGTTATAAGAAGAGCAGCAGATGCAATCACAAACCTTGCTCATGAGAATAGCAGCATCAAGTCCCGTGTTAGGTTACTTCAGTTGCACCATTTACCATTACAAATTGTGCATTACAGTTTGTTTGACAATTGACATCGCATTTTCATGTTCAGGGTTGAAGGCGGAATCCCTCCTCTTGTTGAATTGCTTGAATTCACTGATGCTAAGGTGCAGAGAGCAGCTGCAGGGGCGCTGCGTACTCTAGCTTTCAAAAATGATGAAAACAAAACTCAGGTCGATAACTATCTAGATTGACATAATGTGTTTTGGGGATCAATGGCTAAGATTTCTAACTTCCAAATCCTCTTATATCTACAGATAGTGGACTGCAATGCTTTGCCTACTCTTATTCTAATGCTTCGGTCTGAAGATGCAGCAATACACTATGAAGCCGTTAGTTCTTATTTTATTTCATGAATGCTCAAATCTCATGCTTATCTTCAGTTATAAGATTACTTATAGCTAGGAATGTTTTCTGAATGACATCTTAGGTTGGTGTAATTGGGAATCTCGTCCACTCATCCCCCAACATAAAGAAGGAAGTTCTTCTTGCTGGAGCATTACAACCTGTGATTGAATTGCTTAGGTAAGATGATATGTGCCTTTATGATCGTCTTTAGGGTTTTCACCCCTATATGCTTGCTTTAGTTTGCTTCAGATTCTGTTCATATCGTAAAAATGGCTTTTTCCAACCAACTATAAACTCAAATCAATGAGCTTTACCGGTTTTGTCCTGAATTACTGGAATAATGCAAACTATTTACGGAGTGAATAAACAATAACTGGCGTGCACTTGAGTCTTTAGAGAGTTGAATTTAAGATTGCAACTTCTGGCACCTAATAGTACCCTGTTGGAATTTTTTGTATATCATCTAATTATTCGATCTACATTCAAGTATTAAATGAAAATGACTTATGTAGATTGAAACATTAAGCTTTTATATATGAAATTGTTTGTTTCTAATTTTACCTAGATCATTTAAAGCAATACATTTTGAAAGCCATAGTAAATTACATTTGCAATTCAGAAGAAGTACCGGGACTCACTTGAATGTTTTACCTTTCAATTAAACGAGCACAGGAGAATATTTCTTTTACTCAGTTATATTATGGTTGAGTACCTTCAATTATATATTCTTTAAGTGTTCTTAAAGATTAAGTTCTTATCTTTTTATCAACAGCTCAAGCTGTTCAGAGAGCCAACGTGAAGCTGCTTTATTGCTTGGACAGTTTGCTGCTGCAGATACAGATTGCAAGGTTGATAGAAATGTTAATTCATTTATTATGTTTGTTTCTATGCTTGGTCATTAGATGTCTATTACCAAACCTGATAATTATTTTGACAGGTTCACATAGTGCAAAGAGGTGCTGTTGGCCCATTAGTTGAGATGTTGCAGTCACCAGATGCTCAATTAAGGGAGATGTCAGCTTTCGCCTTAGGAAGATTGGCACAGGTAGTAAAGTTGTCCAGTAATTTATTTAATTAAACTCGGATGTTCAAATACTATTGCTGTTGACTTTAAGGTTTGCCGAGTTTTTTTTTTCACGTTTTTGTGTTTTTTCTCTTCTAAAAATACATTTAAGTCGAGTGAATACCCCCTCCCCCCCTTGCGCGCGTAGTGCGTGCAATATGTATTGCCTGTAGATTTCGCGAGTTTTAAGAAGAATATGTACATATAGGTTGTGGGCTGTAACTTTAATGTGAGATTCTCATTAGCATTTATTAATCGTGTTCACTGGGAAATTTTAATAATGGCAATCGTAAATCCACATGTTTAATAATAACAAGGGGATAACTTTCTGTAAGAGAGAGTATTTTTTTAAAGATATAATTGTTTTGTTTGGATTATTTTTATGGAAGTCTTTATGATCATTGTTTCTAGTCACATCACACATCATCATAGCATTCCCATGATCAGAATTGCATGATGTCCAACAAAACATAAATTGACAATATTCATAAGAATCCATGTTTGTAAGATAAATCAGAAGTAAAATATTTAGATTGCTCTTGCATTCATGATTCGGGTGGCTGAATCGTTTCCATTCACCAGGATACACACAACCAGGCTGGTATCGCGCATGGTGGTGGCATATCTCCATTGTTGAAACTTCTTGATTCTAGAAACGGTTCCCTGCAACACAATGCTGCATTTGCATTATATGGTCTTGCTGATAATGAGGTAATGAGAGCTTGTTAGAGTAATAGCGCCATCATGATTCTTACTTTATATATCATTATATCTATTATGATATAACGTATTATGGATATTCTTCTCTAGGATAATGTTGCTGGTCTTATAAGGGTTGGTGGGGTACAAAAGCTGCAGGATGGTGAATTCATTGTCCAAGTAAGTAGTCCTATGCTCCTACTTTTGCTAATACGCTATTTTTTATTGTGTTTCCAAAGACATTGTTCTGACTAGTTGAATAATAATACTATAATAGGCCCGTCTGACAATGAAGTTTGTAATTTGAATATTTGATTTTGCAGCCAACTCGGGATTGTGTGGCCAAGACTTTGAAAAGGCTTGAGGAGAAGATTCATGGACGGGTAATAAGATCACATATTCATACACTAATATTAGAGGTGTCAAGATGAGGGTCCGGGTGGGCTGGGTAACATGTCAAAACGGTATTTTCAGCAAGGGTCAGGTCATGTTGAATTGACCCACATATAATCTCTTATCCATTTAAAGGTAATTTTTGTTACATTAATCTAAATCTTTGAATAGAACGATTTAAACAGACAACGCCTATCACTTTCACCCGCATTCCTAAACCCTCTATCCAAACACACACACCCTTAGTCTTATGATGCATATCCTATCAGGTATTGAGCCATTTGTTGTACCTAATGCGGATTTCTGAGAGATCTGTTCAGAGACGAGTTGCCTTGGCTCTTGCCCATCTTTGTTCACCAGATGATCAGAAAACAATATTCGTCGACGCTAATGGTAAATTGTGTATGCTGATTTTAATAACACATTATAAATATTCTATTTCACTTTTTTTTGTTTAATATATTAATGAATTTTGCAGGATTATCTATACTCTTGGAGCTTTTAGAATCAAACAATTTGAAACATCAACGAGATAGTTGTGTAGCCTTGTGCAAGTTGGCTGAGAAAGCTAGTTCACTTTCTCCTGTTGACGCGGGACCCCCATCTCCAATATCTCAGGTTCTTATTTTATTTTATATTTGCATTTTGTTTTTCTAATATCTAAATGGATTTTACAGTATTAAGTTAATACTTTCTGTTGCAGGTGTATTTAGGCGAGCAATATGTGAACAATCCTACACTATCTGATGTAACTTTTCTAATTGAAGGTACGAACTTTCTTCTTTCCCATAAAAAAAATTCTTATTTTGCATCTTTTAATATTTATCGCGCCTTAAATGCAATGCGAATGTGGTGTCAGGCAAACGCTTCTATGCTCATAGAATTTGTCTTCTTGCTTCCTCTGACGCGTTCCGGGCAATGTTTGATGGCGGGTACAAAGTAAGTCACAATTAAAGTTTTTTCTTCTTTTTTTGTCTCGACTGGATATTTGGAATACTAAATTGTGTATTTTTCTCCTCATTTTGAAATGTGTAAATTGTAGGAGAAAGATGCTAAAGACATAGAGATACCAAATATTAGATGGGATGTGTTTGAGTTAATGATGCGGTATGTCCATTACATCTGCTTTTAGTAGGAAAATAATACAAAATTAATATATTACTCTCTAAATCTCATATTTCCTTTAACTATAGATACATATACACCGGGTCCGTAGATGTGAATCTGGAAATTGCTCAGGATCTACTTAGAGCTGCAGATCAATATCTTCTCGAGGGGCTAAAACGTCTTTGCGAGTACACCATTGCACAGGTGAGTAAAGATTTTTTATTTTTATTTTATTTCACTAACATTCATATTATTTCTAAAAAATATAATTTTGCTCATTTTATCTGTTAGTTCGTTGAATAATAATATCTCATAATCACTTTTAAAACGCACATCCAAACACTATTTAAGTTGATCTTACTTCCTTTCATATAGGATATACGGGTCGACAATGTGTCACTTATGTATGACTTATCAGAGGCCTTCAATGCTTTGTCACTAAGGAACGCGTGCATTCTATTTGTTCTGGAGAATTTCGACAAATTAAATGCAAAATCATGGTGTGTTTATGAATAACAAATTACACCTTACTTGAACACTTGTTCTCGTGATTAATCAATGACAAATTCCAGGTATGGGGAATTAATCAGGCGTATATTGCCAGAAATGCGCCATTACTTTGCGAGGACACTTGGCAGGCCGGTGGAAGCTGACATGAGGCAATAGACGGTGGAGATTAATTTTTTGATCAGTTGATTTTAACCAACTTAGAAAGAGCAGAATGGATGTTGTACAGAAGGTGGTTCAGGTTTCATTTGTCGAACGTGACGTGTTGGCCTTTTCCTTTCGACTTTTAACGGACCCGAAGTTTCACAATTTAGTGGCAGTTTGTTGAAAGTAACGATGCTTATACTAGATGTTGACATGCATGACATGTATCAACTGTCGCTTATATGTCAATTATTTTATCATGATTCTGATCTCTTTCATATCCCAATATTTTATAGTTCTATTACTAGGCAGTAGGGGCCTCTGCCCAAAAGGAACGTGTCGTAGACTATGCTAGCGTGATGACAACCAGAAAATCAGGTGGCCTCTGTCCATATTGTAGTCTGAAGAAGCAGTCTCACATAAGGGGGTGACGGTCACTATTTATGTTAAAAAACCGTCAATACCTAACTAAAGCAAACAGTTTGGTTCATGTTTGGTGCATGTGGTTTGACGGTTTTGTCTAGTTTAAAACTTGACCCATCTAACTTGCCGTTTTGGTTGTCGTTTCTTGAAACCGTAGTTAGTTTTACGTCTCAAAATATTCAATCCGATGCCTTTCAAGCCTTTTTTAATTCAGAGCAACCGACAAAAATCTTCACATTTCATTACTCACACAAAACATCATTCTAATGCAATAAAACCAAATCTTCACTTCAATGTGAATATGAATCTTATTTCTAGGATCTGCCTTATAATACAACCATCAGCATCAACTAAAAACAGTCACTAAAGGATTCACAAACCAAAATTCCACCTATATGATATGTATCTCTGTTGTGGCATAAGGACTCGAGTCATCACCGCCCGACCAGGTTTCTTTGAGTCCACAGGGTGCGTGAATCACACGTGGTGGTCTTTCAATTTGCAGCTCACATGAAATTTGTTTTTCCAACTGGGAACAGTACCTGCCAAACGTACGAAGGCTGACATGGAGCCGAAAATCCAGTCCAAATAGGAATTTCATCTCCAATCTGTTCAATTCTGCTGTTGTTACCCCTCCCACTTTTGCATAATACGAGTTGTTGTAGAATCTACAAATTAATTCAAATTTAAAACGTTACGTTTGCTTGCATACGGAGAATGAAAGGCACAAGTGATACAGATAAAGCTATTAGGGAAAGATTAATGACTAACAAACTTAAAGATAAATCATAAATAAAATAATAATAACTATAACAGATAATAAACCCGACTAACAAAACAAAAGTCGAGGTGTCTGGATGTGTGTTTTAGAAGTGATTATGAGATATAGGCTGATTAGTATCAGTTAAGTGTTTGGATGTGCTTCGGCTCTTTGAAGTTGTAATAAATAAATAATAAACTCTATGAGGAAATAATAGAGAATAAGATGACTGAAAATAAATCTATACATAACAAAATATTTGAAAATTAAACGAGAACACTTACGCGTCATCAATGAACTTGGCAGCAAGCATTATACTAGTGATGAGAAGTCGATGAACACTAAGAGAAGTCAAATTAACATTCCCACACTGAATAAACCGATCCATGTAAACCTGTGCAACAACAAAACACGAGGGGCTGCAATGCGAGTACTTGAATATTCTATCAATGTACTCTTTAATGCTAAGAGTTGGTGCTCTTGAACCGTGAAAAACCGTAACAACATTTTTAGTTTGTGTTTTCTCCAGTAACGTCTCATTCATTTGGACAGATCTCTCGATAATTGAAGAAAGAAGTGATAAAACTTTCGGGTTTCCATGATTGTGCTTGTATGTTTGTTTGAGTCCTAGGTTACAATATGTTTTTGAGCTCGGGATGTTGTTTTCAAGCCCTAAAGATTCCATACCGAAGCAAACCTGTATATAGCAAGAGAAGAGATTATTAAGATTTAGATCATACATTTAATAACAAAGCTATTATAAAAACCGGTTGATTAATCTAGTTAATGAGCTAAATTAAACTAGTTTTATCAAATACCAATCAAGACAAATGACAAAAAATAAACTTAACTATTCTTAATTGAGTTTCTCTATTGATGGCTTCTAAAACTACAGATGAGACTCCCTTAATCCAAAAAGATACCAACAAAACAAAATCCAAATTCTTTGTTCATGTAAAGACACAAAGAAGACAAGGTTTACAACGATGTAAATCGATTCAACACTTATCTTGTAAGTTATTTATATAAGTTTCCCCTAAAATCAAAAAAATTGTAACAAATTTGTGGTAAATTGTCTGGCATATATGCAATCTACATGACTACATTCTCAAGACTATGTAACATCAGACCCCTCAAACTAAACCAACCAATATTGTCTACTTTGACCCCGAGGAGTTTACAAATTTGTTTTTGGTTGTCGGAGCGGAGACTTCAAGGAGGTTGCAAACACCAATCGCGCTTAACTGTGGAGTCATCCTCTTAGCCACAACCAACCAAGCTCACGTTTTGGTCGGACATGATGTCGGCTTTGCCTAGGTGTTACACTCTAAGTAGATCAAAATCAAATGTAAAAGAGAATATACTCTGAAATTCAATTGTTGATTTTAGAAATAGAGCAAAAAACAAGGTGAAATCAACACTAAAAAAATATTCATTTGTAGCTATAGACCTAGATCCTAAACACCACACCACCTGCTTTATTTATAGTTTTATACCATTTTTTCAACTAAGTAGGTTATCTTGCCTTAACTACAAATAACCCCCAAATTTAATAAACAAATAAATAAGAAAAAAAAAACCTAAACCACTGAGATCTGACCAAGAAACCAGTTTATAAGCTATCAGATCCCAAAAACAAAATCAAAACTTTACAGCATACAATCAGATCTAAAAACAATTTCACCATCAAGAAATCAATATGGAAACAATTCAACACAAACCCATATTGTAAACAAAAACCCCAAATAAAAATCTGCTTGAAATCCCATTGAGGCATTTCAACAAACACCTGGTGGGCAGAGGGATTACAGGGCTTACAGATGAGGTTCTTGAAGCGTCCATTGCAGCCAGATCTACATGAACAGCAACTGGGATGAAATTATTCCTTTTTTTAAGAGGAAGATGTGAAGGATCAACAGAAGCTCCATCGCTATCTACCTCATCTTGGCTTCTTAATGATTAATGATGTCACGATCAATGTTTAGTGGTGTGTGTGATTATCCATTTGGGTATGATTATAAATGTATACCTTTATTGATTTGTGAAGTGAGAATAAAAATTGGTTGTCTTTTAGGTTACTTAACATTATAAAATTTGGTACCAAATTTAAAGATTGTTTTTGGGTGTGGATGGATGTAAGCGTCGGTGACACGGTGGTTTTTCTTTTCACACAAAATCTGGTCAACATGAAACATTTAGGGTTGTAATGAAACCTAATTTAACGAATTAGTAAGTTAAATAAAAGTATTAAAGTATAAAATTGTAATCGTGAAAGCATTAAATTTGTTGTATTATTTGGGTGTATCCATATGTTCTTTAGACTTTGGAGATGTTTTTTACTGCAAAGGATATGTGTAATGGTTCTATCGAAAGTGTGGTAAAGGTGAAGACGTGGAGCAGCGGCGACGACACCATTCCCCCTACCTCAGTTGCCACACAAAGCAAAACTGTGGTGCATTATCGCGGCATTTTGTCGTGGGTTGAGAGTGAGGTGGACCAACGGCTCCTCTACCGCCCCTACAACGGGGACGTGCAACGAGCTACCCTTCATCGCATCTTCGGCTCCTCTACCGGCTTTTACCTCTATAGAGAAGGTTGTGCACAATTCGCACTGCTTTGCTTTTACACTGTCTCTAATCAAGGATGAGTACTGGAAAACCATGATTGAACCGTTTCTAATTACTAACCTCTATGGTTATATTGTCGATGTTCCACCACAATCAAACCCAAGCTATCTTGATTGGCTCTCGAACGATGCACACGTTCGTATGATCATTATCTCTACTGTTGTGAGGGAACATTCTCTCATGTTCAAGGCACCACATATCGTGAACTTTGGGAATCACTTGCACGTGCTTACACCTTACGCCCCTACACTGTCTCCTGCGAGTATATGCTTAAGACACAACTTCTTAAGATTCAAATGAAGGGGGATGAGACACCCCTTGCTTACCTAAGTCGTGCCTAGGATTATGCATTTGCACTTGCCAATATTGATGAACTGGTAAAAGACAAAAGCCTTCTTCTGTTTGTGGTCTCTAGTCTCTGTGAAGAATACAATAGTCGTAAATCAACCATCTTGGCTCGTTCATCTCCTTTGATATCGGCTGAGCTTTATAGTCTTTCAATGATCATGACTACATGGTTACAAAGCCTCCACAACCAGGTATTGCTTTTGCTTTTGATGTCAATGCAAGTACCTCATCTGGCTCAGCTCCGGTTGTCCAATATCAGCCATCCCAACAACTCATGGTTCTTCAGTAACTGGCAGCTCACGATGGCTTCCAACATCTGCCCTGCCCAGCATTGCCGCTCCTCAAGATTTTTACAACTATCATCCACCTTACAACCAAGGACACTGTGGTCCCTCACGTGGCAACAACAAAGGGCGCAATCACAGTCAATTCTCTTGGGCATCATATCAGAATATGGTTTATGGGTCCTGCAATAACTGTAGCATTGGACATATCCCAAGTGATTGTCCAAACCGTGACCCATCCACACCACGTGATAACTCAACAACTAATTTTACAGATACTCATCCCAACTTTGGAGATGCACGTATATACAATTTCTCAAAAATTAATTTCTTTATAATGTACCGTGTCCGAGTACTCTCCGCGTAGGCCGAGTACTCGCAACTCCCCAGTCGACCGACCTGACAGCGCCTAGCGACTTCGACAACATTACCAGCGGTTAAGTCCCTGACATCAAAGGAGTTATGCGTGCTTTATGCATTGATTTCTCACTGAAAACTTTACAGTTTCATGAAAAGTTTTTTTTTGGCTGAGGTATGCATGCTGGTGCTCTTGAGAAAATTATAATACAGTCTCAGCTCGACATAACTGAACTGCAACACATTGTTGATGAATTAAGGTATATTCCTCATCATGATTGGTTATGTCACTGTATCTTTTTTGTTGTCCAAGATTCATTTTATGATGATACAATTAAAATGATCTAAAACACCTTTATATTTGTATCTATATCTAAGTGTAATAGCTTGTAATCAAGGGCAGTTCAAGTTTACTGAAGGAACGTGTTGAAGCTCAAGATAAGGAGCTTCTTCAAAGTAAACAAAAGCCGCAGGAACTTGAAGAAAAAGAGAGTTGCAAATGAAAATGTATGTTACAATTTCTATAATTTATGTGTTACAATTTCTTATTTCTTTAACCTTTCATTAATGATTTTTCATATGTAATTTCTATTTTGATATATATGTGGGGGAAGGTTCCGCTAAGAAGTGAATTTTCGCTAAGAAACTGGGTCAAACTAACTCCAATTTAATTAATTCTAGTGTCGTTGGAACTGACTCATCGAAATAAAGCCAAGAGCTAAACCCTTAAAACTAAACCCTAAAAGCTAAACGCTAAAGCTAAACCATAAAAACTAAACCATAAAAGCTAAACCAAAAACATAACCATCCCACCCCCATCCCCCAAAAACCTAAATCCTTCAACCCCACCCCCCAAAAAACTTAAATCCCCCCACCCTCACCCCCCAAAAAACCTAAATCCTCCCACCCCCGAAAAATCTCGACGAGCCGGTTTCAACGCCGCTAGAACGAGCTCAATCGGAGTTCGTTTGACCCGATCTCGGTTAAAAAGAAATCGTTTCTTAGGTTTCTTAACGAAAACTCTCTTCTTATTCGAACCTCTCCATATATGTGTATGCAATGTATATAACTAGTAATTTTACCCGCCGCGCGTTGCGGCGGTGTCGAAATGTGGTGTAACTCAAATTCCCGTGATGTGCGACGTGACTTGGATTTTAAACGTTTGAGACAGCTAAAAAGAAAACATAGTTAGGTACATAAAAACATTTGAGGTTATTGCTACTCGTTTAACCTTAAAATAAAATGTAAAAAAACTAAAGAAAAAAACCAAAGATTTTTTTGGGCATTGATACTAACGTCCTTAAGTACATAAAAGTAACGTACACATTTGAGACAAACGGTTTTGACGATAAAACCACAGATATAAAAATGTACTATGCTTTCACATTGCGTCTAATACTTAAAAAAGAATAATAAAAAAAAATAAACAAAGAAAAAAAATGTTTGTTAGGCCATGGGTTTTGAACCCCCATGACCTGAAAAGCTGTAAATGACGGTGTTTGGGATTACTTTTGGAACCTACTTATTGACTTATTAACTTCTTCAAGAAGTCAATAAGTTAAAAGTTTGTTTGGATAAGAATGTAAAAGGTATTTTTTGTGAGAAGGAGAAGTTGTTTTGGAAAAGTAAGTAAGGACTTACTTTTCCAAAAAGTCAAAAGGAGATTTGATAAGTAATCCCAAACATGCACAGCAAAAACCACTATACCAACTACATTTTTTTTATTTACTTGTGAGATAGTTTAATATAAGTAATAAAACCTGTGGCGGTAGCTTTGATTTTATTGGCCACGGTCAATGGTTTTTAAGACTAATGAATATAATTATATATTGTATTTTATGTAGGTTGAAGGGCTTACGATGGATATTGCTACAGCTGAAGAGGAGTTATTTGCGTGATTTGTGGGATATTATTTTATGACTTGTTTATAACAATACAATAAAACAAACATATTGAAATCATAAATTTCTAATCACAATTCACAATAAAGATAATATAATACATAATATTTACACAACTTATATACTATATCTAATACTATAACCAACACTTTTATATAATGGGAAGGGTATTATTGGGGTTGGTGGTTCATTGGCATAACAAAAGCCTCTAGGAGCATCTAAAGTTTGGAGGTCAATAAGTCACATGTTTAAATCTTACTAGTGATATGATTAAAAAAAAATTGTCGCTCTAGAAAAAATATAATGGGAATAACTAATTTTTTATGTGATAGCCACTCTCAAACAATCACATAATTTATAAATTATTTTTTCTTTTAATTGTTAAAAGAGTATTTAAGTATCTTGAACGTATATCTTGAACAAAAATCCAGTAATGATAAGTCTTACATATACGTACCAAATAATATTACATATACGTGACAGATAGTGTTTACGTATATGTAACACTAACATAATGATAATTGTTACATATACGTAACAATATGTTTGAAAGTGATTATCATGGTTATCATATAAATATTGGTTATCATTTCTAGTAGTATAATAATAATTATTTAAAGAAAATAAAATAATTTCTTGACATATGAGTTTAATTTACTTGTCTTACCATTTAAAAAAGAAAAAGAAATTACACTCTTACTTAGAAAGAAGTGTCGCTAGCTTTTGCCACCGACCACTTCTTCCTCTCATGTGTTGGACAAACTTCAAAACTAACCCTAAACTTTAGTTTGACCCTTTTAGTTTACAAAGTTTCAACTTTACCCCATTTAGTATATATAATCTGACATTTCCTTAATAACTTTCGCATTTATTTGTTTATTTATTTATTTTTTGATGTCTCGGTGTAAATTTTTTTTATAAAACGGAGTTGTATTCAAGATAGCGTAAACTTATATCGACTGGCGGTAACATGTTACCATGAACAATGAGACCGACACTAACTAAAACACCGATTAAAACACCGATACCGTTATTTAACTGTCTTTTATCTATGTATCAGTACCGACTGAAAAACATTGGTACCGCTATCTAACTATATTTTATCTATGTTTCGATCTCCACAACCAACTCGCCGTTACTTCATACGTTTCCTTTATGTATTTAACTATAATTCTTTTTGTGGCTAGTCATGTTAATATTACCGCCTCAACCGTTTAAGGTGAGGCAAAATTTATTTAAACTTGTTTTTTTGTGCTTTGTTACGTTAATGTCACCGCCTCAAACGTTTAAGGTCCGCTTCTCGCCACGGAGCGCGAAGAAAAATTTCTAGTTCAAGACTTAAAAAGAAAACAATTGTCTTTTATTTCAGTTAATGTAGTTAAAAAAAAGTTAGTCACTTCCTGTTAAAAAAAATCAAAACAGATCACTATTTGATATCATACCACCGGACATTTATCCACCGCACACCGGCTGTGTTTCTCCGGTACGGTGTTTGTTCCTTCAATTTCCGATTGTATTAATCACAATTAAACCCACATTTATCAAATCATTTGTGTTTACGAGACACACATATCAAAATATCGGATCCTGCACATTAATGTGATCATTCTAATGTTGGGATTCTAATCTTCATGTACCTCATCTTTTTCCTTTGAATTTTATTCACAGATTTCGTAATTTGTTTTCGTATGTTAACGCATCTTCATCGACGAAGATGATAATGTTTTCACAATCGGCCGGTCCGACCAGGAACCGGGTGCCTAATCGGTCTGGTTAGTCTATTTAAACCGTTTTTCACACCGGATTTTAATTAATTTTTTTTATTTAAAGTCTATACCGAAACATATATATTTTCATATTTGTTTTAAATTAATTAGAAAAACATATTATTTAAACTTTTATAATATTTAAACTTTTCATATTTGTCTTGTGTGACTGTAAAACAATTGTGGTGTAAAAATGTTATCATTTTCATTATGTTGTTAAATTGGTCCTGAAAACAATGCGTACGGGCGTTGTTTTGAGAACCAATATTATATTGAGAACTTTAAGAAGCTATATATTTGCAGGAAAGTTTAACATGGAGTCGTCCCACGGCCCCATGAATTCAATCAAGCTATGGCCGGCTAGCCACACCACAAGGCTCTGCTCGTTAACCGAATCGTAAAACACTTCACAACCCTGTCGATTTTATCAAGAAAGTACGGGCTTTTAACTAAAGAAGAAGCGGAGGATGAAGCTAAACAAATCGAATCCGCAGTTTTTGTGGCAGCAACCCAACAACATGAAAAAGATCCTGAAAGTGATGGTGGATCTGCTGTTCAAGTTTATGCTAAAGAATCCAGCAAATTAATGGTGGAATTTATCAAAACCGGGCCTAGACCGAAAGAAGACAGAGAAACCGTACCCGAATTGATCAAAACGGATCATGTTTTCGATATTTCTGGAGGTCGTCGCCCGTTTATCGAAGCCGAAGAAGCTAAAGAGCTACTGAAACCACTAAAAGAACCCGGAAACAAGTTTACAAAAATATGTTTTAGTAACCGAAGTTTCGGACTACCCGCCGCCCATGTGGCTGCATCGGTTTTATCGGGTGTTAAAGATCAGTTAACCAAGATTGATTTATCGGACATTGTGTCGAGGAGGCCCGAGCCCGAAGCGGTTGAGGTTATGAAGATGTTTTCATCGGCTCTTGAAGGGTGTGGGTTGAGTTATTTGAATTTGTCAAATAATGGTTGGGTGAAAAAGGGGTTAGAACATTTGGTGATCTTTTGAGGTCTCAAGGTAATCTTGTGGAGTTGTATTTGATGAATGCCGCAGTTTGCGAGTTGATTCCTTCGACAAATAAGCTTAAGGTTCTTCATTTTCATCATAATAAGACGGGGGATGAAGGCGCGATAGCCATTTCTCAACTCGTGAAAGGATCTACAAATCTCGAGGATTTCAAGTACGTACATTTAAAACGGTTTTTTGTCAGATCAAGTAGGGGTGTTCACAGTATAGTTTTATTTAAAATTGTGGATAGAACCACTCACTATGGTTTAAAAAAAAACAAACCAAACCGGCTGGATTAGGTTGGGTTGAGTGGGTCAGTCAGACCAGTTGGGTTGGCTTTTATTATTATATAAAAAGTGTGATAATCATAATCTAAATCACCCCCAAAATGCTTACAACCTCTCTCAAGTCACGTTATTCGAAGAATCATTTTATTATTTTAATAGTATACTTTTGTTAATCAAGTTTAAATTTAACACAATTTTACTTATCTATAAAATAAACGATAAAATAGCTTTGGAAGAAGCGATCTGTTACCAAGCCGTCTTATTGGGAATAACAAGAGAATCCATGAACACTCAAAGTTTCATATCCGAAGCGAGTTTTCAAGAAACCGCTCGATTTTTAGCAAAAGCAGCTCTCCTGGTGCGTATCGATTGGTTGAAAGGCCTGAAAAAAGACGTTGTTCTGGAGGGATGATACCTGTTGGTAGCGGCTTCAAAACTCCTTCAAGCAAACCTAACAACATTCTTAACAACATTGTCTTTAAACTAAAAAAAAAAGAATCTATTAGAGGGGAAATAGCTATACATATTTTTATTTTGAAGTTATTTTATCCGGTTTCCAAATTTTGAAACCGATGCAATTGATCCGGTTATGAAAACATTGTATAAAATTTTAGAAAAATGACCAAAAGTGCTAATGTATCAATTCAATCTGATCCAACTTGTTTCGACTCTTAACTTCTCATTGTTTTAGGTGTAAAATGTTTAGATATGATTCAACCCGTCTTATTCATTTTGGGCAAAAACCGACCGTTTCAATTTCAGGTGTTCCTCCACACGGGTCGGGTCCATAGGAGGTATCACACTAGCTGAAGCCCTTAAAACTTGTACACTTTTGAAGAAACTCTACGCGACAACACGTTTGGACCGAAAGCCGGGGTTGCATTGAGTAATAACCTATCCATGTATGCTAACCTCACTGAAATTTACCTCAGTTACTTGAATTTGGAAGACGAAGGCACCATCGCGATTGCAAACGCTCTAAAAACCTCCAAATCATCCCTCGAAATCATCGAGATGGCCGGAAACAACATTAGTTTCAAAGCAGCCAACGCTATAGCCGATTGCATGGTTTCAAAGAAACATTCTCTAACCAAAATAAACTTATCCGGGAACAAACTAAAAGACGATGGTGCCATTGCGATCGGGAAGGCACTTGAAGATGATTTTGGACGATTGTGCATCGTTGATTTGAGCGCAAACGGGCTCAGAAGCGATGGAGCTATGTCACTCGCTGAAGCAGTTTCGAGTAAAGTAGGGTTTAGACTTCTAAATATTATTGGAAACTTTTTATCTGATAAAGTGATCGATGATGTTAAAGAGATCTTCAAGAACTTTCCTCGTATGCTCGGGCCTCTCGATGACAATGACCCGCATGGTAAGGGCGACGAAGATGGTCATGACAACTTTAATGAACTCGAATCGAAGCTCAAAGACCTTGAAATGAAGCAGAAAGAACAGGTTTGTGGTTCTATTATGAGCAGTTTCAAGATTCTTCACTCTTTTACAACCCGGGCTAGCGGGTTAGGTAACAGGGTCATATAAATGAACTTTAAGTCGGATCAAAATGGGTTGGGTTTCGGGTCAATAATGTTAATTAAGATTCCAAAATATATTATTATAATTAAGTTAATTTTACTGTTGGCTTATATTTTTTATTTCACAACATTTTCAGTGTAGTAAAATTTCAAAATAGATTCAAAATAAAATTGTTTTGTTGAAAAAGGTGTCATTTTTACAACGATATAGATACAGGGAATGTATTTATTTTAATTTAATAACCATCTATAGCATTAGTTAACATTTATTGTAATGTTAATTTTAGATTCTAAATTGTTTTACAATAATATTTTTAAATGTTTTTTACAACTTAGTACAAGAGTACTACCTCTCTCTCCTTGAATATAACTGAATTGGGCCTGGCAGTCCAATAGTCCTAAAGGGCCTACTTTAAAAAAAGATAATATATCATATATTACTAATTGGGCTTTTCATTCTAAACAAAACCCAATTGTCACCCACAGGCCCACCAAAAAAAAGGGCAGTTGGATTAATTAAATTTCTCATTGCAAAAGAAGTATAGTTTTCAAACACCAATAGGATAAAGTTCTATCAACAGTTGGTCATGTCTACGTTTCTTGGCTAATATCTCTTTTGCCACCACACACCGCACAACTGCCGCTAGCATCACTGCGCAGTGAAGCCTAAATAAGTTTCGATAGCCTTTTTCCAACTCTGAAGACGATATTAGTATGGGTACATTTGTGAAAAAAAAGACCAATCAGTGTATCTAAACTTAAAAATAGGACAAAAGATGGTTGCATCATAACCAAGAACACAAAAGTTTTAAAACATAATCCTAGGATATAGGGACACAACGAGGGGCGGAACCAGGGGTCAAGAGGGTCTGCTGACCCATGGTCACTAGAATTCGTCAGATTTTTGTTATAAAGTATAAGATTTTTTTCAAGAAAAAATTGAGTTTGATTCCGCCGGTGAACACAAAGAGTCCAAAGTAAGTGTTTTACTTTTTACTAGAGGTTTATGTCTCATATTTGAGGCAGACATACATTAGACTATTAGAGAAGTAAGTTTGTTCTGTTTTTGTTTTCAATAGTCTCATCGAAATTCATCATAAAACATTTTTGAAGTGTGATGTAGGACCGAAATTTTTTGCCGGGCATGACATCATAATAACAACGATTAACAAACTTATTTTTTTCATTTTAAAAGCAAGAGTTTGATTTCATCAAATGTAGTGTCTCTAATATTCACAAATAAGTGTTCTCAATTGTAGATCATGACAACTTAAAATTTCCTCAAATTAAAACAATATTTTATGCTATTTAATTCAAAACTAGAAAATTTGTCCAACGTTTCGCGGCAGGAAGTTGACCTTAGTCGGTTTAGGCGATGTCATTAATGTGGCTAAGCACTAAAAAGAAAAGTGGTTAAATAAATTTTGCACAAAATTCCGCGGCGGGAGGCGAACGTTAAATGTTTAAAGCGATGACATTAACGTGGCTAAGCACAAAAAGAATTGTAGTTAAATACATAAAAGAAAACGTATGAAGTTACAGTGAGTCGGTTGTGGATATCGAAACATAGGTAAAAGACTGTTTTATAACGGTACAGTTGCTTTTCAGTTGATATCTGTCTCATTGTTCTTGGTGTCAGCATGTCACCGTCAGTCGATATAACCCACGATGTCAAAAAATACACTATTTTAAATATGACTATGTTTAAAAATAAATTATAATGGGATATCAAAAAAAAATAATAAACAAACAAACGTGAAAGTTATTAATAAAAAATAAGACTATATATACTATAGGGGGTATATTTGAAACTTTAGAAACTTAAAGGTGACTTTTGTCATTTCATCAAACTTGAGGGGGAGAGAATGGTCAGTGGCACTACTTCTCTAAATGAGTTAGTACTAGTTAGTTAATCCCGCGCGTTGCGGCGGGTATTTGACGTTGAAGACCCGCACGTTGCGACGGTGGCGTTAAACCAAACATTAATAAAAATAAGTATGTCGATTCCCATGCGATGCAGCGAGTTTGCAAACCTCGTTACGTGCTTTGTGGCGTCGACAATAATGTGACTAAGTACATAAAAGACACGTATGAAATTGCCACGACTCGGCCTTGGAGATTGAAAAATAGATAAATTGTGGCGAAATAAGAGTTAACATTGAAATAACAAATTTGTTAAAGAAGTTATTAATAAAGTAAAATAAAAATAAAGTAATTGTTACAAACGAATATAAAAAGAAAAAGGAAAATAAATTTGAGAGATAAATTTAAGAGTTTAGAAATTTGAGTTATAGAGTTTAGAAATATGTCTAGGGGTATGAGGGGCCATTATGAAAGTTAAGAAACTAAAGGGTTAATATTAAACATAAAAAAAAAATTTAACTCGTCGTCGACATTACCAAATGAGAGTATTAGAATTCATCATTTATATTTTTCTACAATTTAGCCCTTGTTTTGTAAAAGAGTTGACAGTATGAGACTATCACGTACGATGCTTCATAATTTAGTAGACCATTAATATAGCTGGTTCTCAAGTCCAAGATCGGTAACGTAAAAAAAGACGTGAATTGGCTAAGTTTCAAATTTTTTATAAATAACCAAGAAAAATAACTCAAAAGTTTGATTATAATGATAAACATTAACTCGGTTCATATATGCTACTAACTCTAACTTATTCGATTACATTTAGAATTGTTAACTTATAGGATATAACCAACTTGTTATAATCCAACTCAAACACTTTAACTCCACTACCTTATGGGTTAAGAAATTAGCCGCCAACATTCACCCACCTAATTTCCGAACTGTATTAGGGAAAATCTTTAACTCTGAGTAGTTCCTGCATCTGCTTAAACTTTAATCTCACAAGGGCTTTTGTCTGGATATCGGCCCGTTGCTCATTGCCACTTATACGCTCAACCGCCACCTCATCACTTTCAACACATTCCTGAATATAGAGATGACGGGATTTAATGTGTTTGATTCGACTGTGAAAAATCACGTTCTTCACGAGCGAAATGGCGGATGGATGGTCCAATCTCAACAATACTCTTTGAGGTTGTTTCCTGGTTATCTCGCTTAGTAGTTCTCTAAGACAAACCGCTTGACCCACAGCCAAGTTATCTTGACACCCTCTGAAACTGAACCGAAAAACAAATGACATGTAGTAGTTTGAATTGATGTGAGCGGGCCCATCTACATCTACTCCTTGGTCTTTACCAAGAGTTTATCTTCACTAAATGTCTCTCTACATGGCAAGGGCGAATCTTTTTGAGGCCCCCCTGATTTTCGCTAGCTAGTGTTAATCTATACGTATTCGGCTCCCTGATAAGAAAAAATATCGCCCCTCTGCGTTTTTCTTCAAGTTTCGTCACTGCTACACGGTATAGATCACCGATGTACAATAGTGATTACCTCTTGCCATCTCACTAAGATTGATGGTGATAACCATATACAAATATCTTTATCTCTAATGAGGTATAGATAACCTTAACTTCTCCCTATACTACAATGATATGGAGAACCACTAACATCTCTCTTTCAAGTTAAGAAGTGATCAACTTAAAACAAATAGTGTGAGAAGAGAATGCAATTCCTTTTATAGTCCTTCTTGATCGTAACTTATAGGATATAACCAACTTGTTATAATCCAACTCAAACACTTTAACTCCACTACCTTATGGGTTAAGAAATTAGCCGCCAACATTCACCCACCTAATTTCCGAACTGTATTAGGGAAAATCTTTAACTCTGAGTAGTTCCTGCATCTGCTTAAACTTTAATCTCACAAGGGCTTTTGTCTGGATATCGACCCGTTGCTCATTGCCACTTATACGCTCAACCGCCACCTCATCACTTTCAACACATTCCTGAATATAGAGATGACGGGATTTAATGTGTTTGATTCGACTGTGAAAAATCACGTTCTTCACGAGCGAAATGGCGGATGGATGGTCCAATCTCAACAATACTCTTTGAGGTTGTTTCCTGGTTATCTCGCTTAGTAGTTCTCTAAGACAAACCGCTTGACCCACAGCCAAGTTATCTTGACACCCTCTGAAACTGAACCGAAAAACAAATGACATGTAGTAGTTTGAATTGATGTGAGCGGGCCCATCTACATCTACTCCTTGGTCTTTACCAAGAGTTTATCTTCACTAAATGTCTCTCTACATGGCAAGGGCGAATCTTTTTGAGGCCCCCCTGATTTTCGCTAGCTAGTGTTAATCTATACGTATTCGGCTCCCTGATAAGAAAAAATATCGCCCCTTTGCGTTTTTCTTCAAGTTTCGCCACTGCTACACGGTATAGATCACCGATGTACAATAGTGATTACCTCTTGCCATCTCACTAAGATTGATGGTGATAACCATATACAAATATCTTTATCTCTAATGAGGTATAGATAACCTTAACTTCTCCCTATACTACAATGATATGGAGAACCACTAACATCTCTCTTTCAAGTTAAGAAGTGATCAACTTAAAACAAATAGTGTGAGAAGAGAATGCAATTCCTTTTATAGTCCTTCTTGATCGTAACTTATATGATATAACCAACTTGTTATAATCCAACTCAAACACTTTAACTCCACTACCTTATGGGTTAAGAAATTAGCCGCCAACATTCACCCACCTAATTTCCGAACTGTATTAGGGAAAATCTTTAACTCTGAGTAGTTCCTGCATCTGCTTAAACTTTAATCTCACAAGGGCTTTTGTCTGGATATCGGCCCGTTGCTCATTGCCACTTATACGCTCAACCGCCACCTCATCACTTTCAACACATTCCTGAATATAGAGATGACGGGATTTAATGTGTTTGATTCGACTGTGAAAAATCACGTTCTTCACGAGCGAAATGGCGGATGGATGGTCCAATCTCAACAATACTCTTTGAGGTTGTTTCCTGGTTATCTTGCTTAGTAGTTCTCTAAGACAAACCGCTTGACCCACAGCCAAGTTATCTTGACACCCTCTGAAACTGAACCGAAAAACAAATGACATGTAGTAGTTTGAATTGATGTGAGCGGGCCCATCTACATCTACTCCTTGGTCTTTACCAAGAGTTTATCTTCACTAAATGTCTCTCTACATGGCAAGGGCGAATATTTTTGAGGCCCCCCTGATTTTCGCTAGCTAGTGTTAATCTATACGTATTCGGCTCCCTGATAAGAAAAAATATCGCCCCTCTGCGTTTTTCTTCAAGTTTCGCCACTGCTACACGGTATAGATCACCGATGTACAATAGTGATTACCTCTTGCCATCTCACTAAGATTGATGGTGATAACCATATACAAATATCTTTATCTCTAATGAGGTATAGATAACCTTAACTTCTCCCTATACTACAATGATATGGAGAACCACTAACATCTCTCTTTCAAGTTAAGAAGTGATCAACTTAAAACAAATAGTGTGAGAAGAGAATGCAATTCCTTTTATAGTCTAATATAGCATATCACATAAACTTTGTTTAGTAATTTGGAGGAAGATCCTTGACATCGAACGTAAGCTCTCTCTAATTGTAGTTTGAAATCTTCTTGTGAGGTATTTGGTTACACATGAACACAATTAGATTATGAACATACGAGCATATGTTGATAAGATTTAATATACATGATGATATTTTATCGTCATGAAAAGAATTGGGCACGCAATGCATCAACGTACTCTCTAATTTTGACGATGACAAAATAATGACAGTGTAACCCAGTTGATAAAGATAAATGATAATATTAACATACTTATATCTCTTACGATTTCTCCCACTTGAAACATGCTACCCGTGATTAATTACTTCTCATATATGAAAATGCCAAGAAAAGAACAAACAAGCACAAACATACAAATATTCTACAACTAGAGGTTAATGACAAATAGAGCACCATATGCTACATGTATCGTGTTTAAGCAACAACCGCAACATATAAATAGCAAAAGATACACCTAGAGAGATAATATTGTGTCAAGACACAAGACCAAACATGTCTATGTCCTACATAGGATAAAGACCAAACATATAAGTTTAAGTGGGCAGTCACATGCATAATACTATTGTTGTATGGTGAAAGTAAGTAGATAGATGGTCCTAGCAATCCAAGTAGCATTGAATCAAATAAGATATTTAGGTGCAACAACAAGTTTCCAACTTTGTAGCCACCGACACTGCCACCAGCGCGACAACCAGCGACGAAGATCGAAGAAAAATGCAGGGGGGGATTTTTTTCCTATCATGGGGCCGGAACTTAATACCTATAAAATTTTCGGCCGAATACGGGATTTTGTACTATGAATACTTTTTTTTTCTTCTAAAAATGTCATTTAAAAAAACATATAACAATATTATACACAAATTACACAATAACTATTTTGGTTCTACCCCTGCTTAGATATAACCCGATAACTTTTGTTTTTGAAAGGAAAATTTTTATAAAAATAGGGCAACCCCCAAACCAAACATACATATCAGCGCTAACAAACAAACATAAAAAAAGACTAGAATTAGGCAACTGTTCAGTATAGAAAGAAAAGAATACCACAACAGCAATACAACAGTTATAAAACATTAATCACGTTCATAAAAAAAGTTAAAGTAACTAAACAATAATTATTTTGTTTCTAATTTGAACTTAAATACATGTTATAAAATTAACTCATATAATTTTGAGTTTTTATTAAACCGAAACGGTAACCTATGGGTTTTTGGGAAGTTCTAGATCATCATCAGTGCATAACTTCTTATGTTCAAGAAAATTATGGCAATCCTTTTCTATTTTTGGGTCTTAATACACTAATAATATTCCTTAATTTGAAATAATAATAATAATTTAACAACTGAAATTTATTCCATCACTAGCTTAAAATATCAATACATAAAAATTTTAAATCTTTATTTATATATTTTACAGGTGTACAAATGTATTGCATATACTAAATACTAAAGATAGAAAATAAATTAAAAATATGTAAAAATTAATATATAACTGGGTTTCGAAAATACGTTAATAACTATTTAATATAATTTGACTTTCATTTAATATTTGATTGAAAATAAAAATTACATAATTAGATTTCAAAGTTTTTATAATAAGGGATAATTTAAAATAAATGTGTTTATTAGTATAATTAGTATTTTTCTTTAAACATATGATAGGTTAAATCCCGTGTATTACACGGGTTGATAAAATATAATATTATATATATTTAGTAATAGAAAAATTGTATTTTAAAAAAACCCGTATATTACACAGGTTGATAAAATGTAATGTTATATAGTTAATAATAAAAAGTTTATATTTTTAAAAACCTGTATATTACACAGTTTGAATACATTAATTTTTATTTAATATTATTTGACTTACATCATTATTTAGTTAAAAAAATATAATTAAATTTCAAAGTTTCTTAAAATAAGAGATAATTTAAATTAAATGTGTTTTATTAGTATAATTAATATTTTTCTTTAAATATAAATCATTATTAAAAAAATAAGAGGTGCATTTAATAAGACAGAGAGACGTAAAAAAAATGATGAGAAGAGATGTGGAAGCGACACGTGACATAAATTATTTTTATTTTTTATATAGTATAGATTATTATTAAAAGATTAATGTGTATTTATTAAAAAAGAGAGGCGGGAAAAAAAAAAAGATAAGAGTGAATATAGAGATTACACGTGGCATGTCAAAATTTTTATTTATTATATAGATAGATTTATAGTTCAAACTTTATTCCACAGGTATCTAATTTGTATGTTATACTTTATACTAAGTTAACTTAGCACTTAGGTAAAACCCTACTATGTAATGAATCACAAGAACTCCGATTTAAATTATTTAAAGTATATAATAACATCGTGGGTTGGGTCTAATGTCAAAGTTTTTTGGAGTTAATTGGTGAAACTCCCCTTAAGGTCAAGTGTTCGATCCCTCTCATAGACGGATTGGTTTAATTAGTAGGAGAAGCCCCAAAATGAGATATTTGCTGTTAAAAAATGAGCATCCGAAGTGAGGTATCACATATGCGAGACACCGCATTATGCGAGTCTGTCCATGCCCGTTTTTGGAGCACGTGATTGTGGCGATGGACGAATCCGAATATTAATCATTGATGTAAAATATTTCAATAAAATTGATTAAAATTATGAAGTCTATATTTAAATTTCTTTATTATCAAATAGAAAAAAAAGCTAATACCAGGAATTCGCTTAACAATTATAGACAAATTAGGTGAATTAATTAATTTGAAAATCGAATTCTTTGGATTATAAAAGCACAAGCTTATAAGATTTAAAAAAACAAGTGTGAAAATGTGAAAAGAAAACAATAAAATTTCAAATGTTCAAAAGATTTGGAGGGTTTAAAAGATTAAAATTTCAAATAATAAAAAAATGGATTACCATAGAAAAAATATTTGTGCTTTTTAAAATTCTATATATGTTTTATAAATAATTAAAAAAGAATAAGTTACGAATTTGGGTTCATTTTAAAGCTCTCATTTCAACAGCTTTGCTTTTGAAGTGATGTCATAGAAATAACTAACTAATTTAACTCTGAATTATTATTATAAATATAGGAGATGTTTCCACTAAAAAGTGTTACTCGGCTAAAAAGCCTAAGAAGCAATCTCATTCATTCAATTGAATAATCAAATATATGGATTTAAGTGTAGGAAAATAAGGGGTGGAGGACATTCTTGAAAACCCATAACTGTTGACTTTTTTCAAATTCCCCCCATTTTTTTAAACGTACATAACTTTTTCATACGATCTTATTTTTTTTTAAAAATTACACCATAAAATCGAGCGTTTTTTACCTTTAAATCGAGTATAGTATTGCTATATTTTATTGTACAACAAAATCGACACTTAGAGCATCCGGTATGCTCGGTGTGATGTTGGCGTGATCCTAGGTGGCCACCAAGATCACACCGTGATCTTGGTGGAACACCGCCCCCTCGATACAAAAACCACGCCGTGGTTTCACCCCGTGAGATTTCTCACGCCAAAATGTTTCAATTTCAAACTAATTATATCCGTTCAACGGATATATTTGTATTAAATAAAAAAAAATTATTAAATTTAATTCTTTCCATCTATATAAACACATCCTACACTTCACAAAAATCATAAACAATTTATCTCAACTTCTCTATACTACAAAAAAACCTACTAATCTTCTATACTCATTTCTAATATCCCCAACTCAAAAATGATTAACGACCCGAACCAGAACCAACACTTTTGGGCTCAATACGCGGCTCGTGACAACGCGTTTGGGGCCAACCCCAACTTTCAACCCAACCCAACCCAAACTTCCTACCAAACCCGAACTTTCAAATGTTTAACTATCAACCCCAAATGTCTTATGGGTGTACCGCCCGGTTACCGAAGTTTGGACCAATTGAGTTCAAAATGGATTCATATAAATGGGAAGGTGGTAAAGTTCCACGGGATCGAAGAAGCGGTGAGAGCGATGCCGATATTTTGACGAGAGCAACGGTCCGGTTTAAAGACGACCATGGTGGCGAAACACCAATTCAATATTGGGAGATTTGTAGGAATTCGCCAAAGTGGCAAACACTATACATTGCCTCCACTCGAACCGGCTCGTCCAAAAAAAGACATCAACCGACATCGACGCTAGTCCGGGCGATTCCGATGGTAGATCTAAGTACGACCTAAACATAGATGCACCGGAAGACGTGGAAATACCCCGTCCGATTGGGAAGAAAAAAGCAAAAGCCCAAGAATCGGGCTCGGGCTCAGGCTCGGGATCGGTTTCAAGACACGACGAAATTGGCGAGAAAATGGTCGAACAAATGACAAAATTTAACAACGCCCAAGACGAGAGGATGGATTGGAAACGAACAAAACAAGAGATCGAAATTCTTGGTATCGATCTTGAGTCACTAACAACCGCCCAACGTTTTTTGATTGAAAAAAAATAAAAGGAGATCAAAGAACGTCATGGTATCCCGTAGGTTTTGGTTATGTTTTTTTTTAATTAATGTAATTTTTTTTATTAATGTAATTTTATTTTATTAATGAATATTATTTTATTATGTTTTATTTTATTTAAATAAAAATTCAAAAATAAACATTAAATTATCACACCACCACAATCACATGGGTATACCCCTTGCCATGTGATTATGGTGTGATTTTTCCAGAATCTGACGTGGCGTCACGTGGCGTGCACTTTATTATCACATGACACCATAATCACATGGGTATACCCCTTACCCTTAGTGAAATTGTGCTACTTTACGTAAATGTGCTGGTTTATATTAAAACAGCACAATTAACCGTGTTGCATTGTAAAGCAGCACAAGTAAAACAGCACAATTAACTGTGCTGCTTTATCATAAAACAACACCAAACATAACAATTAATTGTGTTGTTTTACTATAAAACAACACCAAAAGAACACGGTTAATTGTGTAAATTGCTTTTCTTAGCTAACCAAGCACAAACAAAACCAGCACAACAAAACTAGTATATCAAATCAACACAAAACAAAATCAGCACAAAACAACATTTTGATACATAAGTTTTTTGTTGCCTACACCATTTAACCGTTTTTTTGTTGTATGAATGCTTTAAATTTTTATTTTTAAAAAATGCTACCAAATTAGGCAAATAATAATTGACTAAAAGTAGCACACATTAAAGAAAGTAGTACATTTACGTAAATTGTGCTGTTTTACCAGAAACCAGCAAATTTGTAATGTGCTAAATTGTGCTGTTTTACCAGAAACCAGCACATTTACGAGAAACCAGCACGTTTACGTAAAGTAGCATAATTTCATTAAGTGTCATTTTTGTTTTTGCAAAAAAAATATAACAATATTATACTCATATTAAAGATAAAAAACGCTCGATTTTATGGTGTAATTTTTTTTTAAAAAAATAATGTCTTATGAAAAAGTTATGAACGTTTAAAAAAAGTGAGGGAAGTTGAAAAAAAGTCAACAAAAGTGGCTATTACTTAAATACACTTCCACCCTTTATTTTTCATATAATTAAATCTCCACCCTTTATCATCCAATTGAATGGATGAGATTACTTCTTAAGGTTTTTAGTCAAATTAGACTTCTTATTTGAACTTATCCCATAAATATATATACTTTTTAAAGAATATGACGTAAAATATAAATTATTGCATTAAAGAGAATCTTTAGAAAAGAGAAAATCTAAAGAAAGGAAGCACTAAAATTGGTCAAAAAAAGACGTAGAAGAAGTGTTTCTTGTGGACATCATAAGGCTAATGCAATTATGCAAGACTACCTTTAGGGGTAGGGGGGGTAGGGGTGGGGAGGGAGAGGACTGTCCGGGGCCCGTAGTTTTTAATTTTTTTTATATATATCCATACTACTATATAATAGGGATTAGGAGGATGACATTGTAATTTTACAAAAATTTTAAGATACCTTGTACAATTGTCATTGCATGAGATACATATTCATAAAGCCTAAATTTGGTATAACTACCTTCTAACCCCTATTTATAATCAAAACTTATTAATTAACTTTTAACCCATTCCCTTAAACCTTAACTTAAACATTTTTAATGCGCATACATGTCTTTTAACAACTCAAATAAATTCACTTAATCAATCATTTATAATTCATTTAATCACTTAATTAAAACTAAAATAAATTAAAAATGTTTCTCAATTAAAAACGTTTAAATTTAAAACTTTAAAGCTTAAAAACGTTTACACAAATTTAAACTTAAAAACGTTTAAATACAAATTTTTTAAATTTGTTTCTCACTTAATCAAAACTGAAATAAATTAAAAATGTCTCTCAATGAAAAACGTTTAAATTTAAATTACCTTTTAACCCCTCTCTATAATTAAACTACATTAATTACCATTTCATCCATACAATTAAATCTATACTCCTTTGTTTAGAGGGATACAAAGGTAAATTAACACAAATTTTAAAATGCTGGACTTTGCTTTCTTCAATTCCTGTGATTACACATTCAATTACTGTGATTACACATTCATAACCGCCATCAAAGCCACATTCAATTAGGTTTTTGCTTTCTTCAGTTGAATTCCTGTACGTGATAACCGCCAACGCCGATTACTTCCTCCATCGGAGACGTTTCGGCTTCGTGGTCGACCACGCCAGTATAAAACCACCACTGAATCTTACCCTCATCTATTTCCGATCCGCGATCGCAGGTATGGTTTCTTCAATTTCTTACATATGGATGTTGTTACCCTACTTGATATATAAATTACCCCACATATGTTCTTAGATCACCTGCTGAAATTGTTCATATGTAGTTTATCTTTCAAATAGGGCTTTATTTGATTTTGGCTTTTGTTTCTATATTACCAAATTATTATTTTCTGCTTTATATTACAAATGATTGGATGCCTTTGTTTTCTTAATGTAGCGTAACTTTAGTAGAAAGGAACCAACATTGCATAAGTTATGAAAATTAGTTTAAAAGGAATACAGCAGAAAAAATGTACTCACAATTAGATTAAAAAAAACATAAAAGAAAAAAACAAAGACTTTAAATGAAAATTATGCATAAGTTAATCTAATAAGCTTACAGGTGTGGTAGAGCCCATTACAGATGTGGTCTGAACCCATTAACTGGAATGAGAATTAGAATCAAACACCCATTGTCCATAACTAAAAGGAATACAGCAGAAAAAAAGTTGTGTTATTTGCAGTGCTGGTTATGTGTTTATAGGTATAAAATAACTGGAATGAGAATTAGAATCAAACGTCTAAACTCGAATGAGAGTTAGAATCAAACATCTAAACCCACACCCTTTGTTAACCTCTATTTCATTTAAAATATTATACTCTAACGGGTCAAGCAACTGAAGCTCAAAGATTGAACTAAAAAGTAAAGGTGCAAATAGATTGAAAGCCATTCCATATATATCCAGATGCATATAACCTTCCAAATTATTTTATTATAAAAGAAAGTTTATATTAGCTTAAAAGAAAATTTACCTCCTTTTGCTTCTGGAAGTGTCCAACACTCTGTTCCTACTACATCAAATGCCCACACTGCCAAAACCAAGATTTATAAAACTTTCTTCACTTTATAAAAAAAAATTATAAAAACTATTATTTAAAACTAAAAATTGGTGAACTTGATAGAATAAAGTCATAAGCAACCTAATACTCGATCACTCGGTGGGGAGGTTCGCCCTCCAACTAAAAGCACCTGTTCCCTCCAAGGAACCTAATATAACAAAAAAAATTAGTAATCATTAAATAATAATATTAGTTTTGAATATTTACCTTTGGTTAAAAATGCTGAATAATACCAAAACTTTGGCACCATGTTTGTATCCTATTTGAAGATCCTGCCTTAAATTCAGGAGATTTGGATATGGACTTTGATTTTGTTAATTCTAACGATATTTGGAAATGGACTTTGATTGGTGCCGGTTGTGTTAGTTGGTTGTCTCATGAGCAGGATTATGCTTCTTGGGACCAGTTTTGAGCATTTTTGAATGGAGTAAATAGGAATTATGCTTTGGGTTTTTTTGGTGGCTTATTTGAATTGGCGACACTGGAATAATTTGGCCCAGGAAAATGCCCCATATAGATGGAGATGGGCTAGCATGGGTGGTTAGGAGGAAAAGTAATATTTGGTTGAAAGGCTTGGACCTGTTTCATTTGATTGGGTCAAAATTGGGACTGTTTTAGTTTACCAATGGCGACAATATTGGCTTTTGAAATTTATAATTTTTTTCCTAAATAAATTAGCAAAAGTATATGGTATTGAAATGTGTTTTTTTTTTTACTTTTTTAAAACATTAGTTTTTCAATTATTCCTCCATGGAGATCAAAATCTAATGATCAAAATACGTATTAAACAATCATCATTACATACTTTTGATTATGATTTATAAAAGTAGGAGCAATTTTGTGTGATTTCACAATTATTGGATGGGATCCTGACTTGCTTGTTTTGGTTTAATACAGTCGCAGGAGCATACAGCTAGGCTGAGATTTCTCCTTTCTCTGGTGCCATTCTCGAATTTCAAACAAATATGTGATTTTTCTTCCGAGTCTGCCCTTTTCAATGCATTTTTGACTGCACATCCGTATTTTAACTACAAATCTTCATTTCTTTGACTGCATTAGAATTGTAACTATTGTTAGTGTTTATTAGTGTCCATTTATGCGGTTAACTCTAACTTTCAAATGCACTAAAACATATTTAGTGTAACCGCAATTGTAAGGCGGTCTTCATACTATTAAAATAAAGATCCCCTTATACCCCTATACAGACATGGTGCCAAAGTTGTATCTCTTCTGGTGTAAATTTTTTCTTTGCATGTAAGTTCGTATGGCACGAATCACACTACAGATAGCCTTGCATGACACGAATCGTACTAATCGTGTCCGTACATTTAAAGCCATGATCCAGAAAAATGCCATCTGTGCATCTTGGGTGAAGTTGGTTCAACTAAAACAAAGTACATTCTTATTGCCCTATGGGTTTACATATTACATTCGATTAATAAAATTTCCAACAAACTTATATATTGTATATTATACTTTGTGTCTTATGTCAGGGAACATTCTCACATCTACCCAGTTTACCACAACCACGTTTGAACAAAACATGCCGGACCAGAGGCATAAAACATTGGAATTAAAATCCGCACATGCGACCCGCGTTCTTGTACCTTCGCTTGACTTATTTCTTGTCTTGGTTTTTGACTTCACTCATTGTCTTTTCAGGTTCTTGGAGGAATGCAAACATTAGACAAAACATTCGGTATATTTAAACTGTGTTTAAATACATTCAGAGCTTTATAATTTATAGTAATGTCGTCAGCTTGGATGACCTTTTTTAATTAGCTTAAATTCATGCATACTTTATTAAAACATTAGAGTTTACTTCTCATCTTGTTTGTGTAGTGTGAGACTTTTGAAGTTAAAATACATTGTAAGACACAATAGTACGTTGAAACATGCACCTTCATCAATCATAGACACTAAGCCATGTGTTGTAAAACTATATTCCTTCATAAACTCACGAAACACAAGTACAAACCAGAAATTTTAACCCTCCGTCGCAAAGCGCGGGTTACCCACTATCTTTTATTATATTCATCTTGAGATACATAATCAATTATTGTGTTAGAATATAATACTTATCTCATTTTTTGCACGTAATGCAACGAATAAGTCAGAGCATAGTGGCTTTTGTTTGTATGCTTAAATGTATTGCCAAAAGACAGTTGATACTTTGGTTCCAAGTTGCTACTGCAACGAACCAAACCAACATCAATCGAATTCCCGCCGCGTAGCGTGGGGACTTCACTAGTATTTATAAAATGCCCAACTTGTATTATCTATTTATTCTATTAACCCGCTTAGAAATAAAAAAAAGGCCCACTTAGAAATGCGTTTTTTTAAATCTATATATATAAGCTTAATTGTTTATAAATCTGAACTGAAAACCAATAAATAATATATATATATATATATATATATATATATATATAAGCCTAATTTAAAAAAAAAACAATCTATATATATAAGCCCGTATTATGTTTTTTATATATGTTTATTGAGTTTATATCATAGGGCCCGCTTTTTTTTACATGTCTCGGGCCCAATTGAGTATTCTCGAGACCGGCCATGCTTTTAGTTTTATGGTTATTGAGTTTTTAAATCATTAATAACATCATTCAACTTTTAATTGTGTTATAAAAAGATACTTAACCTTTAGACATAGTAATTAGAAGAAGAGAAACCGACAATTTCAGTTAAACCGACAATTTGGGTTTATGAATATTTGTTAAGTGATAAGGTTCGATTAATAGTGGTTCAGTTTTTAGAGTATTATGATTTGGTTATCGTTTGGTTAATTGGTTACGGGTCTATTTTTGGACTTAGGTGATTTCGGCATCACAGAGCGGCGAAATCTTTGGGCTTAAAACGAGTCAGATAGTTGGGGTCTTTTAAAAAAAATACACATGGTTCACTTTCGATCCCAAATGGGGCCATAAATTCTTACAACTAGTTCTAATATGTTTACATCAGTTACAATATAAAACGATATAAATGTAACACGAATTGACTCATTCATAAATAAATGAGTTAATTACAAGGTTGGCCCTAACCGTTTCCGAATTTGTAACACGGATAGCCGTTGCATGGACGGATGTCTATTTCATCCGTTAAATGGCCATACGTGCATTTCAAACTATCAAATTACCCATCACGTGGGATGCACATAATCTTTATTAGAGCTATTTAGAGGATAAGCAGAGGTTCAAATGCTAACAAATATTTATGTGATAACCATGATAATCACTCTCAAACATATTATTACGTATATGTATCAATTATCATTATGTTAATGTTAGATATATGTAAACACAATGTGTCACATATATGTAACATTATTTGGTACGTATACGTTAGACTCGTCATTTTCTTATTTACGTTCAAAATACTTATTCAAGATACTTAAATACTATATTAATAATTACAAGAAAAAATAATTTTTAAATTATGTGATTGTTTTATAGTGGTTAGCACGGTTATCACATAAAAAAGTTGGTTAACATTTGAATACTTTCAATAAAAAAGTTAGTTAGTATTTGAATACTTACCACATGAGCTATTTTTGTAATTAACTCAAGAATTTATAAAAGACTAATGCTTACCAATATCATCAGGTCATCAAAGATACGTGCAAAAGTTCAAAATTAGTGTAAAAGTCGAATATACACGTGGAAATCAAAGATAAAAGTACAAGAGGGACGATCATAACATGAATTGTTACAAGAAAGTCAAACTTTCACATGAAAGTTTGAAGGGGCAGGGTCTCATTCAAAAATTAATTTAATAAAAATATCTAATGAGGATGTGTTATCTCATTTTTATCTAAATCTAACCCTAATACCCTAAAGTGTTGGGGGATACAACCCTGATACCCTAACCCTCTTCTCCACTTGATCCATCCAGTCCATGTTTGCTCTTCTACCCAAGAACACGGGTACTTATACCCAAAAATACTACCCGCAAGGGATACCCACGTTGTTAACAGTTCTATACCCAAGCTACCCGTGAACCCGAATAGTGTTACCCGAGGACGCCCCTTCACCCTTTTGCCTAATTATCCCTTTCTTTGTATTGGGATTATAAATAAGCTTGTAGTAGCTTGTAAATGATAGAGCTAGATATCGGGTTTTTATTTTTGTACTTGTTCAAGATCTAGAGTTTGCAAATTATAAATTCAAGCATATTGGGATACAAGAATGGGGATTAATATTTACGTCATTGTGTTCTTCTTATTCTTGTGATTTTATCATCAATCTATAATAAACTAAGAGATTTCGCATCTCAATTCGTATTCGACAGATCCGGTTCAAGATAGATCCTGACACACATGAATCCGGACGACCGAACATGATACGAGTTTTCTTATGCTAACATGAATACGACCCGTTAACGTGATTTTTTTTGCCTCTCCATGCTCTAAAAATACAAACTTACAACAAAAGAAAAATAAATTCATATAAAATAATTATGTTTAAACTATAGAATTTAATTCTTATTTCTCTTTTTAATTTTAAATTTCGACATAAAATACTCAATTGATTTCAGTTATAACATAAAACACATTTTAAAATTTGAATAGAAGACTATACGGGTAAACACAACTCATTTTAAATGTGTTTGCGAGTTCGACCCGTACTAACCTAACCCATTTAGACTAAAATAAAATCCGTGAATTTCATGTCAGTTTATGTCATACAAGAAATTTACACCCTTATTTTTAGTTACTAGCAAAAAAAAACAATCTAAAATGACCTAGGCTTTCAAATTCCATTATTTTACCACCCATGGTACAAAGTTAGATCCACCTATGGTACAAAGCTAGATCCGAATATCAAAGATTGGATTTTTGTCTACATGTACAAAAAGGACTCCATGTACTCACGAACGACAGAATAGAAGTACTTCGTTTTCTAGGGACAAAATCGACTATTTGAGTTACCACGTGTCTTACTCTTCTTCTTTATCAATCTCCTCACATGTCTATACTATATAATAAATAAAGGTTTTTTAGTGCCACGTGTCGCCTCCATATTCATTCTCACCATTTTTCCCCGCCTCTCTCTCTTATTTAATGCACTTATATCTTTTAATTAAATAAAATACTAATTATACTAATAAAACACATTTATTTTAAATTATCCCTTATTATAAGAAACTTTAAAATTTAATTATTTAACTTTTATTTCAATCAAATGAAAGACAAATTAAATCAAATAGTAATTAACGTATTTTTGAAACCCAATTATATATTAATTTTTGCATATTTTAAGTTTGTTTATATCTTTAGTATATGTAATATATTTTTACGCCTGTAAATATATACATAAAGATTTACAGAAAATTATATATTAATATTTTTCACCCCGTGTGTAGACACGGGATCTAAACTAGTCTATACTATATAATAAATAAAGGTTTTTGTATGACACATGTCGTCACCATATTCAATCTCATTAATATTTTTTCGACTCTCTCTTTTATTAAATACATCTATATCTTTTAATAAATTACTAATTATACTAATAAAACATATTTATTTTAAATTATCCTTTATTATAAAAAATTTTGAAATCTAATTATGTAATTTTTATTTTCAATCAAATAGTAAATGAAAGTCAAATTACATTAAATAGTAAATGATGTATTTCCGAAACCTAGTTATATTATTTTTTACATATTTTGAATTTTGTTTTATATCTTTAGTATACAGTAATACATTTTTACACATGTAAAATACATAAATAAAATTTTAAAAAATTATGTATTGATGTTTTTCACCCGTGTGTATTACACGGGGTCTAAGCTAGTATAGAAAATAAATTGAAGTTTTTTATTTTGCCTTAAAAACCAATTTATATTATCTTAATATATACTAACATGATATTGTTTAAGATTTTGATCTTAAAATTGTACTAATTTATGATTACGTTTAGTGAAAATATGTTGATGATACATGTAATTTCGTTTCTGATAATAAGATTCTGACCCGATTCAATATTGGTTAAATTTAATTAGTGAATTAGTAACAAAATTTTCATTAAATGAATCGACTTTAACGGTTTAACATCTAGAAAATAAACGTTAACAACCTTATTTTTATTTTAAATCAACAAGACCATTGTTGTTATGTTTAAATTTTATATCTTTAAACTAATTTGCAAATTCGCATACGAAGTACATGTCGTAATTTGAGTAGGATCTTTCTATTGTAATTGGATGTTACCATCTTGATCTTGCGGAGGCTAAAACAATTCATAGTAGGATCTTGATCTTAACAAACTTTTCTCATTTCTTTTTTTACTAGGGAAACTGGATTTTAATAATCCAAACTATGACCTATTGATAAATAATAATCCATACTATCAAATTAGCCGATAACAGTCATAACTTTCACTTGTTGTCAATAACAGTCCTGATAACATCATCATCATAAATTTGCTCTCCATTTACACTTGATTTCCACTCGAATTCGCTAGTGTGTTTCTTCATTTCGCTTAAAAGCATAATTTTGAGTCAGTGTAATTGGAGCGTAAACTTATGATGATTATGTTACTGAGACTTCTATTGACAACAAAAGAGAGTTAAGACTGTCACCAGCCAAATAAATTGTATGAGTTATTATCGGCCAACATGTCATAATTTAGATTTTTAAAATCAAATTTGTCTTTTTATTATTATCGATAGTAATTACCTCATTTTTTATTTTAATTTTATTTTAGTTTATTATTGTTATTGTATTTATTACGCACAAAGTCATTAGGGTTTCATGACTAAAATTGCACAAATAGTCATTACTTTTGAAGCCATTGGGGCAGTGATCCAATGGTAGAGGCAAAACCTCTTAAACACCTAAAACAGCTAAAAATTATGGGTTCAAGTCCCACTAGGTAAAAAAATTGTCCTTAGAAAAAGTCATTACTTTTGAAACTTGTAATACAAATAATATTTGAATAACCGTCAAATCCAGTTGTTAATAAATGTAAAGAATAAAACCCGGCAAAAAGGAAAAAAGAAGGTTCTACGATTGAAGATTGTAAAACAATAGTTATGATACTCCTGCTTCACGGCGGGCACGTATTCATCCTCAATACTATAGTCGTAAGTCGCGTTTATACATTTTAAAACGTTTATGTAACGAGAGTGTTAAAATTTGTAACGTAAAAATATGAAAAAAAAAATAAAATGTTCTTGCATATACTAAAACAAAACGTTAAAACCTAGGAAAAAACAAAAAAAAAGATAGAAAAAACAAAACTAAAAAAACTGAATTAAAAATGACAAAAAAAAAAAAAGAAAAATGTCACCCCCAACTCCCACGATTCAAACCCTAGTGGAAGGGAAGCACGGGGCGCGTCTTTCCACCGGGCCAGGAAGCACTTTTGTGTTTAAACTTCTTCATTTACTCTTTTATGCAAACGCAAAATCATGGGAAAACAAAAAAATGGGCAATCAACACGCGACACGGGACACCACCGTCTAAATCAATCAATCCTGATACAGGACTCCTCAGTCTTCACCCCTTATTGAATTGTTAGTTGTGTAATGTCCCGTCATTGTTGACCAACTTTTTTTTTATAATCTTCACAACTGTATGGTTAGGTCTTAATATAAGTAGATAATGTTTGAATGATTGATTACATTTTATTTACCGAATAAACTTTTGCAATTTTAAAGTCTAGTACATTAAATTTCAAAAGATAATATTCCTTCTTAAAAAAATATATATAAACCACCTCTTTTTAAAAGATTGTCGAGTATAAGTTATATTTAAGTCAATGTATTTTTAGTGGATTATACAAGTTAAAATATAGTTTATAAAAGCAAATTATATGGTAGGTTTCTCAAAAAAAAATAGACATATACTTAGGGTTTAGGGCGTTGGTCATGACAGTAGTGTCTGTGATGGGGACGACGATGACGAGCGCTCAGTGGTAGGGTGGTAGTGGGCTTGGTGGGGGTTGGCGGCAAGGAAAACGAATATTGTGAGGGTAGCGATGACGGGTGTGCTGGCAATGATGATGACGGTGGTGGTGCGACGGTTGTGTTAATAACGACGAGGACAGTGGCAGAGGTGACGAGAAATTCAAATCCTTTTGGTTGAATTCTTTCACAATTAAAATTTTTTTATTCGAATAAATTTGTGGGGTTCTACTAGTTTAGGTCTTAATTTACGTATATATGCTTTTAAGATATATAAATTGGACTTATTAATTATTTATAATATTATTTTAAGTATATGCTAATGGTTGACTTTGTAGATAGTGAATTAAGCTCTAAAAACATCGGACCATTCGTAGTGGGGTTCCACCTTACAAAAGGAAATAAATGTCGGCACCTTTTGTAGTTTTAGTATTAGAACTCATTCTCAATGCTTATGATTAAGGATTCCATGTAAATTCATAGAATTGTATTTCATATTAAAATACCAATAAATTACTATTTATAAGTGACTTACATTCGTATTTCGATCATTAGTTTTTCTACATTTGACCATCCTAGACATCATCTCTTTTAACAAAATCTATGTGTTATCTAGTCTAACTGATTAGCAGAGTATTGGTTAGTATATTAAGTTTATCATTAACGGATTCTCACATGAAAAAAGGTAATTTTATATTTGTTAAACATGTATAACAATGAAAACAAAATAAGGAAAACATGAAATCAATAAGGCTAGTTTCTTTTGGTAGTTTCTAGAGTAAATTACATTTATGGTCTAATAGTTTTTCTTAATTTTTATGAATTTTGTCTGCGGGGAAACTTTTCTTTCATCAATAGTATCTGGAGAATAAAGTACACATATGGTCTCTTCGTTTTTCTTAATTTTTATGAATTTTGTCCGTCGGGAAACTTTTCTTTCATCAATAGTATATGGATCCGTTAGTGTTAAAATTATTCATCCTCATCGAAGTAACCAATCACATATTTGTATTTTTTGGCAATAACAAACAAGTACTAAGATCCCAAATCAAATGTATATATTAAAAAAATTGAACATAATAACAAATTCATGAGAAAAGGATACCCCAATGATGAAAATCCAAAATTCTTTTGAAACGTTGTAACATTTGGTACTTGACATGAATAACTTTGATAAGAAGAAAGATGATAAGGTGTTCCTAGATAAATAGGGCCGGCCCTGAGCATGTGCAGGGTGGGCAACCGTTCAGGGCCCGGTTTTTCGGGGGTCCAAAATTATAAACTATATAAAAAAATATATTTATAAACTGAGTTTAAAAAAAGAAATTAACTGATGGGTCATGTACAAATTACAATGAACAATTAACTTTTGTGCTATTTAAACTGAGTTTAAAAACCCATTAACAATTCTACCTACTAAAAAAATACGGCAATTACTCCGTCAACGGTTGCTGACGTCTTCTGCCTTCAAAATTCAATTGGATGAATTCAATCAAGGGAGGTTTTTGAATTGATTTTTTTTAAAGAAAAATCAAACCTACTACTGTTACAATTTTCATCATATTAATGTTTTTTTCTTCATATATTTAGACCCATTTTCTTTAATCGCACAGGGCCCCCGAAATCTCGGGGACAGCCCTATAAATAAATATTCTCAAGTAGCAATAATCTAACTTATGTCCTCTGTTAATGATCTATTTACAGGTAAAGAACATCCATCCAGTTGTACCAATTCCCATTAACACATAATCCAATATGTTTTCAAAGAACAACCAAGGGTTGATTTTCGTTTGTAGAGACAAATTCAAGACTTTACATTTTTGACAATCTCCATTCCGATTAGGAACATTTATGTTTTTGGGTTTCCTTTTTTGAGATTCTCTAAGAGCATCACAATAAAAAAAATCTAAAAACATTAAAACCGGCGCATTGGCTCGGCTCGTTGGCTCGTCTAAACAACTAATATATGTGTGTGTGTTATATTTGAAGTATGATATTTTGATTTTTTAAGTTCATTTGTTTTCAAGTACTCTAAGTTTTGAACTAAAATTTTACTTTATTTACCGTTGTATTTACTCTCAACTGTATAAGTTTTGAGTTATGTATGTTTTTTTTTGTCTTTTATATATTGTCTCTTCCATCTATTTAATTTTTTAAAGACAATAAACTTCAAACCGAGAATAAAAAACTTTTTTTTTTGTTTATATATAATAATGTGTAAAAAAAAGAAAAAAACGAGCTATCTCGACGAGCTACGAGCTGACTCGAGCTTTTTACGAGCCGAGCTCAACTTTTCAGCTCGAAAAAAAATGAGCCGAGCTGGCTCGTTTAATTTCGAGCCCGAGCTCGAGCCAAGCCTGACTCGGCTCGTTTACAGCCCTAGGATGAACGAACCACCCACAACCCAGGGTGCCCTAGTAGTGAACAATGACCGCGTAGCCTCTAAAACCGGCTAAAAATTAGTTATTGTGGTACACTTTGTATTTTCTTGACAAATATGAGAGTACCTAGCATGTTTGCATAAGAACTACGTTTGTATGATTACATTTTATTCGACAAATCTTGATCCTTGCCAGTTGCCAGCACGAAAGTTCATTCAACCACACCACATGCAAAAAAGGCAAATGACGTAGGCCAAAGTGGGTTCCACGATTTGGGATTTTAGTTATCTTTTTAGCATGTTATTTCATTTAATGATTACTTTTATCGTCACATTATTATAAAATCTATCTAGAGATCACAGATACGCCATATTTTTCTAACAAGTTATATTTATCATATAACGTTGAATGGTAAATTAAAATCATGATTTATTATGGATAAAATGCTCATGCGACCTTAAACAAATTAACTATTCTTGTCATTACTTGTAGACAAAGAAATAAATAAAGAAGTAAATTAATATATTTTTTTATGACTTTAACTTCTGTAAAATGAAATAATTACCCCTTTAATTTTTGAAAATAACTTGATTACCAAGTTTCTTTACTAGCATTATGTAAGTTTATATCATTCTAATCAACTTAACTTGTAAAATAACCACGTCAATTAAATCTAGATAATATTACTATAGTTCAAATCAAATATACAAGAATCTATATACTTCACTCATATAAAAAAATAAAAAAAAATCACCTACATAATAGTTACATATGTAACAATTGTGCTAGCAGCAAACGTTTATATATCTTTGATTTTATAAATACATATCTTAAACAAATTTAGTGGCTTTAAAATATTAAAATTGAATTAAGTAACTTTTACATGTAAGCAGTGGCGGATCCAGGAAAATTTCGAAGGGGGTTCACCCTATAATATTTTAGGAGGTTCACCCCAGTTTTTTTACCTACCGTTACACTAAAATTTCGAAACTCGGGGGGTTCCTGTGCACCCCCCTTCACTTAGGTCCGCCCCTGCATGTTAGAGTTAAAAATATCTTGTTTTTTATATTATTTACCCAATAAAACTTTATGGTTGGCGTACCTATATTCTAAACCAACATTCCAACATAGGTTTTGACCTTTAGAATGAGGCAAACATGAAAAGAATTAGTAATAAAATGCAATAATTTAAGGGGAGGAATGGAAAGCAAAGTGATGACCTAAAAATCACTAAGGGGATCTTGTCCCTTTGTAGGCTCACTTTTGCTTATAAAAGGGGATGCGCCAATCATAATGCTTTTGCACCCCAACATAAAACTTTTAATTGCCAATTGTTTTTGGTATTTTCCAAAGTAACCAATCAAATTTAAAGAGTTCTATTTATAACCCTCAACTAGTTTCCTTTTTACCAAAAGTGCTTTACAATTTCCAAGTTCGCATTTTTTTAATCTTATTTTGAAAAGATTATGACAACTTAATCATGCACTCCATTTCTCTTTTGGCTCTCTAACATTTCAAAGGTGCTATTAGTGACGATACTACAATTAAAAAATGGATATAGCTTTGGGTTTAAGCATAAGTAATTACTTTAATTTATCTATGCCTCACATTAATGTTTTTGTACACTAATGTTAGTCTCTGTTATATATTCACATCAGGATATCTATCTCAGTTTCTATCTTTATTATTTAGATTTTTTTTTAAATTTTGAACCTGAATAATTATCTTTGTCTCTATCTTTAAATTTTAAAATTTAGTCGATAAAGATTCTCTAATATAGAGATTCATTTTCACAAATCTATATATCACTAGGCACACCCCCATGGCCTTCCAATGTAGAGGTCATGAGTTCGAGTCTCACTTGATACAATATACGCAGATGTACAAGTGGTTTTACCGCAGTGGGCATTCGCAGTGACGTATCCAGAAGTTTTTGTGAGTGGGTGCACAAAGTAGGTCTGGTTAAAGCGGGTTTGCTCAAAACAAATCGGTTCAAAATGGGTGGGGTAAAAATAAATAGTTATTTACATAATGATATAATAAAAATATTTATACCTATTTACTTAAAGATATTGTAAAACCATTCATACTTATTACTTAAACGTGTGAAGATAATTGATTAAAGACAAGAATATACCACAAATAAGGAAAAAAAACACTTGTAAACCATAAATAATAAAAAAAATATACTTATAAACCAAAAGAAAAAAATATTATAAATCAGTTGAATAATCAATAATAAAACATATTATTTATCTATAAAATTTAATTTGTTATGATTAATGTCTATTTTTTAGATGTTTAATATAAAACTATTTAAAAATCAAATGAAAGTAAGGTTTAATATGTAATTTTAGTTGTATTAGAAGAGTTAATATGAAATTTGTATTTATTCTTCTAACTATGAATGAACATTTCGGGTTTCTCACCTTCCCACTTTCCCATGCCACTTTATTCTTCATCTTCATCTTCATCATCTTCTCTCTCTCTCATCTTTTTTCTCCATTAAAATTTTAAGCTTTCATGGCTTTTTTATAGAAAAATTATCATATTTATTTAAAATTATCATCAACCTCTTTGATTTCTTTCTCTCTTGGTTTGTTGAAAATCGGATGACGGGTGCCTCTTAATATATTTAGGATGGGGCCTACTAAGAGAGATCGAAAAGTTCCCACTCGCTGATGAATCTCAACGGGTGCCTGGCCACCCGCTGAGCCATACATAAATTCGCCCATGGGCATTCGGGTGGTGGATTTCCCTGAAATGGTGCGCGAGTTGGGTCACCAGCGCTGTCTGCGTTCGCGTGCGTGGGTGGCCTTTCGCCAATGGATTTACCTGGATAGCCGAACTTATAGTATTCGTTGATCGTTAAAAAAAAATATATTTCTAGATTTTCTTCAAATCATGTAGAAAGTCAGTGAACAATGATCATGCTTAAAGTGTACACACTTAATAAGGACACAATAATAACTAGTACTAATTAACTAAATTTATTAGGGTGGTGGTCCAATTGTAAAGACAAAACCTCTTAAACACCTAAAGACCTAAAAGTCACGAGTTTAAGTCCACTAAGTAAAAAAATTTACCTTAAAAAAACCCTAAATCCATCAATGTTAATTGAGTTTTGAAAAATAATAGCTTTATAGTTTAAAGAGTAAACTGCAATTTTCGTTCCTGAGGTTTGATCCGATTAACAGGTCCAGTCCCTTCTTAACAGTATAGGTCCTTGAGGTTACATTTCTTAACACTTTTAGTCCAATTTCGTTAACTTCGTTAAGTTTTTCAGTTAAATCATGTTAAATGACTAAAATACCCTCTTCTTTTCCACTCCACCACCACCAGCCGCCACCCCCCCCACCTGCCACCACCCCCACCCACCTGCCGCCCTCTCTTCTGGCAGTCCTTCTCCGGCGGCGACCACCACCTGCCACCACCGCCGACCACCACCTGCCACCACCGCCAAACGGTCTGTTAGTCAACGTTGGTTATATATATAGGGTAAAATGCTTTCTGTGTATATAGAATGATGCAACAGATTACTTAGTTCATCAAGGTAGAGATATCTATGTTCCCCCATATGTAAATTGTTGGAACATTGATTAATAATTTAATATTATCCAGCCAACAATACCTTAAAATGGCACCAAGAATCAGCGGTATCGTATCGACCTAAAGAGTTCTCCTAAAACCAAGCCTATCAACCACATAACCTGCATTTGCACTTCCAATAAAAGCACCTGCAATAAATATCGAATCGCATCGCCTTCAAACCCTATCTATTTAGCAATAGATAAAATAGAACCTTCAAGTATTGAATCGCTTTTCTGAAGACCCGTGTTCAGACCTTCAAGTATCGAATCGCCTTCAAACCCTAGCTCTTTAGCAATAGATATAACCCCACATCCACCCACCTGACGCCTTCTACCCATGGTCGTTTGAACCGGCGCCTGGTAGCCGGTGACGAACTTTGCCTTTTTTGGTGATGAGAGGGGCTGGGGATTACGACTGTCGAGCGACAAATAGGTAGGTTGTGTCTTGAACCTGGGTTGTAGTGGGGTCGCCAGTGGGAAAGGGGGTTGGTTTGACGAGAAGATGACCGGAGTGGTGCGATGGTGCTGGTGCGCTGTGGTGGTGGGGTGGTGCCGATGCCAATTTGTTGGGGGAAGATGATCAGGGGTGGGGTGTGGAGTCTGATTAAGGATTTAGGTTATGCAATAGTCAAAAGGAGTTCTCCTAAAATGAAGAGGGTATTTTAGCCATTTAACTGAAAAACTTAACGAAGTTAACGAAATTGGACTAAAAGTGTTAAGAAATGTAACCTCAAGGACACATACTGTTAAGTAGGGACTGAAAACGTCACTGCAGTTTACTCTAGTTTAAATATTAAAAAAAGTTACTTTAATAAAAAAATTCCAAAATATGTATAAGAATCTAGTCTGATTAATTAACTTCAATAATTTCACAATTAACATTGACGGGTTTCTTTTATATATTATTAAAAAGATATATATTGTTTCCAAGAGTTCTTGAACAAATATAAAAAAAAAACAAAAGAACAATGTTATACACATTCCTGTATTTTTTTTTTGTTTAACTTCAACTTTTTATAGTTAAAATTAAAAGAAAATTATTATTTTTTTCTACACAAATTGGAAGAATGTTAGATAACAAAATGTGTGGACAAGTAAAAAAGTTGAATAAAAATAATTTATTATCAAAATTTAAAATTCCAATTGCATTAAAAAGTTGGCTTTTCCACCTTTTTGAACCTATAAATACACCCTTCACCCTTTCACCTTTATTTTCATAACCATAACCACACTCCCCACAAAATCTTGTCTAATTCTCACCTAAATTTTAATCCTTTAAAAAAGGGTGTTAATTTCTTGATTTTCCCGCCTTTTTTTTTGTAGCTTCAATGGCTTCTGTTGGGTTGAGTTTTCTGAAAGTTCTTGAGAACCCGGGTTCCAAGAATCTTGAAGGAAACGACGACGTTTATGTCCATCCAATGGTCAAACGGTCAGCGTCGGCATTGAGTACCAAGAGCTTAGAAATGTGTACGGAGAGTTTAGGAAGTGAAACCGGGAGTGAAAGTGGTGATGAATTTTGTGTAATTTCGTTGGAAGAAAGGGAGAGATTGAGAGGAATTCAAAAGTCAAAGTGCCGGAATTTTGACCGGAAAGTTCGCCGGAATGACTTTCCTCCGCCGTTGACTTCCATCAGCGGGTCCCACGGGGCGGCGGTGAAGGTGATGCAGCATAGGGAAGGTGGGCGGTTGGTTATTAAAGCTGTTAGCTATTCTAACTGTGCTACACATTTTCAAGCGGAACGTACAAATGGGAGACTTAAGCTTTCTTTGTTGAGGGACCGTTTTGTAAATTATGAAAGTGAAAGGGTTGAAATTAAAAATTATGAAAGTGGAAGGGTTGAAATTGGAAATTATGAAAGTGGAAGGGTTGAAATTGAAAATTATGAAGAAGGTGGTGAAAAGGAATTAGATGAGGAAGAGGTGGTGGCGGAGGAGGAAGAGGAGGGTGGTTGGCGGTGGGATATGGACGGAAACCGGTGGCGGATGGCCGGAAAAGGGGACTCGAAAATGGTAACAAGGTGCAAGGAGTGTGGAAATGGGAACAAAGTGTTTACAAACTGGCGTTCTTCCTTGGTGGCAATTTCTTGAAAAATAACAAAAAGGAAATTAATTACTTAAAAATATTTTACATTTCGATTACTATTGTGATGTTAATTTTTAATGTTTTTTTCTTCTAATTTTATAACTGTTTTTGCTATCCTATTTATAGGATATTTCTAATAGAATTGGTCGTTATTATGGTTATTGGAAAGTATCCATGTTTTTTACTTTGATTGCTTTTTTCTGCATGAATCAACACAAAAATAAGTTAAATAAAAATTATAATAATCATATAAACATTTATGACTATATGTAATCCTATAGTTAGTTATTTTTCTCTTTCCGTAATACACGACATGTATAACGTACAAGTATTTATTTAGTTCTCGTATTGAAAAACAATTGTGTATTGAACGCACTCGTAAATATATAATTTTTTTTAATATAAAAAGGAGTTTAGTATTTAACTATTGTATCGTTTGAAACTGAAGAGGGTATTTTATGTGAATATTGTAAACTAGAAGGACTCAAAGTGTTAATATTATGCATGGACATACTATTGACTCGTAGGTCATGTTTTTGCCATAAAAATCGGATCCAATTAACTGAAGAGATAAAAGATAATTCAAATGGATGAATTGGATCATAAAATAAAACACATGTTCAATAAATCATTATTTTGTCAAATTTACAAAAATAAAAAAAGAACTGACTAGGTTGTCTTTAAACTTGTCCATTCAATAAGACAACGTTTGGACCTTTCAAGATTTGGGTCACTTTCATATCATTTATCCTTGTAATTTTTATTTATCAAATATGCATATGTTCTTTGTGTTGGAAATACAATATACTCTTTATTTTAATTTTGGTTCCCGCCCAGCCTCCTCGACGCGTTGTATACGGGGTACTCTCTTCAAAACTGCCTCCTCGATTGGCAGTAGATGGGGAGTGCTCTCACTGCCCATGCTACTCCTACCTTTGGTGCGTACCAATGTATAAAAGCCAAGTTAAGTTACACAAAATCAAACAAACCACATATATACATATATATAGAGATCAAACATGTCAAATTTGGTTAAAATCCAGCTACTCATATCAAGTGGCTCCTCTAATGTATGAATGCCAATCAACATAATGTAACTAAGAATATTATACACATATATAAACACACACTAATGTAATTAAGATATACAGACACACGCACTAGGTTAACCACCTGTTAAGACACAATAACACAAGAGCATAAAAAATGACAACTTTAGTACACTTAGGTAAAGAAAAGGTTCAGTTTGTATTAACATACAATATTCTTTCTTTTCATCGAGCTGGTCAGCGATTGAGCTTCTAACGAACCACACCATTATTGGTTCAGTTTATGCACCTCTCTATCGTAGACGATTTTTTAGGGTTTCTGATTGTTAGGGAAGAAAGAAGTTGAAGGGTTCAGAGGTTGTGCGAAGAAGACGAAGGTGTAGAGCGAGAGAGGTGGGAGGAAAAACAACTGACAAATGGGGATGTGATTATTAAACATGTAATTTGTAATGAGGGAGAGTGAATGGACAGAAATGCCCTCAAGTGAGGGAACTTAACGTTTAAAACAAACAGAAGTTAGAGTCAGGGACAAAGGGTGTAACAAAATCAAAGTATGCTCGAACTAAACCCGTAATTTCTCAAAGTTAAGGATTGTAACCGTAATTTGGTCAAACCACAGACCATATGTGTAATTAACTTTATATTTTAAGAGCTTAATTTTAATAGTCACACAAGGCATGTAGAATCTCAGGAATGGTCTTGTTAAGAGAAGGAGACACCGTTTAACATACTAAGATATCATTTACATGTGATAACGTTTCGACGTTTTTATTTTATTAACTAGTATTAGAAAAACCTTTTAAACACTTTTCACCAAACAAAAGATGATATTAATCCAAATTATTTTTGCATGATGAACTAAAATTATGATAGGAAGAATAAAGTTTGAATTTAAACGAATAGTAGGAGTTAGTTACACGGATAGTCCCTATGGTATACTCATATTGCAAGTTTTGTCCATAAGTTTGAAAAGATACACCGGTGATCCAATAGTTTGTAACGTAACACAAGTGGTCTTTGATATGGATATACATTAAGTTTTCTTGTTAAATTGGGGTGAAATGTCTTATTTACCCTTAAACTAAAAAACAAAATAATTTTAAAAAAAACGTGTGGGATTGACTTCATTTCTTAACCTACCCACCCCACTCCACCCCATCCCCTCAACGTCTTCTCAAAAACTAACGTCCATTTACTATAGAGACCAATTATATTACATTTTTACTAACCGTTAGATCATGAGTATAATTTTTTAAAGTCGGTATGCACAGTCAGGTTTTATTTATTTTTTTTGTAAATTGACCACCTAAGTTTTATTCTTTTATATATTGGCCATCAATCTTTTATGTTTTTGTAGATTGGCCACCAAACTTTTACATATTTTTCATTTCCCCCTTGTATTATATATAATATACGTTTTTAACTCGTTTAATTTTCTAATAATTTCGTTTTTCAGTAATAACTTTCGTTCGTTAAGTTTTTTTAAAAATGGAGTGCACGTCTGTCTTTAATTTTTTTTTCAACGTTCCGATATAATTTTTTTTAAATGGAGTCGTATTCAAAATCAATTTTTTTTGGAACTGTAGGCTATAGCGAGTGTCGTTATCGTTACGATACCGTGACCAACATTAGTATTATTGGAACTTATTTCGGTATTCTTTTCTATAGTTTTCGACGAGCTCAGTCGATAACGACAAAACTCCTGCCGCATGACACGAGTGAAAAACAAACAAACTCTCGCTACGAAGCGCAGGGTGAAGAAAAACTAGTTAACTCTAATAGTTGGTTAGAAAATACAAATAGAGGATGAGTGGGGCCAGGTACGACTCGGGTACAGAAACGTAGTAACTGTCGGTGTGTAGGCCCCATGATTGGAGTATGTACCGGCATCACAGCCGATGAAAAATGATCCTTCTGCATGTGAATTTGCTTAGTACACATTCCTTTTTAAGAATGTACATTAGTACCCTTGCATATTATTACTAGTTCTTTTATAAAAAAATGTTTAATATTTTTTAGTTTAACGAGTATTCATATAGTTAAATATTGGTTTGAGTTGCTCAAATATATATAAACGAAAGACTCTTGTGATTATTCAAAATAATTGTAGATTTTAATTTACAAAAGTTATTAGAGATCTTATAAATTTTGATTTGTAGAAATTTATTGTAGATTTTGTAAATTTTGATTTATAGAAAATTGTAAATGTTTTTCATTATCGTAGCTTTTGTAAATTTTCTTAATTCTTATTTTTATTGGAAAAAAAATACTGATAGATTTCCAATGGATTATCATCGATGAGACTAGGGACGTAGATAGGTTGTTCGGTGACACACATGCTGGTGATTCGCCAGTGATATGTTGTCGAGCACCCGTCAGTGATATCCATCTATGTGTTCATCGGTGTGTGGTCTATCGTCGTTGACCCGTCGTTGAAGTCTTTACCCACACCCGATCTTCACAAACTTTCACCGACAGTTCCTACCATCATCAATGGATTTTCCCGTTGGTGAAAGCCATCTGATTTGTAGTAATGTCCTTTTAATATAAGACATGCATATGATGTTTCAAGATAAACAACATTTGGTACGTGTTATTAGATGAGTTAGTGATGAAGATGACAAAAACACGAGATCTACATCTATTCACATTTTTGAGAACTAGAAGACTCAACTTCAACTTTTCTTTATTCATGTATAGTATGTATAACGTGTCCATTAGCACCTAATTTATATCTAAACATTACTCTGAAAATGTGGAAAATATTTAATATTTTTATGAGTATAGTCCCTTTAGGGTCAACTTAAACCTAATTAGGTGTGCATTTGATTTATATAATTACATTTTTCTATACAATATTAATTTATTTTTGACCTTATGTTTATACAAATTATATTTTCGCCTTGCAATACCCATTTAATCCATTAAATAAAATTAAAACAAAATAAAATCTTGATTGTCTCATTTATGGAAAAATGTTTTTCATAAGTAATTCCCTGATTTACTCAAATAACAACATTATTAGGTAGCACAATTATGAAAAAGAATAAACAAAAAAATAAAGGTAGTGAAGCAAAACCATGTTGGTCACCACTCACCACTTCTCACTTTGAAGTTTGAATTCATGAGCACCAAAGAAGAGAAAAGGTTCAATCCATGCCCACATAACATTAAACAATAGTCACCATGGACTCAAATCAAGCCACATCATCAACCACAACTCTAACTCCCTTTTTACAACAAGAATTGATTCCACCTTAATATCAATCATGTGGTCATGCTCAAGTGATGTTACTTTTTATCTTAATTACTGATAAAATTAGGGTTGACGGTTTTCTTGTTCCCTAAACAACTACATAGCAATAAACATGGATGATAATCCTATTATTCGACAGCCATATAAGACTTTAAAATGATTAATCTACAAGAATCACGTATTGGTTAGAGAATCGGAAAAGTTTGACATATTCCTAGTCATATTAGACAAGTACTACATGGATCGATTTCATGTCACTTTCGTTTATAGCTTGATATACAAGAAGACCCAATGGAGAGGAGAACCTACATGGTCCACTATTGTACACCCACCATTATTTATAAAGTTTTCTTCAACTAAACAAGGCAAACAAAGCTCAGAGATAAGATCTAACCCTAAATTTGAACCTAAGCCACACATTTTACACACACCTTAGAGTGTTAGTGTGTGGAGAATTTAACGACACCCACATACATGGAATGAATCCTAGGTGCTAGACAACTAGGATTTGTGTGAATTGGTGCGTATGAAGCTCAATATTAACAAGACATGCTTCTTTCTAGTATTCGTACTTTTTTCAATACAAATAACACGTACTTTTATAGACGAAAAGTATGTTTTTTTTTACATATATGTAACATTACTGATCTTTTTTTAACAACAATTTTTATTAATACGAATCTGACTAGTAAGAAACTAGACATGACGAGACATAATTACAAACCGACCTAGAAAAGCGATCTCCAAATGCAATTACAAGACTATACAAGAAAAACACACAAAACTTAATCACGCAAAACATAAAAAAGAAAGAAGGTCGAAAGGGAACAGGACGATAAGAAACTCCAATGTAACATTACTGATCTTAAAAACTTGTAAACAATTGTAATACCGCCTTAATGTCTAAGTAAAGTATATCTAAATCAACATATTTTATTATAAACGAATCAAAATCATTTAATAAATCACAACCTTTTATAATGTTTTGATAAGTAGGTGACTAAGAAACATTATAAAATGGATAAGAATGACGAGAGTGAAGCTATGGCCCATGATAAAAGATGCAAACCCACCAACGTATTATATATTCCTCGTGTTCTTTGGCAATATATTCTCTGTGGATTCCAACATTTCTAGGTGTGGTTCATAATGTTGGTTTTGGTGTTTGTGGTTTAAGTTGTTTTATGTTGATATTTAGCACACGAATATATAAATAAGTATCTATGTATTACATAGGGTTGTTTAATAAACAAATAAAAGTATAAAAATGTATAAAAAAATTAAAATAATGTATAAAACAAGAAATAAATTTTTTTGTTTTCTTAATTAAGTAATAATTAGAATTCAAATATATTATTATCTTTTTTGAAAAATAAAAATATTAACATAATTAAAATTCAAACTTATTTAAAATAGAGAAAATTAGAAGATTTTTCTGAGAAAAAGTATGCTGATTACAACTGACATTCTTTGAAATCATTTATTAAAATAAGGATTTGATATCACTTCCTATTTTGCTTATATGTGAACTTCATTGTTTCCATATATATATATATATACTAGGTTAAAATCCCGTGTATTACACGGGTTAAATAAATAAAATGTTATATATTTAGTAATAAAAGTTTTATATTTTTAAAAACCCGTGTTTTACCACCGGTTGAATAAGCCAATATATTACATCGGTTGAACAAAATATAATGTAATTTGTCGTGACAGTTATAAGGTTTGTTAAGTAAGTTTTTAAAATTTTTTTTTTCAAGTGAGTATTAATTTTTTAATTTAATTGATAAATGTTAGTTCATATTAAGTTCATTTGATTGATGATATAATAACTATTTATAATTAAATAATAAGTATCCGTAATTAGATTTATTAATATAAAGATTATTATTTAATAGAAGAGAGAAATAAAAAATCTAATATTTAATAGGAGAGAGAGGCGGGAAAATAAAGGTGAGCAGTAACCAGAGAGTTACACGTGTCTTGAAGAGATTTTCATTTATTAAATAGTAAGATGATCTTCATATATTTATGTGTATACATACATGCATATATGATAATAAGGTTTTTTTAAAGAGAGTCAAATAAATGGAAGATAATCAAATTGGTCAACGATTTTCTTACATACGTTGTTTCTCCATTTTATTAGCTTCTAGAAACTCTATCAGCTTTTTTGTAGAAACTTTAACCTTGATGTTGTAACATATTTACATATATTTAAATTTAATTAAATTTAGGGAGAATTTCATATATATCCCTACAAAATTGCTTAATATCATATATATCCAAATTTAAGTATCAAAATCATTATTTTTTAAACATCGCATTTTAGACGGAAAATCTCGCTAAATTTTAATATTTAATCTCTCATTTAAAATAAAATAAAAAATTACAAATAAAATTTAAATTTCAACAATATATCGTCTTTTAAATTCAAAATTTTAAACTCCAAAATTTAAAAACTGCACACATTAATATATCGACATAATTTAAATTTAAAATTACAAAACTGAATATGAAAAAAAAATTAAAACTAATAAATTAGAATTGAAAACAAACGTATTTAAAAAAAAATCTCGTCATTTAAAAAAATACTGAAGTTTAAAATATAATACACTTTAAAAAAAGTATTTATAGATTTCTTAATTTTAATTAAAAACTAATTGTTCAAATATCAAAATCAAAATGAGAAATTTTTTTGTAAATATCAAACTTAATTAAAAAACTACTAACTAAATATTAGTAAACTTTATTCTAACACATTTTTATTTAAAATACAAAACTTGTATTTTTCAAATTTTATATGTAAAATTAAAAATTTTTGCTTTTTTAATAATAAAATTTTAAAAAGTCGTTTATTTAATAATAAGGCTTTAAAAACTCGTTTTTTTAAATCTTCTATTTTTTAATTCTTATTTTTTTTAATATTCACTTGAATTAACTTAAAAAAAATTGAGTCAATGGTAATAATGGTGAATTGATTTGGTAAAATGTTTATATATGTAATTTTTCAAAAAAAAAATATAAATATGAGAAGATTGAATAGTGGATGTAAATATGGTTTTGAGGGAAAAACTAAATAAATGGATTCACTTATTTAGTATTTTATTAGAATAGAGATTTGTTACTAAGTTCGAGGTTAAAATGTTGAACAAATGGTTATCAAAGTTAGACCATAAGTTATTTACAATTTAAAGATGGGTAGATTGTCTAAGAAGTTCGTATTTTGATGTAAAGTTTAGATAATTGAAATTTGACTCATCCATATTGTTGCGTAGCTGATTTTGTTTATTAATGGCTTGTATGCATTCAAGGAGTTTGATTTATGATCGTCACAAGTAATCAAGTTGTATGATGACTATAGTTGTTTGAAAAAAATTACACTTGAGCAAAATAAACTAGATGTACTCGATCTAAGTTGTTTGAAAAACTTTTTTCACAATTTTGTTCAACTTTAAAATGTGAAGGGACTTTGATGTTTAAAAATTGTTAAAGGACTTTTGTGAAAAAGTACATAAACAATGTTGGTTTTTTTATAGGTAAAAAATTGTTAAGTGATTTTTATAGAAAAAAAAACACAAAGTATGTTAAATTTTTTTTATAGTATTTACCCTTCGTGTTAAGGCACCAGGAAAATAACTAACGGACTGTTTGATAGTCACTTAATGATTTCAGATTTTGTCAACCTCTTAATAGTTCATCCGTCTTTTTAATGATTCAACTTATAAAACAATGCTGAATCATTAAAGCTCTCAACTTAATAGTTCAACTCTTAATAAACCAAATAACCCCTAACTTAGCATCTTGTTCTTTTTACTAACATTTCTTGTATTATTATTATTACTACTACTATCACTATTATTATTATTACTATTATTATTATTAACACAGGTTTGAATACTTTTTCTTTAGGATAGTCATATGACAATGACATGGCACACAAAATCCAAATGTTGCATAAATTGATATCTACGGAATGACTTGTTTTTTTTATAATTAAAGTTGTTTTATTTTATTTTTTTGAAAAATCCATATGCATTGATAAGGATTTTAAAAAGATACAAAGTGAAGTTATAAATACTTTTTGAGGAAAGCAAGTCACCTTCCACTCTCAATAAAATTTGTTTTGTTGTGAAGATAATATACATATACATACATAATTGCATGTGTTGTATGTATGTATATGTATATGTATATGTGTATGTATGTAATGGACAAAAAGTATCAGGAAAATATTTTATAAAAAAGGAGGATCCGGTACAATTGATTAATGATGTCCCCACCAAAACGATATCAAAATGGGGCCATTATTCTTTTACCATATTTGGATACTGCAATCTAAAATTAATTTTCAGATTCAAACAACTTCACCCAACAACACTACATATAGCCCTAGGCCCATAGTACACATAAAAGAGAATCATCTAGTTTTCACTCTAAACTAATTTTTTTTTAACCACAAGTACACAACTAACTTACTCCTAATGGTGGTGGGGACGTCTATTGGGTACATGAACTTGGGTGTCTCAAACAAATTAAAAACTTGAGTCTTTTTTTTAAAAGTCATGTTATAAACTTTTCTTTATTTTGGTGTTTATATCGGCGTCTTGTTTTTGTTTTATTTTTTATTTAAAATAACGGGATTTATACTTTCGTTTACGATTTGACATGAAAAGGTAGAATAATTTATTACAAACTATGTCAAAATCACAAACAATTAGAGAGGAACAATCACTAATCACATATTATAACAACTTAACTAATCATCAACTTCAATTATCAACAATTTGTCATAGATTAGGTTGTTATTATAGATTTATCAACAGTTTTGTCAAATTAGATTATAACAGTTTTAATCAAGAGACCTATTAATGCTTTAATTTACACAGGCTGGTTAATGGCTAAGTGGTAACTCTTTCAGTCGGCCAAAAAATACATATATAAAAATATTTTTTTAAGAAATTGGAGGCCCTAAGCCCTAGCTTGGGTTGACAACACACTTGAGCCAACCGTTATGGCTCAGGTAGTCGGGTATCCATAGGTACACCGCCGTAAGGGTTGCAGGTACCCATGGTGGATAGGTGGCTTGGCTACATGTACCCGTGTGTCCGTTGGAGCCGTTGAATGTAAAAAAAAATTAATTTATAAATACATAAAAAATATTTTACACCAAAGAATGACACTGTTTTTACTATATTTCTACATAAAAAATAGAATCTTTTTACTCTCTCCATGCATTCCAAAAAATAAAAGGCCGGTAATCACAAAAAGTCAAAGGCCAGTTCTAGCCAAGATCAACTAACACAACAACTATTTCAATACCAATATTATCTGTATTCTCAAATGCTAACCATGCCTACTCAAATTGAACTCGATCAATACACCTATCATTTACAAGATCAACTTACATTTGACCCTTTTGCACCCCGTTACCAAAACCTACCATACTATAACCCAACCCGTAATGACGAAATTGAAGAAGTAAATGATGAAGTTGAAGAAGAAGAAGATGACGATGAAGAACAAGAGGTGGAAGAACATCCCAAAAAAGGAAAATTTCACACACGTGCGCCACGTCAACAATGTACTGATAAACAAACTAATGCTTTGTGTAAGGCTTGGGTTCATATTTCCGACGACCCGGTAATCGAAAATCAACAAAAGAAAGATGGTTTTTGGAACCGAGTGCTTCAGCATTACAACGGACAAGTTGGTGGAAGCAACCAAAGTATTCACCAACTAAATTCAAAATGGACGTCTTTAAATACCAAATGTGATGATTCAACGGTTGTTGGGTTCAAGCGTATTTATGTTTAAGTTTATATTACTAGTTTTTATTTTATTTAGTATAACTATATAGGACCGTTAACGTGCGAGTGAAGTTGCCGACGTTGATGTAATGAAGAAAGCGTTAAAGGACTACAAAAATAAACACAAAAAACTTTTTGGCCACTTAAAGTGTTGGAAGATTACACGGTTTCATGATAAATGGAACAAAGTTCCGCGATGGGTGAGGAGTTTTCGAGTCAATCCGAACATAAAAGAAAGTCTTTAGATTTCGGCAACTACTCAAACGACGACCCCTTCACTAATTGGGCACCCGACCTTAACGAAGACGCAACCCAATAAGACCAACACGAAAAGCAAAGAAATAAGGCGAGTCTTCAAGAAAATGTAGTTTGGCCGAAACAGTTACACAATACACAACGAGGAAGGAGGATATTTTGAAAGAGCTATTGGAATCAAGAAAGCAAAAAGTATGAACAAATTATTAACTTGGTGGTGAAGCAACGGGAGGCTATATAGAAGGATCGTATGGACCAAGATTTGAAGATGTTTACGGATCTGCACGAGCATGTGACCGGACCGATGTTGGAGATAATTTTTAAACGAAAACGTGAAATAGAGAAACGGTATGGATGACCTTGTGAATTCTAGATTTATTTTTATGTAATTTATTTATTTATTATTATGTACCTTTTTTTAATTAATGAAGTTAGTTTTAATAAAGAACTATTAAAAAAAATAAAAATAAAGACTTAGGGTACTTAGGGTTATACCCCCACCACTTAAGTTACTTGGGGTTAGATTTGGGTAAAAACGACGTGACACTGCCTTATTAGATTTGGGTAAAAGTCACGATCATTAGGGTACTTATGGTTGTGCTTCCAACACCTAAATGCTCAAATACCTACACATTGTAGAATTTGAACCCTCCACCTTATGAATAGAGGGAAGACACTGTACCACCACACTCTAAGCTAAATAGTTAATTATTATTTGAGAAAATGATAAATCAAATAGGCTGGGTCGGTCTGTTTTACTAGATGGATTAAAACTAGAGAAAATCACCAAAATAGACATTTTGACCAAAGATTTCATCAAAATAATCTTTAACTTTTAGCTTGTGAGATCATAAACACGCTCTCACAATTGTCAGCTAAACCTTTAGTTTTAGCCGGCGCTGAAATCTAGGTAAAAACAACTTGCAGCCAATGATGATGCGCCGCGTGTTAAAGTCTAGGCTAAGCCTAAAAAATTGGAGGCTTAGCCCGTGTTTTTGAAGGCTTAGCCTGCGATTATACACATGACACATTTAGATTAGTTGGAAGTTGGATCCACATGTTTTTTTCATGGCATTCTAGTTAGCCTGTTGGAGGCAGACTAATTAGCCGTGGGACACATGTGTTGGACTACGATTCGCTGGAAGTAAGGCCGAGATGTATGTTACCTAGATTTATTCGCCGGCTAAACCAAGAAGACTTAGCGTGCAATTATGAGTGACTATCTATGTTATGACATGCTAAAAGTCAAAGATCATTTTGGTAAAATTATTGATCAATATCTATTTTGATTATTTTCTGTTGGTTTTTAATGGTTTGATACTTTTAATAGTTTTTTCTCTTTTTTTTCAACATAATTATTTTGTATTAAAGTTTTTTATATAATAAAGATAGTTTATGAATAATATATGTATACATAGACGTATCTATAAACGAATTAATAAATGTTAAACGACCGGTTAGATATACATGGACACATGGCTGGTTCCAAAGCGCCAGCCGGACTTTTAAACTATCCAAACTTTACTGTGGACCGAACCATATAAATCTGTAGCTGGCTAAACTGACCGAATCTTCTATATAGATAGTTTGATTGGTTTTAAATGGTTTATGAACACCCTTCAATTCAGTTTTATTACACTTCATAATGCCAACTAGCATTATCCCGCGGGCGCTGCGCCGCGCAAAGACGTCATACAAATAAGCGTTTGCCTTGGATCTTGACAAAGTTTTGAACACCAAACTAAGAAAACGAAAATGCATTCTATAACATACCACCAATAAATCTCACCAATTCAATCAATAAATAAACTCAAAACAGAAACATTTACTTAAAAAAGGTCTAAAATTAAAGTTAATCGGTAAGGAAGTTCGTACGAAGTAAAAAATAGGTAGCTGCGTAAACGTTAATGTAGCAGCAACAACGTAATACCTGCACCATTGAAAAAAAAACAGTTAATCAAAATGGAAGGGCTGCAAATTGTTAGAAAAAGAATCATACGAGTTGTTATATGTATGGTGGATGTCATTGAATCTTTTCATGTTTAGCCATTATCATTGCTTATACTTGTAGTTATGCTTTCAAACATCAAACAAAAGTAAACATCAGACAACTATAAGCAATGCTAATGACTAAACACCAAAATATTCAATGACATCTACCATACATATAACTGCAATGATCCTCAATTGTATTAATAAAGGAAAAAAAACTCCATTTTCACAAAAGAAGAGAACATTGTTATAAATATATGTATCTTGTAACGATGACCAAGGGCAAATAAGGCAGGTTCATTTAAAAGCAGTCTTGAAAGCAAGTGTTCCAATTTTGATAAGACATCATAAAAGAAATATTAAGTTTGATCAACCAAATAGTTTGCTCATACCTGACCAACAAAGGTTGACAAACATTAAAGTTTCTCTTGATCAACCAAATAATTTGCTCATACCTGACCAACAATGCCTAAGTTTTTCCTGTATGTAGTAAGGTCAAGCCTTTCGTCTTCAACCAAGATTCAAAAGCTAAAAACTTCCACTTAGTGGCAAGATTTCGATATGGAAAAAATCATATCAAAGAGCCAAAAGAAACCTGTAAATAAAGAGAAAAACATAAAATGAAGAGGTGAAAAACACAATCATGATCCCTACATTAAAGGGAAAACACAAATCTCTGTTCATTTGTCACGTCAGCAGGTTCTGTTTTATGAACAATTGCAACATATCAATTCCACTTATCTTCCTGTAGTCTTAGAAGCAAGCTCCATAGCAAGATCATAACAACGCAAATTATTGTTAATCTGTCATAAATTCTAATTCCAAGTAATTGCAAAACATTACAAAACACCAAAAATCGCTCTGCAAATTCACAGTGGAACACATCACACACCAAATTAAAGAAAACTCAACAGCAATATACCTGATTGGATGCAAGAATTATCATCTTGTGTGGATCTTAAACTAAAAATATACGACAAAAAAAAGGGAAAGTCAAAAGGAAACACGCCCTCCTCCAAGAACAACAACATGCTTTGATAACTCATCCAAGCTCAAAGACTCATAAGATGTTATAGTTAACTCCTAAATTGAACCACACAAATAAAAATTAGCAAGATATAATAATAATATAAATTGAAATCGTTTATGCTTAAATAACTAAATTAAATAAGCAGGTTCTAAATTTTCAATCAGGAAGTGAAAACTAACCAATTTTTTACCTGTCCAGATGACATTGTGCCCTGCTACCAGCTGCTATAAGTATATGTTTTGCTGAGTAAACCACAAACGCAAAAAAAATAAACAAATAAAAAAAATAATAATTGAACGCGAAATAGTTTTTGCATATCACCACTCCAAGATCTAACCCACTTTTCTTACCAAAATCTTAGAGCAAAGGAAAATTAAATTGACTTCTAGGCTTACCAATCTCCAATGTGCTGATGCGAAGCACCGAATTACAACACCAAGTTCTAGAAACTAAACCTACAAACAAAAAACCTGACAAAGCAAATAATACTAAGCAACATAGATAATGTACTAAAGATAGTCTTGTAGTGCTTAAGATTTCTGGCAGTGTTAATGGAGTCATCACCATCCCTCATTCAAATTAGTATGACATTTAATTGGATATATCATCAAATCATTAAAAAAACCTGCGATCATGAGTTCTAAACCCAAATATTTATAAATCGTTTATTCACCAAAAAATTTTAGAAACTATTAAATATTTATATTTTCCAACAAATGATCATAAGTTAGTAACTCCATTAGGGTCTAGGGCAAACGCAAAAAAAAAATATAAAAAATAGAATACCAAACAGTTTTTTGCACAACACCAATTCACGATTTAACCCACTCTTCTTATCAAAATTTTATAACAAAACAAAATTATATTGACATATAGGCTCACCAATCTCCAATGTGATGATGAGAATGACCAACACCTGTAAAAAAACAAAAATCCAACAAATTCTTTGAATTAAACCCTAGCGTGTAAAGCCAACCAAAGAAGAAATTGAAAAAAATCAATTCCTCTCCGCTTTAGTCGGTCATCACCATCGCCACCCCTGTCTCGGCGGTGCCACCAGAGTCAATTTCCACCGATTAGTGTATGTTTTGGGTGCGCGGCGTAAATTCTGAAAATCAATTTGTAGTTTCCATCTGCAATTGGAAACCCTAATTAGGAAAACACAACAATCGAAACAGCTGATGCAAAACACAACAATCGAAACATCAATATGTTGAAAAAAATCCAACTGATGAAGTTTAAAAAGCTGAAACCTGGTCAAAATAGTGCTTTCGTGAAGATCGATCGCGATTGCAGAGAGAGACTGGGAGGCAGCGAAGAAACAGATCTTACCTGTGAGCGATTGTTCCGTTCTTAGGCCGGATATCGTTGAAAACGGTGATTTCGTGAAATCGATCGCGATTGGAGAGAGAGGGGGGGGGGGGGGGCTGGGAGCGGCTAGAAATGGAAATGGAGCTTACTGTGGGTGGGTGATCGTTCTTATCCCATTAACTATCCTGACTTGTAAACCCTGCCTTGAATGTTGTACACGCACTAACCACTTATACATGTTGCTTTACAACTTATACATGTTACTATTCCTCCAATGGGGTTTAAATAGGTTTATAATGAATGTTAAGATGACTTTTACTTTAGACTAATTTTTATTTGAAGTAATGATGAGTCTAAGTTTTAGCAATTAAAATAAGGTATATTCTTGTTTTTAAAAAGCCCTCACTTAGACTTTTATCTAGTTTCATAATTTTTTAAACAAAGATAACTTTATATACTAATATTTTTTTCAAAACAATATACCATAAATCACGTATTTTATTCTCTTTAATATGAATATTCTATTGTAATATATTACTTAAAAATATATATATATATCTATACAACTATTAATTAATGCTTCAACCATGCATAACTTTTTTATAACGTCAGTTCATAATAAATGAGTTATTATAAACATGTGCGTATTGATTAGTATGCTTCGCATAAAAAATATATATCGTACAACCGCAATATAATGATTGTTGATAGCTTAAAATACCAAGAATGATATATCATATATTAAGCTTTAAAAATCTATTTTACTTTAAATATTTGTATTTTTGTTACACCAATTTTTTTTAAAGGCGAACATTGAATGTTGTGACGTCGTACCCCCGTCATATGGGAGAGCCTCGTCCAACTCCCGTTAATATGTTGTCTTAATCGGGCCCACTTGACGTCAGAGTTGGAGAGCTTTCAAGGAAAAACCCCACCCAATACTGCCCCTTCCGGGCTTGAGGGAGAGCCGAGGCTCGAACCCTGGATCGGCGTGGGTAAAACTCTGGTGCATCAGCCTAAAATGCCTCATTTGCGATGCCGTAGAAATTAATGATGATGGCAGAGATTGAACCCGGGTCCCTTGGGACACCAATACAAATATGAAGATACACAAAGGATAACACAGTACAGAACGCAGTAGATCACTTACACAAAATCTTATCAAGATCCTCCTCAGGTCTTCCTTAGATTCACCTTTAAATTTTCCAACAATCTTACATTTTATAAAAAAATTAACTAGCATCTAAATAATTCCAACACCATGTAAAAATTAAAACAAAATAAATATATTTAAGATAATATTACGTTTCTATTACTTATCTCTTTCAACATTTTTAACAATAATAATAATAATAATAAATTTTATAAAAAGATAAAAGAAAAAGAAAAGATAAAAATAAAGATAAAAGGTGAAGATAAGATCTAGTAACATAAGTTGAAGAATACCATCTGATCATCAATCCAAGTTGAATCCATCCCAACACTCCCTTAAGAAATAAGTAAATAAAACCACCCACCCCTTTCTATGCCTTTAATCACTGAGTGACTGGAATCTTTGAAAATAATTGAGAAAAAATGAAATCATTTTGGGGTCAACAACTAATGAGAGAGAGATACATACACACCATCACTTCCATTCCAATTAACTTGAAAGATCAAAAGCCCCTGAAAAATCTGGACATCAGTATCTTTACTTTCACCCTTTTTCTTTTGTCCATTTGCTGCAAAAATCAAACCCTAATAAATGCTCACACCCACAATTTCAACTAATTTACCAGAAAATGGGCCGACTCGTTTTTTTTAAGTCTCAAACGAGAAACGTTTGTATCTTCAGATGTTACTAATTGTCATAATTACTTGTGCATTTTGCTACAAAAATATTTATTTGGTTTTTCCAATACTGGTTACAAATACCACACCCTAATTTACTGTGTTTGATCCATCAGGCGTAACAAGAAAGAATTACGGGTCATTTTTTACATTTTTCAAGATAAATAGGAGCTTGAGATATTAGGGTGGAGGGAGTGGTTCAAAAAAAGCCTATGGAACCCTCCCCTTTTACCAAATTAAAATGTGTCATGTCATTTTTACCCTTTTAAACCCTTTACAACCTTAAGAGGAGAGTGTGGAACCAATAAGTCCTACAATATTTTTTTAATAAAACAATATTTCATTAAAAAAACACATCTCATTAAATAAACATAAATGAAAATACAATTAATAAAAAAGATACAATCAATAAAAAAAAGTACAACTAATAAAAAAAAACTACTCGTCTTCGTCGTCCGTTAGATGGATGTCCAAGTTTGTGGCAACATGTGTCGTAAGATCAAACTTCAAATGAAAGTGTGTGGTTTTGTTCCGCAATTCCATTATAATATTATCGGAAACAACTGGATTGGTAGGCAGATCTGCAATGTGAACCGGTGAGATTGCATTTCCGTCATCTTTTAATATCATATTGTGTAATATGATACACGCGTACATCATGTTCTTCAACTTTTCCAACTTCATTTGACGTGCCGGTCGTGCAATTATGGCCCATTTAGCCTTCAATACGCCGAATGCTCGTTCGACGTCTTTCCTTGCCCCCTCTTGCGTTTTCTTGAACTTTTTTTGATTCACGTTCGTTGGATAAGAATATGATTTCACAAACGTGGACCAAGAATGGTATATGCCATCGGCAAGATAGTAACCCCGCTTGTATTGATGGCCATTAACAAAAAATGGGCACCTAGGAGCGGTTCCATGCAACTCATTTGTGAACAATGGAGATTGATTGAGGACGTTTATGTCATTGGTCGATCTTGCAGTGTTTTCAACCTCGACTGCTTGAACAATGAGGTTTAAAAATTCAAGACTACTCGAGTCGGACGACGATGAACTATTAGATGATTCCGAGAGATAAATAGAGCGCCTAAACATTTTGAATTTTGTGGGATTTGAGATATATTTGATGTTTTGAGAAGAGGTTATTGTAGGTGGAAGATATTGTTTGATTTATGGCCACACATTCATTTTCCCTTCTTTCTGAATTTTTTTTAATCATAGAGGGGTATTGTTGTCATTTAACTCTCTTTTAAAACCCTAAACCTATTCACTCTCTATTCAAACAACACAACACAACAACAGCTTTCCTCTACATCGATCAAACAACATCAGCTTTCCTCTACATCGATCTATGGTCTCCCCCTCTACATCGATCTATGTTGGGTGGTCTCTCAAGAACAACGATCCGGAAGAACAACGATCTTCTCTGTCGCATCGTGAATATGTAGACCATCGAAAGGTTCGATCTCGTCTATTCTCAGTCGCATCGTGAAGGTGAAGACCATCGAAGGATTCGATCTGAAGGTGAAAACCATCGAAAGGTATGGATTTCTCTCAAGAACAATGATCCCGACTATACCCGATTTGGACCCCCTAGCCCGACTAAACCCGATTTGGACCGCCCAGCGATTTTTAGACCGACTAGGTCAAAATTCCACCTTCACTGTCCGTCTAGCGATTAATCGGCGCCTAGGCGTGATTTTACAACACTGTTAAGAATTACAATTGAACTGAAGTGTTGACAAAATTACTAACTTTTAATCATAGTTACTGAAGTTACACACAATGACATACCTGGACAAGGTTAGCTGCAGAACACTCTATACAAGTTTCAATCTCCCTAAACTGTTGCATTATCGGAGCCATCACCAGCTCTAGACTCCCCAGGAAGTGTTCGTCGCACAAATCTAGCTTGCATCCAACCACAATCAGTGGCGCCTTAACCTGTACATATATAAAAAAAACATTAATGAAGACTCATAATCTCCTTTTGAAACAACTGAATGCATATATCATCTAAAAAACCTTTAGGCGACGAATTTCAGTAATCCAGAAAGTCTGAAGGCGATTGAGTGTTTCAGGTTTATCACAAGCATAAGTTAACACTACTGCATCAGCTCGCTTCAATTCTTCATCTAGCTTAGCCTTACCTTCCAAACTACATTAACAAATCCTTACCGACATTCAATAGAATTGGAATTTAAATTTCAATCATTTGCATGTTTGGCTGGCTACGAGAACGAATTAGAACCGTAATTAATTCTAACCAAATCCTTAACTTACTTAATACCCCTAGCCGTTGTTTTATATTTTGTTAATTTTAAGCGGTAGTTTTGTCATTTTAGGTATTTTTACATTCTAATTCTAATTAAGGCGTCTAACAAACAACAGCATAATTTAATCAATCAAATGAATCGATAATGAATAAGACTCAATTTAGACCTAGATGAAGTGTCAATGATCGTGACGGGACGCCGTCCGGGTAGTAATCCGCCGGAAGACGAGTAGGAGGAAGAACAGGAGAAACGCTTTCAGGAAAAATCTCTGAGACTGCTGCCGTGATTAGGCTTGATTTACTGGTGCCGCGATCACCGATCACTGCAACGCGAACGGTAGTCCGGCGACCTGGAATCGCTGCCACCGATACTGAGCCGGCTGACATTTGACAACTACAGAGGCAAAATTCACATGTGAGCTGATAAAATGTTCGTTAAATGAGATCTGAATAATTAAGAAACACCTGTATAAAATCACGAATCAATCAATGAACTGTATAGAATTAATCTGCTTATTGATCGATGGCAAGCTACGCGGTCGGTCGCATGATGGCAATAGCGATGGCGGTCAACGGAAGAAATCTGTTGATAGACGGTGGGACCGGGAGGGTGTATGGATTTTTTTTTAAAACAACAATTTGGATTATTGACTGGTCACTGGCTCACCCGAGCAATTTGGATCACTAACTGGTCACTAACCCACCCGATTATCTTCACGACTCTCTGAAGGAATCCATCATAGGTGAGAATGAGTTAGCACGACTGTTATCTTTTTTTGAACCACAAATTTTTTACTTAGTGGACTGAAACTCATGACCTTTAGGTCTTTTTAAGTGTTTAAGAGGTTGTCTCTACCATTGGACCACCACCCCAATAGCAGCACGACTCTCTTATGACCCGTTTAACCTGTTATTACAATTCGTAAAAATGATTAACACGTTTTACAACCTGATTACTATCCAATTATCCATTAACACTATTGAGTTTCAAAACTTTTTAGATTACTTGTATATTTGCATTTGATTGAAAGCCTATGTTAGTTCATCTTGGGATTAGCGTAAGGGATTAATAATACAAAACCTAAAAAAGTCAAGTTTACTATATCGAAAGATATATGTTTCTACTTAGGACCGTTGCTACTAAAGGTATAATGAGGATAAGCTAAGTGATGTTGTCGACTATGACGTTGCTACCAATAGGGAAGAAGATTGTGATCGATGCTCATTGCTAAAACTATCGTTACACCTTAAGAGTAGCATGTAGCTTGTCTTTTGTATTTATAATTATCGTTATTATCTGATTGTAAAGGTAAGCTTAATTCGCAAAATAATCCTAACTATAAGTATATATCATACGTTATTTTAATTGACAATTATTGATTTATCAATTGTAAATGTTGTCTGACCATGTATGATTTTAATGCTCATATCTCTTTAAGGGTAAAATAGGAATTTCGCACAACCAACTTTCGGTTATGCACAGCGGGACCCACTCAAAGCTAAAGAGAGACATGCATGAGGGCTCTCCATCAATAAGAGAAGAGATGTCAACATCATTTGGTTATAAAGAGAGAAATTATTCTAAAAGTAACCTATAAATACTAATGACCTCATGAATATGAGGCATCTTGTATGAAAAAGAATGATAGATTAGCACATTGTATTCAGGGATTGTGTTCGGAAATGACTTACTAATCATAAAAGGTGAATTCAATATTCTTCGTTGTCGTTGAAAATTGTTCTTTGTTCAAGTTCTTGTTTACCGAGAGTGTGTAATCGATTGTTTGCTAACTATTTCCGTCCCAATTACATACTAGATAATACAATCATTAAAAGAAGTAAGCACACCTAATCTAACACTTTTCACATCTAGTTTGTATGTGAAACTCTTTTTATAAACATGTTGACTCAACAATATTAAAGACAAAAAAAAAATTTGTATCAAATCCAACAGTTTTTTTTTATCAGTTTTTATTTATATCTATAAAGTTTACTATACTTTCTTAAAATATGATTGTATTATTTATTAAAAATAGTATAGGAAGTAACAATAATATGTTTCACATGTTAGGTTTTTTTTTGTTGAACGACAATTTGGATCACTAACGGGCCACTAGTCAACCCGATCATTCACTATCATCAGGAGAAAACCCATAATAGGTGAGAAAACCCACTGGCCCAACCTGGAACCCCTTTTTTTGGTCACAAGTGAGATTTGAACCCAAGATCTCTTCATTTTAATGAAGTCTTGGGTACCTCCCATCAACCATTTGAACTGAAGATCATTGACAGATGTTAGGTTGTCCATATCTGTTTTGTCAATAACTCACTCCGGGATGGACAACCTCCCCCCTTAATGATGAGAAAGCTCATATATTAACACCTAATGTCCAAATTAGTGGTATCACACTTCTCCTTTTGCTGTTTATCAAAACCTAGGCTTAAAATGTTGTTAAAATCACCCAAACCAAATTTTAAGTTTCGAGATGGCATCAGAGATTCAGAAAAGCCAAATTGAAGTATTACGCTTGTCGAAAATGGTGATGTTCGATTTCTTCGTGGTTGTTGCATGCTCACATGGTATGTGGTTGTCGAACGAAGGGGAAGAGATGAAAGTGATACAAGGATCAAGAGAGCGAGCGATAGAAAGGAAACTGAGAAACAAGGTTAATATAATTGAAAATTTTGGTAGTGTAGATAATGTATTTGAAGTGAAGATTATCATCCTTTCATCTTTAGCATTAACAAGTAACAACATGAAGTAAAAACCATAATTAAAAAGTGCGGTCTTTTAGAAGTGACTTTATGACCCAATCTATTTTTAATTTTTTACCCAACGTTATACATATTAAACAAAAATTATGAATCCACAACTACAATAGCTTATTGTAAGCCTGTAAATAAACCGAACGTTCATGAATTGTTCGGCGGGAAGTTCGTTCATTTAATTAAATGAACGAACACAAACAAATTTTTTTGTTCGTTTAATTAAACGAATGAACATGAACACATGTCATGTTCGTGAACGTTCGTTTATGTTCGTTAATATATGTTTATTTATGTTCGTTTATTAACGTTCATTTATGTTCGTTTGTTTGTGTTCATTCGTTTTTGGATGAATCATGTACATTTGAACCACTAGTTACATATGTTTTTGGATGAAATATTAAATATTAGATTTGTTCATGTGTGCTCATAATGTTAATTTATGTTCGTTTGTGTTTTTTTATGTTTGTTTGTGTTCGTTTTATATTTGTTCATTTGTGTTCGTTTAGCTTTTTAACAAACGAACATGAACGAACACGGACATTTTCATTTTCTTAATGAACGAACATGAACAAAAAAATGTGTTCGATTATGTGTTCATGTTCGTGTTCGGTTAAAATTAAATAAACGAACACAAACATACCGATGTTCATGCTCGTTTGATTTATTTACAAGTCTAGTTTATTGTGTTGCTTATGGCTTCTTACATTGCCCAATGATAGGGATTAAAATCATTAATAAAATAATTTTCTTTATTCATGTTTGACATGATGGTAAAAGCGAAGGATCCATTTGGCATGTGTTGTGTCAAGAGAACACAATAATGCCCGAACGTGTTCTTTTATATGTAGTTTTAATTTTAAATTTTCTTTTCTTACTTCTTTTATATTAACACATTTGGCTAGCACTATTTAAAAACTTTTTCTTTTTTTTACATTTAACCAATTGATCCATTATAGTTTTGTACATTTTCACATTTAGCCCTACGAATAATATTTTTAGACTTATTTACATTTAACTCATTTGACAAATTTCTTTTCATTTTTATATTTTTTTTTAACATCAGACTCATTTAAGCTATCATTTTCTCTACTTGTTTTACATTTAAATCAACACATGGTTGTATTTTTCTAGATCATCTCCGATGCTTAATTCCGGACGCTTATGTGGCGATTTCGAACACCTAGCTGGATAGACAGCTCCATTGGAGGACCCTTTCGGATTCAAACGTTCGTGAGCCCGTCAAGGAAATCCAAACACAACCGGATGAAATGGCGGTGTGCTCCTCTCACACACAACCAATATATTTAATATGTGTATATTTAAGTATTAAGAAAAGAGTTTTAAAGTGGACGTAGCACTGGAGAGAAAATATGTGTGTTTAAAGAATAGGTAGAAATATGATTGACAGTCGATGAGACACATTTGTAAGCGTTTGAAACCGGATGCATTGGAGACTCTCATTCCTTTTATATTTAACCCAATTGACGTGTTAACCCGTGTCATTTTTAATTTTAGTTTACACTTTTTTTTACATTTGGCCGGTTGACCCATATTATTTTTATGTGTCTTTTACATTTGGCCCATTTAACTCGTTGACATGCATCAATCTTATTTTATTCATGGTTCTAAAACATGCACCAGACCGGCCGATCGAACCCGTTAAACACAGATTTGGACTCTTCACGAACTGGCATGTGTCTATTGAACTGTGTAGTATATCTAGTCTAAAACAACGAAATCAAACCGATTTGCAAACCTGGTACATGGATTGAAACCTTGAACAAACACTTCACGAACACGATTGCTTGGATTAATATCTGAATCGTGAAACACAATCAGATAAACCTATATGTGGGTTACACACAATGGTTTCCGGATTAGACAGAGATTTCTCTTTTAGAAATTGAGGTTTGATGGTTCTGTGATATTACTCTTCTTCGTCGACGATTTCTTGTAACCGATGGGAAAAACCCCTTTACAAACAGAGAGAATTTTTCCTCTCATACTGATCGATATGTGCATACAAAAGACCATGTTATAAATGGTTAATATTGTAAGCCCAAGTGCAAAGTTAGTGAGCCCAACTTTATTAATAACTTTTACTTATGTAAAGCTCAAGTAAATAGGCCCAAATAACATTTAGGATTAAATCGAGTCCACACTTCTCCGTCACCCAACTCGTTTAATCTCTAACGTCATTTCCCCGATCAACAAGTCAATCCAATATCCGTCGATAACACTAAAATTACCAACAAACTGTTTGGGATCGAACCAACCGGTTGTGGTTGAACCACGTTGAAATGGAGAACTGGGTAATTGTTGAACAAAAATATTTTGTCAATCACGACATGGTAGTGATGTCGGATCCAGGCAGAAGAGCGGCAGCGGATCTTAACTGGAGCAGGGGTGTTTTAAGGAGCTGGGGATATGGAATGGAGCCAACATCTCGATGTTGTTGTTTCCGTTTCATGTAAGTAGGAATGGCGATGGGTCGGGTTCGGCCAGGTATCGGTAATTCAAGACCCATGATTGAAAACTGCCATGAGGTCACCGATCATAGATTACTCTCGTTCTATCACGCTTAACTGTGGACTTCCTCTTTTATCCATAACTAATACACTCAAAATATCTTTGGATTTGGGTCAGATCGTTTATATTATTATTAACTTAGTTATAACTTATAACCATGCAAAAACCCTTGCTGATGAAGAAGATGAAATTGTTGGATATACGAAGAGAGAGGTGAATCTGCCACCAGTTCCCAATACTTCCCATGCCACAAAAAATGGTTTGTATGGCTAATCTAGGTGTTGTGGTGGCCATGTTGTCAATGGAGTTGTTATTCACAGTGAGATTTTAAAGCATGATGTTTTTAATGAACTTTATAAGGTAAACGTGTTATTTGCTTTCTGGTATCATCTAGGGGTAGAAAAAGGGGTGGGCGGGCCGGATAACGGGTCAAAACTAGTTCAGTTGTATAATGGATCAAAACCAGTTTTTAGTGCGGGCCATGATGGGTTGGTTCAGGTTGTGTCGATCCACAAGCACTTTTGGATGACTTTCAACGGGTATGACCAGTTTCCTTTTTTTGTTAATTCTTTTAGCTTAACCTAACTGACCGTTAGAGATAGGGGTCACAATTCCTGACATGACCCGAAACACGACCCGAACCCGACACGAAACAAAACAGGTTTTGGGTCGGCTGACATGACCCGTTTAAAAATATGGGTCAACCAGAACACGACCCGTTTAAAAAGTGAGTCAACCCGAACACGACCCGCTTAATAAAGTGGGTTGACCTGTTAACTCGTTTAAGGGTTTTTTAAAAAGTCAATATTTATATTTTAGGGATGAAAAGTGTTGATATTTGAAGTTAAAAATTTTGATTTTTAATTTTTTCTCTAATTATTAACTTTTAAAGGTGAAATTATTTTCTCTTTTGAACCAGTTTATCACCTTTTCACTTCAACAATTTTATTTTATTAGTTTAACTACCCATTCTCCGGTCTTTCCATTCGTTTCTTCTAATGTCGAGCTAAAATTTTAAACCCAACTTTGTTCATTGAGAATGAAAGATAAATAAGCAAAAATAATTAAAAAAGACACCAAATACAAAAAAGTTTCATCTGAGTCGGATTATTAATTGTTCAAATTGTTACAAAGTCGCTAGATATTACTCATATTAATGAATGAAAATAAAATGGGTCGACGCTAACCCGACACGATTGACACCCCTTAGAGATATAACATAATCAAATTGGCCCATTTGTATATGAATGCGTTGAAATTGCAGTCTATTACAGAATTACTAATATCACACATACTAAACTGTTCATGGTGGCAGTTTTATTCTAAGCAATTTCAAAACAAAAACAAATGGGGTCACACCAACAAGATGGATTTATTATTGCTAACCCGGACCTCAGTAGAATAATAACCAAGTGGATTGTGGAGAAGATTGAGTATTAACACTGAAAAATTGGCAGAACTGCGTAAGGTACATTATAGTAGAAATTTAATTAGAAAAAAGTTATACGTTATGTATGTTTCTAATGAGGAAAGAACATTGCTCCTCAATTATATATGAGAAAACATTTGTTCATCCAAACCTGAGATTATCATTTGGAACTTATCGCCTCGATATTGCATGTTCAGTGTAGTAACGTTGTGAGATAAAACATCAGATGTTGCATACAAAGAAGTATTAAGAGATTTGTAAATTGTATTTTTAATTTAATTTGTTATTGTATTTGTAATTGTAATGTAACAAAATTAGTAATTCCATGTATACATTTTATGCATATTATTATATAAAGGAGTATATATACATTTTATATTTTTATCGTTTTTTATTATTAAAACCCGTATAGTACACGGGTCTCTAACCTAGTAAGTTATAAAGAGATGGCTTATGTCATTCATAAAGGCTTGATTGCCAAAATTCATGGTGTGTATAGTATGAACTTTGTTTTCAAAATACATCATATTTTAAAGACGGTATATCCTTTATAGGTTAATATAGGTGCAACTCAGGTTCAAACCTAATTGATTGTACCATTTAAATTCACAACAAATGTTTAGCTATTTATAGACAAGAAACCTAATTCAGGCATCTTAGGTTCAAACCCCGTTTTTACTGGTTTCTGTCATAATCTCTTCAAGGCTACCTACTCGGTGCAAACTGTGATTTACACGATCCCGTTGTTTAGCATGGTATTGACAGGATGCCGGGAGTTTTCTGGTCATCCACTATGTGTAGGCAATTCATTTATCTCACACTACTCGTCTTACTAGTTTGATGGTAACTAGCTTAGAACCCGTGTATACACACATGGTAAAAATATAAATACATAAAATTCTTAAATATTTATGTATATATTCATAAAAATACGTTAGTTACTATTTAATGTAATTTGACTTTCATTATTATTTAATTGAAAATAAAAGTTGCATTATTAAATTTCAAAGTTTCTTATAATAAGAGATAATTTAGAATAAATGTGTTTTATTAGTATAATTCGTATTTTTAAAAAAATATATATTAGTATAAATGTTTTTATTAATATAAAGATGAAAGTGTATTTAATAAGAGAGAGAGGCGGGAAAAAAATGATTAGAATAAATATGTAGACGACACATGTAATGTAAAAACCTTTATTTATTATATAGTATAGATATAGATCGGATGAGTTGGAAAAGAAGAGGTCGCGATAATAAGTTCTACATTGTTAGCATTACAAATCAATAGTGGTTTTTTTTAGTTTTATTTTTGGAGCCAAAATGATGCGACACAAATACAAATTAAAAGGAGTTTCTTGTAAATCTATATCTATACTATATAATAAAGAAAGGTTTTTGTATGCCACGTGTCATCACCATATTCAATCTCATCATTGTTTTCTCGTCTCTCTCTCTTATTAAATGCACTCATATCTTTTAATAAATTAATAATATACTAATAAAACACATTTATTTTTAAATTATTCTTTATTATGAAAAAAACTTTGAAATCTAATTTTGTAATTTTTATTTTCAATCAAATAGTAAATGAAAGTCAAATTACATTAAATAGAAATTGACGTATTTCCGAAACCCAATTATATATTATTTTTTACATATTTTGAATTTTGTTTTATATCCTTAATATACAGTAATACATTTTTACACCTGTAAAATACATAAATAAAATTTAAGAAATTTATGTATTGATATTTTTCACCCGTGTGTATTACACGGGGTCTAAGCTAGTTATATAATAAACAAGTAAAACAGGAGGACACTTGTCAAATTTCTAGGCTTTTTCATTCTTATTTTCCCGCATCTCTCTCTTATTAATGATCAACTTCACTATTTTAGAAAACAAATTAATTATTTGTTTCAATTTTTATCTACACATTTTTAAATTTAAAATTTTGTTTAATATCAACTAATTTGTTTAATCATATTTTTATGAATTCTATAAACTAAAAAGAATTTTATAGCCAACTAGGAATCAAATAAAAACTTTTAATCATATATTTATATATTCACATTGTTCCATTTTGACAAATGACTGTGTGAATAGATTACATTATATTTTATTCAACTCGTGTTTATTACATATAATACACGGGTTTATTCAACCCGTGTATTACACGGGTTTTAAAAACCTAAATTTTTTATTACTAAGTATATAACAAAACATTTATTTAACCCGTGTAATACACGAGATTCTAACATAGTAATAATAATAAAAAAATAGTATGTAAATCAATAACGTGACACAAAAATAGTACATTCAGTGCACATGCAAACACAGTTGTGCCAATGTATAACCATCAACTACTTATGTTTTGTGCCATGTTGCCAAAGATTTAATTTAGAGTTAAGTACTATTTTAGTCCCCATGGTTTAACGAAAATAATTATTTCAGATCAAAAGATTAAATTTAGCTTTTTTCATCCAATAGTTTCACTTTTGTCTCGTTATCTATTAAAAGAAAAACGTAATCGAACTTAACCGTCAATTACATAAATAGTCATGGCGCATTTTTTTGCTTAAAAAACCATAATCTTATCTGTTATTTGCAACAATTTAGCATCCATGATATACAAATTCTAAAGATTTATGATATTATTTTGGACTTGAACATACCTAAAAGTAAAGCAAAACTGTACATCGACTTGAACATACAAATCCTAACATAAAAGTCAAATGATGCCAACTAAGATCAAGCACTGCATAACACTATGATTTTCAAAAGCACTGCATAACTTTATCTTGTAAGTCAAATCTGCCGAATTTTGTAATGAAAGTCAGACCTGCTGAATTTTGTAAGCCAACATGATTTCGTTAAAAGATCGTTGCCTCGTAAATCTTTCGTATTCTGCTGCTTGTAAGAATGAAATATGATCGATATATTAGGTTTTTCGTCAAACCACATGGACAAAAGTGAAACTATTAGATGAAAAAAAGCCAAATTTAATCTTTTAAACTGAAATAGTTATTTTCGTCAAGTCACATGGACTAAAATAGTACTTAACTCTTTATTTTATTTTATGATTAATTAGTATTAGAGGTGGCAAGATAATATAGACGAATGAAGCAAGATGGGTTATATGCAGTGTTTTCAGAATCGGACTGGAAACTGGACATATAACCGATCCGGTTGTGTTTAGTTGAACCACTTTCATTTGAACCGGTAGGAGTGGGGTCGGACCGGATTTCAGATTTTTTTTCCTTTCATAATCTCATTTTTAGATTACTTTAGTATTCCAAATTGAATTTTATTTATTTAAGCCTTAATATGTCATTAAAATTGCAAATTTAAATGAAAACAAAAAAGTATTTTATATTTTATATCTATATACACAGTTTTAATTTTTGTATTATTTATAACGTCATCCGATTCTTAAATCCGGTTCGACCAACGGATGTCTAAGACGGCCGGTTTACTGTCCGGTCCAGTTCTAAAAACATTGGTTATATGAAAAAAAAGTAATATTTTAATAATATGTTGAATCGAGTTGATCCGGCAACATCTTCTTTGGGATAATATTATATTTACCCAACTAAAACTAAAAATATTGTATATACCAAATTTAAATAATTTGTTACCTTATGACAATTCTACTCTTATCCGTTATATGATTTTTTATAACCTAATTTTTTAATTTTATCCAATACGTAAAAGATCACTCATTCTCCTATTCTTGATTACGACTATCGCAATTCTCCAAACTCACCCTGAAGGCATCGATTCAGAAAGAATGATTGTGAGAAAGTTACAAAATGCTAATGGTATAAAAAAATTGGTAAATTTATTAAAAAAAATGAGAACACTCGAAATAGTATTTCTTAAAATAGTATTTTGAGAAAATTATTGTTTATGGTTAAATATAAAATTCTAAAGTTAAAAATGAGTATATATGAAATTTCAATGTTAAAAATTGGTAATATATGAAATTTTATGTAAGGCCCCAAACCCGGGAGGCCTCACTTGTTGGATTTACTCATTCACGAACAATTATTAAACTTGAATATCAATTAACGCAGCGGAAAATTTCATTAAAACATACTAAAAACATTGTTCAACATGCGGAAACGTAACATAGTCTAATACATAAACATAACATAAACTAATCATAACGGGATGCCAGTCTTCATGATCAACCGGGTAACTCTTCTCGCTTGCCAAGCATCACCGTCCATCGTCCATACCTACCTTAACTTGAATGTGCATACTAAAAAGTCATCTACGCTGGTGAGTTCCAGTTTTTCATTCAATTTATAAAATGGTTCATCATTAAATTATTCATTAGGGTTTAACATCATGTACAAGAAAACATGACCTTTCGTTCATCATTAAAACATTCAAACATTTATCATCATCATGAACACCGTTGAACGGATCGTTCGTTTAAAACATTTAACATTCATTTAAGTCATACATTACTATCTAAATCTGTGTTACCATTCATTCATTCATTTAGTATTGTATTGCCCCTAAGGCTTAACTGCACGAAGACCGATAATACAATACATTCCGTCAATTCCCTTTTGTATTACCCCCAAGGCTTAACTGCATGAGGACCGACAATACCCCTTTAATTGCCCCTATGGCTCTCATGTCCATAAACCGACAACTTCCATCGACGACTATGGCTCGCGGCTATAACACCGTCAGATCATAATTTAACCTCCATAGGGTCACGTTAACCCCTGAGTAACCGTCGTTACTCCCATACCAGTTGTACAACATCATAACCATTGACATGCCACAAAGACACTGCCCCTGTTGTTCTTATGGCAACTATGGCTCGCTGTCCATAATATACCACAAGGCTGGGAATTACATTCCCAGACTTCATTCGTCAATTCCATTCATTCGACATATTAGATTTGTAATGACTTCTTTAAAACCTTTGCCCCTTTTCTTTTCATAAAACGTTTCATTCATTTTCAAAACCTTTTACCTTCATTTTAAACCATTTCTTTATAAACATTTCGTTATTAAACATTCCATTCATAAAACTTTCTTTCCATAAACCGTTCATTCCAAATCATTTCATTTCGTAAATACAGTTTCATAAACATCATTTCGTAAACATAGTTTCATAAGCATCATTTTGTAAACACAGTTTCATAGACATCATTTCGTAAAACATCATTTCGTATGTATGCACACCAGCCCGAAAACATTATATAAAACATTTAAAAGAGGGCTTCTAGAACTCACCTGATAAGCTAATATGGGTTGTCCTAAATAATGGTCCCACAACGCCACTTCCGATCTGAATTGATTAGTTAAATACACATCAGACCAACCCCCGACTCTAACGGTTTAACCTTCTAAACATACTGACTTTACCTAAACAGCCTGATGCCCTCAAAAGTCAGTATGTTTAGGGCCTTGCTCTTGCGTACTTAATAAGTGCGCAAACCTCGCTTCATGCGTACTTGATAAGTACGCATGATCCTCTTCCTGCGTACTTGATAAGTACGCAGGACCCTCTTCTTGCGTACTTGATAAGTACGCAGGACCCTCTTCCTGCGTACTTGATAAGTACGCAGGATCTGCTTCTCCGCAAAAACCCTAACTTTCGCTTTCGGGTCTGATCACGTCAAGATCCCGAACTTGTTTACATTCAAAACGTTTGCTTTTCATTAAGGAAGTCAAAACTATGTTTTTCTTACAGTTTCATCCATAAAAACGTCACATTTTCGTCCAAAACCCGAAAAACCAAAAACAAACAAAAACTCAGACCTAGGTTGGATCGTTACCTGAATCGAGCTTCCGATTCGGAGGTTCCTCTCACGAGCTATGGAGCAACGCACTTCTTCAATCTTGGGCCGATTCGCCGACTTTCTCTCTCTACGGTTTCTCTCTCTAGAACTGGAAAATGAGAGAAATGTGGTGACTTAGGCTATTTATAGGGGAAACTCCCCTATGTTCGCCCCTTCAAGCCCGCCGGCCCATCCGGCCCGGCCCGTCATGCCTCATTCGTTCATTCCGTTATTATAATTGTCGTTTTATATTTTGGGATGTTACATTTTAAAGTTTTAGAGAAATAAGGGTAAAATGGTCATCTTTTTTTAATGAAATGAGTATATATGATATTGTTAGATGTTTGTAACGGTATATGTATGATACTTTTAGTTTTGGTTGGGTATATATAATATTTTTTAAGTTTATAAAGGTATATATGAAATTTCTCCTTCTTTTGATCTATTTTTAATAAATAATTAACATATTAACTATTGTTGCAAAATTATATAAAACTAGTAACTATATAATTTATTATATAAAATATTTAGCCGGGTCATAACTAATAACCATAGATTTTGATAAAAACAAAAAGCCCAATTAGCCATCAACTTTGTTTGGTTTGAAACATGATGAAGGACAAGTAAATCCAACCCATTTTTTTGTAACGATTTCCACTTTAGCGTCTCTCTTTAGATTTTCAGGTTAATAAACAGGTGTTTAAGTTGGGTTATTGATAAAAATATCAGCTCATCAACCCGTTTAAAAATAAAATAAAAAAGATAGCAAAATGAAAACCACAATTCAACCACATATCATCTTTATAACCATCAACCCGTTTATAAATAATATCGAAACTAAAAACCACAAGTTAAACCCAATATCTTGTCTGCAACCAACAACCCGTTTAACCGCTTAGATAAACATGTTACATGGGTTGTGTTGGGTTACATGGGTTAAGTGTGTGCATGGTTAGGGTTGAGTTATACGAACTAACGGGTCATGTTCGGATTAAATTGTTAATTGATTCGACCTAATAACCAACAACCCGAGCCCAACATGAATTACTTTTTTTTAACATCAATTCCTAGATTTTCTAGAATAAATATATCACAATTTGTACTCTACGAGATTTAAACCTCTAATTTTTTGGTTATAGGTTGCACCACTTAACCACCAGAGTGTCATTTTTAAACACCCCAACATAAATTACTACCCAAGTATTCGAATGTGTTGGAATAAATTTTGGTAAGTATCAACTCATTTAATTCGGTTTTTTTCTTTAACTAACGATTTACGATTATCTATTTCACTAGCTAAAAAGTAAATATAAGTTTATTCAACTCAAAATTAAATAAATGAGAGGAACTACCACATCTAATTGTTGTATATATGACTGTTGAGGCTAACTGCCCAAAATAACAACATATTTTATGACATTTTAGTTTTAAATTAAAAAAGTGGGTGTGTTAGTTTTATTTTTAGTAATGGTTGTTTCAATAGGAAGTTGAAAATGGAAGCCTATCTTATTATGTCCATGTTATTGTTATAAATATATACTGTGGGCTCCACTTTCCTAAACCAAACCTTTTGAAGGTATTGTTGGGTGGGTGTTGTTGTGGGTGGTTGTGAAGGAGAAGGGACACTTGCAGGCTGTTAATGTGGTCTCAACCATGTATCAACTATCAAGTACATACATTAGTTCTATGTTGCTTGAATTTGTTTACCTATAAAAACATAACATAATTGGTTGGTTAAACTTAAATGAAATGTTTTACAAAGTTCATATAATTAGTTAATGATTTTCAAATTTTCATGAACAAATTAGAATTAAGAACAAAGTTGGTTACTATGTTTTATGATTAACCAACAAATATATAAAATAATATATTTTCTTAAAATGTCTCAAACTGTTGTTATATAATGTAGTGTATTTTTGTCAGAAACAAACAAGGAGGGGCGTGAATTTATAATACAACTCTAACATAACTCATAATTCACGGGTTTTAGGTTTTATTTAGATGGGTTATAATCATTTTCCTATTAATTTCACGAAGACGTTTAGCTAAACGGGTCAACCTGACGGGTTTACGGATTGACCTTTTTAACACGTTTGTTTTTGTAAGCTAGAAGAATATCTTTTATTTCAACTTAAACTTATTGAGTATTTTATATCAAAATTTTAAAAATAAAGATAAATGAGCATTATGTTTATAGTTTAAACGTAATTATTTTTTTATATAAATTTACGTTTTTGGCTGTAAATTCATAATTTTTGAGTATTAATATGCAGAAGAATAAGAATTTCAGGGTCGAATAGATCGTGTTCGTGCCGATCCACGAAAACTTCTATCGTATTTGGATTCATGTGTCTGACACAATCTTAAGTTCGTGTGGGCACAAAGGCCATTAATTATTATTAAAATTCTTAAAATATATATTATTGGTGTAAGTTTTGTTTCGAAATAATGGTATAAAATTATAACATATACGCATTTTTATCATATTTTTTGAAAAGTATTTGCATAAAATATAGAACCTTTGGCTTTACAACTAAAAAGGTGGTTTAATTAATAAAAAAACGGATGTAACGTAATTTATGTGTTAACTATAATAATGGAAAGGGTATAAATGGGAATGGAGTAGAGAAACAACCATACGTGAGGAAATTAACTGTGAAATTATCATTTTTATTTAAAAAAGGTTGAAGAGGTTCACCCAACCCAAAACCAACCTATCCACCTCTTGAATTACAATTCTACCCTTTATCATCTTTAATAAATAGTACCATACAAATTTAAACAAAATATAATAAAACTAAATTTGACTAAAACATTTTTCTTTAGAAACCTTAATCAAACTTATTAAAATAAATTGACATTTAAATTAGTTGATGGACAATAAAATTAGCGTGTAGATAAAAGGCGGTACCCATAACCTTATGGTCTAGTGACATCAGTGAACTTAGTTCATTATACTTCAAAGTTCAAATAAACATTTAGCCTTTTTATAACTTATTTTTTGTATTTACTTAGTGAATATATATGTGCTAATTTCATCCTAATTTGATCTATTTTAAGTAAATTGATTAGAGTCACCATTTCTAATCGTTTAATTGTTTTCAAATCATAATATAAATTTTGAAAACAAGCATTAAAACTCTGTTACAAAACAATGCACATGATTTGTGTTTCCTTTTTTTATCTTAACACTTAACATACATTTAAATAAAAATAAATAAAAAAATATCCCTTAAAAAACTAAAAATCGGTTTAGCCAACTGCATTTGCAGAGTTTTAGTTTTAACATACATTAAAATATATATATATATATATATATATATATATATATATATCCATTAAAAAACTAAAAATCGTTGCAACTCATCCACGAAATGGTAACATAATATAAAAACGACATTCCCACTGTTGGATAGTATTTTAAAATTTTTATTTTTTTTAAACCGAGAGTTGTGATTATTCATCAGTTTAACCAGTCACTTTAGTGTCAAAAATTTGTCAGCCAAAGAAAGGCGGTTTTCCATAAATTTTGTCGGTCTCGTTAAAAAACCGATCATTTCTAGTCCATCAGTTTGTAACCAAACTAGAAAAACAGATGTTTTTCTTTTAACCAGTTGAAACTTTCAATCCGGTCAAGTTGACATTGACCCTGCTACTTGGTGAATGTACTAGCTGATTACCAACTTCCACTAGTTTGGGTAGAGGTGTGCAAAAACCGTAAAAGCAGACAAAACCGTCCAAACCAAAGCAAGTCAGCTTATCTGACCGGTTTGAGATCCAAACATTCAAACAAATCAGTTGTTGCAGTTTGGTGGTTTCACGGTTCCCGCCTTGAAACTTGGGGCTAGCCGTTTAACCTTTATTTTCTTTTACCATTTTTTAATTTGTAATACAAACTAATAATTTAAATAATAATTTTAAAATATCAGTCCCAGAATTGTAGTTAAAATCAGCCGCGTAGATCAATTTGGATTTTATATAACGAAAAAATAGGAAGGGCAATTATGGAAAGTTATCTAAAAATAAAATACGTGAATGACACGCGCTTTTCAGAAAGCTAGAACACAAAACTTAAATAATTTCCGGAGAAAATACAGGAACAGTGTCCGTCACTATATAAACCCTCTCTCCTCATATATAAGGGGTGGCAAGCATAAGTAGTTACATTGCAGGTCTAGAGTTGGAAATCCACATTCCCTCTAACTTCTCCTCCCAAATTCACCATCTCCGATCTCCAAATCACTCTACATGACTTGCACAAACACATCGATTATGGCCGAACAAGTTGACAAAATCGTTGAATTTCATGATTCAGGAGCCGAAGAATTGCCATGGCTTCCGACTTACATTCTCAACGACGACACCGAAGCGATCGGAGATTCCGGAGAAGACGATTATCGTTTGTTTTCAAAGGTATGCACTATACAGTATACACACACTTCCGATTTGTTTTCTGTTTGAATATTCGAATCAACGCCTCCATTATTCCGTTGTGCTAATTTCACCTCTGTTCACCTTTCTGTTTGAATGATTCAAGTTCGTATAGTTCATTGATCCATATTTAGGCGCATATTAGTATTATTTGAATGAATCGCACTCATGTGAATACGATTGATCAGCGTCTCTAATCAATGCATCCGTTATTATGATGTGTTAATTTCAGTCGGTTAAGCTTTCTGTTTGAATGAATCAAATTCGTGTAGTTCATACTTCATAGATCCAGATTTTAGGCGAATTTAGTATGATTTGAATGAATCGTTCTCATGTACGTGTATATAATTGTTCTGAATGATAACAGCGACGGAGCGTTCTTAACGACGGTTCGGAAGCATGTGGAGAAGACGATCATCGTTTCTGTTATACGGTAAACACGCTTTTTGTTAGGTTTTCTGTTTGAATGATTTACGGTCACGGAGGTTCAGATTTGGGGGAAATTTTGAATTATTTGAATGATTGATTGATTGGCGCTTATTTGTTGTTGATATGTGATAACAGGAGCGGAATTATCGTTATAAGCATAGACATCAACCTCCGTCTGGCCGGAAGTCGCCGGCTGCTGCACAACCTCCTTTGCTTCCGTCACCACCGGTAATTACTTTCACACGATACATCTTTGGCACACACGCACAAAGCATGGAGAGAGAAAACTAGAATCCTGATTTCGTCATGCTAGAGATTCCTAAAAATTCTAATTGGATGATTAGGCATAAATGATTTATGATTATCCAGCATTAATGGATCGAATATAGCAATCATGTTGTCATCTATCAGGATAGTCAACTTGATAATTGAAGTTGAAGAATATTCATGAAATTTTAACTCTAATTTAGCCGGTTGTGCCAATTGTGTTATTTTAAGTATGAATTGTAAATAAATTTATTGAAAGATTCTGAATCTTAGTCACTAATATAAAGAGATTCTGAATTTCCCAATGAGATTAGGATGGAAGTTGAAAGATTCTGAGTATGTTATGGAATAATATAGAAATTAAAAGATCGTGAATCTTTTTTTTGAATGCGGTGACGCCGCACTCCCCGTCACATGGGAGAGTCTCGTCCAACTCCGGCCAATATGTTGTCTTAACCAGACCCACTTGACGTCAGAGTTGGAGAGCATCCAAGGAAAAATCCCACCCAATACGGCCCCTTCCGGGCTTGAGGGAGAGCCGAGGCTCGAACCCTGGATCGACGTGGGTAAAACCCTGGTGCATCAACCTAAGAACTAAGCCTCATTTGCATGCCTTAGAAATTAATGATGGTGGCAGGGATTGAACCCGGGTCCCTTAAAACTTTAGGCTTCACCTCAACCACTACACCACAACATCTTTGACTAAAAGATTGTGAATCTCTTTGACCAATTACCATACAGAAGTTGGCATTAAGTTTCATCCAATGATGTTTATGAATCTTTATATTTTATAGAACTATATATATTCTTAGTTTTTTAGAGCATATTAATAAAACTTTATTCATAACACCATTTAAATAACAACAATAAGCTCTTGTAGTTGTTTGTCTATACAATTATCTTTAAATATTACTTAAAATCATATCTATACTCTATAATAATAAAGGTTTAGATGAGACAACTTTTCTCGTCTCTCTCTCCTATTAGTTACACAAGTTTTCTTTAATTGTTTTTTAATAATTTTTGTTTTCCGCCCCTCTCTGCTATTAAATAATAATGATTTATATAATTCTTTTTATAAACGTTTTTTATTAAAAAAATATATATGTTTGTTCATAAAACATTTTTAGAAATTGAACATTTATTTCATTCTTTTTATAAAACATTTTTAAAAGGAATTATATGACGTTTCTAAAATTTGTATTAAAAAACAATTTAATATGTCATAAATATGTAATATGTAAATATTTATTATTAAATATATAAATTAAATTTATTCAACCCGTGTAATACATAAGATTTCTAACCTACTTTAATATAAGAGATTGTGAGTGAATGGACCCTCATCTATGTAACTATAAAATAACCTTAATGTGAGCCCATTCAATCACAATCGCTTATATTAAATAAGAAAGTCCTACTTTTACATGACAAACCGCAACAAAAGGTTCTTGCCACAAACGGTCACCAGGCATGGCACTAAGCTGGTCTTAATTTAGTTATTTTAAAACGCTCACATGTTAGTTTCTGTATTCTTTTAAAAATTATGTTGACATTCATAGACTCGAACTTATCTGCAATTTTAACACTCAACGACAGAAAGTTAATTGAGATCGTTACTTTGTGATAGAAACTGGAAATCGAAGACTTTGATTCCTGAAGGAACGATTACAAGAACAGCCACATTCGAGAGGGCAAATCTCCAATTACTAAGAACAAACTGATTAATAATATTCAAGACTGAAAAAAAACCCTTAAACAAAACATAAATATAAAGCCTAAAACTATCCCACAGTTTTCCACCATTCCCTTACTGTATTTGACTGGTTTGACTTGGTAGTGGGTCTGGGTTCGTATCACTTTGATTCAACATTTCAACTGTAAATGTTAAATTTAATTTAATTTCTTTTGTTAGCACTGGAAGAACTATTCAAAACCGGAACAAAAAACCAAATATCCCACAAATTGGGCAGCTGGAGGACCTGGTATGCAAGCCGTGTTTCTAGTTTCTGGCCAAAGATCTGGTGGGACAGGAGTCTTTCTTCCTCGTACAGCAGGAACCGATGTCGAAAAACCCAGAAAACCAGGTAAATTATTGTCTCGGTCATAAATGATTCTTTAGTAATATATATTAAACAAAATAAAATTGTTAAATGGCTAGAAATTATAAACTCATAACTTTTTAACAAAATGCATGAGTGAAATAATTTGTCCTAAGATAGTGGATAAATTTATAATGATGATAGAAGTCAAAGTAGTCCTATTACAAATGTATGTAAGTGAATATTTTATCTTAAACAAATAAAAAAATAGTATTAATCAAGTAAACTATGTAAAAAAACACAACATTAATTTTTATCGTGATACTATTATTTTTTAATCATAATTCTCGCGTTAAATACTTGTAACAGTATAAAAATAAATATAAAATTTTATTGCCCCAACTTAAGTCCGTGATGACCAGCACTAAAAACGTCCTATTTCACAATGTTTGAAAAACCGGTTTTTAAAACTTACCGGGTTAGACTCAGAAATGGTGCAACCGATTGTATCGGGTTGTACCAGACGGTTCAACCGGATTGACTAGTTAACCCTATAATTTCATAAAAATACAACTTTAACTCAAAAAAATAATATAAAGTACATGATTTAACAAAAAAAATAATCTAAAGTTAACCCATAATAAAAAAAAAGATTATTGGATTTTAATAATCTCACATTTTACCAATTGGCCAATAATAATCCCAAATATTCTTACCACCAGTCCCTACTATCAAACTATTTCTTTACATTGGACCCCTCGTTAAAAAAACTTAATGCCGTTAGGTTTTATATAAACATCTACAAACCGCCGGAAAGTCGAGCCGAGCTAGCAGTAGTCTCGTGGTGGCTTTTGAAATTCGCTCTGGTGGTGTTTAATCGGTCTCGTTAAACACCATCGTTGTCTCTGTTTGGACTTGTCGGACAAACGAGACTAGTTAAACACCATCGTTGTCTCTGTTTGGATTTGTCGGACAAACGAGACTAGTTAAACACCACGAGAGCCAATTTCAAAACTTACCACGAGACCACTGCTAGCTTGGCTCGACTTTCCACGGGTTTGCAAATGTCCACGTCATATAAAATCTAACGGCGTTAAGCTTCTTTAACTGGGGGTCCAATGTAAAAAAAATAGTTTGAAAGTACGGACCGATGGTAAAAATATTCCCAGTTGAGATTATTATTGGCCAATTGGTAAAATGTGGGATTATTAAAATCCAATAATCCTAAAAAAAATATTCCAAAAGCACTTAATTTCCAACAAAGTTTTTTTAAAAAAAGTGTACAATTTTTATTTTCTAAAATGGGCCTTAGGTAATCGAACAATTAATTAACCGCAAACAGAAGTATGATGGTTACACAATTTTTTTTTCTAAACTTGGTCGTTAACTTTTTTTAAAAGAAACTGAACAATTTTTTTTTTGTTTTAAAGTTCAAACTTAAAACCGGTACAACGGTATAACCCGATATTACCGGTAATACCAGCGGTACAACTTATAAACCGTTTTTCCAATTTACCGGACTCAAACTTACCGGGCCAGTGACCGAGACCCAATTTAACCGGTATTATCAGACGATTTAGCCGGTATTTAAAACATTGCTATTTCAAACTCAACTCATGTTTGACTGTTATTTGCAGCATTTGCTCCTATTCTCCTTCCGTCTCGTGTAGTACAAGCTTTGAACCTCAACGTGCATGGATTAGGCTTGCAAATCAAGCCCCGAGGTACTCATATTCGTTCTATTTGAATCTATATCTAACTTTAACCTTAATATGGGAATAATCTCCATTCATTAATGTAACATTAACATCACATGTTTTTCGTGTTTTTCCAGAGCATAACAATAGCGCGAAGGGCTTAGAATGCGACCGGATTAGAACTAAGAAGAATAGGGATATGTCGAGCCAAATATGTGTCCTCTCTCAAAACCGAAGTTCTTCACCTGAAATATTTCTCCCGAAAGAGTGGACTTACTGAAATCATATTGTACTTAATGATCTTGGTTAAGTGATAATTAACATTTAATCATGTATCCGAATTGAATAAGATGAGTGCCATTGTTAGTTGAATATTTCCTCACATATTTGGTACCAAATAAATTATGTAATCTCATTCTTGATAACTTCAATCACAGTTGAACTTGATAATTGTATTATATATAAAAGACTTGAAATAAATCTATACTAGAAGTCAAGAAACAATAGAAAGATGAAAATACCTACATTAAACAATATATTTAGAGACATAAAACTTAGTAGTAAATGAGAGGTTATGAAAGATGAGAAGACTTATGAAAACACTACTAGAAAACTAGTAATTAGCGAGTGAAAAAATAGTCGAATACTTGGTGATCCGTTTGCGACCAAAACTGATTCAGTCGCAAAAAATTAAAAGAGAATAATTAAAATTAAATTACCAAATAGGGGTCACAAATATGTGAAAATAAATTAAAAATAAAAATATACTTCGGTCGCAAACCGCACGCAAATTTATGCTAAAAATAAAATACAAGACTGTTATTGGTCTTTATTAGACCATTAGTTACAATAATGATAGTATAAGGACTATACATGTAACTTGGTGTTATACATAACACCTCAATATGTAACCCTAATCATCCATTCTCAATAATATACAAAACATATTACAGATAAGACAACCGTTGGAGGGGTGGCTGACGTCGGCCCACCACCACAACAAATTGCGCTTGGTCTTCTCCTACTATCTCTACCGGACCTCCACACCACCACCACAATCACACCTCTACAACCTTCTGCCGCCGTCCAACCCTAAACCCCAAATCCACGCAAGCCGTCAACCACCACCGCCATACACCACAACAACAATAACATCTCCACAACAACACAACTTACTCCATCGCCACCACCACCGTCACGAACCCTAAATCTGCAACCTCAAGCCGATGGCACTCACGAAACCCTAACTCCGTCGCCTCCATATTGCTGTCACCACAGGACAGCCACCGTAGCTGCTCCAGCGTCTAGGGTTAGCAGATACAGCCTGCTTTGTGACCCTAGACGCCGTCGCCGCCACCATACATGAGTGGTTGTTTTCTTTTTCGGTGACTCGCACCTCGCAAAATCCACAAAGCTTTCAGTCCTTGTTCTTGCGAGGACTACATCGATCTAGTCACAATGGGAGAGAAGAAGAAAGCACGGTGGAACAAAACCCCCTAAAACTTCTGGCAAAAGTATAGTTTCATGAAAATATGGTGGGCGAAACTAAACAATCGACGTATCTATGAGGGCGACATTAAGAAGCAAAACTATGGCGGGCGAAGGAAGATGCGAACCTAGTAGGCGAAAGTAAGCGGATCACGGGAGAACGAGAGAGGATGAAGACCCTATTTAAAGTTTTATGTTTTTCCATTTCAAACTTAATCTCTATCCCGAGCTTAGTTTGCAAGGAAGTATTAGACCATTAGTTACAATAGTGATAGTTTAGGGACTGTACATGTAACTTGGTGTTCTATATTACACCTCAATGTGTAATACTCGTCATCTATTCTCAATATACAAAACATATTACAGATCTGATTGTCTCATTGACGCAATGTTACAACTATTGTCTCGAAACCTTCCACCATCGAGTTAAGCAACGACTTTATGCAAACGCTTTAACTTGAATGTTTGAATACATATTATGTTTGAATAAATCGGGTATTCAATGTTTTATGTTACATGCAAATTAAAAAGAAAACTAATATAAAAAAAGTTGAGGGACAAACCCATTTTAAAACCAATCTGGATCAGTTAACTGGTCCAAATCACTAGCCATTAATTAATTTACATTCAACTCACAATCAAGTGCATGAATCACAACACTTCATTAGGGTTGTTCACGAACCGAACCGAACCGAGCGGACCTTTGCTCGTGCTTGCTTCGTTTACAAACCGAACCGAGCCGATCGGCTCGTTTACAACCGAGCAGAAAATCGAACGAGCATTATCCGAGCATTAAATTTTCCGAGTGAGCGTCGAGCGAGCGGCGAGCGATTTGGACAACCATACTTTGTAGTGTTCCCTTAGACTTGTAGAGCCGCAAAAGGTGCTCGTCGCTCGGCATCGGTGATCGTGAGCTGCAAAGGTTAATCAGCTGACCAAGTGGGAGAGACGATTTGAGACTTGAATCGCAGAGCCGCAAAGGCTGCTCGTGCGGGCGACGTACGATTAGGGTTAGAGATTTTAGACAGAGACGATTTGAGACTTGAATTGAGGAGAAGGCTCTAAGCGTTGCCCGTCCACAACCTACATTGGGTCGTTGCCCGTTTGATGAGTGGCCCCATGATTTTAAACGATTTTTTTTTATAATGGGGCCTGTTTTGAAGACTTGTTTCACATGAGGGTCTGGTCAAAAATTCTTTTCACATGGGGGCTTATCGCCATCCGGGTTGGCGATTATCTTCTTCTCCAAGGTGTGTCAGACAAAAGCGTACTTCCTTTCTGTCACTTTCTGAAACTCGCCATCCAGGAAGTATACTTTCTCGTCCCCCACGCGCCTGATTCTCGCCATCTCGGAAGTATAGTTTCCTATAAGATACTCGCCATCCGAGTATTCGATTAACTCCTATTTTTTTGTCCTCTACCGAAATCGAACAAGCATATTTCCGAGCATTTTTCGAACGAATTCAAGCGAGTTTCGAGCGTCAAGCATTTTGGACAGCTGCACTTGTGTCTTTCTTGTAAAATAATAAAAAAAACGTCTAGGTTTTGCATAGGGTTAGGCACTTAGGCTATTCAAATTCAAAGAGCACTTTATATGCCCTTGTGTCTTTCTTGTAAAATAATTAAAAAAACGTCTAGGTTTTGCAAAGGTTAGGCAGTTAGGCTATTCATATTCAACCATAAAAATGTGAAAATTGATTTTATTAATACTAAAATACAAAAAAAATATGATGATTACAGAGTGTCTTTTTTTTAAGATTTACATATGATACAATAATATTGTAACAGTACACTTTTTGATGTTTTATTTCATATTTAAAATCCAAAGCGTACAACAATCATTGCACTCTGAAATTTGTTTAAATGAGATCCATTTAAACACGCCATGTGATTATTGATTTTTTTTTAGGGAGATTCTAATGGGACACGGAATATTGCTATTTGGACACGTTGCCGGACCTATACGTCTCGTATAGGTCAATACGGGGCGTATAGCCCATAACATTAAAAACAAGACCTGCAGGTGTCAGTTCTGGTCTGACAGCTGACCCTATACGACCCATATAGGTCTATACGCCACCTCTTTTTTTCAAACTTGAGCAAATTTTGATCTGTATATGACGAGTATAGCCCTATACGCAGAAGCCTATACGCACCATATAGGCCTATACGCCGCGTATAGACCTATACAACCCATATAGGTCTATACACCACCTCATTTTTTCAAACTTGAGCAAATTTTGATCTGTATATGGCGAGTATAGCCTTATACGTAGAAGCCTATACGCACCACCTCATTTTTTCAAACTTGAGCAAATTTTGATCTGTATATGGCGAGTATAGCCCTATACGTAGAAGCCTATACGCACCATATAGGCCTATACGTATAGACCTATACGACCCATATAGGTCTATACGCCACCTCTTTTTTTCAAACTTGAGCAAATTATGATTTGTATATGGCGAGTATAGCCCTATACGCAAAAGCCCATACACACCATATAGGCCTATACGCCACCTATGAGATCTTGATACATGTTAATGTTTGACGTATTAATCTAGTTGTATGTTTATTTCTTTAATTGTTCGCTCTTAAAACCACCTCTTAGTGGGCTTTACTATACGATGCGATACGATACTAAGCTATACTAAGGTATACTATCCTATACTACACTAAGCTATACTATACTATACTATACTATACTATACTATACTATACTATACTATACTATACTATACTACACTAAGCTATACTACACTTAGCTAGACTATCTAAGCTATACTATACTATACTATACTATACGATACTATACGATACTATACGATACTATACTATACTATACTATACTATACTATACTATACTATACTATCTTATAATAAGTTATACTAAACTATACTATACTATACTAAGTTATACTATCATATACTAATCTATACTATATTATTCTAAGCTATACTATACTATACTAAGCTCTACTGTCCTATACTATGTTATACTATACTATACTAAGCTTAGTGTAGTATAGTATATTATATCTTTAGTATAGTATAGTATAGGATAGTAAATCTTAGTATAGTATAGTGTAGTATAGTATAGTATAGCTTAGTATAGTATAGCTTAGTATAGTATAGCTTAGTGTAGTATAGTATAGTATAGTTTAGTATAGTATAGTATTGTACCGTCTCGTATAGTAAAGCCCACCAAGAAGTGGTTTTAGGAGCGAATAATTAAAGAAATAACCATATCACTAGATTAATACGTCAAAAATTAACATGCATCAAAATCTCATAGGTGACGTATAGGGGTCGTATAGGCCTATATGACCCCTATACGTCACCTATGAGATTTTGATGCATGTTATTGTTTGACGTATTAATCTAGTGATATGTTTATTTTTTTAATTATTTCGCTCTTAAAACCACCTCTTGGTTGGCTTTACTATACGATACGATACTAAGCTATACTAAGGTATACTATACTATACTACACTAAGCTATACCACACTAAGTTATACTATACTAAGTTATACTATCATATACTAAGCTATACTAAGTATAGAATAATATAGTATACCTTAGTATAGGATATTATAATATAGTATAACTTCGTATAAAATATAGTATAGTATAGTATAACTTAATATAGTATAGCTTAGTGTAGTATCGTATAGTATAGCTTAGTATATGATAGCATAGCTAAGTATAGTATAGTATAGCTTAGTATAATATAGTATAGTATAATATCGTACCGTCTCGTATAGTAAAGCTCATCAAGAAGTGGTTTTAGGAGCGAATAATTAAAGAAATAACCATACAACTAGATTAATACATCAAACATTAATATGCATCAAAATCTCATAGGTGACGTATAAGGGTCGTATAGGCCTATATGGGACGTATAGACTTATGCGTATAGGGCTATACTCACCCTATGCAAATCAAAATTTGCTCAAGTTTGAAAAAAAATAGGTGGCGTATGGACCTATATGGGTCGTATAGGGCTATATGGAGCGTATAGACTTCTGCGTATAGGGCTATACTCACCATATACAAATCAAAATTTGTTCAAGTTTGAAAAAAAGAGGTGGCGTATAGACCTATATGGGTCGTATAGGTCTATACGCGGCGTATAGGCCTATATGGGTCGTATAGGGTCAGCCGCCAGACCAGAACTGACACATGCAGGTCTGGTTTTTAAGGTTAGGGGCTATACGCCCCGTATTGGCCTATACGAGGTGTATAGGTCCGGTCCATTTAACAATTCTCGTGTGCCATTAGTAATCCCCTTTTTTTATTGTGTGGCCTGTTTAAGACCTTTTACCAACTTCAATAACCTTTTTAATTTAAGGGATAACATCATTGACCATAATTTTTTAAGTAAACTCCGGTTGTAGTCTCTGCGTTTTGCACCGATTCCCTATTTAATTTCAGTAGTTTAAATTTCTCTTTTTTAGTCGCTGTGATTTCATTTTTGTTCCAATTAAAGCCAGACAACTAACACCGTTTGAGTTCTTTTATGAAAAATAAAAAATACTCTTATGACCCACCACCACTATGCTTCATCTTCAAAACCCTAAAATAAAAATAAGCTCCACCTACACCTTGTTAATCAGATCTGAAATAAGTTTTTATATAAAGAAATGGCTTCCACTTCTGCTATTTCCATGGCTATGTCGTTGACCCACAAGACCACCACAAACTCTTTCTTCAACCCCTGACCCTTAGGGTTTCATCTTCAAACACCTGGCGGTCAAGAGCTCTATCAAAGAGAACACCGTGACGGCCTTGACCGCGGCAGTTCTAACGGCGTCCATGGTGGTTCATGAGGTAGCACAGGCGGCCTCCGGTGTAGAAGCGCATGTCTGATTATGTAACATCCCGGAAACCTATGAATATTTATTTCGGGTTAACGGATAACCCAAGCCCCTGTCAAGCAAACATGGTTAACAAAGTTTTTGTGCAAAGCTCGGATCGTCAAACGTGTTGGACTCGGGTAGTCGTTATTGAATAGTTCAAGTTAAAAACGCCCAGTTAAGAATAAGCGAGGGGCCCGGTTATCTATAAATGGGATTGTGGAGGTTTAGAACTCACAAAAAGAGAATGCGGGGGAGTGTAACATTACACATTTAAAAAGAAGTTTGGTGGAAACCCTAGGCCACAATCGGCCGGGAGACGTGCGACAGCAGGAGCAGCGGCGAGCAAGGAGCCGGCCGGAAAATCGGAGAGGCGGACGGTGAGGCAGTGCGACGGCGGCAACTCAAGCAGGTAAACTCGTTTTACTCATTTTCTGTATCAGTTTCGTTAAGGGTTATGGGGACGGTTATCGGAATTGCAGCAACAACCGCGGGAGGGTTGTAGGTGGCCGGCAAAGGACTGTGTAAGGAGCGACGTAGCAACAGCAGCATGTTACAGCAGACGGGGTTAGTGTAGTTCGGTTAGGGCTGCTCGACGAGGAAGACGAAGTACGGCTATGGTGGCTGCCGCACGTGGTGGCGCTGTGCTGACTTGAGGTTGAGGCAGCCGTGGTGTAAGGGGATGACACATAGTGGTGAATGGATTATTGGAGCCCAGCTAAGAAGGTGAGGACGTCAACAGCGTGCATAGTGGTGCATGACGGTGGAGCACGGCGGGGCGTGGGTGGCCGACGTGGTGACATCTAGACACGACATGGCGACGCGGGGGATGCATAAGGGCGTGTAGGGGTGCGTGGACGGGCCGGGTGTGGGCAAAACATTTAGAGTTCTTGCATGATAACGTGAAGTGCGTGCATGTATGCATGAAACCCGGTTCGGGTACTCGGTTCGTAAGTAGGTCAATGACGACACAATGCATGTGATCAAGGAGGTAAGGGTTTGATAGGTCGGATGGACGAGCAGTGGAGACCAAGTGTCGGGATTGTGGTCATTCTATGCGTTAGTTGTCTTATCTTTTAAACGTCTCTGATCGTGTGATCGTACGTTGGCAGGTATGAAGTTTGAGCAAGAGAACGACTTCTTGGCAAGTATTGGATCATCACTACAGTGAGTTTCTAATTCCCACTTCTTTAAATGTTTTCAATGTTTTTGGGGCTAACGTACGTACATTCACGTGGTGATAATATAATAAATCATGTTAAGGATTTCGGGTTCTAATCTGCTATTTTTTAGTATAAAATGATTATTAAGAGTCGTAGGGTCAATGGTGTGATAAGGGTAGATCGGGGGTATGAGTCATTATTATGTGACGTAATAAGGGTGGTTCCGGGAGAGTCGGGTTTAGGCTATATGCCTATGATTTTATGTGTGAGTTAGGGATATGGGTTGTTAAGGCGTGACGTGTTAAGGGCCGAACGGGTATGGTCGTGCCTTGTATTTAATACTAATGAATTCATAATATTAAATATGTTGTTCTATGGTTATGCGTGAGCTGCGTGTGTAGTTAATGAGTTATGTATGTAATGTGTGATATTACGTGTTTATATTTAAGTGTCGGGTTCGTTTCGTTGTCCTTATGGCACAGCAAATGAGATCGTGGAGGACAGGGTCCTTCGAGAAGTCACCAAAGGTGACAATTATTTAACATGTTAATGATGAGCCCGGGGTGTGTTGATCACCCTGACGAGGGTGCATCAATGAGGTATGTGTTTGCATGTGTATATATACTGTGTATGAGTTTTTGTTATCGTGACGTGTTGAATTGTGACGTGTAGAGTTAGACTGACCGTTGAGTAAGGACTTGTGATGTGACGTGTATAAGGGTCGTGTCAGTTATTTGTGAGAGTCTTGGTTAAGGCCGGATGTCTTAGTGTTCTAGGGTAGGTTGTGATAACCCAGAGTCGGGTCAATGTGTATTCTTGGATACGAGTTGTTAGCATAGTATGTTGAGCCTATGCTTTATTATGTATGTTGGTAGTACAGGTTGAGTCTCGGGTGATAAACGGTTACGAGATGTCATGTGATGGCACATGCTTAGTCATTCATTAATAAAGCGTATTGATATTTTATAAGGACCGGAGGGTCCTGGGTAAGTTAAACTGAAGAACTTGGTGTGATGGTTTTTTTTATCTAAGTTAAACTATTAGAACTCACTCAGCGTAGCTGACTTTGTGTGTATATTAGGTTGTTTGCAGGTAAGCGGTGTATTGACATATCATGGCTTGGGAGCGGTGTTACTCGGATAGGTGTGAAGGCATTTGTAAGGTAAACCTAATAACATTAAATGGTTATAAATGTTTTTTAGAAAGACTTCCGATGTAGTTTGAATTGTAATAAATGTGTTTTTAATGAAAACGACCCATTATGAGAACCAACTATAAGATGCCCGGGTTGGGGTCTTACAGATTAAAAAATCCCTCACGCTCGTCCTGAAAGGTCCGGTCGTCGTCGATTCGCCGGACGGAAAAGATAAAGAATTGGTGCTGCAAACTATATGAACTAAAACAGGAGTTTACTCTAATTTTTTTTACAGAGTGTCGTCATGTTTCAGACTTTCAGTACTCCGTTGTTTGATAAAATTCCAAGTGATGTCAGATAATTTCCAATAAAATACACTTTATAATCAACAAATATACACAGTTGTTATCACAAAAACAATATCCTGATTTCATTAACTAATGTTAAAAACTTAAAACAATCTACATACCCTGTTATTTTTTAAATTAGATCTAACGAATTTGGATTATTTTATTTGAAATTACAACACATCTACTTAGTATTTACATAATTTTTGTTAATACAAAAGTATATTTGTAAAAATTATACATATAAACATAAGAAAATACACAAGTTGAGGGAACTGGGTGAGGAGGCAATGAATCCAATAAATAAAGAAAAATACATTAGCGTAGGGTTAGAACATAGACGTGCTGAAAACATGTTTAAGTAACTAAAGCCAAGGGGATTAGTCATACATTTTCACATTTTCACACATTTCCACGTCGACGGTACATCAGATTTCACAGTTTTTCACGCTCTCCACATTTGAGGGAAATGATTCCACATTTTCACACTGCAAAAATTAAAAAGACAATAATAATTTTTTATTAATAAACTAAAAATACAATAATAATAAAAAAAGAAAAAAATACATTAATAAGAAGCTAATGAAGAAAGGTAAAAGAATAAATGTTTCTTAGCCTGAAGAAGGTGCCGTTCGATTGAAGCTTCAGATGTGAAGATACCATCTGTGCACACAAAATTGAAGATCAGAAGTTGATTTAAGTTGAAGAACAGTGAAGATCGAAAAAACAAACAAACAAAACATGAAATCGAAAGCGGAGAAGAAGAAATAGCTTGGGTTCCACACTCGTGGAGATCTTCACACCTAGGCTCCACGCTCGTCATCCATGCCAAGGAGGCGTGGTGTTCCACGCCGACCACGATGCCACCTCACCTCCACGCCCAGTTACACGGGGGTACTCCCATAGGCCTAACTAATAAGCCAAAGGTACTTTTTGTGTCAAATTATGATATCCAACTTTTTTTATAAGTGTCATCGTACTCATAAAACAATCAATATTTTTTATTGGTATCACGTAACACCAACTTCTATAATGTAGGTTGACCCTTGATAACAAAAACTTTTGTCCCGAACCCATGTATTCTTTCACCACTTAAACCAAATAACCCATAAGACTGCTCAATGTGTTGCCCTTCCCCGCCCGTCACCGTGGCAGCCGCATGCCCGATGTACGACGTTGAGCCTCCCTGTTCGTCCACAACCTACACTGGGTCGTTGCCCGTTTGATGAGTGGCCCCATGTTTTTAAACGAATTTTTTTTATAATGGGGCCTGTTTTGAAGACTTGTTTCACATGAGGGCCTAGTCAAAAATTCTTTTCACATGGGGGCTTATCGCCATCCGGCTTGGCGATTATCTTCTTCTCCTAGGTGTGTCAGACAAAAGCGTACTTCCTTTCTGTCACTTTCTGAAACTCACCATCCAGGAAGTACACTTTCTTGTCCCCCACGCGCCTGATTCTCGCCATCTTGGAAGTATAGTTTCCTATAAGATACTCGCCATTCGAGTATTCGATTAACTCCTATTTTTTTTCCTCTGCCGGTGAGAAAGTCACCATCTTAGAATGTGATTAAGTCTAATGTTTGTCTTGTAGCTAACCAAATACTCGCCAACTGTGTTCGTGATTAACTCTCATGTTTGTCTTGTAGCTAAAAAGATACTCGCCATTTAGCAACCCGATTTTCAGAAAAAAGCCTGCAAAAGGCAATAGTGTTTGTGACGGTCTTTAATCTTGCATGTGAAAGAGTACCAGTGAATAAAGACTGCAGCATGGGTTAAATTTTGCATGTGATACCAAGACCCGATGTAATGTGATAAGTTTAATCTCCATTAAAGGTGGCTAGTATATAAATACTTGGTGTGGTCCATCAAATTTTTACAACTTTCATTCTATTTTTGAAGTGAATGTTTATTTTTGTGGTCCAACAAATATTTACTAAAATGTCGAGTGGTTTTACATCTGGTCCGATTAATGACGATCTTCTTTTTTTAAGTCGTAGTCATAGGGCGTCTTACTATTTCAACAATCAGCAAAATGATGACGATAATGGTGTCTTATGAGTAAGACGGGTAGATTATGTTTTCTGGTGGTACATTAAAGAACATCCTATCCCGGATAATGTGATGGAAAAAAATTCTTTATCAGGCTTTAGTGGGGTCATCCAGTGTGGAAATCGCATGCTTAACCATGCACTAATATCTGCTCTCGTAGAGAGGTGGCGTCCTGAAACCCATACTTTTCACCTGCCAATTGGTGAAGTAACGGTAACCTTACAAGATATTCAAGTGTTATGGGGTTTACCGATTGAGGGTAATATAGTTTCTGGCGTTGATTATATCATGAAGGGTCAACAAATTTTTGATAAGTTCTTGTGTTTGACGGGTTGCACCTACCACCGACTGCTATCCAAGGTAATAAAATAAGCTTGCCGTTTATTTTTGGAAAAATGATGAATGGTTTTCCCAACGATTCATCCGAACTAGAATCTTTTTTTTATTGGTGCAACCCTTTTTCCTAATAACGCTAGCAACTGGGTACACGTTCGATATTTAGATAACATTGAAAATTTAAATGAATGTGGCAGGCTAAGTTGGGGTAGCGTTGTTTTGGCATCTTTATATAGAAATATGTGCAATATTGAGAATACCGAGATTGGTGGTCCGATGTTTTTGTTAACTATATGGGCTTGGGAAAGATCTCTGGGTTTCGCTCCTAAAATTTGTTCCCCATACAATTTCGACAAGCCATACTGTGCTAGGTATTTCACTTTTAACGAATTAAATGTCTACGAATTATTATACAAAATAGTTATTCATATAGAAAAGAAACAATTATTTAACATGTGTATTATTATATTATTTACTCGTAGGTGGAACGTTCCGTTAAGTTATACTGAAACACCCATACATGTGTTGAGCGTATATCGATCTCAACTTCATTCCATTAATGAGTTCATGGTAAACTATTTCAATTAACATTCTATATGATATTTTGCTACACTAATATAATTACAATTTATTTCAGTTTACATGGAAGTCTTATGATGCTATACTTGATCAACTACCTGAAATGTGTACAAACGGTCAACAGAGTTGGCGATGCCAAACTTATCTCATATGTTGAGAAATTGTAGAGCCCCACTTACCAGAGAGGGGTTATGAGACAGTTTGGCATGTTTCAACCAATCCCTACAAACACCCTTTTAAGCATACAGGAGCACAAAACACTCCACAAAAGAATTCGTGCAGGTGGAAGGAATAAAGACTGAAAGGTGAATACCATACATATATTTACGCATTGACTAGCAGGATTGACAACATTGTTACTGAAGTCATCTCTGATAATTTTATTGCGACCCATGAATATATGGAGTGGTATCTGCCTCGGACCATTATATATACAATTGATCCTAGACCAATACCGCATGGGTTTCCAAATGATGGGGCTAGGTTGCAAGTTATGGTACTAGGTGATTAACATTTTTATATATATACAACAAATATTTGTAATTATTTTATCTAACATACTATAATTGTAGTGTGGCGGAATGAGCCAGATCTATCAAGCATCTGATCAGGAGTTAATCAAAAACATGGCCAGCCAATATATGGGTTTGTCAAATACACAACACCATATGGGATATCTGCCGACCCATGTTACACAAGATGCTGTGAACTTTGAACTCCCACCTATAACTCAACGTCCGCGTCGTAGGGGTAGAAGACAAGGTAATCAAGGTCTAAGGGATGGCAGCACTAATGACCTAGTGGGGCATTCACCCCATTTATCTGGTAGTCAAGTCATAGGGGACGGTAACACTAATGAGAACCAAGTGGATCATTCACCCCATTTATCTCAAAATTTAAATTCATCAACTAGTCAACTAGTCCCTTATACAACTCAACCATCCATGAGCCCCGAGAGTTATCACCCAAGCCCTTTGTCTTCCATCCGATCTAAAAATGTGGATGAAATGGGTAACCAAAGTTTTGAGTATGTATGTACTACAAATTTTTTTGAAGGTACTTTGTCACAATAAGTTGGCATGACAAATTACGAGGCAGGTTTTCAAGTAAATCCAGATTTTACACACCAACACAGTCTTTTTTTCCCTTTACATCTGGACTAAATACATCCCAGATTCCCCAATTTCCTCCCATTCAAACGATGAGACCGCCACTCAATAACTCACCATTATCAGGTGTGGAAAACTTATTTGATTTGAACATGTTAGGATATGTTAATAAGGATGAACAGGCATTTGATGATGTTAAGGCTGATGAGGTTGTCCAAGGCACGAACTGTGTTGCTAGAAGAAAACCCATGCGGTTAACTCGTCATCCATGTTATGGCACGGAGTAGTTATTATTGTATTAGTGTTATTTTAAGTTTTTAATCTTGTTGGAATTATATTTTGATCATCCTATTATTATTAGAATTGAAATCATATTAAGTTAAAAAATTAAAATATAATATGTCAAGTTAGCTCAAAAAATTAAATTATAAGAAAAAAGACAAAAAACAATTTAGATAATCTTATTACAATTTTTCTATAAATACCATCCAAGTCTCATTCACCATCCAAATATCATTCATCATCAACATATCATTTACCATAAAATGGCTGATGGTCAATATAGTTCTCAACCTAATCGTAAACCTTCTAGTTGGATACTTGATAAATGGAGGCGTCCAAAGAACACCGAGGGATCTTCGTCATCCGGTCAAAACCCACCGGAAAACCAATTGGATAACTTTCAACGTCCGCGTAATAGTGTCGGTGGACGTAAATGGGCAATTCCATACGATGAGTCTGATAATTGGTCTGAAAATGTTGTTGACTTCTACAACAACGGGGACAAGCCTTTCTGTGATTCCGCCGTTTTCTATACATACCCAAAGCTGGACAAACGTTTTTGGGGTAGTCTTTTAGGTTATCTGTAGGTCCAGGTAACTCAGCTACTGATCAAACTCGTGATATGACGTTGATATAACACGAAGTGCGGAATCCTTCGCGTTACCGATTTGTATACTAACCGACAATCCAAAACAACACGCGTAAATAAACTTCTCGATTATATTCAGAATAACAATAGTTACAGACTCAATCAGACAATTGTTCACTTCTGTTCACTCTGTTCCACGCTGCTGTCTAATGACTCTGTAACAACTATATATAGAACCAACACTGCTGTAAGCGAACTTAGTTAAGTTCGCCTGAAACAGTCTAAGCGAACTTAACAAGTTCGCCTCAGCTATGCCTAAGCGAACTTATTAAGTTCGCCTCTGATAGGTCAGGCGAACTTAACTAAGTTCGCCTCTAGGCTTACTACTAAAAACACTTAGCAACTTTACAATTTCATGACAAAACATAAAGACATAAAATCTAACTATTACAAGCTTTTGTCATTACAAGTCTATGTCCTAACAGACTCCCCCTTGACAATAGCTTGATCTTCTGTCTTCAGTCTTTATCTTGAAGTCTTCCAGTTATCCGGTAGTCTGCTGCCAGCATGCACACCGTATCTTCTGCATATCTCCAAAACTCTTTTATACTGTAGACCTTGTTCTCTCCATTCATCAGTATACATTATCTCATTCTTTCTCAGTGTCCTCTGATCTTTCTTTGAAAAATTAATAAGATTCATTGCGTCATAGAAACACACAATGACCTTATTATCTTTATCTTCAACCCTTGCTTCACCAGTATTGACATCAACATACCACCATTTCATATTCCCAAGAAAGTCTTGAGGAATATTCTTTAATGGTATCTTGTGTATAGCACGCACTGGTCTGTACTTGTATCTCTAGGTTACTTTCCCAGTCTTAGGATCTGTAATCTTCACTCTCTTTCCTTTCTGTGGTTTCAGCCGTTCATACTTACCTGAACTTCCTTCTTTCTTTATCAGGTTTGCTATCACATCAGCCAAACCATTCTTCGATCTATTTATGAGAGGCTTTGAAGCTAGACCATTTATTTCACACCTCGGTAAGGTATTGAAATATTTGATCCTAGGCTTTAAGTATTGAACACCGTCAGATCGTTTGATTACAAACAATTTTGATTCATCATCGTAGAACCAACTTATGATCCTTCCTACACACTGCTCTTTATTCACATATTTTTCTTTTTGAGCAGGTTGTATTGGAGACTTGGGTTGTACCTTCATCCAACTATTTACTACTTCTCTCCACTGTTCTCGTGTCATACCTGTATCTCTAAACATCACAGGTTCTTCATTAATCTTCGGAGACTCAGTGTGAGTAGTTTCAGTTTCAGCATTCTTATTGAATTGAAGATTCTCATCATCCGTATCCATCTTTGACTCAGCTGTATCATCAGGCAATGTGACGTCTTCAATAGAGTCCATAGAGTCAGTTATTCCGTCATAAGAGAATTCAGGAACAACATCCTCTTGGATGAAGTTATACGGCACCTTAAGACCGTCACAGCCTTCATATGTAACACTGTCTTTATCTTTCTCTATTTCAATCTCCACTATTTCTCCTTCTTCTATCTCAGTGTCTGACATATCATCTTCCATGTCATTGAATAAATCGTCAATGTCATCAAGACATTCAATCTTTTCAGCCTCTTCTTCTGAATCTTGAAAGAATTCTAATAACAGAATTTCTTCTTCATTATTACCCGAAGTATCTTTATCTTTGTTTCCTTCAAGAGATTGTGATGTCGACTCCCCCTGAACTCTAGATATAGACTCGACCTTATTCATAAAGAAATCAGGGGGAGATTACCTGCTGGTACAGATTTATGTGGATGATATTATTTTTGGCTCGACAAATGAAGGGTTATGCAAAGACTTTGAGGGTGTTATGAAGTCGAAATTCGAAATGTCTGCTATGGGAGAGTTATCGTTTTTCTTAGATTTACAAGTAAATCAAAAGGAAGATGGTTTCTTTATTCATCAGTCCAAGTATGTCAAAGACATATTGAGCCGGTTCAAGATGGAGGACTGTACCCCATATGATACTCCAATTCCGGTCAACCATAAGTTGAATTCTGACCCGGATGGAAAAGATGTGGATTGTCGAATTTACAGAGCTATGATTGGTTCCCTCATGTACTTAACCGCTTCAAGGCCGGATATAATGTTCGCCGTGTGTATCTGTTCCAGATTTCAGGCAAAGCCAAAAGAATCTCACTTAATTGCTGTGAAAAGAATCTTACGATATTTGAAAGGAAAACAACGTTTAGGGCTATGGTATCCTCCTGGTTCTAACTTTGATTTCAATGCTTATACTGATTCTGATTTTGGTGGTTATTGTCTGGACAGGAAATCTACAACAGGTGGTTGCCAGTTCTTAGGTAATCGTCTTGTATCCTGGCAATGCAAAAAGCAAACCACAGTCTCGATTTCTACATGCGAAGCTGAATACATCGATGCTGCAAGTTGTTGTTCACAGATCCTGTGGATACAACAGCAATTGAGAGATTACGGTTTGAATTTCACAGGAACCCCTATGCTTATTGATAACAATGCTACTATGTCCATAACTAATAATCCTGTTAAACATAGTAAAACTAAGCACATCGAAATTCGATATCATTTTATTCGTGATTGTGCAGAGAAAAGGTTGATTGAGCTGGTCAAGGTACACACTGACGATAATTTTGCTGATTTGTTCACTAAGGCATTTGATCGTACCAGGTTTGAGTTCCTAATTAAAATGATTGGTATGATCAATCCTGAATAAAAGCTTTTCAAAATCAGAATTTCATTGAAAATTTTGTTTTTAATTTCTTTTATTGCTTTATTACATTTCTGCATTTACATTTCAGTCAAAAAGTTCTTAATTTATAAAAAGTCAAAACAAATTGAAAAATATAAAATTTGACATCATTTGAAGTTAGAGAAGAAATGATAGTACATCAGTGATTAGTTCAGTTCACACGACCTTAGTAGACCTTTGATATATGATTGCTTAAAATAAATTGATTTGATCTAAATTTCATAGTCTGCATAAATGAGAAATGATAGCGTTGTGATTGCTCTTATCTTGAAAATTAGTTTTAAATTTGTGTATGAGTTTTGAATCTTAAATTGTCAATAGACTACAAGCGTTTTGAAACTAATAGTAGTGTGAAAATTAAATATAACATGATTACATCTGTGATTTAAATCCATTATATGCCTGTGTGTGTGTGTAAAAGATCATTATCAGATAAAGAATATATGGTTTTAAAGAATTTCATGAGACCAATATCGAATTATATCTTTAGCACAAATTTATTTCGGTTCACTTCACTGCCCATGCCCCGAAAAACATGCAAGGTGTTATTGAACTAAGATATACTTTCACAATCTGTTGAAATATATATTCGCCCTTGGATCAGTTAGATACATCATCTAGTCTGTATTCATTGAAACTTATCCAGATAATAGTTGGATCCTCATACCTGAATCTGTTGATTCTCTTTTTTTCAGCCAATTCATTAGAATCTTCTGATTCTGAATCATCATGATTCTTATATCCTTTGGGATCTGCTTATATGCTTGTGCTAAATGAGATAATTTCATCTTGGAAATTGATCTAATCTATAAAAAAAAAAAAATAATATAAAAAACTGTATATGTCTTGAAGATAGTGCAATTTATATTTCTGTTTGGCATATTTGTGGGGTACACGATGTTTTTCATCAAAATGGTACCAAATCACATGAATTTAGAAAATAAACGCTTATAGTTTCAAATCTTATAATATTGACAAATTTAAGAGTTCATGCTTTATATTTCAAATTCGGTATAAATTAAAGAGCATTTCATAACCTGATCTCATTTACTTTGAAATTTATCGCGTATCATTTCAAATACCATTCAAAATGAATGAGCTTCAAAATGAAAAAGATGCAAAGTACACAAGACTGAGTTGGAAGGTTTCATGCTATAGGTTACCCTTTATTATTTATAATATGTGTGATGAATTACTCGGAAACTGATATGATCTTCTTACTCATGATGTTCATTTAAAAATATGTGATTCTGTTGAAAAATATAAAAATTCAAAAATATGTGATTCTGTTTGTATAGATAAAAACAAAAAATATGTGATTTCGTTTTATTCAGATAAAAGTCAAAAATATGTGTTTCCGTCTGTATAGATAAAACTCAAAAAGATTTTGATTTTGATTTTTCATGAAAATTCTAAAATTTTATTAAAATTGTTCGGGATTGGATCGAATATTGCTGATGAAAGTTCGGGTTTTGAAAGATTGAAGTTGGTAAATTTTTGTTCAAGGCAAAATGGTTGAAAAAGCAATTAAGTTCGCCTATGTACAGTGAAGCGAACTTAATATGTTCGCTTAAATCGGTGAAGCGAACTTAATCGTTTGTCTGGGGTGAAGCGAGCTTAATGGTGAAGCGAAGTTATCTTGTTCGCCGAAGGTTTGTTAAGCGAACTTAACAAGTTCGCCGAACAAATCCATATGCAGCAATTCCAAAGGAGTTACGATAGAATTTGTCGATTTTGATTTGTGAGATTTCTTTCTTTGCTTCCCCTTCTTGGACGGAATACAATCATCAGGAACTGAGAATTTCATTTTCGGAATACCAAGTACAAGATCATTCCTAACAATGTAGTTCATCTTCCTGTAGTTTATGTGAGCTAGTTTCCTGTGCCACAATATTGAATCAGATTCCGACGCATTGGAGAGCAAACATGTTGGAATTGAATCCGTTGTAGTGGCGACACTCATGTCAAGGACATACGTGTCATTTCTCCTTGGAGCCTTCATAAGAATCCATTCATCAGGAATCACAAAACCCGGTTTCAGAATATAGCATTCAGCATCATTAAAATGGAACGAAAACTTCTTGTCACAAACTTGTGATACGCTTAACAGATTGTGTTCCAGCTGCTCAACATAATTCACCTTTTCAAATTTTACTTTTTCATTCTTTAACGTTCCCTTGCCTGTTATGTACCCGCCTTTATTGCCCACAAAAGCGACATAACCACCATCAATTTTAATCACATCCTCAAGTAATCTAACATTCCCTGTCATATGTCGAGAGCAACCATTATCCACATACCATGTATTGTTGATAGTCCTCCTTGGTTGTCCCTACATAAACAACGAGAATCAGTTAGAAAGTGGAACCCAAGCCATCGTGGTCTTGGGTCGTCCCGATTGATCAAAATAAACTACTTCTTGTAATTTACAATCAATTTTATCATTCACTGTTGGAACAGACGATTGACAAACAGATCTTTTCAAAGAGGAACCATTTGTATTATTTTGAAAAACATTATGAGATTTATTATTGTAGGATTCAGATGTTTCCAAAATTTTCTTTAATTTTCTGTTTCTTCTTCGTCTTTGAGGTCTCGACAATTTAACCTCCTGAAAAGAATATTTTGAAATTCCAATTTTCGGAATCTCAATTTTCTCTTTGCAAACAAAAGATTTAGCATTCAATAAATTCTGTTGTTTAAATACATGGGATTTAACAAAAGAATGATCAGTCATATGTTTCTCCAAACTGAAAGGCGACTTTCCCTCATCTTTTCTTTTTAGAATTTTCACCACTTTCGGTTGTAAAGGAACAGCCTTCATTTTACCCTTGTTCTTGTATGGACAATTAATTAAAATATGACCAGATTCATTGCAGTGAAAACACACTCGTCTTTCTTGATAAGTTCTAAAATAAGGTGTTTTCTTTGAATTCGAAGAACCATCAGAAGAAGACGCTTCGGAGGAATGCCCAGAACAATTAACCGGCTTCTTAGGAACATAAGTCTGTTTTGGCACCTTAGAAGAATTCACTTTTTGAAAACCAGCCGTAACAAACCCACTTGACTTTAATATTGGAGAAAGTTTAGTTTGAACCACCTTCACCTCTTCAGGTTCTGTCAAGATGCACCTATCCCGAGTAACATTCTTCACAATCTTTGGTTCATCAATTTTCACCTCTCTCGGAATGCCTTCAACCTTTGAATCATCAAATACTTCATCCTCTGTATCAGAATCATACACCATGTCTTCACCCGTCACTGGATTCACTTTTAAAACTGTCTTGGGATCAATCTCCTCTTCATGAATTATTTCAGGCTCAACTACATAATTCCCATTGAACGGAGGAGGAACAAACCCAATACCAGCAACCCTTTTTGTGGGATCAGCATTAGCCTTAAAATAATCCAACACTACAGATGAATTCTCAAACTGTTCCAGCTTTCTATGTAACTTTATCACCTCAGATTCTTTTTCTGAAATTTCCTTGTTCTTTTGGGCAACTACTTCATTTCGTTTCTCAATTTCAGCATAAGCCATATCAAGATGATAACCCTGCTCTTTGTATTTTAACCCAAGAGAATTTAAGTCTCTTTTCAAAGACTCAATTCTATCAATGCACAATTTATCATTATCTTTTAATTTCTGAATAACAGTATGCATTGATTTCATGTCACAAATCAAGTTTGTGTTATCATCCATGACTTTCTGCATTTTATTTTTAACAGAAATACAGTTAGAACAAAATATATCATAAACAGAGTCTTTTACCTTAGTCGGGTCAGACATGTCTGCCATGAATACTTTGGCAATCAGAATGTTTTCTGAATCTTCACCAACAAACACATTTTCTGTAAGAACAATTTCTTCCTCAGCAACCCCTGTCACAGCATCAGAATCACTACTTTGCTCTCTTTCTTCCTCATCATCAACACTTGGAACACTCTCACCATCACATGAATCATCACTAGAACTTTCATCATCAGTAGATTCTTCTGGTTTTTCGGAATGAATTTCTGCAACAAAAGCCTGACTCACAGCACCCACCAAGTCTTCCAGATGAATGCCCCAATCATAATTTTCATCATTTTGAGCAACTAGAGCTGATGATGCAGATGCATGATTTGAATTACCAGAAGGACCATGATTTTGATTACCAGATGAACCATGTGACTGATTCCTATTATGCTGAAAGTTAGATTGCTTCTTTTGAGAATCAAATTCTACCTTTGGCTTCACACACTCCTTAGCAAAGTGACCATACTCTTGGCAGTTGTAACACCTAACTTTGCTCTTATCAAACCCCATACGCGATCGACTATTTGAACCAATATATTTCCTACCAGTTCTCTTCAAAAAATCTTTAGCCTGTCGCATCAACATTGCCATATTCCATTGGATATTCATTTCTTCTAGATCAACAGGGTCAATCTGTCTGAAATCTTCTTCTATTACCTCAGGATCATGTATTTTACCTCCAATGAAATTCTCATATGATGCCATAAATGAAGAAAACATAGCCAAATAATCATCAGCAACTTTCTGATTCACATGAGATCCAGATGATGTTGAAGCAGTAGTAGCAGAAAATCCAGAATGGCTTGTATGACCAGAATAAGTTGGAACTCCAGAACACTGATCATTTGTAGACTCTTGAGCATCACCAGAAAAAAATGCTACACCAGTAACAGATTTACCAACAGATTTGGCAAAATACATCGAGGGATCCTGGATATGCTCCAAATTAGTCTCTTTCTTTTTCAAATTCATGTCATGTGACTGGATCTTCCCTAGAACTTCTTCAAGAGACATGGTTTTGTACTTAACATTTTCCTTGATCAAAACCGTATACACATCAAACTTTGATGGTAAAGCCTCCAAGAATTTATCATTTATTTCCTCAGTCTCATATACCACAGATGCACTAGCCAGTTCACTAAGAAGATGATAGAATCTTGTAGCAAGATCATCCAAAGATTCATTCTGAAAATGTTTAAAAAACTAAGAACTGCTTCTTTAGTAATTCTTTTCTACTTTTCTTCACATCTAAACTCCCTTCACACCTTTTCTGTAGAGCTTCCCACAGCTGTTGAGAAGACTTGAACTGTTTAAAACTGTGATAAATTTCCTTTGGTAGAGACATCGAAATGCTAGCCATTGCTTCTTTTCTCGATCAAATAACAGCTTCTCTTCAGTAGATAAAGCAGACACTGGTTTTGGAACATCATCTTTTCCCATCCATGAATAAGTAGGGTGTGTATATCCTTCCAAAATTGGAATCCACAAACTAGTATTGGTAAAAGATACGAATTGGTCAAACCGATCTTTCCAATTTGAATAATCAGATAGATTCAGCAACTTCGGAGGTTTTTGAGATGTTCCAATCTCATTGTCATAATTGAACATGTTTGTGACTTGAACCATATTTGCCATGTTAAAAAAAATTTCTGAAAAATTTTCTAAGTACTGAACTTCTTTACCCTCAGGCGAACTTAATAAGTTCGCTTTAGGGAGTACTAAGCGAACTTAATATCAGGCGAACAAGACAAGTTCGCTTAAGGAGGAAACCTGGTAAGTTCGCTTAACAGCTAAGTTCGCTTGAAATGTGAGAAGCGAACTTAGTAAGTTCGCTTGCTAAGTTCGCTTGAACAGAAACTCAGCAAGTTCGCTTAAACTGCTGTAACAGAATCAATCAGTCTTCAACCAAACACGAACCGAAACCTTCAAAATTCATGATTTCTCAGCGAATTGATGGAATTTAAGGAAATTGATCCGTAGGATTATGAATTTTAACAAATATAACAGTTTTATCGGTCTAATTTCGTCAATTACACTTCCAAAATCACGAATTCAGTCAAGAAACAGTCTTCAAGAACTTGAAAAACGCCATTGTTGCAGAAACTTCAAGAATGTTGAAAATCTTGTCGAATTGTACACAAAAACCGTCAATTATCACTAAGAATCGTACTAAATTCACGAGCACTTTTCTCTGATACCACTTGTAGGTCCAGGTAACTCAGCTACTGATCAAACTCGTGATATGACGTTGATATAACACGAAGTGCGGAATCCTTCGCGTTACCGATTTGTATACTAACCGACAATCCAAAACAACACGCGTAAATAAACTTCTCGATTATATTCAGAATAACAATGGTTACAGACTCAATCAGACAATTGTTCACTTCTGTTCACTCTGTTCCACGCTGCTGTCTAATGACTCTGTAACAACTATATATAGAACCAACACTGCTGTAAGCGAACTTAGTTAAGTTCGCCTGAAACAGTCTAAGCGAACTTAACAAGTTCGCCTCAGCTATGCCTAAGCGAACTTATTAAGTTCGCCTCTGATAGGTCAGGCGAACTTAACTAAAGTTCGCCTCTAGGCTTACTACTAAAAACACTTAGCAACTTTACAATTTCATGACAAAACATAAAGACATAAAATCTAACTATTACAAGCTTTTGTCATTACAAGTCTATGTCCTAACATTATCGAAATAACGGTTCCTTCCTAGCAGAAGTAAAAAATATATTTTTTTTAATATGCAAATTGAAAACGTTTTTGGTGTAGTATTTTATATTTACTAATATTATGATTTTATTTTGCATCATTTAGAAGGTAGGGTTGGAAGATTAATGAAATGGAAACATAGAGAGCTATCAACTGGGGTGTGCTCTGATATGCGGTGGACAATACTACCACCGCAGTTTTATGATTTCCTTCTTGAATCACCTAACAAAAACGTCATTTGTTATGGTAATGGAAAATTAACCCCTTTTACCTCATTTTGGGAGGTAGACTATGTCTTTTTTCCTTTTTGTATTCAAAATCATGAATGGATACTCGTCCGAGTGGATATGAGGACAATAAATATGGTATTGTATTGGGGTGAAAACTACTCTGGTGATACATATTTACGCTTGGTTCACCCGAAATTACTGAAAATCTCGGTATATTTCACAGGCATGTTGGTCAACATCGGATATTGGAAAAAGACCGGATACTTTGAAAAGCTAATGTTGTTCGAAGCTAATGAAGAGTTTGTTCAGTCACATGACGACTTTGCTGGTAATGAAGGGGTTAATGTATGTATGTTAATGAAGCATCTTGTAACCGGCAAACCAATAAATATAAATGGAGATTTTAAACGGAAATGTATGTCATACCGACGGTTTATGGCCGATCAGATTTATTTCTGGCGTTGTTTGCCCACTTAGATTATTATATGTTATTTTTCACATCTTATGATTATGAAGTTCTTATAAAAAAAATAAAAAAATCTAAATAAAATATATTAAAACATAATTAAAACAATTAATACAATTAAAATATACATGATACGACATTAAAACATAACTAAAACAATTAAAATAAAATAAAACATAGACATAAGATTAGTCCGAGTCAGTGGAGTAATCGGAGTCATCTGAACCGGAGTAGCCTTCTTTACGAAGTTGTTGACGTCTATATTGCTTTAATTCATATTTAAACAACCAATCCTCATCAAAATCAGGTGAAGACTTTGGCGTTTCTTGATCTGAAGGGTTTACTGGTGCGTGAACCCTAATGCTTACCGGAACTTGAATCGGAGGGTTTGTTGGTTGAATAACATGTAGGGGTGTGTTGGTTGCATAACCCGGGAAGAGTTTGGTGGTTGCACAACTCGGGGAGGGTTTCTTGGTACCACAACCCGTGGAGGGTTTGGTGGTTGCAAAACATGGGGAGGGTTTGGTTGTGGAGGTTGTACACTTGGACGGGTGTTATGTTCTTCTACATTTATGTTAATATGAAAGTGCACATGAATGTTGTATCTTTCTTCTGCCATGAGGTTTTGAATGGTGAGTTGAGGTGAGTTTTTAAAAGTTTGAATGGTACTTATAGGAGGAAAATTAGTATTTATTGACTTTTAAAATTAATCTATGGAAGTTGAAACAACCAAGGTTTAGGACGTATAAGTCTCTCGTGTATTCTCTGTTTGGAACATGGGTTGGTTCGTTACGTAGACCTCACGTGATATTACAGGGAAGAGTAAACGGAAATTATTATTTTCATCTGTTAAATATAAATAACATTGTCCAAAGTGAGAGAAATGAGCTTTTAAACGAATTTAAAAAGTTGAAACAACCAACTTTTATGAAGTACAAGTCTCTCGTATATTCTCAGTTTGGAACATGGGTTGATTCGTTACTTAGACGTCACGTGATATTACGGGGACGAGGTAACGAAAATTATTATTTTCATCTATTAAATATAAATAACATTGTCCAAAGTGAGAGAAAATGGGCTTTTAAACGAATTTAAAAAGTTGAAACAACCAACTTTTAGGACGTATAAGTCTCTCGTATATTCTCCGTTTGGAACATGGGTTGGTTCGTTACGGAGACATCATGTGATATTACGGGGACGAGGTAACGGAAATTATTATTTTCATCTATTAAATATAAATAACATTGTCCAAAGTGAGAGAAAATGAGCTTTTAAACGAAATTAAAAAGTTGAAACAACCAACTTTTAGGACGTATAAGTCTCTCGTATATTCTCCGTTTGGAACATGGGTTGGTTCGTTACGTAGACGTCACGTGATATTACGGGGACGAGGTAATGGAAATTATTATTTTCATCTATTAAATATAAATAACATTGTCCAAAGTAAGAGAAAATGAGCTTTTAAATATAAATAACATTGTCCAAATTGAGATAAAAGTTGGTCTATTAAAACAGACTGTTTAATAAATATATTAAAACAAACACTTAACATAGCCAAACTAATAAACAGTTAAAATACATTCATCATGGATGCGGGTTTGTACAATTGTTTATTCTATGACTCGTTTGTCTACAACGTGAACATCTGCGTGGAGTACGTTCATCCGGATAATGAACATCCATCTCATTATGGATTCGTCGGGACTTCCTTCTACCGTGTGATGTGGTAATTTTGACGTATCTAGTTTAATCCTCTAACCAGGGTCAGCCCAATAAGCATTGTGGGGTAGTGGGTAAAATTCACTATCATCCTATGCTCTATACGCGGCCATTGTGTAAAATTCATAAACAATTACTTCCGGGGAATCCCCTATTTGACGACAAACTACGATGGCATGTGAACATGGAAGTCGTTCGATTTGCCATTTCCATAGGTGCATGTTTTTTTTGGTACTCAACTGTATAATAATTGCCACCTGTGTCATTTGTTTGAACCTTTGATAATACCCGGTACCTACCACGCCTGTAATCGAATTCTGTTACAACATGTTGTTGGGCATACAATTCATGGTTCTTAAACAGACGCCAAATGCGAGGGGTAACGGTGTTCCACATTGTTCTATAATCACAGAGTGTTTTCTAAACTGTTCCACAACTTTATTAAAGTATATTCAATAATAGCCTTTATAGGCATAAGCCTGATCCCATGTAAAGTGTTGTTAAAACTCTCTGATATGTTTGTCGTTAAGTTTCCCCACCGACACTGGTTTTTATCATGAAGTAGCGTCCACTAACTCTCTTTAATAGCTTTCAGATATTCCCACGTGCTAGGATTAATATCTGTCAATAGACTAACTGAATGATCACACTTTCTTTGTTGTGTTGTGCTACCGATGTCCCATCACAGTCATTTCAAACTAGAAACCTTAAAGTTATGCATTAAGTTGCTTCGAACGTGTCTCAGACAAAACCTATGAACTGCATTCTCTTTCCATATGTGGAGATTTTTCATTGCATTAATAATGCCTTTATGTCTATCAGAGATAACACACAACTTTCTACGAAGTTGCATCGCAATGTGAATCCATAATTGCTGAAAAAACCAACACCAACTTTCAACAGTCTCTTCATCAACAATTGCATAGGTTATTGGAACTATGTATTTGTTTTCATTTTTGCTGACTGCGATAAGCATCTACCCCGGTACGATCCCTTCAAGTGGGTTCCGTCCACAGATAAAACCAGCTGACAATGTTGAAATGCTTTAATTGTCGGCCCAAATGCCCAAAACACATATTTAAATGTATAGCAGTGCGACGAGGAGGACGGATGATGTAACCATTTGACAATAGTTTTGTCATTCGACCCTTTTAAAGCAGCAATGTACTCCTGAAAGTTACTCACCCAGCTATCGTAAACCCTCTCAATGGCTTCTCTTCATGCTCGCCACGCCTTGCTATAACCAACATCAATGTTCAGCTGGCCTTTTAAATGTGTTCGAATCTGATTAACGGGATATGCGATATCTTCCCGAATATTGTGTATGATACGTAAGGCGATATATCTAGATTTCAAGCTTCTATTGTTGTTTCCAACAACTGTCCCAAAGCAATTATGTGAATCCACTCATCTAACGATTCGCCACATGTGATTAGAGATTTTCTTTGTGGCGTAGAAAAGCCATTTACACGGGGGGCCGTTGAGTAGATTCACATTGTACCTTAGGTTTGTCGTGTAGCATTTTGCTCTCCATCTATCCGCCTTGCTGGTAGTAATTATCATCTCCCTATTTCAGTCAAGATTCCATAACTGAACTGCATGGTCCAACTGTTTTTTGTTGGGGAAGTACATACCAAGACGGATTTTCTTAGAAACCTCGTTCCATACATCCAAGTGGTTTTCATCATCAAAATCAGCAGCTTCATAATCTTTTAGTTCTTCAGAATCTTGAGAATAGTTTACCAAAAACTGTGATGATTCTTGATTGTTGACATAATTATATTGTTACGGAATTTCACGATCGGAGACATCCGCGTCGTCATCATCCTCATCCTCTGTGGTACTTTCAGGAGCAACTTCAGATTCTTCACTACTTTGTGGAGCGGCATCCGCGTCATCTTCATCTTCACTATCATCAAGGTTGTTATTGGTAGACGGGCCAGCCTCAAATTGAGAAAAAGTTGCTGTTGAATTCATATGAACTTATTGTTTGCTGTGAAGCATGTTGTGGATGATCTAATACAGAAACACTACGCATGAGATCCATACCAGTAGATTGTTGGATAGAAATAATTGGCAACATACTAACATGAACATTAGCCTGAAAATTTGTATTATTTTGTGCTAAATAATACAACACTTGAAGACTTTGGTCATTGAAGATTTCAGATGAATTTGAAAACCCTTGGTAACTGTAATATAATTTAAGCTTCAGGGTATAGAATTCTTTTGATACTTGAAGATGATGATAAACTAAGTCAACAAATTCTTGGAAAGAAATTTGTTGATGAATAAAAATTGTGGTGCTTGTATTATTATTATCAGGCACAATAATACAATTTTCATAAGAAACATCAGAACCCCAATATAACTGAATCAAAATTGGATCAAACATATTGATGGATTTTGTGATTAGTGGTTTAATGTTAGAAACAATAGATATATATACACCCAGTAAAAGAAGTTGAAATATTTATTATTTTCCCACAAAATTCGTCTTAAATTTAATAAAGGCCCCATTATAAAAAAATAATCCTATTAAATTTAATAATTCGTCCTAATATATATTAAGAGTCATAATAAAAACAAAGAAAATTAAAAATTACAATAACTAAAAATTAAAAAGTTACATTAAGTAAACTTAAAATTAAAAATTACATTAACTATAAATTAAAATTAAACAACTTAATAATGATCGAATGAATCAAAAGAGTTATCCGAATGCAAAGAGCGCTCGTCTTCCCATGGATCATGGTAACTGGGACGCTCGTCAACAGTGTACCCGTCTTCCTAGTTGGGCACGTATTCTTCTCCGAGGTCAGTCTCATACCCCTCCTCCGAGTTGGGGACAAACTCCGAGTCTGAGTTGGGAACATAGCCATCGTCTAAGTTTGGGACATATCCATCCTGAGAACCGGGTACGTATTCCCCTCTAGTGTCACTATCATACCCCTCATCTGATATAGGGGCATGCCCAATATCTGAACTAGGGACCTGCTCTTCCTCAATTTGTAGTTGACCAAAAACCTGATCAAATGCCCAATTCCACTCTTCATCAGTCCAGGTAATTGGTTCATCAGTTGAAGAAGAAGGGTTAGCAGGTTGTATCGAAGGCGAAGACTTATCAGGAAATGGATACCCTCCACCCATTGTGAGAGAAATTAAAATGGTTGTAAAAAATATGGTCCAACACCAAATGTATTTATATACTCGACAACTTGAATGATAATTTTTCTCGCATGTATTCAAATCTTTGAATGATATTTTTTCTCGCCAACTTATCTGCCACAATGATTCATTACATACAAACACTATTTGCTTTGGCAGGCTTTTTCTGATAATCGGTTACATAGTTGGCGAGTATTGGCAAGTATTTTGTTAGGGAGAAGACAAAAATCAGACTTAATCATACTCTAGCATGGCGAGTATTTTTTCCATGAATAATTACAAAAATAGGAGTTAATCGAATACCCGGATGGCGAGTTTCTTAAAGGAAACTATACTTCCAAGATGGCGATAATTATGCGCGTGGGCTATGGCTTTCTTTCCTTCCAGGTTGGCGAACAAGATGAGAAAGTATACTTCTTGGATGGCGAGTTTCAGAAAGTGACAGAAAGGAGGTACGCTTTTGTCTGATACACCTAGGAGAAGAAGATAATCGTCAACCCGGATGGCGATAAGCCCCCATGTGAAAAGAATTTTTGACCAGGCTGTCATGTGAAACAAGTCTTTCAAACAGGCCCCATTATAAAAAAAGTTCTTTTTAAACAGGTCCCTTACGCACTTTTAAAAATATTTAAAAATGCTTCTCCTTTCTACATAGTGACTTAAATATAAAATATGCTTCACTTTTTTTTTTCTTTTCATGTTAGAATATTTTATTATTATTATAATTAATTTTAAAGTTATTTTATTTTTCGCTGTAACTTTTAAAATATGATATTTTATAAAAGTCTAAATACATCGTTGCGACATGCGTATTTTTATCTACGTTTCAATATTAATTTCATTCAAAACGCAGTTGCACGTAATAATGTACAAGTTATCAAAGCACAAACGTATGAGTCGTCAAAGCTGTTTTAAAATTTCTACTTTTTCGTAGATTTTTTTTGTTGTCCTCTTACAACTTTTAAAATATATGATATTTTATAAAACTTCAAGTTTGACTTGGCGACGTGCCTATTTTTATTTACGTCTCGGCGTGAATTTTCGTAACGTCATTTTTAAGTCAACCGGTTGTTTTAAACGTTTTTCTATACCTTTCGGCTTTTCATACCGTTTACGCTCCCTTCGCAACGTGTGTTACATCTTTTCATATTAAGTTTCGAATGTTATCAACAACGTCCAGGTTTCTCTTTTCTTATATAAAGTTACACATGTTATCAACATCTCCTTCAACGCGCGAGTTCGCGGCAACGTCTCGACGTTAATTTTTTTTCGCGACTATATGCCCGTCGCAACGCGAGGGTCATAAGACTAGTTTAAATTATTTCAAAACTAATAATAATATAAATAATTAAATGAAAATAAGAAAAGGTGATGTGGAAACAATGAAGTTGCATGTGAGAAGGATGGGTATGATAGTGTTGGGGTAAAATAAGTTTGTAAGAAGGATGTGTGAAAAAGCTAATGTGTCATGCTGACTAGACCTACATATGAAAAAGATGACTCATGGCTCTCCGCGTTGCGGAGTGCGAGTCTCTTTTGTGACGTGTCAAGAAAATATTGAAAAGTAAATTTTAAAACTAACACTCAAGAAAACCATATACTAAGAACAAACTTCCAAGGTTATTCATAAGATAAAAGCTTAGACATTTTTTTAAGAATTACTTTTGGAAGCTGAGTTATAACTGAAGAAAGACTAGCTGCTAAGAAGATGTTACTGATGACAACTTATTACAACCAAAAAAGTGTTACCATGCCATTAACATAGTAACAATCATCAACAAACCTTCTAAATGAAATTCAGGATGTTCAAGAGCACAATATACACAACTATATTTTTAATATTTTTACAATTGAAGAAAGGTAATACATATAATACAACATTTCTACATCAAAATTTCACCAGCATTACTCATCAACTTGTCTAGTTACAACTTTAATATAACATAAGCCTAATTAACCATTATGGTTTGATTTTTGTGAAGTGATCGTACCGTAGTTTTCCATGCTAAAAAGCTCTTCATAACGTTTCTTCAATGATGACCGACGTCTACAGTTTTGCATCGCAAATTCCCATCCACCATATTCACCTTTTAGGATCTGTAAAACCTGTATTTCACACCACCCGTTAACCATGGTTAAGGACGTGTGCACGAAATGAGGTTGTTACATTGAACATGAACTAGAGGGAGCAGTTTCAATTCATTTTATTGATAACCGGTCAGTTTAGTTACTATTTATTGCTAACGGGTCAAACGGTTAAAGTTTTAGAAGCGGGTTAAAAAGGATACGGGTCACAGTCACCCATGACATATTCAAGCGTTTATAGCCTCCTAAATAGTTTTTTAAGAAAAAGATCACTAATTATATAAATACTCAGTAATGTTTAAAAAATGTTGACGGGCCAACCGAATTTGATCCATCTTAAAAGATTACTAGTTTAATAATATTTAAAAAATGTTGACGGGCCAACCGAACTTGATCGATCCTAAAAGATTACTAATTTAATAATATTTAAAAAATGTTGACGGGTCAACCGAATTTGATCTAATTTTTTTTTGACCCGTTACCCACGAGCCCATTTCTCCACCTATGACGTGAACTAACCTGTAAAATATCACTACATCAGAAAGATTATTAAAATATAAAAGAACATAAACATGCCTGGTTCATATCAGGGCGTCGAATGGATGATTGTTGTATGCATAAAGAAGCAGCCAAAACCATTAAATGCAACTGTCGAGTGTTACATTTGTTGGTGATCGCAGGGTCAACAAGCTCTCTGACATTGTTCTTCCTCAGCAACGGCTTCGCCTGTTGAAGTAAACCAAATGTTCTTTTTCAATTAATACATCTTATCCAGATAAGAGTATAGGTGGAAGTTTTGACTCATTTACTAATGAACAGATCGATTAGGGCTGTGTTTTATTTTTCACTAGTCAACTGTATCAAAATGTTAGTTAAACAGCTAATGGGTCAAATGGCCTGAACATGCCAAAGGGTCAAACTGAAATATTTTAAATTTGTAATCATATTTGGAAGATTTTGGGAAGAAGTGTTTCAAGTTGACCCAACTTGACTAGTTTCAAACAGTTACAAATATTACATATTTTGACCCGTTATTCAACCCACCATGCCAACCCATATTGCCACTTCTATGCGGGTTTAAAAGAAGGCGAGCAATACCCATAAAACAAGACTTTGTTGGGAATAATCTAGAGCTCTACGACCGCTAATAAGTTCCAACAAAAGTACACCAAAAGCGAAAACATCAGTCTTTTCATCGACAATCCCGTGCATCAAGTACTCTGGAGCTAGATATCTACACAAGTGGTAAAATAATGACATTTAATAATCACTATACTAGTATTATACTGCTAGACAAACTTTAAAAATGGTAATAAAGCATACAGACCCGAATGTGCCTTCGAATCTTGAAACCGTATGATGAGTCCAGTGCTCGGGAAGCCATTTTGCTAGCCCGAAATCGCAAATCTGAATGAAAATGGTTAAATATTTGTGTCCAAAGCTTCCAAAAACACCTTAAAAGTTGCATATTTTTCTACTTTAGACTACAATTTTGTGATTTTAGGAATGTAATGATGAGGAACAAATAGAATAATTTGCAGGTATGTGTATAGAACAAAGGGCTATGATGTTTTTGCGACACGTCGAGACCGAAACCATCGATTTAGGGCTCTGTTTACAGAATTTCCCAATTTATTGTATTTCTATATTCTGATTATTCAGGTTGTTAAAATTAGTTACCAAAATACAAATCCATACTGATAGAGAACCGACTTTTAGACTCGTATCTGGACCAACCAGACAAAGCAAGTGGGCTAGAAAGGAGTCCGACTTAAAACATGTATAACTTTCGATCTGCAGAAGTTATGGGCCGGTAAAATATGGACGAAAACTGCATAACGGGCCGGACGTTGACTTTCAGATCCAGTTCCCTGATCTAGAGCCTTGAATTTTGACAATTTTCCCCAAATTAGTGCTTTTGATTATAAAAATGTGTGAATCACGGTTTCACTGATTCACGTGTTTATTTATTCATTTATTTTAATTTAATTCTAGGGTGTCGGTTTTGATTTTCATGCCAATACCTATCAAAGTTAGAATTTCCCTCGTAAATCTACAAGTTTTCTCTTAAAGAATATATTTTTTTATTTTGTGTTTCCACTATGCGTCACAAACACGCCAATAGATAAAGAAATTTGAAATAGGGCTTACTTGAGGTTGAAAATCCTTTGTCAGCAATATATTTGCAGCCTTGATGTCTCTATGAATGATTCTCCTTTGACATCCATCATGTAGATAAAGCAAACCATCAGCTGTCCCTAAAGCAACTTTATACCTAATGTCCCAATCTAATTTCTCCTTCAAAGCTGTTACAAAAATGTATAATGCAATTTTAAGTTTTAACCTACTACTCCTTAAGCCTTAAATTTCAAGAAAACAATAAGTTACGGTCGGGCCCACAATCATAACCCATTAGACGTACAACATTGCCCAAACGACCCATTTGTGTATAAATGAGTTGAATTGACACTTCTAACTTAAAATATAAGCTAAAGCATTTTGGCTAACATGTCAGCTTGTTAAGATAAACAAGCCGAACATGCTCAGCTCAGTTTGTAAACGAGCTGGCTTGGCTCGTTTACAGCCCTGATTTTGGCCCGTAAAAGTTTCACACGAGCCAGTTAATTTTCTAGCTTTGCTAATGAATAAGATCCAAGGGAACAACTAACCATGAAGCCATGAAGCTAAACTACCATTGGGAGACAACTCAAGAACAAGATGTAAACCTCCTTCAACACCATAACCGATTAATTTGGCTGTGTTTGGATGGTTAACATGAGCCATAACTCCAAGCTCTGATAAAAAGCTTGCGGTTCTTTCATCGATCGGGCCTCGTGTAAGTTGTTTAACAGCAACAATCTGCCCATTTTTCAACACTCCTTTGTACACCTCAGCATAACCTCCTTTTCCAATCATATTTTCTATAAAAAGAAAAAGACTATGTGACATCTAATAATCAGAATCAGATAATCAACTATAATAAGACGTGGTGCAACAAATAAACTTCAGATTTGCTTTTTGATGGTATCTAGTATTTGGTAAATTCTTGTTATTCAAAGAACTAATAAATATAATTACGTGTGGCAATTCCGGATACAACCCGGAACAAGACACAAAAATAATGAGTTTTTGGGTTTCATATCTAACCCATTGTGTTCAGGTTGACCTATTTAACCCGTTTAATTAAACGGGTCGTGACTAGTCTGGTCGACCCATCAACCCGTTTAAAATTAGAACAAAAATATAAAAATAATAAATTTGATAAGTTTAACCCGCCAAAAGCCCGTTTAATCCATTTATAACAACCCTCCAACCCGTTTACAACTTGATTTCAATTCATTTACAACCCGCCTACCCATTTACAACCCACAAACCCAAAACCCATCAACCAGACACATCTGCCACCCTAAATAAAAATACATCCAAACGCCCTGAAACACTAGAAACAGATTATGATAATCATTTAAATATGTATACTCAAAACACCCCTAAATCATTGTGATACAAACAAAAAATCTTGAAGATTAAGATGAACAAAGAATCAAAAATCAAGAATCTTACCATTTGAGAAATTGTTGGTGGCAGATTGCAACTGTGAGAAGGTAAAGTTCTTCCAATGAGGCTTGAAATGGCTCATATCTGACATTGGAGATGGTGGAATCATGGAAAATTGTTCTCTAAAACTGCTACTCAATCTTCTTGACAATTGCAACCCACTGGTAATTGGATGAAATGTTGGCAAACATTTCTTTGATTTGCTTTTAATCAGAAGAACAAAATCAATCCATTTTGAGGGTTTTGAATCTTTTTGATGATCTTCACTTCCTGATGTGCTTTCTTTTGAAGATTCTGTATCAGATTCCAAAGTCCTTAAATAATCCTCAAGAACACAGGTGGGAGAATAACTGTCAACTTTCAACTTCTCCATATCAACAAATCTGCAACATTAAAAATGGTGGATAATCTTTTTGTGTTAATTACTTTACAAAGACATGAAAATACACAAACCCATATCTAAAATTGTGCAAAGACACAAAATTTTCCAATCTTTTTTATACAACTGACCATGATGCGATGGGTGGCAGTTTGTTGGATCAAGATATGACAAGACAGCTATGAACCTTAGACAAAAGTTTTGGGAGAAAAAAAGATGTTTGGATGTGTTTTGAATTTGATTAATGTGATCTTAAAATATAGTGATTTATAAAAGTTTCTGAATATTTATTGTGAAAGGGTGTCATATTATATATAGGATTTAACCGTTCAATACATAACCAATTTGGAGTACGCATAAACGCTTGTATCTGTAATTGCTGTAACTGTAATATAAAAGACGATTATGTAACCACATATCTGACTCTCGTCTCTCTTTTTCTTTTTGGTTCATTATACATGGTCAGCACTACATTTTTTTAACGGCAACACCTGTATATTCTAGGATAATTAGGTTTTTACGGGGCAACATCTAGAACATCCAGAACAGCCCACCCCAGACGGGCCACATACCCCTTTTTTGTTGTGGCCCGGATTACCAAGTGTTTATGCGGTTTTCATAATTTATGCCGAAAGTCAAAGAAAATGTATTGATTTTTCATTAAAAAAAGTACTTACCATTAAAATTGTAAAAAAAAACTAGTCATTTAAAGGTAAAATAATTAGATTTGATTAAATATATATTGTCATAAGAAAATTACTATGACATAAAGCACCTAATTATTCATCAACAAATTCTAAACTTTTTAAATTAGAATAAATAAATTAATAATCAATCATCTTCAAAATCCATGATCCAAACGGAGTGATAAAAAGACCAAAAATTTCAAGAAAAAAAAACAGATGGCTAAATTGGTTAAAAATTTAAGTAAAATAACATACCAAGGGAGAACACTTTTTTTTTAAATATTAGGAATCAAATGAAAAAGTGAAAGGGGGTTTATAAATTTCAAGAAAAGGTGTAAAATTGATCACAGAAATCAAGGGAAGCCATTGAGATGACAACCTCAAAACATAACATTAAGGAGACAAGGTAACACATGAACATGCACATGCTGGTAACTTGCTTTTATGGGTATGTTAAAAAGCATGATGCATATATGTACATACATGAACATAAAGACTCTAAAGTAGAATTTGGGGTTAAAGGATTAGCAAACATGAAGAGAGCTTTACCGACATACCATAAAGATAAAGCTGAAGATTCGTCTCTGGTGAAGATGTCCCAAAACAGAGGAGGGGGGAACCCCAGAAGTTGATGAGAGAGAAAGAAAAGAGGGTTTGAGAGAGAGAGAGAGAGAGAGAGAGAGAGAGAAATTGGTGGGAATGGAGTAAGGTGGAAGAACACGACTTGTTTTGCAATGAGTTTTTGGGTAGGTTTTATTACATTTTCAAAAGTGAAATTTACTTGATTGTAAAAGGGTTTTTTATTTTTTAACCGGTGTTCTTAAAGATACATCAGTTATACGAATCGTATAACACGTATAGTACATAAGTCAAACTGACAGTGTGCAAACATGTCACATCAGTCAGGCATATATGGACATCAAATAAGACCATATTATGTCCAAAATAGCCTAATGTATGTGTCTCATAGTGTCCAAAATAGCCCAATATAGTTGTATTGTGCCTCGTATAGAGGGTGGTGTCCGGATAACATGCTGGTTGTGCTCGTGTAACCTAAGGCTTTTTTATTCAATAAAAAAGTTTAACATCTTATATGTTACGATTTATTGATTAGCTTGTGTAACGAAGTGATCTTCATATGTGGTGATCTATTTAGAGTGTTGACATAGTAGTTATCTCACTAAGTTACACACCTAAAAACAGGTGTAAACCTATAGACAAATTATGTGAAGTTATAAAAATAAATCAAAATCTTTTGTTAATGTATGTAACGGGTCGTTCGAATATTTTTTCGTCTTTAAAATGGTTCTACTGTAGATACATCAGGTGACGTCATCAAAATACCAGGCATCATCGTCATATAGGTTGTATAGATGGTGAAAAGGGGTTATACAACGTTTATAACATATGTTATTGGTGTACGCCGTCACATCAGTCGTTTTTATATCAGTCCAAAAGTTATACGACTCGTATAACTTTCTGTCATACAACCCATATAATAGAAAAAACACGGCTCTTACGACTTGTATAAGAAAACTTCACAATTCATGAAGCTTGTATAACATATGATGTGTAGGTAGTGAGGGTCCATTGTCAGTATAGCCTCTCGTTTTAAAATCATTTTCCTTTTTCTTTTTCTAGATAGAACCATTTGATTTACTAACTTGATTAATTTTATTAATTTGATCCTTATTATAACTTAGCCCCTCTTAGTTTTTTTCCTGAAAAATAAATAAAAGAATCGTAAAAGTGTTGTGATTACGGAATTAGGAAGCAATTACAAGTTTCAAAAATATCTTCTTTAATAATTGATCTTGAAAAATGATGGTTGGGTTGTGATTTGTGGAGTGAGCATTACTCTAATTATAGAAATATATATATATTATATATAGACACACATTATATAGACACGTACCACACACACGTGTGTTTTATAAAAGGAAATTAAATGATCATGTAATAATTCTATAATTTGGGTTTTATTCCTCATGTTGCCATCTAAAATATGGGATACAAATAGGCAATAGATTAAGTCTAAATTCATACATAATATAGTTATATAAATAGTTAGTTTGTTAATCTTGTTTATTATCGATTATCTTTTATAATCTAAATAATATGGTATCTTTGAGTTATTGGGTATTAATAATGTCAATATTTAACGTGTAATATTAATATATTATTTAAATATGTTTTAAGGCATGTATTTTTTAGAAGTAATTTACAACTTATATATTGCAAGGTATTTGAATATTTAAAAATCAAGTTAATAAAATACGAGCTTACAAGCATTCGAATTGGATGAAAATTGCATTTGTGATTTGTGAGTGATACATCGCTTACCTAAAATAAATATTAGTCTTAAAAATTCAAATATATACGTCCCCAGTAAGGGTGTAAAAGAGTCAAACCACTTGTAACTCACCTGAGATTTGTTCGCTAAAAACTTGAATCTAGTCAAGCTTAATTAACAAGCTTGAACTTTAGCTTGGAGCTCATTTACTAAACGAAAAAGAGTACCATACCAAGCTTCACTAAGCATTACAGCATAAGCGAGCATACTATTTAAGCATTTATATAAATATATCACTTTTTAGTTAATATAATAATATTACATAACAAATACTATTATATAGTGTAGTTATAAATTATTCACTAGTCGGACTCGAGTTTTATATATAAAGGTGGAAACAAGCTAAGTTCGAGCTTATTTGTATAGAAATATATTCAAAGTTATAAAGATTTTTTTTTAAGGCGAACATTGAATATTGTGACGTCACACCCCCGTAACATGGGAGAGCCTCGTCAAAAGCCGGCCAATATGTTGTCTTAACCGGGCCCACTTGGCGTCAGAGTTGGAGAGCTTTCAAGGAAAAACCCCACCCAATACGGCCCCTTCCGGGCTTAAATGAGAGCCGAGGCTTGAACCCCGGATCGGTGTGAATAAAACCCCGGTGCATCAGTATAAGAGCTAGGCCTTATTTGCGATGCCGCGGAAATTAATGGTGGTGGGAGGGATCGAACCTGTGTCCCTTGGACTTCAGACCTTACCTCAACTACTACATCATAACCTCTTTGGCACAAAGTTATAAAGTTCATAAATTGTTTTTATGTTTTATAAACATTAACAGAATTTAATACAAATTATTTTAATATAAAATTAAGATTATCAGTATGTATTATAATTTTTTCTTAATTCAAATATGTTTGGCTAACTAATATACATTAATCATTTATTGTCATAAGCCACCGGTCTTAAACTGACTGGTTAATTGGTCAAAGTTGGATTCGTATGCAATTTGACTTTCAGTTAAGTTAGGCCAAAATCTGGCCAGCCTTCTATCCAAAATAGCTACCATCCAAGAATATTCTATCCACCAACCTATTTTAAATATGTATCGCCAGTTAATTCAAAACCATTGTTAATTGATATGTGATTAAATTGATTTATAGTGAAATAATATTAAAAGATTCATACAAAATTTTTAAAAAAGTATAAAAAACTTTCATATATACTCTAATAAACATGTGTAAATATTATTATATCTAACCAAAACTAAAAATATCATATATATATATATACCCAATTTAAATGGTTTTTTATGTTTTGACCATTCTAGCTTTATTCATTATATGATTTTTTACAATCTATTTTTTAGTTTTACTCATACGTAAAAGAGAGGTGACCATTGCGATTCTCCAAACGCGTTCAGAAGGCGTCGTCGATTGTGAGTTCCATTGGTAGTTCAATCAAGTTTTTTATAGTTGTTATAAAAGAAAACGAGTTCCTCCATATATGATGTATAGATGCTACAAATATGAGTTTTAGAAAAATAAGGGTAAAATGGTAATTTTCTAAAATTGTTTTCAATGAAATACTTATATATGATATTTATACATATTTGTAAGGACATATATAATAATTTTAGTTTTTTGTTAAGTATATATGATATTGCCCCTAAAAAACAAACTTATGAATGAATTCACTTGTGCTTTAACCCCCTTCATATGCAAACAACCAACATTATTCATATATATTTTTTAGAACGGCGAACTCACACACTCTATACTACTCCTAAATCTACATCTTTTGTCCACCATAAAAGACCTAAACCGTTAACCATATGAGGAGGTACACATTTTCAACGCATATTGGTATCGTTAGACACTACAACAATTTCACCCTATACCGACGACTTTTTTTGACCCTGTAGCGACGACTTGTCGTAGGCATAAGTTATCCCGACGACTTGTCGTCGGGATAGGTGTCGTCGGGATTGCTTCGTCCCAATAGCCCAAGATTGTCGTCGGTATAGGTGTCGTCGGGATAGGTGTCGTCGGTAAAGGTCAGCTTATACCGACGACATGTCGTCGGTATAGGGTCTAATTAAATAATTCAAAAAGAAATTCTATACCGACGACATGTCGTCGGTATAGGTTCTAATTAAATAATTCAAAAAGAAATTCTATACCGACGATATGTCGTCGGTATAGGGTTTTTTTCATTTTTTTTAATAATTTTTAAAAAAGACCTATCCCGACGACATGTCGTCGGTATAGGTCTTTTTTTTTTTTTTTTTAATTTTTAATATTTTTCCATAAATATTAAATTTCTAAAAACAAAAACCTGCAAATAATTATATATAAACCATTCAAACATTCAAATCCATTAAAAACTAATATCCGAAACGTAAAACAAGCATACAAATTGTTCGACCCACAAACTTGTCCGACAAATCAAACATTCAAAACACAAAAATATGCAAATTGTTCAAGACAACACCACACCAACTACAAAGGCTCAAAAACTCCAAGCTAGTTATCATCACTACTAGTTCGGCGCTCCCACATTTGACGCATTTGATCCATTTGTCGTTGCATTTCAAGCATTTGTTGATTATGCACACGACGTTCTTCCTCTAGTTGTTGATTTTGCAATCGTTGTTCTTCCTCTCGTTGGGCTTCACGTTGTTGTTGTTCTTGGAATTGTTGTTGAAGACTAGCCACACGTTGATCAACGTCTTGCCAATGTGGTTGTGGAGGGGGAGTACCGAACACATCCGGTGTGGGATTACTCACCACACGACCAACACCCCGGATATGGCCACGCCGATGACCTAAGGCACGCTCCATGCATGCAAACTCATCAATAGTGGATGTGTCACCACCAGACTCAGCAGATGATATTGTATACTCCTCTTGTATTCGGTCCTGCATTAAACAATGTAATAAACAATCAGTTGACTATTTTACTAAAATTCGACAGCATAACTGCTGTAAAATGGATAACCAACCTTTTAAACTATAAGTAATAGACGACCCAAATTCACAAATTCCAATCAACCAACACTAATAACAACAAATACTAATAATACTAGCAAACATATTCAACAATTGGCCTCGAGTTGGATGTACTAAGTCTATTAAAGTGTGTTTGGGTCATTTTGACCCGTTTAAAGTTACAGTTGGATGTTCCAAGTATATTAAAGTGTGTTTGGGTCATTTTGACCCGTTTAAGTTAAAGTATTTTGTTTTAAGTCTATTAAATTGTGTTTGGGTCATTTTGACCTGTTAAAGTCAAACTTGGATGTTTTAACAAAAAAATAATTTCACTTACATAATCTGTTGATGCAAAATCATTGGCCCAGCCCGTCCCTTCTTTATAATGGGTCGATCTGAACACGTCAATAGGGCCGGTCCCCTGTGAAAAACAAAAATAATATCACTAAGAATTAATAAGCATGTTTGTATAATAATAACAACTGTATTTCATACCTCCATGTGTCGGCGTTGGGCGTATGATTTGCTGCCATGGAAACTTGGGTAGCGTTGTTTTGCTCGGTTTTGTTTGTTCTTCTCCGAGCGGTTTTTATAGCCCGCACTTAAAAACAGCTGATTAATCAAAATATCCCATGTTTCTTGATCAACATCTTGTGGTGGATTACTCCTCGCCGCCTCCACATCATCGTATCCCCCATTCTCGTCGAAATGAACTTTCATCTCTCCCTTGCGGTCTTTATAAGCCCTTTGACACTCGGCGGTGATTCCGAGTTGAACGCCTTGCCATTTTTCAGTGTTTCTCCAGGCGTCCAGATTAAAATATTCCTACAAGTGGAAAGTAATTAGAAAAAATCTAATAGTTATGAAATTGTAAGTAATTATAAAACATCTATACTTACTAATAGAGTGGGATATACTGCCTGTTTCTTCTCATTTGGAACCTTGGCCCAGTTAGGATAATATGGCGGGACAACCTTCTCAACCTCCAAAGAGATAGCACGTATAAAATCAGTTGCATTAGGACCCACGAACTTGTAGCCACCGCCATGAAGTTCAACATCAATGTCAAGAGGCTTCCTCCCATTTTCCTCAAATTTCTTATATAATTTGAGGTTTTTTCCTTTAGAACGCCTCTTTTGTGAGGCACTACCTATATTGACATATGAAAGTTAGGCAATTATAAAGACATCTAGTAAACACTAACAAGTAACTTACCACTCGCACAACCCGATTCTAAGTTGTACGGACCCCCATATCCATCGTCTCCACCATCACCACCGTGTGATTGCGCCATCGTTGCCATAATTTCTACACCAAAAATAATTAGTGAGCATAAATAATTAATAATTAACATAGACAAATATAAAGACATCTATTAAACACTAATACTACATTTTTAACATAGACAAATATAAAGACATCTATTAACATACATTCAATCAGAATCATCACTACAATAACGTGTGTCAACATCATCATCTTCATCATTTATTTCATCTTCCTCATCTGAATTGTATGCATCTTCTTCATCTTCTACATCATCGTTAATAAAACTTTCATCAAGATCAATCGGGGCAACATGACTTGATTCACCACCCTCATTTAAAGTTGTACGCATTGGCAAGTAGCCTAAGTCGACAACCAAGTTACCAAAAAATGATTGAGTTTCCCGTGTAATAGATTGACTATCTGCATGGGGAATCGGGGCAACAAGACTTGATTCACCACCTTCGCATCCGGTGTCGACAACCAAAGTATAATCATTTGATTGAGTGTTGTGCAATATATCTATATCATTAACAACACTAGGATAATCCCAAAGCTTCCGATGGTGAACGTCCTCAACAACCCTCCATTGACCGGTGGTTCGAGAAGGGTCTCGAAGATAGAACACTTGTTTAGCCTGTGTGGCTAATATATATTGGACATCATCATACCATTCTTTGCCAACATACCATTCACGACCGATGTCAATTATGATAGTATTGTTTTGCTTAATTAATCTTTTACCTCTCGTGTCGAACCATTTACAACGGAATAGTACAACCGAGTAACCATCAATGTAGTTCAACTCTATGATCTCCTCTAGTTGACCATAAAATGGAGTATCGTCTTCTCCTATTGTAACCACACCACTGTTCTGAGTAGTGCGTCTGGAATCACGATTTTGTACCACAAATCTAACACCATTTACTATGCAAGCAGTGTAAGAATATGCGTACAAGGGACCATGTGCCAATGCCCTTAATTCTTTATTATCGGGTGTAGAAGATGAAGATGAAAATACATTTGCTTCATAATTTAACCATGAAGAAAAATCGGTTTGCATATTGCGTTCAGGAAATTTAGATACAAATTCACTGGTAGATGGACAAAATAAAAATCAAATTAGTGGAATTAAATTAAAATATAATAATAGTTTCACTTGTAGATGGACAAAAAAACTTACGATTTGTAGTCTTTGATTTCATCGCAGTTGTTCAACACAAACCATTGTAATGATTTGTTGGCATGTTCAGAGAGCGTCTTGATTTTCTTTTTCGATATTGGTCGACATTGTGAAGAAAACACTTGAAACTGCCTTTTAGGGATGCCAGCATCTGCATTTCTATCTGGTCGGTTAAATTTGGTTTGCATACCGTCCAGATACATAGAGCAGAATGTCAAGGCTTCATCTGCAACATAACCCTCTGCAATTGAGCCTTCAGGTTTGGCTTTGTTTCTAACATATGCTTTAAGCTTTTTCATGTATCTTTCAAAAGGATACATCCATCTCATATACACAGGGCCACCAAGAATAGCTTCTTCAGGTAAATGAAGAATGAGATGAACCATTATGTCAAAAAATGCTGGAGGATATATCATTTCCAAATTGCATAATATCTTAACCACTTCCTCATTTGCTTCATACATGTCTTTCACATCTACTGATCGTGCACAAATTTTTTGAAAGAATGTGCAAACGTCATTGATTGTTGATGACACATTTTTGTTCAGACCCGATCGTACCCCTATTGGCAGCAATCTTTGCATGAGGATGTGATAATCATGGGACTTTAACCCAATTATATTTGAATCATTGTGAAGTACCTTATTTTTGAAATTTGATCCAAAATCCATCAGGCAGTCTCACTCCTCGAATAAACTGACAAAAGCGTTCTCGATCACTAGGTGTGAAAGAGTAAGGAGCTTGTGGTTGGTACAACTTGTTGTTTTTTTGTGTTAGCCATAGGTTATGTCGAATACCCATATTTTCCAAGTCTTTGCGGGCTTTGTGTGTGTCTTTTGATTTATCGTTCATCAACAAAGTACCCAATAAACTCTCACACACATTTTTCTCCACGTGCATAACATCACGATTGTGTTTTAAAAGCAGAGAAGACCAATAATCCAGCTCAAAGAAGATACTTCGTTTAGTCCAATTCAACTCTGATGTAAGGCGCTTTCTTTTAATCCCTCCATGCATTGGATGTTTCCCCGGGACACGATCTGGGAGATTTTTTAGTTGTTCTAATATTTGAGCATTAGTCAATCGTCGGGGAGGATGTTTTGTCTCTTTCTTGCCATCAAACGACAGATCGTTCCTCCATTTATGCTTTCTAGGCAAGAATCTTCTGTGTCCAACAAAAGCTATCTTATTCGTTATAGCGCACGAAGGTGTGTCAATGTTACACTTAGGGCATGCTTTATAACCTTGACCACTCCATCCAGACAAGCTACTACGAGCAGGATAATCGTTGATAGTCCATAACAGTGCCGCATGCATCCTAAATACAGTTTTGGTTGATGCATCTCTCACCTGTACTCCTTCAGCCCACAACATTTTCAACTCATCAACCAAAGGCCTTAAAAATATATCAATGTCCTTACTAGGTGATTTAGGCCCGGGAATTAGCAAGGTTAACATGAAAGAAGACTCTTTCATACATAACCATGGTGGTGTATTATATGTTGTTAACACTACCGGCCACATACTGTAAGTCTGACTCATGTTACCGAACGGATTAAAACCATCAGCAGCCAAACCTAAGCGGACATTCCTTGGTTCTTTTGCAAAATCCGGATATCTTTCATCAAATTCTTGCCATTCCTTCCCATCAACCGGATGTCGCATCATACCATCCGTTGAGCATCCAGTATTATGCCATATCATATCTTTTGCCGTTAATCTTGAACTATACCTTCGTCGAAGCCGTGAAGTTAAAGGAAAGTAGCGCAACACTTTCTGTGGTACTTTCTTCCCCTTTGTGTTTTTGTCAACCCATCTGCTCTCATTACAAACCGGACAGTTTTGCATTGATTCATTCTCCTTCCAAAACAGTGCACAATCATTAATGCAAGCATGGATAGACTGATATCCTAACCCAATCTTACTCAGTTTCTTCTTAGCTTCATAGTGTGATGCTGGAACGTGATTTTCCTTTGGCAATGCAGTTTGTAGAAGCTCTAACAGTTGGTCAAACGAACAATTCGTCCATTTGTTGATAACTTTGATATGCATCAATTTGGCTATGAAGTTTAGGGAAGACATTTGACTACAACCGGGGTATAACTCCTTATTTAGCTCCTCAAACAACGCATCAAACTCTGGGTCTAAACCAGTTCCATCTTCATCTATATTATCTTCGTTTGTATTTTGCTCTGCCATCACATCATCTATGGCATCAAACATCTCATTATTTGTTGTTATAGTTATTGGAGGAGTTGGTGTTGTTCTTGGGGCAAAAAATGATGCTATCTCTGCCATACGAGGATGTTATTCACCATGATAAATCCAATTATGATATGATTGTAGAAACCCACGGTCATGTATGTGGCCATATATCGTCTTCAAATCCTGTCGACACGCATTACAACAACGTCTACACGGGCAAAACGCTCTACCTCGACCGTCGACATGGTTCTTGGCCGTCTCTATAAAGTTGTGAAGACCGCTTAAGAAAGCCGGAGAATTCCGATTTCCCAGTGTAACCCAACTTTTATCAATTGCCATATCTAGTGTCATATCTATTGTGTTATAAGCATACACATATACATGCATGTAATAAATTATATAATTTAATGTATATGATTTGATCGGTACTCTAAGGCGGTGGATCCTAACCCACTTTTTGAATATTCTATCTTATATGTATACATTTTAACGAGTTGACTATTTAAGAACAAATCAGCAGCATTTCCCCTTAACTCCCCAAGTATGCAGATAAACCGCAACCTCGAAGGAGTAAAGAGAAATAGCTACCAATTTTTTTCTTAAATGTCAACCCGTTAAAATGTATACATATCCTAAATAAGATAGAATATTCAAAAAGCAGTCCCAAAGGGGACAATCCAAAATTTATCTCTATCAGATAAATTTCGGACGGGTATATTCTAAATAGTTATCCTAAATAAACATACTAGTGTACACAACATGATACGTACATAAAGGTAAAAAAGTCGGGATGCGTACCTTAAAAAAATTCAATGAAACACAAATAAGATATTATTCACACATCTCCAACCGCAATGAGTTCCGAACTTGCAACAAAATTAAATAAAGTTACATATACATACAAAGATATATACATACACTCATAATTACATAATGCCCAAATTTCGGACGGGTATATTCTAAATAGTTATCCTAAATAATGCCCAAATTCTAAAATTATATACACAAACACAATTACATACATAGCCTTTACAAACATACATAAAAAATGGCCAAATAAATATTTATAAACATAATATACATACATATCCTTTACAAACATACATAAACAATTGTCAAATTCTCAAATTACATATATAAACACAATTCCATACATAAATGCCCAAATTTCCCAAATTTCCCAAATTACATATATAAACACAATTCCATACAAATTTCCCAAATTTTCATCTAAACCTAATTTAATCATAAAATTTCATAAATATTTATAAAATCATACATCTAAATCATATATACATACATACAAATAAACACAACAATATACATACAAACATACATCCAAATACCCAAATTTCATCTAAACCTAATTCACATCTAAACCTAATTTCATAATAAAATTTCATAAATATTTATAAAATCATACATCCAAATCATATATACATACATACAAAATAAACATAACAATATACATACAAACATAATCTAAACATAATTTATAAAAAAATTACTAACCAAGTTTGCAAATATCTTCAAATAGCTTGAAATCCTCAAACACTTGTCAAATCTTCAAACACCTAACCAAAAACAAAGAAATTAACCAAAATACCCAAAAATTTTGATTTTATTGTCAAAATTGAAACATATATGTTAACTAACCTTAAAAACCGAGAGATTAGTGAAAATTGCACCACAAAACACTTCAAAAACGCGAAATCGCCAAAGAGAGAGATGAGAGAGTTTTGTTTCGTTTTTGGGTGAAAATGGGAAGCAGAAACCTGGCTGCTGGGTTAGGGGACGCTGAGACCTATACCGATGACATGTCGTCGGTATAGCCTAGATAATCGGCGCCATAGGATCCTGTGCCGACGACATGTCGTCGGTATAGGTCTTCTTAGAGTTTTGACCGGTCAATAAAGTAAATGCCCTATACCGACGACATGTCGTCGGTATAGGGTTTTCCCAAAATTGTTTTTAATTTTAAAAAAAAAAAACCCACCGAAGAAAACGTTTTAATAAAAGAAAAAACAAAAAAAAAATAGAATTTAACCTATGTCGTCGGTATAGGGTTTTCCCCAATTTTTCACCGGGCGCCAATTTTCCCTCCATACGGCTCAACCTTGTGCCGACGACATGTCGTCGGTATAGGGTCTCACTTCTCAAAATTTGTGATTAACCTATACCGACGACATGTCGTCGGCACAGGGTGACCTATGCCGACGACAAATGTCGTCGGGATAGGTTCCGTCGGCATAGGGTCTTTTTCTTGTAGTGAGAAGACATACCCTTTGACTCCTACATTGGCGGATCCAATGTTTAAGGAGGGGGTGGAAAGGCACCCTGTAACTAACACACGTTCTTTGTGAAAAGTAGAAAAAATATGTATGTTTTAGCTTAATTTGGAGAACTTAGACGCACATTGTCTTTTTCTAGCAGTACTTTGAAGAATTAAAGCGGCACTATTGTCTTTTTATGGTGATACTTTGAAGAATTGATGGTATTATTGTCATTATATAGATGCCACTTGGAGAAAATCATGATAAAATATTTAAAACAAGTTGTAAATTTCACATTCACCCTCTTTAATTCAAATAAATGTACAATTTAAACCTTTTAGTTTTACTTGAATTTTAAACATCCATAGAGTTATTTCATCTAAGGTATTAATCATAGCTAATTAAATTAAGTTAACAAATGATGTGTTTTGTTGTTTGATTGGACAATCTATTTATAAGTGTTTTGTGCTTTCTCCTTTTTGTTCAACGAGTGTTTTAACCGGACCAATTTTTTGCGCCCCGTCACAAAAAAATCTGGATCCGTCACTGGACACCTAGATTATTCATATATGAATTAATAAAAAATATTTAAATTAAAAGATAATTCTATGATTTTAATTTTTTTCTCTCTCGAAGCTCCGTAAATAGTCATATGTAAATCGACTTAATAATACATGAGTTATACACGTAATTATGAAGTCGTCTTGTTATTAACTTTTAATAGTAAGATCAAATATCTCAACCATACATCTATTAAATCAACGGTCTATAAAAATTGAAAAACTTATAAACTAAAGAAATGAGTTAATGTCAATATTAGAATTGTCGATATCATTAATCACTTTAAGAAGTTAATGTCAGTGTTAGAATTGTTGATTGATATATTTAATCATTTTCAGACGTTACTCTTACAACGGACCCACAAGCGGTCAGCGGACAAGGTCAAGGGGTAGCGACCCAAAACCTAAACGGTTTGTAATTGTGGTTCAAACTCATTACAATAGTGTATCAAACTTGAGACGCACCATTGTAATGGCCTTGAGACACCGTTATAACTTTTGTGTTTTCAATTACAAAGGTGTATCAAACTTTGCAATTGTAATGGAATTTGATCCATATGTTTATACTAATGCATCAAAACCATTACAGTGACAGACTTTTCAAGTTTTGATGCACTTTTGTATTAGGATTTACTTAAGACCAAAAGAAAATTTTAATAAGCTTCAATACGAGTTAGAAGGTGTGGAATGCATACTCCTTTTGTGACTAATCTAATAATGGGGCAACACTCGTGGTAGGGGTCTTTAATCTGGAGTTGGCTTATGATCTATCAAGTGGTATAAACTGTTCCATCAATAAAACCATTTCATTTGAAGTAACCTAGAGATGAGTTGCTACTAAGTGATAGTTGAGCTATCAGTAGTAACTAAGCAATCATTAGTAAGTGTGTAATGAGTAGGAAATGATATTCATGCTAAGAACCAACCATTAGCAGCAACCTAGTTCTATGACATAAGCATGTCATTAGTAGTAACTAAGTGTCTACTAATAGAAGCCAACAATAGGACATATTGATAACCGGTTACTAGACTAAAGGTGGAAGTTGGGAATGGGAGGGGTACACTGTTTTGGAAAGATTCATGGACCAGTCTTGGGCCTCTTAAAGACAAATTCCATTTGGTCTACAAGCTTGCGGAAAATAAAGATGCTTGGCTATCGGAAAACGGTTTCACTATAGGGGGGTTGACTAGGTGGAGTTGGGGGTGGAGAAAAAACCCAGTCACTGAGGGAGAGTGGCAGCAACTGGGCGAGCCAATGGCTGCCCTGAATTAAGTGATTTTGATATAGACGAAAAACAGGTGGGTTTGGCCTAATGCTCAAGGCTCCGAGTTCTCTGTTAGGGAGGTAAGACTTGAGTTGATGCGGGGGGGATGGTAAACCCAGGTGAGGATGGTTTCAAGTGGAATAGCTGGGCTCCTCTCAAAGCAAATTTCTTAGTTTGGTTCGCCAAGCAGGGAAGGGTTGCTTCTAAAATTGAGTTGATTAAGAGGGGTGTGGTCTTAGAGGACCCGTTATGCTGCAGTTGCGGTTTTATGCAGGAATCGACGGAGCACATTTTTGTGGGTTGTTTATTCACCAGATGTGTTTGGTGGCACGTGTTTAGGTGGTTAAAAATCGGTAACCTCATACAATTTGGTTCCCTAAATGATGTTTTGAGGTTTATGTTCGAGCAGCCCGGATCCAAGAGGTGGAGAAAGTTGGTCTTTGTTGCCTTTTTTGCTGCTGTTTGGAAACTGTGGTTAAGCCGGAATGAAAAGGTTTTTCTCGGGACCTCGACTCATTCGCTTAGAATGTTGGAGTTGATAAAAGAAGTCTCGTTTCTTTGGCTTAAGTTTAGGGCTAATTGTAACGCCTTGTCTTGGGAGGATTGGTTAGAATTTAATGTTTCCGGTATGTTGTAAGTCGTTTGCTTTTTCTGTTTGTTTTCCCAGCTAAAGTGGTTGTTGTTCAAAAAAAATGTTTTAACCGTCAAACGGATACACTGTTTCATGAAGTATCATGTATTTGTGTCATTTCAATAAAACATTGTGATCGTTCACAACCTATAAAACAAAATCTTTGGTCATTTTTTGGGCGTATAGTTCCATAAAAGAAATATACATACTAGTTCTTACTTTTTTTTTGAATTATCTTATTAAGATTTCGAGTTACTCATCAAGATACTTCAATATGAAAGTGATAACAAAGATCATCTACAATAAAACCTACATCTATGCAAGTTAGATTTGAACTTTTTTTACTTATAATATCAAGAAATGTGATTGGATTGTGTTTAAAGGGTGGCATAAAATTGACTTGAGGAACATTAGTTAAAGCTTGATTCAAATGTTTGAATAAATTTAAAACATCTATTAAAACTATATTTGATATGAGAATTATGTTAGTCACTTGCTAAAAGCTTAACTTGTTTACGATTCATAGTGTATTTTGAAAGTGATTATTAGAAACTTTAAGATTAACAATGGAAATGATATTATCAGATAAAACTATGAATGCTTAAGTATTTTAATTAGTTATTGAGTAATTAATTGGTTTTATTAATCCAATTTATTATCTATATTTCCAAATTGAATATATAGACCCCAAATTATGAAAAGATGATAATCATAGCAGTGTTAGCTAATGCTGCAAATTTGATTATTGCTACTTCAGTTTTGCAACATATCACATGCACTGCAACCTAGGAAAATTACATGTAATGATATTGTTCTTCCTATGGCATCCACTATAAAAGTTAAATCATTTACCTAGTTGTCATGTTTGCATGGTGGCCCGAAAACTTTTCTATTTTAAGTCCTATTTTTGTTATTAAAACAATTCATTATATGATATCAAGTTTATTATTCATCTTATTTTCGATCCAAATTGATCATTTATATTAGTTGATTGAAGTAGTAAAACCAAATATTGTGTTGTATATTGGGAATGTTGTTAATTAGGGTTACAAGGGCCTCCTTAGACAAGGAGAGATATTACACTTGAGTTCTTACATAATCATTAATAACATTTGGTTTAATATTCTCCTGCAAGCTAAGCATGAGAGTGATTCTAGCTTGAAATGTAAATGACATCTAGATTCATCCCCGCCTGTAGTACGGTGATGGTGGTTGATGGCATGTTGCATCCCCCTGTGAACTGACAGTTTTCTTGAGCACCCGTGTTGGCATCTCTCCTCAACTTTCGATCGGAAGTTCTTACACACCACCAACTTTAGAATGAGTGTCTTCTATTGATTGAAAGGTTACCTTGCACGTGAACTGTTCTTCAACAATGACTGTTGTTTAGCAGGTGATGGCCCGTGCGTTGACCGTGAAGTGGCGGCAACGTCGTGTTGTGGCGATGATGACTATGTTTCCATGTGCCGGTTGTTTCTGCGAACCCTAGTGAGCAGGTGATAGCAACGTCTTCCAATGAGAAATGGTTGTGTGCTGCGATGAGGGACGACGACGGCTAGGGTTTGGTGGTAGCCGGTTGTAGTGGTGGTGAGATAGAGGCGGTGTTGGATCTTCTTCTCGGAAAGTAAGAAAGATGTAAATGAAGTGGATCTTGAAGGCTGCAATAAGAAGAGAAAGAGAAGAAGGTTGGACGACGACGACCACCGCCACCTAGGTTTCCAACGAGTTTGTGAGCTCTCCTAGCTCTGATACCAAGTAAAACCAAATATTGTGTTGCATATTGAGATTGTTGATAATTAGGGTTACAAGGGTGTAACAAACCAAAATCCGGGTTTCGTTATAAATAAATAAATATTCTAATAAATATTATGGTGAAAATAATATATTAGAAATAAGTTGAAACAAGTGGGTTTCAAGTTAGTAATGGGGTTATATTAGTTTTAATTAATTTTAGAATGAAATGGGTGAAATATAAGTTGAGGGGCTAAAGGTGTAAATATGGCAAGTCTGCCATATTGACTTATTGAAGTCAAAATTAAGACTTCATTTGGTTGAGGTCGTTTGTGTTCAAGAGGATAAAAAGGAGAAAACTCAATTGAAGCCTAAATCGTGCATTTGAGCTTGGATTTGTGAAGGTTTTGGCTCACACAACACCTTCCTAATATCAAGTAAGTGTAATCTTCCATTGATTTCACCTTTGAATGTGTTAGTAGGTGGGTTTTGTAGAAATCTAGAAATTATGTATACATGTGGTAAATTAGTGTTAGATTGTGGATAATCTAGCTTAACTAAAGGTAAAGAGTGGTGATTAACATCCTAGAACCCTTTGATTTTGATTATGAGAAGTTAGGGTTCATATGGTGAAAATTGGGGGTGTTTGGATCATGATGCTAGAATGTTGAATTTATGATTAAGTGTTTAGGTGGTATTAGACACTTAAATGAACACCAAATTAACCTAATAAAATTTATTGAATGAGAAATTAGTGCCAAGGTATTGGAAAGAAAACTCAAGTAGATGAGTTGGAATTGAAAGAGGGTGTTTGGTTATGGGAATAACCCAAACGAGTCAGTTTGGGTTGGAAATGAAAATTGGGTTGTGGACTCAATTGTAATGTGATTTTGATGAATGTTAGATTACTAAACAATGTGTATATGTTTAGGTAATCAAATTGTGAACCGAGGAGGAGGCACGAGATCTTCCAACTCAAAAGGTAAGTGCCATTGCACTTACTTAGTTATGTTGATAATTGGGTGGTATATGTGTGCATACTATGAGATGAAATGAATTTGTAAGATTATGCATGATCTAATATGTAAATGTGGTGAATTTGGTGTAATTGACTTATGTGGTAAATAGTCAATCTAATATGTAAATGTGATGAATTTGGTGTAATTGACTTATGTAGTAAATAGTCAATCTAATATGTAAATGTGATGAATTTGGTGTAATTGACTTATGTGGTATATAGTCAAACAAAATGTGATAATTTGGTGAAATGGTGGATTGAAGTGTGGAATACTTCAAAAGACAGAGATATTACACTTGAGCCTCTACACTATCACTAATAACATTTGGTCTAATAGAAGTTAACATGTGTTTGCGCAGGAGATCTGATATAGCTGATTCAAGAGGCAAATTGGGTTGATTTTGGTAAAAATAAAAAAAGGTTGCATATGATTTGGATCAACTTATAATGGGTCAAAAACCTGTCACTTTTACAAAACTTGCTAACTTAAAACGACTCCTATCAGCACCACTCATAACCATTGTTTGTTGCCGCCACATACTCATCGTCGTTGAGACCACTGCCACCACCACCAACAACAACACCATTGTTGCCTCCGCCGCCACCAATGCCTCTACCTCCACTGCCACCCCACCTACACCATCACTGACACCACCTCATCATTGCCACGATCACCATCGCCAACACCACCATGACTCCAACACCACTTACACCACCACGAATCCAACACCACTGTCGACACAACCTCCACCGCTGACACTTCCACCATACCCATCATCGCCTCCACCTCGCCACCGCTACAACTATCATTGTCACCACCACCGTAAGGCGCCATCATGTTAAACCTTTTTTTGTAGACCGAGGTAGTGGGACGCCCACCCACTTCGGTCGAGCTCTAAAAGAGGATCCACTGTAGAACCAACATGCTTTGAGAGGGGGAGTCATTGGCACAATCCACTGATGCTTCATATCACATTTATTTAAAGGCAGTTAGAGTGGTGGTAAGATCTCCACTATGATATTACGAGTGATCCTAGTAATAGTAGCACCGCGAGAGCTACGCTCCTAGTCCTCTACAGAGGTATGGTCTTAGATAATGTAATTATTTTGTCGTCAACAAACTACTAATAATTTGTTTAATGTTTATAGATTACCGTCTTACAAGAACAAACAGTGAGGATGTAGAGAAATTAGCAGGAGATGGAGCACGCAAGGGTTTAGAGATGCATAAGTATTTCAAAGACATATTGAAGAAGAGGTTGGAGGCATTGTTGAGGGCTGAATGAAGTTGTACCAATATCAACCCTGACCAACCCCACCCCAGAACCCTCCCGCTCCCGTTGGATATATTTTGTATGTTACAATATAGTTTGATTGAAATGAATTTTATTTTTATTTACAATATTTTTTTTTAGGGAAAATTACCAAAATGGACATTTGACTAGTCAATGTTGTAAAAATAGACAAGGTTTTTCAGCCTTCTTGGGCATGGTCATTTAGGCTATTTGCCGGCTGAAAAAGGCTAGTTCAGCCGGCTTGGATTTCCGGGCCAAGTCAGTTTTTTTCAGAATTTCAGCCAACCAGGAATTGACACGTGAAGGTGCATATTCCCAAGACGGCTAAAGCCCACTTCCAAGCAAGCTTAGCCGACGAACTTTTTTCTTTTACATGGCTCAGCCGGCTTGGTTCGAGATGGCTTCCCCGACTTGGCTTAGCCGGCGCCGAAGATGTCATTACACTACTTAGCCGGCTGAAGTGGACTAGTTAGCGTGCTTCAAGTTTTTCACTCACTTATTTAAGTTAGTTTTCCAATTTTCTCCATTTTTTCTTAATTTCTCTTACAAATCTAGTTTTTTTTGTTGAATTGCACTAGTTTCTAGTCTCTTACAATTTTGAAGAAAATTTCAATGCACTTTGTGAAGTTGTTCCTACTGTTCGCGATACGTTACTAGGTGTTGGTTTGCATAAATGGGCATAAACACATTTTGTTGATCAACGTTATGGCATTATGACATCAAATAGTGTTGAGTCTATTACGCGTTATCACGTTATGCTCGACGGGTGCCTATTACCAAACTAATTGAATTATTTCGTGAGTCGGTCCAACAATTTTATTTCAACAGGCGACACCAACCAAGTAAATAAGTTTATATTATAGCAAGCTAAGTTATAATATATTGTAGGCTAAGTCATCAGATATAGCATGCTAATATATAATGCTAATGTTTCTCATTTTTGTATAGCAAACTAAGTAATAACATATTGTATACTAAGTTAACAGATATAGCAGACTAATATATAATGCTAATGTTTCTAATTTTTGTATAGCAGGCTAAGTAATAACATATTGTAGGCTAAGTTATCAGATATAGTAGGCTAATATATAATGCTAATGTTTCTAATTTATTTTTTTTACTTCCAGCTAAAAATACACATGATCTAAGTAGTTAAAGCAAAATTTGAAATTTGAAAAGTGAAAATGAAGGTTGAAATGAGAAGATTTATATTTATAAAACTCGAAGTATGCTAGTAAGACTATTTCAGCCCGCTATCAAGTGTAATAACATATTCAGAGCCGGTTAAGCCAAGCCTAGCCGAATTAAACAAGCCAACAAGAAAGCCATCTCTAACCAAGCCAGCTGAGTCATGTAAAAAAAAGTTCGCCGGCTAAGCCTGCATGGAAGTGGGCTTTAGCCGCCTTGGGAATATGAACCTCCACGTGTCAATTCCTGGTTAGTTGAAATTCTGAAAAAAAGCTGACTTGTCGCGAAAATCCAAGCAGGCTGAACTAGCCTTCTTCAGCCGGCTAATAGCCTAAATGACCATGCCCAAGAAGGCTGAAAAACCTTGTCCATTTTTACAACTTTGACTAGTAAATGTTCATTTTGGTAATTTTCCCTTTTTTTATTTTGTTGTATTTATTATTTATTGTAATGTGTTATTTCCATTCACAAACATCCAACCATGTCGATGATCATTTGTTAATTCTTTACCCACACCTTTTTCGCCATGGACTTTCACCGACGAATCATCGATGACCCTACCTTCACTGAGGGATCACCGATGATTTTGACAATAAGGTCCCGTGATTTGTAGTATGTTTGAATAATAACTATATTAGGTCAGTAAAAAAGAACTTTTAAAGATGCTTAAATTTAGTTCTATACAGTTTCAACTGTCTATTAGAAGTAGAAAAAAAAATGTCTGAGCAAGAGATAATGGTAGATCATGAGTTATACACCACGATCGACTAGGAATATAGAAAAACACACGATCGACTAGGAATATAGAAAAATCTATATCTTGCCTATACTTTTAAATAAACCAGACACTTGGTTGCACTTGAAACTTAATTTTTTTAGAATCCATCTAAATCATTATACATTTTTGCATCCAGTGTTATCTTTCTTCTCTTGCACTTTTTTTCTTGTAATTCTTATCGTTGCTACAATAGTATTTATAAGAAAATAAAATTTAAAAATAATATATTCAACCCATGTAGCTTCCTACACGTTTATATCCCTAAACAATTAGGTTACCAAAACATATAATTCTAAAAGTATAAATGTAAAACAAAATATGTAAGGCTAAGTGGAGCCGGCTAAAGAGTAGAAGCCGATGAAGAATCCGCAGGCTAAAGGGCCCAACTGAAATAGCCGGTGGTGTCACGTGGCATCAGCCGACTGAAAGTGCCGGCTATTTAGCTTGGAGATTCGCCACGTGGCTTAGCCGGTGTTTGTGAGACAATGTCTAAGGATTTCTAGGCTGAAAGTCAATGTCTGCTTTGATAAAACGGTTTGATCAAATATCTATTTTGGTAATTTTCCCGTAATTTCATCACACAAAGAAGACCAAAATATTACAAATTATAGGTCACTGGTACTCAAGATATTTAAGAATTAGTGGTATCAACTATGATAAAGTTACAAGGGGAGAGCGACATTGAGATTGGAGAAGATGGACTTTTATAGACGACTCATTGATTTTGATAATTGTTTTACTGGATAGTGTTGGAATACATTAACATGTTGAATACTTATACTAAGCATTCGGATATTGAGAAAAACAACATTTAAGCTTTTCATTGTGAATAAGATCAAATCTGTTTAAAATAGTTGCAACTTGATTAATGTCTTCAACTTAAGTGAAAAATCAGCTTGAGTAGATCTACTGTATCACTAGTTTGGTTTCCAAGGTTGAATATCCAATGTCATGAACTAGGCTATACTAAAGTTAGATAAACCTATCTTTAACTTTTATATAATAAGTATTTAATCATGATTGATCTTTATCACCTTTTTCATAAAAGACTTATACAACAAGAGTTTAAATATTCACATATAGGTCATCATCAAATACACATTTGTTATTTCTTAAGCCTAACAAAATACTTTTTTTCTTGAACGACGAATTCACACATTCACTAAACCAACTTTTAAATCTACATCATTTGTTTACAATATGACTTAAACCTCAACCACTTGGAAGGACACCATTTCAATACCTTGGTGCCATTAGGCTACGTGTCCTTTGGTCCTAACAAATTACTTGTGTATGTGATTTTGTTTATACCAAATTAATCCGTTAAGAAACACATTCAAAAGTTACTTCTATTTTTATGGAAAAAAACACTCGTTAGCTTTTTATTATGTAAAGTAGAAGTAACTTTAAATGGTAAAAAATATATGAAAGAAATTTTTTTATCATTGATCATTTTGTAGTTTTGTTAATCAATTTATAATAAATTAGTTTCACAATTAGTGTTTATAGTTGAATTAGTTTAATATTTAAAATTAAATAGTTATATATCCTACTCTTATACAGTCTCTCTTTTTAATCATTCTAAAAAGAAAATCTTTATTTGTCGTAATATCCATTCAACATTAATATATTATAAAACTAGCTTAGACCCCTTGTAATACACACGTGTAAAAAATATCAATACATAAATTTTAAAATATGTATTTTACAGGTGTAAAAATGTATTACTATACATATACTAAGAATATAAAACAAAATTCAAAATATGTAAAAAATAATATATAATTGGGTTTCGAAAATACGTGAATTACTATTTAATATAATTTGACTTTCATTTACTATTTGATTGAAAATAAAAATTACATAATTAGATTTCAAATTTTTTTTTATAATAAAGGATAATTAAAATAAATATGTTTTATTAGTATAATTAGTAATTTATTAAAATATATGGGTGCATTTAATAAGAGAGAGTCGAAAAAGGAACGATGATATTGAATATGGTGACGACGTGACTAATAAAAATATTTATTTATTATACAGTATACATATAGATTTACCTTAAAATGAAAAAAAGTTTCGATAGTTATGAGTGGTACTTCATCTTGAAGTCTAAGAATATATGGATATAAAGTGTCATCATTATATTTGCTTACTTATTACAGATCTACCTTTCTTTCACATTCACTCTCTTTCTCAATCCACCTTGATTGATAACTTTTTTTCTTTGAAACTTCATCAAACAAAAGTTTAAAGATTGGATTTTATTATGTGAGTAAGTCGTATTTTATTGTATACCATGTCAATATTTCATTAAATTGTTCTTAATTTATGTCTTTGTAGTATAAATTAAGAACACTCTAAAGAAAAATGATTTGACCAATAACATAGAGAAAAACAATACAACTTTTATATGTATAAAATATATATATACACACACTTTTAATACAAAGCTGTTGGAAATTTTGAACAAAAATAATTATTATTTATTGATAAGATAACTATTAGTTAGTATGCGTGTGTGAGATGATCACAACAAACTAAACCATGATTAAAACGGAGCTAAGATGAATGAGATATTGACGCTCCAAGACGTGTTTGAAACTTAAGATATGTGAACTTTTCTCATATTGGTGGGATGATAAAACTTGAATGAGTTTATAAAGGGGGGGGGGGGGGCTTATAAAACCTTGTTACATTATAAGGAATGACACTCAGTGGTAGTCAGTAGGCTGCTGAGCACCCAGCACGCTCGGGCCTTGAACGAGGGCGATAGGCGTAATGTGATCTTTTTATGATGCACTAGTATTTTTTACATGTGCCGTGTGGCGTGGTGTGTGGATCTGCGGGCACGGTTGTCCAAATAATAATTTTTAAACTCCCTTTATCTATTTATAATCTATGATGGGCTTGATTGTGAGTTTCTCTTTCAAACTTTTTTCTTACAATTTTACATGGTCTTCGTTTCTTTTCATAACCCATTACTACATGGCCCGTTTAAAATGGATATAGTCATCTACGCATCTATACATACTAATAAATAAAGGTTTTGGGGTGCCACATGTCACTCTCTCATGCCTCCTCATATTGGTTTTCCCGCCTCTCTCTCCAAATAAATGCACCACTATTTTATTAAATAATAATTATATTATAAATATATTATTAAAGAAGAATAATAATTATATTAAATAAGAATATATAATAAGAATTCAAAATATAACTAATTAAAGAAAAATATTAATTTGTTATATACACACACATTTCCACTTGATATATCTCGAGACTATCATAATATTCTGATAAGTTAGGACGTATTTATAAATTTATAAGTTTTATCTTTTTTTAATATACAATCTCGTGTAATACACGGGATTCTAACCTAGTGATATAATATAAGAAGTTATATTTGTATATTTAAAAATGCATATTTAATAAATAGATTACTTTAAAAAAATTCTTGTGTTGATACAGTATTACAGTTGTATCAGTACAACATACTGTATAAATTTAATAAAATTAACCAAACTAATATATAAATTAAGGTGAATAGAATAACTGAAACAACTGAAATAATTGAGAAATCATTTCTTCAGTGATGTTTTCTTTAATAATCAAGTTTTATGGTTTGTTTATAAATTATATATATGAATAAATAGCCGAATTAACTTGATCAATCCCATAATAACCGATTAAATATGAAAATCTTAATATAAAAAATATCAGTTATAGGTTCGGTTATAGCCTATAGCCGAATCGAGCCACCCCTCCCCTACTTGCTTGTTAATTTAGGGAAAAAAGATTTGATACGTAAATAATAATGTCTCATCATACTAAAGATTAAAACAGAACTTTTGGTTTTTTTTTATTTTTGCCACCAAAGTTTTCGATTTTATACATTCAGTGTAATTGTACAACCCAACTAGCGCAGGGCACAAGCTGATGAAGCTTTAATGTTTTTTCTTTACAACTTTCTTTTCATGTTATAAAAGTTTGCTTTCAATTTGACAATAAAACAACCCTCTAGCTCTAATGGTTAGTGCATTTTTATATTTCTTTCTAAAAATATTTATATTCTTTGTTCTTTTAATATTTTTTTTGTTAAAATTTCTTTTTGGTTTTCTAAATTCTTTTATTCTTTTTTTTATATTTGCTTTTTAACGGTTTTGTTTTCTTTTATAAAGTTTCAAATGGTATCAAAGCAAATTCTAAATTTGGGTGGGGCATGATTTTTTTTGTGATTCTATATTCGTTTTTGTAGCATCTTATTTTTCGCTCAGGTGTTTATTTTTATCGACGTTCCCACGTCAACTTATTTCACGGTTTAACGCACCCATCGCAATGTACGGGTTTATCGTTGCTTTGTGTTTCTTAGCGCTCATTTCTACAGGGACATAATACTTCCTTGATTTCTTAATGTAACACTCGTTCTTACAACGACGTTTTTCTAAATATACCGTTATGACGTGTTTTCTCTTTACGTACTTAACCACGTCTAAAACCCGCTACAACGCGCGGGGTTAACTTACTAGTTTTAATTATTTGATAACTTCAAAAAGATTTAACAAAATGACTAACTTGATAAATGATATGAAACTAGAAATGTTGTCCCGCGCTTCGCGGCAGGAGACGGGCCTTAAACGGTTGAGGCGGGTGACATTAATGTGGATAAGCACACAAAGAAACATGGTTAAATACATAAAAGAAACGTATGAAGTAACGGCGACCCAGTTGTGGAGATCGAAACATAGATAAAAGGCAGTTATATAATGGTACCGATGTTTTTCAGTCGCTGTCGATCTCATATTTCACAGTACCAGCACGTCACCGTCATGTGATATAACCCATTACGTGTGCTTCGGCGATGACACTAACGTGACTAAATACATAAAATAAACGTGTGGAGTTGTCACGACTCGATTATAGAGATTTGGGAGTAGATAAATTGCGGTGCAAATATGAGTTAACATTGAAAAGACAAATTCGTTAAAGAAGTTAGTAACAAAGAAAAACAAAATAGAAATATAAAGCAATTTTTTTTTTACAAATGAATACAAAAAAAGTAAAAGTAACAAATAAAAAAAACCCGGTTTGTCACACCTTAAACTCGAAAATGTGTCTTCGGATTTAGCAAAGTTATTGTAGGAAAAAATAAAATTAGTAAAACAATAATGAGTAAAAAATATATATTATACATACTACAAGTATAAAGTTAAGAGTTTAGAAACTTGATTAATAAATTAAAAATGTATATTATAAATACTACAGACGTAAGAGTTTAGAAATTTGAATAATGAATTAAAAACGTATATTAAATTTTATCGGTATATTAGAATTTTTAGTAAAGTTAAGAGTATTATTTAAAAATATAGAAAGTTTAGGGTTATACATAAAAAAAATTAAAAAAAAACAAAAGAAAAAAAAAATTCCTTTAGGTCGCCGACCTTTCATATTAAGTTAGTTAGGAATTTCTTGATTATTAGATTTCTATTATTTAATAAACATGATATGACATGATATTTGTTATTCCTAACATACTATGTCGGTGGGTTTCCGCACCGACTTGCTTATATATCGAGTAAATTAGTTTTTCTATGGTACACAGATAGAAGTTCGATACCGGCCTGTGGCTTTCAACTATTTTTTTTTCTTATACTTTTACGTATTAATTTACTTTTTCTAAATTCTTATACCGCATTGTTCGGGGCATGATAATGTTTTTTAAATATGATTTAGTCTCCATAATCGATTCGTCGTAACTTTATACATTTCTTTTAATCATACTGTCCCACTGCAACACACATATGTATCTTTTAATCGTACCGCCCCGCCTCAACGCGCGGGTAACGTGAAAAATGAGACCGACACCGACTAAAAAACATCGGTTCCGTTGTCTTTTATTTTCTTTATGTTGCAACGTTAATTTTATACGTTTATTTTTGTACTTAACCACGTTAATGTCGTCGCCTCAACTATTTAATGTTCGTCTCCCACCGCGGAGCGCGGGGCTACGTTTCTCAACATTTATATTTTCAATTTGTTTGCATCAGTGGACAAATAAGTATAATTTCTATGTATATTATATTTATTTGTGATATAATTTTTTTTAGAACGACAACTGTCGAATAGCGTGACGCACCTCCCGTCACATGGGGAAGGCTCAATCAACCATGACCAGTATGTTGTCTTAACCGGGCCAACCTGGCGTCGAGGTTGGCGAGCGTTCAAGGAAAAACCCATAGAGAACGGCCCATAATTAGGCTTGAGGGGATACCTCAATTAAGGGTAGTGAACCCTGGTCTCTCATGATAAAACCCTGTTGGATCAGTCTAACTCAGAGGCCAATGACCAATTGAGCCAAACGTCACTTGTGGCCCAACCCCCAAAATAAATTGTGAGAAGTGGGGATTGAACTAGGGGTGAGCAGAAAACCGAAATAACCGAACCGAATTAACCGACCAAACCGAACCGAACAAAAAACCGGAAAACCCGAACCGAAAATAACCGAAACCGACATTTACGGTTATTCAATTACCCATAACCGAATTAACCGAACCGAACCGAATAACATCAATTTGTAATATTTTTACAATAGCACCCATGCTCCTATAACATTCTTGATTCACACAAACTTAAGAACTTCATATTCATTTTGACTTTAATTCCAACTATCTTCTTTTATGTATGGGTGTATGTAGTTATTTTAAATTACACACAAAAACTTACATAGTCGATTTTTTGGTGTCTTATTTATCTAGCATTTTCAATATGTCTTTACCATTGCAAATGTTAATTTACTTGAGATTGAAGAGAAAAGTATCCAAAAAAAGGTTTGTGGCATCCAACATTAGAGGGAAGAGAAATATAGTCAGGTGAAGTATGCTATAAATAAAGAAGGGATGACATCCAACTAGAATGAATAAAGCTTGAAAATCTTTTTTGAGACTTTTTGCATTAGTATTTCATGTTTTTTAAGTTTGCTTTTGGTTAATAAATGTTATTTTTTGGCTTGGTTTGCATTGGTTAGCCTAATATGTGGTTAACCGAACCGAAAATGAACCGAATGCACTTATGTAACCGAAATAACCGAAACCGAATGTTTATTAAATTTCATTAACCGAAAGTTTTGATTTCGGTTTTGGTTAGAGGTGAAAACCGAACCGTGCACACCCCTAGATTTAACCCACAACCTTCACCGATTCAACCCTCTGGTTGGGGATACGATTGAACATTATTCACATTGGATTTTTATTCGCATTGGATTTCTTTAGGGGTGTGCACGGTGCGGTTCGGTTTTGAGCCCTAACCGAAACAAAACCGAAACTTTAGGTTAAGGTATTTTGATAACCGATCGGTTTCGGTTAATCGGTTATAGATGTTGGGTCGGTTCGGTTTTCGGTTAATAACCAAACATTGGCTTTGTCTAAAAAAATTTACTTGGTTTAAAATTTTTTACTCCACCAAACGTTAACTTTGTCAAAAAGTTTGGTTAAAACCTAAAGTTTCTCAGAACTAACCATTCTTTTATAAGCCAAGTCTCAATTAATTTAACTTTAAACTTAGCGATGTGGGACTGGGTTAATGAACTCCATTTTTATAAGGTTCACACAAGCACCCTATGAAACTATTGTGGAATTAGTTTGCACCACAATTTCTTGCGTTTTATTTGTTCACCTCTAAGAAAACAAATGTGAGCTAAGTAGCACAGTTGGCTTTGAACGAATAGAAAACAATTTTAACTTTATCATCCTTAAACCCACATGTAACCCTCAATGATCCAAACAGAAAACATTTATAACAGTGATGCAATAATTGTATGTCCAATTTAATTATATACTTGCACCAAAATATGTTGTTTTGTTATCAAATGCTTAGCAGCAGATGTAAGGTTATTATTTTATCATAGGAAATGCTAACTATTGATAGAGAAATGTTAACCAACCGTAGATATATCTTGCTTACAAATGTTAATTATTGCTTCTTAAATTTGGATGGACTCATTAGTTAAGATAATAATGAGAAACTTTAATTTATATTGTTTTTAGCTTTTATAATCGGTTCGGTTCGGTTAATTCGGTTATGTCACACACTAAAACCGAACCATAGTTTTCGATTAATCAGTTATAGCTTAACCGAACCATCGGTTAATTTGGTTCGATTGCATCGGTTAATTCGGTTATGGTTCAGTTAATTCGGTCATGTGCTAACCCCTAGATTTCTCAACGATATTTGTGATATAAGTATGAATTTTATCACATCCTTATAATTTTGTTAAGAGATACCATTATTTTAAATTTTATTTACTTTTATACCTTTTACATTTCATTGCCCGTATCTTTCGCTATTTAATGAAATATTTATATTTTATTTGATCTCTTTCTTCGTTTACAAGCACTCTTGAAATATAAGAAAAGATATGGATGATCAATGAATAGCAAGTCCCTAAAACATAAAAAAAAAATCTAACATACAAAAGTTATATTAAATGGTTATGTTTGAAACATGATTATACTAATAAAACCACTTATTGAAAGTTTATTTTTACCTTTTTAATATAAGAAAAGGTAAACATGATTATGCTAATAAAACGACTTGTTGAAAGTTTATTTTTCCTTTTTAATATTAGAAAAGGTTTAAAAAAAGTTGATACAATTAAGAAAAAAAATACTAAAAATAAAATATTAAGGTAAGAAAAAGATAATCGTGAAGAAGCCAAACAAAGTGTAAACACAGACTTACTTATAGTTAAACTCGAACAAATACATTTAAAATTGTGTAATTTAAACATCATTTATTAACTCATTTATTTTAACGAGTCAAACAAGTTGTAAACATGTTTAATTAAATAAGTTAAACATGTTAGCAATTTTAACTCCATTTTTTTACACTTCACATTTTTACACTCGTCAAACAACTACCTGTCGGTGGTGGTGTTGATCGGAGAACAACGACGATGACCACGGCGGACCAGGTGACGGGGGATTCACGTGGTAAAAACCGTTTCCGTCGTCGGAACACCATCCTCATTCCGTTTCCGCTGCCATCAAATATCATCTCAGCATCCGCCACCGTTTCTACGGCAGAACTCTAGATGGGGTGTCGCTGGAAAACTCATCCCGTCACCATCTCCGTCGTTTAACATTGTCACCGTCGCTATCTAGGCTACCCAACGCCGTCTGCTACCGTGTCTCCACCTCTGTCTCTGCTTCCTGGAATCGTTAACCGCCGCCGCCGCCATTTCTGTTGGAGCCACGACCCGTCATCGGTCAGGGGCGAGGTGGAGTCGGAGATCCGGTGGACGGAGGGGATTGATGCCAGAGGAAATTGCCATTCACGTTATTGAGTCTCATATACATTTTATTGAGTCTGATGATGAAGAATAAGAAGAAGAGGTGAGGGGTATATTAGTAAATTTGCACAAAAATTAACAGAAAACTTAACGGAGTTAAGGACAAGGGACGGAAACTGTTAAAATATAAAACGTTAGGGATGAAATGTGGTATAAAGGGACGAAAACTGAAATTTTGTGCAAACCTCATGGACGAAAAGTGAAGTTTACTCTAAATAGAAAGTAATATTTTATTCGGATAAAAAGGAGTATATAAATGTCAGCCAGCTGACTCCTTCAAGTACTCCGGTTCCTTTGGCACTACTACCATTGTCTATGCAAATTCTCCGAAAACACACACACCTAACATTCGGATCTGAGATCCATTTATCCCATCATTTCTGCAAATTTCATATTCCACTACATGAACTTCCATTTTCGACATAATCATTGCGAAAAGAAGTAACCGCGGCTCCTAAGGATTCCTGTTTAGATCTCACTGGAAGGAAACACAGGTACGTCGAAATTGGAAGAACTTGTATGTACCTATCTAACCGACATGTTGTCGGATAGGCCCGACACATTTGGTCAAATCTTGTCCGGACAAAAACAAGACAAAATAAAATAAAAAATACCCTATATCGACGACTTGTCTTCAAGCAAAAACTTCTGGGAATAGCGGCATATCTACCCCACGTGTCAATAAAAATTAAAAAATTAGAACGAGTTATACCGACGTTTTCGCCTATGCCGACGGCATTTTGTCGTCGTTATAGCCCGTCGTATCAGACAAGTATTCTTGTAGTGTAACTTGCATGTTTACAAATTTTAGGTCAGAATTATTTGTAGTAATGCAAGATGATATTATATAAAAAATATTTTCTGATGTAGCAACTCACATAGGATGGGATTGCAAATTGTCACATAACATGCATGAAGAAAAAAGGCCAGATATAATAAAACTTAAACGGAAGAAAGTTATTATCATAAGGCAATTCTACTAACAAAAATATTAAGTTTGGTCAAAGTAACTCACACGTTAACTATATGTGTGTATATGACCTTAAATAAAATATAAAATATAACAATGTTTAGTCAAAATAGCTAGTATTCTAAAATTAATTAAAACAGAAAATAAGAACCTGCTAAATCTAAAATAAAAAGAAAAACTTTTCTTGATGCTTTTCTAGAGTTATTGACCCGTTTCTTCACACTTTTTTCGCATTCTTACCAATCCACATACTAGTCTGCCATTCGAGTTATCGTTCCCCGTTAGCAATACGCGTGCATCTTTCGACTGATTTACTCTGGTATCTATTTTGTTCATGCCGATGGAATGCGAAATTTGAGATATGAAGACAAGCAGTTCAATGTGTTGAGTGAATCTCCATTGATTTGTTACCTTGTCTAATCTTAATCCTCAATGGTGTCCTAACAGGAAAGCAAACCAAACCTAAACAATTTAATTCCAAAACAGAATTAAATGTGTAACATCCTAGGAGGCCACACATCCTGGAACTACTCTCATCTTAGCACGCTTACCTCTGAAAATTTCCTCTCATCCACATCCAATACGCCGAAAACGCGTTTGTGATATTTGAGGTCTTTCCTTTGGATGTGGAATTTGCCTAAGGTGTCACACAACATGTATAATTTACAACATTTTCTTTATTGATGGTAGTGAGTTTTGTTCCTGATATCCCCATACAATATCTTGTTAGATGGTATTTTAGTCATTTTACTAATAGTCAAGACACTGCCATTAGGCTACATAAAATGTTACAGTTTTCATGGGAATCTATATATTTGTTATTGTTTCACTTCAACGTTTAATCTACACATATTTGTAAGCATTTTATGGGTTCTTATGAGATATAATTTTCTTTGGTACTCCACAGATACAAATTTATAAGCAAAATAGGTGAAAATAAGCATGGTTACTAAAGATGATAGAGGTCAAGATGGTAATGCTCCACTTATTGTTGAAGATGAAAGAAGAAAGGAGAATAATTATATGGTTTACCTCAGCACATTTGTTGTAGTGTGTGGTTCATTTTCATTTGGAACAGGTGTAAGTACTAAGTTGGATTAGTTGTTAAGTTTATCTTCTTCAAATCTAGAAATAAAAAACTATGTGAAAATATTGCCAAGCATGATTTTTTTGGCTTTCACTTTTCAGGTTGGATATTCATCTCCTAGTGAGATTGGCATCAAGAAAGATCTAGATCTAACTATAGAACAGGTTAGTTTCAACAGTCTTAGAATATCGGATTGATAAGGCCGAGAACACCAGGCGATTTTTTTGGGAAAACACAACTTACGACTCTTTCCTTTTATTAATATAAAAAATCACACTTTATAACGAAACCCTACACCTCTGTTTATACTAAAACAAACTTAACCCCCACGTATCTTAAAAACCTTAAACTAGGAAACCGAATAATATCCTAACCTAAAAATAAGAAAATAATTATCCTAAATTAAATCTTACCAAATAAACATAATACCAAAATAGAATTATAAAAAACAAACCGACTTAAAAAACAACTCAACAATCTCAGATCCTCTACATATCACACGATGTTTCTTCACTTCTCTTGATTCAATTTGTTATTAGATCATGTTTTAATTAGTAATATTAGAAGGTAGTATTATGTAAATATAGTTATCATATATGGGGAAGGATCATAAGAAAACTCAATGTTTATGAGAAAATAAAAAAACTACTTATTAAAGGTAAAAAAAATAAGAAAAAATCATAACTTAAAAAATAAATCAAAAATTAAAAAACTACTTCGGAGACTTTGTTTCCCACGTCGTCCTCGTTAAAAAAAAATCGAAAAGTAGTGGGCTTAGCTTTTGGGTTTAGTTTAGCTTTTAGGTTAGGTATTGGAGGGGTGGAATGGTGTGGGGGGTTTAGGTTTTTGAAGGGTGGGTGGGGGGTTTAGGTTTTTGAGGGTGGGTGGGGGGTGGGTGGGGTGGGGTTAGTTTTTGGGTGGGGGTTTAGGTTTTTGGGGGTGTGTTAGGTTTTTGGGTTTAGTTTAGGTTTTTGAAGGGGTGGGGTGGGGGGTTTAGGTTTTTGGGGGGTGGGTGGGGGGTTTAGGTTTTTGGGTGGAGGGTTTAGGTTTTTGGATGTGGGTGAGTTAGGTTTTTGGTTGTACTACACATATGCGGTAGGAGTTTTTTGGTTTTTCTCATTAAAATGAGTTTTTTAATAAACTCACCCCTATCATATATAACCTCCACTGTAACTCTAATCTTTAACAATTATCTATACAATCACATTTACACACACTTAAGGTGTTTAACTTCTGGACTAACCGCTTCAAACGGTCTTTGACCAGAATCTCTCAAGTCCAGTCGCACCAACTTGAGTCACATAAGTTATTTAGTCACCCGACGTACTAGTCACCTTCATGGCTCCCCAGATTTACCGATCACCGCCTCTCCACAACTTGACACCTTTAGAAGATGTATCACTATGCCTCACGCAAAAAGTAGCCAAAACAAGCTTCTCTTGTCTTGATCGCACAACAACACCGGTCTTCGATCTTGAATCTCTCAAAAGAAGGAATAAGGAGAATTAGTGTTACCGTTTGTGTGAAACAAACTAAAAAAGGAAAACAGTTCTCCTAATAATTCTTACCAAATAAACATAATAACAAAATAAAACTCTACGTTATAAATTTTGTGAAACATCATTTTTAAGCAACATAAATTCAAAGTGAAGATGTTGGGAAAAAATATATAGATCAGACAAGAGCATTCAACAAAGAAATAAGTAATGACTTGTGTATGTATGACATACAAACCCCTCATACCAACCAATATTGGCAGTTTTGCCCACAAGGAGCCCATGACTTTGTTTTTGGTTAACGAGCGGAGACTTTCCAGGAGGTCACCAATCCTATAATTACTACCACGGAGTATGATTAACTCTGGAGTTCTCCTTTCATCCACAACCATTTGCATGCCGAACGCATTGGTGGTATTTGAAGTCAGACATTCCTCATGACCCATAATCTCTTATGTGGACAGAATTGTATGAATATTGGGTCACTTTTATTAAAATAATAATAAAATATAATGACGATACTCTCGTCATACGTGGGAAATCAACTTAGTATAATACCATTTACAAACCCGAACGAAAATAAATACAAAATTATATAAATAATTTATTTGAACCGGTGGCTTTAACGGGTACTCTAACAAACAACTTTGTCCTTAGCTACAACAAAGAACAGACTAAACGTTTTCGGTTTTGGTTGAGGATTCGTGTTCAACACGGGTCTCTTAAAACAGATTTCGGGTCTCCTCTAAGACGAACACGTCTATCTTCCAGGGTACAAAAACAGGAACAATATGTGTACTGCTGGAGATGTCCACGCGCCTGATGTTTTACCGGGTAAAGTATGTGTTTAGAATTGGTACGAAAAAGATGAAGTTGATGATGGTGGAAGAATTAGAGAGTGTTTCTCTCTAAATTATATGAAAATAATTCTCTAGACCTTCCTCTCTTTTTCATCTCATTTCCTCATCTTTTTCATCATTTTCAAAAATAACCAAAAGGTTCATTTTATGTTGATACCAAAAGACTATATTTAATACTAGATTAATAAGGCATAACTCCATATTTTAATTTGTATTAAACACAATAAAAAGAGTTTAATATGAATTTATGAGACAAAACCAAAACCACCATATGTTCATGACAAGGAATTAAGAGTCAAAAACAAAACACTCATAATGTTTTATGACAAAATATTTGTTAGCATTTAATAAAAAGATCAAATTTCTACTAGAATCACCCAAGTTCCACATTTTTCATTCCAACCAGTCAACTTCGAGCATCGATATCTCATTCATCTTTACTACATTTTGGATACGGTTTGTTTCGTTGTGAAGCTCTCGCATCATAGAACACAAACCCAAAAAATATTAATTATATTAATCGTAATTAAATATTATTATTTGTATCCAAATTTAGGGAAAACCCACATTTTCACTAATTTTTCCAATAAGAACTGCAGGATTTACCCAAGGTGTCACACTATCAATCAATAATAATGATAACAGAAATTATCAACCAAATCAGAATAGAAAAGGCAAGATTAACTTTATAAAAACTGTATGCAAGACATGTAGATATTGGCTAGAAATGCTTAGTTTACTTTTTCCCTAAAGTTCAAGAATGCAACACATTTAGAATCTGAAATTTGGAATGCATGCAATAGAATATCAGTAACACACTCAAAAGTATTAACTAAATGACTATGTTGTCTTTCTAGTATTCTTTGTTTGGGTCAATATTAACATTTGGCGCGATGATTGGTGCCATTACAAGTGGGCCCATGGCTGATTTCTTCGGTCGGAAAGGGGTAAGTTCATACAACAGTATAAATTATCTTATCATTTACAAATTAAAAAAAAAACTAAATCTTTCAATCCATATTCATACAGGCAATGAGAATATCTAGTGTTTTCTGTATAGGAGGGTGGCTAGCAAGTTACCTTGCTCAGGTATGCCCCAATTTACTCTACATATTATTAGAGCTTTGAACTCTCCAAATTGAAATAAAAAATGACCAAATAATATTCATTTTAATGATGAAAGGGGCCCATTCCTCTCGACACCGGACGGTTAGCAACAGGATATGGAATGGGAGTATTTTCCTTTGTGGTACATCACTCTGAATCATCAAACTCGTAGGAATCTTAGTTTCGGTTTACATAGTGTATACTTTATAAAGACCGAATAACTATGTTTTGTGTTGTATAAGGTACCTGTCTTCATAGCCGAAATAGCACCCAAACAGTTAAGAGGCTTGTTAACAGCAGCAAATCAGGTTATATCCCTATTAGTATTTAGATTTCATATACAAAACCACACACATACACACATTGAGCACTACAAAAGTTAGATATGTGATGCCTTTTAACGATTTTTTTTAAAGTGGTATTTTTTTAAAAACAAAGTGGTAAATGGTATGGTTGACCCAAAAAAGTGGTAAATGGTAAAACCGTGATTCCCAATCACGGTTTCAGTTCAAATTGGTATTATCGAGAGACGAGTCTGTTAGCCTAATTGCAATATCCAAGTTTAACATGTCACAATTGTAATTAGCCTAAAGTATGTTTAGGTGTCAATTATGTAATACTAGTAAGTGTAGGGGTCATTTGTGTACATGTCAAAGATAGAAACTGTATGGGCTTCAAAGGATACGTTCGTAGGTTTTAGGGTCACGACGTTTCATCCTTTGAAGAATGCGTCTGTATATATAGGGTAACATACGTATGTAAAAGTTGTTGGTTTTGTTGAATGTATGAATGTTTTATTAGGGTTCATCCCTGTTCTTATTTCTTCATCTTCGTCTTTGATCGTTAATGGCTTGAATGGATTAAAGAACGCTACAGAGTCTGCAATAAAGTTATTGGTTTACAATAAAGTAACTGAACCGTTCTTACGGATCACGGTTTCAGTTAAAATGGTAATCTTTGGCAAGTTTCTGACACACAAGGTGTTTGCAAAAATGAAGTTTTACCATTTACCACTTTTTTGGGTCAACCATACCATTTACCGCTTTTTTTTTAAAAAAAAATATCATTTTAAAAAAAATCACCTTTTAACTGTTTCCACACACTTTTGCAGCTCTTGATCATTGCTGGAGTGTCTGTTTCCTTTGTAATAGGAACGCTGCTGCATTGGAGAACCATGGCTTTGGCAGGTTTTTAGAAATCATTATTACTATTTCACTAATTGCATTCTTGTAACATAAAAGAAATCTAGAAGTAAGAACATATTATGGCTGCTTGATATAGTTAGTTATACAGGCAAGAAGGCACCGAATAGGCTTAACATTAAACCTTACTACACTAGATTAAAGCTAGTGATTTGGTTGAAGGATTGATTCCCTGTGTTGTTTTACTAGTGGGCCTCTCTTTTATACCAGAATCTCCTAGATGGCTGGTAAGGGAACGTGTCAAATGGGTCAAGCGGGTTGAAAGTCTAACTTCTAATGCATACAACCTCCTAAATCGTTTTATTTAGAAATTTGGATACTGATAGTAAAAATATTGCTTCTTTCAGGAGATGGTGAATATGGTGTCACGCACTTAAGCTTAGATTCGGAACCTCTCAAAATCACATTGTTTTGGTTAATTCACATCAAAACTACATCATTTTAGTTAAATAGCTACAAACTATTTTCCTAATTTTACTATCTTTCATTGAAATTTATTTCGTTTACAATGTTTCTCTATCATGCCTCTAGCTTGTGTAATGGCGAGTACAACTTTTCATGCTCATGATACACTGTGATAGAAAGAAATTAGAGCAAATTTAGCTTCTAGATATTTAACTAAAAGGTGGTAATTTTGATATATTTAACTTAAACGCCATAGTTTAGAGAGGTTTCGCATCTGAATTTAGGTGCATGACAGCACCATATTCACTTTTCTCTTTCTACGGTCATAACTGACTCATTCTAAAGATGATCCATTTAATCCAGTTACCAAACTCACTTGACCTACCCATCTTTCAACCTCAAGAAAAATTGGTTGGTATTTGAGTGGTGAAAATGTAAGCAATATCGGCATGCATGCAGGCTACGATAGGAAAACAATTAGAGTTTGATTCTGCGCTAAGGGAACTTCGTGGGAAGGATGTTGATGTATCTGAAGAGGCAGCTGAAATCAAGGTTTAATTTGCATTTCAACTTTTTTCACAGAAAGAATTTATAAAAATATCAAATGCTGCAATTTTTACAGGATTATATAGAAACACTAGACAAGCTCCCAAAAGCTAGACTATGTGATTTGTTTCAGACAAGATATATGAAATCGGTTACCGTAAGTTTGTCATCTTGTTAAACATTATAGTTACTAGATCTTTTAAATGAGACTTAAATATATGCTATGTCAAAGTTTAATGCTAATTTACATTGTTTTTTTTTCCAATTCTAATGAGAAGATAGGAGTTGGATTAATGATCTTTCAACAATTTGGAGGAATAAATGGTATCTGTTTTTATGCAAGCAGTATTTTTGTGTCTGCAGGTATGTATCTTGAATAATGTTCTTTTATGTTTCCAACCAGCAATCTAGCAACTTGAAGTGGCAGTTTCAACCCATTTGCTTATGAATGGGTTGAAGTTATGGTTCCTCCTCTCTAACGGGTCAAATTAGTCGAAATTTGTCCAAAAATATATTTTTAATGCATAAAACCTCTCAAACCATGTTAACAAAAAAACATTTTAGTTGAATAATATGACTTTCGAAATCATATTTGACTACTAATTATTTAAATATAATAAGTAGTTTTGGAAAAAAGTATTTCAGGTCAGCCCGACCCGTTTCCACTCATACAAAAAGTTACTCGTTTTGATATGTTACCTGACCCTTCCATCTTGCTACTAATGATCAAACCAAACTAGTGAAAACCCGCCCCTAAAAAAATGTTATTATAACATCCTTTGAATTCCTTTTGTTATGCTACCGAATGCCTGATTGAAAATCCTAGATCCGCCACTCATTTACAACATATTAAAGAAAACATAGTAGCCATATGTAACACCATTTATAGATACAACATATGTAACACTTTTCAGTACATTTGACATATATTTTTAGGATTTTCAGCTGATATTGGTACAATAACCTATGCTATTCTTCAGGTACTATCAATTTAAGTTCAAAATTCTATAGCTCTATTTTACTAAAATTCTTTTTTTCAGGTTGTGGTTACCACTTTAAACGCGCTATTTATAGACAAAGCCGGTAGAAAGCCACTGTTACTGGTAAACTTTGCATTGCATATCAACAACACATTGTATAATCTTTTAGCAGTTCTTTCTTGAACCAATACCGATTTTAAATCACATGTATATTCCAAGGTTTCTGTGGCAGGGATGACTTTAGGCTGTTTATTAGCAGCGGCTTCATTTTACATGAAGGTAGTAATCATGGTTTACATTGTATTCTTGAGTTTCAAAAATGGAAATGAAAAAAACTGAGAGCGCGTAAACTGTTTGTGTTCCAGACTTATCAAATAGCTCTAGCAGCAGCACCTGCGCTAGCCGTAACTGGCATATTGGTAAACATTACTTCAGTTGTAAAATTTGAGCTTTTGACATAAAAATGCATTCTGAGATCATTTTCTTCTTACACAGTTGTATATAGCAGGATTCTCATTAGGAATGGGAGCAGTTCCGTGGGTTATAATGTCCGAGGTATATAAGTACATAGATCAGTGTTCATTATTCATTCGGGTTGTATTTTTATGTCCAACGGTCAAACCAATAACTTTAAGGTGTTTGGTACGCCAGAATTCAATGGAATTCAACGGAATTGGAATTTGAATTCCATTCCTTTGGGTGTTTGGTACGTAAAATTCGTTGGAATTGGAATCCGAATTCCATTCTTAACGTGTTTGGTAGAGAAAGGAATTGGAATTGGAATTGGAATGAATTCCTTCAAATGAAGGATTTCAAATTCCTTCCAACTTGTGAAGGAATTCAACTAAAACAAATGGAATCTCCGACTACCGACCCTTGTCACCGTCACCAACCCTTGCGACCACTGCCGCCAACCCCGCCGCCACCACCGCCGCCTCGACTTCCGCCATCGCCACCCCGACCATCCCCACCGCCGCTCGCCTCCCTCGCCACCTCTGCCAACCGCCGCCTCCGACACAGACCGTTGCGACCACTTCCGCCAACCCCACCGCCGCCATCGACCACCACCTTCGCCCCGACCGTCCCCACCGCCGCAACCCCCGACCATCCCCACCGCCGCTCTCCGCCCTTGGAACCTCTGCCAACCGCCGCATCTGACTCCGACCAATTTGTTTACTTTTTAGTTTTTGCAAAGTTTATGCGACCATTTTTATGACCGGTTGTTTTTTTTACTTTATTTTTTTAAAAATTAACGACTAGGTTGCTACCAATTTGTTTTCGTTTGCTAATCCAATCGCTAAGATTGTGAAATTTCAAATTCTATTCGTAATTAGATGAGTGTTGTATCTAGATATTCTCCATTAACATCAAGGGCACGGCTGGTGGACTGGTGACATTTGTTAACTGGGTTGGTGCATGGGCTGTTTCCTTCACTTTCAATTTTCTCTTGAAATGGAGTTCATATGGTAAGCGTAACGCGTTAAAGTATTTTTTTTTAATATTTATAGATATTAACATAATAACATGTTATGTTGTTTATTTCAGGCACTTTCCTCCTTTATGTAGCAGTAAATGTAGCTTGTATTGTGTTTGTCATCAAGATGGTGCCTGAAACAAAAAGAAAAACTTTGGAACAGATACAAGCTGTCATTAATCACCAGTGACACAAATATCACACGTTACAAGTTCGTTATTTAACATTACATTCTTGAACGAGTATCAAATCGACATCATAATAAATCATTAATCATTTCTTCTATGTTTTTGTGTATGAATTGTTTGTGAATGCTACATTTATTAAGCATTCGGCATGTAGATACGAAAGGGGTAAGTTTTAGGTGTCAAAAGGTCAAAATGGTAATTTGTATGGGTCAGATTAGTTTGACCCAAAACACTCATTGCTCAGAAAGTTTTTTTCTATTAGTAACTTATGCTAAATATATATATATATATATATATATATATATATATAGGGGAGGGTTCCAGAGAAAACCACAAGTTAGGCGAAAACCAAGAAAACCACTAAAAAAACCAATTTTACCCGATCATATAATAATATTTATTTTTTGTTTTATTTTATTTTTATTTATTTATAAGAGTATCAATGTAATATTAAACATTTTTATCAAAAAAACATTTTTACACATAGTGTTACGTATACGTAAACATAAAACAAACAAATTGTGGTTACGTATACGTAAATCAAAAAATTGTTTTTGGATACGTATACGTAAATAAAAAAAATTGCCTGAAATAATGTGGTTTTATCGGTTTTCCCCTAACTTTGTGGTTTTTTCTTGATCCCTTCCCTATATATGTATATATATATATACATATATATATATATATATACATATATTATATACAAACCTTTTATTATTTTAATAACAATCTAAATTTCTAAAAAAAATTGATCAAGGTTTAACGCATTTAAAATACATTTTGGACGACTTTCAACTAACTTATAAAGCAAAATTATTCAAGAAAACATAATATTTGCTTTCACATACAAAAATTCAAGAAACAAAATCCTAACACTTACAATAAAACTGCACAAATATATGATAAATCTTTACATGGGTAACATACTCTTCAACTTCCTCTCTCTTAAACAAACTCAAAGCACATTCCAATCAAAAAAAAGAATAGACGTATACATAGATATATAAAGTTTGGGTGCATTCAAATAAGAACAACTAAATATCTAGAAACCAAATGAACCGCTTTTTGGACTGTGATCAGGGAGATCTCAGCCATCCATTCAAATATGATCCAGGCTCAAAAACGGTTCATTTGGTTCCTAATTATTTAAAGAGCCTCGTTTGAGCCTCTTTCTATATAAAGTTAATTATCAGTATTGTTGCTATCTATCTAAACTTTGCATTTTCCATCCCCCTTTCGATGAATTAGAATTCGTTATTTTCACAACTTTTTGTTTAGGATGTCGATGTCTTCTAACGTGCGGTTGTTGACCAGATTCTTCTACCTTTGTTACATCAACTTTGACTATGTGATGGTCAGAAGTACCTTTTGATGATAAAACCATATATGAACCAGGAACAAACTTGTAGGGTGAATCAGGAGACACCAAGATATAATCTACCCTAGTACCGTATTTGCACGTACCCTGCACATCTGCGTTAAATCATTAAACTTGTTATTTTTAAGGTTCAAAAAAGAAACAAGAAACATAACCGTTATTAAACATAGATTAAGTGTTCTGTGTTCATACTTTGGCCTTTAGCTATAATTACTACTGATTCACATTCGCCTGCAAAATCCTTAGCATCAGTGTACTGTTTACTCTTTAAGTGCTTCATCACTTCAACTTTTGGTGTCGGTTTTCCCATTTCTTCATAGTACTTAAAGAACATTTTGTGATCATAAATAATGTGTTAGTTATTAATGAAAGTTTTAAGGATAGACAAGAAGTGTTTGTGGGTCAACCTGACCCAGCCCGGCCCATTTGGCCCGTGAATGGATTTTTATGTACCTTAACAATGTCGGTCCATCTTTCAGGCGAGTAGTCTGTTTCATCAAGAGAGTTGATACCTCCAGCTAAAATGTGTGGTCTCTCATTAGATTCGATTATTGCATTTATTTGCTTCATCCGCCAATTTTCATCAAGATGATCAAGAAGGGTACAATGAAAATCAACTTCTCCCGTTTGTGGAACATCAATTGTCGCCTTTAAAACATTCCTGCATTCGTGTTAAGAAACTGTTAAATTATGTTACATGCTCCAATATAGATATGAGTTTATTTGAGTTGCGTTTTATCTTTAAAAGGCCATATGGGAAAAATTTTAAAAAATGCTAAAAGAAACGGGTCAAATGGGTTGAAACTTCAAAGTCAACTAATGCATGGTTTTGAATCATACAACCTCCTAAATCATTTTATTCAAATTATCAGTTAATATTGTAATTAGTTTTTGTAATCAATTTTTCACACTCATTATTTATAAAATTAAAAAAAAAAAAAATTGGACCACAAACATGAGCACTAAAAAACCATCAGTTTGATCATTTACCTAATCAGGCCCAACCTGACCATCTCAAACTGAAAATCTCAGATTATATAATCCCATTATGACTTTGACTCAAACAAGTCAACCGCAGATTGATAGCAACTTTTACAAATAAAAAAAATATGAACTTGCACGCGTCGAGCATAACATCAAACAAAACCTATGAAATACGTCCGGAGTGATGTATATTCAGCTAATTGTCACCATCCAAAGTATTTTTAACAAAATATCATAGACGGTTGCTTTCATCGGTCAAAAATTCCAACCACAAAAAGAAAACCATGGACCACCAGAAAAAAAACATCATTACTAAAAAGCTTCAAATAGCATCAAACTGTGCAGAAGACGAATGATATTCATACATAAATGAAAAATGATTGGACACTTGGTGTGTACAGATTCTAACTAAAATTATTGGACCCAAATTAATGTTTAAAAAGGCTTTTTAGTAGTAGTTGAACCTTTTTCTTTTTGCATACAGCTGTTCACAAACATGATACCAAACAGCACTAATATTCAACTTGTCATTTGGGTTAAAATGAATTATTCAGTAGAAAACTGCAAAGGTTAGGTGATGACAGAAAGATTGGGTTCTAATTTTTGTAAGTATCAAGAAAACAACCCCCTACCCCACCCCACCCCAAATGCTAAGAAATAAAAACCTTCCATCCCCTTTTTCTTATGGTATATGTTTATTTTGTGGGTCGCAATGGAGTTCGTATTCACGTCTTTTAACACGTAGTAAAATGGATATGTCAGACGGGTTGAATAACGAAATAAAAACGAGTCAAGTCAAATTAAGTAGACCCATCAATGTATTTTTCCTTTTTAGCGTTGTATAACGAAACAAATATATTAAATAAATACGATTATAACTACTATTACATGATATTGATATTGATATTAATATGAATATTGCAATTTAGAAGGTTGTAAACATCTTGACTAGTTTTTATTTTACTTTTAACCCAAAATCCATAAAGTACAATCTAAGTTAATCTATTTTCACATCAATGCAATGAAATTGTTTTATTTTTTTAACATATGTTATCTTTTTTGAAATACTAAAACTATTTGGAGGATCTATTTATGGCTTTCACAATTACTATATTTTTTATACTATAATGAGAAATTCTACTACCATTTACTTCTTTGAAAATGGGGTGATAGGGTCCCCCTCCCCTAGATAGAACCCATGACTTAACCAAAACATTTATTTCTCTTTCTTGTTTTGAAGTCAATTAATACTAGTATTGACAAGATTAGTGATTTGAATATCATTAATGCAAACAAGAAACATGCAGTGTTCTAAAAGAATCTTACTTTGGTTTAATGTATATTTTAAAACATATTATAAGATATTGAATAAATAATCAAAATCAGATAATCAATATAGTAAAACATCATACAAAAGACAAGGTATGAACATACAAAAGATTTATTTCACTTTCATGTTTTGAAGACAACTAATACTAGTATTGAAAAGATTATTGATTTGAAGACAACCATGCAATATTCAAAGAATCTTACTTTGGTTTAATTTCTATTTTAAAAGACATTATTTCTATTTTAAAAGACATTATACTATATTAAATAATTAAAATTAGATAATCAGTTATAGTAAAACATCATACAAAAGAGAAGGTATGAACATAATTTTAACGTTTAAAGTGGTATTTAGAATATTTGATCGTGTCGTTAGTTTAACAAATTATGATTATTTAAGAAAGTATTCCATAAAAGAAAGATTTAAGAGTAATTAGACTCTTAATAATTAGTTTTGTTGCTAGTAGGATCACACTAATTATTCAAAAATCATATGAATAATTAAATAATCATAAGCACAAGTTAAAAACTAATGATTCCTACATATTTTTTAAAAAAAATTATAAAACACACATCCAAACATCACCTTAACGAACAAAAGGTTGAACAAAACACAAACCTGAAATCAGAATCATCAAAGATTTTCTGAACCTTGGATCTTTTAATCGGCCACTTAGACAACACCGCGTTACCATATTCTGGTGCCCAACTCTCCGCAAAAACATAATTCATACCCAAAGCAGCAGCCAAATCAGACAATGGTTTCATATCTTTCTCTTCCTCAGCTTTTACATCCTGTAAAGCCAATATATCTGCATCCAATTCTTTCAAAACCTCAAGAACAGTCTTCGTTGACCGGTAATTCCCCCTTTGACTTTCAAATTCTCTTGAAGAAACACCCTTCCCTTTCAAAATCCTGCTTATACCCTTAGAACCATTAGTTTTTGAATTCGGTTCAGTTTCAATTTCATCCATAACAAAGCTCAATTGCCCACTTCGTCGCAATGAGATCTCATTATCGGGTAAATTTATCGATACTCTGAGCTTTGACTTTGCAAATTTCTGCTGTTTTGATAAAACTTCTGAACTACTCATGGAGCTTGAATGTAAAGGTGATTGCTTTAATATACTTTTGGGTCTATCAACCATTGATTTTGATCTTGAATTGGTATAAGAAACAGGGGAATTGAAGGCTACCTTTGTGTGATCTTCATTGACTTCACCATGGTCAAAGCTTGAAGCTTTTTTGGTCAACTCTGGAACTGCTGGTGCCATGGAGAATAAAGAAGCATTAAATGTTGCAATTCGAATTGGGTTTTGTGATTTTGGAATACCCATTTGATTATTTGGATGAATTGTGGCTGGCCCATTTGTGTTTATTGAATCTTGATTTCTAGAATTTGATCTCCCGAATCTTTTGATGACCACTTTAGGCTTTGCACGGCGGCGCGGCGGCCACCGGAGCTTTGAGCAGAGTCGCCGGAGGTTTTTGTTGAAAATGTTGAGCATTTTTGGAGGAAGGTTCACCCTGATCAAGGGTTTGGTTCCTCTTTTTGCAAATTGTGATCAAGAAAAGATGAAATTTTTTATTGAAAATTGGGAATTCAAGAACCGATTTTGATGGGTGGTTTAGGGGTTTTATGGATTTGTATATAGTGGAGATTTTAGTAAGGTTTTGTATAATGTTTGTTTGTTTGTTTGTTAGCTAGCAGTGAGAACTGAGAAGTTTATAAAAGACTAAAAGAGGGTGGGTGACATTTGGCAATAATTCAAAGGGTCCTCTATGAATTTTTTTTTATACATTTATTTATTAGGTTAAAATCAAAATCTTGTGTATTAGACGGGTTGAATAAAATATAATGTAATATGTTAGCACATACACTCGTCGAAATATGTTTTAAAAAAATGTATTTTGACGTGACAGTTATACATTTTGTTAAGTTAATTTTTAAAACTTTTTTTCAATTGTATATTAACTTTTTTTTAATTATAAATGTTAATTCATATTAAATTTATTTGGTTAATGATATAATAATCATCCATAGTTAAATAATAAGATTTAATATGTTGATTTATATTAAATATTTAAAAAAAATTAATATTATTATTTAATAGGAAAGAGACAGAAATAACATGTTGAGATTGTATCAGAGAATAACACATGTCCCCTATTATTTTTATTTATTAGTATAAATGTTTATTTTTTATTTTGCAAAATTAAGAGGTGTTCATGAAATCATCTCCTTATTGTTTTTCAATAATTAATTTGAATTCAAAACAATTTATTTCGTTCAATATAATCAAATTAGTAAATTTAAGACGGTTGATTCGATGTCTCAATATGTGTATGAAAACATTGCCATAAATAAATTTAAAAATATTTTTTTTATTTTGATCAAAACACAAAAAACAATTAAATAATTTATGTAACTAATAGTTTATCAATTACAAAATTATTTTTAAAATAGTTTCTTACCAAGTTATTTTTGTAATATAACATGCCAAGTTTGAAATTTTAGGTGCTCACGCCTCACAATGTTTTAAAGATTGTAAATTTATTTCGATTTGTTATTTGATATTTAATATATAGTGACGTATTTCCGTTATATATTTTATTATTTGACTCCTTAAAATAATGAAGTTATTGTGATATAATTGAATTTTTGTAAAACAATTACAAGAATTATAGATGAACCGCAATAGAAAATAATAATTGCAAATAAAGAGGTATATTTATTAATTTCCTCGCAAAAAGGTGGTTGGATGAGATTCTTCTTGTTGTCTCTGTGTTGGATTGAGACAAAGAAAGAGAAGATGCCAACTGCTCCCCAAGATAAAGAAATAACAAGCCTACAAAATGTATTAATTATTAGTGTAAACATAAATAGTTACTCATGTATCTAAAAATTAGTTTTTTTATTTAATTTTTCTTTTTAAACAGCAACATTTAGATTATCTAAAATAAAATGGGTAACACCTAGATAATTCAGGATATCACCCTCAAGACTCGAACCCATAACTTTTGATTGGGATGAGATATTCTAACTCCTACCTATTTACCACCCACCCACCCAGTTTTTCTATTTAATGCATAAGAATTTTAGACACATCTAGAGAGATCAGGGGCGGCTCAAGTGAGAGTGAAATAAAGCAAGGGTTTTGAGATGCCAACTCAATTTTATTATCTGTTTTAGGTTTCAAAAAGCTTGATACTGTCCAGAGAGGCATCTTTATGCACCAGTGATGTATGATTGGTGAAGGTGAACCAAAATTTGTAAAATCAGTCATATAAATGGTGTTGTATCATGTTTTCAAGTTATCAAATCACTTTTATGTCATGAAGCTTTCGTCAGTTTGTTGCTTATTTACAAAGAGTGGGGTTTCTTGCCCTTCCATGGTGTAGTTACCATAATTATGCATATTATGTCGGGCGAATATGATTTAGAGGCCTTTAATTATTGTCACTTTGGAAACATGCAAACCAACCACCGTATACTTGTAATGGTTTGAAATTTTTCAAACAATTTTTTTGTTACAACATATTAGCGTCCATGCATTCTCGCATTCTAGTAAGTTAATATTATCTTGAAGATGGTTCACCTTATTACTTCAGTAGTTAGTGTTACTTATATAATGTAACATCGATAGCTTATCGTGCTTGCTTGTTATGCATTTGTTCATGATATAGAGAGACAATATTGGGGAAGAAAACAACAAAATAATCACTTTAGTAGGAATATGTACCCTGTCAAAATAAGCTGATATAAATATCTAGTATAAAGTGTTTACTCCAGGTCTCCTCCCACCATTACCTCTGTTCTTTTTGGTAAAACACATATTATATTTGAGTGTTGTGTTAACAAAGTAGTATTATGTTTTTAAGACCGGGCATTATCTTAATAAGACCATGACAACTACCAAGTGCTATTAACTTAAAATCAGACGATAATATTTGGTCATTAACAAGATTGTCAACGTAAAATTTTGTTAGTGACTGCTTAGAAAGGTAGTTAACCCTGGAGTTGTAATTACAACAAAGCTAGTTTCCACGAGTTGTAAATACAACAAAGCTAGCTTAAGCTGGAAATAATATGTTATATATGTAATGTCTAGTAGTTTTCATATCCCAACATTGTATCACCGTTATGTATTGTAGTTCTCATACCTTCAACGATGTATTATACAAAAATCAATGAAAAACGAAAATAGTCTTTGATATATATTATCTATATTTAACTTCATTTGTTGTAATCAGTATAAACAAATGTATAATATTTTATATATTTATCTTCCCATTAGCACTATAAACTTATATCACGCTATTGAAAGTTGGTACACGACACTTGCGTATGAAAATGAAAATTGTATACTGATTAGAATAAAGTCAGATACAAGACTATGCTTTGTATATCTTATGACTATCCGTGTAACTAATACCTGTCATGATTATAGATGCATAATATACCAATAAAAATGGTTTCTTTCGTGATTTTCTCTATTATGATTTAGTTCAAACTAAAATATTGTTTTTACTTTTATTAGCTTTTTTCGATCAACTTCATTCATGTAAAAATATTTATTTATCCTTTTAAGTTCAATAAAATGGTATAGTATTATTATTAAATATATATTAACACACACTTCATAGATCTCGACACTCTCCTTTTTATCACGCCATAGCCATCAACATCGCTCCCCGCCACTGCTAAACCATTTCTGTAGAAAGCTAGAGGTGGTGAATATGTTTTCTTTCAAAAACTTGTTAACTAAAACTAATTAGTATAGATTAACACTTGTTAAAACTTAAGCAATATAAACAAACAAGAATGTAAAGAGTTTAAGGTAAGAATTACAAAAACGATTTAACTAATTCACTCTGCGTCCTCTCCCCAATTAACCAATTGAGGGTTGTTCCACTAAAAAGTTTTTCTTGAACGGAAGATATCACTAGTACACCAAGCATTTCACTAATCAAATGTAGTGATCAACTTCTTCGACTATATATATCAAGATAGTAGTCTTTACAATCTCACACTCTAACATTATATCAAGATGGCGTCTAATCTCACAACAAACTTAACACTATAACAAGATAGTGTAGTACTCACAACTCAACACTATATCAAGATAGTGTTTCCTGATCCAATCATCAACTATATCAAGATAGTATGATGATACTTAACTACCATATAGTGAACGCCCCCTTACAATAATCTCTCAATCAAGTGGTAACACACTACCACACAAATTACAAGCACAAAAAAATATAGGATTGAAAGTTGTAGCACAACTATTCTATTTTGCTATTAGATATTTGATCTTCAATCTCTCACTTGATTTGATGTCAGAATATCAAGGTTGGATATATGTATATGAAAGCGTTTTAAGCAAAAAGGGTGAGGAAAATGGTCGTAGAAGGCTTGTATTTATAGGCACAACACACAAATCCAAACAACAAATTATGCCACTGCCAAGGTCGCTTAGGTCTGTCAGACACTTGTTTTCTTGACTTTTAATGTTGTGAACGTTGTGTGTTGTCTCATCCATCCTTTCAAACTAATTTTCACACATTTTTTCAAGATTTTAAAGCCAAAGAAAGGTGTCTTGGCTTATAGTCTAAAAGAGCAAGATCTTACACTAAAATTTTAAGATTTCTTATGTTTATTATAAAGCATTGATGATCCTTTCTACTTTGATTTTGGATTTTATCCTTTAAAAGGTTGTTTGTGTCTTCTATGTTAAAACACATATGAAGACTTCTTCATTAATTAAGATTCTTTCATTTCAAATTCAAAATTCAAATCTCCATTTGATTTAAAACAACTAACTTATAAAATATTTATAAGATTTGGGTTTTATAAAAGCTTAACCAAGGTTTTATAAAATATATTTGAAAAAGATCTTTGTTACAAAAAAATTATATTATTTAAAATCATTTTAAGATCTCTCTAGATTCCGAACATATTCATGTTATTCGCTTGAGCTTGGATCCACACGTGTGGATATCGGTTCTCACTTGTTGATCTTTGTATACTTGAATATCATCAATGTCATTGTGCATTGGCTTGATCTTTGTAATCAATAATTCATTAAGTGTATAGGTGCATGTATATGGTATATGACCATCTTTTTTTTAGATCGGTGGAATGAAAATTATTGGGATAACGATGGTTTAATGCTAATTAAGATAAATTGATAATCCCTTGTTTTAATAATGATTGAAATCAATAACTTGTTTTATTAAGTTGTTGATTAAGGATGATCATATATCACATACATGTTAGTGCATACATTGTTACACATTGTAAAATACACTCCCTATTACTATTTTGTATATGTTATTTCTTTTATTTTATACATTTATGACTTATTTTATTTTAATTCTTTAGCCGTGTAATACATAAGTACCTAACTTAGTTTATTTATTTATATAATAAAACATAATGTGGCCAATTAAATAAACCAAAAGATTAGTACCCTGATATATTTATCAAATACTTTAAATATTTAATTAATGGAATAACAATTTTGTATTAAAAACAATCTTGCATGGGAAGCCACGTCACCTAAAATACGCCGTACGCCTCTCCAATGTAATGTCTACGGTCCACCGGGACTTTATCAAATGCCCTATCCAATCCAACTACACATTAACTTATATTTCTTTTTTTAAAGTAGACCACTTTTTAATTATTAAAAGTTAAAAATAAAACCAGCTTTTGTTGACTTTATAGTCAAATTCGTTTGTAAAGTTTTTAGTCTTTAAATCATTATATATATATATATATAGGGGTGGGTTCCAGAGAAAACCAATAGTTAGGTGAAAACCGAGAAAACCACTAAAAAAATTAATTTTAATCAATAATATAATAATAATTATTTTTTAATTTATTTTATTTTTATTTTTTTATAAGAGTATCAATGTAATATTACAAGTTTTTACCAAAAAATCATTTAAATATTGGCTTACGTATACGTAACCCATAGTGTTACGTATACGTAAACAGAAAACAAAAAAATTCAAAAAAATTGCGGTTACCTATACGTAACCCATAGTATTACACATTGTTTTAGTGGTTTTCTTGGTTTTTGCCTAACTTTGTGGTTTTCTCTTGATCCCTTCCCTATATATATATATATATATATATATATATATATATATAATTGGATACTATGTTAGAATCCCGTGTATTACACATTTTCTATATTAAAAGCCATATAACTTATAAATTTATAAATACGTCATAAACTTGTGAAACTATTTTGATCTTCTCGAGATATATCAAGTTGAAATGTGTGTATGTAACAAATTTGTGTTTTCCTTTAATTAGTTATATTTTGATTTCCTATTATATATTGTTATTTAATTGAAATTAATATTTTTCTTTAATAATATATTTATAATATCATTATTATTTAATAAGATGGAAGTGTATTTATGAGGAGAGAGGCGGGAAAACCAATGTAAGAAAGCATGAAAAAGTGACAAGTATCAAATTAAACTTTTATTTATTAGTATAAATTGATCGCCTATCTCGAGGTTTTAATCGTTCACAATCAAATACTTACTATTCTCATAATAAATTGACTTACGCATAAATTAAAATACAAGTACTTAATGCATGGACTGATGTGAGTAATATATCAGTTATTTTGTCTTTCATCTAATTTTATATTTAAGCCTTTAAATTATAGCAGATTTATTTTTATACCCCTGAACTTTCAAATTGTTTTTAGCATTTACACATTGGATCATTTTACTAACCGAGTTACAAGACGTGACATACGCATAATTGTAACGGATTTACACTTAATAGTGTACAAGTTATTTATTCACTTGCGTACAACGTCGTTGTGAATTTTTTAAGTCTTTAGTTTTTTTAAATGGTTTTGCTTTCTTTTTCTAACTTTTTCTTGTTAACACTTTTTTAACGTCTTTGTTATGTTTTTTTTATATAATTTTTTTGAAATATTACTAGTTATTTCGCTGCAACGCGTGGTTTAACGTAAATGTTTTGCTTTTTTAATATAAAGTTCCAAGTACGTTTATTTATTCCTTTTAACAATATTTATTTTATAAGTTTTCAAGGACGTTAAATTTTCCCGATTTAACACGCATATACACTTCTAGTTGCATTGTTTAATTACTGTATATTCGATATTGATTAAAACTGACTCACTCTAATTTTAATATATTGAAGCTTATAAATGAATCTAAATACAGGTATTTATAAAAAGGTATATAGATAATAACTTTTATCTGTTAAACTCCTAAAAATTTGATGATATGTTATTCCATGTGCAAAAAAATATTGATATGATGTAATTTTATAATAGCTTGACCAACCAAGCTTGATTTTTTTTTCTTCTTTATTTTTTTATTAGTTGTTTAATATTTTTTTATTAATTTTCACTTTATACTTTATTTAACTATTTAATATTTTTTTAATGGTAAACTTCTTCAATCCTATAGGAGTGAGACAAGAACCCAAATATATTATTTTTGAACTATTTTTTTAATTTTTCCGCTTTTTACTACTATTTAATATTTATTTTATTTAACTCGTGTAATATACTGGTTTTTAACCTATTTATTTTAATAAAAAAGATGATATAGACATGTCTAAACCCATCCTCCGATTTTAATAAACCCTTGTTTTTTAAAGTATTATATCATTTTTAAAACTCATTAACTTAAAGCAAATAATATTTGTTAATTTTTATTCCTAAAGTCTAAAATCTAGATCTTAAATCCTCCGATTGTATTATCTCTTGGGGCCACAGAAAGAACATAGCATGTTCATGAAGGAACCAAACATACAACATCACGAATAGGAACCTCATCGAGTCATCGTATTACCCTATTGCAACTTTATTTCATTTCAAGATGATTTAACGAAAATACAAACGAAATTATAACTTTTTAGTCGGAAGTTATCTTAAAGTTTTCTTCTCATTTATGATCAACCGATTACAACTACGAAATCCATCTCATATTTCTCTAAAAGAACTAAGACTCTATAGGAAAAAAAATCTTACGAATTTTAGTGACAAAGGATCTGTGAACCCACTTGACTCCCTTTGGTTCCGGCTCAAAAAATACATAAACATTTAAATGGATAGATTTTCTTGTTTGTTCGTTAATATTCTAAATAAATGATTCATGAACATAAACGAACACAAAAGGCACATAAACGTTAGAAAATTAATGTGTTCGTGTTTGTTCGTTAATATTCTAAATAAATGATTCATGAACATAAACGAACACAAAAGGCACATAAACAAATATCAAATAAAAGTAAATATGTTCAAAATTAAAATCTAAATACCATCATCATCACATGATTCTATAATATCATCACTGGATTTGGAATTGGAATTAGAATTAATTCCTTTAAAAGACGTGTTTGGTTGGTCAAGCTATGAATTTGAATTGGAATTCATTCCAATCAATTCCGTAATTCATAGATTTTAACAATCTGTCACCTAGTTGATGGAATCTCAAACATTCCAAAGAGTTCATTCAAGATTACTAAAAAGCCCTCCCACAAATAAAATCACTACCTTTTCATTTATATTCCATAGTTCACGTATGAGATCGTTCAGTTCATGTCTGGATCTAATCACATTAAATGTGTCTTCAATATATCAAATTTGTTACACCATAAAAAATCAAACCCAAAAACCTTTGAAAAAAATAAGAAATCAGACACAAATTTCATAAAATAAAACAGTCAAAAAAACAAGAACGAAGAACGAAACCGTGTAGCAGCGATTGAAATAGGTGAACTCGTCCAAGAACAAAATAAAAAATCTTGTAGTCGATTGAAGACCTGGGTTCAAATAAACGAAATCATCCAAGAACAAAAGACAAAAACAAATCGCCATGGAAGACAGAAGGTGTGCGATGTAGAGGGGATAAACTGCACTAGTATTCCTTTGAGGGCAATTTTGTAATTTCAGTTTTTAGAGACGAATTCTTTTTTAACAAATTTACAAACCAAACACGATACATTTTTTCATTAGAATTAATTCTAATTCCTTTAAAAAATTCTAAATCCTTCACAAAAATTATTTGAACAAACAGGCCTTAAGTTTATTTGAAATCTATACTATCTAATCTATATTTATTTCTATATCTATATATGTATACTCTCTAATAAATAGCATTACTTAGCATTACTTATGTGCCTAATGGAACCGTGAACCTAGCATTACTTATGTGCCTAAATTTTTTTCCATACGAGTGCGCGCTAACAGGGGGTTTGCTATAAATAAATGTTTTAGTTTTTTAGTTTTGTTAAACCTTAAAATTAAATGTTTTCCAAACTTTAAACTTACTTGAATAACACTTAATGCTTCACTTATGCACAAAGGTGATGTGATGCATGTGTATACTTATTCAAGCTTAAATGAGCATTACAACTTAGTGCTTGTCATGATATTAACTTAGAAAACATGATAAACTTAAATAACATCTAAAGTTTCACTTATGCCCAAAGGTGATGTGTCACGCTTGTAAAGTTTTTAAGTCTAAATTAAGCACTAATTTGCCTAATATAACTAAGTGTTTCTACTTCTGCCCAAAGGTGATGTGTCACATTTAGTTTTCATGAAGCTAATTATGTGCGTACTAAACAAATGTTTCACTTCTGCCCAAAGGTGATGTGTTACATTCTTACTGCACATACTCATTGTTAAAAATTGTTCCTAATACTAAACAACTGTTTCATTTTTGCCCAAATGTAATGTGTCACATTGTTTAAGTAGAACCTAATAAATCTATTATTTTGGTGATTATAATAGATATTTATCACAGCTTCATTAATATATAATGGTCCTTATTTCCGCATGCCTTAGTTTAAGTTACCCCATAGATACTCTAAGTTCTTCTTTAGCAATTAGTATCTTAATTTTTCTCGTATAAAATCCACTACAGCTCCTAACTTGGGAATCGAAACTTTGAATGGCACGAACTTCTCTACTTGGAAAGATTCCCTGATGCTGTCTCTCGGCTTGATGGAATTCAATCACGCACTCGACAAGCCTGCACCTGTTGATCTTATTGAGAAAAGCACTGCTCAAGACATTATCAAGCATGATAAGTGGTCGAGGTGTAACCGCATGGCTCTTGTCCTAATGAAGAACTCTATCAGCCCGATCATCAGAGGATCAATTCAAGGGAACTTGTAAGGCGCATGCTAGCACTCTAATTCTGAAGCTGGTGACTGCAACGTATGACGGGATCAACGGTATTCGTGAGCATATCATGATGATGAATGACATGTCCCATAAGCTCAAGGGATTAGACATGGAAATCAGTGATGGCTTTCTAGTGCATTTTATCATGACCTCTCTTCCTAAGTCTTTTGAAGCTTTCAAGATCAACTACAACACACAGAAAGACAGGTGGACGATGAGTGAGTTGATTGCAATGTGCGTCCAAGAAGAAGAGCGTCTGAAACTAGATAGACCGGATGTTGCTTATCTCATGTCCGCTGATTCAAAGAAGATGAAGGGCAATTTCCGTAAGAAGGAATCTTATAAGGTCCAGAAACAAGATGCAAGTGGTGCTTCCAGCTCTAAGAACTTCAAAGGGAAGTCTCACTGCAAGTTCTGCCGCAAGGCTGGACATAGGCAGAAAGACTGCCCGGACTTTAAGGAGTGGCTGAGCAAGAAAGGTAATCATCTTTATATGATACTTAAGTCCTATAATTTAAATGTTCCATGTAATACATGGTGGTTTGATTCTGGTTCTATGGTTCATGTAACCAACTCTTTACAGGGATTCCTTACAATCTAGAAGCTGGAAAGAAACCGAAGAACACTTAAGATGGGGAATGGAGAAGAACTAGTTGTCAAAGCTGTGGGAACCTTAGAATTAATTATGAAAACTGGTTTATGTATTAAACTTTATGATACCTTATATATTCCTGAGATTACTCGGAATCTAGTATCAGGACCAAAGTTAGACATTGACGGTTTTGTTTGTTCTCATGGTCATGGCAAACTTTCTATTATGTTAAATTCTTAAGTGTTTGGACGTGGTTATCTGGATGATGGTCTCTATAGATTAGAAATAGATGATAATTTTTCCAAGTCTTTGTTATCATATAATATTAACGAAAACTTAACAAAGACTAAACGAAAGCGAGACTTAGAAGCTTCATCCATGTTGTGGCATCAACGCTTAGGCCACATTTCACGAGAACGCTTATCTCGACTCGTGAAGGATGAAGTGTTACCATCTCTCGATTTCAATGATTTTGGAACATGTGTCAAATGCCTTAAAGGTAAAATGACATCAGCAAATAAGAAAGGTGCCACTAGGAGCTCTAATTTATTAGAACTCGTTCGCACTGATATTAGTGGCCCTTACCCCGTTGCTGGTATAACATGACATACTTCATTTATCACTTTTATTGATGATTATTCTCGTTATATGTACTTGTATCTTATTAAAGAAAAATCTGAATCACTTGCTACTTTTAAAGATTATAAAACTGAAGTTGAAAAACAACTTGATCTTCAAATAAAAGTTGTGAGATCAGATAGAGGAGGTGAATATTATGGTAGACATACTGATGTGGGTCAGGCTCCTGGTCCATTTTATGAGTTTTGTAAGGGTCAGGGGATCGTGAACCAGTACACCATGCCCAGTACTCCTCAGCAGAACGGTGTTGCTGAGAGAAGAAACAAGACCCTAATGAACATGGTACGCAGTATGTTAGCCAACTCAGGTTTACCCTCATTCCTCTGGACCGAGGCCTTAAAAGCAGCCGTTCATATACTCAATAGAGTTCCTTCAAAGTTTGTCCCTAAAACTCCTTATGAACTCTGGACATGAAGGAAACCGAGTCTTAGATATATGAAAGTAAGGGTTTGCTTTGCCGAAGCTAAACTCTATAATCCTTTCTTAAAGAAACTTGACATGAAAACTGTCACTTGTTACTTCATCGGTTATCCCGATCACTCAAAGGGTTATAGATTCTACTGTCCTTCTCACGTCACTCGTATTGTAGAAACCAAGCATGCCAAATTCCTTGAGGATTTTAAGGTCAGTGGGAGCAGTGAAAATCCTTATTCAGATTTAGAAAAAGTACAAGACGCGGGGGGGGGGGAGATTCGTCGCTTACCTTAACTCTGATTACTCCTCTTGTACACCACGATGCACCGCACATCACTGCACCACTTCCTCCTCCTTTAGATCTTAATGCTACTCCTTTTATACCAGAAAATGAAGGCACATCAAATGACCGACATGAAGACAATGCCGAACCCGATAATCAACTCAGGACGTCGTCGAGGTCCAAAAGGCCTACTAACTTTGATGATTTTGTAACCTACCTGACTGAAGCTTAAATGGATGCCAAAAAGTTTACAGATCCTACTTTTACCATGAAGCCATTAGCAGTGATCAGTCTTCTGAATGGAATAAGCTATAATTGACGAGCTTGACTGCTTGAAGAAAAATGATGTTTGGGATTTAGTGGAATTACCCACTAAAATAAAGATGAGGAGTAACGAGAGAGTGACACGTATCCTGAATAGATTTTCATTTATTAGAGTAGTAAGATTAAACTCCATGCCGGGGAATAGTGGCTTTGCCACTCAACTGATGCCTCGTCCCCTTTTCTTTTCTTTTCTTTTTTTTCAATTTCATTTTTAACTTTTACTTGCTTTTATCACTTTTCTTACTCCACTTTAAAAGACGCTTTTAACTGGTTTCATTTTCTAAAAAATTCATTTTCCTTTATTAACTTTTGTTCGTTAACTTTTTTCAAATTATGGAATTTTAATATTTTGCAAATAGACCACTGTCATTATGTCATATAAGGAAATAATTATCAAATATGAAACCAGGGCCGTCCCAATGTGCCTGCGGGCAACACACCCGTAGTGGGTCTAACATTTCAAGGGGCCCAAAAAAAATTTATATATATAAAATTTTCTATGCTTTAAAAAAAGTCTATTGGACCTTTTTAAATAAGTAATTTTGAAGGTTTTTTAAAAACAATTGGGTCTTTTAAAATCAATTGGGCCCGACAATTAGTATATTGTGACTTGGGCCAGACCATGCGCTCTACCAGACCTGCTGGTCGACGAAGAAAGCCCTCCACCAGACAACCAAGCGCTGATCGACGGAAGCTGGTGCCTCCACGGCTCCACCACCTGCCGCCGCCCTGATGCCCTCCATAGCCGGCTCCTTCTTTAGTTAAGGTAATTTTATTAGATTGAGCCCTAATTTTATAATTTAAAATTGGAACATCAGGATTGTGCCATTAAACAAGAACAAATAAATATACCAGAATTGCAATTGCAGGAAGCGAAACAATTTGATTCACTTCAGGGAGTCTATCACCCGGACAGATGCACTTCCATCTATTTTGACTTGTACTTTCTGCATCACCAGAGGAGGAGATGTACAACTCAAATCAAATATAAGCTGTGTGTACTCATAATGGAAAGACTTTTACTAGAAAAGGAATAGTTGTGTGTATTCATTCCTAACATTGCGTTCTTAATAAATAATTCATGTAATTTGTTAAAGGAATTAACTTCTAAAGAGGCCATGAAATATGTTTAATGTATGTAAATAATTTTGCAGATGGTATTACAAACGGAAATGAGATATTATGAAGCAAGCATACCCGAGCATGATGAAGAGCAGTTGGTTGGAATAGCAGTTTGTTGGCTCAGTTTGTTTGCATAACAAACCTGACATGGTGGGTTGCTTTGGGCTTAACGGATGAAATCTTACTTGCGGTCTACTATGTCCCAAGAAAGGCTTAACGGATTGGCGATAATTGCTATCAAGAATGAAGTGTTAGAGAGTATAAACCGCGAAGAGATTATTAAAGAATTTGCAGCAAAGAATGCTAGGCGAGCTTCACGAATCATCGGTTAGATATTACCCTATGTCATTCTGATACTATGATTTTGTTATGTCTATGCTATAACGTTAATTGTCGTTTAAAAATTGCTTTACAAAATTATATATTTCGTTATGGGCCTTTTTTTTGCGGCTCGTGCAGGGCATTCGAATCCTCGGGACCAACTTTGTATGAAACCTATACATTTTGAATTTGCATGACCAGTAGCAATGGTCCACGTGTTTGACGAGTTTTTTTTTTCTTTTTCCTAATTTTTATTTTCAACCTTTATCCTATATGATGCACGATTCTAACCAATTTCATTTTCTAATCATTTCTATAATACATTTTGTTCGTTAATTTAAAAAAATGAAATGCCCGGCTCATTTTTTTAACATTTCGGTATAATTTTTTTTTAAACAGAGTTGCGTTAAAATCTAGCATATTTTTTCGTGTCATACGTTGTAGCGAGCGACATTACTGTTGCGGAGCAATGACAAACCCACCGGCTTATGAGCGAACAACATCATTGACGGTTTTGGTATTATCTTGTCCAATATCGGTATTCGCTTATATGGTTTTTACGATTCGAACCGATAACTATCAAACTCATGTCGCAAAATGCAGTGAAAAAACGACCGCGCTCAGTGGGGGTCGAAATTTTTTTGGGTCGATTGTTTATCGCTAAATATAAAAAAATATCGGTTCAGTTCAGGTTGGATCGGGTCGGGTAACATTATACACACATTGTCACTAATTACAATTAGTAAATAGCACATATGACATAATATTATTGCAAAATAATATGATACACAAAATTCAAAATTTAAAGAAAAAAATTAAAAAAGTTACATGAAATCGTGAATAGGCAAGGTGTAAGGCTGTGAACAATGAACCGACTACCAGTGGCGAGAATCGTGAATTCGTGATTAACAAAGAGCCTGATATCGTGAGGAGGCGGGGGAGAATCGTGGTTAATCGTTTTTCTGATTGCGTTAACTTCGATTAGGCGGAATGACGATTAGCAAATTGTCGTTCTTCTAATTGCGTGAAGCGTGAATATGAAACGTCGAGTCATCGATGGATCAAGAATCAAGATTGCTACTAATTAGATTAAATTATTAAAAAATTTAATGGGTAATAGGTTAACTAAATACGGGCTTAATTGTCTAAATGGGTAAATGAGTTAATTAAATGTGGGTAATTGTTTAACTGACTATGTTTTTAATCCAAATGTCAAATTAAGTTATTAGTTTTTACGGGTACGGTGTTAAAATTTATTTTATTTTGGGGTAGCTCAAAATTTTATAGGGGTCTGTGTCAAAATTTCATGGGAGTCGGTCGAGATTATACCTCATCTATACTATCTAATAAATAAAGGTTTTTCATGCCACATGTCGCCTCCATATTCACTCTCATCATTTTTTTCTCGCATCTCTCTCCTATTAAATACATTTCCATCTTTTAAAATTAATAATATGTTTAAAAAAATATATTAATTATACTAATAAAACACATTTATTTAAATTATTTTTATCATTAAAATCTAATTATTTAACTTTTATTTTCAATCAAGTAGTAAATGAAAGTCAAATTATATTAAATAGTAATTAACGTATTTTCAAAACTCAATTATATATTAATTTTTACATATTTTGAATTTGTTTTTTTATTCTTAGTATATGTAATACATTTTTACACCTGTAAAAAATATATATAAAGATTTAAGAATTTTACAAATGATATTTTTCACCCCGTGTGTAATACACGAGGTCTAAGCTAGTATATAACAAATAAAAGTTTTTTTTATCAGTGTCGAGCGACCCACCTTCCCAGAGGTGAGTACGTCACTGACCGCGCTCCCAGCTAAGTGCGGGGTAAAAATAATAGTTATTAATTAAAAAACATGTTACAAAAGAGCAAAGCATAATAGATTCTATAATGTGACAGAAGAGCGAAACTTGCAAACCATAGAGGTTGATGCACAAGCATTATACTTCTGTTTATATTTATTATTATACGGGGAATTTCAAACAAAGTAAGGTGAATCTGATCTGATTAGTAACACAAACATCTTTCCCGATCTCAGGTTTAAACCATCAAATCAAAATCATAATACAACTCAAAGAAACATGCAAAAAAGAGAAGGGAACCGATTGGCGGCGATAATATATAAGAAGAATAGAGAGCGTCTATTGAGCTAGGGTTTTGGGTTTTCTTTCCCTCGACTTGATGTATTTATAGTGGTAAAATCAATTTAAATTGTGTTTTTTTGTTTCTTTATTAATTAATACTAGCATCGGCGATCCGTTTTATTATATTTTACTGATAACTAAAAAATATTTTTCATTATTTTACTAGGTTAGAAAACTTGTGTATTACACAGGTTGAATAAATATAACGTTATATATTTAGTGATAAAAATTTACATATTGCATATTTATGACATATTATATAGTTTTTAATACAAATTTTAGAAACTTATATAGTTATTTTTTTAAAAAAATTTATAAAAAAAATGAAAGAAATGTTGAACTAATAAAAATGTTTTATGAACTAACCTATTTTTTTTAAATGAAAAAAGTATTATAAAAATAATTATAGATATCATTATTATTTAATAGGAGAGAGATGCAGGAAACAAAAAATTATAAAAAAATAATTAAAGAAAAGTTGTATAATTAATAGGACAGACTGGCGAGAAAAAAAATGATGAGGATGGATAGGAGAATGATAAGTTTCCCTCTAAAATCTTTATTTAGTATATAGTATAGATTTGTAGAGGAAGTTTTGAATACAAAGTATTTTTTGGTGCGAAGCGTAAAAAGGATTTTAAAGCGTTGATCTACTAAATCAATAGTTAAGATTAAAGGTGATTGTTTTAAGCGTGAAAAAAAAATCTAAAAATGGTAAAATTGAAATAGTCTACATTTGTTGACTTTTTACAAGTTCCCCTATTTTATTTTTTAAAACAAACATAACTTTTTTATGCAACATTATTTAAAAAAAAATACAACATAAAATCAAGCATTTTATTCTTTTTAGTTTAAATATAATTTAGTCTTGTTTTGCATCGTTACACGGCCTACATCACTTTTTGGATGAGACACTGTGGGTTAAAACCATTTGGTTAGATTTAAGTAATATTTTAAGTCCATAGATTGTATAATCTAAATAAGATAGGAATTCAGATGTTGGCATAAATATGTAGTTGCAGATATAACATAGCTCTTGGCTTCCCATTGCTAAAGGAGATGCTGGCCAATAACGGGTCTCAATGAGTCATGTTTGGTAATAACGGGTCTTAATGGGTCATGTTTTTTTTCATATATTCTCTATAGATCTCCCTATTCTTCCACCATATAGTTCATCTTTAAGTTCTGATTCGTCTTGTGATACGGGGAGTGTAATTCCCAATTTCTCGTTGTTCTTAACTAGTTGGTTTCTTTCGCGCTTCGCGACGGGCCTGTATTCACGTAAAACAAAAAGACCCAAAGAAGCTTGTATAAATTAATACTTTGAAAGGCATACAATAACACAACATAATTGTTTTTTATTGAGTAAATACAACTTGCAATTTGACCCTGCAAAGTAATTTGATCCTTGCACATCAACGAAATCCAACCTGCAGGGTGATCCATCATCTGACAATCTACAACTTGACCCGTTAACCAAGAAATAGAAGCTGCAATCTTTACCAATTAACCACAAAGTGATAGATGTAATATGACCCGTTAAAAAACATACCAACTCGTTACCAATAAAATAAAATCTACAAAACCAACTATCAAAATTAGTAGATACATGAATTATCATCTACAACCTAAGAGGCTTTGGCAACCAACTTTTGTAGAATATTTCTTAACCCTTCGAGTTCATTTCAAAATTCAAACCACAAAATGTAATCTGTTGTTTATTAAAATGCTCTTGTAGTACAAAAATTCTGAAAAATAGTTCAGACATCTAGTTTTCCAAATTAAAATGCTCTCATAGTACTATAGTTCTGAATAGCATTTCAGACATGTAAGAAGATTAACTTATAAATTTTCAAGAAAATGCATTATTAGCCAAGTAAAAAAGTATAATTGCATCCACTAAGATGAGACCAAAGGAAATGAAGTCACAAAATACTGCTTTGGGCTGACTTTGTTATTCAAAACCCCCCAACCATGGCAACTAGTTTTATACCCGTCCGGTGCGTCTTACATATTTTTTTAAACATATTTATTGTTTTTTTTTTAAAAAAGGGTTGAAATACACATTTTACTATATACAATTATCTTATATACAGTAGAACCTCTATAAATTAATAATGTTGGGACCGGGATATTTTATTAATTTAGCGAGATATTATTATATCGATAAATTAATAAATTATTAATTTAAAAAGTAGGCCTATATTTGTGAGCAACTCTCAAATTAATGCATCGACACTGTAAAATTCGTTCGGCTAATCGAACCGGCTCAAATGATTTAAACGATGTAAATTTTGGAGAAGACATTCGTGAGCTTGAGAACTTGATTACAGGAATGCATTATCGGCACAAAATGGATGTGAATGAGTTGTTGGATTATCCAGGTGAAAATAATGAATGTTACAAGGTTCAAAGCATTGAAGAAATTATGGCGGATGCCGTTCAAAATCCGGTTGATGATGAAGTTGATGATGATTCAGTACCCTTGGAACCGATCACTCGGAAAGAAGCATTGCAAGCGGCAACAACTCTTCACAACTTTTTGTTGCAATACGAGAATACAGTGCCTAAACTCTTAAGTGCAATGGGGAGATTTAAAGATGAACTCAATATAGATTTGAAGTTCACAAAAAAACAAGTGACTATAGATTCATTTTTTACTAGAAAATCCTAGAATTTTGGAATATTTTAGTAATTATTAATTTATAGTTTCGCTGGGACCAATATATTTACATTGGAATTTCAAAAAAATTATTATCCTATTATTTTATCGATTGGGGTCCAATTTTATACTGGTCCCAAGTTGGGAACGGACAAATTATTAATTTTATCGAGGTTATTAATTTATCGAGTATTAAATTATAGAGGTTCTACTGTAAAAGGCTTTATTTACTTTACATGTATAAGAATTATTTTTTTTATATATATTAGTAAACTCCTTAATAATATTTTATGGTTGCATAATTCAAAAAAATAAAATTTAATATTTTTTCCAAAACCGAGACATGACATTTACAAATCTTTGTGCACAAGCTTATACAAAACATGATCAATTGCTGAAAATCTTGGCAATATCTCCAACATTATTATGACAAACGAAAGTTCCGACATGCTTGCTTATATCTACTTGTAATTGGAATAAAAAAATGCAAGTACACACATAGTTATATAACAAAAATTTGATAAGTACATGAAAACTAATACCGTCACTTTACAAGTACATTAAATAATAAAATAATACTATTAGTAATTACTGGCATTACTATATATTTTGTTGTATAAAAAACTATATTGTGTTGCTTCTTAATTCTAAGGGTTTTATACTTTATTTATATATTTTGTTTGGCATTACTACATTTAAATATTTGATTGTATAAAAAAATAATAACTAAATTATATGATTTTTTTAATAAAAAAATATATTAAATGATAAAGATAAAACAATAAGCACCCATTCAGTCTCACTCACCCCAAAGTATCTCTCTCTTTCCCTTTACATCCGGCGATCTAGGGTTTTCGCTGTTTAGCTCGTATCTTGCTTGTATTTAGGGTTTGATATGTTCAGTTTGGTGTAACGAATCTATGTATTTTATCTTCCTGTTGATTGATATGCATTATTCAATTCAAGTTATCATGTCAAGAGTCTAACAGAAGCAAAAACATTAAAATAAGATATGAACACTTACAAGAGAGGAGATAAGTGAAAAGTGGGTTGGAGATGAAGCAGCAATAGAAATAAATGTTTACCAGGGCTCTTCCCTTTTACCTCGTTCACTACTCGAGAAGTTTAATGATCTTTATCAGGCAAGAAAGATGTGCTTGAACTCTTCATATGCTTCCTCATAATCAACAACGGAGCCATGTCACAACCAATATGAGGTGCATGTGATAAGGAAAAGAATTCATATGCAAAACACCAAAAGTCCTATATTAACAGGCAAAAAGAAACATAAGACCTCAAGTAACATGCAATTCTGAAGTTTAAAGAAACATAAGACCTCAAGTAACCTGCAACCAACAAACACAAGCTTTAACCTAAAAGGCTATAAATGGGTTATTTTCGGTTATGTTTTATCTCTAACGAGTCCATCGTGTTAACCTAAATGAATTAACACATAAGGAATCAGGTTGAATTTTGTTCCTATGGCGCATTGTAAAAGAAATTATTATTATTTAAATAATATAGTTTTCTTATTATTAGCACATGATTATTTATAAAAGAAAAAATGAAAGTTGTTTGTGAGCCGGCCCGACCCAGCCCATCCATTTTGCCATCCCTAGTGATATTCAAATATCATGGGCTCAAAGGAAGTAAGGTACATACCAAGGATGGTGATTCCTGGTTTTGTTTTGTAATCTCCTTCACCCTGAGCAAGTCGATGATTTTAAAGTCAATACAAGTTGAAAAACATAGGGTAGAACATAATTCAGAACTTGCCTCGACACGAGCCCATTTCCCTAAAGACGACTTCCAACCAACGATCGCATAACTAATAAATGCATTTTCCTTTTTTTAAATGGATACAAAACTAAAAGCTGTTAGTTTTAGATGAGACAGTCATAAGTTTATAAAACAACATTATTCAATCATTTACCTGTATTCAGAATCATCTAAGATGATACAATGCATGAGTGTTACGCTTGCACCAACTCGTACATTTGCAGAAATGGAAACATTTGGACCAATCTGTTGTGATGAAGATGGGATACAAATTAAAAATAGATTTAGAAAAATGAAAAAAAAAATTGATATGTGAATGGTTGTTGACCTTTGCAGTTGGATGTATTTTTGCTGATGGATGGATACAAACGTCACCAACAACCGTTGGATTCTTTGTCCCATCACCATAAGCCAGGAGAGCAGGAGATTTGTGTCAAAATTGGGCAAGACACAAATCAGAGCATTTCAATGACATCCTAAAATATTAAAGGGTTTGGAAAAAATATATAAATAAAGCATAAAGTAATATACAATTGCAGAATTGCCATACGCTGGAGTTTTAATCTGTTCCCAGAAATTCATTGTCTCGTAACTGTATAATTGCTTCTTTCCAGCAAAAGGTGACAATATACCTTGATCCAATCTAACAAAATCCTTAGTGTGTCCCCTGTTAAAAGAAACTAAAATGGTATAGAATTCACAGGGGCGTGTAATCTTCTAATGTAACATATGAAAATATAACACTGAGATCTTACTGAGTTGCCAACCGAAGGGCCTCAAAACTGGATAAAGTGTCAGGTTAGCTGCAACAGAACACAAATATTGTAAGTTGTAACTGGTATTCTCACTCACATGTGACATTATTATGTCTCTATTTAAGTCTATGAACAACAATGATACATTACTTGTATTTCTTGTTAAAAGAACAATGAGTAAAAAAGCTGACCTCTGTCTTCACGACGAGTTCATATATCTTGAAACACATGAAATATTATGGTGTGAATATGTAAACACCACAACTTATTAAATCACTTACCTGAAATCCATGAGAAGAACGATATAGAAATGCAACAGAGACACTTACTTCAATGAAATTGACAATCTATAAAGATAATTCTTACAAAAGTCTCGGGTTTCTCTGTGTAATGCAAAAGTTATTTGGTAACTGGATCAGCAACTAATTCACCAAACTCGCTAGCAGACTCAGAAGAAACCTGCTCAGAAAGTTTTGCAACAACCGAATTCAATCTTAAAATTTGCAGTTTTATCGAGATACAGAAAAAGATTTACAGCAAAATGCACACCTTTATAACTAACAATGTCCCCATCCCACCGTACCTTCTATGGGCATCTACAAGAGAACACAATTACATGAATGAATGGCCCATGCTGCATATTATCATTTTGAAAAATTGTATGACTTGGTAGCTAACCAAGCATTTCTGGTAGAGAAAAGCTGCAGCATACATCACAGTTGAACAAAAAGATAGGTGATTGCAACAAAAAATTTTCATCTAAAAAATGTAATAATCAACTCAAAAATTCTATGCATAAGAATTAAAATTAACATATAGTGATTACAACTTCAGTGTTCATTGAGGCATTTTGCCATACACTTGGAGTGCGTAAGTGAATCAATAAAAAATATATCATTTTGTTGGTCAATTAGGCCCAAAATGAAAAGAACAAAACAAATTTCATTACAACTGATTGAATTCCACATCAAATCCAAAAAAATTACCTAAATTGTAGCTTGTGTCCTGCTAAACCGAGATGAATCTGGTGAATTTTGTCGCTATAAAACAAACAGAGATGATGGTGATGATGGAATCAGTGATAGAGGAATGATTATGGAATAAGTGAAGCTCATTCAATTAATCGAGGATTATGAAATCAGTCGCTACTTCAAATCGATCAATGGCTACAAGACTGACACCTGAGTTACCCGAAACCTAGAAGACCGAGACCCAAAATTCACAATACCGGAGCAAATGCTCAAGAGCTTCGAATATATACCAAAAATTCAAGGACCGTAAGAGAAATTCAAGAGGGTTCGAAACACAATGGTTTGGTTCTCTCTCTGCGTTGAATTGATGCTTGGAGATGATGATGGCGATGGCAGTTTGCAAGAAAAAAACAAAACAATAATAATAAATGGTGCATGGAGGAGGATGAGGGAAGTGACGAAGAAGAGGGGATTCGATAGGGTTTCAAGGAGATGTAAAGGAAGACGGTTTCAATTTGGAAGATGAAGGCAGGCGACGTGGGAGGAACCAACCGCTTAAAAAGTGACGGTTTGAATTAAGACGGCTTAGATTAAAAGAACATGGGTTTTGACGGTGGGGATGAAACCAAAATCAGTTAATTTATCCTCCGTCAATAATATAGAGTAATAATATGTAATAAGTTGACTGAAAACAGATTTTTGGTAGCATTACATGTACAAAACTGGAGATTGAAAGAAGGGGCTTCTCTCCAATATTTCAATTCGCCTGAAAATAAATAAAGTAAGCAATTTTTACAACTGTATAATTTTAGAAAGGAAGAATAAAATCCATAGTAACAAAGACAATAAGTTAGCCCTACATATTCATGAATAACTAAATGAATTTATTTTGCTCTACTCTTCAATAAGTTAGATGACAGAAATAAAAAGGGATCAACATAAAACATCTTATATACATTTATAATAAGAAAGCCCTACATGGATAAGAAGCATTACAATTGCAAATATAACCTTTGCAACTTCTGCCAGAGAGTTAATTAACACTTATGGGGCTAAAATGGTTTAAGAAGGTTTTATTCATTAAAAATACATTCTTAACAAAATTCACCCATTTTTACTTTATTTTATCCATTCAACCCGTTAGGGTATAATATAACCTATGTCATAATTAAATTTATCAAAGTTTCATATACTCACTCTCTAGGTAAAACAACGTTTGAAATGGTGCGCAGCCTTTGAAGAAAAAACAGAATTCCATACACCGACCACATTGGCACATTCTGGTAAAATGAATTCCATATTACCAATTATTAGAAAACTGTTGATCTATAATTAGCAATTATAATGATTTCTTTTTTTTTTCAAATTACCTCATGAGCAAAAGGCTCTAAATATTTACAACCAGAAACCATTTTCCATAATTTTACCAAATTGGTTTGAAAAATGGAACACCAAGCTTCTTAAACTGGCATAAAAAGAGACATTAATTCAATATAATTACCTCATCAACTACATATTCAGGGCAGAAAAAAGCAAGAATAGAAGTCAAACCCTGACCCGTTGGCTGCAGATGCTGTAACTATAATCCCTCTACCTACCTGGAGCTTCTTTATTTTCAAATTGGGGGATTCAAGTCTGCAACTTCTTCTCTTGATGCAAGCACCAGCTCCAAATAAGCTTCAAAGTCTTTAACCACAACAATTTTATTTTTCAAATAAGTAAATGTAGCAACTTTATATTTCAAATTAGTAAATGTAACAGCAACTTGAATACATACAATAATGTTATCAAATGCATTCTTCTTTAGAACATCAACAACAGTAATGTTATCAAAAAATCTGAGAAAATTTCCACCCTCGCCGTCCATTTTCGCAAACTTCAATCGCGAGAATCGACCGCTAGATTAATAGGTATCGATATCCGGAGTATTATCGAAAGATAATTAAAAATAGAATAAATTCACATTAATTGGAAATTGTCCTTTAATCGTGGAAAGCAATTTGATAGAACCCAGAAAATTCAAATGAAATTAACGATGACTGATAGTGTAATCCAATTCGAGAAGGATTAAATCTCCAATTACAAAGGTATAAAACCTAGATATTAGATAAAAACATAGACAAAAACCTAAAGCTAGAACAAAAGGCTTAAATAAACATAAATAGCAGCAGTAACTGCTGCAGTTACCCCATAAACATCAGCTCCCATTTACCCACATTCGCTAACTGCCTTGACTGAGGCTGAATGGGTCAAAACGGGATCCGAATACCTGCTGGGGCTGTCCCTAAACCCAGTTGGGTTGACCCGACCCACTGGAATCGTATCAATACTGCCCACCTGAAGAAACGACTTGTCCTCAAGTCGAAAAGAGGAGAATTGTTGTGCCAAGCAATCAGCCATTCAATTGTAGGTTGTCCCGCGTCATAGACCCATTGATGAACCAAAATGGATTGTGGTTGATGGTCATATCCCAGCAGCCACACTATGATAACTCCGTAAGTGGTGGTTTGTTCCTTCAACTTTATAGGCAGGTCCGTGAGCTTCAATGGAATACACAGACTAGTAGAATTGACATTTTGATCATTAGATCTGATCCACTCCAACTTGTCCTTGCGCATGTCTTCATGTTCGTCTTTTTTTATTTGATTATCTCTGGCATGTTTCTCATCCGCTGCTTCAAGATCACAGCTTTCCAGAACTTTTACTTCTTTGGACCTGGAACCGTCGCTGGTACAGTCTTCCTGGACCAGATCTGTCACTGGACTTTGAGATTCACCCTCCGGTTCCTTGTTGTCCCCAAAATCATGATCAAAACATGGGTGAGATTCAAAATTCCCACCAGAGTCGCCAGGAATTCCCTCCATTCCTAGATCTGCCACTAGATCTTGGTGTTCATCCTCGGGTTCCTTGAATGTGTCGGCTCGCTGTTGTAGCCAAGCTTCCGTGATTGCTGCAATATCCTTCTTCAGGGCTATCAAAGAATCAAGTTTAGCCTCAATGGCTGCCAACTGGGCAACGATCCTGCCTTCCTTCTGATTGTTCCGGGTTTGCTCCATCTTTGAGTTTCCCGGCAATGGAACCAAATGATAGAACCCAGAAAATTCAAATGAAATTAACGATTACTGATAGTGTAATCCAATTCGAGAAGGATTAAATCTCCAATTACAAAGGTATAAAATCTAGATATTAGATAAAAACATAGACAAAAACCTAAAGCTAGAACAAAAGGCTTAAATAAACATAAATAGCAGCAGTAACTGCTGCAGTTACCCCCTAAACATCAGCTCCCATTTACCCACATTCGCTAACTGCCTTGACTGAGGCTGAATGGGTCAAAACTGGATCCGAATACCTGCTGGGGCTGTCCCTAAACCCAGTTGGGTTGACCCGACCCACTGGAATCGTATCACAATTTGATAGTTAAATTAGCAATTTCAAATCAAATCACACAAAACCCCTAGTTTGTAAAAGAAAAATTGCCATAGAACACCAATTGCTTTTTGAATACGTCATCAAGGACTCAATGGTCATAAAACTAACAGTAATGCTGAACTCAATTGCAAAATCCTAAACAAAAATAAGCATCTACTAATTGATATACATATCAAAGTTCACGAATGCAGTACCTAAGATAAGTTTGACCTTTTGGTGAGCTGAAGCACAGAAGCTGAAAATGAATACAAACAATGAGAAAATGTGTTTCTTCTCCATTCTCCAGTTCCTGCTGATGAAGGCAACAAAATAAAATCTCCAACTCTATACTCTTAACAGTTAACTAATAGCTTATAACTTATGGCTTAAATGAAAATAATACATAATACCTACCCAAAAGACTATCTGATGCCTCAACTCATCACAACAAAAACCAATTTCTGTAAAACAAACAAATTATCATAAAGATGAATTAAAATCGAAACTAAATGAACTAAATAAACCTAAACCCCTTCGTCTCAAAGTCGCATCGTAAAATTAAAACTAAACGAAGGTAACATGTCATTTTGCCTAATCACCAAACTAACCACTAACAATAGCATACCTGAGTTTGAGTGAAAATGGCTTCGAATTTTTCACAGTACCAATTGAGCCCTTCCCCAAAGGCACCAGCGATGGCTCCCCATTTCAACCTTCTCCGTACTGCAAACTGACAAAGATTAGTGAAAATAAACATACCCTCATCCAAGAACCCTCATCGAACAGGAAAGGGGAAAAACTCACATACATATATGATGGATCGTTAACGAAATTACCGGTAAAAAGACGATACCATCTCCAGGATGAGCGGCGACGACCATGGTGAACGTAGACATGATCGATCTTTAAAAAACCAAAAGTGATTTCTATCTCTCGCTCTCCCTCTTGAATACAGATGGCGTTTTTGATGGTGGAGTAGACCACCGTCGCTTGAATCCGGCTCCCTTACCTCCGATGATGTCGACGACGGTCCTCTCCGCCACTCGCGCTCTCTCTCTCTTCTCCTGATGAACCTTGGTTCTTCCTCTCTTTCTGTCATCAAAAGCAAAATCCCACGCTCTGGAACATGTACTTCACTATTCATCCCCAATTGGCTATTGTTTTAGTTGTTAATTGTCATCAAATTAAATCACGGAAGTCAAGAACTATTCATTTAATTGGCATTGTTAATTCAAAATTTTGGGTAGAGTTTTTAAAGCAGTGAATTTGTGGTTGCAAGATGTGATTTATAGAAGAAGATGATAGTCTACTGTTCATGCAATTTGTATTATTGTGTGGAGTTATACCAAATTTATAACTGTGTAAGCTCCAATGGCATCAAGTATGTTCCAAATAAGTTATGAACTTTACATATGTTCTTTTGCTCTTTAATCGAATAAAGTTTAGCTACTTATTGGCAGACCATTTGTTCTGTATCACGTTTCCATTGTCTTCAAAAATAATATACAATAACTATAAAATTTATATTGAAAAAAGGTAAAATACTTGAAGAATATTTAAAAATATGTTCCCTAAAACATCTACATTAGGTTATCCGTAACACTGACATGAAACATGGGGGTGTGAGCCAAATCAGCTTTTCACGCTTAGGAACACCGCCCCCTAGGCGTGAAAGGGGCGTGGGGCAACTCACGGGCAAAGGGGCTTCTACCACATTTAATTCTACCAATCATTTATTTCCACCTAATTATTCCTTTTTCTTATTTTTTTTAATTAATATTTAGTTTATCATTTAATTTTGTTTTCTCAAATAATTTATTCTCGGTAATTATAAAAAAATGAAATAAACGAGCTTGTTTATTTTATTTTTATGAACATGCATGTATAAATTTTAATAAAAACGGAGTTGTTTTAAAAAAAACTATTTTTCGTCACTTAAGTGGTTTTTAATGAGTAGTTTTTTTATTTATTTAAGAATGTATTTTTTTTTATTTATTAAAAATAAAATTTTAGTTAATTATTAAAAAAATAAACGCGGGGCGTGAAACCACTACGCACCTTAGTGATTCTGGTGAAAGCCCCTGTGCTGATGTGACGCTGACGTGACGGGACGTGAAACCACTAAAGACGGTCTAAGGATGAAAAAAGTTAAGTAGTCTCCAACATCACTTCAGGACGAAGGAGTAATCATGGGAAGGAAAAAACAAAAGCTTGTATTTGTTACCTAGAAAAACCTGTCTTTTGTATCCTCACATACATATAATATAACATGAAACCCAAAAGTCCATAACAATTTGGTTTCACTGTAAAATAGTTTACTTTTATAACCTTTACACTTTTTCAATACTTGCAATAATCTTTGTTTGAGATGCATAAAAATAATCTTTCATATGCAAGTGCCATTTTTGTTGCAGTAAAAAGCTTGATCCCTCTTTCTCTAACCACCTTACCTTTCTTCTCCAAAACTCCTCTCCCATCTTTCCAAACTTGATAAAGACCTCTCTTAAGCGAATCAACGGTTGGCGAAAATGTATACCCGTATTCCTTCCCCGTAATCACCGACCCCGTGATGCTAGCAAGCTTTGTAGCCATTAACGGCTTCCCACAAAGAACCGCTTCCAACAATGTATGATCCAAACCTTGAGCACGGAGAGTCGGGTTCACAAATATGTCAATCGCGTTGTAGAATCTCGCCAATTGACTCGTTTGTAACGGCCCCAAAACTATTAAGTTAGGTCCAAGAGCCTTGTATCTAGAACCCCATGGACCATCACCGGCTACTAAAATACCTACATTTTCCCTAAAACTCGAGTTTTCCGCAAATACCTGCTTTAATGCTTCGAACATTAACGGGTGTCCTTTATCTTTAACTAACCTACCCGCCATTCCAATAATCAATGATTTTGATTTTGATTTTGATACTCCAAAGATGTATTTCTTACCAGCATCGTCTGGTTTGAAAATGTGTTCATCTACACCGTTGAGTATGACATGAACTCGGTCATCTGGGATCATGTAGATTCGTTTCAATATATCGCCAACATGATCGCTTGTCGCAACGTGGTGGGCGTATTTTTGGAAGAATTTTATTTCTTCCACTACTTTCTGGGTGAACAGGTGGTTCTCGTTTGGTGGTGATGATCCTAGGATGAGTTGTTGAATTATATGAGAATGTATGGACTCGTAGGCAATCCCGTGCCATGAGACTGCCAGGTTTGGGACGTTTTTTGATCGAGTGTGCATCAGGCTAACACTCTCGGTGTGAACCACGTCGAACGGGCTCTGGCTCGAGTTCTCAGCTTGGAATTGTTTCCAAACTAGAGCTTGGTCCAAGTAGCCCGCACCTGTGGGGTTTGAAAGATGAAAATGTAAATTTTTGATCGAAGGGTATTTTGGGAAATTAGAGAAGTTGGAAGAGGATGTTGTGAAGATATGAAGCTCGTGCCCGCGTTTAGCCAGAGCAAGGTGGAGTGTCAAAGCGTGGCGCTCGAGCCCGCCAGCGTGTTGCCCGTCGGCCCATTTCTTGACAAAAAGGGCGATTTTTAGGAGTTTTTGAGGCGGGTTTGAGGGGAATGAGAGATGGTTCCATGCTAATGGGTATGTTAGGAGATCAATTGGGCCCGTTTCCATACCCAACTCTGGTCGCGTTCCACCAAAAGAGGAATGAGACCAGTAGAGTAAAGAAATAGAATAGAGAACACAGACGAGGATTAACGCGCGAAAACAAGACACCATGGCATGGATGATGAATCTTTTCAACAAGATAAAGATCTTGTACCAATATGTAGAAAAGGATCCAACTGGGGTTGTGTGGGAAGGCCGTTTTATTCACATGGGGTGAAACAGATCTTAAGCTATTGATGCAGGTCTTCGTTGACCACCAAGGGAAATTAACCATTTGGTGTGACACCTATTAATATGGACAAATGTGAACACCAGTGTAATTAATAGAAAACTAATAAAAACAAACAGTTGTATGATGGACGTTCATATTTGACTTTTAGTTAAATAGATTCATTAAAACATTGACTTTAGAGTAAATTACTCTTTCCATTCTCGTGGTTTACATGATTCTTAATGGAATTTTTTAACAAAGTTAGGCCCATGAGCTCAGAGTGTTACAGATTGTATACCATAAGTACTCAAGGCGTTAAAAATTCGTATTAGGGACGCATTGTGTTCAATCGTGTAAACCGCAGGGACGCAAAGAGTAATTTACTCTTGACTTTATTAGATATACTTTTAGGCCCGTGCTTGTGCTTGTGATTGTGATTTGAGCTTTTAACGAGTCAATATTGAGTAGCTTACGAACGGCTTGACTTGTTTACACCTGAATTACCCTTTTTGTGTCAACGACTTTACATATGAGGTAAGAATCTTGTTTCAAATTGAAGTACATGATGCACAAGAGCATGTTTAAAACGAACTAATTTTGAGAAGAAATTTATGAGAACTTTATGTTAGTGCTGATTAGATTTAGTGGGACAGAACTTGTGTTTACATAACCGTCTTAAATATCATATTTAAACCAATAAATACTACGGTTATTCATTGGGTCAATTTTCGAATTAAGAGAAAATAAATAAAACAAATATAAAATAATATAAGTGGTCCGACGGCAAACTGGTTCTGATCTTTGACACAATATATTCAAAATAAATTAAAAAACACATGTAGTTTTTATTTAGAATAAAAGTTATGTAAACTGAATTTGAATATTTGGTTGGATCGGTTAGAAAATCAAAATTCGATTTGAAAACCAACTCAGAACTCGATTCGGATGTAACCCGATTCAAAAATCCAAAAACCAAGTTCCAATTCTCAATCCAAATTCAGTTCAACTCAGAAATTGAATTACGTTTACTCGATTAAAAAATTCTTATGATTAATTTGAATTCTTAATTCTATTTTGGTTAGGTTCCAATTTTAGATTTTTTAAATTTAGTTCATGAACACCTACCCCCATTGTTTATTGTTTTCTCTGTTTAAAACTGGCTACACACTAACGTACATGAGCTCATGATGAGGATGTAACGGCCCAATTAGAGTAATCAACAACCCAGTAAATGGTGTGGCCAGTAGCCCAGTCCGTTACATCTTGGGGCTAGCCCAACTAAAAAATTGAATTTTAGTATAAACTTAGTTAAAATTTAATTAATGTTTTTAATCACAAATACACAAACTTTTATTTAAATAAATTAATTTTAATCTTGTTGAATTCTTTTTTTAATTACTAAATCGTAATTATGAAGGTAATCTGATTTTAGTAAGTGTATTTGAATACTAGTTTATCAACTTAGATAAATTTACAAAGCAACCATTTCGGAAAATCATTAGTTTATCAGGAATGACTATAAATTAATCAAACCTAATGCCATGTAGGCGTCACCTCACCTCACTTGGTATAATTAAAGTGCCATTTATTCCTTGAAACCCTTTACCTTATAATAGTGCCAATAATATCCAACCTTGTTACTGTTGATGTTAAGATCAATTATTATAGTTTGGAAACATAAAGTTTCTATTGTCACTAAAGGTCGAGTATGTTTCAAATCTTTGGGTTGGGTTCGTCCGCTATCGGATATTTTAATTAAATTGGATTAACTTGTTTGATCAATACATATTATCATAAATATCAAATAAATTAGGAGGTGCGGAGTGCATGCTTATTTGATTTTATCTTAATATAACGGGGGTCCGCTGTCGGATATTTTAGTGTAATTGGATTAACTTGTTTGATCAATACATATTATCATAAATATCAAATAAGTTAGGAGGTGCGGAGTGCACGCTTATTTGATTTTATCTTAATATAACGGGGGTCCAGGGGCAGAGCCCCTGGAAGCGGGGTCCGAGGGGCGGCAGCCCCTGGCTGGGTCCAAGGGGCAGAGCCCCTGGCTGGGATCGAGCTTTATAATTATTTTGACACATATTGCTTTATAAAAAGTGCATTAGAAAATTAATTTTATATGATTTATTATATAAAATTGTTATCAAAATAATGGATGGATTATTAATTAATTCGAAGTTCGAATTCAATTTAGATGATAACTGCCTTTGACAGTTATCTGTTTTTCTCAGGTTCAAGAAGGATTGATGATACGTATTTTATTTCTCTGGTTCATCTCCTTCATCACAGAATTTAACATATTTGTGTTCTTAAAACTCTGATTTGTATCCAATTAAACATTTGGATGAACCACCAAATAGTTTTGATCTGAAAGTGATCACACGCATTTCAGAGTATCCAAGAATTCATTCTGTTTTCTACAAATTCTACAACATCCGCCAACACGTTTACATTGATTTTATGTGAGTTTTATAAATTCTACTTCTAATAAACAATTCCACTTAATGTCACATGGCAACACCATACTTTTTCTCACTAAAATCTTTTAATTTTTCCTATTTTAAGTAAGTTAGAATTTTAATATCTAATTATGTTAATGTTGTTTTAAAAAAAATATAATAATAATATAAAATTTGAATTCTAATTATTACTTAATTTGAATTCTAATAAATTTTGAAATCTAATTTTTCCTACACATTATTGTATTTTCATTTTTCTATTAAATAAGCTTATATAATACACTAGTTTAGGTCCCGTGTCTACACACGGGGTGAAAATTATTAATATTTAAAATTTTTAAATCTTTATGTATATATATTTCACAGGTGTAAAAATATATTACATATACTACGGATATAAACAAACTCAAAATATGTAAAAATTAATATATAATTAGGTTTCGAAAATACGTTAATTACTATTTAATGTAATTTCACTTTCAATTACTATTTGATTGAAATAAAAGTTACATAATTAAATTTCAAAGTTTTCTTATAATAAGGGATAATTTAAAATAAATGTGTTGTATTAGTACAATTAGTTTCTTTAAATATATATTATTATTTAAATATAGAAGTGCATTAAATAAGAGAGAGAGGCGGGAAAAAAATGGTGAGATTGAATGTGGAGATGACACGTGACACTAAAAAACCTTTATTTATTAGTATAGATGGGCATATAACCTACTAATTAATATATTTAGATATGATTGTGATCAATTCAAGCAATGACTAAAATTATGTTTCTTTAATAAAACAATTTAGGAGATAGTAAACTCTTTGGAATGTCATTCACAGAACACCCTAAATTCATTTAATTTGCATGTCAGAACTAAAAACTTATCACAAAAATCCATACTACCCATTTAAAAAAAAATCATCAAAATGGTTGATTGCCTGCTTCTAGATTCAAGTCTTGGAGATTTGAAGTTCCGTGAATGTTGTGGTACAAATAGAATAAAAGAAGAATTATGTCAAATGTTCAAGTAGAGGGACTAAATGTAAACTTGTCGCATAAATAAATAGGTTACTTAGAATTAGTTAATGACAGTTAATGAGCTGCACTTTAGCAATGTATGCACTTACGAAAAGGTATGCCAAATTTGAATGAATTTTCATGTTTTCATGAGTCTTCCTCTTCGTTACAATTCTTAACATAATCTTGACCTAAAGTAGGGAAAATGGGTTGGTTTGGGTAAACTTTTTTGTATTTTGGGTTGAATTGGACAGCACAATAACAAAAAAACATGTTGAAATGGGTAACACTTTAAAACAATTCTCCTAAAAACTATGTATGTGACAATCCGACTTTTTCAGTTAACCCCGTTAACAAAATCCAGTTAAAGTTAACTGAAATTAACTTTACTCAAACTTCAGGGACTATTTCTGTCAATATTCCAAACTTAGACTTCAGGGACTAGTTATGTCATAACCTTAAACTATTCTGTTGACCTTTGGAAAGTAAAAATCAACTCTGTTGACTTTAAAAGTCAAAATTAACCAAGAGTTAACTCCATTTAAACTAGAAGGACTTAATCTGCCAAGTCTCAAACTTCAATTCTGAAAGAAACCTCAGGGACTAGTTCTGTAATTCTCCAATCCTTGATTTGTTGACTTCAGAAAGTCAAACACCGCGATTTTGCATGAACCCGACCGTTTCTAGTTGAAATCCGTTAGTATTGAAACCGATTCCCACGACCTTATCGTTTTGGATCATCATTATCATCTTTAACACCGGCTTTAATCGAATTAAACTCAATTATGAGTATTCAACTCATAACCGTCGCTACCCTCTTCGACTTCTATCGAATGCGTTTCAATTCGTTTATTTTCCTCGTAATTGAACCACTGCACACACTCGGTGATCCTCCTTGAAGCTTCTGCATCAACTGAATTGACCGGAGTAACAGTCGAAGACACCGGAGGCAACCTATACCACATTCGGCAACCGTTTTAATCGATCTCAGTCAATTCGCACTTGTTTACGGTAATTGAATACACCCTCACCTTCGTTTTTACTTCCTGATGGAAAGCCCTATATCAATTGGGGCTTGCAACATCGGCATTAACAAGAACAGAAATCTAGGGTTCGTTCATATACGAATTGGGGCTTTTGATCCGAAACTCAACCTCCATCAAATTAAACCACACGTTCATGTTCGAAATCCTTTGTTTACTAAAACCCCTATGCTAATTTAATCTTTGAACATCGAATTTATAAAAACCCAGAACTTAGGGTTCATCAATGTCCGATTTAATCAAACCCTGACTTAGACACGTTCTCAATACAATTAATTTATATCATTAGTTTCAAAATCTCCTTTTTAGTAAAAGCCCCATGTTTTCAGTAAATATTATTATCCAATTCGATCAAATTAATCTCATGTTCTTAATCTAGGGTTCGGACTTGAATCTCGTTATTAAACAACTCAATCGATGATTTTTTTTACAATTAATTGTGTGTGCAGATTCGAAAATAACCTATAATCAAAACCCCTAAACTTTTGTTGACATTTAAAATCGGGATCGGTCGGATTTAGGGGTGGCATGGGGTTCGATCGCGATTTGATTTGGAAAAGAGGGGCTCTCGGTAACGCAGGATTAAAACCATTTCAGTAAGGATAATATCGCGATAGCCTAGCGACCGGAACTGGTTAAAGCGATGAGTGTGTGTGGGAGAGACCCGGGTTCAAGTCCGGGCTCCCACATTTCTTTTTAAACATTTTCTAAACATAATTAATTAATAAAAATCATTCTTGATGATATTATATCATTATATAAATGGGTTTTAAATCGGAAAACAACTCATAGGCTCGGGATTTAAATATTTTGTTTATTTTTATAAATTATAACCATTTTTATAAATTGTACATTTTGATTATTAATAAGTAAAAAAATAATATACTTATATTATTTTAAACCGTAAACACATGTAAAATAATATGTTATATTATTTTCAAATTGTGACCCGTATTAGTAAATAATATATAATTATATTATTTCAAATCATTTTTATAACGCCGTGAACCAATCGAGATTAAATAATAATTAGTTATATTAATCACTCGTATATATATATATATATTATTATTTACGTCGTTCGTCGCGTAAAGTAATTCCTAAACCTGTGGACACGTTCGTCCACTCTCGTTCGATTTTAGCGGTTCTTTAAGATGTTCTTTCCTTGTCACGGTCACAATTCCCTTATCGTTCCTAATTTATATGTTTATAATTCTAGGACATCCGTAGGTCTTTTGAGACTTACACTCGTGATTTCAAACTTACTTCTAGTGTGAACTACCTTCAACGCCAAGCAGGTGAGTTTTCACGGCCCCTTTTACTGCTTTTAAACTGGGGGAGAAAACATGATACAAACTCTTTGATTTTTGTACTTCATTTTATATCAATTGTTATGACTATGCGTAAACTCTATCATGAAAGTCCTCACATCGAACCGTTTAAATATGAATATAGCGAGATATGTTGGGTAGTACTACTGGGTTTGACAAACCTCACCCGCGTTAGTCGCGTTAACACGATTGGATATCGAACGGGTGCAATATTGACCTAAACGTGCACCGTGGTTGATAGACCTGGTGGGAGGCAATACAAACAGTCAGTTTACGGTTGCGAGCGTAATAGCAAACAATGAACATGGGTTAGCTACTCATTTGGTATATATGTTGATTGTACAATAAATCTGGTAAACATTTATTTATATATTGAAACCTGTGAACTCACCAACCTCGTGTTGACACTTTTTCTTACATGTTTTCTCAGGACGCTAAGCTAAGACGCAGGTGCACGTTAGGGCATGCATGGGATTCAACTGCTTTGCTTTGTGTCTATTTATGTTGATTGAATTATCTTAATGTACTTTGTTTGGTTGGACGTTTGGACTTTTGGACTTTGGTTTTGGGCGCGTGTATTTTGCGCATTTACTTTCTTTACGCTTCCGCATTGATACTCTGATTTAAAAGATATTTTCATTTTGAGTCCCATGTAGAGTCGTTCAATGTAACTAGTATCTGAGATCCTGGTTTGTCACTTCCCAAACGGTAATACTCCGTTAGTTGAAATTGGGGGTGTGACAATGTAAATCTAGAATGGGTTCAAACGGGTACCATATTTTGATACTTTTCTTTTCTAAGACATGTTATTTTAACCCGAACCACTTTTTTGTTACAGCTCATTCTGATCCAAAGCAAATTGATAATTTTTTTAAAAAGACTCGTTTTAACCCGAACTCATTTTGGTCATAACCTATTGTGACCCAAACTCATTTTGACCTGTTAGCCAACCCAACCCAACCCATCCATTTTCCTAGGCTTATAACATAACAATGGAAAATATGACCCTTACAAACAAAAGCATGTTAGTAATGATTATTTTATTAATTGTTGATAACAAGAACATGCCCAAATTAGACTACATTTCAATTGGCAACATATTGAAGAAGCTCTTTATCCTGTTGAAGGATCATCATTTCTTCTTCAGGAAGATGCACTGATGCTTCAATACCATCTCTATTCGGAGTATCCATCAAAACAAAAACCTTGTTATCCTCATCTGGAATCACAAAGTTTGCTTGTATGGGCTTGCCCCACCCGAAATCCACTTCATAAAAAGGGAACCTACATACACTAGATGCATAATATGACTGCAAATTTGGATCATCACCTAAATTCGAAAACATCTTTGTCCATTTTTCGCCTAGCTCATGCACATCTCTTTCTTCAATCTCTACTTTCCCTTTCTTTAGCTCATCAACCACCTCATTCAGCATAAGTTGACGCGATTCACTCATCTTTACATGCACCAACGAGTATACGTTGCCTGCCACGTAATCCGGCTCGTTCTTGAAGAACTTGTTCCTCATGTTCACTGAATGAAACATGCTAGATGGTTTAACAAACCCAGATTTAGTTGCGGCAGCATTCACCGAGCATTTGAATATTAGAGATGTTAAAGCCTCGACTCGAGTTAGAGGAGGGCGCGTTAGGGTTATGCCCATGGAGATCACCTTGTTTTTGAGCTCGTTTAGTTTTGGATTAGGGAACACGAAACTCTTAGTTGTATGATTAACTTCTTTTATGTACTTATACACGTCATCAGACAGTTCAACATTGTTATGACTTGTAGAGGAAGAAATAAAGTGTGGTTTGATCAACGATCCGCCTCGTGTAACCTTGGCCCATTGAGTAAAGAACATAAGCGTTGTGAACGCATCGCCGGCTTTGTGCGATGTGGATACCGACAATGCAACTCCACCACCGGTGAAATGGTTAAGTTGGACTTCTAGCAAGTTGGGGCTTGTTTTGCTAACGTTAGGGACAAGTTGGCGTAGGCTTTCGTCTTTCTCTTTCTTGAGAATGAAGTCATCTAGCCGGCTATCGTGAGAAGCTTCCAAGAACTTGACTCCTTCGTCGGTGCAGTCGATGTGGCCCGCAGAAGGGTTTAAGAGCCTACCCGCGAAGGGGTAGTATTGTGTTAAACACTCTGACAGTGATTTTTTGAGGACATTGATGTCGTTGTCGTTGTAGTTGTTGTAGAACAACACAAATGGCATGTGATGGTGGGGATTCATGCTATCGACTAATGGAAGGACATGGGTTTTAAGGTGAGGAGGTGTTGGGGAGGATGGTTTAATGGTTTCTTGAGATATGATTGTGTGAAGTTGCCTAAAGCTCCCAAGTCTTTGGAGCCTTTTGATTATCATGTTCATTATTGATGAGAAGATTTAAGTAATGTGAAGAAAGAAACATGCATGCATACACACATAATACCATTTGTTTTGCATCTATATATACACACACACTCAAATTTGTTTAAATGAGAACGTCAAAGAAGAATTTCAACTTGCAGACGTGTGAGTGTAGGTGCACTTATTGAAGGATAGGTTCAATTCCCATAGCTCACCCTAATTTGTTTAATTAATAGTGCATTTATGTCGTATGTATATAGTTTGGTCCTTATATTATTTAGCCATCCTATTAGGTCACATATGGGAGGTAAAGAATAGTTGCACTCATTGGTGTCACCACATGAAAAAATCAAGTATTTTGCTCTCCATATTCAATTGCTTATTTACATGTTGAAACTATATTGTTTTTATTTGTAAAAAATCCATAAAATTTACTTTTGAAAAGTAGTTTCACGGTATAAGCATTGACTTTCAAAGTACAAAAAATATAGTGTACTATTTCAGCGGAAATATCGACAATAGGGAATGGAAACAACGACAACCCACTGCTAGAAAGCTAGATTTTCACCGACGGACGATTCCTTCGGAAATCCTTCGGTTATAGCCATTACCGACGGGTTTCTGTCGGTGATGCTCCGTCGGCAAAGTGTTCGTAGGTAATCCGTTTTCTGAAGCATTTACCAATGGATTATCGACAGATCTTTCTCCGGCAAGTTCAACATTTCTCTAGCTAGTTCGCTCATTTTATTTTTTATTTCTTAAAATAAAATTTATATTTTTAATTTCCAGCAACACAAATTCCACAAATCTTCAAATTATATTTAATTCGGCGAATACGGTTACAAATTCATGAATTTCAAATTACATTACAAAACTACAAAGTTAAGAAGATAAACTAATTTCTCGTGATGAACTTGTGAACGCTTGGACTCGTTCCACCATATGATTTTGTTTGTCGTCGATATGAGATTCAATCCTACAGTTTAACAAACAAACGGTATTAGCTCGTTTATAGAAATTTCGACAGCATAACGACTACAAATCAAACATATATACCCATTAATTACCTATTTATATGAGTAAAACGACACGTACCCACTTTATGAGGTTATAATAACCAAAATACATTTTAAATTGGTCAAAACTACATGTACCTAATTTATGAGCTTATTGATGTGTGGTTGATTTTCGTATGCTAATCATATGTAATGATATGTTTTTAATCATAAATATTCATGAAATACCTTTACTTTAAGTGTGTTTTGTGTTTATAGATCAAGGGTGTAGAGTATTTGAGAGTGGGCCAAACTACGCGAGAATCTACGGGTTTCACATGTGAAAGTTTGGAGTTTGGAGAAGAGGAAAAATGTACATGGTTAGCGTAGGGTACGCCACCAAGGGCGTGGCGTATGTTAGAGTCATGGCAAAGTGGATTTTGAGCTTTTTGAGGAGCGTAGCATAGAGGAGCCAACATAGGAGAAGATCGGATGGCATAGCCTATGCCAAGGTCGGCGTAGCTTACGCTGAACCCCCGAATATTAGGTTTTGAGTCGGTTTATGTAGCATATTTAACCCATAAGCTTAGGGTTTTGAAGAATATTTGACCCTCGGGGCTGAGGAACGAATTGGGACGATTCAGGGTGATATAGGAGCACAATTCATCATTCCCAACACGAAATCTATCCTGAAATCATGAAGATTGGAAGATCCTCAATGAAGATGCAAGGTTAGTTCATTTGTGATCACTTTGGGTGACATATTCATGTAGGTAAACATGTGATTGTAGTTATACCTTAGTTTAGATTGAGTTTTGTGAGCCCTTTAAGTTTTTGGATTCAATTGTAAGTTTAGTTTATTTAAATAGTTTGATCTTGTTAAACGTTAATGCAGTTTTCATCATTTCTCGGTTTTTTAAAATTGGAATAATTTGGATTTGTATTGTGTTTTACAAGGTTGAATTGGTAGTTTGTGAATACACCAATTAAGTTTTTTCGATAGCTATCACTTGAATCGAATAGTTTAACAAAATTATGTCTATGTGATTTCCTAATTTGGTGAATAAACAAGTTAAGTTTTTTCTATAGCTATTACTTGAATTGAATAGTTTAACAGAGTTATGTCTTTGTGATTTCCTAATTTGGTGGAACTAGGTCATTTGTTGGTTATTGAATCTGAATCCCCTTGTGGTTACTCTTTTCTCATTTTCTATAAGTTAATTGAGTTTATGTTCTTTACAATCAGCATTCAATCAAAATCAGTTTTCCATTCTTAGGTTAATTTTGGTAATTTAATTAGGTTTATGATAGATTAGTCAAACGAGACTTATTACACTGACCACCTGCTCCTATATGGATACGATACCTTACTTGTCTAGCTATATATGTTTGTTAGTTTTTCCATGAATAAAATGACGGTCATCGTTCATAATAACCAAAACACAATTTAAATAGGTCAAGATGACTCGTGGGGTGCTATGTTGGATTTGAATCAGATTTCAGATCAATCTATATTGATTGACTGCCTCTATTATGTTGTTGCTAGCAAATACCACTATCTTTGGTTTTGGCTCTTCCGAATCATTCCCGCAGGAACTCACTTTATGAGGTTATAATGTCAAAATTTAGTTTAAATGGGTCGAAACGACATGTCCCCATTTTATGAGGTTATAACAACCAAAATACAGTTTAAATGAGTCAAAACGACCTATACCCACTTTATAATGTTATAATAACCAAAGTACATTTTAAATAGGTCACTTATATAAATAAATAGGACCAGGACTCAACACGTCACCATATTATGGATTTGGCATGCCTATTTTAGAGTAGCGGGGTCAAACAATGACATCAATGTTATAAATCAATCACCAATATTCTATGAAGAGTTAAAAGGTAATGTGTCTGCATGCACTTTTGCATTGAATGGCACACAATACAAGATGGGATACTATCTTGTAGATGAGATATATCATGAATGGGTCACACTTGTAAAAAGTTTCACATATGCACAGATGCACAAAGATAGTGGAATTTAAAACACGCCATGAGTCAGCAAGAAAGGATGTCAAGATGACATTCGATGTCCTCCAAGCTCGATAGCGCATTATACAAGGGCCATCGATAATTTGGAGCGCAAAAATAGTAAACGATATAATGTATGCATGGATTATATTGCATAATTTGATTGTACAAGGCAAAGGGAACATTATAATGGATTGGTCGGATGATGGGGGTGAAGAACCTGAACCACCAAACCATGGACTTATAGTAGATTTTAAAGAGCACTTGGCAAGATTAAAAAATGTGCGTAATAATGAATCTTATCATGTACTTCGAGACGATTTAGTGGAGCATATATAATCTATTAAACAGTATTTGGTTTTGTAATTTCTTTAGCCTCTGATTGTGTGATTTTAAATTTTTATTTTTAGTTTATGTAACTTTAATTTTAGTTTATGCAATTTTATTTTTATTATTTTAGATTTAATTATATTTTATAATTTATAATTTGTAATAATACGAAATATTAAAAAATAGATTATAATAAAAGGTAATTTGATATATAGAAAGCAAATGTAATAATAGGTGATGATGTAGAAATGTAGTGATGTTTGATAAAAGATGCAACATTGGAGAATGAATATATGATTTTTGAAGGATAAGTAGAAATCTGATGTGATATTTAATATGGCGCGTTTGTTGATATTTGGTGTGAGAGGTGCTCTAATACTTGTTTTCTTTCAACTTTTGTACTTTATTCTAATTAAATCAGGTCAATGATATTCTCAAGACTTCTCATAGTGGAGGTCTTGGGTAGGTCTGACACACTGGGCGAGTCGGGCGGGTTCGGGTCACGGTTCAGAACGGGTTCTGGTCAGAATGGGTCCGGGTCAGAACGGGTTGTTTTAGAAAAAAATGATATTTTGGTTTGGGTTAGAACGGGTTCGGGTCGAAACGTGTTGTTTTAAACAATGACAAAACAGGGTGTGGCTACTGCAACCATAACATTTGCACCAAAAAAACCATTGTGAATAAGCAAATAAGCAAGCATTGCATAAAAGGCTATTGAATATAAAAATGAAGAAACCTGCTGGTGAGCAAAACATAATACTAAATACGAAAATATTAATTTTTTTGTTTATAATAATGATTTATAAATAGGAAAATGTATATTGATAAATATCTTAATAATATACCAATAAAAAACACTAGTCTCTCAAGAAAGCAAAACAAAGTTGTTTATTGAAATCAGAAAAAGTTGAAGAAGACGCAACCAAACGCAACCCTTTGTTCCAGCCCCGCCGCCCGCCACCCGTCGCCACGTCACTTCGCACTCGTCTCACTCCTTCGATTTTCAGGTGACTCTCTCTCTTTCTCCCTCTCTCTCCCTCCCTCCCTCCTTCCTCCGATTTTGTGGTGATCATATCCCTCTCATCTATCTCCTCCTGATTTTCCGGTGACTCTATTCCTCTCGTTTCGCTGTCCTAAACCGAACGTGAAACTTACAAAACTCTAAATCGATGGCCGGTTACGAACGCTAATCGTGGACCACCGTCATCGCCACCGTCCTCCACCAGATTAATTCATTGAACACCTCTAACCAAAATGTTTCCGACATGATTCCGACGATTAGGTGATGTTATAAGTGGGAACCAGTTGACGGGTAAGTAACCATCAATTCTGACTTTTAACTGTAAGTGACTAACTTAGTACCCACACTAACCCTCTTAATACCCATCCTCACCCGTTCAGTTTTAAGTTAATACCCATTCTAACCCGTTCAGTTTTAAGTTAATACCCATTCTGACCCGTTCTTACTTTTAGTTTGTTTCAGGATACCTAAAATAACCCATTCTCAGTTTTACCCATGTCCATAATAACTCATGACTTCATTATAAAGAACCCATATGGACCCAAAATCAGGTACTTGGGTTTGTTTTGCCAGGGCTAGTCTTGGGTTAGAATTCGGGTCACAGAAAAAAGATAAAAAAAGGGGGGGGCTCGGTACATGGCCAAGTCGGGGGTTTTACCCAGTTTGGGGGTTCCTCCTGGGTGGGCTGTCCTGGATGTTCTAGGTGTTGTCCCAGGGAAACTCAATTATCTTATAATATCTAGATGTTAAAATTTGAAGTTAGGGGTCTCCCTGGAAGCCGTCTTTCTATCCTCTTGGATAGCGGTATGGTTTGTCTAAATCCCACAATTCACGAACCCTATCGATAGTTTTGTTATTGGTAAAATTTTACAGGGTATAGTTATTATTATCCGGCTGTTAAAAATCCAAAGATCTAACTATTTCCCTAACAATCAAATCATATTTAAATAAACTCATCAATCATTGACTTCCTTGTCCAATAGTCAAAACAAACAAAATAAACCTTTTATTCCGAATAATTTTCTCACCCACTCAAACTCAAACCCAAACCCAAACCCAAACCCAAACCCATCAATCTCCATTATTCTAACTTGACAAATCAAAATCTTCTTTTAATTAACCAGCCTTCAATGGCTGTCTAACCTTTGATAACACCAACAACTCCGGTGACCAACCATTCATGCCGGCAGGATGGCCTTTCGGAGCTTAAACCATCTTTTACTCCTCCTCGGCCTCCTGTCTCTCTCCCCACCCCTCACCCTCCCCCGGAAACTCCCCCACAATGCCAACTTCTTCCGTGAAGCCCCCGCCTTTCGCAACGGCCAGCCCTGCGGCTCCTCCGCCAACGACACCATCCATCTCGCCATGACCCTCGATTCCAATTACCTCCGCGGCACCATGGCCGCCATCCTCTCCATTTTACACAACTCCGGCTGCCCCGAAAACGTCTTCTTCCATTTCTTATGGCTCCGGTTCGATCAAGACATCAAAACCAACCTCAAAACCACCTTCCCTTACCTCAACTTCAAGCTCTACCGCTTCGACTCGAGCCGTGTCCAAGGCAAGATTTCCAAATCCATCCGTGTGGACCTCGACGAGCCTTTGAATTACGCCAGAATCTACCTCCCGGACATCATCCCACGCCACGTCAAACGGATAATCTACCTCGACTCCGACCTCGTCGTGGTGGACGACATCGAGAAGCTTTGGAGAGTTGAGTTGGGAGACAAGGTCCTCGCGGCACCCGAATATTGTGAAGCCAATTTCACACAATACTTCAATGACAACTTTTGGAACGAACCCGAATTACAAATGATATTCCAAGGGAAAGAACCTTGTTATTTCAACACGGGTGTTATGGTTCTTGATGTTGAGAAATGGCGGGAAGGGGGGTATTTAAGGAAAGTTGAAGAATGGATGGTTGTTCAGAAACAGAAGAAGATATATCATTTGGGATCCTTACCTCCGTTTTTGTTGGTTTTTGCTGGGAATATTAAACCGGTGGATCATAGTTGGAACCAGCATGGTTTGGGTGGTGACAATATTGAAGGAAGGTGTAGGAGTTTGCATCCGGGTGCGATTAGTTTGTTGCATTGGAGTGGGAAAGGGAAGCCATGGTTGAGGCTAGATTCGGGGAAGCCATGTGTGGTGGATCGTTTATGGGCTCCGTATGATCTTTATCGTTATCGTTATCGTTCGTTTAAGCATTCGTTTGATTATTGATTGATCTGCATGATCAGATTCTTGATTTCTAGGCCAAAAAACACATGAACTACATTATATATGTATATATAGAGATTGTTATGTTTAATTATATCTTAATTAATCTTGTTTTAGTTATTGTTTTAGATTAGTCAGGTTTATAGGAAGGAACCCTCTCCCATACCCATCTTTGTTGTATATTAATTTGATTTGTTTCCTTGCAAATTTGATTCAGGTAGCTATGTTCTTTAGAGAGTGCAAGATTTTGCATGATTAATTTATCTAGTGATAATTTCATATATACCCCATATAAAATTGAAAAATATCATATATATCCAACAAAAAACTAAAAATATCATATATACCTTTACAAACATGTAATAATATCATATATACCAATTTCACTAAAAACCATTTAATAGATAACCATTTTACCCTTATTGTTCTAAACTTTAATATTTCATATTTATCAATTTTTACATTGAAATTTCATATTTACACATTTTCAACTTTAGAATTTTATATTTAACCATAAAAAATAGTTTTCTCATAATACTATTTTAATTTTTTCTCAATTTTTTTTTACAATTTTACCAATTTTCTTTTATAGCATTAGTGTTTGTAACTTTTTCGCAATTATTCCTTTTGAATAGATGCCTTCTGAATGGGTTTAGAGAATCGCGATAGTCGCCATCATTAACAGAAAAACAAGTAATCTTTTACGTATTGCATAAAACTAAAAAATTAGGTTATAAAAAATCATATATAATTGTAGAATGGTCATAAAATAACAATTTTTTTAAATTGGGTATATATGATATTTTTAATTTTTGTCAGGTATATATGATATTTACCTATGTTTATCCCTTTTATGAATCATACCAATTGTTCGTACATTGAATCTGACGGGTCGGGTTTTTAGTGATTAAATGGCCAAGTATGTTGTCACTAAAGACCAAAATGGCCTATGGATAATGTTTTCAGAACCGATCTGACTCCGAATCGACCGTTTTAGAAGTCCACTAGTCAGACCTGTTGGACCGGATTTAAAATTAAAACTAAGTATATAGTACAAAATATAAAAATATTTTAGGTTTTGATGTGAATTTACAAAATATAACATTCATTTTTTTTCGTTTTCTAATATTGACGCTTCGTTGCATGTTTTTTTTAAATACCTGTTATAAGGGAACTATTTTCCTGAGCCGGGTTGTCTCTGGTAGTAACCTCTCTATCTTTTGAGATAGATGTAAAGTTTGTCCCCACCTCATTCTCCCCGGTCTTTGTATGTTATTAAAATTTGGAACTTCGAATACTAAATTAATTAAAATGAGATTTTAATAGAAACAAAAAGTTAAAAAAATTGGAAATCAGATCCGACCACCTGGTCCCGTTCACAGATCCAGCCGGTCAGTCGGTTCAAACGAAAACGGTTTAACTAGGCATAATCAGACCAGTCCTATGCCTGATTCCCGGTCCAACTGGCCAGTCAGGTCCGGTTCCTGCCTATGGCGTAGCTCTAACAAGGTGTATAGAAAATGTGTCCCTCCTCCTGAAATGATTGATGGTTTAATTCTCATGATAAGAAAAAGGTGTAAATTTAAAAGTAAAATCAGAGAATGTGTAACTTATCTGTTCTAAAAAAAAGTTATCATTGTAGACAATATAGATTCATAACTTTGTTTACATATATAAGAAAACATTGTTTACAAATTGGAATCTTGTTTATTTTATAACAACCATTCTAACTATTACACATCATTTGTCTGTTTCATGTTTAAAGTCTTCTCCATGGCTTCCTTTCTGCTCCTTATGAATGCATCAGCTTTCTCATTTATATTTGAAGCAACACTCAGAAGATGAGGCTTCCTTCCAGGCAAATTCTCACCATCTACAATGGTCAACGTTGACTTTTCCGTTGCTTTCCCGCTATCACCATTGCCCTTACCACGATCTTGCGAATCCGTTTCCTTACGGGCTCGTGTTAAATTCCTATTTTCTTGGACCAAGATTTGACCCGAAGTGTTACTAGTTCGATTAACTATTGGCCCGTTGGTGTGTCTAAACTCAACTAGTAGTTCATGACTTTCGGGCCTGGTCACCTCGTTTTGGCTCGTATGACTAGCTTCAAAAGATCGAGTTTCGTTGTCTTGAGGTGATGTTGTATTGCTTGTACCCAATGCAATGTGTCTTGTACCGCGAGTAATGCTATTCATGATGAAATTGAATAGCCTATGGCAAATGCCAAGAGGGCCCAAACCATCATCTTGTTTGCCCTTTTCTTGCATAATTTTTGTGCTAATTTTACTTCACAAAAACACACAAGAATATAAGGATTTGTTTATGATACTAATCTTTGAAGGTGAGGTAAGGAAAAGATTAAAAAAGTTAAAGTGTTTGCTTGTATGATGAGGGTGAATCCTAGCCATTGATACCATAAGATCTTTGTTGTACTTTTCTTGAATTTGATTATATTCTTGACTCATGTGTTTAGCTTGAATTTTAATTAGTTTATTTCTAAATAATCAGAGAATGAAAATCATTACCAACACTAAATGAGTCGAACCCGATACAAACCGTAACAAGACCCTAAATTATTTCAAACACATGAACCCGAAGAAAAAACCTTTATCGAAAAGAAAACAAATTGTTTAACCTGTAACTTTTATTTTATTTTTTTACATATTAGTATTCTAAAACTACAAATTTAAAACCAAAAATACAAATATGATTAAATTATTACCTTTAAACTATAAAACCTGATTTTCATTTCTTTTTTAGCTTTTAAATTTTAAAACCTGATGGGGTTTGACCGGTTTGGATCCGAGTTTTAAACGTTTCAGTTCGGGTCTGGTTGCTTTCAAACTATCAAGGTTATAACCGACTTTAACCCTACCGTTCGGTTCTGGGTCAAACCGGCAGTAACGGGCCTAAAAACGTAAAGCCCAATTAGACAGTGAGGCCCAAGTTGGAGTTGTGTATTCTTTCGCTCATAATTTGATGATCATGATTTGAACTTAACCAGAGAGACGTTCTCCACAGAACCCTAAAATTAATAATATTTTCAATCACTTCAATTCTCAATGGATTTCTTCAGATCCATATTAGCAGATGATCCAGAGCCTGAAACCCTAGCTAATCACGAAGATTCCGATACTGATCCCCTCCAAATTCAATCGCCAAAACATCTAGAAATCGAAGGCGATGAAGACGACGATTCCACTTCGAATCTTAATTCGTCGGAAGACGGAAGCGGCAGTGGCGGTGGCGGTGGTGGCGGTCTGTGGAGCTTCGGAGATCTAGTGAAAACTTTGACTACCAAATCCGAATCCGTGTTCGAAACATACCGTCGCGATCTGAAGGAATTCAGAACCGGTTTGAGGAAAGAATCCGATCTGTTTCGTGAAGTTGCGAGCCGTGCGGTGAAGGAGTTACCGTCTTCTATCGACGTCGGTACGTCGGCGATTGACGGAGTATTGAAATCGACGGCGGATATTATCGCGCAAGGTAAGGAAGCTCTGTTTTTACCTTCCGATGTTGATGCTTCTGAAAAACGTAATTCTAGTGATCGTAGTGGTTTGGATTCGATGCGGTATAGTCGTTTTGATGCTCAATTGAATGCGATTAGGAGTGATGCGAGAGCTTACTGTGAGGATCCGGAGGATGTAGATGATTATAATAACTGGAAGTTAGGGTTTGTGGTTGGGGATAGGAGAGATGAAATTGAACAATTAGTTGGAGAGGATGGGGCTTTAGAGGGAATTTACTCCCAAATTGTTCCAAATGAGGTTGATGATGGAACATTTTGGTTTAGGTATTTCTATAAGGTGCATAAGCTTAAACAGCAAGAGGAAATGAGAGCTAGGTTTGTGAAGAGATCGTTATCGGTGGATGATGATGAAGAAGAATTGAGTTGGGATGTTGATGATGAAGATGAAGAACAACAACAACCTCAACAACAAGAAGCTGATCAGTTAAGATCAAGTACCTCTAAAAGCCAAGATTCGGTTGATGAAATTAAAACTCAAAGTTCTAAGATTGTTGATGAAGATAAGGAGATGACAGCCAATGTGGTTAGTGTTGATAATAACAATGTAGAGGAATCGAAAGCTGAATCAGTGCGTAAATATGATGAAAAGGTTGATTTCGAAGTGGAATCAGGTGAAATTGAAGATAGTAATGTCACTGTTAAATCAGACCAACCTTCATTACAGGAGGATGAAGATCTCGAGTGGGATGAGATTGAAGATCTTGGGAAAACCGATGATAAGAATGTCTCTCATGGTGACACGACAAACAAAGGCGACTTGCGCAAGCGATTGAGTACTGCTGCAGATGAGGACGAGGATTTGAGTTGGGATATTGAAGATGATGACGACGAGCCTCTAAAACCAGGTACGCGTAACATCAATTCAATCGCCTAAGGTGTTTTGCGTTGTGTTTATGTGATAGTTTTGTTGTAATTGTGTCTACGTTCATAGTTTTTGTCAAATCTTTTTCCTGTCATTTTAGTAAGCAGGCATTCTTATGTGAATTGCAATTAATTCTTGTTCATAATAATATGTTTTCCATATGCAAGTTCATTCTTGAACAAACTCTTGTATGATTTTCTTGTCAAATATCTTGTGTTCTTCTTTTGCTCAACACTAATGATGGTAGCTTGGAGAAGGCAACTAGTGGTGTTTTGTTTATAAACCTTGAAACCGACCCAACTGCTTAAACCGAAGCAAGTTGGTTTGTTTGAGATTTTATTAGGTATGGTTCATTGTTCGGTTTTGGCGGTTTGATTGTTTGCCGGGACGGTTTGGAGGATAATAGAGATTTTAGAGGGGTGGGTTATTGACTTTTGGTTGATTAAAAATGTCAAAATTCAGCAAAGTTTTATGAATTAATAACCAAAAAATGAACTTCCAAACTTCACAATTACATAGTAAGTGACCAAATTCCAGCTTTTATGTAATAGCCCAAAGTTAGAATTAGAGGCCCAATTTTATATTTATAAAACTATTTATGTGCATATAGAAAATAAAAATAATAAATGCATAATTGGAATTTCAAATCGAATCGAAAAGCACAAATTTAAATTTCGAATCGATACATATTAAAATTGTTAATTCGAATCGAGTTTTGAGTTTCTCAAACCTCATTATGAGCATCCTACTCTTGATAGATGAGGCACAAATCGGTTTTTTTTTTTATATGGATTATTGGATTTTAATAATCTCACCTTTTACCAATTGACCAATAATAATCCCAACTGAGAATATTCTTACCACCAGTCCCTACTTTCAAACTATTTTTTTACATTGGACCCACCGTTAAAAAAACTTAACGCCGTTAGAGTTTATATGACTTGGACATCTGCAAACCGCAGGAAAGTCTAGCCAAGTTAGCAGTGGTCTTGTGGTTGCTTTTGAAACTGGCTCTGGTGGTGTTTAACTGGTCTCGTAGGTCTGGAAAGTCCAAACAGAGACAACGGTGGTGTTTAACAAGACCAGTTAAACACCACCAAAGCCAACACGAGACCACTGCTTGGCTCGACTTTTCGGCGGTTTGCAGATGTCCACATCATATAAACTCTAACAGCGTTAAGTTTTTTTAACGGGCGGTCCAATGTAAAAAATTAGTTTGAAAGTAGGGACCGGTGTAAAAATATTCTCAGTTGGGATTATTATTAGCCAATTGGTAAAAGGTGGGATTATTAAAATCCAATAATCCTTTTTATATTGGTTCGGTATTTAACTTGACCGGTTAAAATCAACTTTGGTAAAACCCAAAAACCAGTTTCTGCAATAACCGTTTCTTGGGTGTCCTAAACCCTAACCGTCCAAACCGGTAAGACTATCAACAAAAATAACCAGGTTTTTTTAAACAATATATTTTTTTTGTAAAAGAAAATTTAATACTAAATATATAAAATAAAGACAATAAAGTTCTTTATTTAATTTAAAATTATTAGAAATAACAAAACATAATTCAGGACTTGCTACTTGATGTAAGTATAGGTCATAATCAATGCCCGTTTGAGGTTAGCAGATATGACATATACTTAAACTTGAGTATGTTATTCTGTGTGTTCATGAGCCAGATTTTTTTTCAAGCAATATTTATTTAAGTGAAGTTTTAAATTGGAGTTAGACTCGGATTTGAAAAACAGATTTCAATTCTTGCAACGACGCTTTCGAGTACCGTTTGACAATTCACATATATCTAAATTTAAGTTTATAACCAAATATTTTTGTTCCTCATTGTTGTATGATCCATACCACACTTGGTTCACTTAACCTTGCCATGTGAGTGTTTTAAGACGTGAGAGTTTGCTTATGTTTTTTGAGCGTTCTTTGTGTTTTTGAGAGGTAGAAAAGTGTTGTGATCAAACCAATACTTATTCATACAAACATATAGGGGCAAAATGGTACAAAAAAATCGCTCAAACGGTAACAAAGGGCTATAAATCTGTTTTAAAACGACTAGTTTTTTATTTGTAACATTAATAACCGTTTTTAACCAGTTCAACGCCTAGAAACCCCAAACCGGTCGGAAAACTCTGGCTCATATCGGTTAGATTCAGTTTCGGTTTAAAAACCTGTTAAAATGTGCACCTAACCCAACCAAATACAAGATGAACTCTCGGGGCGCAGAAGTGATTTTTATTCAGGCCGAGACCTGCTGTTTACTGGGCCGATATAGAGCAGCAGCCCTGCAATTTGCAGCCCCAAAAAAGGAAGAATAATTTTGAATTTCAATTAGTTAAGACTTAAGATTAACAAATGTGTTTAACTAGTTAAGTTTTATAATTAAATGATTTTTAAATTTAACCTTTAATCTTTAATCAATGTTATAAAGCGTTTAAGTTTTCATAATTGCCTAATTTTTTATTAATAGATTTTCTAGTAAAGTAAAAGTTGCTAAAATATTAACACCGACTAATAAAATTTAAAAGTATAAATAATAAAATCAAAATAAAAAATGCACTATAATTAACAAAAATAGCGATACAAAAGTTATTGATAAAATTACAAGGTTAATATACGGTTTTTTATTAGTCTTTTATTTTATTAAAAGTATTTTTTTTTTTATATTTCTCATCCTTTAAATCATAATGTCGGTGGCCATGTGATTTAGCCACCGACACAATTTTGTTTTCTTTTTTATATTTCTTAATCAAAAATGAAACAAATGATGTTGCTGGTGTAGTGGTTACAAACCTTCCCTTACTCATTATGTCATTGGTTTAAACATGTGGCCAAATTTTTTTTTTTTTTTATTATTTCTTTTTAATTATTAGACGTAATATGAGAGTTATAATACATTTTTTATATTTATGGTTTGATCTTCAAAACGGATCCACCTCAAATTCATACGTTACTTTTTTGTACTTACGTACGTTAGTGTTAACACCAAAATATTTTTTTACTTTTTGTTTTTTTACATTTTGTTTCATGTTTAAACAAGTGGCCATAATCATATATTTTTCTTATATACGTAATTATGTTTCTTTTTAACCGTTTCAGATCCGCTTCACGCCGCGTATCGTAGGGATTCGAGTTACGCTACGCTTCGACACCGTCACAGCACGCGACGGGTAAACTTACTAGTTAAAATTTAGAACCAAATATAATGAATTAAAAAATATAATTAAACCAAAAGGTTATTTAAACTTTTAAAGGTTACCCGTGAGTCATTTTATTAACTTGTATCAAAAAGCAATTAATCATGCCCTTTTTCGTGAAATGACCTACCAATCTAACAACCCTACTTTTTTCTAGTATCTTCTTATAAATGCTAACTAAAACTTAATTAAATCAATTTGGGTTACTCAAATTTAATTTTTTTAGTAACAAATTAGAACTAGAAAATTATAATCGCGTTTCACGGCGGGAGGCGGAACTTAAACGGTTAAGGTTGTGGCATTACTGTGGCTAAACACAAAAAGAAACGTTGTTAAATATATAGAATAAATGTAAAAATTTACGACAACTAGGTTGTGGAAATCGAAAGAAAGGTAAAAGACAGTTATATAATGATACCAATGTTTTTCAGTCGATGACGGTCTCATTCTTCACAGCACGAACACATTATCGTCAGTAGATATAACACACGTCACCTAAAAAGTACACTTTTTTAATATAACTCTGTTTTTAACGAAAGTTATACTGGGACGTCAAGAAAAAAAAATTAATGACCAAGAGTTATTGAGGAAATATCAAATTATATATACTACATAGGGTAAATTTAAAACTTTAAAAACTTAAACGGGGTTAAAGTGATATTTTATAAATCAAGAGTAAGTTTTGCTAATTCATCAAACTTGAGGGAGGAGAAGTAATCGGCATTTCACTTCTTATTAAGGTGTTAGTATAATGTATTCGAATTATAATTAAAGAAAACCAATTCAAATTTAAAAAATTTAAATCGTTTTAAATTCGGGTTGATTTGAATAAACGGAATTAAAGGGAGAAACATAAATAAATAATATAACTTTTATACAAGATAAATAAAATTTATATTTATATAATTGGAATTCCAATATTCAACGTCGATTCAAAAATCACAAATTCAAATTCGACTCAGAAAGCTCAAATATGAATTCGAATTGATTGCTAACCGAATGGTAATTCATAATTCAAATTTAGTTCAGGTCCAATTTCAGTTTTTTTCAAGTTCGATTCGATGGGTAATGTGATGCAGATGCAATCCATGAACAGTGGCGGATCCAGAATTTTGGTCGGAATTTTTTACGGTCGGTTATCCATCGTTAAATATTAATTTTTTCAGTCCGGTTCAAGCCGGGTCGGGTATAGAATTGACTTGTAGGTATATAATTGACTTGTAGGTATAGACTTGTAGACGCAAAGCTGTGAATAATGAATCGACTTGTAGGTATAGAATCGAAATTCGTGATTAGCGAAAAAGTCTGAAATCGTGATGAGGCAATTAGCAAATTGTCGTTCTTCAGACCGCGTGAAGCATGAATATGAAATGTCGAGATGTTGATGGATCAGGATTGCCACTACTTAAATTTTTTATCAGGTTAAATCTTTTAAAATTTTAAATGAGTAGTTGATTAACTAAATGTGGGCTTAATTGTCTAAATGGGTGATGAGTTAATTAAACACGAGTTTAATTGTTTAAATGACTATGTTTTTAGTCCCGTTTATTCCAAATGTCCAATTAAGTTATTAGTTTAAATGGGGGTCGGTGTTAAAAATTAAATTTTCTTGAGGTTGGTGTTAAAAAATAATTCGTTTGGGGGGGTCGGTATCAAAATTTCATAGGGGTTGGTCGAGATTATGTCGCATATATAACAAACAAACAAAAAAATTCTATCGGGGTCGGCCAACCCACCTAGCAAATGCTAGATACGCCACTGTCCATGAAGAAACATGGAGCGTGGCATTCCTTGTGAACACAAAATGTCATGTATTGAAATAATTTGGAGACTTTTAGAGATTGAGAAAGAGTGGCGTAAACAAGTTGATATCGTCAACATTAATAATGGCTTGAGGACCTCAACCTATATGACACCTCCATGCTTTAAAGCATATTCAAACACATTCTACAAAACCCATAATTGCAACGAATAGTCCGACCACATCATTATCCCATTCATCAAATCGGTCCAATTTAGGGATAATAATTTTGTGACATAAAACTGGCCTACACGTATAACATGTTTAGTTTTTCGGGTCAGGTTAGATTTGACATGTTTAATTCATCAAACCGTTTAATTTAAAATCTCTAGGATGGTATTGGGTGGGTATGTGATGAGTTTTGATAATTAGAGCTAATACACTATTGTAAAACTACGGCTCATACTTGGTCTCATATATGTTCCTAATTCCTTGCTAGTTTAGTAGGTTTCTCATGGGTACCGGGTGTATATTCGTTTATGATTTTACGTAATCAAAAGACGGAATTTTGATTTTCCTATTGCCTGAAACCTAGTTTTAAGCTCACTCTAAAAACAACTTAAAATATCAAATACTTAACTACACTAAAAACATTCTACATTTTTAATAGCTTTAAGTTTTAACAATTTACACATACTATTTGTTATATTTTATATTATATAGTTTTTTCAATTATATATTTGGAATAATTACTTCTAATAATTTCAAAATATTATTTATTATAGTTTTTTTAATATTGTATATACTAACATACTAGATTTCAATGGTACTAGGTAAATGGATAAAGTCAGATTCAAGGAGGGTCGGTTCAGTCTTTTTGAGGGTTTAACGTGAATTATAAAATTTGGACATTCATAATAAATGCATTTTTAAGAATCCTAAACTCATCCTAGATATTTCGAAAACTCATCCTAAAATTTTGATATCACATTTTTAACTAATTCCATATCTAGTCTTATATTCGAAAACTCATCCTAAATATTTCAATTTTCTTATCAGGTTCGTTTTTTTTTCTATCATTCCTAATAAACATAAAACGTTAATGATATGGAATACAAACTTCCAAGTTCAAATTTTCAAACATTATCGTTCAAAAGTGGGGACTTACAATTGATTATGAAGGTCCTTTTGAATTTGGATGTTTATATGTACTAGACTTCTGATTTATGTACTTGAATATGACTCTTTTAATTGTTTATATATATACACATGCTAGTGGGGTGGGTCACACAAAGCGCCGGATATCACCGAGACTTTTTTAGAGAGTGCAATCTCACCCGAACTGTTTTAATCACTGATTATATTTGAATACTAGCTTAGAAATCGTGTACTACACAGGGTGAAAAAATATTAGTATATAAAATTTTTAAATTTGTATATATGTGTCTTATAGGTGAAAAAATGTATTACATATAATAAAAATAGAAAATAAAAACAAAAAATATGTAAAAATTAATATATAATTGAGTTTAAAAAATACATAAAATACTATTCAATATAACTTGACTTTCATTTACTATTTGATTGAAAACATAAATTAGATAATTATATTTCAAAGTTTCTTATGAGATAATTAAAAATAAATATCTTTTATTAGTATAATTAATAAGAGTAAATTACACGGATAGTCCCTTTGGTTTATCCAAATTTTGGATTTGGTCCCTAGGTTTAAGAAACTACAAAGGCAGTCCCAAACTTTGCACGCATGTTACACAACCAGTCCCCAACATGGATGGACGTTAGTTTGCTCCGTTAAGTACCCTCACGTGCAATCCACGTGAGGGTATATTTGTCTTTTCGCACCTATTGTTTATAAAACCCTAAATACCTCGTCATGTCCATTTATAAACAATAGGTACGAAAAGACAAATATACCCCTCACGTGGATTGCACGTGAGGGTATTTAACGGAGCAAACTAACATCCATCCTAGTTGGGGGCCTATCTGTGTAATACGCGTGCAAAGTTTGGGACTGCCTATATTGTTTCTCAAACCTATGGACCAAATCCAAAATTTGGGTAAATCACAGGGACTATCCGTGTAATTTACTCAATTAATAACTTGTTTAAAAATATATTATTATTGAAATATGAAAATGTATTTATTAAGAAAGAGAGACGGAAAAATTTTTATAAAGAAAAATATGGAGGCGACACGTGGCATTGAGAAACTTTTATTTATTATATAGTATAGATTATTATTATAACTATGTAAATACTTACTAATTATATACTTTATATACTTAAGCATTTAAATCCATGTTATAATAAAAAAAACTAAATTTTTTGTCATTTGTCACTCTCATATTCAACCTTACAATTTTTTTCCTTCTCTCTCTTTTATTAAATACATATTTTTTTAATAATGATTTATATTTTAAAAAAATAATATACTAATAAAACTCATTTATTTTAAATTATCTCTTATTATAAGAAACTTTAAAATTTAATTATGTAACTTTTGTTTTTAACTAAATATTGATGTAAGTCAAATTAAATTAAATAAAAATTAATGTATTCAAACCGTATAATGTAATATACGGGTTTTTAAAGATATAAACGTTTTATTACTAAGTATATAACGTTATATTTTATCAATTTGTGTAATACACAGATTTTTTAAAATACATAATTTTTATTATTGATTATATAATATTATATTTTATCAATCCGTGTAACACACGTGATTTTAAGCTAGTAAGATAATAGTTAATTTAAATAGTTATAAAAATATAAATAGTAAATGTAAGTTTAAATATTAATTTTAAGTATTATAAATAAAATCATACTTAATGAATTGAATTAAATAATCTCATGTGCATTAAATAATGAACTATTGCATAGAGCACTTGTACCTTGTGCAACAAAATTTGTCTTAGGTGTCTTAAACTTTGAAGTTAATTACAACTCTGCAGTAGTGATAAGAGCGAAAAGTTTAAACAGGTTCGACATGATCTAGTGTGATATATTATGAATCTTATAATACTCAAACCGATCGAGATAGTTGATGTGTTGAAAGTCGCAAAAATGTTATTTAAATAGATTTATTCGAACAAAATAGGTATTGTTTTGGTACGATAGCTTTTATAAACATTGTGGACAAAAAATGTTGATTGGTCAACCCGACATGACCAAAGTCTTTTTTTACCCACATTAAAAAAATAGCCGTTTCAGCCTGAATACCTTCTGCGAAACAAAAATGTTCCATCTCTTAATTTTTTTTTATTTTGTTTCTGTCAATACTAAATGACATTTTTGGGACTATGTATGTCGAGAAAGCTTACAGAGGGGCAATGAAGCTTCATAAAAAGTATGTAAAAATGTATTTATGCATTTATATTAATGATAGGGTTTCTTTGGGTGGTTCACGCAACACTTGTGCAACTAAAGTTTGAAACGTTGAGTTTGAGTTTTGTCTTTTGGTAATTTGATTTTTTTTAGATTACCATTCTTTAAAACCTGCAAGCAGTAACCTCATACGTTTAGTGTTTTAAACTTTTATAAACTTTCGAAGACGTTAGTTTTAAACTTTGATAAGAGCAAGTGACGCATGGTGCCTAGGGTGTTGTTGGGCCAGACTTGAGGTCGAGTCTTTTTCCGACCAGGGGGTTATGATGTAGGAACATCCATGGGCTTGTATGTCTTGTTCCCGTTTATTGGACCATCCGATAAGAGTATTAGGCAACGGGGTTGGTTGGGCTCAGTAAGACAAAAAGTAGGTTGGATAAGGTTGAAGCACCATATGAGCCGAGAGGATGTGGAATGGAAGGTGGGTCGTCGGGAATCAATCTAGTTGAGCAGTTTGAAGTCAGGCCAAGTCCGTAGGTCTAATGGTGGAAGCGCAAAGGAATAGGATAATTCCATATCAATGTTATCTTTTATTTGTTTTTTCTAATCTGAATTTTAAATTTTGTGATTTAGTTTCTTAGTTTATCTCTTGTTTGGTATAAGTTAGGGTTTTCTTTATTGTTTGAGGTGGTTGATTATGTTTTGATAAAGAATTGGAAGTTTTAAACTTGCCAACTGAATCATTCGATTTAGACGCTTGACTGAAACCGTGTTCTTGATTAACTCATTTGAATACACTTCCGCGTGTACACTAGTCTTTTTATCAAGCTTGATACCAAACTCAAAAGTTCACAAAAATCTTAAAACTTGTAACAAGATGAATTTAAGCTCATATTAACTTAGACTTGATTTTTACAAGTTTTTTTTAGACTCGTGTAATATGTAAGTAATACTATTTAATTCTATCAAGTTATACGAACTCCAACTAAAACTATAATTGTTGAAATAAACAATTTTGCATAATTTCCCGCTAATATTTTCATGTAAGTCAAGCTATAGTCAAGGTTGAGTTTGAAGTATGAAACATGACTAAGGGTGGAGGGGTGTTCTTCGAGTTGGGGTTCGGGTAAATAAAGGTAAGCGGTAACACCATCGCAACCCTTATGGGTAGAAGCTTCAGGTTTAGTTCACGAGTTCTATAACCCGAGCACTTAAAACTTTCAATTTGAACGTTAGGGTAGTTTAGGGGTTAACAGGTTCCATCCCTGGTGAGGGGTAGTTTAGGATAAAAATAAAAATGACATCAAATTTCCATTGGTTTAATGTTAGGATACTTTGAGGTTGAAGGGATCCCATCCTCTCCACCCTAAACCATCAAATTAAGTTCTGGCCGGCTCGTTTTTTATCCTGATAAAAAACCGAAAACAAACACCCCACCCCACCCACTAATGTTAAATAAAAGAATAAATAAAACACAAAGTTAACTTGTTTAAAGGCGAACAATAATAACAATTCACACTTTTAACTTAAAGATTTTAACTAATACTCTAAAACTCTAAGGTGATTAGACAATGACAACAAGGGATGTAGTCTAATCACCAATACTAAAGACCTATTTTCCTCCTTAAGCCGTAATTAAGTAAAATTAAGGTAATAATAAGAAAACTCATCATTCAAACCACCTTGTTGTACACTAAATCAACCCAAACAAACCAAAACACAACACCAACACTTCTCTCCGGACACCAACCCACATTTCTCAAGCAACGCTAATGCCCGATTCAGGGGTGCGGTCCATTTTGTGTGCTTCGGTGGAAGCATGCAGTGTAAGAAGACGCCCACGTTGAGCACGCGGTGGTAGATGCTTTGCGGGTTTTTTTGACCCGCTGTTCCATGGTAAGAAAACACCAGTCCCACCACGTGGCAGCCTTCTAGGGCTCATAACCATTGGACGGACTGGTGCTAACATAAGCAGTTGTGGGGCACGGATTGCGCCCCATTTGGGGAGAATGTGGATCGAGTCATAGCCATCGAGTGGTCCGGTTGTTGGTGTGATTAATGGAGTTGTAAGATTCGGCTGCCATATGGTCATGGGATCTTTTGGGAGTGGATTCTTGTCGTACGTGTCTATTCGGACTTTGAAAAATGACACACTGATTCGCTTAGTTGGAGATTGACACATGACGTGGCGTGCCATGTCAGCACTGTTTCCTCTCATCACAATGAGTGACCTGTCAAGGTTGAAGATTTACCTTAAATCAACAAACTTTTAATAATTTGGGGGCTTTCTTGTTGCTGCATAAAAATTGGTTAAAATCTAACCAACTACCTAATTAGTGATGCACTTAAATTTGTAAAAGATATTTAAATAGATACCGGGTTCTATTATCTTATGACCCGTAAGTAAAACCAAGTTAACGAGTTATTTTCCAGGTTATATTAGACCGCGTATAATAGAGTTATAAACTTACCCTTCTTTGAGGGAAAGCATGAGTGGTCCTTTGTAGTTTCCATCATTATCACAAACTAGAGTACGCCCGAAAGCCATTGTTGAATCAGATAGAACAAGTGTACATATGGGATGCTCTAAATGAGGTGGTTTCAAAAAAGGCTGTGAAAACTCCCCCTGTATCAACAGTAAAGTGTATCATGTTAAGTGTCACATATATAACTAGAAAATAATAACAACGAATATAAAATCAAATTATACCTCATCGAAAAAGCTTATAATGCAACTGTTTGGTCGTCTGTTTTCAGAAATTATATGAAATTGAATCAGATGGTCAATCACACCTTCAAGAGTAGCAGGAATCGGCTCGATATTGCCTGTTGACATGTATGACATGATCACAATGTTACATTTTGTTATCAATATTCAAAATGAATTATTATTATATTTATTTCAAAAGAATTATGCTTACTGTCTTGCGATTTATTATTTGTAGCTTCATCTTTTATCTGTCCAAAAATTGGAGCTCCAAACTGAATAAGCTCTCTTTTGATTGCCTTTGACTGTTGGTTGTACTTGATAAAAGTATCACCTAGTCACCCCACAACCAACAAACAGGGTTATAAAATTGCATTTCCAGAAAGATAGTTATTTTCAAATGTTAAAAAAATAAAATAAAATGAACAAGAAATATGTCAAGTTGCAGCAGAATTCATGAATTCCTATATCTGGTAATGTTGAGAATACTTTTTCAAAATTTGTAAATAGTCTAAGGTCTTTGAATCTAGAACTAAGGGTACGGATTTTTAATCAGAAAACTGTGAGAATCGCATAATACACTTGTACATAGTGTTTGGCAAACATCGCACGTAGAAGTGGATTATGCCTTCTTGCAGTTCTCTAATTAAAAATGGTTTTGTACTGAACATCCCTAGTTTAACATGTACTACCAAAGCTATAATTAACTGAAAATAAAATTAATTAATTGTCAAACCTGTTCAATCCCTTACTATCTCAAAACTTCGGTCCCGAAAGGAAAAAACAAGGTTAACTACAAAAGCATCACGAATCACGGGATCCACCTGAGAGTTCACCATTTTGGCCAGCAACTCTGAGTTCAGTTACATATTCGGTCAACTTAGATAGCTCGCCGCTGTTAAGTATATCCTCATACAACTTCAAACCTCTGACAACATTCACCTGTTTGTCAAGTATTTATTTTCAATCACAATCCCAATTCATTTTAATAATTCAAATGTGAAAGAAAGAACAAAGAACATACCATATGCCCTTTTACAGACTCCTTGGCTATGAACCCTTTTGTCATCTTGATTTCAGCTCGCCGCGCCTCCCAATCTTCTTCGTTTGAGCATATCTCTACGCTTCCCACTGCTGAATGCACTTCATGTAATCCTGGGGTTCAAAAAACTTGTTATATTAACTTTCGAATCAGACTACAGAATATATCGCGGTTGAATATTAAATTATATTAACCCGGATGTAGTAGTGAATATAACAATGACAACTTTATTATGTCATCAATCATTGTTTCAGACATTTTTTAGAGGGATTAGAAAATGACCGACCGCCCAAAATAACCCATGCAACCCCACCATGGTCCATTTGTAGCAGCATATCACTATTACCAATTAACCACCAAGCACTAGCACCACCCTTCCACAAACATAGTACGACAAAGAAATAAAAGCAATAAACAGTATGGCACTAACTTACAACAGGACACCTAGTCCCATATTCTTCCCCCATTACCTCCCTCCCCAGTATTCCTAGTGGGCATCATCGATTCAACCTTTAGGTGTTTCCTTTTTATCATTTTTGTTATTACTTTGTTCTCTTAGATAAATATGGAAAGTTTTTCTTTATTCCCTAGAAAAAAGGTTACAAATACGTTCCTAACAAGAGGAGTAAGAAATAATATAAAGGATTAGTTAAAAAAACCATAGTTACACCTTTTTTTTTCTATTTGTGTAACATAATTTTTTATGTTTAATGTTAACCCAGTTATGTTTATTACCATTTTATGTAATCAAAAGTTAATGCAACACAATTATCATAAGTGCTCCGGTATAAATATAATAGTATAAATATTAGAATTATCATAGCTAATTGTGTTTTAATTAATACTAGATTTATTAAAGAAGTTTGTTCACTTATGGCAGGTTTTTTTTCGTAATTATTATATATTTAAAAAGATAATTTTTATTCAATATAACTTTTACAAACATCTGAAATAAAATTTGACCATGAAAAATCATATTTATATAAATATTTATGTCTTTCGAGCTTAGTTTAAACATATATCATGTAAGGCTCATCGTCCTCGAGGGAAAATTTTGGTGGTTTAAGTGATGTGTCTTAAAACCAAAAGGTTAAGCGTTCAAATCCTACCAGTTGCAGATATAATGTTTTTATCGTAGAAAATATAAATATTGTATTAGAAAAAATATAAAGCTCGTCGTGGAATAAAAGTAGACTCGCTTTTAACCCAATTGGACCTCGTAAAACACACGCACAACGAAATCCCTCCCTAGCAAACAAAAGTCGCCAAGCAAACTATCTATAATTCAATTGTATCCTGATCAAAAAAGTTCAACGGTGTCCTTAAATCTTTATAACTTTGTAGTGTGTGATTTCGATAACTATTGATCAAGAAAAACAACAAATTAGACGTGACGCAGCCGTGACGTCGATTATAACGGATCTGGAAATGCAATAGGCTGAATCTCACACATCTCGAGGAAATCGGCCCGTTTGGAGAGGTGAGAACGCAGGTATTGCTGCGCTAAAGAAGCTCACCGCCTTTGTTTACTCAAAGTTAAAAAGCCACTTTATATAGAAATCAGACCTCGAATTTTCCACCAAATCCTCGGGAAATTACCAGAAGTAATTGAATTTCCAATTTCGGAGTGCAAAAGAAGTCAGGAAGATTGTGGAAAAGAAGAAATTTCTAAAGGAATCAATCAATTTTTTGTGGAACTGTATGATTTATTAGAAAATAATAAAATATTATTGTTGTTACATATTGTTCTGTATGATTATTGTATTCAAATAAATCAATAAAGGTCCAAAAAAACCTGTAAAGTGTTCACTATGAAAATTATTATTTATGAATTCACATGGAACTGAATTTAAAATTATGAAAATTATAACGTGGAACATGTATTTGATGAGAAGTGAAAAACAGAGGAAGAGATCTGAAATTCTGCAACGGTATGCAATTTGAAATGATTAAATAAACAAATTATAACGGAACAGAATATGATATATGGAACTGAATTGTAACAAACTGTAACCGTATCAAAACGAGCAATAATAAATCATTACCTGCATCTGTAATCCCGCTCTTCGGTGAATTATTATCCTTGGTGGAATCATCATCAACAATAACCTCACCACCATCATCTCCATTGATATCGACGGTTTCCTCTACCAGAATTTCACGTTTCGTCTCCGCCGCCGGAGAAGAAGCGTTTTCGTCACCGATCTTCTCAACAACTCTTAACTTCGCCTTCGCCTCCGCGGCTTTCTGAAGCTCCTGAGTGACATCAGCGATTGAAAAATACTTCTGCATCTGCAGAATCGGAATCCAATTCAACCGGCGTCGATGTATAGCCGCAAACACCGATTCGTACTCACTTCTTCCACCTTCGAATTGAGACAAATGGCTGCATAACGCATCAATAATCGCGTTCGCCGCAGCGAACTCACCTCGGAACCACGAGATTATCGCGTCCTTAGCTAATGCCTCCGGCATCACCGCCGCGGTCGCCGGCATCATCACCGGCACTCGATCCGCCACTGAAGAAACGCCGGCTGCCGGCGCCATGTCGGTTTTATCAGATAAACCTAAAATGAAACAACTGAACCTTCTATTAGCCTCTCTTCTCCGTTCAACAAATCGACGGCGTGAATTGTACACAGATTGAATGAATATGAGAGAGTGATAGAGAGAGAGAGAAAGCGATGAGAGAGAGAGGACTGTATACAGGGACGATGTATATGTATATACGAACCTTGTATATATAGTGGCCGGAAAATGAATGGAAAAAACAAAAATGTTTTGGGGAGGGGATGAAAGCGAGGGTTTGGTTTTTGGAGAACGTAATTGACAAGTCCGTCCATTGGGACGCTACGCTGACGTGTTTATTTCTCATATGTCACCTTTTCCAGCTTTGTAATTAATTTTTAAGTTCAGGGGAGAATATTTATTAACGAAATAAAAATAACTTCGATGCAAATGGTATATCATTAAACGATATATTTGAAAAGGGAAAACATCTATGGAATCAACAGAGAACCATAAAAATAAAACCTGGATATAAATGTGTTAATCTAACTTATTTATACAAAAAAAAACATAGAAATTTGTTGATTCAAAAAATTTAAAAACTCATAACTTTGTTTATTTAAAAACCAAATTAATTTATTTTTGTTAAAAAAAAAATCGTAACTTTGTGTTAAACTAATTAGTTTTCTATAAATTAACTTCACCCCATTTTATTTGAACTTAAATAATTTTTTTGTATAATGTTATTTATTTTAACAAATTAATATTTAGTTTTTAGTTTTCTTTAAAAAAAATTAAAGATTTTCTAGTTAGTGATTTTAGTGTTCTAATTAGTGATTTTTAATTCAATTTTTATAACTGAAAACTACATTGGTGATTTTTAGTTTTCTAATGAGTTTTATTTAAAAAAAAAATAATTTAAACTATTTAATATAATTAGTTTTCTTTAAAAAAAATTATATAAATTAAATAAAAACAATCATTTTTATCTTTAATTCGGTTATATTCTCGATAAAAAAAATTGGATTGTTATTACATATATCTAACAAACAGTTACATATATGCAATAACCTAGCACATATATGTAATAAGCTATTATATGTGTGTGTGTGTGTATATATATATATAATAACATAGAATGTGTATGTACTTATACGTTCAAGACATACTTAATTTTAAATAAACAACTGCATAATCAAGTATACATAGTGATAGAAAAAACCGCATATAAAATTGCTTATATTGCACATATTACATTAAGTAATATGTTATAAGTAATGAACAATTGAATAATAATATGAACATGATTGTTCATATTATGTAAAATATAAAAATTACATATATGTAACATCATATTGCATATATATGTAATATCATATTACACATGTAAATATCATATTACATGTATATAATTCTTATTGTTACATATATGTAGTATCACATTACATACACATAAAATCGTATTACATATATATAATAGAACAAAATGTAACTTGATATTACAAGTTTTCATATAAAATTTACATATAAATGTTATTTTACAACCAGTTTTTCAAACACAAAATAAAAAAAACATGAAGATAAAAAACGTCACTAAAACAAAGTCTTTTATATAATAAATGTTTTCTTGATTCTTAAATTTAAATAGTCAATATGTAAAAAAAAATTGGATCAAAAATATAAATATAACAATAATTGATCTCGTGGTTTAGGTTTTTTGGATAATCAATATCATGTATGTTCATATTACGTGTAAAAAATGGTGGATCAAAAATATAAATAAAACAATAACTGATCTCGTGACACTGGAAACCCGCCTTGAAACAATTATGTGATTCTCTATTTAAAAGGTATTGAGATTTTTAAATTATCACGTGTAATAAATCTTATATTTAAATAGTCAATCTGTAAAAAAAATTGGATTAAAAATATAAATAGAACAATAATTGATCTCGTGGTTCAGGTTTTTGGATGAACAATATCATGTATGTTCATATTACCTAACAACAATAAAAAAATATATACAGCAAAACTATACTTGAATTAAAGATATAAAAACGTTATATTTAATGTTGTATTTTTTATTAAAAAGAATATTGTATAAAAAGCTATTTATGTTCTAAAAAATAGGGGGATTTTTTGGAAAAGTTGAGGGAAACTTTGAACACTTACATTTATGTTTATATTACATATATGCAAGTTTTTGTTACATATATGTAATAAAAGACATAAAAAAACATCGAGACTATAACCGAATTAGAGATAAAAAAATGTTCGCTTTTATGGTATATTTTGTTTAAAAAACTAACAATGTATAAAAAAGTTATTAAAGTTTAAAGGAAGAAGGGGGAATTAGTTTAAAATAAACTAATTAAAAAGAGGGGCTACTAACAAGACACATGAATTACTATGGGGACCGGGTCATGTACGCCTCGTACATGCCTATACGAGGTGTATAGGCTCTTCACAATTTCTAACACCGACAACATTGTATACCTGGTCATTCCAACCCATATACACATCATATAGGGTCATACGATGCAGTTTAGTGTAAGATGTACCTTCTGCAACTAGTCAACCATCACATCACTATATGTCGCGGATAGTTCATTATTTGGTATGTATGTGTCACGAATATGTAACATTATTTGGTACATATATGTAAGACTCATCATTTCCGTATATATGTTCAGGGTACTTAAATACTCTTTTAACAATTAAAAGAGAAAAATAATTTATAAATTATGTAATTGTTTGAGAGTGGTTATCACGGTTATCACATAAAATGTTGTTTACAATTTGAACCCTTCTATATATATATGGGAGTTAGGTTCAATTCAGAACACTAAATATTATAAGAACACACAGAACAAAACGAATTATTCATTTTTTTAATCTTAAAAAATTTAAAATATAAGAAAATGATATAAATGTAACGTTTATTCATTTTTCATGAGATTCAAATAAAGAAATATGTTATACATACTTACACATGTGTAACTCATGTGTAGGTTTTTTTAGTTACACATGTGTATAAAACTTTTAAATATATAAAAACATATGAAAAAATTAGTTTAATGGTTTTTTATATACATAAACATACATATTGTATGTAAGAAGTATAAATTTTTAAAAAATTTAACAATGGTTAAAAAAATTCAACAATTTAGATTTGTTCTCTCTATTCTCGCATAATTTCATTGTTATGAAATGAACTTCCCTATATATATACACACACACACATAAAGATATACATATATATATGGTCGTCCCTGAGATTTTCGGGTGCCATGTGCAATTTAAAAAAAATGGCGCTAATTTTTTTGGTTATATATGAAAAAAAAATCATTAATACCATGATCAATTTTTTTTGTTTCGGTCGGTTGAAGCCCTAACAGATTGAATGATTGCCAATTGTCGACTGAAGCCTTTGACAACGCCTCCTTTTGCCGCTAGTTTTTTAATTATGTTTAAAAATGTTTAATTTTTTAATTGGGTTAATGAGTTTACAATTTTAGATGTGTTATGAGTTTACAATTTTAGATGTGTTAAATGAGTTTAGATGGGCTAAAACTAAAAAAACGTGTCGGGTTAATTATTAAAAAAGTTTATTGGGTTTTAAAATGTTATTGGTTTATAAACTTTATATGTTTTTGTTTTAAAATAAATTTAAACAAAACAACTGTGGCCGGATTGAAAAACCCAAAAGCTTAACTATTTACTTCATTCATTTAACCCGTCTAAAATTGTAATATATATTTAAATAAAAAAAATTAGGCCCCTGAAAGTCGGGCCCTATGCGGTCGCACATCCCGCACCCCTAAAGGGTCGGCCATGTATGTATGTATGTGTGTGTGTGTATATATATATAGGGCTACAATTACTCTCATGTGGGGCAAAATGGATGATAGTGGTGGTATGAAGGGCCGATTATGCTATACTTACGATATATGCTTGAAGGCAAGGAAGGCGATGAGAGCGATGTTGAATCGTTCGTTGCAAGTTGGGACGATTATGCTATACTTGTTCATTAGTTTGGATTGTTTTGGTTTGGTTTGACATGATGTTATCTGGAAAGGATAATTGCAAGAAAGTTTTATGATCACTTACCGTTCATGTGTGCAGCTATGAATATCTGTCTAGGAAGATTCATAGTGGGTAAAACGGATAATAGTGGTAGTATGAGAGACGAAGGCGAATGTAAAAAGAATAAAGGTGGAGGGGAATATGTGAGAGGATGTGACACAAGAGTAGGGAATCAAAGTGTGTCCATAACGGTCAGTGGCGGATTCAGCTTATGGGGAGGGGTACCAGTAGAAAATTTTATCATTTTATGTATCTCGATACTATTAAATTAAATTTTTGATACATCTGAATTTTTTTCCTAGATCCGTCACTGATAACGGTGTATATACTTTAAAATTGTTTTGGTTTTTTTAATAATAAAAGTATTTTACGTTCACTTAAGATGTGTGGTGACTAAAGGTGTTACATGACAAAAGATTGAACTTTAATATTACCAAATAGCCAGTCATATAATTAACTCCTAATGTAATCGATTATTTTATTTATGTTATTTGCATTGGTGTTTTGATTGCGTAATTATTTATCTGGCTCTGTGTTTTCCCTTTAATAATGACAACTTTTTGGCAAAAAAGGAAGGGGAAAAAACAGTTTTTGTTTTTCCCACAAAGAGTCTGCTTTAACTAAAAAAATATAAATAGGTGCAGAAAAAGTATGCATTAGATTATAATTTTTTTGAATTTACTTTTTTTTTTTAAATTTCAAGTCGATGATACATGATTATAAGGGTGATGGGGGCGTGTAACTCGAACACAATCGAGTAGGTGAGTAAAGGGGGGTACACTGCCCCCAATAAATCGAGTAGGGCCGGGTAGATATGGCCGAGTATCATGAACGAGTATATTTACTCGGTATTGTTGGAGCTAGTCAATGGGGCTATCCGTTGGAGCTAGCCGTTGGTGGGGGTGGGGGGGTGGGTTGGGTGCTTAAAAAAAAACTAAATTTTTATCTATATATATATCTCTCTCACTCTTCTCTTTAAAACAAATCACTCTTTTCATCCATATATTTTTGTAAAACTCAAATTTTTTTAACAAAATGTCTTCATCCGATTCTAGCATTTTTGGTTTGCCTTTGGGATTATTTGATTCTAGTGTTTTTGATGATTTTCTTTCCGAATCAAGTGGTATTGAGTTTTTGTCCAAAGTTGCGGCTAGTGAGCTTGAGGATACGGCAAAATCAAAGAAAAAATGTGTACATCGTGATCGTGAAGTTGCTAACACAATTATGTTGAAGGATTACTTCGTCGAACGCCCCAAGTACGACGCAGATACGTTTAGAGCGAGATTTCGTTTATCGAAAGATTTGTTTTTAAGCATTGTAAGGGATATAAGTATGGATTCAAGGTTTTCTTCGTTTCACGAAGGGTATGACGGGAGGTTAAAGAAGAGCTTCACGCCGATTCAGAAATGCACTTATGTTATTCGTCAACTCGCTACAGGTAACCCTTCTGACGAATTTGATGAATATTTATCTATGTCCGATAGGATTGCTCGTGAATGTTTAGAATATTTTTGCAATTCTATTATTATGTTATACGACAAAGAGTTTCTACGTAGACCTACAAGCCACGACATTGCACGTTTGTATAATGTGCATGAAACTATATGGGGCCTTCTAGGGATGATCGGTAGCATCGATTGTACGCATGTCGTTTGAAGGATGTGCCCGACTAGTTTGCGTGCCCAATTTATGAGAGGTAATCACCAATACCCTACGATCATGATGGAAGCAGTGGTGTCAAATGATTTATGGATTTACCCCACTTGGTCTGTTTTTGTGAAATCATTTTCATTCCCTGTCGACCCAAAAGAAAAAAAGTTTAAGAAAGTTCAAGAGTCGGATAAAAAAGACGTCGAACGTGAGTTTGGTGTTTTAAAATCTAAATGGGGGATAATTAATCGTCCGCAACGGTCACATAAACGTTAAAAAATACAAAATGTGGTTTACGCATGTATCATATTGCATAATATGATTTTAAAGCATGACGGAAATGCAATCTCACCCAGCTACGTGATGGACCCTCCAACCAATGAAGTAGTAGACGATAGTGTAATTAATGAATTGTGGGATCAAGAGACACAATTTAGACTACGATATGATATTGTTGAACATTTTGCTACACTACCGGAGTGGGCCAGCAGCGATTCGGAAGACGATTATGTTTAATTTCTCATTTTTTTTGTAAATTATTATTGTATTTTGTTATTTTTAGTTGTCTTTTGTATTTTTAATTAATAAAAAAAGTATGTTTTTTTATTTAAATGTTTATTTAAAAAAAGTTTGTGAGTAAATAAGTAGGGTGTTTCCAATAAAATCTGAGTAAATGAGTAGTTTTGAGGTGACAGAAATTTATTGGACAATTTTGGTAAGAAAATGAATAGATGGGTTAATGACCCCATCACCCTAAGTGATAAAACTATTAATAAATTAGTATTGGAAATGGGAAATTAACGATTTAAAATGATGAGAAAAAGCTAAAAACTACAAACCGGTGAAGATAACAATAATCATGCCATCGGGACAAGACAAGACAAAAGACAATTTAATGAAAATAACATTGAACTAGCATTGTGTGTATGTTCTTGCATATATTTTGTTTGATGTATGAGTTCTTTTACAAAGAAGTGTTTAAGAGACCGTACATTGTTGTTGTTTGTCATTTTTTATTTAAATATATATAATTGATTTCACATTTTATAGGAAAAGTATATTAACATAAGTAGATTAGAAAACCCGTATATTACACGTGTTAAATAATGAAAAAAGAATATGAGAGTAAAGCCATCTTCTCGTCTGGCTTTAGTAGAGGATCGACAAAGAAAGAAGGTGCAAGAGCCACACACGGTTTTGAGGAGCCCAAATTTTACGTTTTTGTTCAAAAAAGGGTTATAAGGGAAAAAGTAAGGTTTAGTCTAAAAAGGTTGAACCTTTACGTATGAAACAACATAAAAACCGTAGATTTGGCTTTCTAGGTACTAGACGGATGTTTTGAACGATTAAGGTTTGACGTCAATACAGTCCAGATCTAACCCATGCAGAAAGTTAGGGTTTTCGAGGAGGGAAGAATGTTCTCGCATCAAGTACTCGTGTGAGATCTCTAGAGTTCACACATACATGAATCAACAGGTACTAGGAGTACTCACACTAAGTACTCGTGCGCATGCTCCTAGTACACGCATATATAGGATGAGCAAATACTTGGGGTATACGCAAGCATACCCTTGTGCAAGTACCTAGGGTTCATGCATGAATACTAAGATGCGAGTACTTAAGTTCCCACATGGGGATTAATGAGCGGTTACTTGATGCGTGTACTTGCCTTAGAGCCTAAGTTCACTTCATCTACTTGTACAGATTTGGCATAGTTTACTGAGCCCGCATAATCAGTCATAAACCGACCCTAATAGTCAAGTTACCACATGTGAGTTTCTATGCTCATTTTCTTATGTTTTTGGGCTGATGTGCATACTTAATAAAGAATTATAAATTTAATGAAAGATTTAGAAAGACAAGTTACATTTTATAGAACATACCTTTTATAACTGTAAAATGAACCATAAATAGTGTAAACAAATAGAACCTTTGAAATGAACGTTTTAAAGGATTAAATGTTACAGGAGAAAATAAATGAACAAAGATAACGGTACCTTGGTGTCAAATGAATGTGCCAAGTACCATGTTATATACTTATGTGAATTGCATGTATTATGTGATAATGTGAATGCTTATGTGATAGACAGATTACATGTAAAGTAATGTTAATGTATAGAAATAACAAAGGAGTCTTGTACAAGCAAAAACATAGAAGTCTTGTTTTTATAACAAACATTTAAACAATGATGTTTAAATGTTTTATTTCCTTATGGATTTTTGAATGTTTAAATCTTTCACTGTAAAAGATTATGATTTTCTAGTTTAAGAACTATGAATGTTATGTTTTGTGCCAACTATGAGATGTACCCGGTTTGGAGCGTTTCAACTTTGTTGTGGAAGCATTCGATGACCTTACAAAGAAAAGAATAATGTTATTTCAGTCTCCTAGTTGAAGGGCTTGGTCACCTCAACCCAAGACTCATGTTGAGCAAGGTGAAAGTGAAGATTAAGGAAGGTTTTTGTTGGCTCGATTTGATGACCAAGACCGCAGCTAAGGACGTGATTATGCGAGTTCACACGACCAAGAGAATGGTCAAGGATGGGGTCACATGAAAGTTCGAGCTTGGGGGAGCCGAAACAACACAATCATTGATCATGAGGAGTTTACGGGTAGGAAACAAGGTTCATTGTTCATGAGGGATGATGAGCCATTTGTTGAATATTCGGGTCTAGTGGATCCAATTTAGAAATTAGGAGAGAGGTTGTTGATGGAGGAACGTGTCAAAGAATCACATATTTTGATCATGAAAAGATCCTTCGAGGTGGTGAAGATGTTGGTGAGCACCACAGGCAGTACGATAACTAGAGTAGTGTTTACGGTTGATGCTTTAGAGAGGATAGGCAGGAGAGCAGAGTATTGAAGGAAAAATAATGGGTGATGCGCTATCGATTCGAACTTGTAACAATCAAACTTGTAACAGCCGAACATGTAAGCGGTGACAAGCAATGGGTCAACAATTTAACAAAGGCTCTCTCAAAGATCAAATTCAAGGAAACATGAGAGTTAAGTGAAGTTGAAGACCTACCTAATATAACTAAGAAATTAGAAAGGGTGAATGTTGACTGTAATTCCGAGTCTTGGACTGTACCAAGATAGTCCCCTAAAAAAACTGTCACATCAATTTTGTTATATTTAATTTACGCATGAAAAAATTAAAATAATAACTTCTTACCTCTTAAATGGGTCAAAATAAGACCACAAAATTTTTGTATAAAAAAGTTAAATGTCACTTTATGAAATTTTAACTAATTTAAGTTAAGGTGTAACAGGTTATTATTTTGAATATCCTTTCATAAATATAACTAATTTAGACAAGTTAGAGGCTTAACATAGTAAACCAGATTAACAAACTTTTTCGTGTTTTTCTTCACATGTTTAGGAGTTTAATATACCAAATTTATCTTAACTTTTTTTTTTAATAAAAAGTAACAAAGCATGTTTGTTTTTAATGATATTTTAAATTTAGATAATTTAGCAAACTAGAATTGAATGCAGTTATACAATTGTTTTAAATAACTTACATAAGTTATGATGATATCAAATGACCAAAATTGTTTTCAAATTACATTTCATTTTTCTATTTCTCGACCAACTTGTATAATTTTTTAAATAATATTTGATATATACACATTAAAAAATGGCATGAATAGAGTCACGAGAGTCTAGATATAAATAAAATACCTTAAACACTATTTGATGCTTTGTTAATGAGTTCGGTTCATGAATAACTTTTAAACCTTAGATATTTTTAGAACTTTGGAATAAAATGATCTTAGGTATTTTAAATAATAAAATACGTTTTTAGTATTTTTAACCCGTTTTATATACTTTTTTCTCAACTATTTTCTTTTAAAATTCACCCGTGTTACACTTGGGGGATAACATGTTTGCTTAATTCCCCCCCTTTAACGAGATGCCCAATGTTATTATTTTTTTTAAGACAAATTTCTTTATTCCTATTAGAGTGAGACTTGAACCCATGACCTCTTTAATACTTAGTGTTCCTAGAGGATTTTCCTCTACCAATGCGTCACCAACTCCATTGGCGCTCAATGTTATTATCTAACTTGTTGCTTTTTCGTCAAATATGAGAAGTGGCGATTTTTACTATTCAAGTGGGAATATCATTAAGTTGTTGACCTAAAGTAAAGTGTAACAAAAACATGTAATTTAATATATTATAAATTCTCATATTTAAAGTTTTTTAATTAAATAATATTAGAGATATTTACCTCCTTATTTTTTTAATTTAACAATAAAAACAGTAATTCATCACGTCAAGTAAGGTCTCTCTCACACGATATTTTTGGAATCATGCGTGACAGACGTGTAAGAGAGGAGATGTAAAAAATATGGAAAAAAAATTATTGAGTATCACCAACAACATATTTTCTATTAACCTGATATGTTGGTAGTTACCGGCAAATCCACGACGAATCCACCAAAACCTAAAAAACAGTCAAAATATGGAAAATAGAAAAAGTAAAAAGGATAATTACCTAAATAGACAATATGGTAAATAAATTACCAAAATGGACTTAGCCGGCGGTTTTAAAAGGAATTTTTAGGATAAGCTGACCAACTAAGTCTATTTTAGTACTTTTTTTAGCCTAATATCTATTTAGGTCATTTTCTCAAAATAAATAGCCTATAGATCATCCGTCACTAATTACCAAGATGGATCCAATTTCACCGGCAGATTTTTGACAAATCTTTCCGTCAGTGAAAGTCTTCTATTTTTGTAGTGTCGTCTGACGTGGAGAAGAGGGAAAAAGGAAACCGGCAATACGCGTTTTTAGGGCAACCCGGGCGCGATGATAAGCGTAACCATGTTGGTGAGAAAACCCTATTGGGATGTTCTTAGAAAAAGTAAATTCCATCTAGAATATATAAATTAGGATGACGACGGCGCATCGACAATACGGTACGGCGGGAGTTGACGGAATAAGGTAGTGGAGACGGTGGGTCCAATCGGCGGTGATAACGTCTGGACCAACAGAAAATATGGAAGGGGCATATTATTCCACCATGCAATCACGATGCTCAACTCTTCCGGGCCCCACCTTTAACAAAGGCTGAAACCCACCCTTTTTGCTACCTTCTTTCTCCCTTTTTATTTAATCATTTATTTTCTTGTTATTTTTTTAAAATAAATATTCCCGAATAAATTGTTTACTCCTTGTTTAATTTAAGGAACTTTACAGGCCAGATTTTGGGAATAATATTTTTAAAGAATATTGTCTACAAAGATTAGGATGTGTTTACTAGATAATTAATAAGCCTAAAAGAAACTTAATAGAATTAAGAGTAATATTTTTTAAAGAATATTGTCTGAAGAACACATATGTTACTCTAACCTTCCAACCTCTCTATTTCTTGAAGCATGAAAGATTTGTTTTCTTTAAATATGTAATGTTAAATAGCTAAATCCATCTCTCTAATTTTCACTCTAACGCCTATTTTTCTCGAAATTAAAATCTACTATTTAGTCTTCCTTTAAGAATCGATTGAGGTTGGAAACTTGGATTTTAATTCTGAAATTGTAATCGAAATTTGCTTGAAACTTGAAATTTGGAAACTTGGATTTTCTACAATTTTACTTGTATGCTATCACAATTCTCAGCCTCCCATATACAATTCAACTGGATTGTTTGCTTAATTTTTTGATTAATTGATTACTTGAATTTATTAATTTGTAAATTGACCATAATCTGTGATAAATTTCGCTCTAATTATGTCAAATCGAATTAAAAAGCATGAATCCGAACATTCTAAAAGAGAATAGAAACATAAGCTAGAAGCTGAAATGAAATCACAAAAATGTTCTTTACTAAAATTCGTAACAAGCCCAAGGCCAGATAAAGGAGGAGGGTTTATGGCATGACATTTGTTGAAATGAGTCTCAAGTTTTTAGTTCGCTTTAAACCACCAATATGATTGAGCCATTCCTGAATATCATAAACAACTAATACAATTATTTAATTTGCATGAAAAGTCGCTCAACCAATTTTCATTGTATTATATTAAAGTCCCTACACTTATTTAAAAAATATATATTTTTTTTAAAATACTTAAAAAAATCACGATTTTACCTCTTAAACGTTCCAAGTGTTCAAGATTTGTATTTAAAGGATCAAAATTGTTGAACTAGTGTAACGCGCCAAAGTGTTTAGTTGGCATCTACAACAATAAAAAAGATTTGACTATATAGCATCCACATATCTAATGATTATGTACGTAAGAAAATTTTATGAGATGATTTCACAATAACGTGTATTTTTAAATTAAAAAGTATATTAGTTTTTTACGGTATCAATCCTAATATTAATTACTTGCTTAATTTACATTTCTTATAAATATAAGTTAACTAGCTTAGACCTCATGTAATACACATGGGTGAAAAATATCAATACATAAGTTTCTTAAATTTTATTTATATATTTTACAGATATAAAAATGTATTACACATACTAAGGATAGAAAACAAAACTCAAAATATGAAAAAAATAATATATAATTTACGTCAATTACTATTTAATGTAATTTGACTTTTATTTACTATTTGATTAAAAAATAAAAGCTACATAATTAGATTTCAAAGTTTTTTATAATAGATGATTAATTTAAAATAAATGTGTTTTATTGGTATAATTAGCAACTTATTAAAAGATATGTGTGCATTTAATAGGAGAGAGATGCGTGAAAAAAATGATGAGATTAAATATGAAGGCGACACGTGACATACAAAAACCTTTATTTATTATATAGTATAGATTACAAGAATAATGTGTGGGGTAAACATGTTTGAGGAAGTTGATATTTTTTGCAACGGAAATTACATATTTGGTCTAAAGTGTTGGTCAAACTATAATATATTTGTTCCTTATCAAGAGACGTTAAGATACGTTAAATCTACATGAAACGACCATTTTACACTTATACTTAAAGAAAAAAAAATAATATACACACACCTGAACTCGTCCTCTTCTTTTAACAAAGAGTTATTAAGTATATGAACGATCTCGGTGTTTTACCAAAATTTTGGATTTGGTCCATAATTTTTCAAAATTACATGGATAGCCATGCGGTTTGCACTTTGTAACACATTTAGTTTTCATCCAACAAATTAGAGACTCAATGCGTTACAAAGTGCAAACCACATAGACCATCCATATAATTTTGGCAAAGTTTGGGGACTAAATGCATTACAAAGTACAAACCACGGGAACCATCCATGTACTTTTGAAAAACTATGGACCAAATCCAAAACTTTAGTAAACCACAATGACCATCCATGTACTTTACTTTTTAACAAACCTTTTACCTCCCTCTCCACGCCGCCCCTTTCCGTCCAAAAAAATTAATTGTATTAAAATATATTAAAAATCATTTATAATTGTGCCTAGCGAACTAAAATCCTTCTTCTTTACAAATGGCTTTATTTATTATACGTATACTAATATATAAAGCATACAGAGTGGATAAAACTGTAATTTCACTAAAGTTTTAAGACACATAGGAAAAAAGTTGTTACATTTTTTGTACAAGTGTTGATACATAAAATTATACCACATTTACAATTTTGTTCCTAAACCAAAACTATAGAAAATGTTTATATCCTACATCGGTTGTATAGACAACCAAAGCTGTGCCCAAGTATAAGAAGTCTTTTGCTCAAAGTTAAAAGAGAGAAAGTTGTTGTTCACGTGCATGACTTATTGTATGTCATTAAACATAAAACCAAATTGATAAATATCTTTTTGGTTTTGAACCGGATGTACCGACAAAAATCTTTTTAAATCACTGGTTAGCACATTAAGAGAGGGTTAACCAAAGAAACAGAGACTTACATATTTTTATACTCACGCCGCTGTGCGCGGTTCTTATAGACTAATATTTATTTATTTGAAGGCCTTACAATAACTACTATTTGGCACAACTTGTTACACATAATAAAAGTTTTCAATTCAACACACAATCATAAATGCTAACAAATTTTATACATTTTAATCTAGTTAATCCAAAAATATAAATATTGTTTTCAACATTGCAAGTAAGAATATAAATAAAAACCGAACTATATAGAGGTTAATATAAAGGAATGATATACTCAATCATTGATATATTGTTTTAGCATATATTCACTTCTCTTTCGAATAAACCCATATGCTAGTGTCTAGAAATCAAAAAACTTTCTTGAAATGTTTAAAGAACGTAAAAAAGAAGATTATTCTTTGTGATTAAAAAGCTGAAAATGGCAAAATCAAATCTCCAAAATTTGAAGGAATTTAACTTGCATGTAACCACCACAAGAAGATGATGAGGGGTTTGTTGTAGAAGAAGAAGAATATATAAAGAGTGATGAGCAATTCATTGTTCGTCCATTGAGAATCTTGAACCAAATATATTATACCTTTCATTGATTATACTCGCTACTTAAGAATTAAGATCTATGCAACTTACACTACATGAACATATTCTAATAAAAAATATACTATCGTATATACACGCATTTTGGTCTTCATGTTGCGAAAAATCATGCACAATTAAGTCAAAAGTAGAATTTTGGACGAGGTTAATGTTTGACATGATTACAGATTTTACGTATGTCTTTTAAGGTACAATAGCTGAACCAGTTTTAATGTCAATCGGACAAGACTTTTTATATTATTTCTTTGACGCTAATTAAAGAAGAGAGTTGCAAGTGTTTTTAAGTTTGCATTTGAACGAAATCGACTTAACTAAACATATATTAATCTTGCATTAAGCGTTTTTAAATTGCAATTAACCACTTAAATGAGTTTTTACGAATTGGGAAAAAATGGTCAAAAAATTACATGCAGGACCAAACCATGACTTTGCGCAAGTTGGAGAATATTTTGGTTCGATATTCGTATCCACAATCATGTAGGGGTTTGGATTTTCAAGTCACTCAAACTAAATTATATATAACATTATGTTAATATTAAATATACGTAAACACTATGTGTCAAGTATATATAATATTATCTGGTATCTATGTAAGACTCATCATTTCTATATTTATATTCAAGATATATGTTCACCATACTTAAATACTTTTTTAGCAATTAAAAGAAAAAAATAATTTATAAATTATATGATTGTTTGATAGTGGTTATCACGGTTATTACATAAATAGTTGGTTATCATTTGAACCCTCCAATACATGTATTACATTGTTCAAAGCTAAATAATAAAAATCATTATTTTTACTAATTTTTCATGACACTAAGATGAAAAAAACCAATTTGAGACAACCTGAAATTTTTTTACATTTGGTAATTTTATGCCGAGTATCTTTTTTTTTCTTCATATTTATAGAGCTAATTACACAATTAACCCTGTGGTTTGAAATTACATGTTTAGCCCCCATGTTCTAAAAACTGCAATCATCCTCTATATTGGGTACAAATTTGTCAACTGGATGATACCGTGAAACAGATGCAACATGACCGCAACCGATCCGGTAACCAAAATGAAGACGATGAAGATGATTAAACTTGGTTATAACTTTTATTTGAACGATTTGTAATAACTTATACGATTTGTAATAACTTATACAATTTGTATATTTTTGTTGAATGTTTTATGTAATATATTGGTGTGGAATGTTTTAATATATAACAGGTTCGACAGGTTCTGAATGTTTGTGTATTAAAATCTAGAAAATTTTAAAATTTCAAAAAATAATTTAAAAAAAATTACCCAGTCTCGACGACATGTCGTCGAGATTGAGGTATTCAGATTTACATAAAAATAAAGATAAAATAAAACTAAAATACTCAGTCTTGACGACTTGTCGTCGAGATTGAGTTTTTAAAATATTATTTTATCTTAATTTTTTAAAGTGAAAATCTTTTACCGACAACCCAATCTCGGCGACATGTCGTCGAGACAAGGGTCATCTTTCTCGACGACTATTTCTCAACGACATTTTAAGCAGTCTTGACGAAGCTTTGCCGACAGGGGAATTCTCGACGACATGTCGTCGAGACAAGTTGTTGAATCTGCCTAAAATTTTTGTAGTGGTTGTCGGATATTCGCATCGTAGACTCCGAATGATAATATTTCTTCTCCCAGAAGACCTAAAGTGACTATTGGAGATCCTAAATTGTTTGTTGGATGAATTGAATTATTAGTTAAAAAATGTATAAATTATTTTTAATAATCTATACTTGGTGACTGAGATGTTAAATATGTTTTACATTGTTTTAACATTTATTGACCATTTCTCTCTGTTGGAAAAACTGGATATGACAATTTTGAAGACCAATAACTAAAAAATGTGAACAATATTTAGATTTTTTTTTGCGACAAGCATAATAAATATGAAATAGACACAAAATAAAAGTTAATACACGAGTTGGTTATCACATATTGCATTGTGTTGTCTAAATAAAATGAAGTTTGATGATTAATTGATTATACATATGAACAAGGTTGTAAAAATCGTTAGGCGCTAGTCAGACGGCGAGATAGGGAATATGATTAATCAGGATTAATCGGAATTAATCGGATTGGAGTTTGTTATGTAATTTTTCAATATTATATATATACACACACATTTTTATATGTAATTTTTATAAAAATGTTAAGTTTTAAGTATTTGTACACACATTTGGCCGGAATTTGAAGGGCTTGGCCGACAGTTCCAAGATTTTGCCGGAAATTTCAGGGTTTGGCTGGAAAACTATCCAGAATCTAGCCGGAAATTCGTCGGAATCACGTCGGAATCACCGATTTTTGGCCGGTTAGCCGCGATTTTGCCCGCCTAGACCCGACTTGGACCGATCGAGGATTAATTGGCCGATTAGCCCAAAATTAATCGGTGATGTGGAGACTAGCGATTAATCGACGCCTAGGCGGGGATTAATCAGAATTTTTACAACAATGCATATGAGTAAAAAGCCAATACATGTTTATAAATAAGATCATGTATCATGACTTTAAGCATAGATTCGGTCACATATAACATGAATATTAAAAATAATTAATTTTTACTATGAACAAAGTGTACCCAACCAAAACAAATTATTACATTCATGATTTTTTTCTATCTTACTTATGTGTTTTGAATATAATAAGCATAGGTGGAAGTAGGACCACCAAAAGCCATGGTTTTGGTTGGCCATGTTTCCATTTTAGTGGAAAAGTCAAGGGTTAGCACATGAGAAGAGCCCTTCGTTGATGGGAACCTTTAAGTAGTTAAAAATGAATTGACCCTTTAGAAATTCTTATCCATCAAACACTTATATATTTAATAGAGGAAATTGCAATATGCATCCCAGTGTTTAGGGGCGCTAACAGGTTGCCACCCTGTTTAAAACAAAGTATAATTTAGCCCTTGGTGCTAAAGTTTCTCTTTTATTTTGTACCCGTCCGTCAAATATCCACCCATTCTGCCATTTAGAAAAAGGGTATTCTAGTAATCTTGGCTCAAACACCTCTTCATACCCCAATCTGAGCGAATTCTGCCCTAGGTACTGCAAAAATACATCGATGCCTTCAATTGACGAGCAACTTCATGTGCGTATTCCAACCTTCGTTAATAAATTGGGTGTTGCTCATGGTCCGATTGCACTTGGGGAAGGTTCAGTTCAACAAAATCAAGATGGAAAAGTTCCGATTCTAACTGTTGTTAACGCTTGGTCGGACATGGTGGGTTTGGAGGTACACGCTGCTATAGCAACACCAATTGGGCTCGGTGATACTTCTGCTTTGATTTGGAAATTGAATCCATCATCTATCCAGGTATCCTTAAAAAAACTTGAAACGGATTTTGGTTTTGATCCTAGTTCGCTTCTTGTTCTCATGCCTTATTTCAATCGCAATATTAGCATGATATCCTTAAATTCTCCATTCTTCCATTTTCTTTTCGGACAATTAAGAGAGTCGGGGTTTTGATATGTTACAACTATAAAGCTTGAAAAGATATGAGTACATTGCGATCTCCTATGGTCATATATGTGCATTTTTGTGATATTTTTCTAGAAACTGTGGATCATTTACGATCTCCTATGGTCATATATGTGCATTTTTGTGATATTTTTCTAGAAACCGTGGATCATTTACGATCTCCTATGGTCACGCTAAATTAATATGGACACTAATTTTCTTTTAGTGCAAGCTTTCTCTTATCCTTCTGTAATTCTGTGCAAAACCTACCAACATACCCAAATCAATGTCAAACATCAACAATGCATAAAAATGTATTACATGCTATCTTCTTGACAACGTATTGGGCTATTTGGCGAGTGCATAATGAGAAGATTTTTTGCAACAAGGTTACTCCTATAGCATCTATTTGTGAAGATATCAAGTTGTTGGCATTTCTATGGGTTAGACATTTTCTAGTTTCTTGCTAGAGTTTATATATTATATAATATTTTCACCATTAGAAAAAATAAAATCATTGTAGTTAATATGTTGTTAGAACGAAATTATTAATATTCGTGTCCAAACCCATTTACTAAAAATCTATAAGCCGACTAATAGCATGCTATTAAATACTTTATAGGTTTATTAGGGAAACGCCTAATTCTACCTAAATAAGAAAAAAAGCGACACTGTATGCGTATGAGTTTTGAAGCCAAACCCTAAACATTAAATCATCTATATGGATCGTGGAAATGCTACATGAAACCCAAATAAAAAGGAACTAGAGTTAAGTATCCATCGTTATTGATTCATTTGTACATATGTGATTCCATAAACGTTCGAGCAACCATGAAGCATTTTTACTTCATCATGTTCATTGATAATTTTTCTTGATTTGTTCATGTCTTTGAAACGTTGATTGTTCTAAAATTTAAATGAATATTGACAGGCTTACACCTCGACTTTCATCATAAAGATATAAAGACGTATATTAAACCAAAGATTAAAAAAAATCTCTTGGTGATCATCTCAATCTAACCTACTCATTTTACTAAAACATTTTGTGACCTCTATTTTTTTTTAAATGAAGAAGCATATTAAACCAAAGATTAAAAAAAAATCAACAATTCAAATACAATTTCTCAACAATAAATAGAACCATGGTGTGACACACCATGGGAGTTTGATGTCATCACCCATGCCCACGCAATACCTATAAAGTGAACTTATTATAAAAATAAATAAACCTAAAAGGCACCCATCCATCCCACACACATAAACACTCATTCATCATGCTGACCAAACATGATATCCACTTGTGCTTTCCTTAATTGTCCTCAACATTTAATTTATACGAAAAGTCATATTACATATTGTATTTTAATAAAGTATAAGGTTAATGATCAAATGCTTAATATGTTTAATAAAATAGAATTAAAAATTTATAAGGCACAATCAATGTCAACAAAATTAAGAAATAGCAACTTGTGAATAAACATTTTAAGAGAGTGCATTTTTATAAAAAAAAGTATAGCGTCTAATAAGATACCTTTCTAAAGAAAAAACTATAATTTAAAAACATTGGCCTATTTGTGTGGATCACTTTTAAATCCAGAATTAATAAAGAGCGTACCCGGCGCTTGACTTAACTTCTGTATTTATGCATAAAAAAATTACCTGAAAAAGATAACATAATATATCAAATTTATTAATATAAGATATACTATTTTTTAAAGTTTACTGAAAAATCTATTTTTAACATTTAAGAAAACTGCAACCTATATATTAAAGTTAACTGGTACATAATTATTTGGCTGATGTAATCGTTTATTTGTTTTAAAGTATAATTATAATAATAATCAAATTTAAAAAAAAATACTATTTTATATAAAAAGTTTTAAATTTTTTAAACACTTCGATTTTGATTTAAACCCCGTTTTTATATAATAACAGTTACTTTTAAAAAGCTTCATTAATATTATTATTAATTATTTATTGTTTGTATGACCTTTTATTGATATTATTATAATTATTAATTTCTTGTAGAACTTCTTTTATGTATTCATATTATTATTTATGAATAATTAAATTATACATTAATTAAAATCTTTGATGGTCACCACTAATAGCCATTGTTCATAATAACTAATGGCCATCGTCCACCACCATTGTCCACAATTACTAATCTCTAGCCTACCACCAACAAAAAAGTACCTAACAAGTGTACCATAATCGCAAATCCAACCAAATAATACAAAATCACAAACCTAACCTAAGTTGAAATTTTTTGAGCCGAATCTAAATTAAATTGCACACAAAACACACCCATTGAAGAATACATATCCAAGTTGATGGAAACGAGACGATCCATTAGAGAGGGGTGACAAAATCGATAATCCAATCTCAAAAATTGATAATTAGAACACTTGTATGTATTTATAAGTATTTACATATACCGGTTTGTAATAATACAAAGTTTAATATGAATCAAAATTTTTTAATATTATAAGTTTACTTTTTTTAGTTATATACTGATTTAGGTTTAGAGGTATATGTACTTCTTGTCATCTCATCGAATAGAAATAGGGTTAGCTTATATAGCTAATTGAACCTTATGTCAAATGAAACTAAACCCTAAGGATTAAACCCCTGGTGTTTAAATGTCAGTGTCTTAACTTCGTTGGCCCGTCAATCTTTTATAAGTAACGTAGCGTATCTATGCTAATAAACATAATAAAGTCAATGTTTATAATGTCTCTATATTAGTTTGATAATAAAATATTAAAACCTTTAATAGATAAAGAAAGGGCACATACCATGTCCAATTGTAGAAAGGGTTTTTTGTCTAGCAATTGACCCTTACTAAAAAAGTAACATTGGAACTTGGAAGGAACTACATGGGTTAACATTTTGTAACCCCCACCCAATCTTGTTTAGCTTATTGCCGGTATGAAAAGACTTCTAGGTTCTAACCATTGTACTAAATCATGAAATAAAATATGTACTATCCTTACAATGAAACCTTACTCATTTGCATCATGAACATACTTATATTTTTATATATTTTGTTTGACCTTGTTATCAGTGGCGAAGCTTGAAGAAAAATGTAGGGGGCAGGGATTTTTTCTAGTCGGGGGCCGAAACTATAAGATATTCAGACAAATACCTATAAATTAACACTACTTAGCGAAAAATCGTCCGTATACATATAAATTAACACTACTGAGCGAAAAATCGCGGCCCCCTAAGTAAACTTCGCCCTGCTTGTTACATTAATTGATAAAAGTAGAAAGTTTTATGCATTTTATTAGAATACTAGTTTAGATCCCGTGTTTACACACGGGATGAAATATATCAATACATAAAAATTTTAAATCTTTATGTATATATATTTTACATGTGTAAAAATTTATTACATACGGTAAGAATAGAAAACAAATTCAAAACATGTAAAAATTAATATATAATTGGGTTTCGAAAATACAGTAATTACTATTTTTTAATATAATTTGATTTTTATTTACTATTTGATTAAAAATAAAGTTATATAATTAAATTTTAAAATTCTTATGATAAGAGATAATTTAAAATAAATGTGTTTTATTAGTATAATTAGTATTCTTTTCTTTAAATATATATTATTATTAATAGAAGTGCACTAAATAGGAGAGAGAAGCGGAAAAAAAATGGTGAGAATGAATATGGAGGCGACACGTGACATGAAAAAACCTTTATTTATTATATAGTATAGATAATTGTACGCAATTTTAAGTATCTTGATGAGAACATGTTGTACAATGTATTGGTTGAAGTAGATAGACACTAGTATTAAATCTACTTTATGACTTAAAAAGTGTGTTTTGACATTCATTTTAAAAATGATTATGTGATATTTAATAAACAAAATCAGATAATTGGTTATAATAATAATAAAATCCTCATTTTCAAGGGGCAACCACCTTTTACAAGTTTGATATCTTAAGTCATGAAAATAAATTTACATTGTTTATTTAAAAATATTTACGTATAAATATAAGATATATATCATTATATAATGGCAATTATTTGGCCTTTTGGTACCTCAAAGAAAGCGTTGACTTGGAGATTCATGCCCTTATGTGTCCTCCATCTCCATTCTCCTACATTAAAGTAGTGTCTTGCCTTATGGGTTCTTTTATTATGTACAATTAAAAAGTCAAACCTAAAATCACAAAAATAAGATTTTTTTTAAGTCAAACCTTTCCATCTAGCAACAAAGTTCCATATGTATGAACATTTGTTTTGTGAACGTAATAACTTCTTTTAATGGAAGAGAACTTACTTGGGAAAAAAATCATGGTAAAATTGATAGAAGGAAGTTTGACATGTGTATTTTAATATGTTTGAGATTTATTTATTTTTTTAATTATGATATTGATAATATTTTGATATATGTATATGTGCATATACACTAAATTCATGTGCGTCCACACGTATGTATGTATGGGTATGTATATATGATTAATGGTGTCTAGAACAAGATATAATAATGTAATTGGCATGATTATGCATTTATTAACTAACATGAATAAAAATTTAATTCAAAGGATATAAAAGCAAGCCCAAACCCACTACAAAAGCCCAACATATAACCTTAAACCAAGAAAAACGTGTTTGGACGACATTTTCCTGATAGAAAGGCCCACTATACGAAGATGAACCCCATAGTCGATGTCTCCAAAAGAAGGCCATACTTAATTATAGCCTATAGCCACAAGGCCCATCACCCAAAAGAAGGCCCATACTTAATTATAGCCTATAGCCACAAGGCCCGCCACCGAAAAGAAGGCCCATACTTGTTGGCTCACATACCAAGATCCTACTTAGAGATGCACAAAAAAGTCGGTTTGAAAACCCAAACCGGTTTCAAACCGATACCCGAACCGGTCATGAACCGGTTTAGACCAAATCGGTTTCAAACTGGTTTAAACCGCCAGTTTAAAACCGGTTTGAAACCTATACATTTAAATCGGTTTAACCCGAACCGAACCGAACCGCTAAAAAACTGGTTTCAAACCGGTCAACGACCCATCTCAAACCGGTTTCAAACCGGTCCGGTTTGAACTCAAACCGGTTTTGACTTTTTATTAACCAAACCGGTTCGGTTCGATTTTGAACCAATCCGGGTTAAATAACCGTTTTGTGCACCACTAGATCCTACTATAGCACTCCATTTTGTTGCATTATCATATTAGTCTTGGAACCGGTTATGTAAACTTAACCAACCTCTCTTATATATTTTTTAAATGTTAAATATGTAGTTAGTAATTTTCTAATATTCATGAATCATCTTCTTAGTTTAAAAGAATAATACGAATTATAAAGAGCTTGAAAATATTAAAATAAGGTTCGAACCGTCAAACTAAACCGTTTTGAAAGGCTTAGTCAGCCGTCCAGCCGGTTTATTAGTTTCACCATATTTTGAAATCACAGTTACTGATATGATCTAAAATTTTCCATCAAAACCGATTGAATCAAACCATAAACAACCCTAGTTTGTACTAAATGCAACCTCTTTAAATGATTTACCGCTTATAAACACAAGAAACATCTTCTCCACATGAGGTATGCCTAATAACCCTAAAACTATTTTTCATCGTACTTTTTGAAATACCAAATTATTGCCTTGAGTGATCGAGTCGAATGGCAGGGCTTTGCCGTGTGGTCTATCTAACCTATTATATTTCTTAAACATACTTGATTGATTAATCGAAGAATAAACTCAATCATTGTTTGTTATCATATCTTTTTGTATCTATTACAGATTTGTATATAAAATAAGGGGTCATCTTTGAATCCTTGAGCGACCAATCATATATTTTTTCTACTTTTTAAATCTCTAATATTTACCATTTTGCCCTTCTTATTTTCATTCGCCTCATCTTTTGTAATTACCTAAATTTTTATAACTAATAATTATAAAATTTATTATTATAATAATAGTCATATTGATTACCTGCAAACCAAAAAAATTTAGTTGGACTTTATACATAAACAAGAAATAGGCCCCGCGCGTTGCGGCGGGCTTTCAGGCGATAATACTAGCTTTTACCAACGCGTGTTGCGACGCGTTAAACCGCGGAAGAAATTAGCTTCCTCGAAAGCTTATAAAATAAAACCAAAACCTCTAAGTAAACTCACACTGGACGGAAAGATAAAGGAGTGTATAAAATTTATGGTTCTAAACTAAAATGTAAGTAAAATAAGCAAGAAAATATCTTTAAAATGTTCAATGAGTGGTTTGGGTGTCTTGAACCCGCGCCGGCTGAATAAGCCTAAAGCGCTGACACACTCCTCCAAAGAAATGTTAAGGTTTTCCTTTCTTGAATGAAATTTTTAATCGGAGCATATGAGAATTTAAAAAAATAACATGGTTTTGAGTGTTTATACACAAAGCTATTGAGTTATAGAACAACTACAGTAAATCTGGTCTCACATAAAACAGTTGCTTTTCAATATTAAAAAATAAATATAACTAGGGGATTTACCCGTCTCGCGTTGCGGCGGCGTCGAAACATACAACAACTCTAACCGCCCCCCGTTGCTGCGGATTAGAAACGTACAGTAACTCGAACCACCCCGCGTCACAGCGGCGTCAAAACGTGGACTAACTCTACCGCCCCGCGTTGCGACGACGTCGAAACGTATAGTAACTCGAACCACCTCGCGTTACGGCGGCGTCGAAACATAGGTCGTAATATAATTGAGTTACAGAAAAAAGGTTTATTAAAGTTCATGGACCAAATATTAAACTTATTAAAGCTAAGGGGATTAAATAGGAAAACTGTTTATTGTCTTTTACTACTTATAAATTAGGGATGAAGTTGATAATAATTACTATTTTACCATCATTCCTATTTTCTCATTTTCTTTTTGATAATAAAAGATGACATTCTTGTAATTAATATCAAATGAAGGACAACTTTGTAATTTCATACAAGTTACTATTTATTTCACATGATTAATCAATAACAAGGAGAACTTATAGAGAATCTATAGTATATAATAAATAAAGGTTTCCCAATGCCACGTGTCGCCTCCATATTCATCCATATAAAATTTTTCCCGCCTCTCTCTCGTAATAAACACATTTTCATATTTTCAATAATAATATATTTTTAAATAAATTATTAATCTATCTATACTAATAAATAAAGGTTTAATGTGACACTTGTCGCTTTCTCATGCCTCCTCACATTGATTTTCTCGCCCCTCTCTCCTAATAAATGCGCATCTATCTTATTAAATAATAATAATAATATTATAAATATAAATATATTATTAAAAAAAAATATTTATTATATTAAATCAAAATATAATAACTAAAGAAAAATACTAATTTGTTATATACACACACATTTCCACTTGATATATATCAAGACGATCATAATAGTCTAACAAGTTATGACGTAATTAAAAATTTATAAGTTTTATCTTTTTTAATATACAATCTCGTGTAATACACGAGATTGTATATTAAAGTTATACTAATAAAACACATTTATTTTAAATTATCTCATATTATAAGAAACTATGAAATGTAATTATTTAGCTTATGTTTTCAATCAAATTTTAAACGAAAATCAAATTACATTGAATAATATTTAATATATTTTTAAACTCAATTATATATTAATTTTTACATATTTTTTGATTTTGTTTTCTATTGTTAGTATATGTAATACATTTTTCAATTATAAGATAGATATATACAGATTTAAAAATTTTATGTATTGATATTTTTCATCGTGTGTAATACACAGATTCTAAACTAGTTTTACAATATATAAAAAAGGAAATTAGTAACTTTAATAAACAAATATGGTGGAATAAAATTTAAATTGATGAGTTTAGTTGTTAAAATGCATAAACAGTTTAAAAGGGATCGAAGGCGTCCAATCATAATTTTTTTCTTTTTTCGTTTAAACCCCTTAACCTTTTATATTTTTTAAATAATACCCCTTAACTTTTAAAAAAATTTACTTATACCTCTCGGGTTTATAAATTACCGCTCACCTTTCTAAACTCTCAAATTTACACATGTACTATATATAAGATACGCTTTTTAACTCATAATTCAAATTTTTAAATTCTCAACTTTACACTTATAATATGTATATGCGTGTCTTACTCATTATTGATTTACTAATTTTATTCTACTATAATAACCTAGCTAAACCCGTCGACGCATATTCAAGTGTACGGTGTGACTAACCAAGTTTTTTTTTGTTTTTTTACTTTTACTTTTTTTATATTCATTTGTAAAAAAAATGAATTTCTAATTTATTTTTTCATTTACAACCTCCAGGTTTCAAAAGTTTCAGATTTATCCAATATAGTATCGTCGGTTATATTGACTTATGGTGACGTGCTGACACCATGAAAAATGAGACCGACAACGACTGAAAAACATCGGTACCGTTATTTAACTGTCTTTTATCTATGTATCGATATCCACAACCGGCTCGCAGTAACTTAATGCGTTTCTTTTGTGTATTTAACTACGATTCTTTGTGTGCTTAGTCATGTTAATGATACCGCATAAACCGAATAAGGTCAACTTCACGTTGCGGAGCGCGGGGCAAATTTTCTAGTTAAAACTAATTGAAATATAAAGTAATGAAATTTATAAAGAGTTAACTGAATTTAAAAATGAGATTTCAAAGGTGTTATATGAAATTTAGAATTATCAAATGAAAATTTAAAAAAGTAATTTTCTTAATTGGAGGGGATCAACCAGTTTGATCCTAGTCAACGCGACGACACATGCGAGTCGTGAATCATGAACCGACCCCTTCCCATGTGTAAGATCTAGAAATTAAGCCCGCCCGATGTGGCGGGTTTGCGAACTTCGTTACGTATGTTGCGACGGTGACACTAACGTGACTAAGTACATAAAAGAAACGTATGCTAAAAAATAAACGACCGGCATCCATTTGGTTGTTTTCAAACACCTAATAGCGTATTTGAGCTTCATTTGATGGTTTTCAACCCGATCCAACTCATTGGTTTCAAAGTTCACCAAAACTAGTTTCATTGCTTCTCTTATCAATTTTGAATTAAAAAACATTTATAGAAGTATTCATTATTCAAAATCATTATTGGCCAATTTGGTCAATGAGTTTACCAAAGGGTAATTTTAGGTCAGTTTTGGTAATTAAAAAAAAATTACAATTTTTGTTGGAAAAATGGTTCACATATTTGCAAATTCACCTTTGATTTTTATCCAAAACATTTTTACTAGAGATTATAATATACTTTTACACAAAGTTCCACTTTAGGTAAATTCTTCTAAAAGAACACCAATATCAATATTATTGGTTATAAGCTACATAATCAAAATTAAACGTAACCAAAATGTTTCATTCATCACATGGTATGTTTCAAACTTTTTTAGTTGGACATTTCATAAACAAAATCTGTAAAATAAAGAAAAGTCATTATATATATATATATATATATATATATATACACACACACTTTAGACACACATAGAATGATTATATATCATATCAAACAATGACACAAACAAGTAAACAACTTTACTTTCGAAACAACTTCAGCTTATTTTTATGGTTATGACTTTTGATCAATAATCTCCTATTTCTTCTTAGCACCCATACTAGATGTAGCTCGGAACTTAAGTTTCGTCTGATCGATGAAATTCGACACCTTATCATTGAAAGTATCGTGCCTACTAACCGTTTTCACAAGACCAACATTTGAAGGAGCACTCATTTTCGTCTTCATACGACTAATAAAACTATCGAATTTTGATTCACCAAAAGTTTTCTGATCAACCAACTGTTTGCCACCACTAAAACCGTCGTTCTTTGAAGAAAAGCAAACGTTTTTAACAGGCTTTGCATCAGAGGGAGGAACATACTCGATTGGGATATTGTGGGACATGGGTTGAGTGTAGGAAACACGAGGTTTAGATGATACTGAAGGATCAACACGACGAAATCTACCAAACGTAGCTTTGCGTATCTTTTCATATGAAAAGATACTCCTCTTTGACGGGTTTTGGGTAGTTTGGTTTTTCGCCATTTGATGGTTTTTCGAGGTGTTTGGCTAGAGGATGCATGGCCATTTATTAATAAGTGAATGGTACATGAAAGTTTAATATTCTGATCACATTTATAACACGTTTATTAGTCAAGTTTGGCTTGTATTCCACTTAATAAGTGGTGTCTTTCTGGCGTTAAAATTATATAAAACCATTTTTTTATAATGTTGCAGGTGGAATCATATTCTTGAATTGGGGAAAGTCTAAAGATGCCACAAAAGTTCAAGGAATTTTGGTGAAAGGTTCTTCTTGTTGTTAAAAACATTATGCGTGTTCATAAGCAGTTGGGTTTGTCACACCATCGAAACGGTAACGTCGCTCACTATTTAGTACGACACAAAAACAATACTACCAACATCGGAGACGAGAATACCACAACACCGCAAACGTTGTTGTTCGCTCATAAGCGGTTGGGTTTGTCACACCACTGAAACAGTAACGTCGCTTGATATTGAGTACGACACAAAAACAATACAATCAATATCGGAGACGATAATACCACAACACCGCAAACGATGTTGTTCGTTCATAAGCGGTTGGGTTGTCACGACACCAAAACGGTAACGTCACTCGATATAGCGTATAACATAAAAAAAAATTATACAACTCCATTTTGATTTTTTTTACACCCGAACGTGAACAATAAAACCAAAAAAACCGCGACTTCCAATATTTTAAAAAATGTAACGAATGAAAATTATAAAAGAAAAACTAAATTATTATCAAATGAAACGGGTTAAAAATATACATTATATATATTATAAGGGTTAAAAAAACCACTCATTGGGTGTGTAACATCCTGGAATTTCATAAGTAAATGGTTCGGGACGGAGATGACTCGGATCTCTTTTAAAAACATGTACCTTAGCATAGATGGCAAATTTCACATGGATGGGTTGTAAAGAGTTCGGTTAACCGCGTTATGTCTAATTTAAGATCGGAACGCGCTAGTATGGAACCGCAGGGACCCGAGTGTAACCTTGGAAGGTTTAAATAAACATTTAAGGGAAAACCCTAGGCCATTCGGCCTAGGGAGTGCTCGACGGCAGCCGTAGGACGCAAGGAAGAAGAGGAGAACGAGCACGGTGGTCGTGCGGTGAGTCTACGACAGAGTCAAGCGGGAACACCATATCTAGCCAAGGTATTTCTCTTTCGTTCTTGTTATACATTGTTTGCGTGAGAACCCGGTTAGGGTTTTGTACTAGCACCTCAGCCGTGAGGTATGGTAGCAACGGTGGCGAGGAGGGTGGTCGACAGCAGGAGGAGTCATGGTGATGCCGGAAGTGTGATGGTTGTCCGCCGAGAGAAAAAGAGAAGCAGGATTAGACTACGGGTATGCGAGAAGAAGACAACATGCGACGATGGCCGTGGTGGCGTTGCGCTATGGTGGTTTCGGCGACAGTGGGGGCGGGATGACTGCCACGGAGGAGGCTGTGGTGGTGCGACATGCGGCCGACGCCGGCTGGTGGTGTTCGGGATTGCGTGGCAGTGGAGTGGTGGTCGGCTAAGTATGAACGTGAGAAGTGAGATGGTGAGGGCATGCATGGTGGTGCGTGGCGTTGACCCGTTGAGGTTTGGACCCGGTTAGAGGACGAGGATGAAGATGGGGAGATGGTGAGGCTTGACGGACGAGCTAGCGATGGACCAGAGAGGAGAGGACGACAGTGGTGTTAACCATTCACGGTGGTTGGTGTGTGAGGGGTACCCGGTGATACGCGGTGGTTCTCGGGCATGGGTTTGGATAAAGCTAGGATCTTGGCGAGTTAGGATGGTGCATGGCCGAGTACGTGCATGCATGGGAACCCGGTTTGACCATTCTATTCCTAACCGAGTAAACGACGAGTCGATGCGAGTATTTGGGGTGACAAGAGTTCGATGAGCCGGTCTAACAAGCAGACGATACGAGTGTCGGGGTTTTATTTTATGTACGCATTATTCGATGAGGGTTTTAGAACGTATCCTGATGTGATTATACGTTGACAGGTTCGGGTTCATACGAGAAGACCGTCACAGTATTTGAGAGGAATCTTCATACTGGTGATTTTCTAATCTCCCTCTTTTAAACATTTTACTGTTGTTGGGGCTAGCGTACGTACATTCACGTGGTGTTAAATCAAATGAATAATGATAAGGGTTTCGGGTTCTAACCCGCTATATTTTGAATATAAAATGGGTATTAAGAGTCGTAGGGTCAGTGGGGTGCTAAGGGTGGATCGGGGAGAGTCGGGCTTTAAGTTAAATGCCCATGATTTTATGTGTGAGTCAATGATATGGATTGTTAGTGCGTGACATGTTAAGGGCCGAACGGGAACGGTCGTGCCCTGTATTATATGCTAATGAATTTATGGTATTAAATGTGTTGTTCTAGGGTTATGTGTAAGGTGTGTGTAGTTAATGAGTTATATGTATAGGGTGTGATATTACGTGTTTATATTTATGTGTCGGGTTTGCCTCGTTGTCCTTGTGGCATGGCAAACGGGATCATGGAGGACGAGGTCCTTCGGGGAGTCACCAAAGGTAACAGTTAGTTGACAGGTTGATGATGAGCTCGGGGTGTGTTGATCGCCCTGATGAGGGTAACCCTGACGAGGGTATAACGATGAGGTATGTGTTTGCATGCATATACATATATGTGTTAATTTGCATGCTAATGATTAATTGTATTTACTGTGTGTGAGCTAGTGTTATTGTGACGTGTAGGGTTAGACTGACCGTTGAGTCAGGACTTGTGACGTGACGCGTATAAGAGTCGTGCCAGTTAATTGTGAGAGCCTTGGTTAAGGTCGGATGTGTTAGTGTTTTAGGGTAGGTTGTGTTAACCCGAAGTCGGGTCAATATGTATTCTTGGGTTTGAGTTGCTAGCATAGCGTGTTGAGTCTATGCGGTTGTGATGGTAAGGTTATTACTATTTATATTGGTAGTACGGGTTGAGTCTTGGGTAATTGAACGGTTATGGGATTTCATGGGGTGACACGGGATTAGTCATTCCTTAATAAAGAGTAATTCTATTTTATAAGGACCGGAGTGTCCAAGTGAATTAAACCGAAGAACTTGGTGTGGTGGTTTTTCTCTAATTTAAACTATTAGAACTCACTCAGCGTAACTGACTTTGTGTGTACGTTAGACTGTTTGCAGGTAAGCGGTGTATCGACGTATCTTGGCTTGGGAGCGGCGTTACTCGGATTGGTGTGCATACATTCATAAGGTAAACCTAAGGACAATAAATGATCATAAATGTTTTTAGAAAGACTTCCGTTGTAGATTAATTACAATAAATGTGTTTTTAATGAATACGACCCGTTATGAAAATTAACTGTAGGATGCTCGGGTTAGGGTCTTACAGGGTGACATGTGGACCAATCATGTGAATTGACCAATAATGTGAATTTACTATTTAAATCTTCATAAAATGTATGTATATATAATATAATATATATAAGTATTTATATAGTCTTTTTATACACAATTACATCTTGTTTTGTATATTTGTGCATAATGGAATTGAGTTGAGCTAGGCTATAATGATATTGGAATTCAGTTGGGCTACTCTTGGGCTAGCATGGGCTTGTAGATATGTTGAAGGATGCATGAATGGGCTGGGCTAGCTGAATGGAGCAGATGGATGGAGCATTAGGATTTTTTCAAGATCAACCACTCAACCTGTTCTCTCTAAAACACACGTGGGTTGAGTATGGGTCATTGATAGTTCGTTTAATGATGGATAACAGTGCCATGTGTAAAGTAAATGATTGGTTGGTGTGTGTGTGGGGGTGGGGGGGGGGGGGGTGTGGTTTGGTTTAAAAAAGGAAACAAAAATTCTATACGATTAAATATTTTGAAAATAATAAAACTAAAATAATATACGATGAGAATGAACTTTCGAAAACTGTTTTGTGTCTAAAATCGTGGACAAAGTATTCTAAAGTACAAATATTCGAGGTAATTTGGGGAATTAATTACTTGATGTTTTTTTAGTATAAAATATATAACAATTAATTTGGTTATTTAATAATATCATTCTAAACGATGACACTATAAATAAAATATGATGCTAAAAGAATAAGATTATAAAAAACATATATTTTATTTTAATTTTTGAATATTATTATTAGTTTCTAATATATTTAGTTTCTTTCTTATAATTTTAAAAATATGAAAATTTGAATAAAATAGTTTTGGAAATGTTCAACGTTACGTTTATCGTCGTTAGGTTAAAAATCGTGCCGTTATGTGGTTGGGCCGTTTTTTTTATTTACCACTATTGTTACGTGTGTATAAAGGAGTGAGTAGAGAAGGTTAAACAAAAAAGGTCTCCATCTCCCAACGGCAAGGGCGTGTCCTGTCACCCTGTATTCACTGGGGTTCGATCCTTAGGGTGAGAATTTTTTGTTTTAATTTTTTTTACTCCAATTTCTTTCAGCTTTTTTTTTTGTTTCTTTTTCTTAGGGTTTAACAATTTGTTTTAGTATGCAAGAACATTTTATTTTTCTCCTATTTTTACGTTGCAAATTTTAATACTCCCAATGTATCAATGTTTCAAAGTGTACAACACGAGTTACGACGATAGTTTTAAGGATATATATGTGTATAAATAGTTAAAACCAAATGAGACACATTAAATGAACACTAATAGTGAGTGACAAGACAATTAAAGTTTTTAAATTTAATATTGAAAGCAACTAGGGATTAAAACCCGTGCTACGTGACAGACACATATTGTATGCTAAATCAAAACAACTGTTTCATTCGAATGACGTAATCTAACATGACCGCCTTTACAACAATTATTATATTCCGGTCTCTGACTAACAGGAAAATACTTAAGACGTTCATCATACAAAAAATGTGCATTACAGACAGGGCCGGCCCATTAGTGTTACCGGGCCAAGCAAGGGTCACCCAAAAATTAGGACCCCCAATTTAAAAAATTATATATAAGATATGGTTCATCAGTATAGTATACGCCACATTAGGCTTGGGCTTCAGCCTTATACCAAAACACGCGCAGAATCAGAGGCCCCTTCCTCTTCCTACCTACGCGTGAATACCCTTACAGAAGAACGAAGCGACCGAATTTAATACAACGGCTACGATTTATGGGGAGCAATTTAGGGTTCATCATGATTGATTTCATCCAAAATTATGATTGCGTCAGGCGTAATACGGTGGAGCGTGATTGCGTCAATTAGGGTAATATGGTGGAGCGAGAATTAGGACTACTAATCAACAATTCAGTTGGATAGAAGATCAATTGCCATGGGGATGATCAAGCAAAAGGCGTCATGAAGCGGAAATTGCTTTTATCGACCGTTGACTTCTTTTTTCTTCACATTCAATCGACCAAGTTATGCTATTTATGAGTGTCACATATGATATTTGTTGGTCTAATTTGGATTTGATATGAATGATTAAAAAAATATGGATTCATATGGAGAAAAAAAAAGAAGAAGATATAGATTGAAATTATTAAATTATCAGTTAGTTATTATTTATTTAATTATGTTTGAGTTATGTTAGGATTAGTATTTGATTTATTTAAATGGTTTAATAGTTTACGTATTAGATTGGGATTAGGTTTATGTTTAGTTTAAATAGGATCTTGTAAACCATTAAGGTAGAGTCTAGTTTTTTTAGTTCAATAAAAAGTGTCGAACCCAAGTTTTGGTTCCAATTTGTGAGTTGAGTTTTATCAATAAATAGTCGATCTTTGAGATCAAAATTCGTGTGTTTGGGGCCTGATTTCCAACAATATTGAGTGAGCTTGTTGTTTCAATCGATGAAGCTTGCTGAATAGGAGTTTGCCTATTTAATCGACAAAGTTTGTTGTTTCAATCGGCAAAGTTTAAAACGAAAGTCGAACTGCGAGTTCTGATGTTTCTGAGTTTCAATCAGGTACGTTTGCTATTGCTAATTGCTTTGGTTCAATATACTATGGTTATTTGCTAACTAATTTGGTTCAGTAGAAGAGAAGAATGTGCTATGGCTAATTTGATTCAATCTGCTAATTTTGTTCAATCTGTAATTTGCTAATTTGGTTATAATATGTGATTTCCTTTCATAATTTTGACACTAGTGATTTGGATTCATTCTGCTAATTTTGTTATAATATGTGATTTGCTAATTTAAGTGTTATTGTGTTAAACAAGTTTTAAATGTCGAACCGAAATCGTAAGCATGAATCGGGTGCATCAAAAAGGGTCAAAAAAAAGTTAAACGAGATGCTTAGATGAATCTCTAAAAGGATCAAGGAAGAGGATTTATTATTGTCGGTCCAAAACCTAGATAAATGACGCGTGTTTTTTATAATATGGCTTTTGGAAAAAGGCCCCGGACTTTTAGTTCGTTTGGGGCCACCAAATACCTTGAGCCGACCCTGATTACAGAAGTGGCAAACGTAATTAAGAAACAGAAAGCATGAGATAAGATTAAACCCAAAAAAAAAAATTACACGTGGGAAGCAAAGGAAACCAAATACCTTGAGCCGACTGTTGTTTTTTGCAAATAACACCGGTTTGACAACCACTAGCTTAGTCTACTGGCAAAAGTGTATACCTAATATTTCACTAAAATGGGGAGGTATTGGATACATGTCTCACATGTGACAAAAAAAAGGGTTCAGGTTGAGCCGAAAGGTTTCTCACCTTTGGTGGGTTTCCTCTTGAGGGGGTTGAGATGATCGGGTGTGTCAGTGCACCGTCAATAATCCAAATTGTTGTTAAAAAATACCGGTTTGAATAATCAAATTCAAAAACCCTGAACTTTTGGATGACCCTTAATTATGAATGACATTGTGAATTTGTGTAGGGAAATGAATAAAAAAATTTGTGGCTTTTAAAATGGATTTCTAGAATGCCTATGATTCGCTTTCTCTAGATTAGGTGAGAGGCATTGGTTTTAGTAGTCGGACAAAAGGGAGAGGGAGTGGAATCTTAAAAAGTTAGTTTGTAAATGGTTTTGAGGGGTATTGTAATCTTGTGAGTTTTCTAATCAAAGGTACAAGCATTCTGATTTCTAAAACCATCACCGATCATTGTCTCTAGATTAGTTACACCTTGAGTAGGGATGAGTAGTTCGCGGTTTAGAACCGTAGAATCGGACCAATTGGAACCGGATCTGACCCGTAAAATACTAAACAAGTTCGGTTCTCGGTTATTCATATGGTCATTAAACGGTTCGCGGTTCGATTCGGTTAATAACCCGACGGTTCCGGTTCGGACCTGTTAGAACCGTTTGTGAGTATTTTGGTTTGTTTTTTGTTTTGTGGAGTTGGATTGAAACTTTATTTTGCAAGAAACATAATTTGATATAATGAAAGTGAAACTTTATCTGAATCAGTTCGGTCCAACAATTAAACGGTTCCGACCCATTTAATACGGTTCCGGTCCGGTCCGAACCGTTTATCTACGGTCCGGTCCTCGATTAACATATTTCCATCCAAACGGTTCGCAGTTCCGGTCCGGTTCGGTCCGAATGCTCATCCCTAACCTTGAGTTGTCAAAAAGGTTGTGGTGTAGTGGTTGAGGTAAGGCCTGAAGTCCCAAGGGACCAGGGTTCAATCCCTGCCACCAACATTAATTTCTGCGGCATCGCAAATGAGGCCTAGCTCTTAGGCTGATGCACCTGGGTTTTACCCACGCAGATCCAGGGTTCGAGCCTTGGCTTTCCCTTAAGCCCGGAAGGGGCCGTATTTAGTGAAATTTTTCCTTGGAAGCTCTCTAACTCTGACGCCAACTGAGCACTGTTAAGACAACATATTGATCTGAGTTAGACGGGGCTCTGCCATGTAATGAGGGTGCGACGTCACAACTTTTCACAACTTTTAATGTTCACCTTTAAAAAAAAATACACCTTCAGTTAATTTGTGTTTTTTTCCTTTCAATTCTACTTAATTAATTTATTTAAAATTTCTTTTCTCTTTCCAATTCCAATTTAATTCGTATGTTACAAATCGAGGATTATTATTATTACTTAGGTTAAAAAAAATTGTAAGGTGTTAGTATTAATTTCACTCTAATTTTTTCTTCCTGACATTTATGAAAAAACTTTTTGGGTTTATATATAATTAATAAAATATTTGCTAATGAAAGCCTAAACATATATAATGTTTTTAAATTCTTTTAAAATCAATAGTTTGTCCAGAAAAATAATATTTGAAAAGATAATAACTATATACACTTGATACTTTAATAATTTATTAGAATTTGTACCAAATATAACTTGTATCAAATAAAATTTTTGGTTTATTTATTTATTTGTATCAGATATTTCTATACCTATGTTTCACTTAAGATTTTATTCAGAGCCGATCGACCAGGACATAGAGTTTACTGAGAAAAAACCGGTCATAACGCGCTGGTTTAATTATAGTTTAGCCTTAAACGATGAAACACCTAAATAAGTTAGAAGAACACCTTTTATTTTAAGAAATAAAGGGAATTTAATTTCTAGACCGCTATTATTTTACAGGTCACTGGGATTGTTGTCCTAATGATAGACACAAAGCTTTATGAAATATCAAAGTTTGGTTTAAGAATTAATTACATGAATGGTCTGTGTGGTTTGGTAAAAGGTTTGGAACTCTATATTTGTAAAAAACTAGTCTTTGATGCTCGTATTTCGTGGCGGGGTCGCAGGCTCGAATTAAAATACAAACGATAACACGTTAAAAGTCAAATAAAAAACCTACCATGCTCTAGGCGACGGGGACACCAATTTTAACATTGATACAACATAGGTGTTAAAATTTAAACGTTAAAAAAATGTACTTATCTAAATTTTAAAGCCTAAACCCTAAAAAAAAGGAAAAACAAAAAAAAAAACTTATTTGGGGCCCACATTTGACTTTTTTCATTTATTTAACACAGGGTTATTTTGATATTTTTTATAAATTTAACATAAAATTTAACTTCCATCAGGCATAGGTGTAATGAATGTTACAATTATGCAAACTATTAGGTTAAACTTGTAATTTCCAATTCCTAGCAGCAAAAAATGAAATCCATATAAAACACAGAGGTCATCCGTGTAATTAATTCCAAACATAAATATGGTGGGCCATAGCTATGGGTACTTGGGCAGGTGTTAAAAATGTCCCACATTTGTCCATGTAAACCAACTAGAAAATTAGCACCGCGCTCCGCGTCGGCTAGAGACGAACCTTAAATGGTTGAGCTGGTGACAATAACATGGCTAAACACACAAAAAAAAAAGTGGTGAAGTACATAGAAAACATATGAAGTTATGGTGACTCGGTTGTGGAGGTCAAAACATAGACAAAAGACAATTATATAATGGAACCGATGTTTTTCAGTATGTTTATGCCCACGAGCATTGCGGCACGTTTAACCGCGAAAGAAATTAACGTCCTCGAAAGCTTATAAATTAAAGTCATAGAAAACTGAAACCTTTAACAAAGTTATCGCTTACGAAATAAATAAGCGTACTCGCAAATTTATATAAAAAAGCAAAACCTTTATACAAATGCACACGTTGCAAAGAAATAGCTAGTAATATTTCAAAAAAAATTATATAAAAAATTAAACCGTAACAAAGCCGTTAAAAAAGTTAACCGGTAAAAAGTTAGAAAAAGAAGGCAAAATCGTTTAGAAAAAGTAAAGAGTTAAAAAAATTCCTAATGACGTTATACGCAAGTGCTTAGATAACTTGTACATATCACATGCAACTCTGTACAATTACACATGTTACCTGCGCTACGTAGTGGGTTCAAACCGTTGATAAAAATAAGCATGACGCAACGGTATATTAGTACTCATCTCGCGAAAAATGCATGTCAAGACATTGGAAACGTAGATACAAATAAAAAAACTTGACCTTGAACTTTACTCTAATGTTGATATCACTCTCATTGATAAAAAAAAACATGACGCAACGGTATATTAAAACTCATCCCGTGAAAAAATGCGTGTCAAAACATTGGAAGCGTAGATTCAAATAAAAAAAATTATGAAAGTTAAAAACAAATAAAAAAAAAGAAAATTAAAAAAATCTAAGAAATTTTAAAAAAAAATTCATATAAAAAATAACTATATTAAGTTTGGGGGCTTTATGATAACTTTACTAAAGTTCAGGGGTAATAATGTAAGTTGGTTAAACAAAAAGAAAAAAAAGAAGCTAACTAAAAGTTAAGGGTTAATGTAAAATTACAAAAGTTGACAAAATTAGTGAGTAGATCATCAATGTTTGAAGAGTTGACAAAATTAGTGAGTAGATCATCAATCTATTGAAGAGTTCTATTATATGCATAAAAGGCTTTCCTTTTCCTTTTGTAAGTAACTAGTTAATTTACCCGCGCTACGCGGCGGGTGTCAGATCATTATCGATTTGGCTGTTTACAGGGATAAAACTTAAGTCGAAACCCATACTCGCTATATCATATGATAAAAAAGTAATCGATGTTGAATACAACTCCGTTTTCAATAAAATTTATACCGTAACGTTGAAAAAAAACTAAAGAAAGCCTGCACATTCTTGTTTTTTGAATTAACGAACGAAAACTATGATAGAAAAAATAAAATTATTATAAAATTAAACATGTTAGAAGTGTATATATGAAACCTTGAATCAGCTTTGAAAACTCATACGTTTAACGTTTGTGATTTGATGACGTGTACATCATTACGTCCAACTCCATTTCGAATGAAACTTATACCGAAACGTAGATAAAAATAAGCGCGTCACAACGACATATTCGAAATTTTATAAAACATAATATTTTAAAAGTTATAGGGAAAAACAAAATAACTTTAAAATTAATTATAATAATAAAATAATTAATTATAAAAAATAAAAAAATAACAACGGCGGCTACTTCGTTGAGGCAAGTGAATGCAAGAAGTGATTGTAAGTTATGCACAAGTGCTTTGCAATTTTGTATTTGTAAGTAACTAAACTAGTAGTTTTATTCGTGCGTCGCGGCGGTTCGATTCTCACGTCGTAACGACATATCCGAAACACGTCGTAACGGCATATCCGAAAATCAATAAAAAGTTATATCGATGTTAAAGTGAACGTAAACATGAAAGCGTATTTGAAAAAAATGTAAAAATGTATCATATTTAATCCGACTCGCTTTTGAATAAAATTTACGTCGAAACGTAGACCAGCTCGGTTCTAGATAAAACTTATACCGAAACATAAATAAAAATAAGCATGTTCAACGTTATATTTAGAGTATACTAAACCCCAATATTTTAAAAGTTACAAAAGAACACCAAAATATGATTTTAAACAAAACCTTTTATAAATGTAGCGAGCGTTCAAAATACCTAATGATCACGCAAAAAAAAACAACATTGAAAAAGGGGAAGGTTATTATGAGAAACTTCCGATCTATACTGGTGATTAAGTACGTTAAGAAAAATAAAACTCCTTTTAATGATTATGAGGGTCTAGAACAGAAATATTGGGATTCATTTGCTGCAAACGCTTTGACAGAAGAGTATGAGGTATTTGTTAGACTGTTATTAATATTATTATCATTATTGTAATTAGTATTAATTATTTTTCTTAATATTTTATGCAGGAAAAAAGTCAAAAAGCGAAAATTAGTGCACATAAAAACGTTAAGCCTTCACGTGTAGGTCGCAGGGAAATGAATGGGTTTATAGATGTTTGGGAAGATAGATGGGGCCAACTCTTGTCAAAATATGATTTGTTATCTGATATACAAGACGAGCGTTTGCAAATATATACTAATAGTAGAGCTCAACTTAATTCTGTTACAAATTTATATCAACTTGGACCACACCGATCATCAGAAGGTGTATTGACAGGAAGACTAAAAGAGTAGGTAAATATTTATATTTATTTTATGTAACTACTATTTATATATACATTATTCAATTTTTTAAGCGTAATATTTTTTTAACAGTTGGAAAAAGAGAGAGAGATGAATGCGAATGGTAGCTATTATGAAGTTGGTAAAGATGTGGTTACCGAGGTTGTTGAAAATGGACGGGAACATGGAGGGCGTTCACGTTTAGTTTCAAGTGTTATTGGAATTTCCACAAAAAAAGGAAGAAAACTAAAGAGGCAGAAATATTACAGGAGGAGATAAACGCCCTACAACAACACCATGATCAGGATGCTACAGAACCAGGGCCTAGTACAGGTAGACGTGGAAATACTTGTGCGTCTGATAGATCATACAACGATCTACCATTAATCGAGATGATTTATTTTAATGTTCGTTTACTATTTTTTTTCTTGAAAAAAAAAAGGTTTACTAAATATGATTGTCTTTGCAGAAAGTCACTACATGTGACCTTACATGGCCATTCGATGATGGCTATCCAGATAGAGTATTAGCCAAGGGACGAGTTTATCCTGCACATCAAAACACCTTACGTGGGCGTCCGATTCCCGATGGTTTCGTTAAAATATATGTAGATTTAATAAACGAAGATTACAAGGATTACGATGTACCGATTGAGACACATGCTATAGGCATAGAGATAATGAGTCAGACTGATGGAAAGTATATTCAATGGCCTAGGAAAGCAATAAGTATGATATATTTTATATGAAAATCATTGTATATTATTGTATTTATTGTTATAGTAATATACTTTATGATAATGTACAGGTTGTCGCATCTGATCCTCCTCATACTACAGAGACGCACCAACATTTTACGAGTTCAGTTTATAGTCCAAAGGTAGTTTTTAATATACATAGTTACTTTTATAAAAACTTGATGTAAAAATTAAATTTTTTCCCTAATGTAGTATGATGATGATGAAACACACGAGTATCATGATCCTAATCATACTGAGCTTATTCCTACCAAGTATGATCTAGTTCCGGAACCCACTCCTGGTATTTTAAGAGTAATAGAACTTTTTAGCAAGGTAGATGAAAGGCGTGGAAAAATAAATGCATTAGCGGAACGATTGGTTCTTAAAGCTTATGATAACATAATGGTTACGGCTACTTCACCAATTGGGATGTATGATGAACTTTACGCCGAGGATATAGAAATAGAGTCGATGTTAATACTTTGCGTCAACGAATGGGCAGAGATCGGATCTTTGTCTTGGTATACAATGTAAGTTCAATTATTTTTTGTTAAAATATTTATGTGAACATTTTTTTTAAATGTTAACCTCATGCCTTGTCGTGTATTTTTTTTATAACCGTAGGTATTTATATTGTTTTGGTAGAGCTAAAGGTTTTAATGAAACGGTGTACTTTAATCCTCAATATATCACACATGAGACTATAACAAACAATAGTAACATTGCCTTAGATCATGTGAAAAGTGTACTGGAGCATCATAAAGGCAGACGATATTTTATGGCACCGTATTTAGACGGGTATTATACTTATTTTCCTTGATTATGATGTTCTTATTTATTTCATTAATTTCAGTACTCGAATATTAATATTCTAAAATAAATTCATTTAGGTAGGAACCGTTTTTTGTTATTTATTATTCAACGCAACTTCAAAGATAATACTTACAGAGGATACGTAATCGATTCAATAAAAAGTGGAAAGGATGAATCGAGTTACATGTTTACAAAGTTGTTTGAGAAAGCTACGAAACAGAAAATAGATTGGCAAATGGTTAACGTAAGTTTCCTATTTGTTATCTTTACTATTTGTTTGTTTTAGTGTTTTAACTAATTAACTGTTATCTTTACTATCCGTCTCAAATTCGTACGTTTCTTTTATCTACTTAAACACGATAGTGACTGCCACAACGCGCGTAACTAAGTTCACAAACACGACCTTACCCTCGTTAGTGTCATCGTACGGCTTCACTAAACTCAAATGAATGTTAAAATAGGTTCATAAATTTTGTCATTTCTATAACTGTATTTTTCTACAATACTTAGGGGGGATTATTAGGCATTACTCGCACAAATATTGAAGAAAACAACTTAACAGAAGCTGTAATCTTGACACCTATAGAAAAATTATATTTATCTGTAATTTAATGTAAAAAATAACAATTAATCTCATTTTCATAGTAAGTTAATTACTTATAAATCACACCCAAAAATAATAATGTCAAATAATTTTTCACCATAATTTAATTATTTATAAATCATACACAAATTACATGATCTTATTATAATAATGTAACTTGTATCCTCGAAGGTAAGTCTATGTTGCTCAGCATTCTCTAGTCTCGGGAAGTTATCTTCGATATGGTAACAGTGGTTGAATAAGAGTTGTTGTTACTCTATAGTGGAGTAGTAGTATTATTCTGCAATGGAACAACCGGAACCCGAAGGTTGTCCAAAATACGAAAAACCCGGTACATTATGGGTCTTTGAGTGTCATTTATTTAAAGACGGAGTAATGCTATTTGTATAATTCTGGTAACATGGTTCAAGGTACCTGGTCCAACCTTCATCAATGGATCCATTAATGAAAGTTGGACCAGATGTCTTAAACAATGTTACCAGAACCACACAAATAGCATTACCCTGTCTTCAAATAGATGACACTCAGAGATCCATAATGGACCTTCGAATGTTGGATAGAGACTCTCACCACCCCCAACATCCCGGTTCCAATTGTTCCATTTATAATAACACTACTACTCCACCTTTCTTCAAATTGGATCCTTAGTCTCTTTACGGCGAACTCCTACCCGTCTTCAAATTAAACCTTACAGGAATTGGAAATAACTTTAGAGATTGAGAACTTGATTATCACTCAGGGCCGTCTCCGAGAATTCGAATGCCCTACACGAGCCGTAAAAAAAAGGCCCATAATGAAAATTACTTTTTTAAAAAGGCTCAATAATTTTTTTTAAAGCCTCGAAAATTTTAAATATATATATAATTTTTCTTTTGGGCCCCTCGAAATGTTGGGCCCCCTACGATCGTGTTGCCCGCAGTGCCTTCCAGCCGCCCCCGTTATCACTAATATACTATAAAGAGCCTTACAAAAAAAACGTGAGAACATGGAAGAAGAGGACTCATCAAGTGTAAGATGACTAGACCAACATAAAAACATTTTCCACATTATTATTGATGGGACTTCTCATGTGTCACCCAAAAGAGATCGAGTAAGTACCGGATGCAGAAGAAGAGGACTCATCAAGTGTTTCTTTGGTCAAATCATCCGGGATATTGTTGAGGTCTCATGGGAACCGGAGGGCAAAGCAGTCCGGTTATAGGTGCCGAAACGGTCCTGTAGTCACCCGTCCGGCCGGACCGGAGTTCGGACCGAAAACCGGTAAAAGGAGGCTACCCTCATATCTCTTTGTATCTGTCTGAAAGAAAAAAAAAGGGGAAGAAGATGAATGTTGAAGATGATGATAAATGGGTTTTTATAATGAGCCAAAAGCACATCGTGGTTGGTGAAACATAATTTTATTTATTAACTATTTATTCATTTTTAGTTGTCAAAAACACAAAGTTGAAGTTACAACACTAGAGTGTATACTTTTTGTCACTCAGTATTAAATTTTTTTTTTATCAGCAAATTGGATTACTGTCGGGCCACTGAACTATCCGATCATCTTCATCTTATCAAGAGAAAACCCATCACAGGTGAGAAAAACTATTGGCCCAACTTGGACCCCTCTTTTTTATTTTGTCACAAGTGGAACTTGAATCCAACACCTTTTCATTTTAGAGTAGTCTTGATATACACCTTTGTCACTAGGCTAAACTAGTACTTGTTGTCACTCACTATTAAGACTTCATTAAATCCATTAACTTAACAATAAAGAAATGTTTTCTAGAAAAAAAATTAATTAAAAAAAACTCTAGCTAAATATTAGAACTTCATTAAATCCATTAACTTAATAATAACAATAATAAAAGGGTTACGTAAACCAATTAATAATTATATTAGAACTCTAGCTAAATATTAGAACTTCGGTTAAAATTATATTACAACCTTTTCGTGAAAAAAGTTATAGTATCGTCATTACGGATGCCGATTAATATGTATATTAAAAAAAATCCTTATTTATTAGTTGGTTGTATTTTATAGAATCTAAAGAGAGCCCAGTAAGTTAATAAAATTTTAAAACACAATTAGACTATAACATGTTGAGGATTAGGCTTAAATTACAGACCCATTAACATTTTATTGACCTAATACCCATTAGTAAAGTCTAAACAGATTTTCAATTGGCTAAATATAGATATATATTTTCTTACAAAAAATTCTATACAGGGGCCCATTTAACCCAAACGGTAAAACTTCGTTAGTTGAAATTGGGGGTGTGACAGATTGGTATCAGAGCCATTGTTTATAAAGAACTAGGATTGCATACTAGACTATAACCTCATACATTAGTTACATATCATAAGCGTTATATATTGGCACTTATGTATTACGTTACAGGATCATGTCGTCAACCCCACCACCATCACCTAAGGCACCTATCTTATCATCCCCGGAGCCCAATAGGCGCCGGACTAGTTCTAGTGACAACTCGGTGGAACAGGGTGAACCAAGTAGTGCACAAGCAAGGAACACAACACTTAATTGGAGTGCATATCCGAAGATGATCCAAAGGTGGATCGAGATGGGAAATGTTCCATCACCCTATTTTTGTTCAACTTCCTCATTCTCTACTTTGCCAAGCTTGCCATGCACCATGGAACAAGCTTTTGCAGCTTTTGTGTTTATCATAACTAAGGAGTTAAAAGCGACGAAGGAAGCCACTGATGAGATACCCGGCATTCTAGAACTAGAGCCACAAATGGAAGAAAACAAGGAGCAAATAGAGCATCTGACCGCTGAACTAGTAGCAACGGATCAGGTCCATAACCTTTTAGTGGATCGGGTTACACATTTGAAGACGAGGGTGGACACCTCGGACCATGATGTAGGAGGGATTCTGGAGAGAGTGACTCATCTGGAAACCCAACTACAAGTAGTAGACCATGCTGCTGAAGGACTTCGGGAGAGAGTGACCCACTTAGAAGCCTAACTACAAGCAGCCCTATTTCCAAAGGACATTCCACTTTCGGACGATGAGGAGGAGCCATTTGAGGATGAACCCTTAGAGGAGGAGCCACCCGAGGAGGAATCGGTGGAGATCGACGATGCACAATCATACGTTTCTTCCGATGACGACGATGCTTGATGATCTTTCTATTCTATCTTTCCTTTTCATTCATGTTTCATTTATGTTATTTATCTTTTCAAACCTAAATGGGTAAGGTTGTTCCCCATTCAATAAAAACATGAGAAGTTTAATGTTTTGAGTTATTTATTTTGTAGCCTTACAATTTATTTAATTTTTAAAATGTTAGATGTTGTATTTCCTTACTTGTACATAAATAACGTTTAATATACGATATATTTCTCATTGTTTTGTATTTGTGAATGTGAAGAATCATGTCGGGAAGAGGACGTGGAGGTCGTGCTGGTGGCTGAGGTACCATCAACATGACAACAGCTGAGCTGGCGGCACTAATCAACGATAGTGTGGCTGAGGCTCTAGCAGCACAGAATGCTGCAGGTAAATGCTATAACCATTGACTAGTGAGGTTAATTCATCTCTCAAAGCGCCTTTCCTAAGCTTTATAACCTCGAACCTATATTATGTTTCTAAATCCAGGCCAGCAGAATCAGCAACCAGCATGCACATTCAAAACATTTATGGACTGCAAGCCCCACACCTTTAGTGGAGCCGAAGGAGCTGTTGGACTACTCCGTTGGTTCGAAAAATAGAATCGGTATTTGCCATGTGCAACTGCCCATTGGCCAATCAGGTCAAGTTCGCTTCTGGAACTTTGGAGGGCCCGGATCTCACTTGGTGTAATGCACAGTTCCAGATGTTGGGTTTGGCTATGGCCGTGGGAGGAGTTTAAGACAATGATGAAGGAGGAGTACTGTCCTCGGGATGAAATTCAAAAGTTGGAAGGAGAATTCTGGAACCTAAAGATGGAAGGTTCAGAAATTGAGCTTTACACCACTCGTTCCCATGAGCTTGCTACCATGTGCCCACATATGGTGACTCTGGACTACAAGAGGATTAAGCTGTATATTGGAGGTCTAGTGCCACAGATTCAAAGTATGGTTACTTCATCCAACCCCACTACCATCCAGCAGGCGATGAGACTTGCCCACAAGTTAACTGACCAAGCGGTAACTCAAGGGACTCTACCCCTGAGGGGTTCAGTTTCTAAAGCTACCGACAATCATAAGCGCAAGTTTGATCACAACTCCAACTCTCACTCCAACTCCAAGGGATCCTAGTTTAATCAACCTCATCAGCAGCAACGAAAGTTTGAGCCTTCTAAGAACTTCAATCAGACGACCTCTTTAGGTCCAAATCAAGGTGAATATGTTGGGAGGTATCCCAAGTGAAACAATTGTGGCTATCACCACACGGGCGCTTGTGACCGACAGCGTTGCCAGCGATGTGGTAAGATGGGCCACGCTGCGAAGGACTGTAGGGTTGCACTTCCGAACAAGCAACTATTCCTACCTCAGGGATTTACAAGAGGATGTTTCCAGTGCGGCAAGGAGGGACACATTCAAAGGGATTGTCCTTAGTTGAAGAGGTGGGAATGGAAATGGAAATAGTAATGGTAACGGCAACAACAATAATCATAACAACAATGGTGGCAACAACGGAAATAACGGATGGAATGCTGCGAAGGGACGAGCCTTCGTGCTAGGGTCTGGAGAAGCTCATTATGATCATAATGTAGTCACCGGTAAGTTTCTCTTAAATAATTACTTTGCTTCTGTCCTTTTTGACACTGGTGCTGATAGGAGTCTTATATCTAAGAAACTTAGTGATATGATAAAAGGAACTCCAACTCTGTTAGAAGCTAAGTATATAATAGAGATAGCTGATGGCCAAATAATTGAAGCAACCCACATTCTTAAAGGATGTAAGCTTGAACTAGCTAGTCATATACTTGATATCGACCTTATGCCGGTCACACTTGGTAGTTTTGTTGTAATTATCGGCATGAATTTGTTATCTAAAAACCAAGCTGAAATCATCTGTCGTGAGAAAAGTGTTCGCATTCCTCTCCCGAGTGGAGAAACCCTTTCCGTTCAGGGCGAAAAGGTTGGTGCAGTCATGGGCATCATATCCTTTATGAAAGCACAGAAATGCCTTCGAAAAGGGCATACTGCTATTTTTGCTCTCGTTACTGAGCAGCAATCAGAAGAGAAGAAGATTGATGATATTCCCATCGTTCGTGAATTTCTGGAAGTATTTCCCGAGGATTTGCCTGGTCTGCCACCACACCGTTAAGTTGAATTCCAAATTGATCTAGCACCCGGAGCGGCACCGATCGCTCGGGCACCTTATAGACTAACACCTAGTGAAATGCAAGAGCTGTCCACTCAGTTACAGGAATTATTGGATAAAGGTTTCATCCGACCTAGCTCATCGCTATGGGGAGCTCCAGTCCTGTTTGTCAAGAAGAAGGACGGGACTTTCCGTATGTGTATCGACTACCGTGAACTGAATAAAGTCACAATAAAGAATCGTTATCCTTTGCCTCGTATAGATGATCTCTTTGATCAACTCCAAGGATCAAGCTTCTATTCCAAAATAGATCTTAGGTTCAGTTACCATCAATTGAGAGTCCGAGATGAGGATATCTCTAAGACTGTGTTCAGGACAAGGTACAGGAACTATGAATTTATGGTTCTGCCCTTCAGATTAACCAATGCACCCGCGGTGTTCATGGACCTCATGAACTGTGTGTGTAAGCCATACCTTGATCAATTTGTCATCGTTTTCATCGACGACATCCTCATTTATTCCAAGAACAAGGAGGAACACGAGGAACATCTACGCTTAATTCTGGAATTACTTAAGCAGGAGCAACTATATGCTAAGTTTTCCAAGTGTGAATTCTGGATCCGAGAAGTTCAATTCTTAGGACATGTGGTTAACGAGAAAGGAATATATGTCGATCCATCAAAGATAGAAGCCATCAAGAATTGGGCAGCACCGACGACTCCGACTGAGGTGCGACAATTTCTGGGATTGGCTGGTTATTATCGGCGATTAATCGAAGGATTTTCTAAAATTGCACAACCTCTCACTTACTTAACTCAGAAGGGTAAAGCCTATAACTGGGGCGATAACCAAGAGTCAGCATTCCAACATCTTAAGCAGAAACTTTGCAGTGCACCTACTCTAGCTCTTCCGGAGGGTACGAATGATTTTGTGGTGTATTGTGACGCATCCATTCAGGGTCTGGGTTGTGTATTGATGCAACGAGAAAAAGTGATCGCATATGCATCGCGTCAGCTAAAGATTCACGAGAAAAACTACACCACTCATGATCTAGAGTTGGGAGCTGTAGTTTTCGAACTTAAGATATGGAGACACTACTTGTACGGTACCAAGTGCACCATCTACACCGATCACAAGAGTCTTCAGCATATCTTCGAGCAGAAAGAGCTGAACATGAGACAGCGTCGTTGGGTCGAACTTTTGAATGATTATGACTGTGCGATCTGGTATCATCCGGGTAAAGCTAATGTTGTAGCTGATGCCCTAAGTCTAAAGGAAACCAAGCCCAAACGAGTTCGAGCATTACAGCTTACAATTCACCCCGGATTACCTGACAAAATTCGTAGTGCTCAACTTGAAGCCCTGAAAAAGGAGAACCTACCGCTGGAAGGTACACGCGGTATGGAAGCACAACTCGAGGTCAAATTTAAGGGTATTCGCTACTTCGCTGAACGAATATGGGTTCCAGTATTCGAAAACTTAAGGGAACTTGTCATGGATGACGCTCATAAATCTCGTTACTCTATTCATCCAGGTTCTGACAAGATGTACCATGATCTAAAGGTGCTGTATTGGTGGCCAAAGATGAAGGCCGATATAGCCACCTATGTGAGCAAGTGCCTGACTTGCGCGAAGGTCAAAGTTGAATATCAAAAGCCTTCTGGTCTTCTCCGACAACCAGAGATTCCCATGTGGAAATGGGAGCAGATATCCATGGACTTTATCATAAAATTGTCACGAACTCCTACCGGATGTGATACCATTTGGGTAATCGTTGATCGTTTAACAAAGTCCGCTCACTTCTTAGCAATCAAGGAAACCGACAAAATGGATAAGCTTACTCGTATTTACTTGAAAGAAGTAGTCTCTCGGCACGGGGTGCCAATCTCTATCATTTAGGATCGTGTTGCACGATTCACCTCTCGTTTCTGGCAATCATTACATAAAGCTTTAGGCACGCGTCTAGATATGAGCACACCATACCATCCTCAAACTGATGGCCAGACAGAACGTACTATTCAAACTCTGGAGGACATGCTACGAGCTTGTGTGATTGATTTTGGTAACACTTGGGAGTCTCATCTACGGTTGGTGGAGTTCTCCTACAACAACAGTTATCACACTAGCATCAAGGCAGCTCCATTTGAAGCATTATATGGACGGAAATGCCGTTCTCCTATTTGTTGGGCCGAGGTTGGGGATAGTCAACTTACAGGTCATGAACTCGTACTTGAAACTTCTGAGAAAATCATTTAAATTAGAAACCGTATGGCAGCAGATCGTGATCGTCAAAAGAGCTATGCCGATAAGCGTCGTAAACCGTTAGAATTTCAAGTAGGGGATATGGTCTTGTTAAAAGTCTCACCTTGGAAGGGTGTCATTCGTTTTGGGAAACGAGGCAAACTGAATCCTCGTTATGTTGGACCATTCAAGATAATGAAGAGGATTGGTCCAATAGCGTATCAACTGGACCTACTCGAAGGACTTAGTGGTGTACACAACGTCTTTCACGTCTCAAACTTGAAGAAATGTCTGGCAGACGAGTCACTCATGGTTCCCCTTGAGGAACTACACATTGATAAACAATTGTGTTTCATCGAAGAACCTGTGGAAATTATGGATAGGGAAGTCAAAACGTTAAAACATAGTAAAATCCCTATTGTTAGAGTCCGTTGGAACTCGAAGCGCGAACCGGAATTCACGTGGGAACGTGAGGATAAGATGATGCGCAAATATCCTAATCTTTTCAAGCACTCCACGTCAAATTCTTAAGGTACTATTTTAATTTCCGGGACGAAAACTCTTTCAATTAGGGGATGATGTGACACCACAGAAATTTTTTTCTTTTTTATTTTAATTTTTGAGACGAAAATTCTTTCAACTAGGGGATGATGTGACAATCCGACTTTTCATGTTAACTCCGTTAACAATCCCGTTAAATATTTTGTTAAAAACGTAACCCCGTTAACTAAATCCAGTTAAATCTTAACTTATTTAACAAAATCTAACCCCAGGGTCTAATCCTGTCAACATCTAAATTCAAACAGCAAGGACCAAACCTGTAATTAACCTAAACCCTATCTGTTGACTAAGTAAAGTCAAAATTCGGTTTGTTTTGTCCGTAGTTGACTTTTGAAAGTCAAAATCGCAAACCTCAGTTCAAATTCAAGCTTCACGATCATTTCCTGCTGAAATCTGTAACCGATATGCACGTTGTAGCCATTATCGATCATCATTAGGGCATTAAACATCGACATTAATTTGAATTAATCTCAATAATGGGTAATAAACCCGTAACCGTCGAGTTCATCACTAATTATCACCGATTCACACAAATTCGTGAATCATTCCTCAATCATCCCAGAAGAGCCTTTATACACGTAGATTCAACCAAAATCGAAGCAGTTGTTGCCGGGGTACGAGTCTCGAAGGTCGCGACTGAGTTTAATCGATCTCCTTCAATCTGATATCAATTCTGGTAATTGGTCTCACCCTTAGGTTCGTTTCAATCCCTAAATCAAAAGCCCTATGATTAATTGGGCTTACAATATCGAATTTGTCGTGAACCGATTTCTAGGGTTCATACAAATCCAGTTTGGTCGAACCCTAACTTAAACACAATATCAATTCAATTAAGTCACATGATTAGCTTCGCAAGCAGTCACTCACTGAAAGCCCTATCGAAACCAGGGCTTATATCATCGATTTCGTTAAGAACAAGATCTAGGGTTCATCGCGATCTGGATTTAATCGAACCCTAATCTACACATGATTTCAATCAAATTAAATTGTTTGTGTAGTTTCGCCATCCATCATTCATCAAAAGCCCCATGAATCCAACCCCAAACATTGTACGATTTAGTCAATTGGATTCTTGATCAAACCTAGGGTTTTCGGTTTCTAAAAACAGGAATTAAACGACTTAAAACATAATGCTTTTGCCATTAAACTCTCTTGTAGACTCGTAATCCATTTCTTAACAAAACCCCCCAAACCCCTGTTGCAAATCGTGGTCGAATTCAGTGGATCCAGGGGAGGTTTTGAATCTCGGCTCACATGGGGAAGAACACTAGAGGCTGTAGTGTTAAAACCAAATGGGGCGGAGTTGGTTAAGGCTTAGTGCATGCACGCAGGAGACCCGGGTTCGAAACCGGTCTCATGCAATTATTTTTTTGGGACTTTTTAATGAATTTCATTTATAAAAACTGTTTCCTATATTATATTAATAATATATTAATGTGTTTTAGTCCCGTAAACCCCCGTAGACTCGGGTTTGATTTTATAACTTATAATTACTAATAGTTCCACTTTTTAAAATAATATATATTTATATTATTTTCAAACCCCGACTTAGTATAAAATGATATGTTTATATTATTTTTAACTCGTGACTCTTAGTATTAAATAATATATATTTTTATATTATTTTATATCGTTTTATAACCTCGTGTGACGTTTGGAACTAAATAATAATATAATTAGTTATATTATTTACTTGCGTTTATTACTTCGATTAAAAATAATATATTTATTATTTTTGCCACAATGATTATTAGTAATCATACGAACCTAAAAATAATATATTAAATTATATTATTTTCCTAACTTTTGTAAACGACTTTAACGTACGAATGTATTTATTTATTATTCGTTATTAACGTACGACACGTAACGTTTTTCCCTTAATGATTATACTAAGAAATTTATATAATTCCGTAGACACGTTCGTCTACTCTTAAATCCTTAGAAAGCGTTAAAATGTTCTAACTTCCGTGTCGTCGTCACATATCCCAACTTGTCCCTAATTTATGTGTTTATAATTTTAGGGCATACGTAAGTCGTCTGAGACTTACACTTGTGGTTCCAACTTATCTCTTGTGTGATCCAATCCACTACTTAACCCAAGTGAGTTTTCACGGCCCCTTTTTACTATTTTAAACTGGGGGAGAAAACATGATGCAAAATCCTTTTTGATTTCTGTACTTCATATTATATCACTTGTTATGACTATGCGTAAACTCTATCATGAAAGTCCTCACATCGAACCGTTTAAATATAAGGATAGCGAGGTATGTTGGGTAGTACTACTGGGTTTGACAAACCTCACCCGCATTAGTCGTGCTAACTTGATTGGATATCGAACAGGTGCAATATTGACCTAAACGTGCATCATGGTTGATAGACCTGGTGGGAGGCAATACAAACAGTCAGTTTACGGTTGCGAGCGTGATAGCAAACATGATTATGGGTTAGCTACCCGTTGATATACATATGTTGATTGTACAATAAATCTGGTAAACATTTATTTATATACTGAAACCTGTGAACTCACCAACCTAGTGTTGACATCTTTTCTTACATGTTTTCTCAGGTCGCTAAGATAAGGCACAGTTGCACATATAGGACATGCATGGGATCCTCTTATTGATTGATGTTTTATTAAAATTGTTTGGACTTTGTTTTGAATTATGTTTGGTTTGGACCTTTGAACTCTTTGGGCGCGTGTGTTTTGCGCAATTACTTTTCTTTACGCTTCCGCATTAAACTCTGTTGATATGATATTTTCATTTGAGTCCCATGTAGAGTCGTTCAATGTAACTAATGATTGAGATCCTGTTTTGTCACTTCCCAAACGGTAAACCCCGTTAGTTGAAATTGGGGGTGTGACAAATACAAAACCCTCAGGTTGTTCCATGTATACCTATTCATTCAATTTATTTCTCTTAGGCTCAGTAAGACTTACAACAGCCCTACAACCCACACTTTCAAATAGTTCAATTTTGGAGGATTCATTTTCCATAATTAATACGGAGTTATTTTATCCTTTTTATTGGGAGTTCTGTCTAATGTACAACATGCAGTTAGCATAGCTTCTCCTCAAAACCCATCACTCAAACCAGAGTAAGATAACAAGGAATTGGCCATTTCCTTCAAGGTTCTATGCTTCCGGTTGATTGAAAGTACATTGGATAAGGATAATCCCCTCCCTGAACGGTTCGAATAGTTTTAATAAAGTCACCATGAAGCTATTCAACTTCTTGTATATAAATCTTAAATTTATCATGTGCTTTCATCTTTTGTGTTAACAAGAGAAAATGGCAATATCTAGTTGCTTCATCGATATATGTTACATATTTATTATTACCTATATAAGGTGTAGAAATGAAAATCCCATAAATCAGAATAATCAATTCTAATACCTTAGAATTCCTTTTAACATCTTTAAATGGTTTCTTAGTGATTTTAGCAACTTACAAGTATGAGATTTATTATAGTTTTGCATGTCAACAATAGAAATTAGGCTCAATTTAGACATATCTTTCATCCTGTAATAATTAACATTACCTAATCTAACATGCCACAAACTAGAACCATTCTCAACTTTGCTAGAAAACGTAGATGCCAAACAAACAGATTCAACATCAAACGGGACATTAAAATTAAGTTTAATAATGTCATTACATAAAAATCCAAATCCAACAAAGGTACCGAGTCGAGGCAAGATAAACTTATCCGACTCGATGACATGCTTAAAACCATAGTTATATAACATAATTGTAGAAATAAAGACTGATGGCTATAAAATTCTCTAAGTACAAATGCTGCTGATCTCAGAGTTTGCTGCTGACCAACAAACTGCTGCGGACAAGCTTATCTGCAACGGATACTTGTTCTTCTGCTGAAAAACAAATCTGCTGCGGATAGCCTTATCTGCTGAAGACCAGAGTTATTGCGGATAGGCTTCTCAGCAGCATCAACTCTTGATGCTGCTGATAGGAAAATCATTAGCAGCTTTGGATGGTCACATATTACTGCTGATCATCATCCTTGCTGCTGACAGCCCTGTGCCTTGAAGATAAATCGTTGCAGCTGACTATCCATGCCAAGCGTCACTGACAACTTTCTGCAAAAGCCACTGACACACTCAAAGCAGAAGGAACCTCAATGGTGCAACCAATGACGGACAACAATGCTCTTCTCCAAGCATGCAAGTAATAATGCATAAAGAAGACGCTTCAATAAAGTTAGCTAGTTTAGACTAAACTTGTAATAGTTAGCTATATACAAAAGATCAACGGTCTGTGTTAGATCTGATCCTTAGAATCAAGGGTCTGTCTTGATTCTAAGTGAGTATAAATACTGTGTAAACACTTCATTGTATGCGTGCTTTTTGATTGAGTTTTCATTTGTAATCGTTTATTTGCAAAAGCTTAATACAACAGTGTTCTTATAAGTATTCTTTCTGTTTACTCGATTATACTTGTGTAGTTGTTATTGTTTCTGCCAATTTCAACTAAGAACATAACCATCTTGTACTTTCACGATCCTACAAGTGGTATCAGAGCTTTGGCTCAGATTAAACAAACTCACACTTGTTTAATCACTTCTGGTTCTATTCTAAACTCTCTTCAATCTAGTCACCCAAAATCACAAAAACAAAGATGGAACAGAGCAATGGATTTGAAGACATCGGCAGTATCAACCGACCACCAAGATTGGTATCTTGGGAAGACTACGACATGTGGAAGAATCGCATGGAAAGCTTTTTCTGTTATCAGGAGTACGGAATGTGGAAATCCATCAGGGATGGACCCTACACTCCCATGGTGGCCTCTGCTGACTCTGAAGGACCACTAGTTCCGAAGGAGCCCTCCAAGTACTCAGAAGAGGACATAAAGAAGATGGAGGTGGACTTCAAGGCACTAGGAGCTATCCAAATGTGCCTTCCAAATGAAGTTTTTCATAACTTCAGAAGTTACAAAACTGCTAAAGAGCTCTGGGAGACTCTTGAGAAGATGTTTGCTGGCTCAGAGGAAGTCAAAGAAAACAGAAGGGACGTCCTGAAACAGCAATACAAAAAATTCGTATGGAAGGAAGGTGAGCCACTAACCGTTTTGTACAACAGGTACACTTACCTGGTGGGAGAACTACAGTGCTCCAAAGTAAAGCTAGAGAATGAAGATATTCTCAAAAATTTTATCAGATCTCTCCCAAGCTGCTGGACACTATATACAGTGTCTATAAGAATAACGGAGAATTTAAAAACTCTCTAGATGACAGAGCTCTTTGGCATGCTGAAAACATATGAATTAGAAATGATTCAAGCCAAGGAAAGGAGCTCCAATCATCTATCAGCCTCTTCTTCCTCCACCATCTCATCTGCGCTTCACTCCGACCACTCAGGTCCTAGTTCCAGCAACTACTATCCTCCCATTGTCACCCATCTACAAACTCCCACCTCTCAGACAAACACCTCACCATTTCTCCTAGAAGCTCCTCCTCAAACCTCAACCTCTGCTGCTTTTGTTTCGGAAAACTCAAGCAACATGTCCTTTATCAAGGAAGATCTGGAATGCTTCCAACCAGATGACTTAGAAGAAATGGACATACAGCACTCGTATGCCATGCTCTCTATAAGAGCAAAAAGGTTCTACTCTAGAACCGGAAGACCTATTCCAAGCAACAACTCTAACACCAGAGTTGGATTGGATAAAAGCAAACTAAGATGTTACAACTGTAACCTACTGGGTCACTTTGCTAGAGAATGCAAGGCACCAAGAGCAAATCTAGCTACTCCTCAGTCAAGACAAGCTCACCAAGCCCAACCCAGACAACAAAAACAAGCTACTCCTCCAGTTCAAACTGCAGCCTGTGCAACTGTTGGAACTTCTGACTTCGACTGGAGCTTCTAGTATGAAAAGCTGCCTGCCAACAACCAAGCTCTTATGGCAGACACTGCAGAGATACCACCTCAAGTATTTGAACATCTTTGCTCTCAAGCCTGTATTGATAAAGTTTTGGGTTATAGAAAGCATAACCAAAACCTTATAGATCAAAATGAAGAGTTTCATCAGATGAAATCTTAGTTCAAAAAGGTTGAAAATACTTATAAAGAAAAGATTAACTGCCTTAAGAAAGAGATTTCATTGTTAAAACACGAACAAACTAATCTTGAAACTCAAATTGATGATCTTCTGGTCAAACTAAAAGCTACCAGAGCTGAACTGGCGGAACGGAAAGTTGTTGAAAAATATGAATTTTCCTCCAAAACGTTACAAAGACTTTTAGATATTCAAGTCCATGAGAAGGTAAAGACTGGACTTGGGTATAACAGTGATCAGTACAAATATGTTCCTCCTCATGCTGACTATATTGCCATTCACGAACCAAGCTTCAATGTTGCAAATCTTGACACTGCAAATCGAAACCTTGATCCTTCAACGGATGAACCTTTCATTGAAGACTGCACTACCTCATCGGAATCTGAGTCAACCTGCTCAGACCATGGTGAAACCAGTGCAGCCCTATCTGAAGCTGTTCTAAATAGAGTTGAAGTTCCTGCTGTTATTCTAGCTATTCCAGCCCCTCTCCCATTCAAACAGATCAAGATCAGTTATCCTCCAGATGGAAGAAAGCTAAACATTGAAAAGGGAGAGACATCAGGACTCACAAACCCCAAGCCTCAGTCAAAGCCGATCACAAAGAGGAAGGTGTTTGATATATGTCATACGCCTGAAGAAAAAGTTCCATATGTTCAAAAGACCCTAGAAGAAGCCACTTTTGAACATAACAAAGCTCATCCATGGAACTTCAAGGATCTGTTCCAAAGAAAGGACTATGTCTACCTTTCAAGAGACAAACTGGCAAGATCATGCTTTGTGTATGGCAGATATAACCACACTGCCAGCACCTGCTTTCATTACCTGGAATACCAAAGAAATTCAAAGCAACATGTCCTTGAAAAGACTAACAAAAACAAGAAGGTAAGAAGCTACGAGGTTAAAGCAACTAAGTTCAGGGAGTCTCTATCTCCCCCAAGAGTGAAGCTGCCTAAATCTCAACAAACTTGCATCATTTGTGGTGAATCAGACCACTTTGCTGCAAATTATAAATTTAACCCCTTCAACCAGATCCTTCATCAAGCCCCTCAAAGAAAAAAGGTAAAGAAGGATCAGCATACATCGGTTGTTAAACCATCAGCAGCTAGAAAAAATGTTGGTAGTCAAGTGAAGCCCAAGAAAACAAAGTAGAAGCTTTCAGCAGCACCCAAGTCTGCTGCTGATAAGCTAAAATCCTTCGCAACAAAATCTGCTGCTGATAAGGCAAACCCATCAGCAGCAAGAGTGTCCACTACTGATAAGGAAAAATCCAATCTAAATCCTTTAGCAGCAAAGAATGCTGCCACTTCAGCAAAGCTATCAGCAGCAGGATCTACTGTTGACAAGCCAGAAACATCAGTAGCAAAATCCGCTGCTGACAATGTGAGGAAAACTAGAAAATCACCAACAAAGCAATGGAAAGCCAAACCATCTCCAAACATTATCATTGGTTCCATTGACTGCAAACAAACTGAAAAGGATAAACTAACAACCATCTTTTTCAAGTCTGCAGACTTTTGGGTTCCTCCTACTAATTAGAAATCTATCATGTGCAGGGACAACCAGGTCACAAGAATAACACCTGGGTGGTAGACAGTGGTTGTTCCAGGCACATGACAGGCAACGGATCCATCCTCTCCGACTTCAGACATTTCAATGGAGGATATGTTGCCTTTGGAAGTGACTCAAAGGGAGGATCCATTACTGGACAAGGAACTGTGTCCAACGAAAGAATGAGCATTGATAAGGTCAACTATGTCAAAGAATTGGACTTCAATCTCATGAGTGTTTCCCAGGTCTGTGACCAAAAGCATTGGATGCTCTTCACAGATAAAGAATGATTTGTACTGTCTCCAGGCTTATCCATACCTCCTCCTTAAAGCATTTTATTAACTGCTCAGAGAAAAGAAAATCTCTATGTACTGGACATGAATGAAGTCACTCCATCTGGGAGTGTTTCCTGCTTTTTATCAAAAGCCTCAGTTGATGAATCAGCTCTCTGGCACAGGAGATTAAGCCATGTTAATATCAAAACTATTAACAAATTGGTGAAGAATAATCTTGTCAGAGGGATTCCTGACAAAGAATTTCAGCTAGAAGACCACTGCATTGCGTGCTTAAAGGGGAAGCAACCCAAAAGCTCTCACAAGCCCAAGACCTTGAATACAAATGACACTCCACTGCAACTGCTGCATATGGATCTCTTCGGTCCTGCAAATGTAATGTCAATGGGTAAAAAGTCATACTGTCTGGTGATAACAGATGACTACACCAGATTCTCTTGGGTATACTTCTTGAGAACTAAAGATGAAACTGCTGAAATTCTCAAATCCTACATTTTGAGGGTAGAAAATCAAAGCAATCAAAAAGTGAAAATCATAAGATGTGATCAGGGCACAGAATTCAAAAAACCACACTTTAAACTGTTTCTGTGAAAGCAAGGGGATAGAGAGACAATACAGTGCTCCAAGAACTCCTCAACAAAATGGAGTTGCTGAAAGAAGAAACAGAACTCTTATTGAGTCAGCAAGATCTATGTTGGCTGACTCAAAACTGCCACTCACATTCTGGGCAGAAGCAGTTAGCACAGCCTGTTATGCGCAAAATAGAGTTCTAATTGTCAAACCCCTCAACAAGACACCCTATGAACTTTGGTTTCAAAGAATTCCCTACATTGGGTTTCTAAAACCTTTTGGGTGTCCATGCACCATTCTCATCACACATGGGGTTCTTCCTAAGTTTGGTGCCAAATCTGATGAAGGATATTTTGTGGGCTATTCCTCTAAATCAAAGGCCTATAGAGTATTCAATTCAAGAACAAGAATTGTGGAAGAATCAGCAAATGTGGAATGTAGAGAACACATTGTCTGTGAGCAGGGAAAAGGTCCAAACTGGCTCTTTGACATAGACTCCTTTGTTGAAGCACTTTCCTGTGACAAACACTTTGGATATATAAAGTCTTAGTCTTAGGTTGTATTGTCTTATTTGTGATTGTCTTTGTATGTAAGAGTCTTTATGTATTAGTTTATCGAGTTGTATTTACTTTTACATATTGAATGTTGCAAAATTCTCTAAGTGTTTTGCGCACTTGTAAGTGTGCAGGAGAAAGCTCATGCGTACTTAGAAAGTACGCAAGAATAACTTTGCGTACTTGCTAAGTACGCAAGAGCATTTTGCCCTGCGCATTTGCTAAGTGCGCAGGCATCAGGTCTTGTATAAATAGGATAGGTTGACAGAAGCTAAGTGCGCAGACATTATAGCAAATACGCAGATTGTAATCTCAGTGCTTCTCTCTGTAACCTTCAAGTGTTTATAATAAAAAGAACGTTTAAAGTGTTTTCTCTTGTCGGTTTACTTTGTTTAGTCTGACTGTCCGCCTAGTCACGGGCATTCCGCACCCGGTCCGACTAGTAGACCCACTTGCATGTGACGATCCGCCACACCTGAGGGACCTACAAGTGGTATCAGAGTATTGCTCCTGATTTCGAGTGTTGTGAGTGAGTTTGGAGAGTTTCTACCGAGTTTTTACAAGCAAAAAGAAGTATTTTTGTTGATTTTTGTGATAAAATAGGGGTAGCTCTTGAGCACTATTTTAGAAGCAAAAATTAATCAAAAACTGATTTTTGTTGTGTATTTGAGTGTTTTGGGCATCAAAGGTTGGTTAGAAACAAGTTTCTGACCCTTTGGCTCATTTACATTGATCATCAGTCCAATTTTTACCATCTCCGGCGATTTTCAGGTGACCGGAATAGTTAGGTGAAAGTTGCTGAAAAGGTGTTGTGCGTACTTACCATTTCTGGCAAAAAGTTCAATTCTGGTGCGTACTTACTAAATACGCAAGACTTATCTCTTGCGTACTTACAAGTGCGCAAGACTGATCTTCTGCGAACTTAAGTTATATCCTGCGTACTTACCATTTACTCCTGCGTACTTATCAAGTACGCAAGAGCAAATCTAAATACACAAGACCATTTCTCAAGTGCGCAAGGCCAAAAATCAAGTGCGCAACTGTGTCTGATTATTCTGAAATTTGACTAAGTGTTCACTATGTCGAATCTTCAGAATCTTGGAAATCTGTTAAACTATGATAATGAGATCGGTACATGTAACATCCCAAAATGACGAAAAATAAAGTTAGCGAGTTCAAGCGGGCCGAAGTCGAGCCGGGTCAGTCGCGAACCGGGCTTGGGGAGGTCTCCCCTATAAATATCAAAAAGCCTATTCACTTCTCCTCTTTACAATTCTAGAGAGAGAAAACCTGTAGAGAGAGAAAGTGACGGAATCGCACAAGATTGCACCAGATCGTGTCTCTTGCACTCGTGAAGGAAACCTCCAGATCAGAAGCTCGATTCAGGTAACGATCCAACCTAAATATGAGAGTTTGTTCGTTTTTGGGTTTTTCGGGTTTTGGGTGAAAATAGGACGTTTTTGCGGATGAAACTTAAGAATGAGCTTAGGTTTAGTATCTACAATGAAAAACGGTTGTTTTGAGCAAAGAAGGTTGAAGTTTTGACATAACCGAACCCAAATCCGCGATTTGCGGGACTTTTGGGGAAGATGACTAATGTTGCAGGCGAACTTAGCAAGTTCGCCTGTCAAGTTCGCTTGGGGGAGGCGAACTTATCAAGTTCGCCTGATTATGTTCGCTTGACAAGTTCGCTTGGCCAAGGTAAGCGAACTTATCAAGTTTGCTTGAATTAAGTTCGCCTGAGGGTAAGCGAACTTATTATGTTCGCCTGGCCAAATGGTAAGCGAACTTATTAAGTTCGCTTATAAGTTCGCTTGGGCCAGAAGAGGCGAACTTAGCATTAAGTTCGCCTATATCAGCTGAGTAGAGTGTGAATCGAGGTTAGGTCTGATATATGTGTTTTGTAACCAATTCATATCGGAAGTGACGTGGTTGGGCCATTGATTAGGACAACCAAGACTAGCTAATACGGTGAGTTCTAGAAGCCCTCTTTTAAATGTTTAAATAATGTTTTTGGGCTGGTGTGCACACGTGACGATTTTATAAAACGATGTTTATGAAGGTTGTATGTAATATTTTATAAAATGATGTTTATGAAGGATGTTTTAGAAGGAAGGTTTACGAAGGAAGTGTTTATGAAATATTTTGCCAAAAGAAGTTTACGAAGTGTTTTAACGAATGAGAATGTTTTTAATAAAACGTACGAATGCTTTAACTGAAGTTTTTGAAGTGAAAGAAGCGAAGGTTTACGAAAGTCACAAACGAACAAATCTGCCAATATTCCTTAGGGAATGAAGGTTAAGGGATGGGAAGTATGTTATGGGCCTTTACCTTTTAGGGGCCTCTGTGGCTGGCCAACTGTTGTACAACTGGGGCGATGACGGTCGCCAAGGGGATTATCGTGATCCTTGAAGTTTGGTACGATTTACCTTACGGGGTAGTCGTGCTTGAAGTTTGGTACTTGTGTCCGACGGGGCGCAGTGCTTGAAGTTTGGTACGCGCTATCCTTTGGGACGCCGTGCTTGAAGGGTTGGATGACCTAAGTATCGGGCCCTAGGAGTTCCTCACCCGAAGGACAGTACGGTGATGATGGGCCTAGTGGTGGTGATCCTTAGGTTATTCAACCAGTATGTAACGTTTGGATTTGACGGTTACAAGAAGGCGCAGATTCGATATGTTCATTGACTTATGAAGTGTTATGTTTTGTTATTGCATTATTTACGTACGCTTTTTATTAAATGAAGTATGAAGTTATGAAGTTATGTTTTTGGCAAATTATTTGAAGCTAAAGTTTTATGTTAAAACTAGAACTCACCAGCGTAGCTGACCTTTTTAGTGTGCACATTCAGGTTAAGGCAGGTTGTGAGGATGGACGGTGATGCTTGGCTAGAGATGAAGAGTTACCCGACTGCTTTTGAAGACTGGCATCCCGTTATGTTTTGTCTATGATGTAATTATGATTTAATCAATGTTTACGCTTCCGCATGTATGAACAACGATTAAGTTATGTTTAAATGAAATTTTCCGCTGCGTTATTTGATATTCATGTTTAAGAACTGTTCGTGAATGAGTAAATCCAATAAGTGAGGCTTCCCGGGTTTGGGGCCTTACAGTACACCACAGAAACCACCAAAGTTGCTAAACGTAAACGATTATTCTAATTGGAAAACACGTTTTGAGCACTACATTTCTTATACCGACTCATCGCTATGGATACCAATCCTTGAGGGATATAAGCATCCCACACACATCTATCTTGATGAAACCATGCCCAAACCTATCTCTAAGCTTTCTGACGAAGAAAAGAAAGCTTATGATCGTGAAAAGAAGGCACTTGGTTCGATCACTATGGCATTAACTCGGGAATTGTTCCACAGTTTTCGAGGGTATGACAATTCCAAGGATCTTTGGAAAGCTTTACAGAAAAGATTCGAAGGAAATAGTGACATCAAGAAGAGTAAGAGGGATCTTCTTAGGAAGCAGTATGAGTGCTTCAGATTTTTAGAGAACGAATCTTTAGATGACCTCATCTATAGATTCTATCATTTACAGACTGAGTTGAAGGCTTTTGAACTCAGGTATCCAGATGAAGAGATGGTGGAAAAGTTTTTGGATGCTTTGCCACCCAAATTTGAGATGTACACAACCCCGATGAGGGAAAATCCTAAATTCTATGAGTTGACAGTAGAGGAGGCAATAGGAAAGGTTCAAGCTCATGACATGAACCTAAAGAGAAAGGAGAGCTCAGGAAGACCCCAGATACAAGACCCTTCTATGTATCATGGGACGACTTCTACATCCAAGTCATCGGGCTCTGGAATTGCCTTTTTCACTGGAAATTCTACTGATGAAGACCACTCAAATGGTTGTGGTGGTCATGCATGCTATGCATCTGGATCAGGGTTGGGGTCTCATCATCAACATACCTCAAGAAATCCTCCTGCTACGTCTTCAGCTAACCAATCAGCTATAGCCAAAATAGCTGAAGATCATGTAGCATTATTCTCATCATGTATGCTTGCCTATGAGAACTTCATTGGCGGCAAGCTTACAGATCCCGAGATGATTGAAGAAGATTTTAATCAAGTGGATCTTGATGACATGGATATTCAATGGAATATGGCCATGCTATTGAGGAGAGCCAAGCGTTTCCTGAACAGAACAGGAAGAAAGTTTATTGGCGGGCATCCTAATGCCAAGGTCGGGTTTGACAAATCTAAGGCAAAATGCTATAAGTGTCTAAATTTTGGACACTTTTCTCGTGAGTGTCAGAAAGATAGAGCACCTGCCTCTGGTTTTACCAGACCTAGCCAAGGAAACAGCCATGGCCACAACAACCCAAACCACCACAATCATAGACAAAGTGGAACGTCCAATGCACTGGTATCCCAACAGGACGAAAGCTTTGATTGGGGTGTTCATCTGGAGGATGCCATCATCGCACAAACCCAGGTTGGTCTTATGGCTGAGATCATGGAGATGATGGAAGCAGAGAAAAGGGAAGCTTCTATGGCTGACCTAGAAGAATCTACTACTGCTGCTACAGAGGAGGTAAAGGAAGCTGAAGAAAAGGAAGCTTCTGTAGCTGATGAAGAGGAATCGACTACAGCTGTTGCTCTCATGGCCATTGGAGAAGCAACAAGTTCATCTTCTGAGGTAGATTCTAACCCCTTTTCTGTTATATCATGTTCTAAATGTCTAGGGCTAAAACTTGAAAATTCTAGGCTCCAAGACAAAATCGAACCCCTAAGTATGGCAGCTCTAAACTATAAAGAAAATGAAAAACGTTTTAAAGATTCTATTGAAACGTTAAAAAAAGAAAAAATGTGAATATTCTCTAAAAATAAGCGATCAACGGCTTCATTTAGATGTTGCATACATGGGGTTAGAAAAACAGAACAATGAAATCAACAAACTCCAGATCATGCGTCGTATAATTCTTCTCATGGATTTTGAGTTGTCTTGATGCATAAGCGATCACCTTGCCTCGTTGCATGAGAACGCAACCAAGACCTTGGTTTGAAGCATCACAGTAAACAACTAGATCATCTTCACCTTCAGGAAGGGTGAGGATAGGAGCATTGCACAACTTTTGCTTGAGAATTTGAAAGGCTTCTTCTTGCTTCGATCCCCACTCATAAGGTTTACCTTTTTGGGGTAAGGTAGTGAGGGGAACAGCGATCTTGGAGAAGTTAGAAATAAACCTTCGGTAATAACCCGCTAAACCAAGAAACGAACGAACTTCGGTAGGGGTTTTAGGAGTACTCCAATTTTTAACAGCTTTGATTTTTGCGGGGTCCACATGAATTCCCTTTTTGTTGACAACGTGACCCAAAAATTGAACTTCTTTTAGCCAAAATTCACACTTGGAGAATTTGGCGTATAGTCGTTCGTTTTTCAAGAGTTTCAAAATCAACCTAAGATGTTGCTAATGATCTTCCTTGGTCTTGGAATAGATCAAAATGTCTTCAATGAACACGATCACAAATTTATCAAGATATGGTTTGCACATGCGATTCATGAGGTCCATGAAAACAGCAGGTGCATTGGTTAGCCCAAAAGGCATAACCATGAACTCGTAGTGACCATATCTCGTTCGGAAGGCGGTTTTGGGAACATCCTCCTCTTGCACACGGAGTTGATGATAACCAGATCGAAGATCAATCTTCGAGAAGTAGGTAGAACCTTGGAGTTGATCGAAGAGATCGTCAATCCTAGGTAAAGGGTAGCGGTTTTTGATTGTAAGTTTGTTGAGTTCTCGATAGTCAATACACATGCGGAATGAACCATCCTTCTTTTTAACAAACAAGACTGGCGCACCCCACGGTGAATGACTCGGCCGTATGAAACCTTTGTCGGCGAGTTCTTGAAGTTGGCTTGCAAGTTCTTGCATCTCGGAAGGTGCAAGCCGGTATGGAGCTTTAGCCACCGGGTTTGCTCCAGGTACAAGATCGATGCGAAATTCCACTTGCCGAACAGGTAGAAGACCTGGTAAGTCATCAGGAAAAACTTCAGGAAAATCCCGAACGATGGGGATGTCTTGTACACTCCTCTTCTTGTCTTCTTTTTGGATAACATGGGCTAGGAAAACCATGCACTTCTTTCGTATATACTTTTGGACGGTAATGCATGACATTAGTTTGAGTCCTTTGCAAGGTTTCTCACCAAAGACCTTCAACGTTTCACCGGATGGGAGTGGTAGACGGATGCATTTTTCAAAGCACATGACTTCGGCATGGTGCTTTGACAACCAGTCCATACCTATGATGACGTCAAAACTCCCTAATGGCATTGGTACGAGGTTGATTGGAAAAGTGTGTTTATTTAGTTCTAGGGAGCAATCATAAATGATGGTGTCAATTGTAACGGTGTTACCATCGGCTACCTCAACGGTAAAGGTTTTCTCTAGTTTAGACCGGGTTTTTGCAAGTAACGGTTCGAAGTCTAGTGACACAAAACTTTTATCGGCTCCGGTATCAAATAGTATAGAAGCATAACGATTATTCATAAGGAACGTACCGTTAACCACATCAGTGTTGGCCTGAGCCTCATTGGCGTTGATGTTGAAAGCACGCCCACGAGCTCCGCCTTGGTTAACATTGACCAGTCTTGGGCACTAGTTACGGAAGTGGTTCGGGTCGCCACATTCGAAGCAAGCACGTCCATTTGCAATGGCTAGGATGGCTTGGTTAGTTGCTTGTTGATTGGATTGATTTGCTGGGTTGGCAAGTGCCTTGGCTCGACAAATATTGGCTGTGTGGCCATGTTTCCCGCAGTGGTTGCAAAGGCGACAAGGTATGCTTGGAGGGTGATGATAGTTGCAGGCGTTGCAAAGTGGGTGGCTGCCCCCATAGGGTTTCTTTGCTGGGTTTTGAGCCATGGGTGCAACTTGATTTACTGGAGCAGCCGGAGTGATTACAGCACAGTTCTTGACCTTTCTCTTCCTAGTGTTGCGGTATGGTTCAGTTTGGACTTCTTTGACATGAGCGGGAGGTGTTGTTGTGTCAGGAACTTTCTTGGCACCCTTTCTTGTAAGTGTACCCGCTTTAACATGGTTGTCAGTAAGTGTGGCTGACAAGCGGATAGCATCCTCCAGAGTAGCAGGATTTCCTCCTACCACAGTATCTTGAATTTGTCTAGGTAGACCACCAATGTACTTTTCAATACACCTAGACAGAGGTGTAACCATGTGTGGCACAAGTAGACTCAGCTCGTGGAAACGGGTGGTGTATGCTAAGCTTTCACCACTATCTTGAGCAAGATCCCAAAATTCCGCTTCCAGCTTTTTCATCTCATTTCGAGGACAGAATTCCTCAGTCATGATCCTCTTCAACTCATCCCACGGCAGTGCCATTGCTACATCCACTCCCCTAGTCCTTTTCTCACCATTCCACCAAGTAAGCGCCCTTTTTTGAAAGACACTAGTAGCATGACGAACACGGAGGTTGTCGGGACAGTCGCTATTGAGGAAAGTGCTCTCAATGCTTTCAAACCATTAAAGGAGGCCCGTGGCTCCTTCGTTGCCATAGAATTTGAGGGGATTGCAGGAGTTGAAGTGTTTGAAGGTGCATTGTGGCGGGTTGGCACCACCACCGCCTCCAGTATTAGCACTCCCACTGGCATGGCCATTAGTGTTGTTGTTGGCTTGGGTAATTTGATTCACCAGCTGTGTGAGTAGAGCAGCCAGGTCAGTGTTATTACTGTTGTTGCTGTTGTCACGACGGGGAGGCATTCTACAGATTTAGACACAATAAGAGTTGTGAGAATTTCTTGGATTAAATAGAAGGATAAATAGATAAGTAATTCATAGTTTGGATTGTACTCAAATAGTGACATAATCACTCGAGTACTATGACATATTAAGGTTAATTTAAACTCAGATAATTATCAAGGAGACGTGCTTTAGCCTATAAGTAAACACTCATCCCGGGAATTCCCAGGAAAGCATACGGATCCCTCGGTTGATTGGGATTTATATGAAATACTTTCCTAGACAGAAAGCCCAGAATACAGGTGTCACCCTTCCAGATTGCACGTGTCCTTTAACAATTAAACAAAGTCTAAAAACCTTAACGGGTGTAAAAAAAAAAGAAATTTGACGTTCCACCAACTATGTTGATGATGACACGGAAGCAGGCATGAAGGATATGTGGTTTAGGATATGGGTAGGGATATTGTTTATTTAAGTTGTTATTTATATATACATATAAAACATTTAGCATATATCACATAGCATGTAGCACATAAATCATGAAGCATGGCATAAGTGGGTATCCTAAAGTTATAGTCTAGGTCAAAGGTGTCTAATAACCTAATTCCCTATAACCAAGGCTCTGATACCAATCTGTCACACCCCAACCGACGGCGGAAACGTCGGGGCGTGAAGCGTGCAGACTGTTCATTGCTCATGGTTTGCTAAAGTTTGAATATTAAATAATTGTTTTCATTGCAATCAACAAGTTTAATCAAAACACAACCAATCCATAAAACAAAAATGTAAATTACATAGAATAAACTGGTTTAATTGAATTCTAGGTCCAAAAATCCTATGTGTAGAATATCTTGATTACTTCAAACATTGGTACCTGAAACATGGTTAAAACAGAGTCAACTAAAAAGTTGGTGAGAATACATAGGTTTTATCGTGTGATAGCAAAATACGTGTTGTGTGCATACAGTTCAATACAACATGACAATTAGGGCAATTATGGAGAGAAACCATCGTGTGACCTATACAATCAAACCTTTGTAACTTGCACGCAAAATTGTGTTGTCAGTAACAGTCACCCTACCTGGGTGGGTTTGTCAGACTCAATAGATCTACCACTGTTTACTGTCGGCTGATAGTTAATGATTGTACATGAAGAGCATAATAATTGGCCTACACCTAGTACTCAAGCACAAAGCGCAAAATTGTATACATGCATAGGACGGAACTGTATATGTGTATAATTGAAAACATGTAAATAGAACGCATGTTCCACCCCAAAAGTTTGTAAAATAGAGTAAAAGAGGGGCTATGTAACTCACGTGTTATGTAGCGTATAGATTGCACAAGCAAATGGAAAACGGCGGTGTGATGTGGATTGCTAGGTTCGACCTATTGAACAATATATGATTACGTATTATTGAGTTGCGTTATTCGATGTCGAAAGCGGATTTGTTTAAGTTTAAGGTTTGTTTAAATATACTATTTATTTAATCAATAGTAATAGAATATACATTTATTTAAAATATAAGTTTAAATAAATAATATTTGTTAAAGACAAAACGAATGGAATATATTGTTGTTCATAAAAATAATTATATAAACTTGTAGTATTTTATTGATTTTAATTTAAAGAAAGATTAAGTAATCGATCTTTAATAAACAATACTTGGTTCTGGATATTTTATAAAATAATTTTTATAACATTAAAACTGATTAAAATATAAAATATATTAAATAAAAGACTCTGTTAAAGGATGAACACGACCGTGCTCGTATACGGCACGACCGTGCTCAGCTCGTACGCGACCGCGCTTGGTCGGTAACGCGCCCGTGGTTGGTCAGAAGTCACAACAAGAGTCTGTTCATAAGACACGACCGTGCTCGTACCCGGCATGACCGCGTCTAGGGTTTGACTAGGTCAGGACTTGGTTTGTTCGATAAACACGACCGGGCCTTTCTCGGGCACGACTGTGCTTGGTCAGGCACGACCGCGCTCATAGGTTAGCGCGACCGTGTCTGGTCAATTTCAGAAGCAATTATTCTAGTTCTTGTAATAAAACTGATTAGAAACTTAGGGTTTTCATTGAGAGAGTGTTTGCGAATCCAACCATACTATTTAATTGGATTTATAACACGTCTAGCGTGTAGTTTGATTAAAACCATTTATTTATCAAAACTCAGATTCAATTCGGTAAAATCGTGTAATGCGGTTACGAATTAAGTTAGGGCTTTCGATTAGCTTGGAGAGACGATCCTAATGACCTATTACTAACCTGTTTTGAATGGGCAACCAGTGCAGACGGCTACGGTGAGACTTCGCGGCTTTTCTTGATCGACAGATGAGATAGGGACGATGTAATGATGGATTTAGGGTTTAAGGAGGCTTATATAAGTCGCGGGTAGGTATTGGATTAACTTAATTCGTTTGATTCTTGCTCAAATTACAAGATTTGATTTAAAAAGGAAGGTCGGTCTAAAGGTACGCGAATTCGGACGATTGCATGCGTGTTTGGATCGGGTCTACGTCGCAAAAGGTCGAGTAACTTCTTCTACAAGTCCCGCGGTTTCTAAAACTCGTTTGAATTCTATTTTTGGACTAGATTTGAGTCGGTTTGACCTTTTCAGAGTCAAACTGTAAAAGAGGCGCGGCCGTGCTTAATGATAAGCACGACCGTGGTCATGGCACAAGCGCGACCATGCTTAGGACTAAGCACGACCGTGCTTGTGTAGGTTTTTGGAAGTTTCAAGACTAGTCCTTGTAGTTTTGTAATATTGATGTTGTTTTGAGTTTTGGTCAAGCTTGGTCCTCGAGGTTTGTAAGATGGTTTTAGTTAATATTGTAATATAATAGACGCGTGTATGCTTGTTATTGCACATGAACAATGAATGTAAGGTTGGAATCGGAATCGTCTTTTATTGCACGGCATAAAATAAATAGGAAAAACATGAAAATCAGAAAGGTTACAGTATCCCCATGTTGAGGGAATTTCGTCCCGAAATTCAACTGGTTGAGGCTACTGCTTCAGCAAAAAGATGCGGGTACTTGAGCTTCATTTGGTCTTCTCGTTCCCAAGTAAACTCGGGTCCTCGTTTAGATTCACAACGAACCTTGACAATAGGAATACGGCTGCGCTTGAGTTGTTTTATCTCACGATCCATAATCTCGACTGGTTTTTCAACGAAGTGCATCGTCTCATCAATGCGCACATCGTCAAGAGGTATATGAAGGTTCTCATCAGCAAGACACTTCTTGAGGTTGGATACATGAAATGTAGGATGTACGTTGCCAAGTGATGGAGGTAACTCGAGCTTGTAAGCCACTTTCCCAATCCTTTCAAGGATCTTGAATGGACCCACATAGCGAGGTGCTAGCTTGCCTTTCTTCCCAAAACGGATCACCCCCTTCCAAGGAGACACCTTTAGAAGTACAAGATCACCAACTTGGAATTCCAAGGGTTTGCGTCGTTTGTCGGCATAGCTCTTTTTCCGACTCCTCGCAACTCGAATGTTGTCACGGATTTGAATAATCTTGTCGGAGGTTTCTTGAATTAACTGGGGACCGGTGATTTGTGCTTCACCAATCTCGTTCCAACAGATGGGAGAACGACACTTACGACCGTAGAGAGCTTCAAACGGAGCCATGTCGATGCTGGTGTGGTAACTATTGTTGTAGGAAAATTCGATAAGTGTCAAATGTGAATCCCAATTGCCACCAAAGTCGATGACACAGGCTCTCAGCATGTCTTCCAGGGTTTGGATTGTTCGCTCGGTCTGACCATCAGTTTGGGGATGGTAGGCCGTGCTCAAATCCAATCGTGTACCAAGTGCCTTTTGGAGAGATTGCCAAAACCGAGAAGTGAAACGAGCATCTCTATCGGAGATTATGTTCAAAGGAACACCGTGACGACTCACGATCTCGTCAATGTAAATTCGGGCCAATTTCTCAACCTTATAGTCTTCACGGATAGGCAAGAAGTGTGCGGACTTAGTGAGACGGTCAATGATCACCCAAATGCTATCATAACCGCTTGAAGTGTGAGGGAGTTTAGTGATGAAATCCATAGCTAGATTCTCCCATTTCCACACGGGGATTTCCGGTTGTTCAAGTAAACCAGAAGGACGTTGATGCTCAGCTTTGACTTTAGAACATGTGAGACATTTTTCTACGAACAAGGCAATGTCTTTCTTCATGCCGGGCCACCAATATTGTGGACGAAGATTTTGGTACATTTTATCCGCACCGGGATGAATAGAATATCGAGACTTGTGTGCTTCGGTCATGATGAATGCTCGGAGATCGTCACGACCGGGAACCCAAATACGATCTAGAAAATAAAGCAAGCCGTTTGTTTTAGTCTCTAATTGGAATTCAGCACCACAAGACATTTCCTCATACATATTGCCCTCGGTAACCGAGACATGTTGAGCTGCTAGAATACGAACTTGAATGTCGGAATAGATCTTGACACTTTGAAGCAGGACATGTTCCTTGCGGCTTAGTGCATCGGCTACAACATTAGCCTTGCCGGGATGATAACGAATCTCGCAATCGTAATCGTTGAGGAGTTCAACCCAACGTCGTTGTCTCATGTTGAGTTCCTTTTGGTTGAAGATATGTTGGAGGCTTTTGTGGTCGGTGAACACCACACATTTCGTCCCATAGAGATAATGTCTCCAAATCTTCAACGCAAATACGACAGCACCCAACTCCAGATCATGCGTCGTATAATTCTTCTCATGGATTTTGAGTTGTCTTGATGCATAAGCGATCACCTTGCCTCGTTGCATGAGAACGCAACCAAGACCTTGGTTTGAAGCATCACAGTAAACAACTAGATCATCTTCACCTTCAGGAAGGGTGAGGATAGGAGCATTGCACAACTTTTGCTTGAGAATTTGAAAGGCTTCTTCTTGCTTCGATCCCCACTCATAAGGTTTACCTTTTTGGGATAAGGTAGTGAGGGGAACATCGATCTTGGAGAAGTTAGAAATAAACCTTCGGTAATAACCCGCTAAACCAAGAAACGAACGAACTTCGGTAGGGGTTTTAGGAGTACTCCAATTTTTAACAGCTTTGATTTTTGCGGGGTCCACATGAATTCCCTTTTTGTTGACAACGTGACCCAAAAATTGAACTTCTTTTAGCCAAAATTCACACTTGGAGAATTTGGCGTATAGTCGTTCGTTTTTCAAGAGTTTCAAAATCAACCTAAGATGTTGCTCATGATCTTCCTTGGTCTTGGAATAGATCAAAATGTCTTCAATGAACACGATCACAAATTTATCAAGATATGGTTTGCACATGCGATTCATGAGGTCCATGAAAACAGCAGGTGCATTGGTTAGCCCAAAAGGCATAACCATGAACTCGTAGTGACCATATCTCGTTCGGAAGGCGGTTTTGGGAACATCCTCCTCTTGCACACGGAGTTGATGATAACCAGATCGAAGATCAATCTTCGAGAAGTAGGTAGAACCTTGGAGTTGATCGAAGAGATCGTCAATCCTAGGTAAAGGGTAGCGGTTTTTGATTGTAAGTTTGTTGAGTTCTCGATAGTCAATACACATGCGGAATGAACCATCCTTATTTTTAACAAACAAGACTGGCGCACCCCACGGTGAATGACTCGGCCGTATGAAACCTTTGTCGGCGAGTTCTTGAAGTTGGCTTGCAAGTTCTTGCATCTCGGAAGGTGCAAGCCGGTATGGAGCTTTAGCCACCGGGTTTGCTCCAGGTACAAGATCGATGCGAAATTCCACTTGCCGAACAGGTGGAAGACCTGGTAAGTCATCAGGAAAAACTTCAGGAAAATCCCGAACGATGGGGATGTCTTGTACACTCCTCTTCTTGTCTTCTTTTTGGATAACATGGGCTAGGAAAACCATGCACTTCTTTCGTATATACTTTTGGACGGTAATGCATGACATTAGTTTGAGTCCTTTGCAAGGTTTCTCACCAAAGACCTTCAACGTTTCACCGGATGGGAGTGGTAGACGGATGCATTTTTCAAAGCACATGACTTCGGCATGGTGCTTTGACAACCAGTCCATACCTATGATGACGTCAAAACTCCCTAATGGCATTGGTACGAGGTTGATTGGAAAAGTGTGTTTATTTAGTTCTAGGGAGCAATCATAAATGATGGTGTCAATTGTAACGGTGTTACCATCGGCTACCTCAACGGTAAAGGTTTTCTCTAGTTTAGACCGGGTTTTTGCAAGTAACGGTTCGAAGTCTAGTGACACAAAACTTTTATCGGCTCCGGTATCAAATAGTATAGAAGCATAACGATTATTCATAAGGAACGTACCGTTAACCACATCAGTGTTGGCCTGAGCCTCATTGGCGTTGATGTTGAAAGCACGCCCACGAGCTCCGCCTTGGTTAACATTGACCAGTCTTGGGCACTAGTTACGGAAGTGGTTCGGGTCGCCACATTCGAAGCAAGCACGTCCATTTGCAATGGCTGGGATGGCTTGGTTAGTTGCTTGTTGATTGGCTTGATTTGCTGGGTTGGCAAGTGCCTTGGCTCGACAAATATTGGCTGTGTGGCCATGTTTCCCGTAGTGGTTGCAAAGGCGACAAGGTATGCTTGGAGGGTGATGATAGTTGCAGGCGTTGCAAAGTGGGTGGCTGCCCCCATAGGGTTTCTTTGCTGGGTTTTGAGCCATGGGTGCAACTTGATTTACTGGAGCAGCCGGAGTGATTACAGCACAGTTCTTGACCTTTCTCTTCCTAGTGTTGCGGTATGGTTCAGTTTGGACTTCTTTGACATGAGCGGGAGGTGTTGTTGTGTCAGGAACTTTCTTGGCACCCTTTCTTGTAAGTGTACCCGCTTTAACATGGTTGTCAGTAAGTGTGGCTGACAAGCGGATAGCATCCTCCAGAGTAGCAGGATTTCCTCAAAACTTTTATTTATTATATAGTATAGATTTATAATATCATTAGTATTTAATAAGATATAAGTGCATTTATTAGGAGAGAGAGACGGGAAAACTAATGTAAGGAGGCATGAGGAAGTGACAAGTGTTCATCTCAAAACTTTTATTTATTAGTATGTATAGATATAGATTAATATTTTCTTTAATTATATATTATTATTTAAAGATAGAAGTGCATTAAATAAAAGATAGAGGCGGGAAAAAAATGGTAAGAAAGAATATGGAGGCGAGACACTAAAAAACATTTATTTATTATATAGTATAGATTTGAGGGTTGAATTTGTAAAACAGTTTTCATAAATAAAATTTGATTTGTTCTGCTTTTAATCTGGATTATTTTTAATTTTTTTTAACTTTTAAAAACAAATTGCGTTGTAAATGTCCGTAACAAACTCGTTTTTTTAGTAATGAAGATTCTCTGGAAAGAATGCGACAAGACCATCCCAGACAAATTCAAGCTTCAAGTCAGCCCTAAGAATTGAGTTTTGAAACTATGTAATACCGTTGGCCATTTGGTGCAATTGTAGCCCCAATACTTCCCATAGTGGAGGTCTTGGGTTCGAATCATTTCAACAACAAAAAAGGAGTCTGCGGCTAGGGGTGTGCAAAAAAACCGAAATTCGAATCGTATTCGTAACCGAAAAAACCCGAACCGAATTGTGAATTCGGTTTTCGGTTCAGTTATTAACCGTATCCGAATTGCGAATTCGGTTTTCGGTTCAGTTATTAACCGTATCCGAATTGCGAATTCGGTTTTCGGTTCGGTTAACGGATATACCTTTTTTTTTTAATTCGGTTTGTTTGGTTAGACATATTTCCAATACGGTTCGGTTTATTTGGTTTATTCGGATATACTTTTCTTTTGAAATCGGTTTGTTCGGCTGAATTCGGGTCGTGAGAGGCACTATCCAACATACTAAGAACCTGTGAGTCTCTCAGTGTCATTTATTTGAATACTATTTGTATGGTTCTGGTAACATGGTTCAAGGCATCTGGTCCAGCTTTCATTTGTGGATCTATTATATTTGCCAGAGTTTGATTCTGCCAACATGCCCATGCCTACAAAAGATTAAGAATTTAATTTTTCAGCATAAATCCAGTACTACAATAGGGAGAAAAAAAGGAATTTCAGCTTACAATTATTATGCATATTTTTATATATTCTTATATAATTTTTGCATCAACCAAAATGTTGCTAGCCTTCAAATCCCTATGGACTATATTTAGACCGCAATCTACATGCAAGTTTCGCAATTCCTGTTATGATATTATGGCGTATTTCCCAATCAAGTTGTTCGTGCTTAGATGGATCTAAATGACTCATTAAGATGTAAGCATGAGTTACAGTATTCAATACAACAAAAGACAATATAGAATATCTAGTTTATTATCATGTATTGTAAGAAGCAACATGGATGGTTGAAAAATTACCGAATATAAGCGTGTCCAGACTTCCATTTGACAGGTACTCGTACACAAGCATGCGTTCTCTTTCTTCGATACTAAATCCTCGAAGGCGGACAAGGTTGCGATGTTGGACCTCTCCCAGTATCATGACCTCGTTCTTAAATTGTAGGTCACCTTGCCCATGATTCCTATGTGTTAGCCTCTTTACGGCGAACTCCTCCCCGTCTTCAAATTTGCCCTAAATCAAATACCATATGTATATTAGCATTACATAGCATCAAAAAGTAGTAAGCAACATCTGTTTGTTAGTGCATACCCGATAAACAACACCGAATCCTCCTCTTCCCAACTTTGAGTCATCGGAGAAGTCGTTTGTTGCTAGTTTCAGCAAGTTGAAGCGGTATTGTATAGCTTTGGGAGCTTCAATATGGGTATCTAGTTAAGAGAAAGAAAGAATTGGAAGTAAATTTAGAGATTGAGAACTTGATTATCACTAATATACTATAAAGAATGGGATCCTTAGGTTAACCGAACCGAACCGAACCGAATGACTACTAATAACCAATTAACCAAAATCGGTTTTCAAAATCCTTTAACCAAACATTTCGGTTTCGGTTCGGTGGGGGCTAAAAACCGAACCGAGCACACCCCTACTTGTAATTACGAACTTACTCTCATTATGATTCTTCTTCTTCTTCCTGCTTCGTAGGAAGGCACAGACAGAAGCGGTTATTATGATAACCATAATTGTCATAATAACAACTACTATTATCACAGTGTTGTTTTTTGCCGCTGAAATAGAAAATAATAGTTGGTTAGTTTTTTGGTATTCTTTCAAAATAGTAATACGATCACAAATCTCAAAGAAAAAAAAATAGCTGATTTAAATCAATAAACGTATACCATGGGGTGGTGATGATACGAGGAGAGTAATTCGGTAAAAGAACTATTTAATGTTGTACATCATGTGGGTTGGAATAGTACCCTTCGGTAAACAGGAATCGTCCGGCTAAGTTCATGATTGTAGCCTCTGCGTCTCCACTGATTCTATCTTCTTGTAGAAAGTTGATTCAAACTAAAAGTCTTGGTAGACATAACTGATAAGCGACCAAAGTTTTATGCATTAAAGGGTGTAACATGTTATATTTATGTAAATTAACATGTGGAATACAAAAGTTTTGTGTAGCTATGCATGTGAAGGTGTTGAAAGCTTAAAGTATGATTTTGGAAGATATTAAGTGAGAGATGCAAGAGTCGGAAGAGACACGGTGAAAACAGGGCAGAAACCCAGGATCCAACGTAAGCCTACGCCACCTAGCGTAAGCTTACGCCGCCCAGCGTAGGCCTACGCCTAACCAGTTTATTCACAACAGGCTTCAGTATTGCGGCGTAAGCTTACGCCAAACCAGCGTAAGCTTACGCTGGTTACGTTATTTTGACACGGATTTTCGAGAAACTGCCGATTTTGAGAGTTTAAGTGGGGGTTTCTTCCCCAAATTTGAAATCATCTTTTTTACATCAGCTCTTGGGCGATTTTGGGAGTTCTGGGAGGCTAAGGAACACGATTCTAACATCAACTTGAAGATTGAAGATGATCTCCATCACCATGAGCGGCTAATTCACTTGTGGCTTCCTCCAGGCGGACGGTTCATATAGGTTTCATGTTTTGATTCAGTTTATTTATGTTTTTTGATCTATTTAGTTTCTGACAATAACTGAGTAGATTGATGTATTAGTTATTTTAAACAGTTTATTTGAGTGCTTTGAGTTTGCTTGCTTTACGATCTTGTTCGGTTGATGACAAAACCTAGTAGCAGGGTTGGGTGACTAAAGGGGGCAACTTGGCATTCATAAATTAGGTGATTGAATTATACTGGTTTGTGACGGAACTGGTTGTATAGGTTGCTGACAACAGCATGTCTTCAATTACTATTTTAACTGATTTTCCAACACTATGTCTATGTGGTGTCCAATTAAATAACTGAGTTTTGCATAAACCTAGAATCTGAAGTTTGGAGGAGGTTGCATTTTTATTTGATCTGTGTTTTCATTCTAATTATCAAACTAAGCAATTTCACTAACCACTGATTCCTCGTGGATACGATACTCTTTTTACCCTTACTAGTTAAGTGTTTAAGGATTGTTTTTTACCGACCTAACGACATCGATCAAAAATGGCGCCGCTGCCGGGGAATCGGTGCGCTTAGTTCTATTGCTTTAGTTTATTGTCTTTAGTTGATTTTAATTCTTATCAAACACCCAAAAAGATTTTCTGTACTTCTGTTTTTATTTTTTGTTTATTTCTTTGTTCAGAGCTACTCGGTTGTGCTACGTGTGCAGGTTGACATGGACAGTAATTATTATGGTGACCAAGACTACTATGAACCATGCAACAATTGTGGCATCACTGGCCACTGGGCACAAGATTGCCCAAGATACAATCAATATGGTGGTGGTCCTGAGTACCCAAACTATCAGGACGATTACAACCAAGACTACCACCCAAGCAGGCCACCTGATCAAGACAACTATCATTCTGAACTGGATGCCATCCAGTTAAACATGAAGGAGATGGCCAAGATGATACAAGCAGTGGTGCAGCAACAGGAGAGCTAGGACAAAGCTCATCAAGCTTTGGTAGATCTAGTTGCCAACCTAACTAGGATTGTCGGGTCACTCATCAAGGAAGTAGGTAAGCCTCGCTGTTCACATCAGTCCTCCTGTTCTGAAACCACAACCAGTGCACACCTCAATGATGTAACTTTTCATTCTTCATTTGAATATCCTGCTCGTGAACAGACTCCACCACCGGTTGTAGAAAGAGTGGTGGAGCATAGTGAATCTGAGGCCGACCCTAATCAGGATTTTATTTCACAGAATAATTTGAAAACTGAAAATGAGAATAAACCTGTAAAAATCTCGTTTCCAGATGCTCTAATCAAACCGTTTTTAAAAGAAAAGATCCAACACAGGATGAACGATGGGAAAAGTTTGAGAAGCGTAAAATTAACTCATTATTTTTAAATACGCTTAAACAAGATCCTGATAATGTTGAATGTCTAAAAGGTTTGAGTACCCGAAAACGACGGCACAAATGTCCCGAGCAAGTAAAATTAAGTGTCAGTGTGAATGCTGTGTTTAAGGGTACCCTTCCCCCGAAACTCCAAGATCCAGGGGCACCTATTATTTCAATTCAAATAGGTGAAATTACATTGAATAGAGCATTACTGGATCTTGGAGCATCTGTGAGCATAATTCCAGGGAGTTTGTATGATCAGCATGAATTTGGTCCATTACAGAGAGTTAACACCACCGTGGTGTTGGCTGATCAGACTCCCGCACATTCTCGGGGGATTGTAAAGGATGTGATTGTGAAAGTAGGAGAGTTTTATTACCCAATGGATTTCTTGGTGTTGGATTGTGTGAAGAACACAGAACCAACTATCATTTTGGGTAGACCATTCTTGGCCACTGCTCAGGTAAATATTAATTGTGCTGAGGGAATGATAAGGATGAGGTTTGGGGCTCAGAAAATGAGTCTTAAAGTATTTCCAAACTTGCCAAACCCGAAAGCTAACAAGTGTGGATCACCTGAAAAGGTGAATCACACAGTCGAGAATGCTTGTTTTGTGAATGACAGGTTAGCTGAGCAGAAGGATGGTGAAACGCCAGACAGTGGAAGAACTAAACGGGTCAGAAAGAGAAGGCGGAAAGGGAAGAAACCGCGAGTTCATGATGTAGATCAAGAACTCTTTTCTTTGTTTATGAAGGCTTGGAGAACATATGATGATGAGAGGAACTTAAGTGCAGGGAAGGAGGACTGCAAACATCCCACCCAACCACCATGATGCAAGTAAGGTAAACTGCGTCTGACTGAGGACGTTAAACTTAGCACTCTTAGGAGGTAGCCTAAGGTATGTTTTACATTCATGTCTAGTTAAAAGAACTTTGCGGGTGTGTTCAATAGAAACCCTCACGAGACTCAACTCGTCCACTCGGGCTACCGAGGGGTTTAAAAGGCTTGATGCATATGCTAAATGCATTCGTGATTCCTACGAAAGTGAGTTAGGACTTTTTTTGATTTATTTATTTTTTGTGTTTTTGTGTGCGAGCCGGCCAAGTGTGGGGAAGTTTCATGGGTTTTCAAGTCAGTTTGATGCTCTTAGGTTGGTTCGAGTTTAACTTTGCAGGTTTAGATTGATCCTCCCGTACTCAATCTCCATTCGGGTGGTGATGTTCGAGCTTCGTATTCATGTAAAAGGCAACCCAATAGCAGATTTTGAATACGATCGCGAAAGAAATGCTATACGATCGTGTGAGGTTGGATTGAAGACAGTTACAGTTCGAAACCAGCTAAGTCCTTTCCAATTCTCTGTATAGTTTTGTTTATTTATTTATTTAATTTTTTATATATGTGCATAATCTCTCATCCTACATTGAGGACAATGTAGTGTTTAAGTGTGGGGAGGGAAGACCGAGTCTGTATTTTGAGTCATAAAACTGAGTCTGTATTTTGAGTCATAAAAAATAATATCCATAAAAATTAAAAAAAAAAAATTCAAAAATGTCATTGAATTAGAATTTTTACAAATAAATGGAAAATGATAGGTAGAATTGGAAACTGCTTGTGAATTAAAATAAAAAATAAAAAGTAAAAAAAAAATAAAAAAAATAAAGAATAGAAAGTGTGTCTGATTTGTAATGTTTTGGTAGGCCCACCCGACTTAAGAGCTTAAACATCCTGATAATGTATCTAGGTTTAAATGAATAATTAAATCAGAATATCTTGTGGGTTCTTATCTTAGGGGTGTCGGTAAGGTCGAAACTGTCAACATAGGGTGATAGGTACCTTTATAAACAAAAATTTATAAGTTTTTAAAATTATTTGGCACACCGCTTTATTTTTATGAAAATAAATCCGAAAGTTGGTGGCGCCCGCATTCCATAATCCATCTTGCATGAGCTTAATTAAATCAATTGAAAGCTTGAGTTTCGCCTACGTGTTTCCCTTCGGGATGGTGACTTGGAGGATACACCCATGGGCGGGACTTAGGTGATCAATAAGTTTGGATGACTAAGTTAGGTTTATGTGTTTCCCTTCGGGATGGCGACTTGAAGGATACACCCCTATTCCGAAGCTTATCAATTTCATTGCTTAAGAACTGCAGCCTACGTGTCATATATCGTGTTCCAGCGTGATTGAAACACCACTGGGTTAGGTTCATTCATAAAATAATAATAAAATCTAAAAACATGCACCCATCGATCCATAATTCCATAATTTTCAAAAACATATAAATTGGTGTTTATAATGGTGGGAAATCTATATGGTTTAACCCAGGCCTAAACATGACCTTGAGATGGAATTAGGCTAAGTCGTAGTTTTCTGAGTATGAGACCCATAGATAGATTTTTGGCTTGGTAATAGATAGAATAATAGATCACATAATCAGGTTCTCGAGAGTCGGTGGTTGGGTTTAGTCGGATAGAAATATCAATTGTTACAGTTAGCGCGTGATTATATTTGAAATGATTAAATGAATGAGAGTGTGAAAAGCAGGTTCCCAATTATGATTCCATTGAAAATATTTTTCGGGACGAAAAAAGATAAGTGTGGGGATGTGATAAGCGACCAAAGTTTTATGCATTAAAGGGTGTAACATGTTATATTTATGTAAATTAACATGTGGAATAAAAAAGTTTTGTGTAGCTATGCATGTGCAGGTGTTGAAAGCTTAAAGTATGATTTTGGAAGATATTAAGTGAGAGATGCAAGAGTCGGAAGAGACACGGAGAAAACAGGGCAGAAACCCAGGATCCAACGTAAGCCTACGCCACCTAGCGTAAGCCTACGCCATGCAGCGTAAGCTTACGCCTCCCAGCGTAGGCCTACGCCTAACCAGTTTATTCACAGCAGGCTTCAGTATTGCGGCGTAAGCTTACGCCAAACCAGCGTAAGCTTACACTGGTTACGTTATTTTGACGCGGATTTTCGGGAAACTGCCGATTTTGAGAGTTTAAGTGGGGGTTTCTTCCCCAAATTCGAAATCATCTTTTTGACATCAGCTCTTGGGCGATTTTGGGAGTTCTGGGAGGCTAAGGAACACGATTCTAACATCAACTTGAAGATTGAAGATGATCTCCATCACCATGAGCGGCTAATTCACTTGTGGCTTCCTCTAGGCGGACGGTTCATATAGGTTTCATGTTTTGATTCAGTTTATTTATGTTTTTGGATCTATTTAGTTTCTGACAATAACTGAGTAGATTGATGTATTAGTTATTTTAAACAGTTTATTTGAGTGCTTTGAGTTTGCTTGCTTTACGATCTTGTTCGGTTGATGACAAAACCTACTAGCAGGGTTGGGTGACTAAATGGGGCAACTTGGCATTCATAAATTGGGTGATTGAATTATACTGGTTTGTGACGGAACTGGTTGTATAGGTTGCTGACAACAGCCTGTCTTCAATTACTATTTTAACTGATTTTCCAACACTATGTCTATGTGGTGTCCAATTAAATAACTGAGTTTTGCATAAACCTAGAATCTGAAGTTTGGAGGAGGTTGCATTTTTATTTGATCTGTGTTTTCATTCTAATTATCAAACTAAGCAATTTCACTAACCACTTATTCCTCATGGATACGATACTCTTCTTACCCTTACTAGTTAAGTGTTTAAGGATTGTTTTTGACCGACCTAATGACATCGATCAATAACCAATAATAGGAATGCTGTATGCTTACGGCACTTCTTTGCACAGTTCGGTTCGGTTATTAGCCTTAACCGAAACCAAAACCGAAGTCATCGGTTAATGGATTTTATTAACCCATCGGTTTTCGGTTAATCGGTTCGGTTTATTCGGTTAGTTTGTCGGTATTCGGTTCAGTTCGGTTAATTTTGGTTAATAACCAAAACCAAACTTTGGCTATAATTTTTTATTAGCAATACATGAAATGGAGTTAAAAATACATGAAATGGAGGTATAAATACATGAAATGGATGTATAATTACATGAAATAGATGTATAAATACATGAAATGAACGTATAAAACATGAAAATACATGAAATTGAGGTATACATGGTAGAATAATAAGAAAATATGGATAGTTCGGTTCGGTTAATTTTGGTTAACCATGGATAAAAAAAACCGATAACCGAACTTCGGTTAGTTCGGTTTTTGGTTGGTAATACAATCACAAATCTCAAAAAAAAAACAAATAGCTGATTTAAATCAATAAACGTATACCATGCGGTGGTGATGATACGACGAGAGTAATCCGGTCAAAAAACTGTACAGCTAAGTTCATGATTGTAGCCTCCGGTGCGTTTCCACTGATTTTTCCGACGGATAGTCACTGATTTTTCCGACGGATAGTGGGCAATATATGATGTTAATCCCGGCCCAGCTGACCGAGAACCCGATGACCCAACACCCGACCGAGAAACAAGCCTCGAATGATCAGATTATAAAGTTGAAGTTTTCTTGTTTCTCTCCTTGTGAATCGTTTCTCCACTTTCATCCAGATCAATATATAGAGGGTGTCGGAGGTGGGCAGAATAGAGAAAGTTCATGATTGTAGCCTCTGGTGCGTCTCCACTGATTTTTCCGACGGAGAGACAATGGCTCCATTGTTTGTATCTTCTTGTAGAAAGTTGATTCAAACTAAAAGTCTTGGTAGACATAGACAATAATGGCATTGCTGTATGCTTACGGAAGTTCTTTGATTCGGTGGTGGGCAGTATAGAGAGGGTGGTGTAGCAAGATAGAACTTTTACAGAAATAGAACCTCGGGTCAAATTTCTTGGAAGTAAATTTAGAGATTGAGAACCGAAAACTAACGAAACCGAACCGAAATTAACCCAAAACCGATTAACCAAAAAACGAATTAACTGAAGATCGGTTATCAGTTTTTTTTTGTACCCTCGATTAACCGAAATTAACTGAACCGAACCATCCATATTTTCATATATTTCTAGCTTTTACACCTCCATTTCATGTTTTATACATTCATTTCATGTATTTATACATCTATTTAGTGTATTTATATATCCATTTCACGTATTTATACCTCCATTTCATGTATTTATACCACCATTTCATGTATTGCTAAGCAAAAATTATAGCCGAAGTTTGGTTTTGGTTATTAACCAAAATTAAGCGAACCAAACCGAAAATTGACAAAATAACCGAATAAACCGAACAGATTAACCGAAAACCGATCGGTTAATAAAATTGAATAACAGATGACTTCGGTTTTGGTTTCGGTTAAGGCTAATAACCGAACCGAACCGTGCACACCCCTAGTATAGATACACGAAATAGATGTATAAATACATAAAATAAACGTATAAAACATGAAATACATAAAATAGATGTATACATATTAGAAATATATGAAAATAAGGATGGTTCGGTTCGGTTATTAGACTTAACCGAAACCGAAGTCATCGGTTAATATATTTTATTATCGGATTGGTTTTTGGTTAGTTGATTCGGTTTATTCGTTTAGTTTGTCGGTTTTTAGTTCGGTTCGGTTAATTTTGGTTAATTACCAAAACCAAACTTCGGCTATAATTTTTGCTTAGCAATACATGAAATAGAGGTATAACTAAATGAAATAGAGGTATAAATACATGAAATGAAGGTATACAGCTAGAAATATATGAAAATATGGATGGTTCGGTTCAATTCTGTTAATTTCGATTAACGAGGGTATAAAAAAAATCGATAACCGATCTTCGGTTAATTCGGTTTTTGGTTAATCGGTTTTCCGTTAATTTCGGTTATGTTTATCTCGGTCTTCTGTTAACGGTTCGGTACATGAAGTTACACGTTAATTTCGGTTCTGTTTATCTTTGGTAAACGGAGCACGATGACGATAAAAGTAATAAACATCCACTGCATTTTCAAGGCTCTTGATGCACCATTCCGCGGATAAGTTTGGACGGCACTTAACAAACGCGTAAATGGTTGTTGAATTCGGTCATGCTATGTTTCCCGTTGCAAACTTCCGCAGCCAACCACATGCTGCATCAACCTTCATAAACTCCATCATAAGTACCCGAACATCTGCTTTGAAGATTTCTAGGTACTTGGTCGTGACATTAGGGTTCACGAGAACCACCTGAAACTTGTCGGTTGAACTTCAACCAGCACTCGCAATAATAGATCGCGACCCTCTTTGACTTGAGACAAATCAACCCTGCTTTGATAATGGATTGATTGATACAACTCTTGCACAAAGATCAATCAATGTCACACGGCCGTAGAATTCACTGTGTTCTCACCTTGGCCGATGGAGTGAGTAAAACATCCGGCGCCCGTGTTAGTGGTGGGCAGTATAGAAAGGGCGGTGTTTAGATTTTTTTCATATTGACTTGTGATGGCGAAGCTGTCATCGCCATCACAAGAGGTGTAAAAATAGTGGAAATGGGCATGGCCTATGGTGATGATGTTTGTAAATGCCGAAATAAAGAGGAATTTTACGGCGATGGTCATGATAACATGTTGAATGATTTGTCCGACGCAGAGAGGGAGTCGGACTAAGCATTGGCTTTATAGCCTCTACCCTCTGATGTACGACTTGGGTGTAGTTGCAGATTGTCTGCAAACTCTAGTAGACGTGGTGTAGCAAGATAGGTCAAAAATCAACGACGAAGACATTTTACAGAAATAGAAAGCATGAATAGAAATGCTATAAAGAATTGGAGCCTTATATTTTTCTTGTAATTGCGAACTTTGAACTCTCTCATTATGATTCTTCTTCTTCCTATTTCTTAGGAAGGCACAAACAGAAGCGGTTATTATGATAACAATAACTATCATAATAACAACTACTATTATCACTGTGTTGTTTTTTGCTCCTTAAATAGAAAATGTTAGTTAATTTTTTGGTATTCTTTCAAAATAATAATACGATCACAAATATTAAAAAAATAAAATAGTTGAATTAATTCAAAAACCGTATACCATGGGGTGGTGATGATAGAGGCGTAGTTGCGGGTGGTGGTGGTGGAGATATGACGAAAGTAATCCCGTCAAAGAACTGTTTAGGGGTGTGCATGGTTCGGTTCGGTTATTAGCCTTGACCGAAACTGAATTCATCGGTTACTATATTTTATTAACCGATCGGTTTCGGTTTATTCGGTTACTTTGTCGGTTTTCGGTTCGGTTTGGTTAATTTTGGTTAATATCCAAAACCAGAATTCGGCTATAATTTTTGCTTAACGATAAATAAAATTGAGGTATAAACACATGAAATGGTTGTATAAATACACGAAATAGATGTATTAATACATGAAATTGAGGTATAAAATATGAAATACATGAAATGGACGTATACAAGCTAGAAATATATGAAATTATGGATGGTTTGCTTTGGTTCAGTTCGGTTCGGTTATTAGCCTTAACCGAAACTGAAGTCATCAGTTAATATATTTTATTAATCGATCGATTTTTGGTTAATCGGTTTGGTTTATTTGGTTAGATTGTCAGTTTTCGGTTCGGTTCGGTTAATTTTGGTTAATAACCAAAACTAGACTTCGGCAATAACTTTTGCTTAACAATACGTAAAATTGAGATATAAATACATGAAATGGAGGTATAAATACATGAGGTGGATGTATAAATACACGAAATAGATGCATAAATACATGAAACGAAGGTATAAAACATGAAATAGAGGTACACTCAATCCTGATTCTCTTAACCGTGACACTCATATTGTGGAAACCTGACTTGAGAAACTTGTTTACTTGGGAGGAGCAATCTTTAAGACGTTCATTGTTGTGTTTATTTCTATCACATTGTATTTCTAATATGGTCACTGAGCGGCTTGTGCTCAGGTTTCTTTTGGTTGGATTAAAAAACAACATTCCCTATTTTCGGGAAGTTATCTCCGATATGGCAACATCGGCTGAGCAAGAAGTGTTGTTACCCTGCAGTGGAGTGTTACTTTGTAGTGGAACAACCGGAACCGGAAGGTTGGGGTCGTGAGAGGCTCTATCCAACATATAAAGAACCTGGTCCATTGTGGGTGTCTGAGTGTCATTTTCTTGAAGACAGAGTAATGCTATTTGTATGGTTCTGGTAAAATGCTTCAAGGCACTTGGTCCGACCTTCATCAATGGGTCTATAATATTTGCCAGTTTGATTCTGCCAACATGCCCATACCTGCAGGAGATTAAGAATTTTTTTTTTCAGCATAAATCCAGTACTACAATAGGAAAAAAAAAAGAATTTCAAGCTAACAATTATTACGTGTCTTTTATGTATATATTCTTATATAATTTTAATGTGGAAGAAGGTTACGCACATGGCTAACAACGGACTCTGCATCTTTAGAACATCGGTTAGTTCTCCTTTCACATGCTATGATCTCTACTATCAATACTCCGTAACTAAACACGTATTTTTTCATTGAGAAATGACCAGAATTGAAATATTCTGGAGCTATGTAACCATTGTGTGACAATTAAAGCGACCAAATTGTAAGCATTGACACTATATTTTCTTGGAAAGGAGGGGTTAATAAATTTAATAAAACACTTCGTATGAATTCGTATATATACTTAATTATCAGGTTCCAACAATTTCCGCGTCGTGTTCAGTTTCCCCTCGATTAAATAATGTTTCAAGTGCCTTCATATCCATGTGAACTATATTTAGACTGCAATCTTCATGCAAGTAGAAAAGACCTTTTGCAACTACTGTTATGATATTATGTTGCATATCCCAATCAAGTTGTTCACGCTTAGATGGATCTAAATGAATCATTAAGATGTAAGCATGCGTTACAATATTCAATACAACAAAAGACAATATAGAGTATCTAGTTAATTATCATGTATTGTAAGAAGCAACATGGATGGTTGAAAAATTACCGAATATAAACCTAAGACTTCCATTTGACAAGTACTCATACACAAGCAGGCGTTCTCTTTCTTCTATACTAAATCCGCAAAGTCGGACCAGGGTGCGATGCTGGAGCTCACCCAGTATCAAGACCTCGTTCTTGAATTGTAGGTCACCTTGCCCAAGTTTCCTATGTAGTAGCCTCTTTACAGCGAACTCCTCCCCGTCTTCAAATATGCCCTAAATCAAATACCATATGTATATTAGCATCAACAAGAAGTAAGCAAGATCTGTTTGTTAGTGCATAACCGATAAACAACACTAAATCCTCCTTTCCCCAACTTTGAGTCATCGGAGAAGTCATTTGTTGCTAGTTTCAGAAAGTTGAAGCTGTATTGTATAGCTTTAGGAGCTTCAATATCTAGTTAAAAGAAAGAAAGAATTGGAATTAACTTTAGAGATTGAGAACTTGATTGTCACTAATATACTATAAAGTATAAAGAATTGGATCCTTAGGTTTTTCTTGTAATTATGAACATTGAACTTACTCTCATTATGATTCTTCTTCTTCCTATTTCTTAGGAAAGCAGCGGTTATTATGATAACAATAACTAGAAATATATGAAAATATGATGGTTCGGTTCGGTTATTAGCCTTAACCGAAACCGAAGTCATCGGTTAATATATTTTATTATCGGATCGATTTTTGGTTAAATGATTCGGTTTATTCGGTTAGGTTGTCGGTCTTCAATTCGGTTCGGTTAATTTTGGTTAATATCCAAAACTAGACTTCGGCTATAATTTTTGCTTAGCAATACATGAAACAGAGGTATAAATACGTGAAATGAATGTATAAAACATGAAATACATGAAATGGATGTATACAAGATATGAATATATGAAAATATGGATATTTCGGTTAATTTCGGTTAACGGGGGTACACAAAAAATCGATAACCGATCTTCGGTTAATTAGGTTATTGGTTAATCGGTTTTCCGTTAATTTCGGTTCTGTTTTTCTCGGTTTTCTGTTAACGGTTCGGTTATTGCTCACCCCTAGAACTGTTTAGTGTTGTACATGAAGTTACACGTGGGTTGGAATAGCGTCCCTTTGGTAAACGGAGCACGATGACCATACAAGTAATAAACATCCACTGCATTTTCAAGGCACTTGATGCACCATTCCGCGGATAAGTTTGGACGACACTTAACAAACGCGTAAATGGTTGTTGAATTCGGGCATGCTATGTGTCCCGTTGCAAACTTCCGCAGCCAACCACATGCTGCAGCAGGCTTCATAAGCTCCATCATGAGTACCGTGACACCTGCTTTGAAGATTTCTGGGTACTTGGTCGTGACATTAGGGTTCACGAGAACCACTTGGAACTTGTTGGGGGAACTGCAACCAACACTCGCAATAATAGATCGCGACCCTCTTTGACTTGAGACAAATCAACCCTACTTTGATAATGGATTGATTGATACAACTCTGGCATAAAGATCCATCAATGTCACATCAGCACATGGCCGTAGAATTCACTGTGTTTTCACCTTGGCCGATGGAGTGAGTAAAACATACGGCGTCCGTGTTAGTGGTGGGCAGTATAGAAAGGGCGGTGCTTAGATTTTTTTCATATTGACTTGTGATGGCAAAGTTGTCATCGCCATCACAAGAGGTGTAAAAATAGTGGAAATGGGCATGGCCTATGGTGATGATGTTTGTAAGTGCCGAAATAAAGAGGAATTTTACGGCGATAGTCATGATAACATGTTGAATGATTTGTCCGATGGAGAGAAGGAATCGGACTAAGCATTGGTTTATAGCCTCTGCCGGTGTAGTTGCAGATTGTATGCAAACTCTAGTAGACGTGGTGTAGCAAGATAGGTCAAAAATCAATGATGAAGAACTTTTACACAAATAGAAACTTGGGTTAAATTAAAACATAACCAATAATAGAATTGCTTACAACATTTCTTTCCTTCTGTATCTCGACTGATTTACTTTTGTTAACTTCTGGTAGACGTGGTGTAGCAAGATAGGTAAAAAATGAAAGACGAAGAAATTTTACATAAATAGAAGCATGAATAGAAATGCTTACAGCCTCTTTATGATGAAACAACTTCACTGTCACAAGTCGTTTTTACGGCGAAAACTGTAGGTCAAAAATTATAACTCATGGTTATCATAACTTCTGGTAGACCTCGTTCTTCAATTGTAGGTCACCTTGCCCATGTTTCCTATGTAGTCGCCTCTTTACGGTGAACTCCGCCCCGTTTTCAAATTTGCCTTAAATCAAATACTATATGTATATTAGCATCAACAAGTAGTAAGCAACATCTGTTTGTTAGTGCATACCTGATAAACAACACCGAATCCTCCTTTCCCCAACTTTGAGTCATCGGAGAAGTCATTTGTTGCTAGTTTCAGCAAGTTGAAGTTGTAATGTATAGCTTTAGGAGCTTCATAATCCGTGGTATCTAGTTAAGAGAAAAAAATAATTGGAAGTAACTTTAGAGATTGAGACCTTGATTATCACTAATATACTATAAAGAATTGGAATCTTAGATTTTTCTTGTAATTGTGAACTTTGAACTTACTCTCATTATGATTCTTCTTCTTCCTATTTCTTAGGAAGGCACAGACAGAAGCGGTTATTATGATAACAATAACTATCATAATAACAACTACTATTATCATTATGTTGTTTTTTGCTGCTGAAAAAGAAAATGTTAGTTAGTTAATTTTTTGGTATTCTTTCAAAATAATAATACGATCAAAAATATCAAAAAAAATAAAATAGTTGATTTAATTCAAGAACCGTATACTATGAGGTGGTGATGATAGAGGCATAGTCGCGGGTGGTGGTGGTGGAGATATGACGAGAGTAATCCCGTTAAAGAACTGTTTAGGGGTGTGCACGGTTCAGTTCGGTTATTAGCCTTAACTGAAACCAAAACCGAAGTCATCGGTTATTATATTTTATTAACCGATCGTTTTTCGGTTAATCGGTTCGGTTTATTCAGTTAGTTTGTCGGTTTTCGGTTCAGTTCTGTTAATTTTGCTTAACAATACATGAAATCTATATCTATATCTATACTATCTAATAAATAAAGGTTTTTCTTGCCACATGTCGCCTCCATATTCACCCTCATCATTTTTTTCCCGCTTTTCTCTCATATTAAATACATTTTCATCTTTTAATAATAATAATATATTTAAAAAAATAATAATTATTCTAATAAAATACATTTATTTAAATTATCTTTTATCATAAAAAACTTTGAAATCTAATTATTTAACTTTTATTTTCAATCTAGTAGTAATGAAAGTCAAATTATATTAAATAGTAATTAACGTATTTTCAAAACCCAATTATATATTAATTTTTACATATTTTAAATTTTATTTTTTATCCTTAATATATGTATGATATTTTTCACCCCGTGTGTAATACACGGGGTCTAAGCTAGTAGAGGTATAAATACAAGAAATGGTTGTATAAATACACGAAATAGATGTATAAATACATGAAATAAAGGTATAAAACATTAAATACATGAAATTGACGTAAACAAGCTAGAAATATATGAAAATATGGATGGTTTGGTTTGCTTCAATTGTGTTCGGTTATTAGCCTTAACTGAAACCGAAGTCATCGGTTAATATATTTTATTAACGGCCAATTTTTGGTAATCAGTTTGGTTTATTTGGTTAGATTGTCGGTTTTCGGTTCGGTTAATTTTGGTTAATAACCAAAACTAGACATAGCAATGGAGGTATAAATACTTGAAATGGATGTATAAATACACGAAATTGATGTATAAATACATGAAATAAAGGTATAAAACATGAAATACATAAAATGGAGGTATACAATCTAGAAATATATGAAAATATGGGTGGTTTGGTTCGGTTCGGTTAATTTCGGTTAACCGGGGTACAAAAAAACCGATAACCAATCTTCGGTTAATTCGGTTTTTGGTTAATCGGTCTTCGGTTCTGTTTTGTCGGTTTTCAGTTCAGTTTCTGTTAACGGTTCGGTTATTGCTCACCCCTAACTGTTTAATGTTGTGCATGAAGTTACACATGGGTTGGAATAGTGTCCCTTCGGTAAACGGAGCACGATGACCACACAAGTAATAAACATTATAAGACCCCAACCCGGACATCCTACAGTTGGTTCTCATAACGGATTGTTTTCATTAAAAACACATTTATTACTAATCATTCTACAGCGGATGTCTTTCTAAAAACATTTATAACCATTTAATGTTATTAGGTTTACCTTACGAATGTCTGCACACCGATCCGAGTAACGCCGCTCCCAAGCCAAGATACGTTAATACACCGCTTACTTGCAAACAATCTAACGTACACACAAAGTCAGCTACGCTGAGTGAGTTCTAATAGTTTAATTTAAATAAAAACCATCACACGAAGTTCTTCGGTTTAAATCACTTGGACCCTCCGGTCCTTGTAAAATATAATTACACTTTATTAATGAATAACTATCCCATGTCAGCCCATGACATCCCGTAACCATTTATCACCCGATGTAATATCCGAGATATTTCGACCCATCTTTTGCACGTATATCTAAATTAAAACTTTAAAACGGCAAATACCTATGGATATATATATGTGTGATAAATATGGCTATATATGTATATATAAAGATAGATCCTTAAATAACACAAATATATATATATAACAATAAAAACAACTCTAAACTTATTTGATTTTGTAAAATAAATCTATTTTTGTTTAACACAAAAGTTCAGGGACTAAACCGTCATTCCCCGGAACTTATTTTAAGCTTAAAAGAACTTTTAACCTGAAATGTTAAAACAGAAACTACAAGGGCCTGTTTTGCCATTTCCGCCAAACTCTCGAACCAGAATCAGATCACGAGTTCGAGTCCCGCAATGGCCGGTTTCGAGCCGTTTTAGTAAAAAAAAACGCGTTTCCCATCCAAATACAGTGAACCTCGGGTTCCGGTCGCGCATGCGACCAAAGCCAACCAAGCGTGATGATCGAATTAAATGCTAATCACGCATGAATTCAAATTCGAGCCGTTCGAACCTAACCGCGAACTCCTCACCTAATCGGGCATTTAATCTCGGAATTGTGTATAAATACGAGTACCAGTGGGTAGACGACATCACACCACAACGCTTTCCACCCTCAATTCGGCGAAATCAAACCTACATTTTCCGGTTTGGAGCCACGACCTCCGACGACCACCACAGTCCCGATCTCCCTCGTTTCTGCATCAATTCAGGTAATCTCAATGGCCAATCGATTGTAAATCTCTCATTGATCGAAAGCCCTATGTTTGATTCAATTAACAGAGGGTTAATCGATGTGCAATTAACAGAAATCGATTTCTAGGGTTCTTACGATTTGGGGCTGTGTTGGGTTTGTATTTTTAAATTTTCCTTCTGGTTAAATTAACAGCGAGACCCGTAGCCGGGATGGTTAAGGCGTCTGTGTAGGCGTGACCCGGTCAGTGACCCGGGTTCGAACCTGTTAAGCAGGGCGTTACCCTTTTCCATTTTTTTATCCTTTTTAAACAACCTTTAATTCTTTTAATAATTTTTATAAATTCTGCTAAACTTTTATAAACTCAAAAATAATTTTTATTTATACTTTTACATTCTGGAACATTTTTAATTAAATGAAACTTAGTTAAACACATAAAAAAAATTAAATCTTTAATCTTGGTTTTAAATTCATAAAAACCATAAAAATGATTTAAAACTTTTATAAAACTTATAATTACACTGAAACTATTTATTAAAAACAGTAAACTTAATTTATTATTTGTATTCTAAATTGAAAGAATTCTTTTACCCTAATATTTAATTTTATAAATTTTTGTTATAAACTCAGAAAAGTTTATCTATTTAAAAATCAGGAACTTATAAAGTTATAAACTTAGACACTTTCTAAAATTATATAAACATAAATCTATTTGTTTATGTGAAACGAGAGAAATGATTATACTTTATTTATTTCCTAAATAATTATAAAGTTATAAACTTTATAAAAACTAAATGAAAACTTTAAACATTTATGAACTTGTAAAACTTTATTTAAACACTTATAAGCTTATAAATTAATAGAAACTCTATTTAAAACCTATTAAACTTATGGTTTTCCTTTTTAGACTATAAAAATGTTTATAAACTTATAATTAAGATATAACCATATTATATTTAATATCTTATAAACTTATAAGTGTTATTATCTATTTAAACGTATTTATATTACGAATTAATTTGTATTATAAATACTTAATACTTAGAAACTTAATCAAATCTCAAATGATTTATGTTGATTAAATAAGTGATTATTCTCGTAAATTATTTAATTCTAAATACTTAGAAAACTATTTTGATTATTCTTACCTAACTTGTATAGTTAATAATTGTGAAACTTTTAAATAATTATTTTAATTAATAATTATTCTAATCTATAAATCTATTAAACTTTGACATACAAGTCTTGTATCAAAACCTTTATTATAAACTTGATTTAAATTTCATAAACACAAATCATATCCGTCTCCCATTTGGAACCCTAGTCAAAATCCTGAAAATCTTAAAATTCTTGTCCTAGACGTTTAAGGTCATACTTGAAACTTTAGACTTATATTCTTAGGCTTATCGTGAGGATATTCTCCCTCTCCAAGTCTTGCAAATACTTATCCGTGTCGGATACTCTTCATCAATCCATGTGAGTATACTTAACCCCTTTTTCCTTTCTATACTTTTGGGGTGAAACATGTTCAAAACTTTAAACTTATACAATTCTTGTACAACTATGACTAGATGCTTATTTTTATGTTAAACTTGAGACTTGTATGCTTAGATTAAACTTAAAACTAGCACATTCATTAACTTTGATCAAGCCTATGGTAACAATGATAGATCTATTGTATTTGACCAATCCACCTTGATTGATTGACCCCTTCGGGGGGGAGCCCTTGGTGATTGTTACTGAATTAAACTTTAAACTTGAGACTTATAAGGGTAACCTGCGGGTTATGCCTAAACTTGGTTAGAGGGTTGAAGTGCACAATGTTTAAGATACTTGTTTCTCATACTTACATTATAGAATGCATATATCATAGTGAATTGTAATTCTTTCCAAATACTTGTTAATCTATGTCAAAACCTTTGTATCTTACCAACTATTTTGTAGTTGACAGATTCTTTCACATGTTTCAGGTTCTACATCATGAGACTTGTTTGTGATCATATAGGACGCTTTGGACCTAGACTACTTATTAAATAAATGTTGTATACTTGTTATTTCCTTTGTATTGAACCTTTGAATCTATTTATTAATGAAATATTGAAACTTTAATAACTTTGTCTTATTGAACAACCGCGTCTGCCCCGACGTATAATCCGCCGTCGGTTGGGGTGTGACAGATTGGTATCAGAGCCTTGGTTATAGGAAATTAGGTTATTAGACACTTGACTATAACTTAGGAGACCCAAACATGAGTTATCTCATGTCCTTTACTAGGAATTCTCTCCTCATTCTATTCTTAAATCTTATACTTGAACGCTTGGAGATTCTACGTTTCTACTTACCTACGTGCTATAAGAGTCTACTACATCGAGGACACGTTCTTAGGCTTTAAGTCTAAGCCACCACTAAACTCTCATCACGAGTATTTAAGTTCTAGACAATGTAGGAGAACTCGTGCGGACCGGAAGGGTGGATACCTGTATTCTGGGAAATTCTGTCAAGGAAAGCATTTCATACAAATCTAAATCAACCGATGGACCCGTATGCTTTCCTGGGAATTCTTGGGATGAGTATCCGCTTATAGGAATTCATGACTTCTCTAAACATTAGTGAGCTCAAATTTCTCTTGATATGTCAAAGTACTCACTTAGTATGCACTAAATGAGTACCATCTCAAATACTTTACGCTTCATAAATTCATGATTCAAAAACTTTCCTCAGTAACCTTTACTCTATGATTCCTATGTTCCGTCTTTTCAAGAATGGTCACATGACAGCATGCTTACTCGTCATGACCTGAAGGAGTTACCTTCAAGGAAAAATTCTTATGAGACTATACTTAAAGACTATATACATAAACTTATATTTATGCAGATACTACCCAATAAGCTTCATGACCGTTGTAATACAACCCTTAGAACTATGTATTACCCTACAAATTCTTCTACAAAACTTCATTATTTTATAAATATGACACCTAAGAGGTAACCCTTGTAGTTTTACCTTACCTCCTTAACACTTAACCAAGTTTCACTTGATAACTAAATCAAGACTTTTATACATCTCAAAACTTTCATACGTCCTTAAACTTCATGATCCTTGTAATACTAACACATTTAAAACCATGTATTACCCTACAAGTTCTTTTACGAACTGCATTATTTTATAAACTTGTCACTAAATGGGAAACTCTTGTGTTTTCATTTTATCACTCACAACTTTACTTGATGATTTACTCAAACTTTGCTACACTTTAGTACATCCCAAAACTTTCATTACATCCTTAAAACTTACACATCACCGTTTCTTGTAAACAAAACTTAACATCTTTTGAATCAAAAATTAAAAGAAATTCGTAACTTAAGTGTCTTTCCTTGCAAGAGAAGAAGCCTACTATGGAATAGACAAGCTCCACGTTTAAAGACTCTAAGCCCGCAAAGAAACCTTGACATAGTACCTTAAACCCAAACATCGTTGACAATAACTGAGAGAAGTTGTAGGCCCATGAGGAAGTTCTGGCTAGGGAAATAGGGTACTTAAGTGAGTCCTTGTGACCACCCCTTCTTCCGGGAATTCTCTTCGTTAGCCCATCAACTTCCAATTAAAACTATTTTTGAAAATATTACTGTGATAACTCAGTATTATGAATAAAAACCTTTTGAACATATTAAATCAACTTACTTACTTTAATTTTCCGTTTAAATTGTCTTTCGTAAGGGCTAGAAGTCCCAAATTTTGAAACATTTAATGAGAGTTATTTTGAAATTTCATTTTGTTATCACTTATTAACTTGACTCTTCTTTCATCATTACAAACTTAACCCTCTTACCCAAACACTTTCGTCAAGAGTAGCTCACGTTAGTACTAGAGATAATTAACAACGTGGCATTAAACTATAAAAACCCTAAGTGACACGTATACTTGAAGAATAAACCTTGAATAAACCTTCTGATTTGTAAGCACCCTTTTAAAACAACACGACTTACGAACCGCTGTCGTAATCAACTATGATCCTTACCCTTTATATAAACTTCACACTTCAAAACTTGACCAACTTTTTGTTTGACAACCATACATACCTCTTTGTAAGTCCTACTTATACTACTCATCGTTGTTTAACTCATTATTCTTGAACATCTTAGTTATACACTATATAAAAGAAAGCTACGCATTTTTTATGAAACAAGATAAATTTGTAAACATACTATTATTATCAAAACTTTTCCCGCTACCCCATGCTAGGAGACTTTCCTCATCAAACTCTTGCCACGTAAAAGATTTGCTATATGTCACAACGGGAACTAAAGGCTTATATGCACGTTGCTAAAACATCAAACTTCGTATACACAACTATAAGGTCAGAGACTTTTGAGCCATGTAAAAACTTATACAAACATTCGAAACCGTATCCTTGAAAACTGAACACCTTCTAAACCAAAGTAAGCATGTACAACAAAACGTCATGTAAAACTTGGTTTCAATATTGAAACTTGAAATCAACTGACTTATCCTACTTTCAAACTCATACTTGGATTCTTAGTCTCGAAAACCTTTTGTGTTCGTCACAACTAAACCTTATAAGACTTGATAAACGTACATTCCAAATACACGAAAAAACTTCATTCTTTATACTAGAAACTAATATGAAGGGGGACATTGCTCTCTTTAGCAGAGTACCTCCCTAGTCTCTCTTCAAACCCAAACATCGGGATCCACCTAACCTTCTGGACAACTCGAATTTTCTACAAGGGAGCGTATAACGGTTAATTTTATTCTTAACGCTGTCCCACACCTCTCTTAAATACTAGAGTATTTAGATAACCACTTTATACTCAAAGCGTATTCGCATACTCCTGTACAATGAAGCTAAACTAAAAGACTATAAGCTATTCTATGTTTGACGTATTCTTGTTCAAACACAATTTAAACTATTCTATGTTTGACGTATTCTTGTTCAAACACAATTTAAACTATTCTATGTTTGACGTATTCTTGTTCAAACACAATTTAAACTATTCTATGTTTGACGTATTCTTGTTCAAACACAATTTAAACTATTATATGTTTGACGTATTCTTGTTCAAACACAATTTAAACTATGCTATGTTTGACGTATTGTTGTTCAAACACAATTTAAACTATTATATGTTTGACGTATTCTTGTTCAAACACAATTTAAACTATTATATGTTTGACGTATTCTTGTTCAAACACAATTTAAACTATGCTATGTTTGACGTATTCTTGTTCAAACACAAATTAAACTATTCTATGTTTGACGTATTCTTGTTCAAACACAATTTAAACTATGCTATGTTTGACGTATTCTTGTTCAAACACAACTTAAACTATTCTATGTTTGAAGTATTCTTGTTCAAACACAATTATATGTTTGACGTATTCTTGTTCAAACACTATGAACGTGTAAAGACTTTAAACTACTCCATGTTTGACGTATTCTTGTTCAAACATGATGAACATATAAGACTTTTAAACTACTCAAGGTTTGACGTATTCTTGATCAAACACGAGGAAAGTGTAAAGACTTTAAACTACTCGATGTTTGATGTATTCTTATTTAAACACAAGGAAACTTTGAAACTCTAAATCTTGTCACATTCTTTTCTCTTTAATTATTGAATGACGTTTCTCTCTATGGGACCCGTTAATCAATGATCACTCATACGTGGGAACACTAGTCATGAGTGAAACAAATTCTTGTACTCTTTCTTGATCCACACACAAACAGAAGGACCTATGCGGACTATGCGACGATTTGAATGCTTGCGGGTGCACACGTAAATATGAAAATCAACGTATGGGAAGACATAGTGAACTCTGTCTTGTGCTATAATCTAAGACTTATCATAAAAGGGTAGCCACGGAACTTAGGTACCGTAGCAATCCCTAGACGTATTAGTCTACAAACCCAAATCATTAAACTATCATCAAATCCATCCTGAGTGATGCATCTCACTCTAAATCTTGAATGGAAGTTCATCAGTTATCCTCTCAAAATACATTTCTGAAAACAGATCTTCATATGCTTCGGTAAAACTATATACTTCTGACAATCACGGGATATGAAACGTATAAATTCAAGCGTTATCTTAATCCTATGGATACTTTCCCTTTAAGAAGTCTAAACGTGACCTAGGGTTACTTATTTTTCCTCATTATCCTTGCGCATATCAATTCTTGAAAACAGTAAATTTCCTACTTTAATTTTGAGACGAAATTTCCTAAAATAGGGGAGACTGTAATATCCGAGATATTCCGACCCATCTTTTGCACGTATATCTAAATTAAAACTCGACTCCGTGTTAAAACTATTTCTTTAAAACGGCAAATAACTATGGATATATATATATATGTGATAAATATGGCTATATATGTATATATATAGATAGATCCTTAAATAACACAAATTTATATAATATATATATATATATGTAGGTCCTGAGCAGAACTGTAGACACAGATCTGCGGAGAAATTCTTCAAACAGTCCGGATCGAGAGGCGGAATCTCTGGATCCGGTATCACTCTCGAATCAGAAATGGTAGAGACGGGTGCGGGAATCACATACACGAACAGAAACATATGAAAGTGAAAAGAAGAGATAATTGAAAGCATAAAAAAACGTATGATTCTTTGAATGAAATGAAAATAAACGCTCGATCATACACTAACAATTAGTCTCACCCCAGGGTGAGCTCCCCCTGGGGTGGTGATTCCCTCTACAGACACACACTCACTCCTAGGGCATAATCTACTATATATAGGAGGCCAAGCACATGCGCCTTGTTTTCCAAGCCACCGCCCAATGGGCCTGAAAAACAGGTATCGAAACTACCTAGTTTCGATTGAACAAATGTTCAACCGAAACTAGTAGTTTCGATTGAACAAAAGTTCAACCGAAACTAGTAGTTTCGATACTGTAATTTCGATTGACAGCATCAGTCTCAAAATTATACTCAACAATATATATATATATAACAATAAAAACAACTCTAAACTTATTTGATTTTGTAAAATAAATATATTTTTGTTTAACATAAAAGTTCAGGGACTAAACCGTCATTCCCCGGAACTTATTTTAAGCTTAAAAGAACTTTTAACCTGAAATGTTAAAACAGAAACTACAAGGACCTGTTTTGCCATTTCCGCCAAACTCTCGAACCAGAATCAGATCACAAGTTCGAGTCCCACAATGGCCGGTTTCGAGCCGTTTTAGTCAAAAAACGCGTTTCCCGTCCAAATACAGTGAACCTCGGGTTCCAGTCGCGCATGCGACCAAAGCCAACCAAGCGTGATGATCGAATTAAATGCTAATCACGCGTGAATTCAAATTCGAGCCGTTTGAACCTAACCGCGAACTCCTCACCTAATCGGGCATTTAATCTCGGATATGTGTATAAATACGAGTACCAGTGGGTAGACGACATCACACCACAACGCTTTCCACACTCAATTCAGCGAAATCAAACCTACATTCTCCGGTTTGGAGCCACGACCGCCGACGACCACCACCGTCCCGATCTCCCTTGTTTCTGCATCAATTCAGGTAATCTCAATGGCCAATCGATTGTAAATCTCTCATTGATCGAAAGCCCTATGTTTGATTCAATTAACAGAGGGTTAATCGATGTGCAATTAACAGAAATCGATTTTTAGGGTTCTTACGATTTGGGGCTGTGTTAGGTTTGTATTTTTAAATTTTCCTTCTGGTTAAATTAACAGCGAGACCCGTAGCCGGGATGGTTAAGGCGTCTGTGTAGGCGTGACCCGGTCAGAGACCCGGGTTCGAACCTATTAAGCAGGGCGTTACCCTTTTCCATTTTTTTATCCTTTTTAAACAACCTTTAAATCTTTTAATAATTTTTATAAATTCTGCTAAACTTTTATAAACTCAAAAATGATTTTTATTTATACTTTTACATTCTGGAACATTTTTAATTAAATGAAACTTAGTTAAACACATAAAAAAAATTAAATCTTTAATCTTGGTTTTAAATTCATAAAAACCATAAAAATGATTTAAAACTTTTATAAAACTTATAATTACACTGAAACTATTTATTAAAAACAGTAAACTTAATTTATTATTTGTATTCTAAATTGAAAGAATTCTTTTACCCTAATGTTTAATTTTATAAATTTTTGTTGTAAACTCAGAAAAGTTTATCTATTTAAAAATCAGGAACTTATAAAGTTATAAACTTAGACACTTTCTAAAATTATATAAACATAAATCTATTTGTTTATGTGAAACGAGAGAAATGATTATACTTTATTTATTTCCTAAATAATTATAAAGTTATAAACTTTATAAAAACTAAATGAAAACTTTAAACATTTATGAACTTGTAAAACTTTATTTAAACACTTATAAGCTTATAAATTAATAGAAACTCTATTTAAAACCTATTAAACTTATGGTTTTCCTTTTTAGACTATAAAAATGTTTATAAACTTATAATTAAAATATAACCATATTCTATTTAATATCTTATAAACTTATAAGTGTTATTATCTATTTAAACGTATTTATATTACGAATTAATTTGTATTATAAATACTTAATACTTAGAAACTTAATCAAATCTCAAATGATTTATGTTGATTAAATAAGTGATTATTCTCGTAAATTATTTAATTCTAAATAATTAGAAAACTATTTTGATTATTCTTACCTAACTTGTATAGTTAATAATTGTGAAACTTTTAAATAATTATTTTAATTAATAATTATTCTAATCTATAAATCTATTAAACTTTGACATACAAGTCTTGTATCAAAACCTTTATTATAAACTTGATTTAAATTTCATAAACACAAATCATATCCGTCTCCCATTTGGAACCCTAGTCAAAATCCTGAAAATCTTAAAATTCTTGCCCTAGACTTTTAAGGTCATACTTGAAACTTTAGACTTATATTCTTAGGCTTATCGTGAGGATATTCTCCCTCTCTAAGTCTTGCAAATACTTATCCGTGTCGGATACTCTTCATCAATCCATGTGAGTATACTTAACCCTTTTTTCCTTTCTATACTTTTGGGGTGAAACATGTTCAAAACTTTAAACTTATACAATTCTTGTACAACTATGACTAGATGCTTATTCTTATGTTAAACTTGAGACTTGTATGCTTAGATTAAACTTAAAACTAGCACATTCATTAACTTTGATCAAGCCTATGGTAACAATGATAGATCTATTGTATTTGACCAATCCACCTAGATTGATTGACCCCTTAGGGAGGAGCCCTTGGTGATTGTTACTGAATTAAACTTTAAACTTGAGACTTATAAGGGTAACCAGAAGATTATGCCTAAACTTGGTTAGAGGGTTGAAGTGCACAATGTTTAAGATACTTGTTTCTCATACTTACATTATAGAATGCATATATCATAGTGAATTGTAATTCTTTCCAAATACTTGTTAAACTGTGTCAAAACCTTTGTATCTCTCCAACTATTTTGTAGTTGACAGATTCTTTCACATGTTCTACATCATGAGACTTGTTTGTGATCATATAGGACGCTTTGGACCTAGACTACTTATTAAATAAATGTTGTATACTTGTTATTTCCTTTGTATTGAACCTTTGAATCTATTTATTAATGAAATATTGAAACTTTAATAGTCAACCTTGTGATATTGAACAACCGCGTCCGCCCTGACGTATAATCCGTCGTCGGTTAGGGTGTGACACCCGAGACTCAACCTATACTCCCATCATACAATATAACAACCTTACAACCATAACAACATAGACTCAACATACTATGCTAACAACTCGTATCCAAGATTACACATGGACCCGACTCCGGGTTAACACAACCTACCCTAGAACACTAACACACCCGGCCTTAACCAAGGCTCTCACAAATAACTGACACGACTCTCATACACGTCACGTCACAAGTCCTGACACAACGGTCAGTCTAACTCTACACGTCACAATTCAACACGTCAGAATAACACAAACTCATACACAGTAAATATAACTAATCACTAGCATGCAAATTAACACTCATATGTACGCATGCAAATACATACCTCATCGCTACACCCTCTTCAGGGTTACCCTCGTCAGGGTGATCAACACACCCTGAGCTCATCATTAACCTGTTAAATAATTGTCACCTATGGTGACTTCCCGAAGGACCCCGTCCTCTACGATCATGTTTGCCGTGCCACAAGGACAACGAAGCAAACCCGACACTTAAATACAAACACGTAATATCACACCTTATACACATAACTCATTAACTACACACACCTCACGCATAACCCTAGGACGACATAGTTAATGTTATAAATTCATTAGCATTTAAAAAAGGCACGACCGTACCCGTTCGGCCCTTAACACGTCACGCACTAACAACCCATATCATTAACTCACACATAAAATCATAGGCATTTAACTTAAAGCCCGGCTCTCCCCGATTCACCCATAGCACACCATTGACCCTACGACTCTTAATAATCATTTTATATTCAAAATATGGTGGGTTAGAACCCAAAACCCTTAACACGGTTTATTATATTAACACCACGTGAATGTACGTACGTTAGCCCCAAAACAGTAAAACGTTTAAAAGAAGGGGACTAGAAACTCACCTTTACTTAGCATGCTTCGGTCCCTAGAGTCGGCTAGCTTCTTGTGCTTGCTCGTCAATCTCGTACCTAAAATATACACAACACGCGTGTTAATGCATGACTCGGGTTTTTACACATTTGTTCTCTCGCGTAACATGACTACGTGTACAACTACACGCGTAACCAAGTCACCATACAGGACGTCCATGCGATTCGTAAGTGTTCACTTGCGTCTCATGCATACCCTCGGGTCACCCAACTCGTAACGTAACGGACTGACACCTCCACTCCTCCGTACGGTTCCTCGCACTGCACGTAACACCCGAACAAAGTCCCTCCGGGCTCCCCGATCGCTTCACGCAGCCTAGCCTTCCCATCTCAGCCGTGAACAGCCCCACACATGGCTGCCATGGCCGATTGACATCATCCCAGCCCGTCATCGTCTTTACTAGGTTATCACAGCCCCATCGTCGCCATTGTAACCACTCGTCACCTTCCCCGCGCACCCCCACTCTCGGCCAGACCTACGAGACCACATTCCCATCTTCTCGCCACTGTCGTGACACATTCCACATTGTCGACATGCCGCCGCAGCTGCTACCAAGCCACCACATCCCCCATCGGCTACTATCTCTCACCGTTGCTTCGCAGTGGCGACTCCCGCCACCTCCGATACCATCCCACACGCACCACTGTTGCCACCCACACTGCCATGCACCTCGTCGCATGCATCGTCTCTTCCCTCTACCTTCACGGCCACCCCCTTTGACGTCAGCATGGCGCTACACCCGTAACCACCACTATTTCCATCGTCGGAGATCAAGAACTCCCACTCCACACCCTAAACGAATTCCTACTTAAGAAATAGTAAACCTTGCAACAACGACCACCGGGTCCTTCAAGTTTGACGACCCAGGCTCTACGTGAGACCCTTAATAATCCATTATTATTTTACCCTGGTTCAAGTTATCCGTTAATCCGAACAAGCAACCGATTAAATTTCGGAATGTTACCAACACCCAATGCATTTTCTAGACACTCGATGCACCATTCCGCAGATAAGTTTGCACGGCACTTAACAAACGCGTAAATGGTTATTGAATTCTTGGCTGCTATGGTTCCCGTTCCAAACTTTCGCAGCCAACCACCTGTTGCAGTAGCATTCATAAGCTCCTATCATGAGTACCCAGACATATGCTTTAAAGATTTATGGGTACTTGGTGGTGACATTAGGGTTCACGAGAACCACCTGAAACTTGTCGGGGAACTGCTGGTTGAAATAGCTCAACCAACACTCGCCATAATAGACCACGACCCCCTTTGACTTCGGACAAATCAACTCTGGCACAAAGAGCCATTAATGTGACCTCGGCAAATGTTTGTAGAATTCAATGTGATCTTAGCTTGGCCGATGGAGTGAGTAAAACATCCGCCGCCCATGTTATTGGTGGGCAGTATAGAAAGGGCGGTGTTTAGATTTTTTTTCATATTGACTTGTGATGGTGAAGTTGTCATCGCCATCATAAGAGGCGTAAAAATAGTGGAAATGGGCATGGCCTACGGTGATTATTTTTGTAAGTGTCGAAATAAGGAGGAATTTTACAGTGGTGGTCATGATAACTTGTTGAATGATTTGTCCGATGGAGAGAGGGAGTCGGACTGAGCATTGGATTTATAGTTGACAGTGTGTGTTTAAATATATAAAAATATAAATAAATATATTTTTAGATTAATTGATTTCACGAGATCAGGTTTTAAATTTATAAAGTAAAATGATGATTACGTTAACTTAAAACACACACAATAGGCAAGTGTACATATCGCAGCGTAATATAGTTAGGTAAGAACCAAGTATCGAACCAATGGACACGATCGAGTTCCAATACTCAACTTTTGTTATCGTTTAGCCGGATTAATTAATAGGTGGGTTTTGTGTGCTTATGAAGCAGAAAAGTAAATGACGGTAAAGTAAATAACATAAAGGTAAAAATGTGCGTGAAGTGTGTAACAGAAATGTAATTAGCAGAATAGTAAATAGCAGAAAAGTAAATAAGTCGAAAATGATCAGATTACGAAATGTATTGCTTCGGGATTCGAATCAGCTTGGTACGTGATAATGTTAAGTTAACTAATTCAGTGGTATGACTACTACAAACTTGTGACCCGGGTCACCGCTAGAGCCTCGTCCTCACGACATTTGATTTGCAAATTATATTATTTAAAAAGTGGTAGTGCCTCCCGTTAGGGACAACATTTACCCTTAACCCATCGAATGGTCATCTCCGGGTTGGATAAAGACATCAGACTCAAAATGCTTTATATTAAGTTAAATAGGTGATTATATTTTGTTCACCGGGAGGCGGTGTAACAATGGGACCAAGTATAAAGATGTACCATTCCCAACATGAGTTCACCAATTCTTGGTCGCATAATAATCTCGTATAAAGACGTACGATCTTAGAAGTATAGACCAAGTCTTGGCTTATCAATCTCTGCTCATATAAAGACGTACGAGTTTCAAAGGAAGTTTGATTAAAAAGGGTTTTACGATCGTACTCTTTAAAATCAAGACACTCACAAATATAAGACAGATTTAGACAATAATAAAAGCCCATCAAAAGATGGTTTTGAAGGACGAATTAGTTAAAGACATAAACATACCACTTCATTAATAAGTTAAATATTAACATGCACCAAACATCATCTTCACCCTAGCAATACAAAGAAGTTTTAGCCACGAATGGCCATAACGACTAGCGTAATGATGAGTTTCGTAGGCTCCCCTATTGCGGAACAAGGAGGAAGAGCCCCTCTACTCTATACTCTCTACTCTAACTACGAGAATGCTCTCTTCTTGACTGTAATTTCTCTCTGGATTGGTGTCTGGAATGAAGAACCCAAGCCTCCTATTTATAGGCCTCAAAATGTGCAATGCACGGCCGTGCATTGGGTTGCACGGTCGTGCAAAGACCCAGAGAATCAAACAGGGTACAGAGGACATGGTACCGGGTCGTGGGGAGCAGAGTTGGGCAATGCACGACCGTGCATTGGGATGCACGGCCGTGCAACCCTCCAAATTCTCCCAGCTTTGTTTTGTAGCTTTTTGTTGACTATTGTTGACCACTTTTGACTTCTTGGGGGTCAATACTCCGGGAATGAACCTTCTAGAAGCTTGAATTCTTGGTGTTCTTTATAGGATTTAGCTTAATTTGTATTTTTAACACCGAATAACCTGTAATTATCAAATATTTGTATTTTAAGCACAAATTGCAAGGTTATTATTCAATTTAGTACCATAATACGGGATTATTATGTATGTAAAATATGTATAAATGATGACATATCAATAGCCTCTGCCCTCTGATGTACGACTTGGGTGTAGTTGCAGATTGTCTACAAACTCTAGTAGACGTGGTGTAGCAAGATATATCAAAAATCAACGACGAAGAACTTTTACACAAATAGAAACTTGGGTTAAATTAAAACTCATGGTTATCATAACCATGAATAGAAATGCGTACAACATTTCTTTCCTTCTGTATCTCCACTGATTTGCTTTTGTTAACTTCGGGTAGACTTGGTGTAGCAAGATAGGTGAAAAATCAACGACAAAGAAATTTTATAGAAATAGAAACTTTGGGTCAAATTAAAACTCATGGTTATCATAACCATGAATAGAAATGCTTACAACATTTCTTTCCTTCTGTATATCTCCACTGATTTGCTTTTGTTATTTTTTTTTAGATTCGCTTTTGTTATTTTCTTGATAGAGTTTGTGGTGTTTACATGGAAGTGACATAGTGTGGTCATTGATGATTGCACCCAATGTCACCGATAGTCCTTTTCTTCTCTCTGTAGAAAAAAACAACAAAACATGCACCCAACCTCCTTAAGAGTAGAGGGAGGTAGGATGTTGTCAGATCAAGTTTTGGAGAAAGAAAGTAACGATGGTGGTAGTAAACGCTTTTGAAAAGGGTTCATGGCGGTGGTGGGTGTAACGTAGAGGGAGGTAAGGATGTGGTCAGATCGTAAAATCAAAAAAGAAAAAGTGATCCCTTTTTCTAATTTCCATCAAATAATTGTATCCACCAACTTTTATATTATTTTACTAGTGTTAGAACCTGTGTATTACACGTTGCTGAATAAACGATACAATGTGAACTAAAAAAATGTTGAATATTATTAATAAATTTGTAAATATGTCTTTCTATACAACGTTGAATGTTTTTGTTGTAATTCTTCCATCCCTGTCTAAGATTAAAATTTTCTACTTTTTAACTCTTGAATAGATGGATAAAGTTGAGAAATAAGTATCAGATTGTACAGACTTGAAGAATTAGGTCCAAATTGTGACCATTTCCTTCATCAGGTTGTACATAAACTCAAGTTCTCATTCATTGAATCTGAAAATTGACATGTCAATTGCAAGTAACAACATATACAATAGTAGTACAGGAAATTTACCACAAGTAAATGCAAAAGTTTGGCCTCAAAACTCACATATCAAAATTAAGTTTATAAATCTAAATTTAAATGTTTCATTTCAAAGTTACAAATCTAAATACACATTGGAGTATTATTACATGTAAACTCCTAATGTCAAGCAAACCATGATTCAACGACTTTTTTATTGAACTTCAGCATCACTAAGTTTCCAAACTGAGAAAAATTTGAAACACATTAAGAGAAGATTTGGCGTAAATCATTACTAAATAATAGGCACAATTTGTTTACTAACCAACCTTGACTCGTAAAGTTGGGTGCCATAGACATATTGCTTATGAGACCAACTTGTTTGCTTCATTTTCCAAAAGGAAGACTTCCACCTGCAATTTTTAAATGCAACATCAGGAACAATTACCAACTAAAGACCTCAAGAACAATCACCCAAAAAGATTTATAAATTTTGTTGCAATTAACATGAAAAATATCCTAAATGCTTAATGATTGGTCTGAAGTAAAAGTTAGTTTGATGTGATGAACACAAAATTAAAGAAACTAATGAACTCAAAGAAACAGATGTGCAAAAATTGATGAAACACAAACTGAAAGAATGGATTTGATGATGCTTGTGTGTTTTATGTACTTGAATTGCCATATTATTTCTTTAACATTGTAAATTTGCATACTTTTTAAGCGTTTATTGCTCATCTCTCATTGGTGTGATTGAAACATTAAAGGTCAGAAATCAAGGAAACAATTTAAAATTTAGAGTAAACTCCCGTTTTAGTTTTTGTGGTTTGCACCAATTCTCTATTTTAATCCAATAGTTTAAATTTCTCTTTTTTAATCACTGTGATTTCATTTTTGTTCCAATTAAAGTCAGATGGCTAACACCGTTTGATTTTCTGTTAAGTTTTTTTTTTAAAAGACAAAAATACCCTTTTGGTCCACTACAACTATCCTTCATTTTCATAAAACCCTAAAATAACCATAACCACCTCCATCTGCACCTACCTGAGAGAGATATGGGAAAGAGAAGTGAGAAGCCCCCGCCGGAGCAGGCCACTCCATGGCGGCGCCGCGGCGGAGACCAAGAAAGAGAAGGAAACAGAGGAGAGCATCGGCCGGCTGCTACACTTCACCTCCACCTCCACCTCTCTCTGTAACCTAAAGGAACCCTAAACCCAATGGGGTCAGATCTGTATGTTATGGTTTTGGATTTGGTTAGAGGGTTTCAGGCATCGACGGCTGATTGGTTATGGCTACAGACGATGGCGATTTGGTTTGGAGGGTTTCAGGCAGCGATGGCTGGGTGGTGACCGGCCGTTTCAGATGTAGTAGATTGTGGAGCTGGTGGTAACCGGTTTCTGTCACCGGAGATGGAGATGATGGTCTCCGATGGGTTTCTGACAGATGTAGTATAGAGAGAGAGAGGATAGATAGAGAGGAGATTTCTTAATGTTGTTTACATACATGTTCAAGCGATTGTTGATGGCAGTGAGATCCTTTGATTTTTTTTTTTTTTGAAGATGAAGATGGCGGTGGTGGTGGTGAAGATGAAGATGAAAGTGGAAGTGGAGAAGATGAAGGTAGAGGTTATTTTTATTTTAGGGTTTTTATAAAATGGGGATAGTGATGGTGGGCCATAAGGGTATTTTTGTCTTTTCATAAAAAAACTTAACAGAAAATCAAACGGTGTTGGCCATCTGACTTTAATTGGAACAAAAATGAAACCACAGTGACTAAAAAAGAGAAATTTAAACTATTGGACTAAAATAGGGAATTGGTGCGAACCACATGGACTAAAACGGGAGTTTACTCTAAAATTTAAGTGAAAATTTTAAGCTATTACATTTTAAAGATGTCTGTTGCAAACATGAAACCTCTTCCCCTCCGGTCCTTGTTGCGAAATCAAAACAATTAAATTTTGTAAATGAATGTGTTACCTGCTAGCACTTCCAAAATGCAATCTCTACTTCTACATCATCCTTAGGCAGTAAAGCAAAATACCCTCATGCTCTTATCAATTTGTTAACCTCAGTTAGCAAAATCCCATCTTCATCATCACACATTTAAAAGATAGAAAGAAAATTACAGCACAGATCCTATGTTGTCAAAGGCGCAAGGCGCATAGGCCTCGCCCGGAGCCTAGGCGTAAGGCGCTAATAAAGCGCACGCCCGAGACAAGAAAGGCGCAATAATATAAAAATAAGAAATATATTTAGTAGGTATATAAAATTATTATTACCATCTAAATAATAAATATATTTATATAACTGATGTAATTAGCAATTAAAATCATCTAACTAACATCAAAAAAGTTTAAAACCAATTAAAATAATTAGTGTAAATAAAATTCTAACATGCATAATTCTTTACTAGCTATAAAAGTAAAAATATTTTGAAAGTTAAAAGTTTGCAAAGGGAACCATAGCAGGCCCAAATTCAACAACCAGTTACTCGTTTGTTCAGTACCATCCAAACTTATCTGTTGAATGGTGCATCGAGTGCCTGGAAAATGTAGTGGATGTTTCTTACATGTATGGTCATCGTGCTCTGTATACCGAAGGGAGACTATTCCAACCTACGTGTAACTTCATGTACAACACTAAATAGTTCTTTGACGGTTGCAAACTTCCGCAGCCAACCACCTGCTGCAGCAGCCTTCATAAGCTCCATCATGAGTACCCGCACATCTGCTTAGAATATTTCTGGGTACTTGGTGGTAACATTAGGGTTCACGAGAACCACCTGAAATTTGTTGGGAGGGGGGAAGTGCAGGTTAACCAACACTCGCCATAATAGACCGCGGCCTCCTTTGACTTGGGACATGCCAACCCTGCTTTGATAATGGATTGATTGATACAACTCTAGCATAAATAGCCATAAATATCACCTCAGCACATGGTCGTGGCATTTATTATATTCTCACCTTGGCCGGTGGAGTGAGTAAAATAACCGGTGCCAGTGTTGGTGGTGGGTAGTATAGAGAGGGCGGTGTTTAGATTTTTTTCATACTCACTTGTAATGGTGAATTTGTGATCGTCGTCACAAGAGGTGTAAAAATAGTGGAAATGGGGGGCATGGGCTATGGTGATTATGTTTGTAAGTGTCAAAATAAAGAGGAATTTTCTGGCGATGGTCATGATAACCATGTCGAAGACTAATCAAAAATATAATTAAAGTGTTGTTCTTATATACCTTAGACTGTAGTATAATGAGTAGGGTTGTCGAATCCACAGGAAATTTGTGAAAAATGTTAATTATGAAAAAACTTATAACCTAGATGATTAAAAGTAAAACTAACTTTATAAGTGACTCATTGTAAACTTGCTTGCAAGAACAAACAAAAGTAAATTGGTTTTTTTTTTAACAATTAGAGAAAAAGGACCGTTCCGGGTTTCAGGTTATGAAGCATGACATGTAACTAGATAATATCACTTTGGAATCCATATGGACGCTTAAATGACTCAAAAATATATAATTGCAAGACTAAAAATTGGAACATGTTGATTAACGATACGAAACCAAATAATGACGCAATCAAAATATAATCAGAACAATTACCAACCCACGATTACAAAATCAAACAATTACCAATAAGTAATGATACTAAACCAATGACTGAAGGTTTATCAATTGAATAAAACAAAAGGGTTTGTTTAATGAAACGAATCAAACTCACAAAATAAAATCAACCAAAATAACTAACAAGTTTTGTCACCAATCAGTGATAAAACCTAGTTGAACACGACGACTAACACTAACCGTCCACCCGAAAAAGATCACAAGTGGTTTAGCCTTGTATCTTTGTAAAAGAATCTTTAAAGCTTGATTTGGTTGGGCATCACTTTTGTTTATCTAGGACGCCATCTTGAGCGTAGGGGACGCTAAAGTGGATATATGACGCTCCTTTCTTTCTGCCATACGCCACTTCTTTGTATGTCGGACGCCACTTTTGTTTATCCCACTTTTACAACTGAATTACACCCCATACGTCACTTTTCACTTTAGAAACTCCATACATTACTACACTTTTACCTTTATCCAAGCTTTACACATACACATGCATGTAATCCATAAAGAATCTCAACGCCATTTTCATTTATGCCATCATTTTCACTTAAGCCCACACATTTACATGCATTATCACTACACCATACATATATCATGACATCATCCTTTGCTTATTTTATGAAGCAAGAATCCATGAACACCTTGTTTCTTATTTTCCAAACCGTGTACACGTTTTAGGCTCAGTTTTTCACATATTATATTCTCTGATGTAATCTGAAAGATAAAACGAACTCAAAGTAACTTGTTTCACATGTAATTCTTACTAAAAACATATAATTAAATATATTTAGCAAGTGTAAATCAACCACTCATCATAACCCTCAACCATTTGAGAGAAACATGTTTACTTCACACCTTGATATGACTAGGCTACAAGCTAGGGGTGAGCAGACCTTAACCATTAACCGAAATTAACCGATAACCGAACCGGATTAACCAATAACCGAAATTAACCACCTGTTATGGTTAAGGTTCTTTGATTAACCGATCAAGCGGTTGTGGTTATGATTAAGGGTGTCCCATCGGTTATGGTTATAAATGAAACCAGTCAAATAAGTGACTCGGCTAGACGTGCTAAATCGATCAAAGCACATTTTATACAGGGAAAACCACCAAAATAGACAAGTTCGAACAAAATAGACGTTGACTTTCAAAACCACCGGCTAAGGCGGCTAAACCCTAGCCAGCGGTTAAAAATCTTGAAAACAACTAATCAAATCAAGACACACTCACTTTTCCATTTTACAAGCCTCGAAGCATTTTCCCTTCGCCTCATGAGGCGTAAGCCTCGAGGCGAACCGAGGCGTATGCCCGGGGCGGAATTAAAAAATAAATCTTAAAATTTTATATCTTATAAATTTAGAATTTTTCTAACTAATTTCATCATAAAAAGTCTAAAATAACATATAAAAATTATATATCTTATAAATATAGAACATTCCTAACTAATTTCATCATAGAAAGTCTAAAATAGCAAGAGGCACGACTCGAGGCATACGCCTTTCACGTTTTTTTTAACACCTCAGCCCTTAGAGGCGTACGTACAAAAATACACTCTGAGGCGTCGCCTCATACTCACTTTCCTACCGCCTTGCCTCGGGGCGCGCCTCGACCGTTTTTTAAATTCATTCGATATTCAATTCATTAATACTGATTGTAAAGAAACAGGTTTAGAAAAATGGTCAGATAAAAAGTTAAAAATAAAGATGAATAATGGTATAAATGATTAAATTGATCACTAAAAATCTTGATTTGAGCACACCAAACCCAAGTCATCTCATGATCATATCCTAAATTAGTAATGGGTTAAAGTGGTTATGTGGTCCATGGAGCCATCTACTAGACCTAACAAACTCCATGTTAGGTAAACCCACATCACCAATGTGAAATGATTGACTAGGTGGTCGATTCATTATCATGTATAGTCACAAAATCTATTTATTTTCTTTTTCATATGTTCCAATAAATCATAAGACACGCGTAGAACTTTAACAATTATTTTAAAAATTAATGGATAACCGACAATAACAAAAACATATAGATAATATCTACACACCAAGTCTCACGATGAACCGTCTCAATAATTGATGCGAAAAAAATGTGACAAAGGTATAGCTGGCTAGACCAATTTGTTATTTGTCCTTAATCGAGCATTTCATTCATCCATAACTCTTTTATATTCTTGTTTTTAATGAAGGGCCCATCACATTTTCACATCAACAATTAATGGCCCCATAAACGAAAATTAGCGTTACTAAAATGACATTTTTAAGACAATAATCTAATACTAGTAGGAAACTCGCACGATGTGCGGCCCCAACAAATTAATTTTGGGCAAATATTTGGTTAATTAAATGAATATTTTTTAATGAATTACACCTCATTTACAAACGTAAATGCAACTTGCTTATAAAATATTTATATGAGCTCCCGTATTTGCGTAGAGTCCGGGGAGGGACCGGATCGCTTCAGTTTTTAAACATATTAAATATAATAATGTGAAGTTAGTTTTTTTTTTAGATGTGATAGTTCTTTTTTATTTAATTTTTTATATTTACTTTTGTGTTTGATTAAACACTTTACATACAAGTCACTTTGACTATGTTGATAAGTAACAGCGTTCTTAGAACTGAACTGGACCGACCGGACCGAGAAAGAGTTATAAAACCAATCCGGTTAAATGTATGTGAACCTACTGGTTCCTGGTCGGACCAAATGACCCAGCGTAGGTAGTCAAACCATATTCTATATATATTTTCTTTATTTTTATTTTTTCCCCTTGAAGATATTATTTATTGATTTATATACTATTTCACGTTTCGTATTTGTTTATTTAAGACTTCGTATATTATTAAAATTACAAATACACACCAAAAGATAAAACAGATTTGTATTTTTTTGTGTTTAAATTAGTTATATCTATATAATTTTAATTTGTAAATTATTTATGACGTCATCCAGATTTTAAAACAGTCAGACCAGTGGACCGGTAAGGCGGCAGTTCGATGATCGGTTCAGTTATAAAAATATTTATAAATAGACAATCTTTGACTTGTTAACTGTTTAAAACCACCATCTGCCATTGCACCAAACAAAACGAGCTTGACCAAAATCTAACAGCCCAAAAATGTAAGGTGTCCATGGGAGAATGGGGGCAAAATAGGTAATTACCAAAATAATAAGAAAAACATATATTTATAGGACAGCTAAAGGAACTGCTGGAGCCATTTACAGTTGTTGGCATCATCCTGTAACCCATTCTTTAACCTTTTCACTTCTTGCAAAGCATGCTTCAAGTCCATTTTGTCAAGAGGCAATTCAGAGAACTCTTTTAAAAACTGGTGGGCCCGAGGAGCACCTACCGCCATATCATCCGGTTTGGATGGTTTCTTACGCTCACAACCAGCCTATGAAAGCATGATTATAAGATTTCAGTAAAACTGATAATTATTATGATTTCTAAGACCAAAATAATAAAAAAATGAAAACACAAAGAATCGTTGCAAGAATTGTGGGGTCGGGTTTACTGTGAAAGGTGGTACATGTGGCAAAGTGGTGCGGTCGGGTGACTAACGGGTTAAAATGGATAATATTTGTGTGAGTTGATCAAAGGCGCAAAAACATTTTTATCTACATTTTTTTTATTTTATAAATAATTAATGTGTAAAATATGAGTATAAAAACCCGATTAGTACAATACTCTTCCAACTGTTTTTAACAAAGCAATTTTGGAGGTTAAATGTATTTGAGTACACACAGATGAATTCGACCCATTTGACATGTATTTTTTCAGTTAAATCTTTTAGCTTGACCCGTTAAAGACGGGGCATAAATCAAATACTATATGTTAATGTTCGGATGGTGATTAAAAAATCAATGACTTAAGTCAAAATCTTGAGCATGCAGTATAATAAACAGAGTATCGGATGGTGATTAAAAAACTAACCAAATCCATCATAAGTTAATGTTCCACGGCCCAACTCATCAATAATAATCAATTATTTATCAGTGGCACCTTTTAAAATTGATGATGTCTCATGTAACAAACCAACTCTTGGGTTTCAACCTATAATATACTTATTATATTGTAAGATGGTGTAAATAAACAAAATGGAAGTTTGGAGGGTAATATGTTGCAAGTTAAGGGTTTTGAGTAACTTATGATAAAAGCTGGTCAAAACTGAAGTGGAGGGACTGATTTGGTAAATAACCAAATCTGATTATTTGGTGTAGATGGATGGAGACACACACACAAACACAAATGTGTGTGTGTCGTGATTGAGAGAGAGCAAGAGGAGGAGAAGAAGCCATGGATTGAAATTCATAAGTTGCATGTGAAAACAGTTGATTTCTATGTATTCAACTTCTTCCAAACATCAAGTAAGTAGCCTTCACATCTCTTGATTCACCATGGATTATGTTCTTGGTGGGTTTTTATAAAAATCAAGTTAGAGGCTGAATTGTCGGTTGATTATGGTTAATAACTTGTTTAAAGTGATAATTTAGCTTGATTAAAGGTTAAGGGTGGTAGACAACATCATGATAACATCCAATTTGATGATTTCAAAATTAGGGTTCTTGAGACCCAAATTGGGGGTTTGTAATTGAATGCGTTTAAATGATGAATTGAGTTTGGTTAAGTGTTTATGGTGTTATATAAACATATATTAAAGTGGAAAACTCAATTGTTTTTTGATTAATGAATTGGATGAAATTGTGGAAATTGGGTGAAATCCTTAACGGGTCAAAATGGGTAGAATTGGTTTAGTAATGGTTAAAAGCTTGTATAGAGCTTAATAAACCAAGGTTAGATGATAGTAATGATCATAAGATCTTGGGTGGGTGTCAAACCTCAATTTGGTGATTTTATAGGAGTTTACTAGATTACTAAACAAGTGGATTGTTTAGGTGATCAAGGTATGGAGTGGCTAGTTTGGAAGAAGAATTGAAATCTTCATTGGTAAAGGTAAGTGCTTTGCACTTACTTAGTAGTGCATAAGTAGTTTATATATAAGTAAATTATGTGGTTCATTTCTATTTACATGTTGTATGTTGATCTTGACTATGTGGTTATTAGTCAAACTTGATGTAGTGTGTGGTGGAATTGGATTAAATTGACTTAATATGGTATAAGTCAAACCATTTGTGGATACTGGTGAAATTGATGTAATTTGAGTTTAGATGTATAAGGTCAAACTATTATGTTGAAATTGGTGTAATTAGACTATGTGGTTAATAGTCAAACTTGATTGTGTAAATATGGTAAATATGTGTAATTTGACTTACGTGGTAAATAGTCAAACTAAAGTGTGAATATAGTGTATTGGTGTATTTGATTTAGGTGGTAAAGAGTCAAACCATAATGTGGTATGTGATGTATTGGTGTATTTGACTTATTGATCGATGTCGAAGGGACCGGTCAAAGATAAAGAAATAGAGTGTCCTAATCACCTTAAACTAGTTAGGGTAAGAAGGGTGTCGAACCACGAAGAGGTTATGGTCGGTGCTCAACTTCAATTAACAATGCAAATTATGAAGTTACAACGGGTCTTTCTGACCAAACACAATCAATGATTTAAGTGAAAACTTTATAAACTCAACAAACAAATCAAGTACCAAACAAAACGGTTTAAGTTGTAAACAATAATTAAAAAGGGTATCACACCCGGGTTTCAAGCTCACAAATAATTAAGGATTATCACACCAACATTTGAGTTCAAACAATCGAATGGTTATTCAAATCTAATTAACCAAATCTAACCAAGAACATCAACATTCATACATCATCGGCAAATAGTGTAAAACAATATTCACAAATGAAATCGAGACAAATTTATGCAATATAGAATTAGATTAATCAATAGATTCAACATAAATCAAAGTTCATAGCAATTATCATCTAACGGGGTCAATGGTGCAAGAATTTATCGACTCCTGAGAGTTCATAACCATACTAAACACAAAGATTCAAGTGTTTCAAACCAAACGATTACAAGAATTGTTTCTCAAAGCTAGCACATGATAAAACCCTAAAAACTTACAAACAATCCACCCGGGAATGATTACCGGTGGATTAGCCGCTCATGGTTGTGGAATGCATCTTCGATTCTTCAATATTTCGAGTATCAATCTTCACTTGCATGTTAGAATCGTGTTCCTTAGCCTCCTAGAATGACCAAAATCGCCCAAGAACTGTGGTGTAAAAGATGATTCGAATTTTGGGGAAGAAAAACCTAAATAACCTTTGAAATTCGGCTGTTTCGCCCAAACCCCGCGTCTGAAACGCACCCAGCGTAGGCTTACGCTGGGAGGGCGTAGGCCTACGCCGGTCCACTGGAAGCTGCTGTGAAGAAATTACTTAGGCGTAGGCCTACGCTGATATGGCGTAGCCTTACGCTGACCCTCTGATGCTTCTGTTTGCAATTTGCCTTCGGCGTAGGCTTACGCTGTAGCAGCGTAGCCTTACGCTGACCCTGCATTTTGCCCCGTTTTCTCCGTGTCTCTTCCGACTCTTGCATCTCTCGCCTAATATCTTCCAAAATCATACTTTAAGCTTCCAACACCTGCACATGCATGGCTACACAAAACCTTTGTATTCCACATATCAAAATGCATAAATATAACATATTGCACCTCTTAATACATGAAACTTTGGTCACTTATCATATCCCCACACTTGAGTTTTGCTTGCCCTCAAGCAAAGTCACTTGCTTTTAAATTCACATTACAAATTCTTAAATGATTGTTTTCACTAAACATAAGTTAAGGTCCACGGTCACGCAAAATTCATAAAAATTAATCTCTCAACAGAATTACAATCCAACAAACCATCGATGAATTTTTTAAACAAAAGGAAATATTGGAACGCGCTTAACTCATATCTAGCTATGGCTTTGCATGCACACACCCCTCACAATCAATCACTCCACTCGGCTTCATATATGGACTAGCGATGATGTGCTAGTATTTTTCACTCGAAACCAAACAATGAATCACATTATTATAGGCTTGCATATTGATCACATCTCCACCTACTAACACAACTAAAACGCACAAATCAAAAGGTCTTTTAAGGGTTGTAATGTAGGCTAGGGTTACGGGTATGGATAAGGATTTTTAAAGTGGCTAAAGGTGAGTGGAATTCAACTAATGAAGTTACAAATTAACTCTTTAACCTTCAAAATTCTACCATGGGTATAAATGACCCATCAACACTAAATTTCTTATTTCTTCAAACTATCAAATGAAACTTGAGTTAAACTGACCCAATAACATCTTTTATTTTAGCTCAACTAATATTCAAAACCTTTGGGCACATGTTGACCCAATACTATTTTTGTATTTCTTTTTCATTCATTTTTTTTTTGCAACTGCAACTACAGTAAACTAAGTTGATTGAATTCCAACTCACGGGTTTAAAAAGAAAATGCTAAAAAGTGAATGGGTGAATGTTGCGGGTTTTGTCAAAAGAAAAGGTATAGGCTCAGAATGGGTATCTAGTGGATATTAACGGGTAAAGGTATAAAAATGGCTAAAAATAAAAAGGTTTCTCCTAATGCCTTTATCATTTTTGCACAATCAATTGGTTCAAGGTTTTAACATGTATTAACAATATGCAAGTTCTAAAATATGAAACATAGTGGCTAAACACTCAAATAAGAGAATATAAATCAATTTGGCTCAAAGTCTCACAGAAACGGTGGAAAATAGGTTACCGACATGTGCATGCAAACCATCACCTTCAACTTTGTTACTCCCAATTCCAACATTTCCAATTTATTATATATATATATATATATATATATATATATATATATATATATATATAACATTTGTTGGAAAAACTTAATCGAGTAACTTAATGAATTAACCATGACCAAAGACCTCTACCAAACACTTTGTAAAACAATTTTCAAAAAATTTGTATGGTTTCCAAGATTCCCACATCCCCACACTTGAACCTTACATTGTCCCAATGTAAATAGTTATGAAATGTAAAAGTGCGGTTAGTGGGTGCAAAAATAACCAATACCTAATAACTCCCAATATCCAACTCAACGATTCCCATAACCATAAGCACCAACCCAATCACAATCAACCAAGTTTCAAACATAAACACACCAAAACAAACAAAAACAAATTCGTTCAATCAAAGCAACATAAATATGAGAAAGAGTACGTGGACCTGATTAGAGGTATTCATAGAGTGCTAGAACCATCACCAAAAATGGACTCGTAAGTCTTCCATGAGTCTTCCCCACACTTGAGTGTTGCTATGGTGACGAAAACTAAAACACACAAAACAAAACAAAGCAAAGACAAAATACAAGCAATCACAAGCCGGGTTGCCTCCCGGTTAGCGCTAAGTTTATTGTCCTCAGCCCGACATTACCTCCTTATGGAGGTTGAAACACAAAATTGCTTCCACTAGCTCCCTCACCACTTCGGTTCTTATCACTCCAACTCCAAGATTCATCTCTCGTAAATTTCACATCACACAAATCTACTTTCTCGTTCGGATGTTAGACATGGTCGGGTGGTTTCTTTTCATCTTTCAACCTCTCAGTTTTCTTCTCGATTGCCTTCGGCTCGTCTTTCACATTAAACCTGTTAAACATGATACCTTTGTTTTTGGTGTCACCCTCATTTGCCTTGGCGCGAGGATGACCCACGTTAGTAGTGACTGCTTTTGAACACTTATTTTCAACCGAATATGTAAATGAATTTGAGAAAATATTAATGTTCAACTTACGCTTCCCAAAGGTCATGTCAACAATGCCGGTTCGGCAATTGATTTGTGCATTTGCGGTTACCAAAAACGGTCTTCCCAAAATCACTCGTGGCTCCTCCTTAGAAAGTGGTGCATAATCAAGCACTAAGAAATCTCCAGGATAGTAGAATTCTCCAATCTTCACAGCCACTCCCACTAATTTCCCCCGAGGACGTGTGCATGTAGCATTTGCTAACACCAACGTGGTGTTGTATTCTTCTAATGGACCAAAATTGTATTGTTCATACACGCTCCCTGATAGAATGCTCACCCCCGCTCCATAATCTAGCAGTGCCAACTTAGTTTTGAATTCACCAATTTGAATAGGAACTAAGGGTTCTCCACACTCAATTTCCTCCTCTTCTCCTTCTTCACCTTCTTCATTACCATGAGCCACATCAATTGCACTAACATGATGTTGTGGCTTCAATGTGTTGTCAATTGGCAGTTTACCTTCATTTTGTTTTAGCAAAGATATTTCTTCGGCCATTTGCCCCACTTGTCTTTCCAACGCCACAAAAGACTTGTCTCTCATTTCATTCTCCCTTTTTGACTCTTTCATCATCTCCAACAGTGCATCCAGTTTTGAATTAACCGCGTCATCACCCCCCGATGATCCACCTTGTTGTTGATGATCTTGATTGTAATTCCTTGGGGGGTAATTTGTGTTCCGGTTATTGTTATATGAACTCCTTTGGTAACCGCCCGAATTGTAGTTCCCTTGTTGACGAGGTTGGTATGACGAAGTACCTTGATTTGAACCTTGGAAATTTGGGTTCTATTGGTTTGATGCATCCCCGTATTTGAAGTTGGGATGATTCCTCGAGCTCGGGTGATAGGAGTTTGAGTTTGTATCATATGGTTTCCTATCACCAAAAACTTGGTTCACTTCTTCTTGTCTACCATCGTGCAATGGGCAACTTATGGCCTTGTGTCCCAAATCCCCACAACTCTCACAAACATCAAAACGGGTTTTCACTCCCGCTACTTCCTTTTTCTCTCCTTTTTTTCAAATTGGCCAATTCTTTCTCCATAGAGGCTAACCTCTCCTTCGTCTCATAGTCCGGGGCAGATTTTGAAATTGGGTGTTTGGCTCTTCAGCTAGCCGATGCCTCGGATTTTGAACTTTGGCTCATTCTTTCTAAGAAATCCCAATCATCTTCTTCGGGATTAGACAACAATGTCCCATTACTGGTGGACTTCAAGTACTTCCTCTCCTCTTGAGTCAAACCATCAACAAAACACTTTACTAGTTCCCACAACTCAATTTGATGGTGGGGGCATTTCCTCAACAACTCCTTGAAATGGGTAAAAGCTTCTTGTAAAGGTTCACATGTTTGTTGTTGAAAAGTCCGAATCTCAATTCGGGAGTCATCTGTCTTCGCAACCGAGTAATATTCGTCCAAGAAAACTTGTTGCATTTCATCCTGTGTAGATGCTATTAGCCGGCAATGTGATGAACCATTGCTTTGCTCGATCTTTGAGGGAAAACTGAAAAAGTCGGAGTTTAACTTCATTTTGGTCAAATTTTTCATCCCCAATTGTGCTACAGATGGCAGCAAACTCGGCTAAATGGGTGTATGGTTCTTCGGTGACCATACCATGAAAATGTGGGAGAACGTTGATGTAATTTGGCCTTGACTTGAATCGCCTCATTCCGGGAATTGGTGGAACAATTGGAGAAGCATTCTCCGAAATAGCCAGTCGAAAGCGACCGTTAACTCCACCCATAGGGGCTACCGGTTGTCTTCGGTTTTCATTAATGTAGCCCCCAGTAAATCTCCTCTCTTCTTGTCTAGGAGGATAAACAGGTCTAGCGGGTCTACCCGTTCGCCCCATTGGTTGTCTCGGTCTTTAGTGAACATAATTCACCTCTTCTTCCTCTTCAAATCCTTGCCCCTCATTGTACTCTCCATAGATGCTCCTTTCACCATCCTCATACTCGTAATCGCCAAACCCTTCACCATTCACCATTCCCAACATCTTCATTATCAGCATACCCAAAATATTCACCATCTTCATCCTCCCAACCCTCGTTCTCATTGTTTCCGGGAGGGGTTTGATTTTGTTGTGGTCCCCTTCTTCCTTGGTACGTGGGATTGGTACGGATGTTAACGGGTCGGTTTTGTTGAACTGGACCCGACCCACGGGGTTGGTTGTTATTGATAGGTATAGGTGGGGTTTGGGTTGAGGTTCGGTGAGGTGGAGTTGGTGGGCGGTTAGGGATAGGGCCTCTGTTTCGAGTTGGGCCACGGTTTCTCATGCTAGATCCAGAATGACTGCTTCGACCATCCATTGATGATGGTTCCGATGAAATAGGTTGTAAATTTCGTTGTTGGGTTCGGTTTTGCCTTGCTATCCTCTCAATTTCTGGTTCAAACACAAGCGGTGAAGTTCTCCCGGATGAACGGGTACGCATGCACTAATCTGTCACCTGCACACACAAACAAACACCACGCGTAACACAAAAATAGAAGAAGATTAACTAAACAAAACAAGTAACAAATAGTCACAAGAGTCAACTAAAATAAAACACCAAGCGCACACACTCCCCGGCAACGGCGCCAAAATTTGATCGGTGTCGAAGGGACCGGTCAAAGATAAATAAATAGAGTGTCCTAATCACCTTAAACTAGTTAGGGTAAGAAGGGTGTCGAACCACGAAGAGTTTATGGTCAGTGCTCAACTTCAATTAACAATGCAAATTATGAAGTTACAACGGGTCTTTCTGACCAAACACAATCAATGATTTAAGTAAAAACTTTATAAACTCAACAAACAAATCAAGTACCAAACAAAACAGTTTAAGTTGTAAACAATAATTAAAAAGGGTATAACACCCGGGTTTCAAGCTCACAAATAATTAAGGATTATCACACCAACATTTGAGTTCAAACAATCGAATGGTTATTCAAATCTAATTAACCAAATCTAACCAAGAACATCAACATTCATACATCATCGGCAAATAGTGTAAAACAATATTCACGAATGAAATCGAGACAAATGTATGCAATATAGAATTAGATTAATCAATAGATTCAACATAAATCAAAGTTCATACAAATGTTGAAACCTTGAACCAATTGATTCAACATAAATCAAAGTTCATACAAATGTTGAAACAAATGTCGCTGATTGAGATCTTGGAATCTCACAATTTGTGTTTGAATTCATGAGCCTCACAATGGTGCATTGAGGCCTAGAACTTCACATGTCGGTGATTGAAATCTTGGAATCTTACAATTGGTGTTTGAAGTCATGAGCCTCACAATGGTGCATTGAGGGCTAGAACTCCATATTTGGTGGTTGAAGTCTCGAGCCTCACAATGGTGTATTGAGGTCTAGAACTTCATATGTGGTGAACGTGATCTTTGGATATCATAGTTGGTGTTAAAGTTATGAGTCTCACATTGGTGTCTTGAGGCCTATAACTTCTCTTGATTGATAGAAACGAAAACTAAGTATATATTGGTTAGGTTTCATTTAGTAGCACATGGTGTTTATGGGGTGAATTACTAACTATTTCATGTTAGTACATGTGGGTGATCATATATGTAGTTTAAGCCTGAGTTTATGATGGTTAATAGCTTAAATGGTTGCATAGGCTGAAAATCAATTTTCGGGCATATTTGACATGCTGCCAGCCCTCATACGCCCGGGAAGCGCCTCATACGCCCGGGGCGTATGATACGCCCATTTGAGTCTGATAGACGCTGGGATTTTCTTTCGGGGTTTTGGCCTGTCGTTGTTGTAGAGACTTGTGGAAGGTCCCTAAGGCTACATATATTTACTAACCATGTACAAATTGATGTTTTGAATGTAGGGAAAGCTCCGGAGTAGTCTCTGGTCTCGCATCATGTGGATTGGATTCTCGTGGTCATGTTTTGTAATTGGTTTTTGTATATATTCTCGTATGGAGTCTTTACAAACTATTTGGGGTTATCACAAGTTGTGGATAACTTGTTGGTGATCTTTATTTAAACTAATTTTGTGGAAATCGTGTTATTTTAATTCTTGTTTGTAAATCTTAACGTGTGGATACGTTAAATGTTGTTTTGGGAACTAACTTCCGCATGTTTTAAAATGTTTAAATTGGGTTGAATTTTTGGGTGTTACAACTTGGTATCAGACCAGTGGTTTGAGGGATTTGGTGTGCTAGACATCAAACTCAAACTTATAATGCTCTTGATATGGTCGAGAAATTAGAATCCAATGATGGCGTGACCGAGACACGGAGCATAAAGGGTGAGGTTAGTATTGATTATGTGTTGTTTGTTTTAATTGGTGTCCAATGTTAACTAATTGTGTCAAAAGTTTTTAAGGAATTCATTATATGGAGATAGTGAATCTAATTGCGCATATTACATTATCGATCATGCCTGGCAAGTATGATTCTTAATGAAACATGTCCGAATACCTTCTCGATAACCATATGATGATAAACACCGACAATGAGTAAGTGAAGGTGGTTATATGTGCATATGTATATACAATATATTTGTGCATAGATGATTATGCAGGGGTAATTAATATACATATAGGAAGAGGTAGAGTCTTATAGAGTAAAAACTAGAGGCCTATAAGTAGGTAGAACACCTACAAACTTACTACTTTATGGAAGGGATGACTAGGGGAAACATAACTTAGCCGGTGGAATTTGTAGATAGAAGTTGATTTAAAGACTCACGTGTGATAGAGTCTATGGATGCATCACCTCGAGGATGGGGTTAAATTTGGGATTAGTCGGGAGAAATGGAAAGTAACTTTTGTGGAAGACTGCTAAAGCTTTCTATTGTGTTATGCCAATTTTCCTCCAAGGAAGATAGGAACTCATTGACACGGTACTTTGAAGAACCGCATGAAGCCTTAAGGGTGGGATGATCAAACGTAGTCGAATACGTGGTGGAAGGAAATCTTGTCTTCACAAGGGGTTCGTGGTGGGGGAGCCAAAAGAGTAAATGATGGGAGTTTATTTGTTGTTTAACAAATGATACATCACTAGCGGTATTGGCCTTGAAGCAATCCATTGTGATGGGAGAATGGAGTACTACTCGCGGAGAGTCGACTCCAAAAATTGGTGGGTTCTTCGGTTAGAAGTTCTTTATATGGAGAAAGGCTTAAAGGTGTGGAGGTAATGCAACAAAGTGAACTCGAGAGACGTTCCTAAGCTAGCTTTGTCCACAAGCCGATGTGGATCTTGCAATTGGTAGTTTTCTTCACGCACGTTAGACCAAGTGAGATAATCAAAGGATTATGGGCATGTCGTATGACTAAGTGCGGTCTTGCCCAAATCTTGGAGTATCAGAAAGAATGAAGATAGATCGGCTTACTCGATGCTATCAGTTAACTTATAGAGTGGATTCTCTTTCGTGGTGTACAACTCTGGTGGATTTGAGTCTTATTTGATACAGGGAGATCAAACTCGGGAACAAGTGGGGGACGATGGGACACTCTACGCTTTAGTGTTTTAGTTCTAATGTTGTGTGCTTCGGTGTTTACAAATCGGTATGCATTCGAAGTGATTGTGTTGAGTTAAAGCATACGAATCAAGGGGAGAAAATATAAATTGTAAGGATTTCAGGCCAAACATTTCTAATCTACCAAAGAGGGGGTTAAAATCTTTTGGCTTAATTGTTGGACGAGATTATTTATGAACCAGTGGATTCGAAGGTGATTAACATTGTGGATTTCATAATATTGTCAAATGTATGAGTTAATAATCGAAAGATGTGGGTAAAACAATCACATGGAATGGAGTCCGACGATTGTAGTTAAGGTTGTGTGGCTACTTAGTAACCATATCAACGTCATGTATGACTAAAGGGTGACGTGTCGATATGTTCTCACCTAGAGACGGTGAAACATGTGGCGCATGAATTGGTGTATGCCTAGCTTATACCATCGACACCAACCGAGGTGATGGAATACTTGATGTTCCAGTTATGAAAAAGTTTATGAGGGTTCTATATCGGGTGTAACCGTTCTCTTGAGGAAAAGAAGAATGGAAGATTGTATACGTGCATTAACCTTTGGGTTTGAGCATGTGACTAAAAGTATTAGTTTCAACAAACCAAAGTAAAGGTGGGTGATATTCCATGAATGGTATCATTTCCGTTATGAATACTAAGGGATTGCGGATGTAACTTTCTGGCTTGTTAAAAGTTCCATGGTTGATGTGAATCATTGTGAAATGTGTGTAGACCCATGTATGCTTATACGGGGGTCGTTTAATCGATGATAGTCGTTTTTATCTTCGAAGCAAAGTCGTTCAAACTCATTATCTTCGTGAGTTTCCTGAATTCTCTGAAAGGATATACCTTTCTTTGGAATGATTTGGTGTACCATTTTGGCTTTGGTGGAAATCCGTTATTGGATGAGGTGATGAATTATAAAGACATATATGTTGACCAGCAATGATTGAAGTAATCAAAGGGTAAATGGTGTTTGGAGTCTTAGAACTTCATAGGTGGCGTTTGAAGTCTTAGAACTTCACGACCAGAGATTGAAAATGAAGTCTTCAAACTTCAAAGGGGCATTGTAAGATTGAGATCATTGAATCTCAAAGGATGACTTACGCTAAAAGTCGTTGGGATTAATAGGGTGTTGGTTTATGAAAGAGGATTTGCCTATGGCATTTGACGCTAATTTCCTAAAAAAGACTGTATGTCTTATATGTTGTTTTGGTGCCTCGTGGATTAGACTCGATTTTTCTATATGCAACGAGCCAGGAGTATCGCATATTCTCCTAGTCAATTGTGAGCTTGATTGTAGCAACTAAAGGAGAGAACTTGGAGAGGGAACTGATAAATCTATACGCGGGATTTTCTTTCGGGGGTTTGGCCTGTCGTTGTTGTAGAGACTTGTGGAAGGTCCCTAGGGCTACATATATTTACTAACCATGTACAAATTGATGTTTTGAATGTAGGGAAAGCTCCGGAGTAGTCTCGGGTCTCGCATCATGTGGATTGGATTCTCGTGGTCATGTTTTGTAATTGGTTTTTGTATATATTCTCGTATGGAGTCTTTACAAACTATTTTGGGTTATCACAAGTTGTAGATAACTTGTTGGTGATCTTTATTTAAACTAATTTTGTGGAAATCGTGTTATTTTAATTCTTGTTTGTAAATCTTAACGTGTGGATACATTAAATGTTGTTTTGGAACTAACTTCCACGTGTTTTAAAATGTTTTTATTGGGTTGAATTTTTGGGTGTTACATCTTAAGCATTTCTTGCATAAAGATAGAAACTCCATGTAACTAAGCACCACAAAAATATAACAAAAATAGTGATTTTCTAGTAACAGAACTACAAAAAAGAGAAGAATATATTTACTTTAAGACAATTAAAAAAAGTAATTTGCAGTTTACCTGAAATGTTGCTGCAATGGTTCATTTGCATAATTATGCAAAACTGCTCTAAACTATTTACATCAAATGATCCGAATTCGTATATATCAAGAATGCTAATTGGTCTTCTTGTTCGACGTTTGCCTACAGCAAGTGATTTGTTGATTTGTTCCACCAACCAATCAAACAAACAAGGATAAACTGATTTTGCCAAAGCATCTCTTGTGTCAATTGTCTGAAATAATCAGGATCTACGATAATCACAGTAAAGTTAACTAAACTGTTGTAATTAATAATAATTTATTTACATGAGCTAGGGTTAGCTTTTGAACAATGATGTCAGTACCGACTTTCATTTTTCGGGTTGATAAAGCAAGCTTTAGATCATCAACCTCACAACTGATTAGTTTAGCAACATTCAGCAGAACTGTTATCCACATTATTTTGTAAGTTTAAAAAGAAATGTATAATTAATTGAATGTATCTATTATAATAAATAAAGGTTTTGAGATGACACGTGTCATCAATTTAGAGTATCTAGATCTTTGTTTTCCCGCCTAAACATTTCTATTTTAATTTTTTTTTGAACTCTTAAATTGATTAAATACCATTTAAACGTTTCCATATTCCTTATGATTTTAATTTTTAAACATTAAATGTAGGATAACTTTTTGTTGACCAATAACTTCTTTTTTTAAATACATTATTTATAATTAAATTTAACTAATTCATTATCATTCATAAGATTTAGAGATGTTAATTTTTATTTTTTGGAACATTATGAATCGTTACTATATAAATGTTTTATTTATGTTAAAACAATTGCATAGACACATATTTAATTAATTCATTATAATTGTTACAAAAATCAAGATTTTACCAGAAGTTGACACGTGACATATAAAGTTAATCATTTATTATACTAAGGATTTGTTTCTTTTATTATTTTCATTTCCTAACGCTTCCTGATAATGTAATAACTTAATAATGAATATCAAACTAATTTTTTTTAATTAGAAAAAGAAGTAAACTAAATTCCCTAAATTTCCATTTCTAAAAAGGATAATGTTGCATTTCGTTGTATAGCCAAAGACATGTTATTAAGTTACACAAGAAAACTCATTATTACAGCTAAAACAGAACAAACCCATAAAGTATAAATTCATAAAACCATGAATCGGAATCGATATCCAGGGTCTCAAGTTGTAATTCACATTAATCGTAAACAAATAAAGAGTCAACAAAGGAAACTAATCAAGGTATAATTAACCCTGATTGCAAACAAAGGAGTCTAAGATTAGATTTTTTATGTCTGTTGTTTGAAATTAAAAAAAGGAGAAGAACAAACTGATTCTACGCTATTTAAATCAACAAATTAGGGTTCCTGCTTTTCACTTGTTAAAGAAAACAATTTCAAATCGAGAGAAAACAATGATGGATCGTTAACGAAATTACTTGTAAAAAGACAATGCCATCTCCAGGATGAGCGACGACGGCCATAGTGACCTTGCCAAATCTCAGACGACGGCGTTTTTCGGGTGCCAAAAAGAAAAGATGAGGGAAAGACTTGAATGGGGGGTTTAATGCCGGCGGTTACATGATGAAACGACTCCGGGAAGAAACAACGACTTCAGGAGGATGCTCCGGCGTCTTAAAAAAAGGATTCTCCGGCGTCTTAATTTTTTTTTTGTGAAATGTCCTTTGTGTCCTCCCAGTATGCTTTATAAAGGAGTATAGATAATATTTGTTATTATATCCGTAACACCCCAATTCGTGTATAAGAGTAAAAAAAATATATAATGAAATCACACAACTTAAAGTTTATGAGATGTTCAAACAACTGATGTAATAATATTTGACTTTGTAAAACAGGTGAGATGATAGTTGGGCCGACCAAAACATTATTCATGGACGAGATATCAATCGGGCTGAACAGCTCCACAACGTTCCAGATCATGAAATGTCTCCGGCAAATCGTGCACCTTACAGATGCGACTGTGTTAATGTCCCTACTACAACCCGCACCCAAGACATTCTACCTATTCGATGACATCATACTACTATCCAAAGGGCAGATCGTATATCAAGGCCCACGTGAACACGTGGTCGAGTTTTTCGAAAGTTGCGGGTTCAAATGCCCGGAAAGAAAAGGCACCGCTGACTTCTTACAAGAGGTAGGTTATAAAAAACCCATTGTGCTTCTATAAAAAACTAATTGGGTTGACCCGTAAATTCATTTTTTTATTATTTTTTAGGTTACATTAAAGAAGGACCAAGAGCAGTACTTGGCGGACCGGACCAAACCATACCGTCACATTTCAGTTACGGAGTTCACAAAGCGATTGCAATGATTCCACGTCGGGCTCCGGCTCGAGAACGAACTCTCGGTTCCGTACAATAAATCAAGTAGCCACAAGGCCGCATTGGTGTTCAAGAAATACTTAGTCTCTAAACGGGACCTATTGAAGGCTTCATGGGATAAGAATGGTTACTGATACAACGAAACTCATTTGTCTACGTTTTCAAAACCGTTCATGGGATAAAGAATGGTTACCGCATAGTATTTTAACGGGTACGTTTTAGCCGGGTAAATACACATGGGAAGCCCCGGTGTTGACAAGTGGGCTAAATGTGTGCCTTCAAAATAATTTTAACTTACGTGTCACATTACTATTGGTGGGATTTGAATTTGGATGCTTTTTTAAAGTTGAAAAGTTAATCAACATTTTGCCATTTTTTTTTTGTCAAAATGTACATTTAGGCAATTTTCTCAAAATTATATATCTTATAAATATAGAACTTTCCTAACTAATTTTATCATAGAAAGTCTAAAATAGCAAGAGGCGCAACTCGAGGCATACGACTTTCACGTTTTTTTTAACACCTCAACCCTTAGAGGCGTACACACAAAAATACCCTCTGAGGCATCGCCTCATACTCGTTTTCCTACCGCCTCTTGCTAATCCATCAAAGGTGTCTCCTGATATGTTGTAAATTTGCTTGCTTTCTCATTCCCTAAAACCTTTATAAAAGCTTTTGCCAAATCCAGCATTCGGTCAATGTTGACTCATCAATACCGTTGGACTTTTGCATAACCATTATCATATTTTGAATCTTTATAAAGTGTTTCTAACTACATCAAACATCAAACTTCATGATAGCGGTTACATGCAAGTTGTAATCTTTGACCACAAATATAGTTTAAGCAAAATGATTAACTAAATGTCAAAATATAAAAATCTTCTGGACCTAAATCAATACAATCAAATAGTTTGACCACAATTATGCTAAACATCTTCATGCAGAAGATTCCCAACAGGTAGCTTGGAATACAAATTCAATATTTTAACTGATTTTATTCGTATTTTTTTAACATTTGATAAAGTTAATTGCAAAATACATGAGTAAGAACTTCATTGAATTTAAATGTATCTGAACCCCAGTTATTGATTTGAGTATAAGATGTTCTGATACTTCCTAAATTCTAAATTCCCAATCTCATGAACCTAGGTCAACACATTCTGAAATTCTTATAGTTACACAACACACATAAAATTAGCTCTATCAAGTGAACTAATCATTTAATCAAGGGTTAATGGATTTTAATAATCCTACCTTTTACCAATTGGCCAATAATAATCTCAACTGATAATATTCTTACCACCAGTCCATACTTCAAACTATTTTCTTACATTGGACCCCGTTAAAAAAACTTAACGCCGCTAGCTTTTATATGACGTGGATATCTGCAAACCGCCGGAAAGTCGAGTCAAGCTAGCAGTGGTCTCGTGGTGGGTTTTGAAATTGGCTCTGGTGGTGTTTAACTGGTCTCGTTTTTCCGGCAAGTCCAGACATAGACAACGGTAGTGTTTAACGAGACCAGTTAAACACTACTGGTTTCAAAACCCACCACGAGACAACTGCTAGACAACGGTGGTGTTTAACGAGACCAGTTAAACACTACTGGAGCCAATTTCAAAACCCACCACGAGACAACTGCTAGACAACGGTGGTGTTTAACGAGACCAGTTAAACACTACTGGAGCCAATTTCAAAACCCACCACGAGACCACTGCTAGCTTGGCTCGACTTTCCGACGGTTTGCAGATGTCCACGTCATATAAAATCTAACGGAGTTAAGTTTTTTTAACAGGGGATCCAATGTAAGAAAATAGTTTGAAAGTAGGGACCGGTGGTAAAATATTCTCAGTTGTGATTATTATTGGCCAATTGGTAAAAGGTGGGACTTTTAACAGTATTGAGGCTTCCCATTTCAATGATTTTATTAGATCTAACGATCTTTTTGATGTTCCCATGTGAGGCTTCAAATTTACTCGGATGTCTTCAAGTGGTGAAAAATTGAGCAAATTGGATCGGTTTCTAATTTCTGATGATTTAGCTAATCGTCTCCAAGCCATATATGATGTAGTTCTGCCAAACAAGATTGCCGATCATAGGCCTATTCTTTTTCGTCAACAAGTGGTTGATTATGGGCCTTGCCTTTCAAAATCTTTAACTCATGGTTATATATTGAAGGATTTCAAAATCTTGTTGAAGACTTTTGGTCCAATCAGACGCATGTTTATTCATCTAATGCTATGATCCGGTTTAAAACAGAAACTAAAAGGCTTAAAGTTGGTTATTAAAGAGTGGAATAAAGCTAGACTCATAAATCAAGATCAATGTAATCTTGAGTCTAAGATTCAGGAAATTGACAACGTTTATGAGGATGGAACAGTTTCGGCTGAGCTTTTGGTGGAAAGGAAAAAATTAATGCAAAAGATAAATAGCATGAATCGATTAAAAAATATGGATCTTGTTAGAAAGTTGATTGGTCGTAATGTCAATACTGAAAGTCAAGGGGTGCTTTATGAAACTATTCTTTAGTTTCTTTTATGTTTGGATCTTGTTTACACGTTTTGTGTAACTTGAGGGGTGTAATGTGTCACTACTGATTCTTAGTTTGTTAAGCATATTAGTTAGTTGCTAAAGGAGGCAATTAGGGCAAAGATTAGCTCAGTTCTTGTTCAATTCATTCTGTATTCAATTCCTTTGTAATCGTTTTGTCAATTTCATCAATAACACATAATCGTTTGAGGGTTTCTTGGTTTTGGTTTCAATTTCTTTGAGTGATTCGTATCAATTGGTATTAGAGACAGGTTGTGGCTCGATTTGAAGAAATTGTATAGCTAGGCATTTGACCATACCAGGGACCCCACAGCAGAATGGGCTTGTTGAAAGAATGAATAGGACTCTGCTAGAAAAGGTCAGATGTATGTTGATTGAGTCTGGGATACCTAAGAGCTTCTGGGCTGAAGCAGTGAAGACTGCTGCATATTTGGTGAATAGATCTACTTCATCTGCTATAGGGATGATGGTTCCCATGGAAAAGTGGTCAGGAATGAAGACTACTTGTGACAACCTGAAGGTATTTGGTTCTTTTGCTTATTCTCACATAAGTCAGGGTAAATTAGAACCAAGGGCTCAAAAATGTATCATGATTGGATATCCAGATAGGGTAAAGGGGTACAAGTTGTGGAGGTTAGACAGTGGTAAACCCAGGGTTATTGTGAGCAGGAATGTGGTGTTCAAGGAAGAAGTTATGTACAAGGATATGGTTGGGAGTTCAAGTCACAGTCAGAATGCTAATGATGAAGTGCAACTTGAGGTGGAGCCTACTGATTCTGACAAGCAAGAGGCTAGTACTAGTGAAGCTTCTGGTGAAGGGAATAGAGCTACTAGTGGATATAGCATTGCAAAAGACAGACCTAGAAGGCAAGTGGTATTACCTGCTAGGTTTAGAAGTGAGGATGATATTTCTGCTTTTGTATTCACAGTTGCAGAAGAAGAATCCACCAATGAACCTTTGACCTATAGTGATGTTGTGTCTTCTGTTGAGAAAGAAAAGTGGATCAATGCAATGGAGGAGGAGATGAATTCTCTTTATAAAAATGAGACATGGAAGTTGGTTGATAAACCTAAGGGTCAAAAGACAGTTTCTTGCAAATGGATCTTTAAAATTAAAGAAGGATTTCAAGGGGAAAAGCCTAGATATAAGGCTAGGTTGGTGGCTAAGGGATTCACTCAAAAGCCAGGGGTGGACTACAATGAGATATTTTCTCCTATAGTGAAGCATACCTCAATCAGGGTTCTAGCATTAACAACTTCTAAAGACTATGAACTAGAACAACTTGATGTAAAAACTGCTTTTTTACATGGAAATTTAGATGAAAAGATATACATGAATCAACCACAGGGTTTTGAGGTTGAAGGGCAGGATGAAAAGGTGTGTCTTTTGATGAGGTCACTGTATGGGTTAAAACAGTCTCCAAGGCAGTGGTACCTCAGGTTTGATGAATACATGGTGTCACATGGTTTTAAAAGAAGTAATTTTGACAGTTGTGTATATTTGAGAGAATATGAGCAGGGTGAATATGGGTACCTAATGTTGTATGTTGATGATATGTTAATTGACTGCAAGGATAGGGGTGTAATTGAGGCTACTAAAGAGTTACTTAAAAGGGAGTTTGAGATGAAGGAACTCGGTGAAGCAAAGAAGATTCTGGGAATGGAAATAACCAGAGATAGAAATCAATGTGTATTGTTTCTAAAGCAGAATTCTTATGTCAAGAATGTTCTATCAAACTATGGTATGGAAAGTAGCAAAGCAGTCACTACTCCTATTGCTCCTCATTTTAAACTGTCCAGTGAGAATTCTCCAAAGTCAGAAGCAGAAAAGGCTAGAATGGAGAATGTACCATATGCTAATGTGGTAGGAAGCTTAATGTATCTTATGGTTTGTACTAGGCCTGATATTGGCTATGCAGTTAGTCTGATGAGCAGGTTTATAGCTAATCCTGGTAAAGTTCATTGGGATGCTACAAAATGGATACTAAGGTAACTAAAGGGTACAACTGAAGTTGGTTTGGTGTTTGGAAAAGGGAAGTGTGATGACCAGATTCTTGGATATGTAGATGCAGATTTTGCAAAGGATGTATATACCGGTAGGTCCATGACTGGTTATGCTTTCACAGTTTTTGGTTCCCAAGTCAGTTGGAAGGCTACACTGCAGCATGTTGTTACTTTGTCAACAACAGAAGCAGAATATGTTGCTTTAACTGAAGTTGCATTAACTGAAGTTGTCAAGGAGTGCTTATGGTTGAAAGGCTTTATGGCAGATTTGGGGATTCATGTTTCAAAATCTGTGGTTCTATGTGATAACATTGGAGCATTGCAGTTGAACAAGAATCAAGTGTTTCATCATAGGACCAAGCATATCAATGTTAAATTGCATTTTATAAGAGATGTGATTAAATCAAAGGAGATAGATGTTCAAAAGGTGGATACTTTGGAAAATGGGGCTGATATGTTTACCAAAGTTCTACCGGGTTTAAAGTTTGATTTTTGTTTGAATTTGTTGAATGTGGGTTGACATTGACCAAAGGTGGAGATTGTTAGAAAGTTGATTGGTCATAATGTCAATACTGAAAGTCAAGGGGTGCTTTATGAAACTATTCTTTAGTTTCTTTTATGTTTGGATCTTGTTTACACGTTTTGTGTAACTTGAGGGGTGTAATGTGTCATTACTGATTCTTAGTTTGTTAAGCAGATTAGTTAGTTGCTAAAGGAGTCAATTAGGGCAAAGATTAGCTCAGTTCTTGTTTAATTCATTCTGTATTCAATTCCTTTGTAATCGTTTTGTCAATTTCATCAATAACACATAATCGTTTGAGGGTTTCTTGGTTTTGGTTTCAATTTCTTTGAGTGATTCGTATCAGATCTCATTCAGAAGGCAAAAGTTAAGTGGGTTGTGGACAGAGATGAGAACTCCAAATTCTTTCATGCAATCATAAATCAAAAAAGGAGGCAATTGGCTATTAATGGAGTTAAGTCTAAGGGAGAGTGGTTGACTCAGCCGGGTCATGTTAAAAACACTTTCTTTGACTTCTTCAAATCAAAGTTCTCTAAATTTCATGGTATCCCTTATGTTACAAACAATGGTCAATTCTTGTGTCTCTTCCAGTCTCAAAACGACCTTTTGGATGCAAGTTGTTCAACAGAGGAAATTAAATTTGCTATTTGGTCTTGTGGCAATGACAAGTCCCCTCGCCCGGATGGATTCACTATTGGGTTTATTAAAGCTTTATGGGATATTTTAGAAAGTGATTTAATCGCTTTTGTTCAAGAATTTTTTTCCTCTTCTCAAATTCCAGTTGGATGTAACTCATCATTTATTTCTCTTATCCCGAAAGTTTCTAACCCTCTTCTTGTTACATATTACAGACCTATCAGTCTCATTGGCCTTCAATACAAAATCATTTCCAAGATCTTGGCAATTCGGATTTCTCATGTCATTGACTCCGTTATTGGGATGCATCAATCTGCTTTCATTAAAAATCGTCAAATTTTGGACGGTCCTCTTATCTTAAATGAGATTGTTGACTATTACAAAAAGAAGAAAAAGTCCATGATGCTTTTTAAGATTGATTTCAAGAAGGCATTTGACTCGGTTAGTTGGGATTATTTGTTATCCATTCTTTCCTTTATGAGATTTAGTTCGAAGTGGACCGGTTGGTTAAAGGCTTGTCTTTTCTCAGCAAAATCTTCTGTTTTGGTTAATGGTAGCCCTTCCTTGGAATTTACTTTGGAATGTGGGCTTAGACAAGGAGATCCTCTATCTCCTTTTCTGTTTATCATTGCCATGGAAGGTCTCAATAGTGCTTGTCAAGATCTTGTCCATTTAAATCTCTTTAAAGGCGTTAAAGTTGGCCAAAAGGATATCTCGATCTCTCACTTATTTTTTGTTGATGATGTTATGGTAGTTGGCGAATGGTCGACGAATAATATTGTTAATGTGGTTCGTGCTCTGAATTGCTTTTATCTAGTGTCTGGTTTAAAAATAAATCTCCAGAAATCCCGTCTATTTGGTATTGGTATAGACTTCTCTGAGATAGAACGGAGTGCTACTATCACAGGTTGTAAAGCAGATAAACTTCCTATCTTCTACTTGGGCATTCTTGTGGGCTAAAAAATTAATAAAGCTCAAGGACGGAATATCGTTGTAGATAGATTCCGTTCCAAACTCTCCTGCTGGAGAGCTAAAATGCTTTCAATAGGTAGAAGATTCACCTTACTTTCATCGGTTTTGAGCTCCTTACCCATCTTTTATATGTCTATATTTCTCCTCCCTAGTACCATAAATAAGTTTTTGGAAGGTTGTCGAGCTCGTTTCTTCTGGGGAGGAGATATGGATTCTTCAAAACTTCATTGGATCAAATGGAAGACGGTTGTAGCTTCCAAAGATAAAGGTGGTCTAGGAATTGGATCATTGGAGGCCTTTAATTTGTCTCTCCTCTAAAAATGGAGATGGCGATTTATTACTTCTCCAGATAGTTTATTGGTAAAGGTTATTTCTTCCATTTATGGCTCCAATGCGGCTATTAATGGCCCTATTAGACCGATTATTGGGAACTCCGTATGGCATCGAATTTCAAAGTCTTTTTGGCCCTGCATGACGAAGGTATTGTTCCTTTCTAATCTTTAAAAAAGAAAGTTGGTTCAGGTCAAGACACATTTTTTTGGAAAGATATGTGGTTGGGAGGAGTTTCTTTTCGGAAACGTTTCCCTCGCCTTACAGGTTGGAGATAGATCAATTTTGTAGGGTCTTTGACAGATTTGGTTCTGGTTCTTTTTTGGGCTCTTGGCGACAAGGTGTTCGAGGGGGGGGGGGGCTCTCAACATTCAGCCCTATGTTCAATTCTAGATTCCTTTGAGATTACTTCCTCACCTGATTCATGGAGGTGGTCTTTAAAAGAGAAAGATGAGGTTTTTATCGTCAAGGATGTCCGTAAGGCTATAGATTCTTGTATTCTCCCGATTGCTCCTAGATGTACCTTGTGGATTCGTGAGGTTCCCAGAAAAGTTAACATCCATGCTTGGAGAGTTCTGCTTAATCGCATTCCAACAAGACAAAATTTGGAAAAGAAAGGTCCGAATATTCCCTCTCTCCTTTACCTGCTTTGTAGTTCATATATTGAAGATACAACTCATATTCTCGCTTCTTTTCCGATAGCTTATGATGTTTGGTATCTAATTTGGCGTTGGCTTGATCTTCCCAAGCCCCATAGTTCTGACCCTGTCGATTTGGTTGATTATTTTTCCACGTTTCACACTAGCTCAAGGAAAAAGGGCGTCATCTTTGGAGTGATTATGGCTGCTTGGTGAGTTATTTGGAAATTTAGAAACGAAGCAGTCTTTATCTCATCTTCTTGAAGAAAAAGTTGAATTTTTGATGATATCCAGAGTTTCTCCTACTTGTGGTTTTTCAATAGGTCTAATAAAACGTCTTTTGCTTGGGTGGATTGGCTTAAAAATCCCCTAATGTTTTTTGTAATTTTTCTTTTGCTCCGTCTAGCTTCTTGCTAGGCGTGTTACTTTTTAATAATATCTGTTGTTAAAAAAAAATATCCTTTAATCAAGTGCCAACTGTCAAGTGAATTAATCCAGTGTAATAAACTGTGAAGAACTAAACAGGAAATCGGATGAACAATTGAGAACCAAACAGGAAAATCAAGTGAACTAAACCGTTGAGAACAAAATAGAAAATCAAGTGAACATAAAGCAAATTGAACATAGAAAGCAAGAAATCAACAGATGGTAAGCAAACAAATTAGCAGAAAATTAGACAAACAATTAGACATATTAACAAAAGATAAGAACACAAAACTGAAATTATACACATAAAACCCAAATTAATTAAAAAATACATCATGAAATTATCAAATTCTACCACAAATTTAGGAATTAGAGTGGCTGAGATTTAATTTGAGGGTGGTTATGGGTATTTTAAATGGCTGAGATCTAATTTCAACAAACACAAATAAAAGTTAACTCTTCTCTGTCTATATAATTATAATTATAATACAGTAACATATCATATTAAACAAATAACACAAACAACATTAGTTTCAATCTATCATATGCAACCCACCACACTTGACCTTCTGTGCCTTCACCTTATTTCTCATTAGCACCCTTACTAGATGTAGCTCGGAACTTAAGTTTCGTTTGATTGATAAAATTCGACACCCTCTCATCGAAAGTATCATGCCTATTCACCGTTTTCACGACACCAACATCCGAAGGGGCACTCATTTTCATCTTCGTACGACCAATAAAACTATCGAATTTTGATTCACCAAAAGTCTTTTGATCAACCAACTCTTTGCCACCAGTAAAGTTGTCTTTCGTGGCATTGTTTGAAGAAAAACGAACGTTTTTAACAGACTTTACATCCAAGGGAGGAACATACTCGATTGGGATCTCCTTAGACACGTGTTGGTCCATAGCCATAGGTTGAGTGTAGGAAATACTAGCTTTAGAAGATGTTGAACGATCAACACGACGAAACCTACCAAATGTTGCTTTGCGTATCTTTTCACAAGTTGGGTTTTGGCTTGTTTGGTTTTTCGCCATTTGATGGTTTGTTTAGGTGTTAAGATGACCATTTAATAGGCGAATGGCAACATGGAATTTGTTGGAAGTTTCTTCAAGCAAAAGAGATCAAAAATGTCAAAAAGGTTTGGAAATTTTTACATTGCGATTCTGATCACACTTCTAACTCGTTTATTTATCGAGTTTGGATCGTATTCGACTATCTTTCTAGAGTTAAAATTATATAAAACCATTTCTTTATGAAGTTGTAGGTGGAATCAGATTCTTGAGTTGGGCAAAGTCTAAAGATGCAACAGAAGTTCTAGGAATCTTGATGAATGGGTTTCTTGTTGTTGAAGGCATCTTTTGGACTAATTGTGGAAATTAAAAAAAGGATTGGTCACTGGTGATAATCATTTACGTGAAACACACGAAAAAGAATAAGAAAACCAACAAAAGCACCGTCCTGGTTTTTGAAGTTTGATTTAGATTCATTGTATCCACCATATTTTTCATGTGTGTGGGTGTTCATGTTAACTAGAATCAGTTTCGTTAACTGTCGGAGTATTTGTAGTGGTTTAACTAAAAAGTGAAAAAGTTCATGTCACGTCATTGTCACGTAGAGTCGTAGCCGGTGGGGGGCTCTAACTTGTTGATCAATTCTGTAACATGATAATGGAGAACAAGATTAATATAAACATTTAGTAACATTGGAGAGGGAAGTCGTCATGATTTTGATGATGATCGGGTTCTCATTTAGGATGTACGATTAGGACGGCTAAGGTGAGAAAATTCTCACGGTTTAGAGAGATAGAGAAGGTGACGAGTTCTATAGGGAATTCATGAGTTATGTGGTGGTGTTCAACAACTCTTAATCTCTGTCTAATTATGATCTCTATTTATAGTTTTATACACCTAAGGGGAAACCCTATTTATGACAGTAAATGTAATTATGTCCATCGAATAATTACCAATTAAGTCATAAAGGGTAAATAAGTCAATGATCAATAATAATTAAATAAAATGATTATACAGGTCACATAATTAATAATGAGTTTTATATAACTAACTAAATCCTCAAAAGTGTGGAGTGATTTAACTAAAAACACAATCACTACAAAAAAAAGTCATTTAGTAACACACGCTTTTAATGACATTTAACTTTTGTGCCATTAATTTAGATTTTTAGTGGCACATTACACATGCTTTTAGTGGCATTTAGCTTTTATGCCACTAAAATTAAAATTTCAACGTGCTCTATCGACGGGCTTCTAAAAATTTCAAACTAAACATTAACATTTCCCTCCTTCCGCCTAAAATCAACCCTTTCCATCATTCCAGAAATCGCTACCCGTTTCTGCTTCATTCCAGAAGTCGCCGCCTAAAATTAACCCTATCTCTCCTTAGTTAATCTCTTGAGTCTGTACTTGAAGGAAAACGGATCTCTCGCTCTCGGTACGTGTTGTTGTTCTTCTTCTTCTTCATAGCTTGATCTAATTCGTTATTCCTCTATATATGTTTTATAATTAAGTGTGTAGTTAATGATGAAGTTAATCTTGAATAGAGAAAAAAAGGATTTATTTTATTAATTAGAGTTTATGTTTATCTAGTATGGGTTCCTAGTTTGAGTTTAATTAGGAGTTAATTTATTTAATTAGTTTAATAGAGTTTGAGGTAGAATAGGTTTGAGTTTAGATTAGTATAAATAGATGGTATGGTTATTGTATTATTTACAGTTTTTCAAATTAATAAAAGGAGTCGTGAGAGTTCCACAAAATAACCGTGTTCGTGTGTTTGATTTTGATCCAATTGCTCCAACAATTGGTATCAGAGCGAGGTTTGACGATTGTATTGCAAGTGGTAATCGGTGGTAGCTTGAGGCGGAGCTATCAATCGGCACATCAGGTTATTTTTACAGCAGCAGCAGGTTAGTCGGACTTGTGGCGGCGGTCTTTTTTGTTCGGCGGCAGCAATCGGGAATACAAGTTGAGTTCGTTTCTTGGTTCTTTTCCCCATTCTTTGTTTTGCGATTAAACAAGGAAAAAGAAAGGAGTTATTGTAAATTGGGTTTTTGAATATTAAACAAAGTTTGACTTGGTGGCGGCTAGTCTTACTTTTTGGAATAGAACTTTTGAAATTAGCAGGTCTCGAATTTAAAGCAGCAAAAGTACAAGCAGGCCCTTCTAGCCGAGAACAAACAGTAAAGGTGGAAGTTTTCGTGAACCAAGGTGGGTAAAACAAATTATAGTGAAGAATAAACTATAATTTAGTTTTTAATCAAAGCAGTGGTGATTTGATCATAGCAGTGGTGTTAGTTTTTTTTATCAAGTCTTTTGGTTCGTGAAGAATCAAGGAGATAAAACCGTGACGGTAATTAAGGTGCTGTGACAGCCGATTGCGAGAAGCGATCAAGAACGGGGTGAAAAAAAAAAAAACGGTTGTGTGAAGCAATCGTGTTTGCTGTGAAAGCAAGTTCGTGAAGAACTGAACCGTGAAGGAATCGGGTGACCCGTGTGAAGAAATCATAGCGAGAAGCTAACCGGTGAGACGCCGTTTAAAACTTGTGTGAAACAAGTTGCGTGGAAGTAAAGCAAGGAAGAACCGTGTGACGCGGAAGAAGTAGAATCAAGAAAAGATGGCGGATGGTACGGTTGCACAAGTTCGTGAACCGAGCAATGTGACGTTGCAATGCCCGAAGTTGACCTCGACCAATTACACCGCATGGTCGATTATGATGGAGACAATCTTGGTGGCTAATGGTCTACAAGAGGCCATAGATCCTGTGACGGGAGGTGAAGTGGATGTTAAAAGGAAGTTCACGGCAAAGGCAATGATATACCAATCAATACCCGAAGACATTCTTCTTCAAGTTGCGAAGCACACAGAACCGAAAGACGTGTGGGAGGCAATCCGCATTCGGTATTTGGGTGCAGAACGTGTTCAAAAGGCTCGTTTGCAAACACTTCGAAGTGAATTGGAGACGTTGAAGATGAAAGATACCGAAACAATTGATGTGTTCGCGGGTAAGTTAAGTATGTTACAATCGAAGTATAAGAGTCTCGGATCTTCACTTGAGGATGAGGTTATGGTGAGGAAATTTCTGAATTCTATGCCAAAGAAATATTTGCCAATCGTCGCTTCAATTGAGCAATACTCGGATATCGAAACCATGGCGTTTGAAGAAGTCGTGGGTAGACTGAAAGCTTATGAGGAGAGGGTAAAATCCGAAGATGAAAATACGCAAGGTAAGTTGTTGTTCACTCGTGATGAGGAACAAGTTAAACCGAGAAACGATAGTAATTATCGTCAACAAGGCCGTGAAGGTCGTGGATGGGTTAACCGTGATGGTCGAGGTCGTGGTAGAGGCCGAAGTTGGGGAAGAGGAAGGGGTCGTGAGAATCGATCCGGTTCAAGTTCAAGCGGTGACCAACAAGAACAAGTAGGAGGACGAGATAAGTCACAGATTCAATGTTATCGGTGTGATGAGTTTGGTCATTTTGCGTGGGAATGTCCAAAGGAAAAACCAAAGTACGCGGAAGCGAATTTAACACAAGAAGAAAGTATGCGTCCATTAATGTGATATTAAACGTGGACCATATTCAAGATTAAAGGGGAGAATGATGAAGTTAATCTTGAATAGAGAAAAAAAGGATTTATTTTATTAATTAGAGTTTATGTTTATCTAGTATGGGTTCCTAGTTTGAGTTTAATTAGGAGTTAATTTATTTAATTAGTTTAATAGAGTTTGAGGTAGAATAGGTTTGAGTTTAGATTAGTATAAATAGATGGTATGGTTATTGTATTATTTACAGTTTTTCAAATTAATAAAAGGAGTCGTGAGAGTTCCACAAAATAACCGTGTTCGTGTGTTTGATTTTGATCCAATTGCTCCAACAGTTAATGGATCGTACACAGGTAATGCTTCAGAGAGAAGAAATTAAGAGTTGAAGAAGAACAGTTTGAATCTGTCTATCAATGGCCGCTTTGGACTTGCCTCAAACGTTACAGGCTTGTAATGCTGGAATAGCTGGTGCGAATCTCTCGATTCCCCTCCCTCTCCCTCTAAGTGTGTGTAGGTGTTGGTGTAGGTGTGTGTGATTTGGCTGGATCGAGATAATACCTGAAATTCAGTAATCATGTTAGTTGCAACAATTTTATGTGAAATACTGTAGGAATTCGTTGGCAATGTGGCTTGTTTTTACGTTTTCAGTTTCATTACGTAAGTATTTAAATCATATACGCAAATGGATTGGCAACTAACATCGAACAGAGAAAGAAATTAATACTCATGTTTTCAATTCTGTTTGTAGTTTTAAACCATTAGGACATACATGATTGAAAGAACTTAAAAAGTTTTGTTTAGCTTCTAGGGTTCATTCATGTTATGATATGTGAAGAATTAGGGATATAAAACTTCTCATTGCATATTACAGTTATTTGTTTGCAACTGGATATGAAGTTGGAGCTGATTTCATAAGATTTGATTTGAATTTCAAATTTCAAACTCATTGAAGGCGTGAAACAGCATGACTGTTTGAGCAAAAAAGTATCTATTTTAATTTCTAAATGTATCTTTTTGGCTTGTCTTTTTATATATTTGATCTTATAATTAAGTGTTGAATATACACCTTACTTCAAAAAGTATATAGTCTTGGTCCAAATATGTTGTGTCATGGTGCAGATTCTGACTACTTTTTGCAGGGAACATATTTGCTTTTGGGTTTTTCATGTCACCAATGTAAGTATTAACAAAATTTACCAAATTAAGGTTTATTCGCGATGAATGTGCCAATAACCACTTTGATTAAAACCAAACGATTAAGAGTATCTTTATTTCCAGACCAACTTTTCGAAGAATCATCAGAAACCAATCAGCGGAACCGTTCTCAGGAATCACATATGTTTATGCCCTCTTAAACTGCTTAATCGGTGCTTGGTATGGTTGCCCGTTCATATCATATGATAATTTGTTGGTCACAACGGTCAATTCTGTTGGTGCGGTTTTCCAATTATCATACATAATTATCATATGATAATTTGCAGTTCAATATGTCTGGATTACTGCTGGCAGTTTTCGGTCTATTTGCAGTCATTGCGATTGGGAGTTTGCTTGTTACTAATCTTGAACTTAGGCATTTAATCATTGGGTTCTTAAGCTGTGCTACCCTCATATCAATGTTTGCTTCCCTGTTGTCAGTAATGGCATGTTCTTTCCTGTGGAACTTACATTATAATCTAATCACTTTGGTTAAATTTTATAATTTTTTGTTCTAGAATCTAGTTATTCAGACCAGGAGTGTTGAATTCATGCCATTTTACCTCTCACGCTCCACTTTCTTGATGAGCACCTCATTATTGTTATATGGACTATTCAAATTCAATCCTTTCATTTATGTAAGCTTCTTTCAGCAAGCAAAGTTTCCATTTATTTAATTTTTTTTATTTTTATGTTTTGGTTGATAATAATTAGCAATTATTATGTCTTCAAGCAAGTAATATCTCTTGTTTGAATTTTAGATTACAAACGGTATAGGGACCATTCTTTGGAGCGATATGAGTGTGCAGACAAGTTTGAAACAGAACTTAGGGATTTTGTAGCACAGAAGAAGATCCAACACCGAGTTAATCTCGTGAATAAAACTCTTATTGTCGCCCCGTATTAGAAGCAATCGATGTTCTAGTCCAAAACTCTCAGGTTCCATAAGTTCCTCTCTTCTTGACATTTTATGATTAATTGGTCAATAAAGTCAAATATTTGACTCGTATAAGTTATGACAGTTTCATGTCTTTTTTAGGACCGAGGAGAATGTTTCGGAAGGTTAAGAATCAAAGCTATGGAGTTTCAGCTTCATGTATTGGTATGCATTTTTATTTCTGTGTTGTAAATTAACATTTAAGCTATATTAATTGCATCAATTGACATTTATTTTGCTAAATGGCAGAGACATCTGCAAGAAGACTGCAGAGATTGTGGTGAATGGGTCAATCGGATTTCTGCATCCTACAGGGAAAGAAGGGGTGAGTCCACTCGCCATGAACATTGTGAAACTTAATTTTTAGCCTTCTCATGAACACTGTTTTTTACATTTATGCAGGTCCCCTGCGGAAGCTTCAACAGGTGCAGCTATCAGAAAGGTACCAATTTAAGGTTCATTAATTCTCTAATAGTTTAGTAACGAAATACATTTATCTTGATTACGTCATTTTAACTCTGTAAAATGGGCCATTGCCATATTTTAGTAGTTGATTTGTTTCTTGATTATATTTACACTAGATGCACATCCTTTTGGATTTCCTCATGTGTGCAGGTTATTCAATCCATTAGATAACTATTGAAACCGTAAAAAGAACAGTTCCAGGTCTCCTACTTTAACCCGTTCTGAGATTAGTGGTTAGTAAACTTTTTCCTCTTTGTTTCGTTTCTTTTTAATGTTAATAGTAGCATTGCCACTAATATAATGTTAATAACGATGCACATACACAAATTCTTCGCCGCAACGAGCGGTCACGTTTCCTAATTTGATATAAATAAAAAAATGGTTTTTGGTTCACAATTTTATCATGTCTCCATCTCTTAATCTTATTGCAGGTGAATTCTTGCCTAACTGGTGAAAGACTTGACGAACGCAATAAAGTTTCGAGTTTTTATTCAAACATCTGTTAGTTTGGTGTTTTATATGTTTGTATTTAGACTTAATTGAAGCTTATTAGACATTTGTTTGTAAACATTTGGAATATGTTTGTAAGAGGATCAAACTTTTAATTGAAGTGATGATATTATAATTTTTACATTTTATAGTTTTATTTTTATTTTATATTGTAAATAAATAATGATTTAAATTAATCAAAATTAATATGATAAACGTCTATAGTGGCATTTAAATTGATGTAATTTTTATAGCAAAAATTATGTGCCACTAAAAGTAGATTGAATATTTAACTAGAAATAGTTTTTACCGACACAAAATTTGTGACACGAAAGCCATTCTTTAATGTAGTGGCAAAAAAAAAGTGTCATTAAAAGCCCAAAAATTTGTAGTGGCAGACAAAAAAAGTGCCACTAAAAGGCTTTAGTGTTAGCGCTTCTAATGGCACTTTTTTTGTGTGCCGCTAATTCCTAAAGGGCTCTTTAGTGGCACTTTTTTTATTTTTCGTGGCACTTTTTGTATGTCACTGAATGACATTTTTTTGTAGTGAATTATTGTTATTTTTAGAGTAAATGGTTTGATTGAGCAGGCCCCACACCCCAACCATTCACGCCCGTAAAGCCCCGACGCCCCACCATCACGCCCCTGTAATGATGTTTAACGCCTTTGTGGTTGATGTGTAAGTGGACGTTAACCCACTACGATTGGTCTCATAGTAACAAGAGAGAAGTTGATGTGATACGATTAATTACATGATTTGATTGATTTAAATTGTAAAATAAAGGTCAAACCGGTAAGTTTTTTTTTATAGTTTACAAATTAAAATGGTTAAATTTTTTGGATCGCATGATTGGTTTATGATTAGATTAGACTAGTTTAACGGTTTTGGCTAAAGTTTAGAATGACAATTCAACAAAAGCCATGGATTTTGTTGTTAAATCTTCCAACGAATTGTCTTGTGGTTGGGTGCATCTATAGCCTTTAAAGTTATGTAAAAAAACTCATTAGAAGGTGACTCAGGGAAATAACTTTCAGAAAACATTCTTTCGCTCTTTCACGATCAACCACATGGTTTGTATTTTGGGTTGGCTGTTGCACACACTTCCTTTTCAAATATGTATCCGATGACTGGCTCGTGGATGGCTATGGAGCTACGACTCATATGGCTTCGAATATTCAGGTTCTTCATGGCGCCACATTGTATCTTGAAACGGGTGATCGTCTGGTATGGCGCTTACTATCTCTATATCAGTCATGCTTTACTTTCTTTATTATATTGCACTCTCAGAGTCTCACATTTAAACATGTACTTGTTGTTACTGGCTTAACAAAAACCCTCTAATTAATTGCTCAATAGTCTTAGATCACACCATTTCTGTTGCGTTCTCATATTATGGTATGTTTATTTAGGCTCTGACACGTCAAATTCTCCATCGTATACCACCTAAGCCATGGGAGCTTTATTCACTTTCTACTTCCACATCTGTCTCCATGGCATTCACGTCTTGGTTATCTATCGGATTCCGTCTTTTCTCATATTTTGTCTCTTCTCATTTCTTCTACATCCTTAAAAACGAATTCCAACGCATGTGGTATTTCCAAGTCCACCGGATGACCTTTTTATCCTTCCACGTCTATCATTCACTGTATATTATTATTCTGGTTGTCGCAACTTCATCAAATTTATTAATTGTTTTGGTTGGTTCATCTGAATGTATCCTTTGACCAATAATTCCTAAGCTCTTGACTCATTTCATCATTTTAAACATATTGTTGAAAACATGTTTTCTTACACCATTATACACTTACAATGTCATGGTGCTTCTGAGCTCACCCGGGGTCAGATGGGCTAATCTCTTATGATTCTGGTATTAATTATCATATTTCTTGTCTTTACACGCCTCTAACAAAAATGGGTGGCTAAGCGGAAAAATTGTAATTTTTTGGAGATTGCTCAAGCTTTATTTTTCCATGCGCATCAACCTCATAAATTTTGGTATGATTCTTATGCCATAGCTGATTTCTCATAAACCATTTACCTTATTCCACCATTGAAAATTCTTCTCCAGTGAGATCCTTTTTTCATTATATACCTTATTATACACTTTACGCATATGTGGGTGCCTGCAATATCCATTTCTTGGGGATATATGATTGTATAAACTCTTACCCAAATTTGTTACGATTCTTACACTCTTCGCACCTATATTTCCAGCCATGATACTGTTAACAAATGAACATGACAGAGAAAAGATGGAGTCTTTATATTACACAAATGAAGATTAGCATACAAATGAACTCAAAGCAAACATTAAATAGAAAGCTAAATGGGCTAAGACCCATATCAGACTTATTATGCTAACACCCCCTCCCCTCAAATTCACAATGCAATAGCAATAAACATTGAGAGTTTGTCACACAAGAAATGAAACCGAGATGCCGATTGAGTCTTGGTGAACACATCTGCAATCTGCAAGGCTGATGGAACAAAAGGAATTGAGATGGTCCCGGGCTGAAGATGATGACGAGAAAAATGACAATCTATCTTAATATGTTTTGTTCGTTCATGAAAGACATAGTTCTTAGCGATCTGCATAGCACTTTGATTATCACAATGTAATGGGGTAGGCGAGGAAACAACAACCCCCATGTCTGCCAGAAGCCATCGTAACCAAACAATTTCACATGAAGTCACAGTCATAGCACGGTATTCAGCCTTAGTGGGAGACCTAGAAACAACATCTTGTTTCTTGCTTTTCTATGAGATTAAGGAATCACCAAGGAAAATACAGAAACCAGTTGTGGATTTATGATCATTAGGATCACTATCTCGATCAGCATCACTATAGGCACGCAATTCCAGAGAAGATGTAGAGGGGAACAGAAGACTTTGAAACTGAGTGCCACGAAGATATCTCAAAATACGAAGAACAGCTCCCCAGTGTGCAGAAGTAGGAGCGGTAACAAACTGTAACCACATGAACAACATGAGCGATATCAGGGCGAGTAACTGTAAGATAAACCAAACTGCCTACAATGGTACGATATAGGCTCGGATCAGATAGAGGAACACCATCAGTGGGAGAGTAACGTGCATTGGTTTCAAGGGGAGTGTCTGCAATTCTGTTATCAGAAAGTCTTGCACGCTGAAACAGATCAGAAATGTACTTCGTCTGAGAGAAAAGATATCCCTTTTTAGATTGAGCTACCCCAATCTCCAAAAAATATCGTAATAACCACAAATCTTTTGTAAGGCCCCAAACCCGGGAGGCCTCACTCGTTGGATTTACTCATTCACAAACAGTTCTTAAACATGAATATCAAATAACGCAGCGGAAAATTTCATTCAAACATAACGTCATCATTGTTCATACATGCGGAAGCGTAAACATTGTTTAAAACATAATTACATAAACTTAACATAAACAACTCATAACGGGATGCCAGTCTTCATGATCGACCGGGTAACTCTTCTCGCTTGCCAAGCATCACCGTCCATCGTCCATACCTGCCTTAACCTGAATGTGCATACTAAAAATTCAGCTACGCTGGTGAGTTCTAGCATTTCATAAAAACTTTAACATCAACATTTGCCAAAAACGTATCATTCATTTAGTAAAACCTTTCACAAAAGCATGTAATAATCTAACATCTTTAAAAAGGTTTCGTACCCATATCATCATCAACATCATAATCATAAACACCGTTAAACGGATTGTTCATTAAAACTTTTAACATTCGTTTAAGTCATACATTATTATCTAAATCTGTGTTACCCTTCGTTCCGTCATTTAGTATGGTATTGCCCCTAAGGCTAACTGCACGAAGACCGACAATACCATACATTCCGTCAATTCCCTTTTTGGTATTGCCCCCAAGGCTAACTGCACGAGGACCGACAATACCCATTCAGTTGCCCTTATGGCTCTCATGTCCATAAACCGACAACTTCCATCGACGGCCACGGCTCACGGCCAATGACACCGTCGGATCATAATTTAACCTTACATAGGGTCACGTTAACCCCTGAGTAACCGTCGTTACTCCCTTTACCAGTTGTACAACATCATAACCATTGACATGCCACAGAGACAATGCCCATGTTGTTCTTGTGGCAACTATGGCTCGCTGTCCATAATCTACCACAAGGCTGGGAATCTCATTTCCCAGACTTCATTCGTCAATTCCATTCATTCGACAGATTAGATTTGTAATGACTTCTTTAAAACCTTTACCTCTTTCTCTTCTCATTAAACATTTCCCTCATTTAGACCGTTCATAAAACATTCGTAACCCTTTTTGGCAAAAACACTTCAAAACCTTTCCTTTCGTAAACATCGTTTCGTTAAAACATCATTTCGTTAAACATCGTTTCGTTAAACATCATTTCGTAAAAACATCATTTCGTTAAACATCATTTCGTTAAACATCATTTCGTAAGTATGCACACCAGCCCAAAAACATTAACAAAACATTTAAAAGAGGGCTCTAGAACTCACCTGATACGCTAATATGAGTTGTCCTAAACGAAGGTCCAACAACGTCACTTCCGATCTGAATTGATTAGTTAGATACACATCAGACCAATCCCGACTCTAACGGTTTAACCATTCTAACATACTGACTTCACTTAATCAGTTCTGATGTCTGTGCACTTAGCAAGTGCGCAGACCCTGCTGCCTGCGCACTAGTGCGCAGGTCCCTCCTCCTGCGCACTTGGCAAGTGCGCAGGACCTGCTCCGTGCACACTTAGCAAGTGCGCATGACATGTTCTTCGCGAAAAACCCTAACTTTCGCATTCGGGTCTGATCATGTCAAGATCCCGAACCTGTTGCATTCAAAACATTCGTTTTCCATTAAGGAACTCAAATCCATGATTATCTTTCAGTTTCATCCGTTCAAACCTTACCTTTTCACCCAAAACCTGAAAAACCCCAAAAACGAACTAAACCTCAGATTTAGGTCGGATCGTTACCTGAATCGAGCTTCTGATCCGGAGGTTTTTCTCACGAGTGCAAGAGACACGAGCGGGTGCAATCTTGTGCGATTCCGACACTTTCTCTCTCTACGGTTTTTCTCTCTCTAGAATTGCAAATGAGAGAAACATGTGGTGACCTTGGCTATTTATAGGGGAGACCTCCCCAAGCCCGGTTCGCGACTGACCCGGTCCGACTTCGGCCCGCTTGAACTCGTTAACTTTATTTCTCGACATTTTGGGATGTTACATCTTTCATAGCAAAACGATGGGCCAAGTCACGTTTCAAGGATTCAATGCCATCATAATCATCGCTTGTAATAATCATGTCATCCACATATAAAGACAAGAGAATGCGTCCAACATTCGTACATCGAACAAATAATGTTGAATCATGATTCCTAGGAAGAAAACCAAGGGAAGTGATGAATGTAGAGAATTTTTCAAACCAGGCACGAGGGGCCTGTTTGAGTCCATATAGAGCTTTTCGAAGCCGACAAACTTCATCGGGTTGATGAGCTATTCCCGGGGTGGAGTCATGTAAACCTCCTCACGAAGATCACCATTCAGAAAAGCATTTTTGACATCCATTTGACAGATCTTCCATTGTCGAACAGATGCAACAACAATTAAAGTACGAACTGTTGTCATTTTTGCCACAGGGGCAAATGTCTCCTCATAATCCATACCATACGTTTGCGAATATCCTTTTGCCACAAGTCTGGCCTTGTACCGTTCAATGGAACCATCAGACTTTGTCTTAATATTATACACCCAACGATAATCAACCTTATGTTTACCTGGTGGTAGAGGAACCAAATCCCAGGTGTGAGTCTGATGAAGAGCAGTGAGCTCTTCAGCCATAGCATTCCGCCATAGAGGGTCAGAGACAACGTCTTTATATGATTCTGGTTCAGACAGATGATGGATGCCTGCAATAAAAGAACTAAACGAAGCAGAATATGCAGAGTATGCAAAATCTGGTAGTTGAGTAAACTTACATACATGAGTAGACTTTCTCGGAGGTGGAGGAGAATCAACATTGGTGCCAGATGACGTGGAAGGTTCATGAACTGGCACATCATGTGCAACAGAAGTATCTGGAGCAGGCATATTAGGATCAACATACGAATCGAGAACATCAGAGGTTGGGATATCAGTGTCGCTAGCAAAAGGATCAATGTCCTGAAGATCCGACTTTGTTACATCATGTGACTTAGCTGGAATCGAATAGAAGAGAATATGTTCAAGAAATGTAACATGTCTTGATACATATAACTTCTGACTAACAGGATCAAAACAACGATATCCTTTTTGTCCAGTGCCATATCGTTTGGGACCACTGGCATATCCTAAGAAAACACATAATGCTGACTTATTTGTCAACTTGCCTGGTTCAACATAAGGACGGAGAGCAAAGCAAGTACATCCAAAAACCTGTAACTCACCATAATCTGGGCTTTCACCGAAAAGACTTTCAAATGGAGACATCCCATCATTGTGAGAAGTAGGGATCCTATTAATCACATGTTGGGTGGTCAGGAGTGCTTCTCCCCAAAAGACACTAGGTACCTCAGCAGATAAAAGGAATGAACTAGCGGTTTTCATAAGATGGCGATGTTTCCTTTCAGCAACACCATTCTATTGAGAATTTTCAGTACAAGACGATTGGTGTATGGTACCATCTTATGCAAGAAACTGAGTAAAATCATTATAGGTGTATTCACCCCCTAAGTCACACCTGAAACACTTTATCACAGCAGAATGTTGCGTTTGAACATAAGCCATAAATGTTTTATAAATGTAAAAGAACTCATATCTACGTTTCATAAGGTACACCCAGGTAAAACGAGTGTAATCATCAATAAAGGAAACATAATAATGTGAACCGCCTTTAGTGGATACTGGTGATGGTCCCCACACATCAGAATGAACAATATCAAATGGTGCAACAGAATGAGAAATACTTTTATCAAAAGGTAAAGCAGAAAATTTAGCAAGTTTGCAACCACTACAATCAGAAATGTCACAAGTTTGCAACTGACCCAAAGCACCTGAAGAAACCAAAAATTTTAAACGAGATGCGGACACATGTCCCAAACGAGAATGCCAAATATAAAATTCAGACGACAAAGGACTTAAACGAAAAGAAGATAAATCAACACTGGAGGCAGCAACACCAGGTGCATGCACTTTGAGTTCTTCTAAGACATATAAATCTCTCACCCTACGACCGATCCCAATCACCTTCTGAGTGTGTTGATCCTGCACAACGCAAACAGTGTCACAAAAGAAAACTCAAATGCCAGACTTACACAACTGACTGACTGAAGCAAGATTTAAGGCAAGCTTCGGAATATAATAGACATCATTGAGATACACATGAGGGGTAGACACAGATCCAACACCCTCTACCAACATGGATGTAGCACTAGCAGACATGACAGAAACAGGCAAAACAAGAGACAATGAAAGAAAATAAGACAGATAGGGAGACATATGATGTGAGGCACCAGAATCCAAAATCCATAATGATGATGAAATACCTGAGTTACCATATGAAGACAGTCTCACAGCAGACATAGCGGTAGGGTTGGCAGTAAGGAACTGTCTGAACTGTTCAAATACTTGTGGAACCAGAGCAGATAGTGGTTTGTTCATTTCTACAGATGGTGGTGTAGCAACAGCAGTAAACGAAGGTGGTTTAAATGTCCATGAAGATGGACCAGATGAACCAGCAGAAGTGAACGTGCGAGACAAAAATTGTCCACCTGATCTGTTTTGTTGTGGGGGCTTCTTCAAGGTAGAATTCCTTCTGCTAAGTAATAATGGACATTGAGACTTCCAATGATTTTTCCCTGTGCAGAATACACATTCATCAAATACAACTTTAGCACCTTGTCTAGGCTGATTAGGGGGAACGGCAAACATAACTGGAGTAGTAGTTACTTTAGGACCTTTATCAACCTGAGATTTTAAACGAGTTTCCTCTGCAATAAACTCGTGAACAACCGAATCAACTGTTGAAAGAAGGGAACGATGAAGAATCGTTCCACGCAGTCCTTCAAAATCTGAACGTAATGCCATCAAAAATTATACCAAACGCTGTTCCTCCCTTCGAACAATATAAGGTTTAAACCCCTTCAATGCTGCAGATTCTGTAAGTGCCAATTGATCCCATAAATCTGACATAGCTCCATAGAAATCTTGAATGCTCATCTCATTATGTTGAAGAGCACGGATATCAAACTCCAACTGGCACTGTTTAAAAAAGTTAGACAGAGTATACAGCTTTTCCAAATGATCCCAAACTTCCTTAGATGTGTCATATTTAGCCAATTGAATACCAATGGATTGACCTACATAGTTGTTGATCTAAGTTATAACTTTAGAGTTATCCATTTCCCATGTATTAAGAGCTAAGGCATATTCAGTAGCCTTAGACTTATCAGTAGGCTTTCCCTTAGTACATATGACATAACCCCACATATTTTTCCCTCGAAGAAAGTTTTTCATTACGTAACTCTAGTAGGTGTAGTTTTTACCATCCAGACGAGTACTAATAGACTGAAGAGAGTCATCTTTCCGAGCCATATTATCAAAACAACGAATCAGAGCAAAATAACCGCAAAGTTCAAATAACCGCAAACTTAGAATACCACAAACTTCGAATACCGCAAAGTTCGAATACCGCAAACTTCGAATTACCACAAAGTTCGAATACCGCAAACTTGGTGATAACCGCAAACTTTGTAAAACGGGACAGAAACAAGGTCCAAACCTGTCAATCTGCCCATAAGCTCTTCCAAATACACAAGTCAGTTAAAATAAAACAAAATCAGTGACTTTGATACCTCACGAGTCAAAGAAATCCGATGCAAGTGTAACCGAGCCTCTACCTTTCAACAACGAAAGAATCAACAACGGAGCGGAAGCGACAACAAAAATCTTCAATCAAGCATGAATCGAGTAGGCTCTGATACCATGTTAACAAATGAACATGACAGAGAAAAGATGGAGTCTCTATATTACACAAATGAAGATTAGCATACAAATGAACTCAAAGCAAACATTAAATAGAAAGCTAAATGGGCTAAATGGGCTAAGGCCCATATCAGACTTATTATGCTAACAGATACATTCCATGAGACTGTCTTTTTAAATCCACCAATGGCTCCGATTTGTGTCCCCTCTTACTACCACAACTCCATTCTCGGTGGTTCCACCTTATGTGTCATTCACTTATACTCCTTTGTCCTCCTCCCCACCCCACCACTCACTTCTTCTTCTTCTCATCCTTCTTCTCATGACCACACTAGTCATCCTAAAGACTTTCCTAGTCATATATTTCATCATACCGCTTCCACTCTTACTTCTAAGCCTGTTACATTCATCCATACTCAGAAAAATGGTCAACATGTGTGGGATGCTATGCACACTAAAAATGTTGCTTTACACTCTAACCGTATATGGGTATTGGTGTGGGTTCTCGCACAGGCCAAGATTGTTGGTTGTGATTGGGTATATAGGATCAAGAGACAACCTAGTGGATCCATAAAAAGATATAAAATCCGACTTGTTGCCAAGAGTTTTATTCAGACTAAAGGTATCGATTATACTAAGAGATTTAGTCAGGTTGTCAAACCAGCCACTATCAGGTTGGTTTTGTCGTTGCTTTCTCTCAAAGATGTGATACTTGGCAAGTTGGTGTCAATAATGTTTTTACATAATTAAGACATGAAAATGTGTATATGACATAGCTTCTAAATTTGTTAACTTTGACTCTACCATGTCATGCATGTTTACTATATAAGGAACTTTATGGCCTTAAGCAAGCATCTTGACTTTGGTTTTCCAAACTACATGTCACACCCGGGTCAGAGCACCTCTTGGCGTGTGACGTGTTGGTACATGGGTAAATTTATTTGTTTATTTATAAAACATTTCAGCGGAATATATTGGTCTCAATTAAATAGAAATAAACTTTTATATATTCGCTGATTTAAAATTCCGTATGATTTTCGTACAAAGTATTATTTCAAAATTTCCTATCTCAACATGTTTACAATATATTAAGAAATAAAATTTCCTAAGCCTTAAGAGTCAACAGATTCCTTCGGCGTTTATTATATTATATTATAGCCATGGGGTATCCTATGCCTAGGGAATCTATATATCCTTTCGACATGCTCCTGTGCCTATTTAATATTTATTCCTCACCTGAAAATATTTGAAAATAATACGTCAGCAATGAGCTGGTGAATAATGTTTATATGACACAAATCATTTTAGACATGCAACATATTAAATTGTTTAAGCATAGTTGGAATTAGTAATCTACATATTCAGAATAACTACTGTATACACTGACATAATAATTCAAGTAATCCGTAACTTTAAGATACACTACTATCGGTGTCTTTAAGTATTTTACGCCTCTGGACTACTATTTTATTTATGTCAGACCCACTAGATCATAATTATCATGCGTGTATTATTTAATCAAATTATACGTATACTTTATAGCCTGAGTGTTTTCTATAGATTACCCTCTACGGTTTAAACATATTAATATTTTGCATGCGGGTTTTGAATATAGCAAAAACATTTAATAACTTTTACAAGAAATAAACATATTCACCTTAGCAGTATAACGGCTTTATTCAGAGATACTAGGATATAAAAAGCGGGTATATCAAGGTAGATTTTAATAATTTGTATTTTGATGTGAATTCAAGAAGTTTGAAGTTCTGCTTCCTTTTATAGTGATTTTTTTTCGTAATCATTAAGTAATTTGTAGGCTAGATTTGAGATATGTCAATCTCTTCTAAACTCTGCTCAAATTTATTTCACGTAGAAACAATGAATTAAATCATCTTTATCTTAGTAATTTTATAATATTATTATATTATTATAATTAATTTAGCTGCTTAACTCGTTTTTCTCTTATAACTTTTAAAATATTACATTTTATAAAATTATGAATACGTCGCTGGGACGAGCTTATTTTTCTCTACGAATCGACCTAAGTTTCGTTAAAAACGGAGCAAGTTTTAAAAATAATTATTATTATTAATCATTCTTAATAGTCTGTCAAATTCTAAATTTTCGAATAATCATTTTACTTGTATATAAATTACAAGGTCGAGTGTTATGAAAATATTTAGGGTATTACACTACCTGCTGCTCTCATTACATTTGACTTCACTCAGTGCGTGTCTCTGATACATCCTTGTTTGTCTATTGCTGAGATTCAATCGCTTGTTATGTGCTTGTATATGTTGATTGCAACAATTACGAGGAGTTCATCGACCATTGTGATATATTTGATTGTCCACATATATTCTCAGTTTTTGCTTAATGACTTGAGCGCATTATTTCTTAGAGATACATGCCACATTTTCTGATGACATTCTTCATCTTTCCCAGCAACGATATTTATATGATGTTTTATAGCATAATGTTCTTAGTCACTGCATGCCATTATCAACTTCAATCTCTCTTGGAAGACAATTGTCCTACAACCTACTAGCCGCACTGTGTCGCGGTCAACCATATTACTATATACCTTAAGGGTACTATGGTCTTGTCTTGCATGATTATTCCAGGATGACGATTGGGCTGGGGGCGCAGATGATACATATGATGAAATGAGATGTGTTTGTAGTTCTTTGTAAAAAGCTATTAGCCGGCTATAGCCGACCACGTGTCGACTTGCCATTGGTCCGTACTCTGTAAAAGGGAACGTGGGCACGGGAATTTATACCGGCTGGTCATCGTCTCACAATGTCTATGAAATAGCCGGCTATTTATACATGTCTATTTTTGATAAAAAAAAAATTAGTCAAATGTCTATTTTGATAATTTTTCCTTATTTTTTATACATCTTTTAACCTTTTTTTCCATGTAAAAATCTTTTGAAAATCCAATGACGTGGAAATTATCAAGATAGAACAATCTTTTGAAGATCATGTAACGTGGAAATTATCAAGATAGAACAGAGTTTACAAATCCTTTGTATAGAACAATAATTATGAAAAATCAACAAATTAAGATGTATAAAAATATATTAATTTGTGAAAGTACAGGTTAGCATGACAAAGAAATCCAAGCCTAACGGTCAAACTCGAAACATTAGGGACGGGTAATGAGATGGGTATTCAGATATGTGACTAGATATAAGAAGTTTTCACAGGTACGGGACAAGTATTGTATTAGGTGAATCCGATTACCTTAAAAATACATACTCGTTTACCCGAAACATACCCGTAAACATTTTATTTTCATTATTATTTTCCTTTGTCCTAGGTAATGCAATAATTCTTAGTTTATATATTTCTAATTCCTTGAACCTTTTGTAATAAAATTATATAAAAGTTTAAAATAGTCAGAGATGCATATGAGAATCCTGACAAGTATTTTTTTTCAACAAATTAACAAATATGCTCGATACCAAATGGGTGATGAGTAATAGGACATCTGATAAGTATGAGACCCGATATAAAAAACAATTTACAATCAAATATGAAATTGAAATTACCATTACCAACTTATTTAAATCCCATGAGGATGAATAGTAGGTACAGGGATTTACAATTTCGAAAGCACAATGTACAACTGAATCTTTGAGCCACGCATCCTCTTTGCCTTCATTTTCTTCTGCAAAAGAGAGATCAGAGAGAGAGGGTTAGGTTGGTTCATCGGCTCCTGATGATGGTGTGGGGAAACCGTCACAACCGAACGCCCGCTCGCCGCTGGCCAGGCTTCGTCACGATCGGCCATCGCCGCCAGGTTTAGTTGTCGCCTTTGCGGAACCCTAGGTGGCGGTGGTGGTTGCTCTGTGGTTATGGTCTTTGCCCAAACTGGTTGTGCGTTTGGTTGCCTTCGATTTGATGGGCAGTTTGGGTGGATATGTTTTCCCATTCGCTAAACCCTGGCAGCCGGTGGTGTGGTGGCCGGAACCCTAGGCGATGGTAGTGTGGTGGCTCCATGGCTTTGTTCGCCCAGTTCGTTGTCTCTTTACCTGTCTCTGTTTTCTCTTTTGAGTTGCAGCACCCGGGTAAACCTTTGATTTTATTTCTCGCTTTGTTTCATGTTTCGATGCTGTTCGCGGCTGCTAGGGTTACGCTTTTAGGCCTTTGATTCTTATTTTGCTTACTTTGTTTCGTGTTTCGTTCCCATTCTTGGGTGCTAGGGTTACGGTTTTACAACATTCTCGATTTGGGGATTCATGTCGAGGAGAGGCTATGATGACTGTCGTGAAAATCTTTGTTTGGCGTGGCAGAATCGAGGACGGCAAGTAGGCGTGTCTCTGCTTGCAACCTCTATTGCAGCCATGGCTTGAGCATGGTGTCTCTGCTTACTTTGTTTTTCTGGCTTCAGCATGGTGTTTGACTGTTTGTTTTACGATCGTATGCTTTCTCGCACCATACCAGCGCATCAGCCCTTACAGGTATGTCTAATGGAAACCAGCAAGACTAACCGCTCATTTTGTTCTGTAAATTTGAATAAATGGTAAAAAGCTTTAGTCAACTACAGACTACTAATCTGCTTACTGTTTTTTGAAATAACCAGGTTTGAATGTCGGGTTTGGAGGAGCCTCTTGGTTTGGACAGGTTGCCAAGCTTAAGCACCATTGATTTAATTGAGCAGTGAGAGGACAATTGTTCTTCTTTGTCGATAGAAGGCAATGATGACTAAAGTCAACATTCGCGTGTAGGCGTGGCAAGATTGGAGGCTGTCAGGTTGGGTTCCCCACTTGCAACCTCCGTTGCAGCCACTCGCAGTCTAATTGACAGATCTGAGCCTTCATAGCCTTCGCTTGCGACATGGGTGTTATTACTTTAAAAGAGGTTGAATTTTAGTTTTGGTTATCAGTATATTGTATGAAGTAATTTTGTTATGGTTCAATTAAAGATCAGCCATGGCTACTGATAGAACTTATTCTAGAAATTGGTAATTATAGACACATGATATCTTATTTGATGCATAGTTAACTTTCTTCAATTTTATTGATGTTTCCTTTGGATTTCCCGAGGTGTCTTATTTTACGCATCGCTGCTTCCATTTTGTAACGCATCTTAACGGTTCAACACAGTTCATAATAGATTGTGCATTCAAATATAGATCTTCCATGATAATTCATCACACTGACACACTATTGGGATTTAAATTGATGATATTTCTTATAAAGTAATTATCAATGGTATAGTGCAAAAGATTGATACTTTATTTATTGTTTTCAGACCCTGAAGTAGAACAGGAACTAAAGAGAAGAAAATAACAAACTGCAGAAATAAAGGAGCTAACCTAATGACTCTTTAAAACTAAACAGAAACAGACGGTAACACCGACGACCGATATTCACGAATCGTCAGTTACTCTACAGGTACACAGTTTGTCATTGTATATTGTAAATCTGCTTCTATCATGATTAAGAATTTTAATTAAGTTTAGTGTGTTTTTTAACAGTGAGCTTCATGATTTGAGCAAATGGTGTGGATTAAATGTAGACGTGTTTTAAGTATTGGTTCTTGATCATTTACTTTTTTATTTTGTCTAAAATCCTAAAAGTATGTATTTTCCCTTATTTAAAAGTTACCATGTAATACTATTTTAAGCATTTTTGTTAATTATGTCATAAATACTAGACATTTTGTTTTGGGGTATTTAAATGTGTGGTGCTGGTGCATATAATCATTTCTTCTGATGTTTGTAAGGAAAAAAAAGACAAATATGAATAAAATCATGTCATCAAGTGTGTGTTGTTATGCAAATTAGTTTGCATAATGTTAGTTACATATATGTAGAATTACAATATCTTATGATTATATATTTTTAATGATAGGGAGGAAAAGTCAAAGAATTGCCGTGAACAACACATTCAGTAAATTTATTTTAGACCCGATACTGATTGTAATATGACTATTAAACACTAATGTTTTGGATCTATGTGCTTATCGATTAGAACAAATGCCAGCTGATTCAGAAAATTGTCGTGTTGGCGGAACAGGTAGCCGACATAGAAGATTGAACCTGGAGAAACAAATGTACCCGCCGCAACGCGCGGTGGGGATACAACTAGTTAACTAGAGGTGCATATCTGAACCGGATCATGATCCGATTTGAGTGAAGCCGGTGCGAAATCGAACCAATTAGTCGGTTTGAAATCGATTTGATGAATCCGTTGAAACAGGTTAAGACCGATCCGAACCGATCCAGTTTTTCCCTATATCAAAACCGGTTTCTAATCCGAAATAAACCTCAACATTATTCCGGCCCATTTCAGTGGATCACAAAACTGAACACAAACAAACGCCGAAATAAAACCCTCGACTCTGCTAGCGATCGATCCCAAGCTCCGTAAAACCCACTAAAACCCCCTTCTTGACATCTGCAACACTCGTTTATCATCAATCTACGTCCGTCAATGGCGTCTGTTGCCTTCAGAAGCCCTAACTCCAGGCGTTTAATTAGACTATCTCCTCAATTAAGCTCTGCTTGTCGAGGATCCGTCGTATCGGCTTCCGGATTCCCTACGATTGAATCGCTCTCTGGAAATGACAGCTCAGCGGCTCCTAATCCGTGGTGGAGATCCATGGCTACTTTCACTCGAACGTAAGGTTTTTATACATGTTTATGGAGTAAATTATGCAAATAGAGAATTTGTATGTGAAGATAACCAGCTAGGTTGCACTTTGTATGATGTATTGTTATTCGTTCGTTTCATTTGAATCTTATCATTTGAATGATGAATTCGAATTTGGAACACATTTGAACTTGTTTTATGTAGTTAGGAGGCACTTGTTGTTGTGATTTAAAAATGATGCTTATACACTTTGTATCTTCAAATCATTATGCTTCTGGTTTATGACACTTGTGTGTTTGTATCAAACTGAAATTATGGCAAATGTAGAATGTGATGCAGTTTCATATCATTTTTGAAAATGCTTTGTTTGTGGAAAACTGGAAGTTTGATAAAATTGTATTTGCATATCTGTTAGGAAACCTCATGTTAATGTTGGAACAATTGGACATGTTGATCATGGAAAGACGACACTGACCGCTGCAATTACAAAGGTTGAATTCATTTATTCCGACACTTGATGCGTGTTCTTTGTACTGAGTCCTATTTTTGTTTTAGAACCCGAAATAAGTTGGTTAATTTGTGTGTTCTTTTTAGGTTCTGGCAGATGAAGGGAAGGCCAAGGCTATTGCCTTTGATGAAATTGATAAGGCTCCTGAAGAGAAAAAGAGAGGAATCACAATAGCGACGGTTTTATATTGTTCTATTCTTCACTTGATGTAATCGTAGCCATGGGTGTTTCAGATACTGAATTCATTTGTGTTTTTGTTTTTCGGTTATGCAGGCTCATGTGGAATATGAAACTGCTAAAAGGCATTATGCTCATGTAGATTGTCCAGGACATGCTGATTATGTTAAAGTAAGACAAGTTTTTACTTCTTGATTTCTTTGGGAAAATAAGAGACTACACATATTATTACGTTTTAACTTGTACACAAGAAGGATAAATAGAATAGTAAGTTAACTAGCTGTTATAAGAATATGTGACATTATTCTCTTCAGTTAAGTCCACAGATTTTGGTGCTTGTATTTTCTTGAGCTTAAAAGCTGCTGCACAGAGCAATGTGTAAATTTTCTTTACAACTTGAAGTAGGGATAACACCACAATGTGCTACCATCACTTAGATCTATAAAAAAAATAGGAAGGTCCAGTAGCTTAAAGAGTACTGCCTGCTAAGTTTGTTTTGATGTCAGTTGATAAATACCTCACAACCTGGTATTCTGTTTTTTAGTTACTAGACAACAAGGCGATACATATTTTTTGACTTTGTAAGATATTTGACTGTGTATTCTATACTTCATTTTGCGCATAATGTCCTCACCCATGAAGTTGTATTATCACAATAACAGTATGTATGTGAGATTTTGCTTGTATTGATTAGAACTAATAAGCATCAAGAAACTTGACATCAGCATATTTTTTCTCGTCACTGGCATGTAAGAACATGTGTTTTATGATTTGTGGAATTTACTTCCAAGTGGAACATAGTAATGGTAAATTAATTTACATCTCCATTCTTATTTTTTTCACTCCAGCTTGCTTTACTTCTTGCCTGCTAATAGGTAATCCATTGACATTCTAGCATTAAATGACTTATGCAGACACATAAATGGCTCTTTATAATAATTAAAATTTATTTATATTTAGACCATATACTATATTATAATAAGTTGCATCAAGTCCAACTAGGGAGTCCAGTGACATTTTAGCGCTTATTAACTTAAGTGGGAATTAAGTATACACATAAGTGGTTTATAACAATTTGTAAATGTAATTTTTGTTTGCACTATATAAAATACTAACGTATAGGCCATAGGGTCATTACTTGGGGTGGCAATCGTGCTAGGTTGGCGGGTTGAAATTGATGAACCTGAACACGCCCCATATATTTATTCGTGCTGAACACATCAATCCTAACCCAGACACACTTAAAACATGTTGACAGGTTGTAATGAAGTTGTGTACGGGTTAAACATGTAGTGAATAGGCTGAGAAGTTGCACTTATGGATTGTATATTTTTTAATTTTATTATTCTAATTTTAAATAGGTTGCGCTTGTTAGGAACAACGTGGCGCAGCGGAATCAACACACACACATGCACAAACGATAATCATGCGGTACAGAAAAATAAACGACACAAAAATTTTACGTGGTTCGGTCCCAGTGGGGGACCTACGTCCACGGGCTGCAACTAGGTTATTTCATTAAGCTCTAGGCACACAGATTACAGTTACAACATAGGGTATTTATAGATTAAAACTAGGGTTCCTAACTTGTTCTCCAAGTTAGGCCCAAACCGTAGAGATAGGCCCATTAGGGCCGGCTAACCCTAACTAGGGCCGGCCGCCTCTAAACGAGACTCCACACCTAACAATCTCCCACTTGGAGGCTCGAGCAATCCTCAATCCACCATCCACGCAGACCCTATACCATTAACTCCGGTAATCTTCAATAACAGAAATCCTCCAAGCCTCCAGTTCTAAGAACAAGCTAACACTTCACTATTAGAAGTTTCCAAGCCTCCAGCTCCCAAGAACAAGCTAAGATTTCAAATAACAAAAGTCCTCCAAACCTTCAGTTCCCATAAACAAGCTAAGACTTCAATCCAATCCTCCTAGTTGCAGCAACCCACTCCTCAATTACCAGAAGGGCCCGTTGAAGCTCCCCCTAGCTCCAACCCAGCAGTCATCACTGACCCAGCCATGGCAAAACCCGCCATTGACTCATCCTCAATCTCAACCGGCACTTACTCACTCGAACTACCGACTCCAGAGACTTCCAGAGGAAACACCACTCTCCAAAACCTGCAAGTACCATGGAGAGATTTTCCCATTCGGAATTCCGGTCTTCAAAACCCAACGGTGTTTAGAACTGTACCCAGAACACGTCCCATGCTCCCACTGTTCCCAAAACCCCTGACCTGGTTTAAACCTCCGAATGCACTCAGCTGACATCCCCGTGGCTCCAAGATTCACACTTGCAAAATGAATCCACTTAGCTCTACCCGATGCAGCGAGTCAAGACTTTAATACTCGGAAGTTGGTTCCCTTCTTCCAGCGATACATAATCCTGTATCTTCCCAAAGTCTTCAAACAATAGATTCACCAATGCTTCACAGAAGTGAGTAATGAAGCATACCAGAATCTTGAACCCAAGAGTCTCCACTGCCTTCACTGAGTCCCAATGCATCAATCCAGACACATTCTCAGAAGCAGAATTTACTATCTTTGACATCGACTCTAAAAGAATGTCACATACCTCCATGCAGCTCCACCAAGTCAACTATGCTCAGCTCCCACTGTCCCTGTTATCCCAACCCATGCCAAATGTCGTACCACTGATCACCACCGAACAAGAAACCGCTTCACAGTTCTAGACCAGCTAACCGGCAAACGGTTATAACAACAGCAGTGCTTTCATGAAAGCAAACGGAACCAAGGATTCTGTGATCGTACACCCGATCATCTAACCCTAACCAAAAAAATCTTTCAACCGAGCAAATATCACATGACTTCCCTTTTTTCACTTATGTCATCACCAGCACACCCGCTGGTTCCATTTTCTCCCGGTTTATCCATCGTTAGTACCACATCCAAGTTCACTTGACAAACCAACCAACCGAAATCCAAACCGTCAAACCTTTCGATAACAACCATCCTGTCTCCAGCCATAACAATAGCACACAGAAAATATATCGAAACAGTGAAACAAACACAGTAATGTCACGGGCCTGAACTTGACAGTTGTTCTACCAAACACTGTCAATAAACCGATCTGCTCCTGCAATAAACCTCGCAGACAAATCTAAACCCGAATACTGAATTTCACATAACCCGGTTCCCAAATAGTTGATAATAAACAGTCAAACAGAACTAAACAAAACTCTAACCTTTACCCGACGAATCCAAGAGCTTTATAACCAAACCCTAATCGGCGGCTTCAAAGAGTTTAACCCGGTACCCGAAACAATCAAACCGTTAACCCGCAACACAAACCCGAAACACCCGACCCGACGCTTCACCTGCAAACCCGAGTGAAACCAGCAACTCCAAGAGATCCACAACAGAAACTCTAATTGCAAAATCACTCCAAATCAGTCCCGAACAGCCCTGTTTTCTTCCAAAATAGCCCCGTTTTCCTCCAAAACAGCCCTGTTTTCTTTCCCCTTTTGCGCAACCTAGGATTTGAAAAAACCCTAATTCCGGCGGCCCAAAAAACAAGAAACCAGGCTGCGAATCAGCCCTGGAACAGCAGCAGAAAAAAAGAAAAAAAAAATTTTTTTCGGAAAAACACTGTTCACACCGGAAACACTGTTCACGACGGCGACGGTACTGTAGCGGCGGCGACGGTACTGTAGCAGCAGATCTGAATCAACCCTCGATCAGCCTCTACCCTTTTTTCTCGATCGAAAACCGTGCAGACCGTGTGTAAACAACGAGCCAAAGCTCTGATACCACTTGTTAGGAACAACGTGGCGCAGCGGAATCAACACACACACATGCACAAACGATAATCATGCGGTACAGAAAAATGAACGACACAAAAATTTTACGTGGTTCGGTCCCAGTGGGGGACCTACGTCCACGGGCTGCAACTAGGTTATTTCATTAAGCTCTAGGCACACAGATTACAGTTACAACATAGGGTATTTATAGATTAAAACTAGGGTTCCTAACTTGTTCTCCAAGTTAGGCCCAAACCGTAGAGATAGGCCCATTAGGGCCGGCTAACCCTAACTAGGGCCGGCCGCCTCTAAACGAGACTCCACACCTAACAGCGCTAACACGACTCACTTATAAACAAGACATGCTAGACCAAACACAACCTGGTCAACCCAAACTCCGATTATTTTTGTGTTAGGTTTGTGTTGTGTTTCAGTTTGTGTCAAGAATTGACACCCCTATTCAATACTACATTCTTTTGATAAAATTCTTTTCTAAATGATTATTTTCTTTATTTTATTTTAAAAATTGGAGAATAAGGTAGCTTCTAGATTATAGGAAAAAAGTTAACGAGTACCATTTCACATAAGGCACCTAATTCTGCTTAACTTTTTTAATTTTAATGCTTAATTAAAAAGTTAGTTGATAACAGAAGGGGCTGGAAACACTTCACCTATGCATCTGATAAGTTGGCCTAACTAGTATATTCTGAAAGTATTGTAACTAAATGAACCTCCTTCTTTGTAGTTGATTTCAGACCAACAGATTTTGTTGGTTTAATTGTATGAAATCTTTCACATCTATAGCTTTGCCACTCCTTGCGGTACCTGAAGGATTTGCTTATTTGTAGAACATGATCACTGGAGCTGCTCAAATGGATGGGGGAATCCTTGTTGTTTCTGCACCCGATGGACCCATGCCACAAACAAAGGAACATATCCTTCTTGCACGCCAGGTTTGTTGCTTTTTTATAGTTGTATTGCGAGTTTTATGCCAATTTTGGTTTTAATGCATCTATAATCATTGTCTATGCAGGTGGGTGTGCCATCACTTGTGTGCTTTTTGAATAAAGTTGATGCAGTTGATGATCCTGAGTTACTAGAGCTTGTTGAACTAGAGCTTCGAGGTAAAACTTAATAAGTTTGCGCTCACTTAATTAATTTATGATGTCTTCTAAATAAGTCTTATTATGGTAGAGCTTCTTAGCTTCTACAAGTTTCCAGGGGATGAAATTCCCATTGTAAGAGGTTCAGCCTTGTCAGCTCTGCAAGGCACTAATGATGAAATTGGAAAGAATGCCATTTTGAAATTGATGGAAGCTGTTGATGATTACATTCCTACACCTGAACGCCAAAAGGAGAAGGCATTTTTAATGCCCATAGAAGATGTTTTTTCAATTGCGGTATTTACTATGATATCAAACCTATGAATTTTCCATGTTATAAAATTTGCATATTTCTGAAGCATGGTATTATTAGTTTTTTAATTATAGTGAACAGCTACACATCTTTGTTGCAATTACCATGTAAATTCTATGTTATCAAGGTGCGCGCCTAGGCGCAGAAGCGCAGCGAGGCACAGGTATAGGGCCTTGTGAGACCTAGGCGCAGATTTGGGCTTTTTTTTGTAAGAGCAAGCTCAGGCGAGCGCCTAGGCGCGTTTTCCGGCCAGATTCCGGCTAAAAAGTCGCTGGAACTTGCTAAAAGTCACTGGAATTTGTCTAAAACCCCTAACCAAGCCTGGAATCACCTTAAAAAAAGACTACACTAGCTCTAAACAAGTTTAAAACCCCTAAAAATGAGATTCTTACACTATGCACCTAGCTTAAAAAAGCCATCGCTTTTTTGCGCCTTGCGACTAGGCTCCAGGCTCGGCCTTTGCACCTTGAATGCGCCTATGCGCCTTGAATGTGTAAATTGATCAAAATTCTTAGTTGATATTCTTTAGAGGTGGAGATAGAGGCGGGTTTGCAAGTTAGGTAACGGGTCAAGACAGGTCCCATCAAAGTGGGTAATCAATTGAGCCGGGTTGGGTTTTTGTTTACTAGAAACGCTTTTTTTTCTAAAATTTGAAGTTTTTATATAAATAATTATTGTGTCAAATATGATCACCAATGTTAGTTAATCTTGGATAATTATCAAGTCAATAACAGAAGCATGATTCTAGGAGCCAAATCAGGATCGGTTATCATTCTATTTTTAATGCTGAATAGTTATGTTTCCTTTGTTTAGCTAGTTTCCTTTTTTTTGTGTTCTAGCATAAATAGAATAGCTTGCTGATTGTATTTTAAAATCACATCACTTCTTACGGTTTCTTTAAAGGAATAAAGCAAATCGGGCCGACTGCCCTCCCTTTTCTTGTTCTTGTTTTGTGGTTTTACGATCCAATTGTCTTCAATTGGTATCAGAGCCAGGTTTGTTTCATTTAGAACCACTGCTCAATTTACTGGAAGACTCATTCTTGTTCGACGGACAGAAGAGGAAGAGATCATGGCTGCTTTAGTAAATCAGGGAGCACAACCAGGAGCACAAAGAGAACACATCACCTTGTCATTGCAATGCCCTATTTTAACAGCTACCAACTATACTATCTGGGCTGTCAAAATTAAGGCAATATTCAATGTACATGGTGTGTGGGAAGCAATCGCGCCAGGAGAAGGGGTCGAGGTGGATCCAAAGAAAAATAGCCTTGCCATTGCATATCTTTATCAAGCTGTTCCAGAAGAGCTTGTTCTACAACTTGCTCATCTTGATGAAGCAAAGAAAGTATGGGATGCATTGAAGGCCAGATTTGTTGGGGTTGATCGAGTTCAACAAGCTCGCTTAGGGCTGTTACAAACTGAATTCGAGGCCCTAAAAATGAAGGAAGGAGAGACAATAGAAGACTTTGCTGGAAGAATGGGAGAGATCGCCTCAAAAATGAACAGTCTTGGAGGAGAAGTCGAAGAGAAAAAGCTGGTTCGAAAATTCCTAGGGGCTGTTCCGGATCGATTTCTACCCATCGTAGCCTCAATTGAACAATTTGCTGATCTGGAATCCATGCTGTTCCAGGAAGTAATAGGGAGATTGAGGGCTTACGAGGAGAGAATAAAACCATGCAAAGAGACAAAAAATGGCGACCAACTTCTGATTTCTTACGAGGACAGGCAGACCAGGAATCATGACCAAAAGGGCTCTGGTCGAGGACGAGGGGCTGCCGGTAAGAATAATAGAGGCCGAGGAAGAGGCAGGGGTCGCTCTAATGGTACAAAAACAGAAGATCAGGGTCAATACTCAAAGGGGAGGGATCGTTCAAATCTGAAATGTTTCAGATGCGATGGAAAAGGTCATTTTTCATCTGATTGTCCCACAAGACGGAGAGACGAAGCTGCAAATTTGGTCCAAGAAGACGGACCAGCCCTGTTGATGACTGTTCATTCAGAAAAACAGAAGGAATTCGTTTTTTTTTAATGAAGAAAAAGTTGTACCACAACGTTATAATCAAGAAGCAAAGGAAGATCATACGTGGTTTCTTGACAATGGTGCAAGCAACCACATGACGGGTAATCGGGCACTCTTCTCCAAACTCAACTTTAACACCGTTGGAAAAGTTTGTTTTGGAGATGGTTCATGTGTAGACATACAAGGCAAGGGGATGATTATCCTAGCATGCAAGAATGGTGAGCAGAAAATTCTTGAAGATGTCTACTACATACCCTATCTAAAGAGCAATATTCTTAGTTTGGGCCAATTCACGGAGATTGGATATTCGGTACTCATGAAAGATGAGTACTTATGGATGCGAGATACCGATGGGAGACTTCTTATGAAGGTTCTAAGGTCTTCAAATCGGCTGTACAAGATCGACTTGGAGGTGGCGAATCCAGTGTGCTTCTTGGCAAACTTGAAGGACGAGGCCTGGATATGGCATGCCCGGTTAGGGCATCTTAATTTTAATGCCATAAAGCTGTTGGGAAACAAAAAGATGGCAATAGGAGTTCCAAAGATCGAGCATCCGAAAAAGGTATGTGATTCTTGTCTTATTGGAAAACAAACTCGAACTCCTTTTCCTAACCAAACTAATAATCAAGCCAAGAAACCCCTTGAGCTAGTTTACGCAGATGTATGTGGCCAAATCTATCCCCCTACAAAAGGAGGAAACCGGTATATGTTTCTGATTGTTGATGATTATAGCCGGTTCATGTGGGCCTATCTAATCAAGACAAAAGATGAAGTCTTTGACTGTTTTAAAAGATTCAAGAGCCAAATGGAAGTAGAACTTGAAACAAAGGTCAAGACTTTGAGGACGGATAATGGTGGTGAGTTTAGTTCTCGTGCATTTGAAGATTTTTGCAATCAAGAAGGGATCCTTCATCAATTCTCCGCACCATATTCACCACAACAAAATGGTGTAGTGGAGCGGAGAAATAGATCCATTTTAGAGATGACACGAAGCATTTTGAAGGCTATGGAACTACCACAAGACTTGTGGGGAGAAGGAATAAGGCACTCTCTCTATGTCTTAAACCGGGTTCCCACAAGAATTCTAAAGGAGAAGACACCATATGAGATGCTAAAGGGCCGGAAACCAAACTTAGATCATCTAAGAGTTTTTGGATGTGTATGCCATGCTAAAATAATGACTACACATCTGAAAAAATTGGATGATAGAAGCCGAAGACTTATACATCTTGGTGTTCAACCTAACACCAAGGCCTATCGCCTACTTGATCCTGAAACTCAGAGAATATTCATAAGTAGAGATGTTGTGTTCGAAGAAGGTGAAAAATGGAGCTGGTCAGGTGCTTCGAACAAACAAGAAGTGACTGAGTTTGTTGTGGAAGCTGATTTTGAAGACTCTCCATGTCTTGATGCAAACACTACTGATTCAGGTCAGTCATCAGATATTTTTATTTCTGATCCTTCATCAGATACAGATTCAAACAGCTCTGGTTCAGTGGAAGGGGTAACGGGCAGAGATCCGATGTTACCACGGGAGACAACTGATTTTGATGGAATTCTGGATCCATCAGTAGCTGAAGATGAAGTGGTCGATGACACTCTAATACGGGGACATAGAACCATTGAGGAAGTTTATGTAAACAGCAATGACATAAACCTGCTTCTAATGGAAAATGAACCTAGAAATTACTCTGAAGCAGCAAATAAAAAGGAGTGGGAAGATGCAATGCACCAAGAAATGATGTCAATCGAAAGGAATGACACCTGGAAGCTGACCGATTTGCCAAAAGGTCAAAAACCCATTGGTTTAAAGTGGGTTTTCAAGGTAAAACGGGATGCAAATGGAGCTGTAACAAAACATAAAGCACGCTTGGTTGCAAAGGGATATGTTCAGCGTTATGGTGTTGATTTTGAAGAAGTATTTGCACCGGTCGCGCGAATGGAGACCGTGAGATTAATTCTTGCATTGGCAGCTCATTTTGGTTGGGAAGTACATCATTTGGATGTAAAATCAGCTTTCCTTCATGGAGAGTTGAAGGAGGAAGTCTATGTAACTCAACCGGAGGGCTTTGTGAGGAAAGGAAAGGAGCACCAAGTTTACAAGCTGAAAAAGGCACTCTATGGCTTACGACAAGCTCCACGAGCCTGGAATACACGGTTAGATAACACTTTAAAACAGTTGGGTTTTACTAAGTGTAAACATGAACAAGCCATATACAAGAGAGTAACGAACAAGCAATTGTTACTCGTGGGTGTATACGTGGATGATATGATTGTCACCGGGGGGGAAAAGTTGGATATAACTCATTTTAAAAAGGAAATGGAAAGTCGTTTTGAAATGAGTGATCTTGGGTTACTAAAGTACTATCTTGGTATTGAAGTAACCCAAAGAAGTCAAGGCATTTCTATCAAACAAGCAGGTTATGCAAGGAAGTTGTTAAAACTTGCTGGTTTGGAAGAATGCAATGCAACAAAATTTCCTATGGAGCCCGGATTGAAGTTATCAAAAAAGGACGAAGGAGCCGAGGTGAACGAAACTGAGTACAGGAAGCTAGTTGGGAGTCTTCGTTATTTGACTCACACTAGACCGGATTTAAGCTACTCGGTTGGGTATGTGAGTCGGTACATGCAGTCACCAAAACTGATGCATATGCAAGCTGTTAAACAGATTCTAAGGTACGTAAAAGGCTCAGCTGAACTTGGGATAGTTTATCCTAAGAATGGGGACAAGGAACTACAAGGTTTCAGTGATAGCAGCCATATGGCTGATCTGGATGATGGCAAGAGCACAACAGGTCTCATCTTTTTTTTCAACAGTGCACCAGTAGCATGGAATTCTCAAAAACAGAGCACTGTTGCTCTATCTTCGTGTGAAGCTGAATTTATGGCAGCCGCAACCGCAGCCTGCCAAGCACTTTGGTTGCGAGGTTTACTTGCTGAAATAACCGGATGGAAAGAAGAAATAGTAACTATGAAAGTCGATAACCAATCTGCCATAGCACTTATGAAGAATCCAGTGTTTCACGGGAGGAGCAAGCACATCAACACGCGCTATCATTTCATACGGGAATGCATTGAGAAGGAAGAAATAAAAGTTGAACATATCAGTGGACAACTTCAAAAGGCTGATATTTTAACTAAAGCACTACCAAGACAACAATTTGCTGATATGAAAGATCTGCTGGGAATGAAGATTATCCAAGATTAAAGGGGAGATTGTTAGTTAATCTTGGATAATTATCAAGTCAATAACAGAAGCATGATTCTAGGAGCCAAATCAGGATCGGTTATCATTCTATTTTTAATGCTGAATAATTCTGTTTCCTTTGTTTAGCTAGTTTCCTTTTTTTGTGTTCTAGCATAAATAGAATAGCTTGCTGATTGTATTTTAAAATCACATCACTTCTTACGGTTTCTTTAAAGGAATAAAGCAAATCGGGCCGACTGCCCTCCCTTTTCTTGTTCTTGTTTTGTGGTTTTACGATCCAATTGTCTTCAACCAAAAGTTCAGTTTTACAAGTAAATAATCATCTTGTCAAATATGATCACAAAAGTTGGCATTATTTTAATAATAATTTTGCTTTTGAATGAGATTTTATGCGTTAAAAATACACTTTGGGGACTTTTGGGATGTTCTCTTTCACATTTATTTTTATAGCTTTACGTGTTTGACCCACGCAAGTGCATAACCCTAATCAACACATTCACAAGTAAATAGGTCAAAATTACCATATCTATTATCCTTTGCTGGTCAGGGTGTAGTTCAATGGAGTTTCTGTATAGAGAATCCCAGAATGCTATTTCCGTTTTTTACTAAAGAAACATTATAACATGCTGATATATCATTTTTTAAGGGACGTGGCACTGTTGCCACTGGGCGTGTTGAACAAGGGACAATTAAAGTCGGTGAGGAAGTTGAGATCATGGGGTTGATGCAGGTAAAGTGTGACATTTGTTTTGTCTGAATAATCATTCTGTGTTAGTGACTGTTTAATTACTAATATTAATATTTACTTTTAGGGTTCCAAAAAAACTACTGTTACTGGCGTTGAGATGTTCAAGAAGAGTTTAGATCATGGTGAAGTAAGTGATTGATCTTTTACAGTACCTTTGCTATCAAGCTCCAATATATCGACTGTTTTGTCTTTTTTTCTTCCAGGCTGGCGATAACGTGGGCCTTCTTTTACGTGGCATAAGTAGAACTGATATCCAGCGAGGACAGGTAATTTCAATAGATTAGTTGATGAATGTGTTAATTTGGGTTGATAATGAGTTGAAAGTGACTCAAAGTCTATTTTGAATGCTTACAACCGCTTAAATCATATGAATCTAAGAAATTAGATTATTATCGTAATAATGTATGTAGCTCTTCAACAGGTAATTGCAAAGCCTGGTAGTGTAAAAACATACACAAAGTTTGAGGCGGAAATATATGTTCTTACAAAAGATGAAGGAGGCCGTCACACAGCCTTTTTCTCAAATTACAGACCTCAGTTTTATTTGAGGACCGCTGATGTAACTGGGAAAGTGGAGTTGCCAGAAAGTGTAAAAATGGTTATGCCTGGAGACAATGTGACTGCTGCTTTTGAACTTATTACACCCGTTGTTCTTGAACCAGGTGCGCTTTGCATACTCGTAAAAATCTATATTATCATCTCATATGCACACCACACAAAGAGACGTATACTCTATACTAGAGGGGAGAAATGGGCGGGTTAGGTACTGGTTGAATTGACCCGAAACACTTTTAGGTTAAGATTTTAAATATTTATAAAAAGTTAGCTTGTCAAATATGATTAAAAGCTGTATATGTCAAATAAGTTCACTCTCCCGAATAGTTTATTGTAATTATGAATGCGTCACTACATTTGATGTGGTAATCTTTGACCTATTTACCAAGGAATGGGCTGACTCATGTTATATTCACCTTTGTTGGGTGGAATGAGTAGGTTTAAGAAAATAGTTACAAATAATGAAACGGGTCAAAATTATTTAAAGTGACCTGAAGGTGTATTTAAAGTTTATACGCTTACCCCTTAAATAGTTTTACTCGATAGAAATTAGATAATTTATATTTAAGTTTCTAGGTTTTGGAATCTTATTCAACACATTAATCTTCTGAATTTTTAATAAAGAGTGGGCAAGTTTTGGCGGGTCAACCCTGGCCCACTTTGACCACCATAAAGAGCTACCCATGACCCGGCCCGTCCATTTCGCTTTAATACGGATTAATGTTTGATTTACAGGACAAAGATTTGCCCTGAGAGAAGGGGGCCGAACGGTTGGGGCAGGAGTAGTTTCAAAGGTGATAAGCTGATAAAGGGGAAAAGTTTTGTTTTTCTTCTTCTATTTTGTCCACTTGGAAGAGGTAAGAGACATGATTTTGCAACATTTAATTGTTGTTCTTCTTTAATCTTTATTTGACGATTATATTTAAGTTGTAGTAGAATAATCGAAAACTTGTTATCTCCTGAATAACACGTAATGAGGTAACCGAAGCCGATATTATTTTAGTTTGTGGTGTAATTAAGGATCTGCATTCTGAGGTTTTTTTTCTTTGTAACAAACACAATTGTGAAAGATGGTGGAGCATCCAAGATGTTGCAGCTGCTGCTTACTGAGACATTATTATTCCACTCCTGTAATTTCACAACCATGCTCTTTCTGTTTGTTTTCTTCCTCTAATCTTTAGCAGGTTGACTTATGGGTCAGATTGGCACTTTTTGTATTTCAAGGTTTTATAACCTTAATGCTTTTTCTTTAAATAACCTTAACACCTAATTTCTTAAGGTGTTTTTAACTTTATTTTTTTGGCAAATTGGTTTTTAATAATCCAAACTAACCGTTTGTTGTTGATAATCTCAACTTTAACTTTTGTTGTTCATGGCAGTCCTAATAGCATAATAATCATAGATTTACACTTATTTTCGCTCAAAATGGTGATTTAAATGAAATGGAGAAACGTACAAGCGAAATCGAGTGGGAATCAAGTGTAAATATATGATGATCATGCTACTGGGACTGCCATTGACAATAAAATTAAAAGTTGAGATTATCATCAGCCAAAATGTTAGTTTGGATTATTATTAGTCACTGAGTTATAGTTTGGGTTATTAAACCAATTTGCCTATTTTATTTAATTAGTTGTGTTGGTTTGACATAAAAGATGATCCAATCTATTTTTTTTAAGGAACAACTGTTTGTTGAATGTTGCTAGGATAGTTTTTAAAACCTGAATTTTGTGTTCTTTTTCATAAAACATGCTCTTTGAATGTTGGTATGAGGTCATACAATGCTTTATTTTATTTTCAGGGACTTTTAAACCAAAGAAAGTTATACATATTAACTATACTTGGAAAAACGAGCGGGTCGGGTCAGAACAAGTCTATTATTAAAAAGATGCCAGAGTTCTCCTGGATGCTTGCAGCACTCTATAGCCAAGAACTCATCTGAAAGTGGAGGTGAAAAAAAACTGGTCTGTGAACTAGAAGCCATAACTGGTTTAGAAACTGACCCGAACAGAAAACAAAACCGGCTTGTAACCCGATATGTAGAAACCGGTCAAACATGAACCGAACCAGCCAAACCCCCTCCTCAAGACCCGGTTTTAAACCAGTTAAACCCTGCCAAATCCCTACTATGAACCGGTATCAACCTGAACCGGTTTACTTTTGTTGACTAACCCTGAACCGGTTTAGAGTTTGAAACTGATTTTTGCATTTGCATTACATCTTTCTATCAGATTTCAAGATTTCACACAATTTACCCAAATTCGCACTTTTTTTGTCCCAAAAAATATATATACTTTAGTATCTCCCAGCCAGACCACAAACAGAGAAGCCCATAAAACAAGCTACGATCTTCAATCCAATCATTACATTATTTTAGGTGGATTTTGTGTAATGTTAATTTGAGATGAAAATTTGTTATCATCATTGATGATCCAATGATCCATGATATAACAGAATTATAATTCTCAAAGTCAATTTCAATTCCAACACAAAATCAGTCGTCTAAACACCATAAAAAACATGATTACTAGGTTCAAGCTACTGTCCTCGATAGTGAGTTGCAAGGGAGCAACGGTTTTCCCTTGAATAGTGAGAGTTGATAGTGAGAGTTAAAAGTTGTAACTTTCCGGCTGGGGCAACGAAATTGAAGAATCGATTGATAACAAGTTACAACTTTTAACTCTCATTCAGCAGTTCTAGTGGTTCTCCACCCGTTTCTTTTTCCTAGTTGAGCTCATCCTGACCCGTTGAATTTTATTTTATTTTTAAATTTGCTCTAACATCCTTACAAATAAAGTTTAACCTAAAGTAGCTCATGACTTTATAATTAAAGTCCAATTCAGCCTAAATTATACATTTGGGTCAAGATTGCTGGATATAAATTATTCATTTTAAAATTAAAAATAAAAAGTTTGTTTACAAATTTCATTTATCTATATAACCTACACAAACAATACAAATTAAAAAAAAAACACATGAATAAATTAAATATATGCATTTGTACATGAGAACTACAAAATTTAAAACTATGAACTAGTGAGAAAAAAAATATTATATGGTTTACAAACTGCGTGTTCTCACAAAAACTTAGTAGTGTTCTGTAATGCATTTCAGTTTGTATATACATATTTAGAAGAAAAAAAAGTTCATTAAAACTATCCGGTGAGTCGAACTTGGCTCGAAATATAAGCGAGTTAGCTTGGCTTGGTTTGAAAATTACACGATGTATACAACTGAGTGTTACGGTTTTTTTTATACATAGCTAATATATTATGTCAAAAAGTATGTTATATTTTTTTGGATTATTGGATTTTAATAATCCCACCTTTTACCAATTGGTCAATAATAATCCCAACTGAGAATATTCTTACCACCGGTCCCTACTTTCAAACTATTTTTTTACATTGGACCACCCGTTAAAAAAAATAACGTCGTTAGAGTTTATATGACGTGGACATCTGCAAACCGCCGAAGAGTCGAGCCAAACAAGCAGTGGTCTCGTGGTGGCTTTTGAAATTGGCTCTGGTGGTGTTTAACTAGTCTCGTTTGTCCGGAAAGTCCAAACAGAGACAACGGTGGTGTTTAACGAGACCAGTTAAACACCACCAAAGCCAATTTCAAAAGCCAACACGAGACCACTGCTAGCTTGGCTCGACTTTCCGACGATTTGCAGATGTCCACGTCATATAAACTCTAACGGCGTTAAGTTTTTTAACGGGGAGTCCAATGTAAAAAACTAGTTTGAAAGTAGGGACCGGTGGTAAGAATATTCTCAGTTGAGATTATTATTGACCAATTGGTAAAATGTGAGATTATTAAATTCCAATAATCCTATTATTTTTAAATAGTTAATTCACTTATCCTTCTTTATAAATTAACAAGCTTAAACAAAACTCGATCGAAACAAAGATCAACAACATATGAAAAGACCCAAATTGTCTAAGCATTAATTTCCCTATTTCACCACCTACATAACATTTACACCATGATACATTTTCACATGTGAACTCTGTTCATCTTCTTCAAGCAAACCTCAGCACCATCACTGCCATTAATGTTGCAGCTCTAAAATATATTTCCTTCACACTTCTATCCAACTTCTTCATCATTTCTTCATCTTTCAAACCCCTTTTCTTGTTCGAGTTCTTGTTAATCATCACGATCGTATCCCTCAGTCTGTTCACGGCCCATGAAAGCCACACCAGGCCCAGTCCGAGGCCCGTGTTGAGAAGTTTTGATGAACAAAATGGCACCCTTCCACTACCTACTTTACACATAACCGAAAAAAGAACAGCAATGCCTGTTCCCGCGATGCTGGCTGAGAACTGAGTTAGCAGATTTGGTAGCTCGGGGCCCGATTTCTTTAGCACGGGAATTGCTGATTTCCCGTTCCGTTTTTTGTCGACTATTACTGATAGAAGGCTTTCACAGGCCCGAATGTAGTTACTTCTGTGCTTGATTATTGTCTTGTTACGGGCTCCTTTCTTCTTTGGTGATGGCTTCGGTTTCATTTTCTCCGGGCTGGGTTACATTATATTGTTATATTCAGTGTACAATAAGGGTATCTTAAAATGTGTGCGGTTGACCCGTTATCAGTTTCATTAATGTTTTTTGTCATTTTTTACCCGCTTGACCCGATCAATAAAACATACAACCCGACACATAAATGGGCTGGAATTGTCCCTTCTGGTACAGACATAAGGGGTATAAGTCAAAGTAACCCGAAACAAATCTTGACTTTTTGAACAGCCCTTTTGACCTCATAAGTCAAAGTATTTGGAGGGGAAATTAGAGTCAGTAAATCTGGTTTAACTAAATTGTTAATAATCAAGACTTATAAAAATCATGATGTAAAATAAAGAGACGTACCTCTTTGGAGGAGCGACGATCACAGTTTCAAGCTCGAAAGCAGACCGGTAATAGCTTGTTTCATCATAATCCAGCCTATTTATGACAACATAATTTCCATTTTAGTGAATATATATGAGCATGTAGAGGTGACAATCACGACCCACTTTTACCCCAAACGGGTCAATTTGGGTTGTATATTCATCTCCAAAATGAGCAAAATCTTAAACTTAGTCAAAATAAGTCAGCCAAAGTGTTGACTGCAAAATTTTATAATTCCCACCTACTACATTAGTTCTTTATATAAATATAAAAAAAGGAAAAAGGTGTTAACGGGTCGGCCCAACCCAACCTGACATGTTTGGACCAGCATTACAAAATTACCCGTTTTGACTAAGGCTGTTCAAAAAGCTCGTTGCTCGCTCGAAATCAAACGAGTCGAGTCCGAGCCAAGGTAAGCTTGCTCATTAGCTGGCTCGTTTAAACTAAAGCCAAAATTTAGTATATACAAATTATAACCCAAACTTTAATATATATAAGTTATGATTCTGTAGTTTATAAATTCTGCAATGTGTGTATGTTAAAAATTTTTTTTTTTTTTATATATCAATATGCGTAAAAAAATACAAAATTAAATACTTCTAAAAATAAGCGTACTGGCTTGAGCCTTTTACGACCCAAGCTAGCCCAACCTAGCTCGACTCGTTTACAACCCTCTTTTTGACCAGAACGCTTCCTGACCTGTTATCCAACCTGCCCGACCCGCCCATTTTTCCATCTCTAATCCGTCTTTATGTCAATATACATGCATAGGTACCTATTAAACTGCGGTACCAATGACTTCCGCCAGTTAGTTGAATTCTTTGATATATAGAACTCAGCAAAAGAACTGAAATTATATCCTTTATTTCAGTTCTAGTGCCAATCAATGACACCTTCCCATCTTCATGAATTCTAATTTCAGAATGTCGAACCAAATCACCAACAAAGTCGATTAAAGGTTTCCGGGAATCAAATTCAGGGTTTTGATAACTAAGCTGAGAATTCATTTGACCCGTATCAGGAAAATACGGCTTGTGATCGATTGTCACGGGTTGAAGGCCCGTTAACTCAGAAAATGATAACAGATCAAGTCCATCTTTTTCTACTTGAGTTAATCCGGACATAGGAAACTTGAAGCTGAAAAGAGTTGAGTTTTGGCAACAATCTGTAGAAAACAGCCATGAAATTATAAGATTATTGTTACAACCCGATAAGTGATGCGTGTTTAGAAAATGATTATTAGATATTGCATAATTAGAATCAGATAATCAACTGTAATATAACTTATGATTAGAGGTTACAAAATGGCCGGGTCGAATGGTTTGGTAACTAGCCAAATCTGTTTTATCCAACTTTTTTAATTTTACAAATATTTAATGTGCTAAATATAGCCTTTTTAATTAAAAGTGATTTGGGAGACTTTTATACATATACACTTAGGATACCCTTTTCTTTTTAGGGAAATTCTTTAGATTTGCCGTTTGACCCGTTAGAGGTAAACATAACCCAAACCAACCCACTTTCAAACCGCACATCCAAACCACCATTAGTGAACCTTGGATGTTGATGAGTGCAGGCTTTGTAATAGTCGGGTCAATCAGGTCAAAACGATTGTTGTCTAATAGCCCGCTTATCGCCTTACATGGCCCCACATTCTGTTGTGGGCCCATATTGAGGAGTCTTGAACGTATGGCATCATCTCGTAATTCATAACTAGGCAAAAGATGTTGAGAGTCCTGCAATAATGACAAGTTTTAAGCATGATGATCATTTGACATAAGTAAAATTTGTCTAAAATCACTTCTTATTACAAAATTGTGGTTTTGGGTTGTCATATCTAGCCCGTTCAATAAACGGGTTGTGTTTGGGTTGATTTGTTTAATTAAATGGGTCATGTGCGGGTGGACCTGCTTAACTGAAGGGGTTGTGTCGTTTAATTAAACAAGTCGACCCGCCAACACGTTTACGACCTATTTAACCCATTTATTAAAACCCACCAACCCTATTAACACGTTTACAAGTTGATTACCACCCGTCAACCCGTTTGACATGTTTAGATAAATGGGTTAAATGGGTCGTGTTCGGGTTACACAATTTTAAGTGTGTTTAAGTTAGGGTGAATAAATATATGGGTTGTGTTCAGGTCGAACAATTCAACCCCCAACCCGCCAATCCGACACAATTTACACCCCTAACATGCATCTGGCTTGGCCTTGCTCTTGCACTCTTGCATGATAGACAAAAAGACAAAAACCAATTGTGATTTGACCAAACCTATCTAAAGTCAACTCTTTTGGTATACAGATTATTCACCAACCCAATTGTGATTAAATCAATTAGCCCTTGTTTGGATCTTTTCTTTTAATATCTCTATGATTCATTTATATACACAATTGGGGGTGGTAAACGGGTCGTGTTTCATGAACCTGAAAATTTGACACGAACATGACACATAAATTCGCAAGTTGACATGAATACGACCCGTTTAACCCGATTTTTTTTCACATATTATTAATACTTTAAAATTACAACTTTACAACAACAACAAAAAAAGACAAACTTACATAAAAAAAATTACATATTAATTATAAACTTCTATTTCAATTTTTCTTTTAAGTTTTAAATTTTTACATAAAATACCTAACCAATTTAATTTACGACTTAAAACATATTAAAAATAAATAAATGGGGTTAAACGGTTCGATCACAAACCCGCCCACAATCCATTTAGCTAAATAGGTTCGACCTGAAATTGGCCCGAACCCGTTTATACTAAACCCAAACTTGCAATTCATCAAAACACAGCAACTACCCACACAATTCTAGATTCATCAAACTCAACCATGAATGAAAAGCAGTTAAATTACACACAACCGAAACAGTTAACATAACAAAGATGATGAAATAAGAGAAGATGAAATTCACCTTGTTTAATACTTGTTGTGGACGAAAGCAGAGAGTAGGGAGATACCCATTAGAAGCCATCAGATAAAGCTTCAACAATATGAGTTATTAGATTAAACCCAAATCCTGTTTTATCGTGTGAGGGTCATACATTTTTGTACTAAGATTTTATGGGTTTTTGATTGGTAAGGAAAAAAAGATTAGGAATTTATAAATGGGATTTTTGTGATCCAATTAAATTATTATATTTAAGATTTGTTGAATTTAATTCTTGTGGCCAGAAATGGTGCAAGTCGTTGTTTGTCGACGACAAATCTAAGTGCTTAGTTATTTTTTTATTTTTTTGAACGGCCAACAAAACATAATAATCTAACGGCCAAGTGAACCGCTTTTTTTCACTTCTTGGATTCATATAAAACTTATGAACATCCAAAATGTCAGTAATACTAAAACGAATAAGGGCGACGGCAACTTACACCAAGTGGATATGGAGTCCCAAACCGACTGAGCAAAAGAGCATGAGACGAAGATATGCTCGGCAGGCTCGGTTATTAAATTTGATGGGAATAAGGGCTCGGCAATACCAAAATCGAATAAGGGCGTAGTTATCAAATTTGATGGGAAATTATCAAAATAAACACGTTCGATCATAAATTTTAAAAAAAAATAATTTGATTTTTAGCCTACACTTCATATACATCATCTATGTGGCTCAACCAGAACACGTCACATAAGCTTGGGCGGCTAGCCCTTTTTTTGCATTGAAACTCATAAATTATAGGGGATCACTTTCTAACCAATCATAGTTTGACATGTCACTTGTAATTTATGTCAAACTCTGATTTGTCAGAAAATGGATTTTTTTTCTAAACTAGTGTTGTTGAAAAACTTATTTACCAAAATGAGTGATTTGAAAAATATTTACCAAAATTGGTGTTTTTTGAAAAAAAAAACTTTATTTTTACACTCCTAATTTTATTTGATAAAAAAATATTCATAATAATGTTATTTAAAAGAGTTAAGAAACAAATTTTTAATACAAAAAAACTTTGTTACTCGTATTTTATATAAAGTTCTTTTAAATGTTTTTTTTAGTTCTTTTATAAACATTTTCTTTAACCTTTTTTAAAACATTTTTTTAGAAGTGAAATGTTTTTTAGTCTTCCATAAATATTTTTTGTTAACCTAATTTTCCTTAGCTATCTCGTGTACACACAAAATAATATAATTATTAGCATTTGCAAATTAAAGAACTTTTACTACGAGTAAATTTTGTTAGCATAAACTTTTAAGATTAAAAATCAGGTTGCATTTTCTAAATAACAATACGATCTGGAGAGAACAGAGTTTAAACAAAAAAAGATTTTATATTAAACTACCTAACTGTTACTACTTAGAATCTTTAAACATTTTAAGTTGGAACTTTATTTGGTTCTTAACAAAATAGTCCAATAAAAATTATCCAAACCATCATATGACATTCTTTTATTCAATAAAATTAGGGGTGAGAAAAATAAATTTTTAAAAAACACTTGTTTTAGTAAATATTTTTCAAATCACTTAGTTTAATAAATAAGTTTTACAACCACACTGGTTTGAAAAAAAAAACTCCAGAAGTGAGTCCCCTTGTATTATGGGATTCAGTGCAAAAAAAGAGGTGGTTATACTTTTAATATAGAAAACGACTTTTTTTAAGAAAATGTTAATGTGTTGTACGTATAACATGTGTGATTATCGCTATGCGTTATTATTTATATAACATGCGTGATTATTCGTATAGCGTGCATTATTATCATTTTAAAACATGCGTTATGATCATTATAGAACATGCGTTATTGTTAACATTCATATAACATGAACATGCGTGAGTATTCGTATGACGATGAATGTTATGTGGTTAAACGTGTTAGTATAGAGATAAATGATAAAGTATGAAATCGCTAAATGTAATTATGTGCCTATACGAATGATGATGTACGATGTGACTAAACGTGTCAACGTGCCAACATAGAAGTTAATGTATAAAGGGCTAAATGTGTAAACATGTTACCACAGACGATAAAGTATAAAAGGTTAAATGTGTAAACATGCCAACATAGATGATAGTGAAATGGATACCCACGTGGGTAGACTGATGTAAAGAATAAAAGAGTTAAACATAGTAATATGTTAATTCAACAAATGATGAAACAGTTTTCCATGTGGCAAACGGATGAAAATGGAACAAAGAGGTGTACGTGCAAATATGATTACATGATGATACATAGCTACCTCGGTAGACATACGAGACGACTACTTCGGTAGACAGACGAAACGACTACCTCGGTAGAAGGGTTAAACGGACTACGATGGTATGACTGATGAAACGGTTACTTTGGTAAACGGATGTAAAACGGCTACTATGGTAGACAGATTAAACGACTACGATCGTAGGCGGATGAAACGAATCTAATACGCTGTATAGTAGACGGATGTTGGACGACTACGATGGTAGATGGTATTTTAAACGGACTACAACGGTATGACTAATGAAACGGTTACTTCGGTAAACGGATGATAAAAACGCTACGACAGTAGACGGATGTTAAGAAGGCTACTTCGGTAGACAGACGTTATACGCCTACTTCGGTAGGCGGATGTCATAAGACGATCATCTTTAGGTGCTTAAACTAAATGATTACGATTCATGTTTAAGAAAGTATACAAAGTTAATATGATAATTTCATGATGAATGTATGATGAATGCCTAATTGATTAAACTAGAACTCACCAGTGTTATCTGACTTTTAATATAGACTTAAGGTAAAATGCTAGTCAGCTTAAAAACTGACGTCCCAACCTATATTTAGGTTTTAAAAACAACGTTTAAAAGTTTTAAACCATATCTAAGTACATCTCTAATTATCAGCAAAACACACACTAACATAAGTCATGTAAAAAAAAAAGTAATATACCATTTACACGGTTTTAACTCGATGCACCTCTAATTTAAATATTTGCCTAACCTAAAGTAACCCCCCTCCTACATTATTAACTATTAAACTAATTAATAATTAATAATAATAATTTATAGCGGTTGCAGAAACCGACGTCTATTTATAACCCTCCTCCTCAAACCCCTTTTTCCATCTCATCCTTTTCTTTTTCTTCATCTCGTTGAAAAATTCCCATCAACATCAAACCCTAGATTTCACCAAAAGCGTATAAATCCCCCATTCCATCCCGATTCATCCACACACCACCAGATCAGTCGCTATTCACCGCTCCAATTTCCACTTTGATTACCGAAATTTCCCAATTCGGAGAAATTTGCGGGTAAATTGGGATGGGTAGGGCTTGTGTAGAACAATCTAGGCCGTCTTCATCATCGCCGTCGTCGGTGACGACATCGACGTCGATTACCGAGACGGTGAACGGCGAGCATAATTTCAGGATTTCGGGGTATTCGTTATCGAAGGGGATGGGGATTGGGAAGTATGTGCCGTCTGATACGTTTACGGTTGGTGGATATTCGTGGGCGATTTATTTCTATCCTGATGGGAAGAGCCTGGAGGATAACGCGAGTTATGTGTCGTTGTTCATTGCGTTGGCTAGCGATGGATCTGATGTGCGAGCGCTTTTTGAGTTGACTTTAATTGACCAGAGTGGGAAGGAGAGGCATAAGGTTCATAGCCATTTTGGAAGAGCGTTGGAGAGTGGACCGTATACTCTTAAGTACAAGGGTAGTATGTGGTAAGGATTGAATTTGTTTATTTATTTTAATTTTAATTCTGAATTGTTTTTTTTTGTGATTTATCCTTCTTGTTTGTTCAGTTTTTAGTTAAGGGGTGTTTGTACACAGATGGTTATTATTTGATGTGACAAAAATCAGTTTTGAGTGTTTCAAGAAACTAATTATGATTATTTAGGGTCAGATTTGGATAGCTAAATAAGGAATAACGGTAAGAAATATTATTTGCATAAATGTAAATTTCCTTGTACCATTGAAGGTTAAGTGGTCCAAGTATTTAAGATCGTTTGTATAGGGCGATGAGGACATATATAGTGATGTAGCCCATCGTGTCCGAGCGGATCAGATTTTGGGGTCATCAAGAAGACACAAACGCTTAAGTTGTAGGTAGCAAAGATGCGGATGTGTGCACACATAAGGATGGACTGGATAAGAAATGAGGTTTTTCGGGAAAATTTATGAGTGGGTTTATATCGAATAAGATACTGGAGGGAAGATTGAGATGATTTGGGCTTGTGAAGAGGAGATTGAGCACGTTTCTGGTTAGATCAATGGAAACCCTCACTGTAGAGAGGGAAGAAGGATAGAGGCAGACTCAAACTGACTTGAGTTGAGTGAATTAGGTAGGATTTGCTAGACTTGCAATTCTGGAGGACATGGCTGCGGACTGGACTTCGTGGAGGCGTAGAATTAAGGTTAAGGACTTTTAGGGGGAGGGTATAGATTTGTCTTTGTCTATATATCAAGGGCTTGGTTATATTTAAACTTGTGGTGGCCTATGTTTGTTATTTTCTTCTTGACTTCGTGTATCTATGGTGTTACCTGTATTATTTTTAACTTTGCATCATTTACACCTTTTCACCATCTACTGTTATTCGTGGCTTGCTAATTCTATATTTTTAGATCCTTTTGTTGTCTGATGTTTAGATCCTATGTGAAAAACTTTTTAGTTTCAATATACTTTCTATGTCCACATTGAGTTTTTGGATCTAAGGGTCTCCATAGAAGCAAGTAGTATGGTTTGTCTACATCCCACTCTCCTCTCCTATCGCTATTGGTGGGATTTTGCTGGGTATGATGCTGTATTCCTATTTTGAAACAACCTATTATCTGTCTCTTTAAGTTGCTAAAATGTACATTTAAGATCACATACAAACACCCTTCTTAGTACACCTCGATGATAATAGGTTCTTTTTTTCCATAAGAATGAGTTATGAAATATCAGAAATTGCATTCTCTTCAACTTAACATGTGCTAGATCTCAAAGCAGCCATTTTCCGGTGGCCATTACAATCATAAAGTTTTTGTATGAACGAGTAACTTTGTACTTCTTGCTTAACAAAGTAATGCAGGGTAGATAATTTTTGACTGATTCTATTTCTCTCTCAAATCTCAAGTTTGGAGTGAAAAGAAAGTGAAATAATTTTTTTTCGTGTTAAGTTGATGAGAAAGAAAAAGAATGAGTGATGCCTAATTTCCTTTCATGTTTTTGAGTTGAAGAGAAAGTTAACAAATTTATAGGTTGGATAGCTTTGGCGTGAGGTAGATCATTGCTCAGGTAATTAGCCTAGTTGTTGTATGATGAGTACACCGTTCTATGATGCTTTTAGCGTTATCTATTGGTGGCAAAATGGCGGGTCTGGCATGACTCATAAGGACCAAGATAGGCGATTATAAAGTGGATCAACTTGGTTGGGTTGGGCTGAATTGGATTGGGTTTGCTTGCCCCAACAACGTTTTTTTTTTCATTTATTAATTATGGTTACAAAAACTTGTAATAAATTATGTAATCTATATCTATATTATTTAATAAATAAAGGGTTTTTCATGCCACGTGTCGCCTCCATATTCATTCTCATCATTTTTTCCTAGCTCTCTCTCCTATTAAATACACCTCTATCTTTTAATAATAAATATTTTTAAAGAAAATAGTAATTATACTTATAAAACACATTTATTTTTTTCCCGGCTCTCTCGCCGCCAATCACCAGAACCGCCCGTTTTTTGGTCAAGAGTTGTTTATGTGACTTCTCTCGCCACCCGTTCTGAGTACCACACCAGTCACCACGTTTTCTTCCCAGAACAACCGCTGTCAGGTTTGATGTTAGGTTCAATGTGTCTTGACCGCTGTCGCCACCGTGTTCCGGTTCCTGTTCCAGATCTTGTCCCTGTTCCAGAACATCAGAACCCGCTGTTAACATATCACGACTTACCTGTTCCTGTCCTAGAAGCCGATGTTCACCGTTTAGGGCTTACATGTTCTAGTCTTGTTCTTGTTCTTACAAGAATTTTGCTGCTGTCCTGTTCGTGTTCTTATACTTGCAAGAATTCTGTTCTTGCTGATCTGTTCCGGATCCTGCTGTCTGTTCCTGATCCTGCTGTCTGCTGTTTCTGATCCTGATGCCTGTTCCTGATCCTGTTCTAACTCTCCTGCTTGCTCCATTTCCAGTATTGTTTTTATTTTGTCATGTTCTTTAAGCTTTATGTAGCAAGTTGGGCATGATTAGCATCGATGCTCCAACTTGAAGAGGGGTATTAAATATTAGATTATTAGTATTAGGGTTTACTTATATTTAGCCCACGGGCCCGGGTTAGGTTAGTTTAGGGTTTGTTATCGATTTCTTGTTCCTATATATTGAGGATTCCCCCTACACACAATTCGGTTCCAATGTAGTCTTATCTTTTACACAAACAAACATACCGAGTAAAATTCCACTCAATCGTAGGGTCTGGGGAGGGTGAGATGAGAGAGCAAACCTTACCTCTATCCCATAGGATAAAGAGAGAATCTGTTCCCAGAGAGACCCGTGGCTCAAGTAAACCAAAATACAGAAAAAATATATTTCAGATGAGTACTTTGCTTCGGTACGGGCTCAAAAGTATTAGAGATGAAGTGATACTTTGGGTTGGGACGCATTTTATTTGGTAGTTTTTTGGATGTTAATTACCATTGGCTGGGTTACTTTCATATTCACTTACATAAGAAGTAGATAGGAAGAAGAATAGTATGTAACAATATATATACACATACATGAACAGCCTGAAGACTGTTTTTCAGGCACACTTTATTTTGGGATTCTCATGTAAGCATTTAGAAAGTGTCTCCATTTCTCAGGCAGTGCTTAGACTCTAGGTGGCAGCAATCATTCAAAATGACTAGGGCTGGGTTGGGTTAACCTGCCAACACTTTTTATCTTCTTTTTGAGTTTCAGAAATAGTTATATATTAAATGTGGTTGCAAAAGGCCAAATACTGTTTGAAAATAATGATCCAAATTTATTATCAAAACAATTTAGAAGGCTGTAAACATTTTAGCATGTTGTCAATTTGTTGGTGATTTTTAAACTGTGCTAAGTTTTTTTTATATAATTTGACCCCAGTAATTTAATAAACCCAAATTGACTCATTTTGACTGTGAAATGCCGCAGGGGATACAAGCGGTTTTTCAAAAGATCTGCTTTAGAAACTTCAGACTACTTAAAAGACGATTGCCTTCAAGTTCATTGCTGTGTTGGAGTTGTTAGGTCCCACACGGAGGGTCCTAAGTCCTACTCTATCCATGTGCCACCTTCTGATATCGGGCAGCATTTCGGGCAGCTTCTGGAATGTGGAAAGGGGACTGATGTTTCTTTTGAAGTGAATGGAGAAACCTTTGCTGCCCATAAACTGGTTCTTGCCGCCCGCTCGCCTGTTTTCAGGGCTCAACTTTTTGGTCCAATGAAAGATCAAAATGCCCAGTGTATCAAAGTTGAAGACGTAGAAGCCCCTGTTTTTAAGGTTTATTTCATATATTTTAACCTTCTTAAGGTCTAACATTGAAATAGTTTGGTGCAATTGGCTTTGCATGCTTCTTGTCTCTTTTCTGTTGAAATGGCAAAATGGTGGATTGGACCAGGTGGGAAATGGGTCAAATCAGGTCATTTTTTGCTATGGGCTAAATGGGCTGGGCTTGGTACATTCGACCCAAAACACTTGTTTCCAAAGTTTTTATTTGCTATAAATATCTAGACCTAGAGTGTCAAATATGATTAATATAATATCTCAATAATAATTTAATATTTGTGATTTTGGAGGTTTTATGCAAAAAAAATACTTTGATTGACTTTCAATCTGTTTAACTCATGTGACGTGTTCCCTTTTAAGTTAGTTTTTTTTATTTTACAAGCTTGAACCGCTAAATATATAACCTGAGTCCACCTATTTATAACACCTTTTCTCTGTGAATTCAAATTACTAGTAAATCCTATATAAGTGACAATATGGGCAGATAGGGTTGGTGGGTAACGGGTTTAGGTCAAAGTAGTTCAACTTTTTGGGTGGGTCAAAAAGTCCCAGGCCATGACGTGTTCACTTATATAGTCTTCTTTTGAATTTCATAGATGATTAAGAAATTTATCATTAAAATTAGTATCCATTTTGCTATGGGTGACTTTGAAACCGTTCAACCCTTATAACTATTTTGTAACTTTTACTTGTGTAAACCGTTTTCACAATTTGGTTGGGTTTGTTGTATTTAGCAATTCATGATGGCTAAACAGATCTGCTTTGTGGAAAAGGGCTAGCCATTTATAAATGTTAATTGATTCTATTATGGTTTTTTTTTGTTTTTATTTATTATTGATCTTGACATGAATAAGGTTTGGTTTCTTGTAACTGTCTTACAAATGTATGTTTTCAGGCGCTACTTCATTTTATATACTGGGACAAACTGCCCAACATGGAAGAGCTAACGGGCCTGAATACAAAATGGGCTTCAACGTTGATGTATCAGCATCTGCTCGCAGCTGCTGATCGATATGGATTAGAGAGGCTTTGTATGTTATGTGAATCTAATCTGTGTGAAGATGTTGCCATTAATACAGTTGCAACAACGTTAGCATTGGCTGAACAGCACCATTGTCTCCAGTTAAAGTCCGTGTGTCTTAAGTTTGTTTCTTTGCCTGAAAATCTCAGAGGTAAAATATTTCTATTTTTTACGGTTTTGAAGCATGATTTGTCTTCTTGTGTGAATTTTTTATAGAGCCCAACAAAGATATTGTGATAAAACTGAAGGAAACATTGAATAACTTGGTTTGGTTATTATTTTTCGGGCAAAAGGAAACAATATTATAGTAAATGGCAAATTGATTATACACTTGAGGATGCTTTTGTAGATTACATTACCAAACCACCAATGCGGCCACTAAATAAATGTATTGAAAACCTATTTAAATGGTTATTTTAGGATGCTTTGGTAACTGTTAGGTGACTGGGGAACACTTTTTGTCTATTTTTTCAAAATGTTTATAAATAGGTAATGTTCCACCCAATAATAACCAAGTTTCTTCGGCTAAAGTCGCTCACACCTTTTTCTAACAATGAAAACCACTCGAGTTTCAATATTGTTCCATTGTTGTGATTTTTTTTAACATATATGAAACTTGGGTTACTATTTAATGATTATTTTTTTCAAGTTTAACCTGAAGTCGGAGAAAATTTATTAGATAGTAACCAAGTTTTGTAATTGTTTCATTTAAGTTGACTTGAAAAAAACAATCACTCATAGTAATCAAGTATATAAACTTCATTTAGGCCGCTTAATTAAAAAGAAAATTGAAGATTTATAAAAAAAGCTTTCACAACAGTGGAACAATAAATGGAACTTATGTGGCTTTTATAGGTAAAAAAGTACGAGTTGCTTTATTGGAACAATATTGAAACTTTGTTATTGTTTGGTGAGTTTATCCATTATAAATATTATTCTAAAAAATATGATTTACGGAACTATATTATTACAACATAAGTAGTCTAGTTTTTTAAGGAAAAAAACAGACAGAGAGGTTATATGCATCAAAAATACATGTTGGGCAACTTCAGCCCATTTGGTTCTTTTGACCCGTTTTCTTTTTTAGCTAATTTCTTTTTTACTTTACCCATTTTACCTGTTAGTGAAAAAAATAACCCTGATTGACCCATTTATTTACAAGTATATAGCACGAAATGACCACCTCTAGTTTTTTTTGAACGGCAACACCTAGATATTCTAGGATAATTGGGTTTCCCCGGGGCAACACCTAGAACATCCAGGGCAGCCCACCACAGAAGGAACCCCCCAACTGGGTAAACCCCCTGACCTGGCCACATACCCTTTTTTTGCTGTGGCCAGGATTCGAACCCAAGACCTCCACTATGGGAAGTCTGGGCTACCATTGCACTAGATGGCCGGCCACCTCTAGTAAACGGGTAACTTTAGGCGGGCCAAAGACTGGTTTAGCCACCACCACTCGTTTTTTTCTCTAAAATTCGGAAGTAGTTGCATAAACCTTCAGTTCCCATCTTTTATAATCACCATATGATTAAATTCAAATCTGAAATCTTTGTTGTTAATCAGCTGTGATGCAGACGGACGGGTTTGACTACTTAAAAGAAAGCTGTCCACACGTGCTAACAGAGCTATTGGAACACGTGGCTAGAAACAACGAGCATTCGCTAGCCATATGCAGTCACCCGAATGCACTCTTACTTGATGGAAGTGATGTTCACGGTAGAAGGGTTAAACCCAGATTGTAATTGTAGAACTTTTTCTAGCCTTAGAAACTTGTGTCTGTTAATTAGTGCTCGTGTCTCGGGTTCATTGTGAGAAAAGTTTGACTCGTTTTGCTTGTGTTTTCGGACTTTTTAAGGTTGCTGAGTTGTATACATATGTTGTATCTAAACTCATGGAATGTGCTCTATGCAGGGACTATGTTATCCATTAACCCCATTGTCATTCTTCATTATTTTGTACTGTTAGCCTTGGTTGTGTGATGTGGATTTCAAAATGTGCATGATTGAATTTCAATGGATGAACATACTAACACTCTAGAGAATCAAGAAGAAGAAAAGATTCTTGAAAGTTAAATCTGTTGAGAGGAGAGGGTAAGGAATTCTGTTGTTACAACTGCATAAAATCCTTATAAGCTTATAAACACTGTTTATACAACCATTGACTAATACATTGACTATTTTGAATTTGACTCCTAACAATCTTTACTAACCGACCAACTAACCATGGTTACTTCTACCATTAGGAAGCATTGGATTGAAGATTAGAAGCTCATTTCGGTTTGTTAATCTTTGGTTTCCTTTATTCTTTTCATTCCAGACTTATTTTGCATTATGATTTGGTTTGATTATGGATTTATGATGTTTCTGATTGGCATGAGTAGCTAAACCATTAGATCACCTAGGTTGGATTGATGATTGACATGTTTTGACTATATATTTCGGTTTTGAACTTGCTTATTCATTTGGTGATCTTAGAACTTGATTTTGTTCCTAATGTTTATGGTCATTATTATGTGATTGGTTTGATTTCTGTTGCCATGCTCACGCTTGCTTGATTTTGTATCTTCTAAGTTAGGTATTACATATTAGGGTTGTTTACTTTGTGTTTACGATTCTGAACTTTGATTAGAGATGATCTAAGGAGTTGTGGTGATAGTTTGATTGCAAAATCAGTGTGCTACCTTGTCCCTAGGGGTGATAGATATCGCTTAGAACCTCCTATCCATTGCTTGTTTGGTTTTGGTTGTGCGAGAGCGGGTTTGCCTTCCATTCGCGGTGTTAGTGTTTTGCTGGTATTCATCTAGATTAGAGTTGGGTTGTTCTTTGCTATGGGATTGTGGACCATAGTCTTGCATGGCATCGTGTGAGGAAAGTCGTCCCTCATTTGACATTTTAGCAAACATGTACCGTTCTTCACACATGTCTTTGGTTTTCTTAGGGAATAGTAACATACCTAGTTGACCCTAGATTCGTACCTTTAGAGACAGTCAGTCATATAGTTCGTTCTCGTTAGGGCATTGCACATTCGTTGGATTGCTTCCTAGGTGGTTGTCTTAGATATCTTATCTTTTGCTTGTTTCAAGTTCCGTGTCTTAGTTGTCTTACTAGTTGTCTTGTGTGTTCGTGAGTCTTAGTAATCAGGCGTAAGGGTGTTCATTATTCGAAAAAATTATTCAAATCGAATACTTATTCGATTCGAATAAATAAGTCGAATTCGAATCCTAAGAATAAACCAAATTTATATCTTATATAATTTATAATTTTTTAAATATATAATATCCTTTTATTTAGGTTGATTTGAGCTTTATTTTTAAGTTTTGTATGGGCTTCAAATTCAAATCAATAAAAAATTTGCTTTGTCGTATATTTCTCTAAACTCAAATCCATAAAAAAATTAGGCATTTTAACTTTTATTTTTTTTTAAATTAAAAATAGTAATTCGGTTTATTCGAATAGATTCGAATTCGAACAAGCTTATTCGAATCGAATTAAGAGATTTTTATTCGAATTAGAATTCCGAAAAAAAAAATCAAATTCGAATAATTCGATTCGAATAACCCGATTCGATTCGTTTGAACACCCCTAATCAGTCGTGTCTTGCATTTGTTTTTATGTGTCTAGGTTGTTAGTCAAATCCACTCTGATTAATTAGGTTGTGACCCGATAAATGTTTATTATCGGAAGCCGCTATTTGTGTCTACAGTTCGACATCCGATCTTACTTTTGCTATATTACGTGCGATATGTACACTTATCTTTCATGTGTGATCTGGTTTTGAATTCACTGTATTTATATATACATTGACACACATCATCATCTTAAATAGTTTCTATCGGAGCACGCTTATTTAGAATTTCTTTTTTAATCCACAATCAATAAATCGTGTAAGATTTATCTACTCTTTTACATTATTTATAATATTTTTTAAAAACGACTACTCGTAACAAAATAATAACACATTGTAATTTCTTTTTCGAATTTGGTAATAATAACTTTCTAGGGTTTAAGGAGACTTTTGTCACCTGCTAAATTACGATGCTGATGCAGTTAGTCAACCATTGACTGTTATTAGGGTTAACTTTGGTGCTACTTTCACTCACATTTCGCCCAAAACGAACCCTAGAAAATGGTAATCATCCATCTCTATACACCTTTCTTTGATCTTCAAACTTTCATGATGAATTTACGCTAGGGTTTTCGTTGTTGCAGTTGTTCTTCTCGTACTTCAAGGATTTGGTTGGAAGAGAAGTGACCGTGGAATTGAAGAATGATTTAGCGATTCGAGGAACTCTTCATTCGGTCGATCAATATCTCAATATCAAACTCGAGAACACCAGAGTCGTTGATCAAGACAAGTTTCCTCACATGGTAAGCCTCTTGATTTTGTTTTCGTTCGAGAGTTTTGGTTTTTAGGTCATCAAAATTGATGCTAATCTTAATGCTGAAGAGACTCGTAGGTGATTAGGTTTTGCAGAATTGGGTTGTCAAATCATAATTGAAGTTTCTAAACTCATAATTGGATTATACTTTGGGGGATTGTTCTGGTCATTACTTGATTCAGAAGATCTTGTTTTGAATATTGTAATTTACAAATGCAAAAGTGCTAGTATCTTTATACATTATAAGTGAAATGTATTATGTAGATTGACATGCTGATGTGTTTGTGGAAAACATGAGTTTCCAAGATCCTGTTAGGGTGTTCACAGTCCGGTTCGGTCAGTTTTGACAAAAATTCTGGGCCGAACTGTTAACTATGGGTTTGGATGACAAACCAAACTGGTTGGCTAGTTGAGCCCTTGGTTTTAAAATGCGCTAAAGAGAACGCATCACCACACTTGATGCGTTGCGATTCCATGATGCGTGACTGATGCGGCAATGCCGCGATATACACTGCTTATTCTTCTTCTTTGTTCTTCTTCAATAATCAGTTACTTTTTTAAGTTTAAACTCTTAATCTTTATCATGATGCTTGCTGTTTTTGTTCACTTGTTTGACTTTTTTGATAACCCGTAGTTTTTATGTTTAAGTGTGTTACAACTTATAAGTGTTTTTTTATGTTTAAATATGTTTTATAAGTCTGTTTTTATGTTTAATTATTAACAATATAAAAATTGTTATGTATAATTAATTTTTTAGTATTTTTTTTAAATAAACGCATCGCATACGTGATGCATGCGCATAGTTTATTGGATTTTTGGACCAAAAACATCGGAGTGCATCGCGCATTTTAAAACCAAGGTTGAGCCAGTCATTCCGGCCAAAAGGTTTGGTTTAGGCGGTGTGAACTGTTTCTTTTTTAATTTTTTTTTTCAAAATTATTGTTTTGTATTAGTTTTTTAAATGATAAAGATGGTTCATGAATAAATACATATACATAAATGCATATTTCAAAAAATATATTTGAATTTTTACACTGCCGGTTACCAGTTCGAAATCGACAGCAAACCGTTAAACCACTGGAACTAGACCTGGGACGAACCGTTAAGCCGCCAAACTAGCTGTACCAGCAGATTTGCTTCGGTTTGGGTGGTTCGGTTGGTTTTAATGGTTTATGAGCACCCTTAGATCCTGTAGCAGAGCCAAACAAATATTTAAAAAAGGTGAAATATGTAATTTAACAATAGTTTTCTTTTTCGGGTTCATGTGAGTAGTTGATCCTCATTGAAGATTGGATTGGGGAATGATTTGTGGTTCTCCACTCTATTTCATGTTCTCATAGTGAAAATTTGTCTGTAATACAACTTCTCTCATGGCTGGCTTCTCTGTTTCTTGTTAAGCCATAAAAAGGTTTAATATTAATATTTTTGTAGGCGATTAGGTGTTACAGTTATTAGGTAGACTTGAGTGCCAAGACAATTTTATGTTATACACTCATAATTACAACAGTGAAAAGCTCACAAATTTGTTCAGATAAATGCACTTCGATTCGAAACAATACAATCTTTTGTTAAGAATGGGTTGATTAGGGTTATGCTTTATCTCTAACGGGTCAAATGGGTAAAAAGGAAACTGATCAATAATAGTGGTTGATCAATGATCTTGTTTTGTTTGAATCACACGTATCTTGAGTATAGTGGCTTTATGTTGCGTTGCGGTTTACCATTGGTGTTTCATGTTTGCTTGTTTTTGGTGAAATGGCAGCTTTCGGTGAGAAACTGTTTCATCAGAGGATCAGTGGTGAGGTATGTGCAGTTACCACCGGATGGAGTCGACATCGATCTGCTCCATGATGCCACTAGAAGAGAAGCTCGGGGCGGTTAGAAATATGTAGTGTGATTTACAAACTTTTGTTAACTAGATTCTTGTTGCATAATTCTGAATTTTTGCTATTTGACTTTTGGATCTTTTTCTTATAACTACTCTTTTGAAAGATCATCTTCTCCTTGTTGATGGCATGATATAAACCACCAAGACCTTTTAACTTTACGGAGGGTGTTCGGGTCTGGTATGGGTCAAATCAGTCTGTTAAAGAAACGTATATTTGATTTGGGTAGTACCGGATTCTGGCAGTGGTGGTGTCATGACAGGAGCCAGTGCGGCAGCAGGGGGTGGTGGGGGCGTGGTGGTGCTTGCCTGTTTGAACATGTTTAAAGTTCTGTTCTATTTTTCTATGGTGAGCTAGTGGTAAGGGAGAGACTTGGATTTCCTAGTGACCCAGGTTCAATCCCTGCTCTCCATATTAGTTTCTGTGGCATGCAAATGAGGCCTAGCTTAGGCTGATACACCTGGGTTTTACCCATGCCGATCCAGGGTTCGAGCCTCGGCTCTCCCTCAAGCCCGGAAGGTGCCGTATTGGGTGAGATTTTTCCTTGGATGCTCTCCAACTCTGACGCCAAGTGGGCCCGGTTAAGACAACATATTGGCCGGAGTTGGACGAGGCTCTCTCATGTGACGGGGGGTTCGACGTCACAAAATTCAATGTTCGCCGTTAAAAAAAAAAAGTTCTGTTCTATTTTTAGTAATTCTCAAATAAAATAAGTCAAAACACATATATCTTAGATACTTATTTTCACCATTCTGAAGTCTGAACTTCTATGTTTTTAAACCAAATAAGCATAAATAACTTTTTATTAAAATTAAAATTGTTATTAGATGCTAACATTAACACCTATATAACATAATAAAATTCTAACTGTAAGTGTATATATATGAATGAGTTATAGTTTCAGTTTAATTCGTTATGGGTTTTTAAAGGGTGTTCTGTTCGGTGTTAACATATTTTGGCCCGATTTCAAATGACAAGCACGCTTAAGGTCCGAAACTTGTTTAACAACTTGAAAGTGTACATCACGAAAGATGTTGTATAAGCTTTCAACATCAAAGTGGTTCAAGTTAATGGAATGAACTAATGAATGGAATGGACGAGTAATAGAATGAACAAGGTAAAAAATGAATTATTATCAATCTATTGTCATGTTTGCCAGTACGCTTCACAGGTCTTGGTGTTAGGTGTTCAAAACAAAAAAAAGGTCGTGGTTCGGCCCATGGTTCGGGCCATAATTCGAGTAATGGGTCTAGGCATGAGTCAGGTGATGGTTTGAGGTATGGGTCAAGCCATAGTTCTACACATGGTTATAATTGGAAACGTATTATCAATAACATTTTTTCTTATATAATAAATAAAAGTTTTTCATGCCACGTGTCGTCTTCATATTCATTCTTATCATTTTTTTCCGTCCCTTTCTCTTATTAAATGCACCTCATCTTTCAATAATAATATATTTTTAAAGAAAATACTAATATTTATATTAATAATTCTCTTGACATATTTTGACGAGTGTATGTATTAAGAGCATTCCCAGCCCGTTCTTTATATTCCGTATCCTTATCCTTATAATTACACTAAAAAACACTATTTTCTCTACCTTTTATCTATACTTTTCTCTCTCTTTATCCTTATAATTATACTAAAAACCACTACTTTTATCCTTATATTTATAAAAACCTTATATTTTTTCTCTCTCCTCCACTCATAACCATTTTATATCACTCCTTAAAATATACAAAACTCACTCACATAATCATACCAAACGGGTTGTGAATGCTCTAACAGATTATATTTATTCCACGGGTTTATTCAACCTGTATAAAACATGAGTTTTTAAAAAAATAATTTTTTATTACTTAACATATAATATGATATTTATTTAATCCATGTAATACACAAGATTTTAACGTACTCGTTAAATATATATGCAATTCAAGTAACTTCATGGATCACATAAAGTTTAAAAATGAAGATTCCGCCAACTCAAAAATAGATTTCTAAATATATTTGAACGTCTTTCGATTATAATAACGTTAATCGGTTTTTCTACTCACTCAAGGTAATGTACAAATTTAAGATAACATATTATTTTTCATGAAAGAGATATTTTATCTTTTTCATTTTAACCTTTTAAAGACTACGCTGTCGTTTTCGTCACTCGTGGTTTAAAAATTTGCTGGTTTCATTCGATCAGTTAACACCATCCATATTTTAACTTTAAATATGTTTACACAGCAGAAAAATAAAGTTTCTGAATAAAACTGACAAAACACTAAAAACGCAACGCGGTTAAAAAAAGGAAAAAAGGAAGTATTTTTTTTAGGATTATTGGATTTTAATAATCTCACATTTTACCAATTACTCAATAATAATCCCAACTGAGAATGTTCTTATCATCAGTCCATACTTTCAAACAATTTTCTTACATTGGACTCCCCGTTAAAAAAACTTAACGCCATTAGATTTTATATGACGTGGACATCTGCAAACCCACAAGTGCCAAATTCAAAACCCACCACGAGACCACTGCTAGCCTGCTCCGATTTTCCGGCGGTTTGCAGATGTCCATGTCATATAAAATTTAACGGCGTTAAGTTTTTTAACAGGGGGTCCAATGTAATAAAATAGTTTAAAAGTAGAGATTGTTGGTAAAAATATTCTGTTAAAATTATTATTGACCAATTAATAAAAAGTGGGATTATTAAAATCCAATAATCATTTTTTTTTTAAATAATTAATCATATTAACAAGATTTCTAAGCTGGGGTTCACCGGGTATATAAAATACAAATTCATAATGAGCAAGATAGCACCGGTAACAAGATGCAGGCACAAGTCTTCCGGCCGTCGTTTCTCCCTCCCACCTTCAATTCCATCACCACCATCTCATCTTCTTTAAATCTTTATTTTCCTATTAAATTCCCATGTAACTAGTATTCACCATATCTGTTCCGCACTCAATCAATAATTATCAACATTTTCCTGCTCAATTTAATAGGGTTTTGTTTCCAGATGTCTGCAGGAGCAAGAAGCTAGAAGATGAAGCATTAGCCGGCCTCCCTAAAGAGTTTCATGATGAAGTAAGTCAAACTGCTCATCCTTCTTAAAGTGTTTTTGAAGATCTGGGTTTGTAGCTAAAAGGTTTAATTTCTTCAAATTAATCAGCTTTTTATCTTTATCATTGATGGGTTATGTTTTGTAGTTAGAGAAATTGTGTGTTTTCAAATTCTGCAAGATTCTTGATATATGTTGATTTCTTCAAGTTCTGAGCTTGAAATTTTTTTAACTTTTTGTTTTATACCATAAGGTTTAGACCCCTTAAAATTGGAGGTGATATCACACCTGCTAGTTCCTCCTTGTTCTTGGTTGGGTTTAGGTTTAAGCCGGCTTGAATTAAACGAATACCATCCCTGCTATCCGGACACCACTGACGTGTTATATGGTTTGTATGACTATACGGGCCGCATGAGGTGTTTTTTCCGCCTGTATGAGATTTTTTTTCACCCGTACGAGGGTTTTCCTGTTATACGGGGCCGTATGAAAAAAAGGCTATATGGGTTGTATAGTGTGTCTGACTGATGTGATGACGCACATCTCTAACAGAGGTTCTACAGGCCGTATAACCCTTTTTCACCATCTATATAGCTCGTATAGATGGTGGAGGTGGTGTATCTTTAGTAGGCCCCGGTAACAAATGTGTCATGTAATATCTTTAATTGGTTAAATAAAAGGGGCAATTATATATATCCCCCTAAAAACTTTATTAATTACATATATACCAAACTCAAACTTTTATTTACGTATATCCCCTTCATAATTACAAATATACACAACTGGATAATGGAATCGATCAGAATCTATGCTGGATGTTGGAATCGATCGAAAGCGGGAATCAGAAGGTTAGGGTTGGGATCAACGGAATAAGAATAGTCGTATTTCTTGTAAGGTTAAAGGACTAATTTAATGAAAGAGGGGGATATATGTAATTTAAGTTTTGGGTTGAGTATATATGTAATTAGGGTTGAAAATAGGGGGATATATGTAATTCTACCTAAATAAAAAGATTACCTTTAAACGGCTCCAGTCAAATGAATTAAACATGTCAAAAGTTAGTATTTCTAAACATTTCAACTGTCACAAAGCCATTTGTTTTGACCCGTTATCCAACCCGTTTGACCTCTTCACTTTGCCACCTATGGTTTAAGGTTTATGAATGTAAAGGCAGGAAGTCAAGTGCTGCTAATAATCCAATTGGTCTTTTTGGGAAGTTTGGTTATTGTTTTGTTCTAATTTGTGGTTTTCAGGAATGGCAAGCCCGTCAGCGAGAAAAGACTAAAGAATTGGAGCGGTTACGCCAAGAAGAAGATGAAGAAGAGGAAAGAATAGTTGATGAGTATCGGGAAATTGGCATGTTGTTGAAGGGTTATCCTCAAGAAGATGTTTTTAAAGCAAAGAAATTGGTGTCTAGTTTTATTAAATCTGCTGAAGAAATCGAAGAGGTAATCGTTTCCTATAAATTCAAGATTTATGTCATCTAAACTTATCTCTTTTCTTAAGTAAAAATAAAACTAGGAGGATTTTTTAAGATAAAGTGGGTCAAACGGGTTAGTTTGGCCTGACAACTATTTATAAAAAGATTTAGCTTTTGTAACCATATATGACGCCTTAACTATTTACAAAAATATGTAAAAGTGGTTGCGGGTCAACCTGACCCGTTAGCATACTGCCACATCTACCTGATCCAATATTATGTACCGTCTGTCTGCATCACTCTACACGTTATCCATAATCTTGATTTGCAATTTCGTCAATAATGATGTGTGAATTTTATGTAATATAAAGCTATCATTTTTTCTTGTGTACAGAAAATTGAGGAAGCTGCAGAGAAAGGTGAATTGAATGAACTTGTTCTTATGGTCATCTGGACCCGTCTTGATCTTGCTCGTCGTGATGTATGCCTTCCTATTAATATCTTCCATTTTATTTTTCAAACTTTCCTTTTTCTTCTCTTACTTATTGTTGATTTTCAAAACATGGGTTCTTGTTGTCCTACTTTATAAATAAAATAAATTACCGGGCCGGGTCCATACAACGGGTCAAAATTGTTCATATTTGTTACCGGGCTGTACTGACCCGAGACACTTTTTTGTCTTAATAAGTTGTGTTAAATATGATTACAAAAACTATACTAATGCCTCAATATTCAATATTTTTTAATAAAACGAGTTAAAAAGCACATTGGGTGCCTTTTGACCCGTTCAACCAATTTGACCTGCTTCCTTGTAGCTATGTTTATTTTACCCGTTAGTAATAAAACATAGCCCGAAACGTCCATAAGTAAACGGGTCGAAACTGCCACCTCTAACTTTGTACACAACTTAAATTCTCAGGAAGAAAAAGACGCAATAAGAAGTCTAGATTTGTTATACAGGCGGGTCGAGGTATGCTCTGTGCATCACATTGTTAATTTCTGTTGCTTTTATGTCAAACCCGTTACAGATTTTTTCTTTCACTTATCGTTTCTTGTTTACTGAACGGTTTTCTAATTAAAATTTGGTGCATCTCAGACCGAAATCTTGAAAAGGCAAGCTAGCCCGGCCATGCAACTGCTTAATGATCTTTTAATAATGCATGATGGATATGATGATGAAGGGTGGCTCAAAGCGTGTAAAAACCGCATGATTGAAACATTCCCACGAGAAGATCCGTTTAGTCTCTTGGTCCCTGCAGGGTTTGATCTTGATAAGGTACACCTGAAATTTCATATATTGATTTGCTTAGGTGGCAAGATGAACTGGTTGGGTAACGGGTCAAAAAAGGTATGGCCAAAAACAGATAATATTTGTTCGGGTCAAAATGTGCCTTGTTAGTATGACCCAACAACAATTTTTTTTCTGTAAGTATCTTGATTAGTTATCTTTTAAATATGATTTTGAAACATGTTATTACAATGATGATCCTTTTATTTTAACAAAACATTGTAGGTGGTAAACACTTGAATATACTTTTGACTGCTTTTGGGCCCGGGTTGTGAAACTGTAATCTGGGTCGACCCGTGTTAAGTTTATCATTTTGTCACTTTCATAATAAAATACAACCCGAATTGACCCGTTTTATTTTACTTGTATTAGCACCATGGACCTCTAGCTAGACCTGCAATGGAAGTGGACGATCTTCTTCTAAGAATTGATTTTATTCGAGAGGTCGATACGTTGCTAAAAGAAGTTCGGCCTACGGAAACCGTAGGATCGAACACTGAAGCCCTTGATCCTCAGTCTGTTGCAACTAGATTAAAAGAACAAGAGAAGAAGAAAGTGATTGGTCAAATTGAAGCTCTTTTGGATCTTTCTATAAAACTGACTTGGTAGTTTCATAGAGGTTGACTAGCAATTACTTATAGATTAATGTTTGTTAATTTTTTGTGAGTTTTTAGTTATAGATATTATAAAACTTATAGATTATATTTATACTCTGTGGTGAGGGTGTGAATGCTAACATGAAATTAGCGGGTTTGAAGGGTTAATGTTGATAAAATATGAGAATTAAAAAGGTTGAAGTTGTGTGTTTGCTAAAGAATAGTTGGTAGTTTAGATCTTCAAGAATTAGTAAAAGATTGGGTTTTTAATTTGGTAATGTTTTAGATGGTAATGTTTAATTTAAGAGAATAGCTTGGGGATTAAGTTAGAGCTTTATTTTAATTGTAATGTGTGATTTTGGTTTTTATTAATAATATCGTGTTTTATTGTATGATTGAGGCTTGATTTTTCAACCGGGTTTGGGTTTAGTATAAACGGGTTCGGACTGAACCCGCGATTGTGTTCGTGTCAACCCATCGGGCTTGTTGGTTGAGCCATTTAACCATTTATTTTTTCTAAAATGTATTTTATGACATAAATTTAATTGGTTAAATATTTTATGCTAAAATTTAAGCCTAAAAAAAATTGACATACGATTTTATAATTAAAATGTATTTGTTTTATGTACATTTGTAAATTATGGTTTTAAAATATTAATATGCGGAAGAAATTAAAAAAAGATTGGGTTAAAAGAGTGGTGTGTGTCAACCTGTAAATATTATGTCGTGTTTGGGTTTAATGTCTCACACGATTTTTGGGTTTGGGTCAAATTTTGGGTGTCAGGTTGGACCCGTCAACCTCAAACATGACCCGTTTAGCACCCAGGCAACGAATGTTGTCATCTTGCAGCTTTTCTTGTACTTAAATCACTTTTCTCGTGAGCTATTATTGTTAATACTTATAGACCCCCATTTGTGAAGGTAATTACTACTATCTAATAAGACATGTATCTGATCACTATTAGAGAGGAGATTTGTGGATCGTTACTGAGATTAGTGAGACGATAAAAAGAGTCGTTATCTTTTCAGTAAAGTCTCTACCGACATAGAGAACCGGTTTAAATGAATAAAACTCTTGACTGAATATCGATGAATGGATTAAGGTGACATATCTGTATCTATCCGATGTTATCCAAAACAAAATTTCGAAGTATAGATAGAGGAAATTTTCTTTTTAATTTTAATGAAGAATGAAGTATTTTTATTAAAAAAATTGGACACAAGTTGTAACAAGATACACAAATCATATAAAGTACAAGGATAAAAAATATCAACACAAGAACATAAATGATGTATGGTGGTTTCGATGAATCGAGTATAGTTTTTTTTTAATACACAATTCTATTTTGGGTCTCGTAAATATAAAATCATACTTTGTTTTTAACACACTTCGATTTTCAATAAAACTATATCAAAATATAAGCGGAACTAAACACGAGTGTATTTTAGTATTTTTTAAATCAAGCATTACAAGATATTAAAAAAATAATTAATTACGCAGATGCCCCTGTGATTTACAAAGTTTTACTTATGACTCATAGAAATGAAAAATTAACTTTGGCTATTAAATGGTGTAAAATGGTTTACATGGATTTCACATAGTTTACACATTTATAACATAGATGGCCCCTAGGAATACGAAATTAATTCACTCAGTGAAATCCATGTAAACCATATTAGCCATCTGTTTAATTAATTCTAAAAAAAATAGCAACTTCTAATGTGGTGTAGTGGTAGTAAGTTTGGATTCTCTAAAAAAGATCCAAGTTCTATCCCCACTAGCATCACTTTGGGAAGGGCATGATGGTTCAATGAAGGAAGACCTAGATCTTTGTGATCTCCGGTTCGATTCCGAGGGCGTCCGGGTTTTACCACCCGTGGACTTTTGGGCGGGTGGGTTTTCCCCGGAATTGGAGATAACTTGGGGCGCTTAAGGGCTCCGTACGGCTGGGTTGGGCCAGCTGGCAGTGACCTTTTTCCAGTGGGTCACCCCGTACAAAGTACCTAGACAATTCTATGTTTGTTGGCCGTTAAAAAAAATAATTCTAAAAAAAAACTATGTGGTAAGTTATATGAATTATTGGAAATGAAAAATAAAAAAATTGAATTTTAGTTCCATCCCATTGAAGGAATTTGGTTGAATTCGCTTTTACGGTTTTACCCTTCTCACCAACCTTATTGTTTGCATATTTTAAATTTTATCCCATTGAAGGACGGTTTTACCCTTCTCACCAACCTCTTGTTTGCATATTTTAATTTTAATGAAACATTTTTCTAAGTCTATAAATAGACCCTACCCCCCTACCACCACCATATCCTCACATCATTTGCATCAACATAAACCTCAACTCTCCCCTAAAAAATCAAATATCTCCATCCAATTCATAGTTAACGGTTAACACCACCGTCCGCCACCACAAACGATTACAAAAACGTGATGGCAATAATGATGTGCAAACACGCTCAGATATCCTTATTGCAAAAACGTATCAAATTATCTCTACTCCGACGTCCTTCATAAAAAAAAGGCTGAGGTCATGACGAGTGCCACCGGTGCAAGGAAAATCAAGACGCTTAATAACCTTGCCGCCCGCTACACCGCCGGAGCTATACACTCCGATAAAATGCAAGTGTAGGAGGGCCTAGATATTAGCACCAAAAAGTTCCCCGACAAAGAATGCCACCTCATCGGGATCTCTGATGTGGACTTCATCGCCAAATATTCCATCAAGATCTTGTCACTCGCCTTTAAATATCGCCAACATGGTGCTATAATAGGTAATAATATCACCCAGTGACATCATAACATGTAAAAGTATAGTTGACGTGGCACCAGTTTTTTTTAATTCTTTTAATTAATTTTTGGTGATATTTCATCGGGAATCTTCGGCGGACGCCGTGACATTCTTCGTCGGTGATTTTGTTGGTGAAGACGTCTAGGCCCTCTTACACTTGCATTTTATCGGAGTTTATAACTTCGGTGGTGTAGCAGGCGGCGGGGTGGTGGCACATGTCACGACCTCAACCTTTTTTTTAGACGGCGCCGGAGTAGAGATAATTTGATTGATATTTGTAATAAGGAAGTGTGAGCTTGTTTGCACATCATTATTGCCATGGTGTTTTTGCAATCGTTTGTGGTGGCGGACGGTGGTGTTAACCGTTAGCTGTGGATTAGCCGGTGATTATTTGAATTGTTGTGGGAAATTTGAGGTTTATGTGATTGTGAATGGTGTGTAGGATATAGTTAGTGTAGGGTTTAGTTACATTTGAAAGATGTACATATTCTTATCAAGTTAATGTACAAAGTGTTTTTTTTTTCATGTTAGACGTGTCTTGGGGTATTTGCGTCAAATATAAATTTACGTTGTAAAGCTGTTACTTATTACGCTGTATCTAATCACACTAATAATCACTAATGTTTTAACTAAAATTAATCAATAACTACTTTAATCAAGTTCCACAATTAATTTTAATCAACTTTAAACAAGTTTTAAGTTCACATAATCACATCTAATTTTAATATGGGAAAAATATCAAAATGGATATTTTATCCATCTAAATTAAAAAGCGAAGGCTAAGCCTTTTAAATTCAAAGGCTTAGCCGGCAAAAACTAAAGCCTTAGCCGGCTTAGTATCGGCTAAATATCTATTTTGATATTTTTTAAAGAACTATATACATTTTGGTATTTTTCCCTTTTAATATTTTAAAGTTGAAAAAGAAAAAATCTAACCTGGTAACTCATGACTAAAAATATCAAAAAAGACAAAAAGGCGTTAACATGTAGCAATAATAGAGTAACACGTATAGAAAGGTGAGAAAAGGTCAGAAAAACAATAATTAAAAAATTAAGTCGAAATTCATAAGTGCTAGTCGATAAAAAAACATTAAAAAGTTAAAATAAAATACCAATTCGTAAAAGTGAAATTTTTTAATAAAATTAGACTAAATTACAGAAAACATCATTTAAGTATATACGAAATTACATCCATAGACCTATATCTTCACTAATTATGCTAGACACCCTTTATCTATATGGTTTGTATTAAGTTATAACCTTTAGACTAACCGACGTTAGATTTTTCAGTTAAATGACATGTAGATGACTAGTTTACCCTTCATTCTTATATTAACAAATATATATATGTAAATGACTAGTTTACCCTTCACCCTTTGTAACAAGTAAAAGTCACACCACCACAGTCACCAACCGACGACCGGGATTAACAAACTAATCGCTACTCGCCCGCCCCTTCACCTCTTCACCGATAAGTTTCTTGCCTATCTTCCACCCTCGTCTCCTCTTACTCTCTCTCTCTCTCTCTCTCTCCCCTATCATTTCCATCTTCTACACAGACACATACCATCGCCCTTCACCGTCGGCCGGCCGGAACAACCGAACCCCCTCTGCCTCCCTCTCTGTTCTCCTACTTTCCCCTCTGCTCAACACATCCAACCCTAATTTGGTTTCCATTTGAATCGATTTCATTTTGGATTGGGATTTGGATTTTGCCCACCGATTGTAAGCTTCTATATTTCGGTCGAAGCTTACAAACGATTTGGGGTATTGGCCGATTGTTCTGTATTTCGGTCGAAGCTTCTGTATTTTTGGATTTGGATTTAGATTTTTGCCCACCAATTGGGTTTTTGATCATTTTGGATTTGGACTGCCGGACAAACACCCGTTGGTTTCATTTTGGATTTTAATTTTGACAACTGAGTGTAAGTTTTTTGAAGTATGAGAAATTGATTTATAGGTTTTGGATTTTTGTTTAGGAAGAAGGCATAATGGATGGGGCTCACAATGCTTTTGAATTTATTTATTTTATAATAGAAAGGGTATTTTGATCTTTTATAAAAAACTAACTGAAAAATCTAAGCTCTGTTAGTCTAAAGGTTATAACTTGATACAAACCATTTAGATAAAGGGTGTCTAGCGTAACTAATAAAGATAAAGGTCTGTGGTGTAATTTAGTATATACTTAAAGGTTTCTTTCTGTAATTTAGTCATAAAATTATTCCGCGGTTCACGACGTAATTGCAACATCAATTTTGAACACTTTTTGAATGATTTTTTAATAACATAATTATTTTTACTCATATTTTTTTTATATTATAACTTTATAATATAAAGTTTTATAAAATTCCGAATATATTGTTGTAAAATGATTATTTTTATTTACGTTTCGATGTAAGTTTTGTACAAAACAAAACCGGGTCAAATATTATATATTTTATATCGAAACGTCGATATAAAATATATTATATTTGACCCGCTTTGATTTGAACAAAACTTATACGTAAATGTAGATAAAAATAAGCACGTCGTGGCAATAACGTATTCGGAATTTTATAAAAAACATTATATTATAAAAGTTATAAGAGAAAAATAAAATATGAGTAAAAATATTTAAATAGTTCAAATACTAAAAAAATATTATGATATGTTTGTTTTTATAATTAACTTGGCGTAGGAAAAAACCCCAAATAGAGTAAGTTTGATGCTTAAAAAACAGGGATAACTTTTTACACAATAGTAACCAAGTTTCTTAAGTGTTTCATTTAAATAATTCAAAGTTTTTTGTCCATCTAAAATAACTCAACTTTTAATAGGTGTTCCAATCCCATGTAATATTTTTATAAATGTTTAAATTTTTAAATATTGAATGAGATATATGAAACATATATGAATCTTGTTCACTATTTAGTAATTTTTTTTAATTCGACTTAAATATAATAATTTTGAAACATGTTTGTTATTTGATGAACTTTTATTTCTTCACTATTACCTCATATTTTAAGTTAATTGAATAAAAAATTCACTTGTTGGTACTAATATTCATATATATTTCATTTGTCTCATTCAATTTTAAATAAATTAAACATTTATAAAAATATTACATATGATTGGAACACTTAGTGAAAGTTGAGTGACTTTAAAAGAACAAAAAAACTTTGAGGTACACTACAAGAAAAGGACCCTGTGCCGACGGAGCCTATACCGACGACACTTGTCGTCGGGATAGGTCACCCTATACCGACGACATGTCGTCGGGATAGGCCAAACCCAAAATTTAATAGGGGAGACCCTATACCGACGACATGTCGTCGGCACAGGGTTGAGGCAGATGGAGGGAAAACATGGCGCCCAATGAAAAATTGGGGAAAACCTGTGCCGACGACATGTCGTCGGTATAGGTTAATTTCCATTTTCTTTTTGTTTTTCTTTTATTTGATAAATATTCGTCGGTCAAATTTTTTTTTTTTAAATTAAAAACAATTATGGGAAAAATCTATACCGACGACATGTCGTCGGTATAGAGTTTTTAACTTTATTAACTGGTCAAACCTGTACCGACGACATGTCGTCGGGACAAAACCATATTGCGCCGACTTTCGAGCCTATACCGACGACATGTCGTCGGTATAGGTTAATTTCCATTTTCTTTTTGTTTTTCTTTTATTTGATAAATATTCGTCGGTCAAAATTTTTTTTTTTAAATTAAAAACAATTATGGGAAAACTCTATACCGACGACATGTCGTCGGTATAGACTTTTTAACTTTATTAACTGGTCAAATCTGTACCGACGACATGTCGTCGGGACAAAACGATATTGCGCCGACTTTCGAGCCTATACCGACGACATGTCGTCGGTATAGGTCTCAGCGAGAATAAACCCAGAAACAGCTTCCTGCTTCCCATTTCCACGAAAAAAACCCCAAAACTCTCTCATCTTCTCTCTTTGGCGATTTCCCGTTTTTGGTGTGTTTTGTGGAGCAATCTTCACCAATCTCTCGGGTTTTGAGGTTAGTTAACATCTATGTTTCAATTTTGACCAAAAAATCAACATTTTTGGGTTTTTACTTAATTTCTTTGATTTTTGTTAGTGTTTGAAGCTTTGACCATTTTTTGAGGATTTCAAGCTATTCGAAGCTAATTTGCAAACTTGGTTAGTAATTTTTCTATAAATTAGGTTTAGATGTATGTTTGTATGTATATTGTTGTGTTTATTTGTATGTATGTATATATGGTTTAGATGAATGATTTTATAAATATTTATGAAATTTTATGATGAAATTAGGTTTAGATGTGAAATTAGGTTTAGATGAAATTTGGGAATTTGGGCATTTATATATGTATGTTTGTATATAATATGTATGTATATATGTGTATGTATGTTTGTATGTATGATTATGTAATTGTATGATTTGTATGTATATAATTGTTTATGTATTTATGTAATTGTGAATGTATGTATATATGTTTGTATATATATGTATGTTTGTATATAATATGTAGGTATATATTTGTGTATGTGTGTTTGTATGAATTTTGATTATGTTTATGTATGGAATTGTGTTTGTGTATGTAATTTGGGAATTTGGGCATTTATGTATGTTTGTATATAATATGTATGTATATATGTGTATGTGTGTTTGTATGTATTTTTATGTATGGAATTGTGATTATGTATGTAATTTGAGAATTTGGGCATTTATTTATGTATGTATATAATATGTATGTATATATGTGTATATGTGTTTGTATGTATTTTTATGTATGGAATTGTGTTTATGTATGTAATTTGAGAATTTGGGCATTTATTTATGTATGTATATAATATGTATGTATATATGTGTATGTGTGTTTGTATGTATTTTTATGTATGGAATTGTGTTTATGTATGTAATTTGAGAATTTGGGCATTTATTTATGTATGTTTGTATATAATATATATGTATATGTGTATGTATGTTTGTATGTATTTGTATGTATGTTTATGTAATTGTATGATTTGTGGATGTATGTATATATGTTTGTATGTATATGTAACTTTATTTAATTTTGTTGCAAGTTCGGAACTCATTACGGTTGACGAGGTGTGAATAACATCATATTTGTGTTTTATTGAATTTATTTAAGGTATGTATCCCGACTTTTATGCCTTTGTGTATTTAATTTTTAATTTCATTTAGGCTGTAAACGGCTCGTTTATCATAATTTTATAAATACTATTACTTATATATTAAAAAAATATATATTTTATAATTTTATAAAATAAATAAGAAAAAGGCTTACACCCGTATTGTCATTTATGTACGTCTTTGTTTATGTATGTCATGTCTCATATTGTGTACACTAGTATGTTTATTTAGGATAACCCTTTAGAATATACCCGTCCGAAATTTATCTGATAGAGATAAATTTTGGATTGTCCCCTTTGGGACTGCTTTTTGAATATTCTATCTTATTTAGGATATGTATACATTTTAACGGGTTGACATTTAAGAAAAAAATTGGTAGCTATTTCTCTTTACTCCTTCGAGGTTGCGGTTTATCTGCATACTTGAGGAGTTAAGGGGAAATGCTGCTGATTTATTCTTAAATAGTCAACTCGTTAAAATGTATACATATAAGATAGAATATTCAAAAAGTGGGTTAGGATCCACCGCCTTAGAGTACCGATCAAATCACATACATTAAATTATATAATTTATTACATGCATGTATATGTGTATGCTTATAACACAATAGATATGACACTAGATATGGAAATTGATAAAAGTTGGGTTACACTGGGAAATCGGAATTCTCCGGCTTTCTTAAGCGGTCTTCGCAACTTTATAGAGACGGCCAAGAACCATGTCGACGGTCGAGGTAGAGCGTTTTGCCCGTGTAGACGTTGTTGTAATGCGTGTCGACAGGATTTGAAGACGATATATGGCCACATACATGACCGTGGGTTTCTACAATCATATCAGAATTGGATTTATCATGGTGAACAACATCCTCGTGTGGCGGAGATAGCATCATTTTTTGCCCCAAGAACAACACCAACTCCTCCAATAACTATAACAACAAATAATGAGATGTTTGATGCCATAGATGATGTGATGGCAGAGCAAAATACAAACGAGGATAATATAGATGAAGATGGAACTGGTTTAGACCCAGAGTTTGATGCGTTGTTTGAGGAGCTAAATAAGGAGTTATACCCCGGTTGTAGTCAAATGTCTTCCCTAAACTTCATAGCCAAATTGATGCATATCAAAATTATCAACAAATGGACGAATTGTTCGTTTGACCAACTGTTAGAGCTTCTACAAACTGCATTGCCAAAGGAAAATCACGTTCCAGCATCACACTATGAAGCTAAGAAGAAACTGAGTAAGATTGGGTTAGGATATCAGTCTATCCATGCTTGCATTAATGATTGTGCACTGTTTTGGAAGGAGAATGAATCAATGCAAAACTGTCCGGTTTGTAATGAGAGCAGATGGGTTGACAAAAACACAAAGGGGAAGAAAGTGCCACAGAAAGTGTTGCGCTACTTTCCTTTAACTTCACGGCTTCGACGAAGGTATAGTTCAAGATTAACGGCAAAAGATATGATATGGCATAATACTGGACGCTCAACGGATGGTATGATGCGACATCCGGTTGATGGGAAGGAATGGCAAGAATTTGATGAAAGATATCCGGATTTTGCTAAAGAACCAAGGAATGTCCGCTTAGGTTTGGCTGCTGATGGTTTTAATCCGTTCGGTAACATGAGTCAGACTTACAGTATGTGGCCGGTAGTGTTAACAACATATAATACACCACCATGGTTATGTATGAAAGAGTCTTCTTTCATGTTAACCTTGCTAATTCCCGGGCCTAAATCACCTAGTAAGGACATTGATATATTTTTAAGGCCTTTGGTTGATGAGTTGAAAATGTTGTGGGCTGAAGGAGTACATGTGAGAGATGCATCAACCAAAACTGTATTTAGGATGCATGCGGCACTGTTATGGACTATCAACGATTATCCTGCTCGTAGTAGCTTGTCTGGATGGAGTGGTCAAGGTTATAAAGCATGCCCTACGTGTAACATTGACACACCTTCGTGCGCTATAACGAATAAGATAGCTTTTGTTGGACACAGAAGATTCTTGCCTAGAAAGCATAAATGGAGGAACGATCTGTCGTTTGATGGCAAGAAAGAGACAAAACATCCTCCCCGACGATTGACTAATGCTCAAATATTAGAACAACTAAAAAATCTCCCAGATCGTGTCCCGGGGAAACATCCAATGCATGGAGGGATTAAAAGAAAGCGCCTTACATCAGAGTTGAATTGGACTAAACGAAGTATCTTCTTTGAGCTGGATTATTGGTCTTCTCTGCTTTTAAAACACAATCTTGATGTTATGCACGTGGAGAAAAATGTGTGTGAGAGTTTATTGGGTACTTTGTTGATGAACGATAAATCAAAAGACACACACAAAGCCCGCAAAGACTTGGAAAATATGGGTATTCGACATAACCTATGGCTAACACAAAAAAACAACAAGTTGTACCAACCACAAGCTCCTTACTCTTTCACACCTAGTGATCGAGAACGCTTTTGTCAGTTTATTCGAGGAGTGAGACTGCCTGATGGATTTGGATCAAATTTCAAAAATAAGGTACTTCACAATGATTCAAATATAATTGGGTTAAAGTCCCATGATTATCACATCCTCATGCAAAGATTGCTGCCAATAGGGGTACGATCGGGTCTGAACAAAAATGTGTCATCAACAATCAATGACGTTTGCACATTCTTTCAAAAAATTTGTGCACGATCAGTAGATGTGAAAGACATGTATGAAGCAAATGAGGAAGTGGTTAAGATATTATGCAATTTGGAAATGATATATCCTCCAGCATTTTTTGACATAATGGTTCATCTCATTCTTCATTTACCTGAAGAAGCTATTCTTGGTGGCCCTGTGTATATGAGATGGATGTATCCTTTTGAAAGATACATGAAAAAGCTTAAAGCATATGTTAGAAACAAAGCCAAACCTGAAGGCTCAATTGCAGAGGGTTATGTTGCAGATGAAGCCTTGACATTCTGCTCTATGTATCTGGACGGTATGCAAACCAAATTTAACCGACCAGATAGAAATGCAGATGCTGGCATCCCTAAAAGGCAGTTTCAAGTGTTTTCTTCACAATGTCGACCAATATCGAAAAAGAAAATCAAGACGCTCTCTGAACATGCCAACAAATCATTACAATGGTTTGTGTTGAACAACTGCGATGAAATCAAAGACTACAAATCGTAAGTTTTTTTGTCCATCTACAAGTGATAAACTATTATTATATTTTAATTTAATTCCACTAATTTGATTTTTATTTTGTCCATCTACCAGTGAATTTGTATCTAAATTTCCTGAACGCAATATGCAAACCGATTTTTCTTCATGGTTAAAATATGAAGCAAATGTATTTTCATCTTCATCTTCTACACCCGATAATAAAGAATTAAGGGCATTGGCACATGGTCCCTTGTACGCATATTCTTACACTGCTTGCATAGTAAATGGTGTTAGATTTGTGGTACAAAATCGTGATTCCAGACGCACTACTCAGAACAGTGGTGTGGTTACAATAGGAGAAGACGATACTCCATTTTATGGTCAACTAGAGGAGATCATAGAGTTGAACTACATTGATGGTTACTCGGTTGTACTATTCCGTTGTAAATGGTTCGACACGAGAGGTAAAAGATTAATTAAGCAAAACAATACTATCATAATTGACATCGGCCGTGAATGGTATGTTGGCAAAGAATGGTATGATGATGTCCAATATATATTAGCCACACAGGCTAAACAAGTGTTCTATCTTCGAGACCCTTCTCGAACCACCGGTCAATGGAGGGTTGTTGAGGACGTTCACCATCGGAAGCTTTGGGATTATCCTAGTGTTGTTAATGATATAGATATATTGCACAACACTCAATCAAATGATTATACTTTGGTTGTCGACACCGGATGCGAAGGTGGTGAATCAAGTCCTATTGCCCCGATTCCCCATGCAGATAGTCAATCTATTACACGGGAAACTCAATCATTTTTTGGTAACTTGGTTGTCGACTTAGGCTACTTGCCAATGCGTACAACTTTAAATGAGGGTGGTGAATCAAGTCATGTTGCCCCGATTGATCTTGATGAAAGTTTTATTAACGATGATGTAGAAGATGAAGAAGATGCATACAATTCAGATGAGGAAGATGAAATAAATGATGAAGAAGAAGAAGATGATGATGTTGACACACGTTATTGTAGTGATGATTCTGATTGAATGTATGTTAATAGATGTCTTTATATTTGTCTATGTTAAAAATGTAGTATTAGTGTTTAATAGATGTCTTTATATTTGTCTATGTTAATTATTAATTATTTATGCTCACTAATTATTTTTGGTGTAGAAATTATGGCAACGATGGCGCAATCACACGGTGGTGATGGTGGAGACGATGGATATGGGGGTCCGTACAACTTAGAATCGGGTTGTGCGAGTAGTAAGTTACTTGTTAGTGTTTAATAGATGTCTTTATAATTGCCTAACTTTCATGTGTCAATATAGGTAGTGCCTCAAAAAAGAGGCGTTCTAAAGGAAAAAACCTCAAATTATATAAGAAATTTGAGGAAAATGGGAGGAAGCCTCTTGACATTGATGTTGAACTTCATGGCGGTGGCTACAAGTTCGTGGGTCCTAATGCAACTGATTTTATACGTGCTATCTCTTTGGAGGTTGAGAAGGTTATCCCGCCATATTATCCTAACTGGGCCAAGGTTCCAAATGAGAAGAAACAGGCAGTATATCCCACTCTATTAGTAAGTATAGATGTTTTATAATTACTTACAATTTCATAACTATTAGATTTTTTCTAATTACTTTCCACTTGTAGGATTATTTTAATCTGGACGCCTGGAGAAACACTGAAAAGTGGCAAGGCGTTCAACTCGGAATCACCGCCGAGTGTCAAAGGGCCTATAAAGACCGCAAGGGAGAGATGAAAGTTCATTTCGACGAGAATGGGGGATACGATGATGTGGAGGCGGCGAGGAGTAATCCACCACAAGATGTTGATCAAGAAACTTGGGATATTTTGATTAATCAGCTGTTTTTAAGTGCGGGCTATAAAAACCGCTCGGAGAAGAACAAACAAAACCGAGCAAAACAACGCTACCCAAGTTTCCATGGCAGCAAATCATACGCCCAACGCCGACACATGAAGGTATGAAATACAGTTGTTATTATTATACAAACATGCTTATTAATTTTTAGTGATATTATTTTTGTTTTTCACAGGGGACCGGCCCTATTGACGTGTTCAGATCGACCCATTATAAAGAAGGGACGGGCTGGGCCAATGATTTTGCATCAACAGATTATGTAAGTGAAATTATTTTTTTGTTAAAACATCCAAGTTTGACTTTAACGGGTCAAAATGACCCAAACACAATTTAATAGACTTAAAACAAAATACTTTAACTTAAACGGGTCAAAATGACCCAAACACACTTTAATATACTTGGAACATCCAACTGTAACTTTAAACGGGTCAAAATGACACAAACACACTTTAATAGACTTAGTACATCCAACTCGAGGCCAATTGTTGAATATATGTTTGCTAGTATTATTAGTATTTGTTGTGAGGCCAATTGTTGAATATGTTTGCTAGTATTATTAGTATTTGTTGTTATTAGTGTTGGTTGATTGGAATTTGTGAATTTGGGTCGTCTATTACTTATAGTTTAAAAGGTTAGTTATCCATTTTACAGCAGTTATGCTGTCGAATTTTAGTAAAATAGTCAACTGATTGTTTATTACATTGTTTAATGCAGGACCGAATACAAGAGGAGTATACAATATCATCTGCTGAGTCTGGTGGTGACACATCCACTATTGATGAGTTTGCATGCATGGAGCGTGCCTTAGGTCATCGGCGTGGCCATATCCGGGGTGTTGGTCGTGTGGTGAGTAATCCCACACCGGATGTGTTCGGTACTCCCTCTCCACAACCACATTGGCAAGACGTTGATCAACGTGTGGCTAGTCTTCAACAACAATTCCAAGAACAACAACAACGCGAAGCCCAACGAGAGGAAGAACAACGATTGCAAAATCAACAACTAGAGGAAGAACGTCGTGTGCATAATCAACAAATGCTTGAAATGCAACGACAAATGGATCAAATGCGTCAAATGTGGGAGCGCCGAACTAGTAGCGATGATAACTAGCTTGGAGTTGTTGAGCCTTTGTAGTTGGTGTGGTGTTGTCTTGAACAATTTACATATTTTTGTGTTTTGAATGTTTGATTTGTCGGACAAGTTTGTGGGTCGAACAATTTGTATGCTTGTTTTACGTTTCGGATATTAGTTTTTATTGGATTTGAATGTTTGAATGGTTTATATATAATTATTTGCAGGTTTTTGTTTTAAGAAATTTAATATTTCTGGAAAAATATTAAAAATTAAAAAATTAAAAAAAAAAACAGAAAGACCTATACCGACGACATGTCGTCGGGATAGGACTTTTTTAAAAAATATTAAAAAAAATGAAAAAAACCTATACCGACGACATGTCGTCGGGATAGGTCTTTTTAAAAATTATTTAAAAAAATGAAAAAAACCCTATACCGACGACATGTCGTCGGTATAGAATTTCTTTTTGAATTATTTAATTAGAACCTATACCGACGACATGTCGTCGGTATAGAATTTCTTTTTGAATTATTTAATTAGACCCTATACCGACGACATGTCGTCGGTATAGGCTGACCTATACCGACGACAGCTATACCGACGACAATCTTGGGCTATTGGGACGAAGCAATCCCGACGACACCTATCCCGACGATATGTCGTCGGCATAAGCTATCCCGACGACAAGTCGTCGCTATAGGGTCAAAAAAAGTCGTCGGTATAGGGTGATATTGTTGTAGTGGTATTTGAATGGAACACTTGAGAAACTTGGTTACTATTTGGTGAAGTTTTCCCTAAAAAATACTCGAAACAAAAAACAAAAAAAATCATTCTTACTGTGTTGACACTTTCAAAAGGATTGGCAATTTAGTGATTGATCGAAACAGAAAGAAAACCTTTAAATGAGGTTTTGAGTCATTGACAATAGTTTTGTTTCAACATTCTACTCTTTTTAAGATATATAACCTTAAAACATTTATGGATACAAAACAAAAGTAGAAAAAAACTAGCAAAACAAATATAGGTTTTCAATGATGCACTTGCATTTGCAAGAAACCCGGTGTGAAGTGTATACCATTGAACCAAGAAATCTATAGGTTTTCAATGTTAACTCTTTCACCCATTATTTACAGGGTCATTATCATAAATCTGTTTCAAAACTCGGTTCTATACGCTCTACATAAATTTAAAAAAAATGGAGTCACTTGACCAGTAGAGTATATGTACCTCTGCCCTGGTGATCACTACCTAGACAAAGGAGACGATTATTGATGATCCCTTCTGATATGTTATCTCTACCTTATTAGAGTGGTGTTTAAGGTGTAATCATTACTCGATTAGTGAGAAGTTAAAGAGATGATCACTACCCAATTAATGATGTTCAAGAGACAATCACTATCTTCTTAGTAAGATTGTAACGATGATCTCCACCGGCTTAAAGAGAATATCATAGTGAAGACAAACTCTCAGTTGAAGATCAAAGAGTGGATATATGGTGAATTTATTAACATTCACCGGAACCACTATATATATATATATGTTATGTTTTCCTTTATCTCTTTACATATCTGCAAATATATATATTACTAGGTTAGAATCCCGTGTATTACACGGGTTGATAAAATATATTTTTGTATACTTAATAATTTTAAAAAAATTATATTTAAATACCCGTGTATTACACGGGACGAATAAAAATTTTAAATCTTTATGTACATTTTATAAGTGGAAAAATGTATTATATATACCAATGACCTTTTTAAAAAAGTTTAAAAATATGTAAAAATTAATATATAATTGTGTTTCGAAAATACATTAATTTCTATTTGATATAAATTTGGCTTACATTAACTATTTAGTTAAAAAAAAGTTAAATAATTAAATTTGAAAGTTTCTTAAAATAATAGATAATTTAAAATAAATATGTTTTATTAGTATAATTAATACTTTTTTAAAAATAAATCATCATTAAAAAAATGTATTTAATAAGAGTGAGAGACGAGAAATAAATAGTAAGAACAGATATGAAGACGACATGTGACACAAGAGATTTTCATTTATTATATAGTATAGATTTCTCAGAACTAATCAAACATTGTCAAAAACATAATTATCTTTTATATTTTACGAAATAGAACTCGGTTTATACCATCAACCGGGTTCAATTTTAGATATATTTTAGATAAATTAATAGAAGTCAAGAACGAGGGTATATTTTACGACATAGAACTCTCTTTCCTACTTCTAACTATGCTCCTTTATCTATAACAACACAAACTAGATTATCTTGCTTTTTTCGGCACATTAAATTGTTATATAATCTTTTTTTTCAATAAACTGAATTATATTAAGAGAGATATATTTGTATTTTTTTATAATATTTTACAAACAAAAAAGAAGTTTATGTTTAAAACTTTAAATACATATATAAAATAATATAATTTAAAACATGTAAATTAGCTATCTATAGTATTATATTTTAATCTAACTAGATGGTTATACCCGCGCTCCGCGGCGGGTGTCGTGTTCATTGTTACTAAAATTTAAATAAAGACGTAGACGTAATGATAAAAATAATGGTAATAAAAAATAAACATAAAACTAAATAACAAAAAGGAAAAAAAACAAAATAAAAATTTATCGGTTCGGATCGTGGAAAACCATAAAATCGAATACCGATATGGGTTTCAATAATATCAATACCAACAATGATGTTGTTCGCTCATAATATGTTCGAATCGGCACGGTACCACAACGGTAACGGCACTCGTTATACACAACGATACGAAAAAACTCCATTTTGAATACAACTCCGTTTTAAAAAAAAATTATATTGGAACATTAAAAAAAAAACAGCCGCGCACTCTGTATTCTGAAAAAAAATTAACGAACAAAAGTTATTAAAGGAAAACGAAATTAATAGAAAATCAAACGGACTAAAAGCGTACATTATATATAGTACAAGGGTTGAAATTGGAAAAAAAATATTTAAATAAAGACGTAGACGTAATGATAAAAATAATGGTAATAAAAAAGAAACATAAAACTAAATAATAAAAAGGAAAAAAAAAAACAAAATAAAAATTTACCGGTTCAGATCGTCGAAAACTATAAAATCGAATACCGATATGGGTTCCGATAATATCAATACCAACAATGATGTTGTTCGCTCATAATATGTTTAAATCGGCACGGTACCACAACGGTAACGGCACTCGCTATACACAACGATACGAAAAAACTTCATTTTGAATACAACTCCGTTTTAAAAAAAAATTATATCGGAACATTGACAAAAAAAAAAACAGCCGCGCACTCTGTATTCTGGAAAAAAAATTAACGAACGAAAGTTATTAAAGGAAAACAAAATTAATAGAAAATGAAACGGACTAAAAGCGTATATTATATATAGTATAAGGGCTGAAATTGAAAAAAAAAATGCATTTCTTGCTTGTACTATGTGCTGTTATGGTTGTACATTTATGAATAATGGTAAATTATGAGTAAACACAATTTCCTAATTAATACGAAGTAAATTGTTCGTAATATTCAAGAAAGGTTATTCATATTGTATGTATGTCATTGATATTTTACAATTTGACAACAGGTCATTTCAATTCAACACTAGGCAATCTTAAAGAGTTGAATAAACAATTTATTCCAAGACGACCAAGATGTGCAAAAGTAAAAATACGTCAATTTTAAAATAAGATATATCGTATAAGTCAAATTAAAAATGATACAAATAAAAAACATAATTATTTTTAAAAATAAAAAAAATAGACTAGTTATAAATTTTGGATAATTATGATTACACAATTTAAGAATATTCAGTTTCTAGACTCACTTAAATTAATTGTCGTCATTCTTGGTGTATTATATATGTTTCTAGACTCCCATATTTAGTTTCTAGACTCATTTAAAACAATTGTATTCTATAATTATTAGATACGTGACCACATGATCGTATATCTATTTTTATTTTTGTATCGAACTTTTTTCCTCATCATTACTTGTATAAAGACTAAATTCATGTGTTACGTTACACTATATCGCGCAATATATGTTGGGAATCAGAGTAGGCATCGTACGCAGCGGAACAAACAAACATACACGCTCACAAACGATAAACTAGAAAGCAATAGACGACACAAGATTTAACGTGGTTCGGCCAAAGTGACCTACGTCCACGGGTGCAACTAGGGTTTCTCTTTATTATTTAGGTGATGTTGCCTCCTGTTGTGATATTCAACTACATAGCTGAATATTTATAATAACTAGATTAGAACTAACTAAACAAATTAGGGCCGGCTACCCTTTCATTGTATTCCGAACATGCCCCGAACATGACTAATAATCACTTATTACGCTGTATCTAATCACACTAATAATCACTAATGTTTTAACTAAAATTAATCAATAACTACTTTAATCAAGTTCCACAATTAATTTTAATCAACTTTAAACAAGTTTTAAGTTCACATAATCACATCTAATTTTAATATGGGAAAAATATCAAAATGGATATTTTATCCATCTAAATTAAAAAGCGAAGGCTAAGCCTTTTAAATTCAAAGGCTTAGCCGGCAAAAACTAAAGCCTTAGCCGGCTTAGTATCGGCTAAATATCTATTTTGATATTTTTTAAAGAACTATATACATTTTGGTATTTTTCCCTTTTAATATTTTAAAGTTGAAAAAGAAAAAATCTAACCTGGTAACTCATGACTAAAAATATCAAAAAAGACAAAAAGGCGTTAACATGTAGCAATAATAGAGTAACACGTATAGAAAGGTGAGAAAAGGTCAGAAAAACAATAATTAAAAAATTAAGTCGAAATTCATAAGTGCTAGTCGATAAAAAAACATTAAAAAGTTAAAATAAAATACCAATTCGTAAAAGTGAAATTTTTTAATAAAATTAGACTAAATTACAGAAAACATCATTTAAGTATATACGAAATTACATCCATAGACCTATATCTTCACTAATTATGCTAGACACCCTTTATCTATATGGTTTGTATTAAGTTATAACCTTTAGACTAACCGACGTTAGATTTTTCAGTTAAATGACATGTAGATGACTAGTTTACCCTTCATTCTTATATTAACAAATATATATATGTAAATGACTAGTTTACCCTTCACCCTTTGTAACAAGTAAAAGTCACACCACCACAGTCACCAACCGACGACCGGGATTAACAAACTAATCGCTACTCGCCCGCCCCTTCACCTCTTCACCGATAAGTTTCTTGCCTATCTTCCACCCTCGTCTCCTCTTACTCTCTCTCTCTCTCTCTCTCTCCCCTATCATTTCCATCTTCTACACAGACACATACCATCGCCCTTCACCGTCGGCCGGCCGGAACAACCGAACCCCCTCTGCCTCCCTCTCTGTTCTCCTACTTTCCCCTCTGCTCAACACATCCAACCCTAATTTGGTTTCCATTTGAATCGATTTCATTTTGGATTGGGATTTGGATTTTGCCCACCGATTGTAAGCTTCTATATTTCGGTCGAAGCTTACAAACGATTTGGGGTATTGGCCGATTGTTCTGTATTTCGGTCGAAGCTTCTGTATTTTTGGATTTGGATTTAGATTTTTGCCCACCAATTGGGTTTTTGATCATTTTGGATTTGGACTGCCGGACAAACACCCGTTGGTTTCATTTTGGATTTTAATTTTGACAACTGAGTGTAAGTTTTTTGAAGTATGAGAAATTGATTTATAGGTTTTGGATTTTTGTTTAGGAAGAAGGCATAATGGATGGGGCTCACAATGCTTTTGAATTTATTTATTTTATAATAGAAAGGGTATTTTGATCTTTTATAAAAAACTAACTGAAAAATCTAAGCTCTGTTAGTCTAAAGGTTATAACTTGATACAAACCATTTAGATAAAGGGTGTCTAGCGTAACTAATAAAGATAAAGGTCTGTGGTGTAATTTAGTATATACTTAAAGGTTTCTTTCTGTAATTTAGTCATAAAATTATTCCGCGGTTCACGACGTAATTGCAACATCAATTTTGAACACTTTTTGAATGATTTTTTAATAACATAATTATTTTTACTCATATTTTTTTTATATTATAACTTTATAATATAAAGTTTTATAAAATTCCGAATATATTGTTGTAAAATGATTATTTTTATTTACGTTTCGATGTAAGTTTTGTACAAAACAAAACCGGGTCAAATATTATATATTTTATATCGAAACGTCGATATAAAATATATTATATTTGACCCGCTTTGATTTGAACAAAACTTATACGTAAATGTAGATAAAAATAAGCACGTCGTGGCAATAACGTATTCGGAATTTTATAAAAAACATTATATTATAAAAGTTATAAGAGAAAAATAAAATATGAGTAAAAATATTTAAATAGTTCAAATACTAAAAAAATATTATGATATGTTTGTTTTTATAATTAACTTGGCGTAGGAAAAAACCCCAAATAGAGTAAGTTTGATGCTTAAAAAACAGGGATAACTTTTTACACAATAGTAACCAAGTTTCTTAAGTGTTTCATTTAAATAATTCAAAGTTTTTTGTCCATCTAAAATAACTCAACTTTTAATAGGTGTTCCAATCCCATGTAATATTTTTATAAATGTTTAAATTTTTAAATATTGAATGAGATATATGAAACATATATGAATCTTGTTCACTATTTAGTAATTTTTTTTAATTCGACTTAAATATAATAATTTTGAAACATGTTTGTTATTTGATGAACTTTTATTTCTTCACTATTACCTCATATTTTAAGTTAATTGAATAAAAAATTCACTTGTTGGTACTAATATTCATATATATTTCATTTGTCTCATTCAATTTTAAATAAATTAAACATTTATAAAAATATTACATATGATTGGAACACTTAGTGAAAGTTGAGTGACTTTAAAAGAACAAAAAAACTTTGAGGTACACTACAAGAAAAGGACCCTGTGCCGACGGAGCCTATACCGACGACACTTGTCGTCGGGATAGGTCACCCTATACCGACGACATGTCGTCGGGATAGGCCAAACCCAAAATTTAATAGGGGAGACCCTATACCGACGACATGTCGTCGGCACAGGGTTGAGGCAGATGGAGGGAAAACATGGCGCCCAATGAAAAATTGGGGAAAACCTGTGCCGACGACATGTCGTCGGTATAGGTTAATTTCCATTTTCTTTTTGTTTTTCTTTTATTTGATAAATATTCGTCGGTCAAATTTTTTTTTTTTAAATTAAAAACAATTATGGGAAAAATCTATACCGACGACATGTCGTCGGTATAGAGTTTTTAACTTTATTAACTGGTCAAACCTGTACCGACGACATGTCGTCGGGACAAAACCATATTGCGCCGACTTTCGAGCCTATACCGACGACATGTCGTCGGTATAGGTTAATTTCCATTTTCTTTTTGTTTTTCTTTTATTTGATAAATATTCGTCGGTCAAAAATTTTTTTTTTAAATTAAAAACAATTATGGGAAAACTCTATACCGACGACATGTCGTCGGTATAGACTTTTTAACTTTATTAACTGGTCAAATCTGTACCGACGACATGTCGTCGGGACAAAACGATATTGCGCCGACTTTCGAGCCTATACCGACGACATGTCGTCGGTATAGGTCTCAGCGAGAATAAACCCAGAAACAGCTTCCTGCTTCCCATTTCCACGAAAAAAACCCCAAAACTCTCTCATCTTCTCTCTTTGGCGATTTCCCGTTTTTGGTGTGTTTTGTGGAGCAATCTTCACCAATCTCTCGGGTTTTGAGGTTAGTTAACATCTATGTTTCAATTTTGACCAAAAAATCAACATTTTTGGGTTTTTACTTAATTTCTTTGATTTTTGTTAGTGTTTGAAGCTTTGACCATTTTTTGAGGATTTCAAGCTATTCGAAGCTAATTTGCAAACTTGGTTAGTAATTTTTCTATAAATTAGGTTTAGATGTATGTTTGTATGTATATTGTTGTGTTTATTTGTATGTATGTATATATGGTTTAGATGAATGATTTTATAAATATTTATGAAATTTTATGATGAAATTAGGTTTAGATGTGAAATTAGGTTTAGATGAAATTTGGGAATTTGGGCATTTATATATGTATGTTTGTATATAATATGTATGTATATATGTGTATGTATGTTTGTATGTATGATTATGTAATTGTATGATTTGTATGTATATAATTGTTTATGTATTTATGTAATTGTGAATGTATGTATATATGTTTGTATATATATGTATGTTTGTATATAATATGTAGGTATATATTTGTGTATGTGTGTTTGTATGAATTTTGATTATGTTTATGTATGGAATTGTGTTTGTGTATGTAATTTGGGAATTTGGGCATTTATGTATGTTTGTATATAATATGTATGTATATATGTGTATGTGTGTTTGTATGTATTTTTATGTATGGAATTGTGATTATGTATGTAATTTGAGAATTTGGGCATTTATTTATGTATGTATATAATATGTATGTATATATGTGTATATGTGTTTGTATGTATTTTTATGTATGGAATTGTGTTTATGTATGTAATTTGAGAATTTGGGCATTTATTTATGTATGTATATAATATGTATGTATATATGTGTATGTGTGTTTGTATGTATTTTTATGTATGGAATTGTGTTTATGTATGTAATTTGAGAATTTGGGCATTTATTTATGTATGTTTGTATATAATATATATGTATATGTGTATGTATGTTTGTATGTATTTGTATGTATGTTTATGTAATTGTATGATTTGTGGATGTATGTATATATGTTTGTATGTATATGTAACTTTATTTAATTTTGTTGCAAGTTCGGAACTCATTACGGTTGACGAGGTGTGAATAACATCATATTTGTGTTTTATTGAATTTATTTAAGGTATGTATCCCGACTTTTATGCCTTTGTGTATTTAATTTTTAATTTCATTTAGGCTGTAAACGGCTCGTTTATCATAATTTTATAAATACTATTACTTATATATTAAAAAAATATATATTTTATAATTTTATAAAATAAATAAGAAAAAGGCTTACACCCGTATTGTCATTTATGTACGTCTTTGTTTATGTATGTCATGTCTCATATTGTGTACACTAGTATGTTTATTTAGGATAACCCTTTAGAATATACCCGTCCGAAATTTATCTGATAGAGATAAATTTTGGATTGTCCCCTTTGGGACTGCTTTTTGAATATTCTATCTTATTTAGGATATGTATACATTTTAACGGGTTGACATTTAAGAAAAAAATTGGTAGCTATTTCTCTTTACTCCTTCGAGGTTGCGGTTTATCTGCATACTTGAGGAGTTAAGGGGAAATGCTGCTGATTTATTCTTAAATAGTCAACTCGTTAAAATGTATACATATAAGATAGAATATTCAAAAAGTGGGTTAGGATCCACCGCCTTAGAGTACCGATCAAATCACATACATTAAATTATATAATTTATTACATGCATGTATATGTGTATGCTTATAACACAATAGATATGACACTAGATATGGAAATTGATAAAAGTTGGGTTACACTGGGAAATCGGAATTCTCCGGCTTTCTTAAGCGGTCTTCGCAACTTTATAGAGACGGCCAAGAACCATGTCGACGGTCGAGGTAGAGCGTTTTGCCCGTGTAGACGTTGTTGTAATGCGTGTCGACAGGATTTGAAGACGATATATGGCCACATACATGACCGTGGGTTTCTACAATCATATCAGAATTGGATTTATCATGGTGAACAACATCCTCGTGTGGCGGAGATAGCATCATTTTTTGCCCCAAGAACAACACCAACTCCTCCAATAACTATAACAACAAATAATGAGATGTTTGATGCCATAGATGATGTGATGGCAGAGCAAAATACAAACGAGGATAATATAGATGAAGATGGAACTGGTTTAGACCCAGAGTTTGATGCGTTGTTTGAGGAGCTAAATAAGGAGTTATACCCCGGTTGTAGTCAAATGTCTTCCCTAAACTTCATAGCCAAATTGATGCATATCAAAGTTATCAACAAATGGACGAATTGTTCGTTTGACCAACTGTTAGAGCTTCTACAAACTGCATTGCCAAAGGAAAATCACGTTCCAGCATCACACTATGAAGCTAAGAAGAAACTGAGTAAGATTGGGTTAGGATATCAGTCTATCCATGCTTGCATTAATGATTGTGCACTGTTTTGGAAGGAGAATGAATCAATGCAAAACTGTCCGGTTTGTAATGAGAGCAGATGGGTTGACAAAAACACAAAGGGGAAGAAAGTGCCACAGAAAGTGTTGCGCTACTTTCCTTTAACTTCACGGCTTCGACGAAGGTATAGTTCAAGATTAACGGCAAAAGATATGATATGGCATAATACTGGACGCTCAACGGATGGTATGATGCGACATCCGGTTGATGGGAAGGAATGGCAAGAATTTGATGAAAGATATCCGGATTTTGCTAAAGAACCAAGGAATGTCCGCTTAGGTTTGGCTGCTGATGGTTTTAATCCGTTCGGTAACATGAGTCAGACTTACAGTATGTGGCCGGTAGTGTTAACAACATATAATACACCACCATGGTTATGTATGAAAGAGTCTTCTTTCATGTTAACCTTGCTAATTCCCGGGCCTAAATCACCTAGTAAGGACATTGATATATTTTTAAGGCCTTTGGTTGATGAGTTGAAAATGTTGTGGGCTGAAGGAGTACATGTGAGAGATGCATCAACCAAAACTGTATTTAGGATGCATGCGGCACTGTTATGGACTATCAACGATTATCCTGCTCGTAGTAGCTTGTCTGGATGGAGTGGTCAAGGTTATAAAGCATGCCCTACGTGTAACATTGACACACCTTCGTGCGCTATAACGAATAAGATAGCTTTTGTTGGACACAGAAGATTCTTGCCTAGAAAGCATAAATGGAGGAACGATCTGTCGTTTGATGGCAAGAAAGAGACAAAACATCCTCCCCGACGATTGACTAATGCTCAAATATTAGAACAACTAAAAAATCTCCCAGATCGTGTCCCGGGGAAACATCCAATGCATGGAGGGATTAAAAGAAAGCGCCTTACATCAGAGTTGAATTGGACTAAACGAAGTATCTTCTTTGAGCTGGATTATTGGTCTTCTCTGCTTTTAAAACACAATCTTGATGTTATGCACGTGGAGAAAAATGTGTGTGAGAGTTTATTGGGTACTTTGTTGATGAACGATAAATCAAAAGACACACACAAAGCCCGCAAAGACTTGGAAAATATGGGTATTCGACATAACCTATGGCTAACACAAAAAAACAACAAGTTGTACCAACCACAAGCTCCTTACTCTTTCACACCTAGTGATCGAGAACGCTTTTGTCAGTTTATTCGAGGAGTGAGACTGCCTGATGGATTTGGATCAAATTTCAAAAATAAGGTACTTCACAATGATTCAAATATAATTGGGTTAAAGTCCCATGATTATCACATCCTCATGCAAAGATTGCTGCCAATAGGGGTACGATCGGGTCTGAACAAAAATGTGTCATCAACAATCAATGACGTTTGCACATTCTTTCAAAAAATTTGTGCACGATCAGTAGATGTGAAAGACATGTATGAAGCAAATGAGGAAGTGGTTAAGATATTATGCAATTTGGAAATGATATATCCTCCAGCATTTTTTGACATAATGGTTCATCTCATTCTTCATTTACCTGAAGAAGCTATTCTTGGTGGCCCTGTGTATATGAGATGGATGTATCCTTTTGAAAGATACATGAAAAAGCTTAAAGCATATGTTAGAAACAAAGCCAAACCTGAAGGCTCAATTGCAGAGGGTTATGTTGCAGATGAAGCCTTGACATTCTGCTCTATGTATCTGGACGGTATGCAAACCAAATTTAACCGACCAGATAGAAATGCAGATGCTGGCATCCCTAAAAGGCAGTTTCAAGTGTTTTCTTCACAATGTCGACCAATATCGAAAAAGAAAATCAAGACGCTCTCTGAACATGCCAACAAATCATTACAATGGTTTGTGTTGAACAACTGCGATGAAATCAAAGACTACAAATCGTAAGTTTTTTTGTCCATCTACAAGTGATAAACTATTATTATATTTTAATTTAATTCCACTAATTTGATTTTTATTTTGTCCATCTACCAGTGAATTTGTATCTAAATTTCCTGAACGCAATATGCAAACCGATTTTTCTTCATGGTTAAAATATGAAGCAAATGTATTTTCATCTTCATCTTCTACACCCGATAATAAAGAATTAAGGGCATTGGCACATGGTCCCTTGTACGCATATTCTTACACTGCTTGCATAGTAAATGGTGTTAGATTTGTGGTACAAAATCGTGATTCCAGACGCACTACTCAGAACAGTGGTGTGGTTACAATAGGAGAAGACGATACTCCATTTTATGGTCAACTAGAGGAGATCATAGAGTTGAACTACATTGATGGTTACTCGGTTGTACTATTCCGTTGTAAATGGTTCGACACGAGAGGTAAAAGATTAATTAAGCAAAACAATACTATCATAATTGACATCGGCCGTGAATGGTATGTTGGCAAAGAATGGTATGATGATGTCCAATATATATTAGCCACACAGGCTAAACAAGTGTTCTATCTTCGAGACCCTTCTCGAACCACCGGTCAATGGAGGGTTGTTGAGGACGTTCACCATCGGAAGCTTTGGGATTATCCTAGTGTTGTTAATGATATAGATATATTGCACAACACTCAATCAAATGATTATACTTTGGTTGTCGACACCGGATGCGAAGGTGGTGAATCAAGTCCTATTGCCCCGATTCCCCATGCAGATAGTCAATCTATTACACGGGAAACTCAATCATTTTTTGGTAACTTGGTTGTCGACTTAGGCTACTTGCCAATGCGTACAACTTTAAATGAGGGTGGTGAATCAAGTCATGTTGCCCCGATTGATCTTGATGAAAGTTTTATTAACGATGATGTAGAAGATGAAGAAGATGCATACAATTCAGATGAGGAAGATGAAATAAATGATGAAGAAGAAGAAGATGATGATGTTGACACACGTTATTGTAGTGATGATTCTGATTGAATGTATGTTAATAGATGTCTTTATATTTGTCTATGTTAAAAATGTAGTATTAGTGTTTAATAGATGTCTTTATATTTGTCTATGTTAATTATTAATTATTTATGCTCACTAATTATTTTTGGTGTAGAAATTATGGCAACGATGGCGCAATCACACGGTGGTGATGGTGGAGACGATGGATATGGGGGTCCGTACAACTTAGAATCGGGTTGTGCGAGTAGTAAGTTACTTGTTAGTGTTTAATAGATGTCTTTATAATTGCCTAACTTTCATGTGTCAATATAGGTAGTGCCTCAAAAAAGAGGCGTTCTAAAGGAAAAAACCTCAAATTATATAAGAAATTTGAGGAAAATGGGAGGAAGCCTCTTGACATTGATGTTGAACTTCATGGCGGTGGCTACAAGTTCGTGGGTCCTAATGCAACTGATTTTATACGTGCTATCTCTTTGGAGGTTGAGAAGGTTATCCCGCCATATTATCCTAACTGGGCCAAGGTTCCAAATGAGAAGAAACAGGCAGTATATCCCACTCTATTAGTAAGTATAGATGTTTTATAATTACTTACAATTTCATAACTATTAGATTTTTTCTAATTACTTTCCACTTGTAGGATTATTTTAATCTGGACGCCTGGAGAAACACTGAAAAGTGGCAAGGCGTTCAACTCGGAATCACCGCCGAGTGTCAAAGGGCCTATAAAGACCGCAAGGGAGAGATGAAAGTTCATTTCGACGAGAATGGGGGATACGATGATGTGGAGGCGGCGAGGAGTAATCCACCACAAGATGTTGATCAAGAAACTTGGGATATTTTGATTAATCAGCTGTTTTTAAGTGCGGGCTATAAAAACCGCTCGGAGAAGAACAAACAAAACCGAGCAAAACAACGCTACCCAAGTTTCCATGGCAGCAAATCATACGCCCAACGCCGACACATGAAGGTATGAAATACAGTTGTTATTATTATACAAACATGCTTATTAATTTTTAGTGATATTATTTTTGTTTTTCACAGGGGACCGGCCCTATTGACGTGTTCAGATCGACCCATTATAAAGAAGGGACGGGCTGGGCCAATGATTTTGCATCAACAGATTATGTAAGTGAAATTATTTTTTTGTTAAAACATCCAAGTTTGACTTTAACGGGTCAAAATGACCCAAACACAATTTAATAGACTTAAAACAAAATACTTTAACTTAAACGGGTCAAAATGACCCAAACACACTTTAATATACTTGGAACATCCAACTGTAACTTTAAACGGGTCAAAATGACACAAACACACTTTAATAGACTTAGTACATCCAACTCGAGGCCAATTGTTGAATATATGTTTGCTAGTATTATTAGTATTTGTTGTGAGGCCAATTGTTGAATATGTTTGCTAGTATTATTAGTATTTGTTGTTATTAGTGTTGGTTGATTGGAATTTGTGAATTTGGGTCGTCTATTACTTATAGTTTAAAAGGTTAGTTATCCATTTTACAGCAGTTATGCTGTCGAATTTTAGTAAAATAGTCAACTGATTGTTTATTACATTGTTTAATGCAGGACCGAATACAAGAGGAGTATACAATATCATCTGCTGAGTCTGGTGGTGACACATCCACTATTGATGAGTTTGCATGCATGGAGCGTGCCTTAGGTCATCGGCGTGGCCATATCCGGGGTGTTGGTCGTGTGGTGAGTAATCCCACACCGGATGTGTTCGGTACTCCCTCTCCACAACCACATTGGCAAGACGTTGATCAACGTGTGGCTAGTCTTCAACAACAATTCCAAGAACAACAACAACGCGAAGCCCAACGAGAGGAAGAACAACGATTGCAAAATCAACAACTAGAGGAAGAACGTCGTGTGCATAATCAACAAATGCTTGAAATGCAACGACAAATGGATCAAATGCGTCAAATGTGGGAGCGCCGAACTAGTAGCGATGATAACTAGCTTGGAGTTGTTGAGCCTTTGTAGTTGGTGTGGTGTTGTCTTGAACAATTTACATATTTTTGTGTTTTGAATGTTTGATTTGTCGGACAAGTTTGTGGGTCGAACAATTTGTATGCTTGTTTTACGTTTCGGATATTAGTTTTTATTGGATTTGAATGTTTGAATGGTTTATATATAATTATTTGCAGGTTTTTGTTTTAAGAAATTTAATATTTCTGGAAAAATATTAAAAATTAAAAAATTAAAAAAAAAAACAGAAAGACCTATACCGACGACATGTCGTCGGGATAGGACTTTTTTAAAAAATATTAAAAAAAATGAAAAAAACCTATACCGACGACATGTCGTCGGGATAGGTCTTTTTAAAAATTATTTAAAAAAATGAAAAAAACCCTATACCGACGACATGTCGTCGGTATAGAATTTCTTTTTGAATTATTTAATTAGAACCTATACCGACGACATGTCGTCGGTATAGAATTTCTTTTTGAATTATTTAATTAGACCCTATACCGACGACATGTCGTCGGTATAGGCTGACCTATACCGACGACAGCTATACCGACGACAATCTTGGGCTATTGGGACGAAGCAATCCCGACGACACCTATCCCGACGATATGTCGTCGGCATAAGCTATCCCGACGACAAGTCGTCGCTATAGGGTCAAAAAAAGTCGTCGGTATAGGGTGATATTGTTGTAGTGGTATTTGAATGGAACACTTGAGAAACTTGGTTACTATTTGGTGAAGTTTTCCCTAAAAAATACTCGAAACAAAAAACAAAAAAAATCATTCTTACTGTGTTGACACTTTCAAAAGGATTGGCAATTTAGTGATTGATCGAAACAGAAAGAAAACCTTTAAATGAGGTTTTGAGTCATTGACAATAGTTTTGTTTCAACATTCTACTCTTTTTAAGATATATAACCTTAAAACATTTATGGATACAAAACAAAAGTAGAAAAAAACTAGCAAAACAAATATAGGTTTTCAATGATGCACTTGCATTTGCAAGAAACCCGGTGTGAAGTGTATACCATTGAACCAAGAAATCTATAGGTTTTCAATGTTAACTCTTTCACCCATTATTTACAGGGTCATTATCATAAATCTGTTTCAAAACTCGGTTCTATACGCTCTACATAAATTTAAAAAAAATGGAGTCACTTGACCAGTAGAGTATATGTACCTCTGCCCTGGTGATCACTACCTAGACAAAGGAGACGATTATTGATGATCCCTTCTGATATGTTATCTCTACCTTATTAGAGTGGTGTTTAAGGTGTAATCATTACTCGATTAGTGAGAAGTTAAAGAGATGATCACTACCCAATTAATGATGTTCAAGAGACAATCACTATCTTCTTAGTAAGATTGTAACGATGATCTCCACCGGCTTAAAGAGAATATCATAGTGAAGACAAACTCTCAGTTGAAGATCAAAGAGTGGATATATGGTGAATTTATTAACATTCACCGGAACCACTATATATATATATATGTTATGTTTTCCTTTATCTCTTTACATATCTGCAAATATATATATTACTAGGTTAGAATCCCGTGTATTACACGGGTTGATAAAATATATTTTTGTATACTTAATAATTTTAAAAAAATTATATTTAAATACCCGTGTATTACACGGGACGAATAAAAATTTTAAATCTTTATGTACATTTTATAAGTGGAAAAATGTATTATATATACCAATGACCTTTTTAAAAAAGTTTAAAAATATGTAAAAATTAATATATAATTGTGTTTCGAAAATACATTAATTTCTATTTGATATAAATTTGGCTTACATTAACTATTTAGTTAAAAAAAGTTAAATAATTAAATTTGAAAGTTTCTTAAAATAATAGATAATTTAAAATAAATATGTTTTATTAGTATAATTAATACTTTTTTAAAAATAAATCATCATTAAAAAAATGTATTTAATAAGAGTGAGAGACGAGAAATAAATAGTAAGAACAGATATGAAGACGACATGTGACACAAGAGATTTTCATTTATTATATAGTATAGATTTCTCAGAACTAATCAAACATTGTCAAAAACATAATTATCTTTTATATTTTACGAAATAGAACTCGGTTTATACCATCAACCGGGTTCAATTTTAGATATATTTTAGATAAATTAATAGAAGTCAAGAACGAGGGTATATTTTACGACATAGAACTCTCTTTCCTACTTCTAACTATGCTCCTTTATCTATAACAACACAAACTAGATTATCTTGCTTTTTTCGGCACATTAAATTGTTATATAATCTTTTTTTTCAATAAACTGAATTATATTAAGAGAGATATATTTGTATTTTTTTATAATATTTTACAAACAAAAAAGAAGTTTATGTTTAAAACTTTAAATACATATATAAAATAATATAATTTAAAACATGTAAATTAGCTATCTATAGTATTATATTTTAATCTAACTAGATGGTTATACCCGCGCTCCGCGGCGGGTGTCGTGTTCATTGTTACTAAAATTTAAATAAAGACGTAGACGTAATGATAAAAATAATGGTAATAAAAAATAAACATAAAACTAAATAACAAAAAGGAAAAAAAACAAAATAAAAATTTATCGGTTCGGATCGTGGAAAACCATAAAATCGAATACCGATATGGGTTTCAATAATATCAATACCAACAATGATGTTGTTCGCTCATAATATGTTCGAATCGGCACGGTACCACAACGGTAACGGCACTCGTTATACACAACGATACGAAAAAACTCCATTTTGAATACAACTCCGTTTTAAAAAAAAATTATATTGGAACATTAAAAAAAAAACAGCCGCGCACTCTGTATTCTGAAAAAAAATTAACGAACAAAAGTTATTAAAGGAAAACGAAATTAATAGAAAATCAAACGGACTAAAAGCGTACATTATATATAGTACAAGGGTTAAAATTGGAAAAAAAATATTTAAATAAAGACGTAGACGTAATGATAAAAATAATGGTAATAAAAAAGAAACATAAAACTAAATAATAAAAAGGAAAAAAAAAAACAAAATAAAAATTTACCGGTTCAGATCGTCGAAAACTATAAAATCGAATACCGATATGGGTTCCGATAATATCAATACCAACAATGATGTTGTTCGCTCATAATATGTTTAAATCGGCACGGTACCACAACGGTAACGGCACTCGCTATACACAACGATACGAAAAAACTTCATTTTGAATACAACTCCGTTTTAAAAAAAAATTATATCGGAACATTGACAAAAAAAAAAACAGCCGCGCACTCTGTATTCTGGAAAAAAAATTAACGAACGAAAGTTATTAAAGGAAAACAAAATTAATAGAAAATGAAACGGACTAAAAGCGTATATTATATATAGTATAAGGGCTGAAATTGAAAAAAAAAATGCATTTCTTGCTTGTACTATGTGCTGTTATGGTTGTACATTTATGAATAATGGTAAATTATGAGTAAACACAATTTCCTAATTAATACGAAGTAAATTGTTCGTAATATTCAAGAAAGGTTATTCATATTGTATGTATGTCATTGATATTTTACAATTTGACAACAGGTCATTTCAATTCAACACTAGGCAATCTTAAAGAGTTGAATAAACAATTTATTCCAAGACGACCAAGATGTGCAAAAGTAAAAATACGTCAATTTTAAAATAAGATATATCGTATAAGTCAAATTAAAAATGATACAAATAAAAAACATAATTATTTTTAAAAATAAAAAAAATAGACTAGTTATAAATTTTGGATAATTATGATTACACAATTTAAGAATATTCAGTTTCTAGACTCACTTAAATTAATTGTCGTCATTCTTGGTGTATTATATATGTTTCTAGACTCCCATATTTAGTTTCTAGACTCATTTAAAACAATTGTATTCTATAATTATTAGATACGTGACCACATGATCGTATATCTATTTTTATTTTTGTATCGAACTTTTTTCCTCATCATTACTTGTATAAAGACTAAATTCATGTGTTACGTTACACTATATCGCGCAATATATGTTGGGAATCAGAGTAGGCATCGTACGCAGCGGAACAAACAAACATACACGCTCACAAACGATAAACTAGAAAGCAATAGACGACACAAGATTTAACGTGGTTCAGCCAAAGTGACCTACGTCCACGGGTGCAACTAGGGTTTCTCTTTATTATTTAGGTGATGTTGCCTCCTGTTGTGATATTCAACTACATAGCTGAATATTTATAATAACTAGATTAGAACTAACTAAACAAATTAGGGCCGGCTACCCTTTCATTGTATTCCGAACATGCCCCGAACATGACTCGATCCATGCCCTGACCCATGACACGTCCCATGACTCGAACCACGACCCGACCCATGCTCATACTTATGACCCGAACCATGACTCAATTCACGCCCCGAACATGACCCGATCCATGCCTTGACCCATGACTAGAACCATAACCCGTCCCATGACCCGAACCATGGCCTGACCCTTGTCCCAACCCATAATATAAACTTACTAGTTAAAATTATTTTGTTTTTCATAAAAAAATTTCTTGTCCACCAAAGAACACGAAGTAATAATTCATGTCATTCCAATATGGTAACTAAACAGGACAATGAAATGATAACAATTCATTTCTTTCCTGTGTACATTCCATTCTCTCGTTTATTCAATGAGCTCATACCAAACAGACCATTGGAGTTAGGCTTAAATGCTAAATATTTGTTGGGCCATCAATAAATCCAATGAGGACTCAAGGGGCTAGAACCTAGAGGTGTATAAATCGCTTCGGTTTTAGTTAACATAAGTAAAAATGTTTTTTGTTCAAACCGGTTCCGTTTAAAACCGGCTTGGGAGAGGGTTTTGACCGGTTTGAAAATAGTTCTTGAGGCGGATTTTACCGGTTCGGTTCGATTCAGGTTAACCAGGTTTCAGCCTATAGGGTTACAAACTGTTTTCAAACCGATTTCACCCAAACCGGTTTTACTTTCGGTTCGATTTACATCAAAACCGGTTTTTTTTTGTGCACCTCTACAAAGAGCAAACAAAATCAATCACCGGCTAATGGTTGATGACTAAGTGTGTTAATCTGATTGTTGGTAATAGATTAAAACTTGATTTGAGACTTCAAGCTTCATTTATGTCTTGTTGTCCGTTTATAAACTTTTAACTCTGTCACAAATTTTAAAAAATCGGTTTACAACAATAACATTTATAAAAATATAAAACCATGAGCTTTTTTTTCATCACATTAAAAAAAACCATGAGCTTCTGTTTTATTTTACAGCCTTTGAAACGGTGGAGCTAAAAAGTTTAACATACGAGTAAAAAAAACAAACATGTGATAATAAAACTAGGCATGTTGATAGATTTATTCTTTTTTTTTGAAAGGCAAACTTCATTAAAAACACCGGCCGGCCCCAAAACAGGGCCGCCACAAAGCAACAAAACACTACATATTCACAAAACTACACCAGTCCTCCCAACTATACATTTTGAACTTTATTATACTATTAAACCATAAAAAACCAACCACTTTAATTTCACTGATGATGTCCGCCACCCTTACCACCTTATTGTTGAATTTACACTCGTTTCTGACTCTTCAAATACCCCAACACCCGATAATGATTATACCATGAAAAACTTCCTTGGCCATCCCCTTTAGCCCAACAAGATCCTTAAGCTCCAAAAGATCCCGAAATGAAAAAGCAAAAATCCGTTTCACCCGACACCAAGAACTGACAAAATTCCAGACCGCTGCAGCCACGTAACAAGCTGAAAAAATGTTGATAGATTTATTCTATGTCCAATAAATCCCAAAAATAAAATAACACCTCGATAAAATAATTAATTCCCAAAAAGGTTGAAAAAAAGGTACGGAAAAGTCAATTAACGCAATCAATTTCCAGATGACATTTGCTGGCAAAATCAATTTTCAACCACTTCCCATTCATTCCGGTGTTTGTCTAAATTAATCAAAAACCTTGCCTAATCCCATTCCCCCCCCCCCCCCCCCTTCTTAAATCTTCAGCTTCAATTGAACACTCAGTCAATCACAATGGGTGCTGCTTCATCAGTTCCTGAAAATTCGATTCATGAATTTACTGTCAAGGTATTGAAATCGAAAACACGATAGTATGTAATTTGAAATCGAACTTTTTGATTGATTGATTGGGAAATTTGATTGCAGGATAGCAAAGGAAAGGATGTAGATCTTAGCATCTACAAGGGCAAAGTTGTTCTGGTTGTTAATGTTGCTTCCAAATGGTTGTTTCTATCTCTGTGTTTTGATTTTAAACTGTGATTTTTAGGGATTTATGTTTTAGATTGTTTTCCCCCTTTTTTTTTAAAAAAAAATGGTTTTTAATAATTCAAACTATGACCTATTGGCTTATAATAATCCAAACTAACATTTTGGTAGCATAATCATCATAAATTTTCACTTGATTTATACTTATTTTCGCTCAAAATGACGATTTTAAATGTAATAGAGAAACATACAAGTGAAATCTTGTGGGAATCGAGTGTAAATCGAATGTAAATGTATGATGATTATGCTACTTACCATTGACAACAAAAGTAAAAGTACTGTTAGTTCATAGTTTGGATTATTAAAAACCAATTTGCCTTTTTTTTTTTAATTTGATTGTAACATTAATTATTTTTTTTTTGGGTTGAAACAGTGGATTTACGAACTTTAATTACCCTAAATTGGCTGAGCTTCATGGAAAGTATAGAGCTAAAGGTATGATTATTATTGCAACTTTAGAATCAGATTTTTATTCAACTATTTTGTCTTTGGAGTGAATTTTTTTATATTTTTTAGTTTTTGGTAATAATGAATTAATTGAAACAAGGGAAAAATTATTAAGAAGAAAAGGAATCAAGAGATCTGGATGCCAAAGGACTTGTAGTCTAGCAGTATCATGGTGTGCAGTAAAGGTGTAGATTTAAGAGTAGGTTTAGAGAGTGTGTGAATTACTTATTCTGAAGAAAAAATAATGGATAGAGTGTAATATCCCACGTCAGTTAAGGGGGAGAACGAAGCCTTCCTTATAAGGGGGTGGATACCTTCTCTATCAAGACACGTTTTGCATGGGTGAGCAATTCGTCGGGTGAAAACAAAACCGTGAGTTTCTGGATGGGCAACCCATCGGAGGCAAAGCGAACAATATCTTGGTACGGTTTGCTTGGGCTGTTACATAGAGGATTACGGCCTTTACTAATTTCAAATTGAAAAGTGGAGTTACAGATATCACTTTTAGTGCACATCCAAAGATTTGCTTTTTCAAATCGCGGATAGTTATTTCCGAGTGTTTGGATGAAGTTGATTATCTGAATTTTTGGAGTGAAATAGTCGGTTTAAGTTAATCAGTTTGAAATAGTTTATCCAAACTTTAAACACAATCCCCAACACCCTAGTATCATTCGGTCAGCTTACCTAACCTAAATTGATGCAGGAGCATCGAGTTCTAACCAGATCAGAACCCGCACCGAACCCGCGCCCAATTGTGAATCAGTCGAGTTGGTGGAAGGCCATGTTTTCTTTGGAAGAGATAAGAGATCAAGAGGATATATTCTATTATTTATTCAAATTTTAAATTCCTATTTTATAATCATTGTTTCCTAGTTTATCTTTTCTTTGTTTAGTATAAATAGGGATATAGGGTTGTTTAGTTTTGGAGTTGATTATTTTTATTAAAGAATTTGTAAGCTTTAAGCTTCTCAACCGAATCATTCGGTTCGAATCGTTTGAATATCATCATTTGTTTCTTGAGCCATTTGATTGCACCCGAAACTGTATCAGTTGGTATCAGAGCTTTGGTTGATTCAAATGGTTGTTTGTGGAATGAATCATCATCTCCATCGTCGAACTGCCGATAGAGGCAACGATCGAGTCCTGTTCAGTTCACAAGGTTGCAAGTTTCAGGAAACCAACCCAGAAGCTTTCATCGGGGATGAGAACTCTGGGAAGGAGGAGTATCCTGGAGGTTGTAGCAGTATCTATCCATCACCTTCTTGTTTCGATGATTATGGAGACGAAGATGTGAGATGAGAAGATTATTTATGGGTTATAAAAGCTTTGAATGGGTTCGTCATTCAAGTAAGTGAATCGTTGCAGGAGATTCAATTTTTGTCCGGGTCCGATCATGGTGCGGCAGAGGGAATTGCAGGGCTAAACGGAAAGACTTTGAAACGGGAGATGTTCGAATATGCAAGAATGTCCACTATTTTTGTTGAATTTTGGATGGTCTATTCAAGTGTTAATGGAGTATCTCTGGTGGTTGCGAAATGTGTTCCGGTTGCCATCAGTGATCGTAAATTTCTTGTTCAAGATCACGTGGGTTTGGAAAGTCAAACAAACAAACCAATAATGGAGAAAACTTTGAATTTTGAATCTACACGATTGGAAGGTGATAAAGATGAACGCGAGACAGAGAAAAAAAGAGCCGGTCTTTTCGACGTTCTCAAGACTTGAGGACGAGTCTTTTTCGACGATGGGGAGAAGGAGGTAGAGAGAAGGAGACCTAGCAACCCAATAGACCCAGGTGGTATGGGTTCAAAGCCAGGCGAAACGAACCATGAAGTTGAACTATTCAGGAGGGTCGTGATGATAATGAATAAAGATCGGGTTGATGTTCCCTTCGATCCAGGTGGTTTTTACAAGACTCGTGGTCGAGTCTTTTCCAAGAAGGCGAGTATGATGCAGGAGCATCGAGTTCAAACCAGATCAGAACCCGCACCGAACCCGCGCCCAATTGTGAGTCAGTCGAGTTGGTGGAAGGCCATGTTTTCTTTGGAAGAGATAAGAGATCAAGAGGATATCTTCTATTATTTATTCAAATTTTAAATTCATATTTTATAATCATTGTTTCCTAGTTTATCTTTTCTTTGTTTAGTATAAATAGGGATATAGGGTTGTTTAGTTCTGGAGTTGATTATTTTTATTAAAGAATTTGTAAGCTTTAAGCTTCTCGACCGAATCATTCGGTTCAAATCGTTTGAATATCATCATTTGTTTCTTGAGCCATTTGATTGCACCCGAAACTGTATCACTTGATAGGGATCTTGAAGAGGAAGGAACACAACAATAGAGAGAAAAGAACCGGAGATATGAATCTCAATTATTCATCAAAAAAAATCTCCTCGACTAATAAGGAAAACAAAATAATTTAAAAAAGTCTTGAACCACCACATAAGGAAACTAGATCAAATCCCAATCAATCAAAGATTGGTTATTATGCAATTACTAAATTAAAACAAAAGAAATCTCCCACTTGAAATAAACTGTGTATGCAACACGTCTCAACGGTGATTCACCGGGTCGTCTAGTGTACCAACGTGAAGCAGGCTCGGAACATCAGCTATAGGTTCTTGATCCGCATCATCCTCCCCTGCTTGAAAAGGACTCGACCGCGAGTCCACAACAACATCATCATAAGCCGGAACATAAGGCGTCAAGTCAGCCACATTAAAGGTTTCCGATACATTATAGTCCTTCGGTAGATCAATTTTATAAGCATTATCATTGATACGTTTTAGAACTTTAAATGGACCATCCGCGCGCGGCTGAAGTTTGCCAAAACGAGTCCCCGGAAAACGCTCCTTCCGTAGATGTATCCACACAAGATCACCTTCTTTAAACACAACTCGTTTACGATGTTGGTTCGCTCGTTGTTGATACTGCATATTATGTTTAATAATCTGTTCATGCACCTGCATGTGGAGTTCTTGTATTTGTTTTGCCCGTGTTTCACCCTCGACACTATAATGTTCAGTTCCCGGGCATGGGGTGAGGTCAAGAGGGGTAAAAGGATTTCTGCCATAAACAATAAAGAAAGGACTCTGACCCGTAGACCCGTGATTCGACCGATTGTAGGTGAATTCTGCTTGAAGAAGTACCAAATCCCATTGTTTAGGGTTATCACCAATAAGACTGCGAAGGAGATTACCCAAAGTACGGTTAGTAACTTCAGTTTGACCATCCGTTTGGGGATGGTGTGAGCTACTAAACTGTAGCCTAGAACCCAAACGCTTCCATAATGTACGCCAAAATTGACTCATGAACTTCACATCTCTGTCCGATGTAATGCTTTTGGGAATACCATATAAACGCACAATCTCACTAAAGTAAAGACGGGCGACTTGGCTCGCATCATACGTTTTGGCACACGGCACAAAGTGGGCCATTTTTGAAAACCGATCGACGACCACCATAATCGAGTCTTTCTTCCGTTGTGTAAGTGGAAGGCCCAAGACAAAGTCAAGACTGACATCTTCCCAAGGGCCATCCGGTACCGGAAGTGGAGTGTAAAGACCCGCATTGGTATGATGCGTTTTGGCGATGTGACATACTCGACATCGTTCCAAAATCCGGGAAACATCCTTCACCAATTGAGGCCAATAGAAACGGTCTCGTATAAGACCTACTGTTTTATCCCTTCCAAAATGTCCCCCTAAACCCCCTTGATGACATTCTAAGATGATGGCGTCACGGAGTGAACAACGCGGTACACATAACCGATTGTTTAAAGAACTATCAATCGGTTCGGTTTAAAAATTATCAATCGAGACCTTTGAGGCTTGAGACAACCGACTTGGCTGGAACATTCGGATTCAAGGCCGTTGAATAAAATCATATGTTACTGAGTCATTTGAGTATTACCGTGGATTCGGTATCATTTGGTATCAGACCTTTGGTTTTTCAAATGGCTCCACGTGAAGAATAACGTCGTCTTGTTCGTAGATTCGCCGGAAGAAGCAACGACAGAAGCGTTGGTGTTCACGTGCTCGGGGAAGAGACAGATTGCCTGTTGCAGATCAGTAATGATTCATCGCAAGGAACCATGAGTCGAGTAGGAGAGTCCAGAGATCAAGAGATGCCATGGGACGTGGAATCGTCTGTCGGTGTTGATTGAGACTTCCTCTTAGACAAGAATGGGAGACGGATGGTTTGTCACGGGTGTAGGGTGAAGACAAAGGAATCTATCCCTACTTGCGGAGTGCAATCATTGAAGGAAACCGAACTAGGGTTTCATGTCCGGGACTGAAGCTTTAGCAAGGAGGAGTATCTTTCAATGGAGACGATCTATCAAAAAAAAAAGAAAAAAAGAAAAAAAAATGGCACGTGGGTTTGGGATATATGTGAGTAACATATGGAACATTTTAGTGCTTATGAGACTTGTGGTGATGGTTGTACGGATTTGTGGAGATATAAGATAGTCGAACCACGTAGCGGGGTTGTAATGATTTGTGAACTCGAATGTATTACAAGACTCGAGGGCGAGTCTTTTTCAAGAGGGAGAGTATGATACGGGAGCATCCAAACCATTTAACGTCCGACCTGTATGGAGAAAGCTTGAAGTGGGGAGCAAGTTAAAGATTCAGATGATCTTTTAGCTATTTAAAATTATTTGTTTCCAGTTTTTAGGATATCTTGTTACCTATTTAATCTATTAATTATTTATTATAAATAGGGGGTTAGGGTTTATTATTTAGGGGGAGTTTTTTTTTATGAATTAAGAAGTTGTAAACGTGAAGCTTGCCGGCCGAATTATTCGGTTCGGGTTATTTGAATAAACGCCATATTGTTCTTGAGCCATTTGAGTATTACCGTGGATTCGGTATCATAAACTCAATCCCACAATTTTTTCTTTAATTTAACACGATCTACATTGGAAACATTAGGGATTTTTTTAACACCCTAGGCAAGTCTCACACTGGTCATGGGGACCGGACATGAGAGATGTTGGGTTCATAAGAAATGTCTGACCTCAAATACCATCGGCGCGTTTTGGGCACATTTGTTATTGGATGAGAGATAACTCTACAGTTAACCATGAACGTAATTTGAGGATGGGTGATCTCTTGTGAAGTCTCTGCTCGGGCAACAAAAAACAAATATGTGATCTACTTGCAGGCAAAACGGACAATATTGGTTGTGGTATGAGGGGTCGGATGTAACAATTTTCTAAGCATTAGTCTTTTTAGACGACCAATTTAGCCAAGACACTAATTTCCAGTAGCATCTATACATGAAAGTTATGGTATGCATGGGAAAGCATGGAAAAAAAGGAGGTTTTGCAGTGTTTCATATTACTGTTAAATTGTCACAATTACTGTTTAGCTCCACAAATTTTTCTATATTTAAAAAAAAAAATATATTTATAGTAACTTATTCTAGTAACAATTATCAGGTTTCGAGATCTTGGCATTTCCATGCAATCAGTTCCTGTACCAAGAACCTGAATCAAGTGAAAAAGTGGAAGAATTTGCATGCACGAGGTTTAACGCTGAATATCCCATCTTCCAAAAGGTTAGTTTTCTATAATTTCCGACCATTAAAAAATATATGTTACCTGAGCCATATAGAGCACCCGTGTATGGTGCACCAAGGGCCTTCAACCGGCAAACCCACAAAGAGATTGTGAGATCTAAAAAAAAGTCGGATGGTTTGCAGAGAGACCGTTTTCATAGGGGCGGGACAACATTTGGGGATAGTTCAAAACAGTTAGCTTGGGTTCTCATCAGGTTGGGTTGACTTAAAACAGTTAAGTGTAAAGTTCTATAAATAGCTAGTGTCTCAAATATGATCACAGAAATTATATTGTTTAAATGATCTTAATCATTTTCAATAAAATGTCTTAAAATATTTATTTGCGTTATAGATACATTTTCAAAAGATTTCGACCCATTTTCTTCTGAGCTATTTTTTTTTTTTTTTTTTTTTTCAGTTTTTCCACTTTGACCCTTAAACATAAACCCGAAGTGACCTATTCATAAGTAAATGGGTTGAAATTGTCTCTGTTTGACCGTCTACACAATGACCAATCGTGTATCTTTTGCATACCAAAAACTTGATTTATTTGTTCTCTTGAGTCTATGCATGATAACTGTGAAACAATTGTAATGTTTTGACTTTCAAAATGGTCAAATTATCTCTAACAATCTGCTTCTTTTTTAATAGATTCGTGTCAACGGACCCAAAGCGGCACCTTTGTACAAGTTTCTTAAAGCCAAGAAGGGAGGGTTTTGCGGGTCAAGAATCAAATGGAACTTCACAAAGTTTCTTGTGGATAAAGAAGGCCGAGTCATAGGCCGTTATGGACCGTCTACTTCACCATTATCTATCGTGGTAACTTGTTTCTCCTCTATCAAATAATTACTCGTTAAATGTTTTGGGTCAAGACAACTTGTACCAAAAACTATTCGCTACCTGTCTGTTTTGCCACCTCTGTTCTCAAAACATGAATCCAACAACAATTAATGGTTGCGTCTTCATCAACTTCGTTGCAGGGTGATATTCAGAAAGCGTTGAATGCGCAGTGAAATGAGCGAACTAATAACACTCTCTTGTAAGTGAAGGTAAGAAAGATCGTAAAGAAGATCCCTGCAATCATACCGGTACAAGACCCGTCTATAGAAACGGGCTTTTTAAGCGCGTATAACATAGTCGTGTAAGGGTGAACCTTAATGTTTGAGATGTATGGTTTTCGAAGGTTATTGTTCGGTTTTTTTATTTATTATCTTTGTTGCTTAACAATGTGAATGCAGAAAACGGACTTTTTATAGGAGTCAAACAAAGGGTCAAGTTTGGTAATTTTTTGTCTTGTGAAGAATAAATCAATTGATCTCCCCAGTGTGTTGTAAATCAGAGTAGTACCGGATAGAATTTTTGAAAAAATTAAATGAAATGGATGACAACGGGTTGATCAATCAAGATAAAGAAACACCACTCGATCAATTTTGTTGGGTATCAAGTTTTGAATCGGTAAAACACACGTTAATTTGACTAACTCCCAAACACGTTTATTAGTATCAAGAAATCTCACTTTAAAACTTAATTACAAATAGCAAACCCTGACTCGGTTTATATAGATTAATAACTCTAGCATATCCAATTACAATACGAACTTTATTTAATAGTATAATATAATAGACCTAAACCTACTCGAATATGATTGTTTAAATTAAATATAAATAATGGCTTCCTAATCCTACTTGATTAGCAATCCAGATACCGCCCCAACTCAAACCACCAACATGTGTATTTGAGTCTATTTTCACCGTCATATGGATGAGTCCGCCCAAATCCTAGCCGGCTTGCTAAAGTCAGGAATTAAGCCCAACAAGGCAGCCTAATACAAATTTAGGATACATAAACAACATCTAAACTTATGATTAGGTTCCAAAGAACACTATCCAAGTTGTCAAACATGGAATAGCAATAGAGGATAAACCGATCATTCACAAAAAGAAAAAACACGGTAGAAATTTTAATCATAAAACACTACATAATTTAATTTCCAACAAGTTGTTTACATATTGGAAAATGCGTGGAAACTCCAAGCTTCCTACACCTTAGGAAATTGAAAACATTTTCTTTATTATATTTTCCAACTTAAAAGGTCAATTATATACTTTTCTTTCCTAAAACACAAGTCAAAGTCAATTAATTTTATATATTTCACCTTCTTAAAACATATACAAAGAAGGAATATGTAATTAATTTTAAGAATTAGATAAATATATAATTAATAGTCTTAGTAAAGGGATATATATATAAAAATCATTTTAAAATTAAATAAAGGAAAGAAAAAGGTTCGGAAATAAAAGATCATGGAGACTATGGACATTGATTTGTTCCTGTTGATCCGAGTGTGTTCCAAACATAACCCAAAACCAGTGAATTAGAATCTCTATTGAGATTCTATCATACATAACAACCCAAAGCCAGTGAATTAGAATCTCTATTGAGATTCTATCACTGTGTCTTGACGGAAATCAGGGTCAACGATTGAGTGATGATCGAAGAATAAATCAATTGATTTATGCGATGGAAATCAGGGTCATCCCTCTTTCATTTTGATTTATGGGAGTGGACAATTCTCGATTAACCCTTCGTTTAATTACCATCTCAATTGTATATATAAAACACAACTCCCAAAGGGAAATTACATAGAGATAGAAGGCAAACGGGCAACAAGCTGCGCCGCCAACCCTTTTTGAATAGCAAAACCAAGTCTTTTAAAAACTACATCTACAGATCTTGGGGTCATAACATTACTATGCATGACCCGCTGTACTCGGTTAAGTAACTCCACGGCCTCTGGTGCAAGGAAACCAAAAGTGTCAAAAGCAAATGGTATAAACACGTGTTGGTTGTCAAGACACGCTTTCTCGTGTTTGGTCACTTTGCTCGAAGCAGCTTTTAAAGCAGCCTGACTCACCGTGAAAGCACCAACTCCCAAGCCCACCAGAGGGGAGACCCCTGTTAGATCTACACACGCATGTTTCCCACCTATCCACCCAAAGACCAAAATGTCAGCGGGTCTAAGTGTTGATCTTCCTTCCAATGGGTCCGTCAAGAAATTCACTGGTGTCTCTTTCTTAGTAGAAACCCCGGCACGCCTAAATATGTCAAAAAGAACATCCCTAACCAAGTCGTGTCGGTACTTGAACCCCGGGAGCTCTCTACAATGAACCGCATGCTCCTCATAGGAGTCTAAACACGCCTTACGGCAAACAAGGCATAACTCGTCAACCGGGTATAGTGGAATCATGAGGCGATACTTAAGGATAGTACGATACTCCACCGGCGACATATGTTGGTCTAGCCCATCTATAGGGATCGCGAGAAGGTAATCTTGAGCATGTGGTGCTCGTAGACACTCAAATACAGCTCTTTGTCTAACGGTCATTTCAAACTGGACTTCCATTTCACGGACGATTTTACTAAAAAGGGCACTCGCCAATGCATGTTGTGCTTTAGGGGGGCGGTGTCCTTATTAGTGAAACCGCTGAAGTCAAAGCTTGAAATCGTATCACGAAGACAAGCCAAAGCACAATCATAATCAGAATCCATACCACATATGCCGTTGTCTCGTAAGATGTGATCCTGTAACGCCCAAGATTAGGCCCTCGAGGCGGATATCAATTTTGATTTACAAAGAGAATATTGCGGATGCTTAATCACCCGTCAATATCCCAATGTTATAATAGTAATTTCATAAAAAATTAACAGAAAAATTAACGTTGGTTAGTATCAAGAACCAAGCGTGTCACGTTCACTGGAACAGTAAGAACGAAAGTTGCATCTTTCCGTACTTAAAGGACCAAAACCGTAAAAGAGACTAAAGTTGTACTTTTCCATACTTAAAGGACCAAAACCGTAAATGAAGTATACCGTGTAATTATTTGAAAAATAAGAAACGAAAATATTTCCCTTCATGGTAACTTATAAACAAAATATGGAATGGATATGCCCATTTAGCCAAGTCAAATAGCGCCAAAAGATCACTTGTAAAGAAAATCCCATCCATCTTCTAGAAGCACCTTAACATCATCAAAAGTGTTTACAGTTTCTTCTGGAGACTTAAGTGATTGAGAAGTAACATCTGACCTTGAACTTTGGTCTAGAAATCCATAAGAATCACCCAATTCTGCACTCTTCATTAAGCTTTCAAACACCTCGGGTTCGGGTTCCGACTCTGGCTCAAGGGGTGCAACACTTCTAAAAGACAAACCTGAAGACGCTAAGATTGATGATGTTTGACTAGATGAAAATGACCGGGATAGCGGGATTCGCTTGTCAAACTTCTCTTTTAGCAGTAACACATCCTGGCATTTCACATAAATCTCTCCTCTGCAAATATTTTTGTAAAAAAAAAATGTTAATGACTTTTTTTTAAATCATACTAACTAGTAGAGGTGAAAATTTAGTCCCCTTCACTTATGAACATGCAGATTTGGGTTTTGCTTTTCTAACAGGCCAAAAGAGTAAAATTGAAAAGACTAGTAAAAAAACGGGTCAGGTCAAAAGGCGCCCAATGTGTATTTTCATGGATAAAATAAAACCTACCAAGATGCTTTGTTAAAAAAGAGATTAATTATTTGGAACAAATTGTGAATATTAAATTCAAAAAATTGGGCAAAAAGTGTTTCCAGTTAAAATGGGTCGAAAGTCATACAATCTACATGGCTTTATTCAAAAATTCATTATTTTTATCATAATGATACGTATTTTTTAATCATATTCATCACAATATTTTGAAAAAATAGAAAACCTAGGCAATATTGTTTCTAACCCATACCAGGAAATACCCGTTTTGACCCAATACCAGGCCCACCCATTTTGTCACCTTCAGCTAAAATTACTCCATAAGGAATAAAAACGAAAAAACAACACTTACTGTAAGATATCAATTGCGCGGCCACGGTCCATGAGGAATTCTTGCAACTACATACCAAGTAAAAAAAGTCAAGATCTGCAACAAACAAAATATTTTCAATAGTATTAACAAAAACGATTAATACCTTAGAATTCTCCTCTGCTTCCAGCTTCAGTTTTTTAGACTCTTCAACGACTTTTTCCATTAGGCTTTCTTGGTGTAAAAGTGCTTCTCTGGCAGCCCGTTCGTTTTCTAACTTTTGTTCCTCTGCTGCTGCAATTTCATCTAAAGCGGCAGCCAATCTAAGTTCTAACGCTTTACGCATCTAAAAAATGAACAAACCATCATTTAATAAATGTGTTTTAATGTTATACGCAAAGATATCATTAACAAACAAATCGAATGGGAAGTTGCCCAAAGGTTTTTTTTTTTTGCAAAGAACATCATATATCATTTTATTCATAATAAATAACTTGTAACTGAAGCAAAAAAAGATTTGTAGATATATACAACATATTAAAATAATATATAATAAATTAAAGTTTAGACCTATAAGCATAACAAAACCAAAACTGAAAAATAAATAAAAGTTATACCTCATCAAGAATTGCAAGCGACCTGATTCTTTCATCAGACAAGGTAATTAAACGATGTTGAAGCTCTTTCAATTCTGTAGCTAAAATGGCCTTCTCTGCATAAACTTCTCCAGCGTGCTGAAAAAAAAAACAAAAATATAAGTAAGCCAACAAATAACTATAAGAGGAATTTATTAAAGAAAATACCATATTATTTGCTTCTTTTGCCCTTAAAAGTGCTTGTTTAACCTCATCCACCTTGGCAAGAATATCTGAGCAGCCCTTGGTGGCATCCTCTTTTGCTTGGTCAGCGGTCTTTTCTTTGGATTCTACCTCTCGCATAAGATCAACAACTGAACGCATGGCCAACATAAGGGTTTTCTGCACCTTAAGCAGTTTCAGAACATGATCTTTTAGAATTCCATATTTATTAATTTTAGGTACCAAGAGAAAATAGAACTGTAGTTTTTAAAGACAGTCCTTGTTCTAATATAGTCTTACCATGAAAATAAGAAAAGGAGCTTGCAACAAAATAGTGAGTTAACTTATTTATAGCATATAGACCTAGCAATCTTGAGCCAAAGTAAGGGAAGGAAATGGGTTGGTTTGGGTAAAATTTTTTAGTATTTTGGATTGAATTGGATAACACCATAACACAAAACAAGTTGAAATGGGTAACACCTTGAAACAATTTGGGTCAAGATGGGTCGCCTAAAAACTATGTAAATTTAGAATGGGTTCAAACGGGTACCAGATTTTGGTAATTTTCTTTTCCAAGACATCTTATTTCAACACGAGCCACTTTGTTTGTTACAACCCATTCTGATCCGAAGCAAATTGATACTTTTTTTAAACGACCCGTTTTGACCCGAACTCATTTTGGTCATAACCCATCCTGACTCGTTACCAAACCCACCCGTTTTGCCAGGCTTAGTAGCATAATGAGAATAAGCAAAAGTAGATATACCATTCAAAAGATTGTAGTTAAAAGACTACAAAAAATAGGATTGAAAAAATGCAAAATTCTTGGTTGAAAAAATAACAAGCAGAAAATGTGTTAGGCGGGTTGGACAACGAAACAAAACAGATAATAATTGGTACTGGTTGAAATGAACTGAACTGATTCATCTTTATAATTCTTATAATAGTGTCAAATCTGATTTACAAAAATTTATGAACTTCAATAAATGTGTAACTTTTGATTAAATTGATTTAGGAGGTTTTATACATTTTTAGAATAAACTAATTTTCTTTATTTTACCTGTTTGATATGATTCATAATCCCGAATCAAACAATTCATAAATACATGGGTAAAAAACTTAAAACCGCCATATCTAGAATAAACACTAAAAACAAATGAAGTTGGATGATGAAATCAAAAATACTACCTTGTCATTTTTAGCCTCTTCAATAATTTCCTCAAGAAATTCAGTGCTACATTTTTCCTCCGATCTAGTAAGCACAGGACGCATACCTGACTCATCATCTGAATCAACAAACTTGATTGCAAAAGCATCTTTTTCAGAGGCAGATTTTGATGAACCTGTTTCTTGAGTTGCAACTAAACTTGTTTCACAAATTCCAACTAACACTGGACCAACTAATGTTTCATTATCAACATTTTCACATCCTTGACCACAATTATCAGAAGAACCACTATCAGTATTATTACTACTCTTATCTCCAAATGTCTCCAAAAATCTTGATGAACATTCAGCACCCGTTTCATCATTTGCATCATGATAAGATGATGTGGCAAGTGATTCCAAATTTACAGGCTCTATTACTGTGTGACTGTTAACTTGAGCAGAAAAAACAGTATCTGAAACTACTCATTAAAGAGATCAGGCCAAAATCAGAAGTCAGAGAGTTATAGACCCAAAAAACAACACAAAAAACTGATTAGGTGGTAAAAACAATCATAAACCAGATTCGAAGCTGTAATGAAATGTGTTTCAGAAGATACCAATTAGTTGTGGTTTTATTATTTGAAGTTGTAATAATAAGATAGTCAGTTTTTGGAGTGGTCGGCAATTCTGATTATTTAAAAAAATAACACAACCCAAAATGACGTTTGACAATTAAACTAATATTAACTAGAATAATTGTTCAAAACTCATATGTTATTCATTACTTATTTTATGTAAAACTGTCATTTGTAATTAAGATAGTTTACATGGGTTGTTTGGTAGCCTCTTAATGATTCCATTAAGAGGCTACCTCTGAATCGTTCAGAGGTATTAGGTAAGGAGTGTTTGTTTCGTTAAAAGTCCACCTCTTAATGGTTCATTTTACCTCTTAATGGTCCAGTTGAAAAACCATGTTGAACCATTCAGACCTCTTAATGGTTCATCACTTGCCAAACTGCCCCTTATTCATATTATAATGAAAAAAAAGGTAAAAATATTTAAAATTAAGGTAAAGATGTACTTTTAGTTTTCTTTTAAATAATTGGTTTTGCTGCAATTGGTTTAGAATTGAATGTTTAACCACAAAATGATGAGATGATCAAACTCAGAATCATCATATGCAAACATTTAAAATTGAATATCACAACTAATAAAAAAAACACTCCATAACTAACAACACAAAGCCAAACAACCCTTAATCAAATAATCAGAAGTAAAGTTCAAATAATAATGCTAGCTAGTAGCTACCTTCCGTTGCACCAGGTACACTTCCATCAATGCTCGAAACAGCACATACTTCAGTTGATTGTTCATGTTGATACGGATTAACAACCAAAAGACCCATAGTTGACTCTAACTTACTAGCTTTACCATCACCTACATCCATCAAATCAAGAAAAACATACCAAACACACCATCACAAATCCACATAAACCAAAAAAAGATTAAAAAAGATAAAATAAACTGTTAAACATTCCAACACCTTCAAAGAAACCGAGTGAACTTTTGCTATTACTTGAAGAGCCAACTGTAAGTGGCTTTCCAGGAAGATTAGGTATGATCTCAACAAGAACAACTTCCACAGCTGCATCAGCATCCTTAGAATGTTCTATAGCCACAGCTTTCAAAGCACGAGAATCAACCTGCACAAAAAGCAGTCCATTGCCTATCGTCAATCCCGTTCGAAAAACCTAAATTTTCAAGAAATCTATAACTAAAACAAACATAATAAAAGACTAATTCATCTAATAATTAGTTCTCCTACAGATAAAACAATCAAATAATTGTATGCAATGCTTAACTAATCACTTTCAAATTTCCTAACACAATAAAATGAAATTCAACAGTATATTTGCATACCTGTGGAAAAACCTCTTGTAATACCCTATAAACTGAATTGAATCCCATAACGATGAACCGATGGATGTATGATCTATCAACAACGCAAAAACCGATCAGAAATTAACTAAATCAATAAACTCAGATTAATTGATCTTCAACTGATCATACAAAAGATACGATAACAACGGAAACTGATATATCTTCTAAATTACACTCCAGTCGAGTTAAATTGGAAGGCAATTTAGCGTGTAATACAGATATCTAAATGAAATTGAAAGGCGGAAAAACAAAATTACTACTATACGATTCTTCGGAGATCGTTTTTGAAGAACGATTTGTGAATCCAGATAATCAAAGGAAGTTGAATGATGCAATAATACTTATTCGTACCTTCGATTACGGAATTCTGTTGACAGAGAGATTGAAACCCTAAGAGAGAGGGGTGATTGAATACGAAACAATAGTGTTGGGCTCTTGAAGCTTGGAACTCATAATGAGACGGTCCCAATGTCGAGATAACCCCCCTTCCCTTGCTAAGAAATTGTCACAATCAAGAAAATAATATTTTTATAGGATTAAAAAATAACATATATCTTTAAATTCAACTAGGTGGTTATATCTACGCTTCACGGCAGGTGTTGGGCCGATCGTTAATAAAATTTAAATAAAAACGTAGACGCAATGTGAAAATAATGTTAAAAAAGTAGCTTATTCGGGTCTTCGAAAACCATAAAAGCGAATAACGATACCGGTTCCGATAATACCAATACTGGCAGGGATGTTGTTCGCTCATAATAGATTTGGTTCGTCACAGTAACACAATGGTAACGTCTTAAACATTGATTATATCTAGATACTATTATTATTATTATTATTACAACTGTGTAAATATTTTGTAATTATATACTTAAACATTTAAATAATTAACATCCAATATTTTAGCTTTATTTCATTTCCACAATAATTGAAAATCCACAGTTTCAACTTCAGTTCATGGCTTAATTTAAGCCGTAAAACCTTAACCGTTATTTCTCGTTTGGTTAGTCGGTCGTTCCGACCAACCTAGCGGGTTTGGTGTGAAGATTTTTAAAACGGTAGTTAACAGTCTGTCTATAAAATTTTACATTTTTAATTATTATACATTATATTAAAAATGGATGACAATGAACAGTAAACCCAACAATGAGGTGTTGCCACGTGAAAACTTTTATCTATGTATGTACTAGCTTAGAACTTGTGTAATACACAGGGTGAAAAAATATCAATACGTAAAATTCTTAAATTTTTATAAATATATCTTATAGTAACAATAGAAAACAAAATAAAAAAAATATGTAAAAATTAATATATAGTTGAGTTTCAAAAATCATTAAATACTATTTAATATAATTTGACTTTCATTTATTATTTGATTGAAATAATACGCTATGTAATTACATTTGAAAGTTTCTTATAATATATATGAGATAATTTAAAACAAATGTGTTTTATTAGTATAATTGGAAATTTGGAAGTGTATTTTATAAGAGAGAGAGGAGAGAAAAAATTTATAAGATTGAATATGGAGGCGACACGTGTCATTAAGAAACCTTTATTTATTATATAGTATAGATATAGATGTGTGTGTATATGTATGAAATTGCTTGAAAGCAAGAGTGAGCGTTAGCGCAGTTGGTTCGCGTGCCACACCCAGACGTAGGTGACGCTGGTTCGAGACCAAACACCAACCGACCCTCAACGCGTGGTCAGTTCTTCCCTTTTTCAAGCCGCTTCATTTATTTATTAATCTTTTTATATAGGTTTGCTAAATACGATTATAAAATGAATAGTAATCCCAAAAAGAATACCGCTTCGTTTTTTTTAAATAGTATACACCAAAACGAATGAGAGAATTGAAATGTTAAGTAACAATCTCCACAGGCCCAAGAAATTATTGTATGAAAAATGTTACTGCCCGGGATCGAACCGGAGACCTTTTGCGTGTAAAGCAAACGTGATAACCACTACACCACAGAAACTGGATGTTTATAACTTGCATTTTATGTTTTTATAAAAGGATTTAGTTTTTGTTTGTTGGGTCTACCATTTACACTTCCATCATCGAGTGGTGTTGCAATAGTTTAGAGATTTAATCAAAGCAAGTGGAAACACCATGGGCTGAATTGATCATGCAATTCTCGAACACTGGAATATTATTTCGATTCTCACGTATCACACGTCTGTATCTTGTGATCGATTGTTGGAACTTTGTAGCAAATGTCGCTTGTCACCAAAACACATAAATAGGAATTGAGGAAAAAAATTGGGAGCCAATAGCTCATACTTATTCTTTGATATCAGGGTTAGTACGGGGTTGAATCGTTTATTCGTGTGATACGACCCGTATATTTATTCGTGTTAAAGACATCAATCCTAATCAAGACACACTTAAAAATCATGTAACTCGAACATGACCCGAGTACGTGTAAGTGTAACCAAGAGCCGGTCCTGAGTATTCGAATGCCCTACATGAGCCGAAAAAAAAGCCCATAACGAAATATATAATTTTATAAAGTAATGTTTTTTTAAGCCTAATAGAAAATTACAAAATGTTGGGTTAGATTGGATTCATGGGCCTAAACACATTTAACATTTTTAAGTCTAACATACTTTTAAAAAGTCCCAATTGTTTTTTCTTGATATATTTGATCCAATAATTTTTTTCTAAAAAGCCTCGAAAATTACTTTTTTAAAAAGGCTCAATAATTTTTTTTAAAAACGCCCAATAATTTTTTTAAAGCCTCGAAAATTTATATATATATATAATTTTTTAATTTTTTTAAAGTTTTTTTTTGGCCCCTCGAAATGTTAGGCCCACTACGGGTGTGTTGCCCGCAGGCCCTGGTGTAACCCATTTATCCAAACGACTAAACGAGTCAAACATGTTGCGGGGTTCTAAATGAGGTGATTGGTTGCAATCAAATTGTAAATGGATCATACATGAAGTTAGCGGGTTGTAATAAATGGGTTAGACGGGTCGTTTTGACCATGTAAAATATGTTTTTTTCTCATTTAAATTTACACGTGTTAACGAGTCGAGCTATTTAATAAAGAAATTAAACATACCATCCCGAATACTACCCCTTGTGTAATAAACGGGTTAAATCTAGAAATGATGATTAAGAGTCCGGTTATTTTCATGGCAGGCTTGTCGCCTTTGGGGTCGTGTAAGGAGTGTCATCCTTAGTGAATACAATATGTTTATACGTTAATTTTGAAAATGTTACCGCGTAAAGAATCATCAAACAAATAGGACAGTTAAAAGTTGTTAAGTGTTCACAATTATGTAGTGAATCTCATTAAACATGTCACTATGTATACACACACACGTATATAAACCCCTAAATAACTAGGACCGTTTGCTCGTTTGAAGTTGTTAAGTCTTCTCTTCCAACCTTCTCAAAGTGTCAAGAGTCCTTCCTTTGAGGAGGAGTCTTCTCCAATAGTGTTTGACACGTCGTTTCTTCGTTTTAATTAAGAGAGGGATAAATGGAGGTGAATCCTCCAACGTCACCAATCACCTTCTAAAACTTATAGAATAATAGTTGTACGGAAATAGTAATATATTTTTTCAAAGATAATGACGGGCAGCTAAATTGAATACCGCTTCGTTTTCTTTTTAAATAGTATACCAATGAAAAGAATGAGAGAGAAGAAATGTTTTAGTAACAATCTCCACAGGCGCAAAAAAATGTTGTATGAAAAATGTTCCTGCCCGGGATCGAACCTGAGACCTTTTGCGTGTAAAGCAAACGTGATAACCACTACACCACAGAAACTGAATGTTTTGAACTTTCTTTTGATGGTTTTATAAAAGGACGTAAGTATTGTTTGTTGGACTTGCCATTTTCACTTCCATCATCAAGTGGTGTTGCTAGAAAAATTTAATCAAATCAAGTGGAAACACCATGGGCTGAATTCATCATGCAGTTCTCGAACACTGGAATATCGTTTCGATTCTCACGCATCACACGTCTGTATGTTGTGATCGATTGTTGGAACTTTGTAGCAAATGTCTCTCGTCACCAAAACACTTAAATTGGAATTGAGGAAAAAAATTGGGAGCCAATAGCTCATACTTATTCTTTGATATTAGGGTCAGTACGGCGGGTTGAATCGGTAATCTCGAATATTACCCGTATATTTATTTGTGTTAAAGACATCAATCCTAACCGGGACACACTTAAAAATCATGTAAATCGAACATGACCCGAGTAGGTGTAACCCATTTATCCAAATGACTAAACGAGTCAAACATGTTGAGGGGTTCTAAACAGGGTTGTAAACGAACTGAATGTTCAGCGAACAGTTCATGAACCGTTCAACGGAAAGTTCGTTTACGTTTGTTCGTTTAATAAATGAACGAACATGAACAAGAAATTTCGTTCGATTAACTAAGTGAACGAACATGAACAGATGTCTCGTTCGTTCAATTGTGTTCGTGAACGTTCGTTCATTTACGTTCGTTTATGTTTGTTCATTTTCGTTTGTTTAAGATGTTCATTAAGATTTTTGTATATTTCTGTTTTATTTTATCTAAACATTTTATATTCTTTAATTTTAAAATTTTTTTATTACCTCAACATATAAGTAAATAAAGTAGGAAACCATATTCTCACTTATGCGACATTTCCCTATCCACTATTACTCGATTAGGGCTTCTAAGTTCTCAATTCTAAACAATGTAAGTTTCCCTCAGTCCTAAATCATGTAAGCATAAGGATTGACATAAAAAATCCTAAACAACGCTTCGTTCGGTAACGTTCGTGAACTGTTTGTGAACAAACCCATTTCTTTAATGAACGAACACGAACATGAATTTTGTTCGGTTAGTGTTCGTGAACCGTTCATGAACAAGTTCAATGCTGAACGAATGAACATGAACAAGGCTTCGTTCGGTTCGGTTCGGTTACATCCCTAGTTCTAAATGAGGTGGTTGGTTGCAATCAAGATGTAAACGGATCATACATGAAGTTTGCTGGTTGTAATAAATGGGTTAGACGTGTCATTTTGACCATGTAAAATATGTATTTTCTCATTTAAATTTACACGTGTTAACGAGTCGAGCTATTTAATAAAGAAATTAAACATACCATCCCGAATAATACCCTTTTGTAATAAACGGGTTAAATCTAGAAATGATGATTAAGAGTCCGGTTATTTTCATCGCAGGCTTGTCGCCTTTGGGGTCGTGTAAGGAGTGTCATCCTTAGTGAATACAATATGTTTATACGTTGATTTTGAAAATGTTACCGCGTAAAGAATTCTCAAACAAACATGACGGTTAAAAGTTGTTAAGTTTTCACAAATATGTAGTGAAACTCATTTAAACATGTCACTATGTGTATACACACACACACGTATATAAACCCCTAAATAACTAGAACCACTTTGCTCGTTTGAAGGGGAAGTCTTCTCTTCCAACCTTCTCAAAGTGTCAAGAGTCCTTCCTTTGAGGAGGAGTCTTTTCCATCTCTTTTCTTATAGTGTTGACACATCGTTTCTTCGATTTAATTAGGAGGGGGATAAATGAAGGTGAATCCTCCAACTCATCAATCACCTTCTAAAACTCACAGAATAGTAGGGTTTGGGCCTCAAAGTTGACGACTACAAATGATAAAAAAAACTAATTTGATGTCTAGAATGACCGTGTCATGTTTTTTATACGCCCGTATCTTATTTCTCGTCTGATCGTGTAACTCTCAACTATGGTCGTGTAACATACGAACATGGCCATATCTTGACTTCTCCCTTTAGTTCTTCAATGATTCTCGCGTATATTATGATTTTTATCTTTTTTATCACTGAATTGCAATCACAAACCTACAAAGCAAATTATAACTTAATTAAATACCGAAATAATTAAAAAGAAGTTACTATAAGATATGCCAAATATGCCAAAATGAGCGAAATTATGATAAAATAGTATAATTTATCAGTGAATAAAATAGAACATAAATATTTTCTAATTATCATTTAATACATATATATATTCTTTTTGATTGATTAAAAATTATTTAACTAGAAATTTAAAAATTCTTGTTGCGTGATCAAACCGTGTGAAGAGTAGTGTCTTTGTATATAATTAAATGCCACTATCTTTCGATACTACGAAGAGCAAACAATGGTCTTACAAAACATAGATTCCATTGTATTATATTTTGTACACACTCCGTTTACAGATCATACATACACTGTCATACAAATTTAAATAATTTAACCCAATTATTATTATTCCTACTCTAAAGGGCATTTCAGTCAATTCACCGAAACACACACGCATAAGTATATTGTACGGTACAACCCATTAACCACGTAACATATATTCGGGGCAAAAGCCCAAAATAATTTAATTTTAATTTCTGCAATTTGGTCATCGAATAATTTCTCCGCCAGTCGCCGCCTAGCGACCGGAGGCTGCCACCGCCGCTGTTCTTTCGTATATGAACCCGCCGGTGGTGGTGGAATTAGTAGAGTGATCGTGGAGGAACTGGCGGACGATGGCGGTTCCCGGTGATTTTACCGTCTCAGACCATGCATCGTCGGCGAATTTGCCGGTTTGTTCGAAGACTTTAGTGGCGTCAATCCGGTGAATCTTCCATCCGTTAACGTTTCTTAGCCGGTGAATTTTAAGCAATTGCCGGCATGCAAGCGTGCATGTGTTGATCTTCACTTCGTTAATGGCGGAGATTAATAATTTCGATCGGGTTTCGTCGTCGGTGGAAGATGAGTATTCGGATCGGAAAAACGAGTCGAATTCCGGCACTCCGATGGCTCGCCGGATGCCTTTGGAGTAGTCGGAGTTAGGGTTATACATTTTCCGAACTTCCTCCACCATCCCGGCCGCCACCATGCGGTCAACCCGGTCGGAAACAAATTGGTGTAGCACCGGCATTGCCACGTCAACCCACAGGAAACAAACGTCGTATCTTGACCGGAACTCGTAATTCCGGTCATCGATCAATGCTTCGATGAAGGAATTCGATCCTCCAGCGATGATCGGGAGCTTCCCTCGCCCCATGATGGATTTTATGGCGAGGGATGAGGTCCTAACAAAATCTCCAGCAGTGAAGTCTGCGTCAGGGTCCACTATTCCCAGGAGGTGGTGTGGGACCCCGACGCAGTCTTGGTAAGAGATTTTGTTCGTGGTAATGTCTAGGCCTTGGTAAACTTGCATTTTGTCCACGTTTATGACTTCGGCGGGCCATCGGGCGGCGAGGTCGATGGAGAGTCGTGATTTTCCGGTGCCGGTGGCTCCCATCACGACCACAACCTTTTCCTTTTGTGGATGGCTCCGGAGTAGAGATAATTTGATGGGTATTTGCAATAAGGAAGCGTGAGCTTGTTTGCACATCATCATTGTCATCGTGTTTTCGTGGTTGTTTGTGGCGGCGGACAGTGGTCGGGAACTATGAATCGCCGGAGAATATTTGAATTGTTGAGGGAAAATTGAGGCTTATGTTTAATGTGGAGGATACACTCGTGTAGGGCTTATTTATAGTTGAAAGATTTTACATTTAAAAGTTTAAATCTGCAAACAAAGAAGGTTCGTGAGGTGCATCTTGTACATATTTTATTAAGTTATGTTTGGTCTATAGTTCTTCTAACTAGAAAAATACTATATTTTTTAGTTTGAAATATAAATAAAAAGTTGTTTCGATATTTTGAATTACAAGTATATTATCAAACGTCTTGTAGACTGATGGTATCACATGGTGTACAGTAAAGATGTTCTACCCGTGATAAACAAATGATGTAGATTTAAAGTGTGTGAGTTAACTGTTATTAACAAAACAATGTTAGTTATTCTATGATATGTGCGTGATTATAATATGTGAATTATGGTTTGAAGTTTTTAAACATATAGGAGTGGCTATGAGGTGAAAGCTTAGTATTCCTTAAAAGAGGTCCTAAAGTCTAGTGTCAAATTCAGATATCTGAAATTAGGATTGTTGATTTCAGTATTTGAATCAGTATTCAAAATTTCGGATATGGATTCAGATGCTGAAACGGATATTCATTTTCTCAAGTAAAAAGGATTTATTTCAACATGGGTAATTTTAACATGAGTCAAAATAGGGTGGTTCTTCCGCTAAACTTGTTTGTTGATTGTTTTCTTATAAATATATTTAGTGTATTAAATATTTTATAAATAAAATAGTATTTAAATATTTTTTGTTTGAATAAAACGACTTAAAAGGATGAAACATTTGAATGACATTTTGGGTGACTTTCTAGTTGATTTGCCCGCTCGACCTATTTGATGGTTTCATTTACATGTAGTATGTAGATGTCGATGTAGTTTGTAGATTACTAGATGAAAAGAATCACCGATTAGGGCTTCAACCTTAAGCCTTCAAGCAACTGACAAGATGAAACATATTAGGGCTTCGAGTTTCAAATTTGGGTTTAGATGAAGCAATCTAATAACTATAATATACTATATAAATAATCAAATGAAATATTTTTTGTTTGGATTTTCAGGTTTCCGAAATATCCGAATTCGAAAATACGGATATCCGAAATTTCTGAAAATTCGGGTTTTCATTCGTATGTTCGAATTCATATATTTTTGAACATACTTACTAGAGTCCTAGGATCTAGTCATGACACTTACAACGCCATGGTGCTATTCACCCCAACCTAAAAACTGAGAATCATGAAGGGTATATTCAATCTCGTTGGTTTATGAGGTATTTGTATGCATCGGGTTTGCTTGCTACATCAATGAAGTAGACATGCATGTGAGTTTTTTTGTTTTTATTTTCCAAAACAAAACAAAAGGTGATACAAAGTCTACTCAAGAACTAACATACTTAACTTAACTTGGACCAACCGACACAAGTAAGCATAGTATGGAAGGACGCAACTAAAAAAGACATAAATTACGCTACGTTTAGAGTTACTGAGCTCGTAAGTAATGGATAGAAACGTTTTAACGGGCTGATGTGACAAAAATTCATAGGACGTTTGCCACAATCGGGAGGTTTAGGGGCGGGATGCGACGAGGGTGAAAGAAGGGTGACCCGTGCATCACCATATTAAGGTGACCCGTGCATCACCATATTAAGGAGTTTGTTTTATAACAAATAGTATTTTTATTTTTTATATAGTGCCATGTACTCTTATTTATTTTTGGTTGTGGCCATTACCAAAGGTGACCCGTGCATCACCATATTAAGGAGTTGGATGGAGCACATCAATGGTATTAGGTGTCATATGTGTAGTGGCACCCGAATTAGCAAACCGAGCAGATGTTGCAAACTTACCATGAGAATAGACTGACCTTGACACATAGGAGGATAGAGTGGGACAATCAGTTGCATAATGACCCAGTTCTCTGCATAATTGACAACATGGTTAAGCCATAATTAAAAGACAAAAGATTCATAATAGAAAACATAAGTAAATGTGCTTCTGCTTGAGCCTCTAAAGATAAAGGCACATGAACAGCCATTTGATCCTTGTCAAAGTCTGCATTGAAGCCCTTACAAACTAATGTATGTAAACAAATAGCACGCCCTTCCACTAAAACGGGGAGGAATGCCTGTATGCCTAATCTATGCAGAGTTAAGTTTTACTGGGTACGCCTTATATACCGCTTTTGAGCAACCTTCTCAACAACTAAGAGATCCATTTGAGGAACATGGGGACTAATTGAAGTAATGAGCCTCCCAGTGGGTTTGAATTAGAAATTAGGGTTCTTGATTGAAAATTGGGCTTAATAAAGAAGCAAAACAAGTTCCATGGATCGAACTAGGGTTTGTATAACATATGTTAAATCCAATTTCGATACTCACCAGGGCTGAATCGGATAAGGCAGAGCCAAATAATAATCAAACAATCTCACCAGGGATTGAAGTAGGATTCAATTGAGAGAAGAAGCAGACTGCTGGAAGAAGACAATCAACGTAGGGATGAGGGAGGAAGAATCGAGAAGTCGTAGATGGAAAGGAACGAATATAATGGCTCAAAACCTAAACCCTAGGATTTTTGCTTATACCATGTAAAAATGGGAAAACTTACCACAACAACTGTAGTAATTGCTTGTATTTATATAAACAGTATTACAATATAAATATATGAGATATGAATAATTACATAAATTATACTAATATTTTATTTAGTTCTAATTTAAATAATATTAAAAAGTAACTTTGGATTATGTGGAAATATTACTGTAGATATTGTATAGGTGTTTATGCATGTGGTACAAGGCTTTATTGCATTACATGTTTTAGTTTTTTTTTTCTCTAAGTTAAGCTATTTCTTAAAAATAGCTTGCATCAAAATAGAAAACAAAAGTACTCTTTAGAGCAATGGTTTGAGTGTTTTTTCCCATAAGCATGTCACAAGGGTTTGAAACCCGCAACCCGTAAATCTCTGTTTTTATGTCAATTTTTTTGTTGCCTTTTAATTTGTTTTTATGTCATTTTTTTCTTGCGTTCTTTATTTTTAGCTATAAATCTTAAACGATCTTCTCGCGCGTGATGAGTAATAGTATAGTTAAACATTTTGTTTTATTTTATAAGCTTTTGAGTACGTTAAATTTTTACGTGTTTTAACTTGCCGCAACGCACATAGGTATAGTACTTTTGTAATCAATAGCTATCGCAAAAAAAACTACATATGTAAATAGGTATGTCTATGTCTCAACTAAATTGAAATGCAAGAACTATGGGTCGAAATGCCACTATTAAATCGAAAAGCTAGAACTATCGGTCGGAAGCCGCCGCAACGCGTGGGGCCTCCATCTAGTATGCCTTAAAAACCAAAATGTGGTTTGGTTGGGATGGTACAACACGTTGTCCTACCCCTCTGCTTGCTGACCCAGGTTCCAATTTCTTCCCCCCACCCCACACCGATTTTCCAATTTTTCCCTTTTTCCTTTTCCAATTTATTTATTGTTTTTTAATGTTTTACGTTTAATTTATATCTAATTGTTTTTTATTGATGCCTTTGGTTTTTCGCATACGCGTTTTGATATTTTGGATTGTGGTGAATTTTTTAAAGCTTTTGTTTCATTTAATTAGTTTTAGTTGTGCTTGAGTTTAATTTTTTTTAAGTTCTGTTATACGCGCATGGAGAAACCCTCTAGTTTATGTAATGGAAAAGTTTAAACAAAATGCAATCGCTACAATAACAACCGACATCTCTTGGTCTAGCGGCATCTTGGGTGTATTTATGACACCCCCTTCACAATTAGCTGTAAAGAGTTCCATTCTCGTCTAAGACATAAGTATAGTGTGCGCAACAATAAAAAAAAGGGAAAACCACCAAAATAAACAAGTTGACCATTAAAATCACAAAACATATATTGACTTTCAAAACCACCGGGTAAGGGGCTACATCCTAGTTGGCGGCTAAAAAACCCTTGCAAAATGTAAAAGCACATGCTAAGCCGACAACCATCACACGTGTCTTTATTTGATTGTTGGTTAAAATTCAAACGTCGATTTTTGTGGTCAACTTATCTGTTTTTGGTGATTTTCCCTTAAAAAACAATTTAAAGTTTGAATAAAGAGTTTTGTGTGTATCCTCTAATAGCACATGCAATGTAGTGGTTACGAACAAAGTAGCCATCTGCTATCCTTGTACGTTGCAGGCCTCTGTCATGATGGAGAGGGGGGGCTTCGTCCTTACCTAGTGAGGAAAAAGGACTAACATATGTAACCTATGTTCTTTTCTTTTAAGATTTAGTTCTTGTGATAATAGGATGAACACTCATATCTAGTTTTACATTTTAATAATATTATATGTTTTTGCTATTGAAGGGTAGTGAAAATTTGCATTTATGAAAGATGAAAAAGGTATGTATAATGCATTGGTTGCAAACCTTAATTTATATAAAACTCATAATATATATAAGGTTGGATGGAATGGGCAAAAGGTAGGGCGGGACGGAAGTGGGAAGCCTCCGTACCAACAGGAACATCACCCCACCCTTTGCGGTATTGTAGAAAATCATATCGTTCTAGCTCATCTATCCCGAATTCCACCTCTAGAATATGACCGTTGATTAGCCATTGAACGGCTAGATTTCTTAAATCTTTTTTTTTGTATTGTTTGTAATTAATAAAAAAATGACTCATTTATATACTGATGAGTGTTTGATTGTATGAGAGTCATTGTGTTTAATTTCATATTTTTATGTGAATTATTGTATGGAACGTGTTTACTTTGAATGTGTTATGGTTTACAGGTGATTGGATGCTAAACACGCGTTCTAAAAGTATTTGGGAGGAAGTAGAAGGACTGGAGGCGAAACTATGCAAAAGATGGAGGCAATTGAGGAAGTTCAAGGGGCTAAAACTCCAAATAAGCATATCTCGGGCTAGAAAATGAGTCACGATGGCCATAATATATGCATTTGTGGTGGCTCGACGTTCCAGGTGTGAAAAGGGGACAGAGACAGGCCCAACGCAATATGCGCTGGTATTGGCGCAATATGCATTAGTAGGAGGTCATTTCAGCGCAAGGGGTAGCACAAATCAGAGAGTTGGGCAATTGCTGAGAGGAGCCCAGCGCAATATGCGCTGGTCGCCGGGTGAAGTCCGGAATTTGTGGAATTTGACCCCTTTTTAAGTCCATTGTTTAGGATTACGAAAAACAACTTCCTACATGCATTTTAGGGCATAGAAGAGGCGAATTTTGGAGGTGAAAACACTGTTTCATCACCATCGTCCATGTTTGATCGATTCCTCATAATTGTTGAAGATTTCATGACGTCTATGAGCGGCTAAACCACATGTGATCATTCTTGGGTGGACGATTAGTGTTAGTTGTCGTGTTCAATTGGATATTATCTGTATTTGGTTGCTAAAATTTGTTGAGTCTTTGATTCGTTTGGTTGTGTTAGTTTTAGTCGTATGGTTAAACGAACGTGTTACTTTATTCATTGAGAAACTCTCAGTCTTTTGGTTTTATTATCAATAACAAGTAGTAATATTTGAATCTTGTAATTGTGGTTTGGTAATTGTGTAGATTATACTTCGAGTGTGTCATTAGTCGTTTTTGTATCGTCAATCAACACAGTCCAATTCTTGAGTCTTGCACTTATTTATCTGTCGAGTCATTTAAGCGGTCCATGTCTATGTGGATTCCATTTTGATATTATCTAGTTACATGTCGTGCTTCATAACCTGAAACCCGAGAATGATCATTTTTCTCTAATTGTTTTAAAAACCCTAATCACTTTCGTTTGTTCTTGTAATCAAGTTCACAATAAAAAACTTTACAAAATCAAGTTTACTTTTAATCATCTAGGTTATTTAGTGTTTTCATAATTAACATTTTTCATGAATTCTCTGTGGATTCGACAACCCTACGCATTATATTACAATCTAAGGTAGATAAGAAGTGGTTTTTACTTTCGTTTTTTTATTAGTCTTTAACACGCAATCATATACCATTTAACATCTTTATAATTTTCACACCATACTCTCTCAATATTCTTACAGTTTCTTCACACAACTTAAATGGATTCGACCCACGATAATGTTAAGAAAGTGGGTTCACGAAATCCACCACAATTATCACAAAATCAAACCCAATCTCCCGGTTCTCAAAATTTTCACAATTCCTACTACAACTATCATTCAAGAATTCCGTCTTTCACAAGAACCTAACTTTGAACCATTCTATGCATAAAATCCAAACCGTGTCTACCGTTAACCCCATATCCAACAATTCCATGAATATAGAGACAAAACCTAACCGGTCACACAAGCCAACGAAGATTCGACGAGCCATAAAAGAAATCGCCCCCGTCCAACACATACTTCTACCCGGAAGAAGTCAAAACCATAAAACGTCAACGAAGAAGAGGCGTTGGCCAAGGCTTGGATCAACAGTTCAAAGCTTAGAAGGTCGAAATTAGTAACAATTTGAGTCATTGAAGAAGTGGGCACGTGAACATTTTTCAACATAATTGGGTGATATCGACCAGACTGTCATCAACTTAATACAAAACATAAGGATATGAACAGAAAGATCAACAAGTTCAATAGTGTCTATCGTTGGGTTTTACGTCTCCATTAAAAAATTAATTTAGTATGGAAAGATAGAATACGTAACATATATGTGATCAGATTACACATCTCCCACTAGGGTTCAATTACGAATAATACGATTAACATGGTTTTCAACCATATGGTGTTCAAGAGATTCATACCTTATGAATTGCTTAATCTTTAGTGAAGTGGATGAAACTTAACTAACGAAATCCACAACGAGTCAACAAACTTCATAGATTACTAGCCCGAACACGTGAAATGGAATGTCATCCCTGACATAGGTGTGCATATCAATCACCAAAAAGAACGAAAACAATCGATTCAAACACATATACAACTTCTTCGGATGTCAAGTTTTCCATCAACCTCTGCGAGGATGATGAGGAGTTTCACTAGAAAAGCCGCAATGACCTCAACGAAAATGAAAGAAACTGACATCATCATCATCACCGGATCAACACGAACTATATAAGATCGTTTTTGAATTTAACAGTTGTAGCAAACAAGATATTCAGGAAAAAAATAAATTGATAAGAGAGAAGAAAAGAAAAATGCTTATCTTAGAGTAAGAGTTGCGCTTGATGCAACAAATGAAAAAAGGGTAAGTATTTGCAATTTATCATAACGTCGCATCGCATGATCATTTGATTCTAGCGACATTGAATGCGGTGCATACAAGCGTGAAATAGCACAATGTTGGGATGAAAATAAAATATTATTATTTAATTGTTTTTTTTATTAAGACACTATCTTGTAATTAAATAAATATTAAAAGGCAAGGTTTTAGTATGAGTGGATTTTACTGTAGAAATGCTACAAGTTAATGTGCATTGTTTACAAACATGTTATGCATGGTAAAAAAAAATCCTCATAATTTGTCTTTTCTTCAAAACTTGCACAAGGAAATGAAAAGAAAAACTGGAGTTTGGTGGAGTGGTCTAGGTTGTTTTCATTGAACTAAGTGACCCCGGTTCAAAACCCATATACCTACCCTTTTTTCCTTTTGTTTTTTTCTCACGGTTTTTAAAGCCTTTTCATATAAAAAAAGTTTTTCATTTTTAATTTATAAAAATAAAATCTTATACGCTTTTCTTGCACATGGTGAATGTACCCAAAGGTTTTGGCTTTAATTTATATGCTTTCGGGAATGTTCTTTCGCAGTTTAACACGCCGCAACACACGTGAGTAAAGGTAGCACTTTCGCTCCGAATCCGTCGCAACGCGCGGGGCCTCTTTCTAGTTTTGTTTTAATTAGTGATGTTATTTTATTTACAATTTTTACATTTTTATATTAGTTTTTATTTATTTTATTAAAAGATGATTTATGAATGGTAAGGATGAGAAAGATCTATTTTCAAAGTTTAGGAACGGATTGAAAAGAGATAAAAAAAAATGTGAAAATGTGTTGACGTGAATAAGAGAGAGCTTAAAGATGAAAGACGGTTTCATCCACTTTAAGATTACAAATATTCACAAGATCTTTTAGTTGTGAAATCTTAACTCGTGGCTCGTCGAAAGAAAAAAGGAAAACGTGTGGCCAAGATGTTCTCATGGGAATCCAATCTAGGTAGATATTATTGTAATGGTGTGAAAATAATTGACTTTTTATACCTAACAGTACGTTGACTTAGCATGTTGACTTTTTTATTTTTTTGTTTAAATAATTTTGTTCAACCACGTCTTTTGTTAGATGATGTAATCCAATCCGTTTCTTAGATCCTGTATCTAATCCCACCCTGCATCTCAATTATTGAAATCCATTCCTCCATTTGGTGTGTTTGGAAGCATCAAAACAAGGTATCCATCTCGACAACAAAGCCGCGAAATTACAAGATTTTTTATAAAATAATAGGGCTTCGGAACTTGGGGATTTCGAAAACTAGTAGTGTCATACTCTAGATTGGTTCATAACATAATATCTAAACGTCTAAACGGATAAGTAATCATAAAATAATACTAGTAACATATTACATGTATGTAATAATGAGTCAAATCTTTCTTATCCATGCAATGTAGAAACTAAGGTTTTAAATGGATACGAAATTGTCAATATCAAAGAACAAATGGATAGTTTCAAAGCATAATACAAAGCCTATAGTTAGATCATATAACATGAACTTTTAGGAGTTCCAAAGGAATAAATAAATTAAAATATAACGCGTGTTTTTTTAACGGCAAATTTCTTTTAAAGGGGCTTAACCCGTGACCTTAGGTGATTTAAGAGACTTTGCCTCTACAACTGGGCAACCAACCCCAATGGTAAAATGTAACACGTGTTACGGTAACTTTTTAAGTGGATATAGATGTACTATAAGGACAAGTGTAATGGGCGTGAATTCCTATGTTTCTGTGTTCTTGAATTCATACAAGTTAATTTCTTGATTGATGGTACTTTTGCTGCAAATCAATACTTATATTGGTTTAGTCATTCAAGAACCTTCGATTCCCGACACTAACACATACAGTTTTCCAAAATAATATGGTTAAGACACCCACAAGGTTCAATGTTTCATCAAGTTATACAATCACACACAATCATCGAAGAACATTCATAACTTTGTTATAAACAACAACATAACCTCACCACAAATGCATAAAAGTCATTATTCATCTTCATACCCATAAGTAGGGGTGTTCAAAGTCGGATATCCGAAATTTTCGGATAGTGGATTTCACTATCCGAATCCGTATATCCGAAAATTCGGATACGGATTCGGATAGTGAAACGGATATCCGAAAATATAAAAAAAAATAAAAATATATATAAAAATAATATTTTTAAATTACAAAAACAATTAAAAACCTTAAAAAACATTAGAAAATATACATATAAAAATATATAAATATAATGTATTGGGTTTTGATTCAAATTTTCTTATTTTTAAATAATAAAAACAATTAAAAAAATATATAAATATAATATTTCGGATATTCGGATATCCGAACTATCCGAAATATCCGAAAATCACTATCCGAATCCGAATCCGAAAATTCGGATTTCGGATATCCGAATTTTCGGATAATTCGGATTCGGATTTTCGGATAATTCGGGTTCGGTTTCGGATTCGGATTTTTTTGAACACCCCTACCCATAAGGCTTACAAAAACACTCATCAAGCTATAGATATCAACAAGATACAAGGTAAGATTCAAGAGTTTATCAAACTAAATCAAGATGAGAAGGGTTATATGTGGTTAGATTCTTCCTTGAGTGCAAGATCTTCAATCCTTGAGCTTTTCCTTAAAAAAAGACATTTAAACCCTTAGAGGCTGCCCCAAAAGAGTAGGTCTTTGCCAAGTATGTCTAAAATTGGCCCCCTTCCAAATAAGCTGAAAATAGGTTATAATATGGTGAGTCATACGGGTCATATGATAACCCTAAAATTTTAGCTTTTGCTAAGATAAACTTCCAGATAATAAGGTCAATATGAGTCATATAATATCTACATAGCTAGTGTGACATAATACGACTCGTCTAGAATCTAAATCGTCTGTATGGCTTGCTAACTTTGTATTTGTAACATGTTTAATTATTAAAATATCAAAAACCAAAAATCACACTTGAGGTTGCAAACCCCTTTTAAATCTCAAGATTCAGAACAAAAGAGAAGATTTACTTGCAATACAAAGTGTTAATCGCTTCTGATATCTTCAAACAGATTTTATACACGATAGATTTCAATTTTATGACATCACTCTTTTGCAAAACTAGGTGTCTCAACATTCTTTTTCTAGATTTCTCTCTTTTTATATAGAAGTTCTCCCTTAACCAAATTTTTCAAAAATTAGCTTGTTCAATTTAACCCCTCCACTTCCATTTTAGTCAAATAACCTATAAACTTGGTTTAATCGAGATAGACCCTAGAGCTAGACTAAATTTTCAAAATGGACACTGAAATTTAGAAAGTATTTCTAACTTAAGTGCGACCGGTATATTACGTAAGAGGGTCCTGTGAGCCGCTCACGGGAACAACGTTCCTCCCTTGCGTGAGAGACATTTCCGTAAACACACTCACGGTTGTGAGTTGATTCAATTGTTGAATTGAATTAAAACAAACCAACCCGACTATGCCAGATATGCAATCTTTTTAATTATATTTGTTTATAATAATATATGTCATTTAACAGTTAAAACAAACTCACACTCACTAACCATACCCATTCCATGTGAGTGTCTAGTGATTGAGTGATGTGACGCCTATGTGACACTCATTTTTTTGCTAACAATCACTAAGCATACCCCTCACCTTGATAATAGAAAAAAAATCCTCTATAAATCTTGACAAAGTATTTCACAAGTTTACATCAACGTATATCTACTTCGTTAAAATTCTAGGGCAATTACATATATATCCCCTAAAAACTTCATTAATTACATATATATTCAGCGCAAAATTTTATTTACATATATTCCCTTCATTAATTAAATATATATCCAACTCGATGATGTAATCGATCAGAAGCAACGCTGGATGTTGGAATCGATTGGAAGCGGTAATAAGAATGTTATGGTTGGGATCGATGAAATAAGAATAGTCGTATTTCTTATAAGGTTGAAAGTTCAGTTTTATAAAAGAGTGGGATATATATAATTTAAGTTTTGGGTTGGATATATATGTAATTAAGGTTGAAAATAGAGGGATATATATTCTACCAAAATTCTAAAACAATCTTCTCGAGATAAAAATAATATATGTTTTTATGTACCTACAACGCACTATATGAAAGACGAAACTTATTAAACAAAGCCATAAAAAAATATTAAAAATCGCATAGATAAAAAGATTCACATGTGAAAAGAAGCGTATCGAAGATGAAACTTTATCAAAAATTATTTATTTGTAATATCTTTTCCTAGAGAAAGCTAACTCATCCTAATTATATTCGTAATCACCCCTTAATAGTTAATATCTTTGTCATTAATTAGTACTTCTATATCAGTCTCTCTTTTTTTTCAAATTATTGTTGGAAAGACGATTATAAAGATTATAATATTTAAATATTCAAAGCAAATGATATCTAGAAAAAGAAGAGAACAAAAATAGTATGGTCAACTCCAAAGTGGACTAGTGAATTTGATAATTAAGAGCATGAGCTTCGATGCTTTTGTTAATGGAGGTCTTTTATGATATCGTTTAATACTAATCATTCAAAAGTTAATCATAATTAATTGCATTTTAATTTCAAACCATTGCACTTGTGTATCAGAATATGATTTGGGTATTAAGTTTCTAACCTTTTTTTTTATTTAATATTTTAGTTTTATAATTTTATTCCGGGGGTTTTTCGTGTGAAATTGAAGCTTTTTATAAAAACCTTGGCAGGCAAGAAGCATGAGAATATGTATACTTTCTATCAACTTGATGGAATATGTATATTAAGAATTTGCATCGACACAACGACAAAGAATATGTTAATAAACATTTTAAGATATTCGTGAAAACTTTGAATTCCGTTGACAAAAATGGATGTTTTGACGTTAATGTTTGGACAAAAGATTCTCCTATGTTTTAAAGGTCACGTGATTTATTTCAAAGCTTGTTGAGTTTAAGAATTCTAAGAACTTAGAGATGAATGAATAAGTTTTTTTTTCTTTTGTTATTTGATTATTTTTTAGAGAAGTCTTGTGTGGTTAAGAAGTGTCTCTTAAAAGAACTTGTATAATAATGATAAGTGAGAGTTGTGAATAGAAAAAAGATATCATCACATAAGCATAGGAGTTTATAGTGGTTCGAGTGTATTCAAGTGAATGTTAACTGATTAATCTTGATCCTCGAATCAAAATTTCTTCATTGTCTTTTCCTCTAAATCGGTAGAGGTCAATATTTACAGTTTTCGTTTTGAAAAGAATATTAATGAACATTCAACACGTGTTCTCTTGTTAATGTATAATGTGTTTTTTTATCATGGAATTGTTTACAGATATAGAGATCGTTAAAAATGACATTAAATTCTAGAGTTTTGGTGTGTAAGAGGATGATTAAGTGTTGCTATAAGCTTGCTTAAATAAATGTTTGAAAAATATTTTTAAACTTTTGACAGACTTTATACCGTAAATCTATGGTCAAGTCGTACGTTGATCGTGCTTTTGTCTAGAGCGCTTTTCTCTAATGAAATTTTAGTCATTGTGTTTAGTAAAATAAGGCCATGTTTGGTTCATAAAATTCTAAGGAATTGGAACTAGAATTTATTACATCCAAAAACGTGTTTGGTTTGCTTGCGATGGAATTGGAATTGGAATTGGAAAACATTCCATCAACAAATGGAATTTAACATTCCTTCACCATATGGATGGAATCTCAAAATTTCCAATGAAATGTTTTACGATTACTAAAATACCCTTTCTTAACGAATTCCTAAACCATGTACTTATTTGAAAACTCCATTCGCAAAAAATAATCTTTTAAGGAAAGTTCGAATCAAGCAAATACCATAAATATTTAGCAAAAAAAAAACTTCAAGTTTCTTCTTCACATCTCCACAACTTCTTTTGATTAAATATGAGAATCAAAACAAAATGTGAAGTCGTGTCTTTATTTCGATTAAATATAACTATGGGGATCCAAAAAAAAACTGTAAAACAATACAATACTATGTGATTGTAAATTTCATAACTTCTTCATCACAGCTCACACTTCTTCACGTCATTGTTTCTATGGTGGGAATCAAAAACCTGTGTAAAACATGAATTAGACCTCCATTGATTGAACATGAGATGAACAAGGATGATGAAGATGGAAATCGAATAATCAAAGTGAGCCCGGATGAGAACGTTTTCAGAAGATGGATTTTTAGCGTGTGGGGGGGGGGGGGTTATTAAGGGCATTTATGACATTTAATCTTTATAACATTCCAATTCCTTTAATAAATTTGCTAACCAAACATCTTATAAAAATTAAAAAGAATTCAGTTAAATTCATTCAAATTCCACTTCCTTTCATGAATTCCAATTCCAACGAAAACATTCTACGAACCAAACAGACCTTTAAGGTTGGTTATTTTAGCTTATGTTAACACCTTAAACCTAAATCAAAATCTCTTTGATAAAACCTCATTGACTAACCTTTAGAAAACTCAAGTTTAGTTTAAAAGAGTTCTTTTTAAGACAAGAATTGTATGTTGTACTATTCTCAAATAATTGGTCACTTAATAGACCAGCACATACAAGGTTGGTTTAACTTTTTTCAAATAACTTGTTAAGCAAGATTCTTTCCAAATATATCCTGATAGAATCGGTCTTTTGTTAACTTTGATTTATTTTATAAAGCTTTGGTTTAGTTTATAAAAAAATTATTGTTGGAAAAATATGATCCTTGAAAACTAGTAAATCAAAACTAAGTTCTTTCTATTGATAAGGGCTTAAAGATATTTGATACTTAGGTTTAAGATCAAACAACTTACTACAAATGGTAAGTTGTTTTTTAAGACAATGTGTTGATATTGATAAGTGTTTTCTAGTGATGGAAATTAACTTCATACTAATGGGTTGGTTAATGTTGATGAATAACTTCCTATTAATGAGTAACTTGCTACTGATAAAGATCAACCAGTGAAGATGAACTTGAGGAAGTTAATGTCGTTGAAGAAAGCATGTGAAATCAGAGGAAGATCAAGATAAATATTTGAAGAAAATTATATTTATTTTGAATCTTATTTCTTGTAATCTTTTGTTTATTAATTTTTTTTTAACGGCCAACAAAAACCAAATTTTTATTACCACCAAGGCTAGTCAGCAACTAGCCATAACACACCAGAATACAAGAAAATTTGTTTATTAATTGCATATATCTTTTGCGATTACATGGAGATCATATATTCAGTGTAAGAGTAAATCGTAATTTATGCATTAAACGGCTATCAACTGAGTTGTGTTGCGATTATGAATTACTTAGTTTATGTGCTCTTGAGTTATTGCGATAAAACAATTGCTTTTGATGAATTAAACTTAATACATATGTTGCTTATTATATTAAAAGATTGTTGATTCAAAGAACATGATATTATTATTCAAATCGATCCAACACGTACTTTTAAGAAGCTAGTTATACAGATTATACGTAGAATAAACAATTTTACAAAACCAAAATAATAGGTTCTTGTTTCGTATATGTGCACTTACTGTTATATATGTAACATTTAGTGTTATATATATCTTGAACATAAATATGAAAATTAGGAGTCTTACATATACGTACCACATAATGTTACATATACATGACATATAGTGTTACGTATATGTAACACTAATGGTTATCACGATTATCAAATAGATATTGGTTATAATTTGAACCGCACCGTGTGTATATGTGTGTGTGTATATATATATATGTATGTATGTATTTGAAGTAAAACATTTCAGGAGTATGTTTGCTCAAGAAGTAAGAATTTAAGTTGTTTAGTTTAAAACTAATTCTTTTCTAAAACCTTGAGCTTTCCAAACTACATTTTTTATTACTTAAAGTGTAAACGTGAGCTTTATTAAAAAAGAAAAACACTTAAATCAATAAATAAAGCAAAGTTCCTTAATTTGTTTAGTGTGTCTCACAATGGGTCATGTAAACATGCACCGAATGTATAGCGGGTCATGTAAACATGCACTAAGGTTGGTGGATGACATAAAGGGTGTTTGTATTATAGAACATATGCTTAGTCTCGAGTTGACATGGAGCCTTGGTGTAATGGTAAAAGGTAGACCGGTCATGTGCTCCTTTACATGGTTGGTGGTAGTGGTCATTCCCCTATTTGGTTCTTCATAGCAAGTGGGAAACCCTCATGTAGTATTTGGACAACTAACTAGTGGATTAATAAACCACATGACATGATACTATGTATGATTTATCTTGAATGAGCAAGACATAAGTATGGTATGATAAATATACAAAAAGAAAGGTGTGTGAAATATAACATGGATAAATATATGTAAATGGAAGTCATAAACTTTCCTTAGGGTGTTTGTAATACCTTTGATTTTGTATTATAAACTATTTTAGTTATAGGAGATATGGCAATCCATTGTTTCGCTTCGTTTTATCATTAACGCTTGATTTTCGACCGAGACAATGTGTATTTCGTGCACGCTGATTACTAGAGACATGCGTGTCGATATGGATACAAGATCAATAGAGAGTATGGATTAAAGATGACATCCTGTCATTAGACTTTTAGAATAAATCACGTAAATAGAAGATGGTCTATATGATATGATATAATATAATTTTGGACTTCGTTCAAATGTATCAGTGCCAATGTTTTGACAATCTAAAACTAAAACTGTAATTTTTATAATCAATGACAATTCAAAATTTACGCATACCATCACCATCCATGTAATTTGCTTAAGACTTTTATTGATTGTTTGTTTTACAATATGATTTAGTGGCAAGCAAACATAAATATATTTTGGATAACTTTGTTTAAGATTTTGGCTTATTGTTACGTTTTTCAATGAAAAAACAATAAAGTGTAATTTTTAAAACAAAGGTGTTATATTCTTGTCATAATCGTTGTTGTTATCAATAATTTCTTTAAACTAAAAAAACATACAAAAAAAGTTCATAAACGACGCAAAAATTATGCATATAACCTCCTCCTTGATTGACCAATAAGACCATTATTGGTATGCTCTCGAACTTTCATGGAGGAAAGACGAGGGTTTGGTCATCCTCACCATGGTTATTATCCTCGATACATTGCTGGTGAGTGTAGACGAGAAGACTACGGTCATGGAGGAGTTTGTGGTCCTAGAAAAAGATGAGATGCACATGGCTAAACTAAATTGGAGCATGAAGTATGGGTACATTGGTAGTGGGTCTTCACAAGTGACTACTACTCTACTAATTATTTGTATTTATCCAAAAGTTTCAACATCGTACTATGTTTTAGTTCCTAAATCGAAAAGTACAGGAGCTAAACACAAAACAAAGTTGTCATCATTTCCCTTAAAAGTTGTGGTTGTTAACGCTACACCAAATTGGTGACTAAAATGAAACACCCAAAAACTAATGCATATGTTTTAATGTTTAAAAACATTGTTAACAGAATTTGGTCCCAAGTTTTTTCATTTTTTACAAAATTAATTAATACATGTTCACCTACTACATAATAATTCCCAAAAGCGTGTATTACACATAATGCCCGATTAACCGTCTGCACGAGGTTTACCTGTATTACACACATAAACACCTTATTAGTATGAAACTAGGTGGGTTTATACCCATAATGTCCAATCTACAGATTTCAAGACCAAACTCAACATGCCTAAAATTAGGGACCAACATATTGTACACTGACTCCATGTATCGTATGTTGCCCCACTTATAGCTCCTAAGCGTACAAGGCAACGTGTATTAGGTGGTTTTGAGCGTAGACACCTGCAGACCAACGTATGGAACGCTGGGAGAGTGTATCATACACTAGTTACAATCAATTTGGCCCATTTTGGCCCCTTAATCCATGGGCGAAACTTTATGTGGGCCAGAGGGGGCAAGCCCCCCACCCCCACTTTTTTGCTCATAAATATTTATTTTGGTCCACTATATTTATTTTATATTAGTTATAGTGTTTGGACTCCCGTATAGATTAAAAGGCCAAATCTATTCCACAAATCCACTAAAGAATTTGGTTTTTCTTCACTTTTTTACTCAGAAGTATTGATTTCGGCCCGCTAGGTTTATTTCATATTAGTTCTAGTGTTTGGGCCACTTCTAATCCATACCAAAAGCCCAAATCAGTTTCGCAAATCCACTAAAAATTTGTTTTTTTGTGTGTAATATTTTTGGCACACAATTTAATTGTTCAAGTTCAGCCACTGCCTTAACCTACAATTTTCTCCCATACTCAAATACATACATGTGCAATAGATTTTGCAAATTATGTACACCATTTAGTGAGTTCAATCAATCCATCCATGCTTGAACTCTTTCCCCGCATAAGACTTTTGTCTATCTTGCACGACTTTTAGTCGAGCCCTTATTTGATCAATTTTCTTGGTGGTGGCTTTAACAACTTCCTTATTACATAATTTCATTTTATCAACCTCTCCCCAACATATATGAGTCCTATATTTCCTCCTGTAAAACATCTCAAAAGGGGGCATCATAATGTTGGAATGATAACTGTTGTTATAAGAAAATTCTGCTATTGGCAAGTAGTTATCTCAACTTCCTCCAAAATCCAAAATACAAGCCCGAAACATATCCTCGAGTGTTTGAATAGTCCTCTAACTCTGTTCGTCTATTTGAGGGTGACATATAGTACTAATAATAAGTTTAGTACCCAGTTCATCTTGAATTTTCTTCCAAAAGTGAGAAGTAAACATGGTATCTCAGCCAGACACAATAGATTTCGTCACTCCATGACGCGATACTATTTACCTAATATAAACTTCCGCCATTCACTCAGATGAGTAAGATTCATGAATAGGAAAAATGTGAGCACTTTTCGTCAATCTATCCATGATTACTCAGATAGCATCATAACCCATTTTTATAGTTTGGTCACGAGATCCATAGTAATGTGTTCCCATTTGCATAGCGGAATCTCCTAGGGTTGTATCTTCTTATACGACTTTTCATGTTCAGCTTGACTTGGAAACAAGTCAAACATTTCTCTACATACTTCACAATCTCTCTCTTCATTCCTGTCCATCACTATTCTTTTCTCAAGACATTGTTATTTTGGTTGCACCAGGATAGATAGAGCATCTCAACTTATGAGCCTCATAGAGTAGCGTCGCTTTAACTCCACATGTATCGGGACCTCTATTTGTGAAACTTTGATTTGGCTCATCAAACTAGGAGTTACTCTTAACTTCATCGACGTCACCATGAAAGGAGGATGCTCCTCTTTTTGACTCAAAGCATCTACTACGACATTTCTCTTGCCTTAATGATAAAGTATCCCACAATCATAGTCTTTAATAAACTCTAACCATATTCGTTGCCTCATGTTTAGATCTTTCTCATAATAGATTGTACACTTTACCCTATACAAGCAATGTCTCCAAAGTCTCAAGGCAAAAATTGTAACACCCGGTTTTAGGGGTTGTTCGTTTTAGACGTTTCACATTTGAACCATGTGATAGTGCAAGCGTGCTAGTAGATGTGTGTCGAGTATGTGTGCATTGCCACAATGAATCATTGTAACTCTTCATGAAAAGTTATGACAATTGACGGTTAAAACCACTTGTAACTGCTACAGTTACATCAATATGAACTCTCATAGAAAACACCATCAGTTGTAACAAAGTTATTACTAACCATCAAGCTATCAGTAGTAACAGAGTTACTAGTTTCTACCGATCGCAGTTTCTACCAAAGATCATAGTTGCTATCGATGCTTCAAAGTTTCTACCAAAGCTTTAGTTGCTACCGATGATCAATAGTAACTTACTAATCATCAATTTCAAGAAACCTTTTAACACCCACGCATATTTGATGCATTTCCATTGAAGCATATATGAGATATAATAAAATTCCCCTTGGATCCCACCCAAGGGGATGGGCCCCCCCACGGTTTAGGAGCTTCACCCTTAAGAGCGTTAGAGGTTCCTAATTACCGAAGTTAAAATAGTTTTGATTGAGTGTGTACTTCGCACCTCCTAACTCTTATCAGTGTATATTCTAATTTTCATTTGATCTTAAATTAATCCAATTAATGATATTGATAACGCTAAAATCATCAACAATGAGATCTTAACATATCTTTTCTAATGCGGAATGCCATTTAATATAGCCATAAAATGTATAGCTAATGAAGTGAAGAGACTTAGAATTATAATTTCAAATAAATCACTTGCATGATTTTCTTACTTACTAATTACACCCTAAAATTACTAATTGCACCTTGGTTATTTAATTTTTAACCTTTTTCTTCTTTTTATTTGAAGTATTTCTTTTTACCTTTTTTTAACTTTATAATAATGTTTTATATAAATTTAAATACTACATTATGATGGTATGTTATCATAAACTAAGTCAGATCGAATATAATATATAATATTAGATATAGCGATATATTTTCTATCGAAAGATAAGTTAGTTAAATTAAACACATCGCATATGTGAATTTAAAAAGTTTGGTTCGAATATAACATCACATTTTTCTTTTACCATATACTTTTAAAAACACCTAAATTACTACCAAAGTCTACACAAATGCAATGTTTTTCGAAGAATAAATATAATTTAAATTTTGAATTACTTATTACACAAATGCAATGTTTTTCATAACTTATATTTTATATTAATAGTTAAAACTACTCTACAATTTTCTGCTATTTTCCTCCAATTGCAGAAATCAAACTATCGAATGAATAAATAAGTAATAAGGTAAATGTCTCCATTTCTTTTGTAAGGTGGCTTGAATGAATATTCAAGTCTCCATTTCTGGCTTAACATTTTTTTGGAAAAAAAATTGTTCGAATTACATTTGAAAGTTTCTTTTAATGGTTTGAATGGCTATTTTTATTTTTATTTTTATTTTTGGTGTCAATTCATGTTGATTCGTTCAATTGAAAGATGATCAAAGTCTTGAGTCTCAACTATGACTTGAACGACGGTTTAAAGTTTGAAGGTTGGCTTGAATTCTAGTCATGAAATAATGTTTTTTTTATATTATTATTATTAGTATTTATTCTTTATTTTTATCAAAGTGTTCAAGTTGATTGAATGATGCTTTTAAAGGAATTTTAAAAATGGTTTGAATGGCATTTGAGAGTAGTTTGAATGATGGTGTATATATATATATGAGGTTTGAAGATTTTATAAAAGAACTAGCTTTAACCCTGTGTGTTACACAGAGTGAAACATTAATATTATATTAATAAATATTTAACACATTTTCTTATACAAATTCGATATTGCATTGGTAACTTTTCCATTTTGTTAAATATTAAGATTATATGGATGAGAATAATCAAAATATAAAAAAAACATAAAAATGCATTTTTTAAATGGTGTACTTTTTAGTTTTTATAATACATTAAATTACATGTCAAGTGAAACCTTACAATAATGATTTACAAATTTAAAAATACTCCATTGTATACAACATTTGACGTGCTAGTGGTAACTTTTCCACGTGTACCAAATATTATAGTTTGAGTCCATCTCTACTATTAATTCTTAATAATACAACATACAACTAGTCATAAATAAACACTTGAACGTTTAAATACAAACCAACCTTTAAAAGTGGTTGTCCTAAATTCTTTAGTATGAATGTGTTAACCAAATTTTAGAGATAAAATTGTGATAACCAATGTTGATTGTAGATATAATCTACGCTTCTGTAACGCAATTACCTAATGCTTTGACTTGACGTCTTGTTCCATTGCAAAAACCATTTTTTATCCATATTTCTTAGTAGTACTTGTATACGGAAAATTTCTGTAAACTTTTAATACTAAATCTCTCATTTAAAAAAAATATATACATATAAAATTTAGATTTGAACAGTATGTCGTCTTTTAAATTTAAAATTTAAAAATCTCACTCCTTAATATATTGACACAATTTAAATTTAAAATTTTAAAATTAAAACTAATAAATTAGAATTTAAGCCAAACATATTTTTTTGAAAAGAAAAATGTTGTTATTTAAAAAATAATTAAAGTTTAAAATGTAGCACACTTTATAAAAAAATATATTTACAAGTTTCTTAATTTTAGTTAAAAACTAACTATTAAAATTTATAAATCAAAATAAAAGATTTATTTATAAATATCAAACTTAACTAAAAAGCTACATATTATATATTAATAAACTTTCTTTTAACACATATTTATTTAAAATAAAAAAGTAGTATTTTTAAATTTTATATGTAAAATTTTAAAAATCTTGTTTTTTTAATAATAAAATTTTAAAAACTCATTTTTTAATAACAAAACTTAAAAAACTTTTTTTTTTTAAATCTCCTACTTTTTAAAAATTTTGATTTTTGATGATAATTAAAAAAATGTGAGTCCATGGTAATAATAATGAATTGATTTGGTAAAATGTGTTATTTATGTGATTTTCTTAAAAAAGGGATTAAATATGGAAAGATTAAATAGAGGATGTAATATGATTTTGGAGGGAAAACTTTGTAATATTGAATGTGGTGATGAGAAGTGGTAAAATATTTAGTTTTTTTTTATTAGAAGAGAGATTTTGAAAATTGTTTGAATGACATTTAAAAGATGTTTGAAAGATGATATACAGGTTTTAGATTTTAATAGTTTTTAAAAAGTTGTTTGAATAACATTTGAAATTGGTGTGAATGGGTTTTTCTGTAGTCAAGGTATTAGGAGTGTGACCATTGATATTTATAAAAACATGAATTGTTAAGTAAAAGGAGAGGACCTTTATAAGTTTTAAGGATAAAGATATACTCTTTTACTCTTGCCAGCTATCAACACATAATAAGATCTTTTAATTTTGAATGTTTCAAACTAATTAATATTTTAGTGGTTTAATTAATATTTTAGTGGTTTAATTAGTTTTAAGTTAGGCTATTGCATATTTAAAAAGATTTATATATACATATAGACACTATGTTAGAATTCCGTGTATTTACACAGGTTGAATAAAAGATAATATAATATGTTTACACATACACTTAGGGGTGAGCAAAAAAATGAACCCCAAAACAATAACCGAGAAAGATAACCGAATTAACGGATAACCGATTTAATCGATCGGTTATGATTAAGCCAATGTGATAACCGAACCATTCGGTTATGGTTTCGGTTAAGCCCTCCTCCATAACCGAATTAATGGAAACCGAACGGAACCATCTTATGTTTGTGATTTTCCGACTTTTATAGCTCCATTTTCACATTCCGATTTTCATTTGCCACTAACATGGTCCTAGGTTCAAAGATTTGGTTAAAAAGGTGTTCCATGAAGTTGTGGCAAGTGATAAAACAGAGACTTTCGTGGAAGTAAACAGCTTCGGAACTTGAAGATGCAAAGACTCGTGATCTAAAGCAGACTAGTAGTTAATTAACTGAATAAGCCGATACGTGATTCATTACTAACAGTTAACTGAACCGACCATAACCGAAGTATCTGTTCCTGTTTTGGTTTTGAAAATGCCCATAACCGAAGTTTCAGTTATGGTTATGGAAATGCTCATAACCGCAGTTAACCGAACCGTGCACAGCCCTACACTCGTTAAATAAAAAATCGTACTTTAATGTGACAATTGTAAATTTTGTTAAGTTACTTTTTACATCATTTTTTTTCAACTGGGTATTAATTTTTTTATATAGTTGATAAATTTTAATTCATATTAAAGTCATTTGGTTAATGATATAATAATTATCAATAACCAGATTTATATTAAATATTTAATAACAAATTCCTTTAATATCAATATTTAATAGGATAGAGATGTGGAAAAAACATGTTGATGATGCAGCAAAAAATGACATGTGTCCCCGTATGACTTTTATTTATTAGTATAAATATATGTCTATATATATTTTTTAAATTAGATATATGTCTTAATACTAATAAATAAAAATTCTTAAGAAGATACATGCCACTTTCTAATGCATCATGAACATGTTTTTTTCCCGTATCTCTATCCTATTAAATAATTATATTAAAAAATATTTAAAATTTTAATATAAATCTAATTACATATACACATTATTTAATTATGAATGGTTATTATATCATTAACGTATGAATTCAATATGAATGAATGATTATCAGTTACATAAAAAAAGAATTAATAACATTAGATTTTTTTTTATTATTAACTTAACAGAATTTATAACTGTCCGCCATGACCTGTGATCTACTACCCATTCCAAGCTTCTACGGTAGTTTTAAAAACTGTTTTTTTCTACCAGTGGCATGGTTATTTCTATACGAAGAACAAGACTCACTCCACAATCAGTGAAAATGTGTATTTGCTTAAATGGTCACTTGGACGCAACGGAATGAATACAAGATAAATCATCACTTGAAGGTGAAAACCTTGTAGAATGTGAGATATACGAGGAATAGGTACAAGGAGGATTGACGAACCACTTACCGATGAGAAAACCGCTATGAGCGATTACCTACGAGTTAACTCGGGTTCCAGCAAAAACCAAAAATAACTTATTAAATTTTATTTTTTTTTATTATGAGAATTGACGATTATGCATTTTTTTTGTAACGTGTAACAATTTATATTTTTGTAATTTCTTAATATTCTCCTTTATATTGATTTATCTTGGGAAATAAATAGTAATTTTTTTTACTCAACCGTTTAGGTTCAGCTTCCTGTCGTATAAATTCGAGTTAGTCTATGTTTCGACGCCGTCGCAATGCGAGGCGGGTAAAATTCCTAGTTTAATAAAAAAATTAAAGTTTATTTGTTTAATTTGTATTTTATTAATTAATTTAATTTCAGAAGAAACCAATTTCAACCCGACCCACTCCGTATTAGATAGAGTCGGCTTCTCCTACCCTTAAACAGACCAACCCAAACCAGTTTGGGGTTCAACTCCGTTTTAACCAATTTTGATCAAACCAACTCAAGTTACAACCCGATACAGTTCAACCAAAAACCTGGTTTGTACACCTCTAGTGGATACCTGTAACCATCTAAAACTATCCATAGGCCCATGTACAAACAAACCCTTTTAAAATAGGATCCGTATAAGCTCAACCCATTTAAAGTAAGATCCGTATAGGCCCAAAAGCCTCTCGTTGGACCGACTCCGCGTAGATCACTTGCTGAGAAAGATTTTAGGCGAGTGGGATCTACCGGAAGCAAATTCAGTCTAGATTTGGTACGAATCTCAATCCGATCGCCGGCGACGAACTACTTTACATTCCTTACCTAGATCTCGATTATTCTATTCAATGATTTTCATTTACGGTCACTGAAGATTCCGAATCTGAGCGAATGCGTGTACAATCAGTTCAATAGATCTGGCGAACGCGGTAGGATTAAGAGCTAGGTCGTCGTTGAAGCAAGACCTCACCGGAAACGAAGACGACGAGGATTTCCAGCCGTGGCGTCGCCGGCTGTTATCGGCCATGAAAATGAAGGTTTCGTTTGCCTTCACATGGTCCTCTGCTGTCCGAGCCTCTATGTTTCTTCTGCTTCTCGCTACCTTTATTTTTGCATGTTTTTCTCTCCCGATAGAGAAGGTATGCTTCATTCTAGTTTTTTCACTTGCTCGTACTGTTTAACAGTTAGTTAGCACATCGTATATGATTATATTCTGGATAGTATAAACCTTTTTAGCTATGTTTATTGCTTGTAAGTATAGATTTGGGGGACAATATGGTGAAATAGACTCCAGATTATGTATGACAGATTCGCGTTTGAGACATTATTAGTTAAAATTTCAGGAAAATGAGTTTAAACTCTCACTTGAATCCCTAGAATTAAGAATTTTGTAGAACTAGGAAGTACAGAATAGTGACAACCAGATGGTTTTCTATGTTTGTTACTTTGTTTGTATGTTGAATGTTGATCACTTTATGAGTCATTTATCTTCATTTAATGTTTAATTTGGGCTTGCTAAATTTTATTTTTTCAAGTTTATACCTGTATGCTCACTTACTTTTGGTGTTGGTGTTATGTTTGGCAGATTTTGAAGAACTTTTTGCTGTGGATTAAGGAGGAGTTGGGTCCTTGGGGTCCACTTGTTCTGTAAGATATTTTTTTTTGTTTTCAATGTATTTTACTATTTAGACAAAAAAAATTTTTTGCAGTGGCTTATGTTCTATGAAGTTATAAACTATTTTCATACTAATTGTTCTCATGCATCATCCAATCAAATGCTGTGTCTTATATTTCCTTATGCTCTTGAATTTGTAGTGCCATTGCTTATATTCCACTTACAGTGTTTGCGGTTCCGGCCTCGGTGCTTACGGTGAGAACTGAACATATATATCTGCTCTTGGTTCCTTTTGTAAATGAAGCAATTCTCTCCTCACTCTTAACAACTAAGGAGTAAGGGAACAATCGATGACTGAGAAAAAACTATGAAGATAATTAGCGGATAATTCATAGTGGCAGCTAAGGGGTTGACTGCTTGAATGCATAAGTTGCCTTTACTGTGTAATATTCATTTTTTTCGTTTGGCATTTGAAATGTTAACATTTATGGATTATAGGGTAAACCAATGTTTAGGTTTTAGTTTCTTTGCTTTTTCATTGAAACATGTAAATGTGTCCTTACGTGTTTGTTTCTAACCTATGTTTCAGCTTGGAGGGGGATATCTCTTTGGACTGCCAGTAGGATTTGTTGCTGACTCAATTGGTGCGACCCTTGGTGCAACGGCTGCTTTCCTTGTTGGCAAAACGGTAATTTTTTTAAATAGTTGAACCCAATAGTTAATTAAAATGCATACAGAGAATTATATAATTTGCATTTCTATCCAAGCACTTTGCAACACAGGTTTTCTCAAGAAAATCATATCTTTTCTCGGATATATTCTCGTGCATTTATATCTTATTTCATTTTCTAATGTGGTTTCCTATATGCAGATAGGGCGGTCTTATGTCATTTCGAAGTTAAAGAAATATCCCAAGTTCCAGGCTATAGCTATTGCGATACAGAGATCCGGCTTCAAGGTATGATGCACTTGAATGTTAAGATAGCAAATCATCTTTTATCTCTCTTGGGCTAAGTTTTATCCAGAAAAAAAGGGTAATTTGTTTTTCTCTCTTTGAATAACAATGTCAAATAGATACACAGTAAAGCTTTTTCGTTATGCAAGTACATTGATAGGTTCAAAACTGTTGGCTGCAGTGTGTTTCTTGTTAGTAGTGAATCCTTAAGTTGCAATCTTGTAAAGGAGATCTATACCTTAGGGTCAATTACTGGTAGCCCTCTGAAGTGCATGACATAGGTTTGGGATTTTTTAAAGAGCACATTGCATAAGAAGGTAATCGATTTTGGTCAAATTTCTATTTTAGGTAACCAACTTTTTTCACTACGAAAAAACCATCAAGTTCTAGAAATTTCCATTTACGTTAATTTTCTAATGTAACCGGTTTCCAGTAGCCATGTGATAAATGGTCAACATGGTCTATATTTACAAACATGTCAACTGCCACATCATCTTTTCATCGAAATAATTGAAAGTTCATTTTAGATCAAAGTTTGATCCTTCCATGGGTTTTTCTTCCATGGTTTTTTGTAGTCTAAAAAATGCTGGTTACCTTTTTATGCAATTAGCCTTTCCTAAGTATTGACCCGTGTTTGATGTTTAGGGTATAATTTTTTTCATCCCCTTTTTATTACTTAAAGTGGATGCTTCAGTTTCGTTTTTATTTTGTAGCACATGACATAGGATTTTGCATTTTTTTATTACATACAACAACATTTCATACATGGGACTAGCTAATGTTGTTTCCTTTATTTGGATATCTAATGACTCTTTTACCCCTTTTTCACAGATTGTTTTGCTGCTTCGTTTTGTTCCATTGCTTCCATTTAACGTCTTGAATTACCTGTTGTCTGTTACTCCGGTTCGCTTATGGGAGTATATGTTGGCCACTTGGCTGGGGATGATGGTATACATCTTCACATTTTTCTTTGAATTAATTTAAATTTTATGTTTTCTTACGGCCTTGCCATCATTCACTGTTTGATAGTCGGCTCTATGAGCTAATTGAGTGAAAAAAGTTATTATAAGTAAAGTCATTATATAGATGGGCCTTTTATCTTGTATCCTTTATTTTATAATTATGACTCTTTGTTGCTTGCAGCCAATTACATTCATGTTCGTGTATATTGGAACAACTCTCAAGGACCTTTCTGATATTACACATGGATGGCATGAGATATCAAAAACTCGCTGGGTAAGTTGTGTGTTTATCTTGTGTATGGTTTGCATCTTATTAGTTCAAGAGCATGAATAATAAATTGCATTTCTAACTGTATATCGTATAAAGTGTGTGGACTTCATAAAGTTAAGTTTAAGTAAAGCGAACCGAATCGGAATTTTATCATGATTTACATTAAACGTAATTATTTAATCACTCATATCTGGTCGGGTTGTTCTGACCCATAAACATTTTTTGTCTTCCCTTCTCTTAATAATTAATGCTTCGAGTTATACTTAGAAAACTAATTTATTACTATGGTTTTTTATTAAATAAAAGGATTTTGTATGTTGATGTTCTATGCATTTTGAATACATTTTAGATGACTTTTATCCTGTTTCCCCAATTTTTAAAATTTACCCACTGGACTATAGCCTCACTTGACTCATTGACATTCAAAGGGTTGACATTGCTAGTGTAGGGCTTTAACATTTTGTCATATTAATGTTCAGTTTTTCATTAAATGTCAGCTCCAGTCATTGTATTATGAATCAACTTATTTTTATTTGTGATCGTTCTTAAGAGTCATATCTGGTCTTAATTTTTTAAAAAACAAAATAATAATTCAAGAGGCTACATTTCACATGATATCTGTTTCTTTTCCACACTGATAAACTCCTTCCGTAATTGCAGATGTTTATGGCCTTTGGACTCACAATCTCAGGTAAATCAAAATCATATATAGCTTTGTCCATCATTTGGAGCTGCATATGCATACTCCAGCCAAGTGGTACAATTTTGACCCATTTACTCATATTGGGTCGATTCAACCTATGTTTTATCCCTTAACGGGTCAAACAGGTGAAATAAAAAATATTAGCTCAAAATGAAGGTGGCCAAACAGGTCAAAAGTCGCCGAGATGTTATTTTTAATGAAAGTTAGGATATTTTTAAAACCATTTTTTTCTTTTTAAATCTTAACCGACACTAATTATTTTTCAAATGTGCTTGTACAAAAAGTGTTTCGGGCTAACCCGCCCATTTTGCAACCTCTAGTGTCTACATTCAACAAGATCCTATATCCTCCATCCACTCATGTTATTAATAACCCAAATCTGTCTTTTTTGGTTCATATGATAACAGTGATCATGATCATTTACATCATTAAAGTTGCAAAAGCTTCTCTGGAAAAAGCACTGGCTGAAAATGGTGAGATAGACGGCATAAATTTAGAGTCACCCGGGCTGCTTATTGTAGTCGATTCAGCACTCGGTCTCCATAGACCTTTGATAAACTCAACTGTAGACGATCTTGTTTGAATCACCCCGCTTCCTTGGTTGTAAATTCTTTCCCTATCTAGAATAAGGTAAGCTAGGAAAGTTGCCTAAATGAACACTCATGAACACACAATTCGAAAATTATAAAAAAAAAGATAAAAAGAAAGCCTAACTACCTTATAAACAAAAAAAAGTGACTGGGAGTTGACTGTTATTAAGATCTGTAGCTGACCTGTCTTTTTTACCTTGGATTGGATGATGGGGATTGATCGAGCCTAAGAGTTGATGATGGTAGTATGCTTAGCATAGCCGATTCGGTTTGTATTTTATATGAAGCTCAAAGCTATATGATTTATTCTACCTACAGATCGAATGTTTATTGAATTGCTAGAAGATTTTTCTTGTTTACGTAGTCGTTTTATGTATCACAATCAAAATATGTACATGTGTTTAAGCGATTAGAACTGTTTTTTTTACTTAGAATTGATTCAGCATTGAATGTTGTGTATACCGTGATGAATCCATGATTTTTTTTCATGGGGATCAAAATGTTTCAGTCTATCAAGACTCGAGAGGGATTTTTTTACCAGGTCGAGTTACTGAAATTCTTTTTTTGTTAGGTTGAGTCGTGCGATCGAAATATTTTAGGCTTTTGAGTTTTTGATTTCGTTCGTAACTTCCGTAAGAGTTTTGGAAGGTGTTTTTAATTTTATTGAATAATTTGATTTAGTTCATATGGGTATGGATTTGAAGTTAAATCCTAATAAAAATAGGTAACTCTCCGATTCAGAAGCTAAACCTAATTCGTTATATTTAAGAAAAAAAGAAAAATAATTAGTGTTTATGATACCAATAAATTGAAATGCTATGATTGTTTTGTGGCAAATTTAGAAATAATACACTCTTTAAATGAATTACACTAGTGGGTTACGCTCACGCTCAGCAGCGGGCCGGGCCGATTTTTAATATAAGTGAAACGGAAACGCATGCGTAAAGGTTAGCATATCGTTAATAAAAAAGAAACTTAAAACTAAAATATAAAAAAAGACTAAATATGCAGTGAAACGGATGGGGAGGGGGAGCCAGACTCAAACCCGCGCCTTTATGTAACAGTTGGGAAGGGGGTGCCAGGACTCGAACCCACACCTTTTTGCTGGAATAGCCATATTATTTAAACGAAAATGCATACGCAAAGGTTAAACATAATGTTAATAAAAATAGCTTTAAAAACCAAAATATAAAAAAGCGAAAAAACATATTAAAAAAAACAAAACAAAACAAAAGGAAAACACAAAAGCTAAATATGCAGAGACGCAGAGCGAACCAGGTGGGTTGGGGGTGCCGGGACTTGAATCCGCGCCTTTTGGCTGGAATGGCCGCGCATCAGACCAACCTAACTGTTTTTATTCGAAACATATATGTATACAAATTAATTCCAAAAAATAAAAATAAAAATAGGTAATGCGATGTCACATGGCATGCATGATTAGTGCTTAAACATTGTTCATCACTCACATAAACATTGGTAAAATGTTATATAGTATAATAAATGCTTACATATCGTTATATATCACATACAAGAGGTAGGAAGATCTTGTTGCCATAGATTAACCTAACTCCACACTCAACACTCGGCCAATTGAAAGATTTGAAAGAACACCCTAAATTAGAGGTGCACCAAAACACAGGCTATTATAACAGTAACCGGTTATTAACCGACACCGTAACCGGTTTAGGGTAGAAAAAAATCATAGGTTTGGAATCGGTTTGGGGTTTCTAGGAGTCGAACCGGTTATTAACGTTACAAATAAAAAACTAGCCGATTTATAGCCGTTTGTTACCGTTTGAGAGACTTTTTTTTAACCATTTTGCCCCCGTATGTTTATATAAAAAAACCGGTTTTTTAACTGGTCCATACTATCCTAACTGTTTAATAGGTTATGACTCTCGACACCCCTCCCCCCCAAACCGGTTATTAACTGAACCAGGGTTTTTTTTTTTGAAAACCATATTTGACCAAGCTTGAAAAAATTCAGGCTGATTAATAACCAGCCTGTTATAAAGAATATTTATGACAGACAATTACTACATCATTACTCCTAATTAGTCACCATTATGCTATTACCGTTTCACTAGTAATCAGTGTATATATATATGTATATATATATATATGTATCATCTTGTAATGGTTAAATAGATAGATGAATAATATGAGTTTCTCTCCTCTCTTTGTTTATAACACGTTATCGGCACGAGTTTTGCTCTAGAAATCCCTCATCCGTTTTTCTTTCATGTTTTTTTGTCGATTGCTATAATCACACAACAATTCCCACTGTATTTTTTTTTATATTTTGATTTACGACTTACTTGAAGTGAGAATTCGTAGATTATTAACAAAGACATGATTTTATGCAAATCGGATTTGACCTCTGTTCGATCCACCACACAAACAACGACCACCATGTTTCTGTTCGATTTCACAACTGCGACATTAAAACCTACGGTCCAACAACCGTCGGTGTGGTAGAGGAAGGCAACACACCTGATTGATTTCTTGGATGGTCATAAGAAGATTGTTGTTTTCATCGCACCAACAACCAATCGAGATTGTCTGATTCTTGATTCAAGCGACTTTATAGCACATTCAATCGACTATGTTTTCGTAACCAAGGTATCGATACTAACCTCATGTATGAATCTTCGAATGCATCTTATGAATATGTGTTTAAGCCTTAGCTCCAATTCTAGTTCTGCATATGTAAATAATCTTAAGCCTTAGCTCATGTTCATAGATATGGCCTTCATCCGTTGCATGACTTGCATCTATATTTTATTTTTATTTTGGGTAGCCCATAAAATTTATTTTATAATGAGGCCCAAACACATTGATTAGTATTAACTATTAATTCAATCGGTACATAACTTTGAATTAGTTTGGTTGTTAAATTCATTTTTTTAGTATTGTTTAAATTAAATTGATGGAGATGAGTTACAATGAGCTTTGGCATGTGGCTACGGTTCAAACCACTTGAAACATTTAAGAATTATTCCATTTATGAATGAATTAATGAACATTTTATATATTTGTTTTTCTAGAGTTTTATATGCGTTTCTATTAAATTATTAAAACAACCATTTTATATTAAGGTGATTATTACTAAAGTGATATGTAGCTATAAAAGTTTGATAAACCTTCTAACAATATTTGAGAATTTGAAAAATATTTTATCACTTTTTGAATAATAGTTGTGTCATATTTCTTTTAGTTATATCTTTCGTACGTATGTGATACAAATTGTTGTAATTTTTTTTTATTTTCCTAGTTAATATTGGTAAATTTATGATGCAATATTACGGATTACTAGACATGATATTGCTACTCATTGATATAGTTACTACTTACTAGACAACTAATTTCATACAGATGGAATGTACTTAGTAGTAATAATTTAGCTAGTGTTCTCTAGCTTAAGCGAAATATTTTATGTTTGTCAAGCAATTGAACACATCATGAAACATAGGTTTAACTTCAAGAGGGATAGAGCATCATTGATATTAACATGTTTGAAAATACCATGTTCCACGCCTTTAACATGTTCCTGTTGTAGCAATACCAAGAACATGGTTTCATGAAATAATCGAAAATCATATAAATGTCTTTTTGTCGTGGAAAAAAAAATAAGACCCTTTTACTTAAACAACCACAGGACACAGCTAAATTATGCTAAGCCATTCCCTGAAGCGAATGTGGCTAACGTTGAGGGCAGTTGGAGGAGAAAAAGAGGTCGCGACCAAGGACATAAAAACTCATAGTTGTGGAAGATTCAAAAAAAATTAAAGAAAAGGGGAAAGTGGTTGAAAAAAATCTCATTGAGGGCATCCTTGTAACCTTGTTATCACCCATTTATTTGGATACTGTTGTTTTTGTCATCACCGATGAAAACCTAAAATAATAGTTTTTGTAATCATCGAATGCTCCAGAAGAGCAAGGTTTACCACGTTCATAATACTCTAGTAGAGTTATTGTAACCATCGAAAATGAATGTCTAGCATATAGCGACACAACTAGCACTACCCCAAAACGTAAAAAAAAAACTCTTACCAGTTGTCTACAACAAAGATACTTATTGGTACTATTTCAAGAGTTGGTAACTTTATTGAATACTCCAGAAGAGCATGTGTAACATTGCCTACTTTTACCAAAACTCATATAAATAATATCTCATGTTCTAATAAGTCCTGATGAATCTTACTTAGTTTCAAAGATATGCAGTAAATGGTTATTACATTGAAACCATGACTGAAACTATATGAAGGTTTCCAAATTATAAATACGGTCGGAAGACCATACCGAAAACTTAAAGGTTTTCCATTTAGAATATATTCTATAAAATATATCAAGTACAAATCAAATATTATGAGTAACCAGAAGATATTAGCCAAAGATATTTTTCGTCATATAGCATGACCAAATAGGTCATCGAGATAGCATTGTCACGAGGTGAATAATCAGAAGTGCCAACTCGCACCCTCTCAACAGTTAAAAATCTTTGCTACTAAAATTACTTTTTATATACAACGTTTTTCTCTCGGTAACTCGATCTTTAGGTTCTTTGAGAACAAATTCCTATAAAGAGTCCCTCTTATATTTGGAAAGAAATCGAGGGACATATGTGGGCATATTAATTTTCACATGTACCATTTTAATATTTTATGGTCTTAAGAGATACATCTCAATATGGTCAAGTGTGAGTCTTTTAGCTACCTAATATGTAGCATTTGCCTGACTATTGTATGTTCATCGGGATAAATGTTGAACATCCAACAGATTATGTTCAGACATAAAAGTTTTAGCTCAATTATTAATTAAACGATTACAGTTAATCGCTAGACCAAACCGTTGCACTAATCAGTTAAAAAAACCAACTGCTAATCACAAATACTCCCCTATACAAATGTTCTCCGGAAGAGAACAAAATTTGTCTCATAATGTACCGGAATGGGACATGTTTACAACATAATATGTTGTCTAAATAAGACATATTCCCAGTCTTAGGGGGAGAATGGATAAAGAAAGGAAAGACTGGTAATACAATAAAACAAAAACATCGAATGCATCATCACCCCTGAAGTGGTTAATATAAGTCTGAAGTCTAATATCTCATACTTTTGCCAAGAACAACAAATGAATTATCTGATGCATTCACACACAAACCGAGTGACAAAGTCACATATACCAGCACAAATTTCACCTGCTCAAACTGAAGTAATCATAAAAAACCTAAATCCCCCACCCCACCCACCAAAAACCTAAACTAAACCCACCCCCAAAAACCTAAACCCTGTCACACCCCGACCGGCGGCGGATTAAACGTCGGGGCTGACGCGGTTGTTCATAAGCACATGATCATCTATTATTAAATGACAATATTTATTCATCCACTTAAAATCATCCGTTACATAGAAAATGGAAAACGAAACGTTCAAAACATAACATAATTTAAATTAATCTAGGTCCAAGTCCTAGATGAGCAGGTAGGGTCCTCAAATTTGTGCACCTGAAACATGTGAGTAAATGTCAACTACAAGTAGTTGGTGAGTAACATAGGTTTTGACACTAACAAAAGTTAAGTAAAAAGTGTTTGTAATTCAATACTGTTCAAAGCGTAACTATGGCATAAATGTGAAAACATACAAAGTTCCAAGCGTACAATTCAATCCGTAGTAAATGGAAAACTGGTAAGTACAATCCCACTGATTGTGATTTGGAAAAATAATAATATGGTACACACAAAACCCGCCAAGGTTCGTGTTAACTGGAATCGGATTCCCCTATAAATGATCAAGTTAGGTACTACCTTAGGCCTGGGTAGCAGGTTAATGAATGTACTAGCATGAACACATGTAATGGCCACCAAGCAGTTTAAGACATAAAACATATAGTAAATAGCATGAGAACATTGGGATTGAATTTGGTAAGTATGGTAAGTAAACATGTTTCACCCCGAGTATTTGTAAACAATAGTAAAGAGAAAGGGGGCTATGAACTCACTGGAATCAAAGCTAGGAATGTATGAACTGATAAAGATTGTTAGGTCTCGCGAGGAACTCTCACCTCAAACCTACACGTGTAATAGTAACCTAATTTCAATATACGTCTAAATGGTATTTAGGAGACATTGGGACGTATGGGAATTCGGGACCGGACATAGGGCTTGTGTAGTTTCTTGGTAGGGAAACATATGTATTTAAAATGTTAAGAAAAATGATTTGGGTTTCATTCACCTTTATTTATAAATTAAAAACTCTTAATGTGAAAAAGGTTTTAATTAATATTGAGTATGAATATTAAACACACATAATGTGGTATGAAAAGTAATATACTTGGAACAATAAATTTATAAAGTGGAAAAATGTTTAATAAGTTTCACCAGAATAATTTTAATTAAATTATTAATAAATAATAGGTAATTAATTCATTTAAACAAAAATGGTAGAAATGGTTAGATAATCTAATAATTTATTTTAAATAATTTTCAAGACACTAAGTATCTTTTACATAAAATTAATTGCACTTTATAAAATAATTATCTATAATAATTACGTATGTTTTTATAAAGTTAAGAGTATTTAAATGAATATTATTTATCAATCAATAATAATAACTTTAAAAAGCTTAATACTATTTAAACATATAAATAGAATTTGTGGAATAATATAAATAACAAAATTAGATTAGTCTAAACAATTATTTATATCGTTTATTTAGAATTTACAAAGGTTTTAACATAATAAAATTAACTAGAAAAGTTTATATGTCAAAAATGTATCTAAAGGGTTTAAAGTAAAAAAAAAGAGCAAGATCCGGCCACCCAGGGACTCGAACCTGCGCCTGCGGGCGGTTTCCGGGTCATACCACGCGCTAACCACTGGACCAGGGCATAGTGCCTTGTCCAATGGTCGTTCCGTTTGGTTTTGATAAGCAATACCCGATGTCCCTTCGTCCCCAAATTACTCCGACGAACCCTAGCCCTATAATGAAACGCCCCAAAACGGGTACATCTCATAGTTGGCACACAACATAACAAACATAGTTCTTAAACCGGAAATCAGAATCTATTACAGCGGAAGTCTTTAATTCAAATCATTCATCAAACTATAACATGAAATATTGTCTATAACATGAACTATCAGGATTGGAAATGTCAGTCTTCAATACCGCAGCCCGATGTCCATGCTAACCAGCCCACATGGCTCTTTTATCTTTCTTTAGCTTTACCCTTTTTACCTGTCATGCATACTAAAAGTCAGCTAACGCTGGTGAGTTCTCTCTTTACTTTAAACTGTAAACTTTATCTTTGGTAGCTTAGTTTTATTAAATTAAACTAAGCTTTACTTTCACTTTCTTTGAAATAAACTTTTAACTATTACTTTAAAACTTTACAACGTTACAATTATAAATCTGTTACGTTACTATCTGTCATTAAAACTTTATCTTTAAGGAAACCCGTTAGGGTGTCCCACTGTACTCTGTCTATCATTTCACTTATACTTGACAAGTGACTTTATCATACTTTAACTATCACGTATGGATCGTGGTCCGAGGACCAGATCCCTATCTTGCTTACACCTCAGGGTAAGACTTTTACTTTAGCGCTGCCCACACCTCAGGGTGGGACTTTCTTTCTCGCTTGCACGTTAGTGCAAGACTCCTTTAACATTGCTCACACCTCAGGGTGAGACTTTCTCGCTTACACCGAAGTGAAGACTCCTTTAGCATCGCTTACACCGAAGTGTAAGACTCCTTTAGCATTGCTTACGCCGAAGTGTAAGACTCCTTTAGCATTGCTCACACCTCAGGGTGAGACTTCTACTTTAGCATGCCTGCAGGACTTTCTACTATGCAACTATTATGCAATGCAATTACACTATTACACAAATAGAAATGCAATCACATAACTTTCATATAGACAAATAACACATATTAACACATAAGCATATAACATGGTATTTGTCACTGTCACTGTCACTGTCACTGTCGAGCTGTACCGAAGTACGGCTCCTTTATCGTTCTTTCTTTAGCTCATTGTTATCTTTCAAAAACTTGTTTAAAAGATAATACTATGCTCTTCTGTTCTTTATCTTTCATTTTATAAAAATAACATTTTTATAAAATACTATACTTTGCCTTTCATTTTATAAAAATAACATTTTTATAAAATACTATACTTTGCCTTTCATTTTATAAAAATAACATTTTTATAAAATACTATACTTTGCCTTTCATTTTATAAAAATAACATTTTTATAAAATACTATACCAGTATGCATGCCAGCCCAAAACCATTAGGAAAAAGGGCAATAAAAACTCACCAGATGAATCGTTTCTGTTTACACCTAGCCGGTTCCTGAATGTCACTATGGTCACCCACAATCTGTATAATCAAGTCATAGGCGTAAGGCTGTGTTCCTAGGGGACACTTAGACATTACTAGGCTTGACTCAGATGTTTCGGGTCATGGTTTCATTATCGAAACTAGGTAGTTTCGAGTCCTGGCTCCTTATCGAAACTATGTAGTTTCGAGCCCTGGCTTCTTATCGAAAATAAGTAGTTTCGAGTCACTGCTTCTTATCGAAACTAAGTAGTTTCGAGTCACTGCTTCTTATCGAAACTAAGTAGTTTCGAGTCGTATGACTTATATAAATTCTTAGTTAAGGTCTTGGGTCTATATTGAAACTATGGTAGTTTCGATGGGTCTGCCCCTGTCGAAACTAGGTAGTTTCGATAGATGCGTCCATATCGAAACTAGTAGTTTCGACTGTGTAGTCTTCTTCCCCAAACAGAACCCTAGATCTGGTCCCTTTGTTCTAATCGATCAAGCTTTGAACTTTTTACGTTCGAAATGTTCCATTTTCCCCCATGAACCCAAACCCGTGGTTTGTTTCCAGTTTCACACGTAAAAATCTAAACCTTTACTCGATTATTAACCCGAAACCCGAAAGTTACAAAAACTCAGATTTAGGCATAATAATTACCTGTTACAGCTTCCTTCTCGTTTCTTTATGCTCCAGAGATGTTGAGCAACAATCCTCGAGACTTTGAGCTTGATCCCGAGCTTTCTCTCTCTAGACCCAAACTTTCACTCTCTCTTTCTCTCACTAGAAACTTGCGTGACAAGTGTGGTGAATGAGGGAGAGGCTGATGGCTGCTGCTATGAAGGCTCCCTGTCATTTTTCGGGCCCATGGGCCGAAACTTTGGCCAAGCCCACTTTGTTTCCTTTATTTGGGTTTCTATTTATTTTGGGATGTTACAAGTCTACCCCTCTTACGAAAGGTTTCGTCCTCGAAACCTGTTATAAGTCAAACAGGTGCGGGTACGACTCTTTCATTTCTGTCTCGGTTTCCCATGTAGCTTCCGAACCTTTACGATGCTTCCATTGTACTTTGACTAACTGTATCACTTTATTCCGTAACCGCTTTTCTTTCCTGTCTAATATGGCGACGGGTTCCTCGATGTAATTGAGGCTATTATCTATCTCGATGTCGTCAAGTGTCACGTGTGCCGATTCGTCGGCCAGGCACTTGCGCAAGTGCGACACGTGGAAGGTTGGGTGAATTCCACTCAGCTCATCAGGTAATTCTAACCGGTAAGCGACTTCACCAACCCGTGCTAGTATTTTGAAAGGCCCGACGAATCTTGGGCTTAACTTCCCTCTCTTTCTGAATCGTATGATCCCCTTCCAGGGAGATACTTTCAATAGTACTTGATCCCCGACCTTGAATTCGATTGGTCTTCGCCTTTTATCCGCGTAGGACTTTTGACGGTCCTGTGCAGCTTTCATTCTGGCCTTGATCTGGTCAATCTTTTCAGAGGTTGTTGTGACTACCTCTAAACTCCCCAACTCTTTCTGTCCTACCTCGCCCCAACAGACCGGGGTTCGGCATCTTCTACCATACAACATTTCGTAGGGCGGCACTTGTAATAAAGTCCATGGTGATACGTTCCCACTTCCATTCGGGTATTTCCAGAGGCTGGATCTTCCCGTACGGTTTCTGATGCTCTGCTTTAACTTGTGAGCAAGTCAGACACTTGCTTACATATCCGGTCACATCATTCTTCATGTTAGGCCACCAATACTCTTTCTTCAAATCCTGGTACATTTTCGTGGTTCCTGGGTGGATGGAATATCGAGACTTATGGGCCTCGTCAAGTACTTTGGCCCTAAGCTCTCCGCCCTTCGGTACCCACATGCGACCACACCTGGTCCTCACTCCATGAGTGTTTAATTCTAACTTTGTCTGTTGACCGACCATTCTTTCTTTCTTTATGTTCTCTTCCTTTAGTGCTTCCTTCTGTGCTGCTTCTAGCTCTGTCATAAAATCTGGGGTTATCACTAACTGGTACGCTTTTACCCTAATAGGAGAATGATTCTCCTTACGACTTAGGGCATCAGCGACCACATTCGCCTTTCCCGGGTGGTATAGGATCTCACAGTCATAGTCTTTCAGCAATTCTAACCACCGCCTTTTCCGCATATTCAGGTCTTTCTGTTCGAAGAAATACTTCAAGCTCTTGTGATCCGAATAAATCGTGCATTTCACCCCGTAGAGGTAATGCCTCCAAATCTTTAACGCAAAAACAACTGCCGCGAGCTCCAAATCGTGAGTCGGGTAGTTAATTTCGTGGATCTTTAGCTGTCGTGACGCATACGCGATCACCTTTCCCCTCTGCATCAAAACACACCCTAACCCTTGTCCCGATGCGTCAGAATATACCACCAGGTCCTCGTTACCGTCGGGTAGTGCTAACACTGGGGCTTGGGTCAACTTCTTCTTTAACTCTTCAAATGCTTTGGACTGAGCCTGACCCCATTCGTACTTTACTTCTTTACGTGTCAACTTTGTCAGTGGCGAAGCTATTCTCGAGAAGTCCTGAATGAACCTTCGATAGTAACCTGCCAATCCCAGAAAACTCCGAATCTCGGTTGGCGTCTTCGGGGTTTCCCATTCCTGTACTGCCTCTATCTTAGCCGGGTCAACCATAATGCCGTCTGCGTTGATAACGTGACCTAAGAATTGGACTTCCTTAAGCCAGAACACGCATTTGGAGAACTTGGCATACAACTTTTCTTTTTGTAGCGTCTCTAGTACTTCTCGAAGATGACAAGCATGATCACCTTCACTTTTCGAATAAATGAGTATGTCGTCTATAAACACTATCACCGACCTATCTAGCATCGGTCTACACACCTGGTTCATCATACTCATGAATGCTGCCGGAGCGTTCGTCAAGCCGAAAGACATCACGCGAAACTCGTAATGCCCATAACGCGTGCGAAACGCTGTCTTAGGTATGTCCTCTTCTCTTACCTTTAACTGATGATATCCCGACCGCAGATCGATCTTGGAGAACCATCTGGCGCCCTGTAGTTGGTCGAACAGATCATCGATCCTTGGTAGCGGATATTTGTTCTTTACTGTACGCTTGTTCAACTCTCTGTAGTCGATGCACATTCTCATGGCACCATCTTTCTTCTTTACGAACAGAACCGGAGCACCCCATGGAGAAATGCTTGGTCTGATAAATCCTCTATCCAAAAGTTCTTCCAACTGTACCATCAGCTCTTTCATCTCCAGAGGTGCAAGTCGGTACGGTGCTTTAGCCACGGGCTGGGCACCTGGCACTAAGTCTATCTGGAATTCTGTCTCCCGGTCAGGTGGTAACCCAGGCAACTCCTCAGGAAACACCCCCGGAAAATTACATACCACTGGTACGTCTTTTAACTCTCTCACCTTTACATCATTGTCTATCACATAGGCCAGGTAGGCCTCGCATCCGCGCCCTATATACTTCTCTGCCTTTATCATTGATATGACGTTCGTTAGTGAACCGTCGCGATCCCCGTACACCAAAACCTCGCCACCGTCTGGAGCTTTGAGCTGAACTATCTTTCGTCTACATATTATTCGGGCTTCGTTGGCAGCTAACCAATCCATACCCAAAACTATATCGAATCCTCCCAAGGTCATAACATACAACCTAACTGGGAATCTATGGCCATGAATCTTTATCGTGCAATTATCTACCAATTCACTTACTATCGTGGTCTTGCCCACTGCGGTTTCCACATTAAAGGCCTGCTCTACTCTAGTAACTTTGCATTTCATTCTTTTACACTTAGAAGATGATATAAAACTCCTACTGGCACCCGAATCAAATAATACTGAAACATAAGTGTGGTCAAGGATGAACGTACCTGACACAACATCTGGGTCTCCCCTAGCCTCCTCCTGTGTCAGTGCATACGCCCGGGTCCTTGCCTTCGGCTTCTCAGGTTCTTTACCCTTCTCGGTGCCAGTAGCCTTGGGTTTCCGACAGTCTTTGGCCATGTGGCCAGGTATCCCGCAGTTATAACAAGACTGTGCCCCGGGACACTCTCGAGAGTAGTGTCCGGTCTTTCCGCACCTATAGCACATATTTAACCCAACTCGGCACTCGCCCGAGTGCTTCCTGCCACACTTAGCACATTCAACCCCATCTTCAATCCTCAGTTTCTTCGTCTCCGGCCCCGCCCACTCTTTAGCTGGCCGTTTAACGGCATTGGTCACTTTCTTCTCAGTAGGCAGTGGGTCTGCGGATTCGAAGTCATCATAAACTATTCCAGCAAGTGATACCACAGATTCAAAACTCGTGGGAGCATTAGCTTTCACGTGCACACGGACTTTCTGTGGTAGTCCCTTGATGTAGTACTTAATCCTCTTTTCCTCAGTGTCCACCAGATGTGGAACCAGCTGAGCCAACTCTTGATATTTGGAGGTATACTGGCGATGAGTCATACTACCAGCACAGAGCCCCAGAAATTCCCTCTCAACTCTGTCAATCTCGTTCTGCGGGCAGAACTTAGTGATTAGCAGCTTTTTCATGTCGTCCCATTTCATCTTTTTCATCTCAGCAGAAGACTTGATTCTTTCGATCGATCTCCACCAGCTTAATGCCTCATTAGTGAATGAGTGAGCGGCAAACTTGACCGCTTGATCATCACGGCACTCACTAATGTTGATCACCCCATTCATTCTCTCTATCCACTCAAAAGTGGCAACAGCATCTTTCCGTCCATCATACTTCGGCGGGTCACACCCCCGAAAGGACTTATAGTTGCAACCCCGGGTTGCCATTTCATAATCAGAATCATCACTGTCAGTGACTTCAAGTCTCTTGCTGCTTTCCTCTTTCGTTTCTTTCTTCCCTATATTAAACTCTTTAAGGGCCTCGCCCAATGCTTCCGGTAGAACTTTCTTCAAGATTGAAGTAACCTCTGCCGCTATAGCTTCTTTCACAATCGGTTCCAACTCAAGCGCCTCATTAGGGGCATCGTTAGGAGCCGACACATGGTTCCCACTATCATTATGCTCCACATGCACCGATTCAGCTTCGTTGCGGGAGTGCTCACTTTCTTCAGGACGGTTCCGGTTACCTGGAGGTCGGCCTCGACGACCAGTACGACCCCCAGTGCGACCTCCTCTCTTTGCTCTAGCCATTTAGTGTCTACTGTGAACAAAGATAGCTCGTGTTATCAAGATAGGTAACAATTTAGAACACCTCGAGTACTGTAAATTACTAATTACAGAGACCGGTATGAAATCACTAATTTACTTTACTACTCGGGTTCTGAACATTTCCTTTCCGAGTAACATTTGCATCCAAGTTCAGAGTTTCTACTATAAGGCACGTACTATCTACTGTCTACTGTCTGTGCTAAGGCATGTACTATTTATGCTAAAGCATCTACTTTCTGCTATCTGTACTAAGGCGTTATTGTCTATGTTCTATGTAAGGACATTGACTACCTTCTGTCTACTATCTTTCCATGGACGGGCTGCTCCGACTGACATTCCTTCCCTTCCTTTGCTTTGTCCCATTCTCAGTTTAAGTTCAGACATTATCGCAAATGTCTGAATCTCTCAAACTATGGCTCTGATACCAACTTGAAACGCCCCAAAACGGGTACATCTCATAGTTGGCACACAACATAACAAACATAGTTCTTAAACCGGAAATCAGAATCTATTACAGCGGAAGTCTTTAATTCAAATCATTCATCAAACTATAACATGAAATATTGTCTATAACATGAACTATCAGGATTGGAAATGTCAGTCTTCAATACCGCAGCCCGATGTCCATGCTAACCAGCCCACATGGCTCTTTTATCTTTCTTTAGCTTTACCCTTTTTACCTGTCATGCATACTAAAAGTCAGCTAACGCTGGTGAGTTCTCTCTTTACTTTAAACTGTAAACTTTATCTTTGGTAGCTTAGTTTTATTAAATTAAACTAAGCTTTACTTTCACTTTCTTTGAAATAAACTTTTAACTATTACTTTAAAACTTTACAACGTTACAATTATAAATCTGTTACGTTACTATCTGTCATTAAAACTTTATCTTTAAGGAAACCCGTTAGGGTGTCCCACTGTACTCTGTCTATCATTTCACTTATACTTGACAAGTGACTTTATCATACTTTAACTATCACGTATGGATCGTGGTCCGAGGACCAGATCCCTATCTTGCTTACACCTCAGGGTAAGACTTTTACTTTAGCGCTGCCCACACCTCAGGGTGGGACTTTCTTTCTCGCTTGCACGTTAGTGCAAGACTCCTTTAACATTGCTCACACCTCAGGGTGAGACTTTCTCGCTTACACCGAAGTGAAGACTCCTTTAGCATCGCTTACACCGAAGTGTAAGACTCCTTTAGCATTGCTTACGCCGAAGTGTAAGACTCCTTTAGCATTGCTCACACCTCAGGGTGAGACTTCTACTTTAGCATGCCTGCAGGACTTTCTACTATGCAACTATTATGCAATGCAATTACACTATTACACAAATAGAAATGCAATCACATAACTTTCATATAGACAAATAACACATATTAACACATAAGCATATAACATGGTATTTGTCACTGTCACTGTCACTGTCACTGTCGAGCTGTACCGAAGTACGGCTCCTTTATCGTTCTTTCTTTAGCTCATTGTTATCTTTCAAAAACTTGTTTAAAAGATAATACTATGCTCTTCTGTTCTTTATCTTTCATTTTATAAAAATAACATTTTTATAAAATACTATACTTTGCCTTTCATTTTATAAAAATAACATTTTTATAAAATACTATACTTTGCCTTTCATTTTATAAAAATAACATTTTTATAAAATACTATACTTTGCCTTTCATTTTATAAAAATAACATTTTTATAAAATACTATACCAGTATGCATGCCAGCCCAAAACCATTAGGAAAAAGGGCAATAAAAACTCACCAGATGAATCGTTTCTGTTTACACCTAGCCGGTTCCTGAATGTCACTATGGTCACCCACAATCTGTATAATCAAGTCATAGGCGTAAGGCTGTGTTCCTAGGGGACACTTAGACATTACTAGGCTTGACTCAGATGTTTCGGGTCATGGTTTCATTATCGAAACTAGGTAGTTTCGAGTCCTGGCTCCTTATCGAAACTATGTAGTTTCGAGCCCTGGCTTCTTATCGAAAATAAGTAGTTTCGAGTCACTGCTTCTTATCGAAACTAAGTAGTTTCGAGTCACTGCTTCTTATCGAAACTAAGTAGTTTCGAGTCGTATGACTTATATAAATTCTTAGTTAAGGTCTTGGGTCTATATTGAAACTATGGTAGTTTCGATGGGTCTGCCCCTGTCGAAACTAGGTAGTTTCGATAGATGCGTCCATATCGAAACTAGTAGTTTCGACTGTGTAGTCTTCTTCCCCAAACAGAACCCTAGATCTGGTCCCTTTGTTCTAATCGATCAAGCTTTGAACTTTTTACGTTCGAAATGTTCCATTTTCCCCCATGAACCCAAACCCGTGGTTTGTTTCCAGTTTCACACGTAAAAATCTAAACCTTTACTCGATTATTAACCCGAAACCCGAAAGTTACAAAAACTCAGATTTAGGCATAATAATTACCTGTTACAGCTTCCTTCTCGTTTCTTTATGCTCCAGAGATGTTGAGCAACAATCCTCGAGACTTTGAGCTTGATCCCGAGCTTTCTCTCTCTAGACCCAAACTTTCACTCTCTCTTTCTCTCACTAGAAACTTGCGTGACAAGTGTGGTGAATGAGGGAGAGGCTGATGGCTGCTGCTATGAAGGCTCCCTGTCATTTTTCGGGCCCATGGGCCGAAACTTTGGCCAAGCCCACTTTGTTTCCTTTATTTGGGTTTCTATTTATTTTGGGATGTTACAAGTCTACCCCTCTTACGAAAGGTTTCGTCCTCGAAACCTGTTATAAGTCAAACAGGTGCGGGTACGACTCTTTCATTTCTGTCTCGGTTTCCCATGTAGCTTCCGAACCTTTACGATGCTTCCATTGTACTTTGACTAACTGTATCACTTTATTCCGTAACCGCTTTTCTTTCCTGTCTAATATGGCGACGGGTTCCTCGATGTAATTGAGGCTATTATCTATCTCGATGTCGTCAAGTGTCACGTGTGCCGATTCGTCGGCCAGGCACTTGCGCAAGTGCGACACGTGGAAGGTTGGGTGAATTCCACTCAGCTCATCAGGTAATTCTAACCGGTAAGCGACTTCACCAACCCGTGCTAGTATTTTGAAAGGCCCGACGAATCTTGGGCTTAACTTCCCTCTCTTTCTGAATCGTATGATCCCCTTCCAGGGAGATACTTTCAATAGTACTTGATCCCCGACCTTGAATTCGATTGGTCTTCGCCTTTTATCCGCGTAGGACTTTTGACGGTCCTGTGCAGCTTTCATTCTGGCCTTGATCTGGTCAATCTTTTCAGAGGTTGTTGTGACTACCTCTAAACTCCCCAACTCTTTCTGTCCTACCTCGCCCCAACAGACCGGGGTTCGGCATCTTCTACCATACAACATTTCGTAGGGCGGCACTTGTAATAAAGTCCATGGTGATACGTTCCCACTTCCATTCGGGTATTTCCAGAGGCTGGATCTTCCCGTACGGTTTCTGATGCTCTGCTTTAACTTGTGAGCAAGTCAGACACTTGCTTACATATCCGGTCACATCATTCTTCATGTTAGGCCACCAATACTCTTTCTTCAAATCCTGGTACATTTTCGTGGTTCCTGGGTGGATGGAATATCGAGACTTATGGGCCTCGTCAAGTACTTTGGCCCTAAGCTCTCCGCCCTTCGGTACCCACATGCGACCACACCTGGTCCTCACTCCATGAGTGTTTAATTCTAACTTTGTCTGTTGACCGACCATTCTTTCTTTCTTTATGTTCTCTTCCTTTAGTGCTTCCTTCTGTGCTGCTTCTAGCTCTGTCATAAAATCTGGGGTTATCACTAACTGGTACGCTTTTACCCTAATAGGAGAATGATTCTCCTTACGACTTAGGGCATCAGCGACCACATTCGCCTTTCCCGGGTGGTATAGGATCTCACAGTCATAGTCTTTCAGCAATTCTAACCACCGCCTTTGCCGCATATTCAGGTCTTTCTGTTCGAAGAAATACTTCAAGCTCTTGTGATCCGAATAAATCGTGCATTTCACCCCGTAGAGGTAATGCCTCCAAATCTTTAACGCAAAAACAACTGCCGCGAGCTCCAAATCGTGAGTCGGGTAGTTAATTTCGTGGATCTTTAGCTGTCGTGACGCATACGCGATCACCTTTCCCCTCTGCATCAAAACACACCCTAACCCTTGTCCCGATGCGTCAGAATATACCACCAGGTCCTCGTTACCGTCGGGTAGTGCTAACACTGGGGCTTGGGTCAACTTCTTCTTTAACTCTTCAAATGCTTTGGACTGAGCCTGACCCCATTCGTACTTTACTTCTTTACGTGTCAACTTTGTCAGTGGCGAAGCTATTCTCGAGAAGTCCTGAATGAACCTTCGATAGTAACCTGCCAATCCCAGAAAACTCCGAATCTCGGTTGGCGTCTTCGGGGTTTCCCATTCCTGTACTGCCTCTATCTTAGCCGGGTCAACCATAATGCCGTCTGCGTTGATAACGTGACCTAAGAATTGGACTTCCTTAAGCCAGAACGCGCATTTGGAGAACTTGGCATACAACTTTTCTTTTTGTAGCGTCTCTAGTACTTCTCGAAGATGACAAGCATGATCACCTTCACTTTTCGAATAAATGAGTATGTCGTCTATAAACACTATCACCGACCTATCTAGCATCGGTCTACACACCTGGTTCATCATACTCATGAATGCTGCCGGAGCGTTCGTCAAGCCGAAAGACATCACGCGAAACTCGTAATGCCCATAACGCGTGCGAAACGCTGTCTTAGGTATGTCCTCTTCTCTTACCTTTAACTGATGATATCCCGACCGCAGATCGATCTTGGAGAACCATCTGGCGCCCTGTAGTTGGTCGAACAGATCATCGATCCTTGGTAGCGGATATTTGTTCTTTACTGTACGCTTGTTCAACTCTCTGTAGTCGATGCACATTCTCATGGCACCATCTTTCTTCTTTACGAACAGAACCGGAGCACCCCATGGAGAAATGCTTGGTCTGATAAATCCTCTATCCAAAAGTTCTTCCAACTGTACCATCAGCTCTTTCATCTCCAGAGGTGCAAGTCGGTACGGTGCTTTAGCCACGGGCTGGGCACCTGGCACTAAGTCTATCTGGAATTCTGTCTCCCGGTCAGGTGGTAACCCAGGCAACTCCTCAGGAAACACCCCCGGAAAATTACATACCACTGGTACGTCTTTTAACTCTCTCACCTTTACATCATTGTCTATCACATAGGCCAGGTAGGCCTCGCATCCGCGCCCTATATACTTCTCTGCCTTTATCATTGATATGACGTTCGTTAGTGAACCGTCGCGATCCCCGTACACCAAAACCTCGCCACCGTCTGGAGCTTTGAGCTGAACTATCTTTCGTCTACATATTATTCGGGCTTCGTTGGCAGCTAACCAATCCATACCCAAAACTATATCGAATCCTCCCAAGGTCATAACATACAACCTAACTGGGAATCTATGGCCATGAATCTTTATCGTGCAATTATCTACCAATTCACTTACTATCGTGGTCTTGCCCACTGCGGTTTCCACATTAAAGGCCTGCTCTACTCTAGTAACTTTGCATTTCATTCTTTTACACTTAGAAGATGATATAAAACTCCTACTGGCACCCGAATCAAATAATACTGAAACATAAGTGTGGTCAAGGATGAACGTACCTGACACAACATCTGGGTCTCCCCTAGCCTCCTCCTGTGTCAGTGCATACGCCCGGGTCCTTGCCTTCGGCTTCTCAGGTTCTTTACCCTTCTCGGTGCCAGTAGCCTTGGGTTTCCGACAGTCTTTGGCCATGTGGCCAGGTATCCCGCAGTTATAACAAGACTGTGCCCCGGGACACTCTCGAGAGTAGTGTCCGGTCTTTCCGCACCTATAGCACATATTTAACCCAACTCGGCACTCGCCCGAGTGCTTCCTGCCACACTTAGCACATTCAACCCCATCTTCAATCCTCAGTTTCTTCGTCTCCGGCCCCGCCCACTCTTTAGCTGGCCGTTTAACGGCATTGGTCACTTTCTTCTCAGTAGGCAGTGGGTCTGCGGATTCGAAGTCATCATAAACTATTCCAGCAAGTGATACCACAGATTCAAAACTCGTGGGAGCATTAGCTTTCACGTGCACACGGACTTTCTGTGGTAGTCCCTTGATGTAGTACTTAATCCTCTTTTCCTCAGTGTCCACCAGATGTGGAACCAGCTGAGCCAACTCTTGATATTTGGAGGTATACTGGCGATGAGTCATACTACCAGCACAGAGCCCCAGAAATTCCCTCTCAACTCTGTCAATCTCGTTCTGCGGGCAGAACTTAGTGATTAGCAGCTTTTTCATGTCGTCCCATTTCATCTTTTTCATCTCAGCAGAAGACTTGATTCTTTCGATCGATCTCCACCAGCTTAATGCCTCATTAGTGAATGAGTGAGCGGCAAACTTGACCGCTTGATCATCACGGCACTCACTAATGTTGATCACCCCATTCATTCTCTCTATCCACTCAAAAGTGGCAACAGCATCTTTCCGTCCATCATACTTCGGCGGGTCACACCCCCGAAAGGACTTATAGTTGTAACCCCGGGTTGCCATTTCATAATCAGAATCATCACTGTCAGTGACTTCAAGTCTCTTGCTGCTTTCCTCTTTCGTTTCTTTCTTCCCTATATTAAACTCTTTAAGGGCCTCGCCCAATGCTTCCGGTAGAACTTTCTTCAAGATTGAAGTAACCTCTGCCGCTATAGCTTCTTTCACAATCGGTTCCAACTCAAGCGCCTCATTAGGGGCATCGTTAGGAGCCGACACATGGTTCCCACTATCATTATGCTCCACATGCACCGATTCAGCTTCGTTGCGGGAGTGCTCACTTTCTTCAGGACGGTTCCGGTTACCTGGAGGTCGGCCTCGACGACCAGTACGACCCCCAGTGCGACCTCCTCTCTTTGCTCTAGCCATTTAGTGTCTACTGTGAACAAAGATAGCTCGTGTTATCAAGATAGGTAACAATTTAGAACACCTCGAGTACTGTAAATTACTAATTACAGAGACCGGTATGAAATTACTAATTTACTTTACTACTCGGGTTCTGAACATTTCCTTTCCGAGTAACATTTGCATCCAAGTTCAGAGTTTCTACTATAAGGCACGTACTATCTACTGTCTACTGTCTGTGCTAAGGCATGTACTATTTATGCTAAAGCATCTACTTTCTGCTATCTGTACTAAGGCGTTATTGTCTATGTTCTATGTAAGGACATTGACTACCTTCTGTCTACTATCTTTCCATGGACGGGCTGCTCCGACTGACATTCCTTCCCTTCCTTTGCTTTGTCCCATTCTCAGTTTAAGTTCAGACATTATCGCAAATGTCTGAATCTCTCAAACTATGGCTCTGATACCAACTTGAAACGCCCCAAAACGGGTACATCTCATAGTTGGCACACAACATAACAAACATAGTTCTTAAACCGGAAATCAGAATCTATTACAGCGGAAGTCTTTAATTCAAATCATTCATCAAACTATAACATGAAATATTGTCTATAACATGAACTATCAGGATTGGAAATGTCAGTCTTCAATACCGCAGCCCGATGTCCATGCTAACCAGCCCACATGGCTCTTTTATCTTTCTTTAGCTTTACCCTTTTTACCTGTCATGCATACTAAAAGTCAGCTAACGCTGGTGAGTTCTCTCTTTACTTTAAACTGTAAACTTTATCTTTGGTAGCTTAGTTTTATTAAATTAAACTAAGCTTTACTTTCACTTTCTTTGAAATAAACTTTTAACTATTACTTTAAAACTTTACAACGTTACAATTATAAATCTGTTACGTTACTATCTGTCATTAAAACTTTATCTTTAAGGAAACCCGTTAGGGTGTCCCACTGTACTCTGTCTATCATTTCACTTATACTTGACAAGTGACTTTATCATACTTTAACTATCACGTATGGATCGTGGTCCGAGGACCAGATCCCTATCTTGCTTACACCTCAGGGTAAGACTTTTACTTTAGCGCTGCCCACACCTCAGGGTGGGACTTTCTTTCTCGCTTGCACGTTAGTGCAAGACTCCTTTAGCATTGCTCACACCTCAGGGTGAGACTTTCTCGCTTACACCGAAGTGAAGACTCCTTTAGCATCGCTTACACCGAAGTGTAAGACTCCTTTAGCATTGCTTACGCCGAAGTGTAAGACTCCTTTAGCATTGCTCACACCTCAGGGTGAGACTTCTACTTTAGCATGCCTGCAGGACTTTCTACTATGCAACTATTATGCAATGCAATTACACTATTACACAAATAGAAATGCAATCACATAACTTTCATATAGACAAATAACACATATTAACACATAAGCATATAACATGGTATTTGTCACTGTCACTGTCACTGTCACTGTCGAGCTGTACCGAAGTACGGCTCCTTTATCGTTCTTTCTTTAGCTCATTGTTATCTTTCAAAAACTTGTTTAAAAGATAATACTATGCTCTTCTGTTCTTTATCTTTCATTTTATAAAAATAACATTTTTATAAAATACTATACTTTGCCTTTCATTTTATAAAAATAACATTTTTATAAAATACTATACTTTGCCTTTCATTTTATAAAAATAACATTTTTATAAAATACTATACCAGTATGCATGCCAGCCCAAAACCATTAGGAAAAAGGGCAATAAAAACTCACCAGATGAATCGTTTCTGTTTACACCTAGCCGGTTCCTGAATGTCACTATGGTCACCCACAATCTGTATAATCAAGTCATAGGCGTAAGGCTGTGTTCCTAGGGGACACTTAGACATTACTAGGCTTGACTCAGATGTTTCGGGTCATGGTTTCATTATCGAAACTAGGTAGTTTCGAGTCCTGGCTCCTTATCGAAACTATGTAGTTTCGAGCCCTGGCTTCTTATCGAAACTAAGTAGTTTCGAGTCACTGCTTCTTATCGAAACTAAGTAGTTTCGAGTCACTGCTTCTTATCGAAACTAAGTAGTTTCGAGTCGTATGACTTATATAAATTCTTAGTTAAGGTCTTGGGTCTATATTGAAACTATGGTAGTTTCGATGGGTCTGCCCCTGTCGAAACTAGGTAGTTTCGATAGATGCGTCCATATCGAAACTAGTAGTTTCGACTGTGCAGTCTTCTTCCCCAAACAGAACCCTAGATCTGGTCCCTTTGTTCTAATCGATCAAGCTTTGAACTTTTTACGTTCGAAATGTTCCATTTTCCCCCATGAACCCAAACCCGTGGTTTGTTTCCAGTTTCACACGTAAAAATCTAAACCTTTACTCGATTATTAACCCGAAACCCGAAAGTTACAAAAACTCAGATTTAGGCATAATAATTACCTGTTACAGCTTCCTTCTCGTTTCTTTATGCTCCAGAGATGTTGAGCAACAATCCTCGAGACTTTGAGCTTGATCCCGAGCTTTCTCTCTCTAGACCCAAACTTTCACTCTCTCTTTCTCTCACTAGAAACTTGCGTGACAAGTGTGGTGAATGAGGGAGAGGCTGATGGCTGCTGCTATGAAGGCTCCCTGTCATTTTTCGGGCCCATGGGCCGAAACTTTGGCCAAGCCCACTTTGTTTCCTTTATTTGGGTTTCTATTTATTTTGGGATGTTACATATAATCCACCTGATTGGCCATCGATTGAACCTGGATTCATGGGGCTTTTGTTAGTGGGATTGAAACGAACACAATGGTGCAAATTTTACCTGAAATGAACACGAATTGGGGAAGAACGACTGAGAGGAGCGACTTCGTGTTCGTCGACTTATCTGGGTAACACCGGGGTGATTTCAGACGTGATTTAGGTATGGGAAGCTTGCAATGGATGTAGCAAATGACGGGGAGTGCCAATTTATACACAATTCATACAGGGATGGGTCGATCGAGTAAATGAGTATCAATGGGGTTTCGGTTACGAGTTTGTGATTGATTAGTTCATAACTTCTCAATTGATTCTGAGGGACGATTCGTTTGGATGTCCCCAACGTTATGCCGGTTATGATTTTGCACGAAAATGGGTTAAAGATCGAGTTTGCAATCGGTGGTCTCAAAACCGGTGTGTCGGGGGATTCGAACTCACGATCAGAAGGGGAGGGGGGTTTCACCCGGATGTTGCAACCATGCCCCTGAAGTTTCAGGGTTTGGCCAAACAGGTCCTTGGGCTTTTAAGGCTTTATTATTTTATGTATGTAACTTATTTTTAATTGGAATTGAGGTTTCAAAAATTACATTTTCAACCCCGGACATTTATATGTCATGCAACCATTTAATCTAGAATTTTGTTTTTTATAAAATCAAATAAATCATTTAGTTATAATTAAAGGTTATAAATAAATAATTCAAAATGTAATTTACTAAATAAGATTAATTTTGATTGAGACACATAAACCCTGATTTACTTTTTATAAATTGTTTATATGTATATCTAGGTTTAGAAAATAACTTAGTATGTATATATATATTTATATAAAAGAGGGGTAACAATTATTATTTACATAATACCTTACATAAATATTTATTACTTTAGGATTTGAAATAATTGCATTGTATGTATAAATACTTATGAAATTTAGTGGGCAAATGGGACAGTTTCATAAATGCAAATCACCAAATACTGGAATTACAAGTGTCGGAGTAGTTAAAATAAAGCCGGAATTTCCTGGGGATTACAGTCTCCCCAACTTGAGGAGATTTCGTCCCGAAATTTATTAAGAAGAGGGTCCTGGAAATAGATGTGGGTATTTGGCTTTCATTTGATCCTCACGCTCCCAAGTGAACTCAGGGCCACGGTTGGATTCCCATCGAACCTTAACGATTGGAATTCGACTTCGCTTGAGTTGCTTAACTTCTCGGTCCATGATCTCCACAGGCTTCTCAACGAAGTGTATTGTTTCGTCAATGTGAACCTCGTCAAGTGGTATGTGGAGATTCTCGTCAGCTAAGCATTTCTTTAGGTTCGAGACATGAAATGTCGGATGAACGTTGCTGAGTCCTTCAGGTAGATCCAACCTGTAGGCTACCTTCCCAATTCACTCAAGGATTTTGAAAGGACCTACGAATCTAGGAGCAAGTTTCCCTTTCTTTCCAAAACGAACTACGCCCTTCCAATGGGATACTTTGAGAAGAACCAGATCGCCAACTTGAAATTCTATGGGTTTTCGGTGTTTGTCGGCATAGCTCTTCTGCTGGCTTCTTGCTGTCAGAAGGTTGTCTCTGATTAACATTATTTTGTCGGAAGTCTCTTGAATAAGTTCAGGACCAGTGATTTGTGATTCACCGATTTCAGTCCAGCAGATAGGAGAACGGCACTTTCGACCATAAAGTGCTTCAAAAGGAGCCATGTTAATGCTTGTGTGATAACTGTTTTTGTATGAGAATTCGACTAGGGATAGATGTAAATCCCAATTTCCCTTGAAGTAAATGACACAGGCTCTAAGCATGTCTTCGAGGGTTTGAATCGTTCGCTCAGATTGACCATCAGTTTGCGGATGGTAAGCAGTACTAAGATTTAGTTGAGTACCTAGAGCTGATTGTAGGGATTGCCAGAAACGGGAGGTGAATCGTCCATCACGATCAGAAATAATGTTGAGAGGCACACCGTGACGACTAACGATTTCATCAATATAGATTCGAGCTAGTTTTTCAACTCGATAGTCCTCACGTATGGGTATGAAATGAGCAGACTTTGTTAAGCGGTCGATGATTACCCAAATGCTATCATGACCACGAGATGTGTGTGGGAGTTTGGTTATAAAGTCCATGGAAATACACTCCCATTTCCACACGGGTATCTCGGGTTGTTCAAGTAAACCGGATGGACGCTGGTGCTCGGCTTTAACCATTAAACAAGTAAGGCATTTGGACACATATAGGGCAATGTCCTTTTTCATACCAGGCCACCAGTATTGAGTACGGAGATCCGTGTACATTTTGTCTGCACCAGGATGTACATAATAACGAGTCTTGTGAGCCTCGTTCATGATAACGGTACGAAGGTTGTCACGATCCGGAATCCAGATACGATTTAGAAAGTAAAGTAATCCATTGGGTTTGGTTTCAAGTTAGAGTTCAGCACCACATGACATTTCATTGTACATGTTTCCTTCAGTGACAGAAAGATGTTGTGCTTCTAGGATGCGAGTTTGAATATCATTTTGGATTCGAATGCTGTGGATCTTGATAGGTTCCTTACGGCTAAGAGCATCAGCCACTACATTCGCCTTACCAGGATGATAACGAATATTACAGTCGTAGTCATTTAGGAGTTCAACCCAACGCCTTTGCCTCATGTTGAGTTCCTTTTGGTTGAAAATGTGTTGGAGACTCTTGTGATCGGTGTAAACCTCACATTTGGTACCATATAGGTAATGTCTCCAAATTTTAAGTGCAAATAAGACCGCACCCAACTCAAGATCGTGCGTCGTATAATTCTTCTCATGGATTTTGAGTTGTCGGGACGCATAAGCAATCACTTTGCCTCGCTGCATTAGTACACAACCAAGGCCTAAGTGGGAAGCGTCACAGTAAACGAAAAAATCTTTGGTTCCATCAGGAAGAGTCAGGATAGGAGCCTCACACAGTTTCTGTTTTAGGGTTTGGAAGGCTTCCTCTTGTTTTGGTGCCCACTCGTAGGGTTTTCCTTTGTGAGTTAAGGCTGTGAGTGGTACCGCGATCTTTGAAAAGTTTGCTATGAAACGACGGTAATAGCCCGCTAAACCTAGAAATGAGCGAACTTCGGTAGGGGTCTTTGGAGCTTGCCAGTTCTTTACTGCTTCAATCTTAGCGAGATCCACGTGAATACCCTTCTCGTTGACTATATGACCCAAGAATTGGACTTCCTTTAGCCAAAATTCACATTTGGAGAACTTAGCGTATAATTGCTCCTTTTTCAAGAGATCCAAAACCAGACGCAAGTGTTCTTCGTGTTCCGCTTTGGATTTTGAATATATGAGGATATCGTCAATGAAGACGATCACGAACTTGTCCAAGTACGGCTTACACACGCGGTTCATAAGATCCATAAATACCGCGGGTGCATTGGTTAGTCCGAAGGGCATAACCATGAACTCGTAATGGCCATATCTAGTACGAAAGGCTGTTTTGGGGATATCGGATTCGAGGACTCGTAACTGATGATAACCAGAACGAAGATCGATCTTAGAGAAATAAGTCGAGCCTTGAAGTTGGTCAAATAGATCATCAATCCTCGGGAGTGGGTATCGGTTCTTCACGGTAAGTTTGTTGAGTTCCCGATAGTCGATGCACATCCGAAAAGAACCATCCTTCTTCTTGACAAATAAAACAGGTGCTCCCCAAGGGGAAACACTAGGACGAATAAACCCCTTATCAGAAAGTTCTCGGAGTTGACTTGAAAGTTCTTGCATCTCTGATGGTGCAAGACGGTAAGGTGATTTAGCCACGGGGTTTGCTCCTGGCACTAGGTCAATACGGAATTCGACTTGACGTATGGGAGGAAGACCGGGTAAATCTTCGGGAAAAACTTCAGGGAAGTCTTTGATTACAGGAATGTCTTGGAGGTTCTTATCCTTGACTTTTCGTTCCACAATATGGGCCAAGAATGCCACACATTTCTTCCGTAAATACTTCTGTGCGGTAGTGCAAGACATAAGCTTGAGTCCCTTTGACGGCTTCTCACCATAAACGTTCAAAACTTCACCCGAGTCAAGAGGGATACGGATATACTTGTCCAAACAGACGACTTCAGCATGGTGCTTGGTTAGCCAGTCCATGCCTACTATGATGTCGAAACCTCCGAGGGCCATAGGAATAAGATTGATTGAAAAGTCATGATCGTTCAAGGTTAAGGTACAATCTCTAATGATGGTGTCACATGAAACAGAATAACCATCCGCTACTAAAATATCAAAGGGTTTGTCTAACTTAGCTCGACTCATAGCGAGTTGTGGTTCAAATTCAAAGGACACGAAACTCCTATCGGAACCAGTATCAAATAGGATGGAAGCATATTGTTGATTAATTGGGTACGTACCGTTCACCACATCGTTGTTGGCTTGTGCCTCATTGGCATTGATGTTGAAGGCACGTCCTCGAGCTACGGGGTTTGCATTCCCCTGATTCATATTCCCCTGGTTCCTGTTTCCCTGGATCATGTTACCTTGGTTCCCGTTCCCCTGTATCATGTTGCCTTGATTCATGTTGGCTTGGTTCACAATGACCAACCTAGGGCAACGGTTCCCGAAATGATTTGGGTCTCCACACTCGTAACAAGCACGACCCCGAGCGAAAGCAGTAGGAACAGGAACAGCAGTTTGATTAGCTTGGTAGGCTCGAGGAGCAGTACGGCAGATGTTAGCCGTATGCCCAGAACGTCTACAATTGGTACATAGACGGCATGGCATGTAGGTAGTATGATGGAGCTGGCAGGTGTTGCATAGAGGTAGAGTCCCCACATAAGGCTTCTTGTTGGGGTTGAAGGCAGTAGGGGCTACTTGGGCTAAAGGAGTAGCAGGTGTGATAATGGCGAAGTTCTTGCCTTTTCTCTTTTTGCCATTGAAGGAGGACTCAGCCTTGGTCTCCTTAGTGGGTTCAGTGGTGGATTTTTCAATGTTTCTCTTGGCACCTTTCTTGAACAAGGTTCCTGCTTTAACATGGTTGTCTGATAGAGTGGCAGCTAGACGGATAGCTTCCTCAAGAGTGGCTGGGTTACTACCCAACACGGTATCTTGAATTTGCATGGGCAAACCATTGATGTACTTCTCAATGGCTCGGGAGAGAGGAGTGACCATATGGGGCACCAGTAGGCTAAGCTCATGAAAGCGGGTGGTGTAGGCAAGGCTTTCACCACTGTCTTGTTTGAGATCCCAGAATTCAGCTTCTAGTTTCTTGACCTCATTACGGGGGCAAAACTCATCTGTCATGAGTGTCTTCACTTCAACCCAAGGCAAGGCTAGTGCGACCTCTATCCCACGGTTACGTTTTTCCCCATTCCACCATGTGAGTGCCCTTTTCTGGAAGACACTAGTAACATAACGAACCTTTAGGTTTTCAGGACAGTCAGCATTGATGAAAGTTCCCTCAATGCTTTCAAACCATTGGAGAAGTCCAGTAGCTCCTTCGTTCCCATAGAACTTGGTGGGGTTGCAGGAGTTGAAGTGTTTGAATGTACACGTGGGATTCCTTGGTGCAGTATTCTGGTTCAGTTGGTTGACCATAGTTGGTAGGATCGTAGCCATTTGCTGGATGATCCTATCAGTGAGGTTGTTCCTACGCTCATGACGAGGAGGCATTCTACAAACGGGGGAATAGGAAGTTCATATGATTTGAATCATGAATAAGAATTTGCAATTTAATCATGAGATGTTAGATGAAGCATACATGGTACCCTAATGGGCACATTGACTTATCAAAGTACTTTAAATCTTTCTAATGTTTGAGAAGTCATGCTTTAGCCTATAAGTGGACACTCATCCCAAGAATTCCTAGGAAAGCATAACTGGTCCATCGGTTGATTTGGATTTATACGAGATGCTTTCCTAGACATAACTCCCAGAATACAGGCATCCACCCTTCCGGATTGCACAAGTTCTCATTCATTAGTTAGAACCTACATACCTTTGACGAGAGTTTCCTTCGGATTAGACTATTAAGTCTAAGTGTAAGTTTCATGTAGTTCAAGTAGTTCCAAATCATTTCAAGTAGACTCTTGAATGTTGAAGTTCATGTAGTTGTATCAAGTATTCAAAAATAGATAGGTGTAGGTAAGTATGCATGGTAGGAATAAGGTGGAGTTCCTAATAAAAGACACGAGTTAGACTCATGTTTGGGACTCCTAGGTTATAGTCTAGGTCATGTGTCAAATAACCTAATTCCCTATAACCATAGCTCTGATACCAATCTGTCACACCCCGACCGGCGGCCGATTAAACGTCGGGGCTGACGCGGTTGTTCATAAGCACATGATCATCTATTATTAAATGACAATATTTATTCATCCACTTAAAATCATCTGTTACATAGAAAATGGAAAACGAAACGTTCAAAACATAACATAATTTAAATTAATCTAGGTCCAAGTCCTAGATGAGTAGGTAGGGTCCTCAAATTTGTGCACATGAAACATGTGAGTAAATGTCAACTACAAGTAGTTGGTGAGTAACATAGGTTTTGACACTAACAAAGGTTAAGTAAAAAGTGTTTGTAATTCAATACTGTTCAAAGCGTAACTATGACATAAATGTGAAAACATACAAAGTTCCAAGCGTACAATTCAATCCGTAGTAAATGGAAAACTGGTAAGTACAATCCCACTGATTGTGTTTTGGAAAAATAGTAATATGGTACACACAAAACCCGCCAAGGTTCGTGTTAACTGGAATCGGATTCCCCTATAAATGATCAAGTTAGGTACTACCTTAGGCTTGGGTAGCAGGTTAATGAATGTACTAGCATGAACACATGTAATGGCCACCAAGCAGTTTAAGACATAAAGCATATAGTAAATAGCATGAGAACATTGGGATTGAATTTGGTAAGTATGGTAAGTAAACATGTTCCACCCCAAGTATTTGTAAACAATAGTAAAGAGAAAGGGGGCTATGAACTCACTTGAATCAAAGCTAGGAATGTATGAACTGGTAAAGATTGTTAGGTCTCGCGAGGAACTCTCACCTCAAACCTACACGTGTAATAGTAACCTAATTTCAATATACGTCTAAATGGTATTTAGGAGACATTGGGACGTATGGGGATTCGGGACCGGACATAGGGCTTGTGTAGTTTCTTGGTAGGGAAACATATGTATTTAAAATGTTAAGAAAAATGATTTGGGTTTCATTCACCTTTATTTATAAATTAAAAACTCTTAATGTGAAAAAGGTTTTATTTAATATTGCGTATGAATATTAAACTCACATAATGTGGTATGAAAAATAATATACTTGGAACAATAAATTTATAAAGTGAAAAAATGTTTAATAAGTTTCATCAGAATAATTTTAATTAAATTATTAATAAATAATAGGTAATTAATTCATTTAAACAAAAATGGTAGAAATGGTTAGATAATCTAATAATTCATTTTAAATAATTTTCAAGACACTAAGTATCTTTTACATAAAATTAATTGCACTTTATAAAATAATTATTTATAATAATTACTTATGTGTTTATAAAGTTAAGAGTATTTAAATGAATATTCTTTATCAATCAATAATAATAACTTTAAAAAGCTTAATACTATTTAAACATATAAATAGAATTTGTGGAATAATATAAATAACAAAATTAGATTAGTCTAAACAATTATTTATACGTTTATTTAGAATTTACAAAGGTTTTAACATAATAAAATTAACTAGAAAAGTTTATATGTCAAAAATGTATCTAAAGGGTTTAAAGTAAAAAAAAAGAGCAAGATCAGGCCACCCAGGGACTCGATCCTGCGCCTGCGGGCGGTTTCCGGGTCATACCACGCGCTAACCACCGGACCAGGGCATAGTGCCTTGTCCAATGGTCGTTCCGTTTGGTTTTGATAAGCAATACCCGATGTCCCTTCGTCCCTAAATTACTCCGACGAACCCTAGCCCTATAATCCACCTGATTGGCCATCGATTGAACCTGGATTCATGGGGCTTTTGTTAGTAGGATTGAAACGAACACAATGGTGCAAATTTTACCTGAAATGAACACGAATTGGGGAAGAACGACTGAGAGGAGCGACTTCGTGTTCGTTGACTTATCTGGGTAACACCGGGGTGATTTCAGACGTGATTTAGGTATGGGAAGCTTGCAATGGATGTAGCAAATGACGGGGAGTGCCAATTTATACACAGTTCATACGGGGATGGGTCGATCGAGTAAATGAGTATCAATGGGGTTTCGGTTACGAGTTTGTGATTGATTAGTTCCTAAATTCTCAATTGATTCTGATGGACGATTCGTTTGGATGTCCCCAACGTTATGCCGGTTATGATTTTGCACGAAAATGGGTTAAAGATCGAGTTTGCAATCGGTGGTCTCAAACCGGTGTGTCGGGGGATTCGAACTCACGATCAGAAGGGGAGGGGGGTTTCACCCGGATGTTGCAACCATGCCCCTGAAGTTTCAGGGTTTGGCCAAACAGGTCCTTGGGCTTTTAAGGCTTTATTATTTTATGTATGTAACTTATTTTTAATTGGAATTGAGGTTTCAAAAATTACATTTTCAACCCCGGACATTTATATGTCATGCAATCATTTAATCTAGATTTTTTTTTATAAAATCAAATAAATCATTTAGTTATAATTAAAGGTTATAAATAAATAATTCAAAATGTAATTTACTAAATAAGATTAATTTTGATTGAGACACATAAACCCTGATTTACTTTTTATAAATTGTTTATATGTATATCTAGGTTTAGAAAATAACTTAGTATGTATATATATATTTATATAAAAGAGGGGTAACAATTATTATTTACATAATACCTTACATAAATATTTATTACTTTAGGATTTGAAATAATTGCATTGTATGTATAAATACTTATGAAATTTAGTGGGCAAATGGGACAGTTTCATAAATGCAAATCACCAAATACTGGAATTACAAGTGTCGGAGTAGTTAAAATAAAGCCGGAATTTCCTGGGGATTACAAACCCCCACTCCACCCCACCTACCCCTCACCCACCCCCTAAAAACCTAAACCCCCAACCCCTCCAAAACCTAACCTAAAAGCTAAACTAAACCCAAAAGCTAAACGCAACTTTCAATGTGGTGTAGTGGTAGGAAGCCTGGATTCTCTAAAAATACCCAGGTTCTATCCCCACTAGCATCACTTTGGGAAGAGGCATGGTGGCTCAATGAAGGAAGACCTGGATCTTTTTGATCTCCGGTTCGATCTCGAGGGCGTCCGGGTTTTACCACCAGTGGGCTTTCGGGCGGGTGGGTTTTCCCCGGAACTGGAGATAACTTGGGGCGCTTAAGGGCTCCGTACGGCTGGGTTGGGCCAGCTGGCGGTGGCCTTTTGCGAATGGGTCACCCCGTACAGAGTATTTAGGAAATTCTATGTTTGTTGGCCGTAAAAAAAAAACCCCCAAAAGTTAAACCGACTACTTTTTTTTAAACGAGGACGATGTGGAAACAAGGTCTCTGAAGCAGTTTTTTAATTTTTGATTTATTTTTTAAATTATTTTTTTTTTTACATTAAATAAGTAGTTTTTTGGTTTTCTCATAAACATTGAGTTTTCTTATAATCATTCCCCTAAGTTTACCTTGAGTTTTCTTATATATATATATATAAGGGCATGTTCTTTTGAGAACCAACTATATGTTGAGAACCGAAAGAACCGCACAAAACGTGTACATATCGCTTTAGTGAAAAAAGTAAAATTCAACAACAATGTTTTATTTATCTCTTCCCACTCTTAGTTTGAGTTTATCTCCTCTCTCCTTAATTTTTTTAAGAAAAGTATAAAAATATGCATATATGCATTCATTTGTGCATATAGTGTGAGTGCATATATGCATTTAAAAAAACGACTATAAATTCGAGGTCTTTTAAACCAAACCTTAAACATATTGAAATGTACATGAATTCTAGTCAATTTATATTATAAATAGAGGAAGAGTTAATGCGGTTCTCACGGTTCTTGACATATTGTTGGTTCTCAAAAGAACATACCCCTATATATATATATATATAACTTTTATAATATTTATGACGTAATATGATCCGACAAATGAACCGGTAAAACGACCAGTTCAACGTCTAATCCAGTTCTAAAAACATTAAACTTATCTCATTTACTTGTAATTATTAAACAAGCCACGTTTTCTCCTAAACACCCACGGTTTTACTTCGTCTCCAAGTTTCTCTATGTACGAAACATAAGTTTAAGATGCTAACGAGTGACTTGACCCGGGCTTAAGTGTTCTCCAAGTTTTCACCTTGGTGGCCAAGTATCCTTGGAGTTCAAGCAAGAATTTCCCCTACTAAACACTTGCACACCACATCAAGTTGATCCTTGATTTGACTTAATGGATTAATATGTAAATTGATTATTGTTTAAATTTAATTAAAAACATGACTTAAATGGAACGTTAAATGTTTTATATTTGTGTCTTAAATGGACATTCTTGTAGATAAGTGGTGTTTCTCATAAATAAAAGGTTAAAAGTTCAAATTCTATAAAGTATATTTATGATTTATTTATTCTAAAAAATCTATTTAGTGTTGTTAAAAAAATATTTTATATTTGTACTTATTAAATATTATATTAACTTAAAAAATAAAAAAAAGTTTCAGGTCATTTGATTAATTAAGTTGATCATTTCTATCTAAAAAACATTTTTTAAAAGGATAAATTTTTATTTTATGATTTCATGTTTTGCTAGTTATAACTTGTATTTGTTATTATTGAATTTATTTCATCATGTAGATTGAAAATACTATGGAGAAACATAATTTATAAGAGAAGGTAATTTAGTCAATTTACTTGGTAGTTAACAGAACTGATGGATGATGTTAAAATGTCGTAGTTGATATGGACAAATAAAAAACCACTAGACTTAAAAAAATAATTGAAACTATTGAACTTAAATCGTTATTTTGAGCAAACCACTGAGACTAAAACCGAAATTTATTCAAAGATTTATTAAACTATTATATTTTATCACTAGTGGTGAAAAATACAAAATTATTGTAATAACAAAAATTATGGCAAATCGTTAATTACAGTTTCAAAAAACAATAAACCAAATCGGACAGGATGGTTGCGTTTGTTTGGTACGATTTTATTAAAAAAACAAAAAAATCATTGGTTTATATTAGTTTTTTAAAAGTAATAAAGATGGTTTATAAACATGAGAGAATTTCATATATATCTCTACAAACTTGCTTAATATCATAACCAAAATTTTAAATATCAAATATATCTTTACCGATGCTTAAAATATTATATTTATCCATTTTAATAAATTTTATTAGAAATAATTCATAATATAACCATTTTACCTGTAATTATTAAACAAGCCATGTTTTCTCCTAAACACCCACGGTTTTACTTCGTCTCCAAGTTTCTCTATGTACGAAACATAAGTTTAAGATGCTAACGAGTGACTTGACCCGGGCTTAAGTGTTCTCCAAGTTTTCACCTTGGTGGCCAAGTATCCTTGGGAGTTCAAGCAAGAATTTCCCCTACTAAACACTTGCACACCACATCAAGTTGATCTTTGATTTGACTTAATGGATTAATATGTAAATTGATTATTGTTTAAATTTCATTAAAAACATGACTTAAATGGAGCGTTAAATGTTTTATATTTGTGTCTTAAATGGACATTCTAGTAGATAAGTGGTGTTTCTCATAAACAAAAGGTTAAAAGTTCAAATTCTATAAAGTATATTTATGATTTATTTATTCTAAAAAATCTATTTAGTGTTGTTAAAAAAATATTTTATATTTGTACTTATTAAATATTATATTAACTTAAAAAATAAAAAGAAGTTTCAGGTCATTTGATTAATTAAGTTGATCATTTCTATCTAAAAAACATTTTTTAAAAGGATAAATTTTTATTTTATGATTTCATGTTTTGCTAGTAATAACTTGTATTTGTTATTATTGAATTTATTTCATCATGTAGATTGAAAATACTATGGAGAAACATAATTTATAAGAGAAGGTAATTTAGTCAATTTACTTGGTAGTTAACAGAACTGATGGATGATGTTAAAATGTCGTAGTTGATATGGACAAATAAAAAACCACTAGACTTAAAAAAATAATTGAAACTATTGAACTTAAATCGTTATTTTGAGCAAACCACTGAGACTAAAACCGAAATTTATTCAAAGATTTATTAAACTATTATATTTTATCACTAGTGGTGAAAAATACAAAATTATTGTAATAACAAAAATTATGGCAAATCGTTAATTACAGTTTCAAAAATCAATAAACCAAATCGGACAGGATGGTTGCGTTTGTTTGGTACGATTTTATTAAAAAAACAAAAAAATCATTGGTTTATATTAGTTTTTTAAAAGTAATAAAGATGGTTTATAAACATGAGAGAATTTCATATATATCTCTACAAACTTGCTTAATATCATAACCAAAATTTTAAATATCAAATATATCTTTACCGATGCTTAAAATATTATATTTATCCATTTTAATAAATTTTATTAGAAATAATTCATAATATAACCATTTTACCTGTAATTATTAAACAAGCCATGTTTTCTCCTAAACACCCACGGTTTTACTTCGTCTCCAAGTTTCTCTATGTACGAAACATAAGTTTAAGATGCTAACGAGTGACTTGACCCGGGCTTAAGTGTTCTCCAAGTTTTCACCTTGGTGGCCAAGTATCCTTGGGAGTTCAAGCAAGAATTTCCCCTACTAAACACTTGCACACCACATCAAGTTGATCTTTGATTTGACTTAATGGATTAATATGTAAATTGATTATTGTTTAAATTTCATTAAAAACATGACTTAAATGGAGCGTTAAATGTTTTATATTTGTGTCTTAAATGGACATTCTAGTAGATAAGTGGTGTTTCTCATAAACAAAAGGTTAAAAGTTCAAATTCTATAAAGTATATTTATGATTTATTTATTCTAAAGAATCTATTTAGTGTTGTTAAAAAAATATTTTATATTTGTACTTATTAAATATTATATTAACTTAAAAAATAAAAAAAAGTTTCAGGTCATTTGATTAATTAAGTTGATCATTTCTATCTAAAAAACATTTTTTAAAAGGATAAATTTTTATTTTATGATTTCATGTTTTGCTAGTTATAACTTGTATTTGTTATTATTGAATTTATTTCATCATGTAGATTGAAAATACTATGGAGAAACATAATTTATAAGAGAAGGTAATTTAGTCAATTTACTTGGTAGTTAACAGAACTGATGGATGATGTTAAAATGTCGTAGTTGATATGGACAAATAAAAAACCACTAGACTTAAAAAAATAATTGAAACTATTGAACTTAAATCGTTATTTTGAGCAAACCAATGAGACTAAAACCGAAATTTATTCAAAGATTTATTAAACTATTATATTTTATCACTAGTGGTGAAAAATACAAAATTATTGTAATAACAAAAATTATGGCAAATCGTTAATTACAGTTTCAAAAAACAATACACCAAATCGGACAGGATGGTTGCGTTTGTTTGGTACGATTTTATTAAAAAAACAAAAAAATCATTGGTTTATATTAGTTTTTTAAAAGTAATAAAGATGGTTTATAAACATGAGAGAATTTCATATATATCTCTACAAACTTGCTTAATATCATATCCAAAATTTTAAATATCAAATATATCTTTACCGATGCTTAAAATATTATATTTATCCATTTTAATAAATTTTATTAGAAATAATTCATAATATAACCATTTTACCTGTAATTATTAAACAAGCCATGTTTTCTCCTAAACACCCACGGTTTTACTTCGTCTCCAAGTTTCTCTATGTACGAAACATAAGTTTAAGATGCTAACGAGTGACTTGACCCGGGCTTAAGTGTTCTCCAAGTTTTCACCTTGGTGGCCAAGTATCCTTGGGAGTTCAAGCAAGAATTTCCCCTACTAAACACTTGCACACCACATCAAGTTGATCTTTGATTTGACTTAATGGATTAATATGTAAATTGATTATTGTTTAAATTTCATTAAAAACATGACTTAAATGGAGCGTTAAATGTTTTATATTTGTGTCTGAAATGGACATTCTAGTAGATAAGTGGTGTTTCTCATAAACAAAAGGTTAAAAGTTTAAATTCTATAAAGTATATTTATGATTTATTTATTCTAAAAAATCTATTTAGTGTTGTTAAAAAAATATTTTATATTTGTACTTATTAAATATTATATTAACTTAAAAAATAAAAAAAAGTTTCAGGTCATTTGATTAATTAAGTTGATCATTTCTATCTAAAAAACATTTTTTAAAAGGATAAATTTTTATTTTATGATTTCATGTTTTGCTAGTTATAACTTGTATTTGTTATTATTGAATTTATTTCATCATGTAGATTGAAAATACTATGGAGAAACATAATTTATAAGAGAAGGTAATTTAGTCAATTTACTTGGTAGTTAACGGAACTGATGGATGATGTTAAAATGTCGTAGTTGATATGGACAAATAAAAAACCACTAGACTTAAAAAAATAATTGAAACTATTGAACTTAAATCGTTATTTTGAGCAAACCACTGAGACTAAAACCGAAATTTATTCAAAGATTTATTAAACTATTATATTTTATCACTAGTGGTGAAAAATACAAAATTATTGTAATAACAAAAATTATGGCAAATCGTTAATTACAGTTTCAAAAAACAATAAACCAAATCGGACAGGATGGTTGCGTTTGTTTGGTACGATTTTATTAAAAAAACAAAAAAATCATTGGTTTATATTAGTTTTTTAAAAGTAATAAAGATGGTTTATAAACATGAGAGAATTTCATATATATCTCTACAAACTTGCTTAATATCATATCCAAAATTTTAAATATCAAATATATCTTTACCGATGCTTAAAATATTATATTTATCCATTTTAATAAATTTTATTAGAAATAATTCATAATATAACCATTTTACCTGTAATTATTAAACAAGCCATGTTTTCTCCTAAACACCCACGGTTTTACTTCGTCTCCAAGTTTCTCTATGTACGAAACATAAGTTTAAGATGCTAACGAGTGACTTGACCCGGGCTTAAGTGTTCTCCAAGTTTTCACCTTGGTGGCCAAGTATCCTTGGGAGTTCAAGCAAGAATTTCCCCTACTAAACACTTGCACACCACATCAAGTTGATCTTTGATTTGACTTAATGGATTAATATGTAAATTGATTATTGTTTAAATTTCATTAAAAACATGACTTAAATGGAGCGTTAAATGTTTTATATTTGTGTCTTAAATGGACATTCTAGTAGATAAGTGGTGTTTCTCATAAACAAAAGGTTAAAAGTTCAAATTCTATAAAGTATATTTATGATTTATTTATTCTAAAAAATCTATTTAGTGTTGTTAAAAAAATATTTTATATTTGTACTTATTAAATATTATATTAACTTAAAAAATAAAAAAAAGTTTCAGGTCATTTGATTAATTAAGTTGATCATTTCTATCTAAAAAACATTTTTTAAAAGGATAAATTTTTATTTTATGATTTCATGTTTTGCTAGTTATAACTTGTATTTGTTATTATTGAATTTATTTCATCATGTAGATTGAAAATACTATGGAGAAACATAATTTATAAGAGAAGGTAATTTAGTCAATTTACTTGGTAGTTAACAGAACTGATGGATGATGTTAAAATGTCGTAGTTGATATGGACAAATAAAAAACCACTAGACTTAAAAAAATAATTGAAATTATTGAACTTAAATCGTTATTTTGAGCAAACCACTGAGACTAAAACCGAAATTTATTCAAAGATTTATTAAACTATTATATTTTATCACTAGTGGTGAAAAATACAAAATTATTGTAATAACAAAAATTATGGCAAATCGTTAATTACAGTTTCAAAAAACAATAAACCAAATCGGACAGGATGGTTGCGTTTGTTTGGTACGATTTTATTAAAAAAACAAAAAAATCATTGGTTTATATTAGTTTTTTAAAAGTAATAAAGATGGTTTATAAACATGAGAGAATTTCATATATATATCTTTACAAACTTGCTTAATATCATATCCAAAATTTTAAATATCAAATATATCTTTACCGATGCTTAAAATATTATATTTATCCATTTTAATAAATTTTATTAGAAATAATTCATAATATAACCATTTTACCTGTAATTATTAAACAAGCCATGTTTTCTCCTAAACACCCACGGTTTTACTTCGTCTCCAAGTTTCTCTATGTACGAAACATAAGTTTAAGATGCTAACGAGTGACTTGACCCGGGCTTAAGTGTTCTCCAAGTTTTCACCTTGGTGGCCAAGTATCCTTGGGAGTTCAAGCAAGAATTTCCCCTACTAAACACTTGCACACCACATCAAGTTGATCTTTGATTTGACTTAATGGATTAATATGTAAATTGATTATTGTTTAAATTTCATTAAAAACATGACTTAAATGGAGCGTTAAATGTTTTATATTTGTGTCTTAAATGGACATTCTAGTAGATAAGTGGTGTTTCTCATAAACAAAAGGTTAAAAGTTCAAATTCTATAAAGTATATTTATGTTTTATTTATTCTAAAAAATCTATTTAGTGTTGTTAAAAAAATATTTTATATTTGTACTTATTAAATATTATATTAACTTAAAAAATAAAAAAAAGTTCAGGTCACTTGATTAATTAAGTTGATCATTTCTATCTAAAAAACATTTTTTAAAAGGATAAATTTTTATTTTATGATTTCATGTTTTGCTAGTTATAACTTGTATTTGTTATTATTGAATTTATTTCATCATGTAGATTGAAAATACTATGGAGAAACATAATTTATAAGAGAAGGTAATTTAGTCAATTTACTTGGTAGTTAACAAAACTGATGGATGATGTTAAAATGTCGTAGTTGATATGGACAAATAAAAAACCACTAGACTTAAAAAAATAATTGAAACTATTGAACTTAAATCGTTATTTTGAGCAAACCACTGAGACTAAAACCGAAATTTATTCAAAGATTTATTAAACTATTATATTTTATCACTAGTGGTGAAAAATACAAAATTATTGTAATAACAAAAATTATGGCAAATCGTTAATTACAGTTTCAAAAAACAATAAACCAAATCGGACAGGATGGTTGCGTTTGTTTGGTACGATTTTATTAAAAAAAACAAAAAATCATTGGTTTATATTAGTTTTTTAAAAGTAATAAAGATGGTTTATAAACATGAGAGAATTTCATATATATCTCTACAAACTTGCTTAATATCATAACCAAAATTTTAAATATCAAATATATCTTTACCGATGCTTAAAATATTATATTTATCCATTTTAATATATTTTATTAGAAATAATTCATAATATAACCATTTTACCCTTAAATTTCTTAAATATCAAATATATCCCTATTTAATACTTAAAATATCATATCTATTTTTTTAATATATTTCATTAAATAGAGTTCATAAGCCTTTTTATGCGATTTTCCTTTTTTATGTGATTTTTAATACTTATATATTCTTCTTTTTACAATAATTGTAAACAACAAATTCAATTTGAAACATTACTCACACGTGTATGAAATTAGATGAATTAGACGAAGATGCTTTAGGGTGATTGGAGAATAGTTACCGTCGTCGGGTATATAAAGATGAATTCGTCTGAATCTATTACCTAACTAGCTTAGCATCCGTGTCTACATATGAGGTGTAAAATATTAATACATTAAAAATTCAAATCTTTATGTATATGTTTTACAGATGTACAAATGTATTGCATATACTAAGTACTAAAGATAGAAAATAAATTTAAAATATGTAAAAGTTAATATATAACTGGGTTTCGAAAATACGTTAATAACTATTTAATATAATTTGACTTTCATTTAATATTTGATTGAAAATAAAAATTACATAATTAGATTTCAAAGTTTTGTAATAAGGGATGATTAAAAATAAATGTGTTTATTAGTATAATTAGTAGTTTCTTTAAAAATATATTATTATTAAAAGATTAAGGTGTATTTATTAAAAGATAGAGGCGGGGAAAAAAGACGAGAGTGAATATGGAGACGACACATGGCATGTCAAAACCTTTATTTATTATCCCTACTAGGTTACAATCCCGTGTATTACACGGATTAAATAAATGTAATGTCGTATACTTAGTAATAAAAAATATTTTTTTAAAACCCGTGTATTACACGGGTTGAATAAAATATAATGTAATCTGTTAATAAACATACTCGTCAAAATATGTTCTAAAAAATATATGATTTGACGGGACAATTATAAATTCTGTTAAATTAAATTTTTAAAACATTTTTTTCAACTCGGTATTAATATTTTTTTTATGTAATTGATAAATGTTAATTTATATTAAATTTATTTGGTTAATGATATAATAACCATCTATAACTAAATAATAAGTATCCATAATTAGATTTATATTAGATATTTAAAAGTATATATTGTTTTAATATAACTATTTAATAGGAGAGAGGTGGGAAAAATATACAAAGTATGCATAAAAACCTTTATTTATTAGTATAGATTATAATATAATAAAAACTAAATTTTGTGTCACTTGTCAACACCATATTTATCCTCACATTCATTTTCCTCTAAAACCACATTTATACTCTCCATCCAATATTTTCATATTTAGCTCATTTTTTTAAAATAGATTACATAAATAAATATTTTATCAAATCAATTTAAACATTGTAACCATTGACTCACATTTTTTTTTAAATTTACCATCAAAAGTGAATATTAAAAAAAAACAAGAATAAAAATAGGATACTTAAAAAAACGAGTTTTTAAAGTTTATTATCTAAAAGAGAGTTTTTAAAATTTTATCAATAATAAACCAAAATTTTAATTTTACATATAAAATTTAAAAATACTACTTTTGTACTTTAAATAAATATGTGTTAGAATAAAGTTTGTTAATATTTAATTAGTAGCTTTTTAATTAACTTTGATATCAAATTTGTATACAAACATGTGTTAGGATATTTATTAATATAATATTAACATTTAACCCTGTGTGTTATACGGGGTTTAAAACTAGTATAGTATATAGATAAAAGAGTAAATTACATGAAAGGTCCCCGTGGTTTGTCATTGTTTTGAATTTGCTCTCCAAATATAAGAAATTACATGTTTCCTCTTCGTGTTATGTTAACTTGTAACATAATAGGTCCCTACAATGTATGTTAGTTAACTTTTCTGTCAATTTTTATTAAAATGACCAATATACCCATGATAAAAAAGAAAATAAAAAATATAAAAAGTGGGACCCACTAAATCCAAACCCGTTTTCATATTTTTCTTCTTCGACCATTGTCCTCCACTACCACCATCTCCGGCGACCACCGCCTGTCACCGGAAAACCAGGGGTGATGACGAACCTTCAAAATCGAATCGTTCCATAACCCGTAATCGACGACTTTGAGCTTGACTTCACTTAGGTATTTGTTTTGAATTTACAGGAACGGTGTATCTAGGTGGAGTCATCGGGTGTGGAAGTGGAAGTGGAGGCGGCGGTGGAAGTGAGAAAGCGTTTGCTGTGGTGGTGGTGCAAGCGTTTGTTGTGGTTGTTCAATTTTGAATCCTCTTATGTTTGCCTCCTTTTTTGAACAGATTTTGAAACATAGAAGGAGGTGGAGGAGGAGGAGGAGGCGTAGCGGTGGTGGTGCAAGCGTTTGCTATGGCTGTTCAGTTTTTGTTCGTACGGAATGTATAGAAGGTGGAGACGTAACGGAACTACCGGAAATGTTTCTCAATTTTCGTTTGTTCTTTCGTTTTCTCTGATTATATGATGAAGATGTGGCTGTAGCTATCTCATTCGTAGCGTCACTTACTTTCCGCTCCAATTTCTTATGTCTATGATGCGATCGGTGTGTCCTCACTTCTGTCGGCGGAGGAGGAGGTGGAGGCGGCGATGGTTGCGGTGGCGGGAAATGGTTGTAGTGATTGCGGTGGCCGTACGTGGTGGTTGTGGTTGCTACGGTTGGCGGTAGTTGTAGAGGGGGTGGCTGTGGGTAGGGTTGCTCAAAAGGAAGAAGATGAAGACGGGTATTATCACAGATAAACGAAAAACAACTTGGCTGTTTATTTTTGTTTATGTTTATTTAATAGTAAGGGTGTTTTAGTCCTTTTTTAAAAAATTAACAGAAAACTTAACAGACATCCATCATAGGGACCTATTATGTTATTATTCGTCATACTATGGGAGCAAACATGTAACTAATCCAAAATATTAACATAATGGTGTATTTAATATATTATTAATAAAATATAGTGGTGTATTTAATAAGAGAGAGAGTTGTATTTAATAAAATATAGAAGTGTATTTAATAAGAAAGATGCGAAAAAAAATGATAAGAATAAATATGAATGTGATATGTGTCATTAACAAAACTTTATTTATTATATAGTATAAATATAGATTTAAAAAGGCTTATTTAATTAATTAAGTTTGTATAGATATATGAAATTCTGGGCACACGAAACACGAACCCTAAACGTATCTTCCATCCATCAATCATGGCGACTCCCGATGTTTTTCTGCGAGGCGAACACGATATTTTCTCGTCGTCGTCTATATTTGATCTCACCAAAGGTGCACAAATTTGCCCTAATTTTATCGCCATTACAAGTTACATTGCTACAGTTAATTGTTTTTTGGCTTCAATTGAATGATTTTTACTCTCTGTGGACTAAAAATCGAGGTGCAAAATTTTGCCCTAATTTTATCGCCATTACATGTTACATCTCTATCTTTAATTGTTTTATAGCTTGAATTGAATGATTTTTGGACTAAAAAATGAAATTTGTTGATGTTTGCAGGCGATACTAAATCCCGAGGGCTTGCTCTGGAGAAAAAAATTGAATATCTTGAGAGCTTGAACGACAGAGTAATTTCAAAATCTTAATTTAATTTTCTGGTGTAAAAACATTGTAATTTTTGTTGGTGGTGGAGGGAAATACCATGCATAAGTTTTGATTGAATTGATATGTTGACAGATGGTATCTGTATACAGTATGTGCTGATAAGTTTTGATTGAATTGATATGTTAACAGTTATTGTTATAAATTTAATGGTAAAATTATGATCTTGCTAACTAGTTATTAAATGTTGAGTTATGTATTTACCTTTTCTTTCTTTTCTTAAGTTCAGTGCTAAAAATTTGGTCTTCTTTGTCATTTTAACTAATTTATCTGTTCTTGATATATGAGTTGGATGTTGTTGATCATGCTGCAGTATAGTAAATTGTTACTTGGTAGATACTTTGTACATAAGTGACTTTTGCTTAATGTTTTACTCATTTTCTTTCTCATTGTAACTTACATAACTGGGGTTTCGTGATTAATGAACCGTCCTTTTTTCGTGTAGGTATTGATTACTTTATTTTCCTTTAAATTTGTCTATCTGTGTGTGTATAAGTTTTCTTTGTCTATAGATACTTTGTTGCTATCGACTAGCATGAAGTCAGTAAAGTTCAAAAACTGAATCAAATCCATTTTTCAGTCTAAGAGAACTTCTGTTAATTTTTAGTTATGCTTTGGAATTTGGATTGTATTTAACTGTTAAATGGTTTTTGGATCCTTGTTTTTGAAATTGTAGTTGACACGTGTTGATTTTTTTTCAGGTTAGCAACAGGCGAGCACGTAGATGGATAAATGATCGCATACTGTTGGAGCTTGTACCTCGTTTGACTGGAGATGAAATTAGAGGCTTATTTGCTCCACCACCTTGGGGTAAGACACTTTGATATGTGTGTGTATATGGATAGTAGCTGCTTGTCTTTTACTCTTTTATACTTTACTGTTGTATAATAAAGCACATGCGTTGCAGATGCTTTAGTTTTAATAAATTAAGTTATTCTATATGAGGTAATAAAAGTTGGTTCTTGCTGAATGGTATGAATGGATAAATGAATGAATGCAACACAAAGTAGGGCTTAAAAGAATTGCTTAAATAACAATAGATCAAATGATTAAAGACTTCTGAGTTCATTTTTATTACATCCAATATTCACATGCAGTATTAACCAAAAGGGAAAATACATACAACTGAAACACTACATGTAACACATTTTATAGTTTTCATGCCACTTGTATACATCTATATTTTTCTTTCTTTGGTTGGCCAAAAAGTAAAGGTTACCTCCATAGTATGTTCTTTATTTGCTAATCGGGCAACATGATACATCGTTGACATAAGGTTCATTTTACAGGCGATGAGGCACGGCCATCACCATTTTGCATGACAAATGTTGGGGAGTGGGACAAATTTAGGAATATAGACATGGATAAAGAGGTTTACAATTTCTTATGTTTCTATTGACACTTTTTCAATATTCTATTGTTTAATTTACTCTGCCTCTTGTTTTAGTACTGTTTTCAATTTGGTAGGTAATTTTTACTCTGTTTATTTGCCCTTATTTAGCTTCTTTCTTTTTTAACATGGATAATAAATAGCTAATTTGTTAAATATGATCACAAAAAATATATTTTTAACTTCAAATATATATTTGAATTAAACAGTTTAGCAGGTTGTGTGGATTAAAAGTACACTTTGGGCTATTTTTGACTTGTTCTACCCATTTATTTTTTTTCTTTTTAGCTATATTCTTTCTTTTACCAATTTGACCTGTTACTCTGTTAGAGATTAAACATAACTCAAATTAACCTATTCATAAGTAATATAAAATCGGTACCTGTGATTACTTGTTAAAGTGAGTCAGCCTACAAAGTTTTTGTTCTCTCTGGTAGGCTGGCGTGATAGAGGCCCTTAAAGGTTCCTCATCAAAGAAGAAAAGTTATGTGGATGCTGATAAGATAGCTGCATTGACTGCATGGCACAGGGTTGACTGCAAAACTAGAGACGCATTTCGTCGAAGCTTCCTTCCAGAACTTGTTGATGGTTATGAGGTATTTATACGAAAAAGAATTCGAACCTTTAATGAATTAATTCATTTGTAAAATGGTTATGCTTTTGTCATCTTCAATCCATGCCTCCAGTTTTTGAATTTTTGCAACTGAAATGCCTAAAATTCTCTTTAACAATGACGAAACAAAAGATTCTTCAAGACCCTTTAATCAATATCGTTGGTCTACTTTCTTCTGTAACGATGACAATGGTGGATACCATAGCCACTGAGGTGTCATTTTCGACCCGTTTACTTATAGATGGGCCAAGTTTGGTTACTTTTCGTTTCTAAAGGATCAAATAGGCTTCGGAATTATTGGACTTAAAAGGAAAGGGATTGAAAATCATTCAAATGCATAAATACCTTGTAAACTGCTTTATTAAAAGGTTGGATTGTTTTTTTAATATATTTATCACATTTCTTATCTATAAAATTCAAAATAATGGGTACAAATGTGTTTGTTGTTCAATCCAACCCGAGTACCCGACAACCCATTTTGACAGTTAACCAACCCTTGTTCTGCCATTTGCCACATAAGTAATTTGTAAGTAAGAAAACGTCTCAAACAAAAATGTTCTGATTTCATGTTACAAAGTTCAGTGGGATGGAAGGAGTATATGTTATCAAAACAAAAATGTTCCTCAAAGTTGATCTTTTTCTTGATATCCACATAACCTAGGAATGATGTACCGCTTTCAGGAGAACATACGTGCCTTTGTCTCAGAGGCAGGTGGCGAGGAGGTTCTTGTACTACGCGTCCAAGACCCTTTCCATAGGTTATTACTTCATGGTGTTTGCGAGGTAACATTTATGTTTACCACAAATTTCTTTCATTATAAATATGATTCAGTATCATTATCTAGATTTTGAATGCTGGACATCAAATTTAGAGATCTTGGGATATGATATTAAAACTATACACAAACAAACAAACAAACCTAGTAATATCCCACTCGGAGAGTAGGTCTGGGAAGATTGAGATGAGGGCAAGCCTTACCTCCATCCAAGGGATAGACAATTTTGACCCATTTACTTGGTCAAGTGAGAAACAAAATTATGTTGCTTCTAGAGAGACCCCCGGCTCCAAAAGTTCTCTCTCTCTTTTATTAGTTTATATATATATATATATATATATATATATATATATATATATATATATATATATATTTAAACTGTACATAATGGTGGCAATTTTGACCTATTTACTTATGATGGGTCGATCATGGATCAAATGGGTAAAATAAAAAAAAAGTTAGCTAAAAGGGAAACTTGTAATACGAGTAGAAAGAGTTGAAAGTCGCCCCTTTAAATCATTTTATTTGAAAAGTTGGATCATTTTCTTAAAACTATCATTTTCGTAAATTGTATGTAACACATTTATTTATAAAATGTTAAAATATTCTTCATATTGTCTTTGACAGTTCTACAATTTGGTCTCCACAACCGAATCAGAAACCAATGGTACAAGAGTGTTGAAGATGACCAAAATCAAGAAGAAAAAAGCGGGCAATAACGACCTCCCAACCATCACTCTTTGCCAGTTTCTGAAAATGGCAAAAGGCGGGTTTTGGTAGGGCCTTTTTGGCTCTAACCGATTCCGACCCGTGTAAATAGATGGCTAAAGTTTACTTGAATGCAAACTTATTTCCGTTCCACCCGCGTGGTGGAAGTGTCAAAAATGTTTTCTCTTGAACTGTTGGAAGGAAGCATGTTTAGGATTTAGAGTTTATTTCAAATTATGGTGTGCAGTTTTATTTAATATTGTTTAACTTCAAATAGGGGCCGGGTCTTGCAAGATTTAATTATTGTATTATTATGATTGATTAAAATAATTTACATTTTAGTTTTTTCATTTCATTTCATTTTAGTTTTTTGTTTTATTATGATTGATTAAAATAATTTACAATAAATATTTAAGTAAAAATTAGAGTTATTTCATTTTAGATATATACATGATTCGGAAACTAATAGCTTATATAATAGGGATGAGCATTTGATATCGATACCGTATTAAACCGGTACCGTACCAATATATTCGTTACGGTTTTAGGTACCCATTTTTCTAGAAATTCAGCATCGGTACGGTACCGATACCATATAGAGATGAACATTATGTAATAAGAATCAATACCGTACCAATAGATTCGGTACGGTATCCGGTACCCACTTCTCAAGAAATTCGGTACCGGTACGGTAATAATCTCATCCCTATTATATAATGCGAAACTAAGTAAAAGTTATTTTAATTTTTAATTTTTTGTGGACAACTAAGATTCTAAGAAGGTGGTTATACAAAAGATATTTAAAAAGAAAATCTCATCACTGAACGAGATCTGTATTTTACACATACAGAATGATTTACAAATTAAAAGAACTAAATATAATATGAAATAAATAAATAAATAAAAAAAGATTTACAAATTAAATTGATAAGTATATTCCATTAGAATCTCAGTTTTGTGGATTTCACATATAAGGGTATGTGTTATACCTTCATCGCAGGTGCGGTGAGGGTGATGTGGCATAGCGGTAAAACGCGGCAATACCGTTTCCATAGCAAACGGCTGTAAACAACAATTAGATCAGCCGCTCTCTCTCTTCCCCTTCTCTCACTTTTTTAAATGTTAAAATATTAATAAAAAGTGGGTGAAAGATGATGATGTGACACTGAGATCACGAAAGTGAAACAACATAGCCTAATATACACTTTTTTTTATGGATTCCACATAATAAAATGCATCTAAGTCTTATTATTTCCCTGGTTATATTATAAAATATAACCATTATCAGTTCCATTGCATCAAGTTTGACTTTTCAAAGTGTCTGTTTTTTATTTCCTCCTTACAATATGGATGAATAATCATACATAAAAGATTTTATCAGCCTCTTCTGAAACACAACCTAACTTTGATCATTGAAAGCTAGCATGTCAAGTTAAAATTATATCTGAATGACAAACTATTCTTTAAAGTATTTATGTATCAATAAAGTTTCTTCAAAGTTGCATTGGCGCCAAGTTGCTACTGAAATCCAGAGCTCTCGAATCCGGATTCATCATCCCGGATTCATCACTCCCCTTCAGTAATGGGTCAAACGGGTAACTTTGGTAAGGTCGAGCCAAAACACTTTTTGTACCAAATTATTATTATTTTTTTACAAAACTATGTCATAGCATATATGATTACAAAAACCAGATTATTTCAATAATAATCCAATTTTTTAAATAAAAGGATTTAAGAAGTTTAGTCATCATTCCATGAATATCTTCTTCTAACCCTAACTCTTTCACCCTTAAAATGGATGTATTTCCATTCACTCAAGTACTTGTTAAGAACCAGTTGTTGTTTCTCCGTTTCACCGACGTTTTTAAAAGCGCGCGCAATTTTTCTCACCGTGTCCTCGTCTGGTTTTACTCCTAGTTCCTCCATGTCTGCAAACACCTGATTATTTACAAGATTAGTTTCATCAAACTCAAAGCAAAAGGACCAACTATGTAGGTAATTAAGTACCTCTATGATGTTCTCAGGCATGTTATGATGAGCATACATGGATATCATTCTTGAAAACAATCTTCTTGAGATAGATCTTTCATGTGTATGCAAAATCATATTCCAAAATGATTGTGCTTCATTTACCCTTTGGTCCATATCAAATGCCAATAGGAGGGTGTCAAATGTTCCCATTGTCATTCCTTGACCTTTGCCAAACATCCATTTCGCCACCTGTGTAGCATTGGTAAACAGTGAATAAACTAGAATATTATTACTTCACGCACGCGCGCACACATATATGACAACTATAATGCATACGTGCGCCGACTATAATGCATTTTACAAGACTTTTTACATAAGTCTCACAACAATGACAATATTGCATTCTTGGTTTTAAAATGGGCGCGTCGCACCACTGCAGTTGACGTGTCGCGATTCCATGATGCGCTTGTGATGTGACGCATTATGCAGTTGACTGGTATATTAACAACTTTAAAGTATTTTTTTTTAATAATGAACACCTAGCATACGTAATACGCGCGCATCACGTATCGGATTTTGGGAACGCCACACACTTTCTAAAACCAAGATTGGAATAAAATTGAGATGCTTTTATTAAGAAATATATTTCCAAAAATCTATTAAATTTTTATTTTTCATAGTTAATATTGCAATAACATTGAGATGCTTTAGTTGGGAACTATATTTTCATACTTGAATAACTCGTTTCCATTGTTTGCGTTGCTTTAGGATATTGAGAGCCTTGGCTACTGCTATCACTGGGAATTCTGATTCCCAAGCTGTCCATTTATCAAGTGCTCCATAAACAACTTCTTTCTCATTTGGCAAGCCACAAACCTATAAGTTAGAATTTCAAAATAACTTTAAACTTTGGTTTTCTATAAACCCAAAAATAAGCGAGTTAGAAAACTAAAAGAAAATATTAGTCATGAGTCATTTAGTTATTTATAAAAAAAAAAAAAAATTGGGACAAAAAGTATGTATAAAACTAATGAAGACATGCACGTACAATTCGAACAAGATTAAGTGCCTTTTGCCCAGATGCAGCAGAATCTCTCTTACTCCATAAGTGGTGCTCTGTCTTGCTTGGTGCTTTGGCAATTTTCCTGCAATATTTGTTAAGAAAACCTTAATTTCATGAAAATAAAGGCCTTATAACAGCAAACTAATTATTTTAGACTCGTTAGTATTCTCTTCCTTCTAATTACAAAAGTTATTTCTGATGATTTCTTGTTTTATGTTCAACACAAGGTAAAACTACAATTCTGCAACATTTTCTATCTAATTTCTTCATCTAACCATCAATTTAGTGAATCATATGAGCGTTACTCAATGTACATTATTCACACAAATATTTTCAATATTTTTAATAAAATCTATCATAACTAATACATACATACATACATACATACCCAGCAAAACTTCACTCAAAGAGTAGGGTCTGGGGAGGGTGGAATGTTAGATCTAATAAAATGTGTAAAAAGTGAAGCATGTTATTTATTCTAGGATGGAAAAAGCCTTTTTAACCCTAGGTTTTTATATTTGGCATAACAACAAGTGAAGAAACATTGGGAAAAATATAATGTCTATGTAAAATCATTACATCTCTTCAAAATTTAGATACACTTTGACTACAAGTAATGGAGGTTGTATAAATTAAAACTGGTATATATTCTTTTAACTCGTGAAAACTTTTTGTTGCAAGTGGAAATAATCAAAATCTCTTTAAACTTTTTTAATAGCTTTTGCCTCTTAAATTTGATTGCTTTTATTTTTATACAACACAAACCAGTATAGGATAATAGGCTTGCAATTATTGTTGAAACAATTCCAAATAAATAAAAAGTATCAGAAAGGAGGATTAGCATGCATACCCGTCCACACCATTTAACTTGATTAGTTGTCGAGATCTTTGATTGTTGGAACATTTGACAATGTGTCGAATTGGCTGTGTCAAGTCTCAAACATGAGACAAAAAACAATTAATACTCCCATGGTTATATACAGATTACAATGTCACTTTTGCACTCTAGCAACTACTTTCTCAACTTCACATTTGAAATGGCTTTTAAGTTAATATATAAAACTTTATAACAGGTGAAAAAAATAGAATAATTTTGGTATGTATATGTATTCTTGGTTTTAAAAAAGTGTGTGACGCTTTGATGCGTATTAATCTCAAAAGCCGGTGCGTGATGCACAATGTGAGCATATCACGTATGCGAGGCCTTCGTTATTAAAAAAATATTAAAAATTATTTATAGATAATACTTTAAATTGTTAACTTTTAAGCACTAAAATATAAGATATTCTCATCATCCCTAGTCAGATTTGTTCAAATACTCAAACCCATTGTTCGGTCAATGGTCAGATTTGTAAAACTCCGACGCATTGCAATCGACGGTCTAATTTGTTCAAATGCACGCACATCATGGAATCGCATCGCATCAACTGCAGTGATGCTACCTCATCACCGCATCATGTGATGCGAGCATTATGCCCTTTGACATATAAAACCAAACCGAAAGTTGAATAAAATTGAGAACACAAAAAGGATGAATACTTGCCTTTTGCCAATTGACCTGATATGAGAAAATTGGGAATAACATTTGAGTTCTCAGCATGCTTCAGCTGAACATGAAGCTTTTGCAATCAGCTGTAGAAATCAACACCATCTAACCTAATTAAACACCACACCATTATCATCACAATTAAACAATTATTATACAGAAATTTAACCTAACAGTTCTATTCAACTAATCTAGGACATGTAGCATGGTAATTAAGTTCCAATTGGTAGTAAATAAGTAAAAAAAAACTTGAAATCGGAATAAGGATTCACTACTTAATCTACATATTCTCGAAGTTCAAAATAACAGTGAAGATGTTGGGAGATAGATAGAGTTAGGTACCTTTTTCTTAACCACATAAACGGCCTTGTCGGCCGGCGCAAGAGGCGGCGACGGCACCGGCGGCAGTGAGGCGTGTAAAAGCTCCGACCAAAATTTTCAGTGCTGCTATTTCCAAAGGGATTGGGCTGGTTGGAGGTGGGTTTGGAAGATTTTTATATTTGAGTTTACTAGTTTAGATCCCGTGTCTACACACGGGGTGAAAAATATCAATATAAACTTTTTTTTATTTTTTATGTATATATTTTACAACTGTAAAAATATATTACGTATACTTAAGATTGAAAGCAAATTCAAAATATGTAAAAATTGATATATAATTGAGTTTCGAAAATAATTTAATTACTATTTAATATAATTTGACTTTCATTTACTATTTAATTGGAAATAGAAGTTACATAATTAAATTTAAAAGTTTTTTATAATAAGAGATAATTTAAAATAAATATTTTTATTAGTATAATTAATATTTTTCTTTAAATATATATTATTAGTAAGTACAGAAATGCATTAAATAAGAGAGAGAGGCGGGAAAAAAATGATGAGGATGAATATGGAGGCGACACGTGGCGTTAAGAAACCTTTATTTATTATATAGTATAGATACGAGAAAATTAGGTCCGCGCATGCGGCGGGAGACCGACCCTTAAACGGTTGAGCGGTGACGTTTACATGACTAAGCATAAAAATAAACGTGGTTAAGTACATAAAACAAACGTATGGAGTTACGACAATTCGGTTGTGAAGACAGTTCGAAGTACATAAAACAAACGTCTCTGTAAATGCTTTTATTTTGTTCGAAGTGTCTTTTGTTCAAAAACATTTTTTTCCCAAGGAGTTTCATGAATTACTAGTTATAACTTGTATTTGTTATTATTGAATTTATTTTATCATGTAGATTGCAATACTTTTGAGAAACATAAATCATAAGTTGGTAACTTTTTGCCATTTAAAGCTTGTATTCAAAAGACTTATTAAGCTATTATATTTTATCATTAATAATTTATGTATGTTACGTAATTACTTATATATGTTGCTTAATTAATTCGTACATTATTTAATTTTATACGTAATTATGGTGCGTGCGAGCAAGCTTAGCCATTCTCAATGACACATATCGTGTCCTGTGTTTTGTAGGTTAAGGGTCCATTGTACGTTAACTCTCTCTCACACACATATTAAATTATGACCGCAAATTTATTTTAATTAATGAATGAGATTACATGTTGACTTTTAAGAATAATAAGATTAAAATAAATTTGTGATCAGAATTTAATTTATTGGTTTTGAGTTTTCAAATCACATGTATATTGTTTTGCTTTTTCTATCTTTTTTTTTATTTGACCAAATTCTTGAAAGTTGTAAACGTTTTCAAATTGGTTTCCTCTTCTTCCAACTAATATAATACCAAATTAAATAAACAAAAATCATGTGTTCGTTTGTCTTTCTCCCACAAACCGGGCTCCTTTTCGTCAAATCTTAGAAATTGCATAGTGGTTGCTAGGTGGTGAGAGAGGAAGTTGGTTGGTGATGAGTGCCTAAAGACCAAATGTAACATATAAGTTTAGTGACTTTATTCAGAATTTCTTAATTCTTATCACTGTCATTAGTGTATGCACTCGGTCGTGTCATAGTAATTAACTAAAACTAATCAAAATTCCAATAATAATAGTAGTATATTAAGAATCCGAAATAAACAACATTCTTATTAAGTTACACTAGCGCCAAGCCCAAGAAACACCATGAGCGGGGCGTGGGGTGGGGGGCTCTTCCGTGATTGCAGTCACGAGCGTTGGCACGTTGGGGACGAGAAAAGAGCCAATGCACGACTAGTTTGTCTAAAAAAAATTTAATTTTAATCCTATAAATGCTAAACAACTTATATTTTGTTCACAAACCTTCAAAATTCTATTCTCAAATTTCCTGAAGTCACTCTTTAAATTTAAAAAAAAGGTATTTATCATCATCATCGCCATTGTCATTGTTGGATTCATCCGGGGCAATGAGATTTTTATTGGTGTGGTTCAAGCCACGATCCAATTTATAGTACATCACGCCAAAAGTTCACGTCCACCTACATGACAAACTCGAATTAATCGGGATCGTGAAGCTACTAACGCTTTAGAGAAACAAGCAAATTGCGAGACGATACGTAACATAGAAACTCATAACAACCTTCACGTGGATATGAGTGAACATTTTTGGAGGCTTCATTCACATTATGTTGGAAAAAATTAAATTAATATTAGTATTTTAGGTTAAATGTTTAAAAATATTTACATTAAAGTTAATTATTTAGGTGGATTAAAAAATTAATTATAAACCGACACATTCTGAACACTACACATTTTAATGAATGTGAGAGATGAAATCACTCAGACTATCCGTAATACCCCATGCCCAAACCTCCCTCTTATTGGGCAACCTCACATAGTTGCAGCTCCATCCCTCGTGCCCGTGATCATACTCACGCTCCCTCACACTCTCTCTTACGCCCGGGCGGCGGCGTGATGTTTCACACCCCTCACTCCCTCCATATCAGTCTATGTGGCTCACGCCCCCTTCCTCATCCTTGTATTACACATGGTATAACTTTATTTTCACACTCGACGTTACAGGAGACCTAAAATTCAATCAAATGTAAAATAAAATTATAAGTAAATATATTAAAACTTGATATTTATTTTGTTATGTATATTAAACTAAAGTTGTTACAATAATTCACCCATTGTTGCCTATAAATTGACACACTCAGCAGAAAACATAAACCAGGTGGATACTAAAAACTAAAAAGCAGGCGTTGTCTCCGGCGGAGAGTGGCAGACGTTGACCTGAAAAACTCTGTAAAAATGGCGAAAAAGCTCGTGAAATACGCCGTTGTAAGCTCCTTATTCTCACAACACTCGCCATTTTCACACGCTTATCAAACTCACACTACGATGAATATTAGCATACGAGCTGCAATTTGCTTTATCATTTACTCCGTTGGTTTTTTTGACAAACAGGTGGACGCATTTACAGAGACGCCGTTTAAAGGAAATCCGGCGGCTGTGTGTTGGCTAGAGGACATCGAAAGAGATGATAAGTGGTTGCAATCAGTTGCGACTGAATTCAATATTTCAGAGACTTGTTATTTGACGCCGATTGACGAACACGGTTCAGAAAACCCTAAATTCAATCTCAGATGGTTCACTCCTGTAGCTGAGGTTGGTTGTTACTTTACAGTTACAATTTCTGTATATCTGTAATTGTTTATTTAGGTTATCATTTGTTCATTTCTTAGTATCAGTTAGGTAAAACTTCTGGATATTTAAAATGATTGTTGCTTTCTGATGAATGTATATTTTTGCCTTTTGGATCTCAAACTTTTGCTTCTTACTGGCATTATGTTGTAATTTTCAGTCTCACCAATTTGAGCTAAATTCATATGCTAAATGCTATATTATGTTGGATTTATTATCTTCATACTGGATCTTGATTCCATCAAAAGATGTGATTGTGTTACTTGCTTGGTTTTAGAAAGTGCAACTAAGGCTTGAGGCGATAGGAAAAACGCCTCACGGCCTTGAGGCGGTGCTCATCCACGTGTGGGTCAAAACTGGTCAAATATAGGGTCTAGAGGAGGCTGATAGGTGACCAAAATAATTATGAGATTATGGATGGTTTACTTAATTAAAAGGTTGATTTGTAAAAGAGATGCAACTTTTGGTTGTACATAAAACTTATTTGGTAGTACATAGATCAACGTAGGTGAAGCTCTTGCCTCACGCCTTGGATTTTGGGACCTAAATGCTTCAAGATCCTTGCTCCTTGGCTTTTGGGACATAAACACCTCGAAGCGCCTCACGCTTTTTAAAACCAAGTTCAATTGATAAAACTATTAATCTTTGTTTGTTTTATTTTGCAAATAGGTGGAGCTTTGTGGTCATGCAACTTTAGCAGCCTCCCACTTCCTTTTTCAGTCTGGACTGGTGAATTCTAACACAATTGAATTCTCAACCCTATCTGGAATTTTGACTGCCAAAAGGATTCCTGCTAACAAGATCAATGGTGAATCAAATGGCGAATCACAAGACAGCTTCTACATAGAATTGGATTTCCCTGTTGTGCCCGTTTCAGATTACAATGATCTTGAGTTTTCTGCAATTTCAGAAATATTAAACGGTGTTTCTGTTGTTGATGTAAAGAAGAACACACTTGATGATATCTATGTATGCATTAAATTGCTCTTACATTTTCATATTTGAACAAAAAAGATTGAGATTAAAGTATTTTAAAGTTATTTTTATCTTTGTTGTTTCATACAGGTGCTGCTTCCATCAGCAAAAGAAGTTGAAGAATTCAAGCCTCAAATTAGTAAGATTAAAGAATCCCCAAGCAGAGGGATAGTGATTACAGCACCTGGACCTAATGGGTCAGGGTTTGACTTTTATAGTCGCTTCTTCTGCCCAAAACTGGGAATTGATGAGGTAATTTTATAAAAAAAAAATCTTTTTCCTTATGTCATTTAAGAAACGGAAGTGTTCCAAACCAAAGTCAAATGTATCCTTAATCCTGGAAAGTGTTGGATTGCGGACTCTAATCATAAATATTTAGAGTATTGTTCTTGTACTAATTTGTAACAAACTATATCAGCTAGTAGGCATCATTAGAAGTTTAAAACTGCTAATCTGGGATTCATTTTGTTAGAATGTGGTTATTTTAGCAGAATTGTTTGACCTTCACTACGCGTTCATCTCTTTTAGGATCCTGTTTGTGGGAGCGCTCATTGCGCCTTAGCAGCCTATTGGCATGAGAAGTTGGGGAAATGTGATTTTGTTGCATATCAGGTATCCACTCCCTCCCTCTCTCTCTCTCTCTCTCTCTCACACACACACACACACACACAGAGGACTGAAACCATGATACATATGTTCTAACAAACGATTGATAGATACATGCTTATTATATAAAATTATTATATTCCATAATGCTTTTTGGGTATACAATGAATCATTTATATCTGTCGTGACCATTAAAAAAGTAAAGATTTTGAAATTTAACCTTGAAGGGGCGGTTAGTGGTAAGCGCCTGATTCCCCTCTAGCAGAGGTCTCAGGGTCAAATCCTGCTTCCACCGGTTTCTGCCATACCTCTTGAAGTCCACCTACCCAGTGCACTGCGTTTTGGTGAATTGTGAAATCGGATCCCCAATTTACCTTTTCATGATCTGCTCGTGGGTTATGTAACTCTTCTCAGATCGAAAGTTATGCATGTTGAAGTCTTTGCTTTTCCCGCTTGTTTGCCGTGTTCTCATTGCTCTCAGTCTTGTCTTGACGCTTTGTTTTCTTACACTTGTTTGTTTGTTTTGGGTGTACGCAGGCATCACCTAGAAGTGGCATATTACATGTCCATCTCGATAAGGAGAATCAAAGAGTACTTCTTCGAGGTAAAGCCACAACAGTGATGGAGGGATCTCTTTTGGTCTAAGATTCGAGGCGAGTAAATTATCTTCTATCATTGCAATAATTTTCCCTTGGAAAATTGAATTTCAAGATGCATACAAAATAAAGCATATATGCTTCCCTGAACTTCTGAGTATGTTGTATGATGTAATATGACATTTGCTATTTGAAACCAAATTTATGAACTTATTGTTGGCATCTATTCTTGTATTTAAAATTGATTCTTGTTCTTTGGAACTTTTGTTTATAATATTTTAGTCTTGTTTCTTATTTCTTTGAAGGTTTTGTTGTTCTTCTTCGTTTTATTAACTGATTTTTGGTAATGGATTCTTGTTCTTAAAGGTTTTACTTATGATTTTGGGTCTGATTTCTAGATTGGAGGAACATGAGTGCTTTTTGGTAATTCTTCAGATGTTGAAAAGTTTAGAATTTCATCATATATATATCAAGGAATGTTAAATTCTTTGGTTTATGTTAAGTTCTAATTTCACATTTAACCAATCGAACACAATTTTAATGAAAAGTTTTTTCTGAATTACTTGAAACGGACAAGGGAGGAACTTAATTGAGGCAATTTACTAAAAGTATTCATTTCGGCCCACTATGTTTATTTCATATTAGTTATACTGTTCGGGGCACTCCTAATCCAGATCAAAAGCCCAAATCTGTTCCATAAATCCATAAAAAAATTGGGTTTTCCCCCCACTTTTTTGTTCAGAAGTATTGATTTCGGCACACTAGGTTTATTTCGTATTAGTTATAGTGTTTTACAAACCAAAAGCCCAAATCCACTGAAATTTTAATGTGTAGTATTTTCGGCCCACTCAATTTAATTGTTCAAGTTCCGCCACTGGAAACGGAGCCGGTGTGCATGGGTTGGTTTGATGCGGTTTTGGGTAAAACCGAACCGCAAAACCGAAAGTTTGGTTTTTAGAACGGGTTCGATCCGGTTTTGGTTTTTTCGGTTTTACCAATTTGACTTTAATTTTTTGGAATATTTATTTTTTAACTAATGATTACTTGATTATTACCCATTTAGGCCTAAAATGTTCTAACTGCATAATTTATTATTTTCTTATAAAATAGTTAACATTAAAAAATAAATATTATATAAAAAAAAACACTAACGCAAATATGTTTAACACATATATGAATGCATACAATATATTCTAAAAGTTTATATGTATACGCTAGGTGTTGTTCGGTTTTCAAAAAAATACAAAACCAACCGTAATTTTTGGTTTTCAAAAAATATAAAACAAACCGTCAGTTTTTAGTGTAAGTCGGTTTTTCGATACTATTTTTTCTGTTGATTTGGTTTTTTTCTCCTGCTTCGTATCAAAATTTAATAAATAGTCACATATTTGAATTGTGTGTAGCAAAATAAGCTTTTTAATTTTTTTTAATTGATTCCCGTTCTTTCCTTCAACCGTTGAACCGGACACGCGTCTCAGAAAGGGGAAAAATCAGCCGGACACTAAAACGCAGGCGTTGACTCTGGCGGAGAATGGTGGACGTTGACCGGAAGAGCTCTCCGTAAAAATGGCGAAAAAGCTCGTCAAATACTCCGTCGTAAGTTCATTATTATCATATCTATCGTCACTTTCACGCACTTGCAAACACACACAAGTACGGGATACTTTATCAATCAAGAGCTGGAGCGATTGTGAATCGTTAATCCGGAGTTTCTCTCCGATAAACAGGTGGACGCGTTTACTGACACGCCGTTTAAAGGAAATCCGGCGGCGGTGTGTTGGTTAGAGGACGTAGTGAAGGATGATAAGTGGTTACAATCAGTTGCAACTGAATTCAATCTTCCGACGACGGGTTACTTGACTCCGATTGTTGATCATGCTTCACAGAACCCTAGATTCCACCTCAGATGGTTCACTCCTGCATCTGAGGTCGTTACTTTACATGATTTTAAATTTTAATCATAATAATTATATCTTAATTTTGTTCAGATGTACTGATAGGTGGAACTTTGTGGTCATGCAACTTTAGCAGCCTCTCACTTTCTTTTCCGGTCAGGATTGGTGAATTCTAACACAATTGAATTCTCAACCCTATCTGGAACTTTGACTGCCAAAAGAATTCCAGATAACAAGATCAATGGTGAATCAGAAGACAGCTTCTACATAGAATTGGACTTCCCTGTTGTGCCGGTTTCAGATTTCAATGATCTTGAGGTTTCTGCAGTTTCAGAAATGTTAAATGGTGTTGCTGTTGTTGATGTTCTAAAGAAGAATGCATATCATGACATCATTGTATGTATTCAAGTTGTTGTTAGTTTGTTAGACCATCCGTAATGGTTTAGTGATAGTGATGTAAAAGTGTTGTCACGCATGCGCCACGTAGACAGTGCTCTGATCACAGTCATGCCCCATCCCATCATGCCCAAGGGTGCGGTGTTCCAGCGTGATAGGGTTGCCCACGTAGGCATATCGCGCCCCGTTACAGATAGTCTTACATTCACTTATTTGGAAAACAATGATTGTGATTAAAGACAATTTGAAGGTTATTTGTTCTTGTTTCCTGCAGGTGGTGCTTCCATCAGGAGAAGAGGTTGCAGATTTGAAGCCCCAATTTGATAAGATCAAAGAAGCTCCAGGCAGAGGGATAATAATTACAGCACCCGCACCTAACGGGTCAGGGTTTGACTTCTATTCGCGCTTTTTCTGCCCTAAATATGGAGTTGATGAGGTAATTATGTTGGATTTATGTTTCTTTCTCTGCCAGTTTAAGATGTTCCAAACCAATTCTATAGAACTTTGTTCATGTTATATCAGCAAGTATACATCATTATAATTGCTAATCAAGATTAGCACTTTGGTAATCTGGGATTTTGTTTTAGCAAAATTATTTGGTCTTCACTATGCTTCTTTCTCTTTTAGGATCCTGTATGCGGGAGCGCCCATTGTGCCTTAGTAACCTATTGGGATGAGAAGTTGGGGAAATGTGATTTTGTTGCATATCAGGTACCCCACGCGCGCGTGTAGAGAGTGTGCGTGTCAACGGAAAGCATGTTGCATTTATGCCACATAGTGGACCATGATGTGCTTATTTTTATGACTGTTGGTAACCTATGTTGAACTCTTATGCTCGTTTGTTTGTATGTTTTGTGTCACGCAGGCATCGCGTAGAAGTGGCATATTACATGTCCATCTTGATAAGCAGCATCAAAGAGTACTTCTTCGAGTTAAAGCTGCTACAGTCATGGAAGGGTCTCTTTTGGTCTAAGATTCAAGGCTTAATTAATCATACCACATATTGAGTCTAAGTAGTTTATCCTTTGAAAATTGAATTTCAAGATGCATATGCTTTTAACTTATGAATATGTTGTATTATAAAATTGCTGCATTTGCTATTTGAGACCAAACTTATGTACTTATCGTCTTCTTTCTTAATCACACCTAAAATATCAGTGGTAACTGTTATGGTGGTTGTTAAATCTGATTGTGATCACGGGAAGATTATATGACGCAATGTCAATATCGCAGGGGATAACACATGCTGAAACTCTACTTTCATGTTGATCCTCCTGTGTCAATATGTTGCTTTCTTCGGTATGCATCTAGGAGCAACATAGATGCTAGTTCTTCTTTTCCAATAACATCCATGTTTCGTTATCTTCGACTTACTTCATCTTCATCGTCCAAGCTGTTAGGATCAGGCACACACAAACAAACATGAAAGCAAATAAACGAGACGGGATTTAACGTAGTTCGATCCAGGTGATCTACGTTCATGGGCTGCAATTAAGGTTTCTTTATTATTAAAGTGCTCAAGAAAATTACAAGTACAATAACATTTATTATAAGACCAATCTAGGGTTTCTAGCTTAACCAACAAGTTAAGCCCAACTTGGGCCCCACACTTAGGACCTGCGAGCAAGGTAGAGTTATCCAAAAAGGGCTAATTTGTTTTCACGGGCCCATAAGTAATAGACGAAAACGTCTAGCTGGCCGGACGCTTGGACAAACACCACAGGCAGTTTGCCCGCCTCCGAGGTCCCAATTTCTTCATCCGAAGCTCTAACTTCGAATGAAAAACGATTTTGATCCTTTTTTTATATTGATTGTAAAACACGTGAATCCTTTTAACTTTCACGTTTATTTATGCAGTTAATTTTATTCATAGGATATCAATTTTAATTTCTGCCTTTTAACATTCGCGTTTGTTTAAGTAGTTAATTTTATTCATAGGCTATCAAATTTAGAATTTCCATGAGACTTGCTGCATTTGACACAAAGCAGGACTTAGTCATTTTGGTAGGATGCCGATATCACCAAAATCCGGCTTTACGAATAAACTCCATTATTTTTGCCCGATATTACATGAAGTTGTCGGTTTAGAAGATCTCGTATTGTATCTTCATCGTATAGCGAAAGTTTTGGATATTGATGGTTGAGAAGTTATTTTGTTTATACATTCTACATGTATGCAATGTATATGCACTAAAATCATCAATGTGAATACATGTATGTTATAATGTGTTATTAATTGTATATACATATAACATATATCAGGTTAATTAGGCTATTTGGATTGAAAACCAGCAGCTTCTCCAAGTGCTTCAACTTCTTTTGCAAGTACTTCCACTTTATCAACAATCTTCATCACTAAAAACATGAAGTTTGCTATGGCAAGAGATTCAACATTTCCAATCCCTTTTACATTTGCTGAAGTTGAAAGTAAGACGAGTTCTTGTTTGATTGACTGCAACTTTGGCATCGTTTGGACCGTCGCCTGACATCTTTTCATACTCATGATACTTCTCCCGAGCTCTCGCATGGTTAGCCCAAGTGACAACCCAACACTTTTGCATGGCTCTTCGATTGCTAACGGTGTCGACGGCTGAGTATAAAAAGGTAGCAATGTAAGTTGGTTAACTTGAATATTTTCAAAATATATTTGGATAATTTTGATTGGTAAGATTAGAACATGATGATCAATGTTGTTAAAACCGGACCAGAATTTAGACCCCTAAGCGGTTCAGCTGTCAGTTTTGACAGGTGGTGTTAAACCGGTGAACCGTTTTAATGGTTCACAGATTTTGAGTATTATTTTGTTTATTTATCTTTTAAAAAACAATATATTTCTTTTATTCTTTTAATTATAAACAACGATTCACTATGCTATTTAAATGTTAGTAATATAAATATGTTATAAAATTAGTTCTGACGTCATCTGGTTTGTGAGTCTGGTTCAACTGGTCCGATGAGTCCACCACCGTAGTGTGGCCGATTTGTTAACCGATCTGGTTTTCAAAACATACATGTAATGGTGATTCAAGGCACTCATGCATTGACAAAATGATAGAAGCAAGTTCTCTTGTGAGTTCTCCTATTTGTAAATATTTCTCCCAAGGATAATAGAATCCAAATCTTCCATGCCAAGGTTCCCACCCTGCAAAATTTGCCTAAAAACAAAATGGGCTTTAAATATTTTCTCATGATAGTTGGTCCACAGGTAGCCATCAAGGCTTCTGGTCTGGTGGTCATGGGATTTTCCCTGTAAAGGGCTTTCTCATGTGGAGGTCATGGGTCGAATCCTGACAAGGGGTCCTGCCGATGAGAATTTTATCAGTACCCTCCACAAGTCCACAGGTCTTGGTGTTAGCTGTTAAAAAAAAGATGGTCCAGAATCTTGAAAACTGTCTTATAAACCAAGAACTAGTAATTAAGAGATGTTACCAATGATTCATCACTTGATTTGGAGTGCAATACTGCCTTGCAATCCTTGACATTAATTCTTGGCGTGCTTTCTTTTTCACCAACTACATTAAAGTATGGTTTCATGCAATCTGCAACTCACCATTTAAATTTGTTAAATAAATAAATAATAATACTATATTAAAAACTCTTTTTATTTGGCTGTAACAACTACTACCTTCAATGCAGCAAGCTAATTTATCAAACTTGGAGGATGTCAAACGATGAAGTTCATCGCTAGCCCACATTGGAAAAACGAGTAAGCTAGTGAATATGCATACCACAAAGCCCATGCCAATCGTTGAGAGCCTCTCACGGGCTAATTCAATAACTTTATCAGCACGTAAACCAGACACTGCTACGAGATTAAAAGTGAGGATGAATATCATGAACCCGTAATCATATTTGCTTTTTATGCTTGGAATTAATCGACAGTATGTAGCTGCAACACCTACACATCACAAAATGTTCTTAACAAACAAGACAAATTGATGTATATGTATATGTATGCCGATTTTGGATGATTAATAAGAAATCATATTTGGTAATATTTATCCTTACCAAAAACAAAGACCGAAGAACCAACCACTGCTGCATTTCCAATCTTTCCCAAGTCGTCTGCTAAAATTGCTGCTAAACACCCTAATCCGCCTCCAAGTATAGTTCCAAGTCCGCGGAATAACCCTTTGCTTAATGTGGCACCTAGCATGTGTATATGTGAAGATATAAGGTTTTTATGGTATTTTGATATGGGCTGATATTTGGAGCAACTCTAGAAACTGGCCAAACTTAAAACAAACATAACTTTTGGTTTGTCTGGCCCATAAGATATGAATGGAATGTCTAAGTGGTCAAACGTTATGACAAACAACAAAATTCTTTCATTTAGAGCCTTGATTTTGCCTTTAACTGTTTTCCCTCAATTTTAAGATTTATGATTAATTTCGCTTCCATTATAAAAATGTGTAAATCATGAATTCTGTTAATTTACACGTTTATTTACGCCTTTAATTTCATTGTAACAATTTAAATTTCCAAGATTTGGTAATACTTGCAAAATTCAAATTTCCAAGATTTGGTAATACTTGCAAAATTCAAATTTCCAAGATTTGACAGTTAGAAAATAAATAAGTATTTAAGGAGTTTATGACGAACCTGCGAAGAACTCGAAGACAACCACAACAGTCATGATAGCCCACATGGAATTTTCGCCAACTTGCTCAAAAAGCGGATCCAGGAGATATAGAAGTGAAACCAAAACTAAAGCAATTCCAACTTTGATGCTATGAATGATCTTTTTCATATGTTTTTCTATAAAAGATGAAAAACAATTAACAAAAGATAGTTTGTTGTAGTTGGAAGAGTGTTCATTTTCATTGGAAATGTGTATAGTGGTGCTCATGGTTAATTGTTTGTTAACAACCGTTGAGCAAGCAAATGGTCGAGTTAGGATTTATTATGTAAGTTAGTTTGTGGAGATGGAGCTTATATACATGACCTATGAAACATAAGTAAGTGCTAAAGTGCACATCTGTTTCCTGGAAATTCTATCATTTTGACCGGTCACACTTTATGGAATTTGATTATCATTCTTAGGGGCAATTACATATATCCCTCAAATACTTATTATATATACCTAATTCAAAATTTTATTTACGTATATCCCCTTCATTAATTACATATAAACCCAACTGGATGATGGAATCAATCAGAAGCAATGTTGGATGTTGTAATCGATTGGAAGCGGGAATCAAAATGTTAGGGTTGGGATCAATGAGATAAAAATAGTCATATTTATTGTAAGGTTAAAAGGTTAATTTTATAAAAGAAGGGGATATATGTAATTTAAGTTTTGGGTTGAGTATATATGTAATTAGGGTTAAAAATAAGGAGATATAACTAATTCTACCTTATTATTATTATTATTAGTAAGTGGTTTCATTTGTGAACTTGGTGATTTAAGTGGAACATGTTTGTCTTTTTTTCCTTTTTACCGTTTGTTTATATGGAGTATGGTATTTTCACACAATTCATGTTAGTGCAATGCCTGTTATTTGAGCAAAGACAAAGTTCTCTATGCTAATTACTTTACTTACTAATGCCGATTAGAAAGTTTAAACTAAACTTATTTGTACAAGGGTCTAAAGTGTCATTACTGTAAACTATGTTTTTAGGGTCAAAATTGTAAGGACTTGAACCATCTGAGATTTGAGATATGATACTACTTTTATGAATGAAGTATTTTTATATCACTTCCACCCATAGGGAAGCATCAACTGCTAGATCATATGCATAAGATGATGGTAACAATTAAATCTTGCAACTATTCTTACTGCATGATCTGAACACCCAAACCTTAATGCCATGTACAAAGATAAAACAATTTGATCACTATTTTGAAGTAAATATTATTTTTGATGATCAAAAGGACATTAAATGTGACTCCATAGAGCCAAATAAAAGGATTTAATTTTGTTGACTGATAATCTTGTTATTGTATATTAGTAAATGGTACCACACAAACTATAATGCAACATGTAGAGTTGTTTCGCTATCAGTTGTCTGTAATCTAAGTTAAAATATCATATTACAGAACAATACTACGATACGATACGATACGCTACGCTACGATACAATGCAATTGTAATACAATGAAGTTAATGGATTCTTTATGAATTCTTTAAATACTCCATAGAAAAATGATTAATAAATGTTTTTGATGCCTTTAACATACACCAGTAATTAAACTGAAAAGTAGAGGGGGCTATGGCGCAAGCCCTAACCTTCAAACGATCATTCGTAAGACCTTAAACCGTCGTTTGAAAACATCGTGAGATTAGATTATGAGTGATTTATGTATAACATGTTACATGCCCCTTTAGTTTGTTTTCTTGGAGAAGTATTATTCCCATACTGAAAGTTAACAACAACATTAATCATCTAATTTGATATTAATTTATAATATAATAATAATAATCCCTTTTATGTGGTGCTGATGACACATAGATTTAGTGCTCTATAAAGGCTAAAGAAAAGGGTATTTTGCTTTCACATCATTTTCACATTTGCACCATAATCCGTACTTATTATGGTAGCTTCACATCATTTTCATAAAATAATAAAAAAAAAGAGTAAACTTCGTTTTTGGCCCCTGTGGTTTGGTCAAAATAACGATTTTGGTCTTTTAGTTTCAATTTAACTTTTTTGGCCCCTGTGGTTACCTAATTGTCTCAATTAGAACCATGTCACTAACACCGTTAGTTTTTTTTTGTTAAAATAAGGGCAATTTAGTCTTTTTCATATAGAGGGGCTAATTGTGTAATTTAATCAAACTAGTATAAGAAATATAATATATATATACACACACACATATAACCTAACCTCACTCATCTTCCTCGTCAAAAACCACACCCGCACCACCACCGGCGCCGGCGACGACACCACCACCACCACAACTTCGCAAGCCATCAGCGTTCCCTTTTCACCGCCGCTCACCTCTCCATCAGCGTTCCCTTACTGCGGACCGGGAACCTCCACCGACCGGACACGAACCTCCGTCGTCAACGGCCTTCGCAAGCAGGAGCAAGGGAGGGGGCAGGTGATGGAGACGGTGCTTGAAATTCAGGAACGAAACGATGCCATTACGGTGTTTGAGAGGAATTTGAAAGAACTTCATTAGGTTTTCATGGATATGGCGGTTTTGGTGGAGCATCAAGGGGAGCAGCTTGATAATATTAAGAGTCATGTGAGCGGTTTTGGTATTGTAATTTAAGCATCTTTGTTTCTTTGGTTGAAGTGTTCTAAGATTTAGATTCTTGATTTGGGGATTTATCTATGTTTGCTATATTTTGTTATAATTACACACGGAGAATCATCTAAATTCATACCCAATATTCATGTTGAAAGAGTTAGTCACTAGCAGGTGGTAATTTCCTCTATGTTGATTTTATGTTATTCTTGTTCTTGATTTAATTAGCTAAAGATTTCAATGGTTTTTGGATTCATTCATATATGCTTGTGAAAAGGGAGAGATGGTCGGGGATTGGTCTTGGTGGTGGTGGCCGGGTGCTTCCATGGTGGTGGTGTTAGAAATGACATAGAGAACTAGAGAGATGAATGGAAAGTAGAGTTTTAATTATTTTATTAATTTACACAAATAGTCCCTATGTTTAATTTAAGAAAATGACATAATTAGACCTTATCAGTAAAAATACTAAAGTGCCCTTACTTTTAACAAAAAAAACTAACGGTGTTAGTGATATGGTTCTAATTGAGACAATTAGGTAACCATAGGGGCCAAAAAAGTCAAATTGAAACTAATGGACCAAAACCGTTATTTTGACCAAACCACAGGGACCAGAAACAAAGTTTACTCTAAAAAAATCAAGATGTGGAATCTTCTATAAAAAGTTTTACCTGTTTTACGCGGGAAACATTTATTTATGCATAAACTAGTTTAGAATCTCGTGTATTACATGAGCTGAATAAATGTAACGTTATATACTTAGTAATAAAAAATTATGTTTTTAAAAACCCGTGTATTACACGAGTTGAATAAAATTTTACGTAACAGTTATAAATTATGTTAAGTTAATTTTTAAAATATTTTTTAGCTGAGTTTAACTTTTTTTATGTAAATGATAAATGTTAATTCATATTAAACTTTAGAAACTCGGTGTATTACACGTGTTAAATAAATGCAATGTTATATATATTTAGTAATAAAGATTTACATATTAAATATTCATGGAAATGGTTTAGTAAAAAAATTATAGAATTCTTTATTATTTAATAGGATAATTAAAAATAATTAAAGAAATTTGTATAATTAATAGGAGAGAGACGAAAAAAAAGCTTAAGAATACATGAGAAAGTGACAATGATACATCAAAACCTTTATTTATTATATACTATAGATTCAATGATGGAACATGTGTCTTCATGTATATAGGTTTAAATGTTTGGTAAATTATGTGATGATAAAAAAGAATCAAATATTTTATTGTTTTAAAGATTTTATGTTTACCATATATAATTTATGATTGGTGGGAAGGATTTTAAGGATTTATGCTTTTATCATGCTTACCAAATTTTGTTGTTTTGTACTTTTAAAAAGGTATACATAATTCTTTTTTTTTTTCACTTTGATTGTGCAATAGGATGATTCATAATTACTTAGCCTATGAAGTTAAGAGTTATAGTTTCGTATTTGGACCAACTGGATAAAGGTGAGTGGGTTAAACAATAACTCGATCAACTTAAAATGAGGTAGATATTTTACTCCGTTGGAATTTACGCATCCATCGCCAACAGAATGAAATGTTTTAAGAGGCCCGACATTTGGACAAACAACTATAGGCGGTTTATCCAACTCAGGAGTACCAATTTATCTTCATCCGCTTCCGAATTTAACAATTTTCGTAATTTTAGCAACTTTAAGTTATTCCAATTTAATTGTAAAAACGAGTGATCATGGATTACATTAATCCATACATTTATTTAGTCCTATTTTGCTTATGAGTTGTGAAAATAACTACAAAAGTTAGAATTTCCTTATAAAATGAGCGTGATTTATTATTTTATCATCTATCAATTATAATAAATAAAGGTTTTGAGATGACATTTGTTATCATTCTAGATCATCTATATCTTTGTTTTCCTGCCTAAACATTTTTTAATTGTGAATTTTAATTTATTTTATTTTAAACTCCTAAATTGATTAAAAACCATTTAAACACTTTCATATTTCTTATGAATTTAAATTTTAAACATTAAATGTAGGATAACTTTTTGTTAACCAATAACTTCCCGGTGTAAATACATTATTTATAATTAAATTTAACTAATTACCCTACTATTTATTTCCCATGGGGATGAATAGTAGGGTTTTTTTTTTATTTTTCTTATAAAAGTTTTTTTTATAAACTGGCCACTAAAGTTCAAAATAAGCTGTAATTTTTTTTACTCAAAACTCCGTTTTTTTATAGATTTGCCACATAAGTTCAATAAACTTTCGTTCGTTAACTTTTTTCAAAATACGGGTGTGCCGTTTTTTTTGTCAACGTTCCGATATAAATTTGTTTTAAAACGGAGTTGTATTCAAAATCGATTTTTTTATCGTTGCCTGTATCGAGTGCCATTACCGTTGTGGTACCATGACGAACTGAACCTATTATGGGCGAACAGCATCATTGTCGATATTGGTATTATCGATTCGCCTTATGGTTTTCGACGAACCGAACCGGTAATTTTTTTAATTTGTTTTCCCCTTTTTTATTATTTAGTTTTATGTTTCCTTTCTATTAACATTATTTTTACCGTTGTGCCTATGCTTTCGTTTAAATTTTATTAACAATGGGGCCGACAACGTTATCTATGATAACTTTCGTTCGTTATGTTTTTTTAAATAACGAAATGCGCCGTTTTCTTAATAATTTCTTTTGTCAACGTTCTGGTTTAAATTTTATTGAAGACAAAGTTGTATTCAACTTCGAGTGTTTTTGGGTATCGTACGTTATAACGAGTCTGCGATTCCACGCAAACGAGCCAAACCAATAACGACCAGACTCTTGCCGCGAAGCGCGGGGGTAAAAACTAGTTCATTATAATTCATAAGATTTAGAGGTGTTAATTTTTTATTTTTTTAAATATTATAAATTGTTACTACATAAATGTTTTATTTATATTTATTTATTGAATTCTTTTCATTATTCATCCGCGTAGTTAAATAATATAACAATTTTATTTATATTTATTTATTGAATTCTTTTTATTTATCTTCCGTTCATAGATATATAGATTTATATGTAGAAATTTACTTTCTTTTTGTAAGACTGGTTTGCATCACCATTGGGGTGGTGGTCTAGTGGTCGAGGCAAACCTTCTTAAACACCTAAAAACCTAAAGATTATGCGTTCAAGTCCCACTAAGTTAAGAAATTTACATTTAAAAAAAGATTGGTTTGCACCCAACATCAGTAGTAAATTACACATGAATACAAATATACAATAACATTTTGCTTGAGATATAAAGTCCACAAAACCATGATTGCAGATAAAGGATTTAGATGTTTGTTAAAGTGCAAATATATATATATATGGTGATTTGATCAAGTTCTAAAAAAGTAGACAAAAGAGAAGGAATTTTTTTCATAAGTGGTCCATTACTTTTTTTAACGGCAATTTGAATTACTGACGGGTCACGGGCCTATTCGATCATCTCTACCATCTTAAGAGGAAACTCATCACATATGAAAAAAAACCATGACCCAACCTTTTGTTCCATTAGTGTTGATTAGATATAAATTTGTTTGCCAATGTGGGACTAGCTCACTTGGTAGAGGCATATGTCTCTTAGAGTGGAGGTCTCAGGTTCAAACCTGGACAAGAGAGTACTTTAGGATTATTGGTGTAAAATTAGAGTAGGAGTATATATAAATTTGGTTATTAATGCAAGTGTATTACCAATGATAATAAGGTACCTACCAACTAAGTTCATGTCTCTCTTCGAAAAAAAAAAACAAAGTTCATATCAATTTCCAATAAGAAAACTTGTAACAAGGGTATTTCCATAATTCAAATAAGCAATTATAGTAGGCAAGTTATTATATAAAAGTGTTTTTTCTTGTTAAGCATAGGAAGTCATCGGAATAGGACATGTGTCTTTGGACGGAGAAGTATTTGCATCCAACATAAATTCACGCTACATATTTACGCTATAATCCGCTGTATATAATCACATTATATATAGTACACTACGTGCATACGCTATATATAGTACACTATGTAAACATGTTGCGTATAACGCACAACAAAACAAGGTTTAAAAAATTATTTCTTATAAAAAATATATACTAATACTATACTTTTAAGATAATGAAATTCTTGATTTTATGATGTAACTTAAAATAAAAATAAAGTATGTAAAAGTTATTTGAGTTTAAAAAAATGATAGAACTAAATAAAAGTCAAGAATAATGGCTTTTTCCCATTTTGCCCATCCCAGGCTTTTTATTGGTTTCCTTCTGTACATGTGGCACCCCCTAATCGTCTCAACCACTGATTCTCTAGTATGGATGGCAATTGTACGCGTATTGGTAAACCTAGTCCCATACTCAGTTGTAAAACCATGTCCCATACCTGGCCTAATAGCCGTCGGACGTCGGGCATGCCTGCGGGTATCAAGCATACCCATCAATTTGTTAAAACAAATACGAGTTGGAATTTCCAATTACATTTTGTTTTCTTGCCAATTTAATTTTCATATAATTTTACATTTATAAGAACTACAACAAATTAAAATATGATAAATTACATACGTATGAGCATCGTCATAAAAATGTTTGAAATACATAAAATTAATATGTAAATCATGAAGATTTCCAAATATCCCTTGTAAGAAGACAATTAAGTAACACTCTCCAAACATAAATATTCACTTTCCTCATAAACCTTTGAAGCAAATCGTTTTCCATGAAACATTCGGTAAAAGATAATCATCAATGATCTCCTTAACTGTGAATTGTTCCAAATCTCCAAGCCCATCTATCACTCAAGTCTGATAAAACAACCTGATTAACCATAGTATTAAGAGTCGCAAACTAGAATTCTTCTCCCCCATAAGCGCTCTCCTCCACTCCCAGTTGTTATCACCCACTCTCTAAGCAACCGAACATTTTTTATTCAACTTTTAAGCGAATAACCTAGGAAACTCATCCGCCAAAACCACATTACCGCACTACACATCCTTCCATAAACGAATAGTATCCTCTCGACCAACGCAAGAATACAATGACGATAAAGGGATAACCCCTTGTTCATCCAATTTAACAAAAGTCTTACACATCTTTGACCAGAGTGTTACCTTTAGCACACTTCATAACCAAGTGAAAATGGTACCAAGAAAGACAATTAAAAATGTTATCTTAAACTAAACACTTTGTTAATGTAGATGGTGGTTTAAACGCGGATGCAAAAGGGATTTGCTTTCCTCATATGTAATGATGATACGGTTGTACCAACATCCGTACAAATATCATGGTGACGTTTTGCACTAAAACTCATCATATATGAGGATGTGTACAAACTTGCTTCTTGCATTCTCTTTCATAATCATTCTTTCACTACACTAAAATATTTTAATTCCTTCATATTGTTTCTAGTGTGGAATTATATTTTTTGTTTTGTAAGGCATCTAAAGTGTGGTAGGTCATATACCCTACTTGATAAATGTTTCATTCCATTAGTGTTTTTTTACATTTTTTGGTTGTTGAAATAAGGTTTTAACTTTTATTTTCCTATATTACAAAAAGAGAAATTTCATACATACGTTAAGAAAACCTTAAAATATAACGTCGGTGCTTAATAGGAAGTCAGGTAATTGATTTCCTATCAATTGATCAAACAATTTGTTTGGTAGGTTGGTTAACTATGTTGTGCATAAAGTCCTTGCATGCTGTCACACCCCAACCGACGGCGGAATACGTCGGGGCGGGACATGTAGACTGTTCAATAGCACATGGTCAAACTAAAGTTTCATATATTAATTGAATCCAAATTTTTATAACACTTGTTCAACAAAACATGTACAATTATACAAAAGGAAAAATAAGGTACACTATAAATTTTTGATTCACTATTTAACTAAGTCCTCAATCCTATGTGTAGCAACTTGTAAATGATCTCAAGAGTTAGTACCTAAAACATGATAAAATGAGAGGGTCAACTATAAATAGTTGGTGAGCATACATAGGTTTTGACTCTAAATAGCATCAAAATGTCGTGTGTAAACAAATCCATACAAGTCATGATTAATAAGGCAATTATGGGGAGCAACTATTGTGTAACCAAATAATACAATCAAACCTTTGTAACTAGCATGCAAAAATTGTGTTGTCGGTAACAATCACCCCAATCTGGGTGGGTTTGTCAGACTCAATAGATCTATCATTGTTAACCGTCGGCTTGATTAGTTAATGATTGTACCTGTAATTGAAAATAAGTAGTTAACACACCTAGCACTCAAACATAAAGCTCAAATTACACACAAATTGTAAAGTGGATTTGTATTGTGTAGTTTATGTAAATCATTGTAAGTTGTGATCATGTTTCACCCCAAAATGTAAAAACAGTGAAAAAGGGGCTATGTAAAACTCACCTGTATCAAAGATGTTGCTAGCACAAATGTCTAGGTAGCAAAGTGATTCTTGTAATTCACAACGTTAACCTAGAGTGTAATGTATATGCATCTAGGTTAATAATATGCACAATAGTCTATGGCCAAGTCTAGGGTTACAATGGATGTGTGTACAAAGGGGTTTGAGTTGTAGTTTGAAATGGAGTGTGTAGGTGATTGTGGTTTGTACTTGCTTGAGTGATTTATAAAATAAAAAGTTGCAATGAATGATTTTAAAATAAATAATTTAGGGTTTGGGTTTGAATAACTAAATAAATCAAATATTTGATATTTATTTATTTAGTTAGAAAAATAATGTGTGAATATAAATTAAATAAGTAACTTTTACCTTATTTCTTTATTTATATAAAAAATGTGTAAATAGTATTGATGTATAAAATTAATACTAAATACACGATTAGCTTTTTAGTGTAGATTATAAATAATAAATAAATTTATATTTATTTATCATTAAAATAAGTATTTGATCTTTAATAAAAGTTGATATAAAAAAATGCTTTAATATGGGAATTAATTTAAATATTTAGGTTTTTTTGTTTTTTTTTTAAAAAAAAAATTTAATTTCAAGTTTAACAATTAAATTTGTAATAAAACTGAATATATATTGAAAATTAATAATTCTGACTTTATTCTGTTACAAATATTGTAAGGTTTATAAAATAAATTTTTATAAATTAAATTGTTGAAAGAAAACGATTTTAAAAAAATTTAACACACCACCCGGTTCGAACCCGGGTGGGTTCTGTGTATGGGTTGCGCTCCACCACTGGACCAGCGGCAGATAACGTTACTGGGGTTGGTTATAAATGGATTTTAACCCTTTACTGAAAAGGGGCTGGTCTGGTTATATGGTTCGCGCAAAACGGCCGGACACTGTGGGTTTCGAACCCACGCCATCTGGTCCGATGGTGCAAGGTCTTAGCCAGTCGGACCAGATGGTTTCGCTGGTCTAGTATGGGATCTAAAGATATAAAAACAATTATCAGATTAAGAATGGTTCCCAAATTCGAATACGATTAACCGGCCAAGAACCCTAATCCAAATTGATTTCGATAGTTAATGATAACTCGAATTGATAAGGGGCTATTGACAAGGGCTCATTTACGAATTGAATGACATAAAGTTTACCTGGTTTGGGTGCGTATCGAGTGAGAACGACTGATATGAAATCCCGGCTGCTCATGGTGCTCGACAGAGTCCAAGAGTTGTAATGCAGATTTATTTAGGTTTGAGGGAGTTTGTACGGGTCTGTGCGAAGGTGAGGGAGTGGTTTAATTGGATTGATTGCATCCCAATTACGTGATTTGATTTTTGAATTGACCGTAACAGCCGTAGGAGGCGGATTACGCGATAAATTGATAAACTGGGGATGAATTGGATCAAATTAAGGTACTGGATACGTGTGGGATTGATTTGTGCGTGATTCGCGGCTTCAACGCGTTCAATTCCTTTGATTGGAGATCAGATTTGAACGCGGTTTGACCGTGAAAGGTCAATTCCATTTGAATTGATTTGAATTTCGAAATTGACAGCTCAAAGATTGGATTGAATGTTTACTGGGTTCGGTTATGGTCGATAATCCCTCTGGGATTCAAGGCAAGTCCGAATCCATCGGGCCTTGATCGAATTCGATCCTGATTTGGGTTGTTTGACTTTTCGAAGGTCAAAATTGATCAAAGATATTGAATGTGTTAAAAATTGAGATTAAAGGGTTCAAATTCAAGGGTGAGGGTTCATAGTTGGGGGTTCAAATGCCTAAGGAGGTTCAAGGTATTACCATGCGGTTCAAAACCAATTTATTTGGTTTTTTTTTAATTTATTTTTATTATTTTTTTTAAAAGGTCTAATTGTTATTATTTATAAAGAGGTTAAATTTTAGTTTAATAAAATTTCAAATTGTATAAATGGCTCATTTAATAAAATGTATGTGTATTTATATAAAATTTGGTTACTTTCTCTTTCATAAACTTTATAAAAATTAACAATATATTTAAAAATGTCAAATATGAAATTATATTTGCATAAAATCGTTTATAAGTAAAATTTTATACATATAGAGATACATTTGTATATATATATACAAAACATGTGTTGAAGAAATCTATATGTAAACGCAAGGTTTTAATGGTTGAAACGAATATTAATTTATCTAGCGATTTATATGCCAAAAAGTGCTTGAATAAATACAGGATTTAAAAATAGTGTTATTATTGAAATAAATAAGGTAAAATAGAGCTGAAAAGTCATGGATGTTACAGTCTCCCCATGTTAAAGGAATTTCGTCCCGAAATTTAACTAGTGGAGACTACTGAATCAGGAAGGAAGTGAGTTTGAGTTTGGATTGTTGGTTTGAGGAGTATAATGATCGAAAAGATTTAGGTTGGATTCTCAAAGTCAGCTTAAGTCATCATGTCAGGCCCAGATGGTGGTAGTGGATTTAGTTTGAAGAGGGTTAAGGGGATAAGCTGTTGAATAATGATTTGGATTCTAAATGTGAAACGCATTACTTGGAATGGGTTTGATGGGAGCTTGATAATTAGGGTTTGTTTAGGATGTAGTCTAATATGCTCAAAATTGTAAGTATTTCACAAACATTGGTCAAGGTCAGAATATCATAAAACTTCTCGTGATACGAACAACGCTACTACTGACAACATGACAGGAACACTTATATATAGGAAGTACCAGCGGCGTATCCACCATGCCCTTGTCATATCACATTAGTTTCGTTGTTATATATCATGATAGGTTTTAGGTCATAACACACGACAGAATTCGCTATGTTTTCCATGCGCTGATTTTTATAATTCCGTGTGCACCCGTAATTACTCAAATCATCGCATGGTCCGTATAGATCATTCCGTTGTGTGCGGGTCAAGAGGAGGCACAAATTCACTTAGTTCATGTATGTTGTTTTCACATATGAGTTGCTAATGAGTAACTATATCCTTAAATAGGCAAGTCAGTTAGCAACTAAAGGGTAATAAAGTAGTGTTACCTAGGGCCCCATAGTTTACTCGTGTTTGAACAAGAATACGTCAAACCCCGAGTTGTTTCAATGTGTTAGGATTTTCAAGTTTGGTGAACAAGGTGTATGACCATACTTCATGTATATGGTGATCAATCAATTGCAACAATTGTAAGCAACTTAGTTTCATGTATAATGTAAACACACAAGTTTCATGTATCATCTAGTGTCATGTAAGCTGTAATCAATATAGGTTTCACGTGTAATGTGAGCATCTTGTCATCATGTATTATGTAAAGCACTAGTAATGTCACCAATGTGGTATCATGTGTATTGTAAGAAATGAATTTCATGTATTGCGTTAAGACCTAGTATCATGTATTTTGGTATCCCAATAATCTTTGATGTGTAATGTAAGTAATGTAGTATCGTGTACTTTGTAACCAAATAAGTTTCATGCTCAATATGGTCCATCAAGTATTGTATATAAAACAATCAATTGTTAAGCACCATGTATATTGCAAACAACTAAGTCCCATGTATCATGTGTTCAAGCCAGTAGCATGTGTATTGCAAATAAACAGGTTTCATGGGTTATGGGATCAATCCAGTAAATTGTGATTTGCACCTAAACTAGTTTCGTGTATTATGTGATCTTGCTGTGTATCTTGTGAACGTGCATACGTAAGTTATTGAATTTCGTTTGTGATATATAATAACAAGTTTTGCATGTGATCGAGCGTTGCGAAGAAGCGTGTTGTTTGGTGTTTAAGTAAAATGTGGTGGTCAGGTTCTATCTTGTTGAGGTTTTTTAGGGATGTTGATGTCTAAGCAGTATGGATCGTATCTTGAAGTGGCAAGTGAAAGGTAACGAGGAGGTTCTGAAAACACTAAGGGAAATGTGTTTACCAATAATTGATCTTTGTTTGAAAATAAGAAATTGTAAATCGTTCTTGGTCGTAGATATATAAAGTAATGAAAACTTTTGAGTTAAATAATCTAATAAATAGATAATTTATAGGAAAATCATTTAATTTAAATTTTTAATTATTAATAAGAGAAATATTTTTAAGAGGAATTATTGGCTAAACCAGTAGTCGTATATTAATCTAGCCAGTGCTTAGAAATAATTACTTTAAAGAGGAAAAATCATAATTGTTTATCAATCCGAAATAATATTTTTATAAGATAAGTTGTATTAAGTTCCCTTACACAGTGAAAATATTTATGGAAAAATTTATATTTCTGGTATTCTCTAAAAGTTTGGTTTGAAAATAGCGAGGTTGTTTAAATCTAATGGGATGAGTTGTTTACGAAGGAGATTGTCGGTAGTGTACTAAATCGTATTGAATGAAGAAGGTGATACTTGGGAAATTTTGATGAAAATATGATGGATGAAATTCACATTCAACGTATAATAACTTTAGAGTTGGAGTATATAAAATTGATTAAATACTGAAATGTTAAACATTACTCAAAACATAGGGAAATGGTCCTCAAACTAAGACAATAATTTTTTTTTTTAACGCCTCTGATAGTTTCCCACTAGAAGGAATATAATCACCAAGACGAGCACCGCTATGGTCATTCGGGTAGCCGATCTGGCTTCAGCTCTAGCTGTTTCCCTGCGATTCTCCAGTACTTCTTTTTCGAGAATGGAGATTAACTCCTTGTGGTACCCTAATTGGTTTGCTAGGCTATCCATTCTTTGTCCTTGCAAGTCGTGCTTATCTCATGCTCCATCCTTTGCCTCTCAAACTCTGAGGTCCTCACATATTGGTGAACATCATCGATTGGAATTCCCATAGCACTAGCAGGTGCCATGGTACGCCTTGCCCAAGGGTTAGGATGGTACGGGTCGGGCATTAGATATGGGTCTCGAAATCTTGGGCCAGTGTTCCTTACGTTAAGCCTTTACCTAGCAGCTGCGGGTGTTGGTGACCAATACACAGGTGACCTGGTGTCTTCTTCCCAACCCGACTCTGCTCCAGGACGGAATACCGGGGAGGAAGGAGAGTGGGAGTCCATGTGTAGCAGGGAAACAATGAAAAGGTTATAAGCGATAATGAAATACCGAGTGTTAAATATAGGAGTTCTCATAGGTTTAGAGTTTGACTTGTCATAACGCCGAGCCTTCACAATAGTATTTTAGAAATATACTTGACCTATAAGCAATGCATCCCTGAGGAGGATTCCCAGGAAAGAGGGGTGGGTCACTAAGACACACTTAAGTACCATGTCTTTCCTTAGTCAGAATCCCTCATAGGCCTACACACTCTTCCAGCCATCGTATATTAATAACACTATTGTTGGGCTCATGGTCATGATGAGAATTGTTGTGGACTGGGCTTTGGGGCCCGAAATTGGGGTTTATTTATTGCAGCGGGCTTCTCATTCTTGGAGGATAGATGAGCTTCTTAGTTTATTATTAATGGGTATTAGGCCCGATTATTTAAGTCTTTGTTCACAAGAGATGATGGTATCATGTGTGTGAGTTCAAAGGTGCATGAAGAATTTGGTGTGTACGTGTGTTTGTTAAGCTTAGGATAGCACTTAATGAAACACATAGGTAGCATGTAGATAGTAATGAATGTAGGCACGAAAGTTATCAAGTAGTGTGACTCATAAGTCATCATGTATTGCATCATGTAGTGTAATTACTTATGATAGTATATAGAAATATTTCTACAAGAAGTAATCATGTACCATGTAGTAGTATGACATTGTATGGGTGTCCTAAGGTTATAGTCTAGGTCAAAAGTGTCTAATAACCTAATTCCCTATAACCAAGGCTCTGATACCAATCTGTCACACCCCAACCGACGGCGGAATACGTCGGGGCGGGACATGTAGACTGTTCAATAGCACATGGTCAAACTAAAGTTTCATATATTAATTGAATCCAAATTTTTATAACACTTGTTCAACAAAACATGTACAATTATACAAAAGGAAAAATAAGGTACACTATAAATGTTCGATTCATTATTTAACTAAGTCCTCAATCCTATGTGTAGAATCTTGTAAATGATCTCAAGAGTTAGTACCTGAAACATGATAAAATGAGAGGGTCAACTATAAATAGTTGGTGAGCATACATAGGTTTTGACTCTAAATAGCATCAAAGTGTCGTGTGTAAACAAATCCATACAAGTCATGATTAATAAGGCAATTATGGGGAGCAACTATTGTGTAACCAAGTAGTACAATCAAACCTTTGTAACTAGCATGCAAAAATTGTGTTGTCGGTAACAATCACCCAAATCTGGGTGGGTTTGTCAGACTCAATAGATCTATCATTGTTAACCGTCGGCTTGATTAGTTAATGATTGTACATGTAATTGAAAATAAGTAGTTAACACACCTAGCACTCAAACATAAAGCTCAAATTGCACACAAATTGTAAAGTGGATTTGTATTGTGTAGTTTATGTAAATCATTGTAAGTTGTGATCATGTTTCACCCCAAAATGTAAAAACAGTGAAAAGGGGGCTATGTAAAACTCACATGTATCAAAGATGTTGCTAGCACAAATGTCTAGGTAGCAAAGTGATTCTTGTAATTCACAACGTTAACCTAGAGTGTAATGTATATGAATCTAGGTTAATAATATGCACAATAGTCTATGGCCAAGTCTAGGGTTACAATGGATGTGTGTACAAAGGGGTTTGAGTTGTAGTTTGAAATGGAGTGTGTAGGTGATTGTGGTTTGTACTTGCTTGAGTGATTTATAAAATGAAAAGTTGCAATGAATGATTTTAAAATAAATAATTTAGGGTTTGGGTTTGAATAACTAAATAAATCAAATATTTGATATTTATTTATTTAGTTAGAAAAATAATGTGTGAATATAAATTAAATAAGTAACTTTTACCTTATTTCTTTATTTATATTAAAAAATGTGTAAATAGTATTGATGTATAAAATTAATACTAAATATACGTTTAGCTTTTTAGTGTAGATTATAAATAATAAATAAATTTATATTTATTTATCATTAAAATAAGTATTTGATCTTTAATAAAAGTTGATATAAAAAAATGCTTTAATATGGGAATTAATTTAAATATTTAGGTTTTTTTGTTTTTTTATTTAAAAAAAAATTAATTTCAAGTTTAACAATTAAATTTGTAATAAAACTGAATATATATTGAAAATTAATAATTCTGACTTTATTCTGTTACAAATATTGTAAGGTTTATAAAATAAATTTTTATAAATTAAATTGTTGAAAGAAAACGATTTTAAAAAAAATTTAACACACCACCCGGTTCGAACCCGGGTGGGTTCTGTGTATGGGTTGCGCTCCACCACTGGACCAGCGGCATATAACGTTACTGGGGTTGGTTATAAATGGATTTTAACCCTTTACTGAAAAGGGGCTGGTATGGTTATATGGTTCGCGCAAAACGGCCGGACACTGTGGGTTTCGAACCCACGCCATCTGGTCCGATGGTGCAAGGTCTTAGCCAGTCGGACCAGATGGTTTCGCTGGTCTAGTATGGGATCTAAAGATATAAAAACAATTATCAGATTAAGAATGGTTCCCAAATTCGAATACGATTAACCGGCCAAGAACCCTAATCCAAATTGATTTCGATAGTTAATGATAACTCGAATTGATAAGGGGCTATTGACAAGGGCTCATTTACGAATTGAATGACATAAAGTTTACCTGGTTTGGGTGCGTATCGAGTGAGAACGACTGATATGAAATCCCGGCTGCTCATGGTGCTCGACAGAGTCCAAGAGTTGTAATGCAGATTTATTTAGGTTTGAGGGAGTTTGTACGGGTCTGTGCGAAGGTGAGGGAGTGGTTTAATTGGATTGATTGCATCCCAATTACGTGATTTGATTTTTGAATTGACCGTAACAGCCGTAGGAGGCGGATTACGCGATAAATTGATAAACTGGGGATGAATTGGATCAAGTTAAGGTACTGGATACGTGTGGGATTGATTTGTGCGTGATTCGCGGCTTCAACGCGTTCAATTCCTTTGATTGGAGATCAGATTTGAACGCGGTTTGACCGTGAAAGGTCAATTCCATTTGAATTGATTTGAATTTCGAAATTGACAGCTCAAAGATTGGATTGAAATGTTTACTGGGTTCGGTTATGGTCGATAATCCCTCTGGGATTCAAGGCAAGTCCGAATCCATCGGGCCTTGATCGAATTCGATCCTGATTTGGGTTGTTTGACTTTTCGAAGGTCAAAATTGATCAAAGATATTGAATGAGTTAAAAATTGAGATTAAAGGGTTCAAATTCAAGGGTGGGGGTTCATAGTTGGGGGTTCAAATGCCTAAGGAGGTTCAAGGTATTACCATGCGGTTCAAAACCAATTTATTTGGTTTAAAAAAAATCTATTTTTTTTTAATTTTTTTTTATTATTTTTTTTAAAAGGTCTAATTGTTATTATTTATAAAGAGGTTAAATTTTATTTTAATAAAATTTCAAATTGTATAAATGGCTCATTTAATAAAATGTATGTGTATTTATATAAAATTTGGTTACTTTCTCTTTCATAAACTTTATAAAAATTAACAATATATTTAAAAATGTCAAATATGAAATTATATTTGCTTAAAATCGTTTATAAGTAAAATTTTATACATATAGAAATACATCTGTATATAAATATACAAAACAGGTGTTGAAGAAATCTATATGTAAAAGCAAGGTTTTAATGGTTGAAACGAATATTAATTTATCTAGCGATTTATATGCCAAAAAGTGCTTGAGTAAATACAGGATTTAAAAATAGTGTTATTATTGAAATAAATAAGGTAAAATAGAGCTGGAAAGTCATGGATGTTACACTTGCTTCTGGGTTGTAGGTTTGAACCTTGCGCCTAACATTTTTTTTCTTTTTAAGTTACTTTTTTTTTACTTCTGGTTACTTTTTTTTGTTGAACGCGGTTTTTTTCTTTTTTGTTTCTTTTTAAATTTCTTATTTTTTTTTATTTATGATTACTTTTTTTTATTAGCGTGCGATAGCTAAGTCATGTTTACGACTCAAATTTCTAAACTCTTAGGTTTAACCCTGTAATATATATCTGCTGACGTAGGTTTGAGTCTAGGGTTTGACAAACCGGGTTTCTTTTTTCTTTTACTTTTTTTTAAATATTCGTTTGTAAAAAAATCTTTTTTTAATTCTATTTTGCTTTTACTTTGTTACTATCTTTTTTATCGAATTTGTTGTTTTAATGTTAACTTTTATTTGCAGCGTAATCTATCTATTTTTTGATCTCCATAACCGAGTTACTGCAACTCCATACGTTTCTTTTGTGAGCTTAGTTGCGTTATTGTCACCGTCGCAACGCGCGTAACAAGGTATGCAAACCCGCCGCATCGCGCGGGCTTAATTTCTAGTTCACACTTAATTACCATAACTCGTGAGATTAACTTTGTTTATTAGAGGTAGCAAGATGAGTGAGTTAAATAATGGGTAAATACCACCAAAAACCAATATACTTTCTGTTTTTTCTCACAAAAAATCTTTAACAATATTTTGCATATAAAAAACCTAATACTATCTTTTTCCTCACAAAAGTGTCTCAATAAATTGTTGCACGTACAAAACCAACGTACTTTCTTATTTTTTTCACATAAGTCACTCGACAACTATTTACCATTTCAAATAAATCGGCAAAAGCAAGACAATGGAAATCGACTGACACTTCAAGAGCAAAGCAAATGATTTGATTGCAAAACGATTTGATTGTTTATGTGTTTTTATAGATTTTATATGTATTTTTACAAAATGGACTTAATTTGATTACAAATCATCTCTTTATAAAATGAACTAGCTTAGACCCCGTGTAATACACACGGGGTGAAAAATATCAATACATAAGTTTTTTAAATTTTATTTATATATTTTACAGATATAAAAATGTATTACACATACTAAATATAGAAAACAAAACTCAAAATATGAAAAAATAAAATAATATATTATTAACTTCAATTACTATTTAATGTAATTTGACTTTCATTTACTATTTGATTGAAAATAAAAGCTACATAATTAGATTTCAAAGTCTTTTATAATAGAGTAATAATTTAAAATAAATGTGTTGTATTAGTATAATTAGTTATTAAAAGATATAGGTGCATTTAATAAGAGAGAGGGGCGAGAAAAAATGATGGGATTGAATATGGAGGCGACACATAGCATACAAAAACCTTTATTTATTATATAGTATAGATTTGTCTGTCAAATTCTTTTGTCTTGCTTATCGATTCATTTACTAGAGTAAATAGTTTCGAGCAATTTTTTTGTGAGAAAAACCCAAGTGTGTTGTTTTTTATGTGCAAAAATTTGTTGATGAATTTTCGTGAGAAAAAAAGACTATATTAAATTTTTACGTGCAAAAAATTGTTAGACGACTTTTTATGAGAAAAAAACATAAAATATATTGGTTTTTTTATGACATGTGTTTAAATAATCAATCAAAATGAATAGACCTTATTAATGTTTGTCGAAACAATTTGATATTTTTTTTTTCAAATTGTTAGACTTTGTTATAGAACCATCTAGGGGTTTGCATGGCTTAAATTTCGTTTAACCCATTCTCTATATTAATTTTTTACTTGCTCTATTTAGTTTTTTTAGATAATACATTATTGATTATCCACATTTACTCATTCACAAGATGAGTTTTATAACTTTCTTGAGTTTTATATATCATAATCAAATCATATTATGTCATATATTATATATTGTTATATTATGTTACTAGGTTATAGACCCGTGTACTACACGGGTTGAATACAAATAGTAAAATAAAAAGATTGCTTTAAATTACGTATAACTAAAGAAATCTATCTTAATATAACCAAATCAACAACTTTATCATTCAATTTGTAAATGTTTTTCTTCTAACTAGAAATATGCTGAGATAAATACCAAATGCAAATTATCACCTGATTTTGATTCCTCAAGCCACAATAATCATCTCAAGAAAAAAAAATTAAGATTAAAATATCAAAAATGCTTGAAATAAAATACATAGAACAAAATAAATCATTATGGTTTGTCCGAGTATACTTTAGAACATATACATAAAAACAAAATAAATCATTCATTTTCCAATCACAAAAAATCTTAAAATATAAGAAAGTGGTTGAAATAAAAATCAAGTTTTATATGCATAATTAGTCATGTATAATCACAAAAGTTATAGTAATTCAGTTTGTGGCTGTGAATGTTTAATTGTAACAGTGGAAATATATAATATGATAAAGCATGAGCAAGATTCATCAATGTTGGAACTGAAGTGAGTCTTTGATATAACACTTGGAGAAAGAGGCAGCTGCAGCACATTAATAAGTAAATGAATCCAAAGTCTAAATCATTTTATATTCACAAACTTTGATTAATAATTAAATAATTTATTTTTGTGATGATTTTTTAGGGATAATTTCATATATCCCCTTTCAACTTGCATAATATCATATTTACCCAACAAAAAGAAATCATAATATTAAAGTGTTGGGAACTTGACCCGACTTGTTTTGACCTACAACTAAATTTTTATTCCCGACCCACCTGTTTTGCCACCTATAGTATTTAGTGTCAATGACGTTGCAGAGGCACATTCTTTCGATTTTGAATTTGGTTTTCAACCTGCGTTTGAGGTTTTCAGATTTCTGGTATTTTTTAATTGACTTTCATTGGTTAATGGTTTTGTACTTCTGATTGGTTTTGATACACATTGGACAGATGGTTTGAATGCATTACTGGTTTAGGGTTCTCATAGGTTTAATAATAATGATTAAGTTGTCGTTCACTTCAAGGTGTTAGTTTGTGGGTTTTATGCGGAATATGATATACGAAAAGATTATTATTGTGATTTCAATAGATTTTCACGTGTTTAGAAGTATTTTTTCAGATTGCAGCTTGAAAAGTTACATTAGAATTTCGTGAATTAGGGTTTAAATCGAGTTCACTTATTGTATAAAGTACCAACTGGAACATTATATACAATTAATCTTACAAATTATGATTTGAATACATTATTAGATTTTTAACTTACTCGTTTTCAGGCAGGTATAAAATCCCTTTGAAGTTGGCTGCAGTCAGATACATTGAAACAGTAAGTATGAGTACCAGGCATTCAAAGTCTAGGTATATACCAATATTAAAAAAAAATTACATAATAGAATCTGGTCTATATAAAAATTTGACATTAAAAATCATGTAATTGTTGTACAAGTTACTAGGAGGAACAAGATCAGTAAAAATCGACTTATTTTTTTAACTGCAGGATCACTGCAGCTAAAATCCACTGCTGCACCAACTGTTACTCTTGATCCACATATACAGCAACTTAATACCATCACTAACAGGTATTAATTAGCCACTTTCACACACCTTCCTTAATGTAAACATGCATTACTAACGAGTGATAACTTGTGTTAATAACCAGTGGCTGCCTAGGTTAGGTGAAAGTTGTGGTGCGACTCTGCTACCTACCATAAACCACGGCCTGTTCCTGATTGGCAGCCTCTGTTTCCCCTTTTCTTTTACAGTTTTTTTACTCTCTTTTTCAAAAAAAAAAAAAAAATTTAAAAAACTAATTTTTCCCCTTCATTAGTTACAGATTAACTAAATTATGATCTTTTGCTTTTTGCAATAATGTTTTTACTAGAACATGATTTTTGGTTATTGTTTGATGAACAACCATTACAAGTAGCATAGTCTTTCTCAATACAAATTATACACTTGTATGTAACTATGTATTAGATATAAGTTTATAACAACTTACCTATTTGACCCGTTTCGTTTTTAGCTAAGTTTTATGATTTGACCATTTTAAGATAAAACGTAACAAAAAAAATCAGAAGGCATCGAATATAAACTACTTGTAATATTTGCAAAAGAGTTAATTACAGTTTTCCTCTCTGTGGTTTACTTAAATCATCAGGTTCAGTCCAAAAGTTTATTTTTTTGGCACTCCACAGTCCAAAGGAGATTCAACTTTCTTTTAATTTCGTCTTTTCAACCGTATAAAGAAATGGAACCCACATTTATTTCCAAGGATTGCCTGGAGTATGCTAGTGATGGTTAGATGAAGACATTCGGATGTTCTTTCTCAGATTAGGTTTAATAACTCTTATGATTTTAGCTTTTCGTAATCAAAATTTGTACATGAATGATTCAGTTGACTAAAGGGTTTGTGACATCACAACTTTATCAGCTAATCAGAGAGTCGCATGCGCACCCCTTTACATAATTAATATCTGTTTTGACCTACAACTAAATTTTTATTCTCAACCTAAAAGCATTTTGATCCATTTCCCGGCCCGCCGACCCACCTATAGTATTTAGTGTCAATTCTTTCGATTCAATGCAAATTGGGTCGAGAAGTCAGTAACTACATAGAAGCAGATAATTCCTAAAGCATATGAAACTGAATATATGATGAGTTGCAGATTCAAGGACCCCAGAGAACACAAACAAACAAATAAATAACAACAATAGTAGTTATCTTAAATGAATCAGGAACTCATGACAAGTAAATTATTTAAAGCATATATTCACATTCAACATCCCTATTTTAGCCCTAACATGATCAGAAAAAATCATAAACTAATTTCAACTCTTTTGGTTAAACCACTAATCCCTACAATCAAATATACGAACTGAATCAATTCATATAAGCCAAAAAATAAGCAACAGAAGTGAAGCAGATAATCAAAGGAACAATTTTTTGTACTGATTAAGGTTTACCACCATCCCAATTTAAACATAGCAAGCAAGAGGAAAACATCTCCTTTTACAACTCTCGAGAAAACCCAACCCAACCCAAACAAAATCCCCAAATTTATTTACCCACACAATTACAAACATAAATCATCCAAATAAAAACAACCCACAACACAACTAAAGCAGAAGAAGTAGATGAACATACCTTTACAGAATTCAAAAGAAATAGAAGAGCGATATAGGGTTTTCGATCGGATACGGAGAAAAAGAAGGTAAGGGTGAGTTATAATTGGGGTCAAAAGAAGTGGGCGGGCAACCGAACGGGAAAATAACTCAGAGTGTGACACGTGGCGTTTTGGTTATTTTCCTTTATTAATCACGGATTGAATGGGGAGAAAAGGGATTTTCTGAGAAGCAAGAACAGAGTTTTCTTGAAGAAGAAGAAGAAGAAGAACAACAGGTGAAATAAAGGGTTTAGGATACAATGACTTGTTCTTGGAAATAAAAAATAAAAAAAGTTAAATATATTGACAAGGCTTTGGGAAATGGTATTTATTTATTTATTTTTTTAACGACAGATGTATTCTATTTATTTATTTATTTTAGTCCAATAGTTTCATTTTTGTATCGATTACAGTCCGGTTCACTAACACTGTTAGATATGTATAAAAAGACTATAATACCCTTGTAATTAAAAATGGAAAAAATATAACAGTTTTTTTAGAAAGGCAAAGCAAACACCTGGATCACTCCGGGTAACCCGATGGCTAAAGGCAACCCTGCCCCGCGAACGCAGATGGCACAAGCATAACTACACCATAAACCCGGGGAAAAACACGCTAACCCGCCCGCCCGAAGACACGACAACAAGCTAGCGGTAAAACCCGTTTGGCTCAGGGGTCGAACTCGTGTTGCCACAAATCTCCCTTCATTGCCCCCAATGTTGTAAGTGGGGATTGAACCTAGGTCTTTATTGGAGAACCCAAAACTTCCTACCACTACACCACTTTGGAAGTAGTTATAAAATATAACAAATATATACGTGCAAGAAAGGATTCATGCTAACTACATTAAGTCTTTGCACATTGAACTACTTTACATGTAATTGTTTTGGTTTTTTCCCTGTGTTACGTATTTGCTAACCTGGGATGCGTTTTTTTATATAACAAGTTTGCCTTTCAAAAAAAAAGTCTTTGCACATTGAACTTGAAACTGTGAAAGAAAGAAGGTAACTAATTACCACATTCAATCAATGGGGTTGGTGACTCATTGGTAGGGGAAAATCATCTGGAAACACTAAGATTTGAGGAGGTCATGGGTTCAAGTCTCACTCTCAACAGAACTTAAGAAATTTGTCTTTCAAAAAAAAACTAATTACCTCATTCCACAAGGAATCTAATCATTAGCAAGGTGCAGTACATCTACAAGTACGTTTATCAATGCATTGCCCATTTCCATTTGGCATCCACTCTTTGCAAGCATCAACACAAATGTACGTGACACACTCGTATGATGTTTCCTGCATTCATACGAACAACATTATAGATTTTTTTGTCGTTTCACTTGGTCGGCATATAAAAATAATAGAACACATTTAGTAGTGCAAGTAAAACTAACTCATACCGGAAGAAGGCATCAACGCGCCTACAACGAGAAAGAGGGTCACAATGGAGATGATTTTCATGATGAACTCGCTCAATGAGTATTCTGCAAGAAAAAAAAGAAAACATTTTTAAATGATTTGTTAAAACAAACACAAATGCAAGCGCATTTATATACATAACCAAACATAAATGTATATGTTATTTTGTTAGTTAATGTTAATTTAACCCATATCATATCATATTATACCATATATTATATATTGTTATATTGTGTTTAGGGCTGTAAACGAACCGAACGTTCAGCGAACAGTTCATGAACCGTTCGGCTAGAAGTTCGTGTACGTTCGTTCGTTTAATAAATGAACGAACATGAACAAGAAATTCCGTTCGATTAACTAAATGAACGAACATGAGCAAATGTCTCGTTCGTTCAATTGTGTTCGTGAACGTTCGGTAAGCTGTTCGTTTATGTTTGTTCATTTTCGTTTCTTTAAGATGTTCATTAAGATTTTGTATATTTCTGTTTTATTTTATCTACATATTCTATATTCTTTAATTTTTAAATTTTTTTATTACCCTAACAACTAATTAAGTAAAGTAGAAAACCATATTCTCATTTATGCGTCATTTCCCTATCTACTATTACTCGATTAGGGCTTCTAAGTTCTCAATTCTAAATAATGTAAGCTTCTCTCAATCCTAAATCATGTAAGCATTATGGTTAACATCAAAAGTCCTAAACAACGTTTCGTTCGGTAACATTCGTGAACAAACCTATTTCCTTAATGAACGAACACGAACATGAAATTTCGTTAGGTTAGTGTTCGTGAACCGTTCGTGAACAAGTCTAATACTTAACGAACGAACACGAACAAGGCTTCGTTTGGTTTGGTTCGTTTACAGCCCTAATTGTGTTATTATGTTTTTACATATTTTTCGTATCATAATGTATCATATTATATTATATTGTATCGTATTGTATTATATTATATTATATTGATTATAGTGGATGACAATCGTATTTTATATTATGTTTTTTAAATATAATAATCTACTTTACTACTATATTATATAGAATTAAATCACATAATAAGTACTTATTAATATTATGGTATATATAACTATAACAAGAATCAAAATCTCACACACACACAATATATATATATATATATATATATATATATATGGGAAGATTCAAATAAAAAGTGGTTTTTTGCTAAGAAATATAAGAAATGATAAAAACATTTTTTTTAACAGCAAGGGAGTTAATTATATAATCAACCAAAAATTGTTAGAAAAAACCTAACCAAATTTGAAAAAAAGTGTTACATATATAAAAGCGGATTTTTCGTATATTCGACCCCTCCAATATTTATCTTACTATTCCTATTACGAATCCTAAGAAAAGAATAGTGGATAATCGTCTCCAAAATAAGATTTTTACTTGGATCATTAGCTCGAAATGACAAAAGCATTAAGAAACGATATCAAACGAACTCCGATTGAGCTCATTACAGCGGCGTTGGAACTGTCTTGTCGAACTCTACCATCTTACCTTTTAGGGTTCAGATTTTAGCGTTGAATTTTAGCTTTTAGGGTTTTTTTTGGGGGGGGGGGGGGGGAGGGAGGGGTTGATTTTAGGATTTTCGGGGAGGAGTTGGAGGTGGAGGTTTAGGTTTTTGGGTCCGGGTTAAGGTTCAATAAGACGGTTCCAACGCCGCTGAAATGAGCTCAATCGGAATTCATTTAACTCATTCTTAGCGAAAAACCATTTTTTTAATGGAACCTTCCCATATATATATACATAATATACAACAAACAAACGTATCAAGTATTGTCTTACTCATAAAATAGGCTCTGGAAAGGGTGAAAGAGTAATTACCTCTATCACAAGAGATAGAGATACGAATCCCAATGAGAGTGAAATAAAAGTTATTTGATTAATCATAGTTTTCACCACACTAAAATATTTGATGTAATACATTAATTTAATATTGTATCTGAGCACTATTCTTTATATAATTATTATGTTTATTTTAAGACACTAAACTTATATTGTATTTGATTACTTATTATAGGATTGTTGTGTTTAAATATACGGCTAAAAAAAGCGTCAGCTAAGTCCTCTAAATATATGGCTAAAACTTTCGTGATGCCACGTCTCAACGTCTGATTGTTCTAAAGTCTGACATATTTCAATCGGGCACGAAATTTGGAGTCGGCCATTTGTCTTCATGATCATGTTTCAGACGGCTAAAAAGTTGTGACTATTTTGATAAAGTTAACCGATGAAATGACCATTTTATTAATTTTCCCGAATTAAAAGTTATGTGATTTATTATAGTGAGAGAGAGTGGGGATTTATGAATATTTGGGGTAACTTTCTAATCTTGGCCCACCAAGCGACTTAATCTTCCTTTTCGGTTTTCCCCATTAGCCCACCCAAATTTGTCCAACTATAAACGTGTTAAATTTTCAGTTCAGTTCAGTTATGCCTATCACTATATAGGATTAGGAAGATGAATCATTGATTTTCTTTCAAACAAAGGTGTTTGGTTTATTGGATTTTTTTGTTAAAAGCAGATATCATATTTTTTTAACGACGAATTTAAAAAAAAAAGTCACCTAACAAGACGCTAGAGGCAACACATCAACACAAAGGGAAAACAACTTAAAAGTTAAAATTACACTAGTCATGCAAAAAAAAAATAGCATCATAAGAAGACCTATTCTTGATCAAAAAAAAAGCTGAGCGATTTTATGTCTTCCACAATCTTAGAAACCAGAGCCGAGGTGTTAGAGAAGATAGCGTTGTTTCTAGCCTTCCAAATATACCAACAAGCCGTCATAATGATTCCATGGAGAACTTTTTTCTTCTTTTGACTAAAGGGAGTAGTTCTATGTAATGAGAGAAGGCCCCGAGCAGAAAACACGAAAATTGGCAAGATACCACACCAGTTGCCAATGAACTGCCACACCCAAATTGCAATATGACAGGAAGTAAAGTAAATATCATATTTAACGGGGACAATTTCATATATACTTTTACAAAATTGGAAAATCTTTATTCTAATAAATGATTTTAAAGAATGTCACGTGTAATCTCATCACCATATTTTATCTCACCAAATTTTCTAATTTTCCCTATTTTAGTGTAAGACCCCAACTCGGGCATCCTACGGTTGGTTCTCATAACGGGTTATTCGTATTTAAAACACATTTATTGTAAATCAAAATACAACGAAAGTCTTTTTAAAAACATTTATAACCATTTAATGTGATTATGTTTATCTTACGAATGCATGTACACTGATCTGAGTGATACGCTCCCCAGCCAAGATACGTCGGTACATCGCTTACCTGCAAAATATCGCACACACAAAGTCAGCTACGTTGAGTGAGTTCTAATAGTTTAATTTGAACGAAAACCATCAAGTCATATTCATTAGTTTAATCCACTCCGGAAACTCCGGTCCTTACAAAATAGTTTTACGATTTATTAACGAACAGTTAACTCCCTGTCTTCCCACGGCATCCCATAACTGTCCATCGCTCGGGACTCAACCCGCGCCAATAATAATAATTATTATTAATAATAATAATAGTAATGGTAACAACATTACCATCTAGTTGACATAGACTTATCTTACTATACAAGCCACCGCTATCAAAGAACATGTACTAACTCGACCCTTGGATAACACAACATACTCTAGACATTAACACACCCGGTCTTAACCAAGGAGGTCACAATTAATTGACACGACACTTAAACACATCACGTCACAAATGCTGACTCAACTGTCAGTCTAACTCTAAATACTACAATAATAACATCTACACGTCACACTAACATTACCACATCAATGTCATCACATAAATATCATCACATGCATAATAATTATAACTCTACGTTCGCATGCAATTCAACACCGCATAAATATACTCGTAAACACATACTTCGTCACTGCACCCTCGTCAGGGCGATCGACGCACCCTAAGCTCATCGTTAACCTGCGAAATAAATGTCCCCGTTGGTGACTTCCCGAAGGACCTCATCCTTCACAAATCCCGTTTGCGTGTCATACGGACATGATGCAAACACGCCACACAAATATAAACACATAATATCACACATCATATACGCGACACGTTATCTAAACCCGTACCTCACACATGACACTAGAACAATATATATATATATATATCCACATAAAGTCATAAGCTTTTAGTTTAAAGCCCGACTTCCCCTGATCAACACTTAATACGTCACACATTCGTACTCGTATCTCTAACAATCATAATTCCCATGGACACACTATAGACTCGACGACTCTTTGATAATCATTTTATTTCAAAAAAAAACATCGGATTAGTACCCGACACCCTTAACAAGTTTAATAGATGTAACTTGTCTCTTACGCATGTATGATAGCCCCAAAAATATTAAAAACGTTTAAAGAAATGGGGGATTAGAAACTCACTGGTTTGACGATCCCCGCAAGCACTGCAACGTTTCCTCGTACGATTCCGAACCTGTTAATGTGTTATCACACAGTCGGTGCTCATTCCAACCACGTGTCATTTCTATATGGACATAAACGACTCCTCTTGATCCGGGTTATCCTGAAATCGTTTAGAATTAGCATGCATGCATATTTTTCATGCCATGCAACGCGTTAGCCTCATAGGTTACACATACCCGAGTCGAGACCCCCCCATGCACGTCCAACACTCAACATGCAAGCCTCACGATTACAAAACCCTAGTCGGGTGTAACTCCGCCCCCTTATCTCTCTCGTTCACCACCGTGAACCACCACCCATGCACATCGCCACCACCGCACCTCACCACAGAGTTCCCCTTTTTCATAAAAACACCACGACCACCTTCGCCTGCTGCCTACCGTCGTGGAGCACCACCGCCCACTCCCACCTACGGCTCCTGGGTCCTCCGAAGTCACCACCTTCCCTGTATAAACCCCTACTCCGGCTACTGCCACCGCACATCACTAACACCAACACCATCACATCACCCCCACCTTCACCCGTGACCACCGTCACGGCCGACCACCATCATCCCGTCTCCTTCGACACCAACTGTGACCATAGTCACAAAACCCTTACCGGGTTTTCATGCCAGCCGGAAACAGAATCAAAAGAACAATATAAGAGGTTACCTGAGTGTGTGGTGAAGTCTCCTCCGCTTGACGCCGTCGTCGGCTTCCGTCCGGTTACTCCTCGCCGTCGGCTCTTCCTCTCATCGCTCTCTCGGTTGCTGCGTGACACCCCCTTGGCCGAATGGCCTAGGGTTTCTCCTTAAAATGGCTTATAAACCGCACCGATTTCCATACGGGCCCCCGAGGTTCCGCACTTGCGCGCTTCGATCTTAATTTTAACATAACAATGCTAGCTAGGCTCGTTATAACTCGTCGATGAACAATTCATGTGTTAACCCTGCTACATACCCGCTTAATAAAGTTTCGGGTCACCGCCGACCCGAACCGTTAGCTTTCGAAAATATGGGATGTTACAAGTCTACCCCCCTTACAAGAGGATTCGTCCTCGAATCCTATGTCGGTACAACCCAACATGACTTATCTTTCCGTTCTTACTCGCACCCAAATCTATCAGGTGTCAAACATTCATCTTTACACTACCTGTTTAATGACCTTGTTTTGCAATATGACCACCCTCTCAGTATTCAAAGAAGTCTTCTCCGTTGCTCGCTCTAAACCTTGGGATTCTGTAGGTTCCACCTACATGTTTCCTCATCTCTCGTCTCTCTAACCATTTAGTCAAAAGACCGCATTTCCAAGTCTCGCTATCCTGACAGTTGCTAGAAGTTGCCTTTCGTTACTGCCTTTATTACTAATCCTTTCACAAAGGTTCCATTGTTATTACCCTTAACAATACCTCTTTTCTCCTTATGTTGTTAATAATATTGCAAATATCATATCTCGTACCACGTAGCACGACGCTGCCAGTTAACGCACTTGCCATATATCAATCATCCTTGGTTATGGGAACAATTTCCCTTGTCCCTTGTATGACCCTAATTACCTTATCATACCAACGATCATCCTTCCAAGGCGGATCCTCGTCCTTCATAGACATGAGCAATAGTTGCTTTACTATCGCGTGTCCATCACACTCCTCTCTCATGCTCCGAGTGCCACCATGTGGTGATTTCTCAAACTCAAGTACTACTGTCCTGCTCACAGATGTGATACATCTCTCGTCCTTGAATGACCTCAAAGAACTTGTGTCAATCTTTACTGAACTCTCCTAATGGTTCCCCATCATAGTATTCCTTTACTTCTTTATCACGTATTTAATATGCCCCTCAAGCATGTACATACGCTTAACACTAGGGTCATTCTCATCCGCCCCCGATGTCCTCAAAAGCTCACCTACCACCGTCATGTCTGTTTCAATAGCCAATATTTTCTTTAATGCATTGCTCTACCGGAGCTCCCTTTAAGCCAGTCATAAGTTTGCCAGCGTAGACCTTTCCTGTCGTCTTGGAGCACCACCACCCACTCCCGCCTACGGCTCCTGCGTCCTACGAAGTCACCACCTTCCCTGTCTAAACCCCTACTGCCACCGCACATCACTAACACCAACACCATCACATCACCCCCACCTTCACCCGTGACCACCATCACGGTCGGCCACCCTCCTCCCGTCTCCTTCGACACCAACTGTGACCATAGTCACAAATCCCTTACCGGGTTCTCATGCCAACCAGAAACAGAATCAAAAGAACAAGATAAGAGGTTACCTGAGTGTGTGGTGAAGTCTCCTCCGCTTGACGCCGTCGCCCGCTTCCGTCCGGTTACTCCTCGCCGTCGGCTCTTCCTCTCGTCGCTCTCTCGGTTGCTGCTCGACACCCCCTAGGCCGAATGGCCTAGGGTTTCTCCTTAAAATGGCTTATAAACCCCGCCCCCGATTTTCATACGGCCCCCCGAGGTTCCGCACTTGCACGCTTCGATCTTAATTTAAACATAACAATGCTAGCTAGGCTCGTTATGACTCGTCGATGAACAATTCACGTGTTAACCATGCTACATACCCGCTTAATAAAGATTCGGGTCACCGCCGACCCGAACCGTTAGCTTTCGAGAATTTGGGAAGTTACATTTAGGAAGTTTGAGTTTTGAAATTTAATTATGTTAATGTTTTTATTTTTCAAAAACTATGATATAAATTTGAATTTTAATTATTACTTAATTAAGGAAACAAAGAAATTTATTATTTCTTGTTTCACACATTATTTAAAAAAAATTATACATTATTGTACTTTCGTTTTTCTATTAAACAACTCATGTAATACATGAGTATATAACCTAGTATTATATATACACAACCAAAACTAAAAATAACATATATACCCTTATAAACTTGTCAAAATATCATATCTATCCATTTCATTAAAAATAATTTAAGAAACGACCATTTTACCTTTATTTTTTAAAACTTTAAAATTTCATATTTACACATTTTTAATTTTAAAATTTATTTATTCACAAAAATAGTTTAATTCATCAAAATATTATATTTAACTTGTTCGATTTCTTGAATACTTTTACCAGTTTTATTTTATAGCATTTATATATCATATATGGATAAACACATTTTCTTTTATAACTATATATAATGGTTGCCGTCAAGTAAAAAAAAACTAGGTAAAAAATCATTAAATTGAGTTATGTATGGGATAAAACTAAAATCATTTAAATTAGGTTATGTATATGATAAAGCTAACAAAATCAAGTTATGAAAATCATATAATGGATAGGGGGTAGAATGGTTATAAAATAAAAAAATATTTAAATAGGATATATATGATATTTACCCATTTTATAGGGGTATATATGATATTCTCCCTATTTATTAATACACTAGGTTAAAATCACGTGTATTACACGGGTTGATAAAATGTAATATTATATACTTAGTAATAAAAATTTTATATTTTAAAAAAACCCGTGTATTACATGGATTGATAAAATATAACGCTATATACTTAGTAATAAAAAGTTTTATATTTTTAAAAACCGTATATTACACGGTTTGAATATATTAATTTCTATTTAATATAATTTGACTTACATCAATGTTTGCTTAAATACAAAAGTTACATAATTAAATTTTAAATTTTTTAAAAGAAAAGATAATTAAAAATAAATGTGTTTTATTAGTATAATTAATATTTTTCTTTAAATATAAATCATTATTAAAAAAAGTGAGGTGTATTTAATAAGAGAGATGCGAGAAAAAATGATGAGAAGAGATGTGGACGTGACACGTGACATAAATGATCTTTATTTATTATATAGTACTAGCTTTAACCTCGTGTGTTACACGGGGTGAAACGTTAATATTATATTGATAAATATCTTAACAACTTTTTTTTATACAAATTTGATATTGTATTTGTAACTTTTTTATTTTGTTACATGTTAAGATTATATGGATGAGAGTAATTAAAACATAAAAAAACATGAAAATTCAATTAGTAAGTTGTGCACTTTTACAATACATTAAATTACATGTCAAATAAAACATTACAATGACTACATACAAATTTGAAAATACTTCATTGTATTTAACATTTGACATGGTATCGGTAATTTTTCCATGTTTACCAAAGCTTAATAGCTTGAGTCCATCTTTACTTTTAACTTTTGATAATACAACATACGACTAATCATGAATAAACACTTGATCTTTCAATGCAAACCAATATTTGAAAGTGATTGTCATAAACTTTTATTCATTGTCATTGCAAAAATACAACAATTGTATATTTTTTTCTTTGAAGTTTTAATGAAATTCTTTTGTCTGAATATGTTAAACCAATTATTGGGATAAAATTATGATGATCAAAGTTGCTTCAAAATATAATTTTCGCTTTTATAACGCGATTACCTGTGATTTAACCTAAAGACTTGTTACATTACCTAAACCATTTTTTCACCAATATTTATTAATAGCATAACTGAAACACCGATAATTAAAACTAATTTATAGTTTGACAAACCTGATAATGTAAGTCCATTTAAAAAATCAGAAGATTATAAACTTACGTCAAAATCATCATCAAGATGCTCTGATTAACGGATATTATTTGTACTTGTATGCGAAAAATCTTGCTAAACTTTTAATACTAAATCTCTCATTAAAAATAATAAAAAGATACAAATAAAATTTAAAACTAAATTTCAACAATATATCGTCTTTTAAATTCAAAATTTAAAACTCCAAATTTTAAAAATTTCACTTCTTATTATTTCGACACAATTAAATTTAAAATTCCATAATTAAATATGAAAAATTTAAAACTAATAAATTCGAACTGAAACTAGTAAACATGTTTTTTGAAGAAAAAAAATCTTGTCATTTAAAAAAATAAAGTTTAAAATACAATGCACTTTTAAAAATAATTCTTTGCAAGTTTCTTAATTTTATTAAAAACTAAGTATTAAAATTTATAAATCAAAATAAAAAATTATCTAGAAATATCAAATTTAATTAAAAAACTACTAAATAAGTATTAGTAAATTTTATTCTAAGACATATTTATTTAAAATACAAACGTAGAATTTTCAAATTTTATATGTAAAATTAAAAAAAAAATCTTGTTTTTTATAATAAAATTTTAAAAAGTTGTTTTTTTAATAATAAAACCTAAAAACTCGCTTTTTTAAAAATCTCTTGTTTTTTAATTCTTGATTTTTTTTAAGTATTAACTTTTGATGATAATTTTTAAAAAAATGTGAGCTAGTGGTAATAATTATGAAAATGTTTATATATGTAATTTAAAAAAATAAACTAAATATGAAAGTATTAAATGAAGGATATAAATGTGGTTTGGGGGAAAAAAGTTGTGAGATTGAATATTGTGATGCCAAGTGGCAAAACCATTTAGTTTTTTTATTATAAGAGAGATATATATAGAGGGTTAGGTTATAGTAAAAAGGGTTTTAAAAATAAGAAGGTAAGAATGATTCTAAGTTTGACATGTGTCATTTTATTTTATTTTTTAAGTGAGGGCATAATGGTTAATGTGTAATATACCAGGTCAATGTGTAATACAAGGTATGATATTACATGATGACCAAACCTAATATTACACAATGAACTGATATTACACAATGAGCATATTACACAATAAGCATATTACACAATTACCTGACATATTTGAGTGAATTACACAATAATGAGCGAATTACACAATGAGTTGTAAACGTAAAACACAATGATAAATACATATAACACAATGATAAAAATTATTTGACACAATGACCTGACTAATTACACAATGAACTTGTATTATACAATGACATGACTAATTACACAATGACTAGACGTGGTATTACACAATAAACTTGTATTACACAATGAACTTGTATTACACAATGACCTGACTAATTACACAATGAACTTGTATTACACAGTAAACTTGTTTTACACAATGACCTGACTAATTACACAATGACTAGACGTGGTATTACACAATGAATTTGTATTACACAATGACCTGACTAATTACACAATGAACTTGTATTACACAATGACCCGACTAATTACACAATGAACTTGTATTACACAATGACCAGACTAATTACACAATGACCAGACGTTGTATTACACAATGAACTTGTATTACACAATAAACTTGTATTACGTAATGACCTGACTAATTACACAATGAACTTGTATTACACAATGACCTGACTAATTACACAATGAACTTGTATTACACAATGACTAGACTAATTACACAATGACCAGATATTACACAATGACCAGACGTGGTATTACACAATGAACTTGTATTACACAATGACCAGACGTGGTATTACACAATGAACTTGTATTACACAATGAACAGACGTGGTATTACACAATGAACTTGTATTACACAATGAACTTGTATTACATAATGACCTGACTAATTTGAGCATATTACACAATTACCTGATATATTTGAGCGAATTACACATTGAGTTGTAAACGTAAAACACAATGATGAATACATATAACACAATGATAAAAAATATTTGACACAATGACCAGACTAATTACACAATGAACTTGTATTACACAATGACCTGACTAATTACACAATGACCAGATATTACACAATGACCAGACTAATTACACAATGAACTTGTATTACACAATGACCTGACTAATTACACAATGACAAGATATTACACAATGACCAGACATGGTATTACACAATGAACTTGTATTACACAATGACCTGACTAATTACACAATGAACTTATATTACATAATGACCTGACTAATTACACATGACCTGACTAATTACACAATGACCAGATATTACACAATGATCAGACGTGGTATTACACAATGAACTTGTATTATACAATGACCTGACTAATTACACAATTAGCTGAAAAACATAAAACACAATGATAAATACATATAACACAATGAACTTGTAGTACACAATGAACTTGTATCACACAATAAACTTGTATTACACAATGACCCGACTAATTACACAATGAGCTGGAAAACGTAATTTTTTTTTCGTTTTTGTGTATAACGACACTATACTCGTTTTAAAGACAAAAAACGCTCGTTTTTATGGTGTAATTTTTTTGAAAAAATGATGTCGTACGTAAAAGTTATGAACGTTTAAAAATGAGGGGGGACTTGATAAAAAGTCAACAAAAGTGGTCAAGACTAAAATACTCTTTCAACAATTTTTTCTCATACAATTTAATCTCAACCGTTAAATTTTTTATACAATTTGATCTAATGACCCTAAATCTTTCTCATCCTTCTTAGAATTAGAATATTTTTATCTGAACCTAATCCTAGATATAGATACATATTTTAAACTCATGCTTTTCATATTAACTAGTTTTATCCCATTCGCGCGTTGCGGCGGGGAACATTCGTTTCTTCAGTCCTGATAACATTCGTTTTTTCTGTCCCTATTATTCCCTATGAGCAACCTATTCTGGTTGTATGACAATTTGTTGAATGGCTTGATACTTCTTTTAAGCAATGAATTACGGGTCAGGTGTTTGAACAAATGCCTAGACGGCTTGCTTGACTCGGGTCCCAACTTCAAAACAGAATCAGTACCTTGCGACCATATCCAATTGTGCCACAGACAGGCTGTACTTGCCACAAAATCATGCCAAGGTGTAAAATCAGTCTTCGTGAATAAGCTAATAATCAAAGATCACAAAGTAAGTATGTTTCATGCTTAGTTTCCACATTATTTTATCACATAAAGAGAGTAACAAAAAACAAAACAAAAAACAAACCATATGTAGTTTGTTGATTTATAAAGCAACAACTAACTTATCAATCAATGACTTCCTCATCTCATCCACAATGGGACTGGGCTGGGCATTCAGTTTGAAAACAGGCACGGACAATTCTGTTGCAGTAGTAAGTAGTATCCGACACGCAAAATGCAGTCCAGTCATTAACCGTTAGGCCCGAGTCTATTTAACAGTTCTTGTCACCAAAGGAACCTGAAACAGGGTTGATAGCTCATCCAAGTCTTTATTTTTAACTTGCTATATATGCAAAATCATGAAATCAGATAATTGTTGCAGCTATATTATCTTTTGTAAGCATGTTTTATGGTATCTTATGATAATTATACTTCTAATAAATGCAACAAAAAAACAAACAAACAATTTGATTCAAACAAATCTAACATGTGTATTATAAAACTGATATCAAAACACATTAAATCTTAGAGATGCAACCCAAAGCACCTTCTAAACAAAAACAGGAACTTCAAACCTACATATCATATTAAAAAACCTCTAATTATGTTAGTTCATAACTGTACTATCAAAAATATGTTTATTCCGATTTAACAAATATGAATAAGCACCACTTTCAAAATAATTTGTGTATACCATTCTCATAATTTTCCCACTAATCATATATTCAATTTTCATAAATAAGAAAAAAATTAAAAAAAAGTTGCAAAATTCTTATATAGTTCAATGGAAACCAAACCAACAAATTAATGGCAAACTTACTAATTGTATATGAACAAAGAAGATGCACCGGTATATACCTCCCTCCCTTCGCCTTTTCACTCCTCACTCGTCACAAACCTTAGGCCTGCGCAAATCTGCAATCATTCCATACAAATGATGCTAAATCACACACTGTTTTTTAACTAAAATATAGAAACTAAACCAAATTGAAGCAAAATGAAAAAAAAAAAACAAACGAAAACAATTCAGAAGATTTCCTTTACAGAATTGGCACCTCGCTAAGTCACTAACAGATGTAATTAACCAATATTAAGCTTACAAAAACAAATGTGAATCGTACAAATAATCATTTAGGAGGGAGTACCTGAACTACTGAAGGCAGTGAAATGGAAGATCCAGAAAAATGAGTCACTTGCCTGAAGAGAAGAACGAAACTCAAAGCATCAAAATCAAATCTTTATATCTCATGCAGGCCACAAAATGAAAATGTTAATGTTCAGCTAAAGAACAAAATCTATTGCACACATATATACATATACGAATATTGTTGTTCACCTAAAACAAATAACTTAGAGGCATAATAAGAAACATTATTTACTTACAACTGTCGACAACCCAACTGTGGTCCATTGTAAATTTACAACTTGTAATTAAACACCATAAACTTAATCAGATTTGTAACAGACCTAAGAAAGTAAACATGAGCAAATTTAAAACAATCAGATATCATATTAATCCTTAAGTTTGCTTTCCATTCTTTTATATATGGTGCTACTTAGAACACAATCTTTTAGCCCAAAAAAATCTCATTCAAAGCTAACACAATACCTAATCGGCCGGGCTTTGCTCAAAACTATGTAAACTAATCAAATATGAAAGACATGGAATCAGAAGAAGTACATTCTGTAGTGTCGATGTACTATATGAAACAGTATGGGTTATTAGCAACTTGAACTAAAATCTCTGTATTAGCCTGGCTAAGCATGTGATATATCATTCAGCACCATAGGATACCAAATTAGAAATGATATATCATTGGTATTGTTATCTCTAACGTACCTCATCTCCCATATCACATGAACATCTAACGAAGTTCTTGAACCTATTCCTGTACCCTCGAACATACCTGCAGAGAATCCAAAAAATTAGATAGCAGATACCAAACAACATAAACTTGGGGTCCAAAACAGGGATAAATTATTGTAAATCGGTTTCATTAGCCATGAATTACACACAATGGAGTATGCTTATATGGAACTAAATCATCATGCTCAAAAGTTTTGGTTGTAAAGAAAGCGCATACTACCATTTAAAAAGGCATTTCATATACAAATGCAAAGCCCTTACTTCCATTGGTTCCCTTATTTTGAGAAAGTACCATCTCAATCAGCCTTCAATGTCGTGAAATCATCCGGTCATGGACGCCTGCAAACCATGTCAAATTCACTCACCCAGTTACCACCCATGTTAGTGTTAGATGAATAATTACAATCTACCATGAAATACCTAAAATGAAATAGTCATTCATAACAACTAAAGTAATTTGAATCTACCATGAAATACCTTAAGTGAAACAGTAGTTCATAAGTCTTTCAACTTTCAACTAAATGCTTCAACATCAAACCCATTCAAAATCATGTTTCTGTGAAACATATCTGTTTACGTTGTAGCTTCCACCTGCAAAAATTGGAAACATATCTGCAAAAATTGTGTGTTTACCTGCAAAACCCTTCAAAATCATGTTTTTTGTGAAACATGTGTGTTTACTTTGTAGCTTCCACCTGCAAAAATTGGAAAGCCCTAGTTTTTGAGTAAAACACTTAAATCAACAATAAAAACCATTAACAATTAACAACTAAACAATGACCAAGTGCTTGTAGACTCCTAAAATGTTCTTAAACATATGATTTAAGTATATGAAACACCATCATACCAGATGAAGCATGAAAAATGCGCCAACAGCAAAACCCGGTTGGCGTGAAGGAGCTCCACCACATTTGTCGATGCTAGCGTCGGATTAACCCTTTCTGTAACCTCCGCTCGTTCCTCTGCTGAAGCGCTAAACCCTACACCAGTCCCATATACACTATCCACCAAACACCTCTTCACTTCTGCAAGTAGTGAACACCACCACTCAAAGCCAAAACACCCCTGTTAGGGCACCATTCGTCACCAAAATACCACCACTCGAAGCCAAAACACCACCACACAAAGTTGCTTACCATCGCGACCTCTTTCACGTGAATCGCCCATTCGACGCCGAACGAAAACCGATCACCGGGGGAAACCCTAATATGAGTGATAAGGTTGGATGCAGATAAGGAGTTTATAGCAGGACACGCGTATATCCAAGGAACGGACACATTTAATGCAGCGATGAGTTGTACATAAAGCTTTGCAAAGTATACCTTACTGTTCATGAAGTTAGTAATTGTATGATCTAATAATAATACTAAAAAACCAATATCGGTATGAAAAGTGATATATTCTTTTATTAATTGTTTTTCTTATTTAAATAAAAATATTTGAAATATAAACACAAAATTCAAGGCTGTCTCAACGGTTTCTCCCACCCACTCACCCTTGCGGCGTGGGTCCCCCCACCCCCAAACTTTAGGAGGGATGGTATAAATACCTAAACCCGATGCCCGGAACATCCATATCGGGTATGGAATTATTTTTTTTTTAAATCGGGTCGGATACGAGTATGGTATTAAGTGAAACCCTACCTGATTACCCAAAATATTTTATTTTCCTTTTATTTAAAATACATAAATAATTAGTTATTTATTTTCCTTTTATGACTCTTCCTTTCCTAACTGCTTACACAATACAGAGTCGTTGAAACATACCCGACGGGTATTGGACGATATCCGCCGGTATGCCCGGTACTCGGTACTAACAGGTATACCCGATACCCGAGGGTATGCCCGACACCCGACAAATACCGGCCGGGTATTGGACAAGATTTCACAACCGGACATGAGTTTGAGATTACCAATACCCGGCTCATTGCCATCCTACACTTTAGGTTTTTTAATTTTCTTTTCATTATTTTTTCTTACTTAAATACAAAAACTACAAATTAATCACAAAATGCACAGTAGGCTCAGTTGTTTGTCTTACCCACTATCACTCCGATGGCACGAGTTCGAAAAAGGCGTCCCTCCTGACTCGGTTTTAAATTATAGCTGTCAAAAAATGGTAATCAAATGATTTTATTACTCGAAATCAATACCAAATTACAAAATAATAAATACGAAGATAAAAGGTTTTAGAACCCTAAAAAGACAATAGCAACAAGAAACATTTCATTCCAGAATTGTTCTTCGCACTAACAACCGATGGAGGAGCGTCTCTTTAATAGCGGATGGAGCCACACAAACATGGAAACAAAATCAATTAGAGTGTAATCATCGGAGGAGGAGGAGGCGGCAGACACCCGTTGGTATTTTTAGGGAGAAACCTTCTTCCATCTTGAAAATGCAAGAGGCCACAAGGCCTTGATGAAGGAGATAAAGTGGATATAAGCCCAACAACAATTTAATCTAAAATCTCGGTGGCCATTCACGCAAAGAAACATCAGTGGCCCATCATGCAAAAAAGATAAAAAAGAAAAAAATTAGCAAATTGATAAAATTAATAAAATGGAAAATTTAACAATAGCATATGGAAGGTACAGAGAATACACTTCAGTAAGTTCAATTCCTTGGTCTAAGGTGGTTGAATTCACAAACACACGTCTTCGAACCCATGTATGATCGAGGTTCATTTGTTTCGTCATCCCCTAGACTTATCCAGGGAGAGTGGCCCAACTTTTGACGAGTGTGATGTCTAGCTAGAAGTGTAACCACTTATGGCATGCACCTTCCTTAACCATGAAAGTACTCTGAAAAGATATGCATGAGTGATCCCGGATTCATTTAAAAGCATATTTCCGAGTAGACATGAACCCTTTTAACATTTTCGTCGTGAAATTATGCTCATAGGAGCACCTTTAAGTTTAAACTTCATCGGGTGCCCTTATTCTTGAATTCATTCATATCAATATATATGGTTGATCAATAAGTTTTTAAACAATTGCTATCTATACTTGTGCATTTATGTCAACTCACTGATGCAACAAGAGGATTTGTTCAGTTTGTTGGTTACAATCATAAATATAATATCTTTATAAGTTGAAGAGAGATTTAATTGGATGAATGAATGAACTTTGAGGGTGAGGGAACATTGACATTTTCATGGGTCATTGTTAATTGATTTGGTTTTGTGGTTCATTACTTTTACGAGCCAATGAACCTTCATGTGGACAAGAGAGCATCGATCAAGCTTGATTTCACAGTGATACCAGAGAATTCTATTGATTGATTGATTGTACTTTGGTGTGTATTGCATGGAAAAGGAACATGAATAAATACTGGAAAAAAAAACTATGCTAAACAAGGAATGTACCAAGCTGTAAAACAGACTGTTAATTAGCCAGGAATGATCGGCTGTAATCGTCTTTTAATTGGGAAATGATAAGGCTGATCTCACTATATCTCCGGTCAATGTTTTCCTTTTATAACACTCACCCTCAAGTTGAGCAGTGGGATCTTCGATACTTGACTTTTTTTTGAAAGACGACTTTCTTAAACCCCTACTCCCTGTTCTTGTGAGTCATACATGTATTTGTAACTTGTAACCGCATCAGACTCAAACCCGGGGCACACCTAGGAGGAAACCCAAAAACTGGGAAAACCCCCTGGCTCAACCTGGAATAATTTGTCCCAACCGAGACTCGAACCCATGACCTTCCATTTGGAAAGTCATGGGGCTACCACTCCTCCAGAAGGTTTGTGGTACTTGACCAGACAATTGTGGAAGATTCTTCTGTTGAATGCTTTTGTTAATATATCTGCAAGCTGGTTTTCTGATCGAACAAATGGTAGTTCGATTATTCTTGCTTCCAGTTTTTTTTAATGAAACGCATATTAACTTCCAAAATCTATTATTGTTGCTTTGATCGGGGGTATAACTAAACAATAGCTTTATTATTCATATCTACTTAAATCCAAAGAGGAGAGGGGAGGGGCGGCGCTGGTAGGTGTGGTGGCTACGGTTTCTTCAAAAATCTCTACATTTTATTAATGATTTGATCCCTATTTATATACATCCCATATATAAAAGATTTTGAAACATTAGCAACATTGTCATATGTTGTTATTTGAGCAATTAGGTCCAACAAGGTGGTGCTTCTAAACTCCATTCCAAGTAAGTATTTGCAAATTGTTGCCTCAATAGAACAATACTCGGATTTGGAATCGATGTCACTTGAGGAAGCCTTAGGTCGATTGAAAGCATATTAAGAACGAACTTCAGCACAAGACGAGTCAAGTCAAGGTCATGGAAAATTATCGTTTTCTAAAGAAGACGGGAAAGAAAGATGAAGAGATGGCGAATATGATCGTGAACAATATGAACGAGGACAAGGTTTTAATAACTATAGACGTGGTAGAGGTCGCAGTTATGATAGAGGTCAAGAAGGTCTGTTTCAACCCAATGAAGACCTAAGGGAGGTGGGAGTGCCCAGCAGGTACTTGTGCGGGTAAGGTTTGCGGGTTTTGGAACCCGTCGAAAGAAAGGGGTGAAAGCGGCTAAGTTTGCGGGTAAATAGCTGGTACGTACCACCCCCACTATGAAGGGTAGTTTGAGAGAGTAGTTTGTCAAAATAAGGTGGCATGTCCTCATTGGTGTGTTTGAGATGGTAGTTTGAAATGAGAGGGTACCACTCCCACCTCCCTAAGTGAAAAAGGTGCATACCGGGATAAAAGATATATTAAGTGCTATAATCGTCGGGAGTATGGTCATTATGTAGTGGAGTGTCCCAAGCAAAAGGAAGAAGAAGCAAATTTCGCTCAAGAAGATGAGTCGACGTTGCTCTGATGAAAAATGAAATCAATTTGGAATTACAGGGTGATTGTGGGAGTTTTTTTTTTCCTAAAATGGTGTTGATGGAAAACTTATTTACTAAAATGAGTGTTTTTTGAAAATTTTCTTTTTGACTCCTAATCTTTTGATAAAAAAAACACCCATTTTCGTAATTATTTTTTCATTAACACTCTTTTGAAAAAAAAATCGTGATTGTGGCATAATTCCAATTGAGATAACTTGAAGAAGAAGTTGGAGTTATTTTGGGTCAAAGATATTATATGTTTAAAATTTGAATTATTTAGTTTCTTTAATTGGGTTGGAGAATTGGACCTAGTGGTAAAGAAGTGGCTCATAACCACGAGGTTGTTGGTTCAAACTTTGTCCGAGGAAAAAAAATCGTTTAAAAAATTAGTTTGTTTAATTAGGTAACATAATTAGAGTTGACCACAAAAAATCCCAACGTTTGTGTTATTATGCTCGATTCAGTTTCCAACATATTATTCATTATATCTACCTATTCATCAACCGGTCGGTTAACAGTCGAGTTGAAACCTTTTGGCAATGGATGTGATCATCTCTACTATAAAAATATATGTTTTATGTGGTGAAGATAATGAGTATTTTTTGGTTTTCTTTCATGTGCTTTACTTCATATCATGTTTGCTTGTATATATGTCATCAGTGTCAGAAAAAGTAAAAGTACATACTTTTTTAAGTTTATTTGAAGAAAGAAATCCAAAAGAAATCCAAAAGAAATCAAGTAGAATGGAATTGCAGTGCTTTCTAAGATTGGTCTCATTACTTTTTTTTTATAACAGCATATCGGTTAGGATGTCGCTAACCCCTCCTAGCCTAGAGTTCAAGTCCTGTCACAGAGAGTGTTCCTGAAATTATGAAGTGCACCTTGTGAGGATTGAACCTGAGACCTCCATAGAAGGAAAGACTTATGACAAAACCCCCTGACCACCAGACCAAAAACCTGATAACATTACTACTAAAACATTTTTTACTTTTGAGGTCAAACCTAGCAGTCCATATTGACCTTTAATAACCTTAACCAAAAGTCAAATTGTAACTCTCCTATGTTTGGGACCAGGCTTTTATGAACTTTTGTCAGGGATGCCCGGATGATCACCTCTATACGTGTCGAAGGGGGCGGATTGGCTAACCGGTTAAAAGGAGTTTTAGTAAGACATGTTAAATTTTCATGCAGATCGAACGTGCTGTTGTCAACACTTGTCCTTATTCTTTTGTCCATTTTTTATTTCATATATAGCCAATGTTTTATGAAAACTAAATGTTATAACTATTTCAATATAATCAACTTTAACTCATTTGACCTGCTTCCTATTAAGTTATTGTTGTGGGGCGATTGATATGTGAATCAATAAATATACCAAATTTCACTAATTTCGGTTTTTAATCACCTTTAAACTCACATCTTTATTTGTATTCTTACTTGAATCCCCTATAACACATGCTCATTTTTTTTTACTTTTTTTTATTATTATTAATTTTGTGTGGGGGGCTCATTGTATCTAGTAAATGAATGTAGATGAAAGAAAGAGACATCTTACCTAAAATGTATAAATACAAACACATATTTTTTTTATGAGAATCAAGAACACAATCCTGATTCATATATAAGGCTGAAATTATAATTCCACCCAATGTAAAGTGATAGTGTTTTTAATTTTTATATATGTTTTGTAGTGTTATGACATATTTGCCCTTCCAAATTGATCATTGTAGGGCCCATTTAGGGGCATGGTTATGATTTGGGTTACTCTTCATTGATCCAACTTCCAAATTGATGCTTCTGTTGGAAGATAAATGAGGTTAGTTTTGGTAGGTTCATATCTTTGTTTGCATGTGCATATTACATTTAACACCCACATGGGTTTAGGCTTTGTGACTTGTACGGTACAAGTCGGTTTCAAAGCATGGAGGTTTTAAGTTGTAAACTAAAGAGTCTTTGGTTTTCTTGTCGGGGGTTGTTGGGTTTTGTAACTTGGTGTCATTTGCCAAAATACCATGTTCCAAGGTCAATTAGAATTTTGAAGGGCTAGGGTCATTAATTAACTTAATTTCCTTAGTTACTAAGAAATCCTAACTTATACTGTTTTACAAAACTTTTGAATATTTTTATTAATTAATTACAAAAATTAAAGAAAAAGATTGCAATTGATCGGCACTTTAATGTTTTTGTCTCCCACTTATTAAATGGGAGGTGATTATATCAAGATGGTTTATTGTTAATTCATAAAACTTTGTACGTGATATATCATTACTAGTACTACAATTCAAAATGAGATTGAGAGTACGTCTACTCTATTATCATTGGATAATAGTGACACATGGCATCATTTGAGTGGAGCAAGTTTTATTTTTTATTTAGAACCCTTACACTATAGAGAATATATGTTTTCAACCTCTTTATAATTCCTATAATTTTGTTTGTCCATAATAATTTTCGTTCATTAAGTTTAAAAAAAGAACGAAATGTACGGCTGATTTTAGTTTTTTTTTGTGAACGTTGTTTTTTTTAAACGGAGTTGTATTCAAAATCGAGTACGATCCCACCGTGAAACGCGGGGTCTTTGTATTTTTTATTTTTCTTTTTGGGATAACTTTACATAATAGTAACCAAGTTTCTCAAGTGTTTCATTTAAATACCTTAAAGTTTTTTTGTCCCTCTAAAGTCACTCAACTTTCAGTAGGTGTTCCAATCCTATGAAATATTTTTATAAATGTTTAATTTTTTTAATATTGAATGAGATATATGAAACATATATGAATCTTGATTACTATTTAGCAATTATTTTTTTTCCAATTCTACTTAAATATAACAATTTTGAAACTTGTTTATTATTTGATAAACTTTTATTTCTTCACTATTACCTCCTATTTTAAGTTAATTGAATAAAAAATTCACTTATTGGTAACTAATATTCATATATATTTCATTTGCCTCATTCAATTTTAAAAAATTAAACATTTATAAAAATATTACATAGAATTGGAACACTTAATGAAAGTTGAGTAACTTTAAAAAGACAAAAAAACTTTGAGTTATTTAAATGGAACACTTAAGAAACTTTCGTACGATTTAACGTTTTTTATTTATTATACAATACGTTTCCACCGCGTAGCGTGGTTTTTAATTTCTAGTTTGTATACAATTAAAATGATTTCGTGTATTATAAAACTTTTTAATTGATATACCATTTGTTGTTGGTTTATTATGATTTTTACACAACAAATCTTATGATAAATATATGCCATGTGTAATATTGTTGTGTAGGTTTATTGTATCCGAAGAACTTCCCTTGTTAAATTTGGATATTTTTTTTTAGAGAAATGCATAAAAGTATCATTTTCTCATATGTTACATATTTCAATTCAATATGTATGCAAGAGAAAATCACTGGTATATGTTTTTTTATTCCATCTTATGCTTTCTTTCCTTATAGTCAGTGACAGAGTCTGGATTTTTTTAGTAGATCGCTTTTTTTCGATGAATTTTTTTAGTAAGTTTTGCCGACCGTGATTTTTTTGGGTCAGTTCGCCGGTTCGGTTCGGTTGAGTGGTCGGACCGGATCAATCATATAATATGATACGATATGATACGATAATGAAAATACATCGTCATTATAAAACAAATAGTAAAAATACAATGTCATTAGAAATAAATAAAAACCACATTAGATGACTTTTTTTATGAAATAGTTCCATAATAGGCTTAACACCTAAAATTCAAGTATTCAAGTTTCAGCAATCAAGATTAAATATTCAAGAATGAAGATTAATAATTCAATAAACAAAATTAATTCATCAAACAAGAACCAATAATAAAGAATTTCTAAAATTTCAAGTTTGGAATAGAATATTTTTTTTGGAAATTAACATTGTTTTTGCTTCATAATCGTTGTTAGATTGTTTAATTTTGTATTTTGGTTGTCAATTTGTGATTGAAATCATCTTTGGTATCTTCGAACATCAATGGCTGATTGAGGGGAAGATTTTGGAAGATGGAACAGAATTTTGATCGTCACTTCTATCCCTGCAACCTCCCTCTTTGCTTGGCTTTTTTTTTTTACTTATAATCAGGTTTAACACTAATTAACTAGTTGGTTTAGCGCCTTAAGTGGATTATACATCAAATCACCAATGGGTGTATAGGGATACAAGCTTACAAAAATAAGTCTAACTTGGCTTAAAGTGGTAAAGTTAATTAACTAATGGGTTATTAAATAAATCTAAGTTATGAGCTTAATTAATAGAGTTAGTTAAATTAAAAAAAAATTATATATTTTTTTCGAAGTTTTGGTTCAAATATATATATTTTTTTAAAACCAATGGGGTCGACCTCGAAAAAATACCGGGGTCGCTCGACATTCACGTAATATACTGCTACTAAATATTTGAAATCAAGTGAGGTCGGTTGACCCGGTGTCTAGTACCTATCTCCGCCCCTGACCCGTAATCAAGTATTAGCTTTTCAGTTATGTATCATCCTCACACGTCCCTTTGATAGCAGTTTGCTAATATTGGTTTAATATACCATCAAGTTCAAGTCTCATATCATCCAATTTCTTTGGGCATCACAAAGGAAAATACAACAAAATACTTTAGTTTGATTTTAAGGGCACAAAACGCTGATAAAGAGTATCACTAATCATACACATTTAAACACACATAGAGAGAGAGATTGTAATTTGATGGTTGTTACCAAAGACGATGATACAAGCATATTGAAGGTCTTTTGAATCAGAAGATCAATGGTCGCTCGCGGTTTGTTTGTAATGTATCGACCAACTACTCATGTCGTGGTATGAATACGTAACTAAAGTAGTAATCGTTCATCAGTATTATCTTCATTTAGTTGTTGATGGTATGAATACGTAACTAAAGTAGTAATCAACGGTGAACTTTATCTTTGTTTAATTTCGACTATATAACTAAAGATATGATTATTTTATATGTATATTATTTGATTTATCTTTATAGTCAAGTTTATTTATTTATCACATATCGCAAATTCAAACAAGTTTCATACTACGAAATATGTAAAATAAGTATAACAAAAAGAACATTAAACCACAAGTGTTAAGTACATATGTGAAATTGTAACTATAGTTGTGATCGCCTCTTAAAGAGCCTCGTCATAATAGCGAAAGAGATAAAGTTAAATACTCCTATTATTGTCAATGTGGGACTAGCCCACTTGGTAGAGACACTTGCCTCTTATATGAGAGGTTTTGGGTTCAAACTCAGGCATGTGATGAATTATTTGATGTAATTTAGAAGTAGGAGTAGAATAGATCTGTCGTTAAAAAAAACCCTATTATTAATTACTCCAACAACAATAATTAATAACTTCAAAGAAAGAGATAAAGTTAAATACCCCTATTAATTAAAAATTTACTACTTCGAGAGCAGACGATACCATCAAACTCCTTTTTTCTTTTTTTAAAGACAAGAAATCCAATAGAAACAACTAGCCTAAAACTAATAAAACAGTATAGAGACAAGAAAATAAAATACAACCAAAAAAGAAAATCGCCATCAAACTCCCTCTAGTTCGGTCCATTATCCATCCATCAAACCATAAAATATTTTATAAAAAATAATAGAAAGAAAGAAAAAAAGGTTACAAGTCAATTCGAAAATAAACGTCATATGTGTTAAGTATCACTCTCCAAGCAAGAAGCTCTACATGAGAGAACCAAAGTAGCAATAATAATACAAACCTGTAAAAAGTTATTGCTACAAATAATTTAAACATTTAAAACAATAAGTAAATAATTTCCTTAAATTGCCTGGTAATTTTTAATGCTAACATGGGCATTTATGCACCGTATTCCCGCAATAAATTTACGACTATTTATGAATATATAGAAGAAAGAAAGAATTTTTAAATTTGTTTCAGGGGTAGCATTGGTTGATTCGATTTGTTTTTAGGTTAAAACCGAGTCTATAATCAATGTTTTAACTTTTAGATTTTTATAACTAATCGATTTTGATTATAAACAGATCGATTACTTCAGCTATCGCAAGAGATGCTTCGATCAATTCGCTAGACAATTTTATACGTGAGTGGATTTACGTAATTTATTTTAATAAATCTAATTAGATACGGACTCAAATAAATTGTTAAAAAAACAAGCAACAACTAATATGGTATTTATGAGATTTATAACTAAATTTTTCGCACATCAATCAAAAAAACAAAAAAAATTGTATAAATATTAGTCTTGATGTTAACTTTGTTCAATTAATTTGTTTATTTATATATAATCATAACAAAGTCATAAACAAAAATAAATAATTATGTTCTCAATGAATTCTATTATTTCGATCCGGTTAATAAGTTATGTTATACAGTAAATTGTCATTTTCATATTGAGTTGGCCATTTTAACCACTTTCATTTAAAAACTTTTTTTAGATTGTTCGTCTCTTGACTTTTCAAAATCTAGTTATTTCCATACACTTGACTAACTCCGTCTACATTTTAACGTTAAATCAGTGACAATTTGGTCTTTCCAAAAATCTTTCTTTTAACCTTTTTTTAATCCCCTTTATTTCCTCATCCCCCACCCATTTTAACAAATATATATATTATCGGCCATTAGACAACCCTAATTCCCCCTTTTTGGCGACTACCCATTTTTCCCTGTCGTCTCCTAGGTTTAATAATAACCCAATTCTACCATGTATTGATGATAAAGGGTAAGCGAGGGGACATGCAACTTGACTGGATTTAGAACAGAGATAGGTCAAGTTGGGTGGCCGAATCAAAACCAGAAATCTAGGGTTTGGTGATGACGATGATGTTGTTGTTTGCTTCTCTTTATTTACATCGTCCATCCTATTTGTTTCTCTGTAAAACACGATTTGAGTTGAAGGGGGGAGGTGGCGCGAGTCTTTTTTAGGGAAAACATGTTTAAAACCTCACCATTGTGACACATCAACATGAGACGATAATATCCAACACATTTTCTTGATTGATTGCTAGAAATGTAATAGAATCGTTGCAAGACTACAAGTTTAACAAGTTACCTCTTATAAACAACCCTTGTCACATGTTTAAACAAACTTTAACCAATTGAAATCATCATTTTCACTACAACTATATATATTTGTTATGAATTTGAACCTTTATATATTAGCCGTGAAACGCGTACACCACTTCAGGAGGAGACGTTCGACGTTAGCATCCATGCGCGTGCCTACACCGCCCCATACCAACATGTGGGCAAGATCCGCCATCGACGAGCCTGTCACCTCATAAACCGTTTCAAAACCAATTCTTCTATAAAATTTCACAAGCTGCAAAATCATTCAACATTTGATTAGATACACAATATAACACGTCTTTTTATTATTTAAAATGCTTCTTGTCATGAGCAAAAATATAAAATTTTGTGAACATAAATACTATCAAATCCTTAATCACAATGATAAGCAAACACATTTTTCCACAAGGTTTAAATCATAATTACCTTTTTTTATTAATATTAATAACAATTATTTCATTATTGAATAACGGGTAGCAATTATGTCGGGCTGGCGGGTTTAACCATTGAATGTGAACACAACTAAAACATTTTTTTCGTGTCAAATACATAAACCCTAACTTGAACGCCCTTAAAATCGCATAACCCGAACACGACTCGTTTAACCCATTTACCTAAACGATTCAAATGAATTGACAGGTTGTAATCAAGTTGTAAATGCGTTAAACAGATCGACAGGTTGTAATACATGCGTTAAACAGGTTAACAGACCGACCTGTTTAATTAAGCGGATTAAAAAGAAAAAAAGAAAATGGTAAAACTGTCGCGAAAATAGAAAAAATTAAAAATAAAAAAAGAAAAGGGTAAAACTGTCGCTAGCATATAATAAATGTATGTGGCCAGTAACCAGTTCCACAAATGTCACGTGGCTCTGGTCCAGGTCACCGATAAACTCCCTGAGCTGTTAACCAGAACCTCCCACATAAGCCCGGACAACCGTTGCTTCTTCCCGAACCTAACACCCCCATCATCAACAAAACAAAACAAAACAAAACAAATATACCAGAATTAGCAGTCATTGCTCCTTCTCCAACAAGCCACACCCCCGTTTGCGTTTTCCCCAATCCACCACCACCATCATCACCATCTCTCTCTCTCTCTACTTTCTCTCTCTATAAAACTCACAGCTTTAGCTGTCTCCTCCATTAAAGCTTTCACGGCCACATTTTCCAACCAGAAAGGTGAACCATCACTCCCTTCACGGTCAAGCATATATCATCCAACTTTTCAATTTCCGTTATATATAATCCACTCGATTGTATATCATTTCTCATATCTTCGTCTTCTTCATTGACAAAAATGTCGAATTTAGGGCTCGTTATTTCCTTCACTTTTCTACTTCAATTTTGTTCTGCGATTTTAGATCCCGTCGATTTTCTAGCCTTACAATCGATTAGAAAATCGCTAGAAGATACACCGGGCTCAAATTACTTCTCGTCATGGGATTTCACCTCCGATCCGTGTAACTTCGCCGGCGTTTACTGTGAAGGGGAGAAAGTTGTCGCGTTGAACCTCGGTGATCCACGCGCCGGCGCTCCTGGACTTTCTGGTCGGCTACATCCTTCCATCGGAAAATTGACTGCTCTGGCTGAGTTTACGGTGGTTCCTGGTCGGATAATGGGTGCATTGCCGGAGACTTTGTCGGAGTTGAAGAATCTCCGGTTTTTAGCGGTTAGCCGGAATTTTATCTCGCGTGAAATTCCGGCGGGATTAGGCGAGCTTCGGCAGTTGAGAACTCTTGACCTGAGTTACAACCAGCTCACCGGCGGACTTCCGTCGGCGATCGGGAGTTTGCCGGAGTTAACAAATGTTATCCTCTGTCACAATCATCTCTCTGGTTCAATCCCCCCTTTCGTTTCCGAAACCCTAACCCGGTTCGACCTAAAACATAACGACTTATCCGGTCCGATTGAACCCGGTTCATTCCCTCCGTCGTTACAATACCTTTCTTTGTCGTGGAACCGGCTTTCCGGTCCGGTGGAACGGCTTCTACCTACCCTGAACCGGTTAAACTACCTCGACCTAAGCCTGAACCAGTTCACCGGCCCGATCCCCGGCTGCATCTTCAGTTTCCCGATCACCAACCTCCAACTCGAAAGAAATCAGTTCTCCGGTCCGGTCTCGCCGGAAAATTCAGTTACGATTCCGACAGTCGATCTCAGCCACAACATGTTGTACGGACAAGTCTCACCGCTTTTCGCCACTGTTGAAAAACTTTACTTGAACAATAACCGGTTCACCGGTTCAGTTCCGACGACTTTTGTTGACCGGCTAACGGCCGGTAGCATACAGCTATTGTACTTGCAGCATAATTTTTTAACCGGCATGCCGATCAACCCGAGAACTGCAATTCCTCTGAGCAGTTCGTTGTGTTTGCAGTACAATTGCATGGTCCCACCGGTTCAGACTCCATGCCCGAATAATGCGGGTACACAGAAGAGCCGACCCACTTCGCAATGCATGGAATGGAAAGGGTAAAATGGGAATTATTACTGGTTTTTAATTTTGGTACTTAATTATATATAATATATTTTTTGTGGAGGGTGGTTTTAGATTCAATTTTTTATGTCAAAAAAATTTGGAAAATTGAGATGATCATAATAATATATTTCTTGTGAATAATATCTTTTTTTAATTTTTGGAATGATTGGGTAATATAATATAATATTATTTTGTTATTATATGTGGAAAATAATAATATTTTGAGGGTTTGTAGGAAGATGAGATGTGGATGAGCTTTTAATTTTTCTGCATGGATGTTGGTGTGTAAATAAAGCTACATCATTGTCTTTTTTTTATTATTAACATTATTTATGTTAGTCTCTTGTGCAGTCTTTTTCTTCAGAGTATGAAGTAATATCAATTTTCTTTTCTTCATTTTTAGCTAAAAGCCTAAAAATATATCGGATCATAGATATCTTTTTTTTTTGAAAAACAATATTTCAATCGTATGGAGACAACTAATCAAATGCAATTTTTATGTTTCAAGTATCTAATACCTGATATGTTTCTATAATCAAAGTTTATATAAATAAAACTAAATATATAATATGGCTTTTTTCTTTATGAAAAAATATTTGTAACATTTGATTTATTTCACAGTTTAACGAGCTACAACGTGAACATATTTTGCTTTTTTGTATAAACTTTTGAAGGCGTTAAATTTTTTTATACAAAATGAAATTCAACCAAACTCTGCCTTACGTAAAGTTGTTAAAGTACCGTCTTAGTAAGAATCTGTTGCAAATGCATGTGACAGAGGAATGCTTGCATTAAGATTTAAAACTTGTCGTCTACTTGAAGGAAAAGTTTGGAACACAGAACTTACAATAATACAACGCCGTATTCTTCGAAGATTGAGGAACACGACGAGATCTATTAAGAGAATGATTTATTCTTGGAAAAATCTAAATAGTTACTTCCAATTACAAATGGTATTGGCCATAATTCACAAAAAACATTTTGTAGACTTAGTAAGAAGGGGGGGGGGGGGGAGGGTTAAGGATTTACCTTGTGTGAGATATCACATTGTTATTATTATTATTATTATTATTATTATTATTATGGTGATAGTCATTGTTAAATAAATGACAACTTAGGTGGAGGTTAAACTAAAAGAAAACAACGCTAAATACCCTGTTATAAATCTTACACGCTATTCTCGTGCATGGTGAGTTTATCTAAAGATTTTGGTTTCATTTAATAAGTTTTCGAGAACGTAAATTTTTCTGCGGTTTAATACGCCGTAACACGAGTGTATAAAAGCTAGTATTCTCACCTGGAAGTCATCGCAACGCGCGAGGCCTCTTAGTTAGAATTAAAATGATTAATCAAAGATATATGTATAGCTATTTGATAATTAAGTTGAGGATGGCATGACAGAAGATCATGAGCCCTACTAGTAGTTATTTTTTTTTAATAAATTGTTACTTGAAAATTTTTGGAATGGTTTTGAATATATATTCCTTTTAACACTCAAATAGCAACGTGGGTGACCACTAATTTTTCTTTTTCTTTTTTTCTTATATAATTCTTCAATTTTCTCATTTTCAAATAATACATCTCGTTTTTCTAATAATTCAAATATACCTCCAAAACAAATTTAATTTATTGTTGTGATTAATATTTTTTCTTTACGTCCCAGGTATAAATTTTGTTATACCCACTAGAAATCATGACCCGCACGTTGCGGTGGGGTCGTACAACTAAACGTCGGTGTCTAATAAGAATTAATTAATCACGCCATTACTTCATACATTTATTTGATATACTTAATCACGTTTCTTTTTTGTGCTTAGCCACGTTATTGTCACTACCTCAACCGTTTAGAGTTCGCTTCCCGCCACAGAGCGTAGGGTGCTAATATCAACGTAGTTAACCACGTTAATGACATAACTGCAACAAGTTTAGAATCCGCTTCCCGCCACAGAGCAACGTGCGGGTCATGATTTCTAGTTATTCTTACTTACATGCGTCGGTGGCTTTTTGCCACCGACAAATTCCTCCCACAACTTGGGTCAAATAGCAAAATTCACACTTAACTTTGTAAAGTTTCACTTTCACCCCTCAAGTTTTTCAATTTCAAGTTTTCCCCCTTAGTATATGTAATCTGATTTTTCCTCAATAACTTTCGCGTTTGTTTTTTTTTTGTTGACGTCCCGTTGTACATATTTTTAAAAACAGAGTCGTATTCAAAATAGAGTATTTTTTAGGTATCGTGGGTTATATCGACTGACAACTGTGAATAATGGGACCAACACCGACTGAAAAACATCGGTACCATGATCTAACTGTCTTTTTATCTATGTTTCGATCTGCACAACTGAGTCGCCATAATTTCATACTTTTTTTGTGCTTAGCAACATTAATGTCACCGCCTCAACCGTTTAAAGTCCGCCCCCGCCGCGGAGCACGGAGCAAAATTTATTTAACCACTTTTTGTGTGCTTACGTTAATGTTGTTGCCTCAACCGTTTAAGGTCCGGTTTCCGTCACGAAACACGGGTTGCAATTTCTACTTAATATTCATTTTATAACTTGATAAATAACCAATTAGTTCAAAACATATTTCAATTGTATGACTCTTCTTATTGCAATTTGTGCATTCCAAATTATAATTTCTTTCTATTTTTAAAAGTTTTAACAATAAAGGTTGTCACTGAATGTACATTATGATAAGAGCATCACATAATTCAACTTATGCTAGTATACTAAGAACAAAAGAACAATTTTTACTGACATAATTATTTTTAAAAGGGAAAATCACCAAGAGAGCCATTTGACTAAAGTAAGTTAAGAAAGTGGGCTTTGACTTTTTTTCTTTTTTATTGTCATAATCTTTCGCTGGACCCCACTTCAAATTTTCACTGCTCTAAAAAAATTCCAAACCAATTTTTTTTAATATATCTGATAACGACGAAAAAATTACGCGAAAAAATTAGGTGAAAATATTGAATAGCGAAATAAGGAGGCGAAAAATAATGAAAAGTGAAAAAATGAAAAAAGTAGCGAATTTTTTTTAATAAGTCCGAAATTTTTTAGCGAAAAATCAGTAAAAAAAGGCAAAAATTTAAAAAAATTACTAAAAGTTTTGAAATTTGAAATTGGTAAACAGAAAAAACGACGAAAACATTTTTTGTTGTACAGGAACGTACTCCTCAACATCGTTAACAAACTCTCATTTTTCATTGATACATCTATACTATAGACACGTGTCAATCTCTGATTACTTATCACCTTTATTTTTCCGCCTCTCTCTCCTATTAAATATTAGATTTTCTATTTATCTCACATATTAAATAATAATATTTATATTAATAAATTTAATCACGAATACTTATTATTTAATTATAAATAGTTATTATATCATCAATCAAATAAACTTAATATGAACTAACATTTATAAATTAAATTAAAAAATAATACTCAATTAAAAAAAATGTTTTAAAACTAACTTAACAGACATTATAACTGTCACGACAAATTACATTTTTTAAAAACATATTTTGACGAGTGTGTTTGTTAACAAATTACATTATATTTTATTCAACCGATGTAATATACTGGTTTATTCAACCCGTGTATTACACGGGTTTTTAAAAATATAAAATTTTTATTACTAAATATATAACATTTTATTTATATAACCCGTGTAATACGTGAGATTTTAACCTAGTAAAATAATATTACAGGACATTACTTAAAATTAAGTTGTAATTTGGTGAGATTTATAAGAGAATTTTGATGATAAAATGGATATATAAGTGGATGAAGTTTGATGATAAATTTGTGAGAGTGAAAGAAGTTTAAAATAAGTTATAATTTGGTGAGGTTTATGAGAGAAGTTTGATGGTAAAATGGATGTATAAGTGGATGAAGTTTGATGATAAATTTGTGAGAGTAAAAGAAGTTTAAAATAAGTTGTAATTTGGTGAGGTTTATGAGAGAAATTTGATGGTAAAATGTATGGATAAGTGGATGAAGTTTGATGATTGAGAAAAATGAATGGTAGAGAGTGGTATAAATATTTGTTTGAAAATAATATTTAAATAAATTTCATTTTCTTTACAAAATTTAAAATTAATTATTATATTAAAATTTAGAAAAAAAAATATTTAAAAAAATGGCGAAAATTTGCCATAATTTTTCATATTTAAAAAAAATGGTGAAAATTTGCCATGGCGAAACTTTGAACTTTCTTTTTTTTTAGCGAAAAAAAATTTTGTTAGCGAAATTTTTATTTTTTGGCGAAAACTTCCCTAATTTTTCGTTACCAGCAAAAAATTCCCTTAATTTTTAGCTTTTTTTTTTTTTCAAATGTCACCTTCTCATTGGTTGACTATTTTTGTAAACTTAAAATATCATGGCTATATTCTTAAATTATTTTAATCAAACGGCTATTTTGGTGATTTCCCATTTTTAAAATGGAGATCAGAAGTACAAGAACAAGAAGTACGAGAACCATCTGCTTTATCATAAGTTTATTTAAATTCTTTCCAATCAACAAAACCTTTTTTCATCACATTTGGACAAGTATAGTTCTTCTTTGACAAAGTTTGATTTGGGACAAAACAACAGAGGTACACGTGTCCCATTGTTTTACAAGAACATCATTTTCTCAAAGTTTGTTTTTTATGTTCGATTAGTAAAAAACATTTTTTGTTTTTAACTTCAAGATGTCAAGTCATGTATAGTCACGAATTTTGATCTACAAACAAAACCAAGAGATCACACACAATAACGACCGAAAGTAACATTAATCCAAGCTTTACATTCGTCCCATCACGTATCAATTAAACAATAGCATGATGCCCGCATCATTGGGGTCAAAGGAAGGCATTCAGATCTGAACCGGAAGACACTAATAAAAAGGGAATCGTCCGCTACCGCCGGTTGCACAGCCACGGCATCCCCCCCTCCCAATCAGTGTGTAACGAACCAAAATCCGGGTTTCGTTTTCAAATAAATAAATATTTCTAATTAATATTATGGTGAAAATAATATTTTAGAAATAAGTTGAAACAAGTGGGTTTCAAGTTAGTAATGGGGTTATATTAGTTTTTAACTAATTTTGGAATGAAAATGGGTGATATGGAAGTTGAGGGACTGAAAGTGTAAAATGGCAAATCTGCCATATTTGACTAAAAGAAGTCAAAATTCAGATTTCTCTCATTTGTGTGTGGGTTGATGCTCTCAAGATAAAAAAGGGAGAAAAAGGTGTTGAAGTCAAAATCGTGCAATTGAAGCTTGGATTGTGAAGGTGTTGGCTTGCACATCATCCTTCTAACATCAAGTAAGTGTTAATCATTCTTTTGATTTCACCATTGATGTGTTAATTGGTGGGTTTTGTAGAAATCCGAAATTTATGTTGCATGTTGATAATTAGTGTTAGATTATTGATAATCTAGCTAAACTAAAGTTAAAGAATGATGATTAACATCTTAGAACCCTTTGATTTTGATTATGAGAAGTTAGGGTTCATATGGTGAAAATTGGGGGTGTTTGGATCATAATGCTAGAATGTTGAATTAATGAAGATTAAGTGTTTTTAAGATGTTAGACACTTGAACAAACACCAAATTAACTTAATGATAATTTTTGAAAGAAGAATTAGTGTTAAGATTAAGTTAACGAAACTCAAGTAGGTGAGTTTGTGGTGAAAGAGGGTGTTTGGTTCCCAAACGGGTCAATTTGGGTTGGAATTGGGGAAATTGAGTTGTGAACTCAATTGTAATGAAATTTTGGTATATGTTAGATTACTAAACTAGGTGTGTATGTTTAGATAATCAAATTGTGGGTCTAGAAGGCGGAGCGGGATCTTCTAACCCGAAAGGTAAGTGCTTTTGCACTTACTTAGTTATGATAATAAATGAGTTTTATGCAATGTTGTATGTATAATGTGTAAAGTTGCATAATTTGTTATGTGGTATGAATGAGCATAAAATTGTATGCATAATTGAAGGAATGTAGTTATAGTATTTATACCATAATGGATAGATCGGTTATGGAGTTATGATCTCGTATCCTTTGGGATATGAAGTTATGGCCTACGTGCCATGATGGAAATGGATCATGTGTTGATCATAAATGAAACGGAATTATGAATGATGAAAGTAACTTGTGGGTGATATACAAGTGTATGAAATCCTTAATTGACCAAATGGGTGTTAACGGGTCAAATGGGTGGAAGGTGTGAAAACAAGTTGTGAATTTTGTGGATTATGTGTTATGTGATTGTGTGCATACTTGTGATATGATAAATTGTGAATGATTTAGTATGTACAATGAATGAATGTAGTTATAGTGTTAAGCTATAATGGAAATGGATCATGTGTTGATCATAAATGAAACGGGGATAAATGAGTTTTATGCAAGGTTGTATGTATAATGTGTAAAGTTGCATAATTAGTTATGTGGTATGAATGAGCATGAAATTGTATGCATAATTGAAGGAATGTAGTTATAGTATTTATACTATAATGGATATGTTGATATGGAGTTATGGTCTATGAACCATAATGGATAGAATGGATATGGAGTTATGGTCTATGAACCATAATGGATAGAATGGATATGGAGTTATGGTCTATGAACCATAATGGATAGAATGGATATGGAGTTATGGTCTAAGTACCATAATGGATAGATTAGTTATGTAGTTATGATCTCGTATCCTTTGGTATATGAAGTTATGGCCTACGTGCCATAATGGAAATGGAAAAGTGATAATGAAATGATGGAAGTAACTTGTAGGTGATATACAAGTGTATGAAATCCTTAATTGACCAAATGGGTGTTAACGGGTCAAACGGGTGTTAACGGGTCAAATGGGTGAAAGGTGTGAAAACAAGTTGTAATTACTTGTTTGTTATGTTTAACACATTACAATGGTAATATGTTGATGAATTGTTAATGTATAGAACCCTAATAGACCAAATAGATGCAAACGGGTCAAATGGGTGAAAAGGGTGACAACAAGTTGTAAATACTTGTTAGTTATGTTTATCTCATTACTAATGGTGATATGTTTATATGGTTGTAGGAAAGGCTCCGAAGTAGTCCAAGTCAAGTCCAAGGCGTGAAGGGTTCTCGTATGCATTTTGGTAATTTGGGGATTTTTGGGGAAAACCCCGTAGATGGATGTAAATTTGATACACAAATGATGTTTTAGTGTATTTACTTGTTGTTGATGTGTTTTTGGTCAAAACCCAAATGTTGGGAATTTTTAGTGTCTTGAAAAATGGAAAAAGTTGGAAATATGGTTAAGTGCTGAAACCTGCAGAAAAACTGAAACTTTCTGTGAAAAAGGTCCCCTCGCGGGCCGCGACTGGGGTGGCACGTATGAGTCGCGGTACGCGACAGAAAAAAAAAAAAAAATTCCTGGGTTTAAGTCTTCCGCGCGTTAAAGTTTTGTTGTTTTTAAAAAGTGGTGTGTTTCACAGTGTGCACTCAATGCAAGAGGATGTGTAAATCACTTTTGTTACCATTTCTAGTCATGTCTTTTAAATAGATATATAATGTTACTTTTTTTTACTTTGATAATCTTTTATAAATTTTATTGTTTTTGTTTTAATCATTGGATTTTGATAGGACATATACCCCATTTTTAGAAATTAATTCTGACAATGGTCAAATGAGACATATCTTTTGCTTTTCTATATACTTTTGTGTTTTATAATGACAATATTAAGATATTAAAAATATTTGTCTTTAAAAAGAATGAAAATCTTTACCAAAGTGGTGGTGCTGAAACTCATATGATTAAACAATCAAAAAACATCTTCCCAAACTCCACTTATTTTTTATCTTTTGTACGAATCGAATCATATTTAAGGTGGGTCTAAAGCATAATTTTATTTTATGTACTATTAATGTAGGTCAAAGTAAGAGGGGAGGGGTGGGGTGGGGGGTTGGGGGTCCTTTTATCCCGTTAACTAGTGTCAATTGACCGATTATCAAGCATATATACCACATGGACTCTTGTGTTCTAAAAGCTTTAAATTGTTTTATAGTGAAAAACGTTACGATATATGCTTTGCTTCATTTTTTTCAAAGTGTTTTTAATATTCCAAGTCTTTCAAAATGTTAAAATAGAGCTTGTTGGACACGTGGCTTTTAAGGGATTAAAGACAGAACACCAATGAAACTAGATTCGAACATAAAACATATGCTAGAGGGCCTAAAACGCTTAGTCTTATGCTACTAGTTGTATTCATAATCGAATTTTTTTTATCGTATGCTATATCAAGTATGCGTTTCGACGTAAGTTTTATCCACACAAACCAGCCGAACCGGTAACGATCAGATTCCTACCGCGTAACACGGGTAAAAAAACTAGTTTTATTTTAATGGTGATCATTGACGTACTTTTAACATCATGTATATTATTGTATGACATATACATCATAATTATAAATGATGCATGACAAACATCATATCTCTAAAATAGTGCATTAAGGTGGAAAATGACTTGAAACAAGTCGAAATCATACGTCTTAATATACTATACCCGTCTTAAAATATTTAATGAATTAGAACTTTTAATAACGGAAAAGAACACCATCAATCTAGTAATAGCGACGGACAACTTTGGTCATGTGAAAGTCGTATTAAAAGCAGGGCCATACTCAGTCATCACCTTAAAGGATCGAAGTCATGAGCTTTTTGACTTGGAACCATATTGACTCATGGGTTGTACCCTAAGGCCTATATGCATTAGGTGCTTGTACCTAATGAGGTTAAGTTTGGGATTTTGGTGTCCTCTTAAGGTCACATAATGATATTAATACTTTAGGGACCATTGGAAAAGGTAAATCCTTTTGTAGAGCAACTATGACCATACCCTATGACAATGCTGCATTGATGAGTTGTACATTGTGCATTGCAATGTGTACATAGATATGGAATTGTGTATTTATATATAAAGATGTGATGGACCCCTACTTAGCCTAGTTGGAAAGAGTAAAGAAGTGTTATCTTGAATTATAATGCACGGCAATGAAGTTTTAATAATCCATGAACGTGCAACAAAAGGCTAATGGTAACATCATATCAATTATCAAATAGTGTGATTTTAGCTCTTCATGAAGAGCACACAAACACATATGCACAAAGATTAGTAATTTTTTTTAATATTTAGAGGTGGTAATTAACGAGTCAAACATGTCGGATAATTAGTTAACACGATTCACAAATTATGTAATCTTAAAAATGGATCCGGTCAAGTTAAACCTCTAACTATTTTTGTTTCTTATTTTCGTTGTAAATATATGAAATATGATTATATATTTAGAATGATAATCTACAAGAAAGGTGTTTGATTAATGCATAAAAATAGCTCAAAAATTAGTTAGCCACCTAATAACTACACATAGTACATGAACGCGCGCGTGGCGTAGGCGTAATGCGGCACTTTGACGACGCACTTTGCACTTCGCATACTAGCATTGCCGCAGGTCGCCTTTGTATTTTTGAAGGTTTGTGCGGGGTTGCTACCGATGGGTTCGGTACCGAGCCGTTGGGTTGGTGCCGGTGACTTCAGCTGCTGGTTGATACCGACCTGAGGGTCTGGTTGGTGCCGACCTACCATGGTTGCTATCAACCTGCTATGGTCGGTACTGAGCTCCTGGTGTGAGGCACTGGTAGTGCCAACCTGAGTAGGGGTGTTAAGTCGAATTGAATCGGTTTATTCGAATCGAATTATTCTAATTTGGAATTTTGAAATCTGGATTCGAAATCGAAACCGAATTAGAAAAATAAAAACAAAAAATAAAAAATATTCAGATTTTTAACTACATTTCTAAAAATTTAACAATCTAATCTATACTATCTAATAAATAAATGTTTTTCTTGCCACATGTCGCCTCCATATTCACCCTCATCATTTTTTTCCCGTCTCTCTCTCCTATTAAATACATTTTCATCTTTTAATAATAATAATATATTAAAAAAAATATTAATTATACTAATAAAATACATTTATTTAAATTATCTTTTATCATAAAAAACTTTGAAATCTAATTATTTAACTTTTATTTTCAATCAAGTAGTAATGAAAGTCAAATTATATTAAATAATAATTAACGTATTTTCAAAACCCAATTATATATTAATTTTTACATATTTTAAATTTTGTTTTTTATCCTTAGTATATGTAATACATTTTTACACCTATAAAAAATATATATAAAAATTTTAGAGTTGTATGTATGATATTTTTCACCCCGTGTGTAATACACGGGGTCTAAGCTAGTTCATTATACATAAATGCAAAAAAAATGAATATCAAGAGTGTAACAACAAAAAAGATAACTAAAAACTAAAGTCGGGTATGATATCATATTGTCATAGTAGTCAAGATGTTAGAACAAGCGTGAAGAGTCGATATCGTTTTAAAGTTTGAACTGATTAATTGACTTAATATAAAAATTAAAGAGACAAATACTTAAAATACTTGAATATTGAAGACTTGAAACTCATACGATAAAAAAATCTATGTATATAGTTAATTCGAATTCAAATTATAATATTTTTATTCGAATTCGGTTCGAATCGAATAATGAACACCCCTAAACCTAATGCTCGAGCATTTATATTTTTGAAGGCTTGTACAGTGTTGCTACCGATGGGTTAGGTTCGAGTCGTTGGGGTAGTGTCGATGACTTCATCTGCTGGTTGATACCGACCTGAGGATCCGATTGGTGCCGAGCAACCGTGGTGGCTACCAATATGCTATGGTCGGTACCGAAGTTCAAGTGTCTGGCATTGGTAGTGCCGACCTAATGTTCGAGTTGATACCGAGTCGTGGTTGATACTGACATGGTTTGTTGATACTGAACTAGTGTGCGGCTCCAGTTGCTACCGACCAGAGGTATGGTTAGTACCAGTGGATTAGAAGTGACTATTGGTTGCTACCGACCTGCATTCGCTCATCGTTCACAACTGTTGGACTGTGTTAATTTGTGCCATGAATGGAAAATGGACCATTAAAATGATAATGATGTTTGACATTAGATGGTTTAAATGGACCTTAAAACCAATTCGTGCCTTCACGCAAGTTAATAGACCATAGTGTAAAAAGGTTGAAAACTCCATAATCATCTTCCATAAACAGAAACAAGAGTAAAATCAAGAGTGAACTTAACAAGAATAATGATGGCATCTTGATACTATCAATTTTATATATTTTTTGGAATATTTGACCTATATGAATTAGATTAAGCCGTGCCGAGCTTAGATGTGGAAATTGCCAAAAAAAAAATGGAATATTAATTTGAAGTAAATTTTACCTATTAACAAACAATAAAATTATGTTAATCAAACTAGGAATCAAATATTATTCTTTTTTTTTTAACGGCAACGCTAGATATTCTAGAATAATTGAGTTTCCCCGCGGCAACACCTAGAACATCTAGGGCAACCCACCACAAGAGGAACCTCCCAACTGGGTAAACCCCTGACCTGGCCACAGACCCTTTTTTTGTTGTTGACATGATTCGAACCCAAGACCTCCACTATGGGAAGTCTTGAGGCTACCATTGCACCAAATGGCCGACGGTTATCAAATATTATTCAAGAATGATGATTGAGGTATCATTATAATGGACCCAAATTAACAAGAAAGGCCTAATAAAAAATGGCCCAATCTCAGCGTAAGTTATGGACTTATGATTTATGGCTGTCCCATACCCCCATTAGAATTAGGGCCGAACACTTTCCCCAGCATGTTTTCTTCTCTCCCCTAACTCTCTCTCTCTATATATATAAGGTGCACAAATCGATTTCAAACTCTAAATCGGTTCAAATTTTATCAAAAAAGTCAAAACCGGTTCAGGTAGACCCGGTTCTTGAGGAGGTTTTGACCATGTTACCGAATTGAAACCAGGTCTTGAGGGGTTTAAATCGGTTCGGTTCAGGTTTACCGGTTTTAGCCTATAGGGTTATAAACTGGTTCTAATTTACAAACCGGTTTTTTGTTCACCTCTACTAATATGCTTACACATACATATGATTATGTGGAAAAAATACAAACTTGAACGTCAAAGTGGGTCATGGCTACGTCTCCCAAGCCCTTTATCGAAAGTTTCATGTGGTTGCAGATCAGATCATGACTCGAGTCGAGAGGAGGAAAACTAGTTTTACTTCACCATCAAGACCAACCCGAATCAGGTCTTTCTACTTCTAGCACTGCTGCCCGGGTGGTAGCATCAGTGAAGAAAGCAAATCGTTTCTTTGCACTAATTACAATTGGGAAAACTTCACCAAATAGTAACCAAGTTTCTCAAGTGTTTCATTTAAATACCTCAAAGTTTTTGTCCTTTTAAAGTCACTCAACTTTCACTAAGTGTTCTAATCCTATGTAATATTTTTATAAATGTTTAATTTTTTTAAAATTGAATGAGGCAAATGAAATATATATGAATATTAATTATCAATAAGTGAAATTTTTATTCAATTAACTTAAAATAGGAGGTAATAGTGAATAAATAAAAGTTCATCAAATAATAAACAAGTTTCAAAATTGTTATATTTAGGTCGAATTAGAATTTTTTTTTTTTGCTAAATAGTGAACAAGATTCATATATGTTTCATATATCTCATTCAATATTAAAAATTTAAACATTTATAAAAATATTACATAGGATTGGAATACCTACTGAAAGTTGAGTGACTTTAAAGAGATAAATTTTTTTTAAGGTATTTAAATAAAACACTTAAAAACTTGGTTACTATTGTGTAAAGTTATCCCAATTACAATTCTATACATGATTTGTGTTTTTACAATCTCTTTGACTAGAATTAGTAAATTAGAAACTATAAACGAGATAAAATTAATTAACAACAAAATTAAACAACATATGCATTAACCACCAAAAAGGATAGTGGTAATACATTATATTATATATTTTTTTTAAACGGTTAACTCACTAATTTTAAATCTATGACTTTAGGATATTGCTTGAGAGATAAATTCATTAACACAAAATCAAACAGAATTAACCAACTAAACTGACACGTATTAGTAAATTATATGAAATCATTTTTTTCAGAAAGAAAAAGTTACACTCTCTATTCCTACTTCTAAGTCTATACTTCTTTTCCGTCATGAGACTTGAACCCTAGTCTACTCAAAGAACTTTTTCTACACACGGTGGTACCGCTAATCTAATGCGCTCCCTTTGAAATATGAAATTATTTGAGTTTAACAATCAAGACGTATCCTCTACGGTTGAACCTAGACTAAAAGAGGGATGAGATCATATCACTACCGTATCAAAATTACCGATACTAAATTTACGGAGAAGTGGGTACGAAAGGTACTTGTTACAAAATAGTTGGTATACCCAAAATACTGATATCGAATTTCTAGAAAAATAGATACCGAATACCGTACCAAATCTATCATTAAAGTACTAGTTCGGTACGTGTTACCAGCACTCGGTACAAAATGCACCATCCCTACACTAAAATGATAAGTGTGAATCATGAACATCAAAGTAACAAATTTACTAACGCAATTACATTGTTATTGCAAATAAAACCACAAAATAAAGACAACATTAATCAATTCAACATCAACAACAAACAAGCCCTACTGAGATGGAGTCGGTGACGAAGGAGGAGCCTCTTCAGTAACGAAACTCCACTCCAGCGGAAGATCCGGCAACGGTGGGTAAACGGTAGGCCCACGGTTTCTGTCCCACGGCTGAGTCTTTTTGGGCCTGGATTTCCGGTGATGTGCCGTCGCCTTCTTCTGTGGCCTCGATGAACACTCAATCACTAACCCTCCAACTCCTGTTCCAATTCCATCACCGCAACGGACAGCTGGCGGCGCAACTGCCGTGATTCCGCCGTACGGTGATTGACGGAGAGCGGGGACGGGGGAGATTGCAGCACCGAATATTGCCGAGACAGACATCGTTTTTCGAACGAGTGATTGACGAGGCTCCCTTGCGTTATCCTTTTTTTAGGGATGTTGAGTGATGTCGTTTTGTTACGTTATCTTTATCTGGGTTGGGCCTCAATAAATGGGCTTTGTTTGTCAACTAATGGGTTGTGAAGTATAGTAAATTTATCTGGGTTGGGCCTGGAAAAAAGTGTTATTTGTAAGATTATGGATTAATGAGGTGCATAAATCGGTATTTTCAATAACATGTTCCAGTTTCTATCGGTTTTGGTTTTTGGTTGAAAAACCGGACCCTATGTATACGGTTCAAGTAATTCAAAGCGTGTATTTCAAAAACCTATCTCTGGGTATTAGAAAAACTTTGTTAAACATATAAATAATTAGCTTAAAAAGTTCAATAAAATTAAAAACTTAAAATGTTACAAAATAGATAAATGTTTAAAACATAAACTCATAAAAACATAGATAAATTATATAAAATATTTCAAATACCCCAAGACTAAAATACCATCAAACGCGATCTTTATACACCTTTTCTGGTTGTATTTTTGCAATAAGTTAAAAATATAAACCCTTTTTAAACTCTAGGTCATTAGCGTTGATTTACAGAAAAATATGTTTCGTTAGACGTACTGAGAGAGAGAAGCAAGAATGGTTGTAAACCCGTCCTTTGTATCATATTCAAAGCAGTAGATACATTGTGTCGTTCTTACAGTTCTCAATATATACTATTGATTCTAAAACGAACGTATCTTTCTCTCATATATACACACACAATGATTTAAAAAATCTTTTAGAAACCTCCCATAACGGATCCAATTGCAAAATCCAATTCTTACTATATTTTTGAGATCTCTAAGCAGTATTTTCAGACATCTATCACTGGAGCAGACAATGGCGGAGCCAAGATTTTTTTTCTATGAGGTCACTATTTTTTAGTGTTCGGATTTATAATAACCCCGACGTAAAAAATTTCGGTTCAAATCGGTTCGGGTCGGGTTTGTCGCATACTAAATACGATCCCATAACAAAAAACATCTTTATCAGAAAACACAAAGTATGACTCTTCCGCTTTTAATAACACTTTTTTTTATTTTTAACACCATCCAAAAGAAGTTAATTAAATAAGTAGTCCAACTAAACACTCTAAAAGAATTTAAAATGCTTACGAAAGAAATAAAGAGACAATTGCATCCCTTAAATGAAAAGAAGTCCATAAATATATGAAACAGAGATTAAAATAAATGGCCCATTCCATATAATAGAAATAAAATAATATCCAAAAATTATGATACGATTACAAAGGAAATAAGAAAAAAGTACATCAATAGAAAAGAAAAAAAAAGCTCTTACAAAGGAAAAAAAAGGCCCATCCATAGAAAAGAAATAAAAAAAACCTCATCGAATAAGAAAAAGAGAGAATTTGAAAGTTATACCCAAGAATTGAACTACGGTCTCTTCTATAATCAACCAAATCGATTACCAATCCAGGGGAAGTTTCCACTAGAAATCATAAGAAGTGGGTCAAATGAACTCCAATTGAGCTCATTCCAGCGGCGATGAAACCGTCTCATCGAACCTTAACCAGAACCCAAAAACCTAAACCCCACTCCAACCCCACCCTGAAATACCTAAAACCACCACCCCCACCCCCCAAAAACCTAAATCCCTCACCCCCCAAAAAATAAAACCTAAACCCACAAAAAAAAACCTAAACCCTAAAATCTAAAGAGAAAATCGCAAAAATGTAGATTTTGACTCAAAAAGTTGACAAAATGTACATTGAAATTTCAAACTTTAAAATATACCCAAATCTAAATTCAACCAATAGAAAGGTGACACGTATGCAAAAAAAATGTTGAGGGCTTAAATTTAGCCGGCTAGGTATCAACAACTGGGGCATCCCACGTTTATCAACCCGGCTAAAAGTTAGCCGTTAAAACTGTAAGGCCCCAAACCCGGGAGGCCTCACTTGTTGGATTTACTCATTCACAAAACAGTTCTTAAACATGAATATCAAATAACGCAGCGGAAAATTTCATTTAAACATAACTTAATCGTTGTTCATACATGCGGAAGCGTAAACATTGATTAAAACATATTTACATCATAACCAAACATAACGGGATGTCAGTCTTCATGATCAGCCGGGTAACTCTTCTCGCTTGCCAAGCATCACCGTCCATCCTCATAACCTACCTTAACCTGAATGTGCACACTTAAAAACGTCAGCTACGCTGGTGAGTTCTAGTTTTAACATAAAACCTTAACTTCAAATAAATTGCCAAAAACATCACTTCAAACTTCATTTAATAAAAAGCGTACGTAAATAATGCAATAACAAACATAACACTTCATAAGTCAACGAACATATAGAATCTGCGCCTTCTCGTAACCGTCAAATCCAAACGTTACATACTGGTTGAATAACTTAAGGATCACCACCACTAGGCCCATCATCACCGTACTGTCCTTCGGGTGAGGAACTCCTAGGGCCCGATACTTAGGTCATCCAACCCTTCAAGCACGGCGTCCCAAAGGATAGCGCGTACCAAACTTCAAGCACCGCGCCCCGTCGGGCGCAAGTACCAAACTTCAAGCACGACTACCCCGTAAGGTAAATCGTACCAAACTTCAAGGATCACGATAATCCCCTTGGTGACCGTCATCACCCCAGTTGTACAACAGTTGGCCAGCCACAGAGGCCCCTAAAAGGTAAAGGCCCATAACATCCTTCCCATCCCTTAACCTTCATTCCCTAAGGAATATTGGCAGATTCGTTCGTTTGTGACTTTCGTAAACCTTCGCTTCTTTTACTTCAAAAACTTCAGTTAAAGCATTCGTACGTTTTATTAAAAACATTCTCTTCGTTAAAACACTTCGTAAACTTCTTTTGGCAAAATATTTCATAAACACTTCCTTCATAAACATCATTTTATAAAACGTTACATACTTCCTTCATAAACATCATTTTATAAAACGTTACATACAACCTTCGTAAACATCATTTTATAAAACGTTACATACTTCCTTCATAAACATCATTTTATAAAACGTTACATACAACCTTCGTAAACATCATTTTATAAAACGTTACATACAACCTTCGTAAATATCGTTTCATAAACATCGTTTCATAAACATCGTTTTATAAAATCATCACGTGTGCACACCAGCCCAAAAACATTATTAAAACATTTAAAAGATGGCTTCTAGAACTCACCTTATAAGCTAGTCTCGGTTGTCCTAACAAAGGTCCAACAACTTCACTTCCGATCTGAATTGATTAGTTAAATGCACATCAGACCAATACCGACTCTAACGGTTTAACCATTCTAACATACTGACTTTACTTAATCAGTTCTGATGTCTGCGCACTTAGCAAGTGCGCAGACCCTGCTGCCTGCGCACTTAGCAAGTGCGCAGACCATGCTTCCTGCGCACTTAGCAAGTGCGCAGGTCCTTCCTCCTGCGCACTTAGCAAGTGCGCAGGTTTCTCTTCCTGCGCACTTAGCAAGTGCGCAGGTCCCTCCTCCTGCGCACTTAGCAAGTGCGCAGGACCTGCTCCGTGCGCACTTAGCAAGTGCGCACGACCTGTTCTTCGCGAAAACCCTAACTTTCGCATTCGGGTCTGATCATGTCAAGATCCCGAACCTGATGCATTCAAAACGTTCGTTTTCCATTAAGGAACTTAAATCTATACTCATCTTCCAGTTTCACCCGTTCAAACATAACCTTTTTACCCAAAACCCGAAAAACCCAAAAACGAACAAAAACTCAGATTTAGGTCGGATCGTTACCTGAATCGAGCTTCTGATCCGGAGGTTCTTCTCACGAGTTATGGAGCAACACACTTCTCAAATCTCGGGTCGATCCGACAACTTTCTCTCTCTACGGTTTCTCTCTCTAGAAGTTGCAAATGAGAGAAATGGGTTGTGACCTTGGCTATTTATAGGGGAGGCTCCCCTTCTAGCCCATCTGACCCGACCCGACATGCCTCGTTCGTTTATTTCGTCATTTTAACCGTCGTTTTATTTTTGGGATGTTACAAGTCTACCCCCCTTACAATAGGTTTCGTCCCCGAAACCTATCATAAGTCAATAGATGAGGGTACGACTCCCTCATTTCCTTCTCCGTTTCCCAAGTGGCTTCCGATCCCTTTCGATGTTTCCATTGGACTTTAACCAATTGGATAACCTTATTACGCAACCGCTTCTCCTTCCTGTCTAAGATGGCCACGGGTTCTTCGATGTAATTAAGGCTGTTGTCGACCTCGATGTCGGTAAGTGGTACGTGAGCCGATTCATCCGCCAAACACTTTCGCAAGTGTGATACATGGAAGGTAGGATGAATCCCACTTAACTCATCCGACAACTCCAACCTATAAGCGACTTCCCCAACCCGTGCCATTATCCTGAATGGTCCGATAAACCTCGGACTTAACTTTCCTCTCTTCCTGAATCGTATGATTCCCTTCCAGGGCGGCACTTTCAACATTACTCTGTCCCCAGCATCAAACTCGATAGGCCTTCGTCGTCTATCCGCATAGGACTTCTGACGACCTTGTGCGGCCTTCATTCGCACTTTGATCTGATCAAACCTTTTCGACGTCTCTCTTACGACTTCGAGACTTCCTAATTCCTTCTGTCCAATCTCACCCCAACAAACCGGGGTCCTACATCTTCTCCCATACAACATTTCGTAAGGCGGCATGCCTATCGTCGTGTGATGACTATTGTTGTAGGAGAATTCAGCTAACGGCAGATGGCTGTCCCAACTGCCACCGAAGTCGATAATACAGGCACGGAGCATATCCTCCAACGTCTGAATAGTCCTTTCGGACTGACCATCCGTTTGCGGGTGGTATGCTGTGCTGATATTAAGCCTCGTGCCCATCGCCTCATGAAATCTTTTCCAGAACCTCGATGTGAATCGTGTGTCCCGGTCAGATACAATCGTCAATGGCATCCCATGCCGTGCTACTACTTCGTTAATAAATACTTCCGCTAACCTTTCCGACGAGAACGTCTCGCGAATAGGTAGGAAATGAGCACTCTTCGTCAACCGGTCCACAATTACCCAAATGGTGTCATGACCTTTAGCTGTGCGAGGTAGCTTGGTTATGAAGTCCATGGTAATGTGTTCCCACTTCCATTCTGGTATGTCAAGTGGTTGAATCTTTCCATACGGTTTCTGGTGTTCAGCCTTTACTTGCGAGCAAGTCAAGCACTTGCTTACATACTTCGTCACATCATATTTCATTCCAGGCCACAAGTAGTCTTTCTTCAGGTCTTGGTACATTTTGTTGGTACCAGGATGGATAGAGTAACAGACTTATGAGCCTCATCCAAGATTTTGGTTCTAAGCTCGCCACCCATAGGTATCCATACCCGTCCATAACGTGTTCTAACACCAAGGGTGTTATATTCCAACTTGTCCTGTTGGCCAACCATCCTTTCCTTCTTTATGTTTTCTTCTTTAAGTGCCTCATCTTGAGCTTTTTCGATCTCGCTCATCACATCCGATGTTACCACCAACTGGCAAGCTTTCACTCTAATAGGAGTAGGCACATCCTTTCGGCTTAGAGCGTCAGCCACCACGTTTGCCTTTCCAGGATGGTACATTATTTCACAGTCATAGTCCTTCAGGAGTTCCAACCATCTCCTCTGCCTCATATTAAGCTCTTTTTGTTCGAAGAAGTACTTCAAACTTTTGTGGTCGGAGTAAACAGTAAACTTTACCCCGTATAGGTAGTGCCTCCATATTTTTAATGCAAATACGACAGCAGCAAGTTCCAAATCGTGAGTCGGATAGTTGACTTCGTGAACTTTCAACTGCCGCGACGCATATGCAATCACTCTACCACGCTGCATCAACACACACCCCAATCCCTGACCCGAAGCGTCAGAGTATACCACCAAATCTTCACTGCCCTCGGGAAGGGCCAAGACTGGAGCTTGTGTTAGCTTCTCTTTCAATTCCTTAAACGCCTCATCCTGGGTCGAACCCCATTCGTACTTTACTTCCTTCCGAGTCAACTTTGTTAATGGCGAAGCTATTTTCGAGAAATCCTGAATGAATCTCCGATAGTAGCCTGCCAATCCTAAGAAACTGCGGATTTCAGTTGGCGTCTTAGGAATGTCCCATTCACTTACCGTTACTATCTTTGCTGGGTCAACCATAATGCCGTTCGGGACAATAACGTGACCTAGGAACTGGACTTCCCTAAGCCAGAACGCACATTTGGAGAACTTAGCATACAACTTCTCATTCTTCAGAGCTTCCAATACTTCCTTCAAGTGACACGCGTGATCACCCTCATTCTTGGAGTAGATAAGGATATCATCGATGAACACGATTACCGATCGATCCAGCATCGGTCGACACACCCTATTCATTAAATCCATGAACGCTGCGGGGGCGTTCGTCAATCTGAAAGACATTACGCGGAACTCAAAATGTCCATAACGCGTGCGAAATGCAGTTTTCGGTATGTCTTCATCCCTCACCTTCAACTGATGGTACCCGGACCGAAGGTCGATTTTCGAGAACCAACTTGCGCCTTGCAACTGGTCGAACAGGTCATCGATCCTTGGTAAAGGGTACTTGTTCTTCACCGTTCGTTTATTCAACTCACGGTAATCGATACACATTCTCATCGAACCATCTTTCTTCTTTACGAACAACACCGGAGCACCCCACGGCGAGATGCTCGGTTGGATAAATCCTTTTTCAAGTAACTCGTCTAGTTGGACCATAAGTTCCTTCATTTCCACTGGTGCTAGTCGATATGGAGCCTTAGCCACGGGCTGGGCATCTGGTACTAAATCAATTCGGAACTCAATTTCTCTATCGCGTGGTATCCCATGCAAATCCTCTGGAAACACCTCCGGGTACTCGCGTACCACGGGTACATCGTCTAGTTCCTTCACCTCCTTACACTTGTCAATTACATATACCAGATAAGCCTCGCATCCGCGCCTCAAATAATTCGTTGCCTTAATCATTGAGATGACATTTGGCATCGAGGCGTCACGATCTCCAAAGACTTCGACTTTGCTACCATCCGGAGCCTTGAGTTGGATTATCTTTCGTTTACATATAATTTGTGCTTCATTGGCAGTTAGCCAATCCATACCTAACACGACATCAAACCCTCCCAAAACCATAACAAACAATCTGACAGGGAACCTATGTCCTTCTATTTTTATTGTGGAGTTGTCAACTACATCGGTCACTCTCGCAGTTCTACCCTCTGCGGTTTCTACGCTAAAGGCCATTTCTAACTTACTGGCAGCGTACTTCATTCTCTTACAAAAAGACGCAGATATAAAACTCTTACCGGCACCCGAATCAAATAACACAGAAACAAGAGTGTTGTCAAGGACGAACGTACCTGATGCCACATCGGGATCCGCCCTGGCTTGTTCCTGCGTCAGTGCGTACGCACTAGTCTTTGCACGAGATCCCTCTCCCTTCTTTTCCGGGCCTTTTCCCTTCCCGGTTTCCCCCATCCTGGGCTTGGTGCATTCCCGACTCATATGACCACTTTCCCCACAATTGTAGCATTTGTAGCCTTGCGGGCATTCACGGGAGTAATGTCCGGTCTTGCCGCATTTAAAGCACAGATTCGATCCTAATCGACATTCGCCTGCGTGTCTTACCCCACATTTCCCACAGACTGTCATCTCGCCTACCCTGGCCTGCTTGTCCCGAGCCCCAAACAACTTCCCACCCGATCGTTTAGCGGGAAAACTCAACTTCTTCTTAGGTTCTTCAATGGCAACAACATTCAGCGCCAGATCATCAAATACTTCGCCGCTTAGTTCTACTACCGAATCATAGGTAGTAGGGGCGTTTGCCTTGACATAGGTGCGGACCTGGTCCGGCAACCCTTAAATGTAACATGAAATCTTTCTTTCTTCCGTCGTGACAAGGTGTGGCACGAGACGTGCCAGTTCATTAAATCGGGTTGTGTACTGCCGGTGCGTCATGCTCCCGGCCTTCAAACCCAGAAATTCCCTCTCTACCTTCTCAATCTCGTTCCTTGGGCAGAAATTCTTTATCACCAAAGTTTTCAAGTCATCCCACACCATCGCATCCACAATCTCGCTCCCTTTTGCCTGACGTATACCTTCCCACCAATGGGATGCTTCCTCCCTCAAGGAGTTAGCAGCAAATTTTACAACTTGATCCGTTCGACACTCGCTCAGACGAATGGCAGCTTCCATACGGATCACCCAGTCAAATGTAGCCACCGCGTCTTTCTTTCCAGTGAGGACCGGTGGGTCACATGCCTTAAAGGACTTATAGTCGCATCCGCGAGCAGGCGGTGCGTTGTCGGCCTCATTGTTCTGAGCACCAATTGCCGCACTAGACCCGCCCGCCGCATTGACCTGCTTCAATGCTTCTGCCAACAGACCTGGCAGAGAAGTCTTCATCAATTCTGTAAACTCTCTAGCTATGGCTGCTCTCACTTCTGGTTCAAAAGTGAAAGGTTGTTCTTCTACCAGTGTATGTTCAGCTCCATGCACACTGACCGCCGGTTCAGTGTGAACACTTCCTTCTTCACTATTCTCTTGGCGCGCAGGGATCCTGCCACGCCCACCATTCCGACCGCCGGTACGGCCACCACGCCTTCCGTTTCCTCTCCTCGCCATTTCGTTCTATAAGACAAGAAATCCAATGTCATCACGCTAGTTAACAAATAAAATTCAATAAGTACTGTAAGATGTTAATATACACTGGCCATCTGTAATTAACCATTACACTACCTTTCGATTTCTATTTGACCACCTTTGTGATTTCATCAGAACACAAGTCCTTACCTAACCCTTTCTAAGGCATACTATATACGTAATTATGTATACTACCTTCATACCTGATGCTGTGGCTCGATTTACCCGTACTGGCATCCGCTTTCGGTCCCATTCACAGTTTAAGTTCAGACACTAGGAGTGTCCGAATCTCTCAAACTATTGCTCTGATACCAACTTGTAAGGCCCCAAACCCGGGAGGCCTCACTTGTTGGATTTACTCATTCACAAACAGTTCTTAAACATGAATATCAAATAACGCAGCGGAAAATTTCATTTAAACATAACTTAATCGTTGTTCATACATGCGGAAGCGTAAACATTGATTAAAACATATTTACATCATAACCAAACATAACGGGATGCCAGTCTTCATGATCAGCCGGGTAACTCTTCTCGCTTGCCAAGCATCACCGTCCATCCTCATAACCTACCTTAACCTGAATGTGCACACTTAAAAACGTCAGCTACGCTGGTGAGTTCTAGTTTTAACATAAAACCTTAACTTCAAATAAATTGCCAAAAACATCACTTCATACTTCATTTAATAAAAAGCGTACGTAAATAATGCAATAACAAACATAACACTTCATAAGTCAACGAACATATAGAATCTGCGCCTTCTCGTAACCGTCAAATCCAAACGTTACATACTGGTTGAATAACTTAAGGATCACCACCACTAGGCCCATCATCACCGAACTGTCCTTCGGGTGAGGAACTCCTAGGGCCCGATACTTAGGTCATCCAACCCTTTAAGCACGGCGTCCCAAAGGATAGCGCGTACCAAACTTCAAGCACCGCGCCCCGTCGGGCGCAAGTACCAAACTTCAAGCATGACTACCCCGTAAGGTAAATCGTACCAAACTTCAAGGATCACGATAATCCCCTTGGTGACCGTCATCACCCCAGTTGTACAACAGTTGGCCAGCCACAGAGGCCCCTAAAAGGTAAAGGCCCATAACATCCTTCCCATCCCTTAACCTTCATTCCCTAAGGAATATTGGCAGATTCGTTCGTTTGTGACTTTCGTAAACCTTCGTTTCTTTTACTTCAAAAACTTCAGTTAAAGCATTCGTACGTTTTATTAAAAACATTCTCTTCGTTAAAACACTTCGTAAACTTCTTTTGGCAAAATATTTCATAAACACTTCCTTCATAAACATCATTTTATAAAACGTTACATACTTCCTTCATAAACATCATTTTATAAAACGTTACATACAACCTTCGTAAACATCATTTTATAAAACGTTACATACTTCCTTCATAAACATCATTTTATAAAACGTTACATACAACCTTCGTAAACATCATTTTATAAAACGTTACATACAACCTTCGTAAATATCGTTTCATAAACATCGTTTCATAAACATCGTTTTATAAAATCATCACGTGTGCACACCAGCCCAAAAACATTATTAAAACATTTAAAAGATGGCTTCTAGAACTCACCTTATAAGCTAGTCTCGGTTGTCCTAACAAAGGTCCAACAACTTCACTTCCGATCTGAATTGATTAGTTAAATGCACATCAGACCAATACCGACTCTAACGGTTTAACCATTCTAACATACTGACTTTACTTAATCAGTTCTGATGTCTGCGACCCTGCTGCCTGCGCACTTAGCAAGTGCGCAGACCATGCTTCCTGCGCACTTAGCAAGTGCGCAGGTCCTTCCTCCTGCGCACTTAGCAAGTGCGCAGGTTTCTCTTCCTGCGCACTTAGCAAGTGCGCAGGTCCCTCCTCCTGTGCACTTAGCAAGTGCGCAGGACCTGCTCCGTGCGCACTTAGCAAGTGCGCACGACCTGTTCTTCGCGGAAACCCTAACTTTCGCATTCGGGTCTGATCATGTCAAGATCCCGAACCTGATGCATTCAAAACGTTCGTTTTCCATTAAGGAACTTAAATCTATACTCATCTTCCAGTTTCACCCGTTCAAACATAACCTTTTTACCTAAAACCCGAAAAACCCAAAAACGAACAAAAACTCAGATTTAGGTCGGATCGTTACCTGAATCGAGCTTCTGATCCGGAGGTTCTTCTCACGAATTATGGAGCAACACACTTCTCAAATCTCGGGTCGATCCGACAACTTTCTCTCTCTACGGTTTCTCTCTCTAGAAGTTGCAAATGAGAGAAATGGGTTGTGACATTGGCTATTTATAGGGGAGGCTCCCCTTCTAGCCCATCTGACCCGACCCGACATGCCTCGTTCGTTTATTTCGTCATTTTAACCGTCGTTTTATTTTTGGGATGTTACAAAAACCCATACCAGCCCACCTGTAGCCGTTAAAATAAGTATCCAATTAAACAACGACACGTGTCACCTAGTTAATTATTGAGTAAATTATGTTATTAATTCTCATAAACGTAATTAATTTAAAAGTTCATTAAAGTTGAAATGACTCACGAATTACGAAGCCGGCTATAGCATTGCCGCCGTCCTACTCCATAGCCGGAGATTTACTCTAATCCTTGTGTTCCAGGTGAAGATGTTAGGGTTATGGATTTGGTTAAAGATTTTGTGGGCGTAGGACATGAGTGCGGCAAAGGTGCTTGCCCATGTCTGGATTGTTAGGGTTATGGATTGGTTAAAGACGAGAGTGAATAGAAGGTGCTTGGCCATGTCTGGATTGTTGAGAGAGCTATGCATTTTCTGAGAATGGACGAGCCATGGTGGTCTGAGTGCATGTCATTAGCGTTAGAGAGAGAAAAAATGATTTTAACGGCTACGTTTTAGCCGGGTAACACATCTGGGAGGCAGGGGCGGATCCAGGAATTTTTTTCAGGGGGTTCACTGTTTTTAGATGATCCAATTTCATAGGGCCGGACATAAAGATTTTCGGTTCGGTTCGATTGGTCGGGTCGGGTCGGGCAGGGGCGGCTCAACCATTTTTGGAGGCCTAAAGCAAAGAAAAAAACATGAAAATTATGCTTCAAATGTTCACAAAATTAACTAATTTGTATTTAAGAGTCATCTACTTATTTGTTTCTATCAATTTTTTACCTCTAATCATATGAATGCTCAAGAACACACATTTAGTTCAAGAAAGAGTTCTTAGTTTTATAGCTTCATAACCGGATCAAGCGAGCAGCAGTGGGCGGCGTCGTAAGGGGGTTCACCCTATAATATTTTAGGGGGTTCACCCTAGTTTTTTTACCTACCGTTACACTAAAATTTCAAAACTCGGGGGGTTCCTGTGCACCCCCCTCGCTTCACTACATCCGCCCCTGCTGGGAGGCCCTCGGTATTGACATCTGGTCGGCTAATTTGTAGCCTTCAAAAGTATTTTTGCCTATGTGTCACCTTCCTATTGGCCTAAATCATATATGTATATATTTCATGGTTTGACTTTTCAATGTACATTTTGTCAACTTTTTTGGTCAAAATGTACATTTTGGCGATTTTCTCAAAATCTAAACACTAAGGCTAAAATCTTAAAATTCGACGCTAAAATCTAAACCCTAAAATCTAAGATGGTAGAGTTCGACGATACGGTTCGAACGCCGCTGGAATGAGCCCAATCGGAGTTCGTTTGATATCATTTATTAATGTTTTTGTCATTTTCTTAGATTTCTTAGCGAAAAACAATTTCTTATTTGAATCTCCCCCTACCAACCCATTCAACTACAACTTTGTTTTTCCTCTATCATTCCAATTACTTATCGGGTCATTCTCAAGAATCCTATGGGGTCATTTACATTACTGTACGATGAAATACATGTACAATTGAGGAAACGATGGGGTCATTTGACCCCATAACTCTTGCCGTAGCTCCGCCACTGGGAGCAGATGCGGGATGAGCAGGACAAGAAACTAAAAAAAAGTTCATACGAAGTTAAGTTTTTTTTATATATAATAACGATTATTTCAACGAAATTGTATAAAATATATTAAAAATAAAACTTATACCACATTTTAAATTAATATATTAATATGTTAATTTCAAAATAAATTGTAAACAAAGTAACCAAACCAACTTTAAATAAAATAAAAATTACTACTAATCTTAAAAACTAAGGTCGGTGGCCACAATAGGGGTTGAGCACCAACACACCTATTTTAACTGTTTTATACTTTATTTTCCAATTATTAAACAAATATTTTTGCTTGTCCAGTGGTCTTATGTCTTCAACAATGTCTTAAAACTCGTTTAGGTCGCGGGTTCTAACCTTGCAATGCCCATTTTTTTTCTTTTTATTTTTAACACCTTTTTAACTATTTTATATTTCTTATTCTAAATATTAACTGGTCTAGTGGTCTGCTGTGTTATATAGTCCCTTTCAACTGGTTTAAGTCATGGGTTCTAAACCTGTAAATACCAGATTTTTATATTTATGGTTCGATCTCCGATCTATGGTTTAAGACATGGGTTTAAGTCCCTTTGCTGGTCTCATTTTTATTTCTATTAAAATTTTATACCTATAGTTCGATCTCCGAAACCTATACCCTTTTTAATCCCGTAGGTTATTTAACTATAAGACCCTTCCGTCCCGTAGGCTTGACACCTTGTTTTCCATTGGGACCTTGAGGGTCATGGACTCACAGCCTCCCAATTTATCAAGCATTTTTTTATATCATGCACGGCTATGCTTGATTTAATCTCAATCAATCATCACCTTAAAACTTCGTAACGGTTCCCCACGATGTACTAAAGATGTTTATAATAAATAGGAAGTACCAGTGACGTATCCACCACCCCTTCAACACTTCGTGAGTACTCCATTATTTCATTTTAGGGTTTGACTCGCACTCATCATACATTCATACGTAGCACATACTGCATGATTTATCCACCACCCCTTTAACAGCCTCAACAAGTATCTTAGACTTACCACGCAAGAGTGTTACTGTAAAAATGTGTTTTTGGTTAGTGACAGTTTCTGGCAACCGTGCATCCCTCGTGCACGATCTCGGTATCTCGCACGACTGTGCTATTACAAAGCATGGACCGTTTCGATTGGTCTTGTTCGACACACGACCATGCGTTCAAATGGCACACGTGCATGACGAACATAAGACCCATATTCGACAAAAAACTTCATTGTTCATCCTACAAACCCCCCCTTGTTTCATCAAAACTCGATTTTTAACATAACTGAAATTCTTGTATCTCGTTTTACCATCAAAATTCATTTCTAATCCTCTAATAACATGCATGCATCATCAAATCATCATAGCACTAAAACTTAGGGTTTAAGGTATTAGAAACAAACCAAATCTTGATGGGATTTTGAACCATGTTGAAGATGATGACAATGAGAAAAATTTAAGCTTCAACTTATGTTTATTCTTGATTAACAAGAATCTCCTTTCATAGATTACAATTACTTTAAATTTCAAATCTTAAAAAAAAATTCAAAATCCAATCCAATTTATTTGACAAATTTCAATTCTTTCAAAAACATTTCATGAACCAAACTGTTACAGGGTGGACGTAGGCGGATGTCGAACGATTGGACTTGCAGGGACAGAGCTAGGGGTCAATCAAGATGGAAGAAAGAAAGCGTCGAGTAAGATACAAACAGACATACTTGTTTGGGTTTTTTTTTAATATTATTTAGATCTTAACAATAAGGGTAAAATATTAAATAGAAGAATGAATTGTTATATAACTAGTAAATTTACCCACCGTGCGTTGCGACAGAATTGAAACGACACTAACTCGATGCAACGGAGACGTAAACTCGTGACAAAAAACCAATGAAACTTTGTTACCGAAGTGCCAAATCAATTATAAAATAGAGGAAATGTGCTTTGTTGGTTGCCTTCCATTGACCACCATTTTAAGGTTTAGTTTTAAGTTAAGCTAAAAACTAGGAGCACATGTCTTCATTTTAAGAGTGAACAATGAAGACTATACATATAATTTCTTTTTATAAGAGGAATACATGAAACTTTGTAGAACGACAATTAATATAACTTATTTTATAAATTTATTAATAATAAATGTTTAAGGTTTATTATAATAACTAACTAAATAAAAAAATAGGAAATCCTACTTCTAATAAGCAATTTCACTTAATGCCATGTGACCACCATATTTTTTCTCACTAAAATATTCTAATTTTCACTATTTTAAGTAAATTTGAATTTTAATATCTAATTATGTTAATGTTGTTTTTTTTTTCAAAAAAAAAATATTATAAGATTTGAATTCTAATTTTCCCTATACATTATTGTATTTTTATTTTTCTATTAAATAACCCCATGTAATACATGGGTATATAACCTAGTATATAATAAACTAGGTTAAAATCTCGTGTATTACACAGATTAAATAAATATAATGTTATATAATTAGTAATAAAAAATTACGTTTTTAAAAACCCGTGTTTTACACGGGTTAAATAAATGATAATGTAATCTTTTAACATATACACTCGTCAAAATACGTCTACTTTAACGTGACAGTTATAGATTATATTAAGCTAAATAATAAAATATTTTTTTTAACTTGGTATTTTTTTTATGTAATTGATAAATGGTAATACATATCAAATTCATTTGTTTAATGATATAATAACAATCCATAATTAAATAAAAAAAATATTTATAATTAAATTGATATTAAATATTTAAAAATATATATTCTTTTAATATAACATTAAATATGAGAGAGGAGCAAGAAAATAAAACTGAGATTGAACCACAAGCTGACAAGTGTCTTTTTTTTAACTTGTTTATTAGTATAGATAGATGATATAATTACTAGGAATGGGAAAAAAATTACAAGTTTGATGAACGGAAATAAATAAACGATACAAATATCTTAGTTAACTCAAATATACTATTGCTTCGTTATACAGAATAAAAAAAATATACTATGTCTTATTAATAATAATACAAAAATAGATAATAAAAAAATAAAAAAAGAATAAAAAGATATTTAATACTATAAGTTAAAATAACAAATAAAGGTGAGGTATACCTTTAGTCCTCTACCCAATAAAAATGTTTGATGGCGATTGACTTGGAATCATTGAATTTTAAAATGAAAAAAAAAGGGTGATCGTAATAAGACACAGAATATTACTAATTGTATCAGTCACTGTCTTATACGTCCTTGTATAGGGCAATACGAGGGCGTATAGAGTTCAGTCACTGACAACAGAATGTCACGTGTCATTTTCTGTCTGGCGGCTGGTCCAATACGTGGCATATTGATCTATACGCAGCGTATGAGGCACGTGTTATATTTTTGTTTCAAAAGTTGAAAGATTTGTGAGTTTATGAATCTTATACGTGGCGTATTGCCCTATACGTCACGTATATGTATTTTTTATTTACTTATATTTTTTTAATTTAATTTATATTTTGTTTATTTTTATTTTAATTTATATAATTTTGTTAATATAAGTTTGTTATCTATTTATAAATTTTATATATTTTATATTTTTTTAAACATATATTATATTTTTACATTACAACCAAATAAAATATTAAACATTACAACAAACAAATAAACTAAACATTATATACATTACATCAAAAAATTAAATATATACATCAAAATGTTTTACATACATAACAACGAAAGAAACAAAATACAAATAAAACAACTAAACTTGACCGTCTCCGCCGTCACCCTGACCGGCTCCGCCCACATCCTGACCCGCCCCGCCCTCATCCTGAACGGGGTCGTCCGGATAATGACGTGGCGGTGGTAGTGGGCGTGGCTCGATGCTGGTGGCTCGTGACAAATCCACGAGCTGCCCAACCGCCCACATCAGCAGGTCCTCCATGCGATCGATTTGACGACCTTGTCGCCGTGAGTCGGAAACAAGTCCATTAAGCAATGCCTGGGTAGCCCTCTCCAGCCTAACAGACCGACGTACGTGTCGGGGATGCTGTGGGGGATGGTCGTGGATGGCCTTGACGTGCGGCGGCGCGTCCTCCATCGCCACACCCTTTAGCGGATGAGGCATAGGCGGGTCCCCCTGTCCAGGTATCTGCGGCAACGGCACCGGGACCCAAACCTGGTCCTGGACGGCCCCTACGAACCGAAGGCCCTGCGGGAATCGGTGCGTGATACGCACGTTGCTCGTCGTGCGACGGTCTAATCGGACATGGGGAATGGCCGGTAACATCTGTGACAATCCGACTTTTCAAGATTAACACCGTTAGCAAATTCCGTTAAATATTAATCCATTTAACTCATTTCAAACCTTAGGGACTAATGTTGTCATTATCTAAACCAGAAACTACAAGGACTAGTAGTGTATTTACTCTAAACCCACTCCTTTGACTTTGAAAGTCAAAAATCGCTTTCCTTTTGACTTTTCGATTATCAAACTAACTAATGCTTAACTGGACTCTAACCTCTAGGACTAATTCTACCCTATCTCAAATTCAAAGACTTGAAACAGCAGGGACTAGTTCTGCAATTATCCCAAAATTGATTCTTTTGACTTTTATAAGTCAAAATCATGATTCTTGAGTTCTGTTGACTTCCGGGAGTCGAACCCGTAACCTGTAATCTCAATTCGAATTCATAATCGAAGTTATGTCGAGTTTTGTAACTGAAATTGCATGTTTGAGGCATTAACGGCCATAACCATCGAGTTAATCATCATCATGGAGCGAATTAAACCCAATTCATGACTGATAAAGTCGTAACCATCGAACTCAATGCTTAATCAATCGAATTCGACAAACTTCGATTACCAGTTCATGTGCAAACCCTCTGCACACCTCAAACGAACTCATCTGAGTCTTTTGCACACGCTAATCTGATCGGAGAAGCAGACAGAGTCGCTAGAAACCAAGCCATGCAAGCCGTGACTGAGATTTAGTCGATCTCCATCGATTTGAACTCAATTATGGTAATTATTCACACCTACAGCTTCGTTTTCATCATTAAAGTAAAAGCCCTATGATTATTTGGACTCATATCATCGTATGAATCAAGATCGCTAACTAGGGCTTGTTCAAATAACTGATTTGGGGTTTTTGATTTTAAACTTAATCCCAATGCATTTAAATCACATAAATAGGTTCGCAAAGTCCAAATCGTTGAAAGCCCTCTAATTACAAACAGTTCTATCATCAAATTTGATCATATCGATCCCTTGTTCTTATTCTAGGGTTTCAGATTCTAAAACAGAACTTTAATGATCTTAAACTTGTTATTTCTTTTATTAAACTTAACTATATATTCGCAAGACCCTAATGAACAAAACCCCTAATGATCTTGAAGCCATTCGCGGTCAAATTCGTTGGTATTAGGACTGGTTTCGATCGAATTCGTATGTGGGGGAAGAACACGGTAGAATCAAAGGTTAAAACCATTTCTGTTTGGGTTTGGTTACGATACCCTAGCGGGCGGGACTGGTTAAGACTATGTGCTGGTGTGGGAGAGACTCGATCGGGTTCGAGTCTGTCCACACCCTTTTCTTTTTAAACCGATTTTTAAGGAATATTTTTAATATAAAAACCACCCCATAATATTATATTGATATATAAACGAGTTTTAACCCCGAAAATCACCCGTAGGCTCGGGTTTAGTTTCATAACCCGTATTTAATAATATTCCCACTTTTAAAAATATTATATTTATATTATTTTCAAACCACCACTCTAAACAAAATAATGTATTTATATAATTTTCGACCCCGTGACCTAGATTAAAAATAATATATATATTTTTATATTTTCGCCACGATTATAAACTTTATGAAACGATTCAACAATTATAAACAATATAATTTATTATTTTATTTACTCACGTCTATTTATTCGATTAAAAATAATATATTTATTATTTTTCTACGTAAATGTTTATTATATTGGTCTTACGAACTTAAAAGTAATATATTTATTATATTTTATTCTTCTAGACCATGTTTGGTACGAACACACGAATGTATATATTTATATATATATAATTCGTATATAGAAACGTTCGACACGAAACATATTTACCTTAATTATTAAATTAAGAAACCCCTATTTCCCGTAGATACGTTCGTCTACTCATTGATCCTCAGAATGTGTTAAGACATTCTAATCTTCCGTGTCGTCATCACAATATTCTCATTGTATCCCTAATTGTTATATGTATAATTCTAGAGCATACGTAAGCCGTTGCAGGCTAGCACTCGTGGTTTCAATCTTATTCTTGTGTGATACTATCTACTACACAACGCAGGTGAGTTTCACGGCCCCTTTATACTCGTTTTCATGTTGGGGGAGAAACATGTACACGAACCATCATACTTTTACTTGTTTTCCCCATGGGGGAGAAACAGGTACGCAAACAAACATCATTTTTCATGTTTTTCCCATTGGGGGAGAAAACATAACGCAAACTATTTTAATTATGATACTTCATATGATATCACTGTTGAGGCTAAGCGTAACACACTATCATGAAAGTCCTCACACACTTCGGACCGTTAATATGGAATTAGCGAGGTAATTTTGGTAGTACTACTGGGTTTGACAAACCCCACCCGCGTTAGTCGCGCTAACTCGATTGGAGGTTGAACGAGTGAAATATTGATCTTAACACATTAGTCTAAGTTGATAGACCTGGCTGGAGGCAAACAAACAAACACTGTCAGCTTCGGTTGCGAGCGCTTTAGTAAGACATGAACATAGGCTAGCCACCTATAGGTATGCATATTGAATGTACATAATCTGGCAAACACTCTCTTATTGCAAACTTGAAACCTATGAACTCACCAACCTCGTGTTGACACTTTTTCTTACATGTTTCTCATGTCGCTAAGGCACATGTTGCACATCTAGGGCATGCATGGAGTCCTACTGTCATTTCATTCATATGCAATCATTTGAGACAATTTACTTGCTTTTATTAAATTAAACTTGAGCGCATTTGTTTTGCGCAGTAACTATCTTGTTTAAACGCTTCCGCATTAACTCAGAACTTTTTGGTTATAACATTTTAAGTCCCATATAGTGTCGTTTGATGTAACTAATGACTGAGATCCTGGTGTGTTACCTTCCAAACGGTAAAACTCCGTTAGTGGAATTTGGAGGTGTGACAACATCGCAGGCTCATGCACATCAAATGGTGTAACCGACCGCATGATCTGCGTGATGAAAGCACCGCCATACAAAAGCCCGCGCTTCTTCCACATATAGGCAGATGCAAAATAAAGCGCCATGCACGTGGATAGGTCGCACCGCCTGCCAGTAAGCAGGCAATAAAGAAAGAAGAGGTCTCTATCGGTGCACCACTCATGGATTTTCAGACGCGGTGCGAACGACGTTGAAATAAGCCGGTGCAGATATCTATACAAAGGGTCTCTAATCTCCGAGACCCTCCCCTTGGTACCCAACCAAGGACTATCTGAAATCAAGCCCCAAAAAACAAGGAGTTCCTCCTTGTCCACCTCCGTCACCGCCTCGGTGAAAAGTGGCGTGACCGTCTCAGGCTCGTGGTACAAACCCGTCGTGACGGCCCACTGACAGAGGGTCTGACGGTAAACGGTCCCAAAAATATAAAAGGAAATATGATCCGACTCCATATCTGGCGCCTCCCCGGGAAGAGGCTCCAGCCCAGCCTCTGAGTAGATGATCGTCGAAAGAAACTCGATGACCACCTCTCGGTAGGTCTCCGTGAACGAAAGATCAAAAAGACGCAACCATGGCGTGTCCTGGCTGATGATGGCCCTAGACCGCTCAACCTCCTGTACCTCCTCAAGGAGCCCCCAATCGACCGCCGTCCCTGGGCCCAACCGCACCTCACGGAGCTTCTGGCACCGGGCATACGCCTCTGAATCGGCCAAAAAATCCAGAAAAAGGGTAGTGCGCAAGATCGTCTAGCTGCTCCATCTGAATATCATTCTCATGATCTGCCATATCTGATAATAATTAATTGTTTTTATTTTTTTATTTTAAATAATAATAAATAATTTTTTATTTTAAATAATAATTAATTGTTTTTATTTTTTTATTTTAAATAACAAATAATAATAATAATAATATATTGTTTTTATTTTTTTATTTTAAATAATAATAATATTGTTTTTATTTTAAATAATAAAAATAATTTGTATTTTAAATAATAAATAATAATAATAATAATTTTTTTATTTTAAATAATAAATAATAATAATAATAAAATATATTTTTTTTAAAACCTATACGCCACGTATAGCCTTATACGTGGCGTATAGGCTGTTACCGGGTAACCAAGCCATACGCAGGCCTGTTACCAGGCAACCCAAACCATACGCAGGAAACCAAGCCATACGAAGGCCAAGTTGCCGAGAACATGGGCGTATGGCTTTATCGTCTTCCTCAGATGAACTATACGCCATGTATGGTTCTATACGTTGCGTATAACTCTTAAGTTTCAGTGTTAAAATCGCTAATCTACCCAGTTTTACCCGCTAATAATCAATATAAACCTAACATTATTGATCGGGAGTTGAGATACGTACCTTTACTAAGTTTTTTTGAGACGACAATCAAAATCAACGAGTTTTTCTTGCCGGGTCGCATATGTGTTTGTGTGTGTTTTTTGGTTCGTTTGGCCCTGTACGAGGCATTTCCCGTGGTTTATCAAAAGGCTATACGCCTCGTATAGATCAATACGTGGCGTATAGCCACCAACCTTTGGTATTCTATACGCCACTATTGACCTACACGTGGCGTATAGTCTTTAAATATCTTAGATTTGAAAAGTTTGAATTCCCTCTAATTCAATTCTATACGCCACGTATTGGGCTATACGTGGCGTATAGAATATTTAGTTAAAATTAGTTATATTTAATTAATAATAAATTAAAAATAATAAAAAACTAATAAAAAATTAATTATAATTAAGTTAAATTTAATTTAAAATAATTAAAATGACAAATAAAACAAGTCCAAAAATAATTAAAAATAATCAGATAAAATACAATATTAAACAAACACCATCCGTGATTCGTGACGTATTGTGGAAATCTAGATCTATTAGTAGCTATTTTTTTCTTAAATCGTTCAATACGAACACTGTATATATTTTTCCATTTTGCTGCATCATCATTTCGGTTCAAATTCCAAAGTGCATTCGGCGTGGGAATCGGAAAATCTTTGTCTAACTTGACGTGGATGAAATGAGCATTTTTTACGTGAACTAACGATACGATTTGATGTTGAGCGTGAACGTTATGGCCAAACCACAATGGAAAAAATGTTTGATTACCGGCGATGCTTAAAAGATGAACAATCACCCCAAATCTTTGAGCAATTAGGAGTCCTGTGTATGGCATCGACATCCAACGGCTAACTGGTGCGGCTTTCACATCCTGCCAATATATCGTGTGACGTAGCCTATCATACTCTTGAAAGACGACTCTATCAAAAACAGTTCTCCACCATTCCTCTTTATTGTCCATCTCCTGTAGAAGTTGTTGTCGGATAAAAAGCCACCGATTTTCATTTAACCCTAAGCCCAAAGCTACCGATCGAAAACCACAGTTACCGCCGGGATTTACATCATGTATATGTGAAATGTATGGATGAAACACAGACGGTATCGAATCCTTAAAACAATTTATGTTGTTAACCGCATCTTTCCCCATAATCAATGGAAACCCAAGATGGGCGTTATCATATTGTGGTTCTTTCCTTTACCCTTCGTTGAATGACGGTGTTGAATGACCGAACTCTCTTGTATAGAGTCTTGTGACGCAATGTACGCGCTGTATCTAGCAGGGTTACATTTGCTTTGTTAGGATCCTGTGAATGAGCTGTTTCTCGAGACATCCTGTTTCCTTTGTTGTTGCTTTTTCAAAGTTGGACGACCGCGAGTATCTTCTTGTACCATATGCACTTTCTTGTTACTTTTGCTCGGAAAGACCACCACTGCGATTCTCGACATCATACTTCTTTTGACCTGATCGGGTTGTGACATAATTTTGTTTCTCACTTGACCAAGTACTTTATCCACGTCTACATTTTCATCATCGACAAACGACGGTTTTAAATCAAGTTTCCTCCGGAAGACGTCCATTGAATCTAGCGGTATTCTGCCACCTGTATTTTAAACGAAATAGTCAGAACATTTTGTAAATAAAAAAAAACAAGATAAATTTCGATTGAACATTTGTTCAATCGAAACTAGTAGTTTCGGTTGAAAATTTGTTCAATCGAAACTATCTAGTTTCGATGCCTGTTTTTCAGGCCTCTTTGGCGGTGGCTTAGAAAAGCACACGGCAACCCACAACTACTGAAAAGTCAGAACAGTTTACCTGTAGCTTCAATATTTTCCAGACGACAAGCACACGACAACCCACAACTATTGAAAAATTGACAACCACACGTTGCATTTTGTTTCCGTATATGTGATAACTTGTACCACTCGTTTTCTAACAAATTTAGAGCTTTATGTGAAACTTTACCGTGCAGGTTATCAAACAATTCAATAGCTATGTGGCTGTCCATTTTCCTTATGAGGCTTGTTCCAAACCCAAACTGTAATTGATAATATTGATCTGATACAATTTCATCAACAAACCCAACAAGTCTATCTAGCGAGCTGTTAGCATTTCTAAAATAGCTCTTTAAGAGCGAATGCTGGCTCTCGATTCGGTTCGTTGTATGTTGATCAAAATTGATGTTTCTGTTGGACCAGGCGGATACAAACTTTTCTTTATACGAGTCCAACCAATTTTTTAGTCACATAATCTATAACTCCTGGAAAAATATTAAATATTGAATAAATATTTAAATATATAATAAATATTCAATACTGAAAATATTAAATATTCAAAACTTACTTCCTCGTTTGGCTGTATACAGTCGTTCGTAAAGCCGGTTAAAGTTTTACTGGTATATATCTGGCGTGTGAGACTCACATAATACCGACCATGAATACTTGAAATTTGCCCAGTCTTCGTCTGTAAATGATGCCCTGCAATGTTTTGCGATATTCTCGTGTATGTGCCACCGACATAGGTTCTTGGAACAGTCCGGAAATATTTTATCACACGCGCTCATAAGAGCTTTGTCCCTATCTGTTACTATCACACGCGGCTCCATACACTTTTGCAATATTGCTTTTATTTGAAGTAGCACCCAGACGAAGTTTTCCTCCCGTTCTTTTGATATAAATGCACGAGCGACGCAAAACGACTGGCACTTGGACAAATGGAAGTCTATACTTGTTTGTTTTGTACGTCGCGTCGATCATCAACATGTGCGGGAACGCACGCCACATCTCGTACGATTTCGGATGAACAAAGACTATCTCCTCCACAATATTTGTGGCAGGATCTTCCCGAGTATAGTAGACGTATTTTTTAGAAGAAAGCAGGTTTTCCAGGATCTGCATTGGAGTTTCACCGACTCTCGTTTCATTTTTTATCTTTTGTATCGTATTATAAAGGTCATTTTTAATACAACTACTCTCTGGGTTTTGTTCCCTTATAGTTGCCAGAATGTTTCATGGCAACATGTTTTGCGAATACAACTTCGCCACCAAAAGTTGTTCCGACTGAGACAGTCTCCTCGCAAACGAGTGCGCCTCAAGATGTTGACTAGGATAGTGGTTATGACTGTCATCCTTCACCGTTAATTTCCAATCACCAGTATTTTCTTGGTACTCTCCTTCCAATTTAAAGGGACAACCTATTTTCTTGCTACCGGCATGTCTAACCGTGGCAGTAGACGCACGTTCGTCGTGACGGTCACACACAAGCCACACCTTGATAAACGGTTCCGTCGGATCGTCGCCTTTTCTCCTCGATCGTCGGGTGACAAGGACATAACCATTCTCACGCCCTCTCCGGACAGCCCAATCAACCAACTGTTCACGAGACTAAAAATTCTGGTCAGTTTTATACGACACGTTTTGATGGTTTTGTTCCTCATCTTCGGAGTCGTCGGTTTGTTGTGTCGGGTAAGAGACTTCACCGCACACGAAGTCGTCGGTTTGTTGTGTCGGGTAATAGATTTCACCGTATACGTAGTCGTTCGTGGGTGGTGTAAGGTAAGACGGTTCACCGTATACGAACTCGGGATTGCTCAGTGGCTCGTTCAAATCTGGAAGCCTTACCCGTTGATGAGAATAAACATCGGACGAGACCTTCTCCCGGTTCACCTCTTGAATGCTAGAACTTTGCGGGTTGTTTTCCACCGACTCGTTAGAATATACCTGAAAACCGTAGTTATCATCCCACCACCAAGACATGTTTATAATTTTTGGGAGATTGTTTGATTTTTTTTTTGAAAGGATACGTTCGAATGAGAATTCTGCATGGTTAAATACACAAAATTTGGGGCCTATACGCATCGTATAGGCCAATACGATGCGTATAAGGTACGAGGTACTTTCTGCAACTAGTCATCCATCACATCGTTATACGCCGCGTATTGACCTATACGGGGCGTATAGCGAGGTGATGGGTGACTAGTAGCAGAAGGTACCTCGTACCCTAAACTGCATCGTATTGCCCTATACGATGCGTATAGGGTTGGAATGACCAGGTTGTACGAGGATGTCGGGCATGAGAAATTGTGAAGGGCTATACGCATCGTATTACCCTATACGATGCGTATATGGCCAAGTCCAAATAGAAATTCCCGTATACCATTAGTAGTCTCAAAAAAAAATTGTTCATTGGGTGGGTAATTATTATTATTAGAGTCAAGTATATGGTTGGTATCTTTAAAATTTGAATTTGATCTCTAATTTAAATTAAACTAACAGTTTTAAATTATGTATAAACGTGACATGTTTAACTTTTCTGTTATTATTATTATAATTATATATATATATATATATATAATATACACTCACTATTATATTCCTGATACTTAAATATAATCAGACAATGTGGCATATAATGACAAATCAATTTGTCTTAACTTACAACTTTTTCAAACTCCATATGCATAGTGGACTAATTTCTTTTCAAGTGCCCCCTCCATTGTTGGCACAATGTTAATTTTAATCCCAACAAGTGATCTTGGGTTAAACGTTAACAAATTATAGACGATATATTTATGCAAATCATAGAATGGGTAGCTCCATAAAATAATTCTTCAGATTTCCAGCTGGTTTTCTTTTCATCCTTCAAACTATTTCGTTCAAATCATTTAGAACAATGTTTTCAGTACTGGATTGAATCAGACTGTCAAACTTACAACACCTCCCAAAACTAGCTAGTTAGAGACTCTAAGTACCATCTTCATTTGAACCAACCTATTATAACGTCAATCGATTGAGCCGACGAACTAGATCGGTTGTGGGACCGAATTAAAAAAAAAGTACCTAGAATCTTTTATGGTTTTACCAATTCATTTACTATTTCAGTCTTCAGCTATATTTTAAAGGCAGTTACATATATCCATCTAAAAACTTTATTTATATATATCCAATTTACAAATATACCAAACTGGATGATTGAATCGATAAGAAGCAACGCTGGATGTTGTAATCGATCGGAAACGGGAATCAAATTTTTAGTGTTGGGATCAATGGAATAAGAATAGTTGTATTTTTTACAAGGTTAAAAAGTTAATTTTATAAAAGAGATAAATATATATAATTTAATTTTTAGGTTAAAGTATATATATATAGGGGAAGGTTCCACTAAGAAGTGGTTTTTCGCTAAGAAACGCTAAGAAGTGGGTCAAACGAACTCCGATTGAGCTCATTCCAGCGGCGTTGGAACCGTCTCATCGAACTCTAATCCGGACCCAAAAACCAAAACCCCCCTCCACCTGCACCCTCAAAAACCTAAACCCCCCCTCCAACCCCACCCCAAAAAGCCTAAAACCACCATCCCCACCCCCCCAAAAACCTAAATCCCCCCACCCCACCCCCCCAAAAACCTAAAACTACCATCCCCACCCCCCAAAAACCTAAATCCCCCCACCCCACCCCCCCAAAAACCTAAACCCACCCCCCAAAAAAACCTAAACCATAAAATCTAAACCCTAAAAGCTAAACCCCAAGGCTAAACCATTAGGTAAAACTCTAAAATTCAAATGTAAAATCTAAATCTTAAAAGCTAAACCCTAAAAGCTAAGATGATAGAGTTCGACGATACGGTTCCAACGCCGCTGAAATGAGCTCAATTGGAGTTTGTTTGATATCGTTTCTAAACGTTTTGGTCATTTCTTAGAGTTCTTAGCGAAAACATATTTGTTATTTGATACTCCCCATATATATATATAATTAGGTTTAAAAATAGAGAAATATACGTATAAAACACTCTCCCAATGTTTGAAAAGTTTCATTCAAAATTTCAAATAACTAACTTTTGGTAGGGTCAAAGAAGCTAATGAAGTCATGCATTTTTCTCCATCTTCCACCCTTATTCTAAAAAATAAATTTATTATTTCAAATTAAAAATAAAATATTGCCCATAAAATAATACCCATATATGGAACCATCTCACCCATCTCCATCTTCATCTTTCTTAATTATCCCCCAATCAAACCCTCCTCCAGAAATGGACAGACTGGTCAACGCAGATGTAAAAGAGGTGAATTTAGTCTTCACCGCCGGCAACAAATCCTCCACAACTTTCCGGTTAACCAACCTAATGCACACCATGTCCGTCGCCGTTTCTCTAACCACCACAAACCCTTCAACCCTCTCATTCACTCAATCTTATTCCATAATCCCACCACTTGGTACCACTTCTTTCACTTTGACTCTATCTAAACCGTTGGATCATCCCCCACTTTCAACCCCACAGGACACCGTTCTTGTCCGGTCAACCATGCTGCCCACCGGAAAAGCCAGCATGGAAGACCTCCGCCGGTTGTTCTCCAAACCCGGCCCGCACATCTTCAAAGACGTCACGATCCCGATCGCGTTTGTCGGGCGTCATGTGATCGAGTTCTTGATCTTGTCTTCGGTTTCGAAGACGCTGGAAACTGCTTTCGTGTTGTCGAAAGCGATCGCGTGGTGCGATGAATCCGAGCTTACTTCGTTGCTTAGACCGGCTGCGATGAAGGGGAATAGTTACGTTGTTTCGGCTCTGTTGGATGATGGTGCGGACGTCAACAAACGGGGGCGGGGTGGTGAGTCTGTGGTCTCGTTTGCTATCGAATCGGGAAGTATCGATACGGTTCGGGTTTTGGTTGAATCGGGTTTTGTGGTGGATCATGAACGTGATAGGTTCTTGCATGATGCAGCTTCTGCGAATCGGGTTGATGTAATGGAAGTTTTGTGTTTAAGTTACTTAGATTTGGATGTGAATGTGATCGATTTCGAATTAGGTCAAACACCTCTTCATGTTGGGGGAACTCATGGGAATGTTGATGTTCTTCGGTTCTTGATCGCGTTAGGTTGTGATCCGGATGTATCCGATTACAATGGGTGGACTGCGCTTCATTGTGCCGCGAATAACGGGCACATTGAAGCGGTTGAGTTTCTGTTAAGTTCATGTAATTATGTGAAATACGCGGTGAATAAAGAAGGAAGGACGGCATTCAATCTCGCGGTTGAAAACGGGCATACGGGTCTATATGACATGTTACATTTGGGGGATGTTTTGCATCGTGCGGCGACGAAAGGAGATGTTGATGTGATGAGAAAGTGTTTAGCTGAGGGGGCGAAGGTGAACGGGAAGGATCAAAATGGATGGACGGCATTGCATAAGGCCGCGTTTAAGGGTCATGTTGAAGGGGTTAAGGTTTTGTTGAACCATGGTGGTTTGGTTGATCTAACGGATGGTAGTGGCTACACGGCTCTTCATCGGGCGGTTGAAGGTAGGCATGCTCAAGTTGCGATGATGTTAATCGCGCATGGAGCGAAGGCTAACATGAAGTCTCTTGATGTTCCTTTTGATTTTGATTCGTTTAGGAAGCATAAACCTCTTCACGGTAAGATAGAAAGAGCTTAATTTCGTGAATCGATACGTTATGTGTTCAAGAGGTTTTATTAGATTGTATCTATGTATAGTTTAGAGTCGTGTGTAACGTACACATGTGTAATGTATACGCGATTAGTGAAATAGGTTATTTCGACCCGTTTCAATGAAGTTGTATAAAGTTATATGAGTTGTGAGTTCTTTAGAATCAATGAAATTTGTTAGTTTTGGAAACTTGGCATGAGTAAAATGTTTGTTTGTTCACATAGTTTGTACTGGTCACAATATTCGGTTTCAAACTGATTAAACACACTACGAATAGACCATAAGTCTATTGATGTGAGTTAGCCACAAATGATACCAAAGTAATTCACTTGTTATGCTATTATAATTTGTTAGTGTTTGTTATGTTATAAATTTGTTATTTTAACTAGCAAGTAATCCCGCGCTTCGCTGCGGGTGTCCTGTCCGTATAATGTTCTTGGCAGTGTTTTATTTGATAACTGATTTGCTAGTATAATTAAAGATACTACTTTACAACGGTCAGTTCAAGTGGTAGCAACCTGTAATTAGCAATAACATATACAAATATCTTAATTGATTCAAAACATTGCCATTTTCAAATAGTCGCATGCGAAAATTGACCAGCTTGTGGATCAATTGTTTTTTTCTCACCGTCTAATGAGAACTTCTAAGCCAGTGTAAGCTGTTTTCGACCGGCTAGCTGTAGAATAATGTTGTAACAGAAGAAGTGTGACAGGTAAAGATGAACCTTGAAGCTCTCTTACAAAGCCAGTAACCGGCTACCAACTGCAACTCGAATCATCTTTCCGAAAATGAATGTTAGTGGGTCGATTCGACCCGACTCCTTTTGAACAAACCCATAGTTTTATAGGCCATATATATAAATGAAATGTTGGTTACACTAACCTATACGCGAACCGTTGCCTATCGTTGCAAAAACATAAACCAAATGTTAACATTATGTGTCTAATTAAGAACTCCAACCTGCAAAGCCAAAGCATTTTAAGAAGAAAATTTAATGATGATTTAGCATTGTTACATTAAAAGGTAGAAAACCAGTTTATCAAAACGATAAGCATCTCTAAATACAACAATCAGCAATTAAATAACTTAAAAACTTTCCTAAAAATGAAACGGGTCGAGTGGGTTAGAAACAAACTGATTATCAATAAACTTAAAAAGAAAACAAAAAAATTATTGCCCAACCCAAGTTGTTTTGATTAATATAAAGTTTACTTTTTTTACCCGTTAAACTCTAACTTTCAGACAAATCAAAGATGGACGGAGAGGAAGGATATGGAGAGAATGGAGATGAGAATATATGGTCAATCTCTATTATCAAAAAACAATTGCAAATGATGAATGCTCAAATATCAAAATACCAATCAAGTCGTAAATGTTATAAAATTAGTATTGAACCCAACTTGTTTTGATTCACATGAAGTTCACTTTTTAACCTGTTAAATGCTAACTTTCAGACACATCAAATAGGAGCTATAGTTTATTAAACCTGTTATCTCATCAACCAAAAATAATATAAGTTGCAGCAAGCCAAAAGTCATAGTTATTTACTTTAATAAGCATCAAGAACATCACAGAATAGACCTTTTTCCTCAACCGCCTGTTATGAAAAATGTCTTGTTTAGATGAGTGTTACTTACCAAGTTACGAAAGCAAAAGCAAAACTGGGAGAGCTTGAAAGCTGTGACGCTTCTTAGGTAAATGTTAACTGAAAGGACCAATAAAAATAAAGCAATTATGCACCATTGATCTGGAACAAACAGACATTTTATCTACTTATGTACAAATGGTAGATAGTATAAAAACACAACTAATTAAAGTTAAAGAATGTGTATACATGAATATAACTTAGGTAGGAGGCGGCACAGGCATTTCTACAAAAGAAGTTATAGACTATGTATCCTTGTAACCACAACTGCCCTAACTGAATCCTAAAACTGCTTCTCAACTTTCTAACAACATAAGGAAACAAAAGCTTTCACACTTCCAGCCCCAACATCTGTCAATCATTGATTAGTTTGAGTAATTAACCATTGATTGTACATACCCTGCTGAGTAAAGAGGGAATAAAAAGAGTTTCATACTAAAAGCAAACTAAAACCCCAAAAAAAAAAACACAACTACTACATCTATTAATTTGCTGTTAAATAAAAACTACAACTGCTAATATGAAGTAAAACTGTTCAGCAAGATGTTTGAACATTTACGAATTGTTGTTCAGAAAACACAGTTCAGAATCGAAATCACGCTCAATCAAACATTTGTTTAACAAAAATCGTAATCTTTGATTCACAGAAGTGTTACCCAAACAACAAAAACAAATCAATCAACAAAAACAGCAGGAGTTTCTGTCAAACATTTCATCAAGAGTTTCTGAAAGTGCAACAGTCAGTTGTGGAATACACATCCAAACACCCAACAGACAACGTATGGCCAAACAGAGAACAAAACGAAGAAAACATACCATATATCATGTATGAAATTCAAAACAAAAATACACAAAATGGGTTTGTGTGTTGGCCTAATGACCCAACCTGACACACAATTCTAACTACTCGTTTCGACCCGTTACCCAGTCGCTGACCCGCTAATTTTGTCACGTCAAGAGAGTATACTACTGACCGGCGAATGGTCAAGCATTAGCAAATGTTATATATGATAATCAGGCTCTTCATGTCCTGCATTTAGGTAGTTACATCAGCTACTAAAGGGAATGGCAGAATCAAAAGACGACATCTTATGAACTCACTCTCTCCCGTCAACACCACCACCACCTCTGGCCACAACGTTATCGGTTTTCTGATAATATGGTTGATAATTTATAACCTAAACAATACAGAAAATCGCAATTTATATTGCATCCGGCCATCCACCCATGAAAAAAAATTAACCTAACATCCATTATGTGAATATGAATAACAAAAAGTGAGTAAAACAGATTAAAGTTTGACTTGATAACCAAAGTTAACAACAAAAACTGAGTAAAACAGATTAAAGTTTGACTTGATAACCAATTTTATTAGAATTTTCATGATTTTTCCAACTTAGCATCCAGATATCTCCGTTTTCTATCCAATTACTTAAACTAAACAACTCACATGCATTGTACCATGTGTTATGTCTGTGTGATTGAACAATCTGAACTTAACACAAAATTAAGTAAAAAATAATGATAACTCACTACTGGATTTGCAACAACAGTAGATCTAGTGGCATTAGTAGGCTTATCTCCTTTTCCGCCAGCCATAGCTTAGGATTTCAGCTGCAATCAGACGCAAATTTCAAACTGAAATCTGACAAAAATCCTGCAATTGAGAAAAAGGAACAAAAATAAGGAATAAGCACAAACACCAAAACACACACAAGAAATCAGAGATCGTTAGAAGTAGTTATATAAACACTTATCTGATTGATTTAGTCATAGATTATGCACTAATTTGGAAAGAAATCGATAAATAAACTTCATTCAGTAATCGAATACATCACAAAGCACGTGAATCCTAGATCTACTGAACGTTAATCTCGTTGATTATCAGTATAATTATAAGATCCAATTGTACTGTTAGTAAATAGCAAAGTGAATTTGAAGAACAGATACTTACCACAGGAAGAAAGAAGTTAAGAACCGGTAGGAATTTCATCTCCCTCAACCTCCTTAGACCATCGTGCCGGAGAAAATCCATATAATTACAAACCCTAGCAGAAGGTCTGATTGAGGTTTGTCGACGATAGCGGTAGCGGCTGGAGAGGAGAGGAGAGTTAGCGATAAATTCCCACTGAAGAGGAGAGTCTTTGATAGCGGCCGAATAGGAGAGAGGGGGGATGAGGTTAGGGTTACGAAAACTTGTAAAGCAAACGGGTAAATTAGATGGGTAGGATCCGGGTAAAGGTAGGATCCGCGTGATTATAAGTGGAGATGGTATGAGCGGGAAAGTATAGAGTTAGATGGTCTCACAGGATGACATCTGACAGTTTTTATATGGATGTTGACGGAGACGGCGGTGGCGGTTCCCGCTTTTCCGGTGAACTTCCGACAGAACTCGTTTTCTTTCCGGCTAGGTATTCATATCAATTAAGGAATGAACAGAGCCGATTGATGGATGAAACCCTAAATTTTTGTCTCCAATTTCAAAACACAAAGTCTAGCAGGTTGCAATGATTTGGTGTTAAGAGTAACTTTACCGTTTGTCCCTGAAGGTGGTGGTGGTCGGCTGCCGGAAGCGGGGGTGGTGGCGATGGGGTGGTTGGCCGGTGGTGGTGGTGGTGGTGGAGTGAGAATGAAGACGGTATTTTGGTCATTTAACATTATTTAACTGAAAATTTTAACGAAGTTAACGAAATTGGACTAAAACTGTTAAGAAATGTAACCTTAAGGACCCATACTGTTAAGAAGGGACTGAACCTGTTAATCGGGTCAAACCTCAGGGACGAAAATTACAGTTTACTCTAAAAACAAATAATAGTAGAGAAAAAAAAAAGAAATGAAAAATAAAACCATAAAAAATGATTTTGGAGGTGGGGGGTTTGGTGTGGTTTCCTTGGTTCGAACCTGCATCAGTTGTAGAAGGAGACACATCACATGCATGCCATCATCTTAGATTTATTTTGCAAAGCACGTCTTAAAGTAAATACTGCAATTTGAAAAAAAAAAACAACGATAAAATAACAAAGTAAAAAAGGTAAAAAAACACTCCCGTGCCAAAAGCTCATATTATTAGTGTTCGTTAACTTGAACTTTTAATAAGATATATAATTAGCGGATTATGTCCGTGCATTGTCGCCGCTTGGTTTTAAATAAATTCATAGCGAAGGTAGGAAAAAATAAGAATGCAGCAACAATATATTCATAATTTTATAAAACATTATAAACCAAAGTTATGAAAGAAAGTAAAACTTTGACTCGGCTCGGTTTTAAATAATATTTATATCTAATCGTATATAAAATTATATGTAATGTAGTAAAAACTTTTATTTTTTCAATATGCTCATTGTTCGAATATGGAAAATCAAATCAACAACAATAAAATAAGAAGAAAATACAAAAGAAAATTGAAGTACACATAGCAACGGGTGAACGGTGATGATGGTACTATATTTGTTACCATCTATCTTTAATAAGTTAAATAATATCTTAATTTTGGGGGTCAGACAGGTTAGATGGGTCCAAAAATGAAACAGGTAAAGCAGGTCAAACAGACCGAAAGTTGCCGAACATATATATGCAATGCATACAACCTTTCAAATTATTTTATTCAAGCATTTAGATTATTACTGTGGTTTTACTATGATCATATTTAAAACATTAATTTTTTTTATAAAGTTCTGTTTAGATAATTACGGGTGAAGATGGTACTATATTTATTATCATCTATTTTAGTAAGTAAAATAATATCTTAATTTTGGTAATAAAAAATAATAGAAAGATTGAAGGAAATAGCCTCTTTAGTTTAAGATTTTAGTCTAGTAAGTAGATAAATAAACGGTCATAATTCTTAAAGACGAAATGGGCCAAGAACTGACTTGGGCTTTATTTATTCGCAAAATTCGAAAAAAAAACAAAGAAAGTGAATGCTGCAAAACTTGAAAACAAAACAAAGTGAATACTGAAGTCATTGATGATGTCAGCTACGCATAAAAATGTTTTGTAAGTAATAGAATAACACCTTCTCGTATACCTAACTGAGTGAGACTTAAGTGAGAAGAAAAATGGTTGTCATGCGGCGTCACGTTATTTTCTTCATTTCTCACATCACACTCACTTGGCAAGGAAAATACCCAAGTGAGTGAGTTTGGTGTGAGCATTAAATGCATTTTTAATAATAAATTTATAAATAAAAATTATAATAAAAAAGACATAAATATTAATTATAATAAAAAAAGACATAAATTAAAATAAAAATAAAAAAAGACAAATAAAAAGACTTAAATAAAAAAGTACATAAATAAAAAATAAAAAACTACTCGATTCCATATTTTGTCTTGATCTCGTTTTGTTTCCTCTCGATAAAGGCTCGTCGAGGGCCAGTGACTTGATCAAGGTTGAGAGCGAGAATTTCAACTCTTCTTTTTCTTTTTTTCAATTAAATTTCTCTCTTTCTCTCATGTTAAATTCTTCCATTTGATCGACCATTTTTTGCCTGATGTCGACGTGAATTGGAACCGAGCCGGATCCTGAGCCCAAATCTCTTGCCTTTGTTTTTTTCTTGCCGATCGGACGTTGTATGTCGTCCTCGTCATCCATCATCTCCCGGTTGATATCATACATTGATCTTCCGTCGGAAGCGGTCGGACTAACATCAATGTCCGTCGACGATCGTTTCTTTGAAGGTCCGTCTCTGCTCGGATTCAATTACAATGTTTGCCATTTCGGAGAATTCTTTAATACCTCCCAAACCGCAATTGGAGCTTGGGCTCCTCTGTCGTCTTGATACCGGGTCGTTGTTTGCTTTAAAATGTCGGTATCACTACAATCGCTTTTTCGGCTTCTCTCACATTGTTGGTAGATACTGTGAAACTTTAAAACTTTTATGTTAACATGAGTCCATTTAGAACTCAATTGGTCCACACTTCTATACTCGTGGAGTGCACCACTTAACGCTTCATACTTTTTAGCGATACGTTTCCATAAAGCTGTTTTGTTTTGAGCGTTACCTAAAAAAAATAAAACATAACCAATATTAATTTTGTATAATGAAGTAATAAAAAAAAATACTATTATAATATATATATATATATATATATATATAAATACCTATAATGGGATCCTCCGAGACGTCGACAAACGCCCTAGCCAAGTATAGCTCTTCCTCCACATCCCACTTCTTTGTAACCCGTGAGGATGATTTTGATGCGGGGGTTTTCTTTTTATCTTTGCCTTTACCTTTACGCACGGGTTGCTCTTCCTCGTCGTCTTCTTCTTCATCCTCCAGAAAGCGTTGCGTTTCCTGAACAAATTTCGGATCTTGTGATTATTCGGGTGGCGTATCAGGCATAGTAGCCATGTTTGGGACATATCCCGGTGAACTGAACGGGTTTTGGTTAAAAGGTGGTAGTTGGGTGAACGCGTTTGGGTTTAACGGAGACCGTATGTTGAACGCGTTTTGTTGAGACGCATAATAAAGAAAAATATTGGGATCGTTAGGATTCAGGACTTGGATAAGATGAGATTTTTTTTTTTAAATTAATAGTGAAAAGATGAGAGTTTTTAGTTTGTTTTATAAAATGTTGTTGATTGGTTATTTATAGGGGGTAAAAAGGTTTTTTTTTTTTATTTTAAACTTACCGTTTAAACGGTGAAAAATTGAATTTTCTAGCTGTTGAACGGCTACAAATGCCCAAAAGTCCACCCGTGAAGAACTTCACTCCAAACCCTCACACCCCCCTCACGCCATCAAGGGGGCGGTGTTCTACCACCCTTCACGCCGTGAGACCCTCTCACGCCTCCCTCTCACATGTGTATACCTCTTGATCTAACATCCAACATTATTATCTATACTATATAATAAAAAAGATTTTACATGCCACGTGTCGTCGCCATATTCATTCTCATCATCTTTTTCCCGACTCTCTCTTATTAAACACATTTATATTTTAATAACAATATATCTTTAACTAAAATACTAATTATACTAATAAAACACATTTATTTTAACTTATCACTTATTATAAAAACTCTGAAATATAATTATGTAACTTTTATTTTGAATCAAATAGTAATGAAAGTCAAATTGCATGAAATAATAACTAACGTATTTTCGAAACCTAATTATATATTAAATTTTATATATTTTGAATTTTGTTGTCAATCATTCGTATGTAATACATTTGTACACATGTAAAATATATATAAAAAATTAAAAATTTTATGTATTAATATTTTTCTTTCCGTGTTTAGACAAGGGGTGTAAACTAGTTATTAGAACATACAATAGCCATGTTTATGAATAGTAACATGGCCTATTTTGAATTTTTTTTTGAACTTCATGCCTTTCTTTATTTGTCTTTTTCCTGGTTGGTTGCCAAGGGCGGCGTCCCTTATCCTCTTACTGCATGTGTTCAAAAAGAAAGGAATGGAGACAAAGTAACCACAAGTGTTCATAAGGAGAAGAGAGAGTGAAGGCGAGTGGCGGAGAGGAAGATGGTGACCGGTAGCACCGTCGTAGGCATCATCGGAGGTAAGGGATATTAACAATACAACTAATACAAAATAATATTAGTTTAAAATTCAAATGTATATTTAGATAGAAATTGAATGTTAATATGTTTTCTATATTTAACTCCTAGATGATTTCCTTTCCATATTACTGTACATGTAATCGGCTATAATTAGCCTTGTGATATTGAATGAAATTAAGTATTCTCTTCAACATTCCTCTATACCATTATATGGTATCAGAGCTATTAAGCTCCGACGAGTCCGATCCTATTTTTCGACCAACCATCTAATATGTCAACCACACCACCACCACCACAATCCACCATTGTCACAGTGATTCAAATAACAGCCAGCAATCACTTTCCCATCAAGCTTACCCCTAATAATTTTCCGGTATGGCGAAAACAAATCCACTCTACTCTCATCGGAATGGATCTAGATTGTTTCATTATTGGCACACAAAAACCTCCTGCAGAATTTCTTGATTCAACACCATCAGCACCGAACCCGGCATACAATCTATGGTTCCGGCAAGACCAAACCATTCTTAGCGCCATTCTTGGTAGTTGCTCGGATCCGATTCAACCTTTGATGTCATTTGCTGCTACATCGCGAACGGCTTGTGACAAGCTATGCTAACACATCTCGTTCCCGGGTCATCTCCCTAAAAGCAAAGTTGACAAAGAATCCTAAAGGAACTCGATCCGTCACCGAGTTCCTCCATGATATGAAATCCATTGCTAACGATCGTGCTCTAGTCCAACATTCGGTTTCTGATGAAGACTTGCTGGTCTTTATCCCCGGGCAGTTTGGGGATGATTATAGCAATATTGTGGCAGCTCTTCAAGTCCGTGAAACACCGGTCACGTTTCCAGAACTGTTTGAAAAACTAGTTGATTTTGAACGTCTCCTCAAGCAAGCAACACCCTCATCACCACCACTCATGGCTACTGTGAACTATACTCAAAGTCAGTCCCGGTTCGGTCCTAGCTGGAACTGGTTTCGGTCCAATACCCGATTTGTGCATCTCTATAGTCTATATGACTTTTATTCTCTTTAACTATTCAAATTTATCATCTTTTAGTAGATCAATTCCAAGAAAAAGAAACCTATTAGAGCACAAGAAGATGCAAGACCTTGTGCTTATCAAATACAACCACATGCTCCAAGAATTACCGTGATAAAGATGTTGGCTACGATCATATATCCATTTATAGAGGGTGGAAACTACTTGAAAATTATCGACTATATATAACAATATACAGTTTTTCAATTAATCACATGTCGCTATTTAATAGTATAATATGATTAAAAGACAAATTATTTATTAAAAAGGTTCATGAAAGAATACAACGTTCCACATGTGTATATATGAGAGAAACCGTAAGGTTTAGTGTTTATTGAACTTGATGAAACTTGATTACAATAGACACCATATATATATAGGGAAAGATATTACACTTAGCACCTCCTAGAATATAATGACTAACAATATGTATGCGATCTTGAACAGTTTGCAACAGATTCGTTTTAATACAATTTCGTTTGGGTTAATCCTTGTTCTTATCGTTCTTGATTTCTTGATTATGGTTTGGCGAGGATGATCTCTGTGAGTTTTATAGCAAGTCATCTAAAATGTATTCAAATGCATAGAACCTCCTAAATAACTTAATAAAAAAAGGTTCGATTTGTTTTTGTTATAATGTAGTCTTTATCGTATTTAATACATTAGTTATTTAAAAATTGGATTAAATCTATGTTTGCACATCAAGCAAACTTTACCGTTTTGACCCGAACCAATTTTGACTCATTATCCAACCTGCTTGACCCACCCTTTTGACAACTCTAATATACATGTGCATTTGTTGAATTTGTAATTGTTGTTGTACATCCATGGAGACAAAAGTTTTGACCCGAGTTTTCTCACTACCTCAAAAAGAATTCTTATCTACTTGGTGTTCCAATGATCATGAGCCCGCTGAAGAGGACGTTATTGTGGATTTTGATCCCATATCAGCAGCTGGATATGTATTGGGTTTGACCTCAACATCACAGGTCCGGCATTCTACATGGAGTAACTTTCAGGCTCCTCAAACTCCTTATGCGCATCAGATATCATCTTTACTGGTCAAAATTCTAGCCAATCTCACATGTTTTGTTCCCGATCTATGTGAAGGTGAATAATTTAGCCAATTTTTTTCATGTGCACAAAACTTTATAAAAAGTTTATTGTTGTCATGTATGATTATATATCATATATATATGTCAGTCAAAACGGGTAACGGGTCAAAACATGTATTTTTGGTATGGGTTGGAAGTTGGATTGGGTTGACCCGAAGTACTTTTTTCCAAATTCTTTTTTTAAAGAATTAGAATGTCAAATCTATACTAATAAAAGAAAATGTTAACAGACACGTGTCGCTTTGTGGTTAAGCCTCGCCATAATTTTCCCGTCTAAAACAATAACTTATTTTATCAATTATTAAATCAATTAAATTATTAATTACAGTTGACTTTTTTAATATCATATTGTTTACTAATTTTAAACTGTTTCCTTTTTTAAATGATTAATTTAAATATTTTTCATAAGAGTACAATTTACATAATTTATACGTACTTATACCATTCACTTTTCCTATATACTTTTCAATTGCTTCTTTTTTTTAATACAATTCCTTTTAACTTTAATTTTAATTATAATTAAACATTAATGATTAATATTTTTTTTAGGAGTCTTCAGGTTTATAATACTTTGTGAGATGAATATCTTGAGCAGATGTTTATCTATATTTCAAACAATCCAAATGAAACAAAATCGTTATCATTCTTCATTTTGTAAAAGTCAAGTTTTTTTCACGGTATAACAATTATGCTCTATTTTTATTACGGGTTGTTTCCTATTTTCTGTTTTTTTCCTTTCATACAATATGCATAATATTCGTTACTTTCTATTTTTTTCACGTTGTCCATATGTTTCCGATTTTTACAACGTTGCTAGACTTTTTATCAATAATACATTGCTAGAGTTTAAGGAAGTGTTCATCAACTGTCAGTTTTCTTTCATATTATTTGTGAGCATGCCAAGGTAGCTGGAATTTTAATTTTTTTTACGTTTTTATTTTTAAGACATGGGTAAGTTGCACCCGACCTGTATTAGGAACAACATGTTTCGGCATGTCCTACCCATATTGCATTGACGGCTTTGTATGTTTGTTAATTTAGGTGAAATGATTGATTTGTGAATGCATTACAACTTATTGAAATGTATCGACACTTGATTTGTATAAAATTAATTTTTACAACCCGTGTAACACACGGGTGCATAACCTAGTATAAAATATATTATTTCGGAACAATAATATAGTTTTCTGAATATAATGATTTAGGAGGTCAAATGATTTAAAAAATAGAAATTTGTTTCATTTACTTGAATGCACGGAAAAAAAAATTGCCCGATACCCCTGAATATTTTTTTTATATCCGCCACTGCTAACAATATATGTATTAGTTGGTTATGTAGGGAAAACATCGATCTTTTGGATGCAATCTTTATTATAACTTCTTTATCATATAAAAGGAAATAGTTTGGCTAAATCATTACTTTTAAAATTCCGCAACTTACTCAATGTGTTTGGACCATTCGTCTCGCCCCGACTTCCTCGGAACATTGATCAAGTTATGGAATTTAATATTTGAAAGCATAAAATATTTTTGGTCATATTGTTTGAAACATGATCATTAATTATTTGTACTGTTTGAAAACATGAAATGTGATTGCTCGTATTGTTTGAAGACATGAAACCTAGTTATCTATGTTAATTAAAACATAAACTATAAATGTTCATATGGTTTGAAACATGGAACTTTTAAATAAAATACTGAACATAAGACATTGTTGCTCATATCATTTGGAACATAGAACTCTCAGTTGCTCATTAAAGAAACAAATATATTATATGTTACCTCGTTAAAACTATGTCTAGATCATTCGGTGTTGATAGCGGACGGAGCACGTACAATCACTACGCCAAGGAAGACGATACGACACCCAGTATTGGTTTCATTTTTAGGAAACCAAGGGATCAACATACCACACTAGAAGTAGGAGGATCATCTACTCCTATTACAGTCGTGTCCTAGGATGACACTAGGGATCCTAGTGGAGAGTTTGTTAGACACTCAGTATGCACAGTGGATTTTAAAGCAGGATGATGATCGCCAGACGTCTCTACTACATCATCTACAAACTACTGATCAGTGACCAGTTGGATGAGATGCAGCGAGAGATTCAAGCGAAGCATACTGAGATAGACGCCGCACATAGAGAGGTGAAAGCGATCAAGGACGAGAAACGGTAGGAGAAAGGTTTCTTCACGCATATCTAGAATTATATCATGGGGGAAGTGAACCATAATGTTATTTCCATTTCATTAGTATGCTGTTGTACTAACATCAAGCGTATATGCTCATGTCGTATTTTCATGTTGTTTGATGTATCAGTTATGTTATATATTTAGCATTCCCAGTTTCTTACATATGAACATACATGAGTTATATTATGAAATGGAATATTGTGTGAAACCAGGGCCGACCCCGAGAATCCTCAAAACGTTTCGGCCCCGAGAATCATGAAGTGCAGGCGAAAAGATTCCTATAGAAAAGGAGGTGCCGTGGGAGCATTGAGATGGTTGGAAGAAACAAAATCAATTATAGATATCAGCAGTTGTGCTGATAACTTTAAAGTCAAGTTTGCATCACATTCACTTAAGGGTGAAGCGTTTTCGGGGTGGAACATGGAGATACATACTCGAGGAAGAGATGCTATCAACCGACTAACTTGGAATGAGTTTAAAGAAATGATAAACAGAATGAGTTGTACGGCTACTAAAACAGTGTTTTAAAAGTATATTTTAAGTTTTTTGGATAAAATAAAATAAATAAAGACTTTTATTGAATTACAATAAAGTAAGGGAGAGAAATGTGACATCCGGCTAATTAGGGTTAACTCCGTTAACAAATCTCGTTAAATTCAAAACCTAATTAACTCAAATTCAAATCCCGGGGACTAAATCTGCCTTATCTCAAACCCTCATGCACCTAACACTACAGGGACTAGTTCTGCCAAACCTCGAAACACGATTTGCTGACTTTAAAAGTCAAAATCAAGAGCCTTGATGTCATGTTTGACTTTTGAAAGTCAAACCAATTGTTCTTAATCTTGAATTCGAGAATTCCAACCGATTCGGTTTAAATCAGTAACTGAAACCGCATTGAACACCCTTACGAACCTAATCAAAGCTTTAATCATTGCTATTACGTCGAATTAATCTCAATAATGGCAATTAAACTATAACCGTCGACCTCAATGCCACCATCAATCAAATTCGACAAACTCTTGTGCCATTCTCACAAACGAACACTCTGCACACACTAAACAATCACTTGCGAACCTGTTACATGCAACAATTCAATCGGAGGTAGAATCAGACTCGCCGGAGTTGAAGCTATTTACAGTCGGCGCCTGTTTTGATCGATCTCCATCAAGTCGACATCAAATCTGGTAAATAAACCCTCCCTTAGCTTCGTTTTTATCTTTAGATTGAAAGCCCGATTCCAATTGGGGCTTATATCATCGATTCGATCATGAACCAGGTTCTAGGGTTCATAAGATTTGGGCTTAATCGAACTCCACTCAAAACTCTGTTTAATTTAATTAATTTAAATCATTAGATTTGACATCTTGTACTCATAGAAAGCCCTATGTCAATTTTAACAAATAACATCGAATCGAATATGATCTAGTAACCTAGGGTTTGTTCATAAATTGATTTGGGACTTTTGATCCTAGACTCACCGTAAATCCAATTAAACCACATGGATAGATTCACAATGCCTTACTCTGTAAAAGCCCCATCGTGTTCACAACTTTTAATATAATATTTGATCAAATTGATTTTGTGTTCATCTTCTAGGGTTTCGGTATTCAAACTCTAAATAAACGATCTTGCACTAAATGGTTTTGCAATTAAACTCGCCCATGGGATTCGTAACAGACCGACTAACAAAACCCCTAAACTTATTTTATCAATCGCGATCAAATCGGGTGGTTATGGGACTGGATTTACTTTCTGTTTGATAAGGGGGAAGAACTCAGGAGACCTTAATATTAAAAGGCATTTGATCCGGCATCTGATGCGATTTCCCTAGCGGTCTGGAGTGGTTAAGTCACAGAGCTGTTGGGGAAGAGATCTGGGTTTGAGTCTCTCCACCCGTGTTTTTGTTTTAAATCATTTTCATACATCTATACTAATAAATAAAGGTTTAAGATGGACACTTGTCACTTCCTCGTGTCTCATCACGTTAGTTTTCCCGTCTCTCTCTCCTAACAAATGTGAATCTATCATATTAAATAATAATGATGTTATAAATATATTATTAAAGAAAAATACTAATTAAATTAAATAAGAATATATAATAGAAAATCAAAATATAACTAATTAAAGAAAAATACTAATTTGTTATATACACACACATTTCCATTTTATATATTTCGAGACGATCATAATAGTCTGACAAGTTAAAACGTATATACAAATTTATAAGTTTTATCTTTTTTAATATACAATCTCGTGTAATACACGAGATTATAAGCTAATTATTTTAATATAAAAACCTTCTCCATTATTATTATAATATTATAATAATACGTTTTTTTTAACTCAGAAAACTCCCGTAGTGTCAGGATTGATTTTATAAAACATTTTTGAGAATTTTAGAAATTAAAAATAATATATTAATTATATTATTTCACAAACTTATTATTTAATTTATGAAAAACACTCAAACGATTGTGTTTATATTAATGTCCGACTTTAGTTTTATTACCCGTTTTAATATTATTTCCCACTATTAAAAATAATATATTTATATATTATTTTCGTCGCATTAACGATCGTTGTATATATATTCTCAATAAAAATAATATAATTATTATTTTTGCCACATAAATGATTATCGTATTAACTCTACGAGTTTAAAAATAATATAATAACATTATTTTTCTAAAACATTATTTAATGGCGAAAACACACAAATATTTATTTAAATAATATTATTCGTAATTAGAAACTCTCGATACGAAACACATCTATCTTGATTATTAAATTAATAAATCCTTATTCCCGTGGACAAGTTCGTCTACACCTTGATCATTAGAGCGCCTTAGGATGTTCAACCATCCGTGTCATCGTCACAATCCTATTGTATCCCTAACTATTATGCTTATAATTTTAGGGCATACGTAGGCATTTCACAGACTCTTGTGTTTCCTACTTGCATCCTGGTGTGGTGCTATCTATTCGTTTGCAGCTCATGTGAGTTTTCACGGCCCCTTTTACTGCTTTTAAATTGGGGGAGAAAACATGACGCAAACGCTTTTGATTTTTGTAATTCATATATGTTATCTCTTGTATGACTATGCGTACACATCTATCATTAAAGTCCTAACATCAGACCTTTAATATGAACATAGCGAGGTAATTTGAGTAATACTACTGGGTTTGACAAACCTCACCCGCGTTAGTCGCGCTAACTCGATTGGAGGTCGAAAGGGTGCAAGATTGACCTAAACATGCACCATGGTTGATAAGCCTGGTGGGAGGCATACACATAAACAGTCAGCTTTCGGTTGCGAGCGCATTAGTAAACATGAATAAGGGTTCACTACCTATTGGTATATATATTGTATGTACATTAATCTGTTAAATGCTATTACAAACTGAAACCTGTGAACACCAACCTTGTGTTGACACTTTTCTTACATGTTTTCTCAGGACGCTAAGCTAAGGCACAGGTGCACGATTATGATATGCATTGAGTCCTACTACTATCTTATTTATAATTAAGACATTTAAACTATCGTATCTACTTTGTTTTGAACTAGACTTTGGGTGCGCTTGTTTTGCGCATTTACTTTTTATTCATCGCTTCTGCAAAAATCAAAGAAGAAACGTACTTGTGCAGAACAAACGGAAACATATAGAAAACTAGAGCTGAAAAACAACCAGTCGAAGAAGCAATAACGTAGGACTACAAACGCAAAGCAAACTCGTATAACACGGGTTGTCACAAACATGACAAATACGAACAGTTATTATTGACACCTGTAGACTTCTACCTATGATTAGTTTGAAAAGTCAATACACTCAATTCACTTATTCATATATTGATTGAAACTTCAACATCTGTTTCATAAGACTTAAATAACCCATTTTAGTAAAAGCAATCATATACATAATTGATTCAAGAACACCTCAAATTCCAAACAACAAATAAAGCATACATAGTAATAATTTTATCATGCTTTGACAGGAAATTAGTCACCTCAAATACACAACTGATTTAAGAACAATTCAGATTAAAATAAAAAGAAATAACTAAAAATAACGCACGACTACAACGCAAAGCAAACTCCTAAAACATGGGTTGTCACAAACATGACAAATACGAACAATTATTATTAGACACCGTGGTAACTAAATAACTCGTCAACCCGACACGATTGACACCCGTAGACTTCTACCTATGATTAATTCGAAAAGTCAATACACTCAATTCACTTATTCATATATTGACTGAAACTTCAACATCTGTTTCATTAGACTTAAATAACCCATTTCAGTAAAAGCAATCATATACATAATTGATTCAAGAACACCTCAAATTCCAAACAACAAATAAAGCATACATAATAATAATAATTTAATCATGCTTTGACCGGAAATTAGTCACCTCAAATACACAACTGATTCAAGAACAATTCAGATTAAAATAAAGAAATAACTAAAAAAAACAAACTTCAAAACCCACGTTAGGATTAATCAAATCTCAAACCAAATACACATTTGATTCAAGAATTTAATTTAATTTTAAATTAAAATAAATAATAAACTAAATTTTAAAACCCACATTGGGATTAATCAAAAGCCAATCCAAATAAAAAAAATATCTTTTGAACAAATAAAACACCCACTTCAATAAAAACAACCAAATACACAATTTATTCAAGAATAATTTAGATTCAATTTTGACTAAGCCTGAATGATAATCCGTTTTAACCCGTCATGATCCGAACTAAAAACTACTATTTTTTAGTTTGACCCGTCTTGACCCGAACCCATCCTAACCCGAACCCTATTAACCCGACGACCAGCCCGACACGGCACGCCAATATTGAAAGGTATAGTATTTTGGAGTTCCTTGAGCATGGACAATTTTATATAGAAAACAACCTAGGGTATGTTCTTCCACTTACAAAACCCATTTTCCCCAATTGCCTGGAAACATACCGTTTTGATTTCATATTAAATTGAAAAATCATAATAAGTGTTTCATGATATATTAATGACGAAACCACCAGTTCAAAATAGTGTATCTATTTTTATTTGTAGTTAGTAATTATTTTAAAAAAATACTGGAACATGAATAATCAAATGCATAAATCTCTTAACCAAACATTAATGATAATCCAGTTTCAAATTAAACATAACTTAAAACATAAACTATCTATACAAAAGATACAACAAAACTCTTTAATAACAAACTAAACCAACAGACATCAAAATCAGCTTAAGAAAAAAAAAATAACTGACCCAAGTTTATCGTGATAAAAATTCAAAACAAATAAGCAATTAAACGTTAATCTCGTTGATTATCAGTATAATTATATGATCTACCGAACGTAAATCTCGTTGATTATCAGTATAATTATAAGATCCAATTGTACTGTTAGTAAATAGCAAAGTGAAATTGAAGAACAGATACTTACCACAGGAAGAATGAAGTTAAGAACCGACAGGAATTTCAAGATCTTCATCTCCCTCAACCTCCTTAGGCCATCGTGCCGGAGAAAATCCATATAAAACGCCTGTAATTACAAACCCTAGCAGAAGGTCTGATTGAAGTTTGTCGGCGATAGCGGTAGCGGTTGGAGAAGAGAGGAGAGTCAGCGATAAATTCCCACTGAAGAGGAGAGTCTTTGATAGCGGCCGAATAGGAGGGGGGGGGGGATGAGGTTAGGGTTACGAAAACTTGTAAAGCAAACGGGTAAATTAGATGGGTAGGATCCGGGTAAAGGTAGGATCCGCGTGATTATAAGTGGAGATATGAGCGGGAAAGTATAGAGTTAGATGGTCTCACAGGATGACATCTGAGATTTTATATTGATTTATTAGGTTTTGATTTATTAGAAGTAAGATATAATAAATGTTTAATTATATAAAAAAAAGGTCGAAATAGAATTTCGTTGGATGTGAGATGCACACAAAATGAAATAAAGTAAAAATCAAAGAAGAAACGTACCTGTGCTGAAAGACAACCGATCGAAGAAGCAATAACGCAAGACTACAAACGCAAAGCAAAATCCTATAACATGGGTTGTTACAAACATGACAAATACAAACAGTTAATATTAGACATCATGGGAACTAAATAACTCGTCAACCCAACACGATTGACACCCGTAGACTTCTACCTATGATTAGTTCGAAAAGTCAATATACTCAGATCACTTATTCATATGTTGACTGGAAATTCAACATCTGTTTCATCAGACTTAAAAACTCATTTCAGTAAAAGCAATCATATACATAATTGTGTCAAGAACACCTCAAATTCCAAACAACAAATAAAGCATATATAATAATAATTTAATCATGCTTTGACCGGAAATTAATCACCTCAAATACACAACTTCATTCAATAATCGAATACAAATAAAGAAATAACTAAAAATACAAACTTCAAAACCAAGTTAGGATTAATCAAATATCAAACCAAATACACATTTGATTCAAGAATTTAATTTAAGTTTAAATTAAAATAAAATAAAAAACTAAATTTTAAAACCCACATTGGGATTAATCAAAAGCCAATCCAAAAAAATTATAATCTTTTGAACAAATAAAACATCCACTTCAGTAAAAACAACCAAATACACAACTGATTCAAAAACAATTTAGATTCAATTTTGACCAAGCCTGAATCATAATCTGTTTTGACCTGTCATGATCTGAACTTATGTAACATTCGAAAAATAATAAAACGAATAAATATAGCGAGACCGGTGATTTAGTTGGAATATTTAAACAAAAAGGGAGCGGGCCTGGGCCCGGCTTCAATAGGCCGAGGGAAGCCCATGCACATAAGAGGCAAGGCAGCCCTCTTCCCTGCTCATTTCCCCAACTCACGCAGCTTTTAGAGAGAGAAAGGAGAGCTCGGGTCTAGAGAGAGAAAGTGACGGATCAACTCGGGAATTCAGGAGAACGTTGCTGCTGTTCTCGTGATCATGTCCTCTGAATCAGAAATCCAATCCAGGTAACGATTCGATCACATTATGAGTTTTTGTTCGTTTTGGGAGTTTTCGGGTTTTGGCTAAAAAGATAACGATTTTGCGGATGAAACTTGAAAGTGAACTTAGGTATAGCATCTAGAATGAAAAACGAACGTTTTGATCAAAGAAAATTTAGATATCGACATGATCAGATTCGCATGCAGAACATTCGGATTTTTGGGGAAGGCGATAAGTGCAGACCCATCGAAACTACTTAGTTTCGATATGTGCAGGTTCATCGAAACTACTTAGTTTCGATATGTGCAGACCTATCGAAACTACCCAGTTTCGATATATGCAGACCCAATCGAAACTACCATAGTTTCGATATGAGCCCCCGATCCGAAGCTAAGATAATACATAAGTTACCTATCGAAACTACCAAGTTTCGACAGAAACAACCTATCGAAACTACCAAGTTTCGACAGAAACAACCTATCGAAACTACCAAGTTTCGATATAAGCTAATCAATCGAAACTACTAGGTTCAAGCATAGTAATGTCTAGTGTCATCTAGGAGCACCACCTTATGTGCATGACTTTATTATACAGATCGTGAGCGACATTAGTGAAGCTCAGTAGCCAGCTTAGTATATTACAGGAACTACTCATCAGGTGAGTTCTTTGTGCCCCCTTCTATGTTATGTGCAAATGATTTCTAATTGTTTTGGGGCTGAAGTGTATACACTAAATGAATATATGTTATAAATGTCAATGTGATCATACGTATATATATATATAAATATTTATATATGAAAATGAATTATGAATAAAGAATGAAGCGTATGACTATAAAGAGTGAATGAAAGAAGGACATAACGTAAAAGAATGAAATCTTGCTTTATATTACATATATATTGCATGCTATGAATGAATGTAAACGTTATAAACCCTTCTGTGACAACGGCTACTTCGGTAGACGGACGACCACGTGACTATTTTGCAACCGGGACAAAAACGTTCCTTCGCAAGCTAGGACGTATGAAAAGGTATTAATGGACGGTCGAAGCAAACCTTAACTAATGTAGAATGGTTGCATACATAATGGTCACGTGGGAAACGGATGCCCTAGGGCAGACGGATAAAAATGACGGACTACGACGGTAGGACGGTAAAGAGCGGACGGACAAAGGTTGCCGGACGGATTTAATGATATGACGGACGGTTTTCTAGAGCCGGACGGTAATGAAACGGGCGACGACGGTAGCTCTGACTGCGATGTCTTCGTGACATTCGCGACAAGTATGACGGGTTGATCACCCTTAAGATTATGGCCAATATGTGTTCTTTCAAAGAAAGTATGTATGTACATATGTATATACCCTCAATGAATGTTATGTGAGAACAGCAAAGTAAAGAATATTTAAAAGTACGAATATACATATATACATTATATTCATGATAAGATAAATTTTATGTATGGTTGTCTTTAAACTAGAACTCACCAGCGTTAGCTGACTTTTAGTATACATTTCAGGTAACAAAGGAAAGGGTCGTGCGAAGGCCCCCATTGCATTAGTATCAGCCTCAGCGTACCCAGAACGTCCCCACACTTGGTCTTTTCCCATATTTAAACCATAAAAACAAAATAAAACCGAACTCACTGTCGTAGGAATCACGAATGCATTTAGCACATGCATTAAGCCATTTAAACCCCTCGGTAGCCCAAGTGGACGAGTTTAGTCTCGTGAGGGTTTCTAGAGAACACACTCACAACGTTTATTTAATCTAGACACAAAAAGTAAAGCTTATGTTGCCTCCTAAGAGCGCTAAGTTTAACGTCTTCAGCTAGACGCGGTGTACCTTACTCGGGTTATTCATATGCAGATGCACGCATGACAAAACTTACTGATTCTTCCTTGGTGTCGTTGATTTCATCTGTTTCTAAATAGGGCTTCAGTCTATGCCCATTCACTACTTACCTGAGATGATCTTCAAAGTCTTCGATCTCGACCTCTCCAAATTCTCCAACTCTGATCACCAAGTATGGGCTCATCCATTTACTCTTCAGCTTCCCAGGGAACAATTTCAGTCTTGAATTGTACAGCCACACCTTCTGGCCTACCTTAAAGACCTTTTTCTTTAACTTGGAGTCATGCACTACTTTCATCTTTGCCTTGTATGCAGATGCACACTCATACGCTTCATCCATCAGCTCTTCCATTTCACATAATTGCAACTTATGCTCCTTACCTGCATTGTCATATTCAAGATTAACATATTTAACTACCCATAATGCACGATGAGCTATTTCAACTGGCAAATGACATCCTTTTCCATAAACTAGTCGGTATGGTGTGGTACCAATCGGAGTTTTGTAAGCTGTCTGGTAGGCCTATGAAGCATCGTTTAGTTTGGAAGACCAATCCTTACAATCAGGTCGTACCGTCTTTTGTAAAATCTCCTCTATTTGCCTATTTGATACCTCCACTTGCCCACTTGTTTGTGGGTGATATGGAGTGGCAATCCGATGGTTCACACCATACCTTTTGAGCAATTTACCAAATTTAAAGTTCTTAAAATCCCATCACTGATGATCACACGAGGAACACCAAACCTGGAAAAGATGTTACTTTGGACGAACTTGCACACCACTGTGTGATCATTTGTCTTAGTGGCGATTGCTTCAACCCATTTAGAAACATAATCAACTGCCACTAAGATGTACAGATATCCCAAAGAATTAGGGGAGGGGCCCATGAAGTCTATGCCCCACACATCAAATATGTTGACGACCATAATGGGTCGCATTGGTATCTTATCCCGCTTCATGATGCTCCCAAGCTGCTGACACCTTGTGCAGTTCTTCACAAACTCTGTTGCATCCTTGAAAATTGTAGGCCAGAAGAACCCACAAGTGAGGACCCTGTGTCCCATTTTTTGTCCACTGAAGTTCCCCCCACAAGCATATGAATGGGCATGTTCGAACAAATACCGGACTTCACTTTCGGGCACACAACGCCGGATCATTTGATCTGCCCCAACTTTGAACAAATCTGGTTCATCCCAGATATACTGCTTAACTTGAGACATGAAGTGTTGCCTCTTCTTCTTAGCTTAATGTTCTGGAATTTTACCTGCAGCCAAATAATTAGCAATGTTAGCATAACATGGGTCAGTGGAAACACTTAAAATTTGCTCATCTGGGAATGTCTCCCCGATTCTGTTAGTAGAATCCTCTTCGGTGTTCACAACTCTTGACAGGTGATCTGCGACCACATTCTCTGTTCCTTTCTTATTACGGATCTCTAGGTTGAATTCCTGTAACAGTAGGAGCCATCTGATCAACCTAGGCTTTGCGTCTTTCTTCTCCATGAGATATTTCACCGCACTGTGATCTGAGTACACTATCACTTTGCTTCCCAAGATGTAAGACCTGAACTTATCAAGAGCATAAACAACTGCAAGTAATTCTTTCTTAGTAGTAGTATAGTTCAGTTGTGCCCCATCCAGGGTCTTACTGGCATAGTAAATTGCCACCGGTTTCTTATCCACCCTTTGCCCCAAGACTGCCCCGATTGCAAAATCACTTGCATCGCACATGATTTCAAAGGGTAGTGACCAATTAAGTGCTTGCAAGATCGAGGTGTCTACCAATTTTTCTTTTAAAATATTGAATGCTTTCAAACACTCATCATCAAATTCAAAAGGGGCGTCTTTTAAAAGTAAATTACAAAGCGGTTTTGTGATTATGCTAAAACCCTTAATAAACCGGCGGTAAAATCCCGCATGCCCCAGGAATGATCTTACTCCTTTAACATTAGTAGGGGGAGGTAGTGTTGAAATTACTTTGATTTTTTCTCTATCCACCTCCATCCCCCTACTTGTCACAATGTGTCCCAAAACAATCCCTTCTTGAACCATGAAATGGCTTTTTCCCAACTAAGGACTAGGTTTGTTTCGACACACCTTTTCAAAACTTTGATCAATTGCTCTAAACATGCATTAAATGACTGACCAAAGATTGAAAAGTCATCCATGAAGATTTCCAATGACTCCCCAATCATATCTGAAAAGATATTCATCATGTACTTTTAAAAGGTGGCTGGGCATTACACAACCCAAATGGCATTCGCATGAATGCAAAAGTACCATATGGGCAGGTAAACGTGGTCTTGTGTTGATTATCAGGATGAATAGCAATCTGATTATATCCTGAGTACCCATCTAAAAAGCAATAAAATTTCTGACCTGATAATTTCTCAATGATTTGGTCAATGAAGGGTAAAGGAAAATGGTCCTTGGAAGTGGCTGTGTTCAACTTCCTGTAATCAATGCATACCCTCCACCCCGTTACGGGTCGAGTGGCTACCTGCTATCCTTGCTCATCCCTTATGATCTGGATGTCTGCTTTCTTTGGTACTGTCTGCGTTGGACTTACCCAGGTGCTGTCAGATATGGGATAGATGATCCCTGCATCCAACCATTTCAGGACTTCTTTCTTCACAACTTCTCTCATGTTCGGTTTTAGCCTTCTTTGTGCATCTCTTGCCAGCTTTGCATCCGGTTCAGTGATAATCTTGTGCAACACAATTGAAGGACTAATCCCTTTCAAATCTGCTATCATCCACCCAATTGCTGCTTTATGTGCAACCAAAACCTCCATGAGAGCCTTTTCCTGTGCTTCGGTCAAATTTGATGCAATAGTGACCGGGAGAGTTTCATTCTCTCCTACAAAGGCGTACTCCAAACTTTCTAACAGTTCTTTCAGTTCTACCTGAGGTGGTGATTCCAACGAAGGTTTTAAGTGAGTATCTATGGACTCTGGCAAACTTTCTACCTGAAGTGTCCGTGTGGGTCTTCCCTCTTTGATGGCACACACTTCCAATTTCTCTTCTTCAACTTTTAGCTCATCCTGATACTCAGCTTCTTCCTGTTACACAAAACACATGGCTCCTTGGTCGCATCCTCATTTGCATGAAGAATACACCTATCAATGATATCTGTACTAAAGCATTCATCAATGATTGGAGCATTAAAAGTACAAGAGATGACATTCAAACGCATCTTTCTATTACCAAAAGCCATGTCGACTGTGCCTGTCATGCAGTTTATGACACATTGAGCAGTTTTTCAAAAATGACCTTCCCAAAATAACATTGGGTTCGCTCCCTTTAGTAGGGGCTGCATAGTCAAGCACAAAGAATTCGACTGGGTAATAAAAGTCTTCCACCTTGATAATCACATCTGTTAATATCCCGCGTGGACGCTTAAGAGTTAAATCTGCTAACACCACAGTGGTATCAACTTTTTGTAGAGGATCGAAATCGTATTGGTCATACAAGTTTCCCGGCAAGATACTAACACTTGCTCCCAAATCCATAAGTGCCTTATCTATTTTGAAATCACCTGTTTGAATTTGGATTAAAGAAGCTCCTAGATCTTGGAGCATAGGTGGAAGAATACCGGACAACACCGCACTCACATTATCAGTTAGATCAAGCTTTTTGGGCATCTTATGATTCCTCTTTTGAGTGCACAGATCCTTTAGATACTTTTCATACGTCGGTACTTGTTTGATTGCATCAATTTGTGGAAGATTAATTTTAACTTGTCTAAAAATTACCCACATATCATCTTGTTATGGGCCTCTTTTATTTACCGGTTTAGATGGATCAACCAATGCTCTCGGAAATGGGATGGTATTATTCTCCACACCCACCCCTTGAGTACTAGTGGATGCTTTAGGATCGTTTGGTTTTTCAGAAACTACCGGTCGTTTGGGTTTAGATGCGATAAGTATCGGTTCGGCATCACTTTCCTCATCCACATCCTCCACCAACCCTTCAACTAGCGGTTGTGGAGGGACAACTTTGATGTCATATTGTTTACCACTTCTCAACACACTTACCTGGCTTACATGAGCATTCTTTGGTCCCGACCCTTGATGCTACGGGTTGGTTTGAGTATTGCTTGGTAACTTGCCCGGTTCTCTTCTTGTCCACTCTTCAACCATTTGCCCCACTTGCTTTGCAAGAGCACCCACTGTCTTGTCACGGACTTCATTGTCATTCTTTAGTTCTTTGATAGCCTCCATGATAGCATTAAATTGGGAAGCCCCCATGTCCTCACCTCCTGTACTATCTCCTTGCTGATTTTGCTCTTAATAGCCCTTTTGGTATCTATGGTATCCGCCTTGATTATACCCTTGTTGGCGGTTTTGGTATTGTTGCTGTTATGGTTGTCCTCCACCCTACACATTAGCACCCTGAAAGATAGGATTCATTTGATTAGATGCATTACCATACCTGAGTAAAGGGTGATTTCTGAGTCATGGATGATAGTGTGTAGCAGTGGCCTTGTCTCCTCCAAGCTGGTTCACTTTTTCAGGCTTTGCTTATTCTTTGGGCAGTTTGCTAACACATGCCCCAACTCTTCACATCCATCACATACTGGATAAGATTGGTTCACATTCTCCACCCCTTTACCATTTGGCTTACCAAGACGTTCCATTTGAATTTCCATGGCATCCAACCGCTTATGCATCTCATAATCAACCGACTTCACAGATGAAGTTGACTTTCCCCTTCTGCTTGCATTAGCTTGTCTTTTGGATATCACTGCCATCCTCTCAAGTATGTCCCAATCCTCATCAACATGGTTATAGAAGAATGATCCGTTACTAGTGGAGTTAACATCTCTGACATCCTCAGGCAGAAGGCCATCATAGAATGCCTGGATCAATTCCCACTTCTCTATACCATGATGTGGGCAATTCCTTAGTAACTCCTTAAACCTCTTGAAGGCTTCATAGAATGGCTCCGCCGACTATTCCCTGAAATCCCTGATTGCAGCTCTGGCCTCATTAGTCTTGTGTGGTGGGAAGTACTCATCTAAGAACTATTGCTGAAGCTCTGCCCAAGTAGCAATACTAGCAGACGGTAGAGAAAGGAACCATTGTTTAGCACGATCCTTTAGCGAAAATTAGAAAAGTACCAATTTCACCTTGTCTGTAGTGAATCCCTGTCCACCAATGGTTCCACATGTAGCCTCATACTCTGAATAAATGTGTATAGGGTTCCTCAGTAGCTCTCCCAAAGAAGTGTGGGAGGATCTCTAAACATCCAGGTCTGATCTTAAATGCGTTCCCCCTACGAACTGGTGGAATCACGGGGGAAGCATTTAGGGTGAAAGTGACTGTCTACCCCCTGTTCATGCCTTGGCATGTTTCTGTTCCTAGGCCGTTCCTCTCGATAATTAGGTCTGTTCACTTGAGGTTGCATGTTCTTTTCTCTTGGTCAAAGTTATTCTGATTTCTCGGTTGATACCCATAGTCGGCCCTTGGTGGTGGTTGTACCCAACTGTTCACCCTATTTATTTCTTGATTTCTAGGTTGTGGTTTAGGTCATACCATGCTTCATCTTCATCCCAGTTCTCATGTTGAGAACCGTGTTCTTACCATAACTTTGTCCCGTTGAGAAATGTTCATCCTCCTCAAAATCTGAGTAACTTGGGTGGCTGTTATATGGTTGCTTGTTATGGAATGGGGGTGGTGGTTGTGGTTGTGTGGGTGGTTGTTGATTTGGTGGTGGTTGATTAGGAAAGATGAGATCTGGAAAATGTGGGACTGGCCCCTGACGGGTGGTCCGTAGGACAACCCTTAAGTACTTAAATCGGTATTAAAACCTTACATTTAATTGAGCTATTTGTGTGAATTAAATGACTACGGTAAGAGGTGCTATTGCAGGTTAAAGGAGCTTAAAATTTGTAAATACGAAGCAAGGGAAAGATCGGTGTAGCACTTGGAAAGAGTGGAGAAAAGAAATAAAGACATCGAAGATTTGTACCAGACTTCTACCGTAGCCTACGGTGGCTACCGTAAGCTACGGTAGGTCTGGTGCCGTAATGCTCACCGTGGGACAGTGTATATCCACCGTAGCTTACGGTAGACTGCAGACGCAGATTCGTGTTTTGGGCTTTAAAACCCTTTTGTGGGGGTGACTTTTCATGATCTTTTATCATATTTTCGACCTAGAACTGGTGGGAGACGATTTTGAGAGCCAAATAACAATTGTTGGTGTATTTCTAAGCAAGGATTGAAGCATTATCATCGATGGATTCCGTTATCAATGTTGATTCGATTGTCCAAACAATGAGCAGCTAATTTCCGTTATGTTTTTCCCCGGATTGTAAGGTTTCTTATTGAATGATTGTTATTGTTTATGACCATTTTTGGGATAGTAATTTGGTCATTTTGATTATATTGCTATGGTGACTGTGAGTTTGATTCGTAATCATTTGTATTGTTAATTCTAGTTTTTTTTATCCATCAGTTCTTGGTGCCATAGGCAATCAGGATTTAATGGTAGGGATTTGGGGTTGGCTATATGAAATCGGTTATCGGGTAACCACCTTGCGTTATTGTAATCCAAGTATTTGGTTCCCTTTTACCACAATCAAACACACATTCATGAACTATGTCTATGTAGTTCATCCCACATAAACCTTAACATTATCATTCATATAAACCTGAAACCGGGGAAGAGCATATCCTTTTATTTCTGAATTAAAATCTCGTTAATTACTTTTTAGTTAAATTGAGTTCTACAAACCAAACCAAAACTTTGAGATTACTTTTCTGCATTTCAATTCTAATTCAGTAACTCACGAACTACTTAGTAAGCACATTTTTCCACAATCTCCCTGTGTTTGATATCCACTTACCACTATCTATTTAGTGTAATTGGTTTATTTTTGAGTGAGACTTCGACCTCACGTCAAATTTTGGCGCCGTTGCCGGGGAGTAGTGCGCAACGTGTGTTAACTTTCATAGTTTTTTGTTTGTTATTTTCGGGTTTACGCTGGTTGTGTTAGTGTGCAGGTACTTACGGGTGTATGCATACTAGAGGCTCCAAAAAGTCATCACCATTAGCATTTGATCCGGAAATTGAACGGACACTTTCACGGAACCGAGTTTTACTTAGGGAGAACAAAGTCATTGGGTCTCCTACTACACCGAAAAACATCATGGATCCACCAACTCTCACTACGGGTCAAACACTACCAACCACCTCAACCTCAACCACCACACCTCCTATTCCATCAAGTCCTATAACAAGTGAGAGCAAACCTACAAATACCACTGTTCCTACAAGCACACTTCCACCAAATCCATTGAGCTACCAAACTGCATCAACCTTTCCACCATTTAGCCATTTCTTCCCTACTCAAGGTCAATCGTCTTCCCAACAGAGTCAACCATTCCCATTTCAACAAGACCCACCTATAACTTTTACCACCCCGGTTCAACAACAACAACCACCATCGAGGTTCCAATATCAACAACCTCCCGCGATGCCGTTTATGAGGGTGCAAGATGACGGGTTTGATGGCGGTTATGAAGATGAATATGAGGGGTATGATGAAGGTGAATATACCCTTGGGGGTAATGGAAATCAAAAGGGATTTCTAGGAGGGGGTGGATTTGTGCGAAGACCGCAAGATATACCACAAGGTCAACCTCGACAAGTTCAACAATTTCAGCAATAAATTCCTCAACAAGCTCAACCTCGAAGATAAATGCCTAGGCAAGACGGTTTGCCACCACAAGTACCGTTGGGTGTTCCAAGGAGACAAAATCGAGGGGTAGTAAGGGGGTTGAAGCTCATTTTAGGCCGGTTATCACAAATAATCCCTCCCCGATGGTAATACCTCAAAATAACGACGGGAGAACCTTTGAGGTGAGAACCAACTCGTTACAAAGTTTGCCTAAGTATAAGGGATTGGCTACGGAAGAGCCATACTTTCATTTCGAGGCCTATGATTCGATTTGCAATACCATTGGAGGCCAAGGTTTTTCTTCGGATGATGTCAAGTTGGTACTTTTTCAGTTTTCATTGGAAGATAAAGCCAAGAGGTGGTTTTATACGTTGCCTTCCGCCTCAATTTATACTTGGGCTGAAATGCAACAACGGTTTTTGGAAGAGTTCTTCACCACTCAAAAGACAAATGATGCAAGAAAGGCATTACGAAGCTTCCAACAACAATCGGGTGAGATGTTTCACGAGGCTTTTGAGAGATTTAATATGATGATTAAAAACTGTCCTCGTCATGATATTGCACTTTGGGAGTTGTTGAATGCTTTTCATGAAGGGTTGAATTTAGAGGACGAGCGGGATTTGATGTCGGTCACTAATGGTACATTCGGTACTAATTATGAACAAGAGGATTGGGTATTTTTGGAACAAATGTCGGTAACATCAAAGAGGAAGGCACAGTCGGCACGAAAAGCAAGACCGGCTATTTCGAGACCCCAAGTTTATGCCGCCAACAATGAAGAAGTGCAAACACCGAATCAAGTTTATGATGTTTGCACAAATTGTAACGAGTTAGGCCATTCAGCGGATAATTTTTTGGGAGTTCAAGAACAATTTGAAGAAGTCAATGCAATTCAAGGTCAAGGTCAAGGCCAAGGTGGGGGTGGTAGAAATTATAACATGAATTCAAATACGTATCATCCGGGGTTGCGAAATCACCCGAATTTTCGTTATGGCAATCCCGCGAATCAATCCAACCCAAATTTTGAAGGAGCACCTCAAGCAAACTTTGTTCCGCGTCAACCATATGCAAATCAAGGTAATCAAGGTTATCAAAGACAATACCAACAACAAACTGTAAGACCGGGACCATCCAATTCAAGTGGGAATGAGGTTATGGATGTGTTAAAGACGATGCAACAAGAGATGCAAAGAAGAAATCAGTTGGATGATGCTCGTCTACAAAAAGACGAAGTTCGTGACAAGGCCATTCAATCTTTGACCACCCAAATGGGTCAACTTGCGACCGAAGTGGCGGATTTAAAGAAGAATACCGATCAATTGCCAAGTGATACTAAGGTAAATCCCTCTCATAATTCTTCACGTAATATTCCTATTAATCATGTAAGTGTTTTGAGAAGTGGTAAAGAATACAAAAATGATTCTTCACCGAATTTGGTTGATGGGGTAGTTGAGGATATTACGGGGGTGGAAAGCGATGATGACGGATCATCACCAATGGGTAAATCTAAAAGTGAAACTTTTGAAAAAGTATTTGAAAAACCGGGTCTAAGTGAACTTTTGAATAACAAGGAAAATGGGGGGGAGTCAAATCCTATTCCTTTTCCTTCGGCTTTAGTAGACCCAGGTAAGAAGAATATTATTTCAAAAGGGGGTCCTCAAAAAGAGGAGATGTGGGAGGTGTTCAAACAAGTAAAGGTAAATCTTCCTTTACTTGAGGCAATTAAGCAAGTACCCGCGTATGCAAAATTTTTAAAAGAATTGTGTACCCAAAAGAGGCAACAGAAAGTGCCTAAACAGGTTAATTTGACTGAGCGGGTAAGTGCGGTTTTAAAAGGGGATCTTCCTCCTAAGCTCCAAGATCCGGGAACGCCATTAATTAATACTCAAGTTGGAAATTTTCAAATGTCGAGGGCGTTATTAGATCTTGGAGCCGGAGTAAGTATTTTACCGGGGGGCTTATATTACCAATACGATTTTGGTCCATTGAAACGGGTCGAGACAACGGTTGTTTTAGCGGATTTGTCTCATAAGCTTCCCTGAGGGATTGTGCGGGATGTGATAATAAAAGTGGAAGAGTTTTACTATCCTGTTGACTTTTTGGTTTTAGACTACTCATCGGTTGACCCAAGTCAACAACAAAATGTCATATTGGGTCGATTATTTTTTAACACCGCTCATGCCATTATTGATTGTCGATATGGTACAGTTGATATGACCTTTGGAAATAGAAAAATGAGATTAAATGTTTTTACTAACGTTTCTAACTCTTTGGGTGGTGATGAGTGTTTTATGGCAGATTTAGTTGACAGGTGTGACCCGCACGAGTATGAGGAAGATGTCTTGGAAACTTGTGTTTGTGATTTTTCTGAACAGGTACATGTATGTGCGTTGAGGATGGAAGAGAAAAAGCAAGAGGCTTTAGCGGTTCGAGAAGGGCGACCACCGTGGACCCATCAAATTGAAAGTTTACCGGCGGAGATTAATTCGGATACGAAGCCGTCACTGGAATGTCCACCGAAAGTGGAGTTGAAGAACTTGCCTAGCCACTTGAAATATGCGTTCTTGGGAGACAATGACACATTACCGGTCATTATTGCCTCTAATTTGGATGTGGCTCAAGAGCAAGGGTTATTGAAGGTATTGAAGGCGAACAAGGCGGCTATTGGATGGACGATTGCCGACTTGAAAGGGATTAGTCCATCCATAGTCATGCACAAGATTATCACCGTCGATGATGCAAAACCGACTCGTGAGACCCAAAGAAGGTTGAATCCTAATTTGAGGGAAGTGGTGAAAAAGGAGGTAATCAAATGGTTAGATGCGGGAATTATCTATCATATTTCGGATAGCGCTTGGGTAAGTCCTACACAGGTAGTGCCAAAGAAAGCAGGTATTCAGGTAATTAAAGATGAAAATGGTGAACAAATCGCCACCCGACCGGTCACCGGGTGGCGCGTGTGCATTGATTACCGGAAATTGAATGCCGCCACTTCTAAAGACCATTTCCCTTTACCATTCATTGACCAAATTATTGAAAAATTGTAGGGTAAAAAATATTACTGTTTTTTGGATGGGTACTCGGGGTATAACCAAATTTCTATTCATCCGGATGACCAACACAAAACCACCTTCATGTGTCCATACGGCACTTTCGCTTTTCGACGAATGCCATTTGTATTGTGCAATGCCCCGTCCACTTTTCAACGTTGTATGATGAGTATTTTCTCGGACATGGTGGGGGAGTCACTTGAAGTATTCATGGATGACTTTTCCATTTTTGGCCCAACTTTTGAATCTTGTCTTGACGAATTGGAAAAAGTTTTAAAAAGATGTGTCGAGAAAAATTTGGTGCTAAGTTGGGAGAAAAGTCATTTCATGGTGCAAGAGGGTATTGTGTTGGGTCATGTGATTTCCAATAGGGGATGGAGGTAGACAAGGCAAAAATAAAGGTAATTTCAACTTTGCCTCCACCGAAAAATGTTAAAGGGGTAAGGTCGTTTTTGGGACATGCGGGTTTTTATCGAAGATTTATTAAAGGTTTTAGTGTAATCACTAAACCTTTATGTAATTTGTTGTTAAAAGATGTTCCATTTGATTTTACTAATGAGTGTTTGCAAGCTTTTAATATTTTGAAGGAACAGTTGGTGCAAGCTCCTATTTTGCAACCACCGGATAGGACGAAGCCATTCGAGATCATGTGTGATGCTAGTGATAGCACTATTGGAGCAGTTTTGGGTCAAAGGGTTGACAAGAAGCCGGTGGTGATCTACTATGCGAGTAAGACATTATCCGAGGCACAGTTAAATTATACAACTACGGAAAAGGAATTGCTTGCGGTGGTGTACGCATTGGATAAGTTTCGGTCTTACATTTGGGGGAGCAAGGTAGTGGTGTATTCGGATCATAGTGCGGTCCGATATTTGATGGAGAAGAAAGATGCAAAGCCCCGTTTGATTCGTTGGGTGTTGCTTTTACAAGAGTTCGATTTGGAAGTTCGGGATAAAAAAGGATGTGAAAATGTTGTGGCGGATCACTTATCCCGGATTCCATTAGAAGGCGTTGATGACACGATGGAAATAAATGAACGGTTTCCTGATGAGCAATTGCTAGCCATGTCTACAGCACCGTGGTATGCTCATTTTGTGAATTATTTAGCCATGGGTTCCATTCCAAGCCATTGGGAGAAGAAGAGAAGGCAAAGGTTTATGGCTCAAGTGAAACAGTATATTTGGGATGCACCGGACCTTTTCAAGATTGGGTCGGATCAAGTGATTCGGAGGTGTATTCCCGACACCGAGGTGTTGCAGGTTTTGACTCATGCACATTCATCAGCATGTGGGGGTCATTTCAGTGGGCAGAAAACAAGTTATCGGGTTCTTCAATGTGGGTTTTATTGGCCCACCATTTTCAAGGATGCGTGTGATTATGCCCGACATTGTTTAAATTGCCAAAAGATGGGTAGTATATCAAAAAGGGATGAAATGCCATTGCAACCTATTTTGGTGATAGAGATTTTTGATGTGTGGGGCATTGACTTTATGGGTTCGTTTCCAAATTCAAATGGTTTTTTGTATATTTTGGTTGCGGTGGATTACGTGTAAAAGTGGGTTGAAGCGATAGCTAACGATCATTCGGTGGTGTGCAAATTCGTCCAATCAAACATCTTTGCTCGTTTTGGTATTCCGCGGGTTATCATTAGTGATGGTGGATCACATTTCAAAAATTTCAACTTTGGGAAGCTTTTAAAACGATATAACGTGAATCACCGAATTGCTACCCCGTATCACCCGCAAACGAGCGGGCAAGTTGAAGTGTCCAATCGACAAATAAAAGAGATTTTGATGAAGACGGTGCGGGTCGATAGAAAGGATTGGTCGGGAAAGTTGGATGATGTGTTGTGGGCGTATCAGACCGCCTACAAAACTCCCATTGGTACAACTCCATATCGGTTAGTGTATGGGAAGGGGTGTCATTTACCTATGGAGTTAGCGCACCGGGCGCTATGGGCAATCAAGACTGTTAATGCAGATTACAAGGAAGCAGGAGAGTTAAGAAAGTTGCAATTAAATGAAATTGAAGAAATCCAGGATGAAGCATACGAATGTGCTTCCGCATATAAAGACAAGCTTGAAAAGGTTCATGATGCAAAATTGAGGAAGAGAACTTTTGAAGTGGGTCAAAAGGTGTGGCTGTATAATTCGAGGTTGAAGTTATTTCCGGGTAAGATCAAGAGTAAATGGATGGGTCCATATGTCATTACACGTGTGGGTCGGTTTGGTGATGTGGAAATAGAAGATACTCAAGACCAAACCAAGCAAGTGGTGAACGGACATCGACTAAAGCCATACTTGGAAGGAAAGGACATCAACATGCTTGATGTTGATAAGGTGAGCTACTTCTTACGCTCACCGAATGCGGAAACGAATTAAGAGGCCCAGGTTTGTTGTATATTTTAGTTTAGAGTAGTTTATTTTAAAAAAAAATAAAAAAAAATAAAGGAAATAATAATAATAATAATAATAACACCAAGAACCGGGTCTCACTCTATTTTCCATCATTCACACCTTATCAACATTCCCTTTCTTCCCCAAACCAAACCCTAACCTCCATAACCTATCTCTCTCAAATCTTAACCAAAACTTGTGATTCTTGGGTGTATTTTGGGTGGATTTTCTAGAGGAGTAAGGATTTGTGCTTGGTTTTCGAAAGTTTTCACGTTTTGGTGGTTATTTTTGGACAATTTGCTCCGAAAATTTTTGGGGCTTTTGTGGGTTTTTGGTTTGGTTCGAAGTTCTTGTTGTTCTTTCATTCTACAAAGCAAAGGTATGCAATTCCCTCTCATTATTGATGGTACATTGAAGAATTGTAAGTTGTTCATGTTATAATTTTCGCACACTTGCTTGTAGTTGTTAGGATAATATGCACTTGTTGAGTTATGTTGTGATTGTGGTTGTGGATGTTTGAAAAAGTGATGAAAACATATTTTTGGGCAGAATTTTTCTAATTTAGTCAAGATGATGCACAAATTATTATTTTTATATAATGTGTTAGTTTACATCCACAACCATAGTAATAAGCAAGTGTGGGGATATTGGGAGTTGTTTAGATAGATTTCTAATTGATTTGATTGTGGTACATTGCAGAATTATGGGAAAAGACAAGGGCAAGGTTACAGGCGGATCTTCTAGCAACCCAAAAACTCAACAACCAAATAAGAGAAGACTGGTAGAAGAAGAAGAGGTGCATTATGTTAAGCCGGACTGGACATCGGGTCCATTATCTGAGCAAGAGGAAAGATGGCAAGCCGAGTTTTTCTATGAAAAGATGTCATCATTGGTGAATAAGAAGGAAGGGTTTATTTGTGAGAAGGAAGTTAAAGATAAAGAGTTCGGGCCCTTTGGTGTGTATGAAAAGTTTAAAGCGCTAGGATGGGAAGCAATTTTGAAATGCTATGATTACGAAGATAAGAATCTGTTTATGAATGAAATTGAAGAATGGATGGCAACACTAAGGTGTCCGGGATACAAGAAACCGTCGGATATGAAGTTGATTGGGTCGGTGAATGGGGTTGAGGTCACAATGTCATTTGAAACATTGAGACAAATTGCCAAGTTTGACAGCAAGGCGGCCAACAAATATAACTTTCCGCATTTGGATGATTTGTATTTCCACCCTGAGAAACATCCTAAATGGAATACAATGGTGGAAGATCTGTTTTTGCCACCATATGATGGAAAGTTGTATCGAAAGAATTTGAAGATTGACGGGAAGTTGTTGTTGGTAATTTGTCAACAAAATGTGATCCCGCGTAGAGGCGATAAGCTAGAGGTCCGGTATCCCGAAGTCCCAATCTTATATGCTTTGAAGCATGGGAAACCCCTCATCTCCATTCGACATTTGGTGCTTAACAATATATTGATTAGTAGAGAAAGTGTCGGAAGGAAAATAGTACCTCATTGTCGTTTGATTACTGCTTTGTTGAAGATGTATGGGGCCATTGAGGATGATGCAATGGGAGAGCGCAAACGACATACCCCGTTTGATTTGAAGAAATTGGGATCGGGTTGGGAATACAAGGAATCCGAAAGGTACCATATTTTGAGAAGTGAAAATCAAAGGTGGAGAGCATTGAAGGTAGATGCTAGGCCATTAAGGGATGGCGAGGATGATGAACCAAATGATTCGGGGAGTGATGATGCTGCACCTATGGATGGGGATGATGATGATGAAGAGGCACCGGGTGTAAATATAATCAGGGGGACACCGGCCGGACCTAGTCGGTCCACTCGTCGGAGAGATGCACCATTTGAGTACTGTGCACAACCGTCTGACCCTAACTGGACCCATCAGGGCACCATGAATGATGTTATCCAGAATGCTCGCCTACCTGAGCATGGTGCTTGGCCTGAGACTACCCAAGAGATATTTGATCATATTACCAGAATGGGGGCGAGTAATGAGAGGGCGGAGAAGGAAAGGTATAACCGTCAGGAGATGTGGAACCGTACACATGCCTATGCGTTTCAACAAGAAATTAATCACCGGTATGAAGACGATAGGATGATACGGATGCACGATGCATGGCATGCCGGTCAACCGGTTGTGGCTGATCCGCCAATTGTGGATTACACTACCTTACCACCATATGATGGTAGTGTTACATACCCTACGCCGCCAGTGCATCATTCCATGTGGTTGGACCCGCGTCAAGAACAAGCAATGCGTGAAGCCGCCCAGCAGCCTGAAGGAGGTGAAGGTAGTAGTAGTGGCCAAGGTGCTTTCGGTTTTGGAGAGTTTACGGATGTCATGACGTCCATTTTTGGACCGCCTCAGCCGCGGTACTACTAGTCAGGTCGTTTCTTATCCTATCTTGTATAGTTAGTTTGTATTTATTTTCTTGTGATTTGGATGGATGGTTGAAATTTTGAGATCGTGTTGAGTAAGGGTTGAGAAAGTTGAGGGTGTTTTAAAATATAAAAAAATTAAAAATAAATAAAATATGAAAAAATATATATATATTTTATTATGGTGTTTTGTGGAAATCATTCCTTCCAAAACCATACATTGGGGACAATGTATCCCAAGTGTGGGGATGGGGGAAATTTTTTTGAAAATGTTGTAATCAAGTAAATGCCGTTCGAATTGAAAGCTTGACATTAGACCCGCACGACATACCGACAACCCTTTATCTTTTCATTGGTGAGCGTTTGGGCCACATACTTATATTGTTAGAATTTCTTTCTTTGATTGAGAGTGGCGATGTGTGGGAGTGCATTAGAACTTGTGCATTAGATACGTTCTGATGCCATAGCTAAGCGTGTATGCAAAAATGATAAGGGCATTTAGGTAGCCTCGTCGCGATGTGTGTGAGTGTGGGATTTGGGCCTCATAAATTACACATATGAGCATGGTAGCGAGAGGGGCGGGGGTTTGGTCCATTAGTAACCATATTTGAGCTTATTGCCTATCATTTGATAACCCATGTCTACCGCCCAAAAATTTTACCCGTTTGAGAAGACCCGGTCTAGTAATTTTAGTAGTTAATGTTTTTGTGGTTTGTTTATGTATCATGGTGTTTGTAAAAAAAAAAAAAGTGGAAGTATAAAAAAAATGAGAATAAATGTGGTAGTGGTTGGAAAGAAAAAGAAACAAAACGAAAAAAGATGCAAGGTGTTGTAGGTAGTTAGTCGTGTTTGCTTAAAAGTAATAATTAGGCCGGGTCGGATCATTGCGTCACGTTGCACATATTCTCTCCTTCCATACCGAAACACTTAGCCCCGTTACAACCCTGTTAAGTCCTTTTGATTTGCATGCATTTTTAGCATTATCTAGGCGAAGGTTCGATTTATGCACAAGCTTATTATTGCATGACCACATATTTGCGTTGAGTGTTTGCTAGTACATCTTTGCTAGTTATCATTTATCACTGAGAGGAGTATTATTGTGAGGGGTTGTCGTGTGGGTTGCTATGGAAGGTTTGTAAAGGCGGCGGTTATTTGTTGGTTTTATTTGGATCGCTTGTGTAAAGTAAATGATGTTATGGTTATGATGACAGATTGTTTGAGTGAGTTTCTTGGGGGCAAGCAACGGTTAAGTGTGGGAATGTGACGGGTGGTCCGTAGGACAACCCTTAAGTACTTAAATCGGTATTAAAACCTTACATTTAATTGAGCTATTTGTGTGAATTAAATGACAACGGTAAGAGGTGCTATTGCAGGTTAAAGGAGCTTAAAATTTGTAAATACGAAGCACGGGAAAGATCGGTGTAGCACTTGGAAAGAGTGGAGAAAAGAAATAAAGACATTGAAGATTTGTACCAGGCTTCTACCGTAGCCTACGGTGGCTACCGTAAGCTACGGTAGGTCTGGTGCCGTAATGCTCACCGTGGGACAGTGTATATCCACCGTAGCTTACGGTAGACTGCAGACGCAGATTCGTGTTTTAGGCTTTAAAACCCTTTTGTGGGGGTGACTTTTCATGATCTTTTATCATATTTTCGACCTAGAACTGGTGGGAGACGATTTTGAGAGCCAAATAACAATTGTTGGTGTATTTCTAAGCAAGGATTGAAGCATTATCATCGATGGATTCCGTTATCAATGTTGATTCGATTGTCCAAACAATGAGCAGCTAATTTCCGTTATGTTTCTCCCCGGATTGTAAGGTTTCTTATTGAATGATTGTTATTGTTTATGACCATTTTTGGGATAGTAATTTGGTCATTTTGATTATATTGCTATGGTGACTGTGAGTTTGATTCGTAATCATTTGTATTGTTAATTCTAGTTTTTTTTATCCATTAGTTCTCGGTGCCATAGGCAATCAAGATTTATTGGTAGGGATTTGGGGTTGGCTATATGAAATTGGTTCCCTTTTACCACAATCAAACACACATTCATGAACTATATCTATGTAGTTCATCCCACATAAACCTTAACATTATCATTCATATAAACCTGAAACCGGGGAAGAACATATCCTTTTGTTTCGGAATTAAAATCTCGTTAATTACTTTTTAGTTAAATTGAGTTCTACAAACCAAACCAAAACTTTGAGATTACTTTTCTGCATTTCAATTCTAATTCACTAACTCACGAACTACTTAGTAAGCACATTTTCCACAAACTCCCTGTGTTCGATATCCACTTACCACTATCTATTTAGTGTAATTGGTTTATTTTTGAGTGAGACTTCGACCTCACGTCATCCCCTCACCTTGGTTTGGATCTGGGTTTAGTGGTTTATTTTGTGACATTCTCGGGCTGTCGAGTTTCTTTACGATGGTTTGAACTTGATTTTGTATTTTTCGCTTGGCTCTAGTGGCCTGTTCTATTTCTGGATCAAATAACAGTGGTGACTTCCTTCCTGAATTACGAGTATGCATAAACCTGTGATCTGCACAAATAAACAAAAGATTAGTAGCTCCGAACAAAATAATTAAAAACAAAAACACTAAGCGCACGTATTCCCCGGCAATGACGCCATTTTGATCGCGTTATCAAGGTCAGGTCAATCAAAAACAAGAATTATAATCCCTAGCTACCTTAAACTATAGTATACTGAAGTAGGGTATCGTATCCACAGGGAATTGGTGGAAAGTGTTTATTTTATGAAAGCTGTTTAGATTTTAATTAAAAAGCAAATAACTTTAACTTTGTAAAAACTATTAAGATGAAATGAATCGCTTCCGGGTTCAGATTGCAAGTTCGGTGATTACTGGTTTGTACTTATTGAAAGTTACATAGACATAACTCATTAATCAGATTGATAAATAATTAACACTCAAATAACGACTGCACTGAGCAACGATTGTAACACCGATTTCTTGACACAAGTTGATTACCCAATAATTAATTACCAATTCAGAATACTAATCATAGATACACAATGGTTCATGATAGATAACCGAAAAACTGATGCATACGATAAATCAATAAACTAAATGTGTTCAATTAATCCAATCAATCCTAGAACTCAAACAATCAAAAGATTACAAGAATACTAGACCAAATCAAGTATGAACGTAGGTATATCACTTACAAGCAGATCCTACACCCGGAAACGACACGAAGAGATTTTTCCTGTGCTTCAGTCAAATTTGATGCAATAATGACCGGGAGAGTTTCATTCTCTCCTACGAAGGCGTACTTCAAACTTTCTAATAGTTCTTTCAGTTCTACCTGAGGTGGTGATTCCAACGAAGGTTTTAAGTGAGTATCTATGGACTCTAGCAAACTTTCTACCTGAAGTGTCCGTATGGGTCTTTCCTCTTTGATGGCACACACTTCCAATTTCTCTTATTCAACTTTTAGCTCATCCTGATACTCAGCTTCTTCCTTGTTACACAAAACACATGGCTCCTTGGTCGCATCCTCATTTGCATGAAGAATACACCTATCAATGATATCTGTACTAAAGCACTCATCAATGATTGGAGCATTAAAAGTACGAGAGAAGACATTCAAACGCATCTTTCTATTACCAAAAGCCATGTCGACTGTGCCTGTCATGCAGTTTATGACACATTGAGCAGTTTTTCAAAAATGGCCTTCCCAAAATAACATTGGGTTGGCTCCCTTTAGTAGGGGCTGCATAGTCAAGCACAAAGAATTCGACTGGGTAATAAAAGTCTTCCACCTTGATAATCACATCTGTTAATATCCCGCGTGGACGCTTAAGAGTTAAATTTGCTAACACCACAGTGGTATCAACTTTTTGTAGAGGATCAAAATCGTATTGGTCATACAAGTTTCCCGGCAAGACACTAACACTTGCTCCCAAATCCATAAGTGCCTTATCTATTTTGAAATCACCTGTTTGAATTTGGATTAAAGGAGCTCCTGGATCTTGGAGCTTAGGTGGAAGAATACCGGACAACACCGCACTCACATTATCAGTTAGATCAAGCTTTTTGGGCATCTTATGATTCCTCTTTTGAGTGCACAGATCCTTTAGATACTTTTCATATGTCGGTACTTGTTTGATTACATCAATTAGTGGAAGATTAATTTTAACTTGTCTAAAAATTTCCCACATTTCATCTTGTTATGGGCCTCTTTTATTTACCGGTTTAGATGGATCAACCAATGCTCTCGGAAATGGGATGGTATTATTCTCCACACCCACCCCTTGAGTACTAGTGGATGCTTTAGGGTCGTTTGGTTTTTCAGAAACTACCGGTTGTTTGGGTTTAGATGCGATAAGTATCGGTTCGGCATCACTTTCCTCATCCACATCCTCCACCAACCATTCAACTAGCGGTTGTGGAGGGACAACTTTGATGTCATATTGTTTACCACTTCTCAACAGACTTACCTGGCTTACATGAGCATTCTTTGGTCCCGACCCTTGATGTTGCGGGTTGGTTTGAGTATTGCTTGGTAACTTGCCCGGTTCTCTTCTTGTCCACTCTTCAACCATTTGCCCCACTTGCTTTGCAAGAGCACCCATTGTCTTGTCACGGACTTCATTGTCATTCTTTAGTTCTTTGATAGCCTCCATGATAGCATTAAATTGGGCAGCCCCCATGTCCTCACCTCCTGTACTACCTCCTTGCTGATTTTGCTGTTGATAGCCCTTTTGGTATCTATGGTATCCGCCTTGATTATACCCTTGTTGGCGGTTTTGGTATTGTTGTTGTTATGGTTGTCCTCCACCCTGCACATTAGCACCCTGAAAGTTAGGATTCATTTGATTAGATGCATTACCATACCTGAGTAAAGGGTGATTTCTGAGTCATGGATGATAGTGTGTAGCAGTGGCCTTGTCTCCTCCAAGCTGGTTCACTTCTTCAGGCTTTGCTTGTTCACTTGGGCAGTTTGCTAACACATGCCCCAACTCTTCACATCCATCACATACTGGATAATATTGGTTCACATTCTCCACCTCTTTACCATTTGGCTTACCAAGACGTTCCATTTGAACTTCCATGGCATCCAACCGCTTATGCATCTCATAATCAACCGACTTCACAGATGAAGTTAACTTTCCCCTTCTGCTTGCATTAGCTTGTCTTTTGGATATCACTGCCATCCTCTCAAGTATGTCCCAATCCTCATCAACATGGTTATAGAAGAATGATCCGTTACTAGTGGGGTTAACATCTCTGACATCCTCAGGCAGAAGGCCATCATAGAATGCCTGGATCAATTCCCACTTCTCTATACCATGATGTGGGCAATTCCTTAGTAACTCCTTGAACCTCTTGAAGGCTTCATAGAATGGCTCCGCCGACTATTCCCTGAAATCCCTGATTGCAGCTCTGGCCTCATTAGTCTTGTGTGGTGGGAAGTACTCATCTAAGAACTATTGCTGAAGCTCTGCCCAAGTAGCAATACTAGAAGACGGTAGAGAAAGGAACCATTGTTTAGCACGGTCCTTTAGCGAAAATTGGAAAAGTACCAATTTCACTTTGTCTGTAGTGAATCCCTGTCCACCAATGGTTCCACATGTAGCCTCATACTCTGAATAAATGTGTATAGGGTTCCTCAGTAGCTCTCCCAAAGAAGTGTGGGAGGATCCCTAAACATCCAGGTCTGATCTCAAATGCGTTCCCCCTACGAACCGGTGGAATCACAGGGGAAGCATTTAGGGTGAAAGTGACTGTCTACCCTTGTTCATGCCTTGGCATGTTTCTATTCCTAGGCGGTTCCTCTCGATAGTTGGGTCTGTTCACTTGAGGTTGCATGTTCTTTTCTCTTGGTCAAAGTTATTCTGATTTCTCAGTTGATACCCATAGTCGGCCCTTGGTGGTGGTTGTACCCAACTGTTCACCCTATTTATTTCTTGATTTCTAGGTTGTGGTTTAGGTCATACCATGCTTCATCTTCATCCCAGTTCTCATGTTGAGAACCGTGTTCTTGCCATAACTTTGTCCAGTTAACAAATGTTCATCCTCCTCAAAATCTGAGTAACTTGGGTAGCTGTTATATGGTTGGTTGTTATGGAATGGGGGTGGTGGTTGTTGATTTAGTGGTTGTGGTTGTGTGGGTGGTTGTTGATTTGGTGGTGGTTGATTAGGAAAGATGAGATCTGGAAAATGTGGGACTGGCCCCTGACGGGTGGTCCGTAGGACAACCCTTAAGTACTTAAATCGGTATTAAAACCTTACATTTAATTGAGCTATTTGTGTGAATTAAATGACTACGGTAAGAGGTGCAATTGCAGGTTAAAGGAGCTTAAAATTTGTAAATACGAAGCACGGGAAAGATCGGTGTAGCACTTGGAAAGAGTGGAGAAAAGAAATAAATACATCGAAGATTTGTACCAGGCTTCTACCGTAGCCTACGGTAGCTACCGTAAGCTACGGTAGGCCTGGTGCCGTAATGCTCACCGTGGGACAGTGTATATCCACCGTAGCTTACGGTAGACTGCAGACGCAGATTCGTGTTTTGGGCTTTAAAACCCTTTTGTGGGGGTGACTTTTCATGATCTTTTATCATATTTTCGACCTAGAACTGGTGGGAGACGATTTTGAGAGCCAAATAACAATTGTTGGTGTATTTCTAAGCAAGGATTGAAGCATTATCATCGATGGATTCCGTTATCAATGTTGATTCGATTGTCCAAACAATGAGTAGCTAATTTCCGTTATGTTTTTCCCCGGATTGTAAGGTTTCTTATTGAATGATTGTTATTGTTTATGACCATTTTTGGGATAGTAATTTGGTCATTTTGATTATATTGCTATGGTGACTTAGAGTTTGATTCGTAATCATTTGTATTGTTAATTCTAGTTTTTTTATCCATCAGTTCTTGGTGCCATAGGCAATCAGGATTTATTTGTAGGTATTTGGGGTTGGCTATATGAAATTGGTTATCGGGTAACCACCTTGCGTTATTGTAATCCAAGTATTTGGTTCCCTTTTACCACAATCAAACACACATTCATGAACTATGTCTATGTAGTTCATCCCACATAAACCTTAACATTATCATTCATATAAACCTGAAACCGGGGAAGAACATATCCTTTTATTTCGGAATTAAAATCTCGTTAATTACTTTTTAGTTAAATTGAGTTCTACAAACCAAACCAAAACTTTGAGATTACTTTTCTGCATTTCAATTCTAATTCAGTAACTCACGAACTACTTAGTAAGCATATTTTCCACAAACTCCCTGTGTTCGATATCCACTTACCACTATCTATTTAGTGTAATTGGTTTATTTTTGAGTGAGACTTCGACCTCACGTTAGCCCCTCACCTTGGTTTGGATCTGGGTTTAGTGGTTTATTTTGTGACATTCTCGGGCTGTCGAGTTTCTCTAAGATGGTTTGAACTTGATTTTGTATTTTTCGCTTGGCTCTAGCGGCCTGTTCTATTTCTGGATCAAATAACAGTGGTGACTTCCTTCCTGAATTACGAGTATGCATAAACCTGTGATCTGCACAACTAAACAAAAGATTAGTAGCTCCGAACAAAATAATTAAAAACAAAAACACTAAGCGCACGTATTCCCCTGCAACGGCGTCATTTTGATCGCGTTATCAAGGTCAATAAAAAACAAGTATTATAATCCCTAGCTACCTTAAACTATAGTATAGTGAAGTAGGGTATCGTATCCACAGGGAATTGGTGGAAAGTGTTTATTTTATGAAAGCTGTTTAGATTTTAATTAAAAAGCAAATAACTTTAACTTTGTAAAAACTATTAAGATGAAATGAATCGCTTCCGGGTTCAGATTGCAAGTTCGGTGATTACTGGTTTGTACTTATTGAAAGTTACATAGACATAACTCATTAATCAGATTGATAAATAATTAACACTCAAATAACGACTGCACTGAGCAACGATTGTAACACCGAATTCTTGACACAAGTTGATTACCCAATAGTTAATTACCAATTCAGAATACTAATCATAGATACACAATGGTTCATGATAGATAACCGAAAAACTGATGCATACGATAAATCAATAAACTAAATGTGTTCAATTAATCCAATCAATCCTAGAACTCAAACAATCAAAAGATTACAAGAATACTAGACCAAATCAAGTATGAACGTAGGTATATCACTTACAAGCAGATCCTACACCCGGAAACGACACGAAGAGATTAGCCGCTCATCGACATCGTCATCGATTCTTCAATAATTGTTCGAACTTGATCTAGCACAAAAATTGGTAAAGGTTGAAACTTTATCTCTGGAAATCACCTTAGGGAAGTTCTGATCGTAGAATGACAGGTTAATGCGACGTTGGATCCCTAATGGCTTATAATTGGATTTCTCTCAGAAAGAGCCGTAATCATGTTCTTCGTGTCGCGAACTTAGGATATATGTTCTTCGCGTGGCGCGAAGAACAAATTAGTCGGGTGGGCTTTTACTGGCCCTCGCGTGTCGCGAAAAACTCTTCCCAGATCTTCGCGTGTCGCGAAAAACTCTTCCCAGATCTTCGCGTGGCGCGAAGATCCTAATTTCCACAATTATTACTTTTCTTGACTTTGACTTCTCCGGGGCCCGTGTATGCTACTATCCTCATGATTTTAAGCTTGTGTTTTCCCACTCACTTAGCACATTAAACCAGTAGTAGACACAAATACCAAACGCACATAAAACAGACTCGATATATAAAGCTAAACGCCTAAAACTACAAACTTAGATGTAACATCACGAAAATCCGTAAGCAAGTGTTCGGGTTAGTGGACGAGTAGGATTCACATCTAACTTAATAAAGAGCAAGATTGGTCGAGCACGGGGCATTTTAACGACGTTAGTTGTCGTTGTAACCCTAACTCGAGAACCAATACACGCGGATTAGAACTTGAGGGACCCGGATGTAACTAAGGGACATTTATAAACAAATCATTGAGATAAACCCTAAGCCAATTGGCTTGGATACATACGTGTGACGGCAACCGCAAGGGAGAAGGAGGAAGCCGGTGAAACCGGAAAGCCGAAGGCGGCGGATCGCAGTGGCTTGGAACGCGAGACTTCACTACAAGATCAAGGTAATCCTCAAACCTTTATCCTTTTCAATTCCTGTTTTCAGTTTGCACAAACACCCGACAAGGGTTGCGGCTGGGTTCACGGTCAGCGGTAGGGACAAGGAGGAGAGGCGAAAAGTGGTGGTTGTGACAATCCGGACATTTAGGATTAACCCTGTTAGCAAATCCAGTTAAGTCTTAACCCAATTAACCAAATCTTAAACCCCAAGGACTATTTCTGTCAAGAATTAATCTTAAACTGCAGGGACTGATTGTATATTTAATAGAAATTCAATCTGTTGACTCCTGAAAGTCAAAATCAAGTGGGTTTTTGTTCTTGTTGACTTCCAAAAGTCAAAATCATAACATTTATTCAAAATCCAAATCTCTTAATCGATTTATGTTTGATTTCGTAACCGTTTTGCACATTCACGTCATTAATCGACTATCATTGAGCATTAACATCTCCATTATACGTGAATTAATCCCAGTTATGGGTATTAATCTCATAACCGTCGACATCCTTGCCATATACCATCGAATTCATCAAATTCGTATACCCATTTCACGCTTTAAGCCTCTGCACTTGATAGACGATCCCCACTGGAGCTTCTGCACGCGTTGAATTGATCGGAGAAGCATTCACACTTGCCGGAGATCGAACCCGTTAGCGCCGACAACCAAACTAGTCGGGAACCATCAATTCGGATCGTAATCTGGTAACTTTTTGCATCCTTAGCTTCGTTTCAGCATGTAGATCATAAACCCTAACCCAATTGGGGTTTATATCATCTAGTCAGTGATGAACGAATTCTAGGGTTCATCACATTTGGGGTTTAATCGATTATCAGTCTAGACTCAATCTCAATTCAATTAACTGATATGGGTAGCTTCGCAATACTATGTTTATTAAAAACTCCATGGTAATTTTATCAAACGTCACTAAATCGGTCACGATCTTAATCTAGGGTTTGTTCTTAAAATCGATTTGGGGATTTCAATTCTAAACTCAATCTTAATCAAATTAAACCACAGGGTTGGGTTTGCAATGACATGTTTAGTAAAAGCCCCATGTTTTCGTTGAGTTTTAACATCCACTTTGATCAAATCGACTATGTGTTCTTGCCTAGGGTTTACGTTTGCAAAAACAGAAATTAAAAAGAGTTAAACCCGATAATTTTCCAATTAAATCTACCCACAGGTTCGCCATTCCTTGTTTTACAAAACCCCTACGCTACCTTGTTAAATCACGATCGAATTCGTGGGTTTTGGGTCTTGGCCCATCGCGAAGGTGGATGGGGGAGGGACTCTCGGGAACTACTGATTAAAACCATTCGGGTCCGTGTCTTGTTGCGATAACCCTAGCGGGTGGGACTGGTTAAGTCAGTGTGCTTGTGTGGGAGAGACCCGGGTTCGAGTCTCTCCACACAGTTTTGTTTTCAAACATTTTTTCTAGCCATTTCTTTTATATTTAAACAAATATCTATGTTATTATATTTATATATAAACATGTTTAAGCCGGAAAACCTCCTGTAGACTCGGGTTTAGCCTCATATCTTGTATTTTTAATTAAATCGCATTTAAAAATAATATAATATTTTCAAACCGTCACTTTAATTAAAAATGCCATACTTAAATATCGTTTCGGTTATAAACATGAAAGAATATTTTAAAATAATAAATAATATAATTATTTATATTATTTACACTCATTGTTATCATCGAATAAAATGATAGGTTTATTATTTTGTCGCACAATTGTTGAGTATAATACTTTGATAAATCTAAAAATAATATATATATATATATATATATATATTATTTTCTTAGGCCAATATTTAATAGCGAAAATGCTCGGATATATTTATTATATTTTATTAATTTTCACTCGTCGCAAATCGTAGTTTTCTTAATTGGTTAATTTAAGAATCCTTTTATTCTTCTGGACACGTTCGTCTACTCTTTGATCTTTAGAACGTTTCCCTATGACGTTTCTCATTCCGTGTCGTCATCACAATTCCCATTTTATTCCTAATAATTATGTTGTAATTCTAGGGCATTCGTGAGCCGTGTCAGGCTAACGCTTGAGATATCAATCCCATACTTGTGTGATACTTCCTACGCAAATCAGGTGAGTTTTCACGACCCCTTTTACTACTTTAACTTGGGGGAGAAAACACGTCGCAAACTATTTTTGAAATATTGTATTCATATATTATCAATGTTAAAGCTAAGCGTAACACGCTATCGCTGAAAGTCCTCAACACACATCGAACCGTTAATATGGATCTTAACGAGGTAATATTTAGTATTACTAATGGGTTTGACAAATCCCACCCGCGTTAGTCGTGAAATGTTAGCCTACTCACATCGCTAGAGTTGAACATGAACATAGGTTAAGTTAAACATGAACATAGGTTAGCTACCTATAGATACATATTGAATGATCAATAATCTGGTAAACGTTTATTTATATACTGAAACCTGTGAACTCACCAACTTCGTGTTGACATCTTTTCTTACATGTTTTCTCAGGTCACTAAGATAAGGCACAGGTGCACACATAGAACATGCATGGGATTCTTCTATTGATTGATGTTTTAGTAAATTGTTTGGACTATTTTGAATTGTGTCTGGTTTGGACTTTTGGACTTTTTGGGCGCGTGTGTTTTGCGCATTTACTTTTCTTTACACTTCCGCATTAAACTCTGATTGATATGATATTTTCATTTGAGTCCCATATAGAGTCGTTCAATGTAACTAATGACTGAGATCCTGGTTTGTCACTTCCCAAAACGGTAAAACTCCGTTAGTTGAAATTTGGGGTGTGACAGTGGTAGTGGTCACAGATGACAGTCGGGGTTGGCCGGAGGTGGCGCAGCGGCTGTGGTGGTCACCGTAGTAGGTGCAGGTTGCAGCGGGTGACGGCGGTGGTTCGTGGTGGTGTGAAGCTTGAGGTTGGTTGTGGGATTCGCATAAAGTTGCGTTCAGTTGTGAGGCTCCTGTTGCTCACTAAATTCAGGATTCCATCTTTGAGTGTGCGTTATTTGATCGCGAAGGAAGAAGCGTGATAGAGCCGAGTGTGCATGTAGTGTGTGTAGGGGTTGTTTTGCTCACGTATTCAAGGATGGATCAAGAAGATGGTTTAGGTGGTGACCATTAATGTTGAATCTGTGAACAAAAGCGTGAACGTGTATTTCTACATGAGCATTATGGTATTTTCCACATATTGTAGCAGCATGAAGTTGAGGGCTGAATTCGGAACCAACAATGGTGGAGTACAAAGGCGTGGTAGTGATGATGTTCGCCGTCAAGGTTTGCCCGAGAAGAATACGGAGGAGATGCGCATGGTGGTGGATGGCGGTAGAGCACGGTGGACATGAGAGATGGACTTGGTGGTAACCGATCACAGTGGTGGTTGTGCAGGTGACTCACGGGACACACAGTGGTGTTTGGACGGGCTAGGCTACGGCTCACAGGGAAAGGCAAGGGTTTGCATGAGGAGGATGGGGTTTGCATGACATACATAGAACTCGGTTCGGATATTAAAGTTCTAAACGAGTCATGAACGGTTTGATCCGTGTACTCGTGAAACTAGAGATTTTGGGGAAGGATGGACGAGCAGACGAGACCAAGTGTCGAGATTTTATTTATTATATTTTATACGTTACTCGACGTATGCTTAAGACGTGTCCTGATCACGCGATTGAAATTTTGACAGGTTTGGGCTACAAGCGTGAATGAGCGAGTTGTAGGGCAAAGATTCAAACTTAGTAACTGGTGAGTTTCTAATCCCCCTCTATTAGACGTTCTACTGTTTTGGGGCTATCGTACGCACATTCACGTGGTATTAATATAATTAATCGTGTTAAGGGTCACGGGTTATAAACCAATATGATTTGAGTATAAATTGCTTAGTTGAGAGTCGTCGGGTTTATGGCGTGTTCATAGAAATGTGCGAATTATAGAGACGAAATATTATTGTGCGACATGTTAAAGGTTGGACTGGGAAAGTCGGGCCTGTAGTTAAAAGGGTTATGATCACAGGTGGGGTATGTTGCGTTAGTGTCGTGTGTAAGGTGCAGGTGTAGTTAATGAGTCATGCATATGATGTGTGTTATTAAATGTTCATATTTGTGTTGTGTGCTTGTGTCGTTGTCCACGGGACACGACGGGTATTGTGTTTGCGTCTTGTCTTTACGACGTGGCAAACGGGATTGTGGAGGACGAGGTCCTTCGGGAAGTCACCAGGGGTGACATTTATTTAACAAGTTAATGATGAGCTCGGGGTGTGTTGATGCCCTGACGAGGGTGCAGTGATGAGGTATGTGTTTGCATGCGTACATATATGTGTTAATTTGCATGCTAGTGATCAGTCATATTTATTGTGTATGAGATTGTGTTAATGTGACGTGAAGAGTTAGATTGATCATTGAGTCAGGACTTGTGATGTGACGTGTGTAAGAGTCGTGTTAGTTATTTGTGAGAGTCTTGGTTAAGGCCGGATGTGTTAATGTCTAGGGTAGGGTGTGTTAACCAAGGGTCGAGTTAATATGTATTCTCGGGTATGAGTTGGTAGCATATTATGTTGAGTCTGTGTGGTTGTGATTGCAAGGTTACTACTGTTTATATTGGTAGTACGTGTTGAGTCTCGGGAGATAACGGTTATGGGATGTCGGCGGATGACAAGGGATTAGTCATTCGTTAATAAAGCGTAATTATATTTTATAAGGACCAGAGGGTCCTGGGTAAATTAAACCGAAGAACTTGGTGTGATGGTTTTTTATTTAAATTAAACTATTAGAACTCACTCAGCGTAGCTGACTTTGTGTGTATGTTAGATTGTTTGCAGGTAAGCAGTGTATTGACGTATCTTGGCTTGGAAGCGGCGTTACTCGGGTCGGTGTGCGGGCATTCGTAAGGTAAACCTAATAGCATTAAATGGTCATAAATGAGTTTTGAAAGACTTCCGATGTAGTTTGAATTGCAATAAATGTGTTTTTAATGAAAACGATCCATTATGAGAACCAACTGTAGGATGCCCGGGTTGGGGTCTTACATTAGACTCTTAAACACTGGATATCTAACCTCACATCAGAAAGCAACAAGGTCAGATTTTAGTACCTAATAATAATTCAATTGAGAATTATGTGTCACTAATATCTGAAGCATTTTATTTGCAGGATGATGAGATTGCTTGGTGGGTTGATTCAGGTGCAACTAGCCACGTATGCAAAAATCTTCAATGGTTTAAAGACTTTAAAGCAATTGAAGATGGGTATATCTTGAAGATGGGAAATGTTGCAACTGAACCAATCAAGGGATTAGGAACTGTTAATCTAGTTTTTACTTCTGGAAAGTCTTTACTTTTGAACAATGTTTTGTATGTTCCTGGGACTCGAAAGAACTTTTTACCTGGTGTCGTTTTGAACAATTGTGGTTACAAGCAGGTCTTAGAAAGTGACAAGTTTATCTTGTCAAGACATGGTTCTTTTGTGGGATTTGGCTATCTATGTAATGGTATGTTTAAGTTAAATCTAGATGTTTCTTTTAGTGATAATTCTGTTTGCATTGCATCTACTAGTTCTAGTAGTAATTTGAACAAATATGATTTATGCCATGCTAGACTAGGACATGTTCATTTTAAAAGGCTAAAAGATATGTCTAAAATGAGTTTAATTCCTGCTTTTGAAATGGTTAATGATAATTGCAACACGTTTGCTTTAACTAAGATTACTAGACAACCATTCAAAGATGTTAATTGGGAAACAAAAGAATTAGAATTGACACATAACGATTTATGTGATTTACATGCTACACCTTCTCTAGGAAACAAAAAATATGTTATCACATTTATTGAAGATGCATCTAGATTTTGTTATGTTTATTTGTTGCATTCTAAGGATGAAGCTCTTGATAAATTTAAAATATATAAACAAGAGGTAGATCTACATCAAAATGGGTTAATTAAAACTCTTCGTACTGGTAGAGGAGGTGAGTATTATAATCGAGTGTATTTTAAATCTACTGGTATAATACATCAGACCACGACTCCTTATACACCACAACAAAATGGTGTAGCTGAAAGGAAGAATAGGTTTTTAAAATAAATGGTTAATTCCATGTTATCATATTCGGGTTTGAGTGATGGATTTTGGGGTGAGTCTATGTTAACAACATGTTATCTATTGAATAGAGTTCCTAGTAAAAGGAACAAGACTACCCCATATGTGTTTTGGTACAAAAAGCCACCAAACTTGAGTTATCTTAAAGTTGTTGTTAGACTCACTAAACCAAAGAGGAAAACTTTGGGTGAAAGAATTATAGATTGTATATTCATTGGTTATGATGAGCATTCCAAGACCTATAGGTTCAATGCATTAGAATCTAATGACTCTGTGTCTGTTATTACTGTTATAGAGTCAAGAGATGCAATCTTTGATGAAGAAAGATTTACTTCTATACCTTGACCAAATGACATGAGTCATAGTTTGAAGGTTTCTCAAACTGCTAACACTTCAGATAATCCTAAAAATGTACCTTCCACTAGCTCTGAACCTAGAAAAAGTACAAGAGCAAGAAAACCCAAGAATTTTGGTAATTATTTTCAACTTTATTTAGTTGAAGGGTCAAGGAATGAGATTGAATCTCAATATCAATATTGTTTTAATATTGAGTAGGACCCAAGGACTTATAGTGAAGCTATGGCGTCCAGGGATGTTGCTTTCTGGAAAAAAGCAATCCAAGATGAGATTGATTCTATAATGCAGAACAATACTTGGAAATTAACTGATTTACCCCTGCATGTAAGCCATTGGGATAAAAATGGATCTTCAAAAGAAAAATGAAGGTGGATGGTAGCATAGACAAGTTTAAAGCCAGATTGATTATCCAAGGTTTTAGGCAAAAAGAGGGTATTGATTTCTTTGATACATATGCTCCTGTTGCTAGGATATCTACTATTAGGTTGTTATTGGCACTTGCTGCTATACATAACCTTGTGATTCACCAAATGGATGTGAAAACGACATTTATGAATGGTGAGTTGGATGAGGAGATCTATATGAAACAACCTGAAAGCTTTGTTTTGCCTGGCAATGAAAACAAAGTTTGTAAGTTGATAAAATCATTTTATGGTCTTAAGCTAGCACTAAAACAGTGGCATCAAAAGTTTGATGATGTGGTGTTGTCTAATGGTTTGTGTTAAACCAAGCACACAAGTGTGTATATAGCAAATTGGATACTTCAGGTAGAGGAGTAATTATTTTCTTATATGTAGATGACATGTTGATCTTGGGTACTAACCAAGATCAAGTTGATAAAACTAAAGAATTTGTGTCATCTAAGTTTGCTATGAAAGACATGGGGGAGGCTGAAGTGATTCTTGGTATAAAGATTACACTTGGAGAACATGGTATTTCTATTTCTCAATCTCATTATATTGAGAAGATGTTAAATAAGTTTATCTTAAAAGATTGTTCTCTTGTGCGTACTCATATAGATCCTAGTGTTAAGCTCTTACCTAATAAAGGTGTTGCGGTATCTCAACTTGAATACTCAAGAGCTATTGGATCTCTCATGTATGTCATGATTAGTACTAGGCCTGATATAGCCTTTGTGGTTAGAAAACTGAGTAGATATACTCACAATCCAGATTCACATAATTGGCAAGCAATTAGCCAAGTATTTAGATACTTGAAAGGAACCATGGATTATGGTTCGACTTATACTAGTTTTCCTTTCGCTCTTGAAGGATATTCAGATGTGAATTGGATTACTAACATGGAAGATCATTCTTCCACAAGTAGATGGGTTTTCATTCTTGGAGGTGGTGCATTATCTTGGGCATAAAAGAAACAAACTTGTATCACCAATTCAAAAATGGAATCGGAGTTTGTGGCATTAGCAGCAGCTGGTAAGGAAGCTGAATGGCTAAGAAATTTAATTTATGAGATTCCATTGTGGCCCAAACCGATATCACCTATATTTATCAGATGTGATAGTGAAGCTACTTTGGCTAAGGAATATAGTCAAGTGTACAATGGAAAGTCTAGACACTTAGGTGTTAGACATAGCATGATTCGTGAGCTCATCATGCATGGAGTGATATCAGTTGAGTTTGTGAGAATTCAACAGAACTTAGCCGATCATTTAACCAAAGGGTTAAGTAAAAAACTTGTGCACAAGTCGGCTGTAGGGATGGGATTAAAGTCCACCTAAATTTCTCATGTTGAGGTACCCAATTCCCATCTAATATGACGTTAGGTGCTGAATTCAATGTGGAAGGCTCAACATCTAGAAATTAGAACACATTAAACATCATCCCAAGGTATGTGTTCAGACCTGCAAGTTAAGGAGGTTGAAGGTTAACTTCTTAATAGTTCTTTTGAAAAATTGCATATACAGGTGCAAGAGTAGAAGAACTACATATATAAGCATGTAGTTTAGCCGCTTCAAAAAGCTAGGACTTGGCTTTGATGTGCTTATTGATGGATGGGACATATGCTAGTAAAATAGTGTCAAGCAAGAATATATAAGTGTATGAACTTTTGTGTATATTATCTTCATGTATTCATTATGAATAGAAATGGTTCAATCCACAGTGACACCCCAACATTCGAATATTTGGAATGTGTAATATACTAATATGAAATTTAATCATCACGATATTTCATTCATGCATTAGTTTGTTATTTGTTGAGGATTTATTTTAGTTAAACGAGGATTACACTAAAATGGAGGAGGATTGTTGGCTATTTTAGTGTAATTGGATTAACAAGTTGACCAAATTAATCATATTAAATATCAAACAAGTTAGAATGTGCGTAGTGCACACTTGTTTGAATTTATTTGATTACCTGATCAATACTTAGGGGCTAAGCCCCTAAGTAAAGGGTCTGGTGGCAGCGCCCCTTGGAAGCGGGGTCTAAGGAGCAGAGCCCCTGGCTGACACTTATTGCTTTATAAAAAAATGCATTAGAAATTAATTTTGTATAATTTATTATATAAAATTGTTATCAAAAGATTGGGTGGATTTTAATTAAATTAGAATTTGAAATTAAAAGTGATAAATGCCTTTGACAGTTATCTGATTTCCGAGTAAAATTGATTTTGGTCATACGTATTACATACGTTTTCTCTGGTTCATAAAATTCTCTAAAAATCCACCCTTGAATCTTGTCTCAATTCTCCAAGTTTTATCCGATTAAAGAATTTAGGGAACCACTAAATTAGAAGAATAATTAAAGTACAACTTCTCAGCTAGAGTTGTATCTAAGGGGGTGTTTGAATATATTTTTGGAAATTACTTATTTACTTATTAGATTTTTAAAAACCTAATAAGTCAATAAGTTATTTTTAAAGAGGATTTCTTGGGTTTTAATAATTATTTATTAACTTATTAGATATTTCAAGACAAAAAAATTCTAATTTTTTTGAGTTATCGACAAATAAGTCGATAAGCATTTTTTCACCTTACACTCAAACACCCGGACCACGTGTTTGGGTTCATCATCACCGGCCACGTTTCTCTCTTCTCTGTCCTACCGCGTGTTGCCTCCACACCCTGCCACCAAACCGCATTTAGCTTTCCTCACCGCCAGCCACATCTCATTTCGTCACCACCATACTCTTCTTTCCCTTTCTTCATGTTGGTTCTGTCTTTTGGGTCCTTCGATGATCAAATTGAAGGAAAGGGGCATTTGCAATCTTTTTTCTTCGATTTTAATTGTGCATTTTAATCGAAGGTTTTGGAATTATCTAGGGTTTCGATGGCAACGCCTTCTCACTTACCTGCCATTCCCGTTCAGGTATCCATCATATTGTGTGTGTTAATTAGGGGTTTGGTGTTCATAGGTGGGAACGTAAGAGTTAGATACAGATTATGTATGTGAGAGTTGCTTGATCTCACCTCAATAAGCTCCATTTTGTGGATTTATGCAATTTTAGTGGTTTGATTGGATGATAATCAATTTAGTGTGGATTAGGGCTTATTCTATTCAATTGCTCGACTTTATGATGGTGTTTACTATGGATTATTGGGTGGAATTTTTAGTTTGTAGGTCTTGATGCTTTAGATTTTAAATGACCATTATTGATTAATAATGATATTTGGGCAACATTTGAAAAAAAATCAATTCTGAACTTTGATTAAATGTTTAAAACATGGCAACATGCCAATCCAGATGTGAGATGAGGGGTTTTTTTTGCAGAATTTGGAGGAGGGAATTGGATTTGAGGTATTAAAATATCAAATTTACCTAATTAGTAATCATCTGTATTTATATGGATGCATGATATCACTCTCATTGCAATGCTTCATGGTTGAAATTAAGCTCTTAAAATTTGCATCTCTGAATGAAAATTGAAGCATATGGACTTTATAGACATGCACTTCCTACTCACGGTATGTTCTTTATGATCCTGGTTTATGTTTCAACTGCCATGTATTTAGCTATTGAGCCTCAAAATTTATGTTTTTGGGAGAGGATTATTTATATGAGGATTGTGACAGGGAGACCGGAGAAGAGGAAATTGGTACCGATGAAGGACAATTTGAAGATGACTAGGAGGTAGTATCTCTTTCTTTGCTTTTTTTTTTCTTTTACTAGGATGATAGACGTGTTTTGTTGTAGGATCCTGTTCTTGGAACATGTTATTCTATACATTTCTCACAGGTCACTTTTTTTGGAATACATGTTTGTGCTTATAATTGCAAGTGATTTGTTTAGGCAATTCAGATGTTCAGGCTATTTCTTTGTTTCTAAAGAAAGGGGTACGAGAGGCCAACACCGTATTCCTGAATCTGATCTTTGTAAGTCGAGAGTCCATTGTTAATTTATCAACCTTTTGACCAAAGAAGTCAAACTAATTTTAATTAAACTATGTGTCATTAACATGCATCACAAGTAGTGCATGTAGTGTGCAGAAGGTTTCCAAGAATAAAGATAGTGACATCAGAGATAGAAAAAGGGTTGAATCAAGAGTTTTGCGTGCTTCCGGGGATTGGAGAATTTGAATATGACACTAACGAGTCATATTACGAATATTTTGTAATGGTATTTTTAATCATTTGTTTAAATGTACATACGCGAACATTTTGTGACTGGTACTTTAATCATTCGTATAAATGTGCAGATTACCTGTAAAAGATTCAGGTTGCATTGCATTAATAACAACTTAAAGTGCAGCTTCAATTCTTTTGGGTCACACACACTAGCGGATCAAATTGTAGATTCAAACGACATGTTGCATTTTGTGGGGTATAGCCTGCATTTTTAAGCAGGTACGACTTCAGGTTGTATTTGGTGAGTTAATGTGATTAAGCTTGTTTTGAAATTAGGCAAATTAAAAGGAGAGTAGTTTTAGTACAAAAATAATTGTTTTTTATAAAGATTCAATCCCACACTCGGTCAATCAAGTTATGACTACGCAAGTTTTTAATAACTTCTTTCTGAACCTTAAAGGTGAAAATTTTGCAAATCTGATTTATTAAAAAAAACTAAAAGTTTAAATCTAGGCGGCTAAGGCCCTGTCAGTCGGTTTAATCTGATACATGGCATTTAAAGTGACCGGTTTTTTGCAGTGTTCATTTTGCAAATTCAAATCAGTTTCATGGAATTAGAGCTGTGTTTAAGATTTTTGTGAATTTGGGTTTAAGCTTTGCATATGTGTTTTTCTTTTGGTCGTGTTCATTTTGTAAATTCAGTTTCATGGATTTGGAGTTGGGTTTAAACTTTGTTAATTGAAACCCGTCATTGATAAAGATTTCTCATATGCTGCTACTTTCAAGTTGCTACCTTTATTGCATCTATATCTTTTTGTTTATGCTGCAAACTTAACTTTCTAAGTTATGTAGAAGTTAAAGTTACATCAACTTTTTAGTTAACTGTTTCCTACAAAAGAAATTTCATGTGCACAAAAAATTTAACAGTAAAAAACTTACAGAACATAAAAATATGTCATCTTATATAGTTTTGATAACTTTTTGTTTGTTGTAATCCATCTAGATCCACAGTTGGATTGGAGGCAATGGGAGGATGAGGCTCAAGTGAATCGGCATGACGTGTTAGCTGGTATTGTATAAATGAATCTATTTTCCTTGATGCATTGCTTGCTTTTGTTATTAAGCCTATATGTTAGAGTGAATATGAATGGGGTTATTTGTCTTCGTTTGTTCAACTTTAACTAAATGAACACGGTCACTCATACGAGTATATTATTACAGTTAGTCTGCCTCTCCCATGACTTTCCGGACCAACCAACCCGGTCTGTCCTCCAAATGTGACCATATACACTTGTATTTCATAACGCAGTACTGCACGTAGATATGATTAATTTGTTTTTTATGAGCTTATTTTGAGATAAATCTGTATTTCATGATTAGCTACTAATCATGGATTACTAATTTTGCATTTAGTTGGTATTTTCTTTACCATCAATAAAAAATATAATATGGGTCCTAATACAAAAAAAAGATGTTTGACATTATTAATTGTGCTAATTTGAAATGGTTTTAGAAATGAAAGCACGAGGGAGAATATGTTAATGACATTTACAGGCACAAGAAAAGTAACGTAACTCGGACGCACTTCGATGTTTTTTTTGTGTATGATTGGTTTTAGTACCTTATTTATCCCTTAAGTTATATGTTTTGCAGCATATGAGCTGAAAAATGGATGAAATAGGTGCAATAAAGTAGCAACTTGAAAGTAGCAGGTGATCTTTATTATTGTGTCATTGATTCTGTAAATGAAAATTCAAGAGGTTATCAGTATAGTCAATATCAATTGAGGTACCCTAATTTTTCCCCTTCCATCTTTAAAATGCCTTTACCATACAGTTTTCATGATAAACAAAAATATTAGGAAATTCTTGTCTTAGTCTGCATGCTGATTTTGCGATTATTTACTTATTTGAATTTCTTTTATGTAAATGTTTATGCTATAAGCTACACCTCGGCAACACCTTTTTAATTAAGTTCATATCGTGGAGATACTTACTAATTGAGCAATTTTATAATTTAAAATTTGGAAATTTTCTTATTTTTGTTTTGTTTTGTGCAGAACAGTATCTAGACTGACTAAAGATAACCTAAAAGATACTCATTCGGTGGTTCAGCCCTAACCTTTGAAGTGGTCGAGTCCTGGGTGACTTTTTTTTTTGCCTTTTCTTCACTTAACTTAATATATTTTTTAAAACTATTTTACGTTTAATTGTGTTTTCCAAGCACGGGTTTCGATATTTTATGTATTGGGTTTATCGAACACGCATTTAGGTATTTAGTATCGTGTAGGACTCCCCACCGCAACGCGCGGGTTAAGCCCACTAGTTTTTTATCTGAAAATATTCTATACGACTCTTATATCATCCTCGGTTATTTCAAAATTCTACAACATATTCATCGAAAACAAAATTGTCTCAATCAAGCATCCTTTACAATTTTGACTGCCTCATAAGTTGTATTATTTCACAAAGCGACCATATACTTGTGACTTCATTTTGGTGCTCGGTACTTTACATTATACAAAAGAATTATATTAGCGCCACTATTTGACATATTATCGATTAGCTGTGGTCCCGAACTCAAGGGTTAAAGTCGGTACCTGAAAAGTGTTTTTACCTTATAACTTAGATCTCTAACTCTGTTCGATATTGTATAATGTAAGACACGATTTAATACGTGGTTCTTATAATCATTTATCTTATTATTAAATGGTCAAATATAATTATTTATTTATTTAATAACATATGGTTAGTAATTAGTTGATGGACCTAATTACTCTTAATGGGTCATTAATGAGTTTTCATTTGGGTGTACATACAAATAGAGAGATTACTAGAGGGAATAGACTAATCGATTATTCTATTCTATCACCACTAAATCGTCCCTCTCTCTCTTCTAACCGTGAGCTCTCACGAACTTACCTAATACCATTCTAATCGTACACCCTAAACGGGAACCTGATCCAGATCAGAGATCATGTCGTCTTCCCTATTATCGGTGAACTTAGCAGATATATTTAATATATTGTTTTCCATTATATAATTACAAGAACTGATCAACATGTGGTATCAGAGCAGATGTTGATAAATCAGTTCTTGTTTCTTTCCCTAAACTGGAATAAGAATCGGAGAACAAAAGTTCTTTTAAAATCATCAGAAAATCGTTTTTACTAAGTTCACGGTTTTCTGTTTTATTAAAAATATCACATTTTTTGATCTCATAAAATTCGAGATCCATTAATATTTTCGAAATCTGTTTAATATCATGTTCCAGATTTCGATTTCAGGTTTTATCTGATATTATTGAAGAACAGCTTATGAACTGTTCTTCGTGTTCATCGTTATTTTGATGAAAATCCCATTAATTTGGGATGAATAATTATTTTGATTGTGTTTTTCTAAAAATCTTGTAACTTTATCTCCAAGTTTCAAATTAAAATTTATTTTATTATTTTAAATAAAGAAACTTGGATATAGTTAATAACTTAAAAAGATTTTCGAAATTTGAAAATACAATCAGAATCCCTTATATTTAGCACTGCCTTATCAGGCCTTAACATTCACAATTTGGTCTCTCACGGTTGTGTTTACGGGTTTCTACTTCACGGTTTATGATTCACGGGTTAGGTTTACAGGTAATAAATTTACAGTTCATAGTTCACGGTTTACAGTTCATAATTCAAGTTCACGGGTTTTACCTTCTGAGGCCGTGAACGTTATAGAAACCGTGAACCTTAGTTGAACTGTGAACCTTTTGTTGAACCGTTAACCTTAGTTGAACAGTGAACCTCTTCCTGAATCGTGAAGCCTTATAGAACCATGAACCCTCATCATGAACCGTGAACCCTCATCTTATCCGTGAACTGTAACATCCCGTAAAATCCTTATACTTATGGGTCGGTGAATGGACGACCCGAAAGCATCATGGAATAAGTCAAATGATGGTAGTGACACGTGATGTTTAAATGAATGGAATTCAAATGATAAATAGTCGACCATTTATAACCTCAAGCTAGAACGGCGTAAGTTCGGAAGTGCGAGGACCCGGATGAAACTTCGGATGACTTAAATATCCCTCTAAGTGTAAACCCTAGGTCCATCTTGGACCCTAGGTACATGACGGCAGAAAAGAGAGTCGGGAGAGAGAAGTGGCCGGAGATGAAGGGCAACGGCGGCGGAGCAGAGGTTTGGAGTGCCATCTCACGCAAGGTAACACTCGTTCTCACCCTTTTATTTCTTGTTCGTTTTGATAGGTGACGGAACCCGGTTTGGTTGGGTTTCTTTTTCACGAACGTCGACAACCACGACGGTGACTGACCGGACGTGGGTGCGACTCGGGGATGGCGCAACAGGATGGGATGACCTGCTCGGATTAGCGTTAGACAATGGAGTGAAGCCGAGCATGGAGGTCCGACGGATTGGTGCGGGTGGCCGATGGGTTTGTTGAGGCAGCAGCGGCTAGTTGGTGGCGGTTGGGTCTCGGTGCTAGGCTTCAACAGTGATACTCGGTGGCTGTGGGTGGGTGGCACACCACGGCAAAGGACATGCGGGGCATGACGGGACGCGGTGAATCGGTGATGCTGATGCATGGCCGACTAGAATCATAGCTAGGTGAAGAAGACGTCGGCGGTGTGCGGCATGGACAATGAAACCTATAACAGCACTTGGACGGTATCAGGTTGCATCAAGATGGTGATGGCATCAAGATCGTTGCATGGTGGATGCACTTCCACGCGTGGGAACTCGACTAGGGTTTCTTGTGACTAGAAGGTGGCGGGAGAATGAGAGTGGTACAAGGTGAGGGAACACGATGGTGGTGGTGGTGGTGGTTCACGGTGGGGATTGGGGAGGAGAGTGGGATCGGGTTGCACATGATTAGAGTGGTTGAGTCCAGAGTTGCATGGCAAGGTTTGAACGTGCATGCATGGGATTTAAACGATCCAGGTACACGAGTTTGTAAGCGGGTCAAGGACGATCCGAATCACGTGTACTCATGGACGGGTTTTGAGCAAATGGAGATGATGAGCGGTTAAGACCGAGCATGGGGTTTATTTAGTTAATATAGTAATTCAACGTACGTACTGCATATTCTGATCAGGTGATCACGTGTTTGTTAGGTTCGGACTTAAAGCATGATTGGACGAGTTGAAGGGCAAGAACTGAAACTCAACATAACCGGTGAGTTTCTAATCCCCCTCTTTTAAACGTTTTACTGTTTTGGGGCTAACGTACATACATTTATGAAGTGTTAATATAGTTAATCGTGTTAAGGGTTTCGGGTTCTAACCCGATATGCTTTGAGTATAAAATGCTTATTTAAGAGTCATAGGGTTTATGGTGTGTTCATAGAAATTTGTGAGCAAGAGAGGTGGGTTGTTAATGTGCGACGTGTTAAGGGCTGGTCAGGGAGAGTCAGGCTAAATGTTAAATGGTTATGATTGAATGTGGGATATGTTGTTCTAGTGTCGTGTGTGAGGTATAGGTGTAGTTAATGAGTCTTGTATGTGATGTGTGATATTATGCGTTTATATTTATATGTCGGGTTTGCCTCGTTGTCAATATGGCACGGCAAACGGGATTGTGAAGGGTGAGGTCCTTCAGGAAGTCACCAAAGGTGACCTTTATTTAACAAGTTACCGATGAGCTCGGGGTGTGTTGAACTCCCTGATGAGGGTAACCCTGACGAGGGTGCAGTGAAAGGTATGTGTTTGCATGCGTATATATGTGTTAATTTGCATGCTATTAACGAGTTATATTTATTGTGTGAGAGATAGTGTTAACGTGATGTGTTGATGATATTATTGTGGTATGTAGAGTAGAATGACTGTTGTGCCAAGATTGTGATGAGACGTACATGATTGTCGTGTCAGTTATTGGTGAGCACCTTGGCTAGGGCCGGGTGTGTTAATGTCTAGAGTATGTGTATTATCCAAGGGTCGAGTTAGTACGTGTTCTTTGATATGAGTGGTTTGTATGGTAAGATAAGTCTATATTATCTAGATGGTACTGTTGTTACCATTACTATTGTTAGTTATTATTAGTGGCACGGGTTGAGTCCCGGTGACGGTCGGGTATGGGAGGTCGTGGGATATCATGGGGTTAACTATGCGTTAAAGTAAAACTAATTTGTAAGGACCGAAGGGTCCGGAGTGGATTAAGTTAATGAATATAACGACGATGGTTTTTATTTAAATTAAACGATTAGAACTCACTCTGCGTAGCTGACTTTGTGTGTACGTTAGATTGTTTTGCAGGTAAGCGTAAAGTTGGCGTATCTTGGCTTAGAGGCGGCGTTACTCGGATTAGTGTGCAAGCATTCGTGAGGTAAACTGAATAACGTTAATTAGTAACAAATGAGTTTTTAGAAAGACTTTCGCTGTAGTTTGAATTGCAATAAATGTGTTTTAAATGAAAATGACCCGTTATGAGAACCAACTGTGGGTTGCCCGGGTTGGGGTCTTACATGTACCTTCACTTGACCGTGAACCTTGCCTTATATGTGGCTAAAATTTTTTTTACTCGCGGGGCGCGCTGCCCCTACAACCCCTAGCAAACTCACTGCGCTAACAGGGGGGGTTTGCTATTAATAAATGTTTTAGTTTTGTTAAACCTTAAAATTAAATGTTTTTCAAAACCTTTAAAACCTACTTGAATAACACCTAATGCTTTACTTCTGCCCAAAGGTGATGTGATGCATGTGTATACTTATTAAAGCTTAAATAAACATTATAAATTAGTGCTTGTCATGATAATAACTTAGAAAACATGATAAACTTAAATAACACCTAAAGTTTCACTTCTGCCCAAAGGTGATGTGTTACGCATGTAAAGTTATTTAAGTCTATTTAAGCACTACTTCGCCTAATATAACTAAGTGTTTCTACTTCTGCCCAAAGGTGATGTGTCACATTTAGTTTTCGCGAAACTAACTATCTGCATACTAAACAAATGTTTCACTTCTGCCGAAAGGTGATGTGTTACATTCTTACTGCACATACTCATAATTAAAATTGTTCCTAATACTAAACAACTGTTTCACTTCTGTCCAAAGGTGAAGTGTTACATTGTTTAAGTAGAACCTAATTAATCTATTATTTTGGTGATTATAATAGATATTTATCACAGCTTCATTAATATAATGGTCCTTACTTCCGTCTGCCTTAGTTTAAGTTACCCTATAGACACTCTAAGTTCTTCTTTAGCAATTAGTATCTTAATATTTCTCGTATAAAATCCACTACAGCCCCTAACTTGGGAATCGAAACTTTGAATGGCACGAACTTCTCTGCTTGGAAAGATTCCCTGGTGCTGTCTCTCGGCTTGATGGAATTCGATCACGCACTCAACAAGCCTGCACCTGCTGATCTTACTGACAAAAGCACTGCTCAAGACATAATCAAGCATGAGAAGTGGTCGAGGTGTAACTGCATGGATCTTGTCCTAATGAAGAACTCTATCAGTCCGATCATCAGAGGAGCTATACCAGATTCTACAGATGCTAAGACTTATCTGGCTTCTGTGGAGGATCAATTCAAGGGAACTTCTAAGGCGCATGCTAGTACTCTAATTCTGAAGCTGGTGACTGCAAAGTATGACGGGATCAGCGGTATTCGTGAGCACATCATGATGATGAATGACATGTCCCGTAAGCTCAAGGGATTAGACATGGAAATCAGTGGCGGCTTTCTAGTGCACTTTATCATGACTCTCTTCCTATGTCTTTTGAATCTTTCAAGATCAACTACAACACACAGAAAGACAAGTGGACGATGAGTGAGTTGATTGCAATTGTGTCCAAGAAGAAGAGCGTCTAAAGCTAGACAGACTAGATGTTACTTATCTCATGTCCGCTGATTCAAAGAAAAGGAAGGGTAATTTCCGTAAGAAGGAATCTTATAAGGTCCAGAAACAAGATGCAAATGGTGCTTCCAGTTCTAAGAACTTCAAAGGGAAGTCTCACTGCAAGTTCTGTCGCAAGGCTGGACATAGATAGAAAGACTGCCCGGACTTTAAGGAGTGGCTGAGCAAGAGAGGTAATCATCTTTATATGATACTTGAGTCCTATAATTTAAATATTCCATCTAATACATGGTGGTTTTATTCTGGTTCTATGGTTCATGTAACCAACTCTTTACAGGGATTCATTACAATCCAGAAGCTGGAAAGAAACCGAAGAACACTTAAGATGGGAAATGGAGAAGAACTAGTTGTCAAAGCTGTGGGAACCTTAGAATTAATTATGAAAACTGGTTTATGTATTAAACTTTATGATACCTTATATATTCCTAAGATTACTCGGAATCTAGTATCAGGACCAAAGTTAGACATTGACAGTTTTGTTTGTTCTCATGGTCATGACAAACTTTCTATTGTGTTAAATTCTCAAGTCTTTAGACGTGGTTATCTGGATGATGGTCTCTATAGATTAGAACTAGATGATACTTTTTCCAAGTTTTTGTTATCATATAATATTAATGAAAACTCAACAAAGACTAAATGAAAGCGAGACTTAGAAGCTTCATCCATGCTGTAGCATCAACGCTTAGGCCACATTTCACGAGAACGCTTATCTCGTCTCATGAAGAATGAGGTGTTACCATATATCGATTTCAATGATTTTGGAACATGTGTCAAATGCCTTAAAGGTAAAATGACATCAGCAAATAAGAAAGGTGTCACTAGGAGCTCTAATTTATTAGAACTCATTCACACTGATATTAGTGGCCCTTACCCCATTGCTGGTATAACAGTACATACTTCATTTATCACTTTTATTGATGATTATTCTCGTTATATGTACTTGCATCTTATTAAAGAAAAATCTGAACCACTTGCGATTTTTAAAGATTATAAAACTGAAGTTGAAAAACAACTTGATCTTCAAATATCAGATAGAGGAGGTGAATATTATGGCAGACATACTGATGTGGGTCAGGCTCCTGGACCATTTTATGAGTTTTGTAAGGGCCAGGGGATCGTGAACCAGTACACCATGCCCAGTAGTCCTCAGCAGAACGGTGTTGCCGAGAGAAGAAATAGGACCCTAATGAACATGGTACGCAGTATGTTAGCCAACTCAGGTTTACCCTCATTCCTCTGGACCGAGGCCTTAAAAGCAGTTGTTCATATACTCAATAGAGTTCCTTCCAAATTTGTCCCTAAAACTCCTTATGAACTCTGGACAGGAAGGAAACCGAGTCTTAGATATATGAAAGTATGGGGCTGCCTTGTCGAAGCTAAACTCTATAATCCATTCTTAAAGAAACTTGACATGAAAATTGTCACTTGTTACTTCATCGGTTATCCCGATCACTCAAAGGGTTATAGATTCTACTGTCCTTCTCACGTCACTCGTATTGTAGAAACCAACCATGCCAAATTCCTTGAGGATTTTAAGGTCAGTGGGAGCAGTGAAAATCTTTATCCAGATTTAGAAGAAGTACAAGACGCGGGGGGGGGGGGGGGGGGAGATTCGTCGCTTAGATTAACTCCGATTACTTCTCTTGTACACCACGTTGCACCGCACGTCACTGCACCACTTCCTCCTCCCTCAGATCTTAATGCTACTCCTTTTATACTAGAGAATGAAGGCACATCAAACGACCGACATGAAGACAATGCCGAACCCGATAATCAACTCAGGAGGTCGTCTAGGTCCAAAAGGCCTACTAACTTTGATGATTTTGTTACCTACCTGGCTGAAGCTGAAATGGATGCCGGAAAGTTTAAAGATCCCACTTCTTACCATGAAGCCATTAGCAGTGATCAGTCTTCTGAATGGAACAAAGCTATGATTGACGAGCTTGACTCCATGAAGAAAAATGATGTTTGGGATTTAGTTGAATTACCCAACGGTGCTAAACCCGTAGGATGTAAATGGGTATACAAAGCTAAACTAGATCCGAATGGAAACATTGAACGCTATAAAGCGTGATTAATTGTGAAGGGTTTCACTCAGAAAGAAGGAATCGACTATCAAGAGACCTTTTCTCCTGTTTCTCGAAAGGATTCATTAAGGATCGTGATGGCCCTAGTAGCTCACTTTGACTTAGAGCTACATCAGATGGACGTCAAAACCGTTTTCTTCAACGACGACTTGAACGAAGACGTGTTCATGAAACAGTCTGAAGGTTTTCAACCTGAAGGTCAAGAACATCTAGTCTGTAAGTTGAAGAAATCCATATACGGGTTGAAGCAGGAATCACGTCAATGGTACATAAATTTTGATGAAGTCATGAAGAAACAAGGTTTCCTTAAGAATCAAGTGGATCAATGCACCTACCTCAAGATGAGTGGGAGCAACTTTACTATACTTGTGCTTTACGTAGATGACATTCTATTGGCAAGTAATAGTTTAGATATTTTTTCATGAGTCGAAGCGTTTACTCTTGCATAACTTCGACATGAAGGATCTCGGAGAGGCTTCTTGTGTTATAGGCATCGAAATACACCGAGATAGATCTAAGCGCATTTTGGGATTATCTCAGAAAGCCTACATCGAACGGATCCTCACACGTTACAATATGCAACACTGCTCTCCTTCTGTAGCTCCAGTAGTTAAGGGAGATATTTTCGGTTCTTTCCAATGTCTAAAAACAGATGTTGAAAAGGAGCAAATGAGAATGATACCTTATGCATCAGTAGTTGGGAGCGTCATGTATGCTCAAGTCTGTACTCGTCCGGATATCGCTTATATTGCTGGAATGCTTGGCCGTTATCAGACTAATCCTGGCCTTGATCACCGGAAAGCAGCTAAGAAAGTACTTCGATATCTGCAAGGGACGAAAGACTATAAACTGACTTATAGAAAAAGAGATAATTTAGAAGTGGTTGGTTATTCTGATTCTGACTTTTCTAAGTGCAAAGACGACAAGAAATCCACTTCGGGGTACATCTTTATGTTAGCCGGCGGACCTATCTCTTGGAAGAGTCATAAGCAACAGCTGACCACAACATCCATTATGATGGTAGAATACATAGTTGTGTATAACGCGACCTGTCATGGAATTTTGCTAAAGAATCTGATCACTTGACTCAAAATAGTTAATTCCATTTCTAGACCATTGAAGCTTTATTGTGATAACTCAGTTGCCGTTAATTTCTCGAACAGTAACAATTCAACTGGAGTTGGATTATATCTTGATACAAAGTACTTGTTCGTACGTGAGCGAGTTGAGGAAAATAATGTTTGTATTGAGTATATAAGTACTAAAGTTATGCTTGCGGATCCGATGACTAAAGGTCTCCCACCTAAAGTTTTCGAATAACATGTTTCGAAGATGGGCTTTTCTAAAGACCTTATTTAGTAGCATAATTGTATTTACTTACGTTTATTAATGAAATTTCCTCAGTTATTTGAATTTGTTTCTCTCTAAATATGTTATGCATGCCTAACGACATATAAATACTAATTATACAAATCAACGTTAAAGGGCTTACTTATAAATTTGATCCTAAATTTACTTAAGTTTTAAATTGGGATTGTAGTATGATTAATGGGGGTCTTGAGTTGGATATCGATTCAATAACTGTATTTCTCTGCTACAGTTTTGGTTTAAAACTAAAATGAGTATTAAATTTGCAGACTTACTAATGCTCATAATAATTTATTACTCAGCCAAGTGGGAGAATGTAAGACACGATTTAATATGTGGCTCTTATAATCATTTATCTTATTATTAAATGATCAAATATAATTATTTATTTATTTAATAACCTATAGCTAGTAATTAGTTGATGGGCCTAATTACTATTAATGAGCCACTAATGAGTTTCCCCTTGGGTGTATATACAAATGGAGAGATTACTAGAGGGAATAGACTAATCGACTATTCTATTCTATCACCACTAAATCGTCCCTCTCTCTCTTCTAACCGTGAGCTCTCACGAACTCACCTAGTACCATCTTAATCATACACCCTAAACGGGAACCCGATCCAGATCAGAGATCATGTCGTCTTCCCTTTCATCGGTGAACTTAGCAGGTATGTTTAATATATTGTTTTCTATTATATAGTTACAAGAACTGATCAACATATAACCTTTTACTTTTAGACTCATTTTTAACCCTTGTTCACGATTAACATCCATAGAGATATTAATGCGGGTGAAGGCCTAGGAGCTGAAACCGTTCCGGAATGAGATCCGGATTGAGCTGGAACCCGATCAAGTTGGATATGTGAATCAAGATGGATATGTGGATCAACTTGGATGATTTGAAATTTGAATTCATTTAATAATTTGGATCAACTTAGATCTCTAACTCTGTTCGATAGTGTATAGTATAACCTTTTACTTTTAGACTCATTTTTAACCCTTGATCACGATTAATATCCATCACAGATATTAATACGGGTGAAGGCCTAGGAGCTGAAACCGTTCCGGAATGAGTTCCGGATTGAGCTGGAACTAGATCAAGCTGGATATGTGAATCAAGATGGATTTGTGGATCAAGTTGGAAGATTTGAAATTTTAATTCATTTATCTAATTTTTTTTTAGACATATTATAAAGGATAATTAGTGTTTTTGGATAATAAATATTATTTGCAAAACCCTTTGGCTTTAGGCTTTGATCAGGTAGATAATTTTTGAGCCATTTGATTACGTTAAGAATTCTTGAGCCATTTGATTGGTATATTTTTATCGGCAAAAAGTCACTAAATATTAACCAATTTTAAAAAAGTGTTCTGCTAAAATCACTTAATTTTTTTTATGCGTACCAAAAACCATTCAGCTCTTTTGTTTGTGTCCTTTTTTTCGAAAACAGCAGGGCAAGCCCCAAACCAAACATACAGACCCGAGTCAGCAAACAAACACAGAAAAAAGAAGACCAAAACCAGGTGACTGTCCAACACAGAAAGAAAAAAGTACCAAAACAGAGTTATAGTATAGTAACCACATTCATACAAAGTTAAAACCAACCCAGTCCTTCCAAGTCAGATTCTTGCTCTTTGACCTGTTCTTAAGCCAAAAGTAACCGATTCATTTTATGTTTTCAATAATTCTTTTCACTTTGACTATTTTGTTTGAGAATTGAGCTTCATTCCTTGTCTTCCAAATACACCATAGAGAAATTAAGATGATACCGTGGAAGATGCCTTTATCAATTTGTACCGTCTTGTGAAGTTTCAGTAGATCTTTGACCGAGAATGCAAAGACCTGATGACACTTACACTAACGGGAACACATGTTGCCAAATCACAGTCGCAGCAAAACACGAGGTGAATAAGTGGTCTGTAGTTTCCGGGTCATCTTCACAGAAAGGACACATTTGAGATAGAACCGGAAGATTTCTTATGTTTGTGTCCTAATGTTGTAAAATTAGGTATCTTTTGTAGGTTACCAAGTTAATAATCATACCTTAGTGTAGTCAAAGTAAAAGTCAAAGGTTCAACCATTCTTGGAGCACCGTGAGTCGTAAGAATACAATGTTTTAAGAGGTGGGTCCTTGTCACATTGTTACCTTTCATCATCACAAATCAATGGAACCATAGTTATACTTGATACATCAACTATTTTCAAAATTAAAATTAATAGCACAAAAGTATTGATATGAACTAGCATCTTTCCTTCCGACGTCACAGTAACTAATTAACATAATATGAAAACAATAACTAACATAAAAAGAAGACCATTCAGTTGGTACTAAATCAAAGTAGCTTATTCAGAAACTTGTATGAAACTGTCCCTAACACGTCTTATATTCACAGATTCCCCTGGCACTTTATCACCATCATCGACATGAACATTACCTGTATATTGTTTAAGTAGTTTTTCATATATTAAGTACTTTTTATTTTAAATGGAAAGTATAGAGATAAGAAGGAAAAAAGGGTTGTATAGACTCGTCTTTTTGTTAAGTTATATGTATATAGTTTTTCATATATTAAGTACTTTTTATTTTAAATGGAAAGTATAGAGATAAGAAGGAAAAACGGGTTGTATAGACTCTTAGAGGGTGTTTGGGATTGCGTTGGAAAACTGCTTATTGATAAGCCAATAAGCTAAAAAAAGTGTTTGACAAACATAAAAGCACTTTTTGTTTTAACTTTTTGATAAAGCTAAAAAGTTGTTTTTTAAGAAGCCACAAATTCATGGCTTTTCAAATGACTTTTGGCTTTTGCAATAAAATATTACCAATCTACCCCTAACAATTTCTAACAAATAAATATATAAAATATAAAAATGTCTTTTTTGGTCATTTTACGTGAATAACCTAAGCCAAACACTTTTTAAAAAATAATTTATTGACTTATTGACTTTTCCCATCACAAAAGCTAATCCAAACACTTTTTTAAAAACTGTTTTTCAAAAAGTCATAAGCTAATAAGCACTTTTAACAAAAAAACACTTTTAGAGTTAAATAAGCAATCCCAAACACCCTCTAAGCATGATCAAAACCTAATAAACGAATAATTTTAATTGTTTTTATACCTATTCCATAATTTCAAAATCCATCAAACAAACATACCATAATTACTAATTATTTTAAATATTTAATAGTTGGATTTTGATCATTTTGATATTCGATTTGAGAAAATAAGTAAATAACGGTAGTAAAATTTAATTGTTGATATAAGAGTACAACTAATATAGCGATCAAACTTGTTTGAAGTGATTCTTGAGTCGAAATCATCACAACCAAAAAATTTAACACCTACCAAAACATGCATATAAAGATACATTATAGAAGAAGATATTTTTTTAGTTATGCTAAAACCTAGATTGATGTATTAATTTAGAAGTTCAAATTGTTTGATGTTTGTGAACAATATATTTTTGAACGTAATCCGCTGCTAGTGAACATAAAAGGTCATAAATCTAGTGCAAGATAATCAATTTCAGAAATTGAATAACTAATTTACCTTGATCGTTGAAGTCGACTGTGTTCACGACGTAATTGTAATTATGTTAAGTTAGAGGTGTAAATTGGAATAACTTCGTTTTACATCCCCTTTAGAGGTGTAACGGAAGCGATAAGTGGGCGTGTTTTTCTATGAGATAATATGATATATAGAGTGTTAGGGTAATCAGATTCGGTTCACATTGGGAAGTTACGAAATAGTACATGTAATTGCATGTGATGTGCAGGCGTAACTCCTCGGATTTTATTCTTTTATTCTACTAGCTTAGAACCCCGTGTACTACACCCAGGGTGAAATATATCATAAATAATTTTCTTAAATTTTTATGCATATATTTTTATTGATGTAAAAATGTATTACATATACTAAGGATAAAAAAGTCTTTAAAATATGTAAAAATTAATACATAATTGAGTTTTGAAAATACGTTGATTACTTTTAATATAATTTGACTTTCATTCATTATTTTGTTAGAAATAATTGTTATCCAAGTTTGAAAAGTTAATGGGCCAAAAGTGTATATAGCTTAAAGTTGTGTATTTAGAGTCTAATTGTAATTATGTTAAGTTAGAGGGTTCAATGTGTAATTGGAAAACCTAGAAACGGTTCATTTAGTGACGCGTCGTTTGATGAAAGAACACGGCATATTGATCGTGGTGTCAAGGTCAATCAAAAACATTTATATAAACTACTACTTATCTACCTTAGACTGTAGATAGTGAAGTAGGGTTGTCGAATCCACAGGGAATCAGTGAAAAGATTAATTGCTTAGTTTAATAAATTATGTTAATTAAAATTCAAATTAAATAAAGAATGTAACATCCTTCAAACTTCAGGTTCTAGGTTTCACATAAAATTCAGTTATTCAATTTAGACACCACATAGACATAGTGTTATAAAATTAGTTAAAACAGTAATTAAAAACAAGTTGTTGTCAGCAAACCTATACGACCAGTTTTGTCATAAACTAGTATAATTCAACTACCCAATTTACAAGTGTCAAGTTTACCCCCTTTAGTCACCCAACCCTGCTACTAGGTTTTATCATAAACCGAACAAGATTGTAAAACGAGAAAATTCAAAGCACTCAAATAAACTGTTTAAATTAACTAATACATTAATCTGTTTTGTTATTGTCAGAAACTAAACAGATCCAAAAACATAAACAACTGAATCAAACATAAAAACTTATACGAACCATCCATCGAAAGGAAACCACAAATGATTTTAGCCAATCATAATAAACAAAGAATTAAATACTGTCACCATATAATTCTCCATATAAAAACTAACCTACTAGAATACTCAATTCGATTACAAACGAAAACAATAAAAACTTAGGGTGAAGGGAGCACAACCCTCACCAAAATTTTACCCTCACCAAACTAACCAATGAGGGTGTGCCACCTCACTTTAACCATCTTCCTACCCTAATACCCTAAAGTGAAGGGGGCACAACCCTAACAAAACCTTTTTATTTATTTTAAATAAAACAAATAATAATAATAATTAAAATAAATTCATTAATAAAAAAAGTACATTAAAAATAAAAAAAAACACTAAATTTAAAAAATACATAAAAATAAATCTAGAAATCACAAGGTCACCCGTATCGACGAGTTTTGGCTAGAACCGGCCTTTGATTTTTTCCGAGTACCGGCTTTTGACTTTTTGGAGTCCATGATTTTTAATGGTAGAAAGAAATGGTGTGATTTTAATGGTATAAATGTATTGTATATATAGGGAAATTTTTTTTATTTAATGGTTAACGGCTAGAAAATGAGAAGAGACCTCGGGTCCGCAAAACACAACAAATTGATTCGGGTAAGGGGTCAGCGGCGGTGATGTCACAGCCGCACGGGTTCCCCTACCCGAGCCCCTTACCCGTGCGAACTCCTTATTCTGGAACTAGATCAAGCTGGATATGTGAATCAAGATGGATTTGTGGATCAAGTTGGAAGATTTGAAATTTTAATTCATTTATCTATTTTTAGACATATTATGAAGGATAATTAGTGTTTTTGGATAATAAATATTGTTTGCAAAACCCTTTGGTTTTAGGTTTTGATCAGGTAGAGAATTTTTGAGCCATTTGATTACGTTAAGAATTCTTGAGCCATTTGATTGTTATATTTTCATCGGCAAAAAGTCACTAAATATTAACCAATTTTAAAAAAGTGTTCTGCTAAATTCACTTAATTTTTTTTTATGCAGACCAAAAACCATTCAGCTATTTTGTTTGTGTCCTTTTTTTTCGAAAACAGCAGGGCAAGCCCCAAACCAAACATTCAGACCAGAGTCAGCAAACAAACACAGAAAAAAGAAGACCAAAACCAGGTGGTTGTCCAACACAGAAAGGAAAAGAGTACCAAAACAGAGTTATAGTATAGTAACCACATTCATACAAAGTTAAAACCAACCCAGTCCTTCCAAGTCAGATTCTTGTTCTTTGACCTGTTCTTAAGCCAAAAGTAACCGATTCATTTTATGTTTTCAATAATTCTTTCCACTTTGACTATTTTGTTTGAGAATTGAGCTTCATTCCTTGTCTTCCAAATACACCATAGAGAAATTACGATGATACCGTGGAAGATGCCTTTATCAATTTGTACCGTCTTGTGAAGTTCTAGTAGATCTTTGACCGAGAATGCAAAGACCTGATGACACTTACACTAACGGGAACACATGTTGCCAAATCACAGTCGCAGCAAAACACGAGGTGAATAAGTGGTCTGTAGTTTCCGGGTCGTCTTCACAGAAAGGACACATTTGAGATAGAACCGGAAGATTTCTTATGTTTGTGTCCTAATGTTGTAAAATTAGGTATCTTTTGTAGGTTACCAAGTTAATAATCATACCTTAGTGTAGTCAAAGTAAAAGTCAAAGGTTCAACCATTCTTGGAGCACCGTGAGTCGTAAGAATACAATGTTTTCAAAATTAAAATTAATAGCACAAATCAATGGAACCATAGTTATACTTGATACATCAATTATTTTCAAAATTAAAATTAATAGCGCAAAAGTATTGATATGAACTAGCATCTTTCCTTCCGACGTCACAGTAACTAATTAACATAATATGAAAACAATAACTAACATAAAAAGAAGACCATTCAGTTGGTACTAAATCAAAGTAGCTTATTCAGAAACTTGTATGAAACTGTCCCTAACACGTCTTATATTCACAGATTCCCCTGGCACTTCATCACCATCATCGACATGAACATTACCTGTATATTGTTCTGTGCAAGGACGCAGAGTTTCCATCTCAGATTCTCTGAAACCTTCCAAAGCAACCTAATAAGATTGCAAATGATGTGAAAAACAATGAAACAAGTAATTATGAAAACTACAACCCCTTTAAAGATTAAGTCAAACTGACGATGACAAAATCATCATGTGGAGCAACGTTTTAAGAGTTGGGATCATCATTAGTTATACTTGATATACATTACTTATTTTCAAAATTAAAACAAACAATAAGTAAGACTATTCGATAAGTAAGAAAGAAACCTTAGCGTGAGAGACAACACGAACTTGTTTATCCGGACGTTCAGACACCATATAATTATGCACAACTCTCCTTGCCTCAACAACATTTAAATGTTGCTGTATCAGAGGAAGCAGAGTTTTTATCTCAGAAGCTTCCAAATCTTCCAAAATAAGAGTTGTTACAATTTTAGTCAGTTTATCACTAATTCTCTTCGTCGGCTCGCATTCAAGATCGGCACCTCCCATAGACCATAGGCTCCTCGGTGAAAGACCAAGGTGAAACATTAATGCGGTCATCTGTTAGGACAAAGACCAATTTGGATCAAAATCTAATTTTAACCCCTAAAAACTTAAGCAAACATCAAAAACCAAAAAAAGAAACAAAATACTGATTAATTTTTCGAATCAAGAACAAAACAGAAGTATTAATCACTTACAATAGCGGATCGTGGACGGATGATCATAATTGATGACCTCATCTCTGGAACCTATTAATTCCAGCAACAAAAACAAACAAAGAGAGGATATAAATAGAATTTATTTTCAAAATTATGAAAACAATAAGTAAGAAAGCTTAGCGTGAGAGACAACACGAACTTGTTTATCCAGACGTTGAGACACAATATAATTATGCACAACTTTCTTTGCCTCAACAACATTTAAATGTTGCTGCATCTGAGGAAGCAGAGTTTTTATCTCAGAAGCTTCCAAACCTTCCAAAATAAGAGTTGTTACAATTTTAGTCTGTTTATCACTAATTCTCTTCCTCGGCAAGTCTTCAGACCCTAGGCTCCTGGTCTTCAGACCAAGGTCAAACATTAATGCCGTCATCTGTTAGGACAAAGACCGCAAAGGATCAAAATCTAATTTTAAACCCTAAAAAATTTAATCGAAAAAAGAAAACAAAACAGAAGACTTACAGATGGTCGACGGATCAGCTGAGTGATCGACCGGATAATCGATGACCTCATCTCTGGAACCCTATTATTATTAATTCCAACAACGAAAACAAACAGAGGATATATATAAATAGGTAGGGGTTAACAAATGGGCCTAGATATATATAAATAGGTAGGTTTAAGAGAAATCAAGATTTAGACTAAAATAAAAAAAACCACTTTTAATCATTGATTTAAATTACAAATTTAAATTCATCAGTTTATTTGCATTAGGGGTAAAATTGGAATTGGAAACCATAAACAATGATAATCAAGATCTCATAAAAAATCTCACTTTCTCTATTTATTAAAACCTTTCTGGATTTCATCTTCCAATCAATATTTACAATTTCAACACATATATCTAAAGATTTCTGGAGTTTTTTTCATAAATGAAAAACTTATTTACTAAAATGGGTGTTTTGAAAAATATTTATCAAAATGGGTGTTTTTTTAAAAAGTTTATTTTTCTCATTTGTAATCTTATTGGATAAAAAAATGTCTACCTAAAATAATATTATTTAAAAAAATAAAGGAAAAAGTTTCTAATAAAATTTAAAAAAAAAACATAGATTCCGGTCTTCCTTCATTGAGCCACCATGCCCCTTCCAAAGTGCTGCCTATGAGGATTAAACCTGGATCTTTTTTAGACGCTTCCTACCACTACATCAAATTAAAAGTTGCAAAAAGTCTATGATAATCTAAGTATATAAATTCAAATTAGTTCATTTAATAAAACTTTCTTCACAAAAACAACAAACATATATTTTCGTTTTATAGTATCGATATCATTAAGTTTGACTTTGAGTAAGATTTTATACAAAATCTTTTTCTTATTTAAATAATTTTAATTCGAATAAACTTTCTATACTACAAATTCTGCATGATGTAAATATACAGTAGTCAATTATATAGAATACGTATATTCTATAATGTAGTCTGCTTTTCGAAATACATTTATGGTGGTAAAGCGAGTTAACTTAAGTTATACAAATTCTGCACGAATGTAAAAAATAGTTTTAATTGATTTTTTTACGAGTTCTTAAGTATTTATGAGTTATCATTATATATATATATATATTAGTTGGTTCCCCCGCGCTTCGTGGCGGGACGTATCCACGTATATCGGAAAAAATAGCTGAATTAGCATGTATAAACGAACACTCACGTCTCGGCACTGAAGTATGGTCGTTTTTCGCCAAAACACTACGGCAAGAGTTTGGTCGTTTTTCGCGAAAACCATAAAAACGAATACCGATAATGTTCGCTCATAACAGGTTCGGTTGGTCACGTTACCATAACGGTAACGACACTCGCTATGGGCTACGATACCAAAATACTCTATTTTGAATACAACTCCATTTTAAAAACAAATTATATCGGAACGTTAACAAAAAAAATAAAAAAACAACCGTGCATTCCGTTTTATAAAAAAAGTTAACGAACGAAAGTTATTATATAAAAACGAAATTAAAACATAACTAAACGGGGAAAAACGTAAATTATATATAGTATAAGGGTGAAAAAAAAAGTTAAGCAGCCTGATTGCATGCTTCAGCAGCCTAGCTCCCGGGCCGATGTTAATAGGTTAAAAAAATTAAAACAAAAGATGTAACAGTCAAACTTTAAGTGTTTAAGTAGGTTTATGGATCAATCATCTTATTATTTTGTTTCTTTTATATAATCCAAGTATCCTTATTCTAATAAATGATTCTAAAAAATGACACGTGTCATCACCGGATTTAATCTCATCAAAATCTTTTAATTTTCCATATTTTAAGTCAATTTGAATTTTGAATTTTAATTATGTTAATGTTTTTATTTTTCAAAAAATATAATATAAAATTTGAATTCTAGTTTTCAAAAAAGGGAAAAACTATAAGTATTTTGATATTTTTGCAGATAGGGCATACATAGCGATAATATATATTTTCAAAAGATCTTAATATGTGGTTATTTACATTAGCAAAAGTAGTTAGCCTAACTGTTACATTACAAAAGATGGTTGGTCGTTTTTTTCACTATCGGGTCTGTTGGGCCATCGTCGCTTATTTGGTTCGCTGATCTCGGCTCGTCCTAGTCAGAGTATCGTGCCCTTTTCGTTTCGTTGACTCATCAACTGCATGTAGTATGTTTTTTTAATACAACTGATGTTTATGAAGAATGGAATTGTACTTTTTGTTTACCTGTTGTCGGAAAGGGGGTGCGTTTTGGTGCTGAATTGCTTCCTATTGTTGTTGATGGTGTAGGTGGTTTTGGAGTTGGTGGAGTCATTGTCGGAAAAGGGGGGCGTTTTGGTGTTGATTGCTTCCTATTGTTGTTGATGGTGTATACATATTAGAATGAGATGAAAAGACCTCGGATTTTTCTCTCTGATTGAAAATGCAAAACAAATTAGCATTAATAGTCAAAAGACAATTGTAAGTAACAACCACATATAAGAAGATAAAATCAAAAAAGCAAATAAATTAAAAAAAAAATTGTACTTACAATCTCTTAAAATTGCATCTGAATAAAACCACAATTCAATGTAGATGAAGGTAAAACTAAAGCTTTATATTAAAACGAAAATCATGGTATCATGTCACATACTGCTACATCATTAAATTAGGATTTGCTTCCTCAGAATGTGTAAAGAAGCATATATTACCATGAAAACAACATAATTTTTTTAATCCTAGGGGCAAGAAGTGTTACGGGTAAATCCACCTAACCCATTTTGACCAGTGCAAAAAACTTACCTGTGCTTATTACCTAAGACACCTGATCCACCCATTTGGCACATCAATCAATATTAATCATTGATCACATAACCACCTACCAAAGTGTAACATCCCGAAAATCTCTAAACTAGTAGTTCGGGTTGGTGGACGACCCGAACCTACATTAAATGAGAAGAAAATGAAAGAGGTTCTTATACGAGATGCGTTTAACTACCGGGAATATCACAGTTGGCCGTTTAAATTAAATTCGAGACCGATGCGTACGAGAAATAAGTAAAAGGACCCGAAGTGAAACTAGTGGGTATATATACCACATTAGCGCAAACCCTAGGGCCACTTTGTGACCCTAGGTGTGCGACAGCAGTAGGGGAGCCGGGGAGGAGAGACGCCGGCGGCTGTAGTTATCGGACAAGGAGGAGGAAGGCGGTGATGCGGAGTTTCAACCGGGGATCGTCCATAACACGCTAAGGTAATCCTCGTTCATCCGTCTCCATGTTTTGTTTGTGTTTTAGGCTTAAAAACCCGACTATGGATTCTGTTTCGGTGGTAATAGGTACGGGTAGGACGGAACGACAGGTGGTGGCTATGAAAACAAAGGAAGCAAGTGAAAACGGAAATCCGGAAAGGATTTCCAGCAACGGCAGACGGTGGAGATGGGTGGAGGTGGAAGAGTTTGGCGACACGGTCACGTGGATATATTGTTTGTCCAATTCCGAGTTCGTTTGATAGGGATACGAGCAGTGCGAAGACAGACGCGCGAAGAGGGCGTATTCTGGCTACTGTTCGGTTTTCCGGCGACGGAGACTGGTTCGTCTGAAAGGGTTCGGCGATACGGACGCGTGGACATATGATTCGCCTAAAACGGAGTTCATGAGCAAAACCGAACGAGCTGAAGGACAAATTCGTGTTCAAGCAGCAGCGGTGGCAGCGAAAGCCGACACCAATAATTTTCTGAGGTCGGGCATGTTGAGACGAACGCGTGGATAGGTGGTTCGCACGAAACGGAGCTCATATGGTCAAGATATGAGCAAAGCAAGTTTTCCTCTCGCGTTGTGCTCAGCAGTTTCGTACAAAACCACTTAGGACGGCTTGTACGCAAAGGTATGACCCCATAGGACTTTATATTTATTGTTGGGGAGTATTTTGGGATGTGGGAAAAATGTCAGGAACGACTTCCGGGAACGTTTTTCGGTAACGTTAATTTAAGGGTTTTTGTACGCGAGCGAGCGCGTCGGTTGTACGGTTTGGGACGACTTAGACTGGGTAGTTCATTTGACGAAAGTGTTATTGCGTTAGTGTTATTGCGGTAATATGATTGATCTGGGTAGTTCATTTGACGACATGTTCGCGTTGGGCTACGGGTTTACGGGTATGCGACTTCGGAGGGAAAGCTTCGCAACCGCTGAGTTTCTAATCCCCTCTTTTAATGTTTTTAACGTTTTGGGGCTATCGTACACACTTATGAAATAAGTTTACTATATTGAATATATTAAGGATTTCGGGTTCTAACCCGATGAGTTTTGAATGTAAAATAATTGATAAGTGATCGTATGGTCTATGGTGGGATCATGGAAATGTGTGAGTTACAAGTATGGGTTATTAATGCGTGTCGTGTTAAAGGCCGCACGGAAAGAGTCGTGTAGTACCTTAAATGCTTATGATATGTTGTGTGAGAAATATATTGTTCTAGGGTTACGCGTGAGGTGCAAGTATAGATAATTAGTCATGTAATTGCTAGTATGTTGTTTGTGTTGTGTGTTCGTCGTGGTATGTTTGCATCGTGTCATTATGGCATAGCAAATTGGATTGTGAAGGATGAGGTCCTTCGGGAAGTCACCAACGGTGACATTTATTTACAGGTTAATGATAGCTCGGGGTGTGTTGAACACCCTGACGAGGGTGCAATGACGAGGTAAATGTTTACATGAATATTTATATATGTTTAGAATTGTATGTAAACGTTGAGCTATATTGATTATGCTTGTGGTGATATTAATGTGGTAATATTAGTGTGACGTGTAGAGGTTATTATTGCGGTGTTTAGAGTAAAGCAAAGTTATGCATAAAGGTGGCAAAATGGACACCGATTCTGTTTTGCTATAGCTTCTTTGAATCTAGAAATAACTAACTTTTTTAATAGAACATTTTAGTTTAGAAGGGTGTAACACTTTGGGCCACTTTCAACTTTTCAACCTGACCCTATTGCTATTTTTAGTTAAATGGTCAAAATCACCTCCTTAAATTATGCATAAAAGTCTTCTCTTTTCCCGTAGACCAGGAACTAAGAGCGTATGCTAGGAACCCTCCAAAATTGCATCATCTCATCATACTTTTAAGTCTTAATTGTCCCAACATATTTTCATTTATTAGAAGAATATCAGGTTTCAATTTACTAATATGCCCATTTTCTATCATTTCTAATAACTTTGGTCAACAAGATTCCAATAGGTATTTTAAAACATTTTTCAATTAGTCAAACACCTTCCTGCAACTATAATCTAGTCTTATGTTACAACTTAAAGTTAAGTTGAAGTTTGTCTCTAAACTTCAAACTTCTAAGAAGGGGCAAATGACTTTCAAGGCAAATTCGACATAAAATTGAGCAAATTTGTAAATCTTGAAATATACCCTAAAATGAAAAATAATCAAGATTTCTCAAAAAAAATCATAGATAAACTAGTATAACTGAAATCAAACAGGGTCTAAATAATCAAAATGATTAAATATTTGTGATCTTACCAAGTCGAGTCTGTTGACCCAACTAGGAATCGCCCTCTTGGTCAACCTTAGACACATATCATTGCATACAGTTTCTTGTAATGAGATTATAACTGTTTCCAGTGAATTCTGTTGCTAACTTTTCAATGAATGAACAAACCTCTCGTGGATCATAATCTGTTCATCCTATCAATATTGAATTCCTGAAAGTGAATCCCAGGCATTTCCTTGGTTTCACTTCAAATATCCCTGTTGTCGAGTGTTCATGTGCACCAAATGCATATTCTACACCATGAACTGCCAAATATCAAGAATCACACTCCGTCACAATCTTGATAGTAACTACGTTCTTCGGTAGAATTTAATGATTATAAAATGTAATTTATGTTATTTTAAATAAGTCAATTCTTTCAGAAGAAAAGTCTTTTCAAACAATTGATCAAAAAACAAGATTGACAACTCTTATCATCTTATGTTTCCTCAACAACAAACAGTAGGGTAAGTTTCAACAGTTGATTTAGATCTGCCAGAGGGATAACCATATCCAAGAAATAATACAATATTAGATGGCTACCCCTTAACCAACTAGGGCACCACGGCCCCTCGGGTTAGACAGTATCGGCTAAGTGACTTGAACCCATTGTCTTCAAGTCCCTAACCATTGACTCAATGCTGGTCCTAAAAGGATAAACTAAAGTTCTTACCAATTCATAGCATAATCGATTTCAAATTCGATAAACTTGTAACTTTGCAATCATTGTTTTAAACTTTAGAACAATTAAATTAACAAACAAACAAAGACACCCAGTAAAATCCCACTCATAGCAGATTTATTTGTAGGGTCTGGGAGGGTGGGATGAGGGCAAACCTGCCGCTCCAACTTACACCCGGGCTCCAAAATGTTTTCTTTTTCGAGTGCAAGATACAATATACTAATCCAGATAACATATAACGAGGCTAATAGAACCAGAGCAACAACCATACGAAAGTACGAATAATGATAGTAGTAAACTACAGCCAGCATAAAGCAATTAAGAGCAATTAAATGAAATAGTTAAACCAAGAATTAGAATTTGAAGAGCACAACCTTGAATACCAGAGTGATAAACACCAAGGCCAACCCAATAAGCATAACCATTGATGGGATTGAGATCATACACATTCAAATACACAGGAATAGTCCCTGTCTTCTTCTTTCTATGAATCATCCTGCACAACATCTTCTTGCTTCCACCCACAAATCCCAATCCTCAAAATTGAAACTTTAACTGGAATATCAAAATCTTACATAAATCCCACAAATTTCATCTGGATTTGCATAGCATTTTCAAAATCTAAACAGACCCTTCATAGCATGCCTCCACCCACACAAAACCCACAAATTTCAACAAGAAGATTGAAACTTTTTGTTGGGTTTGATGAAATTATCAAACTTTTTCGACTTTCAAAACAAACCCTCTACAGTACGCATCCATTTCCACAAATCCCAGAAAAAATTTCTCGCTTTCCCTCCTGGGAATCGGAGGAATTTGAGGGTAGATTGGGATCCGACCGAACACGAGTTTCAAACAGAGTTTATCTCAAAGAGAAAAAACTAAAACCCAATGCAAGTTCCTGCATTGTTTAAACTGATATGTAACAAGACCCCAAATTAATCCTGTATGCAAATGGAACCCTCCAAGCAGTTGGGACACCAGCTTTCTGACTTTAACTATGAACTCCTGGGAGGAAAAGTAGATAAATTAGTCAGTAAAACAAAGTTATGCATAAAGGTGGCAAAATGGACACCAATTCTGTTTTGATATAGCTTCTTTGAATCTAGAAATAACTAACTTTTTTAATTGAACAGTTTAGTTTAGAAGGGTGCAACACTTTGGGCCACTTTCAACTTTTCAACCTGACCCTATTGCTATTTTTAGTTAAATGGGTCAAAATCACCTCCTTTAATTATGCATAAAATTAGGTTGCAAAATGAGCCGTCATGCGGGTTAGGTGATTGGTCAAAACAGATAGTTTTGAATGGCTCAAAATGGGTCAGGTTTGGTTGACCCAAAAAAACAAAACAAAAAATTGTCAAAGTTTTCATTTTTTAACAGATAAATAGTTTCAAATATGATTATTGAGAAATATATTATTTCAATAATAATCTAATTTTTTAATAACATGATTTAAGAGGTTTTATGTATTACAAAATACATTTTGGGTCCCATTTGACCTGTTTCTTTTCTAGCTAACTTTATTGACGTTTAACTTGTTAGAGGTAAAACATAACTTGAATCGACACATTCATTGGTAAGCAGATCAAAATATTAACACTGCAAAAGAAATATATACACACAAATACCAGGAAGAAAGGTTAATCTGTTATCTGCGGCTGGATCAATAAAAGTCGGCTGGAATCCACAATATCCTCATTCTCTGAAAAAAATAATTCTGCTTCACTAAATGTGGAACCCGCCTCAGTTCGGTGTGGGAGTGGGGTCGAATCCGGCACCTTGATATCATTAACATCCACCACACACAACCTTAATTTCTCCAAATTCTTTCCTAACCATGAACCTCGGGGTAAATGCATGCTTCCTTTACCAATCTCTTTTCCTTGATCATCTGTAAGCATAACATATTGCCCAACCTCATGTTTAAAACGGTTTGTGGGGCCCATAACAGTATCTTGGTTTGGCACCACAGATTCTTAAAAACAGATCCCCTGAGATCTTTCTTGTGGGTGATATGGGAAACAGGTGGAGACAGGTCATGATTTTCATCGTCAGGAATTTCGGGTGATCGGGTCAGGCCCTGACCCGGTTTGTTTTTCAGTCAAAGTATTGTCCCTATCAGAATGTATGCACGCATCCTTAGCAGCTGCACGTGCTAGTTTGGCTCTACGGTTATTTAACCTGTTAAGAAATAAAATAAGGACAGTTTAAAAGAAAATTATGGGAGGTATATGCATGGGTTGACTTGGGTTCTGTTTTATCTATAACGTGTTAAAGGCATAAAATGTAAAAAAAAAAGTAGCTAAAAAGGAAACGGGTCGAAGTGTATTACTAGTGAATAATACCTCCTAAATCATTTTAGTACAAAATTAGATTATTACTGAAATATTAAAAACCTTCAAAATAACATTTGACACACTAACTGTTTATTAAAAATTAAAAAATTTTGAACAAAAAGGGTTTCGGGCCAACCCCACCCGTGCCAAAAGAATTACCCATTTTGACCCACCACCCAACCCAACCGACCCTACAAAATTCAGTATATTTCAGATTCTTGACTACCACAAAATGATATTGTATTCAACAAGATTTCTTACCAATTTTTTTAACTGGGAAGAAGTAACTTCTGAACCCTGCAAAAGAAGATTTCAAAACTTCAAAATAAGGAAATTTTAATTTAAAAAATATTAACTTCTTACGTACATGAAGACTCAATTTATCGGCCCAACGTTGTAAAGAATCAGCTTTCTTCAGCAAACCAGGCAGATCAAGTAAAGCTTTTTCAATAATATCAATTTGCTTATCATTCATTTTGGTTCTATTCCTTTTCTTTTGCTGTGTTTCCTCACTCTGCACACTTGTAAACACCTCTATATCTTTGATTGTATTAATGTCTTGAGCACCACTATTAATATCACCGAAGTTTGTCATATGGTCTTCTCCCACCACATCATTTGACAGATTTTGATCGTTTTCCTTGAAAGTTGATACAGACCTGGGTCTGGGTCAGACCTGATTTGGGCGCCATTTCTGACCCAGTTTCCCTTTTGGCGCCAGATTTTGGCTAGACCCATTCAAATTAGGAGCAGTTTGTGAAGTGGAGGGAGTGGGGGCTGATGTTTAGTTGTAGTAACTGTTTTTTTTTTGTCTAGTTTAAGTATTTTCAATTCTGCAGTGTTTGAGTTAGTCTAGATTTTGAATTGGTATTTGGTTTGTAATTTGGAGAATCACCCATCTCGAATCGGGTTGTTTATCAGCACTTTTTCTATCAATCGTTGGGTTCTATCAAAAGTCAACTGGTTAAGTTGGATCATAGCCAAAGCTACTGATAAGCACTCGTCATGATCACCACTTCCATCATGTTCATTTGGAGATGGGCTTTGAGGTGTAGGTGATCGTCATGGTGGGTAACAAGTCATTACAATTTACAATCATATCAGAGTCAAACCTCCTAAAAATGAGAGTCAAACCATTACAATTTACAATCATATCAGTGGGTCTGTCATGATGGGTAACAAGTCAAAATGGGTAACTTTTGGTACGGGTAGATCACATTGGATTGGAAATACAATATTGTTTCAAGAATAATTTAATTTTCGGAATAAAATCATTGAAAAGGTTTTATTGAATTAAGTTATGCATATGCAGACATGTAATACTTTAACAATAATTCTATAATCATATTTGATGTATAATTTATATATGAAATTCAAGAAAGGAGAGCAAGAGTGTTGATGGGTCAACCCAACCAAATTCAATTAATTCCAATCAAAATATACAAACAAGTTTAGATTCAATTGAAGCAGGCAGGTAAACCTATAGCTCCATTTTACTTCCAAGAGTCAAGACACATTATCCCTTTACTACTATTCCACAGGGAGTAAACCAATATGAAACACAAACCCTAACTACATTTTAGTGAATTTCTATGCAACGAAGAATGTATTTACCCCTAATCAAAATCAAGATTCTTGTCTCCATTCTTATCCTATTTACCCCTAATCAAAATCAAGAATCTTCGTTGTTGTCATCTTTACCCCCCATAGCCTGGTGATTATTTCTTGTCCTCTTTACCCCTAATAGCCTCGGTGATTAAACTCCTTACATGTTTAACTTTTTCTGAAAACCTGTTATGGACATCATGATCCTCATCCTTTTTACCACCTAATATGGAAGCAAATACCGTACCAGCAATTAAAGCAGCAGTTGTGTTTACAATCGTCGATACTCGACCGCCTAGAAACTTCTTAAAATCCACTGTATTCTCACCGGAGCCAGGATTCTTGGTGTAGAGAAAACCTTTGATGTCGTCAATTTCGTGGTGTATGAAGGTTCTTGAGTGGCCATTGAATACGGTAATGGAACGCATGTCATCGTCTTGCATCCCCACATCAACAGAAACGTCAACCGGATTCTTTACAGTTTCCAGCGGTAGACAACCGTTTTTTTATCAATTCTTTCACCGGGTAATTGACGTACGTCACGGAAGTGCCGTCGAAGGTAATGACCCTTTTCTTCGCACAGTCTTCATTGGGTGGTGGGGGCGCGGTCTTCTCACCATAAAATTGGGGATTTACTGACGGCAGACCGGCGATTTGGGGGTTTACTGATCGCTGACCGGCGTCCGGTTTAGAGGTCTTACGCGGATGACGACAACGCCTAACTTTGGCTAAGATTCTAGAAATTGTGAAATTGGCTGAGATTCTTGACATGGTGAGTTGACTTAGAAAAAATAAAAAATGTCTAATCTATACTAATATATATAGGATAATGTAACGGCCTTTCTTTAAATCAATGTAAAAAATAAAAACGATAATTTAAAACTAAAAACAATTAAATTTCCAAAACACTATACCTTTCAATATTGGCTTGCCGTATCGGGCGTGAAGTTGGGTCAAAACGGGTTCGAGTCAAGACGGGCCAAATTAAAAATAGTAGTTTTTAGTTCAGATCATGACAGGTCAAAACAGATTATGATTCAGGCTTGGTTAAAATTGAATTTAAATTGTTCTTGAATCAATTGTTTATTTGGTTGTTTTTACTGAAGTGGATGTTTTTTTTGTTCAAAAGATTATTATTTTTTTTTGGATTGGCTTTTGATTAATCCCAATGTGGGTTTTAAAATTTAGTTTTTTATTTTATTTTAATTTAAACTTAAATTAAATTCTTGAATCAAATGTGTATTTGGTTTGAGATTTGATTAATCCTAACGTGGGTTTTGAAGTTTGTTTTTTTAGTTATTTCCTTATTTGTATTCGATTACTGAATGAAGTTGTTTTTTTTAAAGAAGTTTAATATAGTGTAGATATTATGGTTTATTAAATACTTTTATTTCAAAACATACTAGTTTATCAAAAAAAAAAAAAATCTAATCTAACCTAACTTAACACTGACTTTTGTTTTAATTGCTTTTGAACAAAGTTTAATAAATTCACTTATATTTCAAAAGAAAAACAACATTTTCACTAACTATTTGGTTGAACGGTTATAGCCGATTTTTTAATGTTGGATGTTATTATTTCTACCTTCACACGCTAATATAAATAAACTAGTGGGGAACACGCGTGCTGCGGCGGAGTGTACAATTTACAGGTTCGTACATTTTGGTCCTTTTTAATGTAGAAACATTAGCAACTTTGCTACACTATTATTAACAGAACATGTTTAATAAATAATTTGTCTTTTAATCATATTATACTATTAAATAGCGACATGTGATTAATTGACAAACTGTATATTGTTATATATAGTCGATAATTTTCAAGTAGTTTCCACCCTCTATAAATGGATATATGATTGTAGCCAACATCTTTATCACGGTAATTCTTGGAGCATGTGGTTGTATTTGATAAGCACAAGGTCTTGCATCTTCTTGTGCTCTAATAGGTGTCTTTTTCTTGGAATTGATCTATTAAAAGATGATAAATTTGAATAGTTAAAGAGAATAAAAGTCATATAGACTATAGAGATGCATAAATCGGGTATTAGACCGAAACCAGTTCTGACTAGGAACCGGTATTTTTTTAAGTTAAAGAGAATAAAAGTGCATATTTAAGTTTCTGCAAGTATAAAAAAATTTGGAAGTCGGCAGATCTATAAAAACATAAACAAGAAATCAATATTAAATACGTTTGAAAGGTAGATCCGTTAAGTTTACCACCAAGGATGTAATCACACACATGTGGCCTAGGTGACAGAAAAAAGAAAAGAAAACCCTTTAATTTAGATGTAAGATGGTGGATAAGGCGGTATTTGTTTTCTAAGATGGAAGGGGGCACAACCATCACCACAAAACTACCCTAACAAAAATATCAAATAAGGATGTGTCACCTCACTTTTATCTATACCCTAAAGTGTTGGGGACACAACCTCAATACCCTAAAAAAAAATTGAATTAATTCTTTATTAAAACTAACTGATACAAATAAAATTAATAAAAAAACTTCATTAATTAAAAATAATAATTAGAAAAACGAATAAAGGAAAAAAAGTTCAACTACTCTATATAAATAAATGAATAAAGAGAAAATAAATAAATAATTAAATGAATAAAGGAAAAAAAAAGTATGTATCTAGACCTTATCTCTCCGTTAAACCTGCACACAATCACCAACTTGACGGCGGCGGTGTACCTGCGTCTACCCGTGAACCCGAACACCCTACCTGAATGTGCCATTTAAATCATCTCTCCTGGCGACAGCATTGTCCATACAGTTTTGTGCTTAGGAAATGCATGTTGTTAAGAGCATAGAAGACAGGTCAAAAGAGGCAGCATCTGCAAATATGCCCTCCTATATATTTTATAGAAACAAGAGAATTTCATTTATCATGTGCAAATATATCTAACCAAAACCAAAACCAAAACTAAAAAACCTCAGATACGATATATTAATGCTTACCAGACTCTGAGCTTCATCAAATATTAGTATATTGTTTTCCCACTCAGTTGTTAAAGATTTTCGGTTGCCCCATTCGATAAGATAATTATATAGTGCAAATAAGATATATGGAGCTCTCGTGACATGTAATAAGGACATCTGCATATAAAGTGAAATGTTGGTATCATGCAGCAAAATCATTACCATTTGTTAAAAATCTAAGCTGAAAAGCCTATGATCCATTGTTTTACCCAATATTAACCAAGTAACCGGTTTCTTGAAGAAGTCCAGATAGCTATTAGCATTCAAATCCTGCAACCAAATACAAGTATACAAAACCAATTACATTCAAAACACTTGATATTCTCATGATCATATGCTAATAACACTGTTCTAAATTACCTTGACAAACACATTTCCAACCCCACTTTTTTATGCATGAGACTTTGGTGGTAAAAAAAAATCACTTCACATAAAACCCTAAATTGTAATGAAAATATCAACTTTAGATCATCAGTAAAAATCCAGCAACCATAACAATGATATGAACTAAAAGTTCACACAATAACAATGATATGAACTAACAGGAGCAATAATCGAGCACACATAATTTCACATGGCAAACCTGCTGTGATTGTATAATTGTATAAGAAGAGAATATAGCAGGAGCAAGAAAGCATAAGAAAAAATCTCAATTCTCAAAGCAATATGCAAATCGAAAAAAATAAAGGCACATAAAGCAATATACTAACCGAGTAACAAGGTCGCGCACACCCAATTCCAGGCGGCCGATTAGGTTTAGATCAAACTGAAGGACCAACCCTTTGTAATACTTTCTGGTGAAATGAACAAAATTGAAGTCTCGGGCGTTTTAAAATGTAGGAGAAGAGACCATACAAAACCTGCGAAGTACCTTATTGAATGCGTGGCGGTTACCGGAGAAAAATTGAACTCTCTGATGACCAAATTCAAGTCGAGGGCTGAAGGATAAAAGATCATACAGAACCTTCGAAGTACCTCATTGAATGCTTGGGCAGTTACCGGCAAAAAATTGAAGTCTCCGATGACCAAAATTGAACTCTACGACGTCTTAAAAAAAACAATTCTCCGGCATCTTAAAATGAACGCGAATTTACCATGTGTATTAAAAAGGAGTATCTTTGAAAAAGTATGGTTAAAAATGAACGGTGATTATTTATTCACATTCTTTCCTTTATAAATTATTAATTAAGTGAATTTATTTGAGATGCTAAAAGACATGTATATCCATTAAACATGTTTAGTTAAGGTTTAAAGAAATAGGTTAAATAATAATTAATAAGTTTTAATTATAAATAGGGGTTAAAAAGTAATTATATCCATTTGAGGCTTTATGTATGTGTACATCATGCAATAACCATGATACAAGGTGTCTTAATTTTTTTAAAAATTTACAACTAGTCGGCTAATATTTTTCTGTTGTCGACATTTATAAAATAAAGATATGCACCTGTCAAGCAATTTAAGGAAAAAATATTTAACGATATTACCTTAGCTTCATCATAAAGCCTCTTCTGCCTCGTGCATAGTCTATCCAAGGTTGAAGCATGGCTTAAGCAAGATTTAATTTGGTTACGGTCAAGATGGGTTCTAAGTACGGGTAAAAGCAGGTCGTTCTAAAAAAAAATTAGATCTGTTGTTCTAAAGATCTTTTTTCAAACTTATACCATGTTGTTGTTATGTTTGTTCATGACAATACCTTATATGTCAAACACCTTTGTTTTGAACTACATATATAGGAGAGAAAAAAAAGTTTAGACTTTAGATTGACTCGATTATCAAGAGCATATGCAAACTTAATCATAGTTTGCATTAAGTTAGTCCCTATCATTATAATTTCTTTTCATTATAACAATTCCTATAAAAATGCAAACAATCAAATCAGTACTATCAAAATCCAAGGTAAAGTATACAAAAAAGAAGACTGGATTTTTTAATTGAGACCCTATACAAAAAGAATATAGGATATATGAACATAATGTTTTGGAGCTTTTATCTAAACCAAAACGTTGAAATAAAACCTCTTACCTTAAGCTAGAGAGAGACATGTACCAAGCAAATGAAGAATTCTAACCTGCAAACCCAAACCATATTCTCAAATAAAAAACAAATAATACATGCAATGATAATTTACCATAGTTACGCTGAAAGGTTTACAACCCGTATAAATAAAACTGATGCTCCGTTGTTAAGCCACGGGTAAGCAGGTCACATGTTAGTGGGTCAGAAGTTAGTCAGGTTATTTTGACATGTTTTAATTAAAGTCAAAGTATGGTAAATTATCATTGCATGTATTATTTGTAGCCCCTGCATTGTCACAAAAAAGAGTGGGTGGGGCATCAACGGATAATCCAAGTTCTAACAAGTGGTTCTTTACCCATGAAAGTTCCGCCGGCCCATTTGCTAATGACTTATATTCAGCCTCAGTGGAAGATCTTGAAACAGATTTCTGACGCACGGAGCGCCAAGATAAGATGTTGGAACCAAGGTAGATAATATAGGCTGTTGTGGAACACCCCCCATCGATGATACCACCCCAATCGGAATCACTAACCCTTTTCTTCGCACAGTCTTCATTGGGTGGTGGGGGCGCGGTCTTCTCACCATAAAATTGGGGTTTTACTGACGGCAGACCGGCGATTTGGGGGTTTACTGATCGCTGACCGGCGTCCGGTTTAGAGGTCTTACACGGATGACGACAACGCCTAACTTTGGCTAAGATTCTAGAAATGGTGAAATTGGCTGAGATTCTTGACATGGTGAGTTGACTTAGAAAAAATAAAAATGTCTAATCTATACTAATATATATAGGATAATGTAACGGCCTTTCTTTAAATCAATGTAAAAAATAAAAACGATAATTTAAAACTAAAAACAATTAAATTTACAAAACACTATACCTTTCAATATTGGCTTGCTATATCGGGCGGGTCGTTGGGTCAGAACGGGTTCGAGTCAAGACGGGCCAAATTAAAAATAGCAGTTTTTAGTTCAGATCATGACAGGTCAAAACAGATTATGATTCAGGCTTGGTCAAAATTGAATCTAAATTGTTCTTGAATCAATTGTGTATTTGGTTGTTTTTACTGAAGTGGGTGTTTTATTTGTTCAAAAGATTATTATTTTTTTTGGATTGGCTTTTGATTAATCCCAATGTGGGTTATAAAATTTAGTTTTTTATTTTATTTTAATTTAAACTTTAAATTAAATTCTTGAATCAAATGTGTATTTGGTTTGAGATTTGATTAATCCTAATGTGGGTTTTGAAGTTTGTTTTTTTTAGTTATTTCTTTATTTTAATCTGAATTGTTCTTGAATCTGTTGTGTATTTGAGGTGACTAATTTCCGGTCAAAGCATGATTAAATTATTATTATGTATGCTTTATTTGTTGTTTGGAATTTGAAGTGTTCTTGAATCAATTATGTCTATGATTGCTTTTACTGAAATGGGTTATTTAAGTCTAATGAAACAGATGTTGAAGTTTTAGTCAATATATGAATAAGTGAATTGAGTGTATTGACTTTTCGAATTAATCATAGGTAGAAGTCTACGGGTGTCAATCGTGTCGGGTTGACGAGTTATTTAGTTACCACGATGTCTAATAATAATTGTTCGTATTTGTCATGTTTGTGACAACCCATGTTATAGGAGTTTGCTTTGCGTTGTAGTCGTGCGTTATTTTTAGTTATTTCTTTTTATTTTAATCTAAATTGTTCTTAAATCAGTTGTGTATTTGAGGTGACTAATTTCCTGTCAAAGCATGATAAAATTATTATTATGTATGCTTTATTTGTTGTTTGGAATTTGAGGTGTTCTTGAATCAATTATGTATATGATTGCTTTTACTAAAATGGGTTATTTAAGTCTTATGAAAGAGATGTTGAAGTTTCAGTCAATATATGAATAAGTGAATTGAGTGTATTGACTTTTCAAACTAATCATAGGTAGAAGTCTACGGGTGTCAATAATAACTGTTCGTATTTGTCATGTTTGTGACAACCCACGTTATACGAGTTTGCTTTGCGTTTGTAGTCCTGCGTTATTGCTTCTTCGACCGGTTGTTTTTCAGCTCCAGTTTTCTATATGTTTCCGTTTGTTCTGCACAGGTACGTTTCTTCTTTGATTTTTTCGGAAGCGATGAATAAAAAGTAAATGCGCAAAAAAAGCGCACCCAAAGTCTAGTTCAAAACAAAGTAGATACGATAGTTTAAATGTCTTAATTATAAATAAGATAGTAGTAGGACTCAATGCATATCCTAATCGTGCACGTGTGCCTTAGCTTAGCGTACTGAGAAAACATGTAAGAAAAGTGTCAACACAAGGTTAGTGTTCACAGGTTTCAGTTTGTAATAGCGTTTAACAGATTAATGTACATACAATATATATCAACAGGTAGTGAATCCTTATTCATGTTTACTAATGCGCTCGCAACCGAAAGCTGACTGTTTATGTGTATGCCTCCCACCAGGCCTATCAACCATGGTGCATGTTTAGGTCAATCTTGCACCCGTTCGACCTCCAATCGAGTTAGCGCGACTAACGCGGGTGAGGTTTGTCAAACCCAGTAGTACTACTCAAATTACCTCGCTATGTTCATATTAACGGTCTGATGTGAGGACTTTAATGATAGATGTGTACGCATAGTCATACAAGAGATAACATATATGAATTACAAAAATCAAAAGCGTTTGTGTCATGTTTTCTCCCCCGGTTTAAAAGCAATAAAAGGGGCCGTAGAAAACACAAGAGTCTAAATGCCTACGTATACCCTAAAATTATAAGCATAATAGTTAGGGATACAATGTGATTGTGACGATGACACGGATGGTTGAACATCCTAAGGCGCTCTAATGATCAGGGTGTAGACGAACTTGTCCACGGAAATAAGGATTTCTTAATTTAATAATCAAGATAGATGTGTTTCGTATCGAGAGTTTCTAATTACGAATAATATTATTTAAATAAATATTCGTGTGTTTTCGCTATTAAATAATGTTTAAAAAAAAATAATATTATTATATTATTTTTAAACTCGTAGAGTTAATACGATAATCATTTATGTGACAAAAATAATAATTATATTATTTTCATTGAGATATATATATATATACAACGATCGTTAATGCGACGAAAATAATATATAAATATATTATTTTTAATAGTGGGAAATAATATTAAAACGGGTTATAAAACTAAACTCGGACATTAATATAAACACAATCGTTTGAGCGTTTTTCATAAATTAAATAATAAGTTTGTGAAATAATATAACTAATATATTATTTTTAATATCACTAAAATTCTCACAAATGTTTTATAAAATCAATCCCAACACTACGGGAGTTTTCCGAGTTTAAAAAAAATGCATTATTATAATATTATAATAATAATAATGGAGAAGGTTTTTATATTAAAATAGTTAGGTTATAATCTCGTGCATTACACGAGATTGTATATTAAAAAAGATAAAACTTATAAATTTGTATATTCGTTTTAACTTGTCAGACTATTATGATCGTCTCGAAATATATAAAATGGAAATGTGTGTGTATATAATAAATTAGTATTTTTCTTTAATTAGTTATATTTTTATTTCCTATTATATATTCTTATTTAATATAACTAGTATTTTTCTTTAATAATATATTTATAACATCATTATTATTTAATATGATAGATTCACATTTATTAGGAGAGAAAGAGGCGGGAAAACTAACGTGATGAGACACGAGAAAGTGACAAGTGTCCACCTTAAATCTTTATTTATTAGTATAGATGTATGAAAATGATTTAAAACAAAAACACGGGTGGAGAGACTCGAACCCAGATCCCTTCCCCAACAACTCTGTGACTTAACCACTCCAGACCGCTAGGGAAATCGCATCAGATGCCGATACAAATGCCTTTTAATATTAAGGTCTCCTGAGTTCTTCCCCCTTATCAAACAGAAAGTAAATCCAGTCCCATAACCCCCCGATTTGATCGCGATTGATAAAATAAGTTTAGGGGTTTTGTTAGTCGGTCTGTTACGAATCCCGTGGGCGAGTTTAATTGCAAAACCATTTAGTGCAAGATCGTTTATTTAGAGTTTGAATACCGAAACCCTAGAATATGAACACAAAATCAATTTGATCAAATATTATATTAAAAGTTGTGAACACGATGGGGCTTTTACAGAGTAAGGCATTGTGAATCTATCCATGTGGTTTAATTGGATTTACGTTGAGTCTAGGATCAAAAGCCTCAAATCGATTTATGAACAAACCCTAGGTTACTAGATCATATTCGATTCGATGTTATTTGTTAAAATTGACAAAGGGCTTTCTATGAGTACAAGATGTCAAATCTAATGATTTAAATTAATTAAACTTAAACAGAGTTTTGGGTGGAGTTCGATTAAGCCCAAATCTTATGAACCCGAGAATCTGGTTCATGATCGAATCGATGATATAAGCCCCAATTGGAATCGGGCTTTCAATCTAAAGATAAAAACGAAGCTAGGGGAGGGTTAATTTACCAGATTCGATGTCGACTTGATGGAGATCGATCAAAACAGGCGCCGACTGTAAATAGCTTCAACTCCGGCGAGTCTGATTCTACCTCCGATTGAATTGATGCGTGTAATAGGTTCGAAAGTGATTGCTTAGTGTGTGCAGAGTGTTCGTTTGTGAGAATGGCACAAGAATTTGTCGAATTTGATTGATGGTGGCATTGAGGTCGACGGTTATAGTTTAATTGCCATTATTGAGATTAATTCGACGTAATAGCGATGATTAAAGCTTTGATTAGGTTCGTAAGGGTGTTCAATGCGGTTTCATTTACTGATTCAAACCGAATCGGTTGTAATTCGCGAATTCAAGATTAAGAACAATTGGTTTGACTTTCAAAAGTCAAACAGGACATCACGGCTCTTGATTTTGACTTTTAAAGTCAGCAAATCGTGTTTTGAGGTTTGGCAGAACTAGTCCCTGTAGTTTTAGGTGCATGAGGGTTTGAGATAAGACAGATTTAGTCCCGGGATTTGAATTTGAGTTAATTAGGTTTAGAATTTAACGAGATTTGTTAACGGGGTTAACCCTAATTAGCCGGATGTCACATTTCTCCCCCTTACTTTATTGTAATTCAATAAAAGTCTTTATTTATTTATTTATTTATTTTATTTTATCCTAAAAACTTAAAATATACTTTTAAAACACTGTTTTAGTAGCCGTACAACTCATTCTGTTTATCATTTCTTTAAACTCATTCCAAGTTAATCGGTTGATAGCATCTCTTCCTTGAGTATGTATCTCCATGTTCCACCCCGAAAACGCTTCACCCTTAAGTGAATGTGATGCAAACTTGACTTTAAAGTTATCAGCACAACTGTTGATATCTATAATTGATTTTGTTTCTTCCAACCATCTCAATGCTCCCACGGCACCTCCTTTTCTATAGGAATCTTTTCGCCTGCACTTCATGATTCTCGGGGCCGAAACGTTTCGAGGATTCTCGGGGCCGGCCCTGGTTCCACAGAATATTCCATTTCATAATATAACTCATGTATGTTCATTTGTAAGAAACTGGGAATGCTAAATATATAACATAACTGATTCCTCAAAGAGCATGAAAATACGACATGAGCATATACGCTTGATGTTAGTACAACAGCATACTAATGAAATGGAAATAACATTATGGTTCACTTCCCCATGATATAATTCTAGATATGCGTGAAGAAACCTTTCTCCTACCGTTTCTCGTCCTTGATCGCTTTCACCTCTCTATGTGCGGCATCTATCTCAGTATGCTTTGCTTGAATCTCTCGCTGCATCTCATCCACTGATCAGTAGTTTGTAGATGATGTAGTAGAGACGCCTGACGATCATCATCGTGCTTTAAAATCCACTGTGCATACTGAGTGTCTAACAAACTCTCCACTAGGATCCCTAGTATCATCCTAGGACACGGCTGTAATAGGAGTAGATGATCCTCCTACTTCTAGTGTGGTATGTTGATCCCTTGGTTTCCTAAAAATGAAACCAATACTGGGTGTCGTATCGTCTTCCTTGTCGTAGTGATTGTACGTGCTCCGTCCGCTATCAACACCGAATGATCTAGACATAGTTTTAACGAGGTAACATATAATATATTTGTTTCTTTAATGAGCAACTGAGAGTTGTATGTTCCAAATGATAAGAGCAACAATGTCTTATGTTCAGTATTTTATTTAAAAGTTCCATGTTTCAAACCATATGAACATTTATAGTTTATGTTTTAATTAACATAGATAACTAGGTTTCATGTCTTCAAACAATACGAGCAATCACATTTCATGTTTTCAAACAGTACAAATAATTAATGATCATGTTTCAAACAATATGACCAAAAATATTTTATGCTTTCAAATATTAAATTCCATAACTTGATCAATGTTCCAAGGAAGTCGGGGCGAGACGAATGGTCCAAACACATTGATTAAGTTGCGGAATTTTAAAAGTAATGATTTAGCCAAACTATTTCCTTTTATATGATAAAGAAGTTATAATAACGATTGCATCCAAAAGATCGTTGTTTTTCCCTACATAACCAACTAATACATATATTGTTAGCAGTGGCGGATATAGAAAAAAATTCAGGGGAATCGGGCAATTTTTTTCCCGTGCATTCAAGTAAATGAAACAAATTTCTATTTTTTAAATCATTTGACCTTCTAAATCATTATATTCAGAAAACTATATTATTGTTCCGAAATAATATATTTTATACTAGGTTATGCACCCGTGTATTACGCGGGTTGCAACGTTGTAAGAATCGAAAACATATGGACAACGTGAAAAAAATAGAAAGTAACGAATTATAAATTATGCATATTGTATGAAAGACAAAAAACAGAAAATAGGAAACAACCCGTAATAAAAATAGAGCATAATTGTTATACCGTGAAAAAACTTGACTTTTACAAAATGAAGAATGATAACGATTTTGTTTCATTTGGATTGTTTGAAATATAGATAAACATCTGCTCAAGATATTCATCCCACAAAGTAATATAAGCCTGAAGACTCCTAAAAAAAATATTAAGCATTAAAGTATAATTATGATTAAAATTAAAGTTAAAAAGAATTGTATTAAAACAAAAAGCAATTGAAAATTATATAGGAAAAGTGAATGGTATAAGTTCGTATAAATTATATAAAGTGTACTCTTATGAAAAATATTTAAATTAATCATTTGCAAAAGGAAACAGTTTAAAATTAGTAAACAATATGATACTAAAAAAGTCAAATGTAATTAAATAATTTAATTGATTTAATAATTGATAAAATGAGTTATTGTTTTAGGCTGGAAAATTATGATGAGGCTTAACCATAAAGCGACACGTGTCTGTTAACATTTTCTTTTATTAGTATAGACTAGCTTAAAACCTGTGTACTACACAGGGTGAAAAAATATCAATATATAAAATTCTTAAATCTCTATATATGTATCTTATAGGTGAAAAATGTAATACATATACTAACAATAGAAACAAAACAAAACAAAAAAATATGTAAAAATTAATATATAATTGTGTTTAAAATATACATAAAATACTATTCAATGTAATTTAATATTCATTTACTATTTGATTAAAAACATAAGGTAGGTAATTAAATTTCAAAGTTTCTAATTAAAATATTAGATAATTTTAAATAAATGTGTTTTATTAGTATAATTAATAATTTGTTTAAAGATATAATATTATTAAAATATGAAAATGTATTTATTATGAGAAAGAGGCGGGAAAAAATTTATAACGATGAATATGGAGGCGACACGTGTCAGTAAGAAACCTTTATTTATTATATAGTATAGATTTGACATACTAGTTCTTTAAAAAAAGAATTTGGAAAAAAGTACTTCGGGCCAACCCAATACAACTTCCAACCCATACCAAAAATACATGTTTTGACCCGTTACCCGTTTTGACCATTAACAGATACATATATATATATATATATATATATATATATATATATATATATATATATATATATATATATATATATATATATATATGATATATAATCATATATGACAACAATAAACTTTGTATAAAGTTTTGTGCACATGAAATAAATTGGCTAAATTATTCACCTTCACATAGATCGGGAACAAAACATGTGAGATTGGCTAAAATTTTGACCAGTAAAGATGATATCTGATGCGCATAAGGAGTTTGCGGAGCCTGAAAGTTACTCCATGTAGAATGCCGGACCTGTGATGTTGAGGTCAAACCCAATACATGTCCAGCTGCTGATATGGGATCAAAATCCACAATAACGTCCTCTTCAGCGGGCTCATGATCATTGGAACACCAAGTAGATAAGAATTCTTTTTGAGGTAGTGAGAAAACTCGGGTCAAAACTTTTGTCTGCATGGATGTACAGCAACAATTACAAATTCAACCATAATCAAGAAATCAAGAACGATAAGAACAAGTATACAGGGATTAACCCAAACGAAATTGTATTAAAACGAATCTGTTGCAAACTGTTCAAGATCACATACATATTGTTAGTCATTATATTCTAGGAAGTGCTAAGTGTAATATCTTTCCCTATATATAGATGGTGTCTATTGTAATCAAGTTTCATCAGTTCAATAAACACTAAACCTTGTGGTTTCTCTCATATATACACATGTGGAACGTCGTATTCTTTCATGAACCGACGTATCCTTCTAACATACGGTTTCTAGGGTTATAATCTACACATTAGGACTCTCTAAACCTTAACTTTACATAAAAAAAAATTGACCTGTTAACTTTCAAACTTGGGTTGAACAATTATTTCTAACACTTGTAACCTGTTTGACCTGTTTAGTTTCAATTTTAGTTGAATCCTTTAGATGTTTTTCTACATTTGATATTACAACTACCATTAGCATGAAATCATGATGTCAAAATGTGTAAATATAAATCAAAATCAGGGAAAGCATATCAATAGTAAGAAATCACACAAAAAAAAAGTACACAATTATAAAAACTTACTATGTTCAAGATTATGAAGTGTCTGAAACTAGAATCATCAGAGAGTATTTCTGTCAGTCGCATTGCATTAAGTTGCAAAATTCCCCTTGGATGGTCTTTCAGATTTCCACAAAACTTCATCTTTAGCACTTCAAGGACCTAAAAAGTATTTGAATATATTTAGAATGTCTACTAATCATCCTTGAAAAAACCTAAATTTTAAGAGTTTTGAAAGTCAACCTCAAAAACAGTTGACATAGCTAAATCCAAGCTTTGAGTGGTGCTGGAAGCCATATCTAAGAAAGATGGGCTTTCTACTTCACAAAGATGTAGCATCTGGAGAAAGAATCATTTTAGCTAGCTAAAAACACCTTAAATGATTAAACTTACAGAATGTAATAATAACGTCCACAAATGATTAAACTTACAATAGATAAAACTTTTGATTTAAGCCTATAAACCACATCCATAAGATGCGAGTCCTCATATTTCTGCAGTTTCATGATGCTTTGGACCAACCGAAGAACTATCCCTTCCCCACATAGCTTCTGGAGAAACACATACATGCCATCATTAGCATTTTTTGCATGAATTGAAACAGGTCGGGTTGAGTTGGCCCGAAAGACTTTTGTTCAAAAAATGAACTTTTTTTATAATTAGATATAGCAAATATAATGAAAAAGTGTACTATTGCAGGATAATCTATTTTTTATTTGTTGAAATGATAAAGGAGGGATTAATCATTAGGGAAAACACACTTTGGTCAACTATCAACGGCTTGACCCATTTGACTCGTTTGTTTTAAGCTATCTTGTTTACTTGACCTTATTCTTAACAAAGTGTTTCCGAATTCAGTGGCGGAGCTTGAAAACTTTCGCAGGGGGGGCCGGGGATTTTTTTCATATAGGGGGGGCCGGAACTATAAAATTTTCGGCCGAATACATATAAATTAACACTACCGAGCGAAAAATCGGCCGAATACGTATATATTAACACTTCTGAGCGAAAAATCGGGGGGGGCCGGGGCCCCCTCGGGCCCCTTATATCCTCCGCCCTTGCCCGAATTAACATCTGTTGGCACAGTGATTGAAGAAACTGTAGGGAAGATTCAAAAAGATGGAAGAGACAGTAGACTTCATTAATCTTTGACTTCATGCGAGAGTTAATATGTTGAGCTGACAACTTCGCTGAAGAAAACTAATAACCACACGGACAGCAGTAAAAGCTGCTATTGTGAATGAATCAAACTGAAAAATATATAATCATCAGTCACCCTGTGTTCCTTCAACTAGAGTACAAAAAAACTAGAGGTAGCAAAAAGGATGAGTTGGGTAACGGGTCAAACAAGTTAAGTTGGGTTGATATATAGTTTTAATACTATCAAATTTTTAAAGAAATGATTTAAGAGGTTTTATCAAACCAAAATACAATTTGGGCGACTTTAGGCCCGTTCAAAGTCTTTCCATTTTAGTTACTTTAGTTTTTAGCAGTTTGCCCGATAGAAGTAATACACAACTGGGATTGACCCCTCGATGTTAAGATTTTAACATAACATGTCACCTCATCAAGTGCAAGTAGAACAAGAGTGAAAGTACGCACATCTGAGGAAATTATTGCTTTAAGTGGATACAAACCACTAGCCAACAATGCCGAGTACAAAAGGATCACTTGGTTTGAAAAAATAATTTTCTGGATCCCCAAAGTTATTTTTAAGTTCAACATAACAGAAAAAAAATCATAAAAATAATGTGCAAAAATAAAATATGTAAAGAATAGAGTTAAACCTCCCGGAAACAACTAAGAACAATAATCATGAAAGTTATCAAATGAATCATCTCTGTCCCCACCTTCTCATCTTGAACCAAAACCCACAGAAGAAAAATTATAAATAATTAATGTGTTGAATAAAACGACTCACAAGGTTATAAGCATTAAAAAAAACTTTAAGCCACTTTCAACTAGTTTGACATAACTCAAAGGCTACAGAAAAGGAAAGAAAGATAAAGAAAAAAGATAAACTGAAAATTAAATTCACTAACCTGCTCAAGTTTTGAATGATGAGATGCAATATCATATAAAGTATGCAATAGTCTTAAACATAACAAATATCTGAAATGCTGCTCATCTGGTAATACACGATTTCCCATTATATGCATGCCAAGACGTCTTGCTAGACGTTCCACATTTATCTGAAACATCAAGATAATTATCGCATTGACAAAGAGAGAGTCAGCAAACAATATTTGAGGTTACAACTTTAATGAATAAATATATTAAAAAAATCTACCAACCTCAAAGGATGATCCATTTTGTTTGGTCCATTTAATGATACCATTTTCACCATCTCTTATTAGCTTGCCAAGATCCTTAGAACTTAACGCATGAAACTCATTGACAGCTGAAATTAAATAATGTTACTTCATATAAAAAATCAGAATATGTGAAATAAAAAATGATTTAACCTGAAATCTTCACTGTATAAAAGTGTTACATCACTAAAAAAATCTTTGACTAAATAGGAGAATATGTGAACATCAATGAGTTAGAATGAACTGAAAATAAAAATATTTGACTGTTTAAAAATGAATTTAACCTGAAATCTACACTATGTAAAACCGTTACATCACTAAAAAATCTAATACAAATCAACCTTAAATTGAGCAACAGACAAAAGCAAATACTAAATCTATACGGTCCTCTAAAAATCCCTAACCTCTATCTGGTTTCTCCAAGAACTACCATCACCGATCATGTCCTTGGAGTGGTGCAAATCTAACAAATCCTGCCTGAACTGCTCCTTCACGTTTCGGTTTTCGACGCTCTTCACAGGCACCTATCAAAAACTGAATCAAATGCCAAAATTTCGAATCTTTTTTATTGGGAGAGAAAATTTCATGTTTTCCAAGTTATCAAATTTAAGATGTTTGATTACCTTTCTTGATTGAGGCAAAATTTTAAAATTTAGAAAGATAATAACCCTAACCCACACACATTTAAAACCTTAACACGAACACCACTTATATAATTTATAACCGAGTTAGCTGAACAAGTTGTTAAACATAACTTAAATTATAAACCATGGGTTTTATCCTAATAAAACACACAGTTTATTTAAAACCGTACGTCATGATTGGTTTTAATAAAATGAAATAATTACTGACTGGTGGAGGCATCTCACTGCATGGTTCATCGTCATCCACCTCAACAGCATCAGAACTGAGAGGGAAGAACTTAAAACAAATATTAGAAAACAAATACATATTTAATTGAACGATAACACTTAATTATTCTTCGCAATGTAAACCCTGGATTTCGGTCTGCAATCAAACTGCAGATCAAAATCAGTGACGATAAAGTCAGGCAAATCATCGAGAGATTTTTGTAAGAAAATGTTGACTGAAAACGACGATCGTAAGACGTCAGTCACGGGATCATAAGTAGAACTTGCTTAGTGTGCGCATATAAAAAGTTATTAGTATCCTAATATTTTATCATTTTAGTCCATATCTTTCGTCTAATATGCAACTTTTGTTAGGGGTCATTTTTATGACTAGGGATCCTGAGTCTCTAGCAGTTCTCAGTATCCTGACAGGTTTCGGGATACTTAACATTTATAACATTAACCGTTGTATCCTTCTCCCATCATGGTTTATTCGCATGTAGAACGTTTGGAGTCAACCTCATCCCTGAAGAATCGGTCAAGGAGTTATGAAAAACGTGTGAAAGATGCGGGAAAGAGTCTACTAGGTCATATTTGAAGACCTAGAAAAGCTCCGGGATTCTCGGAGATAGTTAGCTTATCTTTTTGTATTTATTCAGCAGGAAGATCATATAGGAAACACAATTCACGACTCTCACAACACAAAACACTCGCAAACACCTCTGTAACACTTAGATTTCGATCATTCACTGCCACATTTGTACCTTTTTCAATAATTTATACAAGAACAGAAGGCAAGTGACTTTCAGTCACTTCCCTAGGTTTTATGTCGGCAATCCTTAGGGATTAAGGGCTTTCCTCGTACATAATCGCGTCAAGCTTTACTTTTTCGTTCATAAGTTTACATTTTTATCAAGCACACTACCTCACAAATTAAATTTGATCACTTGATTATCTTGTGTAATTTTTTGTCAAAACAATTTGGCGCCCACCGTGGGGCAAGTGGTGCTTTTTATCTTAAAATCTTTGCTAAAATTTGTGTTCAATCACTATCTTTGAAAACTGATTTAAAAAATGTCGTCCCAATAAAAAAATGTTTCTGTTTCTGCTCCATCTTCAAGCTCTGGGTTGAACAACCCTATTCCTCCCCCTTCATTCCAAAAGAGTGTTAATCAGCCGAAGAAAATTACTTTTGCGGGTTTTTCGGGATCCGAAATACCTGTTGGTGGACCTATGATCATATCAAACAATGATATCCTCGATCTATTTTCGAAGATGAAACAACAAATGGAGCAGCAGAGGAAGACTAACCTGATGTTGTTTAGAGAGCTTGAAAAAGTCAAAGAATCTAAGAAACTAGTGGAAGTGACAACCCCGCTACAACCAAGGATCCTGGACTTTAATTATTCGGGGTCCTTAGGAATCCATATAGGATACTTCATCCCCATGCAGACTTGAACCACTACAGTTGGCTCGACTCCAGCTGTTGGAATCACCGCAAACCAGAATCATGGAATCACCCCAGGATCCTCATCGCGGGATCCTCACATTGGTAACAGTTTCAATCAATTTTTAAACGCTAACGAATCTGTGTAGGATATAGGAATCACTCCGTCTATGGCCAAGGAACTGAAGAAGTTAAGGGAGATGATCTCGGTGTAGTCCAACCTATACCGGAGATATCCTCAAGCAGTCACATGTTCTCGAGATTCGCTCCGCCGATATGTGATGCTAAAATCCCAAAACGCTTCCAAACTCCTAACATGAAGCTGTATGATGGAACTAAGGATCCTGATGAACATGTCGCGTAGTACAGGGAAAGAATGGAGATTAACCCCATTCCATTAGACCTGAAGGAAGCTTGTCTGTGCAAGGGCTTCGGCTCTACCTTAACAGGATCAGCCTTAAAATGGCTACTTAATGTTCCACCATACTCTATTACTTCGTTTGCTCATTTGATTAACCTGTTTAACAACCATTTCTCTTGCAGTAGAACTTTTGAAAGGTTAACAAGTGACTTATACAGGATAACTCAGAACAGCGGAGAATCTCTTCGGGATTATGTCAGCAAGTTCAGCCGGGAATCCCAGGATATCCCGAATATTGACGTAGCCACTGCTGTCTAGGCATTCAAGATGGGATTGAAAAAAGACTCCCAATTTTACGAAGACCTTGTCATGAATCCTTGTAGGAATCTTGATGAAGTAAAAAATCGGGCACTAAGGTTCATAAGACTCGAAGATGACGAGAAGATCTAGAAAAGGATTAATGCACCCTCCAACTATGATTATCCCAACAGGAAATCTGAATCATCATCTTTCAAGCTTCATAGATCAAAGCCTTACTCGAGAGCTGACAATCACAGATTCGACGATGTGAAGGGCAACAAGGAAGAAGAAAATTATCCTAAATTGATTGACTATTGTTTTTCTGTTGATGTTTCAGGACTCATGTATGCTATGCAGGATCTTGGGGACAAGGTCAGATGGCCTAGGAAATCTGACAAGGCATCCAGATGGAAGGACAAATCTAAATGGTGTGCCTATCATGAAGAATTCGGGCACATGACTGAGGAATGTATTTCCCTTAGAAAAGAAATAAGCTATCTTCTTAGCAAAGGCCACCTGAAGGAACTCTTGGGAAGAAAGAAAGAAAAGAACCAGAATCCTGATGCTATCCAAGACGAGCGACATCCCCACCTAAGGATGTCAAGGTAATAAGTTTCATATCTGGTAGGTCTAATATATGTGGTACTTATTATTCTGCAGCAAAGATAACGCCAAGGAAGCAAAGACAGAGAAAAAGGACATGCCTACCAAAACATCCACCTTAACCAAAAAGAATGTAATCTCTTTCGAAAATGGGGACATAGACAATGTACAGGATCCTCAGCATGATGACTTGGTAATCACTATGTACATAACCAATCATTTCATTCGTTGGATCCTGATTGATGGAGGAAGCTCAGTTAACATCATACAATTAGAAGTCCTGAAGAGGATGGGGATCCTTGATTTCGAAATCATCTCGAAATCCACATTCTTGGTAGGATTCAGTGGAGAGGTCAAACAGTTTGTGAAATAAAGCTACAAATCTACATCGAAGGGGGAGACCCTAGATACATGTCATCAGCACCTCTGTTAATGAAGACAAAGGATGGTGAACCATTATCCCTATACTTGGCGGTTTCCGGAAATGTTGTAAGTGATGTCTTAGTCAAGGATCATGAAGGACAACAACATCTCGTATACTATGTAAGTAAAAGCTTGCTAGCAGCAGAGACCAGGTACTCTCATTTAGAAACACTTATTTTAGATTTAATAATGGCATCTACTAAGCTTAAAAATTACTTTGAAACTTATACTATTCATGTTAAGACTAATTATCATGTTAAGTGTGTCTTAATAAAACCAGAGATGTTATAAAGAATGGCTAAGTGGTCGGTCAAACTTAGTGCATACGATCTAGTATATGAACCTACAACAGCAATAAAGTCTCAAGCACTTGCGGACTTTATGGCTGATTTCAGTAGTGACATTCAACATGAAGTAGACCTTGAAGTTCAACAATTGGAAGAATCCAAGGATAAGTGGACCTTATTCACTGATGGTGCATCAAATGTTAAAGGAACAAGTCTAGGCATCATACTGAAATCGCCACAAGGGGACATAATACCCCAATCTATAAGTTGTGAGTTCTAGGTAACCAATAACAAAGCGGAATATGAGGCGCTGATAGCAGGATTACAAGTAGCCAGGGATCTCAAGATCAGGTATCTCCATTTATCTGTGGAATTCAAAATTTTCAATATTACACAACAATTGAGAAGATAAATGAAGTATCCAACACTGAGAAAGAAGCATATATTCGGAATCTTGAACTTAGTCAAGGATCCTGGATTTTACCCATCAAAAAATATTTACAATATGGCCCATACTTGATCTACTCAGAAGCAGGCAAAGGTGCATGTTGGTTAGCTACTATGGAAGGAGATATTCTGCCAAGATCCTGGAATGCCAGCAATCTCAAAACCTACTTTATGTAAGTTAGAAATTATATTCTAACTAAAAATGGTACGTCTTCTTTCCATAATTATTTGTATATTTGTTATTCTTTATCAAAGTACCGACTTGAGCGTCGGAGGGGTGTTAGTCAGTCTAACACCCACCTTCACTAAGGTTTCATGTTTTGCAGGAAGGATCACCAAGATAGTCTAACACCCACCTTCACTAAGGTTTCATGTTTTGCAGGAAGGATCACCAAGATAGAGATTGATCATCTCTCCTAAGTCTAAGGTATTCAAAATCCCTTCATAGGTTTAAACGAATTTCGCTTTTCTAAGTAGATTGGGTTTCTACACCCCGCCAGGAGCGCACAATATCCAAGTATATTTCGAGGTGGTGCGACCAGTCCTTGTAAAAGTGGCTGATAATTTCATCATTGTTGGCTATATGTTGGACCTTACGAATATTATCAATGGAGTAACACGAACATGTTATACAGCCGGGCATGAACCAAGCAGTTTAACATTGACATGTTAACCAAAGGTTATTGGTATTTACATGTCACTACGGGTACAACCCACTACGTTGGCATGTCCCAAGTTAATAACCCAAAATCCGGACACTCAAGCGGATTGGGGACACCCTCGAGAATCTTGAGATACAATTACTAAACAAACAATTTGTTTGACAACTATACACTTGCGACAACTAAAAGTTATCATACTTTGAATCTGTTTGGACTCCCTATTGTTATCTTGTATGTATATCTACCAAGCCTGATTCTCGATGAAGTTATTTACTTAAAATTTCTTATTAATTTTCAATTTGGGTAGACTCGAAATATTTAATGACTAAGTCATGGTATGTTTGTACTGGTATTTTTTCAAACTCTTTATTAGAAACAAGGTATGTTTTCCTAAACCAAAGTTTAAACCTAATATATTATTTACAAATGTTCATAAAGGATCCGGTATCCCAAAAAGATAACTAAATCTATTTTTCCATGTAACATAAGACTTAACTGCCTAAAGATCCTTATTTTCTAAAAATATGTCAAAAACATATTAAACACATAACAATCATGGCACATAGTCATAAGTTATTTACTAATATAGAGAGTGCAGGAAAATTAGTGATTCGGGTTTCATCCAAAAGCTGGACTCAGGCCTTGTAATTATTGCCATCATCGTCCTGTTCAACCACCTTCTCCACCGCCTTCACAACTGACTCATAACACCTGGTCATCTGCTCTAGCTTCTTGAAGGCATCAACATGGTCCAGACCTTTGTAGACAGCTACATCGGCAGCATCATAGAGTTTTCTTTTTGACAATGGTGATCTTGGGGTGTAGAGTAGGAACATCAGCTTTGGGAGCTTCGGCAGCAGGCTGAGTCTTTTTCTTTTTGATGGCTTTGCTTTTAGAGACCGTGCTATCGATGTCGTCGAGGGAAAATCGAGAGCTTGACCTACGAGCATCTGCTACAGGATAATGGGTTAGACTCCTAAATATACGTTTAACTAACATATAGATAAAACTTTCTTTTTTCTTACCAGACAAAGCTGATTGGTAATCATACTTCAGGATTCCTATAAAGAGTCGGATAGTTCAGAATTATGCAAATACTTGTAAACAAAGAGACGAAGATGGAAGTAAAAAAAAAACTTTACCAGTTAGCTTTGAGAATATCCAAGTAAGAGAAGTGTGAAGGATTATGATCATATCCTGCAGAAGCAACGATCATTTCGCATTGGAACCCAGGAAGAGTCCTATCGAAACCTTATCATCAATTTACCGTTTGAATTTTAAAATTTTATAGATGTCGATTGTAATCCCTAGGAAATTCCGGCCTATATTTTTACTTTTTCCGGCACTTATAAATTCTTTCTGGTTTACATCAATCCATCTAAATAAATTCTACTATTTATCTATTGCATTTCATGAGTATACACACATACGCATATTGAAAAATAATATGAAATTTGTATGCTAAGTTATATTCTAAACCTATATAAATATATATATATATACAAACCTATAAAAAATCTAAATTATAAATTCTATAAATATAGAGTTTATAAAAGTACATTATTTTAAAGTAAATGATTTTAATAAAATGATTGTAAGTTATAAAAAGTTATATAGTATAAGTGTAACATTTAATAATAACTAAAAAATGATATTTAGTTTTTTTATATATATAAAATCAATTGTTATATAAGTAAGTAAAATGATTTTTGTTTTCTTTGAAACAATTAATTTGAACTATTGAACCCCTTGATCCCATTAGACCCCTCAATTTGAACCCTTATCAATTTTGAAATCAATTGGATGCAGGTTTGACCTTGGAAAGTCAAACCAAGAACAATCTTTCAAATTCATGCAAGATTAATCAAATTCGTGGATTTTAACTTCGAATCAACTTGTATAACCAATCATGAGGCTGTTTTAACTGTTCTTAACAAACTAATTATGACGAAAATTAAATGAATGCAAACCTAATCGTCACATAACCGTCCTAATCAAAGTGAGTAATCAATTCGCGCATTAAACGTCAAACTGGCCTATAAAAATGAACCCACACCTTCACTACAGATGCCAAAAACTTTCTACACCTTTGTGGTCGTTGCATTGCTCCTCTAGAACTCCGACGAGCTCAAGAAAATCCGAAGTCGGCCTCGATCCCGTTCTCCCTCTATCGCTAACCATTCGAGGTAAAATTAGTGCCTTTAGTTTCGGTTTTATGTAAGAATTGAAAGCCCCATGTTTTCGGGTTCGATCGAATACAAATCGGGGGGGATTAGAACTAGGGTTCGAATGGGATGTTTGGGGAAGAAGATGAAACACGGTTGGGTGAGAAACAAAACAATTGCGCCTCTGTAAATAAACAATATTCAGGCCCAGGTCAACCGGTTAAGTCGTTCGTCTCATAAGGCAAAGGTCGCGAGTTCGAAACCAGTCCCACACCTCATTTTTCTTTTTTTTCGCGCATGGAACCTGGCTCCTCTTATCCTTCCTGTTAAAACCATTTAAACCCATTTCTAAACCACTACCAGGCAACTGGTCTAGTGGTTTATGAGTCTGGTTGTTTTCGAGAAGACCCAGGTTCGAGTCCTGTGGTCTGCAATGTTTTTCTTATTGTTTTTAAACCGAATTTTAGCAACATTTTTCTTATAAAAATTATTTTATACAACTCCCGAGGCTCGGAATATTTTTATGAACCAAATTATTAACCTTAAATAATTATTTAATAGTTTTAGAGAAATAAAAACTAATTAAGGAACTATACAACCGTTTTAATTAAAACATTTATTAACTACTTTTAATATACAATTATTTAGTATAATCTTTACACTTTTATTGTCCATTTAACTAATTAATTAATTAAAACATATGAACTATTAATCTAATTACGTATATATTCAAGTAAATATTATTTAAATACTTATTCACAAAATAACTATTCATATATACATATATATATATATATATATATAAACTTGTATTCAACCCTTTATTAACGATCATATTATTTTCATTATTAAACAAGCATATTAGTTTCTTATTAGCAAACACATTATTCCCAACAAATAGATACGTACTCATTCAACCTAGCTCAACCGTTACTACCTAAATCTTTTGAGCATATCATTGATACATATATAAATGCAAACATAGGTTAACTTTATGGTTAGCTAAACAACTTGTGCAACTTCACGTACTTGTGATTTCAAGCTACCGAACCAATGTGAGTTTACATAGCCCCTTTTTACTGTTTTTGCTTTTGGGGTGAAACATGTTATCAACTTTATCTATTTAAACAATTCAATATATCTTGTGCTTGATCTTTATGCTTTATATTTGAACTACTTGGTGACCATTGCATGTGTTTCATGCCAGTACATTCATTAACTTGCAACCCATGCCTAAGGTAGTACCTAACATGATCATTTATATGGGAAACTGAAACTATAACTTACCACAAGACCTTGGCGGGTTTTGTTGGGTATCAACTATAACTTGGAGTATCCGCTTGCTCCCTTTTTAAAATGGCAATCAGTGGGATTGCGTATCTAGTTTTCTATTATCAGGCTTGAATTGTACGCTTGGAACCTTGTATGTTCTCACATATATGCTTTAGACATGCGTTGAACATATTGAATTGTAATCTATACTAACTCTTTGGTGTCAAAACCTGTGTATCTCACCAACTACTTGTAGTTGACAGTTACTTACATGTTTCAGGTGCACCTGTTTGAGGACTACTTGCTCACCTAGGACTTGGACCTAGTTTAATTTAAATTATGTTTTGAACGTTTCATTTTCCTATGTAACGGATGCTTTTAATTTGAATAATAAATATTATCATATTTAATAGATGATCATGTGCTTATTAACACCCGCGTCAGCCCCGGCCTTTAATCCGCCGTCAGCCGGGGTGTGACAGATTGGTATCAGAGCCATGGTTATAGGGAATTAGGTTATTAGAAACATGACCTAGACTATAACCTAGGAGTCCCAAACATGAGTTTAACTCGTGTCTTTTGTTAGGAACTCCACACTATACTTACTATGCATACTTACATACATTTACCTACTTCTGATTTCTTGATGTAACTACATGAACTACAATATTCAAGGGTCCACATGAAACTATTTGGGACTACTTGAACTACATGAAACTTACATTTAGACTTAATAGTCTGATCCGAATGAAACTCTCGTCAAAGGTATGTAAGTTTTAACTAATGAATGAGAACTTGTGCAATCCGGAATGGTGGATGCCTGTATTCTAGAAGTTCTGTCTAGGAAAGCATTTCGTATAAATCCAAATCAACCGATGGACCAGTTATGCTTTCCTAGGAATTTTTGGGATGAGTGTCCACTTATAGGCTAACGCATGACTTCTCAAACATTAGAAAGACTTAAAGTACCTTGATAAGTCTATGTGCCCATTAGGGTACCATCTATGTTTTAGCTAACATCTCATGATTAAATTGCAAACTCTTATACATGATTCACACCTTATGAACTTTTTATTCACCCATTTGTAGAATGCCTCCCCGTCATGAGCGTAGGAACAACCTCACCGATAGGATCATTCAGCAAATGGCTACAATCCTACCGACCATGGTCAATCAGCTGAACCAGAATGCTGCACCGAGAAATCCCGTGTGTACATTTAAACACTTCAACTCCTGCAACCCCACCAAGTTTTACGGGAACGAAGGAGCTACTGGACTGCTCCAATGGTTTGAAAGCATTGAGGGGACTTTCATCAATGCGGACTGCCCTGAGAACCTGAAGGTTCGCTATGCTACTAGTGTCTTCCAGAAGAGGGCACTCACATAGTGGAATGGAGAAAAACGAAACCGTGGGATTGAGGTTGCACTAGCCTTGCCTTGGGCGAATGTCAAGACACTCATGACAGATGAGTTTTGCCCCCGTAATGAAGTCAAGAAACTAGAAGCTGAGTTCTGGGATCTCAAACAAGACAGTGGTGAAAGCCTTGCCTACACCACCCGCTTTCATGAGCTTAGCCTGCTGGTGCCCCATATGGTCACTCCTCTCTCGCGAGCCATTGAGAAGTACATTAATGGTCTGCCCATGCAGATTCAGGACACTGTTTTGGGTAGTAACCCAGCCACTCTCGAGGAAGCCATCCGTCTTGCAGCAACCCTGTCAGACAATCATGTTAAGGCAGGGACTCTATCTAAAAAGGGTGCCAAGAAGACTTTTGAGAAAGCCACCATTGAACCCCCCAAGGAGACCAAGTCTGAGTCTTCCTTCAATAACAGGAAAAGGAAGGGCAAAAATTTTGCCATTATCACACCCGCTACTCCTTTAGCCCAAGTGGCCCCTACTGCCATCAACCCCACCAAGAAACAATATGCGGGGACTTCACCACTTTGTAATACCTGCAAACTCCACCACCCTGCTCACGCACAATGTCGTATGTGCACTACTTGTGGACGATATGGACATTGGGCTAACACCTGTCGTATTCCACCAACTAATCAAGTCTACCAACCTGCTGCTCCTGTTCCTGTTCCTGCTGCTATCGCCCAGGGTCGCGCTTGTTACGAGTGTGGTGACCCTAATCACTTTAGGAACCGTTGCCCTAGGCTAGTCATTGTGAACCAAGCAAATCTAAACCAGGGCAACATGGTTCAAGGAAACATAAACCAAGGGAATATGAACCGAGGGAATGTGAATCAAGGGAATGCAAACCCAGTAGCTCGTGGACGTGCCTTTAACATCAATGCCAACGAGGCTCAAGCCAACAACGATGTGGTGAACGGTACGTTTCCAATTAATCAGCAATATGCTTCTATCATGTTCGATACTGGTTCCGATAAGAGTTTCGTGTCCTTTGAATTTGAACCACAACTTTCTATGAGTTGAGCTAAGTTAGACAAACCCTTTGATATTTTAGTAGCGGATGGTTATTCTGTTTCATGTGACACCATTAATAGAGATTGTACCTTAACCTTGAGTGATCATGACTTTTCAATCAATCTTATTCCTATGGCTCTCGGAGGTTTCGACATCATAGTAGGCATGGACTGGCTGACCAAGCACCATGCTGAAGTCGTCTGTTTTGACATGTATATCCGTATCCCTCTTGACTCGGGTGAAGTTTTGAACGTTTATGGTGAGAAACCGTCAAAGGGACTCAAGCTTATGTCTTGCACTACCGCACAGAAGTATTTACGGAAGAAATGTGTGACATTCTTGGCCCATATTGTGGAACGAAAAGGCAAAGATAAGAGTCTCCAAGACATTCCTATAATCAAAGACTTCCCTGAAGTTTTCCCCGAAGACTTACCTGGTCTTCCTCCTATACGTCAAGTCGAATTCCCTATTGACTTAGTGCCAGAAGCAAACACCGTGGCCAAGTCACCTTATCGTCTTACACCATCAGAGATGCAGGAACTTTCAAGTCAACTCTGAGAACTTTCTGACAAAGGATTCATTCGTCCTAGCGTTTACCCTTGGGGAGCAGCTGTTCTATTCGTCAAGAAGAAGAATGGTTCTTTTCGGATGTGCATCGACTATCGGGAACTTAACAAGCTTACCGTGAAGAACCGTTATCCACTTCCTAGGATTGACGATTTGTTCGATCAGCTTCAAGGCTCGACTTATTTCTCTAAGATCGATCTTCGTTCTGGTTATCACCAGTTACGAGTGCTCGAATCCGATATCCCCAAGACAGCCTTTCGTACAAGATATGGTCATTACGAGTTCATGGTTATGCCATTCGGACTAACCAATGCACCCGCGGTATTCATGGATCTTATGAACCGCGTATGTAAGCCGTACTTGGACAAGTTTGTAATCGTCTTCATTGACGACATTCTCATCTATTCAAAATCAAAAGCAGAACATGAGGAACACTTGCGTTTGGTTTTGGACCTATTGAAGAAGGAGCAATTATATGCTAAGTTCTCCAAATGTGAATTTCGGCTAAAGGAAGTCCAATTCTTGGGACACATAGTCAACGAGAAGGGTATTCACGTAGATCCTGCTAAGATTGAGGCAGTAAAGAACTGGCAAGCTCCAAAGACCCCTACCGAAGTCCGCTCATTTTTAGGTTTAGCGGGCTATTATCGTCGTTTCATAGCAAACTTTTCAAAGATCGTGGTACCCCTCACAGCCTTAACTCACAAAGGAAAACCCTACGGGTGGGGACCAAAACAAGAGGAAGCCTTTCAAACCCTAAAACAGAAACTGTGTGACGCTCCTATCCTGACTCTTCCCGATGGAACCGAAGACTTTGTCGTTTACTGTGACGCTTCCCACTTAGGCCTTGGTTGTGTACTAATGCAGCGAGGCAAAGTGATTGCTTATGCGTCTCGACAACTCAAAATCCATGAGAAGAATTATACGACGCACGATCTTGAGTTGGGTGCGGTCGTATTTACTCTTAAAATTTGGAGACATTACCTGTATGGTACCAAATGTGAGGTTTACACTGATCATAAGAGTCTCCAACATATTTTCAACCAAAAGGAACTCAACATGAGGCAAAAGCGCTGGGTTGAACTCCTAAACGACTACGACTGCAATATTCATTATCATCCGGGTAAGGCGAATGTCGTGGCCGATGCTCTTAGCCGTAAGGAACCTATCAAGATCCACAGCATTTGAATCCAAAATGATATTCAAACTCGCATCCTAGAAGCACAACATCTTTCTATCACTGAAGGAAACATGTACGACGAAATGTCATGTGGTGCTGAACTCCAAATTGAAAACAAACCCAATGGGTTACTTTACTTTCTAAATCGTATCTGGATTCCGGACCGTGACAACCTTCGTACCTTTATCATGAACGAGGCTCACAAGACGCATTATCCTGTGCATCCTGGTGCAGACAAAATGTACATGGATCTCCGTACCCAATACTGGTGGCCTGGTATGAAGAAGGACATTGCCCTCTATGTGTCCAAATGCCTTACTTGTTTGAAGGTTAAAGCCGAGCACCAGCGTCCATCTGGTTTACTTGAACAACCCGAGATTCACGTATGGAAATGGGAGTGTATTGCCATGGACTTTATAACCAAACTCCCACACACATCTCGTGGTCATGATAGCATTTGGGTAATCATCGACCGTCTGACAAAATCTTCTCATTTCATACCCATACATGAAGACTATCGAGTGAAGAAACTAGCTCGAATCTATATTGATGAGATCGTTAGTCATCACGGGTACCTCTCAATATTATTTCTGATCGTGATAGACGATTCACCTCTCGCTTCTGGCAATCCCTGCAATCAGCTTTGGGCACTCAACTAAATCTTAGTACTGCTTATCACTCGCAAACTGATGGTCAATCTGAGCGAACGATTCAAACTCTCGAAGACATGCTTAGAGCCTGTGTCATTGACTTCAAGGGAAATTGGGATTTACATCTACCCCTAATCGAGTTCTCATACAACAACAGTTATCACACGAGCATTAGCATGGCTCCTTTTGAAGCACTTTATGGTCGGAAGTGTCGATCTCCTATCTGTTGGACTGAAATTGGTGAATCACAAATCACTGGTCCTGAACTTATTCAAGAGACTTCCGATAAGATAATATTAATCCGAGACAACCTTCTGGTAGCAAGAAGTCGGCAAAAGAGCTATGCCGACAAACGTCGAAAACCCTTAGAATTTCAAGTTGACGATCTCGTTCTTCTCAAGGTATCCCCTTGGAAAGGTGTAGTTCGTTTTGGAAAGAAAGGGAAACTTGCTCCAAGATTCGTAGGTCCTTTTAAAATCCTTGAGCGGATTGGGAAGGTAGCCTACAAATTGGATCTACCTGAAGGACTCAGCAACGTTCATCCGACATTTCATGTCTCGAACCTAAAGAAATGCTTAGCTGACGAGAATCTCCACATACCACTTGACGAGGTTCACATTGACGAAACAATGCACTTCGTGGAGAAGCCCGTGGAGATCATGGACTGAGAAGTTAAGCAACTCAAGCGAAGCCGAATTCCAATCATTAAGGTTAGATGGGAATCCAAACGTGGCCCTGAGTTCACTTGGGAACGTGAGGATCAAATGAAAGCCAAATACCCACATTTATTTCCAGGACCCTCTTCTTAAGCAATTTCGAGACGAAATTTTCTAAAGTATGGGAGACTGTAATCCCTAGGAAATTCCGGCCTATATTTTTACTTTTTCCGGCACTTATAAATTCTTTTTGGTTTACATCAATCCATCTAAATAAATTCTACTATTTATCTATTGCATTTCATGAGTATACACACATACGCATATTCAAAAATAATATGGAATTTGTATGCTAAGTTATATTCTAAACCTATATAAATATATATATATACAAACCTATAAAAAAAATCTAAATTATAAATTCTATAAATATAGAGTTTATAAAAGTACATTATTTTAAAGTAAATGATTTTAATAAAACGATTGTAAGTTATAAAAAGTTATATAGTATAAGTGTAACATTTAATAATAACTAAAAAATGATATTTAGTTTTTTTTTATATATAAAATCAATTGTTATATAAGTAAGTAAAATGATTTTTGTTTTCTTTGAAACAATTAATTTGAACTATTGAACCCCTTGATCCCATTAGACCCCTCAATTTGAACCCTTATCAATTTTGAAATCAATTGGATGCAGGTTTGACCTTGGAAAGTCAAACCAAGAACAATCTTTCAAATTCATGCAAGATTAATCAAATTCGTGGATTTTAACTTCGAATCAACTTGTATAACCAATCATGCGGCTGTTTTAACTGTTCTTAACAAACTAATTATGACGAAAATTAAATGAATGCAAACCCAATCGTCACATAACCGTCCTAATCAAAGTGAGTACTCAATTCGTGCATTAAATGCCAAAAACTTTCTACACCTTTGTGGTCGTTGCATTGCTCCTCTAGAACTCCGACGAGCTCAAGAAAATCCGAAATCGGCCTCGATCCCGTTCTCCCTCTATCGTTAACCATTCGAGGTAAAATTAGTGCCTTTAGTTTCGGTTTTATGTAAGAATTGAAAGCCCCATGTTTTCGGGTTCGATCGGATACGAATCGGGGGGGATTAGAACTAGGGTTCGAATGGGATGTTTGGGGAAGAAGATGAAACAGGGTTGGGTGAGAAACGAAACAATTGCGCGTCTGTAAATAAACAATATTCAGGCCCAGGTCAACCGGTTAAGTCGTTCGTCTCATAAGGCGAAGGTCGCGAGTTCGAAACCAGTCCCACACCTCATTTTTCTTTTTTTTCGCGCATGGAACCTGGCTCCTCTTATCCTTCCTGTTAAAACCATTTAAACCCATTTCTAAACCACTACCAGGCAACTAGTCTAGTGGTTTATGAGTCTAGTTGTTTTCAAGAAGACCCGGGTTCGAGTCCCGTGGTCTGCAATGTTTTTCTTATTGTTTAGTATAATCTTTACACTTTTATTGTCCATTTAACTAATTAATTAATTAAAACATATGAACTATTAATCTAATTACGTATATATTCAAGTAAATATTATTTAAATACTTATTCACAAAATAACTATTCATATATACATATATATATATATATAAACTTGTATTCAACCCTTTATTAACGATCATATTATTTTCATTATTAAACAAACATATTAGTTTCTTATTAGCAAACACATTATTCCCAACAAATAGATACGTACTCATTCAACCTAGCTCAACCGTTACTACCTAAATCTTTTGAGCATATCATTGATACATATATAAATGCAAACATAGGTTAACTTTGTGGTTAGCTAAACAACTTGTGCAACTTCACGTACTTGTGATTTCAAGCTACCGAACCAATGTGAGTTTACATAGCCCCTTTTTACTGTTTTTGCTTTTGGGGTGAAACATGTTATCAACTTTATCTATTTAAACAATTCAATATATCTTGTGCTTGATCTTTATGCTTTATATTTGAACTACTTGGTGACCATTGCATGTGTTTCATGTCAGTACATTCATTAACTTGCAGCCCAACCCTAAGGTAGTACCTAACATGATCATTTATATGGGAAACTGAAACTATAACTTACCACAAGACCTTGGCGGGTTTTGTTGGGTATCAACTATAACTTGGAGTATCCGCTTGCTCCCTTTTTAAAATGGCAATCAGTGGGATTGCGTATCTAGTTTTCTATTATCAGGCTTGAATCGTATGCTTGGAACCTTGTATGTTCTCACATATATGCTTTAGACATGCGTTGAACATATTGAATTGTAATCTATACTAACTCTTTGGTGTCAAAACCTGTGTATCTCACCAACTACTTGTAGTTGACAGTTACTTACATGTTTCAGGTGCACCTGTTTGAGGACTACTTGCTCACCTAGGACTTGGACCTAGTTTAATTTAAATTATGTTTTGAACGTTTCATTTTCCTATGTAACGGATGCTTTTAATTTGAATAATAAATATTATCATATTTAATAGATGATCATGTGCTTATGAACAACCGCGTCAGCCCCGACGTTTAATCCGCCGCCGGCCGGGGTGTGACATCGATAAAGCTGACAACTGTTAAATTTGGGGACAATTGTTAGGGGTCATTTTTATGACTAGGGATCCTGAGTCTCTAGCAGTCTTCAGTATCCTGACAGATTTCGTTCCTTAACATTTATAACGCTAACCGTTGTCTCCTTCTCCCATCATGATTTATTCGCAGGTAGAACGTGTGGAGTCAAGTGACTTTCAGTCACTTCCCGAGGTTTTTTGCCGGCAATCCTTAGGGATTAAGGGCTTTTCTCGTACATCATCGTGTCAAGCTTTAGTTTTTCGTTCATAAGTTTACATTTTTATCAAGCACACTACCTTACAAACTAAATTTGATCACTTGATTATCTTATGTAAATTTTGTTCAAAACAACTTTCATTTATTTTTATTCCCTAACTACATTTTGGTTCATTTTATATCATTACCGTCCAACTCGTTAACATCTTTAGTTGTTTTCTGTTATGGGACCCACTTAAAAATATTAAAACATTAAACAAAATATCTATATATTTTACTTTCTCTCTCTACATCTCTATTCTCTCTCGGTCTACGTCTCCTCTCTACCACCCACCACCACCATTACAACTACAGCCATCCCACCGCCACCACCACCACCTTGTCTGCCATTATCGCCCAGCAACACCACACAACCGCTCCATCTCCTCCCCCATTATTTGACAAACACATATCATCATCGTCGTCGACAAACACCGATCATCATCTAGGGTTTCAAGTTTATGCTCATAAAATAATATATGATTATATTTAAAATTAAAATATGATTATTATTTAAAAATAATATATTAGTATTTTTATATTATGCGATTGAATTAAATTCGTACTTTTTAAATGGAAAGTATAGAGATAAGAAGGAAAAACGGGTTGTATAGACTTGTCTTTTTGTTAAGTTATATGTATATAGTTTTTCATATATTAAGTACTTTTTATTTTAAATGGAAAGTATAGAGATAAGAAAGAAAAAGGGGTTGTATAGACTCATCTTTTTATTAGGTTACTAGTTTAGATCTCGTGTCTACACACGGGGTGAAATATATCAATACATAAAAATTTTAAATCTTTATTTATATATTTTAAATGTGTAAAAATTTATTACATATAGTACGGATAGAAAACAAATTCAAAATATGTAAAAATTAATATATAATTGGGTTTCGAAAATACGTTAATTACTATTTTTTAATATAATTAAACTTTTATTTACTATTTGATTGAAAATAAAAGTTATATAATTAAATTTTAAAGTTTCTTATGATAAAAGATAATTTAAAATAAATGTGTTTTATTAGTATAATTAGTATTTTTTTTCTTTAAATGTATATTATTATTAAAAGATAGAAGTACATTAAATAGGAGAAAGAGGCGGAAAAAAATAATGAAAATGAATATGGATGAGACACGTGACATGCAAAAACCTTTATTTAATATATAGTATAGAGATGTATATAGTTTTTCATATATTAAGCATGATCAAAACCTAATAAACGAATAGTTTTAATTACTTTTATACCTATTCCATAATTTCAAAATCCATCAAACAAACATACCATAATTACTAATTATTTTTAAATATTTAATAGTTGGATTTTGATCATTTTGATATTCGATTTGAGAAAATAAGTAAATAACGGTAGTAAAATTTAATTGTTGATATAAGAGTACAATTAATATAGCGATCAAACTTGTTTGAAGTGATTCTTGAGTCGAAATCATCACAACCAAAAAATTTAACACCTACAGATACATTATAGAAAAAGAAACTTTTTTAGTTATGCTAAAACCTAGATTGATTTATTAATTTGGAAGTTCAAATTGTTTGATGTTTGTGAACAATATATTTTTGAACGTAATCCGCTGCTAGTGAACATAAAAGGTCATAAATCTAGTGCAAGATAATCAATTTCAGAAATTGAATAACTAATTTACCTTGATCGTTGAAGTCGACTGTGTTCACGACGTGAACATTTTTTTCGATTCACTGTTATGTTGATTTGGTTCATGCTTTGAGATCTGTTGTTAAACTTTAAGATCTTGATAGTGTGTAAATTGGAATAACTTCGTTTTACATCCCCTTTAGAGGTGTAACGGAAGCGAGAAGTGGGCATGTTTTCTATGAGGTAATATGATATAGAGTGTTATAGAGTGTTAGGGTAATCAGATTCGGTTCACATTGGGAAGTTACGAAATAGTACATGAAATTGCATGTGATGTGCACGTGTAACTCCTCGGATTTTATTATATTATTCTACTAGCTTAGAACCCCGTGTACTACACCCAGAGTGAAATATATCATAAATAATTTTCTTAAATTTTTAAGCATATATTTTTATTGATGTAAAAATGTATTATATATACTAAGGATAAAAAAGCCTTTAAAATATGTAAAAATTAATATATAATTGAGTTTTGAAAATACGTTGATTACTATTTAATATAATTTGACTTTCATTCATTATTTTGTTAGAAATAATTGTTACCCAAGTTTGAAAAGTTAATGGGCCAAAAGTGTATATAACTTAAAGTTGTGTATTTAGAGTCTAATTGTAATTATGTTAAGTTAGAGGGTTCAATGTGTAATTGGAAAACCTAGAAACGGTTCATTTAGTGACGCGTCGTTTGATGAAAGAACACAGCATATTAATCGCGGTGTCAAGGTCAATCAAAAACACTTATATAAACTACTACTTATCTACCTTAGACTGTAGACAGGGAAGTAGGTTTCAGTGGAAAGATTAATTGCTTAGTTTAGTAAATTATGTTAATTAAAATTCAAATTAAATAAAGAATGTGACCTCCTCTAAACTTCAGATTTTAGGTTTCACATAAAATTCAGTTATTCAATTTAGACACCACATACACATAGTGTTGGAAAATTAGTTAAAACAGTAATTAAAGAAAAGTTGTTGTCAGCAAACTTATACGACCAGTTTTGTCATAAACTAGTATAATTCAACTACCCAATTTACAAGTGCCAAGTTTACCCCCCTTTAGTCACTCAACCCTGCTACTAGGTTTTATCATAAACCAAACAAGATTGTAAAACGAGAAGACTCAAAGCACTTAAATAAACAGTTTAAATTAACTAATACATCAATTCGTTTTGTTATTGTTAGAAACTAAACAGATCCAAAAACATTAACAACTTAATCAAACATAAAAACCTATACGCACCATCCGTCGAAAGGAAACCACAAATGATTTTAGCCATTCATAATAAATGATTTTAGCCATTCATAATAAACAAAGAATTAAATACTATCACCATATAATTCTCCATATAAAAACTAACCTACTAGAATACTCAATTCGATTACAAACGAAAACAATAAAAACTTAGGGTGAAGGGAGTACAACCCTCACCAAACTAACCAATGAGGATGTGCCACCTCACTTTAACCATCTTCCTACCCTAATACTCTAAAGTGAAGGGGACACAACCCTAACAAAACTATTTTTTTATTTTAAATAAAACAAATAATAATAATAATAATTAAAATAAATTCATTAATAAAAAAAGTACATTAAAAATAAAAAAAAGTACATTAAAAATATAAAAAAAACACTAAATTTAAAAAATACATAAAAATAAATCTAGAAATCACAAGGCCACCCGTATCGACGGGTTTTGGCTAAAACCGGTCTTTGATTTTTTTCGAGTACCGGCTTTTGACTTTTTGAAGTCCATGATTTTTAATGGTAGAAAGAAATGGTGTGATTTTAATGGTATAAATGTATTATATATATATATAGGAAAAAAAATTATTTAATGGTTAACGGCTAGAAAGCCGTTTGGCAACGGCTAAAAAATGAGAAGAGACCTCGGGTACCTATACACGCAAAACACAACAAATTGATTCAGGTAAGGGGTTGGCGGCGGGTTCCCCTACCCGAGCCCCTTACCTATGAACGCCCTTCACCCATATCAATTGTTCGCCTCGTTGTTCGTGTCTCAAAAGAAACCTACGACAGAAGCAAAAATATATGCTGCCCTCGTTTTCCGTGCGAACTCCTTATTCTCGTCTCCTGCGCTTCGGTGATGTCACAGCCGCCACCTCCATTCCGTCAAATGCCTTTTTCTCTTATTAGTTTGCTTTCCATGTGGGCTGAAGTGAGCCTCCAACAAGCCCATCCCAAATGAGTTATTAATTAACATGATACACACTTGATTTAGCTAAGCCCACATGCCATTCCTTTTACTTTTAGACTCACTTTAACCCTTGATCACGATTAATATCCATCACAGATATTAATGCGGGTGAAGGCCTAGGAGCTTAAACCGTTCCGGAATGAGATCCGGATTGAGCTGGAACTAGATCAAGCTGGATATGTGAATCAAGATGGATTTGTGGATCAAGTTGGAAGATTTGAAATTTTAATTCATTTATCTATTTTTTTTTTTGAGACATATTATGAAGGATAATTAGTGTTTTTGGATAATAAATATTATTTGCAAAACCCTTTGGTTATAGGCTTTGATCAGGTAGAGAATTTTTGAGTCATTTGATTACGTTAAGAATTCTTGAGCCATTTGATTGGTATATTTTCATCGGCAAAAAGTCACTAAATATTAACCAATTTAAAAAAAGTGTTCTGCTAAAGTCATTTAATTTTTTTTTTATGCAGACCAAAAACCATTCAGCTCTTTTGTTTGTGTCCTTTTTTTTTCGAAAACAGCACGGCAAGCCCCAAACCAAACATACAGACCAGAGTCAGCAAACAAACACAGAAAAAAGAAGACCAAAACCAGGTGGCTGTCCAACACAGAAAGAAAAAGAGTACCAAAACAGAGTTATAGTATAGTAACCACATTCATACAAAGTTAAAACCAACCTAGTCCTTCCAAGTTAGATTCTTGCTCTTTGACCTGTTCTTGAGCCAAAAGTAACCGATTCATTTTATGTTTTCAATAATTCTTTCCACTTTGACTATTTTGTTTGAGAATTGAGCTTCATTCCTTATCTTCCAAATACACCATAGAGAATTAAGATGATACCGTGGAAGATGCCTTTATCAATTTGTACCGTTTTGTGAAGTTCCGGTAGATCTTTGACCGAGAATGCAAAGACCCGATGACACTTACACTAACGGGAACACATGTTGTCAAATCACAGTCGCAGCAAAACACGAGGTGAATAAACGGTCTGTAGTTTCTGGGTCGTCTTCACAGAAAGGACACATTTGAGATAGAACCGGAAGATTTCTTATGTTTGTGTCCTAATGTTGTAAAATTAGGTATCTTTTGTAGGTTACCAAGTTAATAATCATACCTTAGTGTAGTCAAAGTAAAAGTCAAAGGTTCAACCATTCTTGGAGCACCGTGAGTCGTAAGAATACAATGTTTTAAGAGGTGGGTCCTTGTCACATTGTTACCTCTCGTCATCACAAATCAATGGAACCATAGTTATACTTGATACATCAATTATTTTTAAAATTAAAATTAATAGCACAAAAGTATTGATATGAACTAGCATCTTTCCTTCCGACGTCACAGTAACTAATTAACATAATATGAAAACAATAACTAACATAAAAAGAAGACCATTCAGTTGGTACTAAATCAAAGTAGCTTATTCAGAAACTTGTATGAAACTGTCCCTAACACGTCTTATATTCACAGATTCCCCTGGCACTTCATCACCATCATCGACATGAACATTACCTGTATATTGTTCTGTGCAAGGACACAGAGTTTCCATCTCAGATTCTCTGAAACCTTCCAAAGCAACCTAATAAGATTGCAAATGATGTGAAAAACAATTGTATTGTTTAGTTTATAAACATTGTATAATTGTACTCATGTTCCACAAAAAAAATGTAAATAGTGTAAAAAGGGCTATGTAAACTCACTTGAAATGAGTAGCTTCGAATGTCACACAAGTATGTTGTTTGTTGTATAAAAGCTCAAGCTAATCACAAGACCATCCTAAGTTTGGTGGTATAAGTGTATCAATAATTTGCACGAATGAATAAAGGAAACCTAATGTGTAAAGGGATTAATGTGGGTTTCCCCTTAATTAAATAATCAAATATTTGTTTGAGTTTCAATTAATATTTATGTAACTCTTGAAAAATAATTGTATTTTAATTTGAATAGATGAAAGAATAAATAAATGATTTTCCTTTGTTTGTAAATAAGTAATTAAATACATAATTAGTTAGTGTTCTTTTTGTTTGTAGATAAATAATGAATAAATAAATACATAGTTTTCTTTCATTTGACATTAATAATTGAAATAAATAAATGAGTAATAACTAATTGGAGAAATAATTGCATATTAATTTGAATGTTTGAATAAATAAATAACTGCTTGAATAAATATGTAATTCCTTTTATTCATTTGTAGTTTGAATTTCATGAAACTTTGATGTAACAAATAATGATCTAATTAATTAATAATTAAACCAAAATTAAAGTATAAGAGTTGTTTCAAATGATTTTATATAATAAAATAAATTATGTAAAAGAATGTGTAACTCCTTACAAAGCAAATGGTTTTATAAAAATAATCGTACTTATATTTATAAACCAAGGATGTTAATTAAATAAGTTAATTAAATCAATTAAATAAATTTAAGTGTCTTAGGTTTTTATCCTAAAAATAACAAATAAAATGGCTTCTAAAAATCAAATAAGTTTATGAATTTATGAAATGAATTCATCCCAAAGTTCAGATAGGTTCTAAATAATTTAGTCATAATCTAGGATACTTAATCGTTTCTAAAAAAAGAAATCAAATTCAATTGTTGACACCATAAGATATACATATATATATATATATAGTTTTCATACTAAAATTTATACGGTTTTAAAAACCATTCAACAATAAAATTAGAATCAATAGAATCCTCTTTAAAGAATTGAAATTATAAAAAAAAAAAAAAAAGATTTAACCATCACACCAACAATATAGACCTTTTTTGTTTATAATGAGAATGAAGGTTTCTTTTGTAAAAAGAGAATTTTCACTTCCAAAGTTTATGTTTGAATATAAGATTACAATAGAATCATAAGAAGATGAAGTGTTTCTAAATGGAAGAAAGAATATAAAAACTACCTCCTCGAAGTTGAGTTTTTTTTTAGGATGATGGTTGAAAATGCTTGATATCATCAATCCTTACTTTAGAATCACCAATCCTTGCTTTAGAATCACCAAAGGATGAACTTGATTTGGAGAGGATTTAGACAAGATTATCAAAACGGTGGTGTTGTGGATGTGTGAAGGTGGTGGCAACACAAGGGAAAGGGATGGGGGTTTGGATTTGCTTTGAGTTTTTCAAATTTTGTTTGTTGCAAAAAGAGTTTATTTTTGTGTAATTACAATGAGTTATTTGGGTAACAATGGGCATTAAAGAGTAATGAATTCAAATTTGGATATCATTTAATGGTGAGGGAGTGAAATTTTGAAATTAAGAGGAGAGAGGTTCTTGCCTTTTTTATAAACTTTATAAATAAATAACTCATATCTTGCATTTTTTTTATAAAAAAGCTTTTAAATTAACTTGTTAACATTTAGATTTACAAAATAATCATGCACATGTCTATTAAATAATATATTTTTTTCAACTTAAGATGAAACAATAATTTCCTTGTAGGTTTTATGTTTCCAGGTGTATAACGCGTGTACACCGGACTACATTTCAGACAAAATTAGATATGGACACGAAATAATAAATCCCAGTATTACGTATAAAATTCAATCTCGGAATATATGATGAAGTTTTAGTTTAGAAATTCACTAAAAAAATTTTGGAATTAAAATCATGAAAACTTAAATTAGTTAACGCATGAGTTAAGAAAGGTTTATAATAGTCTAGTGAGTAAATATATATCACAAGTTTGATATTTTTATGGAATATATATATGAAATTAGAGAGAGTTCTAAATCCATAGAAAATATAAGTCATTTGATATAGAAATGTTTACCGGAAATAAACAAACGTTGAAATAATATTTTAAAATTGATGATGTATACATATGATGTGTTGAAATTTGAACTTGCTCAGAGATTACATGGGCTTGTACGATGAATATAATGAAATGGGAAAAACACAAATGTTACAAAAATAAAACAATCTGAAAAATAAGTCGGTAGCGGACCGCTACCAAGTCCTTAGCGGTCCGCTAGCCGCAATTGGCTTGGACGAGGAGGAGCTGAGACGTGTAAGCTGACTTACGAACAAGGATTGGGTAGCGGACCACTACCCAGAACCTTAGGGGTCCGCTACGTGGCGAGCAAACAAGGCGGCTGGCAAGAGGCGGTAGCGGACCGCTACCACCTAGCTTAGCGGTCCGCTACGGGTGGCAGTTTTACCCTATAAATAGTTGCTTTTGTCGTTCAAAATGAAACTACAACAACACACCAACACCATCACTTTCACACACAAACACGCACACCGAGGTGACGGTTACAAGCAAGGAGGTTACAAGTGCGGTACGGGACGAGTGTGGTTCGAGTCCAAAGAAACGTTTGAAAGAGGAACGAACTTAGGAGCAACCCGAGACTATAGTAAATACACTGGACCCGTACCCTAGACACAAATACGTGAATTATGTGTTTAATTGATATATGATATGTGATTTGATGAGGGTACGGGGTGATGACGGATTAGTCTAAACACTAAACGGGAATAATGGAGTAATCACGACGTATCCAAGGGGTGGTGGATACACCGCTGGTACTTCCTATATATAAACTTCTTGATACTTCATGGTGAAACCATTATGAATGTTTATGGGTATAGACTAATAAATAATAATGAAATATAGTAAACGCACGAGAGAACATCTAACCGGTATGTAGTTATCTGACAAACGAAATGTCCTGTCTAAGGAAAGAATGGTGTATAAATCTCTTCTAGACCCATCACTCTTTCCGGGAAACATCTCTGTTGGGGGTAATGCTCTGGAAAGAAAATCACCCCAGTTTACAATATATGACGAATATGAATATGAGATGAAAGTATACCATGCATAATGAATATGAATATGTGATGAAAATGAATATGTGAAATTCATGATGAATATATGAATGCATGATGATACGTGCAAATATGAATGAGTATGATGGAACGAGTCTAAATCCTAAAATGAAATAACGGAGTACTCATGAAGTATTAAAGCGGTGGTGGATACGCCGCTGGTACTTCCTATATATAAACCCTTTTAATGCATCGTGGAGAAACCGTTACGAAGTTTTAAGGCGAGAACTGGTTAGGAAATAAATCAAGCATATACATGAAATGAAAACAAATGCTTGATACATTTGGAAGGATGTGAGTCAAAGATATTCAAGGTCCCAAATAAAATGTACCCGGCCTATAAGGTGGATCTCAATAAAGAAAAGGAAACTCTAGGCCTACAGGGCTGAAAAAGTAAAAGATTCCAAGCCTACGGGGATGAGAAATGAATAAGTCTTTGTGAAAAACGCAAGGGGTCTATACTGACGAGTATAAGAACCTTGCCAATACTCGGACCGGAGGTACGGCCTAAAATGGTTGCGAGGGGGTTAGCACACCCATAAAATATACGAATGACGTGACCGGAGGTACGTTTGGAGATGGTCACGGGGGCACCGAGAGCCTGTGAAACTTGAACAATAATAAGAACCTAAAGGGTTCATAATAAATTAACGATGCAGTGTACTTACTTAGCGTAAGCTAATTCAAAAATATTTTTTTTTCAAACACTGCAAGAAAGAAGCACATGGAATAAGGCTTCCTAAGGACGTGGCTACTCAGAGTTGGAAAATCCCTATATAGGATAATGTAATTATATTATCATTTGTAAAAACAATATTATTATAAATGAAAAAGTTATCTTCGTCATTACGGCAAGGTTTTTGTCAAACTGGGACCGTTTTCCGCTATAAAATACTTTGATAAAATAAGTAAAATAAGTAGGGTGTTTCAGAGGGGTGGGGGGTTTAGGTTTTTGGGTGGGGGTGGGGGGTTAGGTTTTTAGGTGGGGGTGGGGGGTTTAGGCTTTTGTGGGTGGGTTAGGTTTTTTTAGGTGGTACTACACATATGCAATATTACGTTATTTTTGTTTATTTTTTTTTACCGAGGACGACGTGAGAAACATGATCTCCGAACCACTTTTTTAGTTTTTATTTATATTTTGAGTTATGTTTTTTTCTTTTTTTTTTCTTTTAATGAGGAGTTCTCTAGTTTTCTTATTAAAGCTAGTTCTCTCATGAACTCAACCCTATATATATAGGGTTGAGTTCATGAGAGAACTCACTTTAATAAGAGAACTATAGAACCACTAAGAAAAGAAGGAGTGGAATTTTAAAGAAGAAGGGTAAAATTGAATCTTACAATATATAAATCTTTAAACATTTCTATCTTTTGCATACATTATTATTTTTTTTTTAAATTGCACCATTAAATCAAGAATTTCTTTATTTTTCATTTGAGTATAAATAAAGTTATAAAAAATAAGAATTAACTCGTCGTTTTTTTTTTCTTATTATTTTCAATATTGCATGTGTAGTATCACCCTAAAAACCCCACCCCCACCCAAAAACCTGAACCCCTACCCGAAAACCTAACCCTCCCCACCTACCCCCACCCGAAAACCTAAACCCCCCACCCACCCCCACCCAAAAACCTAACCCCACCCACCCTCAAAAACCTAAACCCCCTACCCACCCCAAAAAAACTTAAACCCACCCACCCACCCCCCCCCCCCCTAATTCAAAAACTTAACCTAAAAGCTAAGCTAAACCCAAAAATTAAACCCTAAAGTTAAACTGACTATTTTTTCGAGTTTTTTTTTTGAATGAGGACGACGTGGGAAACAAGGTCTCCGGACCACTTTTTTAGTTTTTGATTTATATTTTGAGTTATGATTTTTTTTATTTTTTATTTTTACCTTTAAAGAGGAGTTCTCTAGTTCTCTCCCTAAATGTTAGTTTTCTTATGAATTTCACCCTATATATATATATATAGAGAGAGAGAGAGAGAGATGAAGGTTCTTACAAAGTGAGTTTTGCCTAAAAAGTGCAGAGAGAAAACTAGAGAACTATTTATTAAAGGGGAAAAAAATAATAAAAAAATCATAACTCAAAATATAAATCAAAAACTAAAAAAGTTGTTCGGAGACCATGTTTTCCACGTCGTCCTTGTTAAAAAAATGCTAAAATGTCCGGTTTAGCTTTAGGGTTTAGTTTTTGGGTATAGTTGAACTTTTAGGGTTAGGTTTTTAGGTTTAATTTTTAGCGTTAGGTTTTTGGGGGTGGGAGTGGATGGTTTAGGTTTTTGGTGGTGGATGTGGGGGTTTAGGTTTTTTGGTGGTGGGGTGGATGGGGTGGGGGTGGGGTTAAGTAAGACTATTCGATAAGTAGATAAATCTAAGTAAGAAACCTTAGCGTGAGACGCAACGCGAATTTGTTTGTCCAGACGTTTAGACACAATATGTTTATGCACAACTTTCCTTGCCTCAACATTTAAATGTTGTTGGATCAAAGGAAGCATAGTTTTTATCTCAGAAGCTTCCAAACCTTCCAAAATAAGAGTTCTCACAATCTTAGTCTGTTTATCAGTAATTCTCTTCGTCTGCTCGTCTTCAAGATCAGCACCTGTCATAGACCCTGGGCTCCTGGTTGTCGCCGATGAAAGACCAAGGTGAAACATTAATGCAATCATCTGTTAGGACAAAGACCAATTTTATACAAAGAATCAAAATCTAAATTTAACCCCTAAAAACTTAAGCAAACATCAAACTGACATCTATCCCATCCTATAGAGCCTAGTGGGTCAAAGAGGCAACCGGCAACCAGTGTTTTCAGAACCGGACCGGACCGGGCACATAACAGTTGGACCGCTTTTATTTGAACCGGTCGGACCGGTGAACCGGATTTCAATTTTTTTTTAATTTTTTAATTTTGTTTTTTTCTTCAAAATCTCATTTTCTTATTAGTCTAGTAGTGGCAGGTCTCAGGTAGTTGCATTTTCTTATTTATTGTTTCTCTCCTAATCTTACTTCAGTAGGTCATATTCCTTGCTTTGGTTTTTTTGTGATTATAATTTTTTGCATATTTTTGGCTACCTTAATTACTACTGCAGTTGATTGGGATCTAGGTATCTACTTAACGAAGGAGATTAGCATACCCTTGGGAGGTATATGGAATGCTCATGTCATGAGTTTCTTCACGATTTTATCTAGACCTGACAATCTTGACTCAAAGTATAGGAAATTGGTTAGTTTAGGTAAATATTTTTTGTATTTGGGGTTGAATTGGGTAACATCATAGCATAGAACGGGTTGAAATGAGTAACACATTTTGGGTCAAGATGAGTCGCATAAAAACTATGTAAATTTAGAATAGGTTCAAACGTGTAACAATGGGTCAATGACATGTTTGGCGAGAAAATCACTTAGTATGCTTGGTTTTAGGAGGGAGAATGGTTAGGTTGGGTTAATATGCTTTGGGTCCTTGAGTCTTCTTGGTTAGGTTGGGTTAATATTAGGGGTGTTTAAAACCGGATATCCGAAATTTCGGATATCCGAACTGAAAATTTCGTACTGGATTTCACTATCTGAATCCGTATCCGAAATTTCGGATATCCTGGATATCCGAAATCTGGAAAAAAAATTTGGCAGAGTTTTGTTTGAATTTTTATGTCTATACTTGGGATTTTATGTGTTATTCATTCGTAATCAGTTCTAAATGTATAGATAATTCTATAAAGTTAGTTATCTCGTCCTTTATTTCAGGCTACTCTTAGTGAAATCTGGACATACAACAATACAACAATCGAAAAAAATTGGATATAAATCGCTAGAGGTGCATAAATAATCTGCAAATCTAAGAAACTCGGAAAAAAAATCTAGACATAAATCGCTAGAGGTGCATACCGTGAGGATTACCTTGTTTCAAATTGAACCGATCGATGGCGGAAGAGGCGGCGGAAGAGGCCGATGGCGGAAGAGGCGGCGGCTGAGGAGGTGGATGGCTGAGGAGGTCGATGGCTGCGGACTCGAGGAGAGGAGAGGTCGATATCGATGCTCGATGGCTGAGGACTCGAGGAGAGGAGAGGCTGAGGAGATCGATGTAGAAGAACTTCTGAATAAGGGGGCGATGAATCAGAAATGAAAGGGGGCGGGCGATAATATCATATTAGGGTTTTAACTAAATAATAAAAATAATCAGAAAATATATTTCGGATATCCGAACTATTCGAAAATTTGTAAAATCAATATCCGAATCTGAATCCGAAAATTCGGATATCCGAATTTTCTGATATTTCGGTTTCGGATTCGGATATTTTTGAACACCCCTAGTTAATATGCTTGGTTTGGGGAGGGAGAATGGTTAAAGGGTTTGTAGTACTCCATTTTCTGTCAATGAGTTTAGAGCTTTCTGGACATATTGTGAGTCTTTGATTGTTTCTCACCCCATCACTTCTTTAGGACTTTTGAATTTTTCTGCTCTTTTAAGGATCTTGAATAGCTTATTCTAATAGCTGCTTGGCTTATTCTAATATGTCACGACTCGCCAAAAATTCAGATCGTTATACTCGGGATTCCGGAATGTTCCGGCAACTTCAAGGACCCTCAAGACTTGGAAAATTCTAGATTAAATGCTATAAAAATATCTAAGGGACGGTCTAGATTAATCCCTTAAAATATCAAGGATACTTAGTCAAAGTATCTAGAAACTTCTATTTAAATATCTCTAATCCTTATAATATTTTATAGTTAAGAAATGTCTAGAAAGAAAGATCTAGACTAGGCCACGATTAGTATAAATAGGAGGTGCTTGTTCACTTGCTTATTACCTCCAAATTCAGCATTCACATTGTTGTAATAGCATTGTAAAGCTTTCTTGTACACTTCCCTTGTAATCAATAGAGAGTTGGTTTGATTACGATATTGCTTGTTCGCATCTTATCGCTTCTGAATCGTTGCATGATTGGACCAAGGCTGATCTTAGTTGGTTACTAAGAGCCGCACACGAGTCAAATAAGTAACTATGTGACAAGTGGTATCAGGGCAGGTTGACCCTTGGATACTTTGGAATGATTGGGGATGAAGATTTTTGTGCATTTACCAAACAAGTATGATTATGAAATGGTGGTGGATGAACACCGATTAGGGAGCGCTTCGGCGATGGTATTTATAAGCCGCGAGTATGGGATCATGGCTATGCCCTAGTCCAGTTACATTAAAGCCCGTCGTGATCAAATTCAATAGCTACGGTCTAGCAGTGCCGTAAAAAGAAGATAAAGACTGCTCTAGCCTTCAGGTCCCCATACTGAAAACTAGGCGAACATCGGCGGCGCCTAAATCAATCTGATGCAATTATCTTAACGATCTGGATGAAGATTTTTGTTGCGGAACAACGGGGTGCCCTTCTTACCAAAGTGAATCATGCTAATCTTTCAGGATGAAGATGCATTGTCTTTCGGCTGCAAGCAAGTATGGGATTGCGGGCATGCACGAGGACGTGCATAAAATGGTGGTGGGAGAGTTTCACAGACTAAATATTTGAGGATCATTATGTCACACCCCCAGATTTTTTTACTTAATGAATAAATAAATAAATAAATGCAGGTTGCAACGATTGGTTCATTACACGATAGCGGAAGCTGTAATAGTGATTTCTAAGACTTGAATACATACACAAATACTAAGACTAAGTAATACAATGATCTAAGTTCTTCTAGATCAACGATAGACTTGAGGCCGGATAATCTATGTCCTTCCAGCTAGTAGGAATTTATCCAATTTTAGCTAGCCTATTCCAACCGCGCCATGGCTTAAGGTTACCTGAGAAACATACTTGAAAGTGTCAACACAAAGGTTGGTGAGTTCACAGAGTTAGTTTTATCAGTGTTTATAGTTTTTCCCGAAAACATGTACATGACTTTACCGTCATAAAACAAAGTAGTTTTCCCCGAAAAACTATACATGACTTAACCGTCATAATTAATAAGTAGTTTTCATTTGATAACATTACCCATGACTATACCGTCATAAAATAAGTAGTTTTCCTCTGAAAACATTACCATGACTTAACCGTCATAAAATATGTAGTTTAAACATGATCATTTTAACCTGATCAAAACCCTTTGTATAAACCTGATCACTTTAACCTGATCATGAACTCTTTTGTTTAAACCTGATCACTTTAACCTGATCAGAACTCTTTTGTTTAAACCTGATCACTTTAACCTGATCAGAACCCTTTGTTAAATTCAATTGTTCGTAAATAGTTCCAGTTGCATGTGATAATCAGAATAAGAATTGTTGACCCATTTGTAAACTAGCTAGGAATACAAATAATATGTTCCTACATGAGCCGTAACCAAACCATGACAATTGTTCTTCGCCCCTAATTTCGTTATCCGGTTCTATGCGGCCATAAATCCTCCAGATTGTGGTTAGCGCGACTAACCATGACCGGGAGACGTCACTCTCCATAGTACTATTCATAGGACCCTAGGCTACAGTTAATGGTTACTAAATTGTTCCAGGGGACTTTAGCGGCCTAAAATCGTTTAACTCATGTAAACATAAAAGTCGAGTCTTATTCTCTTGTTATCACATAAAAATAGTTGTAAGTATGTTTCTCCCCCGATGTTTACAAAACAGTAAAGAGTTAAAAAGGGGGTCGTGAACTCACCTTGAGTTTGTGTATGCTTGCAATGATAATTGTTCTAGTCAACTTGACTATTCGTACCCTAATTACAAAAGGGTAATTTGTGTTATGACCGAATGTCTCATATGCAAGTTGTTCACCGACTTAGCAAATCTGATTGCTTTTGTTTAAATATCTTTTTAGTTTTTCAACACTTGTTTCGTTATAAAATAGTTCTAAGTTACTGCCCAATGGGCCTGAAACATGTATCGAAACTACCTAGTTTCGATTGAACAGAGCAGATGTCGAAACTACCTAGTTTCGATTGAGTAAACTGGGTATCGAAACTACCTAGTTTCGATTGGCAAGAATAGTATCGAAACTACCTAGTTTCGATTGGGCAATAGGTATCGAAACTACTTAGTTTCGATTGAACAACAGGTATCGAAACTACCTAGTTTCGATTGAGTAAACAGGTATCGAAACTATAGTATCGATTACTGAACTTTTGATTGACAGAATCAGTCATGTATATATTTATGTTTTAATCTTGAATTTGACACACTTTTCTTGTTATCTTACTTGCGTTCGAACGATTTGTATGTTTAGCTATGATTCAAGAAGGTAATATGAAAATATAAAGTTGAAAAGGATAAGAATTTTTACCACTAGACAAGCTAGGGTAGACACTAAAATGAGTAGATTAATGAAACTTGAATGCTTTGAAGATACTCCAAGATCACTTGTAGCTCTTGAAAGCTTGCAACTTTCTCTTGATTCTTCACTAAGTTTGCCTTAAACCTTGTAAAGGCATGAGGGTGATTATGCTAGTATTGTTTTCGTGAGGCAAAAAGAAAAGAAAGCAGTGAAGGAATTGTTGTGGCCGTAGGAAGGTAGGAGAAAATGAAAGAAAATTGTGGTTGTTGTGGAGCTGTGAGAAAGAACAAGAATAGATGGTTTGATTGCTTGACTTCTTTCTGCAGGAATGGTGAAAGATTGTATATATGTCCTTATCTAATATAGAAAGGAAGTAAGGAAGGGGATGGTAGTGTGTTGTCGCATACAAAATCAAGTGGTGTGGAAATTTGAATGTGGGGTGGACCCATAATTCCATTCGGCCGAGAGAATTGCAGGGGGTGGAAGACTTACTCCAAATGTTATTTAAAATCTAAGTGTTGGTTAGATAGATTTTTTTTAGATGGTGTCAACCCGGTAGGTGATCTCGTGATTTAATACCCGGTGTAGAATTTTTAACGGTCAATTATTTTATATATTTTTGTGTTGTTTGACTAGTATCAATAGTTTACTAGTTAAACCCGACTTAGTTATTATTTTAACTATAATATATATGTATACACATAAAAATAACTTAAGACCGCGTCATATACATTTTTATGTCACTTTTAAAGTTTAATCCCCAATATTTATGTTTTTACATTAAAGTGTGTCTCTAGGCTTTACTGGAATAAAATTCTTGTTAATCACCAACGACCATACCTTGCGGGTTATAATTGCTTATTTCCTAGTAATTCTTAAAAATTACTAAACATGATATAAGTTCCTTTGCTAGACTCCTTGACAATACTTAGTCAAAATAAAATATCAGGAAATAATAAGTATGAACGTGCATTTATGTAATATGGATATTGACCTGAAATGCTGGGTGTCACATTCTCCCCATGTTAAAGAGAATTTTGTCCCGAAATTCAGTTCCTGTCATTTAGACTTGGAGTGTTCATAAACAAGGACGGGTACTTGGATTTCATTTTAACTTCCCGCTCCCACGTATACTCGGGGCCGCGCTTCGAATTCCAATGTACCTTGACCAGCTTAACACGGCTGCGCCTTGTTCTCTGAACCTTCCAATCTGTGACTTCAATAGGTTCCTCAATGAAATGCAACCTGTCGTTTATGTGAATCTCATCAGGTGGTATAATTAACGTCTCGTCTGGTAAACACTTCTTGAGATTTGATACATGAAACGTATCATGTACATTGCTTAGTTCTTGTGGCAACTTGAGCTTGTAAGCTACATGGCCAACCCTAGCCAATATTTCGAACGGTCCAACGTACCTAGGGTTAAGCTTGCCACGGTTGCCAAATCTTGCAACTCCTTTCCAAGGTGAGACCTTTAACATGACTTTGTCTCCCACTTGGAATTCTAAAGGTCTTCGTCTGTTATCCGCGTAACTCTTTTGTCTGTCACGGGCGGCCTTCAGACGATCCTTGATTTTGAAAATCTTGTCCGTGGTCTCTTGAATAACCTCAGGACCGGTTAAATGCTTGTCACCAACTTCTGCCCAACATAGCGGTGAACGACATTTTCGACCATACAAAGCCTCAAATGGAGCGGCTTTGATGCTGGTGTCGTAACTATTATTGTATGAAAAATCAGCTAGCGGCAAATGAGTATCCCAATTTCCACCGAAATCAATTGCACACGCACGTAGCATATCCTCTAAAGTTTGAATGGTCCTTTCACTTTGACCATCTATTTGTGGGTGATATGCCGTGCTCATGTCAAGACGTGTGCCCATGGCTTCTTGTAATGATTTCCAGATTCTAGACACGAATCTGCTGTCTCTATCAGAGATAATAGAAATTGGCACTCCATGCCTAGCCACCATTTCCTTGATATAAAGCTTTGCAAGTTTCTCGGTTTTATCCATCTCCTTGATGGGTAGAAAATGAGCTGATTTCGTCAAACGATCGACGATTACCCATATAGTGTCATACCCGCTTGACATCTTGGGTAACTTTGTAATGAAATCCATTGAAATCTGTTCCCATTTCCATTGAGGTATCTCGGGTTGTTGTAACAATCCCGACGGTTTCTGATGTTCTGCCTTTACCTATGAACATGTCAGGCATTTACCGACATAAATAGCAATTTCTCCTTTCATGTTCGGCCACCAGTAGAGTTCTTTCAGATCCTTATACATTTTATTCGAACCTGGGTGAATGGAGTACCTGGACTTGTGGGCTTCGTCCATAACCAACTCCCGTACGTTACCAAAACATGGCACCCAAATTCTATTCATGAAGTATAAAGTGTCATCTGACTTTGGTTCCAACTGCTTTATCATTCCTCATAAAGCTTCATTCTGAATGTTTTCTTCTTTGATTGCCTCTTGTTGTGCCATCCGGATTTGAGTCGTGAGACTCGTATGAATTGTCAATTCTAGGGCACGAACACGGAGTGTTTTAACCCGTTCCTTACGACTCAAGGCATCTGCTACGACGTTTGCCTTACCAGGGTGATACTTGATATCACAGTCGTAATCATTCAGTAGTTCTACCCAACGACGTTGCCTCATGTTGAGTTCTTTCTGATTAAAGATGTGCTGGAGACTCTTGTGGTCTGTAAAGATAGTATATTTTGTACCGTATAAGTAATGTCTCCAAATCTTGAGTGCAAACACGACAGCACCCAATTCCAGATCGTGAGTCGTATAATTTTTCTCATGTACTTTTAGCTGTCTGGATGCATACGCTATGACTTTTTCTCTCTGCATCAATACACATCCCAGACCTTGGTGTGATGCGTCGCAGTACACGATGAAATTGTCAGTTCCTTCAGGAAGGGATAGGATTGGTGCACTGCAAAGTTTTTGCTTCAACAATTGAAACGCTGATTCTTGTTTATCAGTCCAATCAAACTTTTTGTCCTTCTGAGTTAACGTGGTCAAAGGCAAGGCTATCTTTGAAAAATTCTCGATAAATCGCCTGTAATATCCTGCCAAACCCAGAAATTGACGCACCTCAGTCGGAGTTCTTGGTGCTTCCCAGTTTTTGATAGCTTCAATCTTGGTTGGGTCTACGTGAATACCCTTCTTATTGATGACGTGTCCGAGAAAGTGAACCTCTCGGATCCAAAACTCACACTTAGAGAATTTGGCATAAAGCTTCTCATTCCGGAGTAGTTCCAAGATTTATTTCAAATGATGTTCATGTTCCTCCTTGGTTCGTGAATATATTAATATGTCATCGATAAATACAATCACGAATTTATCCAAGTATGGCTTGCACACGCGGTTCATGAGATCCATGAAAACGGCCGGTGCATTAGTCAAGCCAAATGGCATAACTAGGAACTCGTAATGACCGTAACGAGTCCTAAAAGCCGTTTTTGGTATATCTTCTTCCTGAATTTTCAGTTGATGATACCCTGATCGTAGATCAATTTTAGAATAGAAACTGGAACCTTGAAGTTGATCAAACAAATCGTCTATTCGAGGAAGAGGATACCGGTTTTTGATTGTCAGCTTGTCCAACTCCCGATAATCAATGCACATTCTAAAGGTTCCATCCTTTTTCTTTACAAACAGGACCGGAGCTCCCCATGGTGAGAAACTCGGTCTTATGAAAGAATTACTCGACGAGGTGTCCAAGTTTTTGTTGTATATTGGGTAGAAATGAAACAGTATGAAAATGAAACTTTATGTTTGTCCCTCTTATGCTTTTCAAAAGCATTTTCCCGGACTAAGACTTTTTCTCTTATTTCAGATTTCATGTTTTCTAGGATTTTCCTCTCCATGTGCCTTCATGGAGCTAAGAATTGATGTTCCTTGGGAGCTCTTATTTGCGAACTTCGAGTCTAATCACCACTTTACCCCTTTGCTTGCACTACCTTTCGAGGCAGACTAGCCTTTGGGTTGTAGCGTCCTGATATGTAAACTCATGTCTCGACTACCATACCTTCAAAGTATGTAAGCCATACGAAGTTCGATGTTTGTTTGGAATATTCACATTCCGTCTAGCTGAGGGAATGAATAGTAATACTGTGAGAAGGGTCTCATCGAATTAGTGTTTTCCCCAAAATGGGCTATGGGTTTGTCAACCCATTAAGTTGGCAGAAAGGGTTGATAGCCAACTATTAGTCATACAGTGTGTATGCACTCCCTTAGTGTTTGAATGGTACTTTGGTGACTTACCATTACATAGTCCACTCATTCAGGTTATAGCCTCAAAATCCTTAGCACAAGGATAAACTTGAGGTAATGAGTGTTGAACGTCGAGACTTTTGTATTCTAACTGAGTCTACTCCAAGAGATCATTTCTTAACAATAGATGCTCTAAAGCTTTCCAATTATAGAAAACTAGGAGTGAAAGATGCAGTCACACCTCTCTTTTAGGCTAAATCTGGGATCCATCCATCAAGATGAACCTTTGGGAAGTGCGAGTACAAAAGAGTAATAAATTATTCTTCTCAACTCTTTGTGGACAGTGGCCTGTTGTGAATAGCTCGAGCTTACATCCCCTATGCATATCATGAACTAATGAGATTAGCATGAAATTCCGCATTTGGGACTCCTTTAAGAGTTTTGCATGTCGTTTCCCTGTTAGTGCGACAATAGTCGTTAGTCCACACTTAGGTTTCTTTGGCATTCGCTTGAGCATCGACCCCGGCTTATCCATTACCGAGAGAATAGTTAGACTTAAAGGTATATTGAATGTCAATGGCTGCGAGAGCAACCCTGTTTGACCGATATTCTAAAATGTCAGATTAGCTACTTGTCTCACATAGAGCTTCGACAATACCCATAGGTGCCATGTGTATGCGGGTTAGAATAATATCCTATCCTATTACTGAAGTTAGTGCATAACACTCTTGGCGTAACTTTCAAGCAATTGTGAGATTGAACTGTATGATGGATCCTGAGATTACGCTATAATCTCCCACAATATTTGTGCAATTACTGTAAGTGTTAGTTGTGGTAATGCTCAATTTAAAGCTATCTTGACCAGTAGAATCTCAAAGAATGAATGTGTGAATTCCTTCGCCGTTCAAGATTTACTAAGGATTGGTTGAATTCAATTTGAATTTCTCTCGTTCCTCCAAAACTAGGAGAATGCTTTGTGAGCACCTAATTGAGAAGTCTGATTTGTTAAGATTCAATCCTTAATCAAGTGATTGAGAACATGGGTTGATCATCAGCTTAGACAGCAAGACTCACTAAAGTTCCCATGCACTACAAATTATGATTACGTGTGCACCCGTAATGATAATTTGCCTTGCCTGATCCCTATAGTGTTTCTTCTATCCCTAGCTTTTAATCAAAGGGATTTGAAATGATCATTAGATTGTGTTTGCACATTTGTACAGGAGTGTGTATTGTTTTATCGGATTACTCTTAATTATGTGTACCAATACTCATGAATCTGCCGAATATGGCTGTTGTCGGATGAGGCTAATGGTAGAGAGGCACCACCAGTGTCTCTTAAAAAAAATATGCATGGTGAAATTCAGGCACTATGTGTTGGGCAGAGATCCTTAAACGAGTGTCGAGCAACTCATGCTCCAAGTCTGTATATATGCATGGATCCACATGATCCTGATGTATGTCTGGGTCTCCTGACCCTTGGAGTTCTCTCCCATTTAGTCCTGCTTATTCACCTTGAATTCCCTTCTGTCTGGGCAATCATGCCTGCCATATATCATGGCGAGAGTCTAGGCATCCGATCCGACAACTTATGAAGGAGAGTATTTATACCGTACATACGTTAGGAAGATAGTTGCCTCCATGGCTGGAGTAGTTGTGGTGCAGGTATAGGTACAGATTCTGGTACGGGTTCAGCCTGTTGTGATACTAAGATCGGTAACTGACGATCGCCGCCGTCATCATCCAAGCTCAGCTCGTAACTCGATCTTCTAAGGTTGCAGTATGCTGAGTACCCGTTATTCTTGACTCGTAATCCGAACAGTAACATGTTATAAGTGTTTATTATTTCCACATTATTGTATGTGTTTAAGTGTTCACTACATGTGCCATGTAATTGTATTAGTGTAGCTAATGGTACCCTAGTGTAACTCCATATACTAATAGTCTACACAAATTGTTCGGCAACGGTTGGAATTCCTATGCTCAAGTCTTGGGTGTTTTTAGTGTGATGCAAGTCTTAGAAATCTTGGTCTCTAAATGAGTCCGGTTAGAGCCTAGGTATCACTAAGGAAACCAAATTCGCTAAAACCATTGCTCTGATACCAATCTGTCACACCCCCAGATTTATTTACTTAATGAATAAATAAATAAATAAATAAATACAGGTTGCAACGATTGGTTCATTACACGATAGCGGAAGCTGTAATAGTGATTTCTAAGACTTGAATACATACACAAATACTAAGACTAAGTAATACAATGATCTAAGTTCTTCTAGATCAACGATAAACTTGAGGCCGGATAATCTATGTCCTTCCAGCTAGTAGGAATTTATCCAATTTTAGCTAGCCTATTCCAACCGCGCCATGGCTTAAGGTTACCTGAGAAACATACTTGAAAGTGTCAACACAAAGGTTGGTGAGTTCACAGAGTTAGTTATATCAGTGTTTATAGTTTTTTCCCAAAAACATGTACATGACTTTACCGTCATAAAACTAAGTAGTTTTCCCCGAAAAACTATATATGACTTAACCGTCATAATTAGTAAGTAGTTTTCATTTGATAACATTACCCATGACTATACCGTCATAAAATAAGTAGTTTTCCTCTGAAAACATTACCATGACTTAACCGTCATAAAATATGTAGTTTAAACATGATCATTTTAACCTGATCAAAACCCTTTGTATAAACCTGATCACTTTAACCTGATCAGAACTCTTTTGTTTAAACCTGATCACTTTAACCTGATCAGAACTCTTTTGTTTAAACCTGATCACTTTAACCTGATCAGAACCCTTTGTTAAATTCAATTGTTCGTAAATAGTTCCAGTTGCATGTGATAATCAGAATAAGAATTGTTGACCCATTTGTAAACTAGCTAGGAATACAAATAATATGTTCCTACATGAGCCGTAACCAAACCATGACAATTTTTCTTCGCCTCTAATTTCGTTATCCGGTTCTATGCGGCCATAAATCCTCCAGATTGTGGTTAGCGCGACTAACCATGACCGGGAGACGTCACTCTCCATAGTACTATTCATAGGACCCTAGGCTACAGTTAATGGTTACTAAATTGTTCCAGGGGACTTTAGCGGCCTAAAATCGTTTAACTCATGTAAACATAAAAGTCGAGTCTTATTCTCTTGTTATCACATAAAAATAGTTGTAAGTATGTTTCTCCCCCGATGTTTACAAAACAGTAAAGAGTTAAAAAGGGGGCCGTGAACTCACCTTGAGTTTTTGTATGCTTGCAATGATAATTGTTCTAGTCAACTTGACTATTCGTACCCTAATTACAAAAGGGTAATTCGTGTTATGACCGAATGTCTCATATGCAAATTGTTCACCGACTTAGCAAATCTGATTGCTTTTGTTTAAATATCTTTTTAGTTTTTCAACACTTGTTTCGTTATAAAATAGTTCTAAGTTACTGCCCAATGGGCCTGAAACAGGTATCGAAACTACCTAGTTTCGATTGAACAGAACAGATGTCGAAACTACCTAGTTTCGATTGAGTAAGCTGGGTATCGAAACTACCTAGTTTCGATTGGCAAGAATAGTATCGAAACTACCTAGTTTCGATTGGGCAATAGGTATTGAAACTACTTAGTTTCGATTGAACAACAGGTATCGAAACTACCTAGTTTCGATTGAGTAAACAGGTATCGAAACTATAGTATCGATTACTGAACTTTTGATTGACAGAATCAGTCATGTATATATTTATGTTTTAATCTTGAATTTGACACACTTTTCTTGTTATCTTACTTGCGTTCGAACGATTTGTATGTTTAGCTATGATTCAAGAAGGTAATATGAAAATATAAAGTTGAAAAGGATAAGAATTTTTACCACTAGACAAGCTAGGGTAGACACTAAAATGAGTAGATTAATGAAACTTGAATGCTTTGAATATACTCCAAGATCACTTGTAGCTCTTGAAAGCTTGCAACTTTCTCTTGATTCTTCACTAAGTTTGCCTTAAACCTTGTAAAGGCATGAGGGTGATTATGCTAGTATTGTTTTCGTGAGGCAAAAAGAAAAGAAAGCAGTGAAGGAATTGTTGTGGCCGTAGGAAGGTAGGAGAAAATGAAAGAAAATTGTGGTTGTTGTGGAGCCGTGAGAAAGAACAAGAATAGATGGTTTGATTGCTTGACTTCTTTCTGCAGGAATGGTGAAAGATTGTATATATGTCCTTATCTAATATAGAAAGGAAGTAAGGAAGGGGATGGTAGTGTGTTGTCGCATACAAAATCAAGTGGTGTGGAAATTTGAATGTGGGGTGGACCCATAATTCCATTCGGCCGAGAGAATTGCAGGGGGTGGAAGACTTACTCCAAATGTTATTTAAAATCTAAGTGTTGGTTAGATAGATATTTTTTTAGATGGTGTCAACCCGGTAGATGATCCCGTGATTTAATACCCGGTGTAGAATTTTTAACGGTCAATTATTTTATATATTTTTGTGTTGTTTGACTAGTCTCAATAGTTTACTAGTTAAACCCGACTTAGTTATTATTTTAACTATAATATATATGTATACACATAAAAATAACTTAAGACCGCGTCATATACATTTTTATGTCACTTTTAAAGTTTAATCCACAATATTTATGTTTTTACATTAAAGTGTGTCTCTATGCTTTACTGGAATAAAATTCTTGTTAATCACCAACGACCATACCTTGCGGGTTATAATTGCTTATTTCCTAGTAATTCTTAAAAATTACTAAACATGATATAAGTTCCTTTGCTAGACTCCTTGACAATACTTAGTCAAAATAAAATATCATGAAATAATAAGTATGAACGTGCATTTATGTAATATGGATATTGACCTGAAATGCTGAGTGTCACACATTATGTTATGTTTGTACTTGAATGCTTAGGTTTACTGGCTAGTCCCGACTTCATCAGGCACGACCTTAGTGGGATAGACGACGTGAACATGCCTAGGTGTGCTTGCACATCGAACGTATCACTGGTCGCGAGAGATGAACCTGTGACAAATAGTTGCTATTGTTTCTGGTTCACTTATGATCATGTATTGAAAAGAGAGATCAGAGTATCTGGACCACCCTCTGACGCTCAAATCAGTCTGTTTATCATCATCTTATCAGACTAAAATGTAAATATGTATGAGTAGGTAGAGAAAGTAAGAGATTGAGACAGAAGGGAAGAAGGAGGAGATCAAGAGGATGAGCCTTCTATTTATGGGCAAAATAAGAGAAACCCTAATGGGCTTGTCCAGATTGGCCTTATATGAATTGGATCATGGTCCAATCAGGAGGATAACTCTACACTTTAAAGGAGTTATGGTCTTACTTCCACCCTAGAGATACTAGCCTGGTCTGTTCAATTAAAAGTCAACAACTTTATGTGACCTTATATTGGAAAGTCAAAGAAGCAAGTCATCTACTTCTATGATCAATCCAATGAAAAGCCAGTATGATCATATACCAGTGGAAGCTTATTATCTTTTTTGTAGTGGTGAGATCTCTTCAAAATTTAAAAGAACGGCTAACAAGAATCATTTCTTACATAGGAATTTGTCAAGTCATATAAACAGGAACATTTTGAACAATTACAAATGGATAAAATGGAGGCAAAAGGGATAATGTGTCTGCCTGTCTGGCAATAAAATGGATGCATTGGATAAAATGGAGGCAAAGTAATACTAATTACCAATACTGCAGGGAAGTAAACCAATATGTATATGTTTAACACAAACCCTAACTATACATTAGTAAATCTATATGCAAATCAAAGAATGTATACCATATCAAGATCAATATTCTTCATTGTTGTCCTCTTTACCCCCTCCTAGCCCCGGTGATTATACTCACAACACGCTTAACCTTTTTTTTTTCTGAAAACCTGTCATGGTCGTCCTGGCGATCGTCCTCCTTTTTACCACTCGTTACGGAAGCAAAGATCGCACCAGCCGTTAGGCAGTCGATGTGTTTACCATCGTGTACACTCCACCACGCAGAATCTTCTTAAACTTCATGGTCGTCTCACCAGAAGTACTCTCACCGGAGCTAGGATTTGATTTGGCATCAAGTTTTTGTTTCTTGAGATGTGGGTTGTATAGAACATCTTTGATATGTTCGATTTCATGGCAAATGTAGGTTCCATGCGATACGGTAATCGAACGCATCTGACTGCCATAGTCTCCCATCCCCACTTTAACTAACATGTCAAAAGGATTACTCCCGACAGTTTCTGACCGTGATTTATCAATTCATCCATGGGACAGTTGACGTAAGTGACTGAAGTGCCTTCAAGGGTATCCACCCTTTTCATCGTACAGTCTTCGTTTGGTGGTGGGGGCGCTTTTCCATCTGTCTTCTCACCGTAAATTTCGGGCTTGATTGATGACGGACCAGCCACCTGCCGGTCCGTCCCGTTTAGAGTTTTTACGTGGTTGAAGATTCCTAACTTTGGCTTTGGCTATTGTTTTGAAGATTGTTGTCATAGTGATAGTTTTTTAAAAAGGGATTAATGATGAGATCTAAAAATGAAAATGTCTAATATATATAGGATGATGGAAATGTAACGGTTTTTCTTCAGTGTTGGTGTAATTTATTACTCAAATTAATATAAATAATAAAAAAAAACGAGAACTTCAAATTAAAACAATTAAATTTCCAAACCAGCCTGACACCTCCGCCCTTCGTCAACTTCACGTTGATATATTTTCAAAATTGTTAAGTAATGACAACAAAAATCAGCATCAAGGGTTGCTTGTGCCGTGAGCGATGAAAGGGAATGTAGCATTTTGATGGGGCGTTTGATGCTTGAGTTGCTACCGACCTGCTAAGGTACCTCCTCTTACTTGACTCTTCGGTTACTACTATTGACCTAAATCAAAAAAGCAGTTTCGACTTGAGCAATTAAACAGAATAAAGTGTCTTGAACGATTTATTTTTCCGTTTAATTCTTAATGGAGTTGTTTCGAGTTTGTTTCACAATAAACACTAATGTGATCCTTAGTTGTAAACGACACAAAAAATTCACAAACGTACAACGAAAGCATTTCTAGCAATTCTTGTTCTTTCATACAATTCTTGTCCAAGGTGATAACACTGGTGCTAGTGCCTTCCCCAACAGGACACATTGTTTCAGTTGTATCCGGGAAACAAGCGAGTTTTCTTTCGAGACTTAAAATTTGTTTTAAGGGACTCGTGTTCCGTCATGTGACCCATTCTTCATCTTGTTCATCTTTTTTGACTTGTATTTGTTTATTTCAATTGTAATCTAGTACTGTAATTTATTGTTTTCTCTCCCTTACTTTATTGTAATTCAATAAAAGTGTTTTTTATTTTATTTTATCCTAAAAACTTAAAATAATCTTTTAGAACACCGTTTTCGTAACCATACAACTCATTCTGTTTATCATTTCTCTAAACTCATTCCAAGTTAATCGGTTGATAGCATCTCTTCCTCGAGTTTGTATCTCCATGTTCCACCCCGAAAACGCTTCACTTAAGTGAATGTAATGCAAACTTGACTTTAAAGTTATCAGCACAACTTCTGATATCTATAATTGATTATGTTTCTTCCAACCATCTCAATGCTCCCACAGCGCCTCCTTTTCCATAGTAATATTTAGACCTGCACTTCATGAAGTTATCATATGTACAAGCTCTTCTTGTACTGTCTTGATTATAATCTTTGTTATCATCATAGTTTGCTCCATGGCCTCTTATATTGCCAGTATTCATCATATTTGCATTACCCAGATTAGCATTACCCGGATTTGCGTTTCCAGGATTAGCATTACCCATATTAACATTTCCCCGATTTGCGTTTCAAGGATTGGCATTACCCAGATTAACATTTCCCAGATTTACGTTTCCATTAATATGTGTTATGATGTAGGGTATTGCAGCCGTAATTTGTTGAGCTACAATTTGTGCTATTCGAGTTTCTTGAACATTTGTTGGGTTATTAAGGATTGGGGTTGCTTGTCGTCCTGCATTCCTTGTGGTATTGGCCATTCTTGTTTCAATCGGTTTGCCTATTCCCTTTGGCGGCATTTTTCTATAATAGTAACAAGTGTTATTTCAACTCATAACATTATGCACAGAAATACAAATAGTAACGTTCCACACTGTTGGATATGAGATGTTCGATCATCAATTAAGTCAGAGTTACTATCGAGGTACGATCCAACGAGCAATTTGATAATATTTAGTCGTAAGTATTATAGTTCACGAAACACGGTTTTATTAAACGGAAAATAAATATTTATAGAAATTTTTATCGGTGAATGTGTTAATTAATTATTTGGAGAAATAATTATTTACAAGGATTATTGTTTAAGGGAGAAGTTCATTTTAGAACACTTAAATATTGCGAGAACAAGAGGAACAAACCTAAATCGTTTATTTTTTTTATCCATGGTAAAAAAATTTAAAAGTTTATACTTCTTACATACAAATATGTATGTTTATATACATTAAAAACAATCAAAATAATGTTTTCATATGTTTTTATATATTTAAAAGGGTTTCATAACCTACACATGAATTACACATGTGTAGGTATGTATATAAACAAAGTTTTTTCATATTTTTTTGTTTGAATTTAATGAAAAACAAATAAACATTACATTTATATAATTTTCTTATATTTTAAAACTCTTTAAGATTGAAAAAGTGAATGATTCGTTTTGTTCTGCGTGTTCTCGTAATATTTAGTGTTCTGAATTGAACCATCCCCTAATGTTTAAAGTGTTAAACATTTAAAATGATAAGTTTTACTAATTATTTATAATTAGTAAACTACAAGAACTAAATGTAATTAATAGTTAATTACATGGGATTAAATGTTAAAACCTGACGGTGCGGTTTGTAAGTTAAGAGATTATAAATAAATCTTAACTCCATAACCTTAATCTTAATCTTAGCCTCCATCCCCCTTTGCGCAAACCCTACCACCGCCGGCCTCCCCTCCTGCGCCACCGTCGCCGACCGGCCAGCCTGCTAGAAACTGTCGTACGCTAGTCGCCGCTGCCGCCGGTTCCCGTTTGCGCGAATGTGAGACGATATCTTTGCGGGTTTTCGTGAACTGTTAGTAGCGAGACGCCCGTTGTACCAAAGTGTTGATCTTTTGGTTAATCGTCGAATGTATAACTGTTTTACCCGCTATGGTTGGTTTACTTTATTGTTTATACGCGTGTAATCAGATCACTGGCGGGATCCCGGTTTTGAACCGTTAATTGTATTAATTGCTTCCACCGTCTAAATATGATTTGAATATTTATTTATTTAAAAGGTTTAAATAATTATGTTTTAAAAGTTAAAACTGGTACAAGGATTCCCAACACACACAATATTCCATTTCATAATATAACTCCTGAATGTTCATATGTAACAAACTGGGAATACTAAATATATAACATAACTGATACATCAAACAGTATGCAAATGCAACATGATCATATACGCTTAATGTCTGTACAACAGTATACTATTGAAATGGAAATAACATTATGGTTCACTCCCCCCTATACAGTTCCAGATCCGAGAAAAGAAACCTTTCTCCTGCAGTCTCTTGTCCTTGATCGTTTTCACCTATCTACGTGCAGCATCTATCTCAGTATGCGTCGCCTGAATCTCTCGCTGCATCTCATCCAACTGGTCACTGATCAATAGGGTTGTATGTTCCAAATGATATGAGCAAAAGGTCTTATGTTCTGCACAGTGGCGGATCCAGAAGTTTTTGTGAGCGGGTGCACAAAGTAGGTCTGGTCAAAGCGAGTTTGGTCAAACACAATCGGTTCAAAATGGGTCGGGTAAAAACAAAAATAGTTATTTACATAACGATATAATAAAAATATCTATACCTATTTACTTAAATATATTGTAAAACTATTCATACTTTTTAATTAAACGTGTACATATAATTGATTAAACACAAGAATATGTCATAAATAAGGGGAAAAAAAACACTTGTAAATCATAAATAAGAAAAAAAGTATATACTTATAAACCAAAAGTAAAAAATACAAAAAAAACTTATAAATCAATTGAATAATCAATATTAGTACATATTATTTTTCTATAAAAAAATTAATTTGTTATTATTAATGTCTATTATTTAGATGTTTAATATAAGACCATTTAAAGTCAAATGAAAGTAAAAGGTTTAATGTGTAATTTTAGTTGTATTATAAGGGTTAATATTAAATTTATTTTTATTCTTTTAATTATCAACGATTCTCATTTCCCAACTTCCCCTTTCCTATGCCACTTTCTTCATGTTCTTCTTCTCTCTCTCATATTTTTTTCTCCATTAAAACTTTAAGCTTTCATGACTTTTTATAGAAAAATTACCATCCTTACTTAAAATTATCATCAACCTCTTTGATTTCTTTTTCTCATGGTTTGTTGAAAATCGGATTACGGGTGCCTCTTAGGATATTTAGGAAGGTGCTTACGAAGAGAGATCGAAAATTTCTCACTACGCGGATGAATCTCAGCGGGTGCCTCGCCCCCCACTGGACCATATTTAAATTTGCCCCTGGTTCTGCATTTTATTTAAATTTTCCATGTTTCAAACCATATGAGCAGACATAGTTTCATGTTTTCAAATAATACGAGCAATCACATTTCATGCCTCAAATAGTACAAACAATTAATGATCATGTTTCAAACAATATAACCAAACATATTTCATGCTTTCAAATATTAAATTCCGTAACCTGATCAATGTTCTGAGGGAGTCAGGGTGAGACGAATGGTCCAAACACATTGATTAAGTTGCGGAATTTAAAAAAGTAATGATTTAGCAAAACTATTTCCATTTATATGATAAAGAAGTTATAATAACGATTACATCCAAAAGATTGTTGTTTTTCCCTACATAACCAACTAATACATGTATTGGTAGTACATAAAGGAAACATCGACATGGTTCATTCCATATTGCCACATAGACAGTGACTTCATGCAGATAAAAGCCATCGAAGTACGAAAAACCGAAGTGCACATAAGTCGACATTATCCTTAACTTGAAACAAAGCATACTTAAAAGAGTCGATAAATATGTTGGTGAGTTCATAAGTTTAAGTTTTAGTAAAAGAATGTTCATTTTGAATGTACTAGCATAAAGCATCTAATTTTGTATGATAAATAAGCTCATAACCACCGGTCCACCCATGTACTCAATACGCTCATTAAACCCCTAAATATAAACAATTAAAAGTCACACATGCAAAATGTAAAAAAGAAAAAAAATTATAATTATGAACACGCAATTGAGAGAATATGTTGCATAACTTACTAAGTCACATAACTTACATTTAAATTACTTTAATGTTTATATACTTTGTATATTTGTTTTATTAATTTAAATAAAAATTATATTCACTAAATAATTATTAACTCAAATTTATATTTCTATTTTTATTTAAACTAAATTACATGAAGGGTTTGTATCTCCAAATTATGGATCGGCTCCCAATTTAAAAAAAAATATATATTACGAATTTGTTTTTAACTCTTTGCCAAATTATAACATGTTTGGTCAACGATGTAGATTTCGTTTGTATTCACATGGTAAAATAATACTTCCACTAAAAACCCACCAAAAGATATAAAACTCACATGTATGATATGTTAAATCATAAGACCACAAACTCGAGAGCTTCACAGTTGACATATCATAAGTTACACCGATCCCTAAAAGAGACCAAGTCATAAAAATCAACATAATATTTGCAACAGAAAATCTGAAATCCCAAAACAGTAAGAAATCATAAACTACTAAGTCTAGAAAAACAAATGACATAATTAGAAAACCAGTAATCGGGGTACGGGTAGCTTCATCAGCACTGTTAAGACGTCCATCTTCTTATCCTAACCTGCCATAAGTCTAACATATGTGCAAAAGTCAGCTTGGCTTAGTGGGTTCTAGTTTTAAAGAAAACATAAGTAAACTTGTAAACATTTGTGTAGTTAACATCTATTAACATATAATACATAAATAATCAATGTACATGTGAAATGGGTACTGTGTTTTGCTCCTTTAACCGACCCAACACTAGGTCATGATACAGTTAGGGAACGTTAACTCTGCGCCCCATATAGAGGACTTATAACTTTGTGCCCCATATAGAGGACTTATAACTCTGTACCCCATATAGAAGACTTATAACTCTGTTTGACCCGACCCGTACATGACAATTGCAATTTAGGATACAACATTCCGTAACATCATTCATCATACATAAAAGCCGTGTTTGGGTTTCATAACCATGCACCACATCATTCCTTATGCATATACGTAGATATTAAAAAGCATACTTGTAAAACATAGTAAATCATGTGCCATGAATGCATATATACACAATAAATCATTTCGATTGAACATACATTAGCCTCAAGTAGTTTAAAGCATTTAAAGAGGGGTCTAGAACTCACCTTAACATGCTTAGTCAATTCACAAAAGCCAGAGAACGTATATAGAAGGAACGGGTCGTAGAATACAATTAGGAACCTGTTAACACATAAAATCTCCTTAACATCTATTTGACAACTAATGGGTTTACCAAACGGTTAAAATAAAATGGGTCGGGTTCTGCCTGTCATTCGTATCTGGTTTAACCAACCCGTCTATGACCCATTATCACATCCTGCGTACGAGGTTAGCCATTCCCTCCCATGCACCATGCATTATACACCCATTCAAATCATAACATGTCACCAACCAACCAACCATCTAAGACCCACTTCATTCCCACATTATGCAACCATACGGCCATACCCTACACGCGACCCATTACAAGTTCCTGGTCGCACAACGGGTGGTTTATATTTTCACGCCAAAGTATATTTTTAAAGACATTTTGACGAATGTGTGTTAACAGATTACATTATATTTTAATCAACCCATATAATACATGGGTTTTTAAAGACGTAAACTTTACAAAGTATCTAACATTACATTTATTCAACCCGTGTAATACACGGGAATCTAACCTAGTTTATTAAACAATAACCTTTTCAATAAACTCGACAATTATCATATTATTTTAACAAATGCATATTAGCATCTATACATTTATTAAATAATAACCGTTTCATTCGAGATCCAAAAAAGTTGAATCCGAGAGAACAGTAGTTTCAAATCCTGAAAATTGAAGCTTTACTTATCATCCAACAACCAGTGTCTGTTATTATATAAATAAATCCCGACATAACACGAGTTTCAAACAGAGTTGATCTCAAAGAGAAAAAAAACTAAAATTCAACGGCAAGTTCCTGCATTGTTGAAACTGATATGTAAATGGAATCCTCCTGGCAGCTGTGACACCAGTTTTCTGACTTTTAACTATGAACTCTTGTAAAAAGGTTTGTGGGGCCCACAACAGTATCTTGGGTGGTTTTGGCACCACAGATTCTTAAAACTGATCCCCTGACATCTTTCTTGTGGGTCATATGAGAAACAGATGGAGACAGTTCATGATTTTCATCATTAGGAATTTCGGGTGAATAGGTGATCGGGTCAGGCCCCTGACCCGGTTTGTTTTTAGTCAAAGTATTGTCCCCATCAGAATGTACACGACCATCCTTAGCAGTTGCACGTGCTAGTTTGGCTCTACGGTTATTTAACCTGTTAAGACATAAAATAAGGACAGTTTAAAAGAAAATTATGGCAGGTATATGCATGGTTGACTTGGGTTATGTTTTATCTCTAACGTGTTAAAGGTGTAAAAAAAAAGTAGCTAAAAGGAAAAGGGTCAAACGGGTCGAAGTGTATTACTAGTGAATAGTACCTCCTGAAAAGGAAACGGGTAAATGGTATTTGTATTCAACAAGAAAATAGGACAAGATTTCTTACCAATTCCTTAACTGGGAAGAAATAACTTCTGAACCCTGCAAAAGAAGATTTCAAAACTTCAAAAAAAGGAAACTTTAATTTAAAAAATATTAATTTCTTACGTACATGAAGACTCAATTTATCGGCCCAACATTGTAAGGAACCGGCTTTCTTCAGCAAACCAGGCTGATCAAGTAAAGCTTTTTCAATAATATCAATTTGCTTATCATTCATTTTGGTTCTTTTCCTTTTCTTTTGCTGAGTTTCCTCACCCTGCACACTTGTAAACATTTCTATATCATTGATTGTATTAATGTCTTGAACACCGCTATTAATATCACCAAAGTTTGTCATCTGGGCTTCTCCCACCACATCATTTGACTGATTAAGTTGGATCATAGCCAAAGCTACTGTTAAGCACTCGTCATGATCACCACTTCCATCATGCTCATTTGGAGATGGGCTTTGAGGTGTAGGTGATGGGCATTGGTCTCTATCATAAACCTCCTAAAAATGAGAGTCAAACCATTAAAATTTTCAACAAAATAAATCGTTATTTTAACAATAATTTTATAATTATATTTGATGCATAAATTATCTATGAAATTCAAGAAAAGAGAGGAAGAGTGTTGATGGGTCAACCCAACCAAATTCGACCTGACCTAAAAAAATTTACCCGTATTGACTTTGTGAATAACCTGGCCCGCCCATTTTGGCAACTATAAAGGTGTGTCTACCAACATTATTTGTCAATTTCATATTTTTATTTTATAATATATAGCTATTACACCAAAATGATTAATAAGAAATAGTAAAATAATCCCAGTTGGATGGAAATGGACAGACATTAAAACTACCTAACAAACACAGAAAAAATATGAACTTTTTGTACCATAACTCTCTGGATATCGGATTCTTGAGTTGCCAGTAGTTGCTCCAATTGACTAATGAACCGCCTAAATAAAAAGGATTTAAATGAATAAATCAAGTAATATATGATATTTCTAGCATACCCTTCAATGTTCGACCATCCAATCAAATACAAGTATGCTAAGAAGTTAATAATCCATTTTTATTATGAAGATTTTCAATTAGCAAAAAAAACAAATACAAGTATGCTAAGAAGCACATTCAGAAATCAATTTGCAGTAGAGGTGGCCAATGGGTGAAACAGGTTGAAATTAAGTTGAACTATACATGTAATTTAGATTTAGATTATGATTATTATAATAATACTCTTTTTGTAATCATACTTCATGCATTAGTTCACTAAAAAGTTACTAAAACTGGCCAAAAAACCTTACCTAAGGGCATTCACATCTTCTACATTTAGGTATTGAGGAGTCAAATATTCTGCATAAGCTAACAAGGAAGCTGCAACATACAGATGTTAAATAAACAAACCACATTTGTTACTAAGAGAGATGGCATTTTCGACCCATTTACATATTATGGATTGATCGGTGTTGAGTTCTCAAATGGGCCAAATATAAAATAGCTAAAAAAGAGGAACGTGTCAATAGATTGAAAGTCACCAAATATCTATTTTCAAATCATTTGACCTCCTAAATTGTTTCATTCAAAATATTATATTACTATTAAAAAAATATTGTTTTTATAATTACAATTAACACTTTGACTATTTATAAAGAATATTATAATGGACAAGATAGTGTTTGTAGGTCAACCTGACCCGGCCCGTATTAAAAAGTGACCCATTACCCTACCCACCCATCTGCCATCTCTAATTTTCTTATCAACCAAAGGACGTGTTGAAATTGATAGATACATAGGTTTCTGATAGCGGCAGCTGTTCTTTCAGCACCACCATTAGGTAACTTAGAAAATTCCTTTTGCAAGCACTCGAGAAACTCATTGATAAAGACAACCGTTTCCTCTGCAATAAGAGAGATATTGGTCAAGAACATGCTGAATCATTATATTCAGAAAACTATATTATTGTTCCGAAATAATATATTTTATATTTGACATACTAGTTCTTTAAAAAAAAATTTGGAAAAAAGTGTTTCGGGTCAACCCAATCCAACTTCCAACCCATACCAAAAATACATGTTTTGACCCGTTATCCGTTTTGACCATTAACAGACGTATATATTGATGATATATAATCATATATGACAACAATAAACTTTTTTATAAAGTTTTGTGCACATGAAAAAATTGGTTAAATTATTCACCTTCACATAGTTCGGGAACAAAACATGTGAGATTGGCTAGAATTTTGACCAGTAAAGATGATATCTGATGCGCGTAAGGAGTTTGAGGAGCCTGAAAGTTGCTCCAAGTAGAATGCCGGACCTGTGATGTTGAGGTCAAACCCAATACCTGTCCAGCTGCTGATATGGGCTCAAAATCCACAATAACGTCCTCTTCAGCGGCCTCACGATCATTGGAACACCAAGTAGATAAGAATTCTTTTTGAGGTTGTGAAAAAACTCGGGTCAAAACTTCTGTCTGCATGGATGTACATCAACAATTACAAATTCAACAAATGCACATGCATATTAGATTTGTCAAAAGGGTGGGTCAAGCAGGTTGGATAATGAGTCAAAATTGGTTCGGATCAAAACGGTAAAGTTTGCTTGATGTGCAAACATAGATTTAATCCACTTTTTAAGCATCTATAAATAACTAATGTGTTAAATATGATAAAGACTACATTATTACAAAAATAAATAGAACTTTTTTATTAAGTTATTTAGGAAACCCTCGCGAAACCATAATCAAGAAATCAAGAACGATAAGAACAAGTATACAGGGATTAACCCAAACGAAATTGTATTAAAACGAATATGTTGCAAACTGTTCAAGATCACATACATATTGTTAGTCATTATATTCTAGGAGGTGCTAAGTGTAATATCTTTCCCTATATATATGGTGTCTATTGCAATCAAGTTTCATCAAGTTCAATAAACACTAAACCTTACGGTTTCTCTCATATATATATAGATGTGGAACGTCGTATTCTTTCATGAACCGACATATCCTTCTAACATACGGTTTCTAGGGTTATAATCTACAAGTTAGGACCCTCTAAACTTTCAAACTTGGGTTGAACAATTATTTCTAACACTTGCAATCTGTTTGACCCGTTTATTTTCAGTTTTAGTTGAATCCTTTAGATGTTTTTCTACATTTGATATTATAACTACCATTAGCTTGAGATCATGATGTCAAATTGTGTAAACATGGATCAAAATCAGGGAAAGCATATCAATAGTAAGAAATCACACAAAAAAACACATAATTATAAAAACTTACTGTGTTCAAGATGATAAAAGTTCTGAAACTAGAATCAGCAGAGAATATTTTTGTCAGTCGCATTGCATTAAGTTCCAAAATTCCCGTTGGATGGTCTTTCAGATTTCCACAAAACATCATCTTTAGCACTTCAAGGACCTAAAATGGTTTGTATATAAGCAGAATGTCTACTAATTATCCTTGAAAAAACCTAAATTTTAAGAGTTTTGAAAGTCGACCTCAAATACAGTTGACTTAGCTAAATCCAAGCTTTGAGTGGTGCTAGAAGCCATATCCAAGAAAGATGGGCTTTCTACTTCACAAAGATGTAGCATCTGGAGAAAGAATCATTTTAGCTAACGAAAAACACCTTAAAGAAAGTAAAACAGAATGTAATAATAACGTCCAAAAATGATTAAACTTACAATGGATAAAACTTTTGATTTAAGCCTATAAACCACATCCATAAGATGCGAGTCCTCATATTTCTGCAGTTTCATGATGCTTTGGACCAACCGAAGAACTATCCCTTCCCCACATAGCTTCTGGAGAAACACATACATATCATAATTAGCATTTTTTGCACGAATTGAAACAGGTCGGGTTGAGTTGGCCCCAAAGACTTTTGTTAAAATTTGAACTTTTTTTATAATTAGATATAGCAAATATAATGAAAAAGTGTACTATTGCAGGATAATCTATTTTTTTTATTGAAATGATATAGGAGGTTTTAAGCATTAGGGAAAACAAACTTTGGTCAATTATCAACGGTTTGACCCGTTTGACTCGTTTCCTTTTAAGCTAAAATGTTTACTTGACCTTATTCTTAACAAAGTGTTCCCGAATTAACATTTGTTGGCACAGTGATTGAAGAAACTGTAGGGAAGATTCACAAAGATGGAAGAGACAGTAGACTTCATTAATCTTTGACTTCATGCGAGAGTTAATATGTTGAGCTGATAGCTTCGCCTGAAGAAAACTAATAACCACACGGACAGCAGTAAATGCTGCTATTGTGAATGAATCAACCTGAAAAATATATAATCATCAGTCACCTGTGTTCGATCAACAAAGGATTACAGTACAAAAAAACTAGAGGTGGCAAAAAGGGTGAGTTGGGTAACGGGTCAAACAAGTTAGGTTGGATTGATATATATAATATCAAGTTTTTTTAAAAAATGATTTAAGAGATTTTATGAAATCAAAATACATGTTGGGAGACCCTAGGCCTGTTCAACGTCTTTCCATTTTAGTTACTTTAACTTTAGCAGTTTGACCCGATAGAAGTAATACACAACTGGGATTGACCCGTCCATAAGTAAATGCGTCAAAATTGACTATAATGTGGATAATAAGCTTTTAACATAACATGTTACCTCATCAAGTGCAAGTAGAACAAGAGTGAAACTACGACCCTCAGATGAAATTATTGCTTTAAGTAGATAAAAACCACTAGCCAACAATGCTGAATACAACATGACCACTTGGTTTGAAAAACTAATTTTCTGGATCACCAAATTATTTTTCAGTTCAACATAACAGAAAAAAAAATCATAAAAATAATGTGCAAAAATAAAATATGTAGAGTTAAACCTCTCCGAAACAACTAAGAGCAATAATCATGGAAGTTATAATATGAATCATCTCTGTCCCTACCTTCTCATCTTGAACCAAAATCTGCAGAAAGAAAATTATAAATAATTAATGTGTTGAATAAAACGACTCAATAAGTTATATGCATTAAAAAAACTTTAAGCCACTTTCAACTAGTTGGACATAACTCAGGCTACAGAAAAGGAAGAAAGATAAAGAAAAAAGATAAACTTAAAATTGAATTCACTAACCTGCTCAAGTTTTGAATGGTGAGATGCAATATCATATAAAGTATGCAATAGTCTTAAACAACATAACAAATATCTAAAATGCTGCTCATCTGGTAATACAAGATTTCCCATTATATGCATGCCAAGACGTCTTGCTAGACATTCCACATTTATCTGAAACATCAAAATAATTATCACATTGACAAAGAGACAGTCAACAAGCAATATTTGAGGTTAAAATTTTAATGAATAAATATATTAAAAAAAATCCACCAACCTCAAAGGATGATCCATTTTGTTTGGTCCATTTAATGATACCATTTTCAGCATCTCTTATTAGCTTGCCAAGATCCTTAGAACTTAACACATGAAACTCATTGACAGCTGAAATTAAATCATGTTCCTGCATATAAAAAAACAGAATATGTGAAATAAAAACTGATTTAACATGAAATCTTCACTGTATAAAACTGTTACACCACTAAAAAATCTATGACTAAATAACAGAATATGTGAACATCAATGAGTTAGAATGAACTGAAAATAAAATTCTTTGACTGTTTAAAAATGAATTTAACCTGAAATCTTCACTATGTAAAACCGTTACATCACTAAAAAAAATCTAATACAAATCAACCTTAAATTGAGCAAAAGAGACAAAAGCAAATACTAAATCTATATGGTCCTCTAAAAATCCCTAACCTCTATCTGGTTTTTCCAAGAACTACCATCACCGATCATGTCCTTGGAGAGGTGCAAATCTAACAAATCCTGCCGGAACTGCTCCTCCACGTTCCGGTTTTCGACGCTCTTCACAGGTACCTATCAAAAACTGAATCAAATGCCAAAATTTCGAATCTTTTTTATTAAGAAAGAAAATTTCATGTTTCCAAAGTTATCAAATTTAGGATGTTTGATTACCAATCTTGATTGAGTCAAAATTTTAAATTTTAGAAAGTTAATAACCCTAACCCGCACGCATTTAAAACCTTAACATGAACACCACTTATATATTTATAACCAAGTTAGCTGAACAAGTTGTTAAACATAACTTCAATTATAAACCAGGGGTTTTAACCTAATAAAACACACAGTTTATTTAAAACCGTACGTCATGACTGGTTTTAATAAAATAAAATAATTACTGACCGGTGGAGGCATCTCACTGCATGGTTCATCGTCATCCACCTCAACAACATCAGAACTGAGAGGGAAGAACTTAAAACAAATATTAGAAAACAAATACACATTTAACTGAATGATAACACTTAATTATTCTTTGCAATGTAAACCCTAGATTTCGGTTTGCAATCAAACTGCAGATCAAAATCAGTGACGATAAAGTTAGGCAAATCATCGAGAGATTTTTGTAAGAAAATGTTGACTGAAAACAACGATCGTAAGACGTCAGTCACCGGATCATGAGTAGAATTTGCTTAGTGTGTGCATATAAAAAGTTATTAGTATCCTAATATTTTATCATTTTAGTCCATATCTTTCGTCTAATATGCAACTTTAATTTATTTTTTTCCCTAACTACATTATGGCTCATTTTATATTATTACGGTCCATCTCATTAGCATCGTTAGTTGTTTTCTGTTAAGTTAATGTGAAATGACCAATATGCCCTTACTAACAATTACAAAAATAATAATTAAGTTATGGGACCCACTTAAAAATATATTAAAAACATAAAACAAAACATCTATATATTTTACTTTCTCTCTCTACATCACTATCTTCTCTCTCTACATCTCTATTCTCTCTCGGTCTACATCTCCTCTCTACCACCCACCACCACCACTACAGCCCCGCCACCACCACCACCTCGTCTGCAATTATCGCCTAGCAACACCACACAACCGCCCCATCTCCTCCCCCATTATTTGATAAAAACATATCATCATCGTCGACAAACACCAATCATCATCATCTAGGGTTTTAAGTTAATGCTCATTATTAGACTAAGTGATACAGTATAGGGACTAGACTTGTAATATGGTGTTCTATATAAACACCACTTTATGTAAACCCTAAACACACAATCACATTCTAATACAATCATATTACAAGGTTTAACTTGGTATCAGAGCTAGGTTACAACCACCTGAAAACATCTCCGGCAGGGCGGCCGCCGCCGCTCCGCCACACCTCTCTTTTCTTTACAAGCTTTTTTTTATCGTTCAATAACCAGATCCCCCACCACCAAACAACCGCGCTTAGTCTTCTCTATCCACTCCTACTGCCGCCGTCAACCACCACCGCCGCCTCCACCTACGGCGGAACCCTAGCCGCCACAGCGGCGGTACCCTAGCCGCCACCACAAACACCACCGTCGCCGCCCTAAACCCTAACTCCTCCCCGTCGCCGCCACTATAAAACAGTAGTCGTTTTTCCGGCGACGTGCGCCTCGCGAAAGTCACCATGCTTTCAGTTCCGTTTATTCGAGGGTTGCATAAAAAAAATAGAGATCTACAATAAGGGAGTAAAAAAAAAGGAACAAACCCATAGTGTTTGAAGAACTCCGGCGAACGACGAAGTGGTGATGGCCGGAAGAAGATTAGGGTTTTCCTAATGTAGTTTCGATTGGGCCTTTGAGGCTGGGCCTCACAAGCCCATTTACCATTGCTGTAAAAAAAAATCTGTGTGACGGGCGAAAGCATGGTGGAGAAGGAGAAGACCAACAATCTTTTTAGTTTTATGTTTTTATATTTTCAACCTAAATCTCTCCCGAGCTTAGTTTGCGGGGGAATATTAGACTAAGTGATATAGTATAGAGACTAGACTTGTAATATGGTGTTCTATATAAACACCTCTTTATATAAACCCTAAACACACAATCACATTCTAATACAATCATATTACAAGGTTTAACTCTCATAAAACAATATATGATTATATTTAAAATTAAAACATGATTATTAATTAAAAATAATATATTACTATATTTATAATATACGATTGAATTAAATTCGTACTTTTTAAATGGAAAGTATAGAGATAAGAACGAAAAAGGAGTTGTATAGACTCGTCTTTTTGTTATGTTATATGTGTAGAGTTTTTCATTGATTAAGCATGATCAAAACCTAAAAAACGAATAATTTTAATTACTTTTATACCTATTCCATAGTTTCAAAATCCATCAAACAAACATACCATAATTACTAATTATTTTTAAATATTTAACAGTTGGATTTTGATCCTTTTGATATTCGATTTTAGAAAATAAGTAAATAACGGTAGTAAAACTTAATTGTTGATATAAGAGTACAATTAACAGCGATCAAACTTGTTTGAAGTGATTCTTGAGTTGGAATCATCACTATCAAAAAATTTAACACATACCAAAACATGCATATAAAGTTGCATTATAGAAAAAGATAAATTTTTAGTTATGCTAAAACCTAGATTGATGTATTAATTTGGAAGTTCAAATTGTTTGATGTTTGTGAACAATATATTTTTGAAAGTAATCCACTGCTATTAAACATAAAAGGTCATAAATCTAGTGCAAGACAATCAATTTCAGAAATTGAATAACTAATTTACCTTGATCGTTGAAGTCGACTGTGTCCACGACGTGAACGTTTTTTTCGATTCACTGTTATGTTGATTTGGTTCATGCTTTGAGATCTGCTGTTAAACTTGAAGATCTTGATAGTGGGTAAATCGGAATAACTTCGTTTTACATCCCCTTTAGAGGAGTAACGGAAGCGAGAAGTGTGCATGTTTTTCTATGAGGTAATCTGATATATAGAGTGTTAGGGTAATCAGATTCGGTTCACATTGGAAAATTACGAAATAGTACATGTATTGCATGTGATGTGCACGCGTAACTCCTTGGATTTTATTCTATTACTAGGTTAAAATCTCGTGTATTACACGGGTTGAATAAATAAAATGTTATATGACTTAGTAATAAAAATTTTATATTTTAAAAGCCCGTGTAATACACGGGTTGAATAAACCGGTATATTACATCGGTTGAACTATTTATAATTAAATAATAAGTATCCGTAATTAGATTTATATTAAAAATCTAAAAATAAATTATTTTAATATAATTATTCAATATGACACGTGTCCATAGAATTTTAATTATTAATATTAATTAATATGAGAGAGAAACAGAAAAATTAATATTTAATAGGAGAAAGAGGCGGGAAAATAAAGGTGAGGAGTAACCAGAGAGTGACACGTGTCCCTCATGGTTTTCCTTTATTATTTACTAGGTTAGAAACCCCGTGTATTACACAGATTGAATAAATGCAATGATAAATGTAATATTATATACTTAATAATAAATATTTACATATTACATATTTATGACATATTACATAGTTTTTAATACAAATTTTAGAATCGTCATATAGTTACTTTTTAAAAATATTTTATAAAAAGAATGAAAAAATGTTCAATTTCTAAAAATGTTTTATGAACGAACCCATTTTTTTTAAAATAAAAAACGTTCTATAAAAATAATTGTAGAAATCAGTATTATTTAATAGGAGAGAGAGAGACAAAAAATAAAAAGTTATTAAAAAACAATTAAAGAAAAATTTATGCAATTAATAGGAGAGAGAGTCGGGAAAAGTTGTCTCGCCAAAACCTTTATTTATTATAGAGTATAGATTCTATTTTGGTTGAAAGATGGACTAAAATCCGGTAATTGTGAATCTTCTATGAAAATAAAAGAAGAAGGGACTTTTAAGGCATAATTAATAGAAATAATTATTCAACCCAAGTTTAAAGTTAGCAGGTCAAAACTATATTTCTCTAAAGTTTTAAGAGTCTAAAATAGTAATTAAGTTAAATTAGAGCGTCCAATGTGTGATTTGAAAAACTAGAAACCGTTTGTAGGGTTACGTCTGTTCACAAAGAACATGACGCTTTGTGTTTGTGTATATATTCACGATTCAATGTTTGTAACAATGGATCGATTAATTTCAGAATTTCGTTTGGTTAAATCCCTGCATTCTTGTTTGTTTTGGTTATTTTTGATATCTTGATTATGGATTTGCAAAGATGATCTCCTGTGGGTTCTACATTGGTATCGGAGCGAAGCTCTCCAACGATCCAATCATCTTTGCAATCCAGAATCAAGAAATCGGTTTGTGATTTCGATTAGACTTCATTGATTCGTTTTCTTCATTCAATCAAGAAATTTTATATGTCGGTACCTTTTCATAAAAACTTAAAAACATATTGGGCATTTTTTATAATGTTTGGGGCCTCTTTAATCTTTATAATGGTTGGGCCCTCTTTAATCTTTATAATGTAACGGTTGGACCCTAATCCGTTTAATTTTTATAATGTAAATATGTAACAGTTGATTGGTTGGGTCCTAATCCAGTAATCCATTTAATCTTTATAATGTAAATATGTAATGGTTGGGCCCTAATCTTTATAAAGAAATTAGAAACCATCGGTTGTTTAAAAAAAGGACGAACTGAATAACAAAAGAAGCAGGATATTGATGGTGATGAACTTTACATGGAGTTGAAGTCATTTGACATATTAGAAACCATTGAATTTAGCAACCCTATAGATGTTTTGAAAGTCACAAGAAAATTTCCCAAATGCAAGGATTGCATACAGAATAATGTTAAATATTCCAGTCACTGTGGCATCGGCAGAAAGGAGTTTTTCAAAATTGAAATTATTGAAATCATACTTACGATTTACAATGACCGATGAAAGACTTAGTGGATTGGCGATGATAGCTATCGAGAACGAAATTTTAGAGAGCATAAATTGTGAAGAGATGATTAAAGAGTTTGCTGGGAAAGATTGCTAGGAGAGCATCGCGAATCATCGGTTAGCTATTATAACTGAAATACTAATTCTTTAAAAAAGAATTTGGAAAAAAGTGTTTCAGGTCAACCAATCCAACTTCCAACCAATACCAAAAATACATGTTTTGACTCGTTATCCATTTTGATCATTAACAGATGCATATATTGATGATATATAATCATATACGATCAAAAAATTATAACTGACATACTAATTCTTTAAAAATAATTTAGAAAAAAGTGTTTCAGGTCAACCCAATCCAACTTCCAACCAATACCAAAAATACATGTTTTGACCCGTTATACATTTTGATCATTAACAAATGCATATATTGATTATATACAATCATATGTGACAAGAATAAACTTTTTATAAAGTTGTGTGCACATGAAAAAATTGGCTAAATTATTCACCTTCACATAGAACGGGAACAAAACATGTGAGATTGGCTAGAATTTTGACCAATAAAGATGATATCTGATGCGCATAAGGAGTTTGAGGAACCTGAAACTTGCTCCAAGTAGAATGTCAGACATGTGATGTTGAGGTCAAACCCAATACATGTCCAGTTGCTGATATGGGATCAAAATCCACAATATCGTCCTCTTCAGCGGGCTCACGATCATTGGAACACCAAGTAGATATGAATTCTTTTTGAGGTTGTGAAAAAACTTGGGTCAAAACTTCTGTCTGCATGGATGTACATCAACAATTACAAATTCATCAAATGCACGTGTATATTACAGTTGTCAAAAGGGTGGGTCAAGCAGGTTGGATAATGAGTCAAAATTGGGTAGAACAATTTTGACCCGTTAACTTTCAAACCTGGGTTGAACAATTATTTCTACATTTGATATTATAACTACCATTAGCTAGAGACCATGATGTCAAATTGTGTAAATATAAATCAAAAACAGGGAAAGCATATCAATAGTAAGAAATCACACAAAAAAAAAGTACACATAATTATAAAAACTTACCATGTTCAAGATGATAAAAGTTCTGAAACTAGACTCATCAGAGAGTATTTAGTCAGTCGCATTGCATTAAGTTGCAAAATTCCCCTTGGATGGTCTTTCAGATTTCCACAAAACATCATATTTAGCACTTCAAGGACCTAAAATGGTTTGTATATGAGCAGAATGTCTACTAACTATCCTTGAAAAAACCTAAATTTTAAGAGTTTTGAAAGTCAACCTCAAAAACAGTTGACTTAGCTAAATCCAAGCTTTGAGTGGTGTTGGAAGCCATATCCAAGAAAGATGGGCTTTCTACTTCACAAAGATGTAGCATCTCGAGAAAGAATCATTTTAGATAACTAAAAACAGGATGTAATAATAATGTCCACAAATGATTAAACTTACAATGGATAAAACTTTTGATTTAAGCCTATAAACTACATCCAAAAGATGCGGGCCCTCATATTTCTACAGTTTCATGATGTTTAGAACCAATTTAAGTACAACTCCTTCCTCATATAATCATCAGTCACCCTGTGTTCCATCAACAAAGGATACTAGTACAGAAAAACTAGAGGTGGCAAAATAGGTGAGTTGGGTAACATGTCAAACAGATTAAGTTGGGTTATTATATAGTTTTAATGATATCAAATTTTTAAAGAAATGATTTAAGAGGTTTTATGAACCCAAAATACAATTTGGGCGACTCTAGGCCCGTTCGGCGTCTTTCCATTTTAGTTACTACAATTTTAGTAGTTTGACCCAATAAAAGTAACACATAACTTGAATCGACTCGTCCATAAGTAAAGGTGTCAAAATTGACTATAATGTGGATATTAAAGTTTTAACAGAACATGTCGCCTCATCAGGTGAAAGTAGAACAAGAGTGAAAGTATGCGCCTCTTAAAAGATTATTGCTTTAAGTAGATACAAACCACTAGCCAACAATGTTGAGTATAAAAGGACCATTTGGCTTGAAAACATAATTTTCTGGATCACCAAAGTTATTTTTCAGTTCAATATAATAGAAAAAAAATCATAAAAATAATGTGCAAAAAAAAACAATGTAAAGAATAGAGTTAAATCTCTCTGAAACAACTAAGAACAATAATCATGAAAGTTATCAAACGAATCATCTCTGTCCCTACCTTCTCATCTTGAACCAAAACCTACAGAAGAAAAATTGTGAATAATTTATGTGTTAATTATGATTATCAAATTTATAATCATTGAATAAAATGACTCAGTAGGTTATATGAATTAAAAAAACTTTAAGCGACTTGCAAGTAGTTTAACATCACTCAAAGGTTACAAAAAAGGAAAGACAGATAAATTGAAAATTGAATTCACTACATGCTCAAGTTTTAAATGGTGAGATGCAATATCATAAAAGGTATGCAATAATCTTAAACCACTTAACAAATATCGGTAATGCATCTCACCATTCAAAACTTGACCAGGCAGTGAATTCAATTTTCAATTTATCTTTTTTCCTTTTCTATAGCATTTGAGTTATGTCAAACTAGTTGAAAGTCGCTTAAAGTTTTTTTAATTCATATAACCTACTGAGTCATTTTTTCAATGATTATAAACTTGATAATCATAATTAACACACAAATTATTTACAATTTTCCTTTAGCAGGTTTTGGTTCAAGATCAGAAGGTAGGGAAAAAGATGATTCATTTGATAACTTCCATGATTATTGTTCTTAGTTGTTTTAGAGAGATTTAACTCTATTCTTTACATATTTTTTTACACATTATTTTTATAATTTTTTCTATTATGTTGAACTAAAAAATAACTTTAGTGATCCAGAAAATTAATTTTTCAAACCAAGTGGTCCTTTTGTACTCAGCATTGTTGGCTAGTGGTTTGTATCTACTTAAAGCAATAATTTCTTCAGAGGCGCATACTTTCACTCTTGTTCTACTTGCACTTGATGAGGTGACATGTTCTGTTAAAATCTTAATATCCGCGATATAGTCAATTTTGACGCATTTATTTACGGAGAGGTCGATACAAGTTATGTATTACTTCTATAGGGTCAAACTGCCTAAATTAAAGTAACTAAAATGGAAAGACATCGAACGGGCCTAGAGTCGCCCAAATTGTATTTTGGGGTTCATAAAACCTCTTAAATCATTTCTTTAAAAATTTGATATTATTAAAACTATATAATAAACCAACCTAACTTGTTTGACCCGTTACCCAACTCGACCATTTTGCCACCTCTAGATTTTCAGTACCGGAATCCTTTGTTGATGGAACATAGGGTGAATGATGATTACATATTTTTCAGGTCGATTCATTCACAATTGCAGCTTTTACTGTTGTCCGTGCGGTTGTTGGTTTTCTTCAAACGAAGCTGTCAGCTTTTCTGTTTTCTTGTGAACAAGCGATTCTTCAAACAAGCCTTTTTGAGTATTGAGTCTTGTCCCTTATCAAATAAAACAAAATCAAAGTAAATGAATAAAAAACTAGCTAGGTGATTCTTCAAACAAGCATTTTTTAGTATTGAGTCTTATCCCTTATGCAATTAACAACCTTCTAATCAAATTAAGGGCAGAAGATGCAATATGCAATTAACAACTTTATAATCAAATTAGGGCAGAAATCAAAATAACCAAATTAGGGAAAAAATCAAATTAGGGCAGAAATCAAGAATATAATCAAGCAAAAAATCTAACCTTTTTTGCTTCTGTTTCGTGAATCGTGACTCCAAGCGATTGTTTAGTGATTGATGATTCAAGAACAAGAACAATAGATTCAAAAGGTGATTCACGAACAAGAAGAGTCAATTCTGCTTTGTGACTCAAGAACAAGAGCCGTCGATTCAAAAAGGGGTTAATTGATGCTGCTTCAAGAACAAGAAAGGGTTTTCGAACGTGGGTTCATTGATTTGGAATTTGGGATCGTTTAATAGAAGTCCAGGCCCTAATGATATGGGCTACCCACCACTAAACAGCCCAATAGCTCAAATGCATATCGTGGAGACACGTGTTAACAAATGAGGGCCTCATTTTTTTAAACATTCACGTGGAGTCGGTTTAAAAATTACAAATAGGAATTCGATTTTAACCGTATCCGGAATTCCGTTCGGATGCAAACCTGATATGAAACTTCAAAAACTAAGGCCGAAGTTGATTCGGTTTGAATCTTGGTTTTTGAGTCTCTTTGAAATGCGTAATCCGGAAATTTCTAACCAAATATCCAATTTTTCACTTCAGATGTGTTGCTATATTTACATGGATGAATGTCCAGTACATAACTTATCTTTAAAGCACCATAATTCAAGATATTTAACACATAAACTACCAAATAATTCTTGGTTTGTACATACCTCTAGTCTTGCAAAGGTCTAATATGCATCTAGACATTTATTAAATAATAACCTTTTCAACAAACTCGACAATTATCATATTATTTTAACTAATAAAATGCATATTAGCATCTAGACATTTATAAAATAATAACCGTTTCATTGAGATCCAAAAAAGTTGATGAATCCCAAAAGAACACGAGTTTCAAATCCTGAAAACTGAAGCATTACTTATTATCCAACAACCAGAGTCTGTAGTTATATAAAAATCCCGACAAAACACGAGTTTCAAACAGAGTTGATCTCGAAGAGAAAAAAAACTAAAATTCGACGGCAAGTTCCTGCATTGTTTAAACTGATATGTAAAAGATCCTGAATTAATTCTTTGTTTATGCCATAATTATCTAGGCAAATGGATTCCTCCCAGCAGCTGTGACACCGGTTTTCTAACTGTCAAGAAAAGTAGATAAATAAGTCAGTAAAACAAAGTTAGGCATTAGGTGGCAAAATGGACACCAACACCATTTTGGCACAGTTTCTTTAAATATAGAAATAACTAATGAGTAAAATTAGATATAATAACAAAAACCATATTTCTATTTTTAGGTAAATGGGTCAAAATCATGATAATAATCTAACTTTTTTAATAGACCAGTTTAGAAGGGTGTAAACTTGTAAGCATTTGAATACACTTTGGGTCACTTTCAACTTGTTCAACCTGACCCTATTGCTATTTTTAGGTAAATGGGTCAAAATCACATCCTTAAATTATGCATAAAATTAGAGGTGGCAAAATGAGCCGTCATGCGTGGGTGGTCGGTCAACAGATGATTTTCAATGGGTTTTAAAACAGGTCAGGTTTGGTTGACCAAAAACAAAACAAAAAAATGTCTAAATTTTCATTTTTTTTACATATAAATAGTTTCAAATATGATTATAGAGAATTATATTATCTCAATAATAATCTAATTTTTCAGTAAAATGATTTCAGAGGTTTAATGTATTACAAATACATTTTAGGTCCCATTTGACCCGTTTCTTTTCTAGCTAACTTTATTAACATTTAACTCGTTAGAGATAAAACATACCAGGAAGAAAGGTTAATCTGTCATCTGCTGCTGGATCAATAAAAGTCGGCTGGAATCCCACAATACCCTCTTTCTCTTAAGAATAAATTCTGCTTCACTAAATGTGGCACCAGCATCAGTTTGGTGTGGGAGTAGGGCCGAATCCGGCACCTTCATATCATTAACATCCACCACACACAACCTTAATGTATCCAAATTCGTTCCTAACCATGAACCTCTGGCTAAATGTATGCTTCCATTACCAATCTCTTTTCCTTGATCATCTATAAGCATAACATATTGCCCAACCTCGTGTTTAAAACGGTTTCTGGGGCCCACAACAGTATCTTGAGTGGTTTTGGCACCACAGATTCTTAAAACTGATCCCCTGAGATCTTTCTTGTGGGTCATATGGGAAACAGGTGGAGACGGGTCATGATTTTCATCATTAGGAATTTCAGGTGAATAGGTGATCGGGTCAGGCCCTGACCCGGTTTGTTTTTCAGTCAAAGTATTGTCCCCATCAGAATGTGCGCGGGCATCCTTAGCAGCTGCACGTGCTAGTTTGGCTCTACGGTTATTTAACCTGTTAATACATAAAACAAGGACAAGTTAAAAGAAATTTATGCATGGGTTGACTTGGATTGTGTTTTATCTCTAACATGTTAAATGCGTAAAATTAAAAAAAATAGCTAAAAAGGAAACAAGTCAAACGGGTCGAAGTGTATTACTAGTGAATAGTACCTCCTAAATCGTTTTATAACAAAATTAGATTATTACTGAAATATTAAAAGCCTTCAAGTTTTCAAAATAACATTTGACACACTAATTGTTTATTAAAAATTTATAATTTTTGGACAAAAAGGGTTTTGGGCCAACCACACCCGTGCCAAAAAATTACACAATTTGACCCGCTACCCAACCCAACCGACCCTACAAAATTCAGTATATTTCAGATTCTTGACTACCACAAGATGATATTGTATTCAACAAGATTTCTTACCAATTCCTTAACTGGGAAGAAGTAACTTCTGAACCCTGCAAAAGAAGATTTCAAAACTTCAAAAAAAGGAAACTTTAATTTAAAAATTATTAAATTTTTACATACATGAAGACTCAATTTATCGGCCCAACGTTGTAAAGAACCGGCTTTCTTCAGCAAACCAGGCTGATCAAGTAAAGCTTTTTCAATAATATCAATTTGCTTATCATTCATTTTGGTTCTTTTCCTTTTCTTTTGCTGAGTTTCCTCACTCTGCACACTTGTAAACACTTCTATATCTTTGATTGTATTAATGTCTTGAGCACCACTATTAGAATCACCAAAATTTGTCATCTGGTCTTCTCCCACCACATCATTTGACTGATTTTGACCATTTTCCTTGAAAGTAAACTGGTTAAGTTGGATCATAGCCAAAGCTACTGATAAGAACTCATCATGATCACCACTTCCATCATGTTCATTTGGAGATGGGCTTTGAGGTGTAGGTGATGGGCAATGGTCTGTATCATAAACCTCCTAAAAATATAATTTACAATCATATCAGTGGGTCGGTCATGATGAGTAACAAGTCAAAATGGGTAATTTTTGGTACGGGTAGATCACATTGGATTGGAAATACAATATTGTTTCAAGAATAATTTAATTTTCGGAATAAAATCATTGAAGAGGTTTTATTGAATTAAGTTATGCATATGCAAACATGTAGCATACTCAAGTATGCTTTATTTTAACAAAATAAATCATTACTTTAACAATAATTTTATAATCATATTTGTTGCATAAATTGTCTATGAAATTCAAGAAAGGAGAGAAAGAGTGTTGATGGGTCAACCCAACCAAATTCGACCTGGCCTAAAAAAATTTACCCGTATTGACTTTGTGACTGAACCCGGCCCACCCATTTTGCCAACTATAAAGGTGTGTCTACCAACATTATTTGTCAATTTCATATTTTTATTTGATAATAATAGCTATTACACCAAAATGATTAATTAGAAACAGTAAAATAATCCCAGTTGGATGGAAATGGACAGACATTAAATTAAAACTACCTAATAAACACAGAAAAAATTAGAATTTTTTGTACCATAACTCTCTGGATATCAGATTCTTGAGTTGCTGGTAGTTGCTCCAATTGACTAATGAACCGCCTATATAAACAAGATTTAAATGAATAAATCAAGTAATACCCTTCAATGTTCAACCATCCAATCAAATACGAGTATGCAAAGAAGCACATTCAGAAATCAATTTGCAGTAGAGGTGCCAGAGGGTGAAAACAGGTTGAAATTAAGTTGAACTTAGATTATTATTATTATAATAATATTCTTTTTGTAATCATACTTCGCGCATTAGTTCACTAAAACTGGCCAAAAAAACTTACCTAAGGGCATTCACATCTTCTACATTTAGGTATTGAGGAGTCAAAAATTCTGCATGAGCTAACAAGGAAGCTGCAACATACAGATGTTATTAAACAAACCACATTTGTTTCTTAGAGAGATGGCATTTTCGACCCATTTACATATTACGAATTGATAGGTGTTGAGTTCTCAAATGGGCCAAATAAAAAATACTAAAATAGCTAAAAGGGGAACATGTCAAATAGATTGGAAATCACCAAACGTCTATTTTTAAAACATTCGATCTCCTAAATTGTTTTATTCAAAACATTATATTATTATTATTAAAAAAAATTACTGTTTTTATAATTACAACTAACACTTTCACTATTTATGAAGAAAAAGTGTTTGTAGGTCAACCTGACCCGGCCTGTAGTAAAAAGTGACCCGTTACCCTACCCACCTATCTGCCATCTCTAATTTCTTATCAACCAAAGGACGTGTTGAAATTGATAGATACATAGGTTTCTGCTAGCGGCAGCTGTTCTTTCAGCAGCACCACCAGGTAACTTAGAAAATTCCTTTTGCAAGCACTCGAAAAACTCATTGATAAAGACAACGTTTTCCTCTGCACAAAGAGAGATATTGGTAAAGAACATGCTAAATCATTATATTCAGAAAACTATATTATTGTTCCGAAATAATATATTTTATATTTGACATACTAGTTCTTTAAAAAAGTGTTTCGGGTCAACCCAATCCAACTTCCAACCCATAACAAAAATACATGTTTTGACCCGTTATCCGTTTTGACCATTAACAGATGCATATATTGATGATATATAATCATATATGACAACAATAAACTTGTTATAAAGTTGTGTGCACATGAAAAATTGGCTAAATTATTCACCTTCACATAGATCGGGAACAAAACATGTGAGATTGGCCAGCATTTTGACCAGTAAAGATGATATCTGATGCCCGTAAGGAGTTTGAGGTGCCTGAAAGTTACTCCAAGTAGAATGCCGGACCTGTGATGTTGAGGTCAAACCCAATACATGTCCAGCTGCTGATATGGGATCAAAATCCACAATAACTTCCTCTTCAGCGGGCTCACGATCATTGGAACACCAAGTAGACATGAATTCTTTTTGAGGTTGTGAAAAAACTTGGGTCAAAACTTCTGTCTGCATGGATGTACAGCAACACTTACAAATTCATCAAATGCACATGTATATTAGAGTTGTCAAAAGGGTGGGTCAAGCAGGTTGGATAATGAGTCAAAATTGGTTCGGGTCAAAACGGTCAAGTTCGCTTGATGTGCAAACATAGATTTAATCCACTTTTTAAGCATCTATAAATAACTAATGTGTTAAATATGATAAAGAATACATTATTACAAAAATAAATAGAACCTTTTTTTATTAAGTTATTTAGCAGGTTTCTATGCATTTGAATACATTTTAGATGATGAGTCAAAATTGGTTCGGGTCGAAACGGTCAAGTTTGCTTGATGTGCATAAAAGTGGTTTATGGTATGAACACTGAATCGATATTATTGATATCCCAACATCCCTATTTATAGGGGAGAATACATAACAAACCCTAGCACTATTCTAGGAAACGATATATATGGATCTAAATACAATATTTACAAAATCAATCTCAATCAATATAATATATCGCTAATATTCCCCCTCAGTTTGAGCGGGTGGTGGACAAACGCTCAGACTGGATCTGAAGGACTGAAACTGTTGCCTCGGGATACCCTTGGTGAATATATCCGCAAACTGCAAAGTGGACGGGACATGCAAGATATTGGATATTAGGTTTATTATTGTGAGCCCACGGGCCCATTAGGTATCTAGGGTTTGCATTCTGTTCTCTATATATTGTAATGCATTATTCAGTAATAATCAATTGAGTCTTTTACCATCTTACATGGTATCAGAGCCTTACGATTCTGGTTACCTTCTTCTTCTCCGCTACTCTACACAAAAAATAAAAACCCTAGCCGTCTCCACCAAGATGAAACCCTAGACACACTGCCGCCGCCGCCCTGTCCCACCTCCGTTCTCTGTTTAGTTTCTTTTGTTTTCATGTTTCTCGTTCGAATAAAGCTTTGTTTTCGATTCAAGATTCTGACTGCTGCTCTTAAGGAATTTATTTTTCAAGAACTTTGTTTCTCGTTGCCGCCGACAATTAAGTGCCTCCACTATCACCAAACATGATATATATTTGTTATATATGTGTTTGCTTGAGAATAATATTCTCATAATATAAAATTGGAAAGTGAATCATGACATCACTAAAAAAAATTTCAAATTGATTGAAAACAGGTTAATGATTTCCCAAATTGGAGCGTCACTTCTTTTTCTTTTTTCTTTTTTTTTATTTTATCGGTGTTTTAGCCCGCCAAGACTACGGTCCACCGTCACCGATCTCAAACTATGGTTTGATTAGATTATATTTTCTTTTTTTTAGATCTACGGATCTCATGTTTGATCTACGGATCCAAGTGATCGCCGCCTGTTAGCCTCGACACACCGCCACACGACTACGGTCGCCGGTCGTCGACTTACCTATTTCCGGGAACCAAGAACCAATGAAAAAAAATTCACATCCTTTTGAAGATTAGGACTACGGTCCATTGCGGTGGATATCACAATCAAACAAATATGGATGGCACGGCAACATCAATCACAATATGGATTTGTTGGCAAAAGTTTAGATTTATGAGTCGATCTAAGCATGTTTATCTTATTATTATTGGTTTTTATGTTTTTTTTTATTTTCCAGTCTTAGCGTCCGGTTTACTTCCGCTATGACTGCGGGGGAGTATTGGATATTAGGTTTATTATTGTGAGCCCACGAGCCCATTAGGTATCTAGGGTTTGCATTCTGTTCTCTATATATTGTAATGCATTATTCAGTAATAATCAATTGAGTCTTTTACCATCTTACACAAGACTCGTATATGTCCAATGCGAACCTTCTCTCGGACAAAATGGATATCAATCTCAATGTGCTTGGTTCGTTGGTGTTGAACCGGATTATCTGACAAGTAAACTGCAGAGACGTTATCACAGTAAACAATCGTTGCACGGCGTAAAGGAACATGCAATTCCAACAGGAGATTACGAGTCCAGGTTTATTCAGCGACAACATTGGCCACGCCCCGATATTCAGCCTCCGCACTCGATCTGGAAACAGTATTCTGTCGTTTGGAGGACCAAGAGATCAAATTTTCGCCAAGGAACACGCAATACCCACTGGTGGAACGTCGGGAATCCGGGCACCCGCCCCTGTCAGCATCGGAATAAGCCACCAAGTCACTGGAAGAGGACTTAGTGATGCGAATTCCATAGTCTGGGGTGCCCTGTAAATACCGAATAATGCGCTTCATAAAAGCGAAGTGAGGTTCACGTGGTTCATGCATAAATAAGCACACCTGTTGAACCGCGTAAGAGATATCGGGCCTGGTGAAAGTCAAATACTGAAGCGCGCCAGCTAAACTGCGGTATAAAGTCGGATCCTTGAAGAGAGGGCCATCTGTAGCGCTGATTTTGGCAGATAAATCAACAGGAGTTACGCAAGGTTTACAAGCAGTCATGGAGGCCCGAGCAATAATCTCTTTGGTGTACTGTGGTTGAGATAAGAAAAGGCCTGTGTTATTTCGACTAACTTTGATGCCCAAAAAGTGATGAAGGTGGCCCAAATCAGTCATGGCAAACTCTCGTGAGAGTGTTGCAATTATAGACCGTAGCAGAACATCTGAAGAAGCTGTCAGTACGATGTCGTCCACGTACAATAGTAAATAAGCCACTTCTTTACCACGAGTAAATATAAACAACGAGTTATCACATGCACTACTCCTAAACCCGTGAGCAGTAATGTAGGAGGCAAAACGAGTATACCAGGCCCGCGGGGCTTGCTTGAGTCCATATAATGATTTCTTCAACCGACAAACCAAATGAGGATGCCGTTGATCAACAAAACCTGGTTGTTGATGCATAAATACTGTTTCCTATAAATGACCATGTAAAAATGCGTTCTTGACGTCCAGTTGGTGGATTGGCCAAGACCGAGATACCGCAAGAGATAAAACGATACGAATGGTTGCCGGTTTGACAACCGGACTAAATGTTTCCTCGCAATCAATCCCCACGGTCTGTGATTTACCATTAACCACCAGACGGGCGTTGTACCGTTCTAACGTGCCATCGGACTTAAATTTATGTCTAAACAGCCACATACACCGAATAACCGGCCGATCAACCGGGCGCGGAACCAAATCCCAAGTCTCATTTTCCTGTAACGCATTATATTCAGTTTGCATAGCATGTAACCAATTAGAGTCGGCAAAGGCTTTGGCATAGGAATTAGGGACATGGGAGACAGATTGGTTAAGATGGATTTGATGTGGGCGCTGGGCAGTTTTAGAGCGGGTCGTCATGGGGTGGTGATTTGCTGGTGGTTGAGGGGGGGGGGCTGTCGGAGGGATGGCAGAAGCCGTAGCTGGAGCTATCGGAGTGGGGGCTGTGGAAGCAGTTGGGGCTGCTGAATCGTGTGGCCGTGGTCTGCGGCTGTAGGTGCGAAACGGGGTTGGGGATGGGGGCTGCTCAAGTGGAGTAGTATGGGCCATAGGAGGGGCTGGAAGGGGGCGTTGAAAGGAAAAGCCAGGAGGGTTAGAGTCATCAAGGAATTGATAGGCTGAAGGAGCAAGCGGGCTGGTGTAAGGGAAGTGGTTTTCATCAAAAACGACATGGCGGGAAATGATAACCCGTCCTGTGGACGGGTCTAAGCACCTATAGCCGCGAGAGTCTTGGGGGTATCCGAGAAACACACATTTTATGGAGCGGGTATGGAGTTTGTGGGGTTGGGTAGCTGATGTGTTTGGATAGCAGGCACACCCGAACACTCGTAAGTGATCATAGGTAGGGTGGCGAAGATATAGGGCAAAGGTGGGGGTGTAAAAGTTGAGACGTTTTGCTGGGAGTATATTATGAAGGTAGGTAGCTGTGTGAAGGGCTTCAACCCAAAAGGTGGGCGGAAGGTGGGCATGGAAGAGGAGAGATCGAATGATATCGTTAAGGCGACAAATCATTCGTTCCGCTCTACCATTCTGAGACGAGGTTTGAGGACATGAAAACCGAAAAAGGAGACCCTCATTGTAAGCAAACTTTTTAAAGTCAGTGTTATCAAATTCGCCGCCTAAGTCAGATTGAAATGTTTTGATATTTCGGTTAAATTGAGTAGAGATTAGGCGATGAAATTTGACAAAATTGGTAAAAGTTTCTGATTTAAATTTGAGAGGGTAGACCCAAACAAAGTGAGAGAAATTATCAACTAATACCATGTAATATTTGTACCCGGTTTTACTCATAATGGGTGATGTCCAAAGATCACAATGTATAATACCAAATGGTGCAAAAGTAAATGAATTCGAGTCAGAAAAAGGTAATCGTTTGCTGTTAGAAAGTTGACAAGAATTGCAAATAGATAAAGATTTGTCCCTTTTACAAGAAAAATGACTACGACGATTTAAAATCTCTAAAACTTGACCACCGGGATGTCCAAGTCGGTTGTGCCATTGAGTTGAAGGAGAAATTAGAAAGCAAGCGGAAGCTGGAAGTTGAGGCGGCGTGAACGGATAAAGATCTCCAGAGCTATTGTGACGGGAAAGAATCCTTCCAGTGATGAGATCCTTCAAATAAAAACCAAATGGGTCAAACTCGACAGACATACTATTATCACGCGTGAAACGACGAACAGATAAGAGATTTTTAATTATTTGAGGACTGTAAAGGATGTTTGGTAAGATGTAGGTTCGGTTTGGGTGTGTATGGAAGCCAGTGCCAGACTTTTTAATTGATATACAATGACCATTACCCACTAAAATATTGCGTACATTAGATGATGTTGGTTTTTGAATCTTACCTGGATCGGCCGTTACATGCGAGGAAGCTCCTGTATCCATGTACCAAGAAGGGTCGGGCTGCTGAAGTTGCATATTGGTGAAGGCAGTCTGCAGGTCGGATAGGCTCAAGGCATCATACCCGAAGGTAGATGGAGTTGATGGCGCTGCATGAGCCTGAGCAGGGGCCTCAGTAGACTGAAACTGGGCATGGGCCTGTTGATAGTGGGCCTGAGCAGGCTGCTGGGCCGCAGGAGCCTGATGGTAAGGCAGGTTGGGCCTCCAGGAGGAAGGCTGCGTTGGGTATGGGCAGGGGGTGTGTTCCACCAAGCCCATTGCGGATAAGGTGAAGGTGATTGCATACCTGGATTTCCCGGGTTACCTTGTTGCTGAAATCTGCCTCGTCCACGACCACTCCTGTAGTTACGAGATTAGCCCCTTCCCCGTCCGCGTCCAACTTGGCCCCGATTGTGGAATTGGTTGGGGTGCGGGTGCGGGTGGTGTTCAGGTGCAGCAGGGACAGCCAAAACTGATGTGGATGCTTTTTGTCTAGCCGATAAACGCTGTAACTCCAACTGAAGCATGCTTCGTGCAGTGTCCCATGATGGGCTGCTTTGATTGATGTAGGTGGCCACGGGATCAAATTCAATGGGGAGACCTCGAACAAGTTGTAGGACGAGGCGGGACTCGGAGACGGGATTGCCCACATCACCAAGTTGGTTAGCAATCTCCTTGAGACGCTGACAGTAATCGTCCATGGATGAACAAGCACCCAATGTCAGATTGCAAAATTCACCTTCAAGAGCCGCAGCCCGTGAGCCTTTGTTGCCCAAGAAAATCTGCTCAATCTTCACCCATGTAGCCTTGGCGGTGATGTTGTTGTCGAGAACGCGAGCGAGTAGTTCGTCTGAGAGAGTGCTGAAAATCCACTGAAGAACCAGCGCGTCGATCTTTTTCCAAGTATCGTAACCCTCGAAAGTTGGTTCGGGTGTTTGTGTTTCATCGATGTGGTCCAACACTTTGTAAGCAATAGCATGAAGCTTAAAAAGTTTGGTCCATGATGAGTAGGTTACCTTAGATCCGTCAAGGGTTCGGATTTTTGTTTGGATATTGGTAACTGAGTATGCGGGGTGGAGGGCGACGCCAACAGGCTTGGGATCGGATGTGGTGGCTTTCGTTTCACTCATGACAGGATCGAAGATTTGACACAGAAAGAAGGCTGGTCGGCGATAGGTGTGGTAGGGTGACCGGCGGCTATATTAGGGTTTCTCATAACCGTAGCTATAAATTGATTGAAGACAGCTCTGATACCATAAAAGTGGTTTATGGTATGAACACTGAATCGATATTATTGATATCCCAACATCCCTATTTATAGGGGAGAATACATAACAAACCATAGCACTATTCTAGGAAACGATATATATGGATCTAAATACAATATTTACAAAATTAATCTCAATCAATATAATATATCGCTAATAGTGCAAACATAGATTTAATCCACTTTTTAAGCATCTATAAATAATTAATGTGTTAAATATGATAAAGACTACATTATTACAAAAATAATTGAAACTTTTTTATTAGGTTATTTAGGAGGTTTCTATGCATTTGAATACATTATGGATGACTTGCAACCTGTTTGACGCGTTCAGTTTCAATTTTAGTTGAATCGTTTAGATGTTTTTCTACATTTGATTATATAACTACCATTACGAAAATAATCTGACCCTTTTTATTGAATATGATATTATAACTACCATTAGCTTGAGATCATGATGTCAAATTGTGTAAAAATGGATCAAAATCAGGGAAAGCATATCAATGGTAAGAAATCACACAAAAAGTACACATAATTATAAAAACTTACTATGTTCAACATTATGAAAGTTGTGAAACTAGAATCATCAGAGAGTATTTCTGCCAGTCGCATTGCATTAAGTTGCAAAATTCCCCTTGGATGGTCTTTTAGATTTCCACAAAACATCATCTTTAGCACTTCAAGGACCTAAAAAGTATATGTATATAATTAGAATGTCTACTAATTAATTTTAAGAGTTTTGAAAGTCAACCTCAAAAACAGTTGACTTAGCTAAATCCAAGCTTTGAGTGGTGCTGGAAGCCATATCCAAGAAAGATGGGCTTTCTACTTCACAAAGATGTAGCATCTGGAGAAAGAATCAATTTAGCTAACTAAAAACACCTTAAAGAAAGTAAAACAGGATGTTGTAATAATGTCCACAAATGATTATACTTACAATAGATAAAACTTTTGATTTAAGCCTATAAACCTCATCCATAAGATGGGGGTCCTCATATTTCGGCAGTTTCATGATGTTTTGGACCAACCGAAGCACTACCCCTTCCCCGCATAGCTTCTGGAGAAACACATACATATCGTAATTAACATTTTTTGCATGAATTGAAACGGGTCGGGTTGAGTTGGGCCGAAAGACTTTTTTTTATAATTCGATATGTCAAATATAATGAAAAAGTGTATTATTGCAAGGCTAATCTATTATTTTTATTGAAATGATATAGGAGGTTTTAAGCATCAGGGAAAACAAACTTTGGTCAACTATCAACGGTTTGACCCATTTAACTCGTTTCCTTTTAAGCTATTTTTTTACTTGACCTTATTCTTAACAAAGTGTTCCCGAATTAACATCTGTTGGCACAGTGATTGAAGAAACTGTAGGGAAGATTCACAAAGATGGAAGAGATAGTAGACTTCATTAAGCTTTGACTTCATGTGAGGGTCAATATGTTGAGCTGGCAGCTTCGCTTGAAGAAAATCAACAACCACACGGACAGCAGTAAAAGCTGCTATTGTGAATGAATCAACCTGAAAAATATATAATCATCAGTCACCACGTGTTCCATAACAAAGGATTTCAGTACAAAAAAAACTAGAGATGGCAAAATGGGTGAGTTTAGGGAAGGCAAAAAAACCTGAGCCCGACGGGTATACCCGAAACATTCGGGACGGGTATACCCAAAACCCGACGGGTACGGGGCCGGGGCCGGGTATGGGACTAATTTTAAAAAATTTCACGGGTATGGGATTAGGTGATACCCAACCCCATTACCCGAAACCACGTACCCATTTACCCGAACCATATACCTGAAAAGCTTTAATTTTTAATTTTATTTTCCTTTTGACATATGCTTATTAATGGTTCATTTTAGTAGGTTTATTATGTGGGAAATTAGTTTTTCTTTTGAAATATGTATTTATAAATATAAAAAATAGAGTCACAGAAAAGTACACGACATATACCCGACGGGTATTGGCCGATACCCGCAAAATAACCCGATCCCCGATGCTAACGGGTATGCCCGATACCCGACGGGTAATTACCCGACACAAACCCTACGGGTAATGGGTCGGGAATGGGATATGATTTTACAACCGGGTATGGGTTTGGGATTACTGATACTCGGCCCGAACCCGACCCATTGCCATCCTGAGTTGGGTAACGGGTCAAACAGGTTGGGTTATTATATAGTTTTAATAATATCAAAATTTTAAAGAAATTATTTAAGAGGTTTTATGAACCCAAAATACAATTTGGGCAACTCTAGACCCGTTTGACATCTTTCCATTTTAGTTACTACAATTTAGGCAGTTTGACCCGATAGAAGTAATACATAACTTGAATCGAACCGTTAATAAGTAAATACATCAAAATTGACTATAATGTGGATATTAAGATTTTAACAGAACATGTCACCTCATCAAGTGCAAGTAGAACAAGAGTGAAAGTAGGTGTCTCTGAAGAGATGATTGCTTTAAGTAGATACAAACCACTAGCCAACAATGTTGAGTACAAAAGGACCGATTGGTTTGAAAAATTAATTTTCTGCATCACCAAATTTATTTTTCAGTTCAACATAATATAAAAAAAATCATAAAAATAATGTGCAAAAATAAAATATGTACAGAATAGAGTTAAACCTCTCCGAAACAACTAAGAACAATAATCATGGAAGTTATCGAATGAATCATATCTGTCCCTACATTCTTATCTTGAACCAAAACCTGCAGCAGGAAAAATATAAGTAATTAATATGTTAAATATGATTGTGAAATTTATAATCACTAAATAAAACGACTCAGTAGGTTGTATGCATTAAAAAAACTTTAAGCGACTTTCAACTAGTTTGACATAACTCAAATGCTACAGAAAAGGAAAGAAAATAGATAAATTGAAAATTGAATTCACTAACCTGCTCAAGTTTTGAATGGTGAGAAGCAATATCATATAAAGTATGCAATAATCTTAAACCACTTAACAAATATCTTAAATACTGCTCATCTGTTGTAAATTTTACAAAATGTTCCGCTATGTGCATGCCAAGACGTCTTGCTAGACTTTCCACATTTATCTGAAACATCAAGATAATTATCACATTTACAAAGAAACAGTCAGCAAGCAATATTTGAGGTTAAAACTTTAAATGAATAATTATATTAAAAAAAATCTATCAACCTCAAAAGATGATCCATCTTGTTTGGTCCATTTAATGATACCATTTTCAGCATCTCTTAATAGCTTGCCAAGATCCTTAGAACTTAACACATGAAACTCATTGACAGCTGAAATCAAATCATGTTCCTGCATATTAAAGTATTTCAAAAATCAGAATATGTGAAATAAAAACTGAATTAACCTAAAATCTTCACTGTATAAAACTGTTACATCACTTAAAAATCTATGACTAAATAACAGAATATGTGAGCATCAGTGAATTAGATTGAACTGAAAATAAAATTCTTTAACTGTTTAAAAACGAACTTGACCTGAAATCTTCACTATGTAAAACTGTTACATCAATTAAAAAAAATCTAATACAAATCAACGGTAAATTGAGCAAAAGAGACAAAAGCAACTAAATAAACCAACTTTACTTAATAACTTTTGAAAGGGAGTGAAGTTCAATATGAAAGTTAGTTTTCATAATTTTTGCGATGAATTTGTCAAGAATGGTTACCAAAATTTATCAAAATCTGAATAACAAACAAACAAACATACCTAGAAAAAATCTCAATCCAATAGTAGGGTCTTGGGTGGGTGAGATTAGGGCACACCTTACCTCTATCACATTGGATAAAGAGATTGCTCCCATAAAGACCCCGACTCAGAAAAACCTCCGATTTTTTTTTTTGAAAAATAGAGAAAAATACGAGGAAGAACAAGTATCATAACATAAATTAATTGTAGCAAAAGAAAAAAAGGCAAGATGTCATAAAAATTCCTAAGACTAAAGTAGCTAAAGAGTACAAGCATACCTGAGACTAAAAACAAACGTAAAACTAAAGATACACCTATAACTAAAGGCAAACCTAGAGTGTAGCTAACACCGACACCTACGACAAAGGCAACCTAACCGAAGTACACGCCTAAAAGCGAAGTATCCAAGAACTCCTATCACCGACCATGTCCTCGCAGAGGTGCAAATCTAACAAATCCTGCATAAATTTCGAACCTTTTTGTCTAGGACAGAAAATTTCATGTTTCCCAAGTTATCAAATTTAGGATGTTTGATGACCTTTCTTGACAGTTTTCTCTTAAAATAATAAGTTTTGTTGAAGCAATATAAAAACTAATTATCCAAAATCAGAAATAGAGTCTATTTATCTAGACATTATAACTCATCATTGCGCAACTACAATTATAAGATAAATGAGTTATAAACACATATAGAAACATCCATGTGTAAGGGTGGCGTTTACATTCCGATTTTGACAGATTTTACGTCAAATAGTTAGCCAAACAGTCAGTTTTTAAGGTGTCTCCTATTTAAACATCGAATGTAAACGACAAAGTCCAATTAGATATGGAAAGAGTTTTGTTTGGAGAATAGAATTTGGATGTGTAGAGTCGTCCTTCACAACAAAACAAAAGGAGTGAAATTCAAAGTATACATCGTTATCGAGACAAAATTGTTGAACAAAAAAAAGTTTTTTTAGGAACATGAAGAATGTTTGGAAAGAGTTTTGTTTGGATAAGAGAACTTGGATGGATCGATATGTAGGATAGGAAGTCCCTTACTATTGCCAACATGAAGTGAGTCATTACCGTAGTGAAGTTCACCAAAATTCAAAGGAGAGGACCAAACAAGAATTGTGGATTTGAGGCCATTGTGTTCCTCATGCAGCCCGGAGATGACACAGAGAACAAGATATTTGTCTTAGACAGATTCTCCAATGTTAGCCAATGTAGTTGCATAGTCTTGGCACGGGCGAGGTAGTTGAGTGGAGTTTTATCTCCTTTCATTTGAAGCTTAAGAAGTTGTGTCTTAAGCGTGTATTCCCTAGAGACAGTGTGAGGGCATATGCCCGTTCAAGTGAGAGTCATAGTTCACGAGCAGTTGTGCCTTGTATATGTGAAAAGGAGCTCTTAGAAATTGTGGAAATGATAGTGGACCCATGTAGAGTAGTTGGGATTGACTGTGACAATTGTTGTATAATTTGATTAAGTGGCAAGAACTCGTTCTGGACACGAAATAGAACCGTCAATATAGTCAAAGAGATTGTTTGTGTGGAGAAAGGGTTCAAACATTGTCTTCCAATAACCATATTTTGAAGGCGATAAGGTAAAAGCAAACTTGTGTGAGTTATGGTGTGTTTCTTCTGGTGTAATAGTGGTAATTGTTGCCATTTGTCACCAAGTCTATAAGTTTCATCCAAAAAATGTAAAGTTTGTCCAAGAATGAAAAACTTTCGCTTACAAAGTTTCGCCTGGGAAAATTTTCGGTTGGAAGAAAGTTTGGAAGTTTCGTCTCAACTGAAAAGGAAGTGACTTTTGCCCAATGAACTTTCGTTCACGGCAAAGTAGTGTCGTTCAAGTGAAACGCATTGTTTCAATATTCAGAAACAAGCAAGATGATCAGAAAGCCAACAAGTGAAAATAACCGAGAATAGCAATGGCTCCTAAACTAGGGTTTAAGGGGGTGGCGGCTATGGTAGGAAGTGGTGTAAAGAGACAGAAATCAATCGACTGTGGACTGATTGTGAAGCTAGGAATGACGAGAGTGAAAAAAGAAGGAAGAAGGAGTTAATTTGTGCGGCTGTGTAGGAGTGGTCAGAGCATCGGCGATGGTTCCGGCAGTGGTGGGCGGCGGCGGTAAGATGTTTGGCTCTGATACCAAGTTTTATGTGTGTGCAATTGTGTTGTATTGTATTGATTGTGTAAAGGATTAGGTTACTAGACACACTTATCACTATGAACAATTGATCTAATGTAGAGCCCAAATATTTAACGCCTATGTTCACAAAATAGAAAATTGCAAAGCCTATTTTCTCACTGTTCGGTTCAATTTTTTGTGATTCATTTTTACTCTAAACCGTAAACCAAACCGACATGTCTTATCATCTTACATTCTTACACATCAGCAACACCGGAAAAGCATCCCACAAACATTTCTCAAGCAATTCATTTCATCCCATAATTTCCTAACATTTACACATCATCATTTATTTATACATTTATTTCTCATAACCATTATATTATAAAAAATAATTAAAACCAACCTCTTGTGAACAGTAAAGCAGGGATAATATGGTCATTTTAGATTAATAAGAAGAAAAAAAATGAAATAATCACTCACCGGTGGAGGCATCTCACTGCATGGTTCGTAATTATCGTCATCCACCTCCGCAGCAGTCGTCGTTTTTGCATTTTTAGCATCAGAACTGAGGGGGAAGAACATAAAACAAATACACATTTAATTCAACGATAAATTTAGGCAAATCGGAAGCAATTCTTCAAGAGATTTTTGTAAGAAAATGTTGACTGAAAACGACGATTGTGATTTGTAAGACGCCGGTCAGTCAATTTGAGTGTGATTTTATTTACATATGATCAATCACTAGTGGAATTGGTCGCGCTAACTTGCGCTTCATGACCAATTTGCTTAACGTGAGCATTGTAGGTACCCGAATATTTTTTAATTTATTTCCCGAAGCCTTAAATGATTAAACTTAAAAAATAATATATTATTGTATTTAAAATTAATGTATGATTATTATTTAAAAATAGTATTTATTGTGATTAAATTAAAATTCGTTTTTAATTTATTTTCCGAAGCCTTAAATGGTTAATTTTAAAAAATAATATATTATTACATTTAAAATTAATATATGATTATTATTTAAAATAGTATTTATTGTGATTGAATTAAAATTCTTACTTTTTAAATAAAAAGTAGAGAGATAATAATATATTATTATATTTAAAATTAATAGATGATTATTATTTAAAAATAAAAAGTAGAGAGATAAAAAGGAAAAGAGGTTGTATACTTCTTTTTGTTAAATTTTTTATATATAACTTTAATTACTTTAATACCCATTCCATAATTTCAGAATTCATCAAACAAACATACATAACATAATTATTACTATTTATTTTTAAATATTTAATAGTTCGATTTTGATCCTTTAATAATCGATTTGAGAAAATAAGGTAGCAAAATTTAATTGTTGATGTAAGAGTGCAATTAATAGCTATCAAACTTGTTTGAAGTGATTCTTGAATCGGAATAATCACCATCAAATAATTAAACACATACCAAAACATGCATATAAAGTTACATTATAGAAAAAGATAAGTTTTTGGTTATGCTAAAACCTAGATTTGATTTATTAATTTTTAAGTTTAAATTGTTTGATGTTTGCGAACATTTAAAACATAATTCGACCCAAATCCATTGAAATCGGATATAAAAGGTCGTAGATCTAGTGCAAGACAATCAATTTTTAGAAATTGAGTAACCGATTTACCTTGATTGTTGATGTCGACTGGATCGACGAGTTGAACGTTTTTTTCGATTCACTATTGTGTTGATTTCCATCATGCTTTGAGATCTGTTGTTGAACTTGAAGATCTCGATAGTGTGTAAATCGGAATAACGTCGTTTTACATCCCCTTTAGAGGAGCAACGGAAGTGAGAAGTGGGCGTGTTTTTCTATGAGGTAATCTGATATATAGAGTGTTAGGGTAATCAGATACGGTTCACATTGGAAATTACAAAACAGTACATGTAATTTCATGTGACGTGTGCGTAACTCCTCGGATTTTAATCTATTATTCTGTTATGATAGAAAGATAGATTGAAATCCGGTAATTGTAAATCTTCTGGGAAAAAATACTATTTAAGGAATAGGTTTCTTATTTTTAAATATAGATAATGAACTATACAAAGTGAATCATAATGTGTATGTTTTAAAGGTATATGATATGTTGGATATTTTACTCTAATTGGATTAACTTAGGTGACCAGTGTGAATCATAATAATCATCAAATAAGTCATTAGGTACGGAGTGCACACTTGTTTGAGTTTATTATGATTTTATTTATATAATTGATACGTAGGGGCCCTAAGCAATATGCTCCCTTGGTGGGGGTTCGGGGGCAGCACCTCTGGAAGTGGTGTCCAAGGGGCGGCAACCCCTGGCGGGGTCTGTTGGAGCATGTTTTGTAATTGTCGCTGAAATTCTATGTTGTAAGTTAACGAAGCTGTCAAGTTCGCCTAAGGAACTTAGAGCGAACTTGATAGGCGAACTTGTCAAGTTCGCCTAAACTTGTTAGGGGCGAACTTGTGCTTTGTGGTTTCCCTATAAATAGAGGTTTACATGTCAATTTTAGTGGCTTAGGTCAAAATAGAACAGAAACTGGAAGAACTTGTAAACTGATATTCTGAGTGGAAATACAAAGAGGATTATTTACATCATGTTGTTGATTGAGTTGCACGTTGATCATGGATTCCGCACGTTATCACCATGTCGTACAACGAGTCTAGAGATCCGTCACGCCAGAGCCGGGACCTACAGGGTCCAATTGTTGCTATGTTGGAAAATCAATAAAATTTGTGTTTTTGGATTTTAAAATATAAAATATATTTATTAAAATTAGCACAAATTTTAAAATAAAGAATTTGAATTTCAAATGATAATTGCGAAAGGGCAGTTACTAGCCTGTTCTTGGCGAATTCGACAACCCCATATTTTGGTCATTACGTTTTCTTTTCTTTGGTTCAAAGAAGATACAATTTTCTATACTTCAATTCTTGTCTCAAAATCTGAGTTTTATCGGATCAATAAATTCATAAGAACCACTTAAATGTTTTAATCTGAAAGTGAAATCACGACTCTCAGGTCATCTAGGCTTGATTCTCGGAATCCCTGTATGCAGGGGCGGATTTACATAAGGTCAGGGGTCACCGGAACCCCTCGAGTTTCGAAATGGTAGTAAAAAACTATATAGAAAAACCAGAGTGAACCCCTTAAAAAATATAGAGTGAACCCCTATAGAGAGATGAAAGATGATCGTGGTGGAAACAAATAAACACCCTGAATACCCTGAATATTAAGTGTAGACCTGAAGCTTTTCCCGGCAGTAAGAAGCGGTATTACATATTAGGGCAGAGCACCTTGAATACAAATGAAGAAGAAGTGAAGAAAGAAAAAAGAATAAAGACTAACTCTGTATTTTAATCCACAGTTCAAAAATAAATTAATATTCAAAAATAAATTAATATTTTATTACTCATATTTGTAAACTCTCCTCACTTTTCCAATATTACTAAAGAAACAAGTGTGTATTCATTTCAAAGACTTTTTTTTAAACTATATACTCAAATCGACGTAATTTTTTCTTCAATGAAGCATGTGAAGACTGAATTGCGTAATAGGATAGGTGATGGATACATGATCGAATCAATCATTTGTTACATAGAAAAGGAGTTATTTCAACAAGTTTCGGACGAATATGTAATGCAACGCTTTCAAAAGATAAAAACTCGTAGGGAATAACTCTAGTTTTTTAATTCATAAAGACTAATTTATTTATATTATGTGTTTTTTTAATTTCTAATGACGATGTTTTTTATCTTGTATCGTATTTTTATAATGTGATGAATCTTACCCTAACCATCGAACCGACACAAAAAAAATTATGTCCGGCCCTAAGAAATTGAAGCATCTAAAAACAGTAAAGCCCTTGAAAAAAATTCTTGAATCCGATACCTCCTACATGATATGTGTTGACCATTCCACAAACAATGTGAAGTTGTAACTACTTGCATATAAAAGAAGTAACTTCTATTTTTAATAAATATATTTATGTTTTATTCTATAAAAAAATTGGCATGCTTACTTTTGGCACCTTCAAAAGAAAGGCAAAATATGTTGGACCGAGATGATGAGGCACAAGAAGAGAGGGTGTATGTATCATATGAAATCAATCAAATGAATAGCTTTACTATTTGCCTATAATTACCAACATCCTTCTAAAACATTCTAACTCATCGTGCTTCTATTAACGTGTTGTATTCATTTATATCCCAAGCACTCAAACTCATACATACATGGTATATTCATATGTGCTTCTTGTTAGATCATGGTGCCTAAAGGCTAAAACATAGTCAATAAAATCATGGATAAGAACACTTGATTCAATAGGTGGCACGCACAAGAAGCAAGTTAGAGACCAGTCACATATTTAGATGTGATTTGAATATATTCAACCCAAATTATGTTACAAGTATTTTTATTTTGATGAAACAATATACCTTTAATGTTCATCCAAGATTATTAGTAGTATTATAATTTAGGAGTGATAATACTTACATTGATATGTTTGTGTGTATAAAAACGTACTAATAATTTAAGAAAGTTTGTAATCAATAACATATTATTAGTACATATACAGGAGGCTTTGAGGGTGTGCAGTGTGGGTGATTGCACATTGCCCATGTTCTCTCGTTTAGGTACTGGAGGTTGATTACCATATCTAAAAAGTTTATAAACTTATTACTAATTATATGTTCTAGAACGGGTTCAATAAGTTTAGTTATTTTTTTTCACTAAAAGGTGTTTTTGTTGAAAAAATTAATTTTGGAGTCACAAGATTTATGGTTTTGGCATGCGTATTTTGATGTTGTTGGTTCTAACAACGACATCAATGTTTTCAATCAATCTCCAATCTTCACTGCCGAATTGAATGGAATTGCTCCAAGTTGTCCATTTCATGTCAACAATATAAGCGCGGTTATTGCCTCGCCGATGAGATATATCCTTCTTGGTCAACTTTTGTGAAATCATATCCTTATCCTGTTGAATTAAACGAAAAAATTTAAAAAAATGCAAGAGTCCGCAAGAAAAAACGTCGAACGAGCTTTTGATGTTTTAAAAGCAAAATGGCAAATCCTTGCACAACCGGCAAAGGCGATGAAGATAGAAAAAATTGAGAAATCAAATGTACGCATAAATTATACTCCACAATATGATTATAAAAGACGACGGGAACGCTATTTCTCCGGTGCACATTCGAGACCCTCCGACCAATCCAGTTGATGACGAAAATATAATTTTGGAGTTGCACGATGAGAACACACATTTTAGGCGTAAATTTGATCTCGTGAAACATGTTGCAGCAAATTTGGATATCACGGTTTCAGACGACAATGAGGATGAGTAGTTTGTTATTTGTTTTTTTCGTTTAAGTAATTATTATTATTAACTCTATTTAAATTATTATTAATTATTATTAACTCTATTTAAAAGTCATGGGAAGGACTAGTACATTTACAATTTTAAAAGCACAATGTACAACTCGTGATGGATGTCAGATTTTAATAAATCTTTCAGCCACGCATCTTCTACCTCATTTTCTTCTGCGAAAGAGATATCAGGGAAAGAGAGAGGGTCAGGTTCGTTCATCGGCTCCAGATGAAGGTGATGGGGAAACCGTCACAACCGACCGCCCGCTCGCCGCTGGCCAGACGTCACGATCGGCCATCGCCGCCAGGTTTAGTTGTCTTCTTTGTGGACCCCTAGGTGGCGGTGGTTGCTCTGTGGTTCTGGTTTTTTTCTGGGACTGGTTGTGCGTTTGGTTGCCTTCGATTTGATTGACAGTTTGGGTGGCCATGTTTTCCGATTTGCTAAACCCTAGCCGTCGGTGGTGTGGTGGGGGCAGCGTCGTGGATGTGGTGGTTCCCAGATCTGGTTGTTTCACTTCCTGACACATGGTGTTGGTGCGTGTACAAGCTACAAAGCAGCATGTACAAAATTAGGTACTGTGTTGGTGTGCGTCCTTTCTTTCCTCTTTGAAGATGATGATCAGTACGATTTGTTCATCTCTTTTTGGGGAAGAAGATGATCAGTTAGGGTTCTCGCTGAAGACTGAGTGTTGTGTTTGACGGTGGCTTAATTTCAGTCCCTGAAAAAGGCCCAGGAGGCTGTGATGACTGAAGCTAGGATCGTTGCTTGGCGTGGCAAAATCGAGGACGGCAGATGCGACTTGCAACCTCTGTTGCAGCCATGTCGGTCCAATAGCTAGATCTGAGCTGAGTCATTCTAAAGAAAGCGAGAAATGGATCAGAAGGAAGCGCAAGTTCAGCGGCTGGACTTTGTAGGGTTTCTGCTTCATCAGAGTATACATTTCTTCTTGATGCATAATTTTAAATATTCAAGTTATTGTTTTCATAGGGTGGAAAAGAAGCTATATGTGCATACGTGAGTCCCACCATCTCTTATCTATGTGTGTTCATATGATTCTCATTGATTATTGTACTGGCACTTTTGTTCATAATATTTAGTTAATTGATAAGCTTACATGGTTAGGTCTAGCTCTCCAAATGAGGGTTCAATATGTAATTTTGTGAATTAGTGGTTATATAATTTTATGTATCAGTGGTTGTTTGCACAATTTGTGAGGGGGTTCTTCAATTCAAGTTTTTTTTAAATTCATATGCTTCTGTGTTGTGTATGCGCAGGAGTGAGAGGACATCAGAATTGATAATTGCAGTGGGGAAAGTGGCGAGATCTTGTCTCGGACTCGTCGCAGGAGTCGTTTGATCTTAATATCCCGTGGTGTGGGATCAACTCTATCGTTGCATCGGTCGGCGGTTCTACGAACAGTGTGTCGATCTTCTCTACGAGCTATTTGAATCAACCAAGAGCTCTGATACCAAATGATGCGGATACGGAAGCAATCAAATGGCTCAAGAAACAAATGATTAAACTCAAACGATTCGAACCGAATGATTCAGTCGGCAAGCTTAAAGCTTTGCAAATTCATTATTAAAAACACAATCCACTAACTCTAAAGCTCACAAAACCCCCATTTATAATTGTTTTAAAGATAGCCTAACTAAATATAGTAAATGATAAATACCCAAATAAAACCCAAAAATAAATGAATTCAATATTCAAATAAATATAAAAGATCTTCATAATCTTTGCATCATACTCTCCGTTTTCAAAAAAAACTCGTCCTTGAGTTTTGCCTACGCACCAAATCCACCCGGGTCGGAGGGAACGTCGAGTCGTGATTTCTGGATTTCCACCGCATCACCTCCGGCGACGGTATTTTTACCATTAAAAAAATCATCGAAAATAGCCGCAAAAACCTTCGCATAGTCTGTCATCTCTTTATTTAGGGAATTTCCGTTCATTTCCATCGTTTCCATTAATCCACAATGATCAAATCTCGACCAAAATCCATCAATATCTTTTAAAGGCGATATCGATTGTTCTGTGGACGGAGTTGCAAACTTTGGGGTGGATGATGTCTTGTGTTGACCATCTTCAACATCATTCAATGTTGAAGACCCTCCGTTATACCCACACATGAATCCGTGAAGTCCGATGAAAACTCGATCATCTTTCCATGTATCCAGTCCAACTCCGAAACATAAACGAAATAAACCACGTCATGAGCATATGCCATTGATGTCGACATTGATTGGTCGGTTGATGAACTTAAGGATGTTTCCTTATTCATACCACACTGCTCGTTCCTTTGAGATGCCAACACCCACTCAATAAAATGTGATTCTTCAAAGTAATGAAAAGCTTGAATGTCACAAATGAAGTTATCATCAAAGATCAGTTTGTTTCACCCTAGTATTCACGTTCTCAACCTTAAGATTCAAACTTTCAACCTTCTGATTTGAACAAGCATCTTCCATACATCCCATGATCAAGCCACATGCCACCTAATCATCGACGATTTGCTTTGAAACCGATCCATCTTCCACAACCACATCGGTCTTCCATCCTTCATCCCTTGAATCACTTCCATTATCACCTTCGTCATCTCCGTATACATCGTACACGGGTAGAGAATCATAGTTATAATTGCCACGTGAAGGATACTCCTCCTCAGAATACTCGCACCAGGCGGGTTGTTTCGGTTCAGTTTCCTTCAATGTCGATGATGCCTTTAGATCTCGAATCCGTTGTTTGAGTCGGCTGATCTCGTGTTGTAACTCGAGGTCTCAGAATCGTCGCAGGAGTTGTTTGATCTTAATATCCCGATGTGCGGCATCAACTCTATCGTTGCCTCGGTCGGCGGTTCTACGAACAGTGTGTCGATCTTCTCCTCGAGCCATTTGAATCAACCAAGAGCTCTGATACCAAATGATGCGGATACAGAAGCAATCAAATGGCTCAAGAAACAAATGATTAAACTCAAACGACTCGAACCAAATGATTCGGTCGACAAGCTTAAAGCTTTGCAAATTCTTTATTAAAAACACAATTAACTAACTATAAAGCTCAAAAACCCCCCATTTATAATTGTTTTAAAAATAGCCTAACTAAATATAGTAAATGATAAATACCCAAATAAAATCCAAAAATAAATGAATTCAATATTCAAAAATAAAACCCAAATAAAACCTAAAATATATGAAACTCACTCATATAAATATAGGAACTTGCTCTGAATGCTCATACATATGAATGCTCTTAGGGGTGTTCATGGTCCAGTTTTTAGGTCAAACCGTTAGTAACGGTTTTTTATCATCAAAAACCAAAACCGAACCGTTGAAAATTAAAACCGAACCAAACCGAACCGTTATTAACGGTTTGGTTCCGGTTTGGTTTCACGGTTTGAACTTATGGGCTTTATAAAATTAAAACATTTTTAATATATAAAAAAGAGATGTGTGCAAAATCATGGTGTGCAAAATCATGGTGTGCAAAAACATGATTGTAACTCGAAAATTGAAAATGAAGATTAAATATGGAAGCAATCTTCACAGCAACACATACACAATAAAAAAGAACACAAAATACTTTTTGTAACTGGAAATTAGAAAATGAAGATTAAAGAGATCTATAAACAACATAATTTTTTAGATCAACTTATCTGGTCTCTCAATTTTTAAGTCAAAATCATACTGTTAACATCACATATTAAAAGCAAATGTTTTTCCTAATCATGATTATGAACAAAATGAATCAATAATGTTCATGGATATATGCATTTAGTTACACGTGCAAAAGACAAAAACTATAAAATAATTAATTAACTATATCAAATATACAATATTTAAAAGTATATATATTTTTTAATCCAACGGTACGGTCCGGTTTTATATGACCGGTTTCCGGTGTAAACCGAAAACCAAACCGTTCACTACGGTTTGAAACTTTTGAAACCGACCGACCGAAAACTAAGGACAAAAACCGACCGTGAAACCAAACCGATGACCGGTTTCGTGGTTTTAAACCGAACCATGAACACCCTTAAATTCTTACATATGACTGTTAAAATTGTTCACCCATGAAAGACACCCATATGACCATATCTACAACTCTGAAAATAATGTAGATACTAGTCATGATTGGGTCTTTGCTATATATCACTACAAGTAGACCAACCTTGGTACCAATCTAATCCTAAAGAGATTCATATTGTTAAAAGATTCTTTAGTGCCTTCAGGGTAGTCCCAACCTTGGTCTTTAGTATCCCGAAGACTTGGTTATTAATGTAATTGGCTACACATATTTAAACTATGTAACGCAAAAATAAAGAGAAAATTGCATGCGAAGGCTGTATATGCGCGCAACTTCTCAAGATGCAAAATCATATATAAGATTACATGGTTTCTTCTTCATGGATTGCAACGTTCTTTTCTTCGGCTTAAAGCTCGGCTTCACAAACCCGTGAGGGTTGCCACGGTGTTGCCGTGAACCCGGCACAAGCCTATCGTCGAACCCGCGTCGACCCCTTCCACCCTAACAACACTAGTGCAATACAATCACACATACCTACCTAGCAGCACCCTAAGACAAAGCACACTAAAAACATGTACCATTTTCTACATGACAATTGAGATAATAGCAATAAACTAGTAGGCGTAGCCTACGCTATCCGACGGGGTGGTAAAATTTGTAAGGCTCGGTTTCGAGGACATGAACGTTCGTATTAGCCACGCGAAAAAAAAAATTCACATTGAAACGCTGATAAAAAGTGTAATAGGAAAAAGATCTCGTAACCTGGTTGGTAAAAAAAGAGAAAGATATTCAATATGTAAATGGTAACTTTATTAAAGTTCAGCGGTTGTGGTAAAAAAAAAACTTTTTTAAAGTTCAAGGTAAATCAAACATAACTTAGAGAGGTTTAGTGTAAAATGACACTAAAGACAAAGTTGGTGACATCAACACCATGCATTGAGTAGTTGTACTCTATGCAGAAGATCTTTGCGTATTACAAATTATATGTATAACAATTGATGAGGATGAGAGTGGAAAGGGTTAAATACTCGATGTATCACAAACACATAGAAAGTTTATAATTTAAAATTCACATTATTCGAAGAAATCGAACTATAAAAGTTTGCTTGTAGTGAAAATGCAAACAATCTCTTAGAACACTCGGATATTAACAAAAAGGACTTCTAAGAGCTAATTGAGACTCACTCAACCGGTGGTTATTTCCTGTAAACTCCTGGGGAGGTCATGGGGAATTTTTGTCAGTTGCCACCACAGGACTAGGAGTTGGTCGTTAAAAAAAATTGATGATAGAAGTTCCTCTCACATAACTTCACACAAAACACACCAGACATTACAAATTAAACGGAGGATCTACCTGTCAAGAAGTACCTATGAAGATGCAACTCCTTCAAGAGAACGCACCCCGATGATGTAACAAGACAATTTCCCTCCTATTTCCCAGTTTTAAAAAGCCCATATCTCACTCACAAGACAATTTTTATAAGATTGTTGAATGTAAATATGTGATCCCAATTGTTTCAATTTGCAAGTACCAATTAGAGTAAATGAACAGCACCATCCCTCAAAAAAGTAATCATATCACAGTTAAAAAAACAACAAATATCACAGTTAAAAAAACAACAAATTTTAACTTCTGGCAAACAAAATTTGGAAACTTTATGAATCCCAAAAGAACCTAAAGATAAAAACACAATCATATAAGGTTAATACTCATCTTCTCCCTGCAAGTTTCAGTAAAGGGGAGATCATACCTTGTATTTCTTGCAAAGATTGTTGAATTCTCAGCTCCTCCTTGATCAACCTGTTGAGATTTCGAATGCAACCTTTTAACTCATCTGAACCGTTAATATCATCAATTCGGTTTTCAACCACTTTCTTTGCTAACACAATCAACATGCCTGCATACCGCGGCAATGTTGAGTACTTCTGCAAGAACCTCAACAGCAAACCGAGCTCATCAACCCCCAAATTGGATACACATTTCAAAAGTTTCTTTCTTGACACCAATTCCTCCATCACTGCCACTATATTTTCAGGGTTTTTGGCTCTTAATGCAGACAACAAAGCTTCTTTGTGATGAAATTTCTTCAATAGTTTATCATGTTCAGCAAGTTTCACCCTTTTCGGTCTCATGATCAAATAATCCCCTTTTGAAGGCTTCTCGCTTTGCCCACGATGAAAGTAACGAAAATACGAAGGCCTTAAAACTCTCTTTTCGGGCTCATCTATAGCTCCAAAACCGGCGTATTTTCCCCATTCGGGTTTATCAGATTCCATGTTTTCTTTGGTTTTTCGCTTACCTGCATATAGAATCCCATTCGAAGAACCGATTACCCTAGTGGAACAATCGGGTGAAAACGCTACCGACATAAGCGAATTTGGGAATCTGATTGAGCTTGTGATCTTCAATGTTGAGTAATCAAACACTTTCAAATAACCATCTAATGAAACACTCAAAATCCGATACTGATTCGTGAAATCATTTTCATCTTTCCCAAATTTCCCCACACATAGTGAAGTAATAGTCTTGTTATGACTTTCCATTGAATGCAACATCTTACCACCACCAATAACATCCCAAATTTTCACACTATTTCCACCGGCGGTGGCAATTAAACCACCGGACGGTAAGTAAATCACATCCTCCACCGGAGCCCCATGATTGACGCTCAACATTGATCCTCGATCCGAAACCCTAACATCCCAAACCCTAACGGTATGGTCATACGATCCAGTAATGAACATATCATCACTCGCCGGAGATCCATCCCCGCACCGGACGTAATCCTTATGTCCAATTAGGTTATGAATCTCCGTCTGCGACAAAACATCCCAGTACTTAACGACGGCGTCATCACCGCCGGAGAACAAATGGAGCTTGTCAACACGAGGAAAACTTACAAAATGCACAGGGCGGTGATGGCCTTGGAGACGCCGGAGTGCGGATCGTTTCTTCGGGTCAAACACTTGGATCTGGCCGGAGTACGAACCGGCAGCGAGCAATTGGCCGTCGTAGCGGAAACAGGCGGAGGTAGCGGTGTCTTTGAAAGCGGCGATGGTTGATTTAGGTTCTAGGGTTTGTGAAGAGAAGATTGTGACGGTGGCGGAGTGTGTGGCGGCGAAATCATGAGGAGATGTTGGGGAAAACGCGAGTGAGGTTATGGATGAAACTAGGGTTTGTGTTTGTTTGGGCTTGTATGATTTCCAGTATTTTGATTCTGGTGTTAGTGTTGACTTTTTTGTGGTTGGTTTGAGCTTTGGTTTTACCGGAAATGTCCTGACGGCTGATTCCGATCGATCATTGACCGCCATGAGATGAAGGAAGAAGCAGGTTGTGAGGAACTTGATTTTGTTTAGGGTTTAGGGTTTTGGAACTCTGTTTTTATGTGGGATTTTTTTTTTTTCATATTAGCTTTAGTAATTCGAACTCTTGCCACTAAACTAATGAAATAAAATAAAGAACAATAATCAAACTCACCTAGTTTTGTATCGATTAGTCGTTTTTATGTGATATATTAATATGGTGAATAAAAAATCGAATTAATGTGATGAAAAAACTGATGGTTTGGTTTTATGTTTTTTGAAGATAAAAAATTACGTTTCGGTTTTGGTTTTTTATTTTTTGAAACTGAAAAAACTGAACCAAACCGAATGTAATGTATACATATACTTTTATAATATATTATGTACATGCATCTTTTATAATATATATTACATTATTGTGTGCTTATATGTTAAAAACAGGTTAAGATTATATTTTGTTAATGAATTTATGGATTATAACTTTTGTTTTTTAATGTTACGTATTTTATAAGAAACTAATAATTTATGTAGCTTAAAAATGTTTAATAATCAATCAATCATTAGTCAACAAAAAAAAAATTAAGCCAAAATTTTCAAACTCATTCATTATTTGAGTCTTTTTCTGTCAACCCAAAAAAATATTTACTATGTTTGTAATTCGCGTAACCTTGCTTGATGAAACAAACTACAGTATCAACATCATAAATTTTAACACCTTGTATAAGAGCGTTCACAGAAGATCGAAGAACCCGCGTATTTTAAGGAAAGGGTATGGATGAAGGCATGATGAGTGCTCTAACACTTTTTTGCAGGTATTTGTGTTGGAGTTGCACTGGTATTGCATGTCCTCGTTTGTTCGTTTTGGCCCTGTGTGTATCTTTGCTAAAAGAACCCGCGTAAGAAAAAGCCGTTGCTTCTCCTATTCTTCTCGTGAAAAAAACTCAAGAATGAGCCTCACCACCCCCTCATGAAAACGAGGGGGCGATGTGCCCTCTCCCTCACAGTGTGAGCATGGCTCACGGAAGAGCCTTCGCGAGACCATACCACATTATCTTATAATGTAGGAGATGATCATATCACATGATAAACAAAAACATAAAATTGCAAGCACAAGCAATTCAGATTAAAATAAAATGGTAACATCTATTGTGGAGCAAAAAAGTATAAATACAACCCATACATAGCATGGAACATAGAAAAGAATGTGCATAAACAAGTACAGTAAACTCGACCCGTATAAGATCCATAGAGCTCTTTCACCAAAACCTCAAGATGCAACAAAAAATCAAACATGAATGGTTGAAAGACACATCAAGATACTGCACAATGTGGTAACATTGATATCAACCAGATGCTGCCATGGAGTCTATTAGGATCTGGTAACCTTCAGGAACGGTTGCCTGTGCACGCACACACCCTGCTAATGCTGGGACATCAGAGTTCACATCAAGAAACCTTGCAACGAAAAGCAGTAAATGGAAATCAGAAATTCTCTTCACGAAAGGGAGATTTCTTGTTCGATCCAAATGGTTTTTTAGGGTTCTCATTGTGGTCATTGTGTTCCGATTTTCGACTGGAAAGGTTGATGATAAAGGACCCTGCAAAAAGCCGATAATGTGTGTTAAATGATGCAACATATCTATGCTTGTAACCAGGGCAGCAATTCCTGACATGACCTGAAGTAAGCGGGTGGACCCAAATAATCAGGTTTCGGATTGGCTAGTGTAACCCATTTAGTAAATGGGTAGACTAAAACATGACCCGTTCAGTAAAGGGTCGACCAAAACATGACCCGTTTGGTAAAAGGTTCGACCAAAACATGACCCATTTAGTAAAACGTTCGACCAAAACATGACCCGTTTAGTAAGCAGGATGACCCAGTGACCCGCTTAGCAAGCGTACCAACCTAACATGAACCGTTTAGCAAGCAAGTTGATTCAACATGACCCGTTTAGTAAGTGGGTCAACACAAACATCTCCAATTTAGTAAGCGGGTCAACACAAACATGGCCCCGTTTAGTAAACAGGTTGACCCAAAAATGACCCATATAGTAAACACTAAACAGGTCGATCCAAACATGACCCGTTTAGTAAACGGGTTGACACAAGCATGACCCGTTGAGAATACATGATTGCATATTAATTATACAAAATATCTATGCTTATAAATGGGGTGGGCAATTCCTGACAAGCCATGGAAATAGTCAGGTTTTGAATTGGCTAGTATAACCCGTTTACTAGAACATCCCATTTAATAAACAGGTTGACCCGTTAACCCGTTTAAATTTAATAAGCAGCAACCACAAAAGCAACAATGTCAGCATCCCAGATAGTAGTATAATCAAAACAGAAAGATCAAATGAGACACCAAACAATCAAGAAACTAAAAAGCAAAGAACCTGATGATCAAATATCTTCACAACCACCAAGAAGAAATCATTATCCACCTCCTTTGTATCCTTCCCCCCAACCACCACATCCTTCTTCATTTTCGACAACTTCGGATCATCACCAGCCCCTATTTCCGTCTCAAACCACCCATCTTTCAACAACTTAACACACAAATCACTCATCTGAAACGCCTCAAAATGCACATCAGCACCACCATCATCATTCACTTCCAATTTCACCACCACAGTAACCCATTCCTTCAAATCACTCTCCCCCTGCAACTCCACCGCCTGCAAAATCTCCCTATTTGACAAAGTATAATCCTTCTTCGTCTGCCCAATTGTCTGATTAAAAATAAACCCTAATTTCCTCATCCCCAACCCTAACGCAATCGCCTCCACTAACTTCTCCTCATCAGAATCCCTCAACAGAATCAAATCCTCCTCTGTTCCTTGCTGCGGTGGCTCGTATATGAAATCCACCTCCACTTTCCCCTCATCCGACACCGTTCCGTACATAAACCCCCCACGTTTCACCGCAAAAGCTAGGGTTTCATTCACGTAATGCTGAAACCCGTTCGCGGCGTCGCGATCGAACGATACTAACTCGCAATTAGGGTTTTCCTGTCGAGTGATCCGCATCTGTTTCGCGATTAGGTCATCCATCGTCATCTTCCGGCCGAACGATCCGGCGGGGCGGATTTGAGGTCCGGCGATGGTGCGTTCGCCGTCGTAAGCGAGGAAGATGATCGAGCCGTGTGTGATACCGAGAGTGGAGATCGGTGTCTGAGGGTTTGACATGTCGGTGAATTGTGAGATTTCTGAGGGGGTTTTGGCGATGAGGAGGGATTGGTTTGTTGATAGGGTTTGATTGTGTAATGGAACTCGGAGTTGCGATTCGATTAGGGTTTTGAGGTGTGCGATTGTTATGTTTGGGTTGTCGATCTGCAAACGCTCTAATCCGTCTCTGCTTCGGATTCTGATCAACATCTTGAAAGTTTTCGCTGTGAAATCGAATAATAACTGGAGTGGAGAATGAGTTATTGAAGAAGATGGAAGCTTTTATGTGAAGATCTCTTGGTGAATAAGATAAAGGAAGGAACTTTTGTATAGAAGGGGTGCGATTCAAAGTTTTTTATTTTTGTATTTTTAATTTAAACGGGCTCGAGCCTGATCTTAAGTTCATATAGGGCTCGTTTAGAGCATTCACAACCTGTTCTTTAAAATTATGTGAGTGAGTTTTGTATATTTTATGAAGTGGTTTAAAGTGGTTGTGAGTGAAGGAGAGAGAAAAAATATAAGGTTTTTGTAAATATAAGGATAAAAGTAGTGGTTTTTAGAATAATTTAAGGATAATGAGAGAGAAAAGTAGAGATAAAAGATAGAAAAAGTAGTGTTTTTTAGTGTAATTATAAGGATAAAGATATGAAATATAAAGAACGGACTGGGAATGCTCTTAATAAGCAACTTTGGCCCACCTTTACGTAGTGATTCTTTTATTTATATAACTTTTATTTAATATATTAAATAATATTCATATGGAGAAAGTTTCAATTCAAGTATAAAATCTATTTTTTTTAAATTGTAGGAACTAATTTATATATTTGATCAAACTAATCTTTTTATTGAACGACGGATTTTATTCAAAACGGAAAATAGCGAGTAGCTATACCCAACTACAAACACCCAAGGTTACCAATTTACAGCAAAATATTAAAATGACACCAATTTGACCAAATTATATTATTATTTTATAATCAGTTATTGATCCATTGGAATATCTTTTCATTTCTTTTTTTCCAAATACACCATAAAGTAACGAGAAAAATAGCATGAAGTAACTTACATTTCTTGTAGAGAAAAAAAGCTAAATAGGGGAAAACCAGCAGAACTGCTAGGAAGTTAATAGAATAGAAGTGATTTTACACCATTGTTGCACTCTACACCAAATAATTCTTGCCAAATCACAATACAAAAAGAGATGCTCCAAAGACTCAAGTTTTCACTACACATCAAACAATCAAAAGAAGTAATATTAAAACCCCTAGTCATTAAGGCGTCTCACATAGTTTGTCGGTTCAAGTAAGCTCTCCAACTAAAGAAATTGACTTTAATTGGAACCCAATTGTTCCATTTGAACAAGTTAGTAGAGCTCAACCCAACATAAGAATCCAGGTAAAAGCGTAATGAAGCCACCAACGTTGTCACATTTTCGTTTCTGATCGCCCCCATAATAAGTAGGGGTGTCAATCGTATCAGGTTTGCGAGTTAACGGGTTGAAGTATGCAACCTGAACACGACCCGTATTCTTATTCGTGTAAAAAATTTCAACCCTAACCTGGATACACTTAAATTTGGGTCAACCCGAACCTGACCCGTTTAACCCATTTATCAAAATCAAATTCATAAACTATTAAATCCAAAATCTAGTTCATTTAAGGTAAACCTAAAATTAGTTGAATAATTATCTAAAGAAAGGAAAAAAAAATTTGGTATAATTCAAGTACTTTATGTTAAAAACTAAATACAAAAATAATTGAACCGTTGTTTCTATAATGAAAAAAATAAACATATATATATATATCTATATTACTATATAATGCATATTAAAAGGACACTATTATAATGGGTGATTCTAACCACACACGGAATATTGCTAATTGGACCCGCCGCCGCCCTATACGCCCTCGTATAGGGCAATACGAGGGCGTATAGAATTCAGTCACTGCCAACAGAATGCCACGTGTCATTCTCTGTCTGGCGGCTGGTCCAATACGTGGCGTATTGACCTATACGGAGCGTATGAGGCACGGGTTATATTTTTGCTTCAAAAGTTGGAAGAGTTGTTCGTTTATGAATCCTATACGTGGCGTATTGACCTATACGCCACGTATAGGTATTTTTTATTTAATTATAATTTTTTTATTTTATTTATATTTTGTTTATTTTTCTTTTAATTTATATAATTTTGTTAATATAAGTTTGTTATCTATTTATAAATTTTATATATATATTTTTTAAACATTTGTTATATTTTTACAGTATAAACAAGCAAAGTATTAAACATTACCAACCAAACAAAATATTAAACATTACAACCAAACAAATTAACTAAACATTATATACATTACATCAAAAAATTAAATATATATACATCAAAATGTTTTACATACATAACAACGAAAGAAACAAAATACAAATAAAATAACTAAAGCTAAGTGTAACGAACCAAAATCCGGGTCTCGTTATAAATAAATAAATAATTCTAATAAATATTATGGTGAAAATAATATTTTAGAAATAAGTGAAAACAAGCGGGTTTCAAGTTAGTAACGGGGATATACTAGTTTTAACTAGTTATGGAATGAAATGGAAAAGATTGAAAGTAGAGGGGCTAAAGGTGAAACATGGCAAATCTGCCATATTTGACCTTTAGAAGTCAAAATTGACTTCATTTTAGAGTTGGGTCGTTCAAGAGAAGAGGAAGAGAGGAGAAATCGGGTTGAGCCAAAATTCGTGTGTTTGAAGCTTGTAACTTGAAGGTGTTGGCTCACACATCACCTTTCTAACATCAAGTAAGTGATTTCTTCCTCTTTGATCCACCATTTATGGTGTTCTTGTTGGGTTTTGTTGAAAACCCGAAATTATGGTTGCATGTGGTAAAATGGTGTTAGATTATTGATAATCTAGCTAAACTAAAGGTGTAGGAAGGTGAACAACACCATGGAACCCTTTGATTTTGATTTTTGAAAGTTAGGGTTCATATGGAGGAAATTGGGGGTTTTGGGGTTTTGATGAAAAATTGATAAATTGATGATGATTAAGTGTTATGGAGGTGTTAGACACTTAAACAAACCCCAAATTAACTTAAAGAAACTAGTTTGATAAAAATTAGTGTCAAGGTATTGAAAAGAGAATTCTAGTGGTTGAGTTGAGTTCTTGATTAAAGGGAGTGTTTGGATATGGAAATAACCCAAACGGGTCAATTTGGGTTGAAAATGAAAATTTGGGTGGTAAACTCAATTGTATGTGTTTTGAATGAATGATTAGATTACTAAACTAGGTGTGTATGTTTAGGCAATCAAATTGTGGGTCTAGAAGGCGGAGCGGAGTCGTCTAACCCAAAAGGTAAGTGCCTATGCATTTACTTAGTATTGATGATAAATGGTGAATTTTATGGATTATGTGTTATGTGGTTGTGTGCATACTTGTGATATGATAAATTGTGAATGATTTAGTATGTGCAATGAATGAATGTAGTTATAGTGTTAACCTATAATGGTAATGGATCATGTGTTGATCATAAATGAAACGGAGTTATGGCCTTGTGCTATAATGGTAATGGATCATGTGTTGATCATAAATGAAACGGAGTTATGGCCTTGCGCTATAATGGTAATGGATCATGTGTTGATCATAAATGAAACGGAGATATGGCCTTGTGCCATATTGGAAATGGATCATGTGTTGATCATAAATGAAAAGGAGTTATGGCCTTTGTGCCATAATGGAAATGGATCATGTGTTGATCATAATTGAAACTTGTAGTAAGGGTGCAAGAATATGTAGCCTAAATGACAATTTGGGTGGAAACGGGTCAAATGGGTGAATGGGTGAAACAAGTAGGAATTTACTTGTTTGTTATGAATTTATCTTCATTACTAATGGTGATATGTGTGGTGAATGTAGGAAAAGCTCCGAGGTAGTCAAAGTCAAGTCCAAGGCGTTGGCGGATCCTCGTATGCATATTTTCATGTTTTGATGATTTGGTGGAATTCCTCTTTTTGATTGTAATTTGATAAACAAAACATGTTTTTGGGTTGTGATCATGTTGTTGAAGGGGTTTTTGGTTAAAACCCATGTGTTGGGCCAATTTGTTGTCTTGTATTTTGGAAAAAGTTGGAAAAATGGCTAAGTATGAAAACCTGCTGAAAACTGGAAACATTCTGAGAAAAAGGGTCCCTCGCGGGTCGCGAGAGTCCAGGAAGGATTCTCTCGCGGTACGCGAGAGGGTAAAAAAAAAATTCCTGGGTTAAGACTTCCGCGCGTTAAAGTTTTGTTTTTAAAAGTGGTGTGTTTCAACTTGGTATCAGAGCAATGGTTTGAGGGATTTGGTGTGCGAGACACTAAACTCAAACCAGATGCTCTTGATATGGGGGAAATGATACGAGAATCCACGAAGGACTTGACTAAGACTCGGAGCTTTCGGAAATGAAAGGTTAGTAATGATTTAATAAGTGATTATGTATATATGTTGTAAATGCATATGATTGATTGAATGACAAAGTGTTATGTGTGCCGAAACTTGTCTTGTGAATTGTTATATGCATATGATAATTACACTTGGGCATAACGTATTATTAAACATGTCTGGCCAATATGATTAATAAGACGAGATGTGCAAGAGCTTTTATGATAACCATATGACAATGAACATTTGCAAGGATTAGGTGAAGGTGATCGTATATGTATGTGTATAAGTAGGTAATATATATATATATATATATATATATATACCCTAGGTGATTTGAAGGTATAGGAATGTTAAGGTGTTGTTGGTACTATTTCTCAGTTAAGAGATGACGGACGAGGGTGACCACCACGAAAATGTTGATGTGAACGAAGAACCGTTGGATCCAAGGATCCAAGATATGATAAAGGAAGAAGTGGCCAAGGCGTTTGAGCAAGCCACAAATCTCTTGATGGAGGAAATGAGGGGAACTATTAAGCTCTCTCTTGAAGAGGTCATGAAAGAGAAAGATAAGGAACCTCGAGGTTGTACTCTCAAGGATTTCATGGTGATTAAACCGAAAGAATACGACGGTCAGGTGGACCCGATACTTAGCCACCGGTGGGTGGTGGATATGGAGTCGAATTTCGAAACGACTAGATGTAGGCCCGAGGATAGGGTAATGTTCAGTGTGCCTCTGTTGACTGGGAGGGCAAAGGAATGGCTGTTGAATCTCCGTAGAGAGAGAGGTGTTTCTGGGGTGACCTCTATGTCTTGGGAGGAATTTAAAGCGGCTTTTCTGAAATACCACTGCCCGCAAGCCGCGGTGGACAGGATGACTGAGGAGTTTCTCCTCATGAGACAGACGACTGAGTCAATTGACGAAGCCGGGGCCTTCTTTGATCGGGCCAAGTTTTGTCCGGATGTGGTATCGACCGAAAAGGGCAAGATTGATAGGTTCTATGCTATGCTAACAGTGGAATTCAGAGATAGCATATCTCCATCCTCATTTACCACGCTTGTTGATTTAATAAACAGGTGTCGGGAAAGGGAGGTGGAGTTAAAGAGGCAAGAGGCTAGGGGTGAGAAGAGAAAAAGGGAAATTGTGGAACAGGTGGTGAAGAAGATAAAGGGCGAGAGCCCTAGTAAGAAGCCGTTTGTTAAACCTTCTTCGCAAGATTGTAAGTTATGTGGAAAAGTGCATTTTGGGGAATGTAGAAAGGGTTCTTCAAGATGCTATAAATGAGGAAAGCCGGGGCATATGGCTAATCAATGCCCAAGCCAAGTCCGTATATGCTACAACTGTTACAAGCCCGGGCACAATAGGGTGGATTGTCCCGAGTTAAAGCAGCAAGGTGGAAGCGGGGTGAAGGTTGAGACGCCAAAGCCTAAGGGAAGAGCCTTCCACATTTCGGCGGAAGAGGCAAAGAACAACGCGGATGTAGTGTCAGGTACATTCAAGATTAACTCATTACCTGCACTAGTTCTATTTGATTCGGGGGCTAGCCGTTCGTTTGTGTCTTTGAAATTTGTTAAGCATTCTTCTTTTGTAAGTAGCAAGTTAGATGAACCCTTAGAAATCGAAGCGGCTAATGATAAGAGTTTCCTTGTCTTTGACATTTTTAGAGATTGTAAGTTGAGAGCGGGGGGCGAAACTTTCTTTATTGATTTGATTCCTTTGGCTATGGGAGATTTTGATGTTATTGTGGGGATGGATTGGTTGTCAAAGAATAAGGCGAGTATTTTATGTGGACCGAAGGCGATCCAACTTGTTTCCCCGTCGGGAGAGTCCATCTACATAGAAGGTGATAAAAAGGGTAAAGTAAGGTTGTGCACTTATGTGAAGGCGACCAAGTACATGGCGCGTGGGTGCAAGGCGTACATGGCTTGTGTCGCGGATGTGAATGAAAGAGTAAAGGAGATTCACGATGTACCGGTCGTGAACCAATTCGTAGATGTGTTTCCTAACGAGTTACCGGGGATTCCACCGGATAGGGAGATAGAGTTTGGAATTGATTTGATACCGGGTGCTAAGCCGGTAGCTAAAGCGCCTTATAGATTGGCACCGCCAGAAATGAAAGAACTCATGGAGCAATTACAAGAGTTTCTTGACAAGGGTTTCATACGCCCAAGTGTTTCACCTTGGGGTGCGCCCGTTCTCTTCGTCAAAAAGAAGGATGGGAGCATGTGTGACACCCGACATTTCAGGTCAATATCCGTACACATTATGAACAAGTTTACATTACAATAAACGAGTTTACATTATAATTATTTTTGTGATTTACGTAATTTCACAAACAAGGACATTAAGGTCCATCAAAAACCGTACATGGTCTCACTTCATAGTTGGTAATTCTAGGAGTTACCGGATCACGTGTTATATACACCGACAAATTCGAACACTAGTGGTTAATTTAAATAACCAGAGAAATATATATTTTATTTCCACAAACTTTGCGTAGAACAATAAATTATTTTCAGAATAAATTTATAATACCGTGGAGGATCTAAACCGGATTTATTTACCCCTTTAAAACTATAATTGATATTAATACCTAAATCTAATTGTTTTATTATTATAACCCAACCTACTCTTTGACTTCTCGGCCGGAAGCCAGAGAAAACCCACACCCCCTCCCTTACTCGACCCATACTACACTGAGAAAACTCACATATAACCATACTCGCTTCAATCATTTTTCTCACAATTTCCATTCATCACACTCATTTTCATACGGCAAACATTCCAATTCTCTTCAATTCGAAGTCCAGTTTCAAGGCAAAATCCTACCACAAACCAGTATTTTAAGAAGAATTTCAAGTGTTTCTGCAAAAGAGTCGAGATCATATCTGTTTTATTTCATCATCTTCATCTCGGTTTTAAGGTAAAAACTCGACATTTTCACATTAGTTTCTTTAAAACCGTAGCTAAACTTACATCTTATTTAAACGCAAGAAAGATAACAAGAAGAGTGTGTCGAATTCAAGTTTAAAACATAAAAATATGCAGGACTGATTCTGTCAAACAGAAGTCCAGTAATCGAAACTAGGAGTTTCGATACCAGTTAACTCAATCGAAACTAGGAGTTTCGATACCTGTTGATCCATCGAAACTAGGAGTTTCGATACCTGTTGATCCATCGAAACTAGGAGTTTCGATACCTTATCTCAATCGAAACTAGGTTGTTTCGACTCCTGAACACTCCATCGAAACTAAGTAGTTTCGACACACATATGCCCAATCGAAACTAAGAAGTTTCGACACCTGTACAACAGTCCCAGTTGGGCAGTAACTCAAAACTATTTTACAACAAAACATGTGTTGGAAAACTAAAACGATATTTAAACAAACACAATCAGATTTACAAGGTCGGTGAACAATTTACAATTAAGACGTTGGTCTTAACAACAATTTACCCTTGGTATCTAGGGTACAAATAGTCAAGGTTGACTACAACAAGTATTATCACAAGTATATACACAAACTCAAGGTGAGTTTCACGGCCCCTTTCTTTTTACTGTTTTCTAATATTTGGGGGAAGAACATACTTCAACTATTTTATGGGATAACAAGAGAATAAGACACGACTTTATGTTTACATGGGATGAGAACAACACATTGGAGGCCGCTAAAGTCCCCTGGAACAACATAGTAACCATTAACTGTAGCCTAGGGTCCTATGAATAGTACTATGGAGAGTGACGTCTCCCGGTCATGGTTAGTCGCGCTAACCACAATCTGGAGAATTTATGGCCGCATAGAATCTGATAACGCTTAATAGGGGCTCACACATGTCATGGTTTGGTTATGCCTCATGTATGAACATATTATTTGTATTCCTAGCTAGTTTACAAATGGGTCAACAATTCTTATTCTGTTTATCACATACAACTGAAACTATTTACGAACGATGAAATTTTGCAAAGAACTATTTGATTAAACCTGTGAACTCACCAACCTCGTGTTGACGATTTTAAGTATGTTTTTCAGGTAACTGAACGTGATTTCAAGGTTAGCAATGTAGATTACATGCATGCACGATGGATACTACTCAAGGAGGATTTCCCTTGTATAACTCATTGAATTGAGTCATATTTGTGAAATCTTAATGTTTTGTAAACTCATTTTACATTTTTGTAATGTAAAACTTTAAACTCATTTATGTATCCATTTATCATGTATGTGTTTGCGGTAATCATATGCTTTGGAAACCATAAACGTCGCGCCTCGCGTTTCCGCCTTGGCGGGGTGTGACAGCATGAGAATGTGTATGGATTACCGGGAGTTGAACAAGTTGACAGTGAAGAATAGGTACCCATTGCCTAGGATTGACGATCTTTTCAACCAATTGCAAGGGGCGTCATGGTTTTCTAAGATTGACTTGAAGTCCGGGTATCATCAGTTGAAAGTGAAGGAAGAGGATGTTCATAAGACAGCTTTTCGCACTCATTACGGTCACTATGAGTTTACGGTTATGCCTTTCGGTTTGACCAACGCACCTGCGGTTTTCATGGATCTCATGAACCGGGTGTGTAGACCGTTCCTTGATCGTTCGGTCATTGTGTTTATTGACGATCTTCTCATCTATTCAAGGAGCGAGGGTAATCACGCTTGTCATTTGCGTGAGATTCTTGAAGTCTTGCAAAAGGAGAAACTTTATGCTAAATTCTCCAAGTGCGCATTTTGGTTGCGCGATATCCAATTCTTGGGTCATGTGATTAATGAAAGAGGAATTACCGTTGACCCATCCAAGATTATGGCGGTTAAAGAATGGTCATCACCGAAGACGCCTTCGGAGATTAGAAGTTTCTTGGGGTTAGCGGGTTATTATCGGAGGTTCATCGAAAACTTCTCTCAGATTGCTTTGCCAATGACGAAGTTGACTCGTAAGGAGACAAAGTTTGTTTGGAGTCCCGAGCAAGAATCTGCCTTTCAACTCTTGAAAGAAAAGTTGACTAAGGCGCCTGTTTTATCCTTGCCGGACGGGACCGAGGATTTTGTTGTTTATTCGGATGCCTCGCATTCGGGGTTGGGGTGTGTTTTGATCCAAAGGGGGGGGGGGTGATTGTAACACCTTAGGCAAATCCCACATCGGCCGTGGACAGGAGAGATCCTTGGTTCATAAGGAATGTCCTGCCTCTTAAATCAACAACGCGTTTTGGGGCTTAATGTAGTGGATGAGAGGAGAACTCCACAGTTAAGCGTGCTCGGGTGGGAGTAATCCAGTGATGGGTGACCCCCTGGGAAGTTTTCACCCGGGCAACCAAAAACAAATCCGTGAGCTCTTAGTGGGCAAAGCGGACAATATTGTTGGTATGAGGGGCCAGATGTTACACTAAGCGGGTCCGCCGTCACCCTGACCGCCTCTGCCCTCATCCTGACCTGCCACGCCCTCATCCTGAACGGGGTCGTCCGGATAATGACGTCGCGGTGGTAGTGAGCGTGGCTCGATGCCGGCGGCTCGTGACAGATCAACGATCTGTCCAACCGCCCACATCATCAGGTCCTCCATGCGATCGAGTTGACGACCCTGTCGCCGTGAGTCGGCAACAAGGCCATCAAGCAATGCCTGGGTAGCCCTCTCTAGCCTAACAGACCGACGTACATGTCAGGGATACTGTGGCGGATGGTCGTGGATGGCCTCGACGTGCGGCGGCCCGATCTCCATCGCCACACCATGTAGCGGCTGAGGCATAGGCGGGTCCCCCTGTCCAGGCATCTGCGGCAACATCACCGGGACCCAAACCTGGTCCTGGACGGCCCCTACGAACCGAAGGCCCTGCGGGAATCGGTGTGTGATGCGCATGCCGCTCGCCGTGCGACGGTCTAATCGGACAGGGGGAATGGCCGGTGACATCGCAGGCTCATGCACGTCAAATGGTGTAACCGAGCGCATGATCTGCGTGATGAAAGCACCGCCATACAAAAGCCCGCGCTTCTGCCGCATATAGGCAGATGCAAAATAAAGTGCAAGGCACGTCGATAGGTCGCACCGCCTGCCAGTAAGAAGACAATAGAGAAAGAAGAGGTCTCTATCGGTGCACCACTCACGACTTTTCAGACGCGGTGCGATCGACGTCGAAATAAGCCGGTGCAGATATCTATACAAAGGGTCTCTAATACCCGAGACCCTCCCCTTGGTAACCATCCAAGGACTATCTGAAATCAAGCCCCAAAAAACAAGGAGTTCCTCTTTGTCCACCTCCGTCACCGCCTCTTCAAAAAGTGGCGTGACCGTCTCAGGCTCGTGGTAGAAACCCGTCGTGACGGCCCACTGACGGAGGGTCTGACGGTAAACGATCCCAAAGATCGAAAAGGAAATATGATCCGGATCCATATCCGGCGCCTCCCCGGGAAGAGGCTCTAGTCCAGCCTCTGAGAAGATGAACGTCGAAAGAAACTCGACGACCACCTCTCGGTAGGTCTCCGTGAACGATAGATCAAAAAGACGCGACCATGGCGTGTCCTGGCCGATAATGGCCCTAGCCCGCTCGGCCTCCTGTACCTCCTCGAGTAGCGTCCAATCAACTGCAGTCCCAGGACCCAACCGCACCTCCCGGAGCTTCTGGCACCGGGCATACGCCTCCGAGTCAGCCGGAAAACCCAAAAAAGGGTAGTGCGTAAGATCGTCTAGCACCTCTATATGAATATCATCATCATGATCCGCCATATCTGATAAATAATAATAATATATTGTTTTTAATTTTAAATAATAATAATATATTGTTTTTTTATTTTTAATAATAATAATAATTAATTTTTATTTATTTTAAACCTATACGCCACGTATAGACTTATACGTGGCGTATAGGCTGTTACCGGGTAAACCAAGTCATACGCAGGGCAACCTAGCCATACGCAGGCCAGTTACCGGGCAAACTTAGCCATACGCGGGCAATCAGGCCATACGCGGGCCAAGTTGCCGAGAACATGAGCCATACGCAACGTATATATCTATATGTGGCGTATGGCTTCATCGTCTTCCTCAGACGAACTATACGCCACGTATGGCCCTATACGTGGCGTATAGTTCTTAAGTTTCAATCCAAAAATCTCTAATCTACCCAGTTTTACCCGCTAATATTCAATATAAACCTAACATTAATGATCGTGGGTGTAGAGACGTACCTTTTCGAAGTTTTTTTGAGACGACAATCGTAATCAATGAGCTTTTTTGCCGGTCGCGTATGGGTTTGTGTTTGTTTGTTTTGTGTCGTTTGGGTCTGTACGCTGCGTTTTCCTGGTATATCAAGTGGCTATACGTCGCGTATAGATCAATACGTAGCGTATAGCTACCAACCTTTGGTATTCTATACGCCACGTATTGACCTATACGTGGCGTATAACCTATAAAATTAAAATTATAATTAACTATATTAAATTAAAATTTGTTATATTTAATTAAAATTAATCAAAAAATAATAAAATATTAATTATAATTAACTTAAAATTAATTTAAAATTACAAATAATTAAAATTTAAAATAATTAAATTGACCCTATACTTAAAATTAATAAAAAACTAATAAAACATCATCCGTGAGTCGTGAAGTATTTTGGAAATGTAGATCCATTAGTAGCCATTATTTTCTTAAATCGTTCAATACGATCACTGTATATATTTTCCCATTTTGCTGCATCATCATTTCGGTGCAAATTCCAAAGTGCATTCGGCGTGGGAATCGGAAAATCTCCGTCTAACTTGACATGGATAAAATGAGCCCTGTTAACGTGAACTAATGATACAGTTTGATGTTGAGCGTGAACGTTTGGACCAAACCACAATGGAAAAAATGTTTGATTACCGGCGATGCTTAAAAGATGAACAATCACCCCAAATCTTTGAGCAATTAGGAGTCCTGTGTATGGCATCGACATCCAACGACTAACTGGTGCGGCTTTCACATCCTGCCAATCTATTGTGTGACGTAGCATATCATACTCTTGAAAGACGACTCTGTCAAAAACAGTTCTCCACCATTCCTTTTTATTGTCCATCTCCTGTAGAAGTTGTTGTCTGATAAAAAGCCACCGGTTTTCATTTAACCCTAAGCCCAAAGCTACCGATCGAAAACCACAGTTACCGTCGGGATTTACATCCTGTATATGTGAAATGTACGGATGAAAGACAGACGGTATCGAATCCTTAAAACAATTTATATTGTTAACCGCATCTTTCCCCATAATCAATGGAAAACCAAGATAGGCGTTATCATCTTGTGGTTGCTTTCCTTTACCCTTCGTTGGACGACAGTGTTGAATGACCGAACTCACTTGTATCGAGTCTTGTGACGCAATGTACGAGCTGTGTCTCGCAGGGTCACATTTGCTTTGTTGGGATCCTGTGAATGAGCTGTTTCTCGCGACATCCTGTTTCCTATGTTGTTGCTTTTTCAAAGTTGGACGACCGCGAGTATCTTCTTGTACCACAAGCGCTTTCTTGTTACTTTTGCTCGGAAAGACCACCCCTGCGATTCTCGACAGCATACTTCTTTTGACCTGATCAGGTTCTGAAATAATTTTGTTTCTCACTTGACCAAGTACTTTATCCACGTCTACATTTTCATCATCGACAAACGACGGTTTTAAATCAAGTTTCCTCCAGAAGACGTCCAACGCATTTAGCGGGATTCTGCCACATGTAGCTTCGATACTTGCCAGACGACAAGCACACGGCAACCCACAACTACTGAAAAGTTGGCAACCACACGTTGCATTTTGTTTCCGTATATGTGATAACTTGTACCACTCATTTTCTAACAAATTTAGAGCTTTATGTGAAACCTTACCGTGCAGGTTATCAAACAATTCAATAGCTATGTGGCTATCCATTTTTCTTATGAGGCTTGTTCCAAACGCAAACTGTAATTGATAATATTGATCTGTTACAATTTTATCAACAAACCCAACAAGTCTATCTAGGGAGCTGTTAGCATTTCTAAGATAACTCTTTAAAAGCGAATGCTGGCTCTCGACTCGGTTCGTTGTTTGTTGACCAAAATTGAGGTTTTTGTTGGACCATGCGGATACAAACTTTTCTTTATACGGGTCCAACCAATTTTTAGTCACATAATGTATAACTCCTGGAAAAATATTGAATAAATATTTAAATATTTAATAATTATTCAATGTTGGGTATAGTTTTGAGACTGATGCTGTCAATCGAAATTACAGTATCGAAACTACTAGTTTCGGTTGAACTTTTGTTCAATCGAACCTACATTCAATACTGAAAATATTAAATATTCAAAACTTACTTCCTCGTTTGGCAGCATACAGTCGTTCGTAAAGCCGGTTGAAGTTGTACTGGTATATATCTGGCGTGGGAGACTCACATAATACCGACCATGAATACTTGAAATTTGCCCAGTCTTCGTCTTCGAACAATCCGGAAATATTTTATCACATGCGTTCATAAGAGCTTTGTCCCTGTCTGTTACTATCACGCGCGGCTCCATACACTTTTGCAACATTGCTTTTATTTGCAGTAGCACCCAGACGAAGTTTTCCTCTCGTTCTTTTGATATAAATGCATGAGCGACGCAAAACGACTGGTGTGTGGAGGTCACACCGACCACTTGGACAAATGGAAGTCTATACATGTTTGTTTTGTAAGTCGCGTCGATCATCAACACGTGCGGGAACGCACGCCACATCTCAAACGATTTCGGATGAACAAAGAATATCTCCTCCACAATATTTGTGGCAGGATCTTCCCGAGTATAGTAGACGTATTTTTTAGAAGAAAGCAGGTTTTTCAGAATCTGCATTGGAGTTTCACCGACTCTCGTTTCGTTTTTTATCTTTTGTATCGCATTATAAATGTCCTTTTTAATGCAACTACTCTCTGGGTTTTGTTCCCTTATAGTTGCTAGAATGTTTCGTGGCAACATGTTTTGCGAATACAACTTCGCCACCAAAAGTTGTTCCGACTGAGACAGTCTCCTCGCAAAGGAGTGCGCCTCAAGATGTTGACTAGGATCGTGGTTATGACTGTCATCCTTCACCGTTAATTTCTAATCACCAATATTTTCTTAGTACTCTCTTTCTAATTTAAAGGGACAACCTATTTTCTTGCTACTGGCACGTCTAACCGTGGCAGTAGACGCACGTTCGCCGTGACGGTCACACACAAGCCACACCTTGATAAACGGTTCCGTCGGATCGTCGCCTTTTCTCCTCGATCGTCAGGTGACAATGACGTAACCATTCTCACGTCCTATCCTGACCGCCCAATCCACCAACAGTTCACGAGACTGAAAATTCTGGTCAGTTTTATACGACACGTTTTGATGGTTTTGTTCCTCGTCTTCGGACACGAAGTCGTCGGTTTGTTGTGTCGGGTATGAGACTTCACCGTATACGTAGTCGTCGGTTTGTTGTGTCGGGTATGAGACTTCACCGTATACGTAGTCGTTCGTGGGCTGTGTAAGGTAAGACGGTTCACCGTATACGAACTCGGGATTGCTCAGTGGCTCGTTCAAATCTGGAAGCCTTACCCGTTGATGAGAATAAACGTCGGATGAGACCTCCTCTCGGTTCACCTCTTGAACGCCAGAACGTTGCGGGTTGTTTTCCACCGACTCGTTAGAATATACCTGAAAACCGTAGTTACCATCCCACCACCAAGACATGTTTATAATTTTTGTGAGATTGTTTGGAATTTTCTTTTGAAAGTATACGTTCGAATGAGAATATCGTGTGTCATTAAATACACAAAATTTGGGCTCTATACGCATCGTATAGGCCAATACGGTGCGTATAGGGTACAAGGTACTTTCTGCAACTAGTCATCCATCACATCTCTATACGCCGCGTATAGGTCAATACGAGACGTATAGCGAGGTGATGGATGACTAGTTGCAGAAAGTACTTCGTATTGTCCTATACGTCCTCGTATTGTCCTATACGATGCGTATAAGATTGGAATGACCATGTTGTAAGAGAATGTCTGGTATGGGAAATTGTGAAGGGCTATACGCATCGTATTGCCATATACGATGCATATATGACCAAGTCAAATAGCAATTCTCGTGTGCCATTAGTAGTCCCCATTATAATTTACTTAAAGTTTTATATTAGTATGTATAAGCTACAACTTCCAAATACACAAACTATGTTAAATTACCATTTAATCCTCCATGGCGATTCAGGCTGGAATCGCAGAAAATAAGATGAGAGCAACGTTGAAGATGAAAACAGGAGACGACGACGAGGACCAATCGACAACCACAGGCAACTGTATCTTTTCCAATTGAGGTTAGATTCTACGAATTTTGACTCCAAATCTGTTCAACCATCGATTATCCCTATGTTTGATACCGTCTGTGTTAATATAGGATTCCGACTGACGAATCAGGTAAGCTACAATGGAGATTCTGAAGAAGACATTGGAGATGGACGGCTTTCGGGCATGGGCGATTTAGGGTTTCGGCGAAGTGAATGGCGACGGTTTTTCCGGCAGATCTGGTAAGTTCAGTGTTCGATTTCTCCGCTAAGGTTAATACCACTTATTAAGCCCTAATTCTTCGTGGTTAGCTTTGCAACTGCAACTCTGAGGTGACTGTTTTAATGGGTTCATAAACTAATTAACGGATAAGATGATTAATAGTTAATATATTGCAGGTATGGAGTGGGGTTAGCTAAAGGAATACATGTTTATTACTGACTGATCGGGTTACATTATAGGGTTTGGCTCATTAAAAGGCAAATATGGTTAAGCTTTTGTTCTTTTTTGTCGTTTTACAGATTGAGTTTGCCATCACTATTATGGTAATAATCTGCTTCTTTGTGTTTGTTTTAGTCGTACAGTGCACCGAATGACACTAACACACAAATATGAACCATACTATTCTCAGGTTAAAGCTGTACACATATGTGAAGCAACATTGACAAAGGATTGATTGAATTTGAAAACACTGAAGCTGGGAGTTTAAGAGTGAGTTTTATTGCTTTGCTCAAACAAAATGTACATATATCTGTGACTCAACTTTCCCGGTACAGATGAGGTAAACTACTTCATTTGGTTGTCTCATGAAAATTATTTTCAGTTGCTTTTTCAGACAACAGTTCAAATTAACTTAATGTTTTCTACTATTTGCATCACAAACTATTGGGTGCTTGGCACCTGTTAATAAAGTTGCTATATATTTTCATCATCCAAGACCATGTTACAAGGTGTAAAATCAACCATTGCAAGCATAAAAAATAGAGGTAAAGTGCAATGATTATGGTTTCTTTTAAGATAAGACTACATACACAAACTCTGCAATTAAATAATGTTATTTGCACCTGAAGGTAATAAGAAAACATGCAGGCAAATACTCATTCAATGCTGACAAGAAAAAATCTAAACCACGTTGAAGAATCAGAGTATCAGACTATAAGCAAAAAACCTATGGCTGCGGTGGTGGTGGTTGCTCAGCTCGATGGCTGCGATGGACTTACATTTTATGCTGCTGTTGTGAACAACCTCTGTTTCAGGTTTGTCTCTATTTCAGCCCATGAATTGCCAGAAAAATGGGAACTCAACATAGGTAGGGTCTTGTAGATGAAATAAGTAATCCATTCTCTAAGTCTTTGTTTTTTGCTTGCAATATGTTTGATGAAATGCCTACAAGAATTTTAAGCTCCCCTAATCCTCCAGTTGTTTTGCTAGCACTGTGAATGAAAGTCTTCTATTTATATATTAATATCCACTGCACCCATGTGTATGTTGGTTATCGGAGATCAATAGTTAACCATGCGCAAACCTTAGTTTAATATGCAATCTTACTTTTAGCCTCTTTTCTTTTAAGATTTCATTTCAATACATGACTTGAGGTTATACTTTTGTGTTTGCTGTTTAAATTGATGTATGAATAGTTTTGAGAACTTTGCAAAATTACAGCTTTAGCAAATAACTGTGTCTACTTGAATAGAAATTTGTTACATTTGTTTCTCTTTACATTATGATTGTGAATAACCTGATATCTGGATTTTGGTTTAAAACTGGACTTAATTTCTTGTGTCACTTATTGACCTGATAATTTTACAAGCTTTTAATGCACAGTTGTTTGAGACTTGACTACATTAAGATTTTTTTTACCTTTTATTATTTTTATCTATTTTGAGTTTTTATTTGGCTCGAGTTCAGGGCAGTAGGGGCTTGGGTTTTTTAGTGTTTTAGATTTGATTTTGGTAATTTGTGCGCTTTGCAGAAAAGTGGTGAGGACTTCAATTGCTTAGGTGCCAACTGTTATTTCACTAATTCTGGAGGCTGCACTTAGGGATGCCTACAAGAACAAAAATTACTTACCTCTTGATCTGCGTCCAAAGAAAACCAGAGCCATCCATAGACGACGTCTAACCGGGTATCAGGTACTGCTTGATGATTCTCCTTGTTTCAGGCTAACATTTTTTTATTCTTTTGTTCTCTCTTGCAAGTATTACAAATGTACAAAAATGTGTTGTAAAGGTTCCCAATAATAATGTTGAAAGTGAATTTAGCACTTGACTCTACAGATGTAATAATTTAATTTGTATTCATTATTTTGTTACCGACTCACCTATTAGAGAAGTTTCTTTGCATTTTAATTATCCAAAATCAGAAAGTGTACATTGTAGTAGTGTTTAAACTTTAAACTCATGGGGTCTAAAATTAAATTATAGTTGTTGATTTAATATATCAAATTAATTATATATTAAATATGTTCTCTGTTATACAAAAAAGGAGCTTAACCCTCTGCAGACTCCATAAACAAATAAAATTTTATGCTAGACAATATACTAATAGGTGCCTCAGTGACAGAAGCCTTCCTTAATAGATAATATTAGTTAATGTGCGGAAATTGAGATTATGGCCAGAGATTGAGAGTGTAGATACATAAACAACTACTTGCAAACAGTTTTTGTAGCCTAGAATCATTTTGAGTTCAAACTATGAATTAAACCTTGAAACCTAAGGGCCAAACAATAATTTGTCCGGGCCGCACATCGTTCGGGTTCCCTGCTAGTATATATATATAGAGGAATGTTCCCCTACAAAGTCTGCCTAAAAAGTGTAGGATGCGATATGGTGGTGACATGTGGCGGATAGAGAAATCAATCTGAAGGGCATTTTAGTACACTAACTAAAATGCAATTATAGAAACAACCTAAAATAATGGTTTTTTTTTCCAGCATATATTTTAAATCCATCTAGGTTGTTTTTAACTAAAATTACATGCTTTTTTGTTGTACCATTTAATCATTATTGCAATTAACCAAATTTATGTGCACTATGTGATGTTTTGTCGTACTGGTTCAACCAAATCTGTTATCAATATGTTGGTTTTTGTTGATTTAATTAGTGTTGCTTTAACAATGTTCTGTTTGAGTATAACAATGTATTGTTCTAGTATTACACTCTCCTGTTTTTTCATCACATGTGATGTTCCCTCATTTTGTATATGTTTATTAGTATTGAATTTGACTCAAGATAATATTCTATTATAACAAGAGATTGGGTAAAAACATTAAACAAAACCATACATAATTATGTAAAACAAAATTGCATTCAATCTACTAATAATGCTTATTTTGGTGTTGATTGTTTTATATTATTCATTCTTTCTTTTATTTTGATACTGATTTATGTTGTATGTTGTGCTACTTTAACATTTCTAACCGTGTTGTTTTACGATATAACTGTGCTGATAATGGTAACCAACACAGATTTCGAACATTATTAATTTTTTTATACAAATCTCATTTTTTTTTATATAAAAAATATAACAATATCATACTCAAATTAAAGAGGAAAAAATACTCGATTTTATGGTGTAGTTTTTTTAATATAATAATAATGTATAAAAAGGTTATTTGAGTTTATAAAATATGGTAGAACATATATTTAATGTAAAAGGAAAGTCAACAAAAAAACCAAATCTCTAATTTACCCTTTTAGCAATTAATTCACTTCTAAATCAATCTTAGCCATTAGATTAGTTTGATCAAATATCTAAATTACTTTCTATAGTTTTTAGACAAAACTCATTTTGTACTTTAAACTTCCTCTCTCTATCTACCCTAATAAAGCAATATCTATGATGACACGTGGTAGACTCTAAGCTACACTTAGACCACATTTTCCCGCCAAAACTCACAAGCTCTTCTTTATGTAAAAATTTCAACGTAACTCCACAAATTCAAGCAAAGAAACCGATGAAACCGTCTCTTTCTCTTCAACAGGTCCTCAAATTCAAAATCCAGTCAAATATCCGTTATTTTAGGAAGCTTTTCAATTCAGAATATACATACAAATTATAAGGCAAATCAAGATTATCGACCGATTAGATGAAGCAGAATAGGGAGGTGAAGCAGCCACAGACTGAGAATCAGACGTGATCCACTCAAATTTGCGTTTAAGTTTTCAAATCTCAATTTCTGATTCTCAGCTCTCGTATGGAGCCCTAATTTTACTCATACACAATCCTCCATCAGATCAGGTAATTTTTTCTTTCTTCTCATAATTCTCCATTAATACTAAAGTCACACACTGTGATTTCATCGCCGTATCAATATTGATTTCTCTTCCAAATCACTCACCCGGATTTTGCTCTCAATTCAATTTAATCACCGCATCTGTGGATCGTTCATGTGTTTTAGATGGAGAAATCAAAGGGCTTTTGTATATCGAACATAATTATCATCACATGCCACACCGTTTATAAATTTCATCCCCTTTTTGCTTCGTGGTCATTACCCTATTCCTGCTCAAGGCTTTCAAATCCTTTCATCATAACATACCAGGTATTATTGTTGTTCTATCTATGCCCTCTGTCTATTATTAATGCTTTCACATTTCCTTTACTTCCTGTAGGTAACAGTTTTGTAAATCTTGCTATCTTTGAATAAATGGTTTTTGTTTTTAACTACATAAACAGGTTGTGGGCTATGGGAGTATTTGTTGTTAATTTTTTTGGTGGTATCATTCTTATGTACTAGGGTCTGTATGTGCATAAAACATCACATTAGTATCCCAACCTACATTTTGTTGAGTGATATAAAGCTTGATGTTTTGTTTTGATTTTTATGATGTATCATTACTGCTGAATAATTACTTCTGTATCAATTTGTTTTGATTTTTATGATGTATCAAACTTTTCATTGCTAAAAATCTAATAAAACACTTTATACTCTCAACAATTTTGAAAAGTTTAGGTTGTTTTCATTTATATTTTGTTCATGTGTTCATGGATGTGGTGGTATGATTCTTATGTAGTAGGTTATGTATGTGTAGAAACAACAGATTATAAGGTTATGTATGTGTAGAAACAACAGATTAACCGCTTATGTATGATTCTTAATACACATTTTTTTTTTGGATTTTTATGATGTTTCATTACTGCTGTATCATTGTCCCAGTTACATTTTGTTGACTGCTATATTTTGTTCATGTGTTCATGGATGTGTGTAGGGATCAAAACAGAGGTAGGGTCAAAGTTTTCATTGCTAAAAATCTAAAAAAAACAGTACCTCTACTCTCAACAATCTTGAACAGTTTAGGTAGTTTAATACTTACTCCATCATATAACAGTTTTTAACTGTTTGTATGTTTTTGTTTAAGATATGAACATTTCAACATATGAACATTTTTGAAACTATATTGACTATCTTTATGCTTTGTACAGTTCAATATATGAACATTTTTTAATAGTTTGAATTGAACAGTTTTGTAAATCTTCATGCTTTGACATTTCATTTACATGATTATGATGAGAATTTCCCAACCCCCACCCAAGCTCTTTATTTCGTTATTTGTTTAGTACATACCCTATTTTAAGCCCTTTGTTGACTGCTACATTTTGTTCATGTGGTGGTATCATTCTTATGTAGTACTTTATTTATGTAATTTTCTTCTGTATGTTTTTATTTTTAATATTATCATGCCCATTAAGTTGTTTTTTTAATTCCTTACTCTCCTCCCATTTGACTTTTATGTAGGCATTTTTACAGCTCAATGGATCTAACCAATCTAACTTATCTCGACCAACTTGATGTTTCAAAGGATAACTATAATCTAAAGGTCCGCATTATCAAATTGTGGAGGCAACTATCAATGGGAGATGTTGATGAAACTCGTGCAATCCACATGATTTTGATGGATGAGAAGGTACATATACATTCAAACAATTAATTTTATATCTTTATTAAACCTATGAACATACAGACCAGAATGTGGTCACCTCTTTGCAATGCTAAACTTATACATGAGAAGGTACATATACATTCAGACCAGAATGTGGTCACCTCTTTGCAATGCTAAACTTGTACATTCTTAATTTGTTTCTTTAGTTTTTCTTTGCCTTTTTGTGATCAATATTAGACGATAGAATATATGATTCGTTAGACGGGTCAATGAATCATATACTATCTTATATCAACATATGCTACTAATTTTATATCAACATATGCTACTAATTTTTTATATCAAAACTGTTTATCATGTGTTACACATTAAATCTAAAAAGTTCAAGTAATAATACGTTTTGTTAATTTAAATTAGAACGAACACGGCTTTGTATGTGTCAAGCAATTCTAATTTTTAATCTCTAAATAATATCTAATCTAAATTTTGATTACAATCGATTTCTACGGTTTTGAAGGTACTGTATTACGGGTCGACCATTAAGTCTTACCTGTACGTTTCTTAATTTCATTTTAGGAAACGTGAAGCTGATGCCAGAGATGATGCTTGACAGAGTAGTTATCATCGAATTGTTTTAATTCTAATGATCGTTTCCATTATTAGAGGATGCTTGATTGTATAGGAATCATTCGTTCAATCAGGAAATGATTTATATAAAGGAACATCTCAATCACCATAAAATATTACGAGTCACTTGTATTAAAGATTCACTTTTGTTGAGGCATTCATCAAACTTTGAAATTAATGAATTTAATAGAAAACACTATATAAATTATGATGGCTAAAATTGTAGGCATTGATCAATTATTGCATGAACTTTCATCCGCCGAAGGTTAGTATTGACGTTATTTGATGTCAATTTTATTTTATTTTTTTTACTTGTGCACTATCATGAGTGCATACTGAATTCTAATGATTTGCCTTTGATATGTCTCATATGCAATTATTCAATCAAATAAGATTGTATCGTTTATTACCTGATTTTTTAGGTATATATAATTTAAAGCATACTCTTTATTTCATTATTTGTATTTAACCCGTGTAGTACACGGGTCTCTAACCTAGTATATATATATATTGTAACCTAAACGGGTTAACGGGTCAACCCGTTTTTAAATGGGTTAACCTGAACCCGACCCATTTAGTAAACAGGTCAACCCGAACTCGACCTGTTTTTTAAAACGGGTTGAAATTTTCAACTCAAAACCTGGTAATTTTCGTGTCTTGTTCGGGTCGTGTCAGAAAAATTGACACCCGTAAATTAATAAGACCATCCAAATTTAAGGACCGTTTAGTGAAGTCACCATCAATAAAATGTAGTATGTTATTTTTTTCAGTTTTATTAGTTAAATTATTATTTATGTGAACTGCTCCTGTCCGACCTGTCCTCCCTCTCACGTCCCTTCCTGTCGTCGCGCACACCCTAGGTCACGATGACCTACCTAATGGGGCATTTTAACCCTCTAAAACTTTCGTCTGGGTTCCTCTAATTTTCCTTTGTGCGTTTCGATCTCAAAGATATATTTAAATGAATAATCAGGCTCTCTTATTCTTGTTACAAAGAGTCCCACGCGGAAGTCCATACTAATCACAACAATAAATGAGGACACGGGTAATCCACTTCCTGAACCCTTAGCTTCTGGATCTTTGGGATGTTACAGTTTCCAGAAAGAATTAGGAATTCGGATTAACATGAGTACAACTTAACACACCCAAACCGACTAACAAAGTGAAATAACAATTCAAACCGTATAAGATATATTGAGGGCTTGTTGTAACATCCCAAAAACTTCTAATAATAGGTTAGGACACGTGTCGGATAAGAAACATGGCCAAAGAACCCAACCCGGTTCGAAACTGGAAGACTATTCGCCTGGAAATAACCCAAAACTTCACATAAGCATATCTCGAGCTAGAAAAAGAGTTACGGGAGTCATAATATATGAAAACATGATGTTTCGACGAGGAGAATATGAAAATAAGGTATGTCGGACCGATATCCTAAGCATAACGGTCCGACATGTGTTGCTAAAGCAATTCAGGAGGCTTTGACAGGTGTTTTGATGACTCAACACCCACGTCGAACCGATATGGTTTACACGTCGGTCCGACATCTGGACTCGGACCGACATGGATTAGACGTCAGTCCGATATGTGTTGCAGAAGCAAAAAAAGAGGTTTTGACGCGTGTCACCGACTTCAGCCGAAGTCGGACCGACTTGGGATGACATGCGGTCCGACATGGACCTCCAGGAAGCCTATAAATAGATGTTAGAGTCGTTCATTCAACACAAACAACACACACAAATACCATAACACACCCAAACACTCCGAGGAGGATTAGAAGACCCGGTGCGGCGCATTTAAGTGCGAGAGCGGTACGCTACGAGTGCGGTTTGGATCTGGAGAGACGTTTAAGCGAGGAACGAGCGTAGGAAATGACTCGAAACTATCGTAAGTACACTGGACCCGTACCTTAAATAAATGTTTATATAAATTATGTGATTATGTGTTATGTGCTATGTGTGGAACTAAGGTACGGGGTAGTGACGAATTAGTCTAAACACTAAACGGGAATAATGGAGTAGTCACGACGTATCCAAGGGGTGGTGGATACGCTGCTGGTACTTCCTATATATAAACCTCTTGGTACTTCGTGGTGAAACCATTATGAATGTTTAGGGGTATAGACTAAATAAAAGTAATGAAAATATAGTAAATGTATGGGAGAACTTTTGACCGGTATGTAGTTATCTGACAAACGGAATGTTCTGTCTAAGGAAAGAGTGGTGTATAAATCTCTCCTAGACCAGTCACTCTTTCATGGGAACATCTCTGTTGGAGGTACTACTCTGGAAGGATAATCACCCCAGTTTACAATATATGATAAATATGAATAAGGGAAGGCTTAATTCTAAATAAAGGAATATCTGTAATGTGTTAAAGGGGTGGTGGATATGCCGCTGATACTTCCTATATATAAACCTCTTTAATACATCGTAAAGACGCCTTTACGAGGAATTAGGGAAAGAATGAGATAAAAGCATGAGGAATTCATGTTATTAAATAAATGATGAACGCTTAATCTTAAGCAAAGGAGTATTCATGAGATGTTAAAGGGGTGGTGGATGTTGTGAGTCTATGATACTCAAGGTCCCAATGTAATGAGATGTCCAGCCTACGGGGTGGGTCTCAATGAAGGAAAGAAAAGGAGACGTCCAACCTACGGGGCGGGTCTCAATAAGAAATGAATGAGTGAATGAAATGAGATGTCCAGCCTATGGGGCGGGTCTCAGAGATGTCTAGCCTACGGGGCGGGTCTCAAATGAAAACTCGGACCGGAGGTACGACCTATGATGGTTGCGAGGGGGTTATCACACCTATAAAATATACGAATAACGTGACCGGAGGTACGTCCGGAGATGGTCACGTGGGCGCCGAGAGCCCGAGAAAACTTGAACAATAATAAGAACCTAAAGGGTTCATAAAATGAACGACTTACTTAGCGTAAGCTAATTCAAAAACGTTTTCCAAACACTGCATGTTAAGAGCATGTGGAATGAGGCTTCCTGAGGACGTGGCTGATCGGAGTTGAAGAATCCCTATGTTACATGATGTAATATTTTATGTAAAAATAATATTATAATAAAATATACCTTTGTCATTATAGTGACAAGGTTTTGAAAAATCTGGGACCGTTTTCCGCTATAAAACTCTGATAAATTAATGTAGTAAAAGTAGGGTGTTTCACTTGTACAATTGAGTTTGGAGGTAGTTGGGATAACCATTTACCGCTAATCGAATTTTCCTACAACAACAACTACCATTCAAGTATAAAAGTAGCGCCATTTGAGACTTTATATGGTAGAAAATGCAGAACTCCGATATGTTGGACGAAAGTAGTTGATAGTCAGTTGTTTGGACCATAAATCTTACTGAAAACAACTGAGAAGATAGTTCAGATTAAAAAACGGTTGAAAGTTGCACAAGATAGACAAAAAAGTTATGCAGATAGACGCCGAAGACCGCTAGAATTTCAAGTCGGTGATTACGTAATGTTAAAAGTTTCACCTTGGAAATGCGTTGTATGATTCAGAAAACATGGAAAGTTAGGGCCAAGATATATTGGACCTATAAAATCACCAAAAGAGTTGGAACAGTGGCATATAAGCTAGAATTGCTTGAAGCATTGCAAGTTATTCATGACACCTTCCACGTGTCATGTTTACGCAAGTGCTTAGCAGATTTCACTCAGGAAATCACATTGGATGATGTGCACATTGATGATAAACTCCAGTTTACTAAGCAACATGTTAAGATCTTAGGAACACAAGATTGAAAGTTGAGAAAGAAAACGATACTGATGGTTCTCGTGCAATGGAAAGGTCGTAATGGTGCTAAACAAACTTGGGAATTGACTGAACAAATGAAAGCTAAGTATCCACATTTGTTTTAAATACTTGGTCGATCTAGACTTGTTTATACCATCCACACAACTCCAATTCACAGACACACAGTTCCGAGAAGTCGAATTCGAGCCACGGTTTGCATACGAGAGTCCGGTTTCTAGCATATCGTTTGCAAACTGCCGTAGATAGTGTCGAGGTAAGAATTCTGAGTATCCCGAGTTTCCTTAATGCAAACCTAAGGTAGTGATATTGATTGTGATGTTATAAATATGGTTTAGGATATTTGAAGTGTTGATTTTGTAATCAATTCGAAAGGAAGTGCTTTAAGGTGAGTTCCTCTAATATGTGCTCAATGTAAAATGTTTTTAAATGATTTTGTTGAGATCCTTGTAATATCCTATGTATATATACTTGTAAATATCGCTTACTACGGCCGATGTTAGGTGGGACTGACGAGCGAGACTGATCCTCTTGCTACTGATTGGTACTTGTGATGCCAATAGCCAGCAAGTCACCAATATATATATATATATATATATGTATATATATATATATATGTATATATATGTATATACTAGTTTAGAACCTGTGTACTACACAAGATGAAAAATATCAACACATAAAATTCTAAAATCTGTATATATGTATCTTATAGTTGGAAAATGTATTACATATACTAACAATAAAATAAAAAATAAAAAAATATGTAAAAATTAATATATAATTGAGTTTAAAAATATATTAAATATTATTCAATGTAATTTGACTTTCGTTTACAATTTGATTGAAAATATAAGCTAAATAATTACATTTCATAGTTTCTTATAATATGAAATAATTTAAAATAAAAGTGTTTTATTAGTATAATTAATAATTTATTTAGAAATATATTATTATTGAAAATATGGAAATTTATTTATTATGAGAGAGAGGCGGGAAAAAAATTATAAGGATGAATATGGAGACGACACGTGTCATTGGAAAACCTTTATTTATTATATATATATATATATATATATATATATATATATATATATATATATATATATATATAAGCTCAGAGTCCTTGTGTGGTTACTGGGTGGGGATTGGGATGGATGGTTGGTTAGACCCAAGACCGAGTGAGGTCGTGGGGTGTTTTTTTTTATCATGGATACAATTTGTGAAAACATGGTTTTTGAACTCACTAGTTTTATGTTGATCCAAATATTTTTAAATGTTTATTTAGCACACGTGACCACTATCTAGAGGTTTGTAGTTTGGCACTCTAGGGTTATCAAGGTGGTGTACAGGTACAAAGTTTTGGAAACTAGAATTGACTGAGGGCAGCTTGATGAGGACCCATAAAGCCTGGGTTGGTGGCATGTTCTCCAAACTATAAGTCTTGTATTGTAGATTGATGTTAGGAACTTTGTTTTGTAACCGGTCAATTGCTAGTTTGTAAGGGTAAGAGGTATACCCTCACGCGAGGGTGTGTGTGAGGGCTCTCACGGCGTGAACGGGAATAGCACACCACCCCCTTTGGTGTGAAGGGGGCGTGAGTGGCCTGACGTAAAACCTTTCACGCGAACAAATCCTTTTTTTGACCGTTGAACGGCTATAATCCCATTTAACTTTTTTACCGTTGGAAATTAAAAAGAAAACTTAATAACTCATTTAAACCAAATTTTTATACACAACAATTTCTAAACAATATTCACTCTCAATTTTTATAAAAAAAATCCATGAATCCTAATGACCCGATGTGGTGGCATCAACAATACACCAATCAACAAAACATCTTCCAAATCCGTGGCCAAGCTCTTCCCTTCAACCAAAACCCGTTTGATTCGGCGGGTTATGTTCCACAACCACAAGACCAACCGATAAACATGTCTGGGCCAGACGTTGTTCCTGAAACTCAACCTGCACCACAACCCGAAGAAAACGTCAACGAAACGCAACTTGGACCTTCCCGAAATACCAGAAAGAAAAAGTGTAACATCCCGAAAATCCGTGAACTTGTGGTTCGGGTTAGTGGACCACCCGAAAATGTAATTAATGTAATAATAAGCAAAGTTCTCGCGGAGGGTACGTTGTAACAACAGAAAAAGGGGCGGTTAGTTGGGAAAGAGATAGTTCAGGACGAAAACGTGCGGGGCTAATTGAGAGGTACCCAAGACGTAACTAGCTTGTGGTATTTAAACCACTTTTGCGCAAACCCTAAGGCCATTTGTGACCCTAGGAGTGCGACGTCTGGAAGAGAGCCGCGAGAGAAGAAGAGAGGTCGGACGAGGAAGCCGAAGGCGGTGGCGCGCGGGTTTCGATCGGAGAGTCTCTTTTCTCATATCAAGGCAATTCCGTATTCGTTGTTTGTAATCGTTTTGCATGAGATTATGATTCGGATTTCGTGCTTTGGGTGTCAAGGCCACTAGATGGAGACTTGGAGACGATGGGTGAAAGAATCGAGCGAAAACGAAAACTCCGACGAGGATTTCCGGTCATTGTTCGCTTTTCCGACGGCGGATAGGCGGTGGCAGGCGGCAGTGAAGGTAGGAAGATGAAGAGCTTGGTGACACGGTCGCGTGGATATATTATTTGTCCAATTCCGAGTTTGTTTGATAGGGTTTTGAGCAGCGCGAAGTTAGACACGTAAAACAAGCGAATCCGGCCACTGTTTTGGTTTTCGGCGATAGAGGCGCCGGATTTCGGTGACGGCGATTGGGGTCTGAAAGGTTTCGGCGATACGGACGCGTGGACATATGATTCGCCTAAAACGGAGTTCATTTGGGTCGGTTTTAAGCTACTCGTATTTTGACGAGAAAACCGAACGAGCTGAAAGAAAAATTCGCGTTCTGGCATCAGCGGTGGCAGCGAAGGCGACACCAATAATTTTATGAGGTCGGGCATGTTGAGACGAACGCGTGGATAGGTGGTTCGCATGAAACGGAGCCTGTATGATCGAGATATGAGTAAGACAAGTTTTCTTCTCGCGTTGTGCTCAGCAATTTCGTACAAAACCGCTTAGAACGGCTTGTACGCAAAGGTATGACCCCATAGGACTTTATATTCATTGTTGGGGAGTATTTTTGGATATGGGAAAAATGCCGGGAATGACTTTCGGGAACGTTTTTTTGGTAACGTTAATTTAAGGGTTTTGTACGCGAGCGAGCGCGTCGGTTGTAAGGTTTGGGACAATTTAGACCGAGCTTGTAGCTGCTGGTCTAGAGTAGGTGGGTTTCTAATCCCCCTCTTTTAAACGTTTTACTGTTTTGGGGCTATCGTACACACATTCACGTGGTATTAATGTAATTAATCATGTTAAGGGTCACAGGTTCTATACCAATGTGCTTTGAGCATAAAATGCTTAATTGAGAGTCGTAGAGTTTTGGCGTGTTCCTAGAAATGTGTGAGTCATAGATACGAGATATTAATGTGCGACATGTTAAGGGTTGGACCGGGAGAGTCGGGCTTAAAGTTAAATGGTCATGATTGTATGTGGTATATGTTGTGTTAGGGTCGTGTGTAAGATGCAAGTGTAGTTAATGAGTCATGTACATGATGTGTGTTATGATATGGTTATATTTCTGTTGTATGTTTGGTGTCATTGTCCTTGTGGCATGGCGGGTATTGTGTTTGTATCGTTGTCATCACGACACGACAAACGGGATCGTGGAGGACGAGGTCCTTCGGGAAGTCACCAATGGTGACATTTATCTAATAGGATAATGATGAGCTCGGGGAGTGTTAATGCTCTGAAGAGGGTAACCCTGACGAGGGTGCGGTGATAAGGTATGTGTTTGCATACGTATATAAATATGTGTTAATCTGCATGCTAGGAATGAGTTGTATTTATTGTGTATAAGTGTTAATGTGACCTGTTGAATGTGACGTGTAGAGTTAGACTGACCGTTGAGTCAAGACTTGTGATGTGACATGTATAAGGGTTATGTCTGTTAATTGTGAGAGCCTTGGTTAAAGCCGGATGTGCTAATGTCTAGGGTAAGTTGTGTTAACCCAAAGTCGAGTTAATGTGTATTCTTGTATATGAGTTGCTAGCATAGTATGTTGAGTCTATGCTGTTGTGATTGTAAGGTAATTATTATCTATATTGGTAGTACGGGTTGAGTCTCGCGTGATAAACGGTTATGGGAATGTTGTGGGATGATAGGGGATTAACTATTCGTTAATAAATTGTAATATTATTTTTATAAGGACGAGAGGGTCTTGAGTGAAATAAACTAAAGAACATGATGTGATGGTTTTTGTTTAAATAAAACTATTAGAACTCACTCAGTATAGCTGACTTTGTGTGTACGTTAGATTGTTTTGCAGGTAGACGTATCATTGAGGTATCTTGGCTTGGAGGCGGTGTTACTCGAATTGGTTTGCAGGCATTCGTAAGGTAAGCATAATAACGTTAAATGATAATAAATGAGTTTTAAAAGACTTCTGCTGTAGTTTGAATTGCAATAAATGTGTTTTAAATGAAAATGACCCGTTATGAGAACTAACTGTAGGATGCCCGAGTTGGGGTCTTATAAAAAGGCTGTTAAAGAATCGACTTCTACACGAGCCACTAAAAAGTGGGATGCGGAGGAGTTGAATTTGGCTAAAGCGTTTGTTAACGTATCCGAGGATCCCATCATTGGTAAAATTAATACTTTTATTTTACTTTTTTAATACTTATATTATTTACAAAAATAATACTTTTATTTTTTAGGGAACGCTCAAAGCAAGACCGCTTTATGAGAGCGTGTTGCGAAAAAATATTTTATCTTGATGGAAGTCGGGCCCGATTACCGCACAACCAGCTAGTTGAGTTCTAAATGGACTCATATTAACAAAAATGTCATAATTTTCAACGGTATATACGAAGAATGTGAGTGGACCCGAAAGAGCAAGTCTAGTGATACGGATATTTTGATGCAAGCAACTGAACGTTTTCAAGACGATGTTGGAGGCATGACTCCAATTAGAATTTGGGATGTTTTAAGAAATTTGTAACACCCATAATTGGAACATCAATTATTAAAAACATTAAACACACGCGAAAGCTTTTGTCCCAATTTTTGTTTTTAAAAACCCTTGCGTACCACAAGGGATTTGACACCTCCCTTCGCGTACCGCGAGGGAGCTCCAAATCCTTGCCCGGAAGACAAGTCTCTCGCCTACCGCGAGAGACCTTGTCTAGGTCTTAGCGTACCGCGGGGAGACTGAGTAAACAGAAAGTTTACTCAGCTGCCAAGTTTTTAACACTTAACCATTTTTCAACAGTTTTCAATCGTACAGGACCCCAAAAATTTCCCAACACTTGGGTATTGACCAAAAACATTCATACCACACTTTTAACACCAAACTACATGATTCATGTACCAATTTACACCACAATTTAAGGGTTTTCCTTTAAACCCGATAAACACCAAAACGCATACGAGAACCCTTCAACGCCTTGGACTTGACTTGGACTTACATCGGAGCTTTTCCTACATAACCACATGAACATATCACCGTTAGTAATGAAGATAAACATATCAAACAAGTAATTACATCTTATTTTCACCTATTCACCCATTTGACCCATTTGCACCCAATTTAGTCAAAAGGCTTCTTATCACTTGCATTACACCTATAAGTTTCATTATCTTCATATAACATTCATATTACACTTTTCATTTCCATTATGGCACATAGGCCATAACCTCATTTCCATTATGATACTTAGATCATAACCTCATATCCATTATGGTATTTAAACCATAACCTCATATCCATTATGATACTTAGATCATAACCTCATTTACACATATCCATTATAGTATTACGACTATAACTACATTCATTCACCTCTATACACATTCTTAACACATAACACATTATGCATAACATATTACATATATCACCTTATATCACAAGTTAAATCTACTTGTTTTTACCCATTAACCCATTTGACCCGTTTGCACCCAATTAGTCAAATAAGCTTCTTAACACTTGCATTTCCACTACAAGTTTCATTCTTTTCGCATAACATTCATAGTCCAACTTTCCATATCCATTATGGCACTTCGGCCATAACCTCATATCCATTATGATACTTAGATCATAACCTCATATCCATTATGGTATTTTAACCATAACCTCATATCCATTATGATTCATAGATCATAACCTCATTTCCATTATGATTCTTAGATCATAACCTCATTTACACCTATCCATTATAGTATTACACTATAATTACATTCATTCATTGCACATATCCATTATAGCATTCAACTATAACTACATTCATTCTTTTGCACATAACTATTATGGTATTACCACTATAACCACATTCTTTCATTTGCACATATCAATTATAGTTTTATCACGATAACTACATTCATACATTTTCACATTCTAGTTCATGCATAAACATACACTTTCATTTCAACACATAATATGCATCATCAAACATATACCACCCATTTATCAACATTACTAAGTAAGTGCATAGGCACTTACCTTTTGGGTTAGAAGATCCCGCACCACCTTCTCGATTCACAATTTGATTACCTAAACATATACACCTAGTTTAGTAATCTAACATACATCAAAAACACATTACAATTAAGTTCATAACCCAATTTTCATTTCCAACCCAAACTGACCCGTTTGTGTTATTCTCATAACCAAACACCCTCTTTTAAACCAAACTCACCTACTTGAGTTTTATTTCCAATACCTTGACACTAATTTTTCATTCAATGATTTTCATTAGGTCAATTTGGTGTTCATTCAAGTGTCTAATACCACATAAACACTTAATCACTAATTTAACATTCTAGCATCATGATCTAAACACCCCAAATTTTCTTCATATGAACCCTAACTTCTCATAATCAAAATAAAAGGGTTCTAGGATGGTATTCACCACTCTTTACCTTTAGTTTAGCTAGATTATCTACAATCTAACACCAATTAACCACATGCATTCATAATTTTTGGATTTCTACAAAACCCACCAACTAACATATTCAAAAGTGAAATCAAAGGAAGATAATCACTTACTTGATGTTAGGAAGACGTTGTGTGAGCCAAAACCTTCACAAATCCAAGCTCAAATGCACGATTTAGGCTTCAAAATCGTTTTCTCCTCTTGGAATGAACGACCTCAAACACCAAATGAGCTCAATTTTGACTTTCATTAGTCAAAATGGCAGATTTTACCATTTACACTTTTGGCCCCTCAACTTTCATAACACCCATTTCATTACAAAACTAGTTAAAAACTAGTATAACCCCATTACTAACTTGAAACCCACTTGTTTCAACTTATTTCTAAAATATTATTTTCACCATAATATTATTTAGAAATATTTATTTATTTGAAAACGAAACCCGAATTTTGGTTCGTTATAAAATTCCCCTAAATGGCAAAAAATTTACATAAAAAATTGAGAAACCGGATCGTCAAAGAAACGATCCTCAAATGACATGACCGGTAGTCCCGCCGCATCCGATGGGAGATCTAGGTATGATATGAACTTAGAGGAAACGGATGAGGAGGACGTAATAGTACGCCTGATCGGGAAGAAAAAAGCAAAATCCCAATCAAGCATCGGGCTCCCCGTCCGTTCCGACACACATCGACATCGGTCAACAAATGATCGAGGAAATGCTCTAATTTAACGTGACTCAAAAAGAGATAAATGAATGGAAAAAAAAAAGATAAGATGGATATTCTCGCACTCGACCTTGATCGCTTTCACGGGCCAGACGAGCTTTTTTCGAGAGAAAACAAAACGCGATAAAGGCAAAATATGGGATTGAAGACTAGTTTTTTTTTAATTTATGTTTTTTTTATTTAATGTTTTTTTATTTAGTGTTTTTTTTATTTAATGTTTTTTTATTTAATGTTTTTTTAATGAAATTTGAATTTATTTTAAGTTGATGCGTTTAATACTAACTTGGGTATCCTTCCCTCACATGAGTATACCCCTTGTCATGTGAGAGCCAAGTGAGTGATACATCAATATGGTGTGTCGCCTAGGTGTCAAAAAGGTGCTCCAAGTGAGAGTATAGATCACACTCTAAGACAATGTGAGTCCTTATGTTCCAAAAGTTTTATTTACACCCTAACTTTTGATTTTCCTAGTGGTAAAAAGGTAGTCTCACGACTAATAGGTTGTGGATTCTAACCTTGTCCAGCGCAAAAAAAAAAAGATCATCGCAGTTAAAAAAAAATACATTTTAATCTTAGTTATTGATTAGAAAAAAATAGAAGGTTCAGATGCCTTTTTAACCTATCTAAATAAAATACATTTTTTAGCGGATTACATATATCCATCTAAAAACTTTATTAATTACACATATATTTAGTTTAACATTTTATTTATGTATATCCCTTTCATTAATTACATATATATACCCAACTGGATGACGGAATCGATCAGAAGCGACGATAGATGTTGGAATTGATTGGAAACAAGAATCAGAAGGTTAAGGTTGAGATCGATATAATAAAAATAGTCGTATTTCTTGTAATGTTAAAATTGTAATTTTATAAAAGAGATAGATATATGTAATTTAAGTTTTAAATTAAGTATAGATGTAATTAAGGTTAAAAATAGAGTGATTAATTGCATTTTAGTAGCATCTAAGTGTCTGTTTGGTATGGGGTAATGGAACGGACGAGGGAATGGAATAGACGAGGTAATGGAATGGACAAAGGAATGAAATAGACCATTCCATTCCATTGTCTTGTTTGGTTACCTTGAAGGAATAGAATAAATCATTACTTTATGTTGTTTTGTAGGAGGTGGTGGGATACCCAAGTGAGTATGGTGGATGATGGTGGGTGGTTGTGGGTGGGGGGTAGCGGTGGCGGTGTTGGGAGGTGGCGGTGGGTGGTGGTGACGGTGGCAGTGGTGGGAGGTGGCGGCGATGGGAGGTGGGGGTGGGTGGTCGCGGTGGATGGTGGTGGTAGCGAGAGATGGCGCTGGGTAGTGGAGGTGGCACCGCCGGTGGTGATCAGTGGTGGGTGGTGGAGGCGATGGTGGTGGTCGGTGGTGGTGGTGGGTGGTGGTAGGAGGGTGTGGTGGTGATGAAGGGTGAAAGAAGGGATGAAATGTAAAAAAAAAACAAGGGGGGTAGATGAAATGAATTTGAGAGATTTAGAGGGAATGACATTCTTTGTGAAATAGGTGATTTCATTTCATCGTCCAACCAAACACCATTTTTTTCATTTCATCGTAATCGTCCATTCCATTCCACCTCTCATTCCTTAATACCAAACACTACCTAAATGATAACCAATTTCCTTTTAGTAGGATTTCAAAGTTACATGATAAAAACAAAATGCTAGTATCTTACTAACCTAATAAATGAAAATATCTACATGAAACGTGTCACTATTCTAGAGAAAAGAACCATTTTTTCCCGCCCATTTCACTTTCACTATACAAGTACATATCTTCTATTTTTTTCATGCGGATCTAATGAGGGATCCGGGTATACTCGGTTTGACCCATCCAATATACACTCACAAACCTTTAATTCACCCGATGTTCCTTCTCTTCTCAAAACTGTCGAAACCCTAATTTTCCTTTTCCTTATCTTCTCTGCAACAAATATACAAGCATAATCATCGAATGTTCAACAAATCTACCACCCCCACCCATCGTCCCTTCAACTTCTGCCGCCACCAGAATAATCGAATGATCCGAAACCCTAATTTTCCCGTCTACCTGATCTGCAACAAATATACAAGCAATCGACGGATCTATCGTCTGAAATTCATAAGCCATACTTTTATTCGCCAGTGAGGGTGTGATGGCCGAAACTTTTATTCGCCATACTTTTATCATAGAAACCTCTAATTCGCCGGAACCCTATTCTCCCCCTGTTGAATCTCTGCCGCCACCAAAATCGTCGATTGTTGTAATATTGAAGGTCATATTATTTTCTGATGTTGTATTTTTCAGTATATTCAATAATCATCTTCACCGCCCTTTTTGCACCCATTAGTGTTCATGTTCGCGATTATACTTTTTTTTATGGTTTTGTAATTTTGAAGGTCAGTTTATTTTCTGGTTTTGTAATTTTTTATTAATGTTGTGTGATTTTTTAAGAAATGATTGCGAATCAAGCGGTTGCTGATGGATTCTGTATATCTTACCGCATAAAGTTATGAGTTAACTTCGTTTTTGCTTCATTTGGTTTGACCATTTTAACCATTTTGCTCCAATAGTTTGAAAATGGCCAAAACACTCCTTGAGGTTACCATTTTGTTGCCATTTTGCTCCCTGACATTAACTTTGTTAAATATTTAGACTAAATTACATAAAACAACCTTTAGGTATATACCAAATTACACCCGTAGACCTTAATCTTCATTAATTACACTGGACACCATTTATCTATATGGTTTGTATCAAGTTATAACCTTTAGACTAAACGGCGTTAGATTTTTCAGTTAAATGACTAATTTACCCTTCATTCTTATACTGGGTTAAAACCCATGTATTACATGGGTTGAATAAATACAACTTGTTATAAAACACCAGTTCCTATGTAAATTTGTAAATTCCAAAAATGCTATATAGTTATTTTTTTAAAATGTTTTATAGAAAAGAATGAAGAAATGTTCAAATTATAAAAATGTTTTATGAATAAACCTATTTTTTTAAAATAAAAAACGTGTTATAAAAGTAATTTTAAAAATTATTATTATTTAATAGGAAACAAAAACTATAAAAAAATAAAAAAAATTTAATAGTTAATAAGAAAGAGAGGCGGGAGACAAAGATTATAAAAAAATTAAAAAACTTGTATAATTAATATGAGAGAGAAGCGGGAAAAAAAAGTTGAGGATGAATGTGTGAGTGACAAGTGTCCGCTTAAAAATTTATTTATCATATAGTATAGATTAACAAATTAATACATATATATATATATATATATATATATATATATATATATATATATGAGGGACGGTTATCGTACAAAGAGCCTAAATCGTACGAAGGGCCTCCAACCGTCCGATTAATATGATCTAAGGTTGAGGATAACGCGGTGGCATAAACGTAATTACTTCGAAAAAATAACGCGTCGTCCAAATAAAAAAGGGCATAAATGTCAATTTTTTAAAAATAATCACACTTCATGCGTGCTTTTTTTACGTAATCACGTTTTTACGTAATTAGTTTTACGTAATCACGTTGTTTCATAAAAATTTTTACCGTAATCACGTTTTGTGTGATTGCAACTAATTTTAAACATTAATAATCGGCAAAAACAAATTATTGACAAAAACATTAATCAAAGTTTCTATCGAATGTGTGTGGATCTGGAAACGAAAACGGATAGGAACAAACAAACAAAACTAACTGAAAAATTTAACATCTGTTAGTCTAAATGTTATAATTTGATACAAACCATTTAGATAAAGGGTGTCTAGCGTAATTAGTGAAGATAAAGGTCCGCCGGTGTAATTTAGTATATACTTAAAGGTTATTTTCTGTAATTTACTCAAATATTTAAGTTAAAAGTAAGGGTATTTTGGAAAGTTTTCAGATAAGTATTTAAGGGGTGTTTGGTTCTTGGAATATGCACAGTTGTGCATTAAAGTGGGCGTTTGGATATAGCAATCTTTAAGGGGTGTTTGGTTATTGGAATATGCACAGTGATGGTGTCTATGCATCCAGTTCTATGGTCATTTGTACATTATGCAGGTTTCAGATTAACAAAAAAAGTTATGAAAACTAATATTTATTTCACAAATTGACTACATTTTCCCCCTTTTCAAACACACACACCCATATAAAAATTCTCTCAAGAAATATAGAGAGAGTGAAACCGGGAGAGAGGAAGGGGAAGATACCGGCCACATCCGGCGGCTCCTCCGACAGGAATCCAGTGACACCAACGACGGAGGTGGTATATGGTGGTGAAACCCAATGAGACCGGATGCTTCTCCGGCGATGCATGTGACTGAAACAGTGGTGGTGACGGGCTAGGGTTCCGCCCTAGCAGTGGTGACAGCAGGTGGCGGCCGTCGTTTCCAGATATCCCGCTATTCTGGCGGCTCTCACAACAGTGACTCGCGGCTAGTGGTAGCAGGGGTGGTGGTCGACTGAGAGTGGTGGTATTTCCGTCGGCTAAGATGAACTCCAGCAAGCGACGGCGGCTGTCGACGGTGGTGGTGGTGGTGGCGGCTGGGGTGTGAAAGAGAGATAGTGTTATATATTATTAGTGTAAAACTACCGAAGTACCCTTACTTTTAACTGAAATATAGTGTCATGGAGCAAAATGACAATTAAATTGTAACCTTAAGTAGTGTTTTGGCTATTTTCAAACTATTGGAGCAAAATGGTTAAACTAGAGGGAGCAAAAACGAAGTTAACCCTGCTTTTGAGGTATTTTTGATCAATCAAACCCAATTTCTGTTTGTTTACTTTTTGATGTTATAATTTGTTGTTGACTTTGTTTAGGATATGAGTCAACCAACACCAACTCAGGAATAGATAGCCAAGTATCTTCATGGATTGGAGTGGCGTTAAACATATCATTAGAGTTCACTACAAATTCGATTAGCAGACCCTATTTCGTTCATTTTCTTTTCTTTAGTTTTAAGAAATATTAATGATGTGTTTTAACTGGTTCTTGCGAACCCATAATTATTGGTATATTGTTTTGTTTATTTTAACAATCTGATCAACTTGACTTTTGAGCAATTTAGTTCAAAATTTGGTAGAATTGTTGCTTGGATATGAGCATGGCAATGCACATACGTCATTTTGTTGAATTGGAACTAAAATTGGTGTTTTTAACTTTCATTCATTCCTCACACGGGGAACATGAGAATTAAAACCATCAGATTATTTAGTCTTGGTAATTGAATTGTTCTAATTTTATCAGAGTATGTTCAATATCTCTATTCATTTCCTGTTTGCAATTTGATGATGCCACATTTTTTTATGCATTAATTTTTATAATGAAGTGTTGGCTCTAGAATATGTTCTAAGCCTCATCCTCATGTTTTCAATTATGATCTGCTTCTTCTAGATCCATGTGGTAATGTTATTCGCTGTTTATTCCAAATTTAGCTTAATTTTGATCGTAAACCGTACAAGATGTGCATTCAGTACAAGATTTAGTGTTAATTTGGATAACATAAAATGTTACATTTTAGGTACATCTATCTAAATTGTAATCTATTCCAGAAAATACATCAACAACAATAATGCTTTAACTCCTTCAAGTATAAACTTTTTTAGTTTATTATTATCGGTCTTGATTCCGGACAAAGGTAGGGTTTTTAAGAACGAAAATTGAAAAATGCCTTTACATTTTTACTTCACTTGTGGCCCCTAAAATGGTTTGACTAAATCTTAAATAATCATTTAGTGGCATCTTTTACAAACTTTTTAGGCTATTTAACATAGGTTTGTAACATCTTTTTTCGTTAATCAACCCGTGTAGTACACGGACTTGTAAGTTAGTAACGAATATATACCAAGACAATACTTATTTATTAACTTGAACATAACATTAATTAAATAGAAAAGTGATACCAAATCAAAATATCAAATGCACAAGTTGCCATAAACAAAATAGAAGTAAATCACGAAATATGTTTTAATTAAAGTCATAGTCTGTTATATCAAAATTCATAAAACATCAAATATAATATATTTCTTTTTATATAATACGCATCACCAAATTATTTTTTCAGTTTTATTAGTTAAATTATTATTATGTGTTATAAAATGAACTATAAGATGTATTTTTTAAATTATTTAATGAAGAAAACTTATAACTTGGTGGATATTAAGTTTTTCAGTTTTATTTAATGAAGAAAATGTATAGTATGTTACTTTTTAGTTTTATTAGTTAAACTATTATTACATGTTATAATGAACTATAAGATTTATTTTTTAAATTATTTAATGAAGAAAACTTATAAGTTGGTGGATGTTAAGTTTTTGTGTATGAAGTAATTTGGTGATGCGTATTATATAAAAGAAATATATTATATTTGATGTTTTATGAATTTTAATATAACAAAAAATATGACTTCAAATTAAAACATATTTCGTGATTTGACTTCTATTTTGTTTATGGCAACTTGTGCATTTGATATTTTGATTTGGTATCACTTTTCTATTTAATTAATGTTATGTTCATCAAAAGTAACAGATAAAATATTAAATAATTAATAGTTTTCATCAACACTTATACTTTGTAAACGGGTAAGGTTAAACTCGGGTTCGCTTATTAATTTTGGCTTGTATAAAATAGTTTAAACTCGGCTCGTCTCGAGCTCCATGTCTAAACTAAAGATCAAATCGCGTTTCAAGCTTATGCTTGGATTTGGCTCGACTTGTTCGATTTGGCTCGGCTTGTTGTATTTATTAACTATTTAATTTATATACATATGTAATAACTTTATATACATTTAAAATAATAATTTTTATATATAAGATAATACGTATTACTTGGTTAATTTTATCAAAAAAATTTATAAAATACTTATTATTATGTAAATATATGTATATTATATTAAACAAAAGTTATATAAATAATCGACTCAGTTAGCCTCGTAAGCCTAGTCAACATCGATATATGAAGCTTAGGTTAAATCACGTTTATTAAATAAACTCAAACGTAGGTTTAAGTTTGAACTCGTTTAACCTCGGTTCAATTTAAAATTTTAACGAGCCGGTCTCAAGTAACTCACAAATGACTCGATTAATTTACACCTAGTCTAACTTTATTTGTTTGTGACCTATTTACTAATATCTTGAATTATTCGGTAAATCATTAAGAAGCCTAAACTTCAATAAACAAAACAAAAGTCGAATCATACATGACATTATTTTAATTATCATATATGCATTTATGCAATATTAATATGTATTTAATTAAACACTTTATGATATGCATGTTGCATTAAATTTAAAGGGTATTGTAATCTTTCATAATATAGAAAATTAAAAAGACCAATCAATTCTCTTCATCTTTTATGAATTCACATTGGATTCCCTCTTTACACTTCAAAAGTTGACTTTTTCAAAGATTTTAAAGTCAACATCAAGAATCAAACACAAAAACATTAGAATTCAAATTGAAAATCACATCAAGTAGCCAAACAAGCTTCCCAGAATTTTCTGTCAACCTCTCTTTCATCTAAAGAATCAACACAAAAGTTATGAGATCTCTTTTGTTGCTTAGATGGATTCATAATCTTCATGTTCTTGTCATCAAAATCTATGTTACCATCATCATCATCATCATCATCATTGATGTTACCATCTTCATCATCATAGATAATTCTCCTTTGAGATAGGTGATCGTTTTGGCTATCACCATATCTTGTGCTAATGTAAGATGAATGATCATAGCTACAAGACTGAGCATCATCATCATCATCATCATCATCATCATCAAGAACATCACCCTTGTCATCGAATCGAAACGATACGCCTTCAGATTCATCCATGACTACTTCATGTTCTTCATGATCATGATCATGATCATGATGATGAACATCTGATTTGACTTCTTCAGAATCACCACTAGACTCAAATAAGAAAGGCGTCACACTCCAACAACAATTCCATTCCATCCCTCTCACACACTTTCTTGAATGGGGTTTGTGGACTTTTGAAAAAGCTTAGAACTTTAATATGTTTATCTGGGTATATGTGTGTGTGTGTATATATATGGGAGGAGAGCTTGGTGGGGTGGGGGTGGGGGTGGGGTGGGGTGTTGGCCGACTTGTTGGTTGTAGGGATTTCTTCTAGAAGTAGGGAAGCCATCCTTAATTTGACTTGCACGTGTCTACTATATTTTTGTTTACAGATTAGACAAATTTAGTTTCGTTAATCCACTAAGGTTAGGTGTCACAAAATGGAAAGGTGTGATGAGTTACATACCATATTGAATTGGAAAGTATAACTTTTTAGAACATACTAAAATGGATCTTTGTGAGTTAACATATATTGACACATAAAACATTTTGGTGTATGTTGTTTGGTCTAAAACTAGTTCAACTTCACTTGTTTATAACACTAAATTGTTTTTCATGGGGAGGGGCGATCGGAATTTTAACGCGTATATAACACTAAAAATAATATATTCATGGAGGGCGGTTGCCCCCATTCTCAAGGCATAGGTCCGCCATTGCTCATGCCTCAACGTGACACAAAGAAGAATAAACAGGCATAAGAGAAATAATTCCATGACGGAATGATCACAATCAGACATTGACTGTGTAATTCGTTCTCACAAATTATGTCCCTTTCACTAAGCCAAGATCCGATTTTCTACTTCATCGCGTACTTTAAACATTAAGAAAATTAATAATCATGTAAGTAAGACTTGACTTAGAAAAGAAAAGAGAGATGATGCTTATTTTGTTAAACATATTCTATTATCTAAAAAAAAACCAACATGCTTACGAATAGCAATTTTGTTCACCCAAAAGTTGTTATTGGTCAAGTGTGCCGCTCCAATTTCTTTAATTACTCAATTTCTATATATATTTCTTATTTTAATATTATAATTGATTTTAAACATATTTTGGATTAAGATATAACATTTTAGAAAATTCAGAATATAAATTTTATATATGTTTTGATATAAATTTTATTCAAAACCGAACCGGGTCAAATATGATATATTTTTAGTTCTTTTTTTTAATTCGCTTTCGTGTTTTTTAACGCTCTTTTTTACAACGACATAACTTTTTCTTGATTTTTGATTAAACCATTGCGACGTTTTTTTTAATCTACGTTTTGATATTTATAACCGAGCCGTCGTAATTTCATACGCTTCTCTTTACATACTTAACCACGTTAATATCACTGCCGCAATGCACGACACCATCCGCCAGTTTCCTTACAATAAGGAAAAAAAAGCATTGTTTCTTTAAAAAATATGGTCTCTGCTCCTTTTGAACACACACCCATCCTTTTGACTTGGCTTACATTTGAAAACTTCTCATAGAAAAAGATTCCTTCCAGAAAACATTATTTAAAAAAAGGTCTAGTTGGTTTTATAAAAAACATTAGTTTTGTAGGGTTTATATGTTTTTATAAAAAATTGGTTAGGATCGAATATATATGGTTCCATTTTTTTTTCCAAGTGTTAGTTTATTGGATGGTCGATGCACAATTTGGTGGCATCATCACCTGTGGATCTCATTTATCAACTTGTACATACATGGGAATTCTTTGGCGGTAGATCCATGGCATCGTCTGTAACATATTGTGTGTTTTTGTGTAATCTTTTCTGGTCAACTTTTGGTTAATGTATTTATGAGATTGATTTTGAACATATGAGTGTTTTTAACTTGTATGTATTTATAATTCTTATTATCATCAAAATAAAGTAAACTAGAAAGTGCTCCGCGATCCGCCGTGGGAACGGATTTTAAACGGTTGAGGCGGTGATATGGCTAAGCACACAAAAAAAAGTGGTTAAATAAATTTTGCTCCACGCTCCGCGGCAGGAGGCGGATTTTAACGGTTGAGGCGGTCACATTGATGCGTCTAAGCACAAAAAGAAACACATGAAATTACAGCGGTTCGGTTGTAGAGGTTGAAACATAGATAAAAGACGTCTAGATAACGGTACCGATGTTTTCAGTCTGTGTCGGTCTTTGTCTCATTCTTTACGGTTGTAAGACGATATAACCCACGACTCCTAAAAAATAACTCTATTTTAAATACGACTCCGTCTTTAATAAAATTTACACCGGGACGTCAACAATAAACAAATAAACAAACAAATGTGAAAATTATTAAGAAAAAATTAGATTATATATAATAAGTGGGTAAACTCGAAACTTGAAAACTTAAAAATATCAAAGTTAAACTTTATAAACTAAAGGGGTGAGTTTGTCATTTGGTTAGTTGAAGTTGTCGGTGACCCTTTGCCACCGACACTTCTAAATGAGAGTATTAACAATTTTAATTGGGCATGTATTCACTAACAATCATCTACCTCATATATGAGGGGAGTATTTATAGTAGGGGTGAGTAAACCTTAATCGTTAACCGAAATTAACCGATAATCAAACCGTCAACGAACCGAATTAACCAATAACTGAAATTAACCAACGGTTATGATTAAGGTTCTTTGATAAACCAATCACTTGGTTATGCACTACTAGATAACTGGGCATTTGCGACCGCATTTTCGGTCATAAAACGGTCGCATTTGCCCTGTTGCGACCGTTTGCGACCGAAAATGCGGTGACAAAAATGCACGTCGCAATTGCCCTGTTGCCACCGAATTGCGACCGCTACTACAATTTGCGACCGAATTTGCAATGATAAAAACCGTCGCAAATTTTGCGACCGCCTTCTTTTGCCACCGCTTCACTTGCCACCGCCTTCTTTTGCGACCAAATTGCGACCGCTTCAGTTGCTACCGATGCCACCGCTTCAAGTTTGCCACCGCCTTCTTTTGCGACCATTTTGTGGTCGCAATTCAATCACAAATCCAATACATAATAAAAAAAAAACCTTTTTAAAATTTTTTTATAAATCTATTTAAATTCCAAGAAATACTCGAATACAAATTAACTCAAATGTATCAAAAATCTCATAAATTATATATATATATATATATTCAAACTACTATACAAAATCATAAATTTCTAAACAAAATATACAATAATCAAACAAAGAGATCTCTAACAAAACTTAAACAAATTATGAGATGGCTCTTTCTTCCATTTCATCTTGAGTTGAACACTATAACTAAGAAGAATGCACCAAGCCTGCTAAAATGAGAGGAAGAAAACTCATCAACATAGTAGACGGGTGGATGCCAAAATCCTAGAACCTGCATGATAATGGTCAAATTAAGGATGCAAGTTAATTATGTCATCCAAAAAAACTATAGATAAATTGTTAAAAAAATGTCAGAAAAGAAATTACCTTGCACGTAGTATCAAAGCCAAAACTTGTAGGAACTTCTTTGCATTTCAAGTCCCCACCAATAGTCTTTGGGCATCCAATGACTCGAGTTTTCAAATTCTTGCTCCTGTGGGATATATATAATAAAAAAATGTACACACACACACAAGGGGAGAAGAACTCACAACTATCAAAACTCATTAAGGTAAAATGGTAAATAATTCACCTAAAATATTCAGCAAGAAGGCCCGTCGCGATCAAGCTTGGTTGCTGTATCTTCAGCTTGCTTAAACTGCAACCAATGAACCAAGTGCATAGTTATATAAACTCAAAATCTGAAAATGCTTGAAGCAGGTAAAAGGCATAGAATAGAGACACAAGAGATTGCTCACCCTAAACAGGTAATGAGATCAGCTTCTTCTTTCAAACTCATAATCATCCGAAAATGTGAATGTTATATGTGAGCATATACCCTAAACCTCTACAATACAACTTTTATTTTATTTTGACCCCCTTGAGAAGTTATGACTGCACCACTAGTAAAAGTATACTATACAATTTCGTTGAAACAAGTAGTATTTATTAAAATCAACTACTTAAGAATGAGGTGTCCATTGCAAATGTTGATTGACTTAGGCATACAAAACTACTAAACAAGTGGATGCATTCAGAGTCCCAAGCTTGCATTTGGATAAATCTGAATCACAACACATTATTTTGTGTACTTATTTTGGCACCTCTGTCCAATTTCTTAGCATCCTCCTGAGATATGGCGCAAAATATTAGTCAATATCCACATGGATCAATATTCTAAAACTCATATACTTACATGAAATATGAACCCTATCATGTCATTGTAATCAAGAAACTCCTTCCATTGTTTCCCAATATGCTCATCTGCAAACAACCAATCGTCAGATCACGCAAAAATGTTAAAATAACAGTTTGACAGCTCTATTTACCTGTGCAGCATTGGCATCATTTTTGGTCGAGAGAACCATCTTTTCCTGCCTTGAACTCACATTAAAAACGGCCCCACATATCTCTATTTACCTATATCAGCCTTTGAGTTTCACGCCAAGCTTTATAATTATTGTTTTGAAATACTTTTCGAGTACCGTAGCTTTATATTCTTGTTTTGGATGAATTTTTAACTTTATGTGTTACATTTTTTTTGTGTAAATTGACTCAAAATCTTGTTGCTCATGTATGGCCTAACAATATGAAAATATAAAGAACATCAATAGTTGTATAATTCAAGATTGCAATGCAGACCCTTTGAGTTTATATAAACACACCCTACTGTACATACAAGATACCTGTAAATTTATAGACAAGTATCAATATACTTCACCAAATAAACATAAGTTGCAGCTACGGTGCAAATATATATCCTTGACATAAGAAGAGTTTAAAGGAAATCATATAATCATATAAATCTTTGGTGCTGTTGGGCAGGCTTACATTGAAAAGGGGGCCAATAAGAAGCTTAAACAGAAGTAGCGAAATTCCGTATTAAGCAGATCATTGTGCAAATACTCGATTAAAAACAAACAAACAAGCCCTAAAACCTTAATATCCATTTGCCTTTGCAATTCATTCTTATATCAAATTAGCACCCAATCAGATTTAAACAAATACAAAATCTTCAAATCAAATAAGTTAACAACAAAACAAATAAGGCCTAAACCTTAATAACCACATGTGTAAATTACCTTCTCTAATTCAATCTTTCAAACTTGCAAGCAAAGGTAAAGAAGCCCATGAGAAGAAAATTATAAAGACTCACACAGTCGGTAAACGTTTCTCCCACAAGGCCTCCACCGTCTTCTTCTCGTTCCACTTCAATAGCTACCTGCAAGGGTATATATCATGCATATCAGCAGGTGAGACATAATGAGGATGAAAACAAACACCAATTTAGGAAATCAAAAACCTAGGTTAGGATTTTGTACTTCCTTATTTGATATATAAGGTCAGATGCATATATAAAAAAGAAATAGAAATATAATTCAGTGTCTGAAACAAAAAAATGTTTTTGACCTCTCATCATCCTATATTCATGAAAATTCTACTTACAATACTCTTTTGATGCATATCCATGCCTCCAGTCAAGACTAGAGTTAACACTAGAAATTATCAGGACATGTGTTATTGATATTAATCTAAGGTTTCTATTTACAGTAACCAACCTTACCCTTCTAACACCTTTCTCTTAAATTCTTAATGTAATGCATTCATATAACATATGAAATACTTACGATTGTTTTAAAACTATTAAGACTAGTTACCCGAACCACTATGTACAAGGATGCTAGATTCTACTTCATAGGGATTAGTCCCCCTTCTTATAAAAGAGAAGAAAATGATATATGTAATGAGACAAATTGCATAGAGTACGACTTGCTTCAGGCAAACCTATGCAAGTTGGCAAGTCACTTCCGGTGAACTGGTCATATAATCAATGATAAACAACACATTTTATGCTCTCATGATCATGCTCCTTATCTTCACTCAGCTTATTCCATCCTTGTGTTCCCAAGAAACAGTTGAATGATGCAATGAACATTCAGAATGACTTGTAGGTTCTAAAGAGCTTGTCAATACATTCCCTTGATTTGTATTGAAATTACTTTTTAGAACATTTATAGCAGTATTATTATACGGTGGTTATAACACAGTAAGAAATTAAAACCTAAATCCCTAAATTCAACAACTTGCCTCTGCTACATGCGATAACAAAATTTGGTCAAATTGATGTGATAGAAACATGAATCATGAGATCAATTTCATTGTTATTCACTAGCTTCGAATGAATAAGTTAACAGAGATGAAAGGAACATAATATCGAGAGTAATTTACGGCATGGATTCGTGAAATGAAAAGATTCAACTACGAAATTAAACAACTAACAACACATTGCATCAGGAATGAATCAAAAAGGAAAAGTTTACCAGAAATTCCAGATCTAAACGATTGAAACTTTAGCTCTAGCTTCTTCAAGTTGTTTCTTCGCATCTTCAGCTCCGTCTCTCGACTCGATACTCCTTACTTGAATTTCTTCGAAAGTCCTTCAATCAGCTCTTTCACCTCCTTCAGCACCAGGCTCGTCAAACCTCTAACGGCTTTAATCGCCGCTATCCTCGCGTTGCTAGGAACGTCATCAATCACAACGTCGAATTCCGTCTTTTCCTCGACGGCCTCGGTTGCATCCGCTCCGGCGCCGCCAGGTGCGGCGACGACGGTGGCAGGAGCGAAGGATGAGGCGGTGACTTCGAGCTTGTCCTGAAGGTACTCCACCAGTGACGGTGTCTGTGCTAGGGTTAGGTTTGAGATTTCATCACCTAGCTATACAACCTTCTCCTCGGCTACGACGGAGGAATGTCGATCTGTGGCTGGATTTGGTGGTTCGAAGGATTGTTTGGGGGAAAATAGTGATGGAGATGCAGGCTGAGTGGGTGATTGTAGAGAATAGTTTTTACGCATTTTAAGTAAAAAGAAAAATAAAAATAAAAAAGTCCCTCTCAAGTTTTGCTACCGACACACCGGTGCCAAATGCTAATTTTACAAAGTGGTGGCAAATCGGTCGTTAATTTTGCCACCGTCGTTAACGGTGGCAAATTTTTGGTTGCAATTGTCCATTTTTCTAGTAGTGATGGTTATTAGGGGTGAGCAGGAAACCGAATTAACCGACAAAATCGAACCGAAAATAACCGAAACCGACATTTTCGGTTCGGTTTCGGTTATTCATTTACCCATAACCGAACCGAATGTCATCAATTTGTAATATTTTTATGATAGCACCCATGCTCCTATAACATTACACAAACTTAAGAACACCATATTCATATTGACTTTTAATACAACTATCTTCTTTTGGTGTCTTATTTATGTAGCATTTTCAATATGTCTTTACCATTATAAATGTTAATTTACTTGAGATTGAAGAGAAAAAGTATCCAAAAAAAGGTTTGTGGCATCTCACATTGAATGGAAGAGACATATAGTCAAGGGAAATATGTTATAAATAAAGAACAGATGACACCCAACTTGAATGAATAAAGCTTGGATGTCTTTTTTGAGACTTTTGACATTAGTATTTCATGTTTTTTAAGTTTGTTTTTAGTTAATAAATGTTATTTTAGGGGTGTGCATTGCTTAGCCTAATAGGTGGTTAACCGAACCGAATGCACTTAATTAACCGATTAACCGAAAACGATTGGTTATTAAATTTCATTAACCGAAAGTTTCGGTTTCGGTTAGAGGTGAAAACCGAACCGAACCGAACCGTGCACATCCCTAATGGTTATGATCATGGTTAAGGGTGTCACATAACCGAACATTAACCGAACCGATACAACCATATGAATAAAATATATGCACAAATAAATAAGTAAAACTAGAAACATATCATAAATATGTAAAACTAATACATTAGTTATGAATTTATGACTAGAAAAAAAATATATTACTAACATAATCTCGTGTGTTTAACTAAAATGGTTAGGAGGTTTTATGATAAAAATAAATTTGCGTGATTTTATTCACCACGTGTAGTTTTTTTTACGTGATATATTTATTAAATGTGATTAGTGATTCCAGAACGAAAGTGGTTCGTTAACTAAACAAGCATTTATAGTTATGGAAGAGGCCAAACCTAACCCATAACCAGCTTTACACACCCTAATTTATAGAGTGAGTTATTAATGTGTGCATTAGAGCGACAAGAGGCATCTTGCCGCATGATGAATCTTGTATGCCGAAGAATCGACATGAATTATTAATGCTAATGGAGTTAATCCTTTAAGGACACACAAGAAATAATGTAATTGATCAATGGTTGAAAACTGTATCATCCCAACAAAATCAAAGAAAGTACGACTTCATGTGTTATCGATCAATAATTTAAAACTAGAAATGGGAAATAGATTGATACGAGAAGATTAAATCTATATATAATAAATAAGTAATTAGTTATAGTATGTGTCACAATTTTCTATTGAATCTAATATTTTTTTTCTCACTTATTTCTTCTTTGTTAATAATCATTTAATATTTTTTTTATTAATTTCTAAATATGTATTATTATTTAATATTTTTTTTATAGTATCTTAAATATTCTTGTAAAACATGAGCTTTATTTATCAAAAGTCATGTATTGCCTTCTCTAATTTCCCACGCAACAAATCAAATCGACGACTGGATCTGACCCTTCTAAAAGTCGGTGATTTCTCTATAGTCAAGAGTATAAAACTAAAAAAAGTACAAATAACTAAAGTAAAGCAAAGACATTTATATTTAAATAGTTATATCTTTATTATAATAAATAATAGTTATATCTTTATTATAATAAATGATTAACTTTATCTTCTTTTTCTGTCCAATCAACTAATCATTTTTTCGTTCAAACTAATTCAACAAAATAAATTTATATTTTGCTTAGATGATTTTAATTTTTGAAATTTGAAAAGGAAGTTTACAATAATTGTTCATTTATTATTATTATTATTATAAATTCATGGTTATTTATGTAAGTAATTAACCGCTTTAATTGTGATTATTTATTAATTGGTGCCCTTTTGAATTTTTTATGTAACGATCAAACCGGTGTTTCGAACAATGTACAAGTGTATTGAGTTTCTTTTGTCCTATTTTTTGTGAATTTAATTGGAAGATAGAGAAAAAGGCAACGTTTTTAGAACCGAACCGGACGTCGAACCGGTCGGACCGGATTTAAGAACCGGACGACGTCATAAATATTATAAAAATATATAAATCCAAACAACCATTAATCCTTTCAAAAACCACCAACAAGCCAATTCTAATAATTTTAAACTAATAATTACCTACGAAATACGAAGCCAAGAGACTTAAAAAAGATTTGAAAAAAAATAGTCAAGCGGTTCGCCCGGTCCGCCCACCCGGTTTCCGGTCCGACCACCGGTTCGTCCGGTCCGACAACCGGTTCGCTGCAGGACCGGTTCAACATATGTAACCGGACCGGTCAGACCACCGGTTCCCGATCCGATCGGTCCGGTCCGGGTTTCAAAACACTGGAAAAAGGGTTAGTGTAATTTTTTATAAATTATTATTTTTGAGTTGGGTTTTATGGATTATTGTTTTCTATTTTCCAGAGATTTAGGGTTTTAATTATTATGTTTTTGGGATAGGTTTCAGGCGAGCTCTTACACATAGGGCTGTAAACGAACCAAACTGAACCGAATGAAGCCTTGTTCGTGTTCGTTCGTTAAGCATTGAACTTGTTCACGAACGGTTCACGGACACTAACCGAACGAACTTTCATGTTCGTATTCGTTCATTAAGAAAATGGGTTTGTTCACGAACGTTACCGAACGAAACGTTGTTTAGGACTTTTGATGTCAACCCTAATGCTTACATGATTTAGGATTGAGGGAAGCTTACATTATTTAGAATTGAGAACTTAGAAACCCTAATCGAGTAATAGTGGAGAGGGAAATGACGCATAAATGAGAATATAGTTTTCTATTTTACTTAGTTAATTGTTAGGGTAATAAAAAATTTAAAAATTAAAGAATATAAAATGTTTAGATAAAATAAAACAGAAATATACAAAAATCTTAATGAACATCTTAAACAAACGAAAATGAACAAACATAAACGAACGTAAATGAACGAACGCTCACGAACAACTTACCGAACGTTCACGAACAGATTACCGAACGTTCACGAACATAATTGAACGAACGAGACATCTGTTCATGTTCGTTCATTTAGTTTATCGAACGAAATTTCTTCTTCATGTTCGTTCATTTATTAAACGAACGAACGTAAACGAACTTCCCGCCGAACGGTTCATGAACTGTTCGCTGAACGTTCAGTTCATTTACAGCCCTACTTACACATGATAGGCCTTCAAGGTTGGAAATAATTTAAAGATGCTACAACAGATGTTGCATAGAAAATATAAAGAGCTCGTCTAAGTGGCCTTCAAGGTTAGAATGGTTTCAAGACGCTCCACTGAAAATTGAAAAATTAAATTTTTACTGGAGTGACCCAAAAAACATTTTTTTGTCTAAATCTTTTGACACTTTTAAGTAGTTGGCATATTAAATATAAGTATTTAAATAATTATGAATTGTGTTGCTTTTATTATTCAACCTGTGCAATACAAGAGTTTCTAACCTTATAATTTAATATTTTCTTGATTCAACTCGTGTAATACATGAGTTTCTAACCTAGTTATTAATATATAACTAAACATTATATAGCTTTTAACACTGCAAGCTCATGAACATAAACTTTTGAGTAAATTACACATATTGTCATTTATTTATACTATAAATTACATTATATGTTCTTTGACTTCAATAAGTACACTACAAGTTCTTTTTTTATATATTTTTACACACTATATGTCCTTTACACTAACCCCCATCCATTTCCAACGTTAACACTTATTATATGCCTATCACATGATGGGTATAATTGTCATTTTATCCTTTTTTTTTCTCTCAACAGGTGCCATATATAAGTGATTTATCTTCTTCATCTTTTTTTAATCTTTATTTTACCCCTGATGGGAATACAATTACTATGAAAGAGATGAGAAGAGAACCATAACAAACTAATCAAATTATTTTAGTAATCTTACGATTGCCTCATGAAAATAATATACAGAGGCATTCTACAATAATGGAATCCTTTTTGTTTGAAAGTCAAAACACAACAAATGTCATGAGTTTTGAAAAACTTGAAACCGCAGATTAATTAAAAAACCCACTATTTCCCCGATTATAACGAATTCAAATCAAATCATCCCCCGACAGCTCCTAAAAAGAATTCGATGCGGTTTCTGATTCGGTTGATACAAGGCAGGAACTGTATTCTCCAAATCACGACAGTTCATCCCTAACCTTGTTTCACCTCCTATTAAAAAGCAAAAACCGACATTGCCGGCGAAGCCGTTCTTGAACTGTACCAAGCGAATCGGAAAACCACCGTGGCGGAGATTAAATAAATGAGTAAAAATGCATCTCTAACCTTGTTTCACTTTCTCTCTCTACACTCCTCCTCACTCTCTCCCTCTTCGGAGATCCAGCATATGCGATCCATCAGAAAACCCAAGCCAATAAGAAGAATGACCTTTGGAAAGCCGTACGATTCGATGACTTTAGAGGCGGTGAGGTTTTCATCGTCAGAAGGATGGGGATGAGATTGAGAAGGATTAAGAAAGTGAAGATGATGATCAATGACATTATTTAGAGTTTTTTTTCTAGGGTTTTGATGGTTAGATTGGATCTTAATTTGGGAAATTAAGATGTTTTGTACTTCTGTATGAATTCTCCTTTAAAACCCGATAGAAAGATAGAGAGAAAAGTAAGAGAGAGTAAATAAATTACATAAATGGTCTTTTTAGGGGTAAAATTACTATAATACCCTCATGTTTAATGCACATATTTAGGTTTAACAGAAAAACTTAACATCAGTTAGTGTAAAGGACATAGGGTGTGCAAAAGTATATAAGAAAAAGACTTTGGTGTACTTATTGAAGTCAAAGGATAAAGAGTGTAATTTCTAGTATAATTAAAGGACGATATATGTAATTTACTCTAAACTTTTTCACATGTGTTATATTGTAAGCAAGTTTTCTTTTATTTGAATAACAAAGGTGGTCTGGTCTGGTATAAATAAATTAGAAATAACTTAATTATAAATTAGAATCTTTATTATTATATTAGGAGTTGTTTAAGGCTAGCACAAAATAAATACATTCTTCTTTACCATGTGTGTTATGAATTAGAATTTTTCGTTTAATAAATATACAAAAAAGCAAAGTTATGAAAGAATAAGATTCGTGTATAAATATTTATTACTATAAGTGTGATTAATTAATTTTTTGTAAAATAAAAGCAAACAAATGCTAAATGACAACTTAATCATGAACAAGTAGCCTCCATACTTAAGAGACTGAACTCTGAATACTGTATTTTATTTTAATTATTTCATTATTATATTCTCATACTACACACGTCTTAACTTTAAGAATTTTAACTTTTAATTTGAACATTAAATTTAAATACTGTTTTTAATTATTAATTCATTTCCATGTTCGAACTAAGAAATTTATTAAATTTTGAATTAAAGATATATCATTATCATTTTAGCATTCCATTGGTCAAGAACAAAATTTTAGAAAAAAAACATTACTTACAAGTATCACAAGTGATTTAAAGATAAAAATAAAAATTACAGTTTCAATAATTGTTTATTATGATTCTTAATCAGGATTAAAGAGGAACATGAAAATAGTTAGGTCTAAGTTGTTATATCTAACTCGTTTAGTAAAAAGCTTATTTTAAGTTTGACTTGTTTAATAAATTTAATTAAATGGCTCGTGTTTGGGTTAAATTGTGCAACCCATTTAAATGAACAAGGTCAACCAGTTTAATCAAACTAAAAGTGAGCTATTTACTAAACGAGTTAAAAAATTAAATGAATCGTGTTTGGTTTGAATTGTGCAACCCGCTTAATCAAACTAAAAATGAGCTATTTACTAAACGAGTAAGAAAATAAACGGCTCGTATTTGGGTTAAGCTGTGTAACCTGTTTAAACATTGTCAACCCGTTTAATTAAATAAATTGACCTGTCAAACTGTTTAAAATTAGAATAAAATATGAAAAAAAATGTATATTATAAGGTACATCCACTAACTCATTTAACTATTTGGTACAATTTGTTTGGCTTGTTTAAATAAGTAGGTTACATAATTTTTTTATTTGTAAGAGTTAAAGTTAATATTTTTTTTTAAATATAAAATAGAATAGATAAGGACGATTATAATAAAGTGGCAGGTAAACGGGCAACAAGCTGCGCCGCAACCCTCTTTTGGATAGCAAAACCAATCCTACTAAAAACAAAGCTTTGTGTTTTTGGGGCCGAAAAATTGTTATGAACGACCCGTTGAACCTTTTTCAGAAATTCCACAACCTCTAGGGCCAAGAAACCAAATGTATCAAAAGCAAAAGGGATAACAATTGTTGATTCTCAACACAAGCTTTCTCGTGTTTAGCGACTTTGCCTGATTCCGCCTACAATGCAGCCTGGCCTGCAACAAACCCATTGTCATTGAGCTCCCCAAGAGGGGACACTCATGTAAGATCCACACAAGCGTGTTTTCCCCTTGCCCACCCAAACACAAGAATACCAATTGGCCGTAGAGTAGACCTCCCTTCAAGCGGATCTGTCAGAAAGTTCACATGTTCCTCTTTTTTAGAAAAGATTTCTGCTCGCTTAAGAACATCACATAGGACATTTCTAACCATGTCATGCCTATATTTAAAACCATATAATTCCTTGCAATGGATCGCATGCTCCCCAAAAGAATCTAAACAAACTTTGCGGCAAATTGGGCATTGCTCACCAGTCGGAAATAAAGGGATCATAAGTCGGTACTTAAGGATAGCTCGGTACTCCACGGTCGACATATGTTGGCTAGTACTTCAATGAGGATGACTGTTAGGAAATTCTGAGCCCGGAGACATTCAAACGCCGCTTTTTGACGAGGAGATAGATCAAACTTCACTCCCAAACTCTGGACGATTCTACTAAATAGGGCACTCGTCAAAGCATGTTGGACTTTAGGGGGGTGTCCTTATTAGAGAAACTGCTACCAATACCATTGACACCTATAACACAAATAAATATATGCCGTTACCAAAGCATGTTGGGCTTTAATACGAATAGATCTATGTGCCGTGTTCGAGCTCATAAATTCAATTTGAAATACGAATAATACCATTGACACCTATAACGCTTATGCATGTTTTTTATTATTTTATTTATTTAAGAGCTACCGATTACAAAGTATATTCTATGTCTATAAGCAAATACTAATTTTAAAAATATAGTAAACATCTAGACGGAATGTTATAAACCGTGTCAAGTGATGTAAGTCGTATAAAGGAAAAATGTCGTACAGATGTAGACACAACATATAATAATTAGTAGTTGTATTTGATTTCAGACAAGGGGTATAAAAACAAAATCATCGTTGTTTGGTTAAACAACACTTGGGTCAACTTTTATTATAACTAATGAAAAAAACACAAAAAAATTATAAAAACAATCCCGCATGTTGAATATATAATTCCACGATTTTGAATAAAATTTATAATCAAAGGGTATTTGTTCCGATGGTATCAACGTCTGTTAAATTGTGCCCCTCCCCACGATGTCGAGGGTTCTAGTCCCGCGATGTACAGTGGTGTAGAATTTAGGAGCATATTATATTGCCGTTAGAAAAAGAATAAAATTTATATAAAATTATAGATAAAATAAACACGTCGCAATATTATATTCGAAATTTCATGAAACATTATATACAAAGGTAATAAGAGGAAAACAAATTTAAAATAAAAAAATAATAAATATATTATATATGAGCATGCTCCCTGTAACATCTCGTATTTCGAAAGCGCTAGTTCCAGTGGCGGACCCAGAAAAACTTTTTATGGGGGTTGGAGATTTATTGAGATCTATTGTCAATAATTAAATATTAATATTTTTCTGCCCGAATCGGGCCGGATCGAGTCACACAAGCAATTGATTAAAACTAACAAAATTAAAAATGAACAATAATAATACAATTTTTGTCATTAGAAATGCACAAAAAAATATCCTTATAATTGTTCTTTACGGGTTTTCAAGTTTGCAAATCTTATGTCCGCTTTCATATTCATGTAGTTTGGAAGCACAATCTTAAGGTTTTCCTTATCATGTTCATTAAAATCATATGGATACTTCTCGGGTAACAATATGATCTTTGGTATATCAAACTCACGAAAATTATCACAAGAACTCAAAGCAGATATATAATAATGAAACACACCACTTTAAAAAAAAACAATACTTTAACGCAGGAAATTTTTTTTTTTTTTACCCTCTCGCGTACCGCGAGAGAATCCTTCCTGGACTCTCGCGACCCGCGAGGGACCCTTTTTCTCAGAATGTTTCAGCAGTTTTCACACTTAACCATTTTTCCAACCTTTTTCATTTTGCTTAACATCAAAACTTTACCAACACTTAGATTTTTGACCAAAAACATCATGACAACATATGATTACATCAAAACATAACTTTTGTGCCAAATTACACCACTTTACAAGGATTTTACGAAAATCCTCAAAATACCAAAAATGCATACGAGAACCCTCCAAGCTTGGACGTTGACCTTGACCTATTTCGGAGCTTTCCCTGCATAACCACATAAACTTATAACCATTAGTAATGAGATAAACACAACCAACAAGTATTTACAACTTGTTTTCATCCTTTTTACCCATTTGACCCGTTTGCCTCTATTTGGTCAATTATAGTTCCATACATTAGCATTTCGTCAACATATTACCATTGTAATGTGTTAAACATAACAAACAAGTGATTACAACTTGTTTTCACACCTTTCACCCATTTGACCCGTTAACACCCATTTGGCCAATTAAGGATTTCATACACTTGTATATCACCTACAAGTTACTTTCATCATTTCATTATCACTTTTCCATTTCCATTATGGCACGTAGGCCATAACTTCATATCCCAAAGGATACGAGATCATAACTCCATAACTAATCTATCCATTATGGTACTTAGACCATAACTCCATATCCATTCTATCCATTATGGTTCATAGACCATAACTCCATATCAACATATTCATTATAGTGTAAATACTATAACTACATTCCTTCAATTATACATACCATTTTATACTCATTCATACCACATAACAAATTATGCAACTTTACACATTATACATACAACATTGCATAAAACTCATTTATCATCAAAACTAAGTAAGTGCAAAAGCACTTACCTTTCGGGTTAGAAGATCCCGCACCGCTTTCAAGCTTTGCAATTTGATTACCTAAACACATTCGCCTAGTTTAGTAATCTAACATATACCAAAATTTCATTACAATTGAGTTCACAACTCAATTTCCCAATTCCAACCCAAATTGACCCGTTTGGGTTATCCTCATAACCAAACACCCTCTTTCACCACAAACTCACCTACTTGAGTTTCATTAACTTAATCTTAACACTAATTCTTCTTTCAAAAATTATTATTAAGTTAATTTGGTGTTTGTTCTAGTGTCTAACATCTTAAAAACACTTAATCTTCTTTAATTCACCATTCAAGCCTTATGACCCAAACACCCCCAATTTTCACCATATGAACCCTAACTTCTCATAATCAAAATCAAAGGGTTCTAGGATGTTAATCATCATTCTTTAACTTTAGTTTAGCTAGATTATCAATAATCTAACACCATTTCATCACATGCATACAAAATTTCGGATTTCACCCAAAACCTACCAAGAACACATACATGGTGAAATCAAGAGGAAGAGAATCACTTACTTGATGTTAGGAAGGTGTTGTGTGAGCCAAAACCTTCACTAATCAAGCTTCAATTGCGCGAAAATGGCTTCAACACACTTTTCTCCTTTTTCTCTCTTGATATGAACGACACAAAATGTGTAAATGAAGTCAATTTTGACTTCACCAAGTCAAATGGCAGTTTTTTTGGCCATTTTACACATTTAGTCCTTCAACTTCCATTTCACCCATTTCGTTCTATAGTTAGTTAAAACTAACATAATCCCATTACAAACTTGAAACCCACTTGTTTCAACTTATTTATAAAATATTATTTCCACCATAATATTAAATATAAATATTTAATTATTTGAAGACGAAACCCGGATTTTGGTTCGTTACAAATCACCTCCCCTTATTTGGGTTTCGTCCCCGAAACCCGACTTCACATAAAAAGGTTCGGTAGAATTTGAGCATTTCTTCCTCGGTTTCCCAAGTCATTTCCGCCCCCTTTCTATGCTTCCATCGAACCAACACTTGGCTAATCTCTTTATTACGCAACCGCTTCACTTTCCTATCTAAGATTGCCATCGGTTCTTCCACATAGTTCAACTTTTCATCAATTTCTATATCATCCAATGGAACAAAAGTAGATTCATCCGCTAAACATTTTCGCAAATGAGACACATGGAACGTGTTATGAAGTCTACTTAGTCCCTCCGGTAACTCCAATCTATAAGCTACCGCACCCACCCTTGCCATCACTTTAAACGGTCCAATGAAACGTGGGCTTAACTTCCCCCGTTTCCTAAACCTTATCACCCCTTTCCAAGGAGAGACTTTCAATAGCACAAAGTCCCCCACTTGAAACTCAATCGCCCGCTTCCTATTATCCGCATAAGACTTTTGGCGATCTTGAGCCGCCTTCAAGCGTGCTCTAATTTGGTCAATACTATCATTAGTTTCCTTGACCACTTCGACACTACCAAGCTCCCGTTGACCAATCTCACCCCAACACACGGGTGTTCGACACTTTCTCCTATACAATGCCTCAAAAGGCGGCATACCAATACTAGAATGGTAACTATTGTTGTAAGAGAATTCCGTCAACGGTAAATGGTCGTCCCAACTACCACCAAAATCTAAGGCACACGCTCGCAACATATCCTCGAGCGTTTGAATTGTTTGCTCGCTTTGACCATCCGTTTGTGGATGATAAGCGGTGCTAAGATTCAATCTAGTCCCCATATCCTCGTGGAATTTCTTCCAAAAACGAGAAGTAAATCTCCTATCACGATCCGATATAATCGACACCGGCACACCATGACGTGACACAATTTCCTTCACATACATTTCCGCCAATCTATCCGAAGAATACGTTTGCTTTATAGGAAGGAAATGTGCACTCTTCGTCAACCGATCCACTACTACCCATATCGCATCATAACCCTTTCGAGTCTTTGGTAGTTTAGTGATCAAATCCATGGTTATATTTTCCCATTTCCAAAGCGGTATTTCAAGCGGTTGAAGCTTTCCATACGGCTTTTGATGCTCCGCCTTAACCCTTAAGCATGTGAGACACCTCTCCACATACTTAACAATATCACGCCTCATACCCGGCCACCAAAAATGACACCTCAAATCATAAAACATCTTCGTGGCCCCCGGATGGATAGAATATTTGGATTTATGCGCCTCGTCAAGAATAGTTGTCAAGACACTTGACAACCTAGGTATCCAAATTCTATCAAAGCATGTCTTCAAACCCATGCTATTTTCACCAAGCTTATCAACATAAGCAATCATTCGTTCTTTCTTCAAGTCACCACCAAGTGCTAACACTTGGGCCTCCCGGATTTCATCAATAAGAGATGATGAAATTCTCATCTTAAATGACTTCACCTTGATAGTTGAATGGCTTGACTTTCTACTAAGCGCATCCGCCACAACATTCGCTTTACCCGGATGATAAAGTATCTCACAATCATAATCCTTAACCAATTCAAGCCACCGTCTTTGCCTCATATTGAGGTCCTTTTGGTTAAAGAAATATTTGAGACTTTTGTGATCCGTGTAGATCGTACACTTAGCACCATACAAGTAATGCCTCCAAATTTTGAGCGCGAAAACCACGTCTGCAAGCTCTAAATCATGGGTTGGGTAATTCACCTCGTGAGTCTTTAATTGCCTAGATGCATAGGCAATCACTTTCCCCCTTTGCATCAAAACACACCCCAACCCCGATTGCGAGGCATCCGAATAAACAACAAAATCCTCGGTCACGTCCGGCAAGGATAAAACAGGCGCCTTAGTCAACTTTTCTTTCAAGAGTTGAAAGGCAGATTCTTGCTCGGGACTCCAAACAAACTTTGTCTCCTTACGAGTCAACTTCGTCATCGGCAAAGCAATCCGAGAGAAGTTTTCGATGAACCTCCGATAATAACCCGCTAACCCCAAGAAACTTCTAATCTCCGAAGGCGTCTTCGGTGATGACCATTATTTAACCGCCATAATCTTGGATGGGTCAACGGTAATTCCTATTTCATTAATCACATGACCCAAGAATTGGATCTCGCGCAACCAAAATGCGCACTTGGAGAATTTAGCATAAAGCTTCTCCTTTTGCAAGACTTCAAGAATCTCACGCAAATGACAAGCGTGATCACCCTCGCTCCTTGAATAGATGAGAAGATCGTCAATAAACACAATGACCGAACGATCAAGGAACGGTCTACACACCCGGTTCATGAGATCCATGAAAACCGCAGGTGCGTTGGTCAAACCGAAAGGCATAACCGTAAACTCATAGTGACCGTAACGAGTGCGAAAAGCTGTCTTATGAACATCCTCTTCCTTCACTTTCAACTGATGATACCCGGACTTCAAGTCAATCTTAGAAAACCATGACGCCCCTTGCAATTGGTTGAAAAGATCGTCAATCCTAGGCAATGGGTACCTATTCTTCACTGTCAACTTGTTCAACTCCCGGTAATCCATACACATTCTCATGCTCCCATCCTTCTTTTTGACGAAGAGAACGGGCGCACCCCAAGGTGAAACACTTGGGCGTATGAAACCCTTGTCAAGAAACTCTTGTAATTGCTCCATGAGTTCTTTCATTTCTGGCGGTGCCAATCTATAAGGCGCTTTAGCTACCGGTTTAGCACCCGGCATCAAGTCAATTCCAAACTCTATCTCCCTATCCGGCGGAATCCCCGGTAACTCGTCAGGAAACACATCTACGAATTGGTTCACGACCGGTACATCGTGAATCTCCTTTACTCTTTCATTCACATCCGCGACACAAGCCATGAACGCCTTGCACCCACGCGCCATGTACTTGGTCGCCTTCACATAAGTGCACAACCTTACTTTACCCTTTTTATCACCTTCTATGTAGATGGACTCTCCCGACGGGGAAACAAGTTGGATCGCCTTCGGTCCACATAAAATACTCGCCTTATTCTTTGACAACCAATCCATCCCCACAATAACATCAAAATCTCCCATAGCCATAGGAATCAAATCAATAAAGAAAGTTTCGCCCCCCGCTCTCAACTTACAATCTCTAAAAATGTCAAAGACAAGGAAACTCTTATCATTAGCCGCTTCGATTTCTAAGGGTTCATCTAACTTGCTTCTTACAAAAGAGGAATGCTTAACAATTTTCAAGGAAACAAAAGAACGGCTAGCCCCCGAATCAAATAGAACTAGTGCAGGTAATGAGTTAATCTTGAATGTACCTGTCACCACCTCCGAGTCGTTCTTTGCTTCCTCCGCAGATATGTGGAAAGCTCTACCCTTAGGCCTGGGTATCTCAACTTTTCTCTCGCTTCCACCTTGCTTCAAATCCGGGCAATCCGCCCTAAGCTGTCCTGGCTTGTAACAATTATAGCATATACGAATCTGGCTTGGACACTGATTTGCCATATGCCCCGGCTTCCCACACTTGTAACAATTCGACGTTCCCTTCTTACAATCCCCATAGTGCTCCTTCCCACAAACTTTTCATCCTCGAGAAGAGAACTTGGTAAAAGGCTTCTTACTAGGGCTCCCGCCCTTTATCTTGCTCACCACTTGATCCACAATTTCCCTTTTCCTCTTCTCTCCTCTAGCTTCTTGCCTCCTCAACTCCACCTCTCTTTCCCGACACCTGTTTATTAAGTCTACAAGTGTGTTAAATGAGGATGGAGATATGCTATCCCTGAACTCCACCGTCAGCATAGCATAGAACCTGTCAATCCTGGCTTTCTCGGTCGACACCACATCTGGACAGAACTTGGCCCGATCGAAGAAAGTCCCAGCTAATTCATCAATAGTCTCTGTCGTCTGCCTCATGAGGAGAAACTCCTCGGTCATCCTGTCAATAGCGGCCTGTGGGCAATGGTACTTTAGGAATGCCGCTTTAAACTCCTCCCATGACATGGAGGTCACCCCTCTTTCACCCCTCTCCTTTCGGAGATTCAGCAGCCACTCCTTAGCCCGCCCAGTCAATAGTGGCACGCTAAACATCACTCTATCCTCGGGCTTACACCTTGTCGTCTCAAAATTTGACTCCATGTCTACCACCCACCTGTGGCTCAGAATCGGGTCCACTTGCCCGTTATATTCCTTGGGCTTGATCACCATGAAATCCTTCAGTGTACAACCCCGAGGTTCCTTATCTTTCTCTTTCATGATCTCCTCGAGAGAGAGTTTAATAGTCCCCCTCATTTCTTCCATCAACAGATTTGTGGCTTGCTCAAAGGCCTTGGCCACCTCCTCTTTTATCAACTCTTGGATCCGTGGATCCAACGGTTCCCGATTGCTCGATTCTTCTGCCATCTCTTAACTGAGAATTAGAAACGAACACCTTAACACCCTTATACTATCAATACCTTAAATACTTATCACACTTACACCCCTATATGTATTAAGTATATGTATACTTATCTACTTATATACATACATACATATATAATCACCTTCACCTAATCCTTGTAAATGTTCATTGTCATGTGGTTATTATAAAGGCCCTTGCACATCTCGTCATATTAATCATATTGGCCAGACATGATTAATAACGCGCTATGCCCAATTGCAATTATCATATTCATATAACAAATCACAAGACAAGTTTCGGCACATATAACACTTTGCCAATCATTCGTACATATACATAAACTCCATATGGAATTATCATTAATCATAACATTACTAACCTTTCATTTCCGAAAGCTCCGAGTCTTAGTCAAGTCCTTCTTGGATTCTCGTATCATCCCCCCCCATATCAAGAGCATCCGGTTTGAGTTTGGTGCCACCCACACCAAATCCCTCAAACCATTGCTCTGATACCAAGTTGAAACACACCACTTTAAAAAAAACAATACTTTAACGTGCGAAAGTCTTAACCCAGGAATTTTTTTTTTTTTTACCCTCTCGCGTACCGCGAGAGAATCCTTCCTGGACTCTCGCGACCCGCGAGGGACCCTTTTTCTCAGAATGTTTCAGCAGTTTTCACACTTAACCATTTTTCCAACCTTTTTCATTTTGCTTAACATCAAAACTTTACCAACACTTAGATTTTTGACCAAAAACATCATGACAACATATGATTACATCAAAACATAACTTTTGTGCCAAATTACACCACTTTACAAGGATTTTACGAAAATCCTCAAAATACCAAAAATGCATACGAGAACCCTCCAAGCTTGGACGTTGACCTTGACCTATTTCGGAGCTTTCCCTGCATAACCACATAAACTTATAACCATTAGTAATGAGATAAACACAACCAACAAGTATTTACAACTTGTTTTCATCCTTTTTACCCATTTGACCCGTTTGCCTTTATTTGGTCAATTATAGTTCCATACATTAGCATTTCGTCAACATATTACCATTGTAATGTGTTAAACATAACAAACAAGTGATTACAACTTGTTTTCACACCTTTCACCCATTTGACCCGTTAACACCCATTTGGCCAATTAAGGATTTCATACACTTGTATATCACCTACAAGTTACTTTCATCATTTCATTATCACTTTTCCATTTCCATTATGGCACGTAGGCCATAACTTCATATCCCAAAGGATACGAGATCATAACTCCATAACTAATCTATCCATTATGGTACTTAGACCATAACTCCATATCCATTCTATCCATTATGGTTCATAGACCATAACTTCATATCAACATATTCATTATAGTGTAAATACTATAACTACATTCCTTCAATTATACATACCATTTTATACTCATTCATACCACATAACAAATTATGCAACTTTACACATTATATATACAACATTGCATAAAACTCATTTATCATCAAAACTAAGTAAGTGCAAAAGCACTTACCTTTCGGGTTAGAAGATCCCGCACCGCTTTCAAGCTTTGCAATTTGATTACCTAAACACATTCGCCTAGTTTAGTAATCTAACATATACCAAAATTTCATTACAATTGAGTTCACAACTCAATTTCCCAATTCCAACCCAAATTGACCCGTTTGGGTTATCCTCATAACCAAACACCCTCTTTCACCACAAACTCACCTACTTGAGTTTCATTAACTTAATCTTAACACTAATTCTTCTTTCAAAAATTATTATTAAGTTAATTTGGTGTTTGTTCTAGTGTCTAACATCTTAAAAACACTTAATCTTCTTTAATTCACCATTCAAGCCTTATGACCCAAACACCCCCAATTTTCACCATATGAACCCTAACTTCTCATAATCAAAATCAAAGGGTTCTAGGATGTTAATCATCATTCTTTAACTTTAGTTTAGCTAGATTATCAATAATCTAACACCATTTCATCACATGCATACAAAATTTCGGATTTCACCCAAAACCTACCAAGAACACATACATGGTGAAATCAAGAGGAAGAGAATCACTTACTTGATGTTAGGAAGGTGTTGTGTGAGCCAAAACCTTCACTAATCAAGCTTCAATTGCACGAAAATGGCTTCAACACACTTTTCTCCTTTTTCTCTCTTGATATGAACGACACAAAATGTGTAAATGAAGCCAATTTTGACTTCACCAAGTCAAATGGCAGTTTTTTTTGGCCATTTTACACATTTAGTCCTTCAACTTCCATTTCACCCATTTCGTTCTATAGTTAGTTAAAACTAACATAATCCCATTACAAACTTGAAACCCACTTGTTTCAACTTATTTATAAAATATTATTTCCACCATAATATTAAATATAAATATTTAATTATTTGAAGACGAAACCCGGATTTTGGTTCGTTACAAATAAGTAAATCGGATGTTACCTTGTTAAAACGGTTTCCAAACTATTTAAATGAGTATTGGGATTATTTATGAGTTTATGTGTTATTTGGGCTTATTTTGATTAAAGGTTAGGCTTAAAAGGTTTATAATTAATGGGATGTGATTCAATTATTATAGGGTTAAATGTTTGGTTGAATTGGTTTTTATTTATAAAATCTATAATCCTAAAAAATATTTCTTTGGGGTCGGTGCCAAAATTTTATAGAGGTCGGTGTCAAAATTTTATGGGGGTCGCTCAGAAATATACCATATAATAACAAAAAAAATAATAAAAAGTTATCGGTGTCGGTCGACCCGCCGACACCATAGTAGGTCCGCCAATGGCTAGATCGGCCACGAGGTTTACATGAGATCAAGGAAAGGGAGTGAAATGGGTCGACCCTTGGTCCTAGTCGCGCCAATGGGCTTGATGGGAGGGGAGGTTAGGCCTTAAAACCCTAGCCTTCCACCTACAACCCCTCATTTCAGCCATTTCATGCAATTCTAAAGAGTGGTTAGAGAGAGAAAGTGAAGAGAGTGGTGAGGAAAGAAGAGATCAAGATCGGCAATAGGACTCGGGTAGGAGAGGAAGAGGAGAGCATCACGAGCTTAGGGACAGAAACCTTACCTTGTATGTTAACCTTGGTGGTGGTGGTTTGGGAATGGGTTCTCTTCGGGCATCAATTCACCATAACTCACACATGTTTACATATCTTCCTCTAAAATCAAGCATCTAGGGGTTGTTGAAAAACATTTATATAATTGATGGTGAACTAGGGAGGATATCAATCGATATCAGCCAACTTGATACTACCTCTACCGACTTCGCAATGTCTACTATACGGCTCTCCATTGAAGATGTTGACACTCCTCATTTAGGTACTCTATTTTCTTGGAATAAGTTTGTATCGATCAAAATTAGATTCTTTGGTTGGTGGGCATCCTTACATAAAACCGCTACCAATGACCCGTTGATAAGGGGTATTACCTTCAACTCTCCACTTTGCTCGGCTTATGACCTCTTTGATGAATCGGCCGAGCATCTTCTCATTAATTGCAACATTGCAAGGTTAGTGTGGACTCAACTGTACTATAGGTGCAGGCTTCCTCCTATTGGTAATTCATCCATAAGCGATTCTCTAATTAGAATTGTAAGACACGATTTATTATTTGGCTCTTATAATTATTTATTTTATTATTAAATGATCAAATGTTTTATTATTAACCTATGGCTAGTAATTAGTTGATGGGCCTACTTACTCTTAATGGGCCATTAATTGGTTTCCCCCTGAGTGTACAATATATATAGAGAGATTCTTAGAGGGAATTGACTAATTAATGAATCAATTACCACTAACACCAATATCGTCCCTCTCTCTCATAACCGTGAGTTCTCACGAACTCACCTTAGCCATCCTAACCATATACCTTAAACGGGAACCCGATCTTCCTAGCGGATCATGACGTCTTCCCTCACAGCGGTTAGCTTATCAGGTATGATTTATATTATTGTTTTCCCTTATCATGTCACAAGAACTGATCAACATGTGGTATCAGAGCTTGATGTTGATTAATCAGTTTTTGTTTCATTCCCTAAACTGGAATTAAAATCGGAGAACAAAGTTCTACAAAAACCTGATGGAAAATCGTTTTTATTTAAGTTCACGATTTTCTGTTTTATTAATATATAACGTTTTTTTCATCTCATAAAATTCAAGATCTAATAAATTTTCGAAATCTGTTAAGAATCATGTTTTAATATTTCGATTCCAGGCTAAATATCTGATAATAACCAAGAACAATTTTCTAACCATCATAAGATTGTTATTGATGTTCATCTTAATTTTAGATAAAATCCCCTTATTTTGGAAATAGATTATGATTTAATTCTGTTTCCTAAATTCGTGTTAATTCATCACCCAGTTTCGTATTAAAATATTATTTTAAATAAAACTAACTGATATATTTGGAGATAAACTAAGACACATAAAATATTGAAATCATAATAAAATCTCTTATTTTGGATTAAAACCGGATTTGATTTTTTTTTTCCTAAAAATGTGCAACTTAATCTACAAGTTATTTAGAAATTTTATTATTATTTTAATATTCGAACTAATATACTTTGAGATATACTAAAACATCTTAAAAAGTTTTTTGAAAGCAGAATATATTCAAATCCCTAAATTTTCGCACACGCCTTATATAAAGTACACGGGCATAAAGTTCACGGTTTATTGTTCACGGGTTTTTTTAGACTTCACTGTCTTATGTTTCACAGGTATCTCAGTTCACGGGTATTTAAGTTCCCGGTTAAAGTTCACGGTTTTGAGTTTACGGCTTAAGTTTACGGTTTACAGTTCACGGTTTATAAAAAATGGAGCCGTGAACCTTAGTGGAGCCGTGAACTTTACGCTGAACCGTATACCTTACTTGAGCGCCGTGAACCCTCTCACGAGCCGTGAACCTTCCTTAGCCATGAACCTTCCTTAGCTGTGAATCTCACCTGATCCGTGAACCTTTATAAAGCCGTGAACCTTAATGTTCCCGAGAATCTTACTTGGAGCCGTGAACCTAGCCTTATATGTGCCTAAACTTTTTCCAAACAATGAGGTTCGCTATAAATAAATGATTTAGTTTTAGTTTTGTTACACCTTAAACTTAAACGTTTTCAAAACTTTAGAAACTTACTTGAATAACACCTAATGCTTCACTTCTGCTCAAAGGTGATGTGATGCATGTGTAAACTTATTCAAGCTTAAGTAAGCATTATAAACCTAGTGCATGTCATGATATTAGAAAACATTATAAACCTAGTGCATGTCATAATAAGGCTACACTTTGACAGTTATGAGGTTTGTGTGGCCAAAACAAAGTCACCATTAACTTAAACTCTCGTATTATTATTATTTGTTATCATTATCTGGATAGAAACCTTTATGATAGAAAACTAGTTGATACAATAAACTTTCACAACTTTTGTTATCATGAAAATAAAATTTTAACAAAAGATAAATGAGACCTATGCACTCCATCCATTAAGACCAAAATTTATGAGAAATCATGACCAGGTCAATGCATGATGAATTGTTACTAGGTCTCATTCTCAGTGACTTTAAATCGTGTGTTAAACGTCATAAATATCGGACATAATTCATTTATCATTTAGAAGAATGTTTATGTCACACCACCAATTTCAACTAACGGAGTTTTACCGTTTGGGAAGTGACAAACCAAGATCTCAGTCATTAGTTACATTGAACGACACTATATGGGACTAAAATGAAAATATATCATAAATTATCAAAGTAAGTGTGGAAGCGTAAAACGAAAGTAAATGCGCAAAACAAACGCGCCCAAGAAAAGTCCCAAAGTGTTCACTCCAAACAAAGTCCAACACAAAGTACAAAGCAATTCAACAATAATAATTTATAATTTAATCATAAGACTCCATGCATGCCCTATGGTGCACTTGTGCCTTATCTTAAGCGACCTGAGAAAACATGTAAGAAAATGTCAACACGAGGTTGGTGAGTTCACAAGTTTCAGTTTGCAACAAAGTTCAATAGGTTAATGTACATTCAATATATAAATCAGTAGGTAGCTAACCCATAAGCATGTTAACTAATGCGCTCGCAACCGACAGCTGACTGTTTATGTTTTTGCCTCCCACTAGGCCTATCAACCATGGTGCATGTTTAGGTCAAGAATGCACCCGTTCGACATCCGGTCGGGTTAGCGCGACTAACGCGGGTGAGGTTTGTAAAACCCAGTAGTACTACTCAACTTACCTCGTTATGTCCATATTAACGGTCCGATATGAGGACTTAGTGATAGATGTGTACGCATAGTTAAACAAGTTGTGACATTTCGGATTTTCGATCGCGCACTTGTAAAATGTTTATCGTGTAATCATTCTCAAATTAAATATTTTTATTTTTATTTTTTACGGATTTGAATTAATTAAGATTTTACAAGCTTTAAAACTTATATACAATTTCTATATAAAAATCTAATTTAAAAGTTTCATATTTAATAAAATAACCTGTTTAAAATAAGATAACTAACTTTTATAAAATTTATTTATAACAATAATAATAATATAAGTTTATAAAATATATTTTAAAATTTAAAAGAAATTAAATTAATTATTTTTATAAAAGATAAGGGGTTGTTTTGAAACTTTTCAAACTAAAAGGTTGTAAGCTAAAATCAGTTAAGGGACTATTTCTGTACAAATAAAACTACAAGGACTCATCCGTATTTATTTCAAGGGCTAATTTAAGTCAAACCAAACACCAGGGACTAAAACTGCCAATTCTCAAATCGTTTATCCGGTCACCCCCTACATTGTCCGGCGGTCCAAAGCTTTCTCCGGCGAAGCCACCGACAGGGCTGTACCCTGCACCTCGACAGCCGCTAAAGGCACCCCTGGCTTCGTCGTCCCCACGCGAACAATAGCCCCCGACCAATTGGTCTCCCCGACATACAGAAAGTTCGATCGTGTTTGTGACCGAAAACCCACGCCACAAATTCGGCCCCGACAGTCAACCCCCACGCCTGCAAGATGGCTCGACAGCTTCGTCTCGTCCAGACGAGTGTCGGGACATGCTCAATTGCTTGTCTCATTATCAGGATCGAGCTCGGCTATAAAAAAGCCATTATCGCGCCTGCACGAGCTCGCTACCCCTCCTCCACCCAATCTCTCTCCAAATTGAAGACACCATTACAATCACCATCTCTGTGTGAAGCTGTGACCAAGGTTGTAGAGGCTAATCCCATCCAGAAGCTCGATTCTCATTCTGGACATTCTCGGATTTAAGACTCTGCCGACCAGACCCTTCACGACCACGTAAGAATCCTCAACTTCGTTTCTTTACCTTCTGTTATCTTAAGACAAACTGAACCACTCGAAGGCACAACTCCAAACCATCGATTTCCGGACAAATTAATGTTACTGTTTTATTTGCTAAAGTCTGGGCCATCGAAACTACTTAGTTTCGATTGAGTAAATGGTCGATCGAAACTAATAGTTTCAATAGATGGTAGTTTCGACAGTTCTGTGGTCAATCAAAACTAGTAGTTTCGATTGAACATAGTTTCGATACTTGAACATAGTTTCGATACTTGGACATAGTTTCGATACTTGAACATAGTTTCGATACTTGAACATAGTTTCGATACTTGAACATAGTTTCGAAACTTGAACATAGTTTTGATACTTGGACATAGTTTCGATACTTGAACATAGTTTCGATACTTGAACATAGTTTCGATACTTGAACATAGTTTCGATTGAACATAGTTTCGATATCTGTCACATCTATAAAACAGTTTCGATCAAATCAGTAATTTCAAGAAAATCTGGACCAGCTTCTATGCTAATACCACTGAGGAATGCTATCATAAACTTATACACAATTGAATACTAATACGCACATGTAAACATACAATGATACCCATTTATCTACATAGGGTTTCAACGTGCTTAGACTTCAACATCTTTATCACCTACACGCGTGGAAAAATACCCGCTTAAAAGGTGAGTTACATAGCCCCTATTTTACATTTTCATACGTTTTGGGGTGAAACATTATACATGCTACTCACATTGTTTGTACGTGTTATACATGAGACTATATGCTTATTCTTTGGATGTACATACATTTAAACACAAGACAACCAACTGTAATATTGATAGATCTATTGTGTCTGACCAGCCCACCCGGTTAGGGTGTTTATTACTGCATACTCGGATATAACCGCGTGTTATATTCAATCATATCGGATATAGTGGGTAACTATATTCAAACATACCGGACTTCGCTGTTGTGCTCTGTTCAAGCGCGTCAAACTCGGTTTGAATTGTGATTAAATAATTGTTACATCCTACATACTATGTTTGACAAGATAAACAATGAGTTGCAAAAAAGATTTACGACTACTATTTACCGGATTTACTAAACCTATGTACTCACCAACTTTTTAGTTGACACTTGATTTAAATAATGTTTCAGGTTTGGATATATGACTGCTTGCCGAAGATCTCTCCACTTAGGAACTATGGACCTAGTTAAATAAATTAATGTTTTGAACTAGACTAGGTTATTTGAAATATATTGTATTTGGAACTTGTTGTCTTTAAATTTAATTAATGAATTATGTAACCTTTAGTTATCATGTGCTTTTGAACAATCATTCCATTGTCCGCCTCGATGATTCCGCTATCGGTCGGGGTGTGACATTAAAACAACTATTTTGTCTAAAAAAAGGTTTCTTTGAAGATCATTACCGTCTTAGCAGCTTACAATAACTTAAAGCTACATTAGAAGAACATTAAAACAACTTTCCCTAACATTGACATACATGTTCATAAAAATAACCTGAAAGTTCTAAACTGAAGGTTAAGAACACTTATTATGTAAGTAAATGAAATCCATGTATGAGTTGATTGAAATCATAAATGCAACTCTCTTTATCAAGAATTAAGTGAATTTGTACACCTACCTCATGATCAGTGGGAGCAACTAATGCAAACTTGTTCTTATATAGATGACATTCTTTTGACAAGTATATGTTACATGAGTCAAAGAACTGATTACTCATATTTTGACATGATGGATCCCGGGGATACTTCTTATGTGATAAGTATCAAAATACACCGAGATAGATCCAATGGGACATTAGTTTCGTCCCATAAGTTTTACACTAACCGGATCCTTACACGTGTAACATTTAATGTGTTCTCCTTTAGAGCTAATAGGATAAATGAAAGTTATTTCCTTATGCTTCATTAATTAGAAGCCTTATGAAGGATAAAGTCTATACTCGTTTAGATATTGCTCACATTGCTGAACACTAGACTAGTCTAGATTATTGTGAAGCATCTAATCAAATATTACAATCTTTAAAGAACGAGAGACTATAATTTAAAAAAGAAGTGAGAACTTAATACAGTTGACTACTCTTATTCTGATTTTGTTGTATTCAAAGAAATAAAAATGTCAACTTTGGGGTATACCCTTATGTTAGCAGACATACCTATCTCATGGGGGAGTCATAAAAAACTGTTAACAACAACCTAAGTTTCAATGACATAACATGTTGCTGATCACAACATAATTGTCACTAAATCTTGTTAGAAAATTATCAGTGTACTCATAATTTAGTAACTCGAGATAAATATCATATCGAAGACTCATTGTGATAAGTCAGCTACTCTTACTTCTCGAACAATAACAATTCGAGTGGAGCTGCATTAATGTTTGATACGAAATTATTGTTCACTTATGAATTATGAACAAGTTGAGAAAACTAAATCTTTGTATCGAATACATTCATGATATGCAAATTGATCCATATAACTGAAGGTCTACCACCCATAAGTCTTATGTAAGCGCTTATAATTAAGACGGGTTTACTAATGAACATACATAATTGCATATCGTACTAAATGAAATTTCCTCACTTATTTGAATTTGTTTGTCTCTAAATACGTTTATGCATGCCTAAAGACGTATAGACAAGTAACTATACAAATCAACGTTAAATGGCTTATTTGTCAATTTGATACTAAGTCTACTTAAGTTTTAAGTTGGGATTGTAGTATGATTAATGAGGGTTTTGAGTTGAATACTGATTCAATGATTGTATTTCTCTGCTACAGTTTTGGTTTAAAACTAAAATGAGTATTAAATCTGCGCAGATTTACTAATGCTCATAATAAATTATTACTCAGCCAAGTGGGAGAATGTAAGACACGATTTATTATGTGGCTCTTATAATCATTTATCTTATTATTAAATGGTTAAATGTTTTATTATTAACTTATGGCTAGTAATTAGTTGATGAACCTAATTACTCTTAATGGGCCATTAATGGGTTGGGTATACAATATATAGAGAGAGATTCTTAGAGGGAATTAACTAATTAATGAATCAATTACCACGAACACCAATATCGTCCCTCTCTCTCATAACCGTGAGTTCTCACGAACTCACATTAGTCATCCTAACCGTACACCCTAAACGGGAACCCGATCTTCCTAGCGGATCATGACGTCTTCCCTCTCAGCGGTTAGCTTATCATGTATGGTTTATATTTTTGTTTTCCCTTATCATGTCACAAGAACTGATCAACAAGAATAACCTTCACTTCCTCAACTTCATCAATAAACAAGTTGCTTCATGCTCTTTACCTCATCACATTTTGGTATCCTTGGCGTTCGAAAAACGATTTGTTTTCAATAGCAAACCTACTTGTCCATACGAAATCATGGATGATTATAAAGGCTTTGGTATTTCTATGGATTACTAACTGCGAGAAGATGTCTAATAAATATTGATGTAATTGGAGTAATTTTAGTTCTATTATTTAATTGTTTTTGGAGTTTGTCCTTGTATTTGTCTAGCACTTTGCTAGTCTTTAAGGAGTAATTTAATTCTTTTGCCGTTAAAAAAACATATAAATAAAAAGGTTTAAATAACAAGTGCATTTAACTCGAATAGAAATCAAGCTAATATCGAGTTTTATAAATGAAGTTCAAAACATTTCTAGAATGGTTTGTACTTTGTTGGTAGCCGGTTGTCATCTTGGTGTATTTAACACGTTGAACCAAAAATCCTTCTAGAAGCCTTCTAGAAGCCATATTGTATTGTCTATGATTGGCTTTTGACCATCTATTTATGTATGATTGGACAGCGGTCACATTCCATTTTGGTTAACGATCATAATTTCACATAAAAAATGTGATACATATGTCATTAAATATTATAATTAGTATAATGTTTTTAAATTTGATGAGTGTATATTTAGAATTATATTTTAACAAATTTATAAATAGTTAAAAAATATTAACCCAAAACCATTTTAACCCGTTACACAAATCTTTTCTCTTTGTATGATGGGTTTTTTGTGAGCAGATCGAGATCAAATTAATAAAGTGATTTGACTATTTCAAAAAGTCAATAAAAGTTTTGTAACCATGATTGTTAAGTGGTTTTACTGAATTTAATAATTTAATGATCGGATAATCTGAGAGTCATGTTTTCCCTTAAAAAAATGTATAAAATGCTATTTTTAAAAGTTATAATGTACTATTTTTATTGATATTTTTAAGTCAATAAAGGCACAACACTTTATTGACTGCTTTCAAAGAGATTGTGATCTTCTGAGATTTTTTTTTTTTTTTGAATGATGATTTTTATTTTTGAGTGGCAGTCGCATCTTCGACAAGTCGGAGACCCATCATCCCTTAATACCTGATCACTACGTTGTCTGAACCGGGCGAGTTCTAAGATTTAAGTTTGATACAAAAGGTTATATTATATGGGCGGCTAATGATTGTTTCTAATATTTAAGTTTAGTACAAAAGGTTAATTGATATAATCATTAATAATACTAAAAAGTAGTTAAAAAGAATCTAACTAAAATCACTAACGAATGAACCAAAAAAAGTTGATGATAAATAAAATATGTGTTTTAGAAACTTAAATAAAACTATAGGTTATTATATTAAAATGATTTTAACAAAAAATCAACTTTCATGTATAAAAACGTAAAAGCTTATGTATAAATAAATGATTTTTTTGTAAAACTGTATTATTTCTAAAAAAAAGAAGGATTTTTTTTCTTATTAATTAAAGGTTATCATTTATACGATATTAAAAAAACGTAATTAAGTCTTCAAACTTATTTTTTTAAGATTTATTAATTTTTTTTATTTTGTTTTTCTAGATCAACATATATAAAAGGTAAAGGGAGGCTTTTGTAGGAACGTGGATTTGAGACGACTTGACTTCTCTGACGATTAAATCGTGTGTTCACTTTTAAATTAAATTATTTTCGTGGTATACATGAATATTCAGTCGGATAAAAAACAGAGATAGGACTAACAAACAAGCTCTACTCATCTTTCTCTTGATGTTTAAAAGAACTTCAAAACCACCACCCCTTCCCCACACACAACACAAAGTTCACACCTTTCGGGTCAACTACATAAACGAAGACACCGTCTTAAATAAATATCAATAATAACAATAACCCCTTGAAACCATAAAACTTCATACTTCTATAGGTATTTTCAATTTTCATAACAACTATACCTAGTATTGAAGGTCCTTTTGGGATATCTTCCTATTTCATCTTCAATTCATTTTATGATGACCACAAATATTTTTAGGATAATTTGAGAATTCCTAACTATTATACTCTTTTCATTAAGGTTATTTACATATTAAAACTGATTTATACCTTATTCAAATATGTATTTATACCAACACTAAAAAAAAAGGGATGACAAATAGTTAAAAAGTTAAAGGAAATAATCGCCCTTCAATATGTTTTTTTTTATCAAAATTATATAAAACATACATTTTGATGTGTACGTGAACCATGTTATTGGATGATTTGAGATTTTTATGGCCACGTGGTGTCTTCTGCGTGGTCCCGTTGTCATTCACTCAGTGGTCAATTTTCTTTTTAAGAATGGTGGCCAGAGAGAGACAAAGGAACTAAAAATTCATAAAAGAGTGAAGAGATTTAATGGGCGAAGACGAAGATATGGCACCGTCCAGATTGCCATCCTCCAGAACACCCTTAAACCGTCAATAATGGTTGCTGTTGGTGATGTTCATCGCTGCTAGAGGGTGGGATTATAGTGAAGGTTCAGTCTGGAGAAGCAGGGGCGGGGGGTCACCGGAACCCCCGAGTTTCGAAATTGTAGTAGAAAACTATATAGAAAAGTTAGAGTGAACCCCCTAAAAAATACAGGCTGAACCCAGAAAACCGATCAAGATCAGATTTTAGATGAAAGGAAAAGAATGAAACTGAGATAAACGGAATTCTTTTTCCGGTCGCCGGCTAAGGTTCTGCAGAAAATGGTAATAAGAACATATGAAGAAGAAGAAGACCTAATATATTAATATATAATGTATCAGGCCTTTTTAATTATAAGTCATGGCCCACGACCCAGTTTTTAACCATAATATAGTACAGACAATTATTATTTCTATCTTAAATGAAGGGTCAATTGGTTAAAGTAAAAAAAAAGTTGATTTCTACAAGTAAGTAATTTTAACCATTTGTTTATGATTTTATTAATTTATTTAACTTAATATAAAAAGTTTAGCTTTCTCTTATTTTTTTTTAATTTAATTTATCGTTTAGTCTTTTGTTTAGTTTATTGTGTACTACTTTTTAATTGGTTTTCTATTTTTTAATTTTTTTTATATCATAAACAGATCTTTTCAAAAAATTCTATTTTGGTTTTCTACTTAAAATGTTCTTGTTTCGCCATTGTTTTGAGATGTGAATTTAGAATCTTGAAAAGAACCTTACCTGACCCGAACAATCAAATCGAACTGAAATTTTTTATGTCCGCCCCTATAAAATTGGAGCATCGAAAAACAGTGAACCCCTGAAAAAAATTCATGGATCCACCATTGGATAGAAGATGGGTAGTGGGGGTTTGGCCGGAGAGTGAGATTTTCTACACAGCCTTAGAATAACTGGGGCTTGACTTAGAATAACTAAAATATCAATTTAATTCTACACAGCCTTCCGTTGTAGATTTTCCTTTTAATTAATTAACCAATATTCATATCTTAACTTTTTTTTAAGCAGTAAAATTAATTAAGTTTATGATTCTACGACTTCAATAACTAGAAACCCATTTTATAGAGCAACTTCCATGAACAGTAACTCCCTTAACGGGGAGTGTCACGTGGTAAAATAAACATTTATTTTTTAAATTTTCGTTTATAACTCTTATGGTATATATAATATACGTTTTTAGCATGTTTTATTTTCTATTAATTTTATTTTTCTTTAATAACTTTTATTCGTTAATTTTTTAAAAATACGAAGTGTGCAGCTATTTGTAGTTTTTTTGTCAACGTTTCGATATAATTTTTTTTAAACGGAGTTATATTTAAATTCAAGCTTTTTTTCGTTGCCTATAGCGAGTGTCGTTATCGTTGTGGTACCGTTATCCGTATCGGTGTTCGCCTTATGGTTTTAGACGACCTGAATCAGTATTTTTTTTAATTTGTTGTTTCCATTTTTTATTATTTAAATTTTATCAATGATGGGCCCGACACCGTTTTCTATGATAACTATCGTTTGTTAGATTTTTTTAAATAACGGAATGCGTCGTTTTCTTAAATTTTTTTAGTCAACGTTCTGTTTTAAATTTTTTTAAAGATTAAGTTAAATTCAAATTCGAGTGTTTTTTAGTATCGTACACTATAACGATGTTTGAGATTCGATGTAAGTTTTATTCACACAAACGAGTTAAACCAACCCGCGATGAATCGCGGGGGGTAAAAACTAGTTTGATACATATACAATAATTTCAATAGTTTGATAGCAACCTAGTGTGATAATACTTCAAACCGTAGACAAGAATGGAATAAGGGTAGTGTATATATCGTAATTGGAAAGGCATAACACTTTATTGACTTTCTGAAGCAGTCAAATCAAACATAACGGATTCTAGTTATTAAGAAACAAGGAAAAATACAATTCTCTATGATGGATCATAGTTGTCAAAGGCACGCCCCTAGGCACTTAGGTGAGACGCAGCGTCGAAAAAATGCCTCGTGGCAGTCCAGGCGCGGTTCCGGCAAACTTTTGAAATTTCCGGCCAAACACATGTCTGAACATCAAAAACTGGTGTGAAACAGCCTAAAACATCCTGGAACCGGCCTAAACCAACCTATGCAGCTAACCACGTTGAAGAAGAAGAAGAAGGAGAAGAAAAAGGAGAGAGAAGAAGATGAGAAAAAGAAGAATAAGGCCTATATTCAGTATGTATTTTAATGTCTATTGGTTAATAACTTAAACTTTGATAGCACACTCTTAAAAGCTTTCACTTCATATAAAACCCTCACTTTTTAACCCTTAAACACACCCCACACTTTAAGTCGATCAGGCAGAAAATAGATGATTTCACTGGATTTTATGTCCTTTTTATTTATTTATTTTTCTTGTTGTCAAGCATTGCTAGGATACTAGTAGTCTACTAGATATGTTACAATTTTTTTAAATTTGATTATTTAAAAGGTTCTTAAAATTTTTGATATTGGTAAGATGATTTTAGTTGCTGATTATATTAGCTTTATAAATTTATTTAGGGAGTACTACTAATATATGTATATATATTATTGTACCTTGTTTGTCTCGGGCGTGCGCTTTTTTCCCGCCTTGCGCCTAGGTCCAAGGCTCACCATCTGCGCCTTCGACAACTATGTGATGGATTATATTTGATTAAAGACCAAAAGTCAACCAATTTATACAAAAATGATCTCTAATCAAACAAAAACTAATTGGGTTCGTAGCTCAGTGTGACAAAGTCTTTTTAATCACCTAGGTTTGAAGGTATTAGGTTTGATGGATTCTATATATCAGTGGCGGATCTAGAAAAAAAAGTTCAGGGGTAACGATTTTTTTTTTGCCGTACTTTCATGTAAACAATTTTTTTGACAATAACATCAGTGGTTGAGTTTAAAAAAAAGTCGCGGGGGGGGGGGGGTCTTATCAGGGGAGCGGAACTATAAAATTTTCAGCCGGATACATATAAATTAACACTACTGAGCGAAAAATTGATCGAATACGTAAATATTAACACTTCTTAGTGAAAAATCGGAGGGGGGGGGGGTTCACAATCCTCCGTCATCGGGTAACATGCGACTGGCGAGGCGGACTGCAGAGGTGGAGGACTGGGGTTTGGCGAAGGCGGCGTCGGGAGGCGGTCTCAACTCAGGTCGAGCGGTTGGTCGAGTGATCGGTCTCTGAATCTCACAGTCTCACAATTCCCGCTCTCTGTCTTTATTCTTGGCCGACCGCTTGGGTAAGATGGGTTTGAGAATTGAGACTTTAAAAAATGTGGGGACTTTTTATAAAATTTTGTACTTTTTATTAAGTGCTGAGCTTTTAAAAAAAATTTAGGGGTAACGTAAATTTTGCTCAAGGGTAACGTAAGGGTAACCGGATACATAAAACCGTAAAAAAATAATTTTTTTTACACTACGCGTAAAAGTTGAGGGGTAGCGGGGGCTACCCCTACCCTTGGGGTAGGTCCGCCCTTGCTATATATTCATGTATGTTCGTTTATTAACATTTATTTATGTTCGTTTGTCTGTGTTCATTTGTTTTTTTATGAATCATGTACATTTGAACCACTAATTTGCATGTGTTTTTGGATGAATTATTAAGTATTACACTTGTTCATGGGTGCTCATTAATGTTATTTTATGCTCGTTTGTGTTTTTTTTATGTTTGTTCGTTTGTGTTCGTTTATCTTTTTAACGAACGAACATTAACGAACACGAACATTTTCATTTTCTTAATGAACAAACATGAACAAAAAAATGTGTTCGGTTATGTATGCGTGTTCGTTCGGTTTGTTTACAGGCTTATAAAATTGTATGGAAAATCACGTGAACAAATAGAGTATAGAGGTGTTTTTTTAATAAAAACCTAGTGTGTTAAAAGAGAATCACGAAAATAGTCAAATTTTTAAGGAGGGTTATGCCTAAAAGTTGAATATATGCAATAATACCAGTCCTCAAAGTTAAAACCGGATTATATCATTATTTATATTAAAAATTGAATATATGCAATAGTAGAAAAACAATCATAAAGGAGAACGAAGGTGGCGAGATATACATACAAATTTTTACCTATTCCTTTAATAAATGCAAGTGTACAAGTAAGTATGAAACTACGAATAAAATGAGAAAGTGATTATATAAATGGAGAAGTGACTAATGAGGTGGATGTAAAAGATATAATCATTTAAACACATGTAGAGACATATCTTAATGTATTTGAGGTTTATTAGTAAGGATGGCGAACTAAACAAGCTAAGGTTTTTAGAATCACGGGATTAATTTTTGCTCGTAGTTAGGTTGTAATGTATAGATCAACTACTCATGCAAGTAGTATATGCAACGCTTTTTTACTTACAAAAAAGACGAAAGCACGACAAGTCATAGTTGCATGTATTTATGACACCTAGCAGGGTGAGACCTAACTCTAGTTTGTTGCTCATATTCAGTGGTTTGAATTCGACTCATCACTTAACAACTACATCACATCAAGATAGCAAAAATGGTCAGATATGTGGCCAAACTTTATCCGAATATTGCACTTCGTCATCATGAGAACAAAACTTCAATTCAGTCATCATACATTTCTAATAGTTTATACATCGTCAACATTATGTTGAATATGTTATTGTTGTTCATGCGTTCTCGTCTTTTGCTATTTAAGAACGTACAAGTGTTGTTCTCCCCTTAATGATTTAAAGATGAACGTTACCAAACATTATCACTTTAGCAAAAGTAAAGGCCGGTAAAACCTCTTTCTCTTTGATCCCGTGATTAATTAGTAAGTGCTTAATTTAGGCATTCTCCTCTAACACCTCTTTGTTTCCGTAAAATATGCAATGCATTCAAACCTTGGAGGTGTAATAACTATTATGATGGCAAGAAAATGATATACAAATATACAACGTTCGGTTGTTTTTAACAACCACGAGGAACTATCATCCCCAAACAAAAACGTAGTAATCCTTGATTAACATTATTTTTATTTTGTAGTCGGTGATAGATAAACATGACTTAAAGTAGTAATCAATGAACGATATTATCTTCTTTTAACTTCGATTGTAACCAGGGGCGGATTTACATAGGGCGTGGGGGGTTCACCGGAACCCCCCGAGTCTCGGAATTGTAGTGGAAACCTATATAGAAAAACGAGGGTGAACCCCTTCAAAAAATATAGGGTGAACCCCCTAAAAAGGTTAAAAACCGATTAAGATCAGAGTTTGAGATGTAAAAAATGAAGAGAAAGTTTCTTCAGCAAACAACTGGTAGTTAGATCTTAGAAGGAAGATGAAGACGACGAAGGTACAGAGATATTAAAAAAAGTTGCTTTCTAAAATTCTAGGTTAATATGATTTTAGGTTAATATAGGCTTTTAGCCCATTTGTATTCGGTAGTCCAACAAACAAAAACTAAAATTCAGGTTGTCAAATATAATTTTTCTTCAACTTTTTTATTTTATTTTATACTTTTTGGTACTGATAATTTAATTTTTTTTATTTATCATTCTATTTGATTTATGGTTTATCATGACATCCTACTTTCTAAAAACATATAGTTAATCGATTTTTTTTTATTTCCAAACTAATTATAACTTGAAAACATATTTTTAAATCACAGATGTCTCTTTAGAAAGTTTCTTTCTAAAAAATACTTTAATAAAAAAACTCAAATGTTTTTATAATTTCTAATGACGATAATTTTTTTTATTATTGTATCTTGTTTGTATTATGTGATGAACCTTACCCGACCTGAACAATCGAACCGAAGCGAAAATTTTTATGTACGACCCTATGAAATTGGAGCAACTAAAAATAGTGAACCCCCTGGAAAAAATTCCTGGATCCGCCACTGATTGTAACCACTATATTGACCAAGAAATATGACTATTTTATTTGCAATTCAAACAAAAAGAATATTAAATCCTAACGGATATGAAGTGATCAACATTTAGCTGCCTGGACTTGGTGGCTACAGGCAAGACTAATTAAGAAATCTAAGCAGATACGCATATATGATATACTAGTTTAGATCTCGTGTTTACACACAAGGTGAAAATTGAAAAATATCAATATATAATTTTTTTAAGTATTTATGTATATATTTTACATGTGAAAATATATTGCATATACTAAGGATAGAAACAAACCCGAAATATGTAAAGTTTAATATATAATTGAGTTTCGAAAATACGTTAATTACTATTTGATGTAATTTGACTTTCATTACTATTTGATTGAAATAAAAGTTACATATCTAAATTTTAAAGTTTTTTATAATAAGTGATAATTTAAAATAAATGTGTTTTATTAGTATACCCTAGTTAGTATTTCCTTTAAATATATATTATTATTAAAAGATATAAGTGAATTAAATAAGAGAGAGGGGCTGGAAAAAAATTGTAACAATGAATATGGATGCGACACGTGCCACTAAAAAACATTTATTTATTATATAGTATATATATGTACAAGGAGAATACGAAATGATAATTACCACAATAAATGGAATTGTATACGTACATATTTTGTAGTCAGATGATGACCTTTTTCATCACCCTTTTAAATATGATAATAAAATGTGTAATTTATTGAGACAATTTTAAGTGTACAAAACATTTACAATATTGATATATTTAATCACTAGGTTAAAGTCCTGTGTATTACACGGGCTGATAAAATATAATGTTATATACCTAATAATATAAAAATATATATATTTAAACCCGTGTATTACATAGGACAAATAAAATTTTTAAATATATATTACATTTTATAAGTGGAAAAATGTATTATATACACTAATGATTTTTTTAAAAAGTTTAAAAATATGTAAAAATTAATATATAATCAAAAATACATTAATCTCCATTTAATATAAATTTGACTTAGATTAACTATTTGGTTAAAAAAAAGTTACATAACTAAATTTTAAAGTTTTTTTAAAATAAATATGCTTTATTGGTATAACTAATACTTTATTTAAAAATAAATTATTATTAAAAAATGTATTTAATAAGAGATCGACGAAAAAAATGATGAGAAAGGATATGAAGGCGACACGTGGCGTAAGAAATTTTTATTTATTATATAGTATAGATAAGTATATAACCTCACAGCCACACAACTACAAAATAGCTAATCATAAAGTAAAGGAAATAAAAATTACTTGTAGTGAATATTTATAAAAATATATATTTGTAAAAGACTACATTATGAATAAATGAATTAATTGAAAGTCAATGACTATTAAGAGTTCCAATGTAGGGCAATTACAGAATATAATGACACAATCAATTAAGTATTACAAGTGTAGGGTTTGGATCTCATGGGTCGGCTACACGTGGGATGGAATAGGGACAGTATGGTCAATTACTTCCCCAAAGCCACTCCCGTAGTAGCTTGATTCCAGAAACTTCTACGTGTTTAGATTGCTATAGGATCGTTATGTAGAGTTCAGCAGCCTTCTACAAATCAGTGAGGTTGGTTTTGTTTGTTGTCTCTTTTGAGTTGAACCTTCAATTTTTTACCACCTAATTGGTATCCATTCATCATACTAATTGCAGATTCTGCAGCAGCTGATGTGTCATAACTGACAAAGCCTGCAAACAATTTCTATTTTGGGTCAAAAAATCCATCGAAAGTTTAAATTTTTTGCTGGAAAGTGAAACACCTAAATACCAATTTTTAGGCACCACATAAGAAAGCTTAAAAAAAGTTACTGACACGTCATCATTTTGAATAGGTACACGGATAGATTAACTTTAATAATATATATAGGGGCCGGTTCCTGTACAAAGGTTTTTTTCTGTGCGAAGGTACGAAGGGCATGCGTGATTATCATTTGTACTTGCGTGATAATAATTTGATAATTATCACGCTTTGAAATAATTATCACGCAAGTGTAAAGTGATAATCACGCATGCCCTTCGTACCTTCGCACGGAAAACAGACTTCGTATTCAAAACATTCTATATATATTATGGGAGTTTTGATGGTTTTTTCTGGCCTAAAAGAAAGAATTGGTTGATTATTGGACCATTATTCGCTTAAATAGTTATTAACATCAGATTATTATAAAAGTGGAATTCATACCAAAGCATTTGCTAACACCAGTTGCTTTGTCAACGTAAACCTTAGCACTCAAGACTCTTCCAAATTCCTTGAAGGCATTTGCAAGTTCTTCATCATCAAATTCTTGAGGAATATGGTAAATAAAGAGATTGGCACCAGGTGGACCTGTATAACAATCAGACTATTTAAAAATACAAGAATAATAATAAAAGAGGAGTTCCATACCCCTAAAAACTTGCATAATATCATATTTGCTCAAGCAAAAAAAGATTAATATCAAATGTACCGATTCAAAACATTACAAATTTCATATTTACCCATTTCATTGGATACAAATTATAATATGACTATTATAACCTTCTTCTCCTTACACTTCAAAGTGTTATAAACTAAATCTCTAATCTTTACATAAGGGAAGGGTATTTATGTCATAAATATGAAAATGAGTTTAGATATTATGATTTTTTATTGGGTAAACAAGATATTACTCAAGGTTTTAAGGGGAATATATGAAATCATCCCTAAGTAAATAAAGAATTTGAACTGAAACACACACGCACACACACTGCATAAAGATCTTCAACCTTCAACATGGTCACCAGGACTAGCACCACCACTTGAAGATGCTGCAGGAAGATTGTTTACAACTGGTTCTGGTACAGGACTAGGCGGCCCACTCATCATGCCCCCAGGGTAAGCCATAGGAACAGCGGGATAAGCATGCACCGGATAATTTCTTGGAGTCCCTCCTCTCAGTGAATTTGCATGTGGTGTTGCATCAGGAAAAGAAGGTTGATTCAGGCCCTGTGGAAGCCCATACTGCATGAGCCCATAACTTCCAGTAGCCTACGTGCAAAAGCAACTTTTATAGAAATATAAAAGATACATAAGAAACTAGGGGGACGTTTGATTTGAGGGCATGGATTATGTGGGTTCAAAGGTATGTGTTTGATACCCATAAGATCAGGAATCCTCCATATAGTCTATACCCATTCCCATTTGAACTGTTATCAAACCCATACCCATTCGATCTGTTATCAAACCCATACCCGTAGTGATTCCTGGTTGCAAACAAAACGCCACCTAAAATTTTTTTGGCCCTAAAATACCAACAAACCTGATATCCATACGGTGAAATGTAACCCATTGGCAGAGCTCCATATAAAGATGGATGTGTGATGTCAGCATTTGCAAAACTGGCAGCCAATGATTGTGCTTTTTGAGCTTTTCTAGCTAACCTTTCCTTTTCAGTGTCTGCCCATTTGACCACCAAAGGGACAATTAAACCCTACTTTGCAACAAGAAGTTAACTTGCAAAATTAGTAATTAGCATATAACATACATCTATTTGCAGCAATAAATAAAAAAATGGTACGCTAATTAACAACAAAATTAATTTTGCCAGATTTAATAAAAGTTAATTTGTTAATTAAATATACCCAACCTCCATCTTGTGCTTCCCATTAAGGCCCTTTATAGCTGCAACTGCTTGCTCTTTTGTCTCATACTTCACAAAAGCACAACCTGCCACCATGGTGATTAAAACATAAAAGCACTTTAAACGTGAGTTACTATTATTACATCAGCACTTGCAAGATCAAATCACATTGCATAAAATATTTTATACTGCACCTTTGCTTGTTTGCTGAGAACCTCTCAAAATTAGTAGGTCTTTTAGGGTTCCATACTGAGAAAACAATGCTGAAACTTCACCCTCAGAAACATTCTTTGGAAGCATGCCAACGAAAAGTTTGTGCTCTTGAACAAACAAAAGGGGATTGATAATGCTAATCAGATATATTGAGGAAACCTTATACTGGAGTATAGCAAAATGAGTAGACGTGAAACGCAAAATTAGTAATATGAAATAGAATAAAATAGCATGTCACACCTAGCCTTTCCACCTCGCCATCTGCATATTTCACTTGCAATGGACAAGATGCCTGATACACAACAGAAGACCAATATTGTTATTCCACAAAACGAAAACCGCTAACAAATCATTGTTTAAGTGTGCCTTTCTGCTATATATATACAAAAACACATTTAATTTTGTGTGTGATTTCTAATTTCTGCATTATGCTTACTAGTAACAAGATCACATAAACACAACTACACAAGGAAAAGTGATGGCCATGATTCTAGCTTGAACATCACAACTGAGCTCCATGTTACAGTAAATAACCTCACTAAACGAGTATGAGCAAATAATTATCTCACTAAAGTTCCATTACATTAGGATGTTTCTTTAGTCACTATTACTTATTCTGCTTGAGATACAGAACAATTTCCCCTAAATTTAAATTAACATAAATGTTTGGATATTTGCTGAATAACTTCAAAAAATAAGAAAACTTGTTCTACATTAACTATTGGACTTAAACTGAAAAAACTAAAATTCTGCAAATAATATGTAACCATGATACAGAAGGAAATAGGTAAGCTTTTAGCAACTCAGCAAAAGCATCTCAAATTGAAGATAATTTCAATTTTTACTGGAAAGTAAATTCTTGCATAGTTGTTATCGAACTTTCCAGTACTAAATGAATCTTCACAATGTAACAATTATAAATTTGTAACAAGAGATTAAAACGAAATTAAATTAAATTGAAGATCTGTAAAGATAATCACCCCTGGCAGAGTTTTCTTATTGTGACACGCATCCACAGCTTTGTCTGCTTCCTCCCTAGATGGACATATGACAAAACAACAACCTGATAACAGCAAGCAAATTAGGGCACACAGACACACATTTGAGATCACAACAACGAAAATCTCTAGCAATTGCGAATTACATGACGAATTACGAAACGATAATAACCTACAGTGATCCGGAAGTAACATTGATGAAATTCGTAACGAATTGGAGAAGAGAGTGAAGTGAGAGATGAAATTAACCTCGAGAAGCTCGCGTAGATTTGTCTTTGATGATGCTGACTTGGTCTACAAGAGCAAATTCCTGGAACATTGCTGCGAGTTGTTCCTCCGTCATGTGCTTCGGAACTTGACCGACGAACAGCTTCACGCTCTCGTCGCTGTGTTTTCGCGGATTCTGATCTTCCGCCATTAATGCCGTTTTTCTCTCTCCTTCTCTCCGGTGAGTGATCTCTCTTTGACTCTCCCTCTCTAGACAGTTTCTCTCTCCTGTTTGAGAAAAAAGAAAAACTCAAAAAGACGAGGGTTTCTGGTTAACAGTATTCATGTGACCCCTGTACTATACATAAATAACTCTTTTATCCCTCTACCATTTTTCAATCTTCTAAAAACGTAGAGGTGTGAACGAACCAAAGATTCAACAAAGAGTTCGCAAGACATTCGACTAGGAGTTCGTTTAATAACTGAACAAACATGAATAAAGATCCATTCATTCAATTGTGTTCGTGAGTGTTCGTTCATTTACACCCGTTTATGTTCATTTGTTTACATTCATTTATGTTTGTTCGGCAATATTCTTTTGTTTATGTCGTTCATTAAAGTTTTTTTAATATATTTAAACTTTTATATTTTTTATTTATTACTTGCTAAACCTTTTATACATGTTTTGGGATAATTATGGTTATGTAATATGTCAACTATTTTAGGATAATTATGTCTAATACTCTTATACTTGTACTTGATTTATCTTTTGGATGGTTTTTAAGAACAACTTTTATTTAACAGCTTATCAAGACACTAAGCAGAAAAATATATTACAAGAATAACAAAGGATTTGTAAGCCACTCTATCCAATTCAATTTGTAATTCTTGATTCTACTATATCTTGAATAATGTTGTTGTGTCTAATATTTAGGATTAATAATATTGTTTTTAATTTGCAAATTAGCATGTGTTCGTTTATGTTCATTTGTGTACGTCTAGAAAGTTAACGAACGAACATGAACAAATCTATTTCCTTTATGAACAAACTTGAACATGAAATTTCATTCAGTTAGTATTTGTGATGCTAAACGAACCACGAACAAGGCAGCGTTCGGTTCAGGATCAATCAAATTCAATTTTTTTTTTCAAATCGAACTGGGTGGTAATCTGGGGTGTTTATGGTTCGGTTCGATCGGTTTTGATGAAAATTATGAACTGAATCGCTAACTACGATGTAGAGAAAAAAACAAACAAAATCGTGCGGGTTGATTGGACCAACCGGTCTTGATGGTTTGAGGATTTTGATCCAGTATTTTTTATTCATGGTTTTGTATTAATAATTTTAAAAATAACCATCCATTTACATAACCCATGAAGAAAAAAAATAAATAAATAATAAATGTAAAATGGATGGTTTGGTTTACACAACCAATTCCAAGTCCTAAACCCTAAACCGTAAAAATCGAACCATATATATTTCAAATAAACTGATTTGTGTTGATTTGCACGGTTTAATTTGTTTCAAATTGTTTATGAATATTCTTAATAGTGATCGGTTCAAGTATTCTACTAAAATCGGTCACTTTATTTGTGTATGATCAGTTAGCTAATAACTAAACCGCTAATATCCATGATTTCTTATTTATCCGGTTGAACGGATGGTTTTGGTCCTGTTTTTAAGCAATTACCAAATCAAATCACCAAACTTGAACACATCTACTACGTGTTGAAATTCTAGAATATAGTTATATTTATTGACCAAAAATCTAACTACTATTTTGTAATGGTTGTTAATGGCGAAACAAATAAACAAGTAAAAGAATATTTCAAAATAATCAAATGAAATTGGTCAAACTTTTTAACTTTTTATATATTTATTTAAAATTATATTTTTATAATTATGAATACGTTTTCCATCCATACATTGATATCATATATTGATATAATTTGATCACAAACTGAGTTATATCTAATATGATATTTTTGTTGATCTCGAAACATACATTTCTCTTTATTTATATTCTTAAAAAGTAAGTTTTCATGCACACTTTTATTATGTGAGAGTTTTATAACACTTGTAGTTACAAAAATTACTATATGAAGATATAAAGTCACATAAAATTCAAATTCAAAAACATAAATTGACATTAAGTTTATCAAACTAGATGTAACTCATTATATTACACTCTTAAGTTATACTAATACTACATTGTTAATATATTACACTCCAATACACACACACACACACACACACACATAAATCTCTATTATATAATAAATAAAGGTTTTGGTTGTGTGTTTTCCGCCCACTCTCTCATATTTAATGATGATATTAAAGTAATACATTTTTTTAAATATTTAGTATAAATCTATTTATAGATATTTATTAACCAAATAAAGTTAATATAAATTAACATTTGTCAATTACATGAAAAAGATTAATACCCAGTTGAAAAAAAATGTTTTATAAATTAACTTAACGTAATATATAATTGTCACGTCAAAGTATATTTTTTAAAACATATTTTGGGGAGTGTACGTATTAACATATTACATTTTATTCAACACGTATAATAAACGAGTTTATTCAACCCGTGTAATAACAAGTTTTAAAGAAATACAATTTTTATTTCTAAGTATATAACATTATATTTAAATTACTCGTGTATTACATGGGATTCTAATCTAGTATGTGTGTGTGCGTGTATATATATATTATCGAAATAAAAAAATGGATTAAGTTAGATACATATTAGTTTATGACATATTAATTATATCAAGTGGTGGATTAAGTTATATACATATTAGTTTATATAATTTATTTCAAGTGGTAGATATAGTTTAGCAAAACAATATGCAGGTTGTGCAATTTGATCACCAAAACACAAAGTTAAAGGTGAGGATTATTATAGGCATGCATATGTTAAATTAGACAACAAAACAAAAAAACAAGATACGAAAGAAATTTTAGAAACATACAAAAAATCTATTAAACTTGATTAAGGTTTTAAATTAATAAAATTGCCATTAGTAATAAGTTAGTTGACTAGGAATTTCATGTGGATTGACTAATTTAAAATCCGAATATAAAATAATCAATTAGTGGGTCATTCGATTAGTGGTGTGGCCATAAAACGTCTTTAAATATATTTAGTTTTTTAACGGTTTAAATTACATTAACTCTGTCTTCGACAGGGTTTGTACCCTTGACTTTAAAGAGAGCAACACCACAATAACACCACACTAAATATACTTTTTTTTAACGGGAACACCTATCTAGGAGAATTGAGTTTCTCTAGGGCAACACCTAGAACATCCAGGGTAGCCTACCATATAAGGAACCCCCTAACTGGGTAAACCCTCTGACCTGATCACAGACCCCATTTTTGTTGTGACCACGATTATCATTGCATCAGATGGTTAACGGTCACTAAATATACTTAGTTAATCCAAATAAAAACATTTTATTGATTTTTTATTTTTAAAATTTTAAAAATGAATAATTACAAAAAGTCCTCCTCATTTTACATTTTGCTCCAAATCTACCAACTTTCTTAGAATGATTCACAATCTCTTCAATTGAATTTCACATGACAAATATGACAAATGAAGTCGGAGTTGTGAAAACATTCAACTTCTATGAAAAAAAATTGTAAAATTCTATATAAACCTTAGTTATGACAAATACGAAAAAGATCAAATTATAAAATACGTCATTTAATTAAGTAAATTACATAAAACGTCTTTTATGTTTAAAAAAATCTTGCACGTTATGGCCTTTAGACTAACAGACGTTAAATTTCACCGTTAAGTCAGGTCACGTGCATTGCATGTTTTTACCCACAATTTCAGGTACCTAGATCTGAGAAAGGGTGGGGCTTTTTACAAGTTTAGGGTTTTAAATCTATTTTTGTGGGTAAAAATACCAAAATGCCCTCACATGCAAGACACGTGATATGACTTAACGGTGAAATTTAACGTCTGTTAGTCTAAAGGACGTAACGTGCAAAGTTTTTTAAACATAAAGGACGTTTTCTGTAATTTGTTTTGTTAAATGACGTATTCTGAATTATAAGTAATACTTAAAAGACGTAATTTATAACTTGCTCTATGAAAAATGAAGCCCTTGATGTGTCGTCGTTTTCATTGCCATTATGTCTTATTTTATTTAAATTTGTTATTGAGAGTTGAGACTATTGTTGATGACTTTGATTCCTTATATGATTTTATTTCTAACTACTGAATAATTGGTACCATAGCAAAATTAGACAGCAACTTAACAATGGCAGCAAATGAGTAAGTTGGTTTTTAATTAGGTAAGTAATTGATCTTCAAGTTTCACTTTCACAAATTGAACTCGATGTCACACTTCTAGATCCTTTAAAATCTTATATTTAATCAAAGGACTCAAATTTGTTTCTTTTCTAATTCATATTTTATATATCTAAATTCTTAATGTGAGATTTAGGTATTCGAGAGTAAAATGCCTGAACACGCATATGATGTTCATGTTTTATTAGATAGGTATTCGATCGAAGGCCTTAATCTCGCAACGAAAGATACTTTATTATATAGTTAGTTCCCCTATTTGGCATGCTTTCTTTGTGATGTGGGTCTAGATTGTAAAAGCAAGTTTATGTTCTTTCTGTTTAAGTAAAATTTGTGGCTTAATATATGATGTGGTAATAACAAGAATGAATACATGTATACAATGTGTTGACAATTGCACCTAACTAGTGGGGTTGTTAATGAACTGATATTTAAGTGAGCATATTTATGTTAAAATGAATTAATGGCAAGTGTATGTGGTAATTTAGATGAATTATATGTATTTGTCCTAAACATGTTAAAGTGATAAGTTTCACAGGTAGTATAATATAATATGTGGCGTATAAAACACATAATTGTCCTAAACCCTGAGACACTCTTTCTAGACAATTTCCAGACTTACTCTTCCATGTAACATGTATATGCTTATGACGTGAGTACGTACATTGATCTGGCTAAACGCAGTAGCAGGTAAGCACACGAAGCAAACAAGCGCGGTATCTGCTGCAGTCGGACAGTAATATGGTTGGAAAGCATCTTCCGATAACGACTGAAAGAGCATCTGCCTAAAATCAACATGTTTATACAAATACTGATTAATGCCATTAATGATTTGAGTATAAGAGTTTTGTCTCTATAGTGGACTTGAATCTCTTAGGGTAACCAAACATTACAAGGGAATGGTAATGGTAATGGTCCATTTATTTCCCTTGTCCATTCCATTCACTCGTCCACTACATTTCTTTGTTCATTTCATTACATCATACCAAACATACCTTTACATAAAAGAGGCAAAGACCAACACTACATTATGGAAAAAAGGAGAGAGAATCACCAAAAGAAGCATGGGAGCCAATGACCAGGTATCACCTGGGCGGGAAACTTCACCTCTATAAGGGCGTCTTTGGCACTCCAGGTAGGGATAAGCTGGTTCACACTCCATAACTAAATACTCTCGATCTATTTACTCCTTTATCACTTCAAAAGAGTATTTAACTTATTCTCACGTCGAAGGTTAGTCGCAGTAGGTACCCTCCTGCGGTGAGTCTAACAATTCTTTCATTTTAGCAGGAACAATTCAACGGGCCATATCAAGGAGCATCCAATCCCTCACCCAACGTTTATTTGTTGTAGCAACATATGCAGTGCATTTAAGTATATCATATAGGACACAACAACTACTAGCTTAGTCTAGTGGTAAAGGTGTATGCCTAAGACTTCATCAAAAATGGTGAGATCTTGAGTTCAAGTCTCACTTGTGACAAAAAAAAAGGCGTCTAAGTTGGGCTAGGGGGTTTTCTCACCTAAAGTGGGTTTCCTCCTGTGGGGGTGGAGATGATCGGGTGGGCCAGTGGTGTAACACCTGCCACAAAAATGTCCAATATTTGACAAAAGATAAACCCTAGGGACTATAAGTATAATTGTACTAAAGTTCAGGGTTTAAATTGGAAAAATTCAAGATTTAAGACCTTAGCGGACCGCTAAGGTTAACCATAACGGTCCACTATGAGTGTTAGTTTTGGTGGCGGATCGCCACCATTCCGGGTAACGGTCCGCTACGTAGGGACTAAGCAAACAATCCAGTGATGCCACGTGTATAGTGACTAATGGTCGAGTTTGGTGACACGCGTACTCGTGGCGGACTGCCACGCCAGGTGGTAACAGTCCGCCAGCCGCAAAACTCTCAGAATTCACCATGTAGCTAGGTGGCGGACTGCTACGCTTAGAGGTAACGGTCCGCTAGCCACAAATTAAGGTTTGGTCCAATCAGCGATTGACATTTAGGGCTGACGTCATCCGAGGCGGTGGCGGACCTCCACCAGCCATCGTAGCTGTTGGACTTCTAGCCTATAAATAGTTGGACCATTTCATTCGGTTTCTGCATCCCAAACCTGAAACCAACTCTCACATTGTGTTCTAGAGCTTCCGTAGACGACTCCCAACGTGTCACACCCCGGTCGGCAGCGGATTATACGCCGGGGCTGACGCGGTTGTTTATAAACACATGATCATCTATTAATAAGTGGTAATATTATTACATCATAATTAAAACATCCGTTACAAATAGAAATGAGAAAAACAAAACATAACACAAGTTAAATTCAGTCTTTATTAAGGCTAGGTCCATAGTCCTATGTGACCATGTAGTGTCCTCAACCGGTACACCTGAAATATGTGAGTAAATGTCAAATACAAGTAGTTGGTGAGTAACATAGGTTTTGACTCCAAACAAAGTTAAGTATGAGTTTACAATTCAATATGTTCAAAGCGTGTCTAAAGCATAAATGTGAAAACATACAAGGTTCCAAGCGTACAATCAAGCCATGTTATATGTATGCACAATCCCCCGGATTACGTGGAGTTCTAAATGTAAACACTAACCCGCTAAGGTTAATGTATCGGATTCCCGTATAAATGATCATAAAAGGTACTACCTTAGGCTTGCCACACAAGTTAATGTTTGTAATAACATGAACACACGTTTTGGTCACCAAGCAGTTTAAGACATAAAGTATAAAGACATTTGCATAGGAACAAAGGTATTGAATTGTGGAAGTAATGTAATTGTAAACATGTTTCACCCCAAAAGTATAAAAATGTGAAAAGGGCTATGTAAACTCACCTGTAATGAAACTAGTAGAGCGTATGAATTGTTAATGATTGATAGGCTTCGTGAGGATTCCTCACCATTAACCTACGCGAATAGTTGTATTCTAAACTCAAAGTATGCCTAATGAAAGTAAGAAATTATGAGATCCTAGGGTTTCATAGGATTGGGGTCGGATATGGGATCCGTACAAGTTTTGGAAACATATATTTATGTGTATCACACGTATTGAAGTAACGATGATAAGTAAGATTAATTAGAATCAATTTGGATTTCTAATTAATTATACGGTATAATAATATGTTTGAATTTATTTATATAATTATTCTAAAATAATTTAATAAATAAATAAATTATGAAGTAAAAGAAGTTTTAAATATTTGTTGTAAATAAAATGATTATTTAAGTTACTTAATAAACTTCTTTTACTTAAATCATTAGTAAAAGAGATATTAAATAAATGCAAGTTTCAAATGGAACTAATTTAATTTGTATAATTATTTAAGTATTTCTAAAGTTTAAATGTTTTGCCAAAATAATTATTTTTATGTTTAAATTGAGAGTTAATAATGTTTAAATATTTAAATTATAGTTGGTTTAATAACCATTACTATTTACAATAAAACAACATAATTAAATTTGTTTCACTAAATCATTTATTTTGTTTATTTATGAATTTATAATACTTACATTTTTAGGACAACGTCAAAGGCGTTTAGAAACAAGTCTTTAAAATAATTTTATTTTAAAATATTATAAAAATAATATTTATAAGGACATGATTTGAAATAAATTAGTTATATGAGTTTTTTTTTTTTTTTGGTAAGATTACTAATGAAAATTCCAATTTAATAAGATTTATTATTTAATGAGGATTTATCATATTGTCACTAATACCACACTATTTGTGAAAGTAATAGGATAAATATACTAAATAATCATTAAAATTTATTTTATTAGTAATGTTAATAAAATCTTATTAATAATATGTCGTTTTTAAAAGTTTAGGTACTATATATATATATATATATATATGTGTGTGTGTGTGTGTGTATACATACAGTAGAACCTCTATAATTTAATACTCGATAAATTAATAACCTCCATAAAATTAATAATTTGTCCGGTCCTAACTTGGGACCAGTATAAAATTGGACCCCAATCGATAAAATAATAAGATAATAATTTTTTTGAAATCCCAATGTAAATATATTGTTCCCAGCGAAACTATAAATTAATAATTACTAAAATATTCCAAAATTCTAGGATTTTCTAGTAAAAAATGAATCTATAGTCACTTGTTTTTTTGTGAACTTCAAATCTATATTGAGTTCATCTTTAAATCTCCCCATTGCACTTAAGAATTGAGGCACTGTATTCTCGTATTGCAACAAAAAGTTGTGAAGAGTTGTTGCCGCTTGCAATGCTTCTTTCCGAGTGATCGGTTCCAAGGGTACTGAATCATCATCAACCGGATTTTGAACGGCATCCGCCATAATTTCTTCAATGCTTTGAACCTTGTAACATTCATTATTTTCACCTGGATAATCCAACAACTCATTCACATCCATTTTGTGCCGATAATGCATTCCTGTAATCAAGTTCTCAAGCTCACGAATGTCTTCTCCAAGATTTACATCGTTTAAATCATTTGAGCCGGTTCGATTAGCCGAACGAATTTTACAGTGTCGATGCATTAATTTGAGAGTTGCTCACAAATATAGGCCTACTTTTTAAATTAATAATTTATTAATTTATCGATATAATAATATCTCGCTAAATTAATAAAATATCCCGGTCCCAACATTATTAATTTATAGAGGTTCTACTGTATAATCCTTTCATTTGAGAAACGACCTTTTAATGATATTTAATTTTTTTTAAAGAAACAGATACTATGAGTATATGTGAAAGAGGATGGTTGAAATAAAAGAGAAAAAAAAGTAACAGTGGGGAAGGCTCGAACCCAAGACCTCCTTCATGTTGGTGAAAGAACTTAACCACTACGCCAGAGACGACACTTGATACATGAAATCAGAAAGAAAATTTTTATTAATTAGATTACCGACTCCCCTTTCTTCCCCCCAACCCATCAGACGTGAAGTATCAGCCCCCCCCCCCCCCCCCACATCCCAATCGAAACCCTAGTTTCCAAATTCGCTTCCAGACGTAACGAATCAAAGGGCTTTTGGATACGAAGTTTAAATCGTGTAAATGGAAAGTGTTTTACCTGATATTTGAACTCGAATTCGCGAAAACGATGTGTTCTTGCTTCCATTGCAGGTCGCGACAGAGAGAGAGTGGGGGACGAGAGGAATGGGTTTTCGAATGAATTTCATCTGTCTTATGATTTAGGGGCCTTGAGGTATGATTAACACAAGCGTTACACACTTCAATTGATCGTGATAACATGGTTTTAATGCGATTAATTGGGTTGAATACCCTATAACCGAAAATGAGTTTAAATGGGGTTAAACCCTTGTTTATGATTTAATTGAATTGTAATAATCGTACGTTGATGGTTGGATGACATTCACTCTCGATTATTAGGCATTAACAACTTCGAATTTGGTCGATTAAGTTGGATTTGTGAATGGTTGCATCTTGGTTTGACTTTTCTGAGTCAAATCTGATGAGGAGGGGATTCAGCACCAAGAGGGTTCAAATGGAAGGGTCCAAAGTGACAAAAGGGGGGGTTCAAGGGCAATTGAGAGGGTTCTTTGTTTGTGCAAGGGATTGTCTTTATAATTGTTTTAATTATAATTGTTTTATTAAATACAAATTCCTTTCTTTTTATAAAATTACAAATTGTAATAAGGGTTTATTGTAATCAAATGTATGTGTATGTTTCACATATATATATATATTTATAATTAAATGGATATGTATATACATAAAGGGTGTAGATACATACTTAAAACTTATAAGTTTTATATATATAATTTTTTGTTAATTTAATAACAGAGTGTATAGGTAATTCTTACCAATATACATACACATGTTGAATAGAAAACAGTAAGTGAACGATGTTGAAACTTTAAATTTATACACGTAAAATAAAGATTTTTAATGTGTCGTATTGTGTTGGACAAGTACGGGTCTAAAATGTAGTGTTATTATAATAAAGTAAATAAAAAAATAAGGCCGGAAAGTCAAAATATAGGCCGGAATTTACTGGGGATTACAGTCTCCCCTACTTTGGTAGATTTCGTCCCGAAATTTTTAGGAGAAGGGTCTAGGGAAGAGACATGTATTTGGATTCTCAACTAGTTTTGATTTTCGGTTTGAGGAGTATAGTTGATGACAAGGTTCAGGTTAGGTTATCGCGTCTGGTATGGATGGTGGTAATGGATTTTGTTTGAGTGGAAATAAGGAAAATATTGCCCTAGAATGATTTTGGACTCAAATGATGGGATGTATCACTTGTAATGAGGATGATGGAAATTTTCAGATCTAAACTTGTTTAAGATATAGTCTAAGCTGCTCGAGTGATGTCACTGGATAAGGATTTCACAACTATTCGTTAAGGTCAGAGTAATAGGAAACCGTACGTTATACGGACAACGTTACTTCTGATAATATGATAGTAGCACTTGTATATAGGATATACCGACGGTATATCTATTATGCCCTTATCATCTCCCATTAGTTTCGTTACTGTATATCACCATAGGTTTTATGTCATCACACGTGACAGAATTTACCATGTTTTTCCATGCGCTGATCAACCATGTGTTGTCCTATTTCCAGTGGCTCATCATGTATTTGATTTCAAACAATGTTTTGTAATCAAATGAAAGGGGTATTGAAACCCTATGCTTATAAAGTAAATACAAGGCTTTTGTTTTCCAACTGAGTTTTGATATTTACAAATACAATCCTTGAGGTTAAAAGAATGATGAAATGATCATTTGAAAAAGATTTCCGTTGCATTTTATAAAACTCTGAAATCGAGTAACCAAACGATACCAATCGAGCTCGCACACGCCCAGGGGGTGCCTGAGGAGGGGTGTGACAAGTTGCCCGTCAGTGATCCAAATTGATGTTAAAAAAAATATAGGACACAGCATTCATCTAAAATAAGTGACATAGTAAAAAAAATGTTAGATGGTCCACAAAAGTTACCCAGTTGTGTATTGAAGTTCCATAAAAAATGATGCATTCTTTGTATTTTCATAACAATCAGGTGATATATTTGAAGTTTCAACGAAATCTTTGTTTTAAAACACCTTTTCTAACCTTTTCATTTGGCTTGAGGATAAAAGTTGTGCATTTTTTTAAGGGTGACCAAGTTACCAATTTTAATGGGATGATTGTATCCATTAATTTCGCTTCGTATAAAGATTGTATAAAGATGAATAATGCTATATTTGTTTTAAGTTTTACTGTACGTTTCGAGCTTAGTTTTGTAGGTTTGTCGAACTCGAACCGTATAAATGCTCGACTCAATTGAGTCGGCTCGAACTAGTTCGGCTTTGAGTGCTAAGTTTCAAAACATTAATGCTTTCAAAACCAGACCGAATCGGGAAACGACTGTATAGGCGGCCCGATTAAGCGTATTTAAAGCGGGCCGATTAACTGTATGGTTATCCGTCACACCTATTGAATCGATGAACCAAACCGGATGATCGAACTGGATTTCAATTCTTTTCTTATCTTTTTCTTAGTATTTTTTTTCTTTAAAATCTTATTTGCCAATTCATATACCACTTCGATCTTCATATTTTATTCATTTAAGATTTTAAATTATATTAAAGATATAAATTCATAGCAAAGATAACTTATTTTCATATTGTGTTTAAAATTAGCTATATCTATGCAATCGTCTAACCCGGTATTAACTATATCGGAAAGATATCTTTCATAGAGGGTGTTTGGGATTGCGTTGGAAAACTGCTTATTGACTTATTGTTTTTTCAAAAGTCAATAAGCTAAAATAATTGTTTGGCAAGCATAAAAACACTTTTTGTTTTAACTTTTTGATAAAGCTATAATGTTGTTTTTTAAGAATCCACAAATTTCTGGCTTTTCAAATGGCTTTTGACTTTTGTAATAAAATATTATCAATCTACCTCTAACAATTTATAACAAATACATATATATCACTAGGTTAGAAACCCCGTGTATCACACGGGTTGAATAAATGCAATGTTATATATATACTTAATAATAAATTGGTTTTTAATAATCCAAACTATTACTCATTGGCAAATAATAATCCGAACTAACAGTTTGGCTGGTGATAATCTCAACTTTCACTTTTGTTGTCAATGACAGTCCTAGCAGCATAATCATCATATATTTCCACATAAATAACACTCGATTCCCACTCGATTTCGATTGTACGTTTCTCCATTTCCTTTAAGATCGTCATTTTGAGCGAAAATAAGTGTAAATCGAGTATAAATCTACGCTGATTATGCTACTGAAACTGTCATTAACAACAAAAGTGAAAATTGAGATTATCACCAGTCAAACTGTTAGTTCGGATAATTATTTGCCAATGAGTCATAGTTTAGATTATTAAAAACCAATTTGATTACATATTACATAGTTGTTTAATACAAATTCTAGAAACTTCATATAGTTATTTTTTAAAATGTTTTTTAAAAAGAATGAAATAAATAAACAATTTCTAAAAATGTTTTATTAATAAACCTATATTTTTTTAAAATAAAAAACGTTTTATAAAAGGTATCACATAAATCATTATTATTTAATAGGAGAGAGACGGAAAACAAAAAGTTATTTGAAAACAACTAAAGAAAATTTGTGCAATTAATAGGAGAGAGAGGCAGGAAAATTTGTCAACCCAAAACCTTTATTTATTATAAAGTATAGATATAAATTATATATATCATCGATCATTAACCCTAGAGAGAACAATTTCAATCGTAGGTCTTCGATTCATCCTCTTCGCACCTTATTTTCTTTTCCACCACAAACGCTAATCCAAACACTTTTTTAAAAACTTATTTTTAAAAAGTTATAAGTTAATAAACAATTTAAAAAAAACATTTTGGAGTTAAACAAGCGGCCCTCATAGTATAGTTTCATCGTCCTCTCCCGCGCCAGCTAGGGTTTTAGCGTACCCCTGGCCCCTTCTGATCTGCAGATCAGCTACCGTTCTTGTAAGTTCATGTATTCGTTTTAAATTATACGATTCCTCATCAATTTCTTTTGAATCTTAATTTTCAGTTTTCATTCGTAGGTAAAAAATTATGATCGCTAACTCAATTTAGTAGCAGCAAAGAGATTTTTAGGGTTAATTTATGTACTCGATGATATATGATGCTTCAATTTCTAGCATACAAACATTAATGTGGCTGAAGTATTAGTGAATGTTTGCTAATCATGTCATTTTATTTTCTCCAAAGTGTCAGCAGATAATACACACCGATTCGACGCCACCATGCCTCGGTGAGTTTTTCTGATATTTTTCTCTTTTTGTTTCATTCTACTTGAATTTGATATATTATGTCCATCATGAGTGCCTTGACCTGAAATCCCCAAATTTTGTTGAATTTGCAGGTATTATTGTGATTACTGCGACACTTATTTGACGCATGATTCTGTAAGCCGTTTGTTATCCACTTTCTATCTTTTCTTTATATAGTGTTAATGGTTCTATTTCAATTTGTGGATATACATTTACATGGTGTTTTTCATGGAGTACTACTATTATTTATTTATTGTTTTCTGACAAAAGAAAGAAGGACTACCATGCTTTTACAATGGAATGGGATTTTGTTTTACACATGTCAAGGATGAGGGTTGAAAATCGATGAGGAGCAGAGGCGTTATTTCATCCAAGCTTTACATTCTAGGTTGACACTAATATCTTTTAGTTACAGTTTAATTTAACACATTGTAAGATGGGTTATGCACAAACAATATTAAGTATTAAGTAGTAACATCCAAATTACTCTAATCCAAAGTGTTCCCTATTACTAGATACCAATCTGGGTTTTAAAATCGCACCTGAGGCGCAAGGTGCTTCACTTTTGACTACATAAGGTGCACATTGTACAAAAGGCGCAGGTGAGGCGCATTGAAAAACGGCTTGAGGCGTAGGTGAAGCATGCACCTCTTGTACATTGGGAGTTTTTGTGCACCAGGATGTTGTACAAGCTTTTTAGGTTGTACATGTAAGTAGTTTATATAGTGAATCATATATAAAGCTTATTTATAAGTAAGTTTTGGGTAGGGGATGCTAAAAACATATGAGACCTATAAAAATATTATATAAGCACCTTGTGCCTCGCATACTAAAAGCGGTGTGCTTTTGCGCCCCGGTTTTAGACCTTGGTGCACTTCTCGCTTTTTAAAACCAAGATACCAATTCCAGTTTTTAACTGGACGGTTAGTTGGTTTATCTCTAACATAGTGGTCAAGGCGCATAGGCCTCGCCCGGAACCTAGTCGTAGGGCGCAAAAAAAGCGAAGGCTTTTTTAAGCGAGGCACATAAGTATAAAAGTACCATTTTTAGCGGTTTTAGACATGTTATAGGCTTGCTTGGGCTGTTTTAGGTTGGTTCAAGGCTTGTTTAGGGCTAGTGTAGGCTTGTTAGACCTGTTCCAGATGATTTGTATCCGGAATTTGGCCTGAGAGCCTGAAACTGCGCCTATCCAGGCGAGGCACACAAGCTGTGCTGCGGTTCTGCGCCTAGGCACGCGCATTGTGCGCTTTTGACAACACTGATCTCTAACATAACTGATTAAAGAATAACACTTGAAAAATTCTTGATGTTCATCTCTTAAGATGTGTGGTAACTAGGAAAGCAACTATTACCTTGTATATTGGTTGGCGGGTCTTTCTTCTAGCAACGCATAATGCAAAAACATTGGATGCAGATTTATTGGTTTAGAGAAGTTAAAGACTTGAAGTTAGTTCCAACATTACATGCTTCAGCCATTTCTGGAGGAGGCAATTTAGCCCATTTATGTGAACATTGGTCAATCTGGTTTGTCTTTTATTTCTATGATAGTTATGGTTTCAAATGGGTAAATTGAAAATTAGCTTTAGTGGTTCAAAAAAGGTTACCAAAGCATACTCAAATGTTTTCAGCCTCCTAAATTTCTATAGTTAAAAGGCTGGACCTTTAATTTAATTATAGTTGTTGTAATCGTATTTAATATGTTGATTATATGTGAAGCTAAAAGAAAATACATAAGGTGTTGGTCTGCCAACTTACTCTGTTTTGATGATAGTTTTTTATCAGTTTTTGACTTGTTATTCAACCTTCCCATTTTTTCCACCTATAGCCCTATGCATTCGGCATTCCTGCTGACACTTCAGTATCACGTTCTTTCTTTTTTTATATAAAATTAATATTTCATGAAGATCACACTTTTAAGGGAAAGGTATGAAAGGGCAAGGCATCCATCATCCACCTGAAAAGAAGAGGATAAAAAAGAGTAATTTATAGAAGAACAGAGCTCAAAGTAACAAGTATAACAACATACCTTGCCAGCTATTGTAACAAATTCTAAAATTTTAGTTAGATGTTTATTTTTTTTATTGAAAAGAATCATTATTTCAACATGTTAGTTGCATAAACATTAAAGTTCTTCAGCCTGATGTCTGTCTACCTCCTTCAATGCCTTCTTAGAGAACAAAAACAAACAAATTCCTCTGTTATCCATTATATTTGATAATTAGCTGAGTATATTACTCCTCAAGTGAGTGTTACAAGGTGTCTAATCGTCTATTTGTCATCTAGCATGTGGTTATGTGATTGACAATTTCTTTCTCCAGCCTTCTGTAAGGAAGCAGCACAATGCAGGATACAAGCACAAGGTACTGACCCGTGTTATTTGAAATACATCATACATCAAACTTTTAATATTTCTGACGTCCGTATGTCATTTACAGGCAAATGTTCGTATCTACTATCAACAATATGAGGCACAACAAAATCAATATCTGATTGACCAAAAAGTCAAAGAGCATCTTGGACAAGCTGCTGCATATCAGCAAGTTGGTGCTGCTTACAACCAATTTAGACCTCGTCTTCCTGTTTTACCTACTCCAATGATGCCAATTCCTGGGAGTCCAATGATGCCAATGCCTGGAATGAGGCCACTTGCTCCTCTGCCAAGACCTATTCCTGGTACTCTACCTAAATTATGCTTTATTAAATATTGAGAAAATATACCAACATGTCACTGTACATTAACACTTACTTTTGCATACTAGATTAAAATTTGTATATCAATTGCATACGTATATTATCATAATCATCTTAATGACACCATTTTTGTTCACATATGGTTAATTCGGGTGGGAGATGTTAATCGTATTGAATCTTATTGGCTTATTAATGATTTATGTTCCAGTTAATTTGATTAAGTTTTCACAAAAAGAACGTGACTGATATAATTTGGAGAACATGTTAAAGTATTTACTTGATAGACGATACATCATATATTCATACGCAATTGAAAAAAAAGTATGTGGCAAATGGGTGGATCAAGCAGGTCAGGTTATATGAAAACCGGTATTGAGGTTAAAATGGATGGATTTTCACTATGGGTCAAAATGGGTTGGGTTGACCTAACAACATTTTTCTCTATTTTTTAAATTGTATAAGTAGTTATATTAGTATGATCACAATACTATTATCAAAATAATGGTCCAACTTTTTAATAGAATTTTGGAATTTGTAAATGCCCTGTTTACATGTTTCTCCTTTAACTAGTTATTTTAGTTTTACCATTTTGACCTGTTATCAATAAAATATAAACCAAAATGACCCATTTTGGGTGATGCGTCAGCATTGACCCAACCGGCACTTCTATTCTATTAATTTATTATTCATTACCGCCGTTGAACTTTGTTTAACCATCTTTCCCCTTTTGCGGTACTAGGATATCCTGGCATGCCCCAAATGGTGGCACCACCTGGTGCACCTTCCATTCCTGGTCAGGTGAACCCATCCATGCCCGGTCAGGTGAACCCATCCATACCCGGTCAGGTCAACAATGGTGTGCCAAGGCCCATAACCATCAGTGCCCCAATGATGGCCCCAGGGAGCTCAGGAACCCCTACTTCAGGTGCACCACCGCCAATGTTTACACCAGCGATGTATCAAGCCAACCCGACAGCACCAGCATCTGGAGGTTTTGACAGTCCAAATGCTAGTGCCCAACCTCCGGAGGCTAACCATTAATCTGTTTGAGATGTCTACTTGAATTTATGATATCTATTTTTCTGTATTTTCATTTTGTATGTGAACAAGTAGTATCAAGTAGCTATTGCATAAATTTTCAGTTTGTATAACATATCTATTGTGAAAAACCTGTTTCTTAAATTGTCAGTATGTTTTTTTCTTTTATTTTAACTAAATTTTTAATAACACAACTCGTATTAATTTTTTAAAAATTATTTTTGGATTTTAATCACCACTGATAACCACATTTAAATCATATCTAGCAACTAAATTGATAATACATGCAATACATTTCATGAGTTGTATTGTATTGCCTAACTGATTTTTTATGCAAGCTCAGTTAATGTTTCAATTTAGATTCGAAAGATGAATTAACACCGTTGATACAAATGGATTAAAATATCTTGTTGATTCAATTGAGCATTTGTATTCAACAACAAAATATATGAGGCAACAATCTAGCTAAGTTGAGAAAACATCAACTTTGTGGTGGAGTTCTTATATGAGCGGAGTTAACCTAGTGACATCCGAAGATAGACACATTAAGCGTTACATTCAAGGACTACCATCGAATGTTTGCAAGTTAGTACGATCATCCTCACCAAAGACTAACTGATCGGCGGTTAGCCTTAGTGTTGTTGTGTATGACGAGGTTTATGGTCAGGGATCACATCCCGGTGAGCCAAAGAGGAAGGAGGAAGATGTAGTAAGTAAGAATGGAGAGCTTAAGAAGAAGGGAGTAGCTCCAAAACGAGGAATGTTGTGAAAGACCACTAATGGTGGCCGAATATAAAGATATCAATAGCTCAATATGTGGAGAGGTGTTTGACATGTCTTAAAGTTAAGATTGAACATCAGAAGTCCGCATGTTAAATACAACAGATGGAGATACTAGTATGAAAGTGGGATCGAGTGACTATGGACTTTGTCACTAAGTTCCCAAGAACTCAATGAGGTCAAGATACTATATGGGTTATGGTTGACCGATTGACGAAATAGGCTCATTTTACATCCATCAATGAGAGTTACTCAATGGATAAGTTAGCCAAAATCTACATCAATGAGATTATGAGCCGGCATGTGTGCCACTTTTCATAATCGCTGATAGAGATAGTCGTTTCACATTAAGGTTCTGGACTACTTTCCATAAGGAATTGGGCAAGCGCGTAACCCGAGTACAACATACCATCCCGAGACTGATGGACAGAGCGAAAAGACGATTTAAACTCTTGAAGATATGTTGAGAGCGTGTGTGATTGATTTCGAAGGTAACTAGGATAGTCACCTACCGTTAATTGAATTCTCATACAATAACATTTACCACTATAGTAAAAAAAGTTAAACCATATGAAGCATTGTATGGTAGGAGATGTTGAACACCTATTTGTTGGACTGAAGCAGGGGAGTGTCAATTGTCTGCACATGTGATCGTTCAAGAGACAACGCTGATAAGATATTCCAGATTAAATAGATGTTGAAACCCACCCAGGACCGGCTATTAAAAGTTACGCTGACAAACGACAAAGACCTTTGGAATCTCAATTAGGAGATTATGTTATATTAAAGGTCTTGCCTTGGAAAGGCGTGGTAAATTTTGGTAAACGAGGATGGATGGGTCCAAGGTATATCAGACCTTATAAGATTATTGCTAGAGTTGGAGCTTTAGCATACAAGTTGGAATTACTTGAAACATTCAAGGGAATTCATGAAACCTTTTCATGTGTCTACCTTACGTAAGTGCTTAGCGGATCTGACTCGGGCTATTTATATTGGAAGATGTGCAAGTAAACGACAAGCTTTACCTCACTGAGCAACCAATTAAGATTCTGGATACGCAAGAGCGTAAAACGAGGAAACAGATTATTCCGATGGTGTTGATTCAGTGGTAAGCTCATAAGGGATCCGAAACGATGTGGGAACTAACTGATGAAATGAAAATGAAGTACCCTTGCTAGTTTGAGTGACTTTTTAATATTGAGGATGAAATTATCAATTAAGTGGGGAGAATTGTAACACTTGGACAAGGCACGGTCGTGCCTTAGATACGCATGCCCGTGCTTCGCATAAGACCAACACATTTTAGTGCGCAAATGACGTGTAAAACCGAATTTTGGATTGACTGTTGGTTCGGACATACCCCCTCAAATCCTTATTTCCAAGATTATACAACTTAGAGCATTCCCAGCCCGTTCTTTATATTCCATATCCTTATCCTTATAATTACATTAAAAAACACTACTTTTTCTACCTTTTATCTCTCCTTATCCTTATAATTATACTAAAAACAATACTTTTATCCTTATATTTACAAAAACCTTATATATTTTCTCTCTCCTCCACTCACAACCACTTTAAACACTCTATAAAATATACAAAACTCACTCACATAATTATAAGGAATGGACTGTGCATGCTCTTAGAATGGATAAATAATGGCTTAATCAATCATAGAATTAATGCTGCTAGTGATACGTCTTTTATGGGATTGGAAGAAGCCACCTTAAATCCCTATTGCCTACTCAATCTTAGGCAATCTTATGGTACCCGTTGATTTCAAGGAATAGTTTGATGTTCAAGAAAATTTTGATCCCGCTCTCAAATATTGTTGAGGAGATCAAAGCTCAATCATTGTCATGGGTCAGTCAAAAATCAAATATCGAAACATTTACTTGGGACAAATGGTGCGATCCTCTAAAAATACGTATTATATAATGTAATATGATGATGTGTTATGTTTTTATTTATTATTATTATTTTTTTGAATAGCCAATGGAGCTTATATTAATAAGAAAAAAACAAACAAGCTCTCCAAGCAAGTGGCTAGAGAAACCCAACATTAGACTACATCAACATAATACATTAGACCAATTTTTATCAAAACTAATCCAATCAGTAGAAAGAAATAGATTCTAATCCTTATGTTTTTATGTGATTATACCTTTTTCTTCTAGCTAGATGGTAATTATTCTTTGGTAGTCGATTTCTAGTAACGACTCACATCTTAAAGCTAAATAACAATAATCATATTATCAAGCATGCTCTTGACAAACATTACTTGAAAAGTTGGAATTCTTAATGCAACTTGTGTCATACAGATACTTTGGATAAAATTCGAAACCAAATATAAGTTGAGGGACCATTTGAGTAATTCATCTTAAACTTACTGAAAAGAGCGGATAAGGCATCTCAATTTATATCTCCCAAGTTTTACAACAGGGACAGCGTCTCCTTCTGGACTCTCACCTGAACCTAGGGCCGCCGTGAAAAATGGCGATCGCCGTCGCATCTTCCTGGTTTAATGCTCTCGCCGCCACCGGTACTCCTCGCTACACAGTCTCCTCCCAACGCCTATTCTCCTCGCCACAGATATCAGCTAATCGGTTAATCATTCCTAAAGCTGCGAGTAAGAGTCAAAATCCGAAGAAGAGAACTCCGAAGGAACACGCTCGTAAATCATCACCGGAGGTATATTCAGTAACCAACGATTATGAACTTGTTTAGTTACTTTAAGCAACGTATGTGCGAGAAATGTTTGAATTGTAGTGTAATTTGTTTGTGTTAGGTCAGTTTTCATGTTAGTTAGGGGATTGTTTACTAGTTGACTTTTGATTTTCATTATTTTTGAGCCAATTAAACCTAATTTCATTATTTAGTTGATGCTTATGTTGCTCTGTGAACGATCAGTTTTCAGATGAAATGTTATACTACATTTAGGTCTTCATATGGCTCACTGTGTTTGACTAGGTTAACTGATGGAACACATTCATTTATGTGATGTAATGCAACTGAAAAATTGATATTTTGAAGAAAAAATGATGTTTTCATCTAGAGTTGTAGAATGTTGTGCTATAAGGTCATTGCAAGAAAACATCTCGGATTGTAATGAATTTCAGTTGTTTCTTGTTCTTTTTGGTGCTTTGAAACCAATTTCATTGGCATGCTGGTAACCTTGGTTGTTTGTTTGTTTGTTTGTGTTGGTATCTTTGCATCCAGAAAGAAGCTGATGTTCAAAAGCTTTCAAGAAGGTCAAGAGATGAAAGACAATATTCAAATGCTGATGATTTCAGTGATAACAAAAATGCAGAACAACCTCAGTCAACCGCCTTCAAGTCGTTTGGTACACAGAGAAAAAACGCAAAAGGTTTTATGGGTAACTTGAAGGAGCAGCAGGTATTGATTTGATTATTTTTCCTTTTCATGCTGAGACATGTAGTTGGATTCATGGCAACTGTTGCACTATACAATTTTTAGCTGTTTATTGAGTTCCATTATACGCCTCAGTAGATTTCATGGTATTAGTGGTGTGGCTATTAAGGATGTATGATTTGTTGCTATTTTTTTTTCTTTATGAAGCCAAACTTAGTAGAATATCAGGGGAATTTTGTTGGACCATAGTGCGTGATGGGCTGCTTTTTATTATTTAATTTCAAGGTTTGGCGGTGGTTTAAAGTGCGGCCATATTTCTTTCTGATCCTATACCGAATCTTCTGCTGTTTATTATTTCTGTTGGAGTATTCTAATTTTCCAAATTGATTCACATTTTATCTAAGTTGCATCATGCAGACTCATTTGTTTGACCCTATTACCTGTAAAAGCAATCCAAATTTACTGCAAGCTTAACAACCTTCTCTTTTCCAGGTCAACACTGCTAAAATTCAAGATGCTTCTTTTCTCAATGCTGTTGTGAAGGTAAATAGAATATAAGAATCTACTTGAAAGTTTTTTAATCGCACCCTTCGTTAACAGTAAAGCCACATCAATGATTATAGATTCTTATATTATGCTTTCTGTATTAAAAAAACATATTATCTTTTGCAACAAAAGAAAGTTTTTAAAGATATCTTAGATCTTATTTTTTTTGGCTTTGATTACAAAATGTAAAGATGATCACATTCTACCAGAAACTCCATGGTCTCATTTATTTCGGAACCAAGAAAACAGTGATTATCTTATGTAATTCAGGATGCAGGGTGTATCTCTGCATCTACATAGTTTCAGTTTATGGTACCATCCTTGTCATTCTCATTGCTAACCATGGTTAGCTTTTAACATTATTATTGTTTATTTATTTTCTTTAGGTTTATTGTACTCATACTGCACCTGATTATTCCCTCCCTTGGCAAAAGCAAAGACAATATACAAGTACAGGAAGGTATATATACCTATTTCTTTCTATTCATATGAAAATTGTAATAGTTTCCTTTGTCCATAGTCAAACAGTTATCTCTTATCGTTGATGCAGTGCTTTCATGATTGGTGATGGAAAGCTTTTGACAAATGCTCATTGTGTTGAACACAACACACAAGTAGGTTTTCTGTTATTTCACTGTTCTTTATTGATAAAATGATATTATTTTAATTCAATACCAGGTTACATAAAATGAGTAGATAATTTAACAACAAATTATTTTCTTATAAAATAAAACCCCTGAAATAGTTATCTTAATTATAGCGTGGTATCGCCCTTGTCTTTATGATTTACATGGCAAACTTGTAATGCCATTGCCAGTAGCCTTTTAACTTTTTAGAGTATAATTTGGTTTCTGTGGTTTTTACATTATGATATATTCTTGTTGAAGGCATCATCAGATGAATGCGGAATAGTTATATGAAGTCTCACATATTAATTTGATGCCTTGTACATTTATGTCTTACATTTATGTCAATAATCCAAAAAGCTTTCTTGAGCTCTAGTAGTTTGTTGAGTACCGTTATTTCCATTCATTACAGGTCAAAGTCAAGAGAAGGGGAGATGATACCAAGTATGTGGCTAAGGTACTTTTAGTAGTAGGATAGTGGAGTAAACTTGTTCTTATCATGCCAAAGTAAATATAATCTCAAAAGTGATTGCGAATTTGCGACTTATTATCACACTTTTAATTTTATTATTTTTATCAGGGATGTATAAGATGGCTATTTTCCTTTCTCATAATTCTTGGCCTTTGTCAATATTGTCTGTAAATATACTGTAGATACTGCTTCTCATATTATTATTAACAATGACGTACAGGTTTTAGCTAAAGGCATGGAATGTGACATAGCTTTGCTTTCAGTGGAAAATGAGAAATTCTGGGAAGGATCCGAGCCACTTCAGTTCGGCCATTTGCCTCGTCTACAGGTTAGTTTCCCTGCAAATTTTACACCGTCCCTAAAAAAGTTGGATATTAATCAATGGAGTTTATTTTCAAGACCTATACTTGAAAATATTGACTAAACCAAAAGAAAACGCTTTTATGATCTGTGTTTGTAACTACAAGTTTTTCGTCTACAGGATCCAGTTACTGTTGTAGGGTATCCACTTGGGGGAGACACCATTTCAGTGACCAAAGGGGTTGTATCTCGAATAGAGGTTGTTCTACACTATGGCCTTTCATGCTTTAACTTCAAATTTCTAGGAATTTTTCATGGAGTAAATTAGCCTTTTATAAAAAAAACATGATAATTCCCATAACATCTTCTGCAGTGTAAATAAGAAAAGATATCAGCTATATCACACATGTTCTGATGGAAATTGGGTTTCAATGTCAGGTTACCTCCTATGCTCATGGATCAGCTGAATTGTTGGGCATTCAAATTGATGCAGCAATTAATCCTGGTAAAATCTACATGTCTCATTAATTTTTGTAAGATAATGTATAATTATTTTTCCTTTTGCTTTAGTAATGTCATGATGCTTTATGTTTCTTCCTGCTGTAACTACTGCTTATACCAGCTATTTTGTAGGTAATAGTGGTGGTCCTGCTTTCAACGATCAGGGAGAATGCATCGGTGTGGCATTTCAGGTAAAAGAGAGTCTAAAATGCTCCATATGTTATCAGAAAAGAGTCTTATGTCAGATGAGTAAGTATTATCATTATAAGGGTAAATCGCATAAAAACGTAATCATCTTCTTTTAGGCTGGAAACAAAAAACCATCAAATTTTTTTGATTTAAGGTAATCTTCTAAGTTAACTGGTTTCCAGGTGTTGTATCAGAAAAAAAACTCAACTCGGTCAAAGTTACTGATGTGAATTACCTTAAATAAATTTTTTTTTGAAAGCTCAGTATTTTTTTTTGCCAGAAAAGGTTGGTTACGTAGACAGAATGCTTTTACATCTTATATTCGGTTTGCCCTAAATAGAATATTTTTACTTTAAAAACTGTTAAACCGTTATTTTAGCTTAAAGATGTGAAAAACACAAGAGTATTGTAAGTCAAAAGTCACACTTTCTCCCTAAACAGTGAATACATCAACTTACTAAATTTACATGGTATATAGCTTTTGTATATGGAAAAACAAAATTCCTATACACATTTGATGCTCCTGCAGTTTGACCATGGTTGGTACAGCTGCATTTACTTGTTTCTAGTGAACATAAAAGAATCAGTCTTGAATCATGTATATCATATATCTTATTAGTTTGGCTTGCTTTTTGTGAGAAGAATAAACCATCTCTTTCTTGCATATGTTTACCTATTTATGTTTTTAGGTGTACAGGTCTGATGATGTTGAAAACATTGGGTATGTAATTCCAACAACGGTGGTGTCTCATTTCCTGGATGATTATGAGAGAAATGGGAAGTATACCGGTGAGAGAATTTTCCTTTACAGATTACACCTATTTCGTTTTGTTCAGCGATTTGTATTTATTATTGTAATAGTATTCTTTTTTTTAAATATATTCATTATATCATTATTATTATTATTATTATTATCTTTTTTATTACTACTTTCATTATTATTATTATTATTATTATTATTATTATTAAATGGACAAAAAAAGAGTATGCAGGTCAATACAACCCTATCTGGCTGTTTTGACCCGTACTAAAAAGATCCATTCTGCCCTCTATCTGGCCACCTCTACATTGACATATCTCATACAACAAATATATTTATATTTAATATTTCAGGTTTCCCTTCTCTTGGAATATTATTGCAAAAGCTAGAGAATCCAGCTTTACGTGCTTGCTTAAAAGTGCCATCTAACGAAGGTGTACTTGTCCGCCGTGTGGAACCCACTTCTGGTGCCAGTAATGTCTTGAAGGAGGTACACTACCGTTTAAACTTATGATATTCATATTTATGGCTTGCTAAAGTTTTTGGAAAATTAAGATACAAGTGAAATTAGAATATTCATGTTTGTTTTTTACTTTCCAGGGGGATGTAATTGTAAGCTTTGATGGTGTAGAAGTTGGGTCAGAAGGGACAGTCCCATTTCGATCAACTGAACGCATTGCATTCCGCTACCTCATAAGTCAAAAGTAAAACCTTTGATTCTGCTATTTATTTGTCATAGTAACTCTGAGGAGTTTATTTTCCTTTTGCTTTGCTTGTCTGATCATTATCATAGCACTATCTGATATGCAAATTAAGTAAAATATAAACAATGTTTACGTTCAACAACTGCTTCCTTTAGCCCGTGTACTAGAGGTGGCCAAATGGGTAGGCCGGGTAATGGGTTTGGATTTTGGATTAGAGTGGATAATTTTGGGTAGATGTAAGAAAGGGTTGATCCAACCACACACTTTATTTGGTAAAGACATGTGCATCTTATGCACATTATGTCTAATGTATATTATGCTTTACAGATTCACGGGGGATATAGCAGAGCTTGGTATCATCAGATCAGGGGCTTTCATGAAAGTTCACACTGCTATGAATCCGCGTGTTCATTTGGTACGCAACGTCACAACTAACACCATTTTTCTCTGTTAATGTTAACCCACATAATCACTATTACTGGGGAAGGTTCCGCTAAGAAGTGGTTTTTCGCTAAGAAACGCTAAGAAGTGGGTCAAACGAACTCCGATTGAGCTCATTCGAGCGGCGTTGGAACCGTCTCATCGAACTCTAATCCGGACCCAAAAACCTAAACCCCCCTCCACCCGCACCCCCAAAAACCTAAACCCCACCCCCAAAAGCCTAAAACCACCACCCCCACCCCCCAAAAACCTAAACCCCAACACCCCACCCCCCCCAAAAACCCCCACCCACCCCCACCCACCCCCAAAAACCTAAACCCCCACCCCAAAAAAAAACCTAAACCCTAAAAGCTAAACCCTAAGGCTAAAATCCTAAAATTCAACGCTAAGATCTAAACCCTAAAAGCTAAACCCTAAAAGCTAAGATGGTAGAGTTCGACGATACGGTTCCAACGCCGCTGGAATGAGCTCAATCCGAGTTCGTTTGATATCGTTTCTTAATGTTTTTGTCACTTCTTAGAGTTCTTAGCCGAAAACAACTTCTTATTTGATCCTCCCTCACTATTACTTGCTAATATGAAAATTTATGGTGTAACTAATTTGATACCCTGTGACATGGCTTGCACTATAGGTACCGTATCATATTGAAGGGGGTCAGCCATCATATTTGATAGTAGCTGGCTTAGTATTTACTCCTCTGTCAGAACCACTGATAGAGTATGTATTCTTATAGATAGTGAAATTCATGTAGATATTTAATTTAAATATATTAACAGTAGTTATTAATGCTGTTATTCTCTATTTTGCATATTTTCTTCTTGACAGCGAGGAATGTGAAGATAGCATAGGGGTAAGTGTATATCTTTTTTCCTTGTTGTGGCAGTCGTATATTCTGAAAATTCATTGGTTTAGGAGTTCATTTGTTCATTTTTTTCTTCTGTTTTAGTTAAAATTATTGACAAAGGCACGGTACTCCATGGCAAGGTTCAAAGGAGAACAGATTGTGATATTATCACAGGTTAGTATGCTTGCATCTTGATGTTAGATTCAAATGGATTAAGGTAAACTATTTAACTAAAAAATGGAAACGGGTCAAGTCGATCGATCAAGTCAGATGGGTTGAAAGTCATCTGACGTGTATTCAAATGCATTGAAATTCCTTTTATTGCTTTATCAAAAATTTTTTTTTGGTAATATTGTAGTTTTTGTAATCACATTTAGTGGATATTTATTTATATATTTGCCGTTAAAAAAAAAATTATTTATATATTTCAAAAATGGATAAAAATGTGTTTATGGATTTGCTCAACCCGTTTCGACCGCCCGTGGCGTGTTGCCACATCTACTAGATGTAATCGTCCTACTGCTGTGGTCATATACTTCGCATTTGAGCTACATAAGTGGGCTTGGACCAAGACCCAAGGGTCTTAAGTTTAAGCATAAGGCCACTAAAGCAAGGGCTTTAGGCCCCACATTTCCATGTCTCCAAAATTATATATTTATACATACACACATTGGTACATGATCAATTTTGTATTTACTTATTTTAAAGATGATAAAAAGTTAAATCATTCGAAATTTAATAAATGCGACATTGTTTGAAATTTGAGTAACCAAATAAGTATCAAGTATTTCATGATGCTCTTTCCGAATTCTAATATAATATTTTCTCTCCATGTTTTTTCAGCATTTATTAACTCTTCCTAAGCGACGCTTGAAATATTTTTGTATGTATATCATTATATCGAATTCTCAATCTTCAGTCTACGTTTACAATATCCGCTCTTATCCCTTAAAAAAGGTCTTCTCTCCTCTTTTCTCTTGCATTATTGCTCTTATATAGCCACTCTACAGTCTATAACATATTAAAAACCATGATCAATGTATATGAACCATTAGTGCCTCACATAAACTCACAAAGTTGCATATCTCAGTTTCATTTTTAAAAAATTAAAGGAAATAACTTTTACAAAGTACAAACACTTAATTATATATTCTTTTTATTTGTAGATTATATGAATTCATAGTTGACTAATTGTTCGACTTTCACACAAAAAGATTAAACGGGCAAACAGTTTTATCAAGTGGAAATGAATTAGTTGACGAAATTGATTAATTACCTTTTATTAAAGAGTTTGCATCAGATGAAGCTAGAAATTAAATTTTATATAGAAAAATAGCTGAAGGGCTTTCTATAGTGTCTTTTTTTTAAGCCAAAGACACCCACATGGCCACACCCCAAACACCAGTGCCACTTGAACCCTCAACCTCACATAAGGAAGAGAAGCTGACAGTGATAGTCAAACATATAATCGTTTATTAATCAGAAGGCATACGATTTCCATCCTTGTTTGAATGTTTTGTTTTTAAATGCTGTTAGAATATTTTCCTGATAATGTATTTAACTTGCAGGTATTGGCAAATGAAGTTAACATTGGGTACGAGGATATGAGCAACGAGCAGGCAAGTAAATCTTTTCTTAGATCAGTAATTTATGGTTTAGTTATTGTTATTATTACTATTACTATTATTATTATTATTATTATGTATATTCTTTTTTTTTCCATAGTTATTTTACTCAGAAATGCTAACTTTATTCTGTAAAATAATTCGACAGGTTCTGAAGTTCAATGGAACTCGAATAAAGAATATTCAACATCTTGCTCATCTTGTCGATTGTGAGTACATGCTCTGTTTATATAACTTGTACAAAATCTTATTATAGCAGAATGGACCGTTCGGGTAACGGGTCAAAATGGATTCGGGTCTAAACGGACCATTCTAAAACCAGCTCACAAGGATATGACCCAACAGTTTTTTTTGCATTTTCTTTTTAGTTTCATGTTAAACAATAAGTAAAAGAAAATATAATATTGAAAACTATTTAAGTATTTGCAAATTACAACAACAATGTAATCATTCCAAGAAAATAGATTATTTATTGAAAAGAAAATAGTTTATGTAATCACATATTTTAACCATCTACATAATTCAAGTCAAAATACCAAAAAAGTGTTCGCTGGTCAGCACAACCGTAACCTCTTAAGCACTTTTTCAGTTTTAGCCCTCGGGGACCCGCTTGGATACGTTATTTCACCAAACAAACCCAAAAGGTTGACCAAAAGCCCAAATTGACCCTGTATTTACTGTATGTGCCAAAATTGCCCCTTCTAATATTTTTTTTTTTGGTGTTTCTGATCCTTATGATGTTGTGCTTTCCAACAGCATGCAAGGACAAATACTTGATTTTTGAATTTGAAGACAATTATCTTGCTGTTTTAGAGAGAGAAGCTTCCTCGGCCGCCTCACACTATATTCTTAAAGATTATGGCATCCCATCAGAGAGATCATCTGATCTTCTAGAACCATACGTGGACCCCATTGGTGAAAACCAAGTACTCGAACACCATGATCTTGGTGACAGTCCGGTTACAAATTCAGATTTTGGGTTTGACGGGCTTCAATGGGCTTGATCTCTATTCCTGACTCGAATCTTAGTCTTCATCCACACTAGTCATCTGCAGCCATATTTTATAGGCTCGAGCGCAGCTGCAAATTGTGAAATTTCATCACTTTCATAAGCGGGTTGTCGTTTCTGATATTGGATGAAAAAGAATTATAACTTCCTGGAGAAAAGAAGTTGCAGCTTTGCGGGTTTGAAAACGTCACAGTGCTTGTGGACACTGGTAAGAAAGCAAACTGTTGTATTTGTATACTGAGTGAGTTATTTGATAATTTTTTTTGCAATCTTTTTTTATCATTTATAGGATAACTCCCAAAATTCATTTAGTTGACTTAGCTTATAATCCCAAATGTCACATGGGTTTATTGATGGAAAACTGAAATTGCAGTTCAAAATGTAGTGTAATTTACAAGCTCATTCTCCTTTTCCATTACACTGATTTTGTGCCACTTGGGGTGTTTGGGATTGCATTTTGGAAGTTATTTGTGATATGAAAAATTAGAATAAGATATTCACATGTTAGATTGTTAGAAGAGGGGATTGCATGTGATGGTGTTTGGACGCATGTCTACTGTTTGATGTTGAAATGACAATATTATTAAGCGTTTGAGACTTGGGTCTTTGTAAAATTTTGTTTATTTAGTGAGGATAAAAGACCTCATGTAATCAAATAATGTAAATATGTAATTTACAAGGTCATTTACCCATTTTTATTTTAAACTAATTATTTGAAATAAAGATTCGTATATTTAAGTCTTATTATAATAATGATTGTCACGTATCGCAATTTATGAGGCTAAAAAATATTTTTTTACTAACTATTTAATATTTTTTTTTATTAATTTCTAAATCTTTATTATTTTTTTTATATAATTAATAAATCTTTATTACTAAACTATTAAATATTTCTTTTATTCATGATTTGTAAAACTGGTTCTAACCTACTATAGTTCAAAATCATCACAAACCTCTTTTTTTTGTTCTATTGCAATTTCTGGATTATTATATGATGATTTTAAAACTTTTCATATATAAAAAAGAAACAGAAAGAGATTGACTAGAAATGACATATGTTATGTTATTGACACCAAAAGATATTAAATGAATGCAACTGAGATATGGATGGAATATAATGAAATAGAGCCACTTTGAGTTCTCTATGAAATGAGGCATGGAGGCGAGCCACTAATGATAACATAAATTATGGGCTTAAACATATCTATAATATTACAATACTAGATTATATACCCAGTTTGTTGTTATGAAAACCAAGAGTACCTATATGTAGAGGTGTACAAATCGGGTATTTTCAAGAACCGGTTCCGGGTATGATCGGTTCCAGAAAACCAGGTATTCTCAAGAACTGGGTCCGGTTCCGGGTCTGGATCTTGGCTGAAAAACCATACCCTATGTACCCGGTTCCGGGTATTTCAAGAAACTATTTCTGGTATTCGAAAAACTTAGTTAAACATATAAATACATTAATTAAACATATAAATAAGTAATTTAAAAAGTTCAATAACATTAAAACTTAAAATGTTATAAAATAGATAAATGTTTAAAACATAAAGTAATAAAACGTAGATAAATTATATAAAAAAACTAGATTGTTTCCAGAACCGGGTATGGTTTTAGGGTTTAGGGTTAGAGGTGCACATTTCGGGTATTCTCAAGAACCGGTTCCGGGTATGATCGGTTCTGGAAAACCGAGTGTTAGAAGGAACCGGTTTCTGGTTGAACCATACCCTATGTACCCGGTTCTAGGTATTCAAAAACTGGTTCCGAATATTTGTGCGGTTCCCGTTCCGGTTCCCTTTTTTTGTGCACCTCCACCTATGTGGTGGTGAACCACTGATACCATACATGAGGAGCCTTTTTGGCTTTGATACAATAGTCATGTGTGTGTATATATATATGTACGTCATATAATGAGATATAATGATGCATATCTAGAGAAAGAAACCTAACAAACCTAAAATCTTATGACTCGTTAAAATAATATGAGAAACTTCAAGACAAACGTAACTGTAATCTATATCTATACTCTTTGACAAGATAATATACGAGTGAAACATATCTATATCTATATAATTTAATATCTAGATAATATTCAAGGATTGAATCGATTATAACTCAACCGAAACAAACGATAATTGAAATAACTCTCCAAGTATTTTATTATAACCAGAAAATATAACTCAAAAACTGATTACAATAGCTCTCTCACTCTCATTATGAAACCCTAACACGGTTCACCTAATTACAATGTCAAACCCAAACATGGTTTATATAGACTAACCTTAACTTGTTAGCCAAGACATTACCATACTACAAACATCACTAATTTAACCACAACTTGTCAAACTAGCCTCTCCATATTTACCTACACGTAAATACGGTCCTCCCATATTCACCTACACGCGAATACGGGTCTATACTTTCCAACAATCACCCCCGTAATTTTGGACTCGTATTATTAAGTAATCCGCCAATCTTGCAGATTAAGCTAACATTTTGTAGCTTGGACCAACAGAACCCAAACCGACTTGTTTGAGTAGGTACATAAGCCCAACACATCACCCTCTAATTTCCGACTCGAAATAAAGAAGTCTTCAACGTCAAACACGCCTTCTTTGCCTCGATTCTCTTGGAACTCCTCTTGATCTCTAGCTGTGTTATTCGGCTCCTTCCTAGCTCGAACATTCTTGCGCCCTTGTACTCGACCAGACCTTTGGTCATACGAGCTCGCACCACCATTGACTCGGCTGTGATCTTGAGCAAACACCACTAGCTTTCTTTGATCATTACATGTTCCCTTAGAATTTAGGCTTATGATGTCTCTATCAAATCTGTGATCCCGTCCATGACCATTCACTCGGCCGAAAGAACTCGCATAACCACTCATCTGGCTGTGACTCTAGTCATCTGATTGAGCAAACACGAAGCACATCTTCCGTATTGAAGCTTCAAAACATACCCGGTCAAAACACAACTCGTTCGACCCATATGAAAATCAAATCGTGAATTGAACCCGCTTGTCCAGTTAAAGTTTAATGGTTAAACCAAAATTTGTTAAACCAAAATAATAAACCAACTTGTTTTTTTTTCTTTTCGTCACCATGCTCTTTTTGTTTCTCTTAAACAAACACTGTTTGTTATTTCTTTTTCCTTCGTCAAGCACCAAAAAAAGAAAACAGAAGAGTCTGTTTGACTCTTTTAAACAACCAACCAATAAAAAAACTAGAGATATACTTCTTGCAATTCGATCAAGATCGTAACTCCTTAGCCGCCGCCTATTAACCGCTTGCTAACTCCTTAGCCTTGATCAAGAAAGAACAACAACCACACAATATTTCTGATCGTTGACAAAGAATGCACAGCCAACACCACCGATCCTAGTTCAGAACCGACGATCACTATTCCGCCGTAAACTGAACACAGTTGTCGCTGATTCTCGTTGATCACAATCGACGACTCCGCACCGTCGTCGATTGTAAACGCACGGAATCAGCCTCGATCGATCATTAAGACAGGTGGGTAAGAGCTTAACCTTGCTCTGATACCAATTCAAGGATTGAATCGATTATAACTCAACCGAAACAAACGATAATTGGAATAACTCTCCAAGTATTTTATTATAACCGGAAAATATAACTCAAAAACTGATTACAATAGCTCTCCCACTCTCATTATGAAACCCTAACACGGTTCACTTAATTACAATGTCAAACCCAAACATGGTTTATATAGACTAACCCTAACCTGTTAGCCAAGACATTACCATACTAATTATAATGCAATTAGGAAACATCACTAATTTAACCAATTTGTCAAACTAGCCCCTCCATATTTACCTACACATAAATACGGTCCTCCCATATTCACCTACACGCGAATACGGGTTCATAATTTCCAACAAATATATGAGTGAACAAAGCTGATTATATAACTCTTAAGTTATTAGATCACTATGATCACTCTTACACTGTGTTTGCAAGTCGTTAAGAATTCGAACGATAACCATGTTTTATACTTGATTGGTTGAATTAAACAAGCCATTTTCTTCCTTTGGCAAAATGATACTATACTTTCAAGCTATTCCATTCTTGTTAACTAAATAAGAAACAACTTGTTTCATAAATTGATAAGTTAAATATGATAATAATTAATAAAAAAAAATATTATTTCATACAATTTACCAATTTTAAGATCGGTAAAATAAATGCTTTTATGCATAACTAAGCACAAAACAAATACAAAGTGTAAAAACACACGTTGAGAAGATATGTCTATTATCGCATGAAATGAGACTTACATCGCAACCTTTTATATAGAGTTTGATTTGACAGGTAAAGTTAAATCTTAAAAATTAAAATTTGAGTCAAAATATATTATGATAGCTTATATAACATGTGAACTACGACATCCATAATTAGGGGGAGATGTTGTTTGTTTTATGAACTCAAAATACTATATATAATAACATTGTTGATAATATATGATTATATAGTCACATGTCGATGTCGATACGAAATTGGAAAAAACATGTGGATCCATATTGCAAATTTTTGTTGGTTCCTCGTCATCCTCATTATCCACTCATCTTAAGCTAACACTTCAAAGTATTGTTTTCTTAAACACTTTATGCATGATTCAATTTCAGTTTCTTAAACTATATGCACTTGGATCCTTAGTGGGACATTTTAAAAGAACCTTTTTTAAGGGTGTAAAACGTGTGATTATGGAGACGCGAACCGGCCCACGTCAGACCGCCTCAGGCTCAACATGTGAGAGAAAATTGGACCGACTCAACGGCAAGGTAATGGAGAGTGTCAACCGCAAGGATCGAAGATATATAGAAATTAATGATGCCAAGCCTAACGTCTCTCTTCGATAATTGATCTTATATCGTTAAGCGATTAATCATAATTATTCATAAACCACTGAACACTAATTGATCGCCCAAACTATCGTCGCCCTAATTCCTGCTCCCCAATTTCCAAATCCCAATCATCGGTGATAAGAATTCCTTAGTCATTTATGCCGCCTAAGCCAACTCTACCGGCGGACACAGACACAAATCAGGCCTAAGCCCAAAATGTTTTTTCAATCTACACATATATATTTTTAAACTGAAGCCCTAACTTGGTTCAAGTAACCTATTGGGCCAGCCCAAGATCGAACATCAGACCTATGTTTCTTTAAGGGTGCAAAACACTCCATGATTGTTTATCACATCGTCCAGAGTGTCATAACGACCCATATCTTACATGATTCGAAACTTCAAACGAATAAAGAATTAAGTGTATTTTAAATTTAGCTTCTTTACACTTATCCGATCATTTTATATAAAAGAGTTAAGTACACAAATAGTCCCTGTGATGTGTCCAAATTCTGGATTTAGTCTATAACTTTGAAAAATTACACTGACAGTCCTCAAATTATGCATAATCATAATATGTTTGGTCTATGAAGTGAATGCCAGTTAACTTTTTTATTAAATATTTTGAAAATGACCAAAATATACCTAGATTAAAAAAATAGGTTTAAAAAAAAGTCGTGGTGCCGCCTAAGAACTAGGGGTATAAATATATGTTTTTTCAATCTTCAACTTTTAATAATTTTTTATTTTAGTATATTTTGGTTATTTTTAAAATATTGAATAGAAAAACTAATTCTCATTCACTTCAGAAATCAAACATCTTATGTTTATGCATAATTTTAGGACTAGATTAGTAACTTTTAAAACTTTATTAACAAATCCAAAATTTACACCCACATGCACTTTAACTCTATATAAAAGTATGCTGTGTTTTATTTGTTTCATATCACTTTTCAACCTTGTGAGCGGAGCCTCGGATGCTATGATTCAAAGATGCATTTAACTTTTTAACAAATCAATATTCAATTATTTTAAAAGTTCGTTGAATTTGTAAAGGGCATATTTGGTAAATTAATTTTTAATATTTTTCTTTCCTCATTTCACATTTTTATGGAACCTATAAATATAATGACCAAAAATATCTTTCTTTACATCTAGTCATTCAACTTATAACGTATAAAAATGTTTCATCCTAATAATTGAGTTTATTCATGTGTACATCTTTAAGTAATCAATTTTTTAAAGATTGAATCATATTTTATAGATTTAGCAACTTAAATGATTTAAAAATAATACATTATGTAAAATAAAATAATTGTAAAAGTAGTTTTATTATTTGTAAATTCTGTTTGGAGTAAGAAGACAAGAGTCCACCACATGAACATGATAGAACAGGCAGGGCAATCTTGTCCTTTCCTAAACCACTTGCTATTTGACAACCTGTTTTCACATAACCTAACCCAACAAAACCAACTCGTGACACTTTTCATCCTCACCAAAATCTATACTATATAATAAATAAAAGTTTTTACATGACACATGTTGACTCTATATTTATTTTTATCATTTTTTTCATATCTTTCTCTTATTTAATGTACTTCTATTTTTTAATAATCTATATCTATACTATATAATAAATAAAGGTTTTTACATGAAACATGTCGTCTCTATATTTATTTTCACCATTTTATTTAATGCACTTATATCTTTTAATAATAATATATATTTAGAGAAAAATATTAATTACTTTAAAATATCCATTATTTTAAGAAACTTTGGAATTCAATTATGTAATTTTTTTTCAATCAAATAGTAATGAAAGTCTACTTATATTAAATAGTAATTAACGTATTTTCAAAACTCGGTTATATATTAATTTTAACATATTTTGAATTTGTTTTCTATCCTTATAAGTATATGTAATATATTTTTACATTTATAAATTATATACATAAAGATTTAAAAATTTTATGTATTGATATTTTTCACCCCATGTGTAGACACGGGATCTAACCTAGTTTACTAATAAACAAGATTTTGAATTCTGATTCTTTTTTACATGATTGCTTCTTTGAGTCTTGTTTAAATAGACTTAGAACTTATTTGGTGTACTAGAGATCTCCTAAAAATATCCCCTCCCTCCCTAACTTATTTAATATTTACCCGTTTTAACTATTTTTTTTTTATTTTTTTTCACTTATTACTAACTATTTAATATTTCATTTATTATTTTCGTTATTAAATCCGTGTATACATGTGTTTTCAACCTAGTTATTAATATTATATAGTCTCTTCAGAATCTGTTATTCAACAAAATAATTTTCTATTCACCATGGATAAAAACTATATCAATGCATGCATTTATTGTCACACTAGCTTAGTACCTTGTGTTTACATACAAAATGAAAAAAAAATTAATATATAAAATTCTTAATTTTTTATGAATATATATTTTATATGTATAAAAATGTATTACATATACGAATGATTTAAAACAAAATTCAAAATATGTAAAGAATAATATATAATTAGGTTTCAAAAATACATTAATTACTATTTAATGCAATTTGATTTTCATTACTATTTGATTCAAAATAAAAGTTACATAATTATATTTCAAAAATTTTTATAATAAAAGGAATAAATTAAAATAAATGTGTTTTATTAGTATAACTAGTTTAGAACCTGTCTACTACACAAGGTGAAAAAATATTAATACATAAGTTTTATATATATAGTAACAATAGAAAAAAATTAAAAATATGTAAAAATTAATATATTATTGAGTTTCACAAATCCTTATTCTAATAAATGATTCTAAAGAATGTCACGTGTCATCATCATATTTTCTCTCTTTAAATTTTTTTAATTTTCACTATTTTAAGTAAGTTTTAATTTTAAAATTTAATTATCTTAATGTTTTTATTTTTTAGAAAAAATAATATAAAATTTGAATTTTAATTATTACTTAATTAAGGAAACACATATTTTTTTTTATTTTACAAATTATTTTAATTTTTTGTACACATTGTAATTTCAGTTTTTAATTAAACCACCCCATGTAATACATGGGTATATAAGCTAGTACATTATATACTATTTATGTAATGTCCGAGATATTCCGACGTATTACTAAAAGTTGATTTCGTGTTAAAAACTATTTCTTTAAAACGTCAAATATAAAATGAATATACATATATATATATATATATGTGATATTTATTTAAAAAGTACATATATATATATATATATATATATATATATATATATATATATATATATATATATATATATATATATATATATATATCGATAGATTCCTTAAAACCTTGTAAATTGATAAATAATATAAATTTAAGAAAATATATATGTATAAATACATATATATATATATATATATAGACTCTTAAAACTTTATAAATTTGTAAGAAAAATAAACTCATTTTTTTTATTTACTTAAACTTCTAAAACAAATAACTTATTAAAACTTCGGGGACCAATACTGCCAAATGCTGAAACTATTTTAAACAAAAACTTAACTTTCAAACAGAGAATGCTAAAACATCGAGACTTCAGGGACTGGTTGTGTAATTCAACCAAAGTCCCAAAACCCAGAAACAGCCATGGGTTCGAGTCCCGCACAGCCCCGTTTCCTCCCCTATTTTCGCGAAATCACGTTTCCCGTCCGGATTCGTTGAACCTCGGGTTCGCCTCCGGCATGCGACCGAAACCCAACATTAATCAATGCCAAATTTCGAGTCTATCAACCGCGTGAGTCGCATTCAATCCGTTCGAACCTAACCGTGAACTCCCCACCTAATTCGGCATTTAATCACCAACTCGATTATAAATACACGTATGGGAACATCAGCGAAACCACACCAGAACCACTCAAACTCTCAATTCGGACGTTCATCAACTACATTCCGCGATTTTGCTCCCGTAACAGTCGGCCCAAAATCGGACTCGTTCTCCCTCGATTCAGCACCAAAACAGGTAATACTTGGTTCCTTCTCGATCGATTTTAAGAGAGGATCAAAAGCCCTCTGTTTAATTTCATAAACAGACTTGTTTCGATTTTAGGGTTCATAAGACAATCTGGGTCGATTTGGGAATATACTTATCTATTTAATTTTTCGTATAAAACATTTACGAACCCGTAGTCGGGATGGTTAATGGTGTGTGTGTATGCTTGACCCGGTCCCAGACCCGAGTTCGAATCCAGGGGAACCGGTTTTGCCCATTTTAATTCTTTCTTTCCCTTTTTAAGCAGTTTTAAACCCCAAATCATTTTTATAAATTCTTTTAAATCTTTATGAACTTAAAAATGATTTTTATTTATACTTTTATTTTCGGAATCTTTTTATCTAATTAAACTTAACTCAAACATATATTAATTAAATCTTTAAAAATTGATTTAAAATACTTAAAAACTATAAAAAAAACACCTTTAAACTTTATAAAACTTATATTCTTAATAGGAAATACTTTATAGATTTTAGAACCTTACTTTGTTATTATTTTTTTACATTCTTCCTGTTTTAAAAACTTTAAATAAATAAATGCTTTAATAAAACAAGAAATTTATGCAAGTCATATAAACTCAGGAAAGTTATAGAACTCAAATGCTAACTAGAAAACTTATAAACTTGTGCATTTTATAAAAGTTATGTCTATTTAAGGCTTGTTTTATTTAATTAAAACAGGAAAGTAAAAGAAATACTTTTATAAACTTACAAATTACATATCACTTATTTAAACTTTCACTACTTTTAAACGTTATTTATTTCCAAGTTAAAATGTGAAATAAATACTAAACATCTAAATACTTTAATAGATAATTATTTATCCTTAATAATTATGTATACTTTAAATGATTATTATTAAACCTTAACCATTATTTACTCTTTAAATAATTATTTATCCTTAATAATTGTTCTTTTATTATTAATCTATGTTATTCCTTGAATAAATCCTTAATAACTATTTACTCTTTAAACGATTATTATCGGTCCTTAATAATTATTTAGTCTTGCACGTAAACTATTTACTTCTAAATACTTAGAAAACTATTTTTATTATTACTACCTAACTTGTGTATTTAATAATTGTAAAACTTTTAAATAATTATTTTAAATTAATAATTATTCTAAACTATAAACCTAATAAACTTTGACATTCAAAACCTTTATTATAAACTTGATTTAAACTTCATAAACACGATCAAACCCATCTCCCACTTGGAACCCTAGTCAAATCCCGAAATCCTAGATCTTTTGCCTTAGACTTGTAGAAGCAAAACTTAAATCTTTAGACTTATATTCTTAGGCTTATTGAGAGGATATCCTCCCTCTCCAAGTCTTGCGAACACTTAATCTTGTCGGGTACTCGTCATCATCCAAGTAAGTATACTTAGCCCCTTTTCATTTCTATACTTTTGGGGTGAAACATGTTCAAAAACATTAAACTTATACAATTCTTGTACAACTATGACTAGATGCTTATTCTTATGTTAAACTTGAGACTTGTATGATTAGATTAAACTTAAAACTAGCATATTCATTAACTTTGATCAAGCCTATGGTAACAATGATAGATCTATTGCATTTGACCAATCCACCTTGATTGATTGACCATTCGGGGGAGCCCTTGGTGACTGTTACTGAATTAAACTTTTAAACTTGAGACTTATAAGGGTAACATGCGGGTTATGTCTAAACTTGGTTGGAGGGTTGATATGCACAATGTTTAAGATACTTGTTTCTCATACTTACATTATAGAATGCATATATCATAGTGAATTGTAATTCTTTTCAAATACTTGTTAAACTGTGTCAAAACCTTTGTATCTCACCAACTATTTTGTAGTTGACAGATTCTTTCACATGTTTCAGGTTCTACATCATGAGACTTATTTGTGATCACATAGGATGCTTTGGACCTAGAAACGTTGTATTCTTGTTATGTTTCTTTGTATTGAATCTTAAATTATTTATTAATGAAATATCGAAACTTTAATAGTCAACCTTGTGCTATTGAACAACCGCGTCCGCCACGACGTATAATCCACCGTCGGTTGGGGTGTGATAGATTGGTATCAGAGCCTTGGTTATAGAGAATTAGGTTATTAGACACATGACCTAGACTATAACTTAGGAGACCCAAACATGAGTTATCTCATGTCCTTTACTAGGAAATTCTCTCATCATTCTATTCTTAAATCTTATACGTGAACGCTTGGAGATTCTACGTTTCTACTTACCTACGTGCTACAAGAGTCTACTACATCGAGGATACATTCTTAGGCTTTAAGAAGTCTAATCCTCCGACAAACTCTCGTCAATAGTATTTAAGTTCTAAACAATGTATGAGAACTTGTGTGGACCGGAAGGGTGGATACCTGTATTCTGGGAAATTCTGTCAAGGAAAGCATTTCGTATAAATCCAAATCAACCGTTGGACCCGTATGCTTTCCTGGGAATTCTTGGGATGAGTATCCACTTATAGGAATGCATGACTTCTCTAAACATTAGTGAGCTCAAATTTCTCTTGATATGTCAAAGTACTCGCTTAGTGATATGCACTAAATGAGTACCATCTCAAATACTTTACGCTTCATAAATTCATGATTCAAAAACTTTCCTCTATAACCTTTATTCTATGATTCTTAAGTCCCGTCTTGTCACATGACAGCATGCTTACTCATCATGACCTAAAGGAGTTACCTTCAAGAAGAATTTCTTACGAGACTATACTTAAAGACTATATACATAAACTTATATTTATGCAGATACTACCCAGTAAGCTTCATGATCGTTGTAATACAACACTTAGAACTATGTATTACCTTACAAATTCTTCTACAAAACTTCATTATTTTATAAATATGACACCTAAGAGGTAACCCTTGTATTTTTACCTTACCTCCTTAGCACTTAACCAAGTTTCATTTGATAACTAACTCAAGACTTTTATACATCTCAAAACTTTCATACGTCCTTAAACTTCATGATCCTTGTAATACTAGCACATTTAAAACCATGTATTATTTTATAAACTTGACACTAAAGGGGAAACTCTTGTGTTTTCATTTTATCACTCACAACTTCATTTGACGATTTACTCAAACTTTGTTACAATTTATTACATCCCGAAACTTTCATACGTCTTTAAAACTTACACATCACCGTTTCTTGTAAACAAAACTTAACGACTTTTGAATCCAAAATACATTAACAAAGTAATTATTAACCTAAGTGTTTTTCCTTGTAAGAAAAGGAGTCTACCATGGAATAGACAAGCTCCACGTTTAAAGACTCTAAGCCCACAATGAACCCTAACATAGTACCATAAACCCAAACATCGGTGACAACAACTGAAAGAAGTTGTAGGCCCATGAGGAAGTTCTGGCTAGGGAAATAGGGTACTTAAGTGAGTCCTTGTGACCACCCCCTTCTTCCGGGAATCCTACTCGTTAGCCCATCAGCCTCCAATCAAAACTATTTTTGAAAGTATTACTGTGATAACTCAGTATTATGAATAAAAAAAAACCTTTTGAACATATTAAATCAACTTACTTATACACTTTAATTTTCCGTTTAAATTGTATTATGTAAGGGCTAGAAGTCCCAATTTTGAAACATTTAACGAAAGTTATTTTGAAATTTATCTTGTTATCACTTACTAGCTTGACTTTCCTTCTAGCACTATAAACTTAACACTTATACCCAAACACTTTCGTCAAGAGTAGCTCACGTTAGTACTTGAGATAATTAACAACGTTGCATTAAACTATAAAAATCCTAAGTGACACACGCATACTTGAAGAATAAACTTTGAACAAACCTTCTAATTCGTAAGCACTCTCTTAAAACAACACGACTTACGAACCACTGCCGTAATCAACTATGATCCTTACCCCTTATATAGACTTCACACTTCTAAACTTGACCAACTTTTCGTTTGACAATCATACATACCTTATTATGAGTCCTACTTATACTACTTATCATTGCCTAACTCGTCATTTTTGAACATCTTAATTACATTCTATACAAAAGAACACTATGCCTGCTATTATGAAACAAGATAAATCAACTGTAAACACACTATCATAAACCTTATCAAAACTTTTCCCGTTACCCTATGCTAGGAGACTTTCCTCATCCAACTCTTGTCACGTAAAAGATTTGCTATAAATCACAACGGGAACTAAAATCTTAAATGCACGTTGCTAAAACATTAAACTTCGTCTACACAAAGTCAGAGACTTTTTGAGTCATGTAAAAACTTATACAAATACTCAAACCCGTATTCCTGAAACTAAACACCTTCTAAACCACCAAAGAAAACATGTCCAATAAAGGATCATGAAAAACTTGATATTGAAACTTGAAATCAACTGACTTATCCTACTTTCAAACTCATACTTGGATTCTTAGTCTTGAAAACTTTTTGTGTTCGTCTCAACTAAACCTTATAAGACTTGATAAACGTACATTCCAAATACATGAGAAAACTTCACTCTTGATACTAGAAACTAGCAAGAAGGAGGACATTACTCTCTCTTTAGCGGAGTACTTCCCCTGACTCCTTACAAAACCAAACATCGGAAATCCACCTACCCTTCTGAACGACTCGAATATTTTGTGAGAGAGCGTATAACGGTTAATCCTGTTCCAAACGCTGTCCCACACCGCTCTTAAATACTAGAGTAGTTAGATAACCGCTTTATACTCAAAACGTAATCGTATACTTCTATACACTGAAGCTAAACTAAAAGACTTTAAACTATTATATGTTTGACGTATTCTTGTTCAAACACAATTTAAACTATTCTGTGTTTGACGTATTCTTGTTCAAACACAATTTAAACCATTCTATGTTTGACGTATTCTTGTTCAAACACAATTTAAACCATTCTATGATTGACGTATTCTTGTTCAAACACAATTTAAACTATTCTATGTTTGACGCATTCTCGTTCAAACACAATTTAAACTATTCTATGTTGACGCATTCTCGTTCAAACACAATTTAAACTATTCTATATTTGACGTATTCTTATGCAAACACAATTTAAACTATTCTATGTTTGACGTATTCTTGTTCAAACACAATTTAAACTATTCTATGTTTGACGTATTCTTGTTCAAACACAATTCTATGTTTGACGTATTCTTGTTCAAACACAATTCTATGTTTGACGTATTCTTGTTCAAACACAATATAAACTATTCTATGTTTGACGTATTCTTGCTCAAACACAATATAAACTATTCTATGTTTGACGTATTCTTGCTCAAACACAATTCTATGTTTGACGTATTCTTGTTCAAACACTATGAACGTGTAAAAACTTTAAACTACTCCATGTTTGACGTATTCTTGTTCAAACATGATGAACGTATAAGACTTTTAAACTACTCAAGGTTTGACGTATTATTGATCAAACACAAGGAAAGTGTAAAGACTTTAAACTACTCGATGTTTGATGTATTCTTATTCAAACACGAGGAAACTTTGAAACTCTAATTCTTGTCACATTCTTTTCCCTTTAATTATTGAATGACGATTCTCTCTAAAAAGGACTCGTTAATCAATGAACACTCTTACGTGGAAACAATAGTCAAGAGTTAAACAAATTCTTGAACTCTTTCTTAATCCACACACAAACGGAAGGACCTATGCGAACTATGCGACGATTTAAATGCTTGCGGGTGCACACGTAAGTATGAAAATCAGCGTATGGGAAGACATAGTCGTATGCAATGATCTAAGACCTATCGTAAGAGGTAGCCACGGAACTTAGGTACCGTAGCAAATCCTTAGACGTATTAAACTACACTACCATCGAATCCATTCTGAGTGATGCATCGCACTTTAAACCTTAACTGGAAATTCATCAGTTATCCTCTCAAACACATTTCTGAAAACAAATCTTCATATATTTCAATGAAACTATATGCTTCTTAGGGAAACGCTTGATAATCATATGCTTTAAAAACTTAGAAACTCAAGCGAAAATCTTACTCCTATAGATACTTCCCCTTGGGAAATCTAAACGTAACTCATGGTCACTTGGGAACATACAGTATTTTTTTTCTCATTATCCTTGTGTGTATCGTAAACTTAAATCCTCAGCTAAATCCTTCCACTTTAATTTCGAAACGAAATTTCCTAAACTAGGGGAGACTGTAATGTCCGAGATATTCCGACGTATTACTAAAAGTCGATTTCGTGTTAAAAACTATTTCTTTAAAACGTCAAATATAAAATGAATATACATATATATATGTGATATTTATTTAAAAAGTACATATATATATATATATCAATAGATTCCTTAAAACCTTGTAAATTGATAAATAATATAAATTTAAGAAAATATATATGTATAAATAGATATATATATAGACTCTTAAAACTTTATAAATTTGTAAGAAAAATAAACTCATTTTTTTTATTTACTTAAACTTCTAAAACAAATAACTTATTAAAACTTCGGGGACCAATACTGCCAAATGCTGAAACTGTTTTAAACAAAAACTTAACTTTCAAACAGAGAATGCTAAAACATCGAGACTTCAGGGACTGGTTGTGTAATTCAACCAAAGTCCCAAAACCCAGAAACAGCCATGGGTTCGAGTCCCGCACAGCCCCGTTTCCTCCCCTATTTTCGCGAAATCACGTTTCCCGTCCGGATTCGTTGAACCTCAGGTTCGCCTCCCGCATGCGACCGAAACCCAACATTAATCAATGCCAAATTTTGAGTCTATCAACCGCGTGAGTCGCATTCAATCCGTTCGAACCTAACCGTGAACTCCCCACCTAATTCGGCATTTAATCACCAACTCGATTATAAATACACGTATGGGAACATCAGCGAAACCACACCAGAACCACTCAAACTCTCAATTCGGACGTTCATCAACTACATTCCGCGATTTTGCTCCTGTAACAGTCGGCCCAAAATCGGACTCGTTCTCCCTCGATTCAGCACCAAAACAGGTAATACTTGGTTCCATCTCGATCGATTTTAAGAGAGGATCAAAAGCGCTCTGTTTAATTTCATAAACAGAGGGTGATTCGATCCGTATTTTGGAGGTTTCGATTTTAGGGTTCATAAGACAATCTGGGTCGATTTGGGAATATACTTATCTATTTAATTTTTCGTATAAAACATTTACGAACCCGTAGCCGGGATGGTTAATGGTGTGTGTGTATGCTTGACCCGGTCCCAGACCCGAGTTCGAATCCAGGGGAACCGGTTTTGCCCATTTTAATTCTTTCTTTCCCTTTTTAAGCAGTTTTAAACCCCAAATCATTTTTATAAATTTTGTTAAATCTTTATGAACTTAAAAATGATTTTTATTAATACTTTTATTTTCGGAATCTTTTTATCTAATTAAACTTAACTCAAACGTATATTAATTAAATCTTTAAAAATTGATTTAAAATGCTTAAAAACTATAAAAAAAAAAACACCTTTAAACTCTATAAAACTTATATTCTTAATAGGAAATACTTTATAGAATTTAGAACCTTACTTTGTTATTATTTTTCTACATTCTTCCTGTTTTAAAAACTTTAAATAAATAAATGCTTTAATAAAACATGAAACTTATGCAAGTCATATAAACTCAGGAAAGTTATAGAACTCAAATGCTAACTAGAAAACTTATAAACTTGTGCATTTTATAAAAGTTATGTCTATTTAAGGCTTGTTTTATTTAATTAAAACAGGAAAGTAAAAGAAATACTTTTATAAACTTACAAATTACATATCACTTATTTAAACTTTCACTACTTTTAAACGTTATTTATTTCCAAGTTAAAATGTGAAATAAATACTAAACATCTAAATACTTTAATAAATAATTATTTATCCTTAATAATTATGTATACTTTAAATGATTATTATTAAACCTTAACCATTATTTACTCTTTAAATAATTATTTATCCTTAATAATTGTTCTTTTATTATTAATCTATGTTATTCCTTGAATAAATCCTTAATAACTATTTACTCTTTAAACGATTATTATCGGTCCTTAATAATTATTTAGTCTTGCACGTAAACTATTTACTTCTAAATACTTAGAAAACTATTTTTATTATTACTACCTAACTTGTGTATTTAATAATTGTAAAACTTTTAAATAATTATTTTAAATTAATAATTATTCTAAACTATAAACCTAATAAACTTTGACATTCAAAGCCTTTATTATAAACTTGATTTAAACTTCATAAACACGATCAAACCCATCTCCCACTTGGAACCCTAGTCAAATCCCGAAATCCTAGATCTTTTGCCTTAGACTTGTAGAAGCAAAACTTAAATCTTTAGACTTATATTCTTAGGCTTATTGAGAGGATATCCTCCCTCTCCAAGTCTTGCGAACACTTAATCTTGTTGGGTACTCGTCATCATCCAAGTGAGTATACTTAGCCCCTTTTCATTTCTATACTTTTGGGGTGAAACATGTTCAAAAACATTAAACTTATACAATTCTTGTACAACTATGACTAGATGCTTATTCTTATGTTAAACTTGAGACTTGTATGATTAGATTAAACTTAAAACTAGCATATTCATTAACTTTGATCAAGCCTATGGTAACAATGATAGATCTATTGCATTTGACCAATCCACCTTGATTGATTGACCCTTCGGGGGAGCCCTTGGTGACTGTTACTGAATTAAACTTTTAAACTTGAGACTTATAAGGGTAACATGCAGGTTATGTCTAAACTTGGTTGGAGGGTTGATATGCACAATGTTTAAGATACTTGTTTATCATACTTACATTATAGAATGCATATATCATAGTGAATTGTAATTCTTTTCAAATACTTGTTAAACTGTGTCAAAACCTTTGTATCTCACCAACTATTTTGTAGTTGACAGATTCTTTCACATGTTTCAGGTTCTACATCATGAGACTTATTTGTAATCACATAGGATGCTTTGGACCTAGAAACGTTGTATTCTTGTTATGTTTCTTTGTATTGAATCTTAAATTATTTATTAATGAAATATCGAAACTTTAATAGTCAAACTTGTGCTATTGAACAACCGCGTCCGCCCCGACGTATAATCCGCCGTCGGTTGGGGTGTGACAATTTAATGTAATTTGACTTTCATTTAGTATTTGATTGAAAACATAAAATAGGTAATTACATTTCAAATTTTCTTATAATATGAGATAATTTAAAGTAAATGTGTTTTATTAGTATAATTAATAGTTTATTTAAAAATGTATTATTATTGAAAATATGAAAGTGTATTTATCAAGAGAGAGATGCGGGCTTTTTTTTAAGAATGAACGTGGAGGCGACACGTGACATTGAAAAACCTTTATTTATTATATAGTATAGATTAGTATTTTCTTTAAACATATATTATTATTAAAATATACATGTGTATTTAATAAGAGAGAGATCTGAAAAAAAAAAAAATAAATATGATAATGACATGTGACATGTAAAACCTTTATTTATTATATAACATAAAAAATTTAGTAAAACATATAGTCTTTGGTTAACATCCTTTTGTCATTGATCCATGTGATTCTATCTACACTTAGTATGTTATGCTTCTTTGGTACTTTGGTTGTTACAAAATAGTAATAACTAAATATCTAAAAAAGTCATTTTCAAATATAATAAACTAATAATGATCAAATATTTAAAATATCATTGGCGTCTAGTTAGTAATGAAAATAGTTAAATTTGTAAAAAAGAAAATAAAATACTATAAGACTGACCATTTCAAAGAAAACCCACCATCCGAATGTTCATTGTAATAAAACCCCTGACCCAACTGAGCATATTACAACAAGAGAGTCTCGAACCCATAACCTCCATATTGGAAGACCATGGGGGTGCCTCCTCCATATATATGTATACTAGTTTAGAACCCGTGTATTACAGACGGAGTGAAAAATATCAATGCGTAAATTTCTTAAAATCTTTATGTATATACTTTACAAGTGTAAAAATGTATAAGGATAGAAAACAAAATTCAAAATATGTAAAAATTAATAAATAATTGGGTTTCAAAAATATGTTAATTACCATTCAATGTAAATTGTCATTTACTATTTGATTGAAGAAAAAAGTTATATAATTAGATTTCAAAGTTTCTTATAATAAGGAATAATTTAAATAAATGTGTTTTATTAGTACTTAAAAAATATATTATTATTAAAAGATAGATGTGTATTTTATAAAAGAGAGAGAGAGACGGGAAAAATGATGAGAATAAATATGAAGGCGACAAGTAACATGTAAAAACCTTTAGTCGTTGGAATTTTTTTGTAGATGTCTTTAAAATAAGAAAAAAAAATACAATAAATGGTTTTTGTTATATTACTTCACTCACCGCCGCCAGTCGTTGGAACTTTTTTGTAGATTGTACACGGAAGTTTTTCTCCTTGTTCCGAAGCTATTCTTGGGGTGTTTCTCTTTGTTCCAAAACTCTGAATCCTATTATCATATACAACCAAGGAGTTTGTTAAAAGGACCACTATTCTAAGTGTATTCACCCATGTCATGCATGGTAATTAATTATCCATATTCAAGGTCTTAAACAGTTGTCGATTTTTCCATCATCATAAGTTTAAATGTATGGTTTGAACTCAACTGGTTGTTTAAGAACCGACGACCCAACAACACACGATCATAAGAATGAAAGCTACACTGGATATTCAATATGAACTTCATGTATATGGCGTCAAATGTTGCAATAAAGGATGTGGTGTGGTGCATGGTCCGAAGCTCCACATGTTTGAAGGTCCGAATGCCTTAACATGAAATAAGAAGAACATTGTTAGCCTCGCCACAAAGTTAAAGAGTAAGGAGACTAATATACTATAATCCATGAGACTAAAGTGAGAGAGAACGAAAGACATATCTCCCCATGGGAGTATTACAAATTCTCATTGATGACATAGTGATCAGGAGTGTCTAGTCTATACCATGGTTGTTGGGTAACTAACATGCGGTCTAAGATAATAACACAAATTGAAATATTATAACGTATGACATGCTACAAGCTCTTTACCATTAAAATACTTTTATGCTTGACTAAGTAACTAGGGCTAATAATTTTGAACCTCTGGCCATTGAGGTCAAGACCTAGTTTGTTTTATTTATTTTAATTAAACACTAATCAAAAGAATGAAATTTATACAATTTTACAACAAACAATTTACGTCATTTACTCTTTTTCACCTATATGAATGGGCAACAATGAAAATTTTTGTTTGTGGAAAATGAGATTTTAATTATCAATATACATAATACATATAAACTATAGGACGTCCGTAAATAAAAGTTGGCTGGTTTGATGATAAATATGACTATTACGTTATTATCTTCTTACACCGTTTTATCTTAAATAATAACAAACCAAAAAGTATCTTTCTTGGCCAAAAGTCTAAAAAGATGATATAGATGTTTGGTGACTCATGGGTATTCTTTTTTTATTTAACATTTGCTAGAACAAGGATTTTTTGAATACTCCAACATCCTAAAATATTTATTTTATTTTGAGTAAGGGGCAATTTGTATTCTATGTGTTTACCTCAATCTATACTTTGAGTTCTTACGTTTGAAATTTCGACATTCGGGTCTCTAGTCTATATTTTTTATCCAATTGAATCCCTGAGGCTAACGCCCATTAATGTTCTGTTAGTAAACAAGGAAAATGACCATAATACCCCATTTCCCCCCTCAATTACTTTATCTTCTACAATTTGTTTCCCTCTATATCGTTTTGAAGTAAGCCGACAAATTACACTAACTAGACAATCAAAAGCAAGCCGGCAAATTACACTAACCATACAAGCAAAAGCAAGCCGACAAATTACACCAAAAGATGAAAACCCAAATGTTACAACCCAAATGAACTCGCACCAACCGATACAATCAACAAATTCAATGCTAGTCCTATTCTTTGCAAATGTAAAGGGGTAAAACGCAAACCCAAATGTTAAAACATGCAATTTGCAAAGACAGTCATATTTAGGGGTAAAATGCAAACCCAATCAAAACAGAGGCAATGTCAGTCCTATTCTTTGCAACTTATATAATAAACGGATTCATTTCATACATACATAATCGTTCTCTAGCGTTGCATTTTCTATTGTTGCCGTAATTTAGGGAGAGGTTGACTTTGGCCGTCGGGTTTAAGGGTATCATTATAATAGTCCAATTTTAAAAAGCCAAAACCCTAGCACACCGCACCCCCTCCTTGTTTTGGCCATCACCCGCAAAGAAGGAAGAGGTTGACTTTGGCCTTTGGGTTTGGGTCACTTGAGCACAATCAAACCAAATGGGTTTGATTCACGGTGGTTCATGATTCGGGCTAACAACCTATAAAGCAAAGAAGGAAAAGGCCGACTTTAGCCGTCAGGTTTGGGTCGATTGAGCACAATCAAACCAAAAGGGTTCGGTTCATGGTGGTTCATGATTTGGGCTAACAACCTATAAAGATCGTTGTTTTGTTGTGTTTTACCTCAAGAATAGTTCATATATCTACTGATCTCCCGCTACAAAAACTTTTTTAAAATGATTGTACGCATCCCAACATGACAATATATATCCTAATTTAAAAACTACTAAAATATAAAGTATCGATTTTTGCAAAGAAAATACATGTAAAATACTTAAGTATTCTAATTACTCATTTATACAAACCAAAAAACATCATTAGTAAACATACATTTTGAAATGGATTTTTGAGAGACGTCTACAGTAACAACACGTGATTTGTTGTTTTGGGCGGTCCCCTTCTTTCATTGGCTATTTTTTGTTTATTGAAAAAGATCTTATGCTTCCTTTTTAGGCAGCAGGGATAACTCAAATAAATTTTTTTATCCTATTATTTTCAAAGGTAAAAACCTTCTTTCGGTACTTATTTACATTAATTGCCACTCTCTTTCTTTTTGAGTTTTTTTTTATTTTCATTTCTAACCTTTAAAGTACGTAGAGTATACGTTCTCAAACTGTTTGATTTTCTAAAAATTTTGTTTTTCCTATAATAACTTTCGTTACAAGGAATGTGCCGCTATTTTTAGTATTTTTTGAGAACATCAGTTTTTTTTTAAACGGAGTAATATTTAAAATCGAGTATTTTTTTATCATATAGTAAGCGACGTTATCGTTGTGTTATCATGACAGATGCAACCGTTTATGAGCGAACAATATCGTTGTCGCTGTTTTGGTTTATCGTAAACGGTATCAGTATTTGCTTTTATGGTTTCGACGAGCATAACTGATAACGACAAAAATCCTGCCGCGTTATGGGGGAAGAAACGCCCACGCTCCCACCTCGAAGCGCGGAGTCTTATATTTTTTAATCCGGTAAATTTTTATTTTATTTCTTTCTTTTTTTGTTTCCTTTCATACGTTCGAACTCCATTTACTATAAAATACGTTCCCGTCGCGTAGCGCAGGTGTTAATTTCTAGTTGATAACAAAAAACACTTTATTTTTTTGAATTGTAAATATACTCTAACGTCACGTCAATAGTTTTATCTTAAGATAAAATTATCGTTTAAAAACACACTCATTTTCTCTTAAGAAATACATCTTTTCATAAATATAATTTCATTACTACATCACTTCTTCTATATTTATTTTTCATAAATAAATTATTTTTCTATTATAAACTATTTTTCTAATTTCATATTATTTAAAATAACAAGATATATTTAAAAATTATATTCCAAATTTCAAAAATATATTGTAAAAGTTAAAATCAATTAAAAAATTAAAAAGATTAATATATATATATATATATATAAGAAAATCTTAATATGTATTTATATATTATAATTTAAATGCTTAATAATTATACATATATATTATATTTAAAAAATAATATAATATTTAGTTGGGCTTGCAAACCACTCATTCGTCAACATAACGCCCTGTTTCCTCCAACGAGAATGATCAATGTGGCGTTGACGTCTATCTACCAACGTTGGAGATGGTATAGTACCGTTTAGCTATCTATAGTTACATACCAACATACATGGAGTGGTGTAAATTTTTTCTTGACACGCCACAAAACATGATAAAACCTAACATATCGTAAACATGTTTAGTTTTCGGGTATTTTTTGGGTCAAACGAGCGAACACGAATATGAGTCGTGTTTGAGTGATCTTGAGGGATCGTGAGTTGACCAGTTTAACCATTTTCGTGGTTAAACTAGTTAAACTTGCGGGTCGTGTTTGAGTGACCTTGCGAATCATGAGCGGTGTTAACAGATGAGTTTCATTTTTAGATCATCACTTCTTTTATAACTTTATTAGGCTATGTGTAATGTGACAACACCTCACCTCACCCCACCCCACTCTCTCCTCTCATTGTGCATCTCAAAACACTTTTAACACATTCACATATATATATATATATATATATATATATATATATATATATAGGGGGATGATCAAATAAAAAATATGTTTTCGCTAACAACTCTAAGAAATGACCAAAATGCTTGGAAATGATATCAAACGAACTCCGATTGAGCTCATTTCAGCGGCGTTGGAACCGTCTAGTCGAACTCTATCATCTTAGCTTTTAGGGTTTAGCTTTTAAGGTTTAGATTTTACGTTTGAATTTTAGGGTTTTAGCCTTATGGTTTAGCCTTAGGGTTTAGGTTTTTTTGGGGGGTGGGGGTGAGGGGTTTAGGTTTTGGGGGGTGGGTTTAGGTTTTTGGGGGTGGGGGTGGTGGTTTTAGGCTTTTTGGGGTGGGGTTGGAGGGGGGGTTTAGGTTTTTGGGGGTGCGGGTGGAGGGGGGTTTAGGTTTTTGGGTCCGGATTAGAGTTCAATGAGACGGTTCCAACACCGCTGGAATGAGCTCAATCGGAGTTCGTTTGACCTACTTCTTAGCGTTTTTTAGCGAAAAACCACTTTTTAGTGAAACCTTCCCCTATATATATATATATATTCTCTTTTCAAGACCCATTGAAATAAAAAAGTTTAGATGAAAAAGAACTAGTTTCAGAAAATGTAAACTAAAATTATTGTATTTGCTGTATTTTTGGAGATAAAAAGTACCTAAAACATGTTACTTTGTTGGACATACCGACATACCCACCCCTACGCACCCACCCACCCAACCCACCCCCACCCCTAAAATTTCAATCCCATATGATTCCTGATCAATCATTCTAACATTCATTACATAACCCCTCCCTCTCTCTCATCACCCTTCACTCTCTACATTCTTTCTATTTCTATCTCTCCATACAAAAGAACATTGATTACACTTTCTTGAACACTTTCTTGATTTACTCATCATTTAATGGCACTTATCTTAGTTATTGCTTTATGCCTTTTATCATCTTCTTCTTCTTCCCAATTATCATCTGCTCAAATGACAGCAAACTCAATCTCTGCAGCACCTGCATTACTTCCATCATCATCACCACCATTATCTTCTCCTTCCCCTGCTTTATCTCCTGACATCATTCCTCTGTTTCCCTCACCTAGTGGAGGTGAACTTTCACCTACTGAATCATCCCTACCCACCATCCCTTCTAGCCCTAGCCCACCTAACCCAGATGACATGTCATCTTTTGGACCCAACACCATGGCCATTTCACCCTCTGGCTCACTCCCTCTATCCTCTGTTTCTTGGAATTCAAGAATTAGTGTTACTTCAATGGTGGTGGTGGTCTCTTTAGGGGCATTTTCGTTATTTCATCTCTTGGTTTGAGGGTCTTTGTTATGTAAGGTGGTGGTGGTCATTGGTGGCAGTGAGGGCAATTCAGACATTTCAAAGAGGATATGAGGGTGGTTTAACTGTTTAAAGGTACTTTTTTGTTTGGCTGTGAATGGAGTTGGAATCATTGGTGGAGTAGCAACACATAATTGTCTTTTTTTTAATTATTTTTTTTAAGTAATTTCAATTACTATTTGTAGATTTCCATTTTTCCTTGTCTTTTCAAGGAGTACATAAATATTTTACTGTAATATTTGTTTGATTCATGTGATCTTGTTGCTTTTCTGGTTCATGTGATAAGATTTGTCTTTTTTATTTTAAAGTAAATTAAAAAGTGTTTTTTTAATAAAATTAAAAAGGTAAATAAAAAAGAATGGCTTTTAGCAGTCTCCCTCATTTCTTTAATCCTTTTTTGGGAGATAGAGGTGTTAGCTAAGCAAAACATGATTAGTTCTTAATCATTTGGGATTAGAGAACCATTAGTTTTTGGCACTAGAAGTTTAAACCCATGATGAAGTGATCATTGGTCTATTGAATATCCACTTATAAATGCCCTACAACTCTTGGGTTTAAAAAATATGAGTAGTGGTTTTAGGGTGTTAATAAATTGTTAAAATCCACTAAATCGATTAATGGTTTGAAAAAACAGGATTTGATTGCTTAAATCATAATTTGAAACTTGTAACCAGTTGTTTATCTTTATTTATTTACTATTTTTTTATTTTTAAAATGTGTACTTATACATATGTATAACATTTATAATCTATCTTTATTATTTTTGAAGATTAAATACAAACTAATTATTTTGAACTAAAAAATCGATTCACATCTCCCAAAACCATTAAATCTAACTGTTTTGGCCGATTTGACTAGTGCAGTCGACCCAACCAATCCATTCGATTTATATTGTTGTTTCTTGAAACCCCAGTTAATGTTTAATCCCATTGTCATTTCAAAACCATTATAATAAGTTATGATATAGCGCAACCAATCAACTATTTGAGGTAATATCTTCAAGATATAGAGCAAAACCTAAACATGCAAGTTTAGGGTTTATAAAGAAAATGTGATTTTGATTAATTACGCACATTGACGGACCTATTAGGGTGTCGGCCGATAAACTTTTATTTTCTTTTGTTATATATATGGTGTGTTTCCGAGCGACCCCATAAAATTTTGACACCGACCCCAAAGAAATATTTTTTTCGGATTATCGATTTTATAAATAAAACCAATCAAACCAAACCTTAACCCTATAACAATTGACCCATTAATTATTATTCTTTTAAAACCAAACATTTAATAGTTTTACCCATTAATTATTAATCTTTTAAAACCAAACCTTTACGTTGGTGTACCGTTTATTGAAGTTGGCTCTCGTTTTACCCGTCGCAACAAGTGTTGAAAGATGTTTTTCTGCAATGAAGTACGTGAAGTCGGATTTGCGTAATCGGATTGGTGATGTTAATTTGAGTGATAGTTGTGTTTGTCATATTGAAAAAGAGTTGCTTAGAAAAGTTTCTATAGATGATGTAATGGTTTCAAAAAATGAAAACCCGTATAAAACAATTATAGGGATATATTGTTTTTTATTATGTATTTTTAATGACAAATATCGTATTATTATTGTTCATCTATAATTTTGTTTGTTTTTATCGTTTTGTTGTGTGACTCGACCCGATTCGACTCGAGCCGAAAAAACTAATATTTAGTTATTGACAATCGACCCAAAAAATTTTCCGACCCCGATGAAGAAAGTTTCTGGGTCCGCCACTGATTACGCATTCAACAATGCATAATTAATCAACTATTTTTTTTCTATTTAAAACCATGATTTAGAAATTATGGTATAGCAATTAATCAACCAACTATTTGCTTTTATTTTTGGGCTCCATATCTCTAGAATCTAGGAAACAATCAAGAGAGGGTGTTCATAAACCATTAAAAACTGGAACCAGTTAAACCGAAACAAACCGGTTTGTTTAGTTGTGTTGTGTCCACGATTCAATTTTAATAGTTCAACAATTCGTCTGATGGTTTAAAACTTGAAACTAGTCATACAAACTGAAGCGGCCACTTTAATTTGTCATTTTCTTAAATTATAATTAGATGTTCAGATTAGCCAACTTGGTAGAGGCACGCGACTCTTAGAAGGGAGGTACCAGGTTTAAACAATTAAACATGGCTAATAGAGTAGTTTAGAATTATTGATGTAAATTAGAGTAGGAGTAATTTTTTTCGTTAAAATAAATTTTTGGCTTAGATTTTTTTAAGAGTTTTAATAGAGATTTAGAGGGAGATGCGTTCCACGATTCAAAATTACTGATGGCCCAAGTGACTGTTTGCAATTTGCAAGTACATGTGATGATGTGACCGTGTGACAAAACGTGGGTATCAATTAGGGCCCTTCAATCTGAATCCATAAATTAGAGTAACAAGGGCCCAACTTACAGAACGAGTGTCTTGGGTTGACTTGAGCTGTTAAGTTAACTTGAGATCAATGTTTTAAAAACCAGTTTAAACCGGTCGGTAATACCGGTTGAACCGGGTCTTGGTCACTAGCCCGGTAAACTGAAAAAACGGTATGTTAGTTGAACCGCCGGTATTACCGGTTATACCGTCGTACCGGTTTTAGTTACAAGTAAAATTTTATGTTTAAACTTTAAAACAAAAAAAATTGTTTGTCGGGATACATAAAAAGTCACAAACAGAAGGATTGTTGATCACTTACCTTACCTACAACCCAGTTTAGAAAAAAAAAAATATGCTCATCTTCAGAAAATAGCGGTCCATGCAAAAACTATGTTTAAACATCATTCTTCTGCTTGTCGCTAAAAACATTTAAGTGATAAAACTTCTTATTTAATATTGTAGCAAACGAAAATATTTATGCTCTTGTTGATGACGATAATAGTGAATTTTTATCTGTTAAGCAATCGTGAACTTGATGAATTCAACACTCCAATGACATAAAACAATTATGCACTTTTATTTAAAAAAAAACTTTATTGAAAATTTGAGTGCTTTTGGATTATCTTTTAATTATGAATTATTTTTCATTATGGAATCATATACTTTTAGATTATTTTTTGAGTTGAAGTTGTATTTTTATGAAATTATATGTTTACTAGTCAACCCGGTTGAACCACCCGGTACAACCCGATACAACCGGTTGAACCATTTTTTAGTCTAATCCGGTACAGTTTAAAAACCGGTTTTTAAAACATTGCTTGAGAGAGATATATATTTTTCTTTATTTCTTTTAAATTTGTTAAATAGGGTTAGTTAGAGGTGAACAAAAAAACCGGAACCGCCCAAGGAACCGGAACCGGTTCTTTCTAAAAACCGGTTCTTCCGGGACCTAACCGGTTCTTGAAAAATCGAATCCGGGTACATAGGTTCCGGATTTTCAACCAAGAACCGGACCTGGAACCGGAACCGGTTCTTGAGAATACCCGATTTGTACACCTCTACCCTTGTATTTGTGACACTAATCCATCTATGTGTTTACAGATTCGTGACGCGTATATGTTTAAAATTTTAATAATGGTAAAACTTAAATTGGTTAAAACTAAAAGTGAAAAAAATGTTTTATGAGTCAAATGGGTTAGACAATCTAGTTTTTTATATAATTTATCTATGTTTTAAACATTTATCTATTTTGTAACATTTTAAGTTTTTAATGTTATTGGACTTTTTAAGTTAGTTATTTATATGTTTAATTAATTTATTTATTTATATGTTTAACTAAGTTTTTCGAATACCCGGAAATACGTTCTTGAAATACCCGTCTTGAATTACTAGAATTGGAACCGGTTCTTGAAAAACCGGACCTGGTAAGAACCGGAACCGGTTCCAGAACCGAAACTAGTTCTTGAGAAAAACCGATTTGTGCACGTCTAGGGTTAGGGTGTTAAATTATACTATTATACAAATTAATAAAAGTCACTATGAGGTTTATTGATTTTGTTATATATATGAAACACTAGCTTAGATCCTCCATGAAAAATATTAATATATAAAATTCTTACATCTTTATATATATATATATATATGTGTGTGTAAATATGTATTACATATATTAAGATAGAAACAAATATCAAAATATATAAAAATTAATATATAATTGGGTTTCGATAATACATTAATTACTATTTAATGTAACTTGAGTTTTATTAATATTTGATTGAAAATAAAAGTTAGATAATTAGATTTCAAAGTTTCTTATAATAAGAAAATTTAAAATAAATGTGTATTATTAGTGAACTTAGTATTTTCTTTAAAAATATAGTATTTTAAAAAAAAATAGAGGTCTATTTAATAAGAGAGAGAATCGAGAAAAAAATGATGAGAATGAATATCGAGACGACACGTGGCATGAGAAAACTTTTATTATTATATAGTATGGATATAGATATAAATTCCTTTGAGAACCAATTGTATATTTAACTACGAGAACCGAATTAACCGTTACACTATTTATTATACAGATTGATTGGCTATAATTTATGAAGATTTCAATATGTTAAAGGTTTAGTTTTAAGAAACATAATAGTTGTTTGTCTACATGCATCACAAGTATATTTTTATACATAAAAAAATTCAAGAGAATGAGATAAAATCAAATTCTGAGAGATTTTTTTTTCAATTTTACCTTTTCACTAATTCAATATGTACACGTCTTATCCGGTTTTCACAGTTCTCAATTTTGGTTATGAAAAGAACGCGCTGCGTTTATATACGTACTTGTATATGTGTATGTATATATGGAAACCTCATTAACACAAGATGTATGTGTATGTAGGTATAGAAACAAGTCATGAACACAAGATGGGCCCTGACCTGTGGTTTGCACAACACACGGCTACCCCGCCCTAGCGTGTGTTCGAGCAAGATTAAAAGGCTTTATGAATCAAATTATTTCCTTTTTGCTAATATTTTTAACTTACATCCGTTAAAAAGATATGAATACACCTTCCACTCATCTGATGAAAAACATAATACGAATCTAGGTGTTTATACTATGAGTCAAAGTCCCAAGTAGGGATAGCAAATAAACCTAAACCTAACAAAGAGACCAAACCTGCAATCTAAGACATATATGGGTCTGGTCTCTTTGTTAGGTTTAGGTTTGTTTGTAAGACATATATGGCAGATGGACGTGAAAAATGCGTTCCTATATGGGGAACTAGATCATGTGATACATATGGAGCAACCACGAGGTTTTGAAAGTAAGTCTCATCCATATCACGTGTGTAAGTTAAGAAAGGTAATCTATGGGCTAAAGCAATCACCTAGAGCGTGATTTGGCAAAATAAGTGAGCTTTTACAAGTAAATGGGTTCCGTTTAACATCTACTGATGCAAGCTTATTTGTGAAGTCAAAAGAGGAAAAGGCGGTAGCTGTTCTAGTGTATGTAGATTACTTCATCATAACAAGTAATGATGATAAAGGTATACTTCAGCTAAAAGAGAATATGTGCGTACGTTTCTACATGAAGGACCTGGGAAAATTATGTCACTTTCTAGGTTTAGAAGTGAACTATCAAGACACGGAAATTATATTGCACGAAGAATGTCGCGTTATGTCTAGTTGGATATAGTGATGCTGATTATGTCGGGGATTTGGATACTAGAAGATCGACAACCGGGTATGTTTTCATGTTGGGGGAAAGTCCGGTTATGTGGTGCAGTAAAAGGCAACCAACAGTTTCGTTGCCAACAACGGAAGCCGAGTGTAGGGCAGCCGCTATGGCTACTCAGGAACTTGTTTGGTTACGACTTGTTTTGAAGAACTTGAACCAGAAGTTGGATGATGAAGAAGTAACTATGTCCTGTGATAACATGTCAACAATTAAGTTAGCGGAAAATCCAACTATTCATGCTAGAACGAAGCACATCGAAGTACATTATCATTTTGTGAGAGAAAAAGGTGCTAACAAATGAAATAAACTAGGAATAGTAAACACTCAAAAGTCAACTTGCAGACATGCTTACTAAAAGCCTGAATGGAGAGAAGATGATCGAGTTTTGCAAGAAGCTGAATATGAGAATTGATGTTGAGAGGGAGTGATGAAGTTACAACATCAAAGGGTGGTTTGGAGAAGGACATAAAGTTTGAGGGTGAGGTAATTAGTTTAGTTTTGTTATTAGTTTATTAATATTTGAGTTATCTTAGTAGGTTTGAAATTTAAATAGTCAAGTTGAGGTTAAGTAGGAGATGAATACTTGTTGTGCAAGTTTTTTATAGTATAAATAGATGCGAGTCTTTGTTTTCATAGTTCAGAAATTTGTAAGTCAATTTCATTATAAATAAAAAGAGTCTGCATTGTTCGTGCAAGTATTTGAGTTTCGTGTGTGTGTATCCGACTCATACCAAGTTAACAGGTATCACTTAATACCATACCCATCCTAAAGCAACGAAAATTTTCAAAGCTAATCTCATACCCAAACACTCGTCCCATTATCCGAATACTCCATTGGAGTTGGGGAGCCAATTCAAAACAATGACAAACCACAGGGACGTATTATGTTACAAGTTAACATACCACGGGGAGAAAACATATAGTTTCTTATACTTGGGGAGCCAATTTAAAACAATGACAAACCACAGGGACCTTTCGTGTAATTTACTCTATATTTTTTAGTTGTTTAGTATAAGTAGGGCATCTATAGTTTATTATTTGGGAGACATTGTTTTGATCAGGAGATTGTAATCGAGACCTTTGGGGCTTGAGACAGCCAACTGGGCTGGAACCTTCGGGTTCAAGGCCATTGAATAGAATCATATATTACTAAGCCATTTGAGTATTACCGTGGATTCGGTATCATTTGGTATCAGAGCTTTGGTTTTTCAAATGGCTCCGCGTGAAGAATAACGTCGTAGATTCGTCGGAAGAGGCAACGACAGAAGCGTTGTTGTTCACGTGCCTGGGGAAGAGTAGGAGAGTCCAAAGATCAAAAGATTCTATGGGGCGTGGAATCTTCTGTCGGTGTGATCGAGACTTTCTCTTAGACAAGTTGGAGACGAGATCATAGGTTTAGGGTGAAGACAAAGGAGTTTGTTTCGGCTTACGGGATGCAAACATTGAAGGAAATTGAACCGACGTCAATGTCTGTGATAAAAGGAGTATCCTCGGTGATTTCAAATCTATCCATTATAAAAATAAAAAATAAAATAAAAAAACACCAAAAAAAGGGTGAAGCAGATTCAAAAGATGATAAGAAAACTTGAAAGAGAAGTTATTTGAAGAATTTTAGATAAGACAAAGAGAAGACATCAGTACATTTTACTATTCATTTGATTATTAATTAATCATGGTGTTTTTCCTTCATCATTGCCGAATGAAAAGATCAAAGAAAAGGGGAAAAATGAGAGAAATAATGATGTGGGTGGAGAAAATATTATGATTGATCGAATATTAATTAAAATAGGTAGGTGATATATTATGGTTAGTTAGAGAAAATTAATTGGTGATAAATTCCAATTAAATTTTGATGTAATACATCACCAATGGTGCATGGGAATTTGATCAGCATAATTGAGTTCGACAGTTTAGTGGCCTTATTATTGCTTGGGTGATTACTTGGATTAAGAAGAAAGGGGTAAATGACATGTTTACGTGGGCTTCGTGGAATGCAAATGGATCATGAACCAGGAAGAATGGTAATTATGGTTGATCGGAGTAGCTCAACGGGTGGGTTTTAATAGAGTTGGTCTTTGGGTTTGTGGGTTGAATATCTCGTGGAAGGTGCATCAAACAAGACTCGAGGTCGAGTCTTTTTCTTTTCTAACCGGGGGTATAATGCAGGAGCATCCGACCAGATAAACTGAACCAGACCCGAAGACGACCCGTATGGAAGATAATGGAAAGTGATTAAGGTTTATTATTTGGGAGACTTTGTTTTGATCAGGATATTGTAATCGAGACCTTTGGGGCTTGAGACAGCCGACTTGGCTGAAACCTTCGGATTCAAGGCCGTTGAATAAAATCATATGATAAGAATGTGAACGAACGAACAAACGAATGAATGAATGAAAAGGCTAGCATGAATGTTATGAAAAGAAAGCTTGCACGAATATTTCTAAAGGTTTTAAAGAATGAATATATTCCCACTCGGGATTTAGAATGTTTGAACGGAAAGAAAACGTTTTGAAAGAACAAGCTTTTATTATTATTATTATTATTTAAATATTTAAGTTGTTTTGAAAGGAAACAATGAAATGTTTCTGACTTTTAGCATTCACCTCAGGTAAATGAAGATAAAGAATGATTGGAGCCGTGAGGGCTCGGATGCATGGACTATTGCGGGCTCATCATCGATGAAGTCTGACATTCCCGATTATTAAACATTGAACAATTTATGTTTTAATTTGTATGGATGATTCTAAATTTAAGAACTTTATTCTTAAAGACTGATGCATGGACTATTGTGGGCTCATCATCGATGAAGTCTGACATTCCCGATTATTAAACATTGAACAATTTATGTTTTAATTTGTAAGGATGATTCTAAATTTAAGAACTTTATTCTTAAAGACCAAAGACCTCAAGCATTTGAAGCGTTCAGACAATCTGAAACATGGATTGAAAAGGAAACAAGATCTAAGATCAAGGTGTTCCGATCAGATAGGGGTGGCAAGTTCACCTCAACTAAATTTACTTGTTTTGTGAAGATGAAAAACAGTTGATCGCCCCGTATACACCACAACAAAATGGCGTGCGGTAAGTGTTGAACACTTAAAAAGTGTTCAGGTGTATCGCATATGTAGAGGTGGCATTAACCCACTTGGAGAAACTGGATGATAACCGGACCTTAACAGAGATGACGAAAGGCTAAGAATGTAACGAACTTCATGTGGGAGGAAGAGGTGAGACATGCTACTTTGGTTATTAATCGTGCACCCACCCCGAGCCCTTAAACATATGACACCCACCATATGAGGCATTCAAAGGAAGAAAATCAAGTGTTGAACACTTGAGACTGTTCAGGATGCAAAGGTGGCGTTAACCCATTTGAAGAAATTGGATGATAGAATCTTGGAATCGAACCCAAATCAAAAGCCTACCGACTATATGATCCAAGAAATCGAAAAATCGTAGTAAGTCGTAACGTTATTTTTGATGAAAAAAAGCATACGAGTGGCAAAACAACACAAGAAAAAACGAAGGTGTTATGTCCGATTTGGGAAGAAATTGTTATCGATTAGGGGGTGCTGGTGCAATCGACGATTCTGCCATAAACGGTTGTTATCGATTAGGGGGTGCTGGTGCAATCGACGATTCTGCCATGAACGGTCCAAACAACAGTTCTAACAGCCCAGATTCGTCCGAAAATGGGTCAAAACAGCAGCTTTGTTGCGGCCCAAGATGCTGGAAATCAGTCCAGTAGCAACAGCAGTCCTAATAACCCAGTTAGCGGCCCAAACAGCAGCCCTAATAACCCAGTTAGCAGCCCAAACAGCAGCCCTATAGCCCAAGCTAGGCGGACACTTAAACAGTTGAACTTCAATCGGTGCCTTCAAGACCAAGCAGTATACAAGAGTAACTTCTAAATCCCTACTTATTATTGGGGTCTATGTCGATGACCTGATAGTAACTGGATCAAGAAAGAATTATATTATCGAAAGGTTAGGTTAGTCTATATAAGGCAAGCTATGTCGATGACCTAATAGTAACTGGATCAAGAAACAATGATATTATCGAAAGGTTAGGTTAGTCTATATAAGGCAAGCTATGTCGATGACCTGATAATATGTTACACTTGTACTTAGTTCAGGGACTAGAATTGTCAAATTGTATTGTAAGGGCTGTTGTGTTCATTTGTAATTGTTGAAGGGCTATATTGCTATTGTAACTACCAACTAACGAATGTTATAACGAATGTTAGTTGGGAGCGTATAACAGAGAGATTAGGGCTGTATTGGAAGTTAGCTATTGATTGAATACACTTCTTCCTCTTTAGATTCTCTATTCTTGATAGCTAACAGTGGTATCAGAGCTATTCGATTCTTATCGGATACTCTTGATCAAGAAACAATGATATTATCGAAAGGTTAGGTTAGTCTATATAAGGCAAGCTATGTCGATGACCTGATAGTATGTTACACTTGTACTTAGTTCAGGGACTAGAATTGTCAAATTGTATTGTAAGGGCTGTTGTGTTCATTTGTAATTGTTGAAGGGCTATATTGCTATTGTAACTACCAACTAACATGGGAGCGTATAACAGAGAGATTAGGGCTGTATTGGAAGTTAGCTATTGATTGAATACACTTCTTCCTCTTTAGATTCTCTATTCTTGATAGCTAACAGTGGTATCAGAGCTATTCGATTCTTATCGGATACTCTTGATTCGTGGATTCTTTGTTCTAATTCGCAAATCAGCGATAGCAAGTGTGAGTATGACGACTCGGAATCAGACAACACGGGAGTTGGAGAAATCTCTCAAGGAGCACGAGGCGACGCTTCTTTGTCTTGAATCTGTCGGTGAGAAGACTTCAGCTGAAATGGCAACCATGCGATTGCAGATGGATGAAATCCTCCAAAATTTGCAATTACTCAACACCAGTAGACCAGCACCTACTCCGGAGGTGGATACAAGCAACAATACTGAAATTCTTCATCGCGGTCCTAATAATCTGGATGATTCAAGATTGTCGGGAAACAACCATCGTTTTTCTAAAGTGGAGTTTCAGAAGTTTGATGGCACCGATGTCGAAACTTGGATCTATATATGTGAGCACTTATTTTCTATTGATGAAACTCCAGAACGATTGAAAGTGCGATATGCATCTGTTCATGTCGATGGCAGAGCAATGCAGTGGCACCAAGGCTTTGTCAAGTCTTTAGGTAAGCCTCTATCTGAAGTTTCTTGGGATGAGTATATGCGCTCAGTCTTTGCTAGGTTTGCTAAAGTGATTGTAGAGGATGCCATGGGTGCTTTAAAATCCCTACATCAAACAGGCACTTTAGATGAATATAGCAATAAGTTTGACCTACTTTTGAACAAAGTCACACTTTGCCAAGAATATGCTTTAAGTTTGTTCATTGAAGGTTTGAAACCTGATATTAAATGCCATGTGAAATTGCTTAAACCGTTGAATTTGAAGGAAGCTTATACCATGTCTAGACTGCAAGATGATGCTAACAATGTTATGCATGCCACTAAACAATTGCCTAGTAGCATATCTTCTTATAGCAATTATAAGGGACCATTTACACCTAGCCCTATGTCTAATGCTAATAAGTTGCCTCTGTTGCCTACTCCTATTAATGCTAAACCTGTAATTTCTGCTAAACCTGCGGTTCAAAGGAGGCTTACTAGTAAAGAAATGGATGAAAAAATAGCTAAGGGAGAGTGTTTTTGGTGTAGTGAAAGATTTACTCCATGGCATAACTGTAGGGGTAAACAGGTTTTTATGATTGAACTATCTGAAATGGAAGAGGATGATGATGTTTTTCAGACTGAAAATTTCCAGGAAGCTGAATTGGTACCTCAAATTTCTTTGAATGCTCTTATGGGAGTTCATTCTTATTCTACTATGAGAATACAAGGGTCTATTGGTACAAAAACCTTGCACATCTTGATTGATTCAGGCTCCACTCATAACTTTCTTGATTTAACTTTGGCTGCTAAGTTGAAATGCCCTTTTAAGAGTGTTCCTGCCATGAATATTACTATTGCTGATGGCAATCAGTTATCTTGTAATCAATTGTGTGAAGGCTTTAAGTGGGTTATGCAAGGTACCTGGTTTAACACTGATGTTTTGCTTATTCCTTTAAGCAATTATGATATGGTGTTAGGCATTCAATGGCTACAAACATTAAATGATATTGTGTGGAATTTTAAAGCATTGACTATGCAATTTTCAGTGAGTGATAGAGTGTTTGAACTCAAAGGTACTGTTAATTGCAAGGTTAACCTTTGTTCTATGGAGCAGATTGATAGTTTGCTGCTTAATCACTCTGCTTTAGTTAGGGCTCAGTTATTCAGCCTTCAATCAGTGGGAAATGTATCTTTCCAACATGACTCACATGTCAGTAACACTGATTTGAATCCTGCCTTGGAGAGCTTATTGAACAATTATGCTCATGTGTTTGCTACTCCAACTGCATTACCTCCTCACAGAGACTGTGACCATCAGATTGTCCTCAAGGATGATAATATTCCCATCAATCAACGAGCTTACAGATATCTTGCAGGACAGAAAGATGTATTGGAACAAATGACCAAAGAACTGTTGGAATCAGGGGTGATCAGAGATAGCAAAAGTCATTTTGCTTCACCAGTGGTTTTGGTCAAGAAGAAGGATGGTAGTTGGCGTTTTTGTGTGGATTATCGTCAATTGAATGCTGCTACTATTAAAAATAGATTTCCCATACCTTTAATTGAAGAAATTTTGGATGAATTGGGCTCAGCTGCAATTTTTTCCAAGTTAGATTTGAGGGCTGGTTATCATCAAATTCGTATGGCTGACAAAGATATCCACATGACTGCTTTCCGAACACATCAAGGGCTCTTTGAATTTGTGGTGATGCCTTTTGGTTTAACAAATGCCCCTGCTACCTTTCAGCTCTAATGAACAATACATTCAAGCATTTGATGCGAAAGTTTACCTTGGTTTTCTTTGATGATATCTTGGTGTATATCCGAATATGTCACAACATTTACTTGACCTAGAACAAGTATTGGCTTTGCTTCGAAAACATTCCTTGTTTGCTAAGAGATCTAAATGTTCTTTTGGTGGTTCTAAAGTAGAATACTTGGGTCATGTAATTTCTGCTCAAGGAGTATCCACAGATAACTCTAAGATTAAGGCTATTCAACAGTGGCCTGTGCCTCAGAACCTGAAGCAGTTAAGAGGATTTTTGGGTTTGACTGGTTACTATAAACGCTTCATTAGATCTTTTGGGTTGGTGGCTCAACCCTTGACTGCCCTGCTCAAGAAGGATGCATTCACTTAGAATGTTGCCACTCAGCTGTCTTTTGAGCAATTAAAACATGCTTTGACATCAGCCCATGTGCTAGCTTTACCTGACTTCAATAAAACCTTTGTGGTAGAGACTGATGCTTCTTCTAAGGGTTTAGTGGTTGTTCTCATGCAGGATAATCATCCTATAGCTTACCTCATTAAAGCTTTATCCACTAGACAACAGCTTCTGTCAGTGTATGAAAAGGAATTATTAGCTATCTTATTAGCTGTGAAGCAGTGGCATCATTACCTTATTCCAAGAAAGTTTCTCATCCAGACTGACCATAAGAGTCTCAAGTTCCTGCTTTGTCAAAAAATTACTACTCCTTTACAGCAATCTTGGTTGGCCAAATTGATGGGTTATGATTATGAGATTTCATATAAAAAGGAGCTGACAATGTGGTTGCTGATGGGTTATCCAGAGTTTCGGGTATGGCTTTATTCACTATGCACATCAACTCTATTGATCATTTATTACTGGACAGAATCCAACAATCTTGGAAGTCTGACCTTAATCCAACTATTTTCCTTAGCCAATTCTGGCAGGAATTTATGAAGTTGCAGGGTGTGCAACTGGCAATGTCTACTGCATATCACCCGCAAAGTGATGGCCAAATTGAAGTTTTAAACAGGTGATTGGAGACCTATCTGCATTGCATGACCATGGATTCTCCTCACCAATGGGCAAAGTGGTTATTACCCTTGGTCGAATGGTGGTACAACACCAATTTTCATTCCGCCATTAAGATGAGTCCTTTTGAAGCATTGTATGGGTATCCTCCTCCCACTCATATTCCTTATGTTCCTTTTGATACTTTGGTTGCTGCAGTTGAATCTTTGCATAGGGATAGGGAGGGTATGATTCAGTCCCTGAAGGCTACTTTGTTAAAAGCAAGGAACCGCATGAAACGGCGGGCTGATTCCAAACGCAGTGAAAGAATTTTTTATGTGGGTACTTGGGTTTTCTTAAAACTCAGACCTTATGTGCAGTCTTCTCTTCGGGGTTTCAAGTTTTCTAAATTGTGTCCAAAGTACTTTGGACCTTTTCTCATTGTGGAACGCATTGGTAAAGTTGCTTACAAGTTGGATTTACCACCAGAATCCCAGCTGCACTCAGTTTTTCATGTGTCTTTACTTAAAGCAGCTTATGGTGATCATACTTCTATGGTTCCTCTACCTACTACTGGTCGTTTTCTGTTGTTGCCTCAAGCAATAGTGGATAGACATATGATTAAGCTGAATAAGAAGCCTATTTCTCAAGTTTTGGTGCATTGGTGTGGGTTGCCTATTTCAGAGACCATTTGGGAAAGCTTGGATGAGTTTACATTGCGTTTTCCCGACTTTCTTTCTTGAGGACAAGAAATGCTTAAGGAGGGAAGTTTTGTTACACTTGTACTTAGTTCATGGACTAGAATTGTCAAATTGTAATTGTAAGGGTTGTTGTGTTCATTTGTAATTGTTGAAGGGCTATATTGCTATTGTAACTACCAACTAATAGGGCTGTATTGGAAGTTAGCTATTGATTGAATACACTTCTTCTTTTTCCTCTTTAGATTCTCTATTCTTGATAGCTAACATAGTAACTCGATCAAGAAACAATGATATTATCGAACAGTTAGGTTAGTCTATATAAGGCAAGCTATGGGTCTCAATTGTATTATCAAGTTTTGAGTTATTACATGACTTAAAAGTGTTTGGGAGTGATCAAATATTTTTTGTGTTCTTGTTAAATCGGTTCTCTCTTTATAGTGTTCGCTTCTTTCATGCTCTGGATTTTCAACATATAGAAAAGAGTCACGTCAGTTATGGTTGAAGTTGAAAGATTTAAAAAAATATCTCATTCATAAATTATACGATACAAAATAACTAGAACAAAGAATGACACGTTAGAATTGAACACAAATACAATACAAAATAACTAGAACAAGGAATGACTATGCCCGTTACTTTAAAAGGTATAAAATTATACAATACAAAACAACTAGAACAAAGACTAACCCATTAGAAATGAACACGAATACACTGTTGACTAGACAAATTTTCAAATGATTTTATAACACATAAAGACCCGTATAAAATATTGAAAACTAATACACAGGAACATCATATCATGACCACCCACATCAAAGAAAAGATACTGCTTCACAATCTTTTAATCAAACAAAATGAATCTTTGAACAGATCTTTTAAAAAACGGCGGGTAACTTATGAAACTTAAATATTTTTAATTAAAAAATTTGTGAAGTGGGCTTTTCTTTGGGACAAAATGGGCATATTATTTAGAAAGAATGTCAAGAATGTAACACAAAATAATGAAATATACCTGGGTGAGTCTATAAAGGGACAGCAGTACCTTCACCATTAAAAAACATCCCCCAAAATACCCCCTTTAGTTTGGTGAACTCAAATGGGCTGCTGTTGCTGTTGTTGTAGTTGTTTTGCTTCTTGAAAGAATCTTTAGCAATTCTTGTTTTCAGATTTAAATTTTCTTCCTTGAGAAAATTTACAGAAAAACTGAGTTGTCTTATTGCTTCTTTCTTCTCTTCATCTTTCTGAATCAACTGTTCTTCCTGAATCTTGTTTTCGCGTCTCAGTTTATCAATTTCCTCCCTCAAATTCACTATTTCTTCATCCAAATTGTTAACTTGTTTAGTTTGTTCATCAAATTGGGCACCTTTATCTTCTTCTTCTTGTTGTTGTTCAAGATCATCAACCACCACAGAGTCATCAGAATCATAATAATCATGGTCAAAGTCAAAGGACTCGGAATAACTGTCGTATGATTCCTCTGATTCTTTTACTAGTTGAGAATATCGGAATTTGGATAAGGGTAGAGGGCAAGATTTCTCTGACTCGGAACAACTGTCATATGATTTCTCTGATTCTTTTACTAGTTGAGAAGATCGGAGTTTGGATAAGGGTAGGGGGCAAGATGTCCATGGAGTCAAGTGGCGGTTACCACCATCAAACTTGACTTGATCATATTTTTCTGCTAACGAGCGGTGAGCCCGATAGAGATCCTCAACTATGCTAATAAGCTCGGGTCGTTTCTTGTAATACATTTCTGCACGTTTCGCGAATGAATCTGCGTCTTCCTCGATTAGTTTAAGCATTGCCTCTGTCTTCTCATCCAGTTCTATCATCAAATTGTATAATTTAAGGCTTTTTTATTCTTGTACACTTACAAAGCAACATATAAAAAAATCAACTGTGAATAATTAAAAAAAAAACAGTTAAAGCATATAACAAAGCAACTGTTAATAAGTAGTTTAAACTTCAACTCCTTATCAAGATCAATTTATCTCAGTCACAAACAACATCTGATATCTACAAACTCTAACTTCAAAGAAACAAACCCTAATTTCAAAGAAAAATGCAATTAATGCATATAAAAAAGCAAATGTGACTAAGTAGTTTAAACTTCAACTCCCTATCAAGATCAACTTATCTGATATCTACAAACCCTAACTTCAAACAATATTAAAAAATACAGTTAAAGCATAAAAAAACAATTGTGAATAAGTAGTTCAAACTTCAAGTCCCTATTCAGATCAACTTATTACAGTCACAAATTGGATCTGATATCTTCAAACCCTAATTTGAAAGAAACATACAATTAAAGCAGATACAAGCATAGTGTACCTGCAAGAGTGGAGTGTAGCCATGGAGATTTCCTCGGGATGCTGTTGCTCTGGCTGTCAAACCACCACCACTGTGCTGATAACTTGCTCTTCAACTCCATTTCTTCTTCACCTTCATCATTCCAAAACTTTCAAAATCAATAACTAATCCCCCCTAAATTACCTCCAAAATTAAGATTTACAGAACAGTTATTTCCAGAAAACTGTTAATCCAAAACAAAACCGTGTGATTTCATCAAGTAAAAACTCCGATTTAGCATTAAAATGTGACCTAATTTCTGCAAATGTAGGTATAAACACACCAAAATCTAACATAATTCACGTTCTTACATCTTAATATAAATCAATTACATACAATTACACCAAAATGAACGTTAAGTATGCAATGTATAAATGAATTATGCGGTGAAAACGTTGCAATTAACCCTAATTAATAATTACTAACTTCAAAACCCCTAAAATATGGCGTAGGTAACAAAACCAGAGCCTGATTTCGACGAACGAATGCTGTGTATAAATGAATTATGCGGTGAAATCGTTCAATTAGCCCTAATTAGTAATTAGTAACTTCAAAACCCCCAAAATTGGGCGTTTGTAACAAAATGGAGACTGATTGCAATGAACGAAATCGAGAACCACCAAAATCAGTTACGTACGGAAGCGATCTTACCTTCCGAACAGAAGCAGCTCCCTCTGGTTCTCTCTCTTTCTCTGTCTGAGACGATGAAGAAGATGAGTGATGATATTTAAGCATGATGATTCTCACATTTCACACACAACGGCACCAAAAGGAGCGTGTATGGGAGACCGTTGATAAAAGAATAAAAATAAAAATAAAACACAAAAGGAAAAAGATAAAAGAGGTCATGTCATTCTCATTGCCCAACGGTCGAAAACCTTCGCCCAATAATCATGAGCCCAACGGCTATGAACAGAATCATATTTTTACTAAAAAAACACCAAGCTAATTTTTTTTATATATAATATTTTTTTGGGTGTAATTTTAACCATGAGCCAAGCTAAAATACTAACTTGTATTTTTTTCTGCAGTCGCGACGAAACACGCACGGACATGTTACTAGTTATAGTTAAAACCGACAATTTAACTTACGAACGAAAACTATAATGGATTGAAGAAAAAAAATTATTTTTAATTACAAAAACTAATAAACCTATGTTAATGAGACTCGAACCTAGATCATGTTATTTATATCTCAAGACGCAATTTAGTTGTACTTATACTAAAATAAACTGATTTAAGTGGACACTCTAATTATCAATTTTAAAGTAAGGATTATAAATCATAATTAAGTCAATGTACCTACCGGTTATGTTATGGTTTATTATTTCTTTTTAAAAAAAGTATGGTTTTTGTTCTTGTTGTTTGTCAAACGTAACATGTTTCATCCTTATCAATTGCTGGTATTAAAAACCATTTAAATTTATGTGACACAACAATTTTATTATTAGATTCAAAAAACAAAAACACAACTTTTTTAAAAAAGAGGGTGAAATTGTCAATTTACATGGATTTAATATATCTTTAACGTGAAACACGTTACTGTTTTTTAAATACTAGAGATAAAAGTCATAATTATGATGATCAAATCCTTAAAGCGTATGTGCATGGCCGGCCATGGGAGGGGCAAGGTCGGCAACCGCCCAGGGCCCACTCTCCCAGGGCCTAAAATTTTTAATTTTTTTTTATGTATTTTGTTAAATACTTAAACCCATTAACATTTTACTTATTTTAGACCTATTAAACATTAGAACCCATTTTCAATTAAGCCCAATACAACAATAGCCGTTAATGTCCATATCATGTAACTAACTCTTAACTTTTTAAAGAAATTTGGGCACCCATGTTTAACACATAGAATACACTTCTCCACCAACTAAACCACAAAAGAAAATCTTCAAGTACGCAAAGATTTAATCCTAATGAACAAAAAAATCCCTACAAAATCCTCAACTATGTACAAGAACACAGTCCAACTCAACAGGTTAATGCCATGTCATCATGAAAACGCCACGTCATCAAGTTAACGCTACATCACGGGTACCAGTAACATAAGAAATGAACCCTCGTCCACCAAAAATCGGGCGCATGAAAGCATCATCAAACTTCCTCCAATAATAATGAATGGTGTTGGTAGGATTATTAAACAACACTTGTAGATTGGTTGTAGTCTCTAAAGCGGTTTCATCATCTCCTGTTTCAGCTTCTACATTGAGTCTATGCCCAAGAAGCGGCATCATGACTGACTTTGGACTCGACGGTGGTGTGCGGTCAGCATACGATGATTTAGGAAACAGCAAGTTTATGATAGGCTTAGTCAACAATCCAAACACCTGTAAACAATAAAACAGTAACAGTTTATCATAATAATTTATTAAATAAAATTATAAATCAAGATAATTACCACGGTACTGAAGAGAACTATAATAATGGTGCTGGTGATCAAAAGTGCATTTGCTGGATCCATTTGTTGTTCATCAGACCCAGTAAACTGCATATGTTTCAAATACGCATGAAAATATAAGGTTTTTGGTTGCCCATTATTACCTGTTTATTAAACAGGTCGTGTAAGGGTTGACCCATTTAATTACACAGGTCTACCCATCAACCCGTTTAAAGTTCGAATAAAAATATATATTTTATAAGGTGAACCCGTTTAACCCATTTATTACAACCAGTTTACAACTCTCCGACCCGTTTAACCCATATATTACAACTATTTTACAACCCGTTTGACTCGTTTAGATAAATGGGTTTCGCAGATCGTGTTCGGGTTTCACGAATCTAAGTGTTAGTGGGTTAGGGTTGATGTCTTTGACAAATAAATACATGTGTGATGTTCATCATTTCAACCCGTCAACCCACCAACCTGACATGATTGACACCCCTAATTTAAATTGAATTAGTTTTTACCTTCTTGTAAGCAAGTGCCACAGAGACGGCACCTCGCATTAAACCAGCCCACCAAACTGTGATCTGTGAGAAATTAATTGAAGTAAGTTAATTGATATATGTTTACAGAGAGGTATTAATGGGCCAAGAAAGTTTAAAGGGTAGTTAAAGTTAGTTACCTGCTGCTTAAACTCGATTTTATTTTCCATAGGCTTTGTGGTTAAGCTGGATATTATTGAAATAGGGAACACAAAACATGCTCTTCCAACCATAATCAGTCCAAGCAGTACAGCACTTGCCCCAAAAGATTTTCTCGGACTGCAAAATAATTCTCATCTAAAATAGCTATTGCCCCGAGATAAGTGGGCTGGATGGGTGGGTAACGGGTCAAAACAGGTTCGGGTCAAAAGAAATAAATTTTAGTACATGTCAGTCGCTCAGTCCAGGTTGGATTGACCTGCCAACACTTTTTGTTCAATTTTTAAGATTTTATGAATAATAAAAGTGTTTATCATGGTTACAAAAGCAATAATGAAAAAAAACGTCGAATACCATGATTTAGGAGGTTGTATGCTTTAATTAGACTTTGGGAAATTTTAACCCGTTTATTCGTGTAGCTAAATTTGTTGAATTGACTGTTTGAGAAATAACACAACCCAAATCGACCCATTAATAAGTGAAAGATTCACAGCGGTAAATTATTAAAAAAAAGGTTACCTGTCGTTGACAATTTTCCATTTTTCAATATCAAGGGCATCCATACCAACATACTTGAAGATGAAGATTTCAGCAATGAATGACATTGTTGCAAAAGCATGTCTGCAATCCAACAAGTTCATATGAACAATTATAATAGAAACCTGGAAAATATGTTTTATTTTTTGGAAAAATGCTGGTTGGGATTAAAAGCATAAAAGGTAACACACTTTGTAGTTACTTGTGAATTGATGGTGACATTATGCCAAGCATAGTGTGACATTACAATACCGCAAAAGAATACTGTAAGAATTCCACTTAATCCAAAAACCTGAAAGGCAAATAAACTATTATTGTGACCAACTAGTAAAAACGAGCCAAGTGTATATACTATGTGATGTCATAAATGCACCAAAACTGATATAGAACACTTACTTCAGCTAAAACATATGAAAGGTAAGCCATGAGTATCATAAGAGAGACTTCACGATCCGTTGAATCCCTGAATATTCACATCATGTGAATTTGAGCTAATATTTGCAGAAAAGAAGTGAGAGGTTGAGAGCAAATAACTGCATACCTTCCAAAATACAGTGTTCTAATGATGAATGAACAAAGCAACCCAACCTATAAATGCAACGACAAAGTGTCATTTACACACGCGCATATACATACATACACATGTGACACACGTACAGAGAGGGGGGGTGGACTTACCAAAACTCCCAAAAGAGTACTTAATACGAATAATGACAAGAAATTTCCAGCAAATTTAAAGGCAGTGTAAGTGTTAATGTCTGATAGATCAAAGTTTGTAATTGCATTGAAAAGTACAACAGATGTGGCATCATTAACCACACCCTCCCCAAACACTAGACTATATAATAATGGTGTTTCTTCCTGATTAAGAACCTGTTTAAACACCAAACTTATCAAAATAATGATATATGTCCTTGTTCTCCATCTCATTAACAATCACTATTTCAACAAGGCATATTTACCTGCAAGGTGCAAACAGAATCTGTTGCAGAAAAGATGGCTCCAAGTGCTTCCCACAACCAAAAGACAACAATTTGAATGAATCATGTTAGCAGAACATGATCTAGATTAACAGTAAGTGAAATTATATTTGTATATTTTGAGTGAATCTATTTATTCATGCATCAACTTTAAATAACTGATGTTATAGCAGGAATGAGCAACAACATGAGTTCCATTCTGGAGTATGAAAGAAAATGTATATGAGAGAATAAAAAAGAATCAAAAGGAAAAGAGAACATACCAAGATAATCCTTTATGTTAAGATAACCAATGCCCAGTTTAGGAAACAAACGTGTTGCCCCTGAATTGAAATTTAAGTTACAATCTAACAAATGATATAACCAAATGGAAATTGCATCAGTGCTCATGAAATTCAGTCACAAAAAAGTAATAATATTATAACCTAAGCAAATATCACTAGTACTTAATTGCATGTGACTGAAAGCAACAAAATAAATATTGCTGCACTTTCATATATGTATGCTTTGTTTGCTAACAAATGTATACAGACAACACATGGGCAATCAATGATATATATACTACAAAGCAATTGCAATAAAAATTGAATAGCACTAGATAAATGAATACTGATAAATCTTCTTGACAAGAATGATTAAGCATCTCAACGTACCGAATGTTATAATGGCAAAGGATATCAATGTACCAATAGCTCCAAACAAGGTTATAGTTGTGAAATTTTGGAAAAATTGTTTCTTTTTAACCTGGAACCTGGTAAATAGTTAACCCAGATCAGAAAATGCGTTAATTCGATACATTGAAACACAAATGTTAAAGGAGAAGACATAAGTATGAAATTTAGCAAATGTTCTGCATAAGAATTTGTGACTATGCATTTTAATTGAAATAAACTATAGCCAAATGTCCAGATACTCTCTATCTAACATTTACTTTTACAATGAAGGTATATTGGTGTTTTATCTAATAATGTTCCCCGGACCCCAAGAAAGAAAATATTGCAACTCTTATGAGACATCCCACAAAAAATACTGCAGTTCTTGTGAGACGGGAACCTTGCATCCAATCTGTGAATATATATCAAATTGGTCGAATAAGAATTCATAAAAAATGCAGAACATATAACCAACATGCCTTCAACACCTAAAGGTATCGAAATGAAGTATAGTAGAACAAAGAAGATTACAAGTAGTATATTCAAATTGGTTTTTGGTTGGTTCAACAACTATAGACCAAAAATATACACAGGTAAAAGAGAAGTCAGAAAGGATTATCTTTATCTTGACAATTGACATGATGAATACTATTATACACACAAGGGAATCAACTGTTTCCTGTATCACATACTCACTCTTGTAATAACATTATGACAGTCTAACCAGATATCCATATTTAATTGTCTGTTACCAACTCTTAACAGTTTTTAAATCCGTAAAAGATACATACCCAGCATTGAATATAATTGGTGGAAGAAGATATATAAAGAAAAACTCCTGTTTAAATTCCAATATGTGCGAGCTTGTACCACCAGAAGTTAGTAAAATAACACTTCCTGTGCCTAAACCCTGTAAGCAAAATACCATTCCATAAGTTTTATCTTCTAAGAAGTTATGAAATGCTTCATTGTAACAAGATTTCATATATGAAGCCTGTAACTCACAATTGCAAGAGCAGTGATAGATTCATTCATCCACCGACTTTCTTCAAGAAGATGACCAATCACAATGCATGCACAAAGAAGTGCTGCAAATAAGGCTATGTGGTGCACAAACTCTGATTCTGATGTCAATAGACCATGATTTGATTCTATAAGGCTCATACTGGCACCCGTGTGTTGGCCAAGAATTTATAACTGGAACTAGTACCTGAAATAGTGTTCCAAGGGTCAAACAGCAAGTTAATTTAAACTCAAACACCAAAAATGCAACCCTAGTAATTATGCTTTTTTTCATGAGTACTGAATAGCTGATCCAGAACAGAAGCTAGCGGACTCCTACCTAAATAAACCAACTAGATAGGAGAAAACAAGGCAGAAAAGGTCCAAACATAAAACGGGCATAACTTAGGCAACGATTGGAGTTACAAGGCCCATAATCAGTGGACGGAAAGGTCTTGACGAGCCGGATCATGTGGCAAACCGCCCAGCTGTCAGACCCGAAATCCTTCAAATAAAGACTCCGATTTCGTCAGTCAAAGATTTTCCCCAATTTTCTTAATTTTCAGTTATTTCTTTTTTAGCCTAAAATGCGTACATCAATAATTAGCATGCTTTGCATGTCTATTTATCATCCGTGTTATATTTATGTTTATGCTCTACATCACTTTTCGAATAATATGTCACAACCTCAATTCAGAGCAAATAAACTCAAACACCATCAAATAAGTAAAAAGGTGAAAAGATAACTAGGGTTCATACACGCTAAAGCTAATTTGCGCCACTGACTTGCAAATTTAATCAATCAAACACCGTACTTAGCGAAATTTCATCGATTTCTTTTCCGGTCACACTGCCTGATTACAACGAATACAGAGAGGCGGAACGAGAAAAAAATATCAAACGAGACGAAACGAAGAGTTGTTACCTCAAAAATCAGTTGCTGATCGTGACAATTGATTGAAGTGCATCTGCGGGTGATGACGGAGCAAAAATTTGTCGATTTTGGTTAAGGAAATAGGTAAGAATTTGGGAGAATTAGGGTTCATTGACCAGGAAGAAGACTTGAATGGAGATGTGGTTTCATATGATTCGATGAAACCAAATAATTAGGCGGAAAAATCAACTTTGGAAAAAACCGGGAAACGAACGGGTTTGATCAGGTCGTTATGGCCTATGGATTACTATGGGGAAAGGGTATGTATATAACTAAATCTATATGTATCTATATACATACTAATAAATAAAGGTTTTTGGTGTCACATGTCACTCTTACACTCTCCCCTTATTTTTCCCGCTCATTCTCTTTGACCCGATTAAATAACACGCGGATCTTTTTGTGATCTACTTTGTTGATTCTTTACCTAGTTTTTCTTTCATTTCTCTGAAACCCTAATCCATATACGCCCTTCAATTTGACTGGCTCCTCACCTTGCTGCACCACTCCCCTTCCTCACAGAACAGTATGGTTTTACGACCACCGTAACCACTGTCGTCTCATGGCGACGAAGGTACGATCTGTCTGATGTCGATGAAGGTACCACCACCGCAGCTACTATGCTTTCATGGTTTGTATAAACAAAAGGTTAGGTTTTCAAATTTTCATTATTTCCTTCTTTGTTACACATCTCTAATTGTTATTTCCTGTTGTCAGTCGATCGAATAAGCAAATACTCTAATCTTCATCTCTTCATTTGAAGCTCTTGTTACACTTTTTCAACATACACTTCAGGTTATATATTCTAAATTTAGTTTTTTTCTTCTTTGTTTGTGTATTGTCTTTGATTAATTAAATTTTGTTTATTTTCTTTCTCTGGTTTTAAACAAATACCCTAATCTTCATCTCTTCGTTGTGTATCGCTATTGTATAAATTTTCTAATAAATTGTAGTTGCATCGATCTAGATGACAGTGAAGAAGATGAGGAAGAAGAATCGAATTTGGATGGCGCTTGTGGACTCCGATACTAAGAATTGTGATGGTCCTAAACCTATTTCGATTGTTGGATCTACAACTTCTATTGGGACTCAGGTGAGCATTTCATCAAACACTTGGTGAGTGTTAAAATATGCACACAAATTGGTGATTTTGTGTTTAATTGTTTATTATTTTGTGTTTTTTAGTTGTAGACACTTGATATTGTTGCGGAAAACCCGGATAAGTTTTGAGTTGTGGCACTTGCTGCTGGCTCAAATGTGACTCTTCTTGCTAGCCTTTTGGGTAAAATTTTTCAAAAATTAAGATAATATTTCATTGGCGAACTCAATATAATCAGGTCACAAATGAAACACGTATTGCATATGGACAGAAACGATTATTATGGAGGAGAATCAAGTTCCCTCATGTTAAATCAGTTAACGTGTGTATACTATAATTAATATCTTCCATACATGCTTTTAAGACGTCAAAACATATTTTACTCTAATTTTCAGTGGTGGAAGTAAGATTTAAAGTGAATATAGAGATTGCAACTTATTCATGAATGATATTTACTTAGTTGCCATGACTAGCATTACCTGATTGGTTATCTTTCTTTCATGATTATAGCTATGGAAGCATTTTAAAGGAGATGAAAACCCTCTATAAACTTTTAGGCAGTAGCAAGGAGTATAATGTTGATATGATTCCAAAGGTAATATGTACACATAATACGTTGTAAATGTTTGTTTTCTTCTTTGATTAATTATAAATATATAGTTTTCTATTTGTGCTTATTTTGAGTTTCAATGTGTTGATGGAACAGGCGGTGGAAGGACCGCCAACAACACGATGTGCAGTGCTATAAAAAAGGTTGAGCAATTTACCAACTATTTTTCCAAAAAAACCCTCCCTGCAAAACAGGAAAAAGAAAATTAAGAACAATAAAGTTTTTCTTTTTATTTATAAAATTTTGAAAGGAGATTAACAAAAAAGAAAAGCAGTACATGTTGGTGAGTTTTATTCTGTCCTCTAAAGATATAACCAATTGTCTCCAGATTTCTACCTTAGGGATTCGTCCAGTTTTTAATGATTTTGTAATGGCTTGACAGTACATGAATAAAGATGTGATACAGTTTTCAGGGAAGGAAACACAGAATGAAGCAAGTAGAGGTGGAAAAGGAGGCGGGTTGGGTAACATGTCAAAATTAGTGTCATAACTAGTATCTTTTATGTGCGGGTTAAAACATCTGGGTCTGGTTAGAATCTAATTATATCTTAACCAATAACATTATATTTATGTTATGAAAGATTCTTATTAACCAAATAAAGGAATACACCGCAGTAGTATACACTCCAACAGTAGGATTAATCAATTGCTCAAGTCCAAGGTATTATTCATTGTTTTAATCAATTTGCTAAATGTCTCTTTGTGTCAAGAAATTTATTTTTATTGATCTATAAATTTATTTATTTAATTGAAGAGTTTCTCTTTTTACCAGGTTAACTTGAAGTATCCAAATGCCCATACAATAATCAGCAGGATAGAAGCTACCCAAAAAATTTACAGGGACTTTGGCACCCTTGACAAAAGGTATGTCAAATATTCAAATCAACCATTACTAAATGATAAGCTAAACTAATGTCAAATATTTATTTATTTTTATTCAATTATGTAAATAATTAGTCTGTTAATATGATTACAAGAGCTATATTGTTAAAATACCAATCTAATTACTTTAACAAAAAAGATTTCAAGAGGTTTATGCAATTTGAATGCACTTGTGCACTTTCAGCCCATTTAGCATTTTGAGTCTGTTGGCCCGTTTCCATCACAGCTAATCTATTTAAATTTGCAACTCTCACTTATATTTAGCATTGCATGCCGCTAATGTAAAAACTTCTGTTACACTATGCAATATTCCGATCATTTGATAATAACTAAATTATTTAAAAAAACAGAAAATAACTGCTTTATTAAAAGAAAAAAAAATATGCAACAGGTTGTTTCCAAAAATGGCTTTCCTCCCTGCTAGTGATAAAATTACTAATTCAGAGTTTCACTTGTTTTCAAAAATTCTGATGTCACTTGAAAATAGATTAATTTAATAAAAAATAATAAACAGGAAAAAAATTAAAAAATAACAACAAAAATATATATATTTTGGTTTTTAGAATCAGATACATATTGGTTTTGCTTCAGGTTTTTCCAACAGTTTTTAAACCAAGCCTATTTTCATACTATGGCTCAGAATACTCTTTTTGTACCTTAAAAGTTTACCCTTTTATTTCAGTTATTGCTTCTTAAATTTTTTTCCTTTGAGTCTTAACACTAAGCCAGTACAGATTCAATCAAAGTGTGTGTGTATGTTGTCAGTGTTAGCCTAATTGTTTAAACCAAGTTTGGATAAAGTTAACGGGTCAAAATGTGATTTATTTAAAGTTGTGTTTTTGAGTCAAACGTGTAAATGTAAATAGGTCAAGGAACAAATGTGACAAGTATGATTTTGTTAAAACTGTTTGTGTGGATGTGTGTGTCGTTTAAGGAAACGACGCGTCCCTTTAGGATTACAAATAGGAACGATCGTCCCTGTAATAAAAGTTACACATATTCAATAAAATTTCTTTATATTCAAAGTGTTTTATCAGTTTTCTTCAAATCTAATCTTGGGCTACAGTCAGGGGGAGGGGCGAAGGGGGACACATGTATGCATATATATTTGCATGTATTGTGTACATATGCATAACCGGTGATTATATATAAATATAAATCTTTAATCAATGAGACATTTTTTCAACTTTAGCGAACATTTTTTCAAATTTTGAAATTAGCATTTGTTTTTCAATAAATTGAGGGTGTGGGGGTTGGATTTATTTTATTTTTTTGAGTTTGCAGATAATTTCAAAAGTTGTTGAAATCTATCAACCGGGTATGATAGTTCTCTAGTGTAGGGTAGATTCACTTACTGGGGAGGCTGCTTCAACCTCTCTATAAATGATGTTTAAAGATAAAGTAAATCCAGCTCTGCAAGAAAACTTATCCTCAGCTCTCACATTGTATATCATTCAAGCATGTAGGTTATACATCCGTATAAATCATCTTTTTACTAACTAAAACATGTTTAAATGTTCAGGTCTAAAACACATTTCTTGAACTTGACCATTCGAATGTTATTTTTCCATATATGAGTGATGCAATAATGGATCTTTCTAAAGCATGCCAAGCCTTTGATGCAAAAGAAGGAACACCCACAACAATTGCAGGGACTTCAACTTTTGTTGTTCCACCTTTTGTTTAGGCTTTGCTGGTTAGGTTGACTCGAAACACCTTTTGTCCAAAGGATCACTGCTTTGGAGAACCTGCAGAATGCAAAAGCAGAGGCCTCAATTAGAAAACTTGAGGTTTGTTCATCTTGACAATTAATATTTGTTGTTTAGTTATTGTTGTTGGGTATGTGGGAATTGAATAACCAGAAAGAAATGCATAGATGAAAGATTGTCTATTTTCTTTACAGATGAAACTGGAAAAGAAGAAATTGGAATCGATGGACAAAATCATGAACAAGCTTAGAATTGCCCAAATGAAAGCCAAAGAAGTGAGAAAAAGAATGTCAACAAATGAGGGTCCGAGAACCAGCCTCAAGGTCATGTCCTTACACAGATACCCGAAGATTTTTTTCACCTCTTGCTTTGGTTCCAAATAGCCTTGAATCAGGTGAACTTCAATTCATGTTTCTATTCTCAATTATTGCATCACATTATATTGTTTTAGTTATGGTAGAGATTGTGCTTCATTATGCAATTTTGGGAACATGAATGCAATTTTGGGAACATGGTAGATATAAGAACTTAAAACTTACATTGTAATGTAAAGTAAGTTAACAATTTCTTTAAATAAACTAAAATAAAAGGTTGATACGAATAAAATAGTTGTTTTAATCTAATAACACTCTAATTAGTGTCTTGTCATAGAAGAAGATTGATGTGACAAACGACGATTATAGACTCTCGGTTTGTGTCACATGTTTGGATTTTTGATGTTATTTTCTTGAGACTTAATTTTCTTTAATACTTTTAAATTACATGGGGTTTTGTTGATTTGATTGAATTTAATAATTTGAGCTTAATTTATGAGAAAAAAAAATTAGAATTGGGTTTTACTGTAATAAGTCTTTCACTTAAAGTTGGGTTTCTGACTTTCTGGTTAATGCACATCTCTCTTCTAGATACCAATTGCTATTTCAAAGTTTTAATCAAATAATGTAAATCAGATTACATGTGATAAAATAAAAGCTTTACACTTAGTTTGTAAAACAGATGCAGTTGCATCCCGTCGCATCGCCCGTTCCTAAGTAACTAGGATAAATATGTAATTTCAGTTTTAAGAAGTATTTATAGATTAATAAATTATACTGTTTTTGTTTATACAAACTGTGTAATACACTGTTAGTTTTGATTATTATCATGCTATCATCCAATGAAATCGAAGGTAAATATATGATTATTATGTTACTTGGACTGGTATTGACAACAAAAGTGAAAGTTAGGATTATCACCACTCAAACTGTTAGTTTTGATTATTATCAGGCTATCATCCAATGAGCCATAATTTAAATTATTAAAACTAGTTTACCTAAAATTAAAGTGTATTTTAGTAAATTTATCTTTACTTTTTTCATCTTTTCATCACTTGTTTGCTAAATAAAATATTTTGCTTTTAAAAATAAAATAAAGTCGATTGTTAAATTATGAAAATAAATATATTTATTTTTAGAGTAAATTACTATTTTGGCCCATGTGGTTTGGACATTTTAACCATTTCAGTCCAAAAAAAATCTTTTAACAAATCAAATCAGGTGGTTTGAATTCTATAACCCTTTTAGTCCAAATTGGTCACGCCGTCTTGTTTAACCGTTAACCCAGATCATGTGCCCCTCACATGAGGGGCATTTTGGTCTTTTCACATTTTCTCCTCAATAAAATCAAAAACCCTAATCCATCTTTCATAAATCACGCTTCTTCTTCTTCCCCACTAAAACCTAAGTTGCCATGGTTATATGCAAGTGTGGTTCTTCATCTTCCATAAAAATGAGAAATCTGACCGTCTAATTTCTATTCCAGATTCAAATAATGCTACGGCGGCGGAGAAATTGGGGAAATCCGACCGTGTGATTTCGATTCCGGATACAAACAATGACTCGGCAGTTGAGAAATTGGTGAAATCTAACCGTGTGATTTAGATTCCAGGAGCGGAAAAGAGAGTGGTGTTGTACATGACGAGCCTACGTGTGGTCCGGCCGACGTTCCAGGCATGCCGCAACGTTCAATTGATTCTGCAAGGGTTCCGTGTCTCGATCGACGAACGCGATTTGTCGATGGACTCCAGGTTCCTAGACGAGTTAGAGAACATCATGGCGGAAGGAGGTGAAGATGAGATCAAAAAAACCAAATTAAACATCCAGATTTATCCTATTCGACGAGTGCAGCTGAAGCCACAAGTGTTTCAGTAAGAAAGGTGGCTTTAGGAGTTGTAGGAATTGGATGCCCCTCTGTATGGTTATCTAATTTTTTTTTTGTCATGTACTTCATTTTTATGGAAGATGAGACACTTGCATATAACCATGTCAATTTAGGTTTTAGTGAGGAAGAAGAAGAAGTGTGATTTTATGAAAGATGCATCAGGGTTTTTGATTTTATTGAAGAAAAAAAGGGAAAAGACCAAAACTGGTTTAACGGTTAAACAAGACGGTGTGACCAATTTGGATTAAAAGGGTTATAGAATCCAAACCATAGGGTTGGATTTGTTAAAAGATTTTTTTTAGACTGAAATTGTTAAAATGTTCAAACCACATGGGCCAAAATAGTAATTTACTCTTGTTTTTAAGTAGATATCTTACTCCACATTGTTAAAAAAATTAACGTGTCTTTAAAAACGATAAGTTGAATTTTTAATAATTTAAACTGTGATAAATTGATAAAAAAAAATAGTTCATACTAATAGTTTAACAAAAAAAATTAAACATCAATTTTTTTCATCAAAATATCATTTAATCTTACACCTACAAAGATTTAAACCTATATTATATATATTATAAGATCTATAAATTTTTTACACTTGAATACCATTAAGATTTAGTTAACAGTTGAAAAGGTCCTACCATTGAAACAAAAATTGCAATTGAAAGATTCTAACATCATGTCCTTATAGTGGGAAGTAGAGGTGGGCAAAAAAACCGGTTTAAAAATCCAAACCGGTTTTAAACCGAAACCCGACCCGACTTCAAACCGGTTTAGTGGGAACCGGTTTCAAACTGGTTTGAACTGACGGTTTTGAACCGGTTAATTTATACATACGATTTACCGGTTTAGGAACGGTTTTTTTTAACCGGTTTGAGGAACCGGTTTGTCAAACCGGTTTAAACCGGTTTAACGATAACTTTCGAAAACTAACCGTTGGGATAACGACTATATAGCCGTTTTTGACCGTTAGACCCTTTTTTGACCTTTTTTTCACCTATTTTAACCCTCAAACACATTATAAATAGGTAGTGGGTGTTTTGGTTAAATCACACTTCTCAATCCCGCTCTCTACACTCTCGTTTATAAAAAAACGCTCGAAAACGCTCAAAAAAACTCTGAAAAAAACGCTATGGCAGATTCAAGTTTTGATGTTTCCTCTAACGAAGTTAGCGTTGTGAAAATCATACCAACAACGAGGAACCCTGCAATTTGGTCAAACTACGATCTATATGAGTTGTCTAACGAGTTGGAACGTGCTCGTTGCAAAAATTGTGGTGGTTTTTTTAAAAAGGAATCAAATTTCACTCTAAAAACTCATCTGTAAAAATCGTGCCCGAGTTTGAAGAAAATTCCAGGTGAGGGTCAAACATCTATGACAAGCGAGGGTGGAATTTGGAACTTCGATCCAAATATTGTTCGAGATAGAATGGCGAAATTAGTTAATCAAAGAGGTTTGGCGTTCAACCACTTCGACAACCCGCTCGTGACGAGGATGATTCAAGAAGCCCTTCAACCACGTTATCGTCAAGTAAGTCGTAGTACTCTTAGACGTGATTGTCTAAAAATGTGGAAAAAAGCAAAAAAAGAATTAATTTTAGGTTTTGAAAAATTGAAAACCGGTGTGAACTTAACCACCGACGTTTGGTCGGCTCCACATGGTATTCACGACTCATATATTTGCGTTACCGCTCATTGGGTTGATCCCAATACGTGGCAAATGATGAAACGTACAATCGCGTTTAAGATGTTTGAATATCCGCACACGGGTCAAAATTTATTTCACATTTTAGATGGTGTGATAACCGATTTTAAATTACAAAATAAATTATTTTCAATATCTTTTGACAATGCCTCAAATAATACAAATGCGGTTCAAAAATTAATATTAAAATATAATCCGATTTGCAACGGCGCTTTTTTTCATAGTCGATGTATTGCACACATCATCAACTTAGCCGTGCAAGACGGGCTTGCGGTTGAACCCGTTATTGAATTAAGTAATGCATTTCGAGTTATGCTTAAAGACGTTTTTAGTAGTAGTAAAAATAGATTATGTAACGATACGGGTTTGATTTGCTTAGGTCCCAATTGGGCAAGATGGAATTCAACTTATAAAATGTTTTATAGTGCTATACGTCAAAAAGGTACTTTAAAAATTTTTCATGATATGCTTTCCTCAAAACAGCGTCGTAAAATTCATAATTTTCCGTCTACGAGTTGGGACATTCTTGAAAATATAATCGAATTGCTCGAAGTTTTCAAAACCGCCACTACTTTTTTATCCGGGGTTTATTACCCACAAGTCCCTTGGCTCTTAAACAAATATTTCTAATGTGTAACAAATTAGCCGAACTTGAAAATAAAAATACTCTTTTTACGAGAATGATAAAACCGATGAAAGAAAAATTTGTTAAATATTTTAAAGAAATGCCTCCGGTTATAATTTGTGCCGCCGCATTAAACCCTACAATTAATGTTTACGGTGTTGAAACCTTGATTGATAAAATAACTTACGATTTGGATTTGAATGCCGAAGATATTCATTTTTCAACCGTAACAAAAACTTATTTTAACAAATGTTTACAAGATTTGTTTGATATTTATTTACATAAATATGGTACAACACAAACTCCACATGATACGATGGGCGTGGGCGCATCAAGTAGCAGCTCGAGGAATGTGAACTTAAATTTGTATAACGAAATGAGAAATGAATTTACTAAACGGGCTAGAGGGTCCACCCCGAGTAGCGAACTCGGAAGGTATACGGGAACAAACTTTTTATCATTTATGAGTCCGGATGTTGTTGAGGACTTTGATATTTTGGCTTGGTGGAAAGGAAACGAATCTACTTTTCCGGTCCTTTCTGCCATGGCCCGTGATTTACTAACCGTCCAAGCTTCCACGGTAGCTTCGTAATCCGTTTTTTCGCTTAGTGGCAGGGTTTTATCTATTCGAAGAACTAGACTCACACCCGCGGCAATGGAAATGTGCATTTGCTTGAAAGACCATTTGGATGCGGTAGATAGGAGACAAGATAGGAGTTCGCTTGAAGACGAAATTGAAGTTGAAGAATTCATACACGAATCTGAGGTCAACCAAGGGTTGGCGAGCCCACTTACAAATGAAGAACTCGCCGAAGATGATAGACTACGAGGATCCACTAGTAACTCCGAGAATGACGGCGAAAATTAAACAAAAAAACTCCAAAAAATATATTTTTCTTTTTGTCGAATTGTAATGTTTAATTTTGTAATGTTTTGTGATTTCCGAACTCCTACAATATGAATAAACGTTGAACTTTATGTGTTTATTTGTTAAATATTTATTTTTTAAATTTTTTTTTAATAAATCCGGTTTAAACCGGTTCACCAACCCGAACCGGTCCAGAACCGAACTGAACCGGTTCAACAGGTTCGAGATTTTATATTAAATAAACCGGTTTAACCCGAACCGGTTTAGTCAAAACCGGTTTAAGGTTTGGTCAACGCAAACCGGTCCGGGCCGGTTTGGAACCGGTTTGGTTCAAAAAACCCGGTTTGTGCACCTCTAGTGGGAAGTCGGTTAAGAATAATCAAAGAATCTATATTACATATAAGAATCTATATTACATCTATACTATATAATAAATAAAGGTTTTTGTATGTCACGTGTCGCCATCATATTCAACTCATCATTATTTTTCTAACTCTTTCTCTTATTAAATGCACTCGTATATTTTAATAAATTACTAATTGTACTAATAAAACACATTTATTTTAAATTATCCTTTATTATACAAAAAACTTTGAAATCTAATTATGTAATTTTTATTTTCAATCAAATAGTAAATGAAAGTCAAATTATATTAAATATTAATTGACGTATTTTCGAAACCCAATTATATATTATTTTTTACATATTTTGAATTTTGTTTTATATTCTTAGTATACAGAAATACATTTTTACACTTATAAAATACATAAATAAAATTTGAGAAATTTATGTATTGATATTTTTCACCCGTGTGTATTACACAGGGTCTAAGCTAGTATGATATATGTCTATATTCGCAACCTCTTGTTTATATTCCTTATTTTTATCTTTATAATTACACTAAATATCATTATATTTTCTATTTTTCTCTCTCATTTTTAATTAAAAAAATACTTTTTATACATTTATCGCTATAATTATACTAAAAATCACTACCTTTATCCTTATATATACAAAAAATTTATACATTTTCTCTCTGCTTCACTTACAACCAATTAAAACCACTCCTTAAAATATACAAAATACACCCATAAACTTATACCAAACTAGCTGTGAATACGCTTGATGTGCAAATAGAAACCGAGGACTGTAACAAATGGAGAAAAAACACAAAAATTGAACATTAAAGTGAAAAAAAATGAACAACCATGACAATAAGTGTATATTGCGCATTATGCATATCTCATAAAATATCTCATACAGAGTGAGCATAAAAACTAATTAACTGAAAAAATAGATTAATCAAACCCAACCGAAAAAAAAACCCGAATATAAATGTGATTATTCAGTTAACGGTTAGACAAATTATGACTTCGGTTACAACCGAAAACCCTGATTTAACCAACTAAAACATAAGGCCATATTTTTTATCAATGTTTGATGTTTAGTCTATTTTTATACGAGCTAATTTACTTTATAAGCCCAAATTCATTTGACCTAATTCATAATCTATTTATCCATCAAGGTTATATTGTTTAAATTTATTGTTGTTTTTCCGAATAATAAACTGAAATTGGACATAAAATTCAATTCGGCTAAATTCGGTTATAACCAAAAACCGAACAGAACGGTTAATTCGTTTATTCGGTTCAGGTAAGCTATATTTTAATTCGTTTGGTTCGGTTAAAAGGTTAAAACTAAAAGAAACCTTAACCAAATTAACCGAACCAAGAAACACCCCTGCTTCATCTCATCCACATCAGCGCGACCTTTTTCATATATTTCCTTTTCTAAACGTATGGTGTCAATCTTTCTTATTTATAAACTAATTTTAAATAGACCAGTTAAAATATAATAACAATAACAATAGTAATTGTTAAAATAATAATAATAATAATAATAATAATAATAGCCACAATATCAATTATAATCTATACTATATAATAAATAAATATTTTTAAAACATGTTTCGTCTCATATTTATTTTCTTCAATTTTTTTTCTCGTCTCTCTTTTATTAAATACATCTCTATCTTTTAAAAATAATATATTTAAAAAAAAAAAAATATTTATATTAATAAATCTCCTGACATATTTTGACAAATTTATGTGTTAACAGATTATAATGTATTACACGGGTTTATTCACCCCGTGTAAAACATGAGTTTTTAAAAAATATTTTTTTTTCATACTTAATATATAATATTATATTTATTCAAATAGTAATAAAGTAACAATATAATAATAATACCAATCGGGGTGAGCTCGGAAAGTGGATGCTGCCCGAAATTGATTTTTGGGTGGTAGGGATAAGATCGGTCCCGTACCGATACCGAATTTATGAAAAAGTGGGTACCGGTACCGAATTTACCGGCACGGTACGGTATTCGTTACAAAATGTTCATCTTTTTCGTTACCCGTACCGGTACTCGGTACCAAATACACATCCCTATTGGGTGGTACCACATAATTAGGGCGATCTTTCCATCAATGTTGTATTCGGCCCCAAGTGTTGTTGTGCTCATTCCATACGCAATAAGACCCTCCGTATAGGAGGTGTGAAAGCCTTGGTGTTGTTCATGTGGGCACTTTCACGGGCGTGAACACCGCCCCTCATAGGCATGAATGGGGGGGTTCACGGGAAAGGGGGCAATCCTCACCAATATTCATCCAATCACAATCAAACACATAATAATTTATTTTTCCTTTTTTTTAATTAAATATTTAGTTAATTATTAAAAAATAAACACGGGGAGTGGAACCACTACGCACCTTAGTGATTGTGAGCAGTAGTTGCCCCTATGCTGATGTAGCGTTGACGTGACAAGGTGTGAAAGAGGGGGCATGAAACCACTACATATGGTCTAATAGTGTTATCTTAATCTATACTTATTAAAAAATGACCATATTAAACTTTTTTTATTATTATTAATAATATTTAAGTGATTAATATAAATATATAAATTATATATAATACAACGGTGAAAGCGAAATTTTTAAAAAAAGGGTTAAAACAGAAATTGAAAAGAAAAAAAAAGCCACACCTAGACCACTAGAATCAATTTACCAGACATTCCATTTGATTTTAGTAAGGCAGTAAATTAGTAAGACTGTGGGTAATGGGAGGGTAAGAAAAGGGGCGTGGTGCCACATCACCCACCCCGGGCATGAAACACCGCGTCATGTGGGGGTGAGTGGGGGCGTGGTTAGGGGAAGGTGAGGGTGCTAACAGGCTTGAGGGTAAGGGGAGACACACACACACACACACACACTTATTTTAGCCCCCTCTCTCACACAAACACTAACAAATTGGTCACACTCATCCTATCATTACACATCTGGGTGAGACAAAGGGTGAGGGATGTGACAATCCGACTTTTCAAGCTAACTCGATTAGAATTCCCGTTAAATTTTCTGTTAAAACCTAACCCCGTTAACTCAAATCTCTAACCCTAGGGACTAATTCTGTCAATAATTGAATTAAAACCACAGGGACTAGTTATGTAAATACCTAAAATCTGTTCTATTGACTTCTCAAAGTCAAAATTGATTGAACTTGGTTCCTGTAGACTTCAGAAAGTCAAACTCGCAAGCTTGAGATCAAATTTGAATTCCACAAATCAAATTCGCCCGATTATGTAACGGATCACATCATTATGACCAGTTTCGACATCATCAAGTCCTTAATCATCGACATTACACGCGAATTAATTCCAATTATTAGTAATCAAACCTGTAACCGCCGTCTTCACTCCTATTATTCACTAATTCGCAATCATTCGATCGTATACGTTGAAATTAAACACTCTCAAACCTAAATCGCACCTGTTAGAACCTGTTGCACACTCGAATTTGGTCGGAATCGCTGCAGTGGTCGTCGGGGATCGAAGTCGTCGCCGTCGGCACTCGTTTTAGTCGAATCCCATCAATCCGACATCCAATCTGGTAAGCTCTTATACGTGTAGCTTCGTTTCTTCATCCAGATCAAAAGCCCTATAATGTATAGGGCTTACAACATCGAATTTAGTATGAACCTGAAACATTCACATTTTGATTGAACCCTAACCTAACAACGATTTTAATGCAATTAAATGGCATAGTTAGTTTCGCAATCAAGTACTCATCGAAAACCCTCTATCAATTTAATCTCTCAGCATCGAATTTTTCAAGATCCAATACCTACGGTTTGTTCATATACGGATTTGGGGGTTTTGACTTTAAACTCGACCTCAATGAAATTAAAGTGTATGGTTAGATTCGCAATGTCCAGTTTAGTAAAAGCCCCATGTTTTTGTTGAGTTTTATCATACAATTTAATCAATTTGATTTTGAGTTCTTGTTATAGGGTTTCGATTCTTAAAACTAAGATTAAACGAACTTAAACTTGTTAGATTTGAAATTAAACATGCCACCAGATTCGCAAACACTCGATTAACGAAACCCCTATACCTTTGGTTCAAATCTCAAACGAAATAGATGGGTTTGGGACTTGATTTGGTTCGAACTCACGTAAAAGGGGGGGGGGGTTTCCACAGCGGGTGAATGATCAAAACCATTTCTGTCCAGAACTTGTTGCGATTGCCCTAGCGGGTGGGATTGGTTAAGGTTGTTGGCTCATGGGGAGGAGACCCGGGTTCGATCCTCCTCCCCTGTTTCTTTTTAAATTACTATTGCTATTAATATTTTAGATTTAAAAACAAATTCCACCATTATTATAATATTATATTAAAATGTTTAAACCGGAAAAACCACCCGTGGACTCGGGATTGTTTTTACAAACCATTTTTATTAATATTTTTACTCTTATATTAATATATTTAACTTACGATTTTGAATAAAATAATATATATTATATTATTTTAAAACCGTGACTTTTGTTAAAATAATATATTTAGATATATTATTTTTCGCCACGTTTCTAGATTTTGTGAAACGTTTCAAAGCTAATAAATAACATAATTATTTATGTTAATTACTCACGTTTATATTCTCGAATAAAAATAATAAATTTATTATTTTTGTCACACATATTAATTATTTATGTTACTTCGCTAAACTTAAAAATAATATAATAAATTATATTATTTTTTTAGACTTCTAGTTAATGACAAAACGCTCGAATGTATTTATTATATATTATTTGTCATTCATCGTGAAACGTATTTATCCTAATTAAGAATCCTCATTCTCGTGGACACGTTCGTCTACTCTTAATCATTTGAGCGTTTTTTTAGTACGTTCAGCCTTCCGTATTGTCGTCACATATTCCATTGTATCCCTAATTGTTATGTGTATAATTCTAGGGCATACGTAAGCAGTTGCAGGCTAACACTCGTGGTTCCAATCTTATTCTAGTGTCAACCTACATACGTCGTTCAAGTGAGTTTTCACGACCCATTTTTACTGTTTTACAACTGGGGGAGAAAACATGACGTAAACATTTTTGGTTATGTAATTCATATATGTTATCACTTGTTTAACTATGTGTACACATCTATCACTAAGCCCTCACATCGGACCGTTAATATGAACATAGCGAGGTAAGTTGAGTAGTACTACTGAGTTTGATAAACCTCACCCGCGTTAGTCGCGCTAACCCGACTGGATGTCGAACGGGTGCATTCTTGACCTAAACATGCACCATGGTTGATAGGCCTGGTGGGAGGCAAAAACATAAACAGTCAGCTGTCGGTTGCGAGCGCATTAGTTAACATGCTTATGGGTTAGCTACCTATTGATTCATATATTGAATGTACATTAACCTATTGAAGTTTATTGCAAACTGAAACCTGTGAAAACACCAACCTCGTGTTGACATTTTCTTACATGTTTTCTCAGGTCGCTTAAGATAAGGCACAGGTGCACGCATAGGGCGTGCATGGAGTCTTATGATTAAATTATAAATTATTATTGTTGATTTGCTTTGTACTTTGTTTGGACTAAACACTTTGGGACTTTTCTTGGGTGCGTTTGTTTTGCGCAATTACTTTCATTTATTCTTCCGCACTTACTTTGATCATTTATGATATATTTTCGTTTTAGTCCCATATAGTGTCGTTCAATGTAACTAATGACTGAGATCCTGGTTTGTCACTTCCCAAACGGTAAAACTCCGTTAGTTGAAATTGGGGGTGTGACAGATTGGTATCAGAGCCAGGTTATAGAGAACTAGGATTGCATACTAGACTATAACATCACACATTAGTTACATGTCATAGACATTTGGATTTTTGGCACTTATGTATTACGCCGCAGGATCATGTCGTCAACCCCACCACCATCACCTAAGGCATCTACCATATCACCCCCGGAGCCCAAAAGGCACCGGGCTAGTTCTAGTGACAACTCGGTGGAACAGGGTGAACCAAGTAACGCACAATCAAGGAACACAACACTTAATTGGAATGCATATCCGAAGATGATCCAAAGGTGGATCGAGATGGGAAATGTTCCATCACCCTATTTTTGTTCAACTTCCTCATCCTCCACTTTGCCAAGCTTGTCATGCACCATGGAACAAGCTTTTACAGCTTTTTTGTTCATCATAACTAAGGAGTTAAAAGCGATGAAGGAAGCCACTGATGAGATACCCGACATTCTAGGACGATAGCCGCAAATGGAAGAAAACAAGGAGCAAATAGAGCATCTGACCACTAAACTAGCAGCAACGGACAATGTCCATGACCATTTGGTGGATCGGGTTACACATTTGGAGACGAGGGTGGACACCTCGGACCATGATGTAGAAGGGATTCTGGATAGAGTGACTCATCTAGAAGCCCAACTACAAGTAGCAGACCATGCTGCTGAAGGACTTCGGGAGAGAGTGACCCACTTAGAAGCCCAACTACAAGCAGCCCTATTTCCAGAGGACATTCCACTTTCGGACGAGGAGGAGCCCTTCGAGGATGAGCCCTTAGAGGAGGAACTGGTGGAGATCGACGATACACAATCATACGTTTCCTCCGATGACGAGGATGTTTGATGATCCTTCTATTCTATATTTCCTTTTCATTCATGCTTCGTTTATGTTATTTCTCTTTTCAAACCTAGATGGGTAAGGTTGTTCCCATTCAATAAAAGCATGAAAAGTTTAATGTTTTGAGTTATTTATTTTGTAGCTTTACAATTTATTTAATTTTCAAAATGTTAGATGTTGTATTTCCTTACTTGTACATAAATAATGTTTAATATGCGATATATTTCTCATTGTTTTGTATTTGTGAATGTGAAGAATCATGTCGGGAAGAGGATGTTGAGGTCGTGCTGGTGGCCGAGGTACCATCAACATGACAGCAGCGGAGCTGGCGGCACTAATCAACGATAGTGTGGCTAAGGCTCTAGCAGCACAGAATGCTGCAGGTAAATGCTATAACCATTGACTAGTGAGGTCAATTCATCTTTCAAACCTATATTATATTTCTAAATCCATGTCAACAAAATCAGCAACTCGCCCGCACCTTCAAAACATTTATGGACTGCAAGCCCCACACCTTTAGTGGAGCCAAAGGAGCTGTCGGACTACTCCGGTGGTTCAAAAAAGTAGAATCGGTATTTGCCATGTGCAACTGCCCATTGTCCAATCAGGTCAAATTTGCTTCTGGAACTTTGGAGGGCCCGACTCTCACGTGGTGGAATGCTCAGATCCAAATGTTGGGTCTAGCTATGGCCAATGCACTCCCGTGAGAGGAGTTTAAGACGATGATGAATGAGGAGTACTGTCCTCGGGATGAGATCCAGAAGTTGTAAGGAGAATTCTGGAACCTGAAAATGGAAGGTTCTGAAATTGAGCTTTATACCACTAGTTCCCATGAGCTTGATACCATGTGTCCACACCTGGTGACTCCTGATTACAAAAGGATTAAGCTGTATATTGGAGGTTTAGTGCCTCAGATTCAGAGTATGGTCACCTCATCCAACCCCACTACCATCCAACAGACTATTAGACTAGCCCACAAGTTAACCGATCAGGCGGTGACTCAAGGGACTCTACCTCCGTTAGGTCTCTAAATGCACCGACAATCATAAGCGCAAGTTTGATCACAACTCCAACTCTCACTCCAACTCTAAGGGATCCCAGTTTAATCAACCTCAGCAACAGCAGCAACAACGTAGGTTTGAGCCTGCTAAGAACTTCAACTAAACGACCTCTTCATGTCAAAATCAAAGTGGTTATGCGGGAAGAGCCCCCAAGTGCAACAAGTGCAATTACCACCATGTCGGTGCTTATAACCATTGTCAAAGGTGTGGCAAGATGGGCCACACTGCAAAAGATTGTAGAGTTGATCTTCAAAATAAGAAACCATTCTGACCGCAAGGGTCCATAAGAGGATGTTTTCAGTGCGGTAAGGAGGGACATATTCAGAGGGATTGTCCTCAGTCGAAGAGGGGTGGTAATGGAAATGGTAATGGGAATAGTAATGGTAACGGCAATAATCAGGGCAACAATGGTAACAACAACAATCAAGGCAACAACAACGGTGGCAATAATGCTAATAATGGAGGGAATGGTGTGAAAGGACCAGCCTTCGTACTAGGATCTGGAGAAGCTTGATATGATCATAATGTGGTCACCGGTAAGTTTCTCTTAAACAATTACTTTGCTTCTGTTCTATTTGATACCGGTGCTGATAGGAGTTTTATATCTAAGAAGCTTAGTGATATGATAAAAGGAACTCCAACTCTGTTAGAAGCTAAGTATATAATAGAGATAGCTGATGGCCAAATAATTGAAGCAACTCACATTCTTAAGGGTTATAAGCTTGAGTTGGATGGTCATAAACTTGATATCGACCTTATGCCGGTCACACTTGGTAGTTTTGATGTAATTGTTGGTATGGATTGGTTGTCTACAAACCAAGCTGAAATTGTCTGTCGTGAGAAAATTGTTCGCATTCCTCTCCCTAGTGGAGAAATCCTTTCCATTCAAGGCGAAAAGAGTAGTGTAGTCGTAGGCATCATATCATTCATGAAAGCGCAGAAGTGCCTGCGTAAAGGTCATACTGATATTCTGGCACTTGTTGCCGAGCAACCATCGGAAGAGAAAAAAATTGATGATATTCCCATCGTTTGCGATTTTCTTGAAGTATTTCCCGAAGACTTGCCTAGTCTGCCACCTCACCGTCAAGTTGAATTCCAAATTAATCTAGCACCCGGAGCGGCACCGATCGCTCGGTCATCTTATAGACTAGCACCTAGTGAATTGCAAGAGCTATCTACGCAGCTGCATGAATTGTTGGATAAAGGTTTCATCCGACCTAGCTCATCGCCATGGGGAGCTCCAGTTTTGTTTGTGAAGAAGAAGGACGGAACATTTCGTATGTGTATCGACTACCGTGAACTGAATAAAGTCACAATAAAAAATCGTTACCCTCTGCCTTGTATAGATGATCTCTTTGATCAACTCCAAGGATCAAGCTTCTATTCCAAGATAGATCTTAGGTCCGGTTACCATCAATTGCGAGTCCGAGACGAAGATATTTCCAAGACTGCTTTTAGGACAAGATACGACCACTATGAGTTTTTGGTTATGCCTTTCGGATTAACCAACGCACCCACGGTATTCATGGACCTCATGAACCGTGTGTGTAAGCCATACCTTAATCAATTCATCATCGATGACATTCTCATTTATTCCAAGAACAAGGAGGAACATGAGGAACATCTACGCTTAATTCTGGAATTACTTAAGCAGGAGCAGCTGTATGCTAAGTTTTCCAAGTGTGAATTCTGGATCCGGGAAGTTCATTTCTTAGGACATGTGGTTAACGAGAAGGGAATACATGTCGATCCATCAAAGATAGAAGCTATCAAGAATTGGGCAGCACCGACGACTCCGAATGAGGTGCGAAAATTTCTGGGATTGGCCGGTTATTACCGTCGATTCATCGAAGGATTTTCAAAAATTGCACAACCTCTCACTGCCTTAACTCAGAAGGGTAAAGCCTATAATTGGGGCGATAACCATGAGTCAGCATTCCAACTCCTTAAACAGAAACTTTGCAATGCACCTATTCTAGCTCTTCCGGGGGGAACAGATGATTTTGTGGTGTATTGCGACGCATCCATTCAGGGTCTGGGTTGTGTGTTAATGCAACGAGAAATATGCTTCGGGTCAACAAAAGAGTTACAAGAAAAACTACACCACTCATGACCTAGAGTTGGGAGCTGTAGTTTTAACACTTAAGATATGGAGACACTATTTGTACGGTACCAAGTGCACCATCTACACCGATCACAAGAGTCTTCAGCATATCTTCGATCAGAAAGAGTTGAACATGTGACAGCGTCGTTGGGTCGAACTCTTGAATGATTATGATTGTGCGATCCGGTATCATCCGGGTAAGGCTAACGTTGTAGCTGATGCCCTAAGTCGAAAAGAAACCAAGCCCAAATGAGTTCGAGCATTACAACTTACTATTCACCCCGGATTACCTGACAAAATCCGAAGTGCTAAACTTGAAGCCCTGAAAGAGGAAAACCTACCGTTGGAAGGTACACGCGGTATGGAAGCACAACTCGAGGTAAAATCTGATGGCATTCGCTACTTCGTCGAGCGAGTATGGGTTCCAGTATTCGGAAACTTAAGGGAACTAGTCATGGATGAAGCTCATAAATCTCGTTACTCTATTCATCTAGGTTCCGACAAGATGTATTATTACCTAAAGGTGCTGTATTGGTAGCCAATGATGAAGGCCGATATAGCCACATATGTGAGCAAGTGCCTGACTTGCGCGAAGGTCAAAGTTGAATATCAAAAGCCTTCTGGTCTTCTCCAACAACCAGACATTCCCATGTGTAAATGGGAGCAGATATCCATGGACTTTATCATGAAGTTGCCACGAACTCCTACCGGATATGATACCATTTGGGTAATCATTGATCGTTTAACAAAGTCCGCTAACTTCTTAGCAATCAAGGAAACAGACAAGATGGAAAAACTTACTCGTATTTACTTGAAAGAAGTAGTATCTCGGCACGGGGTGCTAATCTCTATCATTTCGGATCGTGATGCACGATTCACCTCTCGTTTCTGGCAATCATTACATAAAGCTTTGGGCACGCGTCTAGATATGAGCACATCATACCATCCTCAAACTGATGGCCAGACAGAACGTACTATTCAAACTCTGTAGGACATGTTACAAGCTTGTGTGATTGATTTCGGTAACACTTGGGAGTCTCACCTACCGTTGGTGGAGTTCTCCTACAACAATAGTTATCACACTAGCATCAAGGCAACTCCATTTGAAGCATTATATGGAAGGAAATTTCGTTCTCCTATTTGTTAGGCCGAGGTTGGGGGTAGTCAACTTACAGGTCCTGAACTCGTAATTGAAACTTCTGAGAAAATCGTTCTAATTAGAAATCGTATGGCAGCAGCTCGTGATCGTCAAAAGAGCTATGCCGATAAGCGTCGTAAACCGTTAGAATTTCAAGTAGGGGATATGGTCTTGTTAAAAGTCTCACCTTGGAAGGGTGTCATTCGTTTTGGGAAACGAGGCAAACTGAATCCTAGTTATGTTGGACCATTCAAGATAGTGAAGAGGGTTGATCCAGTAGCGTATCAACTGGACCTACCTGAAGGACTTAGTAGTATACACAAAGTCTTTCACGTCTCAAACTTGAAGAAATGTCTAGCAGACGAGTCACTGGCGGTTCCTCTTGAGGAACTACGCATCGATGAACAGTTGCGTTTCATCGAAGAATCCGCGGAAATTATGGATAGGGAAGTCAAAACGTTAAAATGCAGTAAAATACCTATTGTTAGAGTTCGTTGGAACTCGAAACGGGGACCGGAATTCACGTGGGAGCATGAGGATCAGATGATGCGCAAGTATCCTCATTTATTCAAGCACTCCATGTCAAACTCTTAAGGTACTATTTTAAATTTACGGGACGAAAATTCTTTCAACTAGGGGATTATGTGACACCCTAAATTTTTTTTTTATTATTTTAATTTTCAGGACGAAAATTCTTTCAACTAAGGGATGATATGACAATTCGACTTTTCAAGCTAACTCGGTTGGAATTCCCGTTAATTTTCTTTTAAAACCTATCCCCGTTAACTCAAATCTCTAATCCAGGGACTAATTATGTCAATAATTGAATTAAAACCACAGGGACTAGTTATGTAAATACCTAAAATCTGTTCTATTGACTTCTCAAAGTCAAAATTGATTGAACTTGGTTCCTGTTGACTTCAGAAAGTCAAACTCGCAAGATTGAGATCAAATTTGAATTCCACAACTGAAATTCGCCCGATTCTGTAACGGATCACATCATTATGATCAGTTTCGACATCATCAAGTCCTTAATCATCGATATTACACGCGAATTAATTCCAATTATTAGTAATCAAACCCATAACCGCCGACTTCACTCCTATTATTCACCAATTCGCAATCATTCGATCGTATACGCTGAAATTGAACACTCTCAAACCTAAATCGCACCTGTTACACACTCGAATTGGCCGGAATTGCTGCAGTGGTCTTCGGGGATCGAAGTCGTCGCCGTCGGCACTCGTTTTAGTCGAATCCCATCAATTCGACATCCAATCTGGTAATCTCTTATACGTGTAGCTTCGTTTCTTCATCCAGATCAAAAGCCCTATCATGTATAGGGCTTACAACATCGAATTTAGTATGAACCCGAATCTAGGGTTCATACATTCACGTTTTGATTGAACCCTAACCTAACCGCGATCTTAATGCAATTAAATGGCATGGTTAGTTTCGCAATCATGTACTCATCGAAAACCCTCTATCAATTTAATCTCTCAGCATCGAATTTTTCAAGATACAATACCTAGGGTTTGTTCATATACGGATTTGGGGGTTTTGACTCTAAACTCGACCTCAATGAAATTAAAGTGTATGGTTAGATTCGCAATGTCCAGTTTAGTAAAAGCCTCATGTTTTCGTTGAGTTTATCATACAATTTAATCAATTTGATTTTGAGTTCTTGTTCTAGGGTTTCGATTCTTAAAACTAAGATTAAACGAACTTAAACTTGTTAGATTTGAAATTAAACATGCCCCAAGATTCGCAAACACTCGATTAACGAAACCCCTATACCTTTGGTTCAAATCTCAAACGAAATCGATGGGTTTGGGACTTGATTTGGTTCGAACTCGCGTAAAAAAGGTGGGGGGGGGGGTCACAGCGGGTGAATGATCAAAACCATTTCTGTCCAGAACTTGTTACGATTGTGCTAGCGGGTGAGATTGGTTAAGGCTGTTGGCTCATGGGGAGGAGACTCGGGTTCGATCCTCCTCCCCTGTTTCTTTTTAAATTACTATTGTTATTAATATTTTAGATTTAAAAACAAATTCCACTATTATTATAATATTATATTAAAACGTTTAAACCGAAAAAACCACCCGTGGACTCGGGATTGTTTTTACAAACCATTTTTATTAATATTTTTACTCTTATATTAATATATTTAACTTACGATTTTGAATAAAATAATATATATATTATATTATTTTAAAACCCTTACTTTTGTTAAAATAATATATTTAGATATATTATTTTTCGCCACGTTTCTAGATTTTGTGAAACGTTTAAAGCTAATAAATAACATAATTATTTATGTTAATTACTCACGTTTTAATTCTCGAATAAAAATAATAAATTTATTATTTTTGTCACGCAATTTAATTGTTTATGTTACTTCGCTAAACTTAAAAATAATATAATAAATTATATTATTTTCCTAGACTTCTAGTTGATGACAAAACGCTCGAATGTATTTATTATATATTATTTGTCATTCATCGTGAAACGTATTTATCCTAATTAAGAAATCTCATTCCCGTGTACACGTTCGTCTACTCTTAATCATTAGAGCGTTTCTTTAGGATGTTCAACCTTCCTTATTGTCGTCACATATTTCATTGTATCCCTAATTGTTATGTGTATAATTATAATGCATACGTAAGTCGTTGCAGGCTAACACTCGTGGTTCCAATCTTATTCTAGTGTGAACCTACCTACGCCATTCAAGTGAGTTTTCACGACCCCTTTTTACTGTTTTACAACTGGGGGAGAAAACATGACGTAAACATTTTTGGTTATGTAATTCATATATGTTATCACTTGTTTAACTATGCGTACACATCTATCACTAAGTCCTAACATCGGACCGTTAATATGAATATAGCGAGGTAAGTTGAGTAGTACTACTGGGTTTGACAAACCTCACCCGCGTTAGTCGCGCTAACCCGACTGGATGTCGAACGGGTGCATTCTTGATCTAAACATGCATCATGGTTGATAGGCCTGGTGGGTGGCAAAAACATAAACAGTCAGCAGTCGGTTGCGAGCGCATTGGTTAACATGCTTATGGGTTAGCTACCTATTGATTTATATATTGAATGTACATTAACCTATTAAACTTTGTTGCAAACTGAAACATGTGAAATCACCAACCTCGTGTTGACATTTTCTTTCAAGTTTTCTCAGGTCGCTTAAGAAAAGGCACAGATGCACGCATAGAGCATGCATGGAGTCTTATGATTAAATTATAAATTATTATTGTTGATTTGCTTTGTACTTTGTTTGGACTGAACACTTTGGGACTTTTCTTGAGCGCGTTTGTTTTGCGCATTTACTTTCGTTTTACGCTTCCGCACTTACTTTGATCATTTATGATATATTTTCATCTTAGTCCTATATAGTGGCGTTCAATGTAACTAATGACTGAGATCCTGGTTTGTCACTTTCCAAACGGTAAAACTCCGTCAGTTGAAATTGGGGTGTGACAAGGGAAGCCATGATCTACGTGACGTCTACGTGCCATCGAAAATCCACCAACTTCACCCCCTAGTGCACATGGTCTAATAGGTGCCACATGGATATGAATATCGGATATGGGTCGGGTTTAAATGAGGCCTTTTTGCAGGCCAAAAATCACTCTAAGATCCATCACTTAACACACTAAACCCAACAACCTCATCTCTTCAACCGAAACCCTAATCCTAATCTTATCTTTTCAATCGCTGCATACGAATTGCAATTCTCCGTAAATTCAAACCGACATCGAATTTCACGTAAGTAATTTCGATTTACTGTTTAGCGGGGGTGCTGATTTGTTATCCGGTTGACGACACCTAGGGTTTGGAATTTGGATAGATCGTAGATCTGCTGGAGTTTATATGATTGTAATTCGTAATGACATGCTTTTCTAGGATAATTGAGTTGCTGATTTAGTTAACAAATGTGATTCGTAAGCGGTTATTGAGTGATTTTGTGTGAAATCGAGTGGTTGATTTGAAGATGTCGTTTAGGAGTATAATTCAGGATATGAAGGGAGACTTTGGGAGCATATCTAGGAAAGGATTTGGTTTGAGGTCGAGGTCACAGCGAGTGGTGGAGGATAGATCTCCGGTCATTGTTGATGCGTTGAAGCAGAGTTGTTGGGCGAATATGCCGCCGGAGCTGTTACGCGACGTGTTGATGAGGATTGAGGCGTCTGAGTGTACCTGGCCTCCTCGGAAGAATGTGGTTTCTTGTGCTGGTGTTTGCAGGAATTGGAGAGAAATCATGAAAGATATTGTAAAGAATCCTGAGTTTTCTAGCAAATTGACTTTCCCTATTTCTCTGAAACAGGTTTGTCATGTTTGAGTTGATTGATGTTGCTTATAGTTATAAACAGTTAAACACTAACTGCATTTAATCAGTGTTTTCATCTGTAGCTTTACAAAGAATTTTCAGGATAAAAAGGATTATAATTTATAGGTGATTAATCTTTATTTTCTGAGTTAGCATGGACAGTAATGAAGGATTAACTGAATGCTTCAACTTTGTGTTTTTAGGGTTAGGGACGTAGGGTTAATAATCACACTCGCATACATGATACACCACTGATAGTTGGATTGCAGGAAACTAGGAAAAGAAGACACAACATTTACATGGTTCAACAATAAAGAAGTCTGATGCCATTTAGAAGAACAAGTTCACCCTGTAAACCGACAGACAATAATAACCTGTCATATTAGCTTATACTCACCTTTTGTCATAGTGGTGTTCATAAACAGGTTAACCGGCAAGACTGTCCAAGCCGAAGCAAGTGAGCCCGTTCGTCTGGTTTGGGATTTATGCGGTTCACAGTTCGGTTTTGGCGGTTTAGCGGTCCGGCCGGCAGTTTGGAACTTTGAAGTTGGAACCGGTCATTTAGCCTTTTTTTAAATTTATTTTCTGTTCTTTGTAATATGCAGTTTTTCATTATCCTTATGAACCATCTTATTATTTCTAAAATTTTTATCAAACTGACGATTTTGAAAGAACAAAGAAATAAAAGACCGGTTGAAACCGTTAAACTGTTAAAAATGCAAGTCCGGCTGACTCTCCAAGCTGGCTAGCTCGTTTGTCGTTTTCCAAAACCGTAATTAGCATTTTAGCCTGAATTTTTGTCATAACCCGCCAAAACTGGACTATGAACACCCCTAAATTTTGTCATTCCATTTTGTTTTCACTTGCTCGAAAAGGAATCAGCTTTAGAAATGCCAAACACAGACGTTTTTAGTTGATGATCATGTTGTAGCAGTTCCCATAAAAAGTTAGCAAATAATTATGTCTATGAGATTGATAGTTAGGATTATTCTGGACAGTGAAACTACTTTGATTTTCTCTCAATACTTGTTAGTCCAGGGAATCAGGCATTTTAATCGTGAATCCACGTTATGGATTTGTTTCCCTTGTTCGTGTGTGTAAATAACTATAATAGTTCAAGTTCCCATCATTGTTATATGCAGATTTTTATGTTAGTGTGTTTATAATGGTGTAATCTAGCATAGTAATTGTATGTTCTATTGACTATTGAGGGCTTAACTCCACTGCATTGATTTTATTATTTACTATCCAGGATAAACTTCACTTCTTGTTGGATAGATTATATAGTTATAAATGGAAGGACTCCCGTGTTTGAACATTGCATTTAGAGATATAATCAGAAGATATTGTATCTAGGTTCAGCCATTTGAGACTATTCTTGCACCATCATGTGGTAATTGTTATATATATGTACTCACAGTTAAATAACTTAAAACTTCTATAAATTTATATCGTTCAACTCCTAAGTTTTAGACATCTATGTAAAAGAAAGTACTAGCTAGTCTTTGTGAGTTTTTGTATGTTGGAAGAAAGAATGAAGGAAACATGTTAGGCGTTATATATAGTCTTTTTGCACTGAAAATTCTTTCTTTCCTGTTTCCAGCCTGGTCCAAGGGGCTCTCTAATACAATGCTTTATAAAGCGGAACCGAAGCGCTCAAACATATCATCTCTACCTCAGTTTAAATCAAGGTGACCATACATGTTGATCATATATATTTGTGCTAAGTTCATTATTATTATCTTTGTAGCAATTAACATCTTTTAATGACTTATTGGCAGCATCAAACGATGATGGGAAGTTTCTTCTTGCTGCAAAAAGATGTAGACGTGCTACATGCACAGATTATATAATTTCTTTAAATGCGGAAGATGTATCAAAAGGCAGCAGCACATACATAGGAAAGTTAAGGTAAAACTCACCATTAACATGTAAATAGACTTTTTTTTAATCTCTATCCTTTAACCAATATTATAACTGAAATTTTGTAACAGATCGAACTTCCTTGGAACTAAATTCACTGTATATGATGCACAACCTCCAACTGGTGGAACTTTGACTACAAAATGCCGTTCCTTGAGGCCTGGGAGTATGAAACGCGTGTCACCTAGGGTTCCTGCTGGAAACTACCCGGTCTCTAACATTTCATATGAACTTAACGTCTTGGGGTCCAGGTATAATATTTGATCAGTAATCAACAGTTGATTAGTTAAATATGATCTTCATTTTTACAGTTTTTAACATAAATTAAATTTTGGCAAGAAACAGGGGTCCAAGAAGGATGCAGTGTGTAATGAATGCAATTCCTGCAAGTGCTATGGACCCAGAGGGAGTGGCTCCAACTCAGACCGAATTCCTTGTCAGTAATGTGGATTCATTTTCATCTATAACTTTTTTCAGATCAAAATCTGCACGTATTGATAATTCCCAATCTGGATCATTATTGACCGGTCAAAACGACTCGATGCTGATGTTGAAGAACAAGGCGCCTAGGTGGCATGAACAACTGCAATGCTGGTGCCTCAATTTCAACGGGCGGGTGACTGTTGCTTCCGTGAAAAACTTTCAGTTAGTTGCTTCTATGGAGAACGGAGAACATGAAAATGTGATAATACAGTTTGGAAAAGTTGGAAAAGATGCATTCACAATGGATTATCAGTACCCTTTATCAGCTTTTCAGGCATTCGCCATTTGTCTTAGCAGCTTTGACACCAAAATTGCCTGTGAATGACCGATAAACTGGTATGGCGCTTGCACTTTTAACTTCATTCATTTGAAAAAAGGCCCGCGTTTGACTTTAGTCAACTGGTATATCCTTTTTAGGGGTCGCAATTCCCGACACGCCCTGAAACATGAAAATAATCATTCATTGGGTTATCTCTAACCAATCCAATTAACGGGTTGTGTTTGGTTTGACTTGTTTATTTAAACAGGTCGACCCGACATGCCATTTACGACCAGTTCGACCCATTTATTACACCCCTCTAATATGTTTAGCACATTTATAACCCGTTTGTTTCATTTAGATGAATGGGTTAAATGGGTTGTGTCTGAGTTAGGGTTAGCGTTAGCGTCTTTGACACGAATAAATATATTGGCGGTGTTAGGTTAACTCACGAACCATTAGTTATCAAATTTGTAATCAAATGTAAAGTATAAATCGATATACTTTTGGTTATAAGGATTGATGTTTTTGAAACTTGAATTCAGGTTCTGCAAGCTGCACTGGTGATTGGCTGGAGTTATTTGCAGTATAATCTTGACGAAAGTGCATTTGGTTGTTAAGTAGTTTCTTTTTATTGTATCTGTAAAGCATAATCTGTGTAACATAGCTGAATACTTTCTAATATGATTTCATGATGAGTGATTGTCGTTTGTCTGTAATTTTAAAGATTGTGATTTCTTTTTTGAGAAAAATCTTTAAGGCAGTGATAACATGATCAACAGATCATCATGATATTGAAATTGGTCTGGAAAACTTTGATTTGAAATCAAATTATTTGAAGCTAGAGGGGTTCTTGAGAGTCTGTTGACCTTTTGACCGGTGGCTCATGTTGATGCTGGTTTAAGTTTGGCTCGATTCGAGCTTTTAGTAAGATGATCTTAAATAACTTACAAACAGCTTAAATCATTTACACCTAACATCGGTGAGGTTAGACCGACGATTGGCATGTTCATGCCCACTTTGATATTGGGCCTTGGGGCTCTGCTGGTATATGACTATATGTTAGGGTTAAAGTCGGTTTATTTTGGGCCCTTAAAATCTAATTTAAATGTATGGCCTTATGGGCATAGAAGAGCATAACTTAGAGGCAACTAGAAATTATGACCAGCGCGTTGCGGCGGGGTCGTACAATGACATTAATGTAGTTAAATACATAATTAAGTCTGCATGTAGTTAAATACATAATTTAGCAAGATGATCTTAAATAACTTACAAGCAGCTTAACTCCTTTACACCTAACATCGGTGAGGTAAGACCGACGATTGGCATATTCATGCCCACTTCGATATTGGGCCTCAGGGCTCTGCTGGTATATGACTATATATTAGGGTTAAAGTCGGTTTATTTTGGGCCCTTAAAATCTAATTTGAATGTATGGCCTTATGGGCATAGAAGAACAGAACTTAGAAGCAACTAGAAATTATGACCAGCAAGTTGCGACGAGGTCGTACAATGACATTAATGTAGTTAAATACATAATTAAGTCCGCATGTTTGTGAATCTCGTTACACATGTTGCCGTTGTGACATTAACGTCGTTAAGTAACAGTGACATTACCACCCCGCGTTCTGTGGCGGGAAACAGACCTTAAACAGTTGAGGTAGTGACAATTACGTGATTATGCAAAAACAAATGTGATTAAGTACATAAAAAGTGTATGAAGTTACGGCGACTTAGTTAGCCCGATAAAATAAATGTAAAAAAACTAAGAAAAAAGCCCAAAAAAATTATGAATCAACAAATTGGTAACATGTGACGTGGCGGTGGGGAAAACACATAATTTTGACATTTCACAAACATCAAGGGGTATATTTGAGCTTTTAGAAAGTTAAGTGTTATTATTTAAAAAAATGAAACACAACAACTAATTAATTTCTTTAAATTAGAGGTATATTTGAGCTTTTAGAAAGTTAATGGTTATCATTTGAAAATATGAAAATTGAGGGGGTGCATATGAGAAGAAGAAAAAAAAGGTGATTGGACACCGACTTTGGTAAAATAGAGTAAGATTAGAAGTATATTTGAGTTTTTAGAAAGTTAAGAATTATTATAAAAAAAAAGAAAAAAAAATTGATTGAACGTCGACCTTGGTAAATGAGACTAAGGGAAATGAAGCATAAACATTTGATATATGAGGTTTCTCATTTCTAAACCACCTCATTTATTCACATATTTTTTAAAATTATCACTTCACCATATGATAGTACTTCATTTTACCTTTCATGTGCATTTCTCAAGTTTTGATTACACTAATTTCAATCCCTTTACTTATAAATTAATCGATTTATTTTTTTAAATATTAAATTAACCAAATAAAAGTATTTGGCCGAAATACTTTTTTTAGGCAAATTTTTTTAAGTCTATGGAGGTGGGACTTAAACCCATGACCTTTATAATTCTTGGTGTTTCAAGAGGATTTTCTTCTATCACTAAGCCACCAATCACCGTTGGTCATCTGGTGCAATGGTAGCCTCAAGACTTCCCATAGTGGAAGTCTTGGGTTCGAATTTTGGCCACAACAAAAAAATAGTCTGTGATCATGTCAGGGGGTTTACCCAGTTGGGGGGTTCCTCCTGTGATGGGCTACCCTGGATGTTCTAGGTGTTGTCCCGAGAAAACTCAATTATTTTACAATATCTAGGTGTTGCCGTTTAAAAAAAAAACTAAACCACCAACCCCAGTTGACTGAAATAGTTAACATGTCAGATGTATTTTTAATACCTCTTACCTGTTAGATTGTGATGTTCAAAAGTTAGGATAGTTATTGTAATAATACTGTTATTGTTATGTGTCCGCAATTTGACTCATTTTAACCCGCCTGCGTCTTGCTACATCCAATATTAACTAAATAAATACGCTCTTGGATCGCAGTAATCTTGTTCTGTAATACGTTAATTTGCCTATATAAATGTGTCAACTACATCATTATAATTTCATATTGTTTTACAGGACCCGTTTTTAAATATTCAGTTTGGATGAAAATACCGGCAAACTTGAATGTCCATAATTTTTCGTATTTATTTCTTTTAATCTTTGGTATGGAAGTGCTTTGATTCATTGCTAACTATAGACTGTTTAAGTGTTTAACAAGTTTCTATGATTGAAGATAAATCTTCATCGTATGTATGCCCTTACACTTGGCTTTTAAATTTTGTGCTAGCTTAATATAGCTAGAGCTGACAATTTCTGACACGACACGAAATTAAGCGGGTTTGGGTTTGAGTTAAACGAATATAGGTCATAAACGGGTTGACACGATTAAAATCATGTGTAAACGAGTTTAACCCTCCTAACCCGTTTATGACAGGATTAACCCTCCTAACCCGTTTATGACAGGATTAGACCCGTTTAATAATCGTGTAAAGTAGGGTTAACATGTTAACACAACATGCTCATAACATATTTATCAAAACTATATAATCTTATATTTTTAAATGATTAAATATATAAAATTAATTTAGAAATTAGATAACCTAATCTTCCAGTTTCCACTTTCCAACGCTACCTTTTATGTTTCCACTTTCGAAAGCTAATTTTTCAGTTTCCAAAGGGCTGAATTTTACATGACATGAAGTTAAACGAGTTTGAGTATGAATATGGGTCATAAACGGGTCCGCACGATTATGACACAATTAAAATCGTGTCTAAATGAGTTCAACCTGTCTAACCCGACTAGACACGTTTTTCCAGCCCTAAATATAATGATCATATGATTACAAACATATTTAGTGATAAATGCTAACTATATCATAAATTGAATTGTGGCTATTTGTTAAATGTAAAAAAAAAACAAAAATTGATTTCTTTGGAAATTGTTAAAGCACTAAACGTGTTGTCCATAAATATGGTGGGACTTGAAGATGTTAATGTATAAATACGGTGGAACTTTGAAATAAAAAGGTGTAAGATTTTCCATGTGTATGGTGAAGCCAGGGGTTGTCCGCGTATACGGTGGGACCCAAATACGATGATAGTTTGGTTCCAAAGTTTAATGTGTGTTTATACTTTATACGTAACTTATGAAAGTCCTTCAATAGTTTATAATCACTTATTTTAACAAGTTTATGAGTGTTTTAATTTAAAAATGTGTATGTACATACAATTTATTCGGTAATATGTATGTGAGGCACGTTAAATTTACTATCGACACTGCTACTTCTTTCACCAATTTACAACTGTTTGTGTAATAAACAGGGCCGTCCCTGAGATTTTGAGGGGCCCTGTGCGACTAAAAAAATGGGCTCCTAAAAAATTAAATATAAAGTTAAATATATAAAAAATCATTAATATAATGAAAATTGTAACAATACTAGATTTGATTTTTCTTTAAAAAAAGAATCAATTCAAAACCAACCTTTATTGAATTTTGCCGTATGTTTTTTTTATTAGGTAAAATTATTAATTTGGATATGGACTAATGATAGAGTAATTGTTAATGGGTTTTTAAACTCAGTTTATTTGACACATAAGTTAATTGTTAATTGTAATTTCTTTTTTAAACTCAATTTATATTAAATATATTTTATAATATATATATATATATATATATATATATATAGGAGGGATCAAGAGAAAACCACAAGTTAGGCGAAAACCACGAAAAAAATGTGTAATACTACGGGTTACGTATACGTAACCGCAACTTTTTTGTTTTCTGTTTACTTATACGTAACACTATGGGTTACATATACGTAAACCAATATTTAAATTATTTTTTGGTAAAAAAGTGTAATATTACATTGATACTTTTATAAATTAAATAAAATTAAAATTAAATATTATTATATTATTGGTTAAAATTGTTTTTTTACTGGTCTTCTCGGTTTTCGTCTAACCATGTGGTTTTCTCTGGAACCCTCCCCTATATATATATATATATCAACAATGTTTGTTAGACAACTTGTGGCATATTCAGACCATGCCTCATGCATCCTCCTTCAAAATTCAAATTTTAAATGCGCTAAGCATATATTTTAGCGAACAAGGAGTTAAATGTCCCGAAAACAGCCTCCAAAGTATACACATTACATAATTTTTAAAGGCACTAAAATTGGTATTGGAGACAGTTGCAAAGTTTATACAGTGTCCTGGACCAATTTACAAAGGTTATCATAGCTTTTCTGAAGCTCTAAAAACAGCCAGAGAACACTTTGGTATAGACAACTTTTTTTATTGAACCTGAAGAAGTTCAAACTTTCTCACAAGTTACAAAAACGAGTCATAGACAAATTATAAAGACTCAAGAAGAAACTATTGCAAGTTTGCAAAAACAGCTTATACAGCAGGGAAAGAATACACAGTCTATACAAAGTCATATTGAAAATAATATTTTGAAACAGAAAGTTGGCATTCTCGAAGCAAAAAATAAACAGTTACTACAAAGGCTTGAGAAAAAAGAAAGAAATTTCAGAAGCTATGAAGCTTTTAGAGTTAGAATGCTAGACACTCCCTGAAAATCCTGTCTTCAAACAGTGTTTGATCAATTTTCAGAATTTGAACAGATGGTATTACAAAAAAATTGTATAGAATTTCCTTTAGTATTATATGAGTTACAACTTAGACTCATGATAATAGCCCTCAACGAAGAAAAATTTAAGGGGTTACAGTCGTAGAAAGAACAGATGACAATGGAGACGGAACTTGTCTCCTCCTTCAAATAAATCTTAAACAAACAGATATATCACACGATTTAATTCTACAATTCTACTATAATAGTATGATTGACTATATTGAATTAGAACTAAATTCAAAAACAGAAGACATTATAAATCTCTTTGGAGAAAAATTTGTAATCGCCACTAGGAATATCTCTAAAAATAGCCCTACAAACCAAATGATATGAAAACTATGAATGAAATAACATAATAATAAGTTTAGGAGTCTTAGGAAAGGCTAGTAATAGATCATGAATGAAATACAAAGTAAACATAGAAGGTATAGTAAATACAATTGCGTCAAAGTCCATACAAATATTTGAACCAGTTAAAATAGATCCTGAAGAATTAGCAGGATTAGAATGACAAATAAGTGATCTAACCGAAAATGAAAACTCAACTTTATTTCCAAAAAAGAGCCATATATATGAAGGAATAGATGAAATACAAAGTTATATATATATATATATATATATATAAATTTTAAAATTTTGGGCCCCTAGAAAAAATCGGGCCCTGCGCGGTCGCCCACCCCGCACATGCTCAGGGCCGACCCTGGTAATAAACTTAAATCGATATTAAATGTCTTTCCTTTACTTAGTTCAAAATGTCACTTGTCGATTTCTGATCTCTTTTAAATAAGTATAAATATGTTTTTCTTTCTTGCGAGATAAAAAAGTTCAAATCACACTTGAAATTAGTCGTTGAATTTAAACAGGTTTGAAATATTTCTTTTACCTAATTATTAACATATTAAGAGCCGTGAGATTGAATAGGGTAGTTTACCTTTTTTTGTTTTTTGACACAAAATTTTATTTTTTTATAGATTTGTCACAACTTTATTTTGACACATTTTTTTTTATAGATTTGTCACAAGTTATATATTTTTGATTCAAAAGTTTGTTTTTTACAGATTTGTCACAAAACTTCAAAAGAATAAAGGGGTTTTTTTTTTATAAAATTACAACAAAAGTTAACTGGGTATTAGTAATAATTTCATTTTTTTGTGATAACTTTCGTTCACTAACTTTTTTAAACGGGATGCACAAGTTTGTTTATTTTTTTGTCAGCGATTCGAGTATTTTTTTTGTATTGTATGCTATAGCGAATCTATGTTTAGACATAAGTTTTATCTCCGTTGACAAGCCAAACCGATAACTATCAAACTCTCGTCTTCTAGCGCGAGGAAAAAACTAGTTATTATTATTACTAGAAATCTTGTCTGCCTTTTTGCTATTTACGAAAATACAAGATGTCAAAATCTGGTCTTAATTATCAAGTGGTCCATGTGTTAATGGACCATTTAATGGCCCATTACATCTCAATCGAGTTGCCGAAAGTTAACAGGTCTTTCATGCACCCACGGGCCATGGCTCATGGGTCATGCCATTGCGTTCTTGTGGTCCACAAAAGGCCCCGTCTACACCAGTGACTAGTACATGTCCATGAGGTCCCGGTCAACATACAATACAATAATTTGAAGGCAAAAAACATAAGCAAGCTTTCATTTTTATCATGTGGTTTTTTTTTTTTTTTTTTTCAGTTTCTTCTCAAAAGTTTATTTTTCTACTGTAATTTATAAAATTTGTTAATTCTCATCAAACTGGTTAACTTTATCCATATTTTAAAGATAAATGAAGGGTATTTGTGTCTTTTTATATATTTCTTTAAAATACATTGAAAGAAATATATTAATGGAGTTAAGTGATTAGACACAATTATCCCTAATTTAACGTTAAAATATGAATAAAGTTAAGTGATTAGATGAAAATGACAACTTTTGTAAACCATAAGGATACATGGAAGGAAAATATACTTTTTGGATGAAACTGGTAAAAATATCTGAACCACATGTATAAAGGGTATTTCGTGAAGGGTATTTGTTTCTTTTTATACATTTCTTTAAAATATATTAACAGAGTTAAGTGATTGGATACAATTACCCCTAATTTAACGTAAAAATATGGATGGAGTTAAGTGATTAGATGAAAATGACAAATTTTGAAAACCACAAGGATACACGAGAGGAAAATATACTTTTTGGACGAACTGGTAAAAATGTCTGAAACACATGTATAAAGGGTATTTTGGGAATAAGTTAATTTGGATAACCGAAAATAACAATTTACTTAAAATACATACATATATATATAAAAGGTATTTTGGGAATAAGTTAGTGGAAAGCTATAACTTCAAATATTTACAAAACATTGTTATTAATGTTAATTTATTTTTATTTTTGTGTATTAGTTATATTATTCTATACTAAAGTTAATATATTGAATATTAAAGTATTCATACGTATAATCTAACTTAAAATGTTAAAGCACCGCATGTTAAAAGTATTATGTTGTAATTTATAGTGTATATAATCTTTATTCTAATAAATGATTTCAAAAAATGTCATGTGTCATTACCATATTTTTTCTCATTGATTTTTTTTTAATTTTTCCTATTTTAAGTAAGTTTGAATTTTGAAAATTAATTATTTTAATGTTTTTATTTTTCAGAAAAATAATATAAACTTGAATTCAAGTTATTACTTAATTAAAGAAACAAACAATTTTATCTTTTGTTTTACACACTATTTTAAATTGTTTACATATTATTTACTTTTATTTTTCTATTTAAAACCCCATGTAATACATGGGTATATAACCTAGTACTAAATAAATGAATTACGGGAAAGGATAACTCGCTCACGAGGCCCCTAATAGTTCACCTTATGTCGCCCTCAATTAAGTGATCATCGCCCTCGATTAAGTCATCATCGAGAAGATGTTGATTCTTAGTAACTAAGGCCATCCGGTATACACCGGTTTATCACGGCGTCGTCCAACGTGGCGCCTTGAATCACGGCGTGATTCAATACCCACACCGCCCCCTTGAAAAATAAATCACGCAGTCCTTTGTTGTCGTGATTTTTTTCACGCGAGTCATGTTTGAATTGAAACAAAATAATACCACTGAACGGTATTATTTTCAACCGTTTGAACAAAATAAATTTAATAATTAATAATATTATTTTTACTCAAGATAAATACCTCATTTTACTCCATAATATTTACCCTCATTTCTAATTTATATGCTTTTCATGAAGCTAAACACGAATTTGTCGGGATGCTTGGTATCATCGATTGCACGCATTGGGATTGGAGAAATTGCCTCAATGTGTGGCGAGGTCAGTTTGCACGCGGCGATCATCCTCGACCAAGTATTATGATTGAAGCTATGACTTCAAATGATCTATGGTTTTGTCATGCATTCTTTGGCGTTGCCGGTGCGAACAATGACATTAATGTTCTTAATCAATCGCCTATATTCGACGATATGATCAACGGAACCGCACCAGACTCATCATTTGAACTTAGAGGATCGCATTACAAGCGTGGGTATTATCTAGCCGATAGAATATATCCAGAATATGCAACAATTGTCAAGTCTCTTACGTGCCCGGAAGGTATTAAAAACAATAATTATAAAAAGGCTCATGAGGCGGCAAGAAAAGATATTGAACGAGCGTTCGGTTTATTGAAGAATAAGTGGCATATAATAGAAAGTCCGACTCGATCTTGGTCTCAAATCAAAATCCGGAACATTATGTATGCTTATGTGATTTTGCATAATATGATTTTATAGGATCAAGGAGCGACAATTTGTCAATACAACCCAAATGAGGAGGAGGTTACGTACGAAGAAATTGAAGAAGATCAAAAATGAGTAAACCGTCAAGAAATACGCAATCGATAAATTCATAACGCACTAAAGGCGGACTTGATTGAGTATGTTTACGAAAAATCAAATCATTTGTATCGTAATTTTTTTTAATTATTAATGTAATTTTTTTTATTATTAATGTAATTTTTTTAATTATTAATGTAATTTTTTTATTATTAATGAATATTATTTATTATGTTTTATTTTATTTAAATAAAAATTAAAAAATAAAAATTAAATTATCACATCACCACAATCACATGGGTATACCCCTTGCCTAGTGATGGGTGATGTGATTTTCCAGAATCTGACGTGGCGCCACGTGGCGTGCACTTTATTATCACATCACACCATTATCACATGGGTATACCACATGCTCATCTTAACAAATGTGATTTCTAGTTGATTTGACTATCTTTAAATATTAATAAAGATTTCTAAAGACTTAATAAATCACTTTATACATGTGGTTATCTAAAATAGTAATTATAATTACAATGACTATTGTTATTATCTTTGTTTTGATAAAAAGAAGGATAAGAAGGTTGATGGGCCAAATTTTGCATTGCTATGGTGCTAGTAAAGAACAAAAGTAGATAGAAGCTTTTCAATTTCAATAAAAGCGAATTTTCATTATCAAAGTCAAATAAATTATGTCAATTGAAAGAAAAGCTTGTAGCAATAAGCTTTGTGGAAAAGGGAAATTGAAAAAGGCAAGAAAGAAAGAAGCATGAGACCTTTTTGTTTTGGTTTTCTATCCAAATCATACACATACAACAAACCACCTATTCAAACCAAATAATTGAAAGTGGGATCCACTTTACACACACACATACAGGAAGAATCAAGAGAAAACCATAAAGTTAGGCGAAAACCGAGAAAACCACTAAAATAGTGTGTAATAGTATGGGTTACGTATACGTAACTGCAATTTTTATCTTTTGTTGTTAACGTATACGTAACACTATGGGTTATGGGTTACGTATACGTATGTCAATAATTAAATGATTTTTTTGTAAAAATGTGTAATATTACATTGATACTCTTATTAAAAAATAAAAAATAAATAAAATAAAAAATAAGTATTATTATATTATTGGTTAAAATTGGTTTTTATAGTGGTTTTCTCGGTTTTCGCCGAACTATGTGGTTTTCTCTGGAACCCTCCCCTATATATACTAGGTTAGATACTCGTGTACTACACGGTGTTGAACAATAAAAAAGATAAAAATTCATAAAACTGTAAGCAAAATCACACATAATTCTCATAGGTAACCATCTTAACAAAATAAAAAAGACTTATATAAAACAAAATGTAAATTATCATATAGAAGAAAATATAAAGAAAAATGTATAAGTATCCTGGCAACTTTTATGGATGAGTGTAACATATTTCATCATCTTCATGAACTGTTGGAATAAACTCATCAATGAAAGGGTGAGGCTAGAAACCCCTTGCACCACTTTTAGGCTTTAGCAAGTGAAAGCTAAATAATTTCCTGAACGAACGGGTCAAATTTAGAAGTGTAATCAGAAATGGTCATTTAGAAGTGTAATTGTACCAGTTAACATAATAAATTATTTGTTTACATAAAAACAAATTTACACTTCAGTAGCTCAACTAAATTTATCATCTAACTACATGCTAAATAATTGATTCGCTCATTTTTGAATCGTAAACATATTAAACATAATACCATTCTTATGCGTTCATAAAAAAATGAATCAATAATAAAACAAAAGAAAAGGTTTGCATCCACAAATATATTTTTTAAGATAAACCCGTTTAACCCATTTGTTACAATCTAACATACGAATGTGACCCGTTTAACCTGCTTATAACTTTTTTTTTAAGATCAACATGTTTTTTTAAGATCAACATGTTTAACCATTTATCATAGTTTTGTTTTTTAAGATCAACCTGTTTAACCCATTATCATAGTTCCGTGTTAATTGTTTGTTGAAGACCAGTAAACGTGACTGATGCCCTACTCAAGAAATGAGGATCTAAAATCTTTACCAAATTTTGATCAACCTCTGTCAAAAAAAAAACAACTCACTGTTGACTTTTAAGAGTCAAACCTAGTATTTTTCTGATTCAAAGCTAGCAAGAATCTTTCGGTATTTTAATCTCCAATACATCTATATTTTACCTCTTTTTATAAAATGTAACTATCAATGTTTCTACAAAAACTAATGATTCGTTGTCAATCTTGAAATTCAAATTTAACTCATTTTACAATCAAAGGTCATACATAAAAACCGATATCAGTAATTTAATCACCACAAACCTGGGCCTAGATTATGCATATGGTGTGCCATTATCGACAATTTCTGAACCCGAAATTTGAAGAAGCTTAGAAAACCATTGTTTATCAAAAAACCTTCCTGGTGCGACAAGTAATGGTTTTGGCCGGAATTTCTGGTATAAATTGTCAATTAGAGCATTCACAACAGTTTCTTCATATATTTGTGAGTGGTTCCCTATATTTTAAGAAGTGATTTAAAATGGTTGTAAGTGTAGGAGAGAGAAAATGTATAAATTTTTTGTATATTTGGGGAAAACACTGTTCACCTGCTTAAATTTTTTAGTACTTTTTGAAAATGTTGTGAGTGGAGGAGAGAAAAAAGGTAATGATAAATGTATAAAAAATATTATTTAATTGAAAAAGAGAGAGAAAATGTAGTGATTTTTAGTGTAATTATAGAGATGAGGACTACTCAAGTTATTTGTCTATTGAATAACACAATACATAATCTAAGATTAGAACAAAAAGAACATATAAATCATGGTATTGGAAAAAAAAATAAACACAGATTCCTTGACCAATCGTCATACAACAAAGGATTAGACTAACCTTGGATGGAGGCAGGGTGTAAACACCTTGATTGAACGATTGTAAGAACAGAAATTAAAAACCCTAATCTGCAAAATACAAATATTTTTTTATAGATTATGTAGAATACAATCATCAAATATTGTAATACAAAACATATAAACCAACATCAAATACCTATTCCAAACCATGAATCAACAATTCATATGACTCCAAATCAAAACAAAATATAGAAAAATTCAACTCTACACAACAACTAAAAAAAGAATAAAAAGGTAAATTTTGAAGGTATAAACGCAAGAGATGTTACCTGAGATCAAAAGTAGATGTATAGAGTGATTCGAAAGAAACTCATGCGATGAAAGGAGATGTGAGTCCCAGTGATTTCGTGAATCATGTGGTAAATTGATTTTCCGATTGGGATGAAAGAAGTAGGTTAAATCATTACCAAGTAAAAAAAACATTCAAATATAGAAAGATTGAGAGTTGATGATCATGAATTTTGACCAATTTAATCTTCTGATTGCGAGAATGAAGGAGGGGATTAAGGAATTTTGACCAAAGTGATTGCCAGAATGACTAAGGGTGAAATGGGCGGGAAAACATTAAAATTGGGGTCTAATATGACGACACGTGGCACAAATTATAGTGATTCACTAGAGTAGAGATATATACAGGGGAAGGATAAAAAAAATCATAAAGTTAGGTGAAAACTAAGAAAACCACTAAAAAATCAATTTTAACCAATCATATAATAATATTTATTTTTTATTTTATTTTTACTTATTTATAAGAGCATCAATATAATATTACATATTTTTACTATCAAATCATTTAAGTATTGACTTACATATACGTAACACATAGTGTTACACATACGTAAACAGAAAACAAAAAAATTGTGGTTATGTATACGTAAGTCAATACTTAAATGATTTTTTTAGTAAAATTGTGTATTATTACATTGATACTCTTATAAATAAGTAAAAATAAAATAAAATAAAAAATAAATATTATTATATGATTGGTTAAAATTAGTTTTTTAGTGGTTTTATTGGTTTTCGCCTAAATATGTGGTTTTCTCTTAAACCCTCCCATATATATATATATATATAGGGGTGGGATCAAGAGAAAACCAAAAAGTTAGACAAAAACCGAGAAAACCACTAAAACAATGTGTAATACTATGTGTTACGTATACGTAAAAGCAATTGTTTTATTTTCTGTTTGCGTATACGTAACACTATGGGTTACGTATATGTAAGTCAATATTTAAATGATTTTTTTGTAAACATTTGTAATATTACATTGATACTTTTATAAAAAAAATAAAAATAAAAATAAAATAAAATAAAATAAAATAAAAAATAAATATTATTATATTATTGGTTAAATTTTTTTTTGTTTTCTTGGTTTTCACCTAACTATGTGGTTTTCTCTGTAACTCTCCCCTATATATATATTAGACCTGACAATCTTGACCCATCTATTCAAATCTGGGTTGATTTGGGCTTTTAATAAAACTATATAGGTTGTTTTGGGTTAATTATTATTCCTAAGGGGATTAGGATGGGCAAATTTAAATGTAAGAATAGATACAAGCGGGTCAGGGTGGGTAGGGTAAAAATAAAAGCGGGTCATAATGGGTTCTTCTCCTTTGGGCATAACTCATAACCTAAAATAAAAGCCGATCTAATTCCCGTCTTCCTCTCGCTTCGTCTTCCACCTTTACCTTCATTCGTCATCTCCCTTTGATTTGTGTCCAACGATTCGAGTTTGATTTAAGATTTCTAGGTACGCGATTTCAGTCTTCCACCAACTCCACCGTGATTATCCGACGATTTTGAATCAGCGTTGTTCTTTGACTTGCGACGCTGTTCATCTAGTTCATCTGCTCTGATTTGCTCTGTTCGTAACTCAAATCCACCAAATCAGCGTCGGAATGTTTCAGCGTTCGCTACTCTGTTCGTAACCCAAACCCACCAAATAGCGATGTTCATCTGTTCGTAACCCTAATCGCATCATCTGCCAAGCTCTACAGCAGCTTCGTGCTAGGGTTTCTGCCATTGCATTACAGACTCGTGCTCCCTGTTCATCTTCCAAACGGTAAGTTAGTTCTAATACCTTGTTGAATCTATTTATTCTTTGATCATTAGTTGTTTCTGACTATCGATTGAATTGATGTAATCGATATTGGTTTGGGGTCTTCCCATTAGACCTGACTGAGATAAGTTTGTTTTATTTTTTGTGCTCACCTGATTGAGCATTAGTTGTTTTCATCAAGTCAATCTCAAATACAAGATAAGTATCTCTGTTAATGTAACTTGTTTGTGTCTTGAAGGAATATTTGGTAAATATGTCGAACAACACTGATTTTGAGGATGAAGTTAATTCATTTAGTTCGAGTAGACACCATTCTTATGTTTGGGACTATTTTGATCGACTACCGATTGGACCCGATGGGGTTAAGAAAGCAAGCTGTAATGGTTGTGGAAAGTTGTATAGTGCCATGCCAAATTCGGGAACTTCTAACATGAAACGGCATATTCCTAAATGTTTTGACGTAGACGAGCCAGGTCAACCAAAAAAACGTGCCCCTTTAGATCAAGCAACATATAGGGAGAAATTGGCAATTTCTATCATCAAACACAACTACCCTATGAGCTATGTTGAGCATGAGGGTACAAGAGATTTGCATAAGTTTTTACATCGAGATGTGAAAACCATAACAAGAAACACTGCAAAGGCGGATATCTTGAAAATATATAACAGAGAGAAGGTGATTCTTAAAGATAAGTTACAGAAAATAACTGGTAGAATATGTTTGACTTCAGATTTATGGAGTTCTATCACAACAGATGGATTTATGGTATTGACGGCTCACTATGTCGATGAGAATTGAGTTCTAAGAAAAAAAGTGTTGAACTTTAGAGTTATACCGCCTTCACACGGTGGTTCTATTTTAGCACAACATTTGATCGATTTTTTAGTAGATTGGGGCATTGAGAAAAAAGATTTTTACTATCACGCTAGATAATGCTAGATATAACGATATTTTAGTAGATCGTTTAAGAAGTCATTTGCTTTTGAATGATGTGCTAGTGTGTGATGGAGATTTTACTCATGTGCGTTGTTCAGCACATGTGTTAAATCTCATTGTTCAAGCCGGACTGAAAGTAATTGAAGGAGCTATTGAGAAAGTGCGAGAGTCGGTGAAGTATGTTAGAGGAAGTTCTGCCAGAAAGTGTCTGTTCGCAAAAAAAATTAATCTGAACACCGACATCATATACGATTATATCAAAACACCGTCAACGATGTTTTCCTCTCATAAGCGTTTGGTACTCGATTCTTAACACAACTCCGTTTAAAAAAATGTTTATACCGGAACGTTCACAAATAAAAACTAAGATCAGGCACACATCCCATTTTTTTTAAAAGGTAACGAACAAAAGTTATTATAGAAAAACGAACTTATTAGAAGATGAAATGGGTTAAAAGCGTATATTATATAGAGTACAAGCTCTTAAAGAAAAAAAGAAAAAAATATTGGCCACTCAAAGACTGACACGTGAAAAAATAAGTGCAATTTACTGTTAACTCCTTTCGAAAACGTTTAGGTTATAAAATGTCATTTTTTCTCAAACAACCCGTTCTGACCCGGACTCGTTCTGACCCGAACCCGTTCTGACCCGTGACCCAAACCCGCCCGACCCGCCCAGTTTGCCAGGCCTAATATATATATATATATATATATATATATATATATATATATATATATATATGTAAATTTACCTAGAGATTAAGGATTGAATGATAGTTAAATATAGGTTTGGATTAATAGCAAGTAATTGTTTAATATAAAGTTAAATTTGTTTGTGTTAGCTTGACTTATTAGTGTTTTTATTTTAAGTTTATTAAATGATAAACATGTTAAATATTAATATACTTTTTCAAAAGTAATCATCAAAATATACTATGATGACTTTTAAGTTATTTGAATCGTTTCATCATTAAATAAGTTTTAAATGCTTTTGACTAAGTAGACACGCAATATAAAAAGAATCAACTTATTTTTTGAAGTAAAGAAGACTAGTTTGTCATCTTTGAATTACAAATCTTTAGAGTAAACTAGGTAATTGAACCGGAGGCATGATTCTGTCTCATATTTGGGTATGTTTATGTCTTAAGGTTAGACACGATCGTGTCTCATGCTCTGACACGGTTGTGCCTCATAACTAGACCTGGTCGTGCCTTATGGCTAGCACGTTCATGACTGACCGTGTGTTACTGTTTAATTTTTATGGTTTTTCAATATAAAGGAGAATTACATTTGTTCACCGTGGTTTAGGTTAAATTACGAATTTAATCTCCGACTTGTGATTTTTACAAGTTCAACACGCCTGAACACTAATTGCTTTCAAAGTTGGTCCTTAGTTTAACAACGTTAATTTGGTCACTTAATTTCAAGTGAATTTTGGTCATATCAAATTTTAACAAACGAAAAAAAAAAACAAATTAAAACCCAACTTGTCACACCTCACCCATATCAGGTTTACTATGACTGATTGATACAAATAATAAGTAGTGGAAACTTAAACAAAATTTCACTAAAACATCAAATGAAATACATTTCAATAAACATATCCTTAAAGTATTCGGACATTACAATCCGCGAAATCCGGACTTATAGTTTTCACACATGCCTTCAAAACATTCAACAAGTCATCTCGTCACCATCTATCGTCTTGGAATACCATAAGTTACAAGCCTTTTCTAAGCCATTGTCTATCAATCACATGAGATGTGTGCTCATAAATAAAAACAACGTCAATTTATATTGGCGCGTTCATAAACCGACATTACTCAAAGCATATTTAAACCCCATCTTGAAAACATCTACCAATGCGGATAATTATCATACAAATATGCACATTCCACCCTTAGGTTCTCCTAAATAAAAGGTTGACCCGAAATACACTGCATGCATAAGGGACCGTAAGACATATACATAAACGACAAATGCAGGAAATTTAAAACACAGTATTATGTTAGTCACACCCATCAAATAAGTTTCGTCAACTTGGAACGTAATAAGCGCTATTCAATTGTGTGTGTGTGTGTGTGTGTATATATATATATATATATATATATATATAGAGAGAGAGAGAGAGAGGAAGGTTCAAAAGAGAACCAAGAAAAAAGAGGGAACTGAGGAACCATATAAAAAACTCAATTTCACATGTAAAAAACTCATTTTATGTAATTTTCTTCAGAGTTTTTGGATATAAACATGTGAAGAAGCCATTTTAAAAAAAAAATTAGTTTCTACGAAATTTTTTTTAAAGAAAAGTTCCGAAGAAAATATGTTTATATGCAAAAGTTCCGAAGAAAATTACGTAAAAAAAGTTTTCACATGTGAAAATGAGATTCTTTATAAGTTTTTTAAATGTTAAACACATGGTTACCCGATTGTCTATTTTCTGTGATTCCCTAAAGAACCTTCCCTTATTTAAATATATATATTCATCATGAATTTGCCAAACCATCATATCATATCTAACACGATGATCATAATTTCAAGATATCCTCAAGGTATCAACATTTATCGTTTAAATACACATATCCTAAAATTGCAATTGTTTAGAGAAGCTCACCTTGAACAAAGAGTTGTAATTACGCACACATGCAACAACCAATTGCAGTGACTAATAGTGGTGGGACGACGGATGCAGTGGCGGATCTAGAAAAAAATCCAGGGGTATCTAAAATTTCGTTCAGGGGTATCTGGATACATAAAACGGTAAAAAAAAAAATTCCCGCTGCGCGTCGAAAATTCCCACTACGCATCGAAAGTTGAGGGGTACCTGACGGTACCCCTGGGCTCCTCATAGATCCGCCCCTGGACGGATGGGAAGTAAAAACTCCTATGGTTAATTATGTGATTAGGCTCGGTCGCCAAAACAACGTATGCGAGATCATTATTAAATTGAGACTTGAGAGTAGAGAGGTGTGAGGGCTAAGTGAACTTCCAAGAACGATTAAGTCTAGGGCCGTTTTAAAAGGGTTGATTGACCCGTGAATACGAAGGAATCGTAATCCATCGATTTTCTGCCAATTTCATGATTTAAGCAGTAATCCCTCTTTTTTTTTCCTCCTTTGTTAAGGTTCAAAGGTTGTCCCATAAAGTCCTAAATCCATAGGTAGAACTAGAGGGGTTCATTGAATTTTTTTTTACTAACTTATAACCAATAAGCAATTGAAACAAATCTAAAAAAAAATAATAATAATTCTGACCATACACTTAAACAATTTTTATTAATCAACTTTTTATTGAACGCGTACTAAAATACCAACATAAAAATATAACATAGTAAGCAATATTTTCATGATCGTATCAAGCCATGAACCTGTCATAGAAAACTATCTGATTGAGTGTATACGAATCTTACCCAATTGAATTGGCCGGTTTGGTTGGATCGGTGAACATGACCAAATTGTTGAATTAGATTTCAATATTTTCCTTTGACTTTTTTTTTCAAAATCCTACAATAGTTCGTTTATTATTTCATACTTCATATTTAAGATTTCAAATTTTGTTAATTTTACAATTCTACGTAAAAAAAATTAAAGAAGTTTTACCTTTTATTTTAAATTAATTATATATGTATAGTCAAAAGTCAACAAAGTTATAGACCCTACAATATTATAGAAATAGAGGTATTCAATAAAAGAACACACCCACTATTCAAGGCTTTCAAGCATCATCTCCAACTCTCAAGATTTCTCATATCAATACGTGTATATGTCTATCAGACTATCGGTAATGGAGACATGATCACTCATGCCCTCTTCCAACGTGGCAACCACTTTTGGGGCGTGAAAGGGCAAGAATACTACGCCTTAGGGGCGTGAGGCAAACTACGAGGAGAGGGACAAAACTTAAAAGAAGAGAGGGGCTTACGCCCCTTTGCCTACGTGAAGGATAGACCACGACCTAGGCATGAGTCCACTACACATACCCTCGAAACTTTTGAAAAAAGAAACTAAAAATTAATGTATGGGCTGAAATAAGAAAATATTAAAAAAAGTTGTGGCTCATCAATATCTCCATGTAATCATAAATAAATAAATAAATATGTAAAAATATAATTAAACCTTTTCAAATAATGGGATAGTGGCAAGTGCACCTACTTAATTTTTCTAATACTATACATATATATTTATATCATATCCGAAAAAAGAAAAATAAAACAAGTTAAGAATACAATGATAAATTTTTGAAAACCGAATACAAAATAAAAAAACAAGTCACAATCAAAAAAATAATTTTTTTTCATCCAACGTATTTTTGTGAGATTTGGTATATAAAAGAGTTTCAACTTTCAATAACTCGGTGACTTTTTAAAAGTTTTGATGATTAGATAACCTATCAAATAGTTTTAATAATTTGATAACCTTAATAAACAAATTTAAAAAGTTAATTAACCTCGTTATAACCAAGTAGGGGTGAGCAAATAACCGAATTAAACGAATCATAACCGAAATAATCGAACCAAACAAATAACAGATAGTACGGTTAACCCATAACTGAAAAACCAAAATTTGCGGTTCGATTTCAGTTTTGTTGTTTGACATTACCGAATTACCGAACCGAACCGATTATATACACACACACATACATATACACATACACATAGATATACACACACATATAGCTATTTAAATTTTAAGACACGCTATACATTTCATACATAATTGTTTGCGTTAAAATCCTATTAATTTTATAAAAAGTATACTATTTAGCCAATTTATTTATAATATGTGTTTGGATTTGATTTCTAGTTAAATTCTTAACAAAAGTTCAAAATTTTTAGCTTCTGCCAAATGTTTTGGTTTAGCGGTTAACTGAACCGAACGACTACTAATAAACCGAATTACTTGAAATCAATCGGTTTTCAAATACCTTTAACCGAAAATTTTGGTTTCAGTTCAGGGGGGCTCAAAACCAAACCGAGCACACCCATAAACCAAAGGGCTTGCAGTCTAGTGGTGTCAATGTGTGTAGTAAAATGTTTCTCCCCAAAGGATTGAGGATTCTAGCCGCATGGTGGACATTGGTGTAGGTTAGAGGATGTGTTAGTTAGTCTTTAAAAAAATAAACCTTGTTATACCTACGGATGACAAATGAACATGAACCTGACTGGTAACCCCGAAACCGGAAACATTCGGGGCATGTAATCGTGTATGAAACCAGGTATGATTTAGTATTAAAAACTTTTGTTGGTATTCGGGTATGGAATCAATTGATTAGTATTAAAAACTTTTGCGGGTATGGTATTAGGTGATACCCAGTCCGATTACCCGAAACATATGTACAATTTACCAGAACCATAGCCGTAAACATTTTGTTTTTATATTTATTTGTCTTTTCCTTAGGTAATAGAGTAATTTTACTAATTCAACAACGTTACTTTTTATATTTATAATTTCATTAGGTAATAAAATTATATAAAAATAAAATAGCAAGAAATGTATATGGAAATCTTAACAGTAATTTTTAATAAACTAACCTGTTTAAAAATACCCTCGTGTATACCTGATCTCTGACGGATATTACCCGATAAATAACCATAAGAATGAGACTGCGTACGAGACAAAGTTTACAGCCGATATAAAGTTAGGTTACCAAAACTTGTATCATAGCAAGTGTATGTTTTTAACTAAAGAATAAGAACTAAGAAAAAACTGTTTTAAAACTTGTATTAATGCCCCGCTTTGTGGGGTGTAGGACCGTGAAAAAATGATGTCAAAATGTTGCTGCAAACCCGCCTGTTATTGCGACACGCTAAACCACTGAAAAATGACCATTTTAAACGTAACACACATCGAAGCGTAGATAAACATAAGAACGATGTGTCGGTATATTTGTAAATAACGAAAAAAGCCACATTATTGTAAAAACACTGCGACTTTTAAGAAACTATTTAATGAACTCAAAGAAAATTATTTAACCCAAAGAGATCAAAACGCAAATGAAAAAAAGTAAGTAAAAGTAAAAAAAAAAAGATAAAAAAAAGCAGTTGGCACTAATGGGCTACTTAGTCCGCAAGTTGGCTAATTAGTTATTTTTTAGCCGACCCTAATTAGAGGGTGTTACCCTAATTCTCACTCTATAAATATGACTTATGTAATTGTAATTTCTCATCACCTCAGAAATAAAATTATCTACTAGTTGCAGCTGTGTTGGATTAGACTGAACCACGTAAAATCGTGTGCCTATTTAATTTTTTTTGTTTGAGCGTGTGTGTGTGATGTGTTTGTTCTCTATTTCCACCGCTAGCCACCAACATTAGTTGTTATCCAGATCAGAGTACCATCCGCCAGTAGGCCTGTAAACGAATCGAACGAACATTAACATCGGTATGTTTGTGTTCGTTTATTTAATTTTAACTGAACACGAACACATAATCGAACACATTTTTTTGTTCATGTTCGTTCATTAAGAAATGGAAATGTTTGTGTTCGTTCATGTTCGTTCGTTAAAAGCTAAACGAACGTAAACAAACACAAATGAACAAACATAAAACGAACACAAACTTACAAACATAAATAAACACAAACGAACGTAAATAAACATTAATGAACACACATGAATAAGTCTAATACTTAATAATTCATACAAAAACACATGTTAATTAGTGGTTTAAATATACATAATTAATCCAAAAACAAATGAACACAAACAAATGAACATAAACGAATGTTAATAAACGAACATAAATGAACATATATGAACGAACATAAACGAACGTTCATGAACATAAATGAACGAACACGACATGCGTTCATGTTCGGTCGTTTAATTAAATGAACAAAAAAATTTGTCCGTGTTCGTTCGTTTACTAAATGAACAAACATAAACGAACTTCCCGTCGAACAGTTCATGAAAGTTCGATTAATTTACAGGCCTATCCGCCAGATTAGAAACACAACAGAAAATCGGCACTGATATGTTCTGTTCTTGCTGGGTCGACACCAACAACACTAACAACAACAGTTTGTCGATGTCCTATACAGAAGACAACCACCATTCATCGCAGATTTGGGCTAAGTTGTTCTGCAGAAGCCAAGCAAGATCCATATGACTTATTGTGCAAGGAACTATCACAAACATCCCACAATCACGAGAAAGCTTTCTAGTCAGTGATATGTCCTAAATTGTACATGTTTTGCATACCTAATAATTCTCATATTATGATACTAATTGAATAAAAACTTTACAATTGATACTTAAATCACTTATATTTTATAATTGCAAGTTAAACATCATCCCGAAAGAAAAGGATAGGATATGAGCCAAAATCATCAAGAAATCAAGCTTTTTCTAGAGATAGTAAGGAACACCCGAGCTTTGACCCCCCCCCCCAATAAGTTAACACCGATCAACATAAGTCAATTATCAGCAAAAGACAAAAGGAGGAAGCAAAACAGGGATGCACGGTTGTGCATGGCCCTTCCTGTGTCCCAAGATGCTCCCGTACCCTCCCATTTGTACGTGTGTACTTCTGGGTGTTTGCACTCCCGTGCATTACCCATTTTGGTGCCTATAAATAGGAGGCATGGGCTGATCATTCCACACACCCAATCCATAGAGAAACAACACACCTATAGTTCGTTTTTTGTAGTTAGAGTAGAGAGACTGTTCCGCTTTGTTTGCAATAGGGGAGCCTACGAGACTTAGCTTTATGCTTGTTCGTATGGCCATGTGGCTAAAGCCTTTGTATTGCTTGGGTGAAGATGAAGTTTGGTGTGTATTAATCTTTAGCTTATTAGTCTAATGGTATGTTTATGGTCTTTAATCATTCTCTCTTAAAACCATATTCATGATGGACTTTTTATCTTTATCTAAATTTGTCTTTAAACTTGTAAGTGTTTCTGATTTTAAAGTGTAAGACCATAAAACTTTTTCAATTAAACTTCTTTTGAAACTTGTACGTCTTTATACAATTTGATTTTGATAAGCCAACACTTAGTTGATATTGATTGAAATGGCACGTCTTTATACGAACTTTGTCATGAAACCAAGAGTTGGTAAACTCATGTTGGGAATGTTATGTCTTTATAAATGGTCTCATTGTTGTACTGCATCCCCGTGAACAAAGTTTAATCACTCTTTTAATAAAAATAAAGGTATTTAAGTTTGATATCTTAAACCAACTCGGAGGTAGATCTTAAGCATACGAATGTACGAATCTATTAAAGAGTTGAGGGTAATGATGTCCTTAAATGGGAATCTGGCTATTTTATGAATTAGAACACTTCTATCGGATTAATTTCACCAAAAACCACTTCAAATCCACAAATTTAATAGTAAAATCAGCTTCAAGAACTTGAAAACTCCATGGATACAAAAACTTGTAAAAATCAACAATTTCTTGTCAAATTGTACACAAAAACGTCTCTAATCACCAAGAATCAAACACAAATCATGAGCAAAAGCTCTGATACCACTTGTAGGTTCACATGACTCATCTCAGACCGATCTCGTGACAGGACGTCTCGATAACACGGAGTGCGTAATCCTACCGTGTTAACGTTTGTATACGAATTGATAATAGAAACAGCAGGTAAATAAACTTCTCTTTTTATATCACCAAACACAGAGTTTACAGAGTTTACTTCGCTTTGATTCTCTACGCTTACAGAACAGATTCTGTAAACTCCTATTTATAGACACAAACTCTGCAATAGGCGAACTTAACAAGTTCGCCTCAAAGATAAGTTCGCCTCTAGCAGAACTTGTTCTATCACTTAGACAAAATCTATACAATTACACAAAAACATAAAGACAATAATACCTAAACTATTACAAAGCTTTTGTCATACATTCTATGTCCTAACACGTAATTTGTTGACAAAGCTCAAAGCAATACTCGTTGTGATCTGATTATTCTCGACCTATTTACATTTCTGTTACACACTTTACGCACATTTTATATTTTATGTTATTTACTTTATCGTCAATTACTTTTCTATCATTTGCTTTTGCCGCTTCGCAAGCACACAACACCCACTCATTAATTAAACTGGTTAAACTATAACAAACATTGAGTATTGGAACTCGACCGTGTCCATTGGTTCGATACTTGGTTTTTACCTAAACTATATTACGTTGCGATAAGTACGCTTGCCTATTGTGTGTTTTTTTAAGTTATAAGTATTTATCACTTTATAAATATAAAATATGATCTCGTGAAACCTTTTCAATATATAATAAAATATATATTATATTTTATTAACTATACAAAAACACATCAGTCAGTCGTGTTACCCGCCTAACAGTTGCTTCGTCTTTTGGAGGGGCTTCATCTTATTGAATCTCCGGATATATGTATGTAGGAATTGGAGTTTGAAGAAGAGCTTTATGTTATTGCGGTTCATAAGCACATAGACTTTCTCATTCTCCCAGATGAAAATGGGTCGACTAGATGGGGAACCGGTTCGTGCCTAGAAAGGTTAATATTCTTTCGTAAGGAGTATTGCTTGATCGTCTTCCAGCTAGAACAAATTGGTAACTTGAAGTAGTTATGTTCTTTCTACTTTATGACATTTATATTCTAAAGAGACTGAATCAATGAATCACTTGGTCGGGGAGTATGATATGTCTGTGAGAACGTGGAATGTTATCGCAAGGTGGGTTGATTTGGTTCTTCCATTATCTAATAAAGCAAAGGATATTGTTGTTTGGTTAAACTCGGTTTCATTGTCGATACTAAAAAAGAAAGTGTTAGATGCTATTATGTTGTTGTCGATACTCGGTTTCATTGTCGATACTCAAAAAGATATTGTTGTTTAGAAATGACAAGGTTTACTACTGGCCATTTGGTCCAGTAGTAGCTCGGGAGCCTCACCATTTAAGAGGTCATCGGTTCGAATCTCATATAGACCATTGACCAACATTCGCCCTAATTAACCCTAAATGTCCATAGTTAACCAATACTGACCTTAATTTATCCTAATAGTCCCTAAGTTGATCCTAACTAGGGGTGTAAACGAGCCAAGCCGCTCGTGAGCTACTCGAGACCAACTTGTTAAAAACTCGAAACGAGCCTAGCTTAAACGAGCCTAAAAAAAAGCTTGTTTAGTAAACGAGCTCGAGCTCGAGCTTTCACTTATCGAGCTCGAGCCGGCTCTCGAGCCGGTTATTTATATACTTTTTAAAATAATATATTAAATATACATTTATAAAATAATATTAGTATATATAAAATTATGATAAAAATAACTAAATAATATATATTATGTTATATAAAATTTTATAATAAAATTTATACAAAATAATTATATATAAATATATATAAATTAATTAATAAATAAATAATAAACGAGCCGAGCCCGAGCCCGAGCCGAGCTTGAGCTTGAAAAACTAACCACGAGCCGAGCCCGAGCTTTAGAAATAAAGCTCGAATCGAGCCGAGCTCGAGCTCACGGAAAGTCAAACGAGCCGAGCTCGAGTCTAGTCGGCTCGGCTCGTTTACACCCCTACTAACTAACAGTAATTTCTCCTAATTTCCTCTATTGCCCCTAACTGATCACAATTAACCGATACTAATGCTAATTGACCCTAATTAATCATCATTGACTATCTAGAGGAGGTACAATTTTCTCTTAAAGCTATCCTAGGAGTTTAGATTTATATAGTCATGTGGTGGCATTTGCATGTTAGTTTCTCGGGCTCCGTGTTTCTTTGATGTTGTCTGTCCTTTTTTCATTATTCACTACTTGCATGTTTTCATCAATTACTGACTCTAGCAGCTTATTGTTTCTTGGGACCGTTTTTAGTTTCTTTTAATGTATTAAAATTTTGTGATTGTTTTTCCCATCGTTTTTGGGACCAAACTCTATACATGCGAATATTTTAAGTTGTTTTATTATTATTTTAAAATCGCGACTGTATTTGCGACCAAAACAGCTTCAGTAGCTATATTTACAACTGATAGTACGACGAATTTAGTTTTTTTTATTACTTTTTAAAATTGTTGACAGTATTTGGGATCAAAACAATTTCGGTTGCTATATTTGATTGTTTTCTTGCGGCCAAATTATTTAATGTTTTATTTTTAAGAACTAGCAATTATATTTGCGACGAAAACAATTTCGGTAGCTAAATTTGGGACTGTTTTGCGACCAAATTAATTTTTATTTTGTTTTTTTATACTTCATGAAATTAAAGACTGTATTTGCGCTATATTTGTAACCGTTTTACGACCAAAATAATTTAGTCGCTAATTTTTGCGATAGATTTTATTTAGGTGTTTAATCTTGCGACCGACTTTGGCTCGGTCATTAATTTTGCAACCGTGTAACGACCGAAATAATTTGCTCGCTAATTTTGCAATCAATTTTGTTTTGGTCGCTAATATTGCGACCGAATTTGATTCGGTCACTAGTTTGTGACCGAAACAATGTCGGTAGCTATATTTACGACCGTTTTTGCAACTAGATTAATTTTTATTTTATAAAATTAGCGACTGTTTTGCCACCGAAACATATGTGGTTGCTATATTAACGACCAAAAAACTTTAGTAGCTAATTCTGCGACCGAGTTTATTTCGGTAGCCAATTTTGCGACCGATTTTAGTTCAGTCGCTAATATGTTGCTAATTTTGCGACCGGTTTTGTCGGTCACTAATTTCGGTCGCAATTGCCCATTTGTGTAGTAGTGGGGGCATAAATACTCTAGGTGAGTTAGGGGGTTTTGCCGGTGACGGGTTTCCTCCTGGCCAGGGGTGGAGCACTCTGTTCTTCGGGTGAATTTCGATTTTCTTTGCCTTTAAAAAAAATGACAAGGTGTTCAAGAAGATTTGAGAGACACTATTATTATTATTAATACATACAATCACCAACAATGTTTAATTACCTAATTACCCTCCTATATTTTTTTATCTTTTATGACATTTTGGTAATTTGTAATTACACATTAAATAAATGCATAATTTCTTATTTAGCCCTTTTGGTTTGTTTAAATTTCACCTTTAGCTCCTAAGTTTTAAAAATTACAAACTTAACCCAAACTTTTGAGAGTTGATTACGGCTTTAGCCCCTGACGCTAGCGCCGATTAGTTATTAAATAAAAATAGTCCATGTGTCATCTAAGTGACTTATGATTGCAAACTTAATATTAAAATGAGTTAAAATCAGTAAAAAAATTAGTGATTTTTAGTGTTTTTTGTAAATTTTTAATGATTTGTTAATTGGTTTTATTGACTTTAAATCATTTTAGGGTTAAGTTTGCATAATACGTTTTCGTACTTATTTTTATGTACGTTTTGAGTTGGTCTACGTTTTGACGTAAATTTACTTGGAAACGAGTCGTTAAGATACAATACGTTTTCATTCGACGGGTACAATCGATGTAAATTTAGTTCGGAAACGAGTCGGGTCGATTGTGGTATATACTTTATCACGCTGCGTTTTGCGACGGCAAGTAAAAAAACTAGTTGTTAACTATTCCTTTTTACGGTTTGCAAATGGAAACAGAAAATTCAAGTTGAACTGAGTTGTTTGGCTCCAAAACCCTTCTGTAATTGTTCTGTTTTTTACCAACTAGTTTCTTGTTAGTCGATTTTATCTATATATTTTCAGCCGTTAAAATAATCAAATAAATTACAACTTCCTAAAGTTGATATAATATAATTAAAAATAGAAAACATATGTCCGTTGTAATTTTCGTTACTCATCTTTTATATTAAAATGACAATAAAATGCAGCTGCATTACACTAATGTATAACGTTAATAACCTATCGCTTAACGCTTATAATTACAATTTAATTAGGTGAAGTTTATTATATTTTTAAACAATTTACCTTAAATTAAACACTAATATGAAAGAAATGAAATACATAAGAATCCAAACTATATCTATACTACCTAATAAACAAGTAAATTATGAGGACACTTGTCACATTTTTAGGTCACCTCATTCTCATTTTCCCGCATCTCTCTGTTATCTTAATAGTTAACTGCACTATTTTAGTTAACTAAATTAATTATTTGTTTCAATTTTTATGTACACATTTTTGAATTTAAAATTAAGTTTATCATCAATTAATTTTTCAATAATATTTTTATAAATTCTATAAACCAAAAACAATTTTATAGCCATCTAACATTTAAAACCAAAAAAACTTTTAATCATATATTTACATATTCACATTGTTCTATTTTGACGAGTGTATGTGTTAATAGATTACATTATATTTTATTTAACCCGTATAATACACGAGTTTTAAAAACATAATTTTTTTATTACTAAGTATATCACATTAAATGTATTTAACCCGTAATACACGGAATTCTAACCGAGTATCCAATAAACAAGTCTAATAATATAAATTATTCCGGTTTAGACGAAAGAAATAAAGTTTATATAAAATACACGTTTACTTATTATAATCTAAATAAAATCCCATAGAGGATTAGAAAGTAGCTTTCAAGTTCTCATAAGTCATAACCATTAAACCCCCATTGGCCATGGGTGACACCGACTTTGTAAAAGTCTATGCCTATTTTAACACGTCAAAATAAAGTTGTATATTCAATTGTAATTAAATGAAGTGTTTTGTATATTGTTTAAAGTTTTAATATTAAAATGTTATAACGTATAGGTTAAGATCGAACTAGTGGGATATTACCGTGCGTTGCGTTGAGTCAGTTTTAAATATGAAAATGCAGATAAAAAAGCACGTAATGAACTCGAAAAAGTTATATAGTTGTAAAAATGTTCGTTAAGAAAAACGAAAGTGAATTTTACAAAAATCGTTTAACAAAATGATAAAACGTGTAAAGTTGTCGCATGCTCAGATCCAGCATTGTATATGTTTTTCACAAATATGTTAAAGAATCTAAATTAAACGTTGATGGCTTCTTTTTTTCTTTTTTTTGTTACATAGATATGTATATATTAAACAAAGAAATAGTCAAAATCTTTATAAAAAAGAGAGGGTATACTACGTTGCTGCCTATGAATATCATTCTATTTGTAATTATTTAGTATTTCGGAGTGAAGAAATTAGAAGTACATTACAAAACGTAGAGGTTTCAGTGACGGACTTATTCGTCATAATCCCATATGTCAAAGTGGCTTTCGTCTGTAATCAGTGGAAAAACAAGGCACGAGTAAAGGATTTACCGATAAAGTTTATCGAGGTATATATTTCCAAATGCTTTTGGTTTGTTTTATGTATATATAATATAATAGGATAGTACCCCGTGTATTACACGAGTTAAATAAATAAAATATTAAATAATTAATAATGAAGATTTAGGAAACATAAAACGATATTTAAAGATAGGATATTATTGAATTATGTATAAATAATTATTTTAACTAGTTTAAAAAACAACTGTTTTAAAAAAAATGTTTTTTTAGTAAAAATCTCGTTGTTTGAAAACTTCAGTTTTTAAATATTTTCTAAAAATTGTTTTTATATAACTTTTATTTTTTAGAGAGCGGTTTTAAAACATTTCGTATTTTTTAAAAAGTTCGGTGTTTTAGAATAAAATCATATTTTTGAATATTTTGTTTTTTTAAAGTGTGTTTTTAATAAAAAGATCTGGTTTTTCAATTTATTAAAAAATCTATTATATTATATGAAAAGGATATAAATAATATCAATACTATTTAATGTATCATTCAATAGGACGGAGAGACGGAAACGTAGTATAAAGAGGCCTAAACTTATTTCACGTGGCATCCTAGATTTTTATTTGTTATACATAGAAGATTTAACATTGCTAATGTATGTATAATGTATACTTTCAACATTAAAGAACGGTAGAAGCTATATATGGATTAACATAAATGTTAACCTCATTCTCATCGTATCTTGTATAATGTATACACTAGGTTATAATCTCATGTATTACACGGATTGAATAAATGTAATGTTATATACTTAGTAGTAAAAAAATTATGTCTTTAAAAACCCGTGTATTACACGAGTTGAATAAAATATTACGTGACAGTTATAGATTCTGTTAAATTATTTTTTAAATCATTTTTTTAGCTGAGTATTAATTTTTTTAAGTAACTGATAAATGTTAATTCATATTAAACTTTAGAAACCGGGTGTATTACACATGTTGAATAAACGCAATGTTATATATATATATTTAGTAATAAAAAATTACATATTTATCCAAATTTCCGTTAAAAAAAACATATTACATATTTATGAAAAACATTTTTTTTAAATAATTATAGAAATCATTATTATTTAATAGGAGAGAGAGACGAGAAACAAAAAATTATAAAAACAATTAAATTTTTTTATAATTAATAGGAGAGAGATGCGGGAAAAAAAAGTTAAGGACGCATGAAAAAAACTTGTATTTATTATATAGTATAGATTAAGCTTATTTTGCACCACATGTTCGTCACAACGTGTACATTATGTTTCAAATTTTATGCATCATTCTAAAAGATAAAACAATTCTTAGATTTTTCAAATACAAAACCATTTTATATAACTTCTTCTATGATAATTATGAAATTTTCATGATCGCAATTAAACATTATTTTTTTTCTGAAATACGATCTCAAAAGCCTCAAAATATAAGCAGTTTATTTTCTTCAAGTTTTACAAATTTAATTACTTTAAAAAATTACCTCAAAAATATAACCTAAATTCGAGGTCTCACATCATTGTAGATTGTGTCGGTTTGCCTAGTCGAATCTACATAATGGTTGCTAAAACTAGGGGTGTCAATCGTGTTGGGTTAACGGTTGACGGGTTGGCGGGTTGAATTATGCAAACCGAACACGACCCATATTCTTATTCGTGTAAAAAAGTACAACTCTAACCTGGATACACTTAAAGTCGTGTCAACCCGAACCTGACCCGTCAATCTATTTATTTAAATCAAAATCATAAGCTAGTAAATCCAAAATATAATTCATTTAAGTTAAACCGAAAAATAATTAAATAGTCATATCTGGAAAACATAAAAAAGAAAAAAAAATAGTATAAGTTAATTACTTTATGATAAACACTAAATACAAAAATAATTAAACAATCGTTTATAGAAAGTGAAACTAAAAAAAATAAATTTGAAACGTAAACGGGTTAGCGGGTCAACCCGTTTATTAAACATGTCAATCATAACCCGACCTGTTTTCTAAATGGGTCAACCAAAACACGACCCGTTCTTTAAACGGGTTGTATTTTTCAACCCAAAACCCATATTTTTTCGTATTGAGTTCGTGTCAGGATTTAACACCCCTAGCTAAAACATCCTATTGTCGTAGATTTCATTGATTAAAAGTAACACCATCGTTAAAAAAGTTATATTAAAAATGAAAAATATAAATAATGATTGATTATATCGAATGCAATTGGCACATGCATAGCAGGGAGTCATTATTAATTTCTAATCAATGACGATAAAAAGTTTATTTTTGCTTTAGTATTGTCTATTGCCCACTAATTAATCCACTTACAACCGAGATTAACCTAATAATTGTACTTAGCTTTCCAATATACTTTTGAAACATGAGAATTATAGTTTAATTGAATTAATAGTGTAATGAGAATGACTGAGTTTGGATTTATAAAATATCTTTATATGATTATCATTATTTAAAAATATAATAAAAATACATGTATGTATTTTTGGTGCACTAGAGACCTTGTATTTTCATTATTTTATTCAATTGGTTATGTGTTATACGAAGTTAGAAAAAAAGATCAGTGATTGAAGCAGCCATTATGTTGGCTTGATGGGTGATCTGGAGATTCGGAAATGACAAGATATTTTCAAATAAATCCAGTGCTCGAGATACTATTTTTGATATTATCATCATTTATTCATTTTTATGGTTTTCTAGTAGGTATAGAAAAACTAAAATAAGCTTCGTAGAGTGGTTAAAAACCCTTCCATGGCATTGTAGATTTTGTCTTTTCTCCTCCTATTTAACTTCTTGCTAATAGGGGCTTTTCTTTTTTAATAAAAACCCGTTAAAAAAGGGGGCGTTTGATTCATTCAAATTTTGACGAAGATGCATTCATCTGAATTAGATGCTAGATAGATATTTTCTATCAGTTTGGTTAAAAAAATTCAATGTAAGACTTGTTAGTTACGTAATGTAAGAAACAATAATTTAAATAAAATACATCAAAGTAATTCAATGTTATTTTAACATAGTGAAGGAATTAATAAAAGTAATTGAAATCTCTCGCTTCCCCGCACCGCTACTTGTAGCCACCATCACCATCAATGCCACCACCACTACATTACAACCTTAACAAATTTACCAATAAACAACGATTATTTCAAAAAGCTAAAAGTTTTGATTCAGATTTTGTAACTAATGAAATTAAAAACCTCAAAGCCCGTCGAGTTTATGGTATTCATCACATATGAGTTTTGCGTTTATTTTATATAAAGTTATAACAAAGTCTACACTGTGAAACCAAACCGTTCATAACTATTTGGTTTGGTTCAGATTCAAAGTCCAACAGTCCAGTTTCTGTTTTTAACAACCAAAAACCATTATTAACAGTTAAAACTAAAAAGTTAAAACCAGACTGTAAACACCATGCCATCACTTCCAAGAAAACATATGTTTTATCAATATTTTTTACAATTAGGTAAAATTAGGGTAATTTTGGATTGTAGCATAGAAACATGTACTATGGAATGAAGAATAAAATAATACAAGCCCCTTGTTATATGATTGGACGACTCCGAGCCCAAATGCGACAGTTCTGGTTGTGGGCCCCAACCATAACCATCAAATCCATCTGCCACTTGGTCCACACATTAAATCTAATGATAATCTAAAAAATTTTTTTTTAACGGTGAACATTGAATGTTCTGACGTCGCACCCCCGTCATATGAGAGAGCCCCGTCTAACTTCGGTCAATATGTTGTCTTAACCGGACCCACTTGACATTAGAGTTGGAGAGTATCTAAGGAAAAATCCCACCCAATACTGCCCTTCCGGGCTTGAGGGAGAGCCGAGGCTCAAACCCTGGATCGACGTGGGTAAAACCTAGGTGCATCAGCCTAAGCTAGGCCTCATTTGCATGCCGCAGAAACTAATATGGAGAGCAGAGATTGAACCTGAGTCACCAGAAACACCAACTCTTTCCCTTACCATTCCACCACTAGCTCATTGCCTACAAAATTTCTTTCTTAATACATGGTTTCAATTTATTGTTTTTAATATGATTAGATAAGTTATTATTGAAATTTATTATTTCTGGACAAATATGTTATTTCATAAGATTTGATGTTTCCTAAAAGGTGGGTGACATCATATATGATTTATTTCATTATTAAATTTTAGGTAAATTATATGAAAATGTAATAAATTTAAATAAAGTGTTTTGTATATAAAAACTTTTAAACTTATCATTAGAAAATGTAATATAAACACAATACATGTTTAAAAAAAATTAATTTTAATAATCCAAACTAAAACAAATCAGGTTATAATAATTCATACTAACAGTTTACGTAGTGATAGTCTTAACTTTCATTTTTATTGTTAAAGACACCGCGCGTAAGTAGTATAATCGTCATTGTTTTACAATGATAGTTTGTACAACAGAAATTACATTTTCATGTATGTTATCTTTTAATTTTATACGACCCATTAAAACAAAGATGACAAAAATTTAACTTAATTATTTTTTATCAATGTTTATAAACAACTACTTCTATAGTTGTTTCTCTGAGAAACTAATACTAACAAGGGTCTTGATATCGGTATACCACCCCCGCTTCATACACCACTATGTCTGTCACATTATACGATCCGTATTGCCTAGTTCGATTCGTTTTATCCTTGGTCAAACCAACAGAGTGTTCCAGACATGTCACATCAGCCACGTCGAAACATTCACACGGACTGGACTGGACTGGACTGTAAGTGAAAAAATGCTACAAGATCCTAAACAAAGAGGGCCATACCGTAACTATTAAAAACCCAAGGATTGTAAATGTAAATAAATGTAACACGATATCAAGCTAGCGTACAGATGAACCTAAGGTCATTTTGCAACATGATCGTAAACAAAGAGGGCCATACCGTAACTATTAAAAAACCAAGGACTGTAAATGTAAATAAGACACATCATATCAGTAGCCAGTAGGTACTACAAACACTTCCCCGCCCATATACACAAAACCCGTTTTCTGCGGCTGCGCTTCGTCGCGAGAGGATAAGACTACCTTGACCTCCATCCAACCATCCAACGGTCCACATTCTCCCATCAACACGTGTCATTATTCTACTCGTCGATATAATGCCGTACACCCCACCACCATAATCTCACACACACGTTATATAACCCCAGCTACATTTTAATCACATAATCACACCAATCATGTTACACTCCTCTCTCCGCAACTGAAATTAGTTTCGATCCGTTAACGCCGTTTGTTGCTAAGATCTACCGTTAATTTCAGCTTTGAAGATCGTTAACGGCGTTTGTTGCTAAGATCTACCGAAAATTCCGGTGAGTTATTGCTGAATTTGCTCGCCGGCGGTGAGGTATGGGGTACTCGTTCCCGGAGGAAGTGTTGGCGCATGTGTTTTCGTTCATAACGTCGCATACGGACCGGAATGTTGTTTCATTGGTGTGTAAGTCGTGGTACGAGATCGAGAGGTGGTGCCGGAGGAGGATTTTCGTCGGAAATTGTTACGCCGTGAGTCCGGCGATGATGATTCGGAGGTTTCCGGAGGTGAGATCTGTGGAGTTGAAAGGGAAACCGCATTTTGCGGACTTCAATTTGGTGCCGGACGGTTGGGGAGGGTATTTTTATCCGTGGATCTGTGAAATGGCTAGGGCTTATCCGTGGTTGGAGGAGATTAAGCTTAAGCGGATGGTGGTTACTGATGAGAACTTGGAGTTGATCTCGAAGTCGTTTAGGAACTTTAAGGTGTTGGTGTTGTTTTCTTGTGAGGGTTTCAGCACCAACGGACTTGCTGCCATTGCCGCCAATTGCAGGTGAAATTTATGTAATTGTATTGATCTGTTTGTGTGGATGAATGTTTGAGGTAGATTTTGGGAGTTAGGTTTAATATCGAGCATCATAATTAGACAAATATTAGTTAATGCAATTTGTTGTTTGTTAGATGGTAACAGTAAGTCAGTAACACTTTTATCTGTTTAATATTGAGCATTATGATTAGACAAACAATTAATCACTGTAATTTGTTGTTTGCTAGATGGTAACTACTTATAAGTCCTAACTCGTAGAGTGATTGTTTGGTGCCAAATTTGAACTGATTGTTTCATGCTAATCCATGTGTTAATCTGTACTTTGTGAATAATTTGATGTTCATAGAAATCTGAGAGAATTGGATTTGCGAGAGAGCGAAGTGGAGGACCTGAGTGGTCACTGGTTTAGTCACTTCCCTGATTCTTGCACCTCATTGCAGTCCCTTAACATGTCTTGTTTGGCTTCTGAGGTGAGCTTTTCAGCCCTCCAACGCCTCATTGCTCGCTCACCCAACCTAAAGACTCTTCGACTCAACCGTGCGGTTCCCCTTGAGAAACTCTCCACTCTACTGCGCCGCGCTCCACAGCTTGTTGAATTAGGTACAGGCGCGTATTCTTCTGAAATTCGACCTGATGTGTACGCAAATTTGGCAGAGGCTTTCTCTAGATGCAAGGAACTTAAGGGTCTTTCTGGATTTTGGGATATTGTTCCTTTTTATCTTCCAGCTATTTATTCTGTTTGTTCTAGACTCACCTCGTTAAACTTGAGTTATGCCACTATACAAGGCCCGGATGTTACCAAAATCATCACCCAGTGTCCTAATCTGCAGAGTCTGTCGGTAAGTCTTATGTCTATGGCAGATTACATATTTTTGTTTCATGTTTTATGTCTATGGCTATAATTAATGATATATGTGCTTACAGGTACTGGATTACATTGAAGATACCGGGCTCAATGCCCTTTCTTTATCCTGTAAGGATTTAAGAGAACTAAGGGTTTTCCCATCTGACCCGTTTGTAGCCGATGCAAATGTATCCTTAACAGAACAAGGTCTGGTTGCAGTTTCTGAAGGGTGCTCCAAGCTCCAATTTGTTCTTTACTTCTGTAGACAGATGTCAAATTCTGCATTGACCACCATTGCTAAGAACCGCCCTAACCTAACCTGTTTCCGTCTATGCATTCTTAAACCACGGGCCCCTGATTACCTAACCTTTGAGCCACTCGATGCCGGTTTTGGAGCCATAGTTGAGCACTGTAAACAACTTCAACGTCTCTCATTATCTGGGCTTCTCACAGACTGTGTGTTTGAGTACATTGGGAAACGGGCTAAGAAATTAGAGATGCTTTCCATAGCATTTGCTGGTGATAGTGATTTGGGCTTGCATCATGTGTTATCGGGCTGTGACAGCTTGCGGAAGCTTGAAATTAGAGATTGCCCGTTCGGGGACAAGGCTTTGTTGGCTAATGTTTCCAAATTGGAGACAATGCGATCCCTTTGGATGTCTTCATGTTCGGTTAGTCTTGGTGCATGTAAGCGGCTGAGCCAGAAGATGCCTAGGCTTAATGTTGAAGTCATTGATGAGCAGGGGGACTTAGATTCCAGACCTGATAACTGTCATGTTGAGAAACTTTATATATACCGTACGGTTGCTGGGCCACGGTTTGATATGCCTAGCTTTATGCGGACTATGGATCGAAACCCTACATATAGGAGGTATTCACTTGAAAACCTTTTTCTGAATCGGTAGATTTGGGTTCTGTTTATCTCTAACCGGAGGGGTGTGAATTTCTGGCTCGAAGTTTGTGGGCTTAGGTTTAGTCTAAATGGGTTCGGGTCAGGTTCCGTCGAACCCACAAACACATTTAGCTAAACGGGTCGTGTTAGTGTCAATCCGACGGGTTTGCGGGTTGACATGTTTGACTCATTTATTTTTATATTTTTTAAAATGTGTTTTATGTAATAAAGTAACTACTTAGGTAGTTTTTATGTCAAAATTTAATTGTTCAAATATAAATTGGCTTAGTTTAAACATAATTGCTTAAAAATATGTAAGTTTGTAATTTTAAAGCATTAATATTAAGAAAGGTAAATAAGATTATTTCTAGGTCAAGCAGGTCGTGTTCGGGTTCATGTCTCTGGCACGATTTTTGGGTTTGTGTTGGGTTCGACCCGTCAACCCCCGAATACGACCTGTTTTGCAGCCCTAATAACGGGTCAAAATTAACTAAAAAAGAAAGGGTCAATATGGTTGAAAGAAAAGGCTTGTTATGTATTGAAATTGTACACCCAATCCGACCCGTTACAAGAACCCTGTTTACCCCCAAATAACCGTGTTCAGCATTCGCGCATAGCTCAGATTTGTGTTTAAATTTTGTTCTACATATTGTACACATTCTGAATGAAATCTGATGCCCATGTGCAGCTAGGATGATATGTTGCTGCACATCTAAGGAACGGGTCAGGACAGAACGACATGCTTGAGTTCTTTTAGAGGTGCATATTTCTGTCTTCATTTTTCCTTTCGATCATTCGAGATCACATTTCTGAAGTGATTCAATCAGTTTCCGCGGCTTTTATTTATTTCTGAATTTATGTTCAACTGGGTTCAGGAACTGCACCATGGTCATACCCACCATGCCATAGAATCCAATGATTTCAGTGTCTAGACTGATAAAATTCAAAAAAAAAATGTTTATTTGATTGATGGTCAACTTATGAGTGATTAGTATGAGACTGTTGAAAGATTACATGCATCAAAAGTTGTAAATTTTGATGATTTCTGGAGTATTTGATGACCCACCATATTTGCAGAAAAAAAGAAGCTTTTTTTGGTTGATGATGGCCACTCATCATCACTCATCATTCATCTTATTCCCTCTTTGATCTCTCATCATTTCATCAAACCTGAATTCACTCAAATTACCCATAATTATTAAATACATCTTAAGTTTTTCTACATAATATCTTTAACTATAAAATTAATATTTAACAAAAACCCTTTGAACATTATTGTATCATTGTTTATCTTACAAAAGAAATATAATTCTTAATTTCACTTGATTGTTCAGTGTCATTCAAACACCACTACCTAACTCCACCAACCACCTTAAAAGGTCAAAAAGCTGATATTGATTCATAATTAGGGATGTTCACATTCGGGTTGGTTTTGACAAAATTAGCCTCTACAGTTAACGAAATGGCAAAGCAAACTGGCTGGGTTGATAGGTTGTTTGACGGTTCGAATAGGCTTTGTTTACTTTTCTAAAAATCGTTAATTTGTTATAGTTTACGCCATCGATTCCAAGTTCCAAACCGCCACCAAATGGCAAACCAAACTGTTGATAACAAAACTTTCGTTTCAAGGTTTGCTAAAGAGATTGAACATGATTCAAATGTAAATTATAGTACATTTCAAGGCCAAAAAACGCTATTGAACTAACAATGGAACTCGTAACGGACGATGTTTTCTGAATGAGTTTGGATGTGATCAAACCAAAAAACTAAGGTTCTAAAAATCATATGATTGATAGGGTTAGAATAATCATAAAGTTAAAAATTATTTAAATTGAGTATATGTGATATTTTTAGTTCAGATATATATGATATTTACCTATGTTTGTAAGGGTATATATAAAATATATATTATAAAGATTAAAAGATTTAATAGCCTTCTTTTTTTGATTTATTTTAAGCTTAGATCATGTGGTATGGTCTCGTGAGAGACCTTCCGTAAGAGACCTCACGCTAGTGAGGGAGGGCACACCACCCCTTTGTTTTCGTGAGAGGGTTAGTGAGCATCTTCCGTGAGGTTCTTCACGGGAAGGAAACGGGAAGGAGAATAACATGTGGTTGTACCTTGTGTTTGTATATTTGTACCATTTGTTTAATGCATTTAATTCTCACACCATCCTCACCCACTTAGGTATTTCCCTTGTCAAGTCAGGTTGGTGTGAGATTTATAGAATTTGACGTAGTGCCACGTGGTTAGTTTGAATAGTTTCTATCCAAAATAATGAGTTGACTTGGTGATACATGATTTTGATATTTTTTTGTCGTTTAAAAATCATGATTTCTAGTTTAAAATAATAAGTAAGATGATTAAAAGGCAGATTTGACATAAAGTACATCTTTCATAAATAACCAATAAATTTTAACATGTTTACTAGGATAAAATTATATTTGAAATATTATGACACAAAAAAAATTATCCCATTTAAACCAAACAAGAAAATAAAATGATATTTATAATAAAACTCCCTTAACTGATTGCATAATTCGGACAACTTTGACATGAAATGAAAGTTATGGGCTTATTTCAGAAAACAAGTTAAAGTACAGGGACTATCAAGTAAAAGTTTCTACAATTCAGGGGCTTGAATGAATGATATTCGTTACAGCTTTTAGGCGTCATTCAATCTAATCAAAGATAAAAGGAAATCTTTATTCTCTCTCCTCTGCAACTACCAACACTTCCATCCACGCTCGTTAACGGTGTTTAACAATTTCTCGTCAATAAGTTCCTACCAAAATAAAACAAAACACGATTTGATGGTTTACAGATTGTTGTACGTTATTGAGAGGCGGTGGCGGTGTAGGATTTTTGTCAGAAATTGCTGTTACGCAGGAAACCTTAAAATTCACATATCAAGTACTTCAATCCGATGGTACGTACGTGGTAGCATCAGTTAGCTGTTGTGTTTACGGTTAAGTACTTAGAGCACCTCTAGCGGGCTCATCCACCCCAAACCGGACGAAGAAGCGGATGGAGGCACCACCAGAGGTAGAGGTGCGCATTTCGAGTATCCTCAAAAACAGGGCAGACCCTAGGTATGTGCGGGGTGAGCGACCGCGTAGGGCCCAGTTTTTTCTAGAGGCCCAAAATTATAAATTATATATATATATATACATATATATATATATTATATAAAAATATATTTAATATAAAATGAGTTTAAAAAAGAAATTACAATTAACAATTAACTTATGGGTCAAATAAACCGAGTTTAAAACCTATTAACATTTACTCTATCATTGGTCCATATCCAAATTAATAATTTTACCTAATAAAAAATACATACGGCAAAATTCAATCGGATGAATTCAATAAATGGAGGTTTTTGAATTGATTTTTTTTGAAGAAAAAACAAATCTAGTATTGTTATAATTTTCATTATATTAATGAATTTTTTTTCAAGATATTTAGCTTTGTATTTTATTTTTGAGTGGCCCATTTTCTTTAGTCACACAGGGCCCCCAAAATCTCAGGGACGACCCTGCTCAAGGAACCAGTTCTGGTTCCGGGTATGATCGGTTCCTGAAAACCGTGTATTAGAAAGAACCGGTTCGGTTCCAAGTTTGGTTCTTGTTTAAAAAACCATACCCTACGTACACGGTTCCGGGTATTCAAGAACCGGTTCCGGTTCCAGGTATCTGGGCGGGTTCAGTTCCTTTTTTTGTGCACCTCTAGCTGGAGGGGTTATCTGGTTGTGTCTGGTTGGTGGGTTTGTTCGGAAATCCAGATGGTGGTGAACGGCAATGGTGGGCCCCCAATCCAATAAAATCTGATTTTTATATATATTATTTTTAATTAGGTTAGATTCCCGTATATTACATAAGTTGAATAAATATAATGTTATATACTAAGTGATGAAAATTTACGTCTTTAAAAACCTATGTATTACACCAGTTGAATAAACCCGTGTATTACACATATAATATAATCAGTTAACACATACGCGCGTCAAAATATGTCTTTAAAAATCTATTTTGACGTGACAGGTATACATTCTGTTAAGTTAATTTTTAAAACATTTTTTTTTCTAGTCGGGTATTATTATTTTTTATATAATTGATAATTGTTAGTTCATATTAAATTCATTTAGTTAATGTATAATAATTATTATCCATAAGGCTAAGGGAAGTGGTTCAACATTTCCATATTTTCACACCCCTCCACGTCAGCGTCACATAAGATTTTACAGTTTTTTCATATTCTCCACATTAGAGAGGAATGGTTCCACATTTTCACACTGTCACGTCATTTTATTTTTGTAATTTAATTTAATATTAATTTGTTTTAATAATTTAAAAGAAAAAATATTAATAATAAAAAAAGAAAAATACATTAAAAACTTAATGTAAAAGATAAAGAATTTCATTAACTTAATGTAAAAGAAGCAAAAGGAGTATTGTATGATTTTTTATAACTTTTATCAACAAACAATTCATTTTAGATTAGTTCTTTTTTTATGTTTGGAATTTAATTTGATCAAAATAGCTAATTAAAAATTAAATAAATTTATTCAATTGAGTAGGTTTGGATTTGTTTAAAATTGGAAAAGGAACACGCAAGATGCTTTTTTTACATATTTGTATTTACTAATTAAAATATAATAAAAAACATAAATTAAAATACATTAAAAAAATAAATATAAAAAATGACCATATTCTTCTCCAGCCGTGAAGGATTCCACGGGAAACCACGACACTCGTGGACCACGTCTAGCCACACTGCCATCTCACCTCCACGCTATGTTTCATGGGAGGTACTCCCCTCAGCCTAATCAAACAATTAGTATCCATACTTAGATTAATATGTAATAGGAGAGAGAAGCGAGAAAAATATAATGAGAATGAATATGGAGGCGACGCATGACACTAAAAACCTTTATTTATTATATAATATAGATATAGATTGTTGATTTTTAGTTGTGTTTAATTGTATATGTAAATAATTATATTTGAATTGTATATCTTAAAAAATCTAATTAGTTTTAATTGTATAATTTACATAATTATATATACTAGTAATCAACATCAGGGTCTTTTACTCATTTGGCCGAATACTTTTGATACTCCTGTCACTTTGGCTATGGATTTTTCTAATCTATTGTTTTCACATTCCTCTGATCATCCTGATATTTTACTTGTTTCCAAGAGTTTTGATGGTTCTGTTTTTGGGTCTTGGAAACGCGCCATGTCAATTTCCTTATCCGCCAAATATAAAATTCGGTTTGTTGATGGGTTTGTTGCTAGGCTTCTCACCTCTCCAAATCTTAACTTATGGAAGAGGTGTAATGACATGGTCATTTGCTGTATTAATAACACTCTATCTACAAAGATCAGTGGGAGTGTTATTTATATTGAGACTGCTCGTCAGCTTTGGGATGAGTTAATTAACCGATATGGTCAAAGTAATGTGGTTGAATATTATCAGTTACAAAAGAGTCTTTCTGACATGTCTCAAGGACATGATGATATTGTCACTTACTTCACCAAAATCAAGTCTATTTGGGATGAAATCAATGCCCTCGAGCCTATCCCTCCTTGCACTTGTGGTAATGCCCGACTGATGGCAAAACATGAGGCTAACCACTGTTTAATACAGTTTCTTATGGGTCCTAACTCATACTGTGAGATGATTTAGGGGAATACTATTATGATAAAGTCTCTTCTTTCCATCAATCAAGCTTATGCTTTTCTTATTCAAGATGAGAAATAGAGGGAGTTTCACTCATCTCCACAGTTTATCCCTCAGAATGATTCCATGAATGTTACTATGCAAGTGTCGAGGGGTTCTGGTAATCGAAAGAGTATTGTTTGTACTCACTGTGAAAAGACGGGGCATGATGTTGGTAAATGCTACAGTCTAATTGAGTTCCTTAAAGACTTCAAATTTACTAAACCACCAAAGCTTGCTGCAAACGGTGCCTACTGCTTTTGTTTCTGGTTCATCATATGGTATATCTACATATTTGTGCCAATAGTGGTCAAGTATAATATCTAAATATTTGTGTATGTGTAGTCATAAAAGGACAAATAGAAATAAAGATGATGATTAAGTATTGCATTAATGTGTGGTCATAATTAGGGCTGTAAACGAACCGAACCAAACGAAGCCTTGTTCGTGTTCGTTCGTTAAGCATTTAACTTTTTCATTAACGGTTCACGAACACTAATCGAACGAAATTTCTTGTTCGTGTTCGTTCATTAATGAAATGTATTTGTTCACGAACGGTTCACGAACGGAACCGAACGAAGGCTAGTTTGAGACTTTTGATATCAACCATAATGTCTTCCGAAATGAACATTTAATAAGATCATTTTAATATCAAGTTTTTTGTACTTGTATCGAACTTACTTTATTTGGTTAATTTTAGGGTAAAAAATAAAATAAAAATTAAAGAATATATAAAGTATAGATAATATAAGATAGAAACATACAAATTTTTTTGATGAACAACATAAACAAACGATACATAAACGAACACAAACATAAATGAACATAAACGAACAAAAACGAACGAACGTTCACGAACACGTTACCGGACGTTCACGAACACAATTGAACGAACGAGACCTCTGTTCATGTTCGTTCATTTAGTTAATCGGACAGAATTCCTTGTTCATGTTCGTTCATTTATTAAACGAACGAACATAAACGAACTTCCCGTCGAACGGTTCACGAACTGTTCGCTAAAAGTTCGGTTCATTTACAGCCCTAGTCATAATCCACCAAAAAAGGAACTCAACAACATAACCACCGATTACAAATATAAGATGCATTATAATGCATAGTAGGGAAATAGGAAATAAACTCAATTAGTATCATAAGCCAGAATGAGTAAGCGGATTTCAAATTTTCGATTTAGTGAATGGAAGTTGACTGACTTCAAGTCTTCAGCTGGATTTCAATTTTTTTAAGCGGGCTTTAGGGGGCTGTTAAATAAATTGGAAGGTGCCTAACCATTTTTGCTTTATTATTATTATTATTATTATTATTATTTTTTAAATATTTTACACTACTGGGCTGATTTTGAGAGGGTGTCTTTCCACTCACTGGGGCCAAGATAGATCCACCACCGGGGGTAGTGGTGCACAAAAAAACCGGTTTTTTTTTTTAACCCGGTTCAAACCGGCAAACCGGTTTGGGTTAAACCGGTTTGGACCAAACCGGTTCGGGTTGCCCAAAAACCGCCGGTTTGAAACCGGTTTGAGGATTTCTGAAGAAAAATCGGGTTGGGACCGGTTTTGGCTAAACCGGGTTAGAAAACCGGTTTGAACCGGTTTTTTTTAAATGAATTAAATAACATTAAATATCATTTATTAAATGAATTAAATAGCATTAAATAGCATAAGATATCATTAATAGCATTAAATAACATTTATTAAATGAATTAAATAGCATTAAATATAATTAAATATAATTTATTAAATGAATTAAATAGCATTAAATAGCATTATATATCATTAAATAGCATTAAATAACATTTATTAAATGATTTTTAAAAAACATAGTAATTAGCATTTATTAAATGATTTATTTAATTAAATCAAAAATTAAAAATATAAATTTTTTTTTTAAATAAAAACCGGTTTAAACCGGTTTTTTAACCCAAACCGGTTTAAACCTACCCGAACCGGTTTGACCGGTTTACATATTTCCACCTCCAAAACCGGTTTAACCCGAACCGGTTTGGGCTCAAACCGGTTTTGACTTTTCGTTGACCAAACCGGTTCGGGTCGGTTTGAACCGGTTTGGGTTAAAAAACCGATTTGTGCACCACTAACCGGGGGTAAGTCGAATTAATGGTATCGTGGTAGCCATTTTCTTTCAAGATAGATGTAAGGCTAAATCCGAGCAGTATTTTCAAGATATGCAGAGTTTAATTCCCGGAAGTACTTTTTCCTTCTTATTTCTTTCAGTTGGTCAAAGATATATGCATCATCACTTAACCCAAACTCGACATGTTAATGTAAACGAGTCATAAAGGTTGTAACTTGTCAGTTGGTTGCAATAAAGTTATAAAAACGTTAATTGTATATGAAAACCATATAACTTTAATTAAGTTGAATTGAGAATATGTTTTATTTTAATACAACTCGAAGATGACCATGTCTATTAGAAGCGTTAGACACGTCAATCAATGTTTATTTTACGTGTAGAGTTCATGTGTGATTTTCGTAACTATTTCAGCTGTATACATTAGTTTAATTTTAATAAAACTAGTTAATTAATAATAACATAAGTGATCAATGAGTGAGATGCCACAAGTTAATCTGATTTCTCTCATCCTATCGTGCCAAGTCGGTCATCATGTTAGGATTTAAAGGAAGATTTTTTTTGATATGATGTATAAATAGGCAAATGTTATTAATATTATAATTTTACACTAATAATCCTAAACTACTACATTATCCAGGTTTAAACAAACATGTGCCTCTATCAAGTAGAATAGCCTCAAATCCATAAAAGAGTAACTATTTAGTTTTAGTTTTACTGTGCATGATATATACATTGACACGGCACCTCTATTATGGGTCAAGTCTAGTGGGCTTCGATATTAACCGATTAGGTTCAACCCAATCTTACATATAAAAGGGACTTCACCCCATTAGTAAGGAACAACACTCAAACTTGGAGGTGCACAAAGAAACCGGATTCGAATTTGATCCGAAAGATAATCCGAAATCGGGTCCGACCCTAACAATATAAAATAGAACCAGACCATATTTTGAAGGGCATTTCGGAACCGGTTCCCAATCGGACAAAACAGAACGGAATCTAACCAGTTCTAGCCGTTAGGGAAAAAAAAGGCTATATAGCCGTTATTATAGCCATTTTTTTTGGGTTTTTGAGACTTAAAACTTAGTATAAATAGGTATTGGGGGTATGAGTTACTTCACAACAATATTCTAGTTTTCAAAACACAAAAACGCTCTCAAAAAGCTCACTTTTTACGCTCTCATGGTTTCCACAAGCACTCAAAATTCCGTTGGTGGTTCTACTAGCGACGCCACAGTGGTGAGAGTACTTCCTTGCTCCCGAAACCAAAAGATATGGGCTCATTTTGAGTTATGCGAAATGTTGAACGGTTTGCAAAAGGCTCGTTGCAAACGTTGTGGTAAAATTTTGTGTGATGTGGGAAATAACACTTTGAGGAAACATATTGGAAGTCATTCAAAACACAATCAAGGTGAAAATCAAACTCAAATTGGAAGGGATAGAGGAGTTTGACAATACAATGTCGAGAGGGTTCGTGAGAGAATGACATATTTCGTCATTCAAGAAGGATTGCCATTTGATCACTTTGATAACCCGCGCTTGATGAGGATGATACAAGACACGCTTCAACCGAGTTACATAAATGTAAATCTTTCTACTTTAAGAAGATATTGTTTAAAAATGTGGAAAAGAGCTAAAAAACAATTAATTTTAGCTTTTGAAAGTTTAAATACCGGCATTAACTTAACCACCGACGTTTGGTCCGCGTCACATGGTTTAACCGAATCGCACCTTTGCATTATGGCACATTGGGTTTAACCCGAGTTGTGGCGAATGATAAAGCGTACAATTGCGTTTGATTATTTTAGATATCCACATACCAGTGAAAACTTATTTTATATTTTAGACTCAGTAATTCAAACTTATAAAAATTCAATCAAAAATATTTTCAATATTTTTTGATAACCATTCAAATAACACAAATGCGGTGGAAAAATTAAAAATAAAATATGAACCACCTTATAACGGTGGTTTCTTTCATAGTCGATGTGTTACACACATCATTAATTTGGTTGTGCAAGACGGTCTAAACGTTCAAGAAATAAGAGACGTGAAAGAAAAATTTAAAGTGATGTTACGAGAAGTTTTTAACGCAAGCAAACAAAAGATATATAAACTATAGAAACTTGTGCCAACAAAGAAATTTCATCTTTTAAGTTCGAATTGGGACGTACCTACTAAATGAAACTCGACATGAAAAATGTTTGAATCGGCCTTAAGGCAAAAAGTTGTTTTAAAACATTTCCATTATGAACTTGACCAAAAGAATCATTGTTCACAAAAAAAAAATGATAATACAAGTTGGGATACGATCGAGAAACTAACTAACTTGTTTGAGGTTTTTAAAAATGCAGCTACATGTTTATCGGGAGTTTATTATCCCACGTCTTCGCTAATACTTCAACAATTATATTTAATATGTAATAAATTAAAAGAGTTTGAATATCACATCCCTATTTTTACAGCAATGATAACACCTATGAAAGCTAAATTTAAAAAATATTTTTTGGAAATGCCGACCGTTGTTACATGTTCGGCCGCCTTAAACCCAAAGATTAATGTAACCGGTGTTGAAACCTTAAGTGGATCAATATCGGGCGATTTAAATATGTACAAGGAAGGCCCTAATTTTGAATCAAATGCAATAAAAGATTTCAACTGGGCTTTTCAAAATATGTTTGATTATTATTTACGAAAATATGGTGGTTGTGGTAATCCATCAAACATACGTGAACTAATGGCTTCATGTTCAAGTTCTAGTAGTTCAAGGAATCCGATGCTAAATTTATTTAACACTTTAAGAAACGAAAATACTAAACGAGCTCGTGGAGATATCAAGCAACCGACTTTATTTCAACTCTAAGATTCGAAGAGTTTGAAAACTTTGATATCTTGAGTTGGTGGGAAGGAGGGGAATCCCAATATCCCATTCTAGCCGCAATGGCCTGTGACCTACTAACCGTACAAGCTTCCACGGTAGCTTCGGAATCTGCATTTTTCTCTTAGTGGCAGGGTTTTGTCTTTTCTAAGAACGAGGCTTACATTGGAATATATGGAGATGTGTATTTGCTTGTAGGACCATTTGGATGCCGCCGAACGTGTACAAGATGTTGCAAAACTAGAAGGCGAGCTTGACATTGAACAAAAGAAATACACGAGTTCGAAGTTGAACAAGGTCGGCGAATCCACTTTCGGACGAAGAACAAGCTTATAATGAAGTTTAACGTATCTCAAGCGAAGAACATTGAAAACCGATGTTACAAGGACTAAGATGACGAAGAACGAGCCACAATAAATAATATATATTGTGATTTTATTATGTTTCTTATAACTTTTTTGGACAAACTTGTGTTAAATCACTTAAAAATAATAAAACGTGTATTTTATACTTTATGTTTGTTTATTTTTTAAAAAATGAACTTAAAAAAAAAAATCTGTGGAACCGGTTTTTTTTTCTGGTCCGGTTCCAAATGTCAGGTCCGGTCCTAATAGGTTCCACATCTTCACTCCCATCCGGTTCCACTATGTCCTGTCGTTGACCATCGTTGACATATATGGTCCGGATCCAAACCGTCGAATCCGAAAAAGATCGGATTTGTGCACCTCTAAAACTCTTTTTTCCACCTCTCAAAATATTTCTCTCTCTACACATACTTATCTTCTATTCATGAGGACTTTTATCTTTTCTTTTTCAACGGCATGACGACTTCTATCTATTGGTGAAAGTGTGTTTAATTGGTAATCCTTCGGACATAAAACAGACATTTGTAATACGATTTCCATACACTTTAGCGACGAGAATTACCTAGAGATCACCGACAAGACTATTAGGAACGGATTACCAACGGATTATGATTACGGTTACTAGCACAGTTTCATTGATAAATTAGCAACCACATGTTCACTGAGATTACCGACGAATTTTTATGGTTGGTAATTAATTTTATTTCAAAAAAATATATATATATTTTCGTTTTTATGTAAATATAAATAAAATGTAAAAATAATGTTATACCGTAATCCAAAAAAAATTCTAATTATATTATAACAAACATTAAATACAATATATGCTTATACTTTATACAAAATATATAAAAGATCTAGCTAGGTAAAGAGAGGATCGTGGGTGTTGTTGGTCATGACTGTTGTCGAACCAACTGTTCTTCCCCAGTCAAACGAGCACGTCGAGCATCATGTGTAACGACTCCACCTCTACGTCCTGCGTCACCTCCCCATGTGAGCACCTCATTGTTATGTGCCAGCATCTCAGCATTACGTGCCTCTATTTCTTCAACCTTTTCTTTTAATGCTGCAAGCAACAAACGTTAAACAAATGATTAGTTTTTTATTGTCGATATACTAAATAGATTATATAAAAATAATTACATACCTATGGAACAGGATGAGGAGTGTGAGATCTCCTGGTGTTAGAATTATAGACCTCCCCAGTTATGGTATAATAGGGATCGTGAGTGACCCTGAAGCCGAAGATGTGCATGTTCTTCTAGCCTTCAAGAGACGCCTCCCACGGTTGTGGTATTCAGATTAGGATCGATATTAGCATATTTCTTAAGAAATTGCTCATTATACGTCTCCTATATTTAACCAAACAAAAAATAAAAGGGTTAGTTTATCAAGATTCGACATTGTAATTGTTATAATTATAACATATCCATTATATATTAACAAGTCTCTTAATGTTATCCTAGGAATGGCAGCAACTAACCATAAGAAATATATCATTTCAATAAACTAGTAATTACATTTGAATAATTAACATACCACCGCGTCCTTCGCCTTTGGATAAACATAACTCGGTGCAGACGACGACTCCCCTACCACCGCTTTGTGTACGTCATTGTAAAAAGGCGAGCATAGACGTATCATATCCGTTCTCTGTGATCTACAGTGAAAGGTTACGTTGTTAGATATTAAACAAATAGAAATGTAAGAGGGAAAGTAAACAAAAACATACATCTCTTATGATGTTGTGCCGTATTAACTGATCCCCCGATGTGTTGAAACAAACCCGATAATAGGTGTTGTGATTGTCCCTAGAGGTCTTCGACTACGTCTTCAAGTTGTCGATGTCTCACACCTATTACGAAAAAAAGTCAGAAAATATTATTATAAAATATACATGTAGCATATTAAATTATAATTAGTAATAATTAAGTACCCTTTCGATCATCTCGCGCCAATCGATCAATGATATCCATGGTTGAGGATGTCAGCGATATCTTGGTCCAAGATAAGGTCGTTGTAACGGTTCACGCTCTTGAGCCATATTTTGTAAATCTAGTCCTCTATGCTGGGATGACCGGTTACCAAAAATGCTAAGATTTTGAAAGAGGTTACCACTTACGGTAAGCTCTCAGTTACCATATAATGAAACAATTACCGACGGAAGTCACATCGGAAACCTGTCACACCAACAACCGATTAAAAGCCTGGGCATGTATCCTATATGATATCTTATCCTTAACATCACCAATGGATTATTGATGACCAATCCGTCGGAAAGCCTTCCGACAAACAAGCAAATGCTGAAACTGATAGTGTTAGTGGTCGTCATTAATCATCTCAAGTTCTCAGGTTACGATGTGTGTCGGTAATCCATCAATGATTACCGACGGATCACTCACGAAAATATACTTTTCTATTTTTTAATATGTTTGGTGGGTTTCATCGATGATTACCGACGATCCCTTATGTCGGTAAGAGTAAACTGTCATTTTTGTCTCTGTGGTTTGGTTAATATTGTCACTTTCATCTGGTAGTTTGTTTTTTTGTATCTGGGTTCTCGTGGTTTTAAATATTGCCACTTTCATCTAGTCAGCTAACATCATCTATTTTTCTTAGTTATATGAGGGTTATTTTAGTCTTTTTACATATTTATTTTATTTCTTCATCTTTTAACTCTCATTTATTAATCATCCCCAATTTAACCTCTAATTTAATCATCCCCCTGCTGACCTTCTTCCTCTTTTCCTAACCAATTTCCGACGGGGGGATGGTTTAATTATAGGTTAAATTGGGGATGATTAAAAATGAGAGTAAAAAATATGAAGAAATATAACAAATATGTAAAAGGACTGAAATACCCCTTATTTAACTGAGATAAATGGATGGAGTTAGTTGACTAGATGAAAGTGACAAAATATTAAAACCACGAGGACCCATATACAAGAAAACAAACTATTAGATGAAAGTGACAATTTTAACCAAAACATAGAGACGAAAATGACAGTTTACTCTACATCTAATATACTTGTACTCACTTGACGCGTCAAGTGTTATTGGGCCTTTGGTATCGAGACCTTCTAATTCATGTGTCATTTGTGGTGTTTACAACCTTATTCTTTGCTTGGAGTGGGAAAGAATAACCCAACTCACTAATTAGGACGGATCTCAACCTTAAGGCTCTCTTCATCACACTACAAGACTCATACACTCTACATAGAATTTGTAGTAACATATAACATATGAAAAAACATATGGTCGATAAATATTTTTTTATCTATTTTTATCTATTATATAGTTATCAGCAAGTTGCCCTCAACAAGTTTAGAAATCACATCAAGTTTATTCTTAGATTTATATATATATTTTTTTCAGAATACATAATTTTTTTAGGTATTTTCAGCTTCATGGTGTTAAGTTTTGCCATGCTTTCAATCAACACATATTTTAGAAGGGAGATATATATTTTGTAAATGATAAAAAGTGATTAATACATTTTAAATAGTTCTCATATAATAATAAGTTTAATAAGAAAAGAAAAGACAATTTGTTTTAGATGTAGTATAATTATTTTTTGTCTATAAAAAAAACTTTTATTGTGTATAAATTACCTCTCGTTTAATACTTGGTGTGGGGTTTGCATTATGCCATTGGGGTGGTGGTCCAATGGTAAGAGCAAAGGCTCTTAACACCAAAGTTCTGGGTTTAAGTCCCGGGAAGCTCAAGAAATTTGCCTTTAAAAAAAATGTGGTTTGCATTATTCTAAACTAGGTTAAATTCCCGTGTATTACACGGATTGAATAAATATAATATTATATATTTAGTATAAAAAAATTATTTTTTAAAAGCTCGTGTTTTAAATGGGATGAATAAACCCGTTGAATACAATATAAACTGTTAACACATACACTCATCAAAATATGTTGAGAGATTTATTTATTAATATAAACTATAGATTAGTATTTCTTTAAAAATATATTATTATTAAAAATAGAAGTGTATTTAATAAGATAGAGACGAAAAAAGATGATGAAAATGAAAGTGGAGATGACATGTGGCATTAAAAACATTTATTTATTATATAGTATATATATGTAGACGTTTTTAAGTAGGGGCGGCTCAACTAATTTGAGAGCCTCAAATGAACAAAAAAACTTCGGACTTTTTTCTAAAAGCCAATTAGTATACTCTTCTACCTTTTGTGTCCATTTCGATGTCTTGTTTTTGTTTTATTTTTTATTTAAAATAACCGAATTTTTCCTTTCGGCTACGATTTGACATGAAAAAGTAGAATAATTTATTACAAACTAGAGAGGAACAATTGATGTATTGCAAAATACATCTATTTATCGTGCAGAGTTCGTATAATTTTTATATAGTTTCGTTGCGTTTTCGTAGTTAGATTAGTTTCTTTTGATAGTTTGTGTTTGCACAGGTCCCGGTTGCTGAAAAGAGCGAAAAACAGTCAAAATATGCTGAAAAGAGTTAACAGTTAGAATCGGGTCGAGATGGAGCTGAACGGGAACGAAAAAAAAGAGAAAATCTGGCAGAAACAGGTTTACGCGCCACGCGACACCCCTGAGGAAGGAGGATACGTGCAACGCGTAGCCTTGGAATTATTATGCCCGGAAGTGAAGGCGCCGCGCCACGCGACGCCTAGGTGGGATTCCTGTCGCGCGACGCGACGGGGGTATTATTCGGCCCAGTTTGTTGCTGCTGCAGAGTTGTTGCTGAAAATCATATATAAACATCTTAAAGTCAAAGTTTAACCTAGTGACGAATAGGGTTTCTTGAGGGCGAATTTTGCAGCAAGTTCTGGGATTTTTGAAGTATTCTAACTCACGGGAATCACCCGGTTGAAGACGGAAGCTTAGGATAGAAGAACATTCGGGTTTTATCATCCGATTTTCCTTATTCTTGTGTTTTCATTCTTTTAATTATGAATTCCTTTGTTAAACATTGTGCTTTGATTTTTATTACCATGATGCTTGGCTAAAACTCTTGAACTACCTAGATTAGATGAAAGATTGAATAAAGTTTGGATTTTTATGGATTTTATTGTGTTTATGGATTAATCTCAAAAAAGTAATAAACTTTGGAACTTCTAATTTGGTGCATATGCGTATCTAGCTTTGATTGTTGATTGTTTACTGTTTTACACAAACTTTGGTGAATGTCTTTCATGTAATGAGTTTGTGTTGATTATCGAGTCTTTGCGGGTTCGGGAATCTTTGGGTAAATTGGCCACTAGCCTTAAAAACAGTAATTAAAATACAATTAGAACTAGGTTTTCTGCTTAACTTGTCGCTGAGAGGCTCGAGTTTGTTAGAAGGTCACGGTTTAACATATAGCTAAGGTAGGTTTTGAGAGAAGCCGGTCTTAGTTCCCTAGTCATTCTTGTGTCTATTAAACCAAGTTAGAACCCATAGTTGCCTTAGACTTCCGCGCTGAGAGGTAGGTTGTCATGTTAGGGCACTTTTAGAGACGTTAGAGGACTGAGAGAAAGTCTAACAACCGGTGTTCATAACGGCCTTGTAGAGTCTCCTAGGTTTCTTCCTGAGAAGGGTCGGGAGGTCTTAGCTGAGATTTCTTAGGGTTTAGTACACAAAGATCCTGATTCCATAGCACTTTAATACCATAGAAAATCCATTCCTAAATCAATCCGGATTCTAGTCTAGGCAGTCATTCATCTCTACTGAATTCAACCTTAATCTATTTCGTACTTTAGCTTAATTAACTTTAATTTCAATTTTAGGATTTTTAGTAAACCCCCCCCCCCTCAAACAATAAAAATGGTTAGTGTCGTGTCCGTGTCAGTCTAGGTCTAGATAGAGTCGTTAGCGTAATTTAATAGAGTCTCGTGGGTTCGATATCCGGACTTACTTAGCTTTACTAGAGTCGATCGGTTCACTTGCCGGTTAATAGTAGTGTAGTTTAAGAGAGTCTAGAGTATTACTTAGTGTCTAGATCTAGGATAATTTAGTTTATGTTTACTAGATTACTTTTAGAACATCAACAATCAACAATCATAAATTTAGCACAGAATTATCACAGATTATAACAATCTAACTAATCAACAACTCTAATTATCAACAATTTGTCACAGATTATGTTTTATCACCAATTTATTAACACTTTTGTCAACTTAGATTATAACAGATCTTATCAAGAGACCTACTAATGCTTCAATTTACACATGCCGATTAACGGTTAACTGATAACACTTTCAGTCAGCCTAAAAACACATATATAAAAATAATTTTTTAAGAAATTGTAGTCCCTTTTCAAATAAAGGTCCTAAAACCTAGCTTGAGTTGACAACACACTTGAACCACCCATGGTTTTAAGATACACGTAATACTTACGGGTATGTAAAAAGAAAGAATACATCTGTAGAAAACCAAATGGTATGAACAATGAATCAATTATCTAGTTTGCATGTGACTTAATTACAAGACATATATGGAAGATAACATAATGAAAAGGAAGGTGTTTATGGGGAGCTCGAATTATGCCATGATCGAATCACAATTGATGTTGGGTATGGGTATGAGTGGTCAAGTATTATTTGCAATTGATTGTCTCGATTGGATGAATTCGTAAAATCTTAAATGCATTTGGATTCTTTTGAGTGAGATCCACATTCAAGTATGATGTTTAGTTAATGAATGGATCTTTCTGGAGCAAGTTTGCAATTACCCAATCAACAAACTTATAATATATGAATACAAAGGAATCTAATATACAATCCCTTTATGTTCAAATACGCAGGAAGCTTCCATTTACATGTTAAGATTCATGAGTTTTTAACTTTGTTACTAACCGAAAGTTAGTAATGATTGAGAGGACTAAAACATGGAACCGTTTATTTTTAGTTTAAATTAATTCTATCAATTTTTTTCAAATTCAAATAACTTTTAGTATTAACTATTATTATATCTATATTAATAACCATTATTATAACTAGGCCCATTAGATTTTCTGTAAGGGTTTAACCCCAAAGTAATACACATTGAATGTTCTAAAACATAAACACTTTTATATTATCAGAGCTACGGCTTAAACTCAATCTTTTTTCGGTGATCAATAATTCTCACCGTTGCCACCACTGAGATCGTCACCCTCCAATTAGCCGACCACCTCAAGCCATCGTCGTAAGTCCATCGCACTCGCCCACATGCGCGACATCCTACACCTTTGATCAACTTGTGATGGCGCATGCGTGCTCTGTTGGACGTCGTTTTTTCGGGGCCTGCTCGGAATTTTAGACCGGACACTCCGATCCGGTTCGTTTATCGTTTCGACATTTTTTCGTAATCTGCTTCAGATCAGTTCGGAGTGGTTCATGTTTTCTTTCGATGGCTAACAAGAACAGGAAAACGATGACTTCAAATCAACCAACGTCGGGGGCCTGGTAGGCTCTACAACCGTGGCCTTGGTGTCCAAACCCGAACCTAACGTCCGCATATATGGCTTATCATACACCTACTAAAGGTCAATAATGTTTCCGTTAAATTTGACCCATTCGGTTTTAGTTTGGTAGATCTCACGAGTGATCGGATTCTTTCCGGCCATAATCGCTCGGGTGATCTTAATCCTTTCACACCTTAACAACATACACCCACTTGTCTTGTTTTAGTTAAGTCCAACCCATGGCATAATCACCTTGGTCACCCGAGAGCTCAAGTTTTAGAGTCCTTAATCGTCATATTTTTGTTACATGCAATAAAGACCACGTGTCTCGTATTTGTCACTCTTGTCATTTCTTAAATTGTAGAGGATTACAATTTTATGATTCTAATTATGTTAATTCTGCTCCATTTGACATTATTCGTTGTGACTTGTGGACATCACTTGCAGCTTCTAATTCGGGCTACAAATTTTACATAGTCCTCACTGATAATGTTTCATAATATGTTTGGGTATGTCCACTTAAGTTTAAATTTGAAACCTTTTCAAATTTACAAAGTTTCATCAACTTGTTCAAACACAATTTAGTAGATAAATTAAATATTTTCAATGCAATCTGGGTAGTGACTTTGACAACAATGATTTCAAATCCTTTGCTGCTACACGTGATGTCGTCCTTCGTTTCTCTTGCCCTTAAACATCATCCCAAAATGGGAAGGCCGAGCAAATAATTCGCCATCGCAACGACATCATTCACTCCTTACTCATACACGCGCATCCTCCTCCCACCTCTTGGGTTGAGGCGCTCCATATGACCTTGTGTCTTCATTACATAATTAAGCATCTTCATTTCTACACCCCATTTTGCCCTATACCTACATCACCCTACATATGATCACTTACGAGTGTTCGGGTGTGCGTGCTATCCTAATACTTCGGCTACACAATATGATAAAATTCATCCTCACTCCACTCATTGCATCTTTTTTGGGTATCCATCAAAATATCGAGGATACCGACGTTTAGATCCCACATTGGGCAGAGTTACCATATCATGTCATGTCGTCTTTAATTGACGAGGCCACATATCCGCTCAATGAATCGATTTCCATACCATTTTATTGGTTCTTGGACGATGACCTTCCCACCGTCATCCATTATACTACACCCCCCATGCAGTGCCACAGCTAACACCGCCGACCCCTACATCACCGTCACCACTCACCACGATACCCAACGCTATAACCACACCACCACATTCTGCCCCCACCCGCAAACCAACACCCTATGAATACTCGTGTCAAACACAACACAAATAAACCCATTCATAAACTAAACCTTCACACCACCACAGTTTCCCGTGTGTTCACATCTGATGTGAAATCCATAATGGATCCTATTGGTTAAAAGCAATGAAAACCAAATTTTGTGTTTTGCAAAAAAAATGGAACGTTGGAACTTGTTCGATGTTCGTCAGACATACCAGGTGTATGTGGTTATTCAGACATAAGTTTAAATCTGATGGCTCTGTTGAACGGTATAAGGCACGTTTAGTGGTTAATGGGAAATCTAAGACGTTGAGCATCAATTGTAGAGAGACGTTTAGCCCGATGGTAAAACATGCCCACTATTCACGCAATGTTTGTCACTTGTTGTTTCCCGTTCTTGGTCCATTCATCAATTGGCTGCGCAGAAGTGGCGATGAGTCACAACAGAGGCCGAAAACGATGATTGATATGAATCAGAGTTCGATCCACTGAACATGTGGAAGATAGAAAAGGACGGAGCTTTGTATGCTCCGAATGTAGATTACAGACGTGGACCGTTGTATGCTTCGGTTGTGATCGGCGGCAATACTAGAGCCAAGGTGGAATCGTACCAAGTGAAACACCTTAAATGCGTGTAATTGTAAATTGTATTGAAGTGTCTAAGGAATGTTACAAGAGCATGTTATATACTATAACCATATTTACACAACCCATTTTATATTATCTTTAATTACCATTGATCTAATGTTCGGGTGTGTTATTTTATATGTGTGTATGTATACTATGGGTGTTCTCCGTCCGGTTTTCACGGTTTTTAGGTTAACCCGTGAACCAAACCGTTTATAACAGTTTTTGTTTTTTGTAAACCATAATCAAACCGTGAAATTTTAAACCGAACCAAACCAAACCATTAGTAACGGTTTGGTTCCGGTTTGGTTTCACGGTTTGAGCTCATTGGACTTTTATACAAGTTGTCTAAAATAAGGTATGAAATATTAATAAAAACTGTCCAAAAAACACTTGAAAAAAAAGTTGTATGCTACTATATATGCTGTCAAAAAATACCGAGGGCCTAAATAAATAACATTCCCAAAAAAAAAATGCCGAAAAGCTTTTCGTAAAAAGCTGTCCAATATTCAACCAGAATACATTCAAAAAACAAGTATGCTATAAAAAAAATACTAAGGGCCTAAACAAACAGTCCAAACATCAAAATAAAGGAGTTTGCTGCTGTAAAAAAAAAGTTGTTAAACTAATATAGTAAATATATTTAATAATAAATATTTAAAATTATAAAAGCATATTTAAATCTAACGGTCCGGTCCGGTCCGGTTTATACGACCGGTTTTGCTATAAACCGTAAACCAAACCGTTTATTACGGTTTGAAAATTTTGAAACCGATCGACCGAAAGTAACTAAAAAAACCCAACCAAGAAACCAAACCAATGACCAATTTGGACGGTTTCACGGTTTGAAACTGAACCATGAACACTCATAATGTATACTTTCATATGTAATTTATTTTTTGGATATATTTATAATAAATTGTTTAATATATAAATATATAATACATATTTTAATTGATGAAATAGCTATCCATTAATACTTTTTGGGGAATCTTAAATAGTTATTTATCATTTCGGTTTAATGTAATTTATTTTCATGAACACAACCATTGCATAAATGTATACTATCTAATAAATAAAGGTTTTAATGAAACATATATCATTCTCTTGTGTATTCTTAGTTTTTTCCCGTCTCTCTCTTATTAAATATACAAATTCTTTAATTATTTTTATAATTTTTTGTTTCCCGCATTTATCTCATATTAAATAATAATATCTTTTATAATTCCTTTTATAAAACATTTTTTGATTAAAAAAATAGGTTTGTTCATAAAACATTTTTATAAATTGAATATTTCTTTTATTTTTTTATTAAACATTTTAAAAAATCAACATATAACGTTGTTTTCTAGAATTTGTATTAAAATATTATGTAACTAGGTTAAAACCCATGTATTCATGGGTTGAATAAATACAACTTCTTATAAAACATTAGTTTTTATGAAGATTTGTAAATTCTAAAAATGTTTTATAAAAAAAATGATGAAGTGTTCAAATTAAAAAAAAACAATGTTTTATGAAAAAACCTATTTTTTTAATAATTTTTTTTATAAAAGTAATTATAGAAATAATTATTATTTAATAGGAGAGAGATGCGAGAAACAAAAATTATAAAAAAAATTAAAGAAAATTATGTAATTAATAGGAGAGAGGCGGGAAAAAAATGTTGAGGATGCATGTGTGAATGACAAGTGTTCTCTTGAAACCTTTATTTATTATATAGTATAGATATATTGTAAATATGTAATATGGAAATTTTTATTAGTAAGTATCTAACATTAAATTTGTTTACCCGTGTAATACATCGGGTTTCTAACCTGGTAGCTGATATAACCCTTTGATCCTATAGACACCATATGCATTTGAAGAAAATATAAAATTTTGAATATAACTTGGAATATTTATAATAGTATCATTTTCCAAATATACATATATCATAATTTTTTTAATTCTTGAAATAATTAGACCACTAATATTTGAACTAGCATTATGTTTCAAAGCATTTTTATTTTTAATAAACTAATTTGTATAATCGATAGATTTTAAAATTTCAAGCTAAATAAAAAATTAAAAATACTTTCAAAGCTCTTTAAAATACTCAAAATTATCATAAAATACAATATTAACTGTATAAAAGAAATAATCAATTTTAACTGTTAAATCTGTTACGATTTTTTTCGAGTGATGAGAACTATATAAAATTTAAATAAATAGAATATTAATTTTTTTTTGGTAAGAAATACAGTTGGATCGAAGATAACAGGGCAAATAAAACCTATTAAATAAACTGGGGCACAAAGATTATTAAACTTCATTTAATAATTATATGCCCATTACTTGCTGCCGGTAGATATATGCTTTGAATGCACTCGTAACTCACCCGCTAACCCCTTCCAGCATGATATTACAAAATTACAAAATTATGTTGCAAATAACTTTCTGTTTTAAAATAATATACAATAATTTCAACATACAATTTAATTACTTTTAACTAGTTATCAGTGTCTAGAATGTTTTAAAGTAGAAGTGTTTTGTAAATAAAAATGATCAATGGCAACATTCTATGTGGGTGTTGAAAAATTGCTAATTTGAGTATTATTTATGATGACACTAATTTTAGTTTAACTTTTATCATAAAAGAAGCAAATTTAGATAAACAAATACAAAATTATTATTATCTGATTGGATTTTGAGTTATAAAGAACTAATAATTATTTGAAAAAACACACATGCTTCAAAACCCCTTTAAAGTAATAAAATATTTTCAAATATGAAATTACCCCTTATATAAAAATATGAAAATAATAAAATGAAAACTTATCAAAGGCAATTAAATCTAGAGGTTTTAAGTGGTTTGGTTTGAAACCGTGAGACTGTTTAAATTAATCGATCATCAATTTGGTTTTATGTTCGGTTTTAAAAGGTTTTAAGATAGCCGGTTTAAGAATTTTTAAACCGTATCGAATAGCACTGTTTATTGTTGAAACTTGTTGGAAAAGTCATTCCGGACCGTAGAATTTTGGGCTATATAACTTTTTATATTTTACTTGTTACTTTAATTATTTTAATTTGAACTATAAACATGATTGAGTTTTGCTTAACAATAAAAAAAGAGTCGTTTTAACAGTTGGAGCATTATTGCTTCTTTATATGATCATGTAATTTTAAGCACTTTTTTATTAAAAAAACCCAATAAACCCAAAACGTGAAACCAAATTACTATTACTAACGGGTTAGTTTGGTTTAGTTTTATTTAACAATGAGGAATAAAATAAAACAAACGCTTTTGACCCTGAAATTCTAAAATAAAATACATACGTAGGTAATTTGAGTTTTAAGATTGTTGACGGTAATGTTTATCATCTATAGTTATACATACACAGGCTGTAAACGAACTGAACGTTCAGCGAACAGTTCATGAATCGTTCGGTGGGGTTTGTTTAATAAATGAACGAACATGAACAAGAAATTTCATTCGATTAACTAAATGAACGAACATGAACAGAAGTCTCGTTCGTTCAATTGTGTTCGTGAACGTTCGGTAATCTGTTCGTGAACGTTCGGTAAGCTGTTCGTGAACGTTTGTTTATGTTTGTTCATTTTCGTTTATTTAAGATGTTCATTTAGATTTTTGTATAAATCGATTTTATTTTATCTAAACATTTTATATTATTTAATTTTAATTTTTTTATTACCTTAACAATTAACTAAGTAAAGTAGCAAACCATATTTTCATTTATGCGTAATTTCCCTGTCCACTATTACTCGATTAGGGCTTCTAAGTTCTCAATCCTAAATAATATAAGCATCCCTCAATCCTAAATCATATAAGCATTAGGGTTGACATCAAAAGTCCTAAACAGTGCTTCGTTCGGTAACGTTCGTGAACAAACCCATTTCCTTAATGAACGAACACGAACATGAAATTTCGTTCTATTAGTGTTCGTGAACAAAGTTCAATGCTTAACGAACGAAAATGAACAATGCTTCGTTCGGTTCGGTTCGTTTACATCCCTATACACAATATAAGAATTATATGATCAAACGTAAATAATTTTTTTAATAAAAAGTGTCTCAATTTTATTGTCTTATTTCAGCTTCTAAAAAGCTTAGAGACGTGTTGCAATTCATCATAAACCTTGCTATTGTTTTTATAATTTTCTTATTCAACAACTGTTAACAAATTTTTACCAAAAATATATAAAAAATATCAAAAAAATTATTAAAATCACATTATTAACAACTGACGGTTGGTTGGACTTGTAAATAAAAGGGAATCTGTACGTACTTTATCTCTTCCATTTGTTCTCTCTTGACCTAGCAGTAGCACAGTCACATAAGTATCAGATAAACAGTTTTAAGAAAGAGTACAACAATGGTTGAAGGGACACTTGATGTGAAGGCGGAGGTCAAGGATGGCAGCAGCAATGGCGGTGGAGATGCAGTTATGTCATATGATATGGTGTTACGTGCCATGGCATTTTGCTTTACTCTAGTAGCTGCGGTGGTTGCCGGCGTTCACCAGGAAACTCAGAAGATTCCGATCACAATTTCCGAGAACTTTCCGTCGTTCAGCATTGCCGTCACAGCTAAATGGCAATACCTTTCTGCTACTGTGTAAGTTTCTTATTATAATTGTCAACTATTTCTGCATATAAAATAATTTTGGTTTGCCATTAAGGTTGGTTTTTTCGAAGGTTTCCCTCTGGAAAGGTTATGGGTTCGAATCTTGCAAGGTACACTTCATAAAAATTAGGAACATCCTCTGCATATTTCGAATTCCTTGGGGATGTTCGGGTAGACTAATGTACGAGCATCCCCTGGTGGGACGTGCCAGTTGAGCCCACACCGTTCAAAAAAAAAAAATAATAATAATAATAATTTTTGGTTTATCCGGGTGATATAACAATGTATTTCAATAAAATATATATTTTAACCGTAATTTGGATCACCGACGAGTCACCCGATCATCTCCACCATTCTTAGGAGGAAACCCACTATAGCAAAGAAAACCCTAGTCCCTACTTGTACCCCTTTTTTTTTTTTTTATCAAAGGTGAGACTTAAACCAAAACCTTACTATTTTAGTGAACTTTTGGATATACACTTTTACCATTCGTCTAAGCTAGTGGTTGTCAATAAAATATAAATACAAACACAAATTAATATAATGATAATTATTATTATAATGTAGGTTAATATCATAAAAAATTAAAATATTTTTATTTTTTTTTATGAAAATGAATCTTTCAATCTCATTTTAAATTAGGGAAAATGTCACAGAATAGTAATCAAGTTTTAAAATTATTCCAATTAAGTCACTCATGTATTTTTTATCCAAATTGGGTTACTAAACCTTAAAATCAAGCAATCATCGAAAAACGAAATGTGTCAAGAAAGAAATGGAGGAAATATATGTGGGTCGGGATTTTCAGTATATGTAATTTTATTAAAAAAAACTAAAAAACATGTTAATTATATTAAAAAATAAAAAATAACCTAAAATCAACGTCACCATTCCACATTAGCATAAAAAAAATTTCTAATTGAAACAAAAAAAAAATTCTATAATATGTTAAAATCTATAAATTAAATAAAACATGAAAGTCGAGTGACTTAATTGAAATACTTTTTTAAAACTGAGTGAACTAATTGGAACATTATTAAAACTTTATTAGTATTCTACAAAGTTTTCCCCCCTTAATACATCAATCGCTAAACTAACTTGTGTATTAACTACTAAACATGTATAAAATGTTTGAGAAAATAACAACTTGTTCACTTTTAATTCGGTCACGTTTTAAAAAATCATTGTTTAAAAAAGTCATAAGTATTCTAAACATGTTTAAGGACTTTAATATAAAAAAAGTTTGTTTAAGGATTTTTTTTCGTGTAATTTTATAAGTTAAACCACTATAATATAAAGATTAGACTGAGATTTTTCCGTAAAAAGTAAGAAAATGTATTGGGTGTTTATGCAATTAATTTCTTTTCCAAATATTCTTTTTATTTCATTGTTCTACGGATGAGTGATGATAATCAGGGGCGAATCTTTGTATGGGCCCCGGCCCATCCCGATTTTTCTCTCACTGGTGTTAATTTATACGTATTCGGTAGATTTTTCGCTCAATAGTGTTAATTTATATGTATTCGGGTGAAAATTTTATAGTTCTGGCACCCCCATAATAGGAAAAAAAATCCCGACCCCCCCGGGGGTTTTCTTCAAGCTTCGCCACTGATGATAATACCATGGTTCGAAAGTTGATATCAAGCTAAAACTGGAAAGAAGATATGTATTTTGAGACAAGATATAATTTATTATTTATGTTTCAGAATCTAACTAATTTAAAGGTCTACATATTTTAAAACAATTATTTAAGTAGAATGTAATAACGTCCACAAGAAAATATGTATATTCAAATATTGTAAAATAGAAGTTTATATTGGAACATAAAAAGACATACCTTAAAGAATCTTTTTTGTTTTTTATTTTTATTTTTACAAGTAACTAAAATTAAAAATAAAAATTGGTTTTAATTTATGTCATTTCAATGCAACTAAACCTTTTATCTTTAGGTTTTTAAGGTTAGACGGAGATATCGCGTTTCAGTACATTTTATTGCTACGCTATTAATTTGCAAAATCAATTCTTTCACAAAAATCCACTATTTATAAATGTACAAGTCTAAAAACACATAGTACAAGCAAGCAATGCATGTATTATTTATTTATTTATTTATTTTTAACTTTGAATAGTGACTCATCCATTCAACAACTAACACCTAAACTTTTTTTTAATATTTTTATTTTCAACCCTTATACTATATATAATATATGCTTTTAGTCCGTTTCATTTTCTATTAATTTCGTTTTCCTTTAATAACTTTCGTTCGTGATTTTTTTTTCAGAATACAGAGTGCGCGGCTGTTTTTAGTTTTTTTTTGTCAATGTTCCGATATAATTTTTTTTTTAAAACGGAGTTGTATTCAAAATGGAGTTTTTTCGTATCGTTGTGTATAGCGAGTACCGTTACCGTTGTGGTACCGTCACGATTCGAACATATTATGAGCGAACAACATCATTGTTGGTATTGATATTATGGAAACCCATATCGGTATTCGATTTTATGGTTTTCCACAACCCGAACCGGTAAATTTTTATTTTGTTTTTTTTCCTTTTTATTATTTAGTTTTATGTTTCTTTTTTATTACCATTATTTTTATCGTTACGTCTACGCTTTTATTTAAATTTTAATAACGATGAACACGATACCCGCCGCGGAGCGCGGGTATAACCATCTAGTTTAATTTACTTAGCAAAAAAATATATGACGTAATTTATGTGTTTCCAAAAATTTTGGATTACATGATGAAAACATTTTTTTTACTTAATCACATCATTTTTGTTTTTATTTATTTAAAATAAAATAGCACAAATAGTCAATATGAGACTATAATATGATAGAAAAGACATAAAAATGTCAATAAATTTAAATAATATTCGTAACTTATGATGTAAAATTTAATTAAACTTCAACTAGTTAAATTAATTCAATTCTTACGATTATGGTTATGAAATTTTAAAATACCCATGATAAATCGTTTTGTTACGCAACTAATGAACAACAAGAAAATGTTGTTTTATCGTATACATTTATTATGTTAGAAACCCGGTGTATTACACGCTTTAAATAAATGTAATGTTATATATATTTAGTAACAAAGATTTATATATTTATGATACATTACATAATTTGTATTAATATAAATTATAGAAACATTATATAGTTATTTTTTAAAATGTTTTATAAAATGAATGAATGAAATATTCAATTTATAAAAAAAATGTTTTATCAATAAACCTATTTCTTTTAAATAAAAAACAATTATTGAATCATTATTATTCAATAAGCTAGAGAGAGGCGATCGAGAAACAAAAAATTATAAAAATAATAAAGAAAATTTGTATAATTAATATGTCAGAGAGACGGTAAAAAAAGACTGATGACACACAAAAGAGGGACAAATGTTTCTCCAAAACATTTATTTTTTTGAGAATATAGATATAGATTAACGATTGTAAATGACTTATTTATTCAAATGGATTGCAAAATTTGAAATAATTTTGCATATATGTTATTGGTGCGATGCACATATTTGATAATTAAATAAAAATAATTGCCATCAAGTTTCTCAGTCCGATGATTAGGAGGTTTTTCTTTATAAGATTTCTTGTAAAAGAGTTTTCCTGTAAAGAGTGGAGGTCATGGGTTGTTTAATAAATTTCGTTATTAAAATACGATTTTAACCCGTTTAATTTTCTAATAATTTCGTTTTTCTTTCTTAACTTTCGTTCGATAACCTTTTTCAAAAAATGGAGTGCGCGACTTTTTTTGGTATTTTATTTATCAACGTTTTGATATATATTTTTTTTGAAAACATAGTTGTATAAAAAAATAAGTTTTTTTATTATGGCCTATAGCAAGTGCCGTTACCGTTGTGGTTCTGTGCCGAACCGAACCTGTTATGAGTGAACAACATCATTGCCAATATTGACATTATCATAACCAGACTCGATCTTTGCTTTTATGATTTTCGACGACCCGGACTTTTTTCCTTTTTATTATTCACATTTAGTTTTCTTTTTTATTAATATTATTTCTACTGTTGTGCTTTGTTTTCGTTTAAATTTTATGAACGGCCCGACACCCGTTGCGGATGTATACAAATAACATAAATGCAAAAAAAAATATATAAATTTTAACAACTTTGAATTAACAAATATGATAAAGAATCATTGGTATAATTTGAATTTGCAGATTCTTGGTGGTGGCAAATAGCATTGCATGTTCATACTCACTTGGATCAATGATACTTTCCATGAAAAAAAAGACCCGAGCCTATAATTTGGCATTCCTCCTCTCTGACCTGATTATGATGGCATTGTTGTTCTCCGCCAATGGAGCCGTCACCGCCGTGGGCTTGATCGGCCTCAATGGCAACTCCCATACCCAATGGCACAAGGTGTGTTATATTTTCAAGCGGTATTGCCACCAGGGTGCAGCCTCCATTGCCATGTCCTTCCTTGGGTCATTTGCGTTCTTATGGCTTGTGGTTTTTGCAATTCTAAACCTCCCTAAAAAATCTACTTGAAATGCAAGATGGATGAATAATATTAATCTGTTTCCAATTAATTTTATATTTTATGTAATATTTTTCATGGATGACAATATTCATTGTTTTAATAATATGACACTAAATTAGAGTAAATTACAATTTATGTACTTTCGATATTTATCAAATTTGTACTTTCGATATTTATCAAATTTCAGTTTATGTCCTTAAATTAAGAAGATTACACAAATCGTCCTTTATCTTTAAATTTGTTAACAAATTGTCATTTCCACTAACGAACGTTTATATTATGCGTTAAATGCAGCCACGTGCCCCCCACGTGAGGGAAAATCGTCTTTTTATTATTAATAAAAGAACAAATTACACTCGTCATTTATGTTTATATCAATTTTCATGTATTGCCCTTAACCTAAGGTAATATAGAAAAGCGTCATTTTTAGGGTTAATCTTGACGGGTTATGAATTTGGGTCGTTGAATCCGGGTTCAGGTTAGTAGAGCTTTATTTTATGTGGATGGGTCATGGATATGGGACAAATAGTTGGAGGAGTTTATTTAATTTTAACATGTTTATTTTATGTTTTAATTGTGTTAGGTAATAGTGTACTACGTGTCAAATAGGTTGTGGTGTAGTGTTTGAGGTGATGCTTGAAGTCCCAAGGGACCCGGGTTCAATCCCTGCCATCATCATTAATTTCTGAGTCATGCAAATGAGGCCTAGTTCTTAGGCTGATGCAATAGGGTTTTACTCACGTCGATCCATGGTTCGAGCCTCGGCTCTCCCTTAAGCCCGGAAGGGGCCGTATTGGGTGAGATTTTTCCTTGGATGCTCTCCAACTCTGACGTCAAGTGGACCCGGTTAAGACAACATATTGGCCGGAGTAGGACGAGGCTCTCCCATGTGACGGGGGGGTGCGACGTCACAACATTCAATGTTCGCCGTTCAAAAAAAATAGTGTACTACGTGGGTTTGGTCATGGTGAAAATTACTAAAATGGACATTTGACCGGTCAAACTTACAAAAATTGACAAACTTTTTCAGCCTACTTCGATATGGTCATTTAGGCATGAAGCCGGCTGAAGTAGGCTAGTTTAGCCGACTTCAAATTCCATGCCAAACCAGCCAGAAACTGACACGTGGAGGTGCTGATTCCCAAGACGGTTAAAGCCCACTTCCAAGCAGGCTAAGCCGACTTGTTTTTTTTAGCCTGCTATATGACTTTCCTTAGCCCACTTGATTTTAGCCTACTATATGACTTTTCTTAGCCGACTATATGCCTTTGTTTAGCCCACTTGAATATATAAAAAATAGTATAACTTTGCTATATGACTTTCCTTAACCCACTTGATTTTAGCTTACACAATTAATGTTTCACTATTTTTTAGATAAAATCAAGTGGGCTAAGAAAAGTCATATAGCCAAGTCATACTATTTTAATGTGGAAACCTACAACTCCCTCTTTATATTTGCAAACCGAATGTGATGTCACTGTTATTTATGTCATAAATCAAGTGAGTCTCACAAGCCAAGTTACAATTATTCAATTTGTTGCCTATACATCCCTCATTTTTATTTGGGAAAATTATCAAAATGGACATTTGAACTATACAAACAAATGCTAAAATTAAGTGGACTAAGAAAACTCATATAGCAAAGTCATACATTTTTTTATGTATTCAAGTGGGCTAAATAAAGGCAAATAGCCGGCTAAGGATAGTCATATAATAGGCTAAAATCAAGTGAGCTAAGTAAATTCATATAGCAGGCTAAAAAAACACGCCGACTTAACCTGCTTGGAAGTGGGCTTTAGCCGTCTTGGGAACAACACCTCCTCGTGTCAGTTTCAAGTTGGCTAAACAACTGAAAAAAGATGGTTTGGCACGAAATTTGAAGCCGGTTGAATTAGCCTACTTCAGCCGACTTTATGCCTAAATGACCATTTCGAAGTAGGCTGAAAAAGTTTGTCCATTTTTGTAAGTTTGACTGGTCAAATATCCATTTTGGTAATTTTCCCTTGGTCATGGGTTATACCTACTTGATTTTAGGAGTCAATCACGTCACGGGTTTGGTGGTATTTATTTGCAATTTCAGTTGTAAGTTCGTGTGTGTTTTTGTTCTCACTTTCACGTTTAATTAAAGAGGAAGAGCGTGTGTAATTTGGCATGATCCAACAATTGTTTTTATTTGTTTGCATGTTGTGAGTATCACACCAAGAGATTGATCACCAAACGATTTCCACTTTATTCAATACTCAACGATTACAAATTATTGAATTACAAGAATTAAAACTATGAACAATGAAAAGCTTGAATTGATCAGGAAATTCTCTAATCTTATATGAACCCTAATCCGAATGGTTAGTTAACCATTAGTAACAACCCAAGAATCAAGAATGCTACTGAAGACCTCAAAGTTCCAAAATGAATAGAATTAACCCATCAAGTTTGCCACTAAGCCACATTTGACCTAGAACTAACTTTAGCTTCAGTTGACTTTCTCCATTGACTTTATTAAGCATTATTATAACAATCTCCACCAATAATCTTAAATCAAGTCAAAATCAAACAACCCCTAATGACTTCAAACACCAATCAAACTTTGGTTCTGGTAGAGCCTTTGTAAACACATCAACAGAATTAACACTAGTATCAATCTCTTCCACATTGACCTCCTTGGAATTGATCACATCTCTAATGAAATGCAACCTATCATTTATATGTTTAGTACGTTCATGAAACACACTGTTTTTAGATAATGACACAGCCCCTTTATTATCACAATAGACTGTGGTATTCTGCATATTCATACCCAACTCAGCTACAAAGCCCTTCATCCACAAAGCTTCTTTTACTACATCTGTCAATGCAATATACTCTGCCTCTATTGATAACAAAGCAACCACATGCTGTAACTGTGACTTCCAGCTGAATGCATTGCCCAATACCTAAAATACATAGCCAGTAACTGACCTACCCCTATCCAGGTCTTTTACATAATCAGAATCAACATAACCTATCACCATAGATCCAGATTTATCCAGTTTGCAACAGAATTCCAACCCCACATGCTTAGTACCATTTAGGTATCTTAGCAGCCATTTTACTGCTTGCCAATGATGCTTGCCTGGATTTGACAAGTACCTGCTAACAACATATCTAATATCTGGCCTAGAACACACCATCAAATACATTATACTTCCAACTACATTTGCATATGGTATGCTGCTCAGATAGTTCACTTCCAACTCAGTAACTGGACAATCTCTATATGACAACTTGAAATGTGCTACAATAGGTGTCTTGACAACTTTACACCCATCCATACCATACTTGTTTAGAATTTTAGCAATATAAGAATGTTGAGATAGTTTTAACTTTCTAAGACCTCTTTCTCTCTGAATTTCCATACCCAGAATTTTCTTAGCCTCTCCCAAAACCGTCATATCAAACTCTGTCATCAGTAATCTTTTGTTATCTTCAATCACACCTTTGTCCTTACATGCTAAAAGCATGTCATCAACATACAATAGCAAATACACAAATTCCCCTTTGCTATATTCTCTATGATAAACACAACTATCATACAAGCTTCTTGTAAACCCATTGGACGTCATATGATCATCAAACATCATGTACCACTGTCTAGGAGAATGCTTCAACCCATATAGGGACTTTTTGAGTAGACACACTTTATCTTCCTGTCACTTCACCTCAAAACCCATAGATTGCTTCATGTAGATCATTTCTTCTAGATTTCCATGAAGAAAGGCAGTTTTTACATCTAACTGTTCTAACTCCAAATCCAATGCAGCTGTTAAAGAAAGTATAACCCTAATGGATGAATGTTTAACCATAGGGGAGAATATCTCAACCCTCTATGTGAAACCCTTGGCTACAAGCCTTGCCTTGTATCTGGGAGGATCATTAACATACATGCCTTCCTTCAATTTGTATATCCATTTGCAAGATACCAACTTTTGATTTTCAAGTTTGTTAACCAATTCCCATATACCATTTTCATACAAAGAACTCATTTCTTCCTCCATGGCTTTAAACCATTTCTCCTTATCCACTGAATTGACCACTTCATTAAATGCCAATGGTTCTAATATACTTTCTTCTTCAGCAGCCAGAAAAGCAATAGCTAAGATATCATCATGTTCTCTGTACCCCAAAGGAGGTACAATTTGTCTTCTGGGCCTGTCTATGGCTATGTTGTACTGACTAGAGTTTATCCCAGACCCAGATTCAGCAGTCACACCATCAACAATGTCCTTTTTAGACTGTTCCACCTCAATTTGATATCCCTGAACACATTTACCTTGTTCAGACTCTTGAGGTACCCTTTCACACATTACATGTTTATATAAAATTTTCCTCCTTAAATTCCACATTCCTGCTCACCAATACTCTTGGACTTTTCCCATCCAACCTCCACAATTCGTAACCTTTTACACAATTTGGATACCCAATAAAGATACACTTCAGGGCTCTGGGTTCAAGTTTACCTTGGCTTATGTGTGCATACACCACTGACCCAAACACCTTGAGATCATCATAACATTGTTTTTCCCCCGTCCAAACTTCCTTTGGAGTCTTCATATTTAGAGTTGTAGAAGGAGACCTATTTATCAAATAGGCTACAGTGGTCACTACCTCAGCCCAGAAACTTTGAGGCAGCCCTGAACTCAATAGCATGCACCTTACTCTTTCCAGTAAAGTCCTATTCATTCTTTCTACAAGACCATTCTGTTGTGGAGTCCCTGGTATAGTCAAATGTCTTGGTATACCATGTTCCTTGCAATATTGACTGAACTCCCCCCCTGCAAAACTCTATTCCATTATCTGTTATGAGCTTCTTTATCTTCCTACCAGTTTGGTTTTCCACCAGAACCCTCAATTCTTTGAACTTACTAAAAGTGTCAGTTTTATACTTTATAACATACACCCATACTCTTCTGGTATGATAATCAATCAAAGACATAAAGCACCTTGCCTTTCCTAATGACTCAACTTTTGCAGGCCCCCATAAATCAGCATGGACATAGTTAAGTATGCCCAGTGTCTTATGTTTACTTATGCTGAACTTTACTCTTTTATGCTTGCCTAGAATACATTCTTCACAGAAACCAAATTCACATGTTTTAAGTTCACCAAAGGCATGTTGTTTTTGCAACTCGACAAGGCCTTGGTTACTTATGTGACCCGGCCTTTTGTGCCATAAAAGTGCATGATTACAATCATCTTCAGCAGCCACTGAAACTGATCCACACATTACATTTTCATCCAAAAGATAGGTGTTGTTATCTTTCATAGTTCCTGATAATAGTACCATTGACCCATTTACTATTTTGGCTTTACCATTCCTTAGTACTACATGGTTACCCTCCATTTCAAAAGTCCCCAGAGACAATAAACTTCTTTTAAGATCAGGTATATACCTCACATTCTTGATGTCAATTTCCATCCCACTTTCAAGTTTGAATGTGATAGTACCATTTCCTAAGATGCTACATGGTCTGTCATCACCTAGTTTCACAGATCCAAGCTCTTCTTCTTTATGATCTTTAAAGAATTCTTTTACCGGTGTCATATGGAATGAACAACCACTGTCCATCACCCATTTAGCCTTGACATCACCACTTGAAACCATGAGTACATCTAAGCTTTCATAGCCTTCAGAGCTATCATCTTGATTATTGTCTGTATGATGTTTCTTTTACACATTAGAGTCACTTCCCTTCTTCCTCTTCTATTCAGGGCATTTCCTTTTTAAATGCTTCTCTGATCCACACACAAAACACTTTCTCTTGAATTTTGATTTTGACCTAGAAGTATTCCTGAACTTTTGACCTTTTTGATCTGGCCTTCCTCTTACAACTAATCCCTCTCCACTTTCATCTTTTGAATCAGATCTTTTCTTCAATTCTTTAGAATTCAAAGCTGCTAATACCTCATCCATGGTTAGGGTTTCCCTTCCATACATTAAGGTATCAACGAAGTGCTCATAGGTCTGTGGTAGGGAAGTCAGAAATATAATGGCCTGATCTTCATCTTCCAATTCAACTTCTATATTTTCAAGATCCAGTACCAATTTGTTGAATTCGTCAGTGTGGTCTTCAATGGATTTCCCTGAGGTCATCTGGAAGGTGTATAATCTTTTCTTGAGGTATAATCTATTAGTCAAAGATTTAGTCATGTATAATGACTCCAATTTTGACCAGATACCAGCAGCGGAAGTCTCCTTTGATACCTCTCTTAACACCCTATCACCCAAACTCAAGATGATTGCACTGTGTGCCCTCTCAAGGGTTTCCTTCTTCTCCTTATCTGTTATGCCTGCCGGCAGATTAGCTTCGCCCAGCAGAGCATCGCTCACCCCTTGATGGACTAGGAGAGCCCTCATATTTAGACGCCAAAGACTAAAATCATTCTTGCCATCAAACTTCTCGAGATCAAACTTCGTTGAAACCATGATTGAATTCTGAATCTCTTCAATTTTACACCCCTTCCGCAATCGAGCTTAGCGCAGCTCTGATACCAATTATGAGTATCACACCAAGAGATTGATCACCAGACGATTTCCACTTTATTCAATACTCAACGATTACAAATGAATTGAATTACAAGAATTAAAACTATGAACAATGAAAAGCTTGAATTGATCAGGAAATTCTCTAATCTTATATGAACCTAATCCGAATGGTTAGTTAACCATTAGTAACAACCCAAGAATCAAGAATTCTACTGAAGACCTCAAAGTTCCAAAATGAACAGAATTAACCCTTCAAGTTTTCCACTAAGGGTTTTAATTTGCTCCAGCGATTGAAAATAGATAAAAGGGGTTTCGATTGAACATTTAAATAAAACTTATTCGAAATATATAAAACTGGGGTTTCAATTTGCTTAGGCCATTGGATTTCTAGGTTTTATGAATAATACAAGGCTTGTGTTTGTTCTCTTTGGGCATAAACCGTCCGTCTGTCATGGAATCCATTAAGTGTGTTAATAGGTTTATCGATTATATGTCGGTGATTATCTTAACTTATCGCTTTATAATTTTACTAGTTTAGATCCCGTGTCTACACACGGGGTGAAATATATCAATACATAAAAAATTTAAATCTTTATATATATATATTTTACATGTGTAAAAAAATATTACATATACTAAGAATAGAAAACAAAGTTTTTTATGATAAGAGATAATTTAAAATAAATGTGTTTTATTAATATAATTAGTATTTTTTTTCTTTAAATATATATTATTATTAAAAGATAGAAGTGCATTAAATAGGAGAGAGAGACGGGAAAAAAATGGTGAGAATGAATATGGAGACGACACGTGGCATGCAAAAACCTTTATTTATTATATAGTATAGATTTCTAACTTTTTCTTTATAGTTTTGGTGGGTTATTTAGATGATCCGTCCATCGGCAATACGTCATAGGTGATACTCATTTTTATTGTAGTGATTTGCTCGTGTGATTCCAAGAGGTTGTTATGTACATATGCATTGATTTGTATTTGCAGATGTATGCAACTTTATATATATATATATATATATATATATATATATATATATATATATATATATATATATATATATATATATATATATATATATATATATATATATATGGACATGTTTAATTGAGAACCATCATTTTGGCGAGAACCAAAAGAACCATACATTCTTACACAAATGCATACATGCGTCCTTACTTTATATATGCACAAATGCATATATGCATCCTTATATTTGTATAGAAATACATGGTTCTTTTGGTTCTTGCCAAAATAATGGTTCTTAATTGAACATGTCCCTATATATATATATATATAAGGCAATTGGCCTTCTGGTCCAATGCTATAGGGGTGATGGTAAGGGCTTAAGATATTTAAGGTCTGAGGTTTAAACCTGACTCAAGGGGGGTTTTTCACAGTGGTGGGTTTCCTTTTTGATGGTGTTCCTGTGTGAGTTAGGCTTGGAACGTCAAGATCAGTATGGACGGTTGATATCCCGTCACAGGAAGGCTCACTCGGGCATTGAGGATAGTATCAAACCCCGTTCCAAAAAAAAAATATAGGAACATTCAGATCAGAAAAGTTCAAAGCATTTCTAACCAAGAAGGTAGAATACCAATAATTCACTGTTCTAGCGCCATTTTTTCTAGGAGCTTTTATGTAAATGAGAATCAGAAAAAAGAAATTTTAAAAAGTACAAATAAATAAATAAGAGGGATTAAAACGAAAGACTATAGGGCATTGAATACCTTTCTTTATTTAAAAGTGGAGCATATATCTTGTGAACTTTTTTTGAAAATCAATTTTAGGAATGTCAAAAGTTGAATATAAAAGCTACATCTCCCGCTTGCTCTTTTCTTTCTTATATTCAATTTCGTTTTTGTATGACATTAAGGCAAGATTTTTGTACTCGTTTTTGTATGCATCAAATGATTCTAGACCTTTTTCATGTTTCACTACTAAACAAACGAGAATTAACGGTCGTCGGTAAATACCAACAAAATTTGATATAACTTTAAAAAGAAAGTTCCCACAATCCAGCTTCCCTCGGTTTTGATACTCATTGTCTATAGAAAATCCATCGGTATCTTCAAGTAAAAGATTTCTTACCATACTTTTCAGTCGTTTGTTGCTATTGTCCATTACTGACGGACCGCCTATCGATAAATACTTCTAAAATAGTAGGGAAAAAACAAAAAAAATGACAACCCAACCTCAACCGAACTGAATGGTCATGTGTTATCGTTCCATAGATATAACTACTATTTTATTCTTTCGTCCCCCGACCAAACCTCCCTATTGTATACCCTCTTTACTTATTTGTCGGCAACTAAAATGTAGAAATCAGTGACATCTGATTTGAAATGCGGCAAAGAGGGTCTTTGAATCCTCATATTTGTATATGGTATATCCACTAACGCATGCTAGATCACTTATGTTAACAAATTGTCAACACATGGCATCGGTCTGCTGTTTTTTTGAACAAAACTAATAGACCAGCTCACAGCCCCGAGTTATGCCCCAATCACATAACTCGGTCAAATCCCTCAAATTATGGAGTGTTATCAATGAAAGGAATCATGCTTGGCAATAGACTTTTATGGTATCAGAGCCTCCTCTGATCCATACCTAAAAAAAAACGTCCCAGCCACCTCCCTCTTTCTCTCTTCTTCTTCTTCTTCCTCCGAACCTGCAACTTCTGCCCTATAATTTTCTTTTCTGCCCGTCAATTTTTTTCCCCTTCTCAGAGATGGAAAACAAACTCCACCCGGCCGTGACAGTCTCCAGCATCAAGAATCTCATCCCTATCACGCTTGAAATGGAAAATGGGCAATACTCCTCTTGGGCAGAAGTGTTCAAAATACATTGTCGAGCATTCGAGGTCCTTGACCATATCATCCCATCAACAGCACATGTTTCCCCCCACCACCCCCGCCTGCACCTGATGCATCTGCTGCTGAAAAGGCAAAATATAAAGTGGAAAACCAAAAGGCAGCAGATTTATGGACCCGTATTGATGCCATTGTACTTCAATGGATTTACGAGACTATATCCAATGATCTTCTCCACACACTATCCTCAAACCCGACTCCAAGGCAGCCCTGGTTTGGACAGATCTAGCAAACATTTTTCAAGACAACAAAAACTCAAGGGCAGTTTATTTGGAACATAAGTTTTCCAATCTCAAACTGGATAGCTTCTCCAATGTTTCCTCCTACTGTCAAGCCCTCAAGATGCTGTCCGATCAACTAGCTAACGTTGGTAATCCTATCTCCAACCAACGACTAGTCTTACAACTCATCGCTGGTCTGAACGACTCCTATGACGGGGTCGGTATGTTGCTTCAACAAACGTCGCCATTACCAGAATTTTATGAAGCAAGATCCAAGCTCATATTGGAAGAAACTAGGAAGGCCAATCAGGCATCCTCTGCTGCAACCACCGCTGGAACAGCCTTAATCACCCCATCCCACAATTCTGATTTCTTTCCACCCCTAAATGAACAGCGTGGACGCCTTCCACAGGGACGCGGATAAACATACAGAGGGTGTGGAAGGGGTCGAAGCCGTAACAACCAAGGTCGGGGCTGTACACAGTACCCATCTAGACCTGGGTCTCAGCCTACACCACGCTATCTGTGGACCCAGCAACCTCAATGGCAGTGGCCTATGCCACCCTGGGCACCCACATATCCTCCCTGTCCTTACCCGACTACTCCATCTCCCAGACCGAACAACCGTGGGATTCTTGGCCCGAGACCTCATCAGGCCTATGCTTCATCGGAGGTCTCCTATGCTCCGACGGATATAGATCAAGCACTGCACACAATGACTCTAAATCCACCAGATCAAAATTGGTTTTTAGACACCGGAGCCACCTCACACATGACCAACACGTCAGGTAATTTTCAATATTTTTTCAATAATGGTTTTCATAAGAACATAATTGTTGGTAATCAAACACTTTCCTACCCTTTCCCACCATTTAAACTTAACAATGTTCTTCTCACTCCTCACATTATTAAAAATTTGTTATCAGTCCGAAAATTAACTCGTGACAATAGTATATCAATTGATTTTGATCCTTTTGGCTTTCTTGTGAAGGACCTTCGGACCCGTATACCTATCCTCCGATGTGATTCTATGTAACATCCCAAAATGTCGAGAAATAAAGTTAACGAGTTCAAGCGGGCCGAAGTCGGGCCGGGTCAGTCGCGAACCGGGCTTGGGGAGGTCTCCCCTATAAATAGCCAGGGTCACCACATTTTTCTCTCATTTGCAATTCTAGAGAGAGAAAACCGTAGAGAGAGAAAGTGTCGGAATCACACAAGATTGCACCCGCTCGTGTCTCTTGCACTCGTGAGAAGAACCTCCGGATCAGAAGCTCGATTCAGGTAACGATCCGACCTAAATCTGAGTTTTAGTTCGTTTTTGGGTTTTTCGGGTTTTGGGTGAAAAGGCAAGGTTTGAACGGATGAATCTGATAAATAATCATAGATTTGAGATCCCTAAGGGAAAAAGAACGTTTTGGATGCAGCATGTTCGGGATCTTGACATGATCAGACCCGAAATGCGAAAGTTAGGGTTTTCGCGAAGAACAGGTCGTGCGCACGGAGCAGGTCCTGCGCACTTGCTAAGTGCGCAGGAGGAGGGTCCTGCGCACTTGCTAAGTGCGCAGGAGGAAGGACCTGCGCACTTGCTAAGTGCGCAGGAGGCAGGGTCTGCGCACTTGCTAAGTGCGCAGGTAGCAGGGTCTGCGCACTTGCTAAGTGCGCAGACATCAGACTGGTTAAGTAAAGTTAGTATGTTTAGAAGGGTTAAACCGTTAGAGTCGGTAATGGTCTGATGTGTATGTAACTACTCAATTCAGATCGTACGTGAAGTCGTTGGACCTTCGTTTAGGACAACCGAGACTAGCTTATCAGGTGAGTTCTAGAAGCCCTCTTTTAAATGTTTTTATATAATGTTTTCGGGCTGGTGTGTACACGTATGAAATGTTGTTTTATAAAATGATTTTTATGAAACTACGTTTACGAAAGGAAATGATTTGGAACGAAGGATTTATGGAAAGAAAGTTTATGAACGGAATGTTTACGAACGAATGTTATAAATAAATGGTTTAATGAAAAGGTAAAGGGTTTTGAAAGTGAAGGAAAGGTTTTATGAAAAGAAAACAAAAAGGGGCAAAGGTTTTAAAGAAATCATTACAAATCTAATCTGTCGAATGAATGGAATTGACGAACGAAGTCTGGGAATGTGATTCCCAGCCTTGTGGTAGATTATGGACAGCGAGCCATAGTTACCACAAGAACAACATGGGCAATGTCTCTGTGACATGTCAATGGTTTTGATGTTGTACAACTGGTAAGGGAGTAACGACGGCTACTCGGGTGATGACGATCATCTTAAGTGAACGAGGTAATGGGAAATCAATGACGGCGATACGTAACGGTTGATTCCCAAAGGAAAGATGCGTGTTGGGCAATGACGGCGATACGTAACGGTTGACCCCACGTAGTGTATGGTTGTGGCAATGACGGTGATACGTAACGGTTGCCCACAACATTAAAAGTTCCTATGGGGACATTGAGACGCGTAACGATACAGATTTTAGATAATAATGTATGACTTAAATGAATGTTAATGTTTTAAACAAATGATTGTGTTTAAATATGCGAAGGTTTACGACTAGAACTCACCAGCGTAGCTGACGTTTTTAAGTGTACACATTCAGGTTAAGGCAGGTTATGAGGATGGACGGTGATGCTTGGCTAGAGATAAAGAGTTATCCGACTGCTTATGAAGACTGGCATCCCGTTATGTTTAGTTATGATGTAATTATGTTTACGCTTTCGCATGTATGAATAACGATTAAGTTATGTTTAAATGAAAATTTCCGCTGCGTTATCTGATATTCATGTTTAAGAACTGCTTGTGAATGAGTAAATCCAACAAGTGGGGCCTCACAAGTTGGTATCAGAGCAATAGTTTGATAGATTCGGACACTCCCAGTGTCTGAACTTAAACTTTGAATGGGACCGAAAGCGGATGCCAGTACGGGTAACTCGAGCCAAAGCATCAGGTATGTAAAGTAGAGTATGTGTATGTAGTATGCCTTAGAAAGAGTTAGGAAAGGACTTGTGTTCTGATGGAATCACAAAGGTGGTCAAATAGAAATCGAAAGGTAGTGTAATGGTTAATTACAGATGGCCAGTGTATATTTACATCTTACAGTACTTATTGAATTCTATTTGTTAACTAGCGTGATGACATTGGATTTCTCGTCTTATAGAACGAAATGGCAAGGAGAGGGAACGGAAGGCGTGGTGGCCGTACCGATGGTCGTACCGGCGGTCGAAATGGTGGGCGTGGCAGGATTCCTGCGCGCCAAGAACACAGTGATGAAGGAAGTGTTCACACTGAACCGGCGGTTAGTGTGCATGAAGCTGAGCAGACACAGGTTGAAGAACAACCTTTCACTTTTGAACCAGAAGTGAGAGCAGCTATAGCTCGAGAATTCACAGAATTGATGAAGAATTCTCTGCCAGGTCTGTTGGCTGAAGCGTTGAAGCATGTCAATGGGGCGGGTGGGTCTAGCGCGGCAATTGGTGCTCAGAACAATGAGACCGGCAATGCACCGCCTGCTCGCGGATGTGATTATAATTCCTTTAAGGCATGTGACCCGCCGATACTCACTGAAAAGAAGGACGCGGTGGCTACATTTGATTGGGTGATCCGTATGGAAGCTGCTATTCGTCTGAGCGAGTGCCGAACGGATCAAGTGGTAAAATTTGCTGCTAACTCCTTGAGGGAGGAAGCATCCCATTGGTGGGAAGGTGTACGTCAAGCTAAAGGGAGCGGGATTGTGGATGCGATGATGTGGGCTGACTTGAAAACTTTGGTAATCAAGAATTTCTGCCCAAGGAACGAGATTGAAAAGGTGGAGAGGGAATTTCTGGGTTTGAAGGCCGGGAACATGACGCACCGGCAATACACAACCCGATTTAATGAACTGGCACGTCTGGTGCCACACCTTGTCACTACAGAAGAGAGAAAGATTGCCTGTTATATTCAAGGGTTGCCGGACCAGGTCCGCACCTATGTTAAGGCGAACGCCCCTACTACCTATGATTTGGCAGTAGAGCTAAGTGGCGTAGTATTTGACGATCTGGCACTGAATGTTGTTGCCGTTGAAGAGCAAAAGAAGAGACCGAGCTTCTCAAACAAGGGAACTGGGGGAAAAATGTTTGGGGCTCGTGATAAGAGGGCTCGGGTGGATGAGCCGACTGTTTGTAAGAAGTGTGGAAGGGAGCATGTAGGTGAATGCAGAGTGGGATCTAGCTTGTGCTTTAAGTGTGGCAAGACGGGGCACTACTCCCGTGAATGCCCGCAAGGCTACAAATGCTACAACTGTGGGGATTTCGGCCATATGAGCCGAGAATGTACCAAGCCTAGGATGGGGGAAACCGGGAAAGGAAAGGGCCCGGAAAAGAAGGGAGAGGGATCTCGTGCAAAGACTCGTGCGTACGCACTGACTCAAGAACAGGCCAGGGCGGATCCCGATGTGGCGTCAGGTACATTCGTCCTTGACAACACTCTTGTTTCTGTGTTATTTGATTCGGGTGCCGGTAAGAGTTTTATATCTGCGTCTTTTTGTAAGAGAATGAAGTACGCTGCCAGTAAGTTAGAAAGGGCCTTTAGCGTAGAAACCGCAGAGGGTAGAACTGCGAGAGTGACCGATGTAGTTGACAACTTCACAATAAAAATGAAGGACATAGGTTCCTTGTCAGATTGTTTGTTATGGTTTTGGGAGGGTTTGATGTCGTGTTAGGTATGGATTGGCTAACTGCCAATGAAGCACAAATTATATGTAAACGAAAGATAATCCAACTCAAGGCTCCGGATGGTAGCAAAGTCGAGGTTTTTGGAGATCGTGACGCCCCGATGCCAAATGTCATCTCAATGATTAAGGCAACGAATTATTTGAGGCGCGGATGCGAGGCTTATCTGGTATATGTAATTGATAAATGTAAGGAAGTGAAGGGACTAGACGATGTACCCGTGGTACGCGAGTACCCGGAGGTGTTTCCAGAGGATTTGCCTGGGATACCACGCGATAGAGAAATTGAGTTCCGAATTGACTTAGTACCAGATGCCCAGCCCGTGGCTAAGGCTCCATATCGACTAGCACCAGTGGAAATGAAGGAACTTATGGTCCAACTAGACGAGTTACTTGAGAAAGGATTTATCCAACCGAGCATCTCGCCGTGGGGTGCTCCGGTGTTGTTTGTAAAGAAGAAAGATGGTTCGATGAGAATGTGTATCGATTATCGCGAGTTGAATAAACGAACGGTAAAGAACAAGTACCCTTTACCAAGGATCGATGACCTGTTCGACCAGTTGCAAGGCGCAAGTTGGTTTTCGAAAATCGACCTTCGGTCCGGGTACCATCAGTTGAAGGTGAGGGAAGAAGACATACCGAAAACTGCATTTCGCACGCGTTAGACATTTCGAGTTCCGCGTAATGTCTTTCGGATTAACGAACGCCCCCGCAGCGTTCATGGATTTAATGAATAGGGTGTGTCGACCGATGCTGGATCGATCGGTAATCGTGTTCATCGATGATATCCTTATCTACTCCAAGAATGAGGGTGATCACGCGTGTCATTTGAAGGAAGTGTTGGAAGCTCTAAGGAAGGAGAAGTTGTATGCTAAGTTCTCCAAATGCGCGTTCTGGCTTAGGGAAGTCCAATTCCTAGGTCACGTCATTGGCCCGAACGACATTATGGTTTACCCAGCAAAGATAGTAACGGTAAATGAATGGGACATTCCTAAGACGCCAACTGAAATCCGCAGTTTCTTAGGATTGGCTGGCTACTATCGGAGATTCATCCAGGATTTCTCGAAAATAGCTTCGCCATTGACAAAGTTGACTCGGAAAGAAGTAAAGTACGAATGGGGTTCGACCCAAGATGAGGCGTTTAAGAAATTGAAAGAGAAGCTAACACAGGCTCCAGTCTTGGCCCTTCCCGAGGGCAGTGAAGACCTGGTGGTATACTCTGACGCGTCGGGTCAGGGATTGGGGTGTGTGTTGATGCAGCGTGGTAGAGTGATTGCCTATGCGTCGCGGCAGTTGAAGGTTCACGAAGTCAACTATCCGACTCACGATTTGGAACTTGCTGCTGTCGTATTTGCATTGAAAATATGGAGGCACTACCTGTACGGGGTAAAGTTTACTATTTTCTCCGACCACAAAAGTTTGAAGTACTTCTTCGAACAAAAGGAGCTTAATATGAGGCAAAGACGATGGTTGGAACTCCTGAAGGATTATGACTGTGAGATCTTGTACCATCCTGGAAAGGCAAACGTGGTGGCTGACGCTCTAAGCCGAAAGGATGTGCCTACTCCTATTAGAGTGAAAGCTTGTCAGTTGGTGGTCACATCGGATGTGATGAGAGAAATCAAAAGAGCTCAAGATGAAGATTTGAAGGAAGAAAATATAAAGAAAGAAAGGATGGTTGGCCAACGGGACAAGTTGGAATATAACACCCTCGGTGTTAGAACGCGTTATGGACGGATATGGATACCTATGGGTGGCGAACTTAGGAGCAAAATCTTGGATGAGGCTCATAAGTCTCGTTACTCTATCCATCCCGGTACCAATAAAATGTACCAAGATCTGAAGAAGGAATACTGGTGGCCTGGAATGAAACGTGATGTGACGAAGTATGTAAGCAAGTGTTTGACTTGCTCGCAAGTAAAGGCCGAGCACCAGAAACCGTATGGAAAGATTCAACCACTTGATATACCGGAATGGAAGTGGGAACACATTACCATGGACTTCATAACTAAGCTACCTCGCACAACTAAAGGTCATGACGCCATTTGGGTAATCGTGGACCGTTTAACGAAGAGTGCTCATTTTCTACCTATTCGCGAGAAGTTCTCGTCGGAAAGGTTAGCGGAGGTATTTATTAACGAAGTAGTAGCACGGCATGGGATGCCTTTGACGATTGTATCTGACCGGGACACACGATTCACATCGAGGTTCTGGAAAAGATTTCACGAGGCGATGGGCACGAGGCTGAATATCAGCACGGCATACCACCCACAAACGGATGGTCAGTCCGAAAGGACCATTCAGACATTGGAGGATATGCTCCGTGCTTGTATTATTGACTTCGGTGGCAGTTGGGATAACCATCTGCCGTTAGCCGAGTTCTCCTACAACAATAGTCATCACACGACGATAGGCATGCCGCCTTACGAAATGTTGTATGGGAGAAGATGTAGGACCCCGGTTTGTTGGGGTGAGATTGGACAGAAGGAGTTAGGAAGTCTGGAAGTCATAAAAGAAACGTCGGAAAGATTTGATCAAATCAAAGCCCGAATGAAGGCCGCCCAAGATCGTCAGAAATCCTATGCGGATAGACGACGAAGGCCTATCGAGTTTGATGTTGGGGACAGAGTAATGTTGAAAGTGTCGCCCTGGAAGGGAATCATTCGATTCAGAAAGAGAGGAAAGTTAAGTCCGAGGTTTGTCGGACCTTTTAGGATAGCGGCACGGGTTGGTGAAGTCGCTTATCGGTTGGAGTTGCCTGATGAGTTAAGTGGGATTCATCCTACCTTCCATGTATCACACTTGCGAAAGTGTTTGGCGGATGAATCAGCTCACGTACCACTTACTGACATCGAGGTCGACAACAGCCTTAATTACATCGAAGAACCCGTGGCTATCCTGGACCGAAAGGAGAAGCGTTTGCGTAACAAAGTGATCCAATTGGTTAAAGTCCAATGGAGGCACCGAAAGGGATCAGAGGCTACATGGGAAACGGAGGCGGAGATGAGGGAGTCGTACCCTCAATTATTTGACTTGTGATAGGTTTCGGGGACGAAACCTATTATAAGGGGGGTAGACTTGTAACATCCCAAAATGTCGAGAAATAAAGTTAACGAGTTCAAGCGGGCCGAAGTCGGGCCGGGTCAGTCGCGAACCGGGCTTGGGGAGGTCTCCCCTATAAATAGCCAGGGTCACCACATTTTTCTCTCATTTGCAATTCTAGAGAGAGAAAACTGTAGAGAGAGAAAGTGTCGGAATCACACAAGATTGCACCCGCTCGTGTCTCTTGCACTCGTGAGAAGAACCTCCGGATCAGAAGCTCGATTCAGGTAACGATCCGACCTAAATCTGAGTTTTAGTTCGTTTTTGGGTTTTTCGGGTTTTGGGTGAAAAGGCAAGGTTTGAACGGATGAATTTGATAAATAATCATAGATTTGAGATCCCTAAGGGAAAACGAACGTTTTGGATGCAGCATGTTCGGGATCTTGACATGATCAGACCCGAAATGCGAAAGTTAGGGTTTTCGCGAAGAACAGGTCGTGCGCACTTGCTAAGTGCGCACGGAGCAGGTCCTGCGCACTTGCTAAGTGCGCAGGAGGAGGGTCCTGCGCACTTGCTAAGTGCGCAGGAGGAAGGACCTGCGCACTTGCTAAGTGCGCAGGAGGCAGGGTCTGCGCACTTGCTAAGTGCGCAGGTAGCAGGGTCTGCGCACTTGCTAAGTGCGCAGACATCAGACTGGTTAAGTAAAGTTAGTATGTTTAGAAGGGTTAAACCGTTAGAGTCGGTAATGGTCTGATGTGTATGTAACTACTCAATTCAGATCGTACGTGAAGTCGTTGGACCTTCGTTTAGGACAACCGAGACTAGCTTATCAGGTGAGTTCTAGAAGCCCTCTTTTAAATGTTTTTATATAATGTTTTCGGGCTGGTGTGTACACATATGAAATGTTGTTTTATAAAATGATTTTTATGAAACTACGTTTACGAAAGGAAATGATTTGGAACGAAGGATTTATGGAAAGAAAGTTTATGAACGGAATGTTTACGAACGAATGTTATAAAGAAATGGTTTAATGAAAAGGTAAAGGGTTTTGAAAGTGAAGGAAAGGTTTTATGAAAAGAAAACAAAAAGGGGCAAAGGTTTTAAAGAAGTCATTACAAATCTAATCTGTCGAATGAATGGAATTGACGAACGAAGTCTGGGAATGTGATTCCCAGCCTTGTGGTAGATTATGGACAGCGAGCCATAGTTACCACAAGAACAACATGGGCAATGTCTCTGTGACATGTCAATGGTTTTGATGTTGTACAACTGGTAAGGGAGTAACGACGGTTACTCGGGTGATGACGATCATCCTAAGTGAACGAGGTAATGGGAAATCAATGACGGCGATACGTAACGGTTGATTCCCAAAGGAAAGATGCGTGTTGGGCAATGACGGCGATACGTAACGGTTGACCCCACGTAGTGTATGGTTGTGACAATGACGGCGATACGTAACGGTTGCCCACAACATTAAAAGTTCCTACGGGGACATTGAGACGTGTAACGATACAGATTTTAGATAATAATGTATGACTTAAATGAATGTTAATGTTTTAAACAAATGATTGTGTTTAAATATGCGAAGGTTTACGAATGAAAGGCCCTGTTTTCTTATACGAATGTTAAACCCTATTGAATGTTTGAATGATGAACCATTTCTTAAAACGAACGAAAACTAGAACTCACCAGCGTAGCTGACGTTTTTAAGTGTACACATTCAGGTTAAGGCAGGTTATGAGGATGGACGGTGATGCTTGGCTAGAGATGAAGAGTTATCCGACTGCTTTTGAAGACTGGCATCCCGTTATGTTTAGTTATGATGTAATTATGTTTACGCTTCCGCATGTATGAATAACGATTAAGTTATGTTTAAATGAAAATTTCCGCTGCGTTATCTGATATTCATGTTTAAGAACTGCTTGTGAATGAGTAAATCCAACAATTGGGGCCTCCCGGGTTTGGGGCCTCACATTCTACCGGAGATCTTTATCCTCTCTCGCCATCACAACTCAAGGATATCCAACCACCATCATCATTTGCTGCAATTTCTCAAGACCTATGGCACCAAAGATTGGGACATCCTAGTTTTAATCTTTTACAAGTTTTAAATAAAGATGCTTCTATTTCTTGTAATTCCGTTAAACCAAAAACAATTTGTCATTCGTGTGTTTTGGGTAAACATATTAAGTTACCATTTATGAATTCTATGTCTTATACTTTGTCTCCCTTTGATATCATCCATAGTGATCTATGGACATCACCAGTTGCAAGCTCGGCGGGTCATAAATAATATATCTTATTTTTAGATAACCTTACAAATTTTTTGTGGACATATCCATTAGGACATAAATCTCATGTTTATTCTACATTCTTGCACTTTCATTCTGTTAGGTATCAAAGTCGGTAACGCAGCGGAATCACACACACACGCACAATATCAATAAACAGAAAAGAAAAGAGACACGAGAGATTTATAGTGGTTCGGTTAAGGTGACCTACATCCACTGTTGCAACTAGGGTTTATTCTTATTAGATGCTCAAGGAATACAATTACATCATAGGGATATATATAATACCAAGATTAGGGTTAATTAAATAAGGCAATAACTTAACCAACAAGAAATAGAACCAAACAACCCTAAGGCTGCCGCCAGCTTCTAATCTCGTTCTTTCAGCCTTAATATGCCAAAGAGGCCCAGCGGCAGATGACCCAAAAGCCCAGCCCAAATCAGCACAGGCCCACCGGGCCCATTTGGCCCAGTCCGGCCCAATAAGCCTTCACACCCAGCAATCTCCCACTTGAAGGCTTTGCTCAATCCACAAACACCATCCAAGTTATCCCTAATCCAGTAATTCCAGTATCCTCCTTATCCAAAGTCTCCCGAGCCTTCAGTCCCCATAAACAAGCTCAGACTTCATCAAAGTCCCCCTAGTTGCAAGCCCCCTCTCATCAAGTACATGAAAGGGCAGTTGAGGCTCCCCCGAGCTCCAACTCATTCTCTATCTCAACTGGTTTGCACGATCCACCAGTTCCAGAGATAACCCGAGAACCACCACTCTCCTCCTTTAGCAAGACTTCCATAGGAGAGATTTTCACAGTCGGACTACTGGTCTTCAAAACCCACCGTTGTTTTGTAACTGTACCCGGAACACGCCCCATGCTCCCACTGTCACCAAACCCCTGACCCGGTTTTGACCTCCGACCCCGCTCAGCTTGAATCACCTTGGCACCAGGCTCCCCTCTTGCAAATTGAACCTTCTTTCGCCCCTTTGATTCAGCGAACCTAACTTTGTTTTGAGGGACGGTCATACTTCCCTCAGCAGGTACCTCCACCATGTATAAAGAACCTCGCCTGTTTCCACGAGCAATTACCAGATTACCTTTAGTTACCTTCCACTTGCCTCCACCAAACTTTACTTCTAGTCCCTGTTTATCCAGCTGACCGACAGAGATAAGCCTACTCTTCAAAGCTGGAATAACCCTGACATTCTTCAAGTTCCATGTGGTTCCCAAAGAAGTAACCAAATTCACGTCACCCATGCCCGTAACATCAAGAACATCACCATTAGCTATTCGTACCTTCCCAAAGTTATCAACCTTTAAATTCTCCATCGTCTCCCCGCTGTACATCGCGTGAAACGAAGAACCAGAATCCATAACCCAAGAATCTGTAGAAGACTCTACACAGCAAACCAAAACATCATCATCAGATTCCTAATTTGCCTGAACCATGTTTACCTGCCTTTTGCCCTCATTCTTCCCAGACTCTTCCTTATTCCTTCCTGGACACTGACTTTTCACATGCCCAACTTCATTACAGTTCCAACACCTCACATTTTTCCGAGCTCTAGACGAACTCCTTCCCCTACTCCCATTGCTCCTGTTATTTACCCTTCCTCTGCCCACATTGAATATATCAGAAGACGAAGATCCTCCACTAGTGTTCCTCCGGCGAATATCCTCACCTAGAATACTATCCCGGACCACGCTAAACTTCAAATTCCCAGCTCCACCAGAATTAGTGATTGCCGTCACATAACCTGACCAGCTGTCAGGCAAAGAGGATAACAATATCGCAGCTTGAGTATCATCATCAAGCTTTGTCCCAACGGTCGATAGCCTGGACAAAATTGAATTTATATTATTTATGTGATCAGGCACCGAGCTTCCCTCATTCATCCTCATCATGAATAACTCTCTTAACAGGAACACTCTATTACCGGCAGACGGCTTTTCATACATGTTTGACAGAGCCGTCATCATACCATAAGCCGTGGTTTCCTCTTTGATATTGAACGCTACGCTCCTCGTCAAAGCTAGTACAATCTTACATCTCGCCTTTTTGTCCTTAGTGTTCCAAACCACTTCGTCAGCCTTACTCATTCCATCCGGTTTTTATGCCAATACCATCTCCAAATCGTTTTCACCAAATAACGCCTCTATTTGCATCTTCCACCATGCAAAATCAGTCCCGTTAAACTTTTCGATTCTAATTTTCCCGTCTTCAGCCATTGCAAACGAGAATCAGAAAAAAAAATAAAAAAACCAAAATTAAGAAAGTCCACCAACCGAAGTCAAGCAACCTCCAAAGAAACCCTAAACCCTGAAACACCCGAACCGGTGCTTCACCTGCAAAACCCGTGACCAGCAGCAACTTCAAGGGTTCAAGAAACCAAACCCTACTCGCAAGATCACAAAAAAAAACCGAACAGAAAAATTCCAGCAGCACTGTTCACACGGAATCACTGTTCACGCCGGAATCACTGTTCACGGCGGCGGTACTGTAGCAGCTTTCTCGAACAGCCTTTCCTCACCTTCGCGATTGAAACAGTGCAGAAACCGTGTATAACAACGAGCCAGAGCTCTGATACCACTTGTTAGGTATCAAAGTCGGTAACGCAACGGAATCACACACACACGCACAATATCAATAAACAGAAAAGAAAAGAGACACGAGAGATTTATAGTGGTTCGGTTAAGGTGACCTACATCCACTGTTGCAACTAGGGTTTATTCTTATTAGATGCTCAAGGAATACAATTACATCATAGGGATATATATAATACCAAGATTAGGGTTAATTAAATAAGGCAATAACTTAATCAACAAGAAATAGAACCAAACAACCCTAAGGCTGCCGCCAGCTTCTAATCTCGTTCTTTCAGCCTTAATATGCCCAAGAGGCCCAGCGGCAGATGACCCAAAAGCCCAGCCCAAATCAGCACGGGCCCACCAGGCCCATTTGGCCCAGTCCGGCCCAATAAGCCTTCACACCCAACACATTCCTTAATCCAAAATCAGTTTCATCAAAATATCAAAACCTTTCAATGTGACAATGGCACCGAATACACAAACCAGTCTTTTTCCAAATACTTTCCTCAACACGGATATTGTTCCGTTTCTCGTGTCCCCACACGTCTTCTCAAAACGACAAAGCTGAGCGTAAAATACGCTCAATAAATAATATAATCCGTACCCTCTTAGCCCACTCCTCCGTCCCACCCTCATTTTGGCACCATGCCTTAGAAATGGCGACATATATTCTAAATATTTTACCAAGTAAACTCATTCATCATCAGTCTCCCACCTATAAACTTTACAACCGAATTCGGTTGTCTTTGCTACCCTCTCTTTCCATCCACATCTATAAATAAAATCCAATCAAGATTTACTCCTTGTGTATTCCTAGGATATCCATCAAATCATCGGGGATACAAATGTTACAATATGACCACCTGACAAATAATTATCTCTAGACATGTAATCTTTGAAAGAATCGATCTTTCCTTTTGCCAACAAAACAACTCAGCCCCCCTCCTATGATTTTCTGTCTGCAAGCTTTCCACCAACCTTGTGGCCACACATTCAGCCCACTTCCAAGCCTACTTCACTTGATCAGACCTCAAATAACCCACTTCCTGCTTCTGCTCCATCCAGCCCAGTATCTCCCACTATACCAGCCCACACACCTCCTGCCAGCCCACTTCCTGCCTTTACCTCTTCTATTTCATATAGCCCAGCCTTTTCCACACCTCAAAATCCACTTAACTCAGACCAAAACACACCTCCCAGGCTCCCAACTCCCTGAAAACTTATACTCGTCGTCCGAAACCAACTGCACCCACAGCAGTTCCTGTGTCCACAGCTTCCCCCATCCCAGCACCACCACCTCCACCGGCGCGAACCATGACCACCCGACAAATGGCTGGGGTCGTTAAACCTAAACAAATTTTCAACCTTCATACCACCTTCACACCTATTTCTTCGCTTCCCAGAAACCCATCCGAAGCTATCCGTGACCCCAATTGGAAACGAGCCATGACCGACGAGTTCGAAGCCTTAATTGAAAATAAGACTTGGGAATTAATACCTAGACAACCAAACATGAATATTATTTGGTGTATGTGGATATTTAAAACTAAAAATCATTCTGATGGTTCTTTTGAGCGCTATAAGGCTCGCTTGGTTTGTGATGGCAGGACACAACAGGTTGGCATCAATTGTGGAGAAACATTTAGCCCGGTTGTAAAACCGGCTACTATCCGAACGGTCTTGTTAAATTTTATGTTTGCTTTTTTTGTTGGTACCCTTGATTATAAACCGAATGACCAACTATTGGACTCATAGTAGCTGTTGATCAGGTTAGCATTTTTTGGTTTGGCCGGTTCGTTTTGTTGCCGGTTCGAATTATTTGGTTCAGTTTTATACCTGATTCTTGATATTATTGATTATTTATCGCCGTAGGTTAAGTGTTTTTTATATACGCTATTGAAAAAAAAATCACGGGTCCCTGTTGACCCTCAAATCATTGTCGCGTATCGGACACTTAAACATATTACGGATTGATAGATATTGGATATAGTTTTTCAGTTATTGATACGGCTATCGAGCTACCTCTTCCATAGGTAAATCGGTGTGTCCGTTGAAATTGTATATCATTCCGCTGCATTTCTGATACGGCTGTCGTTTCTTTATTCGATAAGACAACAAAGTGGCCGGTGAAACATCAGATGATATTGATTCAAAAAGGATGGAACTGCCGTTTTTTTAACTAATAAAAAGCTAGAGCAGTTGTTTCTTGAACTTAAGTCCTTGTTTTTAATAAACATAAAAATTGATCCTGTGCGGTTGCCGGTTCCTAAAAAAAAGGGAACCTGTAGTGGTTATCGATTGGATTAACCGTTCTATTTTATAGCTTTTCAAGGCTTAGGTTCTTCTTCCTTTTACATCTATGAATATATCTTGATGTATTCTTCAAAATCTTTTCATGTTGGTTTTTTAACCACATATCTTATTGTCTGGTTTATTGAACCGTGTGGTTCACATCTTCTGTATTATCAAGATTATTCTTCTCAGCCTTGTATGTGGTTATCACATTTTTTTGGCTTTGTTTTTATAATCTGTTGTGAATCTTATAATTCACATCAATCTTTGTCTTGAATCTTGTGATTCAGTTTTTTGTGAGATCATACAAGTTTTTGCTTGATTCAAATTAGTTTTTAAGTTATTTACAAGTTTTTTTATATTTCTTGTAAAGTTGTAAAAGTTTTTGCTCTAGTCAAATTAGTCTTTAAATTCCTCACAACTCTTATTCAATATTTTTCGTGAGGTCATAAAAGTTTTTGCTTGATTCAAATTAGTCTTTATGTTATTTGCAAGTTTTCTCAAATATATGTCATGCAAAGTTGTAAAAGTTTTTGATCAAGTCAAATTAGTTTTTATATTCCTCACATGTCTTTTCTTTCAGACATGGTTTTGAAATTTTCCAAAAGTCATGTGACTTGTGTCTTTTAAAACCTTCTAAAAGTCGTGTGACCTTTTCTCTTTTACAAGTCATGTGACTTGCGTCTTATAATTCTCTAAAGGTCATGTGACTTTTTGTCTTATACAAGGCGTGTGACTTGTGTCTTATAAATCTTTTACAAGTCATGTGACTTGTGTCTTTCAAAACTATCTACAAGCCGTGTGACTTGTGTCTTTTAAATCTTTTACAAGTCGTGTGACTTGTATATTTTAAAGTCTTCTACAAGTTGTGTGACTTGCGTTTTTTAAATCTATATACAAGCCGTGTGGCTTGTGTCTTTTAAATCTTCTACAAGTCGTGTGTCTTTCTTTTAAATCTTTAACAAGCCGTGTGGCTTGTGTCTTTTAAAATATTCTACAAACCGTGTGGCTTATGTCTTTAAATATTTTACAAGCCGAGTGGCTTGTGTTTTTTAAAAATCTTCTACAAGTCGTGTGACTTGTGTCTTTTAAATATTTTACAAGCCGCGTGGCTTGTGTTTTTTAAAGATCTTCTACAAGTTATGCGACTTGTGTTTTTAAAATTTTCCAAAGGTCTTGTCTTTTGTCATCTAAAAGTCATCTTGGTTTTATCAGATATGTCTTTGATAGTATTCAAACCGATTATTTTTGGTTATTACATGGCGTTGGCATTTGAAGGCTCAAAGAGAGTCTTATGTTTGCCCGACACGATCATTCAAGGATGCAGGGAATTTCTCCAACTCTCTTATGTTATTATTTGTCGTCTAGAAGTTCATCATTGTGAAGACCATCTGATCAAGCCCGCACTTTTTGGTCGATGCCCATATGATTTGCTGCTTATTCAAGATTTTTTTAGGCCCTGCAGTGCTTTATCAGTCTCTCCATTCTTTTGTTGGAACTTCTAAGAGTCCCTGGTGGTTTGTTAACTACATCAGTGCTTTGCTTTTGCTCTATGTTGAAGAACTCAAACTAAGTGAAGAATTTGAGCAAAGATATTGGTTTGATGATTGGTATTCTACTCTATGCATTTGGTGTTCTGCTGCCTCGTTTGTGTTATCTAGTGATCTGTCTTCAGCCTTGTTTGGTGATTGGGTTTCAAAAAATATATATATATATAAAAAATTTAGCCATGCGTTTCTGATTTCAACTGGCTGCTGATAGTTTTTTTATTCTCTCAATTCATGATCGATCTGTTCATTGAGAGATTTGGGTCTGCTAGAGTTTCAAGAAACCCACAGTGATTCGTCTTTCTTGTTCCGTTGCTGTTGGTTTGGTTCCAACTTTATATCTGTTACCTGTTTTGGACTGTTTTAACCGCTGCAATTGGTGTTCGCATTCCGAAAATTGCTCAGATTATGTTCGCAGTCAGAGTAGGGATGTTGGTATTTGCTGTGCCTCCCATTTTCTGGTCGTTCCTGGTTGCTACTTGATTCGGTTTTTGTTTCATGGTTCTTGTTTAGAAGATCTCAAGGCTTGCCATCTACTGTCTTCTTGGTATTCTTCTGGTTTGAGGTTCTATTCATAAAGTGGTACATCTTCTGTTCCTTTTCAAAACTTAAACTAAGTTGATAACCCAATTCTTTTTGGTTAGGAAAGACCAATCAATTTTTTTTTTCCAAAGGACCAATCACGTTTTTTTTGGACATAAGTTAAGCCTAATTCCTCTTGGGTCTCTTAAAGTTTTATTTTATTTCTCAAAACTTCAGAAAGGTTTTAAAAATTTGTTTGTTTGAGTTCCTTAAACTAAAACAATTGGTCAACAAATTCTCTTCAAAAAGGGAACTACGTTTTTTATAAACCTGAGGGCAATCTCGGTTTTATCTTCATATACCCAAAGGCTGGTCAAAAGTAAATGTTGGTTTTGGAATCTTCTACATGTGTCTTGTGTCTTTGCCTAAAAGTCGTGTGCGACCTTTTCTATTTAAAGTCATATGACTTTTGTCTTATCAGATATGTTTTTGAGAGTCTTGTTAAATCTTGTGATTCATTTTGGCTTGATAAAGAATGGTTTGTCTCGTATGATCGGTCTGGTTTGATTTTGTGTTCAAAATAAAATATGTTGGAATATCAAATTGAGGGCGGGTGTTAAATTTTATGTTTGCTTATTTCAATTTAATAATCCTTATTTTCTTTTTGTCTGCATTGTCACTGTGTTGCCCGCATCATGTTGTTGTTGTTGGGCTTTATAACTCCAAGTCCAAGTGAAGATCAAGCCCAAGTCTTCCGTCCAAGATCAAGATGTGAAGCCCTAATAAAGTATCAGTTCTTCCATGCATAAACGATTACAACTAAAGTCAAAATGAGACTTCTTTTCTTGACATATGCAACTCCATGGAAGACACCATGCGCCTCTGTTGATTCTAACGGCTCTCTCCGTGATTATTGCTCTGATTGAAGCTCCTTCAGAAATTAAACAACAACCGCCCCTTTATATATGGTGCGGCTCCCCTTTGTTGATTTAAGTAGCATTATTCAAGAAGCATTCACAATGTAGCCACCGATTCCCTTCTGGTATTTTAGGGTTTCATACCCATTTCTTGTTTATAGTTCAATAAAGCTTTAAGCTTTAGGGTTTAACCCTTTTTTGTCTGAATTCATATTTGTTCACACAATAGTGTGTTGTATATGGTTATTGTAAGCATTTGGTTCAGTTATTGGAATAAACCTTTCGATTAAACATGTTTTTTGACAGGTCTTATCATTGGCAGTATCTTACTCATGGCCAATACATCAACTCGACGTCAAAAACGAATTTCTTCATGGACATTTGAATGAAACGGTTTTCATGCACCAACTATATGGTTTTCGAGATCAGAGATTCCTGGACCATGTTTGTCGCCTTAAGCGGTCACTTTATGGCCTAAAAAGGCCCTTCGAGCCTGGTATCAACGTTTCACAGATTTTGTCACCACAGTCGGGTTTCGTCAAAGCCAATGTGACAATTCATTATTTATCTACAAACATGGATATAGTATAGCATATCTTTTGCTATATGTAGACGATATAATTCTCACCACCTCGTCTAATAGTCTCCGGCAACATCTCATGGCAAGTCTCGGGAATGAAGTTGCCATGAAAGACTTGGGAAATCTCAACTATTTTTTGGGTATTGCTGTCAAAAGACAAGGTGACAGCCTCTTTTTATCTCAACAACAATATGCTAAAGAAATTATTGAACTGGCCGGCATGACTTCTTGCAAACCTTCTCTCACGCCTACATACACTAATGTCAAATTAAAAGAGTCGTCTGGAACTCCTCTTGAAGACACAACTCACTTCCGAAGCCTAGCCGGTGCCTTACAATATCTCACCTTCACCCGATCCAATCTTACCTATGCTGTTGTGTGGGAGAACGAAGCCTTCCTTATAAGGGGGTGGATACCTTCTCTATCAAGAAGCGTTTTTCCTGAGCGACCAACTCGTCAGGTGAAAACAAAACCGTGAGTTCCTGGATGGGCAACCCATCGAGGGCAAAGCAGACAATATCTTGGTACCGTTTGCTTGCGCTGTTACAGATGGTATAAGAGCTAGGGGCCGGACTGGTGTGCCAGCGAGGACGCTGGGCTCCGTAAGGGGGGTGGATTGTAATATCCCACATCGGTTGTGGGGGAGAACGAAGCCTTCCTTATAAGGGGGTGGATACCTTCTCTATCAAGACGCGTTTTGCCTGGGCGAGCAACTCGTCGGGTGAAAGCAAAACCGTACCAGCTCACAGCCCCGAGTTATGTGATTGCTGTGATTGGGGCATAACTCGGGGCTGTGAGCTGGGCTATTAAAAACCCTACATGATAAAGAGCAAGTCTAGCCACCGGTGTGCATTGCCTGCCGCAAACACACATGTAGAAGTAGTTTATTTGTATGTTTCATGTGGTGAGATGTTGGGTCTTGCATATAAGCTCACATATAAAGTTAATTTATTTGTAAGATATGTTCTCCGAGACTTGAAACCACCATAAGACTCTACTCTTTCTTTGATACTTTTCTCTTTTAATTTGTATACATAGTAAACATATAAATAAACTAACATACATAGTAAAATTCGACTTAAAGAGTAGGGTCTGGTGAGGATGGAATGAGTGCAAACCTTACCTCTATCCATAGGATAGAGAGGTTGCACCCAGAGACACCTCGAATCGGAAAACATTCAAAACATTCATGCAATAAAGAACTAGTAGCAAATATCCAATATCAAAAATAATATATAAGAATAAGACATAGAAGTTCATACCATAAGCATATAGAAAGAGCATCTGACATATATAATAGTCTCAAAATCTAAAGTTGTGAAGCATACATAAAACATACAAAAATTACATGTACCAAGAATCTGTTAGTTTAACAGATATAAGAACAATAAAGGTATACAAATCCGTGTCATAACCATATCGAAAAACCACTATGACATACAAGTCCCTAAGGTTAAAGTAGATAAGACCAAAGGCAATGTAAGGTCCACTTACAAATAAGGGCAAACCTAACACCTACGACTAATGGCAACTTAAAAGTCAAGCGACGAATCCTCACCAATGACGAAGCTTACACTCACCCCTAGAAATCCCTAAACTTTATCCGGCGTCTGCACGAACTCCTATCACTGACCATGCCCTCAAAGAGGTGCAAGTCTATCAAATCCTGTCAAATCTTCTTATCCCTAGTCAGTTTTGGTCTGTCTGTGATCCTCTTCCCCTCCACGGTGAGGGTCGCCACGCTCCTTAACGATGCAAATCACCATCACCGACGGATACTCGGTTCATTTGTAGTGTGTTAACGTTGGTAGATTCAAGAAAAAAAAGAATATTTATATGTGCAAGTTCTTAATAAAGTTGTACTCACATTCATATGAAGCATAACCATGCATCTGAACAGATTAAATATGCTACATTCACAATCTAACAACTAATAATAATCAATACTGAAAAGCAAATCTTCCTTACCACAACTAGACCCTGAACCGAATTAAAAGATATGGAAATGCCAAAATAATGCTATTAGACTAGTATATTTTGTAACTCATTGTAATTCATGTAGAGTACAGGATCTTAGCTGTCAATTCTCATAATATATTGTATCTGTAAATATTGGTGATTAATGAGAAGGAGATCAGGATTTGAACCATTCTATTAAATACATAATCTAGATGAATAATAGTTCACTACTACTGCTCATAACTCTTGAGCCAACCTTATTTCTTCAGATAAACTATCCCCATAAACACAACCAATATGAGAATTAATTTTAAGAAAGTGTCTGATAAGGTTTTAGCAGCGGAATGAGCGAGCCGCTTAGGTGGAGGGACATGACCTCGTTCGTGGAGCCCACAAGCTTGCCACCTATGAATACAGCTGGCACAGAGGGTGAGCTACACCCTTGTTTACCAAGAGCTTTCTCCATCTCTCTTCCTTGGGGATCTTGATCTATTTCATAAACTATAGGGTTCACCCTAAGTTCTTGGAACAAAATAGTAACGGCATAACACAAACAACATGTGCTCTTTGTGAAAATCACAACTCCATTCTCAGATGTCAATGCTTGTATCTTTTCCATCTCTACTAATCAAAATCCAAATAAGATTAATGCTTGAAGTTTGAGGTTGAATTTCATACTACTTGAGGAGTATTTATATAGTGATCAAAAGAAGAGATGCTTGAAAACTACTAAAGGTATCTTTTGGAAGAAAGATACCAATTTCCATAACAAGTTGAACACATATATTCTTTTTGAAATTGCACTGATTCAGTCAGAAAAGAGTATGACCGTTGAGATGTTTGAGCAACGTGGGCGAGTTGTAGACCATGGGTTAACTGTCTGAGCAACATGGGAGAGTTGTAGACCATGGGTTAGTGTCTTCCACATTCTACGGGCATGAGGACTTGGAGTACATGAAAAGATGAAAGTTCAAAAGGGCTGGTCAATATTGGTTCAAACAGATTCCATCAATTGATTTATTGTTAAGCGAATGTATATATTCGGAGCGTAAAAAGATTTGGAATGAGATAGCTTTCAGTGGGTGATCCATGTACGATTCTTTATAATGCGTAACCAACTTGGTTGCGAATATTGTGAGCGCGAGAGTTTGTTCTGATAGTTTCAAGCTCAGTGACTCTAAACTAATGCAGTATTAACATGTAACCACCCACGCAAACCGTACCAAGATATTGTCCGCTTTGCCCCCAATGGATTGTCCATCCGGGAATTCACGGTTGTGTTTTTACCCGACGAGTTGCTCGCCTAAGCAAAACGCGTGTTGATAGAGAAGGTATCCACCCCTTATAAGGAAGACTTCGTTCTCCCCCTCAAACCGACGTGGGATATTACATAACAACTCCAACTGAAATCAATTATCATTGTTAACATAAATTGCACATCTCAATCTTTAGGAGATGGAAGAAGAACAATTGATATACAAATATATGCAATTAGAGACAGAATTTCAAAGCTATATTGTATAACTATCACAGAGTTCAAGCAGTTGAATTTTCAATCAAAAATATAAATTAGAAAATTTCAAAAGTTGTTTTTGATATTGCTTAAAAGCTAGAACATACGATTGTTAATAACACACTTTGAAAGATCGATATTTGTGACTAACAATTGTCATGACTCTTTCTCTGTATTTTATTAATCGAACTCACAAATAAACCAAATACGCAACCCTATTTATACTAAACTTTCCTTGCTAACCAAACTCCTACTAATAAGCAACATGTAAACAAACCAATAAACATAACAAATAAACTCTATATAATAAACCAAAACTAATCTTTATCTTTTTTTTCCCTCTCGACTCACTGCTGACCACAGACTCGACCCACCACACTTTGATCTGTATCCAACCCTTCGTTTCCCATATCATCTGTTACGGTTAAATCTATTGATGTACTTTCGTGTAAGTTATATTTTTATGACAATTCTTAGGTTCTCTAATTTATAAATTGATTAATACTTTAACTAACTACACACAATAAGCAAATGCACCTATCACAACGTAATATAATCTAGTTAAGACATCAAATATCGAACCAATGGACACAGTAGATCTCAGTACTCAATTATTGTCATTGTTTAGTCAAATAACAAGGAGAGTGGTATTGTGATAATAAAAATATAAACAAACATGTAACTAAATGAGATAAGAGGTTGAGGATCAATCAAATCAAAGAGGATATCACTTGGGCTAGAATCCACATTATTTATCTATTTTTTTAGAACGGCAAATTTCCTTTTAATTTTGTCACTAGTGGGACTTGAACTCGTGACCTCCAAACCTTAGGTGTTTCTAGAAGCTTTGCCTCTGTCATTGAGCCACCAACCCCAATGGTTCTAGAATCCACTTTATAGTTCCCACAAATATACCAAGTACATAACCCTATTTATACTAGACTTTCTTTGCTAACCAAGAGTCCTAATTAGACCCAAACTCCTACTAATAAACAACCGATAAATATAACAAACTCAAATTAATAAAACCAAAATTAATCTTATGATGAGGATCATATTAAACCAGGTGCTGAGATGGAGCGCCATGAATTTAACAACTCTAATTTTTTTTACAAGATTTCTAAATTCATGTAATGTTTATTTTTACATTAAAAAACATGAAATCCGCAATGCGCAGTAATTAGTTCTCTGTCTTATGAAATGATATTTAGTTATTTTAGGAGTTTGAATTTCTAGCAAAACTGTCAACAAATGATATTTAGTTATTTTAGGTTCATTTTCGGAGTTTGAATTTCTAGCAAAGCTGTCAAAACTGGTATGATCCTGCAAAGTGTACTCAATATGTAATTAGGAAATATTTGTGAATCATTATAAATTTTGTCACAGCAAATTGTTTAATCACTTTTTTTGTTCAATCTTTCAAACTATAAATACAACTGTAGTCATTTTTGTGTTAAATCTTGAGTAAGGAGAAAAAGTGTTTTTGATGCTTTCACATTTATTGGATTTAGATGTGGATCACCTTTCAAAAAGTAGTATTTCTACCCTCCACTGTGTGGGTTACAGAAAATTAACTTTGGAATATTGGACTCTAAATTCTTAACACAAATAGAGTCCTTTTATTTATGTTTATTGGGTCCAGAAAACATTTAAGTTTGTGGTTGTAATGGACTTTTAAGTCCAGGTTTGTTTTTAAATATATTGGGCTATTAAGACCTTTAGTAAATAGAAAAGCCCAAGTCAGGTCTGTTTAGCTTTTGTACACCAAAGACTGGGGCTTATAAGCTAAAATGGGCTTATAGAATTAAACAAGGAGGGAGTTATTAAAGGGATTAAGAATTGTGATATAGGTTTTTGTGAAACTGTATCTTAAGAAAGCCCACAGAGTCAAGTTTAGCAAGAGTGTACATACTACTAAAGGAATGCTAGATTATGTACACACAAGACCCATGTGGCCAGCCAAAATCATGTCCTTAGGTGGAGCCAGTTACTTTCTGTCCATTATTGATGATCACTCCAGAAGAGTGTGCGTGTATGCACTAAAGGGGAAGTATGAAGCCTTTGGGAAGTTTAAAGAGTGGAAAACATTGGTTGAAAGGCAGACTAACAGAAGTGTAAAGAAACTAATGGAATAGAATTTTGCAATAGGGAGTTCAATAAGTATTGTAGAGAACAAGGAATTGCTAGACATTTGTCTGTTCCTGGAACTGCGGAACACTACAACAAAATGGCTTGGTGGAAAGGATGAATGGAACTTTTTTAGATAGAGTAAGGTGTATCCTCACTAGCTTTGGGTTGACATCTATCGCGCAGTATTCAGAGGTTGACAAAATGACATTTGAAGAAGCGATGGGAAGAATAATAGCTTTTGAAGAACGCCTAAAAGTCAAGGTGACCCGGTGGACAATAATCAAGGTAAGCTTCTAATTATAGGTTCAAGTAATGGACGTGGTGATCAAAGCTGTGAGGTTAAGGAAGAGGCTTTAGCAGAGGAGATAGAGGACGTGTAAGTGGAACATGTCGATAAAACAGAGACAAGAACGAGTTCTGGTGCATCAAATGTGGTGAATACAGTCACACTGCATACGAGTGCACCAAGTGGAAAGATATGGAGAAAGAGAAGGATCAAGAAGCTCATTTTGTTTGGGATGAAGCATTAATATGAAGACAATCTGGGTCATGGAGAAACATAAAGATCTTCCTTAAGCAAAACTTAGTTTATGGGGGAGTATAGAAAGTTAAACTTGTAATGTTGTAATTAGTAGGCATTAAATGGTAGATTGGTCATTAGGATTAGGCTAAGGACAGTTATGACCGTTTATATTAAGCGTTGCGTCCCCTCATCACGCCGTCTCACTTTGTATATAGGGTGTCAAACAATGAAGTCAGGCTTGGTCAGTTTGTTTGTATTATCAAATTACTTTGTGTTATTAAGTCGTGTTCATATCAATTTCCGTGTGAACTGTTTCTCGTTTACCAACATCTACAGCCATAGTTTTGGGTAGGAAAAAGTATATCTAAATTGTTCACTAGTTCTTACAGAGTAAAATGTACAGTTTATTACTTATATGAGCATTTTGGCAAAGAAAGTAGCTACCACTAGCATTGAAATTTTCATTTCTGCAGTCTCTATCAAGTAGCTCATATAAAAACATGTATTTTCATTATTCTGGATGACAATTAATACTAAAGAACCATGTAAAGTGATGAACTTTGTCAATTCATAAAGGTATCGGTTATGGGCAACCACGATGAGGCAACAATTCTTCTGGATAACCCGTTGAACACGTATCACGATTCATATTAAGACTTCCCTCTTTAATATTCATATATCTTTAGGTGTCCCTTATTAAACTAAAAAAAACTTTCAATAAAAATACAGATTGAATGATAGTATGTATTATTATTTGTCATCCCAGCAGAATTCTCATGTTAAGAAGTATTTCCTTGTGCCAGTAGTTGACACTTGAAGAAGCCTAAGAAAACTACTTATTAGATCATCTTAAGGTAGATCGAAGCATCCTCTTCAGTACGGACATATATGTTATTGCCTTCTTTCTTTAAACTTACAAGACATGAGGATTGCGGGACATATAAACAAATTTGCTTATATTTCTATAACGAGCTTATCAAACTTTCAATCGTTGTGTGTGTTGATTCATTGCAAACCAATCATTGTACTTGCGATAAGGTATCTAAGTCAATTTTCATATAGCATAGTGCATAGTAGTTAATCAGAGTAACAATCGTATATATTTTCGAAACAGTATTTTCTGATAGGCTTATCAACATAAGTTTACAGTCTCCAATTGTCAACTTGGTAGTCTAGCAACAAACATAAATGACCTTTCACTTTGATTTGAGCCGGTTATGCAAATCTTCCTCCTACCACATGGCAGACCACTATGATTCCTTTTATAAGGCTGCAATATGATCACAGAATCTAATACCTTTATTCGTTCATACTCAAATGTACAACGCATATGGGCAGAGAGAGCAAAACAGGGGAATGGACTCTCTAAGATAAAGATGTTTGTGAGCATTTTTGTGTGTATGTATATACACACATGCACGCGCGCACACATAAGGTAATTACCAGAATACCCACAATCAAATAGTTGAGATATCACAAATGTACATATATGCAATGCATATTAACTTACAGATAAAAAAAAGTTATACTACACATATATTGATTCCGTATCATTTATTTAGTTTGATAATGATTCTGTAAATCTATCAGAATAAAAGAATCTGATTTTATTTTTAGCATCTAATAGGTATCACCGCCCAACAATTTCAAATCCTATGACTATATATACACATCTTAAGATCATAACAATACTCGCAACAAGATCTTCTCATCGCACCAAACTATCTGCTAAATCTTGCATTGTTTTATAAAACATTTAACTGCTACGATTTCGTGACATGGCTATGGTTACGTCACTGGTGAACGAAAGGCCTGTGGTTATATTTAGCAAAAGCTCTTGCTGCATGTGCTACACAATTAAGACATTGATTAGCAATTTTGGTGCAAATTCTACCATTTATGAGTTAGATGAACATCCAGAGGGGAAGCAATTAGAGAAGGAATTAAGAGGATTAGGGTGCAAGCCAAGTGTGCCAGCTGTATTCATTGGAGAGCAGCTGATTGGTGGTGCTAATGAAATAATGAGCCTTCATCTTAAGGGTCAACTGGTACAGTTGCTCCTCAAGGCTAATGCTATATGGGTTTAGTACCAGTTTGATGAAAGCTAGTCACTAGAGTATAACTAGTACTGTTTTGAACCTTCTTCAATGGTGTTTTAACAGCAGTGAAAACTTATGTGCTAACATTCATATGTAATTTCAATAGTTCTTGAGAAGCAATGAGAATACTATATAGTAATATATTTGTGTTAATAATAGGCTATATATTTACTTACGGATTGTTGGTTTTGGACCCACAAAACACACACACAATCACACACTCTAAATTCACGAAAAGATTGGTTTGTGTTTACTGCTTGAACGTACTCACTTGTTTATTTAATAATCAAATTGCATGATATGGAACATATGTAAACTGAGAATTGAAAAGCATGAACATCTAAAACACTTTGCTACTATTTATGTTTAGTAAACAAACGAAAACAAAGCATAAATAAAACCACGTGCTCCTGCTTTTTAGTTACAATCCCAACGTCTATTTTCAAATCGTCTCCAACAAACTCGGTCAAGTACTACGTAGTCTACCGAGACCAAATCCTCCGCACATGCACATTTAAAATAGACCTGGATGACCCAGTTTCCTGCCAACCCGCGAACACATTGACGCGTGACCCGTGAATTGTTTCTGGATATCCCGTTTGACTGACCTGTTTGACCTGTGACCCTTTACCCATGAACAAATTCGATTAACCCATGACCTCAAATGACTAATGTGTGAGGTTCTTCGCTGGCAAAGCACCTTGACATAGTATATATTTTTCCAGGTTTCTTCGCTGGCGAACCAGCTTAGCAGACCTCCACGTTTTGGCGGCTGTAGCTGACGGGTTACGGGTGTGGTAGCGGTCCGCTACCAATGACACGTGTCAGAAATCGGGCGAAACTCTTGATAGTTTCGCTTTAGCCATTTTTAGCGAAACAGAGGCATAGTTTCGCTAATATTTGTTCATTTGAATAGTTTCGCTGTTTATAAATTCATTTGTGTGACAAGGTGTCTTTATGTTCATTTATTTCGGAGATATTTCATGATAAAATTAAAATACAAGTATAAATGAAACTAGCTAGAATAATCTAGGCTAAGAAGAATTTGTGTAATATAAACTTGATGTTTTTCATTCTCAAATCTCAAGAACAATTACATAGGTTTATATAGAAGCAAAAATGACTATTGACCTACTAACTATTAAATACTAATTAATTATTATTAATTGTGAGACTTTCAAGTTGCCTGCTATTAAAGATTCTTAACATGCTCCCTCAAATTAAACATCGGTGTGATATGGATATTTAGCTTGAAACAACTAACAGAAAACAAGTACCAAACGATAAAAAATAGCTCCACCAATCTTAATGCTTCATCTTCCAGCAAGTTCTTTTCTTTTTAAGTTCATCTTCTAACAAACACAAGCTTTATCTTTATTCTTTTATTTTTGTGTCCAATATTCTTCTTATTCTGTTGCATATCATTGATGCAATTTTAGTCCGGTTTTAAAATTCAGGGTTGGTGCCTGATTATTTGCAGATCATTGTTGCATTTGTTGTTTCGGGATTTAAAATTTAGGGTTGGTGCTTGATTTATAAGAAAAAATTCAAACGAAATAAGAAAGATTTGGTCCTCAGAAGCGATACTGCTCTGATACCATGATAAAATTAATATACACAGATAAATGAAACTAGCTAGAATAATCTAGGCTAGGGAGAGGATTTGTGTAATATAAACTTAATATTTCCACTCTCAATTCTTAATAACAATTACATGCGTTTATATAGAAGGAAATAAGACTATTCACCTATTAACTATTAAATAATATTTAATTACTACTAATTGTTAGACTTTCAAGTTGTCTTCTACCATTTATATAGTGATACCTTACTTCACCATTTATGTCAAGAGGAATTCTTTTCTGGTTATTTTAGTTGTCTTCTCTTAAGGTACAAAAAAAAAACATGTGCATAATAATGAGTCACTACCATAAAGCAAGTTAATACATAATGTATAGGTCAATTCTACTTTGTCTATAAACAGCGTGGACGTTCTGTTACGGTGAATTCACATCTACGAACAACAACTCAATCAATACAATTAAAATTTTATTTTACATCTTTGTCTATTGTTGATCATTGAATTGATTGTTCGGCCATATAAGTCAATCACAGAATCAGATTCTTGCAAAATAAAGATCCTACAACATAACATCTTGAGATTGGAACATATGTATTACATCATTCATGGTTTGTGTTCAGATTGTGGTGGGTTAGGATGATGTTGTGACTTCTTATAAATAGTTCCTTTCAAAAGTTGCACTGCAGGTGCAAGAGGAGATGAGCTACCTATATTAGTATGAAGTTTAGCCGCTTCAAAGTACCTTTGGGAATTGGCTTCTATGTACTCGTTGAAGGATATGGATACAATACTAGTAAAAGTGATCGAGGGCTGTTTGGCAAGTGCTGAACCATTAGGAGCCGAGCCATTAAGACGTCTGAATGGAACATGTTTTTTAGCTGAACTATAAGAGGTAAAATGAACCATTAAGAGGTGAGATTTTAGCAAAACAAACACCCCTTACCTTTGGCTCGTTCAGGTGTAGCCTTTTAATGGAATCATTAAGAGGCTAACAAACAACCCCTAGTCAAGTAAGAACAAGAGAAGATGTTGAACTTATGCGTATATTATTTTCATGTATTCATAATGGATAACAAGGGTTCTATCCATAGAGACACCCTGATATTTGAATATTTGGAATGTGTAATATACTAAGACGGAAATTCAATCTTCAAGACATTTCCATTTATGCACGAGTTTGTTTCTATCATGATATTCGTGTACACATATTATCCTAATCCATATGAAAGATGCTACTTCAGAACAAATAGACATCTCAGTTTCGTTACTGATTAAAGGCTTAGCCAAACAGCATGGTATATATATGAATGTAAGACAAGTCAGCTAATCTTTGTATACATTGAAGTCCCATCACTTCTTATAGGATACCCTGGTCCAATGATTTCAATACTTAGTGGCGAAAAGGAAGAATAAGAAACATAGAAAAGACTGATCAAGTGATAAGTTCCTTAGAGATATTTTCGAGTTATTTGCATGAAAGAAACATCAGGGAACTAATTAAATTAGAGTACTTAGATTTCAGCACATAAGGTTAGTTATTCTAAGACATTGTAAATATAACAGACTTATTCATACCAATCCCATTTATTTTGTAAATGGACTTCACGATGTTCCTTAGTAAGCTAATTTCGCCACAAGGTCCTCCTGTGCTTCAATTCTCATTGCATATTTGGGTGGATGTTTTTTTAAAATTAAAAGACAACTGGAATTTACATATCCTTTTCCTTCACTTACTATCACTAGTAAAATTAATATAAACCAAAAAAAATGAAATAACCTATAGGAGGCAATAATTGGCTCTATGAATTATTCACCTTGTATTGAGGAATATAAATACATACAGAAAAGGGGATCTCAAAAGTCAAGGAGAGATACAACAATAAAGAAAGAAAATAAATAATACAATTAAATAGTTAAATAAATAATCATGAATGAGCCTATCCATTTCCGTTAATACAGCCCCTCAAGCGAACTGGTGGCGACGATATGCAGAGCTTGGCACGGAATGATTCAAAAAGCGGCTGCGGAAGAGGTTTCGTGAATATATCAGCCACCTGAAGCTTGGTAGGAACAAACTGAGTGTGCAGCTTGCCGGATGAAACGAGCTCACCAACAAAATGGTAGTCAATGTCAATATGCTTTGCTCGTTTATGTGAAACGGGATTTTGACTGAGAAAGATAGCACTCAAGTTATCACATAACAAGGTAGGACGGGAAGGTGGTAGAGCATGTAAATCATGAAGAAGATAAGAAACCCAAATGAGTTCAGCAGCGGTGTTTGCCATAGGACGGTATTCGGACTCACAGCTAGAGCGAGACACCGTCGGTTGTTTCTTGGCACTCCAAGAAACCAGATTTCCTCCGAGGAAGATAGAGTAGCCATAAGTAGATCGGCGAGTCTCGATGCAACGGGCCCATTCTGCATCCAAGTAGCCCCGTAAAGAAGCCGCAGGTACACAAGAAAAATTTAACCCATGTGAGATTGTTCCTTTGACATAACGAAGGATACATTTAACCATCTGAAAATGTTCCTGAGTTGGAGCATGTAGAAACTGACTTGCTTGGTTAACGGCATAAGATAAATATGGACGAGTGATGGTTAAGTATTGAAGAGCAACGACCAAGGAACGATAACAAGTAGGATCATTAAAATGTGTACCACTGCTAACAAAGACATCATTGGTGCTCAACGAGGTAGCAATAGGTTTAGAGTCCAAGAGACCAGCACGAGTAAGAATGTCATGAGCATATTTAGACTGATTCAGAAGCAATCCGGTGGAAGTATAGGTAACTTGAAGGCCCAAAAAATAACTAAGTTTACCCAGGTCCTTAATGGCGAACTCAGCGTGAAGTTTGTCAATAAACCGACGAATAGAGGCTTCATCGTTTCCGGTTAAAATAATATCGTCAACATACACGAGTAGATAAAGAATGCAGGATCCATTGTGGAACACAAAAAGAAAGGGATCCGCTTGGCTACAAACAAATCCTTGATGCAGAAGAAAGGCACTTAATCGTTGAAACCAGGCTCGAGGAGCCTGTTTGAGCCCATACAAATCCTTCTTCAGACGACAAACATGATTTGGGAACTTAGCATCAATAAAACCAGGTGGCTGCTCCATGAAAACAATTTCTGTAAGATGCCCATTAAGAAAAACATTTTTGACATCAAGTTGATGTAAATGCCATTCACGTGTAACCGCAAGAGAAAGCATAATACAGACTGTAGATGCTTTGACAACCGGACTGAACGTATGAGAATAATCAAACCCCGGACTTTGATTAAAACCTTGAGCAACAAGACGGGCTTTCACGCGATCGATAGAACCATCAGATTTATATTTTGTACGGAATACCCATTTTGATCCAACTATATTAGAAGAAGACGGTCGTGGTACAAGATCCCAAGTGTGATTAACGTGCAATGCTTGCATTTCATCATGCATGGCTTTGAGCCAATAAGGGTCTTTAGCAGCCGTTTTAAAACCCCGTGGTTCTGTAGAAGAAAAAAGAGCAAAATGCAATCCCGAAGATGTTATAATAGAGAGATCGGCACGATGTTTGGGCTTGAAAATACCATCCCTGGACCGAGTGACCATCGGATGCACCGATGCTGACGGATCAACAATTTGCGAACCCAAGTCCGAATTTGGTAGAACTGGCGAAACAGGCCCAGATAATGAGGCGGGCTGATCTGGAGACTGGTCTGACAAGGTGGGAGGGTGCTCTTGGCCCCCGGAAACCGAACTACAAGGTAGAGATAAATCCACCAAAGGAGTGTGGGAGCAAGCTTTTCATGGCCCATTTGGTTGAAAATTTTGTGGTTTTTCTTTCACAGGGACTGTATCAATAGGAAGAGTAGGTGTGTCTTCATTATAAGTGCTAAGTAAAATTTTGGTAAGATCCGTAGATGAACTTGTAGCAGTGAAGGGAAAATGTGTTTCATCGAAAGTGGCATGCCTTGTGACAAAAATACGGGAAGTAACCAGATCCAAGCATCGATATCCTTTGTAACGAGAGCTATACCCAATAAAAATGCACGGAATGCTTCGTGGAGCAAGCTTATGCTCAGAATAGCCCCGTAAGTAGGGGAAAACCCGACAACCAAATACCCGAAAGTTGTCATAATTCGGAGCGTAACCATAAAGAACTTCAAAGGGAGATAAATTCTTTAAAATTCGAGATGGTAACCGGTTAATGAGATGAGTTCCTGAGGCAAAAGCATCAACCCAAAAGGAAGCCGGTGCATTAGCACCAAAAAGCATAGCAAGACCGGTTTCTTTCACATGGCGATGTTTACGTTCAGCCCTACCATTTTGAGGAGAAGTGTAGGGGCATGAGACTTGATAATGAGTGCCATTTTCAACAAAAAGTGTTTGAACCCGATTGTTTAGAAATTCCGTTCCCCCGTCACTTTGAAAAACCTTAAGGAATATAGGAGGCTATAATTTGGCTGAATGAATAGGCAATTAAGAAAAATAAACTTCTATGGATAAATATTCACCACCAAAAAACTAAAAGACTTGCGAAAGCGGATTTCGTGGGAAATTTGTTGGAATTGGCCGTTTGCGACAAGTTTCCGACAAAAAAATGTTTGTTGTGAAAAAGCTGTAGGAAATGTTTTTTCCGACAAAGTCCCGAAGAATTTTCCGACAAATTAGCGACAAAAACCTTTCGTCGGTATTTTCTGGCAATATTCCGACGATTATATTAAATAAATAAGTTAACTTATTTAATAAATTTGTCGAAAATTTGTATGAAATCTTATGGTTACTTTTTTGTTTTTTTTTGTCAGAAAGATGTCGATAACTTGTGAGAAATTTCATTTGTTGGTAACTTGTCGGAAACTTTTGTAGATAATATACATGTTTTCTAGTAGTGATTACAAATTAGATTTTTCTACCATCATCCAGCCATAACCTTTGGTAGGAAAAAAGTATATTTGATTTGTTCCGAAGTTCATAGAGTAAAATTTAAAGTTTGGTAGTTATATCAGTTTTTTGGGAATGAAAAAAGTATATTTGATTTCTACCATCATCCAGCCACTAACATTGAAATTTCATTTCTGCAGTCACTATCGAGTAGAATCTCTCATATAAAAGCTTGAAGTTCATTATTCTGGATAAAATTACTGTCAACGAATAATATAAAGTGAGGAACCTTTTGTCAATTCATAAAGATATCAGATACATGTGGCCATCCACGATGAACCAATGATTCTTCAGCAAGCTACCTTGGAGGAAAAGTCGAAGACTAAAATACAAGGGACAAATAATGTACGCTATTAGATTGTTAGCGTAATCTCAATATAATGTGGTATGGTCATCAAAAGAATAGAACAAGAAGTAACTAATGTATATAAAAAGCTATTGACACTACTACAAAAATGTTCATTTAAAACGGTTAAAATGTTTAATTTAAAACGGTTTTACATTAAACCGCTTTAAAAATGAAAACGATAGCTTAAAATTTGTTTGTAGGATTTTACGTAAGTTTTAAGGCAATCATTAAAACCTCAAAACCACCAAATGATATACTAAAATCGTTAGCTGGTCCGTTAAAAACCGAACTAAGCGCGTTAAAACCTCAGAACAACCAAAATGATCATTTTTACCAAAACTAAAAATTCTGGTAGTTTTTATTAACTTAAATAATGTCAAAATGATTTTGATAAAGTCCCAAAAGTTACCCCAAACAAGACTTTGAAAAATAAACATTTTACGGTAAACCGAGCGCCTTAGAAACCTAAGAAATGATCAAAACTGACCATTTTAGAATCTGATAATTTCTAGAAGTTTTTAAAAGTTAAAGTACTATATAATATGGTGTTTTGAAAGAGAGAAGTGGTAGAAGCTTTGACGGTTAGCTCAATCTTAAAACTACACGCTAAACCGAATTGTTACATATTTAAATTGGATTTTTATCAAAAAAAAAAAAAACTATTTCCAAACTTTTGATACATAATATTATGTTTGAAATATCCGAAAAAAGATAAGAATAAGTTAGAAGTTAACTTTTGTCCCATATCAGAAATTTAAACACATAAAATTACAAGTTTTGGACTTAACCGGCCCAATAAGCCCATGAACGGCCCACTAAACATTTTTGACAGAATAATTCTACTAAAAACTTTGCTAAGAATAGTTGAATAATTTTTTATAGATCACAAAAGAAAGCTTTAAACATCAAGAATGGCTTAGTTGGGCATAACCGGCCCAATAGTCCCTTTTAGTACAATTGAAATGGATTAATAGTTCAAACCTCACTTGAAGTATATAATCACAAATTTTAAGTAGCTACAAGTGTTTTTAAGAAGTATTATAGATATGGGTTTCGAAGGCCCATTATGGCCCAAAAAATAAGTAACTTTTGAACAAAGAAAGCTAAGTGTTAAACATAGTTAATGGTAATCATAATCTCATAACTTAGAATTGGAGAACTTACCAAACTTAGAAAAATACTAATTTAGGCATTCATTAATTATGGAAAATTTCCAATTTTGGAAACCTTCCCGATCTAGAAATACTAAATAAGGTCCTACAACATAAAAAAAATGACAATAAACTTCAAGGAAATCATGCATTGAATCACAATACATATGTTTTAGTAACAACTTATGATGTGCACACTATTACACTATTTACGAATCTCCACAAATAGTATTTTATTAACAAGAATCAATGTGATTTTCATATGCCCTTTTTACTTATTTTTGATCGAGTACATCCTTTGATAAACTTTTTTTGAATTGTTATGGTGTACTAGTGACAAGAATAGAACCTCTTTAATTCCTCCAAGAAAGAATAAAATCATTAACTTAGTGTTGAGCCTCATGATTGTATGCATAATACTACTTGGGGTATCCCCATGCTAGTGTCCTTATTCAATGGGTCGGGTAACCCCCTTCCCCTATTGGCTACGGAAAACCCCAGTATAGGTTCTAGGAACCGATTGCGGTATATGACATATACTAGAAGACCTATTACAACAGAGTGTGTAGGTCATGGATGGTAACTTTCATACATGATCGGTAATGATTGTAGGATTGATTCTGTGACTTGTTTATTAAGAACTATACTATTCTTTGTTGTGCATAATTTACTTATATGTTGTTTTACTTAAACTTATGAACTCACCAGATGTGTTCTTATCAAATTTTTTTAAGCATGTATTTCAGGTGGTAGGTTATTGGACATTGGGCATAGGCAAGTGGTTACAGATGAATGGATAGCTCCCCTTAGTTTGAGTTTATTTGGGATGTAATTTGATTTGAATTATTTATGGTTAGTGTGAATTTGGCTCTCTAAGTTTGGTATCGATCATTCCTTCTAGCCCCTGGGTCGAGGTGTGACAGTTCGCAAAGAAAAACGACACGAAACTCCAACTTCTTTAAAACAAGCTTCTATCCGTTAGCCAGAAATAGAAGACAATACTACATTACTTCCACCTTCAGTTGTAACTGGTACTTTAGTACTAATTTAGTAGTTTAGTAGTAAGTAGTAACTACTAGATCAAAATTAACCATGAGGCTCAGTAGTAACCAGTACATGCAAGATTAAGGGGCTGTTTGATAGCCTTTTAATGATTCCATTAATAGGCTACTTTTGAATCGGTAAGAGGTAGGGGTGTTTGTTTCAGATTTTGCCAGCCTCTTAATAGTTCATCCAGCCTCTTAATGGCTCAGCATATAAACCATATTGAATCATTCATATCTCTTAACTTTGCAAATAACTTGTCATTTGTCTGTGAGCAGTAACAAGGAAGAACCCATGAGTAGTATCAGCCTCAAAGTGAACTTACAAATACAAACTTAAACAAACAAAGTGATAAATATTAAATTAATTGTTAATGGTAGTGGGTAGTTTAACTATCAAGTCAAAGTAATGGGTTACTGAGTTAGTTGTTTTCTTTTTTCTTTAGGAGCAAGGGTTTTTCTCTATTTAGTAGTGAGTTTTGAGCAGAAAACCAATTCCCCTGTTCTTGACTTATTTTTGTGTGTAGTTTGGGGGCTGGATTCCAACAAAGGTGAGAGGGGAGTAAGAAGCTGAGAAAAACCACTTGCTAGATCTTCAAAATGTAGATTGATGCAGCCTCTTGGGTATGAACATCTGTTATGGCCTTCTTATTTACAGTTAAAAAGACACCAGAATTGTGGCAAATCAACATAAGTTTATAGGATTTTCAGTAGTCACTTGGTAGTCAAGCAAGAAACATAAATGACCTTTCACTTTGGATTGAGCCAGTTATGCAAATCTTTCTCCTGCCACATAGCATATACCACATAGCATATACCGTTAGCGTTTTTGTGTGACGAAAATCTGATATGATTTCCTTATGTATTTAGACCCAGTTTTGAAGGTTAAACTTAACAACCAAATGTTTGATGCCATAACAAGTATATTCCCAAAGAATCATATGATGAAACTAAAATGTGCACATTAAGAATACATTAATTAAGTGATTGACATCGATGATAATGCTTGTTGGTAATTAAAATAAATAAAGTGAAGAATGTAAGTACCAGTACGGATGTTCTCAAATTTTTGTCATACATTTCATATTTCCATGTCGAGGTGGCTGCCAATTGGATAAATATAGTCCACACTTAACATAATTACCAGAGTACCCACAATCAAATAGTTCAATTGATCAAATGTACTTTTATACCATGCATATCAACATAGAGATAAGACAGATTAAATCCTTATCATTTATTGACTTTGCATGATCACTTTAAATCTGTCATAGAAAAGAATCTGATCTTGTTTTTGGCATCTTACAGGCATCACCGCCCAAAAATTTCAAATCCTACCACTATATATAGACATCATAAGATCATAAATACACAAACAAAGAATCTGAACTCGAGTCGAGCAGGGGTTCGAAACCCTCCAACACCCTCTCAACCTCACACAACCGTAGGCTCAGAAACAGTGGCAACGATCGATTCTAACATCCATCGTCACTTCTGATTGATTCCATCATCGAGTTGGGTATATTTGTAATTAATGAAAGGGATACACGTAAATAAAGTTTTGAGCTGGGTATATATATATATATGTAATTAATGAAGTTTTTAGGGTATATATGTTATTGCCCTAGAAAATTTAGAAAAATAAACGTTTTACGGTAAATCGAGGGGCTTAGAAACCCAAGAAATGGCCAAAACTAACCATTTTAGAATCTGATAATTTCCAGAAGTTTTTAAAAGTTAAAGTAGTGTATAATATGGTATTTTGAGAGAGAGGAGTGGTAGAATATTTGACGGTTACCTCAATCTCAAAACTACGCGCTAAACCGAACTGTTACATGTTTAAACTGGATTTTTGTAAAGAAAAAAACTATTTCCAAACTTTTAATGCATAATATTATGTTTGAAATATCTTTAAAAAAATATAAGAATAAGTTAGAAGTTAATTTTTGTCCTATATAAGAAATTTGAACACATAAAACCACAAGTTTTGGACTTAACCGGCCCAATAAGCCCATGACCGGCCCACTAAACTTTTTGGACAGAATATTCCCATTAAAAAATTGGTTGAAAAATTTTGAATAAACTTTTTTTATAGATCACAAAAGAAACTTTTAAACATCAAGAATGGCTTAGCTGGGCCTAACCGGCCCAATATTAGTCCGTTTTAGTACCATTGAAATGGATTAATAGCTTAAACCTCACATGGAAGTGTATTATCACAGTGATTTTAAGTAGCTATAAATGTTTTTAAAAAGTATTATAGATATGGGCTTAGAAGGCCCATTATGGCCCAAAAAAATAAGTAACTTTCGAACAATGAAAGCTGGGTAATATAAAGAAGTTACACTTAATCAAACTTAACTAATGATAATCATAATATCATTGCTTAGAATTCAAGAACTTATCAAATTTAGAAAATACTAATTTACGCATTCATTAATTATGGAAAATTTCCAATTTTGGATACCTTCCCAATCTAGAAATACTAAATAAGGGAACCCTGTCCACAACATAAAAATAATGATAATCTATACTATATAATAAATAAAGATTTTTACATGCTACTGTTCATTCTTATCAATTTTTTCCCGCCTCTCTCTCATATTAAATACACTTCTATATTTTAATAATAATATATTTTTAAGAACAATACTAATTATACTAGTAAAACACATTTATTTTAAATTATCTCTTATTATAAGAAACTTTGAAATATAATTATGTAACTTTCATTTTGAATCAAATAGTAATCGAAGTCAAATTGCATTAAATAGCAATTAGCATATTTTTGAAACTCAATTATATATTAATTTTACATATTCTAAATTTTACATGTTTTCTATCATTCGTATATATAATATATTTTTACACATGTAAAATATATACGAAAAAAATTAAAAATTTTATGTATTGATATTTTTTACCTCGTATATAAACACGGGGTTCCAAGCTAGTAAACTTTAAAGAAAGCATGCATTGAATCACAACACATATGGTTTAGTAACAACTTAGGAGGTGCACACTATTACACTATTGAGTAATCTCCACAAAAAATATTTCATTAACAAGAATCAATGTGATTTTCATGTGCCTTTTTTATTTACTTTTGGTTGAGTACATGCTTTGAGAAACTTTCTTATGAATTTTTGTGGTGTACTAGTTACAAGACTAGAACCTCTATAATTCCTCCAAGAAACAACAAAATCATTAACTTAGTTTTGAGCCTCATGATTGTATGCATAGTACTACTTGGGGTATCCCCACGCTAGTGTCCTTATTCAATGGATCGGGTAACCCCCTTCCCCTCTTGGGTAAGGAAAACCCCGCTATAGGTTCTAAGAACCGATTGCGGTATATGACATGTACTAGAAGACTTATTACAACAGAGTGTGTAAGTCATGGATGGTAACTTTCATACATGATCGGGTAGGATCGGTAATGATAGTAGGATTGATTATGTGACTTGTTTATCGAGCACTATCCTATACTTTGTTGTGCATAATTTACTTATACGTTGTTTTACTTAAACTTATGAACTCACCAGATGTTTGCTGATCAAATTATTTTAAACATGTATTTCAGGTGGTAGGTTATTGGACATTGGGCATAGGGAAGTGGCTAGAGATGAATGGATAGCTCTCGTTAGTTTGATTTTGATTTCGGATGTAATTTGATTTGAATTATTTATGGTTAGTGTGTATTTGGCTCTCTAAGTTTGGTAACGATCATTCCTTCTAGCCCCTGGGTCAAGGTGCGACAGTTCGCAAAGAAAAACGACATGAAACTCCAACTTCTTTAAAACGAGCTTCTATCCGTTAGCCAGAAAGAGAAGACAATCTAATGCAACTTTTTTTTGTCAGAAAAACGTTGCATTTAGGTGAAGTTGCATTAGATCTAATGCAACTTTTTGTTACCTAATGCAACTTTGTTTCCAAAGAGTTGTATCCTAAAAAGGTTGCATCAGTAACAACAAAGGTTGTATTGGGTCTAATGCAACTTCAACTAATGCAATGTTTTTATGACAAAAAATGTTACATTAGGCTCATTTTTTTGTATGTTGAACCATTCAGAGCTATTAACTTTACAAATAACTTGTAATTTGTCTATGAACAGTAACAAGGAAGAACCCATGAGTAGTATCAGCCTCAAAGTGAACTTACAAATACATACTTAAACAAACAAAGTGATAAATATTAAATTTTAGTCACATTTTTTTAATTGTTGATGAGTAGTGGGTAGTTTAATTATTAAGTCAAAGTAATAGGTTACTGAGTTAGTTGTTTTCTTTTTTCTTTAGGAGCAAGGGTTTTTCTCTATTTAGTAGCAAGTTTTAAGCAGAAAACCAATTCCTCTGTTCTTATTCTTATTCAAACAAAGGTGAGAGGGGAGTAATTAAGAAGCTGAGAAAAACAACTTACTAGATCTTCTTAATGTAGATTGATGCAGCCTCTTCAGTATGAACATCTGTTATTGGCTTCCTATTTACAGTTAAAAAGACACCAGAATTGTGGCCCATATACATGAATTTTCATTCATTTTTTAACTAGCTAATCAAAATTTTAACTATTTTCTTTGTTACTTCATAGCAAAACTATCATTGTACTTGTGACAAAGGTATCTAATTCAATCTTCATATAACATAGTGCACAGTACTCAAACAGAGGTAAGAATCATATTTATTTTAGAAATAGTGTCTTCTAATAGGCAAATCAACATAAGTTTGTAGGATTTTCAGTAGTCACTTGGTAGTCAAGCAAGAAACATAAATGACCTTTCACTTTGGATTGAGCTAGTTATGCAAATCTTCCTCCTGCCACATAGCATATACCATTATGCTTCTTTTTCTAAGGCTGCAATAAGACCACAGAATCTAATACCAATATTCGTTCGTACTCGAATGTACATCACAAATTCTTTCTTTATCACCGAAGACAAACAAGATATGGGCGGGGAGGAGAGAGAGAGATGGGATCGAAGGGACTTTCACTACAATCTTTGAACAACTGAGAGGTGGCCAAAATCCAACTCACAAAAATAAAATAAAAAAGTTCATTAGCGTTTTTGTGTGTGAATATACACAAACACCACATATATTTCATCTGACGCCGAAAATCTGATATGATTTCCTTCTGTGTTTAAAGCCAATTTTGAAGGTTAAACTTAATAACCAAATGTTTGATGCCATAACAAGTATATTCCCAAAGAATCATAAGATGAAACTAAAATGTGCACATTAAGAATACATTAATTAAGTGATTGACATGGATGATAATGCTTGTTGGAAATTAGAATAAATAAAGAGAAGAATGTAAGTACCAGTACGGATGTTCTCAAATTTTTGTCATACATTTCATATTTTCATTCATGCTATGTTGAGGTGGCTGCCAATTGGATAAATATAGTCCACACTTAACATAATTACCAGAGTACCCACAATCAAATAGTTCAACTGATCAAATGTACTTTATACCATGCATATCAACATAGAGATAAGACGGATTAAATCCTTATCATTTATTGACTTTGCATGATCACTTTAAATCTGTCATAGAAAAGAATCTGATCTTGTTTTCGGCATCTAACAGGTATCACCGCCCAAAAATTTCAAATCCTACCACTATATATGGACATCATAAGATCATAAATACATTCACAACAAAATCTAGTTCTTTCTTCTACTAAATATACCATCTTTTACAAAACATCAACTTCTACAATTTCCAGATATGGCTATGGTTACATCGTTGGTGAATGAAAGGGCGGTGGTTATATTTAGCAAAAGCTCTTGCTGCATGTGCTACACCATTAGGACACTGATTAGCAATTTTGGTGCAAATCCAACAGTTTACGAGTTAGATGAACATCCAGAGGGAAAGCAATTAGAGAAAGAATTAAGAGGATTAGGGTGCAAGCCGAGTGTTCCAGCTGTGTTCATAGGAGAGGAGCTGATTGGTGGTGCTAATGAAATAATGAGCCTTCATCTTAAGGGTCAACTGGTGCAGTTGCTCCTCAATGCTAACGCGATATGGGTTTAGTTCAACATAACTATGAATAGCGCGCAGTTTGTTGAATTCTAGTCATTAGAGTTTAGCCTTCTTTGATGGTGTTTTGAGTCCAATGAATACTTATGTGCTAAATTTCATAAGTAATTTAACTAGTTTTTGAAAAGCAATGAAAATACTCTGTTGTCCAAGAGTTACTAATGTAATTTGCTCCAGAATTTAGTTATATTTGTGTGCAAATAATATGCTATATATTAGCATAAGGATAAATTCATATCCGTGGTAGGGTGTCTTTAAGTTGTTCGTTTATTCGGGTAGGATAAATTACAATAATCGCTACCAACTATATAGTGAAACCGTACACCACTATTTAAGTCTGGATGAATTCTTTGTTGGTTATTTTAACTGTTTTCTATTCATCAACACATGAGAATTGTGCATAATAATAATATTTAGTCACTACCAGAAAGCAAATTATCACATGGATAGAAGACTGTGTGATCATATTAACGCCGAGACATAATTGTTTATAACCAAGATGTCATTTAATAACTAGTGGGTTGGCCTGCGCAAAGCGGCGGGTGTCACCGATGCTCTTTTTGATAGCGCAATCTAACCCAACTTGTCTTAAACACTTATTATATTTGGGTATTATTATTATTATTATTATTATAAGCTTTAAACCTAGCTCACGAGCCGAGCCAAGCCTAGATCGGGCTCAGCTTGTTTACAAACCAAGCCGATCCAAGTCAAGAAGTTTACAACCGGAACGATTTCAAGCCGAGATTTTTTCAAGCTAGTTTCGAACCTCGGTTAAGTATCCAAATTTTTGCACTAACAAAATATTTTTTGTTTACCCAACCTAGCCAAAAGGGACATGTAACACATGGTTCAATTTTCTCAAGTAAGGAGGCGTCTCTATTTATATTTGGGTATTATTGGCTTAAACACTGATTATGTTTGGGTATTATTATTATTATTATAAGCTTCAAACTTAGCTCACGAGCCGAGCCAAGCCTAGCTCAGGCTCAGCTTGTTACAAACCAAGCCGATCCAAGTCAACAAGTTTACAACCGGAACGATTTCAAGCGAAGTTTTTTTCAAGCTAGTTTCGAACCTCGGTTAAGTATCCAAATTTTTGCACCAAAAAAATATTCCTTGCTTACCCAACCTAGCCAAAAAGGGCATGGAACACATGGTTCAATTTTCTCAAGTAAGGAGACATTTCTATTTATAGTTGGTTTGCTCTATAATTAGGTTGAGTAAACCATCAATGTGGGATAAGCTAAAAAGTAAAAGAAAAAGTAGTTGGTTTAATTTTAAAGGATTAGACTTTGATTTACTTGTTATTATGTTTAACAACTGATATTTAAGATGATGTTTTAAAATTAGGTAAAATTACTCTTTTGCCTACCAAATATACACATTATAAGGTAGTATAGATATAAATATAGATTAAAAAGTAGAGAAGCACGCGCTTCGCAGCGGGTGTGAAATACCACCACAATACTTTTGGGTTTAGTATTTTACAGTTTTACACTCTCAGTAAAATCAATATAATTGAGTTGATATCAAGTTGACGGATTGTCCCGACCATCTTTAATCTTGGATTCAAAATTTTAAAGTTTTAGTTAGGTTTGGTTGGCTAACAATTAAACCACGATAATGAAGTTAGTTAGGGCCTCCCTTTTATAATACAAGGGATGCTCGAAGTTTTGTTTAACTTGGTGAAGTGGGAAACATCCCAACCATCTAATAATCACTTTTGATCATGTATTGAGTATATTAAGGTAAGCATACAATCCATTTAAACAACTCATCATTTCTTTCATTTTCTATTATCAACCGGTGTAGGATAAGTACATATATTATGTGCATTGTGTTACCATATGGGCCAATGGGCCAATTAATCAACAAAAATAAGTTAACTGAAAACTAGATGGATGTTCTCCTTTTATAACCATATTTCGTTTGCAAATTTTCTTAACCAAACGATGTGTGATAGAAAAATAATAGGTTTATGAACTTTCTTAGAGTTCAAACTCTGCCAACCTTGTTCAACTCGGCCTAATCATCGAACCGATCTTGTAGCTTTCTCCACCAATTGATGAAAAAAAAGCAAAACTTTGTGTTACTATACAAGCCAATGGGTCGATTAAACAACAAAGATAAGTTAACTGAAAGCCTGATGGAGTTCTCCTTTTATAACCACATTTCCTTTTCAAATTTTCTTAATCAAGCGATGTGGGATACTATGAACTTTCTTAGAGGGACAAAATTGTAATTTGCGAGGTGGGCTATGTATCAACATTTGTACTAAATACAACTCTTTTCCTAAGTGTCTTAAAATTTTACTGAAATTACAACTTTGCCCACTCTATATGCTTTATACAGTAGTATCGATAAATTAATAATAAACGGTATTTCCATGGAGTTACATTCAGTTACTACTCTTGGTTCTTCATCCTGGATATGGAGAACAAAGATCTTCTAGTGAAAATAATAATCCTAATTTTGCATATATCTCTTTCACATGTTATGTCTAAGTTAACTAAAGTCAAATGATAGTTAAAGTGGTTTGGATTACAGGGGTATAGTAGTCAATCTCTTATGTGTGTTAAAAGAAGTTTGGTTAGTGTTTACACAGCTCGTGGAATTGAAACGCAAGGATCAAATGTGACAAGTTTGAAACTTGTTTGTTAGGTCTTAGTTAGGGGTGTTCAAAAAAATCCGAATCCGAAACCGAATCCGAATTATCCGAAAATCCGAATCCGAATTATCCGAAAATTCGGATATCCGAAAATTCGGATATCCGAAATTTCGGATATCCGAAATTCGGATATCCGAATTTTCGGATTCGGATTCGGATAGTGATTTTCGGATATTTCGGATAGTTCGGATATCCGGATATCCGAATATCCGAAATATTATATTTATATATTTTTTATAATTGTTTTTATTATTTAAAAATAAGAAAATTTGAATCAAAACCCGATATATTATATTTATATATTTTTATATGTATATTTTCTAATGTTTTTTAAGGTTTTTAATTGATTTTGTAATTTAAAAATATTATTTTTATATAATTTTTTTTTTTTTTTATATTTTCGGATATCCGTTTCACTATCCGAATCCGTATCCGAAATTTCGGATATCCGGTTTTGAACACCCCTAGTCTTAGTTAGTTTGTTAAGCAGTAGATTAGGGCTTGTATAAAGCACTGAGATCGATGGTTAATTTGCATGCAGTTCTTTCTCATTTTCACTTTGTAATCGTTCCATTGTTCTTGTTTTACTTTCAATTGAAAAAGCCCCTTACTGATTAGGGCATTTGATTCCAATTTCATTATTGTTCATCTTTGATCTTTCGATATTATTCTATAGTGTTGTTCATTGTTATTTCCGCTTAATTATTCAACAATACAAAGGTGTTAAAAGAGATATATAAAGCTTTTCGACCGTTATCCTGCATCTTCTTTTTCCTCCAAGTGGAAACAGATGACGGAGTCACAAACCTACCATTTTGCCCGTTGAATCTTTGATACGAATCTGAGACTTCATGGGTTTTTGTTTATAGTAAAAGTAACTAATGTGAGTGACAATGAAGAAGATACGATGAATGTAACACCCAAAAATTTTCAACAGATTTTAACATTCAACGTATGCGGAAAAATAGGTCCTAATTAAAACTCTTGATAAAACAACGCTAGTTAATTTCAACAAAAGACAACGACCATGTTGTTTTAAAGCAACTGACCGACATAACAACAAGTTTCAACCTCCAAAAGATAAATTATAACAAGTTTAATGAACCCCAAAGGAGTTCTATTTCCAACCATTAACAACCATAAATCACACGAGAATCCAATCCGACACGAAACGTGACCCGAGACCTCAACCGGAGTTTTACCTACAAGGGAACACCACAAAACATGTTAGTAATGATATATACAAGTTCTCATAGCCTCTCATGGTTTAACCATAAGAAAACCCAAAAAAATGGGTTTCAGCGTGTGGGGGGGGGGGGGCGTTTGGGGAGCGTACGACAGAACCGAGGGCGTAAGCAAAACCAACCCAGCGTAGGCTACGCCAGGTAGGGCGTAGCCTACGCCCCTACCTGCACAACAAACATCATTTTTAGCTTCCTCATGTCGAGGCACCCCAAATCGATATATTATGGCTTTCTTAGTTCATTTTCTAGTCTGAGATATATTCAAAAGAAGTTTGGGCTTTTTCTAACAACACGTATTATCGCCTATACATGTTTAACCCCAACCAAATGCAAATTAGCACCCAAAACTTCAAATAACACATAAAACGCCTTAGATACATTAGTTAGTTAACCGCCACTAACCGACCTTACTCATTTGTGAGGTTCTAAAAACCTCAAACGACTATGTGAAGTTAATGACTTCAATAACACCCGTGTAAGGTTGCTAGACTTCAAATACCACAAACGACTTATGAAGTTCATGACCTCAAATAACTATTGTGTGAGGTTCTTAGACTTTAAACAATGACGGCCTTAGTTAAGTTCAAAGACTTCAAGCGACAATGGCATTAGTGAAGTTCACGACCTCAATTAACCACCGAGTGAGGTTCTTAGACTTCAAACACCGACTTTTAACATACGTACAAATGTGCACACACGACACCATTCAACATTTATAACCCTTACGTTATCACCAACATGTGTGATTCAAAGATCCCAAATTCACCATTTATACTTGTCAAGTTTAATGACTTCAATTAAACCTTATTCACCCCATTTGTTTGACTATAAACCACAAAAGTCAAATTCATCACATTTGTTTGACTATAAACCACTTAAGTCAATTACCACATGAAACACACCACTTTTAAAAACAAAACTTTAACGCGCGGAAGTCTTAACCCAAGAAACTTTTTTTTTTTTAAAACCCTCTCGCGTACCGCGAGAGAATCCTTCTTGGACTCTCGCGGCCCGCGAGGGACCCTTTTTCTCATAATGTTTCCAGTTTTCAGCAGGTTTTCATACTTAGCCATTTTTCAAACTTTTTTCAAAATACAAGACAACAAATTTGCCCAACACATGGGTTTTAACCAAAAACCCCTTCAACAACATGATCACAACCCAAAAACATGTTTTGTTTATCAAATTACAATCAAATAGGGGGAATTCCACCAAATCATCAAAACATGAAAATATGCATACGAGGATCCGCCAACGCCTTGGACTTGACTTTGACTACCTCGGAGCTTTTCCTACATTCACCACACATATCACCATTAGTAATGAAGATAAATTCATAACAAACAAGTAAATTCCTACTTGTTTCACCCATTTGACCCGTTTCCACCCAAATTGTCATTTAGGCTACATATTCTTGCACCCTTACTACAAGTTTCAATTATGATCAACACATGATCCATTTCCAGTATGGCGCAAAGGCCATAACTCCGTTTCGTTTATGATCAACACATGATCCGATCAACACATGATCCTTTTCCATTATGGTACAAGGCCATAACTCCGTTTCGTTTATGATCAACACATGATCCGATCAACCCATGATCCTTTTCCATTATGGTACAAGGCCATAACTCCGTTTCGTTTATGATCAACACATGATCCATTACCATTATAGGTTAACACTATAACTACATTCATTCATTGTGCATACTAAATCATTCACAATTTATCATATCACAAGTATGCACACAATCACATAACACATAATCCACAAAATTCACAATTTATCATCAATACTAAGTAAGTGCATAGGCACTTACCTTTTGGGTTTGACGACTCCTCTCCGCCTTCTAAACCCGCAATTTGATTACCTAAACATACACACCTAGTTTAGTAATCTAATCATTCATTCAAAACACATACAATTGAGTTTACCACCCAAATTTCCATTTTCAACCCAAATTGACCCGTTTGGGTTATTTCCATATCCAAACACCCTCTTTCACCACAAACTCACTCACTTGAGTTTCATTAACTTAATCTTAACACTAATTCTTCTTTCAAAAATTATTATTAAGTTAATTTGGTGTTTGTTCAAGTGTCTAACACCTTAAAAACACTTAATCTTCATTAATTCACCATTTGAGTATTATGATCCAAACACCCCCAATTTTCACCATATGAACCCTAACTTCTCATAATCAAAATCAAAGGGTTCTAGGATGTTAATCACCTTCCTACACCTTTAGTTTAGCTAGATTATCAATAATCTAACACCATTTTACCACATGCAACCATAATTTCGGGTTTTTAACAAAACCCAACAAGAACACATCAAAGGTGAATTAAAAAGGAAGATAATCACTCACTTGATGTTAGGAAGGTATTGTGTGAGCCAAAACCTTCACGAATCAAGCCTCAAACGCACGATTTAGCTTCCAATTTTGAATTCTCCTTTTCTCCCTTTTCTCTTGAACGACCAAACAACCAAAATAAACCCAATTTTGACTTCTAATGTCAAATATGGCAGATTTTTACCAATTTACACTTTAGGTCCTTCCACTTCCAATTCACCCATATCTTTTCATAACTAGTTAAAAAAACTAGTATAACCCGTTAATAACTTGAAACCCGCTTGTTTCAACTTATTTCTAAAATATTATTTTCACCATAATATTAATTAGAAATATTTATTTATTTATTTGAAAACGAAACCCGGATTTTGGTTCGTTACAAATCACCTCCCCTTATTTGGGTTTCGTCCCCGAAACCCGACTTCACATAAAAAGGTTCGGATAGCATTTGAGCATCTCTTCCTCGGTTTCCCAAGTCATTTCCGCCCCCTTTCTATGCTTCCATCTAACCAATACTTGGCTAATCTCTTTATTACGTAACTTCTTCACCTTCCTATCCAAGATTGCCACCGGTTCTTCAACATAATTTAACTTTTCATCCAATTCGATATCGTCCAAAGGGACAAAAGTAGATTCATCCGCTAAACACTTCCGCAAATGAGACACATGGAACGTGTTATGAAGTCTACTTAGTCCTTCCGGTAACTCCAATCGATAAGCTACCGTACCCACCTTTGCTATCACCTTAAACGGCCCGATGAAACGAGGACTTAACTTCCCCCGTTTCCTAAACCGTATCACCCCTTTCCAAGGAGAGACTTTCAAAAGTACAAAGTCCCCCACTTGAAACTCAATCGCCCGCTTCCTATTATCCGCATAAGACTTTTGGCGATCTTGAGCCGCCTTCAAGCGTGCTCTAATTTGGTCAATACTATCATTAGTTTCCTTAACCACTTCGACACTACTAAGCTCCCGTTGACCAATCTCACCCCAACACACGGGTGTTCGACACTTTCTCCCATACAATGCCTCAAAAGGCGGCATACCAATACTAGAATGGTAACTATTGTTGTAAGAGAATTCCGCCAACGGTAAATGGTCGTCCCAACTACCACCAAAATCCAAAGCACACGCGCGTAACATATCCTCGAGCGTTTGAATCGTACGCTCGCTTTGCCCATCCGTTTGTGGATGATAAGCGGTGCTGAGGTTCAACCTTGTCCCCATATCCTCATGGAATTTATTCCAAAAACAAGAAGTGAATCTCGTATCCCGGTCCGATATAATCGACACCGGCACCCCATGGCGTGACACAATTTCTTTCACTTACATTTCCGCCAATCTATCCGAAGAATACGTTTCCTTTATAGGAAGGAAATGTGCACTCTTCGTCAACCGATCCACTACTACCCATATCGCATCATAACCTTTTCGAGTCTTTGGTAGTTTAGTGATCAAATCCATGGTTATATTTTCCCATTTCCAAAGCGGTATTTCAAGCGGTTGAAGCTTTCCATACGGCTTTTGATGCTCCGCCTTAACCCTTAAACATGTGAGACACCTCTCCACATACTTAACAATATCACGCCTCATACCCGGCCACCAAAAATGACACCTCAAATCATAAAACATCTTTGTGGCCCCCGGATGGATAGAATATTTGGATTTATGCGCCTCGTCAAGAATAGTTGTCAAGACACTTGACAACCTAGGTATCCAAATTCTATCAAAGCATGTCTTCAAACCCATGCTATTTTCACCAAGCTTATCAACATAAGAAATCATCCGTTCTTTCTTCAAGTCGCCACCAAGTGCTAACACTTGGGCCTCCCGGATTTCATCAATAAGAGATGATGAAATTGTCATCTTAAATGACTTCACCTTGATAGGTGAATGACTTGACTTTCTACTAAGCGCATCCGCCACAACATTCGCTTTACCCGGATGATAAAGTATCTCACAATCATAATCCTTAACCAATTCAAGCCACCGTCTTTGCCTCATATTGAGGTCCTTTTGGTCAAAGAAATATTTGAGACTTTTGTGATCCGTGTAGATCGTACACTTAGCACCATACAAATAATGCCTCCAAATCTTGAGCGCGAAAACCACGGCTGCAAGCTCTAAATCATGGGTTGGGTAATTCACCTCGTGAGTCTTTAATTGCCTAGATGCATAGGCAATCACTTTCCCCCTTTGCATCAAAACACACCCCAACCCCGAATGCGAGGCATCCGAATAAACAACAAAATCCTCGGTCCCGTCCGGCAAGGATAAAACAGGCGCCTTAGTCAACTTTTCTTTCAAGAGTTGAAAGGCAGATTCTTGCTCGGGACTCCAAACAAACTTTGTCTCCTTACGAGTCAACTTCGTCATCGGCAAAGCAATCCGAGAGAAGTTTTCGATGAACCTCCGATAATAACCCGCTAACCCCAAGAAACTTCTAATCTCCGAAGGCGTCTTCGGTGATGACCATTCTTTAACTGCCATAATCTTGGATGGGTCAACGGTAATTCCTCTTTCATTAATCACATGACCCAAGAATTGGATCTCGCGCATCCAAAATGCGCACTTGGAGAATTTAGCATAAAGCTTCTCCTTTTGCAAGACTTCAAGAATCTCACGCAAATGACAAGCGTGATCACCCTCGCTCCTTGAATAGATGAGAAGATCGTCAATAAACACAATGACCGAACGATCAAGGAACGGTCTACACACCCGGTTCATGAGATCCATGAAAACCGCAGGTGCGTTGGTCAAACCGAAAGGCATAACCGTAAACTCATAGTGACCGTAACGAGTGCGAAAAGCTGTCTTATGAACATCCTCTTCCTTCACTTTCAACTGATGATACCCGGACTTCAAGTCAATCTTAGAAAACCATGACGCCCCTTGCAATTGGTCGAAAAGATCATCAATCCTAGGCAATGGGTACCTATTCTTCACTGTCAACTTGTTCAACTCCCGGTAATCCATACACATTCTCATGCTCCCATCCTTCTTTTTGACGAAGAGAACGGGCGCACCCCAAGGTGAAACACTTGGGCGTATGAAACCCTTGTCAAGAAACTCTTGTAATTGCTCCATGAGTTCTTTCATTTCTGGCGGTGCTAATCTATAAGGCGCTTTAGCTACCGGCTTAGCACCCGATATCAAATCAATCCCGAACTCTACTTCCCTCTCCGGAGGAATCTTCGGTAACTCGTCAGGAAACACATCTACAAATTGGTTCACGACCGGTACATCGTGAATATCCTTTACTCTTTCATTCACATCCGCGACACAAGCCATGAACGCCTTGCACCCACGCGCCATGTACTTGGTCGCCTTCACATAAGTGCACAACCTTACTTTACCCTTTTTATCACCTTCTATGTAGATGGACTCTCCCGACGGGGAAACAAGTTGGATCGCCTTTGGTCCACATAAAATAATCGCCTTATTCTTTGACAACCAATCCATCCCCACAATAACATCAAAATCTCCCATAGCCATAGGAATCAAATCAATAAAGAAAGTTTCGCCCCCCGCTCTCAACTTACAATCACTAAAAATGTCAAAGACAAGGAAACTCTTATCATTAGCCGCTTCGATTTCTAAGGGTTCATCTAACTTGCTACTTACAAAAGAGGAATGCTTAACAATTTTCAAGGAAACAAAAGAACGACTAGCCCCCGAATCAAAAAGAACTAGTGCAGGTAATGAGTTAATCTTGAATGTACCTGACACCACATCCGAGTTGTTCTTTGCCTCTTCCGCCGAAATGTGGAAGGCTCTTCCCTTAGGCTTTGGCGTCTCAACCTTCACCCCGCTTCCACCTTGCTGCTTTAACTCGGGACAATCCACCCTATTGTGCCCGGGCTTGTAACAGTTGTAGCATATACGGACTTGGCTTGGGCATTGATTAGCCATATGCCCCGGCTTTCCGCATTTATAGCATCTTGAAGGACCCTTTCTACATTCCCCAAAATGCACTCTTCCACATAACTTACAATCTTGCGAAGAAGGTTTAACAAACGGCTTCTTACTAGGGCTCTCGCCCTTTATCTTCTTCACCACCTGTTCCACAATTTCCCTTTTTCTCTTCTCACCCCTAGCCTCTTGCCTCTTTAACTCCACCTCCCTTTCCCGACACCTGTTTATTAAATCAACAAGCGTGGTAAATGAGGATGGAGATATGCTATCTCTGAATTCCACTGTTAGCATAGCATAGAATCTATCAATCTTGGCCTTTTCGGTCGATACCACATCCGGACAAAACTTGGCCCGATCAAAGAAGGCCCCGGCCAATTCGTCAATTGACTCAGTCGTCTGTCTCATGAGGAGAAACTCCTCAGTCATCCTGTCCACCGCGGCTTGCGGGCAGTGGTATTTCAGAAAAGCCGCTTTAAATTCCTCCCAAGACATGGAGGTCACCCCAGAAACACCTCTCTCTCTACGGAGATTCAACAGCCATTCCTTTGCCCTCCCAGTCAACAGAGGCACACTGAACATTACCCTATCCTCGGGTCTGCATCTAGTCGTTTCGAAATTCGACTCCATATCCACCACCCACCGGTGGCTAAGTATCGGGTCTACCTGACCGTCGTATTCTTTCGGTTTAATCACCATGAAATCCTTGAGAGTACAACCTCGAGGTTCCTTATCTTTCTCTTTCATGACCTCTTCAAGAGAGAGCTTAATAGTTCCCCTCATTTCCTCCATCAAGAGATTTGTGGCTTGCTCAAACGCCTTGACCACTTATTCCTTTATCATATCTTGGATCCTTGGATCCAACGGTTCTTCGTTCACATCAACATTTTCGTGGTGGTCACCCTCGTCCGTCATCTCTTAACTGAGAAATAGTAACAAACACCTTAATACCCTTTCACTTTCAATACCCTAGGTATCCGTTACACATTCACTATTATATGTATTAAGTATATATATACCTACCTATATACATACATACATATATAACCACCTTCACCTAATCCTTGCAAATGTTCATTGTTATATGGTTATCATAAAGTCTCTTGCACATTTCGTCTTATTAAACATATTGGCCAGACATGTTTAATAATACGCCATGCCCAATTGTAATTACCATCTCCATATAACAGGTCACAAAACAAGTTTCGGCACACATAACACCTTAACAACATTCATCATACATATATACATACACCATATATATATATTATCATTTTATCAGATCATTACTAACCTTTCATTTCCGCAAGCTCCGAGTCTTAGTCAAGTCCTTCTTGGATTCTCGTATCTTTCCCCCATATCAAGAGCATCCGGTTTGAGTTTAGTGTCTCGCACACCAAATCCCTCAAACCATTGCTCTGATACCAAGTTGAAACACACCACTTTTAAAAACAAAACTTTAACGCGCGGAAGTCTTAACCCAAGAAACTTTTTTTTTTAAAACCCTCTCGCGTACCGCGAGAGAATCCTTCTTGGACTCTCGCGGCCCGCGAGGGACCCTTTTTCTCATAATGTTTCTAGTTTTCAGCAGGTTTTCATACTTAGCCATTTTTCCAACTTTTTTCAAAATACAAGACAACAAATTTGCCCAACACATGGGTTTTAACCAAAAACCCCTTCAACAACATGATCACAACCCAAAAACATGTTTTGTTTATCAAATTACAATCAAATAGGGGGAATTCCACCAAATCATCAAAACATGAAAATATGCATACGAGGATCCGCCAACGCCTTGGACTTGACTTTGACTACCTCGGAGCTTTTCCTACATTCACCACACATATCACCATTAGTAATGAAGATAAATTCATAACAAACAAGTAAATTCCTACTTGTTTCACCCATTCACCCATTTGACCCGTTTCCACCCAAATTGTCATTTAGGCTACATATTCTTGCACCCTTACTACAAGTTTCAATTATGATCAACACATGATCCATTTCCATTATGGCGCAAAGGCCATAACTCCGTTTCGTTTATGATCAACACATGATCCGATCAACCCATGATCCTTTTCCATTATGGTACAAGGCCATAACTCCGTTTCGTTTATGATCAACACATGATCCGATCAACCCATGATCCTTTTCCATTATGGTACAAGGCCATAACTCCGTTTCGTTTATGATCAACACATGATCCATTACCATTATAGGTTAACACTATAACTACATTCATTCATTGTGCATACTAAATCATTCACAATTTATCATATCACAAGTATGCACACAATCACATAACACATAATCCACAAAATTCACAATTTATCATCAATACTAAGTAAGTGCATAGGCACTTACCTTTTGGGTTTGACGACTCCTCTCCGCCTTCTAAACCCGCAATTTGATTATCTAAACATACACACCTAGTTCAAAGACTTCAAGCGACAATGGCATTAGTGAAGTTCACGACCTCAATTAACCACCGAGTGAGGTTCTTAGACTTCAAACACCGACTTTTAACATACGTACAAATGTGCACACACGACACCATTCAACATTTATAACCCTTACGTTATCACCAACATGTGTGATTCAAAGATCCCAAATTCACCATTTATACTTGTCAAGTTTAATGACTTCAATTAAACCTTATTCACCCCATTTGTTTGACTATAAACCACAAAAGTCAAATTCATCACATTTGTTTGACTATAAACCACTTAAGTCAATTACCACATGAAACACACCACTTTTAAAAACAAAACTTTAACGCGCGGAAGTCTTAACCCAAGAAACTTTTTTTTTTTTAAAACCCTCTCGCGTACCGCGAGAGAATCCTTCTTGGACTCTCGCGGCCCGCGAGGGACCCTTTTTCTCATAATGTTTCCAGTTTTCAGCAGGTTTTCATACTTAGCCATTTTTCAAACTTTTTTCAAAATACAAGACAACAAATTTGCCCAACACATGGGTTTTAACCAAAAACCCCTTCAACAACATGATCACAACCCAAAAACATGTTTTGTTTATCAAATTACAATCAAATAGGGGGAATTCCACCAAATCATCAAAACATGAAAATATGCATACGAGGATCCGCCAACGCCTTGGACTTGACTTTGACTACCTCGGAGCTTTTCCTACATTCACCACACATATCACCATTAGTAATGAAGATAAATTCATAACAAACAAGTAAATTCCTACTTGTTTCACCCATTTGACCCGTTTCCACCCAAATTGTCATTTAGGCTACATATTCTTGCACCCTTACTACAAGTTTCAATTATGATCAACACATGATCCATTTCCAGTATGGCGCAAAGGCCATAACTCCGTTTCGTTTATGATCAACACATGATCCGATCAACACATGATCCTTTTCCATTATGGTACAAGGCCATAACTCCGTTTCGTTTATGATCAACACATGATCCGATCAACCCATGATCCTTTTCCATTATGGTACAAGGCCATAACTCCGTTTCGTTTATGATCAACACATGATCCATTACCATTATAGGTTAACACTATAACTACATTCATTCATTGTGCATACTAAATCATTCACAATTTATCATATCACAAGTATGCACACAATCACATAACACATAATCCACAAAATTCACAATTTATCATCAATACTAAGTAAGTGCATAGGCACTTACCTTTTGGGTTTGACGACTCCTCTCCGCCTTCTAAACCCGCAATTTGATTACCTAAACATACACACCTAGTTTAGTAATCTAATCATTCATTCAAAACACATACAATTGAGTTTACCACCCAAATTTCCATTTTCAACCCAAATTGACCCGTTTGGGTTATTTCCATATCCAAACACCCTCTTTCACCACAAACTCACTCACTTGAGTTTCATTAACTTAATCTTAACACTAATTCTTCTTTCAAAAATTATTATTAAGTTAATTTGGTGTTTGTTCAAGTGTCTAACACCTTAAAAACACTTAATCTTCATTAATTCACCATTTGAGTATTATGATCCAAACACCCCCAATTTTCACCATATGAACCCTAACTTCTCATAATCAAAATCAAAGGGTTCTAGGATGTTAATCACCTTCCTACACCTTTAGTTTAGCTAGATTATCAATAATCTAACACCATTTTACCACATGCAACCATAATTTCGGGTTTTTAACAAAACCCAACAAGAACACATCAAAGGTGAATTAAAAAGGAAGATAATCACTCACTTGATGTTAGGAAGGTATTGTGTGAGCCAAAATCTTCACGAATCAAGCCTCAAACGCACGATTTAGCTTCCAATTTTGAATTCTCCTTTTCTCCCTTTTCTCTTGAACGACCAAACAACCAAAATAAACCCAATTTTGACTTCTAATGTCAAATATGGCAGATTTTTACCAATTTACACTTTAGGTCCTTCCACTTCCAATTCACCCATATCTTTTCATAACTAGTTAAAAAAACTAGTATAATCCGTTAATAACTTGAAACCCGCTTGTTTCAACTTATTTCTAAAATATTATTTTCACCATAATATTAATTAGAAATATTTATTTATTTATTTGAAAACAAAACCCGGATTTTGGTTCGTTACACCACATTTGTTTGACTATAAACCACTTAAGTCAATTACCATATTTGTTTGACTCTAAAACACACAAGTTAAATTCACCACATTTGTTTAACTATAAACCACTTAAGTCAATTACCACATTTGTTTGACTCTAAACCACACAAGTCAAATTCACTACATTTGTTTGACTATAAACCACTTAAGTCAATTACCACATTTGTTTGACTCTAAACCACATAAGTCAAATTCACCAAATCTACATACACACATTAGTACATATGATAATAAACAAAATCAACATGTATATCAAGTATGTGAATTTACTACCACCTATCATTACTAAGTAAGTGCAAAGCACTTACCTTTAGCTAGAAACGATTCCACTTGGTCTTCAAGCTAGCTCTTTTAACACCTTAATCACCTAAACAATCCAATAGCAATTAACAATCCTATTTTCTCAATCCATACACCAAATTGATACCCAAGACACACCTATGATCTAAGGATCAACACCCCAACCTAATTTGGTTAACACAACCTTAACCAAACCTCCAACACTCAATTTAACCCATTTTGACCTATTTGACCCATTAAAGTCAAACTCCAATCCACCAAATTGATTGAGGGTTATTACTTGGTTATGTGTTTAATCACACCACAAACACTTTCCAACCCCCAATTGCCATCCAAACAACTTCAATTTCGAAAACTCCTAATTTCACCTCAAGAACCCTAATTTTTCAAACATCAAACTAGGTGTTAAAATCATGTAAAACATAGTTATCCAACATTTTTTATACTAGATTAAGGTTTATAAACGACATTAAACCTAAATCACCACACCAATTAGGTTTTCTATCCAAAACCCACCAAAACTCCATTGATGGTGATTTCAAGATATGGAAGGAGCACTTACTTGATGTTTGGAAGAAGATGAACACTTTGATCTTCAATCTTAGCTCTTCCCTCTTTTCTCCTATCTCAAAATCGCAAACACACACACAAGTTTATGTTAAATACAAAACAACCCATCCTTTAACAAAATGACTCCTTCCCAAAACTAGGTATAATCCATATTTTTTAGAAAACCCCAAACTTTCATTTTATTTAGTAACACCCTTATAATATGATTAACATATTATATAATAAACGCGAAAGTTGGTTCATTACAATGAAACAGAAAACTTGCATTATTACCAGTTAAACATATAGCCCTATATATAAGCACTCAACCGTTGCCAATGAAGAGATATGACGGTTTGAAAACCGTTGATAGCTGATTCCCTATAATGTAGGGATGACCATCAACAACTGCCAAAGATAACTGCAGTTTTGAAACCCTTGCTTGGTGTTTGTGTGGCCTCCGACCCATTCAACCAAAAGCAAAACCAAAGAGTTAAATGTTTACAACAATACCAATAACACAACAGACAAAAAGTGTTTGAATAAAATAGCCCAACACATTTGAGAGATTACTAATGGGCTACATCACCCCCTAATCTCTTAAGTGTATTGTCTTCCACTTCTTCATGCTCCAACGATATCTTCATCATCACAAGTGAGGATGAAGTCTTCTTCTCATACGTCCTCTTCCTCTTTGATATTCGGCATGTACATACTTGCTCCACTTGTTCCACATCCAGTGGGAAGTTATGAACTGCACTGGTGCTTCTTGCCTTCCACTTGAGCTTGGTGTTTCCTTGTATCACCCCGTGTTCCTCTTGTTCTCCGACAACCTGGTCTATCATCATGTAATATACCACTCAAGCAAGTCTAGATACTTTATGTACATCTATTTGAGCTCTTTCACACTGCACCATGTATAACCTAACTTGTTTGTCATTAAGCCCCATATCCGTGTGTTGATAACATGCTGAAAGCCATGAACATATTCATACTAAATAGGGTTCCAACAAGAGTCCTAGTAGACAAGACATCGTACGAAGCACAGAATGGTAGAAAGCTTAATCTAGGAAATTTAAATATATCGGATGCACATCGTATGCCATGGTATTATCTTCTCATTTAAAGAAACTTGATGATAGGAGGACGCCTATGATTTATTTGGGTGTGGAGGAAGGTTCAAAGGCATATAGATTATATCATCAGAGAAGGATAGAATCTGCCCAAGCAGATATTATAAGTTCATGGAGAAGGAATCTTGAAATTTGTATAATCAGTCAAAGGAAGTAGGCACAAAGGAAACATAATGGACGGACTTTGTCATACAAGGGGTTGTTGAACCTATTACCGTTCCTATCATTTCTAAGATCAATGGTGACAAACAATATGTGCAAGTATAGGAACCAGTTGGCACACCAAACTCTCCCGTTACACCACCAACCTATACCTACAACCATCAATCTAATGAAAAATTACCATTACCTCACCAGGACGTTTTGAACAACATATATGACCATACCCCGATACAAAGTTTCAAGGATTTAACGGTTATCCAAGAAAGAGCATAGAGGGTGGAAACAGAAGAACTACTACTAGCACAAGAAGAACCTCGTAACTTTAAGGAGGCTACTACGTATGAAAGGTGGATTAAAGCAATGAAAATTGAGTTAGACTCAATAAATAGAAATAACACTTGGACGTTATCTGCATTGCCTAAAGATAACAAGGAAATAGATCTCAAGTGGGTATTCAAAATGAAGAAAGATGCAAAGGGAGACGTCATCAAATACAAGGCAAGGTCAGTAGCAAAAGCCTACGTACGTACAAACATGGAATTGATTTCGATGAAGTATTCTTAGCAGTTGCACGTATTGAAACAATTTGGTTACTATTAGGCAAACTAGATGAAACTGATTGGGAACACATGAAATACAAGTCCGGAAAATTTGAATATGAATGAAATAAGTTGAATAAGAAAAATATATGATATTTAGGCTTACTGATAAATTACATGTGATAAGTTAGCGAACCTATAGAAATGGCCCTTACTTTCATCTTTAGCCGGTTATAAATTTGATTCTTCTACTTCGTATCGCTTTTGTCTTTTGGCTTTTGGGTTGCATGTATGTGGTCATATTTAGTACAAGGAAATAATATATTTATAAATACACAATCGTACGGTTTCACACTTCCATAAATTCCACCACTATCATGAGACAAGAAAGATAAGGGGATATATCCATGCCATGTGAAGTTTATCGATCTGTAGCAGGATAGGCCTTAGATTCTCAAAAGGAATATAATAGTACTTCCATCACTAAATCTTACTTCTAGTCACTTCATAGTGATCGATAGTGAACCAGAACTTTTTAAACCGAGGGTAGTAATTAAGCAATATATTTTTTTTATATCAGATCATGGTTATGCCTTCAAACCCTCTGTACATGATAAAAACAATAATAATAGATAAATCTCGAGTGGATGAAGTATTAAAGTAATAAAACAACACTTAATAAAATCAAATGTAAAACTTAAAATTTTATTTAAAACCAAGTAAATAAACTAGTTAAGAACTTCTGTCGTTAATCCATATTTGCGACTGGAATTGCGACCAGCGTAAAGCTGCTACCATTCTTCACCACCGGCAATGCCGTCGCAAAATATGAGACCAGAAATGCAGTCGCAAAATTTGCGACCGGAAAAAACGGTCACAAAATTGGCGACCAAACATTTGCATCTGGTTTGCGACAACATTATGCGACCGCAATCTGCTTCCAGGTTACAAACAATTTGGGACTACCATTTTTTTTACAATTTTTTTTCTGTTTTTATACTTTTATATTTGGAATCTACCATTAATTTAAATATCTTCAAGTATTAATCATTCAAAAATTCTAAAAATCGCAAAACATTCTAATTAAAATTTACAAAAAGTCAAATATCTGAGTTATCTAAACATAATATATACCCAAACATTAAATAAAAGCGTTTATAGGTTTAACTAGGTGTGGTTGCATGTTTTGGGACACAAGTTTTAACAATGTTTCAAAGTTCGTCATCCTATCGAGTATGACTTGTTTCTCCACCTTATCCCTTTCATTTTCCTTCACCAAATCCTTAATAACTCCGCTCAACCTTTCTTTATCTTTAACTTTTTTTTTCTTTTAGCAACTTCTAGGTGACACTGTTCATTTGACTACTCTTGACTTGCGTTGTCTAAAGGAGTTGAAGATCTTGAAGATGCAATCCAAGCTTAAGGGGTGAATGTGGAGTACTACTCTTGACTTGCGTTGTCTAAAGGAAGTTTGTAGAGATGAGATACGCGTTAGGAATTGAAAATCTAGAAGACGCGATCCAAGCTTAAGGGGTGAATGTGGAGTACTACTCTTGACTTGCGTTGCCTAAAGGAAGCAGGTAGTTTACGAGTTGGTTACCACCTCATGAGATCATGGGGTGGTGGGGTTATGCTTTGTTTTTGTTTATTGCATTTTTTAGTTGTGAATAAGTAGTTTTTAATCCCATGCAAAAGTAGTGGAGAGAAGAAACAGTTCAATTTCCTTTCACACCAATTTCACTTTCAATCTTTTGTAATTCTATGAAAATCACCCTATATATGTCTGTTTCATTTAGTAGGCGAACTTATTATGTTCGTCTAGTTCAGATTAGTTTAGCTTGTTTATAAATAGCTTCTTTGTAACATTATTATGGTTATCAATCAAATCATATCAGTTTTACCTCCAATTATTCTCTGTCATTTTTTCTTTCAATTGTCAATATTGCGTGTTTAGCAATCTCGTTTATCATTATCGCTTATTTCAGCGATCATTCTCAATATCATAACATGGTATCAGAGCATATATGCTCGATTCTGTGATTTTTCTGTTTTTCCACACTCATTTCTTGTCGTTTCTTCGTTTTCTCAATTATTGCGTCAATTGGGGGTTGTTTCCTATTTTGATCCGTCCAAAGCCTTCGATTTTTTGTTTCTAATTATTCATACGGTTGGATTTCTTCATATACTTCTTTGATTTTGAGTTATAATGATTTCTGGATCGTTTTCCTGGTTTTCTGTTCGTGCAGGCGAACTTATCAGTAGAGTTTGTTACGTTCGCCTGGTCAGTTTCTAGGCGAACTTATTAAGTTCGCTTCTCAGGCGAACTTAACAAGTTCGCTTGTTTGGTCTTCATTTTTTTCCCCCTATTTTTCATGCCTTCTACTGTTGAACCCGTCGTTGTTGTTCCTATGGATTCTTCTAATCCATTGTTTCTACATTCAGCTGATCATCTGGGTCTCTTACTTGTTTCTAAAACATTTGGCGGATCTTCTTTCGGATCCTGGAAACATGCTATGTCCATTGCTTTATCTGCTAAGAACAAAATTGGTTTTGTTGATGGGACTGTTCTTAGACCTACTTCCTCTCCTAATCTGGAGTTATGGAAAAGATGCAATGACATGATTATTTCTTGGATTTTGAACACTTTGTCCCGTGATATCAGTGAGAGTGTTTTATATGTTGAGATTGCTCAACAACTCTAGAAAGAGTTAACTGATCGGTTTGGACAGACTAATGGGGCCAAGTTTTATCAATTGCAGAAGTCTCTTTCTGCTATCTCCCAAGGAAATGATGATGTTGCTACATATTTTACCAAAATCAAAGCTATTTGGGATGAGCTTAATGCAATCGAGCCTATTCCTCCTTGCACTTGTGGTATTTCCCAACTTATGGCTAAGCGCGAAACAGATCAGCGTTTGATGCAGTTTCTGATGGGTCTTAACCCTTGTTATGACATGATCCATGGGAATATTATCATGATGAAGCCTCTTCCCTCAATCAATGAAGCTTATGCTTTTCTCATTCAAGATGAGAAACAGATGGAGCTTCATTCTTCGGCTAAGTTTATTCCTCAGAATGCTTCTATGAATGCTTTTGTGCAAGTACCCAAGAATTCCAATGCACGGAAAGGCTTTGTTTGCTCTCATTGCAAAAAGCCAGGTCATGATGCTAGCAAATGTTATCGTTTAATTGGGTTTCCTAAGGACTTCAAATTCACTAGACCCAAAGCTGCTGCTAATTATGTTTCTGATGCTGGGGTTAATGTTCCTACTTCTGGTGCTCTTTCTTCTGAGCAGTACAACAATCTGTTGCAACTTCTTCAGCAGAATTCTAGAGTCCGGGGTGGTGTTCCTACTTTTCAACCCCTCAGCTTTGCAAATTTTGCAGGTATTATTGCTTGTAATTCTACTACGGTCGATACTACTTGGATCGTTGATACCGGTGCAAGTAATCATATGTGCTTTGATTTCAATTTGCTTTCTGATGTTCAATTGCTTAACTCACCTGTTTATGTTCTTCTTCCAAACGGGCATATCTTAACTGTTACGCAGGTCGGAACAGTTCATCTTACCAAGACGTTTTCTATTTCTAATGTCTTCTTTGTGCCTCAGTTTAAGCACAATCTCTTATCTTATCTGTTCCTAAACTTTGTAGGGATACCAAGGGTCTTGTTCAGTTTTCTGAAACTACTTATTTCTTGCAGGCCCCTTCGTTGAGTAGCCCATTGGTCTTGGGAGATCTTCTCAACGGCCTTTATCTTTTGAATCCCAATAAAGTTTTCTCTGTTACAGTTGATTCATTTTCTAATTGTAATTCTGTTGTTTCTTTGAAACTTTGGCATACTCGTCTTGGTCATTTACCTTTGTACAAACTTAAGCAATTGAATGTTTTTACTGGTGCACATGATTGTTCTGTTTGTCCAAAGGCTAGACATCATAAACTGCCTTTTGCTTCTAGTAGTATATCCAGTTCTCAAATGTTTGATCTTATTCATATTGATACGTGGGGACCGTATCGATCTACTACAATTGATGGATATAAGTATTTTATCACCATTGTTGATGATTTTACTAGAACTACTTGGACTCATCTTTTGACAACTAAAGGAAATGCCTTTACTATTCTTCAAGGGTTCATTGAAATGGTTGAGACTCAGTTCAGTACCACAGTGAAGCGTGTTCGTTCTGATAATGCTTTTGAACTTGGTCCGGGTGTTCATCATGCCGAGTATTTTAAACAGAAGGGTATTATTCATCAGACTACTTATCCTGGGGTTCCTCAACAGAATGGGGTGGTGGAACGTAAACATAAGCATCTTCTCGAAACTGCTCGTGCTCTTATGTTTTAATCCAAGTTACCGATAACTTTTTGGGGTGAATGCGTTCTTACTGCTACTCATTTGATTAATATTTTTCCCACACGGGTTCTTAAGGGAAAATATCCTTCTAAGATGCACTTTGGTAAAGCTCCTTCATACACCCACCTTCGCACTTTTGGGTGTTTGTGTTATGCTTCTACCTCTACACCCGGACGAAATAAATTTCAGCCTAGAGCTCAAGCTTGTATTTTTATTGGTTATCCATTTGGAAAGAAAGGTTACAAGCTTTATAATATTGACACTCGACAAGTTCTTGTTTCTCGAGATGTGACTTTTCTTGAGCACATTTCCCTTCTTTACAATCTTCAGATCCTTCTTATTTGTTCCCTTCTCTAAATGACATGTTTGAGGAGACAGATCTAGTTGTTGTTCCTTCATCTTCTTCGACTGTTCCTGAAGTTGATTCCACTCCTCCTCCTGTTTTTCCTATTCCTCCTCTTCCACCTCCGGAGCTCAGGAGATCTACTCGTTCTTCTGTTCCTCCTTCTCATCTGCAGGATTATGTTTGTAATTCTGCTTCTTCTGTCGATTCGTCTTATTTTCATACTTTGTCGAGTGCTTGCCAAGCTTCTCATTTTGTTAATCTTGTTGATCTTTCTCCTGATTCTCAGCAGCTCCTTTTAAATCTTGATTCTGTTAAAGAACCTTCTTCTTATCAGGAGGCTGCTAACCATCCTGCTTGGCAAGAGGCTATGACTAAGGAGTTTAATGCCTTGGAAAGAAATCAAACTTGGGAGGTTATGCATTTACCTAAAAGTAAAAAGGCCATTAAGTGAAAATGGGTGTATAAAGTCAAGTATAATGCTGATGGTACTGTTGAACGTTGCAAAGCCCATTTGGTTGTTCGTGTCAGAAAGCAGGAATTGATTTCAATGAGACTTTTTCTCACGTTGTTAAGATGACTACTATTCGTAGTCTTATTGTTGTTGCCACTAAACGACAATGGGGTTTATATCAATTGGATGTTAATAATGCTTTTTTACATGGGGATCTTGACGAAGACATTTATATGCTTCCTCTTCCTGGGATGCCTTTATCATCTCCTGATTATGTTCTTAAGCTCAAGAAGTCTCTTTACGGTTTGAAGCAAGCTTCAAGACAGTGGTATGGAAAGCTTTCTGATGCTCTTAAGACCAAAGGTTATATGCGGTCTCCCAATGATTATTCTTTATTCTCTAAGACGATGGGAGATTCGGTTGTTTATGTTGACGACATTCTTCTTACTGGTAATAATGATCAGGAGATATCTGCTTTGAAGGATTTCTTACATTCCACTTTTCAGATCAAGGATCTTGGCACTCTAAACTACTTTCTGGGCATTGAGGTTCTTAAATCTCCTTCTGGTCTTATTATGACTCAACGCAAATTTGCGAAGGATTTGCTGACCGAGTTTTCTACAGACGATGTTTCTTCTGTTTCGTCTCCTTTGCCTTTACATTTACAACTCAAGCTCAACGAAGGTAAAGTTCTTGATGATACTTTGGCCTATCGTCGTCTTGTTGGTAAACTCAATTACCTCACTCATACTCGGCCTGATCTTGCATTTGCAGTTCAGTTTCTCAGCCAGTTTATGAGTGATCCGCGTGTTCCTCATTGGGATTCTGCGTGGCATACTCTTCGTTATGTCAAAGGCACTTGTTCTCAAGGGTTGTTCTTTAATGTTAGTCCTGATATGTCTTTGTCTGCTTATTGTGATTATGATTGGGCGGCTTGTCCTAATACTTGGCGTTCTGTCAGTGGCTATTTCATTTCTCTTGGTGGCAGTCCTATTTCTTGAAAATCCAAGAAGCAACCTACTGTTTCTCTGAGTTCTGCTAAAGCTGAATATCGTTCTCTTCGCCGTGTCATACAGGAACTTGCTTGGTTGACTCGCTTGTTTGTGGAGTTTCGGCTTGATAATCTTACTCCTGCTCCTCTCAAATGTGACAGTCAGGCGGCTATTCATATTGCTAAGAATCCGGTATTTCATGAGCGAACTAAGCATATCGAGTTGGATTGTCATTTTGTCCGTGAGAAGCTTCAAGCCAGTTTGATTCTGCTTTCTCACACACGGACTTATGCTCAACTTGCGGATTTATTCACTAAGAGTTTTGCTGGGCAACCGCATTCTGATCTCATTTCCAAGTTGGGGTTGTATACACCTCCAACTTGAGGGGGGTGTAGGCGAATTTAGTAAGTTCGCCTGTTTCATTTAGTAGGCGAACTTATTATGTTCGCCTAGTTCAGATTAGTTTAGCTTGTTTATAAATAGCTTCTTTGTAACATTATTCTGGTTATCAATCAAATCATATCAGTTTTACCCCCAATTATTCTCTGTCATTTTTTCTTTCAATTGTCAATATTGCGTGTTTAGCAATCTCGTTTATCATTCTCGCTTATTTCAGCGATCATTCTCAATATCATAACAATATAGTGTGTGCAATGTGTTTCATCGTCTCTGAATCCAACATGTTCACTACAGCACTGAACCAAGGGAAAATGAGATGTGGAAAATTGAAAATGAATGAAGATCGGTTGAATAAATCATTTACTGTTCTTTTCATATGAAAAAGATAAATATATGATATTCGGGTTTATTGACAAATTAAATGGTATAAGCTAGTGAACCTATAGAAATGGCCCTTAGTTTCATCTTTAGCCGGTTATACATTTGATTCTTCTAATTCAAATCGTTTGAGCTTTTGCTTTGCATATATGTGTCATATCTAGTACCATGGAATAATATATTTGTAAATTCACTATCGTACGGTTTCACATTTCCATAAATTCCACCACTATCATCAGACAAGAAATATAAGGGGATATATCCATGCATTGTGAAGTCCATCTATCTGGAGCAAGATAGGCCTTAAATTCTCAAAAGGAATATAATACATCTTGAGTAAAGGTGCGCTTGATTCGCATAATGTTTTTGAAGGAATTCAAATTCGTTTAAGGAATTGGAATTTTCATAAATTTGATTTGGAATTGTAATTTGTCCGAATGATTTGAAATTTAAAGGAATCGAAATCATTTAAAAGAATTTAAATTCGTAATCCATTTGACTAACAAAACAATGATAAAAGAACTATAATCTATCATCATGACCACCACCTATCAACATCGTCGACCACGCCACCACCGACCCCAACCAAATGTCACCACCAACCATCCCCGTCACCGGCCACCCCCACCACCAAGTGATATCAAATTTATACATAGGAGTCGACTTTGATGCCCATATTTGTGTTGAAAACTGAAATTGATATAAATTATGTGTGTTTGGAACAATACCGGATAAAGGAACATTTGATACGGAAATTTGGATGCAAAAGATTTGATACAAACCACAACTCATTGATACGAAAATCAATTTCATTTGATATCCACGTGTGAAAATCAATCATCAAATTGAACATGGCTGCTAGCGTCGCCATCAGCAGTGACAAAGGTCATGTTCACAATCTATGAGAAGCACGCAGTTGCGGTTGAGCTATACATCGTCCTTTATGCCAGTTCATTTGTTGAACTGGCGGGTGGTGACAATGGTGGTAGGCTGTGGAGTTCAAACCACAACTCATTGATATGAAAAACAACTTATAGAGGTGCGAAAATCAATAATCAAATTGAACATGCCTGCTTAGCGTCATCATCAGTAGTGACAAAGATCATTTTCACAATCTATGAAAAGAAGAGGGTCGCGGTTAATCTATATCATCCTTTGCGCCAGTTCATTTGTTGAACAGGCAGAGGTGGTGGTGGGTGGTGACAGTGGTGGTTAAACAAATGAACATTAGAAAGCAAATTGAAGTCAAAGCACATATGATTACTTGCACTAGTATCAATAATCCAAGTAGTGTCAATCGTAGTCGAATTGCAAGCAATAATGCCTACAAAATTAGCAAAGCTAAGAGGTTGAATAGTAGGAACACTACCCTAAACTCCGAAATTCTGTTGAAGAAGTTGCAGCAAAGTATTATATTGTTATGTAGATATACCAGGACGTAAACCAGAGACAGAAGCAGTAGCAGCAAAATCAAAAGCAATATTTGCAGCAATCTTGTGTTTAGTAAATTTGAAAAGTCTTTTGGAAACCTAATGAGACGATAGCATTTACTAACATCATCCCCCGTCTTTTTATAACGATTACAAACAATACCCTTCTGAGGACTGAAACCCTTTGGCGCCCGGTGGCATTCATGGAAGCATTCTGAGTGTGTTTCTCATATTGAAAAAGAAAAGCAGAGGCTTGGTTGATGGAGGGAAGAGGCTTCATCATAATAATACTCCCTCGGGTAATTTCATAGCAGGAGTTAAGACCCATAAGAAACTGCATTAAACGTTGATCTGCCTCACGTTTCGCCATGAGGCTAGAATTACCACAGGTTCAAGGAGGAATAGGCTCGAGGGCATTATGTTCATCCCAAATAGACTTTATTTTAGTGAAGTAAGTGGTAATATGTCAGAAATACTCTTCTTCACCTGATAATATTTGGCCCCATTACTTTAGCCATACCAGTTAGTTAACTCGTCCCAAATTTGACGAGCAGTCTTAACATATAGAACACTATCACTAATATCTCGAGATAGAGTGTTAATAATCTAAAAAATAACCATGTCATTACACCTCCTCCATAAGTCAATATTGCGAGAGATAAGAGTTCTGACAACAGTTCCATCAACAAATCCAATTAAGCAATAGACATAGCACGTTTCCAAGACCCGAAAGCTGAATCGTCAAAGGTTTTAGAAACGAGTAAAAGACCTGGATGATCAGAGGAGTGTAAGAACAATGGATTAGAGGAATTCATAACCAAGGTGACAGGAAGATCAGAAGTATTAAAAGTATTCGGCATGAACACGAATACAAAGAAAAAACGAAGCGAAGATTAGTGTCGCTTACAGAAGCGAAACCGAAGGAAAGCGAAAATGACTAAAAGCGAAAGTGACAAAGAAAACGAAACTGACAATGTCGCCTAATTGAACTCAAAACCCCAAACGCGAAGTTTGAAGTCTAGAAATCGTCAAAACAACCAAAACGAATCAAAAAGGAAGAAATCCTCCTATAGGAATTCGTGAAACCCCAAAAGAAAGAGATAGATTTAATATGAGCAAAAAGAACCGAAAAATGTGAAAAACGAGAGAAATTGACAGAAAAGATCGTCACTGAATGCAAAATAAGAGAAAGAAATCACATAATCGAGCAAATATGCTCCGATACCATGTTGTGATACTGAAATAAGAGAGAAATAATGGGGGGGGGGGTTGAAGATTTTAATTGATAACTCAAATGATAATTATAAAAAATGCTTATATATGAAAAAATAATCAAACAAGCAAAACTAGGTAAACAAAGCAAAATTAGCTAGCAACCGAAACTATTACAAGGATTGTTTCGCCCAACATAAAGGAGAACCATCTTGTGGTAAAAGAATGTTAAGATGGAAACAACAAATTACACAAGGAGTTGTAGATCGCTGACTTTCACTAACCAATATGACAAATACTTGTAATCTCAACATACCAAACATTGTCACATTTTGGTAGTCCTAGTCGACCGACGACTGGGCCGGGTTTATTAACTTACTTGCAAATATTCAAGTAAACTAGTCTTGTTTGCCAGAATGAATTTATTAGATTCATTCCCATGTGACCTCAAGTTCAAACATCAATACACTTTTTGAACATTGAAATAGTAGTAGTTCTTTAATAGTAGTGCCAGTTGTAGAAAAACCTGCAGATTCATACAAAAACCATTGTTAATAACACAAGGTCACAAGTACACGTCCCATTAGTTGTATATTACCAATATGCGCCAGCATGAAAACTAGTTAACGTTTTATAGAAGTTAGTAAAGAGTTTATGACCGCGTACAACGACATTTACATAAATTTTGGGTATATTAACCTAATAATCAGCACAAGTAGTGCACATCTAAGCAGCATTATATTGTTTAAATTTTAATGTTTGACACCATAAAAAAAGTTAAGAATTGAAAAGAAGAAAGTTATAGTACAGATGACATAATATTCCGTAACATGAGAGACAAATGAGTTCATCTAGCCGCTTTTACAGCTTTTTCTGACCGAACCACTAAAATAACAAAGAACAACGATAAAAGGGAATGACTGACAAAGGCATAATGTCCCACCAGGAAGCACCATGAATAAATGAATAAAGACATAGAGATCCAACAGTGTTGATGATCTATAATCACCAATGAAAGATGGTGGTGAGCCTACAATCCATAGAATTTGGCTTTTTGTCAGAGTACTTGTTTATTTTTCTCTATTTTTGGCATTCTTTTCTCAATTCTCTAGAGATCTATTAACAGTTTCATTCACACTCTTGGTTTCCTTAGCAAAAAACTCATGCTCAATGATTACAGTGGTTCACTAAAAGTACTTTACCATGGTCCCAATCACCACTTCAAGCTTCCCAATGAAAAGATAAACAGGTGAGTGGCATCACCGGTAACAAATGATGACCAAAGTTGAAGAGATTCACAATGTTGGGTATGAGGGGATCAAAAAATACTATCACAGGTTTAGTTTTGATTGAGAATTCTAAATGTGCTAAACAAACAAATTAGCTATGCAAAATGCAATACACACATCATCCGACTCTTGACCATTTATATATATAGGTGCAATGGTGGAACTTGAAAAATTAAATTGGGGGCCGAACTATAGTAAGTGTTCGACATAACTGACTCAACCAACATAACCTATATTGTTGGTAAATTAAACGCGAATCGAATGAACACAATAAACTTGCTATTGAATTGTTAAGGTCTTGATTGCCATGAAGGTCTTAATTGCCACAAAGGTCTTGGTACCACACAGGTCTTGATTGCCACACAGGTCTTGATGCCACACATGTCTTAATTGCCACACAGGTCTTAGTGCCAGACGGGTCTTGAGGGCCACACAGGTCTTAGTGCCACACAGGTCTTAGTGCCCCACAGTTCTTGATTGCCACGTAGGTTTTTGTGCCACACGGGTCTCGAGTGCCACACAGGTCTTGATTGCCACGCATGTCTTAGTGCCACACGAGTCTTGATTGCCATGCAGGTCTTGGTGCCACGCAGGTTTTGATTGCCACACAGGTCTTGGTGCCACACAGGTCTTGATTGCCACGCATGTCTTAGTGCCACACAGGTCTTGATTGATGTAACATCTGGAAACTTCCACGTGTCGGGTTCGGGTTTTAACTCAAGGGGATATCGGGACTAGACAGACCGGGTCGTGGGCCGAAGGAGAGGTCGCACGGGCCTGAGGATGGACAGAGAGTCTCCAAGACCTTAGCCCTTCCCTTCCACACCTCACTTTTCACCTTCATCTTCTTCCCCATCTTAGAGAGAGAAAGTGGCGGTTTTGCTTTTAGATCGATCCACTATCCTTCTCGGTGATTACTCGAAGCTTTGATGAATAAACAAGCAGATTTGAGGTATAGACTTGTCTAAATCTCTGTTTTAGGGTTTTGGATTTTAAGTGGGAAAAATGTGTTTCATCCAAAAAGTTCGAATCTTTACATGTGTTTAAGCCTAAAAACAATAGATTTAGCTTCATGGGAAGTAATCAAGCAGTTTGGACATAAAAGTTGAAGTTTTGAATAAAAACAAAGGATTTGATCAAGAAACGTATGAATAGTCCGAAAAGTGGTTGAAGCGGCTGGAAAGGTTTTCGGTCGAAAAGGAGAAACATTGTGTTCTGCTAAAAAAATTACTTGGGCGAACAGGTTTTTTCAGACGAATCGATTTTCGGGCGAAATAGTTTTCGGATTATGTTTATGAATAATATTTTCTTATTTGGGGGTGTTTGTTATTACTTAATTGAGATCTGTAAGACATTAACATAAGTAATATACAATATATTACCAGATGGTTGATAAACTAACGAGAAACGAGTATAGATTATAATACAAGTAAAGATATTAAGTAGAACAATTCACTAACCTAATTATATATATTCTAACACACAGAAGGTTTTACATTTACTTCCTGATTATGTACGTAATTTCACATAATAATGTTTTTAATAAAGAAAATTTACTTCTTTTTTTCTAAACAATATGCATATAAATTTGATTTATAAAGTTAACCCTCACAAGATCTTTGCACTTCGCAACATTGAACATACAGTAACATGTGTAAACTCTGCAATTGATAACGTCGATATTAAAAAAAATTGTTTGATTGTATAAAGCTTTCAGAACGTTAATTTTGACAGTTTAACGCGCCGCAACACACGCGGGTATAACACTAGTAAATATAAATTCAAGAACTTAAATCACGGTTTTGAAATTTCATGCATCGGGGTTTATGGACCCGCCTAACAACAATTTTAAAAAATAAGAGAAAAATACAATAACTTTAATAATGATTTTAGTAAGATAATTATAATTTTATTTTAAAAGACAAATTTTTTAGTTAGTGTTGAGAGTGAGACTTGAACCCATAACCTACTTAAACGTTGGTATTACTAGAGGATTTTCCTCTAACATTGAATCATCAACCTCAATGTAGTAAAAGAATAGTAATTAGTTTTACACAGTGTAAAACTAATTACACTATTGACGAAACGTTCTTAAAATATTTTAAATTAAATAACTTTAGTTTTTTTACTATTTGCATAGTTCTAATAATTCAAAAGACATCATACTCGTGTGAAATTTGAATACAAAATCTACAAAATTATTCTAAACAAATATTCAATATGTTTAACACAACAAACAATAATCACTACTATCACTATACACACTTCATATTCACAAATCACACTAGTGAAAACTGAAATTGCCTTGAAAAATATCGATCACGCGATGGAGTTGCGCCTTCTTTTTTGAAACAAGAACCGACTTTCAGAATTTGGCCTGCTTCCACCAATGCCCCTAACATCCTTAAACTTAAACAACCTATTCAGTTTCCCCAATTTCTTTGTCAATGATTTGAACAACTTGTTTGCGGGATGCGACTTCACGAGTTCTTGTTTCATTGAAACATGATCTTTTTCTAGATCTGTAAGCCGCATTCTCATCCGGGTTACTTCTAGCTTTAGTTCGCGGTTTTCTCTTCTAACAGAGGCGTAATTGTCCCTGGGAGATATACATCCACTTCCTGCACCGCTACTAGAGCGTTGTGGGAAGTGGTTGTTCAGTGATCCAAAAAAGAGGTGATTGTGGCCTCCGTTCATGGCGTTGCGAAGCCTGATTTGCTCGAAGTATAGCACCTGAACCGCCATTTGTACCGGAAGACGCTCGTTCTGAGCCGCGTGGCTGCATGCTTCTTGACTTAGTTTTTGGCAGTCGATTGTTTTGCACAACCGGTAACGCTCTGAGTCCTTTAGATTCGGGTGAACCTGCCATATAACCATAAATTTGTCATTCAAAGAAATCAGATGCAGGGTTGTAAACAAGTCAAACCGCTCGTGAACTACTCGAGATCAGCTCGCTAAAAAATCGAATCAAGCCGACCTTAAACGTCCTAGAGCTCATTTAATAAATGAATTGAGCACAAATTTCACGTATCGAGCTTATGGCGAGATTAGGGGAGTTCATTAATTATATAAGTTTTATTCAAAATATTAAATATGTAGTTATATAATTATTATGATATATAAAATCATAATAAAAATAACTAAATAATATATTATTTTATATAAAAAGTTGTAATTATAAACATATATAAAAATAATTATTAATGTATCTAAATAAAATAATTAAATAATAAATGAGCTTAGCTTGAGATTGAAAAACTATTGGCTAACCGAGCTTAAACATTTAAAATAAAGCTCTAACGAGTCAAACTTAAGCCCTTCTACATTTACGACAAGAACTCGAACTTTGACGAGTTCGCCGGTTCGGGCTTGACTCGTTTACACCCTCATCTGATGATGGTTGCGAGCAAAGTGTAATTTTACAGTTTACCCGCACCAATACATTTCTACATCATTTCAAGGTCCTGTTACCATAAAAACACATTGTTTACCTTCAAAAAGATGTCTACAGCTCGATACAACCCATCATTCACCAATCTAGCATGATCCGGGAGTAATTCCGCAAGGGCAATGAACTTCGACGCTGATAAATTCGAATCTACCGCGATTTCTGCAAGAAAACAATCGAGCAGCTTCGAAACTTTCATTATTGAGCTCTGTTTCGGGGACGAAGGAGTGTCAAAATCATAAACCATTTCACTTTCATCTCTCATCAGATTATCATCATCATCTTCATCCAAATTCAGGAAAATGGAAAAGATCCTGAAAATGGAATCAGTGTCATAAAGTTGACAATGATTGTTACCATGAGAAGTTACCGGAATCAGTATGTCTTCGAGTATCGCCTGATCAAGTTGCAACCCTATACGTCTCTCTAAATCCGACCTACAAGCAGTCGAAGCAGCCGCCATTATTGACGACTTCAACAAACTCGACAAAAACGCCATTGGAACCGTGCTTTTTCGTGATTGGGATGGTAATAACCCAACAATCACTTCAACAATCATTCTGTGTTTCTTCTGTGATTCCAGATCTAAAAAGTTCCCTTTCGCGAGCTGCGAGTCCCTCAGAAACAAACCCTGAAGGGAATTATGCGCGTAATTCATCAAAATCCGAGCAATCATGTCCTGTTTTAACCCCTTCGTCTTCACTGCGGTCAAAACGCGTTGGAAAAACTCGAGGCCGAGCACCGTCAACGACTTCCCCCACCAGTTTTCTGATTCTGGTTGCAAAACAGGTTTAGAAGGATAATTACTTTCCAGCTTTGACAGCCCACAAGTCAACTGCTCTTTACAGGCATTATTCGCGATGGCCGTGATAATCCTTCCTACCAGATTTATCTCTTCGGACACAGGTAACAATCCTTCACAATGTTGTAAAACCGTGATCGAATTTGTGATGTTAGGAAGAACAGTTTCTTTCAGGAATGTTTCTGTCCGAGACTCGAGATTCTTGTCAGCAAATTCTTCAGTCATTTCAAGGAAATGCGACGTGCATCGTAGCTTTGCGACGTTTGTTAGATTGATCTCGATGTTTAGACCGTAACAGAACTTTGCCGCGAGCTCGAATGATTCTGATCCTCCTGGAAGATTTTGAAGATTTAGGCGTATGGATTTTGAATCTTTTGATTCCATTAGCATCTTTCTGATTCTTCCACTTTTAGAAACCAGAGGAAACTGCATAAAATTCATATATTTTGAGATTTAAGATAGAATTTGATGATCAATTTAATTAAAGTTTTGATCTGGTTTGGCATACCTTATGAAGTGCAAAACTTGTTGCTCCTACATCGATTGTGAGATCACTAGAAACATCTGAAATTGGCCTGTCATAAAAGAGGTGCATCATTCCTTTAGTTTTTATAAACTACACAAGAAAAAGTTAAGATAATAATAATGATCCTAAATTATTTTCAAAATGGGTTTTTTTCAAAAGGCTTGATGACACATGGGATATTTTTGTTTCACAAAACTAAAGATATAGGATGAGGATGAGGTATTTTGTGTTGTAGTGTGAACTTTAGCTGCTACTAGATAAAAATCCAAAATAGTGCTATGATATGTTTAAACTGGTAATTTCAAGACACAAAAGTCGTTTTCTAAAATAGCCACCGATTAACCCATAATTGAAAAGAATAAAAAATAAAAAGTACCTCATTTTTCGTCTAGGGATTTTGAAAATAACCCAATTTTTTTTAACACTAATCCATCAAAAAATCTGCTCCAAAATCTTTCATTACTAATTTTTTACCCAAAAAACAAGTGAAGAACACACATGAATCTAGGAAACATATGAAGCTATCTCCCAACGGTATCAAGGTGTATTGAAATGGTGTTCCTCTTTAAATGGTCGAGGGTTCAAATCCAGTTGCAATTGTGCTACAGAATCAAGAACTTCACGCCAAAAAAATGAAGAAAACATTTGAAATCACAAGCATTAACAACTGGGATACTAGTAAGGGCCCTGAAGTTGACGATTTGGGTTCTATAATTGAGGAAATTAAGACGAAAACACGTGATCCGTACATCAAACACGAAACTATGTTGTTTTTGTATTCTTGTTATCCTAACTCAAATAAATTTCCTGTCATTTTCAACCATGTGAGGGGCCTCTTTTGATTGAAGATGCTCTCATATGGGATGTGAACAATTTTGTATCATGAGTTTGAAATTATTGGGTTCATGTTATAACTCATTGGCACACATTCCTTGAATCTTGATATGTCATCTTCTCATGTTTCTTTACTTTGAGTCACTAGAACTTTTTTAAAATAATTTAAAGATCCCAAATTACACTATTAGAAAACTGGGTATCTACGACTGTATTTTCAGTCGCAAATAGCTTTTGCGACCGATTTATGTTCTTTACTCTGAAAAATATTATTTCAAAATAACTTGAATTTTCTCCGCGTTTTTTGTCTTGGAATCTGTAAAGGCGACGCTTGTTACCGTAATTTTTTATTTTTTGGTGAATTAGTCAATTGACTAATGACAAGTTATCACAAGTTCCCAATTGAGTTATTTTTATGAACTCAAAAGCTTTAGCAACGTGACGGATCTAGAAGTTTTTTCTCAGCGGGTTGAAAACTAAAATAAGTAATATTTGTATATAAAATCAGTGGGTTCATAATCAAATCTATACAAAAATTATAAAAAAATGAAGAAAAATTATATAATCATACTTACAAACAAAACAAACTAATCACATTAAAGCATCCCAAATCTGATTTATATTTCAATTCATTCCCAATTGAGTTCCAGAAAGAAGCTTTACCATTCGGTGACGTGTCGAGTGCTCGAACTCGGTCGAAACGGTCGTTTTCCGGATATGCTTGGCTTCAATTCACTCATAGTAACAACACCCATTTCTTCAAGAACACAGAAGAACAGGTTTATTTTTTTTCAAGTGGGTTGAGGCATGAGTGTGTGAGGAAAGTGAGAGGAATGCATGCAAGATTAAAGGGGAGGGATAATTATGCTTTAATTGAGTGGTTTTTCGATTTGATTAATATAAAGTCAAAAATGTAGAGACAGCCACTGTTGTTTACTTTTCGGTGCCTTTTTCCACTATGTTTTTGTGCTTCTTTTTTCGTAAAATCCCACATAAATTTGCTTTTTGAAATTGTTTCTAAATGAATACAATAATATATTTATGTTCTTTTGAAATAAATGGAGTGCTTTTTCCTTCATTTCAAAGTGTCAATTATTATTAAAAAATATTGATCATACTAAATTTGGTGTATGTTAGGCTCGATGAGCTTTTTTAAAATTTGTTCACATTAGAGTGAGCTGCCTCTTATATTAATATAACTAGGTTAGAATACCGTGTAATAAACGAGTAATTTGAATATAATGTTATATACTTAGAAATAAAAATTATATTTCTTTAAGACTTGTTATTACACGGGTTGAATAAACTCGTTTATTATGCGTGTTGAATAAAATGTAATATGCTAACACATACACTCCCCAAAATATGTTTTTAAAAAATGTACTTTGACGTAACAATTATAAATTACGTTAAGTTAATTTATAAAGCATTTTTTTTCAATTGGGTATTAATCCTTTTTATGTAATTGATAAATGTTAATTTATATTAACTTTATTTGGTTAATAAGTATCCATAAATAGATTTATATTAAATACTTAAAAAATTATTAGTTTAATATCATCATTAAATAGGAGAGTGAGACGAAAAAACATAAAACCAAAACCTTTATTTATTATATAGTATAGATATTATTCATAGAACGATTTTATAAATCATCAGAGGGAAAGCCTTCTTTAAGATGATAATTCGACATATGATTATGAAACATGCTATAATCTTCACATGAAAATAATAAGGTTTCATGTTATCATGTCTAATTCATTTAGTAATTTAGATTGATTAGTGTTTAGCCGTTTAATTTTCCGGAATTGACAGGTTTACCCATTGAATTAAAGAGGTAGATTCGTTTAATAAAGCAGGTCAAACGTAAATATTTAAAAATTCGACATGTTAAACTATTTAAAATTAGAATAAAAATACATGTATACTATAAAGTGAACCTTTCAACCTATCTGTCATCCAATTAAACCCATATAAGAACTTGTTACATTGCCAAATGTTGCAAAAACACTAGCAATGTCATCCTCCCTTGAATCCATGTTAACTTGAAATCTTTCCCACTTACAAATAACTAGAGATAACTGAAAATACTTTCGACACATTGAACCAAAATATATACACTTGCTCTATTGAAGTTTATAGTGCTTTAGTCAAATGGTTAAAGTTCAAGGTCTGTTTTATATAACATCAGTTGTTGAGGGGTTGATGTTGTAATTCTTTCTTGGAATTAGTTTGTTAGCTGTGTGTGTTAGTTAAGGGGTTAGTTTGATTAGCCCCAAGTTCATTATGGTATTCTTCAAGTTTCAATTTCATCTTCTATAATCATTTTCTTTCAAATCGATAACAATGGTGAATCATTGAAGTTCTTAATTCAATCTTTGTGTTCTTTAATTCATTCAGTTCTTTTTGATAAGAAAGTCAAATTCGGCTTTAATTTTCTACAATTCTTATCAGAACTGCGGCTCGATCGATCAAGGGGATTTGATTCAATTTGTGACAAGTGATACTTGAATCAACTGGATTTGAAAATGGTGTCGAATAAGTTTGAATTAGAGAAGTTTGATGGAAAAAAATGATTTCGGTCTATGGAGAGTCAAAATAAGGGCTATATTGGTTCATCAAGGGTTAGTGGATGCGTTGACTGGAGGAGAGAGGTTACCGGCTGGTTAGACAGAGAAAGAGAAGAAATATATCCTAGAGAATGCAATGATTTGGAGTATTGGAGATAGAGTTCTCAGGGAAGTGTCAAAAGAAACGACGGCAGTCAGACTCTGGTCAAAATTGGAGAGTTTCTATATGACATAATCATTGGAAAATAGGCTATATCTGAAGAAATGGATGTACACTTTTCAAATGACATCTGGTAAGACTCTTGACGACCTAACAGATTAGTTTAATAGTTGGTACTTGATTTAGAAAATATTGAAGTAGAAATAGATGATAAAGATCAACCAGTTATTTTCTTGTCTTCGTTGCCTCAATCCTATGAACACTTTGTTGACACTCTCATGTATTGGACATGTATTGGAGGGATACATTGTCAATGGAAGATCTTTTAGCCGCCTTAAACTCAAAAGCATTAAAGAAAAGAGTGGATATAAAAGAATAGGCTAGTGGTGGATTGTATGTTAGGTGAAGGCCTAATCAAAGTGTTTTCAAGTCTAAAGTGAATTCAAGGTCTATATCAAAGGTCAAGACGAGAAGTTTCATCTGCAACGCAGACAAACACCTCAAGAAAGACTGTCCAAAAAGAAAGAGGAAAAAATGGTGATAGTAGTTATTTTTAAAACCGAAGGAAGTCAATCTCAGTAATACTCGGGAAATGCCTATGATAGTGTTGATGTCTTGATGATCTTAATGAAGGAAATTGATTTAGTTGGGTGATGGACTGTGGGTGATCTTATCATATGACACCACATAGAGAGTTTTTCAAAGAAATCAAGATCAATAATCTTGGCATAGTCTAACATGGGAATGGAAGACCATGTTTGATTAAAGGAATAGCCTAGTTTCCCATAAATTGGATAATTGTTCTATGTTCACATTGAACCAAGTGAGATATATCCATGCATTGAAAAGAAATCTTATATCCTTGGGTACTTTTGAAAGTGATGGTTATGATGTAAGTCTAAGAAATGGGAGGGCTAAGGTTGTGAAAGGATCTTTATGGTTTTATTGTCTAGTACTAGGATAGACAACAACATTTATGTACTAGATGGAGATGTAGTAGCTGGATCAGTTTCCATGGTAAAGAGTCAACTTGATAGTTATGCTATGTTATGGCATAAGATAATGGGCCACATTGTCATAATTAAAGAAGTAACAAGTAATTACAGGCTTACACGACTGCAATGTAACTTTTTGTGAACATTGTATCATGGGAAAATCCCATATGGTGAAGTTTGGCAGGGGAGCAAAGTCCACAAACGGCATACTAGACTATGCATATGAAGATTTGTGGGGGCCTGCTAGGGTTTTATCTATAGGTGGAGCTAGATTTTTCTTGTCCATTATAGATGATTACACAAGAAGATTACGGGTTTATGTTCTAAAACATAAGGATGAGACTTTCACTAAGTATAAGGAGTGGAAGACACTTGTGAAAACTCAAAACTGGTAGAAAATTTGAAAGTTGAGAAGATACATGTCACACCCCGGCCGGCGGCGGATTAAACGCCGGGGCTGACACGGTTGTTCATAAGCACATGATCATCTATTATTAAATGACAATATTTATTCATCAACTTAAAATTATTCGTTACATAGGGAATGGAAAATGAAACGTTCAAAACAGAACATAGTTTAAATTTAACTAGGTCCAAGTCCTAGATGAGCAGGTAGGGTCCTCAAATGGGTGCACCTGAAACATGCGAGTAAATGTCAACTACAAGTAGTTGGTGAGTAACATAGGTTTTGACACTAACAAAAGTTTAGTAAAAATGATTTGAAATTCAATATTGTTCAAAGCGTAACTATGGCATGAATGTGAAAACATACAAGGTTCCAAGCGTACAATTCAATCCGTAGTAAATGGAAAACTGGTAAGTACAATCTCACTGATTGTGTTTTGGAAAAATAGTAATATGGTACACACAAAACCCGCCAAGGTTCGTGTTAACTAGAATCGGATTCCCCTATAAATGATCATGTTAGGTACTACCTTAGGCCTGGGTAGCAGGTTAATGAATGTACTAGCATGAACACATGTAATAGTCACCAAGCAGTTTAAGACATAAAGCACAAAGTAATTTGCATGAGAACATTGGTATTGAATTTGGTAAGTAAAGTATGTAAACATGTTCCACCCCGAGTATTTGCAAATAATAGTAAAGAGAAAGGGGGCTATGAAACTCACTTGTACCGAAGTTAGTAGGTTGTATGAAGTGAATATGAAAGGTAGGCTTCATGAGGATTCATCACCTTAACCTACACAGGTAATTGCATTCTAGACTAAACGTATGTCTAATAAAAGTAGGAAATTTCAAGTGTATCTGAGATTCTAGGGATCTGGGGTCGGATATAGGGTTTGTATGATTTTTTTTAGGAACATATATGTACCAATGAATTAAATAATCGGTGTCTTCTGTTTGAAAATAAAAGAAATAAACAAATAGTTTTCTTTTGTTTGTAAATGTATAATTTAATAAATTAGTAAATAAATAGGTGAATAATAATTAGTTGCGAAATTAAGTAATTAACTACATAAATAAATAAGTAATTAATTAAATGAATAAATAAATCCTTTTATTTATTTATTGGTTGAGTTTTCAATAGAATTAAATGTAAAAATAATGATCTTATTAATTAATAATTAAATCAACATTAATTATTAATTAAAGGTATAAAAGTATGAATAAAAATAGTTATATATATGAAAAAGAAATATGTATAATTGTTTGTAAAATAAAAGGTTTTAAAAAAAATGGTTATAATTATATCATAATTGTAGTTTATAAACCATGGATGTTAAAATGATTGGTTTAAATCATTTAGGTTTTTATTAAGTTCTCGAATCTAATAATTATGGAATAAATGGTTTTCTTGAACAAGTTAAATTTGTAAAACAAAAACAATTCTGAGTTTTATAGGTTTTATAAAATGAATTTCATTAAAAGTGATTTAGCTAATAAGGTCGAGTTTATAGTTATATATATATATATATATATATATATATACTAACACACGCACAAATAAAACTTCTCACGCGTCGGTCGTTATACGTTTGGGAAAAAAAATCATAAAATTATGGTTATAAATATATATAAAATATATTTATCTAAAAAAAAGTATTATTTGTAAAATCCTTGAAGTTTATAAAGAGGATGGAGTTATAATGATGATTTTTATATAGCATATATACATATAAAAAAGATTTTACCATCTGGCCTCTAAAAGAGGTGTATGTGATTTCCTTTAAGCTTGTATACATAAATACGTATATGTATGTGTGTAAAGGTGGGTAAAACAAGGCATTGTAACAAAAGAAAAATTAAATGTTTAAAACTAGGTCTGGTCGGGTTCGAACCCGCGACCTCAGTTGTATAGGGGAAGAGTTCTAACCATTTGATATGGGCTATATGCCATGATATGAACCAGGTTCGCTAATTTTTTTTAAACAAGCAGACTCACATGCCTTCTTCCCCAACACACCGAAATCAAACCCTAGCCCCTAAATTACCCAGATTCATGGTTGGAAAACAAGAATGGAAATCCAGCAACAAGAGGATGTGTCATTACCTGAATCAATCCTAAATTCGTCGTAGACGAGGGTGCTTGCACCGGTTTCAGCAGTCGCGAACCGAGGATGGAAAGAGGGCTGAATTCGACTGCCTTGGAGTTCCAAAACGATCGACAATGATTCAAGAAGGTGTTAGGAGGGTGAAGGTCCTCGTAACAGTCGAATTGAATGCGGGATTTGAAGGGTTCGATCTTTGAGTTCGTGGGTATAACCGAAAGAGGCTTGAATGGATTTAAAGTCCTGATTAAGATCAAATTGAATCATTGTACTTGTCTGTAGTTGGTCATATATCGTCCCTACACCAAAAGCGTGAACCAGAAGCTTTGATTTCGGGGGTTTGGAACTACATATATCCGATTTTGACTTTGGGTGGTCAAACTTAGTTCCATTAAGTTTTAGGGTTTAATTCAAATGGAAGTGGGTTCAATAGGGTAGGTTCAAAGGCAAATTAGAGAGTTCAAGGCCTTAATTATTTGTTTGAACATCCTTTTAATCATTTATAAACATTGTTTACAAAATTTACAAATATCTAACTTATTATTTGTTTGATTGCTATTACATATAAAGGAGTAAATTTTATGTTCATAAAATTTATAAAAATAGTTTATTTAATAAAATCAAGTGTGTATATATATAATTACATATTTATTGATAAATAAATACATACACATATAATGGAATTTTAATATATATCTTAAACTCAAAGGTTTTATATTAACATTATAACACTAAAAGTTACAAGATTGATTTATTTAGTAAAATCATGTATATATATATATATATATAAATATATATATATATATATATATGTTTGCTCCCATATTCACAAATTAATATATATATATATATATATATATATATATGTGTGATAAGAACTCACACGTTTCATTTGTATCTATTTATTATGATATAATAATTTTTTTTATATTTATTTAAACGTACTCACACAAACATAAAATAAGTAAGTAATATGCAACGCAAGATTGGAGATTTGAGTTGATATAAGTTTAAAATATTAATTCTTGTGACATAATAAGTTTGGACAAGTACGGGATTTAAATGTTATGTTATTATAAATAATTAATAAATAAATAAAAAGTGGCTGAAAAAATCATGGATGTTACAATACAATGGTTAGCTTTGTAGTGGATTGTTTAACAGTTATTGCAAGGATCATGGTATTGCAAGGAATTTAACTGTGCGTGGTACTCCTACAAAAAAATGGTTTAGTAGAGAGGATGAATAGAAATCTACTAAACAAAGTGTGGTGCATGTTGTCTAATTCTATATTACCAAGGACCTTTTGGGTTGAGGCTGTTCCTACAGTTGCCTATATTATAAACAAGTCACCATCATCTACCAATGATATGAAGACTCTATTAGAGATGTGGTCTCATGGTGAGTACAATAATTTAAAAGTATTTGGGTCACTTGCCAATGCCTATATTAGTCAAGGTAAACTTGATCCTAGAGCTTAGAAATGTATATGGGTACTCTGAAAGTGTAAAAGCTTATAGACTATGGAGGGTTGATGATGTTAATCGAAAGGTGATTGTAAGTATGGATGTGGTATTAAGGAGGATAGTATGTACAAACAAGTGATGGGCAGAGAATTCACTTGAAACTTTATCATTTGATGCGGCATTGCATTTGATAACAATGATAAATTGATAATGAAAGCGGAACTAGACTCTTTGAATAAGAATAGCACTTGGGTCGTAGATGATAAAACAGATAGTCAGAAATTGGTTAATTGTAAATTAATATTCAACAATATAAAGGATGGTTTACAAGGTGAAACCCTTAGATTCAAAGCTAGGATGGTGGTCAAGGGGTTCACTCAAATGGAGGGTATAGACTAAAATGATATCCTTTCTCCTGTCGTCAAACATACTTCAATAAGAGTAGTATTGGCATTAACAGATGTTCAAGATCTTGAATTGTAACAACTTGATGTCAAGACTGCATTTTTACATGGCAGACTTGAATAGAACATTTACATATAATAACCACCTGGTTTTGGGTTGGAGGGTAAAGAGGGTAAGGTCTACTTGTTAAAAAGATCATTGTATGGACTGAAATAGTCACCAAGACAGTGATATAAAAAAATTGATGAATATATTACTACTCATGGATTTGGCAGAAGTGGATATGACTGATGTGTTCACCACAAAGAATATTGTATGTAGATGATATTTTGGTGGCTTACAAAAGTATGGATGAAATTGCGGCCACAAAAGATATTTTTATAAGAGAATTTAACATGAAGGAATAGGGAAAGTCAAAACGACACTGGGAATGGAAATCCATAGGTAGAGGGATGTCAACTTGTTAAAACTATCTCAAACTGCTTATTTGAAGAAGGTATTATCTATTTTTCTTTCATGTATCAAAGTAAACTTATTATCACACCATTAGGTCGGCATTTTAGGTTATCAAGCAGGGATTCACCATAGTCAGATGTTGAATCAGAGAAAATGCTGAGCATTAGTTAAAAGAACCCAAACCGGGTACCTCTCATAGTTGGCACTGGTTGCATGTGTAACACCCTTAATTGGAAAACCAATTAATAAAACATTTAAACGCACGGAAGCTTTTATCCTAAGAATTTTTTTTTACTACTCTCGCGTACCGCAAGGATTTGGTCACCTCCCTTCGCGTACCGCGAGGGAGTGCCAATTCGCCTGACCGGAAGACAAGTTTCTCGCGTGCCGCAAGAGACCTTGCCCTATTCTTCGCGTACCGCGAGGTGGCTGAGTAAACAGAAAGTTTACTCAGCTGCCCAGTTCTAACACTTAGTTAAATTTTGCCATTTTTCATCAAAACCGCTTGACACCAAAAACTCCTATCACTTGGGTATTTGACCAAACTTTCAAAAAAAGTTTACACAACTCTTATAACATCAAAATATCATTTCAAGAATCATTTACACCATTTTACAAGGATTTTCCTTAAAATCCCCAAAATACCAAAAATGCATACGAGAATTTCTCCAACGCCTCGGACTTGACTTGGACTTACATCAGAGCTTTTCCTACATAACCACATGAACATTTCACCATTAGTAATGAAGATAAACATAACAAACAAGTATTTATCACTTGTTTCCACCCATTTGACCCGTTTGACCCGTTTACACCAATTTGGTCAATTAAGGATCATAACAATTGCATTTCCACTACAAGTTTCATTTCTTTCAATTAACATTCATTTCCATCCTTTCATATCCATTATGGCTCTTAGGCCATAACCTCATATCCATTATGATATTTAGATCATAACCTCTTATCCATTATGGTATTTATACAAAACCCCATATCCATTATGATTCATAGATCATAACCTCATATCCATTATGATTCTTAGATCATAACATCATTCATACATATCCATTATAGTATTGCACTATAACTACATTCATTCATTTCACATTTCCATTATAGTATTTCAACTATAACAACATTCATTTACATAACCGTTATAGTATTACCACTATAACCACATACATTCAATTACACATATCCATTATAGTTTTATTACTATAACTACATTCATACTTATCACATACTAGTTCATGCCATCATCATACATAATCAATTTCACACATAGTATGCATACATATCACACATTTTACCCATTTATCATCAATACTAAGTAAGTGTAAGGCACTTACCTTTTGAGTTAGAAGATCCCGCACCACCTTCTAGCTTTGCAATTTGATTACCTAAACATATACACCTAGTTTAGTAATCTATCATACATACATAATCACATTACAATTGAGTCCACAATTCAATTTCCATTTTCAACTCAAATTGACCCGTTTGGGTTATCCCCATAACCAAACACCCTCTTTCAACACAAACTCACCTACTTGAGTTTTCTTTCCAATACCTTGACACTAATTTCTTAATCAATAACTTTTATTAGGTCAATTTGATGTTTATTCAAGTGTCTAATACCACCTAAACACTTAATCATCACTAATTCATCTTTCTAGCATCATGATCCAAACACCCCCAATTTTCACCATATGAATCATAACTTTTCAAAATCAAAATCCAAGGGTTCTAGGATGTTAATCACCTCTCTTTTCCTTTAGATTAGCTAGATTATCTACAATCTAACACTAATTCACCACATGCATATTCAATTTTCGGATTTCTTCAAAACCCACCAAACATCACATTCAAAATGAAATCAAGTGAAGGAAATCACTTACTTGATGTTAGGAGAGTGATGTGCAAGCCAAAACCCCCACAAATCAAGCTTCAAATGCATGTTTTGCTTTAAAAATTGATTTTTCTCTTTTCTTATCTTGCACCCAAACGACCCCAACAATAATGAGAGACTCAATTTTGACTTCTTTTAGTCAAAATGGTAGATTTTCCATATTACATCTTTAGTCCCTTAACTTCCATTTTACCCATTTCATACTATAATTAGTTAAAAACTAACATAACTCCACTACTAACTTGAAACCCACTTGTTTCAACTTATTTCATAAATATTATTTTCACCATAATATTTAGTAAATTATTTTATTTTTTTAAAAACGAAACCCGGATTTTGGTTCGTTACAGCATGTTTTATTTCTGAGCTATGTGGTTGCATAGTTTTATTTCTAAGCTGCTAGGGTATGAAGTTGGGCCTGCAACTGTTTTATGTGATAATCAGGGGGTAGTCCAGTTATCTAAGAATGGAATGTTTCATGAGATCACCAAGCATATCAGAGTTAAACTACATCTTATCATAGAAGATGTTAATTCAAAGCAAGTGATTATAAATTGGTGGATACTTCTGAAAATGCAGCAGACATGCTTTCTAAAGGCTTTGTCTGGTTCCTAGGTTGCTCATTGTTTGAAGATATTGAATGTCTTGACCTTAATTGAATTTAACTTTGCACTAAGGTGGATATAGTTGAAGTTAATATTGCTTTAGTTAAATGGTTAAAGTTCAGGGTTTGTTATATATAACATCATTTGTTAAGGGGTTGATGTTGTAATTCTTTCTTTCAGTTAGTTTGTTGGTTGATTAGCACTAAGTTCATTATGGTATTCCTCCATATTTCAATTTCATCTTTAAAGTAATCGTTTTCTTTCAAATCAATAACACGTAAATCATTGAAGTTCTTAATTCAATCTTTGTGATCTTTAATTCATTCAATTCCTTTTGATAAGAACGTCAAATTCCGCTTTAACTTCCTACATGCTCTAAACAAAACCATCGTTGAAATAGATTCAAACTTCAACTATGCACCTAACTATTAAATTCTTTAGATATATAAAGAAAAAACATATGATAATGGAAAGCTAAAAGAATACATAACTTATCAGTTTTAAAAGGAACATATAAATACTTTTGATCTATGCGAAACATAATTGATATAACATTTCTTTTTTTAGTGTATGAGTCTCATGGACATAAATTGTCAAAGTATAATTATTTTCTTTATAAAATTGTGCAACTTGTATAAAGTTACATACACATGGAACAGAAGTATTTTGTGAGTTTAACAAAAAATAATATTTAGTGAAAGTATAGTGGTTTTTTTCTTCCTTGAAAAATGATTGAACCATTGGGTTGGTCTCACATGTTATTTAACGATGGTGACAAGAAATAATCTAATACTAAATTAATTAGGATTTAATTTATCAGTTTAACATGTTTAATAAACATACCGTATACAGATTGATTTAGTAATAATAAATGACCAACTTATCTAGCATATTTATATACGGTCATGTTCAAATTAACATATTTAATCTGTTTAATAAACAATTTATGTTCATATTCCACTAAAAAGTAAATGGATTGATCGGTCGGTTCGTTCACAACCCATTTTAATATGGCTACTCGTTTTGATGTATGAATCCATTTAGATAAACAAGTTACACGAGTCGTGTTCAGGTTACATAATTTTAAGTGTGTCAAGTTTAGGATTGATGGTTTTGACATAACTTAATATTATAATATACGTGTTGTGTTCAAGTTCATCAATTTTAACTATAACGATGCACGTGTCTATTAACTTACAGTTATTTAAAAACAAAAATGAATCTACAACACCATAAATAAATAAACAAACAAGAGAAAATTTTGAATCTATTAAGGGTAATTTTTAACTCAAAAAGAAATATTTTAGTTTAAATAAATAGTGTTGTATTTCGTACCATCATAAAAAGTACTTGTGGGTAATAATTATATCTTGTGCATTTCGCTCCACTAGAGGACTTCATGCAAATATGTTCTCAAATGGACTATTAAATCTTTTAGCTTTTCCTTCTTGTGGGACCCTAAAATAAATAATGTGACTAAAACTAAACCTAAAATATTATGTTCTATGACGCGCTAAGTGTCACGAGATAGAGATTTTACTATTAATTTTTTTTTAAAGGCGAACATTGAATGTGTGACGTCGCACTCCCCCATCACATGGGAGAGCCTCGTCCAACTCCGGTCAATATGTTGTTTTAACAGGGCCCACTTGGCGTCAGAGTTTGAGAGCTTTCAAGGAAAAACCCCACCCAATACGGCCCCTTCCGGGCTTGAGGGAGAGCCGAGGCTCCAACCCTGGATCGGCGTAGGTAAAACCCTGGTGCATCAGCCTAAAAGGCCTCATTTGCAATGACGTATAAATTAATGGTGGTGGCAGGGATTGAACCCGGGTCCCTTGGGACTTCAGGTATCACCTCAACCATTACACCACAACCTCTTTGGCATACTATTAATTAACCGAAATTGTTTTAGCTAAACTGAAGAGCTTAATTTCTTTTTCATTTTTTTTTGGTGACACATTTGAAAAGGGGATAACTAGTGTATTTGTTCTTTTTCGGAATTTATTACTTTTCATTCGTAAACTTGGTATTATAATTAGAATTGGAATTGAAGAACTTTCCATTAAAAATTGTATTAAGTTACTTAAAAGGTGAAATTATTAACTCATAGGTTAGAATCCCGTGTATTACACGAGATTGTATATTAAAAAAGTTAAAACTTATAAATTTGTAAATACAATAACTTGTCAGACCAATCGTCTCGAGATATATCAAGTGGAAATGTGTGTGTATATAACAAATTAGTTATATTTTGATTTCCTGTTATATATTATTATTTAATATAATTAGTATTCTTTCTTAATAATATATTTATATATCATTATTTTATTTAATAAGATAGATGCGCATTTATTAGAAGAGAGAGACAGGAAAATCAATATGGGGAGGCACGAGGAAGTGACACGTATCCACCTTAAACCTTTATTTATTAGTTTAGATTATATATTCTTATTTAATATAATTAGTATTATTCTTTAATAATATATTTATAATATCATTATTATTTGATAAAATAGAGGCGTATTTATTAGGAGAGAGAGACGAAAAAATCAATGTAAGAAAGCACGAGTAAGTGATACGTGTCCACCTTAAACTTTTATTTATTAGTATAGATTACTCTCCATGCGATTGAATAGTGTCTTTTTTTTGTTTTTTACACTTTTGCACAAGAGTTTTATTATTTATACTTTTGTCCCAAAACTTTAATAAATTTTTAGTTTTACACTTTTGCACAAAAGTTTTATCTTTTATACTTTTGTCACAAAACTTTAATGGTTATATAATATACGATTTTAACCTGTTTCATTTTCTATTAATTTCCTTTATCTTTAATAACTTTCATTCGTTAATATTTTTCAAAATACGGGGTCTGCGACTGCTATTTAGTTTTTTTTTTTTGTCAACCTTCCGGTATAATTTTTTTTAAACAGAATTGTATTCAAAATCGAGTTTTTTTTGTATCGTTGCCTATAACGAGTGTCATTACCGTTTTTGTACCATGACGAGCAGAACCTATTTTGAGCGAACAACAACATTGTGTGTATTGGAATTATCGGAACCCATATCGGTATTCGTGTTTATGTTTTTCATGAACCGAACCGGTAATACTTTTATTTTGTTTTTTTCTTTTTTATTATTTAATTTTATGTTTCTTTTTTATTAACATTATTTTTACCGTTTAACCTACGTTTTTATTTAAATTTTAACAACGATGGGTCCGACACCCGCCGCGAAGTGCTGCTAGAACTAGGGCTGTAAACAAATTGAACGTTCAACGAACAGTTCATGAACCGTTCGATGGGAAGTTCGTTTGCCTTCATTCGTTTAATAAATGAACGAACATGAACAAGAAATTTCGTTTGATTAACTAAATAAACGAACATGAACAAAGATCTCGTTCGTTCAATTGTGTTCGTGAACGTTCGGTAATCTGTTCGTTAACGTTCGGTAAGCTGTTCGTGAACGTTCATTCATTTACGTTCGTTTATGTTTGTTAATTTTCATTTGTTTAAGATGTTCATTAAGATTTTTGTATATTTTTGTTTTATTTTATCTAAACATTTTATATTCTTTAATTTTTAATTTTTTTTATTACCCTAACAATTAACTAAGTAAAGTAGGAAACAATATTCTCATTTATGCGTCATTTCCCTATCACTATTACTCGATTAGGGCTTCTAAGTTCTCAATTCTAAATAATGTAAGTTTCCCTCAATCCTAAATCATGTAAGCATTAGGGTTGACATCAAAAGTTCTAAATAACGCTTCGTTCGGTACCGTTCGTGAACAAACCCATTTCCTTAATGAACGAACACGAACATAAAATTTCGTTCGGTTAGTGTTCATGAACCGTTCGTGAACAAGTTCAATGCTTAACGAACGAACACGAACAAGGCTTCGTTCAGTTCGATTCGGTTCGGTTCGCTTACAGCCCTAGCTAGAACCAACTAGTTGGAATGTAGAAACATTGTATCAAGTTTCATTAATCAAAATAATTCAACATTCCTTCACCAAATGAACGGATCTCGGATTTTTAGTTGTCACTAATATAAAGTTACCAACCCCCTCCCCTCCTCTCGGGTTTTTCTTCTACCTCTCTGGTTCTTCTGATGAAGGAACATCCATGGGCCGACCTGGGAGTATTTGGTAACGGGCTCGAGTTTTGAGAATTTGGGTCGTTTGACCTAAGAATATGTCCGTTTGTGCAACATTGCTCTGACTAGGGTCCATGGGTTCGATGGTGGAGGCGCAAAGGCATCATCTTCAACATGGCTCCAAATTGCCATTATCTTTTGTTTGTTTTTCTTATTTGAATTTTAAATTATATTATTTAGTTTCCTAGTTTATCTCTTGCTTAGTATAAGCTAGGGTCTTCCACATTGTCTGAGTTGTTTGCCTATGTTTTAATGAAAATTTGTAAACTTTAAGCTTGCCGACTGAATCATTCTACTCAGACAGATCGTAGCTCTGTTCTTGATTGCCATTTTAATACACTTCCGCGGGCGCATCATCTTCAATTCGACACATACAAATTTGGTTTTCATTCTCGGTTTTCTGAGAACATTGACTACTAATTTGGTGGAGGTGATTTGGATTGCAGTTCGATCATAGCCCCAACAAATCTTTTATTTCAAAAAAAAATTATGATTTGGAAAAAAAAAAACTTGAAATCTTATGAAGGTGTTGTAGATACGAAAACCAGAGCAAGGATAAGAAACAACGCCGTTATCATGTTTGAATATATGAGTGACTCGGATGTAAAATAAGTAACAGAAAAAAAAAATTATTACCTAATTTTAATTTAATTTGTTTAGGTCTTCAAATATGTTTATAGATCCCTACCTCACATGAATTTGACAGGAATTGATTTGATAGTAATAAATTTCCTTTATACACGATCAAAATTTACTCTTTTACCTTACGAAAGAAAAGGGAATTGCGTAATTTTTGGAGGGGATGCAGTGATTTTGGGAGTATGTAATCATGGCTGGTGACAACTCTAAAGATTTGCAAAAAGAGTCCATATGGATGGTTAAATGAATCTTACCATGTTAAATAAAAGTTGTACTTTGAGTAAATTATGTGAAAAACCAATTAAAGTAGGAATTTTACTTCAAAAGCTTGTAACTTTTGCTACAAAGTTTTACACAAACAATATCATTTCAAAATATTGAACTTTAGAACAAATCTAAACTATTGTATTTAGAACAAATCTAAAACTATTGTATTTTTTTATAGTGGTTCAATTTTTTAAATTTTATATTTAATTATACATATACATGCATCAAACTAATTTGTTCATATATTTTTTTTTATCATTTATCTAATATACATAAACAAACAATCAAACTAAACTTATAGATCTAAATATCTTCTTAATTGTCGAGGTGTACATATTGAGTACATTGTAAGTATTTGTTAAAACCAAAGGGGTTTTGTACTGACGGTACTCCGGTGACTACTAAATGAAAGGTCGTCGGTTCGAATTTGGACCACAACAAAAAAGGGTATGTGGTTAGGTCAGAGGGTTTACCCAGTTAGGGTTCCTCCTTAGGTTAGATGCCCTAGATATTCTAGGTGTTGTCTTGGGTAAACTTAATCTTACTACTCTAATAAATGAAAATCTCTTCAGGACACGTGTCATTCTCTGGTTACTCATTACCTTTATTTTTCCGTCTCTCTCCTATTAAATATTATATTTTCTATTTCTTTCTCCTATTAAATAATAATATTTATATTAATAAATCTAATTACGGATACTTATTATTTAATTATAAATAGTTATTATATTATCAATCAAATGAACTTAATATGAACTAACATTTAATAATTAAATTAAAAAATTAATACTCAGTTGAAAAAAAATGTTTTAAAAACTAACTTAACAGACCTTATAACTGTCACGACAAATTACATTTTTTAAAAACATATTTTGACAAATGTGTTTGTTAACAAATTACATTATATTTTATTCAACCGATGTAATTACTGGTTTATTCAACCCGTGTATTACACGGGTTTTTAAAAATATAATTTTTTTATTACTAAATATACAACATTTTATTTATTTAGCCGTGTAATACACATGATTTTAACTTAGTCTATACTATATAATAAATAAAGATTTTTCCATGTCACGTGTCGCCGACACATTTATTCTCATCATTTTTTTCTCACATCTCTCTCTCTCTTATTAAATGCAACTCCATCTTTTATAATAATATATATTTAAAAAGAATATTAATTATACTAATAAAACACATTTATTTTAAATTATTCCTTATGAAACTTTGAAATCTAATTATGTAACTTTTATTTTCAATCAAATAATAAATGAAAATCAAATTAAATTGAATAGTCCTTAATATATTTTTGAAACTCAATTATATATTAGTTTTTACATATTTCAAGTTTTGTTTTCTATACTTAGTATATGATGCATTTTTACACATGTAAAATATACATATAAAGATTTAAAATTTTTATTTATTGATATTTTTTTCATCTTATATGTATACACGGGATCTAAAGTAGTTATCATATAATATATAGGTATTGTCGTTCTAAAAAGGGTATTCGTTAAAAGGATAATTAGACATAAATGATTAGATTCAGGTAAAAAGGATTCTAATTCTAAGAAGGGTGAGAATGATTTAGAGCCATTACATCAAATTGTAGAAAAGATTTAATGTTTGAGATTAAATTGTAGTAGAAAAAGTTGTTGGAAAAGTATTTTAGTCTTGGTCACTTTTATTGACTTTTTATCAAGTTCCCCTCTCATTTTTAAACGTTCATAACTTTTACATACGACATTATTTTTTCAAAAAAATTAAACCATAAAAACGAGCGTTTTTTTATCTTTAAAACGAGTATAGTGTCGTTATAAATAAAAAAGAAAAAAAATTACGTTTTCCAGCTCATTGTGTAATACAAGTTCATTGTGTAATACAAGTTTAATGTGTAATACAAGTTCATTGTGTTAAATGTATTTATCATTGTGTTTTACGTTTTTTAGCTCATTGTTTAATTAGTTATGTCATTGTGTATTACAAGTTAATCGTGTAATATAAGTTCATTGTGTAATACAAGTTCATTGTGTAATACCACGTCTGGTCATTATGTAATTAGTCAGGTCATTGTGTAATACAAGTTCCCTGTGTAATACAAGTTAATTGTGTAATACAAGTTCACTGTGTAATACAAGTTCATTGTGTTATATGTATTTATCATTGTGTTTTACGTTTTTCAGCTCATTGTTTAATTAGTCAGGTCATCGTGTAATACAAGTTCATTGTGTAATACAAGTTTATTGTGTAATACCACGTCTGGTCATTGTATAATTAGTCAGGTCATTGTGTAATACAAATTTATTGTTTAATGTGTAATACAAGTTCATTGTGTTATATGTATTTATCTGTAACATTCCAAAAATAAAACGACAGTTAAAATGAAGAAATAAACGAACGAGGCATGTCGGGTCGGTCCGGATGGGCCGACGGGCTGGAAGGGGAGCCTCCCCTATAAATAGCCAAGGTCACCACCTGTTTCTCTCATTTGCAACTTCTAGAGAGAGAAACCGTAGAGAGAGAAAATTGGCGGATCGACCCGAGATTTCAGCAAAGTGTTGCTCCATAACTCGTGAGAAGAACCTCCGGATCAGAAACTTGATTCAGGTAACGATCGGACCTAAATCTGAGTTTTTGTTCGTTTTTTGGTTTTTCGGGTTTTGGGTGGAAAGGTAACGTTTTTACGGATGAAACTGAAAGATAAACATAGATTTGAGTTCCTTAATGGAAAGCAAACGTTTTGAATGTAAACAGGTTCGGGATCTTGACGTGATCAGACCCGAATGCGAAAGTTAGGGTTTTGCGAAGAAACAGATCGTGCGTACTTATCAAGTACGCATGGAGCAGGTCCTGCGCACTTATCAAGTACGCATGAAGAGAGTCCTGTGTACTTATCAAGTACGCAGGAAGAGGATTCTGCGTACTTATCAAGTATGCAGGAAGCAAGGTCTGCGCACTTGCTAAGTGCGTAGGCATCAGGCTGGTTAAGTAAAGTTAGTATGTTTAGAAGGGTTAAACCGTTAGAGTCGGTATTGGTCTGATGTGTATTTAACTAATCAATTCAGATCGGAAGTGACGTTGTTGGACGTTGTTTAGGACAACTGAGACTAGCTTATAAGGTGAGTTCTAGAATGTCACACCCCAACCGACGGCGGATTATACGTCGGGGCGGACGCGGCTGTTCAATAGCACAAGGTTGACTATTAAAGTTTCAATATTTCATTAATAATAGATTCAAAGGTTTAATACATAGGAAATAACAAGTATACAACATTTATTTAGTAAGTAGTCTAGGTCCAAAGCGTCCTATGTGATCACAAACAAGTCTCATGATGTAGAACCTGAAACATGTGAAAAATTCTGTCAACTACAAAATAGTTGGTGAGATACAAAGGTTTTGACGCAGTTTAACAAGTATTTGGAAAGAATTACAATTCACTATGATATATGCATTCTATAATGTAAGTATGAGAAACAAGTATCTTAAACATTGTGCACTTCAACCCTCCAACCAAGTTTAGGCATAACCCGCAGGTTACCCTTATAAGTCTCAAGTTTAAAGTTTAATTCAGTAACAATCACCAAGGGCTCCCCCCAAAGGGGTCAATCAATCAAGGTGGATTGGTCAAATGCAATAGATCTATCATTGTTACCATAGGCTTGATCAAAGTTAATGAATGTGCTAGTTTTAAGTTTAATCTAAGCATACAAGTCTCAAGTTTAACATAAGAATAAGCATCTAGTCATAGTTGTACAAGAATTGTATAAGTTAAAAGTTTTGAACATGTTTCACCCCAAAAGTATAGAAAGGAAAAAGGGGCTAAGTATACTCACTTGGATTGATGAAGAGTATCCGACACGGATAAGTATTTGCAAGACTTTGAGGGAGAATATCCTCACGATAAACCTAAGTATGCAAGTCTAAAGATTTAAGTAAAAGTCTAAGACAAAAGATCTAGGATTTTAAGATTCGACTAGGGTTCCAAATGGGAGACGGGAATGATTTCGTTTATAAAGTTTAAATCGAGTTTCAAATAAAGGTTTTGAATATCAAAGTTTACTAGGTTTATAGTTTAGAATAATTATTAATTAAAATAATTATTTAAAGTTTTACAATTATTAATTACGCAAGTAGGTAAAAATAATCAAAAAGTTTTCTAAGTATTTAGAATTAAATAATTTACAAGAATAATCACTTATTTAATCAACATAAATCATTTGAGATTTGATTAAGTTTCTAAGTATTAAGTATTTATAATACAAATTAATTCGTAATATAAATACGTTTAAACAGATAATAACACTTATAAGTTTATAAGATATTAAATAGAATATGGTTATATCTTAATTATAAGTTTATAAACATTTTTAAAGTCTAAAAAGGAAAACCATAAGTTTAATAGGTTTTAAATAGAGTTTCTATTAATTTATAAGCTTATAAGTGTTTAAATAAAGTTTTACAAGTTCATAAATGTTTAAAGTTTTCATTTAGTTTTTATAAAGTTTATAACTTTATAATTATTTGGAAATAAATAAAGTATAATCATTTCTCTCGTTTCACATAAACAAATAGATTTGTGTTTATATAAATTTAGAAAGTGTCTAAGTTTATAAATTTATAAGTTCCTGATTTTTAAATAGATTTTATAAACTTTTCTGAGTTTACAACAAAAATTTATAAATTAAACATTAGGGTAAAAGAATTCTTTCAATTTAGAATACAAATAATAAATTAAGTTTCTTGTTTTTAATAAATAGTTTCTGTGTAATTATAAGTTTTATAAAAGTTTTAAATCATTTTTATGGTTTTTATGAATTTAAAACCAAGATTAAAGATTTAATTTTTATGTGTTTAACTAAGTTTCATTTAATTAAAAATGTTCCAGAATGTAAAAGTGTAAATAAAAATCATTTTTGAGTTTATAAAAGTTTAGCAGAATTTATAAAAATTATTAAAAGATTTAAAGGTTGTTTAAAAAGGCTAAAAAAATGAAAAGGGCAAAGCCCTACTTAACAGGTTCGAACCCGGGTCACTGACTGGGTCACGCCTACACAGACGCCTTAACCATCCCGGCTGCGGGTCTCGCTGTTAATTTAACCAAAAGGAAAATTTAAAAATACAAACCCAACACAGCCCCAAATCGTAAGAACCCTAGAAATCGATTTCTGTTAATTGCACATCGATTAACCCTCTGTTAATTGAATCAAACATGGGGCTTTCGATCAATGAGAGATTTCGAATCGATTGACCATTGAGATTACATGAATTGATGCCGAAATGAGGGAGATCGGGACTGTGGTGGTCGTCGGCGGTCGCAGCTCCAAACCGAGGCAAACGGGTACACGATTTGTGAAATTGGTGAGTGATGGAGTGTTGGGGTGACGTTGTTGAGGGGCCGAAGTCGATATATATAGCCAATTTTGGCATTAAATGCGCGAACGAGTCCAGGGCGGGTGGTTGAGCCGCTCGTAGTAAATGCCGACTCCATGCGCGGCCTTGATCAAAATTGGTCATCATTACACCTTGGGGACGGGTCGCACGCGAGAGGCGAGCCCGAGGTTTAGTGAACCTGGACGAAATCGCGCTTTTCGCGTGAAAAGGGACGAGAACCGGGGGTTGCGGGACTCGAACCCATGACCGGTTTCTGGGCAAGAGGGTTTGGATGAATTACACAACAAGTCCCTATAGTTTCCAGCCTTTATTCTTTTATGTAAAAACTTAAATTTTAAGTTTTAAACAGTTCTGAAATTTGCAGTTTTAGTCCCCGGACTTTATAAACAATTAAACATGTTTTATTTTTCTAAAACCAAATAAGTTTGATAAGTTTTATTATTTTATAATCTTTATGAGACTCAAGTTTATAAAATTTTAGTATAAAAATATATAATATTTATAAAAATATAAACTAACAAATTTTTCAAGAATTTAACACGTGTCAAGAAGTCGGAAAATTCGGGATATTACATAGAAGCCCTCTTTTAAATGTTTTATATAATGTTTTCGGGCTGGTGTAAATATATATGAAATGATGTTTTACGAAACGATATTTATGAAACTATGTTTATGAAATGATGCTTATGAAACTATGTTTACGAAATGAAATGATTTGGAATGAACGGTTTATGGAAAGAAAGTTTTATGAATGGAATGTTTACGAACGAAATGTTTATAAAGAAATGGTTTAAACTAAAGGTAAAGGATTTCGAAAATGAATGAAAGGTTTTATGAAAAGAAAAGAAAAAGGGCAAAGGTTTTAAAGAAGTCATTACAAATCTAATCTGTCGAATGAATGAAATTGTCGAATGAAGTCTGGGAATGAAATTCCCAGCCTTGTGGTAGATTATGGTCAGTGAGCCATAATTGCCATAAGAGCAACAGGGGCAGTGTCTTGGTGGCCTGCCAATGGTTTTGATGTTGTACAACTGGTAGGGAGTAACGACGGTTACTCAGGGGTTAACGTGACCCTATGTAAGGTTAAATTATGATCCGACGGTGTTATGGCCGTGAGCCATAGCCGTCGATGGAGGTTGTCGGTCTACGGACATGAGAGCCATAGGGGCAACTGAATGGGTATTGTCGGTCCTCGTGCAGTTAGCCTTGGGGGCAATACAAAAATGGAATTGACGGAATGTATGGTATTGTCGGTCTTCGTGCAGTTAAGCCTTAGAGGCAATACCATACTAAATGACGGTACGAATGGTAAAGGTTGTGGCAATGACGGCGATACGTAACGGTTGCCCACGACATGCAAAGTTCCTTCGGGGACACAGAGACGCTTAAAGAAAGATACAGATTATAGATAGTAATGTATGACTTAAATGAATGTTAAATGTTTTAAACAAATGATCCGTTCAATGTGTTTATGATGAGGAAAAATGTTTGAAGGTTTTCTATGATGAACGAAAGGCCCTGTTTTCTTATACGTGATGTTAAACCCTAATGAATGTTTTGAATGATGAACCATTTCTTAAATCAAACAAAAACTAGAACTCACCAGCGTAGCTGACTTTTTAGTATGCACATTCAGGTTAAGGGCAGGTTATGAGCATGGACGGTGATGCTTGGCGAGCGAGAAGAGTTACCCGGATGATATGAAGACTGGCATCCCGTTATAAGTTATTTATGTTATGTTTATGCATTTGATAACGTTACACTTCCGCATGTATGAACAAGTTTTAATTATGATGAATGAATGAATCCGCTGCGTTATTTGATATTCAAGTTTAATAACTGTTTGTGAATGAGTAAATCCAACAAGTGAGGCCTCCCGGGTTTGGGGCCTTACAAGTTGGTATCAGAGCAATAGTTTGAGAGATTCGGACACTCCCAGTGTCTGAACTTAAACTGTGAATGGGACCGAAAGCGGATGCCAGTACGGGTAACTCGAGCCACAGCATCAGGTATGAAGGTAGTATATATTTACGTATATAGTATGCCTTAGAAAGGGTTAGGTAAGGACTTGTGTTCTAATGGAATCACAAAGGTGGTCAAATAGAAATCGAAAGGTAGTGTAATGGTTAATTGCAGATGGCCAGTGTATATTAACATCTTACAGTGCTTATTGAATTTTATTTGTTAACTAGCGTGATAACATTGGATTCCTTGTCTTATAGAACGAAATGGCTAGGAGAGGAAACGGAAGGCGTGGTAGGGGTCGTACCGGTGGTCGTACCGGCGGTCGAAATGGTGGGCGTGGCAGGATCCCTGCGCGCCAAGAGAATAGTGAAGAAGGAAGTGTTCACACTGAACCGGCGGTTAGTGTGCATGGAACTGAGCAGACACTGGTGGAAGAACAACCTTTCACTTTTGAACCAGAAGTGAGGGCAGCTATAGCTCGAGAGTTCACAGAATTGATGAAGACTTCTCTGCCAGGTCTGTTAGCAGAAGCATTGAAGCAGGTTAATGGGGTGGGTGGGTCTAGTGCGGCAGTTGGTGCTCAGAACAATGAGACCGACAACGCATCGCCTGCTCGCGGATGCGACTATAAGTCCTTTAAGGCATGTGACCCACCGGTCCTCACTGGAAAGAAAGACGCGGTGGCTACGTTTGATTGGGTGATCCGTATGGAAGCTGCCATTCGTCTGAGTGAGTGTCGAACGGATCAAGTTGTAAAATTTGCTGCTAACTCCTTGAGGGAGGAAGCATCCCATTGGTGGGAAGGTGTACGTCAGGCAAAAGGGAGCGAGATTGTGGATGCGATGATGTGGGCTGACTTGAAAACTTTGGTGATCAAGAATTTCTGCCCAAGGAACGAGATTGAGAAGGTAGAGAGGGAATTTCTGGGTTTGAAGGCCGAGAGCATGACGCACCGGCAGTACACAACCCGATTCAATGAACTGGCACGTCTGGTGCCACATCTTGTCACGACTGAGGAAAGAAAGATTGCATGCTACATTCAAGGACTGTCGGACCAGGTCCGCACCTATGTTAAGGCAAACGCCCCTACTACCTATGATTCGGTAGTAGAACTGAGTGGCGTGGTATTTGATGATCTGGCGCTGAATGTTGTTGCCATCGAAGTGCCTAAGAAGAAGATGAGTTTTCCCGCTAAGCGATCGGGTGGGAAGCTGTTTGGGGCTCGGGACAAGCAGGCCAGGGTAGGCGAGACAACAGTCTGTGGAAAATGTGGGGTAAGACATGTGGGTGAATGTCGGCTAGGGTCAAATTTGTGCATTAAATGTGGCAAAATCGGACACTACTCCCGTGAATGCCCACAAGGCTTCAAATGCTACAACTGTGGGGAGAGTGGTCATTTGAGCCGGGAATGCACCAAGCCCGGGATGGGTGAAGCCGGGAAGGGGAAAGGCCCGGAGAAGAAAGAAGAGAGGCCCCGAGCCAAGACTCGTGCGTACGCTCTGACGCAAGAACAGGCCAGGATGGACCCCGACGTTGCGTCAGGTACGTTCATCCTTGACAACACTTTTGTTTCTGTGTTATTTGATTCGGGTTCAAGTAAGAGTTTTATATCTGCGACTTTCTGTAAACGAGTGAAGTACACTGTCAGTAAGCTAGAAAGGGCCTTTAGCGTAGAAACCGCTGAGGGTAGGACTGCGAGAGTAACCGATGTAGTTGACAACTCCACGATAAAAATAGAAGGTCATAGGTTCCCTGTCAGATTGTGTGTTATGGTTTTGGGAGGGTTCGATGTCGTGTTAGGCATGGATTAGCTAACTGCCAATGAAGCGCAAATTATATGTAAACGAAAGATAATCCGACTCAAGGCTCCGGATGGTAGCAAAGTCGATGTTTTTGGAGATCGTGACGCCCCGATGCCAAACGTCATCTCAATGATAAAGGCAACAAATTACTTGAGGCGCGGATGCGAGGCTTATCTGGTGTACGTAATTGATAAGTGTACGGAAGTGAAGGAACTAGACGATGTACCCGTGGTACGCGAGTACCCGGAGGTGTTTCCAGAGGACTTGCCTGGGATACCACCCGATAGAGAAATTGAGTTCCGAATTGACTTAGTACCAGAAGCCCAGCCCGTGGCTAAGGCTCCATATCGACTAGCAGTACTAGAAATGAAAGAATTAATGGCACAACTAGACGAGTTACTTGAGAAAGGATTTATCCAACCGAGCATCTCGCGGTGTTGTTTGTGAAGAAGAAAGACGGTTCGATGAGAATGTGTATTGATTATCGCGAGTTGAACAAACGAACGGTGAAGAACAAGTACCCTTTACCAAGGATCGATGACCCGTTTGACCAATTACAAGGCGCAAGTTGGTTCTCGAAAATCGACCTTCGGTCCGGGTACCATCAGTTGAAGGTAAGGGAAGAAGACATACCGAAAACTGCATTTCACACGCGTTATGGACATTTCGAGTTCCGCGTAATGTCTTTCGGATTGACGAACGCCCCCGCAGCGTTCATGGATTTGATGAATAGAGTTTGTCGACCAATGCTGGATCGATCGGTAATCGTGTTCATCTATGATATCCTTATCTACTCCAAGAATGAGGGTGATCACGCGTGTCACTTGAAGGAAGTATTGGAAGCTCTGAAGAATGAAAAGTTATATGCTAAGTTCTCCAAATGCGCGTTCTGGCTTAGGGAAGTCCAATTCCTAGGTCACGTCATTAACCCGAACGACATTATGGTTGACCCAGCAATGATAGTGACGGTAAGGGAATGGGACATTCCTAAGACGCCAACTGAAATCCGCAGTTTCTTAGGATTGGCAGGCTACTATCGGAGATTCATCCAAGATTTCTCGAAAATAGCTTCACCATTGACAAAGTTGACTCGGAAGGAGGTAAAGTACGAATGGGGTTCGACCCAGGATGAGGCGTTTAAGGAATTGAAGGAAAATCTAACCAAAGCCCCAGTCTTAGCCCTTCCCGAGGGCAATGAAGACTTGGTGGTATACTCTGACGCTTCGGGTCAGGGATTGGGATGCGTGTTGATGCAACGCGGAAGAGTGATCGCGTATGCGTCACGACAGTTGAAGATTCTCGAAGCTAATTATCCAACCCACGATTTGGAACTTGCTGCTGTCGTATTCGCATTGAAAATCTGAAGGCACTACCTTTACGGGGTGAAGTTTACTATTTACTCCGACCACAAAAGTTTGAAGTACTTCTTCGAACATAGAGAGCTTAATATGAGGCAGAGACAATGGTTGGAACTCCTGAAGGATTATGACTGTGAGATCATGTACCATCCTGGAAAGGCAAACGTGGTGGCTGACGCTCTAAGCCGAAAGGATGTGCCTACTCCTATTAGAGTGAAAGCTTGCCAGTTGGTGGTAACATCGGATGTGATGAGAGAAATCGAAAAGGCTCAAGATGAGGCACTTAAAGAAGAAAACATAAAGAAGGAAAGGATGGTTGGCCAACATGACAAGTTGGAATATAACACCCTTGGTGTTAGAACACGTTTTGGACGGGTATGGATACCTATGGGTGGCGAGCTTAGAACCAAAATCTTGGATGAGGCTCATAAGTCTCGGTACTCTATCCATCCTGGGACCAATAAGATGTACCAAGATTTGAGGAAAGAATACTGGTGGCCTGGAATGAAACACGAAGTGACAAAGTACGTAAGCAAGTGCTTGACTTGCTCTCAAGTAAAGGCTGAACACCAGAAACCGTATGGAAAGATTCAACCACTTGATATACCGGAATGGAAGTGGGAACACATTACCATGGACTTCATAACCAAGCTACCTCGCACAGCTAAAGGTCATGACACCATTTGGGTAATTGTGGACCGTTTAACGAAGAGTGCTCATTTCCTACCTATTCGCGAGACGTTCTCGTCGGAGAGGTTAGCGGAAGTATTTATTAATGAAATAGTATCACGGCATGGGATGCCTTTGACGATCGTATCTGACCGGGACACACGATTCACATCGAGGTTCTGGAAAAGAATTCACGAGGCGATGGGCACGAGACTTAATATCAGCACGGCATACCACCCACAAACGGATGGTCAGTCCGAAAGGACCATTCAGACTTTGGAGGATATGCTTCGCGCTTGTATTATCGATTTTGGCAGCAATTGGGACAGTCATCTGCCGTTAGCCGAATTCTCCTACAACAATAGTCATCACACGACTATAGGCATGCCGCCTTACGAAATGTTGTATGGGAGAAGATGCAGGACCCCGGTTTGTTGGGGTGAGATTGGACAAAAGGAATTAGGAAGTCTTGAAGTCGTAAAAGAAACGTCGGAAAGGTTTGATCAAATCAAAGCACGAATGAAGGCCGCACAAGATAGTCAGAAATCCTATGCGGATAAACGACGAAGGCCTATCGAGTTTGATGTTGGGGACAGAGTAATGTTGAAAGTGTCACCCTGGAAGGGAATCATACGATTCAGGAAGAGAGGAAAGTTAAGTCCGAGGTTTTTCGGACCATTCAGGATAATGGCACGGGTTGGTGAAGTCACTTATCGACTAGAGTTGCCTGATGAGTTAAGTGGGATTCATCCTACCTTCCATGTATCACACTTGCGAAAGTGTTTGGCGGATGAATCGGCACACGTACCACTTACTGACATCGAGGTCGACAACAGCCTTAATTACATCGAAGAACCCGTGGCCATCTTAGACAAGTAGGAGAAGCGGTTGTGTAATAAGGTTATCCAATTGGTTAAAGTCCAATGGAAACATCGAAAAGGATCGGAAGCCACTTGGGAAACGGAGAAGGAAATGAGGGAGTCGTACCCTCAACTATTTGACTTATGATAGGTTTCGGGGACGAAACCTATTGTAAGGGGGGTAGACTTGTAACATCCCAAAAATAAAGCGACAGTTAAAATGATGAAATAAACGAACGAGTCATGTCGGGTCGGGCCGGATGGGCCGGCGGGCTGGAAGGGGAGCCTCCACTATAAATAGCCAAGGTCACCACCTATTTCTCTCATTTGCAACTTCTAGAGAGAGAAACCGTAGAGAGAGAAAGTTGGCGGATCGACCCGAGATTTCAGCAAAGTGTTGCTCCATAACTCGTGAGAAGAACCTCCGGATCAGAAACTTGATTCAAGTAACGATCGGACCTAAATCTGAGTTTTTGTTTGTTTTTGGGTATTTCGGGTTTTGGGTGGAAAGGTAACGTTTTTACGGATGAAACTGAAAGATAAACATAGATTTGAGTTCCTTAATGGAAAGCAAACGTTTTGAATGTAAACAGGTTCGGGATTTTGACGTGATCCGACCCGAATGCGAAAGTTAGGGTTTTGCGAAGAAACAGATCGTGCGTACTTATCAAGTACGCATGGAGCAGGTCCTGCGTACTTATCAAGTACGCAGGAAGAGGGTCCTGCGTACTTATCAAGCACGCAGGAAGAGGATTCTGCGTACTTATCAAGTACGCAAGAAGCAAGGTCTGCGAATTTGCTAAGTGCGCAGACATCAGGCTGGTTAAGTAAAGTTAGTATGTTTAGAAGGGTTAAACCGTTAGAGTCGGTATTGGTCTGATGTGTATTTAACTAATCAATTCAGATCGGAAGTGACGTTGTTGGACGTTGTTTAGGACAACCGAGACTAGCTTATAAGGTGAGTTCTAGAAGCCCTCTTTTAAATGTTTTATATAATGTTTTCGGGCTGGTGTGCATATATATGAAATGATGTTTTACGAAACGATGTTTATGAAACTATGTTTATGAAATGATGCTTATGAAACTATGTTTACGAAATGAAATGATTTGGAATGAACGGTTTATGGAAAGAAAGTTTTATGAATGGAATGTTTACGAACGAAATGTTTATAAAGAAATGGTTTAAACTAAAGGTAAAGGGTTTCGAAAATGAATGAAAGGTTTTATGAAAAGAAAAGAAAAAGGGCAAAGGTTTTAAAGAAGTCATTACAAATCTAATCTGTCGAATGAATGGAATTGACGAATGAAGTCTGGGAATGAAATTCCCAGCCTTGTGGTAGATTATGGACAGTGAGCCATAATTGCCATAAGAGCAACAGGGGCAGTGTCTTGGTGGCCTGCCAATGGTTTTGATGTTGTACAACTGGTAGGGAGTAACGACGGTTACTCAGGGGTTAACGTGACCCTTTGTAAGGTTAAATTATGATCCGACGGTGTTATGGCCGTGAGCCATAGCCGTCGATGGAGGTTGTCGGTCTATGGACATGAGAGCCATAGGGGCAACTGAATGGGTATTGTCGGTCCTCGTGCAGTTAGCCTTGGGGGCAATACAAAAATAGAATTGACGGAATGTATGGTATTGTCGGTCTTCGTGCAGTTAAGCCTTAGGGGCAATACCATACTAAATGACGGTACGAATGGTAAAGGTTGTGGCAATGACGGCGATACGTAACGGTTGCCCACGACATGCAAAGTTCCTTCGGGGACACAGAGACGCTTAAAGAAAGATACAGATTGTAGATAGTAATGTATGACTTAAATGAATGTTAAATGTTTTAAACAAATGATCCGTTCAATGTGTTTATGATGAGGAAAAATGTTTGAAGGTTTTCTATGATCAACAAAAGGCCCTGTTTTCTTATGCGTGATGTTAAACTCTAATGAATGTTTTGAATGATGAACCATTTCTTAAATCAAACGAAAACTAGAACTCACCAGCGTAGCTGACTTTTTAGTATGCACATTCAGGTTAAGGGTAGGTTATGAGGATGGACGGTGATGCTTGGCAAGCGAGAAGAGTTACCCGGATGATATGAAGACTGGCATCCCGTTATAAGTTTTTATGTTATGTTTATGTATTTGATAATGTTACGCTTCCGCATGTATGAACAAGTTTTAATTATGATGAATGAATGAATCCGCTGCGTTATTTGATATTTAAGTTTAATAACTGTTTGTGAATGAGTAAATCCAACAAGTGGGGCCTCCCGGGTTTGGGGCCTTACATTATCATTGTGTTTTACGTTTTTCGGCTCATTGTGTAATACAAGTTCATCGTGTAATACAAGTTCATTGTGTAATACAAGTTCATTGTGTAATACCACGTCTGGTCATTATGTAATATCTGGTAATTATGTAATTAGTCAGGTCATTGTGTAATACAAGTTCATTTTGTAATACAAGTTCATTGTGTAATACAAGTTCATTGTGTAATACAAGTTCAATGTGTAATACAAGTTCATCGTGTAATACAAGTTCATCATGTAATACAAGTTAATTGTGTAATACAAGTTCATTGTGTAATACCACGTCTGGTCATTGTGTAATACAAGGTCATTGTGTAATTAGTCAAGTCATTGTGTAATACAAGTTTATTGTGTAATTAGTCAGGTCATTGTGTAATACAAGTTCATTGTGTCAAATATTTTTCATCATTGTATTTTATGTTTTCCAGCTCATTGTGTAATTCGCTCAAATATGTCAGGTTATTGTGTAATATGCTTATTGTGTAATATCAGTTCATTGTGTAATATCAGGTCTGATCATTGTGTAATATCAGACCTTGTATTACACATTGACTAGATGTATTACACATTGACCTGATTTATTACACATTGACCTGGTATATTACACATTGACCATTATGCCCTCCTTTTAAAAACAATAAAATGACACATGTCAAGCTTAGAATTCTTTTTACCCTTCTTATTTTTAAAACTCTTTTTACTATAACCTAACCCTACACATAAATATATCATAATCTATCATTTATCTTCGAGTATTTACGTAATTTCATAACAATATATTGTTGTGATGTGGATTAAATAAATTAATAAACACACGATAATAAGTTAAATATAATATATAAATTATATAACATACAATTATAAAAGCTAACCAATCAGTAGCTGACACCTGACGAAATCATAAAAAAAAATCAATAATAACTCAACAATGTTTACGGGCTTCTTCAAATGTATGTTACCTAATAGTTTATGAACGATTTTCCTTAATATTCCAGAAGCATCTTTAAATAAATGGATTATCGAAGTAGTGTTTTAAAGAATTAGGTAAAAAGTGAGAAAGCTAGTGCACGCTTAATAAGATTATTATAAAAATCAAAATTCATGTGATTAATAATAAGTATTTAAAGGGCATCTAATTATGAATCCACATAACCCTAGTCTAGCCTCATCATTTCCATTTCTTTTCATTTTAATCTATTATATAAAAAATAAAAAATAAATTACGGTTTTCTATAATAATTCTAACAAAACACTATGGGATTTTCGTAGAATGATGTTGTCTATAATTAATGGATTCATGAACCTTTATGGTAAGACATGTACAATTATTTATTTATGATCTATTTAAATAAATAATTAATAACTCATTCGGTAAGTGATTAAAGTTTTGCATCCTTTGTTAAACTTTGTATTTCATTACACTCTTGATTGTTTGAAAATGATGAGATGATATTAATCACTAGCAAAAATAAATTATTAGAAAACTAGGTTATATACTCATTTATTACATGGGGTTATTTAATAAAAAAATGAAAATACAATAATGTGTAAAAACAAATTAAAATAATGTGTAAAACAAACAATAAAGTTCTTTGTTTTCTTAATTAAGTAATAATTATAATTCAAATTTGACATTATTTTTTCTGAAAAAATAAAAACATTAAGATAATTAAATTCAAACTTATTTAAAATAAAAAAAATTAGAAGATTTTAATGAGAAAAAATTTGATGATAACACATGACATTGTTTAAAATTATTTATTAGAGTAAAGATTTTAAATTAACAAGAGTATGTGGCCATGTGTGAGCAACCTTAGAACATGGCATCTTTGAGAAGGATGACTTCATTGGAGAGGGGCATCCTTAAAGAAATTTTTGTGCAGAAATCCGTGAGGACGGACGATGTCAACAGGGTGGGGGTGAATCAGGGTGGGATTTTTAAATGGTTTTTTTAAGTGAGTTTTATTGAGTTCACTGTGCATTTATTATTTGTATATTGTTTGTAATTAAATTATTTTAAATATAGTAATTAAGTAAAATCTATATCTATACTATATAATAAATAAAGGTTTTTTCATTTCACGTGTCGCTTTCACATTTATTCTTATCATTTTTTTTCCGTCTATCTCTTATTAAATACATCTCCTATTTTTAACAACAATATATATTTAAAGACAATATTAATTATATTAATAAAACACACTTATTTTAAATTATCCTTTATAAAACTTTGAAAATCTAATTATTTAACTTTTATTTTCAATCAAATAATAAATGAAAAACAAATTACATTAAATAGTATTTAATTTATTTTCAAAACTCAATTATATATTAGTTTTTACATATTTTGAGTTTTGTTTTCTATCTTTAGTATATGATACATTTTTACACGTGTAAAATATACATATAAAAATTTTAAAAATTTATTTATAGATATTTTTCTCCCGTGTATATACACGGGATCTAAACTAGTAATAAAATATGTATATAATGTTGTACTTTTAAAACATTAATTTGTATATTTTACAGTAGTAACTTATATAAATTATTTTATTAACAAAGTATTATTTATTATAATAATGTAATTAAATTTAAAAATAATGTATTTGTTATAATAGATAATTCGGTTATGAAAAATAAGATAAAAGTGGTGATGATGTTAAAATGTAATGATATATTGGAGAATGTAGTATCGGAGAGAAAATGTGTGTTTTTGAATAACAAGTGAAAATTTGATATGTCACCTAACTTTACATATTTATTGATGTTTTTAAACTTTTGTATTGGCAATGGTCTAAAGAATAAAGCGGATAAACATGTTCACTTATGTTCATATATATATCCAACTATTATCATTTAACTAGTTCAAAAGCCGACCTCTTTTACCACCGTCCCCATTCATCCAGTGGCACTGTTACTGTCATCATCAACCGTCTACTGCTACTCTAACTGCCAGCATTCTGAATGCCCATATGGCCATATCTTACTTTCATTTCCACCAATGGCCTCCCCATACATTAACGACCCTCAAGAATCCTGGTTCTCAGTTTGAGGGTAATGACAATGAATAGAACATAAACATTAACAAAAATAAAGACAAAACATTAGCCTTTACAAATGAAAGATACATGTGGAGACAACTTATAGTACATTAATGTGAATGCAGACATAATATAGGTTTTTTTTAAATATTGATAGTTTTCAATAATATATAATAAAAAAATGGAGGTAATCATTTTATAATTTCCATTATTTATTTTTGGGAAATTTTTCGGTGGGAATGTGGGATGAATGATGGAACAACATTGGAGTGATTGTGAGACCAGGCCGAAATGATGTGTCCATTAATTCCTCACTGTCAATTTATCCTTCATGTGTATTGGATCTAGCCTTTCAAAAAAAATGTATATTTGATTTTGGTCTCGTACGAATCCGTTCGCGTATAAAAATAAAACAATTTTAATATTACGATTACAATACAAAGAATCAAACATTTCTAGGAAAGCAAGTAAATTACAAATACGAATACAACTGAAAAATCACAAAATACAAGAACAAAATTCCGATTTTGACCGAGGATCGTGTTTGACACGGGGCCCTTAAAACAAATTCCGGGTCTCTCCCCGTTTTGTTTCCCATGGTACAACAGCCTAAGCAGTATGTACTGCCGGGGAAGGTTCTAGCACCCGAATTGTACCTTAAAGAAAATGATGAAGATGATTAAAGAATTGTTGGAATTCTTTAGCGAGAAAGAAGAAGAGAACACTAGAGAGATTGTGTTGTTTGATGCATTTTTCAACTAAGAAACACCTTGGTATTTATAGTTGAAAAAGAAGTTGAAACACCGCCATTCTCTATAAACTCATGAGTTGAAACACCTCATACTCCATAAACTCATGAGTTGAAACATCTTAAAACATTTAAGATTTTTGACTAAAACATCCAGTGGTTAAAGACATGTTGAATGAATTTGAATTAGTCATAGTTGGTGTTTCAACTAAATAAACTTGAATAAAAAATAATACAAGTTTATATAATTTTATTTTCACAAAATATTTTTCAACAATCCCGCACATATGAAAACAAAACTCATTCATTTCCACATATTTTCCAACAATCCCCCACATGTGAAAACAAAACTCATTTATTTTCACATTGAGATCGATCCATGCATACATGTTTCTTAGATTCAATTCAACGGTTGAGCATTGCAGGATAGGTAGGTGTTACCCTTTGAACCTTCATTTGTGAAGCATACTTAGTCTCCTAGCGGTGTGTAGACACGATGTCTTTGAACATACCCCCATTTATATAGACGACAATACACTTCACACAACACTCTCCTTGGTCTGGCCAACCCCTCACTGTCGTGTCCTATTATGGTCCTGGAACACTAGCCTGGTTCTACGAGTGCTCTAAGATTTTTGCCCCAAAATCCATTCGAAGCGACCCTACTTCTCTCTCACGTAGGTGATTCCCGCGCGAATCATTAAAAGCAATAGGTTATCTTGATTTCAATAAATCATTAACCTTGTCATGCTTAGCCTCACAACATTGTCACTGCTTGTCATAGGAATGGACTAGGACGTATTTAAACACCCTTATAGTTTATGGGGATATATTACCAAATATATTAGCTTTTATATAAACATATATATCAGCTTGCCCCCACAGTGACCACCCTTAGATATATAGATTAGTTGTCCTATTGAACCTAGATATTGGGATCTCTAGTCAACTAGGTTAGGTTATCTCCATATATCTTTTTTCATGGGCTTTAGTCTCATTCCACAACTTGATCTCTCATCAACCCTCGGGTTGTTGGATCTATAGACATTATCTTTGACTTTGTAAAGTCAACAACGATAATTTGCAATTGAGATAAGTTGTTTTAACGTGTTATTGACTCACAAGTCATTCTTGCCCTTTGTCAATTCCTAAGACTATAACCCATGTGTTGGATTTTATGGACCGACCCGATGGACAACGCGACTGACCGAGTTATGACCCGTAAGAGTTACACCTAGGGCAACGAACATTAAATCCACTTAACCCGCTTAACTGGTAATTACGAACTGTTAGCGAAACGATATATTTTATATATATTCGTTACACGGGATTTATTATTTATACATGTTTATAAATAATAATTCATATTTATTGTTTTAATCTTTTTATTAAAACAATTAAATTGGTATAGGCTTTTTATCTCGTGTTGGACTATGGGCCCGAAAACAAGTAATAGGGTTTATGATTATTATTTATATAATAATCCTAATTTTCTTTTTCAACCTAATCAATGTTTTCAGCCGCTATAGAAAAAAAATTTGTTTGTGACTTTCAAACAAAATTCGATTGAAGCAAAAAAAAAGGAGGGTTTTGGTTTTGCTAGCTGCCAAACAAATTCCCTTTGGCGTTTACGGCAACCACCAAACCAGCCCAAGCCGGACAACCCTGCCCCGCTGCTGTCCCGTTTCCGGCCAGTCCCGACGTTTTTGTCTCTCGCGTTGTCGGTTCGTGATCTAGCAACGGTTCTTTGTACCTAGGTGTCTCAACCGGTTAATCATTAACCACTAAGGTATAATTAATCTCATCAGTAGATTAATTATTTTTTTTTGTGTTTGCGTGTTCATAACCAGATCCTGTTCGGTTTGTCAGTGCTGTTAAATAAGTTATGATTTTATTTTTCGCTGCGCATTTATTAATTAACTGAATTAATTAATTTCTCTGTTAAAACCCGTTTTTTATAAAAGTCAAACTGATCACTATAAAAATAACAACAGTGGTATCAGAGCCTGGGTTATAACACGCAAATCGGAACCGGTCTGGTTTCACCGGTTAGATTAATCACAAACTTTAACTATCTTGAAGTTTCTGATCTGATCTGTTTTTGGGGCAATTTTTTTATTTATTAATTTGGTCGATTTTTTATTTTATTTGACCAAATATATTGCCCGTATGTGATTGTGTTGAATATGTAAATCTGGCCCGACCCATGTGATTGAGTTGTTTGTGTTTATCATTCAGTTTTTGGTTTTATTGTTTTGGCCCACTTTTGATGGCTCAAATTTGTAATAGAATAAGTTTTTTTTATTTTATGTAATGTAATAAAAACCCGAAGACAAATCTGAAGACGCAACAGGAATCATGGATTCAGTGGCAGTCATCCGAGACGACTAGATGCACGGAAGTCCATCCTTGTGGTTGTTTTAATTTTGTGGACCCCGTGACCCGTTTGGTCTTGCTAACTGGCTCTAGCAAGATCAAACAAACTTGGCCCTAAAAGATTTACATATTTATTTGCTTTATGGTTGCTTTTAATTTTTTATAACTTAAATTTATTATAAACCAACCAAACACCAAACGTTTTAAAAGGAGTTTTAAAATGTCACAATCTGTCACCACAAGTTCTAATTTTACAACTTGTAGAATTTTATAAAAATAACAACTGACTTGTTTTTATAAAATAAATAACCGCTAAAGTTTTGCAATTTAAACTAAATTTAATTTCAAAACTTATAACTTAATAGTTTTCAACTATTAACTGGTTATTCAAGTCGCGACAAACTTAGTTTTAATAGGTTTTTTTAAAATTAAGTGTCCTGAGAGATGAAAGGGTTCATCAAATTTGTCATGACTTTAAATAGTAAAACTGGCTTTTACATCACACGTATGATTTAATCATTCGTTGTGTTTGACCCTATTCGGTAAACACTAAAATTGGAACCCATATTTAAAACCAATGGTCTATGCCATCCTATTATAAGGAATACTTGGAGCATAAAACGAAACATCGGTGTTTGGAGCCACAACACCACACTGGATGCGTAGTTTATCCTTCCAAGGCGCAAGGGTTTCGTTGACACATCCGGCCCTTCCGCAAGTACCTGTTTTAGGACGACTATTACTTTTCTCTCTTGTTACATACCCCAGCTGTCAAGAGATTAAAAGTGGGCATAGATGAGGCTAAACGTATCAATGCATAGACATGTCTTGTCTTAGCGGCCTCATACACGAGAGTTGTGCATCTTTCCACAATTGACACTAATTGTCAGTCTAGTTACCCACTTACTAATGTTGTATGCCACAACTACCATTAGTGACTGATTTAGCTAGATTCTCACTCCTTATTCTAATTTCTGTAATTGGGTCATAAATTAATAAGGACTTTTCACTTTCTTTATACTAATTTATTTTCTTTGCTTATCTTGACAGATGTCTACTGAAAATAATAATACTTATAACTCCTTCGCTCTCAAGTCTATCCTTGAGAATGAAAAGTTGGATAACACCAACTTTCTCTCGTGGCAGTGCATTCTGAGAATAGTTCTCAAGATGGCCAAGAAGCTCTATGTTCTCGATGCACCGGTCCCTGAGGCACCCGATGGTAACACGGCTGCCGCTCGTAAGGCCTGGGAAAAACAAAGAGATGATGCCACTGAGGTGGCCTGCCTTATGCTAGCCTGCATGTCCCGTGAGCTCCAAAAGAGCATGGAGGACCTGGATGCCTTTGACATGATTGAGCAACTTAAGGGCATGTTCCTGAAACAAGCCCGACAAGAACGCTATGAAACCATGTCTCAGCTCATTCGTTGCATGATGCAAGAGGGCACGCCTGTTAGTACTCATGTACTTAAGATGAAAGGGTACATCGACCAGATGAACAAACTTGGATATCCCATGAAGGATGACATGGCTACTGATTTCATCTTAAACTCTTTCCCAAGCTCCTATGCTCAATTCGTAATGAATTTCAACATGAATGGCTTGGAGAAGACAGTGGCCGAGCTACATGGTATGCTCAAAACGGCCAAGATGAATATCCAAGGAAAGAAAAATCAAGTTCTGATGGTCAGATCTGCTGGTGTTAAAAAGCCTAACCCCAAGAAAAGAGGTTTTAATAGCAAAGGCAAGAAGAAGATTAATGTTGCTGCCAAGCCTGCCACCAACTATAACAAGAAAGCTTCAAAAGCACCCCCTCCTGAGGAGCGCCAATGCTTTGAATACAACAAAATGGGGCACTGGAAACGTAACTGTCCTGAATATCTAGCCAAGCTGAAGCTGCAGAGGGCCAGTGGTGAGGGCACCTCTTCAGGTATTCTCATTTATGTTATTGAATTTTTTACTGTTTCTAGCAACACATGGGTATTTGATACTGGATGTGGATACCACATCATTAATGTCTTGCAGGAGCCTAAAAGTTGGAGGAAGCTGAAACAAGGCGACATGGAACTCATCGTTGGTGATGGGAATAGAGTACCAGTTCTTGCAACTGGAACATATCATCTCTCATGTCCTTCTGTCCTTGTGGTTGTTTTGAACAATTGTTTGTTTGCACCTGGTTTAACCAGAAACATTATTTCAGTTTCTTTATTGTTTGAACAAGGATTTAAGTACGTTTTTAATGATATTGCTATTTCTGCCTACTTAAATGATATCTTTTTTTAGGCTAAACCTCAAAACGGTATTTATGAGATTGACGTTCAAACTGACAATAACATATATAATCTTTCTAAACGTATCAAATATGGCATTAATGATACTTTTCTATGGCATTGTCGACTTGGCCACATAAGCAAGGCACGCATTAAAAGACTCCAATCCGAGGGAATTATTGAACCTACCGGACAGGACTCATTTGATAATTGCGAGTCTTGTTTAGCTGGCAAACTCACAAAGGACCCCTTCACCCATGTTGGTGAACGAGCCAAGGATCTGCTAAGCCTTATACACACTGATGTGTGTGGCCTTTTCAGAACCATGTCTAGAAATCATGAAAGATACTTCGTTTCATTTATTGACGATTATAGTCGATATGCTTATGTCTATCTTATGAAACACAAGCATGAAACATTTGAAAAGTTCAAAGAGTTTCAAAACGAAGTAGATAAACAACTCGATAAATCTATCAAGACACTTCGATCAGATCGAGGTGGCGAGTATCTCAGCTTAGAATTTCTTAATCATCCGAAGGAGCACGAAATTATTTCTCTGCCCACTCCTCCTGGTACACCCCAACTTAATGGCGTGAGCGAGAGGAGAAATCAAACCCTACTTAATATGGTTCGATCGATGATGTGTAGAACTAACTTGCCTCACTCCTTCTGGAGTTATGCTCTTATGACCGTCGCCCGCCTTGTAAATCTGGCACCGACTAAGAAGGTGGACAAAACCCCATATGAGATATGGCACGGGTCTAAGCCCAATTTGTCTTACCTTAGAGTATGGGGATGTGATGCATATGTCACCAGCGATTCTGATGACAAGCTCGATCCCAGAGGAGAAAAAGTTGTTTTCGTCGGTTACTACAACAAAAGCGGATATTATTTCTATCATCCTAATGCAAACATTGTTTCCATCAAAAGGAAAGGACGGTTTCTCGAGTAAGATCTTCTAAATCGAGGAACCGTAAATAATATTATGGATCTTGAAGAAATTCGAGAAACACAAACAACCACTGAGGAAGTCGGAGCGTCTGATCAACAAGAAGTTGTTGCTGATGAATCAGACATAAACACAAGCGTTCGCAGAAGTAGCAGGTCTCGTAAAGAACCCAATAGATACCTATGGCATCTTGAAACTTCTGAAGTCCTGTTAGTAGCTGAGTCAAATGACGAACCTACAAACTACAAATCTGCTATCTCGGATCCTGAATCCGAGAAATGGCTTGAAGCCATGAACGCCGAGATGCAATCTATGCTTGGTAATCAGGTCTGGGACTTGATTGAGCTACCCCCCGATTCTCGGGAAATAGGGAGCAAACGGATTTTCAAAAGAAAAACCGACATGCATGGTAATGTACAAACCTATAAAGCACGGCTAGTTGCAAAGGGTTTCACTCAAACTCAAGGTATTGACTATGATGAAACTTTCCCACCCGTTGCTATGATCAAATCGATTGCCATAGCCGCGTACCATGATTACGAGATATGGCAAATGGATTTCAAAACCGCTTTTCTTAATGGACATCTCTCTGAAGATGTCTATATGGTTCAGCCTGACGGTTTTGTTGATCCAAAGTATCCTAGTAGGGTCTGCAAACTGAATAAGTCCATTTATGGACTTAAACAGGCATCTCGAAGCTGGAATCTTCATTTTGATCAGAAAATCAAAGAATTTGGTTTTGTCAAAAATGAAGATGAGCCTTGTGTTTACAGAAAGGCTAGTGGGAGCACTATATCATTTCTCATCTTGTATGTGGATGATATACTGATCATTGGAAACAACATCCCTGTGCTTGACAAAGTCAAACAATGGTTAGGATCTTGTTTTGCAATGAAGGATCTTGGAGAAGCTGCTTACATTCTAGGAATCAAGATCTACAGGGATAGATCTAAGCGGCTTCTAGGGCTAAGTCAGAGTACTTACATAGACAAAATGATGACACGCTTTAGGATGAAAAACTCCAAGAAAGGAGGTGTTCCGATGACTAAAGGCACTGTGTTTAACAAATTGCAATCTCCTTCCACGGACATTGAACTTAAGGAAATGGAAGCAATTCCATATGCCTCAGCGATTGGTTCTATCATGTATGTTATGTTGTGCACTAGACCTGACGTCTCGTATGCTTTAAGCATGACCAGTCGTTTTCAGCAAAGTCCTGGCATTGCCCATTGGACTGCAGTCAAGAACATCCTAAGGTACTTAAGAAGGAACAAAGACATGTTCTTAATATTTGGAGGAGTGAAAGAGGAGCTCATTGTACGGTGTTACACTGATGCTATCTTTCAAACTGACCGAGATGACTCTCGCTCACAGTCAGGTTTCGTATTCACTCTTAATGGAGGAGCTGTCTCATGGAAAAGCTCCAAGCAGAGTGTAGTGGCGGATTCAACCACTGAATCTGAGTATATAGCCGCATCAGATGCTGCTAAGGAAGCTGCTTGGATGAAGAAATTCATTACTGACCTCGATGTGGTTTCGAGTATTCGCCAACCAATCGAGATACTTTGTGATAACACAGGTGCTATAGCTTAAGCCAAAGAGCCCAGATCTCATCACAAAGCCAAGAACATTCAAAGGAAGTTCCACAATATACGGGAAATTGTGGAACGTGGTGACATCATGATAAGCAAAGTAGACACATATCAAAACATAGCGGACCCGTTTACTAAGCCCATGACTCAGGACAAGCATGATCTTCACAGAGATGCTATTGGTCTTAGATTTGCTAGTGATATGTTTTGATTTAGTATTTTGAATGTGTGAACAATTAAACAGTTGTACTTTTGAATTCCTTTTGGTTTACTGATTTAAATGCAATTCTGAATTCTTATAACTGTGTTCGATTTTAATACGTTTAATCCATGAATCTTGTATTCTTAATTATCCGTAGTCGGTCAGACTCGTGGGAACGTCTCTGAATTAAGACTTTTCTGAACTTCGGCTCAAGGAGTTCACTCCGAACTTCACAGGCCTCATTTTGAATGATGTTGGATGTAACTCGCATTAAATCATCTTCATGGATCTTTGTCATAAGATGTTTTTCTATTGGTATACTCATTAGTATCCTCTGACCTGAGATACGTACTAGAACTGCCATTTACCAAGAACCATTCTTTAATCACTGTCAAACGCTGTCGCGTAACTGCCAGTCATAAAGACTTTGATTAGGAATAGTTCTGAAGTTCAGTGGGAGTTGTATTTAGTCAATAAGGGATTTTGTACTCTTACATTATATGTAACAGATAGGCATCGTGGCGCCCTCGTTGATTCAAACTGGTGAAGTGTAAGGCCTTACCCAAACTTACTGTGTGTTTGATTGGACCACTTTGATTGTTGATCGAGAACAATAATAATTGAACGCCATATGAGAATGAACTAAATCCATGTCTCATTGATTCAATTGATGTTTTATAAGGAAAGGATGAAAGACAACTATTGTCATAGGTCTATTATCTTGCTTTAGTTAGCTGTTACTAACACCGAGATATTTGGTTAATGACTTTAAAGCGTCATACCTTGTTAGGGACAGCCATGTGCAGCTAGAGCGCCGCTGACTGTTTGCGTTGATTTATCGTGGATCGTCCAAGTGGGAGATTGTTGGATTTTATGGACCGACCCGATAGACAACGCGACTGACCGAGCTATGACCCGTAAGAGTTACACCTAGGGCAACGAACATTAAATCCACTTAACCCGCTTAATTGGTAATTACGAACTGTTAGCGAGACGATATATTTTATATATATTCGTTACTCGGGATTTATTATTTATACATGTTTATAAATAATAATTCATATTTATTGTTTTAATATTTTTATTAAAACAATTAAATGGGTACATGCTTTTTATCTCGTGTTGGACTATGGGCCCGAAAACAAGTAATAGGGTTTATGATTATTATTTATATAATAATCCTAATTTTCTTTTTCAACCTAATCAATGTTTTCAGCCGCTATAGAAATTTTTTTTTCTTTGTGACTTTCAAACAAAATTCGATTGAAGCAAAAAAAAGGAGGGTTTTGGTTTTGCTAGCCGCCAAACAAATTCCCTTTGGCGTTTCCGGCAACCACCAAACCAGCCCAAGCCGGACAACCCTGCCCCGCTGGTATCCCGTTTTCGGCCAGTCCCGACGTTTCTGTCTCTCGCGTTGTCGGTTCGTGATCTAGCAACGGTTCTTTGTACCTAGGTGTCTCAACCGGTTAATCATTAACCACTAAGGTATAATTAATCTCATCAGTAGATTAATTATTTTTTTTTGTATTTGCGTGTTCATAACCAGATCCTGTTCGGTTTGTCAGTGCTGTTAAATAAGTTATGATTTTATTTTCCGCTGCGCATTTATTAATTAACTGAATTAATTAATTTCTCTGTTAAAACCCGTTTTTTACAAAAGTCAAACTGATCACCACTGAATCTCAACACCATGATCTCTACCTCGATCTAGTTCCATCGTTTAGTCTTTAGAATTATATGAAACGCTCTTCAAGGCTAAACACGTTTCCATCATGCCTTTGGTAAGTTATATTAGAAATCTACCAAGATTCTAAATGTTACCAATTGGCATCCAAGTCAATTATTCTAGATAGACTCATTATGACCTTGTGTACTCCACTTGGTCACATGTTTGCAATCTTTAATTGAATTACCAAAATTCTTATTGCCAAGCATTCCAGATTCTTATCAAATGCAAGTTACCCCCACATTTAAGTCTTATTGGATAACCTTATCCAATCACTAAGATGGGTAATGAAAGGTTCTCTCTTTCACGCGAGGTTTGAGAAAGCATTCTCAAATACCATTTCAACAGATCCTAATGGGTTGTTTCTTAATTGGCTCCTCCCCCCACATTGCTTGCACTTTGATAAGGTCTAGGCAACATATGCCTTAGTGTGACCTTCCCACACTTACTAGTGTATTAGTTCTCCTCATGATCTAGTTAATCGTCTTTCATAAGTTATCCCCTTATGATTGAATGGTTTTGTCTATACACAAATTCGTTCTTGTGTGTACACATATTATGAATGTTTCAAGTTAATTTAATCTCCTCAGAGCATTAACAAGTACCAGTCTAACATGCTTTAGACTAAAATACTCTAGCATGTGAACAGAAGATGCATCATTCTGATTCTTCACAGCCTTAAGAGATACCCCACTATCTCTTGCCAACATTCATTCCTTTGTTTAGACAAATTAATGAGACTTTATTCATCATCCCAACACCTCGGTATTTAGGAAAGTCTCAAAAGTTAAAGTATGTTAATCAAACATACTTAACTTCCTTAGTCAAATTAGGATATGTGTCTTTGTTCTCCAAAAGCTTCACCATTTACTCATAAGAACTTCAAACATGAGTCTTAAAACGAGTTAGTTTGGTGAACACATTCAACACGATGAATGTTACCAGTATAAAATCACTAAAGTTTGAAATATAGTCAAGTAGATTGACACTCAAACAAGACAATCACATTTGCCTAAAGTGATGTATACATTTCCATTGTTGTTTCCTTGAAATCATGTATTGTTACCAATTGGCATCCAAGTCTAATATTCTAGATAGACTCATTATGACCTTGTGTACTCCACTTGGTCACATGTTTGCAATATTTAATTGAATTACCAAAATTCTTATTGCCAAGCATTCCATATTCTTATCAAATGCAAGTTACCCCCACATTTAAGTCTTATTGGATAACCTTATCCAATCACTAAGATGGGTAATGAAAGGTTCTCTCTTTCACGCGAGGTTTGAGAAAGCATTCTCAAATACCATTTCAACAGATCCTAATGGGTTGTTTCTTAATTGGCTCCTCCCCCCACATTTCTTGCACTTTGATAAGGTCTAGGCAACATATGCCTTAGTGTGACCTTCCCACACTTACTAGTGTATGAGTTCTCCTCATGATCTAGTTAATCGTCTTTCATAAGTTATCCCCTTATGATTGAATGGTTTTGTCTATACACAACTTCGTTCTTGTGTGTACACATATTATGAATGTTTCAAGTTAATTTAATCTCCTCAGAGCATTAACAAGTACCAGTCTAACATGCTTTAGACTAAAATACTCTAGCATGTGAATAGAAGATGCATCATTCTGATTCTTCACAGCCTTAAGAGATACCTCACTATCTCTTGCCAACATTCATTCCTTTGTTTAGACAAATTAATGAGACTTTATTCATCATCCCAACACCTCGGTATTTAGGAAAGTCTCAAAAGTTAAAGTATGTTAATCAAACATACTTAACTTCCTTAGTCAAATTAGGATATGTGTCTTTGTTCTCCAAAATCTTCACCATTTACTCATAAGAACTTCAAACATGAGTCTTAAAACGAGTTAGTTTGGTGAACACGTTCAACACGATGAATGTTACCAGTATAAAATCACTAAAGTTTGAAATATAGTCAAGTAGATTGACACTCAAACAAGACAATCACATTTGCCTAAAGTGATGTATGCATTTCCATTGTTGTTTCCTTGAAATCATGTATTGTTACCAATTGGCATCCAAGTCTAATATTCTAGATAGACTCATTATGACCTTGTGTACTCCACTTGGTCACATGTTTGCAATATTTAATTGAATTACCAAAATTCTTATTGCCAAGCATTCCAGATTCTTATCAAATGCAAGTTACCCCCACATTTAAGTCTTATTGGATAACCTTATCCAATCACTAAGATGGGTAATGAAAGGTTCTCTCTTTCACGCGAGGTTTGAGAAAGCATTCTCAAATACCATTTCAACAGATCCTAATGGGTTGTTTCTTAATTGGCTCCTCCCCCCACATTGCTTGCACTTTGATAAGGTCTAGGCAACATATGCCTTAGTGTGACCTTCCCACACTTACTAGTGTATGAGTTCTCCTCATGATCTAGTTAATCGTCTTTCATAAGTTATCCCCTTATGATTGAATGGTTTTGTCTATACACAAATTCGTTCTTGTGTGTACACATATTATGAATGTTTCAAGTTAATTTAATCTCCTCAGAGCATTAACAAGTACCAGTCTAACATGCTTTAGACTAAAATACTCTAGCATGTGAACAGAAGATGCATCATTCTGATTCTTCACAGCCTTAAGAGATACCCCACTATCTCTTGCCAACATTCATTCCTTTGTTTAGACAAATTAATGAGACTTTATTCATCATCCCAACACCTCGGTATTTAGGAAAGTCTCAAAAGTTAAAGTATGTTAATCAAACATACTTAACTTCCTTAGTCAAATTAGGATATGTGTCTTTGTTCTCCAAAAGCTTCACCATTTACTCATAAGAACTTCAAACATGAGTCTTAAAACGAGTTAGTTTGGTGAACACATTCAACACGATGAATGTTACCAGTATAAAATCACTAAAGTTTGAAATATAGTCAAGTAGATTGACACTCAAACAAGACAATCACATTTGCCTAAAGTGATGTATACATTTCCATTGTTGTTTCCTTGAAATCATGTATTGTTACCAATTGGCATCCAAGTCTAATATTCTAGATAGACTCATTATGACCTTGTGTACTCCACTTGGTCACATGTTTGCAATATTTAATTGAATTACCAAAATTCTTATTGCCAAGCATTCCATATTCTTATCAAATGCAAGTTACCCCCACATTTAAGTCTTATTGGATAACCTTATCCAATCACTAAGATGGGTAATGAAAGGTTCTCTCTTTCACGCGAGGTTTGAGAAAGCATTCTCAAATACCATTTCAACAGATCCTAATGGGTTGTTTCTTAATTGGCTCCTCCCCCCACATTTCTTGCACTTTGATAAGGTCTAGGCAACATATGCCTTAGTGTGACCTTCCCACACTTACTAGTGTATGAGTTCTCCTCATGATCTAGTTAATCGTCTTTCATAAGTTATCCCCTTATGATTGAATGGTTTTGTCTATACACAACTTCGTTCTTGTGTGTACACATATTATGAATGTTTCAAGTTAATTTAATCTCCTCAGAGCATTAACAAGTACCAGTCTAACATGCTTTAGACTAAAATACTCTAGCATGTGAATAGAAGATGCATCATTCTGATTCTTCACAGCCTTAAGAGATACCTCACTATCTCTTGCCAACATTCATTCCTTTGTTTAGACAAATTAATGAGACTTTATTCATCATCCCAACACCTCGGTATTTAGGAAAGTCTCAAAAGTTAAAGTATGTTAATCAAACATACTTAACTTCCTTAGTCAAATTAGGATATGTGTCTTTGTTCTCCAAAAGCTTCACCATTTACTCATAAGAACTTCAAACATGAGTCTTAAAACGAGTTAGTTTGGTGAACACGTTCAACACGATGAATGTTACCAGTATAAAATCACTAAAGTTTGAAATATAGTCAAGTAGATTGACACTCAAACAAGACAATCACATTTGCCTAAAGTGATGTATGCATTTCCATTGTTGTTTCCTTGAAATCATGTATTGTTACCAATTGGCATCCAAGTCTAATATTCTAGATAGACTCATTATGACCTTGTGTACTCCACTTGGTCACATGTTTGCAATATTTAATTGAATTACCAAAATTCTTATTGCCAAGCATTCCAGATTCTTATCAAATGCAAGTTACCCCCACATTTAAGTCTTATTGGATAACCTTATCCAATCACTAAGATGGGTAATGAAAGGTTCTCTCTTTCACGCGAGGTTTGAGAAAGCATTCTCAAATACCATTTCAACAGATCCTAATGGGTTGTTTCTTAATTGGCTCCTCCCCCCACATTGCTTGCACTTTGATAAGGTCTAGGCAACATATGCCTTAGTGTGACCTTCCCACACTTACTAGTGTATGAGTTCTCCTCATGATCTAGTTAATCGTCTTTCATAAGTTATCCCCTTATGATTGAATGGTTTTGTCTATACACAACTTCGTTCTTGTGTGTACACATATTATGAATGTTTCAAGTTAATTTAATCTTCTCAGAGCATTAACAAGTACCAGTCTAACATGCTTTAGACTAAAATACTCTAGCATGTGAACAGAAGATGCATCATTCTGATTCTTCACAGCCTTAAGAGATACCTCACTATCTCTTGCCAACATTCATTCCTTTGTTTAGACAAATTAATGAGACTTTATTCATCATCCCAACACCTCGGTATTTAGGAAAGTCTCAAAAGTTAAAGTATGTTAATCAAACATACTTAACTTCCTTAGTCAAATTAGGATATGTGTCTTTGTTCTCCAAAAGCTTCACCATTTACTCATAAGAACTTCAAACATGAGTCTTAAAACGAGTTAGTTTGGTGAACACATTCAACACGATGAATGTTACCAGTATAAAATCACTAAAGTTTGAAATATAGTCAAGTAGATTGACACTCAAACAAGACAATCACATTTGCCTAAAGTGATGTATACATTTCCATTGTTGTTTCCTTGAAATCATGTATTGTTACCAATTGGCATCCAAGTCTAATATTCTAGATAGACTCATTATGACCTTGTGTACTCCACTTGGTCACATGTTTGCAATATTTAATTGAATTACCAAAATTCTTTTTGCCAAGCATTCCAGATTCTTATCAAATGCAAGTTACCCCCACATTTAAGTCTTATTGGATAACCTTATCCAATCACTAAGATGGGTAATGAAAGGTTCTCTCTTTCACGCGAGGTTTGAGAAAGCATTCTCAAATACCATTTCAACAGATCCTAATGGGTTGTTTCTTAATTGGCTCCTCCCCCCACATTGCTTGCACTTTGATAAGGTCTAGGCAACATATGCCTTTGTGTGACCTTCCCACACTTACTAGTGTATGAGTTCTCCTCATGATCTAGTTAATCGTCTTTCATAAGTTATCCCCTTATGATTGAATGGTTTTGTCTATACACAACTTCGTTCTTGTGTGTACACATATTATGAATGTTTCAAGTTAATTTAATCTCCTCAGAGCATTAACAAGTACCAGTCTAACATGCTTTAGACTAAAATACTCTAGCATGTGAATAGAAGATGCATCATTCTGATTCTTCACAGCCTTAAGAGATACCTCACTATCTCTTGCCAACATTCATTCCTTTGTTTAGACAAATTAATGAGACTTTATTCATCATCCCAACACCTCGGTATTTAGGAAAGTCTCAAAAGTTAAAGTATGTTAATCAAACATACTTAACTTCCTTAGTCAAATTAGGATATGTGTCTTTGTTCTCCAAAAGCTTCACCATTTACTCATAAGAACTTCAAACATGAGTCTTAAAACGAGTTAGTTTGGTGAACACGTTCAACACGATGAATGTTACCAGTATAAAATCACTAAAGTTTGAAATATAGTCAAGTAGATTGACACTCAAATAAGACAATCACATTTGCCTAAAGTGATGTATGCATTTCCATTGTTGTTTCCTTGAAATCATGTATTGTTACCAATTGGCATCCAAGTCTAATATTCTAGATAGACTCATTATGACCTTGTGTACTCCACTTGGTCACATGTTTGCAATATTTAATTGAATTACCAAAATTCTTATTGCCAATCATTCCAGATTCTTATCAAATGCAAGTTACCCCCACATTTAATTCTTATTGGATAACCTTATCCAATCACTAAGATGGGTAATGAAAGGTTCTCTCTTTCACGTGAGGTTTGAGAAAGCATTCTCAAATACCATTTCAACAGATCCTAATGGGTTGTTTCTTAATTGGCTCCTCCCCCCACATTGCTTGCACTTTGATAAGGTCTAGGCAACATATGCCTTAGTGTGACCTTCCCACACTTACTAGTGTATGAGTTCTCCTCATGATCTAGTTAATCGTCTTTCATAAGTTATCCCCTTATGATTGAATGGTTTTGTCTATACACAACTTCGTTCTTGTGTGTACACATATTATGAATGTTTCAAGTTAATTTAATCTCCTCAGAGCATTAACAAGTACCAGTCTAACATGCTTTAGACTAAAATACTCTAGCATGTGAACAGAAGATGCATCATTCTGATTCTTCACAGCCTTAAGAGATACCTCACTATCTCTTGCCAACATTCATTCCTTTGTTTAGACAAATTAATGAGACTTTATTCATCATCCCAACACCTCGGTATTTAGGAAAGTCTCAAAAGTTAAAGTATGTTAATCAAACATACTTAACTTCCATAGTCAAATTAGGATATGTGTCTTTGTTCTCCAAAAGCTTCACCATTTACTCATAAGAACTTCAAACATGAGTCTTAAAACGAGTTAGTTTGGTGAACACATTCAACACGATGAATGTTACCAGTATAAAATCACTAAAGTTTGAAATATAGTCAAGTAGATTGACACTCAAACAAGACAATCACATTTGCCTAAAGTGATGTATACATTTCCATTGTTGTTTCCTTGAAATCATGTATTGTTACCAATTGGCATCCAAGTCTAATATTCTAGATAGACTCATTATGACCTTGTGTACTCCACTTGGTCACATGTTTGCAATATTTAATTGAATTACCAAAATTCTTATTGCCAAGCATTCCAGATTCTTATCAAATGCAAGTTACCCCCACATTTAAGTCTTATTGGATAAACTTATCCAATCACTAAGATGGGTAATGAAAGGTTCTCTCTTTCACGCGAGGTTTGAGAAAGCATTCTCAAATACCATTTCAACAGATCCTAATGGGTTGTTTCTTAATTGGCTCCTCCCCCCACATTGCTTGCACTTTGATAAGGTCTAGGCAACATATGCCTTAGTGTGACCTTCCCACACTTACTAGTGTATGAGTTCTCCTCATGATCTAGTTAATCGTCTTTCATAAGTTATCCCCTTATGATTGAATGGTTTTGTCTATACACAACTTCGTTCTTGTGTGTACACATATTATGAATGTTTCAAGTTAATTTAATCTCCTCAGAGCATTAACAAGTACCAGTCTAACATGCTTTAGACTAAAATACTCTAGCATGTGAACAGAAGATGCATCATTCTGATTCTTCACAGCCTTAAGAGATACCTCACTATCTCTTGCCAACATTCATTCCTTTGTTTAGACAAATTAATGAGACTTTATTCATCATCCCAACACCTCGGTATTTAGGAAAGTCTCAAAAGTTAAAGTATGTTAATCAAACATACTTAACTTCCATAGTCAAATTAGGATATGTGTCTTTGTTCTCCAAAAGCTTCACCATTTACTCATAAGAACTTCAAACATGAGTCTTAAAACGAGTTAGTTTGGTGAACACATTCAACACGATGAATGTTACCAGTATAAAATCACAAAAGTTTGAAATATAGTCAAGTAGATTGACACTCAAACAAGACAATCACATTTGCCTAAAGTGATGTATACATTTCAATTGTTGTTTCCTTGAAATCATGTATTGTTACCAATTGGCATCCAAGTCTAATATTCTAGATAGACTCATTATGACCTTGTGTACTCCACTTGGTCACATGTTTGCAATCTTTAATTGAATTACCAAAATTCTTATTGCCAAGCATTCCAGATTCTTATCAAATGCAAGTTACCCCCACATTTAAGTCTTATTGGATAACCTTATCCAATCACTAAGATAGGTAATGAAAGGTTCTCTCTTTCACGCGAGGTTTGAGAAAGCATTCTCAAATACCATTTCAACAGATCCTAATGGGTTGTTTCTTAATTGGCTCCTCCCCCCACATTGCTTGCACTTTGATAAGGTCTAGGCAACATATGCCTTAGTTTGACCTTCCCACACTTACTAGTGTATTAGTTCTCCTCATGATCTAGTTAATCGTCTTTCATAAGTTATCCCCTTATGATTGAATGGTTTTGTCTATACACAACTTCGTTCTTGTGTGTACACATATTATGAATGTTTCAAGTTAATTTAATCTCCTCAGAGCATTAACAAGTACCAGTCTAACATGCTTTAAAATACTCTAGCATGTGAACAGAAGATGCATCATTCTGATTCTTCACAGCCTTAAGAGATACCTCACTATCTCTTGCCAACATTCATTCCTTTGTTTAGACAAATTAATGAGACTTTATTCATCATCCCAACACCTCGGTATTTAGGAAAGTCTCAAAAGTTAAAGTATGTTAATCAAACATACTTAACTTCCTTAGTCAAATTAGGATATGTGTCTTTGTTCTCCAAAAGCTTCACCATTTACTCATAAGAACTTCAAACATGAGTCTTAAAACGAGTTAGTTTGGTGAACACATTCAACACGATGAATGTTACCAGTATAAAATCACTAAAGTTTGAAATATAGTCAAGTAGATTGACACTCAAACAAGACAATCACATTTGCCTAAAGTGATGTATACATTTCCATTGTTGTTTCCTTGAAATCATGTATTGTTACCAATTGGCATCCAAGTCTAATATTCTAGATAGACTCATTATGACCTTGTGTACTCCACTTGGTCACATGTTTGCAATATTTAATTGAATTACCAAAATTCTTATTGCCAAGCATTCCATATTCTTATCAAATGCAAGTTACCCCCACATTTAAGTCTTATTGGATAACCTTATCCAATCACTAAGATGGGTAATGAAAGGTTCTCTCTTTCACGCGAGGTTTGAGAAAGCATTCTCAAATACCATTTCAACAGATCCTAATGGGTTGTTTCTTAATTGGCTCCTCCCCCCACATTTCTTGCACTTTGATAAGGTCTAGGCAACATATGCCTTAGTGTGACCTTCCCACACTTACTAGTGTATGAGTTCTCCTCATGATCTAGTTAATCGTCTTTCATAAGTTATCCCCTTATGATTGAATGGTTTTGTCTATACACAACTTCGTTCTTGTGTGTACACATATTATGAATGTTTCAAGTTAATTTAATCTCCTCAGAGCATTAACAAGTACCAGTCTAACATGCTTTAGACTAAAATACTCTAGCATGTGAATAGAAGATGCATCATTCTGATTCTTCACAGCCTTAAGAGATACCTCACTATCTCTTGCCAACTTTTATTCCTTTGTTTAGACAAATTAATGAGACTTTATTCATCATCCCAACACCTCGGTATTTAGGAAAGTCTCAAAAGTTAAAGTATGTTAATCAAACATACTTAACTTCCTTAGTCAAATTAGGATATGTGTCTTTGTTCTCCAAAAGCTTCACCATTTACTCATAAGAACTTCAAACATGAGTCTTAAAACGAGTTAGTTTGGTGAACACGTTCAACACGATGAATGTTACCAGTATAAAATCACTAAAGTTTGAAATATAGTCAAGTAGATTGACACTCAAACAAGACAATCACATTTGCCTAAAGTGATGTATGCATTTCCATTGTTGTTTCCTTGAAATCATGTATTGTTACCAATTGGCATCCAAGTCTAATATTCTAGATAGACTCATTATGACCTTGTGTACTCCTCTTGGTCACATGTTTGCAATATTTAATTGAATTACCAAAATTCTTATTGCCAAGCATTCCAGATTCTTATCAAATGCAAGTTACCCCCACATTTAAGTCTTATTGGATAACCTTATCCAATCACTAAGATGGGTAATGAAAGGTTCTCTCTTTCACGCGAGGTTTGAGAAAGCAATCTCAAATACCATTTCAACAGATCCTAATGGGTTGTTTCTTAATTGGCTCCTCCCCCCACATTGCTTGCACTTTGATAAGGTCTCGGCAACATATGCCTTAGTGTGACCTTCCCACACTTACTAGTGTATGAGTTCTCCTCAGGATCTAGTTAATCGTCTTTCATAAGTTATCCCCTTATGATTGAATGGTTTTGTCTATACACAACTTCGTTCTTGTGTGTACACATATTATGAATGTTTCAAGTTAATTTAATATCCTCAGAGCATTAACAAGTACCAGTCTAACATGCTTTAGACTAAAATACTCTAGCATGTGAACAGAAGATGCATCATTCTGATTCTTCACAGCCTTAAGAGATACCTCACTATCTCTTGCCAACATTCATTCCTTTGTTTAGACAAATTAATGAGACTTTATTCATCATCCCAACACCTAGGTATTTAGGAAAGTCTCAAAAGTTAAAGTATGTTAATCAAACATACTTAACTTCCTTAGTCAAATTAGGATATGTGTCTTTGTTCTCCAAAAGCTTCACCATTTACTCATAAGAACTTCAAACATGAGTCTTAAAACGAGTTAGTTTGGTGAACACATTCAACACGATGAATGTTACCAGTATAAAATCACTAAAGTTTGAAATATAGTCAAGTAGATTGACACTCAAACAAGACAATCACATTTGCCTAAAGTGATGTATACATTTCCATTGTTGTTTCCTTGAAATCATGTATTGTTACCAATTGGCATCCAAGTCTAATATTCTAGATAGACTCATTATGACCTTGTGTACTCCTCTTGGTCACATGTTTGCAATATTTAATTGAATTACCAAAATTCTTATTGCCAAGCATTCCAGATTCTTATCAAATGCAAGTTACCCCCACATTTAAGTCTTATTGGATAACCTTATCCAATCACTAAGATGGGTAATGAAAGGTTCTCTCTTTCACGCGAGGTTTGAGAAAGCAATCTCAAATACCATTTCAACAGATCCTAATGGGTTGTTTCTTAATTGGCTCCTCCCCCCACATTGCTTGCACTTTGATAAGGTCTCGGAAACATATGCCTTAGTGTGACCTTCCCACACTTACTAGTGTATGAGTTCTCCTCATGATCTAGTTAATCGTCTTTCATAAGTTATCCCCTTATGATTGAATGGTTTTGTCTATACACAACTTCGTTCTTGTGTGTACACATATTATGAATGTTTCAAGTTAATTTAATATCCTCAGAGCATTAACAAGTACCAGTCTAACATGCTTTAGACTAAAATACTCTAGCATGTGAACAGAAGATGCATCATTCTGATTCTTCACAGCCTTAAGAGATACCTCACTATCTCTTGCCAACATTCATTCCTTTGTTTAGACAAATTAATGAGACTTTATTCATCATCCCAACACCTCGGTATTTAGGAAAGTCTCAAAAGTTAAAGTATGTTAATCAAACATACTTAACTTCCTTAGTCAAATTAGGATATGTGTCTTTGTTCTCCAAAAGCTTCACCATTTACTCATAAGAACTTCAAACATGAGTCTTAAAACGAGTTAGTTTGGTGAACACATTCAACACGATGAATGTTACCAGTATAAAATCACTAAAGTTTGAAATATAGTCAAGTAGATTGACACTCAAACAAGACAATCACATTTGCCTAAAGTGATGTATACATTTCCATTGTTGTTTCCTTGAAATCATGTATTGTTACTAATTGGCATCCAAGTCTAATATTCTAGATAGACTCATTATGACCTTGTGTACTCCACTTGGTCACATGTTTGCAATATTTAATTGAATTACCAAAATTCTTATTGCCAAGCATTCCAGATTCTTATCAAATGAAAGTTACCCCCACATTTAAGTCTTATTGGATAACCTTATCCAATCACTAAGATGGGTAATGAAAGGTTCTCTCTTTCACGCGAGGTTTGAGAAAGCATTCTCAAATACCATTTCAACAGATCCTAATGGGTTGTTTCTTAATTGGCTCCTCCCCCTACATTGCTTGCACTTTGATAAGGTCTAGGCAACATATGCCTTAGTGTGACCTTCCCACACTTACTAGTGTATGAGTTCTCCTCATGATCTAGTTAATCGTCTTTCATAAGTTATCCCCTTATGATTGAATGGTTTTGTCTATACACAACTTCGTTCTTGTGTGTACACATATTATGAATGTTTCAAGTTAATTTAATCTCCTCAGAGCATTAACAAGTACCAGTCTAACATGCTTTAGACTAAAATACTCTAGCATGTGAACAGAAGATGCATCATTCTGATTCTTCACAGCCTTAAGAGATACCTCACTATCTCTTGCCAACATTCATTCCTTTGTTTAGACAAATTAATGAGACTTTATTCATCATCCCAACACCTCGGTATTTAGGAAAGTCTCAAAAGTTAAAGTATGTTAATCAAACATACTTAACTTCCATAGTCAAATTAGGATATGTGTCTTTGTTCTCCAAAAGCTTCACCATTTACTCATAAGAACTTCAAACATGAGTCTTAAAACGAGTTAGTTTGGTGAACACATTCAACACGATGAATGTTACCAGTATAAAATCACAAAAGTTTGAAATATAGTCAAGTAGATTGACACTCAAACAAGACAATCACATTTGCCTAAAGTGATGTATACATTTCAATTGTTGTTTCCTTGAAATCATGTATTGTTACCAATTGGCATCCAAGTCTAATATTCTAGATAGACTCATTATGACCTTGTGTACTCCACTTGGTCACATGTTTGCAATATTTAATTGAATTACCAAAATTCTTATTGCCAAGCATTCCAGATTCTTATCAAATGCAAGTTACCCCCACATTTAAGTCTTATTGGATAACCTTATCCAATCACTAAGATGGGTAATGAAAGGTTCTCTCTTTCACGCGAGGTTTGAGAAAGCATTCTCAAATACCATTTCAACAGATCCTAATGGGTTGTTTCTTAATTGGCTCCTCCCCCCACATTGCTTGCACTTTGATAAGGTCTAGGCAACATATGCCTTAGTGTGACCTTCCCACACTTACTAGTGTATGAGTTCTCCTCATGATCTAGTTAATCGTCTTTCTTAAGTTATCCCCTTATGATTGAATGGTTTTGTCTATACACAACTTCGTTCTTGTGTGTACACATATTATGAATGTTTCAAGTTAATTTAATCTCCTCAGAGCATTAACAAGTACCAGTCTAACATGCTTTAGACTAAAATACTCTAGCATGTGAACAGAAGATGCATCATTCTGATTCTTCACAGCCTTAAGAGATACCTCACTATCTCTTGCCAACATTCATTCCTTTGTTTAGACAAATTAATGAGACTTTATTCATCATCCCAACACCTCGGTATTTAGGAAAGTCTCAAAAGTTAAAGTATGTTAATCAAACATACTTAACTTCCTTAGTCAAATTAGGATATGTGTCTTTGTTCTCCAAAAGCTTCACCATTTACTCATAAGAACTTCACACATGAGTCTTAAAACGAGTTAGTTTGGTGAACACATTCAACACGATGAATGTTACCAGTATAAAATCACAAAAGTTTGAAATATAGTCAAGTAGATTGACACTCAAACAAGACAATCACATTTGCCTAAAGTGATGTATACATTTCAATTGTTGTTTCCTTGAAATCATGTATTGTTACCAATTGGCATCCAAGTCTAATATTCTAGATAGACTCATTATGACCTTGTGTACTCCACTTGGTCATATGTTTGCAATATTTAATTGAATTACCAAAATTCTTATTGCCAAGCATTCCAGATTCTTATCAAATGCAAGTTACCCCCACATTTAAGTCTTATTGGATAACCTTATCCAATCACTAAGATGGGTAATGAAAGGTTCTCTCTTTCACGCGAGGTTTGAGAAAGCATTCTCAAATACCATTTCAACAGATCCTAATGGGTTGTTTCTTAATTGGCTCCTCCCCCCACATTGCTTGCACTTTGATAAGGTCTAGGCAACATATGCCTTAGTGTGACCTTCCCACACTTACTAGTGTATGAGTTCTCCTCATGATCTAGTTAATCGTCTTTCATAAGTTATCCCCTTATGATTGAATGGTTTTGTCTATACACAACTTCGTTCTTGTGTGTACACATATTATGAATGTTTCAAGTTAATTTAATCTCCTCAGAGCATTAACAAGTACCAGTCTAACATGCTTTAGACTAAAATACTCTAGCATGTGAACAGAAGATGCATCATTCTGATTCTTCACAGCCTTAAGAGATACCTCACTATCTCTTGCCAACATTCATTCCTTTGTTTAGACAAATTAATGAGACTTTATTCATCATCCCAACACCTCGGTATTTAGGAAAGTCTCAAAAGTTAAAGTATGTTAATCAAACATACTTAACTTCCTTAGTCAAATTAGGATATGTGTCTTTGTTCTCCAAAAGCTTCACCATTTACTCATAAGAACTTCAAACATGAGTCTTAAAACGAGTTAGTTTGGTGAACACGTTCAACACGATGAATGTTACCAGTATAAAATCACTAAAGTTTGAAATATAGTCAAGTAGATTGACACTCAAACAAGACAATCACATTTTCCTAAAGTGATGTATACATTTCCATTGTTGTTTCCTTGAAATCATGTATTGTTACCAATTGGCATCCAAGTCTAATATTCTAGATAGACTCATTATGACCTTGTGTACTCCACTTGGTCACATGTTTGCAATATTTAATTGAATTACCAAAATTCTTATTGCCAAGCATTCCAGATTCTTATCAAATGCAAGTTACCCCCACATTTAAGTCTTATTGGATAACCTTATCCAATCACTAAGATGGGTAATGAAAGGTTCTCTCTTTCACGCGAGGTTTGAGAAAGCATTCTCAAATACCATTTCAACAGATCCTAATGGGTTGTTTCTTAATTGGCTCCTCCCCCCACATTGCTTGCACTTTGATAAGGTCTAGGCAACATATGCCTTAGTGTGACCTTCCCACACTTACTAGTGTATGAGTTCTCCTCATGATCTAGTTAATCGTCTTTCATAAGTTATCCCCTTATGATTGAATGGTTTTGTCTATACACAACTTCGTTCTTGTGTGTACACATATTATGAATGTTTCAAGTTAATTTAATCTCCTCAGAGCATTAACAAGTACCAGTCTAACATGCTTTAGACTAAAATACTCTAGGATGTGAACAGAAGATGCATCATTCTGATTCTTCACAACCTTAAGAGATACCTCACTATCTCTTGCCAACATTCATTCCTTTGTTTAGACAAATTAATGAGACTTTATTCATCATCCCAACACCTCGGTATTTAGGAAAGTCTCAAAAGTTAAAGTATGTTAATCAAACATACTTAACTTCCTTAGTCAAATTAGGATATGTGTCTTTGTTCTCCAAAAGCTTCACCATTTACTCATAAGAACTTCAAACATGAGTCTTAAAACGAGTTAGTTTGGTGAACACATTCAACACGATGAATGTTACCAGTATAAAATCACAAAAGTTTGAAATATAGTCAAGTAGATTGACACTCAAACAAGACAATCACATTTGCCTAAAGTGATGTATACATTTCCATTGTTGTTTCCTTGAAATCATGTATTGTTACCAATTGGCATCCAAGTCTAATATTCTAGTTAGACTCATTATGACCTTGTGTACTCCACTTGGTCACATGTTTGCAATATTTAATTGAATTACCAAAATTCTTATTGCCAAGCATTCCAGATTCTTATCAAATGCAAGTTACCCCCACATTTAAGTCTTATTGGATAACCTTATCCAATCACTAAGATGGGTAATGAAAGGTTCTCTCTTTCACGCGAGGTTTGAGAAAGCATTCTCAAATATCATTTCAACAGATCCTAATGGGTTGTTTCTTAATTGGCTCCTCCCCCCACATTGCTTGCACTTTGATAAGGTCTAGGCAACATATGCCTTAGTGTGACCTTCCCACACTTACTAGTGTATGAGTTCTCCTCATGATCTAGTTAATCGTCTTTCATAAGTTATCCCCTTATGATTGAATGGTTTTGTCTATACACAACTTCGTTCTTGTGTGTACACATATTATGAATGTTTCAAGTTAATTTAATCTCCTCAGAGCATTAACAAGTACCAGTCTAGCATGCTTTAGACTAAAATACTCTAGCATGTGAACAGAAGATGCATCATTCTGATTCTTCACAGCCTTAAGAGATACCTCACTATCTCTTGCCAACATTCGTTCCTTTGTTTAGACAAATTAATGAGACTTTATTCATCATCCCAACACCTCGGTATTTAGGAAAGTCTCAAAAGTTAAAGTATGTTAATCAAACATACTTAACTTCCTTAGTCAAATTAGGATATATGTCTTTGTTCTCCAAAAGCTTCACCATTTACTCATAAGAACTTCAAACATGAGTCTTAAAACGAGTTAGTTTGGTGAACACATTCAACACGATGAATGTTACCAGTATAAAATCACTAAAGTTTGAAATATAGTCAAGTAGATTGACACTCAAACAAGACAATCACATTTGCCTAAAGTGATGTATACATTTCCATTGTTGTTTCTTTGAGATCATGTATTGGGATACTCTCCTAAATTAAAGGATAAATTATCCACATAGTTCAAACAACATTGATGGTGGTAGACGCAACTACAAATCCATCGTTATTGTAAGTCTCCTATAATAAATCTCGCACGGTTTATTAAAGTCTATTACAATAATAACATATATTTCTTTCATATGTTATAATTCACAAATGTGAATCTTCACAATGTTGATACTCTCAACATATCTTGTATCCATATTAATACACTCATCACATGGTGTGAGATGTCTCATCCTTGACATTTAGTCATGGTGACAACTCACAAATTGTCTTTGTGCAAATACCTTCTTGCACTATCCGTTATACTATAAACATTTGATTAATTTCTGTGTATGGGTTATCCGAAGATATTGAACCCAAACAATATTTGAAAGCAAATCAATAAAATGCTATAGTTTAACGAGTAATTGGATGATTTGTAGACATCAAATCTCTTAGTGTTCTTATCTTGAACACTAGCATTATCCAATATGTTAATAATATCTTTAGACTCATATGAGAGACCGAATCAACACAACTCCCCCACAATGCTCTGATAGCATTGAATGAGAAAAGTTTTATTAGGATTAAAATCCCAAACTCATCTCATAGTGAGATTGAGTATCCATCTCTAGTAGGCTTACTAGAAGATATTATACCCTTTTGAGATGTTTAGGAACATATAAAGTAACTCTCAAAACTAGGGTACTTAATGTAGATAACCTCGGTTCTACATTTTCGTATTGATGTCTAACGACCATCAATAAGTGCCATGCTTCTCTCAACAAGGAGATAGTTTTTAATGTTGAATCGTTTGCCATAACAGGAACATATGCTTCAAACAGTAAGAACTATTCACGAACACCAAATGTCCGCATGATTTCGTACATCTCCGAAATCGTTCCCACGATGTCTTCAAGTGATATAATTAGGCTCCCCCGTACAGGAACTCCATGCAATCACAACATCACTCGTTTGAGGTTCTCCCTCAGTGGTTCTCCCACCTTGAACAGTTGTTACTCTATTCAACAACAAGATGTTTATAAAGTAAACTACACGCACGTAGTTACATTTGAACAATTAAGTTGTTCACAACAACACCAAGTTGTTTAAATTCGCTTTTAAGCCTCTAGGTTTAAAAAAATATTATGTAACACGCTCGTTATAATATTCCAGCCACTTCTAACCCACTTGTTAGAATATTAACCGATTTGACAAAACCATTTTTTTAAAGACCTTTTGGTTTATACATTAAACCGCTTCTAACATGCTCGTTGGAGAATTAAACGTTTAGACAAAAGCTTCTAACATGCTCGTTAGAGAACTAAACGTTTAGACAAAACATATTGAAGCCTTTAAATCGTTTCTAACACGCTCGTTAGAAAAAAAAATAAGCGTTTAGATAAAACGTATTGAAACCTTTAAATCGTTTCTAACACGCTCGTTAGAATATATTTTTTTTTATGTTTAGATAAAACGTTTTGAAGCCTTTAAATCGTTTCTAACACGCTAGTTAGAAAAAAAAATAAACGTTTACATAAAACGTATTAAAAATTTTGGTTTCCAAAAATTAAACCATTTTAATATGCTCGTTAAAAATTTTTAAACCTTCGCAAAGTAATCTTTTCTAACACGCTCGTTAGAAAATAACCGAATTCTAATGCCTTTGGTTAAACAAATATAATCATTTCTTACACGCTCGTTAGAAAATATAACTGCTTAGACAAAACCATTTCTAAGGCCTTTGGTTAATAAAATAAACCGTTTCTAACACGCTCGTTAGAAAATAAAACGCTTAGGCAAAACGTTTCCATACATTGGTTAATACAAATAAACCGTTTCTAATATGCTCATCAGAAAATTAACATTTAGACATAAACGTCTTAATAACTTTGTTTATACATAATAAACCGTTTCTAACACGCTCCTTAGAAAAAGTAAACATTTAGACAAATGTTTTAAGCTTTGATTTATAAAATAATATGAATTTAACACGCATGTTAAAAACGTCGACAGTTACACAAAATGTTTATTTATTTTAAAAATTAACCCCTTTCCAACACGCACGTTATATTGTTAAACGTTTACAAAACATTTTAACTGATGTGGGTTGATAAAATACACCACTTCTAACACACCTATTAGAAAGTAAAAATGTATAAGCCTTTATTATTTTATAATATTTTTAAACGCTTGTTAAAACTAAACGTACGCAAACGTTTTTATGGTTTAGAAAACATCTTTTCTAATACGCACATTAGAAACTACATGTTCGAAAACATTTGAAACCAATAGTATTTAACCAAATAATAGTTTCTAACACGCTCGTTAGAAAGAAAAGATAAAACGTTGACAAACGTTTTATTTAATGGGTTTTACAAAATCCACTTTTTCTAACACGCTCATTAGGAAAAAAAATGATAAAACGTCGACAAACGTTTTATTTTATGGGTTTTACAAAAAATAAATTTTCTAACACGCTCATTAGAAAAATTCAAATACTTCAAAACGCATTTTGAAACACTTATACTTTTATATATGATTCGATTTAACGAAACATGACCAAAACCCATGAACTTGAAAGTGTTAAATCAAAACATTCGTTTTTGGATTCTATATTGTTCTCCGATAATTAATCCGACTCGTTTGTATTACATACAAGAATTCCCAAATTTTATTTGAAAACTTGTAACAAAAATTTTCCAAGTAGAAATCTATTTATAACCATTTCAATAATCTAAGATCCTTATTATAAGGTTTAGATTTTGACCGAGGATCGTGTTTGACACGGGGCCCTTAAAACAAATTCCGGGTCTCTCCCCGTTTTGTTTCCCATGGTACAACAGCCTAAGAAGTATGTACTGCCGGGGAAGGCTCTAGCACCCGAATTGTACCTTAAAGAAAATGATGAAGATGATTAAAGAATTGTTGGAATTCTTTAGCGAGAAAGAAGAAGAGAACACTAGAGAGATTGTGTTGTTTGGTGCATTTTTCAACTAAGAAACACCTTGGTATTTATAGTTGAAAAAGAAGTTGAAACACCGCCATTCTCTATAAACTCATGAGTTGAAACACCTCATACTCCATAAACTCATGAGTTGAAACATCTTAAAACATTTAAGATTTTTGACTAAAACATCCGGTGGTTAAAGACATGTTGAATGAATTTGAATTAGTCATAGTTGGTGTTTCAACTAAATAAACTTGAATAAAAAATAATACAAGTTTATATAATTTTATTTTCACAAAATATTTTCCAACAGGTCCGCCTTTTCACTTTTATTTAACGGCAAACAAACAATATGATATGTATATATAGAAGTAGCAATAGCTAGATCCGTTAATTACATCCATCAAGACGAGAAAGGAAAAAACCGTTAGTCATTTGGTGCAATGGTAGCTCCTAAGGCTTCTTATAGGTTTTGGGTTCAAGTCTCACATGAAGCAGTTATTTGGGTTGAGACAGGGGGTTTTCTTAGTTACGGGTTTCCTCCTGGGTTGGGGGTTCGATCCGGATTGGTGGGATTGTTGGACCCGATTTAGATAACATCTATCTCCCAAGAGGATCTTGGTGTCTTTTTTCCAAAAAAAATAAGGGAAAGGAAAAAAAAAATAAAACAGGCTACCGTCAAATTAGAACAAAGAAAATTACACCATTGAATTCAAGACAAACTACGAATCCTAGCACAAACCTTGATCCAAATAAACCCTAGGACCTTTAATTATGCGATAACCATAGGAAAGGAAGTCTGATGATGATTGAAAATTGAATCATTCCGAGCCTTCCAAATGCACCAAACAGCGGTAAGAATAACCCCATGGATAGCTTTCCGCCACTTCTTGGACCCGTGGAGAGAGTTGTGCAAATCCAAGAGGTCGCAAATTCCAAAAGCATACAATTTGCACCAAGTAGAAATGTAGTCCCACACCATTTGTGCAAATGAACAAGCAATAAAGATGTGCTCGACAGATTCCGCTGCCACACCACAGAAAACACAAGTAGGGGACGGCATCAAAGTATCAGCAGTCAGAAGACGAACCTGAACGGCTCTCCAAGCAAGAAAATCAACTTTCCCTGGAACCCAATTGTTCCGGACGAACCGGAAAGCAGGCTCTGACCAGTTGGCGAATGGACATAGCATTTTAGGCTTTTAACCGAAAAGGCACCCGACCCATCTAAGGACCAAGACCATCGATCCACACCCAAATGCAAGGAAACAGATTGAAGCAGAATGGACAGTTGTTGTAATTCTCGGACTTCCTCCGCAGACTAAGGTATCCTTTTCCATTTAGGCAACCAACAAACCGAACCATTAGATAGCAAAAGATGATCCGCAACAACGCAAGGTCTTACCATTTCAAGCACGAAAATATTAGAAAATCTAGAAGGCAGTGGGACAGATTCAATCAAATTGTCAAACCAAAACATGATTTCTGAACCGCTCCCCAAGACACCTTTAATAACTTTATTAGTGTCAATACCAAACTTTAGCAAATCATGTGAGACTTTGAAGATTTGCTTCCATGTACCGGGATTTGAGACTCTGGCCAGAATGGAGGTCCGGGATTTCAAGTTAAAGTGAATCGACCAAATTACTTTTCTCCAAAGACCATATGTTTTCTTGTTTAAAACGCCTCCAACATTTGGAAAGCATAGCCATATTAGCTACCTGGGGAGAGCCGATAACTAGCCCACCTTGATCTTTCGGAGCCATAATCTCTTTCCATGAGACCCATTTATTTTTAGCTTTATCCAAGGAACCTATAACATCCCAAAAATAAAAATGAGAAATAAAAATAACGAGTTCAAGCGGGACGAATGGAATGAACGGACAGAGGTACGCGGGCCGGGTTTGGGGCGAGCTGGTCACGAGGTGGGCTTGGGGAGGGGAGGCCTCTCCCATAAATACCCCCAACACATCCACCTTCTCTCATTTTGCATCTTTAGAGAGAGAAATCGTAGAGAGAGAAAGTTGACGAATCGAACCAAGATTGAAGGAAAGCGTTACTACTGAACTCGTGAGCAGGACCTCCGAATCAGAATCTCGATTCAGGTAACAACTCGAGCTAGATTTGAGATTTTTGGTTATGTTGGGTTTTTCGGGTTTTGGGTAAAAAGGTAATGTTTTTACGGATTAAACTTGAAAATAAGTTTAGGTCTAGCATCTAAAAGGAAAACCGAACATTTTGAGCAAAGAAAGTTTGGGTTTTGACATGATCAGATTCGCATGCAAGAACTTCGGATTTTTGGGGAAGATGACTGCCCGACAGGCGAACTTATCAAGTTCGCCTGGCAAGGGTGGGGCGAACTTATCAAGTTCGCTTGACAAGTTCGCTTATGGCATCAAGGGGCGAACCTGGTTATGTTCGCCTAGTAAGTTCTCCCGGTCAAGTTAAGCGAACTTAGGACAAGTTCGCGTATATGTTCGCCTAGACTAGGGCCAATGAACTTAGCCTTAAGTTCGCCTAGATCAGACTGCGTAAAAGTGTGTAATTTAGATTAGGTCTGATGTGTATTTAACTAATCAATTCAGATCGGAAGTGACGTTGTTGGACAACCCAGATTAGCTTATCAGGTGAGTTCTAGAGCCCTGTTTTAAATGTTTTTGGGCTGGTGTGCATACTTACGAAATGATGTTTAACGAAACGATGTTTTATGAAACGATGTTTACGAAAGGAAAGCTGAAATGTGTTTATGAAGTGTTTTGCCAAAGAGGTTTACGAACGTTTTACATGATGAAATGTTTTATAATAAAACGTACGAATGCTTTAACTAAAATGATGTAAAGGCGGTAACGGTTTTATAAAAGTCACGAATGAACGAATCTGCCACGAGTTCCTACGGGAACTAAGGTATGTATGCATGAATGGGCATTACCCTTATGGGGGCCTTTGTGGCTGGGTAACGGTTGTACAACTAGGTGGATAAAGGGGTGACGACGGTCACCATGGTATTACCGGGATCCCTATGGAAGGTACTATTCATTGCAGGGAAATAGTGTCTAAGGTACGGGTTGGTATTGAATGCCTTTGAGGTATCGGCCCCTAGGAGTTCTTCACCCGAAGACAGTACGGTGTTGATGGGCCTAGTGGTGGTGTGCCTCAGGGTTTCTCAGCCAACCGATGATGTGGAATTGACGGTTACGAAAAGGCGCAGATTCGGTTCATGTTGACTTATGTTATGATGATATGATTACGAGGTTTTGATGATGTTAAGTTATTGCATGTTTTTACGTACGGTTTTATTAAATGAATGAATGTTATGTTTTTTGGCAAAAGTAAATGCTAAAGTTTTATGTAATGCTAGAACTCACCAGCGTAGCTGACTTTTTAGTATGTACATTCAGGTTAAGGCGGGTTATGAGGATGGACGGGGATGATTGGCTAGCGAGATGAGTTACCCGGCTGATCATAAAGACTGACATCCCGTTATTTTTTAGTTATGATGTATTTATGTTTTAGACAATGTTTACGCTTTCGCATGTTTAAACAATGTTGACGTTATGTTTGAATGAAATTTTTCGCTGCGTTATTTGATATTCAAGTTCAAGAACTGTTTGTGAATGAGTAAATCAACAAGTGAGGCCTCCCGGGTTTGGGGCCTTATAGAACCTCCCTGTAGAAAATCCCTTCTCACTCTTTCCAAATTGTTTAAAACCTGAATAGGAGCCCTGTACAAAGAAAAATAATAAAGGGGTAAGGAGTTTAATACATGTTTAATGAGCGTAATATGGCCCCCAAAAGACAAGTGATTAGCTTTCCAGGTGGAAACACGACTTTTAAACGTATCAATAACCGAATTCATGTTCTTGGACAAGTTCATATTTGCTCCAACTTGTAACACAGTGTATTTGAATGGAAATGATCTGGCATTGCTATGGAGATGGCCAGCCATGCTTTGGATTTCTGATTGATCAACCCCAATATGATAGAGACAGCTTTTTGCCAAGTTTATTTTCAGGCCCGAAGCGAGATAGAAACACCACAAAATCCTTCCCATGTTGAGTACGTTTAACGGAATCCAATCCCCGATGAAGACCACATCGTCTGTAAATAGAAAATGAGACTAATGCAAACCATTAGTGTAGGACTTACTACAAAATAAGTAACCATTAGAGACTAAATTATTATCAGTCTCGAATACCTAATATCTGGGACTGATTTCTATGCGCCTTATGCTAGCGACTGACAATCAGTCGCTAGTATTTTGGCACCTCATATAAGACTAAACTTTAGTCACAAATATGTTTTGGCACCTCATATAAGACTAAACTTTAGTCACAAATATGTTAGCGTTTGGAGGGAAACTTTTTTGCTACTGAATGTCAGTCCTAAATATGTTCCCCACGTAATGAAAAATGGTGCAAATGTATGGGACTGATAGTTAGTCTACGAAAAATTATGTATCCGAAGAATTATTTTTCTTCTTTAAAAAACATAAAGAAGACTAAATAACATGATATCTAAGACTATCTTTCAGTCACTAAAACAAACATATCAAGGACTGAAATCATTTGTATCATGGACTACTTCTCAATCTTCAAAACATCTTATCAAGGACTCAGTTGTTATGGAAGCCAAAGCTAATGAAACGTATTTGAGACAAAATGGATGCGGTTTAAGGACTAATTTTTAGTCTCTAAAAACATGGTATCATAGACTGCTTTTTAGTGCTTAAAAACATGGTATCAAAGATTGATTTTCATTACTTAATAACTAGGTATCAAAGACTAATTCTTCGGTTCTTAAAAACAAGGTATCAAAGATGGATATTCAATGCTTAAAAACATGGTATCAAAACTGATTTTCAGTTATGATAAAATGTATTTGGGACTGAAGTGACGTGGTACTGGTGTCATACAATCAGGACTGATTTTCAGTTACTGATAACACTATCTAGGACTAGGAATAGGTGATTGGCTCGTGACTAGCAAAATAGTCCCCGATGACCATTAGGTACTGATTACACAATATCAGGGACTAGTTGTTCAGTCCCGAATATCCTTTTTTTGTAGTATATATACATGAGTAACAACATTCGACAACATGTCATCGATATAAGAACTAAAGAGTTATACTACGAACAAAAATATAGATAAGAAATGTCATTAAGAGTTAAACTAGCCTTACACGAAACTAAACTGAAAGACAAATGATTATTTACGTAATAATTATCTAAGATTATCCGGGATAATCAATGACGAAAGGAGATTGTAAATAGGAGTTACAAACGACAAAATTAACTAATCAGGCAAATTGAAATTACAGAATAATTTAGTTATATATATTGGATATATGTATATAATTAATTAAAAACGTTAATTAATTGTATTTATAAATATATATATATATATATAAAGGTTATATATTTAATTAACCAAAGTGTTTGGGTTAATTAGGATTATATAATAATCACGAGGTTTAAACTGTAACTTAAAACCCTAGACTTGGGGATTAAGTTACTCAAAACCTGTAAATACAAAGTTGTAGGAGATTTAATAAGTTACCATTAATTACAATTCTTGGATAATTGCTAAACCTTAATTCCCTCCCACTTTCCCTCCTAGCCGCTGTCACCTTAACCTAGCCAGCCAACCATAGTCGTGCTTTTGCCTTTCGTGTGCCCCAAGATGTTTCATACTCTGCCATATGTACCCTCAGTACTTTTGGGCATTTGCACGGACGTGCATCTCATTGCACGGCCGTGCATCTCATTGCACGGCCGTGCATCTCATTGCACACGGCCGTGCATTGCCTATTTTGGAGCTTATAAATAGATGGCTTGAGTTCTTCATTTAAGACACCACATTTCAGAGAAAACACACTCTCTTAGAGTTCGTAGTTGTATTTTAGAGTAGGTAGTAAAGAGTAGAGAGGCTCTTCCGGTTTGTTCGCAATAGAGGAGCCTGCGAAACTTAGCGTTATGCTTATTCGTATGGCCATTCGTGGTTAAAACCCTTTGTATTGCTTGGGTGAAGATGAAGTTTGGTGTATGTTAATGTTTAACTTATTAGTCTAACTAGGTTAGAAACCCCGTGTATTACACGGGTTGAATAAATGCAATGTTTTATACTTAGTAATAAATATTTACATATTACATATTTATGACATATTACATAGTTTTTTAATACAAATTCTAGAAACGTCATATAGTTACTTTTTAAAAATGTTTTATGAACAAACCTATTTTTTTTAAAATAAAAAACGTTTTATAAAAATAATTATAGGAAATCATTATTAATTAATAGGAGGGAGTTGCAGATAAACAAAAAATTATTAAAAAAACAATTAAAGAAAATTTGTATAATTAATAGGAGAGAGCGGCGAGAAAAAAAGATGAGAATGCATATGAGAGTGACATGTGTCCCACAAAAACCTTTATTTATTATAGAGTATAGATATAGATATAGATATAGATAGTATGTTTATGTTCTTTAATTATTCACTCTTAAAAACATCTTCATGATGGACTTTTTATTATTATCTAAATTAGTCTTTAAACTTGTGAGTGTTCTTGATTTTAAACTGTAGATCGTAAAACTTTTTTAATCAAATTTCTCTTGAAACTTGTGCGTCTTTATACAAGCGGATTTTGATAAGACAACTTAGTTGATATATAGAATTGTACGTCTTTATACGAGCTTTGTCATGAAACCAAGAGTTGGTGAACTCACGTTGGGAACGTTACGTCTTTATACATGATCTCACTGTTGCATCGCAACCCGGTGAACAAAGTCTAATCACTCTTTTAATAAAAATAAAGGTATTTAAGTTTGATGTCTTAAATCAACTCGTAGATAGATCTTAAGCAGACGAATGTACGGATTTATTGAAGAGTTGAGGGTAATGATGTCTCTAACCGGGAGTCTTACTATTTTATTATTAAGGAACATAATTGGTGAACCAATTGTTGTGATAATTAGGCTCTAGCGGTATACCGTTCACACATTTATATTAGTCATACCATCGGATTAGTTAACATAACATTATCATATACCAAGTGGATTCGAAGCACAAAGCAATACTCATTGTGACCTAATTATTCTCAAGCTATTTACTTTCCTATTATTTACTATTCTGTTATTTACATTTCTGTTACACACTTCACGCACATTTTGCATTTTCTGTTATTTACTTTATCGTCATTTACTTTTCTGCTTCACAAGCACACAAAACCCCCCTCATTAATTAAACTGGCTAAACGATAACAACAGTTGAGTATTAGAACTCAACCGTGTCTATTGGTTCGTTACTTGGTTCTTACCTAAACTATATTATGATGTGATAGATACACTTGCATATTGTGTGTGTTCTAAATTTGAGTACTTATCATTTTATAACTTTAAAACATAATCTCGTGAAAACACTTATTAACAAATAATAAAATATTTATTATATTTTATTAAATACTATAAACGCAACGCATCAATAATCACACCTATATTTGATTGGTTTTTAAGCATATTCATAGCAAAAAAATACGTAGTTGCTTCCTATTTGAATTTGTAGTCCATTTGTTCCGCGTATCAGAAAGGAAAGAATAAACAAAATGGAGACTTTTGGAAGTCAGAATCCATACGTGGGCGTACACACCCATGCCTCACTGAGAATAAGCATAGAATCAAGCCAGGAAATCAAATTAGCTAAAAGTACGGCGTATGTCCGTGCCTCCTTATGCACGTACGTGCATATCTCTAACATGTACCCCCCCAAAGGTCACTAAAAAATTTGAAGATTCGTTCATTGTATGAATGCACGTCGTGCGTCCAAAGGCACGAGTGTTCCTTTCCCCTTATCAGCCTATAAATAGTAGCTCACATCCAAGGGCGAAATTCCACTCTTCTAGCCTCGTTCTTTGTAAATAATAGTGTACCAAGTAGTGTAGAATTCTAATCTATCATATCCAAGTATTTAGAGGCAATCTATACTCACTTCACTTTGGATTTGATTTGATCATTAGATCATTCCATGATTATATCACCAAGTGACAAGTGTTAGTGTAGTCATTTGTCTAGCCATTCTTGGCTAGTTCTCTTGTATCACTTGGGTTTTGATGAACCTTGGTTTATTTTAATGTTTTAGTTTAATGTATGGGGTGTTCATGTTTCTTGGTTGATTTTTTACTATGTCTCTTGGTTAATTTTGTTACTATGATCTATGAGTTCTTGATTTCCTTTCACTAAAGTTTTAAATCTTGTGAATGTCTTAAGTAAGACATCTTGTTAAGCATTCAATCAAAGTTGTGTATTTTCATACAAGCCTTTGATGCTCGCATTGAACTTAACCACAGCTATGAACGGGCAGAGTTGGAGGCTACATAGGAGATCATAAGAAAACTCCAAGAAGAATTGTCGACAATGTCTCTGTTATACCCTTGGTACAGGTGTATGTTCACCTGAGAAGACCCGTCGGTAATCACTCGCTAAGATATCCATCGGGAATCCCTCTGTAATCTTCAGAAAATAAGTTACCGACGCTCATATTACGGACGGACTTTCACCAATATATTCTCGTCAGTAACCACTTTTACCGACGAAATTTTGACTAAGTATTTGTCAATGATATTCAATTGTTTAGTAGGGTTTTATGATTAGGTTGTTGGATATAAAATTGAAGTATAATATATTGTTATCTTATCGTAAAAGGTATTTACAAGTAAATTGAAGTATAGTATATAGTTGTGAAGTATATATTTTTTTTCCTAAAATAATATTATATAACCAGTAATATAATATTTTGTAATATAGTATTTTGATTATAAAATAGGATTAAGGAGGATTGATTGGAAAGATTGAGACGCAAATTTGGGAGGATTAGAATATGTGGCAACAACGATGTTGTACATAAGACACGTAGGCCCCGTCATTGTTGTTTTTAAGTTTTAAAAACCCACGGAATAAGGACCCATGCATTGCGCATGAAAGCTTGATTTCACTAAATTTAATATTCCAAACATTATAATTATAATTATAAATTATAAATTATAAACTAAGATTAAAATGAAACTTGAGGGAATAGTGTAGTTTCCAACTTTTCAAATTTGATCACTAAAGTTTTTTTTCATACTTTGAAAGAACTAAGAACTAATAGTTAACTTTTTATTCTTTTTATTTCTACCATCAAACTTTTGTTTTTTTTTGTTTTTACTTTTTTAATATTTTAATTTTAAACCCTTATACTATATAATATACGCTTTTAGCCCGTTTCATTTTCTATTAATTTCGTTTTCCTTTAATAACTTTCATTCGTTAACTTTTTTTCAAAATACGGAGGGGCGCGACAGTTTTTAGTTTTTTTTTCAACATTCCGATATAATTTTTTTAAACGGAGTTGTATTCAAAATCTAAGGTTTTTTTATCGTTACCTATAGCGAGAGCCGTTACCGTTGTCGTACCATGACGAGTCGAATCTGTTATGAGCGAACAACATCATTTTCGGTATTCATATTATCAGAAACCGTATCAGTATTCACTTTTATGGTTTTCGACGACCCGATCCATTAATTTTTTTTAATTTCTTTTTTTATTATTTAGTTTTATGTTTCTCTTTGACTATTTATATTTTTATCGATGCACTTACGTTTTAAAATTGTCAACGTTCTGCTTTAAATTTTATTAAAACGGAGTTGTATTCAAATTCGAGTGTTTTTTTCATATCATACACTATAATGAGTCTACGATTCAATTTAAATTTTATCCGCACAAACGAGTCAAACCAATAACGACTAGGCTCCCGCCGCGAAGCGCGGGAGTTAAAAACTAGTTTAATTTTATTTAGTTCAACATATAATCCAACAAAAACCTGACCTTTTATGTAAACAATTATAAAATGATTGTTAACATCTATTTTATTTTGATTAGAGATAAGTGGCGGACTTTCATGGGGTCAGAAATTTTTAGGTCTGTTGACTAGCGATATATAACGCGTATGTAACATTAAAAAAATTTTATGGGTGACGATCGAGGGCTATTGCAAAATTTTATGAGGGGCGGTCGGGATTTTAACACCTATATAACAATAAAAAATATAATGGAAGGCGGCTACCCTCCATAACCATCGTGTAGGTCCGCCTATGTTAGAGATGTTTCAAGCTTATTAAGAGACTATTAATTAGGAGAATCCAATATGTGTGTGTGTATATATGTGTGTATTATAATTACCAAAGGAGTCAAATCTACTGTATACACACTTTTCAGCCTGGTTTAGAAGAAACCCATGAGATAAGATCACCTCATCAAATTTATGATGCCACGGTTTAGGTGTTTGTTTCAAACCATACAAAGACATGAGTTACACACCTTGTGTTCTTGACCAAGTAATACAAAACCCTCATGTTGTTTCATGTATATCTCTACATCCAATTCACCATTCAAGAACGCGGTCTTAAAATCCTTTTAGTGAATTACCAAATTATGGACTGAAGTAAGAGCTATGAGGAGCATTACAGTGGAAATTCTAGCAACAGTAGCATATGAAGAGCCTATAAATATCCATTTGCAACCTAAAGATTTGCAACCAAGAGGTAAATCAATCAAATTTCATGTATTATTATGCATAATAGAATCCATCTCCTCTTGGATGACCTCTTCTTGAAAGTAAAATCCTTAGATGCCAGTGCTTTACTATATGTCTTAGGATCCTCCTCGATATTAAAGCAATATTGATACTTATGTTCAACCTAATTCATGGTTTCTTCCACTAAATAAAGATGAAATTCATAGCCAAAGGACTTAGTCTTTCTGTCTCTAGTACTTCTCCTAGGTTCATTAGGAGCAGCTACACTATCATTACCATGAGATGTGTTATCTGAATTAACAGATACATTCCCAACAGGATTAGAAATCCCACTTTGGGAATTATGAGTAACATCTCTTGGTCTAGGCATAGAAGGAAATCTATCTTTGTCAAAGATAGCATCCCTAGACTCTATCATTGGCGGACCTAAGGTGGTGTCAGCGGGTCAGCCGACACTGTTAAAATTTATTCTTTTATTATATATATGGTATATTTTCGAGTGACCCTCATACAATTTTAACACTGACCCCCATAAAATTTTGACATCGACCCTCAAGAAACATTTTTTAGGATTATAGATTTTATAAATAAAACCTATTAAACCAAACCTTTAACCATATAACAATTGACTCATAGCCCATCAATTATAAAACTCTTAAACCAAACCTTTAATATTTTATCCCAATAACCTTTAAACAAAATAGTACCAACTAAAACATAAACATATAAATAAATCCAATACCCATTTGAATATTTTAAACCTAATTAGCTATTGAAAAATAAGCTGATAGTTGTTTTTGTTATATTGAAAAAAAGTTGTTTATAAAAGTTCTTGAAAAGAAATGAAAACTCGTAAAGAACAATTATAGGGATATTGTTTTTTAATTATGCATTTCTAATGACAAACATCTTATTATTATTGTTTGTTTAAAATTTTGTTAATGTTCATCGTTTTATTGTGTGACCCGACCCAACATGACTCGGACCAAAAAATTAATATTTAATTATTGACAATCGACCTCAAAAAATTCTCGACCCCCATAAAAAAATCCTTGGGTCCGCCACTGAACTCTATGACAGTGTTCATAGAAACTAAGTCATTAGACTCTAATACATAGAACCTATAAGCTTTAAAATTTTCTACATATCCTATGAAAATGCAGTTTATTCCCCCTTTGTCTTAAGTTCAGTAAGACGTAAAACAGCCCAACATCCCCAGATTTTCAAATAATTCAAATTTGGAGATTTCCTTTTCCGTAACTCATATAGAGTTATTTTATTCTTTTTATTGAGAGTTCTGCTTAATAGAGAACATGCAGTTAGCATAGCTTCTCCCCATAATCCATCACTCAAACCAAAGTAAGATAACAGGAATTAACCATTTCCTTCAGGTTTCTATTTTAAGGAGGAGAGACGTATGTGGGTTTATGCATATCACAAAATGAGAGAGAGACTCGCAACAACCGATTTAGGGAGGAGGGACCTATGTGGGGGAGTTGAAAAGGGTAATTGCAAAGCAACGTGGGGGGAGAAAGACCTGCCATAAGAAATAAGAGGTCGATCCGTGTAAACTTTTTGGCAATCCGTGTGATAATTTAAGAATTTTATTTAACTCCCAAAATTTTATAATTTAAATGAACAGGATCTGCTAAAAATGAGTTTTTGGTATTTTAAGTGGTTGGGATTCAATCTAAACAAACACAAATGACGGTTCACTCTTCACTGTTTATACATATACTACGTTAAAATCATGTGTATTGCACGGGTTAAATAAATAAAATGTTATATATTTAGTAATAAAAATTTTATATTTTTAAAAACTCGTGTAATACATGGGTTGAATAAACCAGTATATTACATCGGTTGAATAAAATATAATGTAACTTGTTAACAAACACATTTGTCAAAATATGTTTTTAAAAAATGTAATTTGTCGTGACAGTTATAAGGTCTGTTAAGTTAGTTTTTAAAACATTTTTTTTCAACTGAGTATTAATTTTTTAATTTAATTGATAAATGTTAGTTCATATTAAGTTCATTTGATTGATGATATAATAACTATTTATAATTAAATAATAAGTATTTGTAATTAGATTTATTAATATAAAGATTATTATTTAATAGGAGAGAGAAATAGAAAACCTAATAATTAATATGAGAGAGATGCGAAAAAATAAAGATGATAAGTAATCAGAGAATGACACATGTCTTGAAGAGATTTTCATTTATTAGAGTTATAAGATATATATATATATATAGGGGAAGGATCAAGGGAAAAACACAAAGTTAGTCGAAAACCGAGAAAACCATTAAAACAATGTGTAATACTATAAGTTACGTATACGTAACCGCAATTTTCTGTTTTCTGTTTACGTATACATAACACTATGGGTTACGTATACGTAAGCCAATATTAAATGATTTTTTGATAAAAATGTGTAATATTACATTGATACTCTTATAAAAAAATAAAAATAAAAAATAAAAATTATTATATTATTGGTTAAAATTGGGTTTTTTAGTGGTTTTCTCGGTTTTCGCCTAACTATGAGGTTATATATTTTTATTTAATATAATTAGTATTCTTCCTTAATAATATATTTAAATTATCATTATTATTTAATAAGATATATGTGCATTTATTAGGAGAGATGGGCAGAAAAATTAATGTGAGAAGGCATAAGAAAGTGACAAGTGTCCACGTTAAACCTTTATTTATTAGTATAGATTAGTAATTTGATTTTTCTTTTTAACTTTTTTAAAGGCAGTTTTCTTAAACCCCTACTCTCTTCGGGAGCAACCCAAGTGTTTTCCTATGAGTCATGCATGTCTTTCTCTGTGGGTTGTAACCGTATGGACTCGAACCAGGGGATCTCCTCAATAAGAAACCACTATATAGAAAACTTCTTAACCATCAGGGCAGAACCCCAATGGCTAGTTTTTCTTTAACGAAGGGAAAGATGATCTTGTAAGTTTGGATTCAACACATGATTTCACACTCGTAGTTTTATCCAACATTTCAAAAAAAAGATTATCAACTTTTCATTGGTTTATTGTGTTAGTTGATTATTTTTTCATTAGTTTTTCAGACAAACGGTTTGAAATTCATTTAAAACTTTGAACTAAATAATAAGGGAAGTTAAAATATTTACAAACGATCTAGCCCATAAGGTGAATGGATGTTGGACTACAAGCCCACTCCTAAAATGCTTCATGGGTGGGTAATTAAGGGGGTGTTTGGGATTTCATTTCAAACTACTTATTAACTTATTACCTTTTTCAAAAAGGTAATAAGTTAAAAGTTTGTTTGGATAATTGATGAAAAAATTAATTTTAAAAGGGTGGAGAAGTTGTTTTGAAGAAGTAAGAATTTTTAATTTCTCCAAAAAGTCAAAAGTAGTTTTTGAAATGGAATCCCAAACACCCCCTAACTCTTTTTGCAACAATAAAATTTTGCGTAAATTACAAATTGCGTTCTTTTAGTATTATCTAAATTGTAAAATATGTCATTTAACTAATAAATTATAAATTACGTATTAAAACTTATTGCACGTTAGGGCTGGCATAACATGTCAGACACGACACGATAACTAATCGTGTCATTTTTTTCAAACACGAACACGAGCTGTTTAGAAACAGGTCATATGTTAAAGGACCTGTTTAGAAACAGGTCACCTGTTAAAGGACCTGTTTAGAGAGAATAAATATAACATATATAATGAAAGAAAAAAATACCAAATCTTCATAAAAATTGAAAATTTTGAATCATAGCATCCAATATCATAATAAACCATAAACCTTTCTAAAACAAAAACCCATAAAAGTCAAATCAAAATATTTATTAAGAACAATTCCAAGTTGCGGCTTGATAGAGTGTAAAAAAATTAGGTCAAAAGAATAAAGTTGGAGTCTAAAAAATATGGTTTGCCTATGCCTGATGCAAATCGCAAGGCTCTAAGTGTTTGGGCTTGGGCTGGGTAAAAGGATGTTAATTGTTAAGTGTTTAGGGTATGTTTGGTATGGGGTAATGGAATGGACGAAGGAATGGAATGGACGAAGAAATGGAATGGACGAGGTAATGAAATGGACAAAGGAATGAAATGGACCATTCCATTCCATTCCATTGTCTTGTTTGGTTACCATGAGGGAATGAAATAAATCATTACTTTATATTGTTTGGTAGGCTAAAAAAGACGAAGAAATAAAATCGGTGGTGAGTGGCGGTGGTGGGTGACGGTGGGTGATGGCCGGTGATGGCGGCGGTGGAAGGAGATGGTGGTGGTGGGTGGTGGAGGAGGCGATAGTGGTTGCGGTGGGAAGTGGGGGTGGGGGTGGGTGGTGGTGGCGGCGAGAGATGGCAGTGGGTTGTGGAGGCGGCGACGGCGGTGGTGGTGGTGGTGGGTGGTGGAGGCGGTGGTGGCAGGTGGTGGTAGTGGGTAGTGGTGGGTGGTGGTAGGAGGATGTGGTAGTGATAAAGGGTGAAAGTGGGGATGGAATGAAAAAAACAAGGGGGAGGCGGTGGCGACGGCGGTGGGGGTGGGGGGTGACAGTGGGTGGCAGTGGTGGTAGCGGCGAGAGATGGTGGTGGGTTGTGGAGGCGGCTACGTCGGTGGTGGTGGAGGCGGTGGTGGTAGTGGGTGGTGGTAGGAGGGTGTGGTGGTGATGAAGGGTGAAAGTGGGGATGGAATGAAAAAAGACAAGGGGGTGGATGAAATGAATTTGATGGAATTAGAGGGAGTGACATTACTTGTGGAATGGATGATTCCATTCAATCGTCCAACCAAACATCATTTTTTTCATTCCCTCGTAATCGTCCATACCATTCCATCTCTCATTCCTGTATACCAAACGCTACCTTAGTGTTAACATGTCCATAACAAGTCTTAACAGGTTAACATGTCTCTAACATGTTTAGACACGAATTTAACATGTCCCTAACGTGTCGACCTGTTTAAGACACGAAACATGTTAAGGCCAAACACGGGACATGTTAATTACATGTCGTGTTAACATGTATGTGTCAAAAATTGCTAGCCCTACTGCACGTTATGTAATTTAGGCTAACGACCGTCTATTTTCACCTTTAGGCTAAAGATCCTGAAATAAAGCGAGTAAAACAAGAAACGACAGGGACTAAGATTATAAATGGGCTAAAAAGGGAAGGGAAGCATTGGGCTAAACCTAGCCGCCACCCATCCTCCCCCCTCGTTCCTTCCATTTCCAGCGCAAAGGTAGAGAGAGAGGAGCTAGAGAAAGAAAGTCAAGAAAAGGAAAACTGAGCATCAAGAATCGTTTACCAATGTCGGGAGAAGCTTAGAATTGGATTTGCAAGCTCAACAGGTATGTTACCCGATCAAAACCTGAGTTTTCGTGTATGGTGGGTTCTCGGGATTATTGTGATCAAAGGTGGGGTTTTTAAGAACTAATTATATACCATCTTAATTGGAAAGGTCGGTGAACCTTTCCACCTATCAAAATCACCCCTTAAATTTTAGTAAAATGACAAAAATCAACTCCTAACTTTGTAAAATGTCACTTCGACCCCCTTAAGTTTCTAAAGTTTTGAGTTAACCCCCTGTAGTATATATAATCTAATTTTTTTCTCAATAACTTTAATTCTTTATATAAATATTTTTTCTTAACGTCCAAGTATATTTTTTGTTAAAAAGGAGTTGTACTAAAAAAAGGGTATTTTTTATGTATCATGGGTTATATCGATTGACGGCAACGTGCTGGTAGCATGAATAATGAGACTGACACCGACTAAATTAATAACATCGGTAGCATTATATAAACTTTATTTATGTTTAGACGTCCACAAACGAGTTGTCGTAACTTCATACGTTTCTTTTATGTACTTAACCACGTTTCTTTTTATGCTTAGGCAAGTCAATTTCACCACCTCAACCGTTTAAGATTCGCCTCCCGCCGTGGAGCGCAGGCATAGTTTTCTTGTTGTGATAGAGCCGACAAATTTAGTATCATGGGTGTTGAGCAAACGATTTGGATGTATAAAGTTTCAAACTTTACGTCCAAACGCATCCAGATCTGAACTCCTTGCAAAACTGGAAATATGAACCGAGTTCTCGGTTCATAGTTTACGGCTTTGCCTTAGTCATAGTATTCGGGCATAGTGCTCGGCAAGGGGTGAGCTAATAACTTGGAGGTTCACGAGAACTTCACATTTCTCGGAAATGGTTCTTAGAAACGATTCTCGGCCATATGATCGCGGCCAACATTCTCGGGTAAGTTCTCAGAAAGCTATCCCGAGAACTTCCCACTAAACAAGAACTTTTTAATTCCCAAGGAACTATCCCGAGTACTTTCCTTTAGCAAGAACTTCATAGTTCATGGTTAACAATGCGAGTACTTCACCGAGTACTCGCCTAGCTAATAACGAGTACTTAGAACATGAAACCGAGTCCTTAGAGTGCGTATGTACAGGTTAAAGAATCCATAAAGACTCTCAAATGTGCTTAGGCTTATTATACCTTATCACGGGTGAGTTCTTATTGCCTTTTTTTATGGTTTTGGGCTGACATGCATACAAGAAAGTTTTTAAAAGGCAAAGAATTATTTTATAAAAATGATATTTTTATAAAAAGAAAGAGATAAAGAGTATAGTACTATCTTTGAAATAAATATTTTAAAGAAACTAATGAAAGAAAGTAAAGAAGTTAAATGAGTTGTACATCGGTGCATCTCAACACTGACAGTGACAGATGCTGAGATGCCATGTTAGCTTACGTGTTGATATGTGCTATTTGTGTATGTGAAGTTTTGTGTGATTGCATTCTATTTTGTGTAGTATTGTAATTGCTTAGTAGAAAGTCTTGTAGGCATGTTAAAGTAGAAGTCTCACCTCGAGGTGTGAGCAAGCTAAAGTAGAAGTCTCACCCTAAGGTGTGAGCACAACTAAAGGAGTCTTACCCTGAGGTGTAAGCGAGAAAGTCCCACCCTCAGGTGTGGGCACAACTAAAGTAAACGTCTTACCCTGAGGTATAAGCGAGAAAGGGATCTTGTCCTCAGACAATGATCCATATGTGATAGTTAAAGTATGTGATAATCACAACATTCAATGTTCGCCGTTAAAAAAAAAAGTATGTGATAGTCACTTGTCTTGTACAAGTGAAAATAAAGTTTGAAAGAGTAAATGAGGACACCTTAACGGGTTTCCTCAAATGCACAGTTTTGAAAGAAAGATAGTAACGGAATAGTTTTATAAATTGTAACGTTGTAAAGTTTTAAAGTAAAAGTTAGTTATTTTAATGTAAAGAAAGAAAGCTTATTTTATTTTATAAAACTAAGCTACCTAAATGAAAGTTTACATTTGAAAGTAAAGATAGAACTCATAGCGTTAGCTGACATTTTAGTATGCATGTCAGGTAGCAAAGGTAAAGCTAAAGTAAAGTAGAGGAGTCATGAGGGTTGGATAGCATGGACGCTAGGCTATTGTGTTGATGACTGACTTTTTCCTTTCCTGAGAGTAAATGTCTTGAACAATGATAAATGTTATTGGATTATGAATGTTTATGAATTAAAGACTTCCCCTTTAATAGATTACAAGTCCAGTTTAAGAGTTATGTTATTATGTTTTGTGCCAACTATGAGATGTACCCGGTTTTGGACGTTTCAAATCATCACATTCAAAACACCTGAAACTGCTCTTTTCTCTACTCCCACAACCTCTTCCAAAACCGCAACCACTGCCTTGATTTCCATCACCTCGACCCTTACCATTATACCAAGTTTCTTGATCTTCAACCTCTTGATTGCTTGCTCCTGCCAAAAGAAACTTACTCTGATCATTCTCTTCATGCTCACTAAAACCCTTCAACTGTTCTTCAAAAGCTTTCATCCTTCCAACTGCATCTTCAAACAGTATCTTATCAATGTCAAAATATTGTTCAACTGAGGCTATGAACGGTAAGAACTTCTTTGGTACTGAATTCAACAGCTTCCTCATGATTACCTTGTCTTCATAACAGAACCAAGAGATCTGAACTTGGCCCTTACCCCACTCAACATTCCTGCAAACAGTCTACTGTCTCATTCTCCATCTTCATAGCTTCAAGTTCAGCACTCAAAGTCGGCAAACATGCCTTCTGAACCATATATGCTCCTAGATGTAGGATCTTGATCGAATCTCGCACCTACTTCGTGCTTTCGTATTGAACTCCCTGCATCAAAATATCTTCAGGCAAGGCTGAAATATAAGTGCTTTTGTAGTAGCCATCTTCTTTTCTCATATCTACTGCTGCAATCACCACCTCCCAAAGGTCATAAGCCCTCAAGATCTGCTCCATCAGAATCGACCACGTGGTGTGGTTTGATTCAGTCAACTCTGAGCATTGAAGTGACGCATTCCCCTACTCACGTACGTAACCCAAAGCTTGGTTTGGATTGGCCATTCCTTCTTTCTTTTCCTACTCTTTCTTCTTTCCTACTTTTTCCTTCTTCCCTACTTTGCTTCTTTCCTTATTTTCCTTCTTCCTACTTGCTTTCTTCATTCACTCCTTGCTAAACATCAAGAACAAGTTCGTGATTACCTTGACTACTTGAAACGAAACTGACCTTGCTTTGCTAATTTTGGCCACACATCCACTTAAACCAAAAACTCTTCCTTCTTGTTGTTTTGTTCTCGGCCAAGGAGGGAACCGAAAATACTCTTCTTGTTGTTGCTTGCAAAACTCAGATCAAAAACTTTTTCTGATGCTGCGAATTGAACCTAGAAGCCCCAAAAAAAATGTCTCTTGCTGTTGCTCAGTTCTTGGTCAAAGAGTAAAACCAGAAAGAACTCATGTTCTTGTTTCTTTTGCTGCCCTCTTACTCGATCTCTTTTTTCTTGATGCTTCGTACCCAGATGGGGAGCCAAATTTGCTATGATACCAATTGAACCCCAAAGATCCCTTCGATTCAAACCAGAAAATACGAGCTTTTAATTAAAAAAAAAAGAACTTGAACCTTTCTGACTAGAACAATGATCGACTCTTTTATTAGATAAACTCCATAATTCTCTGTTGATTACATAAACATATGAACCATGTAAATAGACTTAATAAACATAACCTCCAAGCTAAATAACCTCCAAAATTAAACATTTATCATAAATTAGATCATACCAAAAATAACCATACTAACTAAAACTTAAATAATAATAATAAAAAAGACTCCTAAAATTTCTCCAAACTTGCGAAACCATCTAGCAATCTCCAGGGACTTTTGATCAAACTCAAACACCAATCTTATGATTTATGAAAAAGGCAAGCTAAGCAACCCTGGTAACAAAAATTATCGTACAAGTTACAAGTACATTGGAGCACAATTTCAAACCATGCATATACTGGCTCCTAATTATTCAAATAACAAAAATGGCTGGTTCACAGAGGTTAGACGCCTTGTGGCTCATCCTTTTATTCCCAGATCAGACAGAATCCAACTAAAAGTGTCATAAATTTCAAGTTACACAGCCTGAGTAGCAGCATAAATATTTGCTATACATATAAATAAGATATTAATATAAATAATGCTTGACAAACATGACACCATACTTAATACAACACACTTCATATAGTATATATTATCTTACTATGTAACACCTGAAAAATGCAGCAGCACGTGGAACCCCGAGTCATAAGAGATCTAATCGCCATCTTCAACTACCTTGTTTGAGAACTTTGACTTTGACCCGAGAGCTGCACTTCCCCTGAGGAACCCGTTTGACCCTGAGGAAACATTAAACCGACTGAACTACTTGAATGAGGATCCATTTTGGACCTTTCTGAGTATGAACCTGAAGAAGCCATGGTCATATATGGTGCAATTGGTATGTCAGATGGTCCATAGCTAACTGCACCTGGAAGTGGGTGGTCAAATTTGCAGGTGCGTCCGAACTTGCAATGTCCATTTTGCATGTAAAAGTTACAGGGCTCCACCCCCTGTTCATGTTCATTCACAAAAGTTTATTTCACAAAGTCCTAAAGAAAATCATATTTCTGGTCAAATGAGAATTATATGTCTATATATGTGTGTGTGTGGCTGGGGGGGGGTCTTTACAAAACTACAAATATTGTGAGAACTCGCAGAACCAATCAAGATCATTCTAAGATTCTAACATGACTATTATAATACAAGTATACAACATTGTTATGTATCTTTGAATTGATATGCATATTCATATATTACAAACATCTACACATGTGCAAATTGATTATAATTATCTGACCTACACATGTGTAAGAAACTTGTTACGAGCAATAGAGAGAGAATAAAAAGTAGGGGAATTACATAATTATTGAGAGTATTTAATCTGTTACAACCATAGTTACCGAATACGCGGTTCGCTCCGGTACGGGTACGCGGTTCGGGTACGCAATTCGCTAGAGTTAACGTATTCGGTACGGAGGGGGGTAGGTTCATTTCGGTACGAACCGGTACGGTGTACCATGTAGTTCGGTTCGATGTACCCGAATAAAACATAAGTTCAAATAAAATATAATATTTGCCAAATTACAAATAATAACATAACTTCAAAATTCAAATACCATTTAATCCAAAATCCAAAATAGAAAAAAAAAACATAAACATAACAATCCAAAATCCAAAATCGGTGAAGTATATGGTTAGTGAGGAGCTAATTCCCGTAAGTAACTATGAACTCGGTTCAAAATCGGTGAAGTATATGGTTAGTGGTTAGTGAGGAGCTAATTCCCGTAGTTACCGACCCCTAAAATTCTATAACGACCGAATTCTTGACCAAAATCGCGAATTGGTTAGTGTTCGGTACGATTGGAATTGAAACTTGGTACAGCGAATTGTATCGATTTGGTTCGCCGTACCATACCGATTTGGTACGCCGTACCATACCGATTTGGTACGCCGTACCATAGCGACTGGGATCGAAACGATTTTCGATTGGGTACAGCGCGAACCAATTCGCGGATCGCGGCTCCTTGAGCGAATTCGGTAACTATGGTTACAACTATACACTTCTCATTTAATTTTAAATAATAATAGAATGGTTTATATTGGTTCTCACGAGGGTTTATATTGGTTCTCACGAGTCCTTGCAATATTTGTGGTTCTGTAAAGAACCCTCTCTCTATATATATATATAGTGTGTTTGTCCCTGGTGGCTTGAAGTTATTAGACAAATAATCCATAAACTCGGCTCACTGCCATCAAGTATGCTATCTTTTAATTAATAAGATTATAACGGGCTTACCGGACGCAGAGGAAGACCGAGAGGGCTGAGCACACAATTATCCTTTGAAATTGCCCAATCTGGTGGATGATGAAACTTACAAGAGGCCCCAAACTTACAATCACCAGTTTTCATATAGTATTGACATTCAGGTTGACCAGGTCTTTCTGGAAATATTTTTTCAGTTTGACTGCTACTTATAGGGCCAGGAGGTGGTGTCAAAGGTCGATATTGGGCTGCAAAAGGTGGGCCCGAAGTATTCACTCCATATACAGAAGGCTGAGCACCAGGAGACAGGACCGGGCTCACACGTCCCTGCATCTCATAAACTATTAACACAATAACTACATATATGAGTGTAAAATAACAACCCATTTAATAAACCATATTCTTTCTTACCGAGTAAGGACTCCAACTGGGTAAAGGAACCATGCCAGGTGAAAGTAATATTGGACCATAAGCACCTGGTGGGTATGAACCGGGTACTAATGGTGGCCTTGCAACCCTATATCCGGCGGCTGATGGACCAACATATTGTTCAGGTGAAGGAGACTGCACTGTTGAATAAAATGGACGTGCAGATGCTGCTGGCGGCATTGATTCGCCAGTCGGTTGAGGATGGTGGAATTTACAAGCTATACCAAATTTGCACTGCCCCGTTTTTAAATAGTAGGAGCATTCTTTCTCTTCCTGTTTGATACACAAAAGTTTGCAGCTTTGACATTGGTGCACAAGAAGAAAGAATCAGTCTGTATAAGAAAAAGGCAGGGTAGAAATAGTTACTGGTCGTAATGGATATCCATATGTATTTAGAGGCACGTTACTCAAAGATCCACCCGCGTGTCTAGGATGGTGAAACTTACAAGATGCACCAAACTTACAGGTGCCTGTTCTTAAATAATACTGCACAATCACAAATAAACAAACAGAACACTGCAACATTCAGAAAACTTCACAAATAAACAAATAAAACACTGCAACATTCACAAAATTTCACAAATAAAAAAACAAAACACTGAAACATTTAAAAAATTTACACTATCAAACAGATTCTATGCAGAAATTGAATTAAAAAATAGGACCTGACAAGGAGGTTCTCCTGGTCGCTCTGGGTAAGCTCCCACTCCTGCAGTTCTTGCAGCCCCTCCAGCCTAATAAGCATCAAAATTATCACTAAATATCAAACTAATGAGTTCACCATACTGTAATTTATCAATAACTACAGTTTACAGGCTCTCTGTTTCATCTCATGCAGGCGTTTAATTCGATTCAAAACATATGCATATCAATTTCATGCCCTAAATTTCAATCATAACATCAATTTCATGGCGAAAACGCGAAAATAAGTAAACAAACAAATGATCAAAGGCAATACCGAGCTACTCCGATCCGGAGGGTGATTATATCTGCACTTGCTACCATATCCACATGTTCCAGTTCTCATATAGTAAGCACAATCCGCCATTCCAGGTCGCTCCGGATAAAACTCCCCTCCTCTAACCCCCCATAACCCCAACCGCCTCATCGACTCTACACACATTCCACAAATCACACAAAAACAAAATCAATCAATAAAAAAAAACCTTCGAAATCAAAGTTCGTACATTGTTCAAAACCCTAGAAAAAATTACTCTACAATGCAAAAATTGAACTATTAAATGCAAAGTCGTCGGAGCATTACCTTCAATCCCCGATTCCTGCACCGGTTGTATCCACTCCGACTGCTGCATATGCTCCGTCTGTGCCCCGCTCCTCCCCGTGCTCCGTCCGTACATCTCCATTAATTAGGTTTTCGAGGTCCTATTTACAACCGCGAACCACGATTCCAACGAAATCAACACGGAATCGAGTCAAAGATCGGTGACAGAGATGAATGCACACTGATTTGTTGAAACGATCGAGGAATTTGAAGTCGATCGAATGATGAATTTGCTGCGTGTGTACTCTCACTGCATCAACTTTATTATTATTTGAAGGGCTTCGATTCTATGCAATTGCAAGTGCCACTTTATTTGTTTGATTTTGTTTGGTGGAAAAAGAAAAACGAGATGAGTAACCGACACTGCTGTTTGTGGAATCACGATTTTGCCCCTGGGGTTACCTTTTGTGATTTGGTGGTCATGTGTGTTTGGAAGGGTGGTTTTGTCTTTTGTTATTTTGTTATGGAGTTCTAATTATTGGATGTATGAATATGAAGTAAATTCTTCTCAGCATATGTTTGTCCCGGAATAAATATGGTTAAATCGAATATGTAAATATTTATAAAGGCTTAAATGAGAATAAAGAAAATTATTATGAACAAATAGTTTTGTTATGGCTGAGATTTTATTAGATATGTTTATTTATTTTTTTTACTTTGTTATATATTTAATAGTTTAGAGTGAGAATAGTATTTATTGAGAGAGATATGAGAAAAAAGGAAAGAGAGAGAGTATCATATAATTTGATATATTTCGGGTTTTATATAGAAGTATTTATGTTATAAAATTGTAGTTGAATATAAGATGTAAATAGAACACATGCTTGATTTCATATCATTTCTACGCTTTCTAGTAAGAGTTATGTTAATTCAATTTGGTGTGTGTGTCATTCTTAGAGTGTTTACAATGTAGGAGAGAGGAAGGGTTGAGGTAGGAGTGAAGGTAACTTTGAGTTACATATGCTCATAAACATAATACTCGGTGTTCGCAGATATGCTCGTATACTTGATGAGTATTGAGTCACAGGTACATGATGAGTATAGAGTCGAACATAAAACAAAGTTTCTAGGTGTTTCTTTTTTCTCTTCGAGCTTTTTTGTTGGAAGTAGAGTTTTAATAAAGTTTTGTCCTTAAAAAAAGAGGAATATGGCTCGGCCAGCTCATTCCATTGTTTAAAAAAAGCGTCGGTTTAAAAAATAAAACAAAACTAATAGCCTATCACGTGGCTGGCTGTGATTGATTACCTTTTTTAATCGATGAAAATGCTTCGTGTTCCTCAGGGTCCCTCTTTGTTATCGTATATAACAAGAGACTAAAATTACTACATACTTTACATACGTGATCATTATACCTCTAGTCCCTACCCTTAGCATTTTTGGGTGTATAATAATTTAAAGTTCAGATTTTTCTTTATTTTTGGACTTAAATAATTGATAGTTGACCCTATAAATTGTCGGTGAATTCACTCTTAGAGTTTTACTTCTTGATTCAAAGATTATTCAAATACATAATATGTTGGTTCACTAGCAAACGTATTATTTTAATTTTTTTACAAGTTTATTTGTTGTCATTAAAAAGTATATTATGCATTTAATCATTTGTAAAATATTTTATTTAGTTTTGTGTCAGCTTAAATAATCATATATTTTATTTTTTACACATTTTTATTTTATTTGGATCAAACAATGACTGTGTTAAGTATTTTAGAATTTTTGTGACAAATTCTGTATAAAAATAAGTTTTTTGTTTTATCACCATTTTTTGTTTCATCGTCATTTCAAAATTCAAAAAATGTAAAAATTAATATACAATTGGGTTTCGAAAATACATTAATTACTATTTAATTTAATTTGACTTTTATTATTTGATTTAAAATAAAAGTTCATAATTAGATTTCAAAGTTTATAATTATAATAATAAGGATAATTTAAAATAATGTGTTTTATTAATATAATTAATATTTTATTTTAAAATATATTATTATTAAAATATATACATGTATTTAATAAGAGAAAGATGCGGGAAAAAATTGATGAGAATGATTATGAAGGCGACACGTGGCATTAAAAACCTTTTATTTATTATATAACATAGATTAGGTTAGAAACTCATTTACTACACGAGTTAAGTAAATCCAATTTGTTGTAAACCAGCAGTTTCTATGTATATTTGTATGTTGGATATTATTAATTATTGATAAAATAAGAAATAATGAAGATTTATTAATTATAAATAACAAATAATGAAGATTTAAGAATTATAAATAACAAATAATGAAGATTTCAGAATTATAATTTAAGATAAGTATAATTTGAATTTTCTTATGATTTAGTATGTTTTAATAAAATATTAGAATAAACTATGTTAGAATCCCATGTATTACGCGATTTCAATAAATGTAATGTTATATACTTATAATAAAAAGTTTATGTTTTTAAAACCCGTGTAATACACAGATTGAATAAACCCGTGTATTACACGGGTTGAATAAAATATAATGTAATGTATTAGCAGATGCACTTGTCAAAATAGAACAATGTAAATATATGATTAAAAGTTTTTTTATTTGAATTTGGGTCGGCTATAAAATTATTTTCAGTTTATAAAATTCACAAGAATATAATTAAACAAATTAATTGATCGGTGATAAAACATAATTTTTTTTTGAAAAGCATGATAAACACACTTTTTAAATTCAAAACTGTATAGATAAAAATTGAAACAAATAATTAATTTAGTTGTCTAAAATAATGAAATTGATTATTAATAGAAGAGAGAGACGAAAATGAGAATGATGATGCCTACAAACGTGACAAGTGTCCTCCTACTTTACTTTTTTTTTTCGAAAGGCAAACTTCAATACAAACAAAACAAGAGCTAGCCAATGGCTAGCAAGGTACAATCTGTAAGACCCTTACCCGGGCATACTGCAGTTGTTTCTCATAACAGGTCATTCGCATTTAAAACACATTTATTGTAAATCAAAATACAGCGTAAGTCTTTCTAAAAACATTTATAACCATTTAATGTTATTATGTTTACCTTACAAATGTCTGCACACCGATCCGAGTAACACCGCTCCCAAGGCAAGATACGTCAATACACCGCTTACCTGCAAAACAATCTATCGCACACACAAAGTCAGCTACGCTGAGTGAGTTCTAATAGCTTAATTTGAACGAAAACCATCAAGTCATATTCATTAGTTTAATCCACTCCGGACCCTCCGATCCTTTTAAAGTAATTTTACGATTTATTAGCGAATAGTTAACCCCCTGTCATCCCACGGCATCCCTTAACCGTTCAGCACCCGGGACTCATCCTGTGCTGCTAATAATAGTAATAATAATAGTAATAACATTACCATCTCGTTAACATAGACTTAAGTTAATTATACAAAGCACTCACACCAAAGAACAAGTACTAACTCAACTCTTGGTTAACACAATATACCCTAGACATTTACGTTCTACCTTAACCAAGGATACTGACACGACTCTTATACACGTCACGTCACCAATCCTGACTAAACGATCAGTCTAACTCTACATACCGCAATAATAACATCTACACGTCACACTAACATTACCACATCAATATCATCACATAAATGTCATCACACGCATAATAATTATAACTCTACATTTGCATGCAATTCAACACCACATAAATATACTCGTAAACACATACCTATTCACTGCCACCTCGTTAGGGCGTTCAACACACTTTGAGCTCATCATTTACCTGTCAAATAAATGTCACCGTTGGTGACTTCCCAAAGGACCTCATCCTTCACAATCCCGTTTGTTGTGCCATAATGCCACGAAACAAACACGACACATAAATATAAACACATAATTTCACATATCATTTACATGACTCATTAACTACACCTGCACCTCACATACAACCCTAGAAAAACATTTATCCCACATAAAATCATAAGCGTTTAGCTTACGGCCAGACTCCCCCTAATCGACCCTTAACACACCACTCATTCATTGCTAGTAACCCTAGTTACCACTTTCACATAAACACATCATAGACCCTACAATTTCTTAATAAGCATTTTATTTCAAAAGCACACCGGGTTAGAACCCGAAAACCCTTAACCTGATTAATTATATTAATATCTCTTGGAGTATGTACGATAGCCCCAAAACGTTGAAAACATTTAAAGAGGGGGATTAGAAATTCATCATTACGAAGTTCCAATTCTTGCACTGCAACTGTCTCCCCGCACGAAGCTCGAACCTGGTTGCGTTCCGGAGCTGCCTTGTCGGACCACCTACTCGTTGCCGACCCTTCCTCCTTGCGGGTTTATCCCAGCCGTCGCACGCACACACACCTAGGCCGAATGGCCTAGGGTTTATGTTTAGGTTGTTTTTGAAACTTTGCCGGTTTACACTCGGGTCCCTCTAGATACGCCTTGCGCATTTCGAATTTGAATTGTTAGTTACTTTGCTAATCGAGTCCTCTAATTTTCGTTAATCCCAACTTTTCTCAACGATCCCTGCTAACCATATCATTTAATAGAAATTCGGGTTGCCCGCAACCCAACCATTAGCTATTTGGTTTTAGGGATGTTACAAGTCTACCCCTCTTAAAAGAGGATTCGTCCTCGAATCCTGTGTCGGTATAAATCCACCCAACACATTCTTCCATTCTCAAATGTGCACCAAGTCCTTTTGGTGACAACCCCAATCTCGCACCATTTACTAAATTATTAGTTTGCTAAGTATTTTGACCACCCTCTTGGTGTTCAAAGAGGTCTCTTCATTGCATGCTTTCAACTTTGGGACTTGTAGGATCACCTACATATCCCCTAAATACTCGCCTTCCCAGTCGTTGTTCCTAAGTCACTGATTGTCAGTTAGTTGTTTACTTGTTGCACTTCTTGATCCGCTCACATCATACATGACGTCACTTCTTTTTATAATCTCAAGTGTCCTCGTCACTCCGACGATCATACCCAGGTAGAGTCCCTTGCTTTCCATTATTGGATCATTCACAGTCCTTCTCGTCTCTTATTCTAATCATCATCTGGTGATGATTCCTTAAAACTCAGGCACCATAGACTCTCTCACAGATGTGATACATCTATCCCTCTCAAGTGATCACCTAGAGCTGGTGCCAAGCTTCGCTACTGCATTACCTTTTTGCTATATTACCTTATGCGCGTTGCATCTCATTGGTAAGCACATGACGCTTATCATTAGCCTTCGATCACCGTCCTCTGATGATTTTGCTTATTCAATCATGTTTGTTTTAAAATCCTAACACTATCTCCTTTGATACTCTGCAAGAGCTTGCTCCTTATGACTTTGTCATAAGTGTACCAGTGTAAGCATTCTCTTTACAGTCACTTATGTGCAAACCTGCACTTACCCTTCCCTTGTTGTACTTTCCTCCTCGTTGCTCTATCAATACCATGTCATCTCCGATCGCGTCTCACTCCTCAAGTACGAACATTAAGTACGCTCCAGCGGTGCCTCAGCTATCCATCGTCTTGTTCATAGAGAACACATCTACTCCCCTTATATTTTATAGTGCTTCCACTGGGATGTATCCCCTGGAGAACTTATTGTCACTTTGTCCTCTCCGTGTTGAAATCCCTAGCGTCGTCACCTTAACCATGTCATAATTAGTTTCGGTCAAACGTCTACATAACACTTCCATCGTCATCTGCCACCACTGTACTCCTTGGTTTTGTGCTCCAAATTTCCGAGATATGTGTATAGGTATCTCATAAGAGCACCTTGTCGATCGTCTCGATTAACGTCTAAACCCTGCGTACCGCATCGATGTATCACCGTTGAGAAGATCATATAAATAGAAACACTATACTTGAACATACCGACTATCCGTCCTATGCATGACTATGGGTGTATTACAAGGACATATCGACACAACATAACTACGGATCATTCCATGTTCTACATGCATACTAATAACTACACCTTCTAGTTTTGCATGAAGTGCACACAATTAACACGACTTGAGTGAATTTACATGCATACAATAAGACCTCACCATTTACAAACACACGAACCCTACCTTCTATTTATTGTAGCTCCTGCCACACATCATCACATATTCACACCAGTCGTACCCCTACGGGTAGTATTAATGGTTTAAGGCAACACACTACTCGACCTAGACATAAGTCAACCCTCTACACATGCATACATATAATATTTATAATCATTATTTTCCATAGGGCCTTGCCCTGGTCATTCACACAAGGTGCAACACACCCCTTATACTTCACACCCCCTCCTAGACCATAACTCATAGATGACACTATCACACGTTCGTTAACACAGAGAATTTCATGATCCATATCTACACAAGTCTACTCACAATATCTAATCAATCACATCGGCATTTACTTTTGGTATGAACTCACACCATGCAAAATCAAATTACACCACACTGCATATAGCTTCTTATTGCAAACACCATAGAACACATTCATGAACACAATTATTTTAACCACGTCTAAATCACATCATGACAAAGCAAAAGTCAGTATCAACACCAAGTAGTCAACATCCCAGTCAAACACCACATCACATAAGCATCTAATTCAACAATAAGAAACCCAAAACAAATATTTCATCACAAAAATCAAACTACTACTGCTCAAAACATGTCAGTCCTCATGTGGAAATATATCAACGCTCTACTCCTCGAACAACTCGAAGTTGTCGCCCACCTTCTGCTCCTCGTTCGACTCCTCAAGCCATCCATTGCTCGACCCCGAATCATGTCTCAGTGTTTGATGCCTAACTGCAAATGCATCACCCCCCAACCAGCTACTCCTACTGTAGAAGGAGCTAGTGACTCCTCCTCTCGCGGCTGCCCTAGTAGCACTGGGTGCATTAGGCGTTGGGAGCGCCAAAGTCACCTCCTGTGTCTGTAGCTCATGCCCTTCCTCGACTGTCGGTGGTATTACTGTCAATGGAACCGGTGATAATATCCTCCTCCTGCCGACCACTACCGTGCGCGTAGCAGCCAAACGTCTCGCCCGACGCTCTGTCATTCTTCTGATAAGAGCTCCTCGTCTGATCCGCTTCGTCCTGATCGTCATAGCCATCGGTATCTGCACAAGATAGAACGTTGGAGTGATTACTATGGGCTCAAATTCAGAATAAGAGAGTAATCATAGACTGCCAAATTACGGTGATCAAATGAAATTTGGTGGTCCACATTACTGCTCGTACTCTAAACCTTTTCCATCATATTCACACTAGCTTTCTACCTTTCCCACATGCCGGATGCACATGCACCCCACACCACTCACATAACATCACACAATTATATATCAAACCATCATATATACCACACTTACACATTACATAGTCACACACAAATTCATTACACTACGCCAACACACCAAGCTACGTCACATAACGCAATTAAGGCTACTCTACATTAATAAGCCCACAAAACATTACTTCACCAAGTCACACCACACGCTTCACATTGTTCTACATACTACTACAATACATAGCACACATCACGTTCCCACACGGAACCATAAATCATTCACTCACATCAATCGTTTTACCTATCGTAATACTACACAAATGGTAAATAATAGTTAATGTTCAACTTGAAAGACGTACCTCTTGGCTCGCGATTACTCGTAGTGGCATTCGTTTCACCCTTGTCCCATTTTCAGTTTAAGTTAAAGTATTTTATTTGTTTAAAAATACCAATTTTCTCTTAAACCACAGCTCTGATACCAACTACCCTGGTATACTACAGTTGGTTCTCATAACGGGTCATTCGCATTTAAAAAAAATTATTGTAAATCAAAATATAGCGGAAGTATTTCTAAAAACATTTATAACCATTTAATGTTATTATGTTTACCTTACAAATGCCTGCACACCGATCCAAGTAACACCGCTCCCAAGGCAAGATACGTCAATACACCGCTTACCTGCAAAACAATCTATCGCACATACAAAGTCAGCTACGATGAGTGAGTTCTAATAGTTTAATTTGAACAAAAACCATCAAGTCATATTCATTAGTTTAATCCACTCCGGACCCTCCGGTCCTTATAAAGTAATTTTATGATTTATTAGCGAATAGTTAACCCCTGTCATCCCACGGCATCCCTTAACCGTTCAGCACCCGGGACTCATCCCGTGCTGCTAATAATAGTAATAATAATAGTAATAACATTAACATCTCGTTGACATAGACTTAACTTACTTATACAAACCACTCACACCAAAGAACAAGTACTAACTCAACACTTGGTCAACATAATTGTAACATCCCGGAAACCAGAAGCTAACAGTTCGGGCTAGTGGGTGACCCGGACTCGTATTTAGAATAGTGAGGGGTAGAGTTAGCCAAAGAAAGTACGTTTAGTCACCAAAATAGACCCGACTAGTCGTGATTGAGCATTTCGAACTAAAAAGCGTAGATATGTATAGCTCGGGGACCTGGATGTAAATTGAGGTGACTTAAATACCCAACTAAACTAAACCATAGGCCATTCGACACTTTTGTGGTGTTTACGGCAGAAAAGAAAGAAGCGAGGAGAGGAAGAAAAGAAGTCGGACTCGGATACGACGACGGCGTCCAACGGAAGCCCTACGGTGGCGGTTGGCGGGAGACCCCATCCACGATCAAGGTAACCTTCGTACACTCCCTTTACGCGTTTGTTTACATGTTTGATGAATAACCGATTAGGGCCTTCGGGTTCTTGGCCGTAAGCGATGGCAGAGGTGGGGCAAGCAATAATGGTCTGGTGTGGTGGTAGCATAGGAATGGTTTTAGGGTGACCAGAGGATGCGTGGTGGCAGTGATGTGATGGTCGGAGATGGACGTAGGCGAAAGAGATGGAGGCTACGGATGGTAGCGGGTGACGGGGGTGGTTGGATGTCAGGATGGGGGTACACGGCAGAATCCGGGTGGCTGTTATGGAGGTGGCCGACGTCGGCTACGGCTCCGACAGAACCCGACAATAGCGACGGGGTGGCGTTGGCTCCGCTGAGGACGAGGTGGTGACTACGGTGACTCGACGAGACTGCGTTGGTAGTGCACCACTGTGGAAGATGACCAATTAGGAGAATGATGATGTTCGGCGGCTAACACGACGGTGTTGGAGGTGTACGGCTGCAGCTAGAGGTTGGAGACGAAGAGGGTTGCCTGGCAAGGGTTTCCTACTAGGATCGTGCATGGCATCGTATTTGCACATGCATTGGAACCGGGCATGAGCTTATGATTTCTAAGCAGGTCAAGGGTGATCCAATACGAATTGATGTCTACAAGAAGGGACGGTTAGGAGTTTGCATGGCACGGACATGCATGCATGGATGCTCGGGATCGGGGACACGAATCCTAAGCGGATCGAAATCAATATTGTGCGTAAACCCGTGAGACTAGGGTGTTTGGCATGGATGAAAGGATGTACGGATTAGACGAGCAACATGAATATTTATACTTATACACAATTGGCACATGTCTAGGGCTTACTCTGAATGTGTGATCATACGTTGACATGTTCGGGTTTTGTGCGAGGAGACCGTTGCAGCGCAAGAGTTAGATCTCCATACTGTGAGTTTCTAATTCCCCTCTTTTAAATGTTTTACTGTTTTGAGGCTATCGTACATACCTTCACGTGGTGTTAATATAAATAATTGTGTTAAGGGTTTCGGTTCTAACCCAATATGCTTTAAGTATAAAACACTTATTTAAGAGTCGTAGGGTTTATGGTGTGTTCATAGAAATGTGTGAGCTAGAGAAAGGAGTTATTAATGTGTGACGTGTTGAGGGTTGGTTAAGGAAAGTCGGGCTTAAAGTTAAATGGTTATGATTGCATGTGGGATATGTTGTCCTAGTGTTGTGGGTGAGGTGCAGGTGTAGTTAATGAGTCTTGTAAATGATATGTGATATTATGTGCTTAACTTTACGTGACGGGTTTTCCTCGTTTTCGTTATGGCACGAAAAACGGGATTTGTGAAGGATGAGGTCCGTCGGAAAGTCACCAAAGGTGACATTTATTTAACAGGTTAATGATGAGCTTGGGGTGTGTTGAACGCCCTGACGAGGGTGCATTGATGAGGTACGTGTTTGCATGCGTATACATGTGTTAATTTGCATGCTAGTAATGGGTTATATTTATGGTGTGTGAAATAGTGTTAATGTGATATGTTGATGATTGTAATGTGATATGTAGAGTAAGACTGACCGTTGAGTCAGGATTCGTGACGTGACGTGTATAAATGTCATGTTGGTTAATTGTGAGCGCCTTGGCTAAGACCGGGTGTGTTAATGTCTAAGGTATGTTGTGTTAATTAATAGTCGAGTTAATACTTTTTCTTGGTGCAAGTTATTAGTATAGTATGTTGAGTCTATGTCGACGTAATGGTAAGATTATTATCATTATTGGTAGTACGGGCTGAGTCCCGGGTGATGAACGGGTATGGGATGACGTGGGATATCATAGGGTTAACTATTTGTTAAAGAATCGTAAAACTATTTTATAAGGACCGGAGGGTTCTGAGTGGAATAAACTACTTAATATAACGTTGATGGTTTTTGTTTAAATTAAACTATTAGAACTCACTCAGCGTGTTTGTGTGTACGTTAGATTGTTTTGCAGGTAAGCGTAGGGTCGACGTATCTTGGCTAGGAAGCGGCATTACTCGGATTGGTGTGCAGGCATTCGTGAGGTAAACTATATAATGTTAACTAGTAATAAATGAGTTTTGAAATACTTCCGTTGTATTTTGATTTACAATAAATGCGTTTTAAATGCGAATGACCCGTTATGAGAACCAACAGTAGGATGCCCGGGTTGGGGTCTTACAACAATATACCCTAGACATTCCTTAACCAAGGCTACTGACACGACTCTTATACACGTCACGTCACCAATCCCGACTCAACGATCAGTCTAACTCTACATTCCACAATAATAACATCCACACGTCACACTAACATTACCACATCAATATCATCACATAAAATGTCATCACACGCATAATAATTATAACTCTACATTTGCATGCAACTCAACACGACATAAACATACTCATAAACACATACCTCCTCACTACACACTCGTCAGGGCGTTCAACACACCCCGAGCTCATCATTTACCTGTCAAATAAATGTCACCGTTGGTGACTTCCCGAAGGACCTCATCCTTCACAATCCCGTTTGTTGTGCCATAATGCCACGAAACAAACACGACACAAAAATATAAACACGTAATTTCACATATCATTTACATGACTCATTAACTACACCTGCACCACACATACCACCCTAGAACAACGTTTAGCTTACGGCCCGACTCCCCATGATCGACCCTTAACACACCACTCATTCATTGCTAGTAACCCTAGTTACCACTTTCACATAAACACACCATAGACCCTACAATTTCTTAATAAGCATTTTGATTTAAAAGCATACCGGGCTAGAACCCGAAAACCCTTAACCTGATTAATTATATTAATATCTCTTGGAGTATATACGATAGCTCCAAAACGTTGAAAACATTTAAAGAGGGGGATTAGAAACTCACTGTTACGAAGATCCAATTCTTGCACTGCAACTGTCTCCCCGCACGAAACTCGAACCTTATTGCGTTCCGGAGCTGCCTTACCGGACCACCTACTCGTCGCCGTCCCTTCTTCCTTGTGGGTTTATCCCAGCCGTCGCACGCACACACACCTAGGCCGAATGGCCTAGAGTTTATGTTTAGGTTGCTTTTAAACTTTGCCGGTTTACACTCGGGTCCTCTAGATACGCCTTGCGAGTTTCGAAATTGAACTGTTCGCTACTTGGCTAACCGGGTCCTCTAATTTTTGTTAATCCCAACTTTTCTCAACGATCCCTGCTAACCATATCATTTAATAGAAATTCGGGTTACCCGCAACCCAACCGTTAGCTATATAGTAAGGATAGGAAACAAATTCAAAATATGTAAAAATTAATATATAATTGGGTTTCGAAAATACCTTAATTAGTATTTAATATAATTTGACTTTCATTTACTATTTGATTAAAAATAAAAGTTACATAATTAAATTTAAAGTTTCTTATTATAAAATACATAATTAAATTTTAAAGTTTCTTATGATAAGAGATAATTTAAAATTAATGTGTTTTATTAGTATAATTAGTATTTTCTTTAAATATATATTATTATGGAAAGATAGAGGTGCATTAAATAAGAGATGGACGGGGGAAAATGGTGAGAATGAATATGGAGACGACATGTGACATTAAAAAACCTTTATTTATTATATGGTATAGATCTGAACCTAACTTTATGTTACACCCCCGCCAAGGCGGAAACACGAGGGGACGACGAAATTGAATCATTACACATGATCAAAAGAAATTTCTATTAAGATGATTGAATAGTTGATTACATTGGTTTCAAGAGATCAAATAAACAAGTAGAACAAATAATTATTCTTTCTTTAAAATCTAGCTAAGTTCACTAAGGAATGAGTCCTTGATCCTAGCATGAACTTATCAACATCCTAGTTAGCTTCACCTGAAAAACATGCTAAAATATGTCAACTATTATATGGTATAGATATGAACCTAAGTTTATGTCACACCCCCGCCAAGGCGGAAACACGAGGGGGCGACGAAATTGAATCATTACACATGATCAAAAGAAATTTCTATTAAGATGATTGAATAGTTGATTACATTGGTTACAAGAGATCAAATAAACAAGTAGAACAAATAATTATTCTTTCTTTATCTAGCAAAGTCCACTAAGGCATGAGTCATTGATCCTAGCATGAGCTTATCAACATCCTAGTTAGCTTCACCTGAAAAACTTTTATACATGTGTCCACAACCAACCCTAGTGATTGATAGCTCTCCCGTCCAACACCTTGTCAAGGTGTTAGACTAAGTGTAAGTGTCAAGAATGCAGTTTCTGAACATCCAACTCCTTCCAAGTTGATCAGAATCCATAACTTGAAATACTAGATGGGCTTGTCAGGCCAATAGATCTATTTACGTACTCTCGTGGCTTCCCTGAAGTTAATGGTTGTGTAAGTTTAAGAAAATAAGAGAGACTTTGTAATGAAAAGTGATATTGAATAGCAACATGTATAAACCAGTTTAGTTTTACTAGAATTAAAAACTATGTTATTGACTGCAAAAGAATAGTTTTGATTTCAGAACTCGATTTCGTTTTGATATAGGAGCATGTTTTCCACCCCAAAGTTGAAAGTAAAGAGGGGCTATGAACTCACCTTGCAAATGAAAGGGTTGAACTTGAACTTGTACTAACTTGGATTAAATGCCTTAAGGATTGCCTAATTTAAGTTTGTTACGTTAGCAACAAGTTAAGGATAGTTGAGGGGTTGACAGTGTAATTAGTTGAAAGTGGTTGTTGTACACTAGAGTGGTTATCATTCCAGAGTAGTACCTCCAACAGAAAAGTTCCCAGGAAAGAGTTGGCCGGATCAGAACCCCGTCTTTTCCTAGCCAGAACTTTAATGTTTGTCATATAACTACATACTGGTTTGATAGTTACTCTATTTGCATACTTAACCAATTTTAGGGTTTGTTTGGTAAGTATGAAAAGTATAAGGTTTAACTTGAAAATATAAGTTTAGTAGAGATAAGAACGAAATAAGTTAAATATTATAGGGGTTTAATTTGAAAATAAGAAGTTTTAGTAAAAACATGATTTTTGAAATTGAAAAGAACAAGAAAGATCAAAACCAGGTTTTTAAATAAAAAGTTTGAACAAATTTAATTAGAATAGTGCTTTTGATCTTAGGTAGGTTTATGATTATAACATAAACATGTTAGGAAATCATAGATCTAGCTAGTTATGAGAATTTTTTGAAAGAAAATGTATGAACAAGCAAGAACACGAGAAGAACTTACTTAGATTGGAAAGATTTAATCTAGACACTTCCAAAAAATGAGAAGAACGACCTTTAGTAGCTAGAGAACCCTAAAGGATCGTTGAGGTGTGAAGAATAAATGAGAATAAGGGTTCTATTTATAGGGTAGGATTAGAGACTTATTCGCAAAATCAATTTGTTAATTGGATTAGGATTGCAAAATAATTTGTTATATTTTATTTAAATTTTAAAATTCAAAAATTGATAGGATAAATGGATGTTTAAAAGAATAAATATAAATAAATAAATAAAAATCGATTTAAGGGTATCATAGGTGATTCACGGCCAAAATAGAAACAAAATAGATTAGGATTAAATTTAGGTTCAAAATTTTTAAATAATTAGATTAGGATGGACTTTAGGATTAAAATAATAATTTTTAATTCATTTAGATAGGTTTAAGGTTTTTAATAGATTTAATAATTTAAAATAATATATTTATATATATATATAGATAAAATAAATCAAAATTTATTATTGATAATAGTAATAATATATAATATTTAAATGATATTATGATAATTAACCAAGTTTTCGAAGACGTTACAAAATAAACCCTGAAATTTACGTATGTGTAACTTTTACCCTTGAAATTTTATTTTATTCAAACGAAGTTACAAACTTGAATTGTTTTTATCAGGTTAGAGTCTAACGCATCCAAAGTTACCATAAGTAGCAAGTTCTAAGATGATCACAAAAATTAGATATAGTATCAAAATAGAATAAGCACGTTGTTTTAAAGCGCAATAGAATACTCGCATTAGACTAAACTTGGAAATTTCAAATGAAATGGTATCCCAAGTGATATGATGCATAAAAAGATTCATTGTATAAGAAATCAATCAAGGTTACAAGATAGGATTATAGGACCAGACATAAAAATCAGAGATGTCACAGTTTACTCCTCTGTTGAATCATTAAATTGATTTTTTTTAATTATAGGTATTTGCACAGGATGTTCTCCAAACTTAATATTAAAACGGAGTACGTATATTTTGTACATATTTTCATGATATTTAGACTTAATTGTATAAATGATTCATGTGGTTTGATCAAGTTGTATGTTTAAGCCCTAGGTTTAAAACTATAAATTTAGCCCAGACTTTTTTTGATACCTGGTTGCGTCTTTAACCCATGATGTTAACTCCAGTTAGTTTTTAACCAAAAGTTAGCCCATGTTACCATCCATGTGATTTACGATTGCAAACTTAACTCTAAAAATAAGTTAAAATCAGTAAAAAAAATATAAATTTTTTTTTTTGGTTAAAATCAGTAAAAGTTCATAAAAAAATCAGTAAAAATCACTAATTATTTATTTATTTTTCTATTTTTTACTTATATTACTCATTTTTAAAATTAAGTTTGTAATCGTAAGTCACATGGATGACATATGAGCTAACTAGTGTTAACATCGATGCTAAAGACGCAACATGTCTTAAATATTTAAGCTAAATTTGTAATTTATAAAACTTGAGAGCCAAGAGGGACCATTTATGCGATTAACTCTTATATTTATTTATCGGTGTATATAAGAATTAAATGCTTGTGAAATAGAAATATTGTATTTTATTTTATTTTTCCCTCAAATTGAGGAAATGAAAATGATTTAGGACCAAGTGAGCGTCTTAATTTTAAATTGTATTATTCTTGTATTTTGTCTTTTGCTGTGTCGTTTTGCTATGTTTTTGTTTAATTTTAATTGTTTTCCAATAAGTAACTTAATAATATTATTTGAAGCCTTCTACATGCCTTTGTGTTATGTGCTTAAGACCTTCAAAAGGATTAAGTACGCAAAATAAATAAAGAATTGAAACGAAGAATTAAATAATTATGATTACTTTAACTTGTTGTTAGGACTTGTATATATAAATTTTTCGATTTTCATTTGTAATGAAAAAGAGAAATACAATAACTATACGTTTTTTTTTTATTTCTTACCAACGATTCAAATGTATTAAGTTTAAGAAATTGAAATAAAATCATACATAAGGAGTAGGCCTAGCAAACTGGGTGGGTTCGGGTCAGAATGGGTTCGGGTCAATACGGGTTTGGAGTAAAATAACTTCGGGTCAAAACGGATTTGGAGCAAAATGATTTTGGGTCACAACGGGTTGTTTTTTTAAATAAACTATCAATTAATTTGAGATTATAACAATAGCAAGTTACCGTTATATAACGGTACCAATGTTCTTTAATCGGTATCGGTTTCATTCTTCACGGTAGTAGCATGTTACCGCCAGTCGATATAACTACAATACCCAAAAAATACCCTATACAATCCGTTTTTAACAAAATTCATACCGGTACGTCAATGAAAAAAATTACATGGCTGCAAATTAGTTTTTATAAGAAAAAGTTAACGAACGAAAGTTATTATAGAAAAATCAAATCAGAAAAAAAAAAATAATGAGCTGAAGATTTAGAAATTTGAGGGGTAGACTTGAAAACTTTGTCGAGAGGTAAACTTGAAACTTAAGAAAATTAAAGGGTTGAGTTGAACATTTTGACAAGTTGATGGATTGGATTAAAACTTTGTTGTAAAGCTAAGGGGTTAATTTGTAAATTTTGGTGGGTTAGCTGACCTTGTTAAATAAGGTACCAGTAATTAAAATCAAGTAGTGGTTATATAATATTTGCAAGCAAACTTCAGAAAATAATATGAAGGAGGTGGCGATGGCGACGGTGGCGCGCTGGGGGGTGGTGTGATGGCGGGGAGCGGCGGTGGCGATAGCGGGTGGCGACAGGGGCAGGTGGGGGGGGCAGGGAGGGGGGGGGGGTGTTGCGGCGGTGGCGGTAAGACCACATTGTCACTTATTAAGGAGTTTCAAGTAAACAACATTCGATATGTGATGAAAATGAATTATGTTATATCGTGTATTCACATCGATACGATAGCTAGAACTTAAAGAACCGTTTCTTTAAGACCACATTGTCACTTTTCTTAAAAGGAAAAGCAAGTAGAAGTTGTTTCGTACTTTTATTAAAATGAAATATTTACGATACTTAGGAAAACAAAGTGAAATCCACCCTATTATACCCCCCCTTACAACGTTGCATATTTTGTAAATCATTCCATATAAATTAACAAAGTGATGCGGTAAGACAAGATATACATTAGTTATGGACGTCCTATTAAATATGTGGTATTAATTATAGTCGTCCTATTAAATATGAGGTACGTGTAAGAACTTAGATGGGGTAAATATTATAAATAGTTAGAGGATTGATATGAACATGTTCAAGAATTAATGAACAATGCAATACAACATATAAATAATGTAAGTAAAGAGAAGCTACTGCCTGTTAAGGGTTCAAGCCCTAGACAAAATGTCAAATTAACAATCTAACGATAAGTACAATCAATCCAGAAACATAAATTCTCTCAAGATCAAAGATAGTCACACAAAACAATCATATAAATAATATCAAAGAACATACATTCATAAGTAAAAGTCAAACATATACAAGATTCATCTAAAACTAGATGATTACAGAAGTGTAGCCAAGCATAATAATTAACAAAGTAAAAGCAGATTCAAACATGTTTAGTAGGGCCGGTCCTGAGGATTTAAGTGCCTCGGCCGAGACGGAAAAAAGGCCCATACGAACAAAATATATAAACTATTTTTTTTAAACGACGATTAACGTTATAGCAATAAACATAGAAAAAAGCATAGTAGCAATTCGCCTTTTTTTTTAAAAAAAAAAGCCTTTGATATTGGGTTTTAAGTTTAAACTAGAAATTTTCCCTGCGCTTCGCGGCGAAAGACGGACCTTAAAAAGTTGAGGCGGTGTCATTAACGTGGCTAAGTAAAGAAAAAAGATTCGTGGTTAAATAAATAAAAGAAATGTATGAAGTTACGACGGCTTGGTTGCGGAGATCGAAACATATATAAAAGACAGTTATATAACGATATTGATGTTTTTCAATCGGTGTCGGTCTCGGTCTCATTCTTCACGGTACCCTCACGTTTATGGTGGGGTGGTGCGATTAAAAGAAACGTATGAAGTTACGACGGATACGTTATGTGTAACATCCCAATACTTTAAAACCTAATGGTTCGGGCCGGGAGTGACCCGGATCTCTTTTAAACTGGTGCGTTAGCATAGATAACGCGTGAATTTACATATTAATGGGTCATAGAGGATACCGTTAACCGGGTTATGTCTAAGATGAGGTCGAAACACGCGAAGGAGGAAACACAGGGACCCGAGTGAAACAATGTGTGGTATAAAAACCACACTTGCGCAAACCCTAGGGCCATTCTTGACCCTAGGCGTGCGACGACAGCAGGAGGGCCGGAGAAGGGAGGCGTCGACAACTATGGTGCTTCCGGATACTATTCACTCGATGGAAATCAAGATAAAAAGTAGGGTAATTCTCGTTTGTATTCTTATCCGTGTTTGATTTCATTCACGTGTAAATGGTTATACGAGAAAGGAGAGACGCTCGGCTGTGGTGGTGAACGGTGATAGCTACGGGTGGTAGCGGGCGACAGAAACGTCCTTGGGAGGGTGCGTAATGGTGACAAATGGCAGGAGGGGACCCGAGGGTGGTCGGATTGGTGCGGTGGACGGCTTCCGAAAAGAAGAAAGCAAGGAGGAGGGGTTGTCGTGGTGGCGTTGCGGCGGCGCGTGGCGAAGAAGACAAGGACTTGCTCGGCTAGGGATCTCGATTTGGATGGGTGCCTTGGTAGTAGCCGATGGTGGTGACGGCTGTTATGGTATGTGAAGACGAGGACAAGGAGAACTATGAGAAACAACGGAGACGACGACTGTCACGGTGGCAATAGAGGTGGCGCACGACGGTGGCTAGCGGTGGATAATGACGAGGTGTTGCCGGGTTTGTGTGGGCATGGCGAAGACGTCTAGAGGGAGCGACCATGGTGTGGTGACTCGACCGTTAGAGTGAGGATATGTAGCTCCCGAAAATTCGCAAGGTTAATAGTTCAAGTTAATGGGTGACCCGTACCTCTTTTATTTGCATGGACTATAAGAATTTCACGTAAGGCTTTGTTAACCAAAGGTAACAAAGTCGTTTAGTCGTTTAAAAGATAGCTCGAGGGTCGGAACGCACAAGACGGTTTAAGATGGGCCGCAATAGAACTAGTGGCAATTTAAATACCACTTTTAGCGAAAACCCTAAACCACTTTGGTGGAGGGACTTCGCGACGGCAGAGAGAATGATCGAGGGGTAAAAACCCGAGCGTTAAATGATACAAATATATGGGTTTTAATGTGTTTTGTGTGTTTATACCATTTGAATTGATTAACTACAAGAACTTGTGGTTTTGTAGGTAAATCACACAAACCGAAGGTGTTAAGGCAAGTAGGAACGCAGGTTACGGGAATCGGAACGAAGAAACGAAGAAGTGAAAAAGGGCTGGCAGTAACTTACGGCCAGGCCACAGTAACTTACGGTGGCCGTAAGTTACGGTGAGCCCACCGTAACTTACGGTGGGCAGGGGACAAAAGTGGGCCGTAAACCAGAACCTAAAGGCCGTAAGCTAGAAAATAATTAAGTCTCACCGTAAGTTACGGTGGTTTCACCGTAACTTACGGCTCCTATGCCACAAAAGTCAATCTACCGCCCATCAACTTGCCCACTTGATAAAAACAATTATATCCATTCATTATCTAAGAACGAGAAAAAGAAGACGAAAAAAAAGGGAGAACAGAGAACAGAGAAAAGGGAGCAACTCGTTTGAAGGAAGAAAGAAGAGAAGAAGAAATCTTCCTGGAGAAGATTGGGGCCATCGATCCATCAACCAAGAAGATGGAAGCCACGTTGGAAGAAATGAGAGGCTAAATCATTGATGGTTCTCCTAGGTAATGGGTTTGTTAATCTTGCTTGTATTTCTTGATTTGTAACTGATTGTGGGATTAGATTGTAAACCATTTAAGTTTTATCTAAATCATTATGATGTGTTTGCTAGAAATCTGATTATGTTATGTGTTGTGATTAAACCTGTTAAGATTAATCCGTCATATATATGTTATTGGATTGTTTGTTGTGATAATCAAAACCTGTTAAGTTTTGTTTGCAACACTGGTTAGATTCATCATTTGTAAATCTCCATTTAAGAGATTCCCACTAAGTTATTATCTGAAATGCTTGTGATTGGCAAACCCGGATCCGAAAGAGAACCATTGCTTTCTTTAATATTTTACAAAATCCGATTTTTAAGTATTGTGACAATTTATTATGCGCAACTCTGATAATAGATTAACGCTAGATCACGATTCCCTTGGATCTACCCCTTACTACCGCTGTCTACTTAAGAAGTGATTAAGGGTTTATAAATTACTTTTTGACCGAACCGACGACAATCGATCAAAAATGGCGCCGTTGCCGGGGACTCGGTGCATTTAGTGTTAATCTTTGATTTGTATTTCACTGTTTTCAAAAAAATTTTCCAAGTTGATTTCTTAGTTATTTTTCATCCTTATTGTTCGGATTTACGTGTACGTTGTTTTTTTTTTTTTTTTTTTTTCATTGCAGGTTAATTACAGGTTGATGCATCACACCCGTCGATCGAGAAAGACATCGCCTCTTATTTTCAATCCAGAAATTGAAAGAACTGCACGACATAATCGTGCCAATCAACGATCACTCAGAAAACCAACAACAAATTCAAAAATGGAACCCAACAATCCAAACACTCCCGTAAATCCAAATGTGACATCTCATGTCGCAACCACCAGTATCCCACCACAACCACCACCTGTACCGCCAATACCACCACCATTCAACCAACCACCAACACAACCTCCTCCACTACAACCAAATCCACTTTTTCCGCCCAATCCAAATTACCAATATCCATCGGTATTTGACGAAGGGGAACCGAACATGAACTATGATCCCCCACCCTTCGCAACTGATGTCGTCCAGACGGTCTATAAAAACTATCAAATAAAACCTAATCTAGACTCTCTAGCTTTAAATTTATAAAACCTAGACTCGACCTAAAACTAGACCACACAACCGGCAAGTGTACCGATCAATGCAATATAGCCTAACGAAGTCCGGATATCGAACCCAAAAGACACTGAATAACTAAATTAGACTCTAACTAGGACTTAATATGATTAATTGATTGGGGGGTTTACTACACTAAAGATTAACTAAGAATGCAATAAACTAAGGACAATTCAGGCTATCAAGAGTAAACTAAAGATGAAATCAAGAATGGAGAAGTCACTACCTAGGTCAGAATCCTATGTGTAAAGCTTAACTTCTATCGGTTTTGGAACTAGGTTGGATCTGGGTTTCTAAAGATATAACACCTAAAAGATATCTAGTGGATTCCCGATCACTCTCGGTCTCGGGATGTGACCAGAAGACAACCTAAGGATATTAACTCACCAGATGATCGGATCACCTCTCGGGTATTTCCTACTATGACAAGTACCCTAATAAACGGATTACCTCTCAGTCTCACCGCTTACCATACACTCAAGGAATGCATGGGGTAGTTCTAGAATGGATACTATGATTCGGATAGCAACTATCACTAGACACCTAATACCAACTTCCTCTCAGACAGCTGACACTCGGATTCCTAATGACGAAGACTAAACGACTAATTCTCACCTCTCGGGTATTGAACTAGGACACACATTCACTTCTAATCAGTAATTAACTAGGTTTTCTATGGCTACTACGTCTAGACACCACTCTAACTCACAAACCCTAAAGTCTATGAACCAGAAACGAAGATCAAACTGGCAGACAACCACAATCAACGCAGAAAAGCATAATCAACCACATAATCAGAATTAAACATGCACTAACATCACACATAAACAAACTCAAACCTTTACTAAATCATAAATCCAACATTCAAATCCAAAAACCGAATAAAAATCGAAACTTTAACACATAATCATCATATTGACCTAGGTAGATCAAGGATCTAGCCTAGAATCATACTAAAAACATCTACACAGAAGCAAATAGCAAAATCCATAGGTTCAAAACACAAAATCAAAGATAAAGTTTGAATCTTTAAACCCTAGAATGCAACTACACAAACCCGGAATCCAAAAGCTTCAATCTTCAGCTTCAATTGACTTCCAAGCTCAAAATCGCCTCTTTTTCTTCCCTGGAACGGCTTAGAATCGAACTCTCTCATAATGGCAGTTTAAATCTTTTTAATTTAGAAAATTAGGGTTTTGCGGAAAACGGCCCTCTCGCGTACCGCGAGAGAATGTTGACTGGATCCTCGCGTACCGCGAGGACCAAAATAGTCGGGCGGATTCCTGGAGTTTCCCGCGTACCGCGAGAATTATTACACTCGTCTTTCGCGTACCGCGAGAGACCTAAATTTCAGAAAATTGTCTTTTGATCTTTGGACTTTTCCGGGCTTCGTTTCTTCGCTCGTTTTCTTCACGTATTCTTCATTAATATTCCCGAGCTCCTACAAATAAGACCAACGACTCAAATGTACATAAAATTGACTCAAAACTAATATAAAACTACTTAGAACACATTAAAACAAAGGAATAAAGACGTGTGCTTTCGCACAATATCAAATATCCCCACACTTAACCTTTTTTCGTCCTCGAAAAATCTGCAAATGGAATCATAACTGGCATCTAACTCAAGAAACATAAATTTCAATTTTCAAAACATACTCACGTGTTAAAAAGCAACAATTAGTATTTCTGTCCGATTAAACCCAAGCACTAACTTTCAAGCCCCCGTTACGTGTTCTAAATCCATTTTATACAACATATCAATCAATCTATGTGACTCACACTTAGAAGTTACAGCTCTACCTAATCCCGTCTCAAGGTCATGTTTAGGCACGGATTAAACCATATAGATTTACCCTACCACGTTAAACTACTATTTACAGGTTTTTAGAAATCAGATGAAATCATGAATGAATGGATGATAATGAGCATAATAAGCAAAAGAACTTTCGTCTAGAGGCGTTTCAACCAAGTCACTATCCCGGAGGGTAACACATAGACTACATTCTATCAATGAAGCACATAAATCTTACTTAGGGGTGTATCCTCCAAGTCGCTATCCCAGAGGGAAACACATAAGCAAAACTCAGTATAGCTCATAAATTATGGAATAATGGATGCAGGCGCCACCAAACTCGGATTTATTTCCATAAAAAGAGAGTGGTGTGCCATGAAAATTTCAAAAACCTCTAAATTTTAACTTAATCGTGGTACCTATCACCCTATATTGACAGTTTCAGTATTACCATTACTCTAAGATGAATACCCACAAGATATCATGATTTTATTCCGTGATTAATCCTAAATAACACAAACAGGATATTTAAGCTTTATTAGTTAGCTGGGTCTACCAAAACATCACTAATTAGACACGTTTTCAATTATTTAATCTTTTAAACTCATAAATAGATCCAGTTCTACTATCATTTTCCAAATATATGCAATTATTTTCAAGAACATTTTTCAAATTTTTCAATTTTTTTTTGTATTTTTGAATTTTATAAACAAGACAAACTAGCTAAACACTCACATCCCCACACTTGAAAGACACATTGTCCTCAATGTGAAGTAAAACACAACTAAAAATGAAAATGCAAAAATAAAAACAAAACAGAACAGGAAGCGACTTAGCTGGTAATGTAGATGCAATCTAGTATGCAGCTTCGTTCTTCCTTGTGTGCACCGTATAGCATTTCCTTCGCGGTTACACATCAGCTGTCGGGTTGCCTTTACAAGATAGTAATGGTAATCATCAAACCCGCCCGAATGGAGATTGAGTACGGACAGAATGATAAAACCTGCAAAATAAACCTCATACAAACCCACAGCATTAAACTGACTCAAATAAAATATAGAGACTAGACAGACTCAAGAAAACTAAAAGACTCAAGATAGATAGATGCAGAGAAAACATACTCGACATGTGGCAAACACAAAGACATGAATACCACAGCAAGTTCGAACATCGGTCATAAACGGTTTCTAGTTTCCCATGGTCACGGTGGTCGGATGGTGGTAGGTGGGTGAATTAATGTGATGGATGATGGTGGTTAAAGGTGATGCTTCATGGTAGTGGTGGTACGAAGGTAGGTGATGAATAGTGGTGGTGAGTGAAAACGGGGACAGAAACGGGTACGGGAAACCATGGGAAACAAAGGAAATAGGGTGACACCAGCAGTCCCTCGCGTACCGCGTAAGTCTAAGGGGATATTCTTCGCGTACCGCGAAGGCCAAAAAGTTAGGCCGGCCGAGACTTTTGTCTCTCGCGTACCGCGAGATATTTCCATCTCGTTCTTCGCGTACCGCGGGAGGATGTCGTTAACAGAAAGTTTTGAAAAATTTTCAAGTTTTATACTTAGAATATTTTTGGTCATTTAAGATCTTGTTTCACCCAAACTCACTAAAAACCTATCCCAAGCATAAAAACATATGTAACTATACCTGGGGCTTCATTCCCGACGATTTTCCTTACCGAATCGAGCATGGATTCCTGCAAAACTTGACACAACCAAAACACAAACCGAAAAACAAAGAAAAAGACATGGACTCATACCAATGAACGCACACAAACTTTACATCCCGGGCACTTGCCCAGGACTCAAGCAAACCTATCAGGAGGCTTCTCCTTGATCCTAAACGGTACCGCCTTCATCCTTCGCGGCCTACCGGTTCTCCACAGCCTCAGCAAACAACTACTCCTACCGCACCATGGATTTCTATCCTTCATCTCCTTCCACCACAACTTAAATCTACCCGGTCCGAAGATAATACGCATTAAATAACCAAGTAGTTTGTCACTCCTCGATATCCCCACACTTGGGGTTAGCACTCTATCTACGTTGCCTAAGTCAATTAACTCTCGAGTCCTCTTACGAGGCGGCCTAGACCTAGGGGGTGACTCGATCTTTCTCCCCAAAGCACAAACAGTGGTGAAGATATGTAGGGGTTTAGGAATGGGCACTTCTAAAGGAATGACCTCCACAATCTCACCAGGATCCTCGGGATCCTCAACAACCTCCACCAACTTCCCCACACTTGGGGTTTTGCCTATGACCTCTTCAAACTCTGCCATCATCTCCAGCAAATCATCAGGCACCTCATCTCCATAATCGTCTGGCTCATCTAGCAATCCTTCTAACTCCAACGCCCAATCATATGGTTCTTCTATATTCGGGGCGGGTTCACCTACTTCTATCACCGGATCGGGGTCCCAATGGTGGTCCATGAAAGAATCGAGCATGCACACGGAGTGGCTGTGCTCGCCAACATCCTTCCCGGACTCTACAGCATTGAATGTAAGGACCTCATCCCCCACACTTAGTGTGAGCTTCCCGTCAAAGACATCAATCATCGCCTTTGCGGTTCGTAGGAACGGGCGTCCTAAGATGAGTGGGACCTTGTCATCCACCTCCATATCTAGAATCACAAAATCCACGGGGAAAACAAAATTGCCCACTTTCACTAATAGATTTTCCACTATTCCCCGTGGATACTTGACTGAGCGGTCAGCCAAGGAAATGCTCATGCGCGTTGGTTGTGGTTCACCTAGGTCCAGCTGCTTGTACAATGAATAGGGCATCAAATTGATGCTAGCACCTAGGTCGGCCAACGCGTGGTGTAATGGTAGGTTGCCCAACAAGCACGGGATCGTGAATCGACCCGAATCAGACAACTTTTCTGGCAAATGATTTTGCACCACTGCCGAGCATTGCTCACCAAGTGAGACTCCAGAGACCTCCTCAAGTTTCTTCTTGTTGGAAAGAAGGCCTTTTAAGAACTTGGCATATTTGGGCATATGCTGGAGGACCTCTACAAACGGTAGATTGACCTTGAGTTGTTTGAACATATCAAGGAAGTGACCGTATTCCTTAGCGTGTTTATGTGGCAACACACATGCGGGATAAGGAATACGACTCAAGTCAATCTCGGGGGACTTCATCTCCACCCCCTTCTTCTTCTCCTGTGCCTTCTTGGTAGGCACCTCAACTACTATCTCCTCCTCCACCGGCTCTTCTTCTACTACTACCGGTGGGCTCTCATCCTCCTTCTCTATCATGCTCCTCGTCGAAACAGCATTCGACTCGGTCTCTTTTAGCATCCTAGCATCGATCTCAGCAAATCGAGCTGCCCAATCAATCTTATTCACCTCCTCCACTGAGGGAATATTATGCTCCTTAGAGTGGGGGTCAACCTCTTCAACCACTTTACTCTCCACACTCTCTATAGACACGGCCATCACTGAAGCGTTCGGGCCCGTAGAAGGGCTTCCTTGTCTATCATGTATGCTCCTAGCAATGTCTCCTACCGTGCGTTGCAAATCCTGGAACGCCGATTGCTGATTCTTCATCAAAGTGTCATGGCTATCCAGTCTTAGCCGAGCATCCTTGTTATTCTGCACCAGCTGAGCAAGCAACTGTGTCTGAGTCTCCATCATCTCCTCAATCCTTCGTGACCCAACAGTGCTCCCAGAACTCGCTCCTTCTTCTGCTCCTCCATACTGTTGCTGACGACCAGTGAATCCAGATCTCCATCCCGAACCAAAAGTATTAGAATTGTTGTAATTTCGGTTCTGGTATTGGTTGCCAGCATAGCTCACATGCTCTTGATTATTTACCGGGCAATCTCGGGTGTCGTGTCCTCCCCTGCACACCTGACACCTCAAAGCACTGAGCTTGAGCTCCTTTATCTCATTCGCCATCGAGGCGAGGGCAGCAGCCACGCTAGTATCAGGAGTGACCTGATGCACACCTCTAGGAGAAGAGGCGTGTGACCTAGCAGTAGGGATGGAATCCCTAACAGAACGTGGGTGCTGCTGCTCGGCTTGAGCGAAGCTCTCGAACATATCCTCGCACTCCTCAGGCTCGAGTCTATCCATGATATGGCCTCCTGCAGCTGTGTTGAACATTTGCTGCGTCTCGAAGGTGAGGCCATTATAGAACTTCTCCACTAGTGCCCAGTCAGGGAGACCGTGCTGGGGACATCGGCTCAACAGCGCGTTGAACCGCTCCCAGGCCATGTGGTAAGGCTCGTCGGGATCCATCCGAAACGAATGGATCTGGTCCCGAAGGCGAGCGGCCCTGGAAGGTGGAAAGTATTTCTTGAAGAACTTGGCTTCGAGATCCTCCCATGTGGTGATAGAATTGTCGGGAAGAGTATCGAGCCAAGTAGATGCACGCCCAGAAAGAGAGAATGGAAAAAGACGCAAGTAGATTGCGTCCTTAGATACACCCGTGATATTAAATGTATCACATATCCGCGCGAAGCGGGACAAATGTCCGGGTGCATCCTCATCCTCGAGGCCATGGAATTGAGTGGCATGAGTGATCGTACTCATGACATGTGATGGGATCTGCCAAGAATTGGTGTTCGGTATAGTGGGGCGTGTGATCGAAGATCTCGCGCCCGTGACCCCCTCACTGGCCCTCTGGTGTACTGTACGCCTCGCTGGAGGATTAGCGTCGCCCATGATAGAAATTGGAACTGGGCTAGTAGAACGTACCTTAGATTTAACCAGCTCCTCTAAACGCTCCCGAAAGTCGCGGGTGCGCTCGTGAAGCTCTCGTTCGGGCTCTTGAAAAGTTGCAAAAGATGGTGATCCTTGCGAACGAGTATTGGGCATAAACAGAAAGACTCTAAGAAGGAAACAGAATAAAGACTCACAAGTAGCACACAAGACTTAAAAGAAAACAAAAGACTCAAATAAACCAAAAATCAATCAAAGAACTAGTCAAAGCTAATATTGCTATTGCCAAGTGTCCCCGGCAACGGCGCCAAAAACTTGATGTCGTCCAGACGGTCTATAAAAACTATCAAATAAAACCTAATCTAGACTCTCTAGCTTTAAATTTATAAAACCTAGACTCGACCTAAAACTAGACCACACAACCGGCAAGTGTACCGATCAATGCAATATAGCCTAACGAAGTCCGGATATCGAACCCAAAAGACACTGAATAACTAAATTAGACTCTAACTAGGACTTAATATGATTAATTGATTGGGGGGTTTACTACACTAAAGATTAACTAAGAATGCAATAAACTAAGGACAATTCAGGCTATCAAGAGTAAACTAAAGATGAAATCAAGAATGGAGAAGTCACTACCTAGGTCAGAATCCTATGTGTAAAGCTTAACTTCTATCGGTTTTGGAACTAGGTTGGATCTGGGTTTCTAAAGATATAACACCTAAAAGATATCTAGTGGATTCCCGATCACTCTCGGTCTCGGGATGTGACCAGAAGACAACCTAAGGATATTAACTCACCAGATGATCGGATCACCTCTCGGGTATTTCCTACTATGACAAGTACCCTAATAAACGGATTACCTCTCAGTCTCACCGCTTACCATACACTCAAGGAATGCATGGGGTAGTTCTAGAATGGATACTATGATTCGGATAGCAACTATCACTAGACACCTAATACCAACTTCCTCTCAGACAGCTGACACTCGGATTCCTAATGACGAAGACTAAACGACTAATTCTCACCTCTCGGGTATTGAACTAGGACACACATTCACTTCTAATCAGTAATTAACTAGGTTTTCTATGGCTACTACGTCTAGACACCACTCTAACTCACAAACCCTAAAGTCTATGAACCAGAAACGAAGATCAAACTGGCAGACAACCACAATCAACGCAGAAAAGCATAATCAACCACATAATCAGAATTAAACATGCACTAACATCACACATAAACAAACTCAAACCTTTACTAAATCATAAATCCAACATTCAAATCCAAAAACCGAATAAAAATCGAAACTTTAACACATAATCATCATATTGACCTAGGTAGATCAAGGATCTAGCCTAGAATCATACTAAAAACATCTACACAGAAGCAAATAGCAAAATCCATAGGTTCAAAACACAAAATCAAAGATAAAGTTTGAATCTTTAAACCCTAGAATGCAACTACACAAACCCGGAATCCAAAAGCTTCAATCTTCAGCTTCAATTGACTTCCAAGCTCAAAATCGCCTCTTTTTCTTCCCTGGAACGGCTTAGAATCGAACTCTCTCATAATGGCCGTTTAAATCTTTTTAATTTAGAAAATTAGGGTTTTGCGGAAAACGGCCCTCTCGCGTACCGCGAGAGAATGTTGACTGGATCCTCGCGTACCGCGAGGACCAAAATAGTCGGGCGGATTCCTGGAGTTTCCCGCGTACCGCGAGAATTATTACACTCGTCTTTCGCGTACCGCGAGAGACCTAAATTTCAGAAAATTGTCTTTTGATCTTTGGACTTTTCCGGGCTTTGTTTCTTCGCTCGTTTTCTTCACGTATTCTTCATTAATATTCCCGAGCTCCTACAAATAAGACCAACGACTCAAATGTACATAAAATTGACTCAAAACTAATATAAAACTACTTAGAACACATTAAAACAAAGGAATAAAGACGTGTGCTTTCGCACAATATCAGCAACTAACCAGCATGCCTATTATCAAAGAACCAGAGCTCACACAGATGACTGGAATGATGATTATAACGGCAGCGAGAGCTATGAAGAATATTCAGATAGATATATGGACGAAGAGGGTCCTGACCCACATTATGGGGGAAATCAGAGAGCTTATCATAGACGAGTCAGACATGGTCGACAGGGGCCAAGAATGTACAACGGGGTACCACATATGGGCGCTCCAAATCCTCCACTTCGGGAACCTCGAGCCGGATTTTATGCAGATGGAGTACCGAGAAGAAATTATCATCGGCCAGCTCAAGGTGTTACCACCTATTTCAGACCCATGGTTGCTCAAAGTACTTCACCTATTGTTCCACCCAATCAGGACGGAAGGACATTTGAGGTAAGACTTCAGTATTTGGGTTATCTACCCACGTTTTATGGCAAGCCAAACGAAGAGCCATATCTACATCTTGCTGAGTTTGAAAACATCTGTGGAACAATTGGAGGACACGGATTCTCCCTTGATGAAGTTAAATTGATGATGTTCCAGTTTACTCTGAAAGATCGGGCAAAACAATGGTTTCTCACATTGCCCGCAGGAAGTATTAGAACTTGGGAACAAATGCAGCAGGTCTTTTTGGAAGAATATTATACAATGAATCGAACAACAGAAGCTCGAGAAGCCATCCGAGCTTTCCAACAACACATGGGTGAACCTTTTCATGAAGCATTCACACGCTTCAAAGACTTGTTAAGAAGATGTCCACATCATGGCATCCCAAAATGGGAACTGATTAAAGCATTCTACGATGGACTACTTCCCGAGGATGTTAGGGAAGTAAACTCTACAAGCAATGGCACGTTCTTAACAAACCATGAAGATGTTGATTGGGAATTCTTGGAGAGAATGAGCGTGATTTCTAAAAGATTAGCTTCTAACAGGAAAACCAGGGGGGTGTCGGCTAAAGTTGTTGATTTAGAAGCCGAAAAGCGAATCAAGAGTTTGGAAAGGCAGGTAGCTCAGTTAACTGTAGGCAGGGGCGATGAAGCAAAAGCTGTAAATTCATTTCCCATTTGTTCTGCTTGTGGTGATTTGGGGCATTCGGATCTAGAATGCCCGGGAGATTCAAATAGAACTGCTGAGGTAAATCAGGTTTATGGTGATAGAAGACCGTTTGACATGAACTCAAATACTTATCACCCAGGTTTGAGGAACCACCCAAATTTCAGATACGGTAATGCCTCCAACCAGATGAATCCCAACTTTCAAGCACCAATTCAAGGGCAACAACAACAAAACAACCCCCAGCTTTATCAAAATCGTCAACAGGGTTGTAACCAAGGGTACAATCAAGGCTACAATCAAGGTGGTTATAACCGAGGACCTCAAAGGAACTTCAACAACCAACAAGGTGTTTCTTCTTCCAACAATGAAGCATCAAAGACGGATGCCATTTTCGAAATGCTAAAAGAACTGAAGAAGGACAATGATGAAATGAAGAAGAATTTTGAGGAGATCAGAAAGAACAATCAGGTGAGGGACAAAAGCCATGAAGCTCTATCCAGACAAGTAGGTCAATTGGCTGAAGAGATAGCAAACGGAAGGCGAGACCCGGGAAAGCTGCCTAGTGATACAAGAAGGAACCCGAGTCATCCGTCTTCAAGCTTTCAACAGACATCCAATCCCTCAGTAAATCAGATAACAATCCTCCGATCAGGTAAAACTTATGATAATAATGTTAGTACACCACCACAGGGACGGGATGGTGAGGTAGAAGACTTAACGGGTCGAGAGGATAGTGATAGTGAGTCAGAAGTTAAAATTTCTGAAAAACCCGTTACCAAGAAAAAGGTAACTTTTCAAAATAAACCTGAAATTTTGGAAAATGATATGGAGGGTAATACCATTCCTTTTCCACAAGCTTTATTGAAATCAACATCAGGTTCAAAGGGTAATAAACGGGGGCCTCAACAAGAGGAAATCTGGGAAGTCTTTAAACAAGTTAAAATCAACATTCCTCTGATTGATGCCATCAAACAAATTCCGGCTTACGCCAAATATATGAAAGAAATGTGCACCCAGAAACGGCATAACAAAGTCCCAAAGAAAATTGATTTAACCGGACAAGTTAGTGCCGTTTTGTCGGGTGAAATCCCACCAAAAATGGAAGATCCAGGAACGCCTGTTATTTCTGTACAAGTAGGTGATTTTGAAATCAACAGGGCGTTATTGGATCTCGGGGCGAGTGTTAGCATTCTCCCAGGGAGCTTATATGATCAATATGATTTTGGACCTTTAAAGAAAGCCGATACTACTGTAGTATTGGCTGATTTGACACCGAAGCTCCCTAGGGGAATTGTGGAAGATGTGATAGTGCGGGTAGAGAATTTCTATTATCCCGTAGACTTTTTGGTTCTTGATCATGTATCGGCTGGTTCTTCAAAACAACCCATGGTCATCCTTGGAAGACCATTTTTAGCTACAACCAATGCAGTGATCGATTGCAGAACTGGGATAGTAGATCTGGCATTTGGAAATCGCAAGTTGAGATTAAATGTATTTTCCCATGCTCCTAACTCTCCGTTCAACAGTGATTGCTTTATGGTAGACATTGTTGAAGGGTGCCCACCTCATGAAAATGAGGAGGTCGCCACGGAGACGTGCTTTATGTGTGACAGGAACAGGTATGATCTGGAGTGGAGAATAAAGAAGAGAAAGAAGAAGAAGAAGAGAATGAATAAGAAGAAGAAGAAGAAGAAGAAAGAAGAAGGAGAAGTCGAAATCGAGGACTTCGATGATCATTTGAGGCAAACTGTGAACGGACATCGCCTAAAACCATATCTAGAGGCGAATGATATAAACGGAGTCGATAAGCAGTCTGAATGCCTTTTTGTGGAAACGGTTGTGTATGACCCAGTTTAGAGAGTCGAGGGGACTACGTCTGGCTGAAGACGTGTAAACTTAGCGCTTTTTGGGAGGCAACCCAAATGGAAGTAAAATTCCGGATTTTTGATAGCGTGTGCAACACCCAAGTGTGGGGAAGCCTTTTGAAAGATCAAACACGCGATTTTTGGTAGAGATGGTAGAAAGAAGAATTCAGTGATCTTGACCCGTTCATACTCAATATCCATTTGGATGTGGCCGATTGAATCCAACTTTCTCAAGCATCTCGGATTTTTGGCTGGTGTTTTGAAGCTGCGACAGAAATGCTATACAGTCACAAACACCACGCGACGGAGCTTGGAACTTCGATTAATGAAAGAAACCCGGTTAGTTTGTTCCAACTTATGCTTTACCTTTTGTCGATAGTCGTTTAGTCACTTGTTGATCTACATTGAGGGCAATGTAATTCTCAAGTGTGGGGAGGGAGACTAGCGTCTATCTGTTGTCTATCTGTGTGTATATAGTTCATATATAATAGAGAAAAATCTGAAAATTTTGAAAAATTTTGTGTTACAAGGGTGAGAACAAGCAAAAACGTCCTCAAGATTAAACAACCGAAAGCGGATTTTCCAATTCATCACATAATTCCTTACTTGACAAACAGATATAGGTCCTTAATCATCCTTGTCTCTTGTAGCATTGGGATAGTATTTTGACAAGTGTTTTTGAAGAAAACGGATAGAAATGCCTAACAAAAGTTAGCATGCTTTAGATAGTCACATACACTGCATGTCGGTAACCCTATTACTCCGTGTGTGAGATTTTGAAGCCCCATTCAACTAGATGGTTAGATCACATATAGATGAATTCATTTGTTGAGTGTGACTATTATGTGTTGATTGTGGTAGAACTTGTTTTGGTTGATTCGTGCTGAAACTTAGTATGATGTGTGAAACAGAAATGAGAAGGCATTAGGACACCCAATTATCCCGTATTAACCCTAATTATCAAAAGAATTTTCCCTTAGTTGCCCATTTCGAGCCTACAATTCTCCTTTTCATTTCTAAACCCGAAAACCGAGCATCAAAGACATATTTTTCTGAAAGTGAGAATCCAATAGTTTTGTTACAAATATAGCTGTGATAAATCTCTATATATATATATATATATATATATGTATATATATGATAAAAAAAAAAGATAAAAAAAAGAGAGAGAAAAATCATTGAAAAAAAATCAAAAATAGAATGAAAAGAACAAGCGGGTCAAAATGATTCGTGTATTCAAGATTTGATATAGAATGCTATCAATTGGATTTCTCATATTGTTAAAGCCACTAAATAAAGCCTAATCCCTACCTTTAGCCAAAGCCTAAAACCGAAAAAGTCCTTTGATCTGTGAACTATTCTGCAGCAGTGGAGATATGATCGCTTTACAAGCTTATGCTTACATGATAACACATCTGGTCTTGAGTGAACACACTAGTACATTTTCTACTAGTTCAGATATAGCCGAGAGGAGAGTATCATTGTGAGGGGTATGTTGTGTTTGTGCAAGTTTAAAGCATGGTAGGTTTAGTTAGGCAGGTCTTGATTTGGCATATAATTAACTGTCTTGTCATTATCAAACCCGACTGTGATCATTTGTAGGACTTGGATGACTTTGGACCTTAATTCTAAAAGTTGATATGGATGTTGAGGTGTTTTGTTGAAAATTTGTTTATTAACTTTGAAATGGTTTGCTTGTGGACAAGCAAAAGACAAGTGTGGGGATGTGATCGAGGGGTAAAAACCCGAGCGTTAAATGATACAAATATATGGGTTTTAATGTGTTTTGTGTGTTTATACCATTTGAATTGATTAACTACAAGAACTTGTGGTTTTGTAGGTAAATCACACAAACCGAAGGTGTTAAGGCAAGTAGGAACGCAGGTTACGGGAATCGGAACGAAGAAACGAAGAAGTGAAAAAGGGCTGGCAGTAACTTACGGCCAGGCCACAGTAACTTACGGTGGCCGTAAGTTACGGTGAGCCCACCGTAACTTACGGTGGGCAGGGGACAAAAGTGGGTCGTAAACCAGAACCTAAAGGCCGTAAGCTAGAAAATAATTAAGTCTCACCGTAAGTTACGGTGGTTTCACCGTAACTTACGGCTCCTATGCCACAAAAGTCAATCTGCCGCCCATCAACTTGCCCACTTGATAAAAACAATTATATCCATTCATTATCTAAGAACGAGAAAAAGAAGACGAAAAAAAAGGGAGAACAGAGAACAGAGAAAAGGGAGCAACTCGTTTGAAGGAAGAAAGAAGAGAAGAAGAAATCTTCCTGGAGAAGATTGGGGCCATCGATCCATCAACCAAGAAGATGGAAGCCACGTTGGAAGAAATGAGAGGCTAAATCATTGATGGTTCTCCTAGGTAATGGGTTTGTTAATCTTGCTTGTATTTCTTGATTTGTAACTGATTGTGGGATTAGATTGTAAACCATTTAAGTTTTATCTAAATCATTATGATGTGTTTGCTAGAAATCTGATTATGTTATGTGTTGTGATTAAACCTGTTAAGATTAATCCGTCATATATATGTTATTGGATTGTTTGTTGTGATAATCAAAACCTGTTAAGTTTTGTTTGCAACACTGGTTAGATTCATCATTTGTAAATCTCCATTTAAGAGATTCCCACTAAGTTATTATCTGAAATGCTTGTGATTGGCAAACCCGGATCCGAAAGAGAACCATTGCTTTCTTTAATATTTTACAAAATCCGATTTTTAAGTATTGTGACAATTTATTATGCGCAACTCTGATAATAGATTAACGCTAGATCACGATTTCCTTGGATCGACCCCTTACTACCGCTGTCTACTTAAGAAGTGATTAAGGGTTTATAAATTACTTTTTGACCGAACCGACGACAATCGATCAAAAATGGCGCCGTTGCCGGGGACTCGGTGCATTTAGTGTTAATCTTTGATTTGTATTTCACTGTTTTCAAAAAAATTTTCCAAGTTGATTTCTTAGTTATTTTTCATCCTTATTGTTCGGATTTACGTGTACGTTGTTTTTTTTTTTTTTTTTTTTTTTTTTCATTGCAGGTTAATTACAGGTTGATGCATCACACCCGTCGATCGGGAAAGACATCGCCTCTTATTTTCAATCCAGAAATTGAAAGAACTGCACGACATAATCGTGCCAATCAACGATCACTCAGAAAACCAACAACAAATTCAAAAATGGAACCCAACAATCCAAACACTCCCGTAAATCCAAATGTGACATCTCATGTCGCAACCACCAGTATCCCACCACAACCACCACCTGTACCGCCAATACCACCACCATTCAACCAACCACCAACACAACCTCCTCCACTACAACCAAATCCACCTTTTCCGCCCAATCCAAATTACCAATATCCATCGGTATTTGACGAAGGGGAACCGAACATGAACTATGATCCCCCACCCTTCGCAACTAACCAGCATGCCTATTATCAAAGAACCAGAGCTCACACAGATGACTGGAATGATGATTATAACGGCAGCGAGAGCTATGAAGAATATTCAGATGGATATATGGACGAAGAGGGTCCTGACCCACATTATGGGGGAAATCAGAGAGCTTATCATAGACGAGTCAGACATGGTCGACAGGGGCCAAGAATGTACAACGGGGTACCACATATGGGCGCTCCAAATCCTCCACTTCGGGAACCTCGAGCCGGATTTTATGCAGATGGAGTACCGAGAAGAAATTATCATCGGCCAGCTCAAGGTGTTACCACCCATTTCAGACCCATGGTTGCTCAAAGTACTTCACCTATTGTTCCACCCAATCAGGACGGAAGGACATTTGAGGTAAGACCTCAGTATTTGGGTTATCTACCCACGTTTTATGGCAAGCCAAACGAAGAGCCATATCTACATCTTGCTGAGTTTGAAAACATCTGTGGAACAATTGGAGGACACGGATTCTCCCTTGATGAAGTTAAATTGATGATGTTCCAGTTTACTCTGAAAGATCGGGCAAAACAATGGTTTCTCACATTGCCCGCAGGAAGTATTAGAACTTGGGAACAAATGCAGCAGGTCTTTTTGGAAGAATATTATACAATGAATCGAACAACAGAAGCTCGAGAAGCCATCCGAGCTTTCCAAAAACACATGGGTGAACCTTTTCATGAAGCATTCACACGCTTCAAAGACTTGTTAAGAAGATGTCCACATCATGGCATCCCAAAATGGGAACTGATTAAAGCATTCTACGATGGACTACTTCCCGAGGATGTTAGGGAAGTAAACTCTACAAGCAATGGCACGGTAACCATAGAGGTGGTTGTGGTGGTGCGACGTGAGGTCGGCAACGGCCGTGGATGGCTGTGGTTGTGCAGCAGTAGTGGCGGGAGCTCGGGAGTAGCCGGGAACAATGGAACTAACTGTGTGAGCAGCCGTTAGCGGTGATGGTTCTACGAGTGCAGCAGGGCAAAGATGGCCGGAGGGGGTTTACTCGAAGCGGTGGCAGCCGGTTTAAAGTGGTACGCTGAAACACACCACTTTTAAAAACAAAACTTTAACGCGCGGAAGTCTTAAACCCAGGAAATTTTTTTTTTTTAACACTATAACTACATTCATTCATTGTATATACTAAATCATTCACAATTTATCATATTACAAGTATGCACACAATCACATAACACAAAATTCACAACTTGTTTTCACACCTTTCACCCATTTGACCCGTTAACACCCATTTGGCCAATTAAAGATTTCATACACTTGTATATCACCTACAAGTTACTTTCATCATTTATAATTCCGTTTCATTTATGATCAACACATGATCCATTTCCATTATAGTATAAATACTATAACTACATTCCTTCAATTATGCATACAATTTTATGCTCATTCATACCACATAACAAATTATGCAACTTTACACATTATACATACAACATTGCATAAAACTCATTTATCATCATAACTAAGTAAGTGCAAAAGCACTTACCTTTCGGGTTAGAAGATCCCGCTCCGCCTTCTAGACCCACAATTTGACTACCTAAACATACACACCTAGTTTAGTAATCTAACACATACCAAAATTTCATTACAATTGAGTTCACAACTCAATTTCCCAATTCCAACCCAAATTGACCCGTTTGGGTTATCCTCATAACCAAACACCCTCTTTCACCACAAACTCACCTACTTGAGTTTCATTAACTTAATCTTAACACTAATTCTTCTTTCAAAAATTATTATTAAGTTAATTTGGTGTTTGTTCAAGTGTCTAACATCTTAAAAACACTTAATCTTCATTAATTCAACATTCTAGCATTATGATCCAAACACCCCCAATTTTCACCATATGAACCCTAACTTCTCATAATCAAAATCAAAGGGTTCTAAGATGTTATTCATCATTCTTTAACTTTAGTTTAGCTAGATTATCAATAATCTAACACCATTTCATCACATGCATACATAATTTCGGATTTCACCCAAAACCCACCAAGAACACATACATGGTGAAATCAAGAGGAAGAGAATCACTTACTTGATGTTAGGAAGGTGTTGTGTGAGCCAAAACCTTCACTAATCAAGCTTCAATTACACAAAAATGGCTTCAACACACTTTTCTCTTTTCTTCCTCTTCTATTGAACGACCCCAACTCCAAAAATGAAGTCAATTTTGACTTCCACATGGTCAAATATGGCAGATTTGCCATATTTACCATTTCAGTCCTTTAACTTCCATTTTACCCATTTCGTTCTATAGTTAGTTAAAACTAACATAATCCTATTACAAACTTGAAATCCACTTGTTTCAACTTATTTATAAAATATTATTTCCACCATAATATTAAATATAAATATTCAATTATTTGAAAACGAAACTCGGATTTTGGTTCGTTACAAATCACCTCCCCTTATTTGGGTTTCGTCCCCGAAACCCGACTTCCCATAAAAAGGTTCGGATAATGTTTAAGCATTTCTTCCTCGGTTTCCCAAGTCATTTCCGCTCCCTTTCTATGTTTCCACCTCACCAAAACTTGGCTAATCTCTTTATTGCGCAAACGCTTCACTTTTCTATCCAAGATTGCCACCGGTTCTTCAACATAATTCAACTTTTCATCCAATTCGATATCGTCCAAAGGGACAAAAGTAGATTCATCCGCCAAACACTTCCGCACATGAGACACATGAAATGTGTTATGAAGTCTACTTAGTCTCTCCGGTAGCTCCAAACGATAAGCTACCGTACCCACCTTTGCTATCACCTTAAACGGCCCGATGAAACGAGGACTTAACTTCCCCCGTTTCCTAAACCGTATCACCCCTTTCCAAGGAGAGACTTTCAAAAGCACAAGGTCCCCCACTTGAAACTCAATCGCCCGCTTCCTATTATCCGCATAAGACTTTTGGCGATCTTGAGCCGCCTTCAAGCGTGCTCTAAATTTGGTCAATACTATCATTAGTTTCCTTGACCACTTCGACACTACCAAGCTCCCGTTGACCAATCTCACCCCAACACACGGGTGTTCGACACTTTCTCCCATACAATGCCTCAAAAGGTGGCATACCAATACTAGAATGGTAACTATTGTTGTAAGATAATTCCGCCAACGGTAACTGGTCGTCCCAACTACCACCAAAATCCAAGGCACACGCTCGCAACATATCCTCGAGCGATTGAATCGTTCGCTCGCTTTGACCATCCGTTTGTGGATGATAAGCGGTGCTAAGATTCAATCTAGTCCCCATATCCTCATGGAATTTCTTCCAAAAACGAGAAGTAAATCTCGTATCACGATCCGATATAATCGACACCGGCACACCATGACGTGACACAATTTCCTTCACATACATTTCCGCCAATCTATCCGAAGAATACGTTTCCTTTATAGGAAGGAAATGTGCACTCTTCGTCAACCGATCCACTACTACCCATATCGCATCATAACCCTTTCGAGTCTTTGGTAGTTTAGTGATCAAATCCATGGTTATATTTTCCCATTTCCAAAGCGGTATTTCAAGCGGTTGAAGCTTTCCATACGGCTTTTGGTGCTCCGCCTTTACTCTTAAGCACGTGAGACACCTCTCAACATACTTAACAACATCACGCCTCATACCCGGCCACCAAAAATGACACCTCAAATCATAAAACATCTTTGTGGCACCCGGATGGATAGAATATTTGGATTTATGCGCCTCATCCAAAATAGTTGTCAAAACACTTGACAACCTAGGAATCCAAATCCTATCAAAGCATGTCTTCAAGCCCATGCTATTTTCACCAAGCTTATCAACACAAGCAACCATCCGCTCTTTCTTCAAGTCACCACCAAGTGCTAACACTTGAGCCTCCCGGATTTCATCATTAAGAGATGATGAAATTGTCATCTTAAATGACTTCACCTTGATAGGTGAATGACTTGACTTTCTTCTAAGCGCATCCGCCACAACATTCGCTTTACCCGGATGATAAAGTATCTCACAATCATAATCCTTAACCAATTCAAGCCACCGTCTTTGCCTCATGTTGAGGTCCTTTTGGTCAAAGAAGTACTTGAGGCTTTTGTGATCCGTGTAGATCGTACACTTAGCACCATACAAATAATGCTTCCAAATCTTGAGTGCGAAAACCACGGCTGCAAGCTCTAAATCATGGGTTGGGTAATTCACCTCGTGAGTCTTTAATTGCCTAGACGCATAGGCAATCACTTTCCCCCCTTTGCATCAAAACACACCCCAACCCCGAATGCGAGGCATCCGAATAAACAACAAAATCCTCGGTCCCGTCCGGCAAGGATAAAACAGGCGCCTTAGTCAACTTTTCTTTCAAGAGTTGAAAGGCAGATTCTTGCTCGGGATTCCAAACAAACTTTGTCTCCTTACGAGTCAACTTCGTCATCGGCAAAGCAATCCGAGAGAAGTTTTAGATGAACCTCCGATAATAACCCACCATGAAACTCAACAATGGATGTTTCAAAATTACCTCACCAATCCACCCATTGAGACTCAAGTTCTCAAGTTCATACCGATTGGGATTCGAGGATCCCAACACCCATTGAAGCTCGAGTCTTCAACTCAACCCCTTCTTAACCAAGAAAGCATGTGACTTCCTCAAGTAAGGATACATCAATTTCCTTACTTTAATCCTCTTTTACAACACTGGAAGGAAGATCCCTATCCGTGACCCAAACATTCTAAGTATCTCCAATGACTTAATCATAAGTCATCCTTTGAGATTCAAGCATCTCAATCACCAAATCCGCCTTTGAAGTTCGAAGACTTCGTTATCAAACACCGTTTGTGAAGTCTAAAAGACTTCCAACATCATTTATGAAGTTCCAAGACTTCATCCACCATCCATGTACATATTTCACCTATGCACATTTCACCCCCTTTATATACATATTTCACCTATGTATATAACCATTTGCGTACAATGTACATTTTAACATTCACCCACTAACCATTCAATCTTTAACGGGTCCACAAGTATTTCTTCCGAATTCACCACCCCATCCAAAAATTGGATTTTCACCAAAGCCAAAACGGCATACCCAGCCGTTCCAAAGTAAAACCTCTTCTTTCTGGGACTTCTCAATAAGTTCACAACGAAATTGAGTATAAACAACAATAGTTCGGAGATATAAACGACTATCTTCGATTAATCGACCACCTGTGAGCAGTTTATGCTCTACACACCTCAACCATAAAGTCTACAAACCACGAGACCTTAGGTCAGTTTCATCCTACCCCTGACTGTCAGTGCCAATACGCACTCTTCCATCTTCCCTTTTCACCGCAAAGTTTATGTGCTTTAGAACAAAGCGCATGGGTGTAATGACCCTTATGCCTTTCTCCTCACGAAGAATAATTCACCAATCCTCCGCCACGTCCCGGAGTCGACTCATCGTTAATTAATCAGCTATTAACTCTCACCCTTTAACTCCTTTGGTTCGCACACCACGAACCCTCTTGTGAAAACAAGGTTTTCCTTCCACTTCAGTTCACCAACCGTAGTTCTTCCCGCTCTCTAGGCTTCACACTGTTCCTCCCAAGGATCACCTCAAAGAGCCCTATCTTCCTTGAAGGAAGATCGACACAACATGATAGAAAGCTCTAGTCATCCTCCACTAGTTATATGCCTAATATTTCTTCCAACCAATTCCACATTCCTCACCATTTCTGAGGTGATACACCTCTAGACTCTATCACACTTGAGTCCTTAAGACGACTTTCATCCACAATTTCTTCTACTTACAACATGTGCCTCTCAGTCACACTCGATCGAATTTTAACTAAGTCGTAGACGTTCTACCTACTTATAGGTCTTTAATCTACCCACTTATTAAGGCACTATATCATATCTATGTATATATGTATTACCCCCATCTAATCATCCATGTACATACATACGTACATATATACATACACATATAACCACCTTCACCTACTCCTTGCAAATGTTCATTGTTATATGGGTATCATAAAGTCTCTTGCACATTTCGTCTTATTAAACATATTGGCCAGACATGTTTAATAATACGCCATGCCCAATTGTAATTACCATCTCCATATAACAGGTCACAAAACAAGTTTCGGCACACATAACACCTTAACAACATTCATCATACATATATACATACACCATATATATATATATTATCATTTTATCAAATCATTACTAACCTTTCATTTCCGCAAGCTCCGAGTCTTAGTCAAGTCCTTCGTGGATTCTCGTATCATTTTCCCCCATATCAAGAGCATCCGGTTTGAGTTTGGTGCCACCACACCAAATCCCTCAAACCATCGCTCTGATACCAAGTTGAAACACACCACTTTTAAAAACAAAACTTTAACGCGCGGAAGTCTTAAACCCAGGAAATTTTTTTTTTTTTTTTACCCTGTCGCGTAGCGCGACACCCCCTGGTCACCCCCCCTCGCGTAGCGCGAGGGGCCTCTTTTCACAGAAAGTTTCTGCAGATTCCTGCAGGTTTCAACACTTAACCAAATTTCCATCTTTTTCCAAAATACAAGTCAACAAATTTGCCCATCACATGGGTTTTAACCAAAAACCTTTCAACAACGTGATCACACCCCAAAAACATGTTTTGTTTATCAAATTACAATCAAAAAGGGGAAATTCCGCCAAATCATCAAAACATGAAAATATGCATACGAGGATCCGCCAACGCCTTGGACTTGACTTTGACTACCTCGAAGCTTTTCCTACATTCACCACACATATCACCATTAGTAATGAAGATAAATTCATAACAAACAAGTAAATTTCTACTTGTTTCACCCATTCACCCATTTGACCCGTTTCCACCCAAATTGTCATTTAGGCTACATATTCTTGCACCCTTACTACAAGTTTCAATTATGATCAACACATGATCCATTTCCATTATGGCACAAAGGCCATAACTCCGTTTCGTTTATGATCAACACAAGATCCGATCAACCCATGATCCTTTTCCATTATGGTACAAGGCCATAACTCCGTTTCGTTTATGATCAACACATGATCCGATCAACCCATGATCCTTTTCCATTATGGTACAAGGCCATAACTCCGTTTCGTTTATGATCAACACATGATCCGATCAACCCATGATCCTTTTCCATTATGGTACAAGGCCATAACTCCGTTTCGTTTATGATCAACACATGATCCGATCAACCCATGATCCTTTTTCCATTATGGTACAAGGCCATAACTCCGTTTCGTTTATGATCAACACATGATCCATTACCATTATAGGTTAACACTATAACTACATTCATTCATTGTATATACTAAATCATTCACAATTTATCATATTACAAGTATGCACACAATCACATAACACAAAATTCACAACTTGTTTTCACACCTTTCACCCATTTGACCCGTTAACACCCATTTGGCCAATTAAAGATTTCATACACTTGTATATCACCTACAAGTTACTTTCATCATTTATAATTCCGTTTCATTTATGATCAACACATGATCCATTTCCATTATAGTATAAATACTATAACTACATTCCTTCAATTATGCATACAATTTTATGCTCATTCATACCACATAACAAATTATGCAACTTTACACATTATACATACAACATTGCATAAAACTCATTTATCATCATAACTAAGTAAGTGCAAAAGCACTTACCTTTCGGGTTAGAAGATCCCGCTCCGCCTTCTAGACCCACAATTTGATTACCTAAACATACACACCTAGTTTAGTAATCTAACATACACCAAAATTTCATTACAATTGAGTTCACAACTCAATTTCCCAATTCCAACCCAAATTGACCCGTTTGGGTTATCCTCATAACCAAACACCCTCTTTCACCACAAACTCACCTACTTGAGTTTCATTAACTTAATCTTAACACTAATTCTTCTTTCAAAAATTATTATTAAGTTAATTTGGTGTTTGTTCAAGTGTCTAACATCTTAAAAACACTTAATCTTCATTAATTCAACATTCTAGCATTATGATCCAAACACCCCCAATTTTCACCATATGAACCCTAACTTCTTATAATCAAAATCAAAGGGTTCTAAGATGTTATTCATCATTCTTTAACTTTAGTTTAGCTAGATTATCAATAATCTAACACCATTTCATCACATGCATACATAATTTCGGATTTCACCCAAAACCCACCAAGAACACATACATGGTGAAATCAAGAGGAAGAGAATCACTTACTTGATGTTAGGAAAGTGTTGTGTGAGCCAAAACCTTCACTAATCAAGCTTCAATTACACAAAAATGGCTTCAACACACTTTTCTCTTTTCTTCCTCTTCTATTGAACGACCCCAACTCCAAAAATGAAGTCAATTTTGACTTCCACATGGTCAAATATGGCAGATTTGCCATATTTACCATTTCAGTCCCTTAACTTCCATTTTACCCATTTCGTTCTATAGTTAGTTAAAACTAACATAATCCTATTACAAACTTGAAACCCACTTGTTTCAACTTATTTATAAAATATTATTTCCACCATAATATTAAATATAAATATTCAATTATTTGAAAACGAAACCCGGATTTTGGTTCGTTACATACGCGACCTGCGTGGTGACGGATTGCAGAAAAGAAAGAGCGAGGCAGGGAGCGACGGTAACCGTGGTGGTTCTGGTGACTGTGGAGCGCGACGGTAACCATAGAGGTGGTTGTGGTGGTGCGACGTGAGGTCGGCAACGGCCGTAGATGGCTATAGTTGTGCAGCAGTAGTGGCGGGAGCTCGGGAGTAGCCAGGAACAACGGAACTAACTAATGTGGATACAACGATGGTGAAGTTTGGTGTGGCTGGTTAGGGTTACATTCGAGGAAGGAGGTGGTGGAGCATGGAAGCAGTGAGTATAGTGTTAACTGATTAAGGTGGCATAGTGGAGAAGACAAAGACAACGGGTGCGATAGTGCTGGTGGAGGAGACGGAGGACGGTAACGGGAACCGATTAGGGGTTTACTCGATCAAGGCTTTTGCATGGCACGGTTTACGCGCGTGCATGGGGAGTGAACGGTTCAGGTGCGTGCATGCATGAGACTCCGTTCGGAAAATCGGTTTCTAAAAGGGTTTAAGACAATTCGGTTTGTGTAAACGCGTGGAAGTAGAGTTTCGTGGAAAAAAGGGACGAGCTAATGGAGTGACGTTGGGGTTTATATTTTATGCATTTCACGACGTATGTGTAGAACGCATTCTGATCATGTGATCATACGATTATCAGGTTCGGGCTTCGAGTGAGTGGAGGAGTTGTAAAGCAAGGACTGGGGCTCGACATATCCGGTGAGTTTCTAATCCCCCTTCTTTTAAATGTTTACTATTTTGGGGCTATCGTACATACTTTCAAGAAGCGTTAATATACTTAATCATGTTAAGGGCTTCGGGTTCTAATCCGATGTGTTTGTGAAATAAAATAAGTATTAGGGGAATCGTAGGGTCTATGGTGTGTCCATGAGAATGTGATAGCTAGAGTAACGAATTATGAATGTGTGACGTATTAGGAGTGGATCAGGGGAGTCGGGCTTTATGCTAAATGCTTATGATTTCATGTGGAGTATATATATATATATATTGTTCTGGTGTCATGTGTGAGGTACATGTTTAGTTAACGAGTCATGTATATGATGTATGATATTATGTGTTTATATTTATGTGTCGTGTTTGCATCGCGTCATATGGCACGGCAAACGGGGTTGTGAAGGATGAGGTCCTACGGGAAGTCACCAACGGTGACATTTATTTAGCAAGTTAATGATGAGCTCAGGGTGCGTCGATCGTCCCGACGAGGGTAACCCTGATGAGGGTGCAGTGACGAGGTAAGTGTTTACATGGGTATTTATATATGCGTAGGATTGCATGCAAACGTTGAGTTATATTGATTATGCATGTGGTGATATTAATGTGGTAATGTTAGTGTGACGTTTAGATGTTATTATCACGGTATGTAGAGTTAGACTATCGTTGAGTCAGGATTTGTGACGTGACGTGACGTGTATAAGGGCCGTGTCAGTTAATTGTCAACGCCTTGGTTAAGGCCGGGTGTGCTAATGTCTAGGGTGTGTTGTGTTAACCAAGTGTCAAGTTATGACTTGTTCTTAGGTATTAGTTGTTAGTATAGTAAGTTAAGAATATGCCAATGAGAAGGTAACGTTATTATTGTATTTGTAGTATGGGTTGAGTCCCGAGTGATGAACGATTATGGGAGGGCAAGGGGCTAGCTATTCGTTAATAAATCATAAAACTATTTTGTAAGGACCGGAGGGTCCGAAGTGGATTAAACTAATGAATATGACGTGATGGTTTTGTTTGAATTAAACTATTAGAACTCACTCGGCGTAGTTGACTTTGTGTGTACGCTAGATTGTTTTGCAAGTAAGTGTAATGTAGACGTATCTTGGCTTGGGAGCGGGGCTACTCGGATTGGTGTGCAAGCATTCGTGAGGTAAACTTAATAACACTAAATAGTAATAAATGAGTTTTGAAAGACTTCCGCTATAGATTGAATTATAATAAATGTGTTTTAAATGAGAATGACCCGTTATGAGAACCAACTGTAGGATGCCTGGGTTGGGGTCTTACAGGATAAGATGACTATGGTGGTGGCGCATGGTGGTGATCGGTTAGAGCCATTCCCGGGTGGGGTTTCGCATGGCGGGTTCACATGCATGCATGAGGACACGACTCGAAGTTCATACGTTTCGCGGGGTAGGTTTCTACGTAGTATGGCTTGGGTTGCATGGCACGTGTAAGTGCCTGCAAGGAGCCGGTTCATGGACGCGAGTTCTAATCGTGTCAAGGACGATCCCATGCGGGTATTGGTAAAGCTAAAGGTTCGGTGATTCGACGAGACGGGTGGTTGAGACTAAGAGTGGAGTTTATATTTTGTACATTATTCGGTGTATGTTTAAGACGTGTTAGATCACGTGATAGAACGTTTAACAGGTTTGGGATTCTAAAGTGGACGGGCGAGTTACAGAGCAAAGACGTGGACTCGACATATCCAGTGAGTTTCTAATCCCTTACTTTTAACGTTTTACTGTTTTGGGGCTATCGTACATATTTTCAAGGAGTGTTAATATATTTAATCATGTTAAGGGCTTCGGGTTCTAATTCGATGTGTTTGTGAAATAAAATAAGTATTAAGGGAATCGTAGGGTCTATGGTGTGTCCATGGGAAGGTGATAACTAGAGTTACGAATTATGAATGTGTGACGTGTTAGGTCTGGATCAGGGGGAGTCGGGCTTTAAGCTAAATGCTTATGATTTCATATGGGGAATATATATATATATATATATATATATATATATATATATATATATATATATATATATATATTGTTCTAGTGTCATGTGTGAGGTACAAGTGTAGTTAACGAGTCATGTGTATGAGGTGTGATATTATGTGTTTATATTTATGTGTCGTGTTTGCATCGTGTCATTATGGCACAACAAACGGGGTTGTGAAGGATGAGGTCCTTTAGGAAGTCACCAATGGTGAAATTTAAGCAGGTTAATGATGAGCTCAGGGTGCGTCGATCGCCCTGACAAGGGTAACCCTAACGAGGGTGCAGTGACGAGGTATGTGTTTACATGTGTATTTATATATGTGTAGGATTGGATGTAAATGTTGAGATATATTGATTATGCATGTGATGATATTAATGTGGTAATGTTAGTGTGACGTGTAGATGTTTCTATTGCGGTATGCAGAGTTGGACTGACCGTTGAGTCAGGATTTGTGACGTGACATGTGTAAGTGTCGTGTCAGTTAATTGTGAGAGCATTGGTTAAGGCCGGGTGTGTTAATGCCTAGAGTACGTTGTGCTAACCAAGTGTCGAGTTAATATTTGTTCTTGAGTATGAGTGGTTAATATAGTAAGTTAAGTCTAAGTCAACGAGATGGTAATGTTATTATTATTATTAGTAGTAGTACGGGCTGAGTTCTGGGTGATGAACGGTTATGGGATGCCGTGGGATGTTAGGGGTTAACTATTCGTCAATAAATCATAAAACTATTTTGTAAGGACTGGAGGGACCAAAGTAGATTAAACTAATTAATATGATGTGATGGTTTTTGTTCAAATTAAACTATTAGAATTCACTCAACGTAGCTGACTTTGTGTGTACGTTAGATTGTTTTGCAGGTAAGCATAGGGTTGACGTATCTTGGCTTGGGAGCGGTGCTACTCGAATTGGTGTGCAGGCATTCGTGAGGTATGTTTAATAACAATAAATGATAATAAATGATTTTAGAAAGACTTTCGTTGTAATTGAGTTAATAATAAATGCATTTTAATTGAGATTGACCCGTTATGAGAACCAATTATAGGATGCCCGGGTTTGGGTCTTACATTATGGAGATTGAAACACTTATAGAATACATTATTATGACTCAAACATCGTGGTTTAAGAATTTTAAAAAAAGTAATTTAATAGAATAAAAGTCAAAAGGAAACATGGGAAGGGGATGAAAACAGTGAACTCCAACTTCAATACCATAACACTTATCAATTCCTCTAACACAATATTTGGTTTTAATATGAGAATAAAAATATTTAAGCACTAATGCTTTCCAGAAAAAGAAAAAAAATTGACCGGAACAACAGTAATGAGCCACGTGGCCTGCGATAGGAGGCTCACCGACCATGCAAAATGTGGTTTAGTAAATAGGTCCAACCATTATAAGATTAAAAGTGTCGAACTATTGATATTGGGTTTTAAGTTTAAATAGGTCCAACCATTATAAAAATTAAAAGTGCACAACCATTATAAAAATTAAAAGGGCCTAATCATTATAAAAGTTAAAAGGGCCCAACCATTATAAAAAGGCCCAATATATTTTTAAGTGTTTATAAAAAGGACCAAATATATATAACCGATATTTAAAATTTTATAAAAAACATATATATATATACATATATATATATATATATTGGGGAGGGTTCCAGAGAAAACTACAAGTTAGACGAAAACCGAGAAAACCACTAAAAAACCACTTTTACCCCATCATATAATAATTTTTATTTTTTGTTTTGTTTTATTTTTATTTATTTATAAGAGTATCAATGTAATATTAAACATTTTTACCAAATTTTTTTTTACACATAGTGTTACGTATATGTAAACATAAAACAAAAAAAATTGCGGTTACGTATACGTAAATCAAAAAAATTGATTTTGGATACGTATACGTAAATAAAAAAATTGTCTAAAATGATGTGGTTTTCTTGGTTTTTGCCTAAATTTGTGGTTTTCTCTTGATCCTTCCCCTATATATATATATATAAAGACCCCGTAAAAATTTTAGGCCTCTGAAAAAACGGGTCTGGCCGGCTGCCCGGCTTGGCCTACCCTAGGGCCGGCCCTAATGTCTAGAAATCAAGTAGGAACAAAAGATGAATGCATAGCAAACGAATTAAAGTGTTTAAACGCTAACCGAAGGCTATGTCTTCAATCTTCAAGTCTCTAGACCTTCAATTCGTCTCTTACGCTCCAAAGTAAGGTTCTTCAGCCTCCAATTGTTGATCCTCTCCAAAATGGCTCACATGTTGCTTAAATAATGACGAATTATGTTCTCTCATGTCTGGAATATGGGTCGTACTCCTTTATATAGGGGCGGATCAATCATTTTGGTGGTCTAAAGCGAACAAAAATTTGAGACCCTTTCCATGTTTATAGGTTCGTCTATTGTAAGGCCCCAAAACCGGAGAACCGACTTGTTGGCATACACATAAGCACAGTAGTAAATGACATCAAATAAACTCAATAAATGCAGCGGAAAACAAATAGTTAACAGTGGTCAATGACCCAAATCTCAAACACAATTCAATCAAGTACTAATATCTAAATCGTTCAACATCATAACGGAAAATAAATGCCATCACAACGATCACGGTAACCAATCGCCATCCAGAAGCCGCCAACTCACACTTTCTCTTTACCTGATATACACGCGAGTGAGTTCTAAAGTAATTCACTCGAAAGTATAAAGTCCCGAACGTCTAAGAAAATTGGTTTACGTTATAACGGTTTTCTCATACAATTCATCGTTCATTAAAATATTATATTTTATCGACGTACACGAAATCATGTCGACTAGTCCAAGGACACATACGATCATGACTTGTTAACTGATCACCGTCAGTTATAGCAACTCACCGACTAACATCGATGTATTATCAAGCTTGAGAAACTCATTATGTCTGGCTAACATCAGACTAATTTCCCGTCGACTAGTGTCGACACGATAACAAATAACTCTTCATTAACAGTTATGACATTTAATTACGTGACACCAAATCCTACGCATACAAATATAACTATTATTTCACAGCACACATATATTAACGTCAAAACCCTTTCATTTCGTGCCTTCGCTATATTGCACGTTGCATGTATTCAGTACCAAAACTACAAAACGTTTAAAAGTGGGCGATAGAAACTCACATTTGCTAGATACGCCTCGATCTTTAGAACCGGCTAACGCCTCGTACTCGCTCTTCGACCTCACACTATATTACACACAATTCACTAGTCAATAACACGACTCGACGTTAAACCTTCGCCTACACAATAAATCCTACGACACGCAAGGTCGCACATACGTGTATGGCACCATGGATGGTGTTCATGCGTGACGTGAACTCCCGTTCACGTTCCCGAAGTCCCAAAATGAGTCGAACTCCACACCAAGCCTTCCCTCATGCCGTAGCACGCTTCCACACACATCCCCGTCCTCGACCAACTTCACACGACTGCTGACGGGCCCTAAATGGCGTCCTCCGAGACCTCCCGGAACCACTGCAGCCCGTCGTCACCTCCACCGAACCACCCCAGCTCCGTAGCCACCATTCGGTCCACCCGCCAGCAGCCTGCGTGCCTACTTTCGCTGCTGCAACCGGCCAGCACCATTTCTGGTGTCTTCGCGTTATTCCGAGACCTCCCGGAACCGTCACCGCTTGCCGCTACCGTCGCCGAGCCCCCCATCCATCACAGCTGTGACCGGCCACCTCAGTCTCGCTACACCCACCTTTGGTCCTCTCTTCCTTGTCTCCGCCATCTCGGTCCTAGCACGTCTCCTTTGAAACCCTTCGATCTGAGTGACTCGTGCAAATCGAATCACCTAAACTTGTCTCCTTCGAAACCCTAGGATCATAAAAACAGTTATTATGATTATTCGGGACTTAGAACACGTAAACAATGATTAGAGGACTACGATTATACCTTGATCCGCACAAGAACACGTCGAACGAACTTTTCTCTCCTTCTCCTTGATCTCGGCAGCCGCAAACTCGCAAATGGGGGTTTCCCATTTGCGCCGAGAACCTAAAGGGTTGACACCCTTGGACCGGGCTTCAGCCTTTACGTGAATTCGACCCTCACCCAGGCTTAGCCCGTCTCGAAGCTTTTACAAAACTCTCCCTTAGGTCGCAATGGTTACATTTAACCCCCGTCTAATTATCTATATAAATGATAACGTACTTTACCCGTTGAATCTTCTATACCCGCGAACAATTATATACAATAATTACAAACCCGTTTTCTAAACGAAAAACCGGGATGTTACATCTATATATCTAGAGGGTCGTCTACATCTAGAGGTTGTTTTCCAAGAGAACTCTTCGTCTCTTGCCCTAAATCCCTCAGATGTTCGGCATTTTGACGTTCCCTAATCCTCGCTACAACCTTTAGTGAATAAGTAATCAAGTATTAGAATGCAGGCCGGTACTTGGTTTTGTTTGGTCGTTCCATTAAGCCCAACCCAAAATACACGCATGTATATAAAAAAAAATCAAAAAATTTGAGGCCTTATCATTGATGACTTAAAGATAGAGCTTTAATTGCTTTACCCAAAAGCCGCCACTTTCTTCATACGGTTCGTACCCACTAATTTTAATTGTGGCTGTAAACATGTGTAGGCCCAATAGTCTAAACTAAATCTTTTGTATTCACCACCCGACGGCCCATTAACTGAACCCGAACCGGATCCAAGCTGGAGCTCACTTTATCTGTTCATCGTCCATTGATGGTTCAGAAGAGACCTCTGCACAGTGATGGTGTTCCTGTCAGCCATGAACCTTCAAATGACTTTATCGCGAAGCGTTTCTTCACTATCATCACAATTTTCACCTCGTTTCGAGCTGCCGAAGGGGTGCCTGTTCGTTCGGCCTTCGCGAAATCAAAAACCGCACACGAGAATCGTTTGCATGGCGGTAAGCTCGAATTTCACTTCATATTTGCTCTAAGAGCAGAAGCTAGGGTTTGTTTGTTGATTTACGTTGTTAATACTGATGTTTTGTGTTGTGATTTAGGAGCCTTATCTCTTGAAGAAACTCGAATCTGCTGAGAAAACCTGGAAAGAACTATCGGTAATTCGATTTATATTTCTGTTAATTTGTGACTATTTTTCATTGTTTAAAGTTAGATCGATTTAGATTTTGCTGTTATAAGAACTGTTGGGAATTTGTGTAGTACTGATCGCATTGGTAGCAAAGTATTCCAGAAATTTGACCTAACACAAAATATTAAGGAGTTAATTGATGTATTCAGTGTTGTGTTGAATGACTGTCAAAGTGCTGTCATTCAGAATTTCTGAAAAAAAATCATGTTATTAATGGCTGTTCCATCCTCATTAAGTTTTTCCTTACAACTAGCAGGATGAGAGGGATGGGGGTGGGGGTCTGGTTGTATCAATGGCTTTTATGAGCAGAAATAGACAAGTTGTTCATACCTAAAGCAATCTAGTCTTGTGTAATTGTTACTTATCTAATTGGAAAAAGCAGAAGGTATAAAATAGTTAAGAATAGAGAAACATCGGGGGAAATTATGCTAATAATGCTTTTAAATATCAGAGTAGCATTCTGGTAAATAATTTTGTTTGTAACAGAACAGATTTTCCTAGTGATGATCACTAATTATTTGATAATATTATCGAGTATAAACAGTTCTAATTAGGCAATAGTTCAGTAAAGACGTGCAGATTCCTATTTGCCACAGATTTCATGCTTGTTATAATGTGAATGTTGCTTGATCATCTTGCCGTAGGTTAAGTTAGCTGATCCGGATGTGGTTTCAAATCCTAGTGAGTACCAAAAACTGGCACAATCTATGTCTGAACTTGATGAGGTAATGTCATCACCTCTGATCTTCTTAAGATTCTTGTGAAGAACATCATACATACAACATAGGTAGCTTTTGTTTCAGTGATTTAACATTTAAATAATCAAATTTGGAATGTTGTGAACTATTAGGTTGTAGCAACATACAGAGGATTCAAGGATTGTGAGAAACAACTTGAAGAGTCCAAAGGTTTTGTTCACTAATCACTATCTTGATTCTTGTCCTTGTTTATGGTTTCGATGAGTTTAATCCTTTTGCTGTGTGATTATCTAAGATCTTGTGTTTGTGTTTCAGTTTTGTCAAAAGATGCTGACATTGATGAAGAGATGGCTGAGATGATAGCTTCTGAAATTGAATCTTTATCGGACCAACTTATAGCGTATGAAGAAAAGCTTAAGGTTTAGTTTTCTGAAATGAAGTTTGTATCTCTTTCTTTCTTTTTTGATTAGTTCTTGTAGTATTGATACCTTGTCTCTATTCATAGTTGTTGTTGCTTCCAAGTGATCCTCTAGATTCTAGAAACATCTTGCTTGAAGGTATCTTTTCTGCTGGAGACCTGATGACATGTCATTATATTTCCATGGAATTGGACATTATTTAGCATATGCCACCTAATTAAATCTTGTTTATTTACAAGTGATAAACCTAATTGTTATATTGCAGTAAGGGCTGGTACAGGCGGTGAAGAGGCTGGACTTTGGGCTGCTGACCTTGTAGGTACATGTTTTTTAATGCAGTGGTCTGTCCATGGAAACATGGTAATATCTTTCATGATGTTAAGATTTTAGATGTAATTTCATTACTGCAGAAAGAGGACATGACCCTGAAATTAGTTTTCTTGATTTTGAGTTTGTTCTTTCCTTGCAAAGTTTATAGTTCAATACATTCAGATTTACTAGATTCATAAAGGCACGTTTTTTGACACTAGGTTCGTATGTACCAGAGGTACTGTGAACGAAACTCGTTGAAATACTCACCACTTTCATGCTCCGAGGTATACATATAATATTTACCTTTTTCTTTCTTTTGCATATGTAAGTTTTAATTAAAACTGTTTTAATAAATTATCTTTCTAAAGGCTGAAAGAGGAGGATTCAAGACTTATGTTATGGAAGTTAAAGGTGCTAGGGTATATAGCAAACTGAAGTATGAATCGGGTGTCCATAGAGTTCAACGTGTTCCTCAGACAGAAGCCCAAGGCCGTATTCACACTTCAACTGCCACCGTGGCCATCATGCCAGAGGTACTTGTGCAACTTTTAAGTAAAAATCAAAAACAAATCTGGATTCTTACCATTTCTAGGATTTAGATCCAGAGCACAAAATAGTTTGCTACTTAAGAAGTTTCATAAGATTGTAAGATGATGAGATGGGAGTTAATGCTTGCATATGCCCTATATGTTGGCAAAATGGGCGGTAAAACACTTATCGTCCAAAATTTTAAATCTTTTTACAAATAATTTGTATGTCAAATATGATTATAAAACTTTTAAAATCTTTTATTATTTACATTTTTCAAACTTGATAACATTTTGGTTTCAGGCTGAAGAGGTTGATGTGGTAATTGATCCAAAAGATATTGAACTTACCACTGCAAGATCTGGTGGTGCTGGAGGTATTACTCTTAACACGTATTTCTTTTGTCTCATGGGTTTTAACCCAAACTATGTTACTGATTCATTTGTTCAAGTAATAATACGTATGAATTTTAATACCCAGGTCAGAATGTCAATAAGGTGGAAACAGCAGTTGATCTTTTCCACAAACCAACGGGAATCAGAATCTTTTGCACAGAAGAAAGGAGTCAACTTAAAAACAAAACCCGTGCCCTTCAGCTATTGCGGGCAAAACTGTAAGAAAACACTATAATATCACCTCATATAGTGTATATTAGTGTCGACAGTCTTAACTCAATCCATTGACTGCACAACCTTTTTCCTGCCTTTTCTTTGTTGTGGAGATGACAATTTCGACCTGCTAAAAAGAATGGGTCGATTTGGGTTGTGCTTTACCTCAAACGGTTAGCTAAAAGGAGACCAAGTTTAACGGGTTGAATGATATTGTGTATGTAATCATAATAAAAAACACATTCATTATTTGTTAAAAGTAATAATTGGACAAAAAAGTGTTAACGGGTCAACTTAATCTGACCGGGCCTGTTTCCACCTGAACCGGTTGCCCAACACTCTCATCAGCCCGTCTTGCCCCCTCTACTAGCCAGTGTGATATGGTTTCTAGCATAACCTCCTTTTACTCCAATTTATTCCAGGTATGAAATCAAACTGAAGGAACAACAAGAGTCTCAAAGAAACCAAAGAAAATCTCAGGTTTGAAAATCAATTCACTTGCACGATAATTGCATTATTATAAGCATTAAAATGAAACTGTGGGATAAATGGTGCATCTTTAATGGCAGGTCGGTAGTGGTTCTCGTTCAGAAAAGATCCGCACATACAACTACAAGGTACATCCACAAACTAGAATCAAGTTCTTAGCTATGGTAGAAGATTAGAGGTGGCAATTTCGAGCTATAACTTATGTATTGGTCAATTCGGGTTATGTGCTTTATCAGTAACTGGTCAAATGCGTAAAATTAAAAAAGAATAGCTTAAAAGGAAACGGGTCTAACACAGGATGCAATTTGTCCATAGGTTTTTAATGCATAATAGTATAAAACCTCTTAAACTCATTGAAATAATATTTTAGTAATCGTATTTGACACACTTATAATTTATAAATAGTTTAACATGTTCAGACGAAGTGCTTCAGGTCAATCCTAATATTTCAACCTTAACAAAAAATTAACCGTTTTGACCTGACCCGTTTCAACATGTACCCTAAACGCCTGACCTTTTTGAAACCTCTATATAAGACGGGTTTTACTAGTACCTACAATTTTGTTACATCGGTTCTATTTCTTGTTATTTAAATAACGCATTTTCTACTTTGGAACATTTTCATTAGGACAATAGGGTAACTGATCACAGATTAAAGATGAACTTTGAGCTCACTTCATTTCTTGATGGTGACATTGAGACAGCCATCCAGGTTCCATTCCAACATCTTTTCACCATTTTTATTCTTTTTAAAAATAATAAGAAAAATATTATTTATTCGACTTCTTTTACGCAGTCTTGTACTTCTATGGAGCAAAGGGAATTACTAGAAGAGCTTGCAGATTCTGTAGGAACTGCGGCCCGATAATTTCCAAATTTTTTCGAGCGTAGCTGGGTCGATAATCAAAACTAATGACGTTGGGATACGTATATTTCATTGTTTTGTCTATCTAGTAGCATTTCACACATGTAATATTATAAGTTGATACAATGTTGACACTTTTATACATTTTAGTACAAAATTAAGACATAAACATCGGATGCACTAGTGTCGTATGTTTTATTCGAGTACGAGGTTTGGCTTGTATTTAAGTGATTTGGTGAGATAGCTCGTTTTTTTTTCATGAATTTTTGATATTTTTTGTGTTTTCTCTATAAAAGTTCAGATAACAAATTTAATACCAATATTAAATTATCCAAATAAAACAAATATACAAAGAAAATAAAAAAAGAAAAATATTTTGAAGGAGTTACCTCGAGTTCCAATGTTTGTACGAACCAATTAGCATGAGCCAAATCATCTTGAGCGGAACTAGCTAGGGCTGAGCATTAGCTTTGAACCGGACCGGAACCGTGAACAGTTTGAATGAAAATATGTTAACGAGGACCGGACCGTATATAAACGGTTCGGACCGGAACCGTATTAAACGGGTCGGAACCGTTTAAGTGTTGGACCGAACCGATTAAGATAAAGTTCCATTTTCATTATACTAAATAATATTTCCTGCAAAATAAAGTTCCAATCTAACTGCGCAAAACAAAAAACAAACCCAAAATACTCCACAAACGGTTCTAACTGGTCCGAACCGGAACCGTCAAGTTATTAACCGAACCGAACCGCGAACCGTTTAATGATCATATGAAGAACCAAGGAACGGACCTGTTTAGTATTTCGCGGGTCGGTTTCGGTTCCAATTGGTCAGGTTCTACGGTTCAAACAGGTCCGAATCGCGAGCTGCTCACTAGCTTGTGATTTTTACCAAGGTAAATACGAGTGAACAGTCTACACAATAAAAAACTGCAAGGCCCGAACCGAATATGTTAAAAAAGATGAGAGTTGTGATTGATCGAGGACAAGGACCCATGGAAGTTTTTAGCCAAGAGAACAAGAGGATAAACAGTTCATGCCACAACAGTCGATATTCGCGTGCCGGTTTGCTGCTCTGGTTAAGCCAGCACATACGCCACCAAACCTAGGTCGTGTGGAAACGGATATATCCCAATGGCTCACTCATAAGAGGTTGCCACCAGAGCACACAGTTGGTTTTTGGTTGCACTCAGGCCCAGGCAATCATTTTCAACGTGATCCTACTCCGACACTTTTCTAAGACACGGTGTGCATCCATATGCACCACCCCGAACCTTTAGAGCCCGATTTATCCTTCTCTCTTTACTTGACAAAAGCTTCAATGGCGGCTCCCTGGTTCCCTTTCAATGATCCCCTTTCGAACCCACTTTAATGCCCCCACTTGGGTCATAGACTCACGTGACAGAGAACTAAATTTTGCGTTTGACCCATGCTTATAAACATCAATAATATCTATTCCGTAAACGATGTGGGATGGACTTGAGAATTAAAAAAAGAAAACCGCAAGCAAATACGAGCCTTTCATCCTTGAAAACTATTTGAGTGATATCGAGTTTTTCATTGATTCACCAGATGAGTTATGTAGGTTTATGTATGTATCCGTGCAGTCAATGACCAGAACTTCAATGTAACATTGGTCCCATTTAACTCCTTTATTATTATTTACTAGTGGGGAACCCGCGCGCTGCGGCTGCGACCGAAAATGCAATATAGAAAAAATTAGCGTCTTTTGGTTTTAATGTCGGGAAGTGGGCACTCTGTCTTCCTATCAATACGACTTTGTCGAAGCAGGGCCGGGTCAACACTTTCAATTTTGTTTGTGGACAGGATCACTTTTACATCACCTCTAGAATCAAAGCCATTCAACAGCTTCAATAATTTCAACATGGTTCTCCGAATTTCACGTTCACCCCCCTTGAGTGTGCATTGCATGATAATCATGCTTAATTATAAAGATTAATAATTATTTTGTGCCAAATATGATTATGAAAGTTTTATTTCAATAGTTTCATAATTCAAAACATACCCTAATTAGCAAGTTTTGACTTTTAAAATCAAAGAAACCATATACCTCAATCCTTCTATTATTAGCACAAATATCCTCTACATAATCGAACACTGCGAGTTGATCTCTCTAGTCACAAATGTCTATGTTGACAACAGATTCCTCAAAACATCCTCCAAATTGATCTCCTTGTTACCAAATTTTATAGTAAGTCAAACTAATGATCTCAAAAAAAAAATTAGTCAAAACACATCGATAGACACATATACCGCAAAATCTACAAGAATATATGAACAATGTGCACATAGTGACATACATATACCTATAAAAAATTGCATAACAAAAGTACGAAATAGAAAACTGTACCCCCTCTCTGTATCCTCCTAAGCACGGTTGCTGGATCCAAAAGTAGAAAAACATGATATAAACATCAACTTCAAAGGAATATTTTGTATAATGTTTGCCAACAAATACGTCAAAACAGTAACTGCAGCCGGTACCTCTTCACCAGGAGATACTCCCACTCGACATATAATAGCAATAATCCTAAGTGCATCTATAACCCTCAACGATGATGCTAGAACCGAACCAACAGTGTGTATGGTTTATGCAGACATATATTAGCAATAATCCTAATTCACATCAGGCCTGGACCATGTCCATCTGTCACCATCAATAACTGCAGAAGTTAGAAACGGCTTCTTTGGCTCAATCATACATCATATGGGCCAAGGTCAATGTTCATCCATTATTTCTCAATCACTGCGTTCTTGCCTCTATTTCTCAATCACAGTGATTCTTGGATTGCCTTCAAGAGGGCTGGACCAATTGACTCACACCGGGCAAGTGTTTTGTCATCATTGTATGTGTGGATTCCTTGTTGTACAAGAGCCGTGTAGAGATGATCCACAAATCACTTGCGAGTGTCTTCTCCTCTAAAACTCAGAAATACGTCATAGTTCCATGATTGAGAAATAGAGGCAGGAACACAGTGAGAAGAGGACGATGATGATGCCATTGATCTGTGTAGTATAAAAGCAAACAGTGAAAATTAGATCAAAAAGACATACGAGGTCTTGAGTAGATAAAATAGCCCGTAATTGCATGTTTTTTCTTCTAATCTAATCGATTGGATGATATGTATTCTATCTCAAAACGGGTTACATAAAAAGTTGCGAAAGGTGAACAATCAACATTGAATGGGTTTAAAGTCACCCAAAGTCTATTTTTAGTGCATACGCTTGGTTTTGTGATCCTTAGTAACACATTAAGTGTTTACAAAAAAAAACAATAAACTTTAATCCGTGTAATAAAATTGAACCTTTCAACCTGATCTTATTTTGACCCATTACCCAACCCGTCCAATTTGATCATCTTGCAACCTCTATTAGGCCAATTGACCTCTCTCCAAATAGAAGAATCTTGTGGGGGCTAAATTAGGCCAATTGATCATCAAAGAACTTTTAGTTGTCTCCCTGTGTTCTAGATATAGTAGAATTTGACTTTTATAGTCAAACATACTGTTTTTTTAAAGTAATAATGGTTCAGATCCTTTAGGTTATTTAGAGAAGTAATTGACTCAAATTCTTGTATATTATTGAATGAATTAAAATAGCTTACAATGATTCCTTTATATAAGCCTAAAATCCTATCCCAATACAAATCCTTATTTGAATCAAACTAGAGGAAAAACTAACTCAAAATACCCCTAGACTTTGTAAGTCGGTCCTTTTTACCCGAACTTACATTACATGATTAGTCTAACAATCACCCCCCTAATCTTGTAGTACCAACGAGTCCTTTCATCTCGATGAACTTTAACTTTGGCAATGCCTTGGTGAGAATGTCGGCCCTTTGACGATCTCCGCTCACATGCTCCACTTTGATTTCCTCACGTTCAATGCACTCTCTTATGAAATGATACCGTCTATGAATGTGTTTGCTTCTCCCGTGGAAGACCGGGTTCTTCATTAAGGCTATAGCGGATGTGTTGTCAACATAGAGTGTTATCGTCCTTTCTTTTTCTCCCGTTAACTCCGATAGCAATCCTCTTAGCCACACGGCTTGACACGCGGCAGAATTTGCCGCCGTAAACTCAGCTTCACATGAGGAGAGAGCAACAGTACTTTGTTTTTGTGAGCACCAAGTAATCGGTGCATCATCATAGTAGAACACCGTTCCGGTTGTACTTCTACCATCATCAAGATCAACCGAATGACCACTATCGCTAAACCCATATAGATGGTTTCCTCCTCCTCTTGGATACATCATTCCCAGATCAAGGCTTCCCTTTAAGTACCTTAATATGTACTTAACCGCTTCTGCATGAGTCTTAGTTGGATCTTGCATGAACCGGCTTACGTATCCCACGGAGTAGCTAAGATCCGGACGTGTGTGAGTTAGATACCGTAAGCACCCAACTAATTTTCTGTACTCGGTTGAATTTGTTTCTGGTCCATCGTCCTTCTTCGACAACTTTAGCCCGGGATCCATGGGAAATTGAGTAGGATAGCAGTCCCATAAACCGGACTGTTTTAGCACCTTTTCGGCATACCCGGTTTGCTTAATTGAGATTCCTTTATTGCTTTGAGTGACTTCCATGCCCAAATAATAGTGTAGCAAACCAAGATCAGTCATCTCGAATTGGGTCATCTCGAATTGGGTCTCCATTTGTCTCTTAAACTCGCCAATATCTTGGACACTCGATCTGGAAACTATTAAGTCATCAACATATGTTCCAACAAGTAATAAATGTTGATTTGTGACCCTTTTATAAACTGCTTGTTCCTGTTTACACCTTGTGAACCCAAGTTTCTTTAAAGCCGAATCAAGTTTTATATTCCACGCTCTCGGTGCCTGGCGTAGACCATATAGAGCTTTCGAGAGTTTATACACCTTTTGTTCTTGACCCTTTTTTTCATACCCTTCCGGTTGGTAAACATAAACATCCTCCTTTAGTTCACCGTGTAGGAATGTGGACTTGACATCCAAGTGATGAACCTCCCAACCCCGGTTGGATGCAACAGCAAGTATAAGTCTTATGGTTTCGATTCGTGCCACAGGTGCAAAAACTTCGTCGAAGTCAATCCCATGCCTTTGGACATAACCTTACGAGCCTTGCTTTATACTTCGAGATCTTTCCTTTTTCATCTCTTTTTACTTTGAACACCCACTTTAACCCAATGGGTTTTGAATCAGGGGGATGACGAACCAACTTCCATGTGTTATTCCTTTCAATGGAAGCAATTTCATTGTCCATTGCTTTCTTCCACTGCGTTTCCTTTACTGCATCTTCAAATCTAATCGGTTCATCATCAATTGACATTAAAAGCTGCAACTCTTCTTCATTCAGTTGATGTGTAAAGCTGGGTACATTCTCTACTTCAAAATCTTGAAATCTGTTTGGAAGTGCAGACGTTCGAGTTGAGCGTCTAAGCTGAGTGGCTCCTACCTCGTCATCAGCTAATGTACCTGAAACAGACCCAGTCTGGCCTGATCTGCTGTCAGTTGGACCTGACCTGCTGCCTTGGGTCTGGTCTGGGCTTAAACTTTGCTCATAGCTTGACTCACTTTCGAGTTGCTGGAAGAACTGGACTCATCGGTTACGGATGGATCTGACCCACTGTTTTGGGTCTGATGTGCAGCTTCTATTTCTGTTTCAACAGAAAAATCTAACCAACTCATCCCACTTGTGTCAAGACTTGATAAATATTGGTTCCAATCATAGCCTTTTGATTCGTCAAATTTCACGTCACAGGATACATAGACTCTTCCTTTTTCAGGGTCAAACATGCGATACGCTTTGGTTCCGGGCTGAGATCCCAGATGTACCATCTTTTAGCATCTATCATCTAACTTCTTTTGCCCGGTTGCTAACGTTTTCACGTAAGCTAAACAGCCGAATACTCTGATGTGGGAGAGATTCGGGGGTCTCTTCCTTAGCTTTTCGTACGGAGTTAAACCCTCATTTGCGTTTGTCGGGGATCGGTTTAACAGGTATACCGAATGATGTACTGCCTCACCCCAGAAGTTTTGAGGTAAGTTCATGGCCTTTAGAATGCTTCTTGTTGTACCTAGAATCGTTCGGTTCCTTCGTTCCATTATCTCATTCTGTTGTGGAGCGTAAGGAGCGGTAAGTTGCCGGTTTATTCCATTTTCCTTGCAAAAATCTCCCAACACTTTTGATACGAACTCACCACCATTGTCTGTCCTTAGGCTTCTAACCTTTTTTCCGACTTCATTCTCAATCCTTTTAATGAAATCTATGAGAAGACCCGGGACTTGGTCCTTTGTTTTGTGCAGGTGCACCAACATAAACCGGGTGTAGTCATCAACTACTAAAAGTATATATTGATTCTCGGCACTTGTCTTTGGTGAGATAGCTCTGCATACATCTGCATAGAGTAACTCAAGTGGTTCTTTGGCTCGGTATTGTGAGTCTTTTGGGATTGATGTCCTTGACTGCTTCCCATACATGCACGAATCACAGATTCGCTCGGGGTGTTTAATTGTTGGTAACCCCACCGATACATTGGATAGGTTTTTAAGAGCCTCAAAATTTAGATGCCCTAATCGGGCATGCCACTTCCATGCTTCATCTTGAAGATTAGCATGTAGACATATTGGAGAAGCAACTTGGACATTAATTTCCCGATTAGATGAGCGAGGTACCTTCATGAGTAAGGTTCCATCCGGTTCAAACACCCATAGAATTCCGTGTTCTATGGTGATCTTGCATCCTGCCTCGTCCATTTGCCCAAGACTTATGATATTGGTTTTCAGTGATGGAATGAAGTACACGTCATCAAAGGTTCTTTGCTCTCCCGTCTTTCCTTCAAAGACAATTTTCCCACACCCCTTTATTTCAACACAAGATCCGTCACCGAATCTTACCTTCCCTGTTATCTGCTTGTCTAGCTTGGAAAACCATGCTATGTTCCCGGACATGTGGTTGCTTGCCCCGTTGTCGAGAAACCACGTGTCGTCTTCACAGGGACTTGATTCAAAAACCCTTGGATCAACCCGTTCTTCGTTTAAAAACACCATGCCTTTATTGTCTTCAACGTGGGTTTGCATGTATAAGACTGGTCCCTTCCCCGAGCTATTTACCGGTCCGTCGGTTTGAGAGAGGTTTGCTTCCTCTTTCTTACGAGTGGGACAATCCGATGCAAAGTGTCCCATGCCGTCACATTTGAAACACTTTATTTTTTATCGACCCCTCTTGTCTCCGTCTTTATCTTTACCTTTCCCTACCCCTTTTCCTTTTCCTCGTCCACGTCCTCTATGACTAGAATCGGTTGTGCCTTTTCCCCGACCATAGCCCTTGTCACTTTTCTGTTTAGCCTCCCATTCTTCGTAGGTGAACATGAGTTGTTCACCTTTGATAGGTTGTTTGTCTTCTTGATTCACATGCCCCTCGTATGCTATAAGTCGACCCACAACATCATCGAAAGCTACTGTTTTGAGATCCACAAGTTGCTTGATTGACGCAACCATGTGAATAAAACATTTAGGTAGACCATGCAGGAACTTTTTCACTAATGTTTTTACTTCGATGACTGTTCCGAGGGCTGCAGATTTGGATGCAATCCCTGCTATCTTTCCAGCGAAGTCAGCGACTGTACCGGATTCCTTCGTCTTCAAACCTTCAAGTTCCGCCATTAGGGTTTGAAGGCTAGCCTCGATTACATGTTCTACCCCCTGATTTTGTGATTGTACTGTAGCCCACATCTCTTTTATTGTGGTACAATTTCCGACTTGTAGTACCTGTTCTTCGGGTAAGGCTTGAAATAGCAGTGCAATTGCTATATGATTTTTGGTTTCGTCAATAGTCGTTCCCAGACTAATTACATCCCAGACTTTGTGGACGTTTAGGATGACCTTCATCTTCATCGACCAAACTGCGTAGTTTGTATCGGTTAGCATTGGGCAGGGTAGGTTCGGTACATGGTCCTTTGTGACAACCACTCTATCGGCAGCTTCACCCATGTTTCTCCGGTTGTAGGTAAGCGCCGTGCGTGGTGGTGTACTTGCCTGATCTTCGGGATCAATCTTGTCTTCGTCAGACTGATCAAGATCGACCTCTCCGGGGGTGTCGTTTCCTTACTTCAGCCGCTTGAGATCTTCTTGCAGGTAGTAACCCGTCGCACAGGCGATATCGGAAGTTCCGATTGTTGATCGCTTGGTCGGACTTCGCCTTCTTCCTTGACCGAGCCAACCTAGGGCTCTGATACCACTTAAAGTAATAATGGTTTAGATCCTTTAGGTTATTTAGAGAAGTAATTGACCCAAATTCTTGTATATTATTGAATGAATTAAAATAGCTTACAATGATTCCTTTATATAAGCCTAAAATTCTATCCCAATACAAATCCTTATTTGAATCAAACTAGAGGAAAAACAAACTCAAAATACCCCTAGACTTTGTAAGTCGGTCCTTTTTACCCGAACTTACATTACATGATTAGTCTAACATTTTTGGCTTAAAAGTTTATATGCTGTTCTGAAATATTTGATTTTTTCTGTTTGATGTTTATAACTCTGAGTTTTTTGGCTTAAAAAAAGTTTACTCCAAAAACAAAAATCGAAATACAAGCAAAGCTACATCAGTTTTGTTTTATAATTGGTTTGACCCAAAACTGGATTTTGAATCTAGGTAGAACGTTTAGTGAATCGTTTGACCGGAGTTCGTTTATTTAATAAATGAACGGACATGAACAAAAACATTTTGCTCATTACTTAAACGAACCAACATGGGAATTTTTTTTTCTGAAACGGTGTCGTTTCAAGTTTTAGTTTCACAACCGGTGTTGTTTTCATATTAGTTACACAAATGTTTTCATATTAGTTACACAAATGGTGTTTCCAAGGTTACTAACCATGAAATGTGGTTTTTTTGTTAATTTGTGGTTGCTAACCACGAATTGTTGAATACTCTCATTGCCAACCATGAATTGGTAGAGATACTCTATTGCCAACCACGAATTGTTCAATCTCAAGTTGCCAATCACGAATTGTTCAATCTCAAGTTGCCAACCACGAATTGGGGTTCAATCTCATGTTGCCAACCACGAATTGTTCACTCTCAAGTTGCCAACCACGAATTGGGGTTGAATTGCTCTCTCCCACCACGAATTGATGTTCAATATTAATTTACCAACCACGAATTGATGTATTTTTTGGTTTTTTTACTTTTGCTTTGTTTGTTTTGATTTAAACGGATACTTGTAAATAATAAATGTTTATGTTATAAATATTTTTAATGTATTTGTATATAATGTTCAAAAGGAATCTCTCTGAGAATGTGATAAGATTAGTCTCTGTGAGAAATATGATAATGTTGGTAAATATGATAGAAGATGTGTTCAACAAACATATATTAAACTTCAACGAAAAACAAATTATCTCAAACTCTTTCAACTCTTTCATACTCTTTCAACTATCTCAAACTCTTTTAACTCTTTCTTTCATAATGTCCTTAACCCATCCGTTTCTTGTTAGATTATTCTATGGTGGTAATTTTTCGTATGATAACGGAGTTGTTTCCTCGGATGAATCTACTCGAACCACTTCCTTTATTATTCACCTCAGAATGCGATATGAAGAATTACTTCGTATGGTTTATGATCATCTTGGTGTTGAAAAAGAATCTTTTAACTTAGGATTATTATTATATTATCAATTTCAAGGGATATCTGAAGCATCCTATATTCCTAGTGATAGAAGTTTAGATATTTTGTATTATTTAGCAGAAGCAGAAGCAAATTTCAGGGCTAACATATACGTTAATTGTAAGCCAATAATGTTAGTCCAACGAGACGGATGTATGGATCTGCTTCGTAGTGTTTTTATTTCAATGGCACCCCAAATAACACTAGCATCCCCTTGTTATCAATACAATGATTCAATACAATCCCCTTCAACTTTTGAAGCCGGCCCGTCAAACCATCATACCATAGTAGAAGATATTTCACATGAACAAGTTGATGATGCTATTCATGGTGATGATGAAGAAGTCTTCGATAACACTGTTGAAGAATTAAGGTCAGAAGATTCTGAAGATGTAAGAGAGGATTTAAACATGTCCATTGACGAAACTGATGATGACGGCTATGGTGAAACTCCAGCAGAATATAATCTCGAAATTGTTCAAGGGTTTTCTCAAGGCCCGGTGAACTATTCTGATGATGTTGAGGAATTAAGAGATTACGACGCTGGTGATTTTGAAGAAGATGACCACATAGATTTGTGGAACAATGAGTTAAATGAAATTCGAGTTGGTATGTACTTTAAATCTAAAAGTGAGTTGATGTATGCTGTTCGAAAGTGGAATGTTGCCTGCTGATATTGTGTAAACTATATATATATTTTTATAAGTATTTTTTTACACAATTAGTTTTAAAATGGGTTTTCACCAAAGACTAATAATCACACACACCGGGCAGTGTACCTGTCGAATGGCAATATAGTAAAGGTAAGAACTGGATATCAATTTGTGGACACGGTGGAATGCGATAATAAACCGGGACTAAAATTTAATCAAGTGATGGTAAAAAGATATTTTGAAGAGTTTGTTTTACTTAACTAGCATGCAAATATATAAACTAAACTAAGATCACAAGTCAAACAATCAAGAAGAAAATATCACTTCGGTGTCGAATCCATCTAGAATACATTCAATACACTCATAGGAACATGGCAAATACACGAAACATAAATTGACTAAATTCTCGTCAAAGATATCTAATCAAATGACCATTCGGAAAGCTAGCATGAATTATACAAGCCAACCACCTAAAGTCATACAATGAAAAGGGGAGGCACGACCGTGCCAAGAGAGAGGGCACGACTGTGCCCGGTACAAAGGCGCGGTCATGTCTAGGTCTTAACACGACTGTGTGACAGAGGGTTGACCGATCCGGAGCTTCCATTGGGTACCACTGATCGAGGACGTACGGCTGTTCAGACTCACGAGGTGACACGTGACCGTAGGGAGCCAAGGCAAGGTTGTGCCTTGGATTTTGGTTTGGCGCGGTCGTGCAAGATATGGGCGCGACCGTGCCTTGGGTTTGCAAGCTTGGCACGGCCGTGCCAAATAGGGGGCACGACCATGCCTCCATCACAGAAACCCTAAAACTTCACTTTTTATTCTGGAATCCTCTTGTTTGTTCACCAAGCTTCACAAAAACTTGTAAAACAGGAAATGAAGCAAATAAGTGTCTAAACGTTGAATATAACCAAAAATTGATCGTTAAATGAGCGAAGTTTTGTGCCAAAAAGATGTGTAAATACTAACACATCAAACAACCCCACACTTGAACATTACTTGTCCTCAAGCAAGAAATCAAAATGAAACAAAACTTCCAATGACACCATGGATCAAAATTGGAAAACCGTAAGCATTAATAAACTTATAAAGGTTTGAAAAGATTTTCAAGAAATACAAAATTAACTAAATGAAACCCAATGAGCCCAATGAAGTGACAATCGAATGAGCAAATGAATATGCCTAGGAAATCATTAGCATGCAACTTTATGCTTCTCACAATGTTCACACACACCCGGGAATATATATGATCATACAAGTAATGGAGTATGTATAGAACACTCAAATGCCAAGACAATGAATCATGCATAAATCATAAGCTTGCTAAAAGATCGAATCTCTACCAACTAACATGAAACAAAGCACAAATCAAGAGGGCTTTAAACGGGTTGTAACTTAGCAATGGCTAAGGGTAAGGAAGTGGAATTTAAAAGTGGTTAAATGGCTAAAAACCCGGTGGCTATGCTAACTCAAAAACTAAAACAACTTCTAATAAGATAAATACACTAACTAATACTTCCGTATAGATAAGAGCTAACAACCAAATTATTTCCATCTTTGCTCACAAAATTGCTCTAATCAGCTATAATTCACCTAATTTTGGTGATTTTTTTTAAGGGAACTAAGTCAATATGCACCTTTCCTTAGCTAAAAAACTTCTCAAGAATTTAAAGATTACAACAAAATAAAAGCTATAAAATTAACATTAGCCAACCAGATTTCTAACACGGGAGAAAAATAGAATAAATAAATAATAAGTCTAATGAAGGTTTAATGGCGGTGTAATGTGGGTAATTAAAGAAAAACATGGGATAAGCTCAACGTGGCTAACTAGTGGATGTGTTCGGATGAAGGGAAAAATAAAAATAAAAGGCTAACAAAGAGGTTTATCCTAATGCCTTAATCATTTTTATGCAATATTTATGTTCATGATTTCGAAATATATACTAAAAGCAAGTTCTAATAAGCAAGGAACATCCGGCACACTCAAATCCGCAAAAACGAGAGCAAACAATGTCTAAAGCTATCAAAACTAAAAAATAAACTCACGGAAACGGAAAGAAATGGGTGTAAGCAAAAGGTTACATGCAATTCATTCGTTTAGCCCACTAAAACTCATGGTTATCACAAAAAATTGGGTTTGACTCGATGGAATTTCTATCTCAATTGCTTTCGAAAAATCAAACCTCTATTATTTACTAAAAATTGTGAATGCTAAACGGTTAACTTTTATTATATTTTTGTGTTTTTTTTAATTTTATAAAACTACTTTAGTGCCAATAAAAATTATGAAGGAAGAGTTTGCAAAAAATGAAGTGATAAAATGCTCAAAAGGACAAACATCGCGTGAATAAATTCCCACCCTACACTTAGAATCGTACATTGCCCTCAATGTACAACAAAGAAAATAATGTAAAGCGAAGAATAAACACCCAACCCCACACTTAGAAACATACATTGCCCTCAATGTATACAAAACATGCTATGTGAAATGGAATGCAAAGCAATGAAGTGTGAAGGGAGAACTGAAACTTCCCTCATGTCGATCATGGCACACGCAAAAAGCCTACCCACAAAAATGACGTTCCACGTAGTTCCACGATTCCAAGATCTAATCAAGATTAACAACATCAAACACAGATCAGTAACATCAAGCCAAAATATAAATAGAAATGTAAAGACAAATATATACAACAGTACACGGAAATAAAGTACAAAGAAAGAACAACATAAACGTCGAAGCGCGATACAAGAGTTTGTACAACATGAAGCAAGTACAACTCACAAAAATGATACCAAAAAGCAGTGGGAAGTACTACTCCCACTCCATGCCCTCGAGGTCGATGCCGGCGGCTCCGCCTCCTGCTGGTGGTGATGGTGGTGGTGACTGATGATGCGGTGGAGATGGTGATGGTGACTGATGGTGCGGTGGAGATGGTGGTGGCTGATCGGCTGCTGCTCCGGCTGTATAAAGAATGGGAGGGGAACCACGTATGGTGCCCCGCCAGCAGCAGCAGCGGCGCACTGGACCTCATACTGCCAGGCCCAGTAGTGCATGAACAAATCATGGGTGACGGTAACAAGAGGTGGTGGTGGCGGCGGAGGTGGAGGAGGTGGCTGGTCGGGTTCATGATGCTCCTGCTCCTGCTGAGCGGCGTGTACCTGATGGGCGGCGGCGACGGCCTCGGCCTCAGCCTGTACAAGATCTGGATCGAGACCCGGACGGTCTAGATCCCAAATCCGTCCCCATATGTCAACTAAACGAATCCCTCCTGCGCCACGACGAGCAACGTGCATGTTTCTCAGCGTCTGCACGGTCATCACGACGGTCTTTGTCACATGGGTCAGGGCCCCTATCAAATCATCGGTCAATAACTAAAAGTGCCTCGCCAGCTTGGTCACAAAGTGACCTCCACAGATAGCGCTGGTAACACTGCGCCCTGAGCTGTTCACCAAGTACCCCGCTATAGAATGCGCAAGATTGCAGGTGCGCTGGCGTACAAGGCAAAATAGATAAAATAGATCCCTCAGGTTCACTACCGTCTCCCCTTGACCTCTCCCAGAAATCGAATAAACAATGCAGCGATGAAGAACATGGTGCAGAGGATCCCGAAGGCTCGAAGCCTTGGTCAAACTCGGATCATACATCCTAAATCCAAACTCATGCCAGAACTGGTCTTTATCCTCCTCTATCGGGAACTAGGTGATACCCTCGGTGAATATCTCTGTCTGGAGCTCCTGCCTCGTGTACAAACCCAATAATCTCCCTAACCGGGCAACGGACATCACTCGCCACTCCCCGCCTAGCCTAAACCAAATCGTCTTGGGCTGCTCTAGGTCCGCGCAAAGATAATCGAACTCATATGTGGAGAAAAACTCCATCACAAGCTCTACGTACTGGATAGCGTGGAGCCTAAACAAATGGCGCCAGGGGGCGGTGACAAGATCGTTCCATCGGTCCCTCTGACCGATGGCGTCTATAGCGGCCGGCTCTAAACGAAGAGCGGCTAAAATCCGGCCTCTGCGGGGCAACAAAACATCCAGACGAGCCTCGTACTCATGCTCGTTGAGATCAAACTCCAAGTATGGGTGATCCCGGTTGCCTTCCATCTGCAAGATGATGTATTGCAAAATACATTCTTTTATCGTGTACAGTTTGTATAATTTTGTTAGTGTTAGTTTGGTTTTCGTCAGAATTTGCGTACTTCTAATCCAATTGCGTTTTGCAGGTCTTGAATCGTAGAAATAGCTGAAAAGTGAGGAAAACAAGCTGAAACATGAAAAAGTCGAGTCCTGGAACGTATTGGAGTGCTCGGGAGCTGAAGCGCGTTGAAAGTGCTGGAAAAGTGGCTTCTGGCGGGCCGCGACAATAAAGGTAACGCCTCTCGCGGGAGGCGAGAGACTGTTAAATGTGCTGACGTCATAAGACGGTCGCGGGCCGCGACTAACATGAAGGACTTTCTCGCGCCCCGTGAGAAAGTGTTGTCGCCAGATTTGAAGCTGCTGGGTTTGGATTTGTTAAGTGAAACATATAAATACTTAAGTGTGTTTAACCTAAACCCTAGTTACGAATGAACAGAACCCTGGGCGATTTTGGAGCATTGATTGAGGCATTTTTGAGTTCTTGGGGTCGCTGGTTGAAGGATTGAAGTCGGGAGAATCATCCGGGTCACGTTTGTGTCATTCGGGTGTCTTTACTTTCGTCTCTTTCTTTAAACTATGTTTTGTGTTCTTGATTATACTTCATTCTTGATGTTTTCAATGACTTTGATTGGCTAAATTTATCGTACTACCTAGACTAGATGAATGACTGTCTTAAGTTCTGATTTTATTATGGATTTATGGATTTTATGGATTATTTATGAATTGTAGGTGATTTGTTCTATTGATTAGATGTGTTTGCATATTTGATATTGTTTGAATATTGTTTATTGCTTCGTGAGATTCTTGGTGACGGTCTTTATCACATAATAGAGTCTTGCTAGGTTTTAGATTTTGGTGAGTGTCTATATCACGTAATAAATCTTCAATCTTTAGGGTTAAATTGGCCATTAAACCTTAGAAGTAATATTTGGTAATCTTATAAAATCAAGTGTTCTACTAATCATCAATAGCCGGTAATCTAAACAACCTTTAGGGTATCATAGCGTGCTTTTGAGAAGGGTTAGGAGTCCTTTAGATATCCTGAGAGGTGAGAACTTTATGATCCCGGTCCATAGTAAACAATTTCCAGATAAAATCATTACTAAAAGCAATCAGGATTCCAGTCTAGGTAGTGTTTCCACCATCTGAGTAAAAGTCCAAGTTAATTCGTATTTGTTAATTTAGTTAATTAATTTAGTTTAATTTAATTGCATTTTTAGGATTTCTAGAAGCCCCCCCCCCCAAACAATTAAACAATTAGTTCAGTCAGTGTCAGTCATAGTCTAGATAGAGCCGTTAACGTAATTCGATAGAGTCTCGTGGGTTCGATATCCGGACTTACATTAGCTATACTAGAGTCGATCGGTACACTTGCCGGTTAGTAGTTTAGTGTGTCTTAGTGAGTCTAGAGTATTACTTAGAGTCTAGAATTAGGTTAATTTAGTTACCTTTATTAAACTACTTTTTAGTACATCACAAGACAACAAAAATGAAATCAGAACAGTTATGAAGACGCTAGACCGAATTTATGAAGTTTCTGACCTCAGTTATGAAGGGGCACGATCGCGCCTGGGAAGGGGCATGACCGCGCCTAGGCCAATTGTTCAGCCCACGATCGCGTCGTGGCCGACCACGAGCACAAGTACTCGACAACACGGTCGCGCAAGGTGCGGGGCACGACCGCGCTAAGGCAAAATCTAAAAGGCACGACCGCGTTCAACAAAGACATGGCCGCGCTTGACCAAACCAAGCTCTCATGGGATTCAAAAGCTGAGCACGACCGCGCCTGGTCATGAGCGCGACCGTGCTCAACCCATGTTAGGGTTTTCAAATTTCAAAATTCGCCATTTAAACACGTTTTATGAAGGGGCTTTCTGGGCCTAGCATCCCGGGGAACACGTATGACCTAAACTAACTATATACAATAAATAAACGGACAAAGATTACCAAAACCTAAAACTAGCGAAAACTTAGATTTCTAGAGTAAAATCCTAGGGCTAAACATGAACGCAAAAGAAAAGGAGTCGGAAACGTACCTTAGATCGTGGAGAAGGAAGCAACGCGGCGGAAATTAGGGAGAATCGCAAGTAGGGTGGGGTTCGGTGGGGGTGGAGAATGAAAAGTCTGCCATTGAAACTAATTTGAACCACCCCAAACCCTGAGGCACGACCGCGTCAAGTGCTTAGGCACGACCGCGCCTAGGGTTATAGGCACGACCTCGCCAAGTGCTTAGGCACGACCGCGCCTATAGGGAGGCACAACCGTGTCTCTTGCCCAGCAGACAGAAAACCCTGATTTTTATGCAGCTTGTACCAAACCCGACTGCGATTCTTCCAAACTAAAAATTTAGAAAACATACCTGAGACATTCCAATCATCAACCCAAGTCCACTTGATCCAAAACACGTTCCGATCACCTAAACTCAAAAATAAATGGTAAAATCCTATAAAAATAAAATAAAAATTGGAAAATAATTTGGAAGATAAAAACGAACAAACACAACTAACGAATGAAAACCGAACATTCTAAGTTTATTAACGAGTCGTTAGCTAGACTCGTGTCCTAATGCGCGTCAATTTAGGACAAATGATGGGGCAAATCAACAAACAGGTGGACTATGATTCTTGAATACCCATCCGACCCGTTTGGTTTAATGCATTTACCACCGGCTAGTGACAACCAATAGTAAATGCAAAAACGAAGTGACGGGTCGTGCCACCAACACTTGTATTTGCCCGGACCGAACCTGAGGTAAATGATGTAGTGAAGGAGGCGATCATCCCGGCAAGATAGTGTTGACTTGCCGTGCTTTGTGGACCGATGTCGCGCCTTCCAAGTTGGCTGGTCCGTGAACTCTCTCGCCTTCTCCCGTTGTTCGGATGACTCGTATGACGAATCATGATCATGATCAATCGCAGGCCGGCTCTTCTTGGTGCACAACGGAGGATCGGGCGTCACCATAGTCATTGGTTCGTTGGTGAACCCATCCGTTTGCACATCACCCTTTTGGTGCGACTCCCCTTCAATTACTACGGTTGACTCTTCAAACAATAATGTTTCCAATTCATCCAAATCACCAACCGGGTCGAATATAGGGTCCTCATAGCGCCTTGCGGGGTAGCCTGGGAACTGATAACAATCTAATGTGTAATGTGGGCCCCCACAAATCTTGCACCAAATCTCCTCGTGGTAACCCCATAGATCAAACGGGTACTCGTCACTGTAACTCCCATAGTCGCGATCCATGAAAATCACTGCAAAAAACACTCAAACAAAACAATCACGGGTACCGGATAAAAAAAAATAAAAATAAAATAACATCCGAAGAACTATACACAAAAATAAGACGAAGATGATAAAATAAAGATAAAAAATTAAAAAAAAAACAAATTTAAATAAGTAAAACTATTTACCAAGATATAGACAAATATGTACTAAATGACTAAATAATAATCCCAATCGTTCTCGCACAAACCGTATCCCCGGCAACGGCGCCAAAAACTTGATGTTGTGTAAACTATAGATATTTTTTTTATAAGTATTTTTTTACACAATTAGTTTTAAAATGGGTTTTCACCAAAGACTAATCACACACACACCGGGCAGTGTACCCGTCGAATGACAATATGGTAAAGGTAAGAACCGGATATCAATCCGTGGACACGGTGGAATGCGATAATAAAACGAGACTAAAATTCAATCAAGTGATGGTAAAAAGATATTTTGAAGAGTTTGTTTTACTTAACTAGCATGCAAATATATAAACTAAACTAAGTTCACAAGTCAAACAATCAAGGAGAAAATATCACTTCGGTGTCGAATCCATCTAGAATACATTCAATACACTCATAGGAATATGACAAATACACGAAACATAAATTGACTAAATTCTCGTCAAAGATATCTAATCAAATGACCATTCGGAAAACTAGCATGAATTATACAAACCAACCACCTAAAGTCATACAATGAAGCTCGCGTGTTTAATAATCGTGTCAATGTTTATAAAGATTGAACTAGCTTCCGATTAAGGTATACTAATCCAACAACTAGTCGGAAAGATAATATGAACAACACACTACCCACCTCAAGTTGATTAAATTAGACAACAATATGCATTTCTTCAACATACAATGTTAATATAAAGGTTATATAAATTAGGAGAATGTGTCAACAATTCCTAGATAAACATAAAACTAAGCATGAAACATCATAACAAACACTTTGTCTTTCCAAACATAAGCATAATGTTACACATACAAATATAATGATTCATAAACAAGACTTCATTCACCATTCCTAGTCAAATGTCATAAACTAGCATAAATACATACACCAATCCATGAATATAAGCATAAACCACAAGTTTTCCAACATAATATGGCATACACAAATACAAGTCTTGTAAACAACTCAAAATACTTGAATACATAATGTCATCGAAGAATAATCATACGGTTGTCATAACATTAACACAATAATTGCCAATAATCCGTGAATGTTGTCAAATGTATCTAAACTTCATCTAAACCAAAGTGAACAAGAGTTTTAGCTCATCATGAGCATAAGAGTTACAAATAAACAGGGAAAAATAGTGAGAAACATGATATGAAAACAAGAATCAAACCACTCCTCCAAGCCTAGATGTTGTTGTTGATGTATGGTTATCCTCTTGATGTTGTATCCTCTCCAAGAAGCTTGAAATATGGCTGGAACAAGGGTAATACGAGCTAGAACATTGGGTTTTTCTCTCTGGTTGTTGAATGAGAGTTTAAGTTCTGTTTAAATAGAAAAGGGGAGGCACGACCGTGCCAAGAAAGAGGGCACGACCGTGCCTTGTACAAAGGCGCGGTTGTGTCTAGGTCTTAACACGACCGTGTGACAGAGGGTTGACCGATCCGGAGCTTCCATCGGGTACCACTGATCGAGGACGTACGGCTGTTTAGACTCACAAGGTGACACGCGACCGTGGGGAGCCAAGGCACGGTTGTGCCTTGGATTTTGGTTTGCGCGGTCGTGCAAGATGTGGGCGCGACCGTGCCTAGGGTTTGCAAGCTTGGCACGGCCGTGCCCAATAGGGGGCACGACCGTGCCTCCATCACAGAAACCCTAAAACTTCACTTTTTATCCTGGAATCCTCTTGTTTGTTCACCAAGCTTCACAAAAACCTGTAAAACAGGAAATGAAGCAAATAAGTGTCTAAACGTTGAATATAACCAAGAATTGATCGTTAAATGAGCGAAGTTTGTGTCAAAATGATGTGTAAATACTAACACATCACCTGTAATAGAGAGTTAATAGTAGTTGAAACCAGACCTAAAAAATGGAGAGCAAGATTGAACCATATCTAAAGGTTCAGCTAGGAAAGCATATTGACTACTGTTCGTAGCCACATGTGAACTTGGGCAATAAATATGCTCTCCCATATTTGCAAGCCCCATATATTGGTTCGCCATATTTTGTAAAGGCTGCAAAAATTGTGTATTTTGTGAATCCATTCCCATTAATTCTCATGTGGCTCTATATATTTGAGTCATTCCATCTCCCTGCAATAACCAACCATATATGTTAAAGTTTTTAATTTACAAAAAATTCATAAGAAAATATAATTACCAGTAGTTCAAGTCTGCCACCATGATCTTGATGCGATTGTGACGAATGATGACGACCAGGTTTAGTAATGAATAAAACAGTACGTGGAAAATACCAATTCAAATACTCATTGCTTGCAAAAACCGTATTAGCAGGGACACCGTCGACAATACGCTCTAACCGAGACTCCCAAACTGTAATGTATTTATGATGTCGTTGTCTCCAATCTTTACCTTTGCCCTTACGATTAGATTTATGCAAATTTTCATGTTCGCTATTGTCGAACATTACATTATCTGGGATCGGCTAAGCCAAACTGAACTGTCGCATTATCCTACTTGCTAGATGGGCCTCAACAACGTCCCAAAATACGAGAGTGGTATCACACATTCAACTAAGGTGGTCGCTTCTACACATCTCGGGTAGATCCAATAAAACCTCATAGTAGGGCGTCCATATGAACTACAAAATTGAAACTAAATTACATTCTTATATTTTTATAATGAAAAAGAAATGTATATAATTTAAATTACTTCATTCGCTTGTAAAGATGTAAATTGTGAACGAAACATAACAAGAACATGACTTGTTGCTTCTCTGAAGCTTAAAGGAACACTCCACCTATCAAAATCGTATAAAATTTTCTTATAAATAACTTAAAATAAACATATATAATATATGTTGTTTTTAACTTACCGTGCACTATACGGTTTTTCTCTAGCATAATCTTCTGTACGTATGGGAGCAATTGATGGTATTCTCTTCCATGCCCATAACTGTAACAATACCATCGGTCCATAAATTTATGTGGCTTGTGGGGATGATGCTTTGTAGAGATTTCTAAAAAGGCTAGCAAGAACAGCGCTCCCCCAACTTAGCCGACCACATTCTTTTAAATGCTCTAGATGATTTAATAGATGTAAAGATACGTAGTTACCCGTAGAATCAGGAAATAGGGTTCCTCCGAATAAATGTAAGATGTATAACCTTGCTCGTTGTATAGGCGATACAGTGGACTCAGGAAGCGGCTTCTCTAGTTCATCCATTATAGAAGATAACCTAATTATAGAACCCTTCAAATAACAGAATGCAGGATCCAAACCCAACATTTCATAACAACGGCTTTTCCACTGAGTTTCCGAGAATCTTATGTCCTCTCCAGAAACGACGTTGTCGGTGATCGGCAAACCCCAAAGAACTAGAACATCTTGCAATGTAATAGTGGCTTCTCCAAATTTAAAATGAAAGGTGTGGGTTTCTGGACGCCACCTCTCTACAAGTGCGGTTATCAAGTGGTTATCCACCTTTCGGTAACCACAGTCAAAAACACAACCAAAACCAGATTCTCGTATATGTAACATTACATTTTCTGGAACTTCAAAAATTTTAAAGTGATTCCAGAATTTTTGATCAGCACGTCTAAGAATAAGTGCTTCATGACTATAGGATGATGAATGAAACAACTGATAAGCTCTATGGTTTCTTTCAAGGAATAATACTTCTGAACAGCTAGGACCGGGAAACACTTGTGGTTCCATGTGTGGAATTGTGAAACAAATGTGATTTGATCAAAAGTGAAACAAATGTGATTTTATCAATATGACTATCTGCTACTTATAAAGATGTATTTGTAATGGTATCATGTGACTACTTAGTAAACAAAGACATGTGAAACAAAAATACAAATAAGTACATGATACATTTGTAGTTTTTTACTAGTGATTAGTATTATCAAGACATCAATTCATTTGTAGTTTACAATCCGTATAAAACCAAAACGATAAGACAAACAAAACAAAAGTAATAAAACCAAAAAATACATCAATTCGTGGTTGGCAACTTGAGATTGAACACATCAATTCGTGGTTGGCAATGAGATTCTTGAACAATTCGTGGTTAGCAACCCAATTCGTGGTTGGCAACCAAGAAATCCCTATAATTCGTGGTTGGCAATATGAGATTGAACAATTCGTGGTTACCAACCACGAATTAACCTTGGAAACACCACAATTCGTGGTTAGCAACCTTGGAAACACACAATTCGTGGTTAACAACCTTGGAAACACCATTTGTGTAACTAAAAATAAAACCACACCGGTTGTGAAACTATTACTCTAAACAACACCATTTAAGAAAAAAATTCACCAACATGGACATGTGTCATGTTCGTGAACATTTATTACGTTTGTTTGTTCGATTAAAGGATGTAAAATTTTTTGAGCCAACTCTCTCGTGATGTCAACCGAACTAATTAGAACGAGTTCCTACACATGACAAAATCAAGAACCGGATTTTACAAAAAAAAAGGGTCGTGTTTCAAAAGATGGGAGTTGGGATTGCCCAAGGATTAGAACCACAGGAATGTTAGCCAAGAGAACAAGAGCCAACTATCTGGCCTTTTAACAGTCAAATTATGTCGATTGCTGCTCTGGTTAAGTCAGCACATACGCCACCCGACCTAGGTCGGACGAAAAGGGATATTCCAATGATCCATTGGCGGATATTCCAATGATCCATTGGCGCACAGTTGGTTGAACCCAGATCCGGGACAATTTTATTTGCACTGTGGATCCTCTACAGACACACCGGTGCACGCATCAATTCGCCACCACGAACCCCATATGAAGAGCCTGTTTAACCACTCTTGTGAACCCCATATTAAGAGCCCTTTTAACCACTTGTCCGGTGCACGCATCAATTTGCCACCACGAACCCCGTATTTTTAGAGCCCGTTTAACCATTCTTGATACTTGACAAAGATTCCCATGGATGGTGTCCCTTCAAACCCACCTTAATGCCCCCACTTGGGTCATAGAATCACGTTAAAGAGTCCGGCAATTTCAAAAGATGGGAGTTGGGATTGCCCAAGGATTAGAACCACAGGAATGTTAGCCAAGAGAACAAGAGCCAACTGTCTGGCCTTTTAACAGTCAAATTATGTCGATTGCTGCTCTGGTTAAGTCAGCACATACGCCACACGACCTAGGTCGGACGGAAAGGGATATTCCAATGATCCATTGGCGGATATTCCAATGATCCATTGGCGCACAGTTGGTTGAACCCACCTTAATGCCCCCACTTGGGTCATAGACTCACGTTAAAGAGTTCGGCAATTTCAAAAGATGGGAGTTAGGATTGCCCAAGGATTAGAACCACAGGAATGTTAGCCAAGAGAACAAGAGCCAACTGTCTGGCCTTTTAACAGTCAAATTATGTCGATTACTGCTCTGGTTAAGTCAGCACATACGCCACCCGACCTAGGTCGGACGAAAAGGGATATTCCAATGATCCATTGGCGCACAGTTGGTTGAACCCACCTTAATCCCACTTGGGTCATAGACTCACGTTAAAGAGTCCGGCAATTTCAAAAGATGGGAGTTGGGATTGCCCAAGGATTAGAACCACAAGAATGTTAGCCAAGAGAACAAGAGCCAACTGTCTGGCCTTTTAACAGTCAAATTATGTCGATTGCTGCTCTGGTTAAGTCAGCACATACGCCACCCGACCTAGGTCGGACGGAAAGGGATATTCCAATGATCCATTGGCGGATATTCCAATGATCCATTGGATCACAGTTGGTTGAACCCAGATCCGGGACAATTACTGTGGATCCTCTACCGACACACCGGTGCACGCATCAATTCGCCATCACGAACCCAATATGAAGAGCCCGTTTAACCACTCTTGTGAACCCCATATTAAGAGCCCTTTTAACCACTTGTCCGGTGCACGCATCAATTTGCCACCACGAACCCCGTATTTTTAGAGCCCGTTTAACCATTCTTGATACTTGACTAAGATTCCCATGGATGGTTTCCCTTCAAACCCACCTTAATGCCCCCACTTGGGTCATAGACTCAAGTTAAAGAGTCCTCTATTGGATCACAGTTGGTTGAACCCAGATCCGGGACAATTACTGTGGATCCTCTACCGACACACTGGTGCACGCATCAATTCGCCACCACGAACCCAATATGAAGAGCCCGTTTAACCACTCTTGTGAACCCTATATTAAGAGCCCTTTTAACCACTTGTCCAGTGCACGCATCAATTTGCCACCACGAACCCCGTATTTTTAGAGCCCGTTTAACCATTCTTGATACTTGACTAAGATTCCCATGGATGGTTTCCCTTCAAACCCACCTTAATGCCCCCACTTGGGTCATAGACTCACGTTAAAGAGTCCGGCAATTCGCCACCACGAACCCAATATGAAGAGCCCGTTTAACCACTCTTGTGAACCCCATATTAAGAGCCCTTTTAACCACTTGTCCAGTGCACGCATCAATTTGCCACCACGAACCCCGTATTTTTAGAGCCCGTTTAACCATTCTTGATACTTGACTAAGATTCCCATGGATGGTTTCCCTTCAAACCCACCTTAATGCCCCCACTTGGGTCATAGACTCAAGTTAAAGAGTCCTCTATTGGATCACAGTTGGTTGAACCCAGATCCGGGACAATTACTGTGGATCCTCTACCGACACACCGGTGCACGCATCAATTCGCCACCACGAACCCAATATGAAGAGCCCGTTTAACCACTCTTGTGAACCCCATATTAAGAGCCCTTTTAACCACTTGTCCAGTGCACGCATCAATTTGCCACCACGAACCCCGTATTTTTAGAGCCCGTTTAACCATTCTTGATACTTGACTAAGATTCCCATGGATGGTTTCCCTTCAAACCCACCTTAATGCCCCCACTTGGGTCATAGACTCACGTTAAAGAGTCCGGCAATTCGCCACCACGAACCCAATATGAAGAGCCCGTTTAACCACTCTTGTGAACCCCATATTAAGAGCCCTTTTAACCACTTGTCCAGTGCACGCATTAATTTGCCACCACGAACCCCGTATTTTTAGAGCCCGTTTAGAGCCCGTTTAACCACGAACCCCGTATTTTTAGAGCCCGTTTAACCATTCTTGATACTTGACTAAGATTCCCATGGATGGTTTCCCTTCAAACCCACCTTAATGCCCCCACTTGGGTCATAGACTCAAGTTAAAGAGTCCTCTATTGGATCACAGTTGGTTGAACCCAGATCCGGGACAATTACTGTGGATCCTCTACCGACACACCGGTGCACGCATCAATTCGCCACCACGAACCCAATATGAAGAGCCCGTTTAACCACTCTTGTGAACCCCATATTAAGAGCCCTTTTAACCACTTGTCCAGTGCACGCATCAATTTGCCACCACGAACCCCGTATTTTTAGAGCCCGTTTAACCATTCTTGATACTTGACTAAGATTCCCATGGATGGTTTCCCTTCAAACCCACCTTAATGCCCCCACTTGGGTCATAGACTCACGTTAAAGAGTCCGGCAATTCGCCACCACGAACCCAATATGAAGAGCCCGTTTAACCACTCTTGTGAACCCCATATTAAGAGCCCTTTTAACCAGTTGTCCAGTGCACGCATCAATTTGCCACCACGAACCCCGTATTTTTAGAGCCCGTTTAACCATTCTTGATACTTGACTAAGATTCCCATGGACGAACCCCGTATTTTTAGAGCCCGTTTAACCATTCTTGATAATTGACTAAGATTCCCATGGATGGTTTCCCTTCAAACCCACCTTAATGCCCCCACTTGGGTCATAAACTCAAGTTAAAGAGTCCTCTATTGGATCACAGTTGGTTGAACCCAGATCCGGGACAATTACTGTGGATCCTCTACCGACACACCGGTGCACGCATCAATTCGCCACCATGAACCCAATATGAAGAGCCCGTTTAACCACTCTTGTGAACCCTATATTAAGAGCCCTTTTAACCACTTGTCCAGTGCACGCATCAATTTGCCACCACGAACCCCGTATTTTTAGAGCCCGTTTAACCATTCTTGATACTTGACTAAGATTCCCATGGATGGTTTCCCTTCAAACCCACCTTAATGCCCCCACTTGGGTCATAGACTCACGTTAAAGAGTCCGGCAATTCGCCACCACGAACCCAATATGAAGAGCCCGTTTAACCACTCTTGTGAACCCCATATTAAGAGCCCTTTTAACCACTTGTCCGGTGCACGCATCAATTTGCCACCACGAACCCCGTATTTTTAGAGCCCGTTTAACCATTCTTGATACTTGACTAAGATTCCCATGGATGGTTTCCCTTCAAACCCACCTTAATGCCCCCACTTGGGTCATAGACTCAAGTTAAAGAGTCCTCTATTGGATCACAGTTGGTTGAACCCAGATCCGGGACAATTACTGTGGATCCTCTACCGACACACCGGTGCACGCATCAATTCGCCACCACGAACCCAATATGAAGAGCCCGTTTAACCACTCTTGTGAACCCCATATTAAGAGCCCTTTTAACCACTTGTCCAGTGCACGCATCAATTTGCCACCACGAACCCCGTATTTTTAGAGCCCGTTTAACCATTCTTGATACTTGACTAAGATTCCCATGGACGAACCCCGTATTTTTAGAGCCCGTTTAACCATTCTTGATACTTGACTAAGATTCCCATGGATGGTTTCCCTTCAAACCCACCTTAATGCCCCCACTTGGGTCATAGACTCAAGTTAAAGAGTCCTCTATTGGATCACAGTTGGTTGAACCCAGATCCGGGACAATTACTGTGGATCCTCTACCGACACACCGGTGCACGCATCAATTCGCCACCACGAACCCAATATGAAGAGCCCGTTTAACCACTCTTGTGAACCCCATATTAAGAGCCCTTTTAACCACTTGTCCAGTGCACGCATCAATTTGCCACCACGAACCCCGTATTTTTAGAGCCCGTTTAACCATTCTTGATACTTGACTAAGATTCCCATGGATGGTTTCCCTTCAAACCCACCTTAATGCCCCCACTTGGGTCATAGACTCACGTTAAAGAGTCCGGCAATTCGCCACCACGAACCCAATATGAAGAGCCCGTTTAACCACTCTTGTGAACCCCATATTAAGAGCCCTTTTAACCACTTGTCCAGTGCACGCATCAATTTGCCACCACGAACCCCGTATTTTTAGAGCCCGTTTAACCATTCTTGATACTTGACTAAGATTCCCATGGACGAACCCCGTATTTTTAGAGCCCGTTTAACCATTCTTGATACTTGACTAAGATTCCAATGGATGGTTTACCTTCAAACCCACCTTAATGCCCCCACTTGGGTCATAGACTCAAGTTAAAGAGTCCGGCAATTCGCCACCACGAACCCAATATGAAGAGCCCGTTTAACCACTCTTGTGAACCCCATATTAAGAGCCCTTTTAACCACTTGTCCAGTGCACGCATCAATTTGCCACCACGAACCCCGTATTTTTAGAGCTCGTTTAACCATTCTTGATACTTGACTAAGATTCTCATGGATGGTTTCCCTTCAAACCCACCTTAATGCCCCCACTTGGGTCATAGACTCACGTTAAAGAGTCCGGCAATTTCATAGTTTCTCTTGTGAACCCCATATTAAGAGCCCTTTTAACCACTTGTCCAGTGCACGCATCAATTTGCCACCACGAACCCCGTATTTTTAGAGCCCGTTTAACCATTCTTAATACTTGACTAAGATTTCCATGGATGGTTTCCCTTCAAACCCACCTTAATGCCCCCACTTGGGTCATAGACTCACGTTTAAGAGTCCGGCAATTTCATAGTTTCTCTTGTGAACCCCATATTAAGAGCCCTTTTAACCACTTGTCCAGTGCACGCATCAATTTGCCACCACGAACCCCGTATTTTTAGAGCCCGTTTAACCATTCTTAATACTTGACTAAGATTTCCATGGATGGTTTCCCTTCAAACCCACCTTAATGCCCCCACTTGGGTCATAGACTCACGTTTAAGAGTCCGACAATTTCATAGTTTCTCCTGGGCTTATAAATAACAATAATCACTTTTCCCTAGGCGATGTGGGATGGAGCACACTTGCTATTTAAGAATAGAAATTTTAATAAACAAATATTATTATGCAGAAACTGAAATAAAAAAAAGTTTGTTCTGTTTTATTAGAGAAAAATATGATTACTTATCAAATAAAAGAAATAAATCCGATTGTATAATATAATATATTAATTAACTTTTATAGAAAAAAAGAAAAGAAAGTGATTTATAAGTTTTATAAAATCTGATCGAGAGTGAGCTTCACACTAAAGAAATCACAAACTCCCGTAGACGACTTTTGTCGAATTTAATCGCGACTCGTTTACGACCGAAATTTAAATTTATTATTTTCATAATTTGCGATAGTTTTGCTGCTAAATTAAAACGATCGCAATTTTATTATTATTTTGTGACCACAACGTACATCGTCCTTAATTTTGCGACTGTTGTGGTTTTTGTTGCAAGTTGGTCGCTAATTTTGGGTATCCAACAGAGCGGTATATAAAATTATAATTTATTTATAGTTATTATTAGAACTAGTTTTTCTCCCCGCGCTACGCGGCGGGAGTTTGGTCGTTGTCTGTTCGACTCGTTTGTGGGGATAAAACTTCCGTAGAAACGCAAACTCGCTATAGCCTACGGTGAAAAAAAGATCTTAAACACTTCTTCGTTTACAAACGTTAGGGAAAAAATTAACCCGCGATTTGCGACGAAAAAGTTAAAATTTGTAACGTTCCCTTTTAACGACCACTCCAGTGTTATTAACCCAACGAAATACTAACGTTCAATCATTAAAAAAACCAAAAAAAAATAAACATAACTATTTTTTTTAAAGAAAAAAAATGTTAATTAAAAATAAAGAAAGAAGAGTTGAACCCTTGTTAGGGGAGATACAGGTGTGAAGAGAAAGTGGGTGACAATAAAAAAAAAGGAAAACCTATGTGTCAGAAATTAATAGTTAAACTTGGTGGTAAAAATAAAAAAAACTCAAAGTTCACTATTCCCTTCAGTTTTGTTTTAATCTTTAGTGTAATTCTCACAGCGGTGATAGTGGCATGTCGGATAATTTGGTTGTTGAACTGGTCTCCTTATCGGTCCCTAGTCGGACCGGATTTACGAATCGGACGGCGTCATAAATATTATAAAAAATCAATTCTAATAACTATTAATCCTTAAAAAACCACCAACAAGTCAATTCTAATAATCTTAAACTAACAAGTAACTACGAAATACGACTTGAAGAGAATTAAAAGAGATAAAAAATAGCCAACCGGTTCGACCACCGGGTCGTTGTAGGACCGTTTCAACACACATAATCGGACCGGCAAAGTCTCTGGTTCTCGATACGACCGGCGGTCCGGGTTTCAAAACACTAGCTTTTAGAGACAGAAAAAATATGTGAATAAAATAGTTGTTTGTAGTGAAAAAAAAACAATTAATCATGTAGATAATCAAAGAATTTCACAAAAAGTAACATAAATGATTGAGGATATGAGTTTACTTTCTTTTTATGAAAACTAGAGACTTTTATCTAAAAAAAATGGAAGTTGGGGTTTGATAGAGGACAAGAACCATGGACCAAGTAAGAGAGGGAGGGTATGTTTTGCTCATCTGATAAGCCAGCAATACCACTGGCTTGGTCCAGTGGTTAAGGCGATGAAGGACGAACTTGCCCACGCAGGTTCGATCCCGAGCCAACCCGGGTTTTAGTCCGGAGTGCGTTACGTTAGCGGATCTTGGCCCGTGTAGCGGCGCAACTGTTGTCAAGTGGCAGAAGGCTCCATGGTTTCCCGGTGATAGCCTATGCCCCTCGTACTGAACACGCGAGCCCAGTTCAGACAACGTAGTGGTCAGGTTGTGGGGTACGGGTCTCCGATTTGGAAATGTAACTGCCACGTAAAAAATGAAAGTTACCTATAAAAAAAAAAGTAAAATTCGGATATCCGAGGATTCGGATTCGGATTCGGATAGTGACTTACGGATATTTCAGATAATTCGGATATCCGAATATACGAAATATTTTATTTTGAATTGTTTATTATATTAAAATATATATATATGTAAACAACACAGTCATTAAAAAAACTTAAACGTCACTCCCACGCTCCTCACTATTGAGCGTCTCAGCCGCCTCCTTCCTGCCGGTGCCGCCACCCTCCTGCCGGTGCCGCCACCTTCCTGCTGACTGTCTGCCGCCTTCCGCCTTCTGCCTTATCCCTGCGTTCCGACCGTCGACCGTCGCTTGCCTGTTCGAAGTTGTTCCGTCCTTTCCACCATTGAAAGGTATCTTAATTGCTAATGTATGAGATCTGTTTTTCACCTCCACGCCATTATTACATGGTATTTTACAATTTTTAGTTAGTTACAGGACCTACATATAGATCGATCATTGCCTTTTTGTTAAATTTTCAATCCAAATTTACTTGTTTGCCCCATTAGCAATTTTATTCATAAGAGTGTTAATTGAAAGTTGGAATTACAGATTACCTTGATTTTTCTACCATAACGCAATTTGTTTTTCAAAATTCGGATATCCGGTTTTGAACACCCCTAAAGCCAGCGTTGAACCAATCGACCTGGGTCGACTGGGATATAAGGTCCATGGTTAGTCCCCTTTCAACGATCCTTCGAACCCACCCCCCACTTGGGTCGCGTGACAGAGTCCGAAAAGTTAGCTGTTTGACTAATGCTTATAAACACCACTAATATCTATTCCCTAGCCGATGTGGGATGGACTTGAGAATTAAAAAGGAAAAAAAAACCATAAGCAAATATGAGCCTTTCATCCTTGAAAACTATGCGAGTGGTATCGGGTTTTTTTTCATTGATCAGATGAGTTATGTAGGTTTATGTATGTATCCGTGCAGTGAATGACCAGAACTTCAATGTAACATTGATCCTATCCATATGTGTAAACGAGCCGAATCGAGCTTGAGCTTGACTCCTTTAACTCCTTTATTATTTACTAGGTTAGAAACCCGTGTACAGCACGGGTTGAACGATAAAAATGACAAAATTCATAAAATTATAAGTATTTTTTATGACTGAAATTACGTATAAGTAACGACTTTAAATAATAAAACAATAATATTGAAATTGAAAAAAATATATATAATTTATAAATTTCCATAATTTGAAAGTTAAGGATTTTAATCGATCTTGCCATAATATTAAAAACTTTTTAATTGTAATTAGCGAAAGTTAAGGATTCAAATTAATGATTCCATAAATTTTGTTGACTTAGTTTGGACGGAAAAAATTTTAGTTAACCTCACAGAAAGATGACACGTGACATCTTGAGATAGTGATTTATTATAAAAAGGATTAATTAATTTATTTACATTTATAATTATATATATATTTTTTTTTTGAACGGAAGATCTATCCTACTGCTACTCATAAATTACACCAAATATTTCACCCCATGTCTGGATTTGAACCCAGGACCTCCCATCTAAGAGGCAAAAGCCTCTACCAAGTGAGCTAGTCCCACGTTGGCGATTATATATATATGACTCTTTTAACTCCTTAATTCACGTGGGTCAAAAGTTGATGGGCTAGTTATATAAATAGGTCAAAGTGTATTTTAGAGTCATTATGTATATATGTAAAGTCTAGGGGTCCTACGTGGTAGAATTAAAACCTAGAAACTGTCGCATGAAGGGATACGACGTTTCATAAGGTTGCAACGATCTAGGGTTACATATACTTAATATCAAAGTCTGTGAACATACGATTGTTCATAATCATAATTCAAAAGATTAGTTTGTGTTCACCATTGTGTTGTTGAAGATCTTGGACAACATATATAACATAATATATAGGGGGTGTTTGGGATTACTTATTGAAACTACTTATTAACTTTTATAAGTTAAAAAAGTGTTTGGGTATGATAACTTTTGCTCCTACTTTTAACTTTTTAAAGAAGGAAAAATTAGTTTTTGAGAAATAAGGGGGGGACTTACTTCTCAAAACTCCTTATGACTTATTGCACAAGTCAATAAGAAGGTTAAAATAAGTAATCCAAAACACCCCCATAGAGTAAATTAAAGAGATTGTCTTTTAGCTATATATCAAGTTGCACTATATGTCATTTGTCTACAATAATTAAAGATATTGTCCTTTATTGAAAATTTTTGCACATCTTTTGTTCTTTAAGTTAACTCTTATCATTATCCTGGTTAACTTACAGCATGTGCCTCTCATGTGACGGGCAAAACCGTCCTTTATGATTGTGTTCAAGCATAGATGAGACCAACCTCACCCACAGAAGAGACTGTGTGTGCGTGAGAGATAAACCAAAATCTTCACCGTTAGATTGATTAAATTGAAATTCGATGTTATAATCGAGTTAGCTAGGTGAAGGTTCCCTAACTCCACACCAATGAATGAAAAGTTCCGATCACCATTTCTTTTGTACGTTTTCTTACAGGTTTTTATCAGAATGAAAAATATGCCTTCTACTCATAAGGTCATTAGTATGGATAGACTATCTCTGGAATTTTCTCTCTCCCCTAGATAACCGAATGATGTTGATATCTCCTTTCCTATTAGTGGAAAGCTTTCTCCTCCTCTTCATGCTCCTCATTCTATTGGCTACATGGGTCCCCCTTTGTGTAACTGAAAATCCATTAAGTAAATTCCCCTTTTTCGTCCCTTGGGGGAGGAACGCTTACTGTCATACTTCGTCAAGTCCCCCCTAGCCAGGTTTGTTCGTCTCGTCGGACCTAACTTGTACCGTGAGATAGTGAAAAAAGCATTTTCTTTTCTCTCTCTTTTTTTGAATAAAAAGCTCACTTTCTTTCTTTCTCTCTCTATCTCCCTCCATTAATTTTGGGGCATTAATTGTGGTGTGTGGGAAAACTTCCCAGACGAGACATTCAGGATGTCAGGAGTCATGCCGTACGATTGGCAACAACTTTTGTAGGGAGAGGGAGTAGCCCTGGCATGCCATGCGTCAGTTGGTTGACCCTTGATGTTTCTAAAGTGATGCTTCTTCTCCCCCTTTTCTCCTTTACTGCTCTCTTCCTCCTTATAAATAGGGGAAGGTTTTCTCCTCCGAATCCTTACCTAGCCCTGGGTTGCCAAACACTATTCCTCTGGTTTTTGTCAGTATCGTTCTCTTACCTTGTTCCTCCATCATGTCGTCTGATAATACCGACGTTTCTCTTATCCCCATAAACTAGAGTGTTGACCGTTTTGAGAAACTGAAAAGTACTTTTGGCATTCCAATGATCTTGACCCAGAATACCCTCCTCGTGGAGGTACTGCCGTGAGTCCTCCTAAGGTCAAAATCTTGTTGTAAGCCGATTTTTTTCTCGGAAGTTTTTTTCTTGTGTTCACTTTGCTGACCTCCCGTCCTACTAATGTCCATCATATTCCCGAACATGCTCTGGTCAGGATTGGGATGAGCCGTAACTAGGCTCATCTTGACCGGATCCGCATAAATGCTATGGGAAGAGAACGTAAGTGTATGTTGTTTCTTTTTAGACTTTCCTTATTGTGACGATCTCTCAACAATTTTTACACCCTTCTTTATTTTGGAACAGTTTCTAGTTACTACGATGTGCTGATTCCGGAAGCTACGGAGAAATTGAGTCAGGCCCACCTAGCGGTGGGCACTGATAAGAAGGATGTTTTACAAATCTTCTTACAAAAAAAGACAATCTTTGTAATTATTTAAGACGAAGGACATAGAATGCAATTTGATATATATATATATATAAAGGACAATCTCTGTAATTTACTCTAATATGTATCATTAAGTTATTTTTATCATATTTTTATATATAATAATAATTATTATATAAATATATATTTAATAATTTAAATTTAAATTATATAAATAATAAGGTCGTTTAGGCTCACGAGCTAGCTCGAGCTCGGGTTTAAGCTAGGCTCGATTCGAGTTTTTAGTTAGTCGATCTCGATTCGGGTTCAAGCTCGTTTAAAAAACATAATTAAAAATTAATATTTATTTTTGTAACACCTCTAAAAACTAAAATGTAAAACTAAAAACATCAATTTCATTAATAATTAAAAATTAAAAACATTACATAAAAAAACATAACATAAAAAAATAAATACCATTACCTCCTTTTAAATTGTGCCTGAATATTCGCTTGTAGAGTTAGGACGTCTTCAAGCTCTTCACAAAAAAGGTGGTCGATTTTCAATGTCAACACATTTAGATCCTCTCGTTCTTTTGCTTCCTCCCTAAGTTAATTTTTTTTTCAATCTTGTCGTATTTAATGCTAAAGTTGTATAACTTTGTCACACTTTATCCAACTTCGCATTCGTGGTCGTGAATGTCTTACCTTTCCTCTTTCCTTTCTCCTTCGCCTTGTCCCTCCCGATCGAGCGTTGGGGTTCTTCCGGTAAGTCATCAGAAATTTCATTGAGATCAACGAAATACCGCCCACTCGATCCATTAGTTGGGTCCCTTCACTATCGGATGACTTTCTTTTCAACCCGCTACTTTGTTGAAGCATATCGGGCACCTTATGCCACTTGAACAATGCCTAAGAATCTCCCAAAGTTTAAAAGATTGTTTTCCACCTCTGGTATCTTTCAAGTGAAGCGTTCAAGATATCAACATCACTTTCATCACTTTTGCGGTTGTTCGTTCGATTACTATGTATACCGTAAAATTTGGCCACTCGTGTCCGCATCTCCCACCACTTTGAAGTGAGTGTACGTCTTGTGACCGGTATTCCCCACGACCCATGAGTTTCCGAAAGTCGGGTCTTCAGATATATCTAACAAAGCCCGCGATAAGTTATCTTCTTCCTTGGGCGTTTACTTTTGAGGGCCTGTCAATACCAAATTAGGTTTTTTTTTTCCTTTTTGCGAGCGGTTTGGGTCTCAGGTATGGTTTCAGTCTCGGGTATGTTATGGGTCTCGGGTATGGTTTCAGTTTCGGTCTCGAATTGTGGTTGATAGCATGGTTGGGTTAAAGGCGGTTGGTGGATATGAGGCGTTTGTTGATGTTGCATTTGGTAGTATTGAGCGGGAATCAGAGAAGGTAATCAAAAAGGGTTGACGTTTTCAGTTGGTCCGGGTCCATTTTTTGGATAAGTAGAGAGAATGTGGGTGTTTTTTTATTTGGTTGAGTGTGTGTTATTAAAAAAAACTTTATATTATAGGGATAATAAATTAGATTTTTTTCTAAATTGAGTTGTTGCCCTCTCCAACGGCATTATATCTGTTGCTTTTTGACATCATGATCGTGGAAACTCCACGCCAAATAACCATTACCGTGGTTCACGCACAAGGGGTGCGGTGTTCCATGGCCCACGGGGTCCAGCTCGCATTCACGAGCCCTCTCCATAAGGGTATACCCCTCAGCCTAATGTTTCTTTCCTTTGTTTTTTGTTTGTTTTTTTGAGTTGTATTAAAAGCAGTGATGAAGAAGATTTTCAAGAACTACAAGAAATGTTGCAAGTACTTGGACAAAAAGACTAGTCTGTGGCGAGGCTTCACTTGCATCCAATTTTCAGAAAGTAAATCATGGTCAAATTTGTAAATTTAATGTTAACTTTTGTGTTATATTTGTTAATTTCCAGTTAGATAGTAAGTAGTTTTGGGTGAAGATTTTAATGAAGTTTTTATTCAATTAATTTGGATATTTCGGACTGGGACGGGTATAAATGTAGTTGTTGTGGTTTAGAAATTTTTTTTTCTTTTTTTATGAAGTATCTTGTCATTTTGAACTTTTTGGTTGATCAACGGGCGGACCATGCATCGATCGTATTCTCTTCGTTGAGTATGACAATTCTTTTTCTTTCACAAACATGATGTTGATCATTTCTATTGGTTTATAAATGTTACTTGAAAAGCAATTGTATCTTGTTTAACATGTTATCCTTTTCACCCTTGGTTTCTAATCACTTGCACACGCACAATATGACATCTGATCGCACCTCTTTGGTCGGAATTAAGCACTGTAGAGCCTAGCAATAGCAGCCTATTTACGAGCATGTTAGACATTTTAAAGCAAAAACAACCCTTGTGGTTGTTTAGTGGTAAATCAAGACGTTTTATTATGTGACTCGAACCGGACCCGCCCAAAAGTTCTAACATCCGGTTAATAGAATCTGAGCATCGGAAAATAGTGAACCCATAGGAAAAAAATCATGGCTCCTCCACTAATGAAAGATATTAAATTTAATTCACGTTTGACTTCACATTTTCGATTAACATTACTTTATATGTGAAAGAGTGCTAATTCACATGAACCTAAACAACATCGTTAAATGTTTGAATATTAAAAAACATTGGAGGTTTCAAGGCATGCTTGATGCTGCTCTGGTTAAGTCAGCGCATACGCCATGAACCGGTTGATGCACCTTCTTCCGGCACGCCATCATCCGAGGTTAATGAAGTTGACTTCCAACATCCTTGTCCTTTGTACCAGACCCTTCGAACCTACTTTAATGCCCCCACTCGGGTCACAGACCCCTGCGACAGAGCCCAAACAACTTAAAGTTTAAAAAGTACAAGAACATGTTTAAAAAGATAGGTGTCGGTGTTGATCCAAAGTACAAGAACATTGTTGGTTTCAAGGGCTGATTGATGCTGCTTTGGTTAAGTCAGCCCATACGTCATTAACCGGTTGATGCGCCGTCTTCCGGCACACCATCAACCTATCAACCGGGGTTAATGAAGTTGACTTCCAACATCTTTGTCATTTGTATCAAACCTTCGAACCTACTTTAATGCCCCCACTTGGGTCAGAGGCCCTCGCGACAGAGCCCAGCAACTTAAATAACTAATAACATCCATCCCCTAGCCGATGTGGGATGAATTTTTAATTTAAATTAAAAAAAAAAGTAAAAAGTAAAAACCGACTAATAAGGGTGGAAGGAGTGGTAAAAAAAAGACTATGGAACCCTCTCCTTTTACCTAATTAAAATGTGTCATGTCATTTTTACCCTCTTGAACCTTCTCCAACCCTAAGAGGAGGGTGTGAAACCAATAAGCCCTTGATTTTTTTTTAATTATTTCATTAAAACAAATAAAAAACCACATTTCATTAAATAAAAATTAAAGTGATACATATTAAAAACCTAAAATTTAAAAACAATAAAAAGAAAAAAAAACGTCAAACATCGAAATAAAAAACTAAAATAACCTAAAAATTACACGGCTAATTGTATTTTGCCGCAATTTCCCGTTTACGTTTGAGTACGATCGAAAGAAAAGGTTCGGGGATATCGTTATGTTTTTTTAGAAAGTATTCAAAGTCGTGGTCATGTTCTTCTTTTGAAAACATTTCTTATTGTTTCTCCAAGAGTTGCAACGCGAGTTCATCCCGTGTTTGTTTTGTTTCCTCCCTTTTCTTGCGGTATTCCAATTTTTTTCTCTCTTTCAACATCTTTAGACGCCTTATATTCGGAAACAACCTCCACCAAACTATTGCTTGAAGACTCGGCGGTTTTCTTTCCTTTGCTTTTGCGAGTCGGTTGAGTCGGTAGGGATTGTTCGTTAAAGTCGGGGAGATCTCTCGAGGAAGGGTTGTTTGAACCTTCATTTCCGGAGTCGGATTTTTTTGATTTCTTGGACGATTATTGTTCAAACTCCTCACCTATAACTGTAACATCCCAAATAATGACAAGACAAATAGAAAAGGGAAATAAAGTGGGCTTGGCCAAAATTTCGGCCCATGGGCCGAAAAGAAAAAGGGGAAACCCCATTACAAAACAGCAGCTTCAACCCAAACCCCTCTCATTTCATCTTCCTGCGCAAGAATACTAGAGAGAGAGAGAGAGAGCGATCGGCTTGTGAAGAAAACCGCAAGGAGAAGACTCAAGGGCTCGGGAATCATCCGACTCCACCATTTCAACGCATAGCAACAGGAATCGGGCCTGTTGAGGTAAGCATCGCCTCTGATTATGAGTCTTTGCATGTCTCGGGTTTAAATCAAATAAAGATACGATTTTTGCATATGAAACTTGAAACAAATCACGTATTTGAACTCAAGAACGACAAAGGAAGGTGTTTAACGTAAAATGCTCAAGGTTTAAACGATTGGAAATAAGTTGGCTGGAGCAAGGTTCTGGTCAGGGAAGATGCAGACCCATGACTCGAAACTATAGTTTCGATACATACAGACCCGTCGAAACTACTCTAATTTCGATAGTCATGTTTGACTCGAAACTATCTAGTTTCGATAGCAGCCAATGACTCGAAACTACCATATTTTCGATAGGAACTCAGGACTCGAAACTACCTAGTTTCGAGTGTCACCTTGAACCTAAACTAAGATTTTTCATAAGTTAATGACTCGAAACTACCATAGTTTCGATAGGATCTCATGACTCGAAACTACCTAGTTTCGATAGAAGGATTATGACTCGAAACTACCTAGTTTCGAGTGTAAGACCATAGCTCGAAACTACCATAGTTTCGATGCGACCCACCTCCCGAAACTACTGAGTTCAAGAATAGTAATGTCTAGTGTCATTTAGGAGCCCTACCTTATATGTATGACTTTATTATACAGATTGTGGGTGACCTTAGTGACGTTTCGAAACCAGCTATTATACTTCAGGGACCCGCCTATCAGGTGAGTTCTATGTTCCCCTTTTTATGTTATGTGCAAATCATTTTAAATGTTTTGGGGCTGAAGTGTATACATTAAATGAATAAATGTTATGAATGCCAATGTGATCATATGTGATACTTATATATATATGAATGTTAATATGATCATACGTAAAATAATGATGAACAAGAATGAAACGAATGTATACAAAGAATGAATGAACGAACGACATAACGAAAAAGAAGAAAATCTTGCTTTATATTTTATATATTGCTTGTTACGAATGCATGTAAATGTATGGACGCTTCGATGATAACGGCTACTTCGGTAGACGGACGACCTCGTGACTATTTTGCAATCGGGACAAACACGTTCCTTCATTAGCTAGGACGTGTGAAAGGCACTAATGGACGGTCGAAGCAATTGCCTTATCAATGATAAGTAGAACGGTTGCATATATAATAGTTCACGTGGGAAACGGATGCCTTAGGGCAGACGGGCGAATATGACGGACTACGACGGTAGTACGGTTAAGACGGACGGCCGAAGGTTTGCCGGACGGTATAGCATAACAGATGGCCGAAGGTTTGCCGGATGTTGTGGAGGACGGACTACGACGGTAGGACGGGCGTATTGTCTTCGTGACTTACGCATAAATGAATGTTGGCTGATCACTCTTATGAGTATGACCAATAAATGTTAATGAAAGTAAAGGTGAATGCATATTTATGTGCTCACATACGAATGATAAAAGAAAGCAAAGGATATGTAAATGTGTAATTATATTTATATATTTATACGTAAGTATTTATAAATGAATAATGTTCATACCTAAATGTTTTTAACTAGAACTCACCAGCGTTAGCTGACTTTTAGTATACATTTCAGGTAAAAAGAAGAAAGGTCGTGCATTGGAGTGAAGGCTATCCCGATCAAGGGCTGACATCCCATCCACTTTAATTTTTGTTAAAGCAATGTGTTATGTTTAAATGATTAAGACTTCCGCTGTTATGGCTATGTAATCGAATGATGTAAGCTCACACTACGTTTAGAAAGTATTCAATGTAATTATTCAGTATCTATGGCTATGTTTATGAGTAAATCCAACGAGTGAGGTCACCCGGTAAAAGGGGCCTTACAAGTTGGTATCAGAGCAATAGTTTGAGAGATTCAGACATCCCTAAATGTCTGGACTCAAGCTGATAATGGGACCAACGCACGGATGTCAGTCTGGGTAGCCGACGCCAACGCCAGTGCAGTAAGTAAGTCATAAAGTTAATGCCTATAGTTAGGGATAGATACCTTAACTTAGAACGCTTAGATGTCAATGTCACTACTGATGTGAAGAGTTTCGAACCCGAAAAGCAAAGCAAATTATTAATCACAAACCGGTCACTGTAATTAAGAATTTACCTTGCTCGTACTGTTCTAAACTATGATCTGAAGGAATGACATTGATGTATACCTTTTTACTCAACAGGAAATCTAGAAAACTATGGCTCGTAAAAGAGGAACTGGACGCCGAGGCGGTCGCACTGGCCGAGTCGGTAGACCGCCATTGAACCAAAGATATGAGGAAGAGGAGAGTGTGCACGTGGAACACACTGAGAGCGTGCATGAAACAAATGTAACCCCACCAGCTGAGGGCAATGAAGGATCTCTACGACTGGAACCCGAAGTTAGAGATGCTATTGCCCGTGAGGTCATACTAACTCTGAAGAAAGTACTGCCTGATCTGTTATCTGAGGCACTAAAGAAGAGCAAAGAGGAGGAGGAAAACAACCATGAGGAGAAAGTTTATGATAGTGATGGGGATGAAGTGACAGTGAGACTGAACACCCATGGGTGTACCTACAAAGGATTTAAGGACGGTGATCCGCCCAAATTTGATGGAAACAAGGATTCGGTGGCTACGTTTGAATGGATCGAGAGGATGAATGGGGTAATCAACATAAGCGAATGCCGACCTGACCAGGCTGTAAAATATGTGGCTCACTCTTTCACCAACGAGGCACTAAGTTGGTGGAGGACTATCCAAAGAACTAAATCGCCAAACGCTCTCAAAAGAATGACTTGGGAAGATCTGAAAAAGTTGATAATCCAGAAGTTCTGCCCACAGAACGAGATTGATCGAGTGGAAAACGAGTTTCTAAATTTCAAGGCTGGCAACAAGACTCATCGCCAGTACACTTCAAGATTTAATGAGCTAGCTCAACTGGTACCCCACCTGGTAGAGACTGAGGAGCGATTGATTAAGTATTATGTTAAAGGCCTACCCCAAAAGGTCCGTGTTCATGTGAAAGCTAACCTACCCTCGACTTTCGAGTCGGTAGTGAACCTGTCCGGAATCGTCTATGACGATTATGCCAATGAGGACCCGGTGCCGGAGGCACCAAAGAGGAAGTGGGAGAACTCGTCTAAGGGGACTGGAAGAAGAAATGTTACTGCTGAGGCAAAGAAGCCAAGGAATGATGAGAACGAAATATGCACAAAATGCGGGAAACAGCACCGCGGTGAATGTTTGGCCGGCTCAACCATGTGTTTTAAATGTGGAAGACCGGGGCACTACTCGAAGGATTGTACTAAGGGCATCAAGTGCCAGAACTGTGGTTGGTATGGGCACGTTACTAAGGATTGCAGGAAGACCGGACAATCTGGTTCGGGGAAAGAAAAAGAAAAGGAACAGCCAAAGGCTAGGACTCGGGCCTATGCTTTAACCGAGGAAGAAGCAAGAGGAAACCCTGACGTCGTGTCGGGTACGTTCCTAGTAAATGATGAACATGCTGCTATTCTGTTTGATTCTGGTGCTAGTAAAAGTTTTATATCCACTGCATTTAGCCGCAAATTAGACTGCACAATCACTAGCCTTATAAGGGCCTTTAGCGTACAAACTGCTATTGGTAAAAACTCAGTAGTCATCCAAGTGACTGACGATTGCATGGTAGAAATAGAGGGCCATAAGTTTCCATCTAAATTGTACCTTCTAACCTTAGGAGGATTCGATGTAGTATTGGGCATGGATTGGTTAGCTGCCAACGAAGCTCAAATCATATGTAAACGAAAGATGATACATCTCAAGGCCACTGACGGCAGTCCGATTACGGTTTATGGTGACTGGAATAGCACAATGCCGAACGTCATCTCGATGATCAAGGCCGAAAGTTACATGAGGCGCGGTTGCGAAGCTTATCTGGCGTATGTTATTGACGATAGAATGAAAACGAAAGAGCTAAAAGATGTACCCGTGGTGTGCAATTTTCCAGAAGTGTTCCCAGAGGACCTACCTGGTTTGCCGCTCGATCGGGAAATAGAATTTCAGATTGACTTACTGCCAGGAGCTGAGCCCGTTGCCAAGGCACCATACCGATTGGCTCCGTCAGAAATGAAAGAATTAATGTCCCAACTTGAAGAATTAACAGAGAAAGGATTTATCAGACCGAGCATCTCACCATGGGGCGCTCCGGTATTATTTGTAAAGAAAAAGGACGGCAGCATGCGCATGTGCATCGACTACCGTGAATTGAACAAGAGAACAGTAAAGAACAAATACCCACTGCCTAGAATAGACGACCTCTTTGATCAATTACAAGGCGCGAGTTGGTTCTCAAAGATTGATCTCAGGTCGGGTTACCATCAATTGAAAGTAAGAGAGGAAGATGTACCGAAAACTGCGTTTCGTACGCGTTATGGGCATTATGAATTTCTCGTGATGTCCTTCGGATTAACTAACGCACCAGCAGCATTTATGGATTTAATGAACAGAGTATGCCGACCCATGTTGGATCGATCAGTAATAGTTTTTATAGATGACATCCTCATATATTCAAAGAATGAAGGTGATCACCACGGTCACCTAAGAGAAGTATTGGAGGTGCTAAAGCAGGAAAAGTTGTACGCAAAATTCTCCAAATGCGCGTTCTGGCTTAGGGAAGTCCAATTCCTAGGTCATGTAATAAACCCAAACGGCATCATGGTGGATCCTGCAAAGATCGAGACAGTAAAGGAATGGAACATCCCAAAGACACCAACAGAGATACGAAGCTTTCTAGGGTTGGCAGGCTACTATCGAAGGTTCATCCAAGATTTCTCAAGAATTGCCTCGCCGCTAACCAAACTGACACGGAAGGAAGTAAAGTATGAATGGGGTCCAACCCAAAACAACGCGTTTGAGGAACTTAAGACACGATTAACTCAAGCTCCAGTATTAACACTACCTGAGGGAAATGAAGACTTAGTAGTCTACTCTGACGCTTCAGGGCAAGGTTTAGGGTGCGTACTCATGCAACGAGGAAAGGTAATTGCTTATGCATCGCGGCAACTAAAGGTTCATGAAGTTAACTACCCAACACATGATCTAGAATTAGCAGCAGTAGTTTTCGCGTTGAAAATATGGAGACACTACTTGTATGGAGTTAAATGCACCATCTACTCCGATCACAAAAGCTTGAAATATTTTTTCGAACAAAAGGAACTAAACATGAGGCAAAGAAGATGGTTAGAGCTACTGAAAGACTATGACTGTGAGATATTGTACCATCCAGGCAAGGCAAACGTAGTGGCTGACGCTTTAAGTAGAAAGGAAGAATCGGCACCTATCCGGATCAAAGCGTGTCAGTTAATTATAACGCCAGACTTAATGGGTGAAATATCAAAGGCACAAGATGAAGCATTGTTAGAAAGAAATGTGAAACGGGAAAGAATAGTAGGACAACAAGGGAACTTAGATGCGAATGCATACGGAGTACGAACTAGGTTTGGCCGGATGTGGATACCTAAGATTGGTGAGCTTAGAGCCAAAATACTCGATGAGGCCCATAAGTCTCGCTATTCTATCCACCCCGGGACAAACAAAATGTATCAAGACTTGAAGAAAGAATACTGGTGGCCTGGCATGAAGAATGATGTGACAGAATACGTGAGCAAGTGCCTAACGTGTTCTCTAGTTAAGGCCGAGCACCAGAAACCATGCGGTAAAATGCAACCTTTACCAATACCGGAATGGAAGTGGGAAGAGATCACAATGGACTTCATTACCAAGCTACCGCGAACAGCTAAAGGCAATGATACCATTTGGGTGATCGTCGACCGCTTGACAAAGAGTGCTCACTTCTTGCCAATACGAGAAACTTCTTCTTCTGAAAAGCTAGCAGAAGTATTTATCAAGGAAATTGTGAGCAGACATGGTATGCCGCTGTCGATTGTGTCTGACAGGGATACTAGATTCACGTCAAGGTTTTGGAAGAAATTCAATGAAGCAATGGGCACTAGATTGAACATCAGCACCGCTTACCACCCCCAAACCGATGGACAATCGGAAAGGACCATTCAGACCTTGGAGGACATGCTCCGGGCCTGTATCATTGACTTCGGTGGGAGTTGGGACAGCCATCTACCATTGGCAGAATTTTCATATAACAACAGCTATCACTCGACTATTGGCATGCCGCCATTTGAAATGTTGTATGGGAGGAAATGTAGGACCCCGGTTTGTTGGGGGGAAATTGGACAGAAGGATTTTGCAAGTCTCGAAGTGGTCAAAGCTACTTCTGAGAAATTTGATCAAATCAAGGCTCGTATGAAAGCCGCAAAAGACTGACAGAAATCATACGCGGATAAGAGAAGGAGGGATTTAGAGTTTCAAGTAGGGGACATGGTACTGTTGAAAGTATCACCGTGGAAAGGAATCATTCGATTCAGAAAGCGTGGCAAACTAAGTCCAAGGTTTGTCGGACCTTTCAAGATTGTAGCAAGAGTGGGTCAAGTTGCTTACAGACTCGACCTACCCGTCGAGCTTAGTGGAATACACCCTACATTCCACATATCACACTTACGCAAGTGCCTTGCTGACGATACGGCTCACATACCTTATGACGAAATCGAAGTGGATAACAGCTTGAACTATGTAGAAGAACCAATAGCTATTCTTGACAGAGCCGAGAAACGATTACGCAATAAGTCGATCCCTTTAGTCAAAATACAATGGAAACACAGAAAGGGGTCCGAGGCTACTTGGGAGAAAGAAGACGAGATGAAGGAACTGTATCCCCAGTTGTTTAACGTGTAACAGGTTTCGAGGACGAAACCTCATTAAGGAGGGTAGACTTGTAACATCCCAAATAATGACAAGACAAATAGAAAAGGGAAATAAAGTGGGCTTGGCCAAAATTTCGGCCCATGGGCCGAAAAGAAAAGGGGGAAACCCCATTACAAAACAGCAGCTTCAACCCAAACCCCTCTCATTTCATCTTCCTGCGCAAGAATACTAGAGAGAGAGAGAGAGAGCGATCGGCTTGTGAAGAAAACCGCAAGGAGAAGACTCAAGGGCTCGGGAATCATCCGACTCCACCATTTCAACGCATAGCAACAGGAATCGGGCCTGTTGAGGTAAGCATCGCCTCTGATTATGAGTCTTTGCATGTCTCGGGTTTAAATCAAATAAAGATACGATTTTTGCATATGAAACTTGAAACAAATCACGTATTTGAACTCAAGAACGACAAAGGAAGGTGTTTAACGTAAAATGCTCAAGGTTTAAACGATTGGAAATAAGTTGGCTGGAGCAAGGTTCTGGTCAGGGAAGATGCAGACCCATGACTCGAAACTATAGTTTCGATACATACAGACCCGTCGAAACTACTCTAGTTTCGATAGTCATGTTTGACTCGAAACTATCTAGTTTCGATAGCAGCCAATGACTCGAAACTACCATAGTTTCGATAGGAACTCAGGACTCGAAACTACCTAGTTTCGAGTGTCACCTTGAACCTAAACTAAGATTTTTCATAAGTTAATGACTCGAAACTACCATAGTTTCGATAGGATCTCATGACTCGAAACTACCTAGTTTCGATAGAAGGATTATGACTCGAAACTACCTAGTTTCGAGTGTAAGACCATAGCTCGAAACTACCATAGTTTCGATGCGACCCACCTCCCGAAACTACTGAGTTCAAGAATAGTAATGTCTAGTGTCATTTAGGAGCCCTACCTTATATGTATGACTTTATTATACAGATTGTGGGTGACCTTAGTGACGTTTCGAAACCAGCTATTATACTTCAGGGACCCGCCTATCAGGTGAGTTCTATGTTCCCCTTTTTATGTTATGTGCAAATCATTTTAAATGTTTTGGGGCTGAAGTGTATACATTAAATGAATAAATGTTATGAATGCCAATGTGATCATATGTGATACTTATATATATATGAATGTTAATATGATCATACGTAAAATAATGATGAACAAGAATGAAACGAATGTATACAAAGAATGAATGAACGAACGACATAACGAAAAAGAAGAAAATCTTGCTTTATATTTTATATATTGCTTGTTACGAATGCATGTAAATGTATGGACGCTTCGATGATAACGGCTACTTCGGTAGACGGACGACCTCGTGACTATTTTGCAATCGGGACAAACACGTTCCTTCATTAGCTAGGACGTGTGAAAGGCACTAATGGACGGTCGAAGCAATTGCCTTATCAATGATAAGTAGAACGGTTGCATATATAATAGTTCACGTGGGAAACGGATGCCTTAGGGCAGACGGGCGAATATGACGGACTACGACGGTAGTACGGTTAAGACGGACGGCCGAAGGTTTGCCGGACGGTATAGCATAACAGATGGCCGAAGGTTTGCCGGATGTTGTGGAGGACGGACTACGACGGTAGGACGGGCGTATTGTCTTCGTGACTTACGCATAAATGAATGTTGGCTGATCACTCTTATGAGTATGACCAATAAATGTTAATGAAAGTAAAGGTGAATGCATATTTATGTGCTCACATACGAATGATAAAAGAAAGCAAAGGATATGTAAATGTGTAATTATATTTATATATTTATACGTAAGTATTTATAAATGAATAATGTTCATACCTAAATGTTTTTAACTAGAACTCACCAGCGTTAGCTGACTTTTAGTATACATTTCAGGTAAAAAGAAGAAAGGTCGTGCATTGGAGTGAAGGCTATCCCGATCAAGGGCTGACATCCCATCCACTTTAATTTTTGTTAAAGCAATGTGTTATGTTTAAATGATTAAGACTTCCGCTGTTATGGCTATGTAATCGAATGATGTAAGCTCACACTACGTTTAGAAAGTATTCAATGTAATTATTCAGTATCTATGGCTATGTTTATGAGTAAATCCAACGAGTGAGGTCACCCGGTAAAAGGGGCCTTACAATAACCGCGACGGCTTTCCATTTGGGACGGTCTTTGAGAATTTCCCATTCCTCGACGAAGGAGAAACCTTTCCTTTGGTAGAGGATTCGGTAATTTTTTTGTGCTTCATTCATGATGTTTGCATTCGACATCCCACTACCCCAACGGCGTTTCTAAAAAAACATAAAATTAAAAAAATATGTTAATACATTACAAAAAAATAAACAATAATTAAAAGAGACATTCTTAAATTTACCACTTGCGTGTATAGGCCGTTGAAATTGTTGATCTTTGTGTTCATTGACGTCCACTTAGAATTCAATTGATCTCTAGTACGGGTGGTTCCACCCATTAGCTCGTCGAAATGATCTAGCACACGTTGCCAAAAAGATTCGGCTTTTTGTTGATCACCAATTGTTGGGTCCTCGGATACATGTATCTACGCTTTAGGTAGAGCCAAATGTTCCTTTTCGGTCCAAGGCCTCTTGTCCTCACGGTTCGGGAACTTTGCTTTACCTTTACCTTTACGTTGTTGAGTTTCTTGTGCTTGAGTTTCTTTATCTTCTTGATCAATATCAAAATCGACATTTTCAAACGGGTTAAAGTTTTTTTGAGCAAGCCTTTTCCAACTCTCCCATTGGAAGCGGAGTTTCTTGTACATTGGTGTCAACATGTCCGGGGGGACTAAAAGGTTGATTTTGATAATATTGAAACGGTTGGTTTTGGTATTGAAACAGTTGATTTTGGTATTGCGGTTGCGGATGAGATGCCCGAGGTTGACTTGAACGCGGTCGTTGCGGTTGCGGTTGACTTGAACGAGGGTTTTGTGGTTGAGAGGCACGCACTTTGGGACGGTATTTTTTGGATGAGGATAAATCCTTTTTTTCAGAGTTTGAAAAGAGAGTGTAAAAAATTATGTATGTAAAATGTATATTTATAGGTAATTTTTTTTATTTAATTACTCAACCCACCCCCCCCCCCAACGGTCCTCTCCCAACGGCTACATTCGGTGAACGGCTACATTACAATGAACGGGTTTAAACAGGTTAAAATACCCGCTCCAAGAAGCCCGTGCAAAGCCCGCAACGTGTGCGGCGGTGTTACCCGTGGAACCCGTCCCCAACCCGCACCCAACCCGCACCACCCCTCCGTACCACCTAACAAACAAAGATGAACACCAACAAGATCTAACTGATTGTGCGCTTGAAGAAAATGGGATTCAGATCCGTCAATGCAATTCTCCTCAAACGATTTCACAAATCATCAACGAGATCTGTTGCATCATCATTCAATTGCAGAAAACTGTTTCCGCCTTTGATTCCGCAGTTGTCCGATCCGTCATCGTTCGCGTACACTGCAAACCCTAGTTTTAGGATCGACAAGAGGTGGCATGCTGGTCGTGCTCATCATCACCATGATCAAACCAGTAAAGAAGGCGATAGTATTTTCAAGCTCGGTTTGGCCGCCGACGTCGGATTGACCGCCGGTAAAGTGTTGGCCGGTTATTTGTCTGGTAGCACCGCCATCATAGCCGATGCTGCGCATTCTCTCTCCGACGTGGTAGTTTTTTAAATCCTTAATCATCGTTGATTAATCATATTGAATTTGTTTGGCAATATTAGGTTTTGAAAATTTGTGTTAGAATTGTGAGGCATGAAGTAGTGGTGGTGTGATGGTGGATTGGACTTGTAAATGTATACAAACATGAATATCAATCAGCTTTATACATGATTTTTTGTTATATATTGCTGGTATTGGAACTGTCACAGATTAGGCTTTTAATACTGTTGAATGAATGAGCTTATTAAGATATATATTTCATACAGGTCCTAAGCAGCGTTGCTTTGCTGTCGTTTAGAGCTTCAAGAATTCCGAAAGATAAAGAACATCCATATGGTCACTTTTGATTTGTACCGACTCTCTTCTCCTTTGATTTGATCATTAGTTTGCTGATCTATTTGTGTTGTTAACTTGTTATGAGGACTGCTAAGAAATTGTGTAGGATCACATTTAATCTATAACTAAGATTCTTAGATTTGACAAATTTCTTAGATTCTGTCTTTGCCAACTGTAATTCATTTGTTTAAAATTAGTTTGTGAATGTTGCATGCTTTATATCCATTTATGTCATGATTACATGCTAGGTATGGGATTTGAATAAACATAAACATCTGTTTGACTGTTTAACATAGCTCAAATGCATGCATGCTGAGATTTATCCTCTAAATTTTAAACGAACTTCAGGGCATGGCAAATTTGAGACTTTGGGTGCACTTGGTATTTCTGGTGTGCTTTTGTTATCGGCTGGAGGCATTGCATGGCATGCTTTGGATGTTTTGGTGGTATAATCCTCTTTTTTTTCTGTTATATGAGAGCATCTATCAGTGATATACTTGCTTATTTTGTGGTCAAAAGGAAGCGAGTCATCGACATATTCACATTTCATTCCACAACTAATACCGACTCTTAATCCTTCCTGCAGGGGGTACTGTCAGCAGCTTCTGAGATAGCTAATCAGCATGCTCACAATAACAGCCATGATCATGGGATTGATATGAATCACCCTATCCTAGCTTTGAATACAACTATTGTTGCGATTGCCGTTAAAGAAGGGTAACTAATAAATAAATAAAATTCTGTTTTTATTTCTTTTCATCTTTTTATATTATAGGTTCATCTCCATATCACATTGTCCTCATTGCCTGAAGTCTCTTTAACTGTACCTTTAGTTTCATTATTTCATATGTGTAACCGTGTTTATGTTATGATCTATTTTTAGATTGTTTTGGATAACAAAAAGGGCAGGAGAAAGGACTGGTAGTGGATTGATGAAAGCAAACGCATGGCATCATCGTGCAGATGCTATTTCATCACTTGTTGCTCTTATTGGGGTCGGTAAGTATAATTGACCTTTGTGTGTGTAATACACCGTTTACTTTGAAAAATAACTAAAACTCTATCTTCATATACAGGTGGATCTATTCTTGGTGTGAGGTATCTGGATCCCCTTGCTGGACTTGTTGTCTCAGGCATGATCCTAAAGGCTGGTCTCCAAACTGGGTACCAGAGGTAATTACTAATTTGCCCTCCATTGCTTTCTTTCTGATCTTGATGTAATAATGTACTGAAAAGACTAACTAGATTCTTAGTTAAGCCCATTGAAAACCATTTTTGGACCAACATTTTTTTTCATTGATATACTGTTTCTTGTCTAACTTGATTTTTCCTTGCTAAAATTAAATATAGTACTCAAATTTTTACTAAAAATCCTACTTTTGTGTCCAGTATCTTGGAACTGGTGGATGCTGCAATACCATCACAACATCTGGACCCAATCAGAAAGACAGTATTACAAGTAAAAGGAGTGGAGGCAAGTTCATCCATTAATTTCCTAATGTCCTGTATATTGCTTGCTAGAAGTGGCAAAATAGGTGGGTTAGGTAACATGTCAAAACGGGTATTTTTTTCATGCAAGTCAAAACGGGTCCAGTTGACCCGATACACTTTTAGTCCAAAACTTCTAAACTTTTTATAGCCAATTAAGCGTCTCAAATATGATTAAAAAAATATATTATCTCAATAGTGATATATTTAAAGGTTACAGGGTTGCAGACACCTTAGGGGAAGGAAAGCTGGTTCATCTCTATATCTTGATGTAAAGATTGAGGTGACTTACATTTTATAAAATATAAAATCATTTTTGCATACAACTAGTGCTTTATATCTTCTTACATGGTGACAATTTTTTATTTTTTTATTTTATTTTTGCAGGTTGATCCCTTTTGTAGTATAAGCATGGCACATCAAATTGGTGAAAGTGTTCGTTACCAGATTCAGAATTCCCATCCTGAAGTTTCTGAAGTCTTCATACAGTTAGGTATGCAACTCGTTCCTATAATTAAGTTAAACATGTTCCATTACTAATAGAGGGCCCAAATAATTCTTGTTTTATGTCTCACTTTCCAGAGCCCGCCACTAAGCAAGAAAATGTGATTGATTTGAACAATTCAGTGTTTGAAGATAATGAGATTGAAGAAAAGGTTACCAAGTTGCTAACTAAGATGTTTTCTGAGGTACACTTGCACTAATTCATAATATAGCAATTTTCAAACATATAACATTTATACCCTTCTTTTAAAACTTGCTTTAGGATATCTAGTATGGAGTTTAAGAGTAGAAAGAAGGGTATAATGGTCGTATTATAAATTGTATTAGTTAAAATGGGTAATATGAAATTTTAAGTATTTTGAACGAGTATATTTGATATTATTTATTTTTGGTCGTGTAAATATGTTAGTTTTCAAGGCTATGTACCATATTACCCCTTACAAAATTATATGTTGGCAGAAAACCGTTGTTAAGCATGTACGAAAGCGTAAACTGCAAGACAAGTTTTTGCTTGAAGTTGAAGTTTCCGTGCCAGTTGATGCCTTGATAAGGAGGTAATTTAACCAATTAATCTTTTCCGTTTCATAATGCTTGTTGGTGATGATTTTGTGGTTGGCTTTGTTAGTGATGAAATGAAAGGTCCAGTGGAATACAGGAGCCTTGACCTACAAGTAAACTTTTCAAATAGTCTCCAAGAATGGCAACATAAAGAATGATGCAAGATCAATTCACTAGAATTTAAAATAATCTTTTGATTTGTTAATTGTAATCAAAGCCAGATGGGTGAGAACAGATAGGGAATAATGTTGATTGCAAATATAAATTACTCAAAAGGTTGCATTCAGTCAGATCATCTCTGACTAGGGTTTCAGTACTTGCATCATTCTAAGTGCCTTTTTTTTCACTCAATTATCTAAATAATGCAGGATTAGTGTTAGAATGTAGGTTAATATTTATGGAATTCTTATTATTTTTTAATTAAAAATCATGTTTGGTTTACATAAGAATTATAATTGAAATGTTTTCCTTAAAAAAAGTTTTGTTGAACGGCAAAAACTTTATTAATAAGAACCTGGCTAGTAAAAAAATATAAGGACGAGACAGAATTATAAACCGATCTAGAAAAATGACCCAAAATGCAATTACAAGACTAGAAAAGAAAACACACAAAAACTAATCACGCAAAACAGAACAAAAAAGAAGGTCGAAAGGGAGCGAGACGATAAGAAAACCTAGAATGGTTCATTCCAATTGTTATCCTGCAACTTCAAACTTCCTCAAATTCTTTCATGAACGTTACTTTGTTTTCATTTGTTGACAAAATTCTTGTGCATTTCATCAAATGTGACTAAAATACCAACAATATTTCGTGTTTTGTTCCAAACTTTTTCCCTCCACCGTGTACAACTGTAGCACCCAATATATTGTTGATCGAAACCCATAAACAAACCCAGAATGGTTCGTTCTAACGTCAGAACGAAAGCATTCTGGTAGATTCATTTAGTTCGTTCTAGAGTGCCATATCAATCAATCGACTGTGCGTCAAATCCAAAAAATCAAGGGGTTTTTCAAGTGGTGGGAGTCGTTTGATTGACTCCATTCATGGCTTCAATTTGTTTATAAATCGATCAACACCATCCGTGCTTCAATGATCCACAGCTGGGAAATGGAGTTGATGAAGTGAAAATGACAATGGTTCCCACGTCATATAAATTGAATGACCGGTTTCTCGAATAAATTTGTCATTTGATCTTATTTACAAACTGCTTTTTTTTTTGCAGCCTGTAGACATCATTCTCTCCTCGTTGTAGTCGCCTACACCTAATCAGACAATGTTCTCATCCTTCTCTTCTCCACATGAGTCATCGACCGCAGTGTCAATCACAGATGACCAATGACGACTCCTCGTGGATGCTCTTCGTTCTAACTCCTTTAGTCTCGGAAAGTTTCAATTTAATCGGTTCCAATTCCTTCAAAAGGACAATAGTAGTTATCCTACCCTGGTCCAGCGTATGGTACATTGCCTGAGTACCAACCCAGCGTATGCCCAACGTCTTACATGCAATTTTGATCGTAGATTTTTGAGCTACTTCGGCATATGGTACACTGGTAGGTGCTTTTGATGGTTTTTGGACAATTTTTTTTTATAGAATTTCCAACATTATTATTCATGATTACCACTTCATGTTTCCTTGTTGCATCAGTGTTAATCATCAACTGTTTATATATATAATTGCAAATTTTGTTGATATGTTCATAATTTTCAGAGCTCACTTCGTATCAGTATTTATTCCATTATAAGTTTATACACTCTTAAAGGTCCTCTAATTAGCAGATCCAGAAGTTTTTGTGAGCAGGTGCACAAAGTAGGTCTGGTTAAAGCGGGTTTGCTCAAAACAAATCAGTTCAAAATGGATGGAGTAAAAATAAATAGTTATTTACATAATGATATAATAAAAATTATTATACCTATTTACTTAAAGATTTTGTACAAATCATTCATACTTATTACTTAAACGTATGTAATTGATTAAAGACTGGAAAAAAAAACACTTATAAACCATAAATAAGAAAAAAATATACTTATAAAACAAAAATAAAAAATATTATAAATTAATTGAATAATTAATAATAAAACATATTATTTATCTATAAAATTTAATTTGTTATGATTAATGTTTATTTTTTAGATATTTAATATAAAAAAATTTAAAAATCAAATGAAAGTAAGGTTTAATATATAATTTTAGTTGTATTAAAAGGGTTAACTATGAATGAACATTTTGGTTCTCACATTCACATTCTCATGCCATGAACATTTTGGTTCTCACATTCACATTCAAATGCCACTTTCTACTTCATCTTCATCTCTCTCTGTTAAAATTTTAAGCTTTCAAGGTTTTTTATAGAAAAATTATCATCTTTACTTAAAATTATCATCAACCTCTTTGGTTTCTTTCTCTCTTGGTTTGTTGAAAATCGGATGACGTGTGCTTCTTAGCATATTTAGAAAGAAGCCTACTAAGAGAGATCGAAAAATTCCCACTCGCTAATAACTATCAGCGAGTGCCTCGCCACCCGCTGAGCCCTACATAAATTCGGCCATGGTCTAAACATCTAGTAAATATACTTTTTTTAAAGAAGGTTATGTCCCATGTAACCTTCCAATATCAAATTCAAAATTGGTTAACTTCATTTTCTTATTAATCCTGCAATCTCAAAATTTGTTTAACTATAATCTTAAAACCAATACAACTCATTTTCTAAAAACTAAGATTAATAGAAATATGCTTTAAATTCATCTTTTTCTCAATCCATTATATTTATCTACTGATTTTAAAATGTAAAAAATGTCCATTTAGTGGTAATAAAATCTTACAGTAATCCTTGTAAATACATCTTCAAATGTTAAATCAGAAAAAAAAAATATTAAACAAGATGGATCAGATTTCTGGCTTGGATTCTCCATAAAAAGAGAACATAATATAGCGCACAGTATAATCAGCTTCGATCATCTGGGGAAATAATCATCACTTCCATCTTTTAAACCAATTCAACAAAACTTTAAAAAAAAAATAACAATCAATTTCAAATAACAAATCAAAATTAAAATTATTATTGATCAGATAATTGTAGTCTGGAAGTATTTTTCAATCGACATCGTATTTTCCGACAACTTTCTCATCACCTCAATGGAAAAATATATAAAGATGAACAAGAACAAGAGAAGAGTGCTCAGAAGGATCCATTGGTTGTTTCTAATCACGATGAGAAAAAACAAGTTTTCTATCATAAAATAGGTAGATTTCAACATCATTGCAGCTCTAAATGAATCAAATAAGTTGTTCATAAGATAGAGATGGATTACTGATACCTGATGTCTCGTCGGTGATGGCGTTATGGATGCGATTGGTGGTGTGTATTTATAGTTGAATTTGGGAATTAGGGTTTGTTGTGAGTTTGTGGGTATCTGCGGCGGGGCTATACGATAGGGTTAAAGAGGAAAACATAATTTACAGTTTTTGTCCTTCAAATATTGTTATTTGCATTTCGATCTTAATATTTTTGTTTTGATCTAGATATGAATTTGGGTAAGGGTTTAGTGGTGACATTTACATAGCTAGTTTAGATTGCATCCCTATCCCTATCCCTATCCTTATCCTCATCTCCATAATTACACTAAAATCACTATATTTTTTCTTTTTTTTTTAATTAAATAATATATTTTTATACCCTTATCATTACCTTTTCTCTCTCCTCCACTCATAAACACTTTCAAAAAATATTAAAAATTTATGCGGGTGAACAGTGTTTGACTCAAATATACAGAAAGTTTATACATTTTCTCCCTCCTTCACCCACAACCACTTTAAACCACCCCTTAAAATATAGGGGACTCACTCACATAAATATGCAGAACCGGCTGTGAATGCTCTTAGTCAGATCGTGGTCATGCGATTTGGTAAAAAAGTCTATGTAAGTTTTATATCTAAACGTTGAGTGACACTATATGTTTTTGGATGATGACGCTTATAAAAAGTTGTTACGATAGCGTCAAATACTTTTTAAGATGGCTCAAAGAATTTTTGATGATGACATTTATAAAGAAAAAAAAAGTTTGTTGTGACTTGTAAAATGTAAACGTAAAAAAAATTTTGGATTAAGAGTCTAGCACAAAAGATATTATTTAATACTCAAATGACAAGCCCATTATGAATAAATAGTGATACATATTCCTGATAGTGAGGAAGATTACCAAGAGGATAATACAAATGTTGAAGTATCTAAAAAAGTAATTAGATTATGTAAATTATTATTTATTTTACTTTATAAACTCATGTTTTCTAGTGAACATGATATTTGTTATAGCAACATCGTCCACGGTACATTGCACCCCAAACCATTAGTAGGATTGGTGATTTAGCGAAAAAGAATCGAGTGACCGCTACAAAGGCCTCCTAAAAGTTTTCACTTGATTCAAATGCAACGAAAAAGAATCAATGTAGATCAACAATTAACATGGGTGAACTGATCTCAAAAACGCAAATGGAGGTATTGAATAAAATAGTGGCAAAGCCTAATTGTTTTAGAGGGGATCAAAGGGACGGTTGCTTCTTGTTGATGAGGATGATGACGAGGATGATGGGGCGTTTCAAGATATTGTTTAGTTGAATTTTAAATTTGTTTTAACTAAAACTGTTTTTTATATTACTCATTTATGCTTTTAAATGTTAATGGATCATATATGGAACAATATGATTTGGAAAGTAATGATGTTATGAGATCCCAACGTACATATGTTTAGGGATTGAAGTATATCTTTGTTTGTTGTTTCAATATTTTTAAAAATCGCACCCCTTGATATATCGACAAAATTAAAATTTAAAATTCCAAAATTAAATGTGAAAAAAAATCTAAAACTAATAAATTATAATTGAAACCAAACATATTTTTTTGAAAAAAAACTCATCATTTAAAAAAAATTAAAGTATTTACCATTGGGGTGGTGGCCCAATGGTAAGAGCAAAGTTTCTTAACACCAAGGTCCCGGGGAGCTCAAGAAATTTACCTTAAAAAAACAATATAATACACTTTTAAAAATAAATGTTTATAAATTTCATTTGTTTAATTAAAAACTAACTATTAAAATTTCAAAATCAAAATAAAAAAAATTATTTATAAATATCAAACTTAATTAAAAAATTACTAATAAAATACTAGTAAATTTTATTCTAACATATATTTTTTTCAAATACAAAAGTAATATTTTTAAATTTTATATGTAAAATTAAAAAATCTAGGTTTTTAATAATAAAATTTTAAAAATTCATTTTTTAATAATTAAACTTTAAAACTTGATTTTTTTAAAATCTTCTATTTTTTAATTCTTGATTTTTTTAAATATTCACTTTTGATGATGATTAAAAAACACAATTTGAGTCAGTGGTAATAATTATTAATTGATTTGGTTAAATGTTTATTTATGTAAATTTTTAAAAAAAAATTGAGCTAAATAAGAAAAGATTGAATAGTGTATATAAATGTGTTTTTTTTTTGGTGGGGGGGATTTGTGAGGTGAATTGTGGGGATGACACTTGTTAAACCATTTAACTTTTTATTATAAGAGAGATTTGTTAGATTTTCATTTTTAATTTAATACGATGTTGTTAAGACATGTTTTTAAAGAGTATTAGACATTCGTATAAGGTACACAAATGTAGGTTTAAGCAAAAACATTTATATCAGTTTAAGGACAACACAACAAGGTGGAAGAACCGACCTAACAACATTCCAGAAGATGATTTCTCACAATTGTTGCGTTTATGGAGTAATAAAGATGTGACAGTATTTTTCGTACCATTTTCGCCGTTAATAGTATTTGCTATTTAGAGTTGTCTATTAGCTGAGTTATATATATAGGGGAGAGATCAAGAGAAAACCACAAAGTTAGGCGAAAACCGAGAAAATCATTAAAACAATGTGTAATACTATGAGTTACGTATATGTAACCGCAAATTTTTTGTTTTTTGTTATGAGTTACGTATACGTAAGCCAATATTTAAATAATTTTTTGGTAAAAATGAGCAATATTACATTGATACTCTTATAAAAAAAATAAAAATAAAATAAAATAAAAAATATTATATTAATGGTTAAAATTGGTTTTTAGTGGTTTTCTCGGTTTTCGCCTAACTATGTGGTTTTCTCTTGAACTCTTCCCTATATATATATATATATATGGAAGGTATATCACCTGTTCGTAATTTCCTCTTGCAAGAGATGGTGATTTTGAAAATCCAGCCCTATATTAACGCCGAACTAAGCTTTCGTTTTTTTTTCTATCGTTTTCTTCTGTTTTTTTATTCGAACGTGGACACGATCTTTCTAGATCCTTTTTGTAAATCGCATCAAATACCTGAATTGCCCTTACGTGTCATATAAACTATACTCCAAATCTTATTTAATTTATGTTTTTGCCCATATCAGTTTAGACGATTGATCATCTAATCCAATGCTTTAGATTGGTTCTTTTGGTTCTTTACTTTTTATTGATTTTCATAAGAATGGATCCCTCTATATATATATATATATATATATATATAAATTATAAAATGCAAACCCCTTTCAGTTGTAAAATCCTTGCAAACTCAATAGATGCCCTAGATTCTTCCACGTTCCTTCTTTTCCCCTAAATTTGTTTTATACCTCAAGGGTATTTTCGAAACTCACTTTTTGGCCAACTTTCATAAGTACTATCATGTTTTAAAGACAATGATGCCTTTAATTCTCTCATTTCTCGACACACTCCTCCCATCAACAATTTGTTAATCTTACATCTTTACTAATTCCATATTTTCTCTTTCATCTCCATCCTTATTTATTAACCTACCTAAGTCCTCCATTAATGTTCTTGAATGTTTTTTCATGGCTTCTTCCAAAAATATAGATAATGAAGATGTCATTAACGGTGGTCTCTTTCGTAATTCTTTTTTTTTTTAAGTTTGACCCATCAGAAACTCTTCCTTGTAGAGTAGCTGAAGCAAGAAGAGAATGGTTTATTAACATCACTGAAATTTTTTTATGGTTTTCACCGGGGAGAGCGTGCGAGGTGTCTGTTTTTTTTTAATTTATCAAAAAGTTTCATTGGCTTTATTTCAAGGCTAATGTAATAAATACTATATTATAATACTTATTTTTATTATAAAATGGTTTTGGGATACTAATAATTAAGTGAGAATTCTTTAAACAAAATTAATATTATTGTTGTGTAACAATAACCTATTAGCATCTAATATGTAAGGAAATCAAAGATATGAACACATATTATAGAGATTATAGAAAGTAAGAGAGAATAGAGAATAGAAGAACTCATTCTTATTGATATACTATATCATGTACAAAAGCCACTATTTATAGGGCCATAATATTAATACAAATATAATGAAGAAATGAATAACCATTAAGAGTTTTAACCCACACTAAATTATATTAATAACAATATTGATAACCATACTTAATTGTATTTATAACACTCTCCCTTGGTTATCAATTTAATACGTTTGGAGACGTTGCCTCATTAAAAACCTTGCTAGGAAAATCCAGTGGGACAAAACCATAGCTAAGGAAAAAAAAGTGCAACGCATAATACTCCCCCTGATTTATATAACCCTCAAATGATAGGTTTCGATCTTCTTCGAAAGTTGCTTAAAAATTTTGTAGTCAATGATTTGCCGCTTGATCTTTTAATGTGGAACTCTTTATGTCGAACAATGATGTATTATCATCATATAAGATTTATAATGTCTCTTCGCGTAAACAAATACCACAAGATCCATGATTGTATTGTGTTACATTCCCTGCATGTACAAAACTAACCACTTGTTTTGATGGGTTAGTAAAATATAATCTCATACCTTTTGCACCTTAATGATATCCAAATATTTTATTTATCCATTCCAATGTCTCATTGCCGAACATGAGCTAGCATGAAACAAAATGTACCACTTGTACTTAACTATGGTACTTATGGACCACACATTTCTCATTTGGCACATCAATTTCTATATCATATGCAAAGATTGCATTAACAAGTGTTTCATTTTCAAACTCGGTATTGCACCATTTCATAGTTTATGGAGATATCATATTCATCGAGTATAGTTTCTTCTATATGTATTAATTAGTGCATAAGAATAACATCCTTAAGATGTTTCAAGTTACCTATTAAGCACTCAAAAACTTTAGGAACCTCATGAGGAGTTCCAATTATATTCAAGCTATCAATGTATACAAATAATAATAACGTATTTGGATCACAATGTTCTCGAGAACTTACTTTACATGATTTTAGTAGTTTAAATCCTTCAGGGATTTACATGTAAAGTTTGATATCATGTGAGTCACAATATCATTAGACGCGGTCAATTCTCTTTTTATATTACCAGACTAACGAGATATTAAAGTCGTTGCATCCACCACTGGATATATATATCCTCATAATCAATACTAGGACTTTGCAAAATCCATGTGCCACCAATTTCGCCTTATATCGATTAATTTCATCTTCATATCATAATTTCGCACAAAATAGACCTGTTCATATTCAACATGTTTTACAACTTCAGTTGTATGGACTACTGGTCCATTAACTTTCCTTTTAGGGAGAGAATTTAATTCTGCCTCATTTGCGTCTTTATATTTTGGCCAATCATTTCTATATTTTTATTCATAGGAAGATACATTCTTGATCCTCATCATTTCAATTATTTAAAGCGCTATTATATACAAAAAGTATTATCGACGTCGATCTTGTTTCGATTCCATATTATTTCTAGACATGATGCAATTTTACCGAGATCTCATTATTTTCAGGTACATGAGGTTCTTCTTGAACCATCATGTCTAATGTCTCTTTAATGGACCATTTTACTTGTAAGGCCCCTTTTCCCGGGTAACCTCACTTGTTGGAATTACTCATAAACATAGTAAAAAAAAACTGAACTTAAATTAAAAACATTCAGAAGTAGTGGAAGCAAACATCATTCGAATACATAACATAACAGCGGAAGTCATAACAAATAAAAACATAACATTGTCTTAACATATATAAAGTGGGATGTTAGTCTCATGTCGGGTAACCATCACGCCTTCGCACGACCCTTCCTTTCTTTACCTGAAATGTATACTAAAAGTCAGCTAACGCTGGTGAGTTCTAGTTTAAAGCGATTAGGTATGAACATTCTTTTCTTTAAAAGTATGCATAATTATATATACATTTATATAAATACGTATTCATAGCTTTTGCTTTTCTTTCATCATTCTTATGTGATTACATAGATATGCATTCACATTTACTTTCCTTAACATTCATTGGTCATACACATAAGGGCGACCAACCCGTCTTTTAATGCGTATATCACAAAGACATATGCCCTTAAGCTACCGTCGTAGCCCTTTTACTCGTCCGGTCCTAGAAACCGTCCGCCTTAAAAATCGTCCGGCCAACCTTCGACCGTCCGCCTTAACCGTCATACTGTCGTAGTCCGTCATATTCGCCCGTCTGCCCTAAGACATCCGTTTCCCACTTGAACTAATTATACAACCGTGCATCGATTTAGGGACTTACTCCACCGTAGTGGCCATTATTTAGTCTACCTTTCTAGACTTTCTTTTCTGGCTGCATAATAGTCAAGTGGTCGTCCGTCTACCGTAGTAGCCGTTAGCTTCGTTTCCGTCCATAACGTATACATATATATTCATAACATGCAATATATATAATTATAAAGCAAGATTTCATTTATTTACGTTATGCCATTCTTTCATTCATTATTTGTAAACATACGTTTCATTCTTTGTTCATAATTCATTTTCATATATATATAAATATACCTTAGTATATCACGTATGATCACATTGGCATTCACATCATTTATTCATTTAGTGTATACACTTCAGCCCCCAAACATTTAAAATGATTTGCACATAACATAGAAGGGGGCACATAGAACTCACCTGATGAGCTATTCTGGGTTGTCCTAACCGAAGGTCCAACAACGTCACTCCCGATCTGAATTGATTAGTTAAATACACATTAGACCTAATCCCGAATCTAACGGTTTAACCATTCTAAACATACTGACTTTACTTAACCAGCCTGATGCATGCGCACTTAACAAGTGCGCAGGGCCTTGTTCTTGCGTACTTAATAAGTGCGTAGACTCTGCTTTATGCGTACTTGATAAGTACGCAAGACCCTCTTCATGCGTACTTGATAAGTATGCAGGATCCTCTTCATGCGTAATTGATAAGTACACAGGACGTGCTTCATGCGTACTTGGTAAGTACGCAGGATCTGCTTCCCCGCAAAAACCCTAACTTTCGCATGCGGGTCTGATCACGTCAAAATCCCGAACTTGTTTACATTCAAAACGTTTGCTTTTCGTTTAGGAACTCAAATCTATGTTTTTCTTCCAGTTTCATCCGTAAAAATGTTACCTTTTCACCCAAAACCCGAAAAAACCCTAAAACGAACAAAAACTCAGATCTAGGCCAGATCGTTACCTGTATTAAGCTTCTGATCCGGAGGCTTCGCTCACGAGCTCGACAGTAACGTGCTCCTTCAATTCCGGGTCGATCAGCCAACTTTCTCTCTCTACGGTTTCTCTCTCTAAAGTGAGAAAATGAGGATGGAATGGTGAGGTGGGCTGCCTTGCCCCTTATATACCTGAGCTTCCCTCGGCCCGTTGGAGCCGAGCCCAAGCCCATCCATTTTTCCTTTTCATTTTTTTGACGATTAAATCTCGATCGCGTTATTATTTATTTATTTACTATTTTTGGGATGTTACATTACTTTTACCTCGACTTGACCATATTCATTATAACTTGCTCCATTTTTCGAGTAATTTTTTTTTCTTTGGAATCGAATGGTTTTTTTTATGATATAACATATATATTATCACTTAATTATATTGTTACTTCTGATTGTCAACCATTTTATCAAGCTTAGTAAAAGTTGATGTTCTGATCGTCTACAATAATCCCCTAGCTAGTTTGTTTTTACCTTGTTACATAAATATATTGTTATTTCTGGTTGTCAACCGTTTTATTTATGTTTTACATTGTTTAATCTCTTCTCACGAATTTGAGTTGTTTATTTTTTATTTGTAAGTGATAAAAAAGGAAATGTGACATGTTATTACTCAACCTTTTTTAAATGTTGTACTAAAATCATTTGAACATAACAATGACCAAAATAAAATTATTAATTTACTCAACTTTCTTGATGTTTCTTTTACTCAGGGTTTCGGACTATAGCTACTAATATGTTTTACTAAAATTTACATATAAAACTACTTAATAAAAAACCATCATTTAAAAAAAAATACTATTGACTTTTATATATTTAACATTGTTACATATTTTTTTAAATTTAATTTTTTTAAGTATCGTGCTAGAAAAGTCTTTTAGTAAAAAGTATCATTTTGATTTTTTGTAAGTTTTTTTGCAATCCAATATATAACATTATAAATCCAATTATTTTTTAGTAAATACATTGTTTTCATATAATTTTTATTGATCAATGATAAAAAAAATTCCATATGTTTCTAGTGATATGTTACAAAATACAAACATTTGGTCGTGTATACAACTGTTTAATTTGAATTTTGTATTGCATTGTTATATATGTAACATTTTTATAGTTACATGCAATATTATGAGATTGATTTTATGATCGGTAAATACATAACAATACAATGTTACATGTAACATTTTTGCAGTTACATGTATATATTATGTTACATATGTTACATTACTAGGTTAGAATCCCGTGTATTACACGAGATTGTATATTAAAAAAGATAAAACTTATAAATTTGTAAATATATCCTAACTTGTCAGACTATTATGATCGTCTCAAGATATATCAAGTAGAAATGTGTGTATATAACAAATTAGTATTTTTTTTAATTAGTTATATTTTGTTTTCCTATTATTTATTCTTATTTAATATAATTAGTATTCTTCTTTAATAATATATTTATAATATCATTACTATTTAATAAGATAGATACACATTTATTAGGAGAGAGAGACAGGAAAATCAATATGAGGATGCATGAGAAAGTGACAAGTGTCCCCATTAAACCTTTATTTATTAGTATAGATTAGCCTTGCAGTTGCACTTATATTTTTATATTATTTTGTTTTTAGGTACAATATGATTTTTGTCCTGTTTTTCGTTGTTTACCACAACAAGAAATGTGTTAGTTTTACTCGATCAAGATCATTCAACAAAGCAAGAGATTTTATTCCTATTACTCAAGAAATAGGAATGTTAATGAATCTCGAAAGTGGCATTTCTATCTCTTGATTTTTTTGTTGTTGTGTTTATATGAGTGGGTTACATATAAAATTTAAACTCGTGGTACTGTAAATTTCTATTTTTACTTCTGTAAAATTTGTTATCTACATATGTAACAATCTTAATTACATAAGTAACAATCCTAGTTACATATGTAACATTTTTTAGCAAAGTATGTAACATTTGCTAGCTATATCATGTTTCTAGATGAATGTTTAATGTTTCTTCTTCGCGCATGGTTGAACTAATCACATCAAACAGAACCTAATCGTCCAAATCAGAACTGTATCGCATAATTTAGAACCCGTGAGATGAGAGAGAAAGATAGAATGATGCTTTACAAGAAACGAATACATATTTGTAATGGATTTTCTGTCGAGTTTTTATGCTTCTTGTTTTACATTTTTTTTTAATTCTCCTTTCTATAATGAATGCTGACTTTGTTTTTCATCCATTTTTTTCCCCTCGTATTCATATATCTTTTTTTATTCATTTTAATCTTAAATAGTAGAAGACGGAGACGTATGACGGTTACCATTTATTTATAAAGTTTTATGGAGATAATTAAACTCATATGTAAATTAGCGTGTGTAACATATGTAATCAAAATTTTTTACATACGTAACTACCAAATATTACATATGTAACATTTATTTACATTTTTTATTTGGATATTGTATTACAATATTATATATGTAACATTTTTTAATTATATGTAACATTATTAGCTTGTTCTTGTGATCGGTAATCACGAACTGAGTCAATGTCCTCAAAATCTGCGTTAAAGTAAAAAAATAATCATATACATATGTAACAAAAAAATATATAGTACTACATCTTTACCTAGAGCTTTTTTTTTGGTGTAACGATGTTTATTCACCTCGAACGAGACTAGATATCATTATCATTCATATTTTAGCATACAAATCCAATTTTTTTTACTATCAATTAGGTTCTATTTTAAACCTCTTTTTATAAAACTAAAAGTCATTTACATTCTTAATTAAGTAATACATATTTTTTGTTCTTATCATAAATGCAGGTTATTATTTGCTACACATGTAACATTTTTATTGTTGACATCAAATAAGGTTCAAAACATAAAAAGTCCCACGATCAAATATCTCATTCGATTAAGTAGCCCAAAAAAAGATTAGGCCATTAATGTAGTTCCCAAAATTTAGGAATCATTTGAATGAAACAAAAAAAAAAACAGATTCTAACCAAATTCAATATAACCAGACTTGAAAATCAAAATCAACATAGCCATATTGAAACTCCTAAATTTCAATATATTTGACAAAAAAAAAACCAACTTCTAAATTAAAAAAAAAACATATTATTGGTAGTCCTCTTTTAAACAATCATTCATGTACCTTGTCTTCTTCCCATCCTTGGCAATTCCATGTCACCGGAAGATGGATTATGCATTTGAATCTCTGAAGAACTTGTAAACTTTTCCTTTTTAGACCATAACCAAATCTTAGAAACCGAATGACTATCGGTTTTTGCCCCGGTACTGATCTTTTTTCACCGCCGTCGTCGTCGGTTTCGCCGCCGTCGTCGTCTTTTTTCATAAGAGCTTTTGTTTCTGTCGACGTTGGAGCGTTATCACTTTCAGTTTTGAGTTTCAAATTTTTGGAACATTTTTTCCCTCAAATTGAAAGTAAATTGATGAGATGAAGGTTTTGAATTTGTAAGATATTAAGATCTTCCCAAAAATGATGGGACATTTTCAACGAGATTGTGCATTGGAAATCTAAAAAGTGAGCTTAAAGTAAAAGACTCTTCTACCCTTTTTGTACAATTTTTACATAAATTCAAAACTTAAATGCAAGGACATAATCTATACCATCCAATTTATTTGATCAATGACCACAAATGGGTTTTCATAGTTTTTGCAACTTAATAGAGTTTTCATTTTATCCTATCCCTATATATATATATATATATAGGTGAGGGATCAAGAGAAAATCACAAAGTTAGGTAAAAATCGAGAAAACCGCATCATTTTAGGTAATTTTTTATTTACGAATACGTATCCAAAAATAATTTTTTTGATTTACGTATACGTAACCACAATTTTTTTGTTTTATGTTTACGTAACACTATGTGTAAAAATGTTTCTTGGTAAAAATGTTTAATATTACATTGATACTCTTATAAATAAATAAAAATAAAATAAAACAAAAAATAAATATTATTATATGATTGGATAAAATTGGGTTTTTAGTGGTTTTCTCGGTTTTCGCCTAACTTGTGGTTTTCTCTGGAACCCTCCAATATATATATAAATATATATATATATATATATATATATATATATATATATATATATATATATATATATATATATATATATATATATATATATATATATATATGGGAAGGTTCCACTAAGAAGTCGTTTTTCGCTAAGAAACGCTAAGAAGTGGGTCAAACGAACTCTGATTGAGCTCATTCCAGCGGCGTTGGAACAGTCTCATCGAACTCTAATCCGGACCCAAAAACCTAAACCCCCCTCCACCCGCAACCCCAAAAACCTAAACCCCCCTCCAACCCCACCTCAAAAATCCTAAAACCCCCACTCCCCAAAAACCTAACCCCCCACCCCATCCCCCCAAAAACCAAAACCCACCCCCACCCACCCCCAAAAACCTAAACCCCCACCCTACCCCCCAAAAAAACCTAACCATAAAATCTAAACCCTAAAAGCTAAACCCTAAGGCTAAACAATAAGGCTAAAACCCTAAAATTCAAACATAAAATTTAAAACTTAAAAGCCAAACCCTAAAATCTAAGATGGTAGAGTTCGACAAGATGGTCCCAACGCCGCTGAAATGAGCTCAATCGGAGTTCGTTTGATATTGTTTTCTAAGCGTTTTGGTCATTTCTTAGATTTCTTATCGAAAACCTACTTCTTATTTGATCATCCCCTATATATATATATATATATATATATATATATATATATATATATATATATATATATAGGGTTGGGTTCCAGAGAAAACCAATAGTTAGGCGAAAACCGAGAAAACCACTAAAAACCAATTTTAACCAATAATAAAATAATATTTATTTTTTATTTTATTTTATTTTTATTTTTTTATAAGAGTATCAATGTAATATTACAAATTTTTACCAAAAAATTATTAAAATATTGGCTTACATATACGTAACCCATAGTGCTACGTATACGTAAACAGAAAACAAAAAAAATCAAAAAAATTGCGGTTACGTATACATAACCTATATATTACTCATTGTTTTAGTGGTTTTCTCGGTTTTCGCATAACTTTGTGGTTTTCTCTTGATCCCTCCCCATATATATATATATATATATATATATATATAGTGAGGTTCAAGAGAAAACCACTTTTTATGAAAAAACCAAAAAAACCAATCTTAATCATTGATAGTTATTGATCAATGGCTATAATCAAATGATGGCAAATTTGTAATAAAATGCAAGTTTAATTACTTAATGATAGGGATTGAGGGTAAAATAGGAAAATTAAGTATTTGATTTTAAAACCACCCTTATAAAAATGGAAACTTAATATTTCTCTCATCTCTCTCCTATCTAATATTTAAAAAAATAAACAAATCAACTTATTAAAATTAATATCAAGATTTTTCATTTGAATTTTTTGATGATGAAAACCCAAGTTTTATGTAATGCATGGTTTACGTATATGTTTACGTATATGTAACATGCTTACGTATATGTAATCAAGTTTACATATATGCTTACGTAAACGTAAACATGTTTGAATATACCTGAACCTAAACTGTTTACATATATGTAAACGTGTGTACATAAATGTATGTAAACATGCCTAACTTGTTATTTCTGTTCCTTTTATTTGCATTTAATTTCATCAAAACCCATATGATCCATTTCTACGGTTTTATTTGTATGAATAACTTTTGAATTTATGTCTATTTGTTTCCTTTCGTTTTAAATAAAATCTCTTATGGACATTTCATTTCGTTTTAAATAAAATATCTTATGGACATTCAAATTCTTTATGCACATGCACGTTTAGTTGATAATGTAATCAACTACGGTGGTTAACAAGAAGATGAGAGGTGTAATGAGGTGGAGAAGTAGTGGTAGTGACATTATGGACATTCATAGTCTTTTATTTTATATTTTATAAAGTAAGGGTACAAGTGTTATAAAAAAATTCGATATGTTAATTTTGAAAATGTTGATATAGTCAAACTAAAAACATGGGATTTTGATTAGTAAATATAAAATTACCATAATTAAAGATAGATAATCTTACAAATATACCCTTATTCATTTAATAAAAAAACAAAATAAAGAAATTTTCTGATTGGTTGAGACTGGTTTTCTTGGTTTTCGCCTAACTTTGTGGTTTTCTCTTAATCATCTCCATATATATATATGGTTATATATATATATATATATATATATATATATATATATATATATATATATATATAGGGTTAGGATAAATTGAAACCATTCCTTAGTTGTGAAACATTTAAAACCTTTGTTATAGCCATTGATCATTAGAATTTTAATAGCTGAGATGTTTATTGGTTTAATTTTTTAATGGCTTTAAAGTACAAAAGGATAAAAATGACTTTTATTATTGGGTACCTTTTTGGGTTATCCATGCAACTATCTAATCAACAAACATGTCTTTTCAACTTACAAACCCACGAAAATTTTGAATTTTATTGTCTTTCATCATATCATCTTCTCGATTTCAACTTACAAACCCAATAAGAAGAAGATACAAGTTTGTGATTTCTTCATTTCTCTTTCATCATAGCATCTAACACATTTCTCTTTCATCATTTCTTAATTTTTCGTTTTGATACAAGAAGAAGAAGGTCCACTGTTAAAACTTGAAGCTGAGAATTACTGTTTCTGGACTTTCAGAGATGACGAATCGAAATGGTATGTATCCGATTTCATTTTTTTTACTTACAGAGATGATGAATCAAAGTGGTATGAAGCCGAGAGTTACTGTTTCTCCATAACTTCTCTTACATCACGAAACATATCAATTTGGGGGAAATGGTTCAAAAAATTTGAAATTCAAAAACCTTTATATCTACTCTAATCACTTTTTTGGTGAAAATCATAGTTTTTTTTCAAGATCAAAGGTTTTCGTGAAGAATCAAGGGTTTCTAATCAAGGTTTTGCGAAGAATCAAACGTTTATTTCAAGATCGAAGGCATGAAAGCTCCAACAATGGCAGAAACAAGAGTTCATGTGAAAAAGGATGGCGACGACGAAACTAAAGGCAGAGATGGTGAAACCGAAGTTGGAGGCGGCGAAACCGAAGACCAAAGTTGAAAAAGCTACTTTTAGAAGAACATGTTTTAAATAAACACTTATTTTAAGACCAGGGGTATTAATTTTTTGTTGCATGCTTACAAAATTTTTAATCCTTAACATTGTTGTTTGTACGCTGATATTGTTTTTAGTTTTTTTTATCAATTAAGCCAAAGAAGATTTGAGTAACAAAACTTGTCTTGATTACTTGTATAACTTTTATGTAAATTAAATCTTAAATTGAAGAATGATTAGATATTTAGCGATAAAGCCAAAGAACATGTTTTTATTTATTTATGAGGATGTTCAATTGTTGCATCATTTTCACCATGACTTTTTACACAATTTAATATAAAATAAATATTCTACATGCTAATTAATTCACAAACATGGATTTAGATTTTTATTTTTTTAATTGTTGGATCGCTGGAAATAGTTTGTGACATGTATTTATATATGAGTAATTTTATATTGAGTAAACTCCTCTTTTAGTCCCTGTGGTTTGGACCCATTCCCCATTTTAGTCCAATAGTTTAAATTTCTCTTTTTTAGTCCCTGAAGTTTACAATTTGTCTCGATCCGCCACATTTCCCTAATGCCATCCAGTTGCTCCGTTGGACTGTCCTCGCGTGCCACTCACGTGAGGGGCATTTTAGTCTTTTTAACCCACTTATTTAGGGTTTTAAATATAAAATAAGTTAGGTTTACAATAATAAAATCATCTTCGTCCCTGAGCTCATTCACAACAATCGTTACACACCCAAAAACCAGTCTTCGTCCCTGAGCTCACGAAATCAGTTAGGGTTTTAGCGAATTTTGATCCTCTCGCATAGTCGAAGCTATGGTGGTAAGGCTATGGTATGTTCGTAGTAAAGGGGAAGATTACGATGCACATGAACTATATGGTGAGTTTTAGTTGAAAAAGTTACACATTGATGAGTTCTAAATGTTATCTACAAACCATTTGTAACATTTTCGTTTTCTTTTCTTTTAGATCAAAACCCTGAATTGTTCTCAATTAAGATTCACCATGGAGGAGCTTCACCAAATTCCCAAATAGAGAGTATGTCAATGGTCAGGTAAATTTTGTTGATTTGGTTTATCGCGATGAATTTTCAGTACATGAGGTTAGTGCCATGCTGATAGATATAGGTTATGCTGAGGATGAAATCATGTTTTACCATTTAAGATACCAAATGAGGAATTAAAATTTGGATTGAGGGCCCTAGGCAACAATGTTGATATGCTAAGTTTCTTGAAATATGTTGACAAATGGAAGTATATACTGAACATGCCCATACAAATGTGGAAACTTATTTCATTTCACCATGACTTTCAAACGTTATGATTGAGGAAATTAGTGGTGAGGGGGTAGGGAATTGTGAAGTAGGAAGTAGCTCACAAGGTAGGAGAGGTAGGAGTAGGCTATACATACAATGGCATGGTGATGAACCAAATGAAGATGAAGATGTTGGTGTTGTTAATAAAGGTGTTGGGGCTGTTAATGAAGGTGTTGGTGCTGTTAATGAAGGTGTTGATGTTTATAATGAAGATATAATTGTTGATGCATAATTTATGGATGAAATGATTGACCCTGGACCTATTGAAGATGCTGATGATGAGGGTGGACATGATAATGATGAGGCTGTACATGATGATGGTGGACATGATGAGGTTACACATGATGAGGCTGGACATGATGAGGTTGCACATGATGAGGGTGGACATGATGAGGGTGGACATGATGAGAGTGGACAAGATGAGGGTGGTCATGATGAGGGTGGAGATGGTTATGAAGGTGGAGATGATAATGATGATGAGGCTGGAGATGATGATAAGGATGGAGATGATAATGATGAAGAGGATTCAGATTATTTAGTTGACACAGATAACATGATTGATGATGTTGCTGTTGATATGGAGGATTTTAGAGCATTTGTTGATATGGATGTAGGTGATGAGCATGGTCATTGTCACACCCCAACCGGGCGGCGGAACACGTCGGAGTATGACCCGAATTGTGACCAGATTGCTCGTAGCACTTGGAACTATTAAAATTTCATAATTTTATTCAATAATATTAAAAGTGCCTCAAAGGCTACAAATAGTTCAAATAAACAAGACAAAACATAGTTCCAAACAAGATAAAATCAGATTTCAAATTTCTAAGTCCAAGCCTAAGTGTTAAACATAAATCAAGCGTTGCTTGAACTTGGTGCACCTGAAACATGTTTAAAATAAGAGTTATCAACAAAATGAATTGTTGGTGAGCAATCATGGTAGATATAGATATAGTAGTTTAGATAAAGTACAAATTCCATGCTAAGACAAGTAATACATTATAGTCTTATTGTATATACACACAGTCCAAATTAAACCTTCCTTTTAAGATTTATCCAATTCAGATTGTCCAACATATAGTTAACAGTTTTTCAGTTTCAGAATTCATTACATGCATCCTAGATCAAAGAAATGCATGGGGTAGCTAACCCACATGGTACCACTAATTCCATTCATAGGCTGTCGAAACAGTTAATAATATGAACTAGTGTAATCAACAAATAAGCCACATAATGCAATTAAACAAGTCTAACATAAGGGAATTTGTTTCAAGTCGTGAGATTTGTCAATAGTGTAAGTGTAATTATATAGGAACATGTTTCACCCCAAAAGTGATAAAATGTATAAAGAGGGGCATGAAAACTCACATTGGATTTGTAGGTAGTTTCCAAGCTAAGTTTGATCCAAAGATATAATCCAAAGTAGGTCACAATTAACCTATTATAGTTGTAGTTTAGTCATTTAGTTTAAAGAAATAAGCTAAGGTTCGTTCGTGTTCTCGAATTTGGGAATTTAGGGTTTTGGAAAGTTTAAGGTTTGAAAATGTAATTAGGTTATAGTTTAAGGTATGTAATTAAGATGTAAGTATTACTAAATTATTATGTTTAGTAATTTAAATATGTTTTAAGTAATTAATTATTTAATTACTCATTTAAAAATTTAATTAATAAATCCTTTTATTAACTAAATAGTGAAAAAAAAATAAATATAATTTAGATATAAATCATATGAATATTTTCTGTTAAATAGTGAATTTTTATAAAATTCATTTATTTTTAGTTTAATTAAATCAATAAATCTATTGATTTATTTACAAGTTAAATTTGTGAAAATTAGTAAAAATGTCTAAAAGTTCCAGAAACTTAATATTTCGTTAAGAATATATAAATTAAGTTTCTTTAATTTTTGTAGGATTTTTGGAATAAGTTTGCTAATATTAAATAAATAATCCAAGTTTTAAAATTAGACTTTTAAATAAATAATTTTATAAACTCAGAAATTTTTCTGTTTTTATTTTATAAAACAGTAGAGAATTTTATTACAAAAATTTGGGCTATTTATTTGTACATTTTCGAGTTGTAAATAAAAAGTTATGAATTTTTAAAGATTAAAGATTTAATTAATAAAAATCAAAAAAAATAGGAAAAAGGGTTTTTCCCGGATTCGAACCCGGGTGGGTTCGGTGTGGACACAGGCGCGCAATCACTGGACTAGCCTGGTCTTTGTGCTAATAGTCCAGTAGTTTATTTGATAACCCTTGTCCACGAGGGGACCGGGTTTCAGGGCAGAATCACACGCAAAAACAAGGTGCGGGGCAAGGATCGAACCCGCGACCTTGTTCGAGGGAGACGAGGGTTTTAACCAATAGACCTGGGCTTATGCCATGTCTAACATCAGGCGCGGATTGCTTTTAACACATAACCCCCACTCATCCTCTTCCCCAAACAATCCCGTCCCAAACCCTAGCTCCAAATTCACTCGATTCGATACGGATCGACTGCGATTTTAAGGGGCTTTTGTACCCTGTACAAAAACGAAACTAAAGGCACAAGCATTACCTGTTTTGGTTACGTGATGGATGAGATCGATTGAAACCGTAAGCCTTGTGTTCTTCGGAGTTTGATCGCGATCCAGAGGTGTTTTGCGTTGGATTTGAGAGCTCAGGAAGTGTAAAAGGTATGTTGCGAACGTGTAGGACTTGATATAAGGATTCGATTTCAACTCAAATGCATGAATTGATTCTCAATCGTTTGAAACGGTCGCGGCCATTGATTCGAGATAATTGGTCATGATTGGATTAAATTGGTTCATCATTGAGGTTTGAATTCGTTCATATAACGTTCATACATGATCAGAGATCATTGAATGCGTTTAAATCCGCGAATTGAAACTGAAACTTGTTAGGTTTGACTCTATGAAGTCAAACTTGACAAATTAGGTCAATTTGATTCGTTCAAATGCAACTAGATCCTCACGAGCATTCTGTTATGATCATATAACACTTTCGAATGGTCAATAGGCAGTAGCATTCTATGTATCGATGATTTGGTAGTCGGGTTGGATCCGGTTGACTTTTCTGAGTCAAAAGGCAGCGTGGTTGACTTTTAATGTCAAAATACTAGATAAAGTCCAAAATGGATATGGGGGGTTTCAAGTGTATTCATGGAGGTTCAAATTGGATTGAGGGGTTCAAAACCTAACTATTTGTTTTAAATTCATCCTAATTATTCATAAAATGGTTTCTATAATATTTATGAAAGTTTAAATATTATTTGTTCAGACATAAAAATTTTATAAAAAAAATCATTTTAATTTATATAATTCGTGTTTTAATTGAATAAAACATAATTAAGATTTTCCAAATTAAATAAGTACAATTTTTTTTACACTTAGATAATTTATGAGATTTATTTTATATAGTTTAGGGACTTTATTCAAATACCATGAATATTAGCCCTAATACATAGTTTGAGTATGGTTTTTAGCCACATAGTTTAAGAAATTCATTTAAGAATTTTCACATATTATTAAATATGGATAATTAGGATTTACAATAAATGCCAAATGGCCGGAAATTGTAAACGGAAAAGTACAGATATTACAGTCTCCCCTACTTTAGGAAATTTCGTCCCGAAATTAAGTAGTGGAGTTTGTGAACAGGTGTGGGTACTTGGCCTTTATTTGATCTTCACGTTCCCAAGTGAACTCGGGTCCTCGTTTAGATTGACAACGTACTTTCACAATCGGAATTCGGCTTCTTTTAAGTTGTTTGATCTCTCGATCCATGATTTCAATAGGCTTTTCCACGAAGTGCATCGACTCGTCAATGTGAACTTCGTCAAGAGGAACTTGGAGGTTTCCCTCGGCAAGACACTTCTTGAGGTTAGATACATGAAACGTGGGATGTACATTGCTAAGTTTGTCGGGTAATTCCAACTCGTAAGCAACTTTCCCGATACGTTTGATGATTTTGAAAGGTCCAACGTATCGCGGTGTGAATTTCCCTTTCTTCCCAAACCGGACAACGCCTTTCCAAGGTGATACCTTTAAAAGAACCATGTCACCAACTTGGAATTCAAGAGGTCTTCTACGAATATCAGCATTCTTCTTTTGTCTCTCCCGAGCCAAACGAAGATTATCGCGAACTTGGATGATTCGATCAGTGGTGTCTTGGACTAGAGCGGAACCAGTGATTTGTGCTTCACCGACCTCATCCCAGCCAAGAGGAGAACGACAATGGCGACCATATAAAGCCTTGAAAGGTGTCATCTCGATACTAGCATGGTAGCTGTTGTTATACGAAAACTCAGCTAGTGGAAGATATTTGTCCCAATTGCCTCCAAAGTCAAGGACGCAAGCACGTAACATATCTTCAAGAGTTTGAATCGTTCTTTCCGTTTGACCATCAGTTTGGGGATGGTAAGCTGTACTCAAATTCAATTGAGTACCCATGAACGATTGTAGAGATCCCCAAAAACGGGAAGTGAAACGACTATCACGATCAGATATGATATTAAGAGGAACGCCATGTAGACGAACGATCTCATCCAAATAAACTTGAGCCAACTTCTCAGCTCCCCAATCATCTCGAATTGCGAGAAAATGAGCTGATTTCGTGAGTCGGTCCACGATTACCCAAATGCTATCAAATCCTCGAGGTGTTCTTGGAAGTTTGGTGATAAAATCCATGGAAATACACTCCCATTTCCACATTGGAATCTCGGGTTGTTCAAGCAAACCCGAAGGTCGTTGATGTTCAATCTTGACCTTAGAACAAGTAAGACATTTTGAAACGTACACGGCAACATCTTTCTTCATGCCGGGCCACCAATAGTGTTGGCGAAGGCCTTTGTACATTTTATCGGCTCCTGGGTGTATAGAATAACGAGTTTTGTGAGACTCGTCAAAAATTAAAGTACGAAGATCATCCCGATCAGGAACCCATAAGCGGTTTAAGAAGTGTAGTAACCCATTGGGTCGAGTCTCCAATTGTTTTTCAACTCCACAACCCAATTCTTTTTGCATGTTGTCCTCGGAAAGAACCTTTTGTTGAGCTTTAAGAATTTTGGTCTCGATATCCGATTGAATAAGAGCACAACATATGTTAGGATATTCTTTCCGACTTAACGCATCAGCCACCACGTTAGCTTTCCCTGGATGATATTTGATTTCGCAATCATAATCATTTAACAGTTCCATCCAACGACGTTGTCTCATGTTTAAGTCTTTTTGGTTGAATATATGTTGCAAACTCTTGTGATCGGTAAAGATTTCACATTTGGTTCCATAGAGATAATGTCTCCAAATTTTGAGAGCAAACACGACCGCACCAAGTTCGAGGTCGTGAGTGGTGTAGTTATCTTCATGAACCTTAAGTTGTCTTGAGGCATAAGCAATCACCTTACCCCTTTTCATGAGAACGCATCCAAGTCCTTGCTTTGAAGCATCACAGAAAACAACGAAGTCGTCGCTGCCATCGGGAAGAGATAGGACTGGAGCATGGCACAATTTTTCTTTAAGAGTTTGGAACGCTTCTTCTTGCTCTTGTCCCCATTCAAAGATCCTACCCTTATGAGTTAGGGCAGTGAGAGGAACAGCAATCTTGGAAAAGTTAGAAATAAAGCGTCGATAATATCCTGCTAGTCCAAGAAAAGAACGGATTTCTGTTGGTGTTTTAGGAGCAATCCAATTCTTTACAGCTTCAATTTTAGCAGGATCAACATGAATCCCAGCCTCGTTAATAACATGACCTAGGAATTGGACTTCCTTTAGCTAGAATTCACATTTGGAGAATTTAGCATAAAGTTGTTCCTGTTTAAGAAGATCAAGTACTAAGCGAAGATGTTCTTCATGTTCTTGCTTAGATTTTGAGTAGATAAGAATATCGTCAATGAAGACAATGACGAATTTATCCAAATAAGGTCGACAAACACGATTCATCAAATCCATGAACACGGCAGGTGCGTTAGTCAAACCGAATGGCATGACAACAAACTCGTAGTGTCCATAGCGAGTTCTAAAAGCTGTTTTGGGAATGTCTTCCTCCTTAACACGTAGTTGGTGATAACCCGAACGAAGATCGATCTTTGAGAAAATAGAAGCTCCTTGGAGTTGATCAAATAAATCGTCAATCCTTGGAAGTGGGTATCGATTCTTGACAGTCAATTTGTTGAGTTCCCGATAGTCGATACACATCCTAAAAGATCCATCTTTCTTCTTGACGAATAAGACAGGTGCTCCCCATGGTGAGGAACTAGGACGTATGAATCCTTTATCAGAGAGTTCTTGAAGTTGACTAGCAAGTTCTTGCATTTCAGATGGTGCAAGACGATATGGTGCTCTTGCCACAGGAGTTGCACCAGGCACAAGGTCGATACGAAACTCGACTTGTCGTGTAGGGGCAATTCCCGGTAGGTCTTCCGGAAATACTTCAACAAAGTCCTTAATCACAGGAATATCAGCCATAAGTTTACCCTTGTCCTTCTCTTTCACAACGTGAGCTAGAAAAGCTGGATAATTCTTGTTGAGGTACTTCTGAGCTTTTGTTATAGTCATCAGTTTTAAGCCTTTGGGTTGTTTCTCTCCATACACGTGTAGTATTTCACCAGACGGCAGAGGAATCTTTATGAATTTGTCGGCACAAACGATCTCAGCACGATGTTTGGATAACCAATCCATGCCGACGATCACGTCGAAACTCCCAAGTTGCATAGGAGTTAAGTCAATAGAGAAAGTATGTTCGTTAAGTTGTAGTTGATTGTTTGCAATGATTGAGTCAACTTTAACGGATTTCCCGTTAGCTACTTCTACATTATAAGTTTTGTCTAGTTGGGTTCTAGTCTTAGCAAGCATTGGTTCAAAGTCAAAGGACACGAAACTTTTATCCGCACCAGAATCAAACAAAATAGTAGCATATTGATTATTGATCAGATACGTACCATTGACAACATCGTTGTCGGCTTGAGCTTGACTAGCAGTAATGGTGTAGACTCGGCCTTTGGAAGCAGAGATTGAAGCTTTTATTGCATTGGCCAGTAATGGACACTTATCCTTGAAGTGACTTGGATCTCCACATTGGAAACAAGCCTTAACAGTTAAGGATGGTGTGTTTTGTATCACGTTATGGCCTTGCACTTGAGATTGAGTGTTGCTTGGGGTTCGGCAACGATCTTGAGTATGTCCCAACCTTTTGCACTTTGTGCAAACCCAACACGGTGCATTGGGAAGATGGTGAGACTTGCAAATATCACATTGAGGATAACTCCCCGAATAAGCCTTCTTGGTTGGACTGAAGGTAGTAGTAGTAGCAGGTGCTACTTGGCTCACAGGTTGAGCAGGTGTAACAGTCCCATAATTTTGTTTATGGTTGGACTTTCTCTTCATGTTTCTACCAGTAGGTTCAGGTTTAGAAGTCACAGCAGCAACCACAGCAGGTTTCTTCCCTCCTTTGCGGTGAAGGATTCCCGCATCGACATAAGTGTCGGTAAGTGTGGCTGAAAGACGAACAGCTTCTTCGATAGTAGCAGGTCTACTACTAAGAACAGCACTCCTGATTTGAATTGGGAGTCCCTTGCAGAATTTCTCAATCTTCCTAGCCAAGGTGTCGACTAGGTGAGGAACGAGTAGACAAAGCTCATAAAAACGAGTGACATAAGCAGAATTATCACCACTATCTTGGGAGAGAGTCCAAAATTCCTCCTCGATCTTCATCATTTCGTTTCGAGGACAGAACTCATTGATCATGAGTTCCTTGAATTCAGCCCAAGGAAGAGCCATAGCAACAAGAACGGTGCGAGTAGTTTTCTCGCCGTTCCACCAAGTTAGTGCACGCTTTTGAAAGACGCTTGAGCCATATTGAACCTTGAGTGCCTCGGGAACACCAGCATTAAGGAAGGTGTTCTCAATGCCCTCAAACCATTGGAGTAGTCCAGTGGCTCCTTCATGACCCGAATACTTTGGTGGTGAACACGAATTAAAGTATTTGAAGTTGCAAGCATTGTTGTTGTTATTAGAAGAGCTTTGATCACGATGTTGAAACAGAGCTGGTAGTATTGCAGCAATCCGATCAACAATTTGTTGTGTGAGTGCCGGATTTGTATCAGCGGGATCAGACATTCTATAAGAAAATAAAGTAAAATGCAAGTTTGAGATGAATAATAATATTCAAGAGTTAAGCTTTGAAAGTAAAGATAGGCTTAAGTTTAAACACATAGTTAGTAATTGTGTTGGTTGGGTTTTACCTCACAATTACTTAGGACATATCAAGGTTAATAAGATTTCAACAATATTTGAGAAAGTCATGCTTTAGCCTATAAGTGAACACTCATCCCGAGAATCCCCAGGTAAGCGTAACAGGTCCAGTAATTTGGATTTGTACGAATACGCTTGCCTAGACAGGAAACTCAGAATACAGGCATTCACCCTTCCAGATTGCACGAGTTTCTGAACATTGTCAAAGTCTTAAACCTTAACGAGACTTTGGATAGACTTACAAAGTCTAGGGGGTTTTATAAAATATTTTAAAACATTGAAGAATTTCATATAAAAGAATATTGATGGAAGTATAAGGTAAAGTTTTAGAATTTTGAGGATTTGTAAGATTTGTGTTAAAGATTTAGAATTTGACAAATAAACACATAAGTTCCTAATCATGCAAGACTAAAAGAGGGTCCTAAAGTTATAGTCTAGGTTAAAGATTTCTAATAACCTAAATCCCTATAACCAAGGCTCTGATACCAATCTGTCACACCCCAACCGGGCGGCGGAACACGTCGGAGTATGACCCGAATTGTGACCAGATTGCTCGTAGCACTTGGAACTATTAAAATTTCATAATTTTATTCAATAATATTAAAAGTGCCTCAAAGGCTACAAATAGTTCAAATAAACAAGACAAAACATAGTTCCAAACAAGATAAAATCAGATTTCAAATTTCTAAGTCCAAGCCTAAGTGTTAAACATAAATCAAGCGTTGCTTGAACTTGGTGCACCTGAAACATGTTTAAAATAAGAGTTATCAACAAAATGAATTGTTGGTGAGCAATCATGGTAGATATAGATATAGTAGTTTAGATAAAGTACAAATTCCATGCTAAGACAAGTAATACATTATAGTCTTATTGTATATACACACAGTCCAAATTAAACCTTCCTTTTAAGATTTATCCAATTCAGATTGTCCAACATATAGTTAACAGTTTTTCAGTTTCAGAATTCATTACATGCATCCTAGATCAAAGAAATGCATGGGGTAGCTAACCCACATGGTACCACTAATTCCATTCATAGGCTGTCGAAACAGTTAATAATATGAACTAGTGTAATCAACAAATAAGCCACATAATGCAATTAAACAAGTCTAACATAAGGGAATTTGTTTCAAGTCGTGAGATTTGTCAATAGTGTAAGTGTAATTATATAGGAACATGTTTCACCCCAAAAGTGATAAAATGTATAAAGAGGGGCATGAAAACTCACATTGGATTTGTAGGTAGTTTCCAAGCTAAGTTTGATCCAAAGATATAATCCAAAGTAGGTCACAATTAACCTATTATAGTTGTAGTTTAGTCATTTAGTTTAAAGAAATAAGCTAAGGTTCGTTCGTGTTCTCGAATTTAGGAATTTAGGGTTTTGGAAAGTTTAAGGTTTGAAAATGTAATTAGGTTATAGTTTAAGGTATGTAATTAAGATGTAAGTATTACTAAATTATTATGTTTAGTAATTTAAATATGTTTTAAGTAATTAATTATTTAATTACTCATTTAAAAATTTAATTAATAAATCCTTTTATTAACTAAATAGTGAAAAAAAAATAAATATAATTTAGATATAAATCATATGAATATTTTCTGTTAAATAGTGAATTTTTATAAAATTCATTTATTTTTAGTTTAATTAAATCAATAAATCTATTGATTTAATTACAAGTTAAATTTGTAAAAATTAGTAAAAATGTCTAAAAGTTCCAGAAACTTAATATTTCGTTAAGAATATATAAATTAAGTTTCTTTAATTTTTGTAGGATTTTTGGAATAAGTTTGCTAATATTAAATAAATAATCCAAGTTTTAAAATTAGACTTTTAAATAAATAATTTTATAAACTCAGAAATTTTTCTGTTTTTATTTTATAAAACAGTAGAGAATTTTATTACAAAAATTTGGGCTATTTATTTGTACATTTTCGAGTTGTAAATAAAAAGTTATGAATTTTTAAAGATTAAAGATTTAATTAATAAAAATAAAAAAAAATAGGAAAAAGGGTTTTTCCCGGATTCGAACCCGGGTGGGTTCGGTGTGGACACAGGCGCGCAATCACTGGACTAGCCTGGTCTTTGTGCTAATAGTCCAGTAGTTTATTTGATAACCCTTGTCCACGAGGGGACCGGGTTTCAGGGCAGAATCACACGCAAAAACAAGGTGCGGGGCAAGGATCGAACCCGCGACCTTGTTCGAGGGAGACGAGGGTTTTAACCAATAGACCTGGGCTTATGCCATGTCTAACATCAGGCGCGAATTGCTTTTAACACATAACCCCCACTCATCCTCTTCCCCAAACAATCCCGTCCCAAACCCTAGCTCCAAATTCACTCGATTCGATACGGATCGACTGCGATTTTAAGGGGCTTTTGTACCCTGTACAAAAACGAAACTAAAGGCACAAGCATTACCTGTTTTGGTTACGTGATGGATGAGATCGATTGAAACCGTAAGCCTTGTGTTCTTCGGAGTTTGATCGCGATCCAGAGGTGTTTTGCGTTGGATTTGAGAGCTCAGGAAGTGTAAAAGGTATGTTGCGAACGTGTAGGACTTGATATAAGGATTCGATTTCAACTCAAACGCATGAATTGATTCTCAATCGTTTGAAACGGTCGCGGCCATTGATTCGAGATAATTGGTCATGATTGGATTAAATTGGTTCATCATTGAGGTTTGAATTCGTTCATATAACGTTCATACATGATCAGAGATCATTGAATGCGTTTAAATCCGCGAATTGAAACTGAAACTTGTTAGGTTTGACTCTATGAAGTCAAACTTGACAAATTAGGTCAATTTGATTCGTTCAAATGCAACTAGATCCTCACGAGCATTCTGTTATGATCATATAACACTTTCGAATGGTCAATAGGCAGTAGCATTCTATGTATCGATGATTTGGTAGTCGGGTTGGATCCGGTTGACTTTTCTGAGTCAAAAGGCAGCATGGTTGACTTTTAATGTCAAAATACTAGATAAAGTCCAAAATGGATAGGGGGGGGGGGGGGGTTTCAAGTGTATTCATGGAGGTTCAAATTGGATTGAGGGGTTCAAAACCTAACTATTTGTTTTAAATTCATCCTAATTATTCATAAAATGGTTTCTATAATATTTATGAAAGTTTAAATATTATTTGTTCAGACATAAAAATTTTATAAAAAAAATCATTTTAATTTATATAATTCGTGTTTTAATTGAATAAAACATAATTAAGATTTTCCAAATTAAATAAGTACAATTTTTTTTACACTTAGATAATTTATGAGATTTATTTTATATAGTTTAGGGACTTTATTCAAATACCATGAATATTAGCCCTAATACATAGTTTGAGTATGGTTTTTAGCCACATAGTTTAAGAAATTCATTTAAGAATTTTCACATATTATTAAATATGGATAATTAGGATTTACAATAAATGCCAAATGGCCGGAAATTGTAAACGGAAAAGTACAGATATTACAGTCATCAACACAGTGAAGATGATCAATAGGTAGATGATTTGGATTTAGAAGATTTTGATAGTTTTAGTGATGAGAATAACCCACCTTTGAAAAGGGCTTTGAAGAAGCTTAGGAGAAACATGAATAGAAATAGGGATAATGTGGAAGAAACATTCTATGTTGGGCAACAGTTTTCAACCAGGGATGAAATCAGGACACTTTTAAAGAGGTATACAGTGGAAAGTAGGAGACAACTGAAAATTTTAAGAAATGATCAAGTGAGGTTTCGGGTTATGTGTGAAGGGTTAAATCCAGAGTTTGTTAGTTCTCAAACAAGTGAGGGTACAAATATAAATTCTGAAGAGGCTGAGGGTACAAATGTAAATTCATAAAAAGCAAGTGGATCCAACACTTCTAGAGATTCCCAGAAAGTAGGTGGGTCAAAGCCTTTATTGAACAAAACTACAAACACCAACAGATTTATAAGACCAACTTGCCCATGGGTTTAAATATATCTAACATCAACAGTGAAGGCACATGGGTGGTGAAGACATTCTTTGATGAACACAACTGTCTTCAAACAAGAGATGTGAAGTTATGCACTGTAAGTTGGTTGGCTAGAGAAATTGAAAACACCGTTAGAGTGAACCCAACTATTCCTATGAAAGCACTTCAAGATCAGATACACCAGAAATACCATATCCGTATTTCAGCAAAGAAGATGTTAAATGCAAAGGCAATGGCTTCTAAATAAATTATAGGAGATTACGAGATTCAGTATGGACTTCTTAGAGACTACTGTGAAGAACTTAAAAGATCAAACCCAGAAACTACTGTGACTATTGAGGTTGAAAGGGAAGTCAACCCAGCAAGTGAGACCAGACAATTGAAGATGATCTACATCTGTATTGGGGCTTTGAAGAAGGGGTTTAAGAGCTGTGGTAGAGACTTATTAGGTTTAGATGGGTCATTCATGAAAGGTCCATACCCCGGACAAGTTTTGACTGCAGTGGGTTTATAATCAAATAATGGCATATATCATGTTGCTTATGCCTTGGTAGAAGCTGAAACCCAGGATTCATGGACTTGGTTTTTGAAATGTCTAAGAGATGACCTAGATCTGGCTATAAATTCAAACTTCACATTCATCAGTGACATGCAGATGGTATGAGATGTTTATATTAATTGATTTGTTTGCATAGTAATTTGACTTTATATTAATTGATTTGTTTGCGTATTAGGGCATACTACCAACTTTAGTCAAAGTTTTCCCTAGTGCTGAACATAGGTTCTGTTTAAGGCATATACATGAGAACATGAAGCCTAAATGGAGGGGGTCACCTGTACAAGAATTTACCATGGAAGTGTGTGTCACACCCCAACCGACGACGGAAACGTCGGGGCGGGACATGTAGACTGTTCATGAGCACAAGGTTTGCTAGATTTCAATATTTAATCATCAATTTCATTTCAAACAATTCAAACTCAAATAGCAAAATTCAACAAGTACATGAATGAAAATACAAATTGTTCTTTAAATTTAGATTAACTAAGTCCAAACTTAAGTGTAGCATGTCTTGATCATACTCACACATTAGCACCTGAAACATGAATAAAATAATGTCAACTAAAAAGTAGGTGAGCATACATAGGTTTGTACATAGATTGTATATAAACATGAATAAACAAATCCTTACAAGTCATGATAAATAAGGCATTTATGGGGAGCAACTATTGTGTAACTAAAGTACAATCAAACCTTTGTAACTAGCATGCAAATTGTGTTGTCGGTAAAAATCACCCCATTCTGGGTGGGTTTGTCAGACTCAATAGATCTATCATTGTTAACCGTCGGCTTAAATAGTTAATGATTGCACATAATTTACACACAAAAGTTAACACACCTAGCACTCAAACATAAAGCTCAAATTTGCACACGTGAATGTAAATAGGATTTGTGTTTGTGTAGTTTGTGTAAACATAAGCTATTGTTTGTATAAAATTCATGAATCACCCCAAAAAGTGTAAAAGAGAAAATGGGCTATGTAATACTCACTTGATTCAAGAGTGTTGCTAGTACGCAAGACTAGGTAGCAAAACGGTCCTTGTAACTCACCACGTTAACCTAGTGTGTAATGTATATTGAGTTAATAGCGGGTACAAAAGTCTATGTCTAAGTCTAGGGTTCAACGGGTTTTGATGCGTGTGGATTTGTACAAAAAGGTTTGTGTTATTCCATGTAAGGGCATGCTATGCTTGTATAAGAATTTAATGGATAATATGAGTCCAAGGTATATATGTATGAACTTAATAGTCATTGACGTAGGGTTGGATTTAAATGAATAAAATAAATAAATAATTTTATTTATTTATTTGTGGAAAATATGTTAAAATATATAGAACGTAGATATATATTTATGTTTAGAAAAAGAAATTCTATTTATGTGGATAGGGTTAATTTAAATAAATAAAATAAACAAATAATTTTATTTATTCATTTGTATATAGAACGTAAATATATATTTATGTTTAGAAAAAGAAATTCTATTTATGTGGATAGGGTTAATTTAAATAAATAAAAGAAACAAATAATTTTATTTATTCATTTATGAAAAATATGTTAAAATATATAGAACGTAAATATATATTTATGTTCAGAAAAAGAATTTCTATTTATGTGGATAGGGTTAATTTAAATAAATAAAATAAACAAATAATTTTATTTATTTATTTGTGAAAAATATGTTAAAATATATAGAATGTAAATATATATTTATGTTTAGAAAAATAAATTTGATTTATGTAGATAGTGTTTAATTTAAATAAATAAAATAAATGAATAATTTTTATTTATTCATTTGTGAAAAATATGTTAAAATTTATAAAATGTAAATATATATTTATATTTAGATGAGTTAATATTTTATAAACTTTTATAAAATTTATTGCTTTTATTTAGAAATTAATTTTAAATATTTAAAGTTTTTGTTTTAAAATTTTAATATACTATTTTGTGGTCATAAATTCATAATAAAATGTATTTATGTTAGAAATCGATAGATCTGTTTTTATTTTGTTAACAATATTGTGAGGTTTTATAAAATTTTTGAAGTTTTAAAAACGGGTTTTAAAAATAAAACACACCACCCGGATCGAACCCGGGTGGGTTCTGGGTGGTTATTGAGCATTACTGCTGAACCAGGGGATAAACCCATGAAGTAGACCCGTTTTAAAATGATTATAACATGTAGGTGACAGGGGGCCGGGTCTGGTTAGATGCACACGCAAAAAAAAAGTCCGTGGTCGTGGGTTGTGGGTTTCGAACCCACAACACCGGGTCCAGTGGTGCAGTGACTTACCATCTGGACCGGGTGGTTTCGCTGATGACAAAGGGTTTCGTTTATTACTATAGTGATTCGGGATTAAACCCCCAAATCAAAAAGGCGTAAGAACTGGTCATGAATCCTAGATCGATTTGCATTTGATACCCTCTGTCATTAGAAATTGGCAGAGATTGTTCGCCACCAAATAACGAATCAGAAACGATAAACTTACATGAATCGATGAAGTATCGGACGAGAACGACAGCTACAAAAACCCGGCTGCTCGTGGTGCTCGACAGGGTCCTAGAGTTGTAATGCAGATCGATTTAGGGTTAAGGGAGTTTGTAAGGGTCTGTGCGAAGGTGAGAGGGTGGTTTACTTGGATTGGTTTCATCCCAATTACACGATTTGATTTGATTATTCTGCTGACAGCTGTTGACGACTTCACAAGTCAAATTCGATGTTTTAATACTGAATTGGGTCGGGAATTCGGCTTGGATACATGAAGAATTAGTCTGCGCGTGGAATTCGGGATTGAACGCGTTAAATTTCCTAATTTTGGTAATGATTTTTAGTTTGGTTTGACTCTGAGGAGTCAAACTTGTTTCGAATTTTAAATTACCCCCAAGGATTGATTTGAGATGCTCATTGGGTCGGATAGTGGTTGATACGAGATCATACTGTTATGGACTGTCCATTATTACCGATTTGGGTTGATCAAGATGTCGATTTGAGGGTGAAGCAGGACTGTTTGACTTTCAGAAAGTCAAACATGGTAATTTGAGGTTTAAAAGGTTCAATTTTTAAGGGGGGGGGGGGGGGTTAAGGACTAAATTTTAAATTGAAGTTTTGTAATAAAATAGTTTTTATAAAACTTGAAATCAAAGCTATTATTTATTTTATCTTGAACTATTTATATAGGAAGTTCCATTTTTATAATATTATGAATTAAGGAAGAATTTAATTTATTTGATACCAATGGTTATCTTTATATCTATATATATGTATTTATAATTGTATACCCGTGTAAAACCCGTGAATTTGTATTATGATCTAGGGTTTGATTGTTGGTATGGATAGAATAAACAGTGTACTAGATTTTGGAATTAATTGCGTTACATTGAATTGGAACTAAAGATAATAAAATCAGAAATATTACAGTATCCCCATGTTGAGATGGTTAAGAGGTGCATCGTTTCGTCAATGCGCACATCGTCAAGAGGTATATGGAGATTCTCATCAGCAAGACATTTCTTTAGATTGGACACATGAAACGTAGGATGAACATTGCCAAGTGATGGCGGTAGCTCGAGTTTGTAAGCCACCTTCCCAATCCTTTCAAGGATCTTGAACGGGCCCACATAACGAGGTGTTAGCTTGTCTTTCTTCCCAAAACGGATCACACCCTTGCACGGAGACACCTTCTTATTTGATCCTCCCCTATATATATATATATATATATATAGGGTTGGGTTCCAGAGAAAACCAATAGTTAGACGAAAACCGAGAAAACCACTAAAAAAACCAATTTTAACCAATAATAAAATAATATTTATTTTTTATTTTATTTTATTTTTATTTTTTTATAAGAGTATCAATGTAATATTAAAATTTTTTACCAAAAAATTATTTAAATATTGACTTACATATACGTAACCCATAGTGCTACGTATACGTAAACAGAAAACAAAAAAATTCAAAAAAATTGCAGTTACGTATACGTAACCTATATTATTACTCATTGTTTTAGTGGTTTTCTCGGTTTTCGTCTAACTTTATAGTTTTCTCTTGATCCCTCCCCTATATATATATATATATATATATATATATATATATATATATATATATATATATATATATATATATATATAGTGAGGTTCAAGAGAAAACCACTTTTTAAGACAAAACCAAGAAAACCAATCTTAATCATTGATAGTTATTGATCAATGGCTATAATCAAACTAGTTTAGGTCCCGTGTTTACACACGAGGTGAAAAATATTAATATTAAAAATTTTTAAATCTTTATGTATATACATTTCACAGGTGTAAAAATATATTACATATACTACGAATATAAACAAACTCAAAATATATAAAAATTAATATATAATTAGGTTTCAAAAATACATTAATTACTATTTAATGTAATTTCACTTTCAATTACTATTTGATTGAAATAAATGTTACATAATTAAATTTTAAAGTTTTCTTATAATAAGAGATAATTTAAAATAAATATGTTGTATTAGTCCAATTAATACTTTCTTTAAATATATATTACTATTTAAATATAGAAGTGAATTAAATAAGAGAGAGAGAGATGGGAAAAAAATGGTGAGATTGAATGTGTAGATAACACGTGGCACTAAAAACCTTTATTTATTAGTATGTATAGATGTTGGCAAATTTGTAATAAAATGCAAGTTTAATTAATTAATGATAGGGATTGAGGGTAAAATAGAAAAATTAAGTATTTAATTTTAAAACCACCCCGATAAAAATGGAAACTTAATATTTCTCTCATCTCTCTCCTATCTAATATTTAAAAAATAAACTAATCAACTTATTAAAATTAATATCAAGATTTTTCATTTGAATTTTTTGATGATGAAAACCCAAGTTTTATGTAATGCATGGTTTACGTATATGTTTACGTATATGTAACATGCTTACGTATATGTAATCAAGTTTACATATATGCTTACGTAAACGTAAACATGTTTAATTATACCAGAACCTAAACTGTTTACATATATGTAAACGTGTGTACATAAATGTATGTAAACATGCCTAACATGTTATTTCTGTTCCTTTTATTTGCATTTAATTTCATCAAAACCCATATGATCCATTTCTACGGTTTTATTTGTATGAATAACTTTTGAATTTATGTCTATTTGTTTCCTTTCGTTTTAAATAAAATATCTTATGGACATTTCATTTCGTTTTAAATAAAATATCTTATGGACATTCAAATTCTTTATGCACATGCACGTTTAGTTGATAATGTAATCAACTACGGTGGTTAACAAGAAGATGAGAGGTGTAATGAGGTGGAGAATTATAAAGTAAGGGTACAAGTGATAAAAAAATTCGATATGTTAATTTTGAAAATGTTGATATAGTCAAACTAAAAACATGGGATTTTGATTAGTAAATATAAAGTTACCATAATTAAAGATACATAATCTTACAAATATACCCTTATTCATTTAATAAAAAAAACAAAATAAAGAAATTTTCTGATTGGTTGAGACTGGTTTTCTTGGTTTTCGCCTAACTTTGTGGTTTTCTTTTGATCATCTCCCTATATATATATAGGGTTATATATATATATATATATATATATATATATATATATATATATATATATATATATATAGGGTTAGGATAAATTGAAACCATTCCTTAGTTGTGAAACCTTTAAAACCTTTGTTATAGCCATTGATCATTAGAATTTTAATGGCTGAGATGTTTATTGGTTTAATTTTTTAATGGCTTTAAAGTACAAAAGGATAAAAATAACTTTTACTATTGGGTACCTTTTTGGGTTACCCATGTAACTATCTAATTAACAAACATGTCTTTTCAACTTACAAACCTACGAAAATTATGAATTTTATTGTCTTTCGTCATATCATCTTCCCGATTTCAACTTACAAACCCAAGAAGAAGAAGATACAAGTTTGTGATTTCTTCATTTCTCTTTCATCATAGCATCTAACACATTTCTCTTTCATCATTTCTTAATTTTTCGTTTTGATACAAGAAGAAGAAGGTCCACTGTTAAAACTTGAAGCCGAGAGTTACTGTTTCTGGACTTTCAGAGATGACGAATAGAAGTGGTATGTATCCGATTTCATTTTTTTTACTTACAGACATGACGAATCAAAGTGGTATGAAGCCGTGAGTTACTTTTCTCCATAACTTCTCTTACATCTCGAAACATATCAATTTGGGGGAAATGGTTCAAAAAATTTGAAATTCAAAAACTTTTCTATCTACTCTAATCACTTTTTTTTTGGTGAAAATCATAGTTTTTTTTCAAGATCAAAGGTTTTCGTGAAGAATCAAGGGTTTCTAATCAAGGTTTTGCGAAGAATCAAGCGTTTATTTCAAAATCGAAGGCACGAAAGCTCCAACAATGGCAAAAACAAGAGTTCAAGTGAAAAAGGATGGCGACGACGAAACTAAAGGCAGAGATGGTGAAACCGAAGTTGGAGGCGACGAAACCGAAGACCAAAGTTGAAAAAGCTACTTTTAGAAGAACATGTTTTAAATAAACACTTATTTTAAGACCAGGGGTATTAATTTTTTGTTGCTTGCTTACAAAATTTTTAATCCTTAACATTGTTGTTTGTACGCTGATATTGTTTTTAGTTTTTTTTATCAATTAAGCCAAAGAATATTTGAGTAACAAAACTTGTCTTGATTACTTGTATAACTTTTATCTAAATTAAATCTTAAATTGAAGAATGATTAGATATTTAACGATAAAGCCAAAGAACATGTTTTTATTTATTTTAGAGTAAACTGTCATTTTCGTCCCTGTGGTTTGGTCAAAATTGCCACTTTCATCCAATAGTTTGTTTTTTTGTATCTGGGTCCTCGTGGTTTTAAAATATTGCCATTTTCATCCTCGTGGTTTTAAAATATTGCCACTTTCATCCAGTCAGCTAACACCGTCCGTTTTTCTCAATTAAATGAGGGGTATTTCAGTCCTTTTACATATTTATTTTATTTCTTCATCTTTTTTACTCTCACTTTTTAATCATAGAAACAAGCGACGGAGGTGTTCCAGTGGTGCTCGTCGGAAACTGGTCAGGAAAAGAGGAAGAAGGCCAGCAGGTGGATGATTAAATTAGAGGTTAAATTGGGGATGATTAAAAAGTGAGAGTAAAAAAGATGAAAAAATAAAACAAATAAGTAAAAGGACTGAAATACCCCTCATTTAACTGAGAAAAACGGACGGTGTTAGCTGACTGGATGAAAGTGGCAATATTTTAAAACCACGAGGATGAAAATGGCAATATTTTAAAACCATGAGGACCCAGATACAAAAAAACAAACTATTGGATGAAAGTGGCAATTTTGACCAAACCACAGGGACGAAAATGACAGTTTACTCTTTATTTTATGAGGATGTTCAATTGTTGCATCATTTTCACCATGACTTTTTACACAATTTAATATAAAATAAATATTCCACATGCTTTGATAATTAATTCACAAACATGGATTTAGATTTTTATTTTTTTAATTGTTTTATTTTTTTAATTGTTGGATCGCTGGAAATAGTTTGTGACATGTATTTATATATGGGTAATTTTATATTGAGTAAACTCCTCTTTTAGTCCCTGTGGTTTGGACCCATTCCCCATTTTAGTCCAATAGTTTAAATTTCTCTTTTTTAGTCCCTGAAGTTTACAATTTGTCTCGATCCGCCACATTTCCCTAATGCCATCCGGTTGCTCCGTTAGACTGCCCTCGCGTGCCAGTCACCTGAGGGGCATTTTAGTCTTTTTAACCCACTTGTTTAAGGTTTTAAATATAAAATAAGTTAGGTTTACAATAATAAAATCATCTTCGTCCCTGAGCTCATTCACAACGATCGTTACACACCCAAAAACCAGTCTTCGTCCCTGAGCTCACGAAATCAGTTAGGGTTTTAGCGAATTTTGATCCTCTCGCATAGTCGAAGCTATGGTGGTAAGGCTATGGTATGTTCGTAGTAAAGGGGAAGATTACGATGCACAAGCTATGGTAGACTGCCCTCGCGTGCCAGTCACCTGATGATGAGGCTGGGGATGATAATGATGATGAGGCTGGAGATGATGATAAGGATGGAGATGATAATGATGAAGAGGATTCAGGTTATTTAGTTGACACAGATAACATGATTGATGATGTTGCTGTTGATATGGAGGAGTTTAGAGCATTTGTTGATATGGATGTAGGTGATGAGCATGGTCATCAACACAGTGAAGATGATCAACAGGTATATGATTTGGATTTAGAAGATTTTGATAGTTTTAGTGATGAGAATAACCCACCTTTGAAAAGGGCTTTGAAGAAGCTTAGGAGAAACATGAATAGAAATAGGGATAATGTGGAAGAAACATTCTATGTTGGGCAACAGTTTTCAACCAGGGATGAAATCAGGACACTTTTAAAGAGGTATGCAGTGGAAAGTAGGAGACAACTGAAAATTTTAAGAAATGATCAAGTGAGGTTTCAGGTTATGTGTGAAGGGTTAAATCCAGAGTTTGTTAGTTCTCAAACAAGTGAGGGTACAAATATAAATTCTGAAGAGGCTGAGGGTACAAATGTAAATTCATAAAAAGCAAGTGGATCCAACACTTCTAGAGATTCCCAGAAAGTAGGTGGGTCAAAGTCTTTATTGAACAAAACTACAAACACCAACAGATTTATAAGACCAACTTGCCCATGGGTTTAAATATATCTAACATCAACAGTGAATGCACATGGGTGGTGAAGACATTCTTTGATGAACACAACTGTCTTCAAACAAGAGATGTGAAGTTATGCACTGTAAGTTGGTTGGCTAGAGAAATTGAAAACACCGTTAGAGTGAACCCAACTATTCCTATGAAAGCACTTCAAGATCAGATACACCAGAAATACCATATCCGTATTTCAGCAAAGAAGATGTTAAATGCAAAGGCAATGGCTTCTAAATAAATTATAGGAGATTACGAGATTCAGTATGGACTTCTTAGAGACTACTGTGAAGAACTTAAAAGATCAAACCCAGAAACTACTGTGACTATTGAGGTTGAAAGGGAAGTCAACCCAGCAAGTGAGACCAGACAATTGAAGATGATCTACATCTGTATTGGGGCTTTGAAGAAGGGGTTTAAGAGCTGTGGTAGAGACTTATTAGGTTTAGATGGGTCATTCATGAAAGGTCCATACCCCGGACAAGTTTTGACTGCAGTGGGTTTATAATCAAATAATGGCATATATCATGTTGCTTATGCCTTGGTAGAAGCTGAAGCTGAAACCCAGGATTCATGGACTTGGTTTTTGAAATGTCTAGGAGATGACCTAGATCTGGCTATAAATTCATACTTCACATTCATCAGTGACATGCAGAAGGTATGAGATGTTTATATTAATTGATTTGTTTGCATAGTAATTTGACTTTATATTAATTGATTTGTTTGCGTATTAGGGCATACTACCAACTTTAGTCAAAGTTTTCCCTAGTGCTGAACATAGGTTCTGTTTAAGGCATATACATGAGAACATGAAGCCTAAATGGAGGGGTCACCTGTACAAGAATTTACCATGGAAGTGTGCTACCTAAACTACTGTTCCACATTTTGAAAAGGCTATGCAGAATGTTGCATCAATAGATCGAGGCTTATATGAGTGGTTGAGAAAATTCCACCAAAACACTTGTGTAGAGCCCATTTCAATAGTATGATACCTTTCCTTATAATATAATATTTTACACATTTGCATACTTTTCCTTATAATATAATACTTTACACAGTTGTATGATACTTTTGCTTATAGTTTGTATTTTACATATGCAGAAAGAGAAACAAGTGATGTTTTGTTGAACAATTTATGTGAGGTCTTTAATAGGCAGTTAGTAGGAGGTAGGGATAAACATGTGATAACCTTCTTAGAAGTTATAAGAGATTACCCGATGAAGAGAATTGTGATTGTGCATAAACTCATTGCTAAGTCTGCTGGTCCTCTAACACCTAATGCAACAAAGTTATTTGACATCATAAAATCAGAGGCTAATGATTGTACTGTCATTTGGAGTGGATTGGGAAAATATCAAGTTGGTGGGCCATCTATAGATCAGTTTGTAGTTAACATGGATCAAAAAAACTTGCTCATGTAGAAACTGGGAATTAACTGCAAAGCCATGTAAGAATGCAGTGGCAGTGTTGTGGAACATGGCTGAAAATGGAATTGATGTAGGAATCCTAGAGAGATGGGTACCTGAGGTGTGTTGGTTAGTGTCACACCTGGTCTCAAGCACCCCCTGGACGTGTGCGAGCCCGATTGGTATCGTTTGGTTACTTGATTTCAGAGTTTTATAAAATACAGCGGAAGTCTTTTTCAAAGGATCATTTCATCATTTATTTCAACCTCAAGTGTTGTATTTGTAAATACCAAAACTCAGTTGGAAAACAAAGGTCTTGTATTTACTTTATAAACATAGGGTTTCAATACCCTTCTCATTTGATTACAAAACATTGTTTGAAATCAAATACATGATGAGCCACTGGAAATAGTTCCAACACAGGGTTAATCAGTTCCCTGATCCTATCTCCTTTCTTTAGGATTTCCTTTTACACGAGGCGTGAGAATCCTACGCGCATTCCATCCTTTCCTGGGTCAGATCTCATGTCTGCCCGTATACCCTTCTCATCATATTTTATTCATTACCTGAAAAACATTGTGAAAATAAAACGTCAGCGCGAACACCGGTGAATACAATATCTTGACATTTAAAATCATTTGGCACAAACAAGTGTTAATTTCATAATCACAACTTCCTGTTCAATCTACACACTCAGTAGGCCTGTCTTGTTCAATCGCACCACAGTATACACTGGCGTCATAGCTTATAATAGTGGACAGGTCTACGCCTCCGGATTTGTTATAAGATAAGCACCAGCTGCAATCCGGGAATTTCAGCCGAGACCCGTGTATCCCTTGCAAGTTTTACATGTGCCTATGGCCTGAATGCTTGTTCGTAGAAGAACATTGAACATTTCTTCGTTAACCTTTATTTGGCCATTTTCGTAAATAAAATGTTTGACACAAGTTTTGAAAGAGATAAAGCATTCACCTTGTTTGTAGGAATGAGCCTCTAAAGTTGAAAGCTTAGCCGCTATCTTCTTAACTTGATTTCTCTAGAGTTACGACCTTTCTACGAGCGTTTCTTGCTTAACCGGGCACTACGAGAAGCGGGAATCGAACCAGGATCGTCAGGAGTGGACTAGCGGGCCTCTAGAACACAATGTGGGAGTTGAGTTCGTGTTTTGGGATGAGAAACTGACTGAGATCGAAAGGTTATTTATAGGCTGAATAGTTGACCCGTAGCGGACCGCTACTCAAGCTGGTGGCGGTCCGCCACCGCCCTAATTGATGTCAGCCCTAAATGTCAGCTTCTTATTGGACCGATCATAGTTTTGCGGCTAGCGGACTGTTACCGCTCGACGTAGCGGTCCGCCACCTAGCTACGTGGCAGATTCTCAGAGTTTTGCGGCTGGCGGACCGTTACCACCTGGTGTGGCGGTCCTCCACGAGTACGCATGTCAAGATATTCGACCATTACCCTATAAGGTCTAAAAATCCTAATTTTTCATTTTGAACCCTGAACTTAAGTATAATTACACTTATAGTCCCTAGGGTTTACCTTTTGCCAAATCTTGGACATTTTTGAGGCAGGTGTTACAGTTAGACACTTAGAAAAAGGTTTATGCAAATACAGTGGAGCCAATGAATGGAAGGGATATGTGGACACCTCTGCTTGCCCAAAAAAACTGTTACCTCCAAAACATCACACCCAAGTTGGGAGACCAAAAAAGAATAGGAAGAGGAGTGCAAATGAAATAAGTCAGCTAGTGGTGAGGGGGAAAATGGTCAGGGCTGGTCAAACAATGACATATGGGAAATGCAAAAAAAAGGGGCACAACTCAATGTCATGCAAAGGACATACACTCCATGGAGGTTCACAAAGGACATCTCCTGTTTAATATGTTGCAGACACTACAAATTATGTTTCTTTTGTAATATGGGTTATTAAAAAACAATGGTTTCATTTCTTTTGTATGATCATGAATGGATGTTGTTTTAACCATCTTTTGTAACAAACAATGTAGTTTAATTTGCTGCTTCTTTGGTTTTCGAATGAATTTGCTGCTTCTTAGTTTGTTTATTAATATTGATGATATATCTATACAAACAGGTGCTCAAACTGCAAATCTTAACAGGTGCTAAAACTGCAAATTTGTATTTAGTAAAACTGCAAATCTTGATGATATATTCTATACAAACGGTACTCAAACTGCAAATTCGTAGTCAAAATGGTAATTTTGGCACAACAATAGTTAATTATATTACAATAAACAGAGTATATCAAGACTTTGATTGCCAACAAAAACAGTGACCTTTACAACTTTTTTAGGTCATAATGACAACAAAAACAATCATAAACAACAACCAACCACAACCTAACACAAATTTCAATTTCAAATTTTGATTGCCGATTTCCTTGCAACTTCCTTGTAATTTCCTTGCAATTTCCTCTTTGTTATTAATGTTCTTCAATAGACCATGTATAATCTCAATTGATCTTGGACACATTGGGGGATCGACCCAAGCAACAAATCCACACCTTGATCTCTGCCAAAAAAAAGTAGTTGTAAAAATTAGGTTAAACCAGAGGAATGAAGATGATGTCCAGGAGGTTATAAAAAAAATACCTTTCTAGCACAACAATAGAACCTACGACCTAGGTTTGATGATGTCTAGGAGGTGCGAATAAAGGTTGGAGAACCACACGAACACATCACCATTGTCGAAGGACTTGTAAGCTCATGGAAGAAGGATACGGTCGAAACATGTAAGCTCAAGGAAGATGACTAAGGTATCATATTTAAAAACCTAAACAAGTGGGTCAAAAAGACTAAAATGCCCCTCACGTGACCGACACGTGAGGGCAGTCTAACCGATCAACCGGATGGCGTTAGGGAAATGTGGCGGATCGAGACAAATTGTAAACCTTAGGGACTAAAAAAGAGAAATTTAAACTACTGGACTAAAATGGGGAATGGGTCCAAACCACAGGGACTAAAAGAGGAGTTTACTCTTTTATATTTTACTGATCGGGCCAATTTAAAAAAACTACTAGAAGGCATTACAGACCTCATTCTCCAAAAGTGTGTCGGTGGTTGAGAATAAACACGAAATTGCATGAACTTGGAAATCAAACTAATAATGTTACATATGTAACTTACTACAAAAAATGTTACATCTGTAACATTATAATCTTACATATGTAACTTAATATATACATACATCTACAAAAAAAATGTTATATATCTACAAAAAAATGTTACATATGTAACTTAATATATATATATCTACAAAAAATGTTATATGTAACTGTGAAAATGTTACGTATATAACATTGTAATACAAAGTCCAAATAAAACTTTTGTATACACGCCCTAATATTTTTATTTTGTAACATATAATCGGAAACGTATGTAAAAAAATAATCATTAATCAATACAAATTATATGAAAACAGGGTCTTTATAAAACAAAATTAATTTATTTACTAATGTTACATATGTAACTATCAATGTTACATATTGGATTGCTAAAAACTTGCAAGAAATCAAACCGATACTTTTTTAAAATGAGACTTTTCTAAAACAAGACTTAAAAAGTTATTTTTATAAAAATATATAACCATCAATGTTAAATATATAAAAGTCAATAATAAAAATAAGAGTTTTTTAATTAAAAACGAGGGTTTTTTTATCAAGTAGTTACATATGTAAAACTTGGTGGTTAAATATGTAATATTATTATCTATATATGGAACATTGTTATCTACATTTGTTACATTTCACTAGTTGCTTGGGTAACATGCCTAGTTGCTTTGAAGAACATATGTTATAAAAACAAAGTTAAATATGTAACTAGATGCTAAATAATAAAGTGTTACATATGTATCTAGCAAATGTTACATATGTAGCTAATAACGAAAAGATCCATATATGTAATCAATAACTGTTTATTGCTTGAATATTACAATATTTACATTATGTAACTACAAATATTACGTATGTAGATAACAAAAAAATTTACATATGTAGCTAACAAAAGAAAATCTCCACGCCAAAATAGGGAAAAAGATATTTGGATTTATATTTTTGTTAATAGCTAACAAATCAAAATCTAGTTGACTCGTATGTAATTCAAATATCACAAAAAATGAATGGATTATTTGAATGTGAAGCTATAGTGGTGATAATAATAAAACCATAGTCCATAGAGGCCGATCAAAATAAACTAGAAGAATTATAAATCAATAAATAATAAATATATAAATATAAAAAAGAACCAATTGAATCATTAATGCCATAAGGAAAACAAGAAAATGTAGATAAAAGAAATATGTTTTAAAAATTCTACACAATATTTTGTTTAAATATTAACTTATTTTCTCTTGGTTTTTTCTTTAAAGAAGTTCTCTTCCAGGTAACCCAAAATGGCAGCCTTCTTCTTCTCGACGACATCCAAGTAGCAAGCAACAGGGAAACGCCCTAAAAGCTCTATCTATCCATACGGAAACAGAAAGGTAAGAACAAGACACCCTCACTGTAACCCTAATCGTGGAAAACACCATAGCGCCATTTCTTTTCCTCCTTGCACCTTGCAACAAACCTACGGGAAATGATCTGAAGCGCCTTCCCATACATTTCGACTACCGGCTATACCGATAAAGGTAAAGCTTGATGAAGATCCGCCATTGATTTTGACAGAGAGAGAATGATGTGTGTATTTGTGTGTGTGTTTTTCATCTTGAGAAGAGAGAGAGAGAGACACATGAATTTTGAATAGAAATAAAAGAAAAAGATCATGATGAGAGAGATTCTTTGGGAAACATTAAATGTGTGTCAAAAATGTCAAATCATATGGGGGAATGTGGATAATGTGAAAATCTTGAAATGAAAAGTGATGACATGACATGTCTAGGTTGAAAAATGATGGTATAAAGGAAATACGAAAATTACCCTTAAAGGGACAATGACAAAAGGTTGAAATATGATGATGTGGCCGATTTTGAGCCATACAATGAGGTTGCATGGGTTTCACATCTCAAAGGGGGTTATAGTTTATACTTCCCCTATATATATATATATATATATATATGGAAATTATAATTTGTAAACCTCTTCTAGTTGTAGAAACCATACAAACTCATTCCATGGTCCATATTCCTTCACGTCTTCATTTTACACTTAGTTTGTTTTGGACTCTTAAGGGCATTTTAGTCCCTTAATATTTGTTTCTTTTTCTCTTTCCTTACATACACATCTAAATGTGACATGTAATGATGTGATGTGATGCTCTATCTCTTTATCTCTCGTTCCTATTTAATTTTCACATTGATTTTATAGACAAAGAAAAAAGCGAGAGAAACTAAAACCTACCATCAATTGAAGCTCGATTTCAAGGATGAATACACATAAAGTTTGAGGTTTAAGTTCATATTTGGATAGAGGAAGTTTAGAAGATCACGTTCCACCTACTCTTGACAGATTTCGGGCTACCCGAGTTGGAGGTCATTTTTGGGGTTTTGAACAAGGTAAGACTTTTACATTTATGGTCTTAGATCTAGCCATAGTGTGAGTTTTTCTTCTCATTCACTTCACGTTTTGATGTATGTATCCGGAATCATTGAGGTGCAAATAGAAATGTCATAAAGGAGATAACGAAAGGACTCCAGATATATAAATCTCAAAAAGTGATGTGCAAATGGATGTAATGGAGTGAAGGATCTGCAACATCACTTTTTATTTGTTATTTTTAATGTTATTTTGGTAGTTAACTTGAGTTGCATATGTAACACATACGAATTGTATGTGTGAGTTTTTATTCCTTTGGCTTTGATATGGGATATCTATATCTTTATCCAATGTTTTCAAACCCGAACCGGACCGGCCGGTTCGACCGGTCGGACCGGGAACCAGAGACCCAGGCGGTCCGGTTATATGTATTGAAACGAGCCTACAACGACCCGCCCGGTTGGGCCGGAGACCGACGGTTGAACTGGAAACCCGGTTTTAGGTGCGGTTGGACCGATTGGGTATTTGAATTTTTTTTACTCTTTAATTTATAGAGGTTGAAAGATGGTTTGGTTTTGTTTTTCTAGCGATCTGGGACAATAAACAACTTTGTTTTATATGTATTGAAACGAGCCTACAACGACCCGCCCGGTTGGGCCAGAGACCGACGATTGAACTGGAAACCCGGTTTTAGGTGAGGTTGGACCGATTGGGTATTTGAATTTTTTTCTCTTTAATTTATAGAGGTTGAAAGATGGTTTGGTTTTTCTAACGATGTGGGACAAGAAACAACTTTGTTTTATAAGGATGGAAGAGGGTTTTGTTTTACACTATTGAGAGATGTAGGATAGAAATAATTTAGAAACGAAAATTTAATGGTAAAACATTTTAGGGGGATTCAAGGTTCGAACTCGGAACCTGTGTATAAATGAAAATTCAATTGTTGTTTTTGCCAATTAAGCTAGGTTGAAGTAGATGCTAAATATGAGATTATCTAATATATATATACACATAACAACTTATATCAAATATCAACTTAAAAGTTCAACCTTAAAAAATATATATTCGATAATAAATGTAAGAATGTATTTATTATTGATTGTTATACACTTATTTATATATGTGTGTGTGTATATATATATATAAAATTTAAAATTTTGTATAAATACATGATTTATTTTTTATATTTCATATTGTTAAATTAATTATTACGTCATCCGGTTATTAAATCCGGTTTGACCGGTTGGACCGATCCGACCAGTGAACCGGTAAGAGGTCCGGTTCCGAAAACATTGTCTATATCTATACTATATAATAAATAAAAGTTTTTCCATGCCAAGTGTCGGCTCCACATTCGTTCTTATCATTTTTTTTCGCCTCTTTCTCTCTTAATAAATTCACTTTCATCTTTTAATAATAAAAATATATATTTAAAGAAAATATTAATTTATACTAATAATACACATTTATTTTGAATTATCCCTTATTATAAGAAACTTTGAAATTTAATTATCGAACTTTTATTTTCAATCAAATATTAAATAAAAATCAAATTACATTAAATAGTCATTAACGTATTTTTGAAACTCAATTATATATTAATTTTTACATATTTTGAATTTTGTTTTATATCCTTAGTATATGATACATTTTTATACTTGTAAAAGATACACATAAAGATATAAAAAAATTATTTATTGATAACTTTCACCCTGTGTAATACACGGGATCTAAACTAGTAATCAATATCTTGAATTTTTTTATTTAATTATTAATAATTGCCTTTGTTTTTATAATTCCGTTGAAGAGAGTATATTGTACTTAAAAGAGTTGTTTGGCAAAAAAAAACAAGTGGAGTGAAATAGATCATAATTAGTTTGATTCACATCATTTCATTTAGTAGTTGGGTAATCATTAGATGAAGACGATTCACATCATTTCATTTGGTAATTTGTTTTCCGTATGTATTGTCTTCGTCGATGACGATGATTCACATCACTTCATTTGTCATATGTAACGTTCTTTGTTACAGATGAAAAAAAAATCTAACTTTTTTTAGTTTTATATGTAGCATACCTATAATGAAATTATGAACTTTCCTCAAACACGTCGACACTTCTGTAAAAAGAACATAATTAACTACTTTAAAACATACACACACAACTCTTAATTAAAACATTACACCAATTAACTACTTAAAAATGTCATAATAAATCTTAGACATTTAAACTTGTTTCTATCTCGTTAACACTTTTATAAGTGGAAGAAATTTTATAACTTGTTTCTATCTCGTTTTAATATTTTTACATATATGTAACATGATCTTGTTTTTTAAAATCACGTTTTTGAAAAATTTATATTTAAAAGTATCTCTTAAAAAAATATATGTAACACGATCTCGTTTTTAAAGATCGAATGATTTTTACTTCTTCTAACGATGAATCCCAACTTTAATCCCTTAATAATTCTTTATGTCAACCATGAAGTGATTATTAATCTCAATTACATAGTTGCTACAATTGTCTATTAAGATTTATAGTGATAGTTAAACTCATTTGTAAATTTGCGTGCGTAACATATGTAACTACAAAATTTTACGTAACTATCGAATGCTACATATGTAACATATAAAATCTTGTTTATAAAAATATCGTTTTATGATCAGGGTCCGAGTATGAACATTAGTTATCAGCATCTTTTTATGATTACATATATATAACGTATAGGTAACAACATATGTAACATATGGGTAACAACAAAAGATTCCACAAATAGTTCATTCCAACAAACTAAGGGTAAGGGGTATACCCATGTGATTATGGTGTCATGTGATAATAAAGTGCACGCCACGTGGCGCCACGTCAGATTCTGGAAAAATCACACCATAATCACATGGCAAGGGGTATACCCATGTGATTGTGGTGGTGTGATAATTTAATGTTTATTTTTGAATTTTTATTTAAATAAAATTAAACATAATAAAATAATATTCATTAATAAAATAAAATTACATTAATAAAAAAAAATTACATTAATTAAAAAAAAACATAACCAAAACCTACGGGATACCATGACGTTCTTTGATCTCCTTTTATTTTTTTTCAATCAAAAAACGTTGGGCGGTTGTTAGTGACTCAAGATCGATACCAAGAATTTCGATCTCTTGTTTTGTTCGTTTCCAATCCATCCTCTCGTCTTGGGCGTTGTTAAATCTTGTCATTTGTTCGACCATTTTCTCGCCGATTTCGTCGTGTCTTGAAACCGATCCCGAGCCTGAGCCCGAGCCCGATTCTTGGGCTTTTGCTTTTTTCTTCCCAATCGGACGGGGTATTTCCACGTCTTCCGGTGCATCTATGTTTAGGTCGTACTTAGATCTACCATCGGAATCGCCCGGACTAGCGTCGATGTCGGTTGATGTTCTTTTTTTGGACGAGCCGGTTCGAGTGGGAGCAATGTATAGTGTTTGCCACTTTGACGAATTCCTACAAATCTCCCAATATTGAATTGGTGTTTCGTCGTCTTTAAACCGGACCGTTGCTCTCGTCAAAATATCGGCATCGCTCTCACCGCTTCTTCGATCCCGCAAAACTTCTTGATAGATCCCGTGAAACTTTACCACCTTCCCATTTATATGAGTCCATTTTGAACTCAATTGGTCCAAACTTCGGTAACCGGGCGGTACACCCATAAAAGATTCATATTTTTCTTGAACCCTTGTCCATAATGTTTTTTTGTTTTGGGCGTTGCCTACAAAAAACAAATATTCAAATTAATAATCATAAAAATAAAAAATGGAAAATTTTAAAAAATACAAAACCAAAATTATTGTTACCAATTATTGGATCCTCCGAGACGTCTATAAACGCCTTAACCAAGAATAGTGGCTCGTCTTTTTCCCACTTTTTTTTTGTATTCGTCCGGCTAGAAGTCTCTTGCGAAACCTTCTTCTTTCCTTTTTTTCGTGAGACATTTAGATTTTCGTCCACGGTTTCTTGTGGCATTTCTTGAGTTTCGGGTACAAATTCTAGTGGTGTACCCGGTTGAGACATTTGGGGTTGGTAGTTAAACATTTGAAAGTTCGGGTTTGGTACGAAGTTTGGGTTGGATAGGAAGTTTGGACTGGGTTGGGTTGAAAGTTGGGGTTGGCCCCAAACGCGTTATCACGAGCCGCGTATTGAGCCCAAAAGTGTTGGTTCTGGTTCGGGTCGTTACTCATTTTTGAGTTGGGGATATTAGAAATGAGTATAGAAGATTAGTAAGTTTTGGTAGAAAATAGTGAGTAGATGATTAGAAATTAGAAGATTGGTGTGTAGAAATTTAGAAAATTGGTGTGAAAAATATGTAGTAAAAATTGGGTATTTAAGTGAGTAAAATTAATATTATTAATTATTATTATTTATTTCAAACGGTAATATTTTATACCGTTCAACGGTACAATTTGTACCAAAAAGAGGGCAATGATCGCGTGATAAATCTCACGCCACAACTTCACGCCGTGGTTTCTTGATCGAGGGGGCGGTGTCGCTTTAGCTTCACGCCGTGATTTGGGGTGCCACATAGGAGACCGGCGTGATTTGGGAATGCATACCGGATACCCTAATACCCCAATTGCCACCACTTGCTAAATGCCTCTACTCTCTGATCCAATATAATAACAATTTTTAAAGTAAAAAAAATGAGCTTCTTTTTCATCCTATAATTGTTGAATCCATAGTTAAAATTTTTGTGAATGCCTATGAAAATCTGCATTGAATTAAAAAATAATCATAAACATATGTAACAAAAAAATATAGTACTAAATCTTTAACTAGAACCTTTTTTTATAAAAATGCTTATTCATCTCGAACAAGACTAGATGTCATTATCATTCATAATTACAAAAACTTTTAGTAAAAATATGTAACATGATCTAGTATATTCTTATTCACCCCGAACCAGACTACATAACATTACTAAAAATATAGTTCTTAGTGTTTGTTTGATGCTTGTCAAAAAATCGGATTATGGAATTACTAAAAACTATATAATAATATATTTTTACATCATTATAGTTTCATCGTTATAGGTTTTTAATCGGATTCTGCACTATATTTTTACATCGAACAAACTATATTTTTATCTATCTCGAATTACTATATATATAGCTGTTAAAATTCATAAACTTTTAATATTTAGAAGTTTTTTTTGGCATAACTATGCTTGTCAACCTGAACTATATTTACTAGGAGTTTTTGAATTAAAAAATAAACAATTGAAATTAGAGTCTAAAAAAATGTTCATCCATTAAAAAAATTTGAACAACCTTTTGGTTGATTTGATGTTTGTAAAGTCCCTATGAAGAATGTGATAATAGTCAAAAGACGTAAATACCCTTTAAGTATTATTACACCATTAAAAAATTATAAATCAATTGCTTTAATCAACAATTTGATCATGTTCATCCAAAGTTTTTAATCAATGAATCAAAATGAGTTTTCATAGTTTGCTTAATTCAATAGAGTTTTCATTTTATAATATCCGTATATATATTAATATATGTACAAATACGTTGTAGACGAGCCAAGGAATCACGCATGTCTCGAAAAAATATTCAAACAGTCGGTCCAAAACGTTTTGCTAGGATTCATGAGGAGATGGTAATATGTTTTTTTTTGCTCGTGATTTGTCTTTCTTTGTTCTTCATTACGCTAATGTTTATTTTATTGATGTTTATGTTATTATGAATACAGAAAATGATGACCCAAACAAAAAATTACCTATTTAACCCTGTTATTTGAACGTACACGGAAAAGGACGGAAGGACGTGCATATGTTGACACATATGATGACACATCAAGAATAATTGTAATTCCTTTCTACTTTTAGCCTTAAGTAAATATCCATGTTTCATGTGTTCTAGTATGCATGAGATTAATAAGGTTTTGATTAAAGCTCCAATCAACTGCTCACTAATAGTCTAGAATTGACTTTCTTGTTTAAGCTCATCAATATATTACTTGTTGAATGAATTGTATTGTGACATATTTGTTTAACATATTCCAATCAATTTCCTTTTTATTTTTTAGCACATTACTTGTTCAAATATATAAAAGTATTTTGACAATATTTTCTTAATATTTTTTTAACAACATTGCAAGAACAAATGAAGAAGTACAAGCCTATAGAGGATGTCAGTGCTACGGTGGATCCTTTTCTACTTGTAATGAATAAAGGGAACTATGGAAATCGCCGACTTTATGGTAGAAGCGTTGCAAATAAGTTGATAAAAAAAGTAGATGGTGCTTGCACATCATACATGATTTCGAAGGGGCTGATGGAATCATTCAAAGAAAACGTTGAAGCTGAGAAAAACCAATTGCTGGAAATGCGGAAAGAATTTGAAGAGGATCGTGAAAGAAAAAAAATCCAAGCTCGAAGCTATGCAAAAAGATATGGACATCCAACGACATAACTTGGAAACTATGATGCGGAAGGTTATGAAACAACTACCACTTGAATATATATATATATATATATATATATATATATATAGGGGAGGGTTCTAGAGAAAACCACAAGTTAGGCGAAAACCGAGAAAACCATTAAAAAACAATTTTACCCAATCATTTAATAATATTTATTTTTTGTTTTATTTATTTATGAGAGTATCAATGTAATATTAAACATTTTTACCAAAAAACATTTTTACACATAGTGTTACGTAAATGTAAACATAAAACAAAAAAGTTATGGTTACGTATTCGTAAATAAAAAAAATTGTTTTCGGATACGTATACGTAAATAAAAAAAATTGCCTAAAATAATGTGGTTTTCTCGGTTTTCATAAAAAAATTATATATATATAGGGTGAAGTTCATAAGAAAACTAACATTTAGGGAGAGAACTAGAGAACTCCTCTTTAAAGGTAAAAAAATAATAAAAAAATCATAACTCAAAATATAAATCAAAAACTAAAAAAGTGGTTCGGAGACCTTGTTTCCCACGTCGGCCTCGTTAAAAAAAAAAACTCAAAAAAATAGTCGGTTTAGCTTTAGGGTTTAGTTTTTGGGTTTAGCTTAGCTTTTAGGTTAGGTTTTTGGATGGGGGGTGGGTGGGGGGGGGTGGGTGGGGGGGGTTTAGGTTTTTTTCAAGTGGGTGGGGGGTTTAGGTTTTGGGGGGCTGGGTGGGGTGGGGTTTGGTTTTTGGGTGGGGTGTGGGGTTAGGTTTTTGGGTGGGGGTGGGGTGAGGGGTTTAGGTTTTGGAGGTGGGTTAGGTTTTTGGGGGTGGTACTACACATATGCAGTATTACGTTTAGGGTTAGGTTTTTGAGGTTAGGGGTTGGGTGCGGTGAGTTTAGATTTTTTGGTGGGGGTGGGTGGGGTGGATGGGTTTAGGTTTTTGGGTGGGGGTGGGTGGGTTTAGGTTTTTGGGTTTAGCTTTTTGGGTGGGTGTGGTGGGTTTACGTTTTTGGGGGTGGGTGTGGGGGGTTTAGGTTTTTGGGTGGGGGTTTAGGTTTTTGGGGTTGTGTTAGGTTTTCTGGGTGATACTACACATATGCAATATTGAAAATAATAAGAAAAAAAAAAGCGACGACTTAATTCTTATTTGTTATAACGTTATTTATACTCAAATGAAAGATAAAGAAATTCTTGATTTAATGGTGCAATTTAAAAAAAAAAATAATAATGTATGCAAAAGATAGAAATGTTTAAATATTTATATATTTTAAGTTCCAATTTTACCCTTCCTCTTTAAAATTCCACCCCTTCTTTTCTTAGTGGTTCTCTAGTTCTCTCATGAACTCGATATATATATATATATATATATATATATATATATATATATATATATATATATAGATGAATAGAATGTTTTAATTTCTCTTTATTATTGTATTTAACACTTTGTGTTAAATATATTGTTATTTGAATTTGGATAAGAATGTTAAAGTATACCATTTGACTATCAATCATACATGGGATATTATTGTTTTGCCATAATTGTGATTGAATGCATATTAGCTAATAGCATTTATGTTATGAAGTTGCATTTGGGTTTAAAAAAGGTTGCATTTACTATAACTAAAATTCGTAAAAATGTTGCATTTACTGTAAAACAAAGGTTGCGGCTTTTCTATTAAAAAGATAATAATGGTTGCATTAAGTCTAGAAAAAGGTTGTTGTTGGTTCTAGTTTGAGAATGATTTTTATCAATTCAAGCGATCACGAGAAGTTTATGTTCACGTATGAAAATTGGTCTGAGAGTCGCTAGGCTGGTTTCAGCCGACTCTCTGAGAGTCGCTAGGCTAGCTTCAACCGACTATCTGAGAGTCGCTAGATTGGTTTCAACCGACTCTCTGAGAGTTGCTAGGTCGGTTTCAGCCAACTCTCAGCGAGTGTCGACAATCTGCCTGACCGACTCTCTCAGGTTTCCTATATATACATGACCATTTTCATAACTTTTGGACCTTCTCTTTCACATAGTTTTTGTCATTGTAATTTTATTTGTTTAGCTTGGTTGAGAGGTTAATTATTTGTGTTTGATCCACCACCCCGGGGGAGCTCACCTGGGGTGGATGGTGGTTGATCGTTATAATCGTTTCATATCCAGAAAGTTACTGCAATCATATGAGTGGATTTCTTAATGAAATCATGGTGTTTTGTTCTTACTTGTATGCTCTTCCTCTTTCATTTCTTTTGATTCATCAATAACAGCTGATCTATAGTTGATTTGTTGATAAGATCTTAACTAAAATCATCATAGCACTGAGATCCAATCGTCTGGGATCTATCAGTTGCATTTTGTAACTAAATTATAATAAATGTTCCATTTTCTTGAAGTGATTTAACTTGCTGTAACTTCTTGGTTTCCCCGACCATTTCTCTGTAGGAGTCATCATATCTATGGCTGAATAAGGAGACATGTTCACTAACACAACAACCGAATAAAGAGCTTTTTCCTAGAATTTCTTTAGCATACCATATCCAAGTAACAAACATCTGTCCTTATTGAGCAAAGTTCTATTTTTTCTTTCTGCCAATCCATTTTGTTGTGGAGTGCCCACAACGGTTAGATGTCTTGCTATACCCTGCTCCCTGCAATACACATTAAATAATCTATTGCAAAACTCTAGGCCATTATATGTTCTCAATCCCTTCACATTTCTTTTAGTCTGTGTCTCTACAAGAGCCTTCCATTATTTGAATTTCCCAAAAGTTTTATCCTTATGCTCTAATACAAACACCCAAAATTTTCTAGAATAATCATCAATTAGTGAAAAGAAAGTACTTAGCACCACCCAAGGACTCAGTCCCTGCAGGACCCCACAAGTCGGCATGGATATAATCCAGGATTCATTTTTTGGAATGTACACCCTTGCTAAACCTGACACTGTGAGATTTTCCTAGTTTATAGTGCTTACAGAACTTTGTTTCACAACACTAACTGATGTTTGTTCAAATCTACGCCTTGTGTACTAATATGCCCCATTCTCTTATGCCATAACCTGGCATGAGTCTCTTGACTACTTTCTGTCACACAAGCATACCCAATTGACACTTGACCTGTCACACCCCCAAAATCCACTAACGAAGTTTTACCGTTAGGCGTGTGACAAACCAGGATCTCAGTCATTAGTTACGTCAAACGACACTATATGTGTTTAAAAAAAACCATTAAATGTCCAGAGTTAATGCAGAAGGGATAAATAAGTAACAAATGCGCAAAACAACCGCGTTCAAAGTCCAGTTTAAATAATGTAGGTAAAGTAGTTTAAATGTTTGGTTAACGATTGAAATGATATTAGGATTCTATGCATGTCCTAGATGTGCATATGTGCCTTAGCGTCCTGAGAAAACATGTAAGAAAAAGTGTCAACACGAGGTTGGTGAGTTCACTGGTTTCAATTTATAATAGCGAAGTTCATAAGAAAACTAACATTTAGTGAGAGAACCAAAGAACTCCTCTTTAAAGGTAAAAATATAATAATAAAAAATCATAACTCAAAATATAAATCAAAAACTAAAAAAGTAGTTCGGAGAACTTGTTTCCCACGTCGTCCTTGTTAAAAAAAAACTTGTAAAAATAGTCGGTTTAGCTTTAGGGTTTAGTTTTTGGCTTTAGCTTAGCTTTTAGGTTAGGTTTTTGGATGGGGGGTGGGGGGGGGTTAGGTTCTTTTGGGGTGGGTGGGGGGTTTAGGTTTTTTTTTTTTTTTTTTTTTTGGGGGGGGGGGGGAGGGGTGTTAGGTTTTTGGGTGGGGGTGGGGTGAGGGGTTTAGGTTTTTAAGGGTGGGTTGGGTTTTTGGGGTGGTACTACACATATGCAATATTATGTTTAGGGTTAGGTTTTTGAAAGGTATGGGGTGGGTGCGATGGGTTTAGGTTTTTGGGTGGGGGTGGGTGGGGTGGATGGGTTTATGTTTTTGGGTGGGGGTGGGTGGGTTTAGGTTTTTTAGGGGGGGTGGGTGGGTGGAGGGTTTAGGTTTTTGGGTGGGGGTGGGTGTGGTGGGTTTAGGTTTTTGGGGTTGGGGGTGGGTGTGAGTGGTTTAGGTTTTTGGGTGGGGGTTTAGGTTTTTGGGGTTGTGTCAGATTTTTGGGGTGATACTACACATATGCAATATTGAAAATAATAAGAAAAAAAAACGACGAGTTAATTCTTATTTTTATAACGTTATTTAAACTCAAATGAAAGATAAAGAAAATTTTGATTTAATGGTGCAATTTTTTAAAAAAAATAATAATGTATGCAAAAGATAAAAATGTTTAAAGATTTATATATTTTAATTTCAAATTCTATCCTTCTTCTTTAAAATTCCACCCCTTATTTTTTTAGTGTTTCTCTAGTTCTCTCATGAACCCAACATTTTATATATATATATATATATATATCAATATGTAGCTAACCTATGTTCATGCTTACTAAAGCGCTCACAACCGAAGTTGACTGTTTGTTTGTGTTTGAATGCCTCCCACCATGTTTATCAACAATGGTGTCGCGTTTAGGTCAATATTACACCCGTTCGACCTCCAATCGAGTTAGCGCGAGCCTAGTAGTACTGCTCAAGATTACCTCGCTATGCTCATATTAAACGGTTCGATGTGTAAGGATTTTCAGGATAGAATGTTACGCTTAGTCTTAATAAGTGACAATATATATGAATTACAAAAGTCAGTGTTTGTGTCATGTTTTCTCCCCCAAATTAAAAACAGTAAAGGGGCCGTGAAACTTACCTGAGTTGTGTAAGCGTAGGTAGTTAGCACCATACTAGGATGCAACAAAAACCATACATAGATAGCACGAGGATAGTCTACAAATGTCCTAGTATAATTTATGACAGTTAAGAACACGTAAGAGTTTGTGACAACAACACGGAATATCGAACGTCTTAAAACATACTTAGGAGTAACGAGTAGACAAAAACATCATTGGGATCAAAGGATCCTTAGTTTATTATTTATTATGAATGTGTTACGTACAACCCGTCACCAAACACCAATATTAATATAACATAAATGTTTGCGTGTTTTTATGTACTAAATAATAATTTTAGGAAAAAATATAATTAATTATATTATTTTTAAAACATAAATAATGCTTACAAAAAGTTTATAAATCCAATCCCGATCCTACGGGTGTTTTTCGGGTTCAACACGTATTACTATAGTATTATAATAATATAGGGATTATTTTTGTTTAAAAATAATATAATAAAAAGTTGTTTAAAAATAAAATGGGGTGGGGGACTCAAACCCGGGTCTTCCCAACATCCATGCACCTTAACCAGCCCGCCCGCTAGGGTAATCGCATACAGAACCCGACTTCAAATAGTTTTAACACCGATGGTTCCTGTGTTCTTCCCCCCTACGCATCCCGATCCAAAAATCCATCCCCAAACCTTCGAATTCGATCGAGACTGAACCAACGACAAAGGGGTTTTGTTCATCAGTGATGTGCGAATGTGTGTATGAGTTTAATTGCAAAATCATTAAGTCTAGGATTGTTTAATTACATGTTTAAAAACCGAAACCCTAGTTTAAGAACACGAATTCAAATTGATCGAATTTGATAAGATTATCGTTTAAAATGATGGGGCTTTCAATAAGCAGAGGATTGCGATTCTAACCATGTAATTTAATTAGATTATGATTGTGTGTAGATTAGGGTTCGACTAAACCGAGACCGCGATGAACCCTAGAATCAGTGCATGATAAATTCGATAATGTAAGCCCCAATTAGTTTAGGGCTTTCAATCTACAGACCAAGACGAAACTGAGAATGTGCTTAATTATCAAAATGGAGTTCAGATTGATGGTGTTCGGCTAAGACGTGTTCTGACTTGCGTGGCTTGATCTCCGGCGACACAGGCTTCGTCTTCGATCGAATTGGATGGCGTAACAGGTTCCGTGGGACTCGTTTATGGTGCACATGTGTTCAATTTGCGAAAATAACAGACACATTAAGTGAATTTGATCGTGATTGAGGAGGTTTCGACGGTTATGAGTTCAATGCCCATAATTGGGATTAATTCAAATCAATGATGTTGTTTAAGGCCCTAATGACGATCGTTTATGATGTTAAAGTGCATTTCAGTTACAAATTTAGACAGTTATTCGGTTATGGCTTTGAATTTGGATCAAGAACTCGTGATTTTGACTTTCAAAAGTAAAAGTGTAGGTCCAGATTTCACTCAGAAATCTCACAGATGATTGATTCTCCACACACAAAGGCGGAAACAGTGTGTATGGAGGTGAAACAGAGGATAGAAACAGATTTGGTGAAGATAACAGACTGAACACACTCACAATCAACACAAATATGATATGAAATTGTAAGAACAGTGCACAATACTAAAAATACAGATTGTAATGATTGATGAACAATAAAAGAGAAGGTTCAGGGTTACAGTCACTACTCACACCCTAATCCTTCTCAAACTAGGCTATTTATAGTAATTGATAGGTATCGAAACTATGTCAACCGAAACTACCAGTTTCGGTTGAATATTTACAAGTGAATGAATACCCTGTCAAAACTACTATCTATCGAAACTACTAGTTTCGATTGAACATAACTCAATCAAAACTTAGTAGTTTCGATGACCTAGACTTAACTAAAATAAAGCTGTAAAATACAGAAACTGAAATTACAATAAAAGTAAGCTAAACTAAGATTGCTCTAAATACAATAATGACAACAACTTAATAAAATTACAAGACTCTACAATCTCCCCCTAAGCTGTTGCATTACTGTTTTCAGCCCTTCACTGACCAGCTGGTCCTTTAGTCGGCTTCTGGATGTAAGGCCTGACATGCAGGGTCACAACCCATTGATATGCCTTTGCATCCACCTCATCGTCATCACTGTAGGCTTGAATACGATTCTTGAAAAGCACCTCCAGATCATCCGGTTGAAACTTAAGCAACTCCATCGATTCAAAGATCACCATATCTTCCTTGCCTTCACACTCAATCACGACACTTCCAATATTTGGATTGTAGTACCATTTCTTGAAGGTTTGGAGTTGAACAGGCACGAATTTGGGAAGAGTTATGGTTTTGTGGGTTTGTGCTGGATTGTACCTCAAGAAGACATAAAGCTTCATGGTCTTTGGATGAAACCTAGTCTTTGAAATCTTTTTCTTCGTCTTTCTAGGCTTCATTCCCTTAAAGTCACAGTTCACCTCGTTGTGCAGGAAGTGTTCAAAATCAGAAGCCATCATCACTTTCCCTGGATTTTGAAGGGGAAGCTTGGCTAGATCCCTCAGATCATAGAAGGGAAGAGTTTGGAAATCTGTCATGTTTTTGAAGTGTTGAACTCCTCCCTTGTATCTTCTGATTATAAACAGCTTTCTATCAGCATCATATTTCCATCCAACTGGATGCCTCTTCAGCTCCTGATGTTCTGCAATCCACTAATATGTCTGAGGGCTCTCCTCCTGTACAATTTTTCTCAACCACGGTTTCTTTGGGTTTGGATAGTTAGGATCAGGAGTAGGTTGAGTTAGAGCTTGAGTGGCTTCAGGTACTGTTGGAGTGGGTTCTTCAGTCACAACAGGCTTCACAATATTGACTTGGACATCTTCTTCAGCTTGATTCTCATCAGATAAAGCTTGAATTTCATCTCCTTCTTCTATAAAGTATCTGACTCTTTCAGTCTCTAGCTCTTCAGTAGGTAAGATTTCTGGATATAGATCATTGTAGGAAAAGTTTTTGATTTCATCTAAGAGGGCATTGTGCTCATCGTTATATGCCACATCTTCTTCATCAAGAATTACCATCTCAACATCAGTCTCAGTTCCCTTCCCTCGCTTCCTAGCTTCTCTTCTTTCACTTGCTGAGGGAAGGTCGAACTCTTTCTCTTTAATTTTAACCTCCACAGCTTCCTTTGTCTTAGTGGCAGGTTCGGAGAAGATGATCACTGCTGATTCTGGATTTGTGACCAAGGCAGGGGAAGAGGGTTCAACACCCGAGGTGGTCTCCCTTGAGCTGTGGAGGTGGCTGCTTTTTGCTAGATAGGCTTGACTAAAGAAGCCTTGAGTTGTTCAACTAATTCAACCATGGCTTTGAATTCCTCCTGTTGTTTTGAGATGAGATTTTGTTGGGTTTCAAGTAGAGTTCGCTAGACCTCAACCTGGGTATGTAAGCCCCCAACTTCCAGCTTCAAGTCTTTAACCTCTTCTTTACACTCATTCAACTCAGTTCTTAACCTTCAATCATTGTCTCTTTCTCTTTAACATGATCCTGTAATTTCTTCACTTCAAGGCTTAAGGTCTTGTCTCTTGGTACTGATGATGTTGGCTCATGAGATGGTGATGTAGGTGGAGTAGGGATGTGTATATGACGAGGTGATGGTGGTGGTGTAGGGATGGGTGAATGTTGTGGAGATGGAGGTGGTGTGGGGATGTGTGCATGTTGTGGAGATGGAGGTGGTGTAGGTTATGGTGTTGGCTGTGGTGATGGTGGAGGTGTGGGTTGTGGTGTACCAAAAACTGAGTCAGAAGAAGATGACATATCTTCGAACCCGGTCTTTATCTTCTTGGCCTTAGGATCTTTAAGTTCAGAATCAGAGTCTGAGTCGGCTTGTCTCTTAGATAAGGATGCAGGTGATGTAGGGTTTAATAACCCGTGTTTATATGTCGTGTTGTGTGCGTTTTAGTTAGTTTTTTATGCATCTTTGTGCAGTTTTATGTGTGTTTGTGGTTGTGTCTACCTCCCAAGTTTTGTGCGCTAAGTGAGCGGGGAACGGAAGCGAAGCAGTTGGACTCAAAGCACAAGAGTTGAAAAAAGTCAAAAAGTCAAATTGCCGAGATTTCTGAAGACCTGGGGAAGAACCTTCGCGGTAGGCGAAGAAAATAAAAGACGCGCCCAACTCTTTTGTCCCTCGCGGTATGCGAGGGAATTGGCCATGATCTTCGCGGTACGCGAGAAACCAGTTGTACAGGAAAATTAACCTAAATCAGGTTTTCACCATGTGTAGCCCCTATTCCGATCTATTCCCGATTCCAGCCGTTCCAGAGCTCCAAGAAGGCAATTTCTACCATACTAGGGTCGATTGTTCTTAATATTTCATGATTGTAAGTCCTAGTACACTAGTTTTGATTGTTGTTATGAGTATGAGTTTCTAAATCTCTTGTAGTCCTCTTTAGGTCTAGGGTTTTGTAGACATTTGTGAACTCTTGAATGACTAGCTTTGGTTTGTAATCTTGATTGGGATGTTAAGCCATATGATTTCATTTATTGATTGATTTTGAATTGTTGTTCAAGTCTCAATAGTCTCGGGTTTCTTTACATCAGGGACAACTTGGGGGTTGGATTATAGTTGGTTTATCATTGATGGTTGTGTGAGAATAAGTTTTATTCACAACGGGTTCTCATATTATCACTGAATTCAATTGAACCGTATGATTATGTCTATGTAATTGCTTGCTAACTATCTTGAAGGAACTTGTGTTTGCATACCCGAACCCCGGAGAGGATTACCTTTCTCAGTATTGTTTTAAACCCAAATCCAAATCAGTTGTTATTGTTTTCTGTCTTTAAATATTGTAACAAAGTAACACTTTCCACATACTCCTCCTGGATACGATACTCTACTTACCCTTACTAATTAAGGTGTTTAAGTATTGTTTTTGATTGACCAAACGACATCGGTCAAAATGACGCCATTGCCGGGGAGTTAGTGCGCTTAGTGTTAATTTGTTATTGTTTGCGACATCTCACAAAAAATCAAAATTCTTATTTACTTTTCTTGTCTTATTTTATTTTGTTTTGTTCAGTGTTACACGGGTTTTCTTGTTTGTGTTGTGCAGGTGATTTTTCAGTTGTATGCATCATACAAGATACTCCAACAAATCCTCCCCATTGCTTTTTGATCCAGAAATTGAGAAGACTGCCAGACAGAGCAGAGTTTTTTATAGAACTAACAGGGTAGTGTCTTCTCCAATCAACATGGAAAATAAATCGGATCATGGGAAGCAATCTGATCTGCCTCCTGCAGGTCAATTACCACCAGAACAACAAGCCACCTCGGGCATGTTTTCATCATCTATTCCTCCACCTAGAACATATGAGAACCTCAACCAACCCACTAGCCAAATCCCACCATTACCAAACTTTGGCCACTCCCTACCACCAGTGTACAGGAGACAGGATACAGGTGTTCGGTTTGAAAGGCCAAATAAGCATCAGTTTGATCACAGGTTGCCACAGCAACCACCTCAACATGATATTCCTGCACCGATCCCACCACAACAGCAACCTGTGAACATGCCAAGAAGACCGGGTCCTAGGAATGCCATTCCTCCTGTTGACAATCTAGGATGCATTCCAAGGAGACATGACATGGTTAGAGGGATTGAGAGCCATTTCAGACCATCCATTACTTATAATACATCTCCAGTTATCATTCCACAACAACATAGAAGGTCATTTGAAGTTCGCTCTCAAGCAATTCAGAGTTTGCCTAAGTATCATGGTCAGGGAACTGAAGATCCATACTTGCATCTGAGTGCTTATGATGCCATGTGCAACACCATTGGGGGACAGGGATTCACACCTGATGATGTGAAAGTGGCGTTGTTCCAATTCACCCTTGCAGACAAGGCTCAACAGTGGTTTCATTCTTTGCCTTCTGCTTCTATCTACACTTGGGGTGATATGCAACAACAGTTCTTGGATGAGTTCTACACCAATCAGAGAACTAGTGATGCTAGGAAGAATATCAGGAACTTCCAATAACAATCTGGGGAGCTGTTTCATGAAGCCTTCCTTAGGTCCAAGATGTTGATTAAGAACCGCCCCCACCACGGTTTGCAAATGTGGGAGATGCTAAATGCCTTCCATGAGGGTTTGACAGATGATGATTCCCGAGACCTAAACTCTATTTCTAATGGTACCTTTGGTACAAATTATGAGGATGTGGACTGGGATTACATGGAGAGAATGGCAGTGACATCCAAGACGAAAGCCGAATCTTCAAGGCGGGCTAGAAATTCGGTGGTAAGAGCAGTTGATAGCCCTAGTGTTGAGGCAAGCAGGTTAGAGAAGCAAGAGAAGCAAGTTGCAAACATGAGCACGGGGGGCCAACCGTATGAGGTATGTGATCAGTGTGGAGAGTTAGGGCATAATGGTGCCACTTGTACAGGTACTTTTGAAGATGTGAATTATGTGCAAGGGGGTGGTCGAAACAATGATATAAACTCCAACAAGTACCACCCGAGCCTTAGAAATCATCCCAACTTTCGTTATGGGGATGCCTCAAATCAAGCTAACCCATTTTCAAGGTAGTGGTCAAAGAGCTCAACAACCATTCCCACCCCGAAACCAAAACTTCAGTCAAAACAACAACCAACGGGGTTATCAAAGGGGGAATGAGCAAGGAGGTTCATCTGGATCCTCTAATCAGAGCAGTGAGGGTGCAGTGTTGGATCTCTTGAAGTCTATCCAACAAGACTTGGAAAAGAAGAGCCAAGCCGATGATGTGCGTGATAAAGCCTTCCAAGTCATGACTACTCAAATAGGACAGTTTGCCACTGAAATAGCTGAATTGAAGAAGAGTAGTGGAAAGCTTCCAAGTGATACGGTGACCAACCCATCTCATCACACTTCGGGGAACAAGAACATGAAGAACAACCACGTGGGCAAGGTTAGTACTCTCTGAAGTGGTAAGGTTTATGATAACAAGGTTGCACCTCCACCACCTTTTGTTGATGGTGTGGTGGAGGACATTGATGAGCATGATGTCAGTGATGATGAACCCGAACCGATTCCGATTACATGGGTTGCTTTTCCAAAAGAACCACCTTTTCCTAAAAGCTTGATCTGAATGCACGAGTCAGTGCAATTTTGACTGATTCTCTTACACCTAAACTCCCAGATCCAGGAGCGCCCATAATTTCTTTACAAGTGGGTGATTTCAAAATGAGCAAGGCATTGTTGGATCTTGGAGCAAGTGTAAGCATCCTTCCTAGGAGTTTGTATGACCAATATGACTTTGGTCCTCTACGTCAAGCCAATACCACCGTGGTGTTGGCGGATTTGACCCCTAAACTTCCAAGAGGGATGGTTCGTGATGTGATAGTGAGAGTGGATCAATTCTACTATCCGGTGGATTTCTTGGTTCTTGACTATGTGGAATCTGAAAAGGTCACTGAACCAATTGTCATTTTGGGTCGACCCTTCTTAGACACATACCACTCTTTGATTGACTGTCGCTTAGGCACAGTTGATATGACATTTGGCAATAGAAGGGTCCGTTTAAATATCTTTTCAAATGAATCTAACCCTCTGCCAAGTGATGAATGCTTTATGACAGACATCATTAAAGGATGCTATCCTCATTCTGAGGTTGAATCCACAGAGTAGTGTTTTGTTTGTGACAGGGTTGAACATGAACTGGAGCTTGATTTGAAGGAGGAAGAAAAGCTTGTTGAAGCTCTAGCTGTGAAGGATGGTAGACCTCCATGGACACATCATGTGGAGAGTTTACTAACAGAGATTGACTCGGGGCTACAACCATCACTTGTAAGCCCCCCAAAGGTAGAGTTGAAGGACCTCCCCAAAAACCTAAAGTATGCATTTCTGGGGAGGGTGAGACTCTACCTGTCATCATTGCATCCAATCTGGATGAAAAGCAGGAGGAGGTAATACTGAAGGTACACCAAGATTACAAGGCTGCAATTGGTTAGACCATTGTTGATTTGAAGGTTGTTAGTCCCTCCATTGTGATGCTCAAGATCATCACAGACACAGATGCAAGACCTTCACGGGATGCTGCCACATCGAAGGATCACTTTCCTTTTCCATTCATTGACCAAATCATAGAGAAATTATCAGCTCAGAAATTTTACTGCTTTCTAGATGGTTACTCAGGTTATAACCAAATAGCCATACATCCTGATGATCAGGAAGAGACCACCTTCACATGCCCTTATGGTAACTTTGCCTTTAGGTGGATGCCATTTGGGTTGTGTAACGCACTGACCACCTTTCAAAGGTGTATGATAAGTATTTTCTCAGACATGGTTGGGGAGTCACTTGAGGTCTTTATGGATGACTTTTTAGTTTTTGGCTCATCGTTTGATTTGTGTTTAAATGAATTATCTAAAGTTTTGCAACGATGTGTAGAAACTAATTTGGTCTTAAGTTGGGAAAAGAGCCATTTCATGGTTCAAGAGGGTATTGTGTTGGGTCATGTTGTGTCAAGTCGGGGGATTGAGGTAGACAAAGCAAAAATTAGTGTTATTTCAACATTACCTCCCCCGATGAATGTTAAGGGTGTGCGCTCTTTTCTAGGGCATGCCGGGTTCTACCGTAGGTTTATTAAGGGATTTAGTTTCATCACCATGCCTTTATGTAACCTACTTCTCAAAGATGTGCCTTTTGAATTTGATAAAAAAATGTTTAAATGCTTTTCATGTTTTAAAAAGATCAATTAGTACAAGCCCCAATTTTGCAATCACCAGACTGGAATCTTCCTTTTGAAATAATGTGTGATGCGAGTGATTATGCAGTTGGGGCTGTTTTGGGTCAAAAGGTAGACAAGAGACCTGTTGTTATTTATTATGCAAGCAAGACCCTCTCTGGTGCTCAATTGAATTATACACGACAGAGAAAGTGTTGCTTGCAGTTGTCTATGCCTTAGACAAATTCCGGTCTTATATTTGGGGTAGCAAAGTAATTGTGTATTCTGATCATGCAGCTGTCCGATATTTGATGGAAAAGAAGGATGCCAACCCTAGGTTGATCAGGTGGGTCCTTTTATTGCAGGAATTTGATATAGAGATCTGGGACAAGAAAGGATGTGAAAATTTTGTGGCTAACCATCTGTCACGGATTCAAAGGGAAGAGGAGGATGTCACTCCTGAGATTAATGAACGTTTCCCTGATGAGTGTTTAATGTCTATTTCATCTTCTGACCCCTGGTATGCAGGTATTGCTAACTATTTAGTTACATGTACTATTCCTGAAGACTGGACCAAGAAGAAGAAGAACAAATTCCTGACAAAGGTCAACCAATACATCTTGGATGAACCAGATTTGTTCAAGGTGGGAGCTGACCAACTCATCAGGCGTTGTATTCCTGAATCTGAGATCCCGACAGTATTGGAGCTTGCACATGCATCTGCGTGTGGTGGCCATTTTAGTGGCCAGAAAACAGGGCATGTGAACTTATCTTGTGGGTTATTTTGGCCCACTATCTTTAAGGATGCCTTTGAATTTGCTAGAACATGTACAAATTGCCAAACGATGGGTAGTATCACAAAAAGGAATGAGATGCCCATGCAACCAATCCTCGTTGTTGATATTTTTTATGTTTGGGGGATTGATTTCATGGACCCATTCCCAAATTCTTTTGGAAATTTGTACATCTTGGTGGCCATTGACTATGTGTCAAAATGGGTCGAAGCAATTGCCACCAAGACCAACGACCATAGTGTGGTTTGTAAGTTTGTACAGTCTAACATTTTTTCTAGATTTGGGCTCCCTCATGTGATCATAAGTAATGGGGGATCTCATTTTAAGAATTTTCATTTTGGAAAAATTTTGAAACGCTATGGTGTAGACCACCGGATTGCCACACCTTACCATCTACAAACAAGTGGACAAGTGGAAGTGTCCAATAGGCAAATCAAAGAAATTTTGCAGAAAACAGTACGGTCTGACCGCAAGGATTGGTCAAACAAACTAAATGATGCCTTGTGGGCATACCGTACTGCATATAAAACACATATTGGTACTACTCCATACCGGTTGGTCTATGGGAAGGGATGTCACTTACCTGTTGAGTTGGCTCATCGAGCATTATGGGCTATTAAAAATGTTAATCTTGATTATGATGTTGCAGTAAGCAAAGACAGTTATGCTTGAGTGAGTTGGAAGAACTAAGGGATGATGCATATGAGAGTGCCTCAGCCTACAAGGACAAGATGAAGAAGGTGCACGATGCAAAGATCCGGTTGAAAACCTTTGTAATTGGTCAAAATGTGTGGTTGTTCAACTCACGACTGAAGCTCTTCCCGAGTAAGTTAAAGAGCAAGTGGACAGGTCCTTACTTGGTGACTAAGGTGGGTCACTCGGGTGATGTTGAGATTGAGGACTTTGAGGACCATTTGCGTAAAATAGTGAATGGCCATCGTTTGAAGCCGTACTTAGATCCTAATGACATCAATGGTCTGGACAAGAAAGTGGAGGTGTTGTTCTTGAGCATTCTAGAAGATGGAGACACGTAACTAATATCAGGTACACCGCGTCTGGCTGAAGACGTTAAACTTAGCGCTCTTAGGAGGCAACCTAAGTTTTACTTTGTCTAGTTTTGTTTTATTGTTTGAACGTTGTGGGTGTGTTCCCTAGAAACCCTCACGAGACTAAACTCGTCCACTCGGGCTACCGAGGGGTTTAAATGGCTTGGTGCATACGCTAAATGCATTCGTGATGCCTACGAAAGTGAGTTAGGATTTTACTGCTTATTTTGTTGTTTGTTGTGTAATTGACCAAGTGTGGGGAAGCCTTTGAGGTGCTTTGGGCTCATTTATGTGCCATTGAGGGCAATGCACTAGTTCTTGGGGGGTAGGGAACCATTTGTTGAGTTTTATAAATTTTGATGTGTTCGGTATGTTTTTGTAGTTTGTCCAAGTTTTGTAGGTTTTCGTGTCGATTTTGGCAAGGAAAATGGCGGGAAATCACGTTCCAGGTATGTAAGTACTTCAATAAAGTGTTGGAACAATTTTTGAAGAAATTGGAAAATTTTGAGTTTTTGAGGATTGAAAATTTTTCAAAGGCAAAATCTCATTTTTGCAACTTTTCTTTCGGTCACCAGCCCCCCCTCGCGGTACGCGAGACTCCTTGGCCAGCTCTTCGCGGTACGCGAGAGCTTTGGTCATCCGACAGCCTTTCCAGGTTCGCGGTACGCGAAGATTTGGTTGTCCGGCAGTGATGCTTATCCCTCGCGGCACGCGAGGGACCAGTCCCATTTCCTCGCGACACGCGAAATTCAAAAAAAAAATCTTATCTTTGTGATTCCGTCGTGTCTTTTATTTTTAATTGCTTTTTGTTATTGAGTCGATATGATGCTCTTGGGTGTTGCTTGAGCATATTTCTGCAGATTTGGAATTAATTGCCCGTACTCAATCTCCATTCGGGTGATGATTTCCGACTTCCGCTTGATTCTTGCATAAGGCTGCCCGGTTTCATCTGTGGAGCATGATCGAGAATGAAATGTTATACGATCACATATCCAGCTAAGTTCTTTATTTTTGTATATGTCTTTTCGTTTTTGTTTCTCTTCCAACATTAAGGGCAATGTAGTGTTTAAGTGTGGGGAGGGAGACGTTAGTCTAAGTGTTCACTGAGTCTGTATAGTTTAAAAATGTTAAAAATCCATAAAAATTAAAAATTTTCAAAAATGTCCTTGGATTAGAATCTGTGCAGTTACATGGGAAATGATAGGTACAATTGGAACTATGCTTGTGTGTGATTAAATTGAATAATAAATAGAAAACGCATCTGATTTGTAATGTTTTGGTAGGCTCAGCCGATCTAAAGAGCTTAAATATCCTGATAGTGTATCTAGGTTTAATTGATAATTAATTCAGGATGTCTTATGGGTTCTCATCTTAGGGGTGCCAGCAAGGTCGAAACTGTCAATATAGGGTGATAGGTACCACTGTAAGCAAAAGTTTATTAGTTTTTAAAATTACTTGGCACATAACTTTCTTTTATGAAAATAATCCGAAAGTTGACGGCGCCCGCATCCATTATCCATATTGCATGAGCTTAATTAAATCAATAGAAAGCTTGAGTTTCGTGTACGTGTTTCCCTTCGGGATGGTGACTTGGAGGATACACCCATGGGCGAGACTTAAGTGATCAATATTGGATGACTAAGTTAGGATTATGTGTTTCCCTTCGGGATGATGACTTGAAGGATACACCCCTATTCCGAAGCTTATGAATTTCATTGCTTAAGAACTGCAGCCTACGTGTTATATATCGTGTTCCAGCGTGATTGAAACACCACTGGGTTAGGTTCATTCATAAAATAATAATAAAAGCTCAAAAACATGCATCCATTGATCCATAATTCCATAATTTTAAAAACTTGTAGATTAGTGTTTATAGTGGTGGGATATCTATATGGTTTAACCAGTGCCTAAAAAAGACTTTGAGATGGGATCAGACTAAGTTGTAACTTCCTGAGTGTGAGACCCATAGACAAACTGTTGCTTGGTAATGAATAGGATTGTACAGTAGTTTTGATTTTTGGTATGAGTATGAGTGGCTAAATCTCTTGTAGGCCTCTTTAGGTCTAGGGTTTTGTAGACATTTGTGAACTCTTGAATGATTAGCTTTGGTTTGTAATCTTGATTGGCATGTTAAGCCATATGATTTCATTTATTGATTGAATGATTTAAACTTCATTGATTGATTTCGAATTGTTGTTCAAGTCTCAATAGTCTCGGGTTTCTTTACATCGGGAACAACTTGGGGGTTGGATTAAAGTTGGTTTATCATTGATGGTTGTATGAGAATAAGTTTTATTCACAACGGGTTCTCATATTATCACTGAATTCAATTGAACCGTATGATTATGTCTATGTAATTGCTTGCTAATTATCTTGAAGGAACTTGTGTTTGCATACCCGAACCCCGGAGATGATTACCTTTCTCAATATTGTTTTAAACCCAAATCCAAATCAGTTGTTATTGCTTTTTGTCTTTGAATATTGTAACAAAGTAACACTTTCCACATACTCCTCTTGGATACGATACTCTACTTACCCTTACTAATTAAGGTGTTTAAGTATTATTTTTGATTGACCAAACGACATCGATCAGCAGGGTGCTCTGTCCCTTTATCAGAATCGGAATTGTAATAGTCAGAACCATATATCCCTGCATCCAGAGCCCCACTAGACTCTGCAACCTCCTCCTCATCTCCTTGAATACCAGCTTCAACATTAACCATTGGCTCTATAGCTATCTGTACTTCCTCAATAAAAGGAGCTTCTAGCACAGGCTCATCAGCAGGTTGCTCTTCTTCTTGAATGATAGGGATTTCAATATCAACTTCATATTCAGCCTCTTGATGTTCCCTTGATCTTTTTCTACCTCTACTTCTTCTTCCTCAGATGAGTCATTATCTTCTTCAATTGGTAGATCAGGATCAATATCTGGTACAAATTTTTCTTCCTCACCAATTACACGACCAAATAAGGGGATATCAGTAATAACTCTATTTGTTCTCTTGTTTTTTCTCTTCATGTAGCTCAGAGTCTTTGCTCCCATATGATCAAACACCAAGATATTTCCTCCCTATTGAAGATTTGGATGTAGATGATTTATGATTATCTGAAGAAATCTGGGATAGACTAAAAACTTCTCTTTCACAGCCCTAGTTAGATTCTCTTTAAGTTGTGTGAATACCAACCCTGAAACATTGTAGTTCCTGCGTTTGATCAAGCCCAATACAGAAGATGCCATCATTGCATTTGCAGAGTCAAAACCACCTTTTCTAATTGACATGTGATGTGCACAAAGTAGTTTGAATTAAATGACTCAAAACAACCTAAATGAAACACTAAGTAATACTCTAGACTCTCTAAAGAACTAAACTACCGACAGGCAAGTGAACCTATCGAATGTAGTAAAGCCTAAGTAAGTCCAGATATCGAACCCAAAAGACCTCTACAGAAAACACTAACTAGAAACTGAAAGACTTATCCATACAAAAATGCTTAAATAAAATAATAATAAAGAAGGGGGGTTTTGCTCACAACTAAGAGTAACTTAAAAGAAGGATTAAAGAGAAGACTACGAACGCAAACGAAAGTTGAAACGAAAACCAGATGGAGAAAGAACACTACCTAGGCTCGAATCCTACACATGCTTGACAAAGGTTCTGACGATAAGGGAACTGACGTGATACCAGGATCTTAAAATACTAAACTCAAAGGAAACCTAGAGCACCCTCGACCCTTCTCAAGGATTGTCAACCAAGAAACCTAAAAGCCGTTAAACCACCGGTTGGATGGATTTCCCTCACAGGTCCTCCAATTTACTCAAGAAGTATCCGCTAGACAATCTACCTCACAGCGCGAAAGTCTCAATACACCTAAGTGCAAGGGATAACTAGGATTTTCCTATTGGATTCGGTAAACACAGATATGAGACAAACTAGCAAGATCTTCTCACAAAGCCTTTAAACTAGCAATCTAACACCCTAGACAAACCGACAATCTCTCACCTCATAGCTATCGAGATTGGTTGCACATCTAAACTATCTATATCAAGAAGATTACCCTATGGTGAACTCGTACGCAGTTAACCACCCACTAATCAAAGACACACAGTAATTGATCTAGCATGCACCTATTACATGAAAGACATTCACCAAGGCACACGAGGAGTAAATCATCAATCCATAAACAATCATAGACACACATAAAACATCCAATAATCCAAACCAAGTTTGTTACATCATGAGTTCATCACATGCAAATCATCCAAAACCGGATAAAACCTAATGTCAATCATATGTATTCATCAACACCTAGGTAGTTCTAAGAGTTTAGCCACTAAACATGACAAAAACCATAGTTAGCATCAATTCGAAGCACAAAAGAAACATGGGAATTGAAGATAAACAAGGAAAAACACAACCGAATGATTAACACCCGAGGAAATCGATCTCAGTGATCCCTAGCTTCAATCCTTGCCTTGTATCCTTTGAAATCGCCCTTTTTCGTCTCTTCTTTTCGCCTGCAGCCGTTCCTTCGATTCTGTCTGTCTCTAGGGTTTCTAATTTTTGGATTTTAAAACAATTTCTGCGAAAAACCACCCGTCGCGTAGCGTGACGGGATCTTGAACACTCCTCGCGTAGCGCGAGGGCCCCAGAAAAGACAAAACAGTCGGGCAATCATTAAAAGGGCAATTCTGACATTTTACAGTCCTCGCGTAGCGCGAGGAACTTCCAATACCTGTCGTGCTACGCGACAGGGGTAAAAATCCAGAAAGTTTCTTTTTATCCACAGCCCTCTCGCACGAACCGGAAACTCGTTCTTCTTCGTTTTCAATCATATCCGCTTCCTTTGTGACCTAACAACCAAAATATATAGAAATATTAAGTACAAGCAGTTATAGAAGAAAACCGAAGCAAAACAAACACAAAGTGGGAATAAAATTGACAGTAAAATGCATGTATTTTGCAATACATCAACATGCAATGGATGAAAACATGTACAAAGTATCTCCAGTGAGTTCTTAATGATTTGGCCACTCTTGAATTCATCTGGATGGCCCATTCTTCTAAAGCATTCCTTTATGTAAAAGCTTGGAAATCTATTGGTGCTTTTGGATTATCATTAAACAACAACACTTGTCTTATTGTGCCTTCAGGAAATAGAACCTCTTTCTCACTAACTGTGGCCCTTATGTGCTCCACATTATCAACAGTAACTAACTCAGCAGTTTCCCAGAACTCTCTAATAGATGCTTCAAAGACAGGAAGGTTGTGACTGATCGCAAAGCTGATGTTTGAATTAGCAAGGAAATTCTGGACTGGAACGAACTCGGAACTCTTTGGATCATTAGCATAAAGGAAAGCACAAACATGGTGCCTTTTAACAAATAGTAGATCCATATCTGTAAACACACAAGATTAATCAAGTTTGATACTTAGAGAAATTTCAGAATAAGACTGATCGAAACTCTTTGGTCCAACACTTAGACAATTTCTAAAACAAACCATATCGAAACTACTAGTTTCGATCAAAACAACAAGTTTCGGTCAACACTTAGAAGATTTCAGAATAGGCCTTATCGAAACTACTAGTTTCGATCGAAATAACAAGTTTCGGTCAACACTTAGAAGATTTCAGAATAGGCCTCATCGAAACTACTAGTTTCGATCGAAACAACAAGTTTCGGTCAACACTTAGAAGATTTCAGAACTGGGTAACCGAAACTAAATAGTTTCGGGCGATGATACTTAAAACTTGGGAAAATTTGGGTATCGAAACTACTAGTTTCGATTGAAAGCCTGTTTAAATTTTGAAAAACCTATTTTAAAAGAAAAAACACCCCTTTTATCGAAACTACTTAGTTTCGATGCCATCCCTTGAACATACTTAAACACACAGAATCAAGACTCAAAGAAATTTACAGACTCAAATACATATGAAATAGATGAAAAAGATAAAAGAAGGAGTAAGAGTAGCCTGTGAGTTTCGAAACTCCATCTTACCGATGATTAAAAGAAAAATCTGCAAGTATGTACACAAAGATGTAAGATATTAACAACGGTGAGTCTATGAACAGAAACTAAGCCTTGATCGGCCATTAAATGAAGTGTTATTCATGAAAATATTTCCATTTCAATCCCTAGGTTTGTTCACCTGACTTTTCAAAAAGAAACCTTAACAAGATCGTTACTTGATGATGAAGATGATGGAGACGACGGGGGAGTCAGGTTACAGATACTGATTTTGCAAGCTTAGACCAAGGGCTTGAGAGATTTTTGTATGTGAAAGTGAAGGTGTAAAAGATTCGGAGAGGGTAAAGTGAGGCTTGACGACGACAAAACCTGATTATGAAGTCATTTAATTTTCCCATGTGGCAAAAGACAATTTTGACCCTACTAGTTTCGATAGAGTAAAGTAGTTTCAGGTGACTTGGAAGTTTTGGGTGACTGAAATAGTTTCAGATGACTTGGAAGTTTTGGGTGAATGGTGTAGTTTCGGGTGAATGTGGTAGTTTCGGGTGACTTGAGTAGTTTCGATAGATATGAAACACAAAAACTAAAAACGGATTTAACTTATATACAACTTTCTAAACTATAGAAAAATAACACTATACAAATGATACAACATAAGATCATATCTGGTCAGTCTCTTGAAACACTTTCTTTTGCAATCAACTACTGTGAGTCCCTGAAGATAGCTGATATTTGTGCAAGGTAAACCCGAACATTTGTTTGTACATAGTTTTTCATGTGATTAAATGGTACCATTAAAGCAAGATACAAGGTGTACCCCACATATTGAAATAAAATGATTTTGAAAACCTATCAATTCTCAAGAAAATACCCATATTCATCCTATCATCTCTTTCTGATTAACCAAGGTACTATCTTAGTAATTTCAAAATACCACCAAAATAAAATAAGAACTCCAAGTGGATTAGAAGATTTAAAATGAAAAAATATCCAAGTAGATATTAAAAAGGTACGAACATTCTAGATCTTTGCGTAAGCAAAACAGAATAAGTCATAAAATTATCCAAGCGGATAGGAAAATGTTGAACACGCGAGATCTTTGCGTAAGCAAAACATACGGGGTCAAATCATCCAAGTGGATGGGAAAAAGATGAACACCCGAGATCTTTGCGTAAACAAAACATACGGGGTCATCGGTGGTAAATATCGTTACTTTGACGGTCACCTGGTGTATGAATAAGAATCTAACACGTAGGACTGTATCTGATTGAATTGGTTTTCTTAATAAACAAAATGGGTTAGATGTTTCAATAATGGGTTCAAACACACAAGTATGAGATAGGATTTAGGTTTTTCACACTACTTACAAGTTTTAACCATATGTCGGGCCTGCCAGCTATACCTCAGTAAACACCACCGCTTTTGGTCCATTCCATGTTCAAGAGATGTGATCAGACGCCATCATTTCTCAAATGTCATATTCAATTTTCCTATAACAAAAACCACTTGTAAGACTGTACACAAAGCAATTATTTTTAATTTTGACATATTAAATTCTCATTTCTCCCCCAAAAGATTTGCCAGGTAATAAAAATAAACTATACACAAAAGGAAAATATTTTTGGAAATTTTCTTGACCGTTAAGCATAAACATAAAACAACTAATATACACACGGATTACTGAAAGTTTATCATGCCAAGCATCTCCACCAGTTGGGCAAATCTGGCAGAGTCAAAAGCCTTTGTGAAGATGTCTGCGTTTTGCTTGTCGATTTTGACCTCAACGATTTGAATATGTTTCTTTTCAACACAATCACATATAAAATGATGTTTGATCTCGATGTTTTTGGTTTTGGAATGTTGAACTGGGTTTTTGGTGATATGGGGAATGGCAGTGTTGTCACAAAGAATGGGTGTCTCATGGAATGTGATCCCATAGTCAAGCATCTAATGGTGTATCCATCTGAGTTGGGAACAACAAAGGGCGGCGGCAATGTATTCGGCTTCGGCGGTGGATTGGGAAACGGTGGATTGTTTTCTTACATTGCCATGAGACAAGGCGGTTGCCAAGGAACTGACAACCTACAGAATTGGATTTGCGGTCTAAGTTGCATCCCCCGTAGTCTGAATCTGAATAAGCCACAAAATCAAACAAATCATTTGTAGGATACCAAAGACCCAATTTTGGCTTGTACTTTAAATATCACAAAATACGTTTGACAGCAGATAAATGAGAGAGTTTAGGATTAGCCTGAAAACGTGCACACAAGCACACTGCAAACATGATGTCGGGTCTGCTGGTAGTGAGATACATGAGAGATCCTATCATAGAGAGATAGAGGTGCTGATCAACGCTTTCACCATCCAAATCTGGAGACAGACAATGTCGAACTTCCACGGGAGTTTTGACCGGATGGGACTCAATATTTTGAACTTGGTCAGGATTTCTTTCACGTATTTCTCTTGATGAATGAGAATTCCTGACTCGGACCGATCAACTTGCAGTCCCAAAAAGAACTTCATTTCTCCCATAGAGCTCATTTCAAATTTAGAACACATCACTTCTTCGAATTCTTTGCACAGACGAGGATTTGTGGATCCAAATATGATATCGTCCACATAAATTTGCACCATGATTGTATCCTTTCCATCCTTCCGTTTAAACAGAGTTTGGTCAATCGCTCCTCGTGTGAAACCATTTTCAAGCAAATGCTTTGATAACTTCTCATACCATGCACGAGGTGTTTGGTGAAGACCGTACAATGCCTTGTCTAACCTGTAGACACGGTCTAGAAAGTTAGGATCAATGAAACCCGGTGGCTGCTTGACATAAACTTCCTCTTGAATTTTTCCATACAGAAATGCGCTTTTGACATCCATTTGATGAACAGTGAAGTCCATATAGGCTGCATAGGCGAGAAACATTCTGATGGCTTTCAAGCGAGCCACTGGTGCAAAAACTTTCTCAAAGTCAATCCCTTCTTCTTGATAGAAACCTTGAACAACCAAACGAGCTTTATTCCGAACCACAATTCATCCTTCATCCTTTTTGTTGCGAAACACCCAACGAGTGCCGATTGGTACTTTGTTCTTGGGAAGATCTACCAGATTCCACACATTCAGTTTTGAGAATTTTTGTAACTCTTCTTGCATTGCTTCCACCCAGCTGTTCTCGAGCAAGGCTGCTTTGTGTTCTTAGGTTCTACTTGAGGTATGAAGCATGAGAACATGTTGTTATCTAATGCATCACATGCACTTCGGGTACGAACACCCACATTGAGCAGACCAATGATGTTATCGGTGGGATGATTCTTGTGAATTCTCAACTGAGGAATCTCATCTTCTTCCAAGAGTTCATCCAAATTAGTGATACTGTCAGTAAGAGGATCAACTTCATTAACAATAGGATCTTCAACAGTTGATTGTGGGGCAACATCTACTATTGGAATAGCGTCGTCTTCAATAGTTTCACTTGTTTCACAAGAACCGGAAGAGTCCATATTGGATTCAGCATCAGCAGGTGCACGAATTTCATTTTGAGTGGATGAGGAAGATTTTGATCATTTATGTTCCCTAGATTGTTCACAAAAAAGTAAGGATTAGCCGGAGTTAATTCATTTGAAAACACAGGAAGATTAAATGACTTAAACAATGATTCGACATCAAAAAGCCAATCAGGACCGTCCCCGGCGTCCGTATGATTGCTTTCATGCCAATTGATATCAATAGACTCCGGCACCATCCTTCTTTGCTTGTTGTAAACACGAAACGCTCATTGATTAGATGAATAGCCCACAAAATAACATTCATCGGCTTTGGCTTCAAACTTGTTTAGCTGATCTGAAGTATTTAGCATCATGCACACACATCCGAACTTTCTGAAGAAATCAATAACCGGCTTTCGCTTGTACATGATCTCATAGGGTGTCTTGTTGCAGCTTTTGGTGATGAGAACCCGATTTTGTATAAAACATGCAGTGATGACCGCCTCAGCCCAAAAGGTCACGGGAAGCTTGGAATCAACAATCATAGTTCTAGCATCTTCAATCAACGTGCGGTTTCTTCTTTCAGCTACACCATTTTGTTGAGGAGTACGCGGTGCACTGAATTGCCTAGAAATTCCTTTGCTTTCACAGAAGGAATCAAGAGTGGCATTCTTGAATTATGTTCCATGATCGCTGCAGATAGTCTTCACACTCAGATTGAAGAGGTTCTCAATATGAAGCAGATAAAGGCACATGAGATAACTCTGTAAGGATAGATCAAGAGGAGGTACCTAATGGATTATGACTCCTGTGACAGTGGATACTCCCTTGTATGGGAGAAGTTAGATCTCCTTTATGTTAACAAAGAGTGCTTATGTTGAAATTCTTGGTTAAGTTGGGGATGAAAGTGGGGGTTGGAGAAACATTATTGAACAACACAAACGAGAAGTGCTTTCTAATGATTTTCATTGTTAAGTATGGGATAGTAATATGCGGGTGATGAAATAGGTATTTATGCTTATTAAAATTTAAAGTCTTTTTCAAAGAACCCTATAGGAAGTAGTGTTGATTCATCAAGTCATTTACAAGGATTTGGGAGTGATTTTTACAAGTTAAATTTTTGATGAATTTGTGTGTTTGTAGGAAAAATGTAGGGACATTCTAGCAAATCCAAGGGAAAGAGCCAGCATCGGGATCGGCTGATCCACCCATGAAGAAACACAAGACGAGTTTGATAATTGATGAATCCGATAATGGGAAATTATTTTATTTCTTCCATTTAGTCAAATTAAAATAAATATATATTCACCAACTTTTGCTGATATATTTTCAAAACATTTTAAGGTAAACATTGATAAATTAATTTTAATAAAATATGTCGGAAGGACGACAACTCCTTGGCAGGGATAGAAAAAAAGATGTCGGAAAGGACAGATAAATTCCTAGATATCTACTAAATATGTTGGCTCTATAATCCTTGGTTTTGAAACAATATTTTGTAAGATCTAGGGTGTGATTCCCTATTGAAATGAAATAAAATTTTTTGAGTTATGGGATTCTCTTGAATCATTTTCCGCTGTGTATTCCAAAACACTGGGATTTAAGGAAAAAACAAGTAAACAAGTAGCAATTGTTGGCAGCACGCCGGGTCCTGAATACCAGGGTGTGACATCTATTGCAGTGACAACATGATCCCAGTGGTCTGTAAACTTCGAACCATCTTCTCCACTACAACTTGATGAGTGATCTCCTCTCCATATGAACGCTTCTCGTTCACAATCTTCATTAACCTTTATAGAAAGTTTAAGATACTTTCAGGCTCCTTTACCTGGATTGTTTCAAATTCACGCCTAAATCCTTGCAGCTTACCATCATAACCTTGGAATCTCCTTGGTATTCCATTTTGAGGAAAGTCCATGTTTGTTTTGATGTGGTTGCAACTCCTATTCAAGAAAACACATGTTGAATTAGTGCAAGGGCTCTCACATCCTTCTTCTTGTTCTCCTTTAATCTCGATCGATCTCCATCAGCCTCATTGATTCTGGTTGATACAAAGTTCCACAAATCATAGGACATCAACCGGGTTTTCATTATGATGTTCCAGAACTCGTACATATCTCTTTTGTATATTGGTAATGCAAATGATGGTCCGTTGTTGGTTGTCATTGTGAATTGCGAGAGTCTTCTTCTTATTTTTTGAGTCACCATAATGTGAAGGGTATGTCTTATGTTCAAAATATCATCATTTGTACAACATTTAAATGACCCTTAACACAAATAAAACAGTTTGATAAGGTCAATGAAACACTTGAAGAACAAACTCATGTTCATTCTTGGATATATTACCGATATAGAACTAAACAGCTTATAATAACATACAAATCAATATATACATAACATAAAGTCTATCACAACAACCGATAAAGAACACAACCAACAAAGCTCTAATCAAAATATCAAATGGTGGTGTATGTTTAGTCACCTTATTCAAGGAGGGTCATAAAGTTTAAAGAAAACCTTAAGTCATCAGCTATGTGTGGCTCTTTTTGGAAGCGGAACTAATCAAATAACCTTGTTCTTCGCATTCAGCAATAGCATTTTCAGAAAGAATATCATAAGCGGTCTTCTCTTTCGCACCTCTTTTCCTCTTGTTCTGGTTGTTGGATCCACTAGCAAGAACTTCCAATGCTTTGCCTGTCAATGGGCAATTTCTTGTACTTAGACATTCACCATCAATATCAAACTCAGTAACAAAATCAGTAAACAATTCTTTTTTTGATTTTTAGTGTAAAAAAGTGAAAACTAGTTTTCTAATATATGTCATAATTTCTTTTCGGTGATGTTAGTACTTACCTTGGTTGAAAATTCTGGATCTATCATGGCAATTTGGCTCTAAACTGTTTTGAATCGCGTCTTGATTCTCAATTTCAGAAGATAAACCTTGTTCATCACTATATTCGCAGTCCGGCATACATCTCACTTCCCTAATTTTAAAAATCTTATTAACTCTAAACTGGAATCAACAATCATAAATTGCACCACATCTTTTTCATCATCAGAGCTTTGATTTTCACATAGTTTCACCAACATATCCTGATCATGAATAAGTTGTGGCTCTGAAGCTACTTTATTCAGAACATCCATGAAAGACACAAAATAGTGAGTTCCGTTCCTTTGGCCCCTTGGAGAAAACTTTTTGATTCCAGGTGCAAGATACACCACTGAATTCTTGGAGTTATTGAAATCAAAGTTTCTTAGCTGCATAGAGTTCCATCCTCGTGCTAAAAGACGAGGCCACACAGCTTCCCTAAATAGCTCAATTAACTTCTCTTTACTTAGTTCAATACCGTATTTCAAAAGATAGATAACTTCTTCATCTGTTGTAAGAGAACAGATCAATGGTTGTTGAGGCTTCTTATTAACTTTCAATACATTATTGGCCTTGCAAGTAAGATCTTGCTCTCCTTTTCCAATGGCAATGGCTTCTACAAGCAAATCAATGCCCACCATATCCATTACATTGAATACATATGTTTCAAATGTAACTTGTTTGCCATCAAACATTCTAGTTGCCTGGAATATTATATCACATTAAAGTAACAAGATCAGAGGTTTTTTATAAATGCATGATGTTACAAATTATGTTGATACTAAAGAAAGTGATAGTTGCTTAATAACTAATAATGAAAGAAGTGTTGATTCGTGAAGAATATGAAGCGAATCATCAATTCTGAATATCCAGCAACTGGACATTGTAAGGAAACTAAACTTAAGGAGCATGAAACTCTTTTTGAATGTATTAATGTGTAGTTGCGACGACACATGCCAGTTATATGGATATTGTGGAAAAATACCCGTGTCAATCGAGCTTTATATTCATCCTTGATATGTGGAAATATGCGAGAGAAAAGCTCCTTTAGCCTCCAACCTGTGAAAATCTTAATTCCAGGTGTTTTCTTTTTGTTTCTGTTCATCCAAGAGCTTGACCATTCTTTGTGTTTACTGTTATTATAAAAGTTTCCATAGTAGTAAAATAATACATCTGACATTCCCTTGTTACCCATGAATTTGTTCAGTAGATGAAAATTCATTCCAAATATATATAAACCAAGAAGAAAAGCGTCATCGTCAAGTATAGGGACAGGAGGAAGCTTAACATCTTCTTCCACAGTACCTATGAGTTTGTTTGCTTCATTTTGTATGGTCTCTTTCGTAACTATATCAGGGATTTTTGCTTGATACTCGTCTCCAATCCGGGTAGACTTTTTTGGTTCTCCAAAAATGTCACCAGGATCATACGATTGTTCATATTTGATCCACACTGTATCTTCTGCTTTTAACTTGCTACGCATCTAATCCACAGAAAAATTGAAAGGATGTTGTCAGTTTTGATGTCAATTAAATAAACACAATGTGTTGATTATTTTGTAAGCAAATGAAGTCTAACCAAATTAAGTGCCAAAGATGCTACGATTAAACAACAAAACTACTTATAGTAAAATCATTTTCTAGATTACATTTGCATAAGAACACCCTGATTTGAATATTTCATGTTAGATAGACACTAAAGAAAGGTAACTTACGCGATTTCATAGAAGAAGAAAGGAGTTTTGTTTTAAGATTTTCAAAATCTAAAACCACAACTTGTGTAACCTCAAGTGGTCATATATAGTATGTTTTTAGTAGTAAGTGAATTAAGAAACTACTATAATGTTAAAAATAATAGAACCCAGTCCTGTTGTTCAACCTATAATCACCACCGGGCGCACTAATAGCGTGATATTATCCTTTAGTAGACAATATTTTCTTGCAATAACAAAGCAATCAAAGCATATAGGGTTATGAAAGTAAATGAACTAACAAGGTAGTAAAACATATCAACAAAAACATTTAGAGATTGTCCAAATGAAGTCTAATATTACGCGGCATGACAAATCACTTGTGGTTTATAAACTGAAGTGATGAAGTACAAGTTCATATTGAGAAATTTCTGCAAATTCCATGAAACTGTTCATGCTTCTCCACTCTAATGAGTGTTTATTACATTATTATTACATAAGTTGTAACAATACAGTTCTAATGTACAAATTTCTAACAAAAGTTGATGAATATGATTATGGACCCTAACAAAAAAACAAAGCTCATACCATTCTTGAACTCATAGGCGGACCTACACCCAAAGAATGTGTGCTAATATTATATTATACCCTAAAATCTCTATTGCCCCCACAAAATTTTGATTAACCCCTCCGATTGCCCCCATGAAAAAAAAATCATGTGTCCGCCACTGCTTGAACTCACACACCATAACAAAATCTTGACTACTCATCAGATACAATAAACAATCCCAAATTGAAGAGAAATTAACATCCATATATTTGTAAATGCAATGAATTTAAATACCTACACTTTAATCACATTTAATACTGCATCATATATGCAAAAATGATAAACATTTTTCATGATAATCTGGATCTGTTTACACCACCCACTAATTACATAAAAGAACACACAGATCAGATGAAGAAAATTAATAAGGAAGAAAAGCTTGCTAAATAAGTTGATCTTGAATACAACAAAACCCATGGTGAATTAAACATATGGATTTTTATCTTTTTTTTCATCAAAATCAATATGATTTATGCAGAATTGTTTTATAAACACATATGAATTAAAAGGAATTAACAAAATAATGACCAAAACTGCAAGAAACAAAAAATTAAAATCTGCTGTTGAGGATTAATTGATCGATGATTGTAGGTATAAAATCACCTTACGAATTAAGGGGAGTAAAGTTGGTATCGAAGGGTGAAGATGGTATTGGTAGCCCTGTGAAAGAGAGGATGAAGAAAGTTGACAGAGAGAGATAGAAAGGGGCAAAGGAAGGGTTTTTATTTTGTTCAATACTTCATTCACACGGCAATAACCAAAATTTACCACCTTATGAATTGAGTTGACTAATAAATTAATATTTAAACGTATATTTTAAACTAACATTTCTTTTACATTTGTTTTAATTTAATATATTTTTTGATAATTTATTATTCGTTGTTATAAATGTGTATATTTGAATACTTATGAAAAATTAAATATATATTGAACGAAAGAAATTGGGTGCAATTAATACACACTACAAGGAAATGACCATGTGCCGACATCGCCTATACCGACGACATTAGTCGTCGGCCTAGGTCACCCTATGCCGACGACATGTCGTCGCTATAGGTGAAAACCAAAATTTTGAATGGGACACCCTATACCGACGACATGTCGTCGCTATAGGGTTGAGGCAGATTGAAGGGAAAGTTGGCGCCCAATGAATTTTTTCCTCAACCCTATAGCGACGACATGTCGTCGGTATAGGGTAATTTTGATTTTCTTTTTGTTTTTTTTAATATAATAATTTTTATACGGTCAAAATTTTTTTTTTTTAAATTAAAAAAATTCTTGAATGCCCTATACCGACGACATGTCGTCGGCATAGGGTTTTTTACTTTATTGACTGGTCAAAACCCTACAAAGCCTATACCGAAGACATATCGTCGGTACAGGGGACCTATTGCGCCGACTTTCTAGCCTATACCGACGACATGTCGTCGCTATAGGTCTCAGCGCGAATTAAACCAGGAAACAACTTTCTGCTACTCATTTCCAACAAAAAAATCCCAAATCACTCCATCTCTCTCTCCGGCAATTTCACGATTTTTGGATATTTTGTGGAGCAATCTTCACTAATTTCTTCGGTTTTGAGGTGAGTTAACATCTATTGTTCAACCTTAACAAGAAAATCAACATTTTGGTGTTTTTTTGCTTAATTTCTTTGATTTTTGTTAGGTGTTTGAAGCTTTAACCATTTTTTAAGGATTTCAAGCTGAGAGAAAGCTAATTTGCAAACATGGTTAGTAATTTTTCTAAAAATTAGGTTTAGATATATGTTTGTATGTATATGTTTGTGTTTATTTGTATGTATGTATATATATGGTTTAGATGTATGATTTTATAAATATTTTTTGAAATTTTATGATGAAATTAGGTTTAGATGAAACTTGGGAATTTGGGCATTTATATATGTATAATATGTATGTATATATGTGTATGTATTTTTATGTATGTAATTGTGTTTGTGTATGTAATTTTAGAATTTGGGCATTGTTGTGTTTATTTGTATGTATATATGGTTTAGATGTATGATTTTATAAATATTTTTAAAATTTTATGATGAAATTAGGTTTAGATGATATTTTGGAATTTGGGTATTTATATATATATGTTTGTATATAATATGTATGTATATATGTGTATGTGTGTTTGTATGTATTTGTATTATGTTTATGTATGGAATTGTGTTTATGTATGTAATTTGAGAATTTGGGTATTTGTTTATGTATGTTTGTAAAGGCTATGTATGTATATACATGTATATGTGTTTGTATGTATTTGTATTATGTTTATGTTTATGTATGGAATTGTGTTTATGTATGTAATTTGGGAATTTGGGTATTTGTTTATATATGTTTGTAAAGGCTATGTATGTATATACGTGTATGTATGTATTTTTATGTATGTAATTGTGTTTGTGTATGTAATTTTAGAATTTGGGCATTTATTTATATGTGTTTGTATATAATATGTATGTATGTTCGTATGTATGATTATGTAATTGTATGATTTGTATGTATATAATTGTGTATGTATTTATGTAATTGTGAATGTATGTATATATCTTTGTATGTATATGTAACTTTATTTAATTTTGTTGCAAGTTCGGAACTCATTGCGGTTGGAGAGGTGTGAATAACATCTTATTTGTGTTTCATTGAATTTTTTTAAGGTACGCATCCCGACTTTTATACCTTTATGTACGTCTCATGTTGTGTACACTAGTATGTTTATTTAGGATAACTCTTTAGAATATACCCGTCCAAAATTTATCTGATAGAGATAAATTTTGGATTGTCCCCTTTGGGACTGCTTTTTGAATATTCTATCTTATTTATGATATGTATATATTTTAACGGGTTGACATTTAAGAAAAAATTGGTAGATATTTCTCCTTACTTCTTCGAGTTTTTGGTTTATCTGCATACTTGGGGAGTTAAGGTGAAATGCTGCTGATTTTTTCTTAAATAGTCAACTCGTTAAAATGTATACATATGAGATAGAATATTCAAAAAGTGGGTTAGGATCCACCGCCTTAGAGTACCGATCAAATCACATACATTAATTTATATCATTTATTACATGCACGTATATGTGTAAGCTTATAACACAATAGATATGACACTAGATATGACAATTGATAAAAGCTGGGTTACACTGGGAAATCGGAATTCTTCGACTTTCTTAAGCGGTCTTCGCAACTTTATAGAGACGGCCAAGAACCATGTCGACGGTCGAGGTAGAGCGTTTTGCCCGTGTAGAAGTTGTTATAATGCGTGTCGACAGGATTTGAACACGATATATGGCCACATACATGACCGTGTGTTTCTACAATCATATCAGAATTGGATTTATCATGGTGAACAACATCCTCGTGTGGCGGAGATAACATCACTTTTTGCCCCAAGAACAACACCAACTCCTCCAATAACTACAACAACAAATAATGAGATGTTTGATGCCATAGATGATGTGATGGCTAAGCAAAATACAAATGAGGATAATATAGATGAAGATGGAACTGGTTTAGACCCAGCGTTTGATGCGTTGTTTGAGGAGCTAAATAAGGAGTTATACCTCGGTTGTAGTCAAATGTCTTCCCTAAACTTCATAGCCAAATTGATGCATATCAAAGTTATCAACAAATGGACGAATAGTTCGTTTGACCAACTGTTATAGCTTCTACAAATTGCAATGCAGAAGGAAAATCACGTTCCAGCGTCACACTATGAAGCTAAGAAGAAACTGAGTAAGATTGGGTTAGGATATCAGTCTATCCATGCTTGCATTAATGATTGTGCACTGTTTTGGAAGGAGAATGAATCAATGCAAAACTGTCCGGTTTGTAATGAGAGTAGATGGGTTGATAAAAACACAAAGGGGAAGAAAGTACCACATAAAGTGTTGCGCTACTTTCCTTTAACTTCACGGCTTTGACGAAGGTTCAGTTCAAGATTAACGTCAAAAGAAATGATCTGGCATAATACTGGACGCTCAACGGATGGTATGATGCGACATCCGGTTGATGGGAAGGCATGGCAAGAATTTGATGAGAGATATCCGGATTTTGCTAAAGAACCAAGGAATGTCCGCTTAGGTTTGGCTGCCGTTGGTTTTAATCCGTTCGGTAACATGAGTCAGACTTACAGTATGTGGCCGGTAGTGTTAACAACATATAATACACCACCGTGGTTATGTATGAAAGAGTCTTCTTTCATGTTAACCTTGCTAATTCCCGAGCCTAAATCACCTAGTAAGGACATTGATGTATTCTTAAGGACTTTGGTTGATGAGTTGAAAATGTTGTGGGCTGAAGGAGTCCATGCATCAACCAAAACTGTATTTAGGATGCATGCTGCACTGTTATGGACTATCAACGATTATCCTGCTCGTAGTAGCTTGTCTGGATGAAGTGGTCAAGGTTATAAAGCATGCCCTACGTGTAACGTTGACACACCTTCGTGCGCTATAACGAATAAGATAGCTTTTGTTGGACACAGAAGATTCTTGCCTAGAAAGCATAAATGGAGGAACGATCTGTCGTTTGATGGCAAGAAAGAGACAAAACATCCTCCCCGACGATTGACTAATGCTCAAATATTAGAACAACTAAAAAATTTCCCAGATCGTGTTCCGGGGAAACATCCAATGTATGGAGGGGTAAAAAGAAAGCGCCTAACATCAGAGTTGAATTGGACTAAACAAAGTATCTTCTTTGAGCTGGATTATTGGTCTTCTCTGCTTTTAAAACACAGTCTTGATGTTATGCACGTGGAGAAAAATGTGTGTGAGAGTTTATTGGGTACTTTGTTGATGAACGATAAATCAAAAGACACACATAAATCCCACAAAGACTTGGAAAATATGGGTATTCGACATAACCTATGGCTAACACAAAAAAACAACAAGTTGTACTAACCACAAGCTCCTTACTCTTTCACACCCAGTGATCGAGAACGTTTTTGTCGGTTTATTCGGGAGTGAGACTGCCTGATGGATTTGGATCAAATTTCAAAAATAAGGTACTTCCCAATAATTCAAATATAATTGGGTTAAAGTCCCATGATTATCACATCCTCATTCAACGATTGCTGCCAATAGGGGTACGATCGGGTTAGCACAAAAATGTTTCAACAACAATCAATGACGTTTGCACATTCTTTCAAAAAAATTGTGCACGATCAGTAGATGTGAAAGACATGTATGAAGCAAATGAGGAAGTGGTTAAGATATTATGCAATTTGAAAATGATATATCCTCTAACATTTTTTGACATAATGGTTCATCTCATTCTTCATTTACCTGAAGAAGCTATTCTTGGTGGCCCTGTGTATATGAGATGGATGTATCCTTTTGAAAGATACATGAAAAAGCTCAAAGCATATGTTAGAAACAAAGCCAAACCTGAAGGCTCAATTGCGGAGGGTTATGTTGCAAATGAAGCCTTGACATTCTGCTCTATGTATCTGGACGGTATGCAGACCAAATTTAACCGGCAAGATAGAAATGCAGATGCTGGCATTCCCAAAAGGCAGTTTCATGTGTTTTCTTCACAATGTCGACCAATATTGAAAAAGAAAATCAAGGCGCTCTCTAAACATGCCAACAAATCATTACAATGGTTTGTGTTGAACAACTTCGATGAAATCAAAGCCTACAAATCGTAAGTGTTTTTGTCCATCTACCCGTGATAACTATTATTATATTTTCATTTAATTCTACTAATTTAAGTTTTGTTTTGTCCATCTACCAATGAATTTGAATCTAAATTTCCTGAACGCAATATGCAAACCGATTTTTCTTCATGGTTAAAATATGAAGCAAATGTATTTTCATCTTCATCTTCTACACCCGATAACAAAGAATTAAGGGCATTGGCACATGGTCCCTTGTACACATCTTCTTACACTGCTTGCATGGTCAATGGTGTTAGATTTGTGGTATAAAATCGTGATTCCCGACGCACTACTCAGAACAGTGGTGTGGTTACAATAGGAGAAGACGATACTCCATTTTATGGTCAACTAGAAGATATCATAGAGTTGAACTACATAGATGGTTACTCAGTTGTACTATTCCGTTGTAAATGGTTCGACACGAGAGGTAAAAGATTAATTAAGCAAAACAATACTACTATAATTGACATTGGCCGTGATTGGTATGTTGGCAAAGAATGGTATGATGATGTCCAATATATATTAGCCACACAGGCTAAACAAGTGTTCTATCTTCGAGATCTTTCTCGAACCACTGGCCAATGGAGGGTTGTTGAGGACGTTCACCATCGGAAGCTTTGGGATCATCCTACTGTTGTTGATGAGATAGATATATTGCACGACACTCAATCAAATGATTATACTTTGGTTTTCGACACCGGATGCGAAGGTGGTGAATCAAGTCACGTATGTGGTGACCAAACTCCAATTCCCCATGTTGATAGTCAATCTATTACATGGGAAACTCAATCATTTTTTGGTAACTCGGTTGTCGACTTAGGCTACTTGCCTATGCGTACAACTTTAAATGAGGGTGGTGACCCAAGTCATGTTGCCTCAATTGATCTCGATGAAAGTTTTATTAATGATGATGAAGAAGATGCATACAATTCAGATGATGAAGACGAACTAAATGACGACGATGAAGAAAATGATGATGTTGTTGACACACGTTATTTTAGTGATGATTCTGATTGAATGTATGTTAAAAATGTACTATTTGTCTTTGTTAATTAATAATTATTTGTGCTAACTAATAAATTTTGTTGTAGGAAAAATGGCAACAATGGGGCAATCACACGGTGGAGATGGTGGAGACGGGGATCCGTATCACTTCGACTCGGGTTGTGCGACTGGATCTGGTGGTAAATTACTTGTTATTGTTTAATAGATGTCTTTATAATTGCCTAACTTTTGAATGTCACGTGTCAATGTAGGTAGTTCCTCCCAAAAAAGACGATCTAAAGACAAAAACCTAAAATTGTATAAGAAATTTGAGAAAAATGGGAGGAAGCCTCTTCCCATTGATGTAGAACTTCATGGCGGGGGGTACAAGTTTGTGGGTCCCAACGCTTCGGATTTTATCCGTGCTATCTCGTTGGAGGTTGAAAAGGTTGTTCCGCTATATTATCCAAATTGGGCTAAGGTTCCAAATGAGAAGAAACGGGCTGTATATATCCCACTCTTATAGTAAGTATAGATGTTTTATAATTACTTACAATTTCATAACTATTACATTTATAATTACTTTCCATTTGTAGGATTATTTTGATCTGGACTCCTGGAGAAACAATGATAAGTGGCGAGGCGTTGAACTCGGAATCACCGTCGAGTGTCAGAGGGCGTATAAAGATCACAAGAGAGTGTTGAAAGTTCACTTCGAGGAGAATGGGGGATACGATGATGTGGAGGCAGCGATGAATAATCCACCAGAAGATCTTGATCAAGAAACTTGGGAGACTTTGATTAATAAGTTGTTTTTAGATGCGAACTATAAAAACCGCTCGGAGAAAAACAAACAAAACCGATCACAACAACGTTACCCAAGTTACCATGGCAGCAAATCATACGCCCAGCGTCGACACATGGAGGTATGAAAATACAATTGTTAGTATTATATAAACATGCTTATTAATTCTTAGTGATATTATTTTTTTTTCACAGGGTACCGGCTCAATTGATGTGTTCAAATCGACCCATTATAAAGAAGGGACCGGTTGGGCCAACACGAATGCATCATCAGATTATGTAAGTCAAATGATTTTTTTGTTAGACTTACTAGACTTAGAACATCCAACTGTAACTTAAAACGGGTCAAAATGACCCAAACACACTTTATGAGACTTAAAATATCTAGCTTTAAATTAAAACGGGTCAAAATGACCCAAACGGGTCAAAATGACACAAACGCACTTTGATAAACTTAGAACATCCAACTGTAACTTTAAATGGGTCAAAATGACTCAAACACACTTTAATAGACTTAGAACATCCAACTCGAGCCCAATTGTTGAATATTTTTGCTAGTATTATTAGTATTTGTTGTTATTAGCGTTGGTTTATTGGAATTTGTGAATTTGGGCCGTTTATAACTTATAGTTTAACAGGTTGGTTATCCATTTTACAGAAGTTATGCTGTCGAATTTTAGTAAAATAGTCAAGTGATTGTTTATTACATTGTTTAGTGCAGGACCGAATCCAAGAGGAGTATGCAAGATCCTCTGCTGAGTCTGGTGGTGACTCGTCTGCGGTCGATGAGTTTGCATGCATGGAGCATGCATTGGGTCATCCGCGTGGCCATATCAGGGGTGTCGGTCGTGTGGTGAGCAATCCCACACCGGATTTGTTCAGTACCCCCCTCCACAACCACATTGGCAAGAAGTGGATGAGCGTGTAACTCAACTTCAACAACAAGTCCAAGATCAACAACAACGCGAAGCCCAACGAGATGAAGAACGTCGTGTGCATAATCAACAAATGCTTGAAATGCAACGACAAATGGATGAAATGCGTCGAATGTGGGAACGCCGAACTAGTTGCTGCGCCTTTTCCTTTGTTGTCGGTGTTATTGTTGAATGTTTGAACAATTTTTATGTTTGTGTGTCGGACAACTTTATGTTTGAATATTTGGTTTGTGTGTCGAACAGGTTTTTGTATCGAACAATATGTTTCAGATTTCAATTTTTGAATGGTTTGAATTATCTGATTTGCAGGGTCTAGTAATTAGAAATTAAATATTTCTGGAAAATTTTGAAAATTAAAAAAAAAATAAAAAGATACAGAAAAACCTATACCGACGACATGTCGTCGGCATAGGTCTTTTTCAAATTTAATTAAAAAAATTGGAAATAGCCTATACCGACGACATGTCGTCGGCATAGGTCTTTTTCAGATTTAATTAAAAAAAATTGGAAATAGCCTATATCGACGACATGTCGTCGGTATAGGTCTTTTTCAAATTTTTTTAATTAAATTGGAAATAGCCTATACCGACGACATGTCGTCGGTATAGGTTGGGTCTTTCCCGACGACATGTCGTCGGTATAGAATTTCTTTTTGAATTATTTAATTAAACCATATAGCGACGACATGTCTTCGGCATAGGTCGATGTATGCCGACGACACCTATACCGACGACATCTTTGACCTATTGGGACGAGGCAATACCGACGACATGTCATCGGTATAGACTATACCGACGACAAGTCGTCGCTATAGGGTTAAAAAAATCATCAGGATAGGGTGATACTGTTGTAGTGACAATACTTTTACTTATTATTTATGGGTGAGTATCATATAGTGATATAATTAGATTGCATTCATTTTGGTAACTCTATTTGAATATAAAAAAATTAGATTTTAAAATAGATATACTTTCAACTCATTTTTCTATATTACATTCTTTCATTGAGTGAACTAGCACTTGAATAATACCATTACGACTTAACCGTTCCAAGTCCTAGAGAGTTGGAACGTTGTGCTTGCACGAACGTAAAACTCATATGTTGTTTGTGTACAAGACTCCTCGATCCGTTGCTTATCACAAAGATATGACTCATATGTTTGCTCGTCCGAAGACAAGTTTTCCACTGTTGCTTGCACAAGACTTTCTGTTCATTCTTTATTTCCCCTGGGTAACATGCACAAATAGTCACACACATATTGACATGCTACCACACAATTAACTACATTAACACATTCATAAACGTTTCTATATATATATATATATATATATATATATATATATATATATCTATCTATTATATTATAACATAAGTAAATAACATATATTTGCCATAAACGTTTTATAAAACATTATCCTTTCATTTCATTCAACATCATGCACTTCAACCCAAAACATTAATGGGAAAAATGGGCAATAGAAACTCACCAATTATGCTCTTACTAATTAACTTCTTAACTGTTCGTGGTAATTAACTTTTTAACTATCGTGCTAGGTGGGACACCAGCAATATGTAGTAAATCAACGAGTGAAAACTGTCAACAGAAGACTAGTGTCACCTAACTTAGGTCACCAACAAGGTTAGTGTCTCCAGGACACTATCCCTAGTGACATGGTCAGTGTCACCAGAACTTGCGTTCGGGATTTTGTGTCGTTCATTAGCATATTTCTTCTACCATCGCTAACCCTAATGTCTTTGACATGGTGTTCGCCAGGAGAATGACATGTGTCCCAATCATTGAACCATTGGGACCCATGCCACTCCCCTATCAAACCCGACTAGTGTCGCCACATGAAAGTGGCAGCACCGGTCAGTGTCGCATGAGAACCCCTCATTAAACAAGCCCGTCTTCAGTGCAAGCTTGCAACCTTTTACGTTCAAATTGTTTGTTTTACTTTTATGAAGTCAGGTTTAGTCTTATTTCATATTTTAACACGTAAAATTCCCTCACTTGAGATGAAAACCTTTGTTTTATCCCTAAAACCCATTTTTGAACAAAAACTAAGATTCGGGTTCGATCTTTATATACCTCAAAGACATAGATTCTTCATGATTTCTTGCACTTGGATGATGGAGTAACACTCTCGAATGATTCTTGCAGCCAGAAATGTTGATTCTTGACTTTCTCTCACTAGATTACTCTCCTTTCTCACTCTAAACGAAAATAGGGTTCTTGTGTGAATGGAGGATGATCAGTGCTAGTATTAGGGTTTATGGGAGCATTATGGGCCAAGACCAAGTCCTCAAGCCCATCCCATATCCCCTTTCCTATCTTTCTTCCCATTTTGGTCCATTAAAGAAATGTCGGTTTTGCGGGCGTTACAAGTCTACCCCTCTTATAAGAGGTTTCGTCCTCGACTCATGTATCCCTTGCTACGTATAGTTATGGCCTGAATGCTTTATATGCACGTAGATGAACCTTATGCATCATTTCTTTAACATTTATTAAGTTTGACTCAAAGTTTTAAAAGAGACAACGTATTCACCTTAATAATATGAAAAAAAATATATATAACTTGGAATACGCCTCTAAACTTAGAAGTAAGGTCCTAGCTTCCTATTTCAGCTTTTGAGAGCATTCTTGACATCTACCAGCGTTTTCTCTTAACTGCGGAAGTATAAGCGAGCGGGAATCGAACCGGGATCATCGGGAATGGGCTAAAGGACTTTTGGAACGAGTTTTGGAAGTTGGTTTCAAAGTTGGTTGTGAGAAAAAGGTTGGGATCGTGAATCTATTTATAGGGTGAAAACTGGACCCGTAACGGACCATTACACAGGGCCACGCATCCGCGCCTTATGTAACTTTCTGCCTTAATCATTGAGATGGCGTTCGACATCGAGATATCTTTGTCTTCGTAAATTGTGACTTCGCTACCCTCCGGACCTTTCAAGTGAATCTTCTTCATTTTACACATAATGTGGGCCTCACTAGAAGCGAGCTAATCCATTCCCAACACCACGTAGAATGCCCCTAAGGCTAAGATAAACAACCTAGCAGGGAATTTATGACCGTGTATGCCTATTATGCAATTTTCTACGGCTTCTATAACCTTTGTATTCCTATCCACAACAGTTTTCTATGGTAAAGGCCCTTTTGTATTTTGGAGATGGTACATTTCAGTTTATCACAAAAGGTAGAGGCTATAAAACTTTTTGTAGCGCCATAATCAAACAATACTTATGTATAAGTGTTATTGACAATGAACGTACCTGCCATGACGTCAGGGTCCTCTCTCTCCTCCTGCTGAGTTAGGGCATAAGCCTCGTCATTGCCCCAGGCTTCTCCGCCTCCTTTCCCTTACCAGCACCACCTTGGGCCTTCTATAGTCTTTGGCCAAATGGCTGGTATTCCACAGTTTTGGCATTTCTCTTGCTTCACACGAGTTTTACCACAACGATAACAGATGTTTAACCCCATTCGACATTCTCGAAGATGATTCTTCCCACATTTGTCACAAGTTATCATCTCATCAACTTTCTGCTTCTTCTGAGTCGTCCCTGACCATTCGACCGTCGGTCGCTTAACAACGTTGGTCGTTTTCTTTTTAACTTCCGCCAGCTGCGGGTCCTCATGGTCAAAGTCATCATAAAACAAACCCCAGCCAAAGTCCCAAAAATCATAGAACATCAACAAGATTTTCATTATGATGTTCAAATTTCGTAGCTCTCTCTTTTATATGTTTGTAATGCAACTGATGGTACGTTGTTGGTTGTCATTGTGAATTGCGAGAGTTTTCTTCTTCTTGATCTTGTCAAGAACCTTCTTTTTCACAAACCAAACAAGTGCTCTAATTTCATAATGCTGGTTCAAACACAGTATTATCACAGAAACAAATACTAGAATTGATTGATATTATTTACGACTCAGTTAAGCTTATATAGCAATACAACCGACTTTGATAAAATATAAAAGATAGACTTCTTAACTAAGTAATAGATAACCGACTGATAAAGAACACAACCAAAAAAATCTATCACAACAACTGATAAAGAATAGTTTGATAAGAGCAATGAAACCCTTCAAGAATAAACTCATGTTCACGACATACTACTACAACATCACAAACCCGAAACAGAACTAAACAGCTTATAATAACATACAAATCATTATATACATACCATAAAGTCTATCACAACAACTGATAAAGAACACAACCAAAAAAGTTCTAACCAAAATATCAAATGGTGATGTATGTTAGTCACCTTATTCAAGGAGGGTCATAAAGTTTAAAGAAAACCTTAAGTCATCAGCTATGTATGGCTCTTTTTGGAAGCGGAACTAATCACATAACCTTGCTCTACGCATTCAGCAATAGCATTTTCAGCAAGAATATCAGAAGCGGTCCTCTCTTCCGCACCTCTTTTCCTCGTGTTATGAATATTGGATCCACTAGCAAGACCTTCCAATGTTTTGCCTGCCAATGGACAGTGTCTTGTACGTAGACATTCACCTTCAATATCAAACTCTTGATCTATATTAGCATCACCATCTGATAACTCAGTAACAAAATCAGTAAAAAAAACTAGTTTTCTTATATATGTCATAATTTCTTTTCGGTGATGGTAGTACTTACCTTGGTTGAAAATTCTGGATTTATCATTGCATTTAGGCTCTAAACTGTTTTGAATCGCGTCTTGATTCTCAATTTCAGGAGATAAACCTTGTTCATCACTAGATCACAGTCTGTCATACATCTCACTTCCCTCATTTTATAAATCTTATTCTCCCGAAACTCTAAACTGGAATCAACAATCATGAATTGCACCACATCATTTTCATCATCAGAGCTTGGATTTTCGCATAGTTGCTGATCACGATGAGGCTCAATAAGTTGTGGCTCTGAAGCTACTTTATTGAGAACATCAATGAAAGACACAAAATAGTGAGTTCCTTTCCTCTGACCTCTTGGAGAAAACTTTTTGATTCCAGGTGCAAGATACACCACTGAATTCTTGGAGTTATTGAAATCAAAGTTTCTTAGCTGCATAGAGTTCCATCCTCGTGCTAAAAGACGAGGCCACACAGCTTCCCTAAATAGCTCAATTAACTTCTCTTTACTTAGTTCAATACCGTATTTCAAAAGATAGATAACTTCTTCATCTGTTGTAAGAGAACAGATCAATGGTTGTTGAGGCTTCTTATTAACTTTCAATACATTATTGGCCTTGCAAGTAAGATCTTGCTCTCCTTTTCCATTGGCAATGGCTTGCAAATCAATGCCCATCATATCCATTACATTGAATACATATGTTTCAAATGTAACTTGTTTATCGTCAAACATTCTAGTAGCCTGGAATATTATATCACATTAAAGTAACAAGATCAGAGTTTTTCTATAAATGCATGATGTTACAAATTATGTTGATACTAAAGAAAGTGATAGTTGCTTAATAACTAATAATGAAAGAAGTGGTGATTCGTCAAGAATATGAAGCGAATCATCAATTCTGAATATGCATACACACACAGACTATAACCAAAACAAACAGATGATCACCCAACTCCTTTTCTTCTATTTGTTTCGAGATCAGGATTATCGCCAACAGATATACAATCCCTAAAAAGAATAACTACTCTTCTTTGAATAAACTATTCTATACATGTTAAATGTGTTTTTCGAATGGCAATATTTAATTAGAACTAGAACAAAGTGACAGAATGAGTACAAGTTACCTATTCTACTCAATTGATCGTCTATGTTTCGTTTCACCATCTGTCCAATATCCCAAAATAGAAAAGAAAAAAGCTTTAAGGCATATTCAAACTAAAAGTGTGTTCATGCATTCTTTTAGCCTCCAATGTTTAACTCTTTTTGCATGTATTAATGTGTAATTGCGACTGCACATGCCAGTTATATAGATATTGTGGAAAAATACCCGTGTCAGTCGAGCTTTATATTCATCCTTGATATGTGGAAATATGCGAGAGAAAAGCTCCTTTAGCCTCCAACCTGTGAAAATCTTCATTCCAGGTGTTTTCTTTTTTGTTTCTGGTCATCCAAGAGCTTGACCATTCTTTGTGTTTACTGTTATTATAAAAGTTTCCATAGTAGTAAAATAATACATCTGGCATTCCCTTGTTACCCATGAATTTGTTCAGTTGATGAAAATTCTTTCCAAATATATACAAACCAAGAAGAAGAGCGTCATCATCGAGTATTGTTTCTTCTTCTTCTATAGTACCTATGAATTTGTTAGCTTCACTTTGTATTGTTTCTTCCATAACTATATCAGGGATTTTTGCTTGATACTTGTCTCCAATCCTGGTAGACTTTTTTGGTTCCCCAAAAATGTCACCAGGATCAGAAGATTGTTCAGATTTGAGCCACACTGAACACTTTTCTGCTTTTAACTTGTTACGCATCTAATCCACAAAAAATAGAAAGGATGTTGTGAGTTTTGTATGTCAATTAAATAAACACAATGTGTTGATTATTGTGTAAGTAACTAAAGTCTGACCAAATTAAGTGCCAAAGATGCTACGATTAAGCAACAAAACTACTTATAGTAAAATTATTTTTGAGATTACATTTGCATAAGAACACCCTGATTAGAATATTTCATGTTATGTAGACACCAAAGAAAGGTAACATACGCAATTTCGTAGAAAAAGAAAGGAATTTTATTGTAAGATTTTCAAAATCTAATACCACAACTTGTGTAACCTCATGTGGTCATTTAATTTAGTCTATGTTTTTAGTATGTTATTAGCAGTAACTGAATTAAGAAACTACTATGATGTTAAAAATAATAGAAGTATAGAACCGAGACCTATAATCAATACCGGCCGCACTAATAGCATGATATTATCCTTTAGTAGACAATATTTTCTTGCAATAACAAAGCAATCAAAGCATATAGGGTTATGAAAGTAAATGAATAAACAAGGTAGTAAAACATCATCAACAAAAACATTTAGAGATTTCCCAAATGAAGTCTCATTTTACGCGGCATGACAAATCACTTCTGGTTTATAAACTGAAGTGATGAAGTACAAGTTCATACTGAGAAATTTCTGCAAATTCCATGAAACTGTTAATGCTTCACCCTTACATAAGTTGAAATAATACAGTTCCAATGTACAAGTTTCTGACAAAAGTTGATGAATATGATTATGAACCCTAACAAAAAACAAAGCTAATACCATTCTTGAACTCACTCACCATAACAAAATCTTGACTGCTCATCAGATCCAATAAACAATCCCAAATTGAAGAGATATTAACATCTAATATAATTAATTGTAAATGCAACAAATTAAAAATACTGCATCATACAGGCAAAACTGAAAAACATTTTTCATGAACATACCTGGCTATTAGATTAAGTCTACATGATGCTGATAATCTGGATCTGTTTACACAACCAACTAATCAAACCAATTTTAGAATTCAATCGCTGGTTAATTACTACGTAACAAAGCAATCAAAACATTGGGTTATGAAAGTAAATGAACAAACAAGGTAGTAAAACATCATCAACAAAAACATTTAGAGCTAGATTGTCCAAATCAAGTCTTATTTTACGCGGCATGACAAATCACTTCTGGTTTAATATAAACTGAAGTGACGAACACATTCGTATTGAGAAATTTCTTCAAATTCCATGAAATTGTTAATGCTTCACCCTTACTAATGAGTGTTTATTACATAAGTTGTAATAATACAGTTCTAACTAATATAAACATCTCACAAAAGTTGAATATGATTATGAACCCTAACAAAAAACAAAGCTCATACCATTCTTGAACTCACACACCTAACAAAATCTTGACTACTCAGATCCAATAAACAATCCCAAATTGAAGAGAAATTAACATCCTACAATTTAATCACATTCAGTACTGCATCATATAGGAAAAAATGATTAAGTCTACATAGAATTCAATAATCAAACCAATTTTAGAATTCAATCACTGGTTAATAAAGGAAGAAAGCTTGCTAAAGCTGTTCTTGAATGTAACAAAACCCTTTATGAAGAATTGAACATATGGGTTTTGATCTGTTTAATTCATCAAAATCAACCCTTGTATGATTTATGAAGAATTGTTTTATAAACACATACTAATTAAAAAAAACAAGATGATGACCAAAACTGCAAGAAACAAAAAATTAAAATCTGCTGTTGAGGATTAATTGATCGATGATTGTAGGTATAAAATGATCACCTTACGAAGGGGAGTAAAGTTGGTATCGAAGGGTGAAGATAGCTCTGTGAACGAGAGGATGAAGAAAGGAAGGGTTTTTATTTTGTTCAATACTTCGTTCACACGGAAATATATAACCAGGACCAAAGTTTACCACCTCATGAACTGAGTTGACTAACAAATAAACTAAATTAATATTTAAACTAACATTTCTTTTACATTTGTTTTTGATAATTTATTATTTGTTGTTATAAATGTGTATATTTGAAATATGTGGTTTACTTTGGAAAAATTAAATATATATTAAACGAAAGAAATTGGGTGCAATTAATGCAATACTTTTACATATTTTTTATGTATGGGTTAGTATTATGTAGTGATAAGATAATTAGATTGCATTCGAAACTCTATTTAAATATATGTAATTATATTTTAAAATAGATATGCTTTCATTTCTTTTTTTCATATGACTTGGTTTATTACTAGTTAATTCAAAATGTATATTTATCTAATTAGTAGCGTACCTCCTAAAGTATAATTAGAAAATTAGCTTCTTCACACATATGACGTTTTGAAATGTCAATTGTTTAACACTATGTAATACGTAAAAGTTTAGACCATTAAATAAAATAGTAATAAATGAAAATTTGAAGTTAACCATATAAATAGATAAAATGTAAAGAAATAATAATAATTCGACATGCTTTGTTCATGAAATGTTGGATTGGTTGCAAGATTGATTGCACGAAGACTATAATATGAGAGTATGGGAGTAGATTTTGTGTTTATCCCAAGTTCTCGAAGAATAGCTTCTAGTCAAGATAATTCCGCAACTGTATCTGCTATAGCTTTATATTCTGATACAGTGGATGACCTAGAAACTGTTTTTTTGTTTTCGTGCGGTCCAAGATATAAGGTTAGAGCCTAAGTAGATGGCAAATCACCTGTGGACCGACGACCATTCGGGCACCAAGCCCTATCAGCATCGTAAAAGGCTTTAATAGTGGAAGGCCTTTGCCAGTTACATAAGTAAAGGCTTGGAGAGTGTAACCAGACTTTTGACGGATTAATAAATCATGATTGATGGTGCCTTTTAAAAACCAAGTAATCCGTTTAACCACAAATCAGTGATTGTAAGAAGGTGCGTGCATGAACCGACACACTTTGTTGAAACAAAGACAATGTTTGGACATGAGATAGTGATATAGTGGAGAGAACTAACAATGTAAGGCCTCTTTCCCGGGTAACCTCACTTGTTAGATTTACTCATAAATATAGTCATAAATACTGAACTTAAATTAAAAACATTCAGGAGTAGCGAAAGCAAACATCATTCGAATACATAACATAACAGCGGAAGTCTTAACAATTAAAAACATAACATTTTCATAACATATATAAAAGTGGGATGTCAGTCACATGCCGGGTAACCATCACGCCTTCGCACGACCCTTCATTTTGTCACCTGAAATGTATACTAAAAGTCAGCTAACGCTGCTGAGTTCTAGTTTAAAAACAATCAGGCATAACATTTATCTTATCGTTAGGAATTATATATATATATATATATATATATATATAGAATACGTACATTTGCATATTCTTTGCTTTTCTTTTCTCTCATAACATTCATACTGAGTATATATATATATATATATATATATATATATATATATATATATACGTACATACATACTAACTTTGGGGAGAACATTCATTGCTCATACACATATGGGTGATCAACCCATCATAATTATTGCGTGAGTCACAAACACAAACCCCATAAGAACTACCGTCGTAGTCCATTTCATAAACCGTCCAGCCCTAGAAACCGTCCGTCATAACATAAATCCGTCCGACAACCTTTGTCCGTCCGCCTAAAACCCGTCCTACCGTCGTAACCGTTCATTCGCACGTCTGCCCAAAGGCATCTGTTTCCCACGCGGCTATTATTTATGCAACCGTTCTATGTATAATAATCCAATTGCTTCGACCGTCTATTAATGTCTTTCATACGTCCTAGCTGATGAAGGAACGTATTTGTCCCGGTTGCAAAATAGTCACGTGATCGTCCGTCTACCGAAGTAGCCGTTATTCATGAAGCGTCCCTAATGTTTACATACATTCATGACAAGCAATATATATATATATATATATAATATAAAGCAAGATTCCATTTATTTACATTATGCCATTCTTTCATTCATTCTTTGTAAACATACGTTTCATTCTTGGTTCGTAATTCACTTTAATATATATGTACATATCACGTATGATCACATTGACATTTTTAACACTTATTCATTTAGTGTATACACTTCAGCCCCAAAACATTTAACAAGGTTTTCACATAACATAAAGGGGGCATGTAGAACTCACCTGATAAGCTAGTCTCATTCTGTCCTAACAAAGGTCCGACGAGCGTCACACATGATCTAAATTGGTTAATTACACATACATCAGACCTAATCTAAATTAAACGCTTTTACTCATTCTGATCTAGGCGAACTTAAGGCTAAGTTCGCTGCCCATAGTCTAGGCGAACTTGTCCTAAGCTCGCTTGACTTGACCAAGCGAACTTACCAGGCGAACATAACCAAGTTCGTCCCTTGATGACATAAGCGAACTTACCAGACGAACATAACCAAGTCCCCCCCCCCCAAGTTCGCTTACTTCATGCTCCAAGCGAACTTGTCAAGCGAACTTGATAAGTTCGCCCCAACCTTGGAAGGCTGTTTTCTTCCCCAAAAATCCGAAGTTCTTGCATGCGAATCTGATCGTGTCAATATCTCAACTTTCTTTGTTCAAAATGTTCGGTTTTCGTTCTAGATGCTAAACCTAAGCTTATTTTCAAGTTTCATCTGTAAAAACATTACCTTTTTAGCCAAAACCAGAAAATCCCCAAACTAAACAAAAACTCAGATTTAGGCCGAACCGTTACCTGAATCGGGCTTCTGATTCGGAGGTCTTGCTCACAAGCTCAGTAGTAACACACTCCTTCAATCCCGGTCGATCCGTCTACTTTCTCTCTCTACAGTTTCTCTCTCTAAAGTGCAAAAGTGAGAGAATGTGTGAGTGTTGGGGTATTTATGGGAGAGGCCTCCCCTCTCCGAGCCCACCTCATGACCAACTCGGCCCAACCCCGGCCCACGGTCCGTTCATTTCTCATTTTTTTGGGATGTTACAAGTCTACCCCCCTTAAAATAGGTTTCATCCCCGAAACCTATCATAGGTCAAATAGATAAGGGTATGACTCCCTCATTTCTTCCTTCGTTTCCCATGTAGCCTCCGATCCCTTTCGGTGCTTCCATTGGACTTTAACCAACTGGATCACTTTAGTACGTAAACGTTTCTCCTTTCGGTCTAAGATAGCCGCAGGTTCTTCAATGTAGTTAAGGCGGTTGTTGACCTTGATGTCAGTAAGCGGTACGTGATCCGATTCATCCACCAAACACTTTCGTAAGTGTGACACATGTAAGGTTGGATGGATCTCCCTTAACTCATCGGGCAACTCCAACCGATAAGCGACTTCACCAACCCGTGCCGCTATTCTGAATGGTCCGACAAACCTCGGACTTAAATTTCCTCTTTTCCTGAATCGTATGATCCCCTTCCATGGAGAGACCTTCAACATTACGCGATCCCCAACGTCAAACTCAATAGTCGTTTATCCGCGTAGGATTTCTGACGATCTTGAGCGGCCTTTATTCTTGCTTTAATTTGGTCAAATTTCTCGGAAGTAGCTTTGACCACTTCGAGACTTGCGAAATCCTTCTGTCCAATTTCCCCCCAACAAACCGGGGTCCTACATCTCCTTCCATACAACATTTTAAATGGCGGCATGCCAATAGTTGAGTGATAGCTGTTGTTATATGAAAATTCTGCCAATGGTAGGTGGCTGTCCCAGCTCCCACAGAAGTCAATGATACAGGCCCGGAGCATGTCCTCCAAGGTCTGAATGGTCCTTTCAGATTGACCATCGGTTTGAGGGTGGTAAGCGGTATTGATGTTCAGTTTAGTGCCCATCGCTTCATTGAATTTCTTCCAAAACCTTAACATGAATCTAGTATCCCTGTCGGACACAATCGACAATGGCATACCATGTCATCTCATAATTTCCTTGATAAATATTTCTGCTAGTTTCTCAGATGAAGAAGTCTCACGTATTGGCAAGAAGTGAGCATTTTTCGTCAAGCGGTCGACGATCACCCAAATGGTATCATTACCTTTAGCTGTTTGTGGTAGCTTGGTAATGAAGTCCATCGTGATCTCCTCCCACTTCCTTTCTAGTATTGGTAAAGGTTGCATTTTACCGCATTGTTTCTGGTGCTCGGCCTTAACTAGTGAACACGTTAGGCACTTGTTCACGTACTCAGTCACATCATTCTTCATGCCAGGCCACCAGTACTCTTTCTTCAAGTCTTGATACATTTTGTTTGTCCCGGGGTGGATAGAATAGCGAGACTTATGGGCCTCATCGAGGACTTTGGCTCTAAGCTCCCCAATCTTAGGTATCCACATCTGGCCAAACCTAGTTCGTACACCGTATGCATTTGCATCCAAATTCCCTTGTTATCCTACTATTCTTTCTCGTTTTATATTTCTTTCTAATAGTGCTTCATCTTGTGCCTTTAATATTTCACTCATCAAATCTGGCGTTATAATCAGCTGACACGCTTTGATCCGAATAGGTTCCGATTCTTCCTTTCTGCTTAAAGCTTCAGCCACTACGTTTGCCTTGCCTGGATGGTACAATATTTCACAATCATAGTCTTTCAGTAGCTCTAACCACCTCCTTTGTCTCATGTTTAATTCCTTTTGTTCGAAAAAGTACTTCAGGCTTTTGTGATTGGATTAAATGGTGTATTTAACTCCATACAGATAGTGCCTCCATATTTTTAATGCAAAAACTACTGCCGCTAACTCTAGATCGTGAGTTGGGTAGTTAACCTCATGAATCTTTAGTTGTCGCGATGCGTAAGAAATTGCCTTTCCTCGTTGCATAAGTACACATCCTAAACCCTGACCCGAAGCGTCAGAGTAGACTACCAAGTCTTCATTTCCCTCAGGTAGTGTCAAGACTGGAGCTTGGGTTAATCGTGTCTTAAGTTCCTCAAACGCGATGTTTTGGGTTGGACCCCATTCATATTTCACTTCCTTCCGTGTCAGTTTAGTTAGTGGAGAGGCTATTCTTGAGAAATCTTGAATGAACCTCCGATAGTAGCCTGCCAATCCCAAAAAACTTCGTATCTCTATTGGTGTCTTTGGGACGTTCCATTCCTTTACATTCTTGATCTTTGTAGGGTCTACCATGATGCCTTTTGGGTTTATCACATGACCTAGGAATTGGACTTTCCTAATCCAGAATGCGTATTTAGAGAATTTTATGTACAACTTTTCCTACTTTAGCACCTCCAAAACCTCTCTTAGGTGACAGTGGTGACCACCCTCGTTTTTCGAATAAATTAGAATGTCGTCTATAAAAACTATCACTGATCGATCCAACATTGGTCGACATACTCTATTCATCAAATCCATGAACGATGCTGGTGCGTTGGTTAATCCGAAAGACATCACGAGAAACTCATAATGCCCATAACGCGTGCGAAACGCGGTCTTTGGTACATCTTATTCTCTTACTTTCAACTAATGGTAACTCGATCTAAGATCGATCTTTGAGAACCAACTCGCACCTTGCAGTTGATCAAAAAGGTCGTCTATTCTAGGCAGTGGGTATTTGTTCTTTACTGTCCTCTTGTTCAGTTCGCGGTAGTCAATGCACATGCGCATGATGCCGTCCTTCTTCTTTACAAATAGTACCGGAGCGCGCCATGGTGAAATGCTCGGTCTGATAAATCATTTTTTCTTTTAATTCCTCTAGTTGAGACATAAATTCTTTCATTTCTGACGGAGCCAATCGGTAGGGGGCTTTGGCAACGGGCTCAGCTCCTGGCAGTAAGTCAATCTGAAATTCTATTTCCTGATCGGGTGGCAACCCAGGTAGATCCTCACGGAATACTTCCGGAAAGTTACACACTACGGGTACATTCTTGAGTTCCTTCATTTTCATTCTATCGTCAATAACATACGCCAGATAAGCTTCGCAACCGCGCCTCATGTAACTTTCGGCCTTGATCATCGAGATGACGTTCAGCATCGTGCAATTCCAATCCCCGTAAACCGTAATTGGACTGCCGCTAGGAGATTTGAGGTGTATCCTCTTACGTTTACATATGATTTGAGCTTCGTTGGCCGCTAGCCAATCCATACACAATACTATATCGAATCCTTCTAAGGTGAGAAGGAATAATCTAGAAGGAAACTTATGGCCCTCTATTTCTATCATGCAATCCTCTGTTACTTGGAATACTGCCGAATTTTTACCAACGGCGGTTTGTACGCTAAAGGCCCTTACTATGGTGTTGATAGTGCAATCTAGTTTACGACTAAATGCATTTAATATAAAGCTTTAACTAGCATCAGAGTCAAATAAAATAGCATCATGTTCATCATTAACTAGAAACGTACCTGACACAACATCAGGGTTTCCTCTTGCTTCCTCCTCAGTCAGGGCGTAGGCTCGAGTCCTAGCCTTCGACTGTTCCTTTTAAGCTTCCTTCTCCTTTCCCGAACCGGATTGTCTGGTTCTCTTGCAATCCCTAGTCAGGTGTCCATATTTTCCACAACTTTGGCACTTGACGTCCTTTAAGCAATCTCAGGAGTAATGCCCCGGCCTTCCGCACTTATAACACATGGTTGAGCCAACAGACAATCGCCTTGGTGTTTCTTTGAGCATTTCTTACAAACTTCATACTCTTCTGCCCTAGGCTTCTTCACCTCAGCGGTGTAGTTCCCCTTTCCATTGCCTTTGAATGAGTTCTCCCATTTCTATTTCGGAGCTTCGGGAGCTGTGTCCTCGTTAGCATAATCGTCATAGACGATTCCAAACAGATTGACCACCGACTCGAAGGTCGAGGGTAGATTAGCTTTCACATGAACACGGACCCTTTGAGGTAAGCCCTTCACATAGTACTTGATCAGTCGCTCTTCAGTCTCTACCAGGTGGGGTACCAGTTGAGCTAGCTCGTTGAACCTAGAAGTATACTGGCGGTGCGTCTTGCTGTCAGCCTTGAAGTTTAGGAATTCATTTTCCACCCGATCAATTTCGTTCTGGGGACAAAACTTTTGGATTATCAGCTTCTTCAGGTCTTCCCATGTCATTCTGGCAAGAGCGTTTGGCGACTTTGTTCTCTGAATGTTTCTCCACCAACTTAGTGCTTCATTGGTGAAAGAATGAGCAACATACTTAACGACCTGGTCAGGTCGACACTCACCGATGTTGATTACGGCCTTCATCCTCTCAATCCATTCAAACGTAGCCACAGTGTAAGGCCCCAAACCCGGGAGGCCTCACTCGTTGGATTTACTCATTCACAAACAGTTCTTAAACATGAATATCAAATAACGCAGCGGAAAATACTTCATTAAATCATGACTATTACATTGTCCATACATGCGGAAGCGTAAACATGGTTTAAAACACAAATACATCATAACTAAAACATAACGGGATGCCAGTCTTCATAGTCAGCCGGGTAACTCCTCTCGCTAGCCAAGCATCACCGTCCATCCTCATAACCTGCCTTAACCTGAATGTGCATACTAAAAAGTCAGCTACGCTGGTGAGTTCTAGCATTTCATAAAAACTTTAACATCAACATTTGCCAAAAATGTATCATTCATTTAGTAAAACCTTTCACAAAAGCATGTAATAATCTAACATCTTTAAAAAGGTTTCGTACCCATATCATCATCAACATCATAATCATAAACACCGTTAAACGGATCGTTCATTAAAACTTTTAACATTCATTTAAGTCATACATTATTATCTAAATATGTGTTACTCTTCGTTCCGTCATTTAGTATGGTATTGCCCCTAAGGCTTAACTGCACGAAGACCGACAATACCATACATTCCGTCAATTCCCTTTTGGTATTGCCCCCAAGGCTAACTGCGCGAGGACCGACAATACCCATTCAGTTGCCCTTATGGCTCTCATGTCCATAAACCGAAAACTTCCATCGACGGTTATGACTCTCAGCCATAACATCGTCGGATCATAATTTAACCTTACATAGGGTCACATTAACCCCTGAGTAACCGTCATTACTCCCTTACCAGTTGTACAACATCATTACCATTGACATGCCACAGAGACACTGCCCCTGTTGTTCTTGTGGCAACTATGGCTCGCTGTCCATAATCTACCACAAGGCTGGGAATCTCATTCCTAGACTTCATTCGTCAATTCCATTCATTCGACAGATTAGATTTGTAATGACTTCTTTAAAACCTTTACCTCTTTCTCTTCTCATTAAACATTTCCTCATTTAAACCGTTCATAAAGCATTCGTAACCCTTTTTGACAAAAACATTTCAAAACCTTTCCTTTCGTAAACATCGTTTCAACATTTCAAAACCTTTCATTTCGTTAAACATCATTTCGTTAAAACATCATTTCGTTAAACATCATTTCGTTAAACATCATTTCGTTAAACATCATTTCGTAAGTATGCACACCAGCCCAAAAACATTAACAAAACATTTAAAAGAGGGCTCTAGAACTCACCTAATACGCTAATATGGGTTGTCCTAAACGAAGGTCCAACAACGTCACTTCCGATCTGAATTGATTAGTTAAATACACATCAGGCCAATCCCGACTCTAACGGTTTAACCATTCTAACATATTGACTTCACTTAATCAGTTCTGATGTCTGCGCACTTAGCAAGTGCGCAGACCCTGCTGCCTGCGCACTTAGCAAGTGCGCAGACCATGCTTCCTGCGCACTTAGCAAGTGCGCAGGTCCCTCCTCCTGCGCACTTAGCAAGTGCGCAGGTCCCTCCTCCTGCGAACTTAGCAAGTGCGCAGGACCTGCTCCGTGCGCACTTAGCAAGTGCGCACGACCTGTTCTTCGCGAAAAACCCTAACTTTCGCATTCGGGTCTGATCATGTCAAGATCCCGAACCTGTTTGCATTCAAAACGTTCGTTTTCCATTAAGGAACTCAAATCCATGATTATCTTTCAGTTTCATCCGTTCAAACCTTACCTTTTCACCCAAAACCCGAAAAACCCAAAAACGAACTAAAACTCAGATTTAGGTCGGATTGTTACCTGAATCGAGTTTCTGATCCGGAGGTTCTTCTCACGAGTTATGGAGTAACACTTTGCTGAAGTCTCGGGTCGATCCGCCAACTTTCTCTCTCTACGGTTTCTCTCTCTAAAAGTTGCAAATGAGAGAAAAGGGGTGGCATAGGCTATTTATAGCCCGCTGACCCATCCGACCCGACCCGTCATGCCTCGTTCGTTTATTCCGTTATTATAACTGTCATTTTATTTTTGGGATGTTACACACAGAATCTTTGTTCCCATCAAACTTTGGTGGGTCACCGTCCTTGAAACCTTTGTAAGTGCACCCTCGAGTGTTTGGTCCCACCCTTACTTCATCCCCATCACTATTATATACTTTCTCTTCATGGTTTCCTTCGTCCTCCTCTTTGCTTTTCTTTAGTGCCTCGGATAGTAGGTCAGGCAATACGTTCTTCAGAGTGAGTACAACCTCGCGGGCAATAGCATCCCTAACCTCGGGTTCCAACTGTAGAGACCCTTGATTGTCGTCCCCAGTTGGGGTCACATTTGTTTCGTGCACACTCTCAGTGTGTTCTGCGTGCACACTCTCTTCCTCTTCATGTCTTTGATTCAATGGAGGTCTACCGACCCAGCCAGTGCGACCGCCTTGGCGTCCGGTTCTTCCTCCACCAGTCATAGTTTCTAGTTTCCTGATAGTTATAAAGGGAATACATCAATGTCATTCCTTCAGATCATAGTTTTAGAACAGTACTAGCAAAGTAAATTTTTAATTACAGTGACCGGTTTGTGATTACTAATTTGCATTACCTTTCGGGTTCAAACCTCTTCAAATCGGTTGTGACATTAACATCTATTTGTTCTAAGTTAAGGTATCTATTCTTATCCAAGTGCATTAACTTTTATACTTACTTACCGTGCTGGCGTTGGCGTTGGCTACCCATACTGACATCTGTGCGTCGGTCCCACAATCAGCTTGAGTCCAAACATTTAGGGATGTCTGAATCTCTCAAACTATTGCTCTAATACCAACTTGTAAGGCCTTTCCAGAGTAACCTCACTTGTTGGATTTACTCATAAACATAGTCATAAATTCTGAACTTAAATTAAAAACATTCAGGAGTAGCGAAAGCAAACATCATTCGAATACATAACATAACAGCGGAAGTCTTAACAAATAAAAACATAACATTGTCATAACATATATAAAAGTGGGATGTCAGTCACATGCCGGGTAACCATCACGCCTTCTCACGGCCCTTCCTTTTGTCAACTGAAATGTATACTAAAAGTCAGCTAACGCTGGTGAGTTCTAGTTTAAAAACAATCAGGCATAACATTTATCTTATCGTTAGGTATTATATATATATATATATAATACGTACATTTACATATTCTTTGCTTTTCTGTTCTCTCATAACATTCATAGTGAGTATATATATACGTACATACATACTTACTTTGGGGAGAACATTCATTGCTCATACACATATGGGTGATCAACCCGTCATAATTATTGTGTGAGTCACAAAGACAAACGCCATAAGAACTACCGTCGTAGTCCGTTTCATAAACCGCCCGGCCCTAGAAACCGTCTGTCGTAACATAAATCCATCCGACAACCTTTGTCCATCCGCCTAAAACCCGTCCTACCGTCGTAGTCCGTTCATTCGCCTGTCTGCCCAAAGGCATCCGTTTCCCACGTCGCTATTATTTATGCAACCGTTCTACGTATAATAAGGCAATTGCTTCGACCGTCCATTAATGCCTTTCATACTTCCTAGCTGATGAAGGAACGTATTTGTCCCGGTTTCAAAATAGTCACGTGGTCGTCCGTCTACCGAAGTAGCCGTTATTCATGAAGCGTCCCTAACGTTTACATACATTCATGAAAAGCAATATATATATATATATATATATATATAATAAAGCAAGATTCCATTTATTTACATTATGCCATTCTTTCATTCATTCTTTGTAAACATACATTTCATTCTTGGTTCGCAATTCACTTTAATATATATGTACATATCACGTATGATCACATTGACATTCATAACACTTATTCATTTAGTGTATACACTTCAGCCCCAAATCATTTAACAAGGTTTGCACATAACATAAAGGGGGCATGTAGAACTCACCTCATAAGCTAGTCTCGTTCTGTCCTAACAATGGTCCGACGAGCGTCACACACGATCTGAATTGGTTAATTACACATACATCAGACCTAATCTAAATTACACGCTTTTACTCATTCTGATCTAGGCGAACTTAAGGCTAAGTTCGCTGCCCATAGTCTAGGCGAACTTGTCCTAAGTTCGCTTGACTTGACTAAGCGAACTTACCAGGGGAACATAACCAAGTTTGTCCCTTGATGCCATAAACGAACTTACCAGGCGAACGTAACCAAGTTTGCCCCCCCTAAGTTCGCTTACTTCATGCTCCAAGCGAACTTGTCAAGCGAACTTGATAAGTTCGCCCCAACCTTGCCAGGCGAACTTGATAAGTTCTCCTGTCGGGCTGTCTTCTTCCCTAAAAATCCGAAGTTCTTGCATGCGAATCTGATCGTGTCAATATCTCAACTTTCTTTGTTCAAAACGTTCGGTTTTCCTTCTAGATGCTAGACCTAAGCTTATTTTCAAGTTTCATCCGTAAAAACATTACCTTTTTAGCCAAAACCCGAAAATCCCTAAACTAAACAAAAACTCAGATTTAGGCCGAACTGTTTCCTGAATCGGGCTTCTGATTCGGAGGTCTTGCTCACAAGCTCAGTAGTAACACGCTCCTTCAATCCCAGGTAGATCCGTCTACTTTCTCTCTCTATGGTTTCTCTCTCTAAAATGCAAAAGTGAGAGAATGTGTGAGTATTGGGGTATTTATGGGAGAGGCCTCCCCTCCCCGAGCCCACCTCCCGACCAACTCGGCCTAACCCCGGCCCGCGGTCCATTCATTCCATTCGTCCCGCTTTGAACCCGTCATCTTTATTTCTCATTTTTATTTTTATTATATTTTTTTAGGATGTTACAAACAAGTTGGCGATACATGAATGGTTAAGAAAATAGGAGACTGTCTCCGAGATGTATATATTTTCTTTGAGATAGAAGGATATCACGACCTTGTCTTACCATTTTAACACCTAGAAAGTAGTCACGATCTCCTTGATCTTTGAGAGCAAAGGCATTGCTGAGTTGTAACATCCATGATTTTCCGACCGTATTTTTTTATTTATTTTATTTTTACAATGATAACATTCTAACTTCATTCTAGTTCAATAAATTGTGAATCCTTAATCATGATTTCAAGTATTTAAAGTTAGATTTCATTCATACAGTTTCATATCTTATATTTACAATAAGTACACATATATATAATTTATATACATCTTTTAGACCAATTAAAATAAAATATAATCTATGGACTTTGATCATGTAATCTCACTCCTTTATCTATATATATATATATATATATATATATATATATATGGAATTTGATCATGTAATCTCACTCCTTTATATATATATATATATATGTATGTATGTATATATATATATATATGAGTTATTTACATGGATAGTCCTTGTGGTTTAGGGTTTGCCCTATAATAGATTATCGTTATTGTACGGGTTGGCCTTTTGCATTGTGACAACGGATGGTGGTGTTGATAAGGATGAACATAGTTCATAGATTCCTCGTGTTGTCATTCCCTTGAGAAGCGGAATGTTAGAGGCTCGGTCCTTGATAACAAAGACAAAAGGGTAAAATTCAATGAGAAAATGATTATCTATACATAAGCAATATATAGATATTATGTTTTCAGATATATTACGAATGCAAAGAACATTTTTGAGAATGAGTGGAGTGTGAGAGGTGTGAATTATAACAAAGCGAATGTGAGTAATTTTGAGACACGAACCATCACCTATGACGAGTTCTTTAGTTCCATCATATGGTGTATGAAAAGATAGGTTGTTGAGAGCATTTGTAACATGATGAGATGCACCACTATCAAAGAGCCAATTGATTTGTTCCGAGCCATTGTTGGTGTTCATTTTGTAAGGTTGAGCACTTTTACCCTATGAATAACGATTAAAAGATGGAATGGTGATCATCGGGTGTACCTTTTTAAAAACCGGGCAATTGGTAGATGACTGAGATACAGTTTTCTGTATGCGAGCAATCTAGGATATAAGATTAGAACCCATGCATATGGCAAATCATCGGTGAATCGACAGTCATCCGGACATCCAGCCCAATCAGCATCAGAGAAGGCTTTAAGAGGATGGGACCTGGAAGTGAGCATCCGTATATGCTTGAAGATGAGATCCTAAATTATGACGATTGAGAAGACCATGGTCAATTGTGTCCTTTAGATATCAAAGAATTCATTTAGAAGCAGATCAATGATTTTCCGAATGGGTGTGCATGTACTAACACGCTTTGTTTAAAGCATAGGTGATGTCAAGGCATGACAAAGTGACATATATTGTAGACGAAGCAATATCAACCTTTCGAACTCACTTTTTAGAATTTGGAATCTCGCCCTTTGTACTAGCTCAGCTCCCACATAGGCATATACCGAGCCTTTAAGTCATCCCAAATCTCCTTGGCAAACTTGTATTGCAATATGCAGCAGTACTTCATCACATGTTGCCTGAAACACGAAAGTGTGAAAGACGAAGCAATATCAACTCGGAGGACTAATTCAAATAAGATCAAAAGTCCAAGGATTAGAAGTAATAATTAAATTTAACTTGTTGGTGAAGTTTGGTGTTTATTTAATTATTTAGTTTCCTAAGTTGAATAGGATTATGTTTAGTTTGTCTTAGAGATCAAGTATTGTTTAGTCTATAAATATATAAATACAGCTTTAGTTTTATTTATAAATTGTACCCTTTGAAGTTTTCGTTTAATAAAGAAAAGAGTCGTAGAGAGTTCTACAAAACTCGAGTTCGTGTTCACGTTCCGCTTATGTCAAGTTTAACAAGTGGTATCAGAGCTGAGGGATCGTATCGTGGGTTTGAGAGTCGACTTTTGCGACGAGGATAGCATCCCCCGCCGACGGGTGTGTCGGTCGGTGGAGGCAGGCGTGAAAAAAAGGGGGCGAAGAGAACTCTCTCATCCACTGCTCAAACCACCATCGACTCTTTGTACGAAGGTGTGGATTCTGAATCAGAGGTTTAAAAGTCGATTTCCAGTAAGACGGGAAACCTATCGCATGAGTGATTCACTGTTGTTCTTCGTTCGAAGAAAACAAAAACAGAAGCCGTCCGACAAGCCCGGAAACTGATCGCCTGTCCAATCAGAAACTCGTCCAAGTCGCCACGCAGAACTGTTGTCGTCGCCGGCAGAAAGAAAAAAAAGATCAGACCATTATAACAGGTTCCGATTAGTTTAGATCGCCAACAGAGGGGGTGTTTTTGTCCGATCAGAAACCACCGCCAATCTTTTTGCAAAAAAAAAGGTTGAACTATGAGTTCATCGGGAAGAAAACCGAAAGCAAGAAGGCAGGGTGGTGAAGAAGTTAATTGTCACACCCCAACCGACGACGGAAACGTCGGGGCGGGACATATAGACTGTTAATAGGCACATGGTTGACTAAATTGAAATATATTAAAACATTAAATTTCCATTCATAACTCCAACAAAACAAATTCAATAATACATGAATATTGAAATACATAACATGTTCATTCTGTTCAATTAACTAGGTCCACAACCTAAGTGAAGGAAACTTGATCAACTCAAACTTTTGTACCTGAAACATGATGAAAACGAGGTCAACTAAAAAGTTGGTGAGCATACATAGGTTTTGACTCTAAATAGCATCAAAGTGTTCTGTGTAAACAAATTCATACAAGTCATGATTAGTAAGGCAATTATGTAGAGTTAATATTGTGTAACCAAGTTGTAAAATCAAACCTTTGTAACTAGCATGCAAAACAAAGTGTGTTGTCGGTAACAATCACCCTAACTAGGTGGGTTTGTCAGACTCAATAGATCTATCATTGTTAACCATTGGCTTGTATAGTTAATGATTGCACATGTAATTGCACACAAAGTAGTTAACACACCTAGTACTCAAACATAAAGCTCAAATTGCACACGTGAATGTAAAGTGGATTTGTATCGTGTAGTTTGTGAAAATCATTGTAATGTTCATGTTTTCACCCCAAAAATGTAAAACAGTGTAAAAGGGGCTATGTAAAACTCACCTGGTATAATTGTGTAGATAACACGAGCAATAGGTAGCACAAGTGAATTTGCAAGTCACAAACTTAACCTAGAGTGAAATTGTATGAGTTTGAATCAGTTGATGTGCACAGAGTCTAAACACAAGGTCTAGGGTTCAATGGGTCTTGATGTGTGGATTTGTACAAAAAGTTTGTATTATTCCATGTGGAGGATGTGTGTAAACTGATGTTTGTATTTGGATAAAGGTTTGATATAAAATGTAAATTTAGAGTACATAAGATTTCAAAAAGATAATTGGCTTAGGGTTTAAATTAAATAAGTTAAATAAATAAGATCTTTTTATTTATTTATTTATTATAATAATGTGCCAAAGATAAGCAGTGCAATTATACTAATCATAATTTAAACCCCAAATGAATTATTAGGGTACAAAAGTAATTAATTAAAATAAATAAATTTCTTTTTATATATTCATTTATTATTAAAGAAACTAATATGTCTCGGAAATATGTATTTTAAAAATGTATATGTAGGTATATATATATATATATATATATATATATATATATATACATGATATAGTTTGTCGAGTTATGTTTAAACCTAACTTAGTAATTTTTACGGAAATATGTAAAATTCTATAAGTGTACAAAATGCTTAGATAAAATTTATAAAAGTTTTATCAAAAGTTATAGTTCCAAAGAACAATTTACATACCTTATTTGTAAATAAAAATGTAATTTAAGTGACTTTTATATTGGAAACCAAATTTTAAAACAATTTAAATTATAATAAAAAAATAATTGTTTCCTTTCAAGATTTGTTAATTTATGTACTAAATTAGTTCTATAGGGGTAACTTTTATAAAAATATTTTTTTTATAAAATATTTGGAGTGTTAAAAGGCCCTGCAAAAATAAATGAGGACCACCAGGTTCGAACCCGAGTGGATCCTGGGCGACAGAAACAACCCTACCATGCTATAACCCGTTTTAACATTGATTAAATCCAAGGGCAGAAAGGTGGTCGGTTTTGGGTATCCACATGAGGCAAAAAGAAGGGTACGGGCGTGGGTTTCGAACCCGCGACCAAACGTGTAGGAGTTAAACGGATTAACTAGTGGTTGTGGGCAGATGCCTTGACAGAAATCAAGTTCGAAATAAAAAAAGAAAGGCTAAAACCATCAATCCCTTCATCCTTATTACGTACCTCGAAGCCCTAGCCCTGGAATCAAGTCAATCAACAAGTGATCGAAGCTCCGACCATGGGGCTTTCGATCACGTGGTCAAAACGATTACAAAGGTATAAAAATTACAAATAATGGTTAGGTGACGGAGGAGAACGGCTGTGCAAAACAGACCAGAATTCGTTGAGTTTGACCGGACCTCTGACCTGTGCTCAGACTAGATTTTGAGTTCAGAGAGTTTGGGATAGGGTTTGCGAAGGTGTATGTGGGAGTTGAATGCTTTGATTTCACCCGGACGCGTCAATTTGATTTGGAATCGAAAGTGACAGTTGTAGAAACGAATTCCGCGTTGAATTGATTGATTCAAAATGAATTAGGACACGAATGAGGTCTGAATACATGCACGGAGCGAGTAAGCGTGATTTCTGGGATTTAATGCGTCTTGATTTCGTGATTGAAGCTTGATTTGAACGCGGTTTGACTCTGCAAGGTCAAACTGCTCCGATTTGAAATTGACCGCTCAAATTAGATGAATTTAAGGGTTAAATGGGTCTGGATATAGTTGATACTCGGCTGTGCAAGTATTTATAGTCCATATCAATCGGGTTTAATCGTTTTCAACTTCGATTTACAAGAAATTTGGAATTGTTTGACTTTATCGGTCAAAATCTATCAAAGTTGATGAGTGTGGGTCAAAATTTGGGGTTAAAGGGTTCATATTCAAATTAAAGGGGTTCAAGCATTAACATGGGATTCAAGACCAATTTATTTGTTATAAAATGGTTTTTATAAAAACTTGTAAACTAAGTTCATTTTATTTGTTTATGAAAATTGCTTCCATAAGATTGATAAAAAAAATCTAAATATTATTTATTTAGTTATAATTAGTTTATAAAATAAAGGGATATATTTCCTGAAAAGAAATTTACAAATTGTATAATGGTTTATCAAATATCTACGTATTTATTTATAAATACATATATATGTGTCTAAAAGATGTAACTATATGATTAAAACTCATAGTTTTATGTTTTTGATTTAATTTCCATAACGGAGTGTATATATATATATATATATATATATATATATATATATATATATATATATATATATATAAATCCATATAAATAAACGTACATGTGTTATACATATAAATAGAAAATTATTCGTAGATGCGAAGTTTAAATTTCGAATTGAAATAGTAATTAATGTGTCACATTGTGGTGGACAAGTACTGGATTAAAATAGTGTTAAAAAATCATGGATGTTACATTAATCGATCTAAATCACTCTTTTACAGTGTCGGCCCTGGGGTAGGCCAAGTCGGGCCGCCGGCCAGGGACCGTTTTTTTCGGGGGCCTAAAATTTTTACGAGACCTGTATATATATAGATATGTTTTTTTATAAAATTTTAAATACCGGTTTATATATTGGGTCCTTTTTATAAAAACTTAAAAATATATTGGGCTATTTTTATAATAGTTGGGCCATTTTAATCTTTATAATGGTTGTGTCTCTTTAAACTTAAAACCTAATATCAAACCATAGGCTTTTTTTTTAAATAAAAAAAAGGACGAATTGCTGCAGACCTGATCGCTGCCTGCCACACTCCACGGCAGTCGCAACTTGCAAACCACCGTTCACAGCGTCACGGGTGAGTGGCCACCGTCTGTTGACTGTTCTTGTTCCTTCTTGTAAGGTAGTGCCTTTTTGGATTTGTATGAATAGATTATAGATGATATAATACTATGATAGACTTTTGATTGTTTTTGTTTATTCCATCTCCATGAATTATTAACCACGTGTCCGGGCAACAGACATGAGACGAGTCTATAGGAAGTAGGAACCTAGATGACGCAGTCTCTTAATTCCACTAGGACTTTCTTATTTTCTTATTTTCTTTATTCCATGAGTAATTGTTGAATTTTGATTTGATTTTTAAAAAGCATGCCTCCTAAACATGGTGCTTAAAGACGTAAAAGGAAAAAACTAGATGAACCAATGACAAAGTCTCAAGTCGGTGGCCTAAACCGTCTATTGAAAAGAATGTTAGGAGAGCTTCGTGAATCGCCGTTTAACTATTACGGTATGTAATATAAATACTATATTTTTTTCTATATTTATTGTTATAACTTTAATTATTGTTTAAAAGAAATTAGTTTATATATTTTGTTCGTATCGGATATCTTGAGATGCGGCAAGTCCACATGAGGCGGTGATAAAGAGTTTTTGTCGGTGAAAGTTTGATGTCGATTGGTATTATTCTTGGATCGTTTTAGTTCTGCATATTCCGATTTTGCGATATTTTTTTTTCTTAATTGGTTGTAAAAGAAAAAGGATTGCGGTTGGAATATTTGGGAAGACGTTAACTCCAAATCGACAATTAATGGGTCGGTTAATTTTTTGTGGTGTTTTCGTTATGGTCCGAGTAATTCAAAGGGTTATTCACATGCATTTGGGAGGGAGTAGTAAAAAAAAATCTTGGAATCTTTACCCAATTAAAATGTGTCATGTCATTTTTATCATCTTGAACCCTCTCTAACTCTAAGAGGAGGGTGTGGAACCAATAAACCCTATAATATTTTTTTATTAAAAAAATATTTCATTAAAAAAACACATCTCATTAAATAAACATAAATGAAAATACAATTAATAAAAAAGATACAATCAATAAAAAAATTATAAAAAAATACAATTAATAAATAAAAAAACTACTCGTCTTCGTCGTCCGTTAGATGGATGTCCAAGTTTGTGGCAATATGTGTCGTAAGATCAAACTTTAAATGAAAGTGTGTGGTTTCGTTCCGCAATTCCATTATAATATTATCGGAAACAACTGGATTGGTAGGCAGATCCGCAATGTGAACCGGTGAGATTGCATTTCCGTCATCTTTTAACATCATATTGTGTAATATGATACACGCGTACATCATGTTCTTCAACTTTTCCACCTTCATTTGACGTGTCGGTCGTGCAATTATGGCCCATTTAGCCTTCAATACGTCGAATGCTCGTTCGACGTCTTTCCTTGCCCCCTCTTGCGTCTTCTTGAACTTTTTTTGATTCACGTCCGTTGGATAAGAATATGATTTCACAAACGTGAACCAAGAAGGGTATATGTCATCGGCAAGATAGTAACCCCGCTTGTATTGATGGCCATTAACAAAAAATAGGCACCTAGGAGCGGTTCCATGCAACTCATTTGTGAACAATGGAGATTGATTGAGGACGTTTACGTCATTGTTCGACCCGGCAATACCAAAATATGTGTGTCAAAACCACAAATCATTTGACGCAACTGCTTCGAGTATGACCGTTGGGTACTCGTGATCACCTCGGTGATATTGTCCCCTTAAACTAGTGGGACAATTTCTCCAAACTCAATGAGTACAATCGATACTACCAAGCATACCGAGAAGTCCATGCTTATCACTATGTGCTTGATTCCGGGATGTAAATAGCGCGCTTAAACATTTTGAGATTTATTTGTGAGAGAATATGTAAATAATATTGTGTAAAGATATATATACATATTGAGAGAATATATAAAATTAAATTTTTTTTTATTTAAAGACCCCAACCCCCCCCCCCCACTCCCCAATGGCTAGATTAACGTTCAAATGAAGCTGGTTCCAGCGGGTATTAAAGCACATGCCCTCAAACCCGTGTGAAGCCCGCAGTGCGTGCGGCGGTGTAGCCTGGCAACCCGAGGAACCCGTGGCCAACCCGCTCGTCCATCTCCGTCCCCCTAATAAATTAAAAGAATGTATGGAAGTTCAAGTTTCTATGGGAGAATATTTGCATGGGTTATTTATTAATTCATAATTAGCATGGAAAGTTGGGCAAAGAATTGTATTCAGATTCTGTTTTGAATACCGGGCTGTTCGGTGATCCCATTTGTGAAAGGCAACTGAACCACTTTATCGAATGGTGGTTCGAGTTAGCGGGTGTCACGAGGGAACGTGTCGAGAAGGTGGTGGTGACCGATGATAAGTTTAGTGTGGTTCCCCAGTGGTGAACTTCATGACCACAAGAAAAGAACCCGGTCCGTATGGGTATTTGCACCGTGATCAAAATAAAAGAACCCAATCCGTCTGGTGATCGATATCAAGTGATCGCATGAGGTAAGGTCCGGAGGATTTTTCTGACAGTGAAAGTCCGGATCACAGGTGGTAAGTTCTGATCGCAGTTACAAAACCAGTTTTCGATCACGGTGTCTAGTTTTCGGTCAAAGAATCCAGTTTCCAATCAATTCAAGAGCAGCAAATTCCGATTGATTAAGGAGCAAAAACTCATCGCAGTAAAGAACAAGACGAGAGAGAAACCACATTGGTTAAATTGTGCGAGGAGAAGGCTCCGTCTTATATTGCAACGGGTATGGTTTATCATGATGAAGAAGTTCGGTTCAAGAGGGAGGTGTGAAAGACCTTGATGGAAGAAGAAAGTTGATATTGAGAGGGAGTGTGAAAGACGAAGCAATATCAACTCAAATGACTAATTCGAATAAGATCAAAAGTCCAAGGATTAGAAGTAATAGTTAAATTTAACTTGTTGGTGAAGTTTGGTATTTATTTAATTATTTAGTTTCCTAAGTTGAATAGGTTTAGGTTTAGTTTTTCTTGAAGAGCAGGTATTATTTAATCTTTAAATAGGGGTTTAGTTTTGTTTATAAAATGTATCTTTTGAAGTTTTCGTTTAATAAAGAAAAGAGTCGTAGAGAGTTCTACAAAACTCGAGTTCATGTTCACGTTCCGCTTGCGTCAAGTTTAACAGAAAGCCCCGACTGGTTTATTCCTCATTTCGTCAATTGCGGCGACGGCAGCCGGTTGGACAGCCTCCTAGATCACTGCAGGCCCTTTGATCGGTTGAATTCAAGAACAAAAATTGAAACTTTCTTATTACAAATTCGTAACATGATTAACCCTAAAGTCCAAAGGACGTGTCGATTCCCTGATCGACCCACACATACGTGTAAACAATTTTACAATTGTAAACTTGACAATCCTAACAATACTCGAATAAACTTTCTACTTAAGGTAGTGACCGACTCAATTGAATAGACCGACTTTGATATGGTTCGGTTACTACACGAGAATTAGCGCAACAGAACTACAGGAAAGTTTAGTAATACCTTAAAAGCAACTCACTTTGTTTCATGTTTTATATTTCTTACTCTAAATGTAAATCAATTAATGTTGCTGGTCCAGTGGTTAGTTGCATTTTCAATTATCTTCCTTTCGCTTTAGGTTGCGGGTTCTAGACATACAAGGACCAATGATTTTTGGTTTTTGTTTTCTTTCTCATTTTTAATTAATTTTGTTTTCTAATACATTTTTATATCTATGGTTTTATCTCTAGGACCTACACGCCTCAAATTCGTACGTTACTTTTATGTATTTGAGTACGTTAGCATCAACGTCAAAAAAAAAAATATCTGTTGTTTTTTGACATTTTTTTCTGGATTTAATAAGTAGCCATAACCTTATATATGTTTCTTTTGTTATCGTCTCAACCGTTTAAAGTTAGCTTCCCGTTGCGTTGCGTGTGAATTTGAGTACACAATGTTTCGAACCCGTAGCAACGAACAAGTGTCGGTGGCCAATAGTGTGGCCACGTACACATCTATTTTAATGTTATATTACTCTGTCAAAACTACAACCACTATCTGGTCTTGGTGTATTGGTATCCGTATTTTCCTTGATTCCTTTGACCTGTTTCAGGTCACAGGTTCGAACCCTGCGCCTAACAAACATTTTTTTTTTGGTTTTTTTCTTTATTCTTTTGTTTTTTTTTCATTATTCTTTTTTATTACTAGTTTTTTTTTTCTTTTTATTATCCTTTCTTAATTATTAGGTGCAATGTGAGAGGCGTAATACATTTTTATATCTATGATTCGATCTCCAAAACTGATCCGTCTCAAATTCGTACGTTACTTTTATTTACTTAAGTACATTAGTATCACAGTCAAACCTTTTTTTTTTATCAGCCATAATCTTATATGTTTTTTTATGTATCTAATTAACTATGTTTCTTTTGTAACCGTCTTAGTCGTTTAAGATTCATTTCACGCCACAGAGTGAGGGAATTCGAGTTAGACTACGTTTTGACTTTGCCGCAACGCGCGGCGGGTAAAGATCCTAGTTATACTCATAACTATGATCTTCATTACCATAGAAAAAATAGATTAATTACTAATTAATCAGAAAACCAAAGAGTGAGCTCAGTGCAATACAATGTCCGACTAGAGATCAGAGTAAGATGTCTTATGTTCTGAGTAGGCCTTGTGACATTGAGAAGCTCACCCTCCAACTCATTTTCTTAAAATAGAACACACTTTTGGGCTTTAGACTTTATAGGTATTATGACTTATGGGCCTTAGGGTTTAGGAATCAGGAGTTATGTGACCTTGGGTTTTATGGTCTTAGGTTTTATGTAAATCAATGTGTGAAAGGAAAAAAATATAGAAATTAAACATCGTCAAGTAACTATTTCAATAACTTAATGTGTGTGACTAAGGGGCTGGGATGGGAAGCACTAAAATGCAAATTGAACCAGAAACAGCAAAACATTTCATTAACAAATCATTGCAATTCAAAGCAGAACACAGAGAAATTAAACATCGTCGCCAAACCCGTAGCGTCGGAATGCAAGTTTCGTATTCTTGAACCCTGAAATTAAGGCTTGATAGCTTAGTCCCTAAACTTTCAGCTATTCACGGTTTGGCCTCTGAACTTTTGACTATTAACAGTTTAGTCCCTGAAATTTCGGCTATTGACAGTTTAGCCCCTAAACCTTTTGGTATTGGCAGTTTGGTTCTTGAAATTTTGGCACTTTACAACTATGGTCCCTAAACTTTTGGCTATTGACAGTTTAGCTTAAATCTTCTAGTTTTGACAAGCTTACTTTTCAAGCCCTAATTTCTGTAATTATTTGGGGCTAAGCCCCTAAAAATAGGAACACAGGAACATGCAAACCCCTCCTTAAAGTACGCAGATATGAGCCCCTAAGACAAATCTAAGCTACATCTACACCCTCCCTTAAAAGTCTTTGACCTTAATCGTACGTCTCCACATATTCCTATCATGTACCATGTCCTCTAAGAGGTGAATCTCTAGTAGATCATGTCTAATCCACTCATCCCAAGTCAGTTTGAGCCTGCCTCTACTCCTCCTCCCCTCTACAATGAGGGTTTCCACTGTTCTAACTGGCGTCGTCATTCCCCTCCTCCTTACGTGCCCAAACCATCTCAATCCTCCTCGCTTATCTTATCCGTTATACTAGTCGCTCCTAACTTATTTCTAAAAAATTCAGTTCTTATCTGGTCTAACCTTGTGTGCCACACATCCACCTCAACATCCTCATCTCTACTAACCCATCTTGCGTGCACGTGTCTTCCACCAAATCGAATAGAATTATGCAAATAATTGTGTGAAAAATGTGAGTGAAAATTGTAATTGTGTTAATAATGGGTTTTATAAAGTAAAAAAACAATTAAAAAAAACTAGACGGTTGATCGGTCATAATACTATTACCCCACATCTGTTGTAGGACCTTGACCTTGAGCGAGGACACTACCAGGGACACCGCTATCCATGGCATAGGGTTCCTCACATTATGGCTCATATTCATCTGCTTGGCAAGACTTACAAGATCACCATAATGGATGGCCTTATCATCCCCTAATGCTATGTGGTGACACATAGGCAATGGGTGTTTCCGCACTCAGACTCACTAGACATGTGTAATGATTGAGTGTGGTAGGGTGAGCGCACTTTTTTTTAATTATAATACATTTTATTAATTAACTTTAACAATTAATATTAATTTTTTTAAACAATTACTTCTATCCGAAATGTCGATCCAAACATGTGTCAGCACCACTTACTAGATCAAAAATATATTTTTTTAAACAACTCTGTTTTTATTAAAATTTATATAAGAATGTTCAATATATATATAAACAAGATTGCGTTTTTTAAATTATCGAACACAAGTTATTAGAGAAAAATCAAATTAAGTGTTAAATTAAATGTTTCATTGGAAATGACACGTGGAGAGCTTTGATTGGATGAGACATGATACAGTTTAAAATTGGTTTCAACCAATGCCCGTGAATGTGACCACTGTCAGGCTCCTACGCCCTCGTTCAGGGACACACGGCGTGGTGTTTTACAGGCTGATGTGACACTCATGGCCTCCTACAAATACCCTTATAATAGACGAAGAGATCACCATTTTAGAAATCCAGAATGTTGGTCAAACATAGTAAACCAATTTTAAAGCAAAAATAATTAAAAACCTATACAACATGTTGGTCAGCCGTGTTTGCTGGTTCGGTCTTGTGCCAAATCGTAAAATCAACCCGTACAAAAGCCGACTAGTCGTCTCTCTTTATTTTAAACACCCGACACTTTCTTCCTTTGCCTTCTCTCCTCTCCTCTTTCTGCAATCGCAAAGTTCTCTCACGCTGCAACAGCAACTTCTTCACTAGGTGAATTCTTTTTTACCATCGTTTCTTGATCATCAATCACACTTTTATGTCTTTGTTTCTTGCATTTTTCATTATCCTTTCATAATTCATGTGTGTTTAGCAAAGGGATTAAAAGGTTTGAATTTGATGCAAAACATCAATACCCATCTCTTAATCTTTGAGTGGGTTTCGTTACATTCAAGTTTAGAAAGCTTTACTACTCATGTTTTTTTAATCTTTTGCTTCGGTTTGTAGTTATAAACTTGTTTATTGAATTCATTAGATTATCTTGAACTGTTTATTGTGTTCATGATTTGGGGTTATTGATTCTGTAGATTTGATGTAATAATTTCTGTGTTCACCGCGAATGCTTTTGGTTCTTGACATTCATTGTTGTTCTGGTTGATGTTAGTTTTTGTTCAATTTGGGATTATTGGATATTAGATCGATTGTGATTAGAGTTAATAGAAGGTAGTTTGTATGAATATGGTTATAGTTCTCTTGTAACCTATTTATTTAGACAATTATCAATACAATTCACAATTACACACACATAAGGTGTTTCACTTTGTATGTGCTCAAGTAGTTACCATTTTGCTATGATTCTGTAGGTGGTCCTAATCATCTAAATTAATTTGTTCATTTTCTTATGGTTAATCATGGAATTTGTTGAATTTATAGAAATTTCCCAAAAACAATTGACAAAGTTTATGTTTTTGGGGACAAAAATATGATCGAGTTAAATTCGAGGGGAAACTGTGATGAAATCATGTTGTTTCTGTTAGTTTATTCAAATACAGCATATCATGATTTGGTCAAACTTTTCTTCTTCATACAGTCAAGTACATGTGTTTTGATTGAAACATGAAGCTGACAATGGTTTGTAATTTCATGTTTAGTTGTGGATATATGGATAAACATATTGACGATGTTGATAAACGTGTCGAATGGCTCCATTCCGAGCAGTATTCTGCTGCTGGTAACGTTTTTGGAGAGCCACAAAAGACCACACGGGTCGGCGATGAATACCAGGCACAAATCCCATGTTTGATGACAAGAAACGAGCGACTGCAACTCATCAAGATACCTGTCTGTCATGATGATCAAAACCGCTTTGAGTTTGGTCTGTCTATTCCTATCACTTGGGTTCACAATCAACAAACGAATAAGGAAGAAACCATGGAAATTGATCAAGCAAATGCGAAGGGTGAGTATGGTATTGTAGGTTGTGGAACAGACAATAATTTACTTCCAGTTCCTTGTTCATCAAGTAAAGAATCTTGGAGCGCGATTGAACATGATAGTTTTGTTCTTGGTTTATATATCTTTGGCAAGAATCTTCGCGTGGTAAACAAATTCATGGGGAATAAAGGAATGCAACATGTGATATCTTATTACTATGGGAAGTTTTATAGAAGCAATGAACACCAAAAATGGTCAATGTACCTAAAGAAAAGAATTAGTAAGTCTGTCCCCGGAAAAAAGATTTTCACCGGGTGGAGGCTACATGAGCTTTTGTCGCGCTTACTTTCTAATGTAACAGACGAGTGTAAAGCTAGTTTGACACAGGTACATTATGTTCTGCACATCTGCAAAAGTTATATGTTCATGATCACTTTCTTTAATGTTATTAACATATGGTTTCTTGCAGGTGATTAGAACGTTTGAGGCCGGAAAACTTTCATTTGAGAAGTATGTGTTCACTTTAAGGGATACAATGGGCGTCGATCTTCTTGTACAAGCCGTAGCCATTGGGAAAGGAAACCAAGACCTTACTAGCAAGACCAAAACGCGATTAAGAAGCAAAAAAGTTGAATCTACGCGCTCCTGCTTTAAAACAGAAGAAATTGTTAATGTTTTGAAGGATCGGATTGGACTAAGCAAAGCGAGATTAAATGAATTCTTCTGGGCAGCTGTGTGGCCTCGTCTTTTAGCTAGAGGATGGCACTATGAACAGCATAGAAACTATGCTATACAAAACTCGAAGAATTTAGTGTTTCTTGCACCTGGTGTGACAAAGTTTTCAAGGAGGAGTTTGGTCAAAGGCAGTCAATATTTTGACTCGTTGGCTGAAGTCCTGAATAAAGTTGCATCTGAACCGCACCTTCTTGAACACGACCCTGACATGGACCGGCTGGTCGAGCCAGACGCAACACAAGGGTCAGATGGTGAAAAAGATTTTATGAAATGCACAATTGTGGATACCAATTTGGTTGGACTTGTTAAAGTCAGAGAGCTAACAAGTTTGACTTTTTCAGAATCTGCTGATAGTCAACTGTCTGCTAGTGTTTCTGGAGAAACAGAACACGACACAAGTCACACGACAGAAGCAACTGAAAATGTAGATGTGCAACCAGCAAGAAAGCTGAAGTTGGTATTCAAACAAAAAACAAAACGTCAACGGGTTAATGCTATTAAAAACGACAACACTAGTGGTGTAAATGAAGCCATGGAAGATGCTGCGTGTTCTGAGAAAAAGCGTACAACGACCAACCAGACTGACTTGTTGACTCCTCGAGTGGGTCCACGTTCACATGATGATAACAAATCATCTTCTGCTAAACAAACTGTTATATCAGAAACAACCACCAACCAGACTGACTTGTTGACTCCTCTTGCTAATGGTCAAAGGCAGAGTAGAAGAAACCGCGCATTGACCACAAAAGCACTGGAAGCTCTTGCAAATGGATTCATGAACCCGAGAAAGAAGAGAGGACCAGAGGATGGGACCCATAGGCGTGTTCGTGCTAAAACAGCTCCTGTCTCGAGCTGTGGTGCACGATACTTAGTGGATGGAGTCTTTGATGGTTCTTCACATTCGGTGACTGAGTCTCCAAAATGACATGAGGTTGACTTTGGACCTTAACAGTTACCTATGGTCAAATAGTTCTTTCATAGTTGTAGATTATGCTCAAATTTTATTTGAACATGTTGGGCTTATTCCAGATAACTTTTTTATAGATATTATCATATGAATTATATTTCAGTGATATAAAGAATTGTATTATTCTAGCGCGAAAGTTTATCAAGTTGTGCTAAAGTTTCGTATCAGAATGATATTACTACTTATGTCAGGTCAAGTAAACACGAGAATGTGCAAATCATTTTGAACTACTTGTAGAGAAAAACATCTCGTTGTCTTTACGACATGTTTCGATTTGATTTCGGGCAGATTTGTTCAACAAGAGCCGCTTGGTTACAAACTTTACAAATATAGTACGAAATCACTATTACTTGATCATTACATAGCTTTAACCGGAATCATTTGCCATGGAAATGCTCTTGGTACTTGTAGGTACATACACGCGGATCACACACAATCCCCACATACACACAAATACATAAATGTGTGTGTGTGTATATATATGTACGTGTGTATATACATGTCATATACATGTATACTTAGGTATTTGTGTGAGATGGTATATGTCAATTGTTGATGGGATTGGGGGCCTAACCTAAAATAATTAATAAAAATACATAATGGCCCAACAAGTTAATAAAAGCATACAGTAAATGTTGGGCCGTATAGATGGGCCATAAGTTCTAAATGATATACATATACATATTTCAATCAGTGCACCCATTTATGGCATATCATTCTAACAATATACATATACATATTTCAATTGCACAAATATATTTATAAATTTTAATTCCCATAATGACAACTCTTGGTAAACATGAGTTTACTCTCCCTCTCTACTTAACTTTCCTGCCTGTTTATTCTTTTTACAAAGGCCTTAAGGCGTCTGATGCAGTCTTCAAACGTTAGAGTATTCAGGTCAACCACCTGCTCGATTGTTGGCACTATTGCAATGAAACGAAGCGGTACCGAGTTGTGACACCCGACATTTCAGGTCAATATCCGTACATGTTATAAACGAGTTTACATTATAATTGTTTTTGTGATTTACTTAATTTCACAAACAAGGACATTAAGGTCTAACAAAAACCGTACATTGTCTCATTTCATATTTTGGTAATTCTAGGAGTTACCGGTTCACGTACCAGGATGACCCGACTAAATACGAACACTAGTGGTTAAATTAAATAACCAGAATATATATATATATATATATATATATATATATATATATATATATATTACACAAAATTTACGTTGAACTATAATTTATTTTTAAGACCAAATCATATAATATACGTAAAAATAAAATAATGGACTTTTCGAAGACATTACTATGTAGCGCCACCTTTAGGTACTCATACCTACAAATAATCACCTCAACGAATTATACAACCCAAGATTTCAATATTTTCTTCAACGAGCCATAAACTTGTTAAAATTATAATACCGTGAGAAACCCAAACCGAATTTAATTACCATTTAAAAACTCTAATCAATACTAAGTTACACTTAAATCTAATTATTTGATTTATTTAACCCAACCCACCCTTGACTTTCTCGGCCGAAGCCAGAGAAGACCCCCCCCCTAACTCCTTGACTTTCTTAAACAAGTTTCAGAGAGAAACCCATACCTTATTAGTGAGAACTCAGATATAAACCATACCCCCTCAATCAAAATCTCACAATTCCTTTTATCTCTCTCATTTCTTACGGCACCTACACCACACATATTTACCATTCTCCTGCTTCAAGAAGTAGAATTTCACATCGTTGGTGTTCTAAGGAGTTTCAAGGAATTTCTCAAAGATTTCTAACCAAGCGAAGTCAAGATCATTCTCTTTTTCTCTAAAAAATCATCATCTCTGTCCAGAGGTAAAAACTCGATACCATCCATATTATTTTCTTTAAAACCGTAGCTAAACATACAAATCGTTCGAACGCAAGTAAGATAACAAGAAAAGTGTGTCAATTTCAAGATTAAAACATAAAAATATGCAGGACTGATTCTGTCAATCAAAAGTTCAGTAATCGAAACTATAGTTTCGATACCTGTTTACTCAATCGAAACTAGGTAGTTTCGATACCTGTTGTTCAATCGAAACTAAGTAGTTTCGATACCTATTGCCCAATCGAAACTAGGTAGTTTCGATACTCTTCTTGCCAATCGAAACTAGGTAGTTTCGACACCCAGTTTGCTCAATCGAAACTAGGAAGTTTCGACATCTGTTCTGTTCAATCGAAACTAAGAAAGTTTCGATACCTGTTCATCAGTCCCATTGGGCAGTATCTTAGAACTGTTTTATAACGAAACAAGTGTTGAAAAACTAAGAAGACATTTTAAACAAAAGCATTCAGATTTGTTAAGTCGGATGAACAACTTACGTATAAGACGGGTAGTTTTAACACATTAGTACCCTTGTGTGATTAGGGTACGGATAGACAAGAACTAGCACAAGTTTGTTTGCTAGGATTTCATCGAACACAAGGTGAGTTCACGGCCCCCTTTTAACTCTTTACTGTTTTGTAAACATCGGGGGAGAAACATACTTACTTGTTATGTTTTGAAAACATGAATTACATTGCTTATACGTTTGACAATATGAACATTTTGGTTTAACTTCTTTTGAGTTCACGGCCCCTTTTTACTGTTTTCAATATTTGGGGGAAGAACATACTTACAACTATTTTTATGTGATAACAAGATAATAAGAATCGACTTTTATGTTTACATGAGTTAAACGATTTTAGGCCGCTAAAGTCCCCTGGAACAATTTAGTAACCATTAACTGTAGCCTAGGGTCCTATGAATAGTTCTATGGAGAGTGACGTCTCCCGGTCATGGTTAGTCGCGCTAACCACAATCTGGAGGATTTATGGCCGCATAGAACCGGATAACGAAATTAGGGGCGACGAACAATTGTCATGGTTTGGTTACGGCTCATGTAGGAACATATTATTTGTATTCCTAGCTAGTTTACAAATGGGTCAAACAATTCTTATTCTGATTATTACATGCAACTGGAACTATTTACGAACAATTGAATTAAACAAAGGGTTCTGATCAGGTTTAAACAAAGGGTTCTGATCAGGTTAAAGTGATCAGGTTTATACAAAGAGTTTTGATCAGGTTAAAATGATCATGTTTAAACATTGGATTTATGACGGTTAAGTCATGGTAATGTTTTCAAAGAAAAACTACTCGTTTTATGACTATGAAGTCATCACATGTTTTCATTGGGAAAACTACTCGTTTTATGACTATGAAGTCATCACATGTTTTTATTGGGAAAACTACTCATTTTATGACTATGAAGTCATCACATGTTTTCATTGGGAAAACTACTCGTTTTATGACTATGAAGTCATCACATGTTTTCATTGGGAAAACTACTCGTTTTATGACTATGAAGTTATCACATGTTTTCGCGGAAAACAACCTTACATTAAACTCGTGTACATATTTTCAATGTTTTCAAGGAAAACAGTTTCATTTCATAGCCATGTACACAATATCAATGTTTTCAAGGAAAATCACTTTACATTGCAACAATCAAACCTATGAACTCACCAACCTTTGTGTTGACACTTTCAAGTATGTTTTTCAGGAAATTCATAGCCATGGCACGGTTGGAATATGCTAGCTATGTTGGAACAATTCCTAGTAACCGGACGGGCATAGATTATCAAGTCTCAAGTCGACCATTGAATTAGAAATCACAACTACCGCTTCCGCTATCGTGTAATGAACCAATCGTTGCAACCTGTATTTATTTATTAAGTAAATAAATGTGGGGGTGTGACAGATTGGTATCAGAGCAATGGTTTTAGCGAATTAGGTTTCCTTAGTGATACCTAGGGTCTAACCGGACTCATTTAAGGACCAAGATTTCTAAGACTTGCATCACACTAAAAACACCGAAGACTTGAGCATAGGAATTCCAACCGTTGCCGAACAATTTGTGTAGACTATTAGTGTATGGAGTTACACTAGGGTACCATTAGCTACACTAATACAATTACATGGCACATGTAGTGAACACTTAAACACATACAATAATGTGGAAATAATAAACACTTACAACATGTTAATGTTCGGATTACGAGTCAAGAATAGCGGGTACTCAGCATACTGCAACCTTAGAAGATCGAGTTACGAGCTGAGCTTGGACGACAACGACAGCGATTGTCAGTTACCGATCTTGGTATCACAACAGGCTGAACCCATACCAGAATCTGTACCTATGCCTGCACCACAACTATTCCAGCCATGGAGGCAACTATCTTCCTAACGTATGTACGGTATAAATACTCTACTTCATAAGTTGTCGGATCGGATGCCTAGACTCTCGCCATGATATATGGCAGGCATGATTGCCCAGACAGAAGGGAATTCAAGGTGAATAAGCAGGACTAAATGGGAGAGAACTCCAAGGGTTAGGAGACCCAGACATACATCAGGATCAGGTGGATCCATGCATATATACAGACTTGGAGCATGAGTTGCTCGACACTCATTTGAGGATCTCTGCCCAACGCATAGTGCCTGAATTTCACCATACACATTTTATTTTAAGAGACACTGGTGGTGCCTCTCTACCATTAGCCTCATCCGACAACAGCCATATTCGGCAGAGTCATGAGTATTGGTACACATAATTAAGAGTAATCCGATAAAACAATACACACTCTTGTACAAATGTGCAAACGCAATCTAATGATTATTTCAAATCCCTTTTGATTAAAAGCTAGGGATAGAAGAAACACTATAGGGATCAGGCAAGGCAAATTATCATTACAGGTGCACACGTAATCATAATTTGCAGTGCATGGGAACTTTATTGAGTCTTGCTGTCTAAGCTGATGATCAACCCATGTTCTCAATCATTTGATTAAGGATTGAATCTTAACAAATCAGACTTCTCAATTAGGCGCTCAAAATGCATTCTCCTAGTTTTGGAGGAACGAGAGAAATTCAAATTGAATTCAACCAATCCTTAGTGAATCCTGAACGGCGAAGGAATTCGCACATTCATTCTTTGAGATTCTACTGGTCAAGATAGCTCTAAATTGAGCATTACCACAACCCACGCTTACAATAATTGCACAATTATTGTGGGAGATTATAGCATAATCTCAAGATCCATCGTACAATTTAGTCTCACATATACTTGAAATTTTCGTCAGGAGTGTCAGGCACTAACTCCGGTAATGGGGCAGAAAATATTTCTGACCCGCATACACATAGTACCTATGAGGTATTGTGGAAGCTCTATGTGAGACAAGTAGCTAATCTGACATTTCAGAATATCGGTCAAACAGGGTTGCTCTCGCAGCCATTGACATTCAATATACCTTTAAGTCTAACTATTCTCTCGGTAATGGATAAGCCGGGGTTGATGCTCAAGCGAAAGCCAAAGAAACCTAAGTGTGGACTAACGACTATTGTCGCACTAACAGGGAAACGACATGCAAAACTCTTAAAGGAGTCCCAAATGCGGAATTTCATGCTAATCTCATTAGTTCATGATATGCATAAGGGACGTAAGCTCGAGCTATTCACAACAGGCCACTATCCACAAAGAGTAGAAGAATAATTTATTACTCTTTTGTACTCGCACTTCCCCAAAGTTCATCTTGTTGGATGGATCCCAGATTTTAGCCTAGAAGAGAGGTGTGATCGCATCTTTCACTCCTAGTTTTCTATAATTGGGAAGCTCTAGAGCATCTATTTTTAAGAAATGATCTCTTGGAGTAGGCTCAGTTAGAATACAAAAGTCTCGACGTTCAACACTCATTACCTCAAGTTTATCCTTGTGCTAAGGATTTTGAGGCTATAACCTGAATGAGTGGAATACGTAATGGTAAGTCACCAAAGTACCATTCAAACACTAAGGGAGTGCATACACACTGTATGACTAATAGTTGGCTATCAACCCTTTCTGCCAACTTAATGGGTTGACAAACCCATAGCCCATTTTGGGGAAAGCACAAATTCGATGAGGCCATTCTCACAGTATTACTATTTATTCCCTCAGCTAGACGGAATGTGAATATTCCAAACAAACATCGAACTTTGTATGGCTTACATACTTTGAAGGTATGGTAGTCGAGACATGAGTTTACATATCAGGACGCTACAACCCAAAGGCTAGTCTGCCTCGAAAGGTAGTGCAAGCAAAGGGGTAAAGTGGTGATTAGACTCGAAGTTCACAAATAAGAGCTCCCAAGGAACATCAAATCTTAGCTCCATGAAGGCACATGGAGAGGAAAATCCTAGAGAACATGAAACCTGAAATAAGAGAAAGGTCTTAGTCCGGGAAAATGCTTTCGAAAAGCATAAGAGGGACAAACATAAAGTTTCATTTTCATACTGTTTCATTACTACCCAATATACAACAAAAACTTAGACACCTCGTCAAGTAATTCTTTCATAAGACCTATAGTGCGTAGACGAATAGAGAGTATGTGTCAACATACGCTCAAGATTCGCAGGCACCATTCCTTTTATTACCAGGAATGAACATCACATAATCCTACCATATTGATGGTAATCAAATACAGGAATTCTTGCACGTTTAATATCGTTAGTCGGGGAAGTATTCGCTTTGCTTTCGAATACCGACTACCAAGTAAATGGAATCAAACAATTGAAGCCTAAGTTGGATGATACAGATATAATTTGAGTACCAGGTATCGGTAGCCTATGTGGGAGGTTATGGATGAAGTCCATAAGACCAAGTACTCCGTTCATCCAGAATCGAATGAAACTTAAAAGGACCCCGAGGAACTCCATTATGTGGCCAAACATGAGAGAAGAAATAGCTATCTATGCTAGGAGATACTTGGCAGTACAAGTAGAACGTTAGGAATCACCTGAGTGATCACAACAAACTCATATTTATCAATGGGAAGGGGAAGAGAATTCCATAGATTTCATTACAAATCTACCCAGAACACCTAGCGACTATGATACTATATGGTAATCGTCAGTCGTTTGACGAAATCCGCGTATTCCCTACCAATAAAGGAGACAGATAAAAGTAAGAAGCGTGCAAGGCTAAATATTAAAGGAATTAAGGCTAGGCATGGTATGCCAGTTTCCATTTTCACTAAAAGGGACAGTCGATTCATGTCAAGAACCTGGCAGTCTGTACAAGAAGCCTTGGGCACACGCCTTTACATGAGCACTGCATATCATCCCCAGATGAACGGTCAAAGTAAAAGGACCATCCAAACTTTAAAAAAAATGTGTGCTCCGTGCGGGTGTAATCGATTTCGGAGGAAATAGGATACTCACCACCGTTGGCTGAGTTTTCATATAATAAAAACTACCATACCAGCATTAAAGCCACTCCGTTGAGGCTTTGTATGGTTGAAAGTGTCACTCATCGCTATGTTGGGCGAAGGTTGGCGAAAAGCATTTGACTAGTCCTGATATTGGCTAGGAAACCACTGACAAGATCGTCGAAATAAAAGATCGTCTGAAAGCCACTTAAGACAGACGAAAGAGAGTTGTGCTAGCAACAGACGAAAGCCATTAAAATTCCAAGTGGGAGACAAAGTCATGTTAAAGGTCTCATCTTGGAAAGGAGTTGCAAGATTTGACAACCGTGGCAAGCTTAACCCTAGGTACGTTGAACCATTTGAAATTTTGACTAGGGTTGGCCCTGTAGCCTACAAGCTCAAGCTACCGCAAGAACTAAGCAACATACATGATACATTTCATGTGTCTAATCCCAAAAAGTGTTTGTCGGACGAGACTTTGATCATACCGCCTAATGAAATTCACATTGATGATAAACTCCATTTCATCGAGGAACCGATTGAGATTTCCGATTGGAAAGTTCAAAAGCCGAGACGTAGTCGAATCAAACTGGTTAAAGTACGTTGGAAGTCCTGAGTATACATGGGAACGAGAGGATCAAATGAAAACAAAATACTCATCCTTGTTTAAGGATACACTAATTCAAGATGACACGAATTGAATTTCGGGACGAAATTCTTTTAACATAGGGAGAATGTGACACCCGACATTTCAGGTCAATATCCATACATGTTATAAACGAGTTTACATTATAATTGTTTTTGTGATTTATTTAATTTCACAAACAAGGACATTAAGGTCTAACAAAAACTGTACATTGTCTCATTTCATATTTTGGTAATTCTAAGAGTTACCGGTTCACGTACCAGGATGACCCCACTAAATACGAACACTAGTGGTTAAATTAAATAACCAGAAAAAAAATATATATATATATATATATATATATATATATATATTACACAAAATTTACGTTGAACTATAATTTATTTTTAAGACCAAATCATATAATATACGTAAAAGTAAAATAATGGACTTTTCGAAGACATTACTATGTAGCGCCACCTTTAGGTACTCATACCTACAAATAATCACCTCAACGAATTATACAACCCAAGATTTCAATATTTTCTTCAACGAGCCATAAACTTGTTAAAATTATAATACCGTGAGAAACCCAAACCGAATTTAATTACCATTTAAAAACTCTAATCAATACTAAGTTACACTTAAATCTAATTATTTGATTTATTTAACCCAACCCACCCTTGACTTTCTCGGCCGAAGCCAGAGAAGACCCCCCCCCCCCCCAACTCCTTGACTTTCTTAAACAAGTTTCAGAGAGAAACCCATACCTTATTAGTGAGAACTCAGATATAAACCATACCCCCTCAATCAAAATCTCACAATTCCTTTTATCTCTCTCATTTCTTACGGCACCTACACCACACATATTTACCATTCTCCTGCTTCAAGCAGTAGAATTTCACATCGTTGGTGTTCTAAGGAGTTTCAAGGATTTTCTCAAAGATTTCTAACCAAGCGAAGTCAAGATCATTCTCTTTTTCTCTAAAAAATCATCATCTCTGTCCAGAGGTAAAAACTCGATACCATCCATATTATTTTCTTTAAAACCGTAGCTAAACATACAAATCGTTCGAACGCAAGTAAGATAACAAGAAAAGTGTGTCAATTTCAAGATTAAAACATAAAAATATGCAGGACTGATTCTGTCAATCAAAAGTTCAGTAATCGAAACTATAGTTTCGATACCTGTTTACTCAATCGAAACTAGGTAGTTTCGATACCTGTTGTTCAATCGAAACTAAGTAGTTTCGATACCTATTGCCCAATCGAAACTAGGTAGTTTCGATACTCTTCTTGCCAATCGAAACTAGGTAGTTTCGACACCCAGTTTGCTCAATCGAAACTAGGAAGTTTCGACATCTGTTCTGTTCAATCGAAACTAAGAAAGTTTCGATACCTGTTCATCAGTCCCATTGGGCAGTATCTTAGAACTGTTTTATAACGAAACAAGTGTTGAAAAACTAAGAAGACATTTTAAACAAAAGCATTCAGATTTGTTAAGTCGGATGAACAACTTACGTATAAGACGGGTAGTTTTAACACATTAGTACCCTTGTGTGATTAGGGTACGGATAGACAAGAACTAGCACAAGTTTGTTTGCTAGGATTTCATCGAACACAAGGTGAGTTCACGGCCCCCTTTTAACTCTTTACTGTTTTGTAAACATCGGGGGAGAAACATACTTACTTGTTATGTTTTGAAAACATGAATTACATTGCTTATACGTTTGACAATATGAACATTTTGGTTTAACTTCTTTTGAGTTCACGGCCCCTTTTTACTGTTTTCAATATTTGGGGGAAGAACATACTTACAACTATTTTTATGTGATAACAAGATAATAAGAATCGACTTTTATGTTTACATGAGTTAAACGATTTTAGGCCGCTAAAGTCCCCTGGAACAATTTAGTAACCATTAACTGTAGCCTAGGGTCCTATGAATAGTTCTATGGAGAGTGACGTCTCCCGGTCATGGTTAGTCGCGCTAACCACAATCTGGAGGATTTATGGCCGCATAGAACCGGATAACGAAATTAGGGGCGACGAACAATTGTCATGGTTTGGTTACGGCTCATGTAGGAACATATTATTTGTATTCCTAGCAAGTTTACAAATGGGTCAAACAATTCTTATTCTGATTATTACATGCAACTGGAACTATTTACGAACAATTGAATTAAACAAAGGGTTCTGATCAGGTTAAAGTGATCAGGTTTATACAAAGAGTTTTGATCAGGTTAAAATGATCATGTTTAAACATTGGATTTATGACGGTTAAGTCATGGTAATGTTTTCAAAGAAAAACTACTCGTTTTATGACTATGAAGTCATCACATGTTTTCATTGGGAAAACTACTCGTTTTATGACTATGAAGTCATCACATGTTTTCATTGGGAAAACTACTCGTTTTATGACTATGAAGTCATCACATATTTTCATTGGGAAAACTACTCGTTTTATGACTATGAAGTCATCACATGTTTTCGCGGAAAACAACCTTACATTAAACTCGTGTACATATTTTCAATGTTTTCAAGGAAAACAGTTTCATTTCATAGCCATGTACACAATATCAATGTTTTCAAGGAAAATCACTTTACATTGCAACAATCAAACCTGTGAACTCAACAACCTTTGTGTTGACACTTTCAAGTATGTTTTTCAGGAAATTCATAGCCATGGCACAGTTGGAATAGGCTAGCTATGTTGGAACAATTCCTAGTAACCGGACGGGCATAGATTATCAAGTCGACCATTGAATTAGAAATCACAACTACCGCTTCCGCTATCGTGTAATGAACCAATCGTTGCAACCTATATTTATTTATTAAGTAAATAAATGTGGGGGTGTGACACGAGTCAAGGAGTTTCTTTACAATCTTCAAGTCGTCTATATCAGGGGAGGAACTTAATAGGGGCCGGAGGGGGCCATGCCCCCCTATTTTTTGTTCAAAAGTATTGATTTCGGCGGCATAGATTCATTTCATATTAGTTTTATTGTTTGGGCCCCTCTTAATCCAGATCAAAAGCCCAAATCTGTTCCATAAATCCTCACACAAATTGGTTTTTACTCCACTTTTTGCTCAGAAGTATTGATTTCGACCTACTAGGTTTACTTCATATTAGTTATAGTGTTTGGGCTCCTCCTAATCCAGACCAAAAGTCCAAATTTGTTCCACAAATCCACTAAAAAAATTGGTTCTTTATGTGTAGTATTTTCGCCCCCCCTCGATTTAACTGTTCAGGTTCCGCTACAAGTCTATACTTTTTTCCTAGGCTGTTAAACTTGGTGACAAACTCGACAAATGCCTGTAAAATCTTCAACGGTCTCACTATGCTTCGTATTTAGCTTTTCAAGCTCTACGGCATCACCCGTCACTGGATCGATCGTTTCCCATAATCCTTGTGCATCAAGGATCTCTTCCATCATGATTGTACACGTGTTGTAGTTTGTATTAGTTAATTGTGGGCATATTAATGATGAACTACTGCACTCTTTCTGCTGAACAACGATCTGGTTGAGTGGATTACCGCCTGCTGCCCCATCAGCCACGTTTGATCTGTTCTTGAGTTCTCTCCTGCAGTTTTGATCAAAAAAGAAAACTCAAGGACTGTTTCTCAAAGGTCCTTCAGTTCTTTGTTTCGGGTTTCAACAACGACCACAGGCATGCAACTTCACAGCCCCTGGGTTTTCCGTATTCTACAATGGCTATACGCCCCGGCCTTTATTTGTTGAAACCTTAGAACGCAATCGACCTACGCTCTGATGCCATATGTTGGAGAACAATCGATAACACACTTTACACACACACGAACACGAGTATTTTGTTGGGGGACTCTCACATCGACGCCTTTTTCTCTTTATCTATAATAAACTCAAGAACTCTCAAACTTTTACATGACTCATAGACTTTATTTATACTAATTCTATAACTTGGCAATCAAGGTTTGTATCCTATCCTTAATCAACAAGTAAAGACTCAATTTGAAAAACAAAACAAACAAGAAACTAGCTATATGGAGACTCAATGCTTTCAACAAACTCGGAGAGGGTGGGCTGGCCCAATAAGCTTTCTTTCTCACGCAAGGGTTTAGCCCAATAATAAGTTGGTAAGGTGAAGAAGGTGCAACAAAACAAACTGTATGAGTGTTTGGTGAAACAATACGTTATTTTGGTTCTATTCTAGACTATATGGTGAAAAAAAATATTTCTTAGTAAAAATAGTTATGATAAATCCGGGTATCTATAAATACCCGACCCTAAATACCTGAAATATAATTCGATGTAGGTATAGGTTACATTTTCAAACATAAATTACTTGATTAATCCAACCTGGTTAACCCGAAAAAATAACCAAACACCACCCTAACACAAGTAGTGTAGGCACTGTTGCACTACACTATTATTATTTCACTTATTTACGATATAAGTTAAATTTCTTTATCTCGTAGTTTAAAAATACATACATTATATTGAAGTTTCATTTATTTATGATACTATCTAGGGGTGACAATCTTAATCCATTCATTAAAAAATGAGTTCATTTGGGCAAAAAATCAATTGTATATGAGTCAATTTGGGTGACTTCAAATTAGTCAACGGGTTAATTTAGGTCACCTTAAATAAGCCAACGGGTCAATTTGGATCATCCCAAATATTCAATTGTTTCATTTGGATCACCATAAATAAGTCAACACGTCAAAATGATCAAAATTTATAAAAGTTTGTAAACTTAAAAATAGTGGGTCACACGCCACCCCCACCTGCCATCCGCATTCGCCTCCAACCACCCGCCACCGCCTGTCGCCGCCAACCACCCGCCACACCCCCACCCGCACACCCAACCACGCCGTCACCGCCAGAACGTCGCCACCGCCGCCATCCACCCCACCCCCACCCTCCACACCCCACCACGTCGCCACCCGCCTGTCCCACCCCGCCCCGACCCCACCAACCCCCACCCCACCCCCCGCCACCTCCCACCGTATTGGTTGAACCCATTTTGACTCTAACCAAAATGATAGTTTTTTTTTAAACCGACCCGTTTTGACCCTGACTAATTTTGCTCCAACCCCATTTTGACCCGAAGTCATTTTGCTCCTAAACATTATTGACCCGGACCCATTATGACTCGTGACCCAAACTCGCTCGACCCGCCCAGTTTACTACTACCATCATGTGATTTTTCTATATCTTTAAGCAAATAAATTGCATCTAATGTTTCGCTTAATATAAAAATGTCTAGCAACCTAGATATGTTTCTTAAATTTTGAGTGGTTCTCATTTAAACGAGTCATGGTTGAAAATAAACAAACAAATGTAGCCAGTTATATCCCACTCATAGGGTTGGGTCTTCAAGATGAAATTCGGGTAAATCTACCGAGTCGTGACTGAAAATAAACAAACAAATGTAGCCAGTTATATCCCACTCATATGATTAGGTCTTTCGGATGAAATTCGGATAAATCTTACCTTTACACCAGGAGAGAGAGAAACTACTTCTAATAAGACCCGAATATAAATCTTTTCTTTAATTAAAAGAAAAATGTTACATAATGGGTGCATTATGTGAATTTCATTATTTTATTCGGAAACTAGCTTAGATCCCGTGTAATACACACGGGTGAAAAATATCAATACATAAATTTCTTAAATTTTATTTATGTATTTTACAGTTGTAAAAATGTATTACTGTATATTAAGGATATAAAACAAAATTCAAAATATGTAAAAAATAATATATAATTGGGTTTCGGAAATACGTCAATTACTATTTAATGTAATTTGACTTTCATTTACTATTTGATTGAAAATAAAAATTATATAATTAGATTTCAAAGTTTTTTTTATAATAAAGGATAATTTAAAAATAAATGTATTTTATTAGTATATTATTAATTTATTAAAAGATATGGATGCATTTAATAAGAGAGAGAGGCGAAAAAACAATGATGAGATTGAAGATGGTGACGACACGTGGCATACAAAAACCTTTCTTTATTATATAGTATAGATAAGATGTAATGAAATTTGTTGGGTTTGAAATTCTTGGTAGTAGTATTGTGTTGAGTTTTCTGGAACATGGAAGATGGAGAGTAATTGACGCGAGTTTGTCCATGTCAAACTCAATAGTATTGAAAAAAAGGGGAATCCAATGACAAATTTGAAACTCAATAGCATTGAAAAAAAGGGGAATATAATAACAAATTTGAGTAAACGTTTTGTATTAGTAATTTTATCAAAAGTTATAAATTCCTAACGTACTCATTTACCAATGTCGATGGGTTTCCCCACCGACTTGGTTATATATCGAGTAAATTAGTTTTTCTATGGTACACAAACAATTGGATAGAAGTTCAATACCGACACGTGGCTTCCAACTATTTTTTTTGTTTTTTTTCTTTTTCTTATACTTTTACCTATTAAATTACTTTTTTTATAAATTCTTATATCATATTGTTCGGGGCATGATAATGTTTTTTAAATATGTTTTAGTCTCCATTACCGATCCGTCGTAACTTCATACTTTTCTTTTAATCGTACCGTCCCACCATAACACACATACGTTTCTTTTCTGTGGGCTGTCCGTGTAATGGGCCGATTGTTATTGGGTTGTTGCCTTTGTGCTTTGGGCTACCCCCGTCATCAGCCCCCCAAGTCAGATGTGTTAAAGAGACCGTTTGATTTAGCATATCTAGATTTATCCTGAGCTTTGTCTTCTTGTCACCTTGGGCTTCCCTTGGCCTGGGGCGAATTGATTGTTGAGTCCGTAGGGTGCTGATAACCCTATTTGACGATTGACGTGACGTGACATGACACGTTCTGACGGTTGCGTGTCTCCACCCAATAATTTTTATATTTCTGCTATAAAAAAGGGGGAGGTTTATTTTCACTACCATTTTGTCTTCCATCTTTTGCAAAGTAACCTTCTTCTCAGGTCAGTCTCCCCCTTTTTCTTTGTTCTTTGCATTTCTCGTTTTTTTCAATATGAGTGACCGAACCGATATGAGTCGTCGAAAGTGTCTATTGAAACAAAGTACCCTTGATTCCCTTTGCCTTAAGTATCGGATCCCTCCGGATTATCAGGCTACTCTTCCGTCCGTCGATCACACTGTTCGTGATAATCCGGCTAGTTTTATTGCTTTGTATACCCGTTTCTTTGAGTTTTCAAACCTTCGTCTTCCTCTGTCCCGTTTCTTTATTAAAGTTTTAAACTTTTATAACCTGAATCTTGCTCAAATCGCCCACTTCGGTGTGAGCAAAATTTCCCACTTTGAAATATTATGCAAGGCTCATGGCATCCCCCCCTATTCTTAGCCTGTTTCGTAAGTTCTTTCACTTAGCCAAGAACAGGGATTGGTTTACTATCCAACGGAGGAAAGAGCCTGCTCCTCAATGCATTAATCCTTCTAACCCGACCATCAAAGACTGGAAAGGGGAATTCTTCTGGGTTTCGGAGAATATTTTCCGGGTCCTCTGTCTTGGAGAGATCCTAAGGGATCTGTCCCGAGCCCAAGGTGCCCGAAACTGCCTATGATCATGGTCATTATTCTATGCTCCATATCACCCTTACCTGGGCGCGTCCCTGTATGGAGGAGATTCTTGTTGTTGTCGGTCTGAGTTCCCTTTGGGGTCATCTGGGTACCCTCCCAGCTTTCAGCAAACGTGGGGTTGGTATGTTTAGCTATTTGTTTGTGCTTTTTTCGTTTATTTGAGCACTTGTCTGACCTTTTACTTGTTGTTTGCAGCTATGGGTCTACTTGATGTTATGTCTTTAAGTTTGGACAATGAGGTGGAAGTTTCTCAGAGGGCTTTATTGGCTGGTGAAGATAACGCTGCAACTCTTCATACGAAAACCATCTATTCCCCTGGTAGTGCATTTGATGTCTCTGACGAGGATGTGGTTCCTGTTGCCCCTGCTGCTGCTGCTTCCTCTCGCAAGAGGAAAAGATGAGTTCCTCCTTCCAAACGTCTTCCTACTCGTACTTCGAAGCGGAAAGCCCTAGCTGTTGTCTCCCAGGTTGTTTCCCTTGCTGATGTTGGTGGTTCGTACCATGTTGTGGCTCTAATGGATTCTGAGGAGTCATCTACTCGTCCGTCCCAGGGTAGTGACCGGGTTGGGCTGACTCCAGAGATTGCTGATTCTGTCTTTGCCCCAAAGTTCAATGTGTTAAACAAAGATGTTTTTTATAGTGCCTCTGTGAGCTGGGAGATCGTTACTCATTTCACCACCCCTGGGAAACAGTTGGCTAACCAACGTTTGAATGTGGAGCAATTGTATAATCAAATGTGCATGTCTAGGTCTTTGCTTGGTAGTTGCTTTCCGGATGCTTATAGGAAACTGTCTGCCTTTGATTCTTATCAGCAGCAGAGTGTGAAGAAAATTGCCCTCTTGCGGGGTAGGATTCCTGACCTAAAGAAAGAAATGGCTGATTTAAAGGATGAGAAAGTGAGTGAGATTCAAATGTTGGAGGAGAAACTTTCTGCGAGCCAGGAACGAGAACGCAAGCTAGCTGGTGAGCTGACAGCCCTTCAGGTTGCTACCGAGGATGGTCGTGCTTAGTTGGACCGGGATTGGCTGCGTTTGCGGAGGAGAAGAAGGAGTTCAAGGCTCGTGAAGAGAAGATGAAATTATCTATTTCTCAACTTGTGCAGGTTAATCAGGACTTCTAGCGTTCTATTGAGGAGATTTGTGTTCACAAAACCTGGTTGATTGAGGAAGGGCTGCATTTTGTTGTCTGCAATCTGTTTGCCAGTAGAGAGTTTCTGACTCAGTTGGGTACCATTCAAGAAGTTGTAATAGCTTATGGTGAATACCGTGGCGCACGGCTTGGTTATCGTTGTGCTGTGAGTCAGATGCCTGTGACGGATTGTCCTGCTTACCGCCCGGATTCTAAGAACCAACTCATCCCAGCCGTGCAAGCTTTTGAGGGCGCCTCTTTTCCTTATTTGGATGCTCTAGCTGCTTGTGGTTCCAAACCACTGTCCGTATTTCGGAAGATACTCCATAAGGCGCCTTTGAAGAAGAAACTTTTTGCTGCGGGGAGTGGTCAGACTGTGCAAACCCAAGCTAGTCCTGGTGTTTCTTCTTTGCCTCCTCAAGTGGCTCCTCCCCCGGGCAAACGTTTTTTTCCAGTCCCTTTGTTCAATGCAGGTGTTTCAGGAACTGGGAAAACTAAGGTTGTAAGTGACGTGGCTAGGATGGAGGAGAATGTTGCTGGTCATGCTGAAGCTGGGGATGAAAACATGGAGCAGGATCCCTAAGTTGTTCACTCCCCTGTTGTTGCTTTTTATGTTTCTTCTGATATGTTCGAAACTGTTGGTCTTTTGATTTGTATGTTTGGACAATTTGTATCTTTGTAGGTTTGTTTGGACAAATGTTGTTGCTATTTTGGGTGTTATTACCTTGTGTTTGGCAAGATGGTTATGTTTATGAATGCTTTATTTGCATTTTATGTATTTTTGTGTATATTGCGCAATATGTTTGTTTTGCATGGGTAGGTCAAGGTCGGATCCCATGGAGCTAAATTGTATTGGGTGCTCAGCCTTTACATGAGAAGGACAAGGCCGGAACTCATGGAGCTAAATTGTATTAGGTGCTCAGCCTTTTCATGAGAAGGACAAGGCCGAAACTCATGGAGTTGTTATGTATGGGACGCTCAGCCCTTTGTTGGATAGGCCCAGGCTCTATCATGTGTAGCAAGAATTCTACATAGTTAGATGAAGGGTTGTAGGATTTATAAAGTATCCCTTGCTATGTTATCAAGTTTGTGTTAATAGAGACGTATTCTGAATGTAAAGACTGATTTTTGTTCGTATTCAAAATGTTACATTACACATAGCATGTTGGCTTTACAAAAGAAATTTATTAGTGAATATTGCACTATGGTTGTCGTTACACTGATCTTGTCAAAAGGTGCAACACTTTTTCTTCTTGCAGTCTTTCTTTGATTGCCCTTAGGCGTGGAACTGGCGTAAATTGGCCATGTTCCAGTGTCTGGGGACTGGCTTTCCATCCATGTGGATCAGTTTGTAGGATCCCCCTCTGTAACATTCTTTGACTTGGTATGGGCCTTCCCACCTTGGGCCCATCTTCCCTGTGTTTTGCTGTCTATTGGCTTCATTTTTTCTTAGTACCAGATCCCCCGGGCGAAATGATTCTGGCTTTGCCCGGGCATTATAGTATTTTTTTTCCATTTGGAGTTTGTACCGGGCTTCTTTGATGTAGGCATCCTCTCTTTTCTCCTCCAATAAGTTCAAGTTGATGGAAATTTTAGGGTCGTTGTTTGCTTCACTGAACATGCTTCGCCTTGCAGACATTACCCCTATTTCTGCCGGGATCATTGCTTCTGACCCAAAAGTGAGGCTGAATGGTGTTTTGCCGTTTCTTGTCTTTTCCGTCGTCCTTATGGCCCATAGAACACTTGGTAGTTCTTCCGGCTAGTTCTGCCCATATCGCTCGAGCCTCGTCTTTAAGACTTTCACTATGCTTCTATTCATGCGTTCTACCTGGCCATTTGCTTGTGGATGAGCCACCGATGTGAATATGTGTTTTATGTAAAAAAATTTGCACTAACCTTTAAATGGCTCCTCCGCGAACTGTTTTCCATTATCTGTTACCAATTCGCCTCGGAGCCCAAAACGGCAAACAATATTTTCCGAGAAAAGTTTAACCACCTGTTTCCCTGTGATAGTGGCGAGGGGCTTAACCTCTGGCCATTTAGTGAAGTAATCGACTGTGACTAGGAGGAATTTTACCTTACATGCCCCTTCTGGGAACGGGCCGACGATGTCCATGCCCCACTTGTAAAATGGCCAGGCCGAGTTAATGGTTACCAGGTTATGCCTGGGGACGTGCGTAGTCGGGGCATGCAATTGACAACTTTCGCATCTTTTGATTTCTTTGAGTGTGTCCTTGTGCATTGTTGGCCAATAATACCCCAGGTTCATAATCTTTGACACCACCGTTCGTGACCCCGCGTGTGTTCCACATGCTCCCATATGGACTTCCCTGATTATGTAATTGCTCTGGATTGGGCCCACACAACGTAGAAGTGGTGATAAGTAGGATTTTTTGAACAACTGCCCTTCTACCATAGTATATTTTGGTGCTTTCATTATCAGGCGTTGTGCCCCTGTTTCGTTTTCTGGTAGGACCCCTGTCACCAAGTAATCTCTAATGGGCGTCATCCATGTTTCTCCTTCGTCCTCTACAATATATCCCACCTCCTTAGCTGAGATGGAGCTACTCTCTTGGACTTCGACTAATACCTTCTTGGTTAGGTGCGCAAAAGATAGTGAAGACAACTTGCTTAGTGCATTTGCCTTTTTATTCTGTGTTCGCGACATCTGTTTCACTGTGTATCTGCCGAATTCTTTTATCAGCTGCTGGGCCAACTCTTTGTACTGTTGCATTGAGGGATCCTTTGTTGCATATTCTCCGTTTACTTGATTTGCCATCAATAATGAGTCTACATGGGCAGTGAGGTATTTTGCCCCCAGTTTCTTTGCCATCCGGAGTCCTGCCAGGAATGCCTCATATTCAGCTTCATTGTTTGTGCTGGGGAAGCTCAGGCGTAGTGCATACGTGATCTCTCTTCCTTCTGGATCGACCAAGATAAGGCCTGCTCCAGACCCTTCGGCGCTTGAGGCTCCGTCTGTGTATAAGGTCCACTAGCCAGTAGGGGGATCTTTCTAGGCTGTGGAGACGTGTTGGACCTCTTTTCCATCTCCAAGTTCATCGATGATGAAGTCTGCCAAGGCTTGCCCTTTGATTGCTGTTCGGGGGGCGTACGTGATTCTGTGCTCCCCCAAGGCTATTGCCCATTTTGCCCACCTTTCGGATGACTCTGGTTTCGTCAGTATCTCTTTTAATGGGTGATTTGTCAGCACTTGCACATTGTGCGCTTGAAAGTATCTTCTTAGGCGTTTTGCTGCATGTACTATAGCTAGAGATGTGCGCTCTAGGTGAGAATATCTTGTTTCAGCTTCCTTTAGTGCTCAGCTTACAAAATAGATGGGCAACTAATGACCCTTTCTTTCCGCTATGAGCACTGCGCTGATGGCTTCTTCCCCGGTTGTGACGTATAAGAAGAGTTGTTCTTTTGCTTGGGGAGCTACCATTGCTGGTATCCCGACGATGTAGCTTTTCATGTTCAGGAAGGCTTCCTCAGTCTCTGGGCTCCACTGGAAATCTGTCTTTTTTGAGAAACCTTTCAATGTTTTAAAAAATGGTAAGGAACGCTCAGCAGACTTTGATAAATATCGATGTAGGGCAGCTAACTTACCGTTTAGACTTTGCACTTCTTTTTTTCTTCTTGTGGACTTCATATCCCTTATAGCTTTGACTTTGTCGGGGTTTGCTCGGATTTCCTGCTTATTGACCACATGGCCCAAGAAATTGCCTTCCTCGAATCCGAACGAACATTTCCCCGGGTTCAGCTTCATGTTGATCTTCCGCAAGTTGTTGAATGTCTGTTCTATGTCCCTGATCATAGTATTTTCGTCCTGGCTTTTTATAACCAGGTTGTTGATGTGTTGCAAAACATACATGTATTTCCGCCATGTTTCGTGTCATTTTTATATAGTTTTGGAGTTGTTTTTAGTTAGTATTGATTTATACGTGGTTTTGTAGGTTATCGAGTCATTTTTGGGCTTAAACGATCAAGAAGCGTGTAAGAAACGAGTACGAGAACCCAGAATGAGAAACAGAAAAAGTCGGGAAAGAGTCCAACCTTAAAAGGGTCTTATCTCGGGCTAGAAAATTAGTTACGGGACCCATTTTATATCGATTTGGGGTAGCTCGACGAGAAGAATCCAAAACTCCAGTTATCTCCTCGCGGTACGCGAGGCATGGGTCCGTTTTCTCGCGGTACGCGAGGGACCAGAAGTCATGCGCGACTATTTTGTGTCCGGCGGTACGCGAGGGACTTGCCAGACACCCCTGCGGTACGCGAGAGACCCCAGATACGAGCTTTTTGGCCTATTTTCAAGGTATAAAAGGTTATGTTTGATCCTATGGTTTAACATTCGATTTCAGGCGTAAAGTTGAGAGATTTTTGGTGATTCTAAGTGGGAGGAAGCTTCTAAGATCAATTGGGAGTGATAATTGAAGTTGGAGATCAGAGATCGGGTCGATTACGTTTTTCGGTTCACGTTTTCTTTCTTTGTTGTACTTTTCCAGAATTGAAACCATGTTATCCATGTTTGATTCTTCTGTTATGGACGTTTTGAGTATGATTCTTGGCTAGAACATTAAATATTGCCTAGGTTCATGATAAATGCTTATTAAAGTTTAAGTTTTTTATCGGTTTTTGGATTCATATGATGATTTGATGATTTTGTAAAGATCTTGAGTTAATAATTATGATGATATATGCATGTTTACTTTTGATTTGTGTTTAATTATTGATTCCATGTATTGATTGTGGTTGTCCGCCAATTCAATTATCGTATCTAGGTCATAGATCTTAGGGTTTGTGATTTTGGTGGTTTGCTAGACGTAGTGACCCTAGGAGTTGTCTTTGATTGCTGATTAGAAGTGAATGTGTGTCCTAGTTCAATACCCGAGAGGTGAGAATTAGTTGTCTAGTCTTCGTTATTAGGAATCCAAGTGTTAATAGTCTGAGCGGACGTTAGTATTAGGTGTCTAGTGATCGTTGCTAGGTCAAGTCATAGTTGTTATCTTAGGATTACCCCGTGCATTCCTTGAATGTATGGTGGATAGTGATACTGAGAGGTAATCTGTCCATTAGGGCACTTTATCATAGTTGGAAATACCTGAGAAGTGATCCAACAATCTAGTGAGTTATTACACCTTTAGTTAGCTTAGTTGGTGACACCCTGAGAGTGACTAGGGATCCACTAGGTTGTCTAGAGCTGTTTCCTTAGAAACCCAGATCCATCATAGTTTCCATAACCGGTAGAAGTTGTTCTTTACAAGTAGGATTCCGACCTAGGTAGTGTTCTTCCCATCTCTTGATATTTCCTTAGTTCTTCCTCTTAATATTTGAGTCGACATTTGTTTATTGCATTCATTAGTTAATTCAGTAGTGTAGTAAACCTCCCCATCAATCATTATTAAGTCTGAGTCAGAGTCTAGTTTTGTTATTCGTAGTGTCTCTAGGGTTCGATAACTCAGTTTACCATTAAGTTGTGCTACACTCGATAGGTCCACTTGCATGTCAGTGCGGTTTAGTTAGAGGGTATTCCTTTTATTACTTAGGAGTCTAGGTTAGGTTTTATTATAGTTTTTATATACCGTCTGGACGACATCAGTCGTCTACGTACGCTTCCATGTTTCTGCCTAGTTGTCCCTCGAAAGCTTTGTCTGTCAACCTCTAGTAAGTGGCCCCCGCATTCTTTAAACCAAATGGCATTTTCATGTAACAGAAGATGCCCTTGGTGGTGTGAAAAGCTGTCTTTTCTTCATTAGTCTGCTCATTTTTATCTGGTGGTAGCCTTTATACACGTCCAAAAAGCATTTCAGGTTAAAACCCGCTAAAGCGTCTACTTTCATGTCAATCTCTGGGAGAGGGTAGCAGTCTTTGGGACACGCTTTGTTGAGGTCTTTGAAATCAATACACATCCTCCAACTTCCACCTGACTTCTTTACCATTACTGGGTTTGCAACCCATGTAGGGTATTTGACTTCGCGAAGGATGCCTGGCGACACCAATTTATTTACTTCTTCTACGACTGCCCTGCTTCGATCTGGGGCCAAGCTTTGCTTTTTCTGGACAATCGGCGTCTGGGATGGACTGATCTGTAGGGCGTGCTCTGCAATGTCCCTGGGGACACCTGTCATGTCTGCCGGCGACCATGAAAATACGTCTTTGCTTCTTTGCAAGATGTCTATCAACTTTCTTTTCCCCTGCTCGGATAGGTCGGGCCCGATATTGATCTTTTGTTGTGGATAATTCGTATTGATGCTTACTTTCCCTTCGGCAATTTCCTCCTCTGTTATTCCTATTATCAGGGCTTCTGGGGAAGGATAGATGGTGCCTGTTCCTTTCTTAGTTGGAAATTTCATTACCGCATGGGCTGTAGAGACCACTGCTTCGAACGCGCTTATCCCTGGTCTTTCGATAATAACGTTGTATCGTGATGGTGACCGGACTACCACAAACAGCAGTCCTTCTATTCGTCTAAACCTTCCTTTGCCCAAGGAGATTTTTAGCTTTATCTCTCCGACCGGGCAAACTTTTTCCCCTGAGAATCCGACCAAAGGGGTAGTGGAAGTCGTGAGCTTCTTCCGTGTTTCCTCTTCCAGCTGGATGAAACAATGCTCGTACATGATTTCCGACGCACTCCATCCGTCAAGGTATACACGTCTCACCTCTTGCTCCCCAATGTTGGCTTGTATTATCATAGGCGACCATGCTGATATGCCCGGGGCTATTGGAGGGAAAGTGATTTCTTCATTAGAGAGGCCCCAGCCATTGCTCTGCGATCTGGCTCGTCCTTGCCTGGTTACCATTAGAATTTCTTTCTTTTTCCCTTTTTCTTTTTCCTGCCAATCATCTGGCTTCTTGCTCTTGATATCTTTTATTAGGTGAGCTAGTTCTCCTGACTGTACGGCCGCCTCTATTTGCTTCTTCAACTGGAAACAGTCGTTCGTGTGGTGACCTACATCACCGTGGAACTCGCAGTACCGATGGGCTGTTTTCGCGTTTGGTGGCCTGTTAGTCGTCTTTGGTGGACGAAAGTTTAACTTTGCTTCTTCTGTAGCGAGGATCTCCTTTGGGGTCTTGGTTAGTGCTGTGAACTACGAGTTCTTTCCCCTATCTTCCACCTGGCCATTGGTCCAACTATAAGGGTACTCGGTTCTTTCTTACGGTCGTCGCTGTTCCTGGAAATTACTCGCCAATCGTCTTTCCACGAAAGGTTGGAAACAATGCTGGTTTCTGCTTGTTGGCGGAGGATTCTTCCATGCCGGGCTCTTTGTTTTTCGGCTTCCTTCTAATGCTTGTGTCGCTTCCTTTCCTCTCAAGAAATCTTCTACCTTTTCCAAGGTTTCCTCCATAGTCTTCGGGATGTTTCGGTTGAGTTCTTCTATCAGCTGTCTTGCTCTGACCCCGTGTATGAAACCTGAAATTCTCATTTGTTTTGTGGCCCTGCTTATACTCAAACCCTCCAGCTTGTATCTTTCCATAAAAGAGCTCAATTCTTCATCGTCCCGCTCCTTTATGTTGTGGAGAACCACCGGGTCTTTCGTGTATCTTTTTTGTTGCATGAAGTTGGTTAGGAAATTCCTGCTTAAGTCTTCAAAATTGTTTATACTTCCATTTGGTAAACTATTGAACCATAAGCGAGCGGGTCCCGTCAGGGTTTGTATGAACATGTGGCACCAGACCAGCATAGACCAATGTTCCACCTTTGCCGCCCCTGAAAAAAGTTCCAGATGGTCGTCTGGGTCCCCGAGACTGTCATATGTTTTTACGTTGGACGGCATCTTGGTCTTTCGGGGGGAATTTTAAATTTGCGATGCGCTGGGTGAACTTAGTATGAGCGCTTGGGATGTAAGGTCCGGAGAGATCATCTCCGGCCCATACCTGAGGAGCGGGCTGGGTGTAGGTGACTGTAGGTTGTGTCATAATGGGGGCAGTAGTGTAGTACGGATAATACCCTGGGGTTTGAAAGACGTGGGTGTTCTGACCCTCTACCCTCCCATGGGTTGGAAGGGGGCGAAACCTGGGGCATATGGACTGAGTGCTGGGTTTATGTATTGCCAAGGGTGTTGCTGAAAACCCACTCCTCCAGGGAGGGGCGTTCCCCCTGTGAGTTATCTCGGATCGACCGATGGTAGGGCGTGTAAGAAAGGGTTGTACATGCTTTCTGAACCTTGAACTGGGTTAGTCGCCATATTCATGAGTGACATCGTCGGGAGGCTTATGGGTGTATTTCTTCGGCCCCTGTAGTGGCTATCACATTCTCCCCTTGGGTAGGGGTGGAGTCAAAGTGACGCTTGGTTCCTCTTCATAGTCTAGGCGGGTCCGGACTCCCTGTAGTCGTGCTTCTTGAGCATACTCCTTCATGAGTTCCTGAAGGCGTGGGAAGTTTTCCCTTCAGGAGTTAGCTCAATCATATCCGAGATCTCGACTGGGCCATCGAGAGTCCTATTCAGGTTACCTAGGGGAGTGGATCCTTCTGCCATGCCAGTTGAGCGCAACAAAGATAGGAGGAACTTTCAGAAAAGGTTTTCTTGTTGTATGGAACACAACTTCGTTATTTTCTAAAATGAAGTCGTGCCCCACGGTGGGCGCCACTTGTTGCTACAACGACGGCGATACCCCAAGTTGACCTGTTAAGATAGACAAAAAACCGTTAGGCTCACCGCAGGAGAGGGTCTCCTGCGATCCACCTCCGGCGTGAGAATCAATGATGGGTTTCTTGAATGAATGGTAGAGTAAGAAAAAGAAGCTAAGGGATGATATGCCTTTACCTTGGAGCTCGACCTTGTATTTATATACCACCTTTGGCGAACCCGTGATTCTTTTTGCACCCTTGGCAGGTGTCTCGTCTTACAATCCATGCCTTCTGTGTCTAAGATTCTCCTAAAGAGGGGAAAGTTATTAATGCTCCCCATTTGTCTCATATGTTGACCTTCCCCTTTTTCCCTGCCAGGGCAAAAGGGTGCGAACACTGCTTCCCGTTTGATCATTCTGTTCTTTCCTTATTTATCCCCTCTTTGGATTATGTTCCTTACTACTTATTTATCCCCTCTTTGGATTATGTTCCTTACTACGATATCGGTTCTCTTCTTGGAGGTGTGTTCTTAGCCAGCGACTAGGCTTTTTCGTAAATGCTTATTAGACTTCTCTGTGGGTTGTCCGTGTAATGGGCCGATTGTTATTGGGTTGTTGCCTTTGCGCTTTGGGCTAGAGGTGTACAAATCGGGTTTTTTAACGAAACCGGTTCGGGTTTAAAACCGGGTCGGGTTGGGCAAAACCCGCTTGGACCGGGTCGACGTACGAACCGGTTCGGGTCACGAACCGGGTTCAAGGATCATCGAACCCAACCCTACCAAACCGGATCGGACCGGGTTGAAACCGGGTTGGCTACTAAACCGGTTCGGGTCCCAAACCGGTTTACCCGGATTTTTTTAAAAAAAAAAAACCGTTAATTTTTTAAAAAATTAACCGTTAAAGATATTAACTTAACTTAAAAATTACAAAACATACATGATAAAGTTTAGAAATTACAAAACAAATAATTAAAAGTTTACAAATTAAAAATACATTAAATATAAAAGTCTTCTTCGTGGACATATTGAAAATCCGGGTAGTCGGTACTAGTCGGATCCCGAACTCCCTCGTAGGAGGTCTTCGCCGATTGCTTCAATCAATCCTCCTTCCACCTCGTCCTCGTATAACCGAACAATAGTTTTTTTCAATGTGATTCTTCAAAGTTGTGTTTGCGTCTTTTCCAAAAAAATGCCCGCACAACTTGTATCGAGCCTTATGACCACCATTCGACATTTCGCATAAATCGAAATGTTGCCAAACATTGGGATTCCTTGTTGTAGGAATAACCCGCACAACCGTGGGAGCACTAACACTTTGAGAAGCACCAACAATATTAGATTGTTGAGATTCGTTTGCCATTTTGGGAGTTTCGACTTTCGACTTTCGAGCGTGAGCGTTTTTTAGAAATAAGAGCGTTTTTGAGAAATGAGAGCGTTTTGGAATTGTGTAGTTGAATCAATACAACCCACACCTATTTATACAAGTTGTAGGGGCTCCAAAATACAAAAAAAATAAAAAAAACGGTCATATAGCCGTTCCAACGGCTATAAAACCGTTAAAATCGAAATTTACAACGGTTCGAACCGGTTTGAGAACCGGGTCGGGCCCGAAACCGGTTTGAGGGTGAAACCGATTCGGGTCGGGTTAAGAACCGGTATCCAAAATTTTTTTAAAAACTGGTTACACACCTACGGGTTTGGATCGGGTTTCGGATCGGGTTGGGTGAAACCGGTTTGTTTGTTAACCCGGTTCGGGTCAGGTACCGGGGACCCGGTTTGAAACCGGTTTTTTTGCCCACCTCTACTTTGGGCTACCCCGTCATCAAAAGGCTTAAATTAAATTTATTGGACTAAAACGGTTATTTTGATCAAATCACGACAATTAAAACCGTATTTAATTCTTATATGAAAATATAACTCAATAAAAGACGTCATATGGACATAAATATCATCATCAACACGGTTTTAAACTCAAAAATAAAAAATGAGACGATGACTTGACCAATTAAAAAATGAGACATCAGTCTAGAAAAAAAAATTCCCTTATTTGATGCATGTTTACTGAAGTTCGAGATGACGCTCAAAGACATAGACGCTAATTTAGAGGAGAAAGAGGAGAGACGAGAGTGGTGAGTGATGAGGTTGTGCGGGAGAGCAAACAAGATAGAAAAGAAGTGATGAGGTTATCACGATAATTATATGAGTAGATAGTTGTTAAACATCAAAGAGGCTTTGTCCTGACGGTACCTCGGAGACTTTCAATTGGAAGGTGATCGGTTCGAATCCGGACCACAATAAAAACGAGGTTTGTGGTCAGATAAGGAGTTTTATCCAGTTGGAGGATTCCTTCTGGTGTGGGCTACAACCTGGATGTTCTATGTGTTGCCCCGATAAATCATTTATCTATAATATCTAACTCTTGCTGTTAGAAAAAAAAATAGTTTTTAAAGAAAAAATCTAAAGAAGTAAACACAATTAAAAAAAGTTTTATAAAACCTTACATAAATGCACTTGTACATCTACTTAAATGGCACTTCTTTAATCAATTGATTATTTTCAATTCATCAATTTAATTAAATTAAATTATTTATTTCCTTAATCCCCCCCTTAAAAAAACCATGTGTAACTACACGTGTATATTCAACATAGGTCACCACTTACCTCATACCTCATCATTTCATAAAGCAACGACCCTAGAACTCTCCTAAACAAAATTCACACCGGTTTGTATCAACCACACACTTATTATTTAATATTTATAAATTATAATTTATAAACCACTCGCAGGAATCTGCCTATAAATAGTAGGTAAGATTGTGCCACATAACACAACATAGCCATGGCGATCAAATTATACGGAGCCGCTGGTTCAACCTCTTGTCTCCGGGTTCAGGCTTGCCTAGCCGAGAAAGACCTTGACTACGAGTTCATTTCGGTCAACATGAGCAATAAAGAGCACAAGAGTCCTGAGTTCCTTTCCCGTAATGTATGTAAAACTCAACTTATATGATGTTATGACATGTTCGATTTAGTTATGGTTTGACATAATTTATATGTTTTCCGGCAGCCGTTCGGTCAGGTTCCAGCGTTTGAGGATGACGATCTCAAGCTATTCGGTACGAAAACCCTAGCAGTTTTGATCTTTTGCAAATTGATTTCATATAATTGGATCGGACAGTTAAACCGGAAATTGCTAGTAAACCAGTCTGGTTGAGCATCTTGAACCATCTTCATTTGAACCGGTAAACTAAATAAGTGGTTTGACCGGATTTAAAAAACAATTTATTCTTTTTTCTTTTAAAATCTCATCTATGGCTTCAGTTTTATATTTTATTTAATTTATTTCAATTTTTATAAAAGTAGTATAATATATTATTTTAAACTAGTATTTTATTTATATATATATATGGACGTTAATTTCAAAATCATTACTATGTTTAAAAAGAGTGAAAACTATCTTATTGTACTTTTTATATTTTATAAATTGACTAATTAAAATATACGTGCATTTTAATATATTTAAAATTTATTTTTTTAAAATACCTTATTTATAGTTTTTTTTTCTAATTGTACATATGCACATACACTTTATGCACATTTTTTAATTTTTAGTAAAGATGAGATAAAAAAACAAATAAACAATTATTTTTCAATTTTACCTTTTTCATTTAATCCTGTCTTATATTCTCGTGGTTTTCAACATACTGTTAGTTCTGGAAAAAAAAACACGTCCATTCATAATTTTTTAAAAAATTTATATACTGTCATCCGGTTTCTAAAACCACCATGGCCAGGACCAGTAAAACCCCTGGTTTGATGACCCGTCTGTTATAAAAACATTGTTTTTTTTTATGAGTTAATGATTAATTTCACTTCAGAATCAAGGGCGATCACGCAATATCTTGCTCATTCATATGCCGACAAAGGGAACGATCTAATAATCAAGGATCCAAAGAAGATGGCGATAGTGGCGGTATGGATCGAAGTGGAGTCTGAGAAATTCGAACCCGCGTCTTCGAAATTGGTGTGGGAGCTAGGTTACAAGCCGATGTTCGGGATGACGACCGACGATGCGGTAGTTGAAGAGAACGAAAAGAAACTAGAGCAAGTGCTCGACGTTTACGAGTCGCGGTTGTCGAAAAGCAAGTATTTGGGCGGGGATAGTTTCACGTTGGCGGATCTTCACCACTTGCCTAACATGAAGTATTTAATGGGAACAAAGGCGAAGAGGCTGTTCGACGCGCGCGCGCATGTTAGCGCGTGGGCTGCCGACATCCAGTCCAGGCCTGCATGGGTGAAAGCGACCTCGTCTTAGTTTTGGTGTGTGGTTTCAAAAGCATCTACGTGGTATGAGTGAGATTTAATAATATTGGATGGACGTGTGTGCAATGTTTTGTTGCCTCTTGATGATATAATAATAATAAAATAAAAAGTTTTTTGTGATTATTTTAGAGGTTGTTGGATGTTATTGGTGTGATGATCGAATGGTAATGGAAAATTCTTTTAAAATACTTTGGTATGCATGAATGGATGATTAAATGAAATAAGTTATTATAATGGAATGAAAAAAAACATATTTGGTAACACATAGAAATAAAATGTAAAATTACATAAGTATGTGATTCCTTTCTTTTAATAATTTTCATTCCTTGGTAAAGGAATGTTTTTTTTTTCATTCCTTCAAGGAATATAATGATTTGTTTAATTAATTACCCGAACCATGGCTCGACCAAAACACTAACCCATGACCCGACATATGCGTCGTCCCATACCTGGCCCATTACGTAAACCATGATCTGACCCATGGCTCATCTCATGACCCGACAAGACTCGAATCATAACCTGACCCATGACCCATCCCATGCCCAGACCCATGACCGGACCATGACCCGATCCATGACCCACCCATTAATCGACCTATGTCATGACCCATGCCCCCCCCCCCCAATGCTATGTTTCATGACCCGACTCATGCCTCGTCCCATAACACGAGCCATGACCCGACATGACTCGACCCATGACCGACCTATGACACGTCCCATGCGAACCATGACCCATCCCATGCCCTGACCCATTACACGATCCATGACCTTATTATTCTATGGTATTTATTTATCTTTTCATGATATCTATTCCATTCTTTTGTCGTTTCTCTCCTTACAAACAATACTAAGTAATGATTAATTTCATTCTCATTAGGTAATCAAACATGACAATGGAATGATAATCATCTATTCCTTTCCCTCGTCCATTCCATTAACTCATTCGGTTCATTCCCTCGTCCATTCCATAACCTCACACCAAACATACCCTAAGATTTGAGTAGGTCATGGGTTTAATCCTCACTCTCACTGAAATAAAGAAATTTTCCTTTAAAAAAATATGATAATAAAATTGAAAGTTTTTAATAACTTATAGTTAGCTAATTATGAAATTAAACTTTATTAAGGACCTAATAATAAATTTTTTTGACCTAATAATTGAAAGTTTGTAGTTATATGCTTAGCAACATATCACTATTTGTTACATGAGTCGACTATGAAGTTTATTTATCAACTTCTGAAATAGTTTGGGGTGAAAGCGGTGGTCTTAATAAATTTATTATGGTAAAAGAATTGGTGAAGAGAAAGGATTTCTATTATTCACTTAGAAAGTTACAAGGAAAACAATAAACATGCATATCTCTTTAGGGAGGGTGCGAGTGGAAGCGGGTTCGAGTGCGGGTAGCCAGCGGGTAGGGTGGAACACCGTCGCATCCTCTGCGGGTTCGGCGAGTAGGGTAACGCGGGTAGTCTCAGCGGCTACATATACTAGCTGGAAATGTGTATTTTACCCGATGGACTAGTCAAAATATAGCCGCTGAACGGCTATATAACCGTTTAAAAAAAATTACCCCTATAAATACCCAATCATTTTATACTATCCACTCAACTAAAATATATTCTTTCTAAATATACCATTACTTTTATATCCACTCAACCAAAATATGAATCGTACGTTATACTACCCACCCGAATCATCGGACGAATCACTCGACTTCGTGTTCGGCGGTGATAGTATGAAATTTGTATGTGATATTGTCGCCCAAGCCGAAGAGGAAGACACAGCTACTTTATCAAGGACGTATGTACAGTGTGATGGTGAACCTGCTCTAGAGATTCTAAAAAGATATTATTTCGACGAAAACCCAACACACAGGGAAGCGACGTTTCGAGATAGATTTCGGATGTCGAAGAGGTTATTTTTAAAAATAGTTGGCGACGTAGAGGCTAGGTTTGAATATTTTCAAGAGGGTGAAGACGCTAGGAAGAAGAAGAGTTTCACGGCGCTACAAAAATGCACATCGGTTATTAAACAACTCGGAACCGGTAATCCTCCCAACGAATTCGACGACTATTTAAGTATGACTAGGAGAACCTCAAGTGAATGTCTAGAGAATTTTTGTAACACCATAATTCAAATATACGACAAAGTGTTCTTACGCAGACCAACAAGCCACGACATTACACTTTTGTACAACGCGCATGAAGTAAAACATGGTATTCCGGGTATGGTCGGTAGCATCGATTGTACACATTTTGTTTGGCGAAATTGTCCGACAAGTTTGCACGGACAATATATGAGAAAAGGCATTCAAGAAGGTGCAAGAGTCTGCAAGAAAAGATGTCGAGAGAGCTTTCGGTATGTTAAAAGGGAAATGGGGTATACTTCGTCGACCAACCCGGCATTTAAAATTGGCGAAGATTAGGAACAAGGTATATACGTGCATGATATTGCCCAATATGATCTTAAAGGATGACGGGAACGCAATATCACATGTCCACATACGAGATCCTCCAATCGAAACAGTTATTGACGATAACGTCCTTTCGGAGTTGCACGATGTAGCTACACATATTAGTCTTTGATTTGATCTCGTGGAAAATATTACGAGAAACACCCCGGATTTAGACGAAGACGAAGAGTAGATGAATTTTTATTTGTTGTTATGTATTTTTATTTATTGTCTTTTAATTTATTATGTGTTTTTAATTAATTAATTAAAGTTTTAGTTTATTAATTTTATTTGTTTTAAATTTTTTTAAAAAAAATAAGAGGGTTGGAGGGTACCACTCCCACCATAGAGGGTACTTTGGGAGGGTACTTTGACTAATTGAGGTGGCATCTTGTGATTGGTGTAATTTAAGAGGATAGTTTAGTTGGAAGGGTACCACTCCCACCCCTTTATACAACCGAGAGCTATAACAAGCCACGAAAAAGGAGATATCTATTGTAGGATTCTAGGAGATAAATGAGTATCAAGCCATAAATGTGAATGGCATGGAAATAACAATACGTCAATATCCATCTTTACTCCCTCTCAAGTTGGAGTGTAAAGATCGTGAATGCCCAACTAATCGAGTAAGGTATGAAACTGATGTTTTCCCAATGATTTAGTTAGGATGTCGTCGGCGACTTGGATCTTGGTGTCAATCTGCATGGGAAAAGGAACAATGGGGTTAGGGGTGAGTGGGTGGGTGGGTGGCTTATGGTTTTATGAAGGTGATGAAGTGGAAAATTACATACATAGTCTTTTGATGGTTAAAAAGACGATTATACCTTCATGCGTAACATGCCAATATTTAACAGAAAAAGTTAACACCTATTAGTGGTAAGGATGAAATATGTGTAAAATTTCTAAAAAAAATATCAATCTACTATTAAAGTCCAAGAATATAAAGTGTAATTTCATATATAACTAAGATACCTATTAAATCTCATCTATAGCTTAAATTATTTATTTTATCCAAAAAGCTATAATCGTAGATTTCTATAATATTTTTTCTATAAGAAACAAAAAGCTACGTGGCTTGTAGATTATCATAGATTTCTATAATATTTTTTTCTTTATTTGTTTACGGTTTTTGTCTAGAAATTCAAATAAACAAGTGGCCTCACGTTTTGGAGGGTGGTTAGGTCGTCGACAGTGACACCCACCATTCAACGACTCATTGACTTTTTGGGTGTGGCCCACTTCTCTGAACGATATTAGATTTTGGGTGAATCTATTAAGACACGGAATATTGCTAATTGGACACGCCGTCGCCCTATACGCCCTCGTATAGGCCAATACGAGGCGTATAGGGTTCAGTCTCTGCCAACAGAATGTCACGTCGCATTCCCGGTCTGGCGGCTGGGTCCAATACAGGCCGTATTGATCTATACGCAGCGTATGGGCCACGAGTTTTAATTTTGCTTCAAAAGTTGGCAGAAGTCGATTTAAAAACCTCTATACGTGGCGTATTGCCCTATACGCCACGTATAGGGTATTTTATTAATTTAAGTTTGTTATTTTTTTTAATTTAATTTATATAACTTTGTTAATATAAGTTTGTTATATTTTTTAATTTAAATTATATAACTTTGTTAACATTTATTATATTTTTGCATTTATAATTTATCATTACAAACAAACAAAAAATTAAACATTACAATCAAAGAAATAAGTAAAAGACTATATACATTACATCACAAAATTAAATATATACATCAAAATGTTTTTACATACATAACCGAAGAAACAAACTAAATACAAATAAAAACAACTAAGCCTGACCCGCCCCGCCGTCATCCTGACCGGCCCCGCCGTCATCCTGAACGGGGTCGTCTGGATAATGACGTGGCAGTGGTAGTGGTGGTAGCTCGATGCCGGCGGCTCGTGATAGATCCACGAGGCTACCAACCGCCCACATCATAAGGTCCTCCATGCGGTCGCTCTGACGAGCCTGTCGCCGTGACTCGGCAACAAGTCACCGTGAGTCGGCAGCAAGGGTCTCAAGCAATGCCTGGGTGGCCCTGTCCAGCCTAACAGACCGACGCGCGTGTCGGGGATGCTGTGGCGGATGGTCGTGGATGGGCTCCACGTGCGGCAACGGCACACCTAGTGGCGGGTCAGGCATCTGCGGGCCCCCCTGTCCAGGCATCGGCGGCAACGGCACCGGGACCCAAACCTGGTCCTGGACGGCCCCTACAAACCGTAGGCCGAGCCCCGGGAAACGGTGCGTGATGCGCATGCCGCTAGCCGTGCGGCGGTCTAATCTGACAGGGGGAATGGGCGGTAACAACTCAGGCTCATGCGCATGCCATGGTGTAATACTACGCATGACCTGAGTGATAAAAGCGCCGCCATACAAAAGCCCGCGCCTCTGCCGCATATAGGCAGACGCGAAATAACTAGCGAGGCATGTGGATAGGGCGCACCCCGTGCCTGTAAGCAGGCAGTAGAGAAAGAAGAGGTCTCTATCGGTGCACCACTCACGGCTTTTCTGACGCGGTGCGATCGACGTCGAGATAAGCCGGTGCAAATATCTATAGAGGGGGTCTCTAATCCCCGAAACCCTCGCCTTGGTACCTAACCAAGGGCTATCGGAAATCAAACCCCAAAAAACAAGGAGTACCTCCTTGTCCACCTCCGTCACCGCCGCGGTGTAAACCGGCAAAATCGTCTCGGGCTCAAAGTACAAGCCCGTCACGACGGCCCACTGACGGAGGGTCAGACGGTACTGGTGGCCAAAAATACGGAAGGAGACCTGATCCGGCTCCTCTGCCGGCGCCTCCTCGGGAACGGGCGCTAGCCCCTCCTCTGAGTAGATGAACGTCGAAAGAAACTCGACGACCACCTCTCGGTAGGTCTCGGTGAATGATAGATAAAAAAGCCGATCCCATGGCGTGTCCTCGCCTATGATGGCCCTGGCCCGCTCCGCCTCCTGGACCTCCTGGAGAAGCTCCCAGTCCACCGCCGTCCCCGGCCCCAAACGCACCCCCCGTAGCTTTTGGCACCGGCCATACCATTCCGAGTCTGCCGAAAAATCCAAATAGGGGTAGTGCGCAAGATCATGTAACTCGTCCATCTGAACATCGTCGTCGTGATCCGCCATATCTGAAAATAAAAATATATTTAAAATAATAATAAATTGTTTATTTAATATAAATAAATGATTTAAAATAATAATAAATTGTTTTTATTATTTAAATAAATTATTTAAAATAATAAATAAATTGTTTATTTAATATAAATAAATGATTTAAAATAATTTTTTTAAAAACCTATACGCCACGTATAGCTTTATACGTGGCGTATAGGGTGTTACCGGGTAAGCAAGCCATACGCAGGCCAACCAAGCCATACGCAGGCCAGTTACCGGGCAAAACGAGCCATACGCGGCCAACCAAGCCATACGCAGGCCAGTTACCGGGTAACTTAAACCATACGCAGCGTATAGCCCCATACGTTGCGTATTGTTTCATCTTCTTCCTCTGATGAACTATACGCCACGTATAATTCTATACGCTGCGTATAGTTCATCGAATTCAACTTATAAATCTCTATTTCTACGCAATTTTAATGACTAATAATCAAAATTAAACCTATATTATATATCACGAGTCTAGAATACGTACCTTTACGAGTAAAAGAGGAAATTTTTGACCCGACAATCTCAATCTAGCGTCTCCTCGTATGTGTTTGTGTGTTAAAAATGGGGGGCGTTTGGTGCTGTACGCTGGCTCTTCTGAGTATACCGGTCGCTATACGCCATCGTATAGAACATTACGAGGCGTATAGCTCATGACCTTTGGAATTCCATACGGTACGTATGGATCTATACGTGGCGTATATGTTTTTTTTATTTTTTTTTAATTAATATAATTAGTATTCTTTTTTGATATAATTAGTATAATTAGTATAATTGTATTCTTTTTTTTTTGTTTTCTTTTTTGATATAATTAGTATAAACATGTATTTTATTACAAACAAACTTCATCCATAATTCGTGACGTATTGTGAAAAGTTATCGCTATCAGTAGCCATTTTTTTCTTAAACCGTTCAATACGATCACTGTATATATTTTCCCATTCTGCTGCATCATCATTTCGGTGCAAATTCCATAATGCATTCGTAGGGGGCATCGGAAAATCTCCGTCTAACTTGACGTGGATGAAATGAGCACTTTTGACGTGAACGAACGATACAATTTGATGTTGAGCATGAACATGAGGACCAAACCATAATGGAAAAAATGTTTGATTACCGGCAATGCTTAATAGATGAACAATCACCCCAAATCTTTAAGCAATTAGGAGTCCTGTGTATGGCATCCACATCCAACGACTAACTGGCGCGGCTTTCACATCCTGCCAATCTATTGTGTGACGCAGCCTATCATACTCTTGAAAGGCGATTCTGTCGAAAACAGTTCTCCACCATTCTTCTTTACTGTCCATCTCATGTAGAAGCTGTTGACGAATAAATAACCACCGGTTTTCATTTAACCCTAAGCCCACAGCTACCGATCGAAAACCACAGTTACCGTCGGGATTTACATCCTGTATACGTGAAATGTAGGGATGAAACAAAGATGGAATCGAATCCTTAAAACAATTTATATTGTTAACGGCATCTTCCCCAATCATTAATGGAAACCCATGATGGGCGTTATCATCTGGTGGTTGCTTTCCTTTACCCGTCGTTGAACGGCGGTGTTGAATGACTGAACTCGCTTGTCGAGAGTCCTGTGACGCAATATAGGAGCTATGTCTCGCAGGGTCACATATGCTTTGTTGGGATCCTATGAACGAGCTGTTTCTCGTGACATCCTGTTTCCTTTGTTGTTGCTTTTTCAAAGTTGGACGACCGCGAGTATCTTCTTGTACCATAGGCGCCTTCTTCTTACTATTGATCGGAAATACCACCCCTACGATTCTCGACAACAGACTTTTTTTGACCTGATCGGGTTGTGACATAATTTTGTTTCTCACTTGACCAAGTACTTTATCCACGTCTACATTTTCATCCTCGACAAACGACGGTTTTAGATCAAGCTTCGTCCAAAAGACGTCCACCGCATCTAGCGGGATTCTGCCACCTGTATTAAAACGAGATAGTCAGAAAAGTTTGAAATTAGATAAAACAAGATAAATATTAAAAGGTTGACCGGACCTGTAGCTTCGATATTTGCCAGACGACAGGCACACGGCAACCCACAACTACTGAAAAGTTGGCAACCACACGTTGCATTTTGTTTCCGTATAGTTGATAACTTATACCACTCGTTTTCTAACAAATTTAAAGCTTTATGCGAAACCTTACCGTGTAGGTTATCAAACAATTCAATACTTACGTGCCTGTCCATTTTCCTTATTAGGCTTGTTCCAAACCCATGCTGTAATTGTACATACTGTTTTGTTACAATTTCATCAACAAACCCAACAAGTCTATCCAGCGAGCTGTTAGCATTTCTAATATAGCTCTTTAAGAGCGAATGCTGGCTCTCGACTCGGTTCGTGGTATGTTGACCAAAATTGAGTTTTCTGTTGGACCAGGCCGATACAAACTTTTCTTTATATGGGTCCAACCAATTTTTTGTCACATAGTCAATAACTCCTACAAAAATAATTTAAAACCTAATAAATATTTAATATTGTAAATAAATTAAACCATAATAATTATTTAATATTCAAAACTTACTTCCTCGTTTGGCTGCATACAGTCGTTCGTAAAGCCGGTTGAAGTTGTACTGGTATACTTCTGGCGTAGGAGACTCACACAATACCGACCAAGAATACTTGAAATTTTCCCAATCTTCGTCTGTAAACGATGCCTTGCAATGTTTTGAGATATTCTCGTGTATGTGCCACCGGCATAGGTTCTTGGAACTTTCCGGGAATATTTTGTCACACGCGTTCATAAGAGCTTTGTCCCTGTCTGTTACTATCACGCGCGGCTCCATACACTTTTGCAACATACCTTTGATTTGCAATAGCAACCAGACGAAGTTTTCCTCCCGTTCTTTAGATATAAATGCATGAGCGACGCAGAACGACTGGTGTGTGGAGGTCACACCGACCACTTGGACAAATGGAAGTCTATACATGTTTGTTTTGTACGTTGCGTCGATCATCAAAACATGCGGGAACGCACGCCACATCTCGTAGGATTTCGGATGAACAAAGAATATCTCCTCCACGACATTTGTGACGGGATCCTCCCGGGTATAGTAGACGTAATGTTTAGAAGAAAGCAGGTGCTCCAGAACCTGCATTGGAGTTTCACCGACTCTCGTTTCGTTTTTTATCTTTTGTATTGCATTATAAATGTCCTTTTTAATGCAACTACTATCGGGGTTTTGCTCCCTTATGGTTGCCATAATGTTTCGTGGCATCATGTTTTGCGAATACAATTTCGCCACCAAAAGTTGTTCCGACTCAGACAGTCTCCTGGCAAACGAGTGCGCCTCAAGATGTTGACTAGGATCGTGGTTATGACTGTCATCCTTCACCGTTAATTTCCAATCACCAGTATTTACTTGGTACTCTCCTTCCAATTTAAAAGGACAACCTGTTTTCTTGCTACCGACACGTCGAACCGTGGCAGTAGATTTACGTTCGCCGTGACGGTCACACACAAGCCACACCTTGATAACCGGCTCCGACGGGTCGTCGCCTTTTCTCCTCGATCGTCGGGTGACAATGACGTAACCATTCTCACGTCCTCTGCGGACAGCCCAATCCACCAACTGATCACGAGTCTGAAAATTCTACAACAACGGTACGGTAAAAGTTAAGAAACAACAAACTAAATGTATGCATATATATATAGGAATGTTATACCTGGTCAGTTTTATACGTCACGAAGCTGTCGGTTTGTTGTGTCGGGTAAGAGTCTTCACCGTACACGAAGTCGTCCGTGGGTTGTGTAAGGTAAGAGTGTTCACCGTATACGAACTCGGGATTGCTTAGTGGCTCGTTCAAATCGGGAAGCCTTACCCGTTGATTAGAATAAACGTCGGACGAGACCTCCTCCCGGTTCACATCTTGAAATCCAGAACTTTGCGGGTTGTTTTCCAGCGACTCGTTAGAATATACCTGAAAACCGTAGTTACCATCCCACCACCAAGACATTGCTATAACTTTTTGAGGTAAATTGTTTGAAAATTTTTGAACGATACGTTCAAATGAGAATTGTGCATGGTAAAATACACAAAATTTGGCCCCTATACGCATCGTATAGCTCTATACGATACGTATAGACTCCTGGTCAAACCGACAACATCGTATAGGTCAATACGGTGCGGTTTAGGGTACGAGGTGACTTCTGCAACTAGTCATCCATCACATCGATATACGCCACGTATAGGTCTATACGTGGCGTATATCGATGTGATGGATGACTAGTTGCAGAAGTCACCTCGTACCCTAAACCGCACCGTATTGACCTATACGATGCGTATAGGGGTTGGAATGTCTAGGAGTACGATGTTGTCGGGTTTGGGAAATTGTGAAGGCTATACGCATCGTATTGCCCTATACGATGCGTATAGAGCCCGGTCCAGATAGCAATTCCCGTGTCCCATTAGTAGTCCCCTAGATTTTTTATCTTTATTTTTGTTGAAACATTTTCTTTTGAGTTAACAAGGATGGTCCTATGCTAGGTTTAAATTTTGGATTTGATAAGTTAGTTGGAAAAATGACAGTCATCAAAGTATACATAAGGCAGGGGCGAAGCTATTAAGTGGTAAGGAGGGCCCGGCCCCTGCCCCTGTCGTTTTTTTCGTTAGTAATGTTAGTATTTCTGTTTTTGTCTGAAATTTTTTTTACGTATAGAGCCGGGCTCCGCTTATTTTTCCCCTAAAGAATTCTTGCTCTATTAAAATTGATTCGATAAGTTATGGGGAAGAAATGAAAAAAATCGATAAAAAATAGATTGTTCATTTTAAAAATAAAAGTGTAAGTTTAGGGGGAGGAAATGAAAAATGAAAAATTATTTTTAACCTAACTTAATTTTCCCTAAAAAAACAATCGACTATTCCTCCTCCATATCAGTTCGCCACTGCCCTGCCACAAATCGTTGCTCGCCAAGCCGCCGCTTGCTGCCAGTCGCCGTCGCTCCGACGCAACTCTCCACCACCAGTCGCCGCTGCTTGCTGCTCCGCTCACAGGTGTTGAATACTAGCCTAACCCTAATTTTTTGATTTCTTGCATTCTTAAATCAAGTCCTAATTTCCTAATTTCTTGCATTCTTTAGTGTTGTATTCTTGTTAAGTATTAGTATTCTTGTTAATTTCTTGATTGGGAATGATTATTGGTTTCTTGCATTCTTAAGGATTATTGATTAATGATGAGCAACAGATTGATTGATGATGAATAATGAATTGATAAATCGATTATGATTATTGTTTTTTTTTGTTAAGCATATTATGCGAAAGTTGAAAACTTTAACTATTAGTTCTTTTTTCAAAAGAATTGATGATGAACAAAAGAAAAGAAATGATGATGAGCAAGTAAGCAAACGTCACAAAGCTTCAACAAGTGAGTCATAAGAGCATGAAAATCAACAAGAAAATCATGCTAATTCTGAACCTCCACAACCACAATCGATGAATTCAAAAATATTAAAGGTCGTCGGGATGAGTTGTAATTTTCTTCGAGGTACTTACCATTTTTCTCTCGCATTATATTAGATTATTTTATATTTAAAGTTATTTATTATTGATTTGTTTGGCCCGACCCGAACATATAACCCGAAACATAGCGATAGGAAAAAAAATTGGTCTCGTGACTTTCGGCCCCCGCTTCTTAGTTTTTCAAGCTCCGCCACTGCATAAAGGTAACATATTTGGTGCCTGTAGTGAATGAAAATTAACTTTTAAGATCCCTATATTAGAAAAATTAAAAATTAAAAAAAATAGAAATTAAAAAAAACCTATATTTATACCCCTAGTTCTCAGGCGGCACCACCACTTTTTTTAAAACCTATTTTTTTTAATCTATGGGGTATTTTGGTCATTTCAAAATTATTTAACAGAAAAGTTAACTCTCATCCACTACAAGAACCACACATTTACGTTTTTACATAATTTGGGAACTAACCGCATAATTTTTCAAACTTAATGACCAAATCTAAAATTTAGATATACCACATAAACTATTGATGTATTTAACTCTTTTCCTTTTGTTTTTGAACAAAAAATAATTTAACATAAATTATTATAATAAAAACCACAATATATCAACAAGCTACAAAGCATAAAATCTTAGTTTCTCGACCTTGGCTTTCTAAATTTTTCAATGCTATGGTGATTGATAAAAGAAAGTTGATGGAAAAACTCTTTATAAAAGTTGAAGACATACCTTTTTAGGGTCATTGTAAGCTGACAATTGATCCAATGTGAGACTATGTTACTCGGGTTGAAATATTGTGTTTGATACGGATCACCCGTTGTAAACCGTTGGCCCATATCACCCGTCATGAATTCTCGAACCTATACTATACAATAAATAAATGTTTGAATGGGAAACTTGTTACTCTCATATGCATCATCATTCTTTTTTTTCCACATCTTTCTCCTATTAATTATACAAACTTTCTTTAATTGTTTTTTTTATTTTTTTTGTTTCTCGCCTCTCTCTTCTATTAAATAATAATGATTTATATAATTATTTTTATAAAACGTTTTTCATTTAGAAAATTAGGTTATTTTCATAAAACATTTTTTAGAAATTAAACATTTCTTTCATTCTTTTGATAAAACATTTTTTAAAAATAACTATATAACGTTTCCAAATTTGTATTTAAAAAATTATGTAATATGTCATAAATATGTAATATGTAAATCTTTATTACTAAGTGTATAACATTGTATTTATTCAAACCGTGTAATACACAGGGTTTCTAATCTATTGTAATATAAAAAGTTGTTTTGTCATCGTTAACGCTACCATCACTCTAATATTTAAGAAACAATTTTAAACAATCGTGTCCAACATAATCAAAAGAGAATATAATAATGAACTTACCCGATCACACTCAATCAAGACATATGTTACCACACATGCCTCACGAGGTATTCTGTATAACTATAATCCTGACGTAATTTTATTGATTAACACCCTAGTGCTAGTTACCTATCAGGATTTTGACATCTCTTCACGATTTGTTTGTTATTATGATGCTCCTTCATTATAACCATTACAAAGACAGTTAGGACACCCTTGTAAGTAAATTCATGCTTACATCTCGCGATTATAATACTTAATTTAGATCTCATATTAGTATAACTATCAAAGGGATTTTAGCCAATTGGTATCACGGTGTGTATTTAATGTGTTTCCTCCCGAGTAGTTGAGGATTGTGGACGTATGTTTGTGTCGATCTAGGAGTAGGTTTAAAAAATGTGTGAGTTAGCCGTTCTGAAAAATCTATATATTTTTTAAAAAAATGTTTTTGTTTTTGTTTTTTGCTTTTTCACGTTTTTAATCCTTTCTTAAACCATTTGGTTTTTTAAATGTTCTTTTTTTAACCATTCGGTTTTTAAACGTAATTTCATCTACCATACAATACACTGTCGGGTGCTTAAGTCAATTTATGCGCAAGCCCTTATATTCCCATCTTAAAATTGTCATGAGGTTACTAAGATATCTAAAGGGGTCACATTGGAAAGACTGCTTATTTAGCAAAAGCTTTTACCTAAACCTAACACCATATGCTAACTCTGATTTGGGCAAACGCCTAGCCATCTGAAGGTGCATCTCTGGTTACTGTGTATACTTAGGTAATTCCCTCATTTCTTGAAAAAGCAAAAAATAGCCCACGGTTTCTCGTTCATCTGTAGAAGCAGAATACAGGTCTATGGCGGTGGCAGGTTGTTAGGTAATATGGCTAATTAAACTTTGGATGATTTGCACATTAAAAACAATCTTCTGGTGGCACAATTTTGTTACAATTACGTTGTTGTGCTTATCTCTACTTATATGATCTTTCATGATCGTACTAATCATTTTGAAATTGACCGTCACTTCATTAGAGAAAAAGTCATGGTTAGTGCCCTTAAAGTGGAAAAATTGATACAATGGAACAACCAACCAACATATTCACGAAAGGTCTTGGGATCTCTCAACACAAATTATTGTGTGAGAAAATGCAACTTCTAGATCTTTTCACATCATTGAATTGAGGAGGCGTGTTAAAATTACCAAGTTCAAATGGTATGAAAAATAATCTTCCTTGTTTTTGCTTTCCTGTTTTTAGTAAAACATATTCTAATAAATGTGTGTTCTTATTTTTGGCATAAATGAGTTGGTTATGATCTAAAGGGGTTAAATTGCATTTGTTTGGATTATTCAAGGTCCATATGTGTGCAAAAGCCATCTTCTCTCTCATTTATATAAACCCCTCATCGGTTTAGGGTTAACACACAAGAAATACGTCGATGTCCTCTCTCGTTGTTGAATCGTTGTTGATCCACCTACATATCCATGTTAACCAAACAAGGGAGTATGACTTGCTTCCCCTATGAAATGGTCTAGATGAGTTCCAAATCTATCAAACCATTACAATTGCACATGTGTATGGTAACCATTATCTGATGATCCAGTTAAGGAGAGTATTTGATGCCTCACCCAACGACGTTGTGGACTAACTATAGATATCCGCGAGCAACTAGGTGGCAAACAATGTACATGTCACGTATACAAATGTATAATCAGTTGATAGATGCAAATCGTATTGTTGATTATATAGATTTAGATTTGTAAGGAATTATATTTTAATAAATAAAGATTAGTTTAAACAGATTAAAAAATTTTAACTTTATTAAAAAGGTTTTAAATTTTAAATAAAATTTTAATTTAAAAAAAATCATACGACCCATATGACTTAATCACAGACAAAGACTGACACCACTGAAAAACCATACGACAGATTAATTTTACTACGGGTGATGTTTGGTTAGAATATCATAAACATGTATAGATCCACTTTTACTTATATTCCTAAATCTATACAATTATCTATTATAAAACTCAAATCCTTAACATCACAAGAAAAACACCATCGTATACATATTTAAATACCACTAACAAGAAGCCTCTTTCTTTTTTGAAAGATAAAAAAAAAATTACCCCCTTGAAAGAAAACCATGTGTGATCACACGTGTATATTCATTCAACTAATTACGTCATCACTTACCTCATCTTAACGACAAATAACTTTTGCTAAACTAAAAGTGACACAAATCTAAAACTTTCCCAAAACAATATTCACACCAGCTTGTACCAACCATACATCTGTTATTTATGAACCCACTCTCCACTTATCAGTTCTCATAGTGCTCGTATTAGATTTTATGGACCGACACGATGGATAACGCGGCTGACCGAGCTATGACCCGTAAGAGTTACACCTAGGGCAACGAACATTAAATCCACTTAACCCGTTTAACTGGTAATTACGAACTGTTAGCGAGATGATATATATTTATATATATTTGTTAGACGGGAATTATTATTTATACTAGTTTATAAATAATAATTGTATATATATTGTTTTAATCTTTCATTAAAAAAATTAAATGGGTTCAGGCTTTTGCATCTCGTTTTGGACTATGGGCCCGGAAACAATTAGTAGGGTTTATTATTATTATTATATAATAACCTAATAAATGTTTCGAATGAAGATTAGAGACTAGATCAGCCGCAAGGGCCATTTTGATCTTTTTTTTTTATCGAAACGTGTAGAGAGAAAAACCTTTTGGTTTTTGTTTTGTTTTCTTCGCCCGCCGCCAAACACCAAAACGGAATCATCCTTTTGGTGATTTCCGGCAACCTCCAAGCCAGCCGCTGTCTACCCAGTTCTCGGTCAGACCCGGTGTCCCGTTCTCTCGCGTCCGGTTCGTGATCTAGCATCGATTCGTTGTACCTCGGTGTCTCGATCAGTTAATCATTAACCACTAAGGTATAATTAATCTCATTGGTAGATTAAACTTTTTTTTTGTGTTTGCGTGTTCATAACCAGATCCTGTTCGGTTTGTCAGTGCTGTTAAATAAGTTATGATTTTATTTTCCGCTGCGTATTTATTAATTAACTGAATTAATTAATTTCTCTGTCAAAACCCGTTTTTACAAAAGTCAAACTGATCACCACTGAATCCAACAGTGGTATCAGAGCCTGGGTTATAACACGCAAATCGAAACCGATCTGGTTTCACCGGTTAGATTAATCACAAACTTTAACTATCTTGAAGTTTCTGATCTAATCTGTTTTTGGGACAATTTTTTATTTATTAATTTGGTCGATTTATTATTTTATTTGACCAAATATATTGCCCGTGTATGATTGTATTGAATATGTAAATCTGGCCCGCCCCATGTGATTGAGTTGTTTGTGTTTATTATTCAGTTTTTGGTTTTATGGTTTTGGCTCACTTTTGATGGCTCAAAGTTGTAATAGAATAGTTTTTTTTTTATTTTATGTAATGTAATAAAAACCCGAAGACAAATCTGAAGACGCAACAGGAATCATGGAGTCAGTGGGAGTCATCCGAGACGACTAGATGCACGGAAGTCCATCCTTGTGGTTGTTTTAATTTTGTGGACCCCGTGACCCGTTTGGTCTTGCTAACCGGCTTTAGCAAGATCAAACAAATTTGGCCCTAAAAAATTTACATATTTATTTGCTTTATGGTTGCTTTTATTTTTTATAACTTAAATTTATAATAAACCAACCAAACACCAAACATTTTAAAAGGAGTTTTAAAATGTCACAATCTGTCACCACAAGTTCTAATTTTACAACTTGTAGAATTTTATAAAAAATAACAACTAGCTTGTTTTTATAAAATAAATAACCGCTAAAGTTTTGCAATTTAAACTAAATTTAATTTCAAAACTTATAACTTAATAGTTTTCAACTATTAACTTTAACTGGTTATACAAGTCGCGACAAACTTAGTTTTAATAAGTTATTTAACATTAAGTGTCCTGAAAGATGAAAGGGTTCATCAAATTTGTCATGACTTTAAATAGTAAAACTGGCTTTTACAACACACGTATGATTTAATCATTCGTTGTGTTTGACCCTATTTGGTAAACACTAAAATTGGAACCCATATTTAAAACCAATGGTCTATGCCATCCTATTATAAAGAACACTTGGAGCATAAAACGAAACATCGGTGTTTGGAGCCACAGCACCGCACTGGATGCGTAGTTTATCCTTCCAAGGCGCAAGGGTTTCGTTGACACATCCGGCCCTTCCGCAAGTACCTGTTTTAGAACGACTATTACTTTTCTCTCTTGTTACATGCCCCAGCTGTCAAGAGATTAAAAGTGGGCATAGATGAGGCTAAACGTATCAATGCATAGACATGTCTTGTCTTAGCGGCCTCATACAAGAGAGTTGTGCATCTTTCCACAATTGACACTAATTGTCGGTCTAGTTACCCACTTACTAATGTTGTATGCCACAACTACCATTAGTGACTGATTTAGCTAGATTCTCACTCCTTATTCTAATTTCTGTAATTGGGTCATAAATTAATAAGGACTTTTCACTTTCTTTATACTAATTTATTTTCTTTGCTTATCTTGACAGATGTCTACTGAAAATAATAATACTAATAACTCCTTCGCTCTCAAGTATATCCTTGAGAATGAAAAGCTGGATAACACCAACTTTCTCTCGTGGCAGTGCAATCTGAGAATAGTTCTCAAGATGGCCAAGAAGCTCTATGTTCTCGATGCACCAGTCCCTGAGGCACCCGATGGTAACACGGCTGCCGCTCGTAAGGCTTGGGAAAAACAAAGAGATGATGTCACGGAGGTGGCCTGCCTTATGCTAGCCTGCATGTCTCGTGAGCTCTAAAAGAGCTTGGAGGACCTGAGTGCCTTTGACATGATTGAGCAACTTAAGGGCATGTTCCTGAAACAAGCCCAACAAGAACGCTATGAAACCATGTCTCAGCTCATTCGTTGCACGATGCAATAGGGCACGCCTGTTAGTGCTCATGTACTTAAGATGAAAGGGTACATCGACCAGATGAACAAACTTGGATATCCCATGAAGGATGACATGGCTACTGATTTCATCTTAAACTCTCTCCCAAGCTCCTATGCTCAATTCGTAATGAATTTCAACATGAATGGCTTGGAGAAGACAGTGGCCGAGCTACATGGTATGCTCAAAACTGCCGAGATGAATATCTAAGGAAAGAAAAATCAAGTTCTGATGGTCAGATCTACTGGTGTTAAAAATCCTAACCCCAAGAAAAGAGGTTATAATATCAAAGGCAAGAAGAAGGTTAATGTTGCTACCAAGCTTGCCACCAACAATAACAAGAAAGCTTTAAAAGAACCCCCTCCTGAGGAGCGCCAATGCTTTGAATGCAACAAAATGGGGCACTGGAAACGTAACTGTCCTGAATGTCTAGCCAAGCTGAAGCTGCAGAGGGCCAGTGGTGAGGGCACCTCTTCAGGTATTCTCATTTATGTTATTGAAATTTTTACTGTTTCTAGCAACACATGGGTATTTGATACTGGATATGGATACAACGTCATTAATGTCTTGCAGGAGCCTAAAAGTTGGAGGAAGCTGAAACAAGGCGACATGGAGCTCATCGTTGGTGATGGGAAAAGAGTACCAGTTCTTGCAACTGGAACATATCATCTCTCATGTCCTTCTGGCCTTGTGGTTGTTTTGAACAATTATTTGTTTGCACCTGGTTTAACCAAAAACATTATTTCAGTTTCTTTATTGTTTGAACAAGGATTTAAGTACGTTTTTAATGGTATTGCTATTTCTGCCTACTTAAATGATATCTTTTATTTTGAGGCTAAACCTCAAAACGGTATTTATGAGATTGACGTTCAAACTGACAATAACATATATAATCTTTCTAAACGTATCAAATCTGGCATTAATGATACTTTTCTATGGCATTGTCGACTTGGCCACATAAGCAAGGCACGCATTAAAAGACTCCAATCCGAGGGAATTCTTGAACCTACCGGACATGACTCATTTGATAATTGCGAGTCATGTTTAGCTGGCAAACTCACAAAGGACCCCTTCACCCATGTTGGTGAACGAGCCAATGATTTGCTAGGCCTTATACACACTGATGTGTGTGGCCCTTTCAAAACCATGTCTAGAAATCATGAAAGATACTTCGTTTAATTTATTGACGATTATAGTCGATATGCTTATGTCTATCTTATAAAACACAAGCATGAAACATTTGAAAAGTTCAAAGAGTTTCAAAACGAGGTAGAGAAACAACTCGATAAATCTATTAAGACACTTCGATCAGATCGAGGTGGCGAGTATCTCAGCTTAGAATTTCTTAATTATCTGAAGGAGCACGGAATTATTTCTCTGTCCACTCCTCCTGGCACACCCCAACTTAATGGTGTGAGCGAGAGGAGAAATCGAACCTTACTTAATATGGTTCGATCGATGATGTGTAGAACTAACTTGCCTCACTCCTTCTAGAGTTATGCTCTAAAATATCCTGATGGTTTTGTTGATCTAAAATATCCTAATAGGGTATGTAAACTGAATAAGTCTATTTATGGACTCAAACAAGCATCTCAAAGCTGGAATCTTCGTTTTGACCAAAAGATTAACGAGTTTAGCTTCGTCAAAATGAAGATGAGCCTTGTGTTTACAGAAAGGCTAGTGGGAGCACCATATCATTCCTCATCTTGTATGTGGATGATATACTTATCATTGGAAACAACATCCCTAAGCTTAACGATGTTAAACACTAGTTGGGAATTTGTTTTGCAATGAAAGATCTTGGAGAAGCAGCTTACATTCTAGGAATCAAGATCTACAGGGATAGATATAAGCGGATTCTAGGGCTAAGTCAAGGCACATACATAGACAAAGTCATGGCACGCTTTCATATGGAAAACTCCAAGAAAGGAGGTGTTCCTATGACTAAAGGAACCGTGCTGAACAAAACGCAATCTCCTTCAACGGACATTGAAACCAAGCGTATGGAAGCAATTCCATATGCTTCGGCGATTGGTTCTATCATGTATGCTATGTTATGTTCCAGGCCTGACGTCTCGTATGCTTTAAGCATGACCAGTCGTTTTCAGCAAAGTCCTGGCATTGCCCATTGGACTGCAGTCAAGAGCATCTTGAAGTACTTGAGAAGGACTAAAGACATGTTCTTAATATTTGGAGGAGTGGAAGAAGAGCTCACTGTAATATGTTACATTGACGCAGGCTTCCACAATATACGGGAAATTGTGGAACGTGGAGACGTCGTGATAAGCAAAGTAGACACAGATCAAAACCTAGCGGACCCGTTTACTAAGCCCATGACTCAGGACAAACATGATCTTCACAGAGATGCTATTGGTCTTAGATTTGCTAGTGATATGTTTTGATTTAGTATTTTGAATGTGCGAACATTTAAACAGTTGTACTTTTGAATTCTTTTTGGTTTACTGATTTAAATGCAATTCTGAATTCTTATAACTGTGTTCGATTTTAATACGTTTAATCCATGAATCTTGTATTCTTAATTATCCGTAGTTGGTCAGACTCGTGGGAACGTCTCTGAATTAAGACTTTCATGAACTTCGGCTCAAGGAGTTGACTCCGAACTTCACAGGCCTCATTTTGAATGACGTTGGATGTAACTCGCATCAAATCATCTTCATGGATCTTTGTCATAAGATGTTTTGCTATTGGTATACTCATTAGTATCCTCTGACCTGAGATACGTACTAGAACTGCCGTTTACCAAGAACCATTTTTTAATCACTGTCAAACGTTGTCGCGTAACTGCCAGTCATAAAGGCTTTGATTAGGAATAGTTTTGAAGTTCAGTGGGAGTTGTATGTAGTCAATAAGGGATTCTGTACTCTTGCATTATATGTAACAGATAAGCATCGTGGCGCCCTCGTTGATTCAAACTGGTGAAGTGTAAGGCCTTACCCAAACTTACTGTGTGTTTGATTGGACCACTTTGATTCTTGATCGAGAACAATAATAATTGAACGCCATATGAGAATGAACTAAATCCATGTCTCATTGATTCAATTGATGTTTTATACGGAAAGGATGAATGACAACTATTGCCATAAGTCTATTGTCTTGCTTTAGTTAGCTGTTACTAACACCGAGATATTTGGTTAATGACTTTAAAGCGTCATACCTTGTTAGGGACATCCATGTGCAGCTAGAGCGCCACTGACTGTTTGCGTTGATTTATCGTGGATCGTCCAAGTGGGAGATTGTTGGATTTTATGGACCAACCCGATGGACAACGCGACTGACCGAGCTATGACCTGTAAGAGTTACACCTAGGGCAACGAACATTAAATCCACTTAACCCGCTTAACTGGTAATTACGAACTGTTAGCGAGACGATATATATTTATATATATTCGTTAGACGGGAATTATTATTTATACTAGTTTATAAATAATAATTGTATATATATTGTTTTAATCTTTCATTAAAAAAATTAAATGAGTTCGGGCTTTTGCATCTCGTTTTGGACTATGGGCCCGAAAACAATTAGTAGGGTTTATTATTATTATATAATAACCTAATAAATGTTCCGAATGAAGATTAGAGACTAGATCAGCCGCTAGGGCCATTTTGATCTCTCTTTTTTTTATCGAAACATGTAGAGAGAAAAACCTTTTGGTTTTTGTTTTGTTTTCTTCGCCCGCCGCCAAACACCAAAACGGAATCATCCTTTTGGTGATTTCCAGCAACCTCCAAGCCAGCCCCAGCCGCCGCTGACTGCCCAGTTCTCGGTCAGCCCCCGACGTCCCGTTCTCTCGCGTCCGGTTCGTGATCTAGCATCGATTCGTTGTACCTCGGTGTCTCGATCGGTTAATCATTAACCACTAAGGTATAATTAATCTCATTGATAGATTAAACTTTTTTTGTGTGTTTGCGTGTTCATAACCAGATCATGTTCGGTTTGTCAGTGTTGTTAAATAAGTTATGATTTTATTTTCCGCTGCATATTTATTAATTAACTGAATTAATTAATTTCTCTGTCAAAACCCGTTTTTACAAAAGTCAAACTGATCACCACTGAATCCAACAGCTCGCACCATCTTCCGCCTCCATCGATCAAATTTGCAGAAACATGGCCATCAAACTTTACGGAGCCGCTGGTTCAACCACAACTCTCCGAGTTCAGGCTTGCCTCGCCGAGAAGGACCTTCACTACGAGTTCGTTTCCATCAACATGAGCGATAAAGAACACAAGACTCCTGAATTCCTTTCCCGTAATGTATGTAAAACTCAACTCATTAAATTCATGATGTTATAACTCATGACATATTCAATTGTGTTTTGATATGGTTAATTTGATGTATGTATGTATAATGATAACAAAAATATATTTTTTCTTCGATCCGCAGCCGTTCGGCCAGGTTCCAGCGTTTGAGGATGGCGATCTAAAGCTGTTTGGTACGTTGAAAACACTGGTTATTTAACCTACTTAACACCCGTGTTTTGCCACCAAATTTTCTTTAAAGAAAGTAATTTTAATTTTAGTTTTAAAAATTAAGTTTTTAACTTTTTTTAATCCACAGAAATAAGCTAAAAAGGTTAAACTTTTGTTAAGAATTTGACTAGACTTCAAACCTAAATACATATTATAACTGAATTGGCTTAATAGTATATTTTTTAATAAAATTAATAGAATTCTAACGCAAACAATTTTATATAAAGTGTAACGCGTTTCCTGTTTTGCATGCTTGGGAAAACATTTGGCCAGCGAATTAGTTCAGAGATAAGAATATAAGAATGTCTCAACAAATTTATGAGGTTCTTTGTAGAGACATTCTGTGAGATTGGAAAATCAATATTTATTTATGGGAAAAATACGAAAATGGACATTTGATCAAAAAAATACTCAAAAATGTACATCCTTATTTAGCCTAATGTTTCATGGAATTTGGTCATGATAGCCGGCTAAAGACGGCTAAGCTAGCCGGCTAAAATTTCCGTGCCAAAATTCTATTTGTCAGAGTACGAACCAATAATATAGCGACACGTGACAGGCTTGACGGCTATAGCTGTCTAAATAAACAGTTTTAGCCTTTAGCTGTCTAAATAAACAATTATAGCCGTCTATTAGACGGCTTAGCCTCCGAAAACATTTTTTGAAAATTTTTGAAAATTTTGAAAATTTTTTGAAAATTTTCAAAAAATAAAGATGAAGAGTAACCAGAGAGTAACACGTGTACCGAAAAGATTTTCATTTATTATAGTAGTAAGATAAAAGTTTTTTTATGTCACATGTCATATCTATATTAATTTTCGTCATTTTTTTCCTCATCTATCTCTTTTACATCTTTATCTTTTAATAATAATATATTTTTAAAGAATATACTAATTATACTAATAAAACACATTTATTTTAAATTATCCATTAATATTATTATTATAAGAAATTTTAAAATCTAATTATATAACTTTTATTTTCAATCAAATAGTAATTGAAACACAAATTACAATAAACTGTTTTTAACGTAAACCTAATTATATTTTAATTTTTACATATTTCGAAATTGTTGTTTATCCTTATTATATGTAATATATTTTTACATCTGTAAAATATATATATATAAATATTTAAAAGTTTTATGTATTTATATTTTTTACCTCGTGTATATACACGGATTTAAGCTAGTGTTTTGAATATATAAAAGTCAAAAGACAAAAATACAAGAAGTTGAGGAGAAAAAATAAACGGTAAATAAATCTATATCTATACTATATAATAAAGGAAAACCATGGGGGACATGTGTCACTCTCTGGTTACTCCTTATCTTTATTTTTCCGCCTCTCTCCTATTAAATATTAATTTTTTCGTTTTCTCTCCTATTAAATAATAATATCAAATAATAACTTTTATATTAATAAATAAAATTCTATGGACTCGTATCACTTTCTGGTTCATTTGTATCATTTTCTCCCGCATCTTTCTCTCATATTGAATAATGATATTAAAAGAATTTATTTTTAGATTTTTAATATAAATCTAATTACGGATACATATTATTCAATTATAAATAGTTCAACCGATGTAATATACCGGTTTATTCAACCCGTGTATTACACGGGTTTTAAAAATATAAAATTTTTATTACTAAATATTTAACATTTTATTTATTCAACCCGTGTAATACACGGGATTTTAACCAAGTAAAGATAATAAAGTAAAAAAAAATAAACGGTAAATAAATAAAAACAATAACTAAAAAAATAAATAATATAGAACTGAAAACAGTAAAAAAAAAAGTAAATGAAGCTACAAATGAACAAGAGTTAATTGCATAAATGATCAATGCGATTTGATAAAATTAAAAGTTTGACTATCAGGTTTTAAAAGTTACAAAATTAGACAAAACTTTTATGATGGTTGTGTCTTAAACATAAAAATGTCCATTATATTAAACAAAAAAACTTAATATCCAAAATTTATATAATAACTTTTATTATTTGCCTAGGGAATTTGTCTTTAGATTTAAACAATACATGTGGTCGTTCGCTTGGAAAGTTTTAAGGTCCTCCACAATCGACACCCACCATTCAACGATTCATCGACTTTTTGGTTACACCATCTTTGGGCCACGTTTCTGAAAGATATTATAGTTTTTCAAACAACTTAATAAAAAAATTATAAAATTTTAGAAAACTTGTGGCTTAGCGGGGACGGAGTGGAGGCACACCACCGCAACCATTGCGGGTTTCTCACGGGTTGGATGGCATGGGTATATTAACCCATTTGAACCCGTAGCCGTTTAAGGGAATATATCTGTTGGGTGGACCGTTGGAGGGGACCGTTGGGGGGGGGGGGGGGGTTGGGTAATAAATAAAAAAATAATAATTTTTTCAATCCCGTTCACCTATAAACATACATTTTACACACACAAAATTTTACACTTTCTTTCAATCCCATTCATACTCTAAAAAAATAGATTCATCCTCCTCCAAAACCAACCGTTTCAACACCAAAACCAACCGTTTCAACACCAAACTCAACCGTTTCAACACCAAACTCAACCGTTTCAATACCAAAATCAACCCTTTCCACCCGCACCTACTTCTCCACCGTTTCAATATTACCAAAATCAATCTTTTACTCCCCCCGGACATGTTGACGCCGATGTACAAGAAACTCCGCTTCCAGTGGAAATTATGGCAAAATACAATTGGCCGTGTAATTTTTAGGTTATTTTAGTTTTTTTTTATTTTTGATATTTCACGTTTTTTTCTTTTTATTGTTTTTAAATTTTAGGTTTTTAATATGTATCATTTTTATTTTTATTTAATGAAATGTGGTTTTTTGAGTAAACTTCAGTTTTCGTCCTTGGGGTTTGCACAAAACTTCAGGTTTCGTCCCTCTATAACACATTTCATTCCTAACGTTTAATGTTTTAATACTTTGCGTCCCTGATCCTTAACCCCGTTAAGTTTTCTGTTAGTTTTTGTGCAAATTTACTAATATATCCCTCACCCCTTCTTCTTCAACCATCAGACCCGAGAATCAATTTTGACTCCATTTTTTTACACTCCACATTTTTACACTCGTCAGAAAGTTGCCTGTCGGTGGTGGTGTTGATCGGATAACGACTGATCGGAGAACGACGACGATGACCACGGCGAACCAGGTGATGAGGGATTAACGGGGTGAAAACTGTTTCCGTCGTCGGAACACCATCCTCGTTCCGTTTCCACTGCCATCATGTCTCACCTCAGCCACCGTTGCTAGGGCAGAACCCTAGATGGGTTGTCGCCGGAGGGGGGGTCGCGCCAAAGGAAAGTGTTATTCATGTTATTGAGTTTCGTATACATTTTATTGAGTCTGATGAAGAAGAAGAAAGGTGAGGGGTATATTAGTAAATTTGCACAAAAACTAACATAAAACTTAACGGAGTTAAGGACAAGGGACGGAAACTGTTAAAACATAAAACTTTAGGGATAAAATGTGTTATAGAGGAACAAAAGCTGAAGTTTTGTTCAAACCTCAGGAACGAAAACTGAAGTTTACTCTATTTTTTTTTAATGAAATAATAAAATAAAAAATACAAGGGCTTATTAGTTCCACACCCTACTCTTAGGGTTGGAGAGGGTTCAAAAGGGTAAAAATGACATGTTACATTTAGTTGGGTAAAATGAGAGGGTTCCATGGGTTTTTGGCGTTGCGGCGAGTTTTTGTTTCTTTCATCGAAATCCGGTTTATGTTCAACAGTGCAGACTAGGTCCGGCAGGTTAAACCTGTTTGCTCGCATGTAGCAGTCATGCCATCTCGAGTCGTTTTTACACGTAAAAGTACAAATGCTTCCGTATATGATCACAAATCCCAACACCTCTGATTGCTCGAATGAATACATATTTGGTAAATTAGTCATGTTATTGGCTTGGCTTGGCTAGCTTCTTTCTTCAAATAACACCTTTCTAACCTCTAACAAAACAATTAAAACTCTCATTGTTTGAATCTCAAATCAAGAATTTATAAAGATCTTGGTTACCAAGACAAAATCTATAAATATAAATCTATACATCATGGAAAAATGAATTATAAATCCATGTATAAAAATGGTGTACTTACTAATAAAATGTATTTATGAAGTTCTGAATACAAAGGGTTTCTTGGTACGAAGCGTAGGAAGGATTTTGATGCGTTGATCTTGGAAATCAATGGCTAAGATCAAAGGTGATTGTTTTAAGCGTGAAAAAATTCTGAAAAGGGCAAAATTGTAATAGTCTACCTTTGTTGACGTTTTACAAGTTCCCCCTATTTTTTTAAAACAAGCATAACTTTTTTATACGACATTATTTTTTTTTAAATTACACCATCAAATCGAGCATTTTATTCTCTTTAATTTGTGTATATAATCTTATTATACTTTTATTTAAAAAATGACTTATTTTTAAAAGGTCGATGTGTTGTGCGTATACCGTGCGTGATTACGTGATTATGATTATGTGTATATCATGCGTGATTACCTGATTATATTCATACGTTATTATAAAACATGCGTTATTATAATGCGGACACATTTACCCTCTCTCACTGAATACGTGTCACATGTTGGTGCCTCCGTACGCTAAAATCCTTTGTGCACTAACAACCGGACCCTATAAATGCAAATACACAAATTCTTTGGGGGCTAAAACATATAAAAGTCTAAAACTAACTCGTAGGCCCAGTTTGGGTTGAGTCCAAACGTAAAGGAAGAAAAAAAAGTTTTCTACAATGGGGCTTAAAAGTCTAAAACTAACTCGTAGGCCCAGTTTGGGTTAAGACTCCACCACCAACCCAGTACTCACCTTTTATTTCAAAGATAGAAATAAAATAAAAAATTGGTTATTGTAGTCAGCGACAGTAAAATTTGAAAATTTCTATTCTCATTTAAATGAAAGAATTTACAAAAGTAGATATAAATACAAGAATCGAAACCTATAACAAACTAAACAAAGAGTAAATGGTCCATGTGGTTTATCAAATTTTATATTTGTTCTCTAGTTTTCAAAAGTACATGGATGGTCCCTGTGGTTTACACTTTGTAACGCATTTAGTCCTCAGCCGACAAATCTAAAAGTTTTAGAAGATCCAAGCTATAGACTAATGTGTTACAAAGTATAAACCACAGGGACCATGCATGTACTTTTGGTAAAGTTTGGAGACTAAATGCGTTACAAAGTGCAAACCTTATGGACATCCGTGTATTTTTAGAAAACTAATGACTAAATCTAAAATTTTAGTAAATCACATGGACCATCTGTCTACTTTCCTCCTAAACAAAACTAACTGAAACTGACTGATAATTCCATCCTTTTGGGTTTGCTTGTGAGTTGTGCCAGCCATCCACCAAGCTCAATTAAACTCGTGCAAATAAATCAGTGATCCAATAAACCTTAATTAACCCATGTAAATTTTTGAGCCCATCTACATTTCATTAGAATTCATTTATTATATGTTAGGTGATGAGAAGGAACAAAAGAAGCCCACGTAATCTCATACAAATTAATTTCATGACTCAATATTATTTGTTTACTCTTAACTCCACTAATTACAATGCACGTGATAGGTTATCACTGATATTTAATTAGGGATGAAATCGGTACCAGTACTGATATTGAATTTATTGATACATTACCGATACTCGTTACAAAATGTACATCTCAATATGGTATTGCTACCGTACTGAAACCGGTACCGAATATATCAGTACAATATCGGTACCGGTACTTGATACCAAATGCTCATCCCTGTATTTAGTAATTGAAACTTTGACTTAAACCCATTTACGTTAACATATCTATTTTATAAATATAATATGAGGTTTAACTCGTGAACACTTTTATCTATTTATCTCAAATTAACTCAATTGTATTATTTTAAACCCATTTTATCCGTAAGTTACAAAACATAAAAAGCAATCAAAGTAAATTGTTTAACACATAACTAAGATTTAAAACATTTAATCAGACTAGTTTTATACCCGAGCGCGTTGCGGCACTCTAAACCGTTAAAATTAACGTTCTGAGAACTTTATACAATCAAATAAATAAAATTAACATCGACGTTCTCAATTCCAGGGTTTACACGATGTTCAATGTTGGCGAACTGCAAAAGATCTTGTGAGGGTTATCTTTATAAACCATGTTTATATACAAATTGTTTAGGAAAAAACGAAATAAAATTTTTCTTTCTTAAAAACATTATTATGTGAAATTATATTTTTTTGAGCTAGAACATACACAATTAGGTTAGTGAATTGTTCAAGTTAATATATTTACTTATATCATAATATAAACTCGTTTTCTGTTAATTTATCAAACATCTCGTGATATATTGTATAGTTAGGGATGACAATGAAACCCGAACCCGATGGGAAAACCCGAAACACGAAACATTTGGGACGGGTATGAGGTCGGATAATCGGATATGGGACCGAGTTTGGGATTACTTTTGAAATTTTTCGCGGGTTTTGGACGGGTATGGGATATGGTGATATACCCGTTTAACCCCCCCCCCCCCTCCCCACCCACACACATTACCCAATAACGTATACCCGTTTACCCGATTATATACCCCGCATAGTTTTCATTCTTTTTTATTTATTCTAAGTATATATATAGTATTTATTTTAAGTATATCTATATCATATTTATTTTAAATGTATATACCCGACATTATTTTATTTATTTCTTTTTTATTTCAGTTATAACTTTTATGTATGCCCGATAGATACCTGACGGGTTTAGGTCAAATATACCCAACGAGTATTTTTTTGAAACTAACGGGTTTACCCGAAACTCGCGGGTATACCCGATACCCGACGGGTAATTACCATATAGAAACCCGACGGGTTTTGGGCCGGGTATGGGACAAGATTTTATAACCGGGTATGGGGTTGGGATTACCTAAACCCGTCCCAAACCCGACCCATTTCCATCGCAACCCCAAAAACAGAGGTGTTGATATGTAATGACGTAAAATGTTAATTTATTTTATTGAAAAGAAACTATAGCAATACCATACTCAAATTAAAGAGAATAAAATGCTCGTTTTTATGGTGTAACTTTTTTATAAAAAGTATTAAAGTATGAAAAAGTTATGGTTGTTTAAAAATCGCGGAGAGTAGTGGGTTTAAAAGTATAATTATTGCTTAAATAAAAAAAAAGTTAAGTAAAGTTGAGGGGGCAAATGTGTAACTATTGTTTAAAAGACATATTTACTCCTAAAAAGTAGTTAACACATGCATATATTGTTGTATCTTAAGCAATAATACTTGTACTACTTACATTTTAAGATGTCGTTGTGTTGTGTATTATAATATAGTATAGATATAATTAGCACGTGTAAAACAACCCCTCATCATTGCGCAAAGTATAACCTTTTGGATCTTACCTAGTTAGCATTATTATCAAATGTCATTACTCAGGCATGATAGTCCAACGAAACTGTCATGGATAAGTTAAAAGGATTCCACGTCTAGATGGTATTTATTCTCCCTTGGTTGTTCGTTTGTTCATTATAACTTTCGTTTCCTAACTATTAAATTCCAAAATCTCTTAAATCATGTGATTGAATATTGATAAAGATCTAGTATAAGGAGCTCCACATTACATTCACGGATTGATATTTGGTTCTTACTATCACTATACTGCGTATATGATAGGTGCACTCGCCTATCTGTTTGTAGATTAGTATCTCGGTGAAAATCGTTTATTTAAAGTTAAAACTTAAAGTTTAAAATGTTTTTTATTGAAAAATATATACGTTTTTCACACATCGCCATCCTCCTCCTTCGTCATTGGAGACGACCACGAGTCGGCCACCGCCACGATTCCTCCACCACACCATCGCCACTACCATCGGCCTTGTCTCCGTCTCCGGTCGCCGAGAACCAGGTACACCAGTTTATTGAGCCAAGAACGAGGGACAAACGAGACTGAGATCGTGTTTGTGTTTGCAATGGTTTGGACTAGCATCCAAATTCACACGTTATCACGGTTTGTGAGTTTTAGTAGTGATCTCCGGTCAACAATTAAGGTGTGTTTTCTAAAACAAAAAACACCATATGGTTGTGTTTTCTGGTTTCTTTGTGTTTTTACCATTGGATCACATGACCTGGTTTCTCGTTTTGCTATTAATCAAGACTTCTGTAGCGTTTTATGAGTAAAACCCAACTAGAAATTGTAACACTGGTATAATAGTTGCATTTGCATGACTTAAAGAACCCTAATCATGTTAAAGAGTTAACTCAGATTAATAAAGGTTTATTTTTTATTAACCTAAATAAATTAAGTTTCAAATTTTTTGATTCTATTCATTAAGAATTAAGTAGTAAGTTTGAAACTTTATTAATTTTTTATTGTTTATAATGCGTTATTGTCGACTTTTCAATCTCGTGTGCTGTGATTTTGTTTGTTTATTTTTAAATGATATAATTTAACCGTTTTGAAGGTTTTTGTAATAGGTAGGATTAGAATTGGTTTTCTTTTCTTATTATTATTATTACAACATCAAGATTAAAGATCAAATTCAAAAAAACAAAATGGAGAATGTGGAGACGAAATGGTTGTAGAGGCAAGTGAGAGTGGTGCAAGAAGTCATGACGGATCAAGAGTTTGAGATTTGGAATCTCCAAGGCTTTGACCTAGACTTTTGGATTTTGGTGAGATGGCGCCTAGCGACTTCTGCAGTATTGGTATCATCTTTGCCCCACGTCTGTGGGTGGAATCACGATGGAATGGGAAACACCCCATTAACGAACGAGGAGTGTAGTTTTTCACGTCCATTCACAGGCCACGTGGTTCACATCCCCCAATCACTCCCACATGACACAATAACACATAGCCTATTGGTTTGTGATTTTGGTTATGGTGTAACGCGCATACACCTAACATGACTGCCCTAACTCAGGCTCCACAAAATCATGTGCTTTATGCACATAAACTTATAAAAATATACGTTTTTAATATCTGAATCTTTTAATATTGTTTTTAAATATCGATTTATTGATTTTATTACAATATGACTGAAATAAATTTGTTATATAATTTGACATTATATATATATATCATCATGGAATTTTCATATTTTACTGATATTTCACAAATTTTATAGTGATGTTAATATGTATATAATTTATCATATTTTACTTTATTGTAATTGTTATAGACGCAAAGTTATATAAATAATAGAATGGTAAGAAAAATATATGCTTGAAAATCGTAACGGCTACTTTATTTAACAAACTAACGGGTATACCCGATATCCGACGGGTATTGAGTCAGGTATGGGACAACGGTTTATAATCGGGTATGGACTATGATTACCAATATTATTCTCAAATCAGTCCCATTGTCATCCCTATAAAAGTGTGTTACTATTTACGCCTCAGTAAGGGGTCAATTTAAAGGCGAGAATAAAGAAATATTATTACAACACGAAAACAATTAAGTTTTGTTTTTAATAATTTCTTACTCTTTTAATAAATAAATTGTATTTGGGTTGACCTATTACACTGTTTATATATATGAGTTGACCAATCAATCCAAAATCCGCTAAGCCTAACCGCTGGACTGAAGCCGTTAAGCCCTCCTTGGATGTGGCGGTGTACTCGTCAACCTTCTCCTACCCGTCTGCGAACCCACCCTCCACTCCCACCTCCCTTAGGGTAAAAGGAGCACCCAACCCGGGTGAGGAGTGGGTTGGCCGAGTAGGCCGAGTACCCCGGGGGTACACCGCCCCCTTCAATTCGAGTTGGCCGAGTAGCTCAAATCGAGTTGATGAATCGAGTAAATTTACTCGGACGTGGGAGAGAGAGAGAGCCGTTGTGGAGAGAGAGAGAGACGTTGGGGGAGAGAGGGGGTTTATTCAACCCGTGTATTACACGGGTTTTTAGCAAATAATAGAGGGCTATTGATCGCAATGAAATAATGATTCTAAAGGATCAAAGGATACCTGGAATGGTTGTGTGACGAAGGAGAATGTCTGGATGAACAGATTCGGTGTTCTTCGAGCTTGATCGAGCTCCAGAAGTGTAATGCGATGCGTGTGTGTGTTTAGAAAGTTCAAGTGTGGGACTACGAAGGTGCCAGACTTCTTTTATATCCTCAATTTTATACAGATCGTGCTAATTGAATCCGAGTTATGATTAGGACGGTTTTGGGAGTTAATCACAAGTTTAATCATTGATTTGATGGGATTGGATCGTTAATCATATTCGAAGTTGTTACTATAACGTTTATGCATGATTTCTACAAGTTAATACACATGAATTTGTGGTAATTGAAACTGATTTTGAATCTGTTGACTTTCAGAAGTCAAAATTGAGTAAATGAGTTAAATGAGTAGGGTGTTTCCAATTAAATCAGATTAAATGAGTAGTTTTGAAATGACAGAATTCTAGTGGACAGTTTTGGTGAGTAAGTGGGTAAATGGGTTGGGTGCCCCCTTCACCCTTAGATTTAAAAAGACTAACATGTTCAGTTGCGAAAGTAGAAATTTCTACCAATCTTTATGAACAAAAATCGAAGTTCACTCAAATTAAAAAGGGGTTGGTTATTTGGACGTTCTTTGATTTTGTTTGGACGTCTTGGGTGTCCTATACGCCCAGTATAGGACTATACGAGCAGTATAGGACATCTTGGGTGTCCTATACTATACCAGCAATATATGGTTCATTAATTACCAAGGATTGCCAATGATTGGCTGGTAATTAATGAAATTTATACGATCAGTATAGAGATATACAGATCGTATAAGGTGTGCATTTAATGCTGATAAAACCCTATACAGAAAGTATTGAGCTATACGGCCAGTATAGGGGACGTCCAACTAATTTTCGGGGTTGTCTAAATAACATCACTCATTAAAAATACATCGGAGAATGGGGTGAGTATAAAAATCACCCAATCATATATCACCACGTACAACATCGGGATCCACCACCATGAACCATTCAAACAAACCCAAGTGGAATGACACTATCGTAAATAACACCAAAACAAAACCCAATTCCACAACCAAACTATTATTTAATTAGGTCTGACAGCCTGCCAGCGCGTACACTTTGTCATTGTTATACACCAATACTTTCTCTCAAACTTTCCCCAAAACAAACAACAATGACACCTTCCACTAAACTTCTTCTTCAAGTCCTCGTGATCTCCACCGTGATTCTCCGTCCGGCATCCGCCGGCATCGCCGATTTCAACTGGCTGTCGAAGCAAGGAGGAGTGTGCAGCGGCTCAATCGCGGAGTGTATGGGCGGAGGAGAGTTGGAGATGGAATCGGAGAGCATGAGGCGTATTTTAGCAACGACGAGGTACATCAGCTATGGTGCGCTGCAAGGGAACAATGTGCCGTGCTCGCAGAGAGGTGCGTCGTATTATAACTGTCGATCAGGTGGTCAGGCTAATCCGTACCAACGTGGTTGCAGTACGATTACTCGTTGCCGACGGTGATTTTCGTGAAATTTGATTCTGACTTGATTTTTATGTATAATTTGATGATGATATTATTATTATTATTATTATTATTATTGATTTTGTGTTTTGAGATTGAAACAATTTCGGATTGATTTGAGATTTTTGAGGTGTTTATCGTTGTAATTGGTATTTGATTTTCATGATTTGGTGAATATAGGTGAACTTGAATTCATAATTAGATTGATAATATTTGTATTCCAAAATTAAACGGATTTTTAATTTTTTTTAAATGAAAACACTGTGCGTGTATACTATTGATTTTACGGTGGGTCAGACTACTTTAAAAGATACTTAATGTAAAATGATCAAATATGAGAAGGTGTGTCTTGACAACCAACACGTGTTAATCCCATTTGCATTTTATACTTTTAGTTTCCTTGTGGCTGATGACGTGGAGCTGCTTAGTGGATTCTAACGGGTCATTCATAGTAATGTTATAATCTTAAGATATATGAATATAGTTTTTAAAAAACTTAGTTTTTTTTTATCTAAAAAAGACTAGCGACACAGCTTGTTAGCTTTTTGCCTTCTATTTTAACGTAAAAGTTGTTGAAATTGAAATTAAAATTGTTACTAAAAGATGGGAAATATTGAGGATTCTAGTAAAAATATTTGAAAAAAACAATTAAAAATGATATGATTTTTCTGATAATTCAAGCAATAGTTTTATGACTTTAGTTGTTAATTAATTTATACTCCATGTGTGTCGGCTAGATTTAAATTAATTGGAAATTATTTTTAGCCCCTAATAATATTAGGCTAATATAGTCGGTATATCGTTCTGTCTTATTTCTCACTTTATCAAATCGCAATCTTTTCATTATTAAATATTTGAAAATTATTAATTTAGTTTGTAATCATTTAATATGTACGCTAGCTTTGGGGGGTGTTTGGGATTAGTTAAATTAAACTTCTTATTGACTTTTATAAAAAGTTTTGAAAAATAAGATATCCATACTTCTCAAAAACTTATTTTTTACCCTTTAAAAAGTTAAAATGATTGGTAAAAGTCATACTTTCCAAACATCCTTTTATACTATAAAAGTTAATAAGTAGTTTCAATAAGTAATCCCAAACACCATCAACCTCTTGTGTTACACAAGGTGAAACGTTAAGATTATATTAATAAATATCTTAACATTTTTTTCTTATACAAATTAATATTGTATTAGTAAGTTTTCCGTTTTGTTAAGTGTTCAAATTATATGGATGAGAGTAATCAAAACATAAAAAAATACATGAAAATACATTTTATAAGTGTTGTACTTTTTTTACAATAAATTAAATTGCATGTTAAATAAAACCTTACAATGATGATTATAGTTTGAAAATACTTCATTGTAATAAACAAGTTTCAAAATTGTTATATTTAAGTCAAATTAGAAAAAAAATAATTGCTAAATAATGAACAAGATTCATATATGTTTCATATATCTCATTTAATATTCAAAAATTTAAACATTTTTAAAAATATTACATAGGATTGGAACACCTACTGAAAGTTGAGTGACTTTAGAGGGACAAAAAAACTTTGAGGTATTTAAACGGAACACTTGAGAAACTTAGTTACTATTGTGTAAAGTTATCCCTTTTATAAACTAATTTTTTTAACGACAAATAACGTTATAGCATAGACATAACAAAATCATAGTATCAGAATGACATACCATAATATCTAACCAATGATTCGTGAAGCTCGCCTAGCATTATTCACTGCAAATTCTTTAATAACCTCTTCGTAGTTTATACTCTCTAACACTTCGTTCTCGATAACAATTATCGCCAATCCGTTAAGCATTTCTTGGGACAAAGTGGACCGCAAGTAAGATTTCAATAACTTTAATTTAGAAAAAAACTCCTTTATGCAGATGTCATTGTAACTGGAATAGTTAACAATATTCTATATGCAACGCATGCAGTTGGGTAATGAGGGAAGTCTCTCAAATGGTTCAAAACATCTATAGGGTTGCTAAATTCAATTGTTCGTGATGTCTCAAATAGCTTCAACTCTATATAAAGTTCATCAGGATTAATATACGATCTTTCTTTATACTTGAGTTCCTTTTCAAAAAACTGACAAGACACCTTAAAATCTTCATCTTCAATTACCCTCGATTTATGTGGAAACAAAAAAACCAAATAACTTATCATAAGTTTTGAATTGTTCAAATATGGTAATCAACAGAAGCAATAACTTGATCAACGAAAAAATAAGAAATAATTAACTCTAAAATCCTCTTCAGGTGTAAATAAACATTCCTGGCTACTTGAACTCTCATCAAAGTGTATTTCCTTTGAATCACACGCTTTTGGTGAAATGTCGAATCAATATCCATTTCGATAGCAAGCTTCTTAGTTGTATCAATCACTTTTGAAAAACCCGTTAACTCTATACTCCTTGAAGTACTAAATTAATCTACTTATTTCTTTTATAGCAATATCCAGATTCATATCCTTTGATTGCAAGTTTTTGCTCACTATATTCACCTGGTTTAAGACTTGATACCAGATGACAATCGATACCAAAAAATCAAATCGACCAAACTCATTTTCTGCTAGTGAACTTGCTTCATCTGAAATTGCAGCATCACCATCTTTTTCTTCAACTTGAATTAAAGCCTCTAGTACATCGACAAGTTGTAATTTAATAGCCTTAACACTCTCAACACGGTTTTCCCAACGAGTTTGAGATAATGACTTAAGACTCCAATCTTTAACATTATCTGTCAAAATTTGCACCGAGTAATAGAGTTTGCAAAGATAGTATAAATCCGTTAGATGTGTCCGAAAAACTTCTTTCCTTTAAGACAACTGTTAGCTACATCACATAAGGTAAGGTTAAGAGGATGACAACCACACGGAGTGTAAAATGCTCTAGGATTTTTTTTAAGCCTAATACAAAATTACAAAGTGTTGGGTTGGATTGAATTAATGGACCTAACACACATTTAACATTTTTAAGCTTAATATATTTTTAAAAAGACCCAGTTGTTTTTTCTTGATATATTTGATCCAATGATTTTGTTTTATAAACCTCGAAAATTACTTATTTAAAAATGCCCAATAATTTATTTTTTTTAAAGCCTCAAAAATTATATATATATATATATATATATATATATATATATATATATATATATAGGGGATGGATCAAGAGAAAACCACAAAGTTAGGCGAAAACCACATCATTTTAGGCAATTTTTTTATTTACGTATACGTATCCAAAAACAATTTTTTTGATTTACGTATACGTTACCGCAATTTTTTTGTTTTATGTTTATGTATACGTAATGTTTTTTGGTAAAAATGTTTAATAATTCATTGATACGATTATAAATAAATAAAAATAAACTAAAACAAAAAATACAAATTATTATATGATCGGGTAAAATTAGTTTTTTTAGTGGTTTTCTCGGTTTTCGTCTAACTTGTGGTTTTCTCGGGAACAATCCCCTATATATATATATATATATTAATGGTAAATTAGTTTTTAATAATCCAACATATGACTTATTAGATGATAATAATTTAAACTAACAGTACTTGTACTTGCCGATTAAAATATATATTTTTCTAAAACTTATACTTGAATATTAATCAAACATTTAAAAAAAAACCTTCAATAGAAACCCGTTTTTCGTAAATCATTTTTCTATATTACGAAAGACTTCAAAATAAAGTACGATTAATTTAGGAAAACAATATTGACTTTTTTTGTAAATCGTTTTTCGTAATTCATTTTTCTATATTTCTAAACATTTTTCTATATTACGAAAGACTTCAAAATAAGACTTTATACAAGTGACATTTTTGTTTGAAAAAGTTGGTTTCTTAATAAAAGTGAAAATAAAAAACAAGTTTTTCAACAAAAAATTGTTTTATTTACCTTATTTTTTGTCATTTGGTAGTTGTATACAAGTAATTGAGCCGGTCGGATATGGTCAAACAGATCATGGTTGTATAAGTTTTTTTTTTTAAATTGAAATTTAGTTTTATATTGATGATCAACAAGGCAAATTACATAAGGATAGCAGGTAGACGGGCAACAAACTGCGCCGCCATCCCCTTCTGAATGGAAAACCCTAATCTACTAAAAACAAAGCCTCATCCCTGAGGAGTCGTAAAGTTGCTGTGGACCACACGCTGAACTCTAGCCAAGAACCGAACCGCCTCCGGCGCCAAGGAGCCGAACGTGTATAAGTTTAAAATACTTTTTTTTTATAAGTTGTCAATACATAACTCACATAATGATATGCTTTTTAATATACTTATATGCATCACGCGTTAAAAAAGGATTTGTGAAATATGAAATAGTAATGTTTTATGATAGATATCATGAAATTTGTTAAAGGCATATAACATCTTCTTTATTGTTTTTTTTTTCATATTGATCCCTGGGTATATAAAATATTAAAAGAAATATAACAAGTACTTAACATATTTAAAAAGAATTATTCTTTTCATAATCAATTGAATGTTTTCCGATTATCACGGAAAGAAGTTATAAATACTTCAAATATAATTAAAATGATGATGTGTATACTTAAAATACAATTAAAATGATGGGTTATAATGAGTAACGACATAGAATGATAAAATTGGTCGTGATCTTACTTAATAGTCAATGTTATAAGTAAAAAATAAATGATGCTTATATTTTATACTAGTTTAGAACCCGTGTAATACACACGGGGTGAAAAATATTAGTACGTAAAATTGTTAAATATTTATGTATATATATGTTTTACAGGTGTAAAAATGTATTACATATACTAAGGATAGAAAACAAAATTGAAAATATGTAAAAGTTAATATATAATTGGGTTTTGAAGTAACGTTAATTTGGTATCTAATTTAATTTGACTTTCATTTACTATTTGATTGAAAATAAAAGTTATATAATTAGATTTCAAAATTCTTATAATGAGAGATAATTTAAAATAAATGTGTTTTATTAGTGTAATTAGTATATTTTTTTAAAATTTATTATTGTTAAAAGATATATGTGCATTTAGTAAGAGAGAGAAGCGAAAAAAAATGGTGAGAATGAATATGAAGGCGACACGTGACATGAAAAAACCTTTATTTATTATATAGTATAGATTCTTTTAATTACATGACAAACAATTTAAATTTAGGTTTATTTTTTATAATTGTATTTATGTTAAAATAATACAATTTTTAATATCCTTATTCTAATAAACGATTCCAATAAATGCCACGTGTCATCACCATATTTTTTTTCACTAAAATCTTCTAATTTTTCCTATTTTAAGTAAGTTTGAATTTTGAGATTTAATTATGTTAATGTTTTTATTTTTCAAAAAAGATAATATAAAATTTGAATTCTAATTATTACTTAATTAAGGAAACAAAGAATTTTATTTCTTGTTTTATACATCATTTTATATTTTTTACACATTATTGTATGTTTATTTTTTATTAAACAACCTTATGTAATACATGGGTATATAACCTAGTTGTTCTAATAAAGCCACTTATATTGTTGGGGCAATTTCATATATACCCCTACAAACTTGAAAAATATCATATATACCCAACAAAAACTAATAATATCATATATACCCTTACAAACATGTAATAATATCATATATATCCATTTCATTAAAAGCATTTAAAAGATAACCATTTTACCCTTTGACGACGTATGATGAAAAGATCATACATAAGGGGCCTAAACGGAAGAAATCTAAACTCCTTAACCACCATGAGGGCCCACAAGAAGAAGGAACCAATGAGAAGGAGGCTGTCACTATCATACGGTTAGGGGAAAGAGAATGTAAAACTCTATAAATAGAAGGTGATCTCATAGATGAAAGGGATCCAGAAAACTTGTACTTGATTGAATTCGGGAATTATTATCAAAGTGGAGCTCTTACGTCTCTTCATTGGCGCCATCCCGGTCGAACAATAGTTACAACGGTATCCTGAATTCAATCTTTGCTCGCAATGGATAACATACAATCAAATTATGAATCCGACGAGGATAGAAATCACATTACTAACACAGGAGCACCAACAGGAGATTCACAGTCTCAGGCTGGTATTCCTATGATTTCTTCGTTGAAGGATCGTCTGGCACAAACTCAAAACCATCCAGCAGATGTGTTGTCAGCAGCAACAGCATCTCATTTTCACACTTCGCGTACTAACCTACCCACCTCATTACCTTCCCTACTCCCAAATACCATGCCTACCCACGTTACTCGGGACTTCCCACAACCCGCAATATTTCCCGGTCTTCCGCAGGCCACCACATCTGGCATACCCATTTATAATCTACCACAAACTCTTCCAACCTCGGCCGGAATACCTTCTATACCCGTTCCCAACACCCCGTTTATTCCCGGATCTCTCCCTTACACCATGCCGTTACTCGCAGGTAACGAATGGTGGATGGAACAACAACGTCGGGCCCGAATGGATAAACAATTTTGGAAAGAAATACGCCTGGCTGAACTCCGGAACCGGTTAACATTTGAAGAAACAACTTATACCACACCAGGGGGATTAACATCTGCATGTACCATCGGTCCTTTTGCCGGAGCACAGTCCGTTCCGCCCACCCACCCATACAGTACGCAAGGGCCCCCACCCACACTCATATCGATACCTGGGACTAATCCCGTAGTGGACATTCACCGTCCGTACCGACCAACTGCCTTGTTAACACAATCGAAGTTCACACCCCGAATAGCTCAAGCAGAAATACTTCGTAAGTTAAAAATGCCATCCACAGTTGGAAAATATGACGGTACTACAGACCCGGACGATCACATTAATGTCTTTATTAGTGCCGGTGGAGTAGAGAGATGGGCTCTGCATGAATGGTGTCATATGTTTGTTCAAACCTTGGTCGGGACAACTCGCCTTTGGTACGATAGTTTACCTATAGGCCGGATCGACAGTTTTGATGAGCTCGTGGAAAAGTTCATGCAACAGTTTAATCAGCAAAAACGACACACAAAAGATAAGACAGAAATACTTCACATCCGGAGACGAGACGGAGAACCGGTGGAGGATTTCATCACCCGGTATAACAAAGAAAGTTTGCAAATAGCCGGGGCAGGGGAGGATTTAATGATAGCAGGTTTTATTCAAGGTATCCGACATGACGAACTCATTCGTAGGCTCCACGGCCGGGACGGTTTACCAAAAACCATGGAGGAACTGATGACGGCCGCTCGTGCCTTCGTCCGGGCAGAAAGATCCATCCGGAACACTCATGAGTATGACAAAAAGGATCAGCGAGGTGATCGAACAGGAAAACAACCACACTCCTCCAGACAGACTCAACATTTTCGAGGACCTAGTACATGGACGAGGCCTCTCCCGTACACCCGCCCGGAACCTGTTAGATCTGTCAACACCTCAATAAGGTTTAAGGATAATCCGGAGAGCAAGGGAGTTGCATGGATTAACAAGTTGGTCAAAATCCCCCGGGAAGTTCTTTTAACAGAAAAACTAACATTAGAACCCCCGCGACCTCTCAACCCAAAATCCGTACGAGATCCCAAACGGTTTTGTGATTTCCATAAAGATACTGGGCATGACACGGATCATTGTTGGCACTTACAAAAACAAATTGACATAGCCATACAAACCGGTAAACTTTCTCATCTATTAAAAGAAATTCATGCAGGACCACCGGGAAGAAAGAATGCAGGTAAAAAACCGGTGCGTGATTTATGCATGATAATGAATGAGGAGTCATCAAGCTCACGTGGTTATAAACGCGGGGGCGCACGACTAGAAGCTTGGATGGAACAACCGCTTACCTTCCCGCCCGTTCAAGGGGGTGCTTCATCCACCAGTCCAGTAGTAATCACCGCATTAGTAGGTGATTACCGCATCAGTCGGATTTTAGTCGACAGTGGGGCTTCAATGGACGTCATGTATGAGCAGCTTTTCCGACGTCTGGATATGGAGGATCAAAATACCTTGGAACCTACAGATGTTGACCTCATAGGGTTTTCCGGGGAATCGGTGGTCCCTCTAGAACAACTCACATTACCAATGACTATGGAAGAAGGCGCTAAAATTCGCACGGTCCTCGTAACTTTCATAGTAATCCCGGTTGTTTCGAAAAATAACTTGATACTCGGACGACCAGGTTTGACATCTTTTCATGCAGCAGTATCCACTGTCCACTCCGCTACCACATTCCCAACTCCCAAGGGAGTAGTGGTGCTATATGCTGATCAAATCATGGAAGTATTACAAGCGCAAACCAGTCGGACTGCTGGTAAAGATCATTTTGACACTCACATGAAAAGTACAGATGAACCGGAGAGATGGATTATGAATCCCGCATACCCGGAACAGATAATTACCATTGGACACACCTTATCCACTGTAGGGCGAGACCGTTTGAAACAATTGCTACGAAACAATATCGATGTTTTCGCATGGAAACCGGCAGATATGAAGGGGGTTCCACGGGAATTAGCCGAACATCGCCTACATGTATACAAGTCTGCTAGCCCGGTAACTCAAAAGCGAAGAAGGATGGGCCCGGATAGGAGCAGGGCAGCTGTGGATCAAGTCCGGGATCTGGTTAACGCAGGGATCCTCCGAGAAGTTCGTTACCCTTCATGGATCGCCAATCCAGTAATGGTAAAGAAAGGGAATGGTACCTGGCGTATGTGTATCGACTACAAGAATCTAAATAACGCATGTCCTAAGGACGCCTACCCCTTACCAGAAATTGATCAGAAGATCGACTCGTTAGCCCCTTTCCGTTTCAAATGTTTTTTGGACGCTTACAAAGGCTATCACCAGATCCCCATGGCCGAAGACGACGAAGAGAGAACAACTTTTATCACTGATATCGGCGTTTTTGTTACACAAAAATGCCGTTTGGTTTAAAGAATGCAGGGGCCACTTACCAAAGACTCATGGACAAAGTTTTTGAGCCTCAAATTGGTAAAAATTTAGAAATTTACGTTGACGACTTGGTCATCAAAAGCCATGATGAAACAAATCTCCTAGCGGACATTGCCGAGACATTTTTAAGGTTGAAATAATCCCGAATTATGCTAAATCCGGGGAAATGTTCATTTGGAGTAGAAGAAGGGAAATTCCTCGGTGTGATGGTCACCAGGGAAGGTTTCCGGAAAAGGTTTCAGCTATCACTCGAATGCCTTCCCCGTCATCCATTAAGGAGGTGCAAGCATTGAATGGACGTTTGGTGGCAATAAATCGATTTCTGGCTAAGCATGCAGAAAGATCTCTCCCTTTCATCCAAACTCTGAAAAATTGTCTCAACAAAGCACAGTTCCAATGGACGGGTCAAGCAGAAGAGGCCTTCCAGCAGCTGAAACTGTACCTTGCAAAACTCCCCACCCTTACAGCACCAAAAGAAGAAGAAAAGTTAACGGCATATATCGCGGCTGCGGACGCGGCCATTAGTGATGTCCTTATGGTTGAAAGGAAGGGTGTGCAAACTCCTATCTATTATGTCAGCCGGGTGCTGACAGACCCGGAGACAAGATATTCCCTACTAGAGAAACTGACCTTGGCTTTAGTACATGCTTCTCGGAGATTGCGTCGATATTTCCAAGCCCATCCAGTGGAAATACTAACCAATTTTCCCATCCAGCAAGTGTTAAGAAAACCTGAGTTATCCGGAAGATTAGCCAAATGGGCGGTTGAATTAGGAGCTCTTAGCCTGGAATACAAGCCTCGAACAGCATTAAAAGGGCAGGTCATTGCCGATTTCCTTGCAGAAATACCAGAGGGGCGAGAAATAGAGATCACCAATGACCCAGTCATAGCTGAAATACAGTTCAAAGCACCTCAATGGTGGTCATTATACACTGATGGGGCTTCAAGCATGGAGGGGTCCGGGGCCGGGCTTATTTTACTTAGCCCAGAAGGAGTAGAAATCACATATGCGATAAAGCTAGACTTCAAAAGCACAAACAACGAAGCTGAATATGAAGCTTTGTTAGCCGGATTACGATTAGCAGCGATCATGAAAGCCCAGCACATCCGGGCACACGTGGATTCACTTTTAGTGGCTAACCAGGTGAACAAGATTTACGAGGCCAAGGGGAAGATGATGATCGAATACTTAAAAAAGACTAAAGAGATGATGTTGCAATTCCAAGAGTGTAGCATAAAGCATATTCCTCGAAGTCAAAACCGGAAAGCAGATGCTTTAAGTAAATTGGCGTCAGTCCAGTTCGATCACCTGGCGAAAGAGATACGAGTACAAACATTGGATAAGCCTTCCGTTTGCACAGAAGAAATTAGTCACCTTGAGGATGTTGGTTGGACATGGATGACGCCCTTAGTGGCGTATTTGAAGGAGGGAACTTTGCCAGAAAATATAGCAGAAGCACTAAAGCTGCGAATAAAAGCCTTACAGTATCAACTGGTAGACGACCGGCTCTATAGAAGAACTTTCCTAGGGCCTTTGTTAAGGTGTGTTGGTCAAAAGGAAGCTGAACTATTAGTTAAAGAGGTGCATGCAGGTTCATGTGGAATGCATGCCGGTCCAAGAATGATGGTGGCCAAACTAATGAACATAGGATATTACTGGCCGGGAATGCATGTCACAGCAGTACAAACCTTGCAGAAGTGTTTTAGCTGTCAAAAACACGCGCCTAAAACATTGAAGCCTAAAAATGATCTCATACCAGTAACTGGAGCATGGCCTTTCCAAAAGTGGGGAATAGACATTGTCGGACAATTCCCGGAAGCCCCCGGACGTGTCAAATTCTTAATCGTCGCGGTGGATTACTTCACAAAATGGGTGGAAGCTAAGGCAGTCGTAACAATTACTACCACCCAGATCAAAAAATTTGTGTGGGATCACATAATATGTCGTTTTGGCCTCCCTCTATACCTGGTGAGTGACAATGGAACGCAGTTCGAATCATTAGCCGGGTGGTGTGAGGAAATGGGAATCTGGCAAGTTTTTACATCCGTTGCTCACCCGTAGGGAAACGGTCAAGTAGAACGAATCAACCAGAGCATGCTAAAGGGTATAAAAACTAGGCTCACAACCAAAGGAAGTTCTTGGGTTGACGAGATACCTAGTGTATTATGGGCTCATCGCACCACTCCAAAAACAAGCAATGGTGAAACTCCTTTCAGTTTAACTTATGGCCACGAAGCAGTAATCCCAATCGAAATGGGCACGCCAACGATGTGTATTGCTACAAATGGCCGAGATAATGATCGAGAATTAAGACTGAACTTGGATCTTTTGGAAGAAAGGAGGGAACAAGCATTCATCCAAGAAGCTAAGTACAAGCAAGTTCTGGCCAAATACTAAACAAGAATGTTGTACTTCGCCAATTCCACCCGGGTGAATACATTTTTAGAAACAATGAAGCTAGCAGGGCTGAACCCGGAGGAAAGTTGGGGCCTAATTGGGAGGGGCCTTACCAGATTAAAGAATCCTTGGGAAAAGGGGCATACTCCTTGACTAGATTGAATGGAACTAACGTGCCCAGGACTTGGAATGCAGCCCAACTTAGGAAATGTTATATGTAATCTCTATGACGTGTTTTCAAAAACATAAATAGAATCCTCGTTTTTATAATCAAACTAACGTCTTCAAAAACATAAAGACCGGACCACGTGTCCGGCACCAAGAAGATTGGATTTTTATTCAACATTAAAAAAGACCGGATCAATGTATCCGGCACCAAAAAAGACCGGACCACGTGTCCGGCACCAAGAAGATTGGATTTTTATCCAACATTAAAAAAGACCGGATCAATGTATCCGGCAACAAAAAAGACCGGATCAATTTATCCGGCACCAAGAAGATTGGATTTTAATCCAACATTAAAAAAGACCGGATCAATGTATCCGGCACCAAGAAGATTGGATTTTAATCCAACATTAAAAAAGACCGGATCAATGTATCCGGCACCAAAAAAGACCGGATCAATGTATCCGGCACCAAGAAGATTGGATTAAAATCCAACATTAAAAAAGACCGGATCAATGTATCCGGCACCATTAAAGACCGGATCACGTTTCCGACAACAAGCAAAGAGACCGGATCAATGTATCCGGTATCATCAAAGACCGGACCCCGTGTCTGGTACGAAATCAGACCAAGACAGTCAGCACGATAACAAGCTTGTACAAATTGCAAATATTCTTAAAAGCACAGATGAAAGACATAAAAAGGATACTTGCATTCAAAGGTAAATAACTAGATACAAAAGTAAGATTACAGTATAAAAAAGTAAAAGAGCATGCAGGCCCCAAGAAAGATAAATAAAATACAAAGGTGGTCAGTCTTCAATGGTAAGGACATCCCTGATCTCCCTGAGATCTGAGTGATTAGCCAAAGAGGCAAGAGTACCCACTACAGGAAAATCCATAGTATCAAAGGCATCCTGCCTCTGAGTAAGTATGTTTCGGGCTTCCGGGCTCCAGCCAGGGATGCTCTCTAAAGACAAACCAGTTTTCCCTGCTTGAAACCCATCGACTAGCCCATCTTGATAGCCCGCTGCTTCCGCAGCTCCATTTAAACCAACTACGCCATCAATAAATTCATCACTGCCTCTGACCGCCTCCACTACCCTGCAAAACCCTTTCGCCACCAACCACTTTCTATCCTCCTTCAACAAAGATATTTCTTTCATCATTTTAGCCTTCTCCACCTCAAAACTCTCTTTCTCCTTCTCAAAAGACACCACCTTTCCCTCCAACACATCCAACCTTCCCCGTGACACCCTCAACTCCTCATCTTTCTCCGCCACTTGACATACCAGCTCCTCGGAACGTACTTTCGCTTCACGGATAATTTGGGCACGTTTCTCTAGCTCTTTGTTTGTCCGTGAGCAAGCCTCAGTAAACTCTGCTCGGGCTTTCAAGTGAGCGGCATCTCTCTCCTTCAATTGCCAATCTAGTTTCTTAACCTCCTGTGTAAGTGTCAGCACCTTACCCGCATCCTCACTTTTCTGGGCCAAAGATTTCCTAAGATGGGCAACTTCTCTGCGACCCTCATCCCATTGCCGACATATCTCGGGCATGACTGCCATGCTCTTAACCCAGCTCAATGCAGCTCTATCGGACAATACTTCCGGGGAACAGGTTGAGTGGCGTAGTCGCTCGGCCGGGGGAAAAGCCTGCAGCAAGAACGTCCGGCATAGGTGGGGATCTGTCAAGCAGTCACCTTGCAAAATATTCCAGTTAGGAACATGTTTAGACTTAGAATCTGCCGGAGTCCAAGGCTCGGATTGGGTAGGCATTCTAAAGTCAGATTGACTCGTATGCACATAAGAAGATTTGGGGGAGTGAACTTCCTCAGTACCCGCAGGTGCCCTCTCTTTCCCTTTCCCTTTATCCCGAGGAGGGATCTGAGTTACTGTCGGCACGTCCTTGGGAACAGGGGGAGGTATGACCTTAGGGATAGAAGGTTGAAAAGCAGAACCCTCCGGGTTTTTAACAGCAGTTTCATTTGTCTGCTTGATCGGGCAAGATGGAGTGATCCCTTCACCAATTTTTAAACCTAAAAATCATCGAAAAGAGAATGTCAAAAAAAAAAAAAGGACGGATACACACCTTCGGGACTCACCCCCGGGGGTTTCTTTCCGGCAACATAAGCATCGGTCAATTTTCGCCTTTTCTTCTGAGGCGAGAGTACTTTTTCTCCGGAAGCACTCCGGGAAGCTTTTTTCCTTAATGGAACCTCTTCCGGCTCTTCTTCTTGATTTCCTGAAACAACGCATCAACTTAGAACAAGGAGCAGGAGAAAGAAAAAGGAAACATCTGAACCATTCATGGCACATCAACTAACCAGTCTCCTGATCCATAGCCTCTTGCAGACTAGCACGGGGGAAAAAGAAACGCTCATGAAAGACTTCCAGAACATTCTTTTCACCCGGCCCCACGCTCAAATATGTCCGGGCAAGGTTCTTAAAGGAGTCCGGAAAAAGGACATCATAATAACTAGCAACTGCTGCAAATGAAAAAACACATAAACTTAACATATACAAAAGAAAAAGCGCCATCCATCAAAGAGAAATGCAGGACAACATACACTTACGTTCTTTGCCCACAGAATAAATTGGGAGGCGATCAAGTCTTCCCCAGTTCCGGCTCATACCAACACCAACCAGGGCATGTTCTGGAATCTCTTGAATGTCAGCAGGACGGGAGGTCAACAGAGAGAAAACAGGAGTTTTCTTAAAAGCATCCAGATTTGGGGGAATGTCCACCACGGCCAATCGAAGCGACCGGATCTGCATGCTGGCAGGAACTATCCGGGCACTTACATAAAAAAACTTTTCTTTCCAACCCCGGAATCCCTGAGGGGTCTCTTTGGCATGAGGAATCACCCCGGGGCGTTTAGAAAAAGAAAACCAGCTATCTTTCAAATATAACTTGTAGAAATGATGAAAAATAGCGACATAAGGGTCATGTTTCAAGGCAATACAACAGAACTCGAAATGCCTAATACGGCACATACCAAGAGGGTGAACTTGGGAAAGATGAATTTTATAGAATTGAAGAAGATCAATAACAAAAGAGGTGATAGGAACTCTGAAATTAGCCTCTGAGAAAAAGTCAGCATATAAAGTAATCTTGCCAGGAGGAGGTTTGGTCGCCGTGCCTCCTCGAGAGGGGTACTCGGGTTCCACATCATTAGGAATTCCATACAAAGTTTTCAATTTTTCGAAGCGCTCCACGCTCCAATTGATAGGGATCAAAGCTACGTCAGCGTTATCACCCATTCGTCGGAAGATTTAAATAGGATCGGAAGGAATTCAAGAAACAGGGTTCCAGGAGAAATCAATAAGGTAGGATGGAAGACGAAGTAAAAGGCAACAATGTCCTGCCCCCCTCCCCCCTTTTTTATAGACTGAAAGAGAAGACAGGCGGACGGATGGCGGCGCCCTAGAAAGAGCTATGAGACTGATGGATGGGACGTGCGGAAGATTTGAAAGAAGCATTTCCCGCACGTATTAAACCCCTTCATTTAAAAAAAAAAAAAAACATTTATAGTCAACTTAATTTTTTCTTTGTGAAGAAATAAAGAAAAATCAAATTGACTAGGGGGACTTGACGACGTATGATGAAAAGATCATACATAAGGGGCCTAAACGGAAGAAATCTAAACTCCTTAACCACCATGAGGGCCCACAAGAAGAAGGAACCAATGAGAAGGAGGCTGTCACTATCATACGGTTAGGGGAAAGAGAATGTAAAACTCTATAAATAGAAGGTGATCTCATAGATGAAAGGGATCCAGAAAACTTGTACTTGATTGAATTCGGGAATTATTATCAAAGTGGAGCTCTTACGTCTCTTCACCCTTATTTCTCTAAACTTTAATATTTCATAATTACCCATTTTAACATTGAAATTTCATATTTACACATTTTCAACTTTAGAATTTTATATTTAACCATAAAAAAGAGTTTTCTCAAAATACAATTTTGAATTTCTTTTTTCATTCTTTTATAATTTTACCAATTTTCTTTTATAACATTAGCGTTTTGTAACTTTCTCACAATTATTTTTTTTGAATTGATGCCTTTTGAATGAGTTTGGAGAACCGCGATAGTCGTCATCAATAATAGGAGAACGAGTGATCCTTTACGTACTGGATAAAACTAAAAAAATTAGGTTATAAAAAATCATATAATGAATAAGGGTAGAATGGTAGAATGGTCATAATATAATAAATTATTTATATTGGGTATATATGATATTTTTAGTTTTTGTTGGGTATATATGATATTTACTTATATTTATAGGGTTAGATATGATATTATCCCTATATTGTTTTAAGTATAAAAATCACATGACTTTCATTTATCTATTATTTTTTAAAATTAAGTGAAGTAATGGAACATATTTAAATTTGGTTACTATTTAGCGATTATTTTCTTTAAAGTTGACTTAAAACAGAAATATTTAAAAATATTAAACACAAGTAGAAAAGTTATATAAAAAAGTTATTATAAAGAATTATAATGCACATGATAACTTCATGTACACGATTAGGGTATACACGAAAAAAAAAAGTTAAAAATATACATATACTCAAAGCATTTTAATATAAACTTATTAAATTTTCTTTCAACAACTTTTAATATAGTTCTATTAACCATTTATATATTTACTTTATAAGATTTGAATCCTTAATCTATTTAGATAGATGAGAGACGCCTCATTACAAGGATGCCTCCTTAGGTGCACGTAAACTTATTATATGGTTCTAAAATATAAAAATAACTTTTAGAAGAAAGTATATAAAAAAAACAAAAAAGAAAAATATTATAGTAGATGGGACATGTAGAATAGACGGTAAAACCAACCCCAATGCCAAACATGAAATTATGGACATACCATCACAATGCTAACAACTCATCATTGATGTGATTTTCTTTTTCAAGTTTAAAAAAAACATTTTAATAAGTTTATAAGTTATTTTATAAAAGCAAATATAACTAAGTTTTTCATAAACCAAATATAACTATTTTTAGTAACTTTCTTTAAAAAAAATTAACCTTTTTAAATTATTAGTATTTCAAAGTATAACTTTTCTTTTATTTGAAACACAACTTTCATTAGAAAACAACCAACCCGAAGACCGAGAGACCAAAACAAACCATAATTACAAAATTACACCAATTTTTTCAACTTAAATTTTTAAACTTCGATCTGCTTCTAGCCCATAAGAAACCAGCAACCTTAATATCACTAATAATATCCTCCAACCGAATCGGTTTGTTCGAGAACCGGAACTCATTCCTAGCTTTCCACAAGCTCCAACACCCAGTAATGATGATTCCATGAAAAAACTCTTTTTCCTGTTCCCTCAAACCCGAATGCTTGTGAAGCTCCAAAAGGTCTTTGAACGAGAAAACAAAAATGTTAGGAACATTGCACCAGATACTGACGAATTGCCATATTATCGAGGCCGTTCTGCATGCAGTGAAGATGTGCTCCACCGATTCTTCTTTTTCATTGCAAAAAGGGCAGGCCGCACTCGAGATAATAACATTCCTAACCTTCAAAGCCGACGCAGTGGGAATCCGCCCCATCTCCGCACGCCAAGCGAAGATGTTGCACTTAGCAGGAATCCAACTACTCCACTTTAAGACGAAGTTGCTGCTGTGATCGGTGCCTTTCGTAAGGAGCTGTTTGAACGCCCCCACACTGAACTCTTTAGACTCCGCCCCAAACCACTCCCATTTGTCCCTGTTGCTTCCCTTCTCAAGATCTCCCAACAGAAGACAAATCTGATTTAACTGAAACAGTTCGGCCCCTTCCGCCGGGTCCCGTTTCCAGCACCATTGAAGCCCCGATGCCCCCCTTCCGGCCAGCACCGATCTTTGACATTGCATCTTTTTTCCGATTCCAGCAGGAACAGGAGGGGGAATACGTCCTTGAGAGGTTCTTGCACAACCCAAGGGTCCAGCCAAAACGAGATGGATTCCCCATCACTTGGGAGACCTTTGAAGAAACGACAAACCGGTAACCTGTCCACAACCGTTCTTGCTATAACTTTCACAATGTTGTTGCAGACTCCTCCCAGCGAACCTCGAGAAGGGATAAAGTCCCAGTTCCTTCGGCTCGTGTGAAACGCCTCAACCACCTTCCTTCACAAACTTCCCGGTTCGGTCTTGAAACGCCACCCAATTTCACTAACAAAGCAATGTTTGTATTTATGAGCCTACTAATTCCGAGACCCCCTTCACTCTTGGCAATAGTCACCCTATCCCAAGTCACCCAGTGAAATTTATGAACCTGCTCCGACCCGCCCCACAAAAACCGCTTAATCATTTTTTCAAGATCGGACAACACTTTGATAGGAGCTTTATAGAGTGAAAAATAATAGCAAGGGAGGCTTTCGAGCAACGGCTTGATGAGGACTAATCTCCCACCCATAGAGAGATTATTGGCCTTCGACAAAGATAAACGGTTCTCAAAGACGCCGTATACCGGTTTCCCGTTGTTGATGCGATTCATATTCACCCCGACCATGACCCCCAAATACTTGAAAGGGAACTTCTCCGCTTTGCACCCAATTAAGCCTGCTTTTAATTCCACTTCCAAAGGATCCACTCCGATTCCAAAGAGGTTGGATTTGGACAGATTAATCTTGAGCCCAGAACAAAGGTAAAAAAGCCGAAGAATTCTCACCACTTTCACAAAATTGTCCGATGACCACTCACCAAGAATGATGGCATCGTCCGCATAAAGAAGGTGAGTTATGATAGGCCCATTGTTTAGGGTCCTTATCCCTTGAATCCACCCGTCTTCACTAGCCTTTTGCACCATGCAAGAGAGAGCTTCCATCACTATAATAAATAAAAACGGAGAAATTGGATCGCTTTGCCTCAAACCTTTGCCACATTGAAATTCGAAGGTTGGGATCCGTTAACCAAAACAGACGATCTAGCCGACTTAAGCACCCCCAGAATCCAAGTGCACCATAAGGAGGGGAAACCCATTTGGGTCATGATATCCACCACAAACCCCCAATTCACGATGTCAAAAGTCTTTTCAAAATCGATTTTAAGAATAAAGGCTTCCTTTTTGTTCTTTTTACACCAAGTGATGACTTCGTTAACAATTAGAGGCCCGTCCAAAATAAACTTCCCTCTTATGAAAGCCGATTGCGTATCCGAGATCACCGAACCAATTACCTTTTTAAGCCGATTAGCGAGGATCTTCGAGATCACCTTATTAATCACCCAAACAAGGGTAATGGGACGATAATCAGAAAGATTCACCGGGTCTTTAACTTTAGGGATGAGAACAATAAAGGAGGAACCACTCCCTCGGTTAATGATACCATCCGAGTGAAATTTGTTAAACATAAAGACAAAGTCAGATTCAAAGAAGTGCCAAAAATGCTTAATAAAGTTAAAGTTCAAGCCATCCGGCCCATGGGCCCGATCTCCGCCACACTCCAAAACCGCCTCCTTAATCTCACTACTCGAGAAAGGCGCGATGAGCTTGATCTTTTCTTAATTAGGTTTTTGTAAATGATAAACTTTTTTTAGTTTTTCTTTTTCAAAAATGTAACTTTTTAATTAGCTTTTTTTAACTTTAACCTTTTTAATTATTTCTTTTTAAAATTGATAAGTGAAAAAGATATGGAAAAATCACTATGTATGAACTTTGGGAGAAACCCCCGTTTTAAAAACAAATAGAAATTCACGTAAACTCTGAAAATCAAACAAAACTTAGGCTGAGGGGAGTGGTAGCGTGAAAGGCTATGTGGAGCTTACCTGGCAGCGTGGGTGGCGTGGAACACCACGTCCGCCTGGCGTGGTCCACGGTCGTGGTCCTTCACCGTGCGAATCTCCACAGCATGGGTAGAAGAAATGTTACTGTTTGAAAAGGAGGAGCCGTTACCAACGGCTATTTTTTTCAAATTTAAAAATTCTATATATACCCATATTATAAACCGTAAAATTTATAAAAACCAACCTACAATTCTCTCTAAACCATCATTTCTTTTTAAAAGTTATTGACCCCAAAAATCCCAACCAACCGAACACCAATCCGTTTTGAATTCCTCTAACACCTCCCGGTCAATATTTTCAAGGCGGCTCCCCACAATTCGATTTTTGGAACTATCAACTACAACAACCGGTCTCTCCATTTTTTCAACAACCTCCACCATCACCACAACAAGATTACATGCCTTTATTCGAGAACGAAGCCGAAACCCAACCCGAGGTCGTTCCCGAAACCCAATCCGGATCATATCGCAACAAGAAAAAAGTAGGTGCATCAAGTGGACCTCAAAAGTGGACGCGCAACGAATAAGAGGCGTTAGTTAAAACGTGGGTGGATATATCCGAGGATCCAATTATCAGAAACGCTCAAACCGATACTTATATGTGGGAACGAATTTTACAAAAGTTCCTCACTAAAATGAATTGTGGAGATTACCTCTCAATAGACACAGTAACTTCAAAGTGGCAGAAGATACGTACAAAAACGGCGAAGTTTTGCGTTATACATAATAAATGAAGCAATAACCGCAAAAGTGGCGAAAACGACGCCGATATCTTGAACGCTTGCTTACAAAAATATCGAGATGGAGAAAAAAACATTTCAAGTTTTTACATTGTTGGAAAGTTCTTAGGAATTGTTCACAATGGCATAACGTGTCGGAGATGCTTCCATCCCAATCGACGGGGTCAAAAAGAAAGTCTATCGATCGGGAAGGGACACCGACTAGCGGATCGGAAGCATGTTGTAACATTAATCTCAATGAAGCTTCCGAAGCGTATGAGGAAGATGAACCACCACGTCCAATCGGGAGGGATAAAGCAAAACAAAAAGGAAAGGAGAAAACAACGACATCCTCGGCTACGAATGAAAAATTGGATAAAGTGTTGGCGAAGATAGAGAGCTTTACCGGCATATACAACGCCGTTGAAAATAAAAAAAATCAAACTTCGGGAGGAAGCGAATGAACGAGAGGATCTAAAGGCGTTGACGTTGAATACCCAACACCTTTCGGGTGAATATCTTGAAGACGTCCTAACTTTGCAAGCCAAGATCCGTGCACGACTTAGGCGGCAACACCTTTCGGATGACTAATTAGTTTTTATGTTAGTTTTTTAAATGTTATGTTTTTTATTATTTTAAATGTAATGTTTTTTTTCTTTTTAAATGTAAATATTTTTAATTTTAATGTTATTTTTTATTTTTATTTAGATTGTTATAGAAAATTAATTAATATAGAAAAAAGAAAATGACGTGGCAGTGTAGAAATGTGGAACCATTTCCCTCTGATGTGAAGAATGTGAAAAAGATGTGAAATCTGATGTGGCGCTGACGTGGAGGGGTGTGAAAATATAGAGGTAGTCCCCTTAGCCTTACTTTTCACAAAATAATTTATATTGGTAAAAAGTTTTGAGGATTCTCAAGACCGGCACTGTATATTAAACCTTAATTCTTATTTTCTTTTAACTTGTTAAATAAAATAAGCATTACAGTTTATTGATAAAAAATCAATTTAGGTGTTCATGACCTATCAAAATTTAAAGGTTTAGGGGAAGCATTATCTTGATTATGTAAGGTTATGTGTAATGGTTCTCGTGAAAAGGGGCGTGAGTGCCAAATCAACTACCCACGGGCGTTGACGGCGTGCACAATGCGCCGAAGGGGTGTTGCCCTTGCCCTGTGAGTGTACTCATGGGCGTTGCCTTTGTCTTGTGAGTGGGACCCAATTTGCTCAATGAGAGAGGGCCATTTGTTCATGAGGGGCGTCGGTGATGAACTATTCGGCCTAAATGATAGGGATAGTTATCACTCAGTGGCGTCGAAGAAATCATTGTCTTTTCCATCATGGATCCACGGTATTATTCCTGACGTACTACCTGTCAAAGACACTTGATGGTAGGGAAGAGCAAAATATTTAGACCTAAATGTGTGATAATCATTATTTAATAAAAAACTTAGGTCCAAAAATTTAAACTCAAGTTCATTCTTTTGGACAATTTTTCTTTTACCCTCAAAAAATTCAAACCCAATTAGTTTTAAAACCGAAAACCGAACGATTTTAAAAAACTCAAAACCGAACTTTTGGTTTGGTTTGGTTTTACCCTAAAACCGACCCATACACACCCTTGTTAGAGTATTAACTGTTTCTCTACATAAATCAGGGTTGTCATCTTGACTAGTATGGAATTGGAGTGCTACGAATGGGTTCCTAAGGCTAGGAGATGGAAGGCTCTGGATAAGTTCATATGCCTGAAGCTGAAGTGCTCCAGACCCACATACCGATAACAAAACAAAAAAAAACCACGTGCTATATAGTATTCGATACTTGTTTTTATGTTTTTTTGGAATATTTGATGTCCATACCAAACATTCATGTGCATTAGGTGGTAGAGACTACACTCCCAAATTGCTATCAATATCATATGAACCGGATACCTTTTATTGGTCAACATACATGTGCTACTTTACCTTCATTAAATTCCAAGACACTGATTGGTTGATGGCTACATTTCAGTTTACAATAAAATACCATCAATATAATAAGGGGACTACTAATGGCACACCGGAAATGTTATATGGACCGGGCTTTATACGCATCGTATAGGCCAATACGATGCGTATAGCCCCTCATAATTTCTCATGCCCGACATTCTCATACAACCTGGTCATTCCAACCCTATACGCATCGTATAGGGCAATACGATGCAGTTTAGGGTACGAGATACCTTCTGCCACTAGTCAACCATCACCTCGTACCTTATACGCATCGTATTGGCCTATACGATGCGTATAGGGCCCAAATTTTGTGTATTTAACCATGCAGAATTCTCATTCGAACGTATGCTTTCAAAAAAGAAAATTATAAACATGTCTTGGTGGTGTGATGGTAACTACGGTTTTCAGGTATATTCTAATGAGTCAGTGGAAAACAACCCGCAAAGTTCTGGCGTTCATGAGGTGAACCGGGAGGAGGTCTCGTCCGACGTTTATTCTCATCAACGGGTAAGGCTTCCAGAATTGAACGAGCCACTAAGCAATCCCGAGTTTGTATACGGTGAACCATCTTACCTTACATAACCCACGAACGACTACGTATACGGTGAAGTCTCTTAGTCGACACAACAAACCGACGACTTCGTATGCGGTGAAGTCTCTTATCCGACACAACAAACCGACGAGTTTAAAGACGAGGAACAAAACCAACAAAACGTGTCGTATAAAACTGACCAGAACTTTCAGTCTCGTGAACAGTTGGTGGATTGGGCTGTCCGGAGAGGACGTGAGAATGGTTACGTCCTTGTCACCCGACGATCGAGGAGAAAAGGCGACGATCCGACGGAACCGTTTATCAAGGTGTGGCTTGTGTGTGACCGTCACGGCGAACGTGCGTCTACTGCCACGGTTAGACGTGCCGGTAGCAAGAAAATAGGTTGTCCCTTTAAATTGGAAGGAGAGTACCAAGAAAATACCAGTGATTGGAAATTAACGGTGAAGGATGACAGTCATAACCACGATCGTAGTCAACATCTTGAGGCGCACTCGTTTGCGAGGAGACTGTCTTAGTCGGAACAACTTTTGGTGGCGAAGTTGTATTCGCAAAACATGTCGCCACGAAACATTCTAGCAACTATGAGGGAACAAAACCCAAAGAGTGGTTGTGTCACACCCCCAATTTCAACTAACGGAGTATTACCGTTTGGGAAGTGACAAACCAGGATCTCAGACACTAGTCACATTGAACGACTCTACATGGGACTCAAAATGAAAATATTTTTTAAATCAGAGTATCAATGCGGAAGCGTAAAGAAAGTAAATGCGCAAAATACACGCGCCCAAAACCAAAGTCCAAACGTCCAACCAAACAAAGTACATTAAAATAATTCGATCAACATAAATAGACACAAAGCAAAGCAGTTGAATCCCATGCATGCCCTAACGTGCACCTGTGTCTTAGCTTAGCGTCCTGAGAAAACATGTAAGAAAAAGTGTCAACACGAGGTTGGTGAGTTCACAGGTTTCAAATAAATAAGTAAACGTTACCAGATTTATGATCATTCAATATGTATCTATAGGTAGCTAACCTATTTTCATGTTTTAGCTCAAGTGCTCGCAACCGAAACTGACTGTTTGTTTATTGCCTCCTGCCAGGTTCTATCAATACTGGCCATGTGAATAGGCTAACATTTCACCCGTTCGATATCCGATCGAGTTAGGGCGACTAACGCGGGTGGGATTTGTCAAACCCAGTAGTACTACTAAACATTACCTCGCTAAGATCCATATTAACGGTTCGAAATAAGATGAGGACTTTCTGTGATAGCATGTTACACTTAGCTTTAACATTGATAGCATATGAAATACAAAATCTAAAAATCAGTTTAGGCATGTTTTCTCCCCCAAGTTAAAAGCAGTAAAAAGGGGCCGTGAAACTCACCTGCTTGGCGTTAAAGGTAGTTTCACACTAGAAGTAAATTGGAACCACGAGTGTAAGTCTCAAACGACTTACGAATGCCCTAAAATTATAAACACATAAATTAGGGATAAAGATTGGGAATTGTGACAGCGACACGAAAAGAGGAATGTCCTAAGGAAACGTTCTAATATTCAAGAGTAAACGAACGGGTCCACGGGGATATAAATTCCTTAATTTATTATTATGATATATATATATACGTTACGCGACGAATGACAAAAATAATAATAAATATAATCGAGTGTTTTGTCATTCACAAAAATTAGGAAAATAATATAATTTAATATATTATTTTTAGATTCGAAAGAACATTCTAATTACTCGTTTGGGGTACAAAATAATAAATATATTATTTTTATGAACATAGCAATGCGAGTAAATAATATAACTAATTATATTATTATTTAGTTTCAAATGTTACACGAGGTTGTAAAACGATACGAAGTAATATATGTATATACATTATTAAATAACACGAGTCACGGTTTGAAACTAAACGTATTATTTTATACAAATTTGTGGCTTAAAATAATATAAACATATTATTTTTACTTGGGGATAATAACAATAAATTATTTATAAAAGTGGGTATAATATATAAAAATATGTTAATAATTCAAACCCGAGCCTACGGGTTGTTTTCAGGGTAAAAACACAATTGTATAATATTATAATATTATAGGGTTTGATTTTTATTAATTAAATATTAACAGAAAAAATGTTTAAAAATGATTGTGGGAGCCCGGACTCGAACCCGGGTCTCTCCCACACACGCACACTGTCTTAACCAATCCGCCCGCTAGGGCAATCGCGTTATGATCCGGTGGGAAATGCTTTTAATCCTTTTCACCGAGAGCCCCCCCTTTTTCCCCATTTAAACCGCGATCGAACCCAAAGCCATCCAAATCCGACCGATTTCGATCGCGATTGAACCTGTGGACTTAGGGGTTATGTAATTCGGACATTTTCGGTCCTGCACACATGATTAATTGTAAAAGCATCTCGTTTATGATCAATAAATTTCCGTTTTGAAAACCAAAACCCTAGATTTAAACACAAGATCAGATTGATTAACTTCTGTAAAATTAAATATTGAATCCATAGGGCTTTCGATGTACTAGTGATTACGAATCTAATGGTGTATTTTAATTGTGTTATAATTAGGTCTAGGATCAAAAACCCCAATTCAAGTCCATGATGAACCCTAGATTACGGATTGATATCAATTCAATATAATTCGATTCAATTGGTGTGGGGGTTTCAACAAGTAGGCAATCACGAATCTAAACATATGAAACAATTGGATTTTAATCGTGTTTAAGATAGAAAGCCCCAATTTGGTTTCATATGAACCCTAGATTACGGGTTGTGGTTAATTTGATGGTATGAGCCCCAATTAACTTAGGGCTTTCATTCTATGAGTAAAAACGAAACTATAGGTGTCAATAGTTACCGGATTGGATGTCGAATCGGTGTTTCGACCAAATGAATGTCGACGGCAACGAGCTTGATTTCCGATGACTCCCGCAGTTTCTCCGATTGAATTGGCGTGTGCAAAAGTTCCACAGACGATCGATTTAAGTGGGTAGGGGTTCGATTTCAAGAATAGCGATCAAATTGATACGCATTTGTGTGTATAGAAGCCGAATACGACGGTTACGACTATTAACGTCCATTATTTGCTTTAATTCGAGTAATGATGTTGAAAAACGGTTCGTATACGATCGTTTATTGCATTAGGGAGTAATTTAGTTATGAATTCGAATAGAAATCGATTTATTGAGCTTGATTTCGGATTATAGGTCACGATTGACTTTTTACAAGTCAACATGAACAATTTGAATTGATTTTGACTTTGATAGTCAACAAATCAGGTTTTGCATATTTACATGACTAGTCCCTATAGTTTGAGATAAAAAAAATGACAGAACTATTCCTTGAGGTTTGAATTTGAGTTAACTGAGTTAGGATTTAACTAGATTTGGTTAACGGGGTTAACCTAAAAAGTCGGATTGTCACATCATTCCCTAGTTGAAAGAATTTTCGTCCTGAAAATTAAAATAAATAAAAAAAATTTCTGAGGTTTCACATCATTCCCTAGTTGAAAGAATTTTCGTCCCGAAAATTAAATAGTACCTTAGGAATTTGACGCGGCTTGAACAGATTAGGATATTTGCGCATCATCTGATCCTCGCGCTCCCAAGTGAATTCTGGTCCGCGTTTCGAGTTCCAACGGACTCGAACAATAGGGATCTTACTGTGCTTTAACGTTTTAACTTCCCTATCCATAATTTCCACAGGTTCTTCGATGAAGCGTAACTGTTCATCAACGTGTAGTTCCTCAAGAGGAACTGTGAGTGATTCGTCTGCCAGGCATTTCTTTAAATTTGAGACGTGAAAGACGTTGTGTACACCACTAAGTCTTTCAGGTAGGTCCAGTTGGTACGCGACTGGTCCAATTCTCTTTAATATTTTGAAAGGTCCAACGTAACGAGGATTCAGTTTTCCTCGTTTCCCGAAACGAATGACACCTTTCCAAGGTGAGACTTTGAGTAAAATCATGCCACCTATTTGAAATTGCAAAGGTTTACGACGCTTTTCGGCATAGCTCTTTTGACGATCACGAGCTGCCGCCATACGGTTTCTAATTTGAACGATCTTTTCGGAAGTTTCAAATACAAGTTCAGGACCTGTGAGTTGGCTATCCCCAACCTCGGTCCAACAAATGGGAGAACGGCATTTCCGTCCATAAAGTGCTTCAAATGGAGCTGCCTTGATGCTAGTGTGATAACTGTTGTTGTAGGAGAACTCCACCAACGGTAGGTGAGACTCCCAAGTGTTACCGAAATCGATCACACAAGCTCGTAGCATGTCCTCCAGAGTTTGGATAGTACGTTCAGTTTGGCCATCAGTTTGAGGATGGTATGTTGTGCTCATATCTAGACGCGTGCCTAATGCTTTATGCAATGACTGTCAGAAACGGGAAGTGAATCGTGCATCACGATCCGAAATAATAGAGATTGGCACTCCGTGCCGAGAGACTACTTCTTTCAAGTATATTCGAGTGAGTTTATCCATTTTTTCGGTTTCTTTGATGGGTAGGAAGTGGGCAGATTTTGTTAGGCGATCAACAATTACCCATATAGTATCACATCCGGTAGGGGTTCGGGGTAATTTGGTAATGAAGTCCATGGATATTTGTTCCCATTTCCACATGGGAATTTCAGGTTGTTGCAGGAGACCGGACGGTTTTTGGTATTCAATTTTGACCTTCGCGCAGGTCAGACACTTACTAACATAAGTGGCTATATCGGCCTTCATCTTCGGCCACCAATATAGTACTTTTAGATCATGGTACATTTTACCGGAACCCGGATGAATGGAGTAACGAGATTTATGAGCTTCATCCATGATTAGTTCCCTTAAATTTCTGAACACTGGAACCCATATTCGTTCGACAAAGTAACGAATTCCGTCAGATTTTACTTCTAGTTGTGCTTCCATGCCGCGAGTACCTTCTAACGGTAGGTTATCTTCTTTCAAGGCTTCAAGTTGAGCACTACGGATTTTGTCAGGCAATCCAGGGTGAATAGTAAGTTGTAATGCTCGAACTCGTTTGGGTTTTGTTTCCTTTCGGCTTAGTGCATCAGCCACAACGTTAGCTTTACCCGGATGATACCGGATCGCACAGTCGTAATCATTTAAAAGTTCAACCCAACGACGTTGTCGCATGTTCAACTCCTTCTGCTCGAAGATATGCTGGAAGCTCTTGTGGTCGGTGTAGATGGTGCATTTGGTACCGTACAAGTAATGTCTCCATATCTTAAGTGCAAAAACTACTACTCCCAACTCTAGGTCATGAGTGGTGTAGTTTTTCTCGTGAACCTTTAACTGACGTGAAGCGTATGCGATTACCTTTTCGCGTTGCATTAATACACAACCCAGACCTTAAATAGATGCATCACAATACACCACAAAATCATCGGTTCCTTCCGAAAGAGCTAAAATAGGTGCACTGCAAAGTTTCTGTTTGAGATGCTGGAAAGCTGATTCTTGGTTATCGCCCCAGTTATAGGCTTTTCCTTTTTGAGTTAGGGCGGTGAGAGGCTGCGCAATCTTTGAAAATCCTTCGATAAAACGACGGTAATATCCAACCAATCCCAGAAATTGTCGCACCTCAGTCGGAGTCGTCGGTGCTGCCCAATTCTTGATGGCTTCTATTTTGGACGGGTCGACATGTATCCCTTTTTCATTTACCACATGCCCTAGAAACTGAACCTCTCGAATCCAAAATTCACATTTGGAAAACTTAGCATAAAGTTGCTCTTGCTTAAGTAGTTCCAAAATTAGACGCAGATGTTCTTCATGTTCTTCCTCGTTCTTGGAATAAATAAGGATGTCATCGATGAAAACGATAACAAACTGGTCAAGGTAAGGCTTACACACACGGTTCATGAGATCTATGAATACCGCGGGCGCGTTGGTTAAACCGAAAGGCATGACCATAAATTCGTAATGGCTGTACCTCGTTCTGAATGCAGTCTTAGAGATATCTTCTTCTCGGACTCTTAACTGATGATAGCCGGACCTAAGATCTATTTTGGAATAGAAACTTGATCCTTGGAGTTGATCGAAAAGGTCATCAATACGAGGTAAAGGGTAGCGGTTCTTGATTGTAACTTTATTCAGCTCCTGGTAATCAATACACATACGGAATGTACCGTCCTTCTTCTTGACAAATAATACCGGAGCTCCCCACGGTGATGAACTAGGTCGGATGAAACCTTTATCCAATAAGTCTTGCAATTGAGTGGACAGTTCCTGCAATTCACTGGGCGCTAATCGATAAGGTGCCCGAGCAATCGGTACTGCTCCGGGTGCTAAGTCAATTTGGAATTCAACCTGGCGGTGTGGTGGCAAACCGGGCAGATCCTCGGGAAATACTTCCAAAAATTCACGCACAACGGGAATATCTTCGATCTTCTTCTCTTCTGACGGCTGCTCAGCAACAAGGGCCAAAATAGCCGTATGCCCCTTTCGAAGACATTTTTGTGTTTTCATTAAGGATATAATGCCCATGACTGCACCAACTCTTTCACCTTGGATGGAAAGGGTTTCTCCATTCGAGAGAGGTACACGTACAATCTTCTAACGACAGATAATTTCGGCTTGGTTTTTAGATAGCCAATCCATGCCAACAATTATATCAAAACTACCAAGTATGACCGGCATAAGGTCGATATCAAATGTATATGTAGCTAGCTCAAGTTTACATCCTTTAAGTATATGAGTTGCCTCAATTATTTGACCGTCAGCTATCTCTATTGTATACTTATCTTCTAATAGAGATGAAGTTCCTTTTATCATATTACTAAATTTCTTAGATATAAAACTTCTATCGGCACCGGTGTCAAAAAGGACAGAAGCAAATAAATTATTTATGAGGAACTTACCGGTAACCACATTATGGTCGTAACGGGCTTCTCCAGATCCTAGTACGAAGGCTCGTCCCTTCGCACCATTTCCTCCCCCATTGCCATTATTTCCACCATTCCCATTGTTATTGTGGTTAGGGTTGTGATATCCATTACCCCCTTTCTTTAACCGAGGACAGTTCTTCCGAATATGCCCTTCCTTTCCACACTCAAAGCAAGCCCTAGTAGACTCCGGTTGTTGAAAGGGTTGTTTAGTTTGTAATTCACCCCTGCAGTCCTTAGCAGCATGGCCTATTTTACCGCACCTCTGGCAACGATTGCAGAACCCAAAGTGGTGTAAGTTACACTTGTTATACTCTGGGGACTTTCCCACATAACCACCCTGGTTTTGGCAAGAAGAGGTCGACTGATTGAAGTTCTTGGTAGGCTCGAACCTACGTTGTTGTTGTTGTTGCTGTTGGTTAAACTGTTGCTGGTTGGGTTGGGGTCCTTTGGAGTGGGAGTTAGAGTGGTTGTGGATGTTGGAATGGTGATCGAACTTGCGTTTGTGGCTATCGGTGGGTTTAGCAATTGAACCTCTTGGAGGTAAAGTTCCCTGTGTCACTGCCTGATCGGTCAATTTGTGAGCAAGTCTGATGGTCTGTTGGATGGTGGTAGGGTTGGATGAGGTCACCATGCTTTGAATCTGAGGTACCAAACCTCCAATGTATAGTTCAATCCGTTTGTAATCCGGAGTCACCATGTGTGGCCACATGGTGGCAAGTTCGTGCGAACGGGTGGTGTATAGTTCAATTTCCGAACCCTCCATCTTAAGGTTCCAGAACTCTCCCTCTAGCTTTTGAATTTCATCTCGTGGGCAGTATTCTTCTTTCATCATTGTTTTAAATTCCTCCCACGGGAGTCCATTTGCCATTGCTAGTCCCAACATTTGAACTTGGGCATTCCACCATGTTAGGGTCGGGCCTTCCAAAGTTCCAGCAGCAAATTTCACTTGGTTAGCCACGGGGCAGTTGCACATGGCTATTACTGATTCAACCTTCTCAAACCAGCAAAGTAATCCAACGGCTTCTTCAGCTCCACTAAAGGTGTGGGGCTTGCAGTCCATGAATGCCTTGAAAGTGCAGGCTGGCTGTTGATTTTGCTGATTTTGCTGGCCTGGATTTAGAAATACGAATTGAATTGGAATTATAGAGTTTAGAAAGATGTTCTTAGGAGCAGGAATTGACACTACTAGTCAATAGTTAAAGCATTTACCTGCAGCATTCTGTGCTGCTAGGGCCTCTGCCACACTATTGTTTATCAAAGCTGCTAGTTCTGCTGCCGTCATGTTGATGGTACCACGACCACCGGCACGGCCTCCTCGTCCTCTCCCAGACATGTTTCTTCACAATCACAAATGAAAACAATGAGAAATATATCGCATATTAAACATTATTCAGGTACGGGTAAGGAAATACAACATCTAATATTTTGAAAATTAAATAAATTGTAAGGCTACAAAATAAATAACTCAAATATTAAACTTCTCATGCTTTTATTGGATGGGAACAACCTTACCCATCTAGGTTTGAAAAGAGAAATAACATAAGCAGAAGCAAACATGAAAAGAAGATAGATTAGAAAGATCCTCAAACATCCTCGTCATCAGAAGAGACATATGAATGTGCATCATCAATCTCCACTGGTTCTTCCTCAGCTGGTTCCCCCTCTAAGGGTTCCTCCTCGAAGGGCTCCTCCTCAAAGAGCTCCTCCTCAAAGGGTTCCTCCTCATCGTCAGATACTGGAATGTCTTCCGGGTGTAGGGCCGCTTGCAGTTGGGCTTCCAAGTGAGTTACCCTCTCTTGAAGGCCTTCAGCAGTGTGGTTTGCCACATGTAGCTGAGCTTCCATAGCAGCTAATCTCTCCAGAACTCCTTGCATATCGTCATCCATAGTGTCAGCCCTCGTCTCTAGGTGTGCCACACGATCCACTAAAAGGTTGTGGACATGGTCCGTTGCAGCTAATTCGGTAGTCAAATGTTCTATTCCTACCCTATTCTTCTCTACTTGGGGTCTATTCTCCATAAGTTTAGGTATCTCCTCGGTGGCATCTTGTACAAAACTTAATTCCTTTAACATATAGGACACGAATGCTGCGAAGGCTTGTTCCATGGTGCATGGTAAGCTAGGCAAGGTAGATGATGAAGACGTGGATCCAAAGTACGGTGATGGAACATCTCCCATTTCGATCCACCTTTGGATCATATGTGGGTACATATCCCAATTGAGAGCATAATCCAATGCTCGTACGTTGCTCGATTCGCCTTGATCAATTGAGGTAGTCCGGCGCCTTTTGGGCTCCGAGGATGAGGGTACAGGTGCCTTATGCCCTGATGCGTTAGGTGATGAAGGTGGTGTTGAAGACATGATCCTGCAACATTTTGTATAAGTACCAAACATCCAAATGTCATGTAACTAATGTATGAGGCTATAGTCTAGTATGCAATCATAGTTCTCTATAACCAATGTCTCTAATACCAATCTGTCACACCCCCAATTTCAACTAACGGAGTATTACCGTTTGGGAAGTGACAAGCCAGGATCTCAGACACTAGTTACATTGAACGACTCTACATGGGACTCAAAATGAAAATATCTTTTAAATCAGAGTATCAATGCGGAAGCGTAAAGAAAGTAAATGCGTAAAATACGCACTCCCAAAACCAAAGTCCAAAAGTCCAAACGTCCAACCAAACAAAGTACATTAAAATAATTCGATCAACATAAATAGACACAAAGCAAAGTAGTTGAATCCCATGCATGCCCTAACGTGCACATGTGTCTTAGCTTAGCGTCCTGAGAAAACATGTAAGAAAAAGTGTCAACACGAGGTTGGTGAGTTCACAGGTATCAAATAAATAAGTAAACGTTACTAGATTTATGATCATTCAATATGTATCTATAGGTAGCTAACCTATGTTCATGTTTTAGCTCAAGTGCTCGCAACCGAAACTGACTGTTTGTTTATTGCCTCCTGCCAGGTTCTATCAATACTGGCCATGTGAATAGGCTAACATTTCACCCGTTCGATATCCGATCGAGTTAGCGCGACTAACGCGGGTGGGATTTGTCAAACCCAATAGTACTACTAAACAGTACCTCGCTAAGATCCATATTAACGGTTCGAAATAAGATGAGGACTTTCTGTGATAGCATGTTACACTTAGCTTTAACATTGATAGCATATGAAATACAAAATCTAAAAATCAGTTTAAGCATGTTTTCTCCCTCAAGTTAAAAGCAGTAAAAAGGGGCCGTGAAACTCACCTGCTTGGCGTTGAAGGTAGTTTCACACTAGAAGTAAATTGGAACCACGAGTGTAAGTCTCAAACGACTTACGAATGCCCTAAAATTATAAACACATAAATTAGGGATAAAGATTGGGAATTGTGATAGCGACACGGAAAGAGGAATGTCCTAAGGAAACGTTCTAATTTTCAAGAGTAAACGAACGGGTCCACGGGGATATAAATTCCTTAATTTATTATTATGATATATATATATATACGTTACGCGACGAATGACAAAAATAATAATAAATATAATCGAGTGTTTTGTCATTCACAAAAATTAGGAAAATAATATAATTTAATATATTATTTTTAGATTCGAAAGAACATTCTAATTACTCGTTTGGGGTACAAAATAATAAATATATTATTTTTATGAACGTAGCAATGCGAGTAAATAATATAACTAATTATATTATTATTTAGTTTCAAATGTTACACGAGGTTGTAAAACGATACGAAGTAATATATGTATATACATTATTAAATAACACGAGTCACGGTTTGAAACTAAACGTATTATTTTATACAAATTTGTGGCTTAAAATAATATAAACATATTATTTTTACTTGGGGATAATAACAATAAATTATTTATAAAAGTGGGTATAATATATAAAAATATGTTAATAATTCAAACCCGAGCCTACGGGTTGTTTTCAGGGTAAAAACACAATTGTATAATATTATAATATTATAGGGTTTGATTTTTATTAATTAAATATTAACAGAAAAAATGTTTAAAAATGATTGTGGGAGCCCGGACTCGAACCCGGGTCTCTCCCACACACGCACACTGTCTTAACCAATCCGCCCGCTAGGGCAATCGCGTTATGATCCGGTGGGAAATGCTTTTAATCCTTTTCACCGAGAGCCCCCCCTTTTTCCCCATTTAAACCGCGATCGAACCCAAAGCCATCCAAATCCGACCGATTTCGATCGCGATTGAACCTGTGGACTTAGGGGTTATGTAATTCGGACATTTTCGGTCCTGCACACATGATTAATTGTAAAAGCATCTCGTTTATGATCAATAAATTTCCGTTTTGAAAACCAAAACCCTAGATTTAAACACAAGATCAGATTGATTAACTTCTGTAAAATTAAATATTGAATCCATAGGGCTTTCGATGTACTAGTGATTACGAATCTAATGGTGTATTTTAATTGTGTTATAATTAGGTCTAGGATCAAAAACCCCAATTCAAGTCCATGATGAACCCTAGATTACGGATTGATATCAATTCAATATAATTCGATTCAATTGGTGTGGGGGTTTCAACAAGTAGGCAATCACGAATCTAAACATATGAAACAATTGGATTTTAATCGTGTTTAAGATAGAAAGCCCCAATTTGGTTTCATATGAACCCTAGATTACGGGTTGTGGTTAATTTGATGGTATGAGCCCCAATTAACTTAGGGCTTTCATTCTATGAGTAAAAACGAAACTATAGGTGTCAATAGTTACCGGATTGGATGTCGAATCGGTGTTTCGACCAAATGAATGTCGACGGCAACGAGCTTGATTTCCGATGACTCCCGCAGTTTCTCCGATTGAATTGGCGTGTGCAAAAGTTCCACAGACGATCGATTTAAGTGGGTAGGGGTTCGATTTCAAGAATAGCGATCAAATTGATACGCATTTGTGTGTATAGAAGCCGAATACGACGGTTACGACTATTAACGTCCATTATTTGCTTTAATTCGAGTAATGATGTTGAAAAACGGTTCGTATACGATTGTTTATTGCATTAGGGAGTAATTTAGTTATGAATTCGAATAGAAATCGATTTATTGAGCTTGATTTCGGATTATAGGTCACGATTGACTTTTTACAAGTCAACATGAACAATTTGAATTGATTTTGACTTTGATAGTCAACAAATCAGGTTTTGCATATTTACATGACTAGTCCCTATAGTTTGAGATAAAAAAAATGACAGAACTATTCCTTGAGGTTTGAATTTGAGTTAACTGAGTTAGGATTTAACTAGATTTGGTTAACGGGGTTAACCTAAAAAGTCGGATTGTCACATCATTCCCTAGTTGAAAGAATTTTCGTCCTGAAAATTAAAATAAATAAAAAAAATTTCTGAGGTTTCACATCATTCCCTAGTTGAAAGAATTTTCGTCCCGAAAATTAAATAGTACCTTAGGAATTTGACGCGGCTTGAACAGATTAGGATATTTGCGCATCATCTGATCCTCGCGCTCCCAAGTGAATTCTGGTCCGCGTTTCGAGTTCCAACAGACTCGAACAATAGGGATCTTACTGTGCTTTAACGTTTTAACTTCCCTATCCATAATTTCCACAGGTTCTTCGATGAAGCGTAACTGTTCATCAACGTGTAGTTCCTCAAGAGGAACTGTGAGTGATTCGTCTGCCAGGCATTTCTTTAAATTTGAGACGTGAAAGACGTTGTGTACACCACTAAGTCTTTCAGGTAGGTCCAGTTGGTACGCGACTGGTCCAATTCTCTTTAATATTTTGAAAGGTCCAACGTAACGAGGATTCAGTTTTCCTCGTTTCCCGAAACGAATGACACCTTTCCAAGGTGAGACTTTGAGTAAAATCATGCCACCTATTTGAAATTGCAAAGGTTTACGACGCTTTTCGGCATAGCTCTTTTGACGATCACGAGCTGCCGCCATACGGTTTCTAATTTGAACGATCTTTTCGGATGTTTCAAATACAAGTTCAGGACCTGTGAGTTGGCTATCCCCAACCTCGGTCCAACAAATGGGAGAACGGCATTTCCGTCCATAAAGTGCTTCAAATGGAGCTGCCTTGATGCTAGTGTGATAACTGTTGTTGTAGGAGAACTCCACCAACGGTAGGTGAGACTCCCAAGTGTTACCGAAATCGATCACACAAGCTCGTAGCATGTCCTCCAGAGTTTGGAAATGCTTTTAATACTTTTCACCGAGAGCCCCCCCTTTTTCCCCATTTAAACCGCGATCGAACCCAAAGCCATCCAAATCCGACCGATTTCGATCGCGATTGAACCTGTGGACTTAGGGGTTATGTAATTCGGACATTTTCGGTCCTGCACACATGATTAATTGAAAAAGCATCTCGTTTATGATCAATAAATTTCCGTTTTGAAAACCAAAACCCTAGATTTAAACACAAGATCGGATTGATTAACTTCTGTAAAATTAAGTAATGAATCCATAGGGCTTTCGATGTACTAGTGATTACGAATCTAATGGTGTATTTTAATTGTGTTATAATTAGGTCTAGGATCAAAAACCCCAATTCAAGTCCATGATGAACCCTAGATTACGGATTGATATTAATTCAATATAATTCGATTCAATTGGTGTGGGGATTTCAACAAGTAGGCAATCACGAATCTAAACATATGAAACAATTGGATTTTAATCGTGTTTAAGATAGAAAGCCCCAATTTGGTTTCATATGAACCCTAGATTACGGGTTGTGGTTAATTTGATGGTATGAGCCCCAATTAACTTAGGGCTTTCATTCTATGAGTAAAAACGAAACTATAGGTGTCAATAGTTACCAGATTGGATGTCGAATCGGTAGGTTTCGACCAAATGAATGTCGACGGCAACGAGCTTGGCTTCCGATGACTCCCGCAGTTTCTCCGATTGAATTGGTGTGTAAAAAGTTCCACAGACGATCGATTTAAGTGGGTAGGGGTTCGATTTCAAGAATAGCGATCAAATTGATACGCATTTGTGTGTATAGAAGCCGAATACGACGGTTACGACTATTAACGTCCATTATTTGCTTTAATTCAAGTAATGATGTTGAAAAACGGTTCGTATACGATCGTTTATTGCATTAGGGAGTAATTTAGTTATGAATTCGAATAGAAATCGATTTATTGAGCTTAATTTCAGATTATAGGTCACGATTGACTTTTTACAAGTCAACATGAACAATTTGAATTGATTTTGACTTTGATAGTCAACAAATCAGGTTTTGCATATTTACATGACTAGTCCCTATAGTTTGAGATAAAAAAAAATGACAGAACTATTCCTTGAGGTTTGAATTTGAGTTAACTGAGTTAGGATTTAACTGGATTTGGTTAACGGGGTTAACCTAAAAAGTCGGATTGTCACAGGTTGCATTAAAAAAGACATTTATAGTGCGATACCAAAGATAAAAAACGAAACGAGAGTCAATACAGATTCTGGAAAACATGCTTTCTTCAAAAAAATACGTCTACTATACTCGGGAAGATCATGCCACAAATATTGTGGAGGAGATATTCTTTGTTCATCCAAAATCGTACGAGATGTGGCGTGCGTTCCCGCACGTGTTGATGATCGACGCGACGTACAAAACAAACATATATAGACTTCTATTTGTCCAAGTGGTCGGTGTGACCTCCACACACTAGTCGTTTTGCGTCGCTCATGCATTTATATCAAAAGAACGGGAGGAAAACTTCGTCTGGGTGCTACTGCAAATAAAAGCAATGTTGCAAAAGTGTATGGAGCCGTTCAGTCGAAACCATATAGTTTCGATTGAACATTTTTTCACTTGAAACTAGGTAGTTTCGGTTGAACAAATGTTCAATCGAAATTTATCTTGTTTTTTTATTTATTTTCAAATTGTTCTGACTATTTCGTTTTAATACAGGTGGCAGAATCCCGCTACATGCGTTGGACGTCTTCTGGAGGAAACTTGATTTAAAACTGTCGTTTGTCGATGATGAAAATGTAGACGTGGATAAAGTACTTGGTCAAGTGGGAAACAAAATTATGTCACAACCCGATCAGGTCAAAAGAAGTATGCTATCGAGAATCGCATGGGTGGTCTTTCCGAGCAAAAGTAACAAGAAAGCGCCTGTGGTACTAAAAGATACTCGCGGTCGTCCAACTTTGAAAAAGCAACAACAAAGGAAACAGGATGTCACGAGAAACAGCTCATTCATAGGATCCCAACAAAGCAAATGTGACTCTACGAGACACAGCTCGTACATTGCGTCACAAGACTCTATACAAGCTAGTTCGGTCATTCAACACCGTCGTTCAACGAAGGGTAAAGGAAAGCAACCACAAGATGATAACGCCCATCTTGGTTTTCCATTGATTATGGGGAAAGATGCGGTTAACAATATAAATTGTTTTAAGGATTCGATACCGTCTACGTTTCATCCGTACATTTCACATATACATGATGTAAATCCCGACGGTAACTGTGGTTTTTGATCGGTAGCTTTGGGCTTAAGGTTAAATGAAAACCGGTGACTTTTTATTCGACAACAACTTCTACAGGAGATGGACAATAAAGAGAAATGGTGGAGAACTGTTTTTGACAGAGTCGCCTTTCAAGAGTATGATAGGCTACGTCACACGATAGATTGGCAGGATGTGAAAGCCGCACCAGTTAGTCGTTGGAATTCGATGCCATACACAGGACTCCTAATTGCTCAAAGATTTGGGGTGATTGTTCATCTTTTAAGCATCGCCGGTAATCAAACATTTTTTCCATTGTGGTTTGGTCCTAACGTTCACACTCAACATCAAATCGTATCGTTAGTTCACGTCAACAGGGCTCATTTCATCCACGTCAAGTTAGACGGAGATTTTCCGATTCCCACGCCGAATGCACTTTGGAATTTGCACCGAAATGATAATGCAGCAAAATGGGAAAATATATACAGTGATCGTATTGAACGATTTAAGAAAATAATGGCTACTAATAGATCTAGATTTTCACAATACGTCATGAATCACGGATGATGTTTATTTAATATTGTATTTTATCTGATTAATTTTAATTATTTTTGGATTTGTTTTATTTGTCATTTTAATTATTTTAAATTAATTTTAACTTAATTATAATTAATATTTTATTAGTTTTTTTTTTTAATTTTAATTAATTATTAATTAAATATAACTAATTTTAATTAAATATTCTATACGCCACATATAGCCCAATACGTGGCGTATAGACTTGAATTAGAGAGAATTTAAAATTTTTAAATCTAAGATATTTTAAAGGCTATACGCCACGTATGGCTCATGTTCTCGGCAACTTGGCCTTCGTATGGATTGGTTGCCCGCGTATGGCTTGGGTTGCCCGGTAACAGGCCTGCGTATGGCTTGAGTTGCCTGTGTATGGCTTGGTTACCCGGTAACAGCCTATACGCTACGTATAAGTCTATACGTGACGTATAGGTTTTAAAAAAAATTATTTATTATTATTATTAATTATTTTTATTATTTAAAATAAAAATAAAATATTATTATTATTTATTTTTATTATTTAAAATAAAAAAAATATATTAATATTATTTATCATTATTTAAAATAAAAAATTATTTTTATTATTTAAAATAAAAAAATATATTAATATTATTTAAAATTAAAAAAACAATTAATTATTATTTAAAATAAAAAATTATTTATTATTAATTTAAAATAAAAAATTAAAAACAATTAATTATTATCAGATATGGCGGATCATGATGATGATATTCAGATGGAGCAGCTAGACGATCTTGCGCACTACCATTTTCTAGATTTCCGGCCGATTCGGAGGCGTATGCCCGGTGCCAGAAGCTCCGGGAGGTGCGGTTGGGCCCAGGAACGGCAGTCGATTGGGGGCTCCTCGAGGAGGTACAGGAGGCCGAGCGGGCTAGGGCCATCATCGGCCAGGACACGTCATGGTCGCGTCTTTTTGATATTTCGTTCACGGAGACCTACCGAGAGGTGGTCGTCGAGTTTCTTTCGACGTTTATCTACTCAGAGGCTGGGCTGCAGCCTCTTCCTGGGGAGGCGCCGGATATGGATCCGGATCATATTTCCTTTTCTATCTTTGGGACCGTTTACCGTCAGACCCTCCGTTAGTGGGCCGTCACGACGGGCTTCTACCACGAGCCTGAGACGATCATGCCACTTTTCACCGAGGCGGTGACGGAGGTGGACAAGGAGGAACTCCTTGTTTTTTGGGGATTGATTTCAGATAGTCCTTGGTTGGGTACCAAGGGGAGGGTCTCGGGGATTAGAGACCCTTTATATAGATATCTGCACCGGCTTATTTCGACGTCGATCGCACCGCGTCTGAAAAGCCGTGAGTGGTGCACCGATAGAGACCTCTTCTTTCTCTGTTGTCTGCTTACTGGCAGGCGGTGCGACCTATCGACGTGCCTGGCGCTTTATTTTGCATCTGCCTATATGCGGTAGAAGCACGGGCTTTTGTATGGCGGTGCTTTCATCACGCAGATCATGCGGTCGGTTACACCATTTGACGTGCATGAGCCTGCGATGTTACCGGCCATTCCCCCTGTCCGATTAGACCATCGCACGGCGAGCGGCATGCGCATCACGCACCGATTCCCGCAAGGCCTTCGGTTCGTAGGGGCCGTCCAGGACCAGGTTTGGGTCCCGGTGCCGTTGCCGCAGATGCCTGGACAGGGGGACCCGCCTATGCCTCATCCTCTACAGGGTGTGGCGATGGAGGACACGTCGTCACACGTCGAACCCATCCACGACCATCTTCCACTGCATCCGCGACACGTACGTCGGTCTGTTAGGCTGGAGAGGTCTACCCAGGCATTGCTTGATGGCCTTGTTGCCGACTCACGGCGACAGGGTCGTCAACTTGATCGCATGGAGGACCTGATTATGTGGGCGGTTGGACAGATCGTTGATCTGTCACGAGCCGCCGGCATCGAGCCACGACCACTACCACCGCCACGTCATTATCCGGACGACCCCGTTCAGGATGAGGGCGGAGCCGGTCAGGGTGACGGCGGAGCCGGTTAGGTTTAGTTCTTTTATTTGTATTTTGTTACTTTCGTTGTTATGTATGTAAAACATTTTGATGTATATATTTAATTTTTTGATGTAATGTACATAATGTTTAGTTTATTTGTTTGGTTGTAATGTTTAATATTTTGTTTGGTTTGTAATGTTTAATATTTTGTTTGGTTTGTAATGTTTAATATTTTGTTTGGTTATACTGCAAAAATATAATAAATGTTTAAAAAAATATAAAATATATAAAATTTATAAATAGATAACAAACTTATATTAACAAAATTATATAAATTAAAATAAAAATAAACAAAATATAAAAAAAATATAATTAAATAAAAAATACATGTATGTGGCGTATAGGGAAATACGCCCATATTTTGTTTGGTTATACTGCAAAAATATAATAAATGTTTAAAAAAATATAAAATATATAAAATTTATAAATAGATAACAAACTTATATTAACAAAATTATATAAATTAAAATAAAAATAAACAAAATATAATTAAATAAAAAATACATGTATGTGGCGTATAGGGAAATACGCCACGTATAAGATTCATAAACTCACAAATCTTTCAACTTTTGAAGTAAAAATATAACCCGTGCCTCATACGCTGCGTATAGGTCAATACGCCACGTATTGGACCAGCCGCCAGACAGAGAATGACATGTGGCATTCTGTTGTCAGTGACTAAACTCTATATCGTATTGCCCTATACGAGGGCGTATAGGGCGGCGGCGGGTCCAATTAGCAATATTCCGTGTCTCATTAGAATCCCCCTATAATAAAAGTTGCGTTATGAATGATGGACATCATCGTACTCTTCGGACAACGATGTATGCTGAATGACGGGTAGAAACTGATCCAAACATGACCAGTGTATATACTCTCGTCAAACACATCAATTCTAATCTAGACACAATTCAAACACATGTAACCCAAACATGACACGTGTAACTTATTTATTGATAGGTCTAAACGAGTTGGTGGGTTGTGATCAAGTTGTAAGCGGGTTAATGGGTCATAAACAGATTGGCAGGTTGTGAACGAGTTTGGAATAAAGTTGTAAACGGTTAAACCAGTATAAATAGGTTGTCGGGTTGAACTTATAGATTATATGTTTTTTAAGAAATTATTACTAAACCTTAAAAAGCAAGGTCATTGAAACCGTGTCTTACAAATTTTAACATCCCGCCGCAGCGCGCGGGTACACACCTAGGGGTGCTCAAAACCAAATATCCGAAAATTTCGGAGAGTGGATTTTATTATCCGAATCCGTATTCAAAATTTTGAATATCCGAAATTTCGGATACGGATTTGGATAATAATTCGGATATCCAGAATTTGAAAAAAAAATTTGGAAATTTCAACAGAGGTGACAAAAATCAGAAAAACATACATGAAAATCTTGGTCTCTTTACGATCAAAATGTTGGGCCAACACATACTCATATCAAGTGTAGTTTAGAGATCTGTGAGAATCAAAATGCAATCTCAAAACCATCCAAACAGTTATGTATAAAGTTAAAGGTTATACAATACAAATCTTAATGTCTGTACCAAAACGAAGGGTGGCGCCGTGGTGGCCGTTGGCGGAATGAAGGGTACTAGCGGCGGAACAGAGTTATTCATCTAAGGGTACTTACGGCGATCAGCAGAATGAAGGGGTAACGCCATGGCGGACGTCTTCGGAAGTGAGGAGAACGCAGAGGAGGAGACAAGAGTGGTGGTTGCGCTTCTATCTACTACAGAAATGAGATTGAGAATCCCAGCCTTGGACTTTTAGGGTTAGAACTTAAAAAAAATAATATTTAATTTAAATATATAATAAATAATTAAAAAATAATATATTTCCGATTCGGATATCCGAAATATCCGAAATTTTTCAATATTAATATACGAATCTGAAAACTCGGATATCCGAATTTTCGGATAGTTCAGATTTGGAATTTTGGATAATTCGGTTTCGGATTCGGATATTTTTGAACACCACTATCCACACCCACTAGTTTGAATAAAAAGCTAAAGACAACTAATTAAGGTCTTATTTATAAAAGATTCTCTATTGATACATCTGTCAGCTGTTCTTAAAGACCACTTCAGGAGTCAAAACTATGGATCCTCATAACCTTATGCTTTTAAAAGATCATAACAATTTCATTAAGAATAAAGGCATCACCTATTTCTCTTTCTTATTCTTATGTATGACTTTACCTTAGCTCTTAAGCAAATGAAACGCAAAAGCATTCGACTTCCAGACACGAAAAAGTAAATGCAACCTAAAACTTTTGATCGTACAAACGAGTTTATGATCTGGAGGCATCAGCTTCATGAACAACATAACAAACATGCTAGCATGGCAGATTAAAGCGGTACACTTTTTAGTAACATTGTTCAAACATCCTAAACCAGTAACATAACAAGAATATCCAGCAAGAGACTGCAGACTAGGCAAATATGGGGAAGAAGAAATAGATAATTATAACCGTTCTGAATATCTAAATGAGGTATGCAATAGGGGAAACAGATGTTACACCAAAACGCAATCTCATTCATCCTTTGATGGTGCTGGAGGAGGTGGAGTGCCCTCAGCTCCCATTTCTGCTCTAAGATCATTGATGCTCTGCTCCAACTCGCTAATCCTTTCTCCCATCTCATCGAGTGCATTGTTGTTAAGGTAACTTGAGAGAAATGAGTAATAATAACAATAATAATTGTAATAAACAGTTACTTATCAGTTCAGTTTTCATAATATTTTGACCATCCAATTGTAATAAACAGGTATGCAAAAAGGATATTTTTTGAAACGATAGAGTCCGACATTGTTTGGAATCTGTTTTGCTGCAAAGAGAAAACTGGTCAGTACAAATTTGAAGAGTAATTGTACTGTAAATGGAACCACACTAGCATTTGCAAGCTTACCATCTGCTGGAGAAGAGTTTGAACCTGCCAAAACAATGGTTTTAGTACTATTAGTTAATGTTGGAAAATTGCAATCTAGAAGTTGTAACTAAGAAATGGAATTCCTGTGAACTAAACAACTCTGATGCGACATTGTGAAAGAAAATAGACATAGATCTGAAGTAACACAAGGACATGATATAGGCCATATGATAGCTTTAATAGGTGAATAATCATTCATTAGAATTGCATTGACATGTAATGTAGCAACCGACAATATTGCCCGCTTTGCTCATAAGGAGCTCAAGTCTTTGTTTTTGGTTGCCTAAGTGGTGATTTCCCAAGAGGTCACCCATCTTGGAATCTTGGTTTTAAAAAGCGCGAGGTGCAAAGCGTAAACGGTAGCACAATTTATTTATATATATATAGGGGAAGGATCATAAGAAAACTCAATGTTCATGAGAAAACAAAAAAACTACTTATTTAAGGTAAAAAAAATAATAAAAAAATCATAACTCAAAAAATAAATCAAAAATTAAAAAACTGCTTCGGAGCCCTTGTTTCCCACGTCGTCCTCGTTCAAAAAAAAAACTCGAAAAGTAGTGGGTTTAGCTTTTGGACTTACTTTTTTTGGGTTTAGTTTAGCTTTTAGGTTAGGTTTTTGGAGGGGTGGGGCGGGGTGGGGGGTTTAGGTTTTTGAGGGGTGGGTGGGGGGTTTAGGTTTTTGGGGGGGTGGGTGGGGGGTTTAGGTTTTTGGGGGGTGGGTGAGGGGGTAGGTGGGGTGGGGTGGGGTGAGTTTTTGGGTGGGGGTGGAGTGCCGGGGGGGGGGGGGGGTTAGGTTTTTGAGGGTGGGTTCGGGTTTTGGGTGTACTACACATATGCAGTAGGAGTTTTTTGGTTTTCTCATGAAAATGAGTTTTCTAGTGAACTCACCCCTATATATATATATTTATATTTCTCATATGTTTCTAGCATCGCTTACGTAAAATTTAGACATAAATAAGCTCTATATATGGTTTAATATGAAAATAACTGACATATACAACCTAAAAAGATATATATACAACAGCCTGATGCACAAAACCTTCCCCTGTACAAGAAGCACGCCTCAATACTACGCCTCATGCCACTTTTCCGTGAGCCTCACGCGCCTTTTGTACACACTACCTGAGGTCGCCTCGCGCCTAGGCCTGCCGTATTAAAACCTAGCTTGGAATTACTCATAAGCACGTTTAATTGTGGAATTTTAGTGGTATTTGAGGTCACGTGGAAGGAACGATGTGGATTTGCCTAAGGTCTCACATGTAAGAATAGATTTTAACCTTGCAAAATTGAAAAGATAAGAGTACAAAGAACTTACAAACTGTGTCATGTCAGCAGTATTTTGCTTACCTTCTCCTGAATCTTTTGCTTCCTGTAACAAAAACTTGTTCAATAATCCTTTCTATAGTAAGCAAATTGTTTCAAATCCACATGTGCAAAACAAACATATGCAATTTATAATTAACCACAAATATCAAACTTGTAAGAATTCCTCACAATCGCAAATTGAAAACTCTAATGAAACAGAAAATGATCATCCCTTGACATTTCAAAACCGGATCAATTATTATATAAATTAAAGAGGAATCAATCTGTTCTTAAGCTACGAGCTTCAGATTCAAAAAAACAAGTATAAATCCTTCCTTCCATTGCAGATCTGTAATTAATATCTATGGACGAAACAATAACCGGACGATTTGTGCATATAAACTCACGCATTAAGCAGAAACAAGTAATAATAACGAAATTAATAATTGTTACGACACTCAAATGAAGAAAAAGTCATGATTCTCCTTGAAATTGCTCATGAATCGAACAAATTCCGGATTATGAATGTTGCGATTGTCATGTCAATGGAAGATATGAACATAATCATAGAAATCATCATGAAACAAACATCGATCGGAAAGAAGGATTTGCGTACCATTTTTGTAGTGAATGTGAATCAATTCAGCGCTCTGTGGCTCCTTGCTCCCACTGTTAGGGCGGTTTCTGCAATTGCGTTCCTTTGATCGTTCGCTTTACCTTTCGCAAAATTACCACTTTGCCACTGCGTTTGATTATTAAAAATAAAACTAGAATGAAGCCTCGCGCTTTGCGGCGGCTTCCGAACGATAGTGCTAACTTTTACATACGCGTGTTGTGGTGTGTGAAACCGTGGAAGAAACTAACGTTTTTGAAAGCTTATAAAATAAAGCAAAAACCTTTGGTAAACTCACCCTACGCAAGAAGAGAGTATAATATTTATGGTTGTAAATTAAAACATAAGAATTTTTTTTGCATGGAAGCCTTTAAAACCGGCCAAAGAGTAGGGTCGCGGGTTTTAAACTCGCATCGCCTGCTGAAGCGTAAACCACGAATACCACTACGCCAAAAAGTATGCAACAAAATGCGTATACATTATGACTATCTACTTATAAACTTTGAACAGTTTCATTATAACCCATATAAGAAAAGTTAAACCGTAGAGTTATAGAAAAAGAAAAAAAATAAGGAAAAAAAAACCATAAAGAAAACAAAAAATCATGGTAGGAGCCAGGTTAGAAGCAGCAACGTCACTTGAGTTGGCAGCTAGTGAAAATACCAGTTGGGCTAATGCCAATATTTGTTAATTCCCTCATCCATATGCCTTTATTTACATTAGAAAATTGTGAAAAAAAGAAAAAAAAATGCATTGACCACTTGTACCAAAAGCTTATCAAAAAGTAAATTTTGAACAGTGATTTTGTGAGTGTGCTCACATTTAAATTTTAATATCTAATAAATAACTAGACATCTTTCGTCGTTTTTTAAAGTCAAATTTTTTTTAAAAATTAATATATTTTCTTTCTTTTCTTATAAAAGTCTTTAAATAATTTTTTTACACATAAAAATAAAGATACTCTCTTTCTTTTTTACAAAAGTCCATCAATAAATTTTTGCACATAAAAAATAAACATATTTTTTATTTTTTCTCACAAAAATCACTCGGCAATTATTTACTGTAGCAAATGAATCGACAGAACCAATACAAAGGTAATCAATCGACAATTTCATTATGTAAAGAGATTATTTGTAATCAAATTAAATCCATTTTGTAAAAATACTTATAAAATATGTGAAAACATATAAACAATCAAATCGTTTTGCAATTGAATCGCTTGTTTTGCTCTTGGTTATGTTGGTCAATTTCTTTTGTCTTGCTTTTGCCGATTCATTTCATAGGGTAAATAGTTGTGATTCTACTTCATCGTTTTACTTTTAAAAAAATCTACTTCATCTTATGACGGGGTTTTTGATGCATACAAGTATTTTTGTTGGAACGTTGATACATCACTAATGGAATCCTTAGAGTATCCCACTACCTGATAAAAGGATCTTGTCATTATCGGTATAAAAAGTCTTTCCTTCATGTTCGAACTTACCAATGAGGCCCTATCGATAAGTATTACACAGAAGAAATCAATTATAGATATTAATACAATTAGATCCGTTTTTCATTGACAGATTTGGAATTTGTGATCCCAAGGTAAGATTGGTCCAGAAGTCATCAATTTTGGTATTTTTCTACTTCATCTTGGGTGATATTAGGGCCTTTTCATCTTGGTCAAATATTCACACAATAAATCGGAATAAGAATTAGGACCAAAAATTCCATTTTTACCTTTTGCAAGTTTGATTTAGCTTATTTGTTAGTTTATTTGTGATTAAATGGGTGTCTCGTTTGATTTTGATGCTGTTATTGTATGTTTGTATGTCTGTAAGTGAAATCGAACAAGAAAGGGGTGGGTGAGGAGGTGATAAAGAGAGAGAAATTCAGAAAATTTCCATTCTTTGATTGTGAAACTTGTGACCTGATGGCGACACCAGCATTCAACTCGACCATGAGAAGAGCTTTGATTGAAAGATTGTCACGCGTGATTCCGAGGAAAATAGAAGTAGGTATTCTTTCTAGTTCGATTTACAAACGAGGTGTCACCAAAACGAACGAATGAACGAATGAGCGATGAACGGGTGATGCGATGGTTTCTCCGTTCGAGTGAAAGCAATGGTGATCGAAGGATTTAGGCAGATGAAAGAATATGCTATTTGTGAATTAGTTAGATGATGAGGGTTATTTTTATTTGGTTTTTTTATCAAGGGTATTTTGATCAATTCGTGACAACTTAACATAAGTTATAAGTTTCTTTAAGAGTATTAGTCATTTTCCTATGTGTAATAATTTGTACCTCTACATGAAATGTTTTGTACCTAGGGCAAAAAATGGTCGCAAAAGTAATTACCGACCAAGGAATAACCAACCACCGAAACCGGTCACAAATCAGGTGTAAAAGGACATTTGCGACCGTTTTGACGGTCCGCAGATGATCATTTTTGTAGTAGCGAGTCTATTAGAGAATATGAAACATACGTCTTTTAAATAGTTGTTCTAAGCTATCAAAATACCAAAAAAATAAAATACAAAGTGTTTGAGATACTAACAACAATTAGAATTGTGCTCACGCATGTTGCGGCGCGTTAAATAACAAAAAAAAATAACGTCCTCGAAAACTTATAAAATAAAGCCAAAGAAAAACGAAACCGTTAAAAAAATTATCATTTACAAAATAAATAAACGTAGTCAGAAATTCATATAAAAAACAAAACATTTACGCAAACTCACATGTTGCAACAAAATATATAGTAATATTTCATAATGTTTATGAAAAATGAAACCGAAACAAAGACGTTAAAAGAAGTTAACATGTAAAAAGTTTAAAAAAAAAGAACAAAACCATTTAAAAAAATAAAAAGTTTTAAAAAATTCCTAGTAACGTTGCACGTAAGGGTGGAGGGGGTCGAGCTCGGGTTGGGGTGAGTAATACGGCAACACCGCCGCAAGGGCGACAGGTTGGGGATGGGTTAAGGACATGGATTCGCGAAGCCGTGGATTAAACCAAAGAAAGATTTGGTTGAAAAACAAATTTGGGTTTGGGTTCATTCTAAAACATCATCGTAATTTATTCAGATAGTTTTGGATAAAAATGACGTGATATTACATGACATGTTTTGATTAATTAAACCTTAAGGTATTTAAGAGTTAAAAGGAGTTTCACTCCTTCACCCTAAGTGATATAGATAATCTTTACATAAATTATATTTGGACAACCATGATAGAAACCACTTCCAACAAAAAAATGAGTTTGAAATATCGGGGTTGATAATCGGTTCTTGACTTAATCTTTAAGCTAGTGGATAATATATTTGACCACATCCTACAAACACACACACGTGGCAATCCATTCATTACGTGTCAAAACCCAAACCGGTTTACACCTCCTCACCACCTTCTGTCGACACGTGCCACCCCTTTCCACCATCTTCCACCGTACCCCCTCTATAAAACACTAAAACCCTCCCTCAAACCCCCATTCCACAATCCACCAATCTCCGACGTGACACGATGGACTCCACCACCCAAGAACTTAAACACAGACCCAAAGACCAATCTCCAACCCTTCAAGACGACACCACCACCACCACCACCACAAAGACTCAAAAGCCACGTCAGCCTGGGATCCCACGACGTGGCATCCGATCACTGGCTGTAGGAATCGCCGTCCCTTTAGCTCTCACCTTAGCCAACATATCCATGTTCGGCTGGAACCGGAGCTACCGTACCACCCAGAAGTCGTTCTGGGTCCCACCGTTATGGGCACTACATTTAACATGTTTGTCTTCGGCTTTCGTCATGGGTTTGTCGGCTTGGCTGGTGTGGGCCGATGGCGGGTTTCATGAGAAGCCGGCTGCGATTGGGTTTTACTTGGGTCAGCTTGGACTGAGCCTGGCTTGGGATCCGATATTCTTGAGGATGGGTGCGGCTCGGCTTGGGTTGTTGATGTGTTTGGCGCAGATGGCGATTACGTGGTCTTGCTCTCGGGTGTTCGAGCGGGTTAACCGGACCGCGGGTGACTTGGTGAAGCTTTGTTTGGTTTGGTCCGGGTTTTTGACGCTTGTGAACTTGTATTTTGTAGTTTGATACGTATGGAAGGATGGTGAAGGGTTTTTTTGTAAATAGAAGTTTGTGTTTTTTATGTTTTTTTAGTGGTGTTTTTTATAATATGTAATAAGATAAAGTAATGTTCGTGTTGTATGTGTTGTTTGCAAAAGCCTTTGATTTCCTGCAACGAATCGTTAAAAAGAAGTCCACATTACACTACCCACAAACATTCATTTTCTCTTGACATCAATGTTTTGAAACCCGGACCGGCCGGTCGAACCGGGAACCGGAGGCTAGACCGGACCGGTTAAAGGTGTTAAACAGGTACTGCATCGACCCGGTGTCAGACCGGTCGAACCTTGGTCGGATTAAAACCTCGTCTTTTCCTAGCCAGAATTTTAATGTTTGTCAGATAACTACATACTGATTGTGAAAGTTACTCTATTTGCATACTTGACCAAGTTAAGGGTTTGTTTGGTAAAATTGGAAAGTATAAGGGTTAAAGTGAAAATATAATTTTAGTAAAGATAGAAATAAATTTAATTGAATATTAAAGGGGCTAAATTTGAAAATAAGGATTTTTACTAAAAACCTAATTTTTGAAATTGAAAGAAATAAAAAAGATCAAAATCAAGTTTTTAAATATAAGTTTGAACAAGATTAATTAAAATAGGTCTTTTGATCTTGTATAGGTCTATGATTATAACATAAACATTTAAAGGAATAATAAATCTAGCTAGTTACGAGGAATTTTTGAAAGAAAAAGTATGTATAAGCAAGAACACGAGAAGAACTTATTTAGAATGGAAGGATTTAAGCTAGAATCTTCCAAGATATGAGAAGAACGACCTTTAGTAGCTAGAGAACCCTAGGAGATCGTTGAGGTGTGAAGAATAATAGAGGAATAAGAGTTCTATTTATAGGGTGAGTTTGAGAGGAAAATGTGAAAAAGTTAGTTAATTTGAAGTAGGATAGCTAAGATGATAAACATAGATTTAATATGTATATAATTTTCCCCTTTTAATATGATTAATATCCTAAAATTCTTTTCAGATGCTTGTATTCGATTTCATAAATAAAATTCAAAGTTTATCTAAAGGTTGTATTTTACAAGTTATATTCCACCGATAAATCCTAAATTTATTAATTTCGTCTTCTGGTCAATTTTTGTTTGTTGTAGCTAAATTGTTTTGCATATATAATATACATATCACATTTTGGTGTTTGAGACATGCCATCAAATGGGATAATGCCAATCATTTCAAAGCGTCATATTTGATTTGATTTGTTGTAAATTAAGTTTGATTTGTTGACTTGGCAGAATTGTGGAAATGCATGTACATGTTGAGAGCAAACCTCCCAACCACAGGTCCAGATCAGTGGTGGTGGGTATGCGACCCGTCGAGAGAATTTTTGGTCCGCTCAGTCAAAGCTTTAATCGAATTAAATTTGTTCCAACACGACTGCAGGTTATTTCATTGGTCTAGATGGCTTCAAAAAAATAACTTTTTGGTTGGAGGCCGTGTTTGAACAAGTTCCCATCCAAAGTGGAGCTCGCAAAACAGAATGTGTATATCCCTTCAACTGTGTGAGGTTTTAAACATGAAAGATATATTCTTGTTAGCAAGCAAACAAATGGGAAGATAGAAAAAGCAAATAACAACAAGAGTGCATACTATACTTGAGAAGGAAAAACACAGTTGAACATATGTTGAATAATCAGTTATATACCCGTGTATAACTTTTTACTGTAATTTAAAATTTATACAATTCCTCCTAAATCAATTATTCAAATGGTTATATGCTTTGATTTATTAGTTTTCATGCTTGAAATATAAATTCATAATAAACAAATTTGGTAAGATAGGAAGAAAAAAGTAATAAATTATGTTTTGGTTTGAATGTACCAACCTTTGACCGAGTGATCATTTGATGTTGAGAGGTTTGGACCGAGACACATGATGTGAGGTCTGGTTGAATAGGAATAACATGTGGGGGCGATTGAAGTGAGGGTGATGGAGGGTTTATTGTACTTTGAGGAGTATATTATGTAAGTAAAAGCTTGCTCACAGCTGAAACCATGTACTCTTATTTAGAAAAATTAATCTTAGCTTTAATAATGGCATCCACGCGTTTCGTCGACGTTTTGTTCGGATTGTGGTGCGGGTTGAGTTTCAGGAACAATGTCCGGCTCGGACAAGTTTATCGGTTGGCGTTGTGGTTGTGGAACATAACCCGCCAAACCAAACGGGTTTTGGTTGAAGGGAAGCGCTTGGCCACGGATTTGGAAGACGTTTTGTTGATTGGCGTATTTTTGATACCACCACATCGGGTCATTAGGATTCATGGTTTTTTTTATAAAAATTTGAGAGTGAAGATTATTTAGAAATTGTTGTGTATAAAAATTTGGTTTAAATGGGTTATTTATAGGCGGAAATACAACGGTTAAACCGGTCGGACCTGTGGTACAAAATTTTTACTGTGGTCGGATATACTTTAACTGAACCCGAGCGGTCCTCATTTCAGTGTGAGCCAAGTTTGCTTTTGTAAACTAGATAGCTTTTGCATTGGTTTTTTGATCTCCTGGCCGATGTGGGATGACAAAAAAATACAGGTTTTGCATTTGTTTCATTGTTTCGTAGGGTTGCAAACTTTATTTCTAAGAATCCAAGCAACTTCTCATCTAACCTTACAACCTATAAACATAAATATTCAAATAGTTCTGTTGTGAATATGGTATAGCTTATTTTTTGGCTTTCTTTTTCAACTCTCAAGTTTATATTTTACTATTTCTAAACATAAAAATTCTATAAGTGTATAATTATATTCTTTGTAGTATATTTATATTATTTATCACGTTAGCCGGTTCTTAAATCCGATTCGACCGGTCCGACCAGTGGACCGGTAAGACGGCCGGTTCCACACCAGGTCCGGTTCTGAAAACATTGCTTGACGTTATATTATTTTATGAAACATCCTTCTAAAAAAATTGGAAAATACATCCATTTCATTTACAACAGAATCCCACGGATGCACAAATCCGATTTTTTTTCCAAACCGGATCCGCATTGGATAATTCAACGGTGGGCACAATCGGATTTTTTTTGGAACCGGATCCAGATTGGATAATTGAACGGTGGTTAAGGATCGGATCCAATAGAACCGGTTCCAGATCGGATCCGATTTTGTGCATGAGATTTGTAACTATTGAAATCGGATCGGACAAAATATCGGCTTTTATCCGGTTTTTTTCCGGATTTTTTGTGTCTGATTTTGTCGGGTTTCAAATTGGTCCGATTTTATCCGGTTCATATTCAGTCTCTCGAAAAACCATATATCTGGTCCCATATCCGGCGGAAAAACCATATATCCGGCGGTTCTAAAAAAATCTGACAGTTTCAAAAAACTTGTTTTTCAAAAAAACTGGTTTTTGATAATCCATCGGATTGGATTCAGATGTGGTTCTAATACCCATCTAAAGAGAGGTGTGCCACATATAAATAAAGAGAACTTTGGGCTAGACTCTTAGGGTGGTGGGAGTGCATGGCGGGTAATATGCGTGTAATGGAGGGTACCACTCCCACTAAAGCGGGTAACACTTGGAGGGTAGAGGAGTGAAGGTTTAGCGGGTATATATACCCGCTGATACCTGCTGAAAGAAGTCCATCTGTGTGTGTATATATATATATGAAAATCTATGTGGGTTGGAGGGTACTTGAAAGGTACCACTCCCATCATATAGGGTAGTTTAGAATGGTACTTTGACTAAATGAGGTGTCATGTTTTTATTGATTTATTTTGGGAGGGTAATTTTGAGAGGGTACCAGTGCTAGTCCCCTTAGGCTTAAAGCCTGAAGACTTTTTTTCTTCCGTTGATGGGCCATTGGTCGGCTGAGCCTCTGAGTAAGCATAGAATGGTATGATGTGATTTGATTCCCTAGTAATATTGGCTAGTATCAGGGAGGTGGGACTCTCCCAGTTAAACTACCATTTTAAATTGCACTAATTAGAAAATATTATCTTAATTAGCTAAACTATCTTTTTAAAGTATTATTTATGGTGGAAGTTGTATCTTTCAAATACCTTTCAACCTTTTATTTTTTATTTTTGTTTTAAATTAAAACAAATTAAAAAACTAAAAATTTAAATTAAAAATACATAACAATAAATAAATAAAAACAAGTTAAAAAGACACCTAAAAAATTAAAAATCATATGGTCAATCATACTTTACGGCTATTTCGTGTTTCCATTTTAGAATTACGGCGACTAATAAATTAGTAAAGTAATTATTAGAATTGCATTGTGAAAGTTGATCAATTATTTTATTTACTATAAAATATAAAATATGCCTTGGTCCTAGAATTGCATTGTGAAAGTTGACCAAATACCACCACGTGTTTTGCATATGATCTTTCAGTTCATTAGGCAAAGGATGCAACCCTTTCTTTCAACGGGTTTAAGTACCCGTCCAACCTACCCGTTGTTTCATACCCGCTGAACCCACATAGGATGCGGCAGTGTACCTGCCTACTTGCTGGGTAGCCGTTTGGGTTCCCTTCACTCCCGGTGCCTTTAAACCCACGTAGTCGCGGCGTGCTAGTTGTGGAAAAATTAACATCTTAAAAACTTTATAAAGTAAAACTAAACCCTTTATGTAAACCTAACACTGATCTACAGAATTGATATTAAATATATACACAGACCCAGGAATTTTTTTATGGGTGTCGAAAATTTTTGGTGTTCTAATCATGTCAATTAAAAGAGATTTTCTTTTCAGGAGGTCGGGTCATTGAAATTTTTTGTCAAATTGAGCAGGGTTATTGAACTATTCTTACCGAATTTAGTTAGGTTACCGAAGCAGAGTAAAAATAAAACATTCAATTACTCAAACCAGTATTCACATAATTAATCAGTAATCTAATCTAGTATTGTAATAAATAACCTATCAAATAATAAAGTAAAATTTAGAGAACAATTTTATAAAAAAAACTAGTTAAATCATTAGAGAAAAAGCTCAAAAAATACATAAATTGGGTTGTTTGGTCTTTTGGAACCGGATTCGGGAGAGTTGACGGGGCACCACTCCGACATGCGAAAGTGGTAGGTGATTTTTGATTGGGCGGTGCGAGGTGGTGCGTCTCAATCGATAGTCGTTTGTTTTCCGTTTCACTGAATCACGTTCGATAGGGGAGGGGAGAGTTTGACAAGGTTGGTTAATTGTTTAGAAGGGAATAGACGAGCTTATGGTAAAATGTTATTGGGTTAAATGGTCAGTGCGTAGTGGGTTTAATTGATTATAAGAATTAATGAGTAGGTCCAATTAACTAATTAATTTATAACAGGTCTATATATGTTAATTGGTTTATAACAATTAATAAGTTTATAATTGTAAAATTTTAAAAGTTCAAAATATATATTTTGGATGTCGTTTTGGTCAAAAAAAATTATGGGGGCTGATGCCAAAATTTCTTGGGGTCGCTCGAGATTAGATATGATATATAACAAACAAATTTTATGTTTCATGGGTGTCGGACGACCCACCCCCATAAGGACACTTAGACGACTGACACGCATTGATGTTTTGAACGAAACTTACATCAAAACGACACTTAGAGGACTCATGCATTATAATGCGTAACGCTTTGTTGAACGAACCATACATCAAAATGTATATAAAATAAAACACACGTCACAAGGTATAGCCAAAATTTTATAAAACATTATATTTTAAAAAGTGTAGAAAAACAAACTATATTTAAAGTTAATTATATTATTAAAATATTAAAAATAAATAAATAAAAATAAAATTAATTACATTATTAAAGTATTAAAAACAGAGAAACTAAAAAAATACCACTTGTCATCATCATCCAAGTCGTACGGTTACTATTAATGCGGCAAAATATCATAAACCATACAAATGGACATAAGTGAACACGAACAAACCTATAATAATTTAATTTTTATAGTAAAATATATAAAAAAACTGAAAACCTTTAACAAACGAACAAGTTACCAAATGTTTACGAACACGACATTTGTTCATGTTCGTTTATTTAATTAACCGAACATAATTTATTTGTTCGTGTTCGTTTTTTTATTAAATAAACGAACATAAACGAACTTCTACTGACTTTTCATTCAATATATGGGAATCTTCTTGTCAACCGTCCCTAACTAACGATCCCTACCTTTTTATAAATACACATATTCTTTTAAATGGTTAGGATCTTTTGAGAACTCGTCAAAAACCCGATTAAACCCGTTTTTTTGTTTTCACTACCTTTGTTATTAAAATATATCGTAAAAAATGATTCATCTCTTCTCTCTAATTTATTATTAACAAAATTTATACACATGTGTAAATCATAAACACTTACACATTTGTAAATGGTAAACTTACACATGTGTAGCTTTTTTTTAATATATGAATATATGTAAATTTATTTTTTATGTTGTATTGTAATAATGAATGTAGTAAAAAATAAAATGGTTTTGATTAGTTTTTGCAATATTTAATATTTCTCAAATAATCATTTCCTTCTTTTAAATGATTATTGAGCTAAAGTTTAAAATGACTACTAGCTTTTATAAAAAAAACCACATAATCTAATAAAAAGTTGGGAAATAGAATTGGCTTCGCCCGGGTTCGAACCGGAGACCTTCAGTGTGTTAGACTGACGTGATAACCAACTACACCACGAAACCAATTGTGACATTCTTCTTCTATTTTCTTATTTCAACAGTCATAAATATTTGGCGGCAAGACTCTTGAATAACTAGGGTTCTTCGAAAAACCCCAATAATCCTCCATCCAATTTCTTCCATTATTCAATTCATCTGAGCTTGAGGTAATCCATGAAAAACTACGTTTGATTCAGAGCATACTATTTCCGGTGATCGGCGAGGTAATAAATTATCTTCTGCAATCAAACTAACAGTTGTTCCGATGGAAATTACCGACGGACCTTCACCGGCCATAACATCTCCGTCGATAAAACCAATCAACAAGAGCGCGATCCACAGAATCTGCTCCGGCCAAGTGATTTTGGACCTCCCTTCCGCCGTCAAGGAACTGGTCGAGAACAGCTTGGACGCCGGCGCCACAAGCATCGAGATTTCATTGAAGGAGTACGGCGAAGAATCGTTTCAGGTCGTTGATAACGGTTGCGGCATTTCGCCTCACAATTTCAAGGTACATTGTGTAGTTAGGTTTATTGATGATTCGGTGATTTTGGAGTGAAGTTTTCATTACATTGTGTAATTAGGTTAATTGATGATTCAGTGATTTTGTGAATGAATTTTTCATTACGTTGTGTAATTAGGTTAATTGATGATTAAGTGATTTTGTGAATGAAGGTTTCATGATGATGTTTAAGTTTTAATGTATGCGGCAGGCTCTAGCACTGAAGCATCATACGTCGAAGTTAACGGATTTTCCTGATCTTCAATCGTTGACGACGTTCGGGTTTAGAGGGGAAGCTCTGAGTGCTCTGTGTAACTTGGGGGATTTGACAGTGGAAACAAGGACACAAAATGAGAAGATTGCGACTCACTTGACTTTTGATCGGTCTGGTTTGCTTACTGATGAGAGAAAGACAGCGCGGCAGGTTGGTACCACTGTTATGGTGAAGAAGTTGTTCTCGAACTTGCCTGTGCGATGCAAAGAGTTCCATCGGAACATTCGGAAGGAGTATGGAAAGTTGATTTCGTTACTGAATGTGAGCTGTTCTTGTCCTTTTTAGCTTATTTGCTTGCTTTGTTTCGTTTCTTGAATTCATGTTCTTGAAATTGTTAATTTTCTCAAAGATGGTGCTCATTGGTATACAAACTAGGATTGTAAGTTGCTCTGATTATTATACTGTTGATCTTTGCTTCCCATTCTCCAAATATCTGGTTTAGGTGCGTTAATTTTCGTAGATTATTACTCTAGTATCATGTTTTGAATATTACTAAAATGTGAACTTAAAGATCAAAATTACTGAATCTTGAGGACTCTGTTTATGCTAAATAAAAAACTTGAAACGCCATTAGTTGTTGATCTCATAGTAGTCAAAGGCTCAAGGTGCACTCAAGAAGCAAAGGGCGAGCCTTGAGCCTAGGCGCAAGGTGTACATTATAAACACAACATATTTAGGGGATTTAGACTGTTTTATGCTGGTTCGAGACGTTTTTTGGATGTTTCAGACCAGTTTTATTGCAGAATTTGCCCGGAACTTCGCCGGAGCACCTGAGGCCTCAAGGCAGTCTGGCCTCGACTTTTGGATGTTTGATCTTGTTTGAAACATGCTTGAAAGTATCTTGAGTATCTTCATCTTCGTTAGCATTTTTGAATGTTGGAAATCTGTATGCAAATGTCATTCTGTTGGTTTAGGAGGCTAAATCTTTCTATATTTTAAAGTATGTCTCAATTTTTATAGAATTTTTGTTACCAATCCAGGCCTATGCTCTTACTGCAAAAGGGGTTCGGTTGGTTTGTAAAAATACGACTGGGAAAAACAAAACCTCTGCAGTACTTACAACTCAGGGAAGTGGTTCCCTCAAAGATAATATCATTACAGTGTTTGGCATGAACACTTTCACCTGCTTAGAGCCTGTGAATCTATTTATATCAGATACTTGCCAAGTGGACGGCTTTCTTTCTAAATCTGGCAATGGTAGTGGACGGAATTTAGGTGATCGACAATATTTTTTTGTTAATGGCCGACCTGTTGACATGCCAAAAGTCAGCAAGCTTGTAAATGAATTGTATAGATCTGCAAACTCAAAGCAATATCCAATTGCAATAATGAATTTTGTTGTTCCAGCCAGCATTTGTGATGTGAATGTGACCCCCGACAAAAGAAAAATCTTTTTTTCTGATGAAGGGTCGGTTTTAAAGTCATTTAAAGAAGCTTTATTGAAGATCTATTCCCCAGATCTTGCTAGCTTCTCGGTACAGAAAGCTGAGGAACTCGGTCAAGATAATCAGTCTTTTTCACAGTTTTCAGTAAAGCAAGTATCACCAAAGGATAGTGATTGTAAAAAAGAAACTATTAGTGTTGTGAATGAAGATGAAGAGACCTTAGGATCCTCACCTGCTGTTACTTTGATTAATGTCGATGATTATAGTTTATCAAAGCGAGATTTTACACTAAAATCTCACAGCGTGAAGAAAACTGATACCGTTTCTAGGAGCTACAGTAAGATTCATGCAGTTTTAACTAACAACACTACTTATAATCGGCAGGCATTATTATCATTCAACTCAACAGTGCATAAAAATCTTATTGAAAGAACAGATTCTCCTCGTTCTGTAGGTCCTGTTCAGTCATTGCTTACATCTTTTGTTGCTGTAAACAAAAGAAAGCATGAAAGCAGCAGTAATACGTTATCTGAGATCCCTGTTTTTAGAAATGGGCCCACCGTTCGTCAATCAGTTGATCAAAGTTATAATTCAAAATCTACATCTGCAAAATCTTCAGTGAAATGTAACGTGGTTGATGACTCTGATGAAGTTGATCTGAATGAGTCAAAGCCTTCCAACCGTACTCTGGTGGATGAACGCTATGTTGATTTAGAAGTCTCTCCTGTTAAAGTTGTTAAAACTTCTGGACAACTTGACGAGGTATGCCATTTTTTAGTTCTTATGGTTGATGTATTATGTAATAAGAAAATTTGAGCATAGGTACAATATCTTACTTATGCAGGACATCATAAGAATCGAGACACCTGGATCTGTTTCAAAATCAGTATTAAATGCTTCATCTCCCGAAAAAATTAATGCTGACATTCCATTAGATTCTTCTGAGCCACCTTCAGATTCACCAGTGTCTTCTTCCTGCTCAAAGATGTGTTATACGATGCAGTTTAGTTTTGAGGAACTAAAGAAAAAGAGGCAGCAAAAATTAGCAGCATTTCGAGCAGGCAAAAACACACCAGGAATATCAAAGACTAAAGGGTCTGGAACCGTAAATTTTTGGTGGTAAATTACTGCAAAGTTCTGCTTTTTAACTGTTTCTTGTTATTTATGTACAGATGCTATACTGATGCAACATTAGAGATTTCTCAAGTGGTAAAAGAGGATGCTAAAGAGGAAGCTTTATCTGCAGCAACAAGTGAATTAGAAAAGTTATTCAAAAAGGAATATTTTGGCCGCATGAAGGTTATTTGTCCTTCCTGTTTGCTTACTTGCTATCGTTAGAAATTTTTTTATAACCTTGAGAACCCGTCACCAGAAAACTCACGGCTCCACTAATACATTGCTAACCAATGGGACCAGGTAAAAAGCAACTTGCAAATATGTAATGATAATTGTTTTGGTTCTTTCTTTCATTTTTTCTTCTATAGGTTATTGGGCAGTTCAATCTTGGATTTATTATTGGCAAGTTAGACCAAGACCTTTTTGTGGTGGATCAGGTCTTGCTTCTTTACTGCTATCTATATTTCGTGTTTCTAATATGATCCTTCAACATATATTACCAAATCTTTTCTCAAGATTGTTCCATGCATAGATTCTAGTTTGTATGTAAATAAATTTTATTTTGTAGTTGACAGTTTAAGATCGTTTCCTTCTTATCAGCATGCTGCGGATGAAAAATACAATTATGAGCGTTTGTCACGGTCCACCATCTTGAACCAACAACCTTTACTGAGGTATATATATACTTATATATATTCGTTGATAAGAGTTATTTTTTTGAATTGTCTTCTGTTATATTATATAAAAGGCCAATTTCGGTGGAGTTATCTCCTGAAGAAGAAATAATCGTCTCGATGCACATGGATACTATCAGGTGAGCATTTCCCGGCTATTATTCAAGTTTTTTATTTCTCTTTTTGGCAGTATCTAAATGGGTTTTCTAGTATTCAGTTACAAAATATTTTGATTTTCTAAGTTCAGTCAAAATACCTTTTTAAGAGCCACTTTTTTGTTCTTTCTATTTTTAAATAACCAGTGCTAATACTTGTTCTGCACTTCCAGGAAAAATGGATTTTCATTAGAAGAAGACGTGGACGCTCCTCCTGGGCGCCATCATAAATTAAAAGCCGTCCCCTTTAGTAAAAACATAACTTTTGGTGTTGCAGGTTGCCTACAAATTTATTTTTCATTTTGGAAAAGCTTAGCACTATGTCACATAATCTGTGTGTTTGGTTTACATTTTTGTTGATACATTATGTTTTATGTTCTATTTTGCAGACTTGAAGGAGCTTATAAATATTTTGGCTGATAGTCAAGGAGAATGTTCGATTATTGGTACTTATAAGATGGACACTGCTGATTCAGTGTGCCCCCCAAGAGTACGTGCAATGTTAGCATCACGTGCCTGCAGATCATCTGTTATGATCGGGGATCCACTTGGAAGAAACGAGATGCAAAAGGTACTTCTCTTTTTCAATCCTTTGACCCGTTAGAGATAAGACATAGCGCGGACCCATTTGTATGTAAATGAGTCAAAATTGTCTACTAATCATGTGACACAAGAGTAGAGGAATGGAGAAATGTTCAAATTAGTTTGAATAAAAAAAGTTAACAAAAATGGAGTCAGAACTAGAGTTATTTTCTAAAGTACAATAGCTTTTAAAATAATTTTTAAAAGTAAGATAATTTTCTTTTTGTTTTTTTTTAAATAAGCACAAACCCCGGGTTCTCTCTCTTGCAAACTCACATTGAAAAGTTTTATTCATTTATTTACCTTTTAAAATTTTATATTATATATATAATAAATCTTTAATAAAGGATATCTTTGCTCTCACATACACGAGTTGATATCCTATATGTATAACCTTAAATAAATATTTTACATAAAATAGGATCCTAGAAACAGACAGTAGTATTCAAGAAGTTATATTATTTTTTGTAAAATAATACATTTAAATGAGGGGGGTGGTTTTGATGTCCATTTAAGTACTTTAAAATATGTATGTATACAATTAGTTTAGACTGTTTATGTATGTATAGATCAAAATAATTATTATTTTGATTATAGATGATCAAGGTTGTAGTATATTTGTAAGAAAAAGTATTATTTACAATTTTACATAAACCTAAATTACTTAGTTATAAATAATTTTAGTCAACTAGTTTTCATTTAAGATATAACTTAGTTTTTTTTTCAACAATTGTAATATTTATATTTAATATAAATCTTAATATACTTACATTTCGATGTAGATTTTATTAAAAGTTGAGTTGTATCCAACATAAAGTATTTTTTAGATATCACGAGAACAAAAAAGTAGTTTTTGTTGGTTACAATTCAGTTTTAGACAAAAAAAAACTTGAACAGAACTGTATATTCAATTTTATCTTAAATTTTATATATTATATACTTTTAAAGAAACCTAACTTATAATGTTAAATAATAAAATAAAACTTTTCAATGTGAGTTAGCAGGAGAGCGCTCCGGGGGTTTCAAACCCAATTACCACATTTTTAAAAACCAAAAAGAATTACCTTACTTCTAAAAGTTCTTTTAAAAATTATAATACTTTTGAAAAAGTTTCCCGCTACCCAACTTAGATGTCTTATTTCGATCTAGTTTGAAGTATTTTGTTCCAGAAGTTGTTACATTCTGATCCCTTTGGCCTGCTGTTCATGATTGTAGATACTTGAGCATTTGATGGGTTTAAGATCACCATGGAATTGTCCACATGGCAGACCGACAATGCGCCACTTGGTGGATTTAACAACCGTGCGTAAAAGGTCAAACGAAGACGATTTAGTTTAGTTTTAGAAACTATTGGGGTTGAGATTTTATATCCTTGGGTGCAAATAGTGGCTGGTTTTGTGATCTTCTGGTGTTGTCTTTTGCCCTGTTCAATGTGTGTTTTATTTTAACAGCTTTTTGTTTACCAACTGATATAGGTTTTAGTATTTTTTGAAGGCCAATTTTTGTAGTTCTATTTAATTATTATTTCTGTTGATTTTAGATAAAAAAGGATACATGAAATTATTTTGTTTTGTATATTTCAAAACATTTTTGATGATACGTGAATGTAAAGTGGATATGCGAAATTTGTTGTATTTTATGGTTACAACGATGAAATCTTGTGTAACATGAATACTGTGAAATAAATTTACCTAGAAATTTTTTTTTTTTTAATTTTCTCTTTACAAAATCTAAACTTTACAATAAATAAAGTTTTTGGTGAGACAGTTGTCATTCTCATGCAGAGTATGACTTTGTGTTTTATTTCTAGGGCGGAGACTGTTAGAAAAGAAAAGAAAATAATTTATGGAGACTATTTAGGATCAAAAGATTCATCACATTCTTGGTCAACATAGGTGATTGACACACCAAAAGTAGAGCCGCATTTTATGGGTAGCATTTAGTAGGTTTCCTACTTTGTGACATGTAAATTTGTATTTAATCTTTCCTTTGTATTCTGGTTAATCACGATTGCAATAAACAATTTTCTTCCAACTTCAATTCTCTTTGATTATTATATGATAATATTATGTTTTCAGAGCGATGTTAATGGTTCCAAAATCATACCGCTCATCATATATCAAGCTCTGTTAGCAAGCCACCATGTCTGAATCAGACGGTAGCATAAACCATGACAACCTTTCCATCCAGATAGCCAACCTTCTCAAGAACAACCTCAACCCTCAAACACAAAACCCTAAACATCATATATCTGATAGCCTTAAAATCAGCCCAAACTATGCTCAGATTGGGTCATCATCCCGGATTGACAAGTCCCGGCTAAAGTGTAGCCATTGCGGCATGACCCGACATACAAAAGAACAATGCTTCAAGATTGTTGGCTTTCCTGATTGGTGGACTGATGGTCACAAAAAAAATAGCAAAGATGTTAAAAAGGATAGCAAAGATGCTACCGGAAGCAGTGACGTCCGCGGAAAAAAAGGCAGCAAAGGAGGAGGATTTGGAGGGCTGTCGGTGGCATCTGATGAGGGAGAAGACAACACAGGTAAAGGGTTTGAGGTTTACAACTCAAGCCCTTCTATTAGTAGTACTTATATTTCCCAAAGTTTCCATTTAAGCCCTCCTACCCTTTTCAATGCTGATTTTTTTCCTTTTGAAGTTCGTAAAATGCTTGGGGACACCCCTTTAATTCTTGAAAAAGGAAACCTTCACAATTCAGTTTTGAAACAGGAAAATATGGCTTGTAAAAATGAAAATGAGGGTAATGGTATATGATGTCGTTCAGACGGTCTATAAAAACTAACTATAAAACCTAACCTAGACTCCTAAGTAATAAAAGGAATACCCTCTAACTAAACCGCACTGACAGGAAAGTGAACCTATCGAGTGTAGCACAACTTAACGGTAAACCGGATTATCGAACCCTAGAGACACTATGTAACAATACTAGACTCTGACTCGGACTAAAGAATGATGATTGAGGGGGTTTACTACACTACTTATTACTCTAATAAATGCAGTAAACAAGATCGACTCAACTATCAAGAGAAGAACAAAGGTGAGATCAAGATTAGGAAGAACATTACCTAGGTCAGAATCCTACTTGCAAATCACAACTTCTACCGGTTCTGGAAACTATGATGGATCTGGGTTTCAAAGGATAACTGCTAAAGACAACCTGGTGGATCCCTAATCATTCTCAGGGTGTCACCAACTAAGCTATCTACAACGTACTAAACTCACCAGATTGTCGGATCACTTCTCAGGTATTTCCAACTATGATCAAGTACCCTAATGAACGGATTACCTCTCAGTCTCACCGCCCACAATACATTCAAGGAATGCACGGGGTAATCCTAGGATAACAACTATGATTCAGACTAGCAACAATCACGAGACACCTAAACCAACTTCCTCTCGGACAATTGGCACTCGGATTCCTAATGACGAAGACTAACCGACTAATTCTCACCTCTCGGGTATTGAACTAGGACACACACTTAACTCTAATCAACAATCAATCACAACTCCTATGGCTACTACGTTTAGCAAACCACCGAAATCACAAACCCTAAGATCTATGACCTAGATACGCTAATCAAACTGGCAGACAACCACAATTAACGCAAGGAATTTAAAATCAATAACACATTCAAAATTAAAGCATGCATATACATCATAATCATCATACTAGAAATGTTACAAAATCATAAACCCATCAACTGAAATCTAAAACCGATAAAAATCACAACTTTAACAAAGTAATCATCAATTGATCTAGGCAGTATCAATGTTTAGCCTATAATCATACTTAAAACATCCATGACAGAAGTAATTAAGCAAAACATAGTTCGAACACAGCAATTAAACGTAAAAATTCAAACTTGAAAACCTAGAACGCTATTACAACGAACCCGGAATCCAAAAGCTTTGATCTTGCACTTTGATTCGCCTTCTTACTCCCAAAATCGTCCTTTTTCTCTCCCAAGACGGCTGGAATATGAACTAATTGCATAATGGGATTACAATTTAACTAAATTAGGTTTTCACAAAATTTTCCCAGAATACGACTCTCTCGCGTACCGTGAGAAAGTTAGGCAAGCCCCTCGCGTACTGCGAGGGCCAATATAGTCGGGCTGATTTTTTCTTTCCCTCGCGTACCGCGAGGGAATTCATTCTGGTCTTCGCGTACCACGAGAGACTGGATTTTCAGATTTTTGCACTTTAACCCTTGGGCTTTATTATCGTGCTCGGTTTCTTCGGGTTTTCACTCATTATTGCCACGAGCACCTGTAAACATAAGGTAGACTCAATACATAAGAAAAACGACTCAAAACGAATATAAAACTATATAAAAACGACTCGAAACATGGTGGAAATACATGTGTGCTTTGCAACACATCAATACGCTAATCAAACTGGCAGACAACCACAATTAACGCAAGGAATTAAAATCAATCACAAAATCAGATTCAGTCATGCATATACATCACAATTATCATACTAGGATTGTTTACAAAATCATAAATCCATCACACGAATCCAAAACCAGTAAAAATCCGAACTTTAACAAGAATTATCAATTGACCTAGACAGTATTATAGTTTTAGCCAACAATCATTCTCAAAACAACCATGACAGAAGTATTTAAGCAAAACATTGGTTCAAACACAGAATATAAATGTAAAGAATCGAACTTTAAACCCTAGAACGTTACTACAACGAACTCGGAATCCAAAAGCTTCGATCTTGCACTTCAATTCAACTTCCTTCTCCCAGAATCACCTCTGGACTCTCCCAAGACGGCTAAAAATCAAACTCTTATGATTATTGTATTACAATTCTATTAAATTAGGTTTTACAAAATTTTCCCGGAATACGACTCTCTCGCGTATCGCGAGAGAGATGGACAAGCCCCTCGCGTACCGCGAGGGCCAAACTTGTCGGGGATGGTTTCTCCTCTCCCTTGCGTACCGCGAGGGAGTTCCTTCTGGTCTTCGCGTACCGCGAGAGACTGGAATTTCATCTTTTTGCACTTTAACCCTTGGACTTTATTCTCGTGCTCGGTTTCTTCGGGTTTTCACTTGTATTCATCATAAGCACCTGAGAACATGACAAAGACTCAATATGTAACAAAAACGACTTAAAACAAATACAAAACTAAGTAAAACGACACGAAAACGAAGGAATAAAGATGTGTGCTTTGCACTACATCATGTATAAATATAATGGGAAAAGTTAACATGGAAAAAAGTTGTGGCAACCTAACAAATCCTGGATACTTGATTGTGGTGCCACAGATACTATGACATTTGACCTTTCAGATATAAAGGCAAGGTCGAAACCATTAAAGGATCACATCCAGACTGCCAGTGGGGAAATTATTACAGTTAAAGGTGGAGGAACAATTGAAGTGTCACCACCTTTGAAGTTGTCCAATTGTCTTTATATTCCTTCCTTGTCACATAAACTCTTGTCCATTAGCCATGTCACGAAAGAATTAAATTGTTCGGTTTTACTGCACCCTACTTTCTGCATCTTACAGGATATCCGGACGGGAGTGATCATTAGGCGTGGCACTGAACGCCAAGGGTTGTACTATGTGGATGAAGTGACTCATCAAGGTACTGTGATGCTAGCTCATGGGAGTATTGATAGAGAGGCATGGTTATGGCATAGGAGGTTGGGACACCCATCCACTGGTTACTTACATCTTTTGTTTCCGAAGTTAATTCCTTCCAAAAGTATGCTAATTTGTGAAACTTGTGTCTTAGCCAAAAGCCATAGGTATACCTACAAACCCAATAATACTAGAGTTGATGTTCCTTTTTCATTAATTCATTCTGATATTTGGGGACCAACAAAAGTTGTGGGAGGGCAAAACTTTCACTATTTTGTTATCTTTGTTGATGATTGCACTCGTATGACATATATGTACTTTTTAAAACACAAATCCGAGGTGTTTGAAAAATTCACTGTATTTCATACTATGATCAAAACTCAATTCCAAAAAACTATCCAGATTATGCGATCTGACAATGAAGGAGAATTTGTTAATGACTCCATGAAACAATTTTGTCAATCACAAGGAATAATCCATCAAACCTCATGTTCCCACACTCCTGAACAAAATGGGGTGTCTGAACGAAAAAATCGCATCTTGTTAGAAATAACACGTGCCTTACTAATCGAATCCTAAGTCCCTACATCATTCTGGGTAGAAGCCCTTACTACGGCTACATACCTCATAACTCGCCTCCCAACCAAAGCACTTCAACTAAAAACCCCAATTGAAACCCTAACCAAGTTTACCAAACTCCCTCCATCACTTACTCTTGAACCTCGGATATTCGGTTGTTCTGTCTTTGTCCACATACCCAAAACCAACCGAAACAAACTTGACCCATGTGCAGAAAAGTGCGTATTTATAGGGTATGGGGTGAATAAAAAAGGATATCGATGTTACAGTCCGAAAAGGCGTCACATGTATACTACAATGAACTGTGACTTTCTTGAAACAAAATTTTTCTATAACTCCCAACATAATGGTCAGGGGGAGAAAGAGTATGTTGACCCATTAAGTTGGTTGGTCTAGATACCATCATCAAAAGATCCCTCTCACAGTACCCAAGATGTGTCACCAAACTCCACACAGCCTGCGGAATCACCGACCAGTGTCACTGAACAAGGTCCTCCTAACATGATACCCGAGGTAAGTGAATCTCCCATTCTTGAACAAAATGATGAATTTCCATGTACTCCTAATCATGACGTTCCTGAAACAGTAGTAGAACAGGGGGAACAAACAACCGAGGGTGGAGAACAATCAATACAAGAAACAACTGACCGGTATGTGCTACCTCCAAGGGAAAATAGAGGAGTTCCTCCTAAACGGTATTCCCCAGAAAAAGGTCCTCAGAACTCCAGATATCCTTTGGCAAACATTGCCAAGGGAAATCTATCTGATGAAGCCAAGACATTTGATTCCTCATTATACTCAGAAGAAATTCCAACCACTGTGGAGCAAGCCTTAATCCCAGAAGTGTGGAAAGATGCGATACAGAGATGAAAGCCTTGATGAAGAATGACACGTGGGAAAGAAGCAGGCTTCCAACTGGAAAAAAAACCGGTAGGATGTCGTTGGGTGTTTTCTATTAAACATAAGCCCGATGGTACCATTGAAAGATATAAAGCCCGACTGGTTGCTAAAGGGTACACACAAACATACGGGATTGATTACTCAGAAACTTTCTCTCCGGTTGCTAAAATTGACACAATTAGGATTCTTCTCTCTATTGCAGCCAACAAGGGGTGGCCACTTCACCAGTTTGATGTGAAGAATGCCTTCTTACATGGAGAATTAAAGGAGGAAGTCTATATGGAAGCTCCACCAGGCTTCACGGGAAATTTTAAAACATGAGAAGTATGTCAGTTGAAAAGATCTCTCGCGGTCTTAAACAATCTCCACGGGCTTGGTTTAGGAGGTTCACCATTGTTATGAAGAAATATGGATTTAAACAAAGCAACCCTGACCATACCTTGTTCCTGAAAAAATTGGGAGTCTTGTGACTTGTTTAATTATTTATGTTGATGATATGATAATTACAGGGGATGATCACGAGGAAATGTCAAGATTGAAGAAGAACCTGTTCACAGAATTTGAAATGAAAGACTTGGGAAGGCTTAAGTATTTTCTTGGGATTGAAGTTTTGAGATCCAAGCAAGGAATATTTAGCTGTCAATAAATTATATATCCTTGATCTATTAGCTGAAACTGTAATGATTGAATGCAAACCAGCTGACACCCCAATGGTTGTAAACCATCGGTTACACATGGAGGAAGGAGCAAAATTGGCCGATAAAGAAAAGTATCAGCGAATGGTAGGAAAACTAATATATCTTTCCCATACTAGGCCAGATATAGCCTATGCAGTGGGAGTGGTTAGTCAGTTTATGCATCAACCTCAAGAGAGTCATATGGAGGCGGCATGGAGTATTATAAGGTATCTTAAAGGGACAGCTGGACATGGTATCCTGTTTAAAACAAATGGGCATTTGGAGATTCAAGGATATACAGATGCAGACTGGCAGGAAGTAAAGATAACAGGAGATCAACATCAGGATACTTTACTATGGTCGGTGGAAACCTAGTTACCCGGAGAAGCAAGAAACAAAAGGTGGTTGCCCTCTCAAGTGCTGAGGCTGAGTTTCGAGGAATTGCTCGAGGTGTGGTAGAAATTTTGTGGATACAAAAACTTCTAACGGAGATTGGTTTTCCTCTGGACAAGACCATTAAAATTATGTGTGATAATAAAGCAGCCATCCAAATTTCAGAAAATCCAGTGCAACATGATCGAACAAAACATGTCGAAGTGGATAGACACTTCATCAAAGAAAAGATAGAGGCGGGCATAATTGAACTTCCGTTTGTCCCATCAGAAGATCAATTTGCAGACATCCTTACAAAGGCGGTCAACATAAGAGTTTTCAATGATTGTTTAGACAGGCTGAGTTTTGGGAACCCCACTACTCAACTTGAGGGGGAGTGTTGTCACACCCCAACCGACGACGGATTATACGTCGGGGCGGACGCGGTTGTTTAAAAGCACAAGGTTGACTAATAAGGTTGAAGTATTCCATTAATAAATTTAAAGATTCAAACATAAGGAAAAGTAACATATTGTTCAACAACATAATATTAACATAAGTTTAAATTGATAGATATTCTAGGTCCAAGCATCCTATGTGTTCACAAGATAAGCCTTAAACTTGAGCACCTGAAATATGTTAAGTAAACTGTCAACTAAAAATAGTACAAAGGTTTTGACACCGTTTAACAAAGTCTTTAAAAGTTTTACAATTCACTATGTCAATGCATCTAAGTATAAATGTGAGAACAAGCAAGTTAAACATTGTGCATTTCAAACCTCCAACCAAGTTTAGGCATAACCCGAGGGTTACCTTTAAAAGTTTAAGTTTAAATCCAACAACAATCACCATGGGTTCCCCCCGAAGGGTCAATCAATCTAGGTGGATTGGTCAAATACAATAGATCCATCATTGTCACTGTAGGCCCGGCCAAAGTTAATGAACATGCTAGTTTTAAGTTTAATTTAAGCATGCATGTAAGGCCCCAAACTCGAGAGGCCTTACTCATTGGATTTACTCATTCACAAACAGTTCTTATACTTGAATATCAAAACAACGCAGCGGAAAATTTCATTAAAACATAATCGTGACATTGTTCAACATGCAGAAGCGTAACATAGTCTATTACATAAACATAACATAAGATAATCATAACGGGATGCCAGTCTTCATATCATCTTGGTAACTCATCAAGCTGCCCAGTTAATGAAGGCTCGGCCAAAGTTAATAAACATGCTAGTTTTAAGTTTAATTTAAGCATGCATGTAAGGCCCCAAACCCGGGAGGCCTCACTCGTTGGATTTACTCATTCACAAACAGTTCTTATACTTGAATTTCAAAACAACGCAGCGAAAAATTTCATTAGAACATAATCGTGACAGTGTTCAACATGCGGAAGCGTAACATAGTCTATTACATAAACATAACATAAGTTAATCATAACGGGATGCCAGTCTTCATATCATCCGGGTAACTCATCAAGCTGCCCAGCATCCCCATCCATCATCATAACATGCCTTAACCTGAATGTGCATACTAAAAAGTCAGCTACGCTGGTGAGTTCTAGCTTTTCATAAAACCTTAACTTCAAATATTTGCCAAAAACATATCATTTAACTTCATTAATAAAAGCGTACGAAAACATGCAATAACATAACATAACATAACATCATAAGCATAAGTCAATGAACATATCGAATCTGCGCCTTCTCGTAACCATCAAATCCAAACGTCACATACTAGTGGAATAACCTAAAGATCACCACCACTAGGCCCATCAACACCGTACTGTCCTTCGGGTGAAGAACTCCTAGGACCCGATACTTAGGTTATTCAACACCAAACTTCAAGCACGACATCACAAGGATGACACGTACCAAACTTCAAGCACTGCACCCCGTAAGGCGCAAGTTTCAAACTTCAAGCACGACTATCCCGTAAGGTAAATCGTACTAACTTCAAGGATCACGATAATCCCCTTGGTGACCGTCATCACCCCAGCTGTACAACAGTTGGCTAGCCACAAAGGCCCCTAAAAGGTAAAGGCCCATAACATACTTCCCATACCCATAACCTTCATTCCCTAAGGAATATTGGCAGATTCGTTCGTTTGTGATTTTCGTAAAAATTCACTTCTTTTACTTCAAAACTTCACTTAAAGCATTCGTACGTTTTATTAAAAATCATTCTTTCATTCATAAACACTTCATAAACTTCTTTTGACAAAATATTTCATAAACACTTCTTTCATAACCATTCCTTCCAAAACATCGTTCGTAAACATCATTTTATAAAACATCACATACAACATTCATAAACATCATTTTATAAACTAGTCACATCGTTACGTATGCACACCAGCCCAAAAATATTATTCAAAACATTTAAAAGAGGACTTCTAGAACTCACCAGATAAGCTAATCTGGGTTGTCCTAAACAAAGGTCCAACAACGTCACTTCCGATCTGAATTGATTAGTTAAATACACATCAGACCACATCCCGAATCTAACGGTTTAACCTTCAAAACATACTGACTTTACCTAAACAGCCTGATGCCTGCGCACTTAGCAAGTGCGCAGGGCCTTCTTCTTGCGTACTTAATAAGTGCGTAACTTTGCTTCATGCGTACTTGATAAGTACACAGGACCCTCTTCATGCGTACTTACAGGACCCTCTTCATGCGTACTTGATAAGTACGCAGGATCTGCTTCATGCGTACTTGATAAGTACGCAGGATCTGCTTCCCCGTAAAAACCCTAACTTTCGCATTCGGGTCTGATCACGTCAAGATCCCGAAATTGTTTACATTCAAAACGTTTGCTTTTCATTAAGGAACTCAAATCTGTGTTTTTCTTCCAGTTTCATTTGTAAAAACGTTACCTTTTCATCCAAAACTCGAAAAACCCCAAAATGAACAAAAACTCAGATCTAGGCCAGATCGTTACCTGTATCAAGCTTCTGATCCGGAGGTTCTTCTCACAAGCTCTGGAGCAACACACTTCTCAAATCTCGGGTCGATCATCCAACTTTCTCTCTCTACGGTTTCTCTCTCTAGAACTTGCAAATGAGAGAAAGGGTGGTGACTTAGGCTATATATAGGGGAGGCTCCCCTATGCTCGCCCCTTCTAGTCCGCCGGCCTATCCGGCCCAGCCCGTCATGTCTCGTTCATTTATTCCGTTATTATAATTGTCGTTTTATTTTTGGGATGTTACAATGCAAGTCTCAAAAGCATATAACACATAGAAATCATATAATCATAGTTGTGTTTGAATTGTATAAGTCTAAAAGTTTGATACATGTTCCACCCCAAGTTTATAAACCAAAACAAAACCAAAAAGGGGCTAAGTATACTCACTTGAAATGATGCAAGAGTGTCCAACAAAGATTAAGTATGATAAAGCTTTGGGGAAAAGTATTCTCACAACAAGCCTAGCTAAATGACAAGGTTTAAAGTTTAAAGGTTGATCCTAAGAGTCTATGACAAGGATATAAGATTCTAAGATTAAACTAGGGTTCCAATGGGAATATGAATGATTGTGTTATTTATAAGATTAGATCAATTTTTAAATAAAGTTTTGAATAGATGACACAAGTCTTGGAGTATCCAAGTTTATTAAGTTTATAGTCCAAAGTAATTATTAATTAAAATACTTATTTGAAAAGCTTTACAATTATTAGTTACACAAGATAGGTAATAATAAATTTAAAATAGTTTTCTAAGCATTTTTATAAATAAGGATAACACATTATTTAAATAAGAAATAAATGAGTATTAAGGATAGTTTATGAAAGAATGAATAATAATTATTGAGGATAAATAATAATTACCTAATGAATAAATAATTATTAAGTATGATAGATAATTATAAAAAAAAGTTAGATAACTATTTAAAATAAATCATAGTTTATCTAAAAGAATTATTAATTATTATTAAGGATTAAATAATAATTATTCAAATGAATAAATAATCATTAAGTTTAATTAATAATTATCTAAGAAAGTTTGAAAATAACTACTTTATCTAATTAAAATGACTAACATAATCAATTACTTAAAGTGTTTAGACATTAATATAACTTGTAAATATTCTAATAGTATTTAGAAGGTTTGTTTAAAAGTTTTAAATAAATAAATAAACCACAATATAAGTGTATAACAATGGTTTCTTGTTAATTACAAATGTATAATTATTTTAAATATGTTATGTTCTATTTATAAATGTATTAACGTTTTTAAGTTTATACATATTCAAATATTTAAATAAATAAAAGAGTATTTATTTTTCTATTTTAATTAGGGTTTATAAAATAATTTAAAGTTTAAAACAAATATAATTTTGTTTATTTCAGAAAATAAATACAAACATATTTTCCGATTCTACAAAATGCTTCTTGTTCATTTTATAGGTTTTATAAAAGTTTTTAGCATTTTTATAATTTGTAAGGATTAAAAACTAATATTAAAGATTTAATTTTTATAAGTTTAAACAAGTTTAATTCCATTAAAAATGTTCCAGAATACGAAAGTGTAACTAAAAATTAGTTTTAGGTTTATAAATGTAATATCCCGGATTTTTCGACGTATCTTTTCCTAAACATTTGCGCGTATTTAAACTTGAATTCTTATTTAAAACTATTTTCTTAAAAAAAAAAAAAAATAAATATTAATTTATTTGATATGGATTCGAGGAAAACAATTATACTTATACATATATATATATATATGTGTGTGTGTGTGTGTATGTGTTTTATAAATAAAATATCATTTAAATTCTTAAAACTTTACAAGTTTGTAATTATGTAAATAATTTAAACTTATAAAGCATAAATCCTAGAAATTATTTTATAAACATATAAAATGATAAAGGAAATAAAACCTATAAAACCAATTTAGCTTTTGTAAAAGGATACAATATGATTATCTTATAAAAATTCGGGGACCAAACTGTCAAACTTTGAAACCTTCTGTAAACTATTAAACATAAAATGATATCTAAGGGAAACTCCAGGGACCTGTTTTGCACAAAGGCAAAACAACCAGAAACAGAACCGGTCGTGGGTTCGATCCCAGCCAACCCCGGTTTTGAGCCCTTTTCATCGAAATCGCGTTTTCCGTCCAAGTTCATGGAACCTCGAGACTCGCCTCCCCCATGCGACTCAACCCCGAGAAACTTCAATGCTCGGACACGGCCCGAGACCCGCGCAATTTCGAATTCAAACTCGACATCTACTCCCGTGAAACTCCCACCTAACCAAGCATTTAAACCTGAAATCGGTTATAAATACCAGGTCCAAATCCTTGACGACAACACACTACAACTCTCTACACTCTCAAATCGCTCGAACCATACCTGCATTCTCGAATTCGGACTCGCGACAGCCGACGCTTAACCCCATCTCGTTCTCCTTCGTTACGACACCATTTCAGGTAATTCTTGAGGCCAAACCTTCGTATCAACATATAGAACAAAAGCCCTCTGTCGGATTACAACGACAGAGGGATGATCAATGTGTATTTGACGGGTTTTGATCTAGGGTTCATAAGGGATTTGTGTTTGATTTGAGATTCTATTTATCAATTTGTTTTTCCATGTTTTAAACTAACGAACCCGTAGTCGGGATGGTTAGTGTGCTTGTGTGTATGTGTGACCCGGTCAGTGACCCGAGTTCGAATCGGGTAAACCGGTTTTGTCAATTTTATTTATTTTTAATCCATTTCCAAGCAGTTTTTACACTTTTATAATTTTTATAAATTATGTTAAACTTTTATAAACTTAAAAATGATTTCTATTTATACTTTTAGAATCTAGAACTATTTTAACTAATTAAAAGTTAATTAAAACTCATAATAAATAATTCTTAAAAATAATTTTAAACACTTAAAACTATACACATACTTCTAGACTTTTACAAAAAAAAAACTTACATGTTAATATAAAAACAGAAATTTATAAACCTTTGCATTAAATATACATCGTATGTTTAAGATTTGAAATGTTTATAAACTTATAAGTTTAAAACTTAAAAAAAAAATGGAAACTTTAAGCTTATACATTCTATAAAACTCATACTTTATATAAACAAAAAAAAAATGCATTTATAAACTTTATAAGGATTTCTGTTTAACAAAATTGTTAAACCCATGGCGACATTTTTAAAACGTCATTTATTTACAAATTTAAAATTGTAAAATAAAGGTTTAACACTTAAATCCTTTAATAAGTCTTGAATGATTTATATTAAATAAAATAATTATTCTTGTAGAAAATTGTTTATCCTTAATAAATTAAGTGTTCCTTAAACGATTATTCATCCTCAATAATTATTTTAATCTTAAAATAATTATTATTCTTTAATCATTATCTATTCTTTAAATAATTATTATATATCATTGGCAAATAATTAGACTTTGAAGGATTATTACAAGCACAAATTCATAAATTATACTTTAAATAATTATTGTTAAACTTTAATAATTATTTAGTTCTTACACTTAATTATCTTAGATTATTGACAACATAACTTATGTAAAACTTTTTAAATAATTATTTTAATTAATAATTACTCTAAGCTATAAGCTTACTAAACATAGGATACAAGTCTTGTGTCATTCATTTAAAACCCTTATATTAAACTTAACTTTATAACCTCAAATCATTTCCGTGTCCCATTGGAACCCTAGTCGAATCTTGAAATCCTAGATCCATTGTCTTAGACTTTTTGCTTAAAACTTTAGACTTATATTCTTAGGCTTATTGTGAAGATATTCTTCCTCAAAGTCTTGCAAACTTACTCTTGTCGGATACTCTTCATCCAATCCATGTGAGTATACTTAGCCCCTTTTTTCTTTCTATGCTTTTAGGGTGAAACATGTTCAAAATTCTCAAACTTATACAATTCTTGTACAACTATGACTACGTGTTTATTCTTATGTTAAACTTGAGACTTGTATGCTTAGATTAAATTTAAAACTAGCACATTCATTAACTTTGATCAAGCCTATGGTAACAATGATAGATCTATTGTATTTGACCAATCTACCTTGATTGATTGACCCCTTCGGGGGGGAGCCCTTGGTGATTGTTACTGAATTAAACTTTAAACTTGAGACTTATAAGGGTAACCTGCGGGTTATGCCTAAACTTGGTTGGAGGGTTGAAGTGCACAATGTTTAAGATACTTGTTTCTCACACTTACATTATAGAATGCATGAATCATAGTGAATTGTAACTCTTTCCAAATACTTGTTAAACTGTGTCAAAACCTTTGTATCTCACCAACTATTTTGTAGTTGACAGATTCTTTCACATGTTTCAGGTTTACATCATGAGACTTATTCGTGATCACATAGGATGCTTTGGACCTAGACTACTTAAATTAAATGCTGTATTCGTATTATTCTTCCTTGTATTAAATCTTAAATTATTCATTAATGAAATATTGAAACTTTAATAGTCAACCTTGTGCTATTGAACAACCGCGTCCGCTCCGACGTATAATCCCCCGTCGGTTGGGGTGTGACAGATTGGTATCAGAGCCTTGGTTATAGGGAATTAGGTTATTAGACACATGACCTAGACTATAACTTAGGAGACCCAAACATGAGTTATCTCATGTCCTTTACTAGGAAAATTCTCTCCTCATTCTATTCTTAATTCTTATACGTGAACGCTTGGGGATTCTACGTTTCTACTTACCTACGTGCTACAAGAGGCTACTACATCGAGGACACGTTCTTAGGCTTCAAGCCTAATCCACCACTGAACTCTCGTCAAGAATATTTAAGTTCTAGATAATGTGTGAGAACTTGTGCGGACCGGAAGGGTGGATACCTGTATTCTGGGAAATTCTGTCAAGGAAAGCATTTCGTATAAATCCAAATCAACCGTTGGACCCGTATGCTTTCCTGGGAATTCTTGGGATGAGTATCCACTTATAGGAATGCACGACTTCTCTAAACATTAGTGAGCTCAAATTTCTCTTGATATGTCAAAATACTCACTTAGTGATATGCACTAAATGAGTGCCATCTCAAATACTTTACGCTTCATAAATTCATGATTCAAAAACTTTCCTCTGTAACCTTTATTCTATGATTCTTAAGTCCCGTCTTGTCACATGACCGCATGCTTACTCGTCATGACCTGAAGGAGTTACCTTCAAGGAGAAATTCTTACGAGATTATACTTAAAAACTACATACATAAACTTATATTTATAGATACTACCCAATAAACTTCGTGATCGTTGTAATACAACCCTTAAAACTATGTATTACTCTACAAATTCTCCTATAAACTTCATTATTTTATGAACATAACACTTAAGGGGAAACCCTTGTGTTTCATCTTATTTTCATCACTCAATCAAACTACTCTAAATAACTCACTCAAACTTTTGCTACACTTTCATACACCTCAAAGTGTTTATACATCTTTAAACTTCATGATCCTTGTAATACCAGCCCATTTAAAACTATGTATTGACATACAAGTCTTTTTACAAACTTCATTATTTTATAAACTTGACACATAAGGGGAAACTCTTGTGTCTCATTTCATTTTTCGTCACTCAAGCAAACCTCATTTTATGACTAACTCAAAACTTTGTTACACTTTTATATATCTCAAAACCTTCATACGTCCTTAAGACTTACACATCACCATTTCTTGTAAACAAAACTTAACGTCTTTTAAACCTAAAGTACATTAATAAAGGGATTAGTAACCTGATCGTTTTCCCCGCAAGAGAAGAAGCCTACTATAGAATAAACAAGCCCCACGTTTAAGACTCTAAACCCATAATGAACCTCGACATAGTACCATAAACCCAAATATCGGTGACAAGATTGGAGGATTCAAATGAGAGTGACTCCAATTTTGGTTTTGATGGAAGTGTAGAGAGAGAGACAAAGTCTTGAAGGCAGAAGAAGGGTTGTGATGGAATTGATCAAATGAGAGTGACTCCAATTTTGGTTGGAGGATTCAAGATTAAGTTTATACCATTTAACCCAACAAAATACAGTGACCGGTGTTTGAAGAAGGGAGTATATTAGTAATTTCATAAAAAAAACTGACAGAAATTTTAAAGGAGTTAAGGAACAGTGACTGAAACTGTTAAAACATAAAACGTCAGAGATGATATGCGTTACAGGGGAACGAAACCTGAAGCTTAATTCAAAACTATGGAATGAAAACTGAAGTTTACTCTAAAAAAAATAAAAAAAATCAAATTTAAACTATTAAAATAAAAACACTATACCTACTTAGACTGGCTCCAATGCATACGTACATCCATATGCACTTTCTTCATTTGTCTGAAGTGCTTAATGAAGCTAAAAGAAAATAGGAAGCACGTAGGTTCCTACGTGCAATGCATTTTTAATTTTTGTGGGCCCCCAATAATTGCTTTCCCATCAATTCAATTGTTTTTTTTTTCTTATTTTAATAATTAAATATATATTCAAACGACACAATTTCTTAAAATGTATTTTTTTTTGTTTTTTTTTTAATTTTCAACTTTTTAACAGCTATATTTTTGAAAAAAAATAGCTAGTTTTTTCCCCCTATAAATACCCATCCAAACCAACTAAAATTTCACACCAAAATCTCTTAAACTCCTCTCAATTTCTTTCAAGTTTCACACTCTCAATGGATCCAAGAGCCCCATTTTCGTACACTCGAATGTTAAACGATTATGATGATGTTGCCGAGCAAAACCCACGCCAACAACCTTCATTTTCATAGTTTTCACAACCACCTCCGTTTTCTCAGTTTTCCCAACAAGGTGGTTTCCCTCAATTTGGCCAATTTCCTGGGTTGTCTCAGTTTTCACAACCAGCTTTTGATTCTCAACAATGGCAACAATTTCAACAAACTTCCCAAATGCAACAACCACAATTTCAACAAACTCAAAAACATGTTGAGGAATCACCATCAAAATCAAAAGCCACAAAAAAGAAGAAGAAAGGAAAGATGGAGACTGGGAATGATGAGCAACCAAGCAAGGTGAATCGTCAAAAGTGGCCACAAAGTGATGATGTGTTGCTTGCACAGGGTATGATTTATGTATCTGAGAATCCAATAATTGGGAACAACCAAAATAGAGATGCTTTTTGGAGTAAGATAGAAAAATATTATAATGAAAGTCAACCTTCAATTCCAAGAGATGCTCATAATCTAAGAACTCATTGGCATATGTTTAAATCTAAATTGAATAGATTTAATGAGTTGTATTTGCATGTAAAGTCTCGTTATAGAAGTGGGTGGTCGGACGACCAGTACATCCAAGAGGCTAGACAGTTGTATATCAATGATGCAGCCAACAAGACTTCTGCTGCTTTCACATACGAGCATGTATGGAATGTTGTTAAAGATCATGGTAAGTACAACTCTGCTACCCATGTGCATGGCTTTCAACCCCCCAAAAGAACAAAAACTAACAGCACAGGGGGGTATACAAGTTCTGCTTCTGACGCCAACTTTGGTGACAATCCTGAAATTGTAATATCATTTGAAGATGTGGATGATGATGACATTCAAGTTCAGCAGGTACCAACTCGTCCAATTGGGAGGGACAAGGCCAAAGCTAATTTTAGCCATAAAGCCAAGCTAAAAGGTAAAGCAGGATTGGAGGCGTATGAATACGACCTAAAGAAGTTAAGGCTCATTGATGACTTATCTTCGAGCAATCGGGTTAAGACTGAGGCAATTGAGAAATTCGAGCATAGAATCGAGAAATTCTATGAAATTGAGCAACAAAGGATAGAGATGGAACGACAGAAGATGGAGATGAAACAGAAAAATTTGGAGATGCAAGAGCGGAAATTTCTCTTCATTGACACGGCTCATATGAATCCACATCAACGAGCCGAACACGAGGCATTGTGTAACGAAGTCCGAGAGAAATATGGCTACGCTCGTCATGATTAGATTTATCTTGTAATTTTTAGATTATCGTTCTTTATTTTAAGTCTACTTTAATTTAAGTATTTTTATTTTTATTTTTAGGAAAATGTAATTTATTTTTTATGTAATGCAAGTTCAATTTTTTTTTAAATTGCTGCTATTAGAGCCCAACGGCTAGTTTTTTTTAAAATAATTTAAAAAAAATTTAAATAATCTCCTCTAACGGCTAGTTTTTTTAAAAAAATTTAAATAATCTCCTCTAACGGCTAGTTTTTTTTTAAATTTAAATAATCTCCTCTAACGGCTAGTTTTTTAAAAAAAAATTTAAATAATCTCCTCTAACGGCTAGTTTTTTTTCTTAATGGCTAGTTTTTCTCCACCACTATAAATACCTATCTAAACACTTCCATCGAATGTCTACACAAGTTTTGTAGGTCTGTTGTTGAGGTTTTTTCACCACGATATCTTAGAAGACCGAACGAAGATGACATTCAACGGTTGCTACAACTGCATTATGATAAACATGGTTTTGTTGGAATGCTTGGAAGCATAGATTGTATGCATTGGCCTTGGAGAAACTGCCCAACGGCTTGGAAAGGGCAATATACTCGAGGTGATCATGGTCATCCAACCATTATGCTAGAGGCTGTGGCATCACAAGACCTTTGGATTTGGCATGCATTCTTTGGAGTGGCAGGTTCAAACAATGATATCAATGTTCTCACTCAATCACCAGTATTCAATCAAATCTTAGAGGGGAATGCACCACAGTGCAACTTTACAGTAAACGGGAATGAGTACACGCAAGGATACTATCTTGCAGATGGCATTTACCCAGAATGGTCAACACTGGTAAAGAGTTTCGTTTATCCTCCAAACAACAATCTTAAAATGCAATACTATAAGAAACGACAGGAGTCTTGTAGAAAGGATGTTGAAAGAGCATTTGGTGTCCTCCAAGCAAGGTGGGCAATGATACGAGGCCCTGGAAGATCTACCAGCATACCAGTGTTAGGTGATATAATGCATACATGTATCATTCTACATAATATGATTGTAGAAGATGAAGATCGTGCGGTAACTAATTGGTCCTGTGAAGAACATGAGCCTGAGCCAACAAGCTATAATGAAGGAGCACCGGCTGAATTTGCACAATATCTGGAGAGGTTTAAATCCTTACGAAGCAAAGATACTCACATCGCACTACGCAACGATCTTATGGAACATCTTTGGGATCTTAGGCAAGCTAATCAAGCTAATCAAGAGTAGATTTGTCTTAGGTAAACTTAATTTTAGGTCTTGTTTTCTTTAAGTTTTTTTATTTTTAATTTTAGGTCTAGTTTAATTTAAGTATTTTTATTTTTATTTTTAGGAAAATGTAATTTGTTTTTATGTAATGCAAGTTTAATTTTTATTTAATTTTTTCTTTATTTTTAACTATTTAATTAGATTTTATATTTATTAAATATGTTTTTTATTAAAAAAAACATTTATTTAAAAGGAAAATAGAAAAAGAAATGGTGATGTGAAAGAGAGAGAATGCATGTGGAAAGGATGAGTTGGAGTTAAAAAGAGGAGAGAGGATGCATGTAGGAAGGATGAGTAAAAAGCTGATGTGGCAGTGGTGACCAGGATGCATGTGGAAGTGCATCCATATGCATTAGGGGTGTTGTTCGGGTAATTTAATCGGGTTTCGGGTAGATCGGTTCGGGTTAATCGGTTTTTCCGCGTGTGTAAATTTATCCGATAACCGATCCGAATAACATTCGGGTAGATCGGGTTCGGGTTAATCGGTTTTCGGTTTAATCGGGTCGGGTTTCGGGTAGGGACACATAGTTGAAAAAAAAATGAATCAAGTTTAAAAACATAAAATAAACGAGTATGTGAAACAAAAATAAGTACATTTCTAAGAGATTAAAGCTTCAAATAGAAGTATTCGTGTTTATATGGTGGATTTTTTAAACTCATAGTTTAGAAGCGGATTTTGATGGTGTTGGTGGTGGTGATGAGAAGAGAAATGGTAGAATATATAAATGTTCGGTTTATTCGGGTTAATTGGTTCGGGTTAATCGGGTTTTTGATGCTTGAAAGTCTAACCGAAACCCGACCCGAATAACAATCGGTTTAAACGGTTTTTGGGTTAATCGGTTACGGGTTATTCGGATACAGGTTTAATCGGTTCGGGTGAAGTTGGTTCGGGTCGGGTTAATCGGGTACGGGTAAAATCAACGGGCCTAATATGCATTGCGGGTTACTCCGATAAAAATGACTTCCAATTTGTACTTTAATCGTACTTGCGTATATTCTCGGCTTTAAATACAGAAGCGATTGTCTTTCCTCCCTTGTAACGATTCTCTCCAGCACGGTGTTCTGAGAAGCTTGACGGAGAAGACGATCTTGAAGTTCGTACTTCTTTCTTCCCACAGTAAGTATCTCTGCTCTTCAAACTCACTCCGCTATTCAGTAACAGTAAATATCGGATCTTATAATTAGACTGATTATCAACGAGATTAAAATTCAGTAGATCTAGGGTTTACGTGCTTTTACTAAATCAGCATCGCCGATTTTCTGTGATCGCAGGTTTACCGTACATCCCTTAGCGGTTTAAACCCTAGACAATGGTACGTACCGCAATTTGAACAGAGTTTCATTGTTTTTAGGGCATTACTTTTGTATTTTGTGGTTTTATTCATTCGTTTGATGTATTTTTGTTATCAGCTTCCTCTATCTCTACTAAAGACGGCTCAAGGCCATCCTATGGTACGATATTTTCCCTCAATAGAGTAATTCTAGGGTTTATTCTTTCACCTTAGTTGTCTTCAAACTTGTTTTGATAGGATTCATAGAAGGTGTTTCAATGTTGTATAATTTTTTTATAAATGTTAATCTTTTATAAAAGTAAGTGTGCAAATGTAACATTAATGAATTTTGATTACCGTATAGTGATTGTTTTTTTTTAAATTAACTTGAAATAGGAGGTAAATGTGAAGAAAAAAAATTCACTAAATAATAACTAAGTTCCATAATTGTTCAATTTAAGTGAAATTGGAAAAGAATAATCACTAAATAGTAAACAAGATTCATATATGTTTCATATCTCTCAGTTTAATAAAAATTAACATTTATAAAAAAATGATACAAGATTGGAACACCTGATGAAAGTTGAGTGACTTTTATGGAAAAAACTTTGAGTGACTTTTATAAGATACTTGGGAAACTTGATTACTATTTTATAAAGTTACCCCTTGTTTGAATCATGTCCTTGATTTGGTATGAATTGATGTTCTTGTTGTTCTACTTGTGGATTTGGTAGTTGGTAGAACTGAAGAATGGGGAGACATACAATGGGCATTTGGTGAACTGTGATACGTGGATGAACATTCATCTCCGTGAGGTTATCTGTACCAATAAGGTCTGTATTAACATCATATGATTATCTTTATACCAATAATGCCTGAACTGTGATACGTGGATGAACATTCATCTCCGTGAGGTTATCTGTACCAATAAGGTCTGTATTAACATCGTATGATTATCTTTATACCAATAATGCCTGAACTGTGATACGTGGATGAACATTCATCTCCGTGAGGTTATCTGTACCAATAAGGTCTGTATTAACATCGTATGATTATCTTTATACCAATAATGCCTGAACTGTGATACGTGGATGAACATTCATCTCCGTGAGGTTATCTGTACCAATAAGGTCTGTATTAACATCATATGATTATCTTTATACGATCTTGTGTTTCTTTGTTGTTTTTAGTTTTTATATCATAATTTCAGTTACATTTTTGTAATGATTAATGGTTTTTCATGAAGGATGGAGATAGGTTTTGGCGAATGCCTGAATGCTACATTCGGGGTAATACAATCAAGTATCTTAGAGTTCCAGATGAGGTAAATTTGATGGCCTCATTTGTTATTCTTTTGCTGCAGTAATTTAAAGTTTTGATCTTTAGGCTCTTAACTAGAAGATGTACATTGAATTAGAAATGTATTACCTACTTTCATAGGTGAAATAACCAAGTAATAATATACGTTTAACGATTCCACCAAAGATAAAGAGCACTTATGTACATTTATATTAAGAAACCAGAAAAAGTGCAGAACAGACTGAGTGTATAAACAAGAATCCACACACACACAATTTAAACCTTACTAATTGCCTAATTGTTGAGTGAAAGTTGCTATGGGCCGATTTTTGTGGGAGAAGCATGGAAGGTAAAAAAATAGAATTTGATTTTCTTAAATATTATATATGTATATGGGTGGCATTCAATTCATGGTTATATCATTCATGCATTTTTGGATTTGGGCCTCTTATTTACTTTTCTGCTATAAGCAGTTCATTGTGGTAGTAAACAATTCGATTGCTATGATAAGAGGTGGCAAAACGAACAGATTGGGTAACAAGTCAAAGCAGGTTCAGGTCAAAACAAGCAGTTTTTAACGTATGTGACAATGGGTTGGGGAGAACCGTCAGCATTTTTTGTCCAAATTTCTTTATTGAATAGTCCAAATACTTAAATGTGATACACGTTATTACGAAGACTGTATCATCAAAATAATATTTGCTTCTGAGTCGATCGATTAGGAGCTTGAAAACATTCAGATAACACTTTGGGCGAACTGCAACCCAATTGACTCATCCTAGTTTTAGTTTAATTTTAAAATTTGGTCCATTAGATCCATTGGAGCTAAAGTATAACCCAAATTGACCTGTCTTAAAGTAAATGGGTTGAAATTCTCACTTCTAGTTATTATTTATAACTATAGGGGGCCTGTATAGTTATATTCAATATTACCATTTGCTACCCATGACATCTCAATTTAGCTTTCTTACAAGTAATAGTTAACCATCTTTATTAGATGTTTCTGATTCTTATACGCGTCTTGTGAGATGAAAGGTGATTGACTGATCGTGGCATATATTTAAATCATCTCCCTCGTTCCTTGCAAAAAAATTCTATGGTTCCATGATTGGTCATGTAATGTTATGATTAAATGTGTTTTAGCTTCAGTCTATTTGTTTCGTAAAATGAAAGATGGTTATGAATCGTGACCTGCATATAGCTCCTGACTTTTAAAGGCCTTCTAAGCAGAAATGTTCATCGTTCCGCTCTTGTTAAAATCGTCTTTTTTAACTATATTGTGATCATTCACATATTGTATACCGTTTGTCCTGTCTCACTTTTGCACAGTTATTACATTTATTTATGCACACATATCTAACCTATTTTTGTGTTCTATAAATATCCAGGTTATTGATAAGGTTCAAGAAGATAAGAGTCGTGCAGGTAAACTCGAATCTTTATTTAAACTCATTTAAGCATCAGATCCACACTGTCCATTTTCTTTCTGTTATAAATGAAACATGTATTATCTGTTTTCTATTTTTTTTTCTACATGAAGCTTGTGTAATTATGATTGATATTGTTATTTGTGTGGATTTCAATTTTCAGATAGGAAACCGCCTGTAGTGGGACGAGGCAGGGGAAGAGGTAGAGAGGACAGCACAGGTGATGGAGGTGGTAGAGGAGGGCGTGGCAGGGGTGGGCCAGGTGGCAGGACTGGTGGGATGAGAGGTACTTGATTAAATTAATTACTTGTTAATTTTCTTTTACCATTTTTTTCATAACCACCTGTTCGGTGAATTTGGTTTTTTATTAATCTGAGTGGATTTGACATTTGTGCATGTATCGTTGCACTGAGAATGTTTTTGTTGTGGTTGCAGGTGGCGGGCGTGGGCGGTGATAGACTAGTAAGTTGCAAAACAACTATGGGGTGCTACATCTGCTACTTTTAGAAGGCGTATAGCTAACCCTGTTATGGTACACAGTTGAATTTAAAATGGTATTTTTTAGTGATCCGTAACCTTTTTTAATCGTATTTTACGGATGCTCGTTTTTTTTTCGGGAGGGGTGGTTTGCTCTTGTTCTTTTTGAATAGAACTTAAAAGTAACAGAAACTTCTTCATTTAAAAGTGTCTCAATCTGGTAAATTTGGAATGCTAAAATCTTAAAATTCTGTCTAAAGTTGAGCTGCTTGACTTGTTGGAAACATGTTGTAAGGTCAACCCAAACTTGACCTGGGAATATAAGAATGGTCTGTTTATTTACTTACGTTTGTGAACGTTCGATTATTCACACACACACGACGAGGACGGTTAGGCTAAAAAACGTCCCAAGATCCGAGAAACGTGAAAACACGTTTCCAAAAGGAAAAAATCTTGGCGCTTAGACATCTAACCTGACCCACCGTTCGACTATGTGTGGTGGTAGGATGAAGGTGAGAGTAGACACCGTGTCACGTAGGCGTCACGTAGACACTGACTTCCTCCACCCTCACCTTCACCCAAGTGTGTAATGGTGGGGTGAGGGTGACCAGTTTTGTAATAATTACATAATCATTGTTTTTTTAATTTAAATAATTTAATAAACTAATACTAAAAACATTTATAATAAAAAAAACAACATAATTTTAAACCAATTTGAGTATAAGAAACTAAATTTTACATATGAATTTTTTTTTATAATTTTTAAAAGAGTAAACTGCCATTTTCGTCCCTGTGGTTTGGTTAAAATTGCCACTTTCATCCAATAGTTTGTTTTTTTGTATCTGGGTCCTCGTGGTTTTAAAATATTGCCATTTTCATCCTCGTGGTTTTAAAATATTGCCACTTTCATCCAGTCAGCTAACACCGTCCGTTTTTCTCAGTTAAATGAGGGGTATTTCAGTCCTTTTACTTATTTGTTTTATTTTTTCATCTTTTTTACTCTCACTTTTTAATCATAGAAACAAGCGACGGAGGTGTTCCAGTGGTGCTCGTCGGAAACTGGTCAGGAAAAGAGGAAGAAGGCCAGCAGGTGGATGATTAAATTAGAGGTTAAATTGGGGATGATTAAAAAGTGAGAGTAAAAAAGATGAAAAAATAAAACAAATAAGTAAAAGGACTGAAATACCTCTCATTTAACTGAGAAAAACGGACGGTGTTAGCTGACAGGATGAAAGTGGCAATATTTTAAAACCACGAGGATGAAAATGGCAATATTTTAAAACCATGAGGACCTAGATACAAAAAAACAAACTATTGGATGAAAGTGGCAATTTTGACCAAACCACAGGGACGAAAATGACAGTTTACTCTTTTTAAAACTATAGTAATGTTTTTGTTTTTCAAAGTTATAGTAGTTGGGTTATAAATCCGGGTTCTGCTCTCTTTCAATATGAATATATTTTTTAGTTTTGTTATTTAGTATATATTTTAATGTTCTCTAATAATATTCGATATAAATCTAAAGCCAAACAGACACAAACCCTAATTTCCTTTCAGAGCCCTCGCCGTCTTCACACTCGTCTCCCACCTTCTGTCTACCAGACTTAGTCACAGGGCGATGATACAAGCCACCATTAGTGGAGGAAGAGAACGACGACGATTAGGGATTTTTCTTTAAACCCGACTTCCCGGCAAGAAATGGTGGGGACGATTAGAAGCAGGGGTTACCCAACGGCTCTTTCTTGGCTTCTCCGTCCCCAACGCCTGTGAACACCACTACGCCCTTGCTCTCACGCCCGCACCCACCCGGGTCCGGCGCGGTGTTTCACGCACGTGGTGGGTGAGGTGGCACCACGCCCCCACCCTCACGGTACCATTACGTTCAGTCTTATGTGGGGGGGTAAACACACCCATATATTGGGTGGAAGTTGAAGCTAAACGTATCGCTAAAAAGACTTGATGCACCGTTATATGCACCTCCGGTTCTAACACATTTTACAAAAGTTCTATTTTTTCTAAATATAGTAATAACTAAAATTAAAGATAAAATTGCTTGATTTTATGGTATAATTTAAAAAAAAGTAATAAAAAGTTATTTTACATTTAAAGAAATGCTAAAGAGTTTTCAATTTGACCCTTCTAGCCCTTTCGATTCGTTAGGTTTGTTGGCGTGACACTTGATCATCTCAATCATTGATTTCCTTTAATCAATAGCCTTTTTAACTCTTCTTGCACTTCTCAAGTCTTTAAGCCTTTTTATTGTATATACAGATAGGTATGTGTGTGTGTGTCAACGAGCCACAAATAGAATTTCTTCATGGTCTCGGTTTCGCTATACATACACATGCGTATGCACACCGTGTAAGCATCATTTGTATATACTAATCTTGAATTCATATAATATATTCGGGATGAGGGATAACTTGAGAGTTTAAAAACGAGGATGATGAATAACACCCATGTAGAGTAATTAAACATCTAATTTCTTTTATCAACAATTGGTCTCTACAACTACTTGTTTAATGTGAAGTTTATGAACTTTAAAGTTCAAAGTTTTGAAAGGTTTTATAGGTTTTTTGGATAGGTTTACTCCAAACAAAATTTGACAAAAAACCTTTTTGTATAACTTATTTCCATATATTAAATTAATAATCTGACTACGATTAACTTATTTACTTTCTTGATAAAACAGTTTACATTTGATCGAATAATCAATGATTTTATTTGCTTTATTTGTCGTTTTTTACTTTGTTTATATCCCTAGTGTGGGTATCGGCTCATATCGTCAAGTTGGCATTAAAAGAATGGAAAGGGGATATTTGGTGAAATTTTGATGATCTTGATGACAGTTGTATTAAAGTGTATCAATTATATTTTCATGACATTTGAAGATGGTTAATGAATTCTAGATAATGGAGACCTATTATGTAACATATTAAACACTAACGTGGAGGAATAGTTCTTGGTTCCTATTGGTATACCGAAGCTTAGTATGAGTAGATGAAAACAACTTGATCAAAAGTTGCTAGAGCGGATTATTCAACTAAGCCAGTAAAGCTGGAACAAATTATAACCAAGAGACCATGAAAAACCCTAATCAAGGACTGAAACAAATAGAAATAGTAGAGAAAAAGATCAACAAAATACATACCATCCCAATGATTTGATTCGTAAACCGGAACCCCAATTCTCTCTCTTCTTTTTCACACATACCGACTTTTATCTCTCTCCAGAACCTACTTGTTGAATACTCATCGACCACCATTAACAAGAGCCGAAAATCACGGACTCACCGCAGTTCCTGCTCGTAATCCAACTGGATTCCATCGATTCAAGTCTGAAAATCTGGTGGATTTCATTGATTCAACCATGAAAGAGAAAACCCTAAAACCGATATAAGAGGTAGTGATGATTTTTTACCAGTGCTCCTAATGGTCCGACGGTGATGAAGGTGGGCATGGTGTAGCGGAGGGCGCCAACTTTACTTTGCCGATCTCTCCCTCTCTGATCTCCTGTCTCTGAAGAAAACGGTGGACGGAACCATGAAAAAAGAAGTATCCAGATACGTGGCATAATGACCTTCTAGAAATAATATCCTAAACACGTATTACAATCAAACCAATAGTGTCTTGACACGAAGGTGTCAGACATTATTCAAGAAGACTGTAGTTTAATCTATATTGTAATGTAATGATAAATATATAATATTATATATTACGAGACAGATAAATATCATATGTAAAAAATTGTTTATGTATATTAGTTACAACTATTGTTAAAAAAGTCAATTTTATATAAAAGGGTTTAATAAAAAAAGCACTTATAGTGTGTGTAATGTTTTTTTTATATCGACTTTTCTTTTATTTCCAAGTACATGTCTCAAAAATACTTTATATTATCGTGTTGGTTCTTTTCCACAAATGGGGGTCAGTTGGAAATAAAAGGTTATAAAAAGAAATACATGGATATAAAGAAACAGTTTTAGTTCATCTTCTTGTTGACCATTATCGAGACAACAGTCTCACTTTTGCTTTGGAAACAAGTGAACCAAAATGAGCAGCCAAAATGTATAAACTTTCTTTAGAGTTATTTGTGATAGATATCATTGTGTGCTTGTACTCACTATTACTATCGCATGTCACATATTATATTTGTTTTATTCTTTTAAATTAAGTTAGACGTATACAGACAGTGTTTTTGAAATTGTTACATGATTGGTGCTACGTTTTCAATTTACCATTACTTCTGTCCTAGCTCGTCTCTTTTCATTTGAGAGGGAGGGGGGGGGTTGTTTTTGCAGAGACGTCGTTAAAAGATTGATAGTACGACATCAATGGATGTGTGATAAGTTCATGACTTCTCCTGCTGGACACTTGAGAGTGTACGCATGGATCAATCCTAAGATTATGTTACATGTATATGCAGGAACCGTTCGTCAAAAATAAAAGACTAGCATTTGTATAGATTCCAATTACAATACAAGAAATAAAGAAAACAGTAAATTATAAAAAAAATTACACTTGAAATAAAAGAAAATACAAATACAATAACGAAAACAGATTTCATGACCGAGTCTTCGTGTTTAACACGGCTCCCTTAAAACAAACTTCGAGTCTCCCAAGAGAACTCAAATGTTTCCAAGGGTTCAACGACCGAGGTTGTGTGTACAACTGAGGAGGACTCTAAACCTGAAAGAGTAACTTGAAAAAAAAATAGAAGTCAGGGAATTTCTTGCTGAGTTTTAGTTTGTTTTAGTAAGTAACTGTTGTGTTGAAATGCCAAGCTTGAGTTGGTATTTATACAAGAAAAGAATCGTAACAGCTGAAGGATTTAAAAACGAAATAAAGATAATTAAACGTCTTCAATGCTCTTTATTTGGTTTTTGAATTCTGATTCGAAACTATCAAATTCTTAACTCTAGAGAGCTGGTCAACAGAGAAATGTTCAGCCAACATAACGTGCCATAACACTGCAGTGGTATGCGTACCTGCAAGAACGCTTATATCCGGACACACTAGAAGACTGGAGAACCGCACACGACATAATCCATACGTCAGAACAGAACAAGGCAGAACGCTCTAGAACTGCACACGACATAATCCATCTTCCAAAACACGGACATGACAGAACACGCCAGATACAGATATGTGGACTGTACTCGGTAATCCACGCACCAGGGCTGCCACTTGGAGGCTAGCAGGACACTGAGCCCGGATGTCGCGCCACGTCACCCGTCGTGTGCCCGGGTATTGAACCCCGACCACTCGTAGCTGGTTAAAAATACTAAGGCGGTTCTTAAGCGGCTCGCGGCGATGCGAGCATCAAAACGCTACATTACGCCCTTGTCCCGACCCCGTGCCCGGTCGCGTTTGTTCTCACTGAGTGTCATCCCTTATATGGACTATACTCGGTAATCTGCGCACCAGGGCTGCCACTTGGAAGCTAGCAGGACACTGAGCCCGGATGTCGCACCACGTCACCCGCCGTGTGCCCGGGTATTGAACCCCGACCACTCGTAGCTGGTCAAAAATACTAAGGCGGTTCTCAAGCGGCTCGCGGCGATGCAAGCATCAAAACGCTACATTACGCCCTTGTCCCGACCCCGTGCCCGGTCGCGTTTGTTCTCACTGAGTGTCATCACATATAAGGTAATAATTCTAATGGAGTGTTACACCTTATAAACCACTTAAAGGTTTCTCATTCCACCTATGTGGGACAAGTTTTCCCACTTTCTATTCAAGAAAAGCTGAACTATTTTAGCTCTAAATACCCAACTTTGAGTATCGATATCTAATTCATCTTAGCTCCGATTTGAACGCACTTTGTTTCCTAGCAAAGGTCTCACATAAGAGAACACAAAACCAGAAAGAAATAATAATATTAATATCAGTACATATATTTATCTCTGTCCAAAGTTGGCAAAAATTTATTTTTGTAACTTAGTGAAAAAACGCATTTTCACCCAAAACTCCAACAATCCCCCACATGAATGGAGATTGATCCGTACTCTCTCAATATAAAAATACAAATTCAACAGTTGAATATTTCCGGATAGATAGTTGTTAGCTTTGAACCCTCCGTTATGATGCATACTTAGTCTCCTAATGGTTTGTGTTTTGGGTAAAAATTAACAAAGACTAATTTTGTAACCAAACTTAGTTTGTGAGGTAATGTGTTTGTAAAATCAACGTAAAACAATGCAAAAACGTAAATAGTAACACGGTTGTTTACAAGGAAAGCCCTTGATCTTTAGGGATCGCCGACATAAAACCTCGGGAGGTGACAATCGTCACCTGCCTCGTTTCTTGAATAAAATGGTAAAAAGATTACAAGTATTGAGTAGTAATGATCGAGCTATGTGTGTTGCAGAAATGATTGCGAGTCTAGAATGCTAAGTGCATAGTGAATGTTGTGCCTAATCGATCAATGCTGCTGATATAAATACTAAGATAAAGCTAACTAACTATCCGAGAATCCCAGAATCGACTTAGTCTTCATAAATGACCGTTGGAGGCCACTCCACGCGTCTTCAACACATTCTCCTTGACTTCCGGAGCGATTCTTCAGGGGTGGATTTGACTTCACGTGTTTAACCTAAGTATTAGTCAATATAAACGACATATACAACGGTTAACTACTTAGGATACCGAAACCTGTCAGGATACCGAAGTACGTTGATCATCTAGGATCCTTAGCTGTAAAATGACCCATAACAATTGTTCCCAAGTTTTAACAGCTGTTAAACACCTATCGACATCTGTAAATTTTTTAAAATTCAAACAATCAATGATGATAAGGTTGCTAAGATAGTTTTACGAATATCAATGCGATTTAACTGTTGGGGGCTTGTAGGATAAAACCATCATTACGGCTTCTCTTTCATATTTATCTTCTTCAAGCTATAGCAGGTAAACTATCTTCTGAATTTTTTTTACTTTCTTTCTTCTATTCTTCAATCGCCATGGGGTAAGAAAATGACCAGATCGGCTTCTTCTATCATCGTTGAAACAATAGAGGATTTCACTCATCAGGGGATCCTTGATCACTCTGATCTTAAGCTCTGTTCTTTCATTGATTCGGAGATCAATCTCTTGAAATCAAACAATATTTTCCCTCAAAAAACCATTTTCAGGCCATTCGATTCTCGAACAAAAGCGGACTTGATTTCTAAAACCTGGATTTGCTTTCACAGTTATCCTTTTACTTTAGGATTGTCTTACCCTTTTCCTTCACTCATTACCGAGTTTTTCAAACTTACTGGCCTGTGCTACTACAAAATCATGCCGATGGTTTGGAGGATTTTAGTTACTCTTGAAAGGCTGAATCGTTCGCACTCCTTGACCATTGGCGTCCCTGAGTTAACTGATACTTACAACTTAAGAACCCATGGTTCTTCTCGATTCGTCCTTCAACTTAAGACTGGGAGAACTCATTTAATTCCAAAATCCACACAGAACGATCTCGAGTGGAAAGAAAAATTTTTCTTTGTCAGGAGAGATTCCATTCCCGATGGGAAGAGTTTGCCGTTTGAGTGGGTTAAGAAGGGTAGGAAATAGCTAGGATCCCTGCAATTTATATTACATTTTACGTGTTGCTGATAATTTTTGTTTTATCCTTGTTGTATTGGGTAAGAATTATACGAACTAACTTTGTAACCAAATTTCGATTGTGAGGTAGCGTTCTAGTTAAATCTATGAATGTAAAACAGTAAAATCATCACGAGTGTTTACGAGGAAAACCCTTGATCCTTTATGATCTCCGGCATAAAACCTCGGGAGCCGACGAAAGTCTGACTGCCTTGATTACTTTTATAAAACTAGAACTGTCAAGTACAATGAGAGCAAATAAGATCGCATGTAAGTGTTACAAATGTTTGCGAGTGCGGGTGTTGTGTGTTCCTATATGATCAGAATGCTTATTAAATATACAAATTATCTCCAACTAACTATCCGATAATAATGGGTTTGACCCTATCTTCTCCTTGTGACCGTTGCAAGCTTTTCCACGCATATTCCACACGTTCTACATGTGATCCACATTCATTGAGCGAGTCTTTAGGCACGTATCAGTTTGCAAATACTTCACATGCGATTAAAATAATATACAAGTAGCCGTTAGTAATATTCAGGATACTGACCTTATCGGGATACCGGATCTTGGATCACGCATTACTCAGGATCCTGCTCTGAATTTTTACTCCGTAACACTTGTGCAGCTCCGAAGTTTTGTGAACTGGTACCTGCAAAGAGTGACACAGACAAGAGGATTGAAGCCTTATTGGAAATACCTGTGGGGGAAAGATCCTTTCGCTTCGAGTCTACCGTCAGTCAAGCCAGCTTTGAAATCCAGTATTCCGAATCCGAGATGTCTTCAGGTGAGGAATGGTCAGTGTTTTTATTCATATACGCCTTGATTCTGAACTGCTTTATTTTTGTGCAGGGATCCCTAAGTCAAGCTCCTTATTTGCTTTGTCCGACCTTGACAGTCTTCTATCTGGGGCTGTCGTGGTTAAGAAGGAGGGTTCCACACCTGCAACTGCCAAGCCTCATGTCCCCGTTTCCCGGTCCAAAGCTTCTGGAAGCAAAAAGAGGAAAACGACGGAGGTGTTGGATCTTGAGATCTTCGAAGGCATGGATTCTGCTGAAACCACCAAAAAGCTTCAGTGCGTGATGAATCTGGTAGGTATCCTCTTGGTATCCTAATGATTATTTTAGGATCCCAAATTATTAATTTGTTCAAATCTTGCAGGGTCTGGAGAAGCTCTATGCCAACTTGTCTGAAGCAGAGAAGAGTGTAGCGGAAGCCCTGGAGAAAATTAAGGATTTGAAGAAAATCTTTGCCTCCAAGAGCAAGTACTTGGAGAAAGATATTCCGGTTCAGAAGGACAAGTTGGAGGAGAGCACTGCCTAGTATGAGCTGAGACTTCAACAGACTGTAGATGATGCTAAGAAGTCCACGGCTAAGTATATTCTTCAATCCAGGATCCAGATGGCCGAGAAAGCTGCTGCTGAAGGTTTTGATCATGCAGCCTGGGATCTCGAGGGATAACGCTCTTCTTTGGCCAAGCTAGGAGGTGAATCAATGGAGACCAGCAAGGCTGCTGAGGATACTAGAGCTGCCGATGGTGAGAAGCAGGTTGACCAGGGTGATGAAGGTAAAGATGCTGAGACCTGAGCCCTGATGTTTGATTATTTCTGTTAGTTGACTTGTCTTGAAACAATTTCCTCTTATGTCTCTGGTTGATTAACAATTTTACTTTTTATGCTTTTGGGATCCCTATCATGGGATAGACAATTTGACAGTTTGTGATTCCGGGTGGATGGGTCCAAGTTTTGGATGAAGCCCGGATCACTTTTCTTTCCTGCACTTTAAATATTAGTAGATAGCTTATGACTAATTGCCATGGTTGTTACCTGTTTGGTTTGTTTTGATATATTTTAGAAAATTAGGATCATTTGATAATCAAAAGTTTGGAATACTTAGAATAATAGGTTTGAACATATTTTTGGGATGCCGGATCCTTAATAATAAATTCTTAGATTTTTATCAAACTTAGACTTAGGAAAACACAATTTGGTTTTGATAAGTGTGATGTAAGAATACCAAACGTATCATGACTTAGTCATTCAATTTTCCAATATAAAAAATAACCATCACATACCTTAGTTGAATATCTAGTTGGATAGATATACATACTAGATTATAGCATAAAGTCCAAAGTATAACAACTATTAGTTATCCCTAGTGTTCAGTCATGTCATAGACTTAGTAATTGAACTTCATGATGTTCATAAGTTTTTCTTCTATAAAAAAATAGAATCGTGGGCTAAGAAAAAAACGTGGGCCAAGCTAGATAATCGTGGGCTAAGCCAAATAATCGTGGGCTAAACTAATATTGTGGGCAAGGCCAATTCTGAGTTAGCATGAAAATGCTAAAAACATTAGCTTTAACATGTAAGTGTTAAATGATCGAGAGAAACTTGAGTAATAACACGTCTATTATATTCATAGCATCCAATATATAGCCAATAGTGATGAAAGTATCAGCCACTGTTACATGGCCTAGTCGCACCACCTTGAACTATAATTGGGTATCGTGCGCTCCTGGCGGGGTGTAGTAACCCAATACTTAGAAAGGCTAAAGCCGTTTAAACCTTCGAGGTATTTTAGTATACCCAAACTTAGGAGAGATGATCAATCTCTATCTTCTGTCGGGATCCCTGGAGGTAATTCCTACAAAACATGAATCCTTGGTGAAGGTGGGTGTTAGCCTGGCTAACACTCCTCCGATGCTCAAGTCAGTAATTTGATAAAGAATAATAGAAATTAAAAATAATTATGGAAAGAGGACGTACCATTTTAGTTAGAACATAATTTCTAACTTACATAAAGTAGGTTTTGAGATGGATGGCGTTCCAGGATCTTGGTAGGATTTCTCCTTCCATAGTAGCCAACGAATATGCACCTTTGCCTGCTTTCGAATCAATCAAGTATGAGCCTTCCCATTTTGGTGCAAGTTTTTTTGTCGCTGGGATTGGTTGTGTTATGGAATGCCTTCCTTAGTACTAAATCACCCACTTGGAATCTTCTGATCCTTATGCTCTTGTTGTATGACTTTGCTATCCTCTGCTGGTAAGCCGCTATCCGGACCTTAGCAAGATCGCTGAGCTCATCCACGGTGTCAAGATCTTGAGCAAGGGTTTCTTTGTTGGATTCGTCGGTTTGAAGATTGGTTCTGACAGTAGGGATAACCATCTCCATAGGGATCATTGCTTCAGTTCCAAACACCAAATAAAATGGAGTTTGTCCTGTTGCATTTTTTGCGGTTGTGTAAGACCCCAACCCGGGTGTCCTATAGTCGGTTCTCATAACGGGTCATTATCATTAAAAACACATTTATTGCAATTCAAACTACAGCGGAAGTTTTTCTAAACTCATTTATTACTATTTAGTGTTATTAAGTTTACCTCACGAATGCCTGCACATCAATCCAAGTAACACCGCTCCCAAGCCAGGATACGTCAGCCCTACGTTTACCTGCAAAACCATCTAACGTACAGACAAAGTCAGCTACGCTGAGTGAGTTCTAATAGTTTAATTTGAACAGAAACCATCACGTCACATTTATTTGTTAATCCCACTCAGGACCCTCCGGTCCTTATAAAATAGTTTTTACGATTCATTAACGAATAGTTAACCCCCTAATCATTATTTTACGAACAGTTTTTACCCTCCGGTATTTTATTCGACTAATCTCTTTTATTCGACTAATCACTCTTTTCTCGTTGTCCAAAAATGTACCTTAAACGACAAATCCTAGAAATCTTCTTATTTAATGAAGAGTCGGGTCGCCCACGGGCCCGAACCATTATTTTACGGATTTTTAGGATGTTGCAGGTTGTTCTATCTGCCCAAAGTACGAAAGGTAGCTCTTCAGCCCATCTTCCTTTCTTTGCTCCCAATCTTTTCTTTATGTTGTTGATGATGGTCTTGTTGCTTGATTCCGCCTGTCCATTGGCTTGATGATGTACGGGGATGGAAGTTATCATTTTGATCCCCCAAGTAGTACAGAAGTTGGTTGTCCTTTTTGTCGATGAATTGAGACCCATTGTCGCATACTATCTCCGCCGGGATCCCGAATCTAGTAAGGATATTGCGCTTGATGAAGGAGATAACTTCCTTTTCTCTCACTTGGATAAATGCCTCGGCTTCGATCCATTTTGAGAAGTAGTCAGTCATTGCTAGCATGAATACTTTTCCTCCTGGTGCCTTGGGAACTTGCCGACTATATCCATTCCCCACTTCATAAACAGCCAAGGAGAGATAACTAGATACAATGACTCTGCTGGTTGGTGAAGTATGTTGCTGTGTCTTTGGCAGGCATCACACTTTTGAGAGTAGGTTACAACGTCTTTCTCATGGTAAGCTAGTAGTATCCTGTCCTCAGGATCTTTGAGAATAGCGCCCTGCCCCCGTGTGATTTCCGCAATCTCCTTCGTGTATGTCTTTGAGAACCTCATGTGCTTCAGGGTCCTCCAAACATCTCAAATATGGACCTGCAATAGATTTCCAGTACAAAACATCATGTAAAATTTTAAAGCGAGACACACTCATGCGAAAAGCCCTATGGTTCTTTTTGTCACTTGGGATTTCTCCATCGTGCAAATATTTTTTAACAGGTAAAGTCTAGGATTTCGGAATCCTGAATATCTACTTCTTCTGCATTTAACACTTCGTTTGACTCTTCGATTGCTGGACTCAGGATATGTATGATCGGTATCGTAACTCCTTCTGGTATCTTGAGAGCCGAAGCGAGGTTTGCTAAGGCATCAGCTTCAAAGTTGTCTTCTCTTGGTACCTAATTTATGTCAAATATATCGAATTTCATAGATAATTGTTGAACTATTTCAAGATACTTGGCTAGTGTTTCACCTTTCACTGCATACGAGCCATTAAAATGGTTAGAAATTAACAAATAGTCAACATATACTAGGAGATAGCTGATTTTCATATCCCAAGCTAATTTTAAGTCAGCTATTAGAGATTCGTACTCAGCTTCGTTATTAGTCGCCCGGAACTCACAACTTATAGATTGGGGTATTATGTCCCCTTGTAACGATTTAAGTATGATCCCTAGACCCGTTCCTCTAACATTTGATGCCCCGTCAGTGAATAGAATCCACTTATCCTTGGATTCTTCTAATTGCTGAACTTCAAGGTCTGCTTCATGCTTTATATCACTACTGAAATCAGCCACAAAGTCTGCGAGTGACTGTGACTTTATCGCTGTTCTGGGCTCATATACGAGATCATATGCGCAAATCTTGACTGATCATTTTGCCATCCTTCCAAACATTTATGGCTTTCTTAAAACACACTTAATATGATAGTTAGTCTTTACGTGAATAGTGTGTGTTTTAAAATAATGTCTAAGTTTAGTGGATGCCATTATTAAAGCTAATATTAATTTTTCCAAATGATAATACCTGGTTTCTTCTGGGAGTAGGCTTTTACTTACATAGTATACCGGATGCCGTTGGCCTTCGTGATCCTTAACTAGAACAACGCTCACTGAGTTTCCAGATACCGCCAGATATATGGGGTAATGGTTCTCCATCTTCTGGTTTCATCAATAGAGGAGCAGTTGACAAGTACTCCTTTAATGATTGGAGTGCTTGCTGCTTCTCTTCCCATTCTAACCTCTTGTTCTTTTTTAGGATGTCATAGAATTCCTTGCATCTTTCTGATGATCTTGATATGAATCTGTTAAGTGCTGCTACTCTGCCAGTCAGTCTCTGGACATCCTTGGTATTTGCTGGCGATTTTAAATTGATGATTGCTTTGATCTGTTCCGAACTGGCTTCTATTCCTCTCTTGGTCACCATGTAGCCCAAGAATTTTCCCGCCCCCACTCCAAAGTGACACTTGGAAGGGTTCAGCTGCATGTTATACTTGTCCGGAATGTCAAATGCTTCCCTGAAATCCCTGAGATGATCCTAAGCTCTCTTCGATTTTACCACCATGTCATCTATGTATACTTCCATGGTGTCCCATAGCTGCTGGTCTTTAAACATCATGTTTACCAGTCTTTGTATGTAGCACTTGCATTTTTCAAACCAAAAAGGCATAGCAATATAACAATATATACTTGTTGTTATGCATCAGTTTTTACCTCTGGTATCCCGGATCCTCAGATAAGTATCGATATCCCTGATCTTTACTATGTTTCAGTATCCCGATTAACTGACCATTGTAACAATTAATATTACGCGTTTGTTTTGACTTGGTCTTGCAGGTAACACCCATTTATCATTACTACTAGCTAAAGACACGGGATAGCATTGAAGACAACGGCTATATTTGTCAAAGAAGACTTGTAACGGTCCAGTTATGATAATTTCGGATATTAGCCTTTCATTTAATGTAATGTACTGTATATAAAGGGCATAAGATGATCATTAGGGAGGGATATACACGACTCGCAACACACAAACACACACTCTTGAAATTCTTTGTAACACTTAGACACGATCACTTTGCTCTCTTTTTTTTGTACTTTTGATTACTTTTTATAAGAACAAACAAGGCAGCCCGACTTTAGTCGGCTCACGAGGTTTTATGCCGGAGATCCCCAAAGGATCAAGGGCTTTCCTCGAATATCCCTGTGTCGATTTCCTTATTAATATTGCATTTCTTACATAATTATAAAAGCACACTACCTTACTTACAAAGTTTAGCTACTTGATTATCTTTGATAATTTCTGGCCAAAACACCTGTTGGAGTCATGAAGGCAGTATCCTCCTGGTCTGGGGTTCCATGTGGATTTGTTGGAATCCTGATGAATCATCCATGAACGTGAGCATTTCGTGGCCCGCTGTGGCATCAACCATTGAATCTATGTGTGGCAATGGAAATGGGTCTTTTGGACATGCTTTATTTAAGTCTGTGAAGTCTACACAAACTCTCCATTTTCCATTCTTCTTCTGGACCACCACTACATTAGCTAGCCACCTTGGTAATTTTACTTCCCTTATTATCCCTGCTTTTAGTAGTCTTTCGACTTCTTCTTGTATCGCTATGTTTCTTTCTGGAGCGAATTTTCTTCTTTTTTGGTGTATAGGCCTGAAACTGTTATCAAGACCGAATTTATGTGTAATAACGTTTTTAGAGATACCTGTCATGTCCTCATGCTTCTAGGTGAAAGTTGAAGTTCTACTCTTTAGCAATTATACAAGATCTTGTTTAATATCCTTGGGGATATTGGTTCCAATAAGCGCCTTGACGTCGAGATCTTTAACACTCAGGGATACTTCCTTCACATCCTGCTCCTTGGTTTCTCGGACGTCTCGGGCTTGCTTCTTTAATTGCTATGCTTGCTTGGTCTTGGCGGACGTATTCATTGAAGAGGTATAACAGTCCTTCGGATCTTGTTGATCACTTTTAATCTTCACTACTCCCCACGGGGTTGACATCTTGACACATTGGTGATATGTCGAAGGTACCGCTTTCATGTCGTGTATCCATGGTCTCCCTAAAATAATATTGTAACAAGATAACGAATCTATTTTGCAAAATTTTTGTATAGTGTTTACCCCATCGATATATATCGGAAGTTTTATCTCTCCGAATGTGTTCTTGACCTCTCCGCTGATACCTACCAAAACTGCTGACATTGAAATAATTTCGGACTCCGGGATCCCCATTCTTTTTAGAACGTCATGATGGATGATGTTCACTAAGCTTCCTTCGTCTATCAGTATCCTTCTTATGAAGTGATTGGCGATATACAGAGTGATCACTAGTCCATCATGATGAGGATCCTGCACGTTATCCCTGTCATCTTCATCGAAAGAGATCACCTTCTCTTCATTCAGGCTAGAGGTTCTGATAGGCATGTCCCCTCTTTCTGTCTTTGCTTCCTTGGCATTTCTTTTCGCTGCAGAATAAGAAGTACCACAAATGTCAGATTCACCAGATATGAAACCTATTACCTTAGCATCTGGAGACGGGGATTATTCTCGTTGCGGGATCCTGTCTTGATCCTTGGTTTTGTTCTTTCCTTTGCCTAGGAATTCTTTGAGATACCCCTTGCTTAAGAGGTAGCTTATCTCTTTACGTAGGGCGATGCAATCGTCGGTCACATGGACAAAATCCTCATGGAAAGCACACCATTTGAACTTGTCCTTTCCCCGGTATTCCTCTCAAATTTGCGAGGCCACCTAATCTTGTCTCCGAGATCCTGCATGGCATATAACAAACTAGTTGTGTCAAGTGAAAAACAATATTCAGACAACTTAGGATATTCTTCCTCTTCCTCGTCATCTTCCACAGCATTCACCCTGTGATTATCGGGTTTAGCATACGGTTTGGATCTGTACAGCTTGAACGGTGCAGATTCAGTCTTCCGGTTAGGTTGAGTATAACTGGTCAGAGCTTCTGCCCTTTGTTGGAACTTCTTGTCATCCTCGAGCCTGATAAATCTTAATGCCCTATTCCTGACTTCGTCGAGATTCCTGCAAGGATTCATAACAAGGTCTTCATAAAATTGAGAATCTTTCCTCAATCCCATCTTGAATGCTTGGACTGCAGTGGCAACGTCAAGGTTCGGGATGTCCAAGGATTCTCGGCCGAACTTGCTGACATAGTCTCAGAGGGATTCTCCGGGATTCTGAATTATCCTTTATAAGTCACTTGTAAACCTTTCAAAAGTTCTACTGCAAGAAAAATGATTGTTTAACAGGTTAATCAAATGAGCAAATGAAGTATTAGAATATGGAGGAACATTAAGTAGCCATTTTATGGCTGATCCTGTTAAGGTAGAGCCGAAGCTCTTGCATAGACAAGCTTCTTTCAGGTATTGAGGTATGGGGTTAATCTCCATCCTTTCCCTGTACTACGCGACATGTTCCTCAGGATCCGTAGTTCCATCGTATAGCTTCATGTTGGGAGTTTGAAAGCGCTTGGAGATCTCTGCATCACATATGGGATGAGCAAATCTGGAGATCCTGTGACTGGTAGCGGATACCTCGGGTATAGGCTAGACTATGCCTGGTACACTAGAGATCATTTCTTTTAGCTTCTTTAGTTCCTTCGCCATGGACGGAGTGATCCCTGTATCCTGCATAGATTTGTTAGTATTGAAGAATCTATTGAAAGTGTTACCCATGCCAGGATTTCTGGATGATGATTCCGGAGTAAATCCAAGATCCGGACTCATAATAACTTTGGCAGCCGGAGTTGGTCCAAAAGTAGTGATCCCGGTCTGCATGGGAAGAAAATCTCCCTTATGGACTCTTGAGGATCCTCAATAATCAAAGTCCAAGACCCTTGGTTGTAGCGGGGTCGTCACTTCCACTGGTTTATTTGATTTTTTGATCCTTTCAATCTCCCGAAACAGCATTTGGTTAGTCTTCCTCTGCTGCTCCATTTGTTGTTTCACCTCCGAGAACAGATCGAGGATATCATTGTTTGATACGATCACAGGTCCACAAGCAAGTATTCTGGATCCTGAAAAACCCGCAGGAACAGTTTTCTTCGGCTGATTAACATTTTTCTGAAATGGAGGAGGAGGAATTGGGTTGACTAACCCAGAGGTTGAAGATGGAGCAGAAACAGAAACATTCTTGGATTGTGATGACATTTTTTAAATCAGTTTTGAAAAATAGTGATTGAACACGAATTTTAGTAAAGATTTAATGATAAAAAACACCACTTGTGTAATAACCGAAATTTTTTATAAAAACTGGTTTTTTTAGACGTTCCATACATACGATATTAATATAAGTATTGATGATAATTGCCTTTTAAGAAATGTTATTAAAGCGACGCTAAATTTTCATTCAATAAAACTAGAAAATATATACCTGACATAAAATCTTTAAATTTTGGATCTGATAAAATAATTAAATATTAACAATTTATAAATAAAATAAATAATATTAGTGATCACAAAAATTTATAATTTTCGTGTTGTTTTCTTAACTAAAAAGAAAAGAAAAATCAATTAATAATAGGAAAGGACAAAAATTTATTTAAGAGAAGAAAACTTGTTCAAAGACGTGTGAACAACAAGCAAATTTCGGGTTAATGGGGGAGAGCCGGTCTCCGCCACCTCCGTCGTCCTCTTCGATACTCAAAACTCTTCACGTGCCGCATCTTATTGTACAAATTAAATAACTACACGACACCGGCTATCATCACACTTTGCTGCAAGTGGTGTCGTCTCCCACCGCCTCGTCTCCGGCGATCCCTTCGCCACGAAGGAAAAACTCAACTATAAAAGCCGAGCTACAGACCTCCTAACCTCACGATCTCACTTCCCGAAAAAAAAATCCCTCACTCCCAACTTTCATACTAAAACTAACGTTTCCCCGGCGAGATCGGTCGTCTCCGGCGAGCCAAAAACTAACCGAAACATTAGACAAGTAGCACCACTACTCATCTCCACCTTATAGATAACACCCGGTCAGATTAAGGTGTTCTAATTTACCTCACGCTGCTCAAACAATTTCCCGGCAACTCCTTCGTTTTCCGGCAGACAACTTGAAGAAGAAGAAAACAATGAGGTAATGAGTAAATTGATTTATATTTGAAAATGAAAACAAATTTGAAGTTACATCAACCGGTTGGGAGCCTATCCTTAAACTAGTGAAGTCTTGGGATCAAGCCATGCAACATCCATTTCTATAAAATTTTTGTTTCTTTTTAATCAAATAAGGAAAAAGTTAAAATTTATTTTTATCAGATAATTTTATATAACTTATACATACAAAAGTAAGACAAGAACATAACTACGTAATTTAAGAATCTTAAAATAGCCCAATTAGAATATGAATCTTTTAAAATAAAAAGAAAAGAAATAAATAAATAAAATATAGTAGAGAATTTATACATAAAGTTAACGGAATATAACTTAAACGTAGATTCTTTACAAACGAACGTGAGCTGTTAACATAATTGTGGAGCATTACAAGCAATTAAGGTACATGTATCTAACTCAGTTATATTTTTGTATAGTACGGATACTTAACTCGACTATTTTTGTGGTGTGGATATCTATATCTGTTAATTGATTAGTATGAGTTTTCTAAATATTATTTTAAGTATCTCGATGGAAATTCCTTTACGTATTTGAAATCATGTACCTGTTTAAATTCGCTTATTCGACCACATATTTCGAGTATTAAGAAAAGTTTGAAACATATTTACATACGATATTATTCAGTTTTAAAATCATCATTATCGTATGTTCCGATTAAATATGTTCGTTTTAAAATATATTGTCAAATATTTTTATTCTGATACCCGAGCACGTCCCTACTTGTGGGGGTGACCACAATCATGTCATTGCGGCATCGATGGCGTGGCACCGACCGTGATGGTGAGCCTAAATCACGGCGTCTCGCCTGTTTATCTGAAAATACCGGTTATATATTTCGAGGCGTATGGATCGATCCTAGGATATTATTATTTCTGGTGGTTGGATTGTATGATGCTCATACACCATCTCACATCGGTTCAGGACTAGCTAGCCTGTTCCGCCTGTTTCTGTTTATATTCTGTATCGGGCTCGATGGGTATTTCTGGTGATGTGACAAGTATTTAAAAAGTTATATGTGAGATTACAAGTATCTGTTTACAAGCTTATATGGTTACAAGTTCTGAAATCTGTTATCTATATGTTTACAAGTCACAAGTTTACAAACTCTGAAATCTTTTAATTACACGCTTAAGAGTTTACATGTTTGTGAGTTTACCTGTAGATGAGTTTACAAGTTTACGAGTTGCATTTTTACGGGATTACATGTGTACGAGTTTACAAATTTATAAGTCGATGTTTACAAGTTACAAGTTTTGAATACTCTCAGATTTACAAGTTTACAAATCATGTTATAGTTTTAAAATTTATATGTATTATTATAATTATTTCTTTTATCAAATCTATCCGTTCGTGACATTTTGCTCCCTCGCTTTTCTTTCTTTTTACAGGTTCTCATGGATAAAGGGGAAGTGTGAATATATGTATGTAGTTATGACTAAATTATTAGGATTAAATCTTCTGTAACTCCTTTAGATATTTATGGAATTATGTTTTTGTCTCTGACTCCTGTAAAAGTGTCATGTCGGCCCTATATCCGGGTCGGGGTGTTACAACTTGCCCCACGGTGGGCGCCAAATTGTTTTGGGTAAATATTAACAAAACTAATTTTGTAACCAAACTTAGTTTGTTTAGTTTGCTTGTAAAATCAACGTAAAACAATGCAAAAACGTAAAGAGTGACGATTGTTTACGAGTAAAGCCCTTGATCTTTAGGGATCGCCGGCATAAAACCTCGGGAGGTAATAATCGTCACCTGCCTCATTTCTTGAATAAAATGGTAAAAAGATTACAAGTGTTGAGCAGTAATGATCGAGCTATGTGTGTTACAGAACTGATTGCGAGTCTAGAATGCTAAGTGCGTAGTGAATGTTGTACCTAATCGATCAATGATGCTGATATAAATACTAAGATAAAGCTAACTAACTATCTGAGAATCTCGGAATCGACTTAGTCTTCGTAAATGACCGTTGGAGGCCACTCCACGCGTCTTCAACACGTTCTCCTTGACTTTAGGAGCGATTCTTCAGGGGTGGATTTGACTTCACGTGTTTAACCTGCGTATTAGTCAATATAAACAAAAGATACAACGGTTAACTACTGAGGATACCGAAACCTGTCAGGATACCGAAGTACGTTGATAATCCAGGATCCTTAGCTGTAAAATGACCCATAACAGTTTGGTAGTCGCGATGTCCTTGAACCAACCACCATTTATATAGATAACCATACACTTCACACAATAATCTCCCTGGTTTGGTCAACCCCTCATAGTTGTGTCCGTTATGGTCATGGATCACTCGCCTGGTTCTGTGAGAGCTCTAGGAATTGCACACCCCCACAATTCCAGTTGAAGCGACCACACTTCTTTCTTCACATAGGTGATTTTATATAAATCATTAAAAGCATTAGGTTATGGTGATTACAATAAATCAATAACCATTCATTATGCTTATCCTTTAACTATGTCACTTATCAGTGTAGGAACGGACTAGGAAGTATTTATCTCCCTTTTATGTGTTTTGGGGTACACCCCCACAATGAACGTAGTTTATGTAATTAGGTTGTCCTATTGAACCTGGATCTTGGGATCTCCAGTCACATAGGTTAGGTTTTCCTTTACATTCCCTAATTCACAGGCTTTAGTACCATTCCAATTGTCGACTTCATAACTAACTCTCTGCTTAAGCTTTTTGTAAGTGGGTCCGCAATGTTATCTTTTAACTTCACATAGTCAATCGTGATAACCCCCTGATGTAGGATTAAATATCTTGTGTATTAGTGTCGGTTTTTGTATGTTTTATTGGATTAGTTTTGTTTATCGAGTCAATTTTACGTGGTATTTGTAGTTTGATGTGTTACAGGGTAAGTGTGCTAAAAAGTGGAGCTTACGAGTCATTCATAAGAAGGCACGAAGCCCGAGAGGTCAAAGAAAGAAAAGTCAAAGCTCAAAAGTCAAAGGCTGGAATTTTAGGTCTTCGCGGTACGCGAAGATCAGAGGAGCAATTCTCGCGGTACACGAGAAATTAGAAAAAAGGGCCCCGACTCTTTTGGCCTTCGCGCCATGCGAAGATTTGGCCAGGGATGTTCGCGACACGCGAAGAAACCTGATTACGACAAATTAAACCTAATTTCAATTATAAAGCCATTGTGACTCCCATTCTTGAATTACCTTCTTCCTTGCCATCCCATTCTCGAATTACCTTCTTCCTTGTCGAAAACATTAAAGTTTAGATCTTTAATGTTTTCGACAATTATGAGCGGCTAAACGTTTTCGTGATCCCTCAGGGTGAACGATTTATGCTTGTATTCGTATGATTTTAGTTAATGATCAGTATTAGATTGAGGTTTTGTGAACCTCTTAAGTTCTTTGAATTCAATTGTGTGTTTGATTTTTGAAGAATTGCATGTTTTCAATTTATCGCATCTATAATTGTTTCTTGGTTTTCTTGCATCGGTAATAATCTGATTTTGTGATTGAATTAACTATTGTGTGATTGGGTTGACTATTGTGTGATTGGGTTAAACAGTTAAACAAGGTTATGTCTATGTAATCTCTGATCTGGTTTGAAACTCAAATTGTGCGTGTGCTTTGCTAAATCTAAAACCCGGAGTGGTCATTCTTCTCCAATTGCTTTTTACAACTAAAATTAAGTGCTTTTGATAACTCTAAGTGTTTTAAGTAATAAAGTTTAGAACTTTAGTAGTAATTGAATCAGTTTAGTTTAAATAGCATTCTCCACTGGTTCCCTGTGGATTCGACAATCCTACTTTCCTGTCTATAGTTTAAGGTAGCGAAGTAGTGAATTTTATAAATATTTTTTATTGACCTTGACACCGCGATCACCCCCGTTGAGAGTAGTTGTCGTACTATATTATGTCTACGTCGAATGTGCCTTGATTTGCCATTGTACATTGAGCTTTGAGCTCTACCAATTGATGCTTGACTGTCACAATGTATGCAAATAGCCGACAAAGGCTTTGGTTATCTTGGAATATCTTCCATAAATTGACGTAACCATTCCTCATCCTCTCTAGATTTATCTAAGGCGATGAACTCAGATTCCATCGTGGATCTTATTATAACCGTTTGCTTAGAAGATTTCCAAGCTATAGCTGCACCTCCCAAGGTGAACACATATCCACTTGTTGATCTGGAGTCTTTTATATCCGATATCCAGTTAGCATCACTGTATCCTTTGATCACATCTAGGTCACGGTTATAATGTAGTTCATAATATTTTGTGTATCTCAAGTACCTTAGCACCCTTGTTATACTTTTTCCTATGTACATGACTTGGATTTCTAGTATATCGGCTTAGTCAACTCACGATATAAGCTAAATTGGGTCTAATACACGTCATAAGATACATTAGACTACCATAGATCCTTGAATACTCTAACTGATCAACAACCTCACCTCTATTTTTACTTAGACGTGTTGTAGTATCAACCGGAGTCTTAGCTATACTCGTGTCCTCCAAATTGATCTTTTCAAGAATCTTGTTGACATAGTGAGATTGACTTAACATAAGACCATTTTGGGTTTTAGTAATCTTTAATCCAAGAAATACATCCACAAGACCCAAGTCTTTCATGTCAAACCTCACTTTAAACATGTCTTTAATAGCTTTGATCATCTTATCATTGCTTCCAATGATAAGCATATCACCGCTTCCAATGATAAGCATATCATCTACATAAAGTCATACGATCACGTAACCTTCACTTGTGTCTTTCTCCCCTTATTTATAACCCCTAACTTAGTCACCAAGTTAGGGATTGACTACAATTAGATCTTTGTAGTTACTAGCTAATTACATTTATGGATCTTACTTATTTAATTGTTCAATTAACAAAAAATAGTTAATTAAATATAATTATATCCAATATAATTATAATTAAATAATTATCGTAATTAATATATATGTTCCAAACATATTTCCACCAATTCATTATTAATCCAGTTAATAATGATGATAATTGCTTCATAAACATTTATCATGTCTAACCGTTCGTTCGTCCACATAACTTATTTCTCAAATAATTATCTTGCCTCTTTATATATATATATATATATATATATATATATTGTTTTGGATAAAAATTAACAAGACTAATTTTGTAACCAAACTTAGTTTGAGGTAGTGTGCTTGTAAAATCAATGTAAATCAATGTAAATACGTAAAAAATGACACGGTTGTTTACGAGGAAAGCCCTTGATCTTTAGGGATCGCCGGCATAAAACCTCGGGAGGTGACAATCTTCCCCTGCCTCGTTTCTTCGCTAAATGATAAAAAAAATATTACAAGTGTTGAGCAGTAATGATCAAGCTAAGTGTGTTACAGAAGTGTTTACGAGTCTAGAGAGCTAAGTGCGTAGTGAATGTTGTGCCTATTCGATCAATACTTGCTGAATAAATACAGAGATAACGCTAACTAACTATCCGAGAATCCCGAGATAGACTAATTCTTCAAATATATCCGTTGTAAGTCACTCCACGCGTCTTCAACACGTTCTCTTTGACTTCTGGAGCGATTCTTCAGGAATGACCTTGACTACATGTGTTTTACCTGCGTATTAGTCAAAATAAATGAAAGATATTACGGTTAAATATTGAGGATACCGAAACCTATTAGGATACCGAAGTATGTTGAAGATCCATGATCCTTAGCTGTAAAATGACCCCTAACAATTGTCCCCAAATTTAACAGCTGTCAATCTTATCGACATCTGTAAAATTTTTAAAAATCAAATAGGGAATAATGATAAGATTGCGAAGAGATCTTTGCGTAAACCAATTCGATTTAACTGTTGGGGGCTATTAAGATAAAACCATCTTCACTCCTTCTCTTTCATCCTCGTCTTCTCCAAGCCGAAGCAGGTAAAGATATTTTCCTCCTGTGATTTCTGATTTTCAATTTCTTTCTTCTGATCATGAGTAAGAAAATGACCAGATCAGTTTCCTCCATTATCGTTGAAACGATAGAGAATTTTACTGATCCGGGGATCCTTGATGATTCTGATCTTTGTTCTTGCACCGATTCGGACATCAAACTTTTGAAATCAAACAATGTTTTTCCTCAAAAAACTGTTTTCAGGCCTTTCGATTCTAGAACAAAAGCCGATTTGATTTCCGAAACTTGGGTTTGTTTCCATAACTATCCTTTCACTTTGGGTCTGTCATATCCTTTTCCTCCACTTACCAGCGAGTTTTTCAAGCTTACCGGTCTTTGGTATTCCCAAATTATGCCGATGGTTTGGAGAATTTTAGCTACTCTTGAAAGGCTGAATCGTTCACATTCTCTGACCATTGGCATCCCTGAACTTGCCTCTGTCTATACTTTGAGAACCCATGGTGCTTCCCGCTTCGTTCTTCAGCTTAAATCTGGGCAAACTCATTTAATCCCAAAAGCCACCCAAAATGATACTGACTGGAAGGGGAAGTTCTTCTTCGTAAGGAGAGATTCGATCCCTGGTGGGAAAAGTTTGCCGCTTGAATGGGTTAAGAAGGGTAGGAAACAGTTAGGATTCCTGCAATTTTATTTTATTCTCCACCTATTGATAGTTATTTCTTGTTTTGTCCTTGTGCAGCTTCGAAGTTTGACAAACTGGTACCTGCAAGAAGTGATACAGACAAAAGGATTGAATCATTATTGGAAATACCTGTGGGAGAGAGATCATTTCGCCTTGATTCTGCCGTCAGTCAAGCAAGCTTTGAGACCCAATTCTCTGAATCCGAGATGTCTTAAGGTATAGAATAGTCAATATTTTTATTCATATTTTCTATGATTCCGAACTGTTTTATTTTTATGTAGCAATCCCGAAGTCAAATTCCGAGTTCGCTTTGTCTGATCTTGATAGCTTTCTGTCTGGGGCTGTCACAGTCAAGAAGGAGGGTCCCACACCTGCAAGTGTTAAGCCTCATGTCCCTATTCTCCGGTCCAAAGCTTCTAGAAGCAAAAAGAGGAAAACGGTGGGATGGCGCTCTTCTCTGGCTAAGCTTGTAGGTGAAGCAGTGGAGACCAGCAAGACTGCTGAGGATGCTGGAGCTGCTGAAGGTGAGAAGCAGGTTGAACAGGGCGATGAAGGTAAAAATGCTGAGACCTGAGCCCTGATGTTTGGTTATTTCTGTTGGTTAACTTGTCTTGAAACAATTTCCTTTTATGTCTGTGGTTGATGAACAATTTTCTTTTTCATGCTTTTGGGATCCCTGTTATGGGATAGACAATTTGATAACTCGTGATTCTGGGTGGATGGGTCCAGGTTGTGGATGAATCCCGGATCACTTTTCTTTCCTGCACTTTAATATTAGTAGATGCTTGATGACTATTTGCCATGATTGTTAGATGTTTGGTTTGCCTTGATATGTTTTAGAAAATTAAGATCCTTAAATAATTAAAAGTTTGGAATACTTAGGAAAATAGGTTTGAACATATTTTCGGGATACCTGATCCTTAATAATAAACTCTTAGATTTTTATCAAACTTAGACTTAGGAAAATACAATTTGGTTATAATAAATTCTAAGTAAGGGTACCAAACGTGTCATGAATTAGTCATTCAGATTTCAAATCTTTATAATTAAAAAATAAGTGATGCATACCTTTGAGGAGTATCAAGTGGGGTAGATACACATACCGGATTATAGCATAGAGTCCAAAGTGTAACAACTATCAGTTGTCCCCAGTGTTGAGTCACGTTCTAGTCTTAGTAATTGAACTTCATGATGTTCATAAGTTTTTAATCTGTGACAAATTAGAATCGTGGGCTAAGCCAAAAACGTGGGCCAAGCCAGATAATCATGGGCTAAGCCAATATCGTGGGCTAAGCCAAACAATCGTGGGCAAGACCAATTCTGAGTTAGCATAAAAATGCTAAAAACCTTAGCTTTAACACGTAAGTGTTAAATGATCGGAGAAACTTGAGTAATAACACGTCTGTTATATTCGTAGCAACCAATATATAGCCAATAGTGATGAAATTATCAGCCACTGTTACATGGACTGGTCGCACCACTTTGAACTATAATCGGATATCGTGCGCTCATGGCGGGGTGTATTAACCCAATACTTAGAAAGGCGAAAGCCGTTTAAACCTTCGAGGTATTTCAGGATACTCAAACTTAAGAGAGATGGCCAATCTCTATCTTCTGTCGGGATCCCTGTAGGTGATTCCTACAAAACAGGAATCCTTGGTGAAGGTGGGTGTTAGCCTGGCTAACACCCCTCCGACGCTCAAGTCAGTACTTTGATCAAGAATAATAAATATAAAAATAACTATGGAAAGAAGACGTACTCATATAAAGTAGGTTTTGAGATGGATGACGTTCCAGGATCTTGGAAGGACTTCTCCTTCCATAGTAGCCAACCAATACGCACCTTTGCCTGCTTCCGAATTATTCAAGTATGGACCTTCCCATTTTGGTGCAAGTTTTCCGTCGCTGGGATTGGTTGTGTTCTGGAATGCCTTTCTCAGTACTAAGTCACCCACTTAGAATCTTCTGATCCTTATACTCTTGTTGTATGACTTTGCTATCCTCTGCTGGTAAGCTGCTATACGGACTTTAGCGAGATCCCTAAGATCATCCACGGTGTCAAGATCCTAAGCGAGCGCTTCGTTGTTGGATTCTGGAGTTTGAAGATTGGTTCTGGCAGTAGGGATAACCATATCCGTAGAAATCATTGCTTCAGTTCCAAACACCAAAGAAAATGGAGTTTGTCCTGTAGCATTTTTGCGGTTGTTCTATCTGCCCAAAGTACAAAAGGTAGCTCTTCAGTCCATCGTCCTTTCTTTGCTCCCAATCTTTTCTTTAGGTTGTTTATGATGATGATCTTGTTGCTTGACTTCGCCTATCCATTGGCTTGAGGATGCATAGGGGTGGAAGTTATCATTTTAATCCCCCAACTAGCACAGAAGTTGGTTGTCCTTTTGCCAATGAATTGAGACCCATTGTCGCATACTATCTCCGTCGGGATCCCGAATCTCATCAGGATATTGCGCTTGAGGAAAGAGATAACGTCCTTTTCTCTTACTTGGACAAATTCCTCGGTTTCGATCCATTTTGAGAAGTAGTCAGTCATTGCTAGCATGAACATTTTTCCTCCTGGTGCCTTGGGGAGTTTGCCGGCTATATCCATTCCCCATTTCATAAACGGCCAATGAGAGATTACTGGATACAATGTCTCTGCTGGTTGGTGAAGTATATTGCTATGTCTTTGGCAGGCATCACACTTTTGAGAGTAGGTAACATCGTCTTTCATCATTGTAGGCCAGTAGTATCCTGTCCTCGGGATCTTTGAAAATAGCACCCTGCCCCCAGTGTGATTTCCGCAAGCTCCTTCGTGTATGTCTTTGAGAATCTCAAGTGCTTTAGGATCCTCCAAACATTTCAAATATGGACCTGCAATAGATTTCCTGTACAAGACATCATGTAAAATTAAAAAGCAAGACACCCTCATGCGAAAAGCCCTGTGGTTCTTTTCGTCACTCGGGATTTCTCCATTCTGCAAATATTTTTTAATAGGTAAAGTCCAGGATTCTGGACTGGGCTCGGGATCCTGGATATATATTTCTTCTACATTTGACACTACGTTTGGGTCTTCGATTGCTGGACTCAGGATATGTATGATCGGTATCCTGACTCCTTCTAGTATCTTGAGAGCCAAAGCGAAGGCATCAGCTTCAGAGTTGTCTTCTCTTGGTACCTAATTTATGTCAAATATATCGAATTTCACAGATAATTGTTTAACTATTTCCATATACTGGGCTAGTCTTTCACCTTTCACTGCATATGAGCCATTAAAATTGTTAGCAATTAACAAAGAGTCAACATATACTTGGAGATACCTGATTTTCTTATCCCAAGCTAATTTCAAGCCAGCTATCAGAGCTTCGTACTCAGCTTCATTATTAGTCGCCTGGAACTCACAACTTATAGATTGGGATATTATGTCCCCTTGTGGCGATTTCAGTATAATCCCTAGACCCGTTCCTCTAACGTTTGATGCCCCGTCAGTGTATAGGATCCATTTATCTTTGGATTCCTCTAACTGCTGAACTTCAAGGTCTGATTCATGCTGTATATCACTGCTGAAATCAGTCACAAAGTCTGCGAGTGCCTGTAATTTTATCGTTGTTCTGGGCTCATATACGAGATCATATGCGCTGAGCTTGACTAACCATTTTGCTATCCTTCCAGACATTTGGCTTTCTGGTTTTTGCCGGGAGTAGGCTTTTACTTACGTAATATACCGGATGATGTTGGCCTTCGTGATCCTTAACTAGGACAGCGCTCACTGAGTTTCCGGATACCGCCAGATATAGGGATAATGGTTCTCCATCTTCTGGTTTCATCAATAGAGGAGCAGTTGGCAAGTACTCCATTAATGATTGGAGTGCTTGCTCATGCTTTTCTTCCCATTGAACCTCTTATTCTTTTTCAGGATGTCTCTACATCTTTCTGAGGATTTTGATATGAATCTGTTAAGTGCTGCTACTCTGCCAGTCAATCTCTGGACATCCTTAGTGTTTGCTGGGGATTTCAAATTGATTATTTTGTTCTGGACTGGCCTCTATTCCTTTCTTGGTCACCATGTATCCCAAGAATTTTCCTGCCCCCACTCCAAAGTGGCATTTGGACGGGTTCAACTTCATATTGTATTTGTCCAGGATGTCAAATTCTTCCCTGAGATCCCTGAGATGATCTTCAGCTCTTTTTGATTTGACCACCATATCATCAATGTAGACTTCCATGGTGTCCCCTAACTTGTCTTTAAACATCATGTTGACTAGCATTTGATATGTTGCACCTGCATTTTTCAAACCAAAAGGCATAGCAATATATCATTATATACTTGTCGGAGTCATGAAGGCAGTATTCTCCTGGTATGAGGGTTCCATCGGGATTTGTTGGAATCCTGATGAAGCATCCATGAACGTGAGCATCTCGTGGCCTGTTGTAGCATCAACCATTGAGTCTATGTGTGGCAATGGAAATAGATCTTTCGGACATGCTTTGTTTAAGTCTATGAAATCTACACAAACGCTCCATTTTCCGTTCTTCTTCCGGACCACCACCACATTAGCTAGCCATCTTGGGAATTTTACTTCCCTTATCATCCTTGCTTTTAGTAGTCTTTCGACTTCTTCTTGTATCACTGCGTTTCTTTCAGGAGCGAACTTTCTTCTTTTTTGGTGTATAGGCATGTAACTGTTATCAAGACCCAATTTATGTGTAATAACGTTTTTAGAGATACATGTCATGTCCTCATGTTTCCAAGCGAAAGTTGAAGTTCTACTCTTTAGCAATTCTACAAGACCTTGTTCAATATCCTTGGGGATATTGGTTCCAATAAGCGCCTTGACATCGAGATCCTTAGCATTTAGGGATACCTCTTTTACATCCTGCTCCTTGGTCTTCGGAACGTCTCGGGCTTGCTTCTTTAATTGTTATGCTTGTCTGGTCTTGGCGGAAGCTTTCATTGAAGAGGTGTAACAGTCCTTCACATCTTGTTGATCGATGTTAATCTTCACTACCCCCAAGGGGTTGGCATCTTGACACATCGGTGGTATGTCAAAGGTACCGCTTTCATGTCGTGTATCTAGTGTCTCCCCGGAAAAATATTATAACAAGATAACAAATCTATTATGCAAAATATTTGTATAGTGTTTACCCCCTCGATATATATCGAAAGTTTTATCTCTCTGACTGTGTTCTTGACCTCTCCAATGAATCCTACTAGTACTGTAGTTTTGGGGATAATTTCGGAATCCGGGATCCCCATTCTTTTTATGACATCATGCTGAATGATATTAGCTGAGCTTCCTCCGTCTATCGGTATCCTTCTTATGAAGTGATTGGCGATATATAAGGTGATAACCAGTCCATCATGATGAGGATCTTGCACGTTATCCCTGTCCTCTTCATCGAAAGAGATCACCTTTTCTTCAGTTAGGCTAGAGGTTCTGATAGGCATGTCCCCTATTTCTGTCTTTGCTTCCTTGGTATTTCTTTTTGCTGCAGAATAAGAAGTACCACAAATGTCAGATCTACCAGATATGAAACCTATTACCTTCACATCTGGCGGCGGGGATTTTGCTCTTTGCAGGATCCTGTCTTGATCCTTGGTCTTTCCTTTGCCTAGGAATTCTTTGAGATACCCCTTGCTTAAGAGGTAGTTTATCTCTTTGCGCAGGGCGATGCAATCTTCGGTCATATGGCCAAAATCTTCATGGAAAGCACACCATTTTGATTTGTCCTTTCCTCCGGTATTTCTCTCAAATTTGCGAGGCTATCTAGCCTTGTCTCCGAGATCCTGCATAGCATATAACAAACCAGTTGTGTCAAGTGAAAAACAATATTCAGACAACTTAGGATATTCTTCCTCTTCCTCTTCATCTTCCACAGTATTCACCCTGTGATTAACGGGCATAGCATATGGTTTGGATCTGTACGACTTGTAAGGTGCAGACTCAGTCTTCCGATTAGGTTGATTATAACTGGATGGAGCTTCTGCCCTTTGTTGGATCTTCTTGTCATCCTCGAGCCTGATAAATCTTAATGTCCTGTTCCTGACTTCGTCAAGATTCCTGCATGGATTCATGACAAGGTCTTCATAGAATTGAGAGTCTTTCCTCAATCCCATCTTGAATGCTTGGACTGCAGTGGCAACCTCAAGGTTCGGGATGTCCAAGGATTCTCAGCCGAACTTGCTGACATAGTCTCGGAGGGATTCTCCAAGATTCTGAATTATCCTGTAATTCACTTCCGAGAACATTTTGAGAATCTCATCGTTTAAAGCAAGCACAGGTGTGCCGGCGGATATTCCGGATCCCGAAAAACCCGTAGGAGTATTTTTCTTCTGCCGTTTATCATTCTTTTTTCTGGAATGATGGAGGTGGAGGAGGAGGAGGAGGAATAGGGTTGTCTAACCCAAAGGTTGAAGATGGAGCAGAAACAGAAACATTCTTGGATTGGGACGACATTTTTTAAATCAATTTTGAAAGATACGAATTTTAGTAAAGATTTAAGGATAAAAATCACCACTTGCCCCACGGTGGGCGCCAAATTTTTTTGGGTAAAAATTAACAAGACTAATTTTGTAACCAAACTTAGTTTGTGAGGTGGTGTGCTTGTAAAATCAATGTAAATATGTAAAAAATGACACGGTTGTTTACGAGGAAAGCCCTTGATCTTTAGGGATCGCCGGATAAAACCTCGGGAGGTGACAATCATCCCCTGCCTCGTTTCCTCGATAAATGATAAAAAAAATATTACAGGTGTTGAGCAGTAATGATCTAGCTAAGTATGTTACAAAAGTGTTCACGAGTCTAGAGAGCTAAGTGCGTAGTGAATGTTGTGCCTATTCGATCAATACTTGCTGAATAAATACAGAGATAATGTTAACTAACTATCCGAGAATCCCGGGATAGACTAATTCTTCAAATATATCAGATGTAAGTCACTCCACGCGTCTTCAACACGTTCTCTTTTACTTCTGGAGCGATTCTCCAGGAATGACCTTGACTACACGTGTTTTACCTGCGTATTAGTCAAAATAAATAAAAGATATAACGGTTAAATATTGAGGATACCGGAACCTGTCAGGATACCGAAGTATGTTGAAGATCCAGGATCCTTAGCTGTAAAATGACCCCTAACATATATATATATATATATATATATATATATATTCATGTAAAGGACTATATTAACATTTAATATATGCAACGATCGTAATATTTTCCCAAAGTTTAACCTTTTGGATCTTATCTCGTTAGCAATATTGTCAAGTTTCGTTACTCGGGTATACAAGTCCAACAGATTGTGGTTCCCAATGTGAATGATACAATTCGTTCATCTAAACGTACAGAGATGTCCGAGTCCAGCACAGCGGTCGGTTCCGATGTATAAAGAGAGCCGATTGACCTCAACGAGGAGGAAAACCCTCCAGATTCACCCCGACCCATTGGGAAAAATAAAGCAAAATGGGTGGCATGTTTATCTCTGTCAGATAGGGGCACAATTTAACGAGATACAAATGGATAGGCTTCAGCTGAAGAGGAAAGTGGTCGAGAGGGAATATTTAAATAAGTTGACGAGACAAGTTGATCATCTAACAATAAAGGCTCGGGTTACAGTTGAAAAATTGGTTGAGTGAATTGCAAACAAATATGCTTAATGTTTATATATGTATTTTCGGTTCTCGTCAACGGGTATTCTCTCGTCCGCCAAATCTCTGGTTCTGAAAAAATTGATCGAGCGGATTAAAGGTATTCTCTCGAGAGCCAGATCGTCGGATCTCGTAAACGGGTCTCCTACTTTTGAATTCCCGTTTGAACGTAGTTAAGGCAAGGTGACCCGCTCTTCCTGTTCCTATTTCTTATAATGATGGAATCCATGTCTGGGATGGTGAGCAAGGCCTGCGATCTTGATTCCTTTTCGGGCATCAAAACCCCTCATAATGGGTTGAATATTTTCTACCTTCTCTACGCTAATGATGCTATTATTTTGGGAGAATGGTCAGAGACTAATGCTAAAAATATCGCTAGAATTTTGAGATGCTTCCATTTACGCTCGGGCCTCAAAATGAACCTTCAAAAATTTAGAATTTTCGGGATTGCGGTGGAAACTTCGGAGGTGCTCAAAATGTCGCTTGCATTATGGACAGTCTCTCGTTCAGCTACATGGGCTTATTGGTAGGGGCTAATATGAACATTGTTTGTAATCGGAGGCCGGTTTTCGAGTCATTTGAAGTAAGGTTATCTTTATGGAAAGCCAAAACTCTATCTATTGGGGGTAGGTTAACTCTACTGAAGTCGGTGCTTGAGAGTTTTCCTACCTACCATCTATCTCTATACAAAGCTTTGTGCAAAGTTATCGATGAGCTATAGGCTATCCAGAAGAAATTCTTATGGGGTGGGGTGATGATAAGAAAAAGATCCATTGGGTCGCATGGGATAGGGTTATCCTCCCTAAGGCCAAAGGTGGTAACATGTCACAATTTATACATATTTTTCATGCATAATTATCCTCATACTCATCACAATTATAGGCATTTGGATAGGAATTAATACTTAATTGATTCCTTTTTGAAATATCAGGTTAATTATCCCTTGTATGCAAAAGTATAAAGAAATCATTCAAAATCGAGGAAAAATCAACACCTGAAATCCAATTGAACGTTCGTGCACCCAATGAGTCAACACAGGAAGTCAAAAGTCAACAACAGTCAAAATTAGATAATGCACAGTCATGCATTGCCCAAATCTCAACCTATAAATAGCAAGCTCATTCCAAGCATTTAGGTGTTCAAGATCGGGTTAGTGGAAACCCTAGTGCTCTGCTAGGGCTGAAACTCTCTCAGTTTTGTTCCATTTTAGTTTTTTCTTTGTTTATTTTCTTTCTCTAGTCTTGTAATATGGAACGATCCCTCTCATTCGAGTAAACAAGAGGCTACTGTCACACCCCCAAAATACACTAACGGAGTTTTACAGTTAGGCGTGTGACAAACCAGGATCTCACTCATTAGTTACGTCAACGACACTATATGAGTTTAAACAAAAACCATTAAATCTTCAGAGTTAAATGCGGAAGCGATTTATGTCAAGTAATTATTGCGCAAAACAAATGCGCCCAAGATTAGTTTAACAAAAGCAAGGGAATTGTTTTAAATATTTGCATATGAATAAAATGACAGTAGAACTTCATGCATGTCCTAGGTGTACAACATGTGCCTTAGCGACCTGAGAAACATGTAAGAAAAAATGTCAACACGAGGTTGGTGAGTTCACAGGTTTGTAAGTAAATAAATTGCTTGAGTGTTTGCAGGATCCACATACACAAGCCACACCTATTGTTAGCCAGGCAATGTACAAGTTACTCTAAGCGTTCGCAACCGAAGCTGACTGTTTGTTTTTTAATGTCTTCCACTATTGCTAACATCAATAATGGCAAGTGTTTAAGACAATTTACACCCGTTCGATCTCCAATCGAGCTAGCGCAACTAGCCCGGGGGCGCCCACATCCATAATTCCATCTAATAATGAGTATAATTAATCAATTGAAAACTTGAGTTTTGACATACGTGTTACCCTCCGGGATAGCGACTTGGTTGATACACCCATGGGTCGGGACTTGAGTGATCAATATTTGGATAAATAAGATTTGATTTATGTGTTACCCACGGGGATAGTGACTCGGTGGATACGTCTCTAGGTTAAATTCTTATGTGCTTAATTGATAAAACTGCAGCCTTTGTGTTACCTTCTGGGATGGTGACTTAGGAGATGCACCACTAGGTGAGGTTGATTCATAAACTTAATCATGATCATTGATATTTCATTCCCTAAATCATCTTTATTTCTAAAACAAGTAAATCTTAGTTTAACGTGGTGGGAAATCTACATGGTTTAACCCATTCCTAAACATGGCCGTGAGACGGGATTAGGTAGAACTGTAGCTCGTGAGTGTGAGTCACATAGATTGAATGATAGTTATATAAAATGGAAATAGAACACAATCGGGGGCTTGATAGTTGGTGTTTGGGTTTATCGGACAAAAATATCAACTGTTGCAATTAACACGTGATTATATCTATGCTAATGAAAAATTAAAAGATGGTTAAAGCTATTTTCCAGTTGTGATTCCATTGTATAGATCTTTTTTTAGGACGAAAAAAGGTTAAGTGTGGGAATATTTGATGTGTTGCAAGACACATCTCTTTATCCTTGTATTTTGTAGCGTTTTTAGTATAGTTTTAGGGTTGTTTTTAGTCATTAATTTCTTGTACTTATTAGTGTTATATTTTGTTGGTCATAAAATAAAACGGACTTAAATGATACAATTAAAAGATAAAGAGATGTCAATCAATGGTTAACCGATCAAATTTAAACCATGATTGTGCATTATAGTTGACATTCTAAATTACTTTAAATTTAATTAATTATAAAAAAATTATAAAGGTAAAAAAAAAGAACTTAAAGTTTCATCGTTTGAAATCATTTCAAAGTAAATGTTGTTGGACTTTTGAATTTGACTACAAAGTTAATTTTTGATGACATATTTAATCGGGCTAAATATCAAAACAATCATGCAGCCCATGACAAGAAAAAAGAAATTGGTGTGAAGGGCAAATAGGTTAAGGCAGTTTTGGGTTGGGGGGAGCACGCATCACGACAGAAGCAAAGGGGACGGCTATTTGGGAGTTTTGACGACGAGAAGGAACAAAATTGACTAGAAGCACACATGTGTGGCTATTTTGGCGTCAAATCAAGAACCAACTAAGCTACCACACCTATAAATCTCTAATCCTTTTGACGGTTGTCTTGGGTATTAGTTAAAGTAGGAGACCAAGCAAATTGCTCAAACAATTCGTCGTTTGTCGGTTTGATTTTATTATTTTCATTATGAATTCAGTTTCTGAATCAGATTACATTGTTTTGTTCTTAAGTATTATGATTGGCTAGGCCTGTTTAGCTACCTAGGGTTTGATGAATACTTTGTGAATTTTGGATTTTTATTCGGTTTTTGGATTCTTGTTGATGGTTTAATATTAAAGTAGCGAACTTGATTGCAATTGGTATGATGTGTATGCGTATTTAGATCTGATTTATGATTGATTATTGTTCCATATGTGTCTTTGTGAATGTCTTTCATGTATAGATGCATATTAGGTTGCTTCTGTGTGTTTATGACTAGTTTATGGTTTTTGATTGATCGAATCCATAGGAACGATAGTTGAGAGTTTAGAAGGTTTAAATATTCCACCTACTTCGATAGCTAAGAGGTGAGGAGTAGTCGGTTTGTCTTTGGTATTAGGGTTTTAGGTGTAAAGATTCTGAAAGGAGGTTTCCCCTAGGTGTCATGGTATCCTTTGCATTCCCGTGTCTAATCGAGTATATTCAAGTTACCCCTTGCATTCCTTGAATGTATTGAGACAGTGAGATTGCAAGGTAATATGTCTTTTGGGTACTTTAGTATTGTTGGAGAGACTGAAAGGTGATCCGACCGACCAGTGAGCGTCACACACTCCTTAGGTTTCCTTCTAGGTCACACCTTGAGAATGATCAAGGATCCTGTAGGTAGTCTGAGGGTGTAGTGTTCATAGATCCTGGTTCCATCATTAGTTTCCTTAACCGAGAGAAACCCAAGATTCACAAGTAGGATTCTTAACCTGGGTAGTGCTTTCCCTGTTCTTGAATTCGTTTAAAGTCTAGATACCTTGCTTGATTGTTGGATCGTATTAGTTAGTTCTCTTTAGTTTGTTAGATTTAGAATCACAACACAAAACCCCCCAATTTAAATCAGTTTAGTTAGTTGAGTCAGAGTCTAGGTTAGTTGTCACTAGTGTCTCGTGGGTTCGATATCCGGAATTACAGTAGACTTTACTACATTGATCGGTACACTTGCCGGTTGTGTGGTCTAGTATTAGGTTGAGTCTAGATTTATAAATTTAAAGCTAGAGTGTCTAGGTTAGGTTTTTATATTAGTTTTTTTATAGACCGTCCGGCACACATCAGTCACCAAAGTATAATCACCAGGAATATATTTGTGAAAAATATAATAGGATCTCATATATATATATAAAATGTTTCTGAATAATTTTGAAATAAATAATAACCGTATTATACGTAGGAAATCGGTCGATACGAGATAGACAATCCATAAATAATGAAAGAGTTATTTTCGTAAGAGAAAATAAGCGTTAAAATGATATTGTAAATAAATATATTATTTTTATAATTAAAATAATAGTTAAAATGAGTAACAAGTTCGTTTCCGAGCACACTATCGTTTTCTGGTAGCAAATCGTATTAATATATTTTTATAATAAAATAGGGATTGTTTTTATTTAAAAATATAACATAAAAAGCTGCTCAAAAATAAAATGCGGGTTGTGGGATTCGAACCCGGGTCTCTCCCACAACAGCACCAAGCCTTAACCAACTCCGCCCTCTAGGGTATCGCGTTAGAGACCCGTTCCATTTGGTTTTAACATTCACACTCATGTGTTCTTCCCCCCATATAAGAACCGATCCAAAATCAATCCCTAATTCCTCATAATTCGATCGCGATTGGCCAAGATAACATAGGGGTTTTGATAATCGATGTATTGCGAATCTGTGGTCAAGTTTAATTGCAAAACCAGTAAGTTCAAAGTTTTTAATCTTAGTTTTGAAAAATGAAACCCTAGGTTATGAACACGAATTGATTTAGTTAAATTCGATAAGATTATCAGTTGGAATTATAGGGATTTTGACAACCAAAGGATTTTGAATCTATTCATGTAATTTAATTTGATTGAGATTGAGTGTAGATTAGGGTTCGACTAAACCGAGATCGCGATGAACCCTAGAATCAGTTCTTGTTAAATTCGATAATGTAAGCCCTATTTAGGTTAGAGCTTTCAAACTAGAGATCAAAACGAACCTAGGAGTGTATTCAATTACCTAAATGGATGTCGAATTGGTGGAGTTCGACTAAAACGAATTTCGATTTGTGTGGCTTGGTCTCCGGCGACTTCGGCTATGTCTCCGGTCGAATTGAAATGCGTAGAACAACTAGAGGGGTGCGATTTGAGTGTGCAGAGTGATAATTTGAGAATTGGTAAACGAATTTGATCGAATTGATAAGTTCTTGCATTGAATTCGACAGTTTCAGTTTAATGGGATTAATGTGGTTAAATTACAATCATGTGGGATGTTATAACATATGTAGATGATTATGGTGAGGTCGAGCTCATCAATGCTAGTCTTAACAGTCGCGAATTCAAATGAATTAAAGGTTAAGGATTGAATTTGGGTCAAGAACAACAAGGTTTGACTTTCAAAAGTCAACCAAATCGAATTTGGGTTAATTACAGATTTAGTCATTACAATTTCATGTGTTTGTGTTTAGATCTTGACAGATTTGATCCTTGAGGTTTCTAATTGAGTTAAATGGGTTACTGGAATTTTTCGGGAGTCACAACTACTTATACCCACTCTCCCTTGGTGTTGGAACACTTCCACACTTCCACACATTGTCTAAGGGTTAGTGGAGTCACTTGTATGATCATTCGTGGCTAGTCCTCTTGTGTTTCTCGAGTTGGCTGAACTTTAATTAACTAATGAAGTATTTTTAGTATGTTATGTTCTTAAAGTAGTTTTTTTTTTAATTTATCTTAAAAAGACATGAGTAAGTTATCTTTAAACCAACTTAATAATCTTAAATCTTGTACGTTACCTAAACAAGACTTCTTGTTTGGGAAGCTTATTCGAGTTTGTACGGTCTATATTATGGGTTGCATGGAGGTTTGAGTATTCAACGAGTCATTCGAGTCCTAGCTGCTGGACCTTGTGGTTCGTGTCAGTATTTCTTTACTTCTCTTGTGTTAGCTTGCAGAGGACTTCTAGCGGGAGCCATGAGGCTTGATCTTGAGAATGAAAGTTATATTTATTTAAAATAATATTATAAGTAAAGACAACTATTTTAAGAATATAAATTGGTAGGTCTGAGCGTTCATAAATTAGCTTTGGAGGAAGTTGCATATTCCGACTTTCCAAAAGAAGTTACACGACATGACGTACGCCAGTCGACATGATAATCTTAGTCCGAATAATAACTCACAGGACAGCCGACGAACTTGAGACCCGGTTAGGATCCCGATAATTATCAGGAACAGTTGGCCGACCGTATCCACTGTTCCATTATGAAATAACAACTCTCATATCGAAAGGGGTTGGTACTAGTAACTTTGACCGAACTTACTAAAATATAACATTGTTTAACAAGCGATAACAACCAAAGTAACACCTTAAATGAGATGATATTCCTAATTACATTTCTTTTCTTTTTTTCCTTTCTTTTAAGCAAACCCTCTTTTCCAACTTATTATCCTAGTCAGACAATAGTGAGAGTTGAGTAAGTAATCCGTATCCATGGTTCGATACTTGGTTCGTACCCAGACTATACTACCCTGTGATATGTACATTTGCCTATTGTGTGTGTGTGTTTAGTTGAAGTATTTATCATTTTAATTTATAAATTTAAAACCTGATTTTGTGTATCTCTAAACCGAATACTAAATGCATTTATCTACACTAAAAACACGCTAGCGTGTGGCTTTGGGATATCTTCTCTAAAAGATATCAATAATGTTTTTTTATCAATAATTTTTTTATTTATTTATCAAAATGGGTGAGGAGATTTAAAACGGAAAGGCGTAGCTTATGGGGGAAAGTTATCGCGGCACTACATTACTCAAGAGAACTCGATAAGTGTAATGAATGGCTCCAATTTCTCAACATGTCTCTGCCTTCTCGATTAATGACCTTCTGGAACTTCACAAGACGGTACAGATCGACATAGGCTCTAAAGATGTTTTCCATGATATCATCTGAATATCTCTTTGGTGCATTTGAAAGGCAAGGAATGAAGTCCGGTTCTCAAACAAAATCGTCAAAATGGAGAGAATTATCGAAGACATAAAGTCGCTTGGTTTTTGACTCAAGAACAGGTCAATGAATAAATAAGAATCTGTCATGGATGGATTGAGTTGGTTTCAACTTCAACTCAGTATGATCATGCTGCTGTAAATGTGATTTTTATTTCTCAATAACTAGGTTTTTTCTTTTTTATTCTTGGCCACGGCCTGTTCTTTATTCTGGTTTGGTGCTTCGTCCCTAGTGTTTATTAAAATCTCTCATTTAAAAAAAAACTACGTCATTTGATAAAAAAGTATCTAAAGTTTGGCACCGACTTTCTTTAAAAGTTAATGCAATTAGAAATACATGAATTCCAGCTTTTACCAACATTTATCACGTTTTATGGCATTTTCCGGTGAAAATAACATGGCCATGGCCCATGACATAACCATTTAGCCATGATTTAATGTTGTAGTGGTATGATATTTGTTTCTCAGAAAAGTGGTGCAGATTTAAATTCTTATAAATCTAGGATTATAGCAAGGATGTGACGGGGCAGTATCGAAAAAGGAGGCAATTTACACGGTGTTTCTACTGACATGTTGGAAGTTGTGGATCGCGCGGAACGAGAAGGTTTTCAACGGGAAGTAGGTGTCGCAATTAAAGATTATAGAAGAAACTAAGGAGGAGTCCCTATGGTGGATGTTGAAGAGATCAAAAGTCCGAGGCATCACGTTAGATAAGTGGAGAAGTTTTAGTAATCTAGAATTCATGTGATGTTGTTAATGGTTAAACATACGGGTCAAGAGGGTGGGTTGTAGGCAAGGGCGGAGGATAATGAGGGCCTGAGAGGGCCCTGGCCCCCCCTAATTTTTAGCTCAGAATTGTTAATATATACATACTTGGCTGATTTTTCGCTCAGTAGTGTTAATTTATACGAATTCGGCCGAAAATTTTATAGCTCCGGCCCGCCCTGATAGGAGAAAAAAAATCCCGGCTCCCCCTGCGTTTGTTTTCAAGCTCCGCCACTGGTTGTAGGGACTAATATGGGTGTCTTTCATGTCATGTAAGGGTGTTCGGTGTCGCCTTAGTATCTTACTAAGGTGGACATCTTTTTTGAATGAATAAAGTGATGTTGCTATTAAAAAAACAGAAGAAGATAGAATTTAAGTGTAAAAATTAATGTTTAAAAAAATACATAACTATGGAATTTACACCTTTTTGAGACATTCCGGCTAAAATTACACGTCGAAGAACTAATTCTTGTAGTTTTGATCCTAAACGGTGAGATTTTAATGTAAAAAAAATGACAAAACCATTTAAGATATTTATTAGAGAAACTTGTAACTATTTTAAACCGTAAATTAAGCGTTAGGTAAAGTTTTTTTTTTTTTTTGATATTAGGGTTGGTGGTTCAATGGTAGAGGAAAATTTTCTAAGAAACATCAAGGTTTAAAGAGTTCATGGGTTCAAGTCTCAGTCTTAACATGAATTAAGAAATTTACCTTTAAAAAAAAGGTAAAGTTTTTTGTTAAAATATTCATTCAGATGGTTTTTTTTTTCAAATCTTAAAAGTAAAAAGTCATAGTTCTAATATTTGAACCCAAAAGTCGTTAAAACTTTAACGTGATTTTGAAGTTTGAATTATTATATTTTAGAAGAATAATATAATATGTATTTTAAAATTATGTGAATTTAGTATATATTATTAAACTAGGTTATATATCCATGTATTATATGGGTTTGTATAATAGAAAAATAAAAGTATAATAATGTATAAAATAATGTGTAAAATAAAATTATTTGTTTCCTTAATTAAGTAATAATTAGAATTTAATTTTTGTATTATTTTTCTAAAAAATAAAAAGTATTAAGATAATTAAATTTTAGAATTCAAACTTATTTAAAATAAAAAAATTAAAAGATATTAATAAAAAAATATGATAATTCCAAGTGAAATTATTTAAAATATCTATTAAAATAAAGATTGAATAGATGGTATTACAACACGACTCTTGTTCCCCAAGGAAGTTGGTTCGGGTCATACATGCATGAATACGACCGCTCTGTTCTTCTTTGGTGTACTGCACTGCACCGCTCCTAATCAAATTGACATCACGTCTGACCACATCAGTCATGACTTTATAGACGACTTTTTTTTTTACTTTATTTACTCAATAATCCTCTTCATTTTAATTTATTTTATTTTTAGTTAGAACAATTATTTTTAATGATGTATTAATCACTAGGTTAGAAACTCGTATATTACATGGGTTAAACAATAATAAAGAAATAAATTAGAAATTAGTAAGCAATTCTCATCACTGAAAATTCAATATTATATAAACGTATAATCTAATAACATATAACAAATTTAATGATGTATAAATCTTTATAATAATAAATAAATAATTTTATCTGTCACTTGTCGACTTTTAATTAAGTCTAGATTTTTATCTCCTATAAATAATAATGATTTTAAATAATTAAATATATAAAATTTATTATAATATTTTGTTAAAAACTACTAAATCATAAGAATATTTCAATTATATCTTATCTTAAAATATAATTTTATAATTCTTAATTAAATATTCTATAATTCTTAAATCTTCATTATTTGTTATTTATAATTTTTAAATCTTTATTATTTTTTATTTTTACTAATGACCGATGACATCCAACATACAATTTATTTTTATAAAAATGTCTGGTTTACAATAAATTGAATTTATTTCACACGTGTAATAGATGAGTTTGTAACCTAGTTAGATCATAAATGAGTAAAACCAACGACGAAATCAAGGAAAGTTCAAAGCCATAAGAACTTGTTGTGGTTTAATCACAAGGTAAAATCGTTGGGAATCAAACATATAATTATTCTTTATATTTATGATTCATATGTCTTTTTCATAATGATTAATACTTTAGAATATAGCTTTTCATTTTGCGAACAATTATAGACAAAACTTTATTTCATTTTGCAACATTAAAAGACCGTAAAATTAGAAATTTGTCTTCAAATATATGTTGTTTACAAAAATATTGATTTCATGGTAATCATAAACTAGAAATTTGTCTTCAAATATATATATGCACTCTGTCTTTTAGTTTATGTATTACTTTTTATGTGTAATGAAGTTGTTGAATGTCACATTCGTTTGTTGTAAAATTATATATATATATATATAATCTGACAGAGGGGAATGATAATGATAAAACTCTTTGTTCGTGAGAAAACTCGAGAAACCGACCCAAACGAACTCCGAATGAACTCATTTTGGCGGCGTTGGAACCGACTCGGCATTTAGGTTTTTGGGGGTGGGGGGAGGGGGTTTAGGTTTTTAGAGGGTGAGGGTTTTAGGTTTTTGGGGGTGGTGTTTAGATTTTAGGGTTTAGTTTTAGGCTTTAGGTCGAGTTTGACGAGTCAAGTTTGACGAGCCGATTCTATCGTCACTGGAATGAGTTCAATCAGAGTTCGTTTAAGTCGGTTTTCGCTAGTTTTCTCACGAAGAGGAGTTTTCTCATGAACTCAACCCATCTGATAGATTCATGTGAAATATAATTTCCACAATTGCATATGATCCAAACTATAATCAAGAGAATATTCACCAGCAAAGTATCATTTTTTTTAAATAGTCAATTTCTTGTATTGTTTAAAAAGTTTTGTTATTCATGAACCATCATATTCATGGGACTCGATATGCATTAAGTACGCGCATTATTATGATGAGACTTGAACTCATGATCTGGTAGTTGTCAATTCATCTTGATACTGCTCGATCACATGTTAATTATTGCGTTTGTTAGTGTTTTAGGATATTTAAAAATATAAAAAAAAAAGTTTATGTACTTTCAAAAGATGTTTGTATTATATGAAGCACATAACTGAAACACAAGCAGAAATGCGGTTACAAAAACATAATTAAAATTACACATAAGGAAAATAAAAAGGGGAAATAGATTCAAAACAATAACAAAAGAGAAAGAGTGGAGGAAGAGGCTGAGAACGTGTCTTTACACAGTTTATTAAAAATATTTATTAGTATACACAATAATTTGTACTATCGTCGATTATTTGTCTGAGATTTCATCGGAGTTAGGGCGGTTAAAAAAACCCATGGCTCACTCGAAGTTCATTTGAAAAAGTTCGGCTCGAAAAAAGCTCGGTTGAAATCGAGCTGAGGCGAGCTAGCTCGATTTGTAAACAACCCTAGCCCGAGACAGGGTAGGCTTGCTCGATAAGAGTGTATCTTAACCGGAACAATGGTAGCAACTAGGGTATCAGAGAGCATGTTGTTTATGCTACTTAACCCTCTTGAAAGCATGTTGTTTCTACTAGGGTTTTAGAAGGCTATTGTGCGCTGCTGTCATAAGTGGCATGTAACATCCGACCTCTCGTACCAACAATATTACAGAACGATATGAGATTTGCCTAAGGTGTTACATGGCATGTCGTGGTGGCTAGGGTTTTGGTGAGAAAGTTGTTTCTACTACTGAACTCTAGTGAGGGCATGTTGGAGACAACAACTGTTGGTGATAAATATGAGAGCAACGACTGCCTTTGGTGGCGGCGGCGCTCTATGGTTGGTGATTGGTAGCAACGGCTAAAGTTTCCGACAGTTATTGTGAGCGACGATGGAGGCTAGTGTTTAGAAGGGCAAGCCGTAATATGGAACTAATCTAGAACAAGAAAAAAGAAAAGGAACTAACTGAAACGTGAAAGGAACAGTGACAAGGCGGCACCGACACTGCCCTTTCTAGGGTTTATGAGGTGTGCGGAGGCTAGGTAGCTTAACTTTGCTCTGATACCAACTTTAAACTAGGAAGAATATCGTATATTGATTGTGTGAATAATATGATTACATAAAATCTTTATATATATTGAATGTTATCAGATATAAAAAAAACGTATAATCTATGATAATTATATAACTAGAGTATAATATAAATACATAAAAAGTAACATAATATTTCAATAACAGGTTACTTATTTTGCCTAAAAATACCGGCTAGAAGACGTTATAACACACCAGACAACTAAACATCGGTTGGTGACTGACAACTGGTGTAAAGTTCCAAATATAATATCAGTACGAGAGTCTACATTTATTTTCTTTTTGAGCGAATGACGTCAACCTTTAACCACTTATATTTTGTCTTTACGATGATAAAAGTCTAAAATACAGTGGAGTTATATCGAAATTCAAATAATGACAGCAAGCCTTTTTAATATAATAATAAGAAGTAAGAACTTTATTTTAATTAAAAAATCTTTTAATATATTAAAATCCTAAACTTATTTAAAATAAAGATACTTGTAAATTTAAAAATAATGACTTATGATAACTAAAACGACTAATGAATTGACTTTTCAAATGTTTTATAAAAATCTGACCCGTAAGTAACTTTTTATTATATAAATTAATATAAATTTATTTTCTAAAAATGGTCATCAATATTAATGACCTAGTATTCCATCCAAGCAAAAGAGTATATAGACATTCATATCACTAAAAATATCTGGCCATCTACATTTTAAACAAGTTATTAGATTTAATCATGATCGTAAAAGTTGCTAGGCGCTCCCTAGTCAGAGTCGGGAGTACTCGAGAAGTACTCGGCCTAGGCGGAAAGTACTTGGAGAGTACTCGGCCTAGGCCTAGAGTACTCGGGCCTCGACAACCTACCTTGTAGCGATTACTCGGGGAGTACTCGGCCTCTGATACCTTGTTTTACAACCATGGATTTAATTTAAAAAAATTAGATTAAAATGATATTTTAGTAAAAAAAACATATGTTGCTTTTTTAGTAAATGAATTAAATATCATTAAGCTATCAAAAGACTTGTATCGTAAGGGTATTATGGTGTATAGTAAAGTTGTACACTCCCCGGTAACCGGTTGAGGTAACATTGATGTAGATTTAAAAAGTCTATAAGTTACCCGTTTTAAAAAAGAAATCACTCCGCCAACTAAGCCAATTAAAAACTTTGTTTGGTTAGCCATGGAACATTTATGAAATTTTATATCTTGAACATTATAATTATTCATTAACTACAATACTTAGAAGTTCCCGAGCGGACATTGATATCTTGTTGGTAAAGTGGTGTACTCTTCAATCAAATGATCGTGGGTTCAAATCCTGTGAAATGCCGGTATAGTGATTTTAGCCTAGGCCTACATTAGACATAGGTGTAGAGTAGAGAGTACCTGTTCACCGGTAAAAAAAATACTGAAATCTATTACTATAATTTTTTAACTACCAAACAAAAATGAGTTAAGATCACATAAAAGCAGCAAGATTTCATACTTAAACGACGCCAAATTTGAATGATCAACTATCTCTTTGACCCATGATCATAGGTATCAAAACGTTGTCTGAATTGCATATAAGGATGCAGCTGATGAAGGTGTACAAAACTATCCATTTATTTGAGAGTTTTGGCAGATGCCAATCTTGATTTCAAACCAAACATGATTTCATCTTCATCTTGGGTAACTTCTGTTTCCTGTTCTTCAACCTCTGTTGCTCCAGAAAACTTACTTCAATGGCTGAGATTCATCTTCCTCTCTCCATGCCCTCAAAGGGTACTTTTGTCCACCATTGATGTCATCTTCTTATTCTTTGTTTTTCTTTTTGCTGTTCAAAAGCTATATTCAAGATTCACTTCCAACACATCTGCAGTTAATGAACCTCTGATTGCTAAAACTAAAGCTACTGTCACTACCAACATTCTGTTCAGGTTATCATTGGTTGTTACAACTATATTAACAGTTTTGTATACTGTTTCATCAATTTTGGGATTTACACAAAGCACTCAGTCTCCATGGAAGCAGATTGATGGTGTATCTTGGTTACTTCAAGCTTTATCTTTCCTTACGATCACTGTTTTAATCATCCATGAGAAGAAGTTTCAAGCAGTAACTCATCCTTTCTCTCTTCGGGTTTTCGGGGTAGTGAATTTCATCGTCGTCGCTCTGTTGGTTTCTTCCGGTATCATCCGGCTAGTTTCCAGTGCCGGAAACACTTCATCGTTTGAATCCGACGACGTAGTTTCGGTGATATCTTTACCGTTTTCGGTTTTCCTGTTGATTGTGTCAATAACTGGCTCGACTGGAATCATAGTGACGACAGGTTCTGAGTCACTGAACGGTAACAGTAACAGTAACGGTAATGGTAAAGTAGGAGAAGATGATGAGTTTGAATTGAATAAATCATCGAATGTAAGCGGATGGGCATCGGCTTCACTCCTATCGAAATTCTTTTGGATATGGATGAACCCGTTGTTGACGAAAGGGTACAGAAGCCCTTTGAAGATCGAAGACATCCCCACGCTTTCACCCGAGCATCGGGCGGAGAAAATGTCAAAACTGTTTGAACAAAACTGGCCTAAGCCTCATGAAAACTCAAAACATCCTGTTCGAACCACGCTGATACGAAGTTTCTGGAAATATGTTGCGTTTAACGCGTTCCTTGCTATTGTGAGGCTCTCTGTGATGTATGTGGGACCGTTATTGATCCAAAGGTTTGTTGACTACACTTCTGGGAAGCGATCGTCGCCATACGAGGGGTATTACTTGATATTAACCCTTCTTGTTGCAAAGTTTATTGAAGTGTTGTCATCCCACCAGTTCAATTTCCATTCCCAGAAGCTTGGAATGTTGATCCGGTCGACATTGATAACTTCATTGTATAAAAAGGGGTTACGGTTGTCGTGTTCAGCTCGACAATCGCATGGTGTTGGACAGATAGTGAACTACATGGCTGTAGATGCTCAACAGCTTTCTGATATGATGCTTCATTTGCATGCTGTTTGGCTTATGCCACTGCAAGTTTCAGTGGCATTAGCTATACTTTACACCTACATTGGCCTGCCAACAGTGGTCGCTTTGATCGGACTCTTGGCGGTTGTGATTTATGTGGTTATGGGTACTAGAAGGAACAACAGGTTCCAGTTTAGTATAATGCAAAACCGCGACTTGAGGATGAAAGCCACAAATGAAATGCTTAACTACATGAGGGTGATCAAGTTCCAAGCATGGGAAGAACACTTCAACAAGAGGATTCAAGCGTTTCGCGAGTCTGAATACGGGTGGCTTGCCAAATTCATGATCTCAATTGGTGGAAACATGATAGTTTTATGGAGTACCCCTTTGTTCATCTCTTCACTCACCTTTGGGAGCGCGATTTGGCTTGGGATCCCACTTGATGCAGGGACGGTTTTCACTGCCATGTCGTTGTTCAAGAACTTGCAAGAGCCTATTCGCACGTTCCCTCAGTCAATGATAGCCTTATCTCAGGCCATGATCTCATTGGGAAGATTGGATGGGTTTATGTTGAGTAAGGAGCTGGATGAGGAAGCAGTGGAGAGGCAGGAGGGTTGCAGTGACAGCACCGCGGTTGAGGTCAAAGACGGGTCTTTTAGCTGGGATGATGAAGCTGCTGAAGGTGCTGTGGTAAAGAATCTCAACTTTGAGATCAAGAAAGGTGAACTTGCAGCAATTGTTGGGACTGTGGGGTCCGGGAAGTCGTCTCTTCTTTCATCCGTTATTGGCGAAATGCACAAAATCTCTGGAAAGGTACAACATTAAACTTCGTTAAAAATTCAAGAAAACAAGTTATGAACTTTGTTTTTGATGTTATAACAGGTGAGGGTATGTGGGAGCACAGCATATGTTGCACAAACAGCATGGATTCAAAATGGGACAATCCAAGAAAACATTCTGTTTGGTTTACCAATGGATAGACAGAAATACAAGGAAGTAATCAAAAACTGTTGCTTGGAGAAAGACTTGGAAATGATGGAATTTGGAGATCAAACCGAGATCGGAGAGCGTGGGATCAATCTCAGTGGTGGCCAGAAGCAGAGAATTCAACTTGCGCGCGCTGTTTATCAAGATTGTGACATTTATCTTCTTGATGATGTGTTTAGCGCGGTTGATGCTCACACCGGTTCAGAAATATTCAAGGTGATCATTGTAGGATCAAAGTTTATGCATTTTTATTGATGTACATAATCTAATGTTTGTTTTTGTAATTGCAGGAGTGTGTGAGGGGAGCCCTTAGGAACAAGACAATCTTGCTGGTCACACACCAAGTTGATTTCCTCCATAATGTTGATCTGATCTTAGTAAGTATCATAATATTTGATATATTTTTTGCAGATGAAAGTTTGACAGTATGTTCATATTTGAATCTTGTTAGGTGATGCGCGATGGGATGATTGTTCAATCAGGAAAGTATGATGAGCTACTAGAATCCGGTTTGGATTTTAAAGCTCTAGTTTCCGCGCATGAGACCTCTATGCAACTAGTTGAAATGGAACCTACCACATCAGATAACCCCTCCCCTAGACCTCTTCAAAAATCTCCTAGCCTACACCCGAGGGAAGAAGAACAAAAGGCGTTAGAACGGTCCAAATCTAGTTCTATCATAGGAACATCAAAGCTGATTAAAGAAGAGGAGAGGGAAACAGGAAGAATCAGTTTAGGTGTCTATAAGGTTTATGTCACCGAGGCTTTCGGATGGTGGGGCGTGCTTATTGTTTTGTTGTTCTCGTTGTTGTGGCAAGCCGCACAGATGGCGAGTGATTACTGGCTGGCATATGAAACTTCTGATGATCGCGCTGCCTCGTTCAACCCTTTGCTGTTTATAGAAGTTTATACAGCTATAGCCGGTGTTTCTTTCGTTATGGTGTTTAGTAGAGTAATTTCTTCTACGGTCCTCGGGCTTCAAACTTGTCAGATCTTCTTTAAGCAGATTCTTAACAGCATACTTCATGCTCCAATGTCATTTTTCGACACTACACCTTCAGGAAGAATTCTTAGTCGGGTAAAGATTCTCAAAACTGGACTAACAGTTACTCAATGATCATGTGCTTATTTGTTCAATCTTTGCAGGCATCAAGTGATCAAACCAACATCGATGTTTTCCTTCCTTTCACGACGAGCCTGACTCTATCTATGTACATAACATTGATTGGCATTATAGTCATCACATGTCAGTACGCTTGGCCAACTGTGTTCCTACTAATTCCACTCGGCTGGCTCAATGTCTGGTATCGGGTATGCATCGTTTCTGCTATGTAGTTAATGAACACTTAGGTGATTACAAAATCTGATTTGAAATTTGATCTTTTCAGGGATTCTTTCTTGCTACATCTCGTGAAATAACAAGACTTGACTCGATCACAAAAGCACCTGTTATTCACCATTTCTCAGAGAGCATCTCAGGCGTTATGACGATAAGGTGTTTTAGGAAGCAGGACAGATTTGTTCAAGAAAATGTTGATCGTGTGAACGGAAATCTGAGGATGGATTTCCACAATAATGGATCGAATGAGTGGTTAGGTTTTCGTTTGGAGTTCATTGGAAGCTTATTTCTGTGTATTTCAACTACCTGCATGATCCTCTTGCCTAGCAGCATTGTTAAACCAGGTATATAAGCATCTAAATACGCATGTTTTTTTGCTACTTTAGATAACTAATCATGAAATGGTTACAGAAAATGTTGGATTATCACTCTCGTACGGATTGTCACTCAATGGAGCTTTGTTTTGGGCTATATACATGAGCTGCTTTGTCGAAAACCGAATGGTTTCTGTTGAAAGAATTAAACAGTTCACCAACATACCGTCGGAAGCCGAATGGGTCAAAAAAGATAACACCCCTCCTTCAAATTGGCCTTCTCATGGCAATGTAGAGCTCAAAGATTTGCAGGTAATATACCAACGTGATAATCTGTAATCTTGAATCGAAATCCACTGTAACACCTTAGTCAAATCTCACATCGTTATGTCCTGTCTATAAAGAGATACTGGGTGGGAGCAATCCAGGGATGGGTAACCTGGAAAGTTTCCACTCAGTCAACCAAAAGCAAATTTGTAAGTTTCTTGCGGACAAAGTAGACAATATTTGTTGGTATGAGAGGCAAGATGTGACATATATAAGCTTTTAAGTGTAATCTCAGTTAAAGCTCTTGAATGTTTGGTTCTGAGAACAGGTTAGATATCGTCCAAACACGCCTTTAGTGATCAAAGGGATTTCTCTAAGCATCAAAGGAGGTGAAAAGATTGGTGTGGTTGGTAGAACTGGTGGTGGGAAATCAACTCTGATTCAAGTTCTGTTTAGATTGGTGGAGCCATCTGGTGGAAGTATCACCATTGATGGTATCAACATCTCGACCCTCGGACTACATGATCTCAGGTCTAGATTTGGGATCATTCCTCAAGAACCCATCCTGTTTGAAGGCACCGTTAGAAGCAATATTGACCCCATTGGTTTACATTCTGATGAAGAAATCTGGAGGGTAAATCTTACTTTCCTGATTCTATGATATTTTTTATAAATCGCAAATCGGTACCCACCCGTTATATGAATCACAAAGGGATATTTTATGTGTTATGTTTCAAAAGGGAGGTTGTCGCCCTTGCTAGGGGCGATCCCTTGTAAAGTTGTACTTTCCACCTGACAAGGCTAGTGCACGAGGGTTGAGGCCAAGAGGTCGCCTCTGCTAAAGGCCACAACCCCCTTGTGAAACATAATAAAAAGTACCATCTTGTTATGCATCTAATGGGTGGTACCTATTTATATAAAAAAAAAACTGTATTTCTATAGATTCTTGTACCATGATCTAATGCGAGAATTTGTTTTGCAGAGTCTTGAACGATGCCAGTTGAACGATGTCGTCGCTTCAAAACCTGGTAAACTAGATTCTGCAGGTACTAGAACTGATCCAAAGATGCATTTTATTAGTTAAAAGAATCAAAAGTTCAAAACTCATGTTTTTTTTTTGTTTTTTAGTTGTTGATAATGGAGATAACTGGAGTGTGGGACAAAGACAACTTCTATGTTTAGGAAGAGTGATGTTAAAGCACAGCAGGCTGTTGTTCATGGACGAAGCAACGGCTTCTGTTGATTCACAAACAGATGCTGTTATTCAGAAGATCATACGCGAGGACTTCGCTGACTGTACCATCATTAGCATTGCACACAGAATACCAACTGTCATGGACTGTGATCGCGTTCTAGTCATTGATGCTGGTAATTCTCTTTCTTGTCTTAACACTACTACACGACTGGTTATTTGCGACCGATTTTTGCTTTCTAGTCGTAATATTTGTGACCGTTTCAATTCGATGGAAAAATGGAAAAAATAATAATTTTAAATGCAAGTTAGAACACGTGTAAAACTGCGAAAAAAATAATTAAAATTACATATTGTTCTCAAAACAAGGCGAACGGTCGAGAACAATAATAAATTTAAATTTAATTGTCAGTAGCTCACATGTCATAAGTTTGTGAAAAAAATATAAACTAAAAACTAAATTATGTCAGTCGCAAAATAGTCAGAAAATTTAAACTGTTTCATTTCTGTTGCAAAACGATAAAAGATTAAACTGGTTTGTCTGAAACAGGTTATGCCAAGGAATTTGATAAACCATCGCGGTTGATCGAGAGACCTTCGTTGTTTGGCGCATTGGTTCAGGAGTATGCAAACCGGTCAGCAGGGTTATGAACACGTACTAGAAATCAAGTGAACCTACCTCAGTCGTGTTGAACCATTTTCAGGAGTATGCAAACTGGTCAGCTGGGTTAAGAAGGTAGTATGTGGTCTTATCTAGCTTAGATGATCTACACATTCGTTGGGTAACATTTTTAATTTTTATTGTTGTAGTTTTAAAGTTTCTTATGAATTATGGATTAGAGGAGATGTGACTTAATTTCATGAAAAAGTATTTTGCATAACAAATAAAATATATATGTTATGCAAAAACAAAATTATAAAAATGCAAATTATTATGACAAATGACATCAATCATGGTTAACATCTATCTCATACCATATCTATTAAAGTCAAATATTGTCGATATTATTCTTCATTCCTCAATTATTGTAATTCTTTAGATAGCTCCTTAATTCCCTCAATGTAATTATGTAAATATTTTATATATGTACTTGGTTGTAATGTATACGAATTCACTTTTCAATCATAATCTCTATAGTCTATTATCACTATATGGTATCAGAGCACCAAAACACTCCGCCAAGTTCGATCCACTCATCTCCGGCCAAATCTCCGATAGCATTCACCACAGTCATTCCCATTACAGCAAACAATCATTTCCTGATTAAGTTAACCTCCTCCAACTTTCCAGTATGGAAGAAGCAAATCATGTCCACCCTTATAGGGTTGGACCTTGACACCTACATCATAGATGCCGCCAAGCAGCCGGCTAAATTCCTTGACCAAACCAAACCAAACCCAGAACTCACAACATGGTTCCGTCAAGACCATATCATTATAAGTGTCATTCTTGGCAGTTGCTCAGACATTTCGCAATTCACAAGAGGTATTCATAAACTTCATTTCGTAAACTTCTTTTCATAATGGTTGCAGGTACCAATGAGGCTGATGGTGTAGAAACTGCCAATGACAATTCCGCCTCTTCTGAGGAAACTAGTGAACCCCCAATCCCTGTCAGGAGGTCCACTAGAAATTCACCCACCAAAAAAACTAAATGACTTCATCGTTGAAGGAAAAGTTAAATATGGTATGAAAAAAAGTAGTAAACTACTCTAAACTGTCTTTTGAAAATCAGTGCTTTGCATCTGGTTTAAATAGATCTATTGAACCAAACAATTACTTTGAAGCCAAATATGATTCAAATTGGGTAAATTTCATGAATGAAGAGATTGAGGCTTTAAACAGAAATAATACGTGGACCTTAGTCGGCCTCCCTAAGGATAGAAAACCAATAGGATGTAAGTGGATATATAAACCCACCGGTGATATTGAGAGGTGCAAGGCTAGACTTGTTGTCAAAGGGTATGGTAAAAAAATAAGGGGTCGATTTTGATGAAACTTTTTCCACGGTTGTGAAAATGATCACTGCCCGGTGTGTCATCAGTCTTGATGTTGAGGAAAACTGGCCCCTTTTCCAACTTGACATTAACAATGTTTTATTATATGGTAGTCTAAATGAAGTAGTCACTATGCGCTTACCAGAAGGTTTCTTCTCTATAAATGAAACTAAAGTTTGCAAATTAAATAAATCCTTATATGGGCTTAAACAAGACCCTAGGATGTGAAATGAAAAACGTGTAAGTGTTCTTGTTGAATGTGGTTTTATTCAAAGTAAACGTGACTACTCTTTATTTGTTAAAAAGGAAAAAAACTCTCTTATGATTCTTATAGTTTATATTGATGACATTGTTATTACCGACAATGATCAACATGAAATAAACAAAATAAAAAATCTTTTTCAAACAAAAATTCTAATCAAAGATCTTAGATTATTAAAACATTTTTTGGGAATCGAGGTCTTAAGATCTGAAAGTGGCATTTGTCTATCTCAAAGAAAATATTATGTCGAGCTTCATGCTGAATTTGGTCTTATAAGTGGGTGTAAACATGTCAACACTCCTATTGAACAACATCATGTTGTCATGAACTTTTGCAAAAAATATGAAACTATTTTAAACAACATTACCGGGTATCAAATACTTGTCGAAAAACTAATTTATTTATCCCACACCCGACCCGATATCTCCTACATTGTGCAACTTCTGAGTCAATATATGCATCAACGACTGCTTCCCATCTCCAACTTGCCCTTCGTTTACTTCGGTACTTGAAGAAAGCTTCATGCAAAGGGATCATGATTAGCAAGGGTTCGGGTCTTAACATTCGAGCCTATGCTGACTCGGATTGGGGTAAGTGTCTTGAATCTTGACGATCCGTCACAGGCTTTTGCATTTTCTTGAGAGAATCTCTTGTGTCCTGAATACCACATGTGAAATTTTATGGCTCCTAAATGTCTTGAAAGAATTGCATGTCTCAATTAATAATCCAGTTAACTTATTTTGTGACAACAATGCTACTATATCCATTGCTGCCAACCCCATCTTCCATGACCACACAAAACACTTCAAACTGGATCTTTTCTTCTTGATAGAAAAAATCATTGTTGGCATAATCAAAACCATGGCAGTGGATTTTACCAACCAGCTTATAGATGTCTTCTCAAAAGATTTGTTGTCTTCCCAACATAATCACTTGATTGATAAGTTATTTATGAGTGATATTTTTGGATTATCAAATTGAGGGTGTGTTAAAATACCTATTTTCTTGTTTCAATTTAATAATTCCTTTTTTTCTATTTATATTCATTACTAATCCTCCTCTTTTGTCATTTGCATATGGGCTTGCGGTCTTGGCTTCCGATCTCATCCTTTTCCTATTGGTTTGTGGGCTAGTAAAGCCCATGCCTCAAAGGCCCTTGTCTGGCTCTCATCTTATTGTGCAGCCGCCTCATTCAAGCTTGTGTTGAGGGTTGTTCTCCCTTGAAGGCTCATCCTATGCCGCTTCCCCTATTGAGATTCCGATGATGGCAAATGTATGGGTCTCATGTTGACAATGAGTTTTTTTCTTAAATGGACATTTAACATGGTGTGTCTTGAAGGGTTAAATGTTTAATTTGATAATGAAGTGTGTGTTTTGTTAAACTGTAGATTCACGAGCGAAAGTTGACATGTTTTAGTACGTGTTTTAGGGTGAGTCTATGTGAACAGTGAAATGGCATATTCGAACTACCTGATTCGAACTGTTGACATTATAGAGCAGTGTGAAGTTTATTTTAAAGTTTTAAACTTGTAATTTAAACTATGTAATGTGATTTTAAATTAGTTTTCCAAAGTGTGATGTGAACATCCAACAAAAACGTCACGCCTTGATTTTGGGATGTGACATTTGGTGAATTGTCTCACAAGATACAATATGCACATCAAGATACAATAAAGCAATGTGTGGATATTGCTATCCAACTCTGCACATAGTGGTAATAACCCGGATGAACAAGTTTGTGTAGAGATTTCAGTTACAAGAACTTTTTTTATAGGAACAAAGTTGCATGTAATTCTACTTCAAATGAAGAAAATTAGCAAAGTTGGTGTGTATTTCAATTTGTTTAACCATAGAAAAAATAGAGGGGTTATACTTATATAGGCCTGGAAGCACCCATTCAGACTTGTGTGATATGGCCTTATGCATCCCCACGAACAAGCATCAATGCAACAGCCGATCAAACCATCAAAGTCGATTCGTGCGTGCAATCGGTGCCATGTAACAAACCATTATGACTCTTTAAGTTGCCCGAACCATTTTTTTTTGCGAACTAGTGCATCTATTCGAGTGGATATTTCGAACCATCGCGTTTGTTCGGTTCCTGCAAGCAACCGGTGCTATGAAGTGAATCATTATGACTCTTTGGTGCTAGGGATGAAAAAAAAAACAAACCTAACGGGAATACCCGAAACATCGTGGACGGGTATTCGGGTATGAGATTATGTATGAGATTAGTTTTAAAATTTTTGTGGGTATGGGATTAGGTGATACCTAGCCCGATTATCCGATTCCATATACTTGTTTACCTGAGCCGAATATACGAACTTTATACCAGATATTTTTTTAATTTGATTTATTATTTTTTTTACCCTTGGTCTAGTTATTTTTTATTCTAGTAGCTTAACTATGTGGAAAATTAACTTTTCTTTTGGGATATGGATTTGATGATATCATTTATATTTTGTATGAAATTATATTTTGAGCTTTATATCATCATGAAATTTATATATTTTAGATATTTCAAACGTTTTTATGGTGATGTTGATATGTATATAATATCGTATTTTAATATGTTATAGTTAATAGAAAGTTATATATAAAATAGAATTGTAAAAAAAATTACTTCGAAATTGCAACGGCTCATTTTTAACAAACTAACGTATATCAGGTCCGGTATGGAATACAGTTCTACAATCATGTATAGAACTGGGATTACAAATAGTCCTAAACCCGTCTCATCGCCATCACTATCGATGCCTGGATGAGATGCTATTATGTTAACTAGTGCGTTCGTTTAGTGCTTGGTTGAACCACAGAACCGGTGTGTGCTTGTTTTGAACACATAGAACCATTGAATTTGAATTCAGGAAAATTCCAAAAATAAAAAATTTTCTTAAAACAAACGATAACTTTTCCACTTCCCAAATATAAAAATCAAAATTTTGTCGGAACATATTTCAAATTCAGCGAATCCGTCGACTTACGTGTCTCAGTTTACAACTTACACGTGCAATTTTCGTCGAAACAAGAACAATTACCAAACTCGACGATTTCAGCCCACACGGGTTCACCATAAATGTCGAGACCTCAATCCCATAGTCGACTTGATGGTTTCAAGACGTTGATTGTAGGTTCCATCCCTTTTATGTTTTAGATACTTTCAGAAAAAAAAAACCCAAACGTGAAAATGAAATTTGTGAGCTTTAGAATTAAATTAATACACATTATTAACTAATTACCCTATATTATTGACGCCGAATAACACAATTGCTCCGACTAATCCCGTGAACCGTTCGATCAAACTAGGATTAATCTTGTCCGTCTTAATTCAAACCGTTTCAGAGCGGTTTCTTCCCCTAATTCCGTCAGCCGTTCGATCAAGTGAGGATTAATCCTGACCGTGTTAAAGTAAATGGTTACAAAACGGTTTTCATTAGGAAAATCTTATGGTCAGGATTAACTTTCTACATGAAAGTGCAGATTGTTTATTGTTGCTACAAAACTTGTCACCTAGAGGCAGAAGTCTTGAAGCAGTGCGGGATGGACAAGTTAAGCTGTAACTTCTGGACTTGGGCTTGGAAGAACGGACGGGATCTCCGGGTCTTGAAAAGGTGATCTGCAAAATAGGAAACACCGTGAGCCTCGCCACGAACAGAAGGAGTTTTCTCCTCGTGACCACCCTCCGGCGTGAGAATAAGTATGTGTGTAGTGGAAGGTAAAAGAGAGAGAAAATAGAAGTAAGTAAATTCGGGTATTATGAATATGAGAGTGTAAAACGTGTCCCCCACCTTTGAAATCGGCCGAACTATTTATAAGGTATCCATGGTCAAGATGCTTTGACTGAATATCCATTATAGTGTCAAAAATCTCTCTTTGCTTCTGCTAATATGACTGTTATTTCCTCTTTCGTGCTTAGAGAGTTCAGGGTGTGTTTAATTACCTTTGTCTATATAGTTAACCCGTATTCCTTGTGCACAGGTTCTGTTCCTGACATTTCTTGTCTTGTTAGCTGACTTCCCTTTTTGTGTTACTGGTTCTTACCAGACCTCTTTCTATCATGGGTCCAGGTTTCCCCATTGGTGTTGTCTTTATAGTTGACTCTTATGCCCAATGAGACGTTATCTTAATTATTTAGTATTATTTTCTGGTATGAGATTATTTCCTTCATAACTTCTTTGATGTTTTCTAAGTGTTGAGTGGGAGATGTCGTCTGATGTCAAACGAGTAGTCATTTCGGCCGTGACACCCTTGAGCCGCGGCAGGGCCTCAGCCGCGGCTGGGGTTGGGTTTCTCAGTTCCGTCCTTGTTCTTTCCTTCTAGCATGGGTTCAGGTTTCCCCATCCTTGTTGTACTTAGGCCGTGACACGCCTTCAGCCGTGACACACCTTCAGCCGCGGCAGGCTTGGTGTCCAGCAGTATCAAACCAGCCCCTGAGCCTTCGTTGTTCGAGGCTCCATCTGTGTGGAGGTTCCAGGTGCCGTCGACTTTACTTTCCTGGTTACTTTGTGCGATCTCTTTGTGCACGTTTCCTTCAGGTGGTATTTCTACCAAGAAATCGGCCAATACCTGACCCTTTATTGCGGACCTTGGTTTGTACCTGAGCTCGAACGCTCCCAGTTCGATTGCCCATTTTGCTAGTCGTCCTGAGATTTCCGGTCTTCTCGGGACTTGTTGTATTGGGTGTTCCGTTTGTACTTCAATGTTGTGAGCTTGGAAGTACCTCCGTAGCCTTCTTGAGGCGTGCACTAAAGATAACACCAGTTTTTCCATTGGTGAGTACCTTGTTTCTGGATCTTTTAGCGCTCTGCTGATGAAGTATATAGAGGTTTGAACACCGCCCCGCTCTGTCATCAAGACCGCACTTACAGCCGCTCTTCCGGCGGATAGGTACATTGTCAGGTTCTCTTTCGGGATTGGGGCTGTGAGCGTTGGCAACCGGCTCAAATACTTCTTCATTTCTTCGAACGCCTTTTCTGCTTCTTGTGACCACACGAAATTCTTTTTACCTAAGTAGTTTCTTAGTGTCACCATGAATGGTAACGTTCTCTCGGCATGTTTGGATAAGAATCTGTTCAACGCGACCAGACGTCCGTTGAGTGTTTGCACATCCTTAACAGATTTTGGTGAAGGCATTTGTAGCACCGCCTTCACTTTTTCTGGGTTTGCTTGAAATCCGTCTTTAGTGACAACTACACCCAAAAATTTACCCTGCTCCACCCCTAATGAACACTTCTTTGGGTTCAGCTTCATGTTGACACTTCTTAGGGTTTTAAATGTTTCGCCAAGGTCGCCCAACAACCTTTCTTCGTTCTTGCTTTTCACCACCAAGTCATCTACATAAACTTCAAGATTTTTACCGATTTGCTCACTGAAGGCTGCATCCATCAATCACTGGTAAGTGGCTCCAGCGTTCTTTAAACCGAAGGGCATTTTGGTGAAACAAAATATCCCGGCGCTGGTGTAGAATGTTGTCTTGTCTTCATCTTCTTTGGCCATCTGTATCTGCCAGTAACCTTTATAAGCGTCCAAAAAACATTTTAGTGGGAAACCCACCAGAGCATCTACTTTTGAATCGATTTCTGGGAGTGGATAACAATCTTTGGGGCACGCGGCGTTAAGATCTTTGAAATCTATGCACATCCGCCACGTCCTGTCTCCCTTCTTGACCATGACCGGGTTGGCCACCCAGGTTTGGTACTTCACCTCCCGTACTATGCCTGCACATAAAAGCTTCTCAACTTCTGCCAATACTGCTTGATTTCTCTCTGGCCCTAAATGTCATCTTTTTTGTGCCACTGGCTCCTTTGATTTGTAGGTGTTCAAACGGTGCTCTGTCGTATTCCTTGGGACCCCCTCCATGTCTGAAGGCTGCCAAGCGAAAACGTCTAGGTTATTGAGTAAAAACTGTTTCAATATTTTCTTTGTTTTTTCCCCCAGCTGGCGTCCGACGGTTATTTTCTGCTCCGGGAATTATGGGTTGAGTGTCCACTCTTCTTGTGTTTCACCTTCTTGTTTGCTTATGACTTTCGGGGCCACTGTGGTGGTAACCTTTACACTTTTACAGTCTTTAGTTGAGTATAAAGTTACGATACATGTTGGTGTTGGAAATTTAATGGCTCCGTGGACGGTGGAGATGACTGCCCCGAGTGCACATAAACCCGGTCTTCCCAGAATCACATTGTGACTTGATTGAGAACGTACTATGAGGAAAGTCATTGGAACTGTTCGACTTCCCGTTTCGTTTCCCATTGTCACCTGAAGCTGTATTTTCCCTAGTGGTTGCACCACCTCTCCGGAAAAGCCAGTCAGTTGGTGGACTTGTGTGATGAGGCCTTTCCGCACTTCTTCATCTAATTGCATGAAGCAGCGCTCATACATAATTTCGGATGCGCTTCCCGTGTCCACGTAAATTCATCGTACTTGGTGACCCGCAATGTCAGCGGATACATGTAGCGCATCACTTACAAAATCTCCGCCTCTAATTGGGGGGAAACTGATTCCCTGTTCCATCCACGGCTCCATGTGGTCGTTACTTCTCTTCACGCCTGCGTTGCCGAATGGTCGACTCACCATTAAGATCTCCTTTCTCTTTCCACTTGACTGGGGTGTTGTCTTCAGCTCTTTCAGCAGGTGTGCCAACTTGCCTGTCTTAATTGCTGACTCGATTTGTCTCCTTAGGGAGAAACATTCATCGGTGGTGTGCCCGTTGTCTTTGTGGAATTCACAATACTTGTCTGTGGCCTTCTTGGGGCCTGGCCTCATGGGAGCTGGTTTCACGAAATTAACATTCTCTGTTGCTAAGATCTCGCTTGGTGTTTTAATTAGTGGTGGGAGACTAACCGTGGATCCGACGTTGGGTCTTGGTGACGGTGAATACCGGGGTTGGAATGATACGTTCCGCTGTTGGAATCGTGGTTGAAAATGCGGTTTGTCCCATGTCTTTTGTGGTATCTGCCTTCTAGGGACATCCTATGTGGTTTTTTTTTCTGCGTGCGATCTTTCAACTGATCGCTCGCTTTCCTTCCCTGTATAAACGCCTTGGCTCTTTCCAACATGTCTTCCACTGTCTTTGGGCGGTTTTCATGGAATCGCTCTACCAACTGCTCGCTTCGAACTCCGTGGATAAAATCCGATATGCGTATGTCTTCGCCAGCTCCCTTTACTTGCATACTTTCTCTTACGAACCTGGGGATGAAGTCTCCCACTGATTCGTTGTCGGCTCTCTTAATGTTGTGTAGCTCTGTAGGGTCTTTGATGGATCTTCGTTGTTGGCTGAAGTTCACTGTTCAAAGCTTCCTATCTCCCCCACTGGAAGGCTGTCGAACCATACCCTCGCTGCTCCCGTCAGTGTTTGCATGAACATATGACACCACACCGGGATGGACCATTGTTCCACCTCGGCTGCACCTATGAAAATGGCGAGATGATCGTCTGGATCACCCATACCATCATATTTCCCCACGTTTGATGGCATTTTTAGTTTTGGGGAAAATGTGAATTCTGCAATTTTGTTGATAAACTTGGATCTTGATCTTGCTGTGGATGGCCTGTATGGCTTGCTGTAGTCATCTTCGAAATCTAGCTTTCTTTTGGTTGTTTCTTGGCGTACAACCTCATTGTTGTGTAGGTTGTCTTTCTCTTTGTCATCTTCCTTTGGTGAGTTGTCATTTTCACCATCTTCGAACTCTAGACGGGTTCGAATTTCTTTTAACTGGCGCTCTTTCTCTTCCATATGTAACAAGGCGAGAATCTGTTGGCGATTCTGCCTCAAGAACTCCGGAGTGACGACTACTTTGTCATTGCTTTGTTTTTCAGAATCGTTAAGACGACTCTTCGGGTTCTTGCTTCCCCCCCCCTGTAACATTGCTACCGTCTGGGTACAGGACATCAGAACTTCTGGTTTCATTGTGAGGAGTTTCCTTGCCCTCGCCCATTGTTTTTTTTTTTAGAGCACGGGATGGCGCCAAATGTTGCTACAAAACTTGTCACCTAGAGGCGGAAGTCTTGAAGCAGTGCGGGATGGACAAGTTAAGCTGTAACTTCTGGACTTGGGCTTGGAAGAACGGACGGGATCTCCGGGTCTTGAAAAGGTGATCTGCAAAATAGGAAACACCGTGAGCCTCTCCACGAGCAGAAGGAGTTTTCTCCTCGTGACCACCCTCCGGCGTGAGAATAGTATGTGTGTAGTGGAAGGTAAAAGAGAGAGAGAAAATAGAAGTAAGTAAATTCGGGTATTATGAATATGAGAGTGTAAAACGTGTCCCCCACCTTTGAAATCGGCCGGACTATTTATAAGGTATCCATGGTCAAGATGCTTTGACTGAATATCCATTATAGGTTGTCTGCAGTCAAACATCTCTCTCTGCTTCTGCTAATATGACTGTTATTTCCTCTTTCGTGCTTAGAGAGTTCAGGGTGTGTTTAATTACCTTTGTCTATATAGTTGACCCGTGTTCCTTGTGCACAGGTTCTGTTCCTGACATTTCTTGTCTTGTTAGCTGACTTCCCTTTTTGTGTTACTGGTTCTTACCTGACCTCTTTCTATCATGGGTCCAGGTTTCCCCATTGGTGTTGTCTTTATAGTTGACTCTTATGCCCAATGAGACGTTATCTTAATTATTTAGTATTATTTTCTGGTATGAGATTATTTCCTTCATAACTTCTTTGATATTTTCTAAGTGTTGAGTGGGAGACGTCGTCCGATGTCAAACGAGTAGTCATTTCGGCCGTGACACCCTTGAGCCGCGGCAGGGCCTCAGCCGCGGCTGGGGTTGGGTTTCTCAGTTCCGTCCTTGTTCTTTCCTTCTAGCATGGGTTCAGGTTTCCCCATCCTTGTTGTACTTGGGCCGTGACACGCCTGTTGAGTGTGAAGGCTTATTGGGCCGGACTAGGCCAAATGGGCCCGGTGGGCCTGTGCTGATTTGGGCCTTCTGCGGTTGGGCCCCTTGGGCCTATTAAGGCTGAAAGAACAAGATCAGAGCTGGCGGCAGCCTTAGGGTTGCTTGGTTCTATTTCTTGTTGATTAAGTTATTGCCTTATTTAATTAACCCTAATCTTGGTATTATATATATCCCTATGATGTAATTGTATTCCTTGAGCCTCTAATAAGAATAAACCCTTGTTGCAACAGTGGATGTAGGTCACCTTGACCGAACCACTATAAATCTCTCGTGTCTCTTTTTTCTGTTGATTGATATTGTGTGTGTGTGTGATTCCGATGCGTTACCGACTTTAATACCTAACAAGTGGTATCAGAGCTCTGGCTCGTTGTTATACACGGTTTCTGCACTGTTTCAATTGTGAAGAAGGTGAGGAAAGGCTATTCGAGAAAGCTGCTACTGTTCGGATCTGCTGCTACAGTACCGCCTCCGTGAACAGTACTTCCGGCGTGAACAGTGATTCCGGCGAACAGTATTTCCGGCGTGAACAGTGATTCCGGCAGAACAGTACTGCTGGAATTTTTCGGTTCGGTTTAGTTTTTTTCTGTTGTTCGATAAAACCTCAAGGGCTGTCCCATTGTTATTTGTTGCTGGTCGGCTGATTGCAGCCTGCCTAATGGGCTACTGGTCATCGTCGATTAGGGTTACACTAACCCTTGGAGTTTGGCGCAAGTGGGGAGACAGAAAAAGGGGATGTTCGGTTTTTTTTTTGTGATCTTGCGATTAGGGTTTGGTTTCTTGAACCATTGAAGTTGCTGCTGGTCACGGGTTTTGCAGGTGAAGCGCCGGTTCGGGTGTTTCAGGGTTTAGGGTTTCTTTGGAGGTTGCTTGACTTCGGTTGGTGGACTTTCTTAATTTTGGTTTTTTTTTATATTTTTTCTGATTCTCGTTTGCAATGGCTGAAGACGGGAAAATTCGAATCAAAAATTTTAGCGGGACTGATTTTGCATGGTGGAAGATGCAAATAGAGGCGTTATTCGGTGAAAACGATTTGGAGATGGTATTGGCAGAAAAACCGGATGGAATAAGTAAGGCTGACGAAGTGGTTTGGAACACCAAGGACAAAAAGGCGAGATGTAAGATTGTACTAGCTTTGACGAGGAGCGTAGCGTTCAATATCAAAGAGGAAACCACGGCTTATGGTATGATGACGGCTCTGTCAAACATGTATGAAAAGCCGTCTGCCGGTAATAGAGTGTTCCTGTTAAGAGAGTTATTCATGATGAGGATGAATGAGGGAAGCTCGGTGCCTGATCACATAAATAATATAAATTCAATTTTGTCCAGGCTATCAACCGTTGGGACAAAGCTTGATGATGATACTCAAGCTGTGATACTGTTATCCTCTTTGCCTGACAGCTGGTCAGGTTATGTGATGGCGATCACTAATTCTGGTGGAGCTGGGAATTTGAAGTTTAGCGTGGCCCGGGATAGTATTCTAGGTGAGGATATTCGCCGGAGGAACACTAGTGGAGGATCTTCATCTTCTGATATATTCAATGTGGCAGAGGAAGGGTAAATAACAGGAGCAATGGGAGTAGGGGAAGGAGTTCGTCTAGAGCTCGAAAAAATGTGAGGTGTTGGAGCTGCAATGAAGTTGGGCATGTGAAAAGTCAGTGTCCAGGAAGGAATAAGGAAGAGTCTGGGAAGAATGAGGGCAAAAGACAGGTAAACACGGTTCAGGCAAATGAGGAATCTGATGATGATGTTTTGGTTTGCTGTGTAGAGTCTTCTACAGATTCTTGGGTTATGGATTCTGGTTCTTCGTTTCACGCGATGCACAGCGGGGAGACGATGGAGAATTTAAAGGTTGGTAACTTTGGGAAGGTACGAATAGCTAATGGTGATGTTCTTGATGTTACGGGCATGGGTGACGTGAATTTCGTTACTTCTTTGGGAACCACATGGAACTTGAAGAATGTCAGGGTTATTCCAGCTTTGAAGAGTAAGCTTATCTCTGTCGGTCAGCTGGATAAACAGGGACTAGAAGTAAAGTTTGGTGGAGGCAAGTGGAAGGTAACTAAAGGTAATCTGGTAATTGCTCGTGGAAACAGGCGAGGTTCTTTATACATGGTGGAGGTACCTGCTGAGGGAAGTATGACCGTCCCTCAAAACAAAGTTAGGTTCGCTGAATCAAAGGGGCGAAAGAAGGTTCAATTTGCAAGAGGGGATCCTAGTGCCAAGGTGATTCAAGCTGAGCGGGGTCGGAGGTCAAAACCGGGTCAGGGGTTTGGTGACAGTGGGAGCATGGGGCGTGTTCCGGGTGCAGTTACAAAACAACGGTGGGTTTTGAAGACCGGTAGTCCGACTGTGAAAATCTCTCCTATGGAAGTCTTGCTAAAGGAGGAGAGTGGTGGTTCTCGGGTTATCTCTGGAACTGGTGGATCGTGCAAACCAGTTGAGATAGAGAATGAGTTGGAGCACGGGGGAGCTTCAACTGCCCCTTCATGTACATGATGAGAGGGGGGTTGCAACTAGGGGGACTTTGATGAAGTCTGAGCTTGTTTATGGGGACTGAAGGCTCGGGAGACTTTGGATAAGGAGGATACTGGAATTACTGGATTAGGGATAACTTGGATGGTGTTTGTGGATTAAGCAAAGCCTTCAAGTGGGAGATTGTTAAGTGTGAAGGCTTATTGGGCCGGACTGGGCCAAATGGGCCCGGTGGGCCTGTGCTGATTTGGGCCATCTGCGGTTGGGCCCCTTGGGCCTATTAAGGCTGAAAGAACAAGATCAGAGCTGGCGGCAGCCTTAGGGTTGCTTGGTTCTATTTCTTGTTGATTAAGTTATTGCCTTATTTAATTAACCCTAATCTTGGTATTATATATATCCCTATGATGTAATTGTATTCCTTGAGCATCTAATAAGAATAAACCCTAGTTGCAACAGTGGATGTAGGTCACCTTGACCGAACCACTATAAATCTCTCGTGTCTCTTTTTTCTGTTGATTGATATTGTGTGTGTGTGTGTGATTCCGCTACGTTACCGACTTTGATACCTAACAACGCCTTCAGCCGTGACACACCTTCAGCCACGGCAGGCTTGGTGTCCAGCAGCGAAGGGTGGCTTCTCAGCCGCGGCAGCTTGATCGTCTATCCTCTTCATTTATGATCACACGGATTGTGATCCTGAAGTGCAGCACGAAAAAGATAATAAACTGATTCCCAGTTTATTATGCCACTAAACCAATCGCAACCAGCCTTTGTAAACTTTCTTTTCACCTGTTATCATCCCGCTAATGTCAGGTGGGTGTCAAAAACATCAAAACTAACCTGGTAACCAAGGTTTGCTTCAAAACCTACTTTCGCGAGAGCAACCTCGGTTCATGCAGATCTAGCACGGTGACGGCGAGTTTCAGTAAGGGTGAAAGAAAATGGTGGAGACGGATTTGTGATTAGTGCGGTGAAAAGGGGCGGCCGGAAGCGGTTTGGATCGTCGAAAGAGAAAAGAACCAGGGGAAGAGTCGAAAAGAACAAAACAGGGAGATCTAGATTTAGCCGGCGATGGATCCGGAATACTCCCTTTGTCATCGTTTTAAATTGCAGAAGATCTTGATCCATTGATCTTTGATGGATATTGTAGAGAGACATGAGTCTAGAGATAAGAGAGAGAATAGAAAGTTAATAATAAATGTATAGGGGAAATCAATTTTACCTCTTTCAAAAAACAGTTGTATCAAATTCATGTTTAATGTTTAGTGGGGTTTTATTAAGAACTAAGAACAGATGCATTGAATACTTTAACATTTTTGTTCTTATACTGTCATTGAAAATTGAATTTTAGGCCCAGGACTCAAGAAGTGCAGCTAAAAATTTAAAGGTGAGAGACTCAGATCTATTTTATTAAATATTTAACATCATTTTAATATTTATTTTTTACTTAAATCATTGAGAGTATACATACATCATTGCTGAAAAAAAACAACCTTACCTACACGTTACATCATTCAGTTAACTTTTTTCTAATTGGATTTTCAAAAAAATAATTGTAATTCTTTTTGAGTATTTTTTAATACTATTTTTAAATTATTTTTTTTCAAAATAACTTTATTTTTATAAAGTTATTTTTTTAACTGACAAAATAACTTTAATTTAATTAGAATAAATTTGATTTTTTTAATAGCAAAGGCCCGGACACCCGGGATCACCCTGGCAAACGGATCATCTTTCCACCCGAAGAACAGAAACGTGGTGACCGGCCCCAGGTCACCCAGGAGGAAACACACAACTGGGAAAACTCATTGGCTCAACATGAAACATTTTGTTCCAAACGAGACTCGAATCCATGACCTTTCATTTAAAAAGTCATGGGGTTACCACTCAACTAGAAGACTTTATAGTAGAATAAATTTGATTAAAACGCGTTTTGTTAAAACTAATAAAAAAGGTTTATCTTTGTGCATCTTTGAGTGCTGCAATAAAAAAAACCTATGTTATTTGTTATTATTTGTTAACTAATAGTTTGGATAGAGTTTTTTTTTTTTTGAACGGCGAACATTGAATGTTGTGACGTTGCAACCCCCGTCACATGGGAGAGCCTCGTCCAACTTCGCCCAATATGTTGTCTTAACCGGGCCCACTTGACGTCAGAGTTGGAGAGCATCCAAGGAAAAATCTCACCCAATACGGCCCCTTCCGGGCTTGAGGGAGAGCCGAGGGTCGAACCCTGGATCGGCGTGGGTAAAACCATGGTGCATCAGCCTAAGAACTAGGCCTCATATACATACCTCAGAAATTAATGGTGGTGGCAGGGATTGAACCTGGGTCCCTTGGGATTTCAGGCCTCACCTCAACCACTACACCACAACCTCTTTGACAGTTTGGATAGAGTTAAAAGAAAGAATGACCTATCTATATTACTTTGTTAATTTATAGTAACATATACACTAGGAGTAATTTATAATAACTATTATTTTGAAAAGAAAAATCGAGCGAGACATATAAAAGTGCAGAACAGAAATAAGTAGGTATTACGTATAATGTCAATGATAACAATTAGGGCTGACAATTCCTGACCTGTTTAAGACATGATTAAACATGTTTAATAAAAAGTACACTATGTAATTTATACATTTTCAAAAATAAGTAAAACTAGGAGGGTAGGCTCCATCATTTCTCCTTCTTGGTACATAAAAGATACAACTGTCTTATAGACATGAGATATAAAGTAGTTAAACGAGTCGTATTCTTGTTTGATACTTGTGTTATCCGCGTCGGCTCTGACCTGTTTAGACACGAATTGACATGTTTTGCCAGCCCTAATAAGAATACCGTTACACATAGCTCATCAGCTAGATGCCAGGATCTAGGTTCACAAGATGAATCAGGAGAACAATCGAGGCCGAGGAGGCGTACGCAAATGTCGAAGTGATTTAAGGAGTAGATCACAACCAAGTTTTAAAATTTACTGTAAACTTTTGTCTTACATTTATTAATTTATGTCAAATAGTAAGTACTTTTGGAAAAAGATTTTGGTAAAGTTTTCATTTATTTATTTTGGAATACCTGGACTGGTACGGGTATTAAATTGATGGGTCGATCTTACGGTCTGTGTTCGTGTTAAATTTGGATTTTTATATTTGTGCTTTTTTATTTCATTTAGCAACTTTATAGAATTTGATGTTGGTGTTTCTATTTTTGGATTTTGTTGTTAAATGTTTTTTTTTTTGGTATATAACAACGTTACAAATGAGTTATGTTGCTATTACTAAAAAGTCCTAAAAATGATAATCTCACGTTCATACTATAGCGTCATTAAATCCATTGATGTAAATGTATAAAAGTCTTTCATTTGTACTTCATCTTTATATTTGGGTTGATCAAGTACTTTGTATTTGGGTTATCAAGGATAACCGTATTAGCAATACTTGATATAGAAGACAGACGAGCAACCCAAATACAAAGATGAAGTACAAATGAAAGGCTTTTAGACATTCAAAATCATTAATACATACACATTGTCTGATTTTGCTTACAATTCAAAGAAAGACAGCTATTCCATATCAAAAAATATGTTAAAGCGCCCCGGCCACCGGACGGGTATAAAACTAGTTATTTTCTGTCGGGGAATAGTTAGTTTTTATTGGTTTATGTTTTAGCCACACAAGTTTGTGATTTTCAAACATCGTACGCCAATTTGTTTTCAGTTCAATACAATTCTTTTTTTATTAAATTTTTAATTTTTACCCTTATACTATATATAATATACGATATTACCCCGTTTTATTTTCTACTACTTTCGTTTTTCTTTAATAACTTTCGTTTGTTAACTTTTTTTAAAATACGAAGTGCGCGGCTGTTTTTAGTTTTTTTTTCCAATGTTCCAACATGATTTTTTTTGAAAATAGAGTTGTATTCAAAATCGAGTTTTTCTTTTATTTTTGCACTAGGTTAAAATCTCGTGTATTACATGGGTTAAATAAATAATATGTTATATATTTATTAATAAAAAATTTATATTTTTAAAAACTCGTGTAATACACGGGTTGAATAAACCAGTATATAACATCGGTTGAATAAAATATAATGTAATTTGTTAACAAACACATTTGTCAAAATATGTTTTTAAAAAATCTAATTTGTCGTGACTTTGTCAAAATATGTTTTTAAAAATGTAATTTGTCGTGACAGTTATAAGGTCTGTTAAGTTAGTTTTTAAAACATTTTTTTAACTGAGTATTAATTTTTTAATTTAATTAATAAATGTTAGTTCATATTAAGTTCATTTGATTGATGATATAATAACTATTTATAATTAAATAATAAGTATTCGTAATTATATTTATTAATATAAAGATTATTATTTAATAAGAGAGAGAAATAGAAAATCTAATATTTAATAGGAGAGAGAGGCGGAAAAATAAAGATGAGGAGTAACCAGAGAGTGACACGTGTCCTGAAGAGATTTTCATTTATTAGAGTAGTAAGATTTATCGAGTGTCGTTACCGTTGTGGTACCGTGATGAGTCAAACCTGTTATGAGCGAACAACATCATTGTCGGTATTGGTACTATCGGAACCCATATCGGTCTTTGCTTTTATGGTTTTCGACGTCTCAAACCAGTAATTTTTTTTATTATTTTATTTTTTCCTTTCTTATCATTTAGTTTTACGTTTCTTTTTTATTAACATTATTTTTAGCATTGCACCTACGTTTTCATTTAAATTTTATTAACGATGAGTCCAACACCTGTCGTGGAACGCAGACAGATAACAATCTAGTTATCATTTAAATGCAAATTTTAAAAAGTTTAAATCGTAATATTTATAACAAAGTTATTATTAAATTAAATTTATAAATCAAATATATGATATATATTTAAATATTAAAATGAATATCCAATGAATAACCTTTATTTATATATAAACTGGCGAAACGATATGTTCATTAGATTTATTTATATACATGTTTCGGCGAATTGCCAAGTTTGGTAATTGTTTCGGCGAAAAATATACATTTAAGTTGTAAACTGAGACACGTAAGTCGGTGAATTCGTCGACTTTAAAGTATGTTCCGGCGAAATTTTGATCATATTTGGAAAATGGAAAAGTATTTGTTTGTTTTGAGGAAATTGAAAACTAATTAAATTATTTATTTTGGGAATTTTCCTTTTGTTTTTTCGCACCATTTTACATACATAGTCCGAAATAGTAAAGGTGGCATGCGGTGATGCGGTTTGACAAAAGTGTCATCAAAACACAACATTACGCCTATCGTCCACATCCATAGGCTCGGGCTCAATGCATAGACGAAAGGGTGTGTCGCACCCTTTCGAGCCACCACTTTTTTTTAAGAAAATAAATACCTTTTCGAGTCCCCACTACGTGACACAAACCAACTTTGCCATGTTATCTGTCTATTTACTTTTCTAAAGACTCAAAAAGCTTTTTCAACCTTTCTTTTAAATAATTATGAGCATGCAACGATTGAGTCACAAGGATATCACATACTTATCATTATATTTGAGTGAATTTAATTTTCAATATGAAACAACCCATTGGACCCAATTTCAAACACTGAATAACACAACTCATTGGCGTAATTAAATATAGACCTACCAAAACTTGCCGGAACCGGCTAAGGATAAACCAATTTGGTCTTTGGTTTCTGTAAAAAGCCGATTTTGATTAGGTTTTTAGCTTATGACCGACAAACAATACATATCTAAAACCGGCCAACCAGAACCGACTAAGGCTAAACCATGGATTATAATTTATAACTATAAAAGGGATTCATTGTAATTAAAGAGCTTTTAGTGGTGTTTTTAATAACTAAAAGAGTAAAATGTCATTTTCGTCCATATGGTTTATTCATTTTAGTCACTTTCATCTATAAAAGGGATTCATTGTAATTAAAGAGATTTCAGAGGGTTTTTCCCAAATGGTTTCCCCTCTGTGGAGATCATGGGTTCGAATCTTGTAAGGTGCACTTCATAAAAATTAGGAACACCCTCTGCAGATTTCGAATTCCTTGGGTGTTGTTTGGGTAAACTGATGCACGAGCCTCCTCTGGTGGGACGTGCCAGTTGAGCCCACGTCGTTTAAAATAAAAGTTAGGTCTATCAAAATGGCTAGATTTTGAAAAGTCAAAGACGAAAAAACTAGAAAAGGTTTTGGATGAAAGTGGCTAAAATGGTCAAACCATAAGGATGAAAATGACACTTTACTCTAACTAAAAATTAGATGCTTTTTTTTATTTGAAGATTTGGTGAATGGCATGAGAAATGCCATGAGAAAGAAGAAGACTATTATGAATTTTAACTTTCAGTTCGAATGAAACATACTAGTGTTCTATTTAAGATGTGCTATTAAAGTTTAAATAACATATGAGATATTAGGATTGGAAAATAAAAAATTGAGAAAATTATTAAATTTAACGAGCAACATTAATTTTCATTTTTTTAATATATGAGAAAATCACAAACCAACTATTTTTCTGAATGCATTATATATTTATAGTAGTGTTAGAGAAAATCACAAAAATGTCAAATATCACATGACACATATGTGATTTTTCATGACATGGTTATAGATGGATGGCATAGGACTCCTCCCGACGATGTTTGGAGAGATATATGGGTCCTAGACAGAGTGACAGCCATATATGTTGTCCACATTAGGCTCTCACTCTACACCATTATACACCTGAGTAAGGGTGAGGGTGAAGGAAGCACTGGTCTACATGGTGCCTGTGTGGCATCGAAAATCCATCACCTTCACCCTATCATTACGCATAGTCTTATTATCTGTTGCTATTTGTTCATATAGTTATATGGTGAAGCTATGTTAAATTGATTTTGATTAAAGTTTTGAATATAGTCCGTTTATAAACTCACCAATTTTATATCTACTTGTTTTTATTTTGAACGCACATCCTAAGTGCTCGATAAATGCATGACCTAATTGATAGCTTGTAGCTAATGGATATAATGGCCAAAGGATATGAATGACTCATGTTTTGGTTATTGATGCTTCTAGACATATCTCAAGACAACGGAATACTTAGAGTGAAATATTGTTTATGTTATGGATAGTTGTTTGTTTATTATGGTTTGTTAGACGACAAAATTGGTTTCAAACTTATGTATTACTATTAGTTATGTATATTATTTATATTTTGTGTGAAATAGGGTTATCCTGTTTCATACAAATTAAACTTGTAAAACTTTATTTCCTTTTACTTTTCTAAGACTTAAAAGCTTTTTCAACTTTTTTCTTTTAATAATTATGAACACTCAATGATCGAGTCGCGAGATATCTTTAGTACTCGTAATTAAATATAAATCATATACATACCTATCATATTATTTGAGTGAATTGATTTTTCACTATAAAACAACCAATAATACTGATTTTCAAGCATTGAATAACATAACTCATTGGTTTATTTATCCAAAACGATCCAGACCAAAGGATGGACCAACCAAAACCGGACCAGAACCAACTAAGGCGAAACCAATCTGGTCTTCGGTTTCAGTCAAAAATCGATCTTGATTAGGTTTTTAGCTTATAACTAAGAAGAACTGGCCCTACAATATATATCTTGATTTGGCAAGAGTTGAACCCCTAACTTTTTTGTAAAAATAATCCTTACACTCTATAGTCTAGTTTCATTTTGCTCCTCTTTATATTTATAAACCCACCATTGACCCAAAGCCATGGAGTTATAACTATAAAAGGGTCCATATATTGTTTCCAAAGAGCATATAGTCATGTTTTTATGGTTAGTGAGTATCAATCAAAATTGTAGCTACCTAGGTCTCACGTAGATAGTGAGTGTTTTCACACTCATGCTCATTAAACATATGTTATGGTCATGTCATATGAGTATAAGGTGGACTTTTTAAAAAATAGAGCAAATTACAAATTACGGCATTTAAGTATTACCTAAATTTTAGTATACGTCTTTTAACTAAGGAAATTACAGAAATGTTCATCATGTTTAAAAAACTGCACGTTACGTCATTTAGCTTAACGACCGTTAAATTTTATTGTTAAGTCTAGTCACGTGTTATGCACATGAGAGTATTTTGGGGCTTTCACACATAAAAGGACTATTCTTGTAATTTGTTTATATGAATGAGTGTTTACAGAAATAGGTCCTAATTTTATGGTAAAAAGACAAAAATACCCTCATGTGCCTTGCACGTGACCTGACTTAATGGTAAAATTAAACGGTCATTAGGCTAAAGAACATAGTGTGCAAAGTTTTTTAAACATAAATAACGTTTTCTATAATTTTCTAAGTTAAAGAACGTATACTGAAATTTATGTAATACTTAAAGTAGTCAGACGGCTATCCTCGTGTTAATGTTTGTCCTATAAAAAGTGGGTAAAATATAGAGGCAAATGTATGTCTTGAATAAAGTTAAAAAGCATGTATTTCAGCCCAAAAAAAGTTGTAAAATGGGGAGCACATAAACTCATCTTAATCTTAAGCATGGAAATGAAAGTATTAAAGTAAGCTTGCAGCCACACGAGAAACGACTCTGAATGGAAGGAATCCCTAGATTTTTTTTAATTGGTATTTTTTTGAGAATTAAAGTGGTAAGTAGCATGTTTGGGTGGAAATTTTAAAAAATGGTAGAACCGGTACTACCAGTACCGGTTTCAGTTCATTTACACAAATCCAATAATTGAGTGTCAGTTGTATGGCAGAATCACAGTGAAACCGGTACTAGTACCGGTTTCAGTTCAAATCACTTAACGCCAACTTAACATCACCGTTTGCATGTTAATTTTGTCCTTTACTAAAACCGGAGGTGCTAACACCGGTTTCAGTTACTTTTTGGTAAAGATGATTCATGTCTTTGTTTTTAACCCGATATATATAAAGATGTAATTGAAAAAGTAACTGAAACCGGAGGTGGCAATACCGGTTTCAGTTACTTTTGCATAATATGTTTTAAATTGTAGTTTATGTATATTTTTTTTAATTGTAGTTTATGTATTTTTTTTTAAAAACAGCAATTCATTAAAAAATAAATTTAGAATTTGTAATATAATAATTAATTTTTTAAAACGATAATTCGTTAAAAAAATAAATTGAAAAAACTAATTTTTTTAAACACTCTTTTTCTCCAACTTTGAAGAAAGTTATTTATATTTAACATATAGTAATAATATATTTCGTGAACTCGTCCCCGTAATATCACGTGAGGTGTACGTAATGAACCAACCCGTCTTCGACAAGGACAATATACGAGGGAGATATATGTGCCTAAAATTGTTTGTTTCAACTTCACTAAATTGAAAAAACTGATTTTTAAAACTCTTTTTCTCCAACTTTGAAGAATCTTATTTATATTTAACAGATCTTAATAATATCTTTCGTGAACTTGTCCCTGTAATATCACGTGAGGTGTACGTAACGAACCAACCCGTCTTCGAAACGGACAACATACGAGGGAGATATTGATGCCTAAAGTTGCCTGTTTCAGCTTCACTAAATTGAAAAAACCAATTTTTTGAACACTATTTTCCCCAACTTTGATGAAAGTTATTTATATTTAACAGATATTAATAATATCTTTCGTGAACTAGTCCCTGTAATATCACGGGAGGTGTACGTAACAAACCAACGACGGTTTTAGTGATTAGCCCTTAAAAAAACTAAACTGAAACCGTTTTTCCCAATAACAGTTTTAGTTACTTTTTTGGTTTTTAGGGTTTTAAAAGTAATTTTAGGGTTTATTATTTGATTATTATAACTTAGATAACTTTATATATGTTCATAATTATAAACTTTATATATACTGTTTATAAAGTTGCATATGAATAATTTTAGATTTTATTATTTAATTATATATTTTTTATAATTAATTTTATACATGTTAATTTTATAAGGAATTGGTGTACTCTCATTTAAATTTAAAACATGACATAACATAAAAGGTAAATATTTGAAGTTAAAAATTTTACAAAAGTAACTGAAACCGGTATTGGCACCTTCAGTTTCAGTTACTTTTTCAATAACAACTTTATATGTGTCGGGTTCAAAACAAAGACATGAATCAGCTTAACAACCGATGTTAGCACCTCCGGTTTCATTAAGGGACAAAATTAACATGCAACCGGTGTTGTTAAGTTGGGCGTTAAATGATTTGAACTGAAACCGGTACTGCCAGTACCGGTTTCACTATGATTCTGACATACAATCATTGGATTTGTGTAAATGAATTGAAACCGGTTCTACCATTTGTACCGGGTATACTATTTGTACCGGTTCTACCACTTTTCAAAATTTCCACCCAAACATGCGACTTACCACTTTAATTCTCAAAAAAATACCAATTTAAAAATTGGAATCCCTAAGTTCATGCAATGTGTCACTAATATGTGGATACATGCTAAACCATGTGCATGCGTGACCTAAGTTGAATTGAGTTTTCATGTAATGTGATATAGGAATCCGGTTAGGGTAACGGCTAGAATCGGCAAAATCAAATAAAAACGGATAGGATACGGGTCACTCGAGATACAGAAACACCACTTGATCAAACCGAATATCAGTCTAATACGAGTTTGGAATACAGAAATCACCATCTAAAGTTGTGATTAGGATTCAAAGAACACCACCCAAGCATACCAAGCTTGAATTAGCAATGGATGATTTGTGGACTCCTGATAACAGAGAGAAAAACACACAAAATATCAAACTTAAAATTTCATTCCTCTTTTTCACATTACATATGAGGATTAGAAAAGAAAACCAACCCACGTTTGCTTACTTTTAGGGAGTTAGAACAAAAAAGGTATTAAACAAAACTAATAAAGAAAGGAAAATAAACACTAAAATGAGAATTCAAATAACTACATCTACGAGCGTGGGAGTGAGCCTGCATTGCATGCTCTCGAGTCACGTCTTCAAGTCACCCATTGGAGCAAACTGTACCCATATGGGTCTTCGTAGATAACCCGGCTCCGACCCACCGATCCGTCTCCATTTCCAACGGATAATGATTTCAAGTTGTGACGTTCTATCAATAAGGTTCCCTTGCTTGGAAATATTCGGGTTTCTGTCACATAACAAACTTTATAAATATAAACTAACAAAATAGGTTTGATTCACCATTTGCCCTCATTATCGATTTGGTAAATAAATATTATATTAGTAAATCATAGTCAAACTGTCAAAGTATCTAGTTTTATATTCATAATGACTTGTTTATCTTAAAAAAATTGTTTATTATGTCGGTTTTTATCCGGATGCATGTTTAAAAAAATGTTTATTATAAGAAAATAAGGTTTTGTATTCAATATCTTATGTAAATATAAGTTACGGTCAAATAAATCTCTAGGATATTAGTTTGTCTTATTGGCAATTTTAGTCCTTCCTGTTCCTATTTGTATGAAAATATGTCATAAAGTACTTTAAAAATACAATTTAATTTCTTAGTAACTTATTTAATATCCAAATAAATATTCTCGGGTTATATGTAACGTTTATATATGCATTTTAAGTCAAAACTACGAAATTTGTCCAATGCTTTACGGCGAAAGATTGAAACATAGATAGAAACAGTTATATAACGGAACCGATGTTTTTAGTTGATATAACTCACGATACATAAAAAATAGGGAAAACTTCACCAAATAGTAACCAAGTTTCCCAAGTGTTTCATTTAAGTTACTGAAAGTTTTTTTGTCCCTCTAAAGTCACTCAACTTTCACCAAGTGTTTCAATCCTATATAATATTTTTATAAATGTTCAAAATACCCCACAATGCATACGACGCCATTGTTAATGAAATTTATACCGTGACATGAAAAAAAATAAACAACGAACAAAACTTAATGAGAAAACAATCAGATTATGTATACTATAAGGGATAAACGCGGAGTTTTAGAGACTTGAAGTGGTAAAATTAACAATTTACAAAGCTAGGGGTGAGTTTCACTATTTTACCAAAGTGGGGGGAGAAGTTATGTCAAATTAACAAAGTTGTGGATGTGGTTGAGTTTTGCAATTTAACCAAAGTTAGAGGGAGGGGTGGGAGTAGAGGTGCACAAAAGGCGGTTTTTGAACCGAACCGGTTTCGAACCGGCCCGAACCGGTTTGGTCAACGCAAACACTAAACCGGTTTTGACCCAAACCGGTTCGGGTTAAACCGGTTTTGCAAGTATAAAATGTCGAACCTATTGAACCGGTTCAGGTCGGTTCTGGACCGGTTCGGGTTGGTGAACCGGTTTAAACCGGTTTTTTTTATAAAAAAATTTTTTTAAAATAAATTAAAAAATATTACAACATTACAATACGAGAAAAAGAAAAACATATAGTTCAACGTTTATTCATATTGTAGGGGTTCGGAAATCACAAAACATTACAATATTAAACATTACAATACGAGAAAAAAATATATATATTTTTATTTTTTGGAGTTTTTTTGTTTAATATTAGCCGTCATTCTCGGAGTTACTAGTGGATCCTCGTAGTCTATCATCTTCGGCGAGTTCTTCATTTGTAAGTGGGCTCGCCAATCCTTGGTTAACCTCAGATTCGTGTATGAGTTCTTCAACTTCAATTTCTTCTTCAAGCGAAGCCCTATCTTGTCTCCTATCAACCGCATCCAAATGGTCTTTCAAGCAAATGCACATTTCCATTGCCGCGGGAGTGAGTCTAGTTCTTCGAATAGATAAAACCCTGCCACTAAGAGAAAAAACGGATTCCGAAGCTACCGTGGAAGCTTGGACGGTTAGTAAATCACGGGCCATGGCGGAAAGGACCGGAAAAGTAGATTCGTTTCCTTTCCACCAAGCCAAAATATCAAAGTCCTCAAAAACATCCGGACTCATAAATGATAAAAAGTTTGTTCCCGTATACCTTCCGAGTTCGCTACTCGGGATGGACCCTCTAGCCCGTTTAGTAAATTCATTTCTCATTTCGTTATACAAATTTAAGTTCACATTCCTCGAGCTGCTACTTGATGCGCCCGCGCCCATCGTATCATGTGGGGTTTGTGTTGTACCATATTTATGTAAATAAATATCAAACAAATCTTGCAAACATTTGTTAAAATAAGTTTTTGTTACGGTTGAAAAATGAATATCTTCGGAATTCAAATCCAAATCGTAAGTTATTTTATCAATCAAGGTTTCAACACCGTAAACATTAATTGTAGGGTTTAATGCGGCGGCACAAGTTATAACCGGAGGCATTTCTTTAAAATATTTAACAAATTTTTCTTTCATCGGTTTTATCATTGTCGTAAAAAGAGTATTTTTATTTTCAAGTTCGGCTAATTTGTTACACATTAGAAATATTTGTTTAAGAGCCAAGGGACTTGTGGGGTAATAAACCCCGGATAAAAAAGTAGTGGCGGTTTTGAAAACTTCGAGCAATTCGGTTAAATTTTCAAGAATGTCCCAACTCGTAGACGGAAAACTTTGAATTTTACGACGCGGTTTTGAGGAAAGCATATCATGAAAAATTGATAAAGTATCTTTTTGACGTATAGCACTATGAAACATTTTATAAGTTGAATTCCATCTTGTTGGGAGGTCCCAATTGGGACCTAAGCAAATCAAACCCGTATCGTTACATAATCTAATATATTCATGGTATCTTTTTTTACTACTACTAAAAACGTCTTTAAGCATGACTCGAAATGCATTACTTATTTCAATAACGGGTTCAACCCCAAGCCCGTCTTGCACGGCTAAGTTGATGATGTGTGCAATACATCGATTATGGAAAAAAGCGCCGTTGCAAATCGGATTATATTTTAATATTAATTTTTGAACCGCATTTGTATTATTTGAGGCATTATCAAAAGATATTGAAAATAATTTATTTTGTAATTTAAAATCGGTTATCACATCATCTAAAATGTGAAATAAATTTTGACCCGTGTGCGGATATTCAAACATATCAAACGCGATTGTACGTTTCATCATTTGCCACGTATTGGGATCAACCCAATGAGCGGTAACGCAAATATATGAGTCGGGAATACCATGTGGAGCCGACCAAACGTCGGTGGTTAAGTTCACACCGGTTTCCAATTTTTCAAAACCTAAAATTAATTCTTTTTTTGCTTTTTTCCACATTTTTAGACAATCACGTCTAAGAGTACTACGACTTACTTGATGATAACGTGGTTGAAGAGCTTCTTGAATCATCCTCGTCGTGAGCGGGTTGTCGAAATGGTTGAACGGCAAACCTCTTTGAATAACTAATTTCGCCATTCTATCTCGAACAATATTTGGATCGAAGTTCCAAATTCCACCCTCGCTTGTCATAGATGCTTGACCCTCACCTGGAATATTCTTCAAACTCTGACACGATTTTTCCAGATGAGTTTTTAGAGTAGAATTTGATTCCTTTTTAAAAAAACCACCACATTTTTTGCAACGAGCACGTTCCAACCCGTTAGACAACTCACATAGATCGTAGTTTGACCAAATTGCGGGGTTCCTCGTTGTTGGTATTATTTTCACAACGCTAACTTCGTTAGAGGAAACACCATAACTTGAAGAACCTGCCATTGCGTTTTTTGAAATTTTTTGAGCGTTTTTTGAGCGTTTGAGAAGTGTGATTTAACCAAAACACCCACTACCTATTTATAATGTGTTTGGGGGTTAAAATGGGTCAAAAAACGGTCAAAAAACGGTCAAAAATTGGTCCCAACGGCTATATAGCCGTTTCCAACGGCTATTTTTTTTTTTTACCGTTAAACCGGTTTACCAAACCGGTTTCTCAAACCGGTTCACAAAAAACCGGTTTTAAACCGCTCGTCGCACAAATAGGTTAAACCGGTTGTAAACTGGCGGTTCGTATCGGTTTGAAACCGGTTCACACAAAACCGGTTATGGGGCGGTTCGGGTTCCGGTTCGGAACCGGTTTGGATTTCCAAACCGGTTTTTTTGTGCACCTCTAGGTGGGAGTTCGCAGGAGTCAAACCTGTAACCTCATGGTAAAGAAGAGTTTTAGCAGGAAGGTTTTAACCAACTCACTAAGGCCAGCTTTTGTTAATATACCAAAACATGAATTATTTAACATAGAATGGAAGTGTCATTGGCCACCAACACTTGCTTTATTAGTTAGTATAATATTCAGTAATTATTGTACAATCCAAAAATATGTGGCTCACGTTATCGGTAAAAATGACGTTTCAATGTGTAATCGCGTATTTAACGTAGGGATTATCGCTTTAAACTAGGGGTGTTCAAAGCCGGGTATCCAGAAATTTGGATATCCCAAATTTTCGGATAGTTGATTTCAATATCTGAATCCTTATCCGAAGTTTTTGATGTCTGAGATTTCGGATTCGGATAGTGAAACGGATATCTAAACAAAAATTAAAAAAATATAAATATAATAATTTTAAATCATAAAAGACAGTTAAAATTCTTAAAAGTTAATTAAAAATATACATATATAAAAAACTAAATATAATATTTCGGATATCTGATTTTTTTTTTTAAATCACTATCCGAATCCGAAAATTTGGATATCCGGAATTCGGATATATGAAATTTTGGATACTTCGGAATTTCGGATAATTCGGGTTCGGTTTCGGATTCAGATTTTTTTAAACACCCCTACTTTAAACCTCTTAAAAATATTTCGTAAAACTTTTAAACTCTAACACATTGAAAAAATTCCAAACTTAAATCATAAGTTCGAAAATCGTAATGTTAACACTAAACCGATTATATTTTGGTTCTAAACGTATCGGTAATGATAATAGTAGGTTTTTCCACTTTTTATGCAAAATACCAATTTTATAAGTTAAAGTAATTTGAAAAATAATATTTTTTAATGTTTTGAAGGTTGTTTAAGTTGCAAAGAAAGGATTTGAATTTCAAAATCTAGAAAAAAGATATGGAATGTTTGCGTGTATGATGATTTTTTGGAAGAAAAAAGAAGTATTATTTATTTATTTATTAGTTTAGATTCCGTGTATATACACGAGTTGAAAAATATCAAGAAATAAAATTTTTAAATCTTTACATGTATATTTTACAGGTGTAAAAATGTATCATATTGTAAGGATAGAAAATAAAACTCAAAATATGTAAAAACTAATATATAATTGGGTTTCAAAAATACTTTAAATACTATTTAATGTAATTTGATTTTCATTTATTATTTGATTGACAAAAAAAGTTATATAATTAGATTTCAAAGTTTCATAAATGATAATTCAAAATAAATGTGTTTTATTAGTATAATTAATATTTTCTTTAAATATATATTTTTATTAAAATATGGATGTGCATTTAGTAAGAGAGAGATAGGCAGGAAAAAATGATGAGAATAAATGTGGAGTCGACACGTGGCATTGAAAAACCTTTATTTATTATATAGTATAGATTTTATTAATAAACTAAGTTAGAAATTCATGTATCTGAATCATTATAATACAATTGACAATATATTTAAATACTTCTTATTACTTGTACATTAAGGTTTCACGTTTCAAAACTGTTTTAAAAAAATATATCACATTTTGTAGCTAAAATTAATTTTTCATAACTGTTTGGATTCGTGTTTTCAAATTGTGTTTTCAAATTGATTATTGTGAGATTAAAAACATAATCTATACTATATAATAAATAAAGGTTTCTCAATGCCACGTGTCGCGTCCATATTCATCCTTACAAAAAATTTACTGCCTCTCTCTCATAATAAATACATTTCCATATTTTTTTAATAATAATATATTTTTAAATAAGTTATTAATTATACTAATAAAACACATTTATTTTAAATTATCTCATACTACAACTAACGTTAAAATGTAATTATTTAGCTTATGTTTTCAATCAAATTGAAAATGCGTTAAACACAATTATATATTAATTTTTACATATTTTTTTATTTTATTTTCTATTGTTATTTATGTAATACGTTTTTCCACCTATATCTATACTATATAATAAATAAAGGTTTCTCAATGCTACGTGTCGCGTCCATATTTAGTCTTTATTTATTAAGTAGTATAAATAATAGATAATCCATATCTATACTATATAATAAATAAAAATTTTATTGGGACCCTTGTCACTCTCCTATGCATACTCATTTTTTTTTCCCGCCTCTCTCATATTAATTATACAAGTTTCTTTTATTGCTTTTATAGTTTTGTTGTTTCCCAATTCTCTCGCCTATTAAACAATAATGATTTATATAATATTTAAAAAATAATAGGTTTGTTCAAAAAATATTTTTATAAATTGAACATTTTATTCATTTTTTTATATAACATTTTAAAATAATAAATATATAACGTTTCTATAATTTGTATTAAAAAACTATGTAATGTGTCATAAATATGTAATATTTAAATATTTATTACTAAGTATATAATATTAATTTTTTTCAACCCGTGTAATAAACCGGGTTTCTAACCTAGTAGATTATATATATGTGTGTGTGGAGGGGTTGAGGGGCGTATGGAATTATTTTAACATAAATAAAACACTTATATAGTAACAACTAGGCTAGATTCTCGTGTGTTACACGTACCGAATCATGAAAATAATACATTAAATAAATATTTTATATGTTGATAGATTATTATTAGATTTTATAGTGTCACGGTTAGCAGATACCTTATAAAACAATTACATAGTAACATTTCATAATTGTAAAAAATAAAAAATTAACACATCTAAATCTTATGAATTAGTTAAATTTAATTTTAAATATTGTATTTAAAAAATAAAGTTATTAGTCAACCAAAAGTTATCCTACATTTAATGTTTAAAATTTAAAATCATAAGAAATATGATAACATTTAAATGGTATTTAATCAATTTAGAAGTTTGCTTATTTAACAGCTTATTCTTGTGGCAATAATTGAAAAAAATTTTGACGGGAAAACAAAGATCTAGAGGCTATAGAATGATGACATGTGTCACCTCAAAACTTTTATTTATTATATAGTATAGATTCATAATATTTCAAGAAATTAACACCTCTAAATCTTATGAATTATAAAGAATTAGTTAATTATTAATTATAAATAATGTATTTAAAAAAGGAGGTTATTGGTCAACTAAAAGTTATCCCACATTTAATGTTTAAAATTTAAAATTATAAGAAATATGAAGACGTTGAAATAGTATTTAATCAATTTACGAGCTTAAAAAAAATAGATAATCAGAAAATGTTTAGACGGGAAAACAAATATGTAGAGGCTCTAGAATGATAATACATGACACCTTAAAACATTTAATTATGGCAAAAGTGTAGGAAGTTATTTTTAGTAGATTTAAAATTTTATAAAAGTTGTCATATTTAAAGGATATAAGTTGTCTACTAAAATATGTGTTGGTTTAAAATAATTATGTATATGAATAGAGTTAGATAAATGGATGCTCCATGTGGTGTGTTTATGTTGCAAGTTTAGTTTCTAATTTTAAAAAATCACACTTCTGGTTCTATTGTTCACTCAACCATAATATGGGTCAGGGCGGATCTACCCTATGGGTAGGCTACCCCTCAACTTTTACGCGCACTATAAACAAAAAAATTACGATTTTATGTATCCGGTTACCCCTTACGTTACCCTTGAGAAAAAGTTACGTTACCCCTCAAATTTTTTTAAAAGCTCAACACTTCATAAAAAGTCCAAAATTTTCTAAAAAACCTAATACTTTATAAAAAAAATCCCCACGTTTTATTAAAGGTTTTGAGGTATTAGGTTTTAATAAAATTATTAAAACCCAATACCTCAAAGTCTCAATTCTCAAACCCAACTTACCCAAGCGGTCGGCCAAGAAAAAAGACAAAAAGCAGGAACTGTGAGAGCCAGAGACCGACCACTCGACCTGAGCTGAGACCACGCCCGGCCAGTGGCTGAGCTTGAAAAAAAAAAGAAGTGGGGGCCGGGTTTTATTTTTCCTATCAGGGGGGCTGGAATTATAAATTTTTTGTCTAAATACGTATAAATTAACTCTATTGAGCTAAAAATCGGCTGAATACGTGTAAATAACACTACTGAGCGAAAAATCGGGGGGGGAGGGCGGCTTTCACAAACCTCCGCCCCTGCGCCGCCTCCGTCAAAACCCAGTCCTTCGCTTCGCCAGTAGCATGTTACCGTCAAAACAAAATTTTGTTAACATGAAAGTACGATCAAAAGAAAATTTTGTTACCCTTAAATTTTTGTTGTAGATCCGCCACTCGCATGGGTGGTCCATAGAGTGAATGGACGTTAGTTTGTGATGTTAATTATTTTAAATGGCCATTATACCATGTGTTAAAAAAGAAAAATAAAAATAAATATCACTATTATAATATTATAACTAATATTAAAAGGCAACTTGGGTTGTGAGGGAATTTTACTGTAGCAAATACACACCTTGCTTTGCATGAGGTACAAACAAATGATGCATGTTTTTCTTACCTTTTTTTAGGTGAGTCTTATGTTTAAATATTAGCTTTAGCAATAGTTCAACAAAAGAATTAACCTCCCGCAATGTTAACCAGGTTCTAAACCCGTAGTTTACCGCTTAGCCGGTTTTAAATTGATTTCATCCTTTTCTTTAATTGCGTTTTAAATATATTTTTTATTAGGTTTTAGTTTATCACTATAAATCTTATACGTCTTTACGTAAAGGTTTTTTCTTTTTTCTTATAAGTTTTCAATGACGTTTATTTCCGTCGCAACGCGCGGGGCCTTTTTCTAGTAATCTATTAAAAGTAAAGGTGGACTCATTTTAAACTTAAAGGCTTTGGCAAGTCCCGTCCCATTGCTCCACCAAGAGGGAGAGTTTTTAGCCTATATGTTTTTTTAAAATTGTTTTTAAATTCTTTTGTTTTCTATTTACTGAAAGGGTAAAAGTGAGGGGAAAAAGCCTAAAAGACACTAATACTCCTACATGAGGAGAACATGATCAGATTAACGTCTCAATTGGATAGTGTTAGTTATAAAGACTCAATGTGTATAAAAGTTTCAAAAAAGAACATTTAGTGTAATTTTTAAAGTTAAAATACATAATTTATAATATTTAATAAAATTTCTTATATGTTTTAATAGTTGAAAAAGGATATTACACCAAAAGCTAGTTGGAAAGTAACTTTTGAGTTTTTTAACTTTGTTTTCTTCTTTTTACTTCATTTTTTTTCAAAATAAATTATAAAATAAGTTAACCTAGGAAATTTACCCTTAGCGCGTTGCGCGGCGTCGACATGTACACTAACTCGAATTTATACTATCGAATAATGACGTATTATATTTGACCTAACTCGTTTACGGAAAAAAATTATGTTGAAACGTAGAGCAAGTGAAAATGTAACCCGAATCGTTTCCGGTCAAAATTTACGTCGAAAAGAAGGCCAATTGGAAATGCCCATAAAAATAAGCACGAAAACGTTGTGTATCTGACCCACATCGTTTTCGAATAAAAAGTTACGTCTAAACGTATATACGCGGTGGGAAGCGGATCTTATACGGCTAAGGCGGTTTACATTAACGTGGTTAAGCACAAAAAAGAAATGTTTTTGGTATCGACATTAACATAACTAATGACATAAAAGAAACGTATGAATTTTAGATGGATCATTTTTAGATATTGAAACACACGCTAACATACCTAATTACGTATAAGAAACATATGAACCATAGGTAGAAAAAAATATAATAAAAAAGTGCTAATGAAAAGAAATCTAAAAGTAAAAAAAGAAAAAAACTAAAAACTAAAGTATGAAGATGCTAAAATAATACGGGTTGTAGTTATACACATTTTTTTTAAAGGCAAATTTCTTTATTGTTATGGGAATAGGACTTAAACCCATGACCTCTTCAATCCTTAGTATTCCTAGAAGATTTTTCTCTACCAATGGGCCACCAACCCCATCGGCAGTTATACACATGGGTTAGCAAGAATGGCTACAATAATGGAATCAACTTAGAAGGCCTATTTGGAAGGAAAAGAAAGAAAGACAAACAAAAAAACTTGACTAAGGATTGAAGTTGATTCAATGGAGTAAATGCAAGGAGCAGCCTAGAGTCTTGAATCACACACCATCCAACATGTTTGTTACTTTGTGATAAATTAAATAGAAAACCTATATTTGAGGAGTGTAGGTGATCATCTTTTATTGGTTACCGACACTTCTATTTATGATTTAGTAATTTCTTTTATAATTTGTAAAGTTAAAAAAGAATTGTTTATATTTATAATAATTTGTCTTTTTTAAGAACTTATAGATTTGCAAACTTTCAAGAAACTATGAACTTTTATAAAATTTTATAAATATAAAGATAAAAATACAAAAAAAGTGTTAGTTACATAAATGACCTATATGGTTTGATTAAATTGTATGTTTGACCCATAGGTTTTAAAATTTACAAATTTATCCCAAACTTTTGAGACCTGGTTACGCCTTTAGCCCCTGATGTTAACATCAATTAGTTTTTAATGGAAAGTTAGCGCATTTACCATCCACGTGATTTACGATTTCAAACTTAACTCTAAAAACTAGTTAAAATCAGTAAAAGATCGTAAAAATCACTAACTTTTTATTGATTTTTACTGATATTAATCATTTTTAAGACTAAGTTTGCAATCGTAAGTCACGTGGATGACACATGGGTTAACTTTCCTTTAAAAACTAACTATTGTTGATATCAGGGATTAAAGGTGCGACATTTCTCAAATGTTTGGACTAAATTTGCATTTTTTTAAACCCATGAAGCAAACATGAAATTTTACCAAACCCCAGGGACCACTTATACAATAAACTCAAAGAAAATATAACAATATTTGTGAACTACAATATATCAAAGACAAAATAAGTATTTGAAATGATGTAAAACACTTGACCGTCAGGCCAGTACCTATCAATCCTCTAAAAGTTTGATTTGGCTCGCTTGAAATTTGAAAGGCTGGTATGAGTCCAACGAGAGGACGAGATCAACTCAAGCAGACGTAAGCGATGAAGTCAATAATTGTTTGGTATTTTCCCAGTATTCTTGTCTGTTTTCTACTTGTCTGGTTTATTTTTAAACATTAAATTAGGGATAGCAACAAAACCCGAAACATTTGGGACGGGTATGAAGTTGGATAATTGGTATGGGGCCGGATTTGGGATTACTTTTGAATTTTTTTGTAGGTTTGAGACGGGTATGAGATATGGTGATATACCCGTTTACCCGTCCCAGTTACACGATAACGTATACCCGTTTACCCGATTATATACCCGACATAGTTTTCTTTATTTTTTCATTTATTTTAAGTATATATATCGTATTTATTTTAAGTATATATACCGTATTTATTTTAAATGTATATACCCAACATGATTTTATTTATTTATTTTTTTATTTTAGTTACAATTTTTAGGTATACCCAATAGATACCCGACGGGTTTAGGTCGAGTATACCCAACGGATATTTTTTAGAAACTAACGGGTTTACCCGATAGAAACCCGACGAGTTTTAAGCCGAGTATGAAACAAGATTTTATAACCGGATATGAGGTTAGGATTACCTAAATCTGTCTTAAACCCGACCCGACGTTAAATGCCAACCACAAAATCTACCTTCTTCATAATATTTTATCTTCATGAAAAACTATTATTAAGTATTAACACCCCTGGCTGCTTTACATCCATCCATGCTACCTACCCTCTACCGTACAACTATCAATGCATTGAGTCAATCTCTATCGTCTCCGGCAAATCAGCACCTCATCTCCGGTCTGTTCAAATCTTCTTCTTCTTCTTCTTCTTCCATAATATTAATTAATATGTTTTTGAACTTCAATAAGAAACGTGCCTTACAAGCATCAAATTCATGAACCAAAGTCAAGATTTGGTGGACTCATTAATTTTAGTTACACAAGTTAAACTTACTGGTTATCAGATTCTTCACGACACGGAAGTATCCGTGTTTGTTTTTAGTTTGTTTCAAGAATCAAGAAACTTGTCTCCATCTTTTGTTTGTTTTCGAATTATTGGGATTTTTTCGATTTTCCCTATGTGATTTCATTTTTCCATTTTTGTTTATATACATATATTTAATTATTTATGATTTATCTTACAGTATGCAGAACTGTGGAGGTGTATAGAATAGAATCCAAACTTTTCCGTCAAAGATCAAAAGATGACGTCAGCTTCATCTTGGATGACGTCTGTATCATGTTCTTCAAGCTCTGTGGTGGAAGAAAACGCATCAGGAGGTTCACTATTGCTTCAATGGTTGAGGTTCATCTTCCTATCTCCATGCCCACAAAGGATGCTTTTATCCGCCATTGATGTCGTCTTCTTGGTCATCCTCTTCGTTTTCGCTGTTCAAAAGCTGTGGTCAAGATTCAGTTCCAGCAACAGTGGCCGGTCAACTGTTGATGAACATCCTCTTATTACTAGAAGTAAAACTGTTGTTAGTACTAGTGTTTGGTTTAAGTTGTCTGTTCTTGTGACAGCTGGTTTAACAGTTGGTTATGTTGTTTTGTCCATTTTGGTGTTTACACGAGATACCCAGATGTCATGGAAGATGATAGATGGAGTTTGTTGGTTAATTCAAGGTTTATCTTTTCTGGTGATCATGGTTTTGATCATCCATGAAAAGAGGTTTCAAGCTGTAACTCATCCATTGTCTCTAAGGGTATTCTGGGTGGTGAATTTTATCTGCATTGTTCTGTTGGCTTCTTCCGGTTTCATTCGGCTAGTTTCCGGTGACGGAAACACTTCGCCTTTCAAATCCGATGACATAATTTCATTGATAACTCTACCGTTTTCGGTTTTCCTGTTGATTGTATCCATAACTGGATCAACTGGAATCTTAGTGACCACAGAATCAGAACCACTAAACGGAAATGGTAATGGTAATGCTAATGGTAATGGTGAAGTGTCGAAGGGTTACGAGTCGGACAAATCGTCAAACATGAGCGGATGGGCATCGGCTTCGATCCCTTCGAAAGTCTTTTGGCTGTGGATGAACCCATTGTTGAGGAAAGGGTATAGAAGCCCTTTAAAACTAGAGGACATACCGGCGCTTTCACCCGAGCATCGGGCGGAGAAAATGTCAAAGCTTTTTGAAGAGAATTGGCCTAAACCTCATGAGAACTCGAAACATCCTGTTCGAGTCACGTTAATTCGTTGTTTCTGGAAACATATGGTGTTCACTGCGCTCCTTGCGATCATAAGGCTGTGTGTTATGTATGTTGGACCGTTGTTGATCCAAAGGTTCGTTGACTTCACTTCTGGGAAGGGATCGTCACCATACGAGGGGTATTATTTGATACTAATCCTTCTTGTTGCAAAGTTTATTGAAGTGTTGTCATCCCACCAGTTTAATTTCAATTCCCAGAAGCTTGGGATGTTGATCCGGTCGACACTGATAACTTCATTGTACAAAAAGGGGTTACGGTTGTCGTGTTCAGCTCGACAATCACATGGGGTTGGACAGATAGTGAACTACATGGCTGTAGATGCTCAACAGCTTGGTGATATGATGCTTCAATTGCATGCTATTTGGCTTATGCCTGTTCAAGTTTCGGTAGCATTATTTATTCTTTACATGTACCTTGGAGTGCCGTCTTTGGTGGCGTTGGTCGGGATCATGGCAGTTATGTTGTATGTGATTTTTGGTACTAAAAGGAACAACAAGTTTCAGTTCAGTATAATGCAAAACCGCGACTTGAGGATGAAAGCCACCAATGAGATGCTTAATTACATGAGGGTGATCAAGTTCCAAGCATGGGAAGAGCACTTCAACAAGAGGATTCAAGCGTTTCGCGAGTCTGAGTACGGATGGCTTACCAAGTTCATGATCTCAATTGGTGGAAACATGATTGTTTTATGGAGCGCGCCTTTGTTTATCTCCTCGCTCACTTTTGGAAGTGCGATTTTGCTTGGGATCCCACTTGATGCAGGGACAGTGTTCACTGCAACATCATTGTTCAAGAACTTACAAGAGCCTATCCGCACGTTCCCCCAGTCAATGATCTCCCTTTCTCAAGCCATGATCTCACTGGGAAGATTGGATGCATTCATGCTGAGTAAGGAGCTGGATGAGGGAGCGGTGGAGAGGCAGGAGGGTTGCAGTGGCACCACCGCGGTTGAGGTCAGGGATGGGTCTTTTAGCTGGGATGATGAAGCTGCTGAAGGTGCTGTGGTCAAGAATTTGAGCTTTGAGATAAAGAAAGGTGAACTTGCAGCAATTGTTGGGACTGTAGGGTCTGGGAAGTCATCTCTTCTTTCATCCGTTATTGGCGAAATGCACAAACTCTCTGGAAAGGTAAACGATTAAACCTTATCAGAAATTCAAGAAAACATGTTGTAAACTTTGTTTTTGATGTAATAACAGGTGAGGGTATGTGGGAGCACAGCATATGTCGCCCAAACAGCATGGATTCAAAATGGGACAATCCAAGATAACATTATATTTGGTTTGCCAATGGATAGACAGAAATACAAGGAAGTGATCAAAAACTGCTGCTTGGAGAAAGACTTGGAAATGATGGAATTTGGAGATCAAACTGAGATCGGAGAGCGTGGAATTAATCTCAGTGGTGGCCAGAAACAGAGGATTCAGCTTGCACGCGCAGTTTATCAAGATTGTGACATCTATCTTCTTGATGATGTCTTTAGCGCAGTTGATGCTCACACCGGTTCGGATATATTTAAGGTGATTATAGTAGAACCAAAGTTTATGCATTTGTTTTGGGTACTAATTTTCACAGTTTTGTTTTTGAATTTTGATTATAGGAGTGTGTGAGGGGGGCTCTACGAAAGAAGACAATCTTACTTGTCACACACCAAGTTGATTTTCTCCATAATGTGGATCTGATCTTAGTAAGTATCATTATCTTTGATTTAAGTTTGCAGATTGGAGTTGTGAACTTTTGATTGTTTGTTTATACTTGAATTTAACTTGTAACCGTGTCAGGTTATGCGAGATGGGATGATTGTTCAATCAGGAAAGTATGATGAACTACTAGAGTCTGGTTTGGATTTTAAAGCTCTAGTTTCCGCGCATGAGACCTCAATGCAACTAGTTGAAATGGAACCTACCACATCAGATAACCCCTCCCCTAGACCTCTTCAAAAGTCTCCTAGCCTAAACCCTAGAGAAGAAGATCAAAAGCAATTAGAACGATCCAAATCTAGTTCCATAATTGGCACATCAAAGTTAATTGAAGAAGAAGAGAGGGAAACAGGAAGAATCAGCTTAGGTGTTTATAAGGTTTATGTCACCGAGGCTTTCGGGTGGTGGGGTGCGATTGTGATTTTATTGTTTTCAATCTTGTGGCAAGGCTCACAGATGGCAAGCGATTACTGGTTGGCCTATGAAACTGCTGATGAACGGTCTTTCAACCCTTCGTTGTTTATAGAAGTGTATACAGCTATAGCCGGTCTTTCATTGGTTTTGGTATTTGGTAGAGTTATTTCTTCGACAATCCTCGGGCTTAAAACTTCCCAGATATTTTTTAAGCAGATTCTTCACAGCATCCTTCATGCTCCAATGTCATTTTTCGACACTACACCTTCTGGAAGAGTTCTTAGCAGGGTAAAGTTTCTTAAATGTTTTATATATTTTTTTGGTAATTAACTGCTAAACATTTACGGAACCATCTTGCGGTTATGGTTATTTGTTTGATATATTCAGGCATCAAGTGATCAAACAAACATTGACATATTCCTTCCGTTCATGATGAGCCTGACTCTTGCCATGTTCATAACGGTGATTGGCATTATCATAATCACTTGTCAGTACGCTTGGCCAACTGTTTTCCTATTGATTCCTCTTGGGTGGCTCAATGTTTGGTTTCGGGTATGTTTAGTCTGTGTTAGTGAATTGGCATACAGTAAGGTAACTCAAAGATCTGATTTGATCTTATGGTGATTGTTTCAGGGATATTATCTTGCAACATCTCGTGAAATAACAAGACTTGACTCGATTACAAAAGCACCTGTTATTCACCATTTCTCAGAGAGCATCTCTGGTGTTATGACTATTCGGTGCTTTAGGAAGCAAGACCAATTTGTTCATGAAAACGTTGATCGTGTGAATGGAAACCTGAGAATGGATTTCCATAATAATGGATCCAATGGGTGGTTAGGTTTCCGTTTGGAGTTTCTTGGAAGCTTATTTCTATGTGCTTCCACTGTGTTCATGATCATCTTGCCTAGCAGTGTTATTAAACCAGGTGAGCTAAGGTTCTTGTCAGCTTTTCTTTTCTCTTTACTTTAGACATAACTGATCTTGAAATGCGCAATCTTGATCAGAGAACGTTGGATTATCACTTTCCTATGGATTGTCACTCAATGGAGTGTTGTTTTGGGCTTTATACATGAGCTGTTTTGTCGAAAACCGAATGGTTTCTGTTGAAAGGATTAAACAGTTCACCAACATACCTTCAGAAGCCGAATGGGTGAAAAAAGATAACCGCCCTCCTTCAAATTGGCCTTCTCATGGCAATATAGAACTCAAAGATCTGCAGGTAACTTATAACTATGAGAATCTGTAATCCTAAATCTAAACTCGTATCCATATTTAGTACCTAAGTTCCTTGAATATTTGCTTGTAAGAACAGGTTAGGTATCGTTCAAACACGCCTCTAGTTATTAAAGGGATTACCCTAAGCATTAAAGGAGGTGAAAAGATCGGCGTGGTTGGTAGAACCGGTGGCGGGAAATCAACTCTAATCCAGGTTCTGTTTAGGTTAGTGGAGCCATCTGGCGGAAGTATAACCATTGATGGCCTCAACATCTCCACCATTGGCCTACATGATCTCAGGTCAAGGTTTGGGATCATTCCTCAAGAACCAATCCTTTTTGAAGGCACAGTGAGAAGCAATATTGACCCCATTGGTCAACATTCTGATGAAGAGATCTGGAGGGTAAAGCTTATTTGTTTCCATGGATGTGTGGACATTGTTGTCTAACATCTTTTGGCCTCTATCGATTCATCTAATGCAGGAACTTGTTTTGCAGAGTCTTGAACGATGCCAGCTTGATGATGTTGTAGCTGCAAAACCTGGAAAACTGGATTCTCCAGGTACAAAAACTGACCAGAAGATGCAAATTTTTTTTTATTTAACAGAAGAAGTTGGGTTGTGTGTTTATGTTTAAACATATTGGTTTTGTTACTTAGTTGTTGATAATGGGGATAACTGGAGTGTGGGACAACGACAACTTCTTTGTTTGGGAAGAGTGATGCTGAAGCACAGCAAGCTGTTGTTCATGGACGAAGCAACAGCTTCTGTTGATTCACAAACAGATGCTGTTATTCAGAGAATCATACGTGAGGAGTTTGCTGACTGTACCATCATTAGCATTGCTCACAGAATACCAACTGTCATGGACTGTGATCGTGTTCTCGTCGTTGATGCTGGTAACTCTCTTTCTTATCTAAAAACACTTGTTGAATTTGGGGGTTTGAACTTGAACTCACTAAGTTGTGAGCTTATTTTGTTGTAAACAGGTTACGCGAAAGAATTTGATAAACCATCACGGTTGATTGAGAGACCTTCACTATTTGGAGCTTTGGTTCAGGAGTATGCAAACCGGTCTTCTGGTTTATGAACAGCTAAAATCAAATGAAACCGCAAGGTATTGAAGGCTTGTGATTGGCAGTTTTGATGATGACAAGAGAAATTTCATTTTCTGGGATTAGGTGGTATAATTAGATGATTTTAAGATGGTTTAATTCAATGTTGTTGTCATATTAATAATTAATGGATGAATCAGTTGCCTAGTATAGGGTGATGATTCTCCCTAAACTTGTGCCTAAAATGGCACCGTACATATTTATATTTCTGTCCAAGTCATCTATGTTGTCAAAATAATGACCTGTCTATTAATTGAACAGAGTCAACTTTAAAGAAATTCTAGTCAAACAGTAGAAAGGTCTTTTTTCTCCTGGTTACCTGCTCATATAAGCCTTGGTTGATCAACTGTTGGCAAGGAATGTTAGCCAAAACATGATGATGTGGGCAGGATTTTAAAGGTAGGGTGTACTGGGAAATGCTATGCAGTCACCTACCTAAAGTTAAATCTTCAAAAGTTTACCCAGGAACATCTACCTCAAGTTTCACCTTCACTAACAATGCTATGCAGTCACCTACCTAAAGTTAAATCTTCAAAAGTTTACCCAGGAATATCTACCTCAAGTTTCACCTACACTAACTTAACATCATATAGACAGTGGAACCAATGAAGGGTTGTAATGTTTATTGAATGATAAAGGGATTACAATAAGTCCTATATATAGAAAAGGGGGAAGGTTCCGTTAAGAAGTGGTTTTTCGCTAAGAAACGCTAAGAAGTGGGTCAAACGAACTCCGATTGAGCTCATTCGAGCGGCGTTGGAACCGTCTCATCGAACTCTAATCCGGACCCAAAAACCTAAACCCCCCTTCACCCGCACCCCCAAAAACCTAAACCCCCCTCCAACCCCACCCTGAAAAACCTAAAACCACCACCCTCACCCCCCAAAAACCTAAATCCCCCCACCTCACCCCCCCCCCCAAAAACCTCCACCCACCCCCAAAAACCTAAACTCCCACCCCCACCCCCCAAAAAAAACCTAAACCCTAAAAGCTAAACCCTAAGGCTAAAATCCTAAAATTCAACGCTAAGATCTAAACCCTAAAAGCTAAGATGGTAGAGTTCGACGATACGGTTCCAACGCCACTGGAATGAGCTCAATCCGAGTTCGTTTGATATCGTTTCTTAATGTTTTTGTCACTTCTTAGAGTTCTTAGTCGAAAACTTCTTATTTGATCCTCCTCCTATAGAAAAAGATATTACACTTAGCTACCATCAACTAATAAGGATTATAAAACATTGACTAACATTCCCCGGCAAGTTGAGGGCGGGGAACGACCTGTAACTTGGACCTTAAGAACATAAACCGTTGATATGGTAAAGCTTTTGTAAAGACATCGGCAATTTGGTCAGCAGTGGATATGAATTGAACCTTCAGTTTACCTTGAGCTACCTTTTCTCTAACAAAATGAAAATCAACTTCAACGTGTTTGGTGCGAGCATGAAACACGGGGTTCTTGGACAGATAGGTGGCGCCTAGGTTGTCACACCAAAGAGTAGGAGATGACTTGGTGGAAAAGCCAAGTTCACGCAAGAGGGCTTCCAACCAAGTTAACTCGGCAACGGTATCGGCAAGAGCTTTGTATTCGGATTCGGTTGAAGACCGGGAGACAGTGCGTTGTTTTTGTGCATTCCATGAAATTAGATTGGATCCCAAGTAGATGGCGTATCCCCCCGTGGATCGACGGTCGTCTCAGCCCAGTCCGCATCCGAATAGGCTTTTAAAGAGGTTTGCCAATGGGCATCAGTGAAGGCATGTAGGGTTGAGCCTGAATCATGGCGCAGGAAAAGACCAAGATCGAAGGTGCCTTTTAGATAACGTAGTATTTGTTTAACTGCTGACCAATGGAGTTCAGATGGAGCGTGCATGAATTGACAAACCTTATTCACAGCAAAGGCAATGTCCGGTCGAGATAGGGTGACGTATCGTAGGGCTCCAACGACTTGACGGTATTTGGTTGGGTCGGTAAAGAGAGGGCTGTCACCCAAGGTTAGGGGCTGCGAGCTGCTCATAGGAGACGAAACAGGAGAGCGTTGTGACATGCCACTGTTTTGGAGAAGCTCCAAAATGTACTTCTTTTGAGACAAAATTATGTTGTGGCCATGAGGAACAATCTCAATACCCAAGAAGTAGTGTAAATTGCCAAGATCCTTGATAGCAATGGTGGTACCCGGCTGCTTGATAACGGTATTGATGGCGACATCATTATTTCTTGTGACAATTATGTCATCGACATAAACAAGAACATAAACGACGATACCATGGGACTGCAAGATAAACAGGGATGGATCGGTGTTAGACCCGGAGAAACCAAGCTGGTTAAGGACTGAAGTCAGCCTATGAAACCAGGCTCTCGGGGCCTGTTTAAGCCCATTTAAGGATTTTTGTAGCAGGCAAACATGATCAGGTCGTTCTTTGTCTACGAAACCCGGTGGTTGACGGAGGTAGACGGTTTTATTTAGATCACTGTGAAGAAAAGCATTCTGGACATCTAGTTGTCGAAGAGACCATTTATTTGTCACTGCAAGAGAAAGTACAACCCGAATTGTGGTAGCTTTAATAACCGGGCTGAACGTCTCATGAAAGTCAACCCCTGGTTGTTGACCAAAGGCTTTTGCAACTAAACGGGCTTTATAGCGGGTCACTTTGCCATTTTGATCTCTTTTAAGCCGGTAAACCCACCTGCAATTAATGACATTAGTATTCTCAACATAGGGGACAAGTGACCATGTACCATTCCTAACGAGAGCCTCATACTCATCAGTCATGGCTTGATGCCATTTCGGGGATTTGTTGGCGACGGTAAAAGAGGTGGGCTTAGGAGGAGTGGTAGGTTCAGTGTAAGTGTGGTAGACCGAGGGATTGTAACGTGTAGGGGGTTTGGGGTTTTGTCGAAGTGAAGGAGGCCGATATTTAGGAGGTGGGGGTGGTGTCGGTATGGAGGCAGTAGTGGTGGTAGTAGGAGAGACAACAGGTGTGGGAGATGTAGGAACATGGGCTGTTTGGTGAGGAGAGGTAGGTGTAGGACAGGGATTGTTTGGGTTAGGAGCAGGGACAGGGGCTGTTTGGTGAGGAAAGGTAGGTATAGGACAGGGGCTGTTTGGAACAGGGGATGTTTGGGGAGTATGAGCAGGTAGAGAGCTGTTTGGAAAGGGGAAAACAGACAAATAGGGATCAATGGGAGGAGGATGATCTGGTGGGGGGGCAGGTTGAAAGGGGAAAGTTTGTTCATTAAACCGGACATGACGGGCAACGTAGATGCGGTCTGTTTCTAAATCAAGACAGCGGTACCTGTGGTGAATAGGCTGTAGCCTAAGAACACACAAGGAGTGGAGCAAAAATCCATCTTGTGTGGATGATAAGGACGTAGGTAGGGAAAACATTGGCAACCGAAAACACGAAGAAACGAGTAATCGGGAGATCGGTTGGAAATATATTCAAAAGGGGATTTGTTGGAGGAGAGACGATATGGCATGCGGTTGATGAGATAAACTGTTGTTTCAAAGGCAAAGGGCCAAAAGCGTTGTGGAGTGTGAGCAAGTAGGATAAGGCAGTTTCTAAGACATGACGGTGTCGTCGTTCGATAATCCTGTTTTGTTCACTTGTGTGTGGACAAGAACGACGATGAATGATGCCAAGTGAGGAGAAAAAGGGGGCTAGATTACGAAACTCCCCTCCCCAATCAGTTTGCATGGTTTTTAACTTGGTATTAAATTGCCATTCGACCATTGTGACAAATGATTTAAAGGTGTTGTTAACGTCTGATTTGTGGGTTAATGGATAGAACCACATGTAACGGGAATGGTGGTCAACACATAGCATAAAAAGGCGATGACTGTCATATGATAAAGTTGGAGCGGGGCCCCAAACGTCACAATAAACCAAATCCAAAATATTATGACTACGAAAATTTGATTTATTTAAAGATAACTTGGAGGATTTTCCCATTTGACATGAAGTACATAAAGAAGGGGACAACTTTGATGAAACAGGTAAAGAACAACTAGAAACAAAAGAAGTAAAAACACGTGCATGAGGATGACCAAGCCGGTGATGCCAAATAGCAGACGGAGCTTTAGTGGCTGAAAAGGCAAGCTTTTTGATAGACTTTAGTTGAGGAAGACGAACCGAGTAAAGACCACGATCACTTGGGCCCGTTAGCAGGGTAGTGTGTGTAGATTCGTCCTTCACAACAAAAAAAGAGGAGTGAAATTCAAAGTAGACGTTATTATCACTGCAAAATTGTTGAACGGATAAAAGGTTCTTTTTAATTTCTGGTACATGAAGGATATTAGTCAGATTGAATATTTTAGATGGTGAATAGATCTTTGAAGAACCAATGTGAACGATAGGGAGAGGATTACCGTCACCAACATGAAGAGATTCATTACCGTGATATGCTTAAGAGTTATCTAGGCTTGTTAGGTCTGGTGTAACATGACTATTTGACCCTGTGTCAAGAAACCAGGTGGGTCCGGTTTGGGACCCAGTTTCTGAGAAGTTGGCAAAGTTGGCCTGAACAGGAGATCGGCTAGATCCTGACTGAGTTGGACATCGGGACGGAAGGTGACCAATTCCGCACTGATTACAATGACCAAATAATGTGTTTTGAGTGGAGGCCCAAGCAAACTGTCGAGGCTGTCCATTGCTACTGGGCTGACTGCGATTAAATGCAGAATTGGGGAAGCCTCGGGACTGATTACCACGTGAGTTTCCACATGAGCCGCCACGCCTATAACCCCTGTTATTGTTGGATGGTCGGTGAGCATATAAGGCTTGTGGTTGAGGGTTTGGAGAAACAAAAGGGTTAAGTTGGTACCCTAGTTGCGAGGCAAGCTGCTGAAGAGTAGAATGTTGGGGCTGCTGTAACACATTGCTACGCAGGAGGGAGTCACCGGTAGAGGCGGTGAAGGCCTGGGATGGTGAACGAATTGTCCGGTTGATCATAAAGTCATGGTCACCAAGAAGTCCATGTAATTCATTGAAAGTTACTGGTGGTGAACGGGCTAGCAGATTTGCCTTCAGGCCATTATACTCTTCGCGTAGGCCAGAGATAGAAAACATAACAAGGTCCTTGTCCTTGGTAGGTTCGCCAATATTGGCTAGATCATTGGCATACTCTTGAGCATGGGTAAGGTAGGCAATGGGGGTCTCATCGCCTGCCATTTCGATCCTTAGGAGTTTGGCTTTTAAGGTGTATTCACGAGATGAATTGTTGGGGGCATAGGCACGTTCCAGTGCAAGCCATAGATCCCGGGAAGTGATACCCTGGACATGCTGAAAAGAGGCTTCGGATATGGTGGAAATAAGGATCATTCTAACATGGGCATCATTGGATATCCAATGAAGATAACTTGGGTTATCCATGGAAGAGGTTTCTGTGGTTGATGTTGTTTTTGGCAGTGGGCAACAAATTGTGCCATCGATGTAACCGAAAAGGTTGTTAGTGACTAGGAAAGGTTGGATCATTGCTTTCCAAAACTCATAGTTGGTGGGTGAGAGGGTGAAAGCAAATTTGTGAGGATTGTGTGCAGTTTTCTCCACAGAAGTGAAGGCTGTAATCATAGCCATGATCGATGATGGCAGGTTGATAGGGAAGAACAGCCCAGTTTCTTTTTTTTTTTTATCGGAAGAGAGGAAAGGGCAGGAGTTTCAAGCCTTTTGGGGTTCCTTGGCTCTGATACCAAGTTAAAAACCGTGCAAACTGATTGGGGAGGGGAGTTTCGTAATCTAGTGGAACCAATGAAGGGTTGTAATGCTTATTGAATGATAAAGGGATTACAATAAGTCCTATATATAAAAAAGGAAATTACACTTAGCTACCATCAACTAATAAGGAATATAAAACATTGACTAACATAGACAAATGCAATTCCCTCACACCATGCTTAATAGAAACTAAACATAGATCATGAATCATATTGGTGGGAACAGTTTCAGTGTGGTCTAGATGCAATGACAGCAGTGAGCAGCCTAACAATAATACCATCTATGGGCTGAAGATGTCAAATGAATACTCATAAGTGAACAACAATGGACCTCTGCCAGAAAATCAAGTGGGATTGGGCTCACTTTTCTCATTAAAATGAAACAAATAGGATTCTCCATGCTATAGGAACAAGAATAGATCAAGAGATTGGTTGAACTATAGGTGCTTGCTACTGTGAATCATATGTCCATTCAAAGGTTCAACAATGTTGCAATGGTCCTCTTCTGATGTTGATTTCAGTGGCTCTGGCTGGCCACATACACGTTAGGCCTAATACATCGTATATGTATACTAACTTGACCATTGGAGTGTCTACGAGGCCTGTTTACGGCCTCTTTCTCATCTCAGGAAGATGAAGAATGACACAACACAACCATCAACACCATTTCTCTGCACTGCTGCAAGGATCTTGTACCCGCTACAAAAATCCTTGCAGCAACAATCCTCATAGGTTTTGACATTACATTTCTAGGATGCAACTTTTAGGTTAAGGCTAAGAAGCTAGGGAATAGGGATCTTATTTCACAAGTCACAGAACATGATTTTTCAGGAAAATATGTTAAATATGCATAGACTCGTTAATATTCGTTTCCACCTAAACTAAAAAAATTAAATTAAATATTGCAGTTTCAACCTAACAAAATCTAAGAGCCTTATGTAATCAACAGGTAATCTGAAGCTGATACTGAAACAGATTTTCATTCACGCATTTTATCAAACACTTCATTTGCATGAATTCGTGCCACACAGAAACTCGCTCAAATCGAACAATTATACACAAAATAAAACTAGAATCGATTGTTGAAACGTGATGCAGATGAAGAAAACAGAGACATACCTATGAATTGAATCTCCTTGGAATCAGCAACCAGGTTTGCAAGGGAATAGCAAGCTAGTTTGAAGTTGATGATCAAACGATCAGAAATATCACAATTATCTGCTAGATGAAATACGTTTGTTGCGAATCAATAATCTAAATCTCCATCATGTTAATCGTCGAGTTCGTTAGGATTTTGCAGGAATTAACAACTTTTCATAGCAAGAAAGATAAATTTAATCGAAAGTTTGTTATTAAAAATGTAAAAATGCTTCAATTAATATTCTGGTTTCATTTTATCGGTTAGGCTATCACGTGCTTTGCATGGAAACAATTAATAAACACGTGCCAAAACCGCTTGCGAGGTCAAAAAAAATATAAGTATCTACTCCCCATCGTCGTCGAGCAGTCGAAGTACGTAAATATGTTCCACCAAAGTTACCGATCCTATTAGAGTCTATATATATTAGGTTGGTATTAGGTTGCATATAATCAGGGATATCTTTGTAATTCAAATAGTGAGATTTATTATGTCCATAATTAGATAGGAATATTGTATTATATATATTCAAGGGTTTTCAACGAGAAAGGCAAGCAATTGATTTCCCATTCATTATACCGAATTTCGGTTCACCTCTCGATGATGGGGGCACTCAATACCGTCAATTAGCCGGGGCCCTTCAATACTTAACCTTCACTCGCCCGGATATTAGTTACGCGGTCCAACAAATATGCATGCACATGCATGCACCCAGGACCATACATCTGAACGCACTTAAAAGAATTTTACGGTATGTTCAATGTACATTATCACATGGCATGTTTCTCACAAAATCCTCAGTAGCGTCCCTAATATCCTACACGGACGTTGATTGGGCGGGCTGCCCAGACACGAGACGTTCGACATCAGGCTACTGTGTCTATTTGGGAGACAATCTTCTTTCTTGGTCGTCAAAACGACAGTCAGTTCTGTCCCGTTCCAGCACGGAGGCAGAATACCGAGCAGTTGCCAATGTAGTCTCCGAGACTTGCTGGTTACGCAACCTTCTATTAGAGCTCCATCACTACCCAACTCGAGCCACATTAGTCTATTGTGACAACATCAGTGTTGTTTATCTTTCGTGCAATCCTGTTTAGCACCAACGCACAAAACACATTGAGTTGGATATTCACTTTGTCCGGGAAAAGGTTGCCCGGGGACAAGTTCGTGTATACCATGTACCGTCGCGATACCAAATCGCCGACATTTTCACGAAGGGCTTGCCTCTGGTTCTATTCGAAGATTTCTGAACCAGTCTCAACATCCACCAACCTCCTGTTTCGACTGCGGGGATATATTAGAGTCTATATATATTAGGTTGGTATTAGGTTGCATATAATCAGGGATATCTTTGTAATTCAAATAGTGAGATTGATTCTGTCCATAATTAGATACGAATATTGTATTATATATATTCAAGGGTTTTCAACGAGAAAGGCAAGCAATTGATTTCCCATTCATTATACCGAATTTCAGATCCAAACATGTAACAAAGCCGCTTACGAGACCAAAAATACTTTATTTTGAAACTAACTCGGTTTTCAATAATATTTACATCAAAATATTAAAAAAAAAAGAAATTAAACAGCATTGTGTGTTTGGATTTTTTTTTAAACTAACAAGCATAAATTATTACAGAAAAACAACTTAAATGGTAAAAAAAATATTATTAGAAAGATAACAAAATATTTTTAAATTAAAATTGAGAGGGGAGAGTGCGTGGAAACATGCCAAAGTCTCCCTCTGACGGTCTGACCTCTCGGCTCTCCGCTCCCCATCATCGTCTCCCACGGTCTACAAGGTTATGAGCAAGAAAGTTTCATCTACGTTTCATTCATTCGTCAGCAAGGTTAGTTCTCGTCTACAAGTTTAATTGATTACCGTGTTAACCCTTTATTCCCGTTTGCAAGGTTATTTGTTTCTCATCTTAAGGTTTGTTTGCAGATTAAGGTGTGTTTGGGCTCACCGTTGTTGGGTTAAACCTGATTATTTGGTAATGTTTTATTTGGGCTACATGCCTCGGATTTTGAAGATGAAGATGATTTTTGGATTTTCCAGGCTTTGGATTTTTGAAATCGAGCAAAAACGAACTGAACCGAGTGGCTTGAATATAAATCGAACCGAGTTTAAGCAATACATTCTTGCTCAGATTTGTAAATTCGAACCGAACCGAGCCGCTCGGTTTGTAAACGAACCGAGTTCGAGCAGATCTTCGCTCGGTTCGGTTCGTGAACACTCCTAGTGAGATATATTGATGAGTTGCTTTGTATATCCAATAACGTGAATCAATGTTTTCAGAACCGGATCAGACAGCGAACTGACCGTCTTAAAGGTCCGCTGGTCGAACCAATTGGACCAGGTTTAAGAACCGGACGACGTCATAAAAAATATAAAATTAAAACTATGTGTATAGATACAAAAATATAAAACATTTTTTTTTTGTTTTCATGTGAATTTATAATTTAATAACATATTAAGGCTTAAATAAATAAAATATATAGTTTGAAATACTAAATTAACAAAAGAGAGAGATTTTAAAGAAAAAAAATAAAAAATAAAAAGTTTTGAAATCCGGTCGGACCGATTATCAGCTGGTTCAGTTAACATGGTTCAACTACACACAATTTTACCAATTATGTGGTCCGACCGTCCGGTCCAGAAAACACAGATGGGCACGATAAATACACCGTATCCGTGTGCGTTTCAGCCTTTCAGGTGGTATTCAATTTCCAAACGAAGTCTTGGTGTGGGCCTAACGGTGATGGATCTCCGTAGAAAGTGTGGTGTGGGTCCACCGGCTTAGAACGTCACCTCAGTTGGATCACTGTCATTTTCAACTAACGGCGTTAATCCTCCGTTGAAAAACACTAGAATAAGTTTCATCTTTGTTATTCATCGGCAAACCGTCACGAACTACACGCACTGCGAACGAAGCTAAATCAGTATCAAACATGGAAACCGAACAGAAACCGGTGATGATCGTCGGCATCGATGACAGCGATCACAGTTTCTACGCGCTCGAATGGACTCTGGATCACTTCCTAGCGCCTGCTGCTCTGAATTCTCCGTTCAAACTAATCGTTGTTCACTCCAAGCCTTCTCCGACTTCCGCCATCGGTTTCGCCGGTCCTGGTAAATCAACCGATTGTAATTTGTGCTTATTCATCCTTCGTATTGTTTTTCTATGTTCTGATTTTGCTCAATTTTATGTTTGTTCGATACTGTGAATTCAGGTGCAGCGGATGTTTATCCGTTTGTGGATTCGGATTTGAAGAAGATCGCTGCTCGAGTGGCGGAAAGAGCGAAGGAGCTTTGCCATTCGAAATCGGTTCGTTTCATTTCGTTTCATCTGTCCAATTGTATCCTATTTGAAGCATATCAGCGAGATTTAGCTTACTTATCACTAGCCGGATGATTCTGATTCTGATTCCGATTCAGTTCTGAATCTATCATCTTGATTTAAGTTGAGTCCGGCAACAAAATTGTGAGATTATGGACAAACCCTAGGTCAAAGTGTAAAACTGTCCTTGTGCGATTACTATTAGGTTTTGTGTGTCGATTACGATCATAGATTCATAGAAACTTAGGGCAATGGTAGTGTTATTGAATCTGAACGTTATTGCAATATGTTGTCACTTGTCAGATTTATAAGATAAAGGTCCGTGTGATTCAATTGAAATTGTTAATGGATTTTGAATTATTGGAGAATTTTTAGCATCTAATGATCAGAAATATATGGCAAGGCTTGTGCAGTTGGGATTGTATGTGGATTTTGAATGATCCTTGCTCTTTTTATTGAACTTTAGCTGCATATGCAATTCAAAATCATGGTTGCTTGGTGGTGAAATGTTTCATATATATAACTTTGGTCACTTGCACTTGTTTGGATTGTTTGTAAAAGATCCTTTCTCTGTGTAGGTGGATGATGTGGTCGTTGAAGTTGTGGAAGGCGATGCTAGGAATGTTCTATGTGAAGCTGTAGAGAGGCACCATGCTACCATGCTGGTAGTCGGCAGCCATGGTTATGGTGCAATTAAAAGGTATTGAACTATTGATCATCCATGTTAATAGAGCTTACATGCTTCATATGACATATCAACCGATCAAACCTTTCTAATGAGTCTTGTTTCAAATTCAATGTGGAAATTCTGTTAAAAAAATTGCATAGTTAAACACTGTACGAAATTCTTTATGTAGGGCGGTTTTGGGGAGTGTAAGTGACTATGTTACTCATCATGCCCACTGTACAGTGATGATTGTGAAGAAGCCGAAGACCAAACACTCCGGTTAAATTTACCCCAAGTAAGCCACAATTGTTATATTCTTCCTAGTCTTGGCTTTAGAAGGTTAAGACATAATTGGTATGTGTGCTTTGATCTTTGTTGCAATATATTTGTGTATGTATTTATCGCCAATAAATATATAAGATCATACTATAGTTTTCCATATGCATGTTTAGTGACTCTTGATTAATCTGTTTTTGGTTATATAAGAAATGATGCCAATATGACTTGGATCTTGTGGAGAGTATCCTGCCTAATGGCGATATAGTTGGAGAGGTGCAAGTTTATAGGCACAAGAGTAAGTTGGTATCCATTTTTTCAGTACACTGGTTTTGGTACTTGTTACGTGACAAATTAGTAATCAAGCACAAATACAAGATCGATAAGAAGAGAAGAAGAAACACAGAGAAGGAGTCAAACTCAAATCATCGATAGCCATTTCTATTCACTGTTAGGTTTAAGTACCAGATTAACAAACTAACTATTATAAGACCCCCTAGTCTATTCAACATTTACATTTCAGGTCCCTATACTATTATGACTATAACAGTACTGGTCTCTTCAAAACTTGATGACAATTATACGCCACGTGCTGTTAGTCCCCTAGCAGTGCCACCACATCTAGCTGCCATTGTGGCTGATTAGGTTTAATACCACACATTGTTTTCTTCCAGCCGCCTGGGGTTTTATTGGCTGTTGCGCTATATCATAGATCATAAGAATACTACCGTGCTCAAGCACCTATAGGCCTTCCTCAAGCACACACACACGCCCAAAGTTTAAAAGAACGGAATCGCGCCTCGAAGCATTTTCCCTTCGCCTCACGAGGCGTAAGCCTCGAGGCGAATCGAGCCGTAAGCCCGAGGCGGAATTAAAAAAAAATATAAAAATTATATATCTTATAAATATAGAACTTTCCTAATTAATTTCTTCATCTAAACCCTAAAACAACAAGAGGCGTACGTACAAAAATGACCATGAGGCGTCTCCTCATACTCGTTATCTTACCGCCTCGCCTCAGGGTCCACGCTTCAACCGTTTTTTTAAACTATGTGCACGCATATGCTCAAGTTCATATGCACATCAACACATGTATTTGTAGACAACGTATATCGGGCTTCACGTTTGGGCTTGGGCCCAAGCAGTTTCGGCACGTGGGGCCTACCCTAACCCTAAACAATAAGCCCTTCTTATACCCCCTTTATTATTAGCATATATAGTTCATTCATTAGCTCATTATTGTGTCTTGGTCCTTTTGTATTTCTCTTCCTCTTTGTATTATGTTTCTCTCCCTGAAGAACAAAGACGCTAAACTCAACCGCTCAATCCACTGTTCGAAAGCCAATGTGGCTTAAATGAATTCTAATCCTTCTAAGAGAAGTATCTGACAAGTATCTTTGAGCACCTTGACTTAATCACATATAAAGCGGCCAATCAAAGATTGTTGCTTTCACCAACTTGACAAGTTAATTCGCCTATTTAAGCCAAAATTTCAATGAAACAAACAATGGGTGTGGATCATCTATCCAAGAACTTCAACGTAGATTCATGTATGAGTTAGATTTACGATAGTTTGATATTGAATATGTACACATGGTAAATAGTATATTCATCAATATTCAATACAAACTCTTAATCATATATATTCTTGTTTATGTGATAGTTTATTACTTTATTCTCTTTCCGCACAAATTATGTATTATTTGTCGATATCGTTAATCGTTACCAAACTCGGACAGGTCCAACCAAGGCACCTACGAATACAATGGGTATGCATTAAAAGATAATCGAAGTAGTATAAATGATCGTCGCCGCATTGTAAAATTGTTGCTTAGGTTAATTGATTGAAAACAAAGTTGTTTTTTTTACTATAGATTAATCGTTTGTTATTAATCAGAGTAAAGTGTCATTTCCGTCTCTATGGTTTGGCCATTTTAACCATTTTCATTCAAAAACCTTTTTTTTAATTTTTTCCTCCCTTACTTTCCAAAGTCTATCTATTTTCATCCACATGACTAGCTCCGTATACATTTTAACATCTACACTTTATGCTAGTTTGATTAAAAAAACAGTTGGTACGGTTATAACTTGTTTAAGAAAGATTTTTGAAAAGACCAAATTATCCCTGATTTGACGTTGAAATGAAACATAGTTAGTTAGATGGATGAAAATGGCTAGATTTTGAAAATTAAAGACGAAAAAGGTCAAAAAAAAAAAAAAAAAAAAGTTGGATGAAAGTGAACAAAAGTGGAACTTTACTCTTAATCATATCTTCAATAAAACATTATATTCCTCACGAAGAATACCACGAAAGACACTAAATCCATAACAATCAGATAAAGCTTGATTAAAATCCATAACTTATCGAACTCAGAATCAAAAGACACTAAATCTAGTCATCAATACAACACATTTATGCAAATATGAATAGGCATTCATCATCCGCCCAACATTCATTCTTAACACAAAATCAAATTTAGTTTGCTAAGGTAACTGAACCAACTCTTCAGCATCAACAAATCTATCACCTGTCAATATTCCATTAAACAAAATAGCAGCTACTTAAATTACAATAATACCTGTCGAAAATAAAATGTTACGATTTTTACAAACATATATAAAAAAGAACTGCATAAAACACTTGTATGTAGTGCTTATAAGATATATAAGAAATTACAAAGAGAGTGGGATGAGTCGCACATAATCGCCTTATGTATCACCATTAATGCAAAAGGTACAAATAATGAAGCGATTCTCGTAGTTCTCTATTGAAAATTGGTTATATATTGAAATATATATATATACACACACACATAGCATTCACTACAGAACCAATATTAGGCAGAGAACCGTGTATGCACTTGTACTATGTAATGTTGTCTAGATAGAGTGGAAAATAGAGCATGTGGCACTCCAATGCGTTTTGATCCCAAAAGTCGATGCGCGATACACACGCATAACGTATGAAAGGGAATTCGTTATTAAAAAATACTAAAAAAATATTTATAGATAATATTTTAGATTGTTAACTTTTAAACACTAAAATAAAGGTTTGTACAATCAAATTTGAAAAATTGAGACCCATTGCAATTGATGGTCTAATTTGTTCATACTGTGACACCACATCAGCCGCATCATGGAGTCCCATCACATCAATTGCTCGATAGCGCATTATGTGCTCCTTATGCGCGCATTTTAAAACCATGAACTATAGTATCTATTATAATAAAAGCAATTGGTATCGGCGTTTATATGGTTCTTGTAATTCTATACTTAAAATGGTTTTCTATGAAAAACCCTATATATTATATATAAGTATAAATATAATAATACTGGTGTGTAAGGATTTATACCGAGATAAACTCTTGCTCCTGCTACGACTCCTGCTTTTGCTTGGACTCCTGCTCTTGCTAGGACTGCGTTTTTTAGGGCTTTTGCTAACACGCTTTGGGCGCTGAGTTTCAAAGCAAGCATAAACATAACATCAATAATTAAGAAGAGTATTAACCATTAGTAAAATTTCAAATCAAATACAAACGAGTGATGATGATAAAGGATTAGATTTAACAGACTAAATAAAGTTATGTTATGGCTTACAGATGGTGGTGGAGATCTGGATCTTGAAGGAGATCTGCAAAAGTTCCAGAAACAAGCGAGTTTAAAATCCAAAAGTTCCTCTTAAATACTCTGATCCAAGAGCCTTGATTCCACTTGCGTGTATAGAGGATCAGTAGCCATAAATCCATAATCAATACAATGAATGCAAAATCCACACATTTTTAGCATCCCGACAGAGACCAATGTGTACGACAGAAACCGATATATATGTGCAAAACAAGACACGAGTGAACAAGATACCAATAGAGCCGACAAATAAGTTGAACAGCATGCTTTAAATCCTATGTGGCATTTGGAGAAGCAATAAAAAAATCCAGCTGTTAAAACTGTGATTGCCATAGTCCATAGTCCATAGTCCATAATCATATAGCACCTATTCACAATCCAGCTTTTTTATTGCAATCCATATCCATGATTCTTCTTGTTAAAGGTATTGGTAACATATCCAACCAAGGTCCTAACATGCAAAATCCCCTGGGACAGCTGTATATATCCCATATCTAAAAAGGCAGAAAAAAGGTAGGTTCATTTTTTATTTTCCTTTATAACAGAAGAATCAATAGTTGAGAGAACCATGTATTTATTTACTCTGTATTTATTTTAAATCTTAAAATTTAAGTAGGGTATAATTCATAAACATATATCATCCAGAGCATGATAACAATAACAGGAAGATAGGAAGCACAGGAGAAAAGAAAACTGTAGCTCGGAAGACAGTGACAACTAGCAAGTTCATATGGCAGTATCATACATGATGACAGCTAAATAGCACAGGATTCACTACTAAATGATAAAAATGTAAAATACAATAAGTATAGTGTGAATCAGATATAATTCATATGTAATAAAAATTTGAGAAAAAGGTACAGAAAATCAGAAGTCAAAAATGGGACTTGAAATGTGTACCTTACTGATGGGCGAGGTTCTGATCCAGAACGAGAACGAGGAGATGCAGACCTTGAACGAGATTTTGAGCGACGAGAAGATTTTGCTTTTAGAGATTTACTATATGGGAATATTAAAAAAAACAAAAAAGGGTCAAAGTGTCAAACTAAGACAAAAGTAGAACATAACATGGCTTTTTATTGTTATTATTCTGATTAATTAAAATAATCTGTGCAATTAATAACCATCCAACCTTCGGCTCCTACTGCGACTACGGCTCCTAGAGCGACTTGAATTATACTCCTTGACCTGTACCAAGTAAAGCAAACGTGAACTAAAAAAGTGTTAAAAACACATAAACCATAATCATACTAGTTTATATCATACACGTATAAATCCACGAGAAAAAGCATTCCGGAACTCTGAGTCATCCAATTTCCGTATCTGTGAGAAAAATGACGCATATTAGATAACAGTATTTAGCTACTTGGGTTTTTTCACTGTAACATTAAAAAATGACCAGTGTGAATAACAAAAGGTTATTTACAGCATATTTCATGTCATCATAGTTTGTGTAGTCCACAATCCCGGTGGTGCCTGAAAAATGATTAACATCACCATGTCAGACTTGCTTCTCAAATAAGATAGTAGACATACTTTTCAAAAAAAGAGGGTTACTCAAAAACTCTTAAATCTGATTACAATCTTACCACCACCCTCTTTGAAAACTTGGGAGAAACAAACATCCCCGGCTCGGCGCATGTGATCCTGAAAATACAAGAGTGAGGCAAAAACAGAGGGCAGTAGAACTGTAGAAGAATAACCAAAAACACTGTTTCTAACAAGAAAATCTTGTAGTTTTTAAAATAATCATGGCATATGAAAATCAGTCACACTGTTCAGAGAAACCAAATGTTCTTCGGTTTGAGCATGGTCCATTTATTAGCTATGAAGAATGCATGACAAAGTGAGTGTGAAACATAAAAAATTTAGTTGCAAATTACCAATTAGTAATATTAATGCTTGTTGCAGCAAAAAACAACCACTGCATTCAACTTAGATGATTGACGGCGCAGCAATGCTTTTGATTAAAAAATATTAGACTAAGTGATATAGTATAGGGACTAGACTTGTAATATGGTGTTCTATATAAACACCTCTTTATATAAACCCTAAACACACAATCACATTCTAATACAATCATATTACAAGGTTTAACTTGGTATCAGAGCGTTGATCCAACCCTAAAAATTTACTGCCGCCGCCGCTACAGTACCGTGCTACAGTGCCGCCGCTACAGTACTTTTTTTTTTCTCCTCTCATGGCGTTGCTTGCATCCTTCTCCACAACTGAGAAAACAAATCACAACTCTCACAAGTTCGGTTTTACCCTCTCTCAAACCAACTATGGTTATTGAAAAACCATGCTTCAACCTTTTTTTATAACCAATAATCTCTTTGGTTATATCGATGGAACTATTCCTTGTCCACCAACCACAATACAATCAGCGACATCTTCTGCCAAAGATGCTGAGCCAGTTACACAACCAAACCCTAATTACTCTATATGGGTATCCAATGATGCTCATATACGCATGTTGATTATGTCCACCATCTCAGAAAGCGCCTTCCAGCATGTCCAAGGTACCACTTCTCGTGAGTTATGGCTGTCTTTAGAGCGTGCCTTTGCACCTCAAACGTCTTCCTGGGAATACACCCTCAAGACAAAATTACTAAAGCTACAGATAAAAGATGATGAAACACCCTCTGCCTATCTTGCAAGGGCACAGGGCTATGCTGATGCTTTGGCAAATATTGGTGAACCTGTTAAAGAAAAAGATCTGGTTATGTTCGTGATGTCTGGTCTTCCTGATGAATACAACAGCTTGAAATCCAATCTGATTGCTCGCCAATTCCTCACCGCTTTTGCAGAACTTCATGGTCTTCTCTCTGACCATGACTATATGTTGAAGAAACCCGACTCCGTATCAGCACAAGCGTTCACCGCCACCACTGGCCAGCCGTCCGCTCCTGCTGCTGTTAATCAACCACCCACTGAGACACTTCATGCCCTTCAACAGCTTATGTCTCAGCTTGGTGTTCAAATTCAGCCACAAACACAGCAATCACAGGCCTTCTATAGTTCTCGTGGACGTGGTCGTGGATCCTACTCTTGTGGCCGAGGATACAATAATGGTGATGGACGCGGTTACGGTAACAATCATAACAACAACCGTAATTCTGGATACAACAACAATGCTGGTCACACCATGGGCGGTAATCGAGGTCAGTTTTGGGCTTCTAATCAAAATACAGTTTTTGGCACTTGTAACAGGTGTGAGATTGGCCATATACCATCTCAGTGTCCAAACCGAGACCCGAACACCCTCCGCTCAAGACAACCATCAGCGAACTATGCTGATTACCGCTCACAAGCTTCAACTGCTTGGCTTCCGGACACTGGTTCTAACAGTCATGTTGCACCGGATCTCAACAGCTTTGATAACTCAGAACCCTACAATGGTGAGGATACACTTCATGTTGGCAATGGTATGGGTTTACCTATTTTACATATTGGTTCCACAAAGTTTCACTCCTCGAACAAAACCTTTTCCCTTTCTGACATATTACATGTTCCAGAAATAAATAAAAAAACCTTTCAGTTCAGAAATTTTGTTATGACAATAACGTGTTTTTTGAATTTCATTCATCTTTTTTTGCTGTGAAGGATACGTGTACGCGCACTACCCTCCTCACGGGTCCAAGTGAAAACGGGCTCTACTCCATCCGTCTTCCGTCTCTTCGTCCTCTTCACAAAGTTGCTTTCTCCGCTGTTCGTGCATCTTCCGACACATGGCATCAAAGACTAGGGCATCCCCATCCAGAGCTTTTGAAGTCCATGTTATCTATTTATTCACTTCCTGTTCAAAATAAAAGTTTGAGTACCTCTTGTAATTCTTGTCACATGGGGAAATCCTCAAAACTTCATTTGTTATCTTCGAATTTTAAGAGCAATAATGTTTTGGATTTAATTTTCTGTGATGTTTGGGGTCCAACACCTGTCCAGTCTTTTAATGGTCACAACTATTTTTTACTTTGTGTTGATCATTTTACTAGATATATGTGGTTTTTCCCGTTAAAACATAAATCTGATGTTTCTGCCACATTTAAAAATTTCCATGTCATGGTAGAACGCCAGTTTCAAACAAAGCTAAAATCTGTCCAAACAGATTGGGGTGGCGAATTTCGACCTCTCTCCCCTTTCTTTTCTTCTCTTGGCATCATTCATCGTCTCTCATGCCTTCACACCAGTGAGCAGAATGGATTTGTTGAGAGACGCCACCGTCATGTTGTGGAAACAGGTCTTACTCTTCTCACTCAATCAGGAGTCCCCATGAAATTCTGGCACTATGCGTTTGACACAGCAGTTTATCTCATAAATCGAAGCACTGCATCTAAAGCCTCCCCATTTGAACACCTACTTAAACTCAAACCAGACCTTTCCTTTTTGCGTGTTTTTGGGTGCCAATGCTATCCACACCTACGACCTTACAACAACCACAAAATGGCTTTTCGCTCCTTGCCATGTGTTTTTCTTGGGTACAGTCCCTCACACCATGGTTATCGTTGTCTTGATCCCACAACCGATCGTATCTACATAGCTCGTCATGTTCGTTTTAATGAACAATGCTTCCCGTTCACCACACCTCCTCCCACAACACCTACACCTTCCCAACCTTCTCCATATGTCTCATCCTTCCCTACCCCTGTTCCTTCCAATACCGAGCCAAACTCACAACCTGCTACTACCCCATCTCACTCTCCAGGTCTCGGCCCACACCACACCACCACACCGGCCCATCCTCAACAACCCGCACCCACACCAAATAGTCCTATCGACCAGCCTTTACCCCCTAATCGGCCCTCATCACCTCTTAGAACATACAGTCGACGCTCCAAACAACCTACCCCACCTCAGCCCAACCAACCTCCCTCCACATCCCAGACCACCCAGCCTCAAACACGCACCCGCCCAGCAAACCTCCGTCCACATCCCAAACCAACAAACCCCTACAACACATCTGCCTTCACCGCCACTACCGACACCACCCAGACTGAACCCTCCACCTTTACTGTTGCCAACAAAAGTCCTTAGTGGCGAGATGCCATGGCTGAGGAATACAAGGCTTTATTGAGAAACGGTACATGGACATTAGTTCCTCCTGTCTCTAACGCTAATGTAGTTGATTGCAAATGGGTATACAGGCTTAAAAGGGATCAACACGGTACAATCAAACGTTACAAGGCACGGTTAGTTGCCAAAGGTTTCAAGCAACAAGCTGGTGTTGATTATCATGAAACCTTCAGTCCCGTTGTGAAGGCCACAACAATCCGTGTGGTTCTTTCCTTGGCAGTTGCACGAGGTTGGTCCTTACGACAACTGGATGTTCAGAATGCTTTCCTGCATGGTGACATACAGGAAACGGTTTATTTGCGCCAACCACCGGGATTTGTTGATCCCGCCAAACCAAACCATCTATGTCTATTGCACAAATCACTGTATGGTTTAAAACAGGCCCCCAGAGCGTGGTTTCAACGCTTATCTGGAGTTCTTCACAGACTGGGCTTCAAAGGATCCAAAACTGACCCGTCACTCTTTATCTACTCGTCTGCTGGAACTCTTTTATACATGCTTGTATATGTTGACATTATTTTGACAGGAAACAGTCAGGCAGCTATTGACGGCATAGTAAAAAATCTGAGTAACACCTTTGCAGTGCAAGACATAGGCACTCTATCTTATTTTCTGGGTATTGAGGTTACTTCCAAAGGGTCTGATTTGATTCTCTCTCAGAAGAAGTACATTATGGAGCTTTTAACCAAGGCTGGCCTTTCGCAATCAAAACCGGTTCCATCGCCTTGCTCCACCTCGGCTACTCTGGCCCTTGGTGACAGTCCACTTTTTGAAAATCCGGTGCGATATCGACAGGTTGTAGGGGCTCTTCAGTATCTCACCATGACTAGACCTGACATAACCTTTGCAGTCAACAAAGTTTGTCAATTTATGCACTCACCTACAGAGAATCACTGGTCCGCTGTTAAAAGAATACTCAGATATCTGCAAGGTACCTCGCATCATGGTCTTCTATTTCAACGGGCTTCTGGCTCCACACTACATGCCTATACAGATGCTCATTTTCGGTCTCTCACTGCGTTCTCTGATGCGGATTGGGCAGGTTGTCCTGATGACCGTCGATCCACCGGGGGTTATGCCATCTAACTCGGGTCAAATCTTGTCTCCTGGTCAGTTAGGAAACAACGCACTGTCTCTCGGTCATCAACTGAATCTGAATACAAAGCACTAGCCGATACTGTTGCCGAACTTACTTGGCTTGAAGCCCTTCTACGTGAACTTCACGTCCCAGTGCAGTCTGCTCCTATCTTATGGTGTGACAACTTAGGAGCCACATACTTATCAGCAAATCCTATTTTCCATGCTCGCACAAAGCATGTGGAGATCGATTTTCACTTTGTCAGAGAAAAGGTTACATAAGGGAAACTTTCGGTTCAATTCATATCTAAAAATGACCAGATTGCTGATGTTTTTACAAAGCCACTACCTTCAGAGAGATTTGCATCTTTACGAGACAAGCTACAGCTCGTTTCCCGGCCTTAGCTTGAGGGGGAATATTAGATAGATAAATACATATTATTATATTAGAGGGATTAGAGTGTAATTATGTTCTCTATTTATACTCCTTGTAATCATTCTTATTACATACAATAATACAATACAATTATCAAGATTAAATTGGTATCAGAGCTAGGTTACACCCACCTGAAAACATCTCCGGCGGGGCGGCCGCCGCCGCTCCGCCACACCTCTCTTTTCTTTACAAGTTTTTTTTTTATCATTCAATAACCAGATCCCCCACCACCAAACAACCGCGCTTAGTCTTCTCTATCCACTCCTACTGCCGCCGTCAACCACCACTGCCGCCTTCACCTATGGCGGAACCCTATCCGCCACCACAAACACCACCGTCGCCGCCCTAAACCCTAACTCCTCCCCGTCGCCGCCACTATACAACAGTGGTCGTTTTTCCGGCGACGTGCGCCTCGCGAAAGCCACAATGCTTTCAGTTCCGTTTATTCGAGGGTTGCATAAAAAAAATAGAGATCTACAATAAGGGAGTAAAAAAAAAAAAAGGGGAACAAACCCCTAGTAGTTGAAGAACTCCGGCGAACGACAAAGTGGTGATGGCCGGAAGAAGATTAGGGTTTTCCTAATGTAGTTTCGATTGGGCCTTTGAGGCTGGGCCTCACAAGCCCATTAAAAAAAAGAAAAAAAAATATGTGTGACGGGCGAAAGCATGGTGGAAAAGGAGAAGACCAACAATCTTTTTAGTTTTTATATTTTCAACCTAAATCTCTCCCGAGCTTAGTTTGCGAGGGAATATTAGACTAAGTGATATAGTATAGGGACTAGACTTGTAATATGGTGTTCTATATAAACACCTCTTTATGTAAACCCTAAACACACAATCACATTCTAATACAATCATATTACAAGGTTTAACTAAAAACATAAATAATTTGTAAAAAGTGGAAGCAAGAGTTCTTGGGCCCAACAGATAACTAAATTGTGGAAACTGACAACTGTCCAGTGTTCTTGCGTCTTTATAAAGAAAAGATTATAAGAAGTGGAAACTTTAATAATCTATGATTTAAAACTCAAAGATCATGAAAACTAACTTGATACGGAATTAATCTTGATTATGGTTAATACTTAATAAAACTATCGTCAATTCTCTAGTTAAATGATTGATTAGAAGTTTAAGCAGGAAACTAATCAAAACTAAACTTGAAGAAGAAAATACGTCCAGGTTTCAAAAAAAGGCAGAAACATTTAGGTTGGTCAAAAATCATTAAAATAACGGTAAAAAAAACAGCATGGCTTAAATAATGATAATCTGATCAAAAAAGACAAATAAACTCATAAAATATCCATGCCAAGCGTGTGAAAGTTATAGGTCTGACTAAACTGAGAACTTTGTGGACACCAATGGTTGAAATTTCTAATCATTCAACAAACCATGACTCATTACCAAAAACGAACAACAGATAAGAAATCATGATCCGTTCCATTAAGAGGTAAAAGGAAGAATTTTTTATGCCACATGTAACTAACTTAGTTTTCTCGTGATACAACTGAAATCATCACTTCCTGGTATCACCTTAGACAAATTAACAACCAGAATGAAAGGAGAATGATGACAATCAAACATGTCTTTCTAAAAGAAATTATAAAGCCTGCCATTTAGGGTAGAATTTGTTAGGTTTCAGAGCGGGTATCGTACACAGCGAAGCAAACACACACACAAACGATAGACTAGAAAGCGGTAAACGACACAAGAAATAACGGGGTTCGATTTCGGTGTGAATCCTATGTCCACGGCTGCAACTAGTGTTTATTCTGTATTAGGTGCTACAAAGAGTTACAATTACACAGCTGAATAGTATATATAATAACAAGATTAGGGCTAATCTAACAAACTAGGGCGGCTGCCCCTTTCCTTGTGTTCCAGACGTAACAGGCCCAAAGACCCAGCCCGGCCCAAAAGCTTTCACAACCCAACAGTACTTGCGTCATTCAGCCAGTGAAGTAAGCTTGAGATGGTGATAGTGATTGGCTTACAAGGTCGTTTGCTGAACTTGTAGAAAAAATACCTGCTTTTGTCATTTAGGGATTTGAATGTTTATAAACAGATATCTATTCTGTATCCCTCTCTACAATCTTAGAGTACACTTCATTCGGTTCTTCACCGCCCGTTCTTTAGTTCCAAACTTAAAAAGCTTAATCGTTCGGAAACAACCCAACTTCTGTTCGGAACCAGAATACCCATAAAGAGCACAACTAAGTAACTTATAAACAGATATCTATTCTGTATCCCTCTCTACAGTCTTAGAGTACACTTCATTCGGTTCTTCACCACCCGTTCTTTAGTTCCAAACTTAAAAAGCTTAATCATTCGGAAACAACCCAACTTCTGTTCGGAACCAGAATACCCATAAAGAGCACAACTAAGTAACAACTAAAACTATTTTCCGGGGCATTGCCCTTTTATCCAAAAAAAAGTAACTAAAAAAATACTTTTCAGGGGTGTGCAAGTGAGTATGGTAACAAAAAAGCGAGATGAATTTATATAGTGTAGGTGATACAGTATAAACCATACTGACCTTTAAATCTTGCCATGAAGCAGAAGAGGGTAACCCAGTGATCAAAACTGTGTTAAAATACAATTAAGCATACTTCAATATATCCCCAATAAGCATCGTAAAACAGGAGCTTTAAAGCTGACAAACCTCTGTAATCGGATCTTTTAGAAACTCCATAATCACCCCGACCACTGCCATGACTGCTATAACGATCTCTAGAGGATGAGTTGTCGGTGCCACGGCCACCATGAGCAAGTTCCACCTATTAATACAATATTTACATTATTTTCTTGACCGCCACTAACATTACCAGCTTAACAGTTAACACCTCATTAATATGTGTGCCTTGTATGTGTCACCTACCCTTAATCTATGGCCATCAAAATCATAGCCATCACGTCCCCTAATGGCATCCTCAGCATCACGAGCCTCTTCAAACTATAATTAAAAACACCATACCCCATATCAAGGAAAAGAAAGCAATAAAATAGTGGCAGTGTCAACAAGATGAAGCTCACCTCAATAAAAGCATAGCCTGGAGGTCTTGGTGGAACTTTCAAATCGATTCGAACTATTGAACCATACTGCAAAAAATATTTATAAAACAAGATTTTTAGTTCAGCAAAAATCTTGGTTTTAAAAAAGCGTGCCTAGGCGCAAGGGCTGGCGCTATTGTGTGGGCAAGAAGAGGGGCGTACAAAAGGCGCAGGTGAGGCGAGCGTTTCAGGCAAAAAAACAGCATAAGGCGCAGGTCTGAGGTGCGCTTTTCATAGGGGGCTAAATTCGTGCTTCATGATGTTGTACACCAGGCTTTTTAGGTTGTACAAATAAGTTACTTATACATTAAACGATGCTAGAAACCTACGAGAAATATATTAAAACTTTATAGAATAAACTGTGCGCTTTGAGCCTCAGTTTTAGACCCTATCGCGTTTGCGCGGTTCTAGCTTTTTAAAACCAAAGCCAACATTACTCTCACTCAAAATCTTCAATGACAAACATCAATACTTCAACATATGAATAAAAGATAGCCATGTAAAAACCAAAGCCAGTCACCTTGTAAAACAAATCTTCCACCTCACGCTCGCGAATATCGCCGGGAAGATTACCAACATATAGTGTTCTGCTGGAGCGACTCATTGTTTCTGGTAAGAACACAATTATAAACAAATTCGAACCTAATAAACACGAATCGCAAAATTAACAAAATAACATTTCGATGGAGAAGATGTTGATAAAATATCTGGAATCGATTTTTAAGAATCGGAGTATGACCTAATGTTACCGGAAATTGAAGATGTGTATCGTTAACAGCAATCTGTAACGAACGATCTATAGATAGAGCGAGTTGCCTTTGAGAATGTTATGGATCCGGCCGCCAGCGTCGTTAGGGTTCAGAGAGGACGGTGGATAGAGCTGTTAGAAAGTGCTGTGATTCCCTGTGTATACCGTACGATGGAACTCGGGTTTGATTCGAATCGAGCGTCAGAGATTTACTATTGGAATAGATTATGGATGAGATCGTTTTCGTACCTGTACCGAACCCGAATTTTATTGAAAAACAGGTACCGGTATTGAAAATCTAGAATCGGTACATGTATCGGTACCTATATTTCGGTACCTGGTACCCGTTTGGTATCCGAATATATATTTTTATAAATTATTGGTTTTCATAAGAAGAAGTTCAGAACTAATGCTACCTATGGCAATATCATCATCTTTTAAAATATCGTTTATGTCATCCACAATTGGTTTTTTTGACGTTCTCACCCAATCTTGATTGCAAATCAAAGCTTCAACAATATTAGATGACAACCTTGTTCTGTAGTCATCTAATTTACAATCGCTCGTACTTTTTGATCAAATCTACGGTTGGTTCCGTACACGTGTTGGTTCAGGCCCCACTTGCACACACTACTAAACACACACTCAACTCACACACACTCAACTCACGTATAAAGGTATTTGGTTTTACTAGTTGAACTTACTTTATTCAACAAAAAAATGGCTATAAATAGCCTTTTACAAATAACAATATAGGAAAATTAAAAGCAAATAAAATTATCAACTTTTATCCTAAAGAACCGGTAAATACATGAACTAGTCTTTTACCCAACGTGCATGTTTACTTCAAGCATATTTTTTCAATATAACTCAGGTCAACTTTGGACTAAATTTTACCTATGACTTGTAAGCTAATGGATGCCCCGTTTATCAATCGATTAACCCAATATGTGAAATTATGGTGTTACAAAATAACAAATTCTCATAAAAAGTACCCCTCGTATTTTTGGGTATTTTTGGGACTAAAGAGGTATTTTTCAGTAAAGTACAGATACCGATATCGACCAGTACCGATACTGAAATTAGAAAAAATCAAGTCCCGGTACCCGTTTTGGTTTTTTGGTACCGGTACGGGTACTGGGTACTAAAAGCTCATCCCTAGATTATCCCTCTTATAATAAAAGACTAAATGGTTTTGCCACTTGGCATCACCACATTCCTTTTCATAAATGTTTCCTTCTAAACCACATTTATATCATTTATTTAATATTTCTATTATTAGCCTTTTTTTTAAAAAAATTACATATATAAATTTTTAACAAATCAGTTTATCATTATTACCACTAGCTAACATTTTTTTTTTAAATTATCATCAAAAGTGAATATTTAAAAAAATCAAGAATTAAAAAATAGGAGATTTTAAAAAAGCGAGTTTTTAAAGTTTTATTATTAAAAATGATTTTTAAAATTTTTTTTATCAACAAACAAGATTTTTTTAATTTTACATATAAATTTTGAAAATACTACGTTTGTATTAATTAGTAATTTTTTTAATTAAATTTGATATTTATAAATAAACTTTTTATTTTGATTTATAAATTTTAATACTTAGTTTTTAATAAAATTATGAAACTTGCAAGTATTTTCTTTAAAAAGTGTATTATATTTTAAACTTTATTTTTTTTAAATGACGAGTTTTTTTTTTTTAAAAAATATGTTTACAAGTTTCAGTTCTAATTTATTAGTTTGAATTTTTTTTATATTTAATTTTGGAACTTTAAATTTAATTGTGTGGAAACATTAAGGAGTGAAAATTTTAAAATTTGGAGTTTTAAATTTTGAATTTAAAAGACGATATATTGTTGAAATTTAAATTTTATTTTTATTTTTTTATTATTTTTAATAAGAGATTTAGTATTAAAAGTTTATCGAGGTTTTTCGCATACAAGTAATAATAGTATCCGTCAATCAGAGCATCTTGATGATGATTTTTACGAAAGTTTATAATCTCCTGATTTTCTAAATGGACTTACACTATCAGGTTTATTAAATCAAAAATTAGTTTTAAATGTTTGTGTTCCAGTTATGCTATTAAGAAATATTGATAAAAATTGTTTAGGTAATGTAACAAGACTTCAGGTTAAATCATTAGGTAATCGCGTTATAGAAGCGAAGATTATATTTGGAATCAACATTGGTCATCACAATTGTTATCCCTATAATTGGGTTAACATATTCAGGCAAAAGAATTTCATTAAAACTTCGAATAAGAAAATATACAATTATTATATGTTATGCAATGACCATAAATAAAAGTTTAGGACAACCACTTTAAAATGTTGGTTTGTATTGAAAGGTCCAGTGTTTATTAACGATCAGCTGTATGTTGCATTATCAAGAGTTAAAAGTATAGATGGACTAAAACTATTAATCTTTGGTAAACATGGAAAAATTACCAATACCACGTCAAATGTTGCATACAATGAAGTATTTTCAAATTTATAAATAATCATTATAAGGTTTCATTTGACATGTAATTTAATTTATTATAAAAAGTACACAATTTATGAAATGTATTTTCATGTATTTTTTGATGTTGTGATTACTCTCATCTATATAATCTTGACATGTAACAAAATAAAAAATTACAAATACAATATCATATTTGTATAAAAATGTTGTTAAGATATTTATCAATATAATCTTAACGTTTCATGTGATAATCCGGACTTTTAGGTTAACGACGTTATTTAAATCCAGTTAAATCTTAACCTATTTAACCTCATCACAAACTCCAGGGACTATTTCTATCATTATTTAACCTAAAACTGCAAGGACCAAAGTTGTAATTACCCTAAACCTATTCTGTTGACCTTGCTAAGTCAAAATTTAGTGTTTATGTCATGTTTGACTTTTAAAAGTCAAACCTGTGTGCTCTTGAACCAAATTCGAGTTCCATAACCGAAATTCATCCAAGCTTGTAACTGTTATGCGCGATAATGTCATTAACGTCCATCATTTGAGCATTAAACATTATTATTAAATCAAATTAATCTCAATTATGGGAATTAAACCCATAACCGTCGAGTTCATCCCTACTACGCACAAATTCATCCATCTCGATCATTATCCTCACAAATTGTACGCCTGCACACCTTGATCGCATCCATCAGAAGCTGTTGCACACACCAATTTGTTCGGAGACACGGTTAGAGTAGCCGGAGACCAAGCTCGCACAAGCCGTAGTCCATCTTAGTCGAACTCAACCAATTCAACATCAATTCTGGTAAATAATCACATCCTTAGCTTCGCTTTTATCCGCCATGATAATTGAGGCTTAAAACATCGATCCGATCAAGAACCAATGCTAGGGTTCTTAACGTATACGGTTTAATCGATCATCACCATAGACTCTGTTTAAATGCAATTAAAACCTACCACTAGCTTCGCAATACCTTGTGTGATGATAACCCTATGTTAATTGCAACAAACAACATCGAATAGAAAGAAATCTGTAAACTAGGGTTCATGTATAAAACGTTTTGGGGCTTTTTATCTTAAACACAATCTCAATCAAATTAAACCACATGAAGAGATTCACAATCCCTCACTCATTAAAAGCCCCATGATTTCAACTGAAAACATTATCGAATTCGATCAAATTGAACCGTGTTCTTGAAACTAGGGTTCGGGTTTTCAAAACGGGAATTAAGGATTTAAAACTCGTTGTTTTTGCAATCGAAGATACCCGCATATTCGAAATAGACCGATTTACAAAACCCCTATGTCTTTTGCTTCAATCATAGTCAAATTCGATGGTTTTGGGATGGAGTTTTGATCCGAATCGCGTCAAGGGAAAAGAGCTTGGAGTCTGGGGATGTTAAAACCAAACGGGCTGAGTTTTTATCACAAGTTGCACCACAGATCAGTTGGTTGAGTAGAGTGGCTTGTTCACAGGAGACCCGGATTCGAATCCGGTCTCCTGTGATATATTTTTTTGGGGACTTTTCCATTGATTTCCTTTTTAAAAACAAATCTCTATATCATTTTAAGAACCTATTAGTACGTTTAGAACCCGGAAAACTCCCATAGGCTCGGGATTGAATTTATAATGTATTTTTGACCATTTTGTATAACTTAAAAAAATATATAATTTATTATTCCCTAAACAATTATTAAATCCATAAAACACGCAAACAATGGTTTTGTAATCGGATTGGATTTTATAACTCGTATTGATTATCATTCTCACATTTTGAAATAATATAATTATTTATATTATTAATTAAAGTCATTTAACTCAAATAGACAAATGAAACAATGATATATATATTTAACTCATGTTTAGGGATGTTTGATACGTATCACATTTATTATAATTACTAAACTAAGAATTCTTAGATTTCCGATGACACGATTGTTTACTCGTTAATTCTAAGCATGTTTTAGGACGCTCAACCCTTTCGTGTCGTCGTCACGAAATCCCATGTTTCCCTAATAGTTGTGAATCGTATATTAGGGCATCGGTAGATTGTCTGCTAGCAAACTCTTGTGTTTCCTACTTGCATCCTTGTGTGGTGTTATCTATTCGTTCGCAGCTCAGGTGAGTTTCACGGCCCCTTTTTACTTGTTTTACTATTGGGGGAGAAACATGCTTACACACAAACATTATTTTACTTGTTTCCCTGTTGAGAGGAAACATGCATACTCACAAACATTATTTTACTTGTTTTCCCGTTGGGGAGAAACATGCATACACACAAACAATATTTTACTTGTTTTCCCGTTGGAGAGGAACATGCATACAAACGAATATCATTTTACTTGTTTTCCCGTTGGGGAGAAACATGCGTACATACAAACATCATCTTACTTGTTTTCCCTTTGGGGAGAAACATGCATACGAACAGGCATCCGTTACTTGTCTCCCAGCCAGGGAGAGACATACACACGGACATGGATCACATAGTATTTCATTACCACTTGTGTACCTAAGTGCAAACATAACATGCAAAGTCCTTACACACTCGGACCGTTAATATATGGAGTATAGCGAGGAAATTTGAGTAGTACTACTGGGTTTGACAAACCCCACCCGGGTTAGTCGCGCTAACTTGATTGGAGGTCTAACGGGTGTAAATTGTCCTTAACACTTGCCATTGTTGATGTTAGCAATGGCGGAAGGCACCCAAACACAAACAGTCAGCTTCGGTTGCGAACGCTTAGAGTAACTTGTACATTGCCTAGCTAGCAATAGGTGTGACTTACGTATGTGGATCCAGTAACACTCAAACGGTTTATTTACATACAAACCTGTGAACTCACCAACCTCGTGTTGACACTTTTTCTTACATGTTTCTCAGGTCACTTTGGCACAGGATGCACACTTAGGACATGCATGGAGTCCTACTGTCATATCATTCATTTCAAACATTTTAAACAGTGTTACTTATTTACATTAATTGACGCTTGTTGCGTGTAATTACTTTTGATTTCATTCTAACGTTTACGCTTCCGCATTTAACTCTGAACATTTATGTTACGACTTTTTCAGTCTCATATAGTGTCGTTTGATGTAACTAATGACTGAGATCCTGGTGTGTCACCTTCCAAACGGTAAAACTCCGTTAGTGGAATTTGGGGGTGTGACACATTGGTATCAGAGCCATTAGTTATAGAGAACTAGGATTGCATACTAGACTATAACCGCACACATGCATTAGTTACACAACACAGACACTCATACATGTTACACATAGAATCCATACACACATTGCATTGCAGGCATGATGACGACATCCATATCACCCTCTTCTGACGAGGAACACGTCATTCTCTTTATATCATCATTCCCAGTGGCGACACTCGGGGAATCACTAGAACATCATCCACTCCCGTCCGAGGGCAGCGAGACGGAGCCTCCGGAGGAGTCACTTACATCACCATCACCTGTTGAGTATGGTGGGCTTTCTCAGGTCCATGTTATGGATGACACTCATAGCACATATCTCTTTGGGAGTTGGGATCGTCATAGGCGAGTCCCTACTGTACCCACTAGCAACAATACGCCGAGTGAAGGCAAACCGTTGCACGCATTATTGCAAGACCCTTTGGCACGTAGATGTCATCACTTTTCCTGAGCCGTGGGCTAGCGCGTTGGTCGATATCCTGTTGAAGAAAGATTGACCACAAGGTTGAGAACGCCTTGCTCGTTGCATACTCAAACCCTATCCTGACTCAGTTGGAAGGACGGCTACTTTGCCTCTTCCATTCCCACATATCCATGAACTAGTTTCTCTTCTCGAAGTCGCATTTCGCGCGCGTGATTCCATTTACAATCCGCTGGATTGGACCATCGTAGTGTATTTCAACTCGAGTGAATACTCGGATCAAACGATTTCCGACTACTCATCCTGATATGAGTCCTAGTTGATCAACTTATGGTTGATGATTAAGCTTCTCAATAACTTGTCATATCTGACAACACTCTGTTCTCAGCAATGCAAACTAAAGGACGTTATCACATAGGACAGGGAGAACTAGGGTGAGCATGCAAAGCAAATTATCATTACGGGTGCACACGTAATAGTAATTTGAGGTGCATGTAAGTCCTGGTGAAAACCTAATGTGTGGATAAATGGTCCTAATCTGTGAGTTACAGACTTAAGTTTCCATTATCCGTAGAAATTCTCGTAATCCACTCAATGACTAATTGGTATCGTTAAACTCGTTCAACAGTTGATAGACGCGACTATCAGGTTGAAGATGTTTACGGACACACTGAACTATCATTAATGGAATCCATCATGTTATTTTCACTCATGTAATAGTCTTAGTGACCGTAAGACTCTCATTCAAACTTGATCAAGGAAACCATCTGGACTGAAACTCTAATAGAACCTCATGGTAAACCCACCGACTCCAACTATGTAAGCGGAATCTGAGGAATTCTTTCTAAACTAATATGTTCCATTTGACTCTATTACCTTAACCTGTTACTAATTCTTAGTCTAATTAGATTTACACCCCAGCATATCCGGTTGTTCCAATGACATTAGAAAACGGGGATTTAATCTAACTGACCATCAGTTGAACGCGATTACTTAAATAGACATCCAATCCCTTGTACTCCTGGAATCTATATCTCATTAAAATCTAGTCAACATGTGAACCTCCTCTCTCAGCCTTTATGTTGACCGACGCTTACCTTATAAACACTGGTCTCACTAGAAGTCTCAGCATGACTTCACGAATTTCATGTTGGTGCGGTCGTACTCCGACTCTATTAGCAACTAAGTACACTATAGGGATAGCAGACGGTCAAATAATCGAAACAACTCACAATCTTAAGGCGTGTTAACTAGGATTGGTTGGTCATGAACTTGACATTGACCTTATGCCAGTCACACTCGGTAGCTTCGACGTAATTATCGGTATGGATTGATTATCTAAGAACCAAGCCGAAATTATTTGTCGTGAGCAAATTTGTTCGCCTACCTCTCCCGAGTGGAGAAACCCTTTCTGTCCAAGGCGAGAAGAGTGATGCAGTTGTTGGCATCATATCCTTCATCAAAGCACAAAAGTGTCTACGTAAAGGTCATACTGCCATTTTGGCTCTCGTCGTCGAGCATCCATCTGAGGGGAAGGAGATTGACGACGTCCCGATCGTTCGTGATTATCCGTAGGTATTTCCCGAAGGACTACTAGGTCTTCCACCGCATCGTCAAGTCAAATTCCAAATTGATTTAGCACCCGGAGCAGCGCCTATTGCTCGGGCACCCTGTAGACTTGCACCCATTGAATTACAAGAGCTATCCACACAACTGCAAGAGTTGTTGGATAAAGGTTTCATTAGACCTAGCTCATCGCCATGGGGAGCTCCGGTCCTATTTGTCAAGAAGAAGGACAGGACCTTCCGCATGTGCATCGACTACCGTGAACTTAATAAAGTAACCAACAAGGACCGTTATCCTTTACCCCGCATCGATGATGTGTTTGATCAACTCTATGGATCAAGCTTCTATTCCAAGATATATCTTAGATCCAGTTATCATCAACTGAGAGTCTGAGACGAGGGCATCTCAAAGACGGCATTCAGAACTAGGTAAGGTCACTACGAATTCATGGTCATGCCCTTCGGATTGACCAATGCACCCGCGGTATTCATGGACCTCATAAACCGTGTGTGTAAACTGTACCTAGATCAGTTCGTTATCGTCTTCATCGATGACATCCTCATCTACTCCAAGAATAGGGATGAACATGAGGAACACATGCGTTTGATTTCAAAATTGCTAAAACAAGAGCAATTGTATGCCAAACTTTCCAAGTGCGAACTCTGGATTCGAGAAGTACAATTCTTAGAACATGTAGTCAACAAGACGGGAATACATGTCAATCCAGCTAAAGTAGAAGAAATCAAGAATTGGGCAGCACCTACAACGCCGACGGAGGTGCGTCAATTTCTGGGATTGGCTGGCTACTACCATCGTCTCATTGAAGGATTCTCCAAGATTGCCCAACCCTTCACAGCCTTAACTCAAAAAGGTAAACCCTATCTCTACAGTGCACCAAATCCTATCTCTTCCAGAGGGAACGGATGATTTTGTGGTGTATTGTGATGCATCCATCCAATGTCTTGGTTGTGTGTTGATGCAACGCAAGAAAGTGATCGCATACGCTTCTCGTCAATTGAAAATCCACGAGAAAAACTACACGACTCATGACTTAGACTTAGGAGTCGTGGTATTTGCACTAAAGATCTGGAGACATTACTTGTACAGTACCAAATGCACTATCTACACCGATCACAAGAGTCTTCAGCATATCTTCGAACAAAAAAAGTTGAACATGCGACAGCGTCGTTGGGTCGAACTCTTAAATGACTATGACTGTGCAATCAGATACCATCCGGGTAAGACTAATGTGGTAGCCGATGCCCTAAGCCGTAAGGACACCAAACCTAAACGAGTTCGAGCATTACAACTTAATATTCACACCGGATTACCTGACAAGATCCGAAGTGCTCAACTCGAAGCCCTTAAAGAGGAAAACCTACCGCTAGAAGCCACACGCGGTATGGAAGAACAACTGGAGTTCAAATCAGATGGCATTCGCCACCTGGCAGAACGAATATGGGTTCAAGTGTATGGGAACTTAAGAGAACTTGTAATGGATGAATCTCACAAATCTCGATACTCGATTCATCCAGGTTCAGACAAGATGTACCATGACCTAAAGGTGCTATATTGGTAGCCAAGGATGAAGGCCGATATAGCCACCTACATGAGCAAGTTTCTGACTTACGCAAAGGTCAAAGTCGAACACCAAAAACCTTCTGGTTTGCTTCAGCAACCAGAAATTCTGATGTGGAAATGGGAACAGAGTTCCATGGACTTTATTACTAAACTACCCCGAACTCCTAGCGGATACGACACCATCTGGGTACTCGTAGATTGTTTAACTAAATCCGCTCACTTCTTAGCCATCAAAGCAACTGACAAGATGGAGAAACTTACTCGTCTTTACTTGAAAGAAGTAGTCTCTCGGCACGGAGTGCCAATTTCTATCATTTCGGATCGAGACGCTCGATTCACATCACATTTCTGACAATCTCTACAAAAAGCTTTAGATACGCGTCTAGACATGAGTACGGCGTATAATCCTCAAACTGATGTTCAAACAGAACGTACCATTCAAACCTTAGAGGACATGCTACGAGCTTGTGTGATCGATTTCGGTAACACTTGGGAGTCTCACCTACCGTTGGTGGAGTTCTCCTACAACAACAGTTATCACACTAGCATCAAGGCAGCCCCATTTGAAGCATTATATGAACGGAAATGCCGTTCTCCTATTTGTTGGGCCGAGGTTGGGGATAGTCAACTTACAGGTCCTGAACTCGTATTCGAAACCTCTGAAAAGATCGTTCAAATTCTAAACCGTATGGCGACAACTCGTGATCGTCAAAAGAGCTACGCCGATAAGCGTCGTAAACCGTTAGAGTTTCAAGTAGGCGACATGGTTCTTCTGAAAGTCTCACCTTGGAAAGGTGTAATTTGCTTCGGAAAACGAGGCAAACTGAATCCTCATTATGTTGGACCATTCAAAAGAGTGAAGAGAATTGGCCCAGTAGCGTATCAACTGGACCTAACTGAAGGACTTAGTGGTGTACACGATGTCTTTCATGTCTCGAACTTGAAGAAATGTCTAGCAGACGAGACACTCGTCGTTCCTCTGGAGGAACTACACATCGATAAACAATTGCGCTTCGTTGAAGAACCGATAGAAATCATGGATAAGGAAGTCAAAACGCTCAAACGCAGTAAAATCCCTATTGTCAGAGTTCGTTAGAACTCGAAACTCGGACCGGAATTCACTTGGGAGCGCGAGGATCAGATGATGCGCAAGTATCCTCATCTGTTCAAGCAATCCACGTCAAATTCTTAAGGTACTATTCTAATTTTCGGGACGAAAATTCTTTCAACTAGGGGATGATGTGTCACCTCAGAAAAAAAAAATTTATCTATTTTAATTTTCGGGACGAAAATTCTTTCAACTAGGGGATGATGTGACAATCCGGACTTTTTAGGTTAACGACGTTATTTAAATCCAGTTAAATCTTAACATATTTAACCTCATCACAAACTCCAGGGACTATTTCTATCATTATTTAACCTAAAACTGCAAGGACCAAAGTTGTAATTACCCTAAACCTATTCTGTTGACCTTGCTAAGTCAAAATTTAGTGTTTATGTCATGTTTGACTTTTAAAAGTCAAACCTGTGTGCTCTTGAACCAAATTCGAGTTCCATAACCGAAATTCATCCAAGCTTGTAACTGTCATGCGCGATAATGTTATTAACGTCCATCATTTGAGCATTAAACATTATTATTAAATCAAATTAATCTCAATTATGGGAATTAAACCCATAACCGTCGAGTTCATCCCTACTACGCACAAATTCATCCATCTCGATCATTATACTCACAAATTGTACGCCTGCACACCTTGATCGCATCCATCAGAAGCTGTTGCACACACCAATTCGTTCGGAGACACGGTTAGAGTAGCCGGAGACCAAGCTCGCACAAGCCGTAGTCCATCTTAGTCGAACTCAACCAATTCAACATCAATTCTGGTAAATAATCACATCCTTAGCTTCGCTTTTATCCGCCATGATAATTGAGGCTTAAAACATCGATCCGATCAAGAACCAATGCTAGGGTTCTTAACGTATACGATTTAATCGATCATCACCATAGACTCTGTTTAAATGCAATTAAAACCTACCACTAGCTTCGTAATACCTTGTGTGATGATAACCCTATGTTAATTGCAACAAACAACATCGAATAGAAAGAAATCTGTAAACTAGGGTTCATGTATAAAATGTTTTGGGGCTTTTATCTTAAACACAATCTCAATCAAATTAAACCACATGAAGAGATTCACAATCCCTCACTCATTAAAAGCCCCATGATTTCAACTGAAAACATTATCGAATTCGATCAAATTGAACCGTGTTCTTGAAACTAGGGTTCGGGTTTTCAAAACGGGAATTAAGGATTTAAAACTCGTTGTTTTTGCAATCGAAGATACCCGCATATTCGAAATAGAACGATTTACAAAACCCCTATGTCTTTTGCTTCAATCATAGTCAAATTCGATGGTTTTGGGATGGAGTTTTGATCCGAATCGCGTCAAGGGAAAAGAGCTTGGAGTCTGGGGATGTTAAAACCAAACGGGCTGAGTTTTTATCACAAGTTGCACCACAGATCAGTTGGTTGAGTAGAGTGGCTTGTTCACAGGAGACCCGGGTTCGAATCCGGTCTCCTGTGATATATTTTTTTGGGGACTTTTCCATTGATTTCCTTTTTAAAAACAAATCTCTATATCATTTTAAGAACCTATTAGTACGTTTAGAACCCGGAAAACTCCCATAGGCTCGGGATTGAATTTATAATGTATTTTTGACCATTTTGTATAACTTAAAAAAAATATATAATTTATTATTCCCTAAACAATTATTAAATCCATAAAACACGCAAACAATGGTTTTGTAATCGGATTGAATTTTATAACTCGTATTGATTATCATTCTCACATTTTGAAATAATATAATTATTTATATTATTAATTAAAGTCATTTAACTCAAATAGACAAATGAAGCAATGATATATATATTTAACTCATGTTTAGGGATGTTTGATACGTATCACATTTATTATAATTACTAAACTAAGAATTCTTAGATTTCCGATGACACGATTGTTTACTCGTTAATTCTAAGCATGTTTTAGGACGCTCAACCCTTTCGTGTCGTCGTCACGAAATCCCATGTTTCCCTAACAGTTGTGAATCGTATTATAGGGCATCGGTAGATTGTCTGCTAGCAAACTCTTGTGTTTCCTACTTGCATCCTTGTGTGGTGTTATCTATTCGTTCGCAGCTCAGGTGAGTTTCACGGCCCCTTTTTACTTGTTTTACTATTGGGGGAGAAACATGCTTACACACAAACATTATTTTACTTGTTTCCCTGTTGAGAGGAAACATGCATACTCACAAACATTATTTTACTTGTTTTCCCGTTGGGGAGAAACATGCATACACACAAACAATATTTTACTTGTTTTCCCGTTGGAGAGGAACATGCATACAAACGAATATCATTTTACTTGTTTTCCCGTTGGGGAGAAACATGCGTACATACAAACATCATCTTACTTGTTTTCCCTTTGGGGAGAAACATGCATACGAACAGGCATCCGTTACTTGTCTCCCAGCCAGGGAGAGACATACACACGGACATGGATCACATAGTATTTCATTACCACTTGTGTACCTAAGTGCAAACATAACATGCAAAGTCCTTACACACTCGGACCGTTAATATATGGAGTATAGCGAGGAAATTTGAGTAGTACTACTGGGTTTGACAAACCCCACCCGGGTTAGTCGCGCTAACTTGATTGGAGGTCTAACGGGTGTAAATTGTCCTTAACACTTGCCATTGTTGATGTTAGCAATGGCGGAAGGCACCCAAACACAAACAGTCAGCTTCGGTTGCGAACGCTTAGAGTAACTTGTACATTGCCTAGCTAGCAATAGGTGTGACTTACGTATGTGGATCCAGTAACACTTAAACGGTTTATTTACATACAAACCTATGAACTCACCAACCTCGTGTTGACACTTTTTCTTACATGTTTCTCAGGTCACTTTGGCACAGGATGCACACTTAGGACATGCATGGAGTCCTACTGTCATATAATTCATTTCAAACATTTTAAACAGTGTTACTTATTTACATTAATTGACGCTTGTTGCATGCAATTACTTTTGATTTCATTCTAACGTTTACGCTTCCGCATTTAACTCTGAACATTTATGTTACGACTTTTTCAGTCTCATATAGTGTCGTTTGATGTAACTAATGATTGAGATCCTGGTGTGTCACCTTCCAAACGGTAAAACTCCGTTAGTGAAATTTGGGGGTGTGACATTTCACCCCGTGTAACACACAGGGTTAAAGCTTGTTTAGATGATAAAAAAGCAAATTTCAAATACGTCTTTTAAGTATAACCTAACTTTTAGTATACGTTTTTTAACTAACGAAATTACAGAAAACGTCATTTATGTTTAATAAACTTTGCATTTTACGTCCTTTGGCCTAACGACCGTTAAATTTTACCGTTAAGTCCGGTCACGTGCCATGCATATGTGGCTATTTTGGGGATTTCACACATAAAAGAACTATTATTGTAATTTGTTTCTATAAATGGGGGTTTACAGAAATAGTCATTTTAGAATAAAAGACCAAAATATCCTCATGTGACATGACTTGACTTAACGGTAAAATTTAACGGTCGTTAGGTCAAATGGCGTAACGTGCAAAGTTTTTTAAACATAAAGGACGTTTTCTATAATCTCATTAGTTAAAGGACGTATACTTAAGTTTAGAGAATAATCTATACTATATAATAAATAAATGTTTTTGCATGCCACGTGTCGCCTCCATATTCATTGTCACCATTTTTTTTTCACGCCTCTCTCTCCTATTTAATGCATTTATATCTTTTAATAATAATTTATGTTTAAAAAAAAATACTAATTATACTAATAAAACACATTTATTTTAAATTATCTCTTATCATAAGAAACTCTAAAATTTAATTATATAACTTTTATTTTTAATCAAATAGTAAATAAAAGTCAAATTATATTAAAAAATAGTAATTAAAGTATTTTCGAAACCTAATTATATATTTTTTTTTACATATTTTGAATTTGTTTTCTATTCTTACTATATGTAATAAATTTTTACACATGTAAAATATATATACATAAAGATTTAAAATTTTTATGTATTAATATATTTCATCACGTGTCACGTGTGTAGACACGTGATCTAAACTAGTTATAGAACATAACTTGTAATTTGCTTTATTTGCTCTTTGATCAAATTTTACTCCGCGCCATTTGTTTTAGGCTATAACATTATTATTATCAATCCTTTTAAAATGTAACTTTTTTGGCTACAGTATTTTTTTTTATCTTTTATGAAAAATTCAATTGATTTTTTTTGAAAGACGAACATTGAATGTTGTGACGTCGCCCCCCGGTCACATGGGAGAACCTCGTCTAACTCCGGCCAATATGTTGTCTTAACCGGGCCCACTTGGCGTCAGAGTTGGAGAGCTTCCAAGGAAAAATCCCACCTAATACGGACCCTTCCGGGCTTGAGGGAGAGCCGAGGCTCAAACTCTGGATCGGCGTGGGTAAAACCAAGGTGCATCAGCCTAAAAAGGCCTCATTTGTAATGCCGCGAAAATTAATTATGATGGTAGGGATCGAACCGGGGGCCCATAAACTTCGAGTCTTGCCTCAACCACTACATCATATTTCACTTCTAAAAACCCATTTGTTAAAGTGGTTCAGTTGGTTTATGTATAGTTGGTTTTCTTTCACCCAACCCTTTGTCCTAAGTTCGAGTTTTTGTAATGAGTTGTTTTTTTTTCCTTTGTTCTTTTTTCATTCTCTTTTCATTACTCTTTTTTTATTAGTAGACGCAATGTGAGAGGCATAATACATTTGTATATCTATGGTTCGATCTCCAAAATCGATCCGCCTCCAATTCATACGTTATTTTTATGTACTTAGGTACGTTAGTGTTAACGCCAAAACGTTTTTTTCTTTGTTTTTTTTCTTTTTATTTTTTTTTATATTTTCTTTCAGGGTTAAACAAGTAGTCATAACGTCATATTTTTTTTATATACCTAACTATATTTTTTTTGTAACCGCCTCAACCGTTTAAAATCCATTTCACGCCGCGAAACGAGGAGATTCAACTTAGGCTACGCTTCAAAGCCACCGCGCGAAATTACTAGTTATTATTATTTTCAAAAATCCCACTTTACTTTTCTTGTTTCCTAATCTGTACATTTAACTAAAATCTTTTTCTTAAAAAAACTAAAATCTTCCAAAAATATTCCTCATATACCATTGGAATGGTCGTCCAACGCTAACCTCAACCAATTACACTCTGCCACGTGTCCAAATCGAACACACCCCTGCGATTTTCTTACCAATTACTTACCCCAGTTGTGTTTTCGGGTCGGATCCAACCGGATGTTGATTCTGTAGTCACATCTCCTGGGGTTTAAAGTCATAAACCCGCTTCTACTGCAAAGTTCGTGTTCCCTTCGGCTGTCTCTCGATCATCTGGGTAATGTGGACCGATCGGTAATCAAATGGCCAAGAATTAGAGAAGGAAAATAGAGAGAACTTAGAAAAGGAAATCGGAATTCTTCTGCATTAAACTTAAACTTACGAAAGCTACAGAAACCATTTTAAAGAGAGAGACAAAACATTAACTACCTATCCACTACTCCACATGGATTGTGGTGGGATGACCTTAACACTAAACCCTAGGTTTACCAGGTCATCTCTTTTGTTAATTCGCACTCTTTCAGCTCCTCGGACATCGAATATGAGGTAATCGCTATGTTCATGACCTACTTACATGATTTGGATACTGTTTTATTCATAGATCTTGCCTAGAGCAACCTGCGCTTTACATTATGTTTTCAAGACGCATAGGCCTCTCCCGGAGCCTAGGCCTAAGGTGCTTAAAATATATGTGATAATCAGTCAGTTTTAAGGGCCCAAAAAAGTTGAAAAAACTATTTTATCTATATTTTAAGCTGAAAATGTATGTGATAATCAGTCAATCTTTGTGTTTTTATAGAGAAATGAGAAAAGATAACAAAGTGATCGAGGGTTCATTTATGGGTTGGTGTAATAACATTCAAGCTAAACCTGAATGTTATACGTTTTGAGTTTTGACGCCTTGTATAATTACATTTTAAAAAACTTTAATGTATTTAGAAAATTTTAAAAAAGCCTGAATTTCAAAGTGTGTTTTAGGCCCTAAAATATGTTGAGCCGGACCTGAGGTGCATAGTATAAAAAATACCATTTTAGGAGTTTTAGACATGTTTTAGGTATGTTTTGGGCTATTTTAGACTGTTTTAGGTTGATTCTAGGCTTTTACAGGGCTAGTGTAATTGTTTCATACATGTTCAGAAGATTTTTAGCCAGAACTTGGCCTGAAAAGGGGCTTTTGAAGCTAGGCTACAAAGCTGCGGTGGGCTGCACCTAGGCGCGTGCCTTTTGCACTTTTAACAACATAGTTTTTACCTTGTCCTATTGGTTAACCAGGTATTTGCAGAGTTTACCAGGTTCTCACAGTGACCAGAAAAACATCATATTTGTTGCATACAAACTAGGTTGAATTGGCTTGTTATGTATCTTGATTTCTCTATTATAAATAAATATTTTATATTGCACGTCTAGGTACTCATCAACTGCAGGAATAATAAAAAGCTACTAGGGCGTGTTAGAGCATTTGACCAACATGGTGTTGGAAAATGTTAGGGAAATGTGAACAGAGGTCGGTTTTTACTTTTGAGCTTCAAGTCTCAACAGCTTTTGTTGAGTTACTTCTTTTATTCAGTCTTTTTAATATTCTTGGTCGCCACACATGTAAAAATTGTATCAGCTTTTGTTGATTTAATATTCACTCTTAGTGGGTATTGGTTCCTTTCGAATGCGGGGTGGTATTTCTGGGATGGTTGTCTAGAGGTGCTAAACAGGTCGTGTTTACGGGTCCAACCCGACACGAACTTGAAAATTTGACATTAACATGAAAATCGTGTTAGGCATATAAATCCAAACACGACATGAACACAACCATTTAACTTAATTTTTTTTGTGTATTAACTTTTAATTTTTAGTTATATTTCTGAAAAATAATTGGGTTAAACGGGTCAACCCGTGAACCTGTCAGGCTGCCATGTTGACATAAACACGATCCGTTTAACTAAACGTACTTGCGGGTTCGGCCTAGTCCTGAACCTGTTTATGCTAAACCCAAACCCGTGAATTTCATGTTAGGTTCGTGTCGTGTCAGAGATTAACACCCTTAATGGTCCATGATTGGTCTTCTCGAGGTTTCCGTGTGGTTGAATTGAAGTCCATTGTTATGGTTCATGGAGGCTTCTGATTTCTGCCTCCTTGCTTTGAATAATGGGGTCTGCTTGTCCTCTGTTGGGTTTTTGCCTTGCCACTCTATCCCGCAGAAGGGGAGGTTGGGACTTTGCTTTATATGATCTATTTTCTTCTTTTTAATAAATCTCGAGTTCAGACTACGTGGTTTAATATTCGAATTTAAATCGGTAAACACCCTTCGTTTGCGGTTGGTGTTAATTTTGGGATTAAAGTATGAAACAAGACCCTCCTCTAAATAATTAAGCTATCTAATTTGGTAATGAGATGTTACAATAGGTAACATTATTTAAAGAAAATATAAAACTACTTAACCACATGCATTCTTCAACCTGAACAAAAACAATTTGGCTGCAGGTGGTTACAACTTACATGGTGGAATGCAACCGCCGTGCTTTCCACCCACACTCCTGCTGTACTGGTGGTGATGATACTTTGCCTTGACTGACCATAGACACAGTGGCTGATGTACTGTCACACTTGGCGGTAGTTGTACAGTCATCACTAGATCGCTTGTCAAGCCAAGAAATAATGTCACCAAAAACAATATCGATGTTGTGGTCAGTCTCACCAGCGGTCAAGCCGTGCCACATTCCAGGGTATAATTTTATGGTCTTGTCTTTACTGCTCGCTTGAGCGTATAAAGCCTTGCTTACTTCTGGATCCGTGACTGTATCGGCCTCTCCATGCAACACAAAGAAGGGTATTGTCACCTGCAAATAAAGTCAAAGTCAACACTGTTATAAGGGGAAATCAGATGAATAGCCATTTTGACTTGACATATTACCCAAATATCCACTGGATTTTCTTTAAATTCAGCAATTTGACTGTTATATATGGTTACATTCAATCAACACATAACGTGTAGATTACGCCAATGACGTAGATTATGACTAGGTGGCGCCATATGGTCCACGTGCCCGATACCATATGGTCCCATAGACGATTTGTAACGTTCCATGTGTGTAGTATTGATTGAGTTTTCTTTAATTAATGACTATTTTGGTAATATATTCGGACAATTCACATGATTTTCCACGATCGATAAAGCCGACGAACGAAGGGTAATTTTGTAATTTAACCTCACTTAAGGTATCTTCAAGGCTCATGCTAGTCCTAAGCAATTCAAGAGCTGTTTTAAGCCTGGGCTTTTGTTGATAAATCAGCTTATTCCCACGAATCTGTACACATGTAAGTTTACACAATTAGCCTTCATTGGATATGAATGTAAGAGGTAGGATGAGGGGTATTAATGGAAATTCACTAGGACCTCTTCTCTTTTAAGAGGGTCCCTGAAAGCAGCTTCAATGACATCTTTTGTAGGGACAATTTTCCATCTGGGAATCAAGTCTTCTACTCTTGTTAGTATGCTTATCACCAGTGGGTGAGGCTTCACCTTCTCAGATATCTATTAAATAAAAAATAACTATAAATTAATAAATTAATTAAATAAACAATTTAATCAAATTAGCCCTTTACCTTACACATGGGAGCCACAAGAACAGCACCATGCCAGAAATTTACATCTTTTCTATGCACAAGAAGGGCTACTGCACCACCCATTGATTCACCATACAAGAATCTTTTTTTGTTCTTGTATTCATCTTTCCCTGAGATACAAAATTTTCCATAAAATTATATTATTTGACAATGTGATTGGGTCCAAGATCTTTTTACCGGTACACTTTCTAAAAATTTCAATAAATTAGTGTCGTTTAGTGTCGATTATGTATACAACACAAAACGAGTATCAGATGCCATACAAAACATACATCTTTTTAATGGTGTCACGCGATACCGATGCAGCTATGCAGATTCGCAGGGCCGGTCCTGAGGATTTAAGTGCCTCGGCCGAGCCGAAAAAAAAGGCCCATACGAACAAAATATATAAACTACATTTTTTTAAACGACGATTAACGTTATAGCAAAAAAAAAAAATTCGACTCTTCGTTTCCTGCTTCATCTGTTATTCAATTCTTTATTTTTTTTAAACAACCGATTGTTTCTAATTTCTTTATAAAGATTAGGGTCCAACCATTATATATTTATATTATAAAGATTAAATGGATTACTGGATTAGGGTCCAACCAATCAACCATTATATATTTACATTATAAATATTAAACGGATTATGACCCAACTATTACATTATAAAGATTAAAAAGGGCTCAACCATTATAAAGATTAAAGAGGGCCCAACCGTTATAAAAAAGACCAAATATATAATATATATATAAAATTTTTGTTCCCCTAAAAAAATGGGCCCTGGCCGGCGGCCCGGCTCGGCCTACCCGAGGGCCGGCCATGCAGATTCGCATGTAAGTGATTATGTAATACTAATTAGACTTAAATAGTTAGTCATCGACACCACCAATGTAGCAGGTAAACCCAACCCGTTTTGACCTTTTTAAAGTTGTCTTTTGACCTGAACAAGTTTTGACTTATTACACTAATTCGATCTGACCCGCCTGTTTTGCAGCCATTCATATTTAGAACAAAACGTTTTCTAAATTACCAGAAACGAGTTTGAAGTAGCTGCAACAATCATTAACAACGTCATCGAACTTTTTGATGTAACAGCGGGCACCCATGGACCGCCCATGTCCTTCGTAATCTATTCCAAACACCGCGTACCCGTAGCTAGCTAGCTTGGTCCCGCATCCTACAACCGAGTAACTTTTTTGTAATTTAGAAAGATTTACAACTAATTTGTGTAAATAAAAACACCATAAGATCAATAATCTTGTTATACAAATACTATGAACAGTATGAAACTACAAAAATGATGGATATCATCCAAAAACCTTAATATTTTCCTTAATTAAGAGAACATATAAGGATATAATTTAAATCTATACTATATAATAAATAAAGGTTTTTGCATGCCACGTGTCGCCTCTATATTCATTCTTACCATTTTTTTTCCCGCTTCTCTCTCCTATTTAATGCACTTCTATCTTTTAATAATAATATATATTTAAAGAAAAAAATACTAATTATACTAATAAAACACATTTATTTTAAATTATCTCTTATCATAAGAAACTTTAAAATTTAATTATATAACTTTTATTTTTAATCAAATTGTAAATAAAAGTCAAATTATATTAAAAAAATAGTAATTAACGTATTTTCGAAACCCAATTATATATTATTTTTTACATATTTTGAATTTGTTTTCTATTCTTACTATATGTAATAAATTTTTACACATGTAAAATATATATACATAAAGATTTAAAATTTTTATGTATTGATATATTTCACCCCGTGTGTACACACGCGATCTAAACTAGTACATATATATTTAAGCAGTAAAATGGTAACCATTTTCTTTAGTTACATTTCTAAAAGAATATTTTCTTTAAATAAAAAAATTAAAAAAAGGGAAAAAAATTATTTTTTAGCATGATATTTGAGGAGTACAAAGATGTGATCCTTTAAATGGCATTGGAATCAAAATTGCCTATACAAAAACTAAACATATTATTGGTCCAGTTTTGATATGGAAACCATTATTTAATCTACAACCAAAGTAGTTATTATAAGTTTTCCAAGTTAAGCATTCAAAAGTCAAAATGTTTCTAACCTTTTTAGGTGTACTATTTTTGTTATTTTCATCTCTCCTTACATAGAAACTTATTTAAGGAATACTCATATTATTCATTAATTTTGTTATAATAATTTAATTGTATTAGATTATTTATGTAATAAAAATAATATTAAACATAACAATAATAGCAATAATAAAATTGTTAACCAAAAGAAAGGTTATGACCTCCACCTACCCTTGATCATCTGAATTTATTATGTACTAAAGTGAGTTTTATTTTAGAAACGGTGAGTTTAATCTTTCAAATTGTTGTCTAAGAAGAAACATTTAGTTTTTAGAGAAAAACGTGGGTTTTATTGAGAAAAATAGGTATTATATGCAATTTTAATGAAAAACCCGAGTTTTCTTACTATGTGTCACAAAATTTAATACTAATGGTCCGATAAAAAGATTCTGGTTCGACATTGATACAATGTTTTTAGTATACATGATCAAACTACTAAAAGAGTGTAAACATAAACTACATTAAATATGACAACATGTTAATACCTTTCATGAAATCACCACATTCCATGCCATAACCTGCAAAATAAACATCAAACATTTGCTAAATCTCACATCAATAAACCCTAAAATCACAAACTTGTGTGTGAATGAGATATCACCATGGCAGAGGAAGACAAGAGCTTTTGGAGAAGAAAGAGGCAGCCATCTGCAAGTGAAAAGCTGAACCCCTCTTGAATTCTTTATATACTCCTGAAATTCATACCAGCCATCACTAAAGATTCAATTTTTATCACAAATTCATAACACCCACTTGATAAAGATTCAATTTTTATTCGAACTCATAACACCCACTTGCTAAAGATTAAATTTTTATCAAGAATTCATAACACCCACTTGATAAAGATTCAATCTTTGTAACAGATATACAAAACCCATTTCAAAAATCAATTAGTGTGCATTGAAAATTGAAAAATTAAGCAAACATAGAGCAAAGTAGCAAACCTCTTGATATTCGACCTCCATTAATGGCGGTTGTGAAGTGAAAATTGAGTGATGTTGATCCCAAGAAGAAGAGGTTATCAGAATCACTGACGTTTGGTTCTTTGTGTTCAGTATACGATTATGAGCCCCATGCCCTGAGTACCCATAACTTTAGACATCATCATGATCCATGACGTGGAGAATGTTCCCTGCAAATTATTTTTTCTTTTATTTTATTATAGAATAGATTGTTTAGTTGGATATATAACTTATACGTTTAAATATAAATTTAATAATCAAATCAAATATTCTTGAAACAGTAATAAATAAAGAAGGTTGGTCTGTTTTGTTGATTTTTTTAAATAGTTATTAAGTAGTTGTCAATAGTTACATGTATTTTGAATAATGTGTAAATGAATATAAAGTGAAAATGTAGAAATATTAAATGTTAAGTATCAAGATTCTGAAGTTGTAGTTGACATAAATATATCTCACATGATTGTAAATCGAGACGAATCAATTATTTTGGTGGTATAAAGTGAACAAAAAATTTAATGTTTTTTTTCACGTTTATTGGTTTGACTATATCTAGAGTTTTATCAGGGCCGGCCCAATGGGCCTGCGGGCAACACGACCGTAGTGGGCCCAACATTTTGAGGGGCAAAAAAAAAAAATTATATATAAAATTGGGCTTTTTTTTAAAGTAATTGAGCCTTTTTTTAAAAAAAAAACATTTTTTTTAAAAAAAACAATGGGCTTTTTTTAAAATTTAATGACTTATTTGGGCTTATAACCAAAATGTTGGGTTATATTCCACTGCAGCCCATTTCCAGCCCATTTCCAGCTCATATCATCAATTCTTTATCATCAGTTAGAGAACCACGTAACACGTTCTCTGGAAAAAATATCCAGTCGACCACCGCCGACCCCCACCCCTGTCCAGGCTAGCTCCGACCGACCGACCGCCACAGCCAGCCGCGCCTCCGACGACCACCACCTCCGCCAGCAGCGGCGCCTCCTCCTCCGACCACCACCACCGCCGACGCCTCCTTCCTTCCACTTGTAAGTTTGTTGATTTTTTTTTAAATAAGCATGATTTCAATTCCTTTAGGTCAATTTGTTTACTTTTTAGTCCTTAATTAGTTATTGCAACTATTCAAAGTGGGTTGAAGTGTATATGATGAACCGAATTTTTTTAGCCCTAATTTGATAATTTAGCCCTAATTTAGAATGATTATTTGATATTAGCCCTAATTTTTTTAGCCATAAATAACTTAGAATGATTATTTGATATTAGCCTAATATACATGTTGATATATTTGATCCAAGAATGTGGGATGGACTTAATGAGAATGAGATTAAAGTTTTGGTCGAGAAAGGTCCGAATAGAGATAATAACGTACAATTTGGTCCGTACAATACCAATACTAGACGATTTTCCGCAACTTTATATACAAGAACTTTATCAAATATGGAGAAAGTTGATCGCCCATGGTTAGTTTATTGGAAAGAGACAGACAAGTTATATTGTTTTTGTTGTAAATTGTTTAGAAAAGGGCCTCCGAAAGGTGCATTGGATGGGGATGGTTTTTTAAATTGGCAAGAAGCCTTCCGTAGACTAAAACAACACGAACTTTCTTCAGATCATCTCAATAATATGAATGCGTGGTTTGATATGCGTAATAGATTGAAGTTGAATGAAACAATTGATAAAATTCAACACGAGCAATTCAAGAAAGAAAGAGATTACTGGATGCAAGTTCTTTTGCGAATCATTGTACTAGTGAAGTTTCTTGCTAAACATAATTTAGCATTTCGTGGATCAAAAGAAAAGTTGTATCAAAAAGGTATTGGTCTTTACTAGTTATAATTTTTCTAAATTGAAGTTATTGAAATCTTACTTGCGGTCCACTATGTCTCAAGAAAGGCTTAACGGATTGGCGATAACTGCTATCGAGAACGAAGTGTTAGAGAGTATAAACTGCGAAGATGTGATTAAAGAATTTGCAGCGAAGAATGCTAGGCGAGCTTCACGAATCACCGGTTAGATATTACGGTATGTCATTCTGATACTATGATTTTGTTATGTCTATGCTATAACGTTAATTTGCGTTAAAAAAATAGTTTATAAAATTATATATTTAGTTATGGGCCTTTTTTTTCGGCTCGTGTAGGGCATTTGAATCCTCGGGGCCGACCCTGAGTTTTATCTACATCTAGATGTGCGTTGTTATGAATTTTAGTAAATAACCTTTTTGTGATTCTATTTCAGTTTCTAGGATATGTTTCATTTTTTATTTTATTTTAAAATGATCGGATTCATGCTTCCTAATTCAATTTGACATAATTAGAGCAAGATTTATCACAAATTAAGGTCAATTTACAAATTAATAAATTCAAGTTAAAAAATTAAGCAAAAAATCCAGTTAAATTGTACCTAGGAATTGTTATAGCATACAGCTAGAACTACAAAAAACCCAAGTTTCTAACTTCCAACTAAATTTGCTTTAGAAGTTTAGCCAATCTACCTTATAAATGAAAATCCAAATCCCAAAAATTAAGACCTTTATTATTTGATGATCCAAAGATAGGGCTTTACTTGCTTTACCCAAAAGTGGATAAATAGATTTTAGTTAAATTTATATATCAAGTGAAAATGTAGAAATGTTAAATGTTAAGTATCAAGATTCTCATCTATGATAGGTTTTCTCCTGAAAATGATAATGATGATCGGATAAGTCAGTAGCTTATCATTGATCCAAATGGTTGTTAAGACAAATGGTAAATGAGATGATTAAAACTTTTAATTCTCAAGAATTCTCCAATATCCCAATATATATCGATTTCTTTCCGACGGGAAATGACTAAAATAAAGTGGGTAGGCGGTGGTAATGAGATAAGATGGCATGTGTAGCATACCAAACAACATGATTTTATATAAACCCAAGGGTTGAGCACTTGGTGTGATCATGCTAGACCTTCTAGAAAGGAGTTCACGTGGCTATCGAGAGTGAGTTTTTACGGTCCGGTTCAACCAGTTTCAATGTAAGTTTAGATCAAATCGTTAACTGTGATTTTAAGAGATGACAAATTAAACAGGCCAAGTTAGGTAGTTTGAAATGTTAGTACTACTGGTTTGACGGTTTAATGGTTTGATTTTGATAGTTTAAACCGAAGTTTTCATTTTTTCTTTTTCAAAATCATTAGTGCGTGTTAAAGTTTTTAAAATTATAAAGACACTTCATGATTGTAATACATATACATAACTATATATTACAAAAATTATATACATATATGTGTGTGTGTGCGCGTGTGATTTATCATACAAAGGGCTTTTATCATACAATGGATACGAATCCACCAGGACAAAACACGTGTCCTTGGGCGAAAGGTAAATCCGCCTGCGCCATAATCACACACAAAAATTATATAACTACACATACTATGAAATAATTACACAACCATATATAACTAATTACGATCGAATAATAACACAACATATATAAATAATTATAAATAATTACGTAATTTATAGAATATAATTATGCAATGTGTATAATAATGGTGCAACCTATGTTTATAATTACGCAACTTATGTGGTGCAGTGGGGGCCGGCTCGAGTGGTAGCCCAGTTCATAACTCGGTTTACAGCAGCTCCGCCCCAGTCGAAGACCCGGGTTAAGGCCGATCAGCCCTGCCTTAGAAAGCAAGCTGGAATCCATTATTATTTGTTAACACTTGGTATTTGATTATGTTTCCTTTTTCCTGGTTTATTGCCTAGATTATGGGTTAAGGTTAAGCTTTAAATAGTTCTCTGTTTTGTTTGAAAAACTCAGATTATGATTGGTTTGAATTTATAAGAACTCTGCTCTTGAACCTTTTGGTTCTTTATTAGACTTTGATTAACTAATCGTTCTTGAGCCATTTGATTGCTTCCGTATCTGTATCATTATGTTTATAATCACGCACAGTAATAATCACGCATGACATATCGACACTTTTTTAAGTCGATTTTTTTTTGTAAAAAAGTAGAGTAAGACTATATTGAAATTAAAGAAAATATAAACGTGTCACTTTTATGATGTAATTTTATTTTTAAACAATTTCATAAAAAAAAGTTATATACGTTTAAAAAAATGTGAGAACTTGAAAAAAGACAACAATGTTAGGCTATTCCAATTTTTCTCCTCGGGACTCATTTTTCAAGTATAGACATAGTTGACATGGTATCCGTTACATCTTAACCCTTGATTTTCTTGACCAATAGTCCAAAATCATTTGTATGATAAAACCTCTTTGTATTTAAACCTTTATGTGTGTGTGTGTGTATAGAGAGAGAGGGTGGTTACCGCACAAATGGTTCTTAGCGTTCAAGTGTACGAAGCCTTCCTAACCGTATATTTGATTTAATATAGGGCTTAAAAAACACAGTGGCATAGATGCAAATAGAATGAAAAAAATATATGAGCGTCTAGGTAAAAAAGAGTATTAAGGTCAATCTTTAACGACATGCGTAAAAAAAATCTTTGTCAAAAATGTCGTCGACGACCTGAAATTACCTTCACCCTTATGTAATAAAAGCGTATAAATCAAATCCTGAAATCACATTCACCCTTGTTTGGCATATCAAAATCAAGTATGTAATCACGTTCACCCTTATTTAAACGATCACACTTGTTGATTTGTATGAGGTTTATTACGCATACGTAATAATGCAAGTATGAGGTTTATTACGCATACGTAATCACGCATGTTGATTTGTATAAGGTTTATTACGCATACATAGTAACGCAAGTCTGAGGTTTATTACGCATATGTAATTAGGCATGTTGATTTATATGAGGTTTGTTACGCACACGTAATAACGCAAGTCTTAGGATTGTTACGCATATGTATATATATGCCTAATAATCACACAAGACTGAGGTTTATTACGCTTGTATGTTTATAGCAAATGTGAAATTATAACACATTTTTAATTCATTACGAATTTATAGTTAATAAACGGTAAAATGACAAAAATGCCCCTCCCATTAAAAATTAAAAGGAACACGCGGCGTGTTGCTATCGCTTCGTACGAAATAAGCCCTTTGGCAAAATAGTTTCTAAATAACATGAATTTAGGGTGTTGAAGTGCGCATGTGTGTATATGGGTGGGTTCTTGTATAAGGTCTATTTAACATGCGACTGGTATGAAGGCACCAGAATTCAACAATTGACATGGGGTTAAAGGTATAAGCGTCTGTGCTAGGGATGTAAACGAGCCGAGCCAATCCCGAGCCTAACACTAATTGAGCTCGGCTCGTTGGATTATCCTGAAGCTCGAACTCGAGCTCGGCTCGGTTCGAGCCTATAGATTGTGGATCGAGCTCGGCTCGTGGAGTGAAAATAAAGCTCGAGATCAGCTCGGTTTCATTCATGAAGATTAAACGAGCAAAAGCTCGGCTCGAGCTTGATTTGGGGTGTTAAATTGAATAATATATTAAATATATAAGAAAATAATATAAAATTTACTAGGCTCGTTAAGGCTCACGAGCCTCAACGATTTTGGAAGGCAAAGCTCGAGCTCGGGCTCAATAACTAAACGATCCATATTTTAGGCTCGAGATCAAGCTCGGGCTCGTTAAGGTTCGGCTCGCTCGAGCTTTTTACCAATCTGATCTCGAGTAGCTCTGGAGCCGGCTTGACTTGTTTGCACCCCTATGCGCCATAATAACACACATAGTTAAATAATTGCGCACATATTACACAACCATTTATATAACCAATAACGCGCGTACATAACAATTACGCAACCTTTGTTTCATAATTATGCAACTTTTGTTTATACGCACAAACATAATTACGTACATTATACGCACTGTACATTTACCTTTGTTAAGTCATTTTTTTAAAAAACAAAGCATATCAATAATATACTCAAATCAAAAAAGAATAAAATGCTTGAATTTATGTGGTAGTTTTAAAAAAATAATCTCGTATAAAAAGTTATTTACGTGTAAAAAATAAAAAGACTTGAAAAAAAGTTAACGACAGGCTATTAAATTTGACCTAGACCTTTTTATGCGTGAACATTGTCAACGTGACAATATCCCATGATCTCAACCATTGATTCCCTTGATCAATGTTCTATAATCACCTTGCACCTTCTCACTTTAGTTTTACTTTGTATTTGATCCTAACTCGGTTTATACGAATAGACCCGAATTCGAATAAGCGTATTCAAATCGAACTCGAATTCATCTTTAAAATTTAGAAATTCAAATAAATCGAATAACTCGAAAACCGGCAGGTGAACACCTTTATTGAGACTAGCCTAAATATGAATCCCATTGATCAAAGGGTGTCAATATCACAGTTTTATCCAAAAGAAAAAAGGTAAAAAAAATTTATACATGGGAGCAATGGGGATCCTATCATTCTCCAAATGGTTCAAGACAGTTCAAACCTCTCAAATCAGTTCATATGATTTTTGATGGACTATATTAAGGGGGTTCAAGTCTGTTTCAGATTGCTCTTGATTGGTCAGCAATGGCACAAAATCCAGAAAGAAAAGCAGTCATGGCTGCAACCTGCTTCCAGTTTCGGGTCCCAGCACCAATGGCTGCCCCTGCAACCCCACCTGCAACTAGAGCATTCACCTGTTTGAAACAAAAAACAATGATGCAAAATCAAATCTCAGCCACCTAGAATGCTATCTACAATCTAATGAACATCATTTGCAATGTAGCTGACCCAATCACTTTTCTTGCGATATCTTCGAATCCCGCAACGCGTAAACGAAAATATTCCAGCAAAGAGTCCTGAATAGGATAGATAGATAAGGACATGCATACCAAAATGTTATTTAAATTAGCCAAAAAATTGGATGTTTGAAGCCAAACAAGAAAAGTAACATATACATCCTGAATATATATAAAATAAATTCTTTTATGCAAAAAAAAAAACAAGATTAAACTTCACAAACAGGAACAGGAGATCAGCTGAGGTGCAAATGGGAAGAAAAACAGATTACTCTCAACTAGCTTAGTAAACTGGTTTCCCATTTTTTTTTAGTGTTGGGCAGGGGGTAACCAATAGGGGTGTAAACGAGCCAAGCAGCCTGTTAGCTACCGAGCCGAGCTTAACTGGGCTCGAGCCCGAACTTCACATATGCGGCCTCTCTATCCCTTGGATAGAGGTATGGTTTGCCTACATCCCACCCTCCCCAGACCCTACCAATAGCTTTTAGTATTGGTGGGATTTTACCGGGTATGGTTGTTGTTGTATATACATAATTATGATAAAAAAACAATCAGAGAAAATTTGTTACATACATGTAAAAATTCTAACTATAAATATATATATAAAAAAACCTATAAATGTATATAAGTAAAATAATTAATAATTAAGAAATAATAAACGAACCGAGCTGAGCTCGCGCTTTAAAACAAGACGAGCTCAAGCTCTCTCAAGTTGTTAGACAAGCCGAGCTTGAGCTCGGCTCGTTTACGCCCCTAGTTACCGAACAAACACACCGAGTTTTCATCATACTTTAGGGTCGGATTTATTTAGCAGCTGAGAAATGTGTTCACTAAATTACTGGTAAGCTTAACACAGTCTTGATTATAAAAATTTGTCAACTTAAAAAAGATGCATAAATGAGATTACCACATTGAAACCCGTATTTGCCAACGGTCTTGGCCTGCAAATAAGATAAGATACCAAACGATTAATCAAACTCGAACCACAACATACAATCTACGTATGCCATGTTTGGTTCTTGAATCACGTGAAATGGATAGTGAATCTTGACTCCAACTTTCATTTAAAGTTGTTTTAAAATTATTATGTTTATCATCAAAAGTTTAAGAAATACAGTCACATTTCAATAATACCCCAAAGATCAATATATCTTTGACAATTACATAAGTTTTAAACCTTTGTTTCCAATAACAAAAACCTTTATCTTCTAGGCCAAAATAAATACTGATTATGAACTTATACTTCAATTTGTAAGAAAAGCAGCTCGACAAGACCTCAAAGAAAGCGCGAACAAAAACTTACCAGGAAAGAAGCACGAGAAATACCCGTCAAGCCTAAAACACATTCACCAAATAAAAAGTTTAGAAAGTGAAAATCTTCAACCTTCCAAGCTTGGTTTTAAAAATAGCGCCTCAAGAGCGTCTGAGGCGTGAGGCACTCGAGGCGATCAGGAAAACGCCTCAAGGCCTTAAGGTGGCGCCTCATGATATCTGGGTCAAGATTGGGGTTCGTAAGAGGGTGTTACGTAGAAACAACTAAAGAGATAAAGAGATTATGAATGTTTCACATGATAAAAAAAGGCCTAGGTGTAAAATAAAGAGATGCAACTTTTGACTGAACATAAGGCTTATTTAGTTGTACACATAGCAACGCCTCACGCCTCGGCTTTTGAGGCCTAAACGCCTCGAAGCGCCTCACGTTTTTAAAACCAAGCTTCCAAGTGCTAAATTCAGAAAAAATCAAACATATGCATTTGGGAGATCCTAAAGTTCATAACATCATATAACTTAGAGATCACTAACTAAAGTCTACGATTAGCAACAAAAGCAAATCAAACATTTGCATTTAGTTGGAGTCAACATTTGAAGTGACCTTTTTGCTTAGCGTCGTAGGAACCAGCACAGGAGCCCCAGATTAGTCCGCCCTGAGATTTAGAGATTTTAATTTCTAGGGTTTAACTGATTTGGTTGTGCAATGATTAGCGTATTTCAACTAATGAGAAAAATTGAATGTGTTGGAGGTTACTTACAGTTCCGACGGTAATGATGGATTCGACGGCGATCGAAGAGCAGGGAACATCGTGGTACCAATCTGTGTTCATCTTCTTCGTTCTTCTCCTTTCAGAAGTCTGCAACTTTTGGCCGACGGTCTAGCACGCCGATTTGGGGAAATTTCAATTGCAATCCTTGTAATTATGCCTAATTGTATTCTCTTCCAAAACTTAAATCCAAGTAGCATCCTTATTCTAATAAACGATTCCAAAAAATGACACGTGTCATCACAATATTATTTCTCACAAAAATCTTCTAATTTTTCCTATTTTAAGTAAGTTTGAATTTAAAATTTAATTATGTTAATGTTTTTATTTTTCTATTAAACAAACTCATGTAATACATGGATATATAACCTAGTAACTAATATTTTAAGACGACTGAAAGGTCTCTCAAAAGGTACAGGTTCAAACCTTTAGTTGGTAAACATCCTGGATAATAATCGTCGTTTAACAAAAAAAGTAGTTTGTGAATCTACCAATTGTATATCTAAACGTTATGACGGGTGCCGAAAGCCAAGACATGGGTTGAGTGGTTGAAAGTAGTCTCTGATGCGTCAATATGAGGCTCTTTGAGGACTAACACGCAATGTTTCGAAGGCGCACTAGTTATTGAACCGGCCACACTATTGACTTACTAATCAGACATGTTAAACCAGACTGAAAAACATTGGACATAAATACTTTATTTTTATAGTATATTGTTATGTATTGTTAAAAGAATAAATAAAATATTTATATTTAAAAAGAATAAAAGAAAGACAAAATAATGAAGAGATTCTTTTAAGAAGAAAATACTCAAAACTGGTCCAACCACTAAACTAGTTCACCGGTACAACCAACATCCATCAAAAGCTAGTCGACCCAATTAGTGCTAGTTCAACCTATGTCAGTTGAATCAGTTAGGGGTTTGACAGCTTTAATAACATTGCTAACATGTGAAAGTAAAACGGTTTGTAAAAATAAGAAAATATAGCTGTACTTTCTTTTTCTTCATTTTTTTGAGTAAATTTTGTTTTTGGCCCGTGAGATTTGGTCTATTTAACTTTTCAATCTAAAAGTGAATCTTTTAACATATAAACCCATGTGGTTTGCATATGGTAACAATTTTGGTCTATTTGACTAACTTTATTAGATTTTCCAGTTAACTAAAAAGGTAATTCAGTCATTTTAAATATAAGCCTCTAATTATTTTAAGAAAATTGTAAAAAACAATCTTTAAACATCAAATTATCTTAATAATTTACACAAATAATCCCTCATATTTAAAATGACTGAATTACCCTTCTAGTTAACTAAAAAATCTAACAAAATTAGTCAAATGGCCCAATATCGTTACAAAATGCAAACCACGTGGGTTCATATATTAAATATTTATTTTCAGATTGAAAAGTTTAAACAAAACAAAATTTACTTTTATTTTTTTAGTTTATAGAACTACAATAGTATAATGGGCCAATATAACCTCTAATAAGGCACGGCCTAGGCTAATGGGCAATGGCCCAAATTTAATTCATAGATTGGGCCAGCCCAACTGTTGTCCCTGCGCACAATTCAACTTACAGCAAACTAAAACCCTAAAAACTTCTCACTCCTCGCATCCTCCATAGCCAATTTTCAGTTGCAGCTCGCATTTTTCGAACCCTAGGTATGCACCTCAATCATCCATCATAATCCTCGAGCATTTTGAGCGCATGATTGTTTTCGATCATATAGTTAGGTCAATTTTGCTTTTAATTACTTCCTGTTGATTAATTATCTTCAATTGCAGATAGAAGCGAAGATGAGCCGAGGTGCCGTAGCCAAGGGTGGAAAGAAGAAGACCGTCACGTTCGTCATTGATTGCGGAAAGCCTGTTGAGGACAAGATCATGGAAATCGCGTCACTGGAGAAGTTTCTTCAGGAGAGAATCAAAGTCGGCGGCAAGGCCGGTAATCTCGGCGATTCCGTTACTATTTCCCGCGAAAAGAATAAGATCTCCGTCACGTCCGATAGCAACTTCTCGAAAAGGTATTCAACTTTACCTACAAATGAATGTTATTTCACCTCATTTTGATAATCTAGTTCAGTTCTAGAATCAGATTTAAGCTAACGTATTCAATGCTCAACTTTATTTAGGTTTTGATTATTGCAGATTTGTAAATATCATGATCTAACAAGAGCATTGTAGTCAGAATTGATTGGATTGGATTCTGATAAGTCACTTGAATTGTTAAATATATAATCCTTGTGCTTGTTGTAATCATCCTTAGCTTCAAAAGGGATTGGTTTCAAAATGTGGGCATTACATGATGAGATCGCATCGTTGCAGTTGATGCGATTCAATGATGCTCATGTTATGCGGTCTGATGCATGAAGCAGTTTTTGCTACGCATTAAGTTGACCAGAATTTGAACAATTTATACCATCGATTGTAATGGGTCCGGGTTATTCAAATCTGATTGAACTAATCTGATCATTGATTGAGCAATTGGTTTGATTATTTGAAGAAGTTAGACCATCGATTTAACAGAGTTGACCAAGGATGATTAGAATATCTTATATTTAAGTGTTTAAAACTTAACAATTAAATTATCATCTATAAATAACTTTTTAGTGTTTTTTTAATAACGAACACCTCACATACGTGATCGCGCACCACGTATTGCGCATTGGCTTTTGGGATTAAAACGCATCAGAGCGCCACACGCTTTTTAAAACCAAGTGAAAGGACCAAGATTTGCTTGTTAACCAGTTTCGGCTGGGCTATGATCTTTATATCAGTAGATGCATTATATTTGGTGTTTATTATTTGACATGAACTAATCAAGTTGCTTAATACTCATGGCTATATAATTACCCTATGCAAATTAAGCTTTATAGAAACAGGATTGTCTTCACGCTTAATGAATCGATGATTATGGTTTCAAAATCATGCTCAACCTTGCTTTTTTTAATATGGAGATATGGGGTATGTGTTAACCATGTTCTGTCATATTTCCAAATCAGAAATTCTAATTAAATAAAAACAGAGTATGAGCAGTATGAAATATCAATCATCATATGAGTAAATGCATCATCTATGGTGTTTATTATTTGGCATGAACTAATCAAGTTGCATAATACTCATGGTTATATAATTATTTTATGCAAATTCATCTTTATAGGAACAGGATTGTCTTTAGTCTTACGGGTAGGTAGTGAATCGACGAATATGGCTCTGTCTTACACCATTTCACCCAAAATCCCAAATCAAAACACTAAATAAATAAAAAACAGAGCATGATGTATTTTTTATTTTTTGACAATCAACTTATATTTTATAATTTTTTGTTTCAAACTTCAAACTCTGTCCCAAAAGGTTATCTCTACAGATCCAAAGATGCGTAACGCATTTCATCTGATTGTTTTGCTGATTACTTCCCGGTATTTATTTTACAGTTTTGTAATCTAACCATCATCTACAAATATGCACACGCAATACCTATATACTTGTATTACTTGAGAAAGATTGCATATTTACGTAAAAATTGCATTATTGAATTTTGCTTTTAGTGAATTTTAATAACTATCAAGTGAGGCGGTTTTTAATTGGTTCCATGTGTTTTCAGGTATCTTAAATACCTGACGAAGAAGTACTTGAAGAAGCACAATGTGCGAGACTGGCTTCGTGTGATTGCTTCTAACAAGGACCGCAATGTGTATGAGCTACGGTACTTTAACATTGCTGAAAATGAAGGTGAGGATGAAGATTAAGCCGAGTTAGAGTTTACAGTTTACTGCAGTTTTTTGCATGTTGTTTTTATAAAACTTTTTGAAGTAAAGTTCTGAGTTTAGGCCTGGCTAGTTTGTTTTACAAAAACATCTGAATTCAGGTATCTTTGGTTCTTACTTTTCGGTAAGAGTGTTCAACTAATCGGATTTCGAATACTTAAATTAACTGAATTGAGTTGTTCGTTTGTTTTTAATTTTTAAAGCTGGATTTAAAATTTGATTATTGAATTAGAATCCGAATTCAAATCAAAATTTAATTTTTTCTAGTCTGATTCGAATAGTGAACACATCATTCAAAATGGTAATGTTTAAATTAAAAGTTAATAGCAAGTTACAAAAATGAATTGAAAACGAAATGCTATTAGCTGAAGAAAGAAAAACGATAAAACAAGGTAACAAAGTAAATGAACTACAAATTTGAATAGAGAAAAGAATGATAACTCAAAATCGAATACAGAAGAAAAAAGTAAAAATGGACTCGCTATCGATTGTGCGATAACTATTCAACCTTCACTAATTTAGGGCCATTGGTTTTTGATTATTGGATTGTGTATTAATGGATTGAATATTTTCATTTTGGGATAATTTTATGTATACCCTTACAAACATAAGTATCATATATACCTAACAAAAACTAAAAATATCATATATACCTAATTTAAATAATTTGTTACTTCATGACCATTCTACCCTTATCCATTAAATGATTTTTTAGTTTTATCCAATACGTAAAAGATCATCCGTTCTCCTATTCTTGATGGCGACTATCATGATTCTCCAAACCTATAAGATATCGATTAAAAAGAAATGATTGCGAAAAAATTACAACCAGCTAATGTTATAAAAGAAAATTGGTAAAATTATAAAAAAAAATGAGAAAAAATCAAATTAGTATTTTGAGAAAGCTATTTTTTATGATTAAATATAAAATTCTAAAATTAAAAATATGTAAATATGAAATTTCAATGTTAAAAATTGGTAAATAGGAAATATTAAAATTTAGAGTAATAAGAGTAAAATGGTCATATTTTAAATGGTTTTTAATGAAATGGGTATATATGATATTATCATATGTTTGTAAGGGTATATATGATATTTTTAGTTTTTGTTAGGTATATATGATATTTTTAAAGTTTGTAAGGGTATAAAATTGCCCCTTGAATTTTTATCCTAGCTCAAATATTGTAACCTATAGTCAGTGATTTAAGCCAAGGGGCATTGGTTTTAGTATTTTGTTAAATGAAATTAGAATTAGAATCTGAATCCGAAAATAAAAAGATATGGTGTTGGTCGGATAAAGAAGAGAATTAGAAGTAGAATACATTATCTCAAAAAAGTTACACTTTAAGGTGGTGTGGAATTACCAATAACCAACAATCTAATTCATATTTTTTTTAAAAGGAATTATTTACTTATATCAAAATTGAGTTTTTGGAAAAGTCAAAATAGGTTATTAGTTTTTTTTATTTATTTTACAACAAATAATGACAGTTGTGGTTATTTTCCTCCTGTTTATTTTATTTTGATTTTGAATGTGAAACCAATAATATGGATTTTTAATTTTAAAAAAATGATGATAAGGAAAAGGATGTAATTCGTTTTTATGTAATGTTTTCAGAACCGAACCGGACCGGACGTTGAACCGGTCTCCTTACCGGTCCAACGATCGGACTGGTCCGACTGGTCGGACCGGATTTAAGAACCGGACGACGTCATAAATATTATAAAAATATATCAATCTAAACAACCATTAATCCTTTCAAAAACCACCAACAAGTCAATTCCAATAATTTTAAACTAACAATTACTTACGAAATACGAAGCCAAGAGACTTAAAAAAGATTAAAAAAAATAAAAAATAGTCAAGCGGTTCGCCCTGTCCGACCACCCGGTTTCCGGTCCGACCGCCGGTTCGTCCGGTCAGACCACCGGTTCGCTGCAGGACCGGTTCAACATATGTAACCGGACCGGTCAGACCACCGATTCCCGGTCCGACCGGCCGGTCCGGGTTTCAAAACACTGTTTTTATGGGGTAAACATAAAAAAATAATAATGATTGGATTGTTCAACCGAGTTGGACCCACAAAGTAACATATTTTATTTTGGCTCTGATTGTGAAAATAAAATAATATGGATTTACTAATATAAAAATAAAAATGACGATATGAAAAAATTAATAATGATTGGATTGTTCAACCAAGTTGGACCCACAAAGTAACATATTTTAAACGTGACACAAACCACACAACCCGTGTGAGTAACCCGTGTGAGTTGTGACGGTGTTACGGCTAGCCGAAAGAATCCGAAGCCGAACCCTACTACCATCCCACCTTGGCACTATAAACAAATTGAAGAGGATGACATAAGGATCGTGAACGCGTGGGCGTCTGCACATCGCACGATCCTCGCAGTCGCAGATCTCTATTCACCGGCGGCGCGTTCCTCTGACGATATCTGAATGCCGTTCTCACTCCTCGTATTCTATTCCAGATACACGAATTCACTTGTTTTGCTAATTTTATCAGTAATCTGAAATCCAATCGGTGTAGGCGGTGAAGTTTCAGATGAATTATCAGTAACTCATTGTGAAATCCTAGGGTTTATGATCTTCGATCTCAAACCTGCACAGCGGCCGGACGGAATTTCAACGACATCATGCCTGAGAACGCATGTGAAAGCTACTTTCTTCTCCGCGGTGAAACTTCACTCGGAGCTGGATTCCGTACATTTTTGTATTTCTTATCACTTGCTTATTGTTTCATTGGATTATCGGCCATAACTGCGAGGTTTTTCCGGTCAATGGAACACGTTGTTCAACACAGTCGATTGGTGACGGAGGTAGATCCTGTCACTAATATAAAAACTGTTAAACATGAAAAGGTGTGGAACTTTACAATTGCAGATATTTCTCTGCTGGCTTTTGGAACAAGCTTTCCACAGATCTCTTTGGCTACTATTGATGCGATTCGGAATATTGGATCACTTTATGCTGGTGGTTAGTGATTATATTGTTAAACACTATTCAATTTTATTCTCTGTCACATAATTATTTGCAGCTTTGCACATTGAAATTGAAGTTGTATGATACTTGATTGCTTGGTTTTAAAATGAGTGTGGCGCTCAGTTGTGTTTTGATCCCAAAAGCCGATGCACGATGCATAATGCGTCTGCATCACGTATGCGAGGTGTTCGTTGTTAAAAAGTTGTTTATAAATAATATTTTAACTTGTAACTTTTAAACACTAAAATATAAGATATTCTCATTATCTCTGGTCAGATTTGTTTAATCGATGGCCTAACTTGTTCAAATACTCAAACCCATTGGTCAATTGATGGTGGCATTTCGGCATTTGTTCAATCGGATTTGAAAAAATCAGACCTGTTGCAATTGACGATCTAATTTGTTCAAATAAGGTGCCGCATTAGGCCGTATCACACATCAGCTGCATCACATGAGCATCATGTGATATGCACATCAATGGCAGCGATGCTTTCTCATCACTGTATCATGTGATGCATGCATTATGAGCTACTGATGCACGCATTTTAAAACCAAGCTTGATTGAATGAATTTGGTTTAAATGTTTGAAATCTACTTGAATTAATAGGTTTAGGCCCTGGAACACTTGTTGGTTCTGCTGCGTTCGATCTGTTTCCTATCCATGCGGTCTGTGTTGTGGTTCCAAAAGCTGGAGAATTGAAAAAGATTTCGGATTTGGGAGTTTGGATAGTAGAGCTGTTTTGGTCCTTTTGGGCATATATTTGGCTGTACATAATTTTGGAGGTGAATTAAGATTATGTTCGTCATATATGTATCTCTTTTCGGGTTCAATTTGGTCTAGAGTTTGCTAAGATGTCTCAATTTGCAGGTATGGAGTCCAAAGATTATCACTTTTTGGGAGGCCTTGTTTACAGTGCTTCAATATGCATTGTTGCTTCTACATGCTTATGCACAAGACAAGCGTTGGCCCTATATATCTATTTCTCTGTATGACACCATTTTCCATCTTTTTGGGAAGTTTGTTGATAGAAATTTAAGGCACAAAAATTGAAAAAAGCCACTAGCATGTATGTTATATTTCTATTAATCTGTATATTTTTCAGGGAGAGAAGTGAAAGACCAGAAGAATGGGTACCAGCAGAGGCCTCTCCACATAAAATTGGAAATAGTAATTTATCTTTCCAATATGATAGTGATGGAGATAAAGAAATTGCTGATATATTTTCCATCCATGAAGAACATGAGCCAGGTACTTTTGGGTATTTCTTTAGCTTTTTAGCTTTAAACTAGTAATCTATTAACCGAAGGTGTAAAAATACAAGAGAGGGACACCTCTATATATAGAGGAGGAAACCCAAAAAGCGGGCCCATGGGCCGGACTACATTGACTAATACAAATGGGCTCTAACTGTCACTATTATTTACAACTAACATTAGCCAAAAAAAAATTCCCTTAATTAATTTCTTTTTTCTGGTTTTTTTATCTTTTCCAATCCTCAAAAAATGAAAATGTAATTATTAAAATATGTAATTCCAGATTCTACATATCATCATCTGCCTTTAAATGATCCAGAGTCATCTGATAAGCGTATTGAAGAACAAGACATTTATGAAGAATCTAGTGTTGTCTTTCTTTGGAAACAGCAATTTGTTAATGCTGTCAAGGTACCACATATATGAACTATAGTGTCGACCTGTTCATATAAAAAAAAGAACAAAATTTTACACTTCATGCTTTCTTTTTTGCTTTAACAGTTGGGAAACATGAAATTAAGAAAATCAAATAACAGTGGGCTGCGGGTGGGACGGGTTTTATGGGACATTCTTGTTGCTCCATGGAGATTGCTATTTGCATTTGTGCCACCGTATCAGATTGCTCATGGGTGGAGTGCTTTTATTTGTTCTTTGATTTTCATTAGTGGAATAGCTTACATTGTTACAAAGCTCTCAGACCTAATCAGCTGTGTTACAGGTTGGTATTACTAAGTGACCTAAATTAATCTTCCATTTTTGTGTAGCTTATTATAAGTCAAATTTATCACTGATTGCATTTTGTAGGAATCAATAGTTATGTCATAGCATTTACTGCATTGGCAAGTGGAACCTCGTGGCCAGATTTAGTGGCAAGTAAGATTGCTGCTGAAAGACAAACAACTGCAGATTCCGCCATTGCAAACATCACCTGCAGGTTAATAACTGATTTAAGTCTTATCCAATTAGATTTTAATTTACCTCAAACATAAAACATCATTAACACCGAAAGAAACTGGAACATAAGGAGATGTTTTTAACATATCTGAGTTTCGTTCGTGTTTAGGGGGTGTTTATCATTGCGTTTTGAAAGTGATTACCTGATTATTCAGTTTTCAACTCTGATAATCAGTTTCTAATAATTGGATATAGTGATACTCTTCTCATTATCAGATTATTTAGGGGTAAAATAATCAGTTATGATAATCATGATTATCTGATTATGTTTACATGTAAAGATTTTGTTACAGTGAACATTTATGTGGGAATTGGAAAATAAATATTACATTTTTTTATTTTATGTAGTAATTCAGTGAACATTTATGTGGGAATTGGAGTTCCATGGCTGATTGACACAGCTTATAACCTGATAGCATATGGAGAACCGTTACGGATTGAGAATGCCGAGGGATTAAGTTTCTCATTGCTGATTTTCTTCATAACTTCAGTTGGGTGTATTTCAGTTTTAGTGCTTAGAAGGGTTGTGTTTGGTGGTGAGCTTGGTGGTCCTAGGGTCTGGGCTTGGATTACATGCGCGTATTTCATGTTGCTATGGTTCATATTTGTGGTTTTATCCTCCCTAAAAGTCTCTGGCATCATTTGAACAAATGTTTCAGCACAGTTGCATTATCATTCTTTCTGAGTTGCTGATATGTTTTCTTTCCCCAGCTATGTGTTGATAGTTATTATTTTTGTACCATAAGAGGATGCTAGAAATTAAAATGTAAGATATTTCCAAACATTGGTTTATTCTATTGTTTAAAATGTTATTTTTGTCCAATAAGAGGATGCTTGAATCAAATCTAAGGGCATTTGGTTTGTTAGAATTTAACGGAATTGGAATCTGGATTCCATTTCTAACCTGTTTGGTTCACATAATTCGTTGGAATTGAAAGTTAAATGCAAGTGATGACATGTTTGGTTAGGGAATAAATGAGAGGTGCACAAAAAACCCGTTTGGGTTTCCAAACCTTTGAAAATCTACCCGACCCTGTTGTTAAACCGATTTGAGTGAAACTAGTTTGGAACCTATTCAAACTGCCTGTTGAGAACTTATTCAAACCACCAGTTCAAAACTAGTTTAGGTGTTTCAGAAGGTTTGAGTGAACCGGTTTTGTCTGTTGGAAATTTTATATACGCTAAACAACGGCATTATAGCAGTTTATGACCGTTTGGAGATGTTTTATTACTATTTTGTGATCGTTTTACCCCATATGTTAGTATCAATAAGTATTAGATGTATTGGTTCAATCACAACTCTCAAAAACATTTTCTGCTCTCCCAAAATTAAAAAAACGCTCTCAAAAGTCAAAACGCTCTAAAACCAATGGCTTCCTCGAGTCAACAATCATCCGTTTGTGTTGGTGCTTCCTCTAGTGCAGCAACCGTTCTGAGGATTATACCAAGAATGAAAAACCAACATATTTGTGTACATTACCATTTATGTGAATATCAAACTGATTGGAATGAGTTCGATGCAATATTTATGGTATGTTTTTATAGAAGGAATCAAACACGAGTTTGAAAAATCATTGCAAAAAATCATGCAAGGCATTGAAGGGCACTCTGGCTCGAGGCTCGAGGGCAAGCAACAATGTCAAACGAGGGAGGTATATGGACTTTCTACAACCCATGTTTTTAGTGCTAGTAAAAAACGATTTCACCAATATATAAAATTATGTGGTGACACGAATTTATTTTCTTAGGTCCGTATTGGGACGTACCTACTGGATGGAATTCGACTTGTAAAATGTTTGAAAGCGCAATACGACAACTATTTTTACAAGTGTTTCATGAAAAACATGCATTGTGTGTGCGGGTTATAGAATTTCCGGAGGGTTGGGAAACTATTGAATGTATTACCGGGTTACTCAAAGTTTTCTGTAACACTCGAAACCGAGATTATAATAATAAACAAGGAGGGACTTATGATGTCGGGTTTTGAAAAGAAAAAGGCTCCTCTCCCTCCCTCAACCCTAGTCGCCAATACCCCCTCCCTCGTTCCACCTTCGCTTTCTTTTATTCTAGAGGGAGAAAGGAGAGAAAACTAGAGAGAGAAACCGTCCAACTCAAACCAAGAAGAATTCATCGTCGTCGTCGTCATCACGTGATTAAAGGTAACAACTCCTAGATCTCTATTTTTAAGTTTGAAAGTCGGGTATCAGATTTTGGTCATAAAGGTCGGATTTTTACGTGTTAATTAGCCTAAGAGCATTAGATCTAGCCTTGCATGAGTTAAGCAAAAGGTTTGGACGTAAAAAGTTGGAATTTTAAAAATGTCGTTTTAGCAAAAACCCGTGAATGGGCAAAAAGTACGTATGAATCGGCTGAAAATTTATAGTTACGATCGAATGGAAGTTCCGGCCAAACGTTCTCTATTGTAACCTAGTTCGTAGTTATCTCTTCGTACACTCTTAGACGCTTCGTGTAGATTTCCCTTTTTCTTGATTTCCATAGCAGCTACCATGTGAGTTCTAGAAACCACATTTTTACTGTTTTGGGGTGATACGCATGCTCGTTAGAATGATTTATAAGTAAAGGGTTTACACCTATAGAACGTACAAACGTTTACGAATGTTTATGAATGATTACAAACATCTATGAATGCTTGTGAATGCTTATGTTGATTAATGTTTTCAAAAGGAAGAGGGTAACGTTTCTATGAGTCATTACATTGTCTAAATCGGTCATGGTCCCTTCGGGGGTAGACGCTATGTCATGGCCGGCCCTGGGGTAGGCCGAGCCGGGCCCCCGACCAGGGCCTATTTTTTTAGGAGACTAAAATTTTTATATATGTTATATATATATATATATGTGTGTGTGTGTGTGTGTTTATAAATTTTATATACCGGTTTTATATATTGGGACTTTTTTATAAAAACTTCAAAATATATTGAGCTCTTTTTATAGTGGTTGGGCCCTCTTTAATCCTTATAATATAATTGTTGGGTCCTAATCCGTTTACTCATTCTAATGTAAATATTAATGGTTGATTGGTTGGGCTCTAATCCAGTAATCCATTTAATCTTTATAATGTAAATATGTAATGGTTGGCCCTAATCTTTATAAAGAAATATGTAATGTTTGATTGGTTTGGCCCTATATTTTTTTTCTATGTTTATTAATATAACGTTAATCGTCGTTTAAAAAAAATAATAATTTATATATTTTGTTTGTATGGGCCTTTTTTTGGCTCGGCCTAGGCATTTAAATCCTCAAGACCGGCCTTGCGCTATGTTATGTTTTGCCTTTGTGGCTAGCCAAACGGTGATACAACTGGTAAGGAAGTGACGACGATCGCTTTGGGGTGTACGTGACCCCTGTGACTGTTGGCCTATGAGCATGTGACTGTTGGCCTATTAGTCTGTGACTGATGGTCTATTAACCTGTGACTGGAACCTTACGAGATGACGCAAACCTAGACTTTTATGTATGACTGTGATGTGTGTTTATGAAACTTTTATTTATAAAGGTTTACATGTTTTATGTTTGAATCCTTCTTCATATGTTTTATGTAAATAAGGACTCACTCAGCGTAGCTGACTTTTAGTGTGCATATTAAGTTGAGTATAGGTTCCCGAAGAACGCTTGATGGTGCTTGGCCTGAGGGAAAAAGGACGACACCCATGTTGACAACTGACATCCTGATTTATGTTTTTGTGAACCTTATGTTTATGGATTCTAGACAATTATTGTAATGAATGGTTTATGTTCCGCTGCTTTATTATTGAAATTCTGTACTCTAAGAACTATACTGATTTACCAAGTGTGAGGTCTCACGGCCACAACTTTGGGACCTTACATTTTCAAAACGACAACTATTATTTTATTGGAAGTTTATTATTTGACGAGTCTTTTAACACTTAGAAAACACTTTTTTTAATTTGTAGGAATTTAGCCTATTATGATTATGCAAACGGATTCTATATGAAAATGTTAACACAAATGAAAAAGAAATTTGTAAAATATTTTAAAGAGATCCCTTCCGTGTGTCACTGCATTAAACCCAACTCCAAATGTTACCGGGGTTGAAACTTTATTTATATCATAATGCATGATTTGGATTTAGACGAAGGAGACATTAATTTTGCACAAAATACTAAAAGACATTTTAACCAATGTTTTTAAAATTTGTTTGATGTTTATCTATCAAACATACATTAGTCATTGGGTTCAGTATCAAGTAGTAGCTCAAGTAAGAACACGATGATTAATTTATATTACATTAATAGTAAATGGGCTCGCGGTGCCACCCCAAGTAGCGAACTTGAGAGGCATATTGGAACGGATTTTTTATCCGCTATGACTCTTGAAGAAGAATTAGGCTAACTACTGCGGCGATGAAAATTTGTATTTGCTTAAAATACCACTTCGACACGATGGAACGAATACTAGATTCTACAAGTCTTGAAAACGAAATTTAAGTTGAAGAAATACACGAGAGAGGTGTTCAAAGGAAAGACGTTACCACTTTCCGATGAAGAACTCGCTTACGATGAAGCACAACAAAACAACAATAGTTTCGATGAAGATTAAACACTAAATAGTAAAGAACGTGACATGAACTGCAAATTTTGATTAGGTTTAAACAAGAAAGTTGTTGTGATTACAAAAACAAAGGATTACAAGATAGTAGACCAAATTCGAGATGGGTTGATCTTCACAAACAAAGAACAAACTCATAAATAAACTCTACACAAACTGGAGATAAAAGACCCGACCCCCTATTTTTAGACTCTTAAAGTAATTGATAAAAAAAACTGGAGGTAACTCCCCCACTAAGTGAAACTGAACTGCCCAGACCAGTTGTGGCGCCAACCCAGGTCTGACCCAATTCCGACCCACACTTCATCCCGGGTCTCTATCAATACTTCTCTCTCACAGAAACGACTTGTATCTAGTCAGATATGGGAAAACTGAGTTGCTGGTCCTGTGGAAGGGGCTCAATGGTGAGGCTGCGAAAAACAGCCGATTGCTTAAGGTCCGGTGACATCCCTTAGAGTTTGTAATCTCTACCGTTAAGAGTGAACTGCAGAGACATCACTTTCCAGTTAGCCTGAACCTTGTTGAGTGTTGATGTCGAGTACAACGTCCGCTCCACCTAACGCAAACGGGAAAAATCTTGAGATACCTGGAGGTCAGAAATATGCATTGAAATATCCTTGCACCATCATTGCCGCCTCTGCCTCCGTCACATCACTTCTTTAATAATTTGAATAATCACACATGATTATTTTATCAATCAAATACATCACAAATTTCAATTTCAAATCCAATTTCAAATATCCGATTCATTTAAAAGATTCTAGGAATTGAACTTCATCAAATAACACATCCAAACATAGTGAAATAAGACATGATTGAATTGCTCATTTAATAGTTTGGAGTTCAAATTTTACCCAAATAAATGTTTACATGAAGTAGCTACACATAATATATTCTTTTCAAAAAACATCTCAAATGGAAAGAGGGATTACACTACATACCAAAAAAAAATTATTCATTAGACTGCACTTGTACAAGCTGTGACTGGAGCAGGGTTATTTTGTTTTGCAGAACTGTATTTCTTGGTGATGAATCTGCAAATTTTATAAAAAAAATATATACAGCTTAAACCGCAAAAAACCGTGTTTAATAATTAATACTCATAATCAGAAACCAAATTAGTGTCAGTTCACTTGCCTGAAGAAATCCCTCCATAGGAGCTCATACATCAACCAGTTCATCCCAGAATCACCACCATCTTTTACGTTTGAGGCAGCAGATATCGTTCTACATTTTACTCTTTTCGTCAATAAATAATCGCATGAAATACAACATTTTCTTAAGCCGCGTGTTTGGGAATGCATTTGCAAACTGATTATTGCGTTTTCATATAGTAGAAGATATAATCGGTTTCAAGTGTTAGGATCATTTATCAGTTTTGCAAAACGCAATCCCAAACGCCTGTTAAACAACATATACCTAGAAGCGGATTTCTTCAACTCGTCAAACATGGACCGAGGAGAAAGGCATCCCATTGCAAGCCATGGTGAGATTTTGCATGAAAAGTTAGCACCATATACGCTGCTATCGTTACTTCCGTCTTTTGCAGGCTGAGATTTGCATTCAGAAGCAAACTTTTGAAGTCTTTCCAATGCTTCAGTCTCACCTCCAACAAGGCAAGCATTACCACTTGCTTTTGCCTAAACCAACCACGAGTAATAATAATCGCAGCAAATACCATTTTTACAATAAAAATTCATCAAGTTCTAAATGTTAAAATCTTGAGAAAATCACAAAAATAATCATTTCCTTAGTTAGTGTTACACTTGTATAGTCATGTCAGAAACAAATCACTCATTTAGCTACTTAGTCGCGTATCTACTTTTACTCATGCAGTCACATGTTACTAAAAAACGAGATGCGCTCCGATGCGTTTGGTCCCAAAATCCGCAACCAAGAAAACTATATGCACAACATCCTGGTCTTGGTTTTAAATTGTGTGATGCGCTCCGATGCGTTTGGTCCCAAAATCCGATGCGCAATGCGTTTTGTGCGATGCGATCGCATCACGTATGCGATGCACTCTTAATTAAAAAAAAATACTAAACTATTAATTATACATAAAAGTTGTAAAAACATATACTTAAACAAAAAAGAACTCATACAATAAGAAGATAGAATTGCATTTTTGTACTTCTTTTAGCCCACCGATGTATTTTAAAGATTCGACCCAATTTTACATATTGCAATGCATCATACGCATATTGCGCCCCATCGTCGCAACATGAGCGCATCATCGCATTGCAACAGATGCAGCGATGCGCTCTTTACACCGCATTACACATTATGCCGCAATTTAAAACCAAGATCCTGGTGCATAGAATCTTCCCATGTACAAGAGGCACATCTCATTGCTGCGCCTCCTGTACACCCATCGCCTAGGCGTTGGGCCTTAGTGTCCGCCTCACGCCTAGACGCGCTTTTAAACCAAGCACATGTCTAACTTTTTTCATCAATAATAACTTAAACTAACATGACATGCGACACCTTATCGCGTATCCATTCACGCACGTACTATTCACATACACAATAAAATATTTAGGCGCGCAAAAGTAGACACGCAACTAAAAACTCCTACATATAACCAACTTCTCTAAACCCATACCTGACTCATTGTAGCAGTAGGATTCAAACCCAAATCAACCAAAGACGGAATCTCACCAACCTCCACATCACTGCCAGCCGGCAACCCTCTCAACTGATCAACCACCTCAACCGTCTTCCTAACCTTCAACCCCTTAACCTTCTCCCTAAACCCCCCGTAATTCGTCGGCATTTCCTCCAACTTAAACGGCAAATCATCAACATGGTACAATGTGCTTCCCCAGTAGTACTTCACATCCACCCCCTCATCTTTCAACACCCTTTCAATCCTCTCCTCACCCTTCACCTCATCATGCGACACCTCGCGGTGCGCGTAAACCGCTTCCGCCCCAACCGCCTTAACCAATTCCGTTATAACCGTTTCTGGTTTCCCAATCCGTACAATAAGGTCCGACCCTCTGGCTTGAAGATTTTTTCTCAAATTCGCAACCGACTCGATTAGAAACGAGGCGCGGTACGGCCCGGTTTTATCGAACCCGGATTTGGATTTCCCGTAGTCTCTCGGGTCGAAGCAGAAAACGGGTAAGACCGAGATTGACTCGTTGGCGGCGGAAAGAGACTCGTTGTCGTGGACGCGGAGGTCGTTGCGGAACCAGACGACGGAGGTGCGGCGGGAGGCGGCGGCGTTGGAAGGGTCGGAGGGGCGGCGGGGGTTAAGGGATAATGGGGTTTGGAGGGGGTTTGCTGAGACAGTGGATTTGGATTTGGATTTGGATTTGAAGAAGGGTTTGGGGGAGGTTAGGGTTAGGTTTAGGTTGTAGAGGGAGGAGATTTGGTTGGGGATTTTGAGGGATTTGGGGGTGGGGTGGGGGGTTTTGGGGGGGAAGGTGAAGTGGGTGGGGAGGAGGGTTGAGAGGGAGAGGGTGATGGAGGTGAAGGGGGCGATGGGGAGGTCTTCTGATGGGGTTTCGGAGTTAGGGTTTTCTGTTGGGTCTTGGGGTTTTGCTTCCATTTTTGTACGGATGATGGAGAAGATAAGCTGGTGTGGGCTATTTTGTGAGTTCTGGTTTATGTGGTTTTTCAGTGGCGACTGGCGAGGATAACGATGATGCCCGTGTTTTTAAAATAGGTAGAATTTCATATATATCCTTAGAAACTTACAAAATATCATATATATCCAAACCAAACTTTAAATATCATATATATCTCTCTTTAATAAATTTTAACTTAATGACAAGTTTACCCTTTTATATTATACTATTATTTTAATCTCTCTCTAATTCATCCACTAAAATAGTCGGCTATTCATCTCCAATAGCTTCGTCCATTCGGAATAATGGTTAGTATTGTTCGATTGTCCTACCTTAACGATTGGAAAAACCTGAGTTAAATCGATTGTCGAGTAAACGTAAAATCATCACTTTTAATCCAATGTTTGAGAAGCAATCACTTGTTCAATCATCAATTATTTAATTTGTTACCACTCATTCACACATCAAATATTAATTGTTTAAGTCTTTAAGAATCAATCGTCCATTCACACACCAATTTTGGTTGTGCAAAGTAAAACGTAAAACAACAGTAGCGACTTTTGATTCCAAGGCTTTTGATTCACAAATTTTAAATTGATAGTTTTCACAATTTTTTATTCATTTTCAAAGCAATATAGCGACTTTTGATTCACTACAAATTTTAATTCATTGTTTGATTTTTTTTATTCATTATATGAATTAAACCGTGATAAGAAAATGATGTAAATAGAAGAAATATAAAAATGTTAGAAATCACTACAAAAACTACTGAAAATCATAGCAAATGTCTACAATAAATCACTTTAAATTTATGTAGGAAAAAACGAAATAAAAAATCATAGTAAAAAAGCAAAAAAAAATAAAAAATAAAAAACTAAGTTATAAAACGAGTAAATATGAAATTTTGATAAATATAAGGGTAAAATGGTCATATTCTAGATTATTTTTTATGAAGTATATTAAAATGGATAAATTTGATATTTTAATTATTAAAGAGGGATATATATGATATTTAAAGTTCAGTTTGGATATATATGATATTTAGCAAGTTTGTAGGGATATATATGAAATTCTCCCTTTAAAATATATTTCTTTTTTTTTTCCTCGCTCTTTATTGAATTAATTGAAATTATTTATTATTAATTGAATCTCCAGTATTAACGGTCGAATAAACTGTGTAATACACGAGTTAAATAAAATATAATATAATTTGTTAATACATATAATCGTCAAAATAATTTTTATAAATGTATATTGATATGACAGTTATAAGTTCTGCTAAGTTAATTTCAGCTTTGTATTAATTTTTTTATATAAAATTGATGAATTTTAATTTACATTAAATTCATTTGGTTAATATTATAATAACTATACAAAATTAATAATAGGTATCTATAATTAGATTTATATTAAATATTTAAAAATATTTTTTTTAATATCATTATTTAATATGAGATTGACGGAAAAAACATGTTGAGAATATACCAGAAAGTGACACGTATTCCCTATGATTTTTATTTATTAATATAAAACTTATATTATCTTATGCAATATTACCTCATTTTTTGGGAGATTTACACAATTATCACTTATCGGGAAGTCTATGTGTTAAAAATTAAATCTTACATCTTTTCAATTTTTTTCTGAATAAATCAGTTTAGTTATAACAAATGTTAAGCCAATTGATGCTATTAACGTTTTTTTTTCCTTTACTACTGGTGACCATATATTCTCCTGATATACATGTTAAAAACATGTTAGCTTATGTTGATTAATATAGAGTTTAATTAACTATACATAAACCTTTCGTTTTCAAAACATCATTCCATTTACATTTCTATAACGCAGTGGGTGTGGTTGAGGTTTCGACACCACCACTTGCCACCTCATCTCTTTCCTGAGATGAACACCAACCCCACCCACGCGGCTTTGATGGGGTATTATCATGTTAAGCATACCATATTGTTTCAAGTTTGATGTACAACTTATTTAGCTTAATGTACAACCAAAAATGTGAGGGATATGTAAGGTGACCTTTTTAATGTTTAGGAATAAAATGAGAAATTTGATATGATACTAGTGTGAAAGAAAGACAGTGTTATGGATGTGAGGAATGTTTGGAACGACACCCTTCACTCTAAGGAAAACAATTATCGTAACAAAAACCATTGTAATAATACATTTGGCAAAGGACAGACGTATATCCAACTTAAATAATACAACTCATTCTTAATGTATTTAAACATTTAAATAAAGAAATATATCTTCACTTCTCCTTTTTCTTTATGGTTGGGGTGGGGGGTCAAAAATCCCAGAAACTGCAACGAAATATAAAGATAATACGAATTACAACTTCAATGATGGTCGTTCATGTTCCAAAATTAGTTCCAAGTTGATAGTCAGGACCCTAATCATCATTATCTTCGATACGCCGCACTTCCTATGTTTATGTTCTTGTCAACACTTCATACCCTTTTTAAGCTTGATTGGTTTTATGCTCACACCAGGTTTCTTCACCACCTGTCATAATATAAAACAAATTTAACATTTATACAAAATAACATGTTTTTATTTTTCTTCTTTATTCCCAAACATAATTATAAAAAAAGTAAAAAATGCATACTTCAGGGCGATTAAGTGGCCCGAGTGCGGTTGCAGGGTTGAACTCTGGCCCGAGAGGCATACGGTTACTCTGTTCATAATGCTCCTTGTTCTTAAATGGATAAGGTAACACCTTTATCTGCAACTTTTCAGCCTGCAAAAAAAAAATTTTAAATAGCTTCATTGATTTCATATTAATACATAAATATGTTGAAGTTTGTAGTCATTTGTTTACTTTACCTTTTTATCGACTTTTTCTGATATAATTACATGCTTAAGATTCGCATCGGGTCTTTTCTTAAGGTCCTCGTCCCTCTTCTTTTTGGCTCTTTCATGTTCTGCCAACATCCAAGACGGTAACCCTCTCTTTTTCTGTATGCGGGTCCACTGGCCCCAGCCCGGAAGTAAAACGGGCTTTTCAGGTTCTGGGTTCTCCTCATTCATAACTTCTTGTTTCTCCATCTCAAAATCTTCCTCCACTTCATCACCCGCAAATGCCCGCCTTATGAGATCGTCTTGTGATGGCAATTCATAATCTGTACCAGATGTTATAACTCCATCCACCATTCGGGTTTCGCCATCTGTATCACTATCATCATCTCCATGCTTCATATGAACACAAATATATAATAAAAGTAAGACTTTATTCAAAAGAAATAAGAAACATATTAAACATGTAATGTTAGATTATACAAACTGTGCTACAGTGCTACCTCTGTGTCTGTATCCTTGTTAGAAGCCGATTCTACAACTTTTGACTTGTTGACTTTAGCTTTTTTCTCGCTTTTTACCGGATTAGAATCCTTCATATCCCTCTTCTACAAACAAAGAAACATAGTTTAGAACAAAAAGACAAATCTGCTCATAGGGTTGCAAACGAGCCTAGTTGCTCGTGAGTTACTCGAAACCGGCTCGCTAAAAGCTCAAACTGAGCCAAGCTTAAGCGAGCCCGAGCCCAAGCTTCAAAATACAGAGCCTGACTAGGCTCGTGAGCCTAACAAGCCCCTAATATATATAAATATAACAATTTTTATTATACATAATATATATTATTATATAGAAAAATAACTAAATAATATATATGAAATTATATTTTTATTTAGATATATGTATATATAAATAAAATAATTAAATATTTAATAAATAATAAACAAGCGGAGCCCGAGTCAAGCTCGAGCTTAGAAAAGTAATAACGAGCCGAGCTCAAGCTTCACAGATAGAGCTCCAAAAAATCCTATCTTGAGCTCTCTTAAATTAAACAAGCCAAAAGCTTGAGCAGCTAAGCTCGTTTATGATCGAGCAACTAAGCTCGTTTGTACTCCTATTTGTTCACAATTTCAGATGACTGCATGTACCTTCTTTGAGGTGTTGGTAGAGAACAGAGAAACTTCATATGCAATCTTAGGCCCTGAATCTGTGCTGATATCATCAAAGCTCTATATCCAACCAAAACACAAAAATTTGTCACACGATTTTTTAAAAATTTTCCATTCCTAAGAGAAAAGTCAAAAGATTTTATCACCTTAAACAAAGGGTCATGCCCAACCTCAGACTCTTCTCGGAGAATATTAGTGTCAATAGTGACATCTTTCTGTGTTGTCATCATGTCATGTTTATCCTTAACATCTTCATTGATGTCACCATCATCTTCACTATCCGTATTATCAAAGTAATTATCTTTGTTATTAACCTTAATCTTGGACTTTGCCACCTGTTTCTTTTGAGCACCAAATACCTTTCTACCACCTGAAGAACCTACATTATTTTTTAAATCATCATCACCCTCCAACTGCTTTAAAGAAGAATCAAATTCTTGTAGAGCAAGTCTAGCTTCTTCATCAGCCGCCTCTTTTTTCTTCTTCTGCCCACGAACCTGCCCGAATGAATTAGTTAAAAGATATATACTTCATTTAAAAAAATATTAACATTAAAATAGCAAAATCTTACCATGAAAGGTAAAGAAAGGAGTCCTGATTTAGGCATGTCATCCTCTTCGTCTAATACTTCAAGTGTCCTCTTTTTTCCTTTCTCTAGCAAATTTAGTTTTGATGCATCATCCTCATCTCCCGAGATGTCATCATCATCATCCATGCTGTCATCACTGCTACTATCTTCATCATACATGGAATTTCTTTTTCTAGTTAAAAGAGCATGCTGTTGAAGCTGTTCTGCTATAGCAGCCCGTGTTCCATCATCTTGAACATCAAAACCACGTTTCTTGATTCGTTTAGCCCATTTAGAAGTGTTCTTGTGCTTCTGAGTCATACGTTCCTGCAATTTAAAAAATGATAAATTAAGGTCACCATTTTAATCCTTTTTAAGAAAAAGAAGGGTCCTGTCTTTTACCTCAGCTCTCTTAAACTCCTGCTTCTCTGCAAGTTCTTTAGCAGGTTCAGCGTCCATTTCAATATCAGTAGACCCAATTTTTGATTTATCTTTCTTTAACAAACGACGATATGTTTTGGATTTTATATGTTTAATTCTTTTCGACTTCAGTTCATGGCGGAATAGAAGATTCCGCATTTTAGCAAGACGGTCCTGGCGTTCTTTCACATCTTCTGCTGATACCTGGTCAAACATGCACAGTGCTGCAGTTAAAATCAAACAATGGGTTTCGATAAAGGACCAAATGCATAAAAAGGTAACAGTTTTCATCAAACTTCTACTCTAGGTAACATACTATGTTCTCACTAACCAGTAATATTTCATAGAACAGAGAAAAAAATATAGTTTCTTACCCAAAAATAGAAAACCTTTTAGAAGTTAGTACCTTCTTAAGTGAGAAGATCTTATTTAATCTTGTTTTATGCAATTAGCCCATTTGAAAACCAATGGAACCAAAAATCAAGATTTAGTAAGAAAACTGAACCATACCTTGTTAAGTTCTAAAAGCCGTGCACCATCACTCCTATGAGCATCTGAAAGTTCTTTAGCATTTATTAATGAATCCATTTTCTTTTCAAATTCAGTCCTGGGCCTAAATTCAGAAGCTATTGCACCTACAGTGGAATAGCCCACATCTATATCTTCATCAAAGTAAATAGTAGGTGCTTCTCTATTTTTCTTCACTAACGGTTCATACTCGGTTAGTTTCTTTTTTGAAAAAATATAAGTACTTCTTCTATCCACTTTTTGTTGTTGTGGTTTTGGAAGTGGGGGTAATATGGACAATGACTTTTTATTCATTCGTTGCATGTCTTTTCTAATTTTGCTAAATCCAGGTTTCCCATGAAGGGGATTCAAAAGATCATCAATGGTAATGCGCCCACCACCATCCAAGACATCACGGCTTGGATTGAACTCATTTTCTGGGTATGCCTCGAATACTACAACATCTTTTTTCTTCTTCTTGCCTGCAAAATTATAACAAATGATCATGAATTGAATTTAGAGGATGTATGGAAAATCTTCAAAAACTTGAATTACCTTCAAAAGCATCAACAGGTAGGCCAGTGATATCTTGCAACATCCTTGCATGCTTCTCATCATCATCTTCATCACTATCACCATCTTCATCATCTTCATCACTGTCTCCTTTCTTGGATCCCTGTTCTTCTTCATCATCATCAGATGCAACATCTTCATCCTGTCAATACAAGAACAGCACACCAACAAAAAAAATGTTGGTCAAACTGACGCAGCAAAACGACCATCTTTCTCATCACATTCTTGGTTATAAAAAGTGTGAGGCACTCCAAGGCGATTAGGTCCCAAAAACGATAAGTGAGGCAAGAGCTTCACGTACGCGAGGTATTGCTCTACGTACAACCAAATAGCTTTATGTACAATCAAAAGTTACATATCTCTCATCTACTTTACATATATCAGTCGCCTTCATCAAATAAACCATTCATAATCTCTTCATCCCTTTGCCATTTTACATATCAGTCTTCCCTAGACCTTAATTTTGTCCAATTTTGACACACGTTGCAAGAAGCGATGGCCTCCAGCCCTGAAGCGTTTTTCCGATCGCCTCACGCACACTTTTTAAAACCAAAGCCACATTAAAAAGCATAACATTGCTAAATCTATAATTTTTCACATTTAAACCACCTAATAGCTACCAGGAACTTAATAGCAAAATTGCTTACACCAAGTCATCAGAAATTCACTACTCCAATCACCTAAGTCAAGAAACTACATCACACTATGCCTAACAATAAAAAATGTCACTTCTATCAAAATGAAAAACAAATCAAAGCATACAAGTTTTTGTGTACTTAAACCTCAAAATCAGAACATGATAGACTTATAGAGATAAAACTTAACTTAAAAAAACTGTAAAATAAATAGGCTACCAAATGATATAATAATGTCAAACCAATCTCAAATCCAAATAGTATTCAGTTCATAACAATTGTTACAATAATTGAGATAATATTCATCAATTAGAGATAAAATTAACGCCATTGACACAATAATAATAATAATAATAAGTAATTAATCAAAAAATGCAAGAGCAATTGAAGTATGATGAAATTACCTCAAAATCCTTGGGGAGCTGGTACTCGAAATTCTCAACGGGATCGTACCTGCGGTTCTTCTTCAACTCTTCATCTGGAATCTTTTCTTCGTATTCGTAGACGTCGATATCGTCATCGGATTGGATCTCTTCATCGCTCCGGTCGCTAGGGTTTAGGAATTCGAGCTCTTTCTTCAAAGCGTTTGGTAAATGAGGACCTTTCTTCCACTGCTTCTCTTTGCCTCCTTTGTTACGCTTCGCCGGTGCTAGGTTTTTCTTCCTTTTCGTTTCTGTCATCTGTTTGCGGTGTCGGACGGCGAGAGGAGGTTATTGGTGCTGCTGCGGCGGCGGTAACACAGGTTGAAGGTTTTGCTCTATTCCTCAGGTCTAGGCATAAATAAAGAGTTATTTTTGTATATTGATTTTATTTTTAAAAACATATAGGATTTACGGAAACAGTCCTTATACTTTCATTCAGTTTGCAAGTTTGGTTAAACATTGAATTATTTTTGCAAACCTTAATATAATCATAATATCATATTCAGGTAACAACTAAAACTTATAATCATTGATTTTATTACATAAAAAAGTTATTAGGAGGACCTAAAAAGGATTTAAGATTGTAATTTTGATTTAAAAATGAGACTTGTGACGGAATTTCGTGAGTTCATGTATAATATGTTTGTGTGTAGCAAAGTAGATTTTCAGCTAGTTTTGTCAGTTATAACAGTTCACTATATTTATGTGTGTTTGCATGCTATATGTTTCATTTTTATGTTCACGCTTATTGAAAGATAGAAAACATTGTAATTTAATAGTTGATACAAAAGAATAATTGAACGATCTAAAAAAACAATAGTATATGTGTATCTCCAAAGTATTGTACCCACCAAATCACACTTGTACCCTTTGTCGCTCTTTCCATCAAGACTTACTTTGAATACAACATATATTCGTGTAAATATTATTGGATCATTTTCAAATCAAACGTAATTTCAAATTGCCTTTTATAAAACTTAATTGTTCGTTATACGAAGTAGCGAACATGCTCGCGAGAATTGAGTGTTGTTTTTACGTCCAAAATCACAATCATAGACTCATTTGGATTATGCCAAAAAAATGTTACCTTTACGATAGACCACAAGTTATGAGTATGTTATACGCAGTAACGATCTATAAAGAACAAACTACTTGAAATTTATTTCACATGTGCAAACATTCGTGAACATTTGATCATAAGCCATAAAAGTTACAATCTTAGGTTATTTTGTAATTTCCCTTGATATTATTAGTACAAGAATGTTTGACTTATAATATAATCATTGAATTATTTTGACAAATCATTTTGGGCCGATTTTGCTTTTCATGTTTGACACTTTGAAGTTTGACCGGCCTCGCAATACTATACGACACAATATACAAAATAATAGCATGCCCAACGCTACAATTATACTAGTCAAAGGCTCAACGTGCGTGCAAGGCGCAAAGATGAGCATGTCACCTGAACAATGAGGGTGCACCAAGCGTTTAAAAAGCATCTGACTTAGGCAAGCAAGGCACAAGTGATTTTTAGTTGTCTTAGAGATGTTTTAGGTTGATTTACGCTTTTTTAGGCTAGTATAGGGTATTTTAGGCTACTTTGGATCGTTTTTAATTTTTTTTATACTGTTTTAAACTAGTTTAGGCCCTCAGACAAGTTTTTTTAAGATTCAAGCTCGAATTTTTCAATATTTTTGCCCCTTGCGTGTGGCGGTTTTGCATTTCACCTTTAACTACTACCAATCTTGCAGTGTGCATACAAGACAACCAGTTTCCGAATTGCAAATTGAAGTCCTGCAACCAACATAAACAATGCAAAACACTGTGTTTATAATACCAAGACACAACATATACATATTTTACACCAAAACTAACTATATATCCCACAGTGATTTAGCCATTATCTCAAAACATGGGACTCTCATGGTGAAACTTTCCCCTCAGAAATCAGAACAGCAAAAAAAACTGAAAATAGCAACAAAGTCGCTTTTAAATCGCTAACGGTTATTTCTTGAAATTGAAATTAACATGAACAACGTAGCGCATCCTGATCTGGTCCACATTGTAAGTAATATACTCATTGTATAGTAAACTAGCCTGCAAGAATCAATAGAATGCTTGGAACATAAGACACCTCTAATAACTCCGTTTATTATATAACCAAACAATAAATAACAAGGTAATTAAAAGTTCTCACCTTTGAACTTAGTTGCTTTTTGGGCCGTCCTAGTGGAACCACAACACCGTCATCAAGAGTCTCAATCTCAGACATATCTGGTGCAGTAGCCCCGACTCCTTTCGTGCTGCAAAACCATTTTCCATTAAATATTATTTAACCTTTATAAATTCTTAGATAATAGCTAGTCAACAAAACCATGTGTTCTGTACCACTACTATATTTCATTACATCTTATAATTTGAACTATTAGTGTAAAATATGGATAAAGAGTAAAACCTTAATTTTCCTTGTGGCAATTTGTCAGCATCATAGTTGGCTGTTAGTAGCTCCGCCATTTCACCGAGAGCGACCTAATTAATGAGAAAAAAAGTAATGTTATTTTACTGGCAAATTCATATTAATTAATCAACAAAAGGAACATTAAGTTATATGAAAAAAAATATATTTATATAGAACATGAAAAACCTCGCACAAAAGCAGCACACCAGATGAAGATTGTTGAGTTGCACAGCAATAGTTTGCACTTTTTGAGAACATGTCCGCAAAATAAACACCTTTTCCAAACATGTAGCCTGTTACCGGTGCTTCTGGTGGAGCAATTCGCAAACCTAGTATTTTGTTTTGGAACAATATTTAGTCATTTAATTTGCAAAATGTAGGTGTGTGCGTACATACATAAATGTATATAGGGTGAGGTTCATTACAAAACACTAAATTATTGCAAGAACAAAAAGAACAAACCTAAATTGTTTAATTTTTTATTAATGCTTTATATTTTATAATAAATTTACTTCATACATACAAATGTACGTAATGTAATATATATATATCTATATCTATACTATATAATAAATAAAGGTTTTACTGCCACGTGTCGCCTCCATATTCATCCTCATAGTATTTTTCCCGCCTCTCTCTCTTATTAAATGCACATCTATTTTTTTAATAATCATATCTTTTTAAGAAAACACTAACTATACTAATAAAACATATTTATTTTAAATTATCACTTATTATAACAAACTTTGAAATCTAATTATGTAACTTTTATTTTCAATCAAATAGTAAATGAAAGTCAAATTACATTAAATAGTAATTAACGTATTTTCGAAACTCAATTATATATTAACTTTTACGTATTTTAAATTTTGTTTTGTATCCTTAGTATATGTAATACATTTTTTTTACACATGTAAAATATATACATCAAGATTTAAAAATTTTATGTATTGATATTTTTCAACCCGTGTGTAGTACACGGGTTCTAAACTAGTATATATATATATATTGAATTTCATGAGAGATTAATAAACATTGCATCTCAAAACATTTTCTTAAAATTTTAAAATTTTAAAGATTGAGAAAATGAATGATTTATTTTTGTTCTCCATTTTCTGGCAATATATAACTTCTGCATAGATCCCTCCCCTATTACCTATATATATGTGTGTGTGTATATAAATGGATAACAATGACACCTTGAGACAAGATTCCAGTCCAATTTGATAGCCGAGAACCATGCCACAACAGCATCCTATTTTTTGTATTAGAGAACTGTTTATCATGAAATATAGGATTTTAGAACCAAGATAATCATGATAATGTAATTCTAAAATTTAGGATTTAAAACTATGAAGATTGTTTCAAAACCTTGCTGAAGCGATCAGCTTCTCCATGCCTTGAGGTTCTAAAAATCTGAACAATTTCAACACTATAATTTGTATGTGTCTTTGCATGAGTGTTCTTCATGTACTTTGCAATCTAATGATGGTTAAAGAAAGATTATATATTATTATGCAGATATGTACCACAAAATGTAAAATTTTCTAGCATTATAGTTGGAAGCTTATTTACATTTTAAAGAGGATAGACGAAGCAAACTAACCATGTGAAATTCTTTGGAATCGACTTCTACGGGTGTCAATTCACAAGAAAGCCTTTCATAACATGAAAACAAGGGGTCTTCCTGTTGCAATGAAATATAGCAAATTTAAATTGAATTAGATTATGTGAAAATGAAAAAAAGACCTTTCTAGAAGGGACTAAAAGAAAGAAATTGTCATATAACTTAGGTTTTATATGTTTCATATTACATTCTTAGTATTCGATCTCATTTTTACATGATAATATAAAAAAATTCGGATAAGCATTACCTGTGTCCCAGCATTGTCCTCAAGCAACTTTGTTGCGACCTCAATTTCACCAAGAGCTTCAACCTTCATATAATGAACATATTGCAGTCATGGCATATGAAAAGGGGGCATACACACACACACATCTATATATATAGAAAGAGAGAGAGTTACCATTTCCAGCTTGCGTTTTAACTTTTGAGGGGTATCAATCACGAACTCACGCATCTTTTTGAAACCAAAATCATGGGGAATAACTGTGTAAAATTCTCTGCATTTAAGAAAGTTAACAGTTAATAGGAAATATCTTGGTCGTCAGCCTTTTATTCTAAAAAATGAAGAAGTATGCTATGGAACTGGAAAAGCATATGACCTTAACTTGTCTGAAGAACATATGGAACAAAATTGGTGAGACATAACAAGAAAAATAATAATCAAAGAACAGGTACTGGAACATACCCACTTAATTGCTCAAGCTTTTTTCTATCATATTCACCAATCACATCAGCAACTCTCTTCAAAACCTCATAGCCCTATTTTTCCAATAATGTCAGTCATATTATCATCAGAATGCTTGAGAAAGGCAAAATATTTTCATGGTGAAAACTATTGCAACATGACAAATATCATAATTATAAGATGCTATGTATGAAAATGCTAAAGTACAAACTCAATCAAGTGTAACGGATATGATAAGTAAACCACTATTGTGTAGTAAAAGATGAAAATTAACCCTCAAGATTGGAATAACTAACCTTTAAAATTGTAGCTTTTCTTAGCTTGCCAAGTGGCAACTTTTCAGCATTGTAACCTAAAATACAGTGTCCAGTCACATAGAGAAGTAAAAATTACCAAGCTATAAAACAAAGAATAAATATCTTCACAGAACTACTAGTTTCCACAATATTTAATACAAGTAGTGTTATATATGCTTATAAAAACTATATTATTATACATGATATGTTTTTTTCTTAATAAAGCAATTTTGGATATTGTATGCATTAAAGATGCACGACGTTAAACACATTTGACCCTTTTTCCTTTTAGCTATTAACAGTTAAGAGAAAAAACATAACCAAAATTGCCACCTCTACTAAAACCTGGATTCAGATATAAGGTGGCATTTGGTTTGGAGTCAGAAATTGCCATGGATATGGGTTTGATAGTAGAGTGAAATGGGTATTGGTATGGGTATAGTTACTTGAAAAGCAATGTTTAGTTTAATTATTAAAGGGGGAGGAGATGATTTTTTACAGGAAAGAAAGAGATGTAGAATCATGAGGAACGATGAGAATGAGCTTTCCATACCCAACTCCCTTGGTGGGTTTGGAGTAACCAATTTGAAGGGTTTCATTCCCAACTTTAAAACCCATCCACTCAAACTACACACCTTCTATCATTCCCAAACCCTCAGTAAAGGAGTGGAAAATAAACCTATTTCCATCATTTGCTGCTTCATCATACTGACATTGCAAATAAGAGATATGAACTTTGCAACACGAGCCTCTAGTTTCGTTTCTCGAGGCTGAATATCCACTTTACTGATGGGCTTTTCTAGTGCCTGCTCAAAATCATCACGCCTCTAAATAAGATCAGAATAACTGTAAAAAATGCAAATATCATTCTAAAGCGATCAATTAAAATCAACTCACAATGGTTTCATTCCCTGCCTCATTGTAGTCCATTTCCAACCAAGTATAAAACTTAGGGTGAGAAACAAAAGCTTTACGGTCTGACCAATAGTTCTTAGTCTTTGCAAAGAACTTTTGTTCAAACTCATCTAATACTGACTGCACACAGGTGTAGGGACCATGCAACTTATCTTGACCCTTCACACCAACCCTACCCCATCTATTGTAAACCAGATATGTAGAACCATCATCAGATTCTGCAAGTAGTTCAGTTAAATATATACAGTTAAAAACATAGTCTAGGCTGTATGTTTTCTCCTGATAAAAGAATTGGGAAGTAACCTAGTGCTTGTATGATGTAAAACTTGTTATTGTTATCCCCAACATTTGTTTGGTTCAATGTGGCATCATAAATATCATCACCCTGCATTTAAAGTTTTACACAAAACAAAATAAATAGGGTGAACACCAGAGTGATAAAATCATGCTTTCTTGTACCAATATAAGTATTACCCGTTGCAGTACATGGTACTGAGACTTAACATGATCCGGTAACAATTGATCCAACACAGCTGAACCTTTCTTTGTAGCCTTAACCAGCTTCTCCTTCTTGTTCTCATTTGTATCTTTTTCCTCTTCAATCTCTAAAGCCACCATAATATTATTAAAAAGATTTCCCAAAACATATTATTCAAAATCTATTAGTTTATTTATGTAACACCCTAGTCAAATCCCACATATATCGTGTGCCCCCCTCAAATACCACCAACGCGATTTGGGAGCATTGTCTCATACCAAAATCTTGGTTTTAAAAAGCATGAGGCGCACCAAGGCGGTAGTGTCCTGAGCTGAGGCGCGAGGCACAAAACACAAAAGGGCAACGCTTTTCATAAGTGAGGCGCAATTCATAACATAAACTTTTTTTATTTCTCATAGGTTTCTAGCATCACCTACCCAGAATTTATAGATAAATAAGCTCTATGTATGGTTTAATATATAAATAACCTATCTATAGAACCTAAAAAGCTATATGTACAACATCCTGATGCACAAAACCTTCCCCAATACAAGAAGTGCGCCTCACGTTGCTTTTTCATACGCCTTGCACGCTTTTTGTGTGCTTTTTGTATAGCTTGCGCCTGAGATCGCCTTGCCTCTAGGCGCGCCTCAGTCGCACGTTTTAAAACCTAGAGACAAATCCGTAAGCTCTTTACAGGTAAAACCGACAGTATTGGTTGGTACGAGAGGCCGGACGTTACAGATCATCCAAAGAACTATATAATATGAGCACTCAAATCTACCTTATGAGTAAGCCATGTGCCTTCTTTGGCTTAATAAATTGTTCCATAAATAAATCTATTTGAGGATCATAACAAAGTGATCCTCACCAAAATTTTTAAACATTTACATAGTTTCTTATTAAATCCATCATACTTCTATCTACTTGTTCAACAACAAAGCAAAAAATGAAACTACCTTCAACAATGTTCTGAGTGTTCGTCTGTGAATCTTCACACAGCCTCTCTATGAGCTCTTTCTTCGATCCACCAGTAGAAACACCACGAAGAGAGGCTTCTTCACGCAACTGCTTGATACTCAAACTCCTTAAATCACCGATTGCCCTAATTTTCGAAGACGCACATTTAAAATCCCCATCCGCAGATTCTTCCCTCGCTCTCTTCTCTAACCTATTATCTGAATCCGTAACAGGAACAGACTCTTTACGAATAGCACATTCAAGCCTCTTCACCTACGAAAATGCGAATCTAACTCTCAACATTTGATGATTTTGTAGTGAAGTAAGAAGCAGAATTCGAAAGAAGAGCAATTAGCGTACCAGTGTGGTTTTGATTCCGGTGGTGCTGAGGCCTCTTTTAGAGAGTTCGTCTCGGAGTTCATCGACTTTGAGCTTACTCGCCATTAATGGTGGGGATGAAGAAGTGAACAGAAGAAGGGGGGGTTTAGTAGAGCTTGAAAAGCTTCCTGAGGAAGATAAATGGGGGACGAAGTGTTTAGCACGATTTGCGCGCCACTTCCGACTATGAGATCGCTATGTGTAAAATTGTAAAACAGCATTCGTTAAAGAAAGTATTAATAAACTAACCTAAAATGATGAGTTTAGGTTAGGGATTTCATGTTAGAAAAGTGTGCAAGGTTATGGTTTTGTAATTTTGAGGTCGCGGGTTAAAAGGGTTAAACAGTTGTTTAAGGGTTCATGACACTAACTCTGTTAATTTTTTCTGTTAAGTTTAGAACATTTACTCATTTTATTTCTAAATGAATTATTTTAACTTTTTCAGTTCAATAAAAACTTTTTTTAGGTTTTTTTATAAAACTTTTTTCTACTTTTTAAAAACGTTTTCTTTTACCTTTTTAAAATTATCTTTTTAGTTTTTTTTTTTAAAAACGTCTTTTTTTTAACCCTTTTAAAAATGTTTTTTAACTTTTCTAAAAAAAATTTCATAAAAATTGTTTTTAAAAACATTTTTCGCTTTTTTTATAAAATCGTTTTTTAGCTTTTTCGTAAAAAAAAATTAACTATTTTAAAAACGATTTTTTTTACTTTTTTAAGTGAACTATTTTTTAAAATAGTTTTTTAAAAATAGTGAACTATTTAAAAAAAGTTTTAAAAATAGTTAAAAGAACATTTTACGAAAAAGCTAAAAAATATTTTTATAAAAAAATGTTTTTAAAACCGTTTTTTATGAAAAAAAAACTAGAAAAGTTAAAAAAAACGTTTTTAAAAAGGATAAAAAAGACGTTTATACGAAAAAAAAACAAATAAATGATTTTAAAAAGTAAAAAAACGTTTTTAAAAAAGTATAAAAAAGTTTTTTTATGAAAAAGCCTAAAATTTTTTTATTGAACTGAAGAAGTTAAACTATTTCACTTATAAATAAAATGAGTAAAATGCCCTAAACTTAACAGAAAAAACTACCAGGATTAGTGTCATGGACTGAAGTAGTTATAAAAACACAACTTCAGAGGTTGATATGTTAAAAAAAAAATTTGAACTAAAAGGGTTAAATATAACATGAAAATTTACTCTATAAATTATTTTGTTAGATGTTAATGATTATGTAGCTTTATCAGTCACAACCTCCCCATCAAATGCTAGATTCGATCTCTAAATGTTATCGAGAAAAAAGAAGTTTTTATAGCCATTGTTGTTTAGAAAGCGAAACTATTGCAACCAGCTTTTGTGTAGGATAAGCATTGGCGGTAGAGACTAGAGATTATGAAGATATTGCTTGGATGTTGTTTCTTCAATAATTCAATTTGGTACGATTTAAATCCACTCAACCAGACATGTTACATAGTCCGACTGGATGATGCGGTCGACTTATGAAAACATGCCCCAAACCCAAGCAAACCACATCTCAATACACTCCAATGGAACTTAGGAATCCACATTGGTGATGCATACACAACCCCCTCTTACAAACTTAATAATCCATTCCAAACCTAAAAATTGGTCGAAATCGAACCTATGAATCAAAGTAGTTTTGTAGAGGTTGCAACTATAATGACTAGCAATCGAAATAAGTATAGCTAAATACCAAGGAATATTGGAAAACAAAGGAGAAACATGATATCGCCATCAATTAACAACTTCACAGACCCCCATTTATAGCTTCATCGCCATCAATATCACTAACAAAGGAAGAGCCGGTGATAGCAATGAAGAAGAAGAAACAAAAGGGATTTGATGGGGGGGGGGGTTAGAGATTTTATTATTTTAATTTTGTTTTCAACGTAAATTGGTATAATGGTCTTTTCATGTGGATTAAAAAGATTTTTAAATGTTTAGTTAGTGAAAAGGATCAAAAGTAATTGCATGTTTAGTAGCACTCAAAACACCTTGGTTTCTCTCCTTAAAAATTTCGGCCAGCACTTCTCCAAGATGTGCAAGATTTTTTTAGTGGAGAGATCATCAATGGAAACAACGATGAACGATTTTTCATTTCTTGGAGTCGTGGCCTTGTGGGGGAGTAGCCGACTACTCTAAAGTTCGTAACTTGAAGTAATCGATTCAAATTCTTTTGGAGACTACTATGGTTTGCAATTGCAAATGACTTGGTAGACCAATTTGTTATTGAAGAAACGGAAGAACAGTCTTCCGTTAGGATTCAAGGAAGTTTTTCAAATTCTTTTTTTCAACCAGAGATTCTAGATCAGCATAACAAATACAAATGTGAAAGGTAAGCTTTTCACATATGATATATGTATGTTTTTATATTTTACACGCATGCTTGAGATGTAACCTTGTTCTTTCGTAGTTGTCAAAAGTTTGTAGCAACAAGAAAGCAAATGTCTACCATTCTAGCACCTAACATTTTTGTAATGCAATTAAAGGTGGGTTCCTTTAATGGTTGTGTTCTCATTTTCAATTACTGATAATACTATATAGGATTAGGAATAGGTGACGGACTCGTGACGGACAAAATCAGTCCCCAATGACCATACTAATTACATGGTAAAATATCTTTTTTTTGTAGTGATTCTTCTTGCTTTCTATTTATTGAGCAACGCTTGTTAAATCAAAATCAAAAGTACAAATCAGATTACAAAAGAAAAAAAAAGTTAAACTAGACATGTGTCATTTGTGTTTGGAAAAATAAAGGAACTCAAAATTCCGTTTCGCTTTACACCCACAAACCGATTGAGCCGCCCCGAAACCGATTGAGTAGTACATAGTGGGTCCACCCGGAATCAAACACGTTATTAGTAGATGAACAATAACAACATCATACGTAATTATTTCGATTATTTAAATCATAAACTACTCACTATTATAAACTCTATTTAAACCCCATGGAAGGGAATAGTAACATGTACAAGCTCTAAAGCAGCATACACAAGTTGTTGGTGGTGTACAAGTTGCAAGGCAGGGTTTACAACTCTGAACGGTAAGTTACTTTTTGGATGGGATAAGAACGAACACCCACCATTTCTTCTCTGCCCTCCCAGTTTCTCTCTTGCTACGATAGCGATCGGTCTTCACGAAACCACCGTTGTCGACGAGATCAGGCCTAAGAACGGAACGATCGCCAACAGGTAACCTCCATTTCTTCGCCGGGCCTCCCAGTCTTTCTCTCTCTACAGTCGCGATCGATCTTCACGAGACCATCGTTGTTGACGAGATCAGACCTATGAACGGAGGGGTTATAGCTTGACGTCTTTCTGAGCGAACGGCTTCGGCGGAGGATGGGTGGTTTACAGGCGGTGGCACATCACCGACATGAAGCTAATGGTATCTTATTTGTTCTTTCACGGTCTGTGTGTGTCTGTTCGAGTTTTCATTAATAACAAAACCTCAAGGAAATTCTTTCATAATAGTTACATTTCACTAATTCAATAGTTTTGCAGGTCTATTGTACTCAAGATTAGCTGATGAATTTATGGTTTGAAAACAAGGGTGACTCGAGTGAGAGGTACGATGTTTATTTTATTTGAAGAATAGTATTATTTTTAAGTATAAATTCCTTTTATTTAAGTGAGTTTTTTTCCTCAGCACTCGCTTTTTTTTGCTGCTTGCGCCCCCAGGCGAGGCCTATGCGCCTAGCGCCTTTGACAACTATTTTCTGATTATTTTTAAGCTGGTGTACACATTTATAGCATGTCTGATTCACTTTTATGTAATTTAAATCCAGAAGTCATTGGTCTGTTGTAAGCTCTAGCTCTTTTTGTAAGAATTTCCATAATTGTTTCCAAGCAATATATCCTGAGTTTATTCTGTTTCTAATAAGATTCTTTGATGTTTTTACTTGCTTTTTAGGGATCTAACTGAGAATAATTAGTCCGACCGATACCTCCAATCTTTGGCAACTTATCACAGCAAACCGTAAGTATACTTGCAACATGTGATGAGACACAAGTATCTTTTTTTCGCCTGTCTTTATACCTCTGTGTATGTCCGCAGGTATCTCCATGGGAATTGACTCACAAGACCAATTCCACCGGAGCTAGGCAACATGACCAAAGCTTATTTATCTGTAAATACAAATCTTCAACCTTAACATTTAAAATTTGATTGTCTTAAGCGGCAAAGTCGGGTGGGTCGGCTCAACTAACCTTGTCTGGCTGTTTAATGGTTCGGTTTTGGTGGTTTAGCTGTTTGAATTGAATTTTTTTCCATGATCATTAGCTACATGGTTTCATGATTATAATACACATATGTAGCTACATGGTTCCATTTGATTGCCCAGAGGTAATAGTCCCCCTCCCTGATGTGTAGGCAGAATGTGAATGTTGATTTCACGTCAAAATGGGTGTTTCTTTGGTTTAGATCTATACGGGTTGGGTAAACCCGAAATACTTAAAAAAAATGTTTGGTTCGCTATAGAATAATATGGTTGTAAAAAATATTTTGTTTCAAACAACCGTTTTAAAAAAATACATGATTTAGGTGATTTTATAAATTACGAACACTTTTTGACTGTTGACACGGGTTGAAATCGCAGGGTCAATAGTTGAACAAAGACATATTTGAGACAATATACTATCATGCTCCAACTGAATTGGCTGAAAAAAGAAGCACCTATGAAACATGCAATGGTAGTCCTGTACCTATGAAACATGCAACGGTAGTCCTGTTAGCAAGGTGAATATTTTCGTCTGGTGAACATGCCCAAACATAGAATTAGTGTTTTGTATCCTCTTATGTGGTTATTGGTGAGATTTGTGTTTATAGATAAATGTGGAAGTCATCCCTGATGGAAGAATATTTATATTTCCATATGTTTTTAATGTTTGTTTTGAAGGTTGAAAGAATGGATGGATGAATGGCTGTAGAAGAGTCATAGAGCTAGATGGGTGTTTCAACAGATTTGCAGAAAGCAGATGCCTGCAATGTTTTGTAATGCTGCTGCTAAGCTTTAAAAAACTAAATTATTATTAAACAGCATTTCTAGGAATGTAAATAGGCATCTATCTTATTCTCAAACACTGCTTTTTGGTGATGTAGATAATCACATATGCAAACATTTTGAACTAGAAACCTTTCACCACGTGTGATAAAAACTGCGTTTAAATGCAGCCATTTTCAATCCGAAAGCTTCAACCATGTGTTAAAATTTACGTACAAACACTTTTAATCAGATACGTCTACTTTAATAAAGAGAGAAAAAAAAAACGAGAATTCCCCGCTGCAACGCGCGAAGGGAACAAAACTAGTTATATATAAGCCCGAACCAAGTGATTTAATTATCATAAAACTAACTTCATACTCATTAATTATTAATTACGTTTACAATCTAGAAAACGACGTCAGTTAATGGCTCCCATGTGCCACATCAATTACAACGCAGAACTCAACTCCATCTTCTCATCATCTTCCTTAATTTCCACGCTTCCTAAATCATTGCAATCGAACCCACACCCACACTGCGGCGATTCAATAAACCCGCTGATATCAAATCCGGCCGACAATATCCCCACCGACAGATACAACTCATCGCCTTCGCGACTCACCTCCACAATATCCAACCAGAAAAACAACACTTTCACGCTGATCCCCTTCAAATTGGTGAGCTTATCTTTACTAATCACTCCGCTTATGGTGGACTGGTATTTGAGATTGTAGCCTTGAACGGTGTAAGAGCAGGTCTCGCTCAGGTACACCTGGAAGTCGCCGGTTTCTTCGTCGAGAGTGTAGCCGGTGGCTCCTACCGGAAGCAGACCCGCCGGAAAATCGTATGATTCCAGCTCTTCGTACACCGTCGGTGAGTCGTCGGAGGAGATGAGTGGAAGAGATGAAGAGAGGAGGAAGACGGAGAGTAGGGTTAGCAGAGGAGACATTTGGGGGAAATCGGAAAAGTCAAAATGTTGACTGACGGAAGTGGAATTGGGTTGTGGATGAGGGTTTGTTTGAGGTGGTTTAATATTTATAGACTTTTTATATTTTATTTTTTTTATTAAATTTGACGTTCCTACCTACCACTTGTATTTCGTGTGGAAATAATGTGATACATGTTTTCATAATTCATTGGAGGAGGATTTAGATACGAACAGATTTTAATAACATTGATAGGATAGGACCATTTGACGATATGAAAACCATGGATTCGGTATAGAAGTGGGACTAACATTTATTTGTTTGAGGACTTGCGATATATTTTGAAATTTTCCATCCATTAGTTAAAGAAGTGTTTGAATTAATAAAAAATTTAAGACGATGTTATACGAGCCGACGAGTGGTGTCTAAAGCTAACTACGAGTCTACGAGTGATGGTTAAAGGTGGATAGATGGTAACGTGATAAACTTGTTGGATTTTTATTAATTAATCAAGAATTGTATTCACCCTTAGTATAGGGTGTTATGATATAAAAGATTATGAATCGACCATGTCTAAACAATATTTGAACTCAAATACTAGATAAAGATGGTAAAGTAATAAATAATATATTGACTAACATGTCATCGCACACTGAATAGGCCTTCAACGTGAAGCTTGGACTAAAAACAATTAAAACGTGCAACAAAGATACCTTTTGTCAATAAGTCGACAATTTAAGTCACTATGAGTACATAACGAACTCGAAAACTCTATCCAAGAACCATGTCTTGATGAAATGAAAATCAATTTTTAGATGTTTGGTGTGCTGGTGAAAGACTTGATTAGTTGTTAAATAAGTGGCACCTAGATTGTTTTTCGCGTTGTCAAAGTCAATAAAAAACAATTATAAAACTTAATCCTTATCTACCTTAAACTATAATATAGTGAAGTAGGGTGTCGTATCCACCAGGAATTGGTGGAAAATGTTGTTTAAGAAAACTGTTCGGATTTGAACAAAAAAGTAATTAACTTTAAAACTTTTGAGAACAATTAAGAGAAAACGCATCGCTTCCAGGTTCAGATTGCAAGTTCTGTGATGACTGATTTGTACTTATTGGAAGTTACATAGACATAACTCGTTCATTAGATCTGATAAATAATTAATAATCAAGCTAGTGACTACGCTAAGCAACGATTGTAAAACCGAATACTTGACACAAATTTAAAACTCAATAATCAATTACCAATTTAGCACATCAGATCTAGACAGTCAATGATTCACGATAAAAAACCGAAAATTGATGAATATATTAAGTCGAAGACAAACCAAATTGTTTAATCAAATCTAAGAAACCAAAGCATCCAAACAATCAAACGATTACAAGAATACTAAACCAAATCAAGTATGAATCATAGTCTATCACTTACAAGCAGGTCCTACACCCGAAAACGAACACAAACGGATTAGCCGCTCATTGACATCATCATCGATTATTTGAATACTTGGTGTAACTCGATCTAGCATCAAAAACTAGAAAAAATTGAAACTTTATCTCTGGAAATCGTCCTAGGGGAGCTCTGGAATGTATGAATGCTAGTTAATTCGACAATGGATCCTCTATGGCTTATAATTGGAATTAGGTTAAAAAGAGTCGTAATCCCATTTCTTGCGTACCGCGAAAAACCCTGGGCAAGCCTTCGCGTACCGCAAAGGCCAAAATAATCGTGTGACCGTTTTACTTCTCTCGCGTGTCGCGGGACTCTTCCTTAAATTCCACATTTTTGACTTTTGTTGACTTTTACTTCTCCGGGGCCAGTGTATTCTACTATTCTCTTGATTTTAAGCTCGTGTTTTCCCGCTCACTTAGCATATTGAACTTGTATCACTCAAAACTACAAAAACCACGTAATATATACTCGGTATACAAAGCTAAACACTTAAAACCTATACAAAACGACTCTTATACACGAGATATTTAGCAACACATCAATTGTCACACCATAAGATCGGTGGACCTGAAGCTCATGTGGTAAAGTTATAATCAAACAAATCTCAAATGTATTGTGAGCAAAGGTTATACCATGCATTTGCGTTGTGTTGTGTTGGTTCTGACGACCATGTGTTGTGTATTGGGCTCTAGTTGATGAGATTATGCCAAAGAATAGCATAACATCCAGTGGTATATTGGCTATCATTAGGAAAACTAGCCTAGGTAGCATCTGCGTATGCATGAATGACATGTGAATAGTTAGGCCATGAGTGATAGTCCCCTAAGGATAATGTAAAATGTGTTTGGTTGCTAACAGTAACGATCAGTAGGGTGCTCTCGAAACCGAGGCACCTTACTCACCACATAAGAAATCTCTAGGCGAGTCATGGTAAGATATTGGAGAGCACCAATTGTGCTCTGATACGTCGAATGATCCTCCATGGGTATACCTGAATATCAAGACAACTAATTCCTTAGTGGAACTTGGGTACATAGGGGCTTGCACTGACTAAGACCAGTTTGTTGTAGAAGATTTTGCAAGTACTTCTGCTGAGAGAGATGCATAGTGGCATCAATCTACGTGGCACAAATCCCTATAAAATAACTGAGATTGCCCATATCTTTAGAGTGAGTGAGTTCGTCCTATTAAAAATGTCACAAGTATTTAAGAACTCCATGTGATAAGAATGTCACAATATACCAATACATGTTAGATATATGATGTCCGATCGTCAATTAAGTCAACGTTACTAACGGGGTACGATCGAAAGAGTTACACTTTAGGCAACGAACAAATATGTAATATTTAATTGTTAAATATTACAGTTCACGAAAGACCCTTATACATGCCCACATGAACGGGCTTACCGGTTACTACATCGTCTTGTGGTGTAGTTGGGTTTGACTATATTGGATTGCTTATCACCAGTTGTGGTGAGAGTAGGTTATAATGATAATCATATGGGCGGTTACAAGTCATGATTGTATTAATGTGATTTTAGAAAACTTATGTATATTCATGAACTCACTAACATAAGTTCGGTCAAGTGACATGTCAATGACTAGAGGAAAAGATGATTGTTTAGTTGTGAACTTGATGTTGTACTATTGTTTCCCAAACAATGTATAATACTTTTGTATAATGAAATAGTTTAGCTTTCGCATAAGTTGCTATCAATTATACGTTGACATCCTTATATTGGGCGAGGCGTTACATGCAAGTATGCGACAAGGAGACATCCAAGGCCAAATAAGCCGAACACCCAAAGACCCAAAGATGCTAGAGGCCTAGTACCAAAAGCAAATCAGCAGGAACACCTCAATAGCCTTCAAACTTGGACAAAACAACAACCACCCTCCTTGATTGATACAATAAACAAAATAAGCTTGTAAAAACAGAAAATGAAAATAAGCTAATTGAATTAAACAATTTTAATATATTCTAGCTTAAACTTGTTGTTCCTTGTTTGATACAATACCTATGTATTGTAGAGTTTTATGTTGACCAAAATTAAATTTGTTTATTTATTTTAATATTTACTGTAATATAAAAATATATAACTGATAGTGTATTGATAACAGTCACATTTTCAGGCTAGAGATGCATATATTGTTTTCAAACCTTAAACCGGATTCGTTTTGAAACCCTGTTTAAGTTTGGTCAACAAAAGTCAAAACCGGTTTATTGATGAAATCAGTGCGGGTTTTGATCGGTTCAGTTTGGGTTTAACCGTTTCTCAACGTATAGGGTTACAAACCGGTTTCAAATCGCCAATTTCAGTGGGTTTCAAACTAATTTCACCCAAACCAGTTTCGAGTAGGTTTCTAAAGCGTCCCGGTTCATAAACCGGTTTATTTCACATATTTTCAGGCTATCACACTTTAAAAGATTGGGTTGAAATTTGAAACGTTGAAAAAATTGGGCCACTTAACCAGCCTATTGAGTTTCAAACATTGGGCCTTAAAGAGCCCATATTTACTTTTATACTCATCGCTTCCATATTCATAAACCCTAGATTTTCCATTTCAATATCGCTTCCACATTTTTGTGCAGGGACCAGCCTCCGCCGTCGTCATGGTACAGTCCGTTCACCGGAACCATAATTTCCGTTTTAAGTTTTTCTAATTGTTCTTTCCTTATGCTTTCTATCTCCTTCATGATGCTAGGGTATCGATCTTGTTGCCGGTGGTAAGAGCAAGAGAACCAAAAGAACCGCCCCTAGATCCGACGATATCTACCTGAAACTCCTCGTCAAGGTATCAAATCAAGCTCCGTTATCATCTATTTGTTCATATGCACAATGAATTCGTCGCAATCGTAACTTTTGTTTCATCGATTATCGGATCAGCTTTACCGGTTTATGGTGAGGAGGACCGGAAGCAACTTCAATGCTGTGATACTGAAGAGGCTCTTCATGAGCAAAGTCAACAAGCCTCCGATCTCCCTATCTCGCCTGATTCGTTACATGTCCGGCAAGGTATTTGTTTTAAGTTATTTGATATTTAAAAACTTAATTGAATGTCAATTGATGTTGATTAGATTGAATTCACTTGGTTTCTGATTGCGAAACTTGTTAATATTGTTTAATCAGGACGATAAGATTGCTGTGGTTGTTGGAACAGTTACGGATGATGTTAGGGTTCATGAAATCCCTTGCTTGAAGGTGACTGCATTGAGGTTTACTGAGACGGCTAGGGCTAGGATTGAGAAGGCCGGTGGAGAGTGTTTGACTTTTGATCAGCTGGCTCTTCGAGCTCCTCTTGGACAGAACACTGTATGCAATCTTTTCTTGATGATATTTTGTTATTTTAAACTCAATTTGTGCTATGATTGTTACTTATTTGATCATGACTGCTTAGTTCTTGAACCAGTTTTCTTGGCATTTTGCTTTGAAAGTTTAGTGTTTTGTGTTTAGGTTTTAGTTTTAATCTCCTTTTTATTTATTTTGCATAGGAGTGTAATGTAAATTAGCTTGAGCGTATTCGAGCTTGCCTAACCTCGGCTCATTTAACTTAAAGAGTTATGGAACTTGACTCGTTTAACTTTAAAAAGGTTGAGCTTTGCTCATTCTCTTTATATCTAAAGCTTGAGCTTAGCTTATGAGTAGTTTTTCAAGATTGAGCTCTGCTCGGGTTTCTTTTTTGTTAAATATCAGTTCATTAATTATATACATTTATAATGATAATTTGTTTTTATATTTTTGTGTTTATATAATTATAGTTATAACTTTTATATATAATTGATATGTTATTTAGATATTTTTATCATAATTTTATATATACAAAAAATCCCACTCTAACATAGTTTTCATATATAAAAACAATTATTATATAAAAAGATATTTAATATACTAAACAGAAGTTGTATAAATAATAGTTATTTTTAGGCTAAGCTTGTTGTATGAAGATTGGGTTTTTAACGAGTGAAAATCATACTCTTAATATAGTTTTCTTTTTGACACCGTATTTGTTGGTTGTTTGGTTTAGGTTCTTCTGAGAGGTCCAAAGAACTCCCGTGAAGCGGTGAAGCACTTTGGTAAGGCTCCTGGTGTACCACACAGTCACACCAAGCCTTATGTGAGATCAACGGGAAGGAAGTTTGAGAAGGCCAGAGGTAGAAGAAACAGCAGGGGATTTAGAAACTAAGCTGTCATCAATGATTTTCAAGAATCCTTTCAAAAGGTTCGTTTCTAAGGTTTTCAATATCGCGTTCTTGATAAAACATCTAGCTGATCTTGTTTGCATATGCTTGTTATGATGAAAATTTTGTTGTTGACATTTGGTAATCTTTGTGTTGGTAATGAAGTTGGAGGTTTGGACTTATGTTTTAGCTGGTTTCTCCCAAAGATTTTCTTTATGGTTTTAGTAGGTAGGTTTAACCTTTTTGGAGCGTAAAGCAGATTCTAAAATCTAGGCGCTTTTTGTAAAAGAAATATTTTTTTTTGCTTAGATTCTGAAAAGGGGGAATATGATAACACATATTTTGTATATGATTACTAAAAGGTTCTGGATCACACATTAGAATGTGAGTGAGTTTAAATGAGAAGAAAACTCTTCCAAGTATACTGATTCTCTGTTATAATTAACGAAGTTAAACCAAAAAATTGGGGCTCTTATAATTTGTGCCCCAAGCTTTAGCATATTTGTTTTACACTCGAGCTGCTCTTAGGATTTAACTATTGTTGCAATTTAATTTACGGGTTTTGGATAACAATAGTTTAACTCCTAAACGTTGTTTCAACTACTTATTATGCTCAAATGCTCAAAGTACAATCATTTTGAGCATAAAAGACCATTCTAAAAGACGGCTCCAAGGTATCCATACTTGGCTTTTGGATTTGAGATTTGGTCGATGAAACTGGGATTATCAGTGTGTTGAAATTTAGTTTTCTTGATTTAACCACCTTAAAGTTTTGTTATTACTTTCGACTTAGATTGCTCCATAGGAATCAATAAATCTAATTCCAAACGTAAGAGTTCCCCTTTTCTCCGCCACACGTCTGCTTAGACTTGCACAAAAAAACTGTTTTGAATTTTCAAACCGGTCTAAACCGGCAAACCGGTTTGGGTTAAGGATAAACCGCCTGTTTATAACCGGTTTAAGACAGTGTACCATCGGGTTGAGGACCTGTTTATTCAAACCGGTTCGGGAAACCGGTTTACTTGCTTAAAGTGAAAGAGCCGTTATATAACGGCTATATTGCCGTTGGGAGGCTTTTTGGCCCAATTTGCACCCATAAATCAATATAAATAGGTGGGGATCACACCTCTCTTTACACTCTCTAATCTTTAAAACCGCTCTTTAAACGCTCAAAAAAGCTCTCTAAACTCTTAAAAAAAACATGGCAAGTGTTGGTGCTTCCTCAAACGAAGTTAGCGTTGTGAAAATTCGAATAACATCGAAAAATCTGACAATTTGGTGCAATTACGATCTATGTTTGTTGTCAAATGGGAAGGAACGTGCTCGGTGCAAGATGTGTGGTGCGTTTTTGACGAAAGATTCAAACACTAGTTTGAGAATTCATATGGAAAAATCTTGCCCGTCCTTGAAGAGAGAGCGAAGGTCAAGCCTCGATGACAAGCAAAAGAAGAATTTAGAAGTTATCCAAATATGGATTGAGATCTAATGGCGAAGTTAGTGTTCCAAGAAGGATTGCCGTTCAATCACCTTGACAATACGTGCTTGTCAAAGATGATTCAAGAGACACTCCAACCATGTTATCATCAAGTAAGTCGTATCGCCCTTAGACAAAAACTATATAAAATGTGGAAAAAAAAGAATTAGTTTTTGGATTTGAAAATTTGAAAACCGGTATAAACTTAACCACCGATGTTTGGTCGTCTCTACATGGTATTCCCGATTCGTACCTTTGCGTTATTGCGCGTTGGGTTGATTTCAAAACGTGGTAAATGATGAAGCGTACAATCACGTTTGACTTGTTTGAATATCAAACTTAACTTGGCGATGCAAGCCGGGCTTGCAATTGAAGAGGTTTCAAACTTAACATATGTTTTTAGAGTAATGCTTAAAGATATTTTTAGTAGCAAAAAAAATACCATGATTATATTATATTTTGTTGTAAAACGAATAATCTTTACTTAAAACCGAATTGGGACGTCGAGACAAGATGAAACTCGACTCGTAATATGTTTCAAAGTGCTTTACGTCAAAGACAAACTTTAGAAATGTTTCATGAAATGCTTTTCTGAAAATCTCGCCGTAGAATTATAAAGTTTCCGTCTATGAGTCCGCTTATATCTTGTTTCCACATAACATTTCAATATGTTGGTCCAGTGGGCTGGAATGTTGTGCCTCTGGTGGTCTAGTCCGGTGCATAACAATTTCTTTGGTTCAATCCAAAAGTTACTATTTTGAAGAACCACTAGAGGTGGGCATTATAACCGGATCCGGATCCGATCCGATGGATTATCCGAAATCGGTTTTTTTTTAACCGGATCGGATATTTTTGGAACCGCCGGATCTGGAACCTGTTATATTAAATTATTTAAATTTTGTTTGCACCGTTGTATTAGTGTATAGTTGAAAGAATAAAAAAAGTTTTATAAACAAAAAACAAAAATAATATGAAGTTACTAATATTTGTAATATTCTGATTTCCGATGAAATACGTAAACCACTAGAATTTCAAAAAATCTATGGTTTCTGTGGTGTTCAATAGCTTAGCATCATGCCATCATCTAACGATAAATGAAGTTCGGTCATGGGTGACAAATGAATTAATTAGATTATAGGCGTTTTTGTTGAGTTTTTATGAAGTCATAAAACTTTGAAAAAAAGAATGAACAATTGGAGAGCTTAAATGCCAAATTGAATTCATACAAGTCCCCAAAAGTTTAAGTTGGTGTTTATTACTTTATTGTCCGTAAAAGAATAAACATGATAAATCTATATTTTTTTTGAACGGCCAACAAATAGAGAATTGCCTAGGTATTCCGTACGTGGTGACCCATTGACAAAAGGCCACCGCCAGCTGGCCCTTACCCAGCCGTACGGAGCCCTTAAGCCCCCAAGTTATCTCCAGTTCCGGGGGAAACCCACCCGCCCGAAAGCCCACTGGTGGTAAAACCCGGATGCCCTCGGGATCGAATCGGAGATCACAAAGATCCCGGTCTCCTTTCATTTAGCGACCATGTCGTTTCCCAAAATGATGCCACTGAGGATAAAAACTTAGTCTTTTTTACAGAATGCAGGCTCCTTACCACTACACCACATTGGAAGTTGCATGATAAATTTATATGATTATGTTATTTTGTGTATAACATATGTTTATTTGGTATTTGATTTGAATATGGGTGAAACATGTTTTAACTTGAGTTATGTAATAAATTCATGATTAGTAAAACATACTAGGTGCATCACCATGAGGGATACATTGTGAGTGGGTGAATGAAAAGTATCACTTGTTGTTAAAAGTGATATATCATACGCTTGCGGAATGGTGCGTTACACTATGACGTCAATGAACTTCATGGATCGAAGGGTGAACGTTCATACTACCAAGATCTATGAGTTTCATATTGACATATATGAATATCACATTGGTGTGTAAGCATGACTTATACATATTAAGGTCAATGAACTTGGGATATGGTGTTGAAGATGTTAGTTCTTCATAAAATGGAGTTAAGGGTAATGGTGATCCGTATGTGGATTAGTATAATAATCAAGATTGATTGTAAGTATTTGGTGTTAATGTGTGAAAAACATTTAGTTGATTCATACTAAATTATGTCTTCACACGCGCGCGCGCGCACACACATATATATATAAATATGCGCATACACATACATATGTAGGCATATATGTGTATGACATAACTAGAGTAACTGAAGTAGTAAACTTCACAAATTGCAAAGATCTGATAAATCTGTAATACACCTTGTGTAAGGGTATGTATTTTGATCCCCCTTCGTGACCCATGACTGCTCAAACACTATCCAATACCGAATTCCATCAATAGGTGATTGGATCCTTTGCAAGACTCGAGTCCTAGTTTCAAAACATCTTCAACGAGCTCCGATCGATCCGAACCGTGTGGGAAGCCCTCCAATCTCCTACACCTCCACCAACCGTTTCTGCCACCGCACCACGTGTTCTGTCACCTGTTTCTGCCGCAACCCCATCACCAGCCTCACCACCACCACATTTTCTGCCTTTGGAAACAAACACTCTTCTGCCATCACCAAAACCGGCTGAAATCTCCACCGCCAATAAAAAGGGTATTTTCGTCTTTTAATAAAAAAATTAACAGAAAATTTGGATGAGGTTAGTGGTCTGGACTTTAATTGAAACAAAACTGAAACTATTGGACTAAAAAAGTCAAATTTAAACTTTTGTACTGAAATGATTATTTTGTCAAAGCATAGGGACTAAAAACGTATTTAACTCAAACAAATAACATAAAAATAGGATTAGAAAAATTGATATATTTTTAAGACAATACAATCCAATACCTAAAAGGGAGTTATTTTGATTAATATTGATTAGTGGTTCACATATTATTTTTATCAAAGTCTTGATAATTCTAAAAGAATGGATTGGTATTAGAATCCAAATCATTTTTTTTTAACATAAGTTAGTGTGATTCCATAAATAAAAGAGTAAATTACAAAAACCAACCTTTATCTTTATACGTATTTGCATGTATAGACCTTAATCTTCAATAATTACGATGAACAACCTTTATGTACATGTTTTGTAACAAATCATGACCTTTATCATAACGGTTGTTAGATTTTATGTTAAATGACATTTTAAATGACGAATTTACCCTTTATGTTTATATTTAAAACATGTAAAAAAACAAATATAATACAAAACCCACCCTCATCACACACCAACTTCATCGTCTTCATCCCTACACTTCATCATCATCTTCCCTAACCTAAATTACAATCCCCACCCACGAAGAAAGGTCTCTTGTGGATACTGGTGTTGGGTGGAGCACCAATGGTCCAACTATGGAAGAGATCGTTGTGAATGGTAACAATATTACCGATCGATTGATTGCTCCGTCGTGGATGCCCATGGTCCAAATTGGGATTCCAACGATCCATTGAAGTAGGGGGATCTTCTATCGACTGAAAACGAGGGAATTTCCGATCAACAATTCTGCGGTGTGGTTTCGTCTTCGACAAAAACAGATTTATCGGGATGCCATCGGAGTTCAATTCCCTTTTTCTTGTTTTTCCTTCTTCGAGTAAGGAATGCCATAACTTGTTGTTGTAACTGTGATTCTGTGAAAAGCCCCTTGATTTTGGTTTTGTGTAATTTGATTATTGTAGTATGGGATGATGAATTTGGAAAATTCGGAAAGAAAAATAGAAAACAAAAACCACAAATCTCGGATTATTCTTCACTGTCATTAGTTTTACATAATGTTGGTTTTGCATAATGTTGATCCACCGACAGATTAAATTCTTGAAGAAAAATTTATGGGTTTTTGCATAATGTTTATACAAGGTTCCATGTTTGCTTAGAGATTTGGTTTTTTGTGATTTCAAATCGGTTCAACTTCATAATGCACATCAATTATCAACAATCAAGGGTTAGGTTTGATACAATCTGCTAATTATGATAGGTTTGATACATGGATCTGAAGCAATCCAACTCAGATTGCTTTTCATCTCTGCAATCCAACTTATGTTTTTTTTCAACTTATATGAAGACTGAGAAAACAAATAAAGAGGTAAAGAAATTGGAGTCGAGGGTTTCGATTGTTGACCACCACACATAATTAGGTTTAAAAATTGGGTTTACAGCTTCGTTCTTGATCTAAGAAGAGGGTTCACAACTTCTTTTTATCATTCAACATAAACCCAGATATTTTTAGAGAATATGAAGAATAGAGAGAGAAAATAGGGTATTTGTATATATTTTTAAACAGGGGTAGTTTGGTCATATTATAAAAAATTAACTAAAGGTCATGATTTGTTACGAAACATGTACATAAAGGTTGTCCAACGTAATTATTGAAAATTAAGTTCTATACATACAAATAAGTATAAAAATAAAGGTTGGTTTTTGTAATTTACTCTAAATAAAAATTCAAAACCTTTGACGGTTGAAGGTATATAGCATATTGTTAATGGTTGTGTTTCTATACAATATACTAATTTGCTTATCATAATCATTATTAATCAATTTAAAATATAAACGAATTTTCGTATCTTGTTCATTAGTCAACATACATTTCTTTTTCTTTTTACCTTGTTTGATTATAAATGTTATTTCTATGAACTAAAAAAAGTAAGGAGTGGTCCAATATGAGATGCAATCAAAAGTATGTCTCAAATATGCTCCATGATAAGATTTAAAAAAGAAATATAATCAACTGTTTTTTTTCCTTTTCTTGAAATGAATGTTAAATCATATAATTTTGATGACCTATGTAGAAGAAGTTGTGACTACGAAGGTATTAGAACATAACTGTAATTAACATAGTGTAGATATAGATAACATAATTGTAATTAACATAGTATAGATACAGATGCTAGTCAATTGTAATATTTTGTATATATATAGTCTTGTAGGTTAGAATCTCATGTATACACCCTCTCTAACCGGTGTAGGTGGGTGTCCACTAACGGCCATTCCTGGCTCGGCTCCGATAACCCAATTCCTGGAGGAGTCGGTAGTTGGGCACTCGATCTCATCGGATCTGGAGATTGTGTGACGCCGAGCCGGGGTTTGGTGAACCAACATGTCGCTCCTCTAGTTGAAGTATCCGACCCCTTTTTTGATCCTAGGTTACAACTTCGGAATACCATGTAAGGAATTTTTCTCTACTTTCCCCAATCTTCATTTTACGCCACGCCGACTCCCCTTTCATCATATGGCGTGGAGTTAGACCTCCGTATAACGGTCATGGGTCCATGATATTTGCCATGGTTTTCAACCTCTCTCGGTAAAGTGAACTAATTGGTCCTTTACAAAAAGGGTCATTTCCACCTTTTTTTTTGTCTCCACACGGAGAGGATCCGTGTTAGGATCATATGGTGGGGGGCCTGTTGGGAATTATGGTACCAATTTTAACTTTTAAAACATTAATTATTTAAACCTTTTAAATAAATAAATTAGATATATTTTAGCGAAAGCGATTTATTAATACCATTTTCAGATCAGATCTGGATTCCTTTCAGTGATCCGATTACACGCGTATAAACAATATTAAATAACCAACCATAGGGTGTTTAGATTTATACATTTGACGATAACCAGATCTGTAACACCTTAGTTCAACGAATGTCACGCTAGTTGACACGTACACGAAAAAGCTGCAGCAAAACCGTCACACGATTGCGCAGAGGGGGAGATCGACGACGGCTGCGGCGGTCCGGCGGTGGTGGCGTCGGTCAGCGCAAGAGGGAGAGGGGAGGGGGGCGCCGATTTTAGGTGTATGGGATTAGGGTTTAGGTTTTGATTTTAATAATATATTTATAACCATTATAATTACACACTGGTCCTCTGGTATTAACACTTAATATCCAGTAATAATTAACATTTAATTATTAAACCCTTGTAAGTACTAATCATATAATTAGTAAAAACCTAATCCTTAAATGTTTAACTGATTAAACATTCATTCCCCTCAAATAATCAATTAATCAGATAATTAATTATCATAGTCTTTCGTGAATAAAATTTAACAATTAAATATTATATATTTTGTTCGTTGTCTAAGGTGTAACTCTTTGGATCGTACCTTCATAGTAACATTGACTTAATTGACGATCGGACATCATATATCCAACAATCTCCCACTTGGTCGATTATTCAATTAACCGGTTCAACGTAGACAGTGGTGGACGCCTAGCTGCATCTCACTGCCTCTAGCAAGGTATGACGTATTTATAATCGTCAAACTATTTCCTTTTTTACAAGTAACTTTTACTTTACAAAGTATAACAATCCTAGTAAGCATTTGTATCATTTCTGTTTAGGGCATTCGTTGAATCATGAGACATGGATATAATTCTCCTCTCAAATGCGGTTCAACTATTCTTGTTCTCGTTCTCCAATTCAAAGTGGTCTAAAGAAACTATACTTTTAGTTTGAGCATGGCCATGCGTTTTACACCAGCTTGAATTAACGAGGGCGAAGGAACGTCCAGCTTCTAATTAAAGAAGAATAGAATTCCTTTGGCCACGTACAACTCCCACTGATCTTTAGATTACTCCTGATAATACCCTTATTACTGCCTGTTAAGGTACAACATTAAATAAGATCAAAGAACAACCTTTTGGTCAGGAAGAGTTCTAGTAAGTGTCTCGGGTCGAGGATCGACAGATCTTACTTTATTCAAAATATCTCAAGATATCAATCCATGAAGATAGTTTTGAAACGAGTTACGTCCAATAATTATTCTCTAATATTTATCTGTGAATATGGTCACCAACTTCTTCGTCTTTCATTCATAATGAACCAACCATTCGATTCACAATAGTCTTACGTTCAGATTGAATCCCATGAATCTGATCGACTACATACATCTACAATAATCTATATATTCAAGAATTTCTAAAACGTATAAACTGTCGAACACAGTAACATCTAATTATAATCCATTTAACCGTTAAATCATTCATAAAAACCAATGTAAATGAATAGTTCGAAAACATCAAATTCTAAATATAGATCAAATCCACTGTCTAGCAAATCTAAGGCGTAGCTTGTCAGCATGCTCCTCATGTTTAGAATGAAGCATAGGCTTAGTGAACGATTTCGCTAGATTTTGATCTATGTGAACTTTGTTTACTACGATGTCTCCCCGTTCTATTATATCTTATATATAATGAAATCTTCTGAGTAAGTTCTTCGTGCTGTGGTATGACCTTGGTTCTTTAACTTGAGCAATAGCACCAGTATTGTCACATAGTGTAACACCCCAAAATTTCTTAGAAAAAGGAAGGACTAAAATTGTCAAAATTCAAAGTTGAGGGTTGGATATGCAAATAATCAAAGTACAGGGACTTAAAATGAAAATTCTGAAAATCAAAGGGGTAGAGGACCGCTACCCAAGACCTTAGCGGTCCGCTATGTGTGGACTAAGGAAATCTTTGGGAGCTGACACATGTCCCTGTAAATCGCCGATGGAAATTTGACGCGTGGATGGGTGGCTGACTGCTAAGCCGGACCATAACGGTCTACTACGTGTGCCCCAATCCGATTACACCGCCACAAGGGGTGGCAGACCGCTACCACCTAGCATAACGGTCCGTTACGGGTTTAACTTTGGCCCTATAAATAGGGGATCGATCTCGCCCACTAGCACACATAAATACACCTTTATACACATACACATTCTCTGGTAATCCAATCCCAAGCCCCGGTTCACGTACTAGAGTCTAGTTTCTGAACATTCGACTTCAAATCACCATAGATAATACTGAGGTAAGGTTCCGAACTCCCATTTAAGCTTTGGTTATACATCATTAAGCTAGATTTGTATAAATAATATTATGATTATCTAGGAGCTCTGCCCGAGGTGTTTACCACATTACTGATTTATAAGCAGAAATACTGTGAATGTGAGTTCTTAAACTATGATGCTTAAACCCAATCATAACCTTGTCTGGTATGATTGATTTATGAAACATTTTGAGTATCTTGAAACTAATGTACTGATTGTTTATATATAACGTATTCTAAGCGCTTATTGTATTTCACTTGCCCGTGGAACGTCATGTTGAACAGGACCCGTGGAACGGTCTTTGGTTATATATATATATATACTGATAATTATTCATAGTTATCTATGAATTTGGGGGTGGAACCCTATGAATGTGTTCAAGATACTTTGGCGGGTAATTTTTATAAACTATTTTAGTTTATGAATTCACTAGCTTTGTGCTGACCCATGTTTTATCAAATGTTTTGACCGCATCACAGGTAATCATTAGACAGGGCATTCCAAGACTAGAATGAACCGATGAACGTTCCAGATGATGAACATGCTAGGAACTATATGTCCGAATGATATGTTCCTTGTTAGGGACAAATGATGTAACTTTTGTTAATCATGATGTAAACAATGTTTTGATATCATCATCATAGTAACTAGAAGGCGACCTTCTGACTAGTATGTAGTTATCTGACAAACGGAATGTTCTATGTAGGAAAGAGCGGTGTATAAATCTCTCTTAGTCCCGTCGCTCTTACGTGGGAACATATCCGTTGGAGGTACTACTCTAGTTAGATAACTGTCATGTGTTACTGGTATGACACACAATATCTCGATTGGTTTCTGAATGTTAGGCATTACTCCGAGATCAGCAATGAACTTCTTCATCCAAGCAGCTTCCTTTGCAGCTTCCGAAGCCGTAATATATTCTGACTCGGTGGTGGATTGTGCAACAACACTTTGCTTAATACTTTTCCAAGTAATCGCACCACCATTCAGAATAAAAACAATCCCGTTTGTGATCGAAAATCATCTCGATCTGTCTGGAAGCTAGCATTAGTGTAACATTTAACAGCTAGTTCTTTTTCCAGTCCACCGTATATCAAGAACATATCCTTAGTCCTTCTCAAGTATTTAAGAATGTTCTTTACAACTATCTAATGACTCTCACCAGGATTCTGTTGATATCTGCTTGTCATGCTTAAAGCGTATGATACGTCAGGTCTAGTACATAGCATGACATACATGATTGAACCAATCGCAGAAGCATATGGAACCTTTTCCATTTTCTTCTTGTCCTCGTTAGACTGATGGCATTGTTTGTTATTCAGTATGGTTCCATGTGCCATAGGCAAGGATCCTCTCTTAGAGTCTTGCATGAAAAAGTGTCGAATGACCTTATCAATATATGTACTTTGACTTAAACCTATAAGCCGCTTTGATCTATCCCTATAGATATTTATTCCCAGAATATTAGCAGCTTCACCAAGATCTTTCATTGCGAAGCATTTTCCTAACCAAGACTTTACGTCCTTTAGCATAGGAATATGATTTCTAATGAGCATTATGTCATCTACATACAAAATCAGAAAAGTCATATGGCTCCCACTTGCCTTCTTGTAAACACATGGTTCATCTTCATTCTTGATAAAACCAAAATTTTGATTTTCTGGTCAAAACGAAGATTCCAGATTCTGGATGCCTGCTTTAATCCATAAATGGATTTGTTCAACTTGCATACATTATTAGGATTCTATGGATCATAAAAACCTTCCGGTTGAACCATATACACATCTTCAGTAAGGCGTCCATTTAGGAACGCAGTTTTGACATCCATTTGCCATATCTCGTAGTCATAATACGCGGCAATGACAAGCAAGATCCTAATAGACTTAAGCATGGCTACAAGTGAGAATGTTTCATCATAATCAATTCCTTGAGTCTGAGTAAAACCTTTCGCTACTAACCTTGCTTTGTAGGTTTGCACGTTTCCATCCATGTCGATTTTCTTCTTGAAAATCCACTTACTTTCTACTGTCCGACTCTCGGGAGGAAGATCAACCAAGTCCCATACATGGTTGTCGTGCATGGATGGAATTTCAACATCCATGGCTTTAAGCCATTTCTTAGATTCTGAATCTAAGATTGCAGATTTGTAACTAGTGGGCTCTGCGTGATCAATTATCAGGACATCGCCAATCTGGTGAATCCCGATATACCAGTCGGGTTCATGACGATCTCTAGTACTTCTGCGAACAGTTTGTGTCACAACTGAATCTTGAACATTTCCAGATTCAGTTTCAACAGTCTCATGCTGAATGGAAGGTTCAGATTGTGGTTCTTGGATCTCATCTATATCCACACGGTTGTCTTAAATCCCTCTCGCAAGTAGTTCTTTCTCCAAGAAAGTAACTATGCGTTTAATGAAAACACGATTTTCAGCAGGATTGTAGTAGTAACCGATTGTTTTAGGGTATCCGATGAAAACAACTTTATCGCCCCGGGGATTTAGTTTATCCGTAGATTCACTTGTAACATATGCGTTACATCCCCAAACCCTAAGGTAGGACACTTTGGGTTTTTCCCCAGGCCAAGTCTCATAGGGCGTCTTGTCCACCTTCTTAGTAGGAGCTAGATTTATGATTCTTGTGGCAGTCTCAAGAGCAAAACTCCAGAATGGGGAGGTTTGTACAACACATCATAGACCGAACCATATATAATAGAGTTCGATTTCTCCTTTCGGATACACCGTTAAGTTGAGGTGTTTTAGGTAGAGTCAGCTAAGAAATGATCCCACATTTCTTTAGATGTTCGTCAAACTCTTGACTAAGATATTCACCATCTCGATCAGATCGAAGCATTTTAATCGTCTTACAAAGTTGATTTTGTACTTCGTTCTGGTATTGTATGAACATTTCAAACGTTTCATGTTTATGCTTAATAAGATAAACATAACCATATCTACTGAAATCATCAGTAAATGTCACGAAGTATCTCTCTCCACTTCTGGTCATTGTTCTGAACGGACCACATACATCAGTATGTACAAGTCCCAACAGATCAGATCTGGATTCCTTTCAGTGATCCGATTACACGCGTATAAACAATATTAAATAACCAACCATAGAGTGTTTAGATTAACGAGATCTGCAACACTTTAGTTCAACGAACGTCACGTTAGTTGACACGTACACGAAAAAGCTGCAGCAAAACCGTCACACAATTGCGCAGAGGGGGAGACCGGCGGCGGCGGTCCGACGGTGGTGGCGTCGGTCGGCGCAAGAGGGAGATGGGAGGGGGGCACCGATTTTATGTGTAGTGGGATTAGTGTTTAGGTTTTGATTATAATGATATATTTATAACCATTATAATTACACATTGGTCCCTCTAGTATTAACACTTAATACCCGAGTAATAATTAACCTTTAATTATTAAACCCTTATAATTACTAATCGTATAATCAGTAAAAACCTAATCCTTAAATGTTTAACCGATTAAACATTCATTCCCCTCAAATAATCAATTAATTAGATAATTAATTATCACAGTCTCCGACAAACATTTCTCTAAATATTTACTCACCATTTATTGTTTTCGTTTTTTGTGAATAATATTTAACAATTAAATATTATATATTTTGTTCGTTGCCTTAGGTGTAACTCTTTGTATCGTACCTTAATAGTAACGTTGACTTAATTGACGACCGGACATCATATATCCAACACTTACTAAAATTTTTATTTATTAGTATAAACTAGAAGGAGGGCCCGCGCGTTGCGGCGGCTTCCGAGCGATAGTTATAGCTTTTACTCATTTGCGTTGCGGCGTCTTAAACCGTTGAAGAAATTAACGCACCCTACGTGAAAATAGCTAATGAGATTTATGGTTATAAACTATAACACATGATTTTTTTTTGGCATGAAAACCTTTAAAACCGGCCAAGGGGTGGGGCTGAGGGTGTTGAACCCGCGTCGCCTGCTTAAGCGTAAACCATGAAGACCATTGCGCCAAAGCCATCTTTTGGTTTTCATTTAATGCATCAACTTTTTAAACCAAAGTTGAATATGAGAAAATAAAAATAAAAGAAATAACAAAAACCGTTAAAATAATTTTTTTTGAAAGGCGAACATTGAATGTTGTGACGTCGCACCCCCCGTCACATGGGAGAGCCTCGTCCAACTCCGGCTAATATGTTGTCTAAACCGGGCCCACTTGGCGTACGAGTTGGAGAGTTTCAAGGAAAAACCCCACCCAATACGGCCCTTCCAGGCTTGAGGGAGAGCCAAGACTCGAACCCTGGATCGGCATGGGTAAAACCTGGTGCATCAGCCTAAGAGGTAAGCATCATTTACGATCCACGCAAATTTATAGTAGTGGCATGTCTCGAACTCGGGTCTCATACCCAGGTCTTATGGGACTTTAGGCCTTAACTCAACCATTACATCAGAACCTTTAAAATAATTAGGAAAATTAACTTAACTTAAAAAATAAAATAAAAATGCTTTGCCAAGGTCGAACTTTAGTTTGTTATGAAAGAGCCGCACGTCTAAACCAATGGAACAAAATACAATTTGTTGTATTTTATTAGTCAATAATTAATTTTATAGAAAACAAAAAGTGTGAATATGAGAAAAGATGTACTGCATAACATTGTTTGTACATTAAGCTTACATATTTATGAATTTTAAATAGTAATATTCACTCACATGTGAATCTTGCATTTTAATATTTATTAATATATTCCCATATGCAATTAATTTTTTATTACTCCACTATGGTATTAATTTTTTATTTTTATATGTGATTAAAAATAGAACTATAATGATAAGTTTTGTTGCTATTTGAGTAGACTACGGGTCAAAAATTTTCATTCACATTTTTTAATTATTTAATTATAAGATTTATTCAAATTTTAAATTTTTTGTGCATAGAGAAAAATTTTAACCCGTCGTTACAATTAGCCAATTTAATTTAAATTCATTTATGTGATTGATTATTAATTAATTTACTATTTAAGTCAATAAAACTTTCAAAAATACATTGTATGACAAAATAAAAAAAATATATTAGGAGAATGATTTAGGCGAGAAAAGTAGCCAGATGAAGCCTAGAATAATGACATGTGTCAACTATAGTTATTATTTTATTATGTAGTATAAAAGTATAGAGATATATATCCAACCCTAATTAAGATAACATACAATTTAGGAAGGGTGTGAATAGTAGTCCATGCTTATTGGACAAATTGGGCCGATTTACCACGTGACAAAATTTGGTTGGTTGTTTTTTTTATTTTCATAAATTTTTTTAATGTATTATATAATTTGGTTTGAAACAACTGTAAGGCTACCATGATGGTCCAGTGGTATCCCACCCAGGTTCGAATCCTGGCCTTGGGTTTTATTTTTTCCAACTTTTTTTTATGTGTTTTAAAATTATAGGTTTAAAGATTAACATTGTAAAGAGCTAGCCCAACTGATCCAAGTATGAAACTTCTTCCTTTCAAGCTCCTAACACCAGTGGTAAGTAAGCGTCTCCACTCTCCCATCCACTCCGGTTCGATCCTATGGGAAGGGAGATTTTATTCCAAATTTTTAATCCAGTTTTTGTTATTTAAATTTATCTTGTTTTTAGTTTATTTATGAATCCAGTTTTTTTAACTTCGTTTTCCCAAACATTGTTTTTATTTTTACGTTACACGTTTTAACACTCCTGTTTTATTAATGTTTTAAAATATACAACTGCCAAATACGACTATAAGTAAGGAAAAAGTACTTGCCCCGTCACGTAGCGCACCATTACCGCGATTTACTGCAACGCCGCGGAGCGCGTGTTCCCTCTAGTTCATATACAATACAACAATCGTTATACAATAATTATGTGGTTTAACCGGAGGTGATCATAGCAATAATTATTATGGTCAATTAAGAAAACAATTAACCATCGGCAGCCATAAAATAGTTATGGAAAAGTTATAAAAAGAGAATGGTTAGTATTAATGTACAAAATTAAAAATTGTAATACTCAAGTTTAATAAACGTGAGTAAAAGTACAATTAAGTACAATTTTAAAATAAATTGTATTAAACATAAATATGCGTCATAAATAAATCAATTTCTCACATGATATAGTAGAGGAGATAAACCAAACAGCCTGTAGCGTAGGAGTATCAACGAGTAGTGTAAATGTCTTCATTTTCAAATGATTAAAGGTTTAAATCTCATAATAAATATAGATATAAATTTAAGAAATAGTTAAAGGTTTAAATCTCATAATAAATAAAGATATAAATTTAAGAATATCAATAGAGGGTGCATGAGTTAACTGATATAAAAATAATAGTTATACAAGTTGATCAAAGTATCTAGAAGAGCAAATTTCACGATGCATTAATTTTAACGACTAACACTTGTATATTGTAGCATAAGTTAGAGTTTTTTCGGGGCAATACGTATAACATCTACGACAGTCTATCTTAAGAGGAACCCTTAACTGAGTAAACCCTCTAAACTGATCACGTACCCTCTTTTTGCGGTGGGTCGGATTCGAACCGACGACCTTCCATTTAGGAGTCATCAGGGTACCGTAAGGACAAAACCCCTTTGGTCGATATGATTAGTTGAACTATTAGTTTATTCATTAACATGACTAGTCACGTGGATATATATATATATATATATATATATATATATATATATATATATATATATATGGAGAAGTTCTTATTAAAACCCTCTCCCCATTTAAAACCTTTAAAACTCAACAACAACCATTCATTTAATATATAATAATTAAATTTGAGATGAATGATTGAGATGACTGAAAGGGTATTATCGTCATTTTCACCTCCTGATCCACACCCCACCTCAACACCATTTCCATTTTCAAACCCAGTGCACACATTTCTCTCTCTAAATTCGATAATGCCATTCAACCCCATTTACCCCCATTTACCTCATCTGCTCCAAGATTACAAGGTTGAAATCCAGTAGATCTAGTAAGCTACACCCATTTTCTTTTTATCAAACTAGTAAACCCATTTCTTTCTCTAAATTCAATCCCCTTCAAGATCTGACGGTGGCTTTCGCTTCATTTGAGAGGTGGGACGATGGCTGCCAGATCCGGAAGAGGTGGGACGATGAGGTGTCGGGTTTCACTAATCCAGAATGAGAACTATCAGGGATCTTGAAGATTTTGATTCTGAAGAAGACGAAAGCACATCCAGAACGAGAACTATCACCATCGACAACTCTCACCTTCGATTTCAACCCATTTCATCCCCGATTTTCAGTAATGTGTTTATGTGTTTTTTTTCATGATTTAAGAAATCCAGGTACGTTTCTAGTGTTATTTTGAGGGGGTTAAATTAGGTTTAGGCCTACCGATTTGGGTGTATTTCCATCTTGTTCATTGATCTTCAGAACACATGTAGAAGGTATATGTGTTTCTGTGTTTTTTTTTCATGATTTAAGAAATTTCACTTCAGTTTTGTTGACAATTTGATGAAATTTGATTGCTTAAACATGTTTGATTTGTTTATTAAATGTTAGATTAATTTGAAAGCCTGATTAAATCTAGTAGCATTTAGATGAATATGTTCTATTTCTAAAGTGTAGTTATGTTCTTGATATGCTATTCAATCTATTATGAAGTTTGGGATTAGGTTATGAAATTTCGAATTAATTTTCTGAGTTCTTGGGTTCGCATCAGATGAAAAGTTGAAAAAGGGGTTTAGAGAGTGGTTTATTTTCATTTCTTTTTGGTGTGTTTGTGGCCAATGATGTATTTCATTTGTAATTTTGCATTTATTATCAGAAGTGAGTATGAAAATGTGGTAAAAGATATGTTTTTCAAATTGATTTTAGCTTCTGATTTGCTCACTTAAAGATAAAAAATATAGTTGTAGACAAACTGATGGTCCTTTGTGAATTAGTGTTCAAGCATATTTATTATTTAAAAAATGAATAAAAGGAGTACAAACAGTCTAGTTCAACCCAATTCCTAATTCATTTAATTTGACTTACCTTTTAAAAGAGTATCAAACATTTATACCATTTACTCATCCAACTTAAATTTGCTAGTTTGTGTGTTATACTAATGTAATTGGTAGTTATATTATACCAATGCAATTACGGGCGTCTTACACCAATGTAAAAATAGTTTAATACTAATGTAACTATAGTATTAAACCAATGTAATGATTTATTACATAGATAATGTTTCGTAACATTGATGTGAATCCAGACCTGGATTTTTTTTGTCATACGAATGTTAATTTTTGTTAATTTTGTTTGTGACACTAATGTAAGTATAGTATTAAACCAATGTAACTAAAGTATTACACCAATGTAATGATTTGTTACATAGAAAATGTTTCGTTACATTGATGTAAATACTGACGTTTGTAAAAAAAATTATATTATAAATAAATTAAAGATAAAAATATGATCTATTTAATGGTATGATTTTTATAAAAAAATAACTTAGTATAAAAAAGTTATAAATGTTTTAAAAACATGGGGGAAATCTTTTTATAAAAAAAGAGAAAGTGGAGTGGGTAAGAAGGTGACACATGTCACCCTCTTATTGAATCTATATTTGGTGTGTGAGTAAATGACTGTTTTACTCTTTTCATATAAAATAAATTTAATGACACTTGACATGATCTTGTGTGTTTAAGTAAAAAGTAACCATTGGATGAGAGTTTTAGAGTTTTTAAGTGAAACTAGAGTTTTGATAGGAACCAAGCCCTATATATATATATTTATTTAACAGGTATGATTAGTTGAACTATTAGTTTATTCATAAACATGACTAGTCACGTGGAAATATATATCTTTTTAACGGTGTTTTTTTTCCTGGACAATGTTTTAACACATAACCTTGTTGTGAAACTCCACCCTTACTACTAGCCTCCAACCCCTGGCCCACGTGAAAATATTTTGTAGGGTAAAATTTTTAAATCTTATATTTTATTATATACAAATAGTTCATATGGTTTGATCCTAGTCATCCTTGAAGTCTAAGTTTAAAAAGTTACATATTTAGGTTATTTGGTTTCATTTTATAACATAACTTGTGTCTAAGACTAACCTAGGTTTAAATATATATTAACTTATATTAAATGATTCTTTTACCTTTTATACAAACCACATGGACTTGTCATGTAATCTATACTATATAATAAATAAATGTTTATCAATGCCACATGTCGTCTTCACATTAATTCTTACAATTTTTTTCGTCTCTCTCTTATTAAATACAACTCTATCTTTCCAATAATAATAATATATTTTTAAATAAATTATTAATTATACTAATAAAACACATTTATTTTAAATTATCTCATATTATAAAAAAGTTTGAAATCTAATTACCTAACTTATGTTTTCATTTAAAAAATAAATGAAAATCAAATTACTTTGAATACTAATTAATTTATTTTTAAAACTCAATTATACATTAACTTTTACATATTTTTGGATTTTGTGTTCTATTGTTAGTATATATAATTACACTAGGTTAAAATCCTGTGTATTACATGGGTTAAATAAATAAAATGTTATATATTTAGGAATAAAAATTTTATATTTTTAAAAACTCGTGTAATACACGGGTTAAATAAGTAAAATGTTATATATTTAGTAATAAAAATTTTATATTTTTAAAAACCCGTGTAATACACGGGTTGAATAAACCAATATATTACATCGGTTGAATAAAATATAATGTAATTTGTTAACAAACACATTTGTCAAAATATGTTATTAAAAATGTAATTTGTCGTGAAAGTTATAAGGCCTGTTAAGTTAGTTTTTAAAACATTTTTTTTCAACTGAGTATTAATTTTTTAATTTAATTGATAAATGTTAGTTCATATTAAGTTCATTTGATTGATGATATAATAACTATTTATAATTAAATAATAAGTATTCGTAATTAGATTTATTAATATAAAGATTATTATTTAATAGGAGAGAGAAATAGAAAATCTAATATTTAATAGGAGAGAGAGGCGGAAAAATAAAGATGAAGAGTAACCAGAGAGTGATACGTGTCATGAAGAGATTTTCATTTATTAGAGTAGTAAGATTTTCCACTTATAAGATGTATAGAAAGATTTAAAAATTTTATCTATTAATATTTTTTTCACCATGTGCAATACACAGGTTTTAAGCTAGTTTACTTGTATAACAAGAACATAAAAACAATAACTAGAACCGAACTACCGTGGTCTCTCAACCCTTTCTTGTCAACGACGTTGCGGCACTCCCTTTTGTTGGTTACCCTATAACCACCGGGCCTCCCCTCTACCAATTTATTTTCCCGAACTTACGCCTAAATGAATCGGATCCGTTTATCATTCCATAAGCAATCGATCTCCTAGAAACCATAAACCAACACTATGTTGTTGTTGACTTGAAGCCTCCCATTCACAGTAAACGCACAAATTTTGCATAAATTTTAACATAATTATTTGTCTCACCCACAAAGTTGGGTTACTTAAAAGGACAATTCGTTAAAGAAACCGGAATGAATTATCATATAACATTGATTATCACACCAAACAATTTGAATTCAAGTTCAAATGATATCTCCCTTAAATATTTATAGAATGTCTTTGTTGATACAACGATAATGTGGTAAGGATAAAGTATGCTTTTATCAATACGAGACACTTACCCTTCGGGGTTCCAAGGCTAAGCGGGACTATTACAAGGAGGATCATTGATTACAACCAGGAGGAGTAAAGTAAATACAAAGAGAAGTAATTTGAAATACAAAGAAAAGTAACGATAGTAAAAAGGAGAGGATAAAACTAAAACTATGGGTATTTTGAAAGTCATTTGAAGTGACCCTGAATAAAAGACCTAAACCCATAGTTTAAGTCCTTTTCGGTGTGAGATGTTTTTGGCACAACCAATAAGTATCTTGAAAAAGCATACATGCCTATAAGGGAGTGACATGGATGAATGGCCCAAATAAAAAGACATTAGGAGTTGTTAAATAAAAATTTAAGTCCTCGGTGTGAGATGTTTTTGGCACAACCAAAGTCCATACACCTAAAGGTTTAAATCCTATTAGATTAGTTTGAACTTTGTGTGAAAGCAAAACTAGGGAAACACAACTAGTCTTACAAAATCCAACTAGGAATGAGAAGGCAAACAAGATGGCAGATGATTTAGTAAAGGCCTTAGGCCTAGCGGTATCAAGGTGTTGGATAAGGCTTAACCTTTCCATATGATGAGGGTTCAAATCCTATTGGGCCATTGGTGACAAAAAAATATGTAACTTAACCCGTTAAAAAAAAAAGATGGCAAATGATTTGCAACTATACATTTATGCTATGTAAGTTCAAGGAGAGTTTAAGAGTTTTGGTATCATCAATTAGTGAGGAGATTGTTGACTCTATGATCCTTGGAAGTGATGAATGTAGGACCGATAATGATGATAGAAAATTACTACTGATAGAAGAAATTAATGTTGTTGGTCATTTGGTGAAATGGCAGGGTAGTTGGGTCTGATTTGGGTTGAGCAAGGGGGGTTTTCCCAGTGTTAGGTTTCCTCCTGAATTGGGGATTTGATCCGGATTGGTGGGGTAGTTGGACCCGATTTATATAAAATCCATTTTCTAAGAGAATTCTCGTGTCTGCTTAAAAAAGAAGAAGAAATTAATGCTAATATATAGAGTTGATGAAGACAAAGATTGACTTGCTACAAATATCCAATTGTTGAAGAAAACAAAGTGTTTGATGCTTACAAGCACTTCCTACAATGGGAATACTTGATACCGATGTGGATATTGAACACAAGTTGCTACTAATAGCAACTTGGTGTCGATAAAAAGTTTATGCTGATAATAAAAAAGTTTATGCTAATAGTAACTTTTCACTAATGAGTAAATTGGTCTTGTTAGAGAAAACACACAATATCAAGGAAGATTAAGTAAAAGATTTGAAAACAATTATCTTTACTATAATTATGTCTTAATTATCTTTACAAATTATTTAGACAGTTTTAGCTTAGGAATCATACGTAATTCAATGTAACAGTAAACCCTAACAAAGTTGTACGCATTGTTGAGTTACAATTGGATCGGTGATTCCGAAAATTATCTTTGTGATTATTGTGTTCTTAAGCTTGAATGAAATTGATTTGTTAAAAGTATTTGATAATTAAATTTACGTTGTAAAATAAATCAACTTTTATCGATTAACTAATTAAACAGAGTTCTAAGCATAAACTGATCTAACACGTTTCTAAAACATAATATTGTTTAGAAATATTTCTTTATCGAAAGTTAGATCGTCTCATATAATCATTACCTAAAAATATTTTTTACATATATAATTAAGTATATTTTAACAAAATTTAACATCCTACGAAAAACATTATATTTTTATTAAGATTAAACATTAATATTTTGGAGCAATTTCATATACCCCTACAAACTTGAAAAATATCATATATACCCAACAAAAACTAAAAATATCATATATACCCTTTCTAACATGTAATAATATCATATATATCCATTTAATTAAAAAGCATTTAAAAGATGACCATTTTACCTTTATTTCTTTATACTTTAATATTTCATATTTACTAATTTTTAGCATTGAAATTTCATATTTACACATTTTCAACTTTAGAATTTTATATTTAACCATAACAAATAATTTTCTCAAAATACTATTTTGTATTTTTCTCATTTTCTTATAATTTTACCAATTTTCTTTTATAACATTAGCGTTTTGTAATTTTTTCACAATCATTCATTCTGAATCGGTTTGGAGAATCGCGATAGTCGCCATCAAGAAAAGAAGAACGGGTGATCTTTTACGTATAGGATAAAACAAAAAAATTAGGTTATAAAAATCACATAATGGATACGGGTAGAATCGTCATAAAGTAACAATTTTTTTAAATTGAGTATATATGATATTATTAGCTCTTGTTGGGTATATATGATGTCTAACTATGTTTATAGGGATATATATGATATTATCCCTAGTATTGTTAATTGACCATATCACTTCTATGTATGTTAAAGTATGGTAATTAATGCAATTATTATAACATCAAAAGATCATCATAATTATTAAAATTATTAAATGATGCGGTTTTTTTAACAATAATACTCCATTTTGGGGTCATCTCTTAATAATTTACACAAATCCGGTACAAGGGGTGCTCGAACCCTGACCTTAAGGGGAGTCTCTCCATTTAACTGCAAATGACTTTACCATTGGACCAAACCCCACACTCTAAAAGATGCGATTTTTTTAAATGACCCACGAATACTATATGCCTGACGACCCTAGTAAACCCATTAGCGAAAGTCCACCCACGTCCGCGAACACAGACATCGCTGGTGACCTGGCCCGCCCACCATTCTAGGGGAAACCCACCACGCAAAAACCCACTATGATAAAACCTCTGGTTCATCTAAGCATATTGCATTAAGTGAGTCTCGAAACCATGATCTCCACATTGGAAACTATGAAACTATAGAGGGCTCTAACTCATGTTTTATCTTTAACAGTTGATCATTTTTATTATAAGTATAATTTTTTTATATCACTACTTAAATTAATAAAAATTATTTTTTTAATTTAATTTTTTAGACTGAAGTTAATAGTATCCGAAATATGCATTGAATTGAAGAGGGTTGAAAATGACTTGCTAGGTTTTCAAAATAGTATGACCACAAATATATACACCTTAGTGACATTTGAAGCTTTCCTTAAATGAGTTTATACCATGGCTTATTTTAACTTTTTGCATATGCTTATATATGTTTTGTAGATTTGATAATTTCGACCTATTTTCTTATAAACAGGTCGATTTGGGTTATATTTTATCTTTAGCGGGTCAAACGGTTAAAAATTAAATAAAAGTAATATAGAATGAGAAAACCTATCGTTGAAAGTCAAAGTTTAAATTTTAATACAAATAATTATATTCAGGCTATTATATTATAAGTAGAATAATATAATTTTTTATTCATAGTTTACACACTAAGCTATACTTAATAAATAAGTAGAGTAAATTGCAGTTTTCGTCCCTAAGCTTTGACTCGATTAACAGGTTCAGTCCCTTCTTAACAATATGATTTTCTGACGTTGTATTTCTTAACACTTACCGTCCCTGACCCTAACGTCCGTCCATTTTTCCGTTATGAGGGGCATTTTCGTCTTTTTGCCAATATTTAATATAAATATCTTTCTTTAGGTAAATCCACAAAGCCACAAAGCACATGATTGTCCACCTCTGATCTCCTTTTCCTTTTCGACTGTCCACCTCTGATCTCCACTGCCACCACCACCAGCACCGTCACAAATTCCTTTTCCGATAAGTTCCGAAGCACAGCAGCCGGAATAGCAGATAATGCGTCTGATAAGTTCCGAAGCACAGAAGCAAATGACGATCAAATTCATTTTCATCAATCGAACCATTTCTCCTTCCAAATTACAACTAAAACAATTAGCTAATTAGGAGGGACTAAACCTGTTAATCGGGTCAAACCTCAGGGACGGTAAGTGTTAAAAAATTGATGGCCGTCAGGAGGAGGGACGGTAAGTGTTAAAAAATGTAACGTCAGGGACCCTACTGTTAAGGAGGGACTGAACCTGTTAATCGGGTCAAACCTCAGGGACGAAAACTACAGTTTACTCAAATAAGTATATGGTTGCGTCACGTGTCACATATTTGTGAGCTCCGGATTCTTTTTACCCGTTTTTTAATCTCAACTATTTAATATTTTCTTTCCTAATATTTCATTTATTTAATATTTTCTTTCTCAACTATTTTCAATTATTAATAATTCTTTGATATTTTTTATTCAATTTGTATATTACACGGGTTTCTAATGTAGTTAATAAATATGAGTTAAACTGGTAAGTTATATTTTATAAAAATGAATAACTTTCTTTGAAATAAAGGAAGTTATATATCTTTATCTCTAGAAAGAAAAATGGGAGAATTTCATGTCACTTTACAAACTTGCTTATTTACATATATAGCTAACTCAAAATCAAAATTGTATATATCCCCTTAAGCCCGCGATTCGCGACGGTTGTAAAATACGACCACGTTACTCTTGGGTTTATTAGTCAATTATTTATTTATTTTCTTTCGTTTGTGTTTTCAAGTTCTAAACGGGAGCAGCCTCTCTATCCCTTGGGATAGGGGTAAGGTTTGCCCTCATCACACCCTCCCCAGACCCTACTAATAGCGTTAGCTATGTGTGGGATTATACTGGGTACGTTTGGTTTGGTTTGGTTTGTGTTTTCAAGTTCTCATATAATTTATAAGTCAGCTTAATCTTTTTCAGACTTGATATTAGTATATTCTAGTTGCATTTAAACCAAATATAAAAGTATTTATAAAACAAGAAAACAACAATAAAAGTTATATTCTAGTTGGTTAGTAAGGATTTTAATGTTAATGGATAGTTCATACTATAAATCACTTAACTGAGTTTCTAAATTGTCAAAATTCAACCACCAAACTGTTCTCCAACTAATCAGAAACCATAGCATGGCCAATGTTATGGACAACAAATATTAGGCAAATCGGTGTTCCAATGACTATAGCAATTAAAAGAGAAAAGTGTTGGCTGATTGAAATTGATCCAAAAAAGGAAATCACCTGTATTCGACATTTATAGATTTCGACCACCACATTTTTGGAACCCTAATTAGGCAAATTAATGTGAACATATAGTAAACCAAAAAAACTTACAGATCACACATGATGTTAATTTTGCACCAATTTTAGGGGCATTTGTTTCACATTATAGTAAACCAAAAACCAAAAAAAAAACAAAAAAAAATCCCGACCAAAGGTGTTTAGCATGTCAACAAAATGAAGGTCTGCAAAATAACCCCGCGCGTTGCGACGGGTTTTTCTAACGGCTATGTTCGTTACTTTGATAATCTTCACAAGCTGGTGCACCCCTGATTTAGAAAAAATAAATGGCATGTAGATTTAAAAAAATGTTCGGTTCTCAAACAAAAGACACACATGGATGTAGTAGTGAATAAAAAACTTACATCATTTCTATTAGTATGAAAGTATGTTGTATCTAGATTAGCTTTTTCAGTCACGTACGCTTCTTCTTAGAGCTGGTCCCAAGGATTCGAATGCCTTACATGCGCCGAAAAAAAAGGCCCATAACGAAATATATAATTTTATAAACTAATTTTTTTAACGACAATCAACGTTATAGCATAGACATAACAAAATCATAGTATCAGAATGACATACCGTAATATCTAACCGATGATTCGTGAAGCTCGCCTAGCATTCTTCGCTCCAAATTCTTTAATCACCTCTTCGCAGTTTATACTCTCTAACACCGTTCTCGATAGCAATTATGCCAATCCGTTAAACCTTTCTTGGGACACAGTGGACCGCAAGTAAGATTTCAATAACTTTAATTTAGAAAAATTTCTTTCTGCAGATGCCACTGTGACTGGAATAGTCAACAATAGGTTTTAGCTATCGTTCCCGCTGACAAAAAGAAAGAAATTTAAAAGAGCATACATTAATAACTATAAGATTCACCTGCAAAAGTAAATATTACTTTGGGGATGAGTATCCTTTGTGAGTGCCGGAAGTATCTCACCTTTGGTTATTATGAAATGTTCAATGGTATGATTAAAGAATAATGATCTTAACTTTCAAGGATAACAAAATCATTACAAAATAAAATTCAGAATTCCTAATCTGCTGAGGTTGTAATCACACAAATTGGTGCACACAAAAACCATAACAATTATGAAATCACACAAAATTGATGCTAGTTTCAAAAAATACAGTCAACATTATGTAATAAGGATTGTTTAACAGGTTGGAACAAATTGCTGCTACTTTAAAAAAAAATCGGGATTCCTAATCTGGTGAGGTTGTAATCACACAAAATTGAAATTGTAACCTACGCACCAACCTAATACAACCAAAACAGAAAGCGAATTGTAACAACAGGATGTTAATCACACTACAACACATACCTAAAAGTCTCCGGAGAAGTAGATGAGGCCAGTCGTACAAAATTGAAGTCTCGGGCGTTTTAAAATGAAGGAGAAAAGCCATACAAAACCTGCGAAGTACCTCATTGAATGCGACCGGCGAAAATTTGAAGTCTCCGATGGCCAAATTCAAGTCCACGGCTGAAGGAGAAAAGACCATACAAAACCTTCGAAGAACCTAATTGAATGCTTGGGCGGTTACCGGCGAAAAATTAAACTCTCCGATTATCAAATTGAAGTGTACGGCGAAAAATCTAAAACAAAGACAGGTTTTATTTCCAAAAAGTTTTTTATGTTTTTAAAAATAAAGTTTTTAAGTTTTCAAAAATACAATTTTCAAAACTTATAAATTTAAATTTAAATGTTTTTAATTGAGAAACATTTTTAATTTATTTTAGTTTTGATTAAGGGATTAAGTGAATTATGAGTTATAAATGATTGATTAAGTGATTTTATTTGAGTTGTTAAAAGATATGAGTTTGTAGTTTTTAAAAATACAAAATTGAAAAGTTATAAATTTAAATTTTATCGTTTTTAATTGAGAATTTTTTTTAATTTATTTTAGTTTTGATTAAGTGATTATTTAGTGATTAAGTGAATTATAAATGATTGATTAAGTGAATATATTGGAGTTGTTAAAAGATATGTATGTCCATTAAAAATGTTTTAGTTAAGATTTAAGAGAATGCGTTAAAAGGTAATTAATAAGTTTTGATTATAGATAGGGGTTAGGAGATAAATATAACAATTTTAGGCTTTATGAAGGTGTATTTCATGCAATAAGAATGATACAATGTGTCTTAAAATTTTTATAAAATTACATTGCTATCCTTTTAATCTCTATTATATAGTAGTATAAATATAGATATAAATATAGATATAGATAGTATAGATATAGATATAGCTAACTCAAAATCAAAATTACATACATCCCCTTAGAAACTTGGTTAATTACATATATACCCAACCAAAAATCAAAATTACATATATCTCTTTCCTTAATAATAAAAATATCATATTCACTCATTTTAATTAGTTTTATTAAAAATAATTTATAAAATGTTTATTTTACCATTATTTTTACTAAAACTTTAAAATTTCATATTTATCTACTTTTCAAACTAGTTATTTTTGACCTTGTTACTTTTTTTTACGGTTAATGTTTTTAGTACGTTTTTTTGATAATTTTTTTTACATTTTTTACTGTTTTTCTTTTGTTTTTACTTCTTTTTGTGCTTTTACTTATTTTGTTTCGTTTATGTAAAATCTACTCTTTTTAATTATAATATTGGCATAACAATCACAAAAAAATATGAGTAACCGTTGTCAAAATGCTAAACCAAATGTTATCGTTTTATCTAATTACGGTACAAAAAAAATCATGTAAAAAAACAATCGCCAAAATTCGTGTTTACGTAATTGGATAAAACTTTGACATTTGGTTTTAGTACATTGGCGATTGTTACTTGTAGATGATTGTTTTTTGAATGATTTTTTTTAGTACATTAATTGGTTAAAATTTTGACATTTGGCTTAGCATTTTGGCGATTGTTATTTGTAATTTTAGGTGATTGCTACTCCAATATTGTAATGAAGAAGAGTAGATTTTACATAGACGAAACAAAATATGTAAAAATACAAGAAAAAAGTAATAACGAAAGAAAAACAAGAGGTAAAAAAAACTCAACATAAAACGTTAAAAAATTCAGTAGAAAATTTATTAAAAATTCTATTACATCCGAAAAATTAAAAAGACAAAAAATAACTAAGTTAAAAAACTACATAAATATGAAATTTTAGTAAAAATAGACATTCTATAGACTATTTTTTAGAAAATAAATTAAATGGGTAAAATTGATATTTTTATTATTGAGGAAAGGGGTTACATATAATTTTGATTTTGGGTTGGTTATATATGTAATTTAACAATTTCGTATGGAGATATATGTAAACTGAAGTATTCAATAGAGCGAACGCCTAAATGTAGATTTTATGTGTAGGCAAATGTATAAAAAAGGGGGTGGACATTCCTGCTATTTTGTGCCCGTGTTGCAAGGAGGTTGTGGAGGATATCGATCATGTTTTGGGTGTTTGTGGTTTAGCTTGTAAGGCTGGAGATCAGTGTTTAAATGGCTCGATATTGACTTACCGTCTTATTTTCGTCCGAACTTGTTAATGTGCTTTGTTGATTATCTTAAAATTTCAATCCAAAAGAAAACCTTAATTGAAGCGGTGTGTTTTACTACTTGGTGGGTCATTTAGAGATGAAGGAATAAGTTAATTTTTGACCCTAAGCAGTTTAAGGAAGAATGTCTCATTGACCTAATCAGTAATTATTCGTATATGTGGTTCAATAATAGGAACACATAAGTAAACTTTGGTTGGGATGAGTGGAGTAAAAATCCTCTCTTTATGATGTAATCTTTGTTTGTTCCGGACTGTTTTTGTTTGCTTTTTTTCATATTTTTTTAGTGCAGTTCCTGTTCAAAAGAAAAAAAATCCTTTTAGCTGTTAAAAAAAGATCTTTTTCAGCTTTGCTCGGCTATTGGTGCATTGAACATTTTAGCTTTTAAGACAACTTTATATCACAAAAAAACATGGGCTAACACGAAAGGCCTAATCTTTCGTTTTCATTTAAAGCTTTTCAAGAAAACTCACACTATAATAGTGTGTCAAATTACAAACATGCTTATGATTATTGTCAATGATGATGCTGGATTTTAGAACTTAAAACTTGTTGATGAAGTCGAAAATGTGGTTGTTGATCTCTTGTAGCTTCTCTTGGTTAATAAAGTGAGCAACTCCTTCCATCACCACCACTTCTTTCAGTCCGGGAACCATTTTCTTGAATCCACCACCGTGTATGTACTCCTTTGTTCCTGGAAAATAGTACGTCAAATCCAAGTCCCCCACTATGAATTTCACCGGCACTAATATCTTTGATCCAGTCCATGCGGCACACAACTCCCAGTTTCTGCAATTCAATGAACCCACTTAAGTCCAATATAGTTTTCAAAAGACACCATTTATTTTAAAAAAATATCCAAAAATTTAAATATTTAAAGTAGGAGTACTTACGGATCAAAACAGCGATAGTAATTAAAAGCTCCACGAAATCCCGTGACATGATATTTAGATGCAAAGTAGTCAAGGTCTTGTTCGGTAAGCCAAGAAGGTAAAGTGTACGGTTTTGGATTAAATTTTTTTGCATAGTCTTTAGGTAGCTTAATTGCGCTTGGACTTCGGTTAAAATATGTGGCCGCAATTTGTCTTTTGGTATCAACTTTTGCATACTCTTCTTCCCACCCAATTTCCTGCAAAATATCATGTATAAGACCGATTGATTACACGTCGTGATCAGTGACAAATTCAAGATTTATTCTTTAGTGGTGTTGTTCGATAAATCAATGTCATAACAATAAGATACGCAATAAGACAATTTGTTTTATTGGTGTCACACTAGTATTTAGACTTAGGTGTGCCCCTGATTTTATATTCGTATTGGAAATGTGAGAATACGATGTAAAACCCGAAACCGTAGCGTCAAGTAACCTAAACGCAAACAAAAAAACGCGCAACGGCTGTCACTCAAACGTAAAACCCTAAAGTGTTTGTTGCCGTAAAAGCGAACGTCACTTTGCCGTAAAACTTGAAAACGTAGTGTCAAGAAACCCGAACCGAAATGCAAACGTAACGATTAGAAATCTAAAACCAAACATTTATAAAAAAACCTAAAAGGAAATTTGTTTAATCAAGAAAAGAAATGAAGAAAAGAACCAAATAAGAAAAAAAACTATTGAAAATAAGAGTTCAACGTAATGCAAAAAAAAAGTAATAAAAGAAAAAATAAATAAAAAAAGAAATGAAAACTTGTAATTCAACCGACATTTTTTTTGTTGAAAATTTGCATTTAAGAAAAAATCATTTTAATAGTATTAGTTGATAACAAACTTGTAATTCAACAGCTATTTTGTTTAATATTAGTTCCTTTTAATTCGGTGACAAATTTGTAATTCAACTTCAATATTCGATAGCAAACTTCTAATTCAATCATGTTTCAATATTAGTTCCTTTTAATTCTCTGACAAACTTTTAATTCATTGCCCATATTAATTCCTTCTGATTTGATGGAAAACTTGTAAATTGTTTGGTGACACTGTAGCCACCGACGTTAGAGTATAATGTCTAGTAGCTTTCTCTTTATAAAAGCATACCATTGCAATTTGCAAGGCTTTTGCAATTATGTTATAGTGCTTAAAAAAGGTAAATTATACTTGAAAAGAATCAATATTGGTACACAATTGGCCGGTTGGAATATATGCATGTTTCTTGATGAATAATAAACCAAAAAGAATGAATTTAATTTTTATAATTTAAAGAAAAGAACAAGTAATCACCTGAAACCTGCAGACGTAGAAATCGTCGCCATAAATCTGTCGAAATTGCTCCACCGGTTTGACCAAAGGGTTCCTTGGATTATAGACCACACTCAAGTTGACCAAAGCCTTGATCCGGTCCGGCCGAAACAGGCACATGTACCATGAGATTATGGCACCCCAGTCATGACCCACCAAGTACACCTTGTCCAACCCCAACGAGTCAAGCAAGCACACCAAGTCTCCCACTATGTGTAACGCGGTGTAGCTGGTGGAAGAAGGTGGGGCTTCGGTGTCACCAAAGCCACGAAGGTCAGGTGCGATGGCGCGGTAGCCTTTGGAGGATAGAAACAACATCTGGTGACGCCATGTGTACCATAGCTCTGGGAAGCCATGGACGAAAAGCACGGCGGGGCCTTCCCCTATCTCGGCCACGTGCATGTTGACGCCGTTCACGTTGATGTTCTTGTGTTGTATTTTCTCCATGTTTGTTTTTGTGTATTGGTTAAGTTGTTGTGGGGGGGTTTTATAGGTGAGCATTGGTTTCTAAATTATCGGGCCCAATAAAAAAAAATAAAAAAATACATATATGGTTCAAATCTAGTTTTTTTTGTTTTGACTCGAAAAATATACACTCCTAGTTTAATAAAAAAGATTTTACGCCTACTTTTTTTTCTCCATATTTGTATATTTCAATCATACTTTAACGAATCGTTTTTTTCTCCCACAAACAAAAAAATCTTATAGGTGAGCATTGGTTGGTGTCAAGACTTTCATGGGTTATGTGTCTTGTCACACCTCTCGGGACGTCCTGGGCGTGACACCGATTGGTAGCTGCTTTGATTTCAGAGTTTGTATTGTGCAGCGAAAAACATTTTATTTAAAAAGATTGTTGTTTCATAATCTCAACCTCGAGAGTTGGTTTTATAAGTATAAGAATCTTGTCGTGTAAACAAAGATCTTTATTTAAACATTAGGGTTTAACAACCCCACTTGTTTGATTACAACGAAATCTGAAATCAATAAACCCACTCTCAACATAGAGTTATTTCTAGTCGATAAGGAAGGTAAAAAACCTAGGGATCATAATCTGTAATACTTTATGGTTGTTCCCTGTGCTTAGGCGTCTATGTCCACCATGGCACGGACCTGTAATACTTTATGGTTATTCCCGGGTCTATATACGTAGCAAGACCCGACTAACAACAAAACACACATATATCTTCGGGGTTATATCTGTAACCAGTCCTGACAGATAATGTTTATTTATTCCTTTCCTAAAAACGTTTGAAAATGAAACGTCAGTGATAAGCTAGTGAATACTTTTATGACACATAAATCTTTTATCTTTAGGCAAAAGCACTTATTAAATATTTAATCATAAATTCATAAGATAGTAACAAACACATTGTTACGTCCGCATGGTGCGTATACACTGGCATCATACTCGAGGGATGCGGGACCACCAGATCCACGTCTTACACAACACTCCACATATGTACCAGCCCTGCCCGGATCATATCTGGAGCAAGTGTATCATTTGATCAAACTTTACATATACATATGGGAAAACAACTTACCCTGGGGTTATATTCGTAGCCAACACCACAAGGCGGTATGCATTAACATATTTAGCTTATGCTTTGCCATTTTCGTAGAGGTAAACAATTTAATCATTTATGAAAAGCATTTAAAAATGTATTTACTTGGATTGGTAGTAGATTAATAATAATCTAGGTACATAGCAGCGTAGAGAGTCGAGTCTTAAAGCTCTAGTACCTTATCTCGGACTTCTATGCGTTCCTTGGATCACCTCGGTTACAAACGCCTAAGGGCGGTTTTAGACAAAATTCAGTCGAAACGTTGGAGAGCGTTTAGAAGGACAAGTCAGCAACTCAGAGCTTGAGACCAGAGGAAGAGAAGTAAATTCATTGTTATTTGAATTTAGTGTGGAGCCTCTATTTATAGGCTGATCCTAAGCCTGTAGGGGACCGCTAAATGGTTCCTTGGCGGTCCGCCTACCGTTAGGTGTATGTATGCTTGACAAGTGTCACTCTCTTGCTTGCTCGCGCACCACTTGCCCTTAGCGGACCATGTGGCTTCCCCTTGGCAGTCCTCCAAGGTTCCATGCATCAAAACTCTTGCTGGGTCACGAGGCATGTCACCCATGTGTTGAGGACATGTGCCTCATGTAGAAGCTGTCTTGAGTTTGTAGCGGACTGTTAGCGGCCTTCAGGCGGTTGGCCAACCAAGTCCGTCCCATAGCGGATCGATACAGTCTTGTTGGCGGTCGGCCAAAATCTTGACGGGGGATTTCCCCTAATTCATGTAGTGGACCGTGTTGGCGTAGGTAGCGATCCACTACCTACCCAAACTTGATTTTTCTTTATTTTTGGGTTTATGGACTTTGATGGTTCGAGTTCCTATGGGCTCACCCTTTTGCATAATTGGGACAAATTTGACATGTGTTACATCCTCCCTAACTTATTTAATATCGTTCTCGAGATTATCATTCGAATAATTGAGGATATTTCCTTTTCATTTCTGACTCCAGTTCCAAATGCACTCGGGTCCACGTCTGGAGTTCCATTTTACTTTGACTATCACAAGTCTTTTTCGTTTTTTTTCTTCAACTATCGGTCCTTAATTTGCAAGGATCGTTCTACGAACTTAAGCCTTTCATCCTATGACACCCGACAATTTCAGGTTAACCTAAACTCTGTTATCTCGCAAACTCAGTTACAAACCCGAGGGACTAAACCTGCCATATCCCAAACAATTACACATGAAACTACAGGGACGAATGTTGTATTTGAATTTCATGAAAAACGAATAAAAATTACATTTATTGTGACACCCGACATTTCCAGGTCAATATCCATACATAAATTAAACGCGTTTACATTTTCAAGTTTCCTGATTGACTTAATTGCATGAATTAGGTCTTAAAGTCTAGCAATAGGCATACATTGATTTATTTCATACTTTGGTAATTTTAGTAATTACCGGATCACGTATACGTATAACCCGACTAATAAGAACGTTGGTGACTAACCTAAATGTCCAAATTAATGCCCAAAGATCCATAATAAATGAAATATATGTTTATACCTTCAAATGTGTATTTTAATGTCCACATTTCATAAAAAACGATCCATGACGACATCTCTCGAGAGTAATTGCGTACCGTCTCCCTTAAACACCTATACATAAAATTAATCATATCTACAACCTATATAACATGTGATTTAAATATTTCTCATCAAACGAGTCACTAATTAATTATTGACTACCATAATTATCGTTAGGAACCTAAACAGAATTAAAACACCGTTTCGAATAATAATCGATATTACACACTTAACTACCTAAATATCTAAACACTTAACACCCTAAACTAACTAAATTACCCAACCCCACCCCCTAACCCACCTACGGCTGAACACCCCCCAAATATGGAACCATTCACACCACAACTTCTTCATTCTAATTTTTAATCCTAAATGCCATACTCCATCCTTGTAAAAAAGCCACCAAAGTCTGCAACATCTTTTCATTCCTTTCTCACAATTTCAAACACTCAATCCCTCACTCTCTCTCCCTCTTCTCACGACAACAACAACCCCAACATTATCTTCATCCACACCAATTATCCATCCATTTTGAAGATTAAAAACCTTCATCTTTTGGTGATTTATAAAGATTTCAAATGTTTTTATCAAGGATTCAAGCTAAGGAGCTTAAGATATTCCTCTTTCTCTCTTTTAAAAATCATCTAACTTGTTGTCTTCCCTAGCTTGTCTAGAGGTAAAAACTTGAACCTTCACATCTTTATATATTCATGTTAATTTCTTTAAATCATGGCTTAAATTGAATAATGTCCACCCAAAGTTAAATGCTTTAATGAAGCTTTTATAACAACTAAACAAAGACATAAAATTTTATGGTTTTAGTATTTTATACATGTAATGTGTATGATTGATTATATGTCGTGATGTTCACAAAAGTAAAAAAAAAATGAATTGTTGGTGAATTGTGTTTGTATCTACAAAAGAAGTAAACTTTAAGTTATAAACCTAAAAATGCATATAAAAATCATGTATGGATTTATGATCATGAGAAATATATATATTTAGTTGTTGGGACATGAACTTGACATAATGTTTAAAATCTCAAAAAGTAACACAAAAACATATATACGGTAAAGATCTAAAAAATATATATATAAAAGGGTACTTAGGATTAAATGAACATATGAGAAAATGGATCTCAAACCTATTATTATTGGACAAATATGGACTTTTAGACTTATAACTATACAAGACATATTATAAAAATCACCTAAAGGTTTATTCAAGTGTTAAACAAGTACACATAAAGAGGAAAACATGTTAAAAAGGTAAAAGATTATGCAACGTTGAGCTGGCAGAATTTTTAACCGATTTTACCAGGCCATAACTCGGTCCATGATCACTCAAACTTGTCGAATTTTTGGTCTAAAACCAAGTATAAAGAGTCAGTAATCCATCCCAGGTGGTTTCACAAAATTTCGTTGAGTTTTGATGCCCCAAATAGGTCCTACGAGAAAAGGTATCAAGGCTGTCATTTTTGGCAAAAATTTCGTGTCATTTTAGAAGGTCATAACTTGGTTATAACAAGTCCAAATAAGTTGATTCTACTTCCTAAGTCAGTATTTTAAATATAAAACAAAGCTATAGGGTCTCGGGTCATGAAAATGGGCTTAAGTCAGTCAACTAAAATGAAATTCCCAAGGTACTCAAGAAATGAACACTTTTGGCCCCACCTGTCCAAATGAATTTTTAAAAATACTTAAACATGTCATAAATGGGTGGTTCATACATCCCTGTAACCCTAATACATGTAGGTATCTTGGTATAAAATTTTATAACTAAACGAATTCGTTTGGATAATAAAAAGGACAACGCACGGACGACATAAAATTCTTGAAATTTCCACAAACTAGGATTTTATTTGATAATACGATTTAAGAAAATTACCTATCAAAACCCTAACACGAGACATGTATAATATAACATCTAATTTATATATTAAATGGTTAAACGTGTATACCTATCATGAAACTTAAAGACAAATCACCAACGGTTCGTCGGGTCACATTTTTGAAACATGACACATTCATAGTTGAGTCTATGATGTATTGCAAAATACATCCGTTTTACTGTCTATTTTATTCCCAATTTATGTTTGTTTTGCGTCGGTTTTCTTCTATAACCGCTTGTACTTAATATTTCTATATATTTTGGTTGTTAGGTCACAAAGGAAGCGGATATGATTGAAAACGAAGAAGAACGAGTTTCCGGTTCGTGCGAGAGGGCTGTGGAGAAAAAAAAAAGAAACTTTCTGGATTTTTACCCCTGTAGCGTAGTTCGACAGTTCTTGTAATTTCTTCGCGCTACGCGAGGAATGCAAAATGTCAGAATTGCCCTTTTTAAATGATTTTGTCAGATGGTCCTCGTGATACGCGAGGAAGAAGCAAGGTCCCGTCGCGCTACGCGACGGGTTGATTTTCGCAGAAAGTGTTTTAAAAGCAAAAAATTAGAAAACCCTAGGGGGGAGGACAGAAAAGGACGATCTGGGAGCGGCTGGAGGCGACGAAAAGTGACGAAAAAGGGTGTTTTCAAGAGGAATCAAAGGCTGGGAAGGCATAGGATCGAAGAACCAAAGCATTGGATCAAAGATATCGGGTGTTCATCGTTCGATTTACCTTGATTCTTTGTTTCTCTTTGATTTCTTGTTCTTCCTTTTGTATAAACAGATTATGAATTGTATTTATATGATGTTTCTTGGCTAAACTTTTAGAACTACCTAGGTTTAGATGAATACATATGTTTGACATTAGGTTTTATTCGGTTTTGGATAATTTGCATGTGATGAACTCATGATGTAACAAACTTGGTTTGGATTATTGGATGTGTATGCGTATTTAGTATTATCAATTGAATGATTTTTCAGTCCTCGTGTGCTTTGATGAATGTCTTTCATATAATAGGTGCATGCTAGATCAATTGTCGTGTGTTTTTGATTATTGGATGGTTTGCTAGACGTAGTATTCCATAGGAATGAAATTCGTGAATTGGTAAATCTAAATATTCAACCAATCTTAATAGCTATGAAGTGAGAGATTGTCGGTTTGTCTAGGGTGTTAGATTGCTAGGTTAGAGGCTTTGTGAGAAGATCTTGCTAGTTTGTCTTATATCTGTGTTTACCGAATCCAATAGGAAATTCTTAGTTATCCCTTGCACTTAGGTGTATTAAGACTTTCACGCTGTGAGGTAGATTGTCTAGCGGATACTTTCAGAGTAGACTGGATGACCTGTGAGGGGAACCCGTCCAGCCGGTGGTTTAACGGCTTTTAGGTCTCTTAGTTGACAATCCTTGAGAAGGGTCGAGGGTGCTCTAGGTTTCCTTTGAGTTTAGTATTTTAAGATCCCGGTATCACATCAGTTCCATTACCGATAGAACCTTCGTCAGACACGTGTAGGATTCGGGCCTAGGTAGTGCTTTCACCCTATCTGTTTTCGTTCCGTAGTTATTCTCATGCTAGTTTGTTTGTCCTCGTCTTTTCCTTTATTTTCTATAGTTTATTTCTCTCTTAAATAAAAGAAACCCCCTTTTTGTAATTAGTTATCCTGCATCTGAGTCAGTATTTCGCTGTACATATAGTGTCTGTAGGTTCGATACTCGGTCTTATCTATCTATTCTGCAAACGATCGGTACACTTGCCGTATTATGTGCGTTAGTTTAGGTTTGTCCGTTTTATTATAAATATTAGAACTTGTAGGTTTTTGCGTATAGTTCGTAGCACACCAAGTTTTTGGCGCCGCTGCCGGGGACACTTGGCAATAGCGAAATTGACTTTGATTTTAGGATTTGTGTATATTTTCTTTTATTTGGGTGTTTTAGATTAGGTTGTATTTATTTATTTTTCTCTTAATTTTTAGTTATTATTATTTTTGAAAGAAGAGGAAGATGTGGTGCGAGAATTGTGGTGGACCCCATTGGACGCAGCAATGTCAGCATTTTTATTCATATGGGTATTCTGCGCACCGGTACGATGAGAGATATCAGGAGGATGAATTGTTGGCGAGGTCGTACCATTTGATGGAGCTGATGGAAAAGAAAGCGAGAGCCGAAGACATCAAATGGAGAGCTGAGATGGATCTTCTGACAAGTCAAATTGAAGCACTTAAACTTGCAATGGCTACATCTATGAAGCAGATAGAGGATCCTGTGATTGATGATTCATTAGAGCCGGAGACGAGAACGGACAGCGGAGTTTTTGCTATTTTCGATAGTTCTTCCCAAGTCCCACCTCCGGCTCGGCATATATTTGATTTTGAGGATCCGGATGTAGAAGAACACATCCAAGCTTATTTGAGGCACGATCTGCAGGCGGACAGACCAGCTGATGTGGAGAGAGTCGTCATTTTTGCTGTAGAGGATGCACTTGTTCCGAGTGTAGATGAGGCTGTAGTTGCTCACTTCCGAGCGCAGGAGGAGAGTCTTCACATCCCATCAGCAGAAGAAGTCAGGCAGATAGATTGGAGTGCCCGGTTTGCTGAGATGGAGGCCAGGTGGGCAGAGGAAGGTGAAGTATTCGACACACCAGGACCAGAGACGTTAATGGACGAGTCAGTCCCACCTCTGGTTCAGCAGGATGTCCCAATTCAGCCGATTTCTTCATTGTGGGCCGATTCTGATGATGAGTTGGAGTTTTCATCTGATCCCGTGACCACAGAGCATCCTAATGATCAGATTGATGAGGAAAGTGAGAAAGCCAGGATAGAGGATGACATAACGAAGGAGGAGGAGCATGTACTATCCTGGGAGTTTGACTTTGGTGACGAGTTGGTTGGTTTTACAACTCAAGAGGCTGATGAGGTGTTTGACCCTGTTGGTGACATTACTACTCTTGAGACATTACTTTATGGAGAGCCAGCAACGGTTATCGAGCAGTCACCAAACCAAGAGGATGAAGAGGAAGTGATGGAGATGGAGCGACCACTTCTTGTTGAGGATGAGCAAACCCCAAGTGTGGGGATTGCTGATGATGATAGCCGGCTCGTGGATGACGACGATGATTATGGATCGCCACCAGATCCAACGTGCCACGGGATGGGGCGAGAGAGCGCCTGGACCGGCGCATTTCGAGGACACAAACCTGTTCGATTAGAGGCCCTTCAGTTGTTCCAGACTGCAGAGACGACCATGCTCCTCATTACATGCATGACATACAGTTCGGTCCAGGAAAATTCAAGTCTTGGTGGCCCGACCCGAGTCTGTTTCGAGTCTTCTGGGGCCCGGTTGTTGGATTCTTCCCGTCCATCGACAAGAGAATGAGATTGAGTAAAAATGATGGCAAGAGGATTAAGGAGAGGCCTCCTAATTGAGTTTACTTGTGAGGCACGAGTCTGGCTGAAGACTCTTCTGTAAACTTAGCGCTACTGGGAGGCAACCCAGATTTTCGCTTTAGTTATTTTTTTTGCTTTATTTTAGCTGTCATTGTGTTTGTTGCTTCTCCTGTTCTGTGATTCGTCCTCATTATTATGGCTGCTTGTATTTTGTACATTATCTGTTTAGTTTAGTTTTATTTTTATTCTATTATTTGTGTCAGTGTTATGTTGCTCGGGTTTTGCTTGTTTTTGTTTTGCAGGTTTGGTTTTATTATAATTGATTTTTGGAAGAGTTTTTAGCAGCAGAAAGCGGGTCCCCAGGTATGTTTGTTTTTGTAAATGGTGGTTGGAAGGTTTGGGAAATAAGGGGTGAGAAATTTAACTAAGTGAAAATTTCGAAACTTTCTGTCAAATTCCACCACTCGCGCTACGCGACGCTTTGCTCGTCCCCCGTCGCGCTACGCGGAAAAAAAAAATTAGTAGCGAGAACACAACGAGAGTGAAGTGTGGGGATGCTGAATCCTCAACAAGGCTTTGGGAGCTGCTGCATGCTTGGAGCATATTGACCCGCCAAAATACCAGCTAAGTCTTTTCCATTTTCTTTTACTTTTCCCTGTTTTTGTTTTTGAGTCGTGTTTCCATTCCTGCATTGAGGACAATGCAAAGTTTAAGTGTGGGGATGGGACACTGTCGTTTAGTTTGGTTTAAAAAAAAAAAAATTAAAAATTTGAAAATGTCTTTTGAATAAAGAAGTTTGCAAAATAAAACGAAAAATGATAGAAAAGAGGGGTTTTTTGTTCGGGTTCAAATAATGATAATATAGATTAATATAGTCGAGTTTGTGTCTAGTTTGGGATATGTGAATAGGCTCGGTTCGGTTTTAGGTTCCTTTGATCTAAATATACCTTAATTGTCGGTCTACTAGTGGGTTCTCATCTAGGGAAATTGGAAATTGCAACCGCCAATAATAGTACCAATAATAGTATAAGGAATGCCGTTATAAGCTAAAATTGTTAGAATTTCTAATCATAAAAAAATAGAATAAATGAGCTAGAAACTAAGAAAAGTAGCGCAGGCCTACGTAATCTTCGTTGGGGATGGTGACTCTGACTTAGAATGCCTCTGGGATGTGTCGAAACAAAATTGCAAAATTACCAACGCTCACGTTGTCACTCTCGGGGATGATGACTCTGATTGAGACAGCATCTGGGTTAGGTGAAGCAAGGTCTTTGCTCAAAAAAAAAAAAATTGATTTCAAATTCTCTTGATTTTGGTATAAAACGGTTAGGAAGTGGTCCAGTGATTGCTCCTTTTGTTCTATAAGCTTGAGTTGGGATTAGGTGGGCTGTGGCTTCTAATGAGAGACCCTAGGTAGATTGACCGCACTTGAACTAAAATTGCATGATAAGAGCCTGGAACCAGACTTGGGTTTAAAAGGGATAAGTATATTTGCAATCGCGGCTAACACAAGTTTTGACTCTAATAAGTAAAATAGCTTTTGGCCCGAAAATAATATCCGTCTCTGATTCCGTTTGCATAATTCTTTTTCAGGGACGAAAAAGAGTTAAGTGTGGGGATGTGATGTATTGCAAAATACATCCGTTTTACTGTCTATTTTATTCCCACTTTGTGTTTGTTTTGCGTCGGTTTTCTTCTATAACCGCTTGTACTTAATATTTCTATATATTTTGGTTGTTAGGTCACAAAGGAAGCGGATATGATTGAAAATGAAGAAGAACGAGTTTCCGGTTCGTGCGAGAGGGCTGTGGAGAAAAAAAAAGAAACTTTCTGGATTTTTACCCCTGTAGCGTAGCTCGACAGTTCTTGGAATTTCGTCGCGCTACACGAGGAATGCAAAATGTCAGAATTGCCCTTTTTAAATGATTTTGTCAGGTATGGTCGTCGCGATACGCGAGGAAGAAGCAAGGTCTCGTCGCGCTACGAGACGGGTTGATTTTCGCAGAAAGTGTTTTAAAAGCAAAAAATTAGAAAACCCTAAGGGGGAGGACAGAAAAGGACGATCTGGGAGCGGCTGGAGGCGACGAAAAGTGACGAAAAAGGGTGTTTTCAAGAGGAATCAAAGGCTGGGAAGGCATAGGATCGAAGAACCAAAGCATTGGATCAAAGATATCGGGTGTTCATCGTTCGATTTACCTTGATTCTTTGTTTCTCTTTGATTTCTTGTTCTTCCTTTTGTATAAACAGATTATGAATTGTATTTATATGATGTTTCTTGGCTAAACTTTTAGAACTACCTAGGTTTAGATGAATACATATGTTTGACATTAGGTTTTATTTGGTTTTGGATAATTTGCATGTGATGAACTCATGATGTAACAAACTTGGTTTGGATTATTGGATGTGTATGCGTATTTAGTATTATCAATTGAATGATTTTTCAGTCCTCGTGTGCTTTGATGAATGTCTTTCATATAATAGGTGCATGCTAGATCAATTGCCGTGTGTTTTTGATTATTGGATGGTTTGCTAGACGTAGTATTCCATAGGAATGAAATTCGTGAATTGGTAAATCTAAATATTCAACCAATCTTAATAGCTGTGAAGTGAGAGATTGTCGGTTTGTTTAGGGTGTTAGATTGCTAGGTTAGAGGCTTTGTGAGAAGATCTTGCTAGTTTGTATTATATCTGTGTTTACCGAATCCAATAGGAAATTCTTAGTTATCCCTTGCACTTAGGTGTATTGAGACTTTCGCGCTGTGAGGTAGATTGTCTAGCGGATACTTTGAGAGTAGACCGGATGACCTGTGAGGGGAACCCGTCCAGCCGGTGGTTTAACGGCTTTTAGGTCTCTTAGTTGACAATCCTTGAGAAGGGTCGAGGGTGCTCTAGGTTTCCTTTGAGTTTAGTATTTTAAGATCCCGGTATCACATCAGTTCCATTACCGATAGAACCTTCGTCAGACACGTGTAGGATTCGGGCCTAGGTAGTGCTTTCACCCTATCTGTTTTCGTTCCGTAGTTATTCTCACGCTAGTTTGTTTGTCCTCGTCTTTTCCTTTATTTTCTATAGTTTATTTCTCTCTTAAATAAAAGAAACCCCCCTTTTTGTAATTAGTTATCCTGCATCTGAGTCAGTATTTCGCTGTACATATAGTGTCTGTAGGTTCGATACTCGGTCTTATCTATCTATTCTGCAAACGATCGGTACACTTGCCGTATTGTGTGCGTTAGTTTAGGTTTGTCCGTTTTATTATAAATATTAGAACTTGTAGGTTTTTGCGTATAGTTCGTAGCACACCAGTCTAACATATTGGATGGACTTTATACATGACCGACTTGTATGTTAATATTAGATCACAAGGCTATATGATAACCGTCTCTGTTTAGGTCATGGTTAGGATGGTCTTGCATCCACTTGGACTATTTGCTAGCACATTAATACTGATAGCTCACAAGGTGAGTTTCACGGCCCCTTTTTACTGTTTTGCATAATTTGGGGGAAGAACATACTTATAACTACTTTTATATGATAACAAGAAAACAAGACTCGACCTTTATGTTTGCATGAGTTGGTACATTTGGAGCTCATAAAGTCCCCTAACCATCATATTTATAACCATTAGTTATGAATTAGCCTAGGATTCTATGGATAGTACTATTGGGTTTGACACCCCCGGTCATGGTTAGTCACGCTAACCATGGGTCCCTCTGGCCAAATGACCGCATAGTGTTTAAAAGTTGCTCGTGAGGTACGAGTGAGGGGCAAAACACCTGGTCTTGGATTGGTTATGCCTCATGTATGTACATATTATTTGTATACCTAGCTAGTTTACAAATGGGTAAAACATTACTTGTTTTCTTTATCATATACGTAAAAATCATTTTCATGCAATTGGTTTGCTCATTGCAGTCATATATAAAACCTGTGAACTTACCAACGTAGTGTTGACACTTTCAAGTATGTTTTTCAGGAAACTGAACGCGATAGCACGGGTAATACTACGTAGGGTTCATGCATACATGATGGATACAACTTTTGAAGATTTTTCTTTGTATAACCCATAATGTTTGGGTCATATTTGCAAAATCTTAATATTTTGTAACTTCAACTAATATTTTGGGCTGTAAAACCTTAAACTTAATTTATGTATCCAATTTTTCATGAATGCGTTTGCAATAATCATATGCTTTGGAAACCATGAACGTTACGCCTCGCGATTCCGCCTTGGCGGGGTGTGACAGATTGGTATCAGAGCCATTGATTATAGCGAACTAGGAGTCTAAAAATCGAACCTAGTCCATAATTTAAATGACTCACTACGACGTTTTTCATTGCATATGTATTTCATAACCTATCATCATATTGTACGGATATCGTAGACACTAAATATCGTCACACACTAACCCCATTTCGAGTTCAGACCCATGGCACCCAAAAGAAGGGCACCCCGTGACACCACTGGTGAAAACAACACGACGATTTCCGTAGAAGTGGAGAAACTCATATCACAGCGTGTAGCCGCCCCCTTGGAGCAGTACGAAGCCAATCGGAATAACGACAGAGGAAATGGTAGTGGTACCGGAGGAGGAGGTGCAGGAGGCAGTGGCACCGCTGGAGGTTCTGGAGGTAATAGAAAGAGTAATCACCTCTGTAACACATAGTCACGATCTAAGTTAACAACATTATTAAAAATAGTGACTTGTGACCTTACAGGTGCTTCGAGGAAGAAGTGCACCTATAAGGCCTTTTTATCCTATAACCCTCGCAACTTCAATGGCACCGAGGGTGTAATAGGCCTGATGAGGTGGATTGAGAAGATGGAATATGTGATTGATATCAGTGAATGCACATCTGACTGTATTTTGAAATATGCCACTTGCACACTTACTGACAAAGCATTAACCTGATGGAATTCTCAGATGAAAACCTTGGGAAGACAGACTGCCTACCAGCTATCTTGGGATGATCTGAAGGCCATGATGATCGAGGAGTACTGTCCTCTAAATGAATTGCAGAAAATCGAAAGTGAAATGTGGAACCTTCAAATGATAGGAGATGATGTGGCTGGTTACACTGACAGGTTCAGCGAGCTGGAAATCTTGGTGCCACACATGGTCACGCCAGAGTATAAAAGGGTTGAAAGGTACTTGTGGGGTCTTGCACCCCAAATTCGTAGTATGGTGACTTCGTTGAACCCCATGGACGCCAAGAGTGCCATAGTCTTAGCCTACAAACTGAGGGATGATGTTGTTCGTAATGGTTTGTTCGGGAAAAAGGAAACCGAGGAAAGAAAGTTAGGAGAAAAGAGGAAATGGGCAGGAAAACCAAATAACCAATTTGGGAATCAAGCCTACAAGAGACAGGAGACTGTGAAAGTTTTTGCTGCTAATATTGTGGAGAAAAAGGGTTATACTGGCCCCTAACCGAGGTGTGATGAGTGTGGGTATCACCATGTGGGGAAATGCACTCAATGTGAAAGGTGTATAAAGTTTGGACATCGAGCGCAAACATGCCGACTCAATGCGAACCCCACCGATAAGATTAAGTAGGGATGTTATAGTGTGGAGATCCAAAGCACTACAGAAAAGATTGCCCCAAGTTGAAGAATCAGAACAACAATCAGGCCCGAGGAAGAGCGTTCGTGATGGGGGCTGGGGACGCACGCCAGGACCCCAATATAGTCACTGGTACGCTCCTGATAAACAATCACTATGCCTCTATACTTTTTGATACGGGTGCTGATATGAGTTTTATGTCAAATGACTTTAAACCCCTACTCGGTATTAAGGCCAACAAACTAAACCAAAGTTATACAATTGAGCTAGTAAACGGGAAATTAATTGAAACCAGAGAGATTATTCAGGGTTGTACCTTATGTCTAGAAAACCATACATTTAGTATAGATCTTTTACCTGTTGATCCGGGAAGCTTCGATGTCATTGTCGGCATGGATTGGTTGTCAAAGAATCACGCCATGGTCGTCTGTTTGGAGAAGATTGTACGTATTCCAGTTCCGAACGGAGAGATTCTTTCGATTCAAGGTGAAAAGAGTGGAGTGACATTGAGGATGATAAACTGCATGAAAGCCTGTAAGTACCTACGTAAAGGCTATTGCGTGTTCATGGCTCACGTCGTCGAGAAGAAACCCAAGGAACGTCGACTTGAGGGCATACCGATTGTTAGGGATTACCCTGAAGTTTTTCCCGAAGACTTACCTGGACTACCCCCACCGAGGCAAGTCGAATTCTGAATCGATTTGGTACCGGGAGTCGCACCGGTTGCGTGATCACCGTACCGACTAGCACCCTCCGAGATGCAAGAGTTATCCAACCAACTGCAGGAGTTACTTGTTAAAGGCTTCATAAGACTGAGCTTCTCACCCTAGGGAGCCCTGATCCTGTTTGTATAGAAAAAGGATGGAACCTTTAGGATGTGCATCGATTACCGGGAATTGAACAAACTTACAATAAAAAACCGGTACCCACTTCCTAGAATAGACGATTTGTTTGATCAACTACAAGGTTCTAGTTTCTACTCCAAGATTGACATACATTCAGGATATCACCAACTGCGAATCCAAGAAGAAGATGTACCAAAGACGGCATTTAGGACTCGATACGGCCACTATGAGTTTCTAGTTATGCCGTTTGGCTTGACGAATGCACCGACAGTTTTTATGGATCTCATTAACCGAGTGTGCAAGCCGTACTTGGATAAATTTGTGATAGTGTTTATTGATGATATATTAATATATTCACGAACCAAGGAGGATCATGAACATCATCTGAAGTTAATCTTGGAACAACTCAGAAACGAGAAACTTTACGCTAAATTCTCTAAGTGTGAGTTTTGGATCCGAGAAGTGCACTTCCTTGGACATGTCATCAATAAGAAAGGCATTCATGTAGATCCGTCGAAAATTGAGGCAATAAAAAACTGGGAAACACCAAGAATTCCGATTGAGGTGCGTCAATTTCTGGGGCTAGCTGGCTACTACCGGCGGTTTATTGAGAAAATTTCAAAAATAGCCCTACCCTTAACCACATTAACCCAAAAAGATAAAAAGTTTGATTGGACTGATAAACAAGAAACAACTTTCCAGCTACTAAAACAAAATTTGTGTAGTGCACCAATCCTATCCCTTCCCGAGGGAACCGACAATTTTTTCATGTACTGCGACGCATCACACCAAGGTCTGGGTTGTGTACTGATGCAAAAATACAAGGTTATAGCCTATGCATCCAGACAATTGAAAGTACATGAGAAAAACTATACGACTCACAACTTGGAATCTGGCGTCGTCGTGTTTGCACTCAAGATTTGGAGGCACTGCCTATACGGTATAAAATGTACTATCTTCACAGATCACAAGAGCCTTCAGCATATTTTTGATCAAAAAGATCTTAACATGAGACAACGTCGTTGGGTAGAATTACTAAACGACTATGATTGTGATATCAAGTACCATCCCAGGAAAGCCAATGTTGTAGCAGACGCCTTAAGTCGCAAAGAATGAGTTAAAACTCTTCGTGTTCGTGCCCTAGGATTAACAATTCATACGAGTCTTACTACTCAAATTCGAATGGCACAACAAGAGGCAATTAAAGAAGAGAACATCCAAAATGAGGCACTACATGGAATGCTCAAACAATTGGAGCCTAAGTCGGACGAATCGTTATACTTCATGGACAGAATTTGGGTGCCGAGTACTGGTAACCTACGCGAGTTAGTTATGCACGAAGCCTGTGACATCCGGCATTTTCAGGTTAACTCCGTTAACTCAAACCTCGTTAGTTCAAACATTTTTCGTTACAAACTCAGTTATCTCAGTTAGTCGCACGTACATGGCGTTTAATTAGGATTAATTAAATGGGTCAGTCAGTTCGCACACATCGGATCGCGCTCGAGTCTAACCCGGAACGTTGGTGATTAATCGAAATTAACATTACGAACATTTAATAATTTATATTTAATATAAATTATAAGTTTTTCTGATTTATATGTGATTACGTGAATTATGTGAATATTATTGTTTTCGTACGTGTTTATCGTGTGTAAAGCGTAGTTTGTATTTTTATAAAAGTTAGTACTTTTATAAAAATAAAAATTAAATGGTTTTATTATTAATTAAGTTATTATTTAGTTAAATTGAATAATGGGCCTTAATTAAGCCTGCAGGCCAACCTAATTACCTATTAATAAGTAGATAAGGATAAAACTTTAAAAAAAAAAATCAAAACCCTAAATCCCCATCCTTTGAAGCCGTCGACCTCTCCCATCCTCACCCTCTTCGACCGAACCAAGAACAAGCCAAGGAACCATCGTTCGAGCTCCAATCATGAATCCGAAAGTAGATACGTGCTAGTCTAGGCGTTTCTAACGTCTCTACGTAAGTCGTTTCGTTCAATTTCATCACTTTTTGATCCCTAAATTTTAGATCATAACCCTAGTTCATCCAAACATGGATTTTTATAATAAAAATGTTAACTTTATTATTGTTTTGCATGTATTTGTTGATTATATGGTTATTTGCAAAACCCTAGATCCATGTGGTTAGTAACTTGTTAAATATTGAAACTTTTGATTATGTAATGGTGTAGAATCGCATGTTAGAGATGTTTGACACTTTTTATGATTATAATTATGTTAGATAAATCATACGTGATGGATTTGGTATTTTAAATCTCGTTAAACAAGCTTAAAAACCCTAACTTACTTAAAATGGAAACTTTTTAAGAATTCTATCTTGCATACCAGAAGTGATTTGAATGATGTGATGATGGTTTTATGCTACTTGATACATGTTTAGATGATTTGTGAAATCAGATTTTGAATACATAACCCGGTTTTACCAACTTTCAAAATAAGGAAACTTTAATTGTTAAAAGTGGTTAGAACTTGCTAATTAGACATGCATGATATGGTTTGATGATTGGTACATGTTAGTTAAGATACAATAACTTGTTGTAACGTGTTAGGTGTTTGAAATCACGCATGCTAGCCATAGGTTACTAAAGTTGGAAACTTTGTCTTGAATTGTGATTTGCATGTTTAGGTTCTAGACAATTGTTATGTGATGTGATTAGCTAGAACATGTTAGAGTGATACTACAAACATATCAATGATGATAGTTCCAGGAAACACGAGTCCCGAACAAACATGCTATTTATAGAAACCTGCTATTTTTGGAAACTTTCTATTTTAGAAAACTTTCTATTTTTGGAAACTTGCTATTTTTGGAAACTTTCTATTTTGGGAAATCGTGCTTGTTTGTTAGAACAATAAGGAATTGTTGCTAAGTGTTACCTGCATGATCTTGTGTGTGTAATATGGAAGTATTATATTAATCAAACACTATTTCATACATCGTGTCACCAACGGGTCGTCGGGTCAAACTTGGTCAAACTTGGTCAAACATGAGTCAAACTTGTAAACTCTTTTTCAAACACTTAAACAATGGGATTGTTTGGATACTTAGGGTTCGTATTCTCTTGCACAAACACACACTTATAAACCGGTGTTTATAGGTGACAGTTAGTCGTCAAGCATTCTAAGCTCGTTTTTCTTTCGCACATACTCTAAGGTGAGTTTCACGGCCCCTTTTCTTATGATTTAAACTTGGGGGAGAAAACATGGGTACGAACATTTAGATCTTACATTTCTTTTATATCACTTGTGTACTAAGCGCAAACATATCATGAAAGTCCTTACTTATCGAACCGTTAGTATATGGGTTAGCGAGGTAATCTTGAGTAGTACTACTGGGCACTGACAAGCCCCACCCGCGTTAGTCGCGCTAACTCGACAGGTAGTCAAACGGGTGTAACATTGACCTAAACATTCACCACTGATTATGATAGTCATGGTGGGAGGCAGTACAAACATAAACAGTCAGCTTCGGTGTCGAAACGCTTTAGTAACATGTACTAGGTTAGCTACCTATGATATAAATTGTAAATGGTATTATCTAGTAAACTTTACAAACATTGAAACATGTGAACTCACCAACCTAGTGTTGACACGTTTTAGCATGTTTTCTCATGTAATTAAGGTACAAGCACGAGCTAAGGCATGCATGCATACGAAGTCCATCATTTTCAAACTCAAGAACTATTTATTTTATTTATTGTTGAGTTATTTATTTTTGGCGCGACTGTTTTGGCGCATGCTTTTCATCTAACTTTTCGCTTCCGCAAGTCTTACATTAAATAAGTGTTTTCATTGCTAGTGTTGCATCGTGACTATGAGCAATACTAGTGTTTTCTTAAACTCATATAGAGTCGTTCAACGTAACTAATGACTGAGATCCTGTTATGTCACGCCCCTAACGGTAAAACTCCGTTGGTGGATTTTGGGGGTGTGACAAAGCCCATAAGTCCAAGTACTCCATCCACCCAGGTTCAGATAAAATGTATAAAGATCTCAAAGAACTGTATTGGTGGCCCGACATGAAAAGAGACATTGCCATTTATGTTAGTAAATGCTTAACTTGTTCAAAAGTAAAGGCAGAATATCAGAAACCGTCTGGTCTATTACAACAACCTGAAATTCTCCAATGGAAATGGGAACAGATTTCCATGGATTTTATCATGAAACTACCCAAGACGTCTAGTGGTTATGATACCATATGGGTAATTGTCGACCGTTTAACAAAATCCGCTCACTTTCTGCCAATCAAGGAAACCAACAAAACCAAGAAACTTGCAAGATTGTACATTAAAGAAATTGTGGCTAGACATGGAGTGCCAGTTTCTATTATCTCTGATAGAAATAGTCTTTTCGTGTTAAGGATCCCGAAGTCGTTACAAGAAGCCCTAGGCACACGCCTAGACATGAGCACAACCTATTACCCACAAACGGACGGTCAAAGTGAAAGGACTATCCAAACATTAGAAGATATGCGTCGTGCGTCTGTAATTGATTTCAGAGGAAATTAGGATACTCATTTACCATTGGCTGAATTTTCTTATAATAACAGTTACCACACCAGCATTAAGGTTGCTTCGTTTGAATCTTTATATGGTCGTAAATGCTGTTCCCCGCTATGTTGGGCGGAGGACGGTGAAAAACATTTGAAAGGTCATGAGATTGTCCAGGAAACCACTGATAAGATCTTCAAAATTAAGGACCGTTTGAAAGCGGGTCTAGACGGACAAAAGAGCTATGCTGATAACAGACAGAAACCATTAGAATTTCAAATTGGAGATCGAGTAATGTTAAAAGTCTCACCATGGAAAGACATTGCAAGGTTTGGTAACCATGGTAAGCTCAACCCTAGATACGTTGGACCGTTTGAAATACTGGCTAGGGTTGGCCCTGTAGCTTACAAGCTCAAATTACCGCAAGAGCTAAGCAACGCACACGATACATTTCACGTGTCGAATCTCAAAAAGTGTTTGTCAGACGAGACCTTGATCATACCGCCACATGAAATTCATATTGATGATAAACTTCATTTCATCAAGGAACCTATTGAGATCACATATTGGAAAGTTCAAAGGCTGAGACGTAGTCATATCAAACTGGTTAAAGTACGTTGGAACTCAAAGCGTGATCCCGAGTATACTTGGGAACGAGAGGACCAAATGAAAACAAAGTACCCCTCATTGTTCAAGGATGCACCAGTTCAAGATGGCATGAATTGAATTTTGGGACGAAATTCTTCTAACATGGGGAGAATGTGACACCCGACATTTCCAGGTCAATATCCATACATAAATTAAACGAGTTTACATTTTCAAGTTTCCTGATTGACTTAATTGAATGAATTAGGTCTTAAAGTCTAGCAATAGGCATTCATTGATTTATTTCATACTTTGGTAATTTTAGGAATTATCGGGTCACGTATACGTATAACCCGACTAATAAGAACTTTGGTGACCAACCTAAATGTCCAAATTAATGCCTAAAGATCCATAATAAATGAAATATATGTTTATACCTTCAAATGTGTATTTTAATGTCCACATATCATAAAAAACGATCCATGACGACATCTCTCGAGAGTAATCGCGTACCGTCTCCCTTAGATACCTATACATAAAATTAATCATATCTACAACCTATATAACATGTGATTTAAATATTTCTCACCAAACGAGTCACTAATTAATTATTTACTACCATAATTATCGTCACGAACCTAAACCGAATCAAAATGCCGTTTCGAATACTAATCGATATTACACACTTAACTACCTAAATATCTAAACACTTAACACCCTAAACTAACTAAATTACCCAACCCCACCTACGACTGAACACCCCCCAAATGTGGAACCATTCACACCACAACTTCTTCATTCTAATTTTTAATCCTAAATGCCATACTCCATCCTTGTAAAAAAGCCACCAAAGTCTTCAACATCTTTTCATTCCTTTCTCACAATTTCAAACACTCAATCCCTCACTCTCTCCCTCTTCTCACGACAACAACAACCCCAACATTATCTTCATCCACACCAATTATCCATCCATTTTGAAGATTAAAAACCTTCGTCTTTTGGTGATTTATAAAGATTTCAAGTGTTTTTCTCAAGGATTCAAGCTAAGGAGCTCAAGATATTCCTCTCTCTCTTTCAAAAATCATCTAACTTGTTGTCTTCCCTAGAGGTAAAAACTTGAACCTTCACATCTTTATATATTCATGTTAATTTCTTTAAATCGTGGCTTAAAATGCATAATGTCCACCCAAAGTTAAATGTTTTAATGAAGCTTTTATAACAACTAAACAAAGACATAAAATTTTATGGTTTTAGTATTTTATACAAGTAATGTGTATGATTGATTATAGGTCATGGTGTTCGCAAAAGTTTAAAAAAAATGAATTGTTGGTGAATTGTGTTTGTATCTACAAAAGAAGTAAACTTTAAGTTATAAACCTAAAAATGCATATAAAAATCATGTATGGATTTATGATCATGAGAAATATATATATTTAGTTGTTGGGACATGAACTTGACATAATGTTTAAAATCTCAAAAAGTAACACAAAAACATATATACGGTAAAGATCTAAAAAATATATATATAAAAGGGTACTTAGGATTAAATGAACATATGAGAAAATGGATCTCAAACCTATTATTATTGGACAAATATGGAGTTTTAGACTTATAACTATACAAGACATATTATAAAAATCACCTAAAGGTTTATTCAAGTGTTAAACAAGTACACATAAAGAGGAAAACATGTTAAAAAGGTAAAAGATTATGCAACGTTGAGCTGGCAGAATTTTTAACCGATTTTACCAGGCCATAACTCGGTCCATGATCACTCAAACTTGTCGAATTTTTGGTCTAAAACCAAGTATAAAGAGTTAGTAATCCATCCCAGGTGGTTTCACAAAATTTCGTTGAGTTTTGATGCCCAAATAGGTCCTACGAGAAAAGGTATCAAGGCTGTCATTTTTGGCAAAAAATTCGTGTCATTTTAGAAGGTCATAACTTGGTTATAACAAGTCCAAATAAGTTGATTCTACTTCCTAAGTCAGTATTTTAAATATAAAACAAAGCTATAGGGTCTCGGGTCATGAAAATGGGCTTAAGTCAGTCAACTAAAATGAAATTCCCAAGGTACTCAAGAAATGAACACTTTTGGCCCCACCTGTCCAAATGAATTTTTAAAAATACTTAAACATGTCATAAATGGGTGGTTCATACATCCCTGTAACCCTAATACATGTAGGTATCTTGGTATAAAATTTTATAACTAAACGAATTCGTTTGGATAATCAAAAGGACAACGCACGGACGACCTAAAATTCTGGAAATTTCCACAAACTAGGATTTCTTTGATAATACGATTTAAGAAAATCACCTATCAAAACCCTAACACGAGACATGCATAACCACTTATGGACACATATTTATAAATATAATATCGAAGTTATATATTACATGGTTAAACGTGTATACCTATCATGAAACTCAAAGACAAATCACCAACGGTTCGTCGGGTCACATTTTTGAAACATGACACATTCATACTTGAGTCTAACATATTGGATGGACTTTATACATGACCGACTTGTATGTTAATATTAGAGCACAAGGCTATATGATAACCATCTCTGTTTAGGTCACGGTTAGGACAGTCTTGCATCCACTTGGACTTTTTGCTAACACATTAATACTCATAGCTCACAAGGTGAGTTTCACGGCCCCTTTTTACCATTTTGCATAATTTGGGGGAAGAACATACTTATAACTACTTTTTATATGATAATAAAAAAACAAGACTCGAGCTTTATGTTTGCATGAGTTAATACATTTGGAGCTCATAAAGTCCACTGACCATCATATTTATAACCATTAGCTATGGATTAGCCTAGGATTATATGAATAGTACTATTGGGTTTGACACCCCCGGTCATGGTTAGTCGCGCTAACCATGGGTCCTTCTGGCCAAATGACTGCATTGTGTTCAAAAGTTGCTCGTGAGGGGCAAAACACTTGGTCTTGGATTGGTTATGTCTCATGTATGTACATATTATTTGTATACCTAGCTAGTTTACAAATGGATAAAACATTACTTGTTTTGTTTATCATATACGTAAAAATCATTTTCATGCAATTGGTTTGATCATTTTATTCATATATAAAACCTGTGAACTCACCAACCTAGTATTGACATTTTCAAGTATGTTTTTAGGAAACTGAACGCGATAGCACGGGTAATACTACGTAGGGTTCATGCATACATGATGGATACAACTTTTGAAGATTTTTCTTTGTATAACCCATAATGTTTGGGTCATATTTGCAAAATCTTAATATTTTGTAACTTCAACTAATATTTTGGGCTGTAAAACCTTAAACTTAATTTATGTATCCAATTTGCATGAATGCATTTGCAATAATCATATGCTTTGGAAACCATGAACGTTACGCCTCGCGATTCCGCCTTCGCGGGGTGTGACATTTATTGTTTTCTTATATTTTAAAACTTTTTAACATTGAAAAAGTGAATTATTAATTTTGTTCTGCATGTTATTGCAATATTTAGTTTTCTGAATTGAACATACACACACATAGGGTAAGGGGATCATTTGAAAACTCAGAATCCAAAAACTAAATTTTTACCAAACATTTATTTTATTATTATTTTATTCTATTTAACTAAAAAGTTAACATCTTATTAATCATAACAAACTAGTTTAAGACAAGGTCGTGCCAATCCTTGGCATGGTTATGCCTCATATCTAGGCACAGTCGTGCCAATCTTTGCACCGTTGTGCCTCATGTTTAGGCACGGTTGTGTCTCATGTCTAGGCATGGTCGTGCCTCATGTCTAGGCACGGTCATGCCTCATGTCTAGACACGGTCGTGCCTTATGCTCTTGCGCGTTCGTGTGTTACTGTTCAATTCGTTTAGTCTTTCGATATAAAGGGGAATATTCGGCAAGAATTGATTTATTTGTTTATATTTAAACTTGGTTTTCACTTTTCATTTGACCATTTTCCTATACATACATATACATATATTAAATACTAGTATTAGAACCCGTGTATTACATGGGGTTATAAATAAAATAAATGTAAAACAAAATACAAATTGAGACTAAAAAACTGATTAATACAATTTATAAATCAGTAAATATTTCTTTGTATATAACGTTGGATGTTTTGTGTGAATTTTTTTCATCCTTGTCTAAGGCTAAAACTTTTACCCCGTCTCTGATTTTAACTCTTGAAAGTGCAACATATAATTGACCAAGAGTGAAAACCGGTTGCCTCATGAACAATCCAACCCTTGATAGTGACTGACACTCGCTCTTATTTATTGTCATGGTGAAACAAACCGAGAGTGGAAACTGTCTTCTTTGTAGCTTGAAAGGAATTCTTTTGTCTGAAGGTGTCAAATTAATTCTTGGAATAAATGTACGAGTTCCAATATTGCTTCCAGAAATGATCTCCGCCTCGATAACACGATTACCAAGAGATTTGACTTGTAATCTAGTTCCATTACATAACCCATTTTTCTGATCGATATTTCGCGGCAACATTACTAGCAAATCTACCTTCAAAACTAAACTATGATTTGACAATTCGTGTATTACACGGAGGACTGAATATAAAGATGCAATGTGAAAAAAACTTGCAATTTAAAATTAAAAAATGATGAACGTAAATCATAAATTAGTAAATATTTCTTTGTATATAACGTTAGATATTTTGTTTGAAGTTTTTCTATATCTAATACTAAAAGTTTTAACCCGTCTCTGCTATTAACTCTTGAAAGTGAAACATACAAATATTACATTGCAAAAAATACAAGGGGGTATAAAAAATTTGGTTTTGCAACATACAAATTTTCCTCTCTTCCTCGGTTCTAGGTTAGAAATCTATGTGATACACGGGGTTGGGTATAAAAAAATGATGCAATTAAAATACATTTATTATAATGAAAGACGATTAATGTTACATTTACAATTTACAAATGTATAGCTACAAATGCATGGACAAATTGAATTGTTAATTGTGGGAGTGACACTAGTCAAGATTAAGGGGAAATTGAGACAAATTGAATAGAAAACTGCATCTTCCTAATTGCAATATCATAACCGCAGTAACACCCTCCGACTTTTTTGAAAGGAACTTGGACATTTTATCCACACAAGATTCTCATAAGGTAACAAAAATATTACGTGCCCTAGAAAATTAAAATTATATAAAAACTGCATCATAACTGAATAACACTCGTGTAAATATAAACAATTACAAAGTTGAAAAGAGCTCACTTTAAATCACGAATATGAAGGTTCATCTTTTTAGATGGTTTGCCACTTTCTGGTTGTGTGACCATCTGTATCAAAATAGGTATAAACATACCCAATGATATATATAAAATAAACAAATAAAGTATGTTAGTGTTATATTTCAGTTAGTTTAATCTATACTAACAATGTAATAAAAATAAATTAATTAATAACATATTAATAATAATGCAAAAATAAATATTAAGTAATTTATTATGCACTTACCAACAATGGAATCATCAAGAATGACATTATTGCGAAGCAGATCAAAGCTAGTAATTAAGAATCAATGTACATATACAACGAAATCGTTGCATTCTGTAACATGAGAGATTCTCACCCATGACAGGTTTTCCATAAAAAGACATGCTTTATCTACCAAGAACTTTTCAAGCTTGATGAAATAGATATCGGTTACGGCTGCTTGAATCTTAGTACCCTGAAACCCAAACAAATACTAAGGTATAAAGTATAAAAAAAACAATAAAAAATTATAATAATTTATTAAAATAACTGTAACTTCATCATCCATAATGATCGATTCTATTGCATGAATACCGTTACGTATCTTAAAGGAATGTTGCCTCCAAAACTTTAATAGTACAAACTTTTATGATGAAGTCAACCTTTAAAACATGGAGTTGGTTCATAAAAGTGATATTAGTATTTTTCACTAAACTAGAAATGCGTAGAATGTAGAAGCAGAAAAGTATAATATATGGTTTGCTAAAGTGAAGGTTAAATAGGGAGGTTAGTGGTGTTTTAAAAAAGATTTCGTTTCATAAAGTTTGTTATTTGAAAGTAACTGATTTGACTAAAATTTGGGAACCTTTGTCTAGAATTAAAGAAGGAATCAATGTGTTTAAAATAATAATAATAAACATAGAAATAAGGTAAAAATCAAATATTTTTGGTAAGTATTGATATATGTAACTGATTAAGGATTGATGATTTCAAAATAAAAAAAAAAGTAAAAAAGTATATATGAAAAGTAACATTTAATTAGGAAAACAATTAAACAATATATAAATATAAAAAAATTTGAATATATAAAAATTATCTACATACAGTTGGAAATGATTAAATAAGGAAAATATAAAATTTGTATTTTAATTTTTAAAAGTCTAATAAATTATCTTTTTTAAGAGTTAGCTCCTCGTTTATGTATACAACAGCTCCTATGTATGTTAATTAGGAAACACATTATGGAGATATAAAAAATTATCATAAGAACACAAATGAAAGCAGGAGAACTGAGAGTCCCAAACATCATAATTTTTTGATTCTATACAAGAATATGGCATTCAATTAACCATACAAATCTTTCGATTCTATAAAACTATATGGCATTAATTTAATCATTCAAATCTATTCATATCAATTAACGATGACTGGTTTCAAATGTATAAAAAAAGAACAGATTAACAAACAATTGACATACTTGTAGTTAATCCAATTCAAAGACACTAAACAGGCGGAGAGGTGTGAAGCGTGGCGTTGCGATGGCGGTGGCGACAGCAAGAGAGGAAGGATCGTGGATGAAGGCAAGAACCAATCACCATCTAACCTGTTGAATCTCTTGAAGATTTGAAACACCATAAATAGCAAAGCGGCGATGATGAAATAAACAGATTTGAATGAGAAAATTACCAAAGCGGCGATGAAGGCAAGAACCAATCACCATCTAGACTTGGACTTTAAAAACTTGTTAACACATTTTTTTGGAAAATACGAAATAAACAGATTTGAATGAGAAAATTACCAAAATTGGGGATGCCGGGTCCTTAAAAACTTGAAGAATGACGGATGCATCTTTAGTAGAAGCGTAAAACAATGAAAATAAAAACAGATTCATAAAAGATTGATAATACTCAGGATGCAACTTTAACATAAATTAATCTATACAGAAACTTCAAAGGTGTAGGGCTATCAAAATACACTAATTTTAGGGGATGCAAGGTCAAAATACAATAAGAAGGTTAGATGCGTAAATGTAAGATCGATTCGACAAAATAATTATCAAAAACTTCAATTTGAAAAGAGATTCAAAACCTCACAACCATTATCAAAAAGAGATTCAAAGATGCGTAAAGGTAAGACTTTTTCGTAAGTTGAAAAGAGATTAAAAAAATCTCCAGATTCAAAGAGATTGGACAGAATAATTACAAAAAATCTCCAGATGTGTAAAGGTAAGATCGATAAGAAAAGCACAAATAAGAATCAAAGTGAAATTGGAATAATAGATTTAGAGTATAGATTACATACCGATTCTTGATTTGATTTTGAAGTTAGGTTGTTGAAGATGAAAGAGAGAGAGTTTCGATCATGAACGACGATTAGGGTTTTGTTTTGTAAGGGAAGTGATGGGATAAAGGTTTGAACGGGTTTAAAAGGCTTTTACAGGGTATTAATTCAGGTGGTTTTTAACCCGTGTTTAGACCCGCGTGTTGACCCGTTTAAGCTCCATATGGTTTCGGGGTAAAAAAAGCTGAGGCGAAACGTGGTGCTGACATGTGGCGCAAAATTTTACTTGTTTATTATATAGGATAGATGATTTATCTATCGAGAAAATTTTAGGACAGAAATCCGTCGCCAATAATAAATAAACTTCTGTCGCAAAATTAATCCTTGAATCCGTTGCAGAATTTGTCGAATTGGTTTTGAAACCCATAACGAAATTTGTCGCTAAATGGTCCTATATCCGTTGCAAACTTTCGCTAAGTGATACTGAAATTCGTCCGAAAACTTGTAGCAAATTTATCGTTAAATGGTCCTGGAATACGTTGTAAATACAGAGACGTTATTTTGTCGTTATGATCGTAGCTTAAAATATTCCTCCAAAACCAAAGCCGTAACATAAATACAAGGGATGAGGGTATTCGTCTTGATCTATAATACCGTCACAAAAACAGAGTCTGAGACTATTTTAACTAGAGCTGTTCAAAATGTTCGACGCTCGAAGCTCGCTCGATACTCACTCGAAAAATGCTCGGAAATACGCTCGTTCGATATCCGCTCGGTTAAAAACGAGCCGAGCACGAGCATAGGTACGCTCGCTCGTTGCTCGTTCGGTTTGGCTAGAATATATGTTTTTTTAATTTATTATGTATATATATTTTATATATATATAACATATCTTTTTGAGTTTTGGTCAAATCTATTTTGTAATTTTTTTACCAGGGGACTAGTAGGGGAGTGCCCAAACCCAACTTAATCAACATACTTAAAAAGTTTAATCAAAATACCTAAAAAAATTTCATAAAAAAACCTCATACTGACTGACCTAAAAAACTAAAATACCCTCTCGGCAGTCGGCAGTCCACCTCTCCCTCTGACAGTTTGACCTCTCGGCTCTCTGCTCTCACCCCCATCGTCGTCTCCCATGGTCTGCAAGGTTAAGAGCAAGAAAGTTTCATCTACGAGTTACCTCAAATCAAGAAAGTTTCATCCATTCGTTAGCAAGGTTAGTTCCCATCTACAAGTTTAATTGATTACCGTCTTAACCCTTTATTCCCGTCTGCAAAGTTATTTGTTTCCCGTCTCAAGGTTCGACAGATTACCTGATTACTTGATTATTTGGATTACTTGTGGATTAAGGTGAGTTTGGGCTCACCGTTGTTAAGTTAAACCGGATTATTTGGTATTGCTGATTTGGGCTACATACCTCGGATTTTGTATATTAATATGGATTTTTGGATTTTTGAAATCTAGCAAAAACGAACCGAACCGAGCGACTCGAATATAAATCGAACCGAGTTTGAGCAATACATTATTGCTCAGATTTGTAAATTCGAACCGAACCGAGCGAAGGTCTGCTCGAACTTTGTTCGTTTACAAACTGAGCGGCTCGGCTCGGCTCGGTTCGTGAACAGTCCTAATTTTAACCGTCTGCTTTAACCCCTCTTTATAGAAACAAAGACGCTCACAAGAGTCCTGTGACGATATCATGTCTTTGTGATTTCTTTAAGTTGGGGGTGTTCACGGTTCGGTTTAAAACCGTGAAACCATCTAAACCGGACATCGGTTTGGTTTCGTGGTTGGTTTTTTCCTTTAACTTTCGGTCGGTCGGTTGCAAAAGTTTGAAACCGTAGTGAACGGTTTGGTTCACGGTTTATACTAAAAACCTTTCGTATAAAACCGGACCGGATAGTAAAATTTAGTTATATTTTAATTTTTTAAATATTATAAATTTGATTCATTTAACTATTTATATTATATTATGTTTAATTAAAATAAAACTTAGCCTCTCTTATTTTAATTGTATTACAAGTGTAATCTCTTTGAAGATCTCTATGATTATTTGAATGCTATAATATTTTATAATACAATCTCCAATATTAAGACGAGCACACATTTTACATATTTCCTGTTTATTTATGTGAGATGGCCATTAAAGTTTAAGTCATGAGACACACTTCACTTTTAGGGAACTCGTCATTTCAGACAGCAATTACACTCACATGAAACGTGGGTCTAGCCTATTACATAAACTACGATATTTAACACACGTGATTTACGAAGTTCACACACAATGACAACTATTTTAACAAAAAGTATATTAATAACAACTAGGAAGTTTGCCCGGCTCGCGTTACGGAGGCATCGAACGCGGCGGTAGTTTGGTAGTTATCGATTCAGCTTATTTACAGGTATAAAACTTACATTTTAACACATTACAAGTTCGATGCATTTGGTGTCAAAAGTAAAAAATTTAGTCTCATATCGTCAAAGGCAAGAAATCTAAGTATTTCACCTCTCTATATGTTGAACTCCCCATCTCACATCACCTACAGAATAAAACTCAGCTACTCTCACCACTCTATAAATAGGAAAGCTAACACATGTTATGGCACGGTTGTGCCCAGGTCAGGGCACGGTCGTGCCTACCAAGCTTAAGCCATGGTCGTGCCAATCTTTGGCACGGTAGTTGTGCCTCATAGCTTGGCACGGTTGTGCCTCATGCCTAGGCACGATCATGCCTCATGCTCTTGCACGATCGTGTGGTTAGTGTTCAATTCTTTTAGTCTTTTAATAAGGAGGATAATTATCTTGTTTGCCAATTTATAATACAAAAAATAATAGCCTACAACAAATATTATATTATATTATATTATGAAGTTAACAATGACAATTGTTCATAACATTAAAAGATTACCAATATTATTAAGATTATTACCAATAATTGATGCGGTTTTCAATTTCAGTAGCTATCATAACTAATAAATTATAATACTTATTAATAACAATTATCTTGTGTGCCAATTTATATGAACTAGTATTTATTTTCCGCGTGTGACGGCGGATCAAAAAATTTACTTCATAAGGATGTTCTAACGATATTTTCTTAATTTAATTGTTAAACTATTAAAAATTATGGTTTGTTAAACACTTAAAATTTGATCACCATGACACCATTTGAAGATATTATATACTTTTATCTTAATAATTAATTCCTACTGCTAATTATAAGAAGATATGGCAAACACCGTAAGCAGACTCTCAACTTTGCAGATCCAATCACCATCTAACCAATGGTACAAAAGAAAATAAAACAACTTCAGGACTCGAACCTGGATGAAACTAAACAAAGAAACACCAGAAATAGCAAAGAGAGGAAAGATCGTGGATGAAGGCAAGAACCAATCACCATCTAACCTGTTGAATCTCTTGAAGATTTGAAACACCAGAAATAGCAAAGCGGCGATGATGAAATAAACATATTTGAATGAGAAAATTACCAAAGCGGCGATGAAGGCAAGTACCAATCACCATCTAGACTTGGACTTTAAAAACTTGTTAACACATTTTTTTGGAAAATACGAAATAAACAAACTTGAATGAGAAAATTACCAAAATTGGGGATGCTGGGTCCTTAAAAATTTGAAGAATGACGGATGCATCTTTACTAGAAGCCTAAAACAATGAAAATAAAAACAGATTCATAAAAGATTAATAATACACAGGATACAACTTTAACATAAATTAATCTATACAGAAACTTCAAAGGTGTAGGGCTATCAAAATACACTAATTTTAGGGGATGCAAGTGCAAAATACAATAAGAATGTTAGATGCGTAAAGGTAAGATCGATTCGACAAAATAATTATCAAAAACTTCAATTTGAAAAGAGATTCAAAACCTCACAACCATTATCAAAAAGAGATTCAAAGATGCGTAAAGGTAAGACTTTTCCGTAAGTTGAAAAGAGATAAAAAAATAGATTTAGAGTATAGATTACATACCGATTCTTGATTTGATTTTGAAGTTAGGTTGTTGAAGATGAAAGTGAGAGAGCTTCGATCAGGAACGACGATTATGGTTTTGTTTTGTAAGGGAAGTGATGGGATAAAGGTTTGAACGGGTTTAAAAGGCTTTTACAGGGTATTAATTCGGGTGGTTTTTAACCCGCGTTTAGACTCGCGTGTTGACCTGTTTAAGCTCCATATGGTTTCGGGGGAAAAAAATCTGAGGCGAAACTTGGTGCTGACATGTGGCACAACGTTTTATTTGTTTATTATATAGTATTGATGATTTATCTATTGAGAAAATTTTAGGACAGAAATCCGTCGCCAATAATGAATAAACTTCTGTCGCAAAATTAATCCTTGAATCCGTTGCAGAAAATTGGTTTTGAAACCCATAACGAAATTTGTCGCTAAATGGTCCTATATCCGTTGCAAACTTTCGCTAAGTGATACTGAAATTCGTCCGAAAATTTGTAGTAAAATGGTTGTAAAATTCTTTACGCAAATTTATCGTTAAATGGTCCTGGAATACGTTGTAAATACAGAGACGTTATTTTGTCGTTATGATCGTAGCTTAAAATATTCCTCCAAAACCAAAGCCGTAACATAAATACAAGGGATGAGAGTATTCGTCTTGATCTATAATACCGTCACAAAAGCAGAGTCTGAGACTATTTTAACTAGGGCTGTTCAAAATGTTCGACGCTCGAAGCTCGCTCGATACTCACTCGAAAAATGCTCGGAAATACGCTCGTTCGATATCCGCTCGGTTAAAAACGAGCTGAGCCGCTCGGTTTGGTTTGTAAACGAGCCGAGCACGAGCATAGGTACGCTCGCTCGTTTCTCGTTCGGTTTGGCTTGAATATATGTTTTTTTTATATTTATTATGTATATATATTTTATATATATAACATATCTTTTTGAGTTTTGGTCAAATCTATTTTGTATTTTTTTTTACCAGGGGACTAGTAGGGGAGTGCCCAAACCCAACTTAATCAACATACCTAAAAAGTTTAATCAAAATACCTAAAAATTTTTTTATAAAAAAAACTGTAAGGCCCCAAACCCGGGAGGCCTCACTCGTTGGATTTACTCATTCACAAACAGTTCTTAAACATGAATATCAAATAACGCAGCGGAAAATTTCATTCAACATAACTAAAAACTTGTTCATACATGCGGGAGCGTACGTTGTCAAATACATAAACTTAACAAAAACAACTCATAACGGGATGCCAGTCTTCATGATCGACCGGGTAACTCTTCTCGCTTGCCAAGCATCACCGTCCATCGTCCATACCTGCCTTAACCTGAATGTGCATACTAAAAAGTCAGCTACGCTGGTGAGTTCTAGCATTTCATAAAAACTTTAACATCAACATTTGCCAAAAACGTATCATTCATTTAGTAAAACCTTACACAAAACATGTAATAATCTAACATCTTTAAAAAGGTTTCGTACCCATATCATCATCAACATCATAATCATAAACACCGTTAAACGGATCGTTCATTAAAACTTTTAACATTCATTTAAGTCATACATTATCGTTATCTAATTCTGTATCTTACTTTACGCGTCACAGTGTCCCCGAAGGAACCTTTGGTGTTGTGGGCAACCGTTACGTATCGCCGTCATTGCCACAACCATACACTACGTGGGGTCAACCGTTACGTATCGCCGTCATTGCCTAACCATTCACTACGTGGGGTCAACCGTTACGTATCGCCGTCATTGCCCAACCATTCACTACGTGGGGTTAACCGTTACGTATCGCCGTCATTGCCCAACACGCATCTTTCCTTAGGGAATCAACCGTTACGTATCGCCGTCATTGATTTCCCTTACCTTATTCACTTAGGATGATCGTCATCACCCAAGTAACCGTCGTTACTCCCTTACCAGTTGTACAACATCAAAACCATCGACAGGCCACCAAGACACTGCCCTGTTGTTCTTATGGTAACTATGGCTCGTTGTCCATAATCTACCACAAGGCTGGGAATCACATTCCCAGACTTCATTCGTCAATTCCATTCATTCGACAGATTAGATTTGTAATGACTTCTTTAAACCTTTACCTCTTTCCCTTTTCATTAAACATTTCCTCATTTAGTCCGTTCATAAACATTCGTAAACCTTTTTGGCAAAAACACTTCATAACCTTTCCTTTCGTAAACATCGTTTCGTTAAAACATCATTTCGTTAAAACATCATTTTGTAAGTATGCACACCAGCCCAAAACATTTAACAAAACATTTAAAAGAGGGCTCTAGAACTCACCTGATACGCTAATATGGGTTGTCCTAAATGAAGGTCCAACAACGTCACTTCCGATCTGAATTGATTAGTTAAATACACATCAGACCAATCCCGACTCTAACGGTTTAACCATTCTAACATACTGACTTTACTTAATCACATCTGATGTCTGCGCACTTGGCAAGTGCGCAGACCCTGCTGCCTGCGCACTTAGCAAGTGCGCAGACCCTGCTGCCTGTGCACTTATCAAGAGCGCAGGTCCCTCCTCCTGCGCACTTAGCAAGTGCGCAGGTCCCTCCTCCTGCGCACTTAGCAAGTGCGCAGGTCCCTCCTCCTGCGCACTTAGCAAGTGCGCAGGACCTGCTCCGTGCGCACTTAGCAAGTGCGCACGACCTGTTCTTCGCGAAAAACCCTAACTTTCGCATTCGGGTCTGATCATGTCAAGATCCCGACCCTGTTGCATTCAAAACGTTCGTTTTCCATTAAGGAACTCAAATCCATGATTATATTTCAGTTTCATCCGTTCAAACCTTACCTTTTTACCCAAAACCCGAAAAACCCAAAAACGAACTAAAACTCAGATTTAGGTCGGATCGTTACCTGAATCGAGTTTCTGATCCGGAGGTTCTTCTCACGAGTTATGGAGTAACACTTTGCTGAAGTCTCGGGTCGATCAGCCAACTTTATCTCTCTACGGTTTCTCTCTCTAAAAGTTGCAAATGAGAGAAAAAGGGTGGCATAGGCTATTTATAGCCAGCTGACCCATCCGACCCGACCCGTCATGCCTCGTTCGTTTATTCCGTTATTATAACTGTCGTTTTATTTTTGGGATGTTACAAGTCTACCCCCTTACAATAGGTTTCGTCCCCGAAACCTATCGTAAGTCAAATAGATGAGGGTACGACTCCCTCATTTCCTTCTCCGTTTCCCAAGTGGCTTCCGATCCCTTTCGATGCTTCCATTGGACTTTAACCAATTGGATAACTTTATTACGTAAACGTTTCTCCTTCCGATCAAGGATGGCCACGGGTTCTTCGATGTAATTAAGGCTGTTGTCAACCTCGATGTCAGGAAGTGGTACGTGAGCCGATTCATCCGCCAAACACTTTCGCAAGTGTGATAAATGGAAAGTAGGATGAATCCCACTTAACTCATCAGGCAACTCCAACCGATAAGTGACTTCCCCAACCCGTGCCATTATCTTGAATGGTCCGACAAACCTCGGACTTAACTTTCCTCTCTTTCTGAATCGTATGATTCCCTTCCATGGTGACACTTTCAGCATTACTTTGTCACCAATATCAAACTCAATAGGCCTTCGTCGTTTATCCGCATAGGATTTCTGACGATCTTGTGCGGCCTTCATTCGTGCTTTGATTTGATCAAACCTTTCCGATGTTTCTTTTACGACTTCAAGACTCCCTAATTCCTTCTGTCCAATCTCACCCCAACAAACCGGGGTCCTACATCTTCTCCCATACAACATTTCGTAAGGCGGCATGCCTATCGTCGTGTGATGACTATTGTTGTAGGAGAATTCGGCTAACGGCAGATGACTGTCCCAACTGCCGCCAAAATCGATAATACAAGCGCGAAGCATATCTTCCAATGTCTGAATGGTCCTTTCAGACTGACCATCCGTTTGTGGGAGGTATGCCGTGCTGATATTAAGCCTCGTGCCCATCGCCTCGTGAAATCTTTTCCAGAACCTCGATGTGAATCGTGTGTCCCGGTCAGATACGATCGTCAAAGGCATTCCATGCCGTGCTACTACTTCGTTAATAAACACTTCTGCTAACCTTTCCGACGAGAACGTCTCGCGAATAGGTAGGAAATAAGCACTCTTCGTTAAACGGTCCACAATTACCCAAATGGTGTCATGACCTTTAGCTGTGCGAGGTAGCTTGGTTATGAAGTCCATGGTAATGTGTTCCCACTTCCATTCCGATATATCAAATGGTTGAATCTTTCCATACAGTTTCTGGTGTTCAGCCTTTACTTGTGAGCAAGTCAAGCACTTGCTTACATATTTCGTCACATCATATTTCATTCTAGGCCACCAGTATTCCTTCCTCAGATCTTGGTACATTTTATTGGTACCAGGATGGATAGAGTAACGAGACTTATGAGCCTCATCCAAGATTTTGGTTCTAAGCTCGCCACCCATAGGTATCCATACCCGTCCATAACGTGTTCTAACACCAAGGGTGTTATATTCCAACTTGTCCTGTTGGCCAACCATCATTTCCTTCTTTATGTTTTATTCTTTAAGTGCCTCGTCTTGAGCCTCTTCGATTTCTCTCATCACATCCGATGTTACCACCAACTGGCAAGCTTTCACTCTAATAGGAGTAGGCACAAACTTTCGGCTTAGAGCGTCAGCCACCACGTTTGCCTTTCCAGGATGGTACATGATCTCACAAGTCATAATCCTTCAGGAGTTCCAACCATCGTCTCTGCCTCATATTAAGTTCCTTTTGTTCGAAGAAGTACTTCAAACTTTTGTGGTCGGAGTAAATAGTAAACTTCACCCCGTACAGGTAGTGCCTCCATATTTTCAATGCAAATACGACAGCAGCAAGTTCCAAATCATGAGCCGGATAGTTGACTTCGTGGACTTTCAACTGCCGCGGCGCATATGCAATCACTCTCCCGTTGGTAGATTCTTGTGTAGTCTTGACTATACCTCTCTCGTTCTTGATAGACGTTATCTTTTCCAGCATCGTACATCCCTAGTCGGTCTTTCACATCTAACCGTTAGGGTTCTTATATCGTCATTCTATGTGAAATGTCTTATCAAACTCGGAGTCGTCCATAGAAGACTCCATGGCCAAAATTTCAACTCCTCGTTAAGGTTATCCACCTTGCCATCTGGACGGTTCCTATCGATCGTCTCTCAACTATTTGGATCATTGTGTATACCTCATAAGCTGTCCATGGTGCATTCGTCCTTGAAGGACCATACCATGTCGTTCTTGAATGAATCATATTATCCCGTTCCCGAATGATTCCTACTATCAAGTTTCCGAAGGTACCGTACCATCTCATTCCCGAAGGAACCACATCGTCTCGTTCCCTAAGGAACCATATGCTTCATTCCAGAAGGAACCGTATCGCTTCGTTCCCGTAGGAACCGTATCAGGTATCCCCCAAAAATATGAGGTATCCCTTATCACACTCAACTTGTCGAGAAGGTATTCATTCAGATGGCACACTAGTCACTCGAACTTTTCATTCATATCTTCATACACAATCTCCTTCTAGTCTTTCTTTCAAATGTACTTGTCAGGTTTTACGTTTCACATCGTTGGTTCATTGATCACCATTCTTCCTACATATCACTGGATGGTCTTAGGGATTGGCATCCCATCTGACCGACAATATATATTCTCTAGCTACTCGTTTCCGTTAGCCTTTTCTGCATGCATTTCTTCTAAAGTCACATTCGTTGGTCTTACTATGGATAAATGACACGTACGGTGACACTTGTACTTTCATTTCCTTTCTAGTTTCAGTGGGTCCCTCAACGGCTTTCCAATTCTAGCAACACTCGCAGCTATTGATTAGACTTAGACATAGTAGAGCGTTCTCTGAGTCGCCTTGAATTTCTTCTTAGTGCCCGTGCCTTACTTCACATTGTTGGTCAAAACTTGTCCTTCACTTTCATTCTAGACAAACAATCCTTGGGTCGGATCTGGTTTCATTTGGTTTAGTCTGCACACCCTAATTAACATCGCAGTTCCCGTTACTTGTTAGTATATCTATCTTCTCGCTTCAGGACACACTCATCTTAGTTGTCTAGGATTGTCTTCTACATGGAGAGATGCCATTTGTGAATTCGTGCACTCATATATGCTTTGGACATCCACTTGTGTGGGTATTTCCATCATGCTCATGCATACTTCGACAGTAGACCGATTTTTTTTTATTCATCATAACGTGTGTGTGCTAGGCGTAGTCCACACTAGCTCCTTGGAATTCTTCATACATACGTCTGACTTAGGTAAAACCGAAGTTTCATTCCTTATATTGCCCGTGGCTCGTACTTGCTGACATCATTCACCTTTGTAGGGTACACCATCTTTGACTCCGTTACTATTAGTAATGAGGTTATTAATCTCTTTAAATCGTTCCTCGGGTGACTAACATCTAGTAGTCATAGTTGAGTAATAAGGTTAACTATAATACGTAAGCATTAATCAACACCATAAGATTCGCTATCATGCACGTGCACCTGTAAATTCACAATTTCGCGGATCCAAACGAAATTGCCAATTTACCTTACTCGAGCATTCTAGTTCCTCTTATAACACTTCATAATACTCGCGTCTCTTCAAAGTTGAGATTTTGTCCCGGTATTCTCCTCGACACTTCTTACCACTTCCGCGCTAAGTCAACACAACAGAGGACATCTCGCATCACACTCGTACGGTCTCATGCACACTACCTTCCGGTTCCGCAAGAACACTTGCCTCTTTACTATAAACTTGGTGGGCGGGAATCCTACCGTGTCATCCGGTACAACCCCCACCACGCCTTCTGCCTATTCTACCCTCCATTTCGTTCTAAAAGACAAGGAATCCAATGTTATCACGCTAGTTAACAAATAAAATTCAATAAGTACTGTAAGATGTTAATATACACTGGCCATCTGCAATTAACCATTACACTACCTTTCGATTTCTATTTGACCACCTTTGTGATTCCATCAGAACACAAGTCCTTACCTACCCCTTTTAAGGCACACTATATACGTAAATATATACTACCTTCATACCTGATGCTGTGGCTCGAGTTACCCGTACTGGCATCCGCTTTCGGTCCCATTCAAAGTTTAAGTTCAGACACTAGGAGTGTTTGAATCTCTCAAACTATTGCTCTGATACCAACTTGTAAGGCCCCAAACCCGGGAGGCCTCACTCGTTGGATTTACTCATTCATAAAAGGTTCTTAAACATGAATATCAAATAACGCAGCGAAAAATTTCATTCAACATAACTAAAAACTTGTTCATACATGCGGGAGCGTACATTGTCAAATACATAAACTTAACATAAACAACTCATAACGGGATGCTAGTCTTCATGATCGACCGGGTAACTCTTCTCGCTTGCCAAGCATCACCGTCCATCGTCCATACCTGCCTTAACCTGAATGTGCATACTAAAAAGTCAGCTACGCTGGTGAGTTCTAGCATTTCATAAAAACTTTAACATCAACATTTGCCAAAAACGTATCATTCATTTAGTAAAACCTTTCACAAAGCATGTAATAATCTAACATCTTTAAAAAGGTTTCATACCCATATCATCATCAACATCATAATCATAAACACCGTTAAACGGATCGTTCATTAAAACTTTTAACATTCATTTAAGTCATACATTATCGTTATCTAATTCTGTATTTTACTTTACGCGTCACAGTGTCCCTGAAGGAACCTTTGGTGTTGTGGGCAACCGTTACGTATCGCCGTCATTGTCACAACCATACACTACGTGGGGTCAACCGTTACGTATCGCCGTCATTGCCCAACCATTCACTATGTGGGGTCAACCGTTACGTATCGCCGTCATTGCCCAACACGCATCTTTCCTTTGGGAATCAACCGTTACGTATCGCCTTCATTGATTTCCCTTACCTTATTCACTTAGGATGATCGTCATCACCCGAGTAACCGTCGTTACTCCCTTACCAGTTGTACAACATCAAAACCATCGACAGGCCACCAAGACACTGCCCTGTTGTTCTTATGGTAACTATGGCTCGCTGTCCATAATCTACCACAAGGCTGGGAATCACATTCCCAGACTTTATTCGTCAATTCCATTCATTCGACAGATTAGATTTGTAATGACTTCTTTAAACCTTTACCTCTTTCCCTTTTCATTAAACATTTCCTCATTTAGTCCGTTCATAAACATTCGTAAACCTTTTTGGCAAAAACACTTCATAACCTTTCCTTTCGTAAACATCGTTTCGTTAAAACATCATTTCGTTAAAACATCATTTCGTAAGTATGCACACCAGCCCAAAACATTTAACAAAACATTTAAAAGATGGCTCTAGAACTCACCTGATACGCTAATATGGGTTGTTCTAAACGAAGGTCCAACAACGTCACTTCCGATCTGAATTGATTAGTTAAATACACATCAGACCAATCCCGACTCTAACGGTTTAACCATTCTAACATACTGACTTTACTTAATCAGATCTGATGTCTGCGCACTTGGCAAGTGCGCAGACCCTGCTGCCTGCGCACTTAGCAAGTGCGCAGACCCTGCTGCCTGCACACTTATCAAGTGCGCAGGTCCCTCCTCCTGCGCACTTAGCAAGTGCGCAGGTCCCTCCTCCTGCGCACTTAGCAAGTGCGCAGGACCTGCTCCGTGCGCACTTAGCAAGTGCGCACGACCTGTTCTTCGCGAAAAAATTCGCATTCGGGTCTGATCATGTCAAGATCCCGACCCTGTTGCATTCAAAACGTTCGTTTTCCATTAAGGAACTCAAATCCATGATTATCTTTCATTTTCATCCGTTTAAACCTTACCTTTTTACCCAAAACCCAAAAACGAACTAAAACTCAGATTTAGGTCTGATCGTTACCTGAATCGAGTTTCTGATCCGGAGGTTCTTCTCACGAGTTATGGAGTAACACTTTGCTGAAGTCTCGTGTCGATCCGCCAACTTTCTCTCTCTACGGTTTCTCTCACTAAAAGTTGCAAATGAGAGAAAAAGGGTGGCATAGGCTATTTATAGCCGGCTGACCCATCCGACCCGACCCGCCATGCCTTGTTCGTTTATTCCGTTATTATAACTGTCGTTTTATTTTTGGAATGTTACAAAAACCTCATACTGACTGACCTAAAAAACTAAAATACCCTCTCGGAAGTCGGCAGTCCACCTCTCCCTCTGACAGTTTGACCTCTCGGCTCTCTGCTCTCACCCCCATCGTCGTCTCCCATGGTCTGCAAGGTTAAGAGCAAGAAAGTTTCCTCTACGAGTTACCTCAAATCAAGAAAGTTTCATCCATTCGTTAGCAAGGTTAGTTCCCATCTACAAGTTTAATTGATTACTGTGTTAACCCTTTATTCCCGTTTGCAAGGTTATTTGTTTCCCGTCTCAAGGTTCGACAGATTACCTGATTACTTGATTATTTGGATTACTTGCAGATTAAGGTGAGTTTGGGCTCACCGTTGTTAAGTTAAACCGGATTATTTGGTATTGCTGATTTGGACTACATACCTCGGATTTTGTATATTAATATGGATTTTTAAATTTTCCAGGCTTTGGATTTTTGAAATCGAGCAAAAACGAACCGAACCGAGTGACTCGAATATAAATCGAACCGAGTTTGAGCAATACATTCTTGCTCGGATTTGTAAATTCGAATCGAACCGAGCGAAGGTCTGCTCGAACTTTGTTCGTTTACAAACCGAGCGGCTTAGTTCGGTTTGGTTCGTGAACAGTCCTAATTTTAACCGTCTGCTTTAACCCCTCTTTGTAGAAACAAAGACGCTCACAAGAGTCCTGTGACGATATTCTGTCTTTGTGCTTTCTTTAAGTTGGGTGTGTTCACGGTTCGGTTTAAAACCGTGAAACCATCTAAACCGGACATCAGTTTGTTTTCGTGGTTGGTTTTTTCTTTAACTTTCGGTCGGTCGGTTGCAAAAGTTTGAAACCGTAGTGAACGGTTTGGTTCACGGTTTATACTAAAAACCTTTCATATAAAACCGGACCGGATATTAAAATTTAGTTATATTTTAATTTTTTAAATAATATAAATTTGATTTATTTAACTATTTATATTATATTATGTTTAATTAAAATAAAACTTAGCCTCTCTTATTTTAATTGTATTACAAGTGTAATCTCTTTGAAGATCTCTATGATTATTTGAATGCTATAATATTTTATAATACAATCTCCAATATTAAGACGAGCACATATTTTACATATTTCCGGTTTATTTATGTGAGATGGCCATTAAAGTTTAAGTCATGAGACACACTTCACTTTTAGGGAACCCGTCATTTTAGACAGCAATTACACTCACATGAAACATGGGTCTAGCCTATTACATAAATTACGATATTTAACACACGTGATTTACGAAGTTCACACACAATGACAACTGTTTTAACAAAAAGTATATTAATAACAACTAGGAAGTTTGCCCGGCTCGCGTTGCGGTGGCATTGAACACGACGGTAGTTATCGATTCAGATTATTTACAGGTATAAAACTTACATTTTAACACATTACAGGTTCGATGCATTTGGTGTCAAAAGTAAAAATTTTAGTCCCACATTGTCAAAGGCAAGAAATTCAAGTATTTCATCTCTCTATATGTTGAAATCCCCATCTCACATCGCCTAAAGAATAAAACTCAGATCTTTTCACCACTCTATAAATAGGAAAGCCAACACATGTTATGGCACGGTTGTGCCCCAGGCCAGGGCACGGTCGTGCCTACCAAGCTTAAACCATGGTCGTGCCAATCCTTGGCACGATAGTTGTGCCTCATACCTTGGCACGGTGGTGCCTCATGCTCTAGCACGATCATGTGATTACTGTTCAATTCCTTTAGTCTTTCAATAAGGAGGATAATTATCTTGTTTGCCAATTTATAATACAAAAAATAATAGCCTACAACAAATATTATATTATAATATATTATATTATATTATATTATATTATATTATGATGTTAACAATGACAATTGTTCATAACATTAAAAGATTACCAATATTATTAAGATTATTACCAATAATTGATGCGGTTTTCAATTACAGTAGCTATCATAACTAATAAATTATAATACTTATTAATAACAATTATCTTGTTTGCCAATTTATATGAACTAGTATTTATTTTCCGCGTGTGACGGCGGATCAATAAATTTACTTCGTAGGTAAAAATAAGGATGTTCTAATGATATTTTCTTAATTTAATTGTTAAACTATTAAAAATTATGGTTTGTTAAACACTTAAAATTTGATCACCATGACACCATTTGAAGATATTATATACTTTTATCTTAATAATTAATTCCTACTGCTAATTATAAGAAGATATGGCAAACACCGTAAGCAGTCTCTCAACTTTGCAGATCCAATGGTACAAAAGAAAATAAAACAACTTCAGGACTCGAACCTTGGTGAAACTAAACAAAGAAACACCAGAAATAGCAAAGAGAGGAAAGATCGTGGATGAAGGCAAGAACCAATCACCATCTAACCTGTTGAATCTCTTGAAGATTTGAAACATCAGAAATAGCAAAGCGGCGATGATGAAATAAACATATTTGAATGAGAAAATTACCAAAGCGGCGATGAAGGCAAGTACCAATCACCATCTAGACTTGGACTTTAAAAACTTGTTAACACATTTTTTTGGAAAATACGAAATAAACAGACTTGAATGAGAAAATTACCAAAATTGGGGATGCCGGGTCCTTAAAAATTTGAAAAATGACGGATGAATCTTTAGTAGAAGCTTAAAACAATGAAAATAAAAACAGATTCATAAAAGATTGATAATATCCAGGATACAACTTTAACATAAATTAATCTATACAGAAACTTCAAAGGTGTAGGGCTATCAAAATACACTAATTTTAGGGGATGAAGGTCAAAATACAATAAGAAGGTTAGACGCGTAAAGGTAAGATCGATTCGATAAAATAATTATCAAAAACTTCAATTTGAAAAGAGATTCAAAACCTCACAACCATTATCAAAATGAGACTCAAAGATGCGTAAAGGAAAGACTTTTCCGTAAGTTGAAAAGAGATTAAAAAAATCTCCAGATTCAAAGAGACTAGACAAATAATTACAAAAAATCTCCAGATGTGTAAAGGTAAGATCGAGAAGAAAAACACAAATAAGAATCAAAGTGAAATTGAAATAATAGATTTAGAGTATAGATTACATACCGATTCTAGATTTGATTTTGAAGTTAGGTTGTTGAAGATGAAAGAAAGAGAGAGAGCTTCGATCAGGAACGGCGATTATGGTTTTGTTTTGTAAGGGAAGTGATGGGATAAAGGTTTGAACGGGTTTAAAAGGCTTTTGTTGGATCGTGAAAGTACAAGATGGTTCTGTTCTTAGTTGAAATTGGCGGAAACAATAACAACTACACAAGTATAATCAAGTAAACATAAAAAATACTTATAAGAACACTGTTGTATTAAGCTTTTGCAAAGAAACGATTACAAATGAAAACTCAATCAAAAAGCACACATACAATGAAGTGTTTACACTGTATTTATACTCACTTAGAATCAAGACAGACCCTTGATTCTAAGGATCAGATCTAACACAGACCGTTGATCTGTTGTATATAGCTAACTATTACACGTTTAGTCTAAAACTAGTTAACTTTATTGAAACGTCTTCTTTATGCATTATTGCTTGCATGCTTGGAGAAGAGCATTGTTGTCCGTCATTGGCTGTGCCATTGAGGTTCCTTCTGCTTTGAGTGTGTCAGTTGCTTTTGCAGAAAGTTGTTAGTGACGCTTGGCATGGATAGTCAGCTGCAACGATTTATCTTCAAGGCACAAGGCTGTCAGCAGCAAAGATGATGATCAGCAGCAAGATGTGACCATCCAAAGCTGCTGATGATTTGCCTATCAGCAGCATCAAGTGTTGATGCTGCTGAGAAGCCTATCCGCAGCAACTTTGGTTTTCAGCAGATAAGGCTATCCGTAGCAGATTTGTTCTTCAGCAGGAGAACAAGTATTTGCTGCAGATAAGCTTGTCCGCAACAGTTTGTTGGTCAGCAGCAAACTCTGAGATCAGTAGCATTTGTACTTAGAGAATTTTGTAGCCAGCAGTCTTTATTTCTACAAACTCCCCCTAGACTGATGCTACCAAAACTCTCTTACTGCTTTTGTTGCTGAAGCTTTTGCATGTTTCTAACTATCCTTTCAACCTCATATCCTCTCTGGTCCATGCTGGGATTGTTAAGAGGAAGCTCAGATAGAGTCTTGATGTCTTTGCTTGCCATTTTGAAGATAGCCTTGCTTGAACACCTCATCTTTTGTCCTTTAACATCTGTCAGAGTGAACTCATTCTTCTCAGCATTGTAGGACCAGCTGATGAATGGAGAGTGGGATTGGAGAGGTTTGACATCAATGATTTCATCTTTGCTGGGGTTGAAGTAATGTTTGATTACCAACAATAGATGTCTCCCACCTTCATTCTCAGGCTCAGAGGCTTCACCCAGCTCCATTATTCTTTGTAGATCAGAATCTGGAAGCTGCAGTACCTTATCAACAGATATATAAATTGATCTTTTAGCTTCTGTCCTCCCCCTGAACACTTCAAAACATTGGTCTTGAGGGCTGTATGACCATCTGATTATTTATCTTGAGTCTTCTAGTTTGGAAGTGGGTTTGTTTTTCTTTTTGGGAGATTGTTGATGAGTAGGAGCTGGGTGTGAGGATTTGGACTTTGAGGGAGGAGAGGAGGGAGGTCTAGGAAGGAGAGTGGAAGGTTGTTGGATTGATGAAGTGTTGGGTAAGAGAGAAGGCTTGGGTTTCTTTGATTTCTTTTCTTCTTCGTGAATGATTCCCCTTTTCTTGGAGCCTTTCTTCTCCAATCTCTCTTCCTCATCCTTCTTTACATTGAAATAGAGGGCTTGCAGGTTCATAAAATTCATGGGACCTAGCCTCTTTCCACTCTCTCCTCTAGCCTTAAGAAAGTCAATCATAATCTTCCTTCCTTTCTTCTTCTTCTCTATCTCTTCTTCTTCTTTGTCAAATTGTTCCTGCAGTTGAAGAGCAAGAGCTTCATCTTCTTCAATCTGATAAATTACAGGAATCTTTACTTTGAGCCCATCCAGCTGTTTTGCATACAGCTGGATTTGTTGTTCTCTGAGGAGAATGGCTATGAGTCTATCTTGAGCTTTCTTTGTTTCAGCCATCTCCTCTTCTTCTCTTCTTTTTCTTCTTTCTTCCTTCTCTTTCTTCTCTCTTAGCAACCTCTCTTCATCTTCTTTGGTCATAATTCCCTTTCCCTTATCTTTGTTGGATGCCTCTGCTTCGGCTTCACTGATTTCAGCAACAGATGATTGTGCTGCTGTTGGAATCTCAGCCTCAGCTTCATTGGCAATTTGAGAGGTTGATAAGGGAAGGTCATTAGCTTCATCTGATTTGCACTCAGGACTTGTAAATTCTATCAACATTTCTTTGACAGTGGATCTTGATTCATATGCAGCAGCAAAGATGTCTACTTGAGGGGAAGCTGAGTCAGAATCAGTGTCAGAATTTGACACATATACTGCCTCAGCAATCCTTCCTTCTTGTTCAAGATGGGCTCTGACAGTAGCTATCATTGCCTGGCTTTTGAGGGAATTGACATTGCAGATATTTGCTCTGAGTTGAAAGATCTTGTAAAGAAAGTCTGTAGGCAATAGCAGGATGTTCCTGGTGTTGATGGTGAGAGAGGAGCCGTTGCTTAGCAGAAAGGTGTGGTCGAAAGACTTAGTGCTTACCCATCCTAGCACATCTAAGTCCTTGACAATGGAGTTGTACAGAAATCTTCTTAAGCACAGAACTTCTTATTCAGTGAGAAGACTGCTCCTTATTATTTCAAGTCTTCTAGGAGTCAGTCTTCTTTCTGCTGTTGTTGAAGATTCAGGATAGGCTACCCTTTTTGCTGCCTGTATTTGTCTTTCAAAGTTGGGTAGATTATCCTCTATCAGGTCATAGAACCTGCCAATAGCAAGTTCTGCTGAGAGGTCCGTTGAGTTGTTGATGCATTGTAGATGGTATAGGTGAAGGACTTGGATGCTGTTGAGAAAGTCCCAGTTTAGCTCTTCTACTCCGCCAAACTCTCAACCAATCCAGAACCTCTCATACTTTCCATCATACCCCCAAGCTAGTATTGTATCAAACTCTTGCTGTGTTGAAGTCAATGGAAATTGGGGGGTGGGGGGCAGTGGATTGACTTATGATGGCTGCTGCTTTTGGGATGATGCTGAAAGATGTATATGTTTGTTCTGTGTCTTCAGCATCATTCATCATCTGATCAACAGCCCTGACGACTAACTTCCAGTCTTCAGATGTCTCTTCTTCTTCGTTATCTGAAGCTGGCAAGTCATGAACCTGTACAAAATCTGGCTTGAATAATGTGCTTTGAAATACAGCCTGCTCTTGAATGCAGTCATCAAGACTGTCTGAATCTTCCTCCACTGGGACCATCTCCCCCTTTTTGGTTGCATCAGTGGACAAATAAGCATCAGTTTGGGTGCCCATTGATACAAGAGAGGGAGTAGATACAATTGGGCATTGATGGGCTTCATGCATAGAGACTTAGTGTCTTAGTTTGGACAATTCAGTCTCTAGCATAGCCACCCTGGCCGTCAATTCCAAGTTATGAAGTTTCAGTCTGTCCTCATCCAAAGTTGTGGAATCCTTGGATCCAGATGGGGCCTTAGGCCTAGCCTCTGCATCCCCATCACCCATGGTTTCTTGGCGCCTGGGATTCCTCTCAGTGAGGGGAGTTTCCAAGGAAGCATGCTCACTGTGAGTTGCCGTGGTTGAGGTCTTAGCTATGTTGTCACTGTCCTCCTGGTCATTTGATGGACCGACAGTAGTGACAACCTCTTCCACATCCACTCTTTCATAACTCCTGGAGTGGACCTTCAAGGTAGAAGAACTTGGTATGGGTGTGTTGGAAGCAAGATCAATCAGTACCTCCGAGATAGTGGTAGTTGGAGAAGGTACATCATCTTGATTAGGTTCCTCAACACTTAAGTTCAGAAGAGAGAGGAATGGCTCAGGGGGCTGTTCTATGGATCCGGGAAGTGATCCTGATCCTAATAGAGAGACATCCGAAGGAGTCTCCCTAATAATGTGGCTGTCCCTTATGATATTCTCACCAGAATGTTGTGATTCTGAGTGAGGGCTGTTAGGTTGGGTTTGGGCCTTGGAGGCAAGAGAGGAAGGAGTTCTCTTGCCCCTTTTCCTGGTATATGTTGTTGCAACCGGGGCCCTGTGTTCCGGTTGAAAGATAACATACAAAAGAGTTGTAAGTACTTTTTGTACCTGTGCATCCTCAGTAGTATGCACAGGGGTTCGAATAGTAGAAGCAGATACTTGTTCAGGATGTGAGGTGGAGGGTGTGGGATCAGTATCAGCCGGGATTGCTGAACTGTCACCCGGGGTACTTTGTATGTTTAGCATTGCAGATAACAATGGAACATTGACCCCTGAGAACTTTTTGGAAACAGTTCTCATGTTTTGAAAAATATTATTTTTATGTCCCAACATGATGTAGATTCTTGCAGGTTTTGAAAGTCCCTTTAGTTCTTGATTGAAAACCTCCTGCAAGAATCTTGGGTACATAAATAAAATTGTTGCTTTGCACCCTCTTGAAGGTTATATCTCAAACCCTCAAAGATGAGGTGTGCAAAGTTGAAGCCTAGGTTAGTGACCATACCATGGAAGGCGGAGGCAAGTGCGGAGCTCACCTGGTGCCATCCACTCCTCTTCTGGGATATGCATTGGAGAAGAGTGTGGCAGAGATACTTCCATGGAGGGCCCATCAGCGCCTTCTCGATCGTATACTCGGTCTGATTTCCAGTGTATCCAATGGATACAAAGGTCCTCATGTATTTGTCCTTCGAGTATGAGATGGCAGCTCATCCTGAAGCTTAAGGTGTTTTCGGAGGGTAGCTTCCGTGATGGTGATATCCTTGCCGTCTACTTTGGATTTAATTTGGGGAGTACCCTGTTCGGTAGAGTAGACTGTGGTACTCCAGAAATCCTCCATATGAGGAATATATATGGTAGGGTTGGTTGTGAGGGCAAAGTGGATCTTTGATCGACATAAGAAGTCGATCATATCATTGAATCCTTCGGATTTCTTTCCCTTTGTTAGGTATGCTATAAAGTTATGGTATGGGGAGAACTTATCGTCAGGGTTATGGATGTCTGCCATTGTTGTATGATTTGGAGGGAAGGTTTAGAATATGGAAGGCTTTGAATGTTTTACGGATGAAAGGCTTTGAATGTGGTGGGGACTTGAGAGAAAGTGATGTGGGTTTAGGGTGAAATTGAATGTGAAGAGGTGGTAAGGAAATTTGATTTGTTCTTATAACGGAAGAGGAGGGTAAAAGCAAAATGACTTGTACAGTACAACCTTATTCACCTTTTACTGTTACAGCTGTAATACACCGAGGCAGTCATGGTAAAGACTGACGTTAATTTTTACAGCGGGTAAAAGTTAATTTGGACTTAAATTTACCCATCAGCAGCAAACTTGGTTGCTGTGAATGAATAAGCCTGTCCGCTGCAAACTTGGTTGCTGTGAAAGGTTAAGTCTGTCAGCAGCAAACTCATCTGCTGCTGATGGATTTCATAATCCGCAGCAAGGATGTTGTTGCTGACAGTCTTAAAGAAATCCGCAGGAAACCTGTTCCTGCTGATAACTTAAAGCAGTCAGTTGCAAATCATTTGCTGTTGAAGATTAAACCTGTCAACAGCTGAAGGACAAAAATGCTGCTGACTTATAACTTTTATTTACAACATAAGACAAAACACATTTTTTTAAAAATAGAATTTTTAGAGATAGATTTTAATCAAAGTTCATTATACCAATGGATTCAACTAAATATTTAAATATAGCTTCATCAAAGGGTTTTGTAAACAAATCAGCATATTGCTCATTCGTATGAACTTTGGTTAAAACAATTCTCTTTTTCTTAGCTTGATCTCTTATGAAATGATACCCGATGTCAATGTGCTTTGTCTTGGAGTGCTGCACCAGATTGTTTGTGATTGATATAGCACTCATGTTGTCAATGTGAATTGGAGTGGCCATGAAAGTCATCCCGTAATCCAGCATTTGATTTTGTATCCAGATGACTTGTGCACAACAACTAGAAACTGCAATGTATGCTGCTTCAGCTGTAGAAGTTAAGACACATGTTTGCTTCTTGCACTGCCATGAAATCAGTCTCCCTCCCAGAAACTGACATCCCCCTGAAGTGGATTTTTTGTCCAAGTTGCATCCCCCATAGTCACTGTCAGTGTATGCATACAAATTAAACATGTCATTTTTAGAGTACCATAGCCCAAGTCTTGAAGCTCCCTTTAGGTATCTAAAAATTCTCTTGACGGCTTGAAGATGTGAAACTTTTGGAGCTGCTTGAAATCTTGCACAGAGACATACTGCAAACATGATATCTGGCCTTGAGGCAGTGAGATACATGAGAGACCCTATCATTGCACGGTACTGATGTTGATCAGTGTCTTGGCCATCTTTGTCTGGAGTCAGTTGATGATGCACTTGCATAGGGGTTCTTGCAGCAGAGCAGTCAGCCATTTTGAATCTTTCCAAAATGCTCTTTACATATTTGGATTGGCTGATGAAGATTCCATTTAGGACTTGTTTGACTTGTAGACCTAAGAAGAAATTTAGTTCACCCATTGAACTCATTTCAAACTTTGAGTGCATCAGAATCTCAAAGTCTTTGCACAGTTGTTTCCTTGTTGATCCAAAGATGATATCATCAACATAAATTTGAACTAGTAAGATTTCTCCCCCTTCATCTTTGATAAACAAGGTTTGGTCAATGGCACCTCTTTTGAAGTTGTTGCTTAGTAGATATCCTGACAAGGTTTCATACCAGGCTCTTGGTGCCTGATGTAGGCCATACAGAGCTTTGTCTAGTTTGAACACTTGAGTAGGAAGTGCAGGATCAATAAAGCCTGGAGGTTGTTTGACGTATACTTCCTCACCAATATTTCCATACAGAAAGGCACTCTTGACGTCCATTTGATAGTTAGTGAAGTTCTTGGATGCAGCATATGCCAGGAAGATTCTGATGGCCTCCAGCCTGGCAACAGGATCAAAGACTTCATCATAGTCAATTCCTTCTTCCTGAGTGTAGCCTTGAGCTACAAGTCTGGCTTTGTTCATGACTACAATGCCTCTCTCGTCTTGCTTGTTCCTGAAAACCCATCGTGTGCCAATAACATATTTACCTGGTGGAAGATCAACAAGTTTCCAGACATCCTGCCTCTTGAATTGCAGCAATTCTTCCTGCATTGCCTCAATCCAGCTGTTGTGTTTGAGTGCTTCATCTATCTTCTTGGGTTCCACCTGAGATAGGAAACATGAAAACAAGCATATATTGGCCTCGTGAGATTTGCTTCTTGTGAGAACTCCTTGGTGTACTTGGCCAATAATATTCTCTTGAAGATGTTCTTTGTGGATCCTCTGTGCTGGTACCACCTCCAGCTGTATCCCTTGCTCCAGATTGCTTTGATTTTGATCAAGGGTCTCTTCATTCATGTTGGAAGAGTCTTCAACATCATTATCCACACCAATATTTTCAGCAACAGCATCATCAGTATGTACATCATTTACTGAGGAGTCTTCATTTAGATTTTTTGTTTCAGACAGGCTGCTGCTGGTTACATTAGACAGTCTTGTTCCTGCTTCACTTGCTTCAATTGCTTCCACAACTGATGGAGGATCAATTGATGGTCTTCTCAGACTGGTAGAAGTTTTGGGAAAATCCAGTCTGTAGTCAGTGGATGAAGTGGAGGCAGGTGTTTGAGTAGATGTAGACTCCATATTTGAGAATGTGAGAGGCTCAAATATTTGCGAGAAGGAGTCTATGTTAAAGAGTTAGTTTGGACCTTTTCCCTGCTCACAGACTATGTATTCTCTACATTCCACATTTGCTGATTCTTCCACAATTCTTGTTCTTGAATTGAATACTCTATATGCCTTTGATTGAGAGGAATAGCCCACAAAATATCCTTCATCAGATTTGGCACCAAACTTAAGAAGAACCCCATTTGTGATGAGAATTGTGCATGGACACCCAAAAGGTTTTAGAAACCCAATGTAAGGGACTCTTTGAAACCAAAGTTCATAGGGTGTCTTGTTGAGGGGTTTGACAATTAGAACTCTATTTTGCACATAACAGGCTGTGCTGACTGCTTCTGCCCAGAAGGTGAGTGGCAGTTTTGAGTAAGCCAACATAGATCTTGCTGACTCAATAAGAGTTATGTTTCTTCTCTCAGCAACTCCATTTTGTTGAGGAGTTCTTGGAGCACTGTATTGTCTCTCTATCCCCTTGCTTTCACAGAAACAGTTTAAAATGTGGTTTTTGAACTCTGTGCCCTGATCACACCTTATGATTGCTTTGATTTTCTACTCTCAGAATGTAGGATTTGAGAATCTCAGCAGTTTCATCTTTAGTTCTCAAGAAGTATACCCAAGAGAATCTGGTGTAGTCATCTGTTATCACCAGACAGTATGACTTTTTGCCCATTGACATGAGATCCATATGCAGCAGTTGCAGTGGAGTGTCATTTGTATTCAAGGTCTTGGGCTTGTGAGAACTCTTGTGTTGCTTCCCCTTTAAGCACGCAATGCAGTGGTCTTCTAGCTGAAATTCTTTGTCAGGAAGCCCTCTGACAAGATTATTCTTCACCAGTTTGTTAATGGTTTTGTTATTAACATGGCTTAATCTCCTGTGCCAGAGAGCTGATTCATCAACTGAGGCTTTTGATAAAAAGCAGGAGACACTCCCAGATGGAGTGACTTCATTCATATCCAGGACATAGAGATTTTCTTTTCTCTGAGCAGTTAATAAGATGCTTTCTGGAGGAGGTGTGGATAGGCCTGGAGATAGTACACAGCATTCTTTGTCTTTGAAGAGCATCTAATGCTTTTGGTCATAGACCTGGGAAACACTCATGAGATTGAAGTCCAATTCTTTGACATAGTTGACCTTATCAATGCTCATTCTTTCGTTGGACACATTTCCTTGTCCAGTAATGGATCCTCCCTTTGAGTCACTTCCAAAGGCAACATATCCTCCATTGAAATGTCTGAAGTTGGAGAGGATGGATCTGTTGCCTGTCATGTGCCTGGAACAACCATTGTCTACCACCCAGGTGTTATTCTTGTGACTTGGCTGTCCCTGTACATGATAGATTTCTAATTAGTAGGAGGAAACCAAGAGTCTGCAGACTCGAAAAAGATGGTTGTTAGTTTATCCTTTTCAGTATGTTTGCAGTCAATGGAACCAATGATAATACTTGGAGATGGTTTGGCTTTCCATTGCTTTGTTAGTGAATTTCTAGTTTTCCTTACATGGTCAGCAGCGGATTTTGCTACTGATGTTTCGGGCTTGTCAACAGTAGATCCTGCTGCTGATAGCTTTGTTGAAGTGGCAGCATTCTTTGCTGCTGAAGGCTTTGCCTTGGATTTTGCCTTATCAGTAGTGGGCATTCTTGCTGCTGATGGATTTGCCTTATCAGCAGTAGATTTTGCTGCGGAAGATTTTAGCTTATCAGCAGCAGACTTGGTTGCTGCTGAAAGCTTCTGTTTTGTTGACTTGGGCTTCACTTGACTGACAACCGATGTATGCTGATCCTTCTTTACCTTTTGTCTTGGAGGGGTTTGATGAGGGATCTGGTTGAAGGGGTTAAACTTACAATTTGCAGCAAAGTGGTCTGATTCACCATAAATGATGCAAGTTTGTTGATATTTAGGCAGCTTCACGCTTGGGGGAGATAGAGACTCCCTAAACTTAGTTGCTTTGACCTCGTAGCTTCTTACCTTCTTGTTTTTGTTAGTCTTTTCAAAGGCATGTTGCTTTGAATTTCTTTGGTATTCCAGGTAATGAAAGCAGGTACTGGCAGTGTGGTTATTTCTACCACACACAAAGCATGATCTTCCCAGTTTGTCTCTTAAAAGGTAGACATAGTCCTTTCTTTGGAACAGATCCTTGAAGTTCCATGGATCAGCTTTGTTATGTTCAAAAGTGGCTTCTTCTAGAGTCTTTTGAACATATGGAACTTTTTCTTCAGGCTTATGACATATATCAAATACCTTCCTCTTTGAGATCAGCTTTGACTGAGGCTTGGGGTTTGTGGGTCCTGATGTCTGTCCCTTTTCAATGTTTAGCTTTCTTCTATCTGGAGGATAGCTGATCTTGATATGTGTGAATGGTACAGGGGCTGGAACAGCTGGAATAAAAGCAGTAACTTCAACTCTATTCAGAACAGCTTCAGATGGGGTTGCACTGGTTTCATCATGGTCTGAGCAGGTTGACTCAGATTCCATTGATGTAGTGCAGTCTTTGATGAAAGGTTCATCCGTTGAAGGATCAAGGTTTCGGTTTGCAGTGTCAAGATTTGCAACATTGAAGCTTGGTTCGTGAATGGCAATATAGTCAGTAGGAGGAGGAACAAATTTGTACTGATCATTGTTATACCCAAGTCCAGTCTTTACCTTCTCATGGACTTGAATATCTAAAAGTCTTTGTAACTTTTTGGAGGAAAATTCATATTTTTCAACATGAACTTTCTGTTCTGCCAGTTCAGCTCTGGTAACTTTTAGTTTGACCAGTAGATCATCAATCTGAGTTTCAAGATTAGTTTGTTCGTGTTTTAACGATGAAATCTCTTTCTTAAGGCAGTTAATCTTTTCTTTATAAGTATTTTCAACCTTTTTGAACTCAGATTTCATCTGATGAAACTCTTCATTTTGATCTATAAGGTTTTGGTTGTGCTTTCTATAACCCAAAACTTTATCAATACAGGCTTGAGAGCAAAGATGTTCAAATACCTGAGGTGGTATCTCTTTAGTGTCTACCATAAGAGCTTGATTGTTGACAGGCAGCTCTTCATACTGGAAGATCCAGTTGAAGTCAGAATTTCCAACAGTTGCACAAGCTGCAGTTTGAACTGGAGTAGTAGCTTGTTGTTGTTGTTGTCTGGGTTGGGCTTGGTGAGCTTGTCTTGACTGAGGAGTAGCTGGATTTGCTCTTGGTGCTTTGCATTCTCTAGCAAAGTGACCCAGTAGGTTACAGTTGTAACATCTTAGTTTGCTTTTATCCAAGCCAACTCTGGTGTTGGAGTTGTTACTTGGAATGGGTCTTCCGGTTCTAGAGTAGAACCTTTTTGCTCTTATAGAGAGCATGACATACGAGTGTTGTATGTCCATTTCTTCTAAATCATCTGGATGAAAGCATTCCAGATCCTCCTTGATAAAGGACATGTTGCTTGACTTTTCAGAAACAAAAGCAGCAGAGGTTGATGTTTGAGGAGGAGCTTCTAGGAGAAATGGTGAGGTGTTTGTTTGAGAGGTAGGAGTTTGTGGATGGGTGACAATGGGAGGATAGTAGTTGCTGGAACTAGGAACTGAGTGGTCGGAGTGAAGTGCTGATGAGATGGTGGAGGAAGAAGAGATTGGTTGATGATTGGAGCTCCTTTCCTTGGCTTGAATCATTTCTAATTCATATGTTTTTAGCATGCTAAAGAGCTCTGTCATCTGGAGAGTTTTTAAGTTCTCCGTTCTTCTTATAAACACTGTATATAGTGTCCAGCAGCTTGGGAGAGATCTGATAAACTTCTTGAGAATATCTTCATTCTCTAGCTTTACTTTGGCGCACTGCAGTTCCCCTACCAGGTAAGTGTACCTGTTATACAAAACGGTTAGTGACTCACCTTCCTTCCATACGAAGTTTTCGTATTGCTGTTTCAGGTCGTCCCTTCTGTTTTCTTTGACTTCCTCTAAGCCAGCAAACATCTTCTCAAGAGCCTCCCAGAGCTCTTTAGCAGTTTTGTAACTTCTGAAGTTATGAAAAACTTCATTTGGAAGACACATTTGGATAGCTCCTAGTGCCTTGAAGTCCACATCCATCTTCTTTATGTCCTCTTCTGAGTACTTGGAGGGCTCCTTTGGAACTAGTGGTCCTCTAGAGTCAGCAGAGGCCACCATGGGAGTGTAGGGTCCATCCCTGATGGATTTCCACATTCCATACTCCTGATAACAGAAAAAGCTTTCCATGCGATTATTCCACATTTCGTAGTCTTCCCCAGATACCAATCTTGGTGGTCGGTTGATGCTACCGATGTCTTCAAATCCATTGCTCTATGCCATCTTTTTTGTGTGTTTTTGGGTGACTTGATGAAAGAGAGAGTTTAGAATATAACCAGAAGTGATTAAACAAGTGTGAGTTTGTTTAATCTGAGCCAAAGCTCTGATACCACTTGTTGGATCGTGAAAGTACAAGATGGTTGTCACACCCCGGCCGGCGGCGGATTAAACGCCGGGGCTGACGCGGTTGTTCATAAGCACATGATCATCTATTATTAAATGACAATATTTATTCATCAACTTAAAATCATCTGTTACATAGGGAATGGAAAACGAAACGTTCAAAACATAACATAATTTAAATTAAACTAGGTCCAAGTCCTAGATGAGCAGGTAGGGTCCTCAAATGGTTGCACCTGAAACATGTGAGTAAATGTCAACTACAAGTAGTTGGTGAGTAACATAGGTTTTGACACTAAAAAGTGTTTGTAATTCAATACTGTTCAAAGCGTAACTATGGCATAAATGTGAAAACATACAAAGTTTCAAGCGTACAATTCAATCCGTAGTAAATGGAAAACTGGTAAGTACAATCCCACTGATTGTGTTTTGGAAAAATAGTAATATGGTACACACAAAACCCGCCAAGGTTCGTGTTAACTGGAATCGGATTCCCCTATAAATGATCATGTTAGGTACTACCTTAGGCCTGGGTAGCAGGTTAATGAATGTACTAGCATGAACACATGTAATGGTCACCAAGTAGTTTAAGACATAAAGCACATAGTGAATAGCATGAGAACAAATGGTATTGAATTCGGTAAGCATGGTAAGTAAACATGTTCCACCCCGAGTATTTGTAAACAATAGTAAAGAGAAAGGGGGCTATGAACTCACTTGAAACAAAACTGGAACGTATGAACTGGTAAATATTGTTAGGCCTCGTGAGGAACTCTCACAACAAACCTACACGCGTAATGGTAACCTAGTTTCAACATATGTCTAAATGGTATTTAGGAGATATTGGAACGTATGGGGATTCGGGACCGGACATAGGGCTTGTGTAGTTTCTGGTAGGAAAAACATATGTATTTAAAATGTTTAAAAAAAATGATTGGGTTCCATTCACCTTTATTTATAAATTAAAAACTCCTAATGTGAAAAGGTTTTAATTAATATTATATATGAATATTAAACACACGTAATGTGGTATGGAAAAATAATATATTTGGAACAATAAATTTATAAAGTGGAAAAATGTTTAATAAGTTTCACCAAAATAATTTTAATTAAATTATTAATAAATAGTAGGTAATTAATTTATTTAAATAAAATGGTAGAAATTGTTAGATAATCTAATAATTCATTTTAAATAAATTTCAAGACACTAGGTATCTTTTACATAAAATTAATTGCACTTTATAAAATAATTATCTATAATAATTACGTAGGTGTTTATAAACTTAAAAGTATTTAAATGATTATTCTTATCAATTAATAATAATAACTTTAAATACTATTTAAAAATATAAATAGAATTTGTGGAATAATTTAAATAACAAAATTAGATTCGTCTAAACAATTATTTATATCGTTTATTTAGGATTTACAAAGGTTTTAACATAATAAAATTAACTAGGAAAGATTATATGTCAAAAAAATGTATCTAAAGGGTTTAAAGTGAAAAAGGAGTAAGATCCGGCCCTCTGGGACTCGAACCTGCGCCTGTGGGCGGTTCCCGGGTCACACCACGCGCTAACCATTGGACCAGGGCGTAATGCCTTGTCCAATGGTCGTTCCGTTTGGTTTTTGATAAGCAATACCCGATGTCATCTTCCCCAATTCGATCCCAAAACCCTAGCCCGTCTGATTCCCTTGATTGACCAGGGGTTCAGACCCGAAACCATGGGCTTCGAATATAACGATCAAGGCGATTTCAAAGACACTAATTTTACCTGAAATGGTTACGCAGAGAGGGAGAACGACTGAGACTTTCGAGTTCGGTTTTCCTATGCTCGATCGCGATCCAGGGGAGGAATGAAGTGATTTTGAGAATGAAGAAAGTGAGTACGAGGTATTGCGAGTATGGGAGTGTGGCTTTTATAGCCCAATTTTATTTGATTTAACTGATCCATTAAAGATTTCAATCATGGAATTTCGGTTACGAGTTAAACACACTAACGCTCATAAAAACGCGATTAAACATAGTTAATGGGTCGTTTAATCGATCTTAATGCGTTTCTGGTTTCAGTTTCGATCGAAAATACTCCATTTGCGAGGTTGAGGTTAAACGGGTGAGAACCGGTGGTAGGGGGGGCTCGAACCCGTGGTTTCTTTGGAAGAGAAACATGTTTCAACTATTGGCAGAACATGTCCCTGCAGTTTGAGCTTTATCATTTTATGAACTAGGTTAGGTTTTAGTTAGAATTAAGTTTCAGAAAGTTACATTCTCTACCCTAAACGTTTGCAAAACCTAAAAATGTTAAATTTTATAAACTTTTATAAAAACTAACAAACTATTAAGTTATAATTTAAGTGTTATAAAAAAAAAGATAATTCATTAAATAGAAATAATTTCCTATTTAAATTTCATTACATAAAACCCCAATTTATAATTCATATACTATAACTACATGTTATAAATACAAATTATAATTTCTATGAAGTAAAAAGGTTTTATTTATTTAACTAATTTATAAGTTTTTATTTTTTTTTCTTCTTACATGCTTGAATATATATATATATATATATATATATATATATATATATGTATATATATATATATATACATAAAGATATTTGCTTCATATTATTAAAACATTTATATCCCCATTAAATATGTATTGAATTTGAAATGAATGTATCCAATGTATGTATGTACAAACATCTATGTATTGCAATTAGAAATTTATGACACTTTCATAGATAAAATCAGATAATAACGAAATTACAATGCCGGAAAGGTAAAAAAATATAGATCGGAATTTCCTGGGGATTACAATGGTTCTGTTCTTAGTTGAAATTGGCGGAAACAATAACAACTACATAAGTATAATCGAGTAAACAGAAAGAATACTTATAAGAACACTTTGTATTAAGCTTTTGCAAATAAACGATTACAAATGAAAACTCAATCAAAAAGCACACATACAATGAAGTGTTTACACTGTATTTATACTCACTTAGAATCAAGACAGACCCTTGATTCTAAGGATCAGATCTAACACAAACCGTTGATCTGTTGTATATAGCTAACTATTACACGTTTAGTCTAAAACTAGTTAACTTTATTGAAACGTCTTCTTTATGCATTATTGTTTGCATGCTTTGAGAAGAGCATTGTTGTCCGTCATTGGCTGTGCCATTGAGGTTCCTTCTGCTTTGAGTGTGTCAGTTGCTTTTGCAGAAAGTTGTCAGTGACGCTTGACATGGATAGTCAGCTGCAACGATTTGTCTTCAATGCACAAGGCTGTCAGCAGCAAAGATGATGATCATCAGCAAGATGTGACCATCCAAAGCTGCTGATGATTTGCCTATTAGCAGCATCAAGTGTTGATGCTGTTGAGAAACCTATCCGCAGCAACTTTGGTTTTCAGCAGATAAGGCTATCCGTAGCAGATTTGTTCTTCAGCAGGAGAATAAGTATTTGCTGCAGATAAGCTTGTCCGCAGCAGTTTGTTGGTCAGCAGCAAACTCTGAGATCAGCAGCATTTGTACTTAGAGAATTTTATAACCATCAGTCTTTATTTCTATAGCTTTTACAGGGTATTAATTCGGGTGATTTTTAACCCGCATTTAGACCCGCATGTTGACCCGTTTAAGCTCCATATGGTTTCGGGGGAAAAAAAGCTGAGGCGAAACTTGGTGCTGACATGTGGCACAAAGTTTTACTTGTTTATCGTTTCATTGTTAACTCATATTCGCGCCATAATTTATCTATTTTTCGAACACCATGACCGAGTCGTGGCAACTTTATACGTTTGTTTTATGTACTATTCACCCACTTAGAAATTAAAAAAAAATGCCCAATACTTGTATTATCCATTTATCTTATTAACTCACTTAGAAATTAAAAAAAGCCAACTAGATTTTCAAACTTATTAAAAAATAACAAAATAATCGTTATTCTCTTGTTATAGTTTTTTATTATGCCATTATAAGTTTATATTATGGGGCCCGTTTTTTTAAATATCCCGGGCCCAAAACATTTTAAAGAATCTTAGGAACGACCCTGATAAGTTTAAATAGATCCTTTTCAACTTTGGTCACCTATTGGGGCATGGGCCATTTAGCTTGCAAGACGACTTTATATCATAATAAACACGAGATAAAATAATTAAAATGTCACATCTTTCGTTTCATTTAAACTTTTCCAAGAAAATTATCACATTACAATAGTGTGTCAAATTACAAACACAAACACATTTATGCCCGTCGGTGACGATTTTACATCCCGTTTATCGGATTTTAGGACTTAAAACTTGTTGATGAAGTTGAAAATGTGGTCGTTGATCTCTTGTGGCTTCTCTTGGTTGATAAAGTGAGCAACTCCTTCCATCACAACCACTTCTTCTAATCCGGGAACCATTTTCTTGAATCCACCACCGTGTATGTACTCCTTTGTTCCTCGAAAACTGTACGTCAGATCTAAGTCCCCTACTATGAATTTCACCGGCACCGATATCTTGGATCCGGTCCATGCGGCACACAACTCCCAATTTCTGCAATTCAAACTATTAATTTTTTGAATGGTAGAGATATATATTATTATAAACACTAATCTAGCAAGATGCTAGAGGATACACCACGATCGCATTATCAATTTACACAAGATTAGAAAAGTGAAAATTACACTATTTTTCCCAAACAGTACATAGCTTCTTAGCTCTATTCTAAACTTAATCTCTTCAACTAATCAAATGAACAAACAAGTCATGAGAAAGATCACCTTCTAAACCCTAAACTATTAATTAAACTCTGCGATGGGCGTAGCGTTCCCACCATTTTTTTTATTGGTGCCACTTTGTTTTGGAATTCCGATGTCAAAGAATTTTAATTGGGACGGGATCTCTAAAATTGTAATAACGTACATTGGAACAAACTTCTGACGTCCTCTTAGCCATCTGCATATGTTATTCTCTCGGCCTTGACATAAATCTTGAAATCAAACACACCACATACATCAGATCGGGTCGAGTCACTGTAAGATACATCAAGCTCCACACCAATCGTTTATACTCAGTTCCATCTACTTCTCTTCTTGTTCCAGCCTTAGTCAACAATATTCCTGAAACAATTGGATTCTTCACTAAATTGTTGTCCTACATTCTGAATCTTTCAATTACCTCTTTTGCATACTTTCTTTAGAAAATGCTAACCCCTTCTTCATTTTGACATACTTCCACCAAACACACCTCTTTTGCATACTCTCAATTACCTAAATCTGTCACCTCGCACTACTGCTTCATCGAATCTTAAACCCTTCACAGATTGCTTCATCATTTCCAGTGTATATGAGATCATCCACATACAAAACTCACAATGACCACTTTATCCCAAAATCTCTTTAAGAACAAAGTGTGATTATAGTCACTTCTTATAAATCCTTCTCTTGAGAAATACCCTTCAATTCATTTGAAAAGGCTATTTTAAGTCTATAAACTTTATGCTCCTTTCCCTTCTTGATAAAACCTTGAGTTTGTTCTACAAACACAGTTTCTCTTAGCTCATCGTGCAGGAATGCACTCTTAACATCAAGCTGATACACAGACCACCAGTTTCTTCCTGCTATTGCCAAGAGAGCTCTAATTGTGTCCTATCTAGCCACCAGAGCAAACACTTCCTCGTAGTTAATACCCTTTCTTTGTGCATACCCGTTTACCACTAACCTAGCCTTATACGTGTCCACTTCTCCCTTTTCATTTAACTTAGTTTTATAAACCCATTTCACCCCTATAGCCTTCATTCCTTCTGGTATATCTTCTAGTTGCTAAGTATGGTTTTGTTCAATGGATTTCAGTTCACTTTCCATTGCCTTTAGCCACTTACATTCTTTTGCCACCTCTTCAAAGGTTTTAGGATTACCAAATGAGCTAAACATTGCCGGGTCTACTTCATCATATGAAAAACCTTCCCCACTTTGATAGTCATTCATCCAGACCGGTGCTCTACTGCTTCTTTTTGATCTACCTTCCCTTGCTGTTGAACCTCTCCAACTACCCTTACTGAAGTGGGAGTAACGTGTGTTGGTGTGCGACTACGTTCTTCATTTCTTGGAACGGAATCACTTGGAGAAACTTGGTTTGGTTCAGTCTCATTTATTTGGCTCAAATCCCATTTGCTTTCTTCATCAAATTGAACATCACGGCTCGTAACCACCTTTTTTCTGGAGTGGATCATAAAGTCTATATTCCTTCGATTCATGACATATTCCGACTAGAATGCATTTTTGACCCTTGTCATCAAGTTTGATTCTTAATTTTTATTTTTTTTTAAAATTTTTTTGGTTCGACAATCAACAAGGCAAATTACATAAGGATAGCAGGTAGACGGGCAACAAACTGCGCCGCCATCCCCTTCTGAATGGAAAACCCTAATCTACTAAAAACAAAGCCTCGCCCCTGAGGAGTCGTAAAGTTGTTGTGGACCACACGCTGAATTCTAGCCAAGAACCGAACCGCCTCCGGCGCCAAGGAGCCGAACGTGTCAAACGCCAGGGGGACAAAGGCATGCTGATTATCCTCACAAGCTTTCGCGTGCTTTTCCACCTTCTTTGACTCTGCTTTCATAACCGCTTGCCCCGCCACAAACCCATTTTCCCGCAACCCAGCTAGGGGGGATACACCTGTGAGATCGACACAAGCATGTTTCCCGCCCTCCCAACAAAAAACTAGCACGTCCGCCGGGCGTAGGGTGGACCTCCCTTCCGCCGGGTCCGTAAGAAAATTAACCGGTGCCTCTTTCTTTGCCGAGATCCCTGCTCGTCTGAGAATATCCATTAACGCGTCTCGAACAAAATCATGTCGATACTTAAACCCCGGCAACTCTCTACAGTGTAACGCATGCTCCCCGTATTTATCCAGGCATGCTTTACAGCAGACTGGACAAGTTTCATCATTCGGGAACATGGGGATCATCAGACGGTACTTAAGGATTGACCGGTACTCCACCGCTGACATACGTTGACCCAGACCTTCAATAGGAATAACAGTTAAGAAATCCTGGGCGTGAGGCCTCTGTAAGCATTCAATGACGGCTTTCTGGCGAGGGGACAAAAGGAAATCTTCTCCCAAACTTTGTGCGATTCGACAACAAAGGGCATTCGCCAAAGTTTTTTGTGGTTTTTTGGGGGCGGTGTCCTTGTTAGAGTAACCGCCGAGATCAAAATCAGGGAGAGATTCATGCAATCGATCCAGGACGCTGGCATAATCCGGGTCAGTGGTAGCAGGAATAAGCCTAATTGTGCAGGAATAAGAGCATATCATATACAACCAAAAATTTTAAAATCCTCCACATCTTTCTTAACTCTCGACCAAGCCTCTTCTGGTTGTTTTATCGACTAAGGTTGTAGTGAAACATCTATCAAGGATGTAACATGCCCTGTTTGCCGCTTTAGTCCAGAACCATTTTCGCATTTATTTTTCCGCTAGAATACATCTTACCATGTTCATCAATGTCTTATTTCTACGCAATGCCACTCCATTCTGTTGTGGAATGTAGGCAGCTGCGAGTTGTCTTCTAACCCCAAGTGTTTCACAAAATGCAAGGAACTCCTTAGACACAAACTCACCACCCCTGTCATTTCTTAAAGCCTTAACCCTGAGCCGAGTCTCATTTTCTACCATAACTTTAAATTTATTAAAAAAAAATTAAAACCTACATGTCATGTTAATTTTTAAATTAGATTTATTGAAGTCGGGTTATGACATTTGTTTTATAGTTAATTGATTTCTGGGAATAGATGATTCTTTATTTATTGAATATATTTGTTATAGTGCTTTAAGCTTAATAATAATAGTAGTAATTATGTAAAAATATGAAATTCTTAGTTACTAACATTTTCTTATTTATTGAGGTATTATTTAGTTCTAAATATTACAAGATTCAACTTCTATATGTTATCTTAATCATTGTTAGTATAAGAAATCATTAAATTATTAACATTTTAGAAACAACAAAACATCTATACAATATTTATAAAACTTTCGTTTATTAAAATATCTTTATAAAAGTTATTTAGATACATAATGAATATATGGATTAGGCATAATAAATATGTAGTGATGGTAGCCAATTATTTTTTTATAGGTGTAAACCTTCGAAAAACATATGGTGTCACTTGACTTTCAATTGTAAAAAGTACATATAAAATTATTCTTTACTACAATTAAGTTCGCCTACAACGATTAGTGCTACGAATTATGCATAAGTTTAAATATTTAAAGTAAGAGTACTTACATATCAAAACAACGATAGTAATTAAACGCTCCTCGGAATCCTGTGGCTCGATATTTAGATGCAAAGTAGTCAAGGTCTTCTTCGGTGAACCAAGAAGGTAATGTGTACGGTTTTGGATTAAAAAACTTTGCATAGTCTTTAGGTAGCTTAGGTGAGCTTGGATTTCGATTAAAAAACGAGGCTGCAAGTTGTCTTTTCGTATCAACTTTTGCGAACTCTTCTTCCCATCCAACTTCCTGTTAAAATATCATGTGTAGCATCTTTACAAATATTCAAGGAAAACAAGAAAACATCAAATTGTTTATGTGCTTGTTCTTTCTCGATATAATCTACACGCCTTATGTTCCAAGATTATTGTCCAAAATATACTATGAACAGATGAATGCCTAAAATGAGTTACGTTTTTGTTAAAAATGATCGATAGGTGACGGATCCAAGAATTTTGTTGTTGGTTTTCGAAAATATATCTATATAAGATGCAAATAACATATTTTTTTTACAAACTGGGACCGTCCTTGGTCGTGAGGAACAGTGAGAATAGGACGTTAAAGTAAGTATTCTCTTCAAATTTAATTATACTTTGCTTCTCGCGTTTACAAAACATCGAAATTCAACTTTTACCTTACGTTTGCATATAAATGATATCATATCAGTAAAATAATAATATCTATTGATTAAGCAACGTTTGTTTGAAACTTCAACATAACATTTCCATTATTCAATTCCATAAGACAATTTAATATGTAAAAATTATTGTACTTACTAAATAAAAGCTAGCAAATGTGTAGTAGCTTTCTCTTTAATTATAAAAGTATACCATTACAATTTGCAAGGCTTTTTGCAATTATATCATAGTTCTTAAAAAAGGGTAAATTATATTTTAAAAAATGAGTAAAATTTCATTTTCGTCTCTACGGTTTGCCCATTTTAGTCACTTTCTTTTCATCCAAAAACTTTTTTTTACCTTTTTCGTTCCTGACTTTTCAAAATCTAACAATTTTCATTCACCTAACTAATTTTATCTACATTTTAACATTAAATCTGTGATCGATTTACAACTAATAGGTTAAAATATAACCAAATTGCCCTTGATTTATCCAAAATTGGCCATGATTTGACAGTAAAATGTATACGAAGTTAGTCAGATGGATGAAAACGGCTAGATTTTGAAAAGTCACGAATGAAAAAGTAAAAAAAAGTTTTCGTATGAATGTAGCTAAAATGGTCAAACCACATAGACGAAAATAACGTTTTACTTTTACAAAAATCAATATGCATGTTTCTTGATGAATAATAATAATAATAATAATAATAATAATAAATCAATTTAATTTTCACCTGGAACCTGCAGATGTAGAAATCATCTCCAAAAGTCTTTCGAAACTGCTCCAACGGTTTGACCAAAGGATTTCTTGGAGTATAGACCACACTCATGTTCACCAAAGCCTTGATCCGATCCGGCCTAAACAAGCACATGTACCATGAGATTATGGCACCCCAGTCATGACCCACCAAGTAGACCTTGTCTAACCCCAACGAGTCAAGCAAGCACACCAAGTCTCCCACTATGTGTAACGCGGTGTAGCTGCTGGAAGAAGGCGGGGCTTCAGTGTCACCAAACCCACGAAGGTCAGGCACGATGGCCCGGTAGCCTTTGGAGGATATAAACAACATCTGGTGACGCCATGTGTACCATAGCTCCGGGAAGCCGTGGAGGAAAAGCACTGCGGGGCCTTCGCCGATCTCGGCAACGTGCATATTGATGCCGTTCACGTTGATGTTGTTGTGTTGTATTTTTTCCATGTTTGTTTTTGTTTTTGTGTATTGGTTAAGATGTTGTGTGGGTCTTATATTATAGGTGAGCGTTGGGTTCAATACTTTCATGGGTATTCTCGTCTTGAACTTCACTTTTGTGTGGTTGGGATTAAAGAATAAGATAATGCCAAATTTTGTTTAGTTGAATTAATCTCGACATTTAAAATTTAATAAATAAAGAAAGTCGTTAAATAAATAACTTTCTTAAACCTTTTATTTATAAATAAATAACCGCATCAAACATCGAATAAACTATGTGTTTTATAAACTAATTTATTTAGCTATATGTTTGATAAATGAATAATCATTAAATTTTTTCCAATTGTCACACCTTTTTAATAATAGGAGATTTCATAGCATTAAAAACTGATTAAATATCATATATATTTAATAAAATATCAAAATTTTATATAAACTTTTAGAAACTTATTAAATGTTATATATACTCAAATCAAATTCAAAATATCATATATTACCAATTTATTTTATTTCATTGAAAACAAGTCAAAATATTACCATTCTATCCTTATTACCATTCTGTCTCTTATTTTTCTCAATATTTGATAAACGTTATGAGTAAAGATCAAATTTTGGAAATAATTTTTCTGAATCTATATCTATACTATACTAGCTTAGACACCGTGTAATATACACGGAGTGAAAAATTTTGATACACAAGTTTCTTAAATTTTATTTATATATTTACAGATGTAAAAATATATTACACATACTATGGATAGAAAACAAAACTCAAAATATCAAAACAAAAAAAATAATATATAATTTACGTCAATTACTATTTAATGTAATTTGAATTTCATTTACTATTTGATTGAAAATAAAAGTTACGTAACTACATTTCAAAGTTTTTTTATAATAGATGAATAATTTAAAATAAGTGTGTTTTATTAGTATAACTAGATTAAAGCCCATGTTTTACATGGTTTGAATAAATACAACTTATTATAAAACAATATTTTCTATAAAGATTTGTATGTTTGATGTTATTAGTTATCTGTGAAATAAGAAATAATTAAAATTTTCTTATGATTTAGTAATTTTAACAAAATATTAGAATATATGTTAGATATTTAATTATTTAATATCATCATTATTTAATTGGAGAGAAAGGCGAAAAACAAAAATCTAAATTTCATCAGAAGTCGACACGCATCAAGTATAGTTATTATTTATTATAATATAGGTTAGAAACCCTGTATATTATACATGGTGAATAAATGTAGTGTTATATATATTTAGTAATAAAGATCTAATATTACATATTTTTTTACATATTACATAATTTTTTAATACAAATTTTAGAAACGTTATATAGTTATTTTTTAAAAATATTTTGTAGAAATAATGAAAGAAATGTTCAAATTATAAAAATATTTTATGAACAAAGCTATTTTTTAATTAAAAAATGTTTTATAAAAATAGTTAAAAAAATCATTATTATTTAATAAGAGACAGAGGCGGGAAACAAAATCATATATATTTTTTTATAGAAACTTGTATAATTAATTAGGAGAGAGAGGCGGGAAAAAAATGATGAGGATGAACATAAGAATGACATGTGGCATCCCAAAACCTTTATTTATTAGTATGTATAGATTATTAACTTATTAAAAGACATGAGTGCATTTAATAAGAGAGAGATTTAGAAAAAAATGATGAGATTGAATATGGAGGTGACACGTGGCATACAAACACCTTTATCTATACTATATAATAAATAAAGGTTTCTTAATGCCACGTGTCGCCTCCATATTCAATCTTATAAATTTTTTCCCGTTCTCTTCTCTTAATAAATACACTTCCATATTTTCAATAATAATATATTTTTAAACAAATTATTAATTATACTAATAAAACACATTTATTTTGAATTATCTCATATTATAAAAACTTTAAAATATAATTACATAGCTTATGTTTTCAATAAAATAGTAAATGAAAGTCAAATTAAATTAAATAGTATTTAATATATTTTTGAAACTCAATTATATATTAATTTTTACATATTTTTTTATTTTGTTTTCTATAGTTATAGTTAGTATATGTAATACATTTTTCCATCTATAAGATATGTATATAAAGATTTATGAATTTTATGTATTGATATTTTTTCAACCTGTGTAGTACACATGTCCTAAGCTAGTTTATTATATAGGATAGATATAGATAATAAACTAGGTTAAACCCCATGTATTACATGGGTTGAGCAGAAAAAAACTTGTTGTAAATCATCAGTTTCTATGAAGATTTGTATGTTGTATGTTATTAGTGAAATAGTTATTTTATAAAAATAATGAATGAAATGTTCAATTTATAATTTTTTTTATGAAAAAACAATTTTTTTAAATAAAAAAGGTTTTATAAAAATAATTATAGGACTCGTTGATATTTAATAGGAGAGAGAGACGAGAAAAAAAAAATTAAGAAAATTGTATAGTTAATAGGAGAGAGAGAGACGGAAAAAAAATGTTGAGCGTGAATATAAGAGTGATAAGTGTCCCATAAAAACATTTATTTATTATATAGTAAAGACAAGGGCGCAGGTTAGTTGGGGCCAGAGTGGGCTCCGGTTCACCCCGATTTTTCGCTCAGAAGTGTAAATATATACGTATTCGGGAAAAAAATTTATAGGTATTAAGTTCCGGCCTGCTCATATATCTTTCCCAAAGTTTATGGGGTTTCTAGTACATCAATTCTTTGCAAACTTAGTTTTTATGATTAATGTGGTGTGTGCTTCTAGTAAGCGCCATGATGAGTTGCAAAAGGCAAAGGAAGATGAGGTTAAAAAGTTATTGGAATTGGGTGAAATCAAATCGGGAAAAGGATTGAATCAAGTTGGGACATTAAATAGAGCCGGTGATACACGTTGGGGTTCTCACTTTAAATCCGTTTTTAGTTTGATTAACATGTTTGCTATCACCCATGTTGTTCTTCAAGGAATAATTGAAGACACATCTCATACTACTTATGCTCAACGTGCTGATGCTGATACATGTTACAGTAAGTTACAATAATTTGAGTTTGTGTTTATTCTTTAGTTGATAAAGGAAGTAATGGGAAGAACTGATACACTTTGTCAAGCATTACAAAAGAAATCCCAAGATATTCTTAATGCCATGGAGTTAGTTTTAGCAACAAAGGTTAGTCTAAATGATTTTAGAACCGATGGATGGGATTATTTACTTGCAAAAGTTACTTTTTTTTGTACAAAGCATCAAATAGAATTGTAGGATATGACTGCTCCGTATACTTCTACTCGGTATCGGCCTCGTAAAAAATATCTTCATGTTACATTTGAACATTATTACCGAGTAGATTTGTTTACATCAACATTGGACAAACAACTACATGAGCTGGATAGTAGATTCAATGAACAAGCAATAGAGTTGTTATCTCTTAGTTATAGTTTAGCTTCAAAAGAGATTAATGTTGATGAGATTGTTCTTCTTGTTGAGAAATATTATCCTGAAGATTTTACGGAGCATGAGATGATTCATTTACGATCTCAATTGGAAACTTTTAAAGTTGAAGTGACAACGAATACCAAGTTACGTAGTGTATCGACTATTTCTGATTTATGCAAAACTCTTGTACAAACTCATAAACGTGAGATGTATTACTTGGTTGATAGAGTGGTTCGGCTAATATTGACACTTCCAGTTTCGACTGCAACAACAGAAAGAGGATTTTCATCAATGAAAATACTCAAGAATCGCCTTCGCAATAAGATGTCAGATGAATATCTAGCGAATAGCTTGGTGATTTACATTGAAAGAGAAATTGCTGAAAAGTTTGATTCGGAATCCGTAATCGATGAATTCAAAGATCTTAAAGGTCGTCGAGCTCAACTATAATTCTTTTTTCAGGTACACAACCCTTTTATTTTAAGTCTTTCATCTTGGTTTAATTGTTAGTTAAAAAATATCTAGTTTTTTTATGTGTAAGAACGGTCATTTGTTAGATATTTAAAGTTTATATTGTTTGATCCGAACCGAACGGAATCGCCGACCTAAATATATAAGCCGAAACATAGCGATAGGGAAAAAAATTAGGACTCCACCTAGTAGGGGTGAGCAGTTCACGGTTCGGAACCGTGGAACCGGACCAATTGGAATCGGAACCGACCCACGAAATAGTAAACGGTTCGTTCTCAGTTCTTCATATGGTAATTAAATGGTTCGCGGTTCGGTTTGGTTAATAAACCGACGGTTCCGGTTTGGTTAATAAACCGACGGTTCCGGTTTGGAACCCTTAGAACCGCTTGTTTTAAATTAAAAAAACCTACTAACTCTAAAAAGCAAATGGCCCAGCCCAGTCCTATACCACCAGTACGTACGCATCAAAAAACATATGACGTTCGCTTTCCTGATCGTCTTCTTCAGTATTAAACGTGCTTGTCTTCTTCACTCGATATTCCACGATCGTTGTTTCATATTTCTTTTTTCAACGAGATCGTCTTCTTCAGGTAATGAATTCTTCCTTTTTCAGTCGATTATGAAAGATGGTTAATTTAATTTCTAGTTATTTAATATATGAGAGGTGTTATGGCTAGGCATGTAATTGGAACTATGATTTTTCGATGTGATTTTTCAATATTGAAGCTGTGATTTTTCCATCTTGTTCTTGGGTTACGGCTTGGGTAATTTTGATTCTTGGGTTGGGAGTTTGAATGTAATAAGCAAGAGCCAGCAATTCTTTTTGTTTTTTTTGAAACAGAAAAGAGGTTTTTTTTTGTGGAACATAATTTGTTTTTTCTTAATCGGTTCGGTTCATGATTTAAGCAAGAACCGACCCGTTTAATACGGTTCTGTCCGGACCGAACCATTTATATACGGTCCGGTTCTCGGTTAACATATTTGTATACAAACGGTTCACGGTTCCAGTCCGGTTCGACCCGGTTCAGTCCGGTTCGAACCGAATGCTCACCCCTACCACCTAGGCTCCTCCAACGAAATCCTTCAAGCTTCGCCACTGAGTACAGATAAAGGTTTTTCAATGTCACGTATCGCCTCCACATTAATTCTCATTATTTTATTCCCGCCTTTCTCTCTTATTAAATGCACCTCCTATTTTTAACAATAATATATATTTAAAGAAAATATTATTTATACTAATAAAACATATTTATTTTAAATTATTCCTTATGAAACTTTGAAAATCTAATTATGTAACTTTTATTTTCAATCAAATAATAAATAAAAATCAAATTACATTAAATAGTACTTAATTTATTTTTAAAACCCAATTATATATTAGTTTTTACATATTATGAGTTTTATTTTCTATCCTTAGTATATAATACATTTTTACACATATAAAATATACATATACAGATTTAAAACAATTATTTATTGAAAATTTTTACACGTGTGTATACACGGGATATAAACTAGTATAAAATTATATTTAGAAAGTTTATAAAGATTAAATGAAATTCTCCCGAGATTAAAACAATTATCTAGAAGTAAATTTTGATTCTACCCTAACCTTATCAACAGAATTTATAAAATTTGTTAGGCTTGCCGAGTCGGCGTTCTTATACAATCCTCTCTAAATGATTATAATTAAATTATTCTAATTTTTCTAACGAAAAATAAGATATAAAAATAACAAATAGTTAATAACTTAATATGAAATTTTAATATTTTGAGAAAAATAAACAAAGAATGATCACACTCTGCGTTGAGCAAAGACTGTGTAAAGATGTTTAATTGTAACTCAAAATATGTTAATCTATACTAATAAATAAAGGTTTTGGGGACACATGTCACTTCCTGATGCACCATTAGCATACTTTTCCTGCTTCTCTCTCCTATTAAACAGTTATATTAAAGAATATATATTTTTAAATATTTAAAATAAATCTAATTATAGATACTTATCATTTAGTTATAGATAGTAATTATATTATTAACAAAAGAATTTAATATGAATTAACATTTATCAATTACATTAAAAAAATAATACTAAGTTGAAAAAAATGTTTTAAAAGTTAAACATAACAAAATTTATAACCGTCTGAGGAGTATATAAGTTAACAGATTACACTATATTTTAAACGGGTTTTTAAATAAAATAAAATTTTATTACCAAGTAAATAACATTACATTTATTCAATTCGTGTAATATACGGGATTCGAACCTAGTGTACAAATATAAAGACTAATGGTGGTCCAATCAAAAGATGTTAATGTTCTTAACAAGTTGTAGTTTAAATGGTCCAATCAAAAGATGTTACTCTTCCTTGTTGTAGTTTAAATAAGTCTATTATAAGTTTTTAAATGACGAGATTTTTTTTCAAAAAAATATATTTACAAATTTCAATTCTAATTTATTAGTTTTAATTTTTTCATATTTAATTTTGGATTTTTAAATTTAATTACAAACTTTTAAAATTTGAAGTTTTAAATTTTTAATTAAAAAGACGATATATTGTTGAAATTTAAATTTTATTTGTAGTTTTTTTAATGAGAGATTTAGTATTAAAAGCTTAGCATGTTGATGATGATTTTGATGAAAGTTTATAATCTCCTGATTTTCTAAATAGACTTACATTATTAGGTTTGTCAAATCATAAATTCGTTATAAATGGTTTAGATAATGTAACAAGACTTCAAGTAATCGCGTTATAGAAGCGAAGATTATATTTGGAAGCACCATTGATCATCACAATTTTATTCATATAATTGGGTTAACATATTCAGATAAAATAATTTCATTAAAATTTCAAAGAAGAAAATATATAATTGTTGTATGTTTTGCAATGATCATAAATAAAAGTTTAGGGCAATCACTTTCAAATGTTGGTTTGTATTGAAACATCCCATGTGTATCTGTATGTTGTATTATCAAGAGTTAAAAGTACAGATGGATTCAAACTATTAATCTTTGATAAACATGGAAAACTATCAATATCACGTCAAATGTTGCGTACAACGAAGTATTTTCAAATTTGTAAATAGTCATTGTAATGTTTTATTTGACATATAATTTAATGTATGTAACGAACCAACTTTCGGCTTTGCCCTATAATATATTTATTATATTGTAAGAGGGTATAAATAAATAAGATGGAAGTTTGGGAGTATTATGTTGCAAGTTAAGGGTTTTGACTAACTTATGATAAAAAGGAGGTCAAAATTGAAGTTGAGGGACCATTTGTGTAAATCAGCCAAAGCTAATTTACTTGATGGTGTTGGTAGCACAAAACACACACATGCGTGTGTGTTCTTGCTATTTTTGCAAAAGGAGAAGATGAGGAACACTCAAAACCCAAAATTGAAGATTTACATGTAAAATTAGTGGGATTTGAGGTGTTCATCTTCATCAAGGCTCCATGTAAATATCCTTTCTTCTCTAAAACCTCCATTGATTCACGTTCTTGGTGGGTTTTGGTATAAATCAAGCTAGGGGCTGAATTCATGGCTGTTTGTGTTGTTTAAAGTTAAAACATAGATTGATTAGTGTTAAAGAGTGGTTAATAACATCCATTTTACACCTAATTCAAGAATCATAAAGTTAGGATTCTTGAGGGTTTATAATTGGGGATGTTTAATTGATGGAATGATGGTTGGTAAGTGTTTATAGGGGGTAATCAGCACTTTGATTGGTAAGAAACCCCAATCAATTTGATTTCAAAATTAGGGTTCTTGACACCAAAATTATGGGTTTTGTATTTGAAGGTTTTTAAATGGTGAATTGAGTTTGGATAAGTGTTTATGGTATAATATAAACACAATTTTAAGTATAAAACTCAATTGAATGGGTGAATTATGAATTGATGAAATTGTGAAAATTTGGTGAAATCTTTAACGGGTCAAAATTGGTTGATTTTGATTAGAAGGTTAAAAGCTTGTGTAAAGCTAAATAAACCAAGATTAGATGATAGTGAAGATCATAAGATCTTTGGTGGGAGTTGAACTTCAATTAATGAACGTGTTGAGGTAAATTAGATTACTAAAACATGTGGGATGTTTAGGTGACCGAATAGATAAAGGTGATAGCTTTGAGGAACGATTGGAATCTTCATTGGCAAAGGTAAGCGCTTTGCACTTACTTAGTAGTAGATAAGTAGTGGTTACATGTAAGTATATGGATTGTCATTTCTGTTTATGGGTTGTATGTTGATTTTTACTTATGAGGTAAATGGTCAATGTAAAGTATGAATGTGTAGGATTGTTGTAGTTGACATAATGAGGAAATTAGTCAAACTATTGAATGATACTTGGTAGAAGTGGTGTAGTTGAACTATCTAGGATGTAGACATACTAAACGTGGTAAATTGATGTAATTGACTAGTGTGATAAATAGTCAAACTTAAATATAGAATGTGGTGATTTGTTATAAATTGACTTAAGCATGGCATAAGTCAAACCATTGGGGATAATCGTGAAATTGGTGTAATTTGACCTTAGCGGTATAGGGTCAAACCATTATGTTGAAATTGGTGTAATTAGACTATGAGGTTAATAGTCAAACTTGAATGTGCAAATGTGGTAAATAGGTGAAATTACATTATGTCGTTAATAGTCAAACTTGAATGTGCAGATGTGGTAAATGTGTGTAATTAGACTATGTGGTTAATAGTCAAACTTGAATGTACAAAAGTGGTAAATAGATGTAACTTGACTTACATGGTTATTGGTCAAACTAATGTGTGATATATGTGGTTAAATAGTGCAAATGACTCAATGTGATTAAGAGTCAAATAAAATGTAGAAGGTGGTAACATTAGACTAAAATTGACCTAATATGGTTAAAGTTAAACGTTGGTGGTAAAACAACAAATTGATTGATTACATGAAGTGTGGATACTTCATGGAGGTGCTTACGTGAGGTGTGGATACTTCATGGGTCGGCATGGAGTCATATACTCCATGTGAAAAAGCGAGTGGTGACCCTCCCAATAGACATGTGGATATGTCAATTTGATGAATGGTGAAACGTTAGGACTTGTATGGTCAATACGTGTCTAAGTCATAGGCCTTGGTATGCCTAAACAAATAAACGAATGATAAATTATAAACCATGTATAGGTCATTATTGACTTTAAAAAAGTAGTTGAATGTATGCTTAAACAATTGAAAATGTGGGATTGGAAGTTAAACTCTTAACAAGTGGAAACATGTCATGGTACTCGGATTTGAGGAATCAAAATACGAAACATTACATGTTGGAATGTTGGGTAACCTTAATGGATACTTAAATATATGGATATGTACTATATTGGTTTGAAAATGAAGAAAATATAGTTGCTGTCAAAACTGCATTTTCTGAGCGGCGTACTCTTACGCCCATCAATATACCCTTACGGTAGACTTGGAGAAGTCCTCTACCTTACGTCCCCATTACGCTGAAAAGTTGTGTTCTGGGTGGCGTACTCGTACAACATGTGGCGTACTGATACGTCGGGACTGAAAAATGACTTTTCTTGGGTTTTACTCATAAGGGGACTTAAGGAGAGGTCGCTAAAACTACTTATCTATACTAACCATATACGAATTAATGTTTTGTATGTAGGAAAGCTCCGGAGTGATTCTCATGTCTCGCATCATGTGGATTGGATTCTCGTGGACGTGTTTTGTAGATGATTTTGTTTACTTTCTCGTGGGGAGTCTTTAAAAACCATTTGGTGTTGTTACAAGTTATGGATAACTTGTTATTGTTAACCTTTGATTAAACTACTTTTGTGGGAAATATTTTAGTTTAATTTATGTTTGTTAAACTAAAACGTATGGATACGTTAAATGTTGTATTTGGGACCGCTTCAGCGTCGTATTTAAAAAGTTTAAATCGGTTTTAATTTTTGGGTGTTACAATGTATTGTAAAAACTACACCACTAATGAAATGTATTTTCATGTATTTTTTGATATTTTGATTACTCTCATCTATATAATCTTAAGATGTAAGAAAATGAAAAAGTAACAAATAGAATATCAAATTTGTATAAAAAAGTTGTTAATATATTTATCAATATAATCTTAACGTTTCACCCCGTGTAACACACGAGGTTAAAGCTAGTGTACAAATATATAGACTAATGGTGGTCCAATCAAAAGATGTTAATGTTCTTAACAAGTTGTAGTTTAAATGGTATAATCAAAAGATGTTACTCTTCCTAACAAGTTGTAGTTTAAATAAGTTTATTATAATAAATAAACTAGTGGGGAACCCGTGCGTTGCGACAGAGTCGACAATTTCCGTAAGTTTTATGTTAGGTTATGAATCACTTAAAATAATTAGGGGTTTCGTGTTGGATTAGTTATGTTATGTCAAAAAATGATGCAAGATATCGAGTATTCGAGTAACATTAGAAAACTTCTGATTATATTTCGGTATTATCATTATTGTTGCCCGACCCGACCCGACTAGTATGTATTAGTAAATACCAAACGTATTATTAAAAGAAAAATGAATAAGCGAAATTTAAAATTATAATATTAAATTAAACTAATTAACGACCTGAACCTTTTTTTGACTCGAACCAAAATAGCACTAACTCTGTTACTTTTTTATGTAAAGTGTAAGAGTATTTAAGTACTTTTACAACTCAGGGGTTGTTTATATAAATTATCAAGTTATTTTTATAATATTTAAGAGACAATTTATGTAGTTACTCAACTTAACAAAACCTAACCACAATCTCATTTTTCCTTCTTTATAACATGAGTTTTTTTATTTGTATATATTAAAAAAAATTGTTTTTCTTTTTTAAACCTTTTTATTGTTATTTTGTTTTTATTATTTTTCTATTTTTATGTTTATTATTCAATAAAACTCATTTTAAATATATAAATTTTCAAAAGCTTTAATTAGACTTGAGTGATAGGCTTTAATTGAGATGAAATAGTAATTATTGCTCTTTAATTGTAGACATGGTGGGGTTAGAAGGTAATTAAACATTTTTCATGCATTGGTAATATGTATACTATGCAAAAATATTTGTGTTAGATGTCTTAATTTTTATGGTGAATTACAACTCTATCATCCTAATATGTATTATATTGTAGTATAGATATAGATATAGATATAGATAAAAAAAACATTTGATATAACTTATAATACTTAAGCAATGGTACCGAAGGGTTTCTTACGGAATCCTCGTTGATCGATGTCGTTTGGTCGTTAAAAAACAATCCTTAAACACTTAACTAGTAAGGGTAAGAAGAGTATCGTATCCACGAAGAATCAGTGGTTAGCGAAATTTCTTAGTTAATAAACTAGAATGAAACACACAGATCAAACAAAGGGGTAACTCCTTCCCAAACTTCAGGTTCTAGACTAATGCAATACTCAGTCGTTCAATGGACATCACATAGACATAGTGTTGGAAAATCAATTGAAATAGTAATTGAAAATAAGCTGTTGTCAGCAACCTATACGACTAACTCGTCACAGCTAACACAATTCAAATACCCAATTTATGAACACCAAGTTACCCACTTCAGTCACCCAACCCGGTTACACAGTTTTGTCATCAACCGAACACAAGTTGTAAAGTAAATAAACTCAAAACATTCAAATAAATTGTTTAACTCAATCAATACATCAATCTATCAAGCTATTGTCAAAAGCTAACAAGATCCATACATAAAAACAACTGAATAAAGCAAGAAATCTAAACGAACCATCTGTTAGGAGGAATCCACACGCAGCTTAGCCACGCATGCTTGTCAGGCACACGAGCATAGCTTCAATCCTTGATCCGGAACTGACCTTGGCTCTGGAAATCGCCCTTGGTCTCTCTAAAAACGGCTTGGAACAAGAATGAATGAGAATGGGGGTTGCCATCACTTTTAATTAGAATTAGGGCTTTTTTGCTGATCCGGCAAGCCTTCGTGTGTCGTGGAGATCCGAGCCCAGTCCTTTGCGTGGCGCGAAGGACAAAACAGTCGAGCCACTTTTCCATTTCCTCGCGTGTCACGAGAATGCTCATCCCAGTCTTCACGTACCACGAAGACTTGCTTTTCCCGAAAAAATGACTTTTGACACTTTAACCCCTTGTACTTTCGTGCCTTCTTCATTATACCTCGTTATCCGCTCAATTAACACCTAATACCTGTCAAAGACTCAAACACAAACACCAACATAAAACCGACTCTGAATACAAGATAAAACACATAAAACTATACAAAACCAACACTTAAACAAGGGACATTTGACCTTACATCAAATCCCCACACTTACTCTTTTGCGTCCCTAAAAAGAATTATGCAATGGAATCATAATTGGAATCTGACTTCACAATCTCATTCATTTAATCATTTAAACATAATCACGCATTGACTGTAACAATTGGTATTTGTATCCGACTAAACCCAACCACCGACTTATTGAGCCCCCGATTCTGTGATCTAATATCCTATTCATTACCAAGCAACAGTTTGTCTATGGGTCTCACACTCAGGAAGCTACAACTTAGTCTAATCCCATCTCAAGGTCATGTTTAGGCATAGGTTAAACCTTATAGATTTCCCAGCACTATAAACACTAATTTATATGTTGTGAAAATTATGGAATTATGGATCGATGGATGCATGTTCTTGAGCTTTTATTAATATTTTATGAATGAACCTAACCCAGTGGTGTTTCAATCACAATGTAACACGATATATGACACGTAGGCTGCAGTTCTTAAGCAATGAAGTACATAAGCTTCAGAGCATGGGTGTATCCTTCAAGTCACCATCCCGAAGGGAAACAAGTGCTCCTAACTTAGTCATCCAAAATTGATCACTTAAGTCCCGCCCATGGGTGTATCCTCTAAGTCACCATCCCTTAAGGGAAACACGTAGATGAAACTCAAGCTTTCAATTGATTTAATTAAGCTCATGCAAGATGGATAATGGATGCGGGCGCCATCAACTTTCAGATTATTTTCAGAAAAGAAAGTGACGTGCCAAGAAATTTTAAAAACTTATAAACTTTTGCGTATAGTGGTACTTATCACCCTATATTGACAGTTTCAACCTTGCCGACACCCCTAAGATGAGAACCCACAAGACATCCTGAATTAAATTATCAATTAAGCCTAGATACACTATCAGGATATTTAAGCTCTTTAGATCGGTTAGGCCTACCAAAACATTACAAATCAGATGCGCTTTCTGTTATTTATTCAATTCAGTTACATACAAGCAAAGTTCCAATTGCACCTATCATTTTTCAATTAACTACACATATTCTAATCCAATGACAGTTTTCAAAATTTTATGACTCAAAACTCACTCAAAACAAAGACTCAAACTAGACCTGGACAAGGTCTTCCCTCCCCACACTTGAACTCGACATTGTCCTCAATGTAGGAAGAGTGACTCAAAAATAAAAAAAATAAAAAAAATAAATAAATAAACAACTTAGCTGGATATACGATCGTATAACATTTCAGTCGCGATCGTGCTTCACAGATGCAAGCGGGTTGCTTTGTACTAGAGAGTGTTCAAAAGCCGGAAATCACCACCCGAATGGAGATTGAGTACGGGTGGATCAATCAAAACCTGCAAAATAAACTCGCACAAACCCCCAAGCATCATATCGACTCAATAAGACGACTCAATAAAATAAAAATACAAGATGGACTTGGACAACTCAAATTGAAAAACAAAAATAAAAAACTAAAAATCAAAAATTAAGGTATCAGGTGATTTTCGCGTGGCGCGAAGATATGGGGAGGACACTTCACGTGGCACGAAGATTTGAAAGTTGACCCGACCTTTGCCTTAAGCTCTTCGCGTGTCGCGAAAGTTGGAGGGCAGGTCTTCGCGGTACGCGAGGACCTGCTGTTAACAGAATGTTAAGTCCATTTTTAACTTAGAAAAATTTTCAAACTCAAAATCCAATTCTTGTTCAAAACCTCCAGAAACTCGCACACGCACCCAATTTTACCCCACATACATGATAACCTATGGGACTTCCCAACACTTGGCCGGTTCACACACTAAAACACACAAAAATTAACAATCCTAACTCACTTTCGTAGGAATCACGTATGCATTTAGCATGCACCAAGCCATTTAAACCTCTCGGTAGCCCGAGTGGACGAGTTTAGTCTCGTGCGGGTTTCTGTTGAACACACCCGCAAAGTTCATTTAACTAGACATGAATGCAAAACATACCTTAGGCTACCTCCTAAGAGTGCTAAGTTTAACGTCTTCAGCCAGACGCGGTGTAGCTTACTTCGGTCATGGTGGTCGGGTGGGATGCTTGCACTCCTCCTTCCCCACACTTAGGTTCCTTTCCTCATCGAATTTTCTCCATGCTTGAACAAATGAAGAAAAGAGTTGTCGTTCTGCATTCGGAACCTGCGGTTTCTTCCCTTTCCGCCTTCTCTTTCTAACCCGTTTCTTCCCTTTATTCGGAGTCTCTCTGTGACAATCCGACTTTACAATTTAACCCCGTTAGCAATTTCGTTAAATATTCTGTTAAATCCTAACCAAGTTAACTCAATTCTAAAAGTAAGGGATCAATTATGTCAAAGCTGAAGTTGCAAGGGATGATTTTGTAATTTACCAGAAACCCTAGTAGGTACGGTCGCGCCTCGTGCAGTTACGACGCGAATTAAAGCAATAATTCCTCTAATCAATCGACGCTGACGGAAAAGCGCAACAATGATGAGTTTAATCATCATTTAACCGGTTCAATTCGTCTTTAATGACCTTATTGCGAATTAAGAACCATAAACCCGTAACCGCCGTCTTCATCGTTTTGTATCAACAATTTTGCACAATGTGCGTATCATTTCCTTAATCAAACCCTTTGCACACTTCAATCGTACCTCTCAGAAGCTATCCCGCACACCGATTTGACCGGAATCGTAGCAGAAGTCGCCAGAGATCAACCCCGTCACCGTAGGCGTCTGTTTTAGTCGTACTCCTACAATTCGATATTCATTCTGGTAATCTCTTACGCCATTAGCTTCGTTTTTATTTATAGAGTAAAATCCCTAACCTTTTAGGGGCTTACAACATTAAATTTGTCAAGATCTGTAATCTAGGGTTTTGGTTTTTTTTCAATCGAGCAATTAACGACCATAACTTGTTATTTTTGAAATTTAAACTACCCACAGACTTGAAATGAACCGGTTAGCAAAACCCCCATGTCCTTTTGGTCAATCGCGATCGAAACCAAACCGAATTGGATTTATTGGGTTATTTTGTTAAACACCGTGTCTGTATATCCAGGAGACACAGTCGTGCCAAGTTTTAGCACGGTCGTGCCTCACACTCTGACCCGGTCGTGCCTTTTGGCTAGACATGGTCGTGCCTCAGAACCCTAGACACGGTCATGCCTGGCTCAGACACTGTCGTTCCTAGTGATCAGCTTTGTTGTGTCTTCTGTTTGATCAACACGGTTGCGCCCTGACCAGCACGGTCGCGCCCGTGACCTTAACGCGGTCGTGCCTTGCCTTAGGCGCGGTCGTGTGTGTGTAAAATTTTTGTCAGAATGTTTTGATTAATATTTATATTTTCAAAAAAATAATTATTATATTATATTAATATGTTTTAAAACTGGAAAACCACCCGTAGACTCGGGTTTAGTCTTGTAACTCGTATTCGTTATATAAAGCTCGTTTATAAAATAATATATTATTTCCAATCCTCGAACTCAATTAAAAACGATATATATTTATATTATTATTATTTGTCACTCGTCACAAATCGTAGTTTTTCTTAAATGAATAATTTAAGAATCCTGTATTCTCGTGGACACGTTCGTCTACTCGTTGATCTTTAGAGCGTTCATCATTCCGTGTTGTCATCATAATTCCCATTTGTAGTCCTAATAATTATGTTGTAATTCTAGGGCATTCGTGAGCCGTGTTGGGCTAACTCTTGAGATTCAAATCTCATACTTGTGTGATATTACCTACAACGCAATGCAGGTGAGTTTCACGGCCCCTTTTTACTTGTTTTCCTGTTGGGGGAGAAACATGCATATACATAAACATTATTTTACTTGTTTTCCCGTTGGGGAGAAACATGCATACAAACAAACTGTATTTTACTTGTTTTCCGTTGGGAAGAAACATGCATACAAACAAACAGTATTTTACTTGTTTCCCGTTGGGAAGAAACATGCATACAAACATATATCTGTTTACTTGTCTTCCCGTCGGGGAGAGACATACACATGAACGGACATGGATCACACAATATTTCATTACCACTTGTGTACCTAAGTGAAAACATAACATGCAAAGTCCTTACACACTCGGACCGTTAATATATGGAGTATAGCGAGGAAAATTGAGTAGTACTACTGGGTTTGACAAACCCCACCCGGGTTAGTCGCGCTAACTTGATTGGAGGTGTAACGGGTGTAAATTTTCCTAAACACTTGCCATTGTTGATGTTAGCAATGGCGGAAGGCATCTCAAACATAAACAGTCAGCTTCGGTTGCGAACGATTAGAGTAACTTGTACATTGTCTAGCTAGCAATAGGTGTGACTTACGTATGTGGATCTTGCAAACACTCAAACAATTTATTTACTTGTAAACCTGTGAACTCACCAACCTTGTGTTGACACTTTTTCTTACATGTTTCTCAGGTTGCTAAGGCACAGGTTGCACACTTAGGACATGCATGGAGTCCTACTATCATTTCATCCTCATGCAAACATTTAAAACAATTTACTTGTTTTCTTAAACTAAACTTGGGTACGCTTGTTTTGCGTATTTATTTTCTTATTTAAACGCTTCCGCATTAACTCTGAACTTTTATGATATTTTATTTATGTCCCATATAGTGACGTTTGATGTAACTAATGATTGAGATCCTGGTTTGTCACACACCAAACGGTAAAACTCCGTTAGTGGAATTTGGGGGTGTGACACATTGGTATCAGAGCCATTGGTTATAGAAAACTAGGATTGCATACTAGACTATAACCACACATTAGTTACACGACACAGACACTCATACAATATACACACAACGTCCAGACATACATTGCATTGCAGTCATGTTGACATCATTCATACCACCCTCTTTTGACGAGGGACACATCATTTGCATTGCATCATCATTCCCAGTGGCAACACTAGGGGAATCACCATAATAACATCCACTCCCATCCGAGGGCAGCGAGACGAAGCCTTTAGAGGAGTCACTTACACCACCATTACCTATCGGGTTTGGTGTGCTTTCTCAGGTTCATGTTATGGACAACAGTCAGCTAGCACACGTCTCTTTGGGAGTTGGGATCGTCGGAGGCGAGTCCCTACTATACCCACTAGCAACAATACGCCGAGTGAAGGCAGACCGTTGCACGCATTATTGCAGAATCCATTTACACGTAGATGTCATCACTTTCCCAAGCCATGGGCTCGCGTCTTTGGTCGATATTCTGTTGAGAATAGATTGACCACAAATTTGAGAACGCATTGCTCAATGCATACTCAAACCCTATTCTGACTCAGTGGGAAGAACAACTACTTTTCTTCTTCCACTAACTCATATCCATGAACTAGTTTCACTTCTCGAAGTCGCATTTCATGTACATGTTTGCTTCATGTGCATGTTACCATCTACAATCCGCTGGATTGGAATATCGTATTATGTTTCAACTCGGGTCAATACTCGGATTAAACATGTGACAATCCGAACTTTTCAGGTTAACTCCGTTAACCAAATCCAGCTAAAGTTAACCTAATTAACTTAACTCAAACCTCAGGGATTAATTCTGTCATTATTTAAACTTAAAACTACAAGGGGTAATTGTGTAATTAACCCAAACTCAATTCTAATTGACTTCGTAAAGTCAAAATTCAATATTTAAGTCCCGTTGACTTTTGAAAGTCAACTAACCATGTTTCTAACTCAATTCTAACCTCAAGGACCAATTCTGTTATATTCGTAAACTTAAGAACATGAAACTACAGGGACTAAATCGGATATTAACCCATTTTTTATTCTGTTTGACTTTTGAAAGTCAAACCGTATGACTTTGATCAAATTCGAATCCCACGATCATTTTTGATTGAAATTGAAACTGAAACTGAAACTATTTGAATTCGGATATTAACAGCCGAATTAAACATCATCATTAGCGAATTAAACAGATTAATAGCCAATTATGGGAATTAAGTCCATAACCGTCGACGCCATTAACGACCGTGATCAAATTAGCTCGAATTCTTCTGTCATCCTATCAATTGAACATCCACTTCCATCTCAAACCTCAGAAGCTGTTTCATACACAAATGCGACCGGAGGAGCAGTCACAGTCGTCGGATACCAAGTCTTTTGCAGTCAGAATCCACCTTACTCACACACCATCAATTGGACATACATTCTGGTAATCAAACGCATCTTTAGCTTCGTTTTCATCTGATAATTGAAAGCCCTATCATTTCCAGGGCTTAAAACATCAAATTGACCTCGATCCGTTACCTAGGGTTCATACTGTTTTCGATTTGGTCGAACCCTAACAATTCAATATCAAATAGTGAAATTGAGCACGTCCTTAGATTCGTCTCCATGCCTAGATTGAAAGCCCTATGACAATTTGATCGATTAACATTGAATTGAACCCAAACGAGAATCTAGGGCTTGTTCATAATGTGATTTGGGGCTTTTGATCCTAGACTCAACGTCAATCCAATTACAACCACATGGATAGATTCGCAATGCCTTACCCTGTAAAAGCCCCATCGTTTCAACAACTTTTAATATCAGAATCGATCAAATTGAATCCATGTTTATAATCTAGGGTTTCAGCGATTTAAAACTTGAATTAGCAGCTCCAAACATATTGTTTTTGCAATTAAACACAACCTCTGATTCGCAAACCCCCGATAAACAAAACCCATATTCATCAGATCCAAACCGTGGTCGATTTCGTTGGTAATTGGACTGGTTTTGGTTCGGGTTCGCTATAGGGAGAAGAGCACATGAGCCTCCTGTGTTAAAACCATTTGGAACCGGGTTGTGTTGCGATTACCCAAGTAGGTGGGCTGGTTAAGTTGTTTGACTGATGGGGGGGAGACCCGGGTTCGAGTCTCTCTGCCCCCATCTTATTTTTTTTAGCCACTTTTGTATATTTTATTTAAATAAAATCAAAACCTATATTATTATGTTAATATATTAACGTGTTTTGAAACCCGAAAACACCCGAAGGCTCGGGATTGATTTTATAAAACATTTTTGAGAATTTTAGTGATATTAGAAATAATATATTAATTATATTATTTCACAAAATTATTATTTTACGAAATCACGCTAACAATTGTGTTTATATTAATGTTCGGGTTTAGTTTTATAACCGTTTTAATAATAATTTCCTCTATTAAAAATAATACATTTATATTATTTTCGTCACATTAACGATTTATAAATAATATAATAAGTTATATTATTACCCTCGCACATATATATATATATATTCTCAATAAAGATAATATAATTATTATTTTTGCCACATAAATGATTATCGTATTAACTCTACGAGTTTAAAATAATATAACGATATTATTTTTCTAGACAATTATTTAATGGCGAGAACGGTCGAATATAGTTATTATATATTATTATTTGTAATTAGAATCGTTCGTCGCGAATCGTATTTATCCTAATTACTTAATTTTGAAATCCGTATTCCCGTGGACACGTTCGTCTACTCCTTGATCATTAGAGCATTTTTAGGACGTTCAATATTTCGTGTCGTTGTCACAAATCCCATTGTATCCCTAATTGTTATGGATAATTCTAGGGCATACGTAAGCCGTTGCAGGCTAACACTTGTGGTTTCAATCTCATTCTTGTGTGAACCTACCTACGCAGCTCAGGTGAGTTTTCACGGCCCATTTTACTGTTTTAAACTGGGGGAGAAAACATGACGTAAACGCTTTTGGTTTTTGTAATTCATATATGTTATCACTTGTTTGACTATGCATACACATCTATCATTAAGTCCTCACATCGGACCGTTAATATGAACATAGCGAGGTAATTTGAGTAGTACTACTGGGTTTGACAAACCTCACCCGCGTTAGTCGCGCTAACTCGACCGGAGGTCGAACGGGTGCAACATTGACCTAAACATGCACCATGGTTGATGGGCCTGGTGGGAAGCAAAAACATAAACAGTCAGTTGTCGGTTACGAGCGCATTAGTTAACATGCTTATGGGTTAGCTACCTATTGATTTATATATTGAATGTACATTAACCTATTGAACTTTGTTGCAAACTGAAACGTGTGAACTCACCAACCTTGTGTTGACACTTTTTCTTACATGTTTTCTTAGGACGCTAAGCTAAGGCACAGGTGCACGTTAGGGCATGCATGGTGTCAACATGATATATTCAATAATTTTTTAATCTATTGAACATTTATTATGTTTCCGTTATTGTTAGACTTGGGCGCATTGTTTTGCGCATTTACTCTCTTGTTTAAACGCTTACGCATTTACTCTGAAATTTTCTAATATTTCAGTTTGATTCCCATGTAGTGTCATTTGATATAACTAATGACTGAGATCCTGGTTAGTCACACACCAAATGGTAAAACTCCGTCAGTTGAAATTGGGGGTGTGACAGATTGTTATCAGAGCCATTGATTATAGAGAACTAGGATTGCATACTAGACTATAACCTCACACATTAGTTACACGGCACAGACACTCATACCTGATACATATAGCACCTATACATACATTGCAGTGCAGGCATGTTAATACCATCCGTATCACTCTCTGTTGACGAGGGACACATCATTCGCATTGCATCATCATTCCATGTGGTGACACCCATGGAATCGCCGAAACAGCATCCACTCCTGTCCGAGGGTAGCGAGACGGAGCCTTCAAAGGAGTCACCTACACCACCACCATCTATCAGGTATGGTGAGCTTTCTCAGGTCCATGTTATGGACGACACTCAGCACTCAGCACTAGCACATGTCTTTTTGGGAGTGGGGATCGTCAGAGGCGAGTCACAACTCTACCCACTAGCAACAATACGCCGAGTGAAGGCAGATTGTTGCACGCATTATTGCAAGATCCATTGGCACGTATATGTCATCACTTTCCCGAGCCATGGGTTCGCGACTTGGGTCGATATTCTATTGAGAATAGTTTGACCACAAAGTTGAGAATGCATTGCTCATTGCATACTCAAACCCTATCCCGACTCAGTGGGAAGAACAGCTACTTTGCTCCTTCCTGTAACTCGTATCCAAGAATTAGTTTCACTTCTCGAAGTCGCATTTCATGTACATGTTTGTTTCATGTGCACGTTTCCATCTACAATCCGTAGGATTGGACTCTCGTATTATGTTTCAACTCGAGTGAATACTCGGATCAAACGATTCCCGACTACTTATCCAGATATGAGTCCTAGTTGATCAACTTATGGTCGATGACAAAGCTTTTCGATGACTTATCATATCTGACAACACTTTGTACTCAGTAACAAACTAAAGGACATTATGACACATGACAGGGAGAACTAGGGTGAGCATGCAAATCAAATTATCATTACGGGTGCAAACGTAATAATAATTTGAGGTGCATGTAAGTCCTGGTGAAACCTAATGTGTAGATAAATGGTCCTAATTAGTGATTTACAGACTTAAGTTTTCACTGTCTATAGAAGTTCTTGTAACCCACTCAATGACTAGTTGGTATCTTTAAACCTGTTTAACAAATGATAGACGCGACTATCATGTTTACGAACACACTGAGTTATCATTAATAGAATCCATCATGTTATTTTCACTAGTGTAGGAGTCTTAGTGGCCTTAAGACTCTCATCCAACTTGATTAAGGAAACCATCTTGATTGAAACCCTATTAGAATCTCATGGCAAACCCATCGACTCCTAGTATGTAAGCGGAATTTGAAGAATTCCTTCTAAGCTAACACGTTATTTCTTACATTCCAAAAATAAATTCCCTTTGACTCTATTACCTTATCCCGTGACTAATCCTTAGTCTAAATTGATTTATACCCCATCATACCCAGTTATTTCAATGACATTAGAGAATGGGGATTTATCTAGCTAACCATCAGTTGAACGCGACTACTTAAATAAACATCATATCCCTTATGTTACTGGAATCAGTATCTCGATAAATTTCTTTTCCTACATGTAAACCTCTTCCCTTGACCTTTTCATTGACCGACGCTTACATTATAAGCACGAGTCTCATTAGAAGTCCCATCATGACTTCACAAACTTCAAATTAGTGCTTCGTACTCCAACCCTATTAGAAACTATGTACACTATAGAATATAGTGGGCGGTCAAATAACCAAAGCAACTCCCATTCTTAGAGGATGTAAGCTAGGATTGGTTAGTCATAAGCTTAATATTGACCTTATACCGATCACACTCGGTAGTTTTGACGTGATCATCTGTATGGATTGGTTATCTAAGAACCAAGCCGAAATTGTCTGTTGTGAGAAAATCGTTCGTATTCCTCTCCCGACTGGAGAAACCCTTATGTCCAAGGCGAAAGGATTGGTGCAGTCGTTGGCATCATATCCTTCATGAAAGCACAAAATTGTCTTCGAAAAGGCCATACTGCTATTTTGGCTCTCATCGCCGAGCAGCCATCCGAGATGAAGAAGATTGACGACATCTCGATCGTATGTGACTATCCGTGAGTATTTCCCGAAGACTTGCTTGGTCTTCCACCGCATCTTCAAGTAGAATTCCAAATCGACCTAGCACCCGGAGCAGCGCCGATTGTTCAGGCACCCTACAGACTTGCACCCAGTGAATTACAAGAACTATCTACATAACTGCAAGAGTTGTTGGGTAAAGGTTTCATCCGACCTAGCTCATTGCCATGGGGAGATCCAGTCTTATTCATCAAGAAGAAAGACGAAACTTTCCGTATGTGCATCGATTACCGAGAGCTGAGCAATGTAACTATCAAGAATCGTTACCCACTACCCTGTATTGATGATCTATTTGACCAACTTAAAGGGTCAAGTTTCTATTCCAAGATAGATCTCAGATCCGGTTACTATCAAATGAGAGTCCGAGATGAGGATATCTCTAAGAATGCCTTCAGAACTAGGTACGACCACTATGAGTTTATGGTCATGCATTTCAGACTGACCAACGCACCCGCAGTGTTCATAGATCTCATGAACCGTGTGTGTAAACCTACCTTGATCAGTTCGTCATCGTTTTCATTGATGACATCCTCATCTATTCTAAGAATAAGGAAGGACATGAGGAGCACCTATGCTTAATCCTTGAATTTCTGAAACAAGAGCAATTGTATGCCAAATTCTCAAAGTGCGAATTCTGGATTCGCGAAGATTCAACTTCTAGGACATGTAGTCAACAAAAAAGGAATACATGTCGATCCATCTAAAGTAGAAGCCATCAGTAATCGGACAACATCGATGACACCAACAGAGGTGCGATAATTTCTGGAATTGGCTGTCTGCTATCGTCAAATCATCGAGGGAACCTCAAAAGATTGCTCAACCTCTCACTACTCTAACTCAAAAAGAGTAAACCCTATAACTGGAGCGAAATTCAGGAATCCGCATTCCAACTATTGAAACAGAAACTCTGTAGTGCACCTATCCTATCTCTTCCCGAGGGAACGAATGACTTCGTAGTATATTGTGATGCCTCCATTCAAGGTTTCGGTTGTGTGCTAATGCAACACGAGAAGGTTATTGCATATACTTCCCGACAACTGAAAATCCATGGGAAATACTACATAACCTATGATTTGGAGTTGGGAGCTGTAGTTTTTTGCACTGCAAATATGGAGACATTACGTGTACGGTACCAAATGCACTATCTACACCGATCACAAGAGTCTTCATCACATATTCGAACATAATAAGTTGAACATTCGACAACGTCGTTGGATCTAACTTTTGAACGACTATGACTGTGCTATCAAGTATCATCCGGGCAAGGCTAACGTAGTAGTCGATGCCCTAAGCCGGAAAGAAACTAGACACAGACGAGTTCGAGCATTTCAACTCACTATCCATCCTGGACTACCCGATCAGATCCGTAGAACTCAACTTGATACCCTGAAAGAGGAAAACCTACCGCTGGAATCCACGCGTGGTATGGAAAAACAACTTGAGGTTAAATCAGATGGCTTTCACTATTGTGCTGAATGAATATGAATTCCAAAGCATGGGAACTTAAGAGCACTTGTAATGGATGAATCAATCAGATGGTATTCACTATTCTGCTGAACGAATATGAATTCCAAAGCACGGGAACTTAAGAGCACTTGTAATGGATGAATCTCTCAAATCTCGCTATTCTAATAATCCTGGTTCCAGTAAGATGTATCATGACCTAAAGGTTCTTTATTGGTGGTCGAACATGAAGGCTGATATAGCCACTTATGTGAGCAAGTGCCTAACATGCTCGAAAGTCAAGTTCTAATACCAAAAACCTTCTGGTTTGATCCAACAACCGAAAATCCCGATGTGGAAATGGGAATAGATTTCCATGGATTCTTTTACCACACTACCTAGAACTTCTAGCGGATGCGACACAATCTGAGTAATCGTAGATCGTTTGACTTAATCCTCTCACTTCCTAGAAATTAAAGGGACTGACAAGATGGAGAAATTAACTTGCATCTATCTGAAAGAAGTAGTCTCTCGGCACGGAGTGCCAATCTCAATCATTTCTGATCGTGACACTCGATTCAGCTCACGTTTCTGGTAATCTTTACAAGAAGCTCTAGGCACGCGCCTGGATATGAGCACGACATAGTATCCTCAAACAGATGGCCAAACAGAATGTACCATTCAAACCCTAGAGGACATGCTACGAGCTTGTGTGATTGACTTCGGAAACAGTTGGGAAACTCACTTGCCTTTAGTGGAGTTCTCCTACAATAACAGTTATCACACTAGCATCAAAGGAGCACCATTCGAGGCATTATACGGACGGAAATGCCGATATCCTATTTGTTGGGCTGAAGTTGGGGATAGCCAACTTGCTGGTCCTGAACTCGTATTCGAAACCTCAGAAATAATCATTCAAATTCAAAATCGTATGGCGGCAGCTCGTGATCGTCAAAAGAGCTATGCCGATAAGCGTTGTAAACCGTTAGAGTTTCAAGTAGGCGACATGGTCTTATTAAAAGTCTCACCTTGGAAAGGTGTAATTCGTTTTGGGAAACAAGACAAACTAAACCCTCGTTATGTTGGACCGTTCAAGATAGTAAAGAGAATTGGCCAAGTAGCGTATCAACTGGACCTACCTGAAGGACTTAGTGGTGTACACAACGTCTTTCATGTCTTGAACTTGAAGAAAGGTCTAGCAGACGAGACACTCGCGGTTCTTTTTGAGGAACTACACATCAATGAACAATTGCGTTTTATCGAAGAACCAATAGAAATCATGGATAGGGAATCCAAAACGCTCAAACGCAGTAAAATCCTTATTGTCAGAGTTCGTTGGAACTCGAAACGCGTACCGAAATTCACGTGGGAGCGCGAGGATCAGATGATGCGCAAGTATTCTCATCTTTTCAAGCACTCCACGTCAAACTCTTAAGGTACTATTCTAATTTTTGGGACGAAAATTCTCTCAACTAGGGGATGCTGTGACACCTCAGAATTTTTTTTATTATTTTAATTTTCGGGACGAAAATTCTTTCAACTAAAGGATGATGTGACAATCCGAACTTTTCAGGTTAACTCCGTTAACCAAATCCAGTTAAAGTTAACCTAATTAACTTAACTCAAACCTCATGTATTAATTCTGTCATTATCTAAACTTAAAACTACAAGGACTAATTGTTTAATTAACCCAAACTCAATTCTAATTGACTTCGTAAAGTCAAAATTCAATATTTAAGTCCCGTTGACTTTTGAAAGTCAACTAACCATGTTTCTAACTCAATTCTAACCTCAAGGACCAATTCTGTTATATTCCTAAACTTAAGAACATGAAACTACAGGGACTAAATCGGATATTAACCCATTTTTTATTCTGTTTGACTTTTGAAAGTCAAACCGTATGACTTTGATCAAATTCGAATCCCACGATCATTTTTGATTGAAATTGAAACTGAAACTATTTGAATTCGGATATTAACGGCCGAATTAAACATCATCATTAGCGAATTAAACAGATTAATAGCCAATTATGGGAATTAAGTCCATAACCGTCGACGCCATTAACGACCGCGATCAAATTAGCTCGAATTCTTCTGTCATCCTATCAATTGAACATCCACTTCCATCTCAAACCTCAGAAGCTGTTTCATACACAAATGCGACCGGAGGAGCAGTCACAGTCGTCGGATACCAAGTCTTTTGCAGTCAGAATCCACCTTACTCACACACCATCAATTGGACATACATTCTGGTAATCAAACGCATCTTTAGCTTCGTTTTCATCTGATAATTGAAAGCCCTATCATTTCCAGGGCTTAAAACATCAAATTGACCTCGATCCGTTACCTAGGGTTCATACTGTTTTCGATTTAGTCGAACCCTAACAATTCAATATCAAATAGTGAAATTGAGCACGTCCTTAGAGTCGTCTCCATGCCTAGATTAAAAGCCCTATGACAATTTGATCGATTAACATTGAATTGAACCCAAACGAGAATCTAGGGCTTGTTCATAATGTGATTTGGGGCTTTTGATCCTAGACTCAACGTCAATCCAATTACAACCACATGGATAGATTTGCAATGCCTTACCCTGTAAAAGCCCCATCGTTTCAACAACTTTTAATATCAGAATCGATCAAATTGAATCCATGTTTATAATCTATGGTTTCAGCGATTTAAAACTTGAATTAACAGCTCCAAACATATTGTTTTTGCAATTAAACACAACCTCTGATTCGCAAACCCCCGATAAACAAAACCCATATTCATCAGATCCAAACCGTGGTCGATTTCGTTGGTAATTGGACTGGTTTTGGTTCGGGTTCGCTATAGGGAGAAGAGCACATGAGCCTCCTGTGTTAAAACCATTTGGAACCGGGTTGTGTTGCGATTACCCAAGTAGGTGGGCTGGTTAAGTTGTTTGACTGATGGGGGGAGACCCGGGTTCGAGTCTCTCTGCCCCCATCTTATTTTTTTTAGCCACTTTTGTATATTTTATTTAAATAAAATCAAAACCTGTATTATTATGTTAATATATTAACATGTTTTGAAACCCGGAAACACCCGAAGGCTCGGGATTGATTTTATAAAACATTTTTGAGAATTTTAGTGATATTAGAAATAATATATTAATTATATTATTTCACAAAATTATTATTTTACGAAATCACGCTAACAATTGTGTTTATATTAATGTTCGGGTTTAGTTTTATAACTGTTTTAATATTAACTTCCTCTATTAAAAATAATACATTTATATTATTTTCGTCGCATTAACGAGCGTTGTGTAACGCTTCGAATTTATAAATAATATAATAAGTTATATTATTTCCCTCGCACACACACACACACACACACACACACATATATATATATATATATATATATATATATATTCTCAATAAAGATAATATAATTATTATGTTTGCCACATAAATGATTATCGTATTAACTCTACGAGTTTAAAAATAATATAACGATATTATTTTTCTAGACCATTATTTAATGGCGAGAATGCTTGAATATAGTTACTATATATTATTATTTGTAATTAGAATCGTTCGTCGCGAATCGTATTTATCCTAATTACTTAATTTAGAAAACCGTATTCCCATGGACACGTTCGTCTACTTCTTGATCATTAGAGCGTTTTTAGGACGTTCAATATTTCGTGTCGTCGTACAAATCCCATTGTATCCCTAATTGTTATGTGTATAATTCTAGGGCATATGTAAGCCGTTGCAGGCTAACACTTGTGGTTTCAATCTGATTCTTGTGTGAACCTACCTACGTAGCTCAGGTGAGTTTTCACGGCCCCTTTTACTGTTTTAAATTGGGGGAGAAAGCATGACGTAAACGCTTTTTGTTTTTGTAATTCATATATGTTATCACTTGTTTGACTATGCGTACACATCTATCATTAAGTCCTCACATCGGACCGTTAATATGAACATAGCGAGGTAATTTGAGTAGTACTACTGGGTTTGACAAACCTCACCCGCGTTAGTCGCGCTAATTCGACTGGAGGTCGAACGGGTGCAACATTGACCTAAACATGCACCATGGTTGATAGGCCTGGTGGGAGACAAAAACATAAACAGTCAGCTGTCGGTTACGAGCACATTAGTTAACATGCTTATGGGTTAGCTACCTATTGATTTATATATTGAATGTACTTTAACCTATTGAACTTTGTTGCAAACAGAAACCTGTGAACTCACCAACCTTGTGTTGACACTTTTTCTTACATGTTTTCTCAGGACGCTAAGCTAAGGAACAGGTGAACGTTAGGGCATACATGGTGTCAACATGATATATTTAATAATTGACAGTCTATTGAACATTTATTATGTTTCCGTTATTGTTAGACTTGGGCGCGTTGTTGTGCGCATTTACTCTCTTGTTTAAACGCTTTCGCATTTACTCTGAACTTTTATAATATTTCAATTTGAGTCCCATGTAGTGTCGTTTGATATAACTAATGACTAAGATCTTGGTTAGTCACACACCAAACGGTAAAACTCCGTCAGTTGAAATTGGGGGTGTGACAAAACAATTCCCGACTACTCATACTGATATAAGTCCTAGGTGATAAACTTATGGTTGATGACTAAGTTTCTCGATGAGTTATCATATCTTACAACACTCTGTAATCAACAATGTAAACTAAAGGAAACTATGACACAGGACGGGGAGAACTAGGGTGAGCATGCAAAACAAACTATCATTACGGGTGCACACAGAATAGTAATTTGAGGTGCATGTAAGTCCTGGTGAAACCTAGTGTGTGAATGAATGGACCTAATATGTGATTTACAGACTTAAGTTTCCACTATCTGTAGAAATTCTCGTAACCCACTCAACGAATAATTGGGATCGTTAAACCTGTTCAACAGTCGATAGACGCGACTATCAGGTTGAAGATGTTTTCAGGCACACTGAACTATCATCAATAGGATCCATCATTATACCTCAAATCATGTAAGAGTCTTAGTGAAATTAAGACTCTCATCCAAACATGATCACAGAAACCAACTCGATTGAAACTCTAGTAGAACCTCATGGCAAACTCACTCACTCCAACCTTGTAAGCAGAAATTGTGGAATTCTTTCTAAGCTATCACGTTATCCCTTATGCTCCAACAATGAATTTCATTTGACCCTATTGCCTTATCTGGTAACTAATCCTTAGTCTAATTCGAATTATACCCCAGCATATTCAATCATGTAAATGAATTTCTTTCTTCATGAAATGGTCCAGTGACATTAGGAGATGAGGATTTAATCCAACCAACCCCATCAACGACAGAGTAGGTTTAAGTCTGCTAAGAGTTTCAACCAGTCGACCTCTTCAGGACAAAACTAGAGTGGTTATACGGAGAGATACCCTAAGTGCAACTAGTGTAATTTTCACCATCTCGCTGCTTGTGAGAGAAATCGTTTCCAGCGGTGTGACAAGGTGGGCCATGCTGCCAAGGACTGTAGAGGTGAACTACAAGCCAAACATCCTTTCCAGAAACCGGGATCTACAAAGGGTTGTCTTGAGTGTGGAAAGGAAGGACACATTCGGAAGGATTTTCCTCAACTGAAGTAAGGGGTAATGACAACAATAACCATAACCAAGGTAACAACAACAACCACGGTAACAATAACGGCAACAATGGAGGAAACGGTGCGAAGGGACGAGCCTTCGTGCTTGGATCCGGAGAAGCCAGATATGATCACAATGTGGTTACCGGTAAGTTCCTCTTAAACAATTACTTTGCTTCTGTCATTTTGACACTGGTGCTGATGGGAGTTTTATATCTAAGAAACTTAGTGATATGATGAAAGAAACTCCAAATATGTTAGAAGCTAAGTATATAATAGAAATAGCCGATGGCCAAATAATTGAAGCAACCCATATTCTTAAGGGTTATAAGCTTGAGTTGGCTGGTCATAAACTTGATATCGACCTTATGTCGGTCACACTTGGTAGTTATGATGTAATTGTCGGCATGGATTGGTAACCAAAAAACCAAGCCGAAATCATCTGTAGTGAGAAAATCATTCGCATTCCTCTTCCGAGTGGAGAAACTCTTTCCGTTCAAGGCGAAAAGGTTGGTGCAGTCATGGGCATCATATCCTTCATGAAAGCCCAGAAATGTCTTCGAAAAGGGCATACTGTTATTCTGGCTCTCGTCGTCGAGCAGCCATTTGAGGAGAAAAAGATTTATGATATTCCGATCGTTTGCAACTATCCAGAAGTATTTCCCGAGGATTTCCCTGGTCTGCCACCACACCGTCAAGTTGAATTCCAAATCGATCTAGCACCCGGAGCGGCACCGATCGCTCGGGCACCTTACCGACTAGCACCTAGTGAATTGCAAGAGTTGTCTATTCAGCTGCAGGATTTGTTGGATAAAGGTTTCATCCGACCTAGCTGTGACAATCCGACTTTTTAGGTTAATCCCGTTAACTATTCCGTTAAGTTTCTTATTAAAAACTTAACCCCGTTAATCAAATCTAACCCCAAGAACTAATTCGGTCACAATATCAACTAAAATTTCAGGGACTAGTTGTGTAATTAACCTAAATCCAATTCAGTTGACTTTAAAAGTCAAATTTAAATGAGATTAGTTCCTGTTGACTTTTACAAGTCAAACCATTCTTGTTCTTGATCCAACTTCGTGACCATAACTTCCTAACCGTTCGAATTCAAGTCTGGAATAAGTGGCATTGATGATCTCGAATTTCTACTAATCATTTCCATACGTTATAGCGCGTTAATGATTGTGAATTAAGATCCCAAACCGAAACCGTCGACCACATTGACGTTTACCGTCGAATTCAAGCAAAATCGCTATCATTTCACAGTCTAACACCCTGCGTAACTCAAATGAGTTCCTCTGAGTCTTTTGCACATATCATCTTCGCCGGAGATGCAGCAGGAGACAAAGGGGACTAACTCTTCGGATTCACGATGGCGAACTACTCGAACTCCATCAATTCGAACTTGATTCAGGTACCTAATCACACCTATAGTTTCTCTTTAGTGTCTAAATCAATACCCCTATGCAAATTTGATCGTATAACACTGAATTGAACACGATTGGATTCTAGGGTTCGTACCCATTCGGGTTTAATCGAACCCTAACCTAGACACGATCTTAATCCAATCAATTGATATGGTTAGAATCGAAATCCTCTGCTTATTGAAAGCCCCATGATTCCAATCCATAATCTTACCAGATTTAACCAATTTGAATCCGTGTTCTTGATCTAGGGTTTCGACTTTTTCAAACAACGATTAACGATTTAGAAGTTGATGTTTTAGCAATTAAACATACCAACCCATTCACATACCTCTATCAAACAAAACCCCTATACTATTAGAACCTATTGCGATCAATTTCAGTGAGAATCAATGGGGTTTTAGGATCAGATCGCGATTTGGGGTGGGAGAACACAAGAAGTTAATGTTAAAACCATATGTGCTGGAATTGTTCACATGATTGTATCCTAGATCAGACGGTTAACTCTTATGGCTTTGGGGGAGGAGACCCGGGTTCGAACCCCTCCACCCCCATTTCGTTTTAAATTAGTTTTTAAGTATTATTTTAATATAAAAACAATCCCTATATTATTATATTTATATATTATAATGTTTTGAACCTGGAAACCACCCGCTGGCTCGGGTTTGGTTTGCAACCCGTATATATAATTAATACACATTTATAAAATAATATTTTTATATTATTTTCGTACTGTGACTTCAATTAAAAATAATATATTTATATATTATTTCCACCACGTTTGTCAACGTAGTGTAATGTTTTAACTAATAAAATAATATGTTTATTTATAATATTTCCCACGTTATTATGGTCCGAATAAAATAATAGTTTTATTATTTTGTCACAAAACTTAATTATCGTGTTATTTCTCTAAGTTTAAAATAATATAATAACTTATGTTATTTTCTTAAACCATTATTAAACGACACAAACGCACGAATATATTTATTAATTAATGTTATTCGTATTTAGAGACGTTCGACACGAAAACACCTTTATCTTAATTATTAAATTAGGAAACCTTTATTCCCGTGGACAAGTTCGTCTAATTATTGATCCTAAGTATATTTTAGGACGTTCGATCTTTCCGTGTCGTTGCCACAAACTCTTACGTGTTCCTAACTGTCACATCTTATTCTAGGGCATTTATAGATTGTCCACGTGCAATCCATTTGTGGTTAGTGTTGCATCCTTGTGTGGTGCTAATTACTACGCTCTGCTCAGACTCAGGTGAGTTTCACGGCCCCTTTTTACTTGTTTTACTATTGGGGGAGAAACATGCTTACACACAAACGTATTTTACTTGTTTTCCTATTAAGGAAGAAACAAACATGAATACCAACTATCATACTTTTACTTGTTTTCCCCGTGGGGGAGAAACAGGTACGCAAGCAAATATCATTTTACATGTTTTTCCCGTTGGGGGAGAGAACATGACACAACTATTTGATTATGGTACTTTATATGATATAACTGTTGAGGCTAAGCGTAACACACTATCACAGAAAGTCCTCATCTTATATCGGACCGTTAATATGGATCTTAGCGAGGTAATGTTTAGTAGTACTACTGGGTTTGACAAGACCCACCCGCGTTAGTCGCGCTAACTCGATTGGATATCGAACGGGTGAAATGTTAGCCTACTCACATTGGCCAGAGTTGATAGACCTGGCAGGAGGCATATAAACACAGTCAGCTTCGGTTGCGAGCGCTTTAGTAAGACATGAACATAGGTTAGCTACCTATAGATATGCATATTGAATGTACATAATCTGGAAAACACTCTCTTATTGCAAACTTGAAACCTGTGAACTCACCAACCTCGTGTTGACACTTTTTCTTACATGTTTCTCAGGTCGCTAAGGCACAGGTTGCACACTTAGGACATGCATGGAGTCCTACTGTCATATTATCCATTTCAAACATTTGAAACAGTTTACTTATTTACATTGATTGACGCCGATTGCGTGTAATTACTTTTGATTTCATATTAACGTTTATGCTTCCGCATTAACTCTGAACTTTTATGTTTTGACATTTCAATTCCCATATAGTGTCGTTTGATGTAACTAATGACTGAGATCCTGGTGTGTCACCTTCCAAACGGTAAAACTCCGTTAGTTGAAATTGGGGGTGTGACAGATTGGTATCAGAGCCATTGGTTATAGAGAACTAGGATTGCATACTAGACTATAACCTCACACATTAGTTACACGGCACAGACACCTATACCTGATACATATAGCACATATACATACATTGCATTGCATGCATGTTTATACCAGCCGTATCACCCTCAGTTGGCGAGGGACACATCATTTGCATTGCATCATCATTCCCAGTGGCGACACTCGGGGAATCACCAGAATATCATCCACTCCCGTCCGTGGGTAGAGAGACGAAGCCTTCGGAGGAGTCTCTCACACCATCTCCCGTTGGGTATGGTGGGTTTTCTCAGGTCCATGCTATGGACGACACTAACGCATATCTCTTTGGGAATTGGGATCGTTGGAGGCGAGTCCCTACTGTAACCACCAGCAACAATACGCCGAATGAAGGCAGACCGTTGCACGCATCATTGCAGAATCCATTGACACGTAGATGTCATCACTCTCCCGAGCCATGGGCTCGCGTCTTTGATCGATATTCTGTTGAGAATGGATCGAACACAAATATGAGAACGCATTGTTCAATGCATACTTAAACTCTATCTTGACTCAGTTGAAAGGACGGCTACTTTGCTGCTTCCTATAACTTGTATTCATGAATTAGTTTCATTTCTCGAAGTCGCATTTTGTGTACTTGTTTGCTTCATGCTCTCATCTATAATCCGCTGGATTGGACTCTTGTATTGTGTTTCAACTCGAGTGAATACTCGGATCAAACGATTTCTGACTACTCATCCTAATATGAGTCCTAGTTGATCAACTTATGATTAGTGACTAAGCTTTCCGATAACTTATCATCTCTAACAATACTCTGTATTCGGAAATACAAACTATAGGAAATTATGACACAGGATAGGGAGAACTAGGGTGAACATGCAAGGCAAATTATCATTACGGGTGCACACGTAATAATAATTTGAGGTGCATGTAAGTCCTGGTGAAACCTAGTGTGTGGATGAATGGTCCTAATCAGTGATTTACAGACTTAGGTTTCCACTATCTGTAGAGACTCTCATAACCCACTCAACGATTAGTTGGTATCGTTAAACCTGTTCAACAATTGATAGACGCGACTATCAGGTTGAAAATGTTTACGGATACACTGAATTATCATCAATGGGATCCATCAATGTTATTTTCACCCATGTAAGAGTCTTAGTGATCTTACAACTCTCATTCAAACTTAATCAATAGAACCACCTAGAGTGAAACTCTAGTAGAACCTCAGAGTAAAACAACCGACTCCAACTATGTACACAGAATTTGAGAAATTCTTTCTATGCTAACGCGTTATTCCTTACACTCCTACAATAGATCCCACTTGAACTTGTTACCTTATCATGTGACTAATCCTTAGTCTAACTTCGAATTTTACTCCAGCATATTCAATCCTGTAAACAGATTTCTTTCTTCACGAAATGATCCAGTGGATCCACTGACATTAGAAATGGGATTTAATCTAACCAACCATCAGTTGAACGTGACTACTTAAACATACATCCTATCTCTTATGCTACTGGAATCTATGTCTCATTAGACTTTTCTCTTCTACATGTGAACCTTTTCCCTTGGCCTATGCATTGGCTGACACTTGCTTATAAGCGCGAGTCTCACCAGAAGTCTCAACATGACTTCACAAATTCCATATTAGTGCGTCGTACTCTAACTCTATTAAAAGTCAAGTATACTATTGAGATAGCAGACTGTAATATCCCGCATCGGTTGAGGGGGAGAACGATACATTCCTTATTAGGAGGTGGATACCTTCTCTATTGAGACGCGTTTTGCCTGAGCGAGCAACTCGTCGGGTAAAAACAAAACCGTGAGTTCCTGGATGGGCAACCCATCACACTTGGCAGTTTCGACGTAATTTTCGGAATAGATTGGTTATCTAAAAACCAAGCCGAGATTATCTGTCGTAAGAAAACAATCCGCCTTCCTCTTCCGAGTGGAGAAACTCTTTCTGTCCAAGGCGAAAATAGTGGTGCTGTCGTGGTATCATATCTTTTAGGAAAGCACAAAAGTGGCTACGTAATGGTCATGCTGCCATTTTGGCTCTCGTCGCCGAACAACCATCTGAGGAGAAAAAGATTGACGACATACCGATCGTTCGTGATTATCCGGAAGTATTTCCCGAAGACTTGCCTGGTCTTCCACCACATCGTCAAGTCAAATTCCAAATCGATCTAGTACCTGGAGCAGCGCCTATTGCTTGGGCACCCTACAGACTCGCACCCAGGGAATTGCAAGGACTATCTAAACAACTGCAAGAGTTGTTGGATAAAGGTTTCATCTGACCTATCTCATCGCCATGGGGAGCTCCAGTCCTGTTTGTTAAAAAGAAGGACGGTACTTTCCGTATGTGCATCGATTACCAGGAATTGAACAAGGTAACAATCAAGAATCGTTATCCTCTGCTGCGTATTGATGACCTTTTTGATCAACTCCAAGGATCAAGTTTCAATCCCAAAATAGATCTTAGGGCCGGCTATCATCAGTTATGTCGCACCCCCAAATTCCACTAACGGAGTATTACCGTTTGGAAAGTGACAAACCAGGATCTCAGACATTAGTTACATTGAACGACTCTACATGGGACTCAAATGAAAATATCTTTTAAATCAGAGTATCAATGCGGAAGCGTAAAGAAAGTAAATACGCAAAATACACGTGCCCAAAACCAAAGTCCAAAAGTCCAAACGTCCAACCAAACAAGTACATTAAAATAATTCAATCAACATAAATAGACACAAAGCAAAGCAGTTGAATCCCATGCATGCCCTAACGTGCACCTGTGTCTTAGCTTAGCGTCCTGAGAAAACATGTAAGAAAAAGTGTCAACACGAGGTTGGTGAGTTCACAGGTTTCAAATAAATAAATAGGCATTACCAGATTTATGATCATTCAATATGTATCTATAGGTAGCTAACCTATGTTCATGTTTTAGCTCAAGTGCTCGCAACCGAAACTGAATGTTTGTTTATTGCCTCCTGCCAGGTTCTATCAATACTGGCCATGTGAATAGGCTAACATTTCACCCGTTCGATATCCGAACGAGTTAGCGCGACTAACGCGGGTGGGATTTGTCAAACCCAGTAGTACTACTAAACATTACCTCGCTAAGATCCATATTAACGGTTCGAAATAAGATGAGGACTTTCTATGATAGCATGTTACACTTAGCTTTAACATTGATAGCATATGAAATACAAAATCTAAAATCAGTTTAAGCATGTTTTCTCCTCCAAGTTAAAAGCAGTAAAAAGGGGCCGTGAAACTCACCTGATTTCGAGTGAAAGATCGGGTCACGTTGTAGAAGTTGAAACCATGGGTGTAAGTCTTAAACGACTTACGTGTGACCTAACAATATAACACAACAATTAGGGACGATTCGGGACTTGTGACGATGACACGAAAAGTTAGAGTATCCTAACTCGTTCTATGGATTTAAATTAAACGAACGCGTCGAACGTGGACAATGGATAATAATAGGATAATTATTTTCTTTTGTTCGAGTCGTTTACGAAGGTTAGGAAATAATATAATATATATATTATTTTAAATACGAAAGATTAGTCAATTGATTCTCGGAGTGGAAAATAATAATTTATATTATTTTTAAATCGGATAAATAACGTAGGTAAATAATATACTTTTATAAAATATATTATTTAGTTTAAAACAATAGTCACATACGGTCACGAACGGATTGAAAAACAATATAACACTTATATTATTTTAAAAATATTTAATACGGGTTTAAAATAATATAATCATATTATTTTTCACGGGGTTGCGGTTTGGAAATGCGCAAAGTTTATTATTTAAAAAAAAACGGTAAAAATAATATAATTTTTCCCTAAATTCAAACCCGAGTCCTCAGGTCAAATTCTCGGGCTAAAACGCGTTTAAACGGGATTATAACAATATAGGTTTAATGTATATTTAATTTTATTTAATAGAAAATTGTTCAAAAAAAATTAGTGTGGGAGCCCGGTCTCGAACACGGGTCTCTCCCACACCCGCACACTGCCTTAACCATCTCCGCCCGCTAGGGTATCGCGAAGGATACCGGGCTGAGATGATTTTAACACCCGGCTCTCGCGAGTTCTTCCCCTTTTGCGCGAACCGAAGCCAAATCCAGACAAAATCTAACAATTTCGATATTGTTATGAATCCATGGTGTAGAAGTTTTGTTAGTCGATCGATTTCGAATCTGTGGGATCATTTAATTGCAAAACTAACAAGTTATGGACCGTTTAATTGTAGAAAAATGAGCCGAAACTCTGGTTTAAGAACATGGGATTGATTTGTTTAATTCTTGTGATAATTGATGCTAGATTCATAGGGCTTTCGGTAAGAGGATGATTACGAACCTAACCGTATTGGTTAATTGGATTGATATGGTGTTTAGGCTATGATCCGATTCAACAGTCCCTATGATGAACCCTAGAATCGGTCTATCATTGATTTGATGTTATGAGCCCTTGGATTGATAGGGCTTTCGATCTAGACTTCGAGACGAGTCTGAGGGTGTGCTTAATTTCATTATCTGATATCGAATTCATAGGGTTCGATTAAATTGGAAACGTATGAACCCTAGAAATTGGTTCGCGATAAATTCGATATTAGGAGCCCTAATAATCATGGGGCTTTCAATGAAGACACAGAGACGAAACTGAGGATATCATTAGTTACCAGAAAGAACACCGAATTGGTAGCTCTCGACTAAAACGTGTGCCGGCTGTGACCAGTCCAATTTCCGGCGGCTTCTGCTGTTGTTCCGACCAATGTAGTATTTGCAGAAGTCTCAGGAGTGCTCGACGATCGAATTCAGAGTCACAATTCGTAGTATTAACATCGGGTTAAGACGAATTAGATGATGATTAGATCGTGGTCGACGGTTACACATTAATTCTCAATAATTATCTATAATTCGATTAATTTGGTGGCGTTTAATGACTTAAAGATGCTCGTTAAGATCATAGACGTGCAAAACAGTTTTGATTCCAACGAATATCGATCTGAAACGTCCGGATTTTGGGATCAAACCACGATTTTTACTTTAGGAGTCAACAATCCTGTTTCAAGAAATGGCAGAAAAGGTCCCTGAGGTTTGCTGAGAATTGTAGTTCAAAACTTGGCAGATTTGATCCCTCTAGTTTAAATGAAGTTAACTCATGGTTAATTTTGACTTTTAAAGTCAACAGAGTGGATTTTGACTTTTCAAAAGTCAACAGAATAGTTTAGGCTTATGACATAACTAGTCTTTGAAGTTTAAGTTTGGAATATTGACAGAAATAGTCCCTGAAGTTTGAATAAAGTTAATTTCAGTTAACTTTAACTGGATTTTAATAACGGAGTTAATAGGAAAAGTCCGGATTGTCACATCATCCCCAAGTTGAAAGAATTTTCGTCCCGAAAATTAAAATAACACAAAAAAATTTTTTTTTGAGGGTGTCACATCATCCCCAAGTTGAAATAATTTTCGTCCCGAAAATTAAATAGTACCTTAGGGATTTGACGCGGAGTGCTTGAACAGATTAGGATATTTGCGCATCATCTGATCCTCGCGCTCCCAAGTAAATTCTGGTCCGCGTTTCGAGTTCCAACGGACTCGAACAATAGGGATTTTACTGTGCTTTAACGATTTGACTTCCCTATCCATAATTTCCACGGGTTCTTCGATGAAACGCAACTGTTCATCAACGTGTAGTTCCTCAAGAGGAACCGCGAGAGATTCGTCGGCTAGACATTTCTTCAAATTTGAGATGTGAAAGACGTTGTGTACGCCACTCAGTCTTTCACGTAAGTCCAGTTGATACGCCACTGGTCCGATTCTCTTTATTATTTTGAAAGGTCCAACGTAACGAGGATTCAGTTTACCTCGTTTTCCGAAACGAATGACACCTTTCCAAGGTGAGACTTTGAGTAAGACCATGTCACCTACTTGAAACTCTAAAGGTTTACGGCGTTTGTCGGCGTAGCTCTTTTGACGATCCCGAGCTGCCGCCATACGGTTTCTAATTTGAACGATCTTTTCGGAAGTTTCAAATACAAGTTCAGGACCTGTGAGTTGGCAATCTCCAACCTCGGTCCAACAAATGGGAGAACGACATTTCCGTCCATAAAGTGCTTCAAATGGAGCTGCCTTGATGCTAGTGTGATAGTTGTTGTTGTAGGAGAACTCCACCAACGGTAGGTGAGACTCCCAAGTGTTACCGAAATCGATCACACAAGCTCGTAGCATGTCCTCCAGAGTTTGGATAGTACGTTCTGTTTTACCATTGGTTTGAGGATGGTAAGCTGTGCTCATATCTAGACGCGTGCCTAATGCTTTATGCAATGATTGCCAGAAACGGGAAGTGAACCGTGCCGAGAGACTACTTCTTTCAAGTATATTCGAGTGAGTTTATCCATTTTGTCGGTTTCTTTGATTGCTAGAAAGTGAGCAGATTTTGTTAGGCGATCCACAATTACCCATATAGTATCACATCCGGTAGGGGTTCGGGGTAATTTGGTAATGAAGTCCATGGATATTTGTTCCCATTTCCACATGGGAATTTCAGGTTGTTGCAGGAGACCGGACGGTTTTTGATATTCAACTTTGACCTTCGCGCAGGTCAGACATTTACTAACATAGGTGGCTATATCGGCCTTCATCTTCGGCCACCAATATAGCACTTTCAGATCATGGTACATTTTATCGGAACCCGGATGAATGGAGTAACGAGATTTGTGAGCTTCGTCCATGATTAGTTCTCTTAAATTTCCGAACATTGGAATCCATATTCGTTCGACAAAGTAACGAATTCCGTCAGATTTTACTTCAAGTTGTGCTTCCATGCCGCGAGTACCTTCTAACGGTAGGTTATCTTCTTTCAAGGCTTCAAGTTGAGCACTACGGATTCTGTCAGGCAATCCAGGGTGAATATTAAGTTGTAAAGCTCGAACTCGTTTGGGTTTTGTTTCCTTTCGGCTTACTGCATCAGCCACAACGTTAGCTTTATCCGGATGATACCGGATCGCACAGTCGTAATCATTTAAAAGTCCAACCCAACGACGTTGTCGCATGTTCAACTCCTTCTGCTCGAAGATATGCTGGAGGCTCTTATGGTCGGTGTAGATGGTGCATTTGGTACCGTACAAGTATTGTCTCCATATCTTAAGTGCAAAAACTACTGCTCCCAACTCTAGGTCATGAGTGGTGTAGTTTTTCTCGTGAACCTTTAACTGACGTGAAGCGTATGCGATTACCTTTTCGCGTTGCATTAAGACACAACCCAGACCTTGAATAGATGCATCACAATACACCACAAAATCATCGGTTCCTTCCGGAAGAGCTAAAATAGGTGCACTGCAAAGTTTCTGTTTGAGATGCTGGAAAGCTGATTCTTGATTATCGCCCCAACTATAAGCTTTTCCTTTTTGAGTTAGGGCGGTGAGAGGTTGCGCAATCTTTGAAAATCCTTCGATAAAACGACGGTAATATCCAGCCAATCCCAGAAATTGTCGCACCTCAGTCGGAGTCGTCGGTGCTGCCCAATTCTTGATGGCTTCTATTTTGGACGGGTCGACATGTATCCCTTTTTCATTTACCACATGCCCTAGAAATTGAACCTCTCGAATCCAAAATTCACATTTAGAAAACTTAGCATAAAGTTGCTCTTGCTTAAGTAGTTCCAAAATTAGACGCAGATGTTCCTCATGTTCTTCCTCGTTCTTGGAATAAATAAGGATGTCATCGATGAAAACGATAACAAACTGGTCAAGGTAAGGCTTACACACACGGTTCATGAGATCCATGAATACCGCAGGTGCGTTGGTTAAACCGAAAGGCATGACCATAAATTCCTAATGGCCGTACCTCGTTCTGAATGCAGTCTTAGAGATATCTTCTTCTCGGACCCTTAACTGATGATAGCCGGACCTAAGATCTATTTTGGAATAGAAACTTGATCCTTGGAGTTGGTCAAAAAGATCATCAATACGAGGTAAAGGGTAGCGGTTCTTGATTGTAACTTTATTCAGCTCCCGGTAGTCAATACACATACGGAACGTACCGTCCTTCTTCTTGACAAATAATACCGGAGCTCCCCATGGTGATGAACTAGGTCGGATGAAACCTTTATCCAATAAGTCTTGCAATTGAGTGGACAGTTCCTGCAATTCACTAGGTGCTAATCGATAAGGTGCCCGAGCAATCGGTGCTGCTCCGGGTGCTAGGTCAATTTGGAATTCAACCTGACGGTGTGGTGGCAAACCGGGCAGATCCTCGGGGAATACTTCCAAAAATTCACACACAACGGGAATATCTTCGATCTTCTTCTCTTCTGACGGCTGTTCAGCAACAAGGGCCAAAATAGCCGTATGCCCCTTTCAAAGACATTTTTGTGCTTTCATGAAGGATATAATGCCCATGACTGTACCAACTCTTTCGCCTTGGATGGAAAGGGTTTCTCCATTGGAGAGAGGTACACGTACAATCTTCTCACGACAGATAATTTCGGCTTGGTTTTTAGACAGCCAATCCATACCAACAATTATATCAAAACTACCAAGTATGACCGGCATAAGGTCGATATCAAATGTATGTGTAGCTAGCTCAAGTTTACATCCTTTTAGTATGTTAGTTGCCTCAATTATTTGCCCGTCAGCTATCTCTATTGTATACTTATCTTCTAATAGAGATGAAGTTCCTTTTATCATATTACTAAATTTCTTAGATATAAAACTTCTATCAGCACCGGTGTCAAAAAGGACAGAAGCAAAGAAATTATTTACGAGGAACTTACCGGTAACCACATTATGGTCGTAACGGGCTTCTCCATATCCTAGTACGAAGGCTCGTCCCTTCGCACCATTTCCTCCCCCATTGCCATTATTACCACCATTCCCATTGTTATTGTGGTTAGGGTTGTGATTTCCATTACCCCCTTTCTTCAACTGAGGACAGTTCTTCCGAATATGCCCTTTCTTTCCACACTCAAAGCAAGCCCTAGTAGACCCCGGTTGTTGAAAGGGTTGTTTAGTTTGTAATTCACCCCTGCAGTCCTTAGCAGCATGGCCTATTTTACCGCACCTCTAGCAACGATTGCAGAACCCAAAGTGGTGTAAGTTAAACTTGTTACACTTCGGGGACTTTCCCGCATAACCACCCTGGTTTTGGCCAGAAGAGGTCGACTGATTGAAGTTCTTGGTAGGCTCGAACCTACGTTGTTGTTATTGTTGCTGTTGGTTTGACTGTTGCTGATTGGGTTGGGGTCCCTTGGAGTGGGAGTTGGAGTGGTTGTGGGTGTTGGAATGGTGATCGAACTTACGTTTGTGGCTGTTGGTGGGTTTAGCAATTGAACCTCTTGGAGGTAAAGTTCCCTGTGTCACTGCTTGATCGGTCAATTTGTGAGCAAGTCTGATGGTCTGTTGGATGGTGGTAGGGTTGGATGAGGTCACCATGCTTTGAATCTGAGGTACCAAACCTCCAATGGATAGTTCAATCCATTTGTAATCCGGAGTCACCATGTGTGGGCACATGGTGGCAAGTTCGTGCGAACGGGTGGTGTAGAGTTCAATTTCTGAACCCTCCATCTTAAGGTTCCAGAACTCTCCCTCTAGCTTTTGAATTTCATCTCGTGGGCAGTATTCTTCTTTCATCATTGTTTTAAATTCCTCCCACGGGAGTCCATTTGCCATTGCTAGTCCCAACATTTGAACTTGGGCATTCCACTATGTTAGGGCCGGGCCTTCCAAAGTTCCAGCAGCAAATTTCACTTGGTTAGCCACGGGGCAGTTGCACATGGCTATTACTGATTCGACTTTCTCAAACCAGCGAAGTAATCCAACTGCTCCTTCAGCTCCACTAAAGGTGTGGGGCTTACAGTCCATGAATGCCTTGAAAGTGCAGGCTGGCTGTTGATCTTGCTGATTTTGCTGGCCTGGATTTAGAAATACGAATTGAATTTGGAATTATAGAGTTTAGAAAGATGTTCTTCGGAGCAGGAATTCACACTACTAGTCAATAGTTAAAGTATTTACCTGCAGCATTCTGTGCTGCTAGGGCCTCTGCCACACTATTGTTTATCAAAGCTGCTAGTTCTGCTGCCGTCATGTTATTGGTGCCACGACCACCGGCACGGCCTCCTCGTCCTCTCCCAGACATATTTCTTCACAATCACAAATGAAAACAATGAGAAATATATCGCATATTAAACATTATTCAGGTATGGGTAAGGAATTACAGCATCTAATACTTTGAAAATTAAATAAATTGTAAGGCTACAAAATAAATAACTCAAATATTAAACTTCTCATGCTTTTATTGGATGGGAACAACCTTACCCATCTAGGTTTGAAAAGGGAAATAACATAAGCAAAAACAAACATGAAAAGAATGATAGATTAGGAAGATCCTCAAACATCCTCGTCATCAGAAGAGACATATGACTGTGCATCATCAATCTCCACTGGCTCTTCCTCAGCTGGTTCCCCCTCTAAGGGTTCCTCCTCGAAGGGCTCCTCCTCAAAGAGTTCCTCCTCAAAGGGTTCTTCCTCATCGTCAGATACTGGAATGTCTTCCGGGTGTAGGGCCGCTTGCAGTTGGGCTTCCAAGTGAGCCACCCTCTCTTGAAAGCCTTCAGCAGTGTGGTTAGCCACATGTAGCTGAGCTTCCATAGCAGCTAATCTCTCCAGAACTCCTTGCATATCATCATCATCTATAATGTCAGCCCTCGTCTCTAGGTGTGCCACACGATCTGCTAAAAGGTTGTGGACATGGTCCGTTGCAGCTAGTTCGGTAGTCAAAATTTCTATTCCTACCCTATTCTTCTCTACTTGAGGTCCATTCTCCAGGAGTTTAGGTATCTCCTCGGTGGCATCTTGTACAAAACTTAACTCCTTCATCATATAAGATACAAATGCTGCGAAGGCTTGTTCCATGGTACATGGTAAGCTAGGCAGTGTAGACGATGAAGATGTGGATGCAAAGTACGGTGATGGAACATCTCCCATTTCGATCCACCTTTGGATCATATGTGGGTACATATCCCAATTGAGAGCATATTCCAATGCCCGTGCGTTGCTCGGTTCGCCTTGCTCAATTGAGGTAGTCCGGCGCCTTTTGGGCTCCGGGGATGAGGGTACAGGTGCCTTATGCCCTGATGCGTTAGGTGATGGAGGTGGTGTTGAAGACAAGATCCTGCAACAATTTGTATAAGTGCCAAACATCCAAATGACATGTAACTAATGTGTGAGGCTATAGTCTAGTATGCAATCCTAGTTCTCTATAACCAATGGCTCTGATACCAATCTGTCACACCCCCAAATTCCACTAACGGAGTATTACCGTTTGGGAAGTGACAAACCAGGATCTCAGACATTAGTTACATTGAACGACTCTACATGGGACTCAAATGAAAATATCTTTTAAATCAGAGTATCAATGCGGAAGCGTAAAGAAAGTAAATGCGCAAAATACGCGCGCCCAAAAACAAAGTCCAAAAGTCAAAACGTCCAACCAAACAAGTACATTAAAATAATTCAATCAACATAAATAGACACAAAGCAAAGCAGTTGAATCTCATGCATGCCCTAACGTGCACCTGTGTCTTAGCTTAGCGTCCTGAGAAAACCTGTAAGAAAAAGTGTCAACACGAGGTCGGTGAGTTCACAGGTTTCAAATAAATAAATAGGCATTACCAGATTTATGATCATTCAATATGTATCTATAGGTAGCTAACCTATGTTCATGTTTTAGCTCAAGTGCTCGCAACCGAAACTGACTGTTTGTTTATTGCCTCCTGCCAGGTTCTATCAATACTGGCCATGTGAATAGGCTAACATTTCACCCGTTCGATATCCGATCGAGTTAGCGCGACTAACGCGGGTGGGATTTGTCAAACCCAGTAGTACTACTAAACATTACCTCGCTAAGATCCATATTAACGGTTCGAAATAAGATGAGGACTTTCTGTGATAGCATGTTACACTTAGCTTTAACATTGATTGCATATGAAATACAAAATCTAAAATCAGTTTAAGCATGTTTTCTCCCCCAAATTAAAAGCAGTAAAAAGGGGCCGTGAAACTCACCTGATTTCGAGTGAAAGATCGGGTCACGTTGTAGAAGTTGAAACCACGGGTGTAAGTCTTAAACGACTTACGTGTGACCTAACAATATAACACAACAATTAGGGACGATTCGGGACTTGTGACGATGACACGGAAAGTTAGAGTATCCTAACTCGTTCTATGGATTTAAATTAAACGAACGCGTCGAACGTCGACAATGGATAATAATAAGATAATTATTTTCTTTTGTTCGAGTCGTTTACGAAGGTTAGGAAATAATATAATATATATATTATTTTAAATACGAAAGATTAGTCAATTGATTCTCGGAGTGAAAAATAATAATTTATATTATTTTTAAATCGGATAAATAACGTAGGTAAATAATATACTTTTATAAAATATATTATTTAGTTTAAAACAATAGTCACATACGGTCACGAACGGATTGAAAAACAATATAACACTTATATTATTTTAAAAATATTTAATACGGGTTTAAAATAATATAATCATATTATTTTTCATGGGGTTGCGGTTTGGAAATGCGCAAAGTTTATTATTTAAAAAAAAACGGTAAAAATAATATAATTTTTCCCTAAATTCAAACCCAAGTCCTCAGGTCAAATTCTCGGGCTAAAACGCGTTTAAACGGGATTATAACAATATAGGTTTAATGTATATTTAATTTTATTTAATAGAAAATTGTTCAAAAAAAATTAGTGTGGGAGCCCGGTCTCGAACACGGGTCTCTCCCACACCCGCACACTGCCTTAACCATCTCCGTCCACTAGGGTATCGTGAAGGATACCGGGCTGAGATGATTTTAACACCCGGCTCTCGCGAGTTCTTCCCCTTTTGCGCGAACCGAAGCCAAATCCAGACAAAATCTAACAATTTCGATATTGTTATGAATCCATGGTGTAGAAGTTTTGTTAGTCGATCGATTTCGAATCTGTGGGATCATTTAATTGCAAAACTAACAAGTTATGGACCGTTTAATTGTAGAAAAATGAGCCGAAACTCTGGTTTAAGAACATGGGATTGATTTGTTTAATTCTTGTGATAATTGATGCTAGATTCATAGGGCTTTCGGTAAGAGGATGATTACGAACCTAACCGTATTGGTTAATTGGATTGATATGGTGTTTAGGCTATGATCCGATTCAACAGTCCCTATGATGAACCCTAGAATCGGTCTATCATTGATTTGATGTTATGAGCCCTTGGATTGATAGGGCTTTCGATCTAGACTTCGAGACGAGTCTGAGGGTCTGCTTAATTTCATTATCTGATATCGAATTCATAGGGTTCGATTAAATTGGAAACGTATGAACCCTAGAAAATTGGTTCGCGATAAATTCGATATTAGGAGCCCTAATAATCATGGGGCTTTCAATGAAGACACAGAGACGAAACTGAGGATATCATTAGTTACCAGAAAGAACACCGAATTGGTAGCTCTCGACTAAAACGTGTGCCGGCTGTGACCAGTCCAATTTCCGGCGGCTTCTGCTGTTGTTCCGACCAATGTAGTATGTGCAGAAGTCTCAGGAGTGCTCGACGATCGAATTCAGAGTCACAATTCGTAGTGTTAACATCGGGTTAAGACGAATTAGATGATGATTAGATCGTGGTCGACGGTTACACATTAATTCTCAATAATTATCTATAATTCGATTAATTTGGTGGCGTTTAATGACTTAAAGATGCTCGTTAAGATCATAGACGTGCAAAACAGTTTTGATTCCAACGAATATCGATCTGAAACGTCCGGATTTTGGGATCAAACCGCGATTTTTACTTTAGGAGTCAACAATCCTGTTTCAAGAAATGGCAGAAAAGGTCCCTGAGGTTTTGCTGAGAATTGTAGTTCAAAACTTGGCAGATTTGATCCCTCTAGTTTAAATGAAGTTAACTAATGGTTAATTTTGACTTTTAAAGTCAACAGAGTGGATTTTGACTTTTCAAAAGTCAACAGAATAATTTAGGCTTATGACATAACTAGTCCTTGAAGTTTAAGTTTGGAATATTGATAGAAATAGTCCCTGAAGTTTGAATAAAGTTAATTTCAGTTAACTTTAACTGGATTTTAATAACGGAGTTAACTGGAAAATTCCGGATTGTCACATCATCCCCAAGTTGAAAGAATTTTCGTCCCGAAAATTAAAATAACACAAAAAAATTTTTTTTTGAGGGTGTCACATCATCCCCAAGTTGAAAGAATTTTCGTCCCGAAAATTAAATAGTACCTTAGGGATTTGACGCGGAGTGCTTGAACAGATTAGGATATTTGCGCATCATCTGATCCTCGCGCTCCCAAGTAAATTCTGGTCCGCGTTTCGAGTTCCAACGGACTCGAACAATAGGGATTTTACTGTGCTTTAACGATTTGACTTCCCTATCCATAATTTCCACGGGTTCTTCGATGAAACGCAACTGTTCATCAACGTGTAGTTCCTCAAGAGGAACCGCGAGAGATTCGTCGGCTAGACATTTCTTCAAATTTGAGATGTGAAAGACGTTGTGTACGCCACTCAGTCTTTCACGTAAGTCCAGTTGATACGCCACTGGTCCGATTCTCTTTATTATTTTGAAAGGTCCAACGTAACGAGGATTCTGTTTACCTCGTTTTCCGAAACGAATGACACCTTTCCAAGGTGAGACTTTGAGTAAGACCATGTCACCTACTTGAAACTCTAAAGGTTTACGGCGTTTGTCGGCGTAGCTCTTTTGACGATCCCGAGCTGCCGCCATACGGTTACTAATTTGAACGATCTTTTCGGAAGTTTCAAATACAAGTTCAGGACCTGTGAGTTGGCTATCTCCAACCTCGGTCCAACAAATGGGAGAACGGCATTTCCGTCCATAAAGTGCTTCAAATGGAGCTGCCTTGATGCTAGTGTGATAGCTGTTGTTATAGGAGAACTCCACTAACGGTAGGTGAGACTCCTAAGTGTTACCGAAATCGATCACACAAGCTCGTAGCATGTCCTCCATAGTTTGGATAGTACGTTCTGTTTGACCATTGGTTTGAGGATGGTAAGTTGTGCTCATATCTAGACGCGTGCCTAATGCTTTATGCAATGATTGCCAGAAACGGGAAGTGAATCGTGCATCACGATCCGAAATAATAGAGATTGGCACTCCGTGCCGAGAGACTACTTCTTTCAAGTATATTCGAGTGAGTTTATCCATTTTGTCGGTTTCTTTGATTGCTAGAAAGTGAGCAGATTTTGTTAGGCGATCCACAATTACCCATATAGTATCACATCCGGTAGGGGTTCGGGGTAATTTGGTAATGAAGTCCATGGATATTTGTTCCCATTTCCAGATGGGAATTTCAGGTTGTTGCAGGAGACCGGACGGTTTTTGATATTCAACTTTGACCTTCACGCAGGTCAGACATTTACTAACATAGGTGGCTATATCGGCCTTCATCTTCGGCCACCAATATAGCACTTTTAGATCATGGTACATTTTATCGGAACCTGGATGAATGGAGTAACGAGATTTGTGAGCTTCGTCCATGATTAGTTCTCTTAAATTTCTGAACACTGGAATCCATATTCGTTCGACAAAGTAACGAATTCCGTCAGATTTTACTTCAAGTTGTGCTTCCATGCCGTGAGTACCTTCTAACGGTAGGTTATCTTCTTTCAAGGCTTCAAGTTGAGCACTACGGATTCTGTCAGGCAATCCAGGGTGAATAGTAAGTTGTAAAGCTCAAACTCGTTTGGGTTTTGTTTCCTTTCGGCTTACTGCATCAGCCACAACGTTAGCTTTATCCGGATGATACCGGATCGCACAGTCGTAATCATTTAAAAGTCCAACACAACGACGTTGTCGCATGTTCAACTCCTTCTTCTCGAAGATATGCCGGAGGCTCTTGTGGTCGGTGTAGATGGTGCATTTGGTACCGTACAAGTATTGTCTCCATATCTTAAGTGCAAAAACTACTGCTCCCAACTCTAGGTCATGAATGGTGTAGTTTTTCTCGTGAACCTTTAACTGACGTGAAGCGTATGCGATTACCTTTTCGCGTTGCATTAAGACACAACCCAGACCTTGAATAGATGCATCACAATACACCACAAAATCATCGGTTCCTTCCGGAAGAGCTAAAATAGGTGCACTGCAAAGTTTCTGTTTGAGATGCTGGAAAGCTGATTCTTGATTATCGCCCCAACTATAAGCTTTTCCTTTTTGAGTTAGGGCGGTGAGAGGTTGCGCAATCTTTGAAAATCCTTCGATAAAACGACGGTAATATCCAGCCAATCCCAGAAATTGTCGCACCTCAGTCGGAGTCGTCGGTGCTGCCCAATTCTTGATGGCTTCTATTTTGGACGGGTCGACATGTATCCCTTTTTCATTTACCACATGCCCTAGAAATTGAACCTCTCGAATCCAAAATTCACATTTAGAAAACTTAGCATAAAGTTGCTCTTGCTTAAGTAGTTCCAAAATTAGACGCAGATGTTCCTCATGTTCTTCCTCGTTCTTGGAATAAATAAGGATGTCATCAATGAAAACGATAACAAACTGGTCAAGGTAAGGCTTACACACACGGTTCATGAGATCCATGAATACCGCAGGTGCGTTGGTTAAACCGAAAGGCATGACCATAAATTCCTAATGGCCGTACCTCGTTCTGAATGCAGTCTTAGAGATATCTTCTTCTCGGACCCTTAACTGATGATAGCCGGACCTAAGATCTATTTTGGAATAGAAACTTGATCCTTGGAGTTGGTCAAAAAGATCATCAATACGAGGTAAAGGGTAGCGGTTCTTGATTGTAACTTTATTCAGCTCCCGGTAGTCAATACACATACGGAACGTACCGTCCTTCTTCTTGACAAATAATACCGGAGCTCCCCATGGTGATGAACTAGGTCGGATGAAACCTTTATCCAATAAGTCTTGCAATTGAGTGGACAGTTCCTGCAATTCACTGGGTGCTAATCGATAAGGTTCCTGAGCAATCGGTGCTGCTCCGGGTGCTAGGTCAATTTGGAATTCAACCTGACGGTGTGGTGGCAAACCGGGCAGATCCTCGGGGAATACTTCCAAAAATTCACACACGGGAATATCTTCGATCTTCTTCTCTTCTGACGGTTGTTCAGCAACAAGGGCCAAAATAGCCGTATGCCCCTTTCGAAGACATTTTTGTGCTTTCATGAAGGATATAATGCCCATGACTGTACCAACTCTTTCGCCTTGGATGGAAAGGGTTTCTCCATTGGAGAGAGGTACACGTACAATCTTCTCACGACAGATAATTTCGGCTTAGTTTTTAGACAGCCAATCTATACCAACAATTATATCAAAACTACCAAGTATGACCGGCATAAGGTCAATATCAAATGTATGTGTAGCTAGCTCAAGTTTACATCCTTTTAGTATGTTAGTTGCCTCAATTATTTTCCCGTCAGCTATCTCTATTGTATACTTATCTTCTAATAGAGATGAAGTTCCTTTTATCATATTACTAAATTTCTTAGATATAAAACTTCGATCAGCACCGGTGTCAAAAAGGACAAAAGCAAAGAAATTATTTACGAGGAACTTACCGGTAACCACATTATGGTCGTAACGGGCTTCTCCATATCCTAGTACGAAGGCTCGTCCCTTCGCACCATTTCCTCCCCCATTGCCATTATTACCACCATTCCCATTGTTATTGTGGTTAGGGTTGTGATTTCCATTACCCCCTTTCTTCAACTGAGGACAGTTCTTCCGAATATGCCCTTCCTTTCCACACTCAAAGCAAGCCCTAGTAGACCCCGGTTGTTGAAATGGTTGTTTAGTTTGTAATTCACCCCTGCAGTCCTTAGCAGCATGGCCTATTTTACCGCACCTCTGGCAACGATTGCAGAACCCAAAGTGGTGTAAGTTACACTTGTTACACTTCGGGGACTTTCCCGCATAACCACCCTGGTTTTGGCCAGAAGAGGTCGACTGATTGAAGTTCTTGGTAGGCTCGAACCTACGTTGTTGTTATTGTAGCTGTTGGTTTGACTGTTGCTGATTGGGTTGGGGTCCCTTGGAGTGGGAGTTGGAGTGGTTGTGGGTGTTGGAATGGTGATCGAACTTGCGTTTGTGGCTGTTGGTGGGTTTAGCAATTGAACCTCTTGGAGGTAAAGTTCCATGTGTCACTGCTTGATCGGTCAATTTGTGAGCAAGTCTGATGGTCTGTTGGATGGTGGTAGGGTTGGATGAGGTCACCATGCTTTGAATCTGAGGTACCAAACCTCCAATGTATAGTTCAATCCGTTTGTAATCCGGAGTCACCATGTGTGGGCACATGGTGGCAAGTTCGTGCGAACGGGTGGTGTAGAGTTCAATTTTCGAACCCTCCATCTTAAGGTTCCAGAACTCTCCCTCTAGCTTTTGAATTTCATCTCGTGGGCAGTATTCTTCTTTCATCATTGTTTTAAATTCCTCCCACGGGAGTCCATTTGCCATTGCTAGTCCCAACATTTGAACTTGGGCATTCCACTATGTTAGGGCCGGGCCTTCCAAAGTTCCAGCAGCAAATTTCACGTGGTTAGCCACGGGGCAGTTGCACATGGCTATTACTGATTTGACTTTCTCAAACCAGCGAAGTAATCCAACTGCTCCTTCAGCTCCACTAAAGGTGTGGGGCTTGCAGTCCATGAATGCCTTGAAAGTGCAGGCTGGCTGTTGATCTTGCTGATTTTGCTGGCCTGGATTTAGAAATACGAATTGAATTTGGAATTATAAAGTTTAGAAAGATGTTCTTAGGAGCAGGAATTGACACTACTAGTCAATAGTTAAAGTATTTACCTGCAGCATTCTGTGCTGCTAGGGCCTCTGCCACACTATTGTTTATCAAAGCTGCTAGTTCTGCTGCCGTCATGTTGATGGTGCCACGACCACCGGCACGGCCTCCTCGTCCTCTCCCAGACATATTTCTTCACAATCACAAATGAAAACAATGAGAAATATATCGCATATTAAACATTATTCAGGTATGGGTAAGGAATTACAACATCTAATACTTTGAAAATTAAATAAATTGTAAGGCTACAAAATAAATAACTCAAATATTAAACTTCTCATGCTTTTATTGGATGGGAACAACCTTACCCATCTAGGTTTGAAAAGGGAAATAACATAAGCAAAAACAAACATGAAAAGAATGATAGATTAGGAAGATCCTCAAACATCCTCGTCATAAGAAGAGACATATGACTGTGCATCATCAATCTCCACTGGCTCTTCCTCAGCTGGTTCCCCCTCTAAGGGTTCCTCCTCGAAGGGCTCCTTCTCAAAGAGTTCCTCCTGAAAGGGTTCTTCCTCATCGTCAGATACTGGAATGTCTTTCGGGTGTAGGGCCGCTTGCAGTTGGGCTTCCAAGTGAGCCACCCTCTCTTGAAGGCCTTCAGCAGTGTGGTTAGCCACATGTAGCTGAGCTTCCATAGCAGCTAATCTCTCCAGAACTCCTTGCATATCATCATCTATAATGTCAGCCCTCGTCTCTAGGTGTGCCACACGATCAGCTAAAAGGTTGTGGACATGGTCCGTTGCAGCTAGTTCGGTAGTCAAAATTTCTATTCCTACCCTATTCTTCTCTACTTGAGGTCCATTCTCCAGGAGTTTAGGTCTCTCCTCGGTGGCATCTTGTACAAAACTTAACTCCTTCATCATATAAGATACAAATGCTGCGAAGGCTTGTTCCATGGTACATGGTAAGCTAGGCAGTGTAGACGATGAAGATGTGGATGCAAAGTACGGTGATGGAACATCTCCCATTTCGATCCACCTTTGGATCATATGTGGGTACATATCCCAATTGAGAGCATACTCCAATGCTCGTGCGTTGCTCGGTTCGCCTTGCTCAATTGAGGTAGTCCGGCGCCTTTTGGGCTCCGGGGATGAGGGTACAGGTGCCTTATGCCCTGATGCGTTAGGTGATGGAGGTGGTGTTGACGACATGATCCTGCAAAAATTTATATAAGTGCCAAACATCCAAATGACATGTAACTAATGTGTGAGGCTATAGTCTAGTATGCAATCCTAGTTATCTATAACCAATGGCTCTGATACCAATCTGTCACACCCCCAAATTCCACTAACGGAGTATTACCGTTTGGGAATTGACAAACCAGGATCTCAGACATTAGTTACATTGAACGACTCTACATGGGACTCAAATGAAAATATCTTTTAAATCAGAGTATCAATGCGGAAGCGTAAAGAAAGTAAATGCGCAAAATACGCGCGCCCAAAACCAAAGTCCAAACGTCCAACCAAATAAGTACATTAAAATAATTCAATCAACATAAATAGACACAAAGCAAAGCAGTTGAATCCCATGCATGCCCTAACGTGCACCTGTGTCTTAGCTTAGCGTCCTGAGAAAACCTGTAAGAAAAAGTGTCAACACGAGGTTGGTGAGTTCACAGGTTTCAAATAAATAAATAGGCATTACCAGATTTATGATCATTCAATATGTATCTATAGGTAGCTAACCTATGTTCATGTTTTAGCTCAAGTGCTCGCAACCGAAACTGACTGTTTGTTTATTGCCTCCTGCCAGGTTCTATCAATACTGGCCATGTGAATAGGCTAACATTTCACCCGTTCGATATCCGATCGAGTTAGCGCGACTAACGCGGGTGGGATTTGTCAAACCCAGTAGTACTACTAAACATTACCTCGCTAAGATCCATATTAACGGTTCGAAATAAGATGAGGACTTTCTGTGATAGCATGTTACACTTAGCTTTAACATTGATAGCATATGAAATACAAAATCTAAAATCAGTTTAAGCATGTTTTCTCCTCCAAGTTAAAAGCAGTAAAAAGGGGCCGTGAAACTCACCTGATTTCGAGTGAAAGATCGGGTCACGTTGTAGAAGTTGAAACCATGGGTGTAAGTCTTAAACGACTTACGTGTGACCTAACAATATAACACAACAATTAGGGACGATTCGGGACTTGTGACGATGACACGAAAAGTTAGAGTATCCTAACTCGTTCTATGGATTTAAATTAAACGAACGCGTCGAACGTCGACAATGGATAATAATAGGATAATTATTTTCTTTTGTTCGAGTCGTTTACGAAGGTTAGGAAATAATATAATATATATATTATTTTAAATACGAAAGATTAGTCAGTTGATTCTCGGAGTGGAAAATAATAATTTATATTATTTTTAAATCGGATAAATAATGTAGGTAAATAATATACTTTTATAAAATATATTATTTAGTTTAAAACAATAGTCACATACGGTCACGAACGGATTGAAAAACAATATAACACTTATATTATTTTAAAAATATTTAATACGGGTTTAAAATAATATAATCATATTATTTTTCACGGGGTTGCGGTTTGGAAATGCGCAGAGTTTATTATTTAAAAAAAAACGGTAAAAATAATATAATTTTTCCCTAATTCAAACCCGAGTTCTCAGGTCAAATTCTCGGGCTAAAACGCGTTTAAACGGGATTATAACAATATAGGTTTAATGTATATTTAATTTTATTTAATAGAAAATTGTTCAAAAAAAATTAGTGTGGGAGCCCGGTCTCGAACACGGGTCTCTCCCACACCCGCACACTGCCTTAACCATCTCCGCCCGCTAGGGTATCGCGAAGGATACCGGGCTGAGATGATTTTAACACCCGTCTCTCGCGAGTTCTTCCCCTTTTGCGCGAACCGAAGCCAAATCCAGACAAAATCTAACAATTTCGATATTGTTATGAATCCATGGTGTAGAAGTTTTGTTAGTCGATCGATTTCGAATCTGTGGGATCATTTAATTGCAAAACTAACAAGTTATGGACCGTTTAATTGTAGAAAAATGAGCCGAAACTCTGGTTTAAGAACATGGGATTGATTTGTTTAATTCTTGTGATAATTGATGCTAGATTCATAGGGCTTTCGGTAAGAGGATGATTACGAACCTAACTGTATTGGTTAATTGGATTGATATGGTGTTTAGGCTATGATCCGATTCAACAGTCCCTATGATGAACCCTAGAATCGGTCTATCATTGATTTGATGTTATGAGCCCTTGGATTGATAGGGCTTTCGATCTAGACTTCGAGACGAGTCTGAGGGTCTGCTTAATTTCATTATCTGATATCGAATTCATAGGGTTCGATTAAATTGGAAACGTATTAACCCTAGAAATTGGTTCGCGATAAATTCGATATTAGGAGCCCTGATAATCATGGGGCTTTCAATGAAGACACAGAGACGAAACTGAGGATATCATTAGTTACCAGAAAGAACACCGAATTGGTAGCTCTCGACTAAAACGTGTGCCGGCTGTGACCAGTCCAATTTCCGGCGGCTTCTGCTGTTGTTCCGACCAATGTAGTATGTGCAGAAGTCTCAGGAGTGCTCGACGATCGAATTCAGAGTCACAATTCGTAGTGTTAACATCGGGTTAAGACGAATTAGATGATGATTAGATCGTGGTCGACGGTTACACATTAATTCTCAATAATTATCGTTAATTCGATTAATATGGTGGCGTTTAATGACTTAAAGATGCTCGTTAAGATCATAGACGTGCAAAACGGTTTTGATTCCAACGAATATCGATCTGAAACGTCCGGATTTTGGGATCAAACCGCGATTTTGACTTTAGGAGTCAACAATCCTGTATCAAGAAATGGCAGAAAAGGTCCCTGAGGTTTTGCTGAGGATTGTAGTTCGAAACTTGGTAGATTTGATCCCTCTTGTTTAAATGAAGTTAACTCATGGTTAATTTTGACTTTTAAAGTCAACAGAGTGGATTTTGACTTTTCAAAAGTCAACAGAATAGTTTAGGCTTATGACATAACTAGTCCTTGAAGTTTAAGTTTGGAATATTGACAGAAATAGTCCCTGAAGTTTGAATAAAGTTAATTTCAGTTAACTTTAACTGGATTTTACTAACGGAGTTAACTGGAAAAGTCCGGATTGTCACAAGTTAAGAGTCCGAGATGAGGATTTCTCTAAGACTGCTTTCAGGGCAAGGTACGGCCACTATGAATTTATAGCCATGCCTTTCGGGTTAACCAACGCACCTGCGGTATTCATGGACCTCATGAACCGTGTGTGTAAGCCTTACCTTGACCAATTCGTTATTATTTTCATCGACGACATCCTCATTTATTCCAAGAACAAGGAGGAATATGAGGAACACCTACGCTTAATTTTGGAACTACTTAAGCGAGAACAACTGTATGCTAAGTTTTCCAAGTGTGAATTTTGGATCCGGGAAGTTTAGTTTCTAGGGCATGTGGTTAATGAGAAAGGGATACATGTCGACCCATCCAAAATAGAAGCCATCAAGAATTGGGCAGCACCGACGACTCTGACTGAGGTGCGACAATTTCTGGGATTGGCCGGTTATTACCGTCGTTTTATCGAAGGATTTTCAAAGATTGCATAACCTCTCACCGCCCTAACTCAAAAAGGAAAAGCCTATAATTGGGGCGATAACCAAGAGTCAGCTTTCCAGCACCTCAAACAGAAACTTTGCAGTGCACCAATTTTAGCTCTTCCGGAAGGAACCGATGATTTTGTAGTGTATTGTGATGCATCTATTCAAGGTCTGGGTGGTGTCTTAATGCAACGCGAAAAGGTGATCGCATACGCTTCACGTCAGTTAAAGATTCACGAGAAAAACTACACCACTCATGATCTAGAGTTGGGAGCAGTAGTTTTTGCACTTAAGATATGGAGACATTACTTGTACGGTACCAAATGCACCATCTACACCGATCACAAGAGCCTCCAGCATATCTTCGAGCAGAAGGAATTGAACATGCGACAACGTCATTGGTTTGAACTTTTAAATGATTATGACTGTGCGATCCGATACCATCCGGGTAAAGGTAACGTTGTGGCTGACGCACTAAGCCGAAAAGAAACGAAACCCAAACGAGTTCGAGCGTTACAACTTACTATTCACCCTGGATTGCCTGACCGAATCCGTAGTGCTCAACTTGAAGCCTTGAAAGAAGATAACCTACCGTTAGAAGGTACACGCGGCATGGAAGCACAACTTGAAGTAAAATCTGACGGAATTCGTTACTTCCTCGAACGAATATGGATTCCAGTATTCGGAAATTTAAGGGAACTAATCATGGATGAAGCTCATAAATCTCGTTACTCCATCCATCTGGTTTCCGATAAAATGTACCATGATCTAAAAGTACTATATTGGTGGCCGAAGATGAAGGCCGATATAGCCACCTATGTTAGTAAGTGTCTGACCTGAGCGAAGGTCAAAGTTGAATATCAAAAACCATCCGGTCTTCTACAACAACCGAAAATTCCTATGTGGAAATGGGAACAAATATCCATGGATTTCATCACCAAATTACCACGAACCCCTACTGGATGTGATACTCTATGGGTAATTGTTGATCGATTAACAAAATCTGCTCATTTCCTAGCAATCAAGGAAACCGACAAAATGGATAAGCTTACTCGTACATACTTGAAAGAAATAGTCTCTCAGCACAGGGTGCCTATCTCTATCATTTCAGATCGTGATACACGATTCACTTCTCGTTTCTGGCAATCGTTACATAAAACCTTAGGCACGCGTCTAGATATGAGCATAGCATACCATCCTCAAACCGATGGCTAAACGGAACGTACAATCCAAACTCTGGAAGGCATGCTACGAGCTTGTGTGATTGATTTCGGTAACACTTAGGAGTCTCACCTACCGTTGGTGGAGTTTTCCTACAACAACAGCTATCACACTAGCATCAAGGCAGCTCCATTTGAAGCTCTTTATGGACGGAAATGTCGTTCTCCTATTTGTTAGACTGAGGTTGGAGATAGCCAACTCACAGGTCCTGAACTTGTATTTGAAACTTCTATGACAACCCGACTTTTCAGGTTAACGCGGTTAGTAAATTCCGTTAACTTCCTGTTAAAAACCTAACCCCGTTAGCTAATTCAGTCAAATTCAAACCCCAAGGACTAATCCTGTCAATATCTGAATTCAAACTTCATGGATCAAAGTTGTAATTAACCCAAACTCAATCTGTTGACCATGTACAGTCAAAATTGAGTGTAACTAGTTCCTGTTGACTTTTAAAAGTCAAACCATTTGTGTTCTTGGTCTTAATCCGAATTCACACTCGAAAATATGCCCAAATTCGTAACGGTAATGTGTAGTAATGACTAAACCGTTCACCATTATAGCATTATGGTACGTAATTGCGCGAATTAATTCCAATTATGAGTAATTAACCCATAACCGTCGAGTTCTTCACTAATTATCACCGATTCACACAAATTCGTGAATCATCCCTCAATCATCTACCCTGCGCACCTCTAGAGATTCTCTGAGAACCAGTTGCACACACAAATTCGATCGAAAGCAAAGCTAGAATCACTGGAGATCAAACACGTCGAGTCGGAACTCCATTTACTCGATCATCACCAATCCAACATCCATTCTGGTAATTGTTTACATGCTTAGTTTCGAATATGTGTCTAGATTGAAAGCCCTAACCTTTTGAAAGTTTACAACATCGAATTAATCATAAACCAGATTCTAGGGTTCTTATGAAACCGGTTTGATTGATCACCACTCTAGACCCTGTTTAAATGCAATTAAATCATACCTTTAGTTTCGCAATCCATTTTATGGTGAAAACCCTATGTTAATTTAATCACACAACATCGAATTGTCAAGATCTGTAGTCTAGGGTTTGTTCTTAAAATATTTTGGGGCTTTCGATCCTAACAACTTTATAAATCAAATTAAACTAAATGGTTAGCTTCGCAAAGCCCTAATCAGTAAAAGCCCCAATAATTTAACAAGTTCTATTATAGGATTTAATCAATCGAATCGGTGTTTCAATCTAGGGTTTATGGCTTTTCTTTTGAGAAATTAACAACCCTACACTCGATGTTTTTAAGATAAAACTTACACACATATTCGCACATCACTGATTATCAAAACCCCTATGGATCCTTGGTCAATCACGATCGATCGGATTGGTTTTGGAACTGGTTTTTGATTCGGTTCGCAAAGAGGGAAGAACACCAAGAGTATTCATGTTAAAACCATTCCTGTCCGGGTTCTAACGCGATTGCCCTAGCGGGTGGGTTGGTTAGTACGGTATGTTGGTGGGGAGGGGACCCGGGTTCGAATCCCTCCACCCCCAATTCTTTTTTAAACCACATTTTAATCGTAGTTTTTCTTAAATGAATAATTTAAGAATCCTGTATTCTCGTGGACACGTTCGTCTACTCGTTGATCTTTAGAGCGTTTTCCTTTAGGACGTTCCTCATTCCGTGTTGTCATCACAATTCCCATTTGTAGTCCTAATAATTATGTTATAATTCTAGGGCATTCGTGAGCCATGTTGGGCTAACGCTTGAGATTCAAATCTCATACTTGTGTGATATTACCTACAACGCAACGCAGGTGAGTTTCACGACCCCTTTTTACTTGTTTTCCTGTTGGGGGAGAAACATGCATATACACAAACATCATTTTACTTGTTTTCCCGTTGGGGAGAAACATGAATACAAACAAAACTGTATTTTACTTGTTTCCCGTTGGGAAGAAATATGCATACAAACAAACAGTATTTTACTTGTTTCCCGTTGGGAAGAAACATGCATACAAACAGACATCCGTTTACTTGTCTTCCCGTCGGGGAGAGACATACACATGAACGGGCATGGATCACATAGTATTTCATTACCACTTGTGTACCTAAGTGCAAACATAACATGCAAATTCCTTACACACTCGGACCGTTAATATATGGAGTATAGCGAGGAAATTTGAGTAGTACTACTGGATTTGACAAACCCCACCCGGGTTAGTCGCGCTAACTTGAATGGAGGTCTAACAGGTGTAAATTGTCCAAAACACTTGCCATTGTTGATGTTAGCAATGGCGGAAGGCATCTCAAACATAAACAGTCAGCTTCGGTTATGAACGCTTAGAGTAACTTGTACATTGTCTAGCTAGCAATAGGTGTGACTTACGTATGTGGATCCTGAAAACACTCAAACAGTTTATTTACTTGTAAAGCTGTGAACTCACCAACCTTGTGTTGACACTTTTTCTTACATGTTTCTCAGGTTGCTAAGGCACAGGTTGCACACTTAGGACATGCATGGAGTCCTACTATCATTTCATCCTTATGCAAACATTTAAAAAAATTTACTTGTTTTCTTAAACTAAACTTGGCTACGCTTGTTTTGCGCATTTATTTTCTTATTTAAACGCTTCCGCATTAACTCTGTACTTTTATGATATTTCATTTATGTCCCATATAGTATCATTTGATGTAACTAGTGATTGAGATCCTGGTTTGTCACACACCAAACGGTAAAACTCTGTTAGTGGAATTTGGGGGTGTGACACTCTCTATCCTCTCGCTAAGATGGCCTGTCAAACACAACACAAGCATTCTCGACTGTGTGACTCACCTTTTCAGGTAGCCCACATTTATTAGCTTTCGGGGTTGGCAAGTTTGAGAATATTTTAAGACTCAATTTCTGAGCCCCAAACCTCATCTTTACTGTTCCCCCAGCAAGTTAATATCCGCTTGTGCAGTGGCCAAGAATGGTCTACCCAAAATAATTGTTAGCTCTGTGTTCTTGACACAGCCCAACACCCAACACCAAGAAATCCATAGGGTAGTAAAACTCATTCACCTTCACAATCACATCCTTTACAATCCCCCGAGGATGTGTGGGAGTCTGATCAGCCAACACCACAGTGGTGTTAACTCTATGTAATGGACTAAAATCATGTTGATCATACAGACTCCCTAGTATTATACTAACAGATGCTCCAAGATCCTGCAATGCTCCAAGATCCTGCAATGCTTTATCAAGTGTAATTTCACCTATTTGTATAGAAATAATAGGTGCTCGTGGATCTTGGAGTTTCGGGGGAAGGGTACACGTGAACACGACATTCACAGTAGCACTTAGCTTTACCTGTTCAGGGCATTTGTGCCGTCGTTTACGGGTACTCAAACCTTTCAAACATTCAACATTATCAGGATCTTGTTTAAGCGTGTTTAAAAATAAAGAGTTATGTTTACGCTTTTCAAACTTTTCCCATCGTTCATCCTGTGTTGGATCTTTTTCTTTTAAAATGGTTTGATTGTAGCATTTGGGAATGGAATCCTCACAGGTTTATTCACGTTTTCAGTTTTCAAATTATTTTGTGAAATAAAATCCTGATTAAGGTCAGATTCAGAATCACTGTACTCCACCACTTTCTCTACAATCGGTGGTGGAGTTGGTTCATAGGCAGGATATTCAAATGAGGAATGGAAACTTACAACATTGAGGTGTGCACCGGTTGTGGTTTCGGAACTGGAGGACTGATGTGCACAGCGAGGCTTACCTACTTCCTTGATGAGTGATCCGACAATCCCAGTTAAGTGGGCAACTAGATCTAGCAAAGCTTGATGAGTTTTGTCCTGGCTCTCCTGTTACTGCACAACTGCTTGTATCACCTTGGCCATCTCCTTCATGTCTGACCAGATGGCATCCAGTTCAGAGTGATAGTTGTCTTGATCAGGTAGCCTGCTTAGGTGGTAGTCTTGGTTGTAATCGTCCTAATAGTTTGGATACTAAGGACCACCACCATACCGGTTGTAATTTGGGCAATCTTGTATCCAGTGGCCAGTGATGCCACAGTTGGTGCACGGCTCATAGTAGTATTGATCATCATGATAGTTCCTGTCCATATCAACCTGCACAAGTAGCACAACCGAGTAGTTTTGAACAAAGAAAGAAACAAAATAAACAAAATAAAAAAAGAAGTAAAGAAATTCTTTTTGGGGTTTTTGTTAAGAATAACAATCAACTAAAGTCAATAAACTAAAGCAACTAGACTAAGCGCACCGATTCCCCGTCAACGGCGCCATTTTGATCGATGTTGTTTGGTCAGTCAAAAACAATCCTTAAACACTTAACTAGTAAGGGTAAGAAGAGTATCGTATCCACGAGGAATCAGTGATTAGCGAAATTGCTTAGTTGATAAACTAGAATGAAACACACAGATCAAACAAAGGGGTAACTCCTTCCCAAACTTCAAGTTCTAGACTCATGCAATACTCAGTCATTCAATGGACACCACATAGATATAGTGTTGCAAAATCAATTTAAATAGTAATTGAAGATAAGTTGTTTTCAGCAACCTATATGACTAACTCGTCATAACTAGCACAATTCAAATACCCAATTTATGAACACCAAGTTACCCACTTCAGTTACCCAACCCGGTTACACAGTTTTGTCATCAACCGAACACAAGTTGTAAAGAAAATAAACTTAAAGCATTCAAATAAACTGTTTAACTCCATCAATACATCAATCTATCAAGCTATTGTCAAAAGCTAACAAGATCCATACATAAAAACAACTGAATAAAGCAAGAAATCTAAACGAACCATCCGTGAAGATCCGGGCCCAGTCTTTCACGTGGCGCGAAGGACAAAACAGTCGAGCCACTTTTCCATTTCCTTGCGTGTCGCGAGAATGCTCATCCCAGTCTTTGCATACCGCGAATACTTGCTTTTCCAGGAAAAATGACTTTTGACACTTTAACCCCCTATACTTTCATGCCTTCTTCATTATACCTCGTTATCCGCTCAATTAGCACCTAATACTTGTCAAAGACTCAAACACAAATACCAACATAAAACCGACTCTGATTACAAGATAAAACACATAAAACTATACAAAACCAACAACAAGGGACATTTCACCTTACTTCACTCGTCAAGCTGTTAAGGGCTCAAGTCCCATGACAAAAAAAATTATAGATTAAGGAGTAGGATTGTTAGAGGGTATGTGAAATTAGTAGAAAAACTTAACCATTGGCATTTTATCACACCATCATTTCATAAACAATAAGATCCATTAATAACTAAAATAATTCTTTGATAATTGATAATGGTCTTTGTCACACCCCTAAATTCTACTAACGGAGTTTTACCGTTTTGGAAGGTGACAAACCAAGATCTCGGACATCAGTTACTTCAAACGACACTATATGGGACTTGAAATGTAATAACACAAAATATCAAGGTTCAGAGTGTATATGTGGAAGCGTTAAACGAAAGTAAATGCGCAAAACAACGTGCCCAAGTCCAATTACAAACAAAACATAAATATTATTCAATAGATAATTATTTCAATTGAAGTCCAAGACACATGCATGACTTAACGTGATCCTGAGTGCCAACCTGAGAAAACATGTAAGAAAACGAGTCAACACTAGGTTGGTGAGTTCACAGGTTTCAATCTTTTCAAATAAAACGTTTGCGGATTATGTACATTCAATATATATATCAATAGGTTGCATGCCTATATTCATGTTTTGCTAAAGCGCTCGCAACCGAAACTGACAGTGAGTATGTTTGTTTACCTCCAATCAGGTCTATCAACTTTGACTAATGTGTTAAGGTCAATATAACACTCGTTCGACCTCCAATCGAGTTAGCGCGAATAACGCGGGTGGGGTTTGTCAAACCCTGTAGTACTACCAAAATTACCTCGTTCATACCATATTAACGGTCCGATGTGTGTGAGGACTTTTCATGATAGTGTGTTACGCTTAGCCTCAACAGTGATATCATATGAATTACAATAAACCAAAAAGGTTGTGACATGTTTTCTCCCCCAAATAAAAACAGTAAAAGGGGCCGTGAAACTCACCTGCGTTGCGTAGTAGGTAGTATCACACAAGTATGAGATTTAGAACCTCAAGTGTTAGCCTGCACGGCTTACGGATGCCCTAGAATTACAACATAATCATTAGGGATAAAGATGGGAATTGTCACGATGACACGAAAGATTGAACGTCCTAAGGAAACGCTCTAATGATTAAGAGTAGACGAATGTGTCTACGGAATTAGATAAATTTCTTAATAAAATCATTAACGAAAAAGCGTTACGTGTCGAACGTTAATAACGGATAGTAAATAAATAAATACATAACTTCGCACGATTGGGTCGTTTACAACAGTTAGAAAGATAATATAATTTAGTATATTATTTTTAGGTTCGAAGGATTTAAACAAATAATCATTTGCATCGAAAAATAATAAATATATTATTTTTTATCGAATGTATAAACGTGATTAAATAATATAACGATTATATTATTAAATAATTTAAAACGTCACACGAGGTATAAAATGGTACGAATAATATAAATACATATTATTTAATAACATGAGTCATGAGTTGAAAATAATATAAACATATTATTTTATACGAAGTTACGGTTTGAAAATAATATAAATATATTGTTTTTATTCGATAATAACATAAATATATTATTTATAAAAGTGGGAAAGATAATAAAATAGATTAATAAATTAAACCCGAGCCTACGGGTTATTTTTCGGGTTAAAACACTTTTATATATTAATATAATAATATTGGGATTGATTTAACATTAAAATAATAAAGGAAAACAGTTTTAAAAATAAAAATGTGTGGAAAGACTCGAACCCAGGTCTCTCCCACACAAGCACAACACCTTAACCACTCCACCCGCTAGGGTTATTGCATAAGGTTCCCGGACATGAATGGTTTTAATCAACAATTTCCCTGTGCACCTCTCCTTTGCGTGAACCGAGAGCGACCTCAGTCCCGATCCCCTCGATTTCGGTCGCGATTAGGCACAAGGGCAGAGGGTTTTCGCAAATTAGCCTCATACGACTCAGTTGTGAAGTTTAATTGAAAATCAACTAGCTCAGGATCGATTAATTACATGCTTAAAAACCGAAACCCTAGAATAAGAACTCAAAATCAATTTGGTAAAATATAATAATAAAAATTGTTGAAACCATGGGGCTTTTATTATACAGGTGATCACGAGTCTAATGGTATAGTTTAATTTCATTTTGGTTGAGTGTAGATAGGGCCTCGATTAAACTAAAAACGTATGAACCCTAGGTTCTAGATCTTGAAAAATTTGATGTTGTTTGATTCAACTAATATGGGGATTTCATAGAGTATCAGATTACGAACCTGATCATATTCAACAATTGAATTTTGACTGAGTCTAGGATCAAAAGCCCCAAAACATTTTATAAACGAACCCTAGTTTACGGATTTTGATCCAATCGATGTTGTGAGATCAAATTGACATGGGGTTTCTATTAAAGATGGGTTTGCGAATCTGATGACATGATTTAATTGCATTATGATAAAGTCTAGAATAGTGATCGGTTAAACATGTAAACGCATGAACCCTAGATTCGGGTTTGTGTTTAATTCGATGATGTAAGCCATAATAAAGATAGGGCTTACGATCTAGACACTAAAAAGAAAGTAATAACGTAAGCAATTACCAGAATGCGATTTGAATTGATGGAGATCGAGTAAAATAGTTCCGACGGTGACGTGCTCGTTCTCCGGCAACTCCTGCTTCAACTCCAGTGGAATTGACTTGCGTAACAGCTTCAGAGGCGTGCGATTTAGGTGAGTAGGTGATCGATTTATAAAGAACAATAGAAGAATCGTTGAATTTGACGAAAGGGTCGACGGCTTCGACGGTTATGAGTTTAATTATCATAATTGAGACTTAATTTGCCTAATGATGTCGTTTAACGCATCAACGATGAACGTTAGAGGTATTTAATGCATTTTACAGTTACAGATTCAAGCATAATCGGTTAAGCAATGCGAATTCGAATCAAAGGTAATCGGTTTGACTTTCTAAAGTCAAAAAGGTAATCGTTTTGACTTTCTAAAGTCAAACATACCTACATTCATCGGCTTTTGACTTTGAAAGTCAATGAATTAAGTTTTGAGACATGGTAGATTCAGTCCCTGAAGTTTTAGGTGTATACGGGTTTTAAGGATGGCAGCATTAGCCCCTGAGGTTAGATATTTAACTGGATTTAGTTAACGGGGTTAAATTTTTAACAGAATATTTAACGAGGATTGTTAACGGCGTTAACATGAAAAGTCCGGATTGTCACATCATCCCCTAGTTGAAAGAATTTTCGTCCCGAAAATTAAAATAATAAAAAAAAAATTCTGAGGTGTCACATCATCCCCTAGTTGAAAGAATTTTCATCCCGAAAATTAAAACAGTACCTTAAGAATTTGACGCGGAGTGCTTGAACAGATTAGGATATTTGCGCATCATCTGATCCTCGCGCTCCCACGTGAATTTTGGTCCGCGTTTCGAGTTCCAATGAACTCTGACAATAGGGATTTTACTGCGTTTCAGCGTTTTGATTTCCCTATCCATGATTTCCACCGGTTCTTCAACGAACCGCAGTTGTTTATCGATGTGTAGTTCCTTAAGAGGAACAGCGAGTGTTTTGTCTGTTAGATATTTCTTCAAGTTCGAGACATGAAAGACATCGTGTACACCACTAAGTCCTTCAGGTAGGTCCAGTTGACACGCTACTGGGCCAATTCTTTTTATAGTCTTGAATGGTCCAACATAACGAGGATTCAGTTTGCCTCGCTTCCCGAAACGAATTACACCTTTCCAAGGTGAGACTTTGAGTAGAACCATGTCGCCTACTTGAAACTCTAACGGTTTACGACGCTTATCGGCGTAGTTCTTTTGACGATCACGAACTGCCGCCATACGGTTTCGGATTTGAACGATCTTTTCAGAGGTTTCGAATACAAGTTCGGGACTTGTAAGTTGGCTATCCCCAACTCCAGTCCAACAGATAGGGGATCGGCATTTACGTCCATACAATGCTTCGCATGGTGCCGCCTTGATAATAGTGTGATAACCATTAATGTAGGAGGACTCCACTAGAGGTAAGTGAGACTGTTATTTGTGTCTTCATGAAGGATATGATGCCCATAACAGCACCACTCCTTTCGCCTTGGACGGAGAGGGTTTCTCCATTAGGAAGAGGAAGGCGAACGATTTTCTCGCGACAGATAATCTCAGCTTGGTTCTTAGATAATCAGTCCATTCCGACAATCACGTCGAAACTACCGAGTGTGACCGGCATGAGATCAAAGTCAAATTTGTGACTAGTCAGTTCGAGTTTACAACCCTTAAGATCATGGGTTGCTTCTATTATTTGTCCGTTGGTTATTTCTATGGTGTATCTGTCTTCTAACAGGGTTGGGGTTTTTCTTAGTATGTTACTAAGTTTATTAGTCATAAAACTCTTATCAACATCAGTGTCAAATAGTACAGAAGCAAAATAGTTATTTAGAAGGAACTTACCGGTAACCACGTTGTGGTCATAACGAGATTTTCTGGATCCTAGCACAAAGGCTCGCCCCTTTGCACCATTCCCTACATTATTGTCCTGATTGTTATTATTGCTTTGGTGGTTGTTGTTGTTGTCGATGTCACCCTTCTTTAATTGTGGACAATCCTTCCGGAAGTGTCCCTCTTTTCCACATTCAAAACAACCTTTGGTAAAACCCGGTTGTTGGAAGGGCTGCTTGGCTTGTAATTCCCCTCTGCAGTCTTTGGCAGCATGCCCCACCTTGCCACACCGCTGGAAACGGTTTTTATCACAAGAACCGAGGTGGTGGTAATTACATTTGTTACACCTGGGGTGTCTCCCAATATAACCACTCTGATGCTGACTCGAAGAGGTCGACTGGTTGAAGTTCTTCGTAAGTTCAAACCTACGATGTTGTTGTTGCTGTGGCTGATTTGGCTAAAATCCCATGTTGTTATTGCTACTGTCAAACTTCCTCTTGTTGTTGTCAGTAGACTTGGATGCTGACTTCCTGGGAGGTAGTGTCCCTTGGGTAACGGCTTGGTCCGTCAGTTTGTGAGCAAGACGGATGGTTTGTTGAATGGTAGTGGGGTTGGATGAAGTAACCATGCTCTGGATTTGTGGTACTAATCCACTGATGAACATTTCGATTCTCTTGTAGGGTGGTGTGACCATGTGAGGACACATCCCCGCTAATTCATGCGAGCGAGTGGTATAGAGTTCTATTTCAGAACCCTCCATTTTCAGATTCCAGAATTCTCCCTCGAGTTTCTGAATTTCATCCCTGGGACAGTACTCTTCCTTCATCAGGATCTTGAAGTCTTCCCATGGTGATGCATTAGCCATGTCCAGACCTAGCATCTGGACCTGTGCATTCCACCATGTGAGGGCAGGACCCTCTAGAGTTCCCGATGCAAATTTGACTCGGTCGGCCACAGGGCAGTTACACATGGAGAACACAGATTCAATCTTTTCAAACCATCGGAGTAATCCGACAGCTCCCTCAGCTCCACTGAACGTGTGGGGCTTGCAGTCCATAAACGTCTTGAAGGTACAAGCATGCTGATTGTTCTGTGGATGGTTCGCTTGCCCTGGATTGGAAAGAGTAGGTTGGGTTTAGGAAAGAGTGGAATAAATGCGTAGCATTGGTTGTCTAGAGTTAACGGTTAACAGGTTTACCTGCAATGTGTGCTGCTAAGGCTTCAGCAACACTGTCATTAATTAACGCAGCCAGTTCGGCTGGTGTCAGGTTTATATTTCCACGACCACCATTGCGACCGCCACGTCCACGTCCGGCCATGATTCTTCATATTCACAAACACAAGAAATGAGTAAATATATCGCATATTAACATCATTCAAGTGTAAGCAAACAGAAGGAGATGTGTAAAGACATGTAGGTTTATGATTTTAGTACAAGGCTAACTTAAATCATAAGGCCATAGAATAAATAGTTCAACTCAAACAGTTCACTAAGATTTTATTGAAATGGGAACATCCTTACCCATTTAGGTTTTTATTTGAATCATAAAGAAATGACAAAATAAGATAAGATAGAATAGAATGGAATATCAAGCTCCACTGCCGGCGAATGAGATGACTGACTCAGCATCATCCTCCTCTACTTCCTCTCCTCAGGCTCAAAATCGGGTATTTCAGCTGGCTCTAAAGTTGCTGCAAGTTGTATCTCTAACTCTCCAATTCTTTCCTGAGATTCTACTTCAGCCTCCTCGAGTGCATTCACTCTAGCCTGCAACGCCCTTACCTCGTCCACTAATGCATTATGCAAGCGGTCGGTGCTTGCCAGTTCTGCTACTAGCAGATCTATCCTGTGATCCGTTTGTTTCTCTCCTCTTAACAGACCTGTGATCGCTCCTGCTGCGTCTCTTATATTTCGGATCTCTCGATCCATAGTTGCTACAAATGCTGCAAAGGCTTGCTCCAAGTGGCAAGGTAGTAATGGTAAACGTGGTCCTGATAGTGATGAAGCTCCAAAGTACGGTGATGGAACTCGTTCCTGTCTAACCCATTTGCTCAGTAAACCGGGGTACCAATCCCAGTCACTCCCATTCCGGATATGCATGGGCTCTCCATACACAATAGAGTTATCAATGGGCTCAAGCCTACGCCTCTTGGGCTCCGGTGATGCAATGGCAGGAATGTCATATTCCTGATTGGTAGGTGGTGAAGATGGTGGTGTAGACATAATTCCTGAAACATAAGGAGTAAGTGTCTATGCCAAGTAACTAATGTGTGTGGCTATAGTCTAGAATGCAGTCCTAGTTCTCTATAACCAATGGCTCTGATACCAATCTGTCACACCCCCAAATTCCACTAACGGAGTTTTACCGTTTTGGAAGGTGACAAACCAGGATCTCAGACATCAGTTACTTCAAACGACACTATATGGGACTTGAAATGTAATAACACAAAAGATCAAGGTTCAGAGTGTATATGCGGAAGCGTTAAACGAAAGTAAATGCGCAAAACAACGCGCCCAAGTCCAATTACAAACAAAACATAAATATTATTCAATAGATAATTATTTCAATTGAAGTCCAAGACACATGCATGACTTAACGTGATCCTGAGTGCCAACCTGAGAAAACATGTAAGAAAACGAGTCAACACTAGGTTGGTGAGTTCACAGGTTTCAATCTTTTCAAATAAAACGTTTGAGGATTATGTACATTCAATATATATATCAATAGGTTTCATGCCTATATTCATGTTTTGCTAAAGCGCTCGCAACCGAAACTGATAGTGAGTATGTTTGTTTGCCTCCAGTCAGGTCTATCAACTCTGACTAATGTGTTAAGGTCAATATAACACCCGTTCGACCTCCAATCGAGTTAGCGCGACTAACGCGGGTGGGGTTTGTCAAACCCAGTAGTACTACCAAAATTACCTCGTTCATACCATATTAACGGTCCGATGTGTGTGAGGACTTTTCATGATAGTGTGTTACGCTTAGCCTCAACAGTGATATCATATGAATTACAATAAACCAAAAAGGTTGTGACATGTTTTCTCCCCCAAATAAAAACAGTAAAAGGGGCCGTGAAACTCACCTGCGTTGCGTAGTAGGTAGTATCACACAAGTATGAGATTTAGAACCTCAAGTGTTAGCCTGCACGGCTTACGGATGCCCTAGAATTACAACATAATCATTAGGGATAAAGATGGGAATTGTCACGACGACACGAAAGATTGAACGTCCTAAGGAAACGCTCTAATGATTAAGAGTAGACGAATGTGTCTACGGAATTAGATAAATTTCTTAATAAAATCATTAACGAAAAAGCGTTACGTGTCGAACGTTAATAACGGATAGTAAATAAATAAATACATAACTTCGCACGATTGGGTCGTTTACAACAGTTAGAAAGATAATATAATTTAGTATATTATTTTTAGGTTCGAAGGATTTAAACAAATAATCATTTGCATGGAAAAATAATAAATATATTATTTTTTATCGAATGTATAAACGTGAGTAAATAATATAACGATTATATTATTAAATAATTTAAAACGTCACACGAGGTATAAAATGGTACGGATAATATAAATACATATTATTTAATAACATGAGTCATGAGTTGAAAATAATATAAACATATTATTTTATACGAAGTTACGGTTTGAAAATAATATAAATATATTGTTTTTATTCGATAATAACATAAATATATTATTTATAAAAGTGGGAAAGATAATAAAATAGATTAATAAATTAAACCCGAGCCTACGGGTTGTTTTTCGGGTTAAAACACTTTTATATATTAATATAATAATATTGGGATTGATTTAACATTAAAATAATAAAGGAAAACAGTTTTAAAAATAAAAATGTGTGGAAAGACTCGAACCCGGGTCTCTCCCACACAAGCACAACACCTTAACCACTCCACCCGCTAGGGTTATTGCATAAGGTTCCCGGACAGGAATGGTTTTAATCAACAATTTCCCTGTGCACCTCTCCTTTGCGTGAACCGAGAGCGACCTCAGTCCCGATCCCCTCGATTTCGGTCGTGATTAGGCACAAGGGCAGAGGGTTTTCGCAAATTAGCCTCATACGACTCAGTTGTGAAGTTTAATTGAAAATCAACTAGCTCAGGATCGATTAATTACATGCTTAAAAACCGAAACCCTAGAATAAGAACTCAAAATCAATTTGGTAAAATCTGATAATAAAAATTGTTGAAACCATGGGGCTTTTATTATACAGGTGATCACGAGTCTAATGGTATAGTTTAATTTCATTTTGGTTGAGTGTAGATAGGGCCTCGATTAAACTAAAAACGTATGAACCCTAGGTTCTAGATCTTGAAAAATTTGATGTTGTTTGATTCAACTAATATGGGGATTTCATAGAGTATCAGATTGCGAACCTGATCATATTCAACAATTGAATTTTGACTGAGTCTAGGATCAAAAGCCCCAAAACATTTTATAAACGAACCGTAGTTTACGGATTTTGATCCAATCGATGTTGTGAGATCAAATTGACATGGGGTTTCTATTAAAGATGGGTTTGCGAATCTGATGACATGATTTAATTGCATTATGATAAAGTCTAGAATAGTGATCGGTTAAACATGTAAACGCATGAACCCTAGATTCGGGTTTGTGTTTAATTCGATGATGTAAGCCATAATAAAGATAGGGCTTACGATCTAGACACTAAAAAGAAAGTAATAACGTAAGCAATTACCAGAATGCGATTTGAATTGATGGAGATCGAGTAAAACAGTTCCGACGGTGACGTGCTCGTTCTCCGGCAACTCCTGCTTCAACTCCAGTGGAATTGACTTGCGTAACAGCTTCAGAGGCGTGCGATTTAGGTGAGTAGGTGATCGATTTATAAAGAACAATAGAAGAATCGTTGAATTTGATGAAAGGGTCGACGGATTCGACGGTTATGAGTTTAATTATCATAATTGAGACTTAATTTGCCTAATGATGCCGTTTAACGCATCAATGATAAACGTTAGAGGTATTTAATGCGTTTTACAGTTACAGATTCAAGCATAATCGGTTAAGCAATGCGAATTCGGATCAAAGGTAATCGGTTTGACTTTCTAAAGTCAAACATACCTACATTCATTCGCTTTTGACTTTGAAAGTCAATGAATTAAGTTTTGAGACATGGCAGATTCAGTCCCTGAAGTTTTAGGTGTATACGGGTTTTGAGGATGGCAGCATTAGCCCCTGAGGTTAGATATTTAACTGGATTTAGTTAACGGGGTTAAATTTTTAACAGAATATTTAACGAGGATTGTTAACGGCGTTAACATGAAAAGTCCAGATTGTCACAGTCTTTTACCGACCATTTATGTTTACATGTGACAATCATGGAAGAGCTTGTAAAGTACCCTACGTGAAAAGTTTATTAGCCATTACCTCGTATATCCGGGATATTGTGAATAGTACTATTGGGATTGACACTCCCAGTCATGGTTAGTCGCACTAACCAAGGGTCTGTATGGCCCGAAAACTGCTCATTGTCTTAACTCATGAGCCCGTGGGGAATAGACGAAGGTGTTTAACACTCATGTAAAATAAACTTAGTATACCTAGTTAATTACGATGGGTCAACTAGATATGATTACTTTAATTCAGTCATTACATACTTGAACTTGTTTTCATACTAATCGAATCTCTTGAAACTTGAATACTTGAAACTTGAGATAGTTTTCATACAAATTGGTTTTGTCAATCGTTTACATATAAATGGTTTTGCCATTCATTCATGTGGAAATGTTTTAGTCAATGTTTTCAAGAAAAACTGTTTCATATTATAGCCGTGTACGCATTTTAAATGTTTTCGAGGAAAATCGTTTCATGTTATGGCCACGTTCACATTATCGATGTTTTCAAGGAAAACTACTTTACATTGAGACAATTAAACCTGTGAACTCACCAACCTTTGTGTTGACACTTTTAAGTATATTTTTCAGGAAATTCATAGAGATGACACGGTTGGAGTAGGTTAACCATTCGAATTAAACCCTAGAAGTCAAAGACGTATGACTAACAAACCTCATGTCGATTTTGGCCTATAAATAGAAAGGTCGGGAATTCGAAGTTGAAGCATCCCACATAGTTATTACACACTTAAAACACACAATTAGGCTCTGATTAGTCGATTCCCGAGCCCGGGATCGTGAAGAAAGTCCGATTTCCAGCTTTCAACCCCAATACGCAGTAGATAGTTCGGAGGTAAGGCTCTGACTAGTTTCTAATGATTTGGTTATGTAACAACCCAAAATTTAAAAGAAATAAAAGTCCTGGGGACAAAGGATAATTGGCCCAAAGTTAAGGGACTTGAAAATAAAAAGATTTGGAAATGGAGGTGGTAGCAGAACACTACCCAGCTCATAACGGTCTGCTAGCCGCAATTGGTTCGGATAAGAAGAAGGCAACACGTGTGTGGTGACTGGCTGAAAAGGGTAGCATAACGGTCCGCTACGTAGCGAGCAAGCAAGGCAGCTGGTAAGAGGCGGGTAGCGGTTTCACCCTATAAATAGTTGTGTTTGTCGTTCAAATGGAGAAAGAACAACAACATCACAACCACCACTTCACACACACGACTCCCGAGGAACCCCGAACGACAGTTACAAGCACGGTGGTCACGAGTGCGGTACGCTAAGAGTGCGATTCGAGTCAGAGAAACGTCTAGACGAGGAATGAACTTAGGAACTATCCGAGGATAAAGTAAGTAAACTAGGCCCGTACCCTAGACACGATTATGTGAAATACGTGTTTATATGATATGATTATGTGATATGTGATATGACGAGGGTACGGGGTAATGACGAATTAGTCTAAACAATAAACGAGAATAATGGAGTAGTCACGATGTATCCAAGGGGTGATGGATACGTCGCTGGTACTTCCTATATTTAAACCACTTGTGTACTTCGTGGTGAAACCATTATGAATGTTTAGGGGTATAGACTAATAAAGAATAAAGAAATATAGTAAACTTACGGGAGAACATCTAATCGGTATGTAGTTATCTGACAAACGGAATGTCCTGTCTAGAAAAGAGCGGTGTATAAATCTCTCTCCTAGACCCGTCGCTCTTTCCTGGAGACATCTCTGTTGGAGGTACTACTCTGGAAGGAAAATCACCCCGGTTTACAATATATGACGAAAAAAAATATGAGATGAAAGTATTCCATGCATAATGAATATGAACACGTGATGAATATGAATACGTGAAATGCATGATGAATATAAGAATGCATGATGATACGTGCAAACATGAATGAGTATGATGGAACGAGTCTAAACCCTAAAATGGAACAATGGAGTACTCACGAAGTGCTAGAGGGGTGGTGGATACGCCGCTAGTACTTCCTATATATAAACCCTTCTAATGCATCATGGAGAAACCGTTACGAATTTTTAAAGGTGAGGACTGGTTGATGAGTAAATCAAGCATATACATGAAATAAAACCAAATGTTTGATACATTTGGGAGGTTGTGAGTCCAAGATACTCAAGGTCCCAAATGAAATGAGATACCTGGTCTGTAAGGTGGATCTCAATAAATAAAGAAGAAAAGAAAAGGAAAAGGAAACTCTAGGCATACGGGGCTGAAAGAGTAATGTATTCCAAGCCTAAGGTGCTGAGGAACGAAGGAGTCTTCATGACAAATGCAAGGGGTCTATACTGACGAGTATAAGGACCTTGCCAATACTCGGACCGGAGGTACGGCTTGTGGTTGCGAGGGGGTTAGCACACCCATAAAATATACGAAAAGCGTGACCGGAGGTACGTCCGGATATGGTCACGTGGGCTCGGGAGCCCAAGAAAACTTGAACAATAAGAACCTAAATGGTTCAAAATAAAATGAACGATGAAGTGTACTTACTTAGCTTAAGCTAATTCAAAAACGTTTCTCAAACACTGCAGGAAAGAAGCACGTGAAATAGAGCTTCCTATGGACGAGGCTGATCGGAGTTGAAAGATCCCTATGTAGGATAATGTAAATATATTATCCTTGTAAAACAATATACTATTATGAATAAAAAGTTACATTAGCCATTATGGCGAGGTTTTACTGATCTAGGACATGTTTTCCACATTAAAACTCTGATAAAATAATATAGTAAAAGTAGGATATTTCAAGTTATTTCAACTAAGATAGGAACTTGTGAGTAAGTAATGTTATAATGGCTTAGGACCTTGATGCAAGTTGTTGTGCTATTTACATTAGCAAAAGTTAAAGTTCTCTGAATGAGAAGGAAGTTAGATGTGAGTTCTATGATGCCCCTTTCAAACGTTTTAAATGTACGTTTTAAATGTTTTGGGCATGATGTACATGTTATGAAATGTGATAATGGTCGCGAGTACAACAACAAACCTTTTATTGGACTATTTAAATGATATGGCATTAAAATCGGGTTTCCTTGTCCTAACACATCTCAACATAATGGCAAAGCTGATACCATCCGAATGGTATACAACATCAATCGCACTCTCATGTTTCAGGCATCTCTTCTGCCTACGTTCTAGGCAGAGACGTTGAACATGGTTGTCCACACTTTCAACCTCCTTCTTACTACCACTCTCTCTTTTCGTGCACCATTTGAAGAGCTTTATGGATTCTTTCCTACATACGTCTAACTTCGAGTCTTTGGGTGTATATTTTACCCAAATCTCTCCTCGATTGCTCCTCACAAACTAGCACCACGCTCTACTGCTTGTCTCTATCTTGGTCCGTGTGCCGATCATCAAGGCTATCGGTGCATGGATCTCATTACTCAACTTGCCATGCAACCTTTAACAAGACTCACTTCCCGTATGCCTCTTTTCACTCCTCCCCCTCCTTATCTGAGTACTCGATCTTTGGTCTGCTAAACCCTGTTCATGCAGGTACCCCTGGCTTCACTCGATTTCTTGTCGAGTATCCACTCCCGTCGCCACCCACTACGCCAAATGATGTCGGGTGTGACCCATCTACGGATATAGAGTCTTCCAACTCGATTACTATAACACCTGCCACAAAAATGTCCAAGAAATTCCAAGGTTAGAACCTAAAGGACTTGTGTATCTAAAATACCAAAAGCCTAGGGTTCAAAAATGAAAAATTATGAACAACAGACCTTAGCGGACCAGTAAGGTCAAGCCTAACGATTCTCTACGGGTGTAGAGGTCGCTACGGCTCATTCCTATTATCAAGGTGAATACTTTATCTATTTCAAAATTTGTGTCAATTTACGAAAATGTCCAAATATAGTTTAAGGGAATAATGCTCAACGTTCTTCTATGAACAAAGTATTCAGGCTATAGGTATACGTAAAACCTGCAAGGGATACACGTATCTTGGTTGAAAGTCTCGGACTGCGGCCGATACTTATCTTATAACAATTTCTGAGGCCTAGACCTGACCATTGTTATAAGGCATGATACCAGTGTATACAGTGGTGTGTATGATCAGGAGATAAGGGCCTACTGAATGTGTAGACAGAACAAAAAGTTGTGGTTATGAAATTAATACTTGTTTGTGCCAAATGATTTTACGATAAAGATAATTATATTCACCGGCGTTTGCCCTGGCGTTTCATTTTCAAAATGATTTCAGGTAATCAATAAAATGTGATGGGAATGAATTGAGGGTAGACATAGATCTGACCCATGAAAGAAAAGTGAAAAAGGATAACATGCATGTTGGATTCTCAGGTATCTTACATAGGAAATCCTAAATGAAAAAGAATAAAGGAATAGGACCAAGGGACTAATCAACCTTGGATAGTACTATTTCCTGGTGGCTTATGACTTGTCTCTAAGACAAGAGATGTATTTGATTTCAAACAACGTTTGTAATCAACTTAAAAATGGTTTTTAAATCCCTGTGTTTATAAATAAATACAAGGCTTTTGTTTTTCAACTGAGTCTTGATATTTACAAAAGCAACCCTCGAAGTTGAGATTTATAATGAAACGATCCATGTGAAAAAGACTTCCGCTATGTTTTATAAAATTCTGAAATCAAATCAGGTACCAATTGAGCTCACACACGTCCAGGGGTGCCTGAGGCGGGGTATGACAATTACTCATCACTTTTCATTTGGTGAAAGACCTTCTACATCATCACCGACTCATCCGACAGTCGTGCCAGACGTTGTCTCATCAAACTCACCTCCGATGTAGGGTGTTGTATTGGGTCCCATCTCAACTCATCAACGACTCATGTAGTTGGTCACCCCATGGCCACTCGGAATTAAACGGGCTATCTTAGACCCCATGGGGTTCTTAACCTCTTGGCTACCATCGAGCATTCACCCATCCTCGGACGATGGTTCAAGCTATGTGTGACCAGCATTGGAATTCGGCCACGGATTCTGAGATGTCAACACTTCTTTCCAATGGTACTTGGGAGCTTGTCCCACATCTTTAGAGTGCTAACTTTGTTAGGTGTCGTTCATCTTAATTTAGTCAGCCAAGGTGGCTTGAATGATAGAAGAGTCGTCTAGTTGCTCAGGGTTTCTCTTAACAACAAGACATGGACTTTGATGAGACTTTCAGTTCGGTAGTCAAACCGGCAACCAATCGCACAGTTCTTAGCATTATTGTCTCTCGAACTGGCTTATTCATTATTTGGATGTTAAGAATTCCTTTGTGAATGGTGATCTGACTGAGGTTGTCTAATTGATAAACTTGCTCGATATGTCGACCATACGCGCCCAGAACATGTGTGCAGACTTCGCAAGGCCCGCTATGACCTCAAGCAAGCTTCGCGCTCATGGTATCATTGTTTTGTTGTCTATATTTAATCTTTTGGGTTTGTAAGCAGCAAATCAGACACCTCTTTGTTCATATTTCGTCATGGTCATCTATAGTCTTTTGTATGTAAATGACATCATTTCCACAACTTCTTCTCCGACTCTTATCATTACGGTAATGACTCGCCTATGCGCTGAATTTTCCATGACTGAACTCGGTCCTTTATCTTTCTTTCTTGGCATTACGGCTACTCACAATGCATCTGGTTTATATCTCTCCCAGACTGCCTTTGCTTGAGACATCCTTACACGGGCTGATATGGTCACGTGTAATCCTTGCAGCATTCCCGCGGATACAAAGGCCAAGCTTTCCTTGGCCAACAAACCTGTGACTGGCCCTAATCTTTATCGTAGTCTTGTTGGTACATTGCAGTATCTGACGTTGACTCATCGAGAAGTTGCATTTGCTATTCACCAGGTATTTCTATTCATGCATGACCCTTGTGAACCCCACCTTCATGCCCTGGAGAGAATTCTACGCTACATTCAGGGTATTCTTTATCATTGTCTCCGGTTGCGTCCATCTTCTGTTGACCGTCTAATTGCTTATACTGATGCCGACCGGGTGGAGGGTCCTGATACCGTCGGTCTACATTAGGGTTTTGTGTTTTCCTTGGTGAAAATATTGTGTCTTGGTCTTCCAAACGTCAGCATGTTGTCTCTTAGTCTAGTGCTGAATCTGAGTATCGCGGTGTCGCCAACGTTGTTGCTGAAACGAATTGGCTTTGTAATCTCCTTCTTGAGTTACATTATTCTGTGTTTCGTGCCATCCTTGTGTTCTATGACAATGTCAGTGCCGTATATTTAGTGTTCAACCTTGTATAGCATCAAAGAACAAACATGTGGAAATATATTTACACATTGTGAGGAAACATGTTGCCATTGGTCAGGTTCGTGTGTTGCATGTTCCCTCTGATCACCATTTTGCTGATATATTCACCAAAGGCTTACCATAACAGTTGGTTTTAGACTTCAGATCCAGTCTTAAAGTTCATGTTCCCTCCGCTCAGACTGCCGGGGGGAGGGTAGATTAAATAAGTTACATAAACCGTTTGGTATATTATAGTCTTATGTTTAGTATATGGTTTATTATGTAATTACTTAATTTACACCCGTACTCTACTAATATATATATGTGCGCAATACAAATAACCCTTGTTGAGAGATTTCCAAACCCTAACATTTTTTATTATTTAATTTAAAACTTCCACTACGTTCTAATGGGAAATCTCAACACTACATGGATCACTCAGCCTTTAATTTTTTATGAGTTAGTCATTTTGATTGAATACATTTTGTATTTGAAACAGCATTTTGTTAATTACATTTCTTAAATGTGGTTTTATTTAATATAAAGATTCGATAAAAAAAAAAGTTTAAAATTTGAGGCGCACCACCTTTTTATATATGAAATGAACAATATGAAAGAGCATGATCCTGCTAGATCTTAAATCCAAGACAACCAGCTGATGATCTTGCAACCGTTGTTAGCTTGATCATTCTTGTTATCATTTTCATAAACACAAAGATTTTGCTTTTCTAGGCTCGTAATTTTGACGGATTAATTTCATGGTCTTACATGAGTTACCTTAATCATCATTATCAAGATATGATTTGGTAATAAACAAGTTCAAAACATTATTTAAGATTCTCACAAATAAACATCAACAATAATACAAAGATGGAAATTTAGAAAGATAACAAACATTGTATTAGAAAGATAACAAACATTGTATTCAATCAATTATACAACTTGAGGAACACAATACATAGACTAAAGAAAAAGATTAGAAAAATTTCAAACTAATAAGACTTTGATGACACTTTCAAGCACACACACAAACACACTTTCAGATTTTAACAACTTAGAACTTGGTAATGAAGTCATAGATGTGATTGTTGATCTCTTGTGCCTTCTCTTGGTTGATAAAGTGACCAACTCCTTCCATCACCACCACTTGTTTCAATTGCGGCACCAATTCCTTAAATCCACTGCCATGTATGTACTCTTTTGTTCCAGGAATGTTGTACATCAAATCTATGTCTCCCACTATGTATTTTACTGGCACTAGTATCTTGGATCCCGTCCATGCGGCACACAGCTCCCAGTTTCTGCAATCCTAACTATTGATTAAACCGCATGAATAAAATTACTAAATTTTGAGTACGTACAGATTGAAACAACGATAGTAATTGAATGGTCCGGCAAATCCTGTAGCGCAAAATTTGGATGCGAAGTAGTTGAGGTCTTCTTCGGTGAACCAAGAAGGTAAGGTGTATGGAGGTGGGTTGAAACTGTTTGCATAGTCTTTAGGCATCTTTGGTGGATTTGGATTTCGTTTGAAGTAAAATGAGGCAAGTAGCCTTTTGGTATCCACTTTTGCAAACTCTTCTTCCCATCCAATTTCCTGTAAAGGTTAATGTAATATTCATCTGATTTCAAACACACATATTTATTTATCGAAAAATCATCAAAATACAAATTCTGTCTCCTACTTTTACCAAAAATATACACGACTCTTAGCCCATTAAAAAAAATATATCCAAAATCAACCAATTAAAAAATGCAATATAAGCTTAGTCGGCTAGATTTCAACCAACACAAAAACCTAGAAAAGTAGTCCACAAAAACACCAATCAAAACCAATTTAAAAAGTACCGTGTAGCGTGTAGGTTAGATTTTAGCCACAAGCTATATTTCAACCAACGGCTAGATTTCAACCAGAAACTAGATTTCAACAAGTGGCTTGATTTCAGCCGGCGGTTAGATTCAAACCGGCATCTCTTTAACAAGTGGTAAGTTTTGATAGAGTTTTTGGTGGACGTATATTTCTAAGTTTTTTGTGCCGGCTAAGTTCAAGCCTCTTTAGCTTAGCATAGCTAAGGTCTTATTTTCCGATTGAGTGATTTTGGATATGTTTATTTGAAATGGGTTAAATTCAATGTAAATTTTGGTAAAACTTATTTTAGTGATTTTTCTTTTATATATTTATATTTTGAGGGTGTACATGGTGTGTTTCGTTCGTTTAAACAACCTTTATGCTTTACACGTTTGCATTTCCATAGTTGTGATTAAAAAGTATGACTTTTCTCTGTCTTTCAGAAAGGTAAAAGATTATATCCCCAAAGATAAAGTTAAAATAAATCAAACATAACTATTAATCAAAAAAAACACACAACGATGAAACATAAACGGGACAAGTATGGTTTACATGTCTCCACTTTTAAACTAATACATAACATATAAAATCAAAATGATTATCATGGAGTTTTAAATTCATTTTTTTCCTGATTTTGGCTATCTCCACTTGAATAAATACGAAATAAATAACTTTGTATGTAGCTTTTTTGTTTGAATTAAATAAATAATCTAATGCTCACAGATATTTAATTGAACATGACATGCTGATGACAGAATAATGATGAAACATTATTATCTAATATTAAAAAGAATGATAAGACTATGTGTAATCGGGGCGTGGACGGATGTGATCCACCTGGCCCTTTTATAAGCATCTTAGCGATTATGTCCGGTGGTTGTCCCTGTGCTGATGTGTCAGAGCTTAAATCACTTGGACAAGAAACAAGTGGCGGACCCAGAAAAGTTTTTCATGGGGGTCGAAAATTTTGGAGTCGGTTTACTAGCGATATATAACACTAAAAGTTTTTCACGGAGGGCGATCGGGGGGCTATATTGCAAAATTTTACAGGGGGCGCTCAAGATTTTAACGCATATGCTAAAAAAAATTCATGGAGGGGCAAGGGAAGCTGCCCAATACCTTTAACATAAGTCCGCCCATGCATGAAACCACTAGGTATAACCTAATAGAAAACTTTACAGTTTAGTGTGAAAAATAAACGTTGAAATATGCGTGCATGTGTATTGAGCTAAATAAACCTTAAAATATACGTGCATGTATATGAAAACGCTTAAGCTCGACTCGTTGCACATTTCAACCTCATTTATACCCGAGTTTGAGCTCGACTCAATAAAAGCTCGAATAATACAAGCTCTAGTTTAGCTCGAGTTATTTCATAAAAACTCGACTTGTTTACGGGTTGACTTGGCATCTCAATGTTAACATAGGTGTGATAATATAAAAAAATCAATCAAACAACGTAATCCTATACATAGCAGGGCTAGTGATGGGACCGCAGAGGATGTGATGGAGACAAACCTGAGAGGTTGCTCCCGTAAATACCTTTGTTTCGAAAATATAAAGAAACGTAAAACATAAATACAACTCTAGAGCAATAATATTCACCTATCTATATAAATATAAAGTAAAGAGAATATTTATATAATGGAGAATAAGTAAGAAATAAAAGCAGTGAATAATTTTCACCTGGAATCTGCAAACGTAGAAATCGTCGCCATAGATGTGTCGCATCTGCTCCACTGGTTTGACTAAAGGATTCCTAGGATAATAGACGACACTCATGTTAACCAAAGCCTTGATCCGGTCCGGCCTAAACAGACACAAGTACCATGAGATTATTGCACCCCAGTCATGACCAACCAAGTAAACCTTGTCTAACCCCAACGAGTCCAGCAAGCACACCAAGTCTCCGACTATGTGTAACGCGGTGTAGCTGGTGGAAGAAGGCGGGGCTTCGGTGTCACCAAAGCCACGAAGGTCAGGTGCGATGGCGCGGTAGCCTTTGGAGGATATAAACAGCATCTGGTGACGCCATGTGTACCATAGCTCCGGGAAGCCGTGGACGAAAAGCACGGCCGGGCCTTCTCCAACCTCGGCTACGTGCATGTTAATGCCGTTTACTTTGATGTTTTTATGTTGTATTTTCTCCATGTGTGTGTTTTGTTGTTGGTGGTGGTGGTCGGAATTTATAAGGTGAAGGCTGGCTTCGATGGGTATATTGGTGTGTATTGACTTTTGTGGGAGAGAGTAGGGTGTGGGGCTAAGGGATTTGAAAGGATATGATAGGAAGTGTAAAGTTAAAAATGGTGAAAATGCATGAATAATTGATGGGAAATCGTGTAAAATGTAGTGAACTTTTGTGATTTTTATTTAAGGTATTTAAAAGAAGTTGCTTAAAGATGTAAAACCACTTTTTTGCCCATTTGCGGATTTCTTTTACCAAAAATGATTTTCCTTTCTATCAGAAATGATATAAAAAAATTAGATGGAAATAACAACCAAAACTTACCAAAATGACCTTAATCTATAATATATAATAAATAAAGATTTTTTCATGCCACGTGTCGCCTCCACGTTCATTCTTATCATTTTTTTCTCGTCTCTTTTTTTATTAAATGCACTCCATATTTTAATAATAATATATATTTAAGAAAAATATTAATTATACTAATAAAATACATTTATTTTAAATTATCACTTATGAAACTTTGAAATCTAATTATGTAACTTTTATTTTCAATCAAATTACATTAAATAGTACTTAATGTATTTTCTAAACTCAATTATATATTAGTTTTTATATATTTTGAGTTTTGCTTTATATCCTTAGCATATAATACATTTTTATAGCTATAAAATATATATATAAAGATTTAAAAGTTTTATTTATTAATATTTTTGAGCTCGTGTGTATACACAGAATCTAAACTAGTAACACTAATATCAAACAGAGTGGAACCTCTAAAGTTGTTATTATGAAGCCCCTAAACCATGTGGGATTCCTAAGGGTTGCAAGGTCGGGGGTAGCGCCCTAGAGAGGGATCGAGTGCTGGCCTCTGATGAAAAATAATGATTGGTAATAACTTTTCATCAATAGCAAAATCAGTAGTAACTAAGATCGTACCAACTGATGCATCGATACTATATATGTCAGTAGCAACCTATTCTTCGATAGCAATTTAGCACTTCGGTAACAACTTAGTGCTTCGGTAGCAACTAAGTAAGGGTTGGTAGTAACTATCTTATTATAGATGGTCGGTAGTGACAAAGTTACTACAGATAATGTTCCTACCGGACAGTTACAAGCAGTTACTACCATTATCTGGTATACCTTTTCACAAAGAGTTACAACTTTTTCTCATAAAATCACATCAATTTCTTAAGAAACTTTTTGTCTTATCCGACTGAAAATTCCGTGTATTTGTGAAATATTTTAATCTAAAAGTGAATATACACGAGTAATAAAGCTATCCAAGACATCATGCAATTTCAAGAAAACCTACATCCTACTTCAAGAGTTGCTCCATGTCTGTGTTTCGAGTTGTTGTCTGGTCGGAATTTATAAGGTGAAGGCGGGCTTCGATGGGTATTGGTGTCTGTTAACTTTTGTGGGATAGAGTAGGGTGTGGGGCTAAGAAATTTGCAAAGATATGATAGGAAGTGCAAAGTTAAAATGGTGAAAATGCACAAGCATTGTTTAATGTATAAATAATGTATATGGGAAATGGTATTAAACTACTAATTTTACCCGTCGCGCGTTGCGGCGGCGTCAAAACACACGTGCGCGTCGCACCGGGGACCTTGCCATTAAAACGCGGACACGATCCCGAATACCAAAACTCATGTACAAAAACACGTAACAACGGCTATCACTCTGACGTAAAACTCTAAGGGTGCTCTGTCGTGAAAGCAACAATCTCTAAACAGAAACGTAGAGGCAACGGTAAACGATCCAGAATACCAAAACACAGACACGATCCTGAATATGAAAACGCAAATAAAAAATTTTATTAGCTCTAATTAAACATAAACTAGCAATATTCCCCCACGCATTGCCGCGGGAGCTTGCTGGGTATTGGTCTGATTCATTAAAGTATGAATACGGTACCGACAATTGGTATAGCAATGAAGAGAGAAAAAAAAATTGTGATACGTACAAAATGATGGCGAGACGTGTTTTACATCATCGAAAACAATAAAAACGAATATCAGTCACAATTTTGCTAGTAAATATATAATTATTTAAAATATTAAATAATTAAAAAATTATAAAAAAGCATAAAATTAAATTTATCTCATTTAACATTTCAAGAATGCTATAATTAAAAAAATATTAAATTTAGCATTTAAAAAATTATTTAGATAAATGATAAAAGATCTAATTTTGAAAGAAAATAAAGAAAAAAAGGTAATAAAAAACACACTAAAAAGCGGTGTGGGGGAGGCTTTGTGTATGTGCAGAAAATACAATAGTAAATAAAGTAAATCCGACGGGACTTAAACTAAATCTATTAAGTAATGTAAATAAAAATAAGCAAAAAAAAAACTAAAAAGCTGGTATGGAGAGAGGTGGGGGAGGATTCCGTGTATGCAAAAAATAGTAAATAAAGTAAATCCGACATGGCTTAAACTAAGGGGGCGTTTGGTTTATGGAATTCGTTGGAATTAGAATTGGAATTGAAATTTTAAGGAATTGAATTTAGAATTGTAATTTGTCCAAAGGATTTGAAATTTAAAGGTATTGTAATCTATTAAAGCAATTTGAATTCCAAATCCATTTAAATGACAAAACAATAATAAAGGAATTGGAATTTATCACCCTCTCCACCACCCATCGAAATTGTCGCCGCCCCACCACCACCATCGACCACCGCACCCACCGACCACCTCGCCGCCACCGATTACCAACCGCCCTCGCCAGCAACAACCGACCGCCACTGACCACCAACCGCCACGGACAACCGAACATTGCCGCCACCGATAACCAACTGCCGATCACCACTGCTACCGACTGCCCCCACCACCGCCTACTGTATGTCTTTCCTCTGCCCTGCCTATCGTCTTGACCTGCCGCCATCCGCCAAGATAAATCCCGTGTTCCATGTTTCTTTACTTAAACAATGCTACATTAAGGAGGATTCAAAGGAAACTCATACCAACTGGAGGCCGTTTTGATCAAGGGTAACAAAGCAGAAGCTAACGTACATAAAGAAAAGTCTAGAGCAAATATAGGAAAATCACTGTCAACTTATTTGACCACTATCCACTCACTAATTGCCAAGTCTATCCACTAACTTACTGCATAATTGGTTTAAATAACAAAATTAACATGTTGCAAAAATAAATAAAAAGGAATGCAAAGCATTGTGACCCAACACATGCATACGTACACCACCACCAAACTGGGTGTTCACCAGCTTCAACAGGGGACGAGGGTGGCGATCGTGCTCGGCAGCGTTTGGCGGAGGACAGCAGAGATCAGGGGTGATGGTGGCGGCCAGGCGGAGGGTGGCGGTGGCGACCGGCGGAGGAGAGGGTCGACGGAGGCGCGCTTGGCGGAGGCACCGGGGTGGCGGGCAGCGGTCATGGGTGGACCGAGTGGCGGAGACGGGGGCCGGGTCGGCGGGGTTGGGGGTACGGATGCGACAACGGTAAGTGGTCAGAGATTTCATTTCTTTTTGCTGAATTCCTTCACAAGTTGGAAGGAATTTGAGCGAATTAATTTCAATTCCAATTCCAACTAATTATGCATACCAAACACATTAAGAAATGAAATTCAAATTCCAATTCTATCGAATTCCATCAAAACAAACGCACCTATGACGCAACTAAAATAATTTTATAAAAGGAAAACCAAACTTATACGTGAACAATTATAAAAGGAAAACTAAAATAAATTTATAGTTTGTAAAAAAACACACAAAATACGACTCGGTTTTAAATAAATCGATATGGAAACATATAGCAATTTGTGAATTAACTTTTTTTCGAAACGTGTATTTTGACCTAGCTCGTTTTGAATCAAATTTATACCGAAACGTAGATAAAATAAGTACGTCGCAACGGTATAGTTGCGAGTATATTCGGAATGTATGAAAACTTTTTATTTTAAAAGTTATAAGAGAACATAAAATATGTTTAAATTAATTTTATTAATATTATATAATATAAATAGACCCGAAGCTTGAGAAGCTACAAGATTTTAGAAACGATACACAACAGGATCTCAAATTTCTTACTGTGAAAAGAAATATAAGAAAAAAACAACTTAACCGAGGATGATGAGTGTAGTTTGTATTTTATTTTTATGAATGCAGTTTTTTTTATTTATTTTTAATTGTATTTGTTTAATGTGGTTTTTTATCATTTAAGAATGTATTTTTTATTTTATAATTTATTTTTTTTATTTATTAAAAATAAAAATTTAGTTATTTATGCAAAATAAATGCAGGGCATGAAACCAATACACACCTTAGTGATTATGTCCCGTGATTGACCATGGGTTGCTGTTGCAGTAACGTGTCAGAGCGTGAATATAGTTAGAGCATGTGGTATACAAAGGTGACCAATATGGTCTTATGTGCTTATCTTCTATACAAAGGTGACCAATAGGAAAAATTAATGACATACATTCATGCATACACTTATATAGTTAGAGCATGTGGTATACTCTAGTAAGTGAGGGTTTAGTGAGGGGGAGAGTGGTTGTCACGTGGTGCCACGTCATATTTTTTAACTCTCACACCAACCTCACTTGGCTAGGAAAATACCCAAGCGAGTGAGGGTGGAATGGCTTTAAATGCATTTTCTAATTTATTAATAAAATTATATATTAATTTTATATAAATAAAATTTCTAAATTGCACCTCATTGTAAGTACACAATTCGTCAAAGTACTCTTTATGTAGAAGTGTCTTAGAAGCCGTCCGATCACGATTAATACGAGCCCTTCGTTTTAAGGGTTGAGGATCAGCTTCTTCCCCCTATTGAAGCGTCGTCGTTGAGAAAGCACGGAACATTAAATTTCCGGCTTCGTCGCACAACCTTTTTATTTATTGGATCCACACAACCTTTTTATTGGATCTATATTTTTTTGTCCAACTAAACCTGAACATGATCCTAGTAGTTTTTATATAGTGTAGCTAAACAGCATAACATTTCTAAGCTATCTTCACCCAGGTATGAGTAGATATATCTTGAAGTTCAATCATAATAACAAACTCAACATTAATATTTCTTTTTCTCAACTCTAACATAGTTACAAACCAAATCAATGAACTTTTCATATTGCATTCTATTTCGAACATCTAGTTGATCATCACTCTGAACAGTTTATTAACATATTCAATATTACCACTCAATATAAATTTACAATAAATAGACTTAAAGCCACCATATGATAAAAAGATAAAATTTAGTATCTTAGGTATAAGTTGTATATATTTGTGGGAAATCAGATGACATAAAAATGTGCGTATCTTCCTTTATGACAGAGTCTTCCTTGACGCGCTCCGACGTGTCATCTACTCCATTTTATGACACGTATTGTGTGTCATTAAAGATATATTTTCTAGTAGTGTTAGGATTTTTGGATGATGATAGATCAATGGTTCAATATGTCGAGTACCCATTGTGAATTTTATTTTTTGATGTGAGATGAACCCGGAGATCCTGACTTGATTATACCATTTCTATAAAGAAAAGGAAAACAAAATAGTTCAATAATCTTTCTAAAAATCTCAATATTTTAAGAAGAACCCGGTGATCATGAGACTTTAATTTGTTGACCTTTGGTCAATGATGATTATGACGAATAGTTCCCGGCCTAATTAAAGAAATTATTCATACATAAAATAGATTCTAGTGGGCATTGGAATCAAAATTCTCATCATCACATCAAGTATATTTATAGGCCTATCATCTCTTGGTCTAGATCTTCCATTTTTAGTGGATTCGATGTATTTTTTACTATATCATTGAAGATTGTTAATTATAACCTTTTTGAAATTTTTGTTTTTAAGTTAGCTTTTTTTAACTAATTTCTTTTTTTAAAGGGGATTCAATTACTATTTTTGTCCTTGATGTTTATCAAAATTATGGATTAGATCATTTGAAGAATTGACTTTCACTTTATGTCCTTTAACCAAACGGCCATCCACCCCCCCTCCCCCGGTTAAGTTACGCATGCGTTAAACATGTGAGGGCCAATAGGTAATTTCCTTCGAAGCTTTATATCCCCCCTTTAATTAAAAAGGTGTGAATCAGAGTATTGAATCATGGCTCATCGCTACTTCATTCGTCAATCCTTTGATCAAGCAAATGTTGAAGCTTGTGCAACGACATAAAGTGAAAGTCAATTCTTTAAATAATCAAGTCCATAGTTTTGGTAAACATAAAAGACAAAAATAGACGACAGTGAGTATACCGAATACCCTTAATCAATTACCCAACCCCGTTCTTCTTTTCTTTTTTATTGGTTCTTGCATTTATCCCACACCTCAAGTGGCTGTCATTTCTTTATTATTTTAACTACGTTATAAACCATGTGTATTACACGGGTTAAATAAATATAATTTTATATATTTAATAATAAATATTTATATATTACATATTTATGACATATTATATAGTTTTTATACAAATTTTAGAAAACGTCATATAGTTACTTATTAAAAATGTTTTATAAAAAGAAAGAAAAAATGTTCAATTTCTAAAAATGTTTTATGAACAAACCTATTTAGGAAAAAGAATTATAGAAATCTAAAAAATATTTTATAAAAAAAATTATAGAAATCTTTATTATTTAATAGGAGAGAGGTGATAAACAAAAAATTATTAAAAAACAATTAAAGGAAAATTTGTGTAATTAATATGAGAGAGAGAGGCGAGAAAATTTGTTTAATCAAAACCTTTATTTATTATAGAGTATAGATCTTTATAATTAATTTTGGACATATTAACTTTTAAAATATAATCTTTTATGAAATTCCGAATATACCGTTGCGCCATACTTATTTTTATCTATGCTCCGATATAAATTTCATTTAAAACCGGGTTTTCGTGATACTGTACAAGTCATTAAAGCACGAACGTACAAGCCGTTGAACCCACTTCCAGGTTTCGTTTCTTTTTTTTAATACTTATTTTTTGCTTCCCTCTTACAACCTTTAACATACGATGATTTATAGAATTCGGGATTTTCCGTTTCGACAAGCTTATTTTTATAAACGTTTTGACATAACTTTTTTTAGTGGGGTGAATACTGGTCGCCGAAACCGAGACTTACAAATATTAACACCTCATCAAAACGCGCGGACTACGCCTACTCGTTATATTGTAAAAAAGCAGTCAAAACGTTGTTTGTAAATACATGTAAAATGTTAACGATGAATTTGTGGATGAAACAGTATAGTTTTAGATAACGATGAATTTGTGGATGAAACAGTATAGTTTTAGATATAATTACGATGTATTGATGATATATTTTATTATTGACAAATTCTTTGAAAATCGTTTAACACATGGATAATTGTTTTGCACGATTTTATTAATTTTCTCACGGTCGATTCACGGTCGCATCATAAACCGAGGATAAGACTACTAACGTCTTTGATAGTTTATTTGTTGAATTGAGGTTTGATTAGATCAAGGGGTATGGTAGCATGGAGCTGAGGTGGATGTCGTGGCAACTTTCCGACAAAATAAAAAACAAAAAAATAACTGTAAGATTTCCTATAATTTTCCGTAAAATCGCATTCCGTCGCCAATTATAAGCTACTTCCAGCGTTCTACCGGAGAAGCTTCCCACACAATTTTTTTCTTTAATTCGTTTAATATATTTATTAAGTCAGCTTATTTATTAAACATTTAAAAATGTTTTTTTAGATTTATCGGAAAATCGTGGGAATAAATAGTTATTTTCGACAAGTTTCCCACAAAGGTAGTTTTTTTTTATTTTTTTCATTCGTTTAACATATTTATTAAATAAGTTAACTTATTTATCGTCGGAATATTATCAGAAATTAGCGATGAAGGTTTTTGTAGCTAATTCGTGGGAAAATTAGTCGGGAATTTGTCGGAAAAAAATTTCCTACGAGGGTTTTCAACAAACACTTTTTGTCAGAAACTTGTCGCTAACGGTCAATTCCGACAAATTTCCCATAAAATCTACTCGCAAAATTTCTAGTTTTTTGGTAATGTAATAGATGACACAATGATTCACAATAATGTTCAAGAGGGCTAAGTTGCTTGATCTATCCAAATGGACACCGGTTCAACCATCGTTAGAGATGTTGTTTCAATCATTTTTTTTTACAGATCACATGATCCTGTTATTCTAGATTATCAACAACTCGCGTAGCTAAATATTTTTTACTTACCGTGGTTAAGTGGCTTTCATCATATTATCTTGGTTCCAATGGTCAAAGTTGCATGCTTGGGTTTTATTAAGTTGTCAATGGACATGGCCATCTCTAAGATTTCAAGTGTCGTGTGTGGTTAAAAAAAATAGGTCCCTAAAATATAAAATTATATATACAAAAAAATTTATTATAACGACGATGATTGTTACTGTTTACATGTGTTTAATTGACTAATTGTTTAATACAATAATTAACTAATCAAAAAATTAGTTATTCAAGATTGAAGAAATCAATAATCAATTATAAATCAACTAATCAATATTAAAAAATTATCGAGTTCTTTTCTTTACTTCATCAATCATAAGAGATCAAAAGGAAAAAAATTAACTTACTTAATTGAAGATGGGCAAAAACTAAGAATAATCGAGTTCTCATCTTTTTTCAATCAACAAAGCACACTCGGATTTTTTTTTTCAATTCTAAATAGTCGACACTCCACAGTCAACCCAAACCCTTGACAGTCGCCTCTTTCTCGTCTGATGAAACTGAATCGTCGGATAGACATGTTCCTCAATTGTCCCTGCAACAATGTTCAAGAGGGCTAAGCTGCTTGATCTATCCACGTTATCTCGAACTGCAAACCGGTTCAACCATCGGTAGAGATGTTGTTTCAATCATTTTTTTTACAAATCACGTGATCCTGTTATTCTAGATTTATCAACAACTTTTCGTAGCTAATTTTTTTTTTTTTTACATATTATGGTTAAGTGGCTTTCATTATATTACCTTGGTTCCAATGGTCAGTGTTGCATGCTTGGGTTTTGTTAGGTTGTCAATAGTCAGGGTCGTCTCTAAGATTTCAAGTGTCGTGTGCGATTAAAAAAATAGGCCCCTGAAATATAAAATTATATATACAAAAAAATTCATTATTACGACGATGATTGTTACAGTTTATATGTGTTTAATTGACTAATTGTGTAAAACAATAATTAACTAATCAAAAATTAGTTATTCAAGATTGAAGAAATCAATTTATAAATCAACTAATCAATATTAAAAAATTATCGATAATTTACTTCATCAATTATATGAAATCAAAAGGAAAAAAAATTAACTTACTTAATTGAAGATAGGCAAAAACTAAGAATAATCGAGTTCTCATTTTTTTTCAATCAACAAAGCATACTCGGATTTTTTTCCAATTCTGAATAGTCGACACTCCACAGTCAACCCAAACCCTTGACAGTCGCCTCTTTCTTGTCTGATGAAACTGAATCGTCGAATAGGCATGTTCCTCAATTGTCCCTACTTTTTTTTATTAGGTTTAAAAATTGTTTAATTTTTTGATTGGCTAAATTGGTTTAAGTTGTGTTGTGATATGCTAGAACCCAATAAAGGTTGTTGGGTTAATTAGTTTTTAAAAAGTTTATTGCGTTCATTGGTTAAATGTGTTTTGAAAAGGTTGGATTTAGATATTAGATGGGCTGCTATCAAGGCTCTGCCTTGGTGGTTAGGGGGGTTTTTCTAAAGGGTTTCCCCTCTGTGGAGGTCATGGGTTCGAATCTTGCAAGGTGCACTTCATAAAAACTAGGAACACCCTCTGCAGATTCGAATTTTTTGGGGGTTGTATGGGTAAATTGATGTACAAGCCTCTCCTGATGGGACGTGCCAGTTGAGCCCACGTCGTTCAAAAAAAAGATATTAAATGGGCTATAACCAAACAAATGTTGTTAGGTTTCTTTTAAAAAAAGTTTATTGGGTTTTGAACTATTATTCGCTTTTAAACTTTATGCGTTTTGTGTTTGTGTGTATATATATAGTGAAAGTATAAAATGAAAGCCTACTTGAGTTTATGGTTGCGTGTCAAAGGCTAATAAAAAATATAATTAAAATAATATTCTTATCTACCTAAGACTGTAGTACATAAAAGTAGGGTTGTCGTATCCACAGGGTATTCGTGAAGAATGCTATTAGTAACTCACGTAACCGATTACAGTAAAATCGAGATTTGATTGATTGAAAGAACTTGCAATTAGCAAAAGCAAACTTTGATTAAATTTAAAACAATTATGAGAAAATGTAATTACTTCCGGGTTTCAAATTCAGAAGATTAACAAAAGTTCAAGTTCAACTAGTTAGAATTCACTAAACGTGGCCCGGTTATAATTTGATTAAAGTAATAGATACGAGACAATCTTTTAAGACTCGTGTGTTCACACAATTACCAATCTATAAGTGTTAGAAGGTACAAGATAACCAAATAGCTAATGATGCAAGGAAATAGAAATCGGATGGCAAATCACACAATCTCAACACACATAAATCGTTTAAATTAAACAAAAACAAGTATTCAAGTTGTCACTCAAAAACACAATTCAAAACCTAGAAAAAAAAACCAAACTAAAATATCATTTACAAAAATCATCCACCCGGAAGCAATCACGAGTAGACTAGCCACTAATGATTGTTATACGATCACATAAATTAAAAGTAAAAATAAAAAACAAACAACCAAAGTAAGAAGTCTCCCAAAGCTCTCTAGAATCGACCCAAAACGGCTGAGAATGATGAATATCGACTCTTAGGGTTACACCTTGAGTATATACTAAAAAATATCATAAATCCCTAAAAAATATCATCTTGATGTAGGCAATGTCTAGCTAGCGTAAGTGCCCAACCTTACTACAAGAGATCTTTTCTTAACATCAAACGTATTGGTACTATAGAGAAATGATAACTCCAACAATTTCTTTGTTCTCAACGCTTTCCAATTTCCAGAAATTAGTCACTTCAACAGCATTCGATGGTTATACGGGTAACAACCTCTCGTTGAACGAGGGGCTGCACTCACTCCGTTCACCACCCCTAGGGTATAGAGAGCTGCAAAGAACAAACACACACATAGTCACTATATTCAACACCCAATCATGACTAAATATACATTATTTATACACAAAAATCAACCTCACATTAGGTGAGAACATACGTTAAAATCCTATGTAACTTTTTTTTCTTTTTTTAAAGGTTAGTGTTATACACATTTTTGTCACTTTTATAAAAAAAATTTAAATCGAAACTAGTTTTTTTAAAATCATGAAAAATTTAAAAAAAAAATAGCTTTTTAGTGTAAATAATGTTATATATGTAAATCAGGATGTTATATATAAAAAAATTATTACTCTTTTGTTAATTTTTTCTTTTTATTACTCAGACTTTATAGTATACGTGTTTATAACCTAGAAAAATAATATATAAAACAAAAAAAAATTCCCTTGCCCGACTAAAAGTCGTTCGACCGCATTCCACAACAAAACAAGACCCCTAAAACTAACCCAATAGGCAAAAATATCCTCGGATATCATATCACCTCCCAATAGCAAACTAGATCCTACTATTGAGGGTTGCCATTATTGTTGAAAATAATATTCTAGTGACCTAGTCACTTGTCTATGCGTGTTTTATAATGTTTGACCTAATATTTTATGATTTTCTTCTTGTTATTATTAAGAAATTGAGTCACAACATTCATTTGCATAGCCTTCTAATTTTTTTTTTTTATAAAAAAGCAAGATAGTTGACGTTCTTATAGCACTCATAATGGGTGAGAAATGAAGATTGTGACAATTTTTAACGATCATATATCGAGGTGTTGTTTATTATAACTTATAAGTAGAGTTTTCATACTTCCCTACCATCATGAATAAAATTTAGTGGATTTCATACTCTTCATCCATTTCCTCGTCTACTTGCAACCTATTATAGTTTTCAAAATATTTTTTGTTTAAAATAAGACATGCAAATTTTAGTTTTTTATAAAAGTAGTATAACTGGAATTATAAACTTGAGTTCTCTCATACTCTCAGTCCATGTCTCACAATAAAAAAAATATATATATTTTTCCAAATTTTTTTTTGACACATAATGTAACTTACCTTTAAACTTGTATATTTATCAAATCAAATTGGATTCTAATAATTTAAATTACGACTCGGAGATAAAAAAAAATCATATTGTCGGTGACTAGGGACAATAATTCCCACCACAGATTTTTCCATGTGTGATTCCCAGTCATTTGTCCGGTAATGGCTTCTAACAGTCATTTCAGAAGAAAAAACAAATTCGGTAAATCCTCATTTTCATTTCAAAAGAAGGATAATTACAATAAAATGGTAGAAATTCTAAACAGAAAAAAAAACACACTTTCCGATGATGTCATCAGAAATATTGCCTCTGATTCGTCGGTAATGTCTCTATAAATACCAAGCTTGTAAATGGTGAACTCTATAATTGGCAACGTTGTTTTTAAAAATAACCAACGTTCTAAAAATTTCAAACCTTATTTAAATTATAGGAAATAAAATAATTAAAAAATTTATTAAAAAGGATAATTATTGGCCGGTTACTGATGACAATTCCGTCAGTAAAGAGTGAAACTTTGGTCGGAGAAACAACACTGGTTATCCATCAGTAACTTATTCGTCGGTTATCTCTCGATAAATAGTTAGTAACTTCGTCATCCGTGATTCGTCGGTAAACGTCGTCGATGTTCCATCTAAAAATGTATTACCCATGGACATTTAGCCGACGGAAAATCACCAACAGATTCTTGTCGATGATGACTATCACTAACGGGTTTCCGACGGAACCGTGCGTCGGTAAGGCCCAGTTTTTTAGTAGTGGTATGTTTCGGGTAATTGGATTGGGTATCACCAAATATCATGCCAATCTCATACCCGTGAAAATTTTGAAACTAATCCCACACCCTTCTCATTGCATGTCTCAAATCTTTCAGGTTTCAAATTTACCGTTGGTTTTATGTTCCCTTGTCATCAGGGGCGGACGCACATGTTTATGAGGGTGGGCCACTGCCCACCGTCTAAGCCCATCAGCCAATGCCCACCTTCTAACATCATATCTGATTCAAACGCAATTCCCAGCAGCCAATTCGTCTCAGGCCCAGCCCATATCATCCAATTCATTTTTTTAACGGCTTAACAGATTCGTTTTTCCATGATGCCCAGCGCCCCCTATGTCCCTTGAACTTCTGCCTGCCCTGCCTCAATTCCGATCAAATCTGGCATCGCAACACCGGCAAGAACCTCCGCTTCAAGCTGGCGACTTCCGGCCGGCCGGAATTCGAAGTCTAGGGTTTTTCTGAGTAACTGGTAAGTTTTAAAGCCTTTTTACATTATTTTTTTATATCTTGATAGTTGATAATCCGATTTTAATAGAAATTAGTTGTTAATTTACAGCAATACAGATTTGAAATTGTGATATATTGCATTGAGTTGGATCTTTGGTGATTTATTTAATCACTTGATGATGTCTTCACATAAAATTAAACAAGGTGTGTATCTTTTAGACCTTTACCCTCTTAAATAAGTCTTGAATGTATATTTAGACTCTCAATTTTTTATTTATGTTTTGTTTGTGTAATTGTGTATGTTACTATGTTTGTTGTTAGTTGATTTGGCAATTTCGTTTTTCATCTAGGGACTCTTTTTGATAATTTCTTAAAAAGAAAAGAATCATCCTCAAATGAAATTCCATCTGGTAGTATGAATAGTCTGAGACCTATCGCTACTTCTTCTATGCCTGAATTAGTTGATTTGGATAATCTTTCATGGGATCCTGCCGATTGGATAAGAATTTTAGGTTACCATCCAAATCAAAGAGATGACATAAGGAGAAAATATTGGTTAAAAGGACCATGCCAACCACGTGGACATAAATTTCCACAAAGAAAGATAGGAGATAATAACCGACATTTCCACGAGACTTGGTTTGATGATCATGGTCGTTGGTTAGAGTATAGTATAAAAGAAGACAAAGCATACTGTTTATGTTGTTATTTATGTAGACACTATGTTAGGATTGGGATGGCGAATGGAGGTGGGCGGGAAGCATTTATGACAATAGGCTATACCAATTGGAAAGAACCAAGATTTGATAAACATGTTGGTTCAGTTAATAGTTTTCATAATAAAGCCCTTCAAAAATGTGAAGATCTAGTAAATCAAGCTAAGTCTATTGTCGTTGCCTTAGATAAACAAGATGACATTATAAGGAAAGAAAATCGAATTCGGTTGACCGCTACAATTGAAGCTTGTAGGTTTTGTTTGAAATGTGCATTACCATTTCGAGGTCACGATGAGAGTGAAACTTCTAGTTTTAGAGGTATTTTTTTGGAATTAATGGATTTAATCATTTGTCAAAATGAGAAGCTAAAAAAGTTACCAAAATCTCAGGGAAATAACAAATATTCATCTCCAAGTACTCAAAAGGATGTTGCTCATTGTTTTGAAGAGGAATTGCTTAAACATATATTTGATGAAATTGGTGATGACGTGTTCACATTATTAATTGATGAGTCAAGTGATGTATCTAAGAATGAACACATGGCTATTGTTTTGAGATATGTTGATACACATGGAGTTATTAAAGAGAGGTTTGTGGGAATTGTACATGTGATGGAAACATCTTCATTAGTTTTGAAGTCTTCTATTGACACTTTTTTTGCAAAACATAACTTGAGTTTGAACCGGTTAAGAGGTCAAGGTTATGATGGAGCAAGCAACATGCGTGGTGAGTTTAATGGGTTGAAGGCAAAAATTTTAGAAGAAAACAAATCGGCGTATTATGTGCATTGTTTTGCTCACCAGCTTCAGTTAGTGGTTGTGGCGGTTGCAAGAAAACAATTGGGTGTTGCGAGTTTTTTTGAGAAGGTAGCTACTTTGATTAATGTGGTGGTATGCTTCTTGTAAAAGAAATGATATTCTTCGAGAAACCGAGAGAGAAAGAATAGCATAAGAAATTAATTGTGGGTTAATTATAACCGGAAGTGGGTTAAATCAAGAACTTTCTCTTACTCGGTCAGGAGATACACGGTGGAATTCTCACTACAAAACACTTATGCGCTTGGTTGATTTGTTTTCATTTTTTATTAATTTGCTTGAATATATTGTAAACGAATGCCCTAATGATTCTAGCAGAAGTCAAGCTAATGGTATTTTAGAATACTTCGAATCATTTGAATTTGTGTTTTATTGGCATTTGATGTTGCACATTTTAGGCCTCACGGATTGTTTATCAAGAGGACTTCAAAAGAGAGATCAAGCGATATTAGAAGCAGTTTCTTTGGTGGAATCAACCAAAGCAGTCTTGCAAAATTTTAGAGAATCTAGATTTGATCAAATTTTAAAAAAAGTATCTACTTTTTGTAGAAAGCATGATATTCAAATGGTAAGCATGACAGAAGATAATGCTCATTCAAGATCTCGAAAACAAAGGAACAAAATCACCAATCAACATCATTTTAAGTTTGACTGCTTTAACCCTATTGTGGATACGTTGCTTCAAGAATTTGGGGATCGTTTTAGTGAGGCCAACATGGAATTACTTAAAAATATGGCGGCTTTGAGTCCACGTGACTCTTTCTATCAATTCGACACATCAAAGTTACTTCGGTTGAGTGACTTCTATCCATATAATTTTGTTGATGAAGAAAAGAATAGGCTTGAGCATCAACTTCCCTTGTATCATCATAGTGTTCTAAAAGACATGAATTTTGCTAACTTGAATGGTATCGCCGAACTTGCTAAAGTGATGGTGGAGACGAAGAAACATCTATATACTTTGGTTTATCGACTTATAAAGCTATCATTGGTTTTGCCTGTTGCAACCGCATCTGTGGAGAGAAGTTTTTCGGTGATGAAACGTGTAAAGTCAAGTTTGCGCAATCGTATTGGTGATGATTTCTTGAACGCTTGCGTAATTTGTGCGGTAGAAGTAGATGAACTTCCCAATGTTACTAATGAAGATGTAATCGAGCGTTTCCAAAAGATGAAAACACGTAGAGGACAATTGTAATCGAGGTATTCTTATTTTATGTTTGAATATTTGATGAACTATATTATTTTATTGTTGTTTCATTTTTTTCATCTATTCCTTTTTTACTCACCCGTATTTTATCACTCCTACAAAAAATTTATGTATCCGCCACTACTTGTAATCCTTAATAATAATATGTGAGCAATGAAGACTTGACATTTTTTAACGATTAAGGTGTTATTATTTACACACGTTTATGTAGAGTTTCTCCTTTCCGACAAGCAATTATGGATAAACTTTAGTCGATCACATGCACTTGCAATCTTTTATAGTTTTAAAAATAATTTGTAAATATAATGCATAAAAAGTTTTTTTGGTTTCAAAGTTGTGTAACAGGGATTATAAACTCGGGTTCTCTCCCAATAAAAAATATTTTTTTTCCTAATTTTTATTTGACATATAATTATTTTTTCTTTAACAACTTATAATATTTAATATAAATATCCAAATACAAAGTTTTATTCAGTCTTTTTATCTAGACAAATTGGTTTTTAATAATCCAAACTATGACTTATTGGCTGATAATAATCCAAACTAACAGTTTGGCTGATAATAATCTAAACTTTTACTTTTCTTGTCAATGACAGTCCTAGTAGCGTAATCATCATATATTTACACTCAATATACTCTCGATTCTCACTCGATTTCACTTGTATGTTTCTCCATTTCATTTAAAATCGTAATTTTGAGGGAAAATAAGTGTAAGTCGAATGTAAATTTATGATAATTATGTTGCGGAGACTGTCATTGACAACACAAGTGAAAGTTGAGATTATTAACAGCCAAACTGTTAGTTTGGATTATTATCAGCCAATAAGTCATAGTTTGGATTATTAAAAACCAATTTACCTTTTATCTATATAATGCTTGAACTAAATTAGTATTTTTTTATATTTTTTTGAAATAACTTTATTTTGGATACAATTCATCTTTTAAGTAAAGTTTATGCGTATATAAATGAAAACTAAAGAAAACTGTATTTTAGATTTTTATTAAATTATAAATATCACAATTATTATAAAAAAAGCATAATTATATGTTATAATTGGAAAAAGAAAAGAAAAATGAAAATTAATATATTTCAAAAAGGTAGAACGAGAACTGTTGCACTTTCTTTAAAATGCATTACTTTTTATAAATTATTTTTAAAACTAGAATATTTTTGCAAATAGTACCTTAGAATCTCATTATTAAATATATCTACTTCTTTACCCCAAGCGTTACGATGGATTACATACTTACTGCTATTATTCACTCGTATTAACGTCAATCAATTTCATCCTGAGCGTCTCAAGCGGAGCATCATTGGATTTGACCTTTTCCTACACCAAAAGTCGGATTAAGGTTAATGCCTTGTTCCTTAAGATTGAAAATCTAACCTAAAAACGGGCCTAAAACTCCATACGAGCCAAGCACATTAGACTCCATGAGTCACCAGATTACGATTGTGATCATGCTACATTGTGTTGTGTCTTTTCTAGCAGATCCATTGGTGTTACCCTTTAACAAAAAACATTCAAACCCATCATCTAATAAAATGGGCTAAACAGACTAAAAAGTGTCCAAATTGTACTCTTGATACATACAAAGTTCAAACTACTATATAAACTTTATTTATAAAGAAAATTATTACTGGTTCGACAATAATATAGTTTGTTTAATCAAATTTAACAAACAAATTATGTTGCAAAAAAAATATGACAAAATTTTGCCACCTATAAAGAAATTGTTGATCAGATTTTGGGAACTTATCGATTCACGGATTTTCCAATTGAACTCAAACTGACCCGTTTATAAATTTTATCAACCTTCCTCAAACTAATCACAACTTTGAATAACTTTAAGTAAAAAAGTTGAGATTTATTTTGAAGTTTTTTTTTCAGATCATAGTAGATGGGTCCTTTTCCTTTTTGCAACAATAAATAGTCTAAACTATATTAAGTAGTAAGATTGAGGACGTATTTTTTACCTTGGTATGAACGAAGCAAGTAAAATATTATAAAGTAGGTTAAATATACTCATTTATTACACGTGGTTGCTTAATAAAAAAAATGAAAATACAATAATGTGTAAGAAAAAAATAGATCTCAAATTAAATAATAATTAGAATTCAAATCTTATATTATTATTTTTTTGAAAAAAAACAACATTAACATGATTAGATATTAAAATTAAAAATTACTTAAAATAGGAAAAATTAGAATATTTTAGTACGAAAAAGTATGGTGTTGTCACGTGGCATTAAATAAAATTGTTTATTAGAAGTAGGATTGCATAATTTTGTGTCAGGTCATTAGAAACTAGGTTAAAATATACTCATTTATTACATGTGGTTGTTTAATAAAAAAATAAAAATACAATAATTTGTAACAAAAATTAGATCTCAAATTAAATAATAATTAGAATTAAAATCTTATATTATTATTATTTTTTTTTAAAACAACATTAACATAATTAGATATTAAAATTCAAACTTACTTAAAATATGCAAAATTAGAATATTTTAGTGAGAAAAATTACGGTGTTGTCATGTGGCTTTAAGTGGAATTGTTGATTAGAAATAGGATTGCATAATTTTGTGTCGGGTCACTTTTAGTACGGGTCAAAACAGACTCCTCCTAATTGTTAGGTGACTTCATCAATATATACTGATCAATTGGTCCACTTGTGGAGGCAAAAATTGTACGAAGAATGAAGCGTTTGAAAGCTTTCAAGTCGATAAAAGCCATTAAAAGGTCATTAGAAATGCAGGCGGCCATCACTTGAGCTTATGGAGGCTCAGATCTGTTTATTAAACCAATCGACCAAAATCGTTTCATTTGCTATCACCCCTGTTAACGAACCTGGCAACAATGGTCGGTCATGGTGATGATTGTTAGTGGCGAGTGAGGGCAAAAAGAAGGTGATGGCCAGACAATTTCCATTGTGACTCACCTCTTCCACATTTGTAATCGACTAGAGAAAACCAGCATGGAAAGATTATGAGAGAGAACAGAAACATAGATGAGAGTGCTAAAGAAGACACATTGTACGCTGGTGCTAGATGCCATTATCAATAGAGAGATGAGAAAAAGGTGGTGGGTTTGGCCAAATAATAACATTCCACGTGAGCTAGAACTATTCATGAAGGTTGTGTTTAATATGTATATAATTTTAGGTATAAGAACATTCGCATCAGGTTCTTTATATCTTTATAATTTAACTAAAACCCTTCATTCCATAAAAAATTGTTCATTTTTTAAAAACTTCTCAATCTCATTCTTTATAATTATAACTTTAAAGAAATTGCTAAGAAATTAGTATATTTAAGATTCTAGTGTACATTTCCTTATATTTTAAGGATAAAGAACCTGATATAAGACTCTTATATCTTAAATCTTATTTTTCTCTTTTATAATTTAAAGATATGATATATATATATATATATATATATACTAATGCTAATATGAATGCTCTAAAGTGTGACTATTTGTATAGATAAATAATTACAATAGTTTATTAATAATACTAATTATATTTAAAATAATATTATTGTAGATCTTGGTTTTAAAATCTTGTGTGAGGTACGCCTAGGCTCAAGGCGACCTTACATGTGTTTTTAAGGAAAAAATGGGCAAAAGGCATAGGTTTTGTTGGCCTTAATCGTTGTTGAAGCATGTAGAGTTCGAGTTGGGTTACAAATCTATGGGTCTGCAAGGTCTGGAATTTCAACTAAAGGAGTTTCGGTATGCTTATATTTTGGAGTCTTTAATAAATTAGAGTATGATTAGGAGTTTTTTTATTTATTTTAGAATTAATTACACAGATGTCCATGTGGTTTACTCAAATTTCACTTATGGCTCGTATGAATGGAAAACTACAAGTTCGACCAATAGTTTGCACGATTGTAACACTCATGGCCCCTGAGTTGGATGTCCGTTATATTTATCCGTTAAGTGAGTGTAAAATAACCATAATACCCCTTACATAATAAAAACAAAGATTATAAATCATAAAACTCATCCCAAACACCCACTTTCTTCAACCCAAAACTCCCACCTTCATTCACCACCACACTTCATCCCCCACCACACTTCATCCCCAACCCTCCGTCGCTAGGTTTGTGTGGTATCACAGTGAAAAATCTTCATTCTAGCATGAAAAATTGAATGGATTGAAAGAAATTAATGAAAATTAGTAATGTTTTAGTCATCCAGCAAGTATTTTCAAAACAATGGCGATGTGTTTGTTAACCTTAATCTTAAAAGTTAAACCCTAAAAAATCCCCCAATTTTACACACTTCTAATTCAACAAAGATAATCACCAAATGCCCAACTAAATTGCTTGTGATTACAATTCGAATGCCCAAAACTGTTCATTCCGAAATGGCTGAAATTCATCCAACTTCGAACACAATACAAGATACTAGTCAAAATTCACAAAATGTAAAGAAACAGTTAAGTGAAGAAATGAAAATAAAGCGATGGTTTTTTTAAGTCAGGTCGGGTGCCTAGATCTAGTCGGATCTGACTGGGACAGTGCTCTGGTTATGGTTTACGGTGACAGGCGCCGATGGTCAACGGCGAGCTTGCTTTGGATCTGACTGAAACCGATGGTTTTTCTGGTGGCAGGCGACGATGGTTTTGCAACCGGAGAAAGATGAAGACCGGAGAAAGAATCACAAGATGAATTATGAATATTGAAAAAGGGGCCCAGAAATAATTGATATTATATTATCGTTTTATTTTAGTTTTAAATTTTTTATACTAGGGGCATTTTGGTCATTTTACACACACTAAACAGAAAAACTTAACTGACATCTATTTCAGGGGCCATTTGTGTTATAAACGTGCAAACTATTGGTCTAAACATGTAGTTTCACATTCCTAAAGGTCATAAGTGAAATTCGTGTAAACCACAGGGACCATCCGTGTAATTAGTTCTTTATTTTATCAGTAGAGTAGAGATAATTCCAACTTTCAAGGCTTGTATAATTTATCTAATAAGTATTTGAGTCATAGTAGAGTTAGAATGTTTAGGTCTGTTTATATAGGTCTTATGTTTTCAAGTTATTTATTCAATAAAATTCAAGGAGATTACGTTTATTTGATATCTGGGTAATAATTGGTATCATAGAACGAAGGGTACGCAACAGCAGAAACAACAACAAATATTTGTCCAAGAAAAAACAGCAGTGGCTAGAAAGAAACAACAACAGAGACAAAGGGTTGATCGTGATCGAAAGTAAGAAGGTAGCAGATATTATGGATAAGCAAGAACGAGCAGTGTTCTTATGGGTGAAAAACAGGTCGAAAGCAACAGCAACAAGTCCTTCTTGAAATGTTTTGGTCTCGATTAGTTGAGCAGCAAAACTAGAAAAAAAAACTTGGCAATGTTTTTGGTGTTCTAGCCGAGAGCTATTAGAGCAAATCGCGGGTCTGTTTTTTTCTTCTGGTCGAGAACTGTAGTCGAAAGGATTTATTTCCGGTCTGGGTCTCACAAATGGCAAGGAACATCGTCAGGTTGTTCTTGGTCCCTCTCCTATGGCTGAGAACAGCAACAAAAAAGAACGAGTCTCGAGCTTTGGCTTTCTAGCCGAAATCAGAAGTTAATGACAAGGTGTTTCAGTGGTGAGCAAGATATTGAAAGACATAAGCAAAGTCTTTCAATGATCAGTAAGTTTTTATGGGTGTGCAACAAGCTTTTCAACAAGAAAGGAGCAAGAACTCTGATAGGATTAAGAACCCTGATATGTTGATCACGGAATGAGCAAGAACCCTGATCCGTTCATCAGTGAAAGAGCAAAAAAACCTAATCTTTTGATCAGTGAAAAAGCAAGAAATCAAAAACCATTCGGTTCTGATTAGTAATTGCAAGAGTAAGAAAGCATGAGCAAGATAAGGAAGAGCAAGTTAAAGCAAGAATAATAAAAGGAGCAAGTAAGGAGATGTGGCAGATCCAAATAATGCATTCGGTCTAGTTCGAGAGCAAGGGGATGTGTCACTTTCAGTGCCCGAAGTTAGCTGAATAGAACTACACCACATGGTTGATTCTCATGGACTAGATTTTGAAGGCTTATGGCCTTTGGGAGGTGGTGTGTGCAGTAAGAGCAGAAGTGGATGAAAAAAAGTAGAGTTTGAGTTGGTTACAAGTCTATGGGTCTAAGATTTCAACTAAAAGAGTTTCAGTATGTTTATGTTTTGGAGTCTTTAATAAATTAGAGTATGATTAGGAGTCTTTCATTCAATTTATCTAGTAAAGTAGAAATAATTCCAATGCTTATTTAGTTTATTTAATAAGTATTTGAGTCCAAGTAAGTTTAAAATGTTTGGATCTATTTTTATGATTCTTTTGTTTGCAAGTTATTTATTCAATAAAATTCAAGGCGTTTACGTTTATTTGATACCTGTGTAATAGGTTTAAGAAGCGTTTTCGGTACGAGGACATGTTTTGGGTATCAAGAAATTGTACATCCGTCTTTTTAAATGTGCATGTAGGTAATATATATATTAAATCATATATAATACTTATTTACAACAAAAACTTTAGATAGAGAATGTTAAAAACATATGAGACATATAAAAAAACTTATATAAACACTTTGCTCCTCACTTACGAAAAATGGTAAACTTTTACACTTAACGTTGGTTATACACCGTATTATCTTGGTACAATTCTCACTTTTTAAAACCAAGTTACACATACTCTTCTATTTTTTATATTTATTAGTGTTAATACATCATTAATTTAAATAAAAGAACAAACCAATCAAGAGTTTCACACACCGTCTCAACTCCTTTACACGTGCACTCAAGAATCACAACCCACCGTCATAAGGCACTCCCGTTTGCGGCAAAAACTCATCCCCCATCACAAAATTAGCCGCCGTGAAATTAACCGCGTCCGTCGCGTTTATGACGTGGAATCCCGACCACGTAACCCTCCGACTAGTATCCGACCCGGGACCCGAATTATCAAACTCCGCATAATACGACGTATTCAATGCAAAATCACCCGACCATTCCCGCCAACCGGATCCATCAATCAACGTATCCATGAACGTCTTCATATAAATCGTCCGTGAATATTCTTTCCACGGACGCCCAAGATACGTCTTGGTGGACCCCAAATCTTCAGCCGCCCGGATATTACAGTTTTGGATCGAGGTCCCGGTGTTTTGACCCGGGTCGGTTCTGCCTTGGGCTGTGATGGCGTTGAATTGGCCGGACATTGGTAACCGGGGATAGAGGTTGCAGTTTTGGAGAAGGACGGCGGCGTTTCCGAATATGAAGTCTACGGTGCCGTAAATGTCGCATTCGCGGTAGAATTGACGGAGGGAGTGTGCGTAGAGGGTGTCTTGGTAGCCTTCGAAGCTGCAGCTGTAGAATGTTGATAAATCGGCGCCGTTTCGTAGGGCGACGGCTTGGTGTTTTATTGCTCCGGCGGTGTTGCGGATGGTTATGTTGACTGCTACGAAATTGGGCGCCGTCACGACTGCAAATGTTGAAAAAGTCAAGGTTTTGGTGTGTGAACGAAAGTAAAGAGGTGGATATTTTAATATTTTTTAATAGAGAATATGAAAATGTACTTTTTAATAGAGAAAAAGTCAAGTTTCTTCTGGTATGTAAAAGAAAGTAAATTAATAGATATTTTAATATTTTTAATAGAAAAAAATTAAATTTTACTTTTTAATAGAAAAAAAAAGTCAAGTTTCTTGAATTTAGTCCGTATAAGTACAATGAGGTAAAAAAAAAATTTTTTTATCAAAACAGACCACGTATTACGAAATGTCGGTTGAAATCTAGTCATCAGCTTAAATCTAGCCTTCATGCTAAAATGTAGCTTTCAAGCTGAAATCAAGCATTCGGGCTAAAATCTAGCCACCGGCTTAAATCTAGTCTCAATGTTGAAATCTAGTCTCCAGGCTACGTGAATGTTTTTTATTTGTTTTGATTTTTTTTTTACATCATTGTACTTTAAAAAAAAAAAAGAATTATGCTAGCTAAAATCTAGCCTTCATAGCCGTCTAAGGTGTGACGTTTTTTGATTAGTTGATTTTGAATATATTTATTTTTAATGTAGTAAAACTCAGTATATAAATTGGTAAGAATTTTTTTTTTGATGAAAATGTATATTTTAATGATTTTTCCCTTTCAATAACTAATTAATTACTTACTGAATGTAGCAGAATTGAAAGTGGTCCAGCCATCCACCACACTGCGATCTCCGGTGATAACAGTCTGATTAATCCCATCTCCGATGATCATCAAATAGTATTTGTTCTTCGGAATATTAACATACTCCTCATAAACACCGGCCGTTACATAAATCAAAAAATACCCGTCAGCAGCCTGAGACTTATTCGGAGCAATTGTAACAGCCTCATTAATAGTTGTAAAATTCCCAGACCCATCTTGACTAACCACCACAATATCACTAATCACAACCTGATCACCACCATTATCCGTTTGAAGAAGCTTCCTCCTCCCCACCGTCTCGAAAACCGCTCTCACTCGTTGCGACATTTTCAACGGCAACCGTCCGTTTTCGAACCCGATATGTTGTTTTCTATGGGGAATGGAGGAATGTTTATTCTTGTTGTTTTTGACGCCCCAGCCACGGTTGAACAACGATAGCGATACGCTGTAGAGTTTGTTATCGTTCGCGAGGGGCGCCAACACGCCGTTTTTGGAGGTCCATGAGGACGCGACGGCTTGAATGCCGTCGATGCATGTTTGTGTGTTGGTTAGAATGGCACTAAGCATGGTTTGGATATCATCGGATTTGATTGTGGAAATTAGGGTTTGTGTTTTGTCAACGGTTTGGAAAGTGTTTGTGAGGAAGTCTATGTTGACTTCTGCTAGATATTGGCAGTCTTGAAGGGCGCGGATGGCGCCGGTGGTTAGGGTTGAGGAGCGGCGGAGGTGTTTGTCGATTAACGTGGCGAATTTACGAGCCGAAGAGATGGATTTACGGACGGAGAAGCGGCCGTAGTCGTGGACGTTGGCGGTGGAGTTGGTGATGGGGATGGTTGATCGGCAGAAGGATGGGTAAGGGGTGGATTGGCAGATGGTGGTGGCGGAGGATGGTGGAGGGACGGCGGAGGAGGTGGTGGAAAGGAGGGTGGCAACGATGGTGAGGAGGAAGAGGGTGGAGGTATTGATGGGAGTCATTTGTAGTGAAGTTAATGCATGCAATATATGCATGTATGTGTTTATGATGAATTGGTTGATGTGATGTTATGAGGGATGGATGAGTTATTTATAGTAGATTGAGAGTGGTAATAGTATAGTATGAAATAGGATTAGGGTTGAATAAAGTCAACCATATGCATGGCTAGCTTGAAACCGCGTTTTATGTTTGGTTGGTTCCTGGGATACAAGTATACAACTTGTAAATTTTCAAATAATAATAATTCATGTGTTTAGAATTAGGGTAAGCTATACAAACCTTCCTTTCTACTTGTTGTATTTACTCTCTTATAAAAATAACTTTTAAAACTGTTAATTTATTCTTTTTAAAAATCATTATTTCTAAAACTGTTTAAATAATAATAATTCATGTGTTTAGAATTAGAGTTAAGGCTATACATACTCTTTTTCTTAGTTGTCATACCCCTTTCCCTATAAAAATAACTTTTAAAAATTATTATTTCTAAAACTGTTCTTTTAAGTTTAAAATCATTTTCATAAAGCGTATGACCCTCCCCTCTCCTACTTGTCGTACCCCCCCCGGAAAATAAGTTTTAAATATTTCATTTTACCATATTCAAAAAATCATTATTTTCTAAAGCCATTTCTTTTAAGTACTTTCTATAACATAAAACCTATACCCCTCCCCTCTCCTACTTGTCGTACCCCCCCCCCCCAAACCAAAAATATAACTTTTAAAGTTGTCATTTTGTCACATTTGAAAAATCATTATTTCTCAAATCGTTCTTTTACATAAAACGTATACCCCTCCCTCATCCTACTTGTCGTATCCCCCTGCAGCGAAAAATAACTTTTAAACTTGTAATTTTATCACATTCGAAAATCATTATTTCTAAAATCGTTCTTTTAAGATTAAAAGCATTTTCTATAACAAAAAACGTATACCCATCCCCTACTTATCATACCCCCATCCTATTTGTCATACCCCCACTCATTTTACCCCTTTCAAATAATCATTATTTATAAAACCATTTTTTAAGTTTAAATACACTTTCTATAACCTTAAATGGGTTAGGCTATACATCTCCCCACCCCCACCCCCACCCCCAAAAAATAATTTTTAAACTTGTTATTTTATCACATTCGAAAAATCATTATTTTTAAAAACTTTTTTTAAATTTAAAAACACTTTCTATAAAATAAACACATATACCCCCCCACCCCACCCCGGGTCACCACCGCAAATCCGCCACAGCCGATAAAAAAATTAGGACCTATTTAAAAACACTTTTTCTAACTAATATAAATATTCTTTTTACAAAACATCATTAAAAAAATAATCATATAATGTTTTTAAAAACGTCTTTAAAACTAAAGATCTGATATTTATCCTTGACTAGAAAAGATAAAACTTAAACAACTAACTAACCAACATTGATTAATTAACAAAAAAGATAAATATATACATATATATAAGTGTATATATATATTATTAAAATTTTTATACATAACATAAATATATTATTTAGTAATTATTTATATATATATATAATTATTATTTTATAAGTATATATTTAATATATTAATTAAAAAAATATAAAAATAGGCTCGTTTAGTGAAGTTCGGGCTTGTTTATTGAACAAGCTTATATTTAGGCTCTCGATTCGAGCTTTTAGCGAGCTGATTTTGAGTAGCTCGTGAGCCGGCTTGACTCGTTTACACCCCTACACCCCAGTATCAATTATGTACGGTATCATAAACAATGACAATTAATATGTAACGAGAAACTATGCTCGCGCTTCGCGGCCGAAGGCAGACCAAGATTGAGGCGGTGACACTGACGTGGCTAAGCACAAAAGAAACGTGGTTAAGTACATAAAAGAAACGTCTGAAGTTACGACGACTCGGTTGTGGAGATTGAAAAATAGATAAAAGATAGTTATATAAAGCTAACGATGTTCTTCAGTCGGTGTAGGTCTCATTATTCATGGTATCTGCATGTTACTGCCAATCGATATAACCTAAGATACCTTAAAAAATACTCTTTTTTGAATATAGGGGGTAAACTCAAAACTTTAGAAACTTAAGGGGGGTTAAAGTGACATTTTATAAAGTTAGAGGGGTGAGTTTTGCTATTTCACAAAAGTTGAGGGGGGATTTTGGTTGGTGAAAAAAGCCACCGACCTTTTCCATTTAAGATAGTATGTAATTTGCAATGTTTTCATGATAAAACTGGACCCTAGTCACTAGCGGTCCGATTGGTTACTTTTAGAAACATTGTTAAACCATTATAGATTTACCGATTGGTCGTGACATAAGATTTAGGGAGAAAAAAATCACAAATTTCATGACAGTGAAACCATCTAGCTTTGATTAAACATGAACCGATAGACTAGATTGACAAAATATGTTTACATATTTCATTAGGGCCTCCCTTATATGGTAATTATTTTAGGGCATCTAATTTCAAAGCGTCCAAATGTTTCTGTCTTTTTATATTTAATGTTGATGATTTTAGTGTCATCTAGCTATTTTGTATAATTGAGTTTACTTAACGATAAAATGAGAAGTCATAACAAAACATCAAACAAGTTGATAAGTGTATACTTCACACTTGTTTGATTATCAACTTTTGGTGTTAAAGACACATTGTTGTATTAAGGGGCGAAGCCCACTAAACAAGGGGGTCCGGGGACACGCCCCTAAATAGCAGGGTCCTAGGGAAGATAGCCCCTAGTGGAGTCCAAAGGGCATGGATGGGGTTAAGCGGCCAGGTCAGCTTGGAAAAAAAAATCACTTTTCATGTTTTGCGATGCATCCGAAAATGATTATGGAATTGAGAATTGCTAAAGGATGGCCCGGAGGATCAGTTTGGTCATGCTGACTAGTTTACTCCTCTGGAGTGGATTACCTCTCTGGAGTAGATTGTTTCTTTAGAGTAGAATGACTTAGCAGTTATGGATTGACGGTTGTGACGGTTTTCAGCCAATAACCGTTATAACGTTCCAATGTACCTTTTACCTCATATATACATGCGTTTTGGACAGTATCAAAGACATGGAATTTCCTAACCAACTTTCACATATTCGTTTTTGATATATATATGATTGTAATTCAATTGAATTATGTGTTTTTTTACGGAAATAATTCAATATGAAAGCGAATCCTACGATATTATCAGATAATTTAGGCAATCACAAATACATAAATCATCTAGAATTCTGATATTTAGTCTACTCTTTATATTATATATTTATATATATATATATATGTGTGTGTGTATATATATATACTTTTATTATAAGATATATTAAATATTTAAATATATATATATATATATATCACCAATATAATTAAAATATAACTTTTTTTAACTATAAATTTGTTAGATTATTGTTGTTGGTAGTTGGTATCAATTAGAAATAAAGAATTATGAAACTTGGATGTTCAAGAACATGATTAAAAAAAATCTCAAGTTTGAATTTCATTTTAGATCTTGAAAAATGTTGAGCTTGAAATATAAAGGTATAAATTGGACTAACACGTTTATCGAACTTATACCTATCATGATTTTCTGTATTTATAATATGAAGTAATTGTGATGCCAAAAAGGTGTTAATTATGCATGAATCAGCTGCGAGAGAAATTGAATTAAAATGATATAAGACGTACAAAATAGCGTAAGGGTCTAAACTGTTAGGTACAAAAAGATAAAGATTTTTTCAAGATAAATTTCTTAATTCATATGAAAGTAAGATTTAAACCCATGATATATTCAGATTTTTATATGAGAATGAGAGTTGAACCATAAAGTTCCGGTTTCTAAAAATTTTCTGACAAAAAGATAAGATTTGTATTGTTGATATTAAAGATTATAGTTTTAACTTAATAGGTGGAAGTCAATACCTTTAAGGAAGTAGGTTATAGAAAATGCATCGACAGTCAACGGTAGCATATAATGGGTGGCAATGATTTTGTGTTCATAAAGAGTTATAATACCTTTTATGATTATTTTAAAATTGGAATTTGAAGTTAAAAGGTCAAGAAGACTCATGTAAGAAGTTTGACATTTCAATAATTGAATAACATATATATATATATATATATATATTTAAGGGAAAAAAAACTACGATTGAAGTTTGGTAAGCCTAAATGCAGCCACGCGGTCGTAGTTAGGAGCAAGTGCAATTACAATCTCTTATTTATGTATAATGAAAACAAACAAATATACATACGTGTGTATATATATATATACATACCAATTTCCGTATAAAGCGGATTTTGTGTAAGAAGGCGATATGTATACGCGTGTGGGTTTTATGGGCAAGGGTATTTGCGTCTATTTACGCACAAGTCATTGGCACAAATAACCACACCATGTAAAACAAGATAACGGCAACATGGTTTTCGTAATCAAAAGATATCATTTCGGACATGTGCACACATCCCACTGTGTAAATCATTAGACGCATACACCCGCTTTGTTTAAACGAGATAGCCAAAAGATAGCCGCCCCGTATAGATGGTCTAACTACACAATTATATCGCTGAGTAAACTATAAATCAGTTTTAACACACACACACATATCTATATTTATACTATATAATAAATAAAGGTTTTTTAGTGTCAATGTCACCTCCATATTCATTCTTACCATTTTTTTCCCGCATCTCTCTCTTATTTAATGCACTTATTTTAATAATAATATATATTTAAATAAAATACTAATTATACTAATAAAAATTATTTATTTTAAATTATCAATTATTATAAGAAATTTTAAAATTTAATTATTTAACTTTTATTTCAATCAAATAATAAATAAAAGTCAAAATACATTAAATAGTAATTAACGTAATTTCGAAACCCAATTATATATTAGTTTTTATATATTTTGAGTTTGTTTCTATTCTTAGTATATTTAATATATTTTTACACCTATAAAGATTTTAAAAATTTATATATTAATGTTTTTCAACCCATGTGTAAACACGAGATATATATATATATATATATATATATATATATATATATAGGGGAAGTATCATAAGAAAACTCAATATTTATGAGAAAACCAAAAAATACTTATTTAAGATAAAAAATAATAAAAAAAATCATAACTCAAAAAATAAATCAAAAATTAAAAAACTGCTTCGGAGCTCTTGTTTCCCACGTCGTCCTCGTTCAAAAAAAAAACTCGAAAAATAGTGGGTTTAGCTTTTGGGTTTAAAAACTCGAAAAGTAGTGGGTTTAACTTTTGGGTTTAAAAACTCGAAAACTCGAAAAGCCCTTGTTTTCCATGTCGTCTTATATATATATATATATATATATATATATATATATATATATATATATATATGAGAATAAAATTTTAAATAAAAATAATAAAGTATATAAAAGTTATTTAAGTTTAAAAATTGGTAAAACTATTATTTATAAAAGATAAAAAAATAAAAAGTCTGGCAATTTCTCATGTTTACCCCTATCAGCCATTACAAACTTTCAATTATTTATGAAATTGCAATTACATTAATCTTAACCATTAAATTGATTTGATCAAATATTCTCATATTTTAGTAATTAGTTGCATAATCAATAAGGAATCGAATATGGTTAACATGTATTACTTTGTAAAGAGCTTTTTCTTTTATATTATAATCTATTTAAAATTACTCTTGTTTTTTAAAATTCTTCGTGGTCTTGCATAGTTTGAAGAAGACACTCGCATGTTAATTAGTTACCATGATACACAGTTGCAACGGGTTTGACGTTTCATTATATATGTATGAAAATCATTATGATATCAAAGCAAATATGTGAATTTGGGTGCACATATTGTAGTGTTTTGGGCACACATTTATATACGTGCATTAAATTTATACGACAATCAATAAAACATGCAAAGTTAGACGCGTCATTGTAATGTGTTAGATACGTTGTTTTTTTATTATGCATCAAAACTCATTACAACAAGAATCAAACATCCAAAGTTGAACACAAAATTGTTAAGATCCACCATTATACACATGTCATATGTACAACACATTATAATAATCAATCAAACATTAAAAATTGGATGCAATGTTATAGTGGTTAGACATGTTGTAATAAATTAGATGCACAATAGTAATGAGTTAGACACACTCTTATATACATGTGCGTCCAAACTCATTGAAACAACAAATCAAACATGTGAAGTTAACTGCACTTTTGTAATTGGTTACATGTATTATTATATACATATGAATAAAAACTCATTACGACAACCACTCAAACCTAAAAAGGTTGAACGCATAGTTTTAATGGATTAGACGAGTCCTTGTAATCAACATTGAACTAGACTATGTAAAAAAGTTTTTCATTTATTTAAAATATATATAGCAAGACTCATAAAGAATAAAAAAATATAAACTTCTGGATTTCATATATAACTTATTAAGAAACTGAAATATGTTAAAGATGTTTGAGATTGAAAAATTTGGGAAGACTTGTCTTTTTTCGACTTTGAAAGAAAATCAATACATGTAACGACCTATCTTTGCCTTCCTCTTTCTCTCATTTGATAGGTATTTAGCTTGGTATTGTTTAGAATTTTATCGGGGGTCATTTAGTGCAGTCAATGTCCAGATTTTCTTCTTGAACGCCTTTTAATCTACTCCTATTAATCATATATATTTGCATTTTATAAGATTTAAGACCCAACCTCTTAAGTACAAGTATAAGGGAGACACTTACCACCTGAATATCTCTTAGGGATGATGTGAACTCTGAAGTTTAAATGAGAATATTTAATATAAGTTTAAACGCGATTATTTAATATTCAGGAAGTAAATAAAGTGCACGTCACGTTACTATCCTTATTATCACACCACCTATCACTTGGAAAGGGGTATACCCGTGTGATTGTGGTGGTGTGATAATTAAATGTTATTATTTAATTTTCATTTAAATAAAATAAACATAATATTTAATTAAAAAATACATTAATTAAAATAACTAAAAAAACATTACTAAAAAACCATTAATTCAAACAACTAAAAAAACATTAATAAATAAATACGTAACTAAAAACCTACGGGTGATGTTCTTTGATCTCCTTTTATTTTTTTTTTCAATCAAAAAAGTTGCGCGATAGAGAGTGAATCAAGATCAATGCCAAAAATTTTGATATCCTGCTTTGTTTTTTTGTATTAGGTCGACTTGAACTCTCTTGCGACACCTTCTTTTTTCCTTTTTTTGTGAGACAGTTTGAGTATCGGCCACGATTTCTTGTGGCATTTCTTGAGTTTCCTGTACAAAGTCAAGTGGTGTACCCGGTTGGGACATTGAGGATTGATAGTTAAACATATGAAAGTTCGGGTTTGGTTGAAAGTTAGGGTTGGGTTGAAAGTTTGGGTTGGGTGGAAAGTTTTGGTTCATTTGGTTGGCCATGAACGCGTTATCACGAGCCACATATTAAGCCCAAAAGTGTGGGTTCAGATCGTTACTCATTTTTTTATAGAAAAGTAGAAGATTAGTGAGTAGAAGAGTAGAAAATTAGAAATTAGTGAAAATATATGGAGTAAAATTGGGTATTTATAGTGAGTAAAAATAATATTATTAATTATTATTTATTTATTTTATTCCAACAATAAAAAATAATTGTAGGTCCCTTCGTGTGTGTCGGATCGTCACATGTCAAACCGGGTTGCTGAATACCCGTGACTAGGTGGAGAGTCTTACTAAACAAAGTAAACCAAACACGAGAGTCACAATAAACGTTCTTTGTATTATAAACACTCAACGGTTACAGAGAGAATACAAGCTGCGTACTTAGTAGAACTGAGTTCGTCTAAACAAATGTTCCTGCGTACTTAGCTTCTGTGAACCTATCCTAATTATACAGACCTGATGCCTGCGCACTTAGCAAGTGCGCAGGACCAATTGCTCTTGCGTACTTAACAAGTACGCAGAGGTGTTCTTGCGTACTTGCTAAGTACGCAGGAGCTTTCTCCTGCGCACTTACAACTTAACAGAAAAACAACATACATTATGTAAAAGTAAATACAACTCGATAAACTATTACATAATGACTCTTACATACAAAGACAAATTACAGACATTAGAAATACAAACTAAGACTCTATCCAGAGTGTTGTCACAGGAAAGTGCATCAACAAACTCCCCCTTGACAACAGCTCGGGATCTTCATCGTCTTCAGTCTTCATTCTTCAGTCTTCACAGCACATGTTCCTTAGCTTCCATCTTCTTTTTGTAATCAAGACAGAACTTGATCAACTTGTCGTATTTGGTCGAGAGAAGCTTTGTCCATTCGTCAGTGTGGATGCAGAACTTGTCTGCTAGTACCTCCAGATCGTTCACAGAGAAATTGATGAAGCGGACTTCATCAAAAACCCTGATCACTTCCTTTGGCACTATGTTTCCACTATCTGACTTACCTTTACCCATAACCACAGCCTCGCCTGTTTTTGGATCAACGTACCAGTACCACATGTCACCAAGAATATCCTGAGGTAACTTGCTCAGGGGAATCTTAGTTTCACATCGCACTGGCTTGTATACCAATCTCTTTATGGGCTTCTTAGTCACAGGATGCACAGCGTGCTTATCCTTGACTCTTCTGGGCACCTGAGGCTTGAGGTATTCAAAGTTCCCTGATCTTGCTTCCCGCTGTAGTGTTACCCACAAACCCATTGCTACTGCATTATTCGAGTGACTTAGCAGATCGCGGTTTGCAAGGTTAACTAGGTCGTACTTGGGCAAAGAGTTGAACGCCTCACTGGTGGGTTTCAAGTATTGAACCCCCCAGATCTTTTGATGGCGAACAGCTGCTTGTCCTCCTCGTACCTAACAGCTAAGATCATACCTGTCGCTCCGTGCTTGTCTGTGATAGACGCCTTTTGCCACACGGGAGCTGGACCCATTGTAGATGCAGAAGGCATGTCTTTCTCTTTTGGTGCCTCGGGGTCCACAGGTGTAGGGTTGACTGGGGAGGCTTCAGTTGTAGCTTCAACATTACTTGCCATGTCAACTGAGCCTGTGTCTGTTTCGAGCAGAGATTCGAGCGATGGTATTTCAAAGATCTCACCATCCTCTAACTCGTACTCTAGTTCCCCGTCACCCTTGGGAATCTCGATTATCACATCATCATCATCATCATTCCATTCATCACCAGAGTCGATCTCTCCTTCTTCCAGATTAAGGAGAGCATCGATCTGTGCTTCTTTAGAATAGTCAGGCTCGAGATAGAGAATCTCATCAGCCACTGACTTCCCTTTGTCACCGCCACCACCACCTGAGGTATCACCACCCTCTTGCTGAGTAGACTCCCCCTCAGCCAATGGAACAGAAGAGATGGGCACAATCGCCAAAGCTAGGTGCTTACCTCCACTAGGACCGACTTCAGGATCCTTGTCTTTATCATCATCCTTAGTCAGATCGACTGGATGACAAGACTCGGCACCGGTGGATTTATTTTCTTTGTCTTTCTCTTTCTCTTTCTCTTTCTCTGTCTCCTTCTCCCCCTGAGCACCTAGCTTCGCGGTCAGTTCACCAACTAATTTGACCATCGCTGCGTGCTCTTTTCTCTGCAAGTCCATCCTCAGCTCCAGTGAAGTTCTGTGGCCTAGAATCATTTCGTTAGTCTTCATTAACATTTCATTCTGTGCCATGACATTCTTCAACTGTTCATCAGTCCCCGTTCTCTGGCTACGCAGAATCTTAACTTCATCCGCCAGAGAGTTTATCTGTGCTCGTTGAGCATCAGAATCCTCTTTTGGCTTTTGAATAGTCTTCAACAAGCCAGCAACTTGGGTTTCTAGCACATCGATCCTAGCTTCATTTGGATCCGGATGCCTAGATGATGAGGCTTCGGCGTTGTGGATGGGGGAAGAGAAGATTGTGTCAAAGTCGAACCCCTGTGAGAAATCACCGTAGTTAAAGGGTTGACCTGACGGCTCTTTGGTGGGTGTTGGGATGGGGGATGTAATGATGGGAGTTATGGTTGGGGTGATGGTGACTGACTCCGTGAGAAGTGGAGCAGTCACCGTCACCTGGACGGTTGGAGTAGGGAGGGTCACCGTCACAGGAATCACCTATGTGACCGCCGTGACTGCCACATCTGCTTGTACCAGTGGCCTTCTCCTCCTTCTAAACAGTTGTCGTGCTGGCGTGGTAGATTCTGACTCTGGACTGGCAGCTTCAACTTGTACTGGCTGCACAGTCGGAATCTCTTCAACCCTGGGGATAGCAACCTCTTGCCTATCGCCCCTTTTCTTGTTGGCTTTCTCTCGCCTTCGTCTTTGTAGAGCAGCGTCAGAGTCGGAAGCCGGCTCATATTCGCTGCTCGAGCTTTGTCGTTTTCTTTTTGAAGACGACTCAGGCAGGGTTACCTGTGCCGACCTTCTCGGATGTGCCTGTGATGGTGCGTCATCGGAATCAGAAGAATCTGATTCTGTTGCCTCCGAATCGGATTCCTCAGCACCACCAACACCACCTTCATCATCACCTTCATGTTCATTATCACCTTCATCATCCTCATTCTCTTCATCTTGTTCTTCATCAGAGTGATCATTCATCTCTGGTCCCGAGTTGGGACTATACCAGTTCCAGTCCTCCGGAGCGACGTATGCTTCATTAATCAGGTGGCCGAAGAGTTCAGTATGCTCAGGGGTAGGTTCTACACTGCCTGGCTTTAGAAACTGTGCAAAGACTCTCTTGTCCACCCGTTTTACCTGCAGTCTCTCCCCGATAGCGCGTAGGTTTGGCAGTGCATCATCGATCAGTAGCTGCACAAACCTTGGGTACAAAAGGAACCTGAACCTCTCTGCTGTATTTATCTGGTCATTTAGTGCTTTGAAGATATAGCGAGAGAAGTTATAGCCCCGATTGAGAGACAGGCCCACCATGGCCGCTGCTAGGTCATGACCCATGGCATCTTTCCCCGCTTTCCTGGATGAGATGCACACGATCATGATGTGGGCAAAATAACGCCATTGATCCAATACCCACATCTTCTTGTAGGAAGCATAGTCCCTTGCCCCGACATATCCCATTCTGTGCCTCCAACACCCATCCACGTAGTAATCTGGATAGGATGTCGGGTCGGTGGCAAGGTCTCCGAACTGCAATACTCTCCTTATTGTATCCTCGGAGATAGCAATAGCCCGACCGTCAACGGTAGCCCTTATGACATTCGGGGATACCGTGCAATCGTGCTCTGCAGTCTCCCAGAATTGCTCCAGGTAAGGTCTTGAGACTGTTGGGTTTGCTGAGATTGCATAACTTATTCTTGATCTGTTGAGAAAATCCACAATCTCCCTGTATTGCAAGGCTGCGCCTTTCCATTCTGGTTCGGTGTTAGCCACTAGGTTGAATTCATCAGTGAATGCACGAGCCATAGCCTGCAAACACACACAGAAAACATATTCAGAACAACTTATAACACTGGAAGTAGACACACATGACAAAGTATAGTAGTTACACTTTGAAAAATTTTTCAGACTTAGAAAAAATTTCTAAGTGTTGGTCCTGCGCACTTACTAAGTGCGCAAGATTTTCCTCTTGCGTACTTAACAAGTACGCAAGAAGCATTTCTTGCGTACTTTCTAAGTGCGCAAGAACAACACTTAGCAAAAATTTCTGAAACTTGTAATTCGTTCAAAATGTGGGTTGATTAGGTCGCCACTAGGTCGGAATCAAGGATTCTAACCTATGGTACCATTATCAACACTACACTCGTTCAATTTTTTACCGAGACCCGTCGCCGACCCACTGTCGGTTCAATTTCAATCGACGGATCAATCGAGGACCATTAGATGATTAGGGAGTCGATTAAGGCTTCCTATTAGCTTGTTACAGATAGTAAGTTACCCAAACAACCCCAAATTACCCCAAATTTTGTCGGCATTAACCTAAAAGATTCTAGGTCTATTAATATGGTCCAAAGAGACGATTAAACGGATGAAATCGGTCTAAAATCTCACCACAGAGATGAAATACGATGATGAAAGTATGGACGGGACGAATAGATGATTGGACACAAACGGTTTTGAGAGTAAAAATTGCAGAAGGAAACTTTGGGTTTGAAAGCGTGAAGCTTAAAAAAAGTTCTAAGTCTCTGATATATACCCCCATCTTAATGTTCGTGCGTACTTGTTAAGTGCGCACGAGTTAACTCTTGCGTACTTAACAAGTGCGCAAGGCTTAATTCTTGCGTACTTGTTAAGTGCGCAAGTGTTACTTCGTGCGTACTTGACAAGTGCGCACAACCCTTAAGTGCGCAATTTACAACTCAGAATTTATGAAGATTTTCAAGTCAAATAACGAACAAGATAAAACTATTCATCCAAGAGGATTCAAATACAATTCATGAAGATTAAACATAAAATATTTTTGGTCTTTTTCTGATTTAAACTTGAACTATGCATAAACTTAACAAACTTAAAATCTTTTTGTTCTTTTCAAGATAGATATATACAATCATTTACACAAGCTATTTTTTTTTATCAAAGGTACGAGCAGAGGATCATATCAGGCTAACTTATAGCAAAAACGATACAATATAAACATCAAGGAATATGGGATCATGTCATGTATTACTCTTTATTCATACGTAATAAGCACATAAACAAGTAATTCAAGTTGACAATATTATAAGATTTGAAACTATAAGCATCTTTGTATCACGTTCTTGAGTATTAAGGGATTAATTATAAGATATACAACGTGTACCCCACTGATATGCTATGATATTTTGCACTATCTTCAAGGCATAGCACAGAAAAATCAAGCAAAATCCATAAGGATTATCAGGAATCATAAGATTCAGAATCGAGTGATTCTTTTGTCTTGGTTTCATGTGATTTTCTTCTTTGAATATCGGTATGATGATTCGGGATAATGAACATGGTGTTTGATTATAAGGTAAGGGGATCCAACTTTTATCTGGATTTGATTTCAATGAACCAGGAATGATTCAAGGGTGAATATATGCTCAACGGTTAATGTGAGACATGTCTTGATTCAATCTCTCCTTGCATACTTGTGAGTATGGGCAGTGAGATGAACCGCATTAATTGTGCTAACAACGTAACCCGAAACTGATCTCAAAAGAAAATTATTGTCAAAATCTAACATCCTTTATCTGATAGTGATCTTTTCTAATCTTTTACTCACACACGCTTGCAAACATGGGTTCAAATCACAGTTGTAATTTAGATTTAGTTTCCACACTACTAGTGATTCAAAGACGCATACAGCCTACTGACAATTCAAATTACTTGTAAATAAACAGATTAAAAACATAACAATTTTAAACAGATAAGTAAGCATGACGCAATCATTTCCCATATAAGCAGTCTATGAAGTTTAGATCATTTCTGATGTACTATCATTTCCTCTTTTCTCAAGTTAACTTTGAAATTTTCTCCATTTTCTATTTTTTTTTTTTTTTTTTTGTAAAATATTTTAAAACTAAAAGAACTATACAGAAAATTTAAAAGAATTGAAAATTTAACTTCCATGAATTGAAATAATTTAAGAAAACTTAGTTTTCACTCAGGATTGAACATTCCTATCAAGTTGACAAGATGCTCAAAACGGGATCGATCAAATGCCTTTGTGAAAAGGTCAGCAAGATTGTCATCCGTGTGAACTTTTACAAGTTCAATTAAATGCTTTTCAGCACAATCACGGATGAAATGATGGCGAATCTCTATATGTTTAGTTTTGGAATGTTTCACCGGGTTATTTGTGATGGACATGGTGGCATTGTTGTCAATGAATAGAGGAGTTCCAGTGAAGTTTAAGCCGTAGTCTCTCAACTGCTGCTGAATCCACAGTATCTGAGAACAACCGCTCGCTGCAGCAATGTATTCTGCTTCACAAGTTGAGACAGAAACCGTTGACTGCTTCTTGCACTGCCAGGAGACCAGCCTGTCTCCTAAGAATTGACATCCACCAGAAGTTGACTTTATGTCAAGGTTACAACCGCCATAATCTGAATCAGTGTAGGCTTTGAAGTCGAATGACTGCTGCTTAGAGTACCAAAGACCTAATCGGGGTTTCCCTTTCAGATATCTGAAAATTCTCTTCACATCTATCATATGTGACTCCTTCGGTTGAGACTGAAACCTTGAGCACAAACATACAGCAAACATTATATCGGGTCTTGAAGCTGTGAGATACATAAGTGATCTAATCATCCCACGGTACAACCTGTTGCCACATCCTTTCCATCTCTGTCGGGATGCAAACCATGATTGACTGGGATTGGTGTGCCATAAGTAGTGCTATCACTCATCTTGTATTTTGACAAGATGTCCTGCACGTATTTAGTTTGATGTAGATAAATATCATTCTCTCTTTGACTGACTTGTAGACCTAGAAAGAATGACAGTTCACCCATATTGCTCATTTCAAACTTGGACTTCATCACCTTCTCGAATTCCCTACACATCCCTTCATTGGTCGACCCAAAGATAATGTCGTCGACATATACTTGCACAAGAAGAATGTCACCTCCTGCTTTCCGTATGAAGAGAGTCGAGTCAATCTGTCCAGGTCGAAACCATTAGACAGTAAATGCTTAGATAATGTCTCATACCATGCTCGCGGTGCTTGATGAAGACCATAAAGTGCTTTGTCGAGCTTGTACACTTTATTGATATTATGCGGATCTTCAAAACCGGGAGGTTGAGTGACATAGACTTCTTCATGCACCTTACCATAAAGGAAAGCACTCTTCACATCAAGTTGATAGACCTTGAAGCCGACATATGTGGCATAAGCCAAGAACAGTCGAATGGCCTCAATTCTAGCAACTGGGGCATATACTTCATTGTAATCCAAGCCCTCTTGTTGATAAAAACCCTGAACAACCAACCTTGCTTTGTTCTTCACAACTACATGACGATCATCCGTCTTGCATTTGAACACCCATCTGGTACCAATTGGCTGAAAGCCTTTTGGCAAGTCAACTAAATCCCACACGTGCAACTTTTGGAATTGAGACAGTTCATCTTGCATCGCTTCAATCCAGCAGTTGTCAGTGAGAGCCTCCTTCACAGTCTTCGGCTCTAACTGGGACACGAATGCAGCATGCAGACATGTTTCCATGACACCAGTGTCAAATATCTCTGTGTAAAGACTGGTGTTCTCAGTGATGGTTCTATGAGGAGTCTGAACACCGGCATAAGGATCACCAATAATGTTGTCGATTGGATGATTCCTATGCACCCTCGTCTCCGGTACAATCGGTTCTTGAATTTCTGGATCTAGATTCGTGCTTAACTCCCCCATTTCCTGTGTTCCAGAGGAAGAAGATTCAATGTTTATTGGATCATCTGGAGCTTCATTTCCTACAGTTGTGTTAGGATTGGCTGGAGCGTCATCTCCATCAACAAGAACATCTTCACTGTCATTACTGTCATGAGTTCCAGATGCAGATGCAACATTGGAATCAGGAGTTATAATTGGTGTAGTAGCACGAGTAGAAAAGCTGGAGTCATTGTCGCCACGCAATAAATCATAAACATTTGCGGCGTCTTCTGTAGATAAGTCAGGAAGATTGAAAGACTTGAATAGCGCATCATAATCAAAACCCCAAGCTGGATCTTTTGGTTCTGGTGGAGTGCTGTGTTTACTACAGTCCACTTCGAACGATTCCTCGACAGTACGAGTTCCTATGTTGTACACTCTTTTGCAGGGCGAATTGGCAACATATCCTAAGAAGATGCCTTCCACCGCTTTCGCATGAAATTTAGACTGACGGTCTTTATATTGTAGCAACAAGGAACAAGGACTACCAAAAGGAACTAGGTAATCAAGATTGGGAAGTCGATTGTTGATCAACTCATAACATGTCTTGTTGTGCCTTTTCACAACCAGAACCCTGTTTAAGACGTGACAAGCTGTATTAACTGCTTCTGCCCAGAAAGTGACAGGAAGCTTTGCATCTGACAGCATAGTCCTTGCAGTCTCGATCAGTGTTCTGTTCTTCCGTTCAGCCACTCCATTCTGCTGAGGTGTGTACGGTGCGCTAAATTCGTGGCGGATCCCTCTCTTAAGACAGAAAAGTTCCATCAAATTATTCTTGAACTCAGTTCCGTTGTCACTCCTTATTCTTCTAACTTTCAGCTTGCAAAGAGATTCCAAGCTCAGGATCAGGTATTGAAGAATATCAGCAGTCTCGTCTTTTGTACCTAAAAAATGCACCCAAGAAAAACGTGAGAAATCATCAGTTACAACTAGACAGAACGACTTACCTCCAATACTCCTGATACTTATGGGGCCAAACAGATCCATGTGTAATAGCTCCAAAGGGGTATCGATAGAGTTTTGGAGCTTGTGCTTGTGAGATTTCCGTTGCTGTTTTTGACCTTTTTACACGGCATACAGTCATCTGCAACGGTAAACCTCAACTTAGGAACCCCGGTTACCAAACCGTTTCGGACAAGATGATTCATTTTACGATAAGAAATATGTCCGAGTTTCCTATGCCACAAGATGGAGTCAAGTTATGTCGCTTTTGTAAGCAAACAAGTAGCAACTGATGAGGTGGTTGTTGCCACGCTCATATCGATCTGATAAGTGTCGTTTGATCTTGGTGCTCTCATCAGAATCCAGTCTACAGGAACCTCAAAACCGGGTTTGAGAATCAGGCATTCTGATTTGTCAAACATCACCGAGTACTCCTTATCACACATTTGGGAGACACTCAACAGGTTATGCTTCAGCTGCTCGCAGAAGTTGACATTGTCAAAGCTGACACAACCGTTCGAAACCACGCCTTGACACATGATACTGCCGCCTTTTTCTCCGGAAAAGGCCACATAGCCGCCTCTGAATGGTTTAACGTCTTGAAGCAAGGCCATGTTTCCTGTCATGTGTCGGGAGCATCCACTATCTACATACCAACGGTTAGAGATAGTACCCTTCGGACGTCCCTGCACGAGTAACAAAAGAATTAGTTAGATTTGGAGACCCAAGCCATTGTGGTCTTGGGTCGTCCATCCTTCTCAAAATAAACTACTTCTTTCAACTCACAGTCACGATGACTGTTCAAAATTGGTGAATCTTTGGATGAATTTGGAACAGGAGATTGAGAACCTTTAACTTTCTAGTTCCAGGATCTCTTTTGATTCTTAACCAGAACAGTAGACTTTGGCTCAACCACAGCCGGTGAACTTGTGGAACCTTCACTTGATTGAGTCTTAGTCAGCTGTTCCAGCTTTCTCAACCTCTTATTCCTTCTTCTTCTTTGTGGCTTAGAGAGTCTAGCCACAGATTTCTCACCAGTGCGTGTACTACCAGATGTAGACACACGAGGTACAGCAGGTTGCTTTACCTTTCTTGCAACAGATGGTTTGGCCTCAGATTTAATCTTAGGTTTTCCCATAGGTTGTACTGGTGGTTTCACCACATTCTGCTTTGGAATTTTGGTAGATGGTTTCACTGGTGGCGACCTGGGGATAACAGCAGGCTGTGAAACAACATGCCGTTTCCCTTGGTTCTTAGAAGGACAGTTCACAACAATGTGACCAACCAAGCCACAGTGAAAACAGTTCCTCTTGTCTACATAAGTTCTCTTGTAAGGCTCATTAGATCTGGCCTTAGATAACTCTCCATTATGAGCAGGAGGAGTTGGTTTACGAACAGAAGTCTGACCTTTTTCAGTTTGGTTTTTGGGGGTATAATACTTTTGCAAATTCTCTTTGTAACCAAGCCCATAATGAGCTGAAAAAGCCTCTTTCTTAACTTGGTTAATATTTTTATAACCCCCGTAAAGCATTACCTTAAGTTTATCATTTGTTTCAATGATATCAGGTTCAGTTAAAATGCAGTTATCACCATTAGTGATAATGTTTTTGTGGACTTTTTGTTCAGTCAACAACTCCTCAGAGACTACTCCTTCAGGGCAAGTGTCAACCGACCCATCTTCATAAGCAGTAACATACTCCTCACTAGATGTGGAGTTAGCCTTACTTGAGGATTCATCCTTTTTAGGGGAATCATCCTTATCAGAGGACTCATCTAGACAGGTGAGATCAATGTCTATCAAGCTATTGACAAACTTCCCACTTATTGGTGGAGGAATGGCATTGGTACCAAGACCTATACCCTTCATTTTCCTCACTACTGATTCGTAGTGCTCCACCACAAAGCGAGAGTTTTTCAACTTCTCATTTGTACATTTGAACTGCAGGATCTCATTTTGCAGTTTGTTGATTTCATTGTTCCGTTTTTCTAACCCCCTATACGCAATATCCAAGTGAACCTGTTGCTCACTTTTTTGTAAAGAATATTCACATTTTTCTTTTTTCAACGTTTCAACAGACTCTTTAAAACGTTTTTCGTTTGCTTTGTAATTATGAGCTGCCATAGTTAGGGGTTCGATTTTGTCTTGTAGCTTAGAAATTTCATGCTTTAGCTCTAGACATTTAGAACAAGAAATAACAGAGAAAGGGTTAGAATCTACCTCAGATGATGAACTCTGTGCTTCTCCAATGGCCATGAGAGCAACGGCAGTGGTAGACTCCTTTTCAACAGCTACAGAAGCTTCCTTCTCCTCAGCTTCTTTTCTCTCAGCCTCCATCAGCTCCATGATCTCAGCCATGAGACCAACCTGTGTTTGAGCAATGATGGCGTCCTCTAGATGAACACCCCAATCAAAGTTTTCGTCATGCTGAGCTACTAGTGCATTTGACGAACCACCTTGATGTTGATTGTGGTGGCTAGTGTTGTTGTGGCCGTGGCTGTTTCCCTGGCTAGGTCTGGTGAAACCAGAGGCCGGTGCTCGGTCTTTTTGACACTCACGAGCAAAGTGTCCATAGTTCAGACACTTGTAGCATTTGGCCTTGGATTTATCAAATCCAACCTTTGCATTAGAATGTCCACCAATGAACTTTCTTCCTGTTCTGTTCAGGAAACGCTTGGCCCTCCTCAAAAGCATGGCCATATTCCATTGAATATCCATGTCCTCAATATCATCAGGATCCACTTGGTTAAAGTCTTCTTCAATAGTTTCGGGATCCGTTAGCTTGCCGCCTATGAAATTCTCATACGCAAGCATGCATGATGAAAACAATGCTACATGATCTTCAGCTATTTTGACTATTGCAGAATGGTTAGCTGAAGACGTAGCTGGAGGATTTCTTGAGGTGTGTTGATGATTAGTTCCCAACCCTGATCCGGATGCATAACAAGCATGACCACCACACCCATTTGAGTGGTCTTCTTCATTGGAGTGTCCAGTAAAGAGGGCAATTCCAGAGCCCGATGATTTTGAAGTGGAAGTACGTAGGATATAACTTAAGTTCGCACAAGTTCAGTCTTGCGCACTTGTAAGTACGCAGGAGATAACTCTTGCGTAGTTAGTAAGTACGCAGAAAACTGTACTTTTTACCAAAAATGGTAAGTAAGCAGGACACCTTTTCAGCAACTCTCACCAACCTTTTTCCGGTCACCTGAAAATCGCCGGAGATAGTGAAAAGTAGGTTGATGATCAATGCAATCGAGCCAAAGGATCAGAAAAAGGTTTCTAACCAACCTTTGATGCTCAAAACACACAAATACACAACAAAAATCGGTTTTTGAGAGATTTTTGCTTCTAAAAAAGTGCTTAAGAGCTACCCCTTTTTTATCACAAAAATCAACAAAAATACCTCTTTTTGCTTGTAAAACTCAGTAAAACGTCTCCAAACTCACTTACAACACTCGAATTCAAGAGCAATGCTCTGATACCACTTGTAGGTCCCTTCGTGTGTGTCGGATCGTCACATGCAAGTGGTCTACTAGTCAAACCGGGTTGCGGAATACCCGTGACTAGGTGGAGAGTCTTACTAAACAAAGTAAACCAAACACGAGAGTCACAATAAACGTTCTTTGTATTATAAACACTCGACGGTTACAGAGAGAATACAAGCTGCGTACTTAGCAGAACTGAGTTCGTCTAAACAAATGTTCCTGCGTACTTAGCTTCTGTGAACCTATCCTATTTATACAGACCTGATGCCTGCGCACTTAGCAAGTGCGCAGGACCAATTGCTCTTGCGTACTTAACAAGTACGCAGAGGTGTTCTTGCGTACTTGCTAAGTACGCAGGAGCTTTCTCCTGCGCACTTGTAAGTGCGCAAAACACTTAACAGAAAAACAACATACATTATGTAAAAGTAAATACAACTCGATAAACTATTACATAATGACTCTTACATACAAAGATAAATTACAGACATTAGAAATACAAACTAAGACTCTATCCAGAGTGTTGTCACAGGAAAGTGCATCAACAATAATACCGTTCAACTGTATTATTTTCTTTGAATTGAGGATTAGCTCACGTGAAAAAAAAATCACGTACACAAACGACGCCGTGATTAAACAAACAAGGGGGCAATGTCGGTTTAAAATCACAGCGTGATTTTGGTCTTCACGTAGGACGACGCAGTGATTAATTATGGTATACCGGATGACCTTAAACGAAATTATTTAATATTCAGGAAGTAAATGAATTACTTTTTAGCTATCAGATCATATTCCAATAAATGGTTTAGATCTTACATCTTTTATATCTCTTTTAACTCTATGAATGTCGACTCTCTCCTTTTATTTATTTCATGACCAAAGGTTAAAAAGTGGTTTATTTAGTTCATAATTATTAAGTGGTTCTCATTCGAGTTCATCTTTATATAAATGTTGTATGTATATGTATACGTGTAACGTGTGTATTATATAAAATACTATAAAGGAAACTAAAACACGCAAAGCAACATGTTGAACGCTTTTAATAAAAGTGGTTCATTTAGTTCATAATTATTAAGTGGTTCTCTAGCTTTTATTTGTTTATATGAACATGAATTAGAATAGGATTTTATCTATATGTTTGTTTTGTAGTATGTGCTTTAATTCATATTAGATTTATTTATTCGTACGTTTGATATATGTGTGTGGTTGATTTGTTTGTTATATCATTTTTTAATTGGTTAACTTTACATAATAATAATTAAGTTTCTTATTTATTTTATTTTAGTTACTTAAACTTTTTTTTGTTTCACTAAAGTCAGTGAGGTTTCACACGATATTCCAATCTTGCGCAATTACTAAGTCACATGTTAATTAAAAAGTTTGAGTGACTAAAATATAACATGTGAGAAAGTTGGTTGCAACTTTATGAAATTTTCCCTTATCGTATGCTTGCAGTTGGACCTTCAGCTTTGCTAATGCATGCGACATCTATTAGTTACCTTGAAATCATTATGCATGCGACATCTATTAGTTGCCTTGAAATCATTATCGCATGTTCTAATATAATATTATTATTTGCTAATCACTAATTGGTACCAAACTGTTTAGACACATTATTTGAATTATTATATGTGTACATATTTTTCTTGATTATGTACTAGTTTAAAATCTCGTGTATTACACGGGTTAAATAAATAAAATGTTATATATTTAGTAATAAATTTTTTATACTTTTAAAAACCCATACCAATATATTACATCGGTTGAATAAAATATAATGTAATTTCTTAACAAACACATTTGTCAAAATATGTTTTTTAAAAAATGTAATTTATCGTGACAGTTATAAGGTCTGTTAAGTTAGTTTTTAAAACATTTTTTTTCAACTAAGTATTAATTTTTTAATTTAACTGATAAATGTTAGTTTATAATAAGTTAATTTGATTGATGATATAATAACTATTTATAATTAAATAATAAGTATTCGTAATTAGATTTATTAATATAAAGATTATTATTTAATAGGAGAGAAAAATAGAAAACCTAATATTTAATAGGAGAGAGAGGCGGAAAAACTAAGATGAGAAGTAACCAGAGAGTGACACGTGTCCTAAAGAGATTTTCATTTATTAAAGTAGTAATATACGTTTTTATCCGACTGATAACCGAGCATTTCCACATGTGAGGAACCATAGACACGCCATTGTGGCACCAATAGTGTGATATCATCGGTGGAAATGTGATAAGACCATAAAGTCCCCTCTTTATTTGCTCGGAGTAGCACTTGCCAATTTTGACTAATGATAGTAAGCATACGGATCGATCATATGATATTTTATTTTGTTTTGATGGATAGTTGTGTGTGTGTCTATGTCTATGTCTATGTCTATGTCTATGTCTATGTCTGACACCCCATCACACATTTATGGTACATTTTGTACAATGTTGCATTGACCGATTATTTGTGAGCTTGATGTGTATTTCCCTACTCTGTTACGTCACATGTTCATATGCCAACGGTATTGATGGCTAGTAATCAAATTGTAAGTGTGCTAATCGTGTTAGTAGATTATAATAAATTAGCTAAACGGATCTGTAAACGGTGTATATATTTAATTAAACGAGTGAAAATATGACTTATTATTAAAAGGGTTAATCTGAATATGACTTATTATTAAAAGGGTTATATATCAAACGTAAAATCTGATTATATTTATGCCCTGTTAAAAATTATTACCCATGTTTAAAATATCAATAGATATATGGTATTTAATCAAGTCCTATAAAGCTTTAAACTTTAAAGCAAAAGAGATGCGGCGAAAGTTCATGAAAGCGGCCAAATGTAGGGTTAGAAAAGTCAAAGGTTCAGTGTGAGTTTGTCCGATATGTATGCCCCGTTTCAAACGCCACCCATCTCCTCACCCACGCTAAGACTAGACCCGGTGTACCTTTCGTGAAATTCGAGTCAAGATGCATTAGGTTTTTTTTTCTTTTTTTTAATGCAATAACTAGATATTATAAAATAATTGGGTTTCTCGGGGCAGCACCTTGTTCATCTAGAGCAGTCCACCACAAGAGGAACCCCCAACTGGGTAAACCACATGACCTGATCACAAACACTTTTTTTGCTGTTGTCAGGATTCGAACCCAAGATCTACACTATAGGAAGTGTTGTAGCTATCATTGTATCAAATTACCAACGGTTCAAGATGCTTTAGGTAACTTTTATTTTCTACCCACACACATCTATAAATTGGACCTTTCTAAAATGTCCATACAAATATTATTATTATTATTATTATTATTATTATTTTATCAAAGTATATATGTTTATAAATAAAGTATTTTATGTAGCAGCCCGGATCTTCACCTAGTGATGAGCGACTGGAGTTGCTAAAGCCTAGTGCCACCGGAAGATTTCTTGCACGAAGAAACACCTTTAGCCTCGCCGTAAAGACACCGAAGGGTGTCTCTACGACCCTGCTCCGGCGTGAGAATAAGTAACTTTCGAAGGTGTAACGGAGAACTCCCTCCTCAGAGGTCGTCCCCGGAGAATATGCTTAAGTATGAGTAAAATGTTGAGAGATAGTTAGAGAGAGTTAGAGAGCTTGCCTTCTTCTTTCCGGGCTCTCCCCTATATGGGAAATCTTTTCTTACCGTATTTAATGCTCTTGTCCTTGGCGAGGTGATGCTTGTCCTGGCGACTTAAACAAGATTTCGTTTGGACTCGGGGGTCTCCCCTACATTTTCCAACTATTAATTATATTTCGTTGTAGCTTGCAACTTAAACAAGATGTTTTTCAATAACTTGATTTGACAAATTAATGTTTCTTATCATAGCAACCGTAACATAGATTAATTTACCTTTTTAACCGGCTAGTTTAATTCGAAAAAATATGAGAGATCTTAGTTTACTACACGTTAAAAGAAAACGAGTCGTGTTATACGTGCCCTTAATTTCTCTCATTTTTACTTATCATACCCCATCACTTGAAGTTGTCAATTCATACCATCCGACCCTTTTAGTTGTCAAATATACAAAACTCAATCTTTTGTTTATTTTGTTCTTTAGTTGAAAAAAAAATCCATTTTTATAAATGTAACATGTTTTTTTAACTTTAATAAAATACGTTTATTAATATATAAAGCTTTTTTATACATAAGTTTTTAAGTTTTGAAAAAAATATTTTTCTTTATTTAAAAAAACGTTTCTTTTTTTATCGTTTAGTACAAGCGGTTTTTTTTTACTTTTTGTAAAAGGTTTTTTTTATTTATAAAAATGTTTTTTGACGTATTTATAAAACCCCTTTTTAATGTATTGTATAAAACCTTTTAATAAGGTATTTTACAAAAATGTTTTTTTATAAAAATGTTCTTTTTATAAAAACGTTTTTTAACAATTTTTATTTTAATACGAATGTTTTTTTGAAAGTTTTTTCCTTATTTAAAAAAACATTATTTGTTTATTTAAAAAAAAACATTTTTAGTTTCTTTACAGAAAGTTTTTTGTTTTTATTTTTCAAAAACATTAATTTTATTTTGTTGTAAAACGTTATTTTTAATTTTCAAAAATACGATTTTTTAAAGAAAGTGTTTTTAAACTTTTTAAATTAGAAAAAAATCCTTTTTAAAAATAATAATTTTTCGATGAGAGAAATATGACAAGTTTTAAAGTGATTTTTCTATAAGGGGAGTATGACAAGTAAGATAAGGAGATACGTATAGTTTAATTGAATCCCCCACCCCACCCCACCCCACCTAATTCACGCCCTAATAACGTCTGAGGGGTGGTCTTCCACAGCCCACACCCTTTCATGACCAGGTGGATCACGCCACCCTCTTTCACGCCCACAAACCCTCCCTAATATGCATAAAATATGACGATACATTAAAGAGAAGAATGATAGTTAGCGTGAGGTGATCACAAATTCACCTTTTCCTGCATTTTTAGCTTTTAGTTTTTGGATATTTTAATTTTTTTATCTATAACGCTCTTAGATCTTATGTATTTATCTATTCTCTTTTATATTCACCGCTACACTTCTCTATCGTATGGATCCCAAAATTTACGACTGCTTATTTTTAGTCGTAAATCGGTTGCAAATTTTGCGACCGCCTGTTTCGATCGCAAATTTTAACACTTAACCGATAACGACTGAACGACATTGGTACCGCCTTCGGTAGCATCTTTTGTGTTCGCTCGGTGTAAAACAATATATTTTTGGGCATGTTGCGACTTATTTCTCTTATTTATTTATTTTTTTAAAAATATTTTAACGGAAAATTTTCTTATGTAGTGGTGAGTGTTGTGGTTAACAAAGTAAGACTGTGTATAGATAAAATGAATGTATTGAATCGTGGTACATCTGCCACATCGCACGGAGTATCAATTGAGAATTCCCCGCAGCAACGTGCGGAGGGAAAAAATCTAGTTATCATCAAAATCAAAGTGTTTCTTTTTCAAACAAGTTAATATATATGTGTGTGTGTTAAAATTTGGGGGTTAATTTTGCTGACTTCTTTACTCTATGCATTGGTTGTTCTGTAGATAGAAAATTAAACATAGTTATCACGGAGCTCGTTTAAAAAAAAATAAGTAGAGAAAAAGATGTTGAATGGAATTATTGAGGAGTTGGTGGTTAAAATGAAAAAAGATAAGGTGGAGAAAGATGTTACGGTCAATAGGATGACTACTATTGAAGCAATATTAAATCTATGGCTCAAAACGGTCAATCATCAAGTTCGGCTATAAACAATTTATTTTGAATGTTTGGATATTGTTTATGTTGGGATAACATAATTTTGAAATTTTATTTTGTAATTTGAAGTAGATTGATTTATATAATTTTGAAATTTCGATAAATGATTGTATTTTAAAAATACGAGCATTAATAGCAGGTTTAAAATAAAAAAGTTTCAAAAACATTTTGGTCGCAAACTGAGGCGGTCGCAAAAGAGTCACAGACTGAAGCGGACGCAAAAGGGTCACAGACTGAAGCGGTCGCAAAAGGGTCACAGACTGAAGCGGTCGCAATATTTGGGACGGTTTTTATCGTCGTAAATCCGGTCGCAAAAGTAGGTAGCAGTCGCAATTGGGCAAGTACGACGCTTATTTTCCCCCACTATATTCGGTCACAATACGTCACAACGTTGCGACCGAAAATAGGGTCACAATAACGAAGTTTTCTAGTAGTGTGGTGATTGAAAAAAATAAGGTCAGTATCATCCCAGTATAATCACAAAAGACCTTTAATATCCTCTTAGTTTTTAAATCAATAATTTGTTATCTATAAATCAATATTTTAATATAACTTTAGACTATTCACAATTGATGTAACCTTTTATTATTTATAAGACTTTAATTTAACTTTGTCATTTTCATAGTTTTAGTAGTTAGGTCGGATCCGTTAAACCAGCTAAATTAGAAAACGACATTCTTTATTAGTTACATATGCATCCATTGAGCTGCTAGGGATCGAACCGATTGGTTATTGTTGACCTAGATCATTTTTGACGGATCTAGAGTGGGCAGTGATGATCGTATATTAAAGGTGGGTGACATTGTAGGTGAAGGAAAGGGGGTGGAAGATAGAAGACCGAATGCAAAAAAAAAAAACATTGCAAGTGGTGGAGGTGTGTGCTGCATTAAGAGGTGTGGTCGATCTTTCATGTTAACGCCATTTTTCAGTAACAGTTGAAGAAAGAATAAGGTATATTATAGAGGGAGCGTTACTATACTCAAAGCTGGAAAACGTATCATGTTGATTTAACTATTCGTTTTTTTAAACTTAATGAGTTATTTTTTAGTTTTTTTTTTATCTTGTATTCCCTTGTATCAATATTAATTTTTATTTATTACTTGCTTTTATATTATTTCAATCTATATATGCCAGGTTGTGTGTTATACCCCCAACGCATCATGCGATGAGCTAGGGTGATGTGGAAATGAAGCAGGATGCGGCAACACAACCCCCATGGTTGAATTCTGCAGAGTTAGAGAATAGTGCGGTGGTTGAATGTCACACTTAAGTGTGCGATGAGTGTAATTGCGCGGACACATCGACGCGGTTGGGGATGATGTGACATTGCGATGACATCAACATTACCCCCTCCTACGGCAAAGGTATACCATAGTCTCATTTAATTTTGTTTTATATTTCTATACTTTCTTAGAAACCTATATATTACACGGGTTGAATAAATCCAACTTGTTGTAAACCAGCAGTTTTTACGAAAATTTATATGTTGGATGTTATCAGTCATTGGTAAAATAAAAAATAATAAAAATTTAAAAATTATAAATAACAAATAATTACGGTTTAAGAATTATAAAATTATTTTTTAAGATAAGATATAAATGAAATCTTCTTATGATTTAATAAATTTTAATAAAATATTAGAACAAATTTTAAACATTTAGCTATTTAAAATCGTTATTATTTAATAGGAGAGAATTATTTAATAGAAAAAATATGAGAAATAAAAATCTAGACTTTTTCAGAATTCGACACATGGCAGATAAAATTATTAATTATCAGATAAAGTTATTAGGATTTAAAAAAACTTTAATTTTATACTGAAATCTAATTTTTTTTAAGATTGATCCAACCACTGAATCAATAAAACAATCACTTCGATAAATCTTCTGGTTTTAAAAAGATTAATTTTTCCTATATAAAGACTTTGAATCCTCAATATAGATCCCAACAAAAGGAATGCGCGTTAAATTATATATCTCCGTCCAAAAATTCTAGAAATAGATCCATCTGTCGGTGTGCAAAATATTCAAAGTCTTCTTGTCTTAATGTGATTGCAAGTCCTTGGATGTTAGTTTAATTCGCGTTTGCAGATTTGAGGAGGCAGACAGATAAATCAAAATCCGCCTAATATTACCAACCGTCCTAAAAGAACATATCTAAAATTCCACGGTCGCGGTTCGTCATAATACAAATTATTCATAAGATAAAGACACTACATTTTGTGCATACGTTACGTTATACAAACTACAACGTACAAACATACTACTTGAACCCGATTGTGTCGAATTGAATTACATTTGGAAACCATGATGCTATGGATGATTACTTGTAACAAGCTAGCCATTTCTATGGTTCGTCATCGATAGCTAGTGGAACCGACTTGACCTGCTCAATGTATAGTAAAACTAACCCAAGTTATAAATCAAACTGAAATATACCTATAACAGAAGATATGACTCTTGAGTTCAAAGTTCAAACCTAGTTACCTTTAAATTAGGGGGAAATCACATAAATGTCTACTAATGAAATACCTAAATGGTCATTTTTTGACTACATTTTGAGAAAATCTTGTTCTTAATAAAAGTTACCCTGACCAACCAATCACGACACGCGACATGAAAATGCAAATCTCTTTTCACAAAAATCAAAACACGCGACATGTAAACGCAATCCCTTTTCACAAAAAAACACTCTTTTTATGTCATTTCTCGGTGTAAGTAACATCGACACGTGACATCATTTAGTTGGTTCCACCCTTGAACGTGTAATTTATGTTGGGAAGTGTCCTCAAAAGCGTGATTTTCATGAGTAAAAAAGGCAATAAAAATGATTTGCGGTTTTTTGGCAAAAAAGGCAATAAAAATGATTCTCGGTTTTTGGCCACATATCATATTCTGATTGGTTTGGCTTTTCAAAATTTCAGTCAAAAACATTTAGGTAATTTGGTTGGACTTCTCAAAAGTTTAGTCAAAAGTGACCATTAAGGTGATTTTCCCTTGAAAATTAAAATAAAGGGTAAATTTTATGATCTCATCATAGTTCTCATACTTCTCCAAATAGCGCATAATGTGTTGCTGAAAATCGTACCAGTTGACGGAACTTTAAAACGTAGAACATCTCAAGGTATCGTCGGGTTTCACGCCTCTCGAGTTTTGACACATACTTCCAGAAGCTATATACACCGGCTAATGTCATCAACCGTTCGGAATAGATCTTCCATGTGTACCTGTTACATTGCAACTTCTTTAATTTATCAAGTATCTTGTTAACTATTAACGGATTATTAATAATGCCGTTAAGATATATACTAACCTTCCACTTATTCTTTTAAGCCCGCCATCGGATACCTTAAACCAGTAACTAGGCTCCTCCTTGCACTTTTGAAAAAAATCGGCTATTGTAGCTGATGTCTTATCAGGATGATATGGGTCAATATGGAACCCGGACACACCGTCTTCAATAATTTCAGATGGACCACCATGACACGTGGCAAATGTCGGGAGGCCACATGTCATGGCCTCCACAACAGTAAGCCCAAAAGCTTCATAGAAAGCAGGCTAACATTTCCACAGTAGATACATTGTTAAATAGAATGTCACTATGCAAGTGAATGAGTAGGGGTGTAAAGGAGCGGAGACCGAGCTCGTTTAGGCTCGAGCTCGACTCGTTGATGTTAAAAGAGCTCGAGCTCGAACCAGGCTCGTTTAGATTATAATTATTATTTATTAATTTATATATTTTATAACTACTTTAATATGTTGTTTTAGTTATAATTATAATTTTTATATATAACACAATATATTATTAAATTATTATAATTATTCATCAATAGAAGCGAAAGAAGGCTTATAAATTTACCTGGACGAAAACGCCCTTGCCATCAGCGATATACCGATAGAGCTCCCCGTTTCGGGCCCGGTTTGTTTGGGATGATATCCATCTCATCTGACCATCCAAATTATATTGCTTCATAAGATGATGCATCTTCTCAATTTCTGCAATTTCTTCTCTATCACTTGATTTCTTCACATCATTGTAACCAGCAACAACCACAAGATTTGCATGTTCCCTCAACTTATTATTTTTAGCATAGCACTTGACCAGACCGGTTATATTCTTCACATGGTCAAGCCTTGCCATTGAGAAAATCATGGGTTTAGACGGGTCGGTTATATTGCCACTGCATCAACAATTTAGAGACCGAATTATGGTTAAAATATTAGATTTTGAACATAAAATAAACGACTTACACATGCACATCGTTCTGCTCAGGGTCAAACAACAGCTTCTCGATTGTGGGATGTAGAGATGTAAGTCGTTTCTCCTTATCGGCATATGTAAAGTAAATTGTCATATCTGCCCCTGGAGACACAATGTTGAACTTTGGATCAAAGACATCAATACCATGAACAACCCTGTACAGGCCCGGAAGTGTGAATGCTGAATGATTCTCGTATTGTCCAACAGTATTCTTCCTGCCAGAAATAAGACATATATCATGTATATGTTGTCATCTATGATCTTTTAATATCATTTATGATCACGACTGAGGATTGAACTTACGTTCCTGCGATCTCTTGGTATGTGCTAGTAATGATAAAATCTGCATTGTTCATGGCTAGAAGGTCGGCCGTAAATTGACATGAAAAGTGGTATTTCTCTTCAAATTTCTTCCAATATAAGTCGGAATCCGGATACTTTGTTTTCTCTAATGCATGCGCAATATTGCACTGCATGTATCAAATGTTTAGAGATCGAATCCAAAAATTTTTAGAACTTCACATTTTACATGAAGTTGATGCAAGGATAAACAAAATTATATTTGGGGCTTGGGGCAACTCGATAAAAGCAAGTGGGCGAAAAAGACCTGGCTTAAAATGAATATAACTTTTGATCCGCTGGAAGTTGCGGGCCTTAAAATATGGACAAGAACAGCTTAAAGGGCCGGATGCTGGAAGTTCAGACCGAAGTTCCATTGTCTAGAGCCTCGTTCTTTTTACTAGACGGGTTTCCCTAAATGTCACTATTTTGATTGATTTTGTTTTAGTTGTAAAAACATGTGAATCGCGGATTTATTTAACTCACAAGTTTATTAAGTTATTTGATAATTTAACTTCAATTGCAGGCTGTCAATTTCATTTCTAAGATTTGAGGATACCACAAAAAATTAGATTTTCCTTAAACAAGACCAAGTAATGGTTTTACTCGTTAATAAATTTATCAACTTTTCTCGTAAAACGCATTCTCTATTATATTTTGTGTTTCTGCTCTGCATCAGTTTTCAACATAATTCTTACCTGGGTTACTCCCAGTTTATTAGATAGTAACGAGGCAACTAGATTCCCGTCACTGTAGTTTCCTATTAAAAGATCTGGAACACCATGTAACTCGGCTGCAATTTCACTTGCTGCATCCTGATAATGAATCAAACACGATAATGGTTGTAAAAATGTAAGATTATTAACAATAGAAAGTTTTGAGAATCTAATGAACGTGATTGAATATATTACCGTTGTAAATGCTTCCAAATAAGGCCATATATCAAACCTTGATATCCATTTACCAAGAATCCCTTTCTCAGTCTTAAAAGGGACACGCAAGATATATGTATATTCGGTACCACTGACTCTTTCCAATCGTTGGTTGCATGAAGTACCTTTGGCATTAGGTATCAATCGAGTGACCTTGAATAATAAGTAAATTGGAATTAACAAAAGATGCCCAACCCGTAATTAGGAGTGTTCATAAACCGTTGATACTGACTGAACCACCCAAAATGAAGCAAAGCAAGTCAGGTGGTTTGAGACTTTTATGATACGGTTTTGATGGTTTAAAGTTGAACCGATGGTTTGGAACTTGAAAGCGGCCATTTAACCTTTATTTTGTATTCTTTTCAATTTAAGAATATGAAGTTCATCAACCATCATTATCATTTAAAAATTTAAAGAAACTAACGATTTTGAAAAAAAATGATTAAAAAATTGGCTCAAACCGTTAAAACGGCATGTCAGGCCAACCCACCAACCTGACCAGTTCGGTTTGTCGTTTCCTGAAATCGTAGTTAGCGGTTCGGCCCTTTTTTCTCCAAAACTAACCGAACCGGACCGTGAACACTTACAATTGTATCAAATTGACTCTCATAATTAATAATACTTACAATCAGAATCTTGGGTTTGATATCCAGTCCTTGATGCCTTAATTTAAGTAACATTTCATTCTCCAATGAACGTACTTGATCCAATATATACACAACCTTTATTCCAAACACAAACAATAATTGTCAATAACTATAACATGTAACAAATAAAATTTCATAATCATACATCAAATTAACCATGGACGGATGCACCTGACCTGGCCACCAGTATCCGGCAAACCCAAAACATTAGCCTGCCCAAAGTAACCATGAACAGATAACACGACCACGTTGAAGATCATCGGCATCTTTCCAAGAAACGTTTCAAGAGTTGAAGGATCAGGTGCTTGAAGAATGTCGGAGAGAAGATGCATCATGCTCAAAACTCTTTCAGAATTATCTCCCCAGCCTCTTTCAAACCCCATTCCTTGCAATCTGCATCACAACAGTTGACGATTAAAGTCCGATTTCGCATTTTGATGACTGTAATCTTTGATTGCAGTGGGATATATTATATATATACTGACACGTATTCGAATTCGGAGTATGGCGTATCAGGTGGTAGCTTGGAGAGATGATCATCCGCCTTTGCTAAAGAAGATTCGAGTCTAGACATTGTTTGGATCCGATCATTCAACATCATCGCCTGCGAAATCCTTAAAAGACATTTTAAACTGACAGCACTTATTCACTGAATCATACATATATACATGAAACATAATCAATGTATTGAACTCACGTATCCTTTATGTTTATGGGCACGAAGGAAATCCAGAAACGGGTCCATGGAATCTTTGTTGCGGAACATGATGGAGGAGAGGTGGCGGTTGAGGAACTGAACTCCATTGCCGATGGATGAAGATCGTGACATCCGAGGAAATGTAGCATTGAATGGTTCAAGATCCAGCTCCAGCACAAAGGGGTTCCTACTCCTGTAACATAATTACAGGGGTTCTATTCAAATCCTGATAAATTATTAAGTCATATATCAAGGGTCCAGACTCAAGAGCTACTCACTCGCCGTTCACGAGTTCCTCTTTGAAAACTAGGTACTCGGAAACACTCAGTTCCTCTATGCTCAGTTCATTGACATTCACACGCAAGAAGTCCCAAACACCGGGCCTTGGACGAACAGCTAGCGCCACATATGGAGGAAGAATTATGCCTTCCTGTAACGGAACGGAAATATGATCAATGTTTTTAGAACCGGACAGTACAACGAACTGGCCTCTTTACCGGACCAGTGGGTTGGACCGGCCGAACCGGGTTTAATAACTGGACTATAAACAACAGAAAAATAAATCTATTTATATATATTTAATTTAAAACAAAATATGAAAATATTTTATGTTTTGGTGATTTACAATTTTAATTAATAAAAGATGAAGACTTAAAAAAATAAAATATGGATTCTAGAATATTAAATTAACTAGAAAATGAGATTTTGTAAGAAAAATAAATAAATTTGTAATCCGGTTGACCACCTGGTTCGGTTTAGGGGTGTAAACGAGCCAAGCCACTCGCGAGCTACTCGAGATCGGCTCGCTAAAAACTCGAATCGAGCCGAGCTTAAACGAGGGTTGTTTAGTAAACGAGCCCGAGCTTAATCTTTCATTTATATAATTATTTTTATCCAACGTTTTTAGAACCAAGTCGAAACCGAATAATGAACCGGACAAGGTAATAAATAATATAACACATAGATACGAAATATAAAAATATTTTATGTTATTGATTTAAAATTTTAATTTCAATTACATATAAAAGCTTAAATAAATAAATAAAACTTAGAATACTAAATTAATTAAAAAATAGATAAGGAAGGAAAACAAATTAAAAAAAATTGAAATCAGTCCGACCAATTCGTCAGGTTCACCGGCCCGACCAATAACCGGTCGGTCATATGAAAACGTTTCAAACGGTTGAAATAGACATAATCCAATCGGTTCTATAACCGGTGACAGAAATATATGACCTGTGAGGACTTGAGGATTTCACCAAAAGGACCATCAGCAAGCTTTTGGCGGGACGTTTGATCTCCGATGAAGTTTTCGATCTCGTCAAGTAGGTGGTGCGGCTGCAATATGCCCTTCCCTTGATCCACATACCTACAGTACACAAACAAACACATGAAGATGATCAGTTGGCAAATTGAAAGCAAAATTACAGAAATATATATAATATACCTAGAAAGGAGAGAGACGAGATCATTGCGATGAGCGGATAGAGATTCTTCAAGACGCTCGCGCATGCTTGGTGTTCTTGTAAGCTTAGGGGTCACCATTGATCCAATTATCTGCAAGTTAAGATTCAGTAACTTGACGATTTGAAGGTACGGAGAATTGGAGATTTATGTTTGAATGTTCATTGGAACTTGAGAGATCAAACCGTCAACATTCAGTCTACTTTTATCATGGTGATGACATCTGTCCTGCTGGCTGGTTGTGCATGCAACGGTGGCAATGTTTTTCAACCTCATTAATTTTACATGAAAATGAAATATATAGTATATTGTCTTGAATTTATTATGAGAGATGAATTGCTTAAATATTTAATCATAAACTGATTAATTTAATAAAACCAACATTCAAGCTTTATGAATATAAGGGTGAGAGGGGCGTAATACTCGGCTTGGGTCGAGTAAATGGGGTACACCGTCTCCTTTGATTCGAGTTTGGGTGTCGGGTTGTTTGGCCGAGTATTTTTACTCGTGTGTGGAGTGCTTCGGTGGGTGTAGCCAACGGCTATAATGCCGTTACACATTAAAAAATAAATAAAACTTTATATACATATATCTCACCCTTCCCCTTTATTTAACACTCTTTTCCACCTATATATATCTCAACTTAAACCCAATTTTTTTTAATAAAATGTGTTCATCCGATACTAGCATTCTTGGTCTGCCTTCGGGATTATCCGATTCTAGTGGTTTTGATGATTTTCTTTCCGACTCTTCCGAATCAAGTGGCATTGAGTTTTTGTCCAAAGTCGCCGTCGCGGCTAGTGGTTTTGATGATTTTATTTCCTACGTGTTGGACCCTCCAACCAATGAAGTAGTAGACGACAATGTAGTTAATGAATTGCGGGGTCAAGAGACACACTTTAGACTATGATATGATCTTGTTGAACATTTTGCTACACTACCGAAGTGGGCCAGCAACGATTCTGAAGACAATTATGTTTAATTTCTATGTTTTTTTAATTTGTAACTTGTTATCGTATTTTGTTATTTTTAGTTGTCTTTTGTATTTTTAATTAATAAAAAAGTATGTTTTCTATTTAAATGTTTTTTTAAGTTGGTGAGTAAATGGGCAGTTTGAATAGAGTGTTTCCAATGAAATTTGAGTAAATGAGTAGTTTAAGTAGTTTTGAGGTGACAGAATTCTATTGGGCAATTTGGTGAGTAAAATTGTTGGGTGATTAAGGTGCATGTCACACCCTGAAATCCATAGCGGTTTACCCATGGGTCGTGACTGTCAAGTATCATCGGTCCTGGTCATTTCAAACGACCTCTAAATAGTTTTTGAAAAGTCATTCCGTTTGAACATCATATAACATAAATAAGTTTACAGAGTTTGAGAAACTGCGGAGAATGTAAATGCGGATGCAAAAGTAATGTATCAAAATACAGAAGCATAAAATCTTTAGATTCTCATAAACCTAAGCTTCTAATAAAAAAACATACAATATGACTCCAGATATGCAATCCTAGTCCTTGTGCGAATGCTTAGCGACCTGATATAAACATGCTTAAAAATGTCAATACAGAGTTGGTGAGTTCACAGGTTTAAACTCTAAACAAAGAAATGAAAACATTGTAATAGTACGTATTTCTACTAATGATTCGATTGTGGATCAGACAATATACAATAATAATATAAGCAATTCATTGAAACCGAAGCTCAACGAAGGAATGCAGAAACTAGCATTTTGCCTCTTACGTGCCCAACACGCAACGGATTAGGTTAATGATGCACCCGTTAGACCTCCATTCAACGTTAGCGCGACTAACCCGTGTGAGGGCTGTTAAACCTAATAGTACTATTCATGATTACCTCGCTTGGGAAAGTTGTAGAGTCATATCTTATGTATAAGCTGTTGTCATTTATTGTATGTTTAAACAGTTTTAGACTAGTTTACTTTATGTCATTTCATTAAATGTAATTTCAGTTTTCTGTAATTTACTGCTTTATTAGCTAAGTCTGGGCCATCGAAACTACTTAGTTTCGATTGAGTTTGTTCAATCGAAACTAGTAGTTTCGATAGATGGTAGTTTCGACAGTCTGTGTATCACTTGTAAATGGTCAATCGAAACTAGTAGTTTCGATTGAACATAGTTTCGATACCTGTCACTACTATAAATAGCCTAGTTTGAGAATGTTTAGGGTGTGAGTAGCGGCTGTAACCTTGAACCTTCTCTTTCACATTGTTCTTGAATCAATACAATTTGCAGTTGTTTATTCACTGTGTTCTTACATTTTCATACCATTTGCGTGTTGATTCATAGTGTAGTTAGCCTGTTATCTTCACCAACACTGTTTCTATCATCTGCTTCACCACCATACACACAGTTTCCGCCTGTGTGTGTGCGTAATCGATCAAGTTAGTGATTTCAAGCGAAATCTGGACCTACAATTGGTATCAGAGCTTTATGCTCTAGTGTTTTTGAGTGTTATCAGGTTTTGTGATCGATTCTAGGTGATTTTTGAGGAATTTGTGAGGTTTTGTTGAAATCTGCACATAACATCTCAGACGTACTGTTTCATCGTTTTCAAGGATTTTTGTTCGTGATTTCAAGAATCAGAGGTTGGATTAGTGATCAGGAGTGTTAGCCAAAGGTTTTCGCTGGATTGGTTTGTCATTTCTGAACTATTGATTTCTGGAGCTTGTCATCAATGGAGTATTTCTGAGCTTGGAGAAGAAGGCATCGAAACTATTGGGGACAGTTTCTGATTTTTGTTGATCATCGAAACTTCTTGTCTACGTTTTGTCGGGAGAAGGTACTATCGAAACTAGACTTTTTGTCTTATATAGAAACTGTGGTTATCGAAACTTGTCTGTGAATTTTTCAGTATCAAAACTATTGTTTCGATAAAAGCTGGCTTATTGAAACTAGTTGTTTCGATAAAAGTTGTCCTATCAAAACTAGTTGTTTCGATAAAAGTTGTTCTATCGAAACTAGTTGTTTCGATAGAAGTTGTTCTATCGAAACTAGTTACTGTTTTAGTTTCGATTCCGAATATCATGGCCACTTCATGTTCAACAGAACATTCTGGGGGAAATAGACCACCTGCTCTTGTATCCACAAGAGAATTTGATGACTGGACTAAAAAGATGAAGCTTTTCTTTCAATTTCACGATTATACATTGTTGAGTTCTATCACTGATGGCCCCCACAAGCCCGTAACTACCACTGCTGATGTTCAACGTCCTAAGTTAGTATCTAAGTATGATGAGAAAGATCTTGCCTTGATTGCCCGAGACAACAAGGCCTACGGGACTATTGTCATGGCTCTTCCTATGGATATTTTCAACATCTTTGCCGAGTACACAACTGCCAAAGACTTATGGGCTGCATTATGCATAAGATATGAGGGAAGTGAGGATGTCAGGGAAAGCAAAAGAGATCTGATCAAGAAACAGTATGCGATGTTCAGCAGTGTAAGGGGAGAATCAATATCTGATTTGATCAACCGTTTCTCAAGCATTGTATCAAGGTTGAAGGTAATGGGAGTTGAGTACCCTACTCTTGATCTAAACAAGAAACTCCTAGATTCTCTTCCTGAGGAATGGAATATGTATCGAATCATGATCAAAAAGACTGAGAATCTGAGTGCTCTGTCTCAACAGGAAGTCTATAGCATTCTTGAATCTTATGAAATTGAGATTAAGAAGGGAGCAGTCACCCCGTCAAATCAGTCTGGAAACACAGCTCTTATTGCTGGATCAAGCTCATCCGGTAGCCCATACTTTCAGACTGATGTCCCTTCTTCAGCTGCTGCAATTAATTCTACCAGCTCCTCTTCTCCTCAAAAGACTGTCACCATGATTCCTGATGATTATGTCCCAATCATGACTGCTTTCATGTCGTGCTATGATGCACTGATCTCTGGAAATCTAACATCGGTTAGCTTTCAACCTGATGACTTGGAGCAGATTAATCCTGATGATTTGGAGAAAATGGACATTGATTGGTGCATGGCCATGTTGACCTTAAGAGCCAAAAGATTCATCAAAAGGACTGGCATAGACAGATTCAAGCAGGGAAAGACACTTGGATTTGATATCAAGAAGGTGAGATGCTACAATTGTGATCAGCTGGGTCACTTTGCCAGAAACTGCAAGGAGCCGTCCTCCAAGGATCAGCAAGAAAAGAAGATTTCCTCTGGAAAACAAGCTGCCAATCCTTCAAAGACAAACACATCTTCCAGTTCCACAGCTCTTGTGTGTCAAGCTGATGGACACTATCATTGGGGAGAACAAGCTGAGGAAGCTGCTGATAAAGCCTTGATGGCTGATGTGGAGGACACGGGCAAGTGTGTCATGATTGAACCTGCTGAGGATCTCACTGCTGTGCCTGCTGAGGTTATTTCTAAACTTTGTAATTCCAGATCTTGCTTAAATGAAATTCAAAAATACAGATTCATCAATCAAGCCTTGATTGATGAACGAAATCACATTAAGGTGATGTATGACTCTGTTGCCAAAAATGAGAAACTTTACTTAAAGAAAATTCGTGACATATCTGGTGAAAATCGTTCTTTAATTGTTCAACTCAATACTCAAACTATTAACAATACGATTTTAACTGAAAGAGTCCAAAAGGCAGAAAAAGCCAAATTACAGGTTGACCACATGGATATGGATCAGAAAATTTTGTTTGGAATAATTGATAAACAATTTAATAGAAAAGGCACAGAAGGTCTTGGGTATAACTCTCATCCACATCCTTATTCTAAATCAGGGAGATTTGCTGATATGCCAACTCCACATGTTCTCACACCTTTTGTCAGCACATTATCTCCTGATGATTATATTACGTCCTCTGATTCTGACAGTTTTGCTTCTTGTGCAGAATTAAATTGTGAAAATTCCGAAGATGATTGTGATGAGAGTACCAATGACAGAACTATTTTAAAATAACTTGAGTCGGATGAATGTAATAATATGTCCGTGTCAAAACCAAATATTTGTGAACACATTAAAAACTTGTATTTTGATTCTATGCCTGCTGAGCATACGGGTTTGGGATGTGATGTTTCTAAATTTAAAGATGCTTTACCTTTTGTTCCTAAGTCTTTGAATGTTATGCCATGTGTTACCAAGTTTAAAAGTGCAGGATTTATTGTGAATGATGTACAACGTGAAACCATGAGCAACATGGACTTTTTCAGATTAAAGGAAGCACATCGTCTTCAAGACAAAGTTATTGATGAGAGAACCGTCTCATGTTCAGACTTCTCAACATCACAATCATCTTCATCTTGTGATGACTATTACCAGGCTAAGATATCTTATGAAAACGTTTGTTTTAGTTATGGTGCCTCAAATCATGTTTCAAAAAGTTGTAAATTGACAACCACAAATTCTAATGAAGAATCGCCTTTCAAAAGTTCATTAAATACATATGTGTTGCCTAAGTCTTCTCACAGTAGGAAATCTAGGCGTAAAAGAATTAAAAATGTTAAAAATTATTTGAAACGAACTTGGAAAATTAAAAATAATGTTCTATTTGATGACCATGCTTCATCAAAGGATGGTTGTAATTCTGATTCCAATGAGAGGTCATATCCTGACACTAAAATCTCTTGATTGAAACAATTTTGGTCAAAACGTATAAATGGTTCGTTGTGTATAGGGTCAATCAAGAAGAACCGGTGATAACATCTGGCATGTAGATAGTGGATGTCCAAGACATATGACTGGGCACTTTAACTTGTTGCAAGATTATCATCAAATTGATGGGGAGTATGTTGCTTTTGCTGGAAACCCAAGAGGAGGAAAGATTGAAGGACAAGGAACAGTATCAAATGGAGTAATTAGTCTGGAATTTGTCAACTTTGTTCCTCAGTTGAAATACAATCTGATGAGTGTTTCACAGATTTGTGACAAGAACTTTTGTGCTTTATTCAATTCAGAAGAATGTCTTATCTTGAAGCCGGGAGTGGTGATTCCGGAAGAACTTATTCTCATGCGTGCTCCCACAAGATACAACACATATAGCTTGGATATGAACAACCCATCGGGCATTGAATCGTGTTTTCTCTCAAAGACTTCCGAAGATGAATCTTTCCAGTGGCATAAAAGGTTGGGACATGTCAATTTTAAAACAATGAACCGACTGGTTCGAGGCAACCTAGTCACTGGATTACCTCTCAAAGATTTCACTCCTATGGAACACTGTATCTCATGTTCTAAGGGAAAACAGCACAAATCTTCACATAAGCCTAAAACCACCAATTCCATTGACTCTTCTCTCCAATTGCTTCACATGGATCTTTTTGGTCCAGTGAGTGTCATGAGTCTTGGACGAAAGTCATACTGTCTGGTGGTAACAAATTATTTTTCTCGATTCACTTGGGTGTTTTTCCTAGCCAAGAAAGATGAGACGCCAGAGATTTTAAAAACCTATCTGCTTCAAATTGAGAACCTCTTCAATCTAAGTGTGAAGACTATCCGCAGCGATCATGGAACAGAATTCAAAAATGCAACTCTTGATTCCTTCTGTGAAAGCAAAGGAATTTCTCAACAATTTAGTGCACCTCGTACTCCTCAACAAAACGGTGTAGCTGAAAGAAGAAACCACACTTTAATTGAAGCTGCACGAACTATGATTGTTGACTCTAAGCTTCCCGTGACTTTCTGGGCTGAGGCGGTCAACACTGCATGTTTTGTGCAAAATCAGGTTCTCATCACTAAAAGTTGCAACAAGACACCTTATGAGATCATGTACAAGCGCAAGCCAGTTATTGATTTCTTCAGAAAATTTGGGTGTGTGTGCACAATGCTGAACACTTCAGATCAGCTCAACAAGTTTGAAGCCAAAGCTGATGAATGTTATTTTGTTGGTTACTCATCCAATCAACGTTCTTTTCGTGTATACCATAATAAGAAAAGGATAGTGATGGAGTCCATTGATATCAATTGGCATGAAAACAATCATACAGACGCAGGAGACGGTCCCAATTGGCTCTTTGACGTCGATTCAGTTTTTAAGTCATTTAATCTTCATGATTTCTCTATTGAATCAACTCATGCTAATCCTTACTTCTCTGTGAACAATCTAGGGAACATAACTGATCAAGACTCTTCCTCATCTCCTCAGGTTGAAATTTCTGTGGTTGCTAATGCTGAATCTGATATGGAGTCTTCCGGTTCTGGTGCAACAAGTGAAACTGTTGAAGACAGCTCCATTCCAATAGTAGATGTTGCACCACAATCACCTGTTAAAAATCCTATTAATGATATTGCCGATCCTCCTGCTGAAAATCTTACCAATTTGGAAGAAGTCGTGGAAGAAGACGAAATTCCTCAACTGCGAATTCACAAGATTCATCCCACCAATAACATCATTGGACCACTCAATGTGGGTGTTAGTACCCAAAGTGCCTATGAAGCATTCGAAAACAACATGTTTTCTTGCTTCATTTCTCAAGCTGAACCAAAGAACATCAAAGCAGCTCTACTAGAAAACAGCTGGGTGGAAGCAATGCAGGAAGAGCTACAGCAATTCTCAAAGCTGCATGTGTGGAATTTGGTAGATCTTCCCAAGAACAAAGTTCCAATCGGCACTCGTTGGGTTTTTCGCAACAAAAAGGATGAAGGCGGCATTGTGATTCGAAATAAAGCTCGTTTGGTGGTTCAAGGTTTTTATCAAGAAAAAGGGATTGACTATGAAGAAGTCTTTGCACCAGTGGCTCGCTTGGAAGCCATCCGAATGTTTCTTGCCCATGCAGCCTACATGGACTTCACCGTTCATCAAATGGATGTCAAAAGCGCATTTTTATATGGCAAAGTTCAAGAGGAAGTTTATGTCAAGCAGCCGCCGGGTTTCATTGATCCTAATTTTCCAGATCATGTTTACAAGTTAGACAAAGCATTGTACGGTCTTCACCAAGCACCTCGTGCGTGGTATGAAACTTTATCAAAGCATCTGCTTGAGAATGGTTTCACACAAGGAGCAATTGACCAAACTTTGTTCAAACGGAAGGATGAAAAGGATACAATCATGGTGCAAATTTATGTGGATGATATCATTTTTGGATCTACAAATCCCCGTCTCTGCAAAGAATTTGAAGAAGTGATGCGATCTAAGTTTGAAATGAGCTCCATGGGGGAAATGAAGTTCTTTTTGGGACTACAAGTTGATCAGTATGAGTCAGGAATCCTTATCCATCAAGAAAAATACGTAAAAGAAATCTTGACCAAGTTCAAAATGGCTGATTTCCATCCAGTAAAAACTCCTGTAGAAGTTCGACATTGTTTGACTCCTGATATGGATGGTGAAAGCGTTGATCCGCATCTATATCGCTCTATGATAGGATCTCTCATGTATCTCACGGCCAGCAGACCCGACATCATGTTTGCAGTGTGCTTGTGTGCATGTTTTCAGGCTAATCCTAAACTCTCTCATTTATCTGTTGTCAAACGTATTTTAAGATATTTAAGGTATAAGCCAAAATTGGGTCTGTGGTATCCTAAAACTGACTTGTTTGATCTCGTGGCTTATTCAGATTTTGACTACGGGGGTTGCAACTTAGACCGAAAATCCACTTCTGGAGGTTGTCAATTCCTTGGCAACCGCCTTGTCTCATGGCAATGTAAGAAACAATCCACCGCCGAAGCCGAATACATTGCCGCAGCCCTCTGTTGTTCCCAAGTCAGATGGATACACCATCAGATGCTTGACTATGGGATCACATTCCATGAGACACCCATTCTATGTGACAACACTGCTGTTCCCCATATCACCAAAAACCCCGTTCAGCATTCCAAAACAAAACACATTGAAATCAAACATCATTTTATCCGTGATTGTGTGGAAAAGAAGCATATTCAAATTGTTGAAGTCAAAACTAATAAACAAACCGCAGACATCTTCACAAAGGCTTTTTGACTCTACCAGATTTGCCCAACTGGTGGAGATGCTTGGAATGATCAACTTTCAGTAAATTGTGTAAATAGTATTTTTTTTTAATTCTGTTTAAATTGTCTAAGAAAATTCCAAAAAGATTTTATTTTTATGTACAGTATCCACGCAAATCTTTTGGGGGAGAAATATAATATTTTAATGTTGAAAAGAATTGCTGTGTATATAATCTTACAAGATGCAGGAAAAATTGAATCTGACCTTTGAGAAATGATAGTGTCTGATCTCATCTCTTGGACATGGAATAGACCAAAAGCGATGGTGTTTACTGAGGTATAGCTGGTAGGCCCGACATATGGTTAAAACTTGTAAGTAGTGTGAAAACCTAATATATATCTCATACTTGTGTGTTTGAATCCATTATTGAAACATCTAACCCATTTTTATATCTAAGAAAACCGATTCAATCAGATACAGACTTACGTATTGGATTCCTATTCATACGCCAAGTGACCGTCAATATAACGATATTTACCACCGATGACCCCGTATGTTTTGCTTACGCAAAGATCTCGGGTGCTCATCCTTTTCCCATCCACTTGGATGATTTGACCCCGTCTGTTTTGCTTACGCAAAGATCTCGGGTGTTCAACATTTTTCTATCCGCTTGGATAATTTTACGACTTCTTCTATTTTGCTTACGCAAAGATCTAGAATGCTCGTACCTTTTTAATATCTACTTGGATATATTTTATTTTAATTTTCTAAATCCACTTGGATATCTTATTTTATTTTGGTGGTACTTTGACATTACTAAGACGGTACCTTGGTTAATCAGAAAGAGATGATAGGATGAAGATGGGTACTTCTTGAGGATTGATAGGTTTTTCAAAATCATTTTATTTTAATATGTGGGGTACACCTTGTATATTGCTTAAATGGTACCTTCTAATCACATGAAATCTTTGTACAAACAAATGTTCGGGTTTACTTTGCACAAATACCAGCTATCTTCAGGGACTCACAGTAGTTAATTGCAAAAGGAAGTGTTTCAAGAGACTGACTAGATCTGATCTCATGTTGGATCTTTTTCAAGAAGATAAGTGTAAATATCTTGTGTATAATTTCATTTCTATATTAGTCTTGTTTCTGCTATTTGAACTATTGAAACTAGTTGTACATATCGAAACTACTTTAAACTATCGAAACTAGTTGTACATATCAAAACTACTTTGAACTATCGAAACTAGTTGTACATATCGAAACTACTTTAAACTATCGAAACTAGTTGTACATATCGAAACTACTTTGAACTATCGAAACTAGTTGTACATATCGAAACTAATTTGAACCATCGAAACTACTTTGACATATCGAAACTACTTTGTGCATATCGAAACTAGTTTGTCCTATCGAAACTAGTTGTTTCGACAGGGGCATTTTTGTCTTTTGTCTCATGAAAATCAAAAGCCTTCATAAGCAATCCCTCCCTTCATACTGATTTTTACTCGTCTTTTTCAAACCCTCTTCGCCTTCTCCGTCATTCACAAAATCTCTCAAACCATCGGTCTGAGTTGCAAGATATCAGCTGATTTTCCCCGTTGTCACTATCGTCTCCATCATCAGGTAACGTCTCACTACTTCATTTTGGATGATTTTTGCAAATCGGCAGACCTAGGATTTCAAAGTTTAAAAATTGTTTGACTAAATCTTCATAATAACAGACGTTTTTGTGCTTATCCGTGTTTGCATACATCTCTATCATATTTGAACTCACGATTAATGTGTATTCTTGCAGATAACAGTCTCACATTTGGTAAGATGAAGTTCCGTCACTTATAGGCCACTCTAAACCCTTCTTTAAAATTATTTATATTAGTCTGAGTATCATGAATCAATGGGGTTTGGGTTTCAGAACCAAGTAGTTTCGATAAAGGGGTTCAACACTTTCAAAATTATCTTAAAAGGTTTTCAATCGAAACTACTAGTTTCGACACCCAAACTTGTCCTAGTATCTCTGATCGAAACTAGATAGTTTCGATAAGTTCATCTCCATCGAAACTAGTTGTTTCGACAGTGTTGATTTAAATTTTTTCTAAGTGTTGATCAAAGCTTATAGCCTCTATCGAAATTACTTGTTTCGATAAAGCTGTTTGTTAAATTAACCAAGTTCATCTCAAATCGAAACTAGTTGTTTCGACAGTTAGGACTTCAAAATTTTTCTAAGTGTTGATATACCTTGTTTCGATTAAGTATTTTCAGAAATCTTACTTATTGTGCAAAATTGATGAATGTTACAGGTATGGATCTCTTATTTGTAAAAAGACACAATGTCTGTGCATTCCTTAATGCCAATGATCCAAAAGCTGCAGAGTTCATTCCTGTCTTAAACTTCCTGGCAAACTCCAACATCAGCTTTTGCCATCAGCAACAATCTGCCGGTGTTTGAGACATCTATAAGAGAATTTTGGGAGACTGCAGAAATCATCACAATTGAAAATGTGGAGCACATTAGAGCAACTGTGCTTGGCCAAGAAGTCTTACTTTCTAATGCTACAGTTAGAGAGGTGCTGCAGTTTAATGACAATCCAGATGCACCCATTGAATTTCCAATTTTCTATGTTAAAGAATGCTTCAGAAGATTGGGTCATCCAGATGAATTCAAAAGTGGTCAGATAATCAAGAACTCCTTACCAAGCCACTGGAGATACATAGTGCACGTGTTTATTCACTGCCTATCAATCAGAAAAGGAGGATTTGATTCAGCAAACAGCACTCTGGGCTCAGCAATTTTGGGCATAATCAAGGGAAGAGATTACAATTTTTCTGGCTTCATCTTCAGACAGTTAAAGGACAATCTAATAGGAGCCGTGAAGGAGAAATTTCTGGCATATCCAATATTTTTACAAATTATCATCAATCATCTTCATCCTGAGCTGCAACAAGGTGGGAACACCTTTGTGTTCGACCATATGATTGCCAAGACTCTCAGCTATATGAGAAGTACTAACAAGAGAACCAACAGGGCTATAGCTGACGTTCCCCTGTTTGGTCATATTATTGGTGAAGAAGAAGAATTTATCCCTGATATTGACCCTGATCTTGAAGAAGAGAACTCATCATCTGAAGAAGAAGAAATGGAAGTTGAGCAAGATCAAGGTAATCCACCTATTGATGAAGCTGAGATTGATATAAACGTCCCTAATGTTCAAGAACAAGAACAACCCATCATTGAGCCTGTGATAGAGGCTCCTTTTGTTGAACAAATACAGATAATTCAAGAGCCAGCAATTAATGTTGAAGCTGGCATGCATGAAGTTGAGGAGGAAGTTGCAGAATCAAGTGGAACTCTGGATGCAGGAATTTATGGATCTGACTACTACAAGTCTGACTCGGATGATAGAACAAAGCATCTTGCATCTTCCTCCAAACGGCAAGTTGAGTCAGGTTCCGATTTTGAGGAAGAAGAGCCTAGGGCAAAGAAAATCAAAACTGGATTAGAAGAGCTGTCATCCTCGTCAGATTCTCTATTAGCTACTCCACAACCAACTCCAGAACCATCTCCACAACCTACTCCACAACCCACTCCACTACCATCTCCACAACCTACTCCACAACAATCACCCATCCATACTACTCCCACATCACCACCTCATGATTCAACCTCTCCTGTACCAAGAGTTAAAACTTTAAGCCTTGAGCTGAAGAAAATGCAGAAGAAGATTCAAAAGAAAGATGAAGAAATTGAAGGCTTAAAAACTAATTTGCATGATGTCCAGGAAGAGGTTAAAGACCTGAAGCTGGAAGTTAGGGGTTTACATACCCAGATTGAGGTTCAACAAACTCAACTTGAAACACAACAGAAACTAATCTCAAAGCAAAAAGAAGAATTCAAGGTTTTAGCTAATGTTGTGGAACAGCTCAAAGCCTCAATGATAAAACCTGTGCAACAACAACCAACCACTTCAGCAGCTCAGGGGGAGACTACATCTGTGGCTGAACCCTCATCTCCTGTCATTGTCACTAATCCGGAGTCTGCTCTCACTATCTTTGCTGGCCATGCTGAAAAGACAAAAGAGATAGTTGAAGTCAAGATTGAAAAACCAGAACTAAACCTTCCCTCAGCAAGTGAGAGAAGAGATGCTAGAAAGAAAGGGAAAGGGACTTCTACTGAAATTGAGACTATGATTATGGATGAAGAAGATATCCCATCTGATGACGAGCTAAATGCCCTTTTAGATGAAATTGAAAACTATGGGTATAATGATCTTTATCCAGAGATTTTATCTACCGAAGAAAAGGAGACTGAGAGAACCAGATACTTTACAGAAGAAGGAGAGGAAATTCAAACCTTATCTGATGAAGAAAAAGGCGAAGAAGATGTTCAGGTTAATCTTACCAAAACAGTCACTCATGAACCAACCACTACAGTCTCCGAATCCAGTCCAGCACAAGATCCACCCTCTGTTACTCCTGAACCTCCAATTTCAAGAAAGTCTTGGTTTAAGAAAATAATTCAGGAGGAAACTCCTAAAACATATGAATGGATAGCAGAGCATCAGGAACTAAAAAGGCCTCCAATTGGCTGGAAGTATGATGCTGAAAGGAAACTCTTTATTATAAGAAGATATAGAAGGGGAGTTCAGCACTTTAAAAATATGACTGACTTCCAAACCCTTCCTTTCTATGACCTCAGGGATTTAGCCAAACTTCCCCTTCAAAACCCTGGGAAGGTCATGATGGCTTATGACTTTGAGAAATTTCTGCATTCTCAAGTCAATAATGATTTCAAGGGAATGAAGACTAGGAAAACTTAAAAGAAAATCTCAAAGACTAGGTTTCATCCTAAGACTAACAAGTCATATGTGTTCTTAAGGTACAAGCCTGCCCAAACTCACAAGACCATCACCATTCCAAAATCTGTACCTGTCCAGCTACAAAATTTCAGAAAGTGGTACTATGACCCAATAATTGGCAGTGCAGTAATAGAGTGTGAGGGCAAGGAAGACATCACTATCTTTGAGCCTATGGAACTGTTAAAATTTCAGCCTGAAGATCTGGAGATTCTTTTTCAGAATCACATTCAGGCATACAGTGATGAAGATGAAGCTGATGCTAAGGCCTACCAACGGGTTGTATATCTCCATGTTAAACCTTTTATACCAAGGACAACTGAAGGACCAGCTGCTTGATGAAGAGCTGAAGACAGTAATGCAACAGCTTAGGGGGAGATTGTAGAGTCATATCTTATGTATAAGCTGTTGTCATTTATTGTATGTTTAAACAGTTTTAGACTAGTTTACTTTATGTCATTTCATTAAATGTAATTTCAGTTTTCTGTAATTTACTGCTTTATTAGCTAAGTCTGGGCCATCGAAACTACTTAGTTTCGATTGAGTTTGTTCAATCGAAACTAGTAGTTTCGATAGATGGTAGTTTCGACAGTCTGTGTATCACTTGTAAATGGTCAATCGAAACTAGTAGTTTCGATTGAACATAGTTTCGATACCTATCACTACTATAAATAGCCTAGTTTGAGAATGTTTAGGGTGTGAGTAGCGGATGTAACCTTGAACCTTCTCTTTCACATTGTTCTTGAATCAATACAATTTGCAGTTGTTTATTCACTGTGTTCTTACATTTTCATACCATTTGCGTGTTGATTCATAGTGTAGTTAGCCTGTTATCTTCACCAACACTGTTTCTATCATCTGCTTCACCACCATACACACAGTTTCCGCCTGTGTGTGTGCGTAATCGATCAAGTTAGTGATTTCAAGCTAAATCTGGACCTACAAAAGTAATTAACAGTTCGATTATGAGAAGTCTTTACGTGCGGGAAATGCACCCACTTATATATTAAAGCAAAATCAAAAAGTAACACTAAGAAAATAGTTTTAGTATGTATCTCCCCCAAATGAAAAGTAAGTAAAGCGGGGCCGTGAAAACTCACATGGGAATGAGGTGATAGTAGTATGAAAAGCAACACTAGAATCCTAGCAAAAGTCCGAAATACCGACCTATCTGAGCCCTAGAAACGTTAAGGCTATAAGGTCTAAGAAATGTAAACATGGTTTATGTAACCACGTTCATCCAAACGAATCAATGTTGAAATGTTACATTGACGTTTTGCAAAAAGGTTTGACAAATGTTGACCAATATTGACCAAGTGTGACACGACGACCCGTTGGTGACATATGGTGAAAGCATATACAAGTAACACATAAGTAGAACCTTATGACACAACAAGTAATTGCATAAGTGCATGTCATATACTAAGTAACATAGTATACCTAAGTTCATGCCATAAGTAGTAACACACATACTCAAGTAATTGCATATGTTCATGCTATACAACTATACAAGTCAAAGTCACAAGTCTAGTAAGCACACATAGCATTTGTACATACTCATAATATAGCTCCATATCACGACAACAAAACAATTTACATAACTCATGTCATTATACTAATCATCTAGTAATATTATTTCAATCACATTCGGACAAGTAAAGTAATTTAGTAACTTGTAACCTAGTTTATGAAACAACAAAGTTTCCTTCTTAGGAAAGCTAGGGTTTTGATACCCTTTATGTAACATGGTTCAAAATAATAAACAATACATTAAATTACCCTAATACAATGCTACTAACATGGTTTCATTCATGCACAATCCATATAAAGCAAACACGAAGTTTCCAAACCAATAAAGTTTCTTTTATTAGTAAGGTCTTCCAAAACGGGTCATAACAAAGCTTTAAATCATATATTCTCATATAAATCATCTAAAAAAATGATAATAACACCATTTAACCTACTTATAATTATAGCATACAAACACAAATTATGTTCCAATAAAGTTTCCTTTTATGGAAAGTTGTCAAACGACATCCTATACATGTGTAACTTTAAGTAGCCTCATATAACACTTGGTGATATAAATATCATGGAATGATACAAGGATTCAAACCAAAGGCAAAGGTGTTATGATTATGGTGTGCCTCTTGATCTTAGGTGATATTGTAACACCCAAAATTTTCAACCAAATTTATATTTTCAAAATACGTGGAATTTAGGTCCCATAAAATGCCTTGTGACATAACAACACATGACAACGACATAAATTGTTTCAACATAACCAACTGACATCTCCAAAACAACAACAAATTTTAAACATCAAGAAAAAATAGTTCAAAGACTCTTCAAAAGAAACGAGAATCTAATCCTCCACCAAGCTTGACCAAGATCTTAAACCGGAGCTTTATCTACAAACACCAAATTAAATAAACCGTCAGTAATGGTAAAGAGTTTCATCACAAACAAATGAACAAAAACAACTTTTTGACCCTTGGCGTATGATGCGCCGGGTTGGCCGTATCATATGCCAACCGTGGTGTATAGCTGATATGTCATCATTTATACATATTTTACATACATAATAATCCCGGATTATGGTACTAAATTGAATAATAACCTTGCATTTTATGCTTAAAACAAAAATATTTTATAATTGCAGGTTATTCGGTGTTAAAAATACAAATCAAGCTAAATCCTATCAAGAACACCAAGAATTCAAGCTTCTAGAAGGTTCATTCCCGGAGCATTGACCCCCAAGAAGTCAAAATTGGTCAACAATAGTCAACAAGAAGCTACAAGACAAAGCTGGGAGAAAGTAGTGGGTTGCACGGCCATGCATCCCAATGCACGGTCATGCATCCCAATGCACGGTCATGCATTGCCCTTCTCTGCTCCCTACGACCGGGTACTGTGTCCTCTGTACCCTGTTTGATTCCCTGGGCCTTTGCACGACCGTGCAACCCAATGCACGACCGTGCATTGCATATTTTGAGGCCTATAAATAGGAGGCTTAGGTTCTTCATTCCACACACCAATCCAGAGCAAAATTACACTCAAGAAGAGAGCATTCTCGTAGTTAGAGTAGAGAGTAAAGGGGCTCTTCCTCCTTGTTTCACAATAGGGGAGCCTACGAAACTCATCATTACGCTAGTTGTTATGGCCATTCGTGGTTAAAACGTCTTTGTATTGCTAGGGTGAAGATGATGTTTGGTGCATGTTAATGTTTAACCTATTAATGAAGTGGTATGTTTATGTCTTTAACTAATTCGTCCTAAAAAACCATCTTTTGATGGGCTTTTATTATTGTCCAAATCCGTCTTTATATTTGTGAGTGTCTTGATTTTAAAGAGTAAGATCGTAAAACCCTTTTTAATCAAATTTCCTTTGAAACTCGTACATCTTTATACGAGCAGAGATTGATAAGTCAAGGCTTGGTCTATACTTCTAAGATCGTACGTCTTTATACGAGATTATTATGCGACCAAGAATTGGTGAACTCATGTTGGGAACGGTACGTCTTTATACTTGGTCTCATTGTTACACCGCCTCCCGGTGAGCAAAATATAATCACCTATTTAACTTAATATAAAGCATTTTGAGTCCGATGTCTTTATCCAACCCGGATATGACCATTCGATGGGTTGAGGGTAAATGTTGTCCATAACGGGAGGCACTACCACTTTTTAAAGAATATAATTTGCAAATCAAATGTCGTGAGTACGAGGCTCTAACGGTGACCCGGGTCACAAGTTTGTAGTAGTCATACCACTGAATTAGTTAACTTAACATTATCACGTATCAAGCTGATTTGAATCCCGAAGCAATACAATTCGTAATCTGGTCATTTTCGCTTTATTTACTTTTCTACTATTTACTATTCTGCTAGTTACATTTCTGTTACACACTTCACGCACATTTTTACTTTTATGTTATTTACTTTACCGTCATTTACTTTTCTGCTCCACAAGCACACAAAACCCACCTACTAATTAATCCGGCTAGACGATAACAAAAGTTGAGTATTGGAACTCGACTGTGTCCATTGGTTCGATACTTGGTTCTTACCTAACTATATTACGATGCGATAGGTACACTTACCTATTGTGTGTGTTTTAAGTTAACGTAATTATCATTTTAATTTATAAATTTAAAACCTGATTCTGTAAAATCAACCACCTTAAAAATATATTTATTTATATTTTTATATATTGAAACAAACACATCAATAGCCTGGCGTCAAGTCACCATATCCCAGTACCCATTGACCTTACAAACTTCCCATTGATGTATCATACGTCGGGTTGGCTGTATAATACCCCAACCATGCACATTCACACCAAAATTTGGTTTTTGGTCTAACCTTCCTACAAGCTTGCGACCCTGGCTTGTTATACTTCCCAACTACGCACTATTACGTTCAATACCACCTATGTAAGCATACTTTGGTTGGTTAGTCTCCTACCAATCCGACTTTACACCCTTGTGAGGTTCTAGAGACCTCAAAACACCACAAACAACCTTGTGAAGCTCATGACTTCAATTCACACTGTGTGAGGTTCTTAGGCTTCAAAACTCCTCTATATGATCATATTACTCCTGAGTGAAGTTCCAAGACTTCAATTCACCATGACATTAGTGAAGTTCAAGACTTCAAGCAACAACAACACAAGTGAAGTTCTTGACCTCAATAACTACATACGAGGTTCTTAGACTTCAATACCGATACTAACATTCAAACAAGTCTCCACACAAGTTACTAACCCACCTTTATAACCCATACGTTATACCCGACATGTTAAGGTTCAAAGACCCCAGTCCTCCCTTCCCATTTGTGAAGTTCAAAGACTTCAAACAACAATTCGCCCTCCCGACTTTTGCATACAACATGATCATACAAACATCACTACATAACGATTAGCAATCAAAATGTATGATATATTCCTATCACTGCTAAGTAAGTGTAAAGCACTTACCTTGTGCTTTAGAGGATTCTGGTCTGGCTTCAATCTAAGCCACATGCTCACCAATACAATTCACCTCATCATTAGATTAACTATCCCAATTTACATCAACTGAGATTCTAACACACTGCTATCACCCAATCACCAACATTAGCATTGGTCTAGGTTAGATTAACATAATCAAGCCCCAATACCTTTCAAATACTCCCTAAACCCAAATTACCCCATCATAAAAATTAGGGCTTTATGGTTAATTATGTGTCTATTAACTCCCTAGACACTTACCCAACCTCAATTTAACATTTTGACATCATTAAACAGAAACCCCCCCAAATTTTCCTTAAGAACCCTAATTCTTGAATTCCCAAATTAGGTGTTTAGATGATGTTATCTACTTCTTATTACCTTCAACTAAGCTAGGTTATTCATTTAAACAAGTTATTACCCACTTAATTCCACTAATTCAGTCCTAACCCGATTTTCTCCCAAAACCCACCAAGAACAACAACAATGGGGAATCAAAGAACGAAAGAGGGGCTTACTTGATGCTTAGAAGATTATGTGCACACCAACACCTTCCAACTTCGCATGCAATTCTTGAACCACTTGATCTCAGCTTCTCCTCTTCTCCTTGCAAGACACAAGAACACACACAAATGGTGTGTTTTGTGCCCCCCCCCCCCCCCCCACACACACATTTAAAATCAGATTTTTCCAAAAATACACAACAACCCCTGGAATTTCAATTTTGGCTCCTTACACCCAAACTACATAAAACTCCATTTGCAACTAACCCCCAACTTTCATTTTATTTATATACACCACTTATAATATGAACAAGATATTATAATTATAAATCGAAAGTTGGGTCATTACAAATCACCCCCCTAACTTTGGGTTTCGTCCCTGAAAACCGCTTCCACAAATAAGTTAGGATAATACTTGAGAGTTTCCTCATCAAATTCCCAAGTAGGTTATGCCCCTTTCTATGCTTCCATTGAACCAACACTTGACTAATCTCCCCCCCCCACACACACACATTTAAAATCAGATTTTTCCAAAAATACACAACAACCCCTGGAATTTCAATTTTGGCTCCTTACACCCAAACTACATAAAACTCCATTTGCAACTAACTCCCAACTTTCATTTTATTTATATACACCACTTATAATATGAACAAGATATTATAATTATAAATCGAAAGTTGGGTCATTACAAATCACCCCCTAACTTTGGGTTTCGTCCCTGAAAACCGCTTCCACAAATAAGTTAGGATAATACTTGAGAGTTTCCTCATCAAATTCCCAAGTAGGTTATGCCCCCTTTCTATGCTTCCATTGAACCAACACTTGACTAATCTCCTTGTTGTGCAAGCGCTTCACTTTTCTATCTAAAATAAAAATCGGTTCCTCCACACAATTTAATTTCTCATCCACATAATTCAATATCTCGTCCACATAATGCGGCACGTGAAATGTGTTATGGAGTTTACTTAGTTCCCCTGGTAGCTCCAAACGATAAGCTACCTTTCCCACCCGATCTATCACTTTAAATGGTCCAGTAAAATAGGGACTTAACTTCCCCCGCTTCCGGAATCTGATCACACCTTTCCATGGGGAAATCGTCAAAAAAACGAAGTCTCCCACTTGGAATTCAATTGGCATCCTTCTTTTGTCCGTGTAGGACTTTTGAAGGTCTTGAGTGGCTTTCAAGCGCGCTCTAATTTGGTCGATTACACTCGTCGTGTTTTTAACCACATCTTTACTACTAAGCTCTCTTTAACCAATCTCACCCCAACAAATGGGTGTTCGACACCGGCTTTCACCCTTGAACATGTGAGACATTTTTCAACGAACTTGACTATGTCTCTCTTCATGCCCGACCACCAAGAGTTAAACCTCAAGTCATAGTACATCTTTGTCGCCACCGGATGAATAGAATATTTGAATTTATGCGCTTCTTCAAGAATGGTAGTCAAAACACTTAATAAACTAGGAATCCAAATCTTATCAAAACACGTCCTCAATCCCAAGCTATTATCCCTAAACTTCTCTACATAAGGAACTGTTTGTTCCTTCTTTGAATCCCCTCTGAGAGCTATCACTTGAGCCTCCCGGATTTGGTCAACAAGAGATGACGAGATAACCATCTTAAAATATTTCACCTTAAGCGGTGTATGACTAGTCTTAAAAGATGTCTTGCTTAAGACACTCATAAGATTTAAGACTCCAAACGACCGAAAATTAATATTCATGTATTTTTAAAGAAAATTGTAAACATGATAATTTAAGAATATAAACACGCCATTTTACTAAATCAAAATATTAAAATTAAACAAGGTTCATCAAAACCCAATGATATAAGAGAACCAGCCAGGAACGGTCATACAAATGACAACACTAACACTCAGTGATATAATCATAAAATGATCCAAGGATCAAACCAAAACCAAGTGAAAATAAGTATAAAATGCCCTTTGATCATTGGATATGAAAGATTAGCATACCTCAAAAGCTAGAAAATAAACATAGAAAGAAAATGAAGGTAGAATAGTGGGTTTTCGCCCCTAAGAGAGTCCTAAGACACCACTAATCTTGCACACTAACAAACGAGTCTTAAGCTGACTTTTATAGGCTGAAAAAGTGAATATACTCTTGCCCGTGTCTCCATACCTACTTTACTTGTATGAATTTTCACCCTTTTTATAAGTTTTTTTAGAGTTTAACCTCTGTACTTGTTCGGATCTTATAATTCGCTTTGACCCTAAAAAAGACGAGCCGACCTGATAGGTACAAGCCTACTAAACCTTACCATTTATATCTAACCGTTAGTCTTGGGATTGGAGTTGATAACAAAGAGGAGAAACAGAATATCCGTCACCTTCACGTTACCCTTGCACCGGTCCGAACCAAACCAACCCCACGAATATTTCACCTACAAATTCACTACCAAAATTAAACTTTTTTCTTTTCAAAATTTTTAAATATTCGCATAATTTTGTGTGGCTTTCGCTAACCTCTATCCATCCTGCACTAGATGACATCTTCATCCTCCTCACATCTTTCATTTCAATCGTTAATTCTTCCACCATAAACCCTACTTTTATCCAACTCTTACTCTATCATCAACCGATCATTCAATCCTCGAAACGCTGAATGCAAATCCTTCCGTTTCCTGTTTGAATTCCGCTCATTTCACGATCGAATTTCGTGAATTACGGTTCCTTTCGTCTTCGATTCTCGTTGTTCATGCGCCGATTGATTCTATGAGACTTCTGTTAGGTTCCGATGCTTGTTGTTAGCTATGGCGTCTGCTCCGTCGTTGTCAGGTGATTGTTTGAATGTGCTTGTTTGTTTTTTGGGTTAACTGAGTCTAGCTAGGGTTTGATCAGTTGTTTTGATTGTTTGTGTGTGAATTTGGCAGTGCCAGTGGAATGTGTGAGTATATGTAAGTTTTCTAAAGGGGATGGGAGTAGGAGATATGATTGTAGTGTGGTTTCGTGTGCTTGGAAGGCTCCCAGGGTGTTGACTGGCTTTCTGGCTACTACTGCTCTTCATGGACAGAATGATGGCAATAGTCATCCTGCTCGTGTAATGCTCACTTGCTCTGTACTTCACTGTGTTTTCTTTTTCTTTTAATTTATGTATCATATGTGGAATGTTTATTGGTTTTTGCACTTCATTGTTGAATATTGGAATGTTAATAGAATGGAAACCAGAATACTTTAATGTGTGAATATTAGTGAGATTTTGGGTTGATTTGATGTTTGCTACTAATGAAGCTAATACACTATTGTGACAGGTTATTTTGATTACTAAATGAATAAATGCTAACTGATTAAAAGACTGAATCATTTAGAGTTATATGGATAGGTGCAAAATGAAAGAGGACAGTTTGATAAGTGTTCTGTTTGAATCATCTGGATGACAACACAATTGAGTGCATGAATGTGAGAATTAGAAATGTGTTATTCTTTAGTTAGGGCCACCCAATCCCGAACCCATTCACACACAAATGTACAAGAAATTTTATTTAAAGCGTACACCGGAACAAGGGTTGAAAATCACAGTGTGATTATCTAATAAATCACAAAGACCATGTATGCAAGTTACCCTTGTCATCTTCGTAGTATCTACAAGAATAGAAAAACTACTACAACCCAATACACGGTGTTTTGAAGAAATGTAACATCTTTCTCCTTAAAATTGACACCAACACTTAAAACCATCAATAAACTCCTGGAGGTGCATTCAGTTAGGAGACCTCTATGGACACCATGATGAGCAAACAAGTCACTGGCATCTTAATGGTTAAGAGGCTATGTTTAACAAACAAACTATCATCTAAAGGTTTCAGCTTTGGGGTTTCATTCATCTCCATTAAATTCTTAACAAGAGACACCTATGTTGATTTTCAGTTCTGTCTAAGTTACCTGAAAGGCATAAGCAGTTCTATATCTTATAGAAGTGGTATATTTTCATCAAATTCATACTGATATAGGTCACTCTTCTTGACTTTATGCCAGAGATGTGAAGTTTCTGGAAAGAGGTTATGGTTATCCTCTGAAACTTCAGACTTCTTTCCTCCAAGAAAACTCTTAAGGTCAAGTTTGGTTCATATTGGCTGTAGAAAATGGGTTGTTGCTTGTTCTTCATCTTCCCCTTCAGGATATGAGGAACTTTCTCCTGAAATATTGTGGGAGGTATGTCACATTGTTGCCATGCTGGAGGTGCTTTTGATCAAAACTATATAATATTACATTATAAATAGTATGTAAAAGTTAAATGTTATATTGTATTGCACAGGATAAGTGTAACTTAAACTGTATAAATGGGGTACTGATAGTGATGGCTTATTTTATACCTTCAGGATCTTAAACCTGCTATTGCATACCTTACATCTGATGAGTTAGAATTAGTGCATGATGCTCTAAAAGTAAGTTTTTTTTAGTGCTTATGCATTTCAGATTTCCTTTCCTCTATATATAAAGTAAATGTCACAAATGCTTTTATTTTTAATTTATTTTGATAATGATTTTCTGTAGCTGGCCTTTGAGGCACATGATGGGCAAAAAAGACGCAGTGGAGAGCCCTTTATCATTCACCCTGTTGAAGTAGCTCGAATTCTTGGGGAATTAGTGAGTTGGACAATATCATAAATCATTTTAATTAACATAATGCTTTTAAGTTTATTGACTTCTAGCAATCATTTAAAAAGGAATTAGATTGGGAGTCAATAGCGGCTGGCTTGTTGCATGATACGGTTGAAGATACGAATGTTGTTACTTTTGAAAGAATAGAGAAGGAATTTGGTGTCACAGTTCGTCACATTGTTGAAGGAGAAACAAAGGTGGTCAATTTTGAAACTTTTACATGATTGTTTTCTCAACATATTGCATATATCATACTTTAATTTAATCGATAGTTCAGGTGTCTAAACTTGGGAAGCTCAAGTGTAATAATGAAATCTCTTCTGTACAAGAGGTGAAAGCACATGATCTTAGACAAATGTTTTTGGCTATGACAGAGGAGGTGATCTACTAAGTGATATCTTTATTTTCATACTTCTTAATGCGAATTTTATATAAAAAAAAATGAAATTTGGTCTATTTTTGTTTTGGGTAACACTTTGTTTGCACTAAGAAACGCCTCAAACTTAAGAAAAAGAAAATCATCACGGTAATCTTCTAAGTTAACTAGGTAACAGGGGCAGGCTGCATTTATATTAGAAGGCCTGGAAATTTTGAGTTTTTTTATCAGAATATTTAGAATTTGGTTACTCAAATTAGAAATCAGACCAAAGTTGGTTACCATTTTATTCAATATGCCCAATTATTTATGTCAGCAGCTACTGAATATTATATTTCTCAGGTCCGGGTGATTATTGTGAAGTTAGCAGACAGATTACATAACATGCGTACTCTTTCACATATGCCTTTACATAAGCAGGTGAGTAAAAATACATTAATTAGCTGTCAAGTTTTCATTTTCCTGTTTTATTTTTTATTTTTTATTAACAAAGTCTTTTTACGCATACAGTCCAGCATTGCAATGGAGACCCTACAAGTTTTTGCTCCTCTAGCAAAGCTACTGGGGATGTACCAAATTAAGGTATTTTACATATTTACCACTTCTACAATTAGGGGTGTACAAAATCGGATATCCGAAAATTCATATATCCAAATTTCTGATATCCGAAATTTTCAGATAGTTGATTTCACTATCCGAATCCATTTCCGTGTTTTTGGATATCCGAAAATTCGGATAATGTAACCAAAAGTTCAAGATCAAAACTACTAAAGAATCTTTAATTTTTGGTAATTTTACACCAAATGTATAACATAATATGCTGATGGACAGAGATGTAAACTTAGACAAATCCCAATTGAAACTCAAATTCATTATCTTATACACATATTACAAATAAAACAACCAAACTCTATGCCTTCACCTTGACAATAATAATGACAGATACAAGATTATATATTAAAGAAGGGTCAATATAAAGGTATAATATTCTGCTGATAGAGAAAATTGTTACCGTCTCTCTCTGTAACCGATTCATTTCACTAAGTTACAAGGATTGGAAAACAAAAACACCACAATTGACCGACAAAACATGAACACATCTTCAATTTGGAAAGAAACACTAAAGAAAAACCTAGACGCATTTCGGATAAGTAAAATGATGAAAACAAATTATTTAAAATATTTTGGATATCTGAAATATCTGAATTTTTTTAAAATAGCTACCCGAATCCGAATCCGAAATTTCGGATAATTCGGGTTTTGAATTTCGGGTTCTCATTCGGATATTTTTTAACACCCCTATCTATAATGCTTCAATAATTTAATCTGTTTTTTTGCTTTATATATGAACTTATAAAATGATCATTTTATTTATATTTTTCCATGTAGTCTGAGCTTGAGAATTTGTCATTTATGTACACAAATCCTCAAGATTATGGTAAAATCAAGAGGCGGGTAGCAGAACTCTATAAAGACCATGAGAAAGAAATTGAAGAGGTACTGTATTTATTTCGAGATTAAATTTTCTAATTTCTAGTAATTGGCCATGACTGGCAGCAAAATCAACCAATTTATTTCTTATTATCATATTCAGGCAAATAAATTATTGATCCAGAAGATTGAAGATGATCAGTTCTTAAACCTCATGGCTCTGAAAACTGAGGTCCAATCTGTATGTAAGGAACCTTACAGGTACTGTTTCTCTTTTCTTTGAAAGATGAACATGCTATTGTAATGTGCCAAAGATAAATAAATAAAATTTGTTTAAGAAAAATTTTCTTCACAAGTTCACTTCTTTATTGATTTTGAGTTCCTTTATTTGCAGCATCTATAAGTCCGTTCTCAAATCTAGAGGTTCAATCAATGAAGTTAACCAAATTGCACAGGTAGTTAATCAAACTTTCTTAAGTGGTGCACCATGCACATAGAATATATAATTACTTTTAGTTGTAATTTTTGACATGATTTTATGCATTTGGATTACAGCTTCGCATTATTGTTAAACCCAAGCCTTGTGTTGGTGTTGCCCCTTTATGTAATGCACAACAGGTAGCTTACAGTTGCCAAATCATGATTATGCATTTTAAAAAAAGTGTTAAGCTACATGGCTTCCCTCAAATGTATATTTATTTTTTTGCGTGCAGATATGCTACCATGTTCTTGGGCTAGTTCATGGGATCTGGACTCCCATACCTCGAGCTGTGGGTATCTTAGTCATTTTGTCAATTTTAAAAGTTAATGTTCTGCTCATCGTTGCCGTTTACAATTATACCCTTGATAACTTCTTCCGCAGATGAAAGACTACATAGCAACCCCAAAACCTAATGGTTATCAGAGTCTTCATACTACAGTAATTCCATTTCTTTACGAGAGTACATTTCATCTGGAAGTTCAGGTAGGTTTTTTAGTATACCCCTTTTTTTCATATTATTATAATATTTTTCTCCAGCATTTGGTGTAATGGTGTTACAAGTTTTATATGGAAAATATAATATTATGTTTGGCAGATTAGAACCGAAGAGATGGACTTGATAGCAAATAGAGGCATTGCTGCTCATTATAGTGGAAAAGTTTTTGTTAATGACTTGATCAGACATACAGTGTCTAGTGAAGATAAAAATCTGAGAGGAAAAACAGCCATTCTTAACAACGCAAACGTGGCACTCAGGGTAAGACGGGTTTGGGTCAGAATGAGTAATATTTATGTGTTGGGTTGACTAGAAACACTTTTGTCCGAAATCTTTATTGTTTTAATAAATAATTAATCTGTCAAATTTGATCACAAAAGTTATGTTATTTCAGTAATAGTCCAATTAGCATTATAATACACTTTCGACCGAAATTTTGATTGTTTCTGATTGATCATTAAATTAAAAACCTCCTTTATGTTAGATTGGTTGGTTGAATGCAATTAGAGAATGGCAAGAGGAGTTCGTTGGAAACATGAGTTCAAGAGAATTTGTAGATACGGTCACCAAAGATCTTCTAGGCAGTCGTGTATTTGTATTTACACCAAGAGGAGAGGTAAAAGAAAATTAAATTCATGACATAATTTTTTCTTTTTCAAATTGTCTAATAAATTTGGTTTCTTATTGTTTGTATCTTATTACTACTCTGACAGATCAAAAATCTGCCCAAGGGAGCAACTGTCATTGACTATGCTTATATGATACACACTGAAATTGGAAACAAAATGGTGGCTGCAAAGGCAAGTTTAATCGATTTTGAGTCTGACTGATTGAATATATTGTTCTTGAAAGTTTAATAATTTCTTGATTTTATCATTTGCAGGTCAATGGCAATCTTGTTCCTCCTTTGCACGTGCTTGCAAATGCTGAAGTTGTGGAGATAGTAACCTATAATGTACTTTATTTTAGAGAAAATAACATGGTTTTATCTTCCAAAAAGATTTTCCTAAAATGAGTTTTTTCATAATAACCAGGGATTATCAAGCAAATCTGCTTTCCAGAGGCACAAACAATGGTTACAACATGCCAAAACACGTAGTGCCAGGCACAAGATTATGAAAGTATGTTAATTACCATGGATTTGATTATTGTGTAATTACCATCCTTTTATGTATGTTAATTACTTAACTTAATTGATGTTATGTTTAGTTTTTAAGGGAGCAAGCTGCACTATCTGCATCTGAAATAACCGCTGATTCAGTGAATGAATTTATTGCTGATACTGAAGATGATAGTGAAGTTGAAGATGTGTTAGATTATTCTAAAGGGACCCAACATACATGGGAAAAGATTTTAATGAATGTTATGGAAATGTCATCTTCAAAAATGGTTGATGAAGATCTTTTTCGGTTTAAAAATGGTAGCATTAAAGTCAGTAAAGTGAATGGAAAACATAACAAACATATGCAGCATGTAAGTTTAAAAACCAACTCACAGGGAAACGAGTTGGGAAAATTGATGCATGCCAATATTCCTATGTATAAGGAAGTATTACCCAGTTTAGAAAGCTGGATTGCTGGAAAAGTTTCATCCTGGAGCAAACTTCAAGGACACTCCATCCAATGGTTATGCATTGCATGTATCGATCGAAAAGGTAAAACAAATTTTTTTTTTAATTTTCTAATTTCAATGTTTATAAATCTTTATTTCTAACTGATATGCAGGCATGATGGCTGATATCACCCTAGCATTGGCAGATGCAGGCATTAGTATATGCTCATGTGCTGTGAGTATTTCATTTCTTTTATATTTTTTGTTTATTATTTTACTTTCGTTAAACATTTAATTTGTAAAATTGAACAGGCTGAGGTTGATAGAGGAAGAGGAATGGCTGTAATTCTTTTCCATGTTGAAGCAAGCTTGGACAATTTGGTATGTTAACATGCACATTAATCATCTCACAACTCTACTCAACTGATTTTTTTTTTAAATCTTAAGTGTGTGTTTTTGTGTCCAGGTTAGTGCGTGTTCAAGGGTTGATATAGTCCTTGGTGTGTTAGGATGGTCCACAGGGTGTAGTTGGCCTAGTTTAGGCGAAAACCAACACATACGCGAATGTTAATTAACAGATCGCGAGCAGAGGCAGGGTAACAAGTTTTGTCAGTTCAGAATAAACATAATTCTTTTCTCAGTTGTCTGTAGCTATACATATATATATATATACATTTGTTGCACAATGATAATGAAATAAAGTAGATGGAAGGGGGAGTGTATATAAAAGAGAATAGTATAGGTGTAAATGTATTTGGAAGGATAAGATAGTGAGATATATACACAAATGCAGCTTTAAGATACCAAATTACCACCATGTCATTGTAATGTTGTGATACAATATACTGCTTACATCTATGCATCCATTTGTAGATTGCATACAGAGTGTTCATCTACTGTAATCATTGGTGATATTTATTTTTCGATTACACGCGAACATGTATCCTCCTAGGATGTCTCTTTTAAGGTTTAGTTTAGACTAGAAACTAGAGGGCCGGATACTCGAATTACATGTTATTTGCCTATTTCTTCTCATATTTGACCAAGTATGTAGCGCGGTTTTGGTAGCCTAATAAGATCAAAATGAACAACAAACTACCAAGAAGACTAAGTTCTAGGAAAGGCAGCTCAGAATACCAATGGCAAAGACACCATATTGACATAAATACAGACCATGTCATCAGTATGGCTCCCTGCTAGCTTTATCTTCTTTTATAGTTATAGTTCCATTCTGGTCACTGTCATTCGGATTTTTGCGTAAAATTGTGTGATTTTCCTCCATATTTTCTTCAATCTTCTGGTTACTGATCTTAGCTTCTGGTGTCAGTTCCTCCTGCATACACCCAATTAACTCATTCTTCAATGAAACATCTTTCTGACTGTCTTCAATTGATTGAACAAGTGGGATTTCATGTTTCTTGACCAATTCATCTTCTGTGTGTTTTCCTTCTTTGTTCATCAACTGGGTTGGTCATTGGTGGGTTGTCTTCTGTCTGATCAAAATACACCTTGAGTACGTCATTCAGGTTCATGATACCTCCATCCAGAAATTGTGGGTGTGAGGTTAATCTTCCCGTGATTCTTGAAATTGTGGATTAGATGTTTGGCTGTGGTTGTGGGACTGTGAAGAAAATAGACGAAAATGCTTTCTGAAGACGAAAATGCTTTCTAGGTTGGTGGGTAGCCGCCTCCTTTAGCCGCTATCGATCGCCGGCCTATCGCCGTGTAGGGGTGTTCATTGGTTCGGTTTACGGTTTATTCGATTCAGGTTTTTCGGTTTTTTTTTGTTGGAACCACAATCGGAACTGAACCTAATTCGTGGAAATCTAACTCGAACATAAAACCACTTTCTAATTTGGTTTGGTTTTCGGTTTGAACGTAACAAATCGAATTAGCTAAAACGTTAGACATTTTTTTCTTTTGTTTTGATAGCCATAACAAGTTCGGTTTAAACAACACAACATTTTAGGAAAGTCGAAACAATAACATACCTTCATCAAATAACAAGTTCGGTTCAAACAACTCGCCTAAACTCACCCAAGTTCGGTAAGTGTTATTAACAAGTCTCAATTGGAACACTATCTAATTTTTTTTTATTATTGAAGGCTCAAAAGAATCAATTTAGGATAAACTTCATAAAAAATATCCAAAGTAAAATTAATGATTTATAATCCGTATATGAGTATTAGTTATTGATATAAATGAACTTGATTAACTATAAGTTATGGATTAAAATAAATGGTTTATTCCAATTTCATTTTTTTCGGTTCAAACCGAATTCAGAATCTTTAAACCTAAACCAAACCAAATTACATATTCGGTTTTCTGTTTGAATCAAACCGAAAACCAAATATTTAATTTAGTTTGGTTTTAAACAGTTTCGATTTGGTTATCGGTTTAATTGGTTTGAAACAAGGGATAATATCATATATACCCCTACGAATATCGGTAAATATAATATATACCCAATAAAAACTAAAAATATCATATATACCCAATTAAAATAATTTATTATTTTATGACTATTCTACCCTTATCCATTATATGATTTTTTATAACCTAATTTTTTAGTTTTATCCAATAGTAAAAGATCACCCATTCTCCTATTCATGATAGCGACTACCGCGATTCTCCAAACCCATTCAAAAAGATCAATTCAGAAGGAATGATTGCGAGAAAGTTACAAAACGCTAATACTATAAAAGAAAAGTAGTAAAATTATAAAAAAAATTGAGAAAAATTCAAAATAGTATTTTGAGAAAACTATTTTTTTATGATTAAATAAGAAATTCTAAAGTTGAAAATGTGTAAATATGAAACTTCAATGTTAAAAATTGGTAAATATGAAATATTAAAGTTTAGAGAAATAAGGGTAAAATGGTCATTTTTAATTGGTTTTTAATGAAATGGGTATATATGATATTATTATATGTTTGTAAGGGTAAATATGATATTTTTAGTTTTTGATAGGTATATATGATATTTTTCAAGTTTGTAGGCGTATATATAAAATTGCCCCTTGAAACAAAACCACCCCTAGCGTCGTGTGGATCAGATTTGGAAACCTAGTTTGTGTGCTGTTTGTTTTCCTGGAAACCCCGAAGGAGTTTGGTTGTCTCGGGGTTTTTCGTGTTATCAGATCTAGTGACTGAGTTCGTTGATACGTGGTGTTACAGTTTGGTTTTGTTATTTACTTCTTGGAAGGTATAATCCTAAACCTGATGGTTGATTTTGTTCTGTTATGTTTGTACCTCGACTCATGATGGGCAGTCTAGGGGTTTGTCATAGACTGATTCGTACATATTTCTTCCCCTGCATTTACATCAAAATTGTTTTGAAACCCATTAGAGCCACATTTGCAAACTATCAGAACGATTGTTTTTAATTGCAATAAGGTTTTTTTTGTCAAAACTTTTGTTTGACAAAAGATTGCATCATTTACGTTTCATTAAATATTGTGTTGTCTTATGAATCAAGCCTTTGACCCGTGGTTGTATTTATTGTTTATGGTTTTTGGTTTTTTTTTCAATTATCTCGTATTTTGGCATGTTAAGGAGGTCATATTGTAATAGATTAGGTTTATTTCAAATTGTTGTAAATTGCAATTTTAACCGAATCAAGCAAGACAAGATTGGAATTAAAGATCAAGAAACCTAGAAGATCCAGAGTCCAAAATGAAGATCTTGAAGCAAGTGAGAGCCCTACAAGATTTAAGAGTTGTGTCTTGTTTATGGTGTCTCATTTGACTCGTTTGGTCTTTTAGCAAAACCAAACACAAAAGGCTTGATTTACATTTTATATGTTTGTGACATTTTGGGCAAAGTTGTTTTTATCTAAAACTACAAGTCAACCAAAATAGTTTTTTTTAAATATGACAACACAATAAAAATGGCGAGATTTTAATAATCTCGTGAAAGGTTTTTTAAATAAAGAGTTATTTAAAAGTAAAACCAGAGTTTTGTAAAATATAACTAATAGAGATTAATTATTCAAAACTTGGGAATTATTAATAAAAAGGTTTATTAATAGTTTAAATGTCTTGCGATTTATCGACACACTTATTTAATATATGATATTAAAATCAAGCGTACGTGAGATAAAGTGTTTATCGAGATCACGAACCACATATAAAATTGAGAACTTTATAAACCCGTGTATCTATCCAACATGCAATATGCTACACATTGTGTTTTGACCCATAATCGGAAAAAGATTAAATAAATCTCTTGTGAAATCGATGTGTCTGTGGCACCCTTTGGGACACTTGAACTGATATATCCGAACCCCCTGATTATATGTGCTTCATCCTTATACTTAGGCCTACAGATGTCATAACAAGGTGGAATCGTGATTCCAGAGAGGCTTGGGCGATTGCCACACATTGCTGATTCAGGACGACTATCGCTCAACCATATAAACAGTGCTTTAGCCAACTACTAGGGAAGAGTGGGCATAAATGGGGTGAAACGTACTGATCTAGACAATAATTGTCTTAACTAACCCCATAAAGTCTGAGGATTGTATTGGATACAACTGGTAAACGTTACCTACCTATATAACTATGTTTATTGAAAGTGCCTACGATTCATAAAATATAGTGAAACATAGATCTTAGTTCTTAAGTTAAAATGTTTTATAAAAGGGTCATTTTTAATTAAGTTTTTCAAACATCAAAAGTACTATTATCAAATCATATGTTTTGTAGATGTCTTCAACTACAATCAATCCCTCTCACTCCAACTACTCTCTAAGATCATTCTGGATAAAGAAAAACTCAGTGGCTCCAACTTCATTGATTTGCACTGCAACTTGAGAATTATTTTCAAAGCGGATAAGAAGATTTATGTTATTGAAAATCTAATTCCTAATCTACCTATTGCAAACGCAACACATGCTAAGAATGACATCATGCATCATGTTAGCAACCATGATCTCGGAACTTCAGAAAGATCTAGATGATTTCACAGCCTATGACATGATTGGGCAGCTGAAGAAAATGTTTCAACATCAGGCTCGTCATGAGTGTTTTGAGACGATGAGATCTCTCATAGGATGGCGCATACAGGAAGGATCTTTTGTCATACTCATGTGCTGAAGATGAAGAGTTATTTCGATCAGCTAGAGATGCTAGGTTTTCCCTTATGCAAAGAGTTAGATTCATTTACACTCATATAAAACATTCATTTTAAAATATTTAAAAGAATTTAAGCATTCATTTTAAGGATTATAAGTGTGATATGTTCTAAAAATATAGATTATTATTATATGAGACCATTTCCTCACTTTATAAATTCAGGGTGTTTATCGGTTAAGTTATCAGTTTAATTTTTTTTTGTCGAAAATGAAAACGGATATGATTGAATGCACTTTGTTCAAACATTTACCATGACAATAATTATAAAAATAAAGATATAAGTTATTCAATATGAAATTGTAAAGTCACAATTTTTTTGTGTGACGAAACAATAACAAAAAATAGTTTTGGTCAACAATCATAAGAAGTAAATATATTAGTTACATCATTAGTTCCTGTACTTTCTACATTTATTTCATTAGTCTATCCCCAATTCAGTTGGGGACTTGATTCGAGACACATGTTACATGTCTAAGTTTGAGATCTTAATCTTATTAGTAATAATAATAAATTTGTTATGTAAATTAATATTTTTCTTTTAACACAAACATGGTTAAAGGAGATTTTGGGACGTAATATTGAACAAATAAATATGGACTTATGAGCCATTGACTTCAATATCAACTCATCACAAAACAAACAACAAAATGAAGATATCAATAATCAAACAATCAATTGTGACGATTAAGAACAAAAGAAAAAAAAAACATTGTTGGATGATGATGAGGTTGATCGATAAGACTAGTAACCTTCCTTAGGTAATGATTCATGTCCTGGATTGTATATAAATGGGCCTACCGATGACAAACAATATCCGTTGTTGTTGTTGAGATGACGAGAAAATGTAAGACGAGCACCCGTAATTCCTCCGTTGGTATCTTCTGGAACCTTGTAGCTCGTCCATGGCGAGCTTTCAAGGAAAGTCTTGCACTCTTTGATCTCCCATAGATCGTCTTTTACGAGCGTCGATGATGGTACCTTGGCCAAGAAGTAACCCTTCTCGTTTGCTGGACAACTCGAGAATGAGAATGGTGCGGATTCATATCCGTTCTTGTATACTGCCAAACAAGTCACTCTGAGGGTCGCTCCTGTAAATTTTTTATACTTAAGTGACTTATAGATACATTGTTCTTATATTTTATTGTGGACGAGTATAAAAAATTAATAATACAATACTACTTTATATGAACTAGTGTCACATGGAACGTACCTTGAAGTAGGAGGAGTTTGGAGCCGTATTTACAATAAATAAGACCTTGAACCGCTATGTTCTTTGGGTGCTCTGGCACCTTGGGTACCAACGGCTTTTGGGTCGTTGACATCTTAGGATAACCTTTTTCATAACTTTTAGGGTCCTGTTTTGGTATCATGGGTTTTGTTGGCAACTTAGGACCGGTCTTCTCATAAGCTCCATGTTCCTCTTTTGGCATCATGGGTTTTGTTGGTAACTTTCGCTTGGGCTTCTCATATGCTCCATCGACATCACGGCCTTTGTCGGTATCTTAGGATTAGTCTTCTCGTATGCTCCATGCTCCTCTTTTGGTACCACAGGCTTTGTTGGTAACTTAGGATCAGGTTTTTCGTAACCCGTGTGCTCTTTTGGGGTAGCAGGTTTTGGTTTCATGTACCCCTCAAGCTGCGACTTTCCATAACCATTGTCAGCCGAAGCAAAAGCAACCATCACGACAGCCGACAACAAAAGAACATGCAAAGCAAATCTCGTGTTATTCGATTCCATCTTTGTTGTTATAGATGGAGATATGTAAACAAGTTTTGGTGTGTTTTAGAGTTCTACCTTGCTACCCATTTATATAGATATGTTATGTACAAATTTTTTATTATTTAATGATTTTTCTTGAAACAATATCATTTGCCACTTTTGGAGGTGCAAAGATAGTGGATTACTTGTTAGCACGACTCTAAAATTGACTAAAATGGTCATAACGTGGTCACCTAGAGCTAGCCCATTAGGTTGCTATATTGGGCTAAAAGTGTCCTTTTAGGTTTTGGGCTTTATTCTTAGGCCCAAATCTTGGATATTCAGAAGCCCATGGAAACAAGTCCAGACCAATATGAAACCCTAAAGGGAAAGTGTGAGGGTATAAAAGGTCATCACTCCGCGCACACACCATAATCCGGTCTAGGTTAAGCAGCGGGAAGGAGATGGTGTCGCTTAAGCTCCAGAAGCGGCTGGCCGCTAGCGTCCTCAAGTGCGGCAGAGGCAAGGTCTGGCTAGATCCTAATGAAGGAAATGAGATTTCCATGGCGAATTCACGTATGTTCATACTTTCTGATTTAATTTCTGATTTCTTCCGGTTGTTTGATCGTCGGTTATCAGTATTTGCTTCTGGATGTGTTAATTTTGATTTATATATCTGAATTGTTATCTCTAAGCTGATTTGAACTTTAGGTTAAGCGAATTTTGTGTATTTTTATTGTTAGTTTATGGATCAGATCAGTTCAGGTGTTTGGATTTATTGTTACAGTTTATTGATCTGATAAACCGTGTGTATATGGCAGTTTATTTGAAATTTGAGCATCATATGAGTTAATTGTTAACTTCAAAACCTGAAAGTGAATAAGAACTGATGTAATTGTATTAGATTCTAATAGTTTACTGTAATAAAATAATAATCAAAATCTAAAGCTGAAACTCTTGAACCATATTTTTTTGAATTTTAGTGTTGATTTCTTTTAATGTTACAATTTGGCCACTGGAGTCTTTGGAAGTAGAGATCACGAGTTATTATAAATGCTGCAATAGTTAGTTTGTGTTGTATGGCAAAAAATTGATAATCTTGCTTATATCTAACTTGCAAATTAATATTCAACTGCAATGGCTTCTTGTAAATTGGGCTTATGTTTATTTAGACTCTCAGATTTTAATTGTTTCATTCATACCACCTCAGTTTTTTCTTGAAGTTTGACTCTCTGAAGTTTTGTTAAAGTTATCATTTTTGTATTAGTAAAAAAATGAACAAGTGTTTTCTTAATTTATATAAGTATGTATTTCCTCATTGGTTTTTACTTCTGCTGGATGATTTCAGGTCAGAATATCCGTAAGCTGGTCAAGGATGGGTTTATTATCAGGAAGCCTACCAAGATTCACTCACGATCCCGTGCTCGTCGTATGAAGGAAGCCAAAAGAAAGGGGCGACATTCTGGATATGGTATTACACTCTTTATAGTCTTTTTATATGTTTTACAAAATTACAATCCAATTTTTATCAAAAACGGAATCTTGTTTGTTGATTTTTAAGTTACTAATTTTCTTTTTTGACGAACGTTAGGTAAACGTAAGGGTACAAGGGAGGCAAGGTTGCCAACAAAGATATTGTGGATGCGGAGAATGAGAGTTTTGAGGCGGTTGCTTCGCAAGTACCGAGAAGCTAAGAAGATTGACAAGCATATGTATCATGACATGTACATGAAGGTTAAGGGTAATGTTTTTAAAAATAAGCGTGTGCTCATGGAAAGCATTCACAAATCCAAGGCTGAGAAGGCTCGTGAAAAGACGTTGTCTGACCAGTTTGAGGCCAAGAGAGCCAAAAACAAGGCCAGCAGGGAAAGGAAGTTGGCACGAAGAGAAGAACGTTTGGCTCAGGTATATTATAAAGATTTCATATTATAATCTAATTATTTAAACCGACTTTTTAATTACATTTTTTAAAAATCTTTTTTTCAGGGGCCACAAGAGAAAGCACCAGCAGCAGCCCTAGTGGCCGCACCAGCATCACAGCCTGCACAGTGAGTGTCGAATGTGCTTTAAATGTTTGATTAATTTTTGGCCTGTTATGGTTCGAATTTGAATGGTTTTGTGACATATTTTTGTTTTTTGTTTTTGTCAGGCCACCAAAGAAATCTAAAAAGTGAGGTTTGTATGTTGGGAGGTGAAGATTATGTTGATGTTTTAATTAGCCATTCAGTTTACGTTTTTTTGACCTGTTTTGTCTTTGTCGTTTATTTATATAACAATTTTAATTAACTGATGTTGATACTCATCTGTTTCGTTGATGTTGGTTATACTACTTGTAGACTTTTGCAGCCGTTTTCCCTCGTGTGTTTATTCTTTTTTGATCCAATTCAGTTTGATATCAATTCTGAACTGAACTTAGATCGATTGGTTTGATCTTTTTTCAGTTTTGGTCGTTTTGATGCTTTCTAAAATGGGCGTCTTAACTTGAACCTGTTTTTAATCGATTCTTTCGAAAATGACCGTTTTTACCCAAACCTGTTTTGATGTCACCTGACCTTGAATTCTCTGGATTAACGGTACTAATAATATTTTAAAAAGATGCAATAATATTTTAACGGTACTAATATATTAACGCTACAGATCCCAAAAGTAAAAACTAGTTTTTTTAAAATAACTTCTCATATAATTTTATTGTATAAGTCGATTAAATATTTATTAAATCAAACATGAATATCACAAACAAATCCACTCGTTCTACCCAGACATTGCTATCTTGTTTGCTATTTGGGTGTTGTTTTTCTGTAACAGTACACACTACGCTCTAGATGCCCGCCCGGCAGGCGCTAGAATCTCTTTTGGTAACGAGGGAAAGACGCAGTTGCTTTGTAATCTTGGCTCGATGTATACCTGTTTGTGATGGGCTCACCACTGCCATGACGGGTCGTGTCATTTGGACTGGTGCAGTGTCTTAGCCTCACAAGACAAGTGACTGTCGTACCCTTCCCCAACCCTTCACTCTCACCCATATATCGCATCCCATCAGATTCACAAACCTGAAATAATATTTCTTTAAATATGAGAATCTGTAGTTTATTCATTTTTGTCAATTTCATCCAAAAAGTTTATTTTTCTCCTGCGTATTCTCATGATTTACAAAACTTGTCATTTTTATCCAGCCGGTTAACACCATTCATATTTTAATATATATAAAATGATGGGTGTTTGTGTCTTTTTATATATTTTAAAAATATATAAAAAGAAATACATTGATGTAGTTACTCCTCATTTAACGTTAAAATATGGATTGAGTTAAAGTGATTAGATGAAAATGATAACTTATGTGAACCAGAAGGATATACATGAGAAAAATTAAACTTTTTGGATGAAACTGATAAAAATGATTAAATCATAGGTACAAAAATGACAGTTTACTCTTTAAAAACCACCTTCAAGTGGTGGCATAGTTCTAAGGGTTTGAGTCTCTCTAGCAAAGGTCTCAGGTTGGTGGCACATGTAGCTTTTCTGGTAGAAAGTTCTTAGGGTTAATTTTTTTTAAAACAACCACATTTTAAAAAGTTGTACCTTTTACACATCGCAAGTCCAAGGCCTGCACCACTGTTTCTGATGGAAGCATTTTGAGAGTCTGAAAATTTGGTAAAAATGTGTGGAATCTCTTGTTGTGTGATACCACTACCAGAATCCTTAACCTGCACAAACCATCTTATATGTTAAATATTGTTTGCACCTCATCAAATATAGAGTATGCTGACCTGTACAAGCAGGTAAAACAAGCCGTCGGTCAACGTGGGACAGAACTCGGCGGTTCGCCACTCTCCAACAAACTCGGAACTCAAAATCGAGGCCACAACCGAGACATACCTTCCTTAGTGAACTTAACCGCGTTACCAGCAACATTCAGTATGGTTTGCATGAGCCGCTTTTCATCACCAATTCCATACGCGGGTAAATCCATATCGCAGTTCAAGGTCATAGATACTTTTTTCACACACGCGACAGGGTTTATTAATCTAATGACCTACAACACCACGATAAATCGTGGTTTGCATATGTTAAATATAGTTGATTAATTAATAATATATAATACCTTACGTGGTTTTTATTATTCAGTACCTCACTGAACAATCCATGGAGGTCAAATACTTCATTTTCCTAGAAAGATCAAGAACGTCGTTTATGAGCGCTGCAAGAAGGTTAGAACTTTTAAGAATGGTCTCGATCATGGGTCGTTGTTCTGGAGTGTGTTCAGTTTCAAGAAGAAGTGATGATAATGCGATAACTGCATGTATAGGTGTTCTCATTTCATGATTCATGACACAAAGAAAGTCGTTACGAGCATGTATAGCCATCTCTGCCTCGTGTCGGGCCGAATCCAGAGCAACGTTCTGCTCGATCAGCTGGTCGCGTGCTCTCATCGACTGTTCTAGAATTGCAGCATGAGAAAGAGCCACAGCAACCTGATCAATACTTCATTATAAGCTTAAAATCCCAAGAAAACTAGATTTAATCTTGTAAAATATGTTTATATCAATATGCATACACGTGTGTTGGGGTGGCAATTCCCGACACGACCCGAAACACGACACGAACCGACATGAAAATTTGGTAAACAAGTCGTGTTTGGTTGACCTGTTAAACCTGTTTAATTAAACAAGCTGACCCGTCAACCCGTTTAATTAAAAAGGACAGCCCGCTGTCCGGTTTACAACCCGTTTAATAACAAGTCCTATTCAGTTGAGTGTTAAACCGGTTTAACTAAACAAGTCGAAAGGACGACCCACCAGCCCGTTTAATTAAACAAGTTGACCCGTCAACCCGTTAACGACCCGTTTAACCAAAATCATGTTCAGGTTCAACAATTCAACCGCAAACCCGACACGATTTACACCCTAGGCCACCAACCTGGTCGGAAACAACTTCCACAAGTTCTAGTTCATGATCCCTCCACTTCCTTACACCATTAACCGGAAGAATCAAAACCATAACAGCATAACTTCTCACAGAACAACCATCCCAATCCTCACCTTCAAAACTCGAAAGCTCCAAAAGCGGCACACGAACAGCAACAGCTTCCAGCATCCTATACCCTCCAACCGCCGATCCACCCCTAGCCAACTGACACCCCCCCACAAATCCTCACCACCCCAGAACCACTCAACACCATCCCAACTTCCCTAACATCCATCGAAACCATCGACCCACACGGCACCAAACCACGCAAACAATGACTAACCCGAAGCACCACACCCGTTCTATCCGGCATCCATAGCACACACTCTTCAAGATCCAACGTCCGACCCAACTCCACCATCGCCGTCTTCAATATCGTGTCTCGATCAATCGTGCTTCTGATCTCACACATCAGCATTCTAACATATCTACCAGTTTCACGTTCTTTGATCATCAATCCCATTTCTTTATCAAGATCTTCAGCCCGTTTTCGCAAAAACGACTCCCGTCTCTTCACATTCAGCAACCAGGGTATGATGTGAACCAGCATCAATGCAGTGATGCATGAAACAAAAGATGTGGATAGTTTAGCAACAGTCATGATCATGGCGATGGTTCTTGAATTTGAGGAGAATGTAAAGAGGTTTATGAAATGGGTCACACCGCAAAGAATGATGAAGGCACTGAACTGGATGAGGATCCATTGGTAGGGGAAGTGGGATGATTTGTGGAGGAAGTATATGAGTTCTAAAGGGATGGAGAAATAGGCGAGGGAGATGAAGAAGTCGGAGATGTATTGGTATTTGATGAGGGTGTCGAAGCAGTCGCATGGGTCCATGAGGGAGGTGAAAGAAGATGGAAGGTTTGGGTCATAAATAATAAAGTTTGATTTTGTGTGCTTGTGATTTGGAGAAGATGGATTGCAGACAGATACAGATGTAGGTCATGTCATTCACGGAGAAAATGACGCAACCTCAATCACCTCGCACGGGTTCAGGTAGGAAAAAGGAAGTCTTTCGTTGTTTTTGTATCAATTCGGGCCCCACTCATTGATTTCTGTTTGATACTTCCTTCTTAGAGGTTAAGCTTTCCATTCATCGGTATTTATAATTACAAAGTACAGAGATTAGGGTTACATAATTACACAAACCACCCTATACTAATAAACATTACAAAATAACTAAAGGCTTATTAATTTTATCTAACATAGCCCTGCAGTCTCAGCGGATGGATCTCGAACGTTAAGATTGTCTCGAAAATCCATAAACAGCTATGATGGTAAGCCTTTGGTGAAGATATCTGCAAACTGGTGAGCTGAGGGAACATGTAGCACACACACTTGACCAATGGCAACACGTTCCCTTACAAAATTGTATATCTAATTCCACATGTTTGGTGCGTTGGTGCGTTACAGGATTAGACGCTAAATATACGGCGCTGACATTATCACAGAACACAAGAGTGGCCCGAGACACTTGAGTCAAGTGACTTGACAATGTAATTCAAGAAGGAGATTACGAATCCAAGACGCTTCAACAACATTGGCAACACCACGATATTCAGCTTCAACACTCGATCTCGACACTAGATGCTGACGCTTTGAAGAAACAAGATTGTCACCCGGAAAGACACAGAAACCAGATGTCGACTGACGAGTATCAGGACATCCCCCCGGTCGGCATCGGTGTAAGCAACCAATCGGTCTATAGAAGAGGGACGTATATGAAGTCCGAAAGAAAGGGTAGTCTGTAGGTAACGCAAGATGCGTTTAAGGGCATGGAGATGCGGTTCACGAGGGTCATGCATGAAAAGGCACACCTGATGAACGACAAAGGCGATATCAGGACGAGTGAGGGTCAGATATTGCAGGGCACCAACCAAACTGCGATAGATAGTAGGGTAAGCAACTGGTTTGCCATGCATAGAGTGTTTGGCCTTGGTGTCGGCCGGAGTGCTGCAAAGATGAAGGACTGCATGTCTGCACGCGCAAGAATATCCTTGGCGAAGGTAGTTTGAGAAAGAAACAAACCAGACGAAGAATGCGTGGCAGCGATGCCGAGGAAGAAAGAAAGTGGACCAAGGTCAGTCATGGCAAACTCAGCAGGCAGCCGACTGATGACATGGGAGATAAGAGACGAGACGAAGCGGTGAGAATGATGTCATCCACGTACAGAAGGAGGTAGATGATCTCGCCCCTACGACGAAAAGTGAAGAGGGAGGAATCAGATTTGCTGCTTACAAAACGTAGAGATGTAATGTATACAGCAAAACGATGATACCAGGCTCGAGGGGCCTGTTTAAGGCCATAAAGAGCTTTACGAAGCCAGCAGATATGGTCAGGACGAGTGTTATCAATGTAGCCAGGGGGTTGCTACATATAGACAAGCTCAGTTAGATCGCCATTAAGAAAAGCGTTCTTGACATCCAATTGATGGATTGGCCAGTGGCGAGAGATAACCGCATAACTTCTCACACCATTAACCGGAGAAACGGGTTCAGGTAGGAAAAAGGTCTTTGATTATTTTTGTATCAATTTGGGACCCACTCTTTGGTTTCAATATTTTCCATATATTGTATGGGCATGTTTACTAAGTGGAGTCGAAGTTTGACGTGTTTAATTTAAGAGAGTTAAGTGTGTCGGGGTTGTCATTTTAGGCCCTGTAGGCTGCAACGTCTCCCTTAGGCTAGCCATTCTGTTCCGTTTATGATAAGGTTGACTGGTTTTGTTCTGAAACGGATTCATCACAGAAGCGACTCTAGCTCCCAATTAGTGTTAGAGTGTAGGTGTAAGCATCACATTGTAAGATTTTCCTTGATCAACGAGACTCTCCAATGAAGACTAAAGGAGTAGCCAGTAATACATAAGCATTTCAGTATAATTAAAGAAAAAACGGTCCTACTGGGTATCTAATCCCATTCGCTCCCCTAGCTTCCGTCTCTCAGTGTCGGTGTCGGCCCAACAGAGTGCTTTCGCCGTTGGTGTTTTTTCCGATCTCTATGCATTTCACCGCTCCAGCGGAAATTCCCTCTGCCCTTACCGTACTCCAATCAAATATTTTGTAAATTTTAATATCCATAATTTATAATTTATTTTATTTTCTAGGAAATTAAATAAAAATAAACATTAGCTTTTTCAAAAATAATTAAAATTACTGACAAATTAGTAACGACATTCCAGTGGTAATTTTGTCGGCATTTTGTTGCTATTCCGTCACTAATGATTCTGCAAGAAACTGTCACATTTGGCAACCTAACAAAACTTGTCAGTAATCCATTGGTAAAATTGTTCATTAGTGATATCCAGTAAATTCCGTTGGTAATCTGTAGCAAACAGAAAAACCCACAACCATTTCTCCGACTGTTGATTAGCGACAGTATTTGGTGCCTTTACTGACGGATTACCAATGAAATCGACCGTCGGTGATACTTATTTATTTAACAGTGAAGTAACTTAGAAATTAGATGAATTCACAACCTATATTTATTTAGGGTGAATGGCATGAGATGTATTTGTTGATATTAGTGATTTTAACTCGTCCAATGATTCAAGAAAATTACTAAATGATAAAAAAAACATTTAATATCATTTAAACTTTATTAAAAAGGAAGTTATTAAGTTAACATGAAGATCTACATCTTTACTCTTTGTGCAAAACCTTATTTCATGATATAGATAAATTTGAAGAAATCTACCTCTCCATCAAGCCGTTCTTGAGATTCCTCAAAATGTTTTGAGCCCGGGACATTTAAAAAAAACGGGCCCCATAATATAAGCTCATAATGGCATAATAAAAAACTATAACAAACGAATAACGATTATTTTGTTATTTTTTAATAAGTTTGAAAATCTAGTGAGCTTTTTTAATTTCGAAGTGTCAAATTACCAATTTATAAAGTTAGGGGTTAGTTATGCCAATAATTCAAAGTCAAGGGTGTTAGATTAATAATTACAAAGTTTTGGGTGACTTTTGTAATTTAACTAAAGTTAAGAGGAGCAATGATCTATTTTAAAAAGAAGAAAAATAAAAAGGAGGGCTGCAGGAATCAAACCTGCAACCTCCTAGAGTGGAAAAGCATTAATAGGTAATTTAAAACCAACCCATATAACTCAAGCTTTTGTAATATTCTAAAACATGAAATATGTAACCGGTGGAGATAATCTAGAGGGTCAAACTCAAGTAAATTTTTTTTTTAAAACTACGGGCCCCTTAGGAGACCGGGCCCCGGACGGCAGCCCTCCCCCCCTCCATGCACCTATGTAAATGACAAAATTTTGAAGACTCAAGTGGTGAATTATACTTCATGTCCATTAAAGAAGTCGAGGTATCCTCTAACCGTTCTCATTTTGGCCCTTATAAGGGTGGACTATATGTATACGGGGGAGGGGGTCGGCCTGAACGGAACACTGCCCCTGCCCGCAACCCCGATGATAAAAAGCCCCGATCAAGGGTGAACCTCCGACCCTTTCCCAGATCACCAACACACACTTTAGTTAATTAATTAAGAAAATGTCTGGGGTAGTGTATTCTCACCTGTTTGGGGGAGTTCGAGGAAAATGTTGATATGACGTTGATGTGGAGTTTAAGGAATTCGGGGAGTATTCCCTCCACCCCAACTCACATGACAATTAGGTTGAGTTAGAACACAAAGACGAAAACTTAACTTATGTGATCTTAGCTTACAACTAAATAATGAGAATTTTTGAAAAGCGAAAACAAAGTTTTCTTAAACGAAATTTTCTTCAAAGAAGTAAATGATATTATGAGAATGAAAGAAAGATCACAATAATACCAAGCTTGAGATGAAGTGAACAAATATTAAAACTTTTCAAATTAAGATGAAAACTCCTAGCAATGAAAATCAAATGCCAAAAAAATTGGAGATGAGGAGATTTCATCCTTCATCTTCCATCACGTTAGACCAGTTCTAACTATCTCGATCCCGGATGTGGGCAACAATATGTAAAGAAATCCTGCTAGAAGATGAACCGAGTCTAGAGCCCTCCAACAGTCAAGTCAGTATCCAATATACCGTTTGTGTATAGAGTAACCGACCGAAAGATAGAAAGTGTAGTTGATGTCCAAAATGGAGTGCCTTTTTATGATCCGTTATTCGTTTACAAGTAAAGATACAAAAGCTCAAGACGGTGAACAGATGTAGGTCCTTTGTCCAAACCTATGAAACTGCTTTACGTGGGTTGAACAGATGTAGTCAACTGAAAATTTTGTTGCAAATTTACACATATATATATATATATATATATATTATATAACATGAAACAATTAATTCAAAATATTAACAGAAAACCACAAAAAAAAACATAAAAGATGTATGTAAATCCTCTCATCACTCTCACTCTCTATATAAAAAAAAGAAAAAGAAGGATCAAATAAAGAAAACAAGAAAATCAAAAGCCCATTTGTCACTTGACTACTTCCTGTTCCCAGTTTTCCTTTTAACTTCTGCAGATGCTACCTGCCTCCCGCCTCGCTGTGCAGCCGCATTTGTCATTTTCCTTGAAGGCGAAGGCGCAAGGTTTGGAATCATTGTTCTGCTGCTGCAATTAGTCAAACCAACCCTAAGATTCAAACACTTCATCACAAAAAAATTCACCAATTTTCAAAACTATTTTATTTATGGTAACTTTTGATCATGTTGACTTTGTTTACATGGTATGATATTATATGATACCATAAGATATGATATAATATAGAGTTACAACTACCTTAGTTCTGGGCTCCTTGTTGACTTTGCATTTAAGTTATTGACTTTTGACATGCCCCCATTGGTCAAACTCGAAAGTTTTGAGTGATTGAACTGCCAGAGTAGATCAGGCTCAGACGAGTCACTGGTAGCAGCATCAAGTTCATCAAGATCATCTGTCGTAGCGACATCAAACCCGTTTCCACCTGGAAATATGTTGTAAGATTGTTCCGGGAGATATTTCTGGTAAAAGGAATCAGGCATTCGGGAATTCTCTGGTTCCCAACATCCAACGGTCCCACGTGCTCCATCTTGTTTGTTTACCATCACCTTATCTACCCAGTCACCCGACCCGATTTCTCTATCATCTTCACCGTACATCTCACCAGGGCTGCTTACTGGCGGCCAAGGTGGTGAGTTTCCTAACAGCTCATCTAAATCAATGCTTTGTGTCTTTTGTCTTGACCTGTATTTTTTTCTCGCCTAAAACATAGACAATGTCGTTTTAATATTTATGAAACAATGGATGGATAATGCATGCATACTCGTTTAGAAGTTTACTATGTGGCCACCTAAATAACAAAACAACATTACAAGCCATCCATATATCAATTCATTTCATTTATGCCAATTCTAGCCATAATTGTGAAATCAAAAAAATGCCCGGTACTAAAATATCGATTGCCAAAAGATATTCGAGAAGATTTAGGTCGTTTTTGTAATTTTACAACTCTAGATGTGGCAAAAGCTTTGAAGTTGGGAACTGGGGGACATTTTCGTCATTTTACAAATTTCTGACAATTTTGGATGGAATTGGCATAAACCATAGCATGATCATACTTGTGAGCCTTGTAATGTTGTTTGATATTTAGAGGGCATCAGTTACCTCAATGTTGCCAATTTCTCCTGTCGGTTTCCTTCGACCCTGAACGCTTTCATGTTCTCCTTCTTTCCGTGCTAAAGCTGCCTTTAGATTGGCAATCTGAGAAAGAAAATATGAATTTTAATTTAATCAACTTCTAAACACAATAATTTTCAATAGTCATTGCAGACAGATATTTGTTGGGACCTGCTCTTTGAGGTCTTTGACATCTGAACTGTCTTTATTTACTCGTGCAGCACCAAGTTCAACAGTGGCAACCCGTTCGGCAAACTTAAGCGTACTAAGTGTTTCTCCAACAGCATCCAGCTCTGGGCTTATGTGAACAAACATAAGTGTCTTTGCCTGTCCACCTAACATAGTATAACACCCACAAAAGTTAAACCTTTAATTCACAAAAGGGTTAGATCGGATATGAGTGTATACGATTAAATTTGTTTACCAAGTGCGTCTTGGAGTAATTGTGTGAGTTTGCTATTTCTATAAGGGACGTGTGCATTCTTTTGGGCGAGTGAAGATATGACATCTCCTAAGGCTGATAAAGATCTATTAATATGTTGTGCCTCTTTTAATCTATCTCCAGTTACTTCAGATTTATCCACCCGTTCACTTCCTGCAAGATCAACCAAATGCATACAACCACGAAGAACACCTCCAGATGTCAGATCCCTCCCTTGCACATGTACAGTCAAGCAACTGCATTTATTGAAATTTAAACGTTCAATTGATGGGCTAATTGTATAAAAAGGTAACCAATTTATTTTTAGGCCAGAAAAACCTTAAAGGTTCAAAGTACTGATTTAAGGTAACCTGTGTGAGCGACTACTACGATCATTGAGAGCAGTTGCACCCACAGCCCGATTCCTTTGGCCTAGATTCATCAGATCAATAACATCAAATGTGGATGAAACATGGACCAAGTTAGCTTCTGGAACGTTAAACCCGTTCTGCGAGTTGTTACGAATCTCTAATGTAATAACAGATTAAGGAAATCCGGATAAAATTATATTAGGAAATAAATACTTAAGAGTAAACTTAGTTGCTTTATTTCTAAGAATAAGAAAAAAAGGATATCTTTTAGTTAAACCGTCATTAGCGAGGAGATCCCGCACTTGTTCATTGTATATTTCAATCATCTGAACAGAAACATCATATTGAAGAGTTCCCTTTCTCTGCTCTGCTAGAAGAAACAAATCGCTTAGCGCCCTGTAATTAACTCCTTGATTATTCTCAGTAAGATCTTTCGGTCCACTCTGGATTAAAAAAGAAAGGAAGTTTATCTTAGTAAGTGGTTGATACATATTCTAGTTTATTTACAGAAATGTAACAATAAATTACCATTGTATGTGTTTTTCCAGATCCAGTCTGACCATATGCAAATATACAAACATTGTAACCATCAAGAACAGAGCGAATTAGGGGTCGCGTATCTTCAAAGACTTCCTCTAACATTCACATGAGTATGCATAAGATATAATAACCAAGAAGTAATTTAAACTGTATAAATGATAAGAAACACCAACCTTGGGTTGCTGAGGGTCCAAAAACTTTGTTGAAATTAAATGCTCTACGCCCTTTTCCATACTTTGGTGGGGTGTTAATGGTAATTGTTCCTTCTTCAATGCAATCCACAGTATTTGTAACGTTTGACTGTCTTCCCAAGAAAGGCCTCACCCGACAATAAACTCTAATATTTCCTGTTAAGGAATACAAATAAACCGTTCCGAGAAATTTTAGTTCAAAGGACAGGCTCAGTGAATTAAAAAAAAAAGAAGGTGACGACACTTTCTGGAAACTTCTAGACACCTTTAAGATCTTGTACTTGATTATATAGCTTTCGGTTTTCCTCAAGAACTCTATGATATCCTGAAGCTGCATGAGCTAGACCAAAAATGTGTTGACCTACAAACAGAACAGCAAAATAATTGGTTTTAAAAATAAATGATCGAGAGAAATATTATATTAAAAAGGAGATATAATCCTAAAACCTACCAAGACTATGGATTTCTTCAAGGAATTTCTTTTGCATAAACTGCATCCCAGCTTTTGTGGTTGAAAGAGTTTGCCTCAGTGACTGAAAAGCCAATGGATTAACATAAGGAGCATAAATTTTATTAAAATGGAACACACTTCACAATGGAGCATACCTTGATGTCTTCTTGCTGTGCATCAAAAGCCATTTGATGTCTTATTTGTTTCCTTTTTATTTCTTCACCAAGAATGGGGTTCTTATGAGAAATTTTATCTTTCACCACAATTGCAGAAGTTCTGTCTTCTACCTTTAATGATATAGAAAAAATGTTAAAAGATGTAACATATTAATGTTTGCATATGAAATGGTGTTATAGTTGTTCTCTTCATGGAAAAAACACAACCAAGAATAAACAAAGTTACCTTAACATCACAAGATGTATGTTTCAAAAAAGTTTTGTTTCCACTTAAAACCTTGGGAACAGGTTTTTGCTGTTGAACAAAAATAATCAAAATGCAAGTAAATATGGTACCCAAAACAGTTTGGAAGTATATACAAAATTAAAAAAAATTACCAATTCAACTTGACTTGCAATACGGTGTTCAAACTCTTCCATGACCTTGCTTAGCAAGGATTCTAGAAGCTGCACAAGCAGAAATGGCATCAAATAAGGTATCACACTAAAAAAGAAAGATAAAAGAAAATATTTCTGAAATTAGTTAATGTAGTACACAAATTCACTGAGAATCATTGGTTGCACTTACAATGGGAACTTCATCAGGTTTTTTATCCAACAAAACTGCACGAACAAGTGTACTTAAGGATGAATTATGCTGCATAGAAGAATATTACAAGTGTCAAGTTATACAATGAGAAGAAAAAGTAAGCATCAGTTAGCAACTTGTACGTCTGTAAGAAAATGCAATGTACTATTCACTTTTTACCGAACGTAATTTCTTAACCATTTATTGCAACAAACTTATCATTTCTTACATAAAATATGCTGTTTCTAACCATTCAATGCAATGTATTACCATTTTTTAGCCATTTAATGCAACATGTGATCACTTTTTAACCTTTCAATGCAACATACTTACCCGTTTTTATCATTTAATGCAACAAATTGCATATTTTGTTAAAAATTGTTAAATATCTTGCACTAGGTAGTTAAAAAACGTTGCATATATCAGTAAAAAAAACGAATAGTATGATTCGTTTGTCTTAGATAATAGTAGAAAGGTAGATTCCCTACCATTTTGTTATTATGAGTTTCTTGAGATTGAACATTCATCCTTGACAGAGAATTTGTGAACGGATCTGAGTTCTTGCGAGCAATGTTTTTGTTAGGTGTGGTCGGTTTTACAGTTCCCCCAAATTTCCAAGTCCCATGGTCACCTGTTTGTTTCCACTCACTGTAGGATTTAAGTGCCAACACACAATTCACAATTCTTGAAGATTTTCCTCCCTGAAATTTCAAAGCAGTATTATTTTCCATGATCATAACCACAATAATCACATCTTATTACAATAAAACACTCACTTGTTCCAAATCAGATGCTTCAAAGGTAGGCAGCCCCCTTTGCTCAACAGCCACTAGAAAGTTCCTCACATTCTCAAAATACTGATATGCAGATAAAGCAGCTCCATCCGGTGCAGCAGCCGAATCACAAGAACTTTCAACCACCTGATCAATTGATTCAAAGCAAAACCTCAATTAACTTAAATTTAACTAATAATTAACCAATCAGATTGCTGTAAATGGAGATTCATTGTTGACCTTAGACACAGCTCCTGGATGAACTTTATTAAGCACATTGCATAAAATCAATCCACTCCTTAAACCTAGCCTAAATTCTTCCTCAGAAGGCTCCGCCGGCAAATCCTTTGCCCCAACAACTCCTACCATTTTTCTCAGCCAAGCTGCACCTTCATATCTCCTTATTGCTAAACACAGTTCCAAATTACAGATTTGTGAATCAAATCCAACATAATTCACCAGAAATTAGACAATCAAAACATTCAAAGCTATCAATTACGTAATAAACATGAACATATCACAAATTCATACATAGATTTACATAATCACGCAATAAACATGAACATATCACGAATTCATACACTGAATTACATAATTACGCAATAAACATGAACGATTTAAGAACGAAGGAAGCGTACCGGCTTCTTGTGCTCGGCGGGAGTCCAAATCGAGACTTTGTGAGCGGTTAAGCACGTCCTCCACAACCGAAGCCATCGAGAACGATAATGTACTCACGTCCGCCATGATCGAGCATAAATTATGATACTGAAAATCGAAATTAGAACTTGAATTCAGTTGCGAAGATAACGAAAAGGAAATAGGGTAGGGTGAAGAGGTTGCTTGCTCCTTAATGCAGAGCTATAGCATTCACCATCTTTTGCTTTTCCTTGTTTTATAGTACTGTTCATGTACTCGTCACATATTTATTAAAACTTTTAATACTTGCTTAAACTCATTTATTTCTTGTTATAAAAAATTATTCTTTCACTTGTTTGTGCCAAGTATCCAAAGTCCTTTTTTGTTAAAAAAAACTAGCCGGTTGGTTATACCTATGCTCCGGAGTAGGTGTCGGGCTTATCATTAATAAAATTTAAATGAAAATGTAGGCGTATCGGTAAAAATTATGTTAATTAAAAAAAAACATAAAACTAAATTATTACAGGTTCGGGTAGTCGAAAACCATAAAATCGAATGCGGTGACGGTTTCCAATAATATAAATACCGGCAATGATATTGTTCGCTCAAAATATGTTCGGCTCGTCATGGTACCACAACGGTAACGCCGTAACGGCACTCGCTATAGACTACCATACAAAAAAACTCGATTTTTAATACAACTCTGTATTAAAAAAATTATATCAGAACGCCGATTTTTAAAAAAGGTTAACGAACGTAAGTTATTAAAGAAAAAAAAATTATTAGAAACTAAAATAGGTTAAAAGCATATATTGTATATAAGATGAGGGACGAAAATTAAAATATATAAACACAACCTTTGTCGCAATTTGAATTGAAGTGACATTGTTCAACTGGATTTCATTTTAATCTATAGTATAATATCTAAGTCATTTTGTGACTTTTTTTTTATAATAAAAGGAAAATTAAAGATAGATGGAAAAAATATAATGATTTACGTGGTTTAACCGATTAATGTGATACGCCAATGAAATGCTACATGTATGGTTGTTTAATCTAAGTCGGGGCATAGGAAAATTCGTGACATATGAGATGTTTTAAAAGGTGACACATGTAACGAAAATATTGGATTCATCATTTTTGTTAATCTATACTATATAATAAATAAAGGTTTCTTCATGTCACATGTCGCCTTCATATTCATCCTTACCATTTTTTTCCCGTCTCTCTCTTATTTAATGCATTTCTGTCTTTTACTAATAATATATATTTAAAAAAATACTAATTATACTACTAAAAACATTTATTTTAAATTATCTCTTATTATAAGAAACTTTGAAATTTAATTATGTAACTTCTATTTCCAATCAAATAGTAAATGAAAGTCAAATTATATTAAATAGTAATTAACGTATTTTCGAAACCCAATTATATATTATTTTTTACATATTTTGAATTTGTTTCTATCTTAAGTATATGTAATATATTTTTACAGTAAGATTTAAAAAAATTATATATTGATATTTTTCACCCCGTATGTAGACACGGGATCTAAACTAGTTATAAATATTTATAACCATAGAAGATAGGTAATGAGAAAACCACATGGTTATACGAAAATTATGAAAACCACCAAGAGCCAATTAGATAATCCATAAGTTTTTTATTTCATTAATTTATTTCTAAGGGTAACAATATAATTTTACTTATTTTACCAACAAAAAACATTTTATGTATTGTATATTACATATACGTAACTATAATTTTTTTGTTTTGTGTTTACGTATATCTAACACTATGTGTTACGTATATCTAACATCATACGTAAAATGTGTAATATTAAATTGATACTCTTAAAAGTAAAAATAATTATTATTATATGATTGGTTAAAGTTAATTTTTTTTAAAGATTTCGCATAACTATACGGTCATGACCCAAGTAAACCCTAACTTGTTATAAGAGGTTTTATGGTATCTAATTTAGTCATACAATTTAGATTTTAATATGTTTTCTAGTGAAGTAACTTATATAAGTTATCTCAGCTTTGGTAATATATATATATATATATAGGATTAGGTTAAGGTAAAAATAATTCTAATTCTAAGAAGAGTGAGAAGGATTTAGAGTCATTAGATCAAATTGTACAAAAGATTTAATGGTTGAGATTAAATTGTAGGAGAAAAAATTGTTGAAAGGGTATTTTAGTCTTGGCCACTTTTGTTGACTTTTTATCAAGTTCCCCCCCTCATTTTTAAACGTTCATAACTTTTACATACGACATTATTTTTTCAAAAAAATTACACCATAAAAACGAGCGTTTTTTTTATCTTTAAAACGAGTATAGTGTCGTTATAAACAAAAAGAATTTTTTTTATGTTTTCCAGCTCATTGTGTAATACAACTTCATTGTGTAATACAAGTTCAATGTGTAATAGAAGTTTATTGTGTTATACGTTTTTCAGCTCATTGTGTAATTAATCAGGTCATTGTGTAATACAAGTTCATCGTGTAATACAAGTTCATTGTGTTATATAAGTTTATTGTATAATACAAGTTCATTGTGTTATATGTATTTATCATTGTGTTTTACGTTTTTTAGCCCATTGTGTAATTAGTCAGATCATTGTGTAATACAAGTTCAATGTGTAATACAAGTTCATTGTGTTATATGTATTTATCATTGTGTTTTACGTTTTTCAGCTCATTGTGTAATTAGTCAAGTCATTGTGTAATATAAGTTCATCGTGTAATACAAGTTCATTGTATAATTAGTCAGGTCATTGTGTAATACAAGTTCACTGTGTAATACAAGTTCATTGTGTAATACAACTTCACTATGTAATACAAGTTCAATGTGTAATACAAGTTCATTGTGTTATATGTATTTATCATTGTGTTTTACGTTTTTCAGCTCATTGTGTAATTAGTCAGGTCATCGTGTAATACAAGTTCATTGTGTAATACCACGTCTAGTCATCGTGTAATTAGTAAGGTCATTGTGTAATACAAGTTCATTGTGTAATACAAGTTCAATGTGTGTCACACCCCAACCGACGGCGGAAACGTCGGGGCGTGAAGCGTGCAGACTGTTCATAGCTCATGGTTTGCTAAGGTTGAAGTGATTAAACATGCAGTTTTCATTGAAATCAAACAACAATCCAACAAGTACACGAAACATAACAAAATACATAACAATGTTTATTTTAGAGCCTTTTTAACTAGGTCCTCAAACTAGGTGGAAGCAACTTTAATCATCTCAATTGTTAGCACCTGAAACATGATTTAAAAACAAGGGTCAACTAAAAAGTTGGTGAGCATACATAAGTTTTGACACACAAATAAGAGTTCAAAAATGTTTATACAATTCCCTGATTCGCATGGTATATAAGACAAATATGGAGAATCTATAGTTATACTAGGTGCACAATCAAACCTTGTGACTGAGGCATAACACGCAGGTTACCCAAATGTAAAGTCGATAACAAACACCCTACCCGGGTGGGTTTGTCAGACTCAATAGTACTATCCTTGTTTACCGTTGGCTTGTACAGAGTTAATGATTGCACGAGTTGCGTCATGTATGTATAGTAATAACTCATAGCATTCAAGCATATTGCACAAATAATTCATGTAATCAAGTAAGGATTGTACTATGAAAGAGTTGCAATTTGTTTAATGTAAATCATGTCCACCCCAAAGGTGAAAAAGAGTAAAAGTGGGGTTATGTAGACTCACTTGTGTTGGAGAGTGTAGATTGCACAACCAAGTAAATGTTAAGTGTTTGTGGGTCACGGAGCTTGACCTATCGAGTAAATGTATGACGTGTATTAATGCGGTGTATAAGGTTTAAAGTAACTATAGTGTTTCAGTGTATTGCAAGTGTAAGGATTTGCACTAATGAATTGTATCGTTTAGTTATGTATTTAAAATATAAGGTAGTGTGGTATATATATTTAATTGAATGTAATATAAACAAACGAATTCGTTTTATCTACTTATTTTAGAAAACGTCACGAAATATAAAGTAGTTTATATTTATATAAGTTTTATTTGATGTAACTAGGATTTATACAATTGGTTTATAAAAGTCTTTTTCATAATAAAGTGTTTTATAAAATCTTGTTATAACTTTTTATAAATTTAGAAATTTTAAATGAAAATGTATTTTCAAATGGTAAGAATCGTTTTAAAACAATTTAATCGATGAAAATAATTGTTGTGCTTAATAATGGTGAGATTCTGTTTAAACAGTTAAGTTTATAACATAAGTTTTATAAAAATCATCAAATTTGAGAAACTGTAAAGATTCAGTTCTGACTGAGCACGACCGTGCTCATCAACGGCACGACCGCGCTCGCCTCCGGGCGTGACCGTGGTGGTCTGGAGCGCGCCCGTGGTCGAGTCAGAAGGCTACAGAGGTTCTGGTCATGGAGCACGACCGTGCTCGTGTCCGGCACGACCGCGTCTAGTGTTTGTTTTTGGTCAAGACTTGTTTGCTCGGTAAGCACGGCCGGGCCTTACTCGGACCACGACTGTGCTTGGTTGGGCACGACCGCGCTCAGTGATGAGCGCGACCGTGTCGGGTCTTTTCCAGACATAATTCGATCGACTCTTATATTAAAGCTTCTGTATTCTTAGGGTTTTCACTTAGTGGATGCTTGTGAAGCTATTTACATAGTTTAATTGTATTTATATCGTGTTTAAGTGGTAGTTCGACTAAAGGTGTAGTTTTGACTTTTTAGGTTCAGAATCGGATCGATCGCGTATTTTTACTACGAATTGACATAGGGCTTTCGTGGTAGAGGTAGATACGAAGCTAGAGACATATTACTTACTTGTTTAAATCGGGCAATTTAATGCAGTCGGCTACAAGTCCTGAGGTCGGGTTTCTCGGCGATCGATCGGACGACAGAGGTTGAATGCGAGTCGAGTGAATGCTCCGAGAGGTCGAGAGGGTGTGTGTGAAGGTGTAGGGGGCATTGGATTCTCCTTATAACGTCAAATTTGCGAATTCATGATTGTGGTGGGAGTGGGTAGTTGATGATTGAAATAGGTCGATTGGAGTACGAAATTGGAGACGTGTTTCAGATGGTGTACAGTTGCGTATGGTCGGACGCGTGAAATCCGGCCTTAACGCGATTTGATTCGACGAGCATGGACCAATGACTGACTCTGCGGAGTCACGTGGTTTCAGCAGCGCGACCGTGTCTGTATTAGGCACGACCGTGCTTTGACTCTAGGCGCGACCGTGCTTGTATCTAGGCACGATCGTGTTTGACACTTTTTATCGTTTTTGAGTTTTTGTCAATTTTGGTCCACGAGGTTTGAGAGATAATGGCGTTATTGTAACATAATGTATTGTATGTGTAATTGCATTACAGTTGTTGCACACGAATTGAAATACTCGTTTATTGCATCGAAACGTTTACATGGTAAAAAAAAAAAAAAAACAGAAATGTTACAATGTGTAATACAAGTTCATTGTGTTGTATGTATTTATCATCGTGTTTTACGTTTTTCAGCTCATTGTGTAATACAAGTTCATTGTGTAATACCACGTCCGGTCATTGTGTAATATCTGGTCATTGTGTAATTTGTCAGGTCATTGTGTAATACAAGTTCTTTGTGTAATACAAGTTCAATGTGTAATACAAGTTCATTGCGTTATATGTATTTATCATTGTGTTTTACGTTTTCTAGCTCATTGTGTAGTTAGTAAGGTCATTGTGTAATACAAGTTCATCATGTAATACAAGTTCATTGTGTAATACAAGTTCATTGTGTAATTAGTCAAGTCAGTGTGTAATACAAGTTTATTGTGTAATTAGTCAGGTCATTGTGTAATACAAGTTCATTGTGTCAAATATTTTTCATCATTGCGTTATATGTTTTCATCATTGTGTTTTACGTTTTTCAGCTCATTATGTAATTCGCTCAAATATGTCAGGTAATTGTGTAATATGCTCATTGTGTAATATCAGTTCAATGTGTAATATCAGGTTTGATCATTGTGTAATATCAAACATTGTATTACACATTGACCTGGTGTATTATACATTGACCTGGTGTATTACATATTGACCATTATGTCCTCCCTTTAAAAACAATAAAATGACACATATCAAGCTTAGAATTCTTCTTACCCTTCTTATTTTTAAAACCCTTTTTACTATAACCTTACCCTATATATATATATATATATATATATATATATATATATATATATATATATATATATATATATATATATATATATATATATATATAAGGGATGGTCGTAATAAAAACCCACTTGAGATAAAGAAACCCAGGAAACCCTGTTTTACATATGTAAAAAAAAAACTTTTATTTTTGGGATGTATTCTACATTCAATTTTATCACTTTTGGTGAAAAAATTATAAAAAAGCGCCGAGTGGTTTTTTTTTTAAAAACCTGACGTTTATTACATATGTAAATGCTGACATATTGCATACGTAATCACAAAACGCTGATTTTGGTTAATTTTTACATATTTTTTATTTCTTTTTTTATTCGGGCGCTTTTTTTTTGCGAATAGGCTTGTATTTATATAAATAATCAATCCCAAATTAAAAAAAAATATTTAGAATTTTCTAGAGTTTAATGGGTTTTTTCATCTCAAGAGGGTTTCCATTCTATACTTTCCCTATATATATATATATATATATGCGTGTTGAATACACAATCAATTTTTTCAATAGAGAATCATATAATCACCTGTATGTAACGTTAAATAGATATAATGGATGGAAGAAAAAGAGACAGTTATATATAAGGGGTAACTTTGTAGGATAGTAACCAAGTTTTAAAAGTGTTCCAATTATGTCACTCAATACGCATTTTACACGGTATACACCCTCGGGTATACTATGATGAGTGACCTAAATGGAACACTTTTGAAACTTGGTTACTATTCTGTGATGTTTTTCCTATGTATAATCATCTTATGTACAAGTTAAATTGGTATTGTATTCTGTGTGTATATATATAAAAGATCATAAAGTGTATTTCAGTTTTGGATTACATGTTATTTTCTCTTTTCCTTTTGTTGGAAACCGAAAGTGAAAGTGGAAGAAGCATCAATTGGTAATATATGTTTTTATCTTTCCAGGTTGGTGCTCTTAGAATCCTAGGACCACCTTCTATATTACTCCTATATTATCATAACATGTTGTTTTTCATCACTTTTTATTAAAGTGTAACAAGTTTAAACTTTATCTTTTTAAATAAGATAAAATAAAAATAAGTTAAACTACATAAAAAAAATAAAATTTAATATATATATATCAAGTCACCTTAACATCTACGATTCCTAAGGTATCTAGATTTGTAAATTGTTTTCTACACATAATGTTGAGATTATGGTTAATATTCGTGTTTTTGTTATATTAATATAGGTTTTAGATAGACTGATGTGAAATGACAAAAAGTAAAGTTGATTTTGGTTTCTAATTACATGTGATAACATGCAACATTGCTTGTTAATTACTCTCCATATTCCATGCTTTGTGACACAAATTATTTGAAGTTGTTGCCTCCTTTGATCATAACACTAATCTTGCCTTCAAAATTCCAAACAGTTTTTTTTTTTAATTTCTTTTAAAATGACCATAAAACATGTTTGTATGTTTATAATTATCCATACGCGATGTGATATGAATTTACATATTTTTCTATGTAAAAACTTATGATTTCAGTCAGACGGATTCAAGGTTTTTACCGTGAGAGGGAATTAAAGTATTACTTTTGGAAATATATATGCTCTTTAGTTTTATATAGAAAAATAGTAATAAAATTAGTTAGAATTTTGAGTGAAAGAAGGCAAAACATCATTTTCAAGCAACTAATGGTTGTTGAAAAAACAAACCTTAGGTTATATTATTAATACTATATATGAACCAACCTAACACCACTTAGAGATTTGGCCTATAGCCTATGTCCTATGATGTGGTTGTGGGTGTAGTGGTTTCTCTATGTCCAAAAGGATATATTTGTCCCATTAATATGTTTTGTTGTGATGTATTGATGGATAAGAGCATTCACAGTAGGTTCTGCATATATTTGTGAGTGAGTTCCTTATATTTTATATGGTGGTTTAAAGTGGTTGTGAGTGGAGGAGAGAGAAAAAGGATAAATTTTTTGTATATTTGGGGAAAACACTGTTCACATGTATAAATTTTTTAATATTTTTTGAAGTGGTTGTGAGTGGAGGAGAGAGAAAAGGTGATGATAAAAGTATTATTTAATTGAGAAGGAGAGAGAAAAGGTAATGATAAAGGTATAAAAAAGTATTATTTAATTGAGAAGGAGAGAAAAAAGGTAGTGATTTTAGTGTAATTATGGAGATGGGGATGGGGAAGCTATTAGGAATGCTCTAATGGCACCATAAACTCATTCAATTCCATCCAAAATTTTATAAATGACATTATTCAACTTTTGGTCAAACATGTTTATCTTTTATAAAGGATTATCAAAATAAATATATTATATATATTTTTAGGATGGCATGAACTCCAATAATAAAATATGTGTTCATGTATTTCTTTCTTGCCTATATTAAAATATCTTATTAAATAAGAGGATTACTATGATGGATTGTTTACTTTTCAATACAAAACCAATTCTCCTTTACTAATAATTACATGCAAAAAAAGTCTTGAAAAAAATTATTTTTGTTAATTAAAAAGCTAGATGTATATTGACTTTTCTAAGATAGCAAAAAGTAATATGTAATTTTCAATAGCATAAATGATTTATTAAAGCATTTGAAACCCTAGTAGTTACCATAATCATAACAATCCTTTTTGAGCTGGCCATAGGTTAAACAATATGCATTTCCTTTTGGTCACTTAGAAAGCTAATACCAATAATCAATTTAACTAATCAAAAGGCTAGACATTTAATCATATTATCCTACTCATCAACTTCTTAAACCCTTTTACATTATTCCTTAATCTCATATGATTCATGCACAACTGACACTAGAGTGTTTCTGATACAACAATATTCTTGTTTTATTTCATTTCTATTCATTTTATTGACAGTCTGTAAGTATCTATAGTAAAATAACACAACTAGAGAATACGTTGTCCAGAATCTAAGGAGTTAAATAAAATTAAAACATTGGTATTTGATTATTAATAAAGATAAAAAGTTGTGTAATTCTTTATGTACATAAAATAAAGTGGGAAAGAAGCAAATGGTGGTGGTGAGTGAGGGCCCAAAGCCAAGGGTGGCGGCAATTGGCAAAGATATCATGAAAGCAAGGCACACTTCTTTTTCTTTCTTTTTGGTGTGTGGTGTGGTGTGGTGAGTTGAATTGTGATTATACTATGTATGATGATGTTTGTCATATAATCACACCTTCCCACCCAAAATAATACCCAATCATTCTTCTTTCTGATTTCTCTCTCTTTATTGTTGTATATGATGAATTTTCATGTGCAAAGTTGCATCATAAACTTTACTAAATTGTTTTTATTTTTATTTTACCCTTTTGCTAGCAATTTTGAGGCCACCCTTTTGATGCTAAGTAAGGTGGCATCAAGACATAAAGGCTAAAAGAGAAGTCAAAATGATATGGTCCATGGTCAAGTACCTCCTAAACCTTGTAAGGGCTTTTACTTGATCCAAGAGATTTAGTACTATTTGTCTCTAATTTCATCAACACAAGCTATTGATAATTCAATCTTTGGTCCCTATTTCCTGTTTTAAGTACATTAACACTTTAATAACCTATTCCAACACACACACACACACACACACCATGAACAACCTACAAACCAATTGATGGTTTCTCAAACTCAACATCCAAAAATCTTGAATTTGATTACCAATTTGGTATACGCTACCCTGAGAATAAAAATCTATGTAATTATACAAATGTTAAGATTTAAAAAATACCAATGTGATCAACAATGTGGATTATCTTCTTAATGTGTGAGGATTAGGGTCAGAAGGGTATAAAGTGACGAGAAACCGGTGAATCATTTCAAAGCTGGTAAATGTTATAACAGCAGCTGGGGTTGTCCTCAATAGGTTGGTAGCACAACCACGATAGAACCCGCGAAACCCTTCTTTTTCAAATACTTTCCTTATGCAATCCATCATTCCCGCGTATCTCCTTTCAGAATGGTGCCCTTGTTCTTGCAGCCTTGACCTAACAACCTGCCAGACTTTCTCACATTAATAATTTAATATTTTAAAAGATCATCAGAATATTAATGGTATATTTGCATCATACCTCGTGTGGATACGTTAAAGTGGATGCAAATATTTTTGAAACTGAAGAAGCAATTGCGACATCACGAGCACCAAGTTGATCAGTTGTGGTACCATCTGTAATTATTTTAAAAAAATATTATTGTAATGTTTGAAAGATGTAATTCTGAGGATTGTATCTTTGCTTGTACCTACCTCTACTAGCCAAATAGAATTTGATCTTCTCATAAGCTGGAAATTGGATTGCAACATGACTAATGCCCACAAGTGCAGGTACTAGACCACTGGCCACAGAATACGATAGTTAAATACACAAAAGTTAAGTTTAAGTTGAACATAATATTAGTGAATTTTATAATATTCATGTATATGATAAGTGTTAGACACCTGTATAAGCCACGAATACCCTCTTCATGAGCAATTTTTCTCAAAGCTGATAGCGTACCCCTATATGGCATTAGGCCTGTCCTCATTCCTTGAGTCTGCACAATGGTAACCAAGAAAATCAGTTGGTGTTTGGTTTGCAGTTAACACATTTGTAGGTATGGTTTGATAACATGGCAGAATGCATTGGGAATGGAGAATACCCAATTTTGAGGATATGATTCCTAATTATAAAATGCACACCATCAAACCAAACACATCTTATCAATTCCATTATCATTCTCAAACCCTAAATCCAAAGTTCCAAACATACTTGTAGCCTTGTCTTCACAACCCACAAAGGGTTGGTCACAATTGTTGTTGCAGCTCCAGCCCCTGAAGCAGCTATCATATTGGCACCAAAAGATAGGCCGTGAATTCCGTCTACAGATGCAAAATAACAACACTACATCAATCACTTGAAATGGAAGAGCCCGAGGAAAAAGCAATTCAAGAAGAAAAATAGTATATCCATTAATTATAAAAATAAATACACATGTCATTCAGATGATATAAAATAAAGTAAAAGATCAGAAACTAACCAGAGCCAAGCAGACCTTTGAGCTGCTCGTAGATCGTAAAATAAACCTGCAAAAGTTACAATATTTGGTTTTTAAATAACTAAGCTTCAGAAATCTCTTGAAAGAAAACCACCAGCAAAACCTCCAACTAACAATAAATAACACAAAAAAGTCTTGCATATATAGAAACTTTGTTGGAAACTGGGAACTAAATATGCAATAAACTCATAGTAGCCTAGGCGCAGCGCAACAAGAAGCTTACATGCAAAAAATCTGGAAAAAAAACAAGCCAAAATATGCAAAAAAAAACAGTTTGAACCGGCCTAAACCAAGTCTAAACAAGCCAAAATTAAAAACAGTCAAACTTGTCTAAAACAGCCTAAACCAGTCTAAACATGTCTAAAAAGATAAAAACAGCCTGGAATACACGTGTGCCTTGCTTGTCTCGGGCGCACGCTCTTTAAGCGCCTTGCGCCGAGGCAACAGGCTCACCCTATGAACCTTGAGTGCGCCTTGAGCCTTTGACTACTATGAATTAACTATTTACTAAAAAAACTAATTGCTGAATAACCAAAATGAAGAAGACTAGAATACCTTGGTGTACAAGAATCTTTGAGTCAAAGTCCTCAATGTAAAAGGAAGAGACAGAAGAAGACCTGATACCCATTTTATTTGTGCGTGTCTATGTACTAGGCATAGTTGTCAATAGTGAATAGCGGTAAATAGCGACAAGCCACCTATACGCTACGTAGCGAATAGCGGTAAATAGCGGGCGCTATTTCACGTTTAGCGATACACTAGTAGAAAGTTTTAGAAATATTTTATATTCAACTATTGTAGGATATGTAGCAATTATAATCAATAATCATCTAAATCTTCATATATTAGGGTTATTAGCAACCCTATTTATATTAATCAAGTAAAAAAATGGTTAAAAACATAAAAAAAAAATTAAAAAAAAAGGAATATTCGCTATTCACCATATAGCGACCATAGGCCGCTTCGCTACATAGCGCGCTATAGCGAGCGCTATGGTCGCTATTGACAACTGTGGTACTAGGTCATAAAAGTACTTTATTTTGAATTCTATTAAATTTAAGACATTGCTAAGAATTTTACTGTCGATAACCTTGTCCCTATACATAATATTCCTACAGAGGAAATTGTTGTTTGTTACTATCGAATCAATGGTACGGTTTACTGAAAACAGTATTATAGGTCAAGTAGACATGATACTCTATGATTCTAACATTATACTGGTGTGTAAATACTAAATACCACTTCTAGACTAATGGTAAAGAGAAAAATCTACATATCTGCCTATGTATACAGAAATGTCATGTTATGAAGATTCATGGTTAGAATAGATTCCAAGATAATAAAAGGGCTTCAAAGATAGTTACATTTATTATCTTCCTTTATGGGAGCATGGTAGGTTTTGTTAGGGTTATGGAGTCTCGAATAAGAGGAGCCGGCCCTAATGGGCCTCTTCTCTATGATTTGGGCCTAACTTGGAGAACAAGTTAGAATCCGTAGGTTTTAATCTATAAATACCCTACGTTGTAATTGTAATCTGTGTGCCTAGAGCTTAATGAAATAACCTAGTTGCAGCCCGTGGACGTAGGTCCCCTAGTGGGACCGAACCACGTAAAATTCTTGTGTCGTTTATTTTTCTGTACCGCGTGATTATCGTTTGTGCATGTGTGTGTGTTGATTCCGCTGCGCCACGTTCCTAACAAATGGTATCAGAGCTTTGGCTCGTTGTTTACACACGATCTGCACGGTTTTCGATCGAGAAAAAGGGTAGAGGCTGATCGAGGGTTGATTCAGATCTGCTGCTACAGTACCGCCGCCGCTACAGTTCCACCGCCGTGAACAGTGCTTCCGGCATGAACAGTGTTTTCCGGTAGGGCGTGAACAGTGTTTTCCGGCAAGCGTGAACTGTACCAACATAATTTTTTTTTTCTTTTTTTTTTTCTGCTGCTGCTGTTCCACGGCTGATTTGCAGCCTGGTTTCTTGTTTTTGGGCCGCTGGAATTAGGGTTTAGGTTGCGCAAAAGGGAAAAGAAAACCGGTTGTTTTGGAGGAAAACAGGGCTGTTTTGGGGCTGTTTTTTGGAGTGATTTTGCAATTAGAGTTCCTATTTTGGATCTCTTGGAGTTGCTGGTTTCACTCGGGTTTGCAGGTGAAGCGTTGGGTCGGGAGTCTCGGATTTTTCTGGTATCGCGGGTATAAAAAGGTTTGATTGAGTACCGGATTGAAACTCTAGAAGCGGCTGATTAGAGTTTTTGGTTTAAACTCTTGGATTCGCCGGGTAAAAGGTTAAAGTTTTTGTTTCAGTTCGGGTTTTTTTGACTGTTTATTATCAACCATTAATTGTGGAACCGGGTTATGTGAAATTTAGTATCGGGTTTAGATTTGTCTGCGAGATTTATTGCAGGAGCAAATCGGTCATTTGACAATGTTTGGTAGAAGATCCGTCAAGTTCAGGCCCGTGCCATTGCTGTGTTCGTTTCACTGTTTCAATTTGTTTCTTGTTTGCTATTTATAGCTGAAGACGGAATGGGTGTAATCGAAGGTTTGGCGGTTTGGATTTCGGTTGGTTGGTTTTGTTAAAAGAACTTGAGTGTGGTACTGTGGGATAAAACCGGTGAAAATGGAACTAGCAGGTTTGGAATGCTTTGGGTTTTAAGTATTCCGGTTCTGGTGTGCTGGTGACGACATAAGTGAAAATAAAAAGGAAGTCAGGTGATATTGCTCGGTTGAAAGATTTTTCGATTAGGGTTAGCCGATCGGGCGTACGGTCGCGGAATCCTTGGTACCGTTTGCTTTCATCATGAAAGCTCTGCTGCTGTTATAACCGTTTGCCGGTTAGCTGGTCTAGAACTGTGAAGTTGTTTCTTGTTCGGTGGTGATCAGTGGTACGACATTTGGCATGGGTTGGGATAACAGGGACAGTGGGAGCTGAGTATAGTTGACTTGGTGGAGCTGCGTGAGGTGTGGGACATTCTTTAGAGTACATGTCAAATATGGTAAATTTTGCTTCTGAGAATGTGTCTGGGTTGATGCATTGGGACTCAGTGAAGGCAGTGAAGACTCTTGGGTTCGAGATTCTGGTATACTTCATTTCATGTTACCCACTGTAGTGAAGTATTGGTGAATCTAACTGAAGACTTTGGGAAGGTACAGGTTTATGTATCGCCGGAAGAAGGGAACCAACTTCCGAGTAGTACAGTCTTGGCTCGCCGCATCGGGGAGAGCTAAGTGGATTCATTTTGCAAGAGTGAATCCTGGAGCCAAGGGGATGTCAGCTGAGTGCATTCGGAGGTTTAAACCAGGTCAGGGGTTTTGAGAACAGTGGGGGCACGAGGCGTGTTCTGGGTACAGTTCAAAACACCGTTGGGTTTTGACGACCGGATTTCCGAATGGAAAATCTCTCCTCGGTTCTTGCAGGTTTTGGAGAGTGGTGTTTCCTCTGGAAGTCTCTGGAGCCGGTAGTTTGAATCAGTGGGAGCCGGTTGAGATTGAGGATGAGTCAATGGCGGGTTTTGCCATGGCTGGGTCAGTGATGACTGTTGTGTTGAGCTCGGGGGAGCTTCAACCGGCTCTTCTGGTAATTAAGAAGAGGGCTTCTGCAACTAGGAGAATTAGATTGAAGTCTTAGCTTGTTTATGGGAACTGGAGGCTTGGAGGACTTCTGTTATTTGAAATCTTAGCTTATTCTTAGGAGCTGGAGGCTTAAGAACTTCTGATATTGAAGTTTTAGCTTGTTCTTGGAATTGGAGGCTTGGAGGATTTATGTTTTGAAGATTACTGGAGTTACTGATTACAAGGTTTTGCTTGGATGGTTGATTGAGGATTGCTCGAGCCTCCAAGTGGGAGATTGTTAGGGTTATGGAGTCTCGAATAAGAGGAGCCGGCCCTAATGGGCCTCTTCTCTATGATTTGGGCCTAACTTGGAGAACAAGTTAGAAACCCTAGGTTTTAATCTATAAATACCCTATGTTGTAATTGTAATCTGTGTGCCTAGAGCTTAATGAAATAACCTAGTTGCAGCCCGTGGACGTAGGTCCCCTACTGGGACCGAACCACGTAAAATTCTTGTGTCGTTTATTTTTCTGTACCGCGTGATTATCGTTTGTGCATGTGTGTGTTGATTCCGCTGCGCCACGTTGTTCCTAACAGGTTTCTATAGTTATGCTCACATGAAGGGGGTCCATTGTTTGCCTAGAACTTATCTATACTAACTAAGTTCAATTTTAATCATGAAAATAAATGTCGCTAAATAAGAAAGCTATTTTACATGAAAACTTGTCAGTGAAGATAGCTAAACACACTGAACTAAAAATAAAAATATCAAGAAAATGGCAACAGGCCAGGACATGTATGCATTAGCATTTGACATGATCACACAGAAATCTATTTTCAATTTAAAAGAACACTCCAGCCATTATAGACTTCATATTTTATTGGAGATGTCAATTTAACCATGGCACTACAACTGATGTCAATTTAACCATGACACTACAATTAATAGCCACAGAAAACAAGAACGAAAATCTAAAATTCAATTATATCCATGAATGAAGGAACTAAATAAAGAAACTAGGCAGCTCACAGCTCTTCCTTGAAGTATATTATAAGACTTTGCCGTCACACAAGGAAGCATATGAAAAACAGGTTATCATCCTATCTAAGACCCCCAATCCCTTTTTTCTTTTCTTCTTCTCTTGATTGTAAAATTCTTTTCAGAGCAACCATGTAGCAAAGGTCATGTTAAGGGGTCTTTGGGACTGCTTATCCAAAATGCTTATTCACTTAATATGTTCTGATACAACAATAAGCTGTTTTGAGGGTGTTTGGGGTTGCTTATCCAAACTGCATATCTGATTGTTTGCCAGAGAAATTAAGTGTTTTCAATAAGCACATCGAAATTGCTTGTTCCAAACTGCTTATTTCAAATAGCAATAAGAAGATCAACAGTTCTAATAGAAAATACCAAATCCCCCCTTTAGAAAAGATGAGTTCTATATCAAATCATCAAACCAGTATAATCTTCTTCACCATAGAGCACAAAGTGCAGCCTACATGCTAACCAAAAAAAAGAGCACGCCCTTAACGAATCAGAATTACAAAATTGCTTTATAAAACAGAAAAGCACAACTCACCGCCCAGTTTGGAAGCAAGGCAAGAATAGTGGGAGAAAGCCCACGGTACAAGCCACGCATCCCTTCCTTGCGAAAAATCTGTTCTAAGCTACCTACTATAAGACTACCTGATCCAAAAATTCAAAAAGCAGAAACCAATAGAATCAAAAACTTAGCTAGAATCAAATAAACATGGAAAGATTCTTACAATCAAAAGGCTGAATATCAAGCACTGCAATTCCAATATCAAATAAACAAATACCCAATTTTGTACAGTTTTCAAACGACGGTCTTGGTGTTAAAAAACAAGAAGCGCACCAAGGCAACAGAGTCTAAAACCGAGACGCTATTTCTCATAAGTTTCTAACATCATTTACCAAAAATTTAGACAAAAATAAGCTCTATATATCCTTATTCTAATAAATGATTCCAAAGAATGCCACGTGTCATCGCCGTATTTTTTCTAATTAAAATCTTATAATTTTCCCTATTTTAAGTAAGTTTGATTTTAAAATTTAATTATCTTAATGTTTTTATTTAAAAAATATAAATATAAAATTTGAATTCTAATTATTACTTAATTAAATAAACAAAGAATTTTATTTTTTTGGTTTTACACATTATTTAAATTTTTTACATATTATTGTACTTTCATTTTTCTATTAATAAGTCCATGTAATACATGGGTATATAACCTAGTGGTTTAATATATAAATAACTTATATGTACAACCTAAAAATCCTGTTGTACAATCCTGAACCACAAATCCAGCCCCGTACAAAAAGTGCGCATCATGCTAATTTTTCACCTAAAAATTCTGATCTAACCAAAATGTGTACATCACTCAGAAGCAACAGGACATGCGCGCGCCTAGGTGCGTTTTTTAAAACCAAGACAGTATTCAAGAACATGTGAGAATATGAATTCAAACAAACTATCACAATCTCAATCCCTAACAGAACATCTAAAATACTTAAGATTTCCAAACAGAGCAAACATACCTCTCATGGCTCCACCGTTAAGCTGCGGAAGACCATGAACCTGAAACCTGGTCTTGATTACATCTAAAGGACATACGAATGTAGCTGCAATAACTCCTGCGTACACAATACAAATAAAAAAGAAGTCAATAATCAACAAGAATACCTCGAATCAAAGGCTAAACCAAAAGGCAACCTGCAGCCCTAGCCTAACCCTAGCCCTAGCCTAACCCTAGCCCTAGCCCTAGCCTTTGATTCGTTGGTTGTTCAGTTAGAAAATAAACAGTGTGAATGTAGAAAACAAACCAGCGGAAGCACCGGCAGCAGCATTACAGAGAATTGGGAACGAAGAATGGGCGTATGCATCGGCGGCCATGGCTGAATGTTAGAGAGGTGATATGAATTGATTGATTTAGCAATTTGAATAAGTCCTCCGTGGAGAGGGCGGTGGCAGATAACGAAGGTCGCATGGCAAGCCAATACCGAACAACTGTGATTGTGCGAGGTTAGGGTTTATGAAATAAGAAGAATAAATTGGTGAGAATCGATGATCGCGATGCAATCAAGAGGCGAGAGGATAAGGAAAACGCCATGAAAGAGGGATGCAAGATGTGTTTGGAGAGGGCCCCAAGGACCAATGGACAAGTTGAAACATTATTGGGCCACTTGGAGACTTAATAGAAAGAGTTTATTTAGATTATCTTAAAAAAAAAGTATATGGTATACTCTTACTTGGAAAAGTCAAGTAAGAATATCTTTTCTATAACGTGGATGTGATATTAGCGTGATAAGTTTCTCATTTGAGTCTTATTTAACAAAGAAAAAAATTCAAAATGAGTGAAATACCATATATTTGACCATAGAGGACCCACCCAACACCTACAAATAGGTTTCTTCTACGTGTGAAGACCACTCACAGGAATGTGCTTAACCCCCCCCCCCCCCATGCCATAAGGGGGCGGTGTTTCCATGGGGATAACGGTGGGGATCGCATGGGGGTACCCGTGAGGGTATACCCATACCCTAATTAAAGATATTAGTCAGTGAACTCGTTTAATTAAACATGCTGAACTCAACTCGTCTTACTTAACCCTAAACCCGTTTAACCATTGGGGTTGGTGGCACATTGGTAGAGGAAAATCCTCTAACACGTTTTACTACTTGGTTATACTCATTTACAAACAGTCAACTCGTTAACCTACAGGGGCGACTCAACATATTTTGAGATATAAAACGAACTTTCAAATTGAGACATTTTTGTGAAAGTTTTTTTAAATACATAAAAAGTTTCTAAATATAATTTTATAGAGCGTCAAAACGTGTAATGTTAATGTCTAGGTGGAATGTTATTATAGTAACCCAATAAATAAACTTTTAATCATTTTATTATATCTTTTCACTTCTCTTTAAAAACATTAAAAATTAATAAATTATCATATACATTTTGAGCTATGAATATACATTAGAGTAGTGTTTTTTTCCCCTCTCCTTTCTTCTTAATATGTTATTTTCCTTTCTCAAATAAAGGGTTTCTAAAACGTTGGGTGACAAGTTTGGCTTGTAGTGTCGGACACAATTACACAAGCTATACATTTATACTTGGTTACTGTTTGGAGCTAGGATTTTTATCGGCCGCATGTTGTAACTGTGACGAAACGTATACCGACTTTAATTTATAACGTCGAATGAAAACATATTATATTTGACATGACTTGAACAAAATGTATGTTGAAACACAGACCAAATGGAAACGTAACCCGACATGTTTAAGAACAAAATTTACATTGAAATGTAGACACCTGGAAACGTAAATAAAAATAAGTAAAGAAACATATGAGGTTGTGGTGACTCGTTTAACCGAGGAAAAATTGAATAAAAAAAAAGAAAAAAACCCCGTAGAAAAAAAATGTCTTGACGTTAACACTAACGTAACTAAGTATATAAAAGTAACGTATGAAGTTGAAATGAATTAGTTTTTGAAGTCGGATTATAGATATAAAAATATATTATGTCTTTGACATTGCACATAATAATTAAAAAACAATAAAAAGAAACAAAAAAAAAAGAAAAAGAAATAAAAATGGAAAACAAAAAAAGAAGTAAAAATAAACTTGCTAGCCTAAGGGTTAAACCTATGACCTACAATGAAGTGTGTGAAACACTTACAAACCACTACACCAACTCAGTTAGTTGGTGAATAATTGTTAAATGATATAGAAAATATAAAATAAAAAAGTGTTGGTGGCCTCACCCCGTTGACCACCGACAATATGTTTTAAGGTTTAGTAATCGTACTTCTCTTTCTTGGTTGATTTTAAACTAGTATAATAACAAGTGTTTCACGACGGTATTGGAATTCACGGTAATGTTGATAAAAGAAAAAGTGTTAAAATTTATAACGTAAAAATAATGTAACATGAAAATAAGAGAAAGATAGTGTGTTCTCACATACTAAAAAACAAATAAAATAAACCTATAAACATACTGAAAAAAAAAAAGAAAACTAAAAAAACTGAGAAAAAGAAAGCTAAAAAAAATGCAGAAATAAACAAAGTAAAAAAAGGATTAAAAATAGCAACAAAAAAAAGCAAAATAGAAAAATGGAACCCCAAGGTTCAAACCGGGTAGACGAGGGGAGGGGGGTGTGGGGGAGCGCTTTACCGCTGGGCTGGAGGCCTTTCGTGTTTAATCTTCGTCATTTACTATTTTATACAGACACTTAATTGTGTGAAATTAAAATAATATAAAAGACACCCCCAAGGTCCGAAAACTAGGTGAATGGGGCAGGGGGCTCGCGTTACCGCTAGATGAGGAGAGTTTTTTATGTTCAAGTGTTTCCATTTACTTTTTTATACAAACAATATCGTCAAAAAAAAATAGAAAAACGACAAATCATAACATCACACGTGGCCAAACCCGCCCAAAACAGCCAATTGCGATCAACAACAACTGTGGACATCCTCTTTAAATGTTTTTTAGTTAGTAATGAATTCAAACCTTCATTGAATCGTTTATAAATTCGTTTTAAATAAATCCAATCTCTCTTTTAATAAAAAACTAAATAGTTTTGTCATTTGATATCACCATATTCCATCTCATAACTTTTTCACTTCAAAACCATATTTATATCATCCATTTAATGCTTCCATATATTTAGCCTTTTTTTTTAATTTACATAAATAAACATTTTCATCATTATTACCACTACCTAAAAGTTATTATTTTAAAAAAAATCCAGTTTTTAAAATAAAAGATTAAAAAAACCGAGTTTTTAAAATTTTATTATTAAAAACGTTTTTTTTTAATTTTATTATTAAAAATGATTTTTTTAAATTTTTACTATTAAAAAACAAGAATTTTTTAATTTTACATATAAAATTTGAAAATACTACATTTGTATTTTAAATAAATATGTGTTAGAATAAAGTTTACTAATATTTAATTAGTAGTTTTTTTAATTAAATTTGATATTTATAAACATATTTTTTATTTTGATTTAAAATTTTAATACTTAGTTTTTAATAAAATTAAGAAACTTGCAAATATATATTTTTAAAAGTTACTTTAAATTTTATTTTTTTTAAATGAAGATATTTTTTTTCTTCAAAAAACATGTTTACAAGTTTCAATTCTAGTTTATTAGTTTTAACTTTTTTCATATTTAATTCTGGAATTTTAAATTTAATTGTGTCGAAATATTAAGGAGTAAAATTTTTAAAATTTGGAGTTTTAAATTTTGAATTTAAAATATGATATATTGTTGAAATTTAAATTTTATTTGTATCTTTTTATTATTTTTTTAATGAGAGATTTAATATTAAAAATTTAGCGAGATTTTCCGCATACAAGTACAAATAATATCTGTCAATCAGAGCATCTTGATGACGATTTTGATGAAAATTTATAGTCTTCGGATTTTCTAAATGGACTTTTACATTATTAGGCTTGTCAAATCATAAATTCCTTTTAAATGTCGGTGTTCCAGTTATGCTATTAATAAATATTGATGGAAAGATGGTTTAGGTAATGTAACAAGTCGTTAAGTCAAATCACAAGGTAATCGGGTTATAGAAGCGAAGATTATATTTTGAAGCAACTTTGATCATCATAATTTTATCCCTATAATTGGTTTAACATATTCAGACAAAAGAATTTACTAAAACTTCAAAGAAAAAAATATACAATTGTTGTATTTTTGCAATGACCGTGAATAAAAGTTTAGGGCAATTACTTACAAATGTTGATTTGTATTGAAAGATCCAGTGTTTATTCATGATCAGCCGTATGTTACATTATCATGTTATTAATCTTTGGTAAACATGGAAAAATTACCAATATCAAGTTAAATGTTTTATAAAATGAAGTATTTTTAAATTTGTAAACAATCATTGTAAGGTTTCATTTGACATGTAATTTAATGTATTGTAAAAAGTGCACAACTTATTAAATGAATTTTTATTTATTTTTTGATGTTTTAATTACTCTAATCCATATAGTCTTAACATGTAACAAAATGAAAAGGTTACAAATACAATATCAAATTTGTATAAAAAGAGTTGTTAAAATATTTATCAATATAATTTTAACGTTTCACACCGTATAACACACAGGGTTAAAGTTAATGTTTAATAAATATTTTAAAACTGTATGATAGAAAATTACTTTAGGGAATATTTCACGTAGTAACCAATTTTCTTTTATATTTTACTAAAGTCATTTATATTTTTTTAACTATAAAATCACTCAAAAATCATTATTATTCCATTGTAAGTGAACTTTCTTTATAAAGTTTAAATCTTTTTAAATTGAAAGGACCTAAATTATACATATATGAATCTTTGTTACTATTTAATGATTATTTTTTTTAACATGAATGATGTAATTATGAAGAAAAAAGATCATTAAATAATAATCAAATTTCATAATTGATTCATTTAAGTAAAAAAATAATAATAATCACTAGATAGTAATCAATTTTTATACATGTTTCATTTACCTCACTTAATTTAAAAAAAAATTGTAATATTTATAAAAAAGTTTTACAATAATGAAACTTAATAAAAAAATATTAAAACTAGGATATTATTTCATGAGTTTATTCCAATTTTTTACATCCCTTCATTTAAACATACATATATACTTTTCTTTCTAAAATAATTACATTTATTCATTTGGTAAATATGTAGATAGATATTAATATAGTAAAGTATTAACAAAGAGTTACTAATTGATTAATATCTTCGTTTATGTTTTATTAAAGTATTAAAGAACAAACGTAAACAAACAAGTTCATTTTCTTAACAAATTAACACAAAAAAAAATAGATCTGTCTATATATTTATTCATTTATTCACGCAAAGTTAAAAGAATAAATACATAGCGTCGATTCTTTGTTCATTTGATTCGTTTATAGCTCCTATGTCATCTCATGATATACATGTCGACATTTATGGATATCTAGATACAGATATAAAGGCATGGAATTCAATGCCCGTTTTTTTATTCTTTACGTGGATGAACTCAAACCATAATATAAAATAAGTAGCCGATCGTTGACAAGTGCATTGATGATAAGCAAGGATATGCGTTGGTGTTGGTCCATAGCTTGTGTTACATCCAAATCAAGTATTTTGATCCACACACAAACACAACCATTTCTTTTTCTTAACTTTGCTTTCAATCGAACCTTTCATTCCATTCTACCTTTCACTTTAATCATTAAAATTTTCGCAATAGAAAATTATCTGTTTTTATTTTCTAAAGCACATAGATATTGAAATCCAACTTGTACGTTTGTTGATTAAAAAAATAAAAAAAGAAGCTTAGTTCCCAAGGCGCAAGGGTATTTGGTACACGAAACAAAAAGAATTTTTTTTAACAGCAATAGAAACAGTTAAAAGAAAAAAAACTACAACTCAAATTTTAAAAGAACATCAATCTTGTCATTTCAAGAAGCTCATTTTAGCCTTATTTTTAATTCAAAGGAATCCAAGAAACTTGATTTCTTCAACAATGTTTACTTTAGAAACCGGTTGGTCTTCAAAAAGCCATTTGTTTCTTGTCTTTCAAATGGCCCAGCATGACAACAGAATAATGGATTACACAATCCTTTTTTATGTCTTTAGGTTCCCCGATAAGTTGAGTTTTGAAAAGGTCATTAACTGAGAAGGAATAGTTGAGTTTTTAAATATGTGTATGTATTTATTTTGCCACATTATTTAAAAAAAATATTTACTTAATTTATCTACACATTTTATTTACAAATATTATGTGTTTGTAAAACATAATCAATTACCCATACATATATTAGTTTTTTACATACGTGTAGATAAAAATAAATAATTATTTTTATTAAAACCAAATATACCTTGCCAATAGTTCAAACTAAATTATCGACACTAATACCATCCATATTCACATGTATATATATTTTTTCCATAAATATATATTTTCGTTAAATCATCGCCAAATCACTAACACGTCGCCGATTCTTCTTTTAAAACGTGAAACATGACACGATCGAGACACGTCTTTTGGCTGACACTTCATACACGTCTAACTTGTATGTTGGCATCATATCATAGACCCTAAGGTGACCATATTTGTTTAGGGCACGTACGGTACTGTAGGGTCGACACGTTTACATATCCTTTGGCGTATTGCTAGAATCAAAACAAAAGGTCACCAGGTGAGTTTCATGTCCCCTTTTTTTACTTGCTTTATCTACTTTGGCGAAAATACATACTCATAATCGTTTTTATATGGTAACAAGAAAACAAGACTCGACCTTTATGTTTAATTACATGAGTTAACATACAGAGCTCGTGAAGTCCCCTATATCAAAACTTTTATAACCATTAAGAGTTAGATCGAGATTCTATGGATAGTACTATTTGGGATTAACACCACATGTCATGGTTAGTCGCGCTAACCGCCGATCCGTATGGTCGAATGGTTGCATAGTGTCCAACCTTGTGCTCGTGAGGTACGAGTGAGGGGCAAAACACCTGTTTCATGGTTTGGTTATTCATCGTGTATGAACATATTTTTCGTATTCTTATCTAGTTTACGACGGGTCAAACACTACTTGTTTTGTTTATCATATACAAAAATCGTTTTCGTACAAATGGTTTTGCAAATTCGCATTCATTTAAACCTATAAACTCCCCAACACTGCGTTGACATTTTAAGTATGTTTTTCAGGAAATTGAACGTGGTGTTAAAGATAAATCAACGTATGAACAAACATACACCTTGGATACATTTTGTGAGATTTCCTTTGTATAACCTAACATCGTGAGTCATATTTGTGAAATCTTAACTTTTGTATTTTGAAAACAAATACTATATGATTTGTTAATTACCTCAACTTTAATTTAGTATCCAATTTGTGTGTTTATGTTTGCAATAATTATATGTTTTGAAAAACCATGAACAATACACTTTGCGATTCCACTTTAACAGGGTGTAACAATAACTCAGTAATAATATGTATATGTATGTAAATACGTGTTTAAATAAATCGAATATGATTAAACTATCATATTTTTTCTCTTCTATAAATCACAATGATCCGTCCCGGCCCGATGCATGATCATCACTACTACAAAGCCCATTTTTTAGAGCGGTCTAAAAAATGTTTTTGGAGTGGTTTAGACGAAAACAGCTTTAAAAAATAGTTTGGAATTTTTTTTGGAGCGGTCTATCTTATGGGGTGGTTTGTAATTTTCTAATCTTATTTATTTATTTTGTTCGGAATTTTTGAGGCGGTTCACAAAAGTCATGTAATTTTTTAAGGCGGTTCATAAAAGTCATGTAATTTTTTAAGACGGTTCATAAAATATATTTTTCTTAATTATGTTTGAAATATATTTATTAAGTTAATTAGACAGAAAGGCATCTATTCACCCACACCTTCACACCGGTTCATCAAATATATTTTCTTGTTTCAAATATATTTGCTCCAAGTTAATTAGATATAGAGGCATGCTTTATGCCCCCATATATTCACACACACAGCTAGATCCAGATCCATGAGCACACACATCTAGATCCATGTCCTAGGTGAAGCGGCTTCCAGATCCAGATCCATTTAAGTAGCACACACATCCAGATCCATGGCCTTGGGTGAAGCGGATTCCAGATCCAGATCCATTAGCACACACATCCAGATCCATGGCCTTGGGTGAAGCGGCGGAGGAGGAAGAACTCGAAGCATGTGAACGATGAAGATGCTCGTCAGACGAGGAGCAGGTGAACGATAAAGATGATAAAGGACTGTTGCTTCCGAAGAATATGATAATGGAACCACCGTGGCTCAACATCAGGTCTATCGTCGTCCTCCGTGTCTTATATCGACATAAAAACCCTAGACACTGAAATGAAAGCTTCTCTTGCTTCTCTCGAGGAGCGCTAATTAATTTACAATGGAAAACTGAGTTGCTATCGCTCTCCAGAAAGTCGAAGCCGCCTTGCAAGCGGCAGCGTAGGTAGTCGGAGCTAGAAAGGCTGATTAGTGGTTGTTTAATAGCAAATAATATAAATTTTTTTTAATTTAATGTGTTTCTTTTGGAGCGGTTGTACTTTTCGAAACCGCTTTAAAAAATGAAACCATTTTTAGAGCGCTATTTTTTAGGGCGGTTTAAAACCGCTCTTAAAAGCCATTTTCGTCGCCCTAAAAAATCGGTTTTGTACTAGTGATCAACCGAACGTCTTGGAACAAGTAATATTCATTCTCTATTTATCTATAATTTTGTAACGACTAAGGGGGTGTTTGGGAGTGCTTTTGGAAAGTGCTTATTGACTTATTGGCTTTTTAAAAAGCTAATAAGTCAATAAGTCATTTTCAAAAGCCAGGATTTCTTGGCTTTTGAGAATGTCTTATTGACTTATTGGCTTTTTCAAAAAAAAAATTGCTAATTTTTTTGACTTATCGGCTTTTTGAAAAAGCTAATAAGTCAATAAACACTTTCCCACCACACTCCCAAACACCCTCTAACAAATAATGAGGTTGGAAGAAATATATATTAAATATGCAGCGTTTGTTAAAAATAATAAACCAAAAGCATAAAAGTTTGGTGAGAGTTCCATCACGCAAAAAGTCAAATTAGCATTCTGAATGCAATCCATTAAACAAATACTCAACTCCATCCTCACACCTCTATTTGTATCCCTAAAAAGAGTACTAATCTAAAGAAAAAATGGCAGATTTGAAGACCGGAGTGTACAAAGGTGTAAAAAGATACTGGCGGAGGAGAAGCTACCGCCGCCTCGCCACCACCACCACCGATGAATTCCGATCAAAGCCGCGGAAATGGTCGTGGAAGATACGGATGCCACGCAGGCTGAAGATAAGGTTTAGCCCTAAGAAGTTGATTGCTAGGGTTCATGATGCGTACGTTAGAATGATGATGAGGGTGGCGAGTTCGCTGGTGGTGAGGACCGGAGTAGTAGGAGGGTACGGTGGTGGAGGGTTCGGTGAGTTTGGGATGAGACCCGTTAAGGAATATGATGAGAAGATGATAATTCAGATGTATAACTCGATGGTGGTGAGGCAGGCCCAACTGAAAGCAGTTGAACAGTGTTCTTGATCATATGGTTAGGTTTGTGTAAGGATCTTAAACATGAATAATGTTTTGATGTTAAATTGTTAATCATAATTGTATGTTTTAGTAAAGGAGTTCTTTGATTAATTGTGTTATATTTTAAGAATTTTGGTTAATTAGTTGTAAAATAGTATATGTAGATGTAGATAGACATTACACTTAGTATCGAGTCTTCTTATTAAGTGGTAGTTTCATAACTAAAATGTTTCAGGTTGAATTAGGGTTTTCTCGGTTATGAATTTTACGAGTCTTTTTGTTAAGTGGTGGTTTCATGACTAAAATGTTTCAGGTTGAATTAGGGTTTTCTCAGTTGTGAATTTTCTCTTTGTTGATGTGAGGCCAGGTTATCACGCTTCTATTCTTTTAGCGGAAGGGTGATCCTGGATGTTCGGCATTTGTTGTTTAAAAAAAAGATAGACATGAGAAGGTTGGTGTTTGATAGCTGTAATGATGCCAACTTTTAAGTTGTATTTGATTTTCCTTTACTCCAAAGCTCTATTTTTAGTTGGCGGTTCATATCAACATCGTCTACCTACCAATTTATTACAACATGCATTTAATATCAATAACAAACCGAGTTGGAACACGTCACATCATGTTACATTAATTTTTGACAAAATTCTAACAATAATTATTAGTTTATTATACTTTTATATTCGTTCATATAAGAATAATTTCATGTGTACGATCATGATCATAACTTATAAGAGCATTCACAATAGAGAACAGGTTTCCTATATTTATGTGAGTGAGTCCCCTATATTTTAAATGGTGGTTTAAAGTGGTTGTGAGTGGAGGAGAGAGAAAATGTATAAATTTTTTGTATATTTGAAGGAAACACTGTTCACCCGCATAATTTTTTAATATTTTTTTAAAGTGGTTGTGAGTGGAGAAGAGAGAAAAGATAATGATAAAAGTATAAAAAATTATTATTTAATTAAAAAGTAGAGAGAAAAGATAGTGATTTTAATGTACTTATGAGGATGAGGATAGGGGAGCTCCTGTGAATGCTCTAAAAGTATGAGGTCGCATTTAAAATGAGAAGAAAAAATAAATTTTAAGAATACGTAATGATTCACTATTTAATATGTAAGTATAAAAACAAAGAGTTGTATTTATATATGAGTTATATAATTAAATCTTTATGGGTTTGTGTTCTGTAATTTGTGAGTTTCGCAACGATACAAATCGTGTTCAAAACGGAGCTAGGATGAATGAGATATCGATGTTTAAAGTTGAGTTGTTGGAATAAATATTGCTAAACTTATATGACTTTAGTAGAAATTTGTTGCATGTTCTTGTTTAATGCTAACAATATTTATCAAAAATCAAATGTTGTTTTGGTTTTGACACATAAAACCATGTCATGAATCACACATATGTTTTGTTTTTAACTATTAATTTTTATTCATGAATTAATATAAAGGTTTGATTATGACTCATAATTTTAAAATTGACATTAATATGTCATGTTTCAAATAAAGGTTTTGTTTTGACTTATACAAATACCATACATGTGTTTGAATAAAAAAAATTAAATATTGAACTTTTGGTATGAGTATAATAATACATACGGGTTTGAAAAAAATTAAAATTGCCATTTTCATACACAATGTTTTAAAAATAATACATATGCAAATTTATAAGTGAATAATAATACTGAATAAAAATACATAACTCAGATGCGATTTCATACGAGTACTAAAAGTAGAAATAAGATTCTCAGTCTTTATTTTATACACTTCTAGTTTTTAGAATATAAGAATGTTTCTACTGTTAGTCGTGACAAGAGAGTCCATTAAAGATTGTACTATATACCAATGTTTTTTAAATCAGACCCAACGATTTATTAAAAAACTAACTAGACGACTATGATGTAATCCGAGTTGAACTAGAAACTGGCTTTGAAGAATTAGCATGCTTCTACTAGGGGGAGGGAACAATTAGGGATACATCACAATTTCATTTTAGAAATTTAAATGAATAAAAAACCATAAACTAGTAGGGTGTTTATATGTTTGGTTTGTTGGTTTATTCGGTTTTGAATTTTTTTAGGCTTATCCGTTGACCAAACCGAATCGTATCGGTTAAAAACCGAATTCAACCATTTTCAACCATAACATTTTTTAGGGCTGACAATTTCTAACACGGTCTTGTTAACACTACACGAAACGATACGGAGTTAACAAGTTTCTTTACTTAGCTCTCCATAATAAAAGAAGATGATTCAGTTTCCGTTTGATTTAAACTTTCCCTTGATAATTCTGAGTTTTATTCAATTCCGTTTGAGGCAAATTTGTTCCCAATCCGTGCACCAGAGCCATCACCGGAGCCAAGTGAGAAGCTAACACCCGAGCCATATCTGATTCCTGACCCAATCCCCGGTCATTTTAGTACATAAACTAAAAGTGAAAAAGGGAGGAAATGTAATGATTTTTCTGAAGGTATGTGTTTCAAAAATATAGAACATTTAATATTGGAGATTGGGAAAATGTGTGTTAGAGAGTGTTTCGATTTCAAAGTTAATATATCTTCAAAGAATAGGTATGAATCATCATGCCGTGCGCCTAATTGTGAGTGGCGTATCAGGGCATATAGTTATAGTGAATCTAGTGTGTGTTCAGGTTAGATATTTCAAAAACCACCAGACGTGTTCACGTACTCAGACCTACCCGCATATTAGAAAAAAACAAATAAAAAGGTAACTGGTGACTTAGTTAAAGATCAAACTAAGGATGTTGGATGTGTGTACAAAGGGAAAGAAATAATGAAAGACATTAATTTAAAGTTCCCGGTCAAAATTACATACCCTCGAGCCTGGCAAGGAAAAGCATGAGAATTGAAAATGTTAAAAGAAACTTCTGATGATTCATTTTCTGAACTTTCAGCTTATTCCATAATTTGAAAAGGACGAATCCAGGAAGTGTTACTCGTATTTTAACAGATCAATCGAGCTATTTTGAAATGTTTTTCTTACATTGGTGTTGCACTTAGTATATATATTAATTTTTGCATAAGTTGATTATACTAAATTCGTTACTAACTTCACTATTTATATTTTACAGATACAAAGTTTTAAGCATTACATGCGATCACTAATTATTATAGATGGGGCACATCTTAAAGATGATTTTAAGGAAACTATGATTTAAGCGGTCGGTATGGACGAGAATAACCAGATCTTGCCTGTTACGTATGTTGTGGACGAGAATAATAAGATATTGTCTGTTGCGTAAACCGTTAAATGTAGAAGGAGATTTTTGGGAGAGTGTTAGTAGATATCGACGATTCATGGCAGATAAAATTTATATATGTCGTTGTTTACCGATACCTACCGACACTTAAAGTATAATAGTAACCGTAGTTATATTATGTTTTTTATTATTCCAATGTAATATTAAATATATGTTTCAAATTATGAAGTTAAATGTTTTATGGTTCTATTACGGTGTAAACTAGTTTTTCCTCACGCGTTACGCGTCGGGAGTTTGATAGTTATCGGTTCGACTCGTCCACGGTGATAAAAGTTACGTTATAGCGTACAATAAAAAAAACTCGGATCGCTTAAAAAAACTAAATAAATCCGTGCATGCTGTTTAAAAAAAGTTAACGAAAGCTTACTAGAAAGGTTAACCCATTAAACTTTTGTTACAGTTTTATAAAAAATTAAACTTGAGAAAAAAAACTAAAGTTTACTCTATTGAAGTTTTGTGGTAAATCTAAAAAAGAAAAACTTTTTGGTCCAAAAAAAAATAAAAGCCTAAACCTTTTGTGCCATTTCTATAAAAAAAAAATTGGATAAAGAAAAATAAAAAGTAAAACGTATTGTTAAACCACAAGCGTAGTGATATAGATAATAATGTTTCAAATTGTAACCATACTCGTATTATGTTTTTTATATTTGTTTCAAACAAATTCATTAAAAGAAAATAAAAAGGTTATAGAAAAATTAAAGGATTACAAGAAAATTAAAGGGTTACAAGAAAAACTAATTAAGGACTAGAACGAAGTAAGACTCCAAACACCATCTTCTTCTGTGAGTTAATTAATAGCAGCCCAATCTTTAACAAAATCAAATAAATTGTTAACGTGAGGCTTTTCTGGTTCTTGAACAACACGATTTTCCGGTTCTCCAATCGAAAGGTTTTCTTCCTTACTTGGTGGAAAGTTTTTCATTTAAAATTTAACCCATATAATAACAAATATATCCTCTTTATATATGCAACTTGAGAGCATATCTAACATAAAAAAAAAAAGAAAAATATAAAAGAAAATAAAAATATGTGCCGGCTATATAACCGAGTTTTAGGGGTGTTCATTATTCGAATCTCATTCGAATAAACCGAAATTCGAATAAAAATTTCGATTTCGAATTTTGGCTTATTCGAATCGAATAATTATTCGATTCGAATAAATAAGTCGAATTCGAATCATAAAATCCCTAATTCGATTTGATTCGAATAAACCGAATTTATATATTATATAATTTTTTATTTTTTAAAACATATAATAACCTTTTATTTAGGTTGGTTTGAGATTTTTTTTTTAAAGTTTGGTATGGGCTTCAAATTCAAATCCATAAAAATTTTATGCAGAATTTCAATATTTGGGACTGAGTATTTGTACTTTTTTTTTCAAAAAATAAATAAATAGTAAGTCGGTTTATTCGAATAGATTCGAATTCGATTCGATTCGAATAAGCTTATTCGAATCGGTTTAAGTGATTTATTATTCGAATCGAATCGAATTCGAATCCAGATTAAAAATTTCAAATTCGAATAATTCGATTCGAATAAACCGATACGATTCATTTGAACTGTAACATCCCAAAAATAATGAAACGAATAAATATAGCGAGACCGGTGATTTAGTCGAAATATTTAAACAAAAGGGAGCGGGCTTGGGCTTGGCTTCAATGGGCCGAGAGAAGCCCAGGTATACAAGAGGCAAGGCAGCCCTCTTCTCTGCTCATTTCTGCCATTCACAAGTTCTAGAGAGAGAGAGAGGAGAGCTCGGGTCTAGAGAGAGAAAGTGACGGATCAACTCGGGAATTCAGGAGAACGTTGCGGCTGTGCTCGTGATCATCTCCTCCGAATCAGAAATCCAATCCAGGTAAGCGTTCGTTCATAATCTGAGTTTTTATGACTTTTTGAGGATTTTCGGTTTTAGCCCTATAGGTAAAGATTTTTGCGGATGAAACTTGAAAATGAGCTTAGATATAGCATCTAGAATGAAAACCGAACGTTTTGATCAAAGAAAATTTAGATATCGACATGATCAGATTCGCATGCAGAACATTCGGATTTTTGGGGAAGGCGATAAGTGCAGACCCATCGAAACTACTTAGTTTCGATATGTGCAGACCTATCGAAACTACATAGTTTCGATATGTGCAGACCCATCGAAACTACTTAGTTTCGATATGGGCAGACCTATCGAAACTACATAGTTTCGATATGTGCAGACCCATCGAAACTACTTAGTTTCGATATGTGCAGACCTATCGAAACTACCCAGTTTCGATATATGCAGGCCCAATCGAAACTACCATAGTTTTGATATGAGCCCCCGATCCGAAGCTAAGATAATACATAAGTTACTTACCGAAACTACCATAGTTTCGATATGAACCCATGACTCGAAACTACCAAGTTTTGACATAAGAAACCTATCGAAACTACCAATCGAAACTACCAAGTTTCGACATAAGCAACCTATCGAAACTACCTATCGAAACTACGAAGTTTTGACAGAAACAACCTATCGAAACTACCAAGTTTTGATATAAGCTAATCAATCGAAACTACTAGGTTCAAGCATAGTAATGTCTAGTGTCATCTAGGAGCAGTACCTTATGTGTATGACTTTATTATACAGATCGTGAGTGACATTAGTGACGCTCAGTAACCAGCTAAGTGTATCTCAGAAACTACTCATCAGGTGAGTTCTATGTGCCCCCCTTCTATGTTATGTGCAAATGATTTATAAATGTTTTGGGGCTGAAGTGTATACACTAAATGAATAAATGATATGAATGTCAATGTGATCATACGTGATATATTAAGGTATATGTGTAGATACATATGAAAAATGAAGCATGAATTATGAATAAAGAACGAAACGTATGTTTACAAAGAATGAATGAAAGAATGGCATAACGTAAATGAATGAAGTCTTGCTTTATAAATATATATTGCATGTTATGAATGTATGTATACGTTATGGACGGAAACGAAGCTAACGACTATTACGGTAGACGGACGACCACTTGACTATTATGCAGCCAGAAACAGTAAGTCTAGAAAGGTAGACTAAATAAAGGCCACTACGGTGGAGTAAGTCGCTAAGTCAATAATTCGGCTGTATAATTAGTTCAAGTGGGAAACGGATGCCTTATGGCAGACGGGCGATTAAATCTGGACGGCCGAAGGGTGGTCGGACCTAAAGTTATGTCGGACGGCCGAAGGGTGGCCGGACATAAAGTTAAGGCGGACGGTTTCTTGGACCGGACGAGTAAAAGGGCTACGACGGTAGCTCAAGGGCGTATATCTTTATGATATACGCAGTAAATGACGGGTTGATCACCCATATGTGTATGACCTATAAATGGTCAAGAAAGTAAAGGTGAATGCATATCTATGTAATCACATAAGAACGTTAAAGAAAGAATGTTAAGGAAAGTAAAGGTGAATGCATATCTTTGTAATCATATAAAAAGTTATGAATACGTATTTATATAATTATAAGGAAAGGAAATGTTTATATCTAATTGTTTCAAACTAGAACTCACCAGCGTTAGCTGACTTTTAGTATACATTTCAGGTAACAAAGGAAAGGGTCGTGCGAAGGCGTGAAGGCTGCCCGGCGTGTGACTGACATCCCACCTTATGTTTTGATTAGACAATGGTTAATGTTTTGAATGTTAAGACTTCCGCTGTAATGTACTCAAATGTTGAATGTTTCCGCTGTGTTTGAATGTTTTTAATTAAAAGTTCAGTAATTAATGACTATGTTTATGAGTAAATCCAACAAGTGAGGTCACCCGGGTTTGGGGCCTTACATGAACACCCCTACCGGGTTTAGCCGTAAAAAAGACGGTACACCACAAAAGCGTCGACTAAACATGAAGCTGGCTGATAGCTCACAGCCGTCTACCAACCCACAAAATCACGTCGGCTAAGCCGTCAAGGGCCGACTGTTTAGCCGTCAGTATGGGCCGGCTAATTAGCCGTCATAGGCTGGCTAACTAGCATGCCATGTGTCGACCTTTCATTGAACCAGATCTATGTTGTGCACTGAATTTTAATTAGGCCGGCTATATAGCCGGATAGAATGTTTATGATTTCGTAGGCTAAAAGTTAAAGTCTATTTTTATAAAAATCGGTTAGTTAAATGTCTATTTTGATACTTTGAAGAAGGTATTGCCTGATCTACTATCCGAGGCAATAAAGAAAAGTAAAGAGGAAGATGAAGGAGACAAGGAAGAGAAAGTATATGATAGTGATGGGGATGAAATAAAGATAGGATCGAGCAACCGTGGGTGTACTTACAAAGGCTTTAAGGACGGAGACCCACCCAAGTTCGATGGGAGCAAGGATTCAGTGGTAACGCTTGAATGGATTGAGAGGATGAATGTTGTAATCAACATCAGCGAGTGTCGACCAGACCACGCTGTTAAATAGGTTGCTCACTCTTTCACCAACGAAGCACTAAGTTGGTGGAGGAATATTCAGAGAACTAAGTCACCAAATGCTATAAACAGAATGACATGGGACGACTTGAAGAAGCTGATCATCCAAAAGTTCTGTCCATAGAACGAAATTGATCGAGTGGAAAATGAATTCCTAAACCTCAAGGCTGGAAACAAGACGCACCACTAGTATACTTCGAGATTCAATGAGCTAGCTCAACTAGTACCCCACCTGGTAGAAACTGAAGACCGTTTGATCAAGTACTATGTTAAGGGGTTGCCACAGCGGGTCCGTGTTCATGTAAAGGCTAACCTACCCTCGACCTTCGAGTCGGTAGTGAATCTGAGCGGAATCGTCTACGACGACTACGCCAATGAGGACCCGGCACCTGAGACACAAAATAGAAAATGGGAGAACCCGTCCAGAGGCACCGGAAGAGGGAACGTAACAACTGAAACTAAGAAGCCAAGATTGGATGAATATGAAACTTGCAAGAAGTGTGGAAGGCAACACCTTGGCGAGTGTCGAATCGGCACCACCACATGCTATAAGTGCGGGAAGCCGAGGCACTTCTCCCGAGAATGTATAAGAAACGTCAAGTGTCAAGTATGTTGATTTTTGGGACATATGACAAAGAACTGCAGGAAGGCCGGCCAATCTGGTTCGGGAAAAGATAAGGAGCAGGAACCGCAAAAGGCAAGGACTCGTGCCTATGCCTTGACCGAGGAAGAAGCAAGAGGAAACCTTGATGTTGTGTCAGGTACGTTCCTAGTAAATGATGAAAATGCTGCTATTTTATTCGATTCTGGTGCTAGTAAAAGCTTCATATCAACTGCATTTAGTCGTAAACTGGATTGCACTATCAACACCATAGTAAAGGCCTTTAGCGTACAAACTGCCGTGGGTAAAAATTCGGCAGTGTTCCAAGTAACAGAGGATTGTATCATAGAAATAGAGGGTCATAAGTTTCCTTCTAGATTATTCCTTCTCACCTTAGGAGGATTCGATATAGTATTGGGTATGGATTGGCTAGCTGCCAATGAAGCTCAAATCATATGTAAACGTAAAAGAATACATCTCAAAGCTCCAAGCGACAGTCCAAATACGGTTTATGGGGATTGGAATTGCACTATGCCGAACGTCATCTCGATGATTAAGGCCGAAAGTTACATGAGGCGCGGTTGCGAAGCTTATCTGGCGTATGTTATTGATGATAGAATGAAAACGAAAGAATTCAAGAATGTACCCGTGGTGTGCAACTTTCCGGAAGTATTCCCAGAAGATCTACCTGGGTTGCCACCCGATCGGGAAATAGAATTTCAGATTGACTTACTGCCAGGAGCAGAGCCCGTTGCCAAAGCCCCCTACCGATTGGCTCCGTCAGAAATGAAAGAATTGATGTCTCAACTAGAGGAACTCACCGAAAAAGGATTTATTAGACCGAGCATCTCACCATGGGGCGCTCCGGTACTATTTGTAAAGAAGAAGGACAGCAGCATGCGCATGTGCATTGACTACCGCGAATTGAACAAGAGGACAGTAAAGAACAAATACCCACTGCCCAGGATAGACGACCTTTTTGATCAACTACAAGGTGCGAGTTGGTTCTCAAAGATCGATCTTAGGTCGGGTTACCATCAGTTGAAAGTAAGAGAGGAAGACGTATCAAAGACCGCGTTTCGCACGCGTTATGGGCATTAGGAGTTTCTCGTGATGTCCTTCGGATTAACTAACGCACCAGCAGAGTTCATGGATTTGATGAATAGAGTATGTCGACCAATGTTGGATCGATCAGTGATAGTTTTTATAGACGACATGCTGGTATATTCGAAAAACGAGGGTGATCACCACTGTCACCTAAGAGAGGTTCTGGAGGCGTTAAAACAGGAGAAGTTGTACGCGAAATTCTCCAAATGCGCGTTCTGGCTTAGGGAAGTTCAATTCCTAGGTCATGTGATAAACCCAAACGACATCATGGTGGATCCTGCAAAGATCTAGACAGTAAAGGAATGGAACGTCCCAAAGACACCAACAGAGATACGAAGTTTTCTAGGATTGGCAGGCTACTATCGAAGGTTCATTCAAGATTTTTCAAGGATAGCCTCGCCACTAACTAAACTGACACGGAAGGAAGTGAAATATGAATGGGGTCAAACCCAAAACAACGCGTTTGAGGAACTTAAGGCACGATTAACGCAAGCTCCAGTCTTGACACTACCTGAGGGAAACGAAGACTTGGTAGTCTACTCTGACGCTTCAGGGCAGGGTTTAGGTTGCGTACTTATGCAACGAGGGAAGGTAATTGCTTATGCCTCACGACAACTAAAGATTCACGAGGTTAACTACCCAACACACGATCTAGAATTAGCAGCAGTAGTTTTCGCGTTGAAAATATGGAGGCACTATCTGTATGGAGTTAAATGCACCATTTACTCCGATCACAAAAGCCTGAAGTACTTTTTCGAACAAAAGGAATTAAACATGAGACAAAGAAGGTGGTTAGAGCTACTGAAAGACTATGACTGTGAGATATTGTACCATCCGGGCAAGGCAAACGTAGTGGCCGACGCTTTAAGTAGAAAGGAAGAATCGGCACCTATCCGGATCAAAGCGTGTCAGCTAATAATAACGCCAGATTTGATGGGCGAAATATCAAAGGCACAAGATGAAGCACTATTAGAAAGAAATATAAAACGGGAAAGAATAGTAGGACAACAAGGGAACTTAAGTGCAAATACATACGGTGTACGAACTAGGTTTGGCCGGATGTGGATACCTAAGATTGGCGAGCTTAGAGCCAAAATACTCGATGAGGCCCATAAGTCTCGTTATTCTATCCACCCCGGGACAAACAAAATGTATCAAGATTTGAAGAAAGAGTACTGGTGGCCTGGCATGAAGAATGATGTGACTGAATACGTGAACAAGTGCTTAACGTGTTCACTAGTTAAGGCCGAGCACCAGAAACCATGCGGTAAAATGAAACCTTTACCTATACCGGAATGGAAGTGGGAAGAGATCACAATGGACTTCATTACCAAGCTACCGCGAACAGCTAAAGGCAATGATACCATTTGGGTGATCGTCGACCGTTTGACGAAAAGTGCTCACTTCTTGCCAATACGTGAGTCTTCTTCGTCAGAAAGACTAGCAGAAGTATTTATCAAGGAGATTGTGAGCAGGCATGGTATGCCGCTGTTAATTGTGTCCGACAGGGATACTAGATTCACATCAAGGTTTTGGAAGAAATTCAATGAAGCAATGGGCACTAGACTGAACATCAGCACCGCTTACCACCCTAAAACCGATGGACAATCGGAAAGGACCATTCAGACCTTGGAGGACATGCTCCGGGCCTGTATCATTGACTTCGGTGGGAGTTGGGACAGCCATCTACCATTGGCAGAATTTTCATATAACAACAGCTATCACACAACTATTGGCATGCCGCCATTTGAAATGTTGTATGGGAGGAAATGTAGGACCCCGGTTTGTTGGGGGAAATTGGACAGAAGGATTTTGCAAGTCTCGAGGTGGTCAAAGCTACTTCCGAGAAATTTGATCAAATCAAGGCTCGAATGAAAGCCGCAAAGGACAGACAGAAATCATACGCGGACAAGAGAAGAAGGGATTTAGAGTTTCAAGTAGGGGACATGGTACTGTTGAAAGTATCACCGTGGAAAGGAATCATTCGGTTCAGAAAACGAGGCAAACTAAGTCCAAGGTTTGTCGGACCTTTCAAGATTCTAGCAAGAGTGGGTCAAGTTGCTTACAGACTCGACCTACCCGTTGAGCTTAGTGGAATCCACCCTATGTTCCACGTGTCGCACTTACGCAAGTGCCTAGCTGACGACACGACTCACATACCTTACGACGAGATCGAAGTGGATAACAGTCTAAACTATGTGGAAGAACCAATAGCCATTCTTGACCGAGCGAAGAAACGACTACGCAATAAGTCAATCATATTAGTAAAAGTACAATGGAAATACAGAAAGGGTTCAGAAGCTACTTGGGAAAAAGAAGACGAAATGAGGAGACTATATCCCCAGCTGTTTAACGACTAGCAGGTTTCGAGGACGAAACCTTTCTAAGGAGGGTAGACTTGTAACATCCCAAAAATAATGAAACGAATAAATATAGCGAGACCGGTGATTTAGTCGAAATATTTAAACAAAAGGGAGCGGGCTTGGGCTCGGCTTCAATGGGCCGAGGGAAGCCCAGGTATACAAGAGGTAAGGCAGCCCTCTTCTCTGCTCATTTCTGCCATTCACAAGTTCTAGAGAGAGAGAGGAGAGCTCGGGTCTAGAGAGAGAAAGTGACGGATCAACTCGGGAATTCAGGAGAACGTTGCGGCTGTGCTCGTGATCATCTCCTCCGAATCAGAAATCCAATCCAGGTAAGCGTTCGTTCATAATCTGAGTTTTTATGACTTTTTGAGGATTTTCGGTTTTAGCCCTATAGGTAACGATTTTTGCGGATGAAACTTGAAAATGAGTTTAGGTATAGCATCTAGAATGAAAACCGAACGTTTTGTTCAAAGAAAATTTAGATATCGACATGATCAGATTCCCATGCAGAACATTCGGATTTTTGGGGAAGGCGATAAGTGCAGACCCATCGAAACTACATAGTTTCGATATGTGCAGACCCATCGAAACTACTTAGTTTCGATATGTGCAGACCTATCGAAACTACCCAGTTTCGATATATGCAGGCCCAATCGAAACTACCATAGTTTCGATATGAGCCCCAGATCCGAAGCTAAGATAATACATAAGTTACTTACCGAAACTACCATAGTTTCGATATGAACCCATGACTCGAAACTATCAAGTTTCGACATAAGAAACCTATCGAAACTACCAATCGAAACTACCAAGTTTCGACATAAGCAACCTATCAAAACTACCTATCGAAACTACGAAGTTTCGACAGAAACAACCTATCGAAACTACCAAGTTTCGATATAAGCTAATCAATCGAAACTACTAGGTTCAAGCATAGTAATGTCTAGTGTCATCTAGGAGCACTACCTTATGTGTATGACTTTATTATACAGATCGTGAGTGACATTAGTGACGCTCAGTAACCAGCTAAGTGTATCTCAGAAACTACTTATCAGGTGAGTTCTATGTGCCCCCCTTCTATGTTATGTGCAAATGATTTATAAATGTTTTGGGGCTGAAGTGTATACACTAAATGAATAAATGATATGAATGTCAATGTGATCATACGTGATATATTAAGGTATATGTGTAGATACATATGAAAAATGAAGCATGAATTATGAATAAAGAACGAAACGCATGTTTACAAAGAATGAATGAAAGAATGGCAAAACGTAAATGAATGAAGTCTTTCTTTATAAATATATATTGCATGTTATGAATGTATGTATACGTTATGGACGGAAACGAAGCTAACGACTACTACGGTAGACGGACGACCACTTGACTATTATGCAGCCAGAAACAGTAAGTCTAGAAAGGTAGACTAAATAAAGGCCACTACGATGGAGTAAGTCGCTAAGTCAATAATTCGGTTGTATAATTAGTTCAAGTGGGAAACGGATGCCTTATGGCAGACGGGCGATTATATCTGGACGGCCGAAGGGTGGCCGGACCTAAAGTTAAGGCGGACGGTTTCTAGGACCGGACGAGTAAAAGGGCTACGACGGTAGCTCAAGGGCGTATATCTTTGTGATATACGCAATAAATGACGGGTTGATCACCCATATGTGTATGACCTATAAATGGTCAAGAAAGTAAAGGTGAATGCATATCTATGTAATCACATAAGAACGTTAAAGAAAGAATGTTAAGGAAAGTAAAGGTGAATGCATATCTTTGTAATCATATAAAAAGTTATGAATACGTATATATATAATTATAAGGAAAGGAAATGTTTATATCTAATTGTTTCAAACTAGAACTCACCAGCGTTAGCTGACTTTTAGTATACATTTCAGGTAACAAAGGAAAGGGTCGTGCGAAGGCGTGAAGGCTGCCCGGCGTGTGACTGACATCCCACCTTATGTTTTGATTAGACAATGGTTAATGTTTTGAATGTTAAGACTTCCGCTGTAATGTACTCAAATGTTGAATGTTTCCGCTGTGTTTGAATGTTTTTAATTAAAAATTCAGTAATTAATGACTATGTTTATGAGTAAATCTAACAAGTGAGGTCACCCGGGTTTGGGGCCTTACATGAACACCCCTACCGGGTTTAGCCGTAAAAAAGACGGTACACCACAAAAGCGTCGACTAAACATGAAGCTGGCTGATAGCTCACAGCCGTCTACCAACCCACAAAATCACGCCGGCTAAGCCGTCAAGGGCCAACTGTTTAGCCGTCAGTATGGGCCGGCTAACTAGCATGCCATGTGTCGACCTTTCATTGAACCAGATCTATGTTGTGCACTGAATTTTAATTAGGCCGGCTATATAGCCGGATAGAATGTTTATGATTTCGTAGGCTAAAAGTTAAAGTCTATTTTTATAAAAATCGGTTAGTTAAATGTCTATTTTGATAATTTTCCCTAAATAAAAACGTAAAAATCAAAGGCGACACAAGTGACAGTCAAAGAAATTTACAAAGGTGGAGAAATAAACTAACTCATCTAGTGCAAGAATGTATGAACTAGAGTGAAGAGTTCTTATCGAAGGAGGAGGATGTATTAAAAAGAGTGAAGAAATGGGACAATAACTTCAAATTAATTAACCATCGTATTCTGAACATGAAAATGGGTCGAGCACGTTTGAAAAAGACAGATGACGGCACATGTAAGGAGCATAGAAACCTTGACTGTATAGGAGAAAAGGAACAAAGGCAGACCGTAACTAACTTAGGATAAGAAGATTAGACAAGACCTAGGACTTGCACCTCTTTGAAAATATGATCATTGATAGGAGTTCTGGAAGATACTTATAAAGGTCATGGATTTTTAGGGAAACATAAAGATTTCATCTTTGCTAGGGTAGCTTTTCTTACCTTGTATTTAGATCGCTTTTAGTAGTAAGAGTTGGCATTAAATGATTCACCTAGGTTGTCTTTAGTCTTAAATGTATTTTTTAGTTCAAATGCGTCTCTAATGCTAGTCGTCTCATCAATTTTTATTACTATATTATCATAACTTATTATTATGACCTCTTACTCTTCTATCGCGTCTTATTTATAAATTTTTGTTATTATAATTTTTTATTAGTTTTTCTTTTTCACTCTCCTGGTTGCCTTCTTTTATCATTTGGTGGGTTTTTTTTTTGTGGTGGTTGCCTTCTTTTCTGATGATTTTTTTTTGTGGTGGTTGTCTTCTTTTCTCATGATTTGGTGGTGTTTTTTGTGATGGTTGCATTCTTTTCTCACGATTTGGTGATGTTTTGTGGGGTTTTTTTAGCCGAGTCTCTCTCTTAAGAAGAACCTCTCTATTCCTTGTGATAGTTATTTTTGGGGTTTTTTTTAGCCGATAGTTTCTCAAGAAGAGCCTCTCTATTCCTTGTGATAGTTATATGGTTTGTACTTATCTCACCTTCTTCAAACCCCACTTTAACATTCTTCAAACCCCACTTTAACATGAAATTTTAATCTTGTGATAGTTATATGGTTTGTACTTATCTCACCTTCTTCAAACCCCACTTTAACATTCTTCAAACCCACTTTAACATGAAATTTTAATAGGTATGTTTATTTGTTATTCTATCAAATGAAAATTCTGAAATTTTCTTATAATGTGCCTCCTCATTTCATCAAAAACAACACACTTATGTATTTATAACTAGTAATTTTATCCGCCAAGCGTTACGACGGTGTCAAAACGTAGCCTAAATCAAATTCTCGTTATCCGCGGCGTGAAGCAGATCTCAAACTGTTGAGACGGTTAAAAAAACATAGTTAAGTACATAAAAAACATATAAGGTTATGATTATTTTGTTTAACTTTGAACTAAAATGTAAAAAAAACCAAAGAAAAATAATGTTTTGACGTTGACACCAACGTATTCAAGTACATTAAAGTAACGTACGAATTTGAGACGGATTGATTTTGAAGATACAACCATAAGATATAAAAATGTATCAATACTCTCACATTGCGTGTAATAATTAAGAAATAATAATCAAAATAAATAAAAAAACAAAGAAAAAAACCAAAAGAATAATGTTTAGATGGGTTTCAAACCCATGACCTGTGATGAAGGAAAGTCCAATGAACCACTAAACCAAGAACTCTGTTACTGTAAATTGAGAAAAAGTTGAGATATATATATTCATTGTTTGAGTGGCGGTTCCTTAATTTCCATTTGACAACCGACCATGGAAATTAAGGTTTAGTAATTATCTTACTATAGTAAAAAAAAAATATAAAGCCAAACAAAGATAAAGTGCTACTAATTAAGCTCCATCCATCACCAATCCTCACCCCGAAGTTCTCTCAACCTCCTAGAATGAGGCCAATCCGGAACCCCCCTCGCAGCCGCCTCCCGAAACATCTCCATCGCCCTCAATAAACTCTCCTCCGCCGTATCAACCTGCTCCGGCAACCACGTCATCACCTTCTCATCACCAAAATATCCCCCCGCCGTCGCCTGAGCAACTTTTTCAAGCGGCTTCCTCGTATCACCCATCTCAATCTTCGACAACGGAGACGCCTTATGGTCCTTAAAGTACTCTTTATCATCCTCTTCTTGCTCTTCCCGACTAACACTCTCCTCCTCCAGCCACGGCGAACCGTCCAGCCCCGCGCAGCTCAGTCGTTCCTCGTTCTGGTTGGTTGATTGGGTGCGCTTTTGCTGGATGTGAGGATCGATTGGGGTGTTGACGCCGGGGGTTTGTAGCTTTGACGGCGTGAAATTTGACGGCGCCGTCTTGGGACGCACGTAACGGTCGTCTTCTTTTGTTGGGATAATGTTGTCTTTGTCGTCTGGTTTGGGGTCTCCGGTTTCACCCTGCGGGTCGACTCCTTGCGTCATGGCGTCGTCATCTTGTACTTTTTGATCTCCGGAAGATGCGGACGAGTAGGCTGATCGTTGGATTGGTTGGTAACGAGGTGTTGCGAATAAGATTCTGTTGAGTTTAGAGACTGAAACTAATTTTGACGCCATATTTGATTGTGAATTGCGGTTTTCTTGCTGGTATTTGTAGGCTGTGAGGTTTGAGAGAACAGAAGTGGAGGAAGGGAGGTTGGAGTTGACACTTGGCAGGGAGTTTCGGGAGGTGTCTTGAATTAGGGTTTGACGTGGCAGAAAAGGTTGTAGTGGTGGCATAGTAAAGGAATGCCTAGAAGCCTGTCGAAGAATCTAATTGATGTTTCCGGAACCAGGATCAAACGATAATTAGGTTTTTTTTAAGGATAATCGGTAAATTAACAGCATTTGGTATACCTAAATGAATGAGAATGTAGTGAGGGGAAACTAGTTATCGCATGGCGTCACGTCATCTCCATCAAGTTTCATATCATTTTCATATGACAAGGGGTATACCTAAGTAAGTGAGAGTGGTGTAAACATTAAATGTAATTTTTAATTTAATATTCATTTAAATGCAATTTTAAAGAAACATGTAGGTATTTTCTATTAAAAACAATTTCTTGGTGGATCTCAACACCTCTTCTTTCCCGTAAAAAAACTTCACGCCAAACTTTCACTCACCTCCTCACGCTATCAATGGGGTAGTGTTTGCATCCTCCTTCACGCCGTGAAGGTGCTCACGGTAAGCCTTACAACACCCATACCACACTCTATAATGAGGTAAAATGAGAATGATAAAATTGATATAAAAGTAATTAATAAACTTGGTATAAAAATTACGTTGATATTAATAGTTTTTGTTAATTAGTTTTATTGTAATTAGGGTGTTTAGGTTAATCCCATTACACTACAAGGAAATGACATTGTGCCGACGTCGCCTATACCGACGACACTTGTCGTCGGCATAGGTCAACCTATACCGACGACACCTATAGCGACGACATGTCGTCGCTATAGGGTTGAGACAGAGTGGAGGGAAAACTGACGCCCAATGAATTTTTGAGGAAAACCTATAGTGACGACATGTCGTTGCTATAGGTTAATTTTGATTTTCTTTTTTTTTATTTAATAAATTTCTGTCGGTCAAATTTTTTTTTTTAAATTAAAAAAATTATGGAAAACCCTTTGGCGACGACATGTCGTCGGGATAGGGTTTTACCTTTATTGACTGGTCAACATCCTACGAACCCTATACCGACGACATGTCGTCGCCATAGGGTGCAGCGCGAACAAATAGGGAAAACAGACGGCAGACCTTCATTTCTACCCAAAATCCTCCAAAACTCCCCCAAATTGTTCTCTCCGGTGATTTCACGGTTTTTGGGCTTTTTGGGAGCAACTTTCACAAAAACTCTCGGTATTTAAGGTGGGGTAACATCCGAGTTTCATATTTTAGCTACTTTTCAAGATTTTAAAGTTTTGTTTGTTTATTTTGGTTAGGTTTTGGAGAAATTTCACCATTTTTTTGGATTTCTAGCTTTGTGATGGTAAATACTCGTTTTGATTACTAATTTGTGATGAAATTTAGTTTAGATCTAAGATTTTTATGATTTTGTATATATGTGTTATGCATGTGTATGCATGTATGTTTGTATGTATGTTTGTATGTATAAGTATGTATATTTGTATGTGTGATGGAACTATTAAATTATGATTAGTTTAGGTCATTTGGTTTAGATGTGTGATTATTTTATATAATTTAGTTTATGTAAATTAGTGTTTGTATGTATGCGTATGTATGTGTGTAATTTGTGTTTATGATGATTAGTTTGAATGTTTAGTTTGTATGTATGTGTATGTATGTGTGTAATTTGTGTTTATGATGATTAGTTTGGATGATTAGTTTGTATGTATATGTGTAATTTGTGTTTATGATGATTAGTTAATATGAATGTATATATGTGTATGTATGTTTGTATGTATATGTTTGTAATTATGTAATTAGACATTTATTTATGTATGCATGTTTGTATGTATATGTTTGTAATTATGTAATTGGGCTTTTATTTATGTATGTATGTATGTATGTAATTATGATGTGTAGGTATATAAGAGGGTATTTATTGAGAGCAACTTTCATAAAAACTCTCAGGATTTAAGGTGAGGTATCATCCGGGTTTCGTATTTCACTATTTTTTGGATTTCTAGCTTTGTGAAGGTAAATAATCGTTTTGATTACTAATTTGTGATGAAATTTGTCTAGATCTAAGATTTTTATGATTTTGTATGTATGTGTTATGTATGTGTATGTATGTATAAGTTTGTGTGTCGAACAATTTGAATGTTTGGTTTGTGTTTCGGATATTAGTTTTTATCAGATTTGAATGTTTAAATGGTTTATATTTAATGATTTGCAAGTTTTTGTTTTTAGAAATTTAATATTTCTAGATAAAATATTAAAAATTAAAAAATATAAAAAAAACAGAAAAGACCTATACCGACGACATGTCGTCGCTATAGGCCTTTTTCAAAAATTATAAAAAAACAAAAAACCCTATACCGACGACATGTCGTCGGAATAGGGTCAACCTATACCGTCGACAGTCGTCGGTATAGAATTTCTTTTTGAATTATTTAATTAGACCCTATAGCGACGACAAGTTGTCGGTATAGACTGACCTATCCCGACGACAATCTTGGCTATTGGGACGAGGCAATACCGACGACATGTCGTTGGTATAGGCTATCCCGACGACAAATCGTTGCTATAGGGTCAAAAAAAATCGTGGGGTAGGATGATACTGTTGTAGTGTTAGGATTTAACTTTTATGATTATGAGGTTCGAGTTTCTATATATATACCCGCATACTCATTATCTATACATACTAATAAATAAAGGTTTTCAGATGCCACATGTCATTCCCATGTTTATTCTTATGATTTTTTTTCCGTCTCTCTCCTATTAATGATACAAGTTTGTATAAAAAAAATTATAATTTTTGTTTCCCGCCTCTCTCTCCTATTAAATAATAATGATTTCTATAAATATTTTTAGAAAACATTTTTATTTGAAAAAAATAGCTTTGTTCATAAAACATTTTTATAATTTGAACAATTCTTTCATTCTTTTTACAAAACATTTTTAAAAAATAACTATATAACGTTTCTAAAATTTGTATTAAAAAATTACGTAATATGTCATAAATTTGTAATACTAGATCTTCATTACTGAGTATATATAACGTTGTATTTATTCAACCTATATAATATACAGGGTTTTAACCTATATTATTATAATAAAGGAATAATTATACTTAATACGTGTCGACTTCTAATGAATTCCAGATTTTTGTTTTTCGCCTTTCTCTCCTATTAAATAATAATGATGTTAAATAATTAAATATCTAAAATTTATTCTAATATTTTTAAAAATTATTAAATCATTAGAAAATTTCAATTATATCTTATTTTAAAATACAATTTTATAATTTTAAATCTTCATTATTTGTTATTTCACAGATGACTAATAACATTCAACATACAAATATTCTTAGAAAATACCGTTTTATAACAAATTATATTTATTCAACCCATGTAAAAATGAGTTTTAACCTAATTTATGAATGTACGAAATTCACAAACTTTTATGGTATCAAAGTCGCCATATAGGCTCAATACTTGTTTTTCTTCCTCCCCAAGTCGCCCCATCCTTTTTGGTGGCCAGTAGTACATAAACACTCTTTTGGAGCGGTCCAAAAATATTTTTTTAAGTGATTTTAGTGAAAACCGCCTCAAAAAACATATACAAAAATTCAAACCGCCTTAAAACATGATTCTTTAGAAAGGATCATCTTTTGTAGCGGTTTACTTTAATCGCTCTAAAAAGGATTCTTTAGAAGCGGTTTAGCCTATCTTCCATTTCTACATCCTCATATACTTGTTGAATTTACTCAAGAACATAGTCATCAAAATACTTGAATAAATTAAAACATTCATATATAGAGGATGCGTACACCAATCAATTACATAAACAACGGAAGTCTTAAACATTTAACACATTGTCTAATCATTTAAACATATTGTAGCATAATCCGAATGTCAGTATTGTGCCAGGTAGACTTCATGCCTTAACCTTATTCCTCATTTTGCTACCTGAAATGCATATTAAAAGTCAGCTAACGCTGTTGAGTTCTAGTTTTAATTAACTAGGCATATTTCATCATCACCATGGCATAATATTTATATCAGTTGTTGTTATCATTAAGGTATTATCATTGTCAATTAATATATTAATTGGTCATACACATAAGGGTGATCAATTTTTCATCCATTTTTCACAAAGACAATCGTTTCCCATACGTCAACCAAAGTAGTCGTATAGTCGTCCATACTACTGTCGTGGTCTATATTTAATTGGTTCCTTTCCACCCTTCCTACTGTCTTAGTCTGTCAATTGATTACACGTCAATTGGTTACACCCGTCCTATCGAAGTAGTCCGGCAGTTGGTTCCTTTCCATCCGTCCTACCGAAGTAGTCCGTCAATTGGTTACACCCGTCCTACCGAAGTAGTCCGTCAATTGATTACACCCGTCCTACCGAAGTAGTCCGTCAGTTGGTTCCTTTACACCCATTTGCCATAAGGCATCCGTTTCCCGTTTGTTTACCAAAGTAATCGTACGGTCGTCCGTCTACCGTAGTAGTTGTGTTTAATTGGTTCCCTTTAATTGTATTAGCATATTCAAAAACATGTAGATCATTTAAGGCACATCATCAATTGAGAAATTCATTACGTCATACGTTTAAATCACGCAACTCGTTCATTTCATCATTTGACATCTATTTAATAAATAAGTGACCCTTATATATAGTTTAGTTAGCATGTAAATGTTTCATCTTGCTAACATTTATTTAAACATCCAAATATACACCTCAGCCCAAAACATTTGAAATCATTTGTATATAGCACATAGAGGGCACATAGAACTCACATGATAAACAGGTTCTTGAAGGACCGTCTCTGGCCAGTGAGGCTCACTAGGTGTTACACAATATGTATACGTAACTCATACGAGATAAGATAACATACCAAACTAACACTTGGTGTTTCTCTACCTATAAGCTGGCGAACTTAAGGTTATGTTCGCCACTTTTGATACCGACGAACTTAGGTTATGTTCGCCTCTTTGACATTAGCAAACTTAGGTCAAGTTCGCTTTCTTGGATCCGGCTAACTTAAGTCAAGTTCGCCTTCTTTGACATTAGCGAACTTTTTCCAAGTTCACCCTATTTTGTCATTTAGAGAACTTACGTTAAGTTCGCATCTTTTGGCACTTGGCGAACCTATGTCATATTCACCTCTTTTGGTTTAGGCGAACCTATCAAGTTTGTCACATAAGCATCAGGCGAACTGTGCGGGCAAGTTCTCCTGTGCAGGTTGTCTCCTTCATCAAAATCCTAGAAATTTCGGCTAAGTTTTCAACGTGATCAAGATTCGAACTTTTCACGTCCAAAATGTTCCATTTCAATCCATGAGCCTAAATCTATGTATTAAAATAAATTAGTTAGAGTTATTATTTATTAATAGTTGTTTAGTATTTATATACTAGTATGTTTAAGATAGTTATAGGTTAGTTTATAATTATCTAGTAAGATATTTGAGTCAAAGTAAGTTTGGATTTATTAGGCTATATATATATATTTATATTGGGGTCACATATCATTGTAATAAGAAAAAAGTTAATAATGTAGATTACATAATTTGAAGGATACCTGAGTTTGGTATCAGATCATCAGGCTCGTATCAGAGGTTGAAGATCGAGTAAACGTCAGCAGTAGAAGCTCTCACCAAACAAGTAAGCAAGCAAGAAGAGAGGTGTAGAAAACTCACGTCAAGAATTAATTGGAAGAAGCAAGCAATCAACCACACAGGATAATTAGTTTACGTATTGAAGCAAGTTAGAAGGCAAGTTATTTATTGAAGCACACACTACGTACTTTGTGAATTAATTAGAAGGGGACGACTGTTTGATCGAAAAAAAGAGAATAACAGGCAAGCTAGCAGGTGAAGCACATAAGTAAGCAGGTGAAAATTAATTCAAGTAATCAAGTCATTTGTTTGATTTGTTTTATAGTTACATCATCATAAAAAAGCAACGCAAGCAAGCATACATAGTTGCAAGTAATCAAAGTACATCTAAAGGTTTTTGGGTGTTCTTCGCAAGATCAAGCAGGGTTTGTTTTCTAGGCTGGTTGTTTTTTTAAGCAACGTATCACGACCGAGAACAGCAGCAAGCAAGACGGGTTTAAATCCTTGAATCCATGTGAAAGAAAGTAAGAAACAAAGAAAGCAAGAAAATAAGAAAAAAAGAAAGAGAAAGGCAAGCAAGTCAATTCAGGAAGAGTAAGAAAGATAGCAAACAAGAAAACAGAAAGTAAGCAAGAAACAAGAAGAAATGAAAAACAAGCAAGAAACAAGAACAATCAAGACCTGTGTGGCTTGATCGTGGAAAAAAGCAAGAGAAGCAATCCTGAAACGTGTCAATTAAGTGTAAACAAACAATGATTACGAGGTGATTGTTGGCCTTCATCGTGTTTTTCATATGTGAAAGAGTTCGAGTACGAGTATGAGTGTGGTAAAGTATTTGAGTATGATTATAATTGGTTTAAATAAGTAAGTTGGTATTTATTGATAACTAGAAAATTTGCACTGCGTTCCGCGATAGGAAACGGATGTTAGACGATTTAGGCGGGGTGTCATTAACGTAGCTAAGTATAAAAAGAAACGTAGTTAAATAAATTTTGTCCCGCGTTACCCTAACATGGCTAAGCACAAAGAATCGTAATTAAATACATAAAAGAAACATATGAAGTTACGGCTATTCGGTTGTGGATATCGAAACATAGATAAAAGACAGTAAGATAACAGTACAAAGTTGAAAATGACTTTTTACCATTTCAATAAAATTGAGGGGGGAGATTGGTGATGGCATTTGCCACCGAAAATTCCATTTAATGTTATTGTAATTGTTTAGTATTTTATCTAGTATGTTATTAAGATAATTAAAGGTTAGTTTATAATTATCTAGTAAGGTATTTGAGACAAAGTAGGTTTATATTTGTTAGGCTATATATGAGGGTCACAGGTCATTGTAATAAGAAGACTTTGATTCTTGCAAACGCCAAGAACCAAAGAGAGCATACGGCAAAGATAGAGTGATATGGGGTATGAGACCGGGCACTCTTTATCCTTCTCTATCTCTTTACCTGGCAAGCGGTGGCAACGTGGGCACTAGGCACAAAGTGACCTGTTTGCAAATCAACAAACTTTAGTGACCAAACTATAAAATGATAAAACTATAGTATTCCCTCTCATGCCCTTTAAAGGGTTAATAATACTTTTAATTGCTAAATTGAATATTTTAGTAAGTTAGATTTATTTTATTTCTTTCAAGTTTGATCTCTTTAACGACATTAATTTTTAATGCTTTAATTTCTTTTTACATAAGGTTTAAACTTTCAAATATTATCAACACCCTCACCGTAACATGTGGATTTACATAGAAATTTTGTATTTTATATAAACTTCTGAACCCATTAATTTTTTCTTAACGCACAAACTTTCTTTTATTTTATTTTTACCGTGTTTGTGCTAACGTTTTCACCTTTAACGGGTCTTATTTCTCGTTATTATTATTTCTCGAAAATATTAAATAAATTAAGAAGCAGAAAATGTGATGAATATTTGGGGCAGGGCCAGGATAACCGGGCATCCAATGTCATTCTTCTGACACGATACATTAATTTAATTTAATCTTTTCAGCTTCTACCAAAAATAAGTTAAATATTTTCCATAAACCCATGAACAAAAAATTACACAAAAACAATATATTAAATTACATCCATAGACCTGTATCTTCACTAATTACGTTAAACACCCTTTATCTAAATGGTTTGTATCAAGTTATAACATTTAGACTAATAGAGGTTAGATTTTTCAGTTAGTTTTTTTATAAATGATCAAAATACCCTTACTATTATAAAAAAAATAATTCAAAAGCATTATGGGGCCATCCATTATGCCTTCTTCCTAAACAAAATTTCAAAAGCATCGTGGTTTCCTTTATCTTCACTAATTATATTGAGAAGCTTACAATCGACCAATAACCCAAATCGTTTGTAGGCTTCGACCGAAATATAGAAGCTTACAATCGGTGTGCAAAATCCAAATCCAAATTGAAATCGATTCAAATGGAAACCAAATTAGGGTTAGATGTGTTGAGCAGAGGAGAAAGTCGGTGAACAGATAGGGAGGAAGAGGGGGTTCGGTTGTTCCGGTCGGCCAATGGTGGTGTGGCTTTTACTTGTTACAGAGCTTGAGAGAGTAATATATATATATATATACACACACACACATATCTCTCTCTCTCTCTATATATATATATATATATATATTTGTTAATATAAGAGTAAAGGGTAAATTAGTCATTTACATGTCATTTAACTGGAAAATTTAACGTCGGTTAGTCTAAAGGTTATAACTTGATACAAACCATATAGATAAATGGTGTCCAGTATAACTAGTGAAGATTAAGGTCCACGAGTGTAACTTGGTATATATCTAAAGGTTTTTTTTTTTGTAATTTAGCCAAAAGTAATTAAAAAACAAAATCGCATCGAGTACAGTCCCACATCGAAAATAAAATAAAAATCTTTATTATAACCAAATCCACACAACAATGCCGATTGATTTCCCCTCATCTTTTCAAATTTTAGGGATCGGAATCCTTGATGGAGGGGAGCTATAACCGGCCAAGTAATTTCCAGTACACCGGCGACCGGCGGCTGGAGATTGTAAGCGGAAAGGCGAACCAAATTTACGCCGCTGCCGGCGGTGTTAGGTCACCGGATTATCCGGCGAGAACGTCGACGTCGTCGTCGAAGCCATGGGGAGGGTTTAGTGATCCGGAGAGCAAAAGGAAGAAGAGAATCGCGAAATATAAAGTGTACACGATTGAAGGCAGAGTGAAGGCTTCGTTTCGGAACGGGATTCGTTGGATCAAATCGAAGTGCTCTGATTTCATCCATGGCTTCTGATTTGAAATCTGTTTGGTAATTGAGTGTGTGGTTTTCATTTTGTTGTTTCGGTTGTTGAATTAGTTGATTTTAAATTGGTTTGAATGTTTGGAATTTGAATTTGATTGATTGCGTATCTGATTTGGTAACTGGAGTAGATTTAGGGTTTAGGATGTGGATTCAATTTAGGTGAAGATTGTGATTTGTATACACTAAAATCTTAAAGATTATCAATTTATCATGATTAGAGCAAAAATCTTCATAGTTTATATTTTGAACATAATATTCAAATAGTCTTAGATCAAAACAAGTAGAATGTTAGACTTAGAGAGAAAATGAGGGACGAAATCGATAGTTTCTTGTAAATCGAGAAGATTTTTGTATGATCACGTTGCTCACTCTCCCTGGCACGAGAGATATTGGGTCATAAGAAACATTCGACTTCAAATGCAACGCATTTTGCGTGTTTTTGGTTATGAATGATAGAAGAAGTTTATAGTTAAACTGTCTTAATAAAAAACTTTATGGTGACCTTTTGGAAAGTTTCCACTTCGATAACAATATTTATTGGTATGAATGAGCAAATCAAACAATATTTATTGGTATGAATGGTCAAAGGTAACAACGAATTAAACCAGAAATAGTTGCATTACATCATCATTCATGGGCCGTCCGTGGCCTATGTGGTGGTTGCATTGCAGAGAGATACTTCGGATGGAAAGAAAGAGGGAGAGTTTTATCCGTGAGGGCAGACACCCAAAAACGGGTCCATTAACTCATATGTGGAATATGCTCTTATGTTATAGTTACAACAAGCCACGGTGTTAATTAGTGACCCATTCCTCATTCCGAAAAATATCATCAAATTCATCATAAATTCCGGTATAAGTTTTCACAATTATCAGAATTTTCATATTCGTTCTAAACAATTTCTCAGTGTTAGGGAGGACGGAGTTGAGGTGCGGGTTGGGCACGGGTAGCCCGGGTTCGACGGGTAACAACGCCGCACGAGTCGCGGGTTGGGCACGGGTTTAAATACCCGTTTGAAGTCGTGGAGGAATGTAGCCGTTTGAAGGAATATGAACGTTCGAGGGGACCGTTGGGAGGGGAGAGGGGTGAGTTGGGTATTAAATAAAAAAATAATAATTTTTCAACTATAAATATACATTTTACAAAAAATAAAAATAAAAATAATTACACTATCTCTCAATCCCTTTCACGAATTAAAAAAATGGATTTATCCTCCTCCAAAAAATACCGTCCTAAATAAAAAAAAGATATCGTGCAAAATACAATTGCCCGTGTAATTTTAAGGTTATTTTAGTTTTTTTATTTTGATGTTTCACGTTTTTTTTCTTTTTATTGTTTTTAAGTGTTAGGTTTTTAATATGTATCATTTTTATTTAATGAAATGTGGTTTTTTATTTGTTTTAATGAAATAATTATAAAAAAAAAATCAAGGGCTTATTGGTTTCACACCCTCCTCTTAGGGTTGGAGAGGGTTCAATAGGGTAAAAATGACATCACACATTTTAATTGGGTAAAAGAAGAGGGTTCCATGGGTTTTTTATTTACCACTCCCTCCACCCTTATGCGATTGAAATCTCATATGTACCAACCAAATATTTCAATCTGAAAGTGTTTGACACAATTAAAAGAGATATCTAAGAAATCACGAAATACAAAACCTACACACAATTACTGTTGCAAATAGTGTGATATCAAGTTCCACATTTATTATCTTTTGCTATATGTGAAAAAAAAGGTGTGACATTGATCGCGTTGTCAAGGTCAATCAAAAACATTTATAAAATCTACTTCTTAGCTACCTTAGACTTTAGACAGAAAAGTAGGATTGTCGAATCCATAGGGAATCAGTGAAAATATATAATTGTCTAGTTTAGTAAATTATTCTGATTAAATTCAAATTAAATAAAGAATTCAACCTCCTCCAAACTTCAGGTTCTAGGTTTCACATAAAACTCAGTTATTCAATTGGACACAACATAGACATAGTGTTGGAAAATCAGTTGAAACAGTAATTGAAGACAGATTCTTTGTCAGAAAACCTATGCAACTAGTTTTGTCACAAATCAGTACAATTCAATCACCCAATTTATGAATACCATGTTACCCCCTTTAGTCACCCAACCCTGCTATTAGGTTTTTGTCATCAACCGAACACAGATTGTAAAGCAGAAAACTCAAATCATAAATATAAACTGTTCAAATCAACTAATACATCAATCTATCAAGTTATTGTCAGAAACTAACAAGACACAATCATGAACAAACAGAATCAAACATAGAAACCTATACGAACCATCCGCCGAGAGAAAGCTACACACAACTTAGCCACACATGCTTGTCAGACACGCGAGCATAGCTTCAATAGATGATCTGATATGACTTTCGCTTCTGAAAATCGCCCTCTGGTCGTCCAAGAAGCTCTCAAGAATGAATGATGACGGCCTATAGGGTTTAGGCTTGAATATATGTAAAAAAATCTTAAAATCCTCCTTTTGGCGTAGGCAACGCCGATTTGGCGTAAGCTACGCCCAAAACCAAACTCCTACTTTGACTCCCCTGATCAACGCCGACTCAAACGCCAAACAAAATTCCTGTGTAAGCTACGTCATGTTGGCGTAGGCTACGCCAAAACCCAATTTTCATACCAGGCTCGTCGAGCTACCCTAAATCGATATATTATGGGCCCCGTGGTTCAATTTCTAGCTCAAGATATGCTTATGTCAAGTTTTGCACTATAGAACTTCCTTATAAGCCGCTATCTTTGCATAGTTTCGCATCCAATGCTTCTACTTCATCCCAAATGCTTCCCGAAACGCGTACTTAGCATCCAATCACATGTAATAGACACAAATACCAATACCAACGTAAAATCGACTCGATATACAAAGTAACAACCATAAAACTGTACGAACTAAACTCTTAAACACGGGATATTTGACCTTACATCACATCCCCACACTTAACCTTTTGCGTCCCGAAAAAGAATAATGCAATAGAATTATAATCAGAAACTTGCAACTTATACTTTCATTATACACAACACAAATTTCATAACATGTTAATTGTAACAATCAGTATTTCGATCCGATAAAACCCAGCCACCGACTCTCGAGCCCCCAATTATGTGATCTACTATCCTATATTTACCAAGAAACAATCTATCTATGGGTCTCACACTCAAAAAGCTACGACTCAGTCTAATCCTATCTCAAGGTCATGTTTAGGCTCGGGTTAAACCGTATAGATTTTCCACCACTACACAAATTTATACGTTTTTGAAAATTATGATGGATAATGGATCGATGGATGAATGTTTTAGCTTTTATTAATGTTTTATAAATAAACCTAACCCAGTGGTGTTTCAATCAAGCTGGAACTCGACATATGACACGTAGGCTGCAGTTTTTAAGCAATGAAGTACATAAGCTTCGGAATAGGGGTGCATCCTTCAAGTCGCCATCCCGAAGGGAAACACATAAACCTAACTTAGTCATCCTGTATTGATCACTTAAGTCTCACCCATGGGTGTATCAACCAAGTCACTATCTCGGAGGGTAACACGTAGGCTGAACCTAAGCTTTCAATTTAATTAATTAAGCACATTAATTCAATTGATGGATTATGGATTGCGGGCGCCACCTACTTTCGGATTTATTTTCATAAAAAGAAAGTGGTGTGCCAAAATTTTAAAAAACTTATAAATTATTGTTTATAGAGGTACCTATCATCCTATTTTGATAGTTTCGACCTTACTGACACCCCTAAGATGAGAACCCACAAGATATCCTGAATTAATTATTCATTTTAAACAGATTCACTATCAGAATATTTAAGCTTTTAAATCGGTTGAGCCTACCAAAACGTTACAAATTAGACATGTTTGATCATCATTATTATTTAATTAAATTTCACAAGCATAGTTTCCAATTATACTATCATTTTCCATTTAGTTACAAAACTCTAATTCAAAGACATTTTTCAAAATTTTTTAATTTTTTATGGATTTTTGTGATTTTATGACTCAAACTACAGACCTGGACTAAGGTCTCTCATCCTCACACTTAAACTCGACATTGTCCTCAAGAATTAGAATACTTAGCTGGTCAGACGATCATATAGCATTTCATTCGCGATCGCCAACAAGATGTTATAATGGGCTGCCTTTTACAATAAAATCAAATCAAACTCAGAATATCACCACCCGAATGAAAACTGAGTACAAGTGGATCAATCTAAACCTACAAATTTAAACTCAAAACACACCCAAAACACTTGACCAATTGCATCTAAAATAACAAAACTAAAAAATAAAGACCTAACTCACTTTCGTAGGAATCACGATTGCATTTAGCGCACGCAACAAGCCTTTTAAACCCCTCAGTAGCCCGAGTGGACGAGTTGAGTCTCGTGAGGGTTTTTAGAGAACACACCACAACGTTCATTTAACTAAACAGAAATAAACTAACATACCTTAGGCTGCCTCCCAAGAGCGCTAAGTTTAACGTCTTCAGCCAGACGCAATGTACCTTACTTATGTCATGGTTGTCAAGTTTCGCTCATCATCGAATTTCCTCCATGCTTGCACAAATAAGGCAAAGAGTTCCTTCTCGGCATCCGGAACTTGCCGTTTCTTTCTTTTCCGCCTCTTCTTTCTGACCCTCTTCTTCCCATTATCCGGAGTCTCACCATTCTTCTGCTCAGCTAACCTGTCACTCACAAAACATGCATTTTCGAATGTGTGATCCACCTTTTCAGATGATACACATTTGTTAGCTTTCGGGATTGGCAAGTTTGAAAATATCTGAAGACTCATTTTTTGAGCCTCAAACCTCATCCTTACCGTTCCCTCAGCACAGTTACTATTCGCCTGAGTAGTGGCCAAGAATGGTCTACCCAAAATGATAGTTGGTTATGTTCTCTTGACACAATCCAACACCAAGAAATCTATCGGGTAGTAAAACTCTCCTACTTTCACAATCACATTCTTTACAATCCCCTGAGGATGTGTGGGAGTCTGATTAGCCAACACCACAGTGGTGTTAACTCTCTGTAATGGACGAAATTCATGCTGATCATACACACTCCCTGGTATTATACTCACATATGCTTCAAGATCCATCAATGCTCTATCCAATGTAATTTCACCTATTTGTATTGCAATAATAGGTGCCCCTGTATCTTGGAGTTTCGGGGGAAAGGAACACGGCGTTCACACTAACACTCAGTTTTACTTGTTCGGGACATTTGTGACGTCGTTTTCGGGTACTCAAACATTTTAGACATTTGATGTGTTTGTTTCAATATATAAAAATATAAGTAAATATATTTTTAGGATGATTTCACAAGATCAGGTTTTAAATTTATAAAATGATAATTACTTTAACTTAAAACACACACAATAGGAAAGTGTACCTATCGCAGCGTAATATAGTTTGGGTAAGAACCAAGTATCGAACAATGGACACGGATCCCGTACTCAACCTTCGCTATTGTCTGACTAGAATAATAAGTTGAAAAATGGGTTTTGTTTAAAAGGAAAATAAAAAGTTAAGAAATGTATTTAGAACTATTATTCTGTTTAAGGTGTCACTCTAGTTGTTATCCCTTGTTAATTATTGTTATATTTAAAGTAAGGTTGATCATAGTTACTAGTACTAACCCTTTCGATAGGGGAGTTAGTATGTCGTAACGGAACAGTGGATACGGTCGGCCTACTGTTCCTTAATGAATATAACAGACCCTAAACGGGGTGTCAAGTCCGTCGGTATCATCACAATTCATTATTCGGACTTATTATCCTTGTGACTGACGTACGTCTGGTCTTATAACTTCTTCCGGTAAGTCAGAATGTACGACCTCCAAAGGTACTTTATGAATGCTCGGACCTAACTAATTATGTTCTTAAATAGTTGTCTTTACTTATAATATTATTGCAAATAAATAAAACTTTCCTTCTCAAGATCAAACCCCATGACTCCCGCTATAAGTTCTCTGCAAGTCGATACAAGAGAAGTAGAGAAATACCGACACAAACCGCCCGGTCTGGTTAGGGCTCAAACGGCCTGCTGGATACCCAAACCTCCAATCAACCCATAATATTAAATCTACACTAACCAACTGTGCTAGCATCAAGATTTGTATATAGACAGTACAAATATCAAATAAGCTTTCTAAACAAGAAGTCTTGCTTGAGTAACTCACAAGATAAAAGATAATTAGATTGATTTAAAGATCACTTATTCTAGTCTTTTTTAGATAACTTATAGTAAAGACTTTAAAAACATAACTAATTAAAAATAATTCATTAATTAATTAAAGTTCAACCAATTCGAGCAACACAAGAGAACTAGCAAAGAATGACCATACAAGTGACTCCAATAACCCTTAGATAATGTGTGGAAGTGTTCCAACACCAAGGGAGAGTGAGTATAGATTGCCTCTTGTTTCACTCAAACGAGAAGAATAAGTTCATATTACAAGACTTAGAAAAGAAAATAAAAAGAAAAGGCTAAATGGACCAAAACCCAGTGTTGTAAAAATCGTTATGCGCTAGTCGGGCTGTGGGGTAGGGCCTAGGCGAGATTAATCGGATTGGAATTTTTATATGTAATTTTCAGTTTTTTATATATATACACATATTTTTATATGTAATTTTTATAAAAATGTTCATTTTTAAACCACACCAAAGGTTTTCGCCGGAAAATTCAGATTTTCGCCGGAATGTTCGCCGGAATATGGCCTCCTAGGCGTGATTTGGACCGTCTAGAGATTTTTGGACCGACTAGGTCAAAATTCCTCCTTAGCCGAGCGCCTAGCGATTAATCGGCGCCTATGCTTTTTACAACACTGCCAAAACCGAGAGAGTTCCGGCTCTTAGCAGAGCACTTAGGCCTTCACACCTCTTGATCTTAGACACCTAAAACACTAGAATGAGCTTGCTATTTATACACTCAGAATTTGGTAATGCACGGTCGTTCATTGGGATGCACGGTCGTGCAAAGCACACATCTTTTGCACGTGCGGGAATCTGGCAGAGCAGGAGAGTGCATGGACCCAAAATAGGGTTTGCACGACCGTGCATGGCAATGCACGGCCGTGCATTGCCATATTTTGGTCCCTGCTGACTTTTTGACTTTCTGGTTGACTCCATGCGTCCGGTTTCGTTCAATTGGCTTCCGAATGCTGATTTTGCCTTGTTTTTAGGCGTTTTCTTCATGTTTTTGTATGCAAGGGTTAATTATCTTGTTGTAACACAAATTAGTGGATTAAGTATCATATCTTATCATATTCTCTATAATTTGTGCTATTTATGGGGATAATTGTGCATGTAAAACATGTATAAATGATGGCATATCAACATTCAACATGATCAGGATCTTGTTTAAGCGTATTTAAAAATAGTGAGTTAATTTTACGTTTTTCAAACTTTTCCCATCTCTCATCCTGTGTTGGATCTTTTTCTTTTAAAACCGGTTTGATTACAGTCTCAGGAAATGGGATTCTCACAGATTTATTCACATTTTCAGTTTTCAAGTTATTTTGTGACATAAACTCCTGATTAAGGTCAGACTCAGATTCACTGTATTCTACCACTCTTTCTACATCCGGTGGTGGAGTTGGTTCACAAGCAAGATATTTAAATGAGGAATTGAAACTTACAGCATTATAGTGTGCACTGTTTGTGGTTTGGGAACTTGAAGACTGATGTGCACTGCAAGGCTTACCTAAATCTTTGATGATGCTTGCAACACTATCAGTTAAGTGGGCAATTTGATCTATCAAAGCTTGATGAGATTTTGCCTAGCTCTCCTGTTGCTGCACCACTACTTGTACCACTTTTGCCAACTCTTTCATATCTGACCGGATGACATCAAGTTCAGATTGATAGTTGTCTTGTTCAGGTGGCCTGCTTGGGTGGTAGTTTTGGTTGTAATCTTCCTGATAGCTTGGGTACTCAGGACCACCACCATGTAAATTGTATCTTGAGCAATCTTGTTGATGCACCACTACTTGTACCACTTTTGCCAACTCTTTCATATCTGACCGGATGACATCAAGTTTAGATTGATAGTTGTCTTGTTCAGGTGGCCTGCTTGGGTGGTAGTCTTGGTTGTAATCTTCCTGATAGCTTGGGTACTCAGGACCACCACCATGTGAATTGTATTTTGGGAAATCTTGTACCCAGTGGCTAGTGATGCCACAGCTACTGCACGGCTCGTAGTAATACTGGTTATCATGATAATTCCTATCCATGGCTACCTGCACAAGTAACACAACCGAGTAGTTCTGAATGAAAAATTAAACAAAATAAAAATAAAAATAAAAGCAAGAAAAATCTTTTTGAGTTTTTGTAAAAACAATCAAAATCAACTAAACTAATTTTTTTTAACTAAACTAAAGCAACAAAACTAAGCGCATCGATTCCCCGACAACGACTCCATTTTGATCGCGTTGTCAAGGTCAATCAAAAACATTTATAAAATCTACTTAACTACCTTAGACTATAGACAGGAAAGTAGGGTTTTCGAATCCACAGGGAATCAGTGGAAAGATATAATTGTCTAGTTTAGTAAATTATTCTGATTAAATTCAAATTAAATAAAGAATGCAACCTACTCCAAACTTCAGGTTCTAGGTTTTACATAAAACTCAGTTATTTAATTGGACACCACATAGACATAGTGTTGAAAAATCAATTGAAACAGTAATTGAAGACAGATTCTTTGTCAGAAAACCTATGCAACTAGTTTCGTCACAAACCAGTACAATTCAATCACCAAATTTATGAATACCAAGTTACCCCCTTTAGACACCCAACGTTGGTACTAGGTTTTGTCATCAACCGAACACAGATTGTAAAGCAGAAAACTCAAAACATAAATATAAACTGTTCAAATCAGCTAATACATCAATCTATCAAGTTATTGTCAGAAACTAACAAGACCCAATCATGAACAAATAGAATCAAACACAGAAACCTATATGAACCATCCGCCGGGAGGAAGCCACACACAGCTTAGCCACACATGCTTGTCAGACACGCGAGCATAGCTTCAATAAATGATCTGATATGACTTCCGCCTCTGAAAATCGCCCTCTGGTCGTCCAAGAAGCTCTCAAGAATGAATGATGACGGCCACTAGGGTTTTGGTTTGAATATATGTCAAAAATCTCGAAATCCCTAAAAATCCTCCTTTTGGCGTAAGCAACGTCGATTTGGCGTAAGCAACGCCGATTTGGCGTAGGCTACACCCAAAACCAAACTCCTACGCTGACTCCCCTGATCAACGCCGACTCAAACACCAAACAAGATTCGAGCGTAAGCTACGCCGAGTTGGCGTAGGCTACGCCAAAACCCAATTTTCATACCCGGCTCGTCAAGCTACCCTAAATCGATATATTATGGGCCCCGTGGTTCAATTTCTAGCTCAAGATATGATTATGTCAAGTTTTGCACTATAGAACTTCCTGATAAGCCGATATGTGCATAGTTTCGCATCGAATCCTTCTACTTCATCCCAAATGCTTCCCGAAACGCGTACTTAGCATCCAATTACCTGTAATAGACACAAATACCAATATCAACGTAAAACCGACTCGATATACAAAGTAACACCCATAAAACTGTACGAACTAAACCCTTAAACACGGGATATTTGACCTTACATCAGACATCAAGTCTCACAAGATGAATAAACCAGCAATCTGACCTGCTTCATGTGGTTTTCTACAGCTATATATGCTTGCAAGTAAATCTATACATCTCACTGCTTTAAATTCCATTGTCATCAGTTTTATTTCTAGGTTTTTAAGAGGGTATGAATAAGTTTTTAAGGAATGAGGTTACAAACCGCTTTAAATTCCATTGTCATCAGTTTTATTTCTAGGTTTTTAAGAGGGTATGAATAAGTTTTTAAGGAATGAGGTTACAAACCGTCACACATCATGTAGAATAGAAGCTTATTTTTAGATACATTCTTAAAAACGTTTGTTAAAAGTTAAAACCCTAAAATAGTAATATTTTGTTATAGTTGTAAATCCAGGCATCGACGAATAGGTTATTCACCAGTGAATAGATCACAAGAACTCCAACGAGTATAGCCTGTGAGGGTGTTTCTGTAGATTGCGAGGTAACCTGCACAATGAACAACGCGTTAGGAAGTTACAGGGAGGAAGTGTCTCGTAGGTGTAAAAGTGTAAGATAGTATGAGGGAGTAGATGATCTTTACCTGAAAGGAGATACTCCTATTTATAGGCAGGAGGTGTACCATGATCTCGCTGTCATGTTGGTGACCTGGCGCGAATACCAATGTGGGGATGTCTGAATTTTTTTTCTGAAATGGTGTTGTTTGAAATTATTATTTCAAAAATGGTGTTATTATTTTATTTTTTTTCACAAATGATGTTTCCTACTTTGCTAACCACGGATTGTTGATTTTGGTGGGTATTCGTGATTCCCAACCACAAATTGGTACACATCTAGGTTCCTAACCACTAATTGGTACTCTCCATCCACGAATTGGTTCAAACCCCACTTCCCAACCACGAATTGATGTCATTTTAACTTCCCAATCACGAATTGGTTGTTACCAACCACGAATTGGTTCAAAACAATAATCCCAACCATGAATCGGTGTTATCAACCACGAACTGTCCTCCTTTTATTATTTTTTTTGTTTTGATTTAAATATGTTTCCTTTTATTTTTTTTGTTTTATTTGTTTTGATTTAAACAGAAATTTGTAAATAATAAATAATTATGTTAAAAATATTTTTTGTTTTATCAACCATGTGTTATTTGTATATAACTAGGAGGGTTCACCGCGCGCGTTGCGGCGCGCGTGAGTTTAGAATTTTTTTCCAGTTGTAGCATAAACTATGTGCATATAAGTTGGCTTGACTAAATATGCAGCTTGATCATTGTTGCTACAATTCGCACTCTAATCCGCTAAAACCTTTTGTCGCTTTGCTGGTTATGTGCCTCTGATGGTGTGATAAAATATTTGTTTTCTGGGCATTCTTGGTCTGTAGGTAGGCTATAAACTATCGGTTAACCTGATAGCTGTCAAAAGATAGACGCCTCTTGCTGCTTATTCCGGGTACCTTATCCGCTTGGTTTCGTCTACCACTGTGTCTGCAAAGTTTAGTATTTACTTTAGCGAATTACTCTAGTAATATGTAGTTAAAATTCCATAAGTTACCTGATTGGAGGAAGAGTTGTCGCTTTGCTGTAGTATTGCGAGTTGTGTCACCGATGGAGCCTTTTTTTCCCGCCACGTCTATTGGTGCTGGTGTTGTTTCTAACTGTTAAGACACGATTTATGAGGAGCCACTTGAACCGAAATTTTGCATCAATTTTATTTTTCCTATGGTTTCTAAAAGTGGGAGTGATATTTCATGTTGGGTGTCATATCCTTCATCTGCTACCATGTTATCACATTCTATGCCGAGGAGTGACACAACTGCTTCATTAAAGAGTGGCTGTTGTTGAAGCATGATAGTTTGGCTATATCACGCAGTACCTGTAGAACATTAGAACCATGATAGTTTGGCTATATTATGCTAGAAGCTGAGCATTTAAATTTGTTTATTTACCATAACATTTCTTGTTTTGATAACAGCCTAGACATAGTAAACCATGATATAGTAATATTTTATAATAAGAAATTTACCAGTCGTATATTTGTCTAGGCTGCCAGGGCCGGTCAATAAACGTGTACTTTTTTATTTTTAATTTTAATCATTCTTAATGATATCTTAAAGTTGGATTTATAGGATAAAAGTGACCTACCATGTTCTATTCTTCTGCCAAATTTTTCAGCTCACGAATTCAACCTATACACCCACATTTTACATTAACTTCAACCATACATACAACTTTCTCTTAGGCTATAGCAACTTACCAAGAGATGAACACTCGAAGATTTATGTTCAGTGTTGTAAAAATCGCGCCTAGGCGCCGATTAATCGCTAGGCGCTCGGCTAAGGAGGAATTTTGGGCCTAGGCGGTCCTAGGCGGTCCTGGGCGGTCCTAGGCGGGCCTAGGCGGCCAGATTCCGGCGAACATTCCGGCGAAAACCTGAAATTTCCGGCCAATTTCCGGCAAAAACCTGAACTTTCCGGCCAAAATCCAGCGAAAACCTTTGGTGTGGTTTAAAAATGAACATTTTTATAAAAATTACATATAAAAATGTGTGTATATATATAAAAAACTGAAAATTACATATAAAAATTCTAATCCGATTAATCCCGCCTAGGCCTAGGCCCTACCCCACCGCCCGACTAGCGCCTAGCGATTTTTACAACACTGTTTATGTTATTCACTATTTTCATGCTCCTGTTCCACTCGATGTGTACACCAAGTCAACCAAGATGTTCTGTTCTTTTGGTTTTTAACCAAGGTGAAGAAGATGATCACTGCATTACTAATTCATTCTCACAAATAAGCTTATTAAACTCTTAACTTATAAAAAATTTGTATAATTCATATGGCTTATGAAACTGTTGAATCCATAATGGTTACTTACCAGGTAAACAAACTAAGAAATTGGTTTGATTTGCTTATGTATGAAATCAATGTGTCACTCCTAAACCTCCTTTACTTCCAGATTTTAACCTAGAAATCCACAATTCATTTAGTCTTGCATGAAAACATATCATGATACCTAAAAATCTTATGAATACAAATGAATTGGAATTAAATTAAGCTTACCAAAAGATTATGGGTAAGTTTCCAGTTCCTGATTCGGTTAAAAAGTAGATGGATTAAGTATCAGTTTGTATGTACATGATATGAATTATAGCATTGTACTTACCTTGGTTATTAGAACACCTCTGAATATTTAATTTGTCCAAGACCCCATTTTCAGCACCTATTTCATGCGACAATCTTTTAGTAATACCATCTCAAATTCAAAACCGTAGACTTACAATGTACATCTCTTACCAATTCCTGATTTTGAGGCGACTGGGCAATAGATGAATTTTTTTTAATTAGCGCACAAACCTGAAAATCGATGAAAAATGTAATGTAAACACAAGTTCAAACAAATGTCAGTAATTAGTAAAAAGATTCTTAAAGAAAATAAAAAGGGATCATGTTGCTATTATCATTATTTCCTTCTGCAACTAAATTTGGGGCTTGAGCATGCAAAGGAGCATATATCTATTTGTTCAATTAAAAACCAAATCAGTCTTGCCCACTTGTAACAGAATCTTGCACTGTCCTATATGGATGTAATTATTTCAAGTTTCAATCCATAAACAATATGGTCATTACTGAATCTGATAAGGTAGTCAACTATAAGAGAGGTGTTTTTTTTGCTAATTAACCACATAAGCACATCATTCTGGGCGAGGATCAATTGCAATTTGGTAAGGAAGGTCTGTCACATTACAAAATTCACCTGATGATACCAAATCCACAACCACTCCAACCCTAAAATGAACTCTAAATTAAAAGCAACTTTAAACCTGTCACAAGTTCTAGTAATTCTTAATGAAGATATTAAGAAAACACAAAGCTAAAAGTTAAAAGTTACAAACCCTAGAAAAGTAGAGACTCACCCGAATCCTAGAAGGACCTTGACACGCAAGTTCACTAAGAGCTACCTCCGCCACAGAGTGCTCCGCCTGTCTGAACGTAGTGCCGTAATTAGGGCTGTCATACGTCTCGCCGTAGAAACTAACTGTCGCCTTGAACTGCAACGCATGATCTAGAGCTTAAATCAAGAGCTAACGCAATGATAATAAATGAAACACGCAGATGCTTTGATAACTTACGATTTCTAGATGAGAGGATTTTCAAATTGGGAGTTTGGAGGAGAGAATCTTGAAATTAGGGCAAAGCAAGGGGGTAAATTTTGCTGGCTTTGAGAACTAAGCGTTCGCCGCTCAGATCCATGACTATCTTGTTCTCATCTCCGGTGAAGGAGAAATCGCCAGAGCCTTTCATCTCCGACGATACCAATTTGGTGAGAGACCTCAATCAGGGGGTGTTTGGCCTACTTTTATTTTTTGGCTTATGCTTTATATTTTAGAGTAGCTTATAGTTTATTTTCTATTATTTGATAAGCTTTTTTTAAGTGTTTGGATTAGTTTATATTCTACAAATTGATAAGCTCTTTTTAAGTGTTTGTGTTAGCTTTTTTTATTTAGCTTATGTTAGTAAAATGACCAAAAGGGGCATGATTACATATTATCACATAACTTATATTTTATATGTATCTACTTTGTTTTTATGAGTTATACCATCATTTTTGGATAAATTTATATCGAGGATGACGTAAAACTTCTACAAAAATACATTAATATTCAATAAACATTCATCTTAGTTTGCTTAGATCTCCTGCAATCATATCTCTAACTACACTGATGTATAAATCATCTATTCTACGTTGTGTACTTGTATCTTCATCTATTTCATTAATGTCACTAGATCCTCGACTATCAATACCATTATTTGGAGTGTAAGATTCTTGTTGCGGCTTGTTAAATCCTTCATCACATGTATCTTTTTTTCTAATATAATTATGAATTGCCATAGATGCTAGCACGATCTTCACTTGTGTCTCGTAGGTGTAATTGACATGCATATGTTGTAATATCTCCCATCTAGCCTTTCATACTCCAAAAGTTCGTTCAATGACATTTCTCAATGATGAATGATAGTAGTTAAATATCTCTTTAGGTCCTCTAGGAGCACGACTAGCAACCGTTTTTCCACGACGAAAATCTGGTATATGATAACAAATGTTGGTTCCTTTATATGGAGCAAGATAACCTCTAGTATTTGGATATCCAGCATCAACAACGTAATATTTATCTATAATGAATAAAATAAATAGTATTACTTATATAAAAAGTTAAGCAAAACATAAGGTTTAAGCAAACATGGAATGGTACTAACCACCTATTGGACGTGGAAAATTAACTTCGGGCCTACGCAATGCTTCATTGAAAATTCTAGTATCATGTGCTGTCCCCTCCCATCCAGCCCATGCAAACGTAAAACACATGTTAAAATCACATGCCGCCATTATGTTTTGCGTCGCGTATCCTTTTCTACCAATATATTTTGGTTGCTCGTGTTCTCGAACAGATGCCCTCACATGTGTCCCATCGATAGCTCCAATGCAATCCTACATAGAGAAACATAGATGGTTCATTATTTCAAGGTATACTTTAAATATGTAACATATGATATGGACTACCTTGAACATCGGGTAATAACGAGAATTTAAAATTTGTGATGGTACTTCTTCATTGTAATTTGCACTAGGCTTTATAATGTCTGCACTTAACTTAAGTACCGCGTTTAAAACAAGATGAAAATGCCAATGAATAGTTTCTCCCGAATGATTAAATGTTTCTTGGACCAATCTATTTCCAAGTCCATGTGCTAAAGTCATCAAGAAAATCCCAACTGACTAGTAAACAGAAATATTGCGTGTTTGTTTCAACCCGTAATGCGTTGAAAGATCCGAACATAACATTTTTAATACCGGTACGTGAAGCCTAAAAACTTCATAACAACGTCTCGGATGACCATTAAGTATTTCTTGAATAAAGACATTGCCTGTGCGGGAAGATGTGTGACAAAGCATACGTGGATTATTCAATTTATGACTGATTATTATCCCTTCAATCGCTAAACCACATAATAAGAGCCAATTTTTCTCTTCCTCTGCCTCGTTTTCTTCATCTCTATCACAATCGGTTTCTTCACTATCCGTATCCATCCTATTAAAAAACACACATATAGATAAACACAACTAAGATTAAAATAAGACAAAGAGAAAACAATTCAATAAGTAAAAAACGAAGAGAACAAATTACCTCAGTATATGAAAACAGGTTGGTGTTACTCCACTTCAAGCAAATTTTTTAAATGCTTGATAAATGGTAGATGGGTGTTTGATAAATAGGATCTTTTAAGGTAAGAGTTAATGGTTTGAGAAATGGTAGATGGATGGTAAGAGTTGATCTTTTCTCCATATGGCTTGAGAATAGCTCTCCACTAATACCTTTGCAATTTTGACGAGAAAATGAATACATATTTGCTTCAACCTTCTGCAGTTTTCACGAGAATGGCTTCTTGGAGAAGTTGGCTTCTTTTAATTTGCTTCAATAATTATCACCAACTTCTACACAAGTTGGCTTGTTACAATGTATATGCATTTAATTAAATAAGGACCAAAAAATATAGATGGATATTTAATTAATAGTTGATCTTCCACCAACGTATTAATTATCCACCTTTGCCTCTTATTAATTATGCGTCTTAATAAGTTGTTAAATCCACCATTCTTTAATTTGTTACGGTAATAAGTTGCTTCAATAATTATTAATCCACCACCATTTGAGGGAAAATGAGTAACTTACACCCTTACACAAATAAGCTTCTTCAAATAAGCTAAAAAACCATCTTCAAATAAGCTTCTTCAAATTAGCTTAAGCTAATAAGCATAAGCTTAAAAAGCTAAACCAAACACCAAGTTAAGCTTATTTTGTAAAAAAAGCTAAAAAAGCTATAAGCTTTGTTAAAAAAGCTAGGCCAAACACCCCCCTCAATCTTATCCCATACTCTCCCTCTCTTGTGTTAAAACTGAAGCGGTGATGAATTCAAAAAGCTACACGTGACGCAGGTATGTGCTGCGGTGCTCCATTCAAAAAGCTACACGTGACGCAGGCACCACCTGCGATTTATGCTTCAAGTCTTGCACCACCTGCAAAGTAGCTTACTGTTGAACAGGTTACTAATTGTTAAGTTGTTAATGTTAAAATATTTTACTTTAAATGGTTATGATAAAAGTATTTTAACAGATTTTAAGAATCAGAATCTTATTCACATATATATTATGACAGGTTTTCGACATCTTAGTGAATAGTCTTAGTGAGAATCTCTGTGAGAAATATGATAAGGTCTCAGTGAGAATCTCTGTGAGAAATGTGTTAAGATTAGTCTCTGTGATAATCTCTAATGTTGGTAAATGTGATATAGAAGATGTGTTCAACAAAGCATATATTAAAATTCAACGAAAACAGATTTAAATCTTATCCCACAAAAACTATCTCAACTCTTTCTTTCTGTGTCTCTCATAATGTCCTTAACCCGTCTGTTTCTTGTTAGATTATTCTATGACGGTAATTTTTCCTACAAAAACGGAGTTGTTTTCTCGGATGAATCTACTCGAACTACTTCCTTTATTATTCACCACAGAATGCGATATGAAGAATTACTTCGTATGGTTTATGATCATCTTGGTGTTGAAAAAGAATCTTTTAACTTAGGATTATTATTATATTATCAGTTTCAAGAGATATCTGAAGCATCATATATTTCTAGTGATAGAAGTTTAGATATTTTGCATTATTTAGCAGAAGCAGAAGAAACTTCAGGGCTAACATATACGTTAATTGTCAGCCAATAATGTCAGTCCAACAAAACGGATGTATGGATCTCCTTCGTAGTGTTTCTGTTTCAATGGCACCCCAAATAACACCAACACCCCCGTGTTATCAATACAATGATCCAGTAAAATCTCCTTCAACGTTTGAAGCTGGCCCGTCAAGCCAACATACCATTTCACATGAACAAGTTGATGACGGTATTCATGGTGATAATGAAGAAGTCTTCGATAAAACTATTGAAGAATTAAGGTCAGAAAATTCTGAAGATGTAAGAGAGGATTTAAACGTGTCCACTGATGAAACTAATGATGACGGCTACGGTGAAGCTCCAGCAGAATATAATCTCGAAATTGTTCAAGGGTTTTCTCAAGGACCGGTGAACTATTCTGATGATGTTGAGGAATTAAGAGATTATGGCGTTGGTGGTTTTGAAGCAGACGACCACATGGATTTGTGGAACAATGAGTTAAATAAAATTCGAGTTGGTATGTATTTTAAATCTAAAAATGAGTTGATGTATGTTGTTCGAAAGTGGAATGTTGCCGTAATAGGGAGTTAATAGTAGTTGAAACCAGACCTCAAAAATGGAGAGTGATCGCTTGTCGAAGGCTAATAAAAAATTGTTCCTTAGCTACTTTAGATTGTAGTATGGAAAGAAAGGTTGTCGAACCCACAAGGAATTCGTGGAGAATGCTATTTAATTATTACTTAATAAAAACGCAGAAACTACTAGAAGTTGAATACTGATTTAGAAAACTATTGCCAAAGTAATAAACTTTATTTAACTTAAAAGTGATTAGGAGAAAACGGATCGCTCCCGGGTTTAGACTACACACGTTAATGATAAACTAAATAGATACTTGTTGAACTTCACATAGACATGAATTGTAATATACCTACAATTGATAAATAGACAAAAACCCGGTGATTTGACAGTGCTGATTTACTCCCAATGAACAAAACTGTTTAATCAATAAAGGAAAAACAAAATACTACAATTAATCATACGATTGATTCACAAGTCTAATCCAACAAAGTATAAACCCAGAAAAACCATAAAACGAAAGTAATCCTACACCCGGGAACAAGCACGAGTGAATTAGCTACACATGCACATTATTGTACCTTCAAAACTTAATCAGGAGTTGCAAAACATCAGCGAACGAATTAGAAAGCTTCTAAACACCCAAGATCGCCCAAAAGTCATCCAAGAAGCTCCAGGGAATGAATCAATACGGCATCTAGGGTTTTGGTTTTAATATATGTTAAAAATCTCAAAATCCCTAAAAATCCTCCTTTTGGCGTAAGCAACGCCGATTTGGCGTAGGCTAGACCCAAAACCAAACTCCTACGCTGACTCCCCTGATCAACGCAGACTCAAACGCCAAACAAGATTCCAGCGTAAGATACGTCGGGTTGGCGTAGGCTACGCTAAAACCCAATTTTCATACCTGGCTCGTCGAGCTACCCCAAATCGATATATTATGAGCCCCGTGGTTCAATTTCTAGCTCAATATATGTTTCTGTGAAGTTTGCACTGTACAACTTTTTGATAAGCCGCCATCTTTGCATAGTTTCACATCCAATTCTTGTACTTCATCCCAAATGCTTTCCGAAACGCGTACTTAGCATCCAATCACCTGTAATAGACACAAATACAAATACCAACATAAAACCGACTCGATATACAAAGTAACACCCATAAAACTGTACGAACTAGACTCTTAAACACGAGATATTTGACCTTACATCACATCCCCACACTTAACTTTTTGCGTCCCGAAAAAGAATAATGCAATGAAATCATAATCAGAAACTTGCAACTTATACTTTCATTATACACAGCTCAAATATAATTACGCATTAATTGTAACAATCGGTATTTCGGTCTGATTAAACCCAATCACCGACTCTTGAGCACCCAATTATGTGATCTAAAATATTATACATTACCTAGCAGCATTTTATCTATGGGTCTCACACTCAGAAAGCTACGACTCTGCCTAATCCCATCTCAAGGTCATGTTTAGGCCCGGGTTAAACCTTATAGATTTCCCACCTTTGTAAACATGGATTTATATGTTTTGAAAATCAGATGAATAAAGGATCGATGTACGAATGATTTAGCTTTTATTAACACTTATGAATAAACCTAACCTAGTGGTGTTTCAATCAAGGTGGAACCCGATATATGACACGTAGGCTGCAATTTTTAAGCAATGAATCACATAAGCTTCGGAATAGGGGTGTATCCTTCAAGTCACCATCCCAAAGGGAAACACATAAACCTAACTTTAGATGTCCATTATTATTGATCACTTAAGTCCCGCCCATGGGTGTATCAACCAAGTCACTATCCCGGAGGGTAACACGTAGGCTGAACCTAATCTTTCAATTTAATTAATTAAGCACATTCAATTGATGGATTATGGATTGCGGGCGCCACCAACTTTCGGATTTATTTTCATAAAAAGAAAAGCAGTGTGCCAAAAATTTTAAAAACTTATAAATTTTTGTTTATAAAGGTACATATCACCCTATATTGACAGTTTCGCCCTTACCGACACCCCTAAGATGAGAACTCACAAGACACCCTGAATTAATTATTCAATTAAGCTAGATTCACTATCAGGATATTTAAGCTTTTAAGTCGGTTGGGCCTACCAAAACGTTATAAATTAGACGCGCTTTTTATTATTTTTATTCAATTATATTCCACAAGCATAGTTTCCAATTATACTATCATTTTTCATTTAGTTGCAAAACTCTAATCCAAGGACATTTTTCAATTTTTTTTAAAATTTTTTATGGATTTTTGTGATTTTATGACTCAAAATACAGACCTGGACTAAGGTCTCCCCTCCCCACACTTAAACTCGACATTGTCCTCAATGTAGGAAGAGCGACTCTAAAAATAAATATACAAAAATTAGAATACTTAGCTGGACAGACGATCGTATAGCATTTCATTCGCGATCGCCAGTAAGATATGCTAATGGGCTGCCTTTACAATAGAATCACATCAAACTCAGAATATCACCACCCGAATGGAGATTGAGTACGGGCGGATCAATCTAAACCTACAAAGTTAAACTCAAAACAAACCCAAGAGCATCAAATTGACTCAATGTAAAGACTCAATAAAAACTAAAAGACCCTACGGACTAGACACAAAACAAAAATAAGATCATAACTCACTTTCGTAGCAATCACGATTGCATTTAGCGTATGCAACAAGCTTTTTAAACCCCTCGGTAGCCCGAGTGGACGAGTTGAGTCTTGTGAGGGTTTCTAGATAACACACCCACAACGTTCATTTAACTAGACATGAAATTAAAACATACCTTAGGCTGCCTCCCAAGAGCGCTAAGTTTAACGTCTTCAGCCAGACGTGGTGTACCTTATTTTGGTTACGGTGGTTGGAACACAAACTCCTTACCAAATGCTGCACATGCTCGGTGATAATCATCCCCATTCAACCTTAGGTTCCATGTATGTTCCACAACATTGAATTCTTCTTCATCTTGCATCATCCGGGATTCACCGGTTTCAGATGACTGCATCATAAACTTTGGAGGTTTCTTTGATCTGGCTGATGATCCTGATGATCCCGCATTTGTGTTGCTATGATTACTTGCACTTTCTGCCTGATGTTTCCATGGCGGTTTTCCCATTTGGATTCCATCATCCCCACACTTGTGGGTTGCTGCATCCACAACCTCAGTCACCTCATTCTTTAATTAAAACCTGTTAACAATCAAACCATTCTCATTTGTGCCACCCTCATCCAATTTGGACCGAGGCGGACACTTGTTAGTCTTACATGCTTTTGAACATTTAACTTTAGAAAAATAAATAAATGAATTTGTAAGCATGTCTAAGTTAAACTCATGGTTTCCGAATGTCATGCTCACTGTGTTGTCTCTACAATTGATTTGAGCATTGGCAGTCGCCAAGAATGGTCTTCCAAGCAAGACTCTTGATTGCTCTTTCTTCTGGCTGGGTGCATAATCAAGCACCAAGAAATCCTCAGGGTAGTAGAAATCCCCGACCTTCACAGCTACTCCTCTCAACATCCCCCGTGAATGATTTCGTGTCAAATCGGCTAACACCACGGTGGTGTCAACTTGCTGGAGGGGGCCTAGATCTGCTTGATCATATAGACTTCCCGGGAGGATGCTGAGAGTTGCTCCATAATCCAGGAGTGCATGACTTACCTTTACTCCCCCAACTTCAATTGGGATAAGAGGTGCTCCTTGCTCACTTTCTTCTTCCGAGTCACCCTCTTCATTGTCATGACAGATACTTACTGCACCAACATAAGCATTATTTGAACTCGACCCTTGATGTTTCGGGTTGACTTGGGGTAGTGCTTGGTAGCTTTCCCGGGTCTCGTTTCGACATCTCTTCCGCTAGCTGCCCTACTTGCTTGGATAACGCATTCACCGTCTTATCCCGGACCTCATTATCCTTCCTTAACTCCTTGAATGTGTCTTCATTTTCCTTCTTCAACCCTTTTATCGCATCCATCAGGGTATTGAACTGATTACCCCCAACTCATCACTACCTGCAGTTCCACTCTACTGATTTTGTTGTTGATAGTTCCTTGAATAACCTTATTGACTCCCTTGTTGATACCCACCTTGATTATTTGGACCTCTTTGATAGCCTTGATTATACCCCTGCTGTCGGTTCTGGTACTGTTGTTGTTGTGGTTGTCCTCCACCCTGCACATTAGCACCTTGAAAATTAGGGTTCAATTGATTAGAAGCATTACCATACCTGAGAATAGGGTGATTTTCGAGTCCCGACTGATAATGGGTAGCAGTCATATCCTGTTGTCTTCGTTCACCACCAAGTTGATTTACCTCTTCTGCCTTTCCTTGCTCCCTTGGGCAATTTGCTAGAACATGGCCCAAATCCTCACATCCTTCACACACTAGATACACTTATGACACATTTGCCACATCCTTACCACTAGGCCTACCAAGACGTGCCATCTGGATCTCCATAGCATCTAACCTTTTATGTGTCTCGTAATCCACTGACTTTGCATAAGCACATGTCTTTGCCCTCCTGCTTGCATGGGCTTGCCTTTTTGATGTGACTGCTATTCTCTCTAGTATGTCCCAATCATCATCCACATGATTAGAGAAGAACGATCCGTTACTAGTGGAGCTCACATCTTTCACATCCTCTGGAAACAGAACATCATAAAATGCCTGGATTAATTCCCACTTTTATATACCATGATGTGGGCAATTTCTTAACAGCTCTTTAAATCTCTTGAATGCCTTGTAGAAAGGCTCCCCCGACTGTTGCCTAAAGTCTCTGATTGCATATCTGGATTCATTCGTTTTGTGCGGTGGGAAGTACTCATCCAAGAACTGCTGTTGTAACTCTGCCCAGGTGGCAATACTAGCAGACGGCAGAGAAAGGAACCATTGTTTTTCTTGGTCCTTTAGTGAAAACTGGAATAGCACCAGTTTCACATCGTCTGTAGTAAATCTCTGACCACCTATAGTTACACATGTGGCTTCATACTCGGAGAGGTGGGTATAGGGTTCTTCAGTAGCTCTCCCAAAGAAATGTGGGAGGATCCCTAAGCATCCAGGTCTGATCTCGAATGCATTCCCCCTACGAACTGGTGGTATGACGGGGGAGGCATTCAGGGCTAAGGCAGGTCGAAAGTGACTATCCACCCCCTGATCTTGTCTGGCCATGTTCCTGTTTCTAGGTAGCTCCTCTCTAAAGTTTTATCGGTTTTGTGGAGGTTGCATGTATCGATTTTCTCTCTCAAAATTACCCGGATTATCCTGACGGTGATTTCTTGGTTGGTACCCATAATTTTCCCTCGGTGGTGGTTGTACCCAGCCATCCACTCCATCTACTCTCTGATTTCTGGGAGGGAATGCCTCCTGGTGGTTCATGTCGTACCACTCTTCTTCTTCATCCCAGTTCTCATGTTGAGAACCGTGCTCTAGTCTGTGACTTTGTCCCAGTGACACAAGTTCATTATCCCTAAAGTCTAAATAGCTCGGGAAGCTATTATGATGATGGTATTGGTGATCATGGAAAGGTGATAGTGGTGGTTGTCGGTTTTGTGGGAGTGGTTGATTTTGTGGAGGTTTTTGTGCGGGTGGTTGTTGGTTTGGAAACAAAAGATCGGGAAGTGGTGGAACAGGTGGGTTTGGTCCCCCACCTTGATTTGGGTCTGGGTTTGCTGGTTGGTGTTGTGACATCCTTGGACTGTCAAGCTTCTCAAGAACTGTTTGAATGGTTCCTTTGAGTTTTCGATTAGCTTTTGCTGCCTTTTCTATTTCTGGATCAAATAAAAGTGGTGATGTTCTTCTTGAACGCCGTGTATGCATAATCATGTAGACCTGCACAAGTCAACATACCAAAGTAGTACTGCACTAAACAATGTAAATCAAAAATAGCACTTTGCGCACGTATTCCCGACAACGGCGCCATTTTGATCGCTTGTCGAAGGCTAATAAAAAACTATATTAAAAACAGTTCCTTAGCTACTTTAGACTGTAGTATGGAAAGTAAGGTTGTCGAACCCACAAGGAATTCGTGGAGAATGCTATTTAATTATTACTTAATAAAAACACAGAAACTACTAGAAGTTGAATACTGATTTAGAAAACTATTGCCAAAGCAAAAACTTTATTTAACTTAAAAGTGATTAGGAGAAAACGGATCGCTCCCATGTTCAGACTACACACGTTAATGATAAACTAAATAGATACTTGTTGAACTTCACATAGACATGAATTGTAATATACCTACAATTGATAAATAGACAAAAACCCGGTGATTTGACTGTGCTGATTTACGATTCGAAAACAGAATAATTAACACAAGATGAATCCCTAGTTAATTCTCTACCAATTATAGAACATAAAACCTAATGCAATCAATGGTTCACGATTAGAAACCGAGTAACTGATGACAACACCGAATCCCAATGAACAAAACTGTTTAATCAATAAAGGAAAAACAAATGACTACAATTAATCATACGATTGAATCACAAGTCTAATCCAACAGAGTATAAACCCAGAAAAACCATAAAACAAAAGTAATCCTACACCCGGGAACAACCATGAGTGAATTAGCTACGCATACACATTATTGTACCTTCAAAACTTAATCAAGAGTTACAAAACATCAACGGACGAATTAGAAAGCTTCTAAACACCCAAGATCGCCCAAAAGTCGTCCAAGAAGCTCTAGGGAATGAATCAATACGGCCTCTAGGGTTTTGGTTTGAATATATGTCAACAATCTCAAAATCCCTAAAAATCCTCCTTTTGGCGTAAGCAACGCCGATTTGGCGTAGGCTACGCCCAAAACCAAACTCCTACGATGACTCCACTGATTAACGCCGACTCAAACGCCAAACAAGATTCCAATGTAAGCTACGCCGGGTTGGCGTAGGCTACGCCAAAACCCAATTTTCATACCCGGCTCATCGAGCTACCCCAAATCGATATATTATGGGCCCCATGGTTCATTTTATGGCTCAAGATATGCTTCTGTGAAGTTTTGCACTGTAGAACTTTCTGATAAGCCGCCATCTTTGCATAGTTTCGCATCCAATCCTTCTACTTTATCCCAAATGCTTCCCGAAACGCGTACTTAGCATCCAATCACCTGTAATAGACATAAATACAATTATCAACGTAAAACCGACTCGATATACAAAGTAACACCCATAAAACTGTATGAACTAGACTCTTAAACACAGGATATTTGACCTTACATTAGAGAGCAAGATGTTACACCACAGAGTAACCTTCCAACGCTCCTCCATGTAACTTGTATGTCTATGCACGTGTGAAGAATGGTGAAACCATGCGGAGGATAGTAAAATGGGCTATGTCTCACAACTGTTATGGTTCAGTCATTCACAACAACAATAGGAGCCTAACATCTAAAAATGTTGCAGCATACATCAACCATGAAGTTCGTGCGGACATTGCTTTCCCTGTTAAACAAATCTAGGCGTACATAAAGGAAACCTTGAAGGTTGATATTTCATATATAAAGGCTTGGCGAGCAAGGAGAATACATGTTGATAGTATTTACGGTAACTGGAAGTCTAATTTCGAGGAGTTACCTAAGTACATTACAGCTCTGGTGGCATCAAATACTGGCACTATTGTGGAATGTTATCATCAAACAGACGGTTCATGTGAATACAATACATTTAAATATGTATTTTGGGCATTTGGTCCTGTGATAAAAGCTTTTCAACATTGCCGACCCATTGACGGTACACATTTGACGGGATCATATCGTGGTAAGCTGTTAATCGCAGTTACAAAAGATGCAAACAACTATATACTGCCAGTAGCTTATGCAATCGTTGACGAGGAAACTAATGATAGCCCGAGTTAGGCTTTTATAAAATTATGGAAACATATTGCAAGCCTAAGTAGGAGAAGGTTGTGTGTTATTTCAGATAGACACAATGAATAATCTTGATACGTGGAAGGATCCACTTGCATATCATCGTTTTTGTTTGCATCATGTTAGAAGCAACTTCATGAAGAAGTTCAAGAATGTTAGCTTAAAAATGCTATGTTGGTCTATTGGTAGCACCACACAACGTCGAAAGTATCGAAGTTGTATACAACAAATGAAAAAGATCAATCCAGAGGCTTGGGAGTATTTGAAACAAATTGGTTTCAATAAGTGGACACTTATGCACGATGAAAAAGACAGTCGTTGGGGTAACTTAACAACAAATATTTTAGAGAGCTTAAACAACGTATTACATGGAGCTAGGGTGCTGCCAATAAAGTCGTGTATTGATTATACGTTTAATAAAGTCGTGCAACAATTTCGAAACCATACTGACATTGCAAAGCATTGTAAAACATATTTACCCCCACGTGTATGGCACACCTTTGATGAACATGACAAACGGGGTCAAGACCACACTGTAACTGAGTTCAATGAAGAAGAAGGGTGGTACAGGGTTACCTCAAAGATGCAAACAAATCAAGATGGCGACAACGACTGTACTGTCCAATATAAAAACAAAAAATGCTTGTGCGGGAAGTGGCAAGCTGAAAGATTTCCATGTTCACATGCAATTTCTGTTTGTCGTCATCGAGGTGACAGACCTCATGACATTGTGTGACACCCGACATTTCAGGTCAATATCCGTACACATTATGAACAAGTTTACATTACCATAAACGAGTTTACATTATAATTATTTTTGTGATTTATTTAATTTCACAAACAAGGACTTTAGAGTCTAGCAAAGATCGTACATGGTCTCAATTCATACTTGGGTAATTCTAGGAATTACCGGTGCAAGTACCAGTACAAACCGACTAAGACGAACAATAGTGGATAAATTAAATATCCAGGCGTATATATATATTACACAAATTTTAAGTTGGTCAATAAATTATTTTTAGAATAAAACTATAATACCGTGGGGAAAATAAACCGAATTAAACTACCCCTTTAAAACTCTAGTTAATAAACAAATACCAAAAATCCAAATTGCTTGATTATTTTAACCCAAACCCCCAACCCACTTACCCCTTGACTTCTTGGCCGAAAAAGCCAGAGAAACCCCCCCCTTCACTCGTCCCATGCCATAACTGAGAAAAACTCAGATAAAACCCATACCACTTTCAATCACTTTCCTCACAATTCTCATTTTTCTCTCATTTTCATACGGAAAACTTCCCATTTATCTTCAAAATCAAAGCCAAGTTTTAAGACAAAAACCATCAGGATTCAGTGTTTTCAAGTGTTTCTGAAAAGGGTTTAGCAAAAGATTCAAGATCATCTCTGTTTTCTCTCATCATCATCGCCACTGTTTTAAAGGTAAAAACTCGATATTTTCATATTATTTTCTTAAAAACCGGAGCCAAACATGCAAAATGTTCAAACGCAAGTAAGATAACAAGAAAAGTGTGTCAAATTCAAGTTTTAAAACAAAATATGCAGGACTGATTCTGTCAAACAGAAGTCCAGTAATCGAAACTAGGAGTTTCGATACCTGTCGCTCAATCGAAACTAGGAGTTTCGATACCTGTTGGTCAATCGAAACTGGGAGTTTCGATACCTTTTACTCAATCGAAACTAGGTTGTTTCGATACCCAGTTTACTCAATCGAAACTAAGAAGTTTCGACACCTGACTACTCCATCGAAACTAAGTAGTTTCGATGCACATTTGTCCAATCGAAACTAAGAAGTTTCGACACCTGTACAACAGTCTCATTTGAGCAGTAACTCAAAACTGTTTTTATAACAAAACAAGTGTTGAACAACTAAGGAGATATTCAAACAAAAACGACCAGATTTACAAGGTCGGTGAACAATTTACAATTAAGACGTTGGTCTTAACAACAATTTACCCTTGGTATCTAGGGTACGAATAGTCAAGGTTGACTACAACAAGTTTTATCACAAGTATATACACAAACTCAAGATGAGTTTCACGGCCCCTTTTTACTGTTTTCAATATTTGGGGGAAAAACATACTTACAATTATTTTATGGGATAACAAGAGAATAAGACACGACTTGTATGTTTACATGAGATGAGAACAACAATTTGAGGCCGGAAAAGTCCCCTGGAACAACGTAGTAACCATTAACTGTAGCCTAGGGTCCTATGAATAGTACTATGGAGAGTGACGTCTCCCGGTCATGGTTAGTCGCGCTAACCACAATCTGGAGGATTTATGGCCGCATAGAACCGGATAACGAAATTAGGGGCGTGTATAATTGTCATGGTTTGGTTACGCCTCATGTATGAACATATTATTTGTATTCCTAGCTAGTTTACAAATGGGTCAACGATTCTTATTCTGTTTATCACATACAACTGAAACGATTTATGAACAACTGAGTTTTACCAAGAACTATTTGATTAAACCTGTGAACTCACCAACCTCGTGTTGACGTTTTCAAGTATGTTTTTCAGGAAATTGAATGATGACTGCAAGGTTAGCAATGTAGATTACATGCATGCACGATGGATACTACTCAAGGAGGATTTCCCTTGTATAACTCATTGAATTGAGTCATATTTGTGAAATCTTAATGTTTTGTAAACTCATTTTACATTTTGTAATGTAAAACTTTAAACTCATTTATGTATCCATTTATCATGTATGTGTTTGCGGTAATCATATGCTTTGGAAACCAGTGAACGTCGCGCCTCGCGTTTCCGCCTTGGCGGGGTGTGACAGAACTTGGTATCAGAGCCATTGATTATAGCGAACTAGGAATCTAAATTGGAACCTAGTGTATAATCTAAATGACTCACTAAAACGTTTTCATTGCATAAGCATTGTATAACCAGTCATTTTGTCATATGGATATTGTAGTCATAAGCATGTCGTCACATTCACATTCTGATCCCGTCTCTGACACTGAATCAAACGAGGAACTTTCCGCCTCACATTCCAAAAATCGAGTACAAACCCGTAGCTCCACACCACCTAAAGTCGCCTTGGGAAAACCGCCTATCGTCTACCGAAAGAAAAGCGGAGGACCAGTTAAGGTGCAAAGTGCTAAGAAGAAGTTTCGACTTCCACACAAAAGGAATCTAGCAGCCCGTGACCCAGAAGACTTGGAGGCTGGTGAAGAACCACCTAGGCAAAGACCCTGCTACCACCCGACTGTGGGAACTATCCGTTGGATGCCACGTACTCTGGCCCGATGGAGGGAGATGGAGAGCATCCCATCTACCTTTGAGCTTGGAGAGTCTTCTAACTCCCCAACACCCCTACCCCACACTGGGGAAGCCATAGAGCTCACAGTGCCTACACTAGTAGCACGCGTTCGTACGCATGAGGAGCGTCTTGATGATCTCCTAGATGACATCCGGGCACAGGGGGATGCAGCCACGCGACTTCGTCAAGGACTCGGATCTCGAGTTCAGACTCTAAATGACCGCACCCGAAACATACAGGATGCCACTAACTATCTGGAGTTGAGAGCCGACATGGACTGGCAGTTCACTGTCACTGTCCGAGACATGGTGGAAGCACTGGAGGCAAGGACTTTGGCTGCAGAATTTGTGGCTAGAGCAAGCTTTGTCATGGCAGGACTTGCCATGATGATTGGATTGTACTCTCACTTCTTCTTCTAAACCTATTATGGGCGGGTTGTGCCCATAGTACAGTATGTAGTTTAAAACTTTAGTACTGATGAGGTCATGATAACCCATCACTTTTGTATCCGTTTCTTTTGGGAACAATGTACTATGAATGTTTTAACTATGTATATAATGGTTTATGTTTTGATGTTGTCGTGTCCTTATGCCATGTGCTATCCTTATTGTCATATAATGTTGTTTCTTTTTAATTGATGTGTTAGAAAGAACGTCATGGCACCAAAGCGTAGCACACCCCGTAACACTACTGGAGACAACAATGAGACGATTTCTCCAAATGTAGAACAACTCATAGCACAGCGAGTAGCTGCTGCCATGCAACAGTATGAGGCGAATCGAAATAGTGGAGGGGGAAACGACAGTGGTACCGGTGCAGGAGGAAGCGGTACAGCTGGAGGTTCCGGAGGTAATAGAATAAATAAGCCGTAACACATGGTCATGATCCGAATTATTGACGTTATGACTTGTAATTCTACAGATGCTCCAAATTGAAAGTGCTCCTACAAGGCCTTTCTATCTTGCAAACCCCGTAACTTCAATGGCACCGAGGGTGCAGTTGGGTTAATGAGATGGATAGAGAAGATGGAATCAGTGATTGATATCAGTGAATGCACCGCTGACTGCATGGTGAAGTATTCTACATGCTCACTCACTGATAAAGCTTTAACCTGGTGGAATTCACAAATAAAGACTTTGGGAAGGCAGACAGCATATGAGTTGTCATGGGAAGACCTGAAGGCCATGATGATCGAGGAATATTGTCCTCGAAATGAGTTACAAAAGATCGAATCTGAAATGTGGAATTTGCAAATGACAGGAGATGATGTTGCTGGCTACACTGACCGATTCAATGAGTTAGCAATCTTGGTTCCACACATGGTTACCCCAGAATACAAGAAGGTTGAAAGATACTTGTGGGGTCTCGCACCTCAAATCCGAAGTCTGGTGACTTCATCGAACCCTATGGATGCCAAGAGCGCCATAACTCTAGCTTTCAAGCTGAGGGATAATGCTGTACGTGATGGTTTGTTTGAGAAGAAGGAGACCGAAGAAGGAAGGTCGGGGTAAAAGAGGAAATGGTTTGGAAAACCAAGTAATCAAAACAGGAATCAAAGTTACAAGAGACCTGAAACTATGAAAGCCTTTGTCGCCAACACTGTGGGACAAAATGGATACCTTGGGGCACTACCAAGGTGTGACAAGTGTGGATATCATCACAGTGGAAGGTGTACTCAATGTGGAAAATGTAAAAAGTATGGGCACCTAGCCCATAACTGTTGGAGCAATACAAACTCTAATAAGACAAATCAAGTAACAGGAAAGGGCAACCCAGGAATAGGGAGGATGAATCAGGGATGCTTTGAATGTGGAGATCCAAAGCACTTCAGAAAAGACTGTCCAAAGTTGAAGAACCGAAACGACAATCAGGCCCGTGGAAGAGCATTTGTGATGGAGGCTGGTGACGCACGACAAGATCCAAACATTGTCACTGGTACGTTCCCGATAAATAATCACTATGCCTCTATACTTTTCGATACGGGTGCTGATTTGAGTTTTGTGTCAAATGACTTTAAGTCCCTACTCGACATTAAGCCCAGTAAACTAGACCAAAAGTATACAATTGAATTAGCGAACGGAAAATTAATTAATACCGAAGAAGTCATTCAGGGTTGTACCTTATGTCTTAAAAACCACACATTTAGTATAGATCTGTTACCCGTTGATTTAGGAAGCTTTGACGTTGTTATTGGCATGGATTGGTTGTCAAAGAATCATGCCGAGATTGTTTGTTTTGAGAAGATTGTCCAAATCCCACTCTCAAACGGAGAAGTTCTTTCGATTCAAGGTGAGAAGAGTGGAGTAACGTTAAGGATGATAAACTGCATGAAAGCTCGTAAGTGTTTACGTAAAGGCTATTGCGTGTTTCTGGCTCACGTCGTCGAAAAGAAACCCAAGGAACGTCGACTTGAATATATTCCAATCGTTAGGGATTACCCCAAAGTTTTTCCTGAAGACTTACCTGGATTACCACCACCGAGGCAAGTCGAATTCCGAATCGATTTGGTACCAGGATCCGCACCGATTGCGCGATCGCCGTATCGATTAGCACCTTCTGAAATGCAAGAATTATCAAATCAACTACAAGAGTTGCTTGATAAAGGTTTCATAAGACCGAGTTTCTCACCTTGGGGAGCTCCGGTCCTATTCGTAAAGAAAAAGGATGGAACCTTTAGGATGTGTATAGATTACCGAGAATTAAACAAGCTTACAATCAAAAACCGATACCCACTTCCTCGAATAGATGATTTGTTCGATCAACTACAAGGTTCTAGCTTCTATTCAAAAATTGATCTACATTCAGGGTATCATCAATTAAGAATCCAAGAAGAAGATGTACCAAAGACAGCATTTAGGACTCGTTACGGTCACTACGAGTTCCTAGTTATGCCATTTGGTTTGACGAACGCACCAGCTGTCTTCATGGATCTCATGAACCGCGTGTGCAAGCCATACTTGGATAAATTCATGATTGTATTCATCGATGACATATTAATATATTCACGAACTAAGGAGGATCATGAACATCACCTGAAATTAATCTTAGAACTACTCAGAAACGAGAAACTTTACGCTAAATTCTCTAAGTGTGAGTTTTGGATCCGAGAAGTGCATTTTCTTGGACATGTCATCAACAAGGAAGGAATTCACGTTGATCCATCTAAAATTGAAGCGATCAAAAACTGGGAAGCACCAAAGACTCCGACAGAAGTACGTCAATTTTTAGGTTTGGCCGGTTATTACAGACGATTCATCGAGAATTTTTCAAAAATAGCCTTGCCTTTAACCACATTAACCCAGAAAGAAAAGAAGTATGATTGGAGTGACAAGCTGGAGTCAGCTTTCCAATTACTGAAACAGAAACTGTGTAGTACACCAATCCTATCCCTTCCGGAGGGAATCGAAAATTTTGTCGTATACTGCGATGCATCACACCAAGGACTTGGTTATGTGTTAATGCAAAGAGAAAAAGTCATCGCATATGCCTCACGACAACTAAAAGTGCACGAAAAGAATTATACGACCCACGACTTGGAATTGGGTTTTGCGCTCAAAATTTGGAGACATTACCTTTACGGTACAAGATGTACTATCTTTACTGATCACAAGAGTCTCCAACATATCCTTGATCAAAAGGAACTTAACATGAGACAACGTCGTTGGGTAGAACTACTAAACGATTATGATTGTGATATCAAGTACCATCCCGGGAAAGCCAATGTCGTAGCGGACGCTTTAAGTCGCAAAGAACGAGTTAAAACTCTTCGTGTTCGTGCCTTAGGATTGACAATTCATACGAATCTTACTACTCAAATTCGGATGGCACAACATGAGGCAATCAAAGAAGAAAACATTCAGAATGAAGCTTTACGAGGAATGATAAAGCAATTGGAGCCAAAGTCAGATGACACTTTATACTTCATGAATAGAATTTGGGTGACACGTTTTGGTAACTTACGGGAGTTAGTTATGGACGAAGCCCACAAGTCTAGGTACTCCATTCACCCAGGTTCAGATAAAATGTATAAGGATCTAAAAGAATTATATTGGTGGCCCAATATGAAAGGAGATATTGCCACATATGTCAGTAAGTGCTTAACATGTTCAAAAGTAAAAGCCGAACATCAGAAACCGTCTGGTTTGTTACAACAACCTGAAATTCCCCAATGGAAATGGGAACAAATTTCTATGGATTTTATCACAAAATTACCCAAGACATCCAGTGGTTATGATACCATATGGGTAATTGTCGATCGATTGACAAAATCAGCTCATTTCCTACCTATGAAAGAAACTGATAAAACCGAGAAACTTGCAAAGCTTTATATCAAGGAAATTGTGGCTAGGCATGGAGTGCCAATTTCTATTATATCGGATAGAGATAGCAGATTTGTGTCTAGAATCTGGAAATCATTACAAGAAGCCATGGGCACACGTCTTGACATGAGCACGGCATATCACCCACAAACAGATGGTCAAAGCGAAAGGACCATTCAAACTTTAGAGGATATGCTACGTGCGTGTGTAATTGATTTCGGAGGAAATTGGGATACTCATTTACCGTTAGCTGAGTTTTCCTACAATAACAGCTACCATACGAGCATTAAGGCAGCTCCGTTTGAAGCTTTATATGGTCGTAAATGCCGCTCACCGTTATGTTGGGCGAAAGTTGGTGAAAAACATTTGATAGGCCCTGAGATTGTCCAGGAAACCACTGATAAGATTTTCAAAATTAAGGACCGTTTGAAAGCGGCCCGAGACAGACAAAAGAGCTATGCTGATAACAGACGAAAACCATTAGAGTTTCAAATTGGCGACCGAGTAATATTAAAAGTCTCACCATGGAAAGGCGTTGCAAGGTTTGGTAACCGTGGTAAGCTCAACCCTAGATACGTTGGTCCGTTCGAAATACTGGCTAGGGTTGGCCCTGTAGCTTACAAACTCAAGCTACCACAAGAACTAAACAATGTACATGATACGTTTCATGTATCAAATCTCAAGAAGTGTTTATCAGACGAGACACTAATTATACCACCTGACGAAATTCACATTGATGATAAACTTCACTTCATCGAGGAACCGATTGAGATTTCAGATTGGAAGGTTCAAAAGCTGAGACGTAGTCGAATCAAACTGGTTAAAGTACGTTGGAACTCAAAGCGTGGTCCTGAGTATACATGGGAACGAGAGGACCAAATGAAAACAAGATACCCATCCTTGTTTAAGGATACACCAGTTCAAGATGACACAAATTGAATTTCGGGACGAAATTCTGTTAACATGGGGAGAATGTGACACCCGACATTTCAGGTCAATATCCGTACACATTATGAACAAGTTTACATTACAATAAACGAGTTTACATTATAATTATTTTTGTGATTTATTTAATTTCACAAACAAGGACTTTAGAGTCTAGCAAAGATCGTACATGGTCTCAATTCATACTTGGGTAATTCTAGGAATTACCGGTGCAAGTACCAGTACAAACCGACTAAGACGAACAATAGTGGATAAATTAAATATCCAGGCGTATATATATATTACACAAATTTTAAGTTGGTCAATAAATTATTTTTAGAATAAAACTATAATACCGTGGGGAAAATAAACCGAATTAAACTACCCCTTTAAAACTCTAGTTAATAAACAAATACCAAAAATCCAAATTGCTTGATTATTTTAACCCAAACCCCCAACCCACTTACCCCTTGACTTCTTGGCCGAAAAAGCCAGAGAAACCCCCCCCCTTCACTCGTCCCATGCCATAATTGAGAAAAACTCAGATAAAACCCATACCACTTTCAATCACTTTCCTCACAATTCTCATTTTTCTCTCATTTTCATACGGAAAACTTCCCATTTATCTTCAAAATCAAAGCCAAGTTTTAAGACAAAAACCATCAGGATTCAGTGTTTTCAAGTGTTTCTGAAAAGGGTTTAGCAAAAGATTCAAGATCATCTATGTTTTCTCTCATCATCATCGCCACTGTTTTAAAGGTAAAAACTCGATATTTTCATATTATTTTCTTAAAAACCGGAGCCAAACATGCAAAATGTTCAAACGCAAGTAAGATAACAAGAAAAGTGTGTCAAATTCAAGTTTTAAAACAAAATATGCAGGACTGATTCTGTCAAACAGAAGTCCAGTAATCGAAACTAGGAGTTTCGATACCTGTCGCTCAATCGAAACTAGGAGTTTCGATACCTGTTGGTCAATCGAAACTGGGAGTTTCGATACCTTTTACTCAATCGAAACTAGGTTGTTTCGATACCCAGTTTACTCAATCGAAACTAAGAAGTTTCGACACCTGACTACTCCATCGAAACTAAGTAGTTTCGATGCACATTTGTCCAATCGAAACTAAGAAGTTTCGACACCTGTACAACAGTCCCATTTGAGCAGTAACTCAAAACTGTTTTTATAACAAAACAAGTGTTGAACAACTAAGGAGATATTCAAACAAAAACGACCAGATTTACAAGGTCGGTGAACAATTTACAATTAAGACGTTGGTCTTAACAACAATTTACCCTTGGTATCTAGGGTACGAATAGTCAAGGTTGACTACAACAAGTTTTATCACAAGTATATACACAAACTCAAGATGAGTTTCACGGCCCCTTTTTACTGTTTTCAATATTTGGGGGAAAAACATACTTACAATTATTTTATGGGATAACAAGAGAATAAGACACGACTTGTATGTTTACATGAGATGAGAACAACAATTTGAGGCCGGAAAAGTCCCCTGGAACAACGTAGTAACCATTAACTGTAGCCTAGGGTCCTATGAATAGTACTATGGAGAGTGACGTCTCCCGGTCATGGTTAGTCGCGCTAACCACAATCTGGAGGATTTATGGCCGCATAGAACCGGATAACGAAATTAGGGGCGTGTACAATTGTCATGGTTTGGTTACGCCTCATGTATGAACATATTATTTGTATTCCTAGCTAGTTTACAAATGGGTCAACGATTCTTATTCTGTTTATCACATACAACTGAAACGATTTATGAACAACTGAGTTTTACCAAGAACTATTTGATTAAACCTGTGAACTCACCAACCTCGTGTTGACGTTTTCAAGTATGTTTTTCAGGAAATTGAATGATGACTGCAAGGTTAGCAATGTAGATTACATGCATGCACGATGGATACTACTCAAGGAGGATTTCCCTTGTATAACTCATTGAATTGAGTCATATTTGTGAAATCTTAATGTTTTGTAAACTCATTTTACATTTTGTAATGTAAAACTTTAAACTCATTTATGTATCCATTTATCATGTATGTGTTTGCGGTAATCATATGCTTTGGAAACCAGTGAACGTCGCGCCTCGCGTTTCCGCCTTGGCGGGGTGTGACACATTGTTCATAGGGTATACAAAAATGCAACATATCTACAACAATATGAGAGTGATTTCCGACCGCTACCTCATCTTGCTTTATGGATAGACCCTGGTTGGAGGATTATAGCTGACGAATCAAAAATAGTCATATCACATGGTAGGAGACGAGCACGTAGGAGACGTAACGAGATGGATGTTCATTACCCTGAAGAACCTGTCGCTCGTAGGTGCAGAATATGCAATGAAACCGGTCATAACATGAAGAGATGTCCAACTCGCGTCAATGACTTATTAACTGTTGTGTTTGTAATGTATTAATGTTTTATGTAATTTATGTGCGTGAAATAAAAAAGTGTGGTTGTTTAACATAGTGTTAAAAGTGTACACATAGGTTTAATAACACACATAGGACTAGAAACATACTAGTAAACATAACCGAACAAATTAAACACGCATTATGCTTGTTTAACATAGAGTGAAAAGTATACATCATAGGTTTAATAACACACATAGGACTAAAAACATACACTTAAACATAACCGAACAAATTAAACACACATTATCTTCATTTGAATAGTTTGCGAGGAACACTTACTTGAGGATTATTATCCACAAGTTCAGTATTTTTAGGTGCATCATCTGTAGCCTTTGGTGAGGCTACAACATTGGAGCATGTTATCTTCTTTTGTTGCTTGGCTACTGATCTAGTCCTAAACGACCTCACTGACGATTGTCTTTGGTTTTCGGGAGGGGTATCCGGAATAACTCGTGTCTCCGGAAATAATTCTTGAACAGTCCGAATGATAGCTTCAACATATTTTGGCGAGTCACACATTTTGTAGAGGGAATCACTTATTGTAAGAACCAAATGATAGCCTGCTTATATAAACAATTGTGTCTCTTGAAAAAGGAGATATAAATAATTGTGTAGGAGATATAAATATGCTCAAACCGAGACTCCCAAATTGTAATGTATTTATGATGTCGTTGTCTCCAATCTTTACATTTGCCCTTACGGTTAGATTTATGAAAATTTTCATGTTCGCTCTTGTCGAACATTACATTATAAGGGATCGGTTGAGCCAAACCATACTGTCGCATTGCCCTACTTGGTAGATAGGCCTCAACAACGTCCCAAAATACGAGAGTGGTATCACACATCCAACTAAGGTGGTTACTTCTACACATCTCCGGTAGATCTAACAAAACCCCATAGTAGGGCATCCATATGAACTAAAAATTGAAACTAAATTACATTCTTATATTTTTATAATGAAAAAGAAATGTATATAATTTTAATTACCTCATCTGCTTGTAAAGATGTAAATGGTAACGAAACATAACAAGACATGACTTGTTGCTTCTCTGAAGCTTAAAGGAACACTCCTCCTATCAAGTACGTATAAAATTTTGTTATGAAACCCCTACTTTTACTATATTATTTTATCAGAGTTTTATAACGGAAAACGGTCCCAGATTTTTCAAAACCTTGTCATTATAATGACAAAGGTATATTTTATTATAAATATTGTTTTTACATAAGATATTTACATCATGTAACATAGGGATTATTCAACTCCGATCAGCCACATCCTCAGGAAGCCTCATTCCATATGCTCTTAACCTAAAGTGTTTGGAAAACGTTTTTGAATTAGCTTACGCTAAGTAAGTACACTGCATCGTTCATTTTATTATGAACCCTTTAGGTTCTTATTGTTCAAGTTTTTTGGGGCTCTCGAGCCCACGTGACCATCTCCGGACGTACCTCCGGCCACACTTTTCGTATATTTTATGGGTGTGCTAACCCCCTCGCAACCATCACAGGTCGTACCTCTGGTCCGAGTTTTTCATTAGAGACCCGCCCCGTAGGCTGGACATCTCTGAGACCCGCCCCTTAGGCTGGACGTCTCATTTCATTAATTCATTCATTCATTTCTTATTGAGATCCGCCCCATAGGCTGGACATCTCTGAGACTCGCCCCGTAGGCTGGACATCTCATTACTTTGGGATCTTGAGTATCATAGACTCATAGCCTCTCAATGTATTCCCAACCAGTCCTCATCTTAAAACTTCCTAACGGTTTCCCCATGATGCACTAAAGAGGCTTATATACAGGAAGTACCAGCTGCGTATCCACCACCCCTTTAACACTTCATGAGTACTCCGTTTTTCCATTTTAAGACTTAGACACGTTTCCATCATACATTCATATTTACACATATAGCATTATCATCTATCATGCATTCACATATTCCCATTTAACGCACATTGCATATTCGCACATATAGTATGATTTCTTGTCATACTTTCATCCCCGCTCTAATTCCTTATAAAGGTTTACCCATGTTACGTTAAAGAGGTTTATATATAGGAAGTACCAGCGGCGTATCCACCACCCCTTTGACGTCCCATGAATACTCCTTTACTTAGAATTAAGCTTTCCCATCTAATTCTCATTTAGTAGCATGATCTCTTTATACTTTTATCTTAATTCTTGCTCTAATCCCTTACAAAGGTTTCGTCATGTTATGTTAAAAAGTTTTATATATAGGAAGTACCAGCTGTGTATCTACCACCCCTTTAACATTTCATGAGTACTCCTTTGCTTAAGATTAAGCGTTTCTCATTACTTATTTAATAGCATGACTTCCTCATGCTTTTATCCCATTCTTGTCCTAATTCCTCGTAAAGTCGTCTCTATGATGTATTAAAGATATTTATATATAGGGTGTACCAGTGGCGTACCCACCACCCCTATAATACATCACAGATATTCCTTTATTCGGAATTAAGCCATCCCTTATTCGTACTTATCATATATTGTAAACTGGGGTGATTATCCTCCCAGAATAGTACCTCCAACAGAGATGTTCCCAGGAAAGAGTGACGGGTCTAGGAGAGATTTATACGCCACTCTTTCCTTAGACAGAACATTTTGTTTGTCAGATAACTACATATCGGTCGGAAGTTCTCTCGTACGTTTACTATATTCTTATTACTTTTATTTAGTCTATACCTCTAAACATTCATAATGGTTTCACCACGAAGTACCAAGAGGTTTATATATAGGAAGTACCAGCGGCGTATCCACCACCCCTGTCGTGACTACTCCATTATTCCCGTTTAGTGTTTAGACTAATTCGTCATTACCCTTTTATTTCCCCGTACTTTAGTTCCACATATAGCACATAACACATAATCACATAATTCACATAAACATTTATCTAAGGTACGGGTCCAGTGTACTTACGATAGTCTCGGGTCGTTTCCTACGCTCGTTCCTCGCTTAAACGTCTCTCCGGATCCGAACCGCACTCGTAGCACACCGCTCTCGCACTTAAACGCGCCGCACCGGATCTTCTAATCCTCCTTAGAGAGTGTGTGTGTGTTGTGTGGTGTTAGTATGTGTGTTTGTTGTGTTTCCACTTTGAACGTCAATTGCTTTTTATTTATAGGCTGAAACTGCGTCGATGTCGGACCGACGTCTAAAACGATATCGGTCCGACGTCCGCATGTCGGACCGACGTCTAAAACCATGTCGGTCTGACGTCGAGCTGAGTCACCAAAACACCTGTCAAAGTCTCCCGAATTGCTTCAGCAACACATGTTGGACCGTTATGCTTAGTATATCGATCCGACATACCTTATTTTTAGATTCTCCTCGCCGAAAAAACCCATTTTCATATATTATGGCTCCCGTAACTCTTTTTCTAGCTTGAGATATGTCTACGCGAAGTTTTGAGCTATTTCCGGGCGAATAGTCTTCCAGTTTCGAACCCGGTTGGATTCTTTGGCCATGTTTCTTATCCGACACGTGTCCTGGCCTATTGTTAGAAGTTTTTGGGATGTTACATGTTATAACTAACTTAAAATAAACACATATAATATATGTTGTTTTTAACTAATATATGTTGTTTTTAACTTACCGTGCACCATACGGTTTTTCTCTAGCATAATCTTCGGTACGTATGGGAGCAATTGATGGCATTCTCTCCCATGCCTATAACTTTAACAATACCATCGGTCCATAAATTTCTGTGGCATTCGAGGATGATGCTTTGCAGAGGTTTCTATAAAGGCTAGCAAGAACATCGCTCCCCCAACTTAGCCGGCCACATTCTTTTAAATCCTCTATGTGGTTTAAAAGATGCAAAGATACGTAGTTACCCGTAGAATCAGGAAATAAGGTTCCTCCCAATAAATGTAAGATGTATAACCTTGCTCGTTGTATAGGCGATACAGTGGACTCAGAAAGCGGCTTCTCCAGTTCATCCATTATAGAAGATAACCTAAGTAGAGAACCCTTCAAATAACAGACCGCGAGATCCAAACCCAACATTTCATAACAATGGCTTTTCCACTGAGTTTCCGAGTATCTTATGTCCTCTCTCCAGAAATGACGTTGTCGTTGATCGGCAAACCCCAAAGAACTTGAACATCTTACAATGTTACATTGGCTTCTCCAAATTTAAAATGAAAGGTGTGGATTTCTGGACGCCAGCTCTCTACAAGTGCGGTGATCAAGTGATTATCCACCTTTCGGTAACCATAGTAAAAAACACCGCCAAAACCAGATTCTCGTATATGTAACATTATATTTTCTGGAACTTCAAAAATTTTAATGTGATTCCAGAATTTCCGATCAGCACGTCTGAGAATAAGTGCTTCATGACTATAGGATGATAAATGAAACAACTGATAAGCTCTGTGGTTTCTTTCTAGGAATAATAATTCCGAACAGCTAGGACCCGAAAACACTCGTGGTTCCATGTGTGGAATTGAATGGTTAGAACGATACACTAGTGATTTCTTTAGAATGAGAAAGTGAAACACTTGTGATTTCTTATGAATCAATGTAATGGTGACATACAGACCATGTGGTATTTGTAATGATGGCTACCATATAAAAGACCAACATGTGACTACCCTACACGTAAACAAATACATGTGAAACAAAAATACAAATAAGTACCATCACCACATTTGTAAGCATATGACTACACACATACTACATACGAACATATCTTTTGAACCAAAACAAAAAAATAAAAGAAAACAAAAGAACAATTCGTGGTTGGGATTATAGTTTTTAACCAATTCGTGGTTGGGAAGTGGGGTTTTACATCAATTCGTGGTTGGGAAATGGGGTTTGAACCAATTCGTGGTTGGGAAGTGGGGTTTTACATCAATTCGTGTTTGGGAAATGGAGTTTGAACCAATTCGTGGTTAGGAAATGGAGTTTGAACCAATTCGTGGTTGGAAAATGGAGTTTGTACCAATTCGTGGTTGAGAACCACGAATACCCATCAAAATCAACAATCCGTGGTTAGCAAACTAGGAAACACCATTTGTGAAAAAATAAATAAAAATAACACCACTTGTGAAATAATAATCTCAAACAACACCATTTCAGAAAAAAAAATCCGGGGATGTCTCTATCAAGGATATCCATGTGATCCTTCAGGTGACAACTGTTAGTGACAATAATATCATCAAAACCGGATCCCCGATAACAATTACAGTTTACATACTTACAAGTTATTAGGTTATGATTTCATTGCTTAATCTCATAGTATATGTTTTCAAATAAAAAAAAGTTCTGCCATATTAAATAAACATTTGTATGAAAAGTGACCCGTTACAATTATACCTAAATATAATTCAATATCCAAGTATAAATGTCATACACGTATAGCAATAATTGGTGAGACGAACAAAAACTATAAGAAACAAAAGAGGAAGGACCATGGAAAATGCATGGATGTTTACTAACAACAAAATAATTAAAGCAAAGTCTTCGCCTCCAGTTTGTTGTTAGAGGGAAGACAGCTTTTATTATTTGTTTTCACACAAAAACATTTTATTAATTAAAATATATTAAATATATTACAACACAGAATATAGGGATGTAAATGGACCGGTTTCGAACTAGGTTATAAAACTTTGTTCCAAACGTGTTGGTACACCCGTATTGTTTATCGTCTTATGTGGTTAAAACTGTGTTTTATACGTGCTAGTATACTTGTTTATGATCTTATGAGATTAAATGTTAGCCGTTAGAATGTCCATTACCTGAAACTTAATTTTAAACTCACCTCAAATACCAAGTTAAAATTTAAATTTATTTTAGAAACAACTCATAATCTACTCTTATAAACAGGCACGATCCTGAGAATTTTCAAAACGTTTTGAGCCATGGACATATAAAAAAAATTCGGGCCTCTGTATATTGAATTTTTTTTGTTTACAACATATATTGAATTATTTTTTTCACAAACAAACACACACACACACACACACATATATATATATATATATATATATATATAAACTAGTTTAGATCCCGTGTCTACACACAGGGCAAAAAATATCAATACATAATTTTTTTAAATCTTTATGTATATATTTTCATATGTAAAATATATTACATATACTAAGGATAGAAAACAAATTCAAAATATGTAAAAATTAATATATAATTGAGTTTCGAAAATACGTTATTACTATTTAATATAATAATTTGACTTTCATTACTATTTGATTGAAATAAAAGTTATATAATTACATTTCAAAGTTTCTTATAATAAGAGATAATTTAAAATAAATATGTTTTATTAGTAAATTAGTGTTTTCTTTAAATATATATTATATTAAATATAGAAGTGTATTAAATAAGAGAGAGATGCGTGAAAAAATGATAAAAATGAATATGAAGGCGACACGTGACACTAAAATTATATAGTATAGATTAACTTCGGGTCTGGGGGGGTTATCGGGCCTGAAACTGTAGCCCACTTTGTCCCCCCTTAAGGCTGGCCCTGCTTATAAACCACTTATACCTGCATGTTAGAGGATTTAAAGCTTAACCTTTTGAATTCAAGTAAGGCAACTTACCAAAACTATGTCTAAAATTTCAAATACACACCCATGTTTCTAATTCTTCTGTTTATTAAAATCTAATAAATAAATACAGCAACAGAGAGTTGGTAGGAAAAAAAGATTGGGCGGTTGCGGCCATGGCCGTGGCCCGCGTACAGCCGTATACCCGATACGCTCCAAGGACCCACCGGCCACCGCCTAATTAACCCATTGTTTTCTCCCCCTTTTCCAAACATTTCATAGAAGCGCGTATCATATAATATAATCCAACATTTTTAAATAATTTAATATCTATTTATTATTATCAGTCTATATATATCGCCACCTTTTTACACATCAACTCATCATCAACACAAACCACCACCACCAGAAAAACAGCCACTAAGAACAACTTTTTTTGAAACAAAAAACATGCAGATAATGAAAACAAGATCAAGATCGGTTGTGAGCCGTAGGGCATGGAACCTGCTACGGTTAGTCTTGTTATGGGCTAGAAAAGGTGGAGTGTTTGTTCTCAAGAAACGGCTTATGCTTGACCTTTCTCATTTCATCAAGAGCCTTGGTCAGTCCAAAAAGGGCAATGGTGCACTCCAGTATGGTGACCGGCAGCTATCTTTTGATGCCACTCCTATCATCCATGTTCGGATGCATCGGCCCAACTCGAACCGGTTCCGGTTGCCTCACATTCCTTGTATAAATCCACATGTTGAGTGTTCTGATATGTTTGAGTTTGATGAGGATAGTGATCGGTATTCGAGTTGTGAAGCGAGAACGAGTTTCTTGATTGGAAACGGGGAAGAATATGATGAAGAATATGATGATGAGATATGTGAGGAACAAGTGATGGGAATTGATCTCAAGGCTGAAGAGTTTATAGCTAACTTCTATGAGCAGCTTAAGCTTCAAAGGCAGGTTAACACAAGAAGAAAATGTGACTAATCGCATTAGCAATTTTGGCACTTTATTCTTTGTCTTGCTTGATTTTTGAATATTGTTTTCACTAGGGACGATTGGGATTGTTGCGAATATAGTATGTTTCATGCCAGATTTAATAACAAAACATCCTACTTATTATTACTTTGCTTAAGTTCCAACTTTAGAAAGTGAACGCCATTAATCATCAATGCAAGTATCCAACTATGGAAAATGGGCCTTTTTGGATTAAAAATATATAATTTAAGTTAAGATACTTTATGTCGATGGTCTCGTGTTCAACAAAAGTTTCTTAAATTAGATTTTCATTCTCCCCTAAAAGAACTCGTGTGTCTCTCAAGGTACGATAACTCAAAGAGTAGTTGTGCTACCAAAGATGGCTCATGCGTCCGAGTTAGCACCGAGGTTTTTTGGTTATTTACTTTTGAGTAAAGGAAGAAGGTAGTGATGAATGAACGATTAGAGAGTACTCATTTCTAGTTGTTTAAAGTTATAGCATCTCTCATATTTCACATGTATTTTGATTTGTGTGTGTAGTTTTGTATTTTCATTTGTTCTAATCAACTTGTAACATTTTATATTCACACAAAAAAAACTGAAATGCAAGATTAATATTATAAAAATCAGAATTAAATTGCATTAATATGGATTAAGTGAATAAAAAAAGGAAAACTTTGTAAAATAGTAACCAATTTTTCTAGTTTGTTCCAATTAGGGTGAAGGGAGTACCTTACCCCTTTACTCATTTACTCACCAAAACTGTCCGATAAAATTTTGTTATCTCAAAACTTCTCATTTAGTCAGATTTCTTTGGAAATACCCTACTCATTTACTCAGATTTTATTAGAAACACCCTACTCATTACTTATCAACCTTTTTTAAATAAAAATACATTTTTATCAACTAAAAAACAAATAACAATAATTTAACATTTTTTATACTATAAAATACATTTATAAATACATTTATTTTTATATGTACAACTTTTGCTACATGAGGTACAAGTGGGTATTGGGCGGTTGGAAGGTGGGGTGAAGGGCCATCTCCGAGTAAGTATAGTCGGCCGTCCTACTTGATTCTTCTACTCGGTTTAATGGGGGCGGTGTACCCCTTTTACCCGGGTAATCTCTCTCTTACTCGGACACCTCCGAGCTTCCCTCCCCCTTCACCCTTAAGTCACTCATATTTTTTTGTTCCAATTAGGTTACTCAATTTTGAGTGGGTATTCTATTTTTATGTTTTTTACCTGGATAGCAGGTTAACATGCCTATATGACATTATTTTTCTTTTTCTTGTTTTAATAAATGATAACGTGGTTTAAACAACGAATGATTTTAAAAAACGAACGATTAAAAAACAAACGATATTAAAAAGGTTTAAAACGAACGATTTAAAAAAACAAACTGCCTAAAAAACGAACGATTTTAAAAAACAAACTGCTTAAAAATGAACGATTTTAAAAATAATGAAACTTGGAATTGTTGGCATAGTAAGAGAAAAGTACGAATACTTTTATCAAAAGAAACAATAAATAGCAACATAGAAGTATAGTGGGTTTTGTACCGACTGAATCTCGGTGACTTCTAAAAAGGAGTTCATCAGTTTAAATCCGGACATAAAAAGAAAATAAGTTGCTAAAGAGGTTATAGTGTAGTGGTTTAGGTGAGGCCTGAAGAACCAAGGGACCTGGGTTCAATCCCTACCACCACCATTAATTTCTGAGGCATGCAAATGAGGCCTAGTTCTTAGGCTGATGCACCAGGTTTTACCCACGCCGATCCAGGTTTGAGCCTTGGCTCTCCCTCAAGTCCGGAAGGGGCCGTATTGGGTGGGATTTTTCCTTGGATGCTCTCTAACTCTGACGCCAAGTGGGCCCGGTTAAGACAACATATTGGCCAGAGTTAAATGAGGCTCTCCCATATGACGGAAGGGTGCGACGTCATAACATTCAATGTTCGCCGTCCAAAAAAAATAATAAATAAATAAGTTTATGACCAGATCAGGAGGTTTACCCAGTTACAATTTTCTCTTACGGTAGGCTCTCCGGGGAGTTTAACGTGTTGTCCGTAAAAAATTCAATTATCCTCGAATATCCGGTGTTTCTTTTAAAAAAATTGTATAGTTTCGTAAGAGAAAAGCTTGGGTGGTGGCGGCCATGGCCCGCGTACAGCCGTACACCTGACACGCTCTTAGCTGGTCCCATCTCCTCATTGACAAATTATTTCCTCCCATTTTCACAAACATTTCATAGAAACGCGTATCATATTATAACTTATTAATTAATTTTATCTAGTCTATATATATCGCCACCTTTTTACACATCAACTCATCATCAATACATATTACAGTTATACAGACCACCACCACCAGAAAAACAGCCACTAAGAACAGCTTTTTTTCCAACAAAAAACATGCAGATAATGAAAACCAGACCAATATCCGTTGTGAGCCGTAGGGCTTGGAACCTGCGACGGTTAGTCTTGTTATGGGCTAGAAAAGGTGGAGTCTTTGTTTACAAGAAACGGCTTATGCTTGACCTTTCTCATTTCATCAAGAGCCTTGGTCAGTCCAAAAAGGGCAATGGTGCACTACAGTATGGTGACCGGCAGCTATCGTTTGATGCCACCCCTATCATCCATGTTCGGATGCACCGGCCCAACTCGAACCGGTTCCGGTTGCCTCACATTCCTTGCATTAATCCACATGTTGAGTGTTCTGATATGTTTGAGTTTGATGAGGATAGTGATCGGTATTCGAGTTGTGAAGCGAGAACGAGTTTCTTGATTGGAAACGGGGAAGAATATGATGAAGAATATGATGATGAGATATGTGAGGAACAAGTGATGGGAATTGATCTCAAGGCTGAAGAGTTTATAGCTAACTTCTATGAGCAGCTTAAGCTTCAAAGGCAGGTTAACACAAGAAGAAAATGTGACTAATCGCATTAGCAATTTTGGCACTTTATTCTTTGTCTTGCTTGATTTTTTAATATTGTTTTCACTGGGATTGTTGTGAATATAGTATGTTTCATGCTAGATTTAATAAAAAGGCATCCTACTTGTTATTACTTTGCTTAAGTTCCAACTTTAGAAAGTTAACGCCATTAATCATCAAAGCAAGTATCCATCTATGAAAAATGGGCCTTTTTGGATTAAAAATATATAATTTAAGTTAAGATACTGTATGTCGATGGTCTCTTGGCCTAGTGACATATGGTGTTTATCTTTATCAAAGTTGTGCGGGTTTAAATTCCACAGAGTGAGCAATAGATGGATTTTAGGAGTAGATTTTATAAAAGATGTACTTGCCATTCAAAGAACTAAATAAATAAAGATAATTAATTTCTTTATTTGCAGTGGCGAAGCTTGAAGAAAACCCCCGGGGGGGTCGGGATTTTTTTTCCTATCATGGGGGTGCCAGAACTATAAAATTTTCACCCGAATACATATAAATTAACACTATTGAGCGAAAAATCGACCGAATACGTATAAATTAACACTAGTGAGCGAAAAATCGGGATGGGCCCCGCCCCAACAAAGATTCGCCCCTGTTTATTTGTATGATCAATATGTACCGCAATATCACAAAACCTATAACAAGAAATGGAAAATAAACACATAACAATAAAGAGATTTAAACAAATGTCTTTAACGCATGGTTTCTTCGGCTCCAAGAAATGAATGAACTAAATCATTAAAGTTGGTTGAGGGTTCGTGTTTGACAAAAGTTCCTTAAAATGAATTTTCATTCTCCCCTAAGAGAAATCGTCTGTCTCCCGGTGTCCGATAACTCGAAGAGTAGTTGTGCACCGAGGTATTTTGGTTTTTTACTTTTGAGTAAACGAAGAAGGTAGTGATGAATGAACGATTAGATAGTGTTCATTTCTAGTTTTTTAAAGTTATAGCACTCTCATATTTCACATGTATCTTTGATTTGTGAAATTGTGTGTGTAGTTTTTGTATTTTCATTTTTTCTAATCAACTTGTAACATTTTATATTCAGACAAAAAAACTGAAATGCAAGATTACTATTATAAAAATCAGAATTAAATTGTACTAATATGGATTAAGTGAATAAAAAAAGGAAAACTTTGTAAAATAATAACCAACTTTCAAGTTTGTTTTAATTAGAGTGAAGGGGGTACCTTACCCCTTTACTCATTTACTCCCCAAAATTGTCGAATAGAATTATGTCATCTCAAAAGTACTCATTTACTCATATTTAATTGGAAACATCCTACTCATTTACTCAGATTTTATTGGAAACACCCTACTCATTTATTCATCAACTTTAAAAAAAATACATTTTTATCAACTAAAAAACAAATAATAATAATTTAACATTTTGTATACTGTAAAATACATTTATAAATACATTTATTTTTTATATGTACAACTTTTGCTACATGAGGTACAAACAGGGCCGGTCTCGAAAATTCTGACGTTTTGGGCCCTGGACATTTAAAAAAAAACGGGCCCTATAATAAATACTCAATAATTATATATAAAAAACCTTAATACGATAATAACTGTTATGACAATAATTACTAAAACAAAAGTATTGTACCAAAATGATCGAATTTACTTATGTGAATCGTGAAGCTCTTGTAGCGTTTTTGAAAGCAAATTACATTAAATAATAGTAAAACAAATACTAATATTAACCTCATTCTAACATTCCCCTCAAACTAAACGTTGGACACCTCCAAGCCCACCCCCTTCACCCTTAAGTTACTCATACTTTTTTTTGTTTCAATTAGGTTACTCAACTTTGAGTATGTGTTCTATTTTTATGTTTTTTTACCTGGATAGCAGCTTAACATTCCTATATGTGTCATTATTTTTCTTTTTCTTGTTTTAATAAACAATTACGTGGTTTAAAGAACGAATGATTTTAAAAAACAAATGGTTAAAAAAACAAATGATATTAAAAAGGTTTAAAATGAACGGTTTAAAAAACAAACTCCTTAAAAAACGAACGATTTTAAAAAGGTTTAAAACGAACGATTTTAAAAACAAATTGCTTAAAAAACGAACAATTTTAAAAATAATGAAACTTGAAATTGTTAGCATAGTAAGAGAAAAGTAAGAATACTTTTATCAAAAGAAACAATAAATAGCAACATAGAAGTATAGTGGGTTTTTTACCGGGTGTATCTCGGTGACTTTTAAATAGGAGGTTGTCTGTTTAAATCCGGACACAAAGAAAAATAAGTTTATGGCCATATCAGGGGGTTTACCCAATTACAAGTTCCTATTACGGTGGGCTGTCCGGGGAGTTTAACGTGTTGTCCGTCAAAAGTTCAATTATCCTCGAATATGAGTGTTTCCGTTAAAAAAAATTGTATAGTTTCGTATGAGAAAAGCTTGGGTGGTGGTGGCAGCCATGGCCCGCGTACAGCCGTACACCTGACACGCTCTTAGCTGGTCCCATCTCCTCATTCACAAATTATTTCCTCCCATTTTCACAAACATTTCATAGAAGCGCGTATCGTATAATATAATTTATCAAATAATTTTATCAGTCTATATATATCGCCACCTTTTTACACATCAACTCATCATCAATACAGTTATACAGACCACCAGCACCACAAAAACAGCCACTAAGAACAACTTTTTTTTGCAAAAAAAACATCAAATAATGAAAACAAGACCAATATCCGTTGTGAGCCATAGGGCTTGGAACCTGCTACGGTTAGTCTTGTTATGGGCTAGAAAAGGTGGAGTCTTTGTTTTTAAAAAACTGCTTATGCTTGACCTTTCTCATTTCATCAAGAGCCTTGGTCAGTCCAAAAAGGGCAATGGTGCACTCCAGTATGGTGACCGGCAGCTATCGTTTGATGCCACCCCTATCATCCATGTTCGGATGCATCGGCCCAACTCGAACCGGTTCCGTTTGCCTCACATTCCTTGCATTAATCCACACGTTGAGTGTTCTGATATGTTTGAGCTTGATGATGAGAGTGATCGGTATTCGAGTTGTGAAGCGAGAACGAGTTTCTTGATTGGAAACGGTGAGGAATATAATGAAGAATATGATGATGAGATATGTGAGCAACAAGTGATGGGAATCGATCTCATGGCTGAAGAGTTTATTGCTAACTTCTATGAGCAGCTTAAGCTTCAAAGGCAAGTCAGCACAAGAAGAAAACGTGACTAATCGCCATGGCGATTTTGGAACTTTATTCTTTGTGGCTTAATTTTTATTTTCTTTTTCACTTGGGATGATAGGATTGTTGTGAATATTGTATGCTTCATGCTAAGTTCATTATGCTCAGGTGTAATTTTTTTCTTGTAAGTTAGGTTATCAAGACTCAAGTTGTCCTTTAATGCTTGCTTAAGAAGTGGTTGTCCTTTAATGCTTCCTTTACAAAGTATATCTACACCAAGCAACCTAAGGCTCAAGTTGTTGCTAGTTATACAATTCTTTCTTCTTGTCATAGAGCTAAGAAAACAAGGGGCGGCTCACGTGTAAGAAAAGTAAAGCTAGGGCTTTGGGCCCCCACTTTTCTAAAACCCCAATTTTAACTTATATATATACACAAACACTTCTAGAAGCATGGTTAATAGCCTGTTCCTGGCCCTGTTTATTAAAAAAGGGCCCAAAAATTATATTTCGCTTTAGGCCACCAAAAATGTTGAGCCGATCTAAGAAAACATTTAAGAACTTCCTACATGAATATGTTTAGAAGAGTAGGATTGCCGTCGGTCGCGACAGAGAGAGGAGGGTTTTGCTTGAAATGATTTTGACCAGGTCAACTGGGATTAAATACCTCTGTTTGTTTACCGACCCGTGCCTCCCTCTGATTCTTGGCTTATTAAAAGGTTTTTGATATATAACAAATTCTTTTACCGTCGCGTTGCGGCGAAGACGTAAACTTCGTTTCATGTGTGGTGGTGACATTAACTTGGTTAAATAATAAACGTTCAAAATATTTTAAACTTTATAGAAGAAACGAAATCGTAGCAAACTCGTACGTTATGCCGAGACCATTAATTACACTCGTAATTATAAACGTTCAAAACATTTGAAACTTGATAGAAGAAACGAAATCGTAGCAAACTCGTACGTTATGCCGAGACCATTAATTACACTCGTAACTATAAACGTTGAAAACATTCGAAACTTTATATAAGAAACGAAGGCGTTACAAACCCATACGTTACAATGAGACCATTGATTATACTCGTAACTTTATATAAAAAATGAAACCATTAAAAAGTAAGTAAGAAACTTGAAATAAAAGGCCAAAAAAATAATCAACAAATTAGTTAAAAAAAATTAACGACCGAAAGTTACTAAAGAAAAACATATTACATATACCATAGAGAGTAAACTCTAAACGTTAAAAACATGAGAGGGTTAAAGTGACGTTGTAAAAAGTTTAGGGGTTAGTTTTGATATTATACAAAGTTAAGGAGGTTATTCGAAAAATATACAAATGCTAGAAAGTAGAGGAGGTTGATTTGAAAAATATTAAAAGTCAAGGGGTTGTTTTGGTCGGTGGCATCACTTGTGAATAAGAGAAATAAAATTGCTTGGTATGGTTATGTTTTGTTAATCGTAGTTATGCCTACGCATGGGTGGAGATACCCTTTGGGGACCGACTCTCGTTAATTTCATGTTTTCACTAGCAGATATATTATGTGAATGCCAACTGACCTCACTTTTTTTAGGCATTAATTTATATAAAAAGTATTTGACCCAAAATCTTGAAAAAGAATGTTTAAAATTTGAGTGAGTTGGTTAAAAAAAAGAATGAAATTTATAAAAAAAAAATATTTGACCTGAACATCTGAACCATACATAACCGGCCCAAAAAAATCTTATGTCAGATACTTAAAAATTCGAGCATTGAAAAAAAGCGACGCCATAAGAAAAAATTATTGGCTCCGTCACTATGCCTATGATAAACCAGATTTAAGATATGTAACACCATATATCCTTCAAACAATCACGAGTTAGAATACTTATCGGACGCATTGCATTCCACCTTCAACGCTAGGCATTAATCTCAACTCTAATCAGAATACAAATAAAGAGTGAAAATGAAATCAAACAAGATAATTAAAATAACATAATCTCGAGTCGTCTCCCGAAAACGCCTTTGTTTAATCTACAAGTCCTTGGCTAGACTTTGCCCCATATGTAGATTAGTCTTAGGACAAGTGGTGGGATATTCTACCAAATGGGTAGATTGTGATTTGTAAGTGCAGCCACAACTCAGTGGAACTAAGTTGTGCCACCACCATTTAAATTTTGCAGGAGTGAACTTCAAGAAACTTATGTAATTCATCCTGGTATTGTAAAAGTTGTCACATAATGTATGTTAGATGAATGTTGATCCTTCCAAGTGAAGTGGTCCGTTGAGTGATATGCCCTGTCATGTGACATATGTGATTCATGAGATAAATCACTCATATGCTTAAATACAGGCTAGCTATCACTAACGCAAGACAAAGGTGCCAACGTAGATATTTGTTTATTAATGAGCCTCTTTGGTCTTTGCTTGCACATCCTCTTCTTGGTCCGGTTGCGTGTTGATCCTGAAGTTTGGTTCTTCATATGATATTGTCTCTGTTGTAGCAGGAACTCTAGTTGGGTCAACTCGTCCTTCTTGAGTGTCCAAATCATAAATTGATGTCTTAAATTACACATATAATTTACATTATTAACCGACATTTTGGATTGTTTTACTTACATATTTGAGTGAAACTGATACTTAATTACTTTTTTGTGAATTTGTAAGGTTTTATGATGTTTTAGTGAAGAATTGGAAGAAACCGGGAATTATGTGGATGGTTGGGAGCCGAGTCAAAATCAGAGAAAAAAGTCAAAATTCAGCGACACGTACGCCAACTGACGCATAGAAACCCTAAAATCATCCTATTTAAGCATAATAACAGTTTTTTTTCGCGCGCGCGGGGGAGGGGTGGGGGTGGGGTGTTGACGGGAGGGGAAGTAGTTGTAGAGATTTAGAGCCTAATTGAAGACATCTTGAAGCTCAAATCGAAATTAAATCACTCGGTCCCGTTAATCAATTCAGTTTGTGACTCGTTTCCTGTTTTTTTTTTCTTATGAATTCAGAGATGTTCACAACTAACTCTATGATGTTCTTGATTATGTTTGGTTAAATGCTTGTAATCATCCAGGCTTAGATGAGTTTTGACATTGTTTGACTTAACATATATATATATATATATATATATATTTCTTTTTGAAAGGCTAACTTCATTAAAACACCGGCCGACCCTGAAACAGGGCCACCACAAAACAACAAAAAGAGAACTACATAATCACAAAACTACACCAGTCCTCCTAACTGCACATTTTGGACTTCATTCTACTATTATACCATAAAAAGCCTACGACTCTAATTTCACTGATAATGTTTGCCACCCTAACCACCTTATTGTTGAATCTACAGTCATTTATGGCTCTCCAAATAATCTAGCACTCGATAATGATTATTCCATGGAAAACTTCCCTAGCAAGCCACTTTAGGCCAATGTGGTTCTTAAGCTCCATAAGATCCCGAAAGGAAAAAGCAAAGAGTTGTTCCACTCGGCACCAAGAACTGACAAAATTCCAGACCACTGATGCCACATAACAAGCCGAAAAAGGTGATCCACCGATTCCTCCCCACACCGCACAACGGGCACGACGAGTTATCAATATGTATGTTCCTACACCTCAAGGCATCAACCGTGGGTATTTTTCCCATTTCGGCCCGCCACGCGAATATATTACACTTAAGCGGAATCCACTTACACCAATCCATGACATAGCGATCAGAGTAGTCCTCATCCTTATAAATCATTTGTTTCACATTACTCATAGAGAAGGAACCGTTGTGGTCGCTAAGCCAAATCCATTTATCCCTTTCCCCGAATAACACGGCCGCAACGATCATGTTAACGAGCACACCCAGCTCAGTCAACTCGACATCCGAGGCCGGGATCCTTCTCCACTTCCAGTCTAAATCACTGTTCAGCTCGTCCATCTTGATTATATCGCTAACCTTGCATTGTTTAGCTACCTCCAGTTTAAATAAATTTGGAAACCTATCCTTTAGAACCACGTTCCCCAGCCACGGATCGGTCCAAAAATTTAGCTTTTCCCCATTACCAACGACCCCACACAACAAAAGTACAATTCATTACCTTCGTTATGTTGACCCACACTCCCCCAAGGTCTTCCGGCAAGGAAGGATGTCCGCGTTCCTTTTAGAGCAATGGATAGCCATAATCTCTTAATGATAGACTCCAAATCCTTAATAACTTTCACAGGAGCTCTATATAAAGAAAGATAATACACATGAAAACTTTCGAGAACCGCTTTAATCAATGTAACTCTACCTCCAACCGAGAGCATGGAAGATTTCCAAAGGGCTAACCGGTTTTGAAAGACCTCATAGATAGGCCTCCAGTTACTAATTCGGTTCATATTCGCACCCACCGTCTACCCGAGATACTTAAACGGGTACGAACCCACTCTACATCCCACCACCTTAGCCATATCACTCACATTCGAGCTCTCCACTCCCACCCCAACAAGGATGGATTTAGACATATTGATTCGAAGCCTGGAGCAGATGTAAAAGCTTCTTAAGATCCAAACCACATTTTGAACATTGTCTTTAGACCAATCCCCAAGAATGACCGCATCATCTGCGAAAAAAAGCTTAGAAACCACCGGACCATCTTCGCTTAACTCAATTCCTTTGACCAGCCCCGCATCACTAGCTTTATCAATCATACACGAAAGGCCTGCCATAATAATTAAGAAGATAAAGGGAGAGATCGGGTCGCCTTGTCTTAATCCTTTCTCTCATTGGAACACAAAAGTTGGAGATCCATTGACCAAGACCGAAGACCGCGCCGATTTCATAATACCCCAGATCCACTTACACCATCTTCGTGGGAAGCCCATTTGATCCAACGTGTCAATAACAAAAGACCAATTGACATTATCGTACGCCTTCTAGAAGTCAGTTTTCAAGAGAAATGTCATACGTTTCTTTTTTTTTCAGCCAATTAAAAATTTCATTCACCACAAGCGGCCCTTCCAAAATGTGCTTTCCTTCAATAAAAGCTGATTGAGAGTCCGAGATAACCGTCCCCATAACTTTCTTTAATCAATTAGCAAGAACTTTCGAAATCACCTTGCTCACCACCCCAACCAGGTTAATAGGGTGGTACTCGTTAAGCCCCAATGGGTCCCTAACTTTGGGGATAAGGGTAATAAAATACGAACTGCAACTCCTGTGCACCACCCCATCCGAAAAGAACCGCTCCATGATCTTGACAAAGTCCTGCTCGAACTCCTGCCAAAAGTGTTGGATTTTATGTACCGACCCGATGGACAATGCGGCTGACCGAGCTATAACCCGTAAGAGTTACACCTAGGGCAACGAACATTAAATCCACTTAACCTGCTTAACTGGTAATTACGAACTGTTAGCGAGACAATATATTTTATATATATTCGTTAGACGGGAATTATTATTTGTACTAGTCTATAAATAATAATTATATATATATTGTTTTAATCTTTCATTAAAACAATTAAATGGGTACAGGCTTTTTATCTCGTATTGGACTTTGGACCCAGAAACAATTAATAGAGTTTATAATTATTATATATATATATATATATATAATAATCCTATTATTTGTTCTAGACCTACAATTGAAGACAGCCGCAAAAGAGAGGAAGAAGAAATTCCTTTTCTTGACTTTTTCGGTCAACTCCAAATCAAGAAAGCCGCAAGGGTTGTTTGGTGTTTTTCTCTCGTGGTCAACGGCGCCAAAGCAAAAGGAAGACATTCTTCCTTCCCTTTGCGCGAGTTCCGGCCACTCTACCCTTTCTCGCCACCGCGTCTTTCGACCAGCTGAATTCAGCCGCCGCCGCCTTGCGCGGATCGGCCATCCCTTCCCTCGCGTTTCGGTTCGTGATCTAGCATTGGTTCGTTGTACCTAGGTGTCTCAACAGGTTAATCATTAACCACTAAGGTATAATTAATCTCATCGGTAGATTAATTGTTTTTTTTTTGTGTTTGCGTGTTCATAACCAGATCCTGTTCGGTTTGTCAGTGCTGTTAAATAGGTTATAATTTTATTTTCCGCTGCGTATTTATTAATTAACTGAATTAATTAATTTCTCTGTCAAAACCCATTTTTTACACTGAATCCCAACAGTGGTATCATAGCCTGGGTTATAACACGCAAATCGGAACCGGTACCGGTTAGATTAATCACAAACTTTAACTATCTTGAAGTTTCTGATCTGATCTGTTTTTTGGGGAAATTTTTATTTATTAGTTTGGTCGATTTTTTATTTGACCAAATATATTGCCCGTATGTGATTGTGTTGAATATGTAAATCTGGCCCGACCCATGTGATTGAGTTGTTTGTGTTTATTATTCAGTTTTTGGTTTTATGGTTTTGGCCCACTTTTGATGGCTCAAAGTTGTAATAGAATAGGTTTTTTTATTTTATGTAATGTAATAAAAACCCGAAGACAAATCTGAAGACGCAACAGGAATCATGGATTCAGTGGGAGTCATCCGAGACGACTAGATGCACGGAAGTCCATCCTTGTGGTTGTTTTAATTTTGTGGACCCCGTGACCCGTTTGGTCTTGCTAACTGGCTCCAACAAGATCAAACAAACTTGGCCCTAAAAGATTTACATATTTATTTGCTTTATGGTTGCTTTTATTTTTTTTATAACTTAATTTTATAATAAACCAACCAAATACCAAACGTTTTAAAAGGAGTTTTAAAATGTCACAATCTGTCACCACAAGTTCTAATTTTATGACTTGTAGAATTTTATAAAAATAACAACTGGCTTGTTTTTATAAAATAAATAACCGCTAAAGTTTTGCAATTTAAACTAAATTTAATTTCAAAACTTATAACTTAATAGTTTTCAACTATTAACTGGTTATTCAAGTCGCGACAAACTTAGTTTTAATAGGTTATTTAAAATTAAGTGTCCTGGTAGATGAAAGGGTTCATCAAATTTGTCATGACTTTAAATAGTAAAACTGACTTTTACAATACACGCATGATTTAATCATTCGTTGTGTTTGACCCTATTCGGTAAACACTAAAATTGGAACCCATATTTAAAACAATTGTCTATGCCATCCTATTATAAGGAACACTTGGAGCATAATACGAAACATCGGTGTTTGGAGCCGCAGCACCGCACTAGATGCGTAGTTTATCCTTCCAAGACGCAAGGGTTTCGTTGACACATCCGGCCCTTCCGCAAGTACCTGTTTTAGGACGACTATTACTTTTCTCTCTTGTTACATGCCCCAGGTGTCAAGAGATTAAAAGTGGGCATAGATGAGACTAAACGTATCAATGCATAGACATGTCTTGTCTTAGCGGCCTCATACACGAGAGTTGTGAATCTTTCCACAATTGACACTAATTATCAGTCTAGTTACCCACTTACTAATGTTGTATGCCACAGCTACCATTAGTGACTGATTTAGCTAGATTCTCAATCCTTATTCTAATTTCTGTAATTGGGTCATAAATTAATAAGGGTTTTTCACTTTCTTTATACTAATTTATTTTCTTTGTTTATCTTGACAGATGTCTACTGAAAATAATAATACTAATAACTCATTCGCTCTCAAGTCTATCCTTGAGAATGAAAAGCTGGATAACACCAACTTTCTCTCGTGGCAGTGCAATTTGAGAATAGTTCTCAAGATGGCCAAGAAGCTCTATGTTCTCGATGCACCAGTCCCTGAGGCACCCGATGGTAACACGGCTGCCGCTAGTAAGGCCTGGGAAAAACAAAGAGATAATGCCACTGAGGTGGCCTGCCTTATGCTAGTCTGCATGTCCCGTGAGCTCCAAAAGAGCATGGAGGACCTGAGTGCCTTTGACATGATTGAGCAACTTAAGGGCATGTTCCTGAAACAAGCCCGACAAGAACGCTATGAAACCATGTCTCAGCTTATTCGTTGCACGATGCAAGAGGGCACGCCTGTTAGTGCTCATGTACTTAAGATGAAAGGGTACATCGACCAGATGAACAAACTTGGATATCCCATGAAGGATGACATGGCTACTGATTTCATTTTAAACTCTCTCCCAAGCTCCTATGCTCAATTCGTAATGAATTTCAACATGAATGGCTTGGAGAAGACAGTGGCCGAGCTACATGGTATGCTCAAAACGGCCGAGATGAATATCCAAGGAAAGAAAAATCAAGTTCTGATGGTCAGATCTGCTGGTGTTAAAAAACCTAACCCCAAGAAAAGAGGTTATAATAGCAAAGGCAAGAAGAAGGTTAATGTTGCTGCTAAGCCTGCCACCAACAATAACAAGAAAGCTTCAAAAGCACCCCCTCCTGAGGAGCACCAATGCTTTGAATGCAACAAAATGGGACACTGGAAACCTAACCGTCCTGAATATCTAGCCAAGCTGAAGCTGTAGAGGGCCAGTGGTGAGGGCACCTTTTCAGGTATTATCATTTATGTTATTGAATTTTTTACTGTTTCTAGAAACACATGGGTATTTGATACTGGATGTGGATACCACATCATAATGTCTTGCAGGAGCCTAAAAGTTGGAGGAAGCAGAAACAAGGCGACATGGAGCTCATCGTTGGTGATGGGAAAAGAGTACCAGTTCTTGCAACTGGAACATATCATCTCTCATGTCCTTCTGGCCTTGTGGTTGTTTTAAACAATTGTTTGTTTGCACCTGGTTTAACCAGAAACATTATTTCAGTTTCTTTATTGTTTGAACAAGGATTTAAGTACGTTTTTAATGGTATTGCTATTTCTGCCTACTTAAATGTAACATCCCGAAAATAAACGACGATTTTATTAACAGAATAAACGAACGAGGCATGACGGGTCGGGTCGGATGGGTCAGCGGGCTATAAATAGCCTATGCCACCCCATTTTCTCTCATTTGCAACCTTTAGAGAGAGAAAACCCGTAGAGAGAGAAAGTGTCGGAATCGCACAAGATCGCACCCGTTCGTGTCTCCTGCACTCGTGAAGAGAACCTCCAAAGCGGAATCGTCATCCAGGTAACCATTCGAGCTAAATCTGAGTTTTAGTTCATTTTTGGGTTTTTCGGGTTTTGGGTGAAAAGGCAAGGCTTGAACGGATGAAACTGATAAATAAACATAGATTTGAGATCCTTAATGGAAAACGAACGTTTTGGATGCAACAAATTCGGGATCTTGACACGATCAGACCCGAATGTGAAAGTTAGGGTTTTTCGCCAAGAACAGGTCGTGCGCACTTGCTAAGTGCGCACAGAGCAGGTCCTGCGCACTTGCTAAGTGCGCAGGAAGAGGAACCTGCGTACTTGTTAAGTGCGCAGGAAGGGAAGTCTGCGCACTTGCTAAGTGCGCAGGAAGCAGAGTCTGCGTACTTGCTAAGTGCGCAGACATCAGAACTAATTACGTGAAGTCAGTATGTTAGAATGGTTAAGCCGTTAGAGTCGGGATTGGTCTGATGTGTTTAACTAATCAATTCAGATCGGAAGTGACGTTGTCGGACCTTCGTTTAGGACAACCCATATTAGCGTATCAGGTGAGTTCTAGAGCCCTCTTTTAAATGTTTTGTTAATGTTTTTGGGCTGGTGTGCATACTTACGAAATGATGTTTAAAGAAATGATGTTTAACGAAATGATGTTTTAACGAAATGATGTTTAACGAAAGGAAAGGTTTTGAAATGTTGAAACGATGTTTACGAAAGGAAAGGTTTTGAAATGTTTTTGCCAAAAAGGGTTACGAATGCTTTATGAACGGTTTAATTGAGGAAATGTTTAATGAGAAGAGAAAGAGGTAAAGGTTTTAAAGAAGTCATTACAAATCTAATCTGTCGAATGAATGGAATTGACGAATGAAGTCTGGGAATGAGATTCCCAGCCTTGTGGTAGATTATGGACAGCGAGCCATAGTTGCCACAAGAACAACAGGGGCATGTCTTTGTGGCATGCCAATGGTTATGATGTTGTACAACTGGTAAAAGGGAGTAACGACGGTTACTCAGGGGTTAACGTGACCCCATGTAAGGTTAAATTATGATCCGACGATGTTATGGCTGAGAGTCATAACCGTCGATGGAAGTTGTCGGTTTATGGATATGAGAGCCATAAGGGCAACTGAATGGGTATTGTCAGTCCTCGCGCAGTTAGCCTTGGGGGCAATACCAAAAAGGGAATTGACGGAATGTATGGTATTGTCGGTCTTCGTGCAGTTAAGCCTTAGGGGCAATACCATAAGGGAATTGACGGAATGTATGGTATTGTCGGTCTTCGTGCAGTTAAGCCTTAGGGGAAATACCATACTAAATGACGGAACGAAGGGTAACACAGATTTAGATAATAATGTATGACTTAAATGAATGTTAAGAGTTTTAATGAACGATCCGTTTAACGGTGTTTATGATTATGATGTTGATGATGATATGGGTACGAAACCTTTTTTTTAAAGATGTTAAATTATTACATGCTTTTGTGAAAGGTTTTTACTAAATGAATGATACGTTTTTGGCAAATGTTGATGTTAAAGTTTTTATGAAATGCTAGAACTCACCAGCGTAGCTGACCTTTTTAGTATGCACATTCAGGTTAAGGCAGGTATGGACGATGGACGGTGATGCTTGGCAAGCGAGAAGAGTTACCCGGTCGATCATGAAGACTGGCATCCCGTTATGAGTTGTTTATGTTAAGTTTATGTAATTGACAATGTACGCTTCCGCATGTATGAACAAGTTTTTAGTTATGTTGAATGAATGATTCCGCTGCATTATTTGATACTCATGTTTAAGAACTGTTTGTGAATGAGTAAATCCAACGAGTGAGGCCTCCCGGGTTTGGGGCCTTACAAGTTGGTATCAGAGCAATAGTTTGAGAGATTCGGACACCCCTAATGTCTGAACTTAAACTTTGAATGGGACCGAAAGCGGATGCCAGTACGGGTAACTCGAGCCACAGCATCAGGTATGAAAAGTAGGGTATGTGTATGTAGTATGCCTTAGGAAGAGTTAGGAAAGGACTTGTGTTCTGATGGAATCACAAAGGTGGTCAAATAGAAATCGAAAGGTAGTGTAATGGTTAATTACAGATGGCCAGTGTATATTAACATCTTACAGTACTTATTGAATTTTATTTGTTAACTAGCGTGATGACATTGGATTTCTTGTCTTATAGAACGGAATGGTGAGGAGAGGGAACGGAAGGCGTGGTGGCCGTACCGGTGGTCGTACCGGCGGTCGAAATGGTGGGCGTGGCAGGATTCCTGCGCGCCAAGAGCACAGCGAAGAAGGAAGTGTTCACACTGAACCGACGGTTAGTGTGCATGGAACTGAACAGACACAGGTTGCAGAACAACCTTTCACTTTTGAACCAGAAGTGAGAGCAGCCATAGCTCGAGAGTTCTCCGAGTTGATGAAGAATTCTCTGCCAGGTCTGTTGGCAGAAGCTTTGAAGCAGGTCAATGGGGAAGGTGGGTCTAACCCGACGGTTGATACCCCGAACACTGAGGCAATCAACGCACCGCCTGCTCGCGGATGCGACTATAAGTCCTTCAAGGCATGTGACCCGCCAGTTCTGACAGGAAAGAAAGACGCAGTAGCTACGTTTGACTGGATAATCCGTATGGAGGCTGCCATCCGTCTCAGCGAATGTCGAGCGGATCAAGTTGTGAAATTTGCTGCTAACTCCTTGAGGGAGGAAGCATCCCATTGGTGGGAAGGTGTACGTCAGGCAAAAGGGAGCGAGATTGTGGATGCAATGATGTGGGCTGACTTGAAAACTTTGGTGATCAAAAATTTCTGCCCAAGGAACGAGATTGAGAAGGTAGAGAGGGAATTTCTGGGTTTGAAGGCCGGGAACATGACGCACCGGCAATATACAACCCGATTCAATGAACTGGCACGTCTGGTGCCACACCTTGTCACTACTGAAGAGAGAAAGATTGCCTGCTATATTCATGGGTTGCCGGACCAGGTCCGCACCTATGTTAAGGCAAACGCCCCTACTACCTATGATTCGGTAGTAGAACTGAGCGGCGTAGTATTTGATGATCTGGCACTGAATGTCGCCGCCATCGAGGAACCAAAGAAGAGACCGAGCTTCTCAAACAAGCGAACTGGTGGAAAGATGTTTGGGGCTCGCGATAAAAGGGCTCGGGTGGATGAGCCGACTATTTGTAAGAAGTGTGGAAAGGAGCATGTAGGTGAATGTAGACTGGGATCTAACCTGTGCTTTAAGTGTGGCAAGACCGGACACTACGCCCGTGAGTGCACACAACACTACAAGTGCTACAACTGTGGGGATTTCGATCATCTGAGTAGGGACTGCCCGAAGCCAAGGATGGGGGAAACCGGGAAGGGAAAGGGCCCGGAAAAGAAGGGAGAGGGATCTCGTGCAAAGACTCGTGCGTACGCGCTGACGCAAGACCAGGCCAGAATGGACCCCGACGTGGCGTCAGGTACGTTCGTCCTTGACAACACTCTTGTTTCTGTGTTATTTGATTCGGGTGCCAGTAAGAGTTTTATATCTGCGACTTTTTGTAAGAGAGTGAAGTACGCTGTAAGTATACTAGAAAGGGCCTTTAGCGTAGAAACCGCTGAGGGTAGAACTGCGAGAGTGACCGAGGTAGTTGACAACTCTACGATAAAAATAGAAGGTTATAGATTCCCTGTCAGATTGTTTGTTATGGTTTTGGGAGGGTTTGATGTCGTGCTGGGTATGGATTGGCTAACTGCCAACGAAGCACAAATCATATGTAAACGAAAGATAATCCGACTCAAGGCTCCGGATGGTAGCAAAGTCGAGGTTTTTGGAGATCGTGACGTCCCGATGCCAAACGTCATCTCGATGATTAAGGCAACAGATTACTTGAGGCGCGGATGCGAGGCTTATCTGGTGTACGTGATTGACAAGTGTAAGGAAGTGAAGGAACTAGACGATGTACCCGTGGTACGCGAGTACCCGGAGGTGTTTCCAGAGGATTTGCCTGGGATACCACGCGATAGAGAAATTGAGTTCCGAATTGACTTAGTACCAGATGCCCAGCCCGTGGCTAAGGCTCCATATCGACTAGCACCAGTGGAAATGAAGGAACTTATGGTCCAACTAGACGAGTTACTTGAGAAAGGATTTATCCAACCGAGCATCTCGCCGTGGGGTGCTCCGGTGTTGTTTGTAAAGAAGAAAGATGGTTCGATGAGAATGTGTATCGATTACCACGAGTTGAACAAACGTACCGTGAAGAACAAGTACCCGTTACCAAGGATCGACGACTTGTTCGATCAATTACAAGGCGCAAGTTGGTTCTCAAAGATCGACCTTCGATCCGGGTACCATCAGTTGAAAGTGAGGGAAGAAGACATACCGAAAACGACATTTCGCACACGTTATGGACACTTTGAGTTCCGCGTAATGTCTTTTGGATTGACGAACGCCCCTGCAGCGTTCATGGATTTGATGAATAGAGTGTGTCGACCAATGCTGGATCGATCAGTAATCGTATTCATTGACGATATCCTCATCTACTCCAAGAATGAGGGTGATCACGCGTGTCACTTGAGGGAGGTATTGGAAGCTCTGAAGAAAGAAAAGTTGTATGCTAAGTTCTCCAAATGCGCGTTCTGGCTTAGGGAAGTCCAATTCCTAGGTCACGTCATTAACCCGAACGGCATTATGGTTGACCCAGCAAAGATAGTAACGGTAAGAGAATGGAATGTTCCTAAGATGCCAACTGAAATCCGTAGTTTCTTGGGATTGGCGGGCTACTATCGGAGATTCATCCAGGATTTCTCGAAAATAGCTTCGCCGTTGACAAAGTTGACTCGGAAGGAGGTAAAGTACGAATGGGGTTCGACCCAGGATGAGGCGTTTAAGGAATTGAAGAAGAGGCTTACCCAAGCTCCAGTCTTGGCCCTCCCCGAGGGCAATGAAGACCTAGTGGTGTACTCTGACGCTTCGGGTCAGGGATTGGGATGCGTGTTGATGCAACGCGGGAGAGTGATCGCGTATGCTTCACGGCAGTTGAAAGTTCATGAAACTAATTATCCGACTCATGATTTGGAACTGGCTGCTGTCGTATTTGCATTAAAAATCTGGAGGCACTACCTGTACGGGGTGAAGTTTACTATTTACTCTGACCACAAAAGTTTGAAGTACTTCTTCGAACAAAGAGAGCTTAATATGAGGCAGAGGCGATGGTTAGAACTCCTAAAAGATTATGACTGTGAAATCATATACCATCCTGGAAAGGCAAACGTGGTGGCTGACGCTCTAAGCCGAAAGGATGTGCCTACTCCTATTAGAGTGAAGGCTTGCCAGTTGGTGGTAACTTTAGATGTGATGAGAGAAATTGAAAAGGCTCAAGATGAGGCACTTAAAGAGGAAAACATAAAGAAGGAAAGGATGGTTGGCCAACAGGACAAGTTGGAATATAACACCCTTGGTGTTAGGACACGTTTTGGGCGGATATGGATACCTATGGGTGGCGAGCTTAGGACCAAAATCTTGGATGAGGCTCATAAGTCTCGTTACTCTATCCATCCCGGTACCAATAAAATGTACCAAGATCTGAGGAGGGAATACTGGTGGCCTGGAATGAAATGTGATGTGACGAAGTATGTAAGCAAGTGCTTGACTTGCTCGCAAGTAAAGGCCGAGCACCAGAAACCGTATGGAAAGATTCAACCACTTGATATACCGGAATGGAAGTGGGAACACATTACCATGGACTTCATAACTAAGCTACCTCGCACAGCTAAAGGTCATGACACCATTTGGGTAATTGTGGACCGTTTAACGAAGAGTGCTCATTTCCTACCTATTCGCGAGACGTTCTCGTCGGAAAGGTTAGCGGAAGTGTTTATTAATGAAATAATAGCACGGCATGGGATGCCATTGACGATCGTATCTGACCGGGACACACGATTCACATCGAAGTTCTGGAAAAGATTTCACGAGGCGATGGGCACGAGGCTTAATATCAGCACAGCATTCCACCCGCAAACGGATGGTCAGTCCGAAAGGACCATTCAGACATTGGAGGATATGCTTCGTGCTTGTATTATCGACTTCGGTGGCAGTTGGGACAGCCATCTGCCGTTAGCTGAATTCTCCTACAACAATAGTCGTCACACGACGATAGGCATGCCGCCTTACGAAATGTTGTATGGGAGAAGATGTAGGACCCCGGTTTGTTGGGGTGAGATTGGACAGAAGGAATTAGGAAGTCTCGAAGTCGTTAGAGAGACGTCGGAAAGGTTTGATCAGATCAAAGCGCGAATGAAGGCCGCACAAGATCGTCAGAAATCCTATGCGGATAAACGACGAAGGCCTATTGAGTTTAATATTGGTGACAGAGTAATGCTGAAGGTGTCACCATGGAAGGGAATCATACGATTCAGAAAGAGAGGAAAGTTAAGTCCGAGGTTTGTCGGACCATTCAAGATAATGGCACGGGTTGGGGAAGTTGCTTATCGGTTGGAGTTGCCTGATGAGTTAAGTGGGATTCATCCTACCTTCCATGTATCACACTTGCGAAAGTGTTTGGCGGATGAATCGGCTCACGTACCACTTACCGACATCGAGGTCGACAACAGCCTTAATTACATCGAAGAACCTGTGGCCATCCTTGATCGAAAGGAGAAACGTTTACGTAATAAAGTTATCCAATTGGTTAAAGTCCAATGGAAGCATCAAAAGGGATCGGAAGCCACTTGGGAAACGGAGAAGGAAATGAGGGAGTCGTACCCTCATCTATTTGACTTATGATAGGTTTCGGGGACGAAACCTATTGTAAGGGGGGTAGACTTGTAACATCCCGAAAATAAACGACGATTTTATTAACAGAATAAACGAACGAGGCATGACGGGTCGGGTCGGATGGGTCAGCGGGCTATAAATAGCCTATGCCACCCCATTTTCTCTCATTTGCAACCTTTAGAGAGAGAAAACCCGTAGAGAGAGAAAGTGTCGGAATCGCACAAGATCGCACCCGTTCGTGTCTCCTGCACTCGTGAAGAGAACCTCCAAAGCGGAATCGTCATCCAGGTAACCATTCGAGCTAAATCTGAGTTTTAGTTCATTTTTGGGTTTTTCGGGTTTTGGGTGAAAAGGCAAGGCTTGAACGGATGAAACTGATAAATAAACATAGATTTGAGATCCTTAATGGAAAACGAACGTTTTGGATGCAACAAATTCGGGATCTTGACACGATCAGACCCGAATGTGAAAGTTAGGGTTTTTCGCCAAGAACAGGTCGTGCGCACTTGCTAAGTGCGCACAGAGCAGGTCCTGCGCACTTGCTAAGTGCGCAGGAAGAGGAACCTGCGTACTTGTTAAGTGCGCAGGAAGGGAAGTCTGCGCACTTGCTAAGTGCGCAGGAAGCAGAGTCTGCGTACTTGCTAAGTGCGCAGACATCAGAACTAATTACGTGAAGTCAGTATGTTAGAATGGTTAAGCCGTTAGAGTCGGGATTGGTCTGATGTGTTTAACTAATCAATTCAGATCGGAAGTGACGTTGTCGGACCTTCGTTTAGGACAACCCATATTAGCGTATCAGGTGAGTTCTAGAGCCCTCTTTTAAATGTTTTGTTAATGTTTTTGGGCTGGTGTGCATACTTACGAAATGATGTTTAAAGAAATGATGTTTAACGAAATGATGTTTTAACGAAATGATGTTTAACGAAAGGAAAGGTTTTGAAATGTTGAAACGATGTTTACGAAAGGAAAGGTTTTGAAATGTTTTTGCCAAAAAGGGTTACGAATGCTTTATGAACGGTTTAATTGAGGAAATGTTTAATGAGAAGAGAAAGAGGTAAAGGTTTTAAAGAAGTCATTACAAATCTAATCTGTCGAATGAATGGAATTGACGAATGAAGTCTGGGAATGAGATTCCCAGCCTTGTGGTAGATTATGGACAGCGAGCCATAGTTGCCACAAGAACAACAGGGGCATGTCTTTGTGGCATGCCAATGGTTATGATGTTGTACAACTGGTAAAAGGGAGTAACGACGGTTACTCAGGGGTTAACGTGACCCCATGTAAGGTTAAATTATGATCCGACGATGTTATGGCTGAGAGTCATAACCGTCGATGGAAGTTGTCGGTTTATGGATATGAGAGCCATAAGGGCAACTGAATGGGTATTGTCAGTCCTCGCGCAGTTAGCCTTGGGGGCAATACCAAAAAGGGAATTGACGGAATGTATGGTATTGTCGGTCTTCGTGCAGTTAAGCCTTAGGGGCAATACCATAAGGGAATTGACGGAATGTATGGTATTGTCGGTCTTCGTGCAGTTAAGCCTTAGGGGAAATACCATACTAAATGACGGAACGAAGGGTAACACAGATTTAGATAATAATGTATGACTTAAATGAATGTTAAGAGTTTTAATGAACGATCCGTTTAACGGTGTTTATGATTATGATGTTGATGATGATATGGGTACGAAACCTTTTTTTTAAAGATGTTAAATTATTACATGCTTTTGTGAAAGGTTTTTACTAAATGAATGATACGTTTTTGGCAAATGTTGATGTTAAAGTTTTTATGAAATGCTAGAACTCACCAGCGTAGCTGACCTTTTTAGTATGCACATTCAGGTTAAGGCAGGTATGGACGATGGACGGTGATGCTTGGCAAGCGAGAAGAGTTACCCGGTCGATCATGAAGACTGGCATCCCGTTATGAGTTGTTTATGTTAAGTTTATGTAATTGACAATGTACGCTTCCGCATGTATGAACAAGTTTTTAGTTATGTTGAATGAATGATTCCGCTGCATTATTTGATACTCATGTTTAAGAACTGTTTGTGAATGAGTAAATCCAACGAGTGAGGCCTCCCGGGTTTGGGGCCTTACATTAAATGATATCTTTTATTTTGAGGCTAAATCTCAAAACGGTATTTATGAGATTGACGTTCAAACTGACAATAACATATATAATCTTTCTAAACGTATCAAATCTGGCATTAATGATACTTTTCTATGGCATTGTCGACTTGGCCACATAAGCAAGGCACGCATTAAAAGACTCCAATCCGAGGGAATTCTTGAACCTACCGGACAGGACTCATTTGATAATTGCGAGTCTTGTTTAGCTGGAAAACTCACAAAGGACCCCTTCACCCATGTTGGTGAATGAGCCAAGGATCTGCTAGGCCTTATACACACTGATGTGTGTGACCCTTTCAGAACCATGTCTAGAAATCATGAAAGATACTTCGTTTCATTTATTGACGATTATAGTCGATATGCTTATGTCTATCTTATGAAACACAAGCATGAAACATTTGAAAAGTTCAAAGAGTTTCAAAACGAAGTAGAGAAACAACTCGATAAATCTATCAAGACACTTCGATCAGATCGAGGTGGCGAGTATCTCAGCTTAGAATTTCTTAATCATCTGAAGGAGCACATAATTATTTCTCTACCCACTCCTCCTGGCACACCCCAACTTAATGGCGTGAGCGAGAGGAGAAATCGAACCCTACTTAATATGGTTCGATCAATGATGTGTAGAACTAACTTGCCTCACTCCTTCTGGAGTTACGCTCTTATGACCGCCGCCCGCCTAGTAAATCTGGCACCGATTAAGAAGGTGGACAAAACCCCATATGAGATATGGCACGCGTCTAAATCCAATTTTTCTTACCTTAGAGTATGGGGATGTGATGCATGTGTCACCAGCGATTCTGATGACAAGCTCGATCCCAGAGGCGAAAAAGTTGTTTTCATCGGTTACTACAACAAAAGCAGATATTATTTCTATCATCCTGATGCAAACATTGTTTCCATCAAAAGGAAAGGACGCTTTCTCGAGGAATATCTTCTAAATCGAGGAACCGGAAATAATATTATGGATCTTGAAGAAATTCGAGAAACACAAACAACCGCTGAGGAAGTCGGAGCGTCTGATCAACAAGAAGTTGTTGCTGATGAATCGGACATAAACACAAGCGTTCGCAGAAGTAGCAGGTCTCGTAAAGAACCTAATAGATACCTATGGCATCTTGAAGCTTCTAAAGTCCTGTTAGTAGCTGAGTCAAATGACGAACCTACAAACTACAAATCTGCTATCTCAGATCCTGAATCCGAGAAATGGCTTGAAGCCATGAACGCCGAAATGCAATCTATGCGTGATAATCAGGTCTGGGACTTGATTGAACTACCCCCCGGTTCTCGGGAAATAGGGAGCAAATGGATTTTCAAAAGAAAAACCGACATGCATGGTAATGTACAAACCTATAAAGCACGGCTAGTTGCAAAGGGTTTCACTCAAACTCAAGGTATTGACTATGATGAAACTTTCTCACCCGTTGCTATGATCAAATCGATCAGGATACTGCTTGCCATAGCCGCGTACCATGATTACGAGATATGGCAAATGGATGTCAAAACCGCTTTTCTTAATGGACATCTCTCTGAAGATGTCTATATTGTTCAGCCTGACGGTTTTTTTGATCCAAAGTATCCTAGTGGGGTCTGCAAACTGAATAAGTCCATCTATGGACTTAAACAGGCATCTCGAAGCTGGAATCTTCATTTTGATCAGAAAATCAAAGAATTTGGTTTTGTCAAGAATGAAGATGAGCCTTGTGTTTACAGAAAGGCTAGTGGGAGCACTATATCATTTCTCATCTTGTATGTCGATGATATACTGATCATTGGAAACAACATCCCTGTGCTTGACAAAGTCAAACAATGGTTAGGATCTTGTTTTGCAATGAAGGATTGGAGAAGCTGCTTACATTCTAGGAATCAAGATCTACAGGGATAGATCTAAGCGGCTTCTAGGGCTAAGTCAGAGTACTTACATAGACAAAATGATGACACGCTTTAGGATGGAAAACTCCAAGAAAGGAGGTGTTCCGATGACTAAAGGAACTGTATTGAACAAATCACAATCTCCTTCCACGGACATTGAAACTAAGAAAATGGAAGCAATTCCATATGCCTCAGCGATTGGTTCTATCATGTATGCTATGTTGTGCACTAGACCTGACGTCTCGTATGCTTTAAGCATGACCAGCCGTTTCCAGCAAAGTCCTGGCATTGCCCATTGGACTGCAGTCAAGAACATCCTCAGGTACTTAAGAAGGACCAAAGACATGTTTTTAATATTTGGAGGAGTGAAAGAGGAGCTCACTGTACGGTGTTACACTGATGCTAGCTTTCAAACTGACCGAGATGACTCTCGCTCACAGTCGGGTTTCGTATTCACTCTTAATGGAGGAGCTGTCTCATGGAAAAGCTCCAAGCAGAGTGTAGTGGCGGATTCAACCACCGAATCTGAGTATATAGCCGCATCAGATGCTGTTAAGGAAGCTGCTTGGATGAAGAAATTCATTACTGACCTCGATGTGGTTCCGAGTATTCGCCAACCAATCGAGATACTTTGTGATAACACAGGTGTTATAGCTCAAGCCAAAGAGCCCAGATCTCATCACAAAGCCAAGCACATTCAAAGGAAGTTCCACTATATACGGGAAATTGTGGAACGTGGAGACGTCGTGATAAGCAAAGTAGACATAGATCAAAACCTAGCGGACCCGTTTACTAAGCCCATGACTCAGGACAAGCATGATCTTCACAGAGATGCTATTGGTCTTAGATTTGCTAGTGATATGTTTTGATTTAGTATTTTGAATGTGCGAACATTTAAACAGTTGTACTTTTGAATTCTTTTGGTTTACTGATTTAAATGCAATTCTAAATTCTTATAACTGTGTTCGATTTTAATAAGTTTAATCCATGAATCTTGTATTCTTAATTATCCGTAGTCGGTCAGACTCGTGGGAACGTCTCTGAATGAAGACTTTTCTGAACTTCGGCTCAAGGAGTTGACTCCGAACTTCACAGGCCTCATTTTGAATGACGTTGGATGTAACTCGCATCAAATCATCTTCATGGATCTTTGTCATAAGATTTTTTGCTATTGGTATACTCATTAGTATCCTCTGACCTGAGATACGTACTAGAACTGCCGTTTACCAAGAACCATTCTTTAATCACTGTCAAACGCTGTCGCGTAACTGCCAGTCATAAAGACTTTGATTAGGAATAGTTCTGAAGTTCAGTGGGAGTTGTATGTAGTCAATAAGGGATTATGTACTCTTACATTATATGTAACAGATAGGCATCGTGGCGCCCTCGTTGATTCAAACTGGTGAAGTGTGAGGCCTTACCCAAACTTACTGTGTGTTTGATTTGACCACTTTGATTCTTGATCGAGAACAATAATAATTGAACGCCATATGAGAATGAACTAAATCCATGTCTCATTGATTCAATTGATGTTTCATACGAAAAGGATGAATGACAACTATTGCCATAAGTCTATTGTCTTGCTTTAGTTAGCTGTTACTAACACCGAGATATTTGGTTAATGTTTTTAAAGCGTCATACCTTGTTAGGGACAGCCATGTGCAGCTAGAGCGCCGCTGACTGTTTGCGTTGATTTATCGTGGCTCGTCCAAATGGGAGATTGTTGGATTTTATGGACCGACCCGATGGACAACACGGCTGACCGAGCTATGACCCGTAAGAGTTACACCTAGGGCAACGAACATTAAATCCACTTAACCTGCTTAACTGGTAATTACGAACTGTTAGCGAGACGATATATTTTATATATATTCGTTAGACTGGAATTATTATTTGTACTAGTCTATAAATAATAATTATATATATATTGTTTTAATCTTTCATTAAAACAACTAAATGGGTATAGGCTTTTTATCTCGTATTGGACTTTGGACCAGAAACAAATAATAGAGTTTATAATTATTATATATATATAATAATCCTATTATTTGTTCTAGACCTACAATTGAAGACAGCCGCAAAAGAGAGGAAGAAGAAATTCCTTTTCTTGACTTTTTCGGTCAACTCCAAATCAAGAAAGCCGCAAGGGTTGTTTGGTGTTTTTCTCTCGTGGTCAACGGCGCCAAAGCAAAAGGAAGACATTCTTCCTTCCCTTTGCGCGAGTTTCGGCCACTCTACCCTGTCTCACCGTCGCGTCTTTCGGCCAGCCGAATTCAGCCAAAAGGAAGACATTCTTCTAGTTTTTATACTAAAAACTGATAAAAATAAAATAAATTACAAAAAAAGGTTCTTCAAAAAAATTATTAAAAAAACTTGTAAATGTATTTAGAATTAGATTTCCTATTAAACACGCCACGTTACTCCATTTAGTATTAATCTTGAACAAGTCAAAGAACTGAAACCACCGTGAAAGAGTCAAATCCTAAGAACAATAGAACCCTTGATACCTTTTATCATTCAAGAACTGACTGAGATCAAGAACACAACAGTCTAACTATTTGTTTCTGTTTGACACTTAAGGTTGTTCTTGTCTTGAGATGTTTACTAGAAACATAATACTGTTGTTTATGATCAAAACCTGTTGTGTAACTGAAACATCTTCTCAACCTTTGCCTGGATGCCAAGAAAGATGTGGCAGTGTCATGATCTGATAGAACCTCAAAAGTAGGTTGCTTTATTAATTGAAAAACATGGATAGATTACCCAATTCGAGAAGGGTTGCTCTCCAATTACAAGATGAACTTATAATTTAGATAATAAAAAATAACAAGACTAGAAAAACTAGAACATGAAATGGAATACTTAAATGAAAAATAGAGCAGTTACTAATCCTAAATTTCAGCCCCTAACATTTAGCACCACTAATTCAGCCCTAAACCTTTGCTCCTTATTGACTGGGTCAAGGTAACTGAACCTAGACCTGCTGCTGGACCCAGATGGGACGACCCGCTGAGAAGGTGGAGTCGTATCAATACTTCCCGCCCGAAGAAACGACTTGTCCTCAAGTCGGGTATGAGAAAACGGAACTGCTGTGCCATTGATGTGATGATATGGAGGACCGGGTGGATATGCGCATCGGGAGGAAACTCCAGCTCATAAGTAACCTGACTCCTTTGTTAATCCCGTGTAGCGCGACTAAGAGGAGATGTCTTCGATCTATCACATCTGCCCCGTTGTCCATTTTCCCGGACTTACGTTTCCTTGTGAATTTGAAGACTTGGAGAAACGGCGTGTATGGCTTGAAAAGAGACCGTGGCCTGCATGGCATCTGTGGTATATAGCACGTAGTTGGAACTGATATTTTGACTGCATGGAGGCAGATAAAACGCATGACATGAGAAACAAAATCAAACATCATAGGTTCTTTTTTTGACAGAATACTTAGATTCTGCACAACGGAGTCTTTTGAAGTTTCATCTTGGACATCCTTATCTTTCTGTTCTATTGTTTGTCCTTCTTCAGATGGCGTCTCTTTTATGTCCTCCACCGTGTTCTTCCACTCCGCATATGTTTTTTCACAGTTACAGCCATCTCCAAACATCTGAGTCTTGAGTGTTGCAATATCATCCTTTAGGGGTGCTAAAATGGCGTCTAATCGTGCTACAATGGCAGCCAACTGAGCGGCGATTTGATCGGACGAAGCACTGCTACCATCGCCACGCTGGGTCTGCACCATCATTCCTTTCGTTTCCCAGCAATGGAACCAAATGATAGAACCTCAAAAGTAGGTTGCTTTATTAATTGAAAAACATGGATAGATTACCCAATTCGAGAAGGGTTGCTCTCCAATTACAAGATGAACTTATAATTTAGATAATAAAAAATAACAAGACTAGAAAAATTAGAACATGAAATGGAATACTTAAATGAAAAATAGAGCAGTTACTAATCCTAAATTTCAGCCCCTAACATTTAGCACCACTAATTCAGCCCTAAACCTTTGCTCCTTATTGACTGGGTCAAGGTAACTGAACCTAGACCTGCTGCTGGACCCAGATGGGACGACCCGCTGAGAAGGTGGAGTCGTATCATGATCCCATACCCATTTGGAATAACACCCAACTGTTCAGCACACGAAACATATTCGATAACTTGCAACACAAGTTTCAACCCTCCAAGACCCTTCATCACCACCAACAATCTTGAGGTATTAGAAATCTCCCTGGAAGGCACAGCGCGTGTCAACAATCCGTTGCTAACATATAACTGTTCTGGCAGGACAGACCATCTGGATGTAAACTTCACAAATACACCGTTTACATACTCGTCTACCTCCACTAGATTCACAGCTATCGGTTGCAATAATCTTGCGTTAATTAGCAGGCTAACAACGGTTATTGGAGGTTGCATATCGCTTTTATTACTGTCCCGGATAACACTTGCTATGGAATCATGTGTTGCCAGACAAACATACCTCCTTCACTTAAGTTTATTAATGCTTCTTTAGGTAGCATAGAGTCTAGAAATGATCAAAAAGGGTGCAAGTATGCTTTTATGGTGGATGTTGATTGGTTTGCTAACTTGACAGACATATATGAGGTGCAAAACATGCCTACTGTTCCTGCTGTGCTAGATTGGAGATTATCTGGGAACTGCAATGCTTTTGGACTGTTGGGTTCCAGACGTAATACGTCTGTTTGTGATAGCAGTGCTTTCTGTTCAAATCGAAGTGTATGCTCTTGTTTCCGAGGGTATCAAGGAAACACGTACCTGCCAGGTGGTTGTCAAGGTAAATATCTAAATATGTGTATCTTTTATGCGGTCTAGCCCATCGCTAGGGCTGGTGGTTGGGTAACGGCTGCGGTTCAGGACAGTTTGTGTTGTGCAAACCACTTTTTACACCCAAAATATTAATTTATTTTTCAAAAAGTAACAGAATTTAGAGGGCTCTATACATGAAAAATACACCTTTGGTGACTATTGATCAGTTTCCTTTTAAGATGCCTTTTAGCTTTTTGACCCGTTAGGAATAAAACACAACCCAATTTGACTCGTACGTTTAATAAGTGAAACCAAGATGCAAGATTTGACCATACCTTTTTTTTTCTGTATGCGGTTGAATCAGAAATCAATCTATAAAGAAAGCTTTGATATTACTAATTACCCTTCCAATTTGGTTTTTCAGACATCAATGAATGCGCCACCTCGTCAACAAACGATTGTGAATTTTACTGCACAAACACGCCGGGAAGTTACAGATGTTCTTGCCCAAATGGGTACTTACTCAATGGAAATTCATGCCTGAAAATACAGTCAAACAATAAAATTAAGTCAGTATTCTTAGGTATGACAATATACATCATGGATAAATTGTCTATCTAAAAGTTGATCCTGTTTATGGTGTGTGAGGTGGCAATTTCAACCCATTAATTAATGGGTCGATTTGGGTTTTGTTTTATCTCGGTGGGTATATAAAAAGATTTAGCTAAAACTGTCAAAAAGTCTATTTTGAAAAGAACCAACCTCCTAAATCTTGATTCAAAGATTATGATTATTCTTGTAATATATCATGTATATGTACATGATGCATTTACTATATATAACAATGTTTAAAAAGTTAAGCCTTTTAAATCTTTGACACCTCTAGCTATATGTATGCACACTGATCATTTCTACTGACAATGTAGGTTGTTTCAGTGGTTTGGGAGTTTTGTTGGTACTATTTGTTGTATGGTGGGCGTATAAAGTGATGAAGAGGAGGAAGGAAGATATGCTCAAGGATATTTTCTTCAAAAGAAACGGCGGTATACTATTACAGCAACAGATGTCATCAGGTGACCATGGTAACGTCGAGAAAACTAAACTCTTCACCTCGAAAGAACTCGAGAAAGCTACGGATCACTTCAATGAGAATCGGATCTTAGGTCAAGGGGGCCAAGGAACTGTTTACAAAGGAATGTTGACTGATGGAAAGATTGTAGCAATTAAGAAGTCAAAAATCAAAGATGAAGGCGAAATCGAACACTTCATCAATGAGGTTGTCATTTTATCACAGATTAACCATAGAAATGTGGTTAAATTACATGGTTGTTGTTTGGAGACAGAAGTCCCTCTCTTGGTTTATGAGTTCATCCCCAATGGAACTCTTTATAATTATATACATGATCAAAATGAATATTTCCCTCTAACATGGGAGATTCGTTTAAGACTTGCTACGGAAGTTGGTGGAGCACTTTCGTACCTTCATTCTTCTGCTGGAATGCCTATATACCATCGCGATATCAAGTCCACAAACATACTCTTAGACGAGAAATATAGAGCAAAAGTTGCAGATTTTGGGACTTCAAAAACACTTGCTGTTGATCAAACTCATCTCACCACAAAAGTACAAGGCACATTCGGATACTTAGACCCTGAGTACTTCCAATCAAGCCAGTTTACGGAAAAGAGTGATGTTTACAGCTTTGGAGTAGTTCTTGTCGAGCTACTAACCGGACAAAAACCAATCACATCATTTAGAGATGGTGAAACCTGTAGTTTGGCAACATATTTTTTGTCGGCAATGGAGGAGGATCGTTTGTCTGAAATCATTGATCATCGAGTAAAGATGGAGGGTGTGAAAGATCAAGTCAAGAGATTTGCGAAGCTTGCGAGTAGATGCTTGAATTTGGATGGAAGAAAAAGGCCAATAATGAAACAAGTAGCCATAGAATTGGAACTCATACGAACATGTGACGAAGCACCTACAACTGACGAGGTTGAATATAATAGCATTGACCAAGCCCGGATTTGGGACACGATGTCTACCGGAATCGAATCAGGCCCGATTACCACTTCATCAGCCTCAGATTTCCACCCTCTGTTGCTTTGAAGTAGTGTGTTTCATGAGGCTTAAAACGAACTATAAAATGGGGTCTTGGGTGGTTTTCTATCTTTCCATTGCTAATTCAAAGAGTAGCGTCTTGGGTGGTGTTCTTAAGTCTAGGTTTTATGTATCCTACACTCGGGCCAGTGGCCCTTTGGTGGTGTTCCTGCCCGGGGTTGTGGGGCCGTTCGATGATGTGAGACGATGGGATGACCATAGCCCATGGTTTAAGAATATATTTAATGGCATTTCTCTAAAGCTTATTCATGTGAATACTTGTCCAGATTGCTTCTTTAACAACAAACGTTGTTTAAAAACGCTCCCTGGAATGTCACTAGTTACATATATCAAACAAAAAAGCAATCCATAAATTAAAGAGCAGAAATTCAAAGTTTAAATTCAAACAATCCCGCACAATCCAAATGAAACCTAATTAAATGTTTATTGCATTAACTGAAATAAAACGATAGTCTTGACTCAATTGCTCTTCTCATGGTATCCCCTGATTGTCTTATGTACCGAATATTAAAATATGAAATATTGAACGAATTCACAGAAACATGATTCAAAAGTGAATATGTCAAACTTTCGGTACATGTGTCGTGAACCGGGGGAGCTAATCAAAGCCTCGAACTTGGTCGGATGCAAGGCACGAACGTGATGTCCAAATGATGGTGCAGCAGCGGATTACCACATGTAACAAGCAGATTTAATTGTCAGGATTCTCTGATAATCGTATAAGAGTTTGATATCAATTCTCGCCGAAACGGAGATTTTTTTTTATAAAAACATTTAAAAAAATAATAAATGGGTCAACCCGCAGGTTTGACTCAAAGTATGTCGAAGCAAAACAAAACAATCTTTTCCTTGGTAAAAAGATGCCAAGCATACAACATTTCTTGGATTTGAATCAAAGTACCATATCATTTCCCAACACAAACTTCAACAAAAGTAACCAACCAACATTCAAATTTCACATAAAATATTGCTGCACTGCTCCATTGTATCTATTCAGGCTCCACTTCGCGCACCTAAAAAGTTAAAGATTCCTAATTCGCAAAACCCCGTTCCCCCTTAATCAAGAAAACACATAAAAGTTAATAAGTATGGTGTGACCAGAACAACCGATTAACAACTGTTACTTGTTTAAAAACTGTAGTACCTGCTATTAAAAGAGTTTGGAGGTAACTAAATAGATCCATTCTGATTTGACTTCACATAAGCTTCCAACTGCCCTGTTGCTGCTAATATAAGACCTGCAGTGGATATATAGTTTCAGGTTTCACACACAAAAGGCTTCATAGAAAAATAAACAAAGGCAAAGAAGTAGTGAATAGAATCTTGTACCTAAAAATAGAGCCGAAGGCTTTCCAGGACGCGATTTATATTCGGGATGAAACTGTACTCCCACATAGTATGGATGGCTTGGAAGTTCTAAAATCTGCATGACATAACAAAAATAAATAAATATTAGCAGATTCTAATATTAATGATAATAATAATGTCTATTTGAAAGTCATTTGTCAAATATGTAACTCTAGTTTGAAATTTAGACCAAAAAAGGACCATTACAATTCCTATAAGACAGAATGATAAAATGTTAAAGGGTTCTAATAACATGTGTAAATTAAAATATATATATATATATACAATTTTAATCTAAATTCTCTCTTAACTATAAAGTATGGTAAATATCAAGTGTCCATCATAAACAAACCTCCATCCGTTGACCACTTTCATCCTTCCCCACGAATTTTAAGCCGGTTTTTTCTAAATCTCCAACAACCTCAGGATTCACCTACATGAAATGAAAAACTTCTAAAATGTGTGAATTTGTTATACTTTTTTTTACTTTTTCTTATCATCTAAATTCTTTTCTAAACCTCATAACGATGACGATGTCGCTCATCCACATACTCTGGATTGTGATACCTGGCAAAAAAAACGAACATGATAACCAAATAGAAGAAGATTCCCCTGATATTTGAAACTTCAAAACACTAAGAAATAGAACCAAAAAGGGTGTGGTTTCTTGGTGTTATATGACTTTATGAATTTAACGAGTTAGGTTTCGAATTTCATACAGTTTTGCAGTGATACAATCAGGGGTCTGCAGTAAAGTTCTTCTAGAGCCAAGCCTCATTGTGTTTCCCATGTGTGTTCTTGAACCCTGAATGTAAATGCATATAAAATGACTGATAATATCCCATATATGCTTCAAACAGAAGATTGTCAATATATATCAGATATACCTCTGGCATGAATATTACAACAGGGTTGGGTGCATGCTCGTCAAATTCAGTACTGTTTGCTCCTTTCCAGCCCAAGATCTGGATAAATTAATTAAATTAAGAAATAAGAAAATATAACATTAAATAAACTAATAGTTCTATCCAAACAACTTACAGATCTAGAGATCTCAATAACAGAAATCTGCATGCCTAGGCAAATGCCAAGATATGGAATTTTATTCTCTCGAGCATACTTGGCAGCAAGTATCATTCCCTTCACACCACGATCACCGAATCCACCAGGAACCAAAACGCATGCTGAATTCTGGACACATGAATATTTAGTTTCACAAAAATAAAAACTCATATTTACACATCATTTTTATGCATACTGTTGGGCTAATTGGTGTGGAGGCCCGATCAAGGGAGGGTGGCCGGCCCTAGCCTTGGGTTGGCCCACACGTCTTTATTTAGCCGGCCCTAGTTATCTCTATGTGGGCTTGGGCCTAACTTGGGGATTAAGTTACCTAACCCTAGATTAGTCTCTATATAGTATATATTGATATCATTGTACTTGTAATTTGGTGAGCACCTGAATAATAAAGAAACCCTAGTTGCAGCACAGTGGACATAGGTCAGCTGACCGAACCACTTTAAATCTTCGTGTCGTTTATTGCTTTCGTGTGTGTGTGTTCAGTTTAGTGTGTGTGTTCAATCCTAACGATCCTAACAATTGGTATCAGAGCTTTGACTCTAGATCGGGATCACACGAGAACACCAGAACCGACACCTTCAGTTCTTTAGTCGCCAGTCACCCAGTCAACCGCCGCGTGAACAGTACCGCCGCCGTGAACAGTACCGCCGCGTGAACAGTGTTTTCGGTGAACAGTACCGCCTCGTGAACAGTGTTTTCGGTGAACAGTACCGCCGCGTGAACAGTCATCCGCCGCCGCCGCCGCCACCCAGCGCTGCTAGGGTTCCGCCGTCGCCGCCGTTAGGGTTTTTTCGCAGTCGTCACAGAAGAAGGTTTTAGGTTCCGTTTTTTTTTTTTTCGAAAGCTTTAAACAATCAGTCCCGTATCAGCCGAAATCAGAGATCTATTCTGCAGAAGAACAGTTTGGTGGAATCAAAGAGATCGACTTCAGAAACCTAGAACCAGAATCAACCGCGTTTGTCAGGTTTTATTGTTTCAGTTAAAGTTTCGGTTTGATTATCAAGTTCGTTATTCCACTGCGTATTAATAGATTGATTTGCTGCGTTTTGCCTCTATTTATCCATAACTAGTGTTTCGTTTAGTCACTGCCATGGCTGTAGACGGAAAGGTTATAATAGAGAAGTTTGATGGGAATAAGTTTGGTTGGTGGAAGATGCAAATTGAGGCACTACTTTGTTAGAAAGACTTAGATGCAGTGCTTGAGGGTGAGAAGCCAGAAGGTATGTCACAAGCAGATTGGGTGAAGATGGATAAGAAAGCCAGAGCAGTGATAACGCTTTCTCTGTCAGAGAATGTTGCCTATAACATCCAGAAGGAGACCTCAGCTAAAGGTATGATGGAAGCATTATCTAACATGTATGAGAAGCCATCTGCAGCAAATAAGGTTTATCTTATTCGAGAGCTTGTGAATACTAGGATGAAGGAGGGTGACTCGGTAGCAAATCACATCAATAACCTAAATTCGATATTGACTCGCTTAGTGTCTGTCGATATTAAGTTTGATGATGAGGTCCAAGCCTTACTGTTATTATCCTCATTGCCTGATAGTTGGTCCGGAACCGTAACCGCTGTTACTAGCACTTCGAAATCGAGTAAGTTTACGTTTGAGAAGATGCGGGATCTTATTCTGGGAGAGGATGCTCGACGTCGTGGTTCAGGTGAGTCTTCTAGTTCTTTGTTGAGTACAGAGGCCAGGGGAAGAAAGAATCAGCGGGAAAGTCGTCAGAGCAAGAGAAGGAGTGTGTCTAAGGCTCGAAAGGATGTGGTATGTTGGAATTGTAATGAAGTAGGACACTTTAGGAATCAGTGTTCGAAACAGAAGAAAGAAATAAACTCTGCAGGAGACTACAATGATGATGATGATGATGCGTTAGTCTGTAGTGTGGAGAGCAGTGTGGATTCCTGGGTCATGGATTCTGGTGCTTCATTTCACGCTACCCACAGCAGTGAAGCACTGCAGAATTTGAAAGAGGGTGACTTTGGAAAGGTAAAACTGGCGAATGATGAGGTACTTGATGTTACGGGCATGGGTGACATTGTTTTGAAGACTTCAGTCGGTTCGTGGACTTTAAGAGATGTCAGGGTTATTCCAGGTCTGAAAAGGTTGTTGATTTCAGTTGGCCAGTTGGATGATCAGGGACATGAAGTTAAGTTCGGGAATGGACAGTGGAAGGTTGTCAAAGGGAATATGGTCATGGCTCGTGGAAAGAAAAGAGGCTCATTATACATAGTCAGTATACCATCAGAAGGAAGTGACGTTCCAGTTCCGAAGAAAAACAAAGTCGAGTTCACAAAATCTCAGGGACAGAAGAGGGTTTCCTTTGCAAGAGAGAAACCTAGAGTCACAGGGAAGATTCGGGATGAACGAGTTTGGAAGGTCAAACCAGTAGGGGGACATCGTGACAGTGGGAGCGCAAGGTGTGTTTCAGTTACAGTTTCAGAACGACAGTGGGTTAAAAAGACCAGAATTCCAGATGGAAAAGTCTCTCCAGAGAATGTCTTGCTAGTTATGGAGAGTGTGTGTTCTCAGGATTTCTTAGGATTCGGCAGTTCGTTTAAGTGGGAGCCGGCAAGGACAGAGAACGAGTCACAGGTTATGACTGATGAGTTGAGGCTCAGTGGGAGCTTCAACGTGCCTTCAGGTTAATTGTCGAGAAGGCTGTTGCAACTAGGTGAAAAAGAAAGATTACAAGATGTACAGATGTTGAAGACTATTGGGCGTTGTTCGAGCCTCCAAGTGGGAGATTGTTGGGCTAATTGGTGTGGAGGCCCGATCAAGGGAGGGTGGCCGGCCCTAGCCTTGGGTTGGCCCACACGTCTTTATTTAGCCGGCCCTAGTTATCTCTATGTGGGCTTGGGCCTAACTTGGGGATTAAGTTACCTAACCCTAGATTAGTCTCTATATATTGATACCATTGTACTTGTAATTTGGTGAGCACCTGAATAATAAAGAAACCCTAGTTGCAGCACAGTGGACGTAGGTCAGCTGACCGAACCACTTTAAATCTTCGTGTCGTTTATTGCTTTCGTGTGTGTGTGTTCAGTTTAGTGTGTGTGTTCAATCCTAACGATCCTAACACATACCACCACAAATAAACTCAGATAAATCAAGTTGTTTACAGATAGAAATGGTAACCAATATGCAGAATGCATGATGAAACTATACCCTTAGTGTCTCCCAGGCCTTTGAATGAGCTTCTGGTGTCTGCAAAAAAAACAAAAATATTTAAGAAGCAAATACTTGAATTAAATTGGATCAAATAATAGGAGCGCCATACCGATTTGGCACTTTCATCTTCAAGATCGGAAGCTGCAATCCATTCAATGGAAGGTTTTAATGAACATGCAATGCAGGCATGAAGAAGGGCCTACATTTTAAATTCAGTATAAAGTCCACAGTTGAATTCTATAAACCAACTATGTCTATAAGTTAAAAGCAAGAAACGTCAAATCCATGAATTGCAGCAATGTAATGTCATCTCGTAATGGTTGCTGAAGGGCAAATAGGTAATTTGGTTATAAATCTTACTTTAAAGAAAAGCTTTGCATTTTTTCAAATAAAAGGTGTCACTTTTTTTGGGACTAGAGTAACTATCAATAGTGATATAATTGTTTTAAGCATAAACCTTGGGGACTGCCATTCTATTTATAGGGAAGGTAAAGCCTAATTAGGCATAAGTGAAATACTAAAGTATTCTTAATGATGACTAAAATAACTAGATATCCACAAAGCATGTAAATACGCAAATTACCAAAAAAAACAAAATCTTGAATTATATAGACCAAAACTAAGAGTCTGCACATGGAGTGGAAATACACTAGTCATACCTTAATAACAGACAAATAAGAGTCTGTTAGGCCAACATATTTCCCCACCATTGCAATCTTGACCTGCACAGAAAAATCTTTCTTCAGACGCTATAAATGAAATGTTGTAAGAGAAGATAATGATTGGGATAAAAACTAACAGAATTGGTGAGATTATCAAAAGTTTCTGCCCTAGTAGTCCACTCTTGTAAATTTGGAGGTCTAGCTACACTGAAACACACAATATTATCAGATTTGCAGCAGCCCTCGTTCAAAATTCTTTGCATACCAAAAAAAATTCAACATACTAACAATCGCAGGCTGTAGATAATCAAAATTTATTCTTTTCAATGAGTATATATTTTATTGGGTAGCAAAACCATAGCATGCTTAATTTTATTATGAAGTGAAGATAAAGTAAATATAAAAGCTCACTGAAGTAGTGCAAGCTGTTTCAGGATAGCCTCATGAGCATTTTGGTTCTGGAACAAAGTCATTGAAAATTTAGAAATGATGCAAAATATCTCAAGGAAATACAAGAGTGTTAAGTTTACATACACGAAGTAAAAGTGGGACGTGCCAAATGTTTGGAACATCATGTATATTGAGAATGTTAGCACCCTGTTTATGTAATAAATCAGGAAAACAAAGAAACACAAAAAAACAAGTATAGTCAATAGCATGATACAAAAGATTACGAAACGGTGTAAACATCAACTTACAGGTACATGGCAGAACTGTGAGAGTTTCTGCTTTGTATTTTCCAACAATGGCTGCAAGGTAATCATGGCAGCTAATTAATACTTAATTACTTATAATATCCACGAGAGATTAGAGAAAAGAAAAGAGCAGGCAAAAAGAGAGATTGTTTGGAATTTATAGTTAAACCTTGTAATATGATTGTATTAGAATGTGATTGTGTGTTTAGGGTTTACATAAGGAGGTGTTTATATAGAACACCATATTACAAGTCTAGTCCCTATACTATATCACTTAGTCTAATATTCCCCCGCAAACTAAGCTCGGGAGAGATTTAGGTTGAAAATATAAAAACATAAAACTAAAAAGATAGTTGGTCTTCTCCTTCTCCTTCTCCACCATGCTTTCGCCCGTCACACACATTTTTTTTTTGTTTTTCTCAAAGGCCCAATCGAAACTACATTAGGAAAACCCTAATCTTCTTCCAGCCATCACCACTTCGTCGTTCACCGGAGTTCTTCAACAACTATGGGTTTGTTCCCCTTTTTTATTTTTTATTTTACTCCCTTATTGTAGATCTCAATTTTTGTTATGCAACCCTCGAATAAACGGAACTGAAAGCATTGTGGCTTTCGCGAGGCGCACGTCGCCGGAAAAACGACCACCGTTGTATAGTGGCGGCGACGGGGAGGAGTTAGGGTTTAGGGCGGCGACGGTGGTGTTTGTGGTGGCGGCTAGGGTTCCGCCGCTGTGGCGGCTAGTGTTTGTGGTGGTTGACGGCGGCAGTAGGAGTGGATAGAGAAGACTAAGCGCGGTTGTTTGGTGGTGGGGGATCTGGTTATTGAACGATAAAAAAAAGCTTGTAAAGAAAAGAGAGGTGTGGCGGAGCGGCAGCGGCCGCCCCGCCGAAGATGTTTTCAGGTGGTTGTAACCTAGCTTTGATACCAAGTTAAACCTTGTAATATAATTGTATTAGAATGTGATTGTGTGTTTAGGGTTTACATAAAGAGGTGTTTATATAGAACACCATATTACAAGTCTAGTCCCTATACTATATCACTTAGTCTAATATTTATAAGTTGTTCTAAATATGATTATATCAACAAGAGTGATAGCTTAACATGTTGGTAAAAAGAGAGTCCAAAGAACAGCCTACCTGAGCGGATCGACATGCTAAAAAGTGAGGTGTCAGGCCTAATGCTCGCAGTTCTCGAACACTGTGTTGTGTAGGTTTTGTTTTCTGAAAAAAAAAACAAGCATCCATTAAACACATGTGTTGACTAATCATAAAATATAACATTTTCCTTTTCTCAAACATAAAATTTAAGCTAAATCCAACTCAAAAGCCGTTGGGTATTACCTGTTCCCCAACAACACCAAGCACAGGTACAAGGCTAACATGAATCAGGCAGAAATTATCTGGTCCTATAGGAAAGAACAAAAAAGCACACATAAAGCACAATCAACTATACAAACTAATAACTGAAGTTGGTGTTAAATGTGGCATTGGAAGATAATTAATCTTTAACAACCATTCATAGTTCCATGCTATGATTAAACATATCAAGCTAAGTAAACAACACGATTAACAAGATCCATAACCTAAACGAATCTCTGACACATGATGAATCATGATAGTAAACTTACCTGCTGAGAAAAATAACTGTCGCAAAGCCTCTATGAAGGGCATAGACTCAATGTCACCTAAGAAAGATTAGAAATGTAATAAATAATCATCAAACTTTAATAAGAATGCAGAAGAAGTTAGGTTTCATAAAGAAATATTACCAACTGTCCCTCCTAATTCTATCACACACACATCTGCTGGGCCCTCTTTGCCATCCACAGGAATAGCAGAAACAGACTCAATCCAATCCCTGATAGCATCCGTTATGTGTGGGACCACCTAAAAGGCGCTTGAACACACAGAGCAAGAATAAGTACTAATATCTCCATGTATTGAAAAGAAACAATTCAATTTCATGCACATATACTCTTGTCCTGGATTACTAGACTAGACTAGACTGTACACGAAAAAAAGAGGTTTTTGGAGCCGGGAGTCTCAGCAGGAGCAGCCTCATCCCCTGGGATGGAGGTAAGGTTTGCCCACATCACACCCTCCCCATACCCTACTAATACCTCTATATCCCCTGGGATAGAGGTACGTTCGTTTGTTTGTTTGTAAACTTGCCTGAACAGTCTTTCCAAGGTAATCTCCTTTTCGTTCCTTCTCAAGAACAGACTGACAAAATGAAAACATGTCAGTGCATACCTTTGCTGGATAAACATGTTTATAAATTACAACAATCATCCACAATTCATTTTGGCACCTGATAAATCTTTCCAGTGGTTATGTTGTTATCCCTGGTAAGCCTCAAATCTAAGAACCGTTCATAGTTACCGAGATCAAGATCGACCTATTAATATCATACAAAGAATAGTTATTGTTTTAAAAAAAATATAACTATTGTTTTTTTAATTTGGTGAAATGGTTTATAGATGAGTAAAAAACAGCACCTCCCCACCATCATCAAGAACAAAAACCTCCCCATGTTCAAATGGAGACATGGTACCAGCATCTGTGTTCAAATAAGGATCTACAATCACCAAACACCATGACAGAATCTTAGATGTATGTAAAGCCCCTTAATTTTGGATCTCATTAATCAGAACTTAGAGTGAATATCACCAATAGATCATCATCCCAAAAGTAACAACATGCGTGAGCAAAACAAACAGGAAATTACACTTCCATAACATACCTAAAATTTTCATGATACCAAATTCTATAGGGTTTCTCACAAATTCGAACATAATCACTGTTCTGGATTATAGCGGTTATCAATTTTTCTCAGAAATACCGAAAACTGTCTCAAATTGGAAATCAAAAGCATAAAACAGACGGAATTGAAGCAAAAATAGTAATAAAGGGTATTTTGCGAAACAAACCGATTTTGATTGAGGTGACGCGAAGGCCACACGCCTTGAGAACGACGCCAATGCTACTGGCGGTGACGCCCTTGCCGAGACCGCTAACCACCCCTCCAGTCACCAAAACGTACTTCATTTTAGTTTTGCCTGCCTAGTGTTTGTGAAAATGCCCCACAGAGAAGTCGTTTTCAGGAAGAAGAAGACGAAGATATAAAGAAGATGCAATGGAACAATTAAACCCTGGTGGAGTGGATTTTAACCCACATATGGAATCGAACATGTAATATGAAGACTTTCTAAAAAGAACATTTAAAAAAAAAAAACGTATCATGGATTGGTTCCTTTCCCATCAATTTTACTTTTTTTTAAAATGCTTTTTATTATAATATGGACAATTTCATATGTAATACGAGTCATGTTAACTTTTTTGTTTATCTTTTCTAACAGACAGAGAAACGACTCATATGACATGTACACTACTGATAGGTACATTTGTGTTACCTTTTTATCGACAATATGAGTCATATGATGAAGTCATCTGGTGTAGATTATAATAGGATCATATAATATACGTGACACGTATAATTAATTTTAAATGAATAAATTTTAAAATCAAATAGATGCTTATACATATTAGTTTAAATATTAATATCATATAAGACGGTTTTTAACATTCCTTTTTTGATGATGTGATTATCTTACATACACAATCACACTATCTACAATTATATTTATGAAGTAATCCTCTACTTAAATTCAGTTAGGGTTAAAAGCACTTATATATGACTATATAGTTTTCTTAAGGGAAGACTCCACCCAAAAGAAATCAGTTTTTTAATTGTTCAACTTAAGTCACTCAATGTTTTTCTATCCTTATAAATTCACTTAACTTTAACTAAGTGTTTCAATCATATGCTATAATTTTATAAATGTTTACATTTCTTAAAATTGAATGAGTCAAATGAAATATATATGAATATTAGTTACCGATAAGTGAAATTTTTATTCCAATTAACTTAAAATAGGAGGAAATAGTGAAGAAAACATTTTCAGTAAATAATAAACAAGTTTTAAAATTATTATATTTAAGTCGAATTGGAAAAAAAGAACTGCTAAATAGTAAACAATATTCATGTATGTTTCATTTATCAAATACAGTTTTAAAAAATTTAAACATTTATAAAGATATTACGTATGATTGGAACATCTACTGAAAATTGAATGACTTTAGAGGATAAAAAAACTTTGAGTGGATTAAATGTAACCAAGAGCGGACCTACCCCTAGGCTAGGGGTAGCCCCCGCTACCCCTCAACTTTTACGCGCAGTGCAAAAAAAATTTTTTATGGTTTTATGTATCTGGTTACCCCTTACGTTACCCCTCAAATTTTTTTAAAAGCTCAACATTTCATAAAAAGTCCAAAATTTTATAAAAAGTCCCCACATTTTATTAAAGGTTTTGAGGTATTAGGTTTTAATAAAACATTTGTGCTTTAGCCAAACCAAATGTTTTATTAAAACTCAATACCTCAAAGTCTTAATTCTCAAACCCAACTTACCCAAGCGGTCGGCCAAGAAGAAAGACAGAGAGCGGGAATTGTGAGACTGTGAGAGTCAGAGACCGACCACTCGACCTGAGCGAAGACCATCGCCCGTCGCCTCCTTCACCAAACCCCAGTCCTCCACCTCTACAGTCCACCTTGCCAGCATGTTACCCAATGGCGGAGGATAGCGAGCACCCCCGATTTTTCACTCAGAAGTGTTAATATTTACGTATTCGGTCGATTTTTCGCTCAGTAGTGTTAATTTATATGTATTCGGCCGAAAAATTTATAGTTCCCCCCCCTCCCTCCCGACATTTTTTTTCAAGCTTTGCCACTGATATTATTGTCAAAAAAAAAATTGTTTACATGAAAGTACGGTCTAAAAATTTTTTTGTTTCATTTACATGAAAGTACGGTAAAAAAAATCGTTACCCCTGAACTTTTTTTCTAGATCCGTCATTGAATGCAACACTTGAGAAAATTCGTTACTATTGTATAAAGTTACCCTTATGAATGGATTTATCATGTCTATCACAAGATAGCTAAATTATGTTTACATACAAAATAATTTTGGTGTCATCATATGTGTTGGTTAAGTATGTCATTTCAACCTTGTAATTCTAAGAGTCATTTACATATATCATTTTTTTAACTTTATTTATTATATATTTATCTAACCTTTAATTTTAATTACATATTTCTCCTTCCTAAAACATATATATTACATATTTACTCAATTCATTTAAAATAACTTATTGAATTACTATTTTACCCTTAATGAACCAATTAAAATAATATTTACATATATCTCTTCATAAATATATCATTATTAGGTTTTAAAACATAAAAGTGTACATATGTAATTGTATAAGAATTAGATAAATATGTAATTGATTTTTATGGTTGGATATATATGTTATTAATAGGTTTAAAAATGAGAAATATGTAAAAAAACTCTAATTTTAATTATAACAACCGAAAGCTCGAAGTTTTAAGAGCTTATGTCAAACTAAAAGATTATTGAGGAATTATATTTTAAAACCTCACGTTTATTGTAACTTTTTAAAATATAAAAATATATTTAAAATAATAATACAAGTAATAAATTGACATTTAAATACTTACAAAACCCATACAGCAAACCAATTAAGCTTCCTGTACAAGTCTGTAATGCATTGATGATTTCAGCATGACATCCACATCTCCTTTCTTCTTTTCTTCTTTTCTTCTTTTCTATCAATGGTATTTTCTTCCTTAAAACCAGTCATCATTCCTAATCCCAGAAACACTAATAATTCGATTTCGTTTATGATTTTCTTCCTTAAAACCAGTCATCATTCCTAATCCCAGAAACACTAATAATTCGATTTCGTTTATGATTTATAAGGGTGTTCAAGACTTACCACAACTGAAAACAAAATAGGAGTTTCTCGATTGAAGCTTGGGTCACCGTTAGTTAAAACTGTCGATCAGGTGGCTATGCTGGCATGGATGGTTTATGATGACTTCAACTTATTTCAGTTGCAATTTATTGAGAGTGAGAGGTCACAATCATATTCTAATTATTGAGTGACCTCCCAATTTAAATATCGGATTGAGAAACGGTTTCAATTTCTTGATTTGATGAGATTATTGAGTTTCTTGAAACGGAAAACATATGCGACAGTGATGAAGGTGTTGGCGGAAATGACGGAGAAAATCGTCGATGTTGATTGAATGGTAATATCATTTTCAATTTTGAGGATGCAGGTGAAGGAGATCTCCTACTAGCAGAACTTCAATTTTGACTTTTTATGAGTCAAACTTCTATCTTTTACCTCATTTAATTATTATTATTTATTTTAATTTATTTCTTTTTTTAAATTCAAACTCCTATTATTTATTTTATCATTTTTATATGAACGGCAAATCAACACACATAAAAAAAACCTAAAACCTAAAATCTCATTTTTTTTTATTATTATTACTATTGCTATTGCTATTATTATTATCTTAAAAATGTGTTTTTTTAATCTATGTTTCGTTATTTAGAATCGATCATCACGACTTCATACGTTTCTCTTGACGTGTTTTTTGATTTTGTTTAAAACCGAGCTGCGTTAAATTTAATTTATTTTTACGGAATTACCGCCGCAACACGCGACTGATTTCAACTAGTTAATTTCTAAAACGTGTAACTTATAAGTTATATATCATATAAAATGTATAATTAATTTTTTAATGTATTCTTTAAGCACTTTTTGAATTCATAAAGGTATACTGTTCACTTGTTATAAAGAATTATCACGTAATAATTAAAATAATATGATACAATATGATGTAATATAATATGATATAATGTGATGGATGAGATGGAATTTAATTAAAACTTTTGTATGGGAAAATAAAGAAAAGGGAAAATAGAAAAAATAAAAGATTTCAAAAACATATAAAGGGACAAAAAAAATAGCAGGAGATTCTTGAAAACATAACTGAATGGAACATGTGAATAAACCGAGTTTTTGAATTTAGGTACATACTTAGGAGAACTTTTATCAAATGACTTGAACGGTATAAGCGTGTCTATATAGTGGTGTCCATCCAATAAGATTGAGGGTTTAAATTTTATGGTAGATAAGTGTGTATATTTAGAAGTAGGATTAGATAGATGTGTTTGTGATTCAAAAAAAACTTAGGAGAAATTGTTTATATATGGATGCATAGAGTCATGTGAGTTATAAGAGCATGTGGTATGGTTTCGTGAAGTGGGTTCCGTGAGCCATGCTCACAACGTGAGGCATATGGCACACCGCCCCCTTGCTTTAGTGAGGGGGTAGTTGTTAGTTATCACACGAAAACAACACACGCTAAAACGATTAAACGGCACGAGAGATTTATAGAGGTTCGGTCGGGATGACCTACGTCCACTTGCGGCAACTAGGGTGTTTATTATATTTAGATGCTCTCGAAATTACAAGTACATGACATTATATTTATAGGGACTAATATAGGGTTACATAACTTAATCATCAAGTTAACCTAATTGTGGGCCCCAACCCAACTTGCGCAGGAGGCCAACTGTGGGCCCCAACCCAAATTTATTTTCTAAAGACAAGAAGTGACCATATCAAGTATGGTCGATGACACGGTCTGTCATCGATCTTTTGGTTACCATTTTATTTTACTGTCTCTCCTCTTTGACTATTTAAAGCCAATCTTTTCCATAGCATTTGACACACCTCTTGCAAATCCAAATACATAGAACTTCTTCATACTCTTGAGTTAGCTAGTTGATTTATATCAAAACTTAAAATTATCAAGCCTATAAGAGAAGAGCTAATGCTTCAAATCACATCAATTATCTAGAGTAGATTAGTAAAAACACAACGCCACTTGTAATCTTCATTTATCGGTGATTCATTCTAAGTTTATCATTAGGGAGAAGTAGGTCATTGAAAGATTAATGTAATTAATGTAAAATGATAGTTTCAATAATAATATTCCATATAATAAATGTTTGTTACATGTGCCTTAGGGCACATATTAGAAAATCCCAATTATTAATATTCATGAACGTATACTAAGTAATTGTAATTGTAGAATGAAAAATTACATGTTTCACTAGTAAAGGTATAAGTTCATTTATATTTATACAAGATATTTTTTTGTGTATGTTAATTCCATCTTAAATTTCTGAATCGAGTTAGTCACATCTTTCTTATCTTCACAATACTAGAGGTGTTAATAAATTGTTAAAACCGATTTAATCACCCAAACGGAAGTAACTGAAACTTATACGATATGTATCATTAATATTTTAATTCTTTAAATATGTAATTATGCACATGTACAATATTAATGAATCATCTTTGTTACTATAAAAAATTAGAAAACCGATAAAACCGTCGACGCTTCGAACTGATCCGTTTTGCTTAGTCCGGACGACCTCACCAAGCAGAATGGCTTGGTTTGCAGTTTTCTAAAACTATAGTCAGTTGTTCTGTCCAAAACAAAATAGTAATAAACTAAGATCATGTGGTATATACAGGGGCGGATCTATGAAGAGGCGATGGTACCCCCAACTTTCGACGCGTAGTGGGAATTTCGACGCGCAGCGGGAATTTTTTTTTTTTTTACCGTTTTATGTATCCAGATACCCCTGAACGAAATTTTAGATACCTCTGGATTTTTTTCCTAAATCCACCATATATGTTGTGAGGCTCTTCCGTGAGCTTACGTGGCACCCTCACCAATTGAGAAAACCACCTCATCTTCTAGTGAGAAATCTAGTGAGAGCATTTGTTAAAAGATAAAAGAAGAAGGTTTGTTATGGACGTTGCTTGGGTCGAGATTTCAAGAAAAAGAAGAAAAAAGATTGAGTTTGTTTTGTTTAATTATTTATTGTTTAGTTATTAAATTAGGAGATTGAGTTTAGATAGGTTTCTTATTTTCCAATGAGTTGTTTAGTGTAAATATGGGATTACGTTTAGGGTTATTGTCGTGGTTTATGTATTCGGTTATCATAATAATAGTGTCGATGATGTTTTTATTGTTCAGGTTTGACCTTAACAGTTGGTATCAGAGCTAACAACCAAATTGACCAGGAAGAAATATGTGTTGTTTAATCCTCGAAGAGTTGTGACCAGAAAAGAATTTATTCTGTGAATTAAAGAGTGTGATATCCAATCAATTCTGTGAATTAAAGAGTGTGATATCCAATCAAAGGTTCCAAATCAAGAAGCAGAAAGGTACGAATGGACCGGAGATCCAATCGTGAAGATTTGAAGCATGTGTTTGTTTTTTTCAAGTGGAGGGGATCAAATACTAGTGACCAAAAGGAAGAAAATCAAAGCCAAGAAAGAATTACACCAGAAGATCGAATTAGGATTTTGTGTGAGCCAAATATCAAAACCACCAAAAGCCAAGAAGGAAGGGGTTCTATGTGAGCCAAAGAGGAAGATCGAAGTTATGTGTGAGCTGAGAAGACCATAGGAAAGAAAATAGTTTGTGAAAAGGTTTAGTGTAAATTAGAAAGGTTTTGTGTGTTGAAAAATTGTGAGATACTATGTGAATCATTATGGGATCATGGTTGAAGGAGAGGAAGATAAATGTTGGTGTTATTGTATCATTCATAGAACAGATGAGCATCTCTCTTCAATGCCCCAAGTTAACAACCACCACAGCTCGGACTATTATGGTAGAGTCAATTTGCAAGCTAACGGGTTATGGAAATCCATCGACCTGGCGATAACCGATGCAGTTGAACCAAAGAAAAATATGAACGTGAGAGCTTTTATCTTCCAATCCCTACCCGAGGATATCCTATTGCAGTTGGCGAAACATATGGATGCCAAAGATGTTTGGAAGTTGATACAAGTTCGTTTTCTTGGAGCTAATAGGTGCAAAAGGCCTGACTTCAAACACTAAGAAGTGATTAAGAGAAACTGAAAATGGGTGATGGTTAAACTCTTGATGAGTTTGCTGGGAAGATTACAAGTAATATGACAAAGTTTAAATGTCTCATGACACAATTAAAGAAGAGAACGCTAAGGAAACTCCTTAGTTCTATTAAAAGTAAGTTTATGCCAATTGTGGCATCTACTGAACAGTTTGCAGACCTTGAGACTATGACATTCGAGGACGCCATAAGGTGATTGAAGATATTTGAAGAAATATTAAGAGAACTTTATGGTTCAAATATGAACCGAAATAAACTATTGTTTTCTCGGCCAGACAATCGAGAGAACACAAGTTGGTGAAAGCAATTAGTATGGTGGATGTGGCCATGGCTATGATAATCAAAGACGTTATGAACCCCAAGTGGATAAACAACAATTTGTTGAAGGTGGAGAACAAGAAACCCCAGGGGCAATGGACGTGACTATTATGGCTAAGGAAGAGGTTTTGGACGTGGACGAGGACACGACCAGGGTGACTTGAAAAGAAACTTGATGTCTTATGAATGTGGGATGATTGGACATTTTGCATATGAATGTCCTGGCTTGAAAGAAAGGGGGGAATCAGCTACTTTTGTTAAAGAAGACGATGATCAAAACCTATTATGATATGCAAGCAAGACTATATTAGGATTAAGGGCGAGAATGTTGGATTAATCCTAATATTCAAAGTAAAAGGGTTAAAGTGTTAATAGAGAAAAGAAGAAGGTTTAGTATGGATGTTGATTTCAAGAAAAGAAGAAAAAAGATTGAATTTATTTTGTTTAATTATTTATTATTTAGTTGCTTAAATTAGGAGATTAAGTCCGGATAGGTTTCTTATTTTCCAAGGAGTTGTTTAATAAAAATAGGGGATTAAGTTTAGGGTTATTGTCATGGTTTTGTATTCGGTTATCATAATAAAAGTGTCAAACTTTTATGATCACTATTGTTGGTGTTTATTTATTGTTCGAGTTTAACCCAATTGTCTAATAGTCCTATGACGTTGTGCATGTTAAATGTCAAGGTCTGGGTCCACTTAAGAATGTGTTTAACATGTGAGTGATCAAACTGGTCGAGAGTTGGGTTCCTTACATAACCCAAAATATGGACATATGACTTATTGGAATTACACAAGAAAGAATTGCTCAAAACCAAACACACGTCGGAAGTCTTAAGAAAGAATTTAAAAAGCTTAGTAACACCCTATGCCAGTCCTTCAATTCTCAAGCCTATCAAATGCCGTTGAACACGAATGACCCTTGCCTTTATTGGCCGATGCCTCACACCTTAACGAAATACACACTTAAAGAAGTTAGATTATACTAGTGAGTTCAGAGATATACATTTCAAAACACAACTTTAGAACTCATGCCATTACAAGTTTCCTCACTTTACCATGTTGGTCTTGGTCATCGCAGCAACCACTACTACTTGGAATACCTCACGTATGTCCTAGGCACACTGATCAAGTCCAAATAACTGCTCGAAGGCCAAACAGACAAGTAAAATTTGGTCATCAAGTTGATGGAATTTGACCATACAAGATTTGGCCGTCCGTATCAACTTTTGGTCATGCGTATCAAATTTGATCATCCGTACCAAATTTGGTATTCCGTATCTTTTTTGCCTTCCGCGGCATTTTGGTCTTTCGTACCAATTTGGACTTCAATTCAATTTGATGTAGCGATTAACAAAAACCGTCGACGGTTGTCAGTTATGGCGGTTATTTCTAGAATAGTTGCAATATATTCAATGCACCGATTCAACCCCTATATATAGATATCAATTTGGTCAGAATTAGGTACATGTAAATCTTAACATATTTTATATTTCGTTCTTGATCTCTTTGAGAATTATCCGATCGAATATTCATGAGTACCAGTGACATAATTCAATCTAAAACTGTTTACACAATTTTCATAGATATCCGGTTATCACGATTACAAAACCTACCTGATTGTAAAATCAGATCTTAAGATAACATATTATGTAATAAAACTCATTCATTACAAGTTTACAACACGACCTTTTACTTCCAAATTATTAGGAATCTATTGGACAATGAATGTAGAGTGAACCACATAATCTTACAAATATTCGATACCGCGCCAACGAGTAAAGTAAATGTCATAGTCCGTGATGAGTGTCCTACAAAACAGTAACAGACGTTGGGGCATTTGGTGGATTCAGGTACCTTTATTACGAATGTCCATATATCTTTGTACACAATGGCACGGATCTTTGACAATCACATATCAACCCTTCAAATAAGTTTATAATTGTAACGTTCACATCACTATTGCACAAGTTGCCCTTGTCTGTTTAATTTCATTCCATTCTTTGTGTTTTAAGAGATAAATTCTATCCCTAGTGGTCCTATATGCCCTTTTTGCATCCATAATGATAAGTGTCAATGGTGTTTTAGTGTGATGAGCTAGATGTTCAAGGTTCATGTCCACTCGAGAACGTGTTTGACTGGTAGGGAGTTGAGGCCACTCCGTTGATGAGAACAAGACATAATGAAAGTAGTGAACATCGATTACACCTAATACGGATTTGTTCACGTCAAGAAGTAAAAATAACGGTTGTGTGACATTAGTCTGATCATGTTAACAGTTTTATGTTTTTAGTTTTTATCATGAGAAAATCACGAAAACGAACATGTTTGACCTATAAAATTTGTAAAATGTACATTGACCTTTTGTCAATTCAAGAATATACATACCCGAAAAGAACCAATCACTAAACGACATATAAACTAACCAGGCTATACTTTAGCCTCCAAAAAAAAGAGAGAAAAACACATGGGCCCACAAAAACAGCCAATCAAAAAATGTAATGTAAACTAACCAAACTAAAATTTAGCCAGATTGGAAAACATGTCTGCTAGATTTTAGCCGGGTTGGAAAACATGGCGGCTAGATTCTAGCCGGGCTGGGAAACATGGCGGCTAGATTTTAGCCGGGTTAAGGAGTAGCAAACTAAATTTTAGCCGGCTTATCTTACATGACGTTTTCTAAGTGGTTGTTTTTGTAGACATATGTTTTCTTGCGGGCTAAGCCTTAGCCAGGTAAGTTAAGATGACGATTTTTTATAACCATTTTTTTTAATGTTTAGTTTTAAAAAGACTATAAGTCAATTTTTTATTTTTTATATATAAAAAAGTTCTTAACATCTTACCATTGAGGTTTTAAATTTGTAACTTTTTTTTTAGAAAAAGATAGTTTGTCGCATATATTTATCAAATCATTTAATGACAATAATGGGAGAGGCAAGTGGAGTGACCCAAGCCAACAATAAGTAATTAATGAGCTATTAACTAAAGAAGTAATGACTGTAGTGGTCAGAGATCGTTACACCGGCCGTAAGATTGTATGTCATACTGTCATCCACGACTTCCTTAAACCAACATCAATGGCAATCGCTAACATAAATATATTAATGCATGTGACGTTTGGATTCTTTGGGTGAGAATATTTTTTAACGGCGATTTAGATCATTGACAGGCCACTGGCCCACTCGATCATCTTCAAATGAGGAAACCCAACATAGGTGATAAAACCCCATGACTTAACTTGGACCCTTTTTTTGTCACAAGTGGGACTTGAACCCAAGACCTTCTCATTTTGATGAAGTCTTGGTATACACCTTTGCTACTTTGGGTGAGCATTTAGAAATGATTATATAGACATTTAGTGTTATGATATCGAGAATGAACGCTAAAACACGCGAGAATGATAAACGAGAGAATGGAAAAAAGGAGAATGATTGGGGATAAAATGAATTATTTGATTGATAACCAATAAAGATTATAAAGGGACTATTTATATACAAATAAAGGAACTAACAAAACTTCCGACCCCTAATAAAGTAAGTATATACAAGTTCGTTAACACCCCTCAAGGTGGATGTGTATACAACTCCAACTTTGAAATGATATCTGAATGCGGTTGACCAGCCAGACTCTTAGTCAATAAATCCGCAAATTGATCAAAAGTCCGCGTATGAGAAAGCAGAATCAAACCGGCTTGAAGCTTCTCACGGACAAAATGACAATCCAACTCGATATGCTTAGTGCACTCATGAAAAATAGGATTCGTAGCAATGTGAGTGGCCGCTTGACTATCACACTTGAGAGAAATAGGAGTAAGGTTAGGAAGCTGAAACTCCACAAATAAACAAGTTAACCAAGCAAGTTCCTGAGTGACACGACGAAGAGACCGATATTCAGGTTCAGCAGAGCTAAGAGAAACAGTAGTTTACTTCTTGGATTTCCAAGAAATATGACTGCCTCCAAGCGAAATAAAATACCCACTGACAGAACACCGAGTATTAGGGCAAGACACCCAATCAGAATCACAATAAGCAGATAAAGTCATATTCGGATCATCATTAAAAAATAACCCTTGAGAACAAGTGCCTTTGACATAACGAAAAGTATGCCATGCATCATCCCAATGAGGAACACATGGATCACTCATAAGCTGGCTGAGAAACTTAATCGCAAAGGCAAGATTAGGCCGAGTGTGAGTGAGATCGTTGAGTTTATCAACTAACCGACGATAGGCCAAAGGATCATCAAGAACTTGACATTCATTAAGATTGAGCTGTAAATGCAAAGGCAAAGGAGACGAAACAGAAGAAACATCATCGGTAGGAAACTCATTCAGCAAATCCTTCGCAAACTTACGTTGAGTCATAATAAGACCATAAGAGATTTGAGAACCTCAATGCCTAGAAAGTAGTTAAGGCTACCAAGATCGTTGATCTGAAACGTGAAATGTAAGAAAGCTTACAAAGGAGTCATCTCCCATTCATTATTACCAGTAAGGAGAATATCATCAATATAGACAACCACATGGACAACAGAATCTCCCATTATCTTAGAAAACAAAGAATAATCTTTGGGAGAACGCACATAGCCTTTGATTTTTAGAGCATCAGAAAGTTTGTCATACCATTGCCGTGAAGCTTGCTTCAAACCATAAAGAGACTTCTTGAGCTTAAGAACATACTCAGGAAAGGATAATGGCATTCCAGGATGAGAAAGCATATAAATTTCCTTATCAAGATCTCCATGTAAGAAAACATTATTAACGTACAACTAATATTAACCCCAATGCCGTTTAGTGCAAACAACCATAAGACTTCAAATAGTAGTCATTTTAACATGGGAGAAAGTCTCATTATAATCAATCCCAACTTTCTGAGTATCACAACAAACAACCAAACGGGCCAGATTGATGGAGGGAAGATGCTTCATCATGATAATATTCCCACGAATCATGTCATAGCAGGAATTAAGACCCATCATAAATTGCATTAAACATTGATCTGCTTCGCATTTAGCCATAAGTCTAGAATTACCACAGGTGCAAAGAGGAATATGCTCGATGACATGAAGCTCATCCCAAACAGACTTGATTTTGGCAAAATAAGTAGCAACATCATCATTCTCTTGAGAAATATTAGAAAGAGACTTATGCAATTAATAATACTTTGCCTCATTACTGTGTCCATACCGGTCAGTTAACTCGTTCCAAAGTTGACGAGTAGTCTCAATATACAAAACACTCTCATTAATATCACGAGACAAAGTGTTCAGAATCCAAGAAATGACCATATCATTGCATAAAATTGTTTATAAATTTTTCTCCTTTATCCATTGTTTCATAAAATTGTTTATAATTTTTTTTTCAAAAAATTATGGCTTTTTGGTTACGTCCTATAAAATTAAAAAATAACATTACTATCATTAAATAAAAAAAACTAGAAAAAATAATAATACGTTTCTAAAATTTAAAAATTACCAATTATTGGATCCTCCGACACGCTGATCCACGCTTTCACCAAAGCTAGCTCCTCATCTGGCGACAACTTTTCGGAACGCCCTTTAACCGTACCCGCTTCGGGTGTAGAAGTAGTGGGTTGTGTGGTTTTCTTTTTATGAGTTATTTTTTTGTCTGTGGTGGCGGTTGTGTCTTGGATACAAAGTCGGGTGATGGTTGTGTCTCGGTTACAAACTGATGTATATAGTCGGATAAAAAGTAGGGTGTAGAAGGATTTGAAGTCGGGTAATGAGTCCGGTATTAACTCCAATTTGCAAACGTAATCATCAGGTTCGGATCCGAAGGTTGTGGAATGTACCCCCGATCGGATTGTTCGGACGATTCGGGTGGTTTACAATTGCCATTAAAACACATTTGTAATTTTTAATCGTTATTTATTAAACTTTACGACAAACTATAATTAAATATCAAACTGTTTGTCTTTTTGCTGTTGGATTTTTTATATGAATCGTGGCTTTAAAAGTTAAAAAAGCAAAAGGAAACGAAACATGAGACACGCAGTCACAGACATCTCTCTTTCTTCTTGTCGATTTCGTTTTCAAAATGAGTTGTAAAACGTATAATACAAAAAATACATAAATACGATTATAATTTATAACCATTACAAAAATCTAATAACTAAGTAATAACTGAAATAATCAGGAGCGGCTCAATCGTTTTAAGGGCGTTAAACGAATTAAAATTTTAATTCAGGGGTCATTCTAAATGTAATGTTATAAAATCTCATTTTTTATCCGGCTTATGACCGAAAATAATAAACTAAAATGTAATTAGTTTTAAATAATTCAGTAGGACTTTTTATAGTTTCATTATCAACATTTTCATCAAATCGTTTATTTCTACAAATAATACGCATCGGAGGATTTACAGGGGGTCCCTTGACCCTCCGGCCGATGAAATGTACCGTGTAGTTTCTACCGGTATCTCACCGGAAAATTTTTATATAGCTTTCGACCCTCTCGTTTATCTCCGAAGGAGAGGGCAATTAGGAAAAGTTAGGGTAAATGAAAAACCAGAAGGAAAAGTGAATTTAGGGTTTCGAAGTGTGATTCGTTTAAAATGAAAAAGAAGGGTATTTGAAATCTCATACTCAGAGGACAGTCTAAAAAGGTCAAAGTATCATAGTATCATATTTTTATTTTGAAATCCGGTATATTTTTGTATTGAAGTCCGACGTCTGTTTTCATAAAAGGAAGTAGACAAGATAAGGAAAATTAATAAAAAAAATGCAAGTAACATGAAATGCAAGGAAAATTAATCCCGTATATTTCTTTTTATTAATAAAAAAAATGCATTTAATGTTACACTACCCTCATTTATTTGGGTACTAGGTTAGAATCCCGTGTAATACACGAGTAATTTGAATATAATGTTATATAGTTAGAAATAAAATTTGTATTTCTTTAAAACTTGTTATTACACGGGTTGAATAAACTCGTTTATTATGCGTGTTGAATAAAATGTAATATGTTAACACATACACTCCCCAAAATATGATTTTAAAAAATGTATTTTGACGTGAAAATTATAAATTACGTTAAGTTAATTTATAAATCATATTTTTATCAACTGGGTATTAATCTTTTTTATGTAATTTATAAATGTTAGTTTATATTAACTTTATTTGGTTAATAAGTATCCATAAATAAATTTATATTAAATATTTAAAAAAATTAATTACACGGATGGTTCTTGTGGTTTGGTCAAATTACGGTTTTCGTCCCTACATTTGAAAAATTACGGATTTGGTTCAGTATACTTTCATTTTGTCACACTGACGATCCCTAAAGTGGATGGGGTTAGTTTTTCAGTTAAGTGAATATGAAAAGACAAAAATACCTTTAATAAAAAACAAAAAAAAATTAAATATGTTAGGCCCACCTCTTTAATATATTAGTTAAATAAAATTACCAAAGCACTCCACCCTCACCTTCTTCTCCGGCTAGCTTTACCTTTTTCTGGTCACTTTTTTCCGACCACGTTTTTCCCGGTTCGAAATCATTTTGGGGTTATTAGCTTATCTAAGTTTCCTAATGCCATGAAATCGTAAACCAACAACACTTTTCTTCCAAATAACTGGACCAAATATATCATCTTCGTTTTTTTTTTGTAATCAGACACCATCTATGTGACTTGCTACTCTATTGAAGGAAAACTGAAATGGTCAAGAGCTTCAGACTCCTTGATTATGATGTTAACAAGAGGAGCAACTCATTTCAAACATTTTCCAATTTCGACTACAAAACTGACATGGATTTGCTACATGATCGATCCTCTCGTATATTATTAACATCAATAATCAAATTACAGTTAAACCTAGTTTCATCTTTGACTTTTCTTCCATGAGAGATCAAATCCCCAAATAGTCAAATACAAATACTAAATTCAAACGCAAAATCCTTTGAACATTTGCAACCATCCCAAATCCAAAGCTAGTGAGGAAGTTACCCGGTGCAAACATCCCAAATCAATTATCTCCTTGCCTGCAAGACCTATAACAAATTAACATAATCTCTAAAATTTTCCTGACCTAATCAAGGGTGGTGGTTGTGGACGGAGGCGCTCGGTTGCAAGTGCAAACTAGGGCTACGATCTGCCCCTCACGAGCCTCAACAAAGGGAAGGTTAGTCGACGAGTGGGGATGGGGTGGCGCTGGCGATGAAGAAGGGACGGGTGTAATGGTGTTGGTGGAGCTCGCCGGAATGTTGCCAACGGTAGGGAGGGGGAAGATGATGTTGGTGGAGAATCAGGGCTTGTAATGGATTTGCATTCTTATTTAACCTATTTATTAAATAAACTAGGGGATTTACCCGCCTCACGTTGCGACAGCGCCAAAACGTACAACAACTCGAGGAGTCCCGAGTTGCAACGGCGTTGAAACGTATAATAACTTGAACCACCCCGTGTTACGGCGCCGCGTCGAAACGTACAACAACTCGAACCGCCCCGCGTTACGGTCAAATTTGGTCGTTTTTTCCCCACGCAATGCAAACCGTCTATTCAATATATTTTGTGACAAAACTATTAAAAAAAAGAAAACTTGAAGAAAAATCTGGGACGAAACTATAAAAAAAACTTTTAAGAAAATACCCGTGGCCAAACTCTAAAAAAGGTTTTGAAGGGAAAAAACAAAAAAGACAAACTACACTTTGGAATGTAGTTCGTCTTTCAATATATAAGGTAATAAAATATTTTTTATATTTTTATTTATTTAATGTCAAGGGTATTTTGATCTTTTCATAAACACTTAACTGAAAAGCTTAACCTCCATTCATTTTAGGAACCGTCAGTGTCCTAAAATCAAACTATGTTAGACTAAATCCGTAATTTCAAACTTAGGGACCAAATCCGTAATTTGACCAAACCACAGAGACCATCTGTGTAATTAATTCTATTTAAAAAAATGTATTAGTTTAATATCATAATTAAATATGAGAGAGAGAGAGGCGGCAAAACATACAACCAAAACATTTATTTATTATATAGTATAGGTTTCTTTTGACATGCGATATTGGGGTGAGAGTTCTTTACAAATTAATAAATTAATAGTATATAGAGTTTGTTTTTTTATATTATTTTATAGAGGAATTTCTTACACAATAGTAACCAAGTTTCTCAAGTGTTCCATTTAAATACCTCAAAGTTTTTTGTCCCTCTAAAGTCACTTAACTTTCAGTAGGTGTTCCAATCCTATGTAATATTTTTATAAATGTCTAAATTTTTGAATATTGAATGAGATATATGAAACATATACGAATCTTATTCACTATTTAGCAATTATATTTTTCTAATTCGACTTGAATATAACAATTTTGAAACTTGTTTATTATTTGATAATTTTTTTTCTTCACTATTACCCCAATTTTAAATTAATTGAATAAAAATTTCACTTATTGGTAACTAATATTCATATATATTTTAGTTGCCTCATTCAATTTAAAAAAACTTAATTGTTTATAAAAATATTACATAGGATTAGAATACTTAGTAAAAGTTGAGTGACTTTAAAAGGACAGAAAAACTTTGAGGTATTTAAATGGAACACTTAAAAAACTTGGTTACTATTGAGTGAAGTTTTCGTTATTTTATATGATTAGATTATTAATAAGTTAATGTACATTATTTGATTTAGAACTTATTATTTTAGTTTGTCATAAATTTGTTATTATTGAATGTAAAAACATTTTGGAAAGATACTTTGATTAAAAAAATTAAATAAACATCTAGACTTTAGCAAACCAGTTAAATGCTAATGAAGGTAATAACAAAAGAAGTCGCGCTTAAATTGAATTATTGGAAGACAAAATTGTTGGTGACCTCCGGTAAAAAAATTCTGGTTCCGCCACTGATGATACGTTTATCACAAAACTTAGGTTCTACAATCATCCCTATATCTATTTGTTTAGCATCAATTAACGCATTTTCAAATCCATTTTCTCTATATTTTTTCAAATAAACACATAAGCTCATTTAGTTGAGTTATAACATTATCAATACACACTTCAGGGTTATTAACATTTGGAGGTTGTTCATTCACATAGCTATGAGTATTATTTTTTGTGATTGTTACAAATTTTAAAGAAGACCTTTTTTATGATTCATTTAAGGCTTCTAATCTACTTTTTTTCCCTTTTTAAATAACCCAATTCATACTTTAGATTCGACATGAAACTTAATCCATTTAGAATCAAATGCCTAAACAAGTTTCACCCAAATTATAACCTAATGACTATACTAGTTTCACCTAAATTCGCAAATGCATAACCCAAATTAGCAAATACTAATTCACACAAATTATAATCAAATGACTAAACTAGTTTCACCCAAATTAGCAAACGCAAATTCACCAAATCAAACATTGATTGATGAACACCAAAACTTACGTATTTATGTAATTTGATATGTAGTTTTTGAAATGAAAAGTTCATAGGTAACTAAAAACCTTATGTTTTAATCAATTATCACAATCCAAATGGATTTACAATGACCCATAATGATTTAAAAAAAAACAAATTAGCAACGTAAGAGCATCCATAACGGTGGATGATAAAAATACAATCAAAAGCAGCAAATCAAAATTTCACTTATTATTTAAAAACACTAATTTTAATTTCAACACTACTTTCTCTTTCAAACACCTACTTTTTTTATATAAATAAATAATTAAATATTTGTATGTGAGAGAGGGTGGCTCATCATAATCCGTTTGCAGGCGTTTCAGAATTCCGAACGCGTTCACCAACCAAAAAGCTTTAGAATATTAACACTGTCACCTTAAAATCTTTATTTATTATATTAATAGAAATCGATAGATGTAACTCAATTATTTATAGTACCGATCGACTTTTAATTCAAATTTATTGGAAATCAATGGGACAATGAATGTAAGGTGAACCAATTAATCTTACAAATCAAAATACAAAAACAAAATTAGGAGAGAAGCCATGCAATCATTTCATCTTGCTTTTGGAAATCCACACTTAGTTCTTCTTCCTCACCCCTTAACCCTAACATGCTATTACCACCATCAAAATCCCAGTCCCAGCCCCAGTCAACCTGGTTGACTTGGCTACCATCATCAGTTGAGGATGTTGAAGAATTTAAGCTATTAACCACATCTTCCTGATAATTTAGAGGCAACACCAAAGATAGATCCATTAAAAGACTAATTTCGTCGTAAAAACAATCGTCTAATTCTTTCTCTTTCTCCCCACCAATTGCAGAGGCGGAAGAACTCATGTTACTTCGTTTCTCCGACGACGATGTGGAGGTTCTTTTACGAGGTTTCTTGATCTTCACGATGGAGCTTCGACGTTTGGTGGGAATTTTAGAGGAGGAGGGAGTGATTTTACGACTCAAATGTGACTTCCAGTAGTTTTTTATTTCGTTCTCTCTTCTCCCAGACAAGTGGCCAGCTATGAGAGACCACCTGTAACAAAACATTAATGCAATTACTATCAAACTCTTGTAACCCATTTACTGTACAACTTGACTACTACCGTGAATATAATTTTTAAGTGTCTAAGGAATGAATTTCTTTTTCAAATTTTTATATAATTTAATACAAGTAGTGTTCTGGTTCATCAATTTACACACGTTAAGAAATTGAGAAAACCTGTTACCGAGCGAGGCATGCAACTTAATAATGGTATCTTCTTCCTCAGCAGATATATTCCCTCTCTTTACATCAGAACTCAAATAATTTATCCATCTCAACCTGCAACTTTTCCCGCACCTCAGCAATCCTAACAACATTAACCACTAATTAACGTCAAATTTCATTTAATTAAAAAAGAAACACATCACAACTATGTGCATTGCTGAACTCTAATTACCTGCATTTTTTGGCAATGATCTCCAAGACCCTTCGCCGTGAACTTGAATGTAGTTTGACAGTATCTGGTCTTCTTAGGCAGTCCACCGGCCCTTCGCAACCCGACTTTCTCACAACACGGAGCTCTTCCCATGATTAAAAGTTAAGCTGTGTTTTAAAGAAAATTGTAAAGATTAACGGTATATTTCAGCAAAAAATTTAGGTTAAAGGGGAAGTAAAAAAAAAAAAAAGTTTATGGTGTATCCGCTATTACCAATAGCGGATTAGGAGAAAGAAACTTGAAAAATCTGACACAACTGCGAATGTTGCAGGAGTTAACATAAGCCGCTATTCACAATAGCGGATTAGGAGAAATAAGCCGCTATTCACAATGGCGGATTAGGAAGAAATGGTTTACCCCGGTTAACCCAGTAACCACACTCCATCCGATAACCCAACTTCCATTTAACAAAGTTAACTCCCGTTAACTTTTTAACAAACAAACCAACCCCCACCTACCTTTAGTTAACTCCCGTTAAGTTTTTAACAAACAAACCAACCCCACCTACCTCCATTATCACAACCAAACAAATAAAACCCTGCTTTTAAAACCTAGCTTCTGCCCCTCTGCAACATCACATGCAAACCTGCAAGACCCATTAAAACCCAGTTTTTACTTTTGTAGTGATAAGGCTTGGGTTGGCAGTGATAAGGATTGGGTTGTTGACTATGAAGCTTGTGATAGTTAATTGGAGGTTTGGCAGTGACTGTTTAGTGATCAGTTGGGGTGCTGTTTTTTTGGCAGTGGCTTGAGATTAGGGTTTCTTGAGGAAGACGATGACCAGGGACGGAAAAAAAAAACATAACTCCTAATCCGCTATTGGGAATGACGGATCACATTAAAATATCTCCTAATCCGCCATTGGGAAACTCGGATTACATAAAGTAATATATTTAATAAAACCCTAATCCGGTTAGTTAATATATTTAATATATTTTTTCTTTTAATATATTTTTAAGCAAACCCTTCCTTATCATCCGGATTGGTTGTACATATAGTTTTAATGCCTATGCGGATAGCGGATCAGATAGCCACCGGTGCCATAACCAACTGGTTTTGGATGTCTCGGTGGTTGTACGCGTCTTGTTGCTGGATCTTCGGGTTCATTATCATTTGGTGGACTGAAGCCTTCGGGTTGACTAAGCTGTAGGTCCAAGCTCATTTGAACCGGACTTAAATGTTGGTACCGCGGCTGTTGTACACTAAGACCAGTATAATCGTAATTCTGAAAGAGCCCCGGCTGGTCTGAGTACATCGCAGGAATCATATTACCAGAGGGAGTGTTGTCAAACAATGAGGATACCCAGTTGTTTTGTTCGTCGTTGTTAAAATTCGACTGGGTACCTAATTGAATGTTTGATGATCCATCTTCAACATTTCCAAATGAAGGCTGATAACCGGCTTGCCAATCTAGTGTTGGCCCTCCAACATGTGAGGTACCCTCCCCATAGTTGGGTGTTGCCCCTGTAAAATTTGAGGGGCCCGCCCCATAGTTGGGTGTTGTCCCTGTAAAATTTGAGGGACCGTCCCCATAGTTGGGTGGGGGCCCTCCAAAATGTTGGGTACCCTCCCCCTCATCATCATCATTGGGTACGAGGTTTACCCGTGTTCTTTGTCGACCACGGCGCCCCCGACCACGCGGAGCACGTTGGGGGAGTGTGTTATCCGGTCCCAGATCCGGTTCATTAGTCTGTATGTATGAAGGCTGATCAATTTGATTAAGCGATCCAATCAGTTGAGAAGCCATGCCTTGGACCCCTCCAAAATTTTCGTAGTAATGATCAGGGCCCATGTTTCGCATTCTGATTGCTTCTTGACCAATGAAGCCTAATCCATCCACCTGCAAAACCAAAATAATTAAATGCTATACGCATTACTTATTTATTAAATTTAATTCTACATTAGTAATTATACTTACCAAGTATCTTGCAGCTCCACCGTGATCATCAAATCCAGCATGGACAACACCAGGGATGTGCCTCGGGTCCTTTATATACAAAACAGTATGCCGATGAAACCAATCATTGTAAGTATGGTGTCCGTAGGCATGTTGGTGGGCACACCTTCCACAACATTTTCGTGTCTATGGTTCCAATTGTCGACATACGCTGCGTGATGAACATACCAGTCTGTTTCTAACCTCCCTTTCCTTATTGTTTTACGGAGATTGCTAAGCACTTGACGTGAAACGGGGAATGGGGCAGGGACATCCTGAAGAAATCCAAACTGCCTCATCACCCTTTCCACCGGATGATATTCAACAATGTTCCAATAAAGTAAAAAACATTGTGACTTCCAACTGCTTATGCCTGTTTTGCACATTTCAGGGAGTCTTCGCATCACGTTCCGATAAGGCATCCAATCAAACTGTTAAAATAAAAATCTGTTAATATTTATTATTTAACATTGATTTATAAAATCATTATGTTAAAGAAAAAATACATTGGCCTCTCGGAGATTTTGTAATGTTGTACGGTGGGCCTTTATCACGTGCGAAGGAGTCTCTGTGTTACTAATGACATGCTCCGCCCACCTTCACGAAGACAATAACGAGTATTAGAATAATAATATATATTTAAGTATTACAATAGTATGTATTTACCTTGCACCATATGTTTTTTCCAATCTATTTGCTGATTAACAATTGCGGGTGCTAAAGGGCGAATCCGGGTCCATGCCCATATTTGTAGCAGTGACATTGGGCCGCCCACTGCCTTTGTTTTTGGCCTGGTTGCCTTATAGAGTTCTCTATACAGAGACGCTAGGGCAGCAGCACCCCAACTGATTTGCCCACTAACAGTAATGTCAGTCAAATGACTTAATAAATGTAATGATGCGTACCCATTATTCGTATCTGCTAATACATTGTTAGTAATCATTATTAGGCAAATACAACGTGCACGCTGCATACATTCTTGATCTGTTGATTCATCAGTTATTGGGTAATCTAACATAAACGTTAACAAGTTACTGAGTTTTAGCATATGATTTTTAAAATCAGTTGGTTTTGGATCAAAACCTAAGTAAGTTATGCACATATGCCTGCGTTCGTCCTCGGTGTACGAACCCTCGGCTCCAACTAATGCCACGCCCTCGATGGGTAACCCCCATAGAACGTTAACATCCTCCAAGGTTACAGTGGCCTCACCAAAAGGCAGGTGAAATGTGTTCGTTTTGGGCCGCCACCTTTCAACCAGTGCTTCTATCAACGCCCGATCAACTCTCCTATAGGCACATCGTACAACACCGCCAAAACCAAATAAACGGATGTACTTTAAAACTTTACCCGTTAGAGTAATGTGTTCGTCATAAATCAGCTCCCAAAATGAACCGTCTCCACGAAAATCAAGTGTACAGTTCTCCCCCTCTTGTGGATTTAGGAACAACTTTCTGGCCCGGTGTTCGGCTCCCAGGTACAGTAGACTTTCATCCCTTGGGCCCGGGTTGAGATGCATGTTCATATTCATTTTGAGATGAGTTTGAAGTGGGTGTTTGAAGTGGTTTGAGATGAGTTTGAAGTGGGTGTTTGAAGTATGGGATGATTGTAAGGAGGGTATGGATATTTATATAGAAAATAGAGATGATGATGATGAACCGATGATGAAGTGGGTATTTGAACTTTGTTCAAACCCCGTTAACTTTTATTGAACCAAACTAACCCACACCTACCCACCGTTAACTTTGGATTCTCCTTCACCTCCATTATCACAACCTATCAGATAGGTTCTGGCCTAGTCAGTAAATACAACCATGCTTCTGCAACATCACATGAATTCCTTCAGTGTTTCAAAGCTTCAGCAACATCACATCATCACATGCATTGCTTTTACTTTCCCCTTTTCCCTGCAAGTTTTGTTGTATTCAATTAATTATTTTTGTGGTTTTTATTAGAATAATATTTAAATTATAATAATAATAATGAATACCCTTAAAGTCTATAAATACCCTTCAAACAACTAATTCTCATTATCAACTCCAAAAAATGGCAAATAATGAAGACGGTTTTTACTGTTCTCAACCTCCACCTAAGACGGCAAGAGTTACAGATTTGGTATGGAGACGTTTAAAGAGGCCATCCGTGTCAAAAACTCCGGCATCGTCTTCAGAGAATCCCCATCAAAATGAAGGTCAAAATGAACCACAAAATGAACCACCAAAAAAAATCTTTGCTGTTTCTATCGACGAGTCCAGAAACTGGTCCAAAGATGTCGTAGATTTTTATACTAATGGAGATGCACCATTTTGCTATACTCGTTTCATTAGCAATAAACTAGACAGAGATTTCTGGGGTGCCCTATTAGGTTGTCATTCAAATCGTTCACTTACGGACACGGTAAGATGTATTACCTTTATATTCATGGTACCATATAGTAAATGAATAATGTAAATAACTAAACAAATTCTTATTGTGCAGCACCTTGAAGCATGGACAGCAAGAGTTATGCGTCGTAGACAGTCAAAGCTTTTAAAAAACCCAAGTGCAAATCTAAGTTGGACGGTCTTACCACCTTGTTTTTATGATGAAATGAGAAATGAAAACCCTCAAACCGCCATTGATATGGCGGGAAGAAAATCACCATATCCCCCAATTTGGGAGGTTGACACTGTTTACCTTCCTTTATGGATCGGGGAAACTGACTGGCTACTAATCAGCATTGATATGCGGAGCATGGTATTAACTCAATACTGGACTGATTACCGATGGAGAAATGAGAAAAAAGGTATAACATCACACTATATGGAGGTGGTTCCCTTGTACTTTGGATGGTTTCTTGACCGTATTCAATACTGGTCTAGGTCAAAACACCGCACGAAGTGTGATATTACAGTTGGTTTAGTTGAGTTGAATTTGCCACAATGCAATGGTAACATTGCAAATTCAGGGGTTCTTGTTTGTATGATGTTGGAGAAACTGGTTACAAACAAACCATTGCCGATAGAAGATGATGTCGAGGTGGCTTGTGTGAATTACCGACGCTACATGGCCGACCAGCTGTATTACTGGCGTTGTGTTCCGGGCCGCTAATTTACAGTGTTTTTTTAATTCCCGTTCTATCTATAATTTTATTTCAAGTCTATCTGTAATTTTATTTCAAGTCTATCTGTATTACTGGCGTTAACGGGAGGTGAGGAATAAGGAATCCAAAGTTAACAAAAGTTAACGGGAGTTAACTTTGTTAAATGGAAGTTGGGTTATCGGATGGAGTGTGGACCGGGGTTAAACCATTTCCTCCTAATCCGCTATTGTGAATAGCGGCTTATGTTAATTCCTGCAACATTCGCAGTTGTGTCAGATTTTTCAAGTTTCTTCCTCATAATCCGCTATTGGTAATAGCGGATACACCATAAACCTTTTTTTTTACTTCCCCTTTAACCTAAATTTTTTGCTGAAATATACCGTTCCAAAAAAAATTCATGATAAAGTGTGGTGTTGTAATCGTTGCATTTAAAAAGGGAAAACAATGATGGGGCCGGAAGTGTGAGTGGTGGAGTGGTTTGCCACGTGTGTACTTTGAATGAGTTTGACGAACTCTCTTGTCGTGGCTTCTCCATCGTCGAGTTTTTATTTATTTATTAATTTTAATTTAATTGGCAATGAAATTGTGATTAGCAATCAGGTTACTATTTTCCGGCAGCATTAAAACTTTGTCGCTCCCAAACACCATTTTAACAAGAGAGATTCTAATGGGACACGAAATGTTGCTATTTGGACACGTTGCCGGACCTATACGTCTCGTATAAGACAATACGGGGCGTATATCCCATAACCTTAAAAACAAGACGTGCAAGTGTCAGTTATGGTCTGACGGTTGACCCTATACGACCCATATAGGTCTATACGCCTCGTATAGACCTATACGACCTATATAGGTCTATACACAACATCTTTTTTTCAAACTTGACCAAATTTTGATCTGTATATGACGAGTATAGCCTTAAATGCAGAAGTCTATACGCACCATATAGGCCTATACGCCGCGTATAGACCTATATGACCCATATAGGTCTATACGCCACCTCTTTTTTTCAAACTTGAGCAAATTTTGATCTGTATATGGCGAGTATAGCCCTATACGTAAAAGCCTATACGCACCATATAGGCCTATACGTCGCGTATAGACCTATACGACCCATATAGGTGTATAAGCCACCTCTTTTTTTCAAACTTGAGCAAATTTTGATTTGTATATGACGAGTATAGCCCTTTACGCAGAAGCCTATACGCACCATATAGGCCTATACGACCCCTATACGCCACCTATGAGATTTTGATACATATTAATGTTTGACGTATTAATCTAGTTGTATGTTTATTTCTTTAATTATTCGCTCTTAAAACCACCTCTTGGTGGGCTTTACTATACGATGCGATACGATACTAAGATATACTAAGGTATACTATACTACACTAAGCTAGACTATACTAAGCTATACTATACTATATTATAATATACTATACTATACTATACTATAGTAAGCTATCCTATACTATAATATACTAAGCTATTCTATACTAGACTATACTAAGCTATCCTATACTATATATACTAAGCTATACTATAGTAAGCTATACTATACTATACTATACTATACTATACTATACTATACTATACTAAGCTATATACTATACTATACTATACTATACTATACTATACTATACTATACTATACTATACTATACTATACTATACTATACTATACTATACTAAGCTATATACTATACTATACTATACTATACTATACTATACTATACTATACTATTCTATACTATACTATACTATACTATACTATACTATACTATACTATCGTATACTATACTATACTAAGTTATACTATACTATACCAAGCTATACTATCCTATAATAAGCTATACTAAGCTATACTATACTATACTATACTAAGCTATAATATCATATACTAAGTTATACTATACTATTCTAAGCTATACTATCCTATACTAAGCTATACTATACTATACTAAGCTATACTGTCCTATACTATGTTATACAATATACTAAGCTTAGTGTAGTATAGTATATTATAGCTTTAGTATAGTATAATATAGCTTAGTATAAGATAGTATATCTTATAATAGTATAGTATAATATAACTTAGTGTATTATAGCTTAGTATAATATAACTTAGTGTAGTATAGTATAGTATAGTATAGTTTAGTATAGCTTAGTATAGTATAATATCGTACCGTCTCATATAGTAAAGCCCACCAAGAGGTGGTTTTAGGAGCGAATAATTAAATAAATAACCATACCACTAGATTAATACGTCAAAAATTAACATGCATCAAAATCTCATAGGTGACGTATAGGGGTCGTATAGGCGTATATGTAGCGTATAGACTTATGCGTATAGGGCTATATTCACCATATACAAATCAAAATTTGCTCAAGTTTGAAAAAAATAGGTGGCGTATGGACCTATATGGGTCGTATAGGCTTATAGGACCCCTATACGCCACCTATGAGATTTTGATGCATGTTAATATTTGACGTATTAATCTAGTGGTATGTTTATGTTTTTAATTATTTCGCTCTTAAAACCACCTCTTGGTGGGCTTTACTATACGATACGATACTAAGCTATACTAAGGTATACTATACTATACTACACTAAACTATATTATACTAAGTTATACTAAGCTATACTATACTATACTAAGTTATACTAAGCTATACTATCCTATACTCTGCTAATCTATACGACCCATATAGGTCTATATTCCACCTCTTTTTTTGAAACTTAAGCAAATTTTGATTTGTATATGGAGAGTATAGCCCTATACGCACCATATAGGCCTATACGACCCCTATACGCCACCTATGAGATTTTGATGCATGTTAATGTTTGACGTATTAATCTAGTGGTATGTTTAATTTTTTATTATTCGCTCTTAAAACCACCTCTTGATGGGCTTTACTATATGATACGATACTAAGTTATACTAAGGTATACTATACTATACTACACTAAGCTATACTATACTAAGCTAAACTATACTATACTATATTGTACTATACTATACTATACTAAGTTATTACTAAGTTGTACTAAGCTATATACTATACTATACAATCCTATACTATACTATACTAAGCTACACTAAGCTATATTATCTTATACTAAGTTATAATATACTATACTATACTATACTAAGCTATACTAAGTATAGGATAGTATAGTATACCTTAGTATAGGATATTATAGGATAGTATAGTATAATATAGCTTAGTATAAAATATAGTATAGTATAGTATAGCTTAGTGTAGTATCGTATAGTATAGCTAAGTATAGTATAGCATAGCTTAGTACAATATAGTATAGTATAATATCGTACCGTCTCGTATAGTAAAACCCATCAAGAGGTGGTTTTAGGAGCGAATAATTAAAAAAATAATCATACCACTAGATTAATACATCAAACATTAACATGCATCAAAATCTCATAGGTGACGTATAAGGGTTGTATAAGCCTATATGGGGCGTATAGACTTATGCGTATAGGGCTATACTCACCATATACATATCAAATTTTGCTCAAATTTGAAAAAAATAGGTGGCGTGTGAACCTATATGGGTCGTATAGGCCTATATGGGTCGTATAGGCCTATATGGGGCGTATAGACTTCTGCGTATAGGGCTATACTCACCATATACAAATCAAAATTTGTTCAAGTTTGAAAAAAAGAAGTGGAGTAAGACCTATATGGGTCGTATAGGTCTATACGTGGCGTATAGGCCTATATGGGTCGTATAGGGTCAGCCGCCAGACCAGAACTGACACATGCAGGTCTGATTTTTAAGATTAGGGGCTATACGCCCCGTATTGGCCTATACGAGGTGTATAGGTCCGGTCCATTTAGAAATTCTCGTGTACCATTAGTAGTCCTCTTTAATAATTCAAGATCGTTCCAGAACTCATTATTTAGTTTCTTTTGAGCGAAGAATATATTTGTGTAGGTTTATATTAATTATATATTTATGTGTGTCCCAATACGATATACACAAGTACATAGAGAACAAACCTAGTTTTAATTGTTGGTTTAAGTTAATATAGTGTCCTTAGGTATTAAAGAATATGCTTGACTACATAAGAGAATGAATTCTTGATATAATTTCATTGACTGTAAATTTGAGGGTTCCATATCTTTAAATATAGAGATCATACAAGGGATAAAAGATAATCAAGAACTATTCTAAGAATGACGAGATAAAGCTAGTAGCCAGTTAAACTAGCTAAGAACACTATTAGAAAACAAGAAGTCGTTTTCCTACAAAAATTTCCACAAAAAATATTTTATGGGAAATTTCCTACAAAATTACGACAAAGATGAAACTCTAAAATTAGTAACGACTTTTTCACAAAATACTGAAAAAAAAACGTATGTTTCGAAACAAACATAGAACAAAATAATTGAATAATCAAAGTGATAATATATGTTATTATATATGACATCGCAAACGTGTGTGACAATGTGAACCTTGGACCGAAAAGTGTCAATTGTGTAGTTGCCAACACTTTGGTGAATCTCTAGATGTTTTATGTGCCGGTTAAAAATCCAGTTAGCTTTTAGATATGTGGCATCAAGATTGTCATAGCATATAGTGGGTAGACTGGGCAGTGTGATGCGAAGTTAATCAAATGAGTTGTGAGTGGTAGTGGGGATCTATGTGAAGTTAATCAAACGTCTAGGCAGTGTGATGTGACGTTAATAAAAAGCTTCAAGTATAAGTTTCTGACAGATACACAATATGGTCGTATTGTCGTTGCCTTCTGCACAATATGGTCGTATTGGTGGTTGTTGTGCGCCAATATAGTCGCATTGTCTCTCTAGTCAATAGGGTCGTATTTGGTCTTGCACAATACAACTGTATTGTGTCTCTAACAAGAAAAGTTTAATTGAAGCCTAGTTCGTATTAGGGTGCCCTCGAACCATCCTTACCCGTAAATGGTCTCACCCGGACGATCTAAACCAAGATATAGCTACGTTTGTGGTTTCGGAGACCACGAGAGTACCACTAGCAAACCAAGTCTTAATCTTTGTCAGATTTAAGCACTAGGATGCGAGAAAATGGAAGGAAACAGGTGGGAACCGACTAAGGTTTGTATTTAGGAGCAAATACACGAGAGTGAGGATGAGAAATGCGTTTAAAACACTATTCATGTGTTTTTGTACTCTCGAGGGACAGTACAATCTTATTGGCCATGCCCTTGGCACAATACGGTCGTATGGGCCAAACCGTGGGCGGAAACCAAGGTTGGTTTCTGGTTTTTTTTAATGTGCATGACAATTAGCTAAGAAACAAACTTAGGATAAAATAAATGAATAGTCAAAGTGATAATATCCGTTATTATGCCCTCGCAAGCTGAACGTGTGTAACAATGTGAACCTTTAGACTAAAAAGTGCCAAATCGTGTAGCTGCCAACACTTAGGTCAATCTAAAGATGTTTTATGTGCCAGTTAAAAACTAGACTAGCTTTTAGAGATGTGGCACCAAGATTGTCATACCATATAGTGGGTAGACTACGCATTGTGATGCGAAGTTAATCAAACAAGTTGTGGGTGGTAGTGGGGATCTACGCGAAGTTAATCAAATGACTGATGCGAAGTTAATAAAAAAGGTATTTTACAATTCAGAATGTTTGGGGCTGAAATTGTTAATTACACCGACAGTTGTGATTAAGTAAGAGTATAATTATGTTTAATGTGTTTTATTTTATTTTTACATTTTTATTTAAAAATGCTAGGGTAGTTAGGGATTCCCCACCCATTGTGTTTAGGGTACTTTAGGGATTCAAATGACGTGACATGACATGGCGTGTATTGATTGGCTAATTTTTAGGATAATTAGTTACACCCCTCTACCCCAACATTCATTAGAAGTATTGAAACCACGGACTGGGCCCACAAGTCACAATGAATTAAATCCAATGGTTTCAAAGAGCGTTTAGTATTGATATCAAAAGATGAACGATGTCCTTTTTCAATTTAACAAGGATGGCAAATAGTGGGTTTGGGCAAAACCGAAGTAGCGGATAAAAAACCCAACTTATTTAAAAGGAAAACAATGTCAAAAGCCACATGTCCTAAACAATTGTGCTATAACTCATAAGAAGCTCTAGTTGGTTTATCTGAAATTACCACTAAAGCTTGAGGTACGTCATGAAGCACATATAGGCCGTTCTCACATTTCCTCTTGCCAAAGTTCGTCTCGCTACCCTATCTTGAATAGTAAAAAAAGGTAGAGAAAATAAGACATCCACGATTTATCGGTTGTGAGTACTCGTAGACAAAAGATTCTTTGTCAAATGAGGTATAACCAAAACATCACATAATCTAAGATTATCAGTAACCGACGATGTACCCGTATGAGATATAGAGATATAGATAAAGAATTACCATTACTGAAAAGCACTTTAGTTATTCGCATAATGGCCATCTTTTCTACACAATTGATAAACAGGAGGAGGCCGCCCACGTCCTCTACCATCTGAACAGCCACCACAATCGAAATTGTAGGAACGACCCCTACCACGGTTTTGGGAACCCGAAAATTGATTAGGTTGGGCAGAAAAAGTTGCTTGTTGAGTTCTATGTAACGAGCGTATGAAAAGCTCATGACTTTTTTCTTGAGAAAGTAAATCACGAAATCGGGGACAAGGAGAGTAAGATGATGAGAGGGAAGGAGAGTAATTCTTTACCGACGACAAGAAGAGTAAGGGGGCGTTTGGTAAGCCGGAATTCAATGGAATTCAACGGAATTGGAATTTGAATTCCATTCATTTGGGTGTTTGGTTAGTAAAATTCGTTGGAATTGGAATCCGAATTCCATTCTTAACGTGTTTGGTAGAGAACGGAATTGCAATTGGAATTAATTCCTTCAAATTCCCTCAAATGAAGGATTTCAAATTCCTTCCAACTTGAAAAGGAATTCAACTAAAGCAAATGGAATCTTCGACTACCGACCCTTGCGACTACTGCCGCCACCACTGTCGCCGCCACCCCCGACCATCCCCACCGCCGCTCGCCGCCCTCGCCACCTCCGCCAACCTCCGCATCCGACTTCGACCACCGCCGTCGACCACAAACAAAAATTCGACTATTTTTTCGAGTTTTTTTTAATGAAACGAGGTAAACGAAATAAACATTTTAGTTTTTTTAGTTTTTAGTTATTTTTTGTTTTATTATTTTTTATATTTTTCTTTATCTTTTTTTTGAGGGTTTTTTTTGCCTTATAAAAATCCAATTCCTTAATAATTGTTTTGTCAAATCAAATGTACTTAGGAATTTAAATTCCTTTAATAGATTCCAATTCCTTAAAATTCAAAATCCTTTGAACAAAATACAATTCCAAATCCAATTCTTTAAAATTCCAATTCCAACGAATTCCACGAACCAAACGCCCCCTAAGGGTGCTTTTGGTATGATGGAATTGGAATTAAGATTCCATTCCTTATTGTGTTTGGTTTGTATAGTTTGTTGAAATTGGAATCTGAATTCCATTCTTAACGTGTTTGGTGGAGAAATGAATTGGAATTGGAATAAATTCCTTCAAATTCCTACAAACAAAGGATTTCAAATTCCTTCCGAATTGTGAAGGAGTTCATCAAAAAGAAATGGAATCTTCCACCACTCACCGTCGTCGTCAAACCCCGACCACCGCCCCCGCCCAAGATCGTCGCCGTCCCCACTGCCCCCGACACCCCCGATCGCCGCCGACTGCTGACAACTGCCGTCGACCCCCGACCACTGACTACCACCCCGACCGCTGCTCAGACCTTCGACCCACGAACGCCGCCACCAACCGCCGTCACCTACCCCACCACCGCATTCTCCGCCAACCACCCGCCATTGCCACCCGACCCCCGTGCCGACTTGATATTCAAGGAAAAGATGTGAGAGTTTTGGGTTCTCAATGTGTTATAACGGTTGGTTTAAGGAGTATAACTGGTGACAAGACACATATTTGATATTCAAGGTCGGATACGAATGAGGATAATGAATTTAGTTTTGAAGTGGCTCTAAGGAGTAAAAGTGTCGGCTAACCGATTTGGATTCTAAAGATGAAATGCATTACTTGGAATAAATTTGATGACCAGGGTTTGATTAAGATGTAGTCTAATATGCTCAGGAGTTGTCGGTGGATAAGGGATTTCACAAACATTGGTCTAGGTCAAAACTTCACGTGACACGAACATCGTTACTACTGATAATATGATAGAGCACTTATATATAGGAAGTACATCGGCGTATCCACCATGCCCTTGTCATATCATATTAGTTTTGTTGTTATATATCACGATAGGTTTTAAGTTGTAACACACGATAGAATTCACTATGTTTTCCATGCGCTGATTTTTATAATTACGTGTGCACCTGTAGTTACTCGAATCATCGCATGGTCCGTATAGATCCTTCCGTCGTGTGTGGGTCAAAAAGGGCACAAATTCACTTAGTTCATGGCTATTGTTTTCACATATGAGTTGCTAAAAGGTAACTATGTCCCTAATAGGCAGGTCAGTTAGCAACTAAAGAGAAATAAGGTAGTATAACTTGAAGTCCCATAGTTTACTCATGTTTGAACAAGAATACGTCAAACACCGAGTTGTTTCAATGTGTTATGGTTTTCAACTTTGGTGAACAAAGACCATGCCTTGTGTGTAATAAATCAAATTGCATCATTTGTAAGCAGTTTAGTTTCGTGTATAATATATCACCCAAATTTCATGTATGATCTAGCGTCATGTAGCTTGTAGTCAACTAGGTTTCATGTGTAACGTGGACAACTTAGCATCATGTATATGGTAAGAAATGAATTTCATGTATAATGTTAACAACTTAGTATCATGTATTTTGTAAAAAAATAACTTTCATGTGTAATATAAACAATTTAGTATCATGTATATCATGTACTTTATAACCAAATGAGTTTCATGTTTAATATGGTCAATCTAGTATTATGTATCAAACAAACATTTGTTATGTATCATGTATATTGCAAACAACCGAGTTTCATGTATTATGTGCTCAATCCAATAGCATGTGTATTGCAAATAAACTACTTTCATGTATTATGTGATCGTGATGTGTATCTTCTGAACGTGCATACATAAGTTATTGAATTTCGTGTGTGACATATACTAACGAGTTTTGTATGTGATCAGGTGTTGCGGACAATCGTGTTGTTTGGCGTTCATGTATAATGTGGGTAGTTAGGTTCTAGCTTTTTAAATCTCGTTGAGGTTTGCAGGGAAGGTTATGTCTACGCGAAATGGGTCGTCTCTTAAAGTGGCAAGTATGCTCATACATTACTGAAAGTGCAAGATAATGAGGAGGTTCTGAAAAATATTCTGAGTAATGTGTTTATGAATAACCGATTTTGTTTGTAAGTAAGAAATTGTTCGCAGATGGATAGGAGGGTGAAAGTGAGGGGTTGAATAAGTAAATAGATAATTACACGAAAGCCTTTTTTATAAAAAAATATTTAAGAAGGTAGAGGTTAAATAACTTAAACCATGATTTACAATGGCTAAACAAGTAGTTGTATATTAATTTAGCTAAGGTTTAGAAATAATTAATTTAACGAGAAAAGTCATAATTATTTATCAATTTGAAATAATGCTTTTATAAAACAGGTTGTATTAAGTTTTCTCACAAGATGAAAATGTTTATAGAAAAATTATATTTCTGATACTACCTAAAGGTTTGATAAACGTTTTGTTTGAACAAAATAACAAGGTTGTTTAAATCAAATAATAGGATGATTTTTTTACGAAGAAGATTGCCGACATTGTACTAATTTATAGTGAATGAAGAAGATGATACTTGAGAAAATTTTGAATATGACGGGTGTAATTTGTACTCACTGTGTCAAATCAAAAAAAAATTAATAACATTATAGTGGTAATATAAAACTCATTATTCAATGCTAAAATGTTGAATATTATTCAAAACATAGGGAAATGGTTCTCAAATTGAAAATTTAAAGACAATAAATGGAAATTTCTGCTAACGTCTTAGGTAGCTTTTCACTAAGATGTAGATGAGCACTAAGACGAGCACCGCTATGGTTACTCGGGTAGCCGATCTGGCCTCAGCTCTAGCTGCTTCCGTGGGATTCTCCATCAGTTCTTTGTCTTTTTCGAGGGTGGAAATTTTCTCCTCTTGGCACCATATTTGATTTGCTAGGCTATCTATTCTTTGTCCTTGCAAGTCGTGCCTTATTTCGTGCTCCATCCCTTGCCTCGCAAACTCTGAGGTCCTCACATATTGGTGAAAGTCATCGATTGGAACTCCCATGGCACTAGTGGGTGCCATGGTATGCCTTGCCCAAGGGTTAGGATGATACGGGTCGGGCACCAGATACGGGTCTCTTAGTGGGGGTCGTAACTGAGTGTGTAGATGGGGTGTCTGATACAGGTTTCTGGGTGGAGGTGATTCAGATGCTCGAAGTATCGGGCCAGTGTTCCTAATATAATCTGCCTTTACGTCAAAATTTGGCCTAGCAGCTGCGGGTGTTGGTGACCGATACACGGGTGACCCGATGTCTTCTTCCTGATCAGATTCTGCTCCGGGACGGTATATGTAACATTCCCGATTTTCCGACCCTATTTTAATTTATTTAAATTAATAAAATAACGGTACATCATTAAACTTTGTACTTGTTCAAACCTGCACCTCATCAATTTTTAGCTAAACGTATTTTTAATCCGAAGTTTTAGAACTCAAATCACGTGGTAACACCTCCTAGAGTTAACTTAGTTAGTAATCCCGTTAGGTGTTCTGTTAAATCCTAACCAAGCTAATTCTGTCAAAGCTGAATTTGCAAGGGCTGATTTTGTACATAACCAGAAACCCTAGTAGGCACGGTCGCGCAACGTTTTGGCACGGTCGCGCCTCGTCCGGCACGGTCGCGCCTCGTCCGGCACGGTCGCGCCACGTTTTGGCACGGTCGCGCCTCGTCTGGAACGGTCGCGCCTCTTATAGGCACGGTCGCGCCTCACACCAGTTGAAACGTAAAAAAAACAGCCTTTAATTGCTGGACCGTTCGGTTTCGTAACCATTTCTCACATTAACAAACAATTAAGAGTTTAAATCATTTTCTTTATAGCCAATGAACCCGTTTTGATCGATCCTTTTCCAAAGTATCAAGACTCTCCTTTGTGACCATCAAATTCATCGTTTCATTGTAAATCCTCTCAACCAAGCAAACCAACACATTAATCGATCCTCCCTAAGGCTTCAGAAGACATCATTTTGGTCGGAGTTGCGGCAGAGAGCACCGGAGACCACACCCGCCGACGTCGGAACTTGTTCTACCCGTCCGCTATCAATTCGTCGTCCTGTCGGGTAATTGAAACCTTTCCCTCAGTCGATTTATTCTATAGATCAAAAGCCCCAAACTAATTTGGGCATTCAATATCGAAATCTACTTTAACCCGAAACCATATTTTCATTCAAAATAGTTTAATCAAATCCGATCATAAACATGTTTTAAACACAATTAATCTACACCAACAGACTCGTAATAACCTTGTGAATGAAAGCCCTATCAATTCCGACTCCATCAATATAAGGAGCAACCAATTCGTGTCTGTTTTGAAAGAGACACGGTCGCGCTAATCATCTAGTGCGGTCGTGCCTCGGGAGACGCGGTCGTGTTGACATACAACGCGGTCGTGCCTCCTGCTCAGACCCAGACATGCTCGCTGGCTAGTTCTGGTTGTGCCCCTGAAGCATAGACACGGTCGTGCCTGTCCGAGTCACGGTCGTGCCTAGTGTCTTGGCTAGTTGTCCTCTGTTTGACCAGCGCGGTCGCGCCCTGTCTCGATCGGTCGCGCCCGACCTAGCACGATCGTGCCCTTAGCTGGCACGGTCGTGTGTGTTGGCAGAATATTTATAACTTTTATCTTTTTTAAACCCATAGTATTTCAGATTAATTTCTAAAATAAAAGTGATTGAAATTATAAAAATCAGTATTATTTTATTTATAAAAGATCAAATGTTTAATCTTAAGATAAATGGAAATTATTTAAAAGTTCAAACATTTAATTTATAAATCCTACTCTTAAATAATATTTTAATGTTTAAGTTACATTTTTTTATAAATAAATGAATAAGTTAATAATTATTTATTTGATTTATAAGTAAACAAAAACATTTATTTAGTTATACTAAATTACATATAATACCTACATTATTTCCATAAACAATAATTATTTAATCTACTTAAGTAATTATCCCAAACTCAACATTTATTTAAAATGTTCTAAGAATATTCATTTCGAACCTTCTATTTTACTTTCAAGTACCAAATCACTAACTCCATCCAATTCAACCATAGACGTAGACTTAGACTATTGTGCATTATTAATGCAATATATATTACACTTTAGGTTATCTTGTGCATCTCAAGGATCATTATACTACTTAGTATTTGTGCTAGCTACGCCTTCGAAACATGTGAGTATTCACAACCCCTTTTTACTCTTTTACATTTTTGGGGTGAAGCATGAACACTATTCAACTTACATGTTTACATTTACGCAAACAACACAAGTACAAATCCTATTTACATTCATGTGTGCAAATTTGAGCTTTATGCCCGAGTGCTAGGTGTGCTAACCTCTTGTATGCTATTATGTGCAATCATTAACTTTTCAAGCCGACGGTTTTCAATGATAGATCTATTGAGTCTGACAAACCCACCCATGGTACGCGGTGATTGAAACCGACAACACACTTTGTTTTGCATGCTAGTTACAAGGTTTGATTGTACATTTGGTTACACAATAGCTGCTCCCCATAAATGCCTTATTTTATCATGTTTTGTAAAGGATTTGGTTTACAAACTATATGCTATCTATGTACAAACTTGTGTTATACTCACCAACTTTTTAGTTGACCTTATTTTATTCATGTTTCAGGTGCTTTCATATGAGTTTGATCAAGACATGCTACACATAGGCTTTGGAACTAGATAATCTTAATTCAAAAACAAATTGTATTTCATTATGTACATGGAATTTGATTCGTATTTGTTTGAATGGAATTTGATTTAACATATTACAATTTAGTCAACCTTGAGCTCATGAACAGTCTTACATGTCCCGCCCCGATGATTCCGCCATCGGTCGGGGTGTGACAGATTGGTATCAGAGCCAGGTTATAGGGAACTAGGTTATTAGACACTCTTGACCTAGACTATAACTTTAGGACACCCATACAATGCTATGCTACTACATGTTACATTATCAATTCATGTGTGATTATTTTTACATGTTATCCTAAGTATTTACACCATTCGATACAATACATGATGACTTATGTGTCACACTACTTGATAACTCTAATGCTTACACTCATTACTACCTACATGCTATATGATTATTTCCTATGTGAATATCTTCATATATTATACTATATGATTACATTACATGATACAATACTAAATAGTTTATGTGTCAACTTTTCCTTCTATTCATAGCTACCTACTTAAATTATTTAAAACACTATCCTAAGTTTAACACACACACATACACACCAAATTATTCATACACATTTAGACTCCCATACATGATACCATCACCCTTTATGAGCAAAGACTTGAATTATTGGGTCTAATGTCCACCAATAATAAACCAAGAAGCCCATCTATCCTACAAGAAGAAGAAGCCCACCAAAATGCATAAACCTTACTCTTGGACCTCAAGGCCCAGTTCACAACAATTCTCATCATAACCATGAGCCCAACAATAGTATTATTAATATATGATGACTGGAAGAGTGTGTAAGCCCACGAGGAATTCTGGCTAAGGAAAGATAGGGTACTTAAGTGTGTCTTAGTGATCCACCCCTCTTTCCTGGGAATTCTCCTTAGGGATACATTACTTATAGGTCAAGTGTATTTCTAAAATACTATCGTGAAGGTTCGGCGTTATGACTAGTCAAACTCTAAAACCCATAAGAACTTCTATATTTGACATTTCATATTTCATTATCACTTACAACTTTTTCATTGTTTTTCTGCTAGACATGGACTCCTACCCTCCTCCCTCCCCGGTTTACCGTCCTGGATCAAAATCTGATTAGGAGGAAGCTGCTGAGACACCCATGTATTGGTCACCAACACCCCCAATTGCTAGGCCAAGGTTTGATGTAAGGGCGGACTGGATTAGGAACACCGGCCCGAGACTTCGAACATCTGGATCACCCGCACCCAGAAACCCGTATTACACACCTCCCTCCACAATCAATTACCACCCCCACTAAGAGACCCATATCTAATGCCCGATCCGTACCATCCTAACCCTTGGGTAAGGCATACCATGGCACCCACTGGTGTTATGGGGATTCCAACCCATGACCTCCACCAATATGTAAGAACTTCAGAATTTGAGGGACATAGGATCGAGCAAGGAGTGATGCACGACTTGCAAGGACAAAGGATGGATAGCCTAGCAAACCAATTAGGGTCCCAAAAGGAGTTAATCTCCATCCTCGAAAAAGAAATACAAGCACATCGCACGGAGACCGCCAGGACTGAAGCCCGATCTGCTACTCGAGTGACTATAGCGGTGCTCATCTTGGCGATTATCTTCTTCCTAGTGGAAAGCTACCAGAGACGTTAGAAGGAGCTTCTACTGATTTCCTTTAAATTTTCGAATTGAGAACCATTTCCCCTATGTTTTGAATAATGTTAACATTTCAGTATTTAATCAATTCCATATATTTTAACTCTACAATTATTTTTCATTGATTTGACCCGTGGAGCGTAAATTACACCTGTTATATTTTCATCAAACCTTCTCAAATATTACTTCTTTCATTCAACATGATTTAGTACATTACCAACAATCCCTTTTATAAATAAATCATCCTATTTGATGATCTAAATAAAACATCACTATTTTGTTTAACAAAATATTTATTGAATTTTTAGAACATAAATTTTCCATAAAACTTTTCACCTAATAAGAAAATTAATGCAATCAATTTTATAAAAATATTTTTGTTTCTTCCTTTTGACTGATAAATAGTCATGATTTTTATTTCATTAAAGTAAATAATTCCAAATTTTGGCTAAATTAATATGCTACTACTTGTTTAACCAAAAGTTGAAATTTTAAATTTAAAAATATATATATATATATATATATATATATATATATTTTCTCATAAATTGCATATTCATTTAAAATATGCGATTTAATGATTTCACTACTTTATATGTGCACAACCAAAAACAATTTCCCACTTTTTATGTTCAAACAAAGACCCGTATTTGTAAACATAATTCCCGAATATTTTCAAAACCCCCTCGTTACCTCTCACTTGGCACTTCAAAAGACGAACCATACCACGTAGACGTTAACCCTTGTCACCAACATCAATGAGATTTGAGGACTTAAACCTAACCACCACATTATGAAAGTGCGCCAAACGACACGTTTGTCCGCAACACTCGAACCCATGCAAAACCCGTTAGTACACATCGCACGCGAAGTTCAATACTCACGTTCACAATATATTCAATGCAATCTTATGGTACATAAAACTCAATTATTCTCAATATATCCAATGCTATACAAATTACATGATACATGAAACTAGTTTGCCTACAAATCACAATTTACTCGATTGATTACGTAATGCACGAAACACATTTATTTGCAGTACACATGCTACTGGATTGAACACATGATACACGAAACTTAATTGTTTGCAATATACGTGATACATAAGAATTGCGTCATTGATGCATAGTTCTAGATTGACCACACTATACATGAAACTCATTTTGTTACAAAGCACCTTATACTAAACGGTGTACATTATACAAAATACATGATGCTAAGTTGCTAACACTATACACGAGATCCATTTCCTACAATACACATAATATTATGTGGTTTACATTACACATTAGAGCTTACTGATTTACAAAATACAAGACGCTAAATTATTTACGCTATATATGAGACCTGTTTGATTACAAACTACGTGACACTAGATCATACATGAGGATTGTGTGCTTACTATATACTCGAAACAAAATTTGCTTACAATTATTGCAATGGATTGATTACATTATACACAAGACATGGTCATGCACTTTGTACACCAAAGTTGAAGACCATAATACATTGAAACGACTCGGGGTTTGACGTATTCTTGTTCAAACACGAGCAAACTAAGAAACTTGAAGTGTTACTACTTTACTACTCTTTAGTTGCAAACTTACCTGATTAGGGACTTAGTTACTTGTTAGCGACTTTCTATGTGTAAACAATAGACGTGATCATAGCGAAATTGTACCCCCTTAACCACACACAACGAAACAATCTATACGGACCATACGATGATTTGAATAATTACGGGTGCACACGGAATTATGAAAATCAGCGCATGGAAACTATAGTGAAATTTTGTCGTGTGTTGTGACCTAAAACTTTTCATGATGTGTAACAACGAAACGGATGTAATGTGACGAGGGCATGGTGGATACGCCGATGGTACTTCCTATATATAAGTGTCCTATCATATTATCAGGAGTAGCGTTGTTCGTGTCACGTGAAGTTTGGACCTAGACCAATGTTTATGAAATCTTTTACCCACTAACAATTTTGAGCACGTTAGACTACATCTTACACAAACTCAAAATTTCAAAATCTCATCAAATTTGTTCCAAGTAATACATCTTACATCTAGAATTCAAATTGCTATTCGACAATCTTCTCCTTAAGTCCATTTCAAAAACTAAATTCATTGTCATCATTCATATTCAACCTTGAGTATCAGGCCTAAATCATATCAACGGTCAAACTCACCGAGAACCCAAAACTCCCACCCTTTTTCTTGATTTTTAGTAGCCTCCATTAGTTAAATTTCGGGATGAAATTCCCTTAACATGGGGAGACTGTAACATTCCCGATTTTCCGACCCTATTTTAATTTATTTAAATTAATAAAATAACGGTACATCATTAAACTTTGTACTTGTTCAAACCTGCACCTCATCAATTTTTAGCTAAACGTATTTTTAATCCGAAGTTTTAGAACTCAAATCACGTGGTTACACCTCCTAGAGTTAACTCAGTTAGTAATCCCGTTAGGTGTTCTGTTAAATCCTAACCAAGCTAATTCTGTCAAAGCTAAATTTGCAAGGGCTGATTTTGTAAATAACCAGAAACCCTAGTAGGCACGGTCGCGCCACGTTTTGGCACGGTCGCGCCTCGTCTGGCACGGTCGCGCCTCTTATAGGCACGGTCGCGCCTCACACCAGTTGAAACGTAAAAAACAGCCTTTAATTGCTGGACCGTTCGGTTTCGTAACCATTTCTCACATTAACAAACAATTAGGAGTTTAAATCATTTTCATTATAGCCAATGAACCCGTTTTGATCGATCCTTTTCCAAAGTATCAAGACTCTCCTTTGTGACCATCAAATTCATCGTTTCATTGTAAATCCTCTCAACCAAGCAAACCAACACATTAATCGATCCTCCCTAAGGCTTCAGAAGACATCATTTTGGTCGGAGTTGCGGCAGAGAGCACCGGAGACCACACCCGCCGACGTCGGAACTTGTTCTACCCGTCCGCTATCAATTCGTCGTCCTGTCGGGTAATTGAAACCTTTCCCTCAGTCGATTTATTCTATAGATCAAAAGCCCCAAACTAATTTGGGCATTCAATATCGAAATCTACTCGAACCCGAAACCATATTTTCATTCAAAATAGTTTAATCAAATCCGGTCATAAACATGTTTTAAACACAATTAATCTACACCAACAGACTCGTAATAACCTTGTGAATGAAAGCCCTATCAATTCCGACTCCATCAATATAAGGAGCAACCAATTCGTGTCTGTTTTGAAAGAGACACGGTCGCGCTAATCATCTAGCGCGGTCGTGCCTCGGGAGACGCGGTCGTGTTGACATACAACGCGGTCGTGCCTCCTGCTCAGACCCAGACATGCTCGCTGGCTAGTTCTGGTTGTGCCCCTGAAGCATAGACACGGTCGTGCCTGTCCGAGGCACGGTCGTGCCTAGTGTCTTGGCTAGTTGTCCTCTGTTTGACCAGCGCGGTCGCGCCCTGTCTCGATCGGTCGCGCCCGACCTAGCACGATCGTGCCCTTAGCTGGCACGGTCGTGTGTGTTGGCAGAATATTTATAACTTTTATCTTTTTTAAACCCATAGTATTTCAGATTAATTTCTAAAATAAAAGTGATTGAAATTATAAAAATCAGTATTATTTTATTTATAAAAGATCAAATGTTTAATCTTAAGATAAATGGAAATTATTTAAAAGTTCAAACATTTAATTTATAAATCCTACTCTTAAATAATATTTTAATGTTTAAGTTACATTTTTTTATAAATAAATGAATAAGTTAATAATTATTTATTTGATTTATAAGTAAACAAAAACATTTATTTAGTTATACTAAATTACATATAATACCTACATTATTTCCATAAACAATAATTATTTAATCTACTTAAGTAATTATCCCAAACTCAACATTTATTTAAAATGTTCTAAGAATATTCATTTCGAACCTTCTATTTTACTTTCAAGTACCAAATCACTAACTCCATCCAATTCAACCATAGACGTAGACTTAGACTATTGTGCATTATTAATGCAATATATATTACACTTTAGGTTATCTTGTGCATCTCAAGGATCATTATACTACTTAGTATTTGTGCTAGCTACGCCTTCGAAACATGTGAGTATTCACAACCCCTTTTTACTCTTTTACATTTTTGGGGTGAAGCATGAACACTATTCAACTTACATGTTTACATTTACGCAAACAACACAAGTACAAATCCTATTTACATTCATGTGTGCAAATTTGAGCTTTATGCCCGAGTGCTAGGTGTGCTAACCTCTTGTATGCTATTATGTGCAATCATTAACTTTTCAAGCCGACGGTTTTCAATGATAGATCTATTGAGTCTGACAAACCCACCCATGGTACGCGGTGATTGAAACCGACAACACACTTTGTTTTGCATGCTAGTTACAAGGTTTGATTGTACATTTGGTTACACAATAGCTGCTCCCCATAAATGCCTTATTTTATCATGTTTTGTAAAGGATTTGGTTTACAAACTATATGCTATCTATGTACAAACTTGTGTTATACTCACCAACTTTTTAGTTGACCTTATTTTATTCATGTTTCAGGTGCTTTCATATGAGTTTGATCAAGACATGCTACACATAGGCTTTGGACCTAGATAATCTTAATTCAAAAACAAATTGTATTTCATTATGTACATGGAATTTGATTCGTATTTGTTTGAATGGAATTTGATTTCACATATTACAATTTAGTCAACCTTGAGCTCATGAACAGTCTTACATGTACCGCCCCGATGATTCCGCCATCGGTCGGGGTGTGACAGTATACTGGGGAGGAAGGAGTGTAGGAGTCCATGTCTAACAGAGAAACAATTAAAAGGTTGTAAGCGATAATGAAATACTGAGTGTTAAATATAGGAGTTCTCATAGGTTTAGAGTTTGACTAGTCATAACACCGAGTCTTCACAATAGTATTTTAGAAGCACACTTGACCTATAAGTAGTGTATCCCTGATGAGAATTCCCAGGAAAGAGGGGTGGGTCACTAGGACACACTTAAGTACCCTGTCTTTCCTTAGCCAGAATCCCTCATGGGTATACACACTCTTCTGGCCATCGCGCACTAATAACACTAATGTTGGGCTCTTGGTCATGATGAGAATTGTTATAGACTGGGCTTTGAGGCCCGAAAGTGTGGTTTATTTATTCCAACATGTTTCTTCTTCTTGAAGGATTAAGTGGGCTTTTTAGTTTATTATTAATGTATATTAGGCCCAGTAGTTTAAATTTTGCTCACAAGAGATGATGGTATCATGTGTGAGATTAAGGGTGCATGAAGAATTATGTGTGTATAAGTGTGTGGTGAAACTTAGGATAGCACCAAATGAATCAATTAAGTAGCATGTAGGTAGCAATGTTTATAAACACAAGAGTTATCAAGTAGTGTGACACATAGACTATTAGGTATTGTATCATGTGATGTAATTACTTAGTATAACATGTAAAAATATTCACATAATGTAGTAATCATGTAGCATATAGTAGTATGGCATAATGTGGGTGTCCTAAGGTTATAGTCTAGGTCAAAAGTGTCTAATAACCTAATTCCCTATAACCAAGGCTCTGATACCAATCTGTCACACCCCAACCGACGGCGGAATACGTCGGGGCGGGACATGTAGACTGTTCATGAGCACATGGTTGACTATATTGTAATATGTTTAAACATCACATTTCCTTTCAATAAAATCCAACAAAGTACATGAAAATGAGAAATACATAACAAGTTCTTTTTAAATAACTAGGTCCATATCTTAAGTGTAGCAAGCTTGTTCAACTCAAACATTCGTACCTGAAACATGATTAAAACAAGGTCAACTAAAAAGTTGGTGAGCATACATAGGTTTTGACTCTAAATAGTATCAAAGTGTTGTGTGTATACAATCCATACATATCATGGTTAATAAGGCAATTATGAAGAATAACTATTGTGTAACCAAATTGTACAATCAAACCTTTGTAACTAGCATGCAAAACAAAATGTGTTGTCGGTAACAATCACCCTAACTGGGTGGGTTTGTCAGACTCAATAGATTTATCATTGTTAACTGTCGGCTTGTATAGTTAATGATTGCACATGTAAATTGCACACAAAATGTAGTTAACACACCTAGTACTCAAACATAAGGCTCAAATTGCACACATGAATGTAGGGTGGAATTGTATTGCGTAGTTTGCAAACATTGTATATTTGTATTCATGTTCCACTCCAAAAATGTAAATTGTAAAAAGGGGCTATGTAAACTCACCTTGTATCAGTTGTGTAGATAACACGAGCAATAGGTCTGACAAGTGACCTTGAAATCACAGAATTAACCTAGAGTGGATTGTATGATCTTGCATTAGTTAACATGCACAAAGTCTAAAGCGAGGCCTAGAGTTCAACAGGTTTTGATGTGTGGATTTGAACAAAGATTGAGTCATATGTAATTAGATAATAGTTTGGTATGAAAATTGTAGGTTCAAAATATGTTTGAAAAATAATTATTGTGTTAGAGTTTAAGTGTAAATAATTTAAATAAATAAATTCTTTCTATTTATTCAATTATAAAAGTATGTCAAAAAAATATGAAGGGTTAAATTATATATATATATATATATATATATATATATATATATCTTTTTAAATGTAATTTAAATGTTAGAGAATTAATGTTATAACAAGATAATCCATATTAAAGGAACAATTCCCTTTTTATTTATTTGACATGTTATTAAAATGACGAGTCTCAAAAGTGGGTAAATAAGAATGTATTTATTAATACATATAGGAATTTGTTTGATATGTTTAAACCTTGACTAGTATATATATTTTCTTGAGAAAGGAAATAAAAAAAAAGAAAATATAATGGTGTAATGGTATCAAATGGTTATGTAGAATTTATATAAATCTTATCGAAATTTGCAATTTAAACGACTAGTTTAAAGGCTTTATTTGTAAAATAATTATTTTATTTAAAATAACATTTTAGTGATTTTTATATTAGAAATATAGTTTTAAAACATTTTAAATTGTAAAAATAATTGTTTTCCTTGAAGATTTGTTAATTATCGTACTAAATCAGTTCTATAGGGTGTAGGTTTCATAAACTAATTTTTATAAAGTTTTTGAGATGGTAAAACTGCTTCAAAAAAATAATTGAGGGCCACCCGGCTCGAACCCGGGTGGATCCTGTATGGCAGAAGCTATCTACCTCTAGACCCAAGGGTCAGTGGTGATAGAACCCGTATTTAATTCAATTTTACTGTGAGGTCAGAGAGGAAACGAGGTTGGGTATTACTTGAAGGTAAAAAGGATGCGGGCATGGGTCTCGAACCCGCAACCAAACGTGTATGTGTCAAGTGATTTAACCGGTGGGTCTAGGCGAATGCCTTGACAATAAACGGGTGTGAAATTTGAAAAACCCTTACAAACCCAAGCCCCTTCGTCCCCAATGCGTATCCCGGAACCCTAGCTACCCAAATTGACCCGACTCAGTCAACGATCGCACTCGGAGTCATAGGGCTTTCATTCCTAGGATCCAAACGAAACTACAGGTACACGAATTACCTGCAATGATTGCGTATAGAGGACGAACGACAGAAATTTTAGGCTTGGTGCTCTTTGATCTTGACAGCACTTCAGAGGTGCAATGTTGGTTATGAGAGAGGTTATGATGTTCGTGAAAGGGTTGGCGCATATGAGGGAGTAATTCAAACACATTAATTTCACCTAAAATGTTTGATTCGATCCGGATTAGATGGGAATAGTTGTCAACATGAATTACGCGTTTATTCGTTCGATTTGTGATGAATTGGGTCGTGTTCAAGGTCTAGATTCATGCGAGAATAATCAGGGAATGATTTGCAAACTTTAAACACGTTAAATTTTCATGATTTGGAGATCATTTAGGCTCAGTTTGACTCTGAATAATCAAACCGGGTTGAAATTCAAGTTTGGTCGCGATTAGGTAATTTGATCCGATAGTTTGGTCTTAGAGATGGTCTGGAATCAATCGGGCATACAAGGCATCTCCTCAGATCATGGGTTTCATTGATTGTGAAGTGAATTTGCATAAAACTCGATATTGTTGACTTTTAGAAGTCAAAGTGATGACTATTGGGTTCAAAGGCTTGAATAGGTTCAATTTGGGGGTTCAAGGTTTAGTGAGGAGGTCCAAGGCTCAATAAATTGAGGTTTTTGTTTATAAAATAGTTTTTATTAAAACTTGTACTAAAAACTAAAATATTATTTATTTTATTTCAAAACTATTTTATATTGAAAACTCCATCTTTAATATATTATAAATTATGCAAAAAGGTTTATTTGATATAATACATATATATATATATATATATATATATATATATATATATATTTATAATTACGCACATATGTGTGTATGTATATAAAGAGACATAAATACGTAATTAAAACTCAAAATTATTAAATCAAAGTATATATATTAATAGATGCTTATATAAATATACATACATACGTCATATATATATATATATTATAATAGAAAACCATATGTTATTGTAAAGTTGAAATTTAAAAATTTATATAATGTGACATAAGGTGGTTGGGAAAACCATGGATAGAGTGTTATTATTCCATAACAATAAAATGAAAATTATATCAGAAAACCATGGATGTTACACTATTCTCTGAAAAGGTGTCCGCCAATAAGAAAAGAGAAGAGGAAGAAGCATGGCATACTGACCCTTAAAAGGGGGCCCACTCTAACAGAACAAGGTATAAATAGAGGAAGAAAATGTAAAGCACGAAAGCTATTTCCCTAATTTCTCCCTTTCTCTTTCTCTCTCTCTCTCACTTTAAACCTCCATTATCAGAACTTACTCTCACGTCGAAGGGTTATTACAGGGAGTATGCCCTCCCTGTGATGCCCTAACGGTCTGTTTCTTGTGCAGAACCTGATTGACCATTAACCGGAGGAAGTCATATCGGACGTGGCGAGAGCTATTTTGCTTAGCCGGTCATGGGAGCTGACATTGACACTTTAACCTGAATCCTGAATCTATACAGAATTGTATTCAAGTGATTGATTCATTCCGTAATTGAGATACAATATTTATAGGAATAAAAATAAATAAAAGTCCTAACAACTAGGAGATTATACAAAATTCAAATACAACAAGATATGATATAGGTAAGGTTAAAGTGGGATGGTTTTATTCTTAATATATCCCCGCAAGATGGACGGTCGAGGAGTAAGTCCAATCTTGGAAAGATTCATGTTACTTTGTTTCTGGTGGGGAACATCCGTTCTTACTTAGACCCCGCTTTCATCTTCCCGTCGCATATCAAGTAAAATACATTGACGCTTTAACAACCCGAATCCTGGGCTTTTTCTCAATTGATGGCAAGAGGGGGAGACTTCGAGAAGGTTCGAAGCGGGAAGAACGAACTCGGAATAATGAAACTTTTCATGGAGATATGAGCCTCGAAAAATACATCAGTTACTTTCTGACGGTGCATACATTTCGTTCATTCTGATGATGCATACGTTTCGTTCATGTTCTTTTCCTTTTCTCTTCTTTATCCCCTAAAATTGTATATTTTTTATGTATGTAGTTGGTATGTGGGTTGCTCCCCTAAATGAATCTGTTATAGAATTTGATATTTATTTTAATGTGTTTATTGGTTAATGTGGTTTTTATTGGTATAGTTAACTCTCCGTGTGTTTCTTCTTGTTTTTTTCTTCTTATCATCATTTTCGAGTAATGTGATCTGTTCATCTTGGAAGGTTGTTTTGTTTGGGATGCCATAAAAATGGTCTTGAATTTGATTTTGAGAGTTCTACCATTGTTCTTGTCTTGTAGTTTATTAATAACTAGGCTATAGACCCCTGCAGAATAATAAAAAATATATATTGTCATAAATAAAAAATATATATTGTCATAAAATGTGTAACTGATATTTACTATTTGTTTATAATAGAATTACATAATTCATCAACATAATAAAAAAAATTACATACATAATTAGTTTTTATGACATAAAATAAGAAATAATGAAAATAAATTACAAATCACAAATCTCTAAAGTCTTCTTTGTAAACAACATTTGTTGTTTTTGATAGTTGGCCGTCTTTATCAAGGATCAATAGCTTAAGTCCATCTTTACTCTTGACTCTGGACAATGCTACATATAGTTGACCATGCGTAAAAACTGGTTATTTGAGGAATAAACCAACCCTACATAGCGTCTTTCCTTGACTTTTATTTATCGTCATGGTAAAACATACGGCAAGAGGAAATTGTCTTCTTTGAAATTTGAAGGGAATCCTCTTGTCTGACGGGATTAAGCGGAATCTGGGGATAAAAATGTGATCCCCAATATTACTGCCAGATATTATTTGTGCCTCGATAACACGATCCCCTAATGATATCATCTGTAGTCTAGTTCCATTGCATAATCCATTTTTTTTTATCAATATTTCTTAATAACATTACAGAAACACCGACTTTAAGTAATAATCGACGGTTTGGCAAACCTGAAACTTTAAGTTCATTTAGGACATCCGGTGAGTATAAACTTGGATCAAAAGTGTTATTAAGATGCTCTAACTCCGATATACTATCAAAACTTAGATATTCTTTTTCTTCTCCGGTAAACAATGAAAGCAACCGATCGTTAATTTCCTGAACGACTTCATTAGTGGGTGCAAGTATGGCTCTGTCTTGAAAATATTCTGAATTACTAATATTTTGAAGAATGGAAGGATAGACAAAGTAAAAGAAGTTAATGGGAGAAATGAAAAGAAGTGAGAAGTGCACATTGATATTGATATTTTCATAATAAAAAAGAAAGTAAAAGAAGTAATAGACATACCTTGATTCAAGCTTTAAGCTAATTGCAGATGATACCGCAACTGAGCTATGTAACAAAATGGATGGCAGAAGAGAAAAGAAAAGAAGTGATTTAACAATGAAGTTTTGTTTTGCTATTTATAGAGTTTTTAAACGTTTATTTATGGAATTAGTTTAATTATCAAATCATTTCTTTAAATAAAAAATCAAACATCTAACAACTTAACATATATACAGCACTTTAAAATTAGGAACTTTGCCAGTGAATCTCGTAAACAATGAAACAAATATTTAAAACAAACAAATTAGGGAAGTCAAACAAAGTGAAAGGAAAGTTTAAAAAGTAACACATATTTTTTTATATTGAAAGTCGTAAATAATGAAACAAATTATTGTATGAAAAGGAAAGTTTTAATTTAGTAAAAAATTAACATATATGCAGCAACTTAAATACACGTATTGATTAAAATTACATGGAGAAACACAATTGTATAACCTATTGATTAAAATTACAAGCCATCAATGATTTAAATTAAAGTTCAAACATTGATAAAGTTCAAATCACAACATAAACCAAATCATATTACTATTACTAGTTTAAAATCCCGTGTATTACACGGGTTGAATAAATAAAATATTATATACATAGTAATAAAAAAATTATATTTTTAAAAACCCGTGTAATACGCGGGTTGAATAACACGGTGTATACATCGGTTGAATAAAATAACTTCTTTTAAAATCATTATTCAAGAGGAGAAAGATGTGGGAAAATGATAAAACTGAAGCAGAAAGTGACCCGTGTCAATAGGTTTTTTTATTTATTAATACAAAATTATTATTTAAAATCATTATTTAATAGGTGAGAGAAGCGAAAAAATTAATATTTAATAGGAGAGAGAGGTGGAAACATAAGGGTGAGAAGTAACCAGAGAATGACAGACACGTGTCCCTCATGGTTTTCCTTTATTATATATTATATAGTATAGATATCAAACCACCTCTAAAACTTCATGAGTTATTCAAGTAACCATAAAATCTAACTACAGCTAAAACTGTGAACAAACACACGGCATAACAACATCCACCTTAAAAACAGTTAATTGTTTATAGTTTGTATCACCTAAATGACATAGTCTAAAGTTGGTTTGAAACATTGTTTAGAATCAACGTACCTTCTGAGATGCTGAAATAAAAAATGCAGCTGTCACAAACAGATATTTGATTGAAATGCATAAAGTCGGGCCAGCCGAACACAACATATCTTTTGCAACCGGCTGGCATCTTGACCGTCACGCTAAATTGCAAGTCCTCTCCTTCAAGACTCTTCACAAGTATCATTTTAGAAACATCAACTGAAGCCAATTGACCAACTTTGACAGGAAGTCACTGTCATAGTTTATGAACAAATACAAAACAAATAAAATAAAGTCAACAATCAAACATAAATCAACATAATAAATGAAATTGTTAATGCTTTATAAAGTGAACTACTAAAAACAAACTTACAAATATCTTTTTGACAGATATAGTGAACGAATAATGAGCATCATCATTAGCGTTTTATAACCTTCTCGCAATCATTCATTCTGAATCAATGCCTTTTGAATAGATTTGGAGAATCACGATAGTCGCCATCAATAATAGGAAAACAAGTGATCTTTTACGTATCGGATAAAACTAAAAAATTAGATTATAAAAAAATCATATAATAGATAAGGGTAGAATGATAATAAAGTAACAAATTATTTAAATCTATACTATCTAATAAAAGAAAATAATTTAGAACACATGTCACTCTTATATTTAACCTCACCTTTGTTTTCCCGTCCATTGTCCATTTACCCGTATACATCTTATTAGGGTGTTGGGGGCGGGATACCCGCGTATGATCGAGTATGTGAGAGGGGACCGGGTAAGGGGGGGTACACTGCCCCCAATGAATCGAGTAGAGGCGGGTTAAATAGCCGAGTAGTATGGAACGAGTATATTTACTCGGATGAAGCCACCCTCTCTCCACTCTTTCTCTAGTGGACCCCACCACTCCCACTCACACCATTTCTATTTATTTATTTTTTATTTTTTAAAAAGTGGGTGAGTAAATGAGTAGGTGTTTCTAATGAAATCTGGATAAATGAGTAAATGAGTAATTTTAAGATGGTAAAATTCTATTGGACAGTTTTGATGAGTAAATGAGTAATGAGCTTAATCCCCCAACACCCTTACCCATTCCGTTTACCCTTGAGAAGAACCCTAATTTCAACTTCATTCTAGCCTGTCGCCTCAACCCATTCCTCTCCCGTTCCTTTCCATTGATCTTCTAACCCTAAAGATTGAAGATGGCTTCGTTTCTTAATCTGCAATTGCTACAGTTTCTCAGTCAGCTTACATCGACGATTTTGCGCCTAATGATGAAGTGATGATCGATTTTTCCGGTCGGTTTCCTGATTATCAACCTCTGTTTTACCGGCATGCCTTGTAAGATTTTTTAATCTCGATTTTTCCGTCGGTTTCTGTGTTTTATTTTAGATTTTGTTTGATGGCTTGGTGCACCATGATAGGGTAGGTAATAGTGTCTCCTTTGCATCTGATAAGGAGACGCATCTGCCTTCACCGGCCGTTGGGGTTTTTTATGCAGAATTTATCTGAGATTTTGTTTGATGATCGCTTTATGTTTGCTCTAATGAAATTAACTGATTGAAAAGGTTGATTTAGGAAGAGCTTAAACCCCAATTTGTAGTCTACTACCAGAATTAGGGCTTATGTAAACAGAATTTATCCATTGAATTATGATAAAGTGTTGTTACATTTGGATGCTCACTGAGTAGAATTGTTCTTCTTTTGAGTAGGTTTACTGGTACAATAGTTGCAGTTGAAGCCATATCTCCTCAGCAGAAAGACTCTAAGTGGCGATCATTGAAGGTTAAAAATTACTTATATAACATAATGGATTAATAGATGCTTTGTTTACATACACGATTTGTCGATAAACTAAAAGGTCAAACCTTTCGTTGGTGAGCCGACTTTTCTTATTTATTACCTTATTAGAGCATTCACAACCCGTTTGGTATAATTATGTGAGTGAGTTTTGTATATTTTATGGAGTGGTTTAAAGTGGTTGTGAGTGGAGCAGAGAGAAAAGATATAAGGTTTTTGTAAATATAAGGATAAAAGTAGATAAGGAGAGAGAAAAGTAGAGATAAAAGGTAGAAAAGTAGTGTTTTTTAGTGTAATTACAAGGATAAGGATATGGAATATAAAGAACGAGCTGGGAATGCTCTTATATCCAATATGCATGTTATTAACCTCATCTAATTTGTTTCAGACCCAACATGTTCAACTGTAACAGCTCTGTTGAGTTGTACCCATGAAGGACAAAGGGATTCGTTGATCATACAGTAGTCATGGTGATCTTCTTGCCAAACATCTCACATAAACTGAAATGTTTTTATTTATTTATATCAACAATGTATTTCAATTCATAAATACTTTGATTGGCTGCAAATTTTCTCTAAAGTGAAACAGGAATGAGTTTATTTTTCATCAAATGTAATCAGCAACACTCATTTTCAATTAAAAATTTCATGACTATACTAATTACAAAGTCAATGTATTAAAAACATCCACATTTAATCATTGTTTATAAATCTTTCTGGTGATTTGTTGGTATATATAATATTTACTCATCTTAATATATAATATTATCGCATTTTGGATTCTCAAAATGATTTAACTGTCTTTTCATAATGATTGTGTTTCATAATGATTCTATTAGATGTTGAAGACGATTCAAGAACAAAAACACAATGGAACTAAAAGAATTAATAAAGAGATTTTGATTCATCAATAAAACTAAAAATATTTATTAGTATGTAATGAGTGGGATTTTAGTATGTTCGCCTTTAAAAAAATGATGATTGATAACTAACAAATAAAACAGTTTAACACTAAAATTTTAATAATTCTAATTATACTTGCGTATAAACTTTGTATAAAACTATTTATTTTATTAAAATATTTTTATTATTTAAGTTTTTCTCTAAAATATGTGATTACGTATCCTAAATTCAATATTTTATATTAATACTAAGTTAGAATCTCGTGTATTACACTGATTGAATAAATATAATGTTAAATACATAGTAATAAAAATTTATATTTTTAAAATCCGTGTAATACACGGGTTGAATAAACCCGTGTATTACATGAGTTGAATAAAATATAACGTAATCTTTTAACACACACACTTGTCAAAATGGAACAATGTGAATATATATAAATATATGATTAAAAGTTTTTTATTTGAATCTTAGCTAGCTATAAATTTATTTTCAGTTTGTAGAGTTAATGAAAATATGATTGAACAGATTAATTGATGATAAACACATTTTTAAATTAAAAATGTGTAGATACAAATTGAACAAATAATTAATTTAGTTACCTAAAATAATGGTGTTGATTATTAATAGGAGAGAGGAGCGAGAAAATGAGAATGAGTAGGCCTAGAATTGTGACAACTGTCATCCTATATTACTTGTTTATTATGTAGTATAGATAACCTTAAAAGATAATGGGTCGGTCGTCAATAGAAGCCATCGACAAAGCCCTTGTTTGTGTTTACTAACGGATTTTCCATCTTTCGATTAAACTTAGCATTGGTGGGTTGGTTGAGTGTGTTGTGCTTAAACTCTTTCCTTGCTACTGGTCGTAGGTTTGAACTCTGCGCCCGACACTTTTTCTTTTGTTTTTATGTTACTTTTTTCCTTTTATATTTCTTATTTGTTTTCTTAGTTTTGATTTACTTTTTTTTTACGAACGTGCAATAACAGAGTCATATTTACGCCTCAAATTTCTAAACTCTCAACTTTACCCCAATAATATATATACACTGATGTGGATTGGAATCTAGGGTTTGACACATCAGGGTTTTTTCTTATTTTATATTCGTTTGTAAAAAATATTTTTTTTATAATTCTGTTTTTATTTTTTTCTAGGTTACTAACTTATTTCACGAATCTGTCATTTCAATGTTAACTTCTATTTGTGACACAATCTATCTATTTTTCGATATCCATAACCAAGTCACGACAATTTCATACGTGTCTTTTGTATTATTAGTCACATTATTTTTACCATTGCAACACGCATATCTATGTAAATAAGATTGCAAACCCGTCACCTTTTTTTTTTTTTTATCATTAATCTCTAGTTAATACTTATTTTTGAAAAATGTCGTCGATTTGAATCTTTATATATAAAAGTGGGGCCGCAGGTCAGTCAAGTCCACGATCAACTCCTCGTTTGGGCTTCTTGGCCGTGCTTAACGCGTCTGACACGTGGCGCAACACTATTGGTTTAAACAAGTGCAAACCCTCCCTCATTGGTCAGAATTTCTCAAATCCACGTAGCCGGACAGCCAAGATTTCTAATCGAACGTCTGCTATAAACTATAAAGTATAAACTCCGTCATTGCCGCGGCCGGAGATATCGATTCCACGGTGCTTTTGATCGGAGTGTGATCGTCTCCGACCGATCTTCACGCTGCTTCTGAACCGAAACATAGATTTCGATCAATGGCGCATTGTAGATCGAAATTCTTCTTCGTAATCTACTTATCAATCTTACTGATTGCTAATGCCGCGTAAGTGTTCTCTATTTTCCTCAAATTTCACTTCATCTTCATCCTCGTGTAATGTCTAATTCTTCTATTTAACTAATTGCTACAGTAAAAGCTATTATGACATACTTCAAGTTCCTAAAGGTGCGTCGGATGATCAGATTAAACGATCCTATCGAAAGCTCGCGTTGAAATATCATCCGGATAAGAATCAAGGAAACGAAGATGCTAACATCAAATTTGCTGAAATTAACAACGGTAAATCATCAATTCATCATACATTCATACATGCCTCGTTTTGCATTGGTTCCGGTGGATGTAAAGCTTAACGTTTTGTGCTTTTTTTTTTAATTTCAGCTTATGAAGTGTTGTCGAACAGTGAGAAGAGGAGTATTTACGACCGATACGGTGAAGAAGGTCTGAAACAGCACGCTGCTGGTGGCGGAGGGGGCGGAGGAATGGATATTCAGGATATATTTAAATCGTAAGATTTTGCTTTTAAAATTTGTTAGAACAGTTTCGAGCTACAGTTATTTATTTGCGAGAGTCATCATTACATAATAGTTATTTCTGGCATTGATTTTACGGGTAGGTTAATCCAAATCTAGTTAAGAACAATGTTGCTTCCTCCATGTGTACGGGTAGTTTACTTCTATAGAACTTAATGCTTCGGTTATGAGTAGAAGTGATCCAGAACAGGTTTAGGAACCAACCTGAACCGAAAACAAAACCGGTGTAGGTGAAATTGGTTTGTAACCCTATAGGCTGAAACCGGCTTGACCCGAACCGGTCAAAACTCCCTCAAGAACAGTTTTCAACCCGGTTTTAAACTGCTCAAACCCTCCCAATAACCGGTTTTGACTTTTGTTGACCAAACGATAGCTGGTTTTAGGGTTTGAAACTGATTTCTGCATCTGTAGTTATGAGTGTAGCATATAAATAGAGATTCATTGTAATGGTTTAGAGAAGTTTTGATATTATAATAAACTCTCTCCTATTTAGGCTTTAGTTTTAAAAGGCGAGAAGTGCAGCGAAGGGCAAAGCGTAAAAACGGTGAGCTATTCGTATGCGAGGCGCAAAGAGATTATATAATTTTCTTTATATATATCATAGTTTTTAGCATCCCCTACCCAAAATTTAACTATAAAAAGTTTTATATATGTTTTAACATATAAATTACCTACATGTACAGCCTAAAAAGCCCGATGTACAACATTCTACTACACAAAAAACGACCATGTTCATGAGGTGTGCGCCTCAGCTGCGCCATGCCAAAAAATAGTGCCTCAGCTACGCATTTCGTTTACACGGGCCTTAAGTCACCAGAAGCGATGCCCTCTGCGCCTGAGGTTGCCTCGCGCCTCAGGTGCGCTTTTTAAAACCAAGAATAGTAATCACATAATAAGTTTTTACAAGTAATCCAAAACACCCCTACATACTACAATTTTGGCGTGATCTTTTTGCTGACTTCATGCTACATTTCATCATTTAGGACATACATCAGCTTTCACAGATTTATTAAAGATAATACTTGTACATTTTGTAGGTTTTTTGGTGGTGGAGCAGACCAAGAAGAGGAGGATCGAGTGGCAAAAGGTGATGATGTAATTGTTGACTTGGATGCTTCATTGGAGGATTTGTACATGGGCGGGTCACTAAAGGTAGAGAAATTTTACTGACTGGATTACAAATTTGAGATCTCTTTATTAATGCAATGTTAACTGTTATTAATGCAATGTTTTTATCAAATGATTTTTAACATAATGACACGCGCTTGCTAGTTTGCCGCCTTTTCTTTCCACTGGTATTTTTCTAATCCTATGGTTGAACTTAACTAGATTTGGAGGGAGAAGAATATTCTAAAACGCGCTCCAGGGAAAAGACGATGCAACTGCAGGAACGAGGTTTATCACCGACAAGTTGGTCCAGGGATGTTCCAACAGATGACAGAGGAGGTATTTTTGAGCAAACATTCTTATAAAGATCCTTAGTTTTTGTTTCATGGCTGGCAATCATTATACATATGATGTTTTTATTATGTTGTTTAGGTCTGTGAGCAGTGCCCTAATGTAAAGTATGAAAGGGAAGGCAACTTTATCACTGTAGATATTGAGAAAGGAATGCAAGATGGACAAGTAAGCTGTTAATTCATACTTAAAGATAATTTACCATTTTAATTAAAGACATTCTGGTTGAATTCACTGTTCAAAATGGTTCTGATGATTTTAATCCTCACAGGAAGTGGTCTTTTATGAGGAGGGTGAGCCAATTATAGACGGTGAACCTGGAGATCTAAGGGTTAGTTTAACTTAATCATATAACCAATATATTTTAAGTGAAGTATTTTTTTGGTAACGGTAAATCTCGAAATTTTGTGCAGTTTCACATTAGAACAGCACCACATGACAGGTTTAGGAGAGAAGGCAATAACCTTCACACAACTGCCACAATAACTTTGGTAATCATTCTCTTCTCTTTAGTTGTTACCTTAATGACCACCAGTCCACTACCACCCATATCCTCCGCAATCATGACCGTTCTTTAAGAAATTAGTTGATTCGGGTAATTTTTGTTTGTTAGATGGCTACTTAGATTACATAATGGGTCGCTCTTATAAAACTTGCTGACACCATATTAGTTAAAAACATGTTTTTGAGCCAGTTTTACCAGGCTTAACCACCTTTTATAAGTGAAATACATTTTGGAGTTGATAATATTGCTATTGTGTGCATTGATGAAACACCTTTGCTTTTTTCAGGCGCAAGCGCTAGTCGGGTTCGAGAAGACGATTAGACACCTAGATGATCATCTAGTGAATATCGGCACAAAGGTAGCTATTTGTTTACATTTTAGTTTTCATGGGTGATCATTTACAAGACTTAATTACAAATGAGGGACTCTTTACAGGGAATTACAAAACCAAAGGAGATGAAGAAGTTTAAAGGTGAAGGGATGCCATTGCACTTTAGCAACAAGAAGGGTGATTTGTATGTTACTTTTGAAGTTCTTTTCCCAACATCACTAACAGATGAACAGAAGAACAATATCAAAGATATTCTTGGTTAGTTTGTAGGATACATGTATAATATATTTGTTATTTAGGCTGGCCCATATATTTCTTGAAAGACGATATGCGACACAAAAACCATCTTTAGATGTCAAAACTTGTAAAAGTGAAATTGAATGATTTAGATATATATCCTCTTACTTTTGGTGGACAAGTTTAATACGTATGCCGAAACCTTAAAGTTCACAAGGGTTGTTTTTTGCACCAATTAATCACTCTGCTGATGCCAGTTTCTCCTCATCGACATCGAATGCTTTCCTGGCTTGTTTCAGTTCTTCATTCATTGACAGCAGTTCTGTACAACGGTTTAGCTTTGGCAAGTCCTATAAAAAAGTTTAAACGCGATATTAACAATCTTAACGTATAGTTCGTTTCAATTTTTCTAATGGTTTATTTAGAAAAAGGATTATATCATAAAATAGAAACTTAAATCAATAAAAATAAACTGTGTAAAAAGGAGATAAGAATACCTTTCGGATCAAGAACAAGAAATCCTCAGTCAAAAGCTTTCCCCTCTTTGATGCAATGTCTTGGGCTTTATGCACCTATACTTCCATTGACGACTTATTACAGCAAGTATTTGTTATCCAATTCAAATAAATAAAAAAATAAATAAATAAATTCTCACCATATCTGTCACATACTCGACGACAATGTCCTCCACAAGAGCAACAGTCTCTGGCAAAGGCTAGACAGGCATACAAAAAAACTTGTCAAACGTTTCTAAGAAATATATTACATGATACCGAACAATAATTCCTTGCCCAGTGATCTCCCTAATGAAAACGAATTACTTCATACCTATGTTTTAAGACCCTAATCACCTATACTCTGTTGTCAAAAGCGCACAAGGCGCCCAGAGCAGCCTTGTCATGTCGCTTCAAAAGCCCCATTTTCAGGCCAAATCCGGCCAAAAATTGTCCAAACAGGATGAAACAATTACACTGGCCCTAAACAAGCCTAAAACATGTCAAAAACCCCTAAAAATGGTATCTTTTATACCATGCACCTCGCCTTTTAAGCTCCTTGCGCCTAACTCAAGGCTCACCCCTTTGCACCTTAAGTACGCTTTGTGCCTTTAACAACGTAGCCTATACTTGTTTTGTTTTTTTTTTGTTTGTGATTTCTGTTTGATGAAAATATATGTAAGAGCAACGCATGCTCCAAGGACGCCAGGTAGCACTCACAGGCGCCCATGGCTTGGTCATCCTTCCCCAAGGATGCTTATACACGGAAGAGGTGGGCCCCGATTCAATATAATTTTAGGTAAACCGTATTCATAATTATAAGAACAAATGACTACAATAGTTTGTTTTTGCAATTCAAAAACTGATATGGCATGACTCATGGTTTAAAAAAACGGTCGAGGCGTACCTCGAGGCGAGGCGGTAGAAAAACGAGTCTGAGGCGACGCCTCACAAGGGCTGAGGCGGTCGAGGCGGGCTGAGGCAGGGCTGAGGCGGTGAAGCGGTAGAAATGGAAAAAATTGACTTTTGACCCATTTGAGCTGTGTATATCGTTCTATTAACGAAATACACAACTCAAATGGGTCAAAAGTCCATAATTCGCGTCTGGTTCTCCTTAATTTGAGCTATTTTCTCATTCTTCTCCTTAATTTGACCTAATTTCTCATTCTTCTCCTTAATTTAACCTAATTTCTCATTCTTCTCTCACACATCACACCTCGGAAAGGTTTGGAAAGGGTTGATGTAGTCAACAAACAAGATACAAACATTGTTTGATGTTTAGTATTTTATTTTTTGTAAGATATATAATTTTTATATTTATTTTTTAATTCTGCCTTGGGCTTATGCCTCGAGGCTTACGCCTCGTGAGGTGAAGGGAAAACGCCTCGAGGCGCGATTCCGTTCTTTTAAACTTTGGCATGACTAGCCAGTATCTACATCTCTTCATAGTGCATTTGAAACACAATTATCATATTACTCTGTCCTTGAAAGGTAATATACATTATGTGTTTGATATATTTTTCATATTTCTATGCAAAAATACAAATATTAATTGCTAAACTTTCTCATCAAATTACTTTGTTCTTGAGAAATCTTTACTTTAATTCAAGTGAAACAAATATATAAAACAAAATCCAAAATATAAATATTGTGCAATGAAGGTTGATGCTTACATTAGGATCATCTCCAAAACCATACATCATATGCTGCACTGTGTGGTTCCACAATAGAATCAAAGAAAATCATAAGAAACTGTAAATCAAATTAAAAATGATGAACAGAAAAATTAAGTGATGACTCACAATCTTTCTGAAAAACTCCACGCTTGCGTTTGAATGAGGTTTCTGATGGCTGCGATGAACCAACTCTCGCTTTTGACGAGGCTCCTGCTGGATTGTTGTTCATCTTACCTGTAAAATTTCAATAATCAACTAAAAGAAACAGATATTAATTAATCAAATTGGAGCATGAAGGGATGAGAAATTTCTATGTGTATAACATCTAATCCTTCAATTACTTCAACAGCTTATCGAAATCGAGATTGATTTCGGATTGAACAGTTTAAGATAAAACCGATAAGATTTCGTGTATCAGATGATGATGGCAATGTGATCATCTGTTATCGCTGATTTTGATTAGCGTAAAAAATTAGGTCAAAATTTCAACCGTGATTGAGCACAAATCTCTTAAAATTAAGAAGCTATACGAGTGAAGATACTTCCGAGGAGTTGAGATGCAAGTAAAGATGTTAGAGAAACAAAAGATAAGAGGCGGAGTTTACCGGTAACGCCGGAGACGACGGGAGTGGGAAAGGGAGGAAGATGATTTGGAAGTTGGGGCAAAACCTCCGAGCTTTTGGTTTATATAACGTTTCTCTTTGAATATATGGGGTTTATTTTTTTTTTTTGAAAGAAGAACGTTAAATGTGAAGTCGCACCTCCGGGAGAGGCTCGTCTAACTCCGGTTAATATGTTGTTTTAACCAGACTTATTTGGCGTCAGAGTCAAAGAACATCTAAGAAAAAATCTCACCCAATACGGCCCCTTTCCGAACATTTTAATACGGTTTACCTAAAATTATATCAATACCACCTAAAATTATATCAACTAAAATAATTAAACACGGGGTAAAAGTGAAATTTACTCTTTATTAAATAAACCCAATATAAATTTAACTTTTATCTGTGTTTAATTATTTTAGTTTAAAAAATAATCTTTTAATATTTTAGCTTTTAAGATTGCATTTTTGTAATCATTTCAGTCTATAACATTAATCTTATTAACCTTTTCTGTTAAGTATACGAATATTTTAATCATTTTATTTTTAAGTAAACTAGTTTAACCTTTTTAGTTTCAGTAAAAACTTTTTTTCTTTTTCATAAAAACTTTTTTCTACTTTTTAAAAAAGGTTTTTTTAAATAGTTCACTATTTTAAAAAACTATTTTAAAAATTAGTTTACTTAAAATGACATAATGCCCTATACTTAATAGAAAAACTTAACTGGGTTAGTGTCATAAACTGAAATCGTTACAAAAATACAACCTCAGAAGTTTATATGTTAAAAAATTTCTTTTTAAACTAAAAGGGTTAAACCGGCCGAATCAAAAGAGATAAAAACGAAATTTATTCGTTAATAAATATCAACTTTAGCATTTTTGTTTTGTTTGAAAAAAGATTCACAAAATAAACTATATAAATAAGCCCACAACAACTATACACTTTAAAGTTTAATCAAATGTTTTGGACAAACATATGTTAAAAGGATCTGAAAAATCATATCATGTGAGAGGCATATATTTACCCTTTATTAATCAGACTACCATCTTTCTCTCTCATTTATAGTAGCGGATCCAAGAACTTTTTTTCAAGAAGTTCATTATTTTTAGATGATTCAATAACATAGTGTCGGACATAAAAAATTCGAGTCGGTACGGGTTGTTCGATTGTTCGGGTCGGGTAAAGTTCATCACATAACAAAAATGCGATAACATAATAAAAAACGTCTTAATCTACCACTATATTCTAACCAATTTTCCTATTCTTGTGTGTACCATTCCGTATTAAAACTTCTTAATTTGCCACCATAATCTGTTTGTGGAAAATCATGGGACCTCTAAGAAGATTTGCCCGTCTAATTTCATCTTTTTTACTTGGATGATAAAATGAAATTGGTTTCCTTTTAAAGGGAACCCATGGAAGCTCATTCAAATCTATTCGAGACGGTTAACTATTTGAAGATGATGATTAAAGGTTTGATGGTGACGGTGCTATATGAAAATATCTTTTAATATCCATAATAGATTAATAGTACCTAGGAATAATTACTAACCTAGTAACCTGTGGTGGAGTCATCAGTCGTGGATGGTGCGGACTGCGGTGGGCCGGTGGTCAGCATCGACAGCCGATAGGGGAGCAGCAACTGTTGGAGGAGGGCAGGAGCTGGAGCTGCGACCTGCTGAGTGCTGCTTCTTTCTTTGAGTTCTATTTGATTTTTCCCTGATTTCTCAATGAGATCTATCTTTTCTTTTTTCTTTGTTATACTAGCCCAATCAAAGGCCCAACAAAAACAAAGAACATATTAAAGGGCCACTTGAAAGTTGAAACAATTAAAAGGCCCACCAGTTGAAAGTGAGACAAGCCCATACGAAATCAACTAAAAAAGATTTTGTTATAAATATATGATTTATTGTTATCAACGCCTAAAATAGATTAGGCTTGTTGAACAGGTTATCTTCTCACACACACACATATATATATATATATATCCTATTGTATCTCATTGTATTATACACTTGATCAATGAATAAAAGATCTTTTTCTCCTAATCTCTTTGTCATATTACTTTGCTATTAGGCTAGTTTTACAACACGTTATCAGCACAAGTTGCTTTTGAAGTTGGATGAGCTTATAATCACGAGGTAAACATTATTTAATTATTTTTTCCTTTTGTCTTGATTTTCTCACGATCAAGCCATATTAAATTTTGACAAAAACTTGAATATATTATTTATATTCTTTCCTTCTCTTCATTCTGTCAAGTCGCAACGTATAAGAATAAATATGAAAATTTTAATTTTGTTTTATAAAATTTTATGATATGTATAAACTTTTGAAACCACAAATACAATTTTTGGATGTTTTCATGATATATAATTTAAATCTTAACTTTACTTTCTCTTCTATTCTTGAAAACTGAATTTATATATGTGTTTTTATGTATTTATAATTCAAGTATTGCAAGAATGACGTTTTGTTATCTTGAGTAATTATATTTAAAAAAAAAGGTTTATGAGATGCTCATAATTCTTATACTTTGTTTTTTTTCTCTCTCTTCTCCTAATTCATTAAATTGTGTTATTGCCACTATGAAGTTAGGATGAAAAGTATGAATAAATAATCAAACATGATAAAAGGATATATATGAAATCACTTCTTCTTATTCGTGATATGTTTCAATTTTATTGCATAATCTGGAAAACGTTCAAAATATTTCTTTGTAAAATAATAATGATAACAATCTTTCAAATTTAACATGACTAGACAGTATCTACATCTCATCATAGTGTATTTGAAACACAATTATCATATCACTTTGTCTTTGAACATATTATGTGTTTGAAATATTTTTCAAATTTCTATACAAAAATATAAATACTAATTGCTAAACTTTATCATCAAATTACTTTGCCCTCATCTTCATCAAGTGAAACAAATATATAAAACAAAATCCAAAATATAAAATATTGTGCAATGAAGGTTGATGCTTAGGCTGTGTTTGGGATTACTTATTTGAAACTCCTTATGACTTATTCAAAAAGGTAATAAGTCATAAGTCATAAGTCATAATTTGTAACTTCTCAAAAACTTTGGGATTTTCTTTGAAAACTACTTATTGACTTATGCTATAAGTTAATAAGTTATAAGTAATAAGTAAGGATGGACTTACTTCTTGAAAAATGGTATAAGTAGGCTAAATAAGTAGCTTTCCCAAACACCTTATTAACTTATATAAGTTAATAAGTTAATAAGTAGAGTAAATAAGTAATCCCAAACACCCCCTTACATTAGGATCATCTCCAAAGCCATACATCATATGCTGCACTGTGTGGTTCCACAATAGAATCAAAGAAAATCATAAGAAACTGTAAATCAAATTTAAAATGATGAACAGAAAAATTAAGTGATGACTCACAATCTTTCTGAAAAACTCCACGCTTGCGTTTGAATGAGGTTTCTGATGGCTGCGATGAACCCACTCTCGCTTTTGACGAGGCTCCTGCTGGATTGTTGTTCATCTTACCTGTAAAATTTCAATAATCAACTGCAAGAAACAGATATTAATTAATCAAATTGGAGCATGAAGGGACGAGAAATTTCGATTTGTATAACATCTAATCCTTCAATTACTTCAACAGCTTATCGAAACCGTGATTGATTTCGGAATTAACGATTTAAGATAAAACCGATAAGATTTCGGGTATCAGATGATGATGGCAATGTGATCATCTGTTATCGCTGATTTTGATTAGCGTAAAAAATTAGGTCAAAGTTTCAACCGTGATTGAGCACAAATCTCTTAAAAATTAAGAAGCTATACGAGTGAAGATACTTCCGAGGAGTTGAGATGCAAGTAAAGATGTTAGAGAAACAAAAGATAAGAGGCGGAGTTTACCGGTAACGCCGGAGACGACGGGAGTGGGAAAGGGAGGAAGATGATTTGGAAGTTGGGGCAAAACCTCCGAGTTTTTGGTTTATATAACTTTTCTCTTTGAATATATGGGGTTTATTTATTTTTTTGAAAGGCGAACATCGGATGTTCTGACGTCGCACCCCTGGAAGAGGCTCGTCCAACTTCGGTCAATATGTTGTCTTAATCGGGCCCACTTGACGTCAGAGTTAGAGAGCATCCAAGGAAAAATCTCACCTAATACGGGCCCTTCCGAACATTTTCATACAGTTTACCTAAAATTATATAAATACGGTCCACCTAAAATTATATCAAGTAAAATAATTAAACACGGGGTAAAAGTGAAATTTACTCTTTATTAAATAAACCCAATATAAATTTCACTTTTAACCTGTGTTTAATTATTTTAATTTAAAAAATAATCTTTTAATATTTTAGCTTTTAAGATTGCATTTTTGTAATCATTTCAGTCAATGACATTAATCTTATTAACTTTTTCTGTTAAATATACGAACATTTTAATCATTTTATATTTAGGTGAACTAGTTTAACTTTTTCAGTTCAGTAAAAACTTTTTTTACTTTTTCATAAAAACTTTTTCTACTTTTTAAAAAAGTTTTTTTTTTAAATAGTTCACTATTTTAAAAAACTATTTTAAAAACTAGTTCACTTAGAAATAAAATGACTAAATGCCCTATACTTAACAGAAAAACTTAACAGGGTTAGTGTCATAAACCGAAATCGTTACAAAAATACAACCTCAGGAGCTGATATGTTAAAAATTTCTTTTTAAACTAAAAGGGTTAAACCGACCAAACCAAAAGAGATAAAAACGAAATTTACTAGTTAATAAAGATCAACTTTAGTATTTTTGTTTTGTTTGAAAAAAGATTCACAAAATAAACTATATAAATAAGCCCACAACAACTATAAACTTTAAAGTTTAATCAAATGTTTTGGACAAACATATGTTAAAAGGATCTGAAAAATCATATCATGTGAGAGGCATATATTTACCGTTTATTACTCATACTACCATCTTTCTCTCTCACTTATAGTAGCGGATTCAAGAACTTTTTTTAAGGAGTTCATTGTTTTTAGATGATTCAATATCATAGGGCTGAACTAAAAAATTTGAGTCAGTACGGGTCGTTCGATTGTTCGGGTCGGGTAAAGTTCATCACATAACAAAAATGCGATAATATAATAAAAACGTCTTAATCTACCACTATATTCTAACCAATTTCCATATTCTTGTGTGTACCATTCCGTATTAAAACTTCTTAATTTGCCACCATAATCTGTTTGTGGAAAATCATGTCCTGTTAGTTAACATGGACCTCTAAGAAGATTTGCCCGTCTAATTTCATCTTTTTTACTTGGATGATAAGATGAAATTGGTTTCCTTTTAAAGGGAACCCATGGAAGCTCATTCAAATCTATTCGAGACGGTTAACTATTTGAAAATGATGATTCAAGGTTTGATGGTGGCGGTGTTATATGGAAATATCTTTTAATATCCATAATAGATTAATAGTACCTAGGAATAATTACTAACCTAGTAACCTGTGGTGGAGTCGTCAATCATGGATGGTGCAGACTGCGGTGGGCCGGTGGTCAGCGGCGACAGCCGGCAGGGGAGCAGCAACTGTTGGAGGAGGGCAGGAGCTAGAGCTGCGACCTACTGAGTGCTGCTTCTTTCTTTGAGTTCTATTTGTTTTTTCCCTGATTTCTCAATCAGATCCATCTTTTCTTTTTTCTTTGTTATACCAGCCCAAGTGAAGGCCTAACAAAAACAAGGAACAAACTAAAAGGCCACTTGAAAGTTGAAACAATTAAAAGGCTCACCAGTTGAAAGTGAGACAAGCCCATACGAAATCAACTAAAAAAAGATTTTGTTATAAATATATGATTTATGGTTATCAACGTCTAAAATAGATTAGGCTTGTTGAACAAGTTATCCTCTTCTATATATATATATATATATATATATATACTATTGTATCTCATTGTATTATACACTTGATCAATGAATAAAAGATCTTTTTCTCCTAATCTCTTTATCATATTGTTTTGCTATTAGGCTAGTTTTACAAAACGTTATCGGTAAGAGTTGCTTTTGAAATTAGATGAGCTTATAATCATGAGGTAAACATTATTTAATTATTTTTTCCTTTTGTCTTGATTTTCTCACGATCAAGCCATATTACATTTTGAGAAAAACTTGAATATATTATTTATATTCTTTCCTTCTCTTCATTCTGTCAAGTCGAAACGTATAAGAATAAATATGAAAATTTTAATTTTGTTTTATAAAATTTTATGATATGTATAAACTTTTGAAACCACAAATACAATTTTTGGCTGTTTTCATGATATATAATTTAAATCTTAACTTTACTTTCTCTTCTATTCTTGAAAACTGAATTTATATATATGTTTTTATGTAATTATAATTCAAGTATTACAAGAATGGCGTTTTGTTATCTTGAGTAATTATATTTAAAAAAAAAAGGTTTATGAGATGCTCATAATTCTTATACTTTGTTTTTTTTTCTCTCTTCTCCTAATTCATTAAATTGTGTTATTGCCACTATGAAGTTAGGATGAAAAGTATGAATAAATAATCAAACATGATAAAAAGATATATATGAAATCACTTCTTCTTATTCGTGATATGTTTCAATTTTATTGCATAATCTGGAAAACGTTCAAAATATTTCTTTGTAAAATAATAATGATAACAATCTTTCAAATTTAAATACTTTTAATCGATATATGGTAAATAATATTATTTAGCATGAGGCTTACAGGTGTTATAATATTTTTTTTTATATTTTTCATAAGAAATATATGCATTGCATAAATTTGGATATATGAAATATTTATGACAAGATATATTTGAGGAATAATCTAACATTCAGACTCTTACTTTTATATTATCCGAAACAACAAAATTTGTTATTAAATAAAAACTTATTTACAAGTAATAAAGGATCATATTTGTAACAAATATTTGTATGTAAATTATACTTGTGATTAATTATACCATGATAGGTTTATACATAAAGTTTTATGACTTGTTTCATATGGCAGTATGTTATAACCTTAAGTATTATATAAATTGATTTTATGTGTATATCTTGTATTATATATACTATCATTTGTTTATGTAGATACTATATTGAATAGAACACTTAAAAGATCAAAGTTGTAGTTTATTATCATGTTCTTGAAAGCTTGTATATAACTTTAAATCCACTTGTTTATTTATTGACATGACACGCGAAGTGTCATAATTCCTAAATCATTATCAAATTATTAAAGGTCGTACGATATTAGATTGATAAATCTTACATGACTCATTCATGTAACTACTTCTCAATTTAAATTATAGGAAGAGAAGATTATTTATAAGGAAAAATATGGATAAAACAATGCCCATTTAGCACACCTCAAATATGCTCAGGAATTACCAAAAAATTATATGAAAGGTGTGAAATGATTTCATAAGCATATGTTCAAGAAAATATTGAAAAACCATTAAGCTTATATGGTTCTACTCCATTCCCTGAAGTGAATGTGATTATATAATGATCGTTTTAATGGTCATAGTTATGGACATAATTGAGGAAATTACAATGATGATCATATTAATAATGAAATCGACCACAAGAAGTGATATATTAAGGGAGTTGATTACATGAGAATAAAATATGGAACAAGTGTTATAATAAGAATGCTTGAAATAATAATATACACGATTCTCATGTATTTTTGTCGTGTATTAAACAAGCACGCGTGTGACTAAAGTATATATGATCATAAATTAGAAGTTTATGGATCATATTATTGAATAACTTGGCATAATCGGTTAGACCATCCCGAGTCGATGATAATGTGAAATGCATTGAAGAACCAGAAGATTCTTCAAACTGAGACTTATACATGTAATGGTTGCTCTCAAGTGAAGTTAACTATTTACCAATTAAAGCAGGGTGTGAATCCCTATAGATATATTCTGGAAGTAATAAAGATATACACATACTCACTACATGATACCGTTTAGTGTTTTAAATCGATGCATCGTCTAAATGGTTATCAAATTTGCAACCAGAAGTTTGCATGATTTGTTACTTAGCTAATGAGATAGCAAACACATTTTTTCCATATTATCATATTTATTGTGTCACAACCCAACCGACGGCGGATTATACGTCGGGGCGGACGCGGTTGTTAAATAGCACAAGGTTGACTATTAAAGTTTCAATATTTCATTAATAATAGATTCAAAGGTTCAATACAAAGGAAATAACAAGTGTACAACATTTATTTAATAAGTAGTCTAGGTCCAAAGCGTCCTATGTGATCACAAATAAGTCTCACGATGTAGAACCTGAAACATGTGAAAGAATCTGTCAACTACAAAATAGTTGGTGAGATACAAAGGTTTTGACACAGTTTAACAAGTATTTGGAAAGAATTACAATTCACTATGATATATGCATTCTATAATGTAAGTATGAGAACAAGTATCTTAAACATTGTGCACTTCAACCCTCCAACCAAGTTTAGGCATAACCCGCAGGTTACCCTTATAAGTCTCAAGTTTAAAGTTTAATTCAGTAACAATCACCAAGGGCTCCCCCCGAAGGGGTCAATCAATCAAGGTGGATTGGTCAAATGCAATAGATCTATCATTGTTACCATAGGCTTGATCAAAGTTAATGAATGTACTAGTTTTAAGTTTAATCTAAGCATACAAGTCTCAAGTTTAACATAAGAATAAGCATCTAGTCATAGTTGTACAAGAATTGTATAAGTTTAAAGTTTTGAACATGTTTCACCCCAAAAGTATAGAAAGAAAAAAAGGGGCTAAGTATACTCACTTGGATGATGAAGAGTGTCCAATAAAGATTAAGTGTAGCAAGACTTTGAGGGAGATTATCCTCACAACAAGCCTAAGAATACAAGTCTAGAGTTTAAGTATGATCTACAAATCTATGTCAAGGATCTAGGATTCTAAGATTATATAGGGTTCGGGATAGGAAGTGGGATTGATTGTGTTTATGAAGTTTAAATCAAAGTTTCAAATAAAGGTTTTGAATGAATGATACAAGACTTAATTATCAAAGTTTAATAAGTTTATAGTTTTAGAAAGATAATCATTTAGAAAATCCTTATGATTATTAATTATAATAATCTACGATAGTTTTCTAGGTATAAGGTCGTAACAATAGATAATTGAAAGATTAAATACTTATTAAAGATTAACAATAATTATCTAAAGAACAAATAGTTATCAAAGCTTAATAATTAAATATTAAGGATAAATAATTATTTAATGGATAAGTATTATTAAAGATTTTTAAGGATACACAATTACTAAGGATAAATAACTATTTACAAGAATAACAAACCATTTAAGTTTTTTGGTATCAAGTATTTATCTTACAACCTAATTGTAATAAAAGTTTTGAGTTTTAAATAAATAATGTGAAACTATAGGTTTAACAAATATGTTGCATGGACTTTTTATAAAGTTTATACTTTAAATTATAAGTTTTTAAAGTTTATAAGTTTATAATTATTATTTTTAAATAAAGTTTCTTAAAGTGTTTAAGTAAAGTTTATAAGTTCATAAATGTTCAAAGTTTTTATAAGGTTTAATTTTATAATTATTTAGAGTATAAATAAAGTATAATTATTTCTCTCGTTTTATATAAACAAATAGATTTATGTTTATATAAATATTATAAAGTGTATAAATTTATAAGTTTATGCTTTTTAAGTAAATTTTTATAAACTTTTATGAGTTTACAAAAATTATATAAGTTTAAAAGTTTATAAGTGTAAATTAAAGATTAGGGTAAAAGAATTCTTTAAAATACAAATAATAATAAAAGTTTACTTTAAATAAATAGTTTCTGTGAAATCGTAAGTTTTATAAAAATATAAAAACACTTTCATAGTTTTTAAGTATCTAAAACTATTTTTAAAGATTTAATTGTTATAACTTTTAGTTAAGTTTAATTAATTAAATTGGTTCTGGAAAATAAAAATGTAACTGAAAACCATTTTTAAGTTTATAAAAGTTTAACAGATTTTATAAAAATAATTAAAGTATTTAAAACTGATTGAAAAAGCATAAAAAAAATAAAACATCAAAAAACTGGGCTGGCCGGATCGAACTCGCGCCGCCCTGGGTCACCAAACACACACACCAGACTAACCACCCGGCTACGGGCCTCACTGGTGTTATAACCCGGATAAATAAAAGATAAACACAATCCCGAACGATCCCCTAAATCTGTATGAATCCTAGAATTTCAAGTCCCGAATTCGATCGATTTACCCTCTGTTTATGAAATTAAACAGAGGGTTTTTGATGCTTACATGAAATCGAACACTTTAGCATTTGGAATTACCTGAAATGATGTAGAACTGAGGGAGATCGGGATGAAGGTGACCGTCGGCTGCCGAGACGAAGAATCGAGCAATGTAGGTGTTAATTTGAGAAATTGAGGGTATGAGGAGTTGTGGTGTGGTGTCGTTGATGCTACTGGGTTTGATTTTATAGCCGATTTTAGCATTCAATGCTTAGTTGGTTGGGGAGATGGGAGTTGGCCGATAGATTCGTATTCGAACCTCACGCGGCCATTAAACCAGAAATTGAGTACCGAGGCACCTCAGTTTACGGTCGCACGCGAGGGGCGAACCCAAGGTTCAACGAATCCGGACGGGATTTCGCGATTTGAGTAAATCGCGAAGGAAAATCGGTGATGCGGGACTCGAACCTAGGACCGGTTCTGGGTTTCGAAAGTTTAGGTTTAGTACAGGACAGGTACCTGAAGTTTTATGGTTTTAACATTTATGTTGAAAAGTAGTTTCAAGTGTAAATGGGTTTTGGTGATTTACGGTTTCAGCCCCCGGACTTTTAAAACAATAATATTTGAGTTTAAGATTTTAAATAGTTTTATAACTTTTATAAAATGATTCACATAGTTTATTGGAAATTTAAATAATAAAATGAGTTTATAAACTTGCTAGAATTTAAAGAGTTTATTTATATATATATATATATATATAATTTTCATCTATACATATATATCTAAGTTTCAAATGTAACAGATTTACGTAAATGTCCACGAAATGGGTCGGAATATCCCGGATATTACATATTGTAAGACCCCAACCCGGGCATCCTACAGTTGGTTCTCATAACGGGTCATTTTCATTTAAAACACATTTATTTCAATTCAAACTACAGCGGAAGTCTTTCCAAACTCATTTAGTACCATTTAACGTTATTATGTTTACCTTACGAATGTCTGCACACCAATCCGAGTAATACCTCCTCCAAGCCAAGATACGTCAACGCTACGCTTACATGCAAACAATCTAACGTACACACAAAGTCAGCTACGCTGAGTGAGTTCTAATAGTTTAAATTAAAGAAAAACCATCATTCCAAGTTATTCGGTTTAATTCACTCGTACCCTCCGGTCCTTGTAAAATACAATTACACTTTATTAATGAATGATTAATCCATTGACACCCCTTGACATCCCGTAACCGTTTATCGCCCGAGACTCAGCCCGTACTACCAATGTAAATAATAATGACCTTACAATAAAAACAACATAGACTCAACATACTATTGTAGCAACTCGTATCCCAGAATGCATATTAGCTCGACTCTGGGTTAATACACCCTACCCTAGACATTAACACATCCGGCCTTAACCAAGGCTCTCACAAATAACTGATACGACTCTTCCTGACTCAACGACAGTGTTTTGAAACCCGACCGGTGGTCTGAGCGGTCTGGTTACGTATGTCGAACCGGTCCTACAGCGAACCGGTGGTCGGACCGGACGAACCGGCGGTCGGACCGGGCGAACCGCTTGACTATTTTTTTAATCTTTTTTAAGTCTTTTGGCTTCGTATTTCGTAGATAATTGTTAGTTTAAAATTATTGGAATTGACTTGTTGGTGGTTTTTGAAAGGATTAATAGTTGTTTGGATTGATATATTTTTATAATATTTATGACGTCGTCCGGTTCTTAAATCCGGTCGGACCGGTAGTGGACCGATAAGGAGACCGGTTCGACGTCCGGTCCGGTTCTGAAAACATTGCTCAACGGTCAATCTAACTCTACACGTCATCATTCAACACGTCACAATAACACAATCACATGCACAATAAATACAATTAATCATTAGCATGCACATTAACACTTATATAGATACGCATGCAAACACATACCTCATCACTGTACCCTCGTCAGGGCGATCAACACACCCCGAGCTCATCATCAACCTGTCAACTAACTGCCACCTCTGGTGACTTTCCGAAGGACCACGTCCTCCATGATCCCGTTTGATGTGCCACGAGGATAACGAAGCAAACCCGACACTTCAATATAAACAAGTAATATCACCGTATGCACATAACTCACTAACCACACATAATTCACGCATAACCTTAGAACAACATATTTAATATGGTAAACTCGTTAGCATTTAATACAGGCACTACCGTTTCCGTTCGGCCCTTAACACGTTACGCACTAACAACCCATATCATTAACTCACACCAAGTTCATGGGCATTTAACTTAAAGCCCGACTCTTCCCGATCCACCCTTAGCACACCACTGACCCTACGACTCTTAACACTCATTTTATATTCAAAATATAGCGGGTTAGAACCCGAAGCCCTTATCATTATTCATGATATTAACACCACGTGAATGTACGTACGTTAGCCCCCAAACAGTAAAATGTTTAAAAGAGGGGATTAGAAACTCACAGTTTGTGATGTGCCTCTGTCCTAGTTCTGCAGCTCGACGGTCTACGCTCGAATCCCAAACCAGCCAAGTGCATGATCACAAGGTCAGGACATGCTTTAATCATACGTTGCATAATGTGACAAGTATAATTCCCAACGTTATCTTCATAGCTCGTCCTCTCCTTCCACGAACTCTAGCCTCTCGGTTCTTCGTAAAATATGGTTCTTGACTCGTAACAATCTCATCTAACCCGAACCCCTTCGCATGCATGTACGCGTGCCATGCAAAACCTTTAGCCATGCTTGTCATGAAATGACTAACTCGTAACGGATCACCCTTAACTCGTTTAGAAACTGTATGACCACATCGGATTCCCATGCACGTACGCATATAAGCCATACCAGACCCACGCCGGGAGCCCGGTCCTCGTCTCCTCCACGATACACTGCCACGCGCCACCATCGCCGAGCCACCACCACCGTGGACAAGCACTCAGTGCGTCTCACCGGTGATCATCATCTTCGTAACCGCTAACTCGCCGCCATGCATCTCTATTGCTAGCACACCTCCATCATGACGTCCTTACATAGCCACACCCCCACCGTTCTCCGCCCCTTGCTGCCGTAACACCACCGCTTCCAACATCGGCATTCATCCTCCTTCGTTGTTACACCACTCCCCCGATCTCTCTCTCCCCCTTTCTTTCTTTTCTCGGCAGCCGACCATCACGCCAAGCAACCACTTCGGTGCTTCTCCTGACCGGCTGTCACCATGGCGTACTACAATCGCATCATCACCACCACCTGCTACAATCGCGTAGCCTCCTCAGTCGTCGCCTTTCTCTTCCGATCATCGTGGACATGGACCCAAACCCTAAATGACTTCCCAAGCACAACCGAAAAATGATAATGAGCGAGTTAAGATGATAAACAGTGTCACCTTGGGTATGTATGCGGTCCTCCACTTGGTACCACCGTCTAACACTGCTGCCGGCTCCCCAACTCCGGTGTCTTCCTTCCTCCTCTCGCGACAGTCGTCGCTTGCACCCTCCCCCCCTTTTTGGCCGATTCCCTTAGGGTTTAACAAAGTGTGGCTTATAAACCTTGTAGTATTTCTCTTCGGGTCCCTTCGAACCCGTTTGGCGCGTTTCTAACTCGACTTTTTCCATAATAGCAATCGGGGACCCTCACGACTCGTCGAAGAGAAATTTTATACGCTAACCATGCTAATGTGCCCGTTTAGTAGAGATTCGGGTCACCACCGACCCGAACCATTAGCTTTTGAGAATTCGGGATGTTACATTGATTTTGGTAATAATGACGAATTGAATTCCCAAGTTACTAATGATTATTGGAATAAGTGTTGAACTTTCTAATACACGAATTGTTTTTGTTGAATACGATCAGTAGACGTCTCCAATTGATGGCAAAGCCAATAATCATAAGAGAAAAAGTTCATGTTTATATCTGGTTACATGTGATTTTGCATGTAGTAACATTAATTCACATCAAGCCAACGAGTTTTAATATTTCCTCCCCATTATAGTTGGTTTTTGGTCAGGAACCAAATACTTCCCATCTAAGATTTTGGTTATGCGGTATGTATATTGAAATTGATCCACCATAATGCACAAAGATGGGACCTTAAAGGAGGTTAAAAATATATGTTGGGTATGAATAAAGCCACTAGTGAATGATTCTTTATGGCTCAATATATCGGTTTTCACTTAATGAATTAACATCCCAACATTAGGAGGAGATTAATAGCAGCGGGAAACTGAATTAGTTGTAATGAATTATCATTGATCCTCAAACTAAACAATGTGAATCAGAAGTTCAAAAGATAATTCATTTATCAAAATTAAAGAATCATTTACCAGACACATTCACTGACCTTAAAAGGAGTAACTAAGTCACATATACCGGCTGCTAATGCTCCAATTAATTTTAGTGTCCAAGAAGGACAATCACATATTGATAATGAGTCTATGGCACGTATGCAGCGTCATAGACTATTCGATTCCAAGAATAAAAATCCTCAGAGAGGATCAAGTAATTAAGATGGTCAAGTCGAGACACATTAGAATGGTCTCCTAAAGAGATACTAGACATGTTGGTTCCAGAAGAAACTCAGGTACCTGAAAATAAAAAGAGCTCGGTAAATTATGTCATGTCTAGAAATGTATGGAATCGAAACAAAATCGACGTCGTTATACTTTTGAATATAATGTAGCGCTTGAAATGATGAGGATCAATAATTAAGATCTGCCTATGTATGAAAAGTAGAAATGATTGGCCAAAATGGAAAGATGCAAATAAGACAGAATTGTATTCTCTCATGAAATAGAAATATGTTGGATATAAGTGAGGTCTTTTATGCGAAGAAATTATGTGAAATAATGAAAGAAAGATTAAGGCAGAATTGGTGTCACAAATATTTCCGCAAAGATCTATAATTGATTATTAGGAGATATATTCTCAGGTGGTGGACGCATTGACTTCCAACATAGTTTGGTAATAGAAAGAGAGAATTGATATGCATCTTATAAATGTTGTGACTCACATGATATTGAAAATCCCTAAAGGATTTATACTGCTAAAATAATGTTGAGTAAGTTCTCCAAAACATTGTGATTGTCGTATACAGATTCAGATCCATATACATTATGTTTGTTGTATACGTTATTGAATTGAATATAATTGGAACTCTTTGTGAGTTTCCTAAAGTGGTTGAATGTTTGAAAGTTATTTGAAACATATTAAATATGTAATTTTTGTGCACCAATAAACATGTAAGAAAGTAATTGAACATGGTGATTATGATATCTTAATGGTACAAATTAGATATTATCAATTTTGCAATTATCTGCTAAATGATAAAGTATCAAAACTCCTGAAGAGTGAATTAACATACACAACTGGTTTAGATATGAAAAAAGTATTTGATGAATTATAAATGCCTGAAGCATTTATATAAAATATAAAGAAATATAAAGTGAACATTTTCTATATATGGACTAAAATAGTCATGTTGAATATGCATAATCAACTTAATGATCGATTATCTCCGAGAAGAGAGATATAAATGCGATATAGTTGGTCCATATGTTTTATTAAAAGAACAATATGAAGTTTACAATTATTACACTATATGTTGATGGTATCACTCTATCTCTTAAAGAGATAGAACATTTGTATAACGATATTTTATCCATCAATTAAGTTACATCCAGAAGATGTTGAAACATTTAAACATGGAAAAAACTTATCATCTAAGTATGTATAAAGTTGTCTGATCATTATCTTTTATCATCTCTTCTAAAAACAAAAGAGGATTCGTTAGTCCAGAAGTATCATAGTTAAATGCAATTGAGCATCAATGCTTTCTTATTAGTCACGATTAGATATATCATTTATATCGTACTCATTGTTGAGATAATGCAATATGGTAAAACCTTTAACGTACAAAGGTATGGGTTTATATTTTACTAACCCATCGAAACAAGTTTAGTTAGTTTTGTAGATGCAGGTAATGTAACACAACACATTCGTGAATCTTGTGGTATTCACTTATAGAGGAGGCACCAGGGGTTTTACATGAATATCATACAACATTGCTTAGAATAAAAGGATGGCACATGAAGGGATCAAGCGGTAACTATCAACTATAGAAGCTTTCAGGAAATTTCATAGAAGATCAACACACATCACTTACAGGATATATAAATGAGGGGGAGTATTATAATACACGTTGCACTCTTTTTCCCTTCACTAAGTTTTTTCCCATTGAGTTTTCTTAGTAAGGTTTTTAATGAGGCAACATAACTGATCCAGTAGCATCGGTTTATCTAACAGTCCTGAAGTAATGATTTAACATCTTCCTGAAGTATGTTGTTAATTGTTTATAATGCGCGTTGCACTCTTTTTCCCTTAGCTATGGTTTTGTCCCACTGGTTTTCCTGCAAGGTTTTTAACGAGGCAGCATCTCCAAGCGTATTAAGTTGATAACCAAGGGGAGTGTTATAAATATATGATTTATGGTTATCAACGCCTAAAATAGATTAGGCTTGTTGAACAAGTTATCCTCTCCTACATATATATATATATATATATATCCTATTATATCTCATTGTATTATATACTTGATCAATGAATAAAAGATCTCTTTCTCCTAATCTTTTTGTCATATTGCTTTGCTATTAGGCTAGTTTTACAACAGATTTAAATATGTTAGTGAAGAGATTCAAACCCACAACACAACCTGCATGTTTTAATACAAAGCCTAAACCACTACACCACTTGTTAAACTTTGTAAGATGGTTCACTCAATAATGTTTTAAGGGGTAGTAAAAAAAATATACGGTGTGCTTGTGTGCTTAATGTTCTTTGGGTTTTTAGGTTTCTACTTCTTATGTTTTTGCGTTTAATATTCATTTTTTTTGAAATAAATATGGGTTTCCTAATTTGTTTTCAATCAATCTGCATCATGGAGGCAATTTTTCTAGATTTTTAGGTCACTAATATGTTTTGGGTTAGGAAAATTTTGTTGATTTAATAGATATTGACAAATTCTTAGTTCTTGAGTTGCAAGATGTGATGATTGAGTTAGGGTATGAAGATGATATAACAAATGAAGTACCGATCTTTTACTACTATTTAGTATCAAACGGGGACTTAGATTTTGGACCATTTATACTGTGTTTATTAGATTGTAAGTTTATTGGATTCTATATGTTGTGTTTAAAGGTAGGGCACACTATGTGCTTATTTTTGTGTTTCTTAACAATATGTGTGAGTGGACCATTTATCAGTGCGTTGTGGAATTGAGCCACAAGTTCTGTGCATTTAGATGGGATATAAGAGGCATGGCATTCACATTATTCAAATATCATATTTATTTTTGTAATAATAATGAATTTAATTCCCAAATTACTAATGATCATTGAAATAACAGTTGAACTTTATGTAATTTAAGTTCGTAAACAAATTGCTTTGGTTTACATAGCCAACGATCATGAGAACAAAAGTTCATGTTTGTTGACATTTTATTTTACATGTAACAATACTAATTCATATCAGAACAATAAAGTTATAATACTTCATCCATATTACAGTTGGTTTCTTATCAAAAACTAAATGTTTCTCATTTAATGTTTTTAGCTGTGTGGTATAAATTGTAATTGCTCCACTACAACGCACAAGGATAAGATCTTAAAGGATGTTAAAAATATATGTTAGATATAAATAACTATTTATAATTAAATACTTAGAGCCATTTACGAGGGATTTGTCTAGTACTCAATTTACTGATTTTCATTTTAATGAATCAATATTTCCACCATTATCTATATCTATACTACTATATAATGCATACTAGGTTATATACACATGTATTACATTGTGTTGTTTAATATAATAACGAAAGAATAATAAATATTTTTTTTCCTTAATTAAGTAATAGTTATCATTCAAATTTTATTTTATTTTTTCTAGAATTTTTTTTAACATAATTAGATTTCAAAATTTAAGCTTACTTAAAATAGAGAAAATTAAAAAAAATGAGAAAAATTATGATAATGACACGTGATATTTTTTAGAATCATTTATTAGAATAAGGATTAGAAGGATAAATTTGTAATTTAACAAAAAATTAAGACACCTTTTATAAATTTTGTTACATAATATACATTAACAATGCATAAAAAAATGTTTAATTACTATTTTATCCAACACTTAAAATTAACCAGACTCAAAACACGCGCCGCTTTACAAAACCCTAATTCGCAGGCGCCTCCCTCCCGCCATCAAATTCAGCACATGGCAACCCATGCTTTAGGTTCAAGAAATCAAGAATTCAGGTTTTCCCCAATTTCAAGATGGCGGTCACAAGATTTCAGGAAGAGGCGATTTCAGGCATCAAGGTTTTAGGTTCAAGAAATCTATGGAATTTTTTTCACCTTTCCTTTCAATGTTGGAAGAATCCCCTTTCAGGTTAGTTAAGTATTTTAGTTTCGTGTGTTCTTGAATTTCATTTTCCAAATGTTCATTTGTTTATTCTATCTTTTATGTAGAGACGTAGAGTTGAGTTGTGCTTGTGATGATTAAATTTATTGTTGTTAGTTTGCAATTTAGGAGCTTTGTCAATACATAAAGAAAGAGTTCAATGAAAAAAATTCTCAATTGTGATTGCTTGATTTGTTTTCGCCTAAATGGGTCAGAATGTATTTTTTTAGTTTTGCAAAATGCAAACATATGGGAGATGTCTATTTTTGATTTTTAAATTAATTTATGTGTTTAGTGACTTATGGTAGAAAATAGAGCCTTGAGCCTTGGTTGATTTTAGGATATAGAGTTTGGTAAAGTGTGATCTAGAAATTCTTTGTAATGGCAATTGTTCTTTGTTGACTTGTTTTTTTCTCTCTTTGCATTACAGGTAAATGGATATTGAATGTAGATGTTGTATGAATGTATATATCTGCTGCACCATGGTTAGTGATCAATTGTGAATTTTGAGGCCCTTTGGTGAAGAAGATGAATCTAAGATAGAAGCTTGAACCATATTGGAAAGGTATTGTTTTTTGGTTTGATATAAATCACACTTATATAAAAACTGCAAGCAGGGATCCATTGGAAGTGTAATTGGCTCAACTTTTGTATGAATAGAATAGAACTTATCATTTGTTATACCAACTCATGTTGACTTAAACTTCAAGCTAATGAAAATATGATCTTATCTTAATTATATAGTTACTGAAATGACTTTTGATCAGTTGTGGCATGTGGAGATTGAAAAATAGGCAACTTGTGTGTAATTGCAATATACACTGAAGGTTATAATTTGTGAGTATTTAATTTTCTTTGAAGACCACTGTCATGGATGAAAACCCACATATGTTTGCTATTCATTTTTGAAATGTGCAAAGTAAGAGCATTTTGTATGCTATAATTCATAAATAAATCAAATGCATCTTCTATATTCTAAGCACAGTCACTTTTGGCTTTATGCATCTAGAGAAGTTAAAATACATGAGTTTTGGAAGCTGGTGAACCTGTTTAATTTCCTGGATGCCATGATGATCTTGTTATAAAAACGTCAATGGACTTTTACAATTCATGTTTTCAAGGTTTGATGGCCATGATTGTAGCAAACGTACGAACTTTTTGCATTTTTGTACCCTAAAATATTTCATATAATATAACCTTGAAGGGGTTGCATGGTGGTAACAACCTCATCCTTGAAGTCTCAGGTTCAAATCCTTCTTTTTGCTTCCACTACTCATAGATAGTACATTACGTGTTATAAAAGTTTCTTCACTTGACTAAAAAACAATGGATAAACTTATGGAAGACGAGTATAAACCCGTAAATTGTACACTTCCACCGCAAAAACCCTAACTTTACACTCCGCCGCAACGCGCGGGCTCCCCACCAGTTATTATATTATAAATGTTGTTAATGTTATTACTATTAATATTATAATAAATATTATTAATTTCATTGGATATCACTGATGGATTTCAAATTCCGTCGATGATTTTCGACAGTTAGTATGACATCCATTTAAACTACACATTGATAAGTTGTAATGGGCCTTATAATGTGTTAGTGGGTTGGTTTTTGTTACATGTAGTCATACTACTTCATAATAGAGGTGTACAAATCGGGTTTTTTAACGAAACCGGTTCGGGTTTAAAACCGGGTCGGGTTGGGCAAAACCCGCTTGGACCGGGTCGACGTACGAACCGGTTCGGGTCACGAACCGGGTTCAAGGATCATCGAACCCAACCCTACCAAACCGGATCGGACCGGGTTGAAACCGGGTTGGCTACTAAACCGGTTCGGGTCCAAAACCGGTTTACCCGGATTTTTTTTAAAAAAAAAAACCGTTAATTTTTTAAAAAATTAACCGTTAAAGATATTAACTTAATTTAAAAATTACAAAACATACAAAATAAAGTTTAGAAATTACAAAACAAATAATTAAAAGTTTACAAATTAAAAATACATTAAATATAAAAGTCTTCTTCGTGGATATATTGAAAATCCGGGTAGTCGGTACTAGTCGGATCCCGAACTCCCTCGTAGGAGGTCTTCGCCGATTGCTTCAATCAATCCTCCTTCCACCTCGTCCTCGTATATCTCTCCCTCGACTTCGAGTTCGCCTTCAAGGGAAGATATATGTTGTATTCTTTCCGCCGCGTCCAAGTAATCTTTTAAGCAAATGCACGTTTCCACCGATGGCGGAGTTAGTCTTGTTCTTCGTAAAGAAACAACCCTGCCACTAACAGAAAAAGCAGATTCCGAAGCTACCGTAGAAGCTTGGACGGTTAGTAGATCACGGGCCATAGCGGATAGGACGGGAAATTGGTTTTCCTTCCCTTTCCACCAAGCCAAGATATCAAATGTCTCAAAATCATGAGCATTCATACCGGTTAAAAAATCCGAACCGATATATCTACCTAATTCGCTACTTGGGGTATTACCCCGTTGACGTTTACTATTTTCATTAAGTATAGTATTAAATAAGTTTAACATTGAACTCCGACTAGTACTTGCACTTGATGGAGCGTTTCTAAATTGCTCATGAACGGTAGATGTTGTACCATATTTTTCAACATAAACAGTAAATAAAGTAGACAAATTTTGTGTAAAAATAGTTTTTGCTCTATCCGTTAAAAATACGTCTTCTTCGTATAAATCCAAACCGTAAATTATTTTTTCAATTAAAGTTTCAACACCCGAAACATTTAAGCACGGGTTTAAGGCGGCGGCGCAAGTAATAATCGGAGACATTTCTTTAAAATATTTTCTAAATTTCTCTTTCATTGGCGGTATCATTTCTTTAAATACACCGCCTCGCATGGAATATTCGTTTAATTTTTCCACCATTAAAAAAAGTTGATTTAAAACCAAAGGACTTGTGGGATAGTAAACTCCCGATAAATAGGTTGTAGCGGTTTTAAAAATATGGAGCATATCGGCTACACCTTCAATGATACCCCAACCCGCTGTCGGAAATTTTGTTACTTTATTTTGCCTTGCTAGTTGGGCATGAAACATTTGCAAACTTCGTTTTTGTTGAATGGCTTTTTCGAACATGTTACACGTTGAGTTCCAACGTGTTGAAACGTCCCAATTTGGACCTAAACATTCGGTTTCACCGTCTTTACAAAATTTTATATATCGATGATATCTTCTTTGACTTGTATGAAAAATGTCACGCAACATTTGTTTAAATTTATTTCTAACATCGTCAATGTGTTTAAGACCACCTTGCACAACTAAATTAATAATATGTGCAACACATCGGCTATGGAAAAAAATACCATTACAAATCGGGTTATATTTTAAAATAAGTTGGTTTACCGCGACGGTATTATTCGAGGCGTTATCAAACGATATTGAAAAAACTTTTGTTTCTATTTTAAAAGTTCTTATAACTTTGTCTAAAATATAAAATAAATTGTCACCGGTGTGGGGGTATGCAAAAATATCGAACGCAATAGTACGTTTCATCATTTGCCAATTTTCCGGATTTATCCAATGAGCGGTAACGCAAATGTAAGAATCCGGCAAATTGTGGGGAGCCGACCAAACATCACAAGTTAAACTAATACCGGTTTTTAAATTTTCAAATTCATTTATTATTTCTACTTTAGCTTTTTTCCACATATTTATACAATCTCTTCTAAGAGTAGCACGACTTACATGAGTGTAGCGAGGTTGGAGCGTTTGTTGAATAAGCCGAGTCAAACGCTCGTTGTCAAAGTGTTTGAAAGGTAGACTCTCTTGAATCACAAAATGCGCCATCCTTTCCCGAACCAAGTCAACATTATACGCAAAAATATTACCTTCGTTTGTCATACTTGGTTGACCTTGCGAAGCTTGAGACTTTATAACCGAACAATAGTTTTTTTCAATGTGATTCTTCAAAGTTGTGTTTGCGTCTTTTCCAAAAAAATGCCCGCACAACTTGCATCGAGCCTTATGACCACCATTCGACATTTCGCATAAATCGAAATGTTGCCAAACATTGGGATTCCTTGTTGTAGGAATAACCCGCACAACCGTGGGAGCACTAACACTTTGAGAAGCACCAACAATATTAGATTGTTGAGATTCGTTTGCCATTTTGGGAGTTTCGACTTTCGAGCGTGAGCGTTTTTGATAAATAAGAGCGTTTTTGAGAAATGAGAGCGTTTTGGAATTGTGTGGTTGAACCAAAACAACCCACACCTATTTATACAAGTTGTAGGGGCTCCAAAATACAAAAAAAACAAAAAAAAAACGGTCATATAGCCGTTCCAACGGCTATAAAACCGTTAAAATCGAAGTTTACAACGGTTCGAACCGGTTTGAAACCGGTTTGAGAACCGGGTCGGGCCCGAAACCGGTTTGAGGGTGAAACCGGTTCGGGTCGGGTTAAGAACCGGTATCCAAAATTTTTTTAAAAACTGGTTACACACCTACGGGTTTGGATCGGGTTTCGGATCGGGTTGGGTGAAACCGGTTTGTTTGCGAACCCGGTTCGGGTCGGGTACCGGGGACCCGGTTTGAAACCGGTTTTTTTGCCCACCTCTACTTCATAATATGTCATTTTGTTGTTAAATACATGACGCTATACTAATGCTTATGATTACAAACACATTATTGGGCTTTAATGGGCCTTCTAATGTGTTAGTGAGTTGTTCAAGATACACGAATGCACAAATATGTTATAACAAGTTATTTTGGTGTTAGAGACATGGTATCAATTTCATATTTTCAAATGTTACAAATAAACTACATTACATTTCTAAATCTAATAAACAAATTACATTATATTTCCATCTATTAAAGATTAAGACATAAAATATTAGTATAGAGTTAAGGAGACATGTGTGCCAATGGCTAGATGTGACGTCACCACATTACCATGTGTATTCCCAGCTCGGTTTCACTCGAAGATTTAGAGTTGTAAAGAAACTCATTGCAATGATGTGCATATCTTCTCAACTAATCGATAGTCTATACCAACACACACGAGGACTCTAGGATCATCTATAACGGATCTAATTCTGAGATCACCCGTTTCAATAACCAAGAACATCGCACACAGGAGTATCATTATTCATATGGATCCGCCCTCCTATCCTAAGAATTATGTCTATTCCTAGCGTAAGGACCCTATTTAAATTTCAATAGAACTAGTTTTAACAAATCCGCTAACACCGTATGAGCTAAAATGATGGATTCAACGTTAGATTTTCATACTAATTTTATAAGACCACCATGTGTGTGTGTATGTATGTATGTATCTATGCATATATATTTGTATATGTACATATGTATGTATATATGGATTTGAAAGATGTCGAAACTTTATACATATAAACTACTACTGACGAATTCCCATCGCAAACCTATGACACCGACAACCACTAAAAAGTCTGGACGGGAATCTTATCAGAAGTGTCAAAATCAATTTACCAACGGATATCCAACCGTGCCCACCAAAACTAACAAAATTTGAACTGTGAATTTTTTAACTTTTTACCGGTGTCCATCAGTAATTCTCCTAGTAGTGTAACAAATTCTTTTAGTTTCAAATTTTACATAAAACATCAAGAAGTAATAATCTTAATCACATACAATATATCATATAATAATTCTTAATACAAAGTTATATCATGCATGCAAATTGATGATCAAATGTATCCTTATATTGTTGTGTTTGTGCACCACCATTTGCCTCCGCAACACTATCGATCAGGAGAACCCATCATATTTTACGGCCTTGAAACAACTTGGAACTATGAGAACGATCAATTAATATCACTCATCTTCAATCTGTATAAATAAGCACTTACAAACACACTTACTCATCATATGCTTACTTGAAAAACCAATGGCGGATCTTGGAATTATTAAGACACTTCTCCTTATCGAAAAAGACTCGTTTCCACATCTCCTTTGACTTCTCTTCTAAATTCTTCGCCTTTTCTTTTCGGTTTCCTATTCGAACAATCAAAGGAACAACTCCGGTGTATGCCGACAGCGGAGAGGCCTTCGTGTGTGTGTATTCGACAACCGCTTGTTGGGGGTGTTCTAACATGATTTCTGAATTTGAGAGTTCATGAAAAGTTGATGATTAAGAAGGGAGTTGAACCACTCCATTTTGTTAACTAATTAGGAAAAAAAAGGTAGTGGATTTGGTGCTAACTACTACACTAACTATTGTCTCTTGCTTTTAATTTTAAACAATTATTAATTTTTACTAGTAAATTAGGTCTACGCGCTTCACAGGTTATATTTCGTGTTACGGGCAAAATTAGAAACATTGTGTAAGTAATATGTTGTTGTATTTGGAACTTAAAAAACCATCGTATTTTATAAGTTATAAGAGAAAAACAAAACATTTATAAAGATTAAAATAATTAAGAAAAATAAATTAAAAATATATGAAAAAATAATTAATAAAAATAAAATAAAAACTGGCTGACTTCAGCAGTCGAACTGCAGTGCAGGGGATGAGAGATCGAACCCGCATCTAGCCGGTGAAGGGGAAGACGCTAACCATAGGCCATACCAAACTTTTGTTTCAAATCCTCAATTTTTCTTTTATTACTATTACAAACAAAATAATTACTTTTATTATGAAAAAAACCTCAATTTTATGATTTGTTTTTCCCCTGGAAAAGGTTGAGCCAACCTGCCCTTATACTAACTAAAACTTTCGACTTATGCTTTATATATGTGTTCGAACCTTTGGCATTATCGGATACAGAGAAATGAATTATAGGGATGTCTAAACATCGGTCAAAAATTACAAAATTTAAAACGTCGGACAAGTTGATCCAAAATGTATGGAGTTTTCTAGAAATTGTTGGGTTTAATAATCAATACATAATATTTGCTCATGATTTATGCAAATACAGTATTATAATCTCACTTTATGTAATTAAATTGTCAATTTTCTCAGATTAATAGAACAGAAAGATCACGAACATACAAACCCTAAAATGATCTACTAATAATCGATGAATCGCTTAGATGCAAATACAAATCTGGAACCGCTAACAAAGACATATTACCAGAACTTTACACTAACGAATCTCGATATACAAAAATCAAACGAAGAAGATGATTGCTATAAAGACGCATGTGTAACAAAGAAGACCAAGAATGAAACCATGCACTTGACTTCTCAAACCCACACAAAGCAATGAATATATATCCCAAACTTTGGAGACAACCAAGCAATGAATATATATATCCCAAACTTCTGAGACAACCAACCAGCCCCTTAAAATGTCTAAATATATACATTTAGTCCTTCCTAGCTCCAGTGAAGCGCTACAAATCCCAAAACTTTCCGGTACAACTACATTAGTCCCTCATCATACAAAACACATATAAAACACACTAAGTTAGACATTAAACACAATATGTTTGCTAGTGAATTAATATTTTTAACAAATTTGTTTAAGATCAAATAAGAAAATTAGAATATTCATTGACTTGAGTTATCATATGTGAAGTGCACACTTAATTAAGACTATTATAAGTTTGGGACTATTGAACATTTAATGTTTATAGAGACAAAGCCCCTAGACTATACGGGTGTCCGGGGACAATGCCCGATGCGGTCCAAGGGGCAACTCTCCTGGCGGACAGAGTAGTACCATATCAGTAGCAACTTAGTCAGCAACAAGTGTGATTAACAACAACTTAGATATATAACAAAGCCTAAAAAGATTTAAAAGGACATGTACATACTAGTTTTATCTTACTTTAATTTTCTTTGTGTATAGTTTTTAAGCTAGTTTTTTGTCTTCATCATATTTTAAGGTCTAACTTGTATTTGTATGGATTTGATGATAAAAATATACTTGTTATGCTTAGAATTGATTTAGATACATTGAATTAGTATAGGTCGATGTAATCATTAGCGAAAACTTTGAGTATGCAGCATATACTTTTCCAACTGACCCAGAATCAAATCCCAACTCCAAACTTTTTTTTTGTCAACTTTTGTTTTGAATTTATTTTTAATCTTATTATTAAATCAACCTTTTATTTAAATAAATGAACAAAAGGTTTTAGATAATTAAGTTAGTCCTGTGGTAAATTTCACTTACCACTTATTTTAAGGTCGCAAGTTCTAGCCGGGTTATCACCATTTTTATCAATATTTTTCAAACTTTTTTTTCTTTCTTCTTTTCAAATTTTTTTGTTCTTTTGATTGCTCTTTTTTAATTATTATGCGCAATGTGAGAGACATAATACATTTTTTTCATCTATGGTTCGATCTCTAAAACTGATTCGACTCAAATTCATATATTACTTTTATGTACTTAAGTACGTTAGTGTCAACGCCAAAACATTTTTTCCTTTGGTTTTTTTCTTTTGTTCATTTTACATTTTCTTTCAGGGTTAAATGATTAGACATAACCTCATATGTTTTTTTATGTACCTAATTAAATTTCTTTTTTAACCGACTCAACCGTTTAATATCCGTTTCACACGAAATTCGAGTTATGATACGTTTCGAAGCCGTCGCAACACGCGACGGATAAAACTATTAGTTAATAATTAATTTACAAGAAATGGGCTTATGAAAATTAGCCAAATAAGCATTGACCCATTATGTTTTGGGCTAACTACCCTGAATTTAACAGCACTAGATACTAGAAAGGGTCTCGCACTAGCTTGACCATCTCTCTCTCACTCTCTCCTGTTTAAGAGTGGAAGGGTCACCCGTTACAACGTAGTGTGACTCCAAGGGATTTCCATGGTAGCACCGCCGCCACCCCCTCTACGCCACCCCCCACGGCTTCAGTCTATGGCTTTGGAACGTAGTGCCAGATGAGTAGAATATGAACTTTAATGTGGCCGTTGGTGAATGGCTAATTTGATTAAAAAAAAATTCACTAGAAATATAACCATTTAACACATAATTTTCACACAATCAAATTATATTTTCAAACTTTAATACAATACACTCACATTCTACTCAAAAACACTTTTATTTAAAAAAAAACAAAACACAATCTCATTATTCCCTAGAAACTAGAAAGGGTCCCGCACTAGCTTGACCATCTCTCTCTCCGTCTCTCCTGTTTAAGGGTGGAAGGGGCACCCGTTACAACGTAGTGTGACTCCAAGGGATTTCCATGGTAGCACCGCCGCCACCCCCTCTACGTCACCCCCCACGGCTTCAGTCTATGGCTTTGGAACGTAGTGCCAGATGAGTAGAATATGAACTTTAATGTGACTATTGGTGAACGGCTAATTTGATTAAAAAAATTCACTAGAAATATAACCATTTAACACATAATTTTCACACAATCAAATTATACTCTCAAACTCTACTATAATACACTCACATTCTACTCAAAAACACTTTTATTTAAAAAAAAACAAAACACAATCTCATTATTCCCTTCTCCTCATCGAGTAGTTCCGAATCTGATGGAAGAATTTTTTACCCTCCTCCAACAAGCCGAAAACGATTTCGGATGATGACGAGTAGTTTATTATTTTAATTTTTTCTATTATTTATGTATTTTTATTTTTAGTTTATTTTAATTTTATGAATTAGATGAGTTAGTTAATTAAATTGTGTTTATTATTTGAACTTTTTTTTTATTTGTGACTTCATGGGGCTTCAACGGAGGTGTCAGATTGTCATTGGAAGGTGTGAGACTTCATGGGGTTTAAGGGCTTGGGTACCCCCTCCACCCTAACTCTTATATATACACATACACATGCTTAGATCCAGAATGATTATGTTGACTTAGCGTCGGATGATGGTCTCATAGCTTTGGCCTCGGAATCCTTCTAATGGTCTCTTTTGGTTAGGGATGGTAATGGGTCAGGTTTGGGACGGGTTTAGGTAATCTCATCCCCATACCCGATTATAAAGCTTGTCCCATACCCGGCCCAAAACCCGTCGGGTATGCCTGTGGGTTTCGGGTAAACCCATTACTTCGTAAAAAAAATAATCGGGGGTATCTACCGTGTATATATAAAAGTTGTAATTAAAATAAAAAAAGAAAGAAACAAAATCATGTCGGAGATATAAATTTAAAATAAATACATTATATATTTAAAATAAATACGGTATATATACTTAAAATCAATAAAAAAAAAACTATGTCAGGTTTATAATCGGGTAAACAGGTGTATTTTATCGAGTGATCGGGACGGGTAAATGGGTATATCACCATATCTCATACCCGTTCCAAACCCGTGAAAAATTTCAAAAGTAATCCCAAAGTTAGTTCCATACTCAATTACCCGACCCCATACCAGTCCCAAATGTTTCGGGTTTCGGGTTTTTCCATCGAGTTCAGGTTTCATTGTCATCCCTACTTTTGGTGATGACATGTCTATAGTAGTGGAGCCATAATTTTTTTCTTATGGGGTCGCTATTTTTTTACACTCGAAATTCTAACAAGCACACATTAGATTTTTTTAGGCTAATACGGTTTGGTTGATCAGGTCGGGTCAGTCACATAATAAAATACTATACGCTAATAAAAATACTCATCCTTAGAAAACAAATAGTAAAAATATCATGTCATTGGAAATAAGAAAAACATTAGATTCTATCAAACGATCCATTACATCTTTGATCAAAACATTTCTAAAGAACTATTTTTCAATGTAACAAATGCAATATTCTTCACTCATCTGGTTTGACCATGTTCACAAATCGCAGATACATACGTCGCTACGGCCTCTCCTAAAGTTTCAATTGGTTTTTTTTTTACTTTTAGAATTAGGTTTATATTAAAAGAAATTGGATATTTGGGTTAATGGTTATGGGCTCATAGCTTACTGAATTGAGTTAATTTAAATTTTATTCTTGAGCTCATTAGAATAGATAATTGAATGAGTTTAACTTGTTTTCAGCCCACTCAAATGAAAAAATAATTTAAGTTCTTTTATCGAGTTAATGATGTGTGTAAAGTGTAGATATAATTTAACAAATATTTTTCATACTTAGGTTTTAAAATAAGAAACGATTATCACCTTAGGACTAACTACACACATAATAGGCAAGTACACCTATCACATAAGTAGTACAGTTTTAGGCAAGAACCGAGTATCGATCCGTGAACACGAAAGCTCCCGATAATAAACCTTTGTCACCGTCTAACCGATCAAAGTAGAAGATTTGATATTTTTGTATTTTTAAAATAAAATAACTAAAAATTTAATTAATCAACGAATGAAGGCAAAGATGAAGATAAACAATCAAGGGAAGATATCACTTGGACTTTGAATCGACTTAGCAACACAATAATAACAAGCACAAATTCATGGTGAGATCATTTTCTACACATGGTACATGGAGGTAGACTAGACTCCCGTCAAGGCTATCTAATCATATAACTCTTCGGAAAGCTAGAACGATAAACACACAATAGCCACCTAAAGTTATGCAATGAAGAACCAATGATACAACTATGTCAATATTTAAGATGAACAAGACTCCCATCAGGGTTATCAAATTCCACAAATATTTGAAAAGTTAACACGATAAATATATGGTAACCACCTCAAAATGCGTAAAGTAGACAACGCTATGACCGATCTTCAACTCATGAACATCATATCACGATTACAAAACCAATAAGTTTATGCTAATAAACCAAAGAATTTCATAACCAATGACATGAGAAATCCATAACATACACCACGGTTTTCTCAAACATAAGCATAAGGATGCACATTTGTCCAATATTACTAGATAATCAACCTTCATACACCATTCCTAGTCGAATGCCACAAAAATACATACAAGATATGCAAATATGTGAATAAATGCTATAACACATACGGTTTTCCAACATAATATGGTTACAACACCCACAAGGTTAACTAAATCATCAAACTAGAGCAAATACACACATTCATTGAAGAGTAATCAAGCATCATCGTGAAATTGGCATAATCAACACCAATAGTTGTGTACAAGTTGTTAAAGCATGCTAAGTTTCATCTAATCCAAGTGGTAAAAGGAGTTTAGCTCATGGGGCTTACAAACACCACAACCAAACTTAAGAAAATGGATGAAACATGAGAGATCTAGTAATCAAACCAAAAAAAATAAGAAGAGGTTGTTTGTAGGAGGTTAATTCTTCCTTGAATGTGTTGGATCTTCAATCTTGGCCTTCAATCTCCAATATCCAGCTCAAAAGCGCCTAAAGCACTTGAGACAACTAGGGTTCTTAGTAAAAAATGGAATCCCCTTCAAGTGAGGGAGAATTGGGGATAAAAGGTGAAATCTGCATCTGCACATGACCATGTCCGAAAGTGACATGCCCATGTGGACTATCTGATCAGCACATCTTGTAGTGTTCTCAACAACGTTGGCTCACATGGCCATGTCAGAATTTGACATGGCCATGTCCGAAATTTTCATTTTTCGAGAATTTTTTCAAGTCTTGAGTTTTTCACCAAAAATCACCACGTTCCCACCGGGAGATGCAATATTCAAATTAAACACAAATAAGTGTCTGAACCAAAGGATTTGCAACAAAAAACAATCAAAATGAGGAAAAATATGCATTATTTACATGTGTATTTATTAGCATATCAAACATCCCCACACTTGAAATTTGCTTGTCCTCAAGTAAACTCTCATGCACAAGTTTTAAAACAATACCATTGGCAGAACAAAAGATGGGAAGCAGTCCATCAGCTAACAAGAGATCCAAACTAATAAAAGATTATCGACAATTCAACAGTCAAAAGAAGAAACCAAACGAGTTAAACGTATTTTTGTGTTTTCTTTTTAAAACTTGGCAAAATTTATTCAAACGTAACAAGTCTATTAGATCTTTCTTTTATGCATGAGCTTAAACCTCTCACAAAAGTTCACTCAACACTCGGTTATTTATATGTGCAAGTATAGAAATGAATCACTCAATGCCAAACAATGAAGCAACATAATCATAGGCTTGCAAATGAATCAAATCTCCACCAATTAACACGAGAAAATGCATAAATCAAGAGGACTTTGATGGGTTGTAACGTGGCTAGGGTTAAGGGTATGGAATTTGGGATATAAAATGGCTAAATGGTTAAAATCCAGAATAGTTAGGCTCTAATTGTGATCAACTTCAGAGACAAAAAAAATAATAAATAAACAAAAATACACCAACTAAACACAACTAGCAATGAGCTATGGAAAAGATTCTTCGGTCCAAAACACAAAACTTGCTCAAATTTATTTTTTTTTCTTATACGTAACTACTACAATAATATATTTTTTTGAGCTTTTCTCTTTTTCATTTTTTTTTGATATATAATATTTTTTTGTCATCACAACGAACGTCGAATGAAACAACAAACGTCCTAAACAAACTAACTAGAAAGCACAAATTAGACAACCAACATAGACCGGAATTTTAACATAAAGGTTTAAAAATAAAAGGCTAATTTGGCTAAATGGGTTTAAAATGTGGGCTATAACACAAAACGGGAATAAGGCTTAACGTGGTGACTAGTGGTAATGATGTGGGTAGGGTAAAGAAATGAAAAAGGTTGTACAAAGTGGGTGATCCTACTGCCTCTATCATTTTCATACAAAAACTCAGTTCATGATCTTGAAATGTATGTCTTAAACAAGTTCTAATATAAATGCAACATCTGGCTCACTCCAAAAATCAACAAAAACGTGAACATGTAGTGCAATAAGGTGCACACAAGCAATAAAGGCTCAAAATGCTCACGAAAACGGAGGGATAAGGGTCAAGGTTTAAACACATGCATAAATGTCATATTTTTCAACTTGCCATACTTTCAAGATATTCCAAAATGTTTTATTGCAACACTAGAGAGTTTCACTTAATCGTGTGATGCCGACAATGCAATCATGCTTAAGGATCTAAAATAAAGATAAACGTATGCCATTTATTGAACTTATAGTGAAATGTTTTCCAAAAATGGGAGGTTTTCTAAAATGCAATGAGAAGAATAGCATAGACATGCAAAAGTTCACAAAAACCCCCGCCATCCCCACACTTGAAACGTACATTGCCTTCAATGTACCAAAAATATGCATGAGCAATGAAAATGCGTATGAGTGCGAGAAAGGGTGAAACACAAAAAACTCCCCTGGTGAAATTCATGAACAAACGCTCAATAAGTTCCCGAAAAGCCTCTATGCTCCAAGCGTGAAAAATCCAACCAAAATGATCACTAACACATTCAAGCACAAAAGATGAGTATAGTCAAAAGACATAAAGCACACATACTAAAGTAGTAAATGAAAATGCAAAACAAACACAAATTGTTAAAACTTTTTATTAATTTTTTTTTTGAAAATTTTGGCTGACATGGCCATGTGGACCAGGGACACGGTCATGTGGACCATGTGTCCTGGTAACACAGGCCAGACATGCTCATGTCAACCCTTGTGCCCTAGAAACATAGGTCAGACATGCTCATGTCTGCCCATGTGTATGAGAAACAGCCAGGAATTACGATCCACATGGCTATATGGACTAGGCACATGCCCATGTGACTATGGGTTCCAGCAACAAAGCTCGTGTCTGGCAATTCTCACAACCAACCAAAAGCAATTAGACAAACGACTTACAAAAACTCGGGTTGCCTCCCGGAAGCCCTTCGTTTATTAACGAGTCCTTAGCTTGACTCGGCTCTAATGCATATCATTATAGGGTAAGTGATGGGGAAAATTAACAAACGGGTGGCTTATGATATTTCAAAACCCATCCAACCCGTTTGTTTTAGTGCATTTACCATCGATTAGTGAGAACCAAACGGTAAATGCAAACATAAAGCAATCGGGTCGTGCCACCAACACTTGAATTTGCCCGGACCAAACCTGATACAACTAATGTAACGAAGGAGGCGATCATCCCGACAAAATTGTGTTGATTTGTCGTGCTTTATGAATCGATGTCGCGCCTTCCAAGTCGGTTGGTCCGAGAAGTGATTTGCCTTATCCTGTTGTTCCTTTGTTTCATATGACGGATCATCATCATGGTCAATCGATGGCTGGATCTTCTTCGTGCACAACAAAAAATCAAGTGTCACCATAGTCATTGGTTCGTTGGTGAACCCATCCATTTTCACTTCTTCCTCTTGGTGCAGTTTCTCCTTGATAACCATGGTTGGCTTCCCATAAAGCAAGGCTTCTATTTCACCAAAATCACCAACTGGGTCAAACATTTCTCCTTTCCATGTCGTAAGAAATATGCTCACCAATTCGTCCTCCCAAGATGAAAAAATGTGGTATGTGGTCTGACGGGTGGTCCGTAGGACGACCCTTAAGAGCTATAAATGGTATTTTAATCCTACATTTAATCGAGTAATTGTCTAGAATTAGATGACTACGTTTGCTTGTGTTTCAGGTACATTCGGAGCTTAAAAGTGTGGAAATGAAGGTTCGAATAAACGCGGATGGATTGGAGAGTGAAAGACGGAGCATAGGTGAAAAAAATAATTTCTTTGAATTGAATAATTAAGAATATAACATGATAGAGGAAGAAATTACGAGAACGTGGGCGAAAACGGCGAAGAAAACGGAGTTGAAACGAAAAAGTTATGAAGAAAACAAAATTACATGCTGAAGCCTACCGTAGCTTACGGTGGTTACCGTAAGTTACGGTAGCCCCCAACACTTTTCTTCCACCGTAAGGCAGTAGAGACCCACCGTAGCACTTTTAAAGCTACCGTAAGCTACGGTAGATACCGTAGCTTACGGTGGTCACTGGCGTGAAAAGTGTAACTGCCCTTTTAAAACAGTTCTTCAAGGGGCTTTTCATTTCCAATCATTGGGAGACGTTTTGCAGGAGTTTCAGGGGTGATTTTGGGTGATTTTCTTGGTTAGAAGCAATTTGGAACAATTGGGTTGGTGTTTTTGATTCAAATGAACATTGATAGTTGCTTGATGATGATCAACCGAACGATGTGTGGCTAAGTTTTCATATGTTTTCCTCCGGATTGTAAGGTTTATCTTTTGAATGTTTGTTGATGTTTATGTTATTTGTAGGACAATAATCTAATCATTTTGGTTGTGTTATTGTGGTGTTTATGTGTTTGATTGTAATCGTTGATATTGTTTAACATCGTTTTCTAAACCATCAGTTCTTGGTGCTGCTGGCAATCGAGATTTATTGGGAGGAATTCGGGGTTGGATATATTTAATTGATCATCGGGTGACAATCTTGCGTTCTTGTAATCCAAGCACTTGGTCCCCTTTTATCACAATCAAACATATTTTCATGAACTATGTCTATGTAGTTCTTCCTAATTAAACATCAGTATTATCATTCATGGAAACCTGAAACCGGGGGAAGACATACTCTCTCATTTCTAAATTACAACCTTTTGATTTGCGATTAATTTAGATAATTCTAGTTTTCAAAACCAACAATCAAAATTCTGAAAATTACATTTCTGCAATCTAGTTTAATTTTAGTTTACTATAAAAGCTACTTAGATAACACATTTTCCACAAACTCCTCGTGTTCGATACCCACTTACCGCTAGCTATTTAGTTGTAATTGGTTTATATTTGATTGAGACTACGACCTCACGGTGGAGTATGGTGAGTCTGAATCTGATCATAATCAGGATTTAATTTCACAAAATAATCTGAAAAATAAAAATGTGAATAAATCTCTGAAAATTCCATTCCCTTCGGCTTTGCTCCCACCAGTGTTAAGTGAACGGGATCCAACACAAGATGAAAGATGGGAGAAATTTGAAAATCATAATATTAATCTACCATTTTTGAAAGAACTTAAAGAAAATCCTGATAGTGTTGAGTGCTTGAAAGGTTTGAGTACCCGTAAACGAAGGCACAAATGTCCCGAACAGGTAAAGCTAAGTGTTAGTGTGAATGCTGTGTTTACGGGTACCTTTCCCCCAAAACTCCAAGATCCAGGGACACCTATTATTTCTATACATATAGGTGAAATTAAACTGGATAGAACATTGCTGGATCTTGGAGCATCTGTGAGTATAATTCCAGGGAGTCTGTATGATCAGCACGATTTTGGTCCATTACAGAGAGTTAACACCACCGTGGTGTTGGCTGATCAGACTCCCGCACATCCTCGGGGGATTGTAAAGGATGTGATTGTGAAGGTAGGAGAGTTTTATTACCCAGTGGATTTCTTGGTGTTGGATTGTGTCAAGAACACAGAGCCAACTATTATTTTGGGTAGACCGTTCTTGGCCACTGCTCAGGCAAATATTAACTGTGCTGAGGGAACGGTAAGGATGAGGTTTGGGGCTCAGAAAATGAGTCTTAAAATATTTTCAAACTTGCCAACCCCGAAAGCTAACAAAGGTGGATCACCTGAAAAGGTGAATCACACAGTCGAGAATGCTTGTGTTGTGTTTGACAGGTCAGCTGAGATGAAGAATGGTGAGACTCCAGACAGTGGAAGAACTAAACGGGTCAGAAAGAGAAGGCAGAAAGGGAAGAAACCACGAGTTCATGATGTAGATCAAGAACTCTTTTCTTTGTTTATGAAGGCTTGGAGAAAATTTGATGATGAGAGGAACTTGAGTGCGGGGAAGGAGGACTGCAAGCACCCCACCCGACCACCATGACCTAAGTAAGGTACACTGTGTCTGGCTGAGGACGTTAAACTTAGCACTCTTAGGAGGTAGCCTAAGGTATGTTTTACATTCATGTCTAGTTAAATGAACTTTGCGGGTGTGTTCAATAGAAACCCTCACGAGACTAAACTCGTCCACTCGGGCTACCGAGGGGTTTAAAAGGCTTGATGCATTCGTGATTCCTACGAAAGTGAGTTAGGACTTTGTTTGATTTTTTTTTTTGTGTTTTTGTGTGCGAGCCGGTTAAGTGTGGGGAAGTTTCATGGGTTTTCAAGTCAGTTTGATGCTCTTAGGTTGGTTCGAGTTTAACTTTGCAGGTTTAGATTGATCCTCCCGTACTCAATCTCCATTCGGGTGGTGATGTTCGAGCTTCGTATTCATGTAAAAGGCAACCCAATAGCAGATTTTGAATACGATCGTGAAAGAAATGCTATACGATCGTGTGAGGTTGGATTGAAGACAGTTACAGTTCGAAACCAGCTAAGTCTTTTCCAATTCTCTGTATAGTTTTGTTTATTTTTTTTTTTATATATTTGCATAATCTCTCATCCTACATTGAGGACAATGTAGAGTTTAAATGTGGGGAGGGGAGACTAAGTCTGTAGTCAAGAAAAATTCAAAAAATCCATAAAAATTAAAAAATTTCAAAAATGTCCTTGAATTAGAATTTTTTTGCAAACAAATGGAAAATGATAGGTAGAATTGGAAACTGCTTGTGAATTGAAATTAAAAAAAATAATAATAAAGAATAGAAAGTGCGACTGATTTGTAATGTTTTGGTAGGCCCAACCGACTTAAGAGCTTAAACATCCTGATAATGTATCTAGGTTTAAATGAATAATTAATTTAGAATATCTTGTGGGTTCTCATCTTAGGGGTGTCGGTAAGGTCGAAACTGTCAACATAGGGTGATAGGTACCTTTATAAACAAAAATTTATAAGTTTTTAAAATTATTTGGCACACCGCTTTATTTTTATGAAAATAAATCCGAAAGTTGGTGGCGCCCGTATTCCATAATCCATCTTGCATGAGCTTAATTAAATCAATTGAAATCTTGAGTTTCGCCTACGTGTTTCCCTTCGGGATGGTGACTTGGAGGATACACCCATGGGCGGGACTTAGGTGATCAATAAGTTTGGATGACTAAGTTATGTTTATGTGTTTCCCTTCGGGATGGCGACTTGAAGGATACACCCCTATTCTGAAGCTTATGAATTTCATTGCTTAAGAACTGCAGCCTACGTGTCATATATCGTGTTCCAGCGTGATTGAAACACCACTGGGTTAGGTTCATTCATAAAATAATAATAAAAGCTAAAAACATGCACCCATCGATCCATAATTCCATAATTTTCAAAAACATATAAATTGGTGTTTATAATGGTGGGAAATCTATATGGTTTAACCCAGGCCTAAACATGACCTTGAGATGGAATTAGGCTAATTCGTAAGCTTTCTGAGTGTGTGACCCATAGATAGCATGTTGCTTGGTAATATGTAATATATTAGATCACATAATCGGGGGGCTCGAGAGTCAGTGGTTGGGTTTAATCGGACAGAAATACTAATTGTTATAATTAACGCGTGATTATTTTTGGGCAAATAAATGAATGAGATTGTGAAAGTCAGTTTCAATTGTGATTCCATTGCAAAATATTTTTCGGGACGAAAAAAGATAAGTGTGAGGATGTGATGAGTGGTTGATTGACCCGTGCTAATTGTGTATAATCATACGTTTTTAACCCTAATTATGTGAGAGTTTACATTATTTTTAGGATTTTATATATAATAGGTTAAAAATAATAAAAGTCACATAAACTAAATTAGAAAATGTTTAAAGATAATTAAATTAAATTAGATTGAAACTAAATGATTAAATTAATATATATTTCAATTTCAATTGTGTACAGGAACTTAACGTGGATTAATATTGGGCTAATTCGATTTGTTGGAGTTTAGTAATTGGGCTGAGCTTGGGCCAAAAGAAATTGACGTAAAAGAAGGCAAAAGGAGAATTAGGGTGATTGGTCACGCATCACGAGGCTAAAGCCTCTTTGGGCGACTGGAAACCCACGACAACAAGGAGGAGACGGCAATTAGAGTTTTCAGAGGGCACGGTTTTCAAGAGCTGTGTTGATTGTTGTTGCTTGTCCACGTGAGTAGAAGAAAACACAAAAGGAGTTGGAGTTTGCTTCAATGCGAGAGATAAAAGTATTTGACTTTTTGTTTAATATGATTGGCTAAAATTACTTGTGGCTTTCTTCAGGCGGACGGTTCATATAGGTTTCATGTTTTGATTCAGTTTATTTATGTTTTTGTATCTATTTAGTTTCTGACAATAACTGAGTAGATTGATGTATTAGTTATTTTAAACAGTTTATTTGAGTGCTTTGAGTTTGCTTGCTTTACGATCTTGTTCGGTTGATGACAAAACCTAGTAGCAGAGTTGGGTGACTAAAGGGGGCAACTTGACATTCGTAAATTGGGTGATTGAATTATACTGGTTTGTGACGGAACTGGTTGTATAGGTTGCTGACAACAGCCTGTCTTCAATTACTATTTTAACTGATTTTCCAACACTATGTCTATGTGGTGTCCAATTAAATAACTGAGTTTGATGTAAAACCTAGAACCTGAAGTTTAGAGGAGTTTGTATTTTTATTTGATCTGTGTTTTCATTCTAATTATCAAACTAAGCAATTTCACTAACCACTGATTCCTCGTGGATACGATACTCTTCTTACCCTTACTAGTTAAGTGTTTAAGGATTGTTTTTGATCGACCTAACGACATCGATCATGGTCTCCCCATTAGTGATGCTCGGGAGAACCACTTCCATCTCATCCATGAGCTCATCCTCATGATGTTCTTCCCTTTGCGATCCCTGCATCATATCATCCTCACAAGACAAGTGTAAAGTACATAGGGGATACAAAGAATCATGCATGGTACCATATGCAAACAAAGGTACATGAGTATCATACTCATAACCAATCGAGCTAGTAGTGAAACACTTACATGATTCTAGCTCTTCATTGGTCAACACGTGGGGGCATGGAAACTATGGCTCATCATACTCGAATCTAGGGCTGTAAACAAACCGAACTGAACCTAACGAAGCCTTGTTCGTGTTCGTTCGTTAAGCATTGAACTTGTTCACGAACGGTTCACGAACACTAACCGAACGAAATTTCATGTTCGTGTTCGTTCATTAAGGAAATGGTTTGTTCACGAACGGTTCACAGACGTTACCGAACGAAACGTTGTTTAGGACTTTTGATGTCAATCCTAATGCTTACATGATTTAGGATTGAGGGAAGCTTACATTATTTAGGATTGAGAACTTAGAATCCCTAATCGAGTAATAATGGATAGGGAAATGACGTATAAATGAGAATATGATTTCCTACTTTACTTAGTTAATTGTTAGGGTAATAAAAAAAATTAAAAATTAAAGAATATAAAATGTTTAGATAAAATAAAACAGAAATATACAAAAATCTTAATGCACATCTTTAACAAATGAAAATGAACAAACATAAACGAACGTAAATGAACGAACGTTCACGAACACAACTGAATGAACGAGACCATTGTTCATGTTCATTCATTTAGTTAAACGAATGAAATTTCTTGTTTATGTTCGTTCATTTATTAAACGAACGAACATAAACGAACTTCCCGCCGAACGGTTCATGAACTGTTCGCTGAACGTTCAGTTCATTTACAGCCCTACTCGAATTCACTCTGAACTGGAGGTGGGACTTGTGTTTCATCAACTGTCGACTCCACATCAGATTCTTGCTCAAACACATCAGATGATGGAACCGGATGGGCTTCACTTCCATTCTCATGCTCCAATTCAATATTCAGATCTGTGTTGCAAGATGAACTTTCTCGTAGAAAGTTGGCATGAAGCTCGTTGATCACAATGCCTTGTGCCTCTACTCTACGAAGCAGTTCCTCAGATTCACTAACATAAACTTCTTGTTGCTCAACCACATCATCGTCACAACCGGTGGTTGGCTGTGAAAACATATCGATTCCTTGTTGCAGCAACTCATATAATGACGGACGGGGATCGGTTTGGGATGGTGGTATGATGGGATCCTCAAATGGTTGTGAGTAGGAGTATGGTTCTTCATAACAATCTGTGTGATACCCCTGGAAATGATAAAAATCTGGTGTGTAGTGGGGTCCTCCACAGATCTCGTACCAACCTTCCTCACGGTAACCTCAATGATCAAACTGGTATCCTCCACTGTAACTCCCATAGTCACTGTAACATCCCTAAAACAAAATAACTAAGGAGTTGGGTTAACGGGTAACACGAACTTTGAATTAGTGACATAATTGGTTGAGATCGACGAGTAAAGTCAGGTTTAGCGTGTTTAAGGGGACCCAGTTAACCATTATCACCAAGGTTTGTGCAAGAAATGCGATAAACGATTTAGGAAGAACCCGAAGCGAAATATCAAGGGGTTTAAAAACCATCTTTTTGCAAACCCTAAGCCATTTTTCGGCTTGGACTTTATAACATCCCATAAACCAAATAGCTAACGGGTCGGGTTGATGGGTAACCCGAAGCACTAATAGTGGATAGGGTTAAATCAAATCACTGAGTAAAGTTTGAGTCCAAGAGAGTTGGAGGACCCGATTGGCCGAGTAGTGAACCGTTAGTGACCAAAAAGGGTGAAATGGAACTAGAGGGACCGGATTGTAAACCTTTAAGGTTTAAAAAGAGATTTAGTGGAAAACCCTAGGCCACTAGGCCTAGGGGAGTGCATGACGACAGCCGCAAGGAATGGAAGGGGGAGTCGGCGACGGTGGATCGTGGTGGTTGTAGCTCGGGGCTTCACTACACGATAAGGTAACTTTCGTTTTGACCTTTGTACACATCTATTTAAATGATAACATGAGAGTTTGGTGTGGGCTTTGGTACCCTCGACTGTGATCGACGGGAAGGAAGGGAGCATGGGGGTGGCCGACTACAGTGGTAGCGGTAACGCATATTAGCGTCGGCCGGAAGAGGATGCAAGAGAGGCAGCGACCGGTTGTAGCGGTAGCGGCGTGTGACGTAGTGACAGTCAAGGTTGGCTGACAGAAGTGGGTGATCTCGGGCATGGAATGACATAACGAGGTGATGGGGACGACGATGTAGGTGGTGACTGCAGCGGCAGCTCGGGTGGCGGTGCGACGGCGTGCGACGGAGGCTAACGTGATGCATGACAGAGATGATTGATGAAAATCGAATAGGGTTTCCACCGAAGAAGAAGGTGGTGGATTTAAGGACGTGGACAGAGGCCAAGGAAGGTGCGGATGGTACGCGTCGGGTGTCAGGTGGTGGTGATACGGTGGCAGTGGTTCACGGTGGCGAACGGGGAATCGGGGTTACCCCCGGTAGGAGTTGGTTAAGCCTAGGTCTTGCATTGAGAGGTTCGGACGTGCATGGGGAGCTCGGTTTACGTACGAGAAACTTGTAAGGCTACGGTGTTAGCAGGGCAAACGTAAGCATGCATGTATGCGGGTTCTAAATGGGTTCAAGATAACCCGGATTAAGCGGAGTCGTTTATATTTGAATAGAGCCGACACATTTTTAGGATGTTCATTGACTATGTGATCATACGTTAACAGGTTCGGGTTCGTACAAGGAAGAGTTGCAGTGCTTGCCGGGATCGTCAAACTAGTGAGTTTCTAATCCCCCTCTTTTAAACGTTTTACTGTTTTGGGGCTATCGTACATAATTTCATGAGATATTAATACAATTAATCGTGTTACGGGTTTCGGGTTCTAACCCGATATGTTTTGAGTATAAAATGACTATTAAGAAGTCGTATGGTCTATGGTGTGTTCATAGAATATGTGAACTAAGGGTATGAGTTATTAATATGTGATATGATAAGGGTAGATCGGGGAGAGTCGGTCGTTAAGCTAAATGCTTGCGTTAAGTTAAATGCTTGTGATTTCATGTGGGGTATATATTGTTCCAGTGTCATGTGTGAGGTACAGATGTAGATAACGTGTCGTGTATATGATGTGTGATATTATTTGTTTATATTTGTGTGACGTGTTTGCATCGTTGTCCGTATGACATGGCAAAAGGGATTTGTGAAGGATGAGGTCCTTCGGGAAGTCACCAAAGGTGACATTTATTTAGCAGGGTAATGATGAGCTTGGGGTGGTAACCCTGAAGAGGGTGCAGTGATAAGGTATATCTTTGCATGCGTATATACGTGTTAATTTGCATGTTAGTAATGAGTTATATTTATTGCGTGTGAGATAGCGTTAATGTGATGTGTTGATGATAGTAATGTGATATGTGGAGTTAGACTGACCGTTGAGTCAGGACTTGTGACGTGACGTGACGTGGGGAGCCTTGGTTAAGGCCGGATGTGTTAATGTCTAGGGTAGGTTGTGTTAACCCAGAGTCGAGTTAATGCGTATCCTGGGGTACGAGTTGTTAGCATAGTATGTTGAGTCTATGTCGATGTGACTGTAAGGTTATTATTATTATTATTATTATTATTATTATTGGTAGTACCGGATGAGTCCCGGGTGATGAACGGTTAAGGGATGTCGTGTTAGTTAATAAATCATAAAACTATTTTGTAAGGACCGAAGGTTCCGGAGTGAAATAAGCTAATGAATGTAACGTGATGGTTTTTGTTTAAACTAAACTATTAGAACTCACTCAGCGTAGCTGAATTTGTGTGTACGTTAGATTGCTTTGTAGGTAAGCGTAGAGCTGATGTATATTGGCTTGGAGGCGGTGTTACTCGGAGTGGTGTGTAGGCATTCGTACGGTAAGCATAATAACGTTAAATGGTAATAAATGAGTTTTGAAAGACTTCCGCTGTAGTTTGAATTACAATAAATGCATTTTTAATGAAAATGACCCGTTATGAGAACCAACTGTAGGATGCCCGGGTTAGGGTCTTACAAGTTGGTATGAGAGCTGTGGTTTAAGAGAAAACTGGTATGTTTAAACAAATAAAATACTTTAACTTAAACCGAAAATGGGACGAGGGTGAAACGAATGCCACCACGAGTAACCACGAGCCAAGAGGTACGTCTTTCGAGTTGAGCAATAGTTATTAATTACCAATTGTGTAGTGTTACATTAGGTAAGGTGATTAGTGTTAGTAAGTGATTTATGGTTCCGCGTGGGAACATGATGCATGCTATGTGTTGTAGTAGTACGTAGAACTATGTGAAGTGTGTGGTGTGACTCGGTGAAGTCATGTTTTGTGAGCTATTTAATGAAGAATAACATTAATTACGTTATGTGACATAGCTTGGTGTGTTAGCATAGTTTAATGGACTTGCGTGTAACTACATGTGGTGTGTGACTGTGATTATTACGAGAACTTGATAGATTATTTTGTGAAGTTATGTGAGTTGTGTGGGATGCATGTGCATCCAGTGGGCGTGAAAGTAGAAAATTAGTGTGAGTATGGTGGGAAAGGTTTAGAATCCGAGCAGTGATGTGGACCACCAAATTGCATTTTATCACCGTGATTTGGCAGTCTATGATTACTCTCATATTCTGAATTTGTGTCCATAGTAATCACTCTAGCGTTCTATCTTGAGTAGGTTTAGGTGGCTAAGACAAAGAGTACGATATTGGGAAAATGTGGAACTCTTACTAAGAGGAATGCAGACCGATAGGTCAAGCCGACGACTGCCATAGAAGGAGCTGAAAGTTAGATGGGACTGATATTGGCGTTTCTCGAGCCAAGTGTGACTGGAGCTACATTCAGCGACATACCACGTGGAGCCGTGATTGGAAAGACGGAACAGAGAAGGAGATCAGTGTCGGTTGTACGTGATTTACTTCTAGGATGTGGACCTGCACGATTAAGAGATCGACCACTTACGGTGGTTAAGAGAGATTTGTTTCAGGAAGGTCTAGAGGAGGACATGCTAGTTAGATCTGACATGGTCTAGCAGTGATTTGGTGAGCAATATTTAGGATGCTCAGTTGCTTGATGATTAGTTAGTGTGGCAGTTGTCACGAGAGATGTTGAGGTGATTTGACGTTTTGACTTATTAGACGTTTACGTGGTGTAGTGCTTAATTAAAATGTTGAATATTTGATTTTGATAGTGATCTTGAGTTTTACCGCATTAGGAGTTGAACATAATTAATGATAATTGTGTTTGCGACGGCGTATGATTGTGTTTACAATAGTGGAATATGTGCGGCATAATGTGATTGTGTGATTGCATTCTGAATAATGTAAGTTAGCATTAAATGTGATTTTGTTGTGATACTAGAGCATGGTTGATTAGATGGTGTGAGTAGACTTGTATAGGCATGGATTTTGAAATTGTATATGTCAACGGTCGAATGATAGTGTCACCTATGTGTTAATGACTAGGTGATGATTTGAAGTGTAATAGGTGTGTTGCACCTTATGCGAGTATGCAGAACAGGGTCCCGTGGGAGTAATGATTATACATCTTTAGTAGGTGTAAATGTTCAGGATGAGATCCTATGGAAAACTATGATTTTAAATACTATGTGTAGGAACGTGTAGAGTCTCGACTTGTGTCTAGATCGAGTAGTGTGTTGCCTTAAACCATTAATACTACCCGTAGGGGTACGACTGTGTGAATTTTGTGTGAATATGTGATGACGTGTGGCAAGAGCTACCATTATAATAAACAGAAGGTAGGGTTCAAGCGTTCAGGTGTTTATAAAAGGTGAGGTCTTATCGTATGCATAGGAGCTTACTCAGGTCTAGTTAATTGTGTGCGCTTCGTGCGAACTAGAAGGTGTAGTTATCAGTACTCATGTAGAACATGGTATGATCAGCAGTTATGTTGCGTCGGTGTGTCCTTGTAGTACATGCTTAATCGTGCATAGGACGAATGGTTGGTGTGTTCGGGTATAGTGTTCCTATTTATACGATTTTCTCAATGGTGATGCATCGATGCGATACGCGGAGTTTTGACGTTATTCGAGACGATCAGCAAGGTGCTCTTATGAGATACCTATATCTATATCTCGGGAATGCGAAGCATAGGGCCAAGAGGTGCATCGGTAAGAGTTAATGATGAAAGCGTTACGTGGACGCTTGGTCGACGATGGTTACGAAGTGACGACCTAGAAGATTCCGACATAAGGTGAAAGTAGAGACGAACGAATCTCCATGATATAGAGAACCTTGTCAAGGGCGATACAAGAGGAGTGGAAATGATTACTCTGAGCTGGACAAAGGGTAGCCGAGGTCTATAACAAGGCAGAATTCACGTTCGCATTTAATGAATGAGACGCGATGAGTGATTGTGTGGTAATGATAGCGTAATAACGAGAAACGTGGAACGGGAGAAGAGCAAGTGCAGGTTTGCACATAAGTGACTGTAAATAGAATGTCTACGCTGGTACGCATATGGCAAAGTTATAAGGAACAAGTTCCTGCGGAGCATCAAATGAGATATGGTTGGGATTTTAGAACAAACATGATTGACTACGCTAAATCCTCAGAGGACGGTGATCAGAGGCTAATGAAAAGCGGCAGGTGCGTACCAATGAGACGCAAGGTAATGTAGTAAGAAGGCACTGTAGTAGCGAAACCTGCGATGAGATCCGCGAAGCTTGGCATAAACTCTTAGTGATCACATGAGGAGGATAGATGTATCACATCAGTGAGAGAGACTGTGGTGCCTGAGTTTTAAGGAATCATCACCAGGTGGCGATTAGAATAAGAGACGAGAAGGACGGTGAATGATCCAATAACGGGAAGCAAGGAACCCTTCCTGGGTATGACCATCGGAGTGACGAGGTCACTCGAGGTTATAAAAATAAGTGACGTCATGTATGATGTGAGCAGATCAAGAAGTGCAATAAGTAAGCAACTAATTGACAATGAGTGCCTTAGGAATAACAGCTGTGAAGGTGAGTAATAAGGGGATATGTAGGTGATCCTACAAGTCCCAAAGTTGAAAGCGGGAAATGAGGAGACCTCTTTGAACACCAAAAGGGTGGTCGAAATGCATAGCAAAGTGATGGAATTTGTAAGTGTGAACGAATGCTTGACACTAGAAGGATCGGGCGCACGAGTGAGAAAGGAAGGATAAGTCATGTATGTTTGTGTCGACATAGGATTCGAGGACGAATCCTCTTTTAAGGGAGGTAGACTTGTAACGTCCCAAAAACCAAATAGCTAACGATTCGGTTGATGGGTAACCCGAAGCCTTAATAGAGTATAGGGTTAACTCGAATCACCAAGTAAAGTTTGAGTCCATGAGAGTTGGAAGACCCGATTGGCCGAGTAGTGAACCGTTAGTGACCAAAAAGGGTGAAATGGAACTAGAGGGACCGGATTGTAAACCTTTAAGGTTTAAAAAGAGATTTAGTGGAAATCCCTAGGCCATTCGGCCTAGGGTAGTACGTAACGACAGCCGCAACGAAGGGAAGGGGGAGCCGGCGACGGTGGATCGCGGTGGTTGTAGCTCGGGGCTTCACTACCCGATAAGGTAAATTTCGTTTTGAACTTTGTACACATATATTTAAAAGTTAACAGGAGAGTTCGGTGTGGGCTTGGGTACCCTCGGCTGTGACCGGCAGGAAGGAAGGGAGCATGGGGGTGGCCGACTACGGTGGTAGCGACAGCCCACGTTAGCGTCGACCGGAAGAGGATGCAAGAGAGGCCACGATCGGTTGTAGGGGTAGCGGGGTGTGACGTAGTGACAGTCAAGGTTGGCCGACAGAAGTGGGTGATCTCGGGCATGGAAGGACACAACGAGGTGATGGGGACGACGGCGTAGGTGGTGACTATAGCGGCAGCTCGGGTGGCGGTGCGACGGAGGCTAACGTGATGCATGACAGAGATGATTGATGAAAATCGAATAGGGTTTCCACCGGAGAAGAAGGTGGTGGCTTCAAGGACATGGACAGAGGCCAGGGAAGGTGCGGATGGTACGCGTCGGGTGTCGAGTGGTGGTGAAACGGTGGCATTGGTTCACGGTGGCGAACGGGGAGTCGAGATTACACCCGGTAGGAGTTGGTTGAGCCTAGGTCTTGCATTGAGAGGTTCGGACGTGCATGGGGAGCTCGGTTTGCGTACGAGAAACTTGTAAGGCTACGGTGTTAGCAGGGCAAACGTAAGCATGCATGCATGCGGGTTCTAAACGGGTTCAAGATAATCCGGATTAAGCGGAGTCGTTTATACTTGAATAGAGCCGACACATGCTTAGGATGTTCACTGACTATGTGATCATACGTTAACAGGTTCGGGTTCGTACGAGTAAGCGTTGCAGTGCTTGCCGGGATCGTCAAACTAGTGAGTTTCTAATCCCCCTCTTTTAAACGTTTTACTGTTTTGGGGCTATCGTACATACTTTCATGAGATATTAATACAATTAATCGTGTTACGGGTTTCGGGTTCTAACCCGATATGTTTTGAGTATAAAATGACTATTAAGAAATCGTAGGGTCTATGGTGTGTTCATAGAAAAATGTGAGTTACAGGTATGAGTTATTAATATGTGATATGATAAGGGTAGATCGGGGAGAGTAGGGTGTTAAGCTAAATGCTTATGATTTCATGTGGGGTATATATTGTTCCAATGTCATGTGTGAGGTACAGGTGTAGATAACGTGTCGTGTATATGATATGTGATAATATGTGTTTATGTTTGTGTGACGTGTTTGCATCGTTGTCCGTATGACATGGCAAACGGGATTTGTGAAGGATGACGTCCTTCGGGAAGTCACCAAAGGTGACCTTTATTTAGTAGGGTAATGATGAGCTCGGGTGCGTCGAACGCCCTGACGGGGGTAACCCTGACGAGGGTGCAGTGATAAGGTATGTGTTTGCATGCGTATATAGGTGTTAATTTGCTTGCTAGTAATGAGTTATATTTATTGTGTGTGAGATAGCATTAATGTGATGTGTTGATGATAGTAATGTGATATGTGGGGTTAGACTGATCGTTGAGTCAGGACTTGTGACGTGACGTGTATAAGAGTCGTGTCAGTTAATTATGAGAGCCTTGGTTAAGGCCGGATGTGTTAATGTCTAGGGTAGGTTGTGTTAACCTAGAGTCGAATTAATGCGTATTATGGGGTACGAGTTGTTAGCATAGTATGTTGAGTATATGTCGATGTGGCTGTAAGGTTATTATTATTATTATTGGTAGTACAGGATGAGTCCCGGGTGATGAACAGTTAAGGGATGCCGTGGGATGTCAGGGGGTTAACTATTAGTTAATAAATCATAAAAATATTTTGTAAGGACCGAAGGGTCCGGAGTGAATTAAGCTAATGAATGTAACGTGATGATTTTTGTTCAAACTAAATTTTTAGAACTCACTCAGCGTAGCTGACTTTGTGTGTACGTTAGATTGCTTTGCAGGTAAGCGTAGAGCTGACGTATCTTGACTTAGAGGCGGTGTTACTCGGAGTGGTGTGCAGGAATTCGTATGGTAAGCATAATACCGTTAAATGGTAATAAATGAGTTTTGAAAGACTTCCGCTGTAGTTTGAATTACAATAAATGCATTTTTAATGAAAATGACCCGTTATGAGAACCAACTGTAGGATGCCCGGGTTGGGGTCTTAGAGACTTGTGGCGACGGCAGAAACGCGATGGCAGGGAAGGGAGTTGGAGACGGCAGTGATGGCTTGGCAGGGTTTCACGCAAAGGACTTCGGATCATCGAGGAGGTAAGCCTCGTTTACGTTTGTAATTTAATTCATGTTTGTGTTTGCAAGAAACCCGACGAGGGTTTTCGTTTGGGTTAGGGTAATCGAAAGGGAGGCCCGTCTATGGTGGCTATAGCGGAGGACGAATATGGTTAAGGGAGGTGCGCGAGAGTGGCAACAGGCCGGAGGAAACTCGATGGTGGCTAGGTGGCATGATGGACGGAAGGCTGTCGAGGAGAAGTAAACTAGGAGGAAGGGGGGCTGCTATGGTGATGCTTCACGGCGGCAGGAGGTGGGAGTAGGGCATGGTGGTGGTGATACTATGGTGGCATAAGGCTGGCTACAGTTAACCCGAGAGGTAGGGTGGCGGTGCAAGGTGATAACCGACGAGGACAATGAGCACTTGGAGAAGCGACGACAGGTCAAGGTGGCGGCATGCGGCCACACGGGTGGTTTCTTTAACTAACGGATTAGCTCGAGTGGAAGATCAGCGACGACGTGGTGATGGTTTTAGACCGCTAAGGTTCCTGCCCGATGTGGGAGCCGAAGTGATACCCGAGTGGGGTTTTGCTTGATAAGTTTACGTACATGCATGGGGACTCGACCCAAGTCCGTGTGGTTCACAGATTAGGGTTTTCCTTGCATGGCTTGCAAGCGTGTTGGGAACCGGGCTGGTGAACGCACGTGCTCGAGGGTTTAGGGTTTTCATGATCACGTATGGGCATGCATTGGAACCTGAGTTGGGCATACTAAGAGAGTCAAGAACAACACGATGCATGTGACCAAGGAGTTGAGGCTTCGACGAATCGGTATGAGGAGTAGGCAAGACGGGTGGAGGTATTTATTTATATTTATGAATATTTGATGCGTGTTTAGCACGTATTCTAATCGTGAGAATACGCGCTTGACAGGTTCGTGCTGCGAGCAAGAGGACGAGTCACAAAGCAAAGGCAGAGACTTGACATATCCGGTGAGTTTCTAATCCCCCTCTTTTAAACGTTTTACTGTTTTGGGGCTATCGTACAAACTTTCATGAGGCGTTAATCTAATTAATCGTGTTAAGGGCTTCGGGTTCTAACCCGATACGTTTGAGTATAAAATGATTATTAAGGAGTCATAGTGTTTATGGTGTGTTCATAGAAATACGCGAGCTAAGGGCTTGAGTTATTAATATGTGATGTGATAAGGGTAGATCGGGGAGAGTCGGGCTTTAAGCTAAAGGCTTATGATTTCATGTGGGGTGTATGTTGTCCTAGTGTCATGCGCGAGGTGCAGGTGTAGTTAACGAGTCAAGTAAATGATGTGTGATATTATGTGCTTTATATTTGTATGACGTGTTTGTATCATTGTCTATACGACAAGGCAAACGGGATTTGTGAAGGATAAAGTTTGTCGGGAAGTCACCAATAGTGACATTTATTTAACAGGTTGGTGATGAGCTCGGGGTGTGTTGAACACCCTAACGAGGGTAACCCTGACGAGGGTGCAGTGACGAGGTATGTGTTTACGAGTATATTTATGATGTGTTAAATTACATGCAAACGTAGAGTTATAATTATTATGTATGTGATGATATTTATGTGATGACATTGATGTGGTAACGTTAGTGTGACGTGTAGATGTTATTATTGTAATATGTAGAGTTAGACTGACCGTTGAGTCAGGATTTGTGACGTGACGTGTATAAGTGTCGTGTCAGTTAATCGTGAGAGCCGTGGTCAAGGCCGGGTGTGTTAATGTATAGAGTAGGTTGTGTTAACTAAGAGTCGGGTTAATGCTTATTCTTGAGTACGAGTTATCAGTATAGTATGTTAGTCCATGTCAAAGTGGTGGTAAGGTCGTTATTATTATTATTGGTAGTACGGGCTGAGTCTCGGGTGATAAACGGTTATGGGATGTCGTGGGATGACAGGGGGTTAACTATTCATTAATAAATTATGAAACTATTTTATAAGGACCGGAGGGTCCTGAGTGGAATAAGATAATGAATATGATGTGATGGATTTTGTTTAAATTAAACTATTATAACTCACTCAGCGTAGCTAACTTTGTGTGTACGTTAGATTATTTTGCAGGTAAGCGTAGAGTTGACGTATCTTGGCTTGGGAGCGGTGCTACTCGGATTGGTACGCATGCATTCGTGAGGTATGTTTAATAACAATAAATGGTAATAAATGATTTTAGAAAGGCTTCCGCTGTAATTGACTTAATAATAAATGCATTTTTATTGAGATTCACCGATTATGAGAACCAACTGTAGGATGCCCGGGTTCCATACTCAGTTACCCGACCCCATACCAGTCCCAAATGTTTCGGGTTTTTCCATCGGGTTCGGGTTTCATTGTCATCCCTACTTTTGATGATGACATGTCTATAGTGGTGGAGCCATAATTTTTTTCTTATGGGCTCGCTATTTTTTGACACTCGAAATTCTAACAAGCACACATAAGATTTTTTTAGGCTAATACGGTTTGGTTGATCAGGTCGGGTCAGTCACATAATAAAATACTATACGCTAATAAAAATACTTATCCTTAGAAAACAAATAGTAAAAATATAATGTCATTGGAAATAAGAGAAACATTATATTCTATCAAACGATCCATTACATCTTTGATCAAAACATTCCTAAAGAACTATTTTTCAATGTAACAAATGCAATATTTATCACTCATCTGGTTTGACCATGTTCACAAATCGCAGATACATACGTCGCTACTGCCTCTCCTAAAGTTTCAATTGTTTTTTTTTTACTTTTAGAATTAGGTTTATATTAAAAGAAATTGGATATTTGGGTTAATGGTTATGGGCTCATGGCTTACTGAATTGAGTTAATTTAAATTTTATTCTTGAGCTCATTAGAATAGATAATTGAATGAGTTTAACTTGTTTTCAGCCCACTCAAATGAAAAAAATAATTTAAGTTCTTTTATCGAGTTAATGATGTGTGTAAAGTGTAGATATAATTTAACAAAGATTATTCACACTTAGGTTTTAAAATAAAAAACGATTATCACCTTAGGACTAACTACACACACAATAGGCAAGTGCAACTATCGCATAAGTAATACAATTTTAGGCAAGAACCGAGTATCAATCCATGGAAACGAAAGCTCCCGATAATAAACGTTTTGTAGGTCCCCGGGTGTCTCGGATCGTTACGTGTGGGTGTGTGACTAGTCGGACCGGGTGCGGAATACCCGTGACTAGGTGGAGAAACAAGCAACGCAAAGTAAACCGACAACGAAATCACTTTCAAACTCCGTCTATTATAAACTTGAAGGATACAGAGAGGATACAACTGAGTGCATATGTCTTCTTTTATAACTTCTATTAACCTTGCCTATTTATACTAGACCTAGGCTCTGCGTACTTAGCAAGTGCGCAAGGTATATTGCTCATGCGTACTTAGCAAGTACGTAGAGAGTTCTTGCGCACTTGCTGAGTAGCGCACCTGCTGAGTGCTCAAAACACTTAGAGAATTTAGACATTGAGTACATACAATAGTAAATACAACTCGATAACTAATACATACAGACACTAAGATACAAAGACTAATACATACAAGATAAGTACAAAAGCTAAGACAATATCTAGAGTGTTTGTCACACAAAAGTGCTTCAACAAACTCCCCCTTGACAACAACTCTGGATTGTCTTCGATCTTCACAGCTCCCCAGCTTTAGCTTCCATCTTCTTCTTGTAGTCAAGGCAGAACTTGACCACCTTGTCGTATTTAGAAGCAAGGAACTTTGTCCACTCGTCCGTGTACATGCAGTACTTGTCAGCTAGCGCCTCCAGATCTTTCACAGAAAAGTTTATGAAGCAGACTTCGTCAAAAACTCTGATCAGTTCCCTTGGCACTAAGTTTCCACTTTCAGACCACACCTTTCCAATCACCACTGCCTCGCCCAATTTAGGATCTACATACCAGTACCATATGTTACCGAGAATATCCTGAGATAACTTGCTCAGGGGAATCCTGGTTTCACACAGCACTGGCTTGTATACCAGTCTCTTTAAGATTTTATGAGTCGTGGGATGTCTAACATTCTTGTCCCTGACTCGCTTGGACACTTGAGGCTTAAACACCTCGAACTTCCCTGATCTTCCCTCTCACTGCAGAACCTGCCACAAACCCATCGCTACTGCGTGATTTGAGTAACCCAACAGCTATCGGTTTGCTAGGTTCATGAGGTCGTATCTTGGCAAGGAGTTGAAAGCTTCGCTGGTTGGTTTCAAGTATTGAACCCCCCCCCCCCCAGCTCGCTTGATTGCAAATAACTTCTTGTCCTCCTCGAGCCTCACAGATAAGATCATCTATGTCGCTCCATGTTTGTCTATGACTGATGTCTTTTGCCAGACAGGAGCCAGATCCTTCGATGAACTTGCAGGCATATGTTTGTCTTTCTGTACCTCTGGATCCACAGGTGTAGAGTCGGTAGAGGAGGCTTCAGTCGACGCCTTAACAGTACTATCAGGCTCAACTGGACCTGTGTCAAGATGAGTTTCAAAGGATGGAGCTTCGAAAATCTCTCCATCTTCAAACTCATACTCTCCTTCCCCGTCGCCCTTGGGAACTTCGATTACAACCTCCTCATCCCAATCGTCACCAGACTCGATCTCTCCCTCTTCCAAATTGCAAAGAGCATCGATATGTGCTTCCTTGGAATAGTCCGGCTCTAGTAGTAAGATCACATCATCTGACACGTCGTCAGATAGATCTTTCAAAACGTCAGCCACCGACTTTCTTTTATTACCACCTGAAGCATCACCTCCATCTTCACTGTGAGTGGACTCCCCCTCAACCAAAGACACGGCAGAAATGGGAACAATCTCCAAAGATGACGGTTGCTGCTCACTTCCACTCGTTCCGGCTTCAGGATCCTTGTCCTGATCATCTCCCTTAGTTAGGTCAACTAAGTGACAAGCCTCTTCACTTCTAGGCTTGGGTGATTGCTTCTCCAACAGCTCTTTCAATTTCTCCCCCTGAGCAGCAAGCATCTTGGCCATATCACAGACCAGTTTCACCATAGTGTCATGCTCTAAACGCTATTTGTCATCAGCCGCCCACTGTTTCTTTAGCGCGACTACCTCATCAACCAGAGAGTTAATCTGCCCCTCTTGTTTGTCAGGTTCTTCTCTCGATTTTCGTAGCGTTTCAAGAAGTCCAGCGACTTGAGTCTCTAGGGTAGTGATCCGGGTATCACGAGGATCAGGTCCCCTAGAAGACGATGCTTTGGCTTAATTAGTCGGGAAGGAAAATAATTCTCCAAAATCAAACCCATGGTTGAAGTCAATGTCATGAAAGGGTTCACTGATGTGTTGGAGGGTGGTTGTAGGGATTGAGGTAGGGATGGTTGTTGTTTGGGTTGATGGTGATAGACTCAGTGATAATAGGAGTCATCACTGCCACCTGGACAGACTGTACAGGGAGGGTCACTATCACAGGAACCTCCTCTGTTATAGCAGTGGTAGCCACATCAGGTGTTACACATGGCCCCCTCCACTGTCGCCTATAAAGCTTTTGTGAAGGTGAGGTAGAAGTCGATTCAGTGCTCGCAACTGTTACTTGTCTCTGAGCACTTACTTCCACCTAATGAAGAATAGGTTGGTGTTGCCTATCCCCCGACGCTTGTTGATACTTTCCCGTCTGCGTCTCTGTATAGCAACGTCCGAATCAGAATTGGGCTCATATTCACTGCTAGTCTCTTGTCTCTTTCTCTTGGAAGATGACTCGGGAAGGGTCACCTTCATCAATCTCCTTGGGTGTGACTGTGATGGTGCATCATCAGAATCAGATGAATCTGACTCGGTCTTTTCTGAGTCGGATTCTTCAGCACCACCACTTCCTGCTTCTTCGTCTCCTCCTTCTTCAGACACTTCATCATCAGATTCAACTTCCTCCTCTTCCTGTTGTTCATCACTGTGTTCAATGAGTTCAGGCTCAGACTCTGCACTATACCATCTCCAATTTGTTGGTGCCACATACGCTTCATTGATAAGGTGGCCAAAGAGTGGAGTATGCACAGGGGTAGGTTCTACACTGCCTGGCGTTAGAAATTGTGAGAAAACTCTCTTGGCCACCCGCTTCACTTGCAGTCTCTCCCCAACAGCTGGTAGATTTGGCAACGCATCATTAATCAAGAGTTGCACAAATCTGGGGTATAACAGGAACCTAAAACTCTCTGTCATATTGATCTGATCAATTAGGGCTTTGTAGACGTATCTTGAGAAGTTATAGCCCCTGTTGAGAGACAAACCAACCATGGTAGCGGCTAGATCATGTCCCATGTCATCCTTCCCTGCCTTCCTGGACGAAATGCATATGATCATTATGTGGGCAAAGTACCTCCACTGGTCTAGCACCCACATCTTCTTGTAAGATGAATAATCTTGCACACCGACGTATCCCATACGTTGTCTCCAACACCTATCCACAAAATAATCAGGATAGGAAATTGGGTCGGTTGCAAGATCCCGGAACTGTAAGACCCGCCTGATTGTGTCCCCAGAAATGGCAATATCATGACATGCCACAGTAGCCCGAATGACATTGGGGATTATTGTGCAGTCATGTCCTGTCGTATCCCAGAACTGCTCCAAGTACGGTCTTGATACGACAGGGTCTGCTGAAATAGCGTAGTTTATCCTTGAGCGGTTCAAGAAATCAATGATCTCCCGGTACTCAAGTGCAGCACCCTTCCATTTCGGTTGTGTAATTGCCAGCATATTGAATTCACTTGTAAACGCACGTGTAAACACAATAAGAACAAGAAGACTCATTGGAATTGAATACACATGACCAAGTATAGCACATTCACAGTGAACGGACAATTCAGACTTAGAAAAATTTCAAGTTTGTCCTGCGCACGCACTTGTCAAAGACGCAGGGTTTATGCCTTGCGTACTTAGCAAGTACGCATGACTTATGTCTTGCGTACTTGTTAAGTACGCATGACTTAACACTTAGGCAAATTTTTGAAAGTCCAAAATCAGTAACTTGTGAAAAATGATGATGATGTGGGTTGCCAGACGGTCGAAAACCATGTTTACGAACAATGTAACCTAACCCAACACCAAATATGCACTATAACTTGCTCATTTTGACCTAAGTGTCGACCCACGTAAACCCATGGTCAAACCAAGGATCAAAACCAAGATCACATCAAGTAATGGACAAATTTTGTAAGATAAGGCTTCAAATGATGTTATTAAACTTGCTTTAAGGCATAATTTCACTCAAAAACGCCCAAAATCGGTCTAAATTCCATCATCAAAACCCTAGTTTCTCAAACTCACATATCGGTCCATAACACATGATTTAACGGATGAAATGGTCCTAGATTCTCACAAAATGTTAGTTAGATGGTGTTGAAACTAAGATCGGGACAAAAAATCGTTTAGGAACATACAAATTTTTGAGTGAAAAATGATCAGGGAGTATGCAACAGTGTTTTAAGTTTGAAATGAGATGAACTAAAAAAAACCTAAGTCCTGTATATATATACCCCGCGCATTTGGGTCTTGAGTACTTAACAAGTGCGCAAGACTTAACTCTTGCGTACTTGGCAAGTGTGCAAGGTTTAAGTCGTGCGTACTTACAAGTATGCAAGGTTTATTTCCTACGCACTTGTTAAGTATGTAGAAACCTTTGAGTTTCACAAATTTCAACTCAAATTATGAAGAAGTCAAAGTCAAATAACGAACCGAATAGTCACATTCAATCAAGAGCATTCAAAGTCAATTCAAGAAGATTAAACACAAATATTTTTGGCTTTTTCTGATTAGAATGAATTGTACGTAAACTTAAAATCTTGTTTGAGCTTTTCTGAATAAAGATATACACGTATACACACTATTTTTGTTCAAAGACACGAGCAGAGGATAATATCAGGCTAAACTATAGCAATAATGATACAAGATAAACATCAAAGAATATGTGATCATGTCATTGATTACTATTTATTCATACGTAATAAGCACATAAACAAGTAATTCAAGTTGGTAATATTATAAGATTTGAAACCATAAGCATATTAGTATCATGTTCTTGTGTGTTAAGGTACTAGTTATAAATCTACAACGTGTGCCCCACAATTATGCTATGAATTTACTTTGCACTAATCTCAAGGAATCTAAGATTTTCCCAATGATTTTCTAAATTTTCAGAATGAGGCTACATCAATTAGCATAGGAAAAATCAAACAGAATCCATAAGGATTATCAGGAATCATAAGATTCAGAATCGAGTGATTCATTTGTCTTGGTTTCATGTGATTTCTTCAGTGAATATCGGTATGATGATTCAGGATAATGAATATGGTGTTTGAGGATTTAGGTAAGGGGATCCAACTTTTATCTGGATATGAATTCAATGAATCATGAGTGATTCAAGGGTGAATTTATGCTCAACGGTTGATGTCAAGACATATCTTGATTTAATCTCTCATTGCATACGTGTGAGTATGGGCAGTGAGATGAACCGTATTGATTGTGCTAACTACCCAACCCGAAACTGGTCTCAGAAGAAAATCATTGCCAAAATCTAACATCCTATATCTGATAGTGATCTTTTGCATTCTTTTACGCACACGCACTAGCAAACATGGGTTCAAATCACATTTGTAGTATTGATTTAATTTCCACGGTACTAAGGATTCAAAGACGCTTATAGCCTACTGCCAATTCAAATTACTTGTGAACACACAGATTAAAAACACAATAATTTAAACAATCAAGTAAGCATGACGCAATCATTTCCCATATGTGCAATCTAAGACATTTAGATCATTTCTGATGTACTATCATTTCCTCTTTTCTCAAAATGACTTTGAAATTTTCTCGGTTTTCTATTTTGTTTGTATTTTTGTAAAATATTTGAAAATTAAAAGAACTATACAGAAAACATTTAAAGGAAATAAAAATTTAACTTTCATGAATTGAATTGATTTAAGAAAAACAAGTTTTCACTCTGGATTGAAAATTCCTATCATGTTGACAAGATGTTCAAAACATGTTCGATCAAAAGCCTTAGTGAAAAGGTCAGCAAGGTTCTCATCCGTGTGAACCTTTACAAGTTCAATGAGATGTTTTTCAGCACAATCACGGATGAAATGATGGCGAATTTCAATATGTTTAGTTTTGGAATGTTTCACTGGGTTGTTTGTGATGGACATGGTGGCATTGTAGTCAATGAACAATGGAGTTCCAGTGAATTTTAAGCCGTAGTCTCTCAATTGTTGTTGAATCCACAATATCTGAGAACAACCGCTTGCTGCAACAATGTACTCTGCTTCACATGTTGAGACAGAAACCGCTGACTGCTTCTTACACTGCTAGGAAACCAGCCTGTCTCCCAAGAATTGACATCCACCTGAAGTTAATTTTCTATCAAGGTTACAACCGCCATAGTCTGAATCAGTATAGGCTTTGAGGTCAAATGACTGCTGCTTTGAGTACCAAAGACCCAATCGGGGTTTCCCTTTCAAGTATCTGAAGATCCTCTTGACAGCTATCATATGAGACTCCTTCGGTTGTGACTGAAACCTTGAGCATAAGCATACAACAAACATTATGTTGGGCCTTGAAGCTATGAGATACATGAGAGAACAGATCATCCCACGGTACAATTTACAATCCACATCCTTTCCATCTTTGTCTGGATACAAACCGTGATTGACAGGGATAGGTGTGCCATAAGTACTGCTATCATTCATCTTGTATTTCGACAGGATGTCCTGCACATACTTAGTTTGATGTAAATAGATGCCATCCTTTCTTTGACTGACTTGCAGACCCAGGAAGAAAGATAATTCACCCATGTTGCTCATCTCAAACTTGGACTTCATCACCTGTTCGAATTCCCTACACATCTCTTCATTTGTAGACCCAAAGATAATGTCGTCGACATACACTTGTACGAGTAGAATATCACCTCCTGCTTTCCGAATGAAGAGGGTCGAGTCAATCTATCCACGATCGAAACCATTGGACAGTAAATGTTTTGATAACATCTCATACCATGCCTGAGGTGCTTGATGAATACCATAAAGTTCTTTATCGAGCTTATACACTTTATTGATATTATGCGGATCTTCAAAGCCGGGAGTTTGAGTAACATAGACCTCTTCATGAACTTTTCCATACAGGAAAGCACTCTTCACATCAAGTTGATAGACCTTGAAGTCGACATAGGAGGCATAAGCCAGAAACAGTCGAATGGCCTCAAGTCTAGCAACTGGGGCATATACTTTTGTGTAATCCAAGCCCTCTTCTTGATAAAAACCTTGAACAACCAACCTTGCTTTATTCTTCACTACGACGTGTCGATCATCCATTTTGCACTTGAACACCCATCTGGTTCCAATTGGTTGTACGCCTTTTGGCAAGTCAACAAAATCCCACACATGCAACTTTTGGAATTGGGACAGTTAATCTTGCATCGCCTCAATCAAGAAGTTGTCAGCGAGAGCCTCCTTCACATTCTTCGGCTCCAACCGGGACACGAATGCAGCATGCAAACATGTTTCCATGATACCAGTGTCAAGATCTCAACGTACAAACTAGTGTTCTCAGCAATGGTTCTATGACGAGTCTGAACACCGGCATGAGGATCACCATTGATGTTGTCAATTGGATGATTCTTATGCACTCTAGTCTCTAGTACATGCGGCTCCTGGAGATTTGTGTCTAGATTCGTGCTCAACTCCCCCATATCCTGTGATCCAGAAGAAGATGATTCAATGTTGATTGGATCAGCTGGAGCTTCATTTCCTACGTGAGTGTTAGGATTAGCTGGAGCGTCATCTCCACCAACATGGACAACTTCAACGTCTTCACTATTATGAGTTCCAGATGCAGATGCAACATTGGAATCGGGGGTTACAATAGGTACAGTGGCACGGGTTGAGAAGTTGGAGTCATCGCCGCCATTAAAGAAATCGTCCACATTTGCGGCATCATCGACGGATAAATCAGGAAGGTTGAAAGACTTGAATAGTGCATCATAATCGAAACCCCAAGCTGGACCAGTTGGTTCTGATGGAATGCTGTGTTTTCTGCAATCCACTTCGAACCATACGAGTTCCTATATTGTACACTCTCTTGCATAGTGAATTGGCAACGTATTCTAAGAAGATGCCTTCCACTGCTTTTGCATGAAATTTAGATTTTTGATCCTTGTATTGTAGCAATAAGGAACAGGGACTACTAAAAGGAACTAGGTAGTCAAGATTGGGAGGTCGATTGTTGATCAACTCATAAGAAGTCTTGTTGTGCCTCTTAACAACCAGAACTCTGTCCAAGACATGACAAGTTGTGTTGACTGCTTCTGCCCAGAAAGTGACAGGAAGCTTTGCATCTAACAGCATTGTCCTTGCAGTCTTGATCATTGTTATGTTCTTCCTTTCTGCAACTCCATTCTGTTGAAGTGTGTACGGGGCACTGAATTCGTGAAGAATGCCCTTCTTGAGACAGAAAAGCTCCATCAAATTATTCTTGAGCTCAGCTCCGTTATCACTCCTTATTCTTCTAACCTTCAACTTGCAAAGGGATTCCAAGCTCAGGATCAAGTATTGAAGAATGTCAGCAGTCTCGTCCTTTGTACCTAAAAAATGCACCCAAGAAAAACGTGAGAAGTCATCAGTTACAACTAGACAGTATGACTTACCTCCAATACTCCTGATACTTATGGGACCAAACAGATCCATATGTAATAGCTACAAAGGGGTATCGATGGATTTTTGGAGCTTGGGCTTGTGAGACTTCCGTTGCTGTTTGCCCTTTTTACAAGGCATACAGTCATCTACAACAGCAAATCTCAGCTTAGGAACACCAGTTACCAAACCATTTCGGACAAGATGATTCATTTTTCGATAAGAAATATGTCTGAGTTTCCTATGCCACAAGATTGAGTCAAGCTCTGTCGCTTTAGTAAGCAAACAAGTAGCAACTGATGAGGTGGTTGTTGCCACGCTCAAATCGATCTGATAAGTTTCGTTTGTCCTTGGTGCTCGCATCAGAATCCAGTCTTCAGGAACTTCAAAACCAGGTTTGATAATCATGCATTCTGTCTTGTCAAACATAACTGAGTATTCATTGTCGCACATCTGGGAGACACTCAACAGGTTATGCTTCAGCTGCTCGCAGTAGTTGACGATGTCGAAGCTAACACAACCATTCGAAACCACGCCTTGACACATCATACTACCGCCTTTCTCTCCAGTAAAGGCCACATAGCCGCCTCTGAATGGTTTAACATCTTGAAGCAGGGCCATGTTACATGTCATGTGCCGGGAGCATCCGTTATCTACATACCAACGATTAGAGATAGTACCCTTCGGATGTCCCTGCACGATTCACAAACAAGTTAGTTAGATTTGGAGACCCAATCCATAGTGGTCTTGGGTCATCCGTCTTTCTCAAAATAAACTACCTCTATTAACTCACAGTCGTGACTGTAAAAAATGGGTGAATCTGTAAAAGACTTGGGACCAGGATATTAAAAACTTTTTATTTTCTTGTTCCAGTACCTCTTCTTTTTCTTAACTGGAACAATAGGGTTAGATTCAACAGAAGCAGGTGAACTAATGGAAGCTTCACCTGATTGAATTCCAGCTAGCTGTTCCAGCTTTCTCAATCTCTTGTTCCTTCTTATTCTCTATGGTTTGGAGAGTTTTACCATAGGTTTCTCACCGGTTGGTGCACTACCAGAGTAATATGTACAGGGTTTAGCACGATGCTTTTCCCTTTTTGGAATCGTAGTGTCACACCCCCAATTTCAACTAACGGAGTTTTACCATTTAGGAAGTGACAAACCTGGATCTCAGTCATTAGTTACATTGAACGACACTATATGGAACTAAAATGAAAATATTATAAACGATCAAATTAAATGCAGAAGCGTATAACGAAAGTAAATGCGTAAAACAACGCGCCCAAAAATTCCAGTCCAAACATAAACGGAAACAGTCCAAACATAAATGAAAACAGTCCGAATGTAATAAAGTATAATTCAAAAATAGGACTACATGCATGTCTTATATGTGCACCTGTGCCTTATCTTAGCAACCTGAGAAAACATGTAAGAAAGATGTCAACACGAGTTTGGTGAGTTCACAGGTTTCAGTTTGTAACAAAGTTTAACATGTTAATGTACATTCAATATATCAATCAATAGGTAGCTAACCCATATACATGTTAACTAATGCGCTCGCAACCAAAAGCTGACTGTTTATGTTTTTTCCTCCCACCAGGCCTATCAACCATGGTGCATGTTTAGGTCAATTTTGCACCCGTTCGACCTCCAATCGAGTTAGCGCGACTAACGCGGGTGAGGTTTGTCAAACCCAGTAGTACTACTCAAATTACCTAGCTATGTTCATATTAACGGTCCGATGTGAGGACTTAATGATAGATGTGTACGCATAGTCAAACAAGTGATAACATATATGAATTACATAACCAAAAGTGTTTACGTCATATTTTCTCCCCCAGTTTAAAACAGTAAAAAGGGGCCGTGAAAACTCACCTGATTGCGGAGGTAGTAATCACACAAGTACGAGATTGGAATCTCAAGCGTTAGCCTCACATGACTCACGAATGCCCTATAATTACAACATAACAGTTAGGGACTCAATGGGATTTGTGACGACACACGGAAGAATAGAACGTCTTTAAACATTCTAAGGATTAACGGTTAAACGAACGAGATTACGAGAATACGGATTTTTAAATTCAGATGAATACGTTTCGCGACGAATGACAAATAATATATAATAATTATTGTTTTGAAATATAAATATTAATCAAAACATTCTGACAAAAGGGTTTCTCACACACGACCGCGCCTAAGACAAGGCACGACCGCGTTAAGGTCACGGGCGCGACAGTGTTGATCAAACAGAAGACACAACAAAGCTGATCACTAGGCACGACCGTGTCTGAGCCAGGCACGACCGTGTCTAGGGTTCTGAGGCACGACCAGGTCTAGCCAAGAGGCATGACCGGGTCAGAGTGTGAGGCACGACCGTGCTAAAACCTTGGCACAACCGTGTCTCCTGGATTTACAGTTATAGAATTTAACAGAACAAGTCAACAAGTCCAAATCTGTTTGGTTTCGATCGCGATTGACCAAAAGGATATGGGGATTATGTTATTTAGGATAATTCGAATCTGGGTATGATTTTAATTGCAAAATCATTGCGTTTTTAATCGTTAATTCTCAGTTTCAAGATTCGAAACCCTAAGTATGAACGTGGAATCAATTTGATAAAATTGGATGTTAAAACTCAATGGAATCATGGGGCTTTTACTGATTTGAACTTTGCGAAAACGAGGGTGTGGATTAATTTGATGAAGGTGATGATTAGGATCAAAACCCCCAAATTGCTTTTATGAACAAACCCTAGATTCAGATCTTGACAAAATCGATGATATACAAATAAATTAACATAGGGCTTATAATCTAGAGATTGAAACGAAACTATAGGAACAAACAATTACCAGAAAGGTTTACGAATTGAAGGTGCTCGAGTAGAACCTAGTCGTGGCTCCGATGGGATGATCCTCCGGAGTCTCCGACTGCTTTTCCGGCCAAATTGAAATGTACAAAATTTTCACAGAGGGTCGTACAAGATGTGTGTGCAGATTATTTGAGGTATGATGCTCCCAACTGATCGAATTTACGAGATATGAGAGATGAGTCGACGGTTTCAAGTTAAAGACAATGATGGGGTTGAATTCGGCCATTACGAGTGTTAAAGTGCTGAATAATGGCTCAGTAATGATCCGGGTTTAGAGATTTTACGTTACAACTTGATATTTGAATGGATTTGCATTTAAAGGCTGCGTTTACGTTTCAACTGGGCAAGAGGGGCGACCGTGCCTGTAAGAAGCGCGATCGTGACAAAACAAGGCGCGACCGTGCCGGCTAGGGTTTCTAGTTATTTATAAAACCAACCCTTGCAACTTCAGCTTTGACAGAATTGATCCCTTGGTTTTAGAATTAAGTTGACTTGGTTAGAATTTAACGGAATTATTAACTGAGTTAGCTTGAAAAGTCGGACTGTCACATCATCCCCTAGTTGAAAGAATTTTCGTCCCGAAAATTAAAATAAAATTTTTTTTTGGATGTCACATCATCCCCTAGTTGAAAGAATTTTCGTCCCAAAAATTAAAATAATACCTTAAGAGCTTGACGTGGAGTGCTTGAACAGATTAGGATACTTGCGCATCATCTGATCCTCACGCTCCCACGTGAATTCCGTTCCACGTTTCGAGTTCTAACGGACTCTGATAATAGGGATTTTACTGCGTTTTAGCGTTTTGACTTTCCTATCCATGATTTCCACATGTTCTTCGATGAAACGCAACTGTTCATCGATGTGAAGTTCCTCAAGAGGAACCGCGAGTGACTCGTCTGGTAGACATTTCTTCAAGTTTGAGATGTGAAAGACGTTGTGTACACCACTAAGTCCTTCGGGTAGGTCAAGTTGATACGCTACTGGACCAATTCTCTTCACTATCTTGAATGGTCCAACATAACGAGGATTTAGTTTGCCTCGTTTCCCAAAATGAATGACACCCTTCCAAGGTGAGACTTTTAACAAAACCATATCCCTTACTTGAAATTCTAATGGTTTACGACGCTTATCAGCATAGCTCTTTTGACGATCACAAGCTGCTGTCATACGGTTTCTAATTTGAATAATTTTCTCAGAAGTTTCAAGTACGAGCTCAGGACCCGTAAGTTGACTATCTCCAACCTCGGCCCAACAAATAGGAGAACGACATTTCCATCCATATAGTTCTTCAAATGGAGCTGCCTTGATGCTAGTGTGATAACTGTTGTTGTAGGAGAACTCCACCAATGGTAGGTGAAGTGTTACTGAAATCAATCACACAAGCTCGTAGCATATCCTCCAGGGTTTGAATAGTATGCTCCGTCTGGCCATCTGTTTGAGGGTGGTATGTTGTGCTCATATCTAGACGCGTGCCTAAAGCTTTATGCAATGATTGCCAGAAACGGGAGGTGAATCGTGCATCAGGATCCGAAATGATAGAGATTGGCACCCCGTGCCGAGATACTACTTCTTTCAAGTAAATACGAGTAAGCTTCTCCATTTTGTCTGTTTCCTTGATTGCTAAGAAGTGAGCGGACTTTGTTAAACGATCAACGAGTTCAAGAAAATTTTGTGATAAAGTCCATGGATATCTGCTCTCATTTCTACATGGGAATCTCTGGTTGCTGGAGTAGACCGGAAGGCTTTTGATATTCAACTTTGACCTTTGCGCAAGTCAGGCACTTGCTCACATAAGTGGCTATATCGGCCTTCATCTTTGGCCACCAATACAGCACCTTTAGGTCATGGTACATCTTATCAGAACCTGGACGAATGGAGTAACGAGATTTCTGAGCTTCATCCATGATTAGTTCCCTTAAGTTCCCGAATACTGGAACCCATATTCGCTCGGCGAAGTAGCGAGTGCCGTCAGATTTGACCTCGAGTTGTGCTTCCATACCGCGTGTGGCTTCCAGCGGTAGGTTTTCCTCCTTCAGGGCTTCGAGTTGAGCACTACGGATTTTGTCAGGTAATCCGGGGTGAATAGTAAGCTGTAATGCTCGAACTCGTTTGGGCTTGGTTTCCTTTCGACTTAGGGCATCAGCTACCATATTAGCCTTGCCCGGATGATATCTAATTGCACAGTCCTAATCATTCAAGAGCTCGATCCAACGACGTTGTCTCATGTCCAGCTCTTTATGCTCGAAGATATGCTGAAGACTCTCGTGATCGGTGTAGATAGTGCACTTGGTACCGTACAAGTAATGTCTCCATATCTTAAGTGCGAAAACTACGGCTCCCAACTCTAGGTCATGAGTGGTGTAGTTTTTCTCGTGAATCTTTAGTTGACGCGAAGCATATGAGATCACCTTTTCTCGTTGCATCAACACACATCCCAGAACCTGAATGGATGCATCGCAATACACCACAAAAGCATCTGTTCCCTCTGGAAGAGCTAGAATAGTTGCACTGCAAAGTTTCTACTTAAGGAGTTGGAATGCTGACTCCTGGTTGTCGCCCCATTTATAGGCTTTATCCTTCTGAGTTAAGGCAGTTAGAGGTTGTGCAATCTTAGAAAATCCCTCGATGAATCGTTGGTAATAACCAGCCAATCCCAGAAATTGTCGCACCTCAGTCGGAGTCGTCGGTGCTGCCCAATTCTTGATGGCTTCAATCATTGATGGATCGACATGTATTCCCTTATCGTCAACCACATGTCCTAAAAATTGAACTTCCCGGATCCAGAATTCACACTTGAAAAACTTAGCATACAACTGCTCCTGCTTAAGTAATTCCAGAATTAAGCGTAGATGTTCCTCCTTGTTCTTGGAATAAATGAGGATGTCGTCGATGAAAACGATGACAAATTGATCAAGGTATGGCTTACACACACGGTTCATGAGGTCCATGAACACCGCAGGTGCGTTGGTTAATTCGAAAGGCATGACCATAAACTCATAGCGGCCGTACCTTGTCCTGAAAGCAGTCTTAGAGATATCCTCATCTCGGACTCTCAATTGGTGGTAGCCATACCTAAGATCTATCTTGGAATAGAAGCTTGATCCTTGGAGTTGATCAAAGAGATCATCTATACGAGGCAGAGGATAACGATTCTTGATTGTCACTTTATTCAGTTCACGGTAGTCGATATATATGGAAAGTCTCGTCCTTCTTCTTGACAAACAGAACTGTAGCTCCACATGGCGATGAGCTAGGTCAGATGAAACCTTTATCCAAAAATTCCTGAAGTTGAGTAGATAGCTCTTGCAATTCACTAGGTGCTAGTCTATAAGGTGCCCGAGCGATCGGTGTCGCTCCGGGTGCTAGATCGATTTGGAATTCAACTTGATGGTGTGGTGGCAGACCAGGCAAATCCTCGGGAAATACTTTTGGATAGTTACAAACGATCGGAATATCATCAATCTTCTTCTCCTCAGATGGCTGCTCGGCGACGAGAGCCAGAATAGCAGTATGCCCTTTTCAAAGACATTTCTGTACTTTCATGAAGGATATGATGCCCAGGACTGCACCAACCTTTTCACCCAGAACGGAAAGAGTTTCTCCACTCGGGAGAGGAATGCGAACAATTTTCTCACTACAGATGATTTCGGCTTGGTTTTTAGATAACCAATCCATGCCGACAATTACATCGAAACTACCAAGTGTGACCAGCATAAGGTCGATATCAAGTTTATGACCAGCCAACTCAAGCTTACAACCCTTAAGAATGTGGGTTGCTTCAATTATTTGGCCATCGGCTATTTCTATTATGTATTTAGCTTCTAACAGATTTGGAGTTTCTTTTATCATATCACTAAGTTTTTTAGATATAAAACTCCTATCAGCACGAGTGTCAAATAGGATAGAAGCAAAGTAATTGTTTAAGAGGAACTTACCGGTGACCACACTATAATCATATCGAGCTTCTCCAGATCCTTGCATGAAGGCTCGTCCCTTCGCACCATTCCTTCCATTATTGCCATTGTTGCCACCATTATTGTTGTTGCTTTGATTATTGTTGTTACCATTGTGGTCCTGATTATTTCCATTACCGTTACCATTCCCAATTCCACCCCTCTTCGACTGAGGACAATCCCTTTGAATATGTCCCTCCTTGCCGCACTGAAAACATCCTCTTGTGAATCCTTGTGGTCGAAATGGTTGCTTATTTTGAAGATCAACCCTATAGTCTTTTGCAGCGTGACCCATCTTGCCACACCGTTGACAACGGTTACAAGCACCGACATGGTGGAAGCTACACTTGTTGCACTTGGGGGCTCTTCCCGCATAACCGCCCTGGCCTTGGCTTGAAGAGGTCGTCTGATCGGAGTTCTTAGCAAGCTCAAACTTACGCTATTGCTGCAGTTGACTAAACTGGGATCCCTTGGAGTTGGAGTGAGAGTTGGAGTTGTGATCAAACTTGCGCTTATGATTGTCGGTGGATTTAGAAACTGAACCCCTCGGGGGTAGAGTCCCTTGAGTCACCACCTGATCGGTTAACTTGTGGGTGAGTCTGATAGTCTGCTGGATGGTAGTAGGGTTGGATGAGGTGACTATACTCTGAATCTGAGGCACTAAACCTCCAATGTACAGCTCAATCCTCTTGCAATTAGGAGTCACCATGTGTGGGCACATGGTAGCAAGCTCATGGGAGCGAGTTGTATATAGCTCAATTTCAGAACCTTCCATTTTCAGGTTCCAGAATTCTCCTTCCAACTTCTGAATCTCATCCCGAGGACAGTACTCCTCCTTCATCATCGTCTTAAATTCCTCCCACGGAAGTGCATTAGCCATAGCTAGACCAAACATTTGGACTTGTGCATTCCACCATGTGAGAGTCGGGCCCTCCAAAGTACCAGAAGCAAATTTTACCCAATTGGCCAGGGGACAGTTGCACATGGCAAATACCGACTCTACTTTCTCGAACCATCGGAGTAGTCCGACAGCTCCTTCAGCTCCACTAAAGGTGTGGGGCTTACAGTCCATAAATGTCTTGAATGTGCATGCTGGTTGCTGATTCTGTTGACCTGGATTTAGAAACATAATATAGGATCAAGATTATAGAGCTTGGGAAAGGTGCTTTAAGAGATGAATTGACCTCACTAGTAAAATGGTTATAGCATTTACCTGCAGCATTCTGTGCTGCTAGAGCCTCAGCCACACTATCGTTGATTAGTGCCGCCAGCTCAGCTGCTGTCATGTTGATGGTACCTCGTCCACCAGCACGACCTCCACGTCCTCTTCCCGACATGATTCTTACATTCACAAATACAAAATAATGAGAAATATATCGCATTTCAATCATTATATGTACAAGTAAGGAAATTATAACACAACATCTAATATTTTGAAATTAAATAAATTGTAAAGCTACAAAATAATTAACTCAAAACATCAAACTTCTCATGATTTTATTGAATGGGAACAACCTTACCCATCTATGTTTGAAATAGAAAGAACATAAACAAAGCATAAATGAAAGGAAAGATAAGATAGAAAATCATCAAACATCCTCGACATCGGAGGAAAAACAATATTAATGCATCATCAATCTCGACCGGCTCCTCCTCAGGTGGCCCCTCCTCTAAGGGCTCATCCTCAAACGGCTCATCCTCATCGTCGGAAAGTGGGATATTCTCCGGCCAAAGTGATGCTTGCATTTGGGCTTCCAGATGAGTCACTCTCTCCAGAATCCCCTCCGCAGCATGGTCCGAGGTATCCACCCTCGTCTCTAAACGCTGAACTCTATCCACCAGGTGGTTATGGACCTGGTCCGTCACTTCCAGCTCAGCGGTCAAAAGCTCTATCCCTACCTTATTCTCCTCTATTTGTGACTCCCGCTGCAGAATATCGGGTATCTCATCAGTAGCATATTTCACAATGCTTAACTCCCTAGACATGTAAAATACAAATGCCGCAAAAGCTTGTTCCAAAATGCATGGCAAACTAGGTAAAGTAGATGATGAGGAAGTGGAACCAAAGTAGGGTGATGGGACATTTCCCATTTCGATCCATCTTTGGATCATTTTTGGGTATTCATTCCAATTGTGGGCAGGATTCGTTGCTTGCGCGCTACTCGGTTCACCCTGATCAACCGAATTGTCACTAGAACTAGTCTGGCGCCTTTTGGGCTTCGGGGATGGTAAGATAAGTGCATCATGTCCTGGTGCCTTAGGTGATGGTGGTGGGGTTGACGACATGGTCCTGTAACATAATATATCCAAAACAAAACGTTTATGACGCGTAACTAATGTGTGAGGTTATAGTCTAGTATGCAATCCTAGTTCTCTATAACCTGGCTCTGATACCAATCTGTCACACCCCCAATTTCAACTAACAGAGTTTTACCGTTTGGGAAGTGACAAACCAGGATCTCAGTCATTAGTTACATTAAACGACACTATATGGGACTAAAATGAAAATATTATAAACGATCAAAGTAAATGCGGAAGCGTATAACGAAAGTAAATGCGCAAAACAACGCGCCCAAAAATTCCAGTCCAAACATAAACGGAAACAGTCCAAACATAAATGAAAACAGTCCGAATGTAATAAAGTATAATTTAAAAATAGGACTCCATTCATGTCCTATATGTGCACATGTGTCTTATCTTAGCGACCTGAGAAAACATGTAAGAAAGATGTCAACACGAGGTTGGTGAGTTCACAGGTTTCAGTTTGTAACAAAGTTTAACATGTTAATGTACATTCAATATATAAATCAACAGGTAGCTAACCCATATATATATTAACTAATGCGCTCACAACCGAAAGCTGACTGTTTATGTTTTTGCCTCCCACCAGGCCTATCAACCATGGTGCATGTTTAGGTCAATTTTGCACCCGTTCGACCTGCAATCGAGTTAGCGCGACTAACGCGGGTGAGGTTTGTCAAACCCAGTAGTACTACTCAAATTACCTCGTTATGTTCATATTAACGGTCCGATGTGAGGACTTAATGATAGATGTGTACGCATAGTCAAACAAGTGATAACATATATGAATTACATAACCAAAAGTGTTTACGTCATGTTTTCTCCCCCAGTTTAAAACAGTAAAAAAGGGCCGTGAAAACTCACCTGATTGCGAAAGTAGTAATCACACAAATACGAGATTGAAATCTCAAGCGTTAGCCTGACACGGCTCACGAATGCCCTAGAATTACAACATAACAGTTAGGGACTCAATGGGATTTGTGACGACACACGGAAGATTAGAACGTCTTTAAACATTCTAAGGATTAACGGTTAAACGAACGAGTTTACGGGAATACGGATTTTTAAATTCAGATGAACGCGTTTCACGACGAATGACAAATAATATATAATAATTATTGTTTTGAAATATAAATATTAATCAAAACATTCTAACAAAAGGGTTTCTCACACACGATCGCGCCAAGACAAGGCACGACCGCGTTAAGGTCACGGGACAAAGCTGATCACTAGGCACGACCATGTCTAGGGTTCTGAGGCACGACCAGGTCTAGCCAAGAGGCACGACCGGGTCAGAGTGTGAGGCACGACCGTGCTAAAACCTTGGCACGATCGTGTCTCCTGGATTTACAGTTACAGAGTTTAATAGAACAAGTTAACAAGTCCAAATCCGTTTGGTTTCGATCGCGATTGACCAAAAGGATATGGGGATTCTGATATTTAGGATAATTCAAATCTGGGTATGATTTTAATTGCAAAACCAATGCGTTTTAAATTATTAATTCTCAGTTTCAAGATTTGAAACCCTAAGTATGAACGTGGAATCACTTTGATAAAATTGGATGTTAAAACTCAATGGAATCATGGGGCTTTTATTGAGTTGAACTTTGCGAAAACGAGGGTGTGGATTAATTTGATGAAGGTGACGATTAGGATCAAAACCCCCAAATTGTTTTTATAAAAAAAACCCTAGATTCAGATCTTGACAAAATCGATGATATACAAATAAATTAACATATGGCTTATGATCTAGAGACTGAAACGAAACTATAGGAACAAACAATTACCAGAAAGGTTTACGAATTGAAGGTGCTCGAGTAGAACCTAGTCATGGCTCCGATGGGATGATCCTCCGGCGTCTCCGACTGCTTTTTTGGCCAAATTGAAATGCACAAAAGCTTCACAGAGGGTCGTACAATATGTGTGTGCAGATTATTTGCGTAATGATGCTCCCAACTGATTGAATTTGTGAGATATGAGAGATGAGTCGACGGTTTCAAGTTAAAGACAATGATGGGGTTGAATTCGGCCATTACGAGTGTTAAAGTGCCGAATAATGGCTCAGTAATGATCCGCGTATAGAGATTTTACGTTACAACTTGATATTCGAACGGATTTGCGTTTAAAGGCTGCGTTTTACGTTTCAACTGGGCAAGAGGCGCGACCCTGGCGCGACCGTGCCGACTAGGGTTTCTAGTTATTTATAAAATCAGCCCTTACAACTTCAGCTTTGACAGAATTGATCCCTTGGTTTTAGAATTAAGTTGACTTGGTTAGAAATTAACAGAATATTTAACGGAATTACTAACTGAGTTAGCTTGAAAAGTCGGATTGTCTTGATAGCCAAGCCCGTAATGAGCTGAAAAGGCTTCTTTTTTAACTTGATTAATGTTTTTATGTTGCCCATAAAGCATCACTTTTAATTTTTCATTTGATTCAATGATATCGAGTTCAGTCAGAATACAATTATCACGATCAGTGACAGTGTTTTTCTTCACTTTCTGTTCACCAAGCAACTCCTCGGAGACTACACCATCAGGGCGGGTGTTCTCAGACCCATCATCAGAAGCAGTAAAGAACTCTTCATCAGATGCAGAGTCAGCCTTACTTGAGGAATCATCTTTTTTAGAGGAATCATCCTGACTCGATGACTCATCAAGGCAAGACAGATCAATGTCAATTAAACCGTTGACAAATTTCCCGCTTACTGGTGGAGGAATGGCATTAGTACCCAGCCCTAAGCCATTCATTTGTCTCACTACGGATTCGTAGTGTTCCACCACAAACCGAGAATTTTTCAACTTCTCAATATTTCCTTTTAACTGCAAGATATCATTTTGCAGCTTGTTGATCTCATTGTTCCTTTTCTCTAACCCCTTGTACGCAACATCCAAATGAAACTGTTGATCGCTGATTTTAAGTGAATAATCAAGTTTTTTCTTTCTTCAACGTTTCAATTGAATCTTTGTATCGTTTTTCGTTTTCTTTGTAGCTTAAAGTTGCAATATGAAGGGGTTCGACTTTGTCTTGAAGCTTAGAATTTTCATCCTTTAAGCTTAGATATTTAGAACAAGAAATGACAGCAAAAGAATTAGAATCTACCTCAGCTGATGAACATGATGCCTCTCCAATAGCCATGAGGGAAACTGCAGTTGTAGACTCTTCTTGGTCAGCCATAGAAGCTTCCCGTTCCTTTGCTTCCATCATCTCCACGATCTTAGCCATGAGACCAACTTGCGTTTGAGCAATAAGGGCATCCTCCAGATGTACACCCCAATCAAAGTTGTCGTCTTGTTGTGCTACCAAAGCATTGGACGTTCCACCTTGACCTTGATTGCGGTTGTTGGAGTTGTTGTACCCTTGACCGTTTCCTTGGCTAGGTCTGGTGAACCCTGAGACCGGTGCTTTGTCCTTTTGACATTCTCTTGCAAAATGCCCAAAGTTATTGTATTTGTAGCACTTGGCCTTGGATTTATCAAATCCCACCTTGGCATTTGAATGTCCACAAATAAATTTCTTGCCAGTTCTATTCAGGAAACGCTTCGCCCTTCTCAAGATCATGGCCATATCCCATTGAATATCCATGTCCTCCATATCATCTGGATCCACCTGATTGAAGTCTTCTTCTATGGTTTCAGGAATCGTGAGCTTACCGCCAATGAAGTTCTCATAGGCAAGCATGCATGATGAGAATAAAGCCACATGATCTTCAGCTATCTTGGTTATTGCTGATTGGTTAGCTGAAGATGTGGGAGAAGGATTTCTTGAGGAATTCTAGTGGTGAGATCCATATCCTGATCCAGATGCTGCATAACAATCATGACCACCACAGACATTTGAGTTATCCTCCTCATGAGAGTTCCCTGGGAAAAGGTCAATACCAGAACCCGATGACTTGGCTGTGGAAGATGTCCCGTAATACATAAAACGGTCTTGTATTTGAGGTCTCCATGAGCTCTCTTTTCTTTTCAGGTTCATATCATGTGCTTAAACCTTTCCAATTGCTTCATCAATAGTCATCTCATAGAATTTGAGTTCTCTCTCATCAGAGTGGTGTACATCTCAAATTTTGGTGGTATGGCATCCATAAACTTCTCAACTAACTCCTCATTCGGATAGATCAGGTCATAAGCTTTCAGCTCAGTTTGCAGATGATAGAATCTAGAGATAAGCTCATCTATAGATTCATTCTCCAGATATCTGATGCACTCATATTGCTTCCTAAGAAGATCCCTCTTACTCTTCTTGATGTCGATGTTTCCCTTGAATCTCTTCTGCAAAGCCTTCCAGAGATCCTTGGAGTTATCGTATCCTCTAAAGCTGTGAAATAACTCCCTGGTCAAGGCCATTGTAATAGATCCGTGTGCCTTCTTCTCTCTATCATAAACTTTCTTCTCTTCTTCATCAAGTTTGGAGATGGGCTTGGGAACTTCCTCATCAAGATATGTATATGTGGGATGCTTATACCCCTCAAGAATGGGTATCCACAATGAAGAATCGGTATAAGAAATATAGTGTTCAAAGAGTGCTTTCCAGTTTGAGTAATCATTTACATTAAGCAGTTTTGGTGGTTTCTGTAGGGTTCCAATCTCGTTTTCATAATTTAGAAGGTTACCGAGGTTCTGAAGATTTGCATGGTGAAACACTTAGTCAAATTTCAAAAAAATCAAAGCAACATGCGCACTTAAGTTCTAGCCTTGCGCACTTAAGAACTTGGTCTTGCGCACTTAAGATTTGCTCTTGCGTACTTAACAAGTACGCATGAAGGAGTTAAGTATGCAACAAGAAATGGTCTTGCGTACTTGGTAAGTACGTAGGAAGCCTGTACTTGTTTCTAAAAATGGTAAGTACGCAGGTCACTTTTTCACCAACCCTCGCCAACTTTTTTCGGTCACTGGAATCTCACCAGAGACAGAAAAAATTGAAGATATGACCAAACAAAATGAGCCAAAGGGTTAGAAACTCGTTTCTAACCAACCTTTGATGCTCAAAACACTCAAACACACAACAAAAGGTAGGTTTTTGAGTGATTTTTGCCTCTAAAATAGTGCTCAAGAGCTACCCCTATTTTATCACAAAAATCAACAAAAACACACACTTTTGCTTGCAAAATCTCTGTAGATTGTGTAGAAGATGCTCCTAACACACTCACAACACTCGAAATCAAGAGCTATGCTCTGATACCACTTGTAGGTCCCCGGGTGTCTCGGATCGTTATGTGTGGGTGTGTGACTAGTCTGACCGGGTGCGGAATACCCGTGACTAGGTGGATAAACAAGCAACACATGCTGAGTGCGTAAAACACTTAGAGAATTTAGACAACGATTACATACAATAGTAAATACAACTCGATAACTAATACATACAGACACTAAGATACAAAGACTAATACATACAAGACAAGTACAAAAGCTAAGACAATATCCAGAGTGTTTGTCACACAAAAGTGCTTCAACACCTTTGTCACTGTCTAAACGATCAAAGTAAAAGATTTGATATTTTTGTATTTTTAAAATAAAATAACTAACAATTTAACTAATCAAAAAATGAAGGCAAAGATGAAGATAAACAATCAAGGGAAGATATCACTTGGACTTTGAATCGACTTAGCAACACAATAACAACAAGCACAAACTCATGGTGAGATCATTTTCTACACATGGTACATGGAGGTAGACTAGACTCCCGTCAAGGCTATCTAATCATATAACTCTTCGAAAAGCTAGAACGATAAACACACAATAGCCACCTAAAGTTATGCAATGAAGAACCAATGATACAATTATGTCAATATTTAAGATGAACAAGACTCCCATCAGGGTTATCAAATTCCACAAATATTTGGAAAGTTAACACGATAAACACATGGTAACCACCTCAAAATGCGTAAAGTAGACAAAGCTGTGACCAATCTTCAACTCATGAACATCATATCACGATTACAAAACCAATAAGTTCACACTAATAAACCAAAGAATTTCATAACCAATGACATGAGAAATTCATAACATACACCACGATTTTCTCAAACATAAGCATAAGGATGCACATTTGTCCAATATTACTAGATAATCAACCTTCATACACCATTCCTAGTCGAATGCCACAAAAATACGTACAAGATATGCAAATATGTGAATAAATGCTATAACACATACGGTTTTCCAACATAATATGGTTACAACACCCACAAGGTTAACTAAATCATCAAACTAGAGCAAATACACACATTCATTGAAGAGTAATCAAGCATCATCATGAAATTGGCATAATCAACACCAATAGTTGTGTATAAGTTGTTAAAGCATGCTAAGTTTCATCTAATCCAAGTGATAAAACGAGTTTAGCTCATGGGGCTTACAAACACCACAACCAAACTTAAGAAAATAGATGAAAACATGAGAGATCTAGTAATCAAACCAAAAAAATAAGAAGAGGTTGTTTGTAGGAGGTTAAATCTTCCTTAAATGTGTTGGATCTTCAGTCTTGGCCTTCAATCTCTAATATCCAGCTCAAAAACGCCTAAAGCACTTGAGAGAACTAGGGTTCTTAGTCAAAAATTGAATCCCCTTCAAATGAGGGAGAACTGGGGATAAAAGGTGAAATCTGCGTCTGCACATGGCATGTCCGAAAGTGACATGCCCATGTGGACCATCTGATCAGCACATCTTGCAGTGTTCTCAACAACGTTGGTTCACATGGCCATGTCAGAATTTGACATGGCCATGCCTGAAATTTTCTTTTTTCGAGAATTTTTTCAAGTCTTGAGTTTTTCAGCAAAAATCACCACGTTCCCACCGAGAGCTGCAATATTCAAATTAAACACAAATAAATGTTCGAACCAAAGGATTTGCAACCAAAAAAATCAAAATGAGGGGAAATATGAATTATTTACATGTGTATTTTTTAACGTATACAATTTTTTCAAGGTTTGGGGTGAAATATATATTTTTTTAAATCAACGGGGTCAACCTCAGAAAAAACTAACGTCTATTGCCAAACACATTACGTCCTCGCTATATAAAATTTAAAATTCACTGGGGTCGGTTGACCCCGACCCCACCAAGATACCTCCGCCCATGATGTCCAAGTTAGGTTTTAAGGACACAGAGAACAACTCCATACGGTCACAAAGAACATCGCGGATGTGAGCACCTCCTAATCTTGCACTTTTACCGGGATCTAAGTCTAGCCCGCGGGTTTTGGCAGCAACAAAGATCAACATTATGATCTAGTCAAAGAGAAGATAAAAAGAAATCTGAAATTATTTGGAAAGTTATAAAAGGTTAATGTTGGTGAGATGTGACAAAAGTTGCATAAATGCTTAATTATTTGGAAAGTTGTATTTTAATAACTAAGTTTCTGACCATTAACGAAAACTTTAAATAGCAATAAAGGAAGCCTCTACTCTATCCAAACAAGAGATACGTACTTCAAAGTCCAGATTTACATCAACAATTAGGGTATTACTATAATGAGGGAGACTCTCCTAATATTTTGCCTAAATAGCCTAAAAATGTTTTTTTTTTAAATTAAATATCTGACTCTATCGAACTTCGACTGAACTCATTCCAACAGTGTTGGAAACGTCTCGTCGAATCCTAAACACAAATCCCTAAAGTTAAACTCAAAAAGCTAATCCTAAAAGTTAAAAGCTAAAAGTAGAAGAGAATAAGTTCTAAGAGCATGGGGTATACCGGTGTGGTGTGATAATAGCGTGCACGCCACATGGCGTCACGTCACTAGCATCATTATCACACCACCCATTACTTGGCAAGGAGTATGCCCGTGTGATTGTGGTGGTGTGATAATTAAATGTTTAAGTCAAGGATAATGAGAATAATGAAAAAAAAACTATGTATTTGTTGAAGCCAAGGAATCACCCCGTGATTATTCTCACGCCACACAATCACGCCACGAGGAGGGCGGTGTTCCCTCTTCATAGCCGTGATGAAGCCTCCACATCATATCACTACGTGAAAAAAACCAGGCATACCGGATGATCTAACTATCCATAGTTTTGCAACAAATTTTCCGTCCATAACTTTTTTTATATTGCTACAAAAAATGAAAACAGAATATAAATATATGGTTTACCGGTAACTTTTGAATATTTTTGACAAAATGCCTATTTGAAAATAATTGTAAACTTAAGGGTGAAAGGGGTGGGTTCGGTTTCATCTCACGGGTAAGCTCGGGTTCACAACAACAACATTGCAACACTTGCGGGTAGTTGGCTCGACTTCACTTCACAGATTCTACAACCCGAGCAATTTAAGGTGCAGATAGAATGTTGAGGGTGCAATTTTAACGTTGGGTATGGTTTGGGTTCACGGGTTCCACCCCTTGTGAATGGAATAATTTAGGGTAAAAATTACATGTCAAATTTCTATTGGTTTAGGGCCAGGATACTTTCGAATTAAAAGGGTTTTACCCCCTCCACCATAAAAGAGCTAAAAATGAATGGTTTCAGAAAACCGAAGCAATAAGTAGCCATAGATAACATTTATTTGTCCTCAAGGAGACATCTTGGTGGTCATTAAATGGTGAACCTTATAATTAAAAGATTGTGAGTTCAAATTCTATATGGTTAAGGTTCTAATATGTTTTTCTAAAAATTATAGGTGTTGGTTTAAAAAAAAAGTAACATTTGTTTATTTCCTTGGACTATTTAAGATATAAAAAATAATTTATATATACAGTAATGGGTTAGGATTTTGTGTCTTTGAGTGAACGGTCGCCCATGGCTTGCATTTTACTAGTAGACTTGAGAGGATCTCCGATCGTGGATGAGAAAAACATAACCAATTGTGTCACATCAACTATTATATCATATTTTCATTCATCCTTTAAAAGTACTTAGTTTACTTTAACACTACATCCTCTTTCAAACATTCTTATATTCATCACATACTTTTATATTTATTTTCTATATACAAAAAATATTTATGTTTTTTATATTTCATATTATTTAAAATAACAAAACATAAAAGTCACTAAAGATTAAAAATTACATAACCTAAAAACTAAAAATCACACAACCTAAAACTAAAACACATAATATTAAACATAATTAAAGATGCCCGATTGAATCAAACGACCAGTCCGAATACGTTGAGCGCTCATCTTCCCATGGGTCACAGCTCCTCAAACCTCGTCATCAGTGTCCTCGTCGTCGAAATTAGGTACGTATTCCTATTCGGGGTCAGTGATGCACTCGTCCTCTGAATTGGGGACATACCCCTCTCTGAATTGGGGGCGTACCCGTCTTCGGAATTAGGTACGTATTCATCTCCAGAGTCAGTGACGTACCCGTCCTTTGAATTGAGGACGAGCTCATCCTGAATCGGGGTACGTTCTCATCCCAAATTAGTAGTTGGCTAAAGACCTGTTCGAATGCCCAGTTTCACTCTTCATCTGTCCATGTTAATGTTTCATTAGCCGAAGGGGAAGGGTTAACTGGATGTACAGGTTATAGAGAGTTTGCAGGCCGTACAAGTTCAATCGAAAATGGATACTTTTTACTCGTGTTTGACAAGTAAAATATAATTTTTGTAGTGAAATTTGAAGATTTAATATAAGTTAGTTTAAAATAAATACATTGTGTTATTTATAGAGTATTTATACGTGTTTAAAACTATCCCAAAAAAAAGTAGTCGTTGGAAAAGTAGTTGTTTTAAACCTGAATGTATTTAATATAAGTTAGTTTAAAATAAATTAATCAAAAAATATCAAAATTTAAAGAAATTAATTAAAATAATTTATTAATCTAAAATAAAGTAATTAATAAAACCTTATATTTAAAATAAATATTAAGAAAAACATTAAATTAAATTAATTAGAAAAGATATAAAAGTAGCAATGTGCCCCTCACATGAGGGCAAATCATATTTTTCTCATTAATAAAAGAAAATTTTACACTTTTCGTCCTTTATATTTATATCAAATTTCGGATTTCGTTCTCAAACTAAGGTAATATAAGAAATTGTTCTTTATTTTTAAATTTGTTTACACGTTTCATCCTTTACACTAATGCCCGACTATTTTAGCCTTAAATGAAGTCATGCGTCACTCACCAGAGATGTGCACGGCCGGCTTAGAGGGTGGTGCCGCGGCACGGGGGCATGTTTACGAGTGGGGCATAAATTTAAAATATATATATATATATATACATATTATAAAAAAAATAAATTATAAATTCTGTAAAATTTTATAAAATTTAGGGGTAATTTTTTTTAATTGAAATTCTGCCCAATAATACCCAATTTAATAGTTATACCCAACTCAATAATACCAAATGAGCCAATCTTTATAAATTTATCCCATAACGCATCCCAATTACACAAAACGTAATTACCTGATGCGTGCGATAAAGGCATCCCGACTCATTTAGGTATGTAACTACTAACTAGATAATTTTCTATGGTAGTTTTATTTTCTTTATTATTATAATTATAATTATCTCCGTATTATTGAATTTTTTTATATACGTGCATATTGAGGGGGGAATGGGGACATTTTTTTATGTCGAGCCGGATACTTAATTTCTCGGGGACGGCCCTGGAGATGTGTACTTGTCGGTCAACCTCCCTCCATGCCATCTCTGGTCAGATAAAAGGGGCTTTCGATTTGCTTTAACAATTAGAAATAGGTAAAAAAGGAGGTTCGATTGAATATTTAAGTAGCCCTAATGCTAGAAGTTGACAACCAAAAACCAACGCTTAACTCATTTGGTTCTCTTTTTAATTTGAGACTTAATTAGATTTTAACCAATACATTGATATCGAATCTGTTTACCTTGTTTTATTAGTTCACAAATTTCTCAGTTAAAACCTATTCGGTATATGTAAAATGATATTATAAAATTTAAACTTTAAACTCCCAAGTTATTGAAATTTCTCAGTTAAAATAGGTTATAGAACAGACGAGTATATAAAAACTTAAACTTTTAACTCCCTGTTATATAAAAAATAGTATATAAGTTATAATAATTGTAAAATGATAAACATAAATAGCTTAATAAAAAAACAAAAACAAATAAATTATAAAAATATAAAAAATCTATTTTTATAAAACAAATAAGTTGTTTAATTAATTAATAAAATTTTAAAAAAATCTATAAAATAAAAGTGAGAAAAGTATATATTACTTACTAGGTTAAAATCTTGTGTATTACATGGGTTAAATAAATAAAATGTTATATATTTAGTAATAAAAAATTTATATTGTTAAAAACCCGTGTAACCAGTATATTACATCGATTGAATAAAATATAATCTAATTTGCTAACAAACACATTTGTCAAAATATGTTTTTAAAAAATGTAATTTGTCGTGACAGTTATAAGGTATGTTAAGTTAGTTTTTAAAACATTTTTTTCAACTGAGTATTAATTTTTTAATTTAATTGATAAATGTTAATTCATATTAAGTTTATTTGATTGATGATATAATAACTATTTATAATTAAATAATAAGTATTCGTAATTAGATTTATTAATATAAAGATTATTATTTAATAGGAGATAGAAAATAGAAAATCTAATATTTAATAGGAGAGAAAGACGAGAAAATAAAGATGAGCAGTAACCAGAGAGTGACACGTATCTTGATGAGATTTTCATTTATTAGAGTAGTAAGATTCAAAACAAAAATAAATAAATAAAATAAAATATATATATTTATAAAATAAATAAGTTGGTTAATTAATAGATAAAACTTTAAACAAAATCTATAAAATAAAAATGATAAAAAGAATAAAAGAAAAACAAAAATTTAGCATTTATAAAATAGTCCTTTATAGTTAAACGATAATGTTCTTAACTTAACAGAAATATTTAAACTCAGTTAGTTAAAAGATAACAAATGAGAAAACTTTTTAAATAAAGAAAAATATGTAAAAGTAAAAATTTTAAATGATTGGACAAAATTGTAATTTAGTTCTATATCAAAGATCCCAAAGATTTAAACGACATCTACATGTGAATTGTATTTCATTTTAACTTCATCATAAGTTGGTTGTTTTATTATTATCAAATTAGAGTTAGGTATAGTTTTGTATTTGTAAAATTTAATGATGAAAATATACTTGTAATTCTTAGAGTTGATTTAGATAGACTCACTCACTATATGACTTCGTGAAAAGTATAAGGGTAGTGGGAGTGGTACCCTCTCATTTAAAACTATTTTCTTAAACCCACCAATGAAAATATGATACCTCATTTAGATAAATTACCCTTCCAAATTACCCTACATTGTGGGAGTGGTATCCTCCAACACACCTCTGTTTAGCCGTTCAACGTTCAATTTTTGGAGAACATCCCCATTGTTTCGGCGGGTTTCTATACCCACTAACTCTACTCATTCACTACAACCCACGGGTAGCCGCATGGTGTTCGGCGACATACCCGCATACCCGAGCACTATGCGAGGACTACCCGTTCACCACTCCCACCACCCTAAGTATGTAACTTCTATAAATCAACTTTGATTGTTAGCGTAATGATGTAACTAAGTTGCTCATTTTGTAAGTGTTTATATGTTTATCAGCATGGACAGTCTTTTTTAAGTTTTGTAATTAAAGTTTATTTGGTGATCTAACCTATCCCGTTCAAGTTGATATAAAGAAGATCAATGCTTCAATCAAATCTCTCAACACTAATGTGGATGAGCTAACAGACTACGGTCAGTGTTGGAAGGTCAACTAATGATATCTACAAACATTTTGTAGTTTTATAGTTTGGAGTTTCGTAATAGTTCTTTGAGTCGTGAATGAGTCACTTTCAAATTAAATTAAAGTAATTTTTGTGATACTCTAAAATATTTAATCAGGTAAGACAAAGAAAACAAGAACAAACATAAATGTTCTTGACAAATGGTACCATAATTCGTTACGGAATTGATATGTTAAACCAGATCAAAGATCATTTATTTATAGGGGACCAACCATAACAATGTTTCAGTTGGTGGTTGATAGTTAGAAATTATAATTTATATAAACAACCCCTGATGTGTAAAAGTACTAAAATATTCTTACACTTAACATAAAAATAGTAACAGAGTTTGTGTTATCTTGGTTCGAGTCAAAAAGGGTTCGGGTCATTAATTGGTTAAATTTAATATTTTAAAGGGTTATTGGATTTTATTAATCCCATATTTTACCAATTGCTAATAATAATCCCAACTGAGAATATTATTATCACTGGTCCCTACTTTCAAACTATTTTCTTACAATGGACCGCCGTTAAAAAACTTAACCCCGTTAATTTACAAGACATGGACGGCTGACTGGGCGATTACGTGGTATATCTTTTAACTTTTTAACCCTTTTAATCCTTTTAAAGAGTTAAAAGGTTAAAAGATATGACACGTAATCGCCCATTCAGTCGTCCACGTCATGTAAATTAACGGGGTTAAGTTTTTTTTAACGACGGTCAGTTGTAAGAAAATAGTTTGAAAGTAGGGACCGCTGATAAGTATATTCTCAGTTGAGATTATTATTGACCAATTGGTAAATGTGAGATTAATAAAATCCATTTTCCCTATTTTAAATTTAAATTTAAATTTCGTTTATTCATTTTTATTTTAATAATACGTTTGGTATTTAATAATACATGTTAGTCGGGTTGGGTCGGACAACAACAACAATAATAATAATACCCAAATATAATCAGAAGTTGTCTAATGTTACCCGATATCTTGCATCATTTTCCGACATAGCATAACTAACCCAATATGAAAACCCTAATTATTTTAAGTGATTCATAACCTGTCATAAAACTTACGAAAATTGCTGACTCCGTCACAACACGCGATTCCCACTAGTATCATACAGTTAGTTACTTTTTTATTCATAGTAAGAATATCACTATTCTTCGTATGAATATGAATACTACAATTGAAAGAAGAAAAATAAAGCCCTAGTTGGGTTTGAACCAAAGGCTTACGCGTTACCATGTGATTACTCTACCACTTAATTAAAAAAAAGGGCTTAGTTCATCGACTTCCTGAACCGATCACTATACTAGGTAAGTAAATTAGATCTTTTTATATAAGAAGCCCAGCTACACATACACAGAAGCGTCTCGACAAAAAAGGTCCATTTATATATGCTAATTGCATCCATCACTTATGCAAATTTGAAGCAACTTTCAACTATTTCATTAAGGTATTAGAAAAATTTTCTACTTTCGACGCCACTCACTGACCGGACACTGAGACACACCAGGGGCGCTCCCACAATAAAGATAACTATTCCAGATTTACCCTCAATGTGAAGTTTTTTAACCGAAATTTTTCAAAGTGAAGTTATTGCTCGGGACATGAAATAGGAAGTTGGACTTGGATGAAATGAATTTCAGGTTCAGGGGTGAAAGGAAAACCCCAAATTTTACAGATTTAGTCAAACTTCGCATTCAATAAGGGCACAATCGTAATTTCAAGTGTGGTCGTTGTTTGAATAATAGTCATCATCGCCTTCCTTTAAAAGCCTCACCACCACCACTAACCAAAATCAAAATTAAAGCCATGGGAGAAGTGAGATTATTTGTGAACTTTAATGATGATGATGAATATTTGTTGTATCCATCAATATCATCATCAGAAATCGTATTTTGCAGAATATGCCATGAAGCAGAGTTTGAAAGCTCTAAAACCATGGAGTCTCCATGTTCTTGTTCTGGTACTGTAAAGGTATTAATTTAATTTAATATTTTTGTTAAACTCTTAAAACTTCTTTTATAATATCATCATCTGATGATGATTTGTTTGATCATCAGTTTGCTCACAGAGATTGCATACAGATATGGTGTGATGAAAAGGGTAACACCACTTGTGAGATTTGTCTTCAGGTTTGCTTTTCTTTTGTAACGCGTTTTATACGTAACCAATTTTAAAAACTGTTAAAATCAGGATAGTAATCGCATGTAACAAGACATATATATATATATGTGGTTAAAAAATCGTCTTTTCTATTATATTTAAAACAACAGATACAAGACAGATATATATATGTGGTTAAAAAAACGTCTTTTCTATGTATATTTAAAACAACATATACAAGTGTTTACGTACCTTCATTCATTGAACTGATAACAAATTATAATGGAGATTACTTTTTATATCTCTTTTTATTTTAATTTATGGGTTGAGTTTCATGTGACATTCTCCGTGTGTTTGTGCGTGTCTGGTTTGTCTTTTAGAAATAAAAATAAAATATCATCAAGATTCATCGTATTAACTACTAATATAATATCCTTGTTTTTCCACTTCAAAGTTCAAATATTAAATTACTATTCTTTTTAATCATACATGAAGCTTAACTTTTAAGTTTAACAATTTAATATAATATTCATTATACCCTCCATCTAAATTTTGTTGTCTATAAAAATAGAAAAAAGTCAAATAATTAATAAAAGTTTATCTTAATAGAATATTACTCGTACATTTAAAACACCACATTTAAATTTTTTTGACAAACTAATTTTAAATAGAGAATTTAAAAATCTTATAAACATATATACATTATTTTTCTATTTTTACAGATATGTTACGTAAGACGTCATTAACTGCATAACCGTATTTCTCTCTTATCAGCGATTTGAACATCGATTTTATTGTTTTCTAATTAATTTTAAATTGTATTTAAAATTAAAATGCATGCGTGTGTGTATATATATTTGTGTTTTTTAAAATATTTTTAGACACTTAATTCAATTATATAGAATTGACATTAGTTAATGGGAAAATGGGACCAACATAACCAATTGGCCTATGTATTCTTATCTCCTAATATTCGTATTCCAAGTCCTTGTCATCCTCAATTTAAAGCTACACACTCTTCTTATCTTCTAGTCTTCTTATCTTTTCTTTATATTTTAAGCTAATATAATTTTAAAGGAAACAACACATACACTATGCTACTTGAAAACGACATCCATTTTTGACGTTTTGCAGGAATTTGAACCAGGATACTCATCCCCTCTCAAACTCATCCAAAACCAAGGGTAATTTACCAATTAAGAAAGAAATCAACCAATTTCACAACATTCTTCTGAAAATGAATCTAATTAGTTGAAATAATAACAGATTAGTAAGTGTGGAGGTGACTGAAACTGAGGGTAATTCTGTCATTGTTGCTCAACAAGAAAGGACTGTTGATCCGGAGTACCCGCAGAGTTCATCTGCCGCGGATACAAGTGCTTCTATTTGCAGATTTCTGGGTATTGCAGTAAGTCCTTTTTTTTCTTGAATGACACCTGATCTACTACTAATAACTAAACTCACCAAACCTGCACACTTCATGATTCGAACTCTCACTGGTTGGTAAGAGGAATACACTGTTTACCACCAAGATGTCCCCATGTGGACAACACGAGCACATATATCACCAACAATTAACTAAATATTTTGGCATGCAGGTTACCCTAGTTCTACTGGTGAGACATTTGTTTGTATTGTTGAAGGAAGGAACAGGGGATTACCCGTTTACGCTCTTAACTGTAAGAACCCATAGCCCCTTGTAACTCGAGGGACATTTGGTTGCCAAAACTATTTTAATGCATTGGAACATGTAAAGGAATTTATATGGATTTGGAATTGGAATTTGTCTAAAGAAATAGAAATTCAAAGGAATTGAAATCTGACGGAATTCAAAGGAACTGGAATTTGAAGAAATCTGAATTTGAGGTGGTTTTGGCGGTGATGTGACATTGGAGGAATCCAATTCCTTTGATTGAATTCTTTCATTATTTGAGGCTAACAACAAATTCCTCTATTTGAATGAATTTAAGGGAACTTATTCCAATTTCAGGTTGATATATCTACAACCAAACATGTCATCCCTTGAATTCACATCTCAATTCCAATTCCAACCATAGTAGTCAAAGGGCTCAAGACGCAAAGGGTGAGCCTATCGCCTAGGCGCAAAGCGTTTAAAATCCCAAGGCAAGCAAGGCGCACGTGTATTCCAAGCCATTTTCAGTTGTTTTAGGCTGGTTCTATACCATTTTTAGATGTTTCAGACCAGTTTTAGATGTTCATAACGGTTTTTTACAAAATTTGGCTAGAATTAGTCACTTGATGGACACAAGGCGTTACTGTTGTGCTGGGCACCTAGGCGCGCCTTGTGCACCTTTGACTACTATGATTCTAACAATTTATGCCAACCATATGGGTAAGGAATAGAACTGAGCTCCAATTCCATTGATATACAATGAATTCCAACGAACCAAACGCCCCCTAAATCCTGAACTAATTAACAAGTAATTTTAATTAGCGTGTTTTGATTTGTAGCTTGTAGTTATGAGGGCTAGTGGGATATTAGTCCCTATGTACATAATCATGCACACGGTTGACTCCATCCATAAGACCATCATCGCAAGTCATTATCAGGTTCGCCTCCTAATCGTTTCTTAATGCAAAGTTGCAACCTGAATCATACATTTAAACTGATCCTAATCTTGTGTGTTAGGTTCCTGAAGATGGCAGCCAGAGGCAGCAGTATAGATTGGTTTAGGATAGGATGAACATATCACCATATACATGTACAGTAAAACGGTTATAAAATAAACCTTTTTCAAGGGTTGTTTTATGTTAGTTGAAAATCTGCAACTGTATAAATAACAATCTAAGTAAACATACCTCCTTAGACCATATAACAGAAGTTGATTATCAATTCTATTCTGTTCTAATCTTCTTTGACTTGACTGTGGGCCCCTCACCATCATCGTCATCGTCATCTTCGGATGAAACTTCATCTGGGACATCATTTGGAACATTATGCTTGGTGATGAATTCTTTCAATATGCTCATGCTTTCTCCTTTCACGAAAACCAATTGATCCAAAAGAATCCCCTTGCAAGCTTCAATCGTGTGCGTTTCAGATCCAAGACAAAATGTTGCTTTAACTGCTGGACTCAAAAACTGTTCATCTTGAATCTGCATCTCCATTGTATTTCACCACAAAAACCTGTTGAATTGTAGGAAATCAGATATTAATGTCACCAAACAACATTGGAGAATGTGGCTTTTAAAAAAACACTCTTTCAAGGAGCTTTTAGCCTTTTAACTTTTTACCCTTTTCACTTGCATTTCTAAAAAAATAGAAGCTAATCTACCAAAAATTGATGTACAAAGTATGATAGTTCATGGAGTCTATGCATTGATTATCAGTCTGTAAGTTATTTTGATTCCTCTTGTTAAGAAGTATGATAGTTCATGGAATCCATCTAACTTCAAATAGAAGTAAGGAGAGGTTGTTATATTTGGGACACCTTAGGCAAATTCAACGTCATCCATTCACATGAGAAATAATGGGACATAAGGAACGCCCAATCCCCAAGCTTTGTTTCAAAAAGCGTGGGGTGCACCGAGGCGATAGGGTCCCTAGAGCCGCAAGGTGTTCATGTAATATTTTGTATATTTATGATAGGTTTATATCATCATGTACCCAAAATTAAGATATAAATAACCTCTATATACAATTTAATATATAAATAACCTCTACATACAACCTAAAAAGCAATATGTACAGCCTCCCAATGCACAAAATCTATCCATACAATAGGCGGGCCTCAGGCAAATTTTACCCACGTCCCATGTATGCTTTTCGCCTCACACCGTCACTATGTTGTCAAAAGCCCTTCAGGCGTGCGCCTAGGCCCTCAAGCGAGGCAAGGCACAGGAAAAGCGCCTTGCTGCAACCCAGGCCCTCCAGCGAGATTCCGGCTAATTTCCGGTCGGATTCCAGTGAGATTCCGGCCAAATCCTTAAAATTCTACCTAGCACAATTCTACAAATTCCGGGCAAACTGCTCTTAACAATCCAAAAATGGCCCGCAACTAGCCCTAAACAAGCCTAAAACATGTCTAAAACCCCAAAAATGGTATATTTGTGCCATGGGCCTTGCTTATCTCGAGCCCTCTGTTTTTAAGCGTCTTGTGCCTAGGCCCAAGGCTCACCCTTTGCGCCTTTGACAACTATGCACCGTCAGAATCGCTACGCCTCTCGCCCGAGTGTGCCTCGCTCCTAGGTGCGCCTCATTAGCGCTTTTTAAGACCATGACTCCAAGACCATTAACGCATTTTAAGGCATTGATTATGGATGAGAGAAAAACTCTATAGTTTAAACTTTAACGTGCTCGGGAGAGGAAAACTTCAGGACGGATGCCGTACTACAAAGTCTGCACCCGTGTGATGAAAACAAAGCCGTAAGCTCCTTGTGGGCAAACACAAGAAATCGGTGTTTTTTAACAGCAACAAGATGATACAATATTAGTTAGTTATCTGTAAATTGGGTGACAAATAGTAAATCAAGGCAGTACAGAATCCATGCAGGACATATAATGGTGCAATTGACTGTCAGTCTGTTTCCCTCTTTCTATACTCGTCTCTCATAACGCATTTCCCCAAAATTCTAGCCCTAATAGAAACTGTGTTCATAATTTCAATGAAAAACGATGTCAAAAATTGCCCAATTAAACATCAAACGTGCAATGAGTATCATCAGCAGAAATTATTAACACTTTTGTGCGTTCTGGAGAAGAATTAGGGTTCGTTTGGATCTGTTATTCTGAGGCACATTTAACAGGGATCCCTATCAAAGATATAGTACATTGTTGCTACAATAAAAATCGAAAATCAGATCGTGTGTTGTTGAATTTCATTGTGATATAAGCTAATAAGTAATAACAATAGATGAAGGAAGATGAGTTGCGAGGTTCCTAGGGTTTAGATTTGACCTGCTGCTGCTGCTGCTGCTGATGCCGACTTGTGTCTTCTTCCGCACCCTTTTAGTTGCTTCAAGGGTATATTTATAGTGAAAGAAACTAGAAGTTACAAAACTCATCCTCAGAGTATAGTATAAAATAAATTTAGTCGATTAAAAAAGAAAGTTTTGAGAGAACAATATTTTACCATAGAGTTAATTGCATAAATGGTGCATGTGGTCGGATCAAAATGCATGTTTGGTACCCTAGGTTTTAAAAATTACAAATTTAGATCAAACATTTAAAACATGTTGCGTTTTTAGCCCCTGGTATTAACATCGATTAGTTTTTAACGGAAATTTAACTCATTTGTTATCTACGTGACTTACGATTGAAAATTTTGATCTTAAAAATGAGTGATAACAGCAAAAATTAGTAAAAATCAATAAATAAAAAATTAGTGATTTTTACTATTTTTTACGAATTTTTACTGATTTATATGAATTTTTACCAAAAAAAATAATTTAAATAGTTTTTACTTATTTTAACTCATTTTTAAGATTAAGTTTGCAATCGTAAGTCACGTGGATACCACATGGGTTAACATCAGAGGCTAAAGACGCAATAAGTCTCAAATATTTGGGCTAAAATTATAATTTTTAAAACTTGAGAGCCAAACATGTAGTTTGATCAAACCACAGGAGCCAGTTTGATCAAACCATAGGTCTCAAATATTTAGGCTAAATTTATATTTTTTTTATTATATTTATAAGAATATGAATGTGTATAGGCTAGTCTCAATTGTAATCCTAGAGGGCTCTGTGTAACTTCACCATATTTGAAGGGTTTACTCTAATGGAATATACATCAAATCATTATACTATAAAACACTTAGCCAGGAACAATAGCATGAGCATTTTTAGCATAGGTAGCAAGTTGTGGACACACATTAGCATATGGCCATTGGTGCGATATAGTTGGCAATGAGGGGATCGGCGACCATGACCCCTGTCGCCACGAGAAAACCTGCCACTACGACCACGATTAGTAAACTTTGCCCTACTAGTGTTGGCATTAAATTAAAGGACACGGGAGGAGTACCAGTTCCGTGTAACGAACGAATTGACAACTTAAGCTTGTGCAAATAAATCTCGAAAGGCTGGTGCGGGCCGAGAGGTTCGTATTGCCGTGGAGAATGTTTCAAACTATGGCCTGAGACTGCATAAAAACCAATGTAATTTGTCAGTGTCTTCTACGGGGTGACCGATAGCCGAAAGTTGGTCATAAATGGCCTTAAATTTCCGACCATAATCTGCAACAAACATGTTACCTTTGGAAAAAAGGCATAATTGGTCCCAGAGATTTTGAATACATTTTGTAGATGAGTTGTTATACGCCGCATCAAGTGCTACCCAGATTTCGCGGGCGGTGGAGAGCCTGACGATTTCGGAAGCAGTCTCTTCAGAGATGGATGCTTAGAGGATAATACTAGCCCGTTGATCGGTAGAGATCCAGGCTGAATGATCGAGGTTGCATTTAAATTTGAAATATTACACACTCCTCATCTTTCTCCTCTTACAACGATGAATATTGACCGCACTTTCACCTCTACCATTCGCCTCACCCTGTCAGGCCCGGTCCCAAAAAAATTTTAAAATGTTTTGAGCCAGGAACATGTAAAAAAAATGCGGGCCTCTAAAATATAAAGTTAATAATCATATATAAAAAAATCAACAATACGACAATAACACACACACACATATATAAGTTTTAAAACTTTGGGCTTCGAGAGTTATCGGGCTTGAAGTCGTAGCCCACTTTGTTCCTCCTTGGAGGCCGGCCCTGCACCCCGCCACATCACGTGCATCAAATGATCATGACATTTGCATAACAAATAGTCTAACGTGTTGTGAAAGCCATGTTGGTATTGTTAATTTTGATGACATCTTTAGATACTTGTAATAATTACTCGACACAATTGATTACGGCTCACAATTATTTTATCATAACAATAGTAAATAAATAAATACTTAATCTAAAAACTAAAGTTGTAACATTCCAAATTTAAATGCAAAAGACACCGTTATACCAACCCACCCAACACACTTTTTGTATAAATAAACTAGGTTAGATTCACGTATATTACACGAGTTGAATAAATGTAATGTTATATACTAAGTGATGAAAATTTATGTCTTTAAAAACCTATGTATTACACCAGTTGAATAAACCCGTGTATTACACATATAATATAATCTGTTAACACATACGTGCGTCTAAATATGTCTTTAAAAAACTATTTTGACGTGACAGGTATAAATTCTGTTAAGTTCATTTTTAAACATTTTTTTCCAATCGGGCATTATTTTTTATATATAATTGATAAATGTTAGTTCATATTAAATTCATTTAGTTAATGTATAATAATTATTATCCATAGTAAAATAATTAGTATCCATAATTAGATTAATCTATACATACTAATAAATAAAGGTTTTTTAGTGTCACGTGTCATTTTCACATTCAATCTCACCATTTTTTTCCCGTCTCTCTCTTATTTAATGCACTTCTATATTTAAATAATAATATATATTTAAAGAAAGTATTAATTGGACTAATACAACACATTTATTTTAATTTATCGCTTATTATAAGAAAACTTTAAAATTTAATTATGTAACTTTTATTTCAATCAAATAGTAATTGGAAGTGAAATTACATTAAATAGTAATTAACGTATTTTTGAAACCTAATTATATATTAATTTTTACATATTTTGAGTTTGTTTATATCCGTAGTATATGTAATATATTTTTACACATGTGAAATATATACACATAAAGATTTAAAAATTTTAAATATTAATATTTTTCACCCCGTGTGTATACACGGTACCTAAACTAGTATTTAATAGGAGAGAGAAGCGAAAAAAATATAATGAGAAATAATATGGATACTAACACGTGGTACTATTAGATAGTATAGATACGTTTCATTCTTCCCAAAGACCAGGTTACGGTTCCTTCGGATTATCATCTGATTTACTTTCAATCAATTCGAGATTCTGTTAATCTCCATCCAATCGAAGGATTTTAGATGAGTTATTGTTCTTCATGACGTATGTTGTGCTAATGCGTCGGATCCGAATTCTTCACTCTTTCTCCGTCGTTTTCCTGTACTGGTTTCACGAGCTTTCATGAATTTATCTTCAATTTTCATCTCTTATTCCAATTTCTATGTTTTTGTTATCTTCAATTTCAAAAATTTCACTCGGTTAATTTGCAAAACCTAACCGAATCACAAATTCCATTAATAACGTCACTACAGCAAAAACAGGAATTTTTTTTTCTTAAATGGTGCTATATATCGATAGGGTGTTAGATTTGAAAAATTTAACACAAATGGTGTTTCCATAGTTGCTAACCACGAATTGTATGTTTACCTAGTTCCTAACCACGAATTGTGGTGAAACATTGCTTGCTAACCACGAATTGTGGTTCCTAAGGTTGCCAACCACGAATTAGTTGAAAAAATGTGGTTTCTAAGGTTGCCAACCACGAATTGGTTGAACCTAAGGGTTGCCAACCACGAATTGGTTGGAATTGTGGTTGCTAACCACGAATTGTGGTTCCTACGGGTTGCCAACCACGAATTGGTGGTTCTTGTTGTTGCCAACCACGAATTGATTAAAAACAATGGTTGCCAACCACGAATTGGTTGGAAACAATGTTACCACCTACGAATTCTTTGTTTTCTTTTTTTTTTATTATCAAATATTTTGTTTATGCTTTTTTATTCTTTGTTTAATATCTTTAATCATAAATGCTTTATCATGTCACGGGTTTTAAATAATTTGATATCACTACTACAAAACTACAAATAAGTACATACATTAATTTGTCGATATGTTTCACATGTCTTTGTTTAGGGTAGCTAGAATATTACTATGATAATCATCTCTGTCAATTTTAATTTTTATAAAGAAATAAGAGAATCTGTCAGCTTTATTTTTATAAAGAATCTTTATGATTACTGTGTATGAAAAATGTTTCAAACTCTTTTAAGTCTTTCTTTCGTAATGTTCACTGTGTGTGAAAAATGTTTCAATCATTATATGTACAAGTAAGGAAATTATAACACAACATCTAATATTTTGAAATTAAATAAATTGTAAAGCTACAAAATAATTAACTCAAAACATCAAACTTCTCATGATTTTATTGAATGGGAACAACCTTACCCATCTATGTTTGAAATAGAAAGAACATAAACAAAGCATAAATGAAAGGAAAGATAAGATAGAAAATCATCAAACATCCTCGACATCGGAGGAAAAACAATATTAATGCATCATCAATCTCGACCGGCTCCTCCTCAGGTGGCCCCTCCTCTAAGGGCTCATCCTCAAACGGCTCATCCTCATCGTCGGAAAGTGGGATATTCTCCGGCCAAAGTGATGCTTGCATTTGGGCTTCCAGATGAGTCACTCTCTCCAGAATCCCCTCCGCAGCATGGTCCGAGGTATCCACCCTCGTCTCTAAACGCTGAACTCTATCCACCAGGTGGTTATGGACCTGGTCCGTCACTTCCAGCTCAGCGGTCAAAAGCTCTATCCCTACCTTATTCTCCTCTATTTGTGACTCCCGCTGCAGAATATCGGGTATCTCATCAGTAGCATATTTCACAATGCTTAACTCCCTAGACATGTAAAATACAAATGCCGCAAAAGCTTGTTCCAAAATGCATGGCAAACTAGGTAAAGTAGATGATGAGGAAGTGGAACCAAAGTAGGGTGATGGGACATTTCCCATTTCGATCCATCTTTGGATCATTTTTGGGTATTCATTCCAATTGTGGGCAGGATTCGTTGCTTGCGCGCTACTCGGTTCACCCTGATCAACCGAATTGTCACTAGAACTAGTCTGGCGCCTTTTGGGCTTCGGGGATGGTAAGATAAGTGCATCATGTCCTGGTGCCTTAGGTGATGGTGGTGGGGTTGACGACATGGTCCTGTAACATAATATATCCAAAACAAAACGTTTATGACGCGTAACTAATGTGTGAGGTTATAGTCTAGTATGCAATCCTAGTTCTCTATAACCTGGCTCTGATACCAATCTGTCACACCCCCAATTTCAACTAACAGAGTTTTACCGTTTGGGAAGTGACAAACCAGGATCTCAGTCATTAGTTACATTAAACGACACTATATGGGACTAAAATGAAAATATTATAAACGATCAAAGTAAATGCGGAAGCGTATAACGAAAGTAAATGCGCAAAACAACGCGCCCAAAAATTCCAGTCCAAACATAAACGGAAACAGTCCAAACATAAATGAAAACAGTCCGAATGTAATAAAGTATAATTTAAAAATAGGACTCCATTCATGTCCTATATGTGCACATGTGTCTTATCTTAGCGACCTGAGAAAACATGTAAGAAAGATGTCAACACGAGGTTGGTGAGTTCACAGGTTTCAGTTTGTAACAAAGTTTAACATGTTAATGTACATTCAATATATAAATCAACAGGTAGCTAACCCATATATATATTAACTAATGCGCTCACAACCGAAAGCTGACTGTTTATGTTTTTGCCTCCCACCAGGCCTATCAACCATGGTGCATGTTTAGGTCAATTTTGCACCCGTTCGACCTGCAATCGAGTTAGCGCGACTAACGCGGGTGAGGTTTGTCAAACCCAGTAGTACTACTCAAATTACCTCGTTATGTTCATATTAACGGTCCGATGTGAGGACTTAATGATAGATGTGTACGCATAGTCAAACAAGTGATAACATATATGAATTACATAACCAAAAGTGTTTACGTCATGTTTTCTCCCCCAGTTTAAAACAGTAAAAAAGGGCCGTGAAAACTCACCTGATTGCGAAAGTAGTAATCACACAAATACGAGATTGAAATCTCAAGCGTTAGCCTGACACGGCTCACGAATGCCCTAGAATTACAACATAACAGTTAGGGACTCAATGGGATTTGTGACGACACACGGAAGATTAGAACGTCTTTAAACATTCTAAGGATTAACGGTTAAACGAACGAGTTTACGGGAATACGGATTTTTAAATTCAGATGAACGCGTTTCACGACGAATGACAAATAATATATAATAATTATTGTTTTGAAATATAAATATTAATCAAAACATTCTAACAAAAGGGTTTCTCACACACGATCGCGCCAAGACAAGGCACGACCGCGTTAAGGTCACGGGACAAAGCTGATCACTAGGCACGACCATGTCTAGGGTTCTGAGGCACGACCAGGTCTAGCCAAGAGGCACGACCGGGTCAGAGTGTGAGGCACGACCGTGCTAAAACCTTGGCACGATCGTGTCTCCTGGATTTACAGTTACAGAGTTTAATAGAACAAGTTAACAAGTCCAAATCCGTTTGGTTTCGATCGCGATTGACCAAAAGGATATGGGGATTCTGATATTTAGGATAATTCAAATCTGGGTATGATTTTAATTGCAAAACCAATGCGTTTTAAATTATTAATTCTCAGTTTCAAGATTTGAAACCCTAAGTATGAACGTGGAATCACTTTGATAAAATTGGATGTTAAAACTCAATGGAATCATGGGGCTTTTATTGAGTTGAACTTTGCGAAAACGAGGGTGTGGATTAATTTGATGAAGGTGACGATTAGGATCAAAACCCCCAAATTGTTTTTATAAAAAAAACCCTAGATTCAGATCTTGACAAAATCGATGATATACAAATAAATTAACATATGGCTTATGATCTAGAGACTGAAACGAAACTATAGGAACAAACAATTACCAGAAAGGTTTACGAATTGAAGGTGCTCGAGTAGAACCTAGTCATGGCTCCGATGGGATGATCCTCCGGCGTCTCCGACTGCTTTTTTGGCCAAATTGAAATGCACAAAAGCTTCACAGAGGGTCGTACAATATGTGTGTGCAGATTATTTGCGTAATGATGCTCCCAACTGATTGAATTTGTGAGATATGAGAGATGAGTCGACGGTTTCAAGTTAAAGACAATGATGGGGTTGAATTCGGCCATTACGAGTGTTAAAGTGCCGAATAATGGCTCAGTAATGATCCGCGTATAGAGATTTTACGTTACAACTTGATATTCGAACGGATTTGCGTTTAAAGGCTGCGTTTTACGTTTCAACTGGGCAAGAGGCGCGACCCTGGCGCGACCGTGCCGACTAGGGTTTCTAGTTATTTATAAAATCAGCCCTTACAACTTCAGCTTTGACAGAATTGATCCCTTGGTTTTAGAATTAAGTTGACTTGGTTAGAAATTAACAGAATATTTAACGGAATTACTAACTGAGTTAGCTTGAAAAGTCGGATTGTCTTGATAGCCAAGCCCGTAATGAGCTGAAAAGGCTTCTTTTTTAACTTGATTAATGTTTTTATGTTGCCCATAAAGCATCACTTTTAATTTTTCATTTGATTCAATGATATCGAGTTCAGTCAGAATACAATTATCACGATCAGTGACAGTGTTTTTCTTCACTTTCTGTTCACCAAGCAACTCCTCGGAGACTACACCATCAGGGCGGGTGTTCTCAGACCCATCATCAGAAGCAGTAAAGAACTCTTCATCAGATGCAGAGTCAGCCTTACTTGAGGAATCATCTTTTTTAGAGGAATCATCCTGACTCGATGACTCATCAAGGCAAGACAGATCAATGTCAATTAAACCGTTGACAAATTTCCCGCTTACTGGTGGAGGAATGGCATTAGTACCCAGCCCTAAGCCATTCATTTGTCTCACTACGGATTCGTAGTGTTCCACCACAAACCGAGAATTTTTCAACTTCTCAATATTTCCTTTTAACTGCAAGATATCATTTTGCAGCTTGTTGATCTCATTGTTCCTTTTCTCTAACCCCTTGTACGCAACATCCAAATGAAACTGTTGATCGCTGATTTTAAGTGAATAATCAAGTTTTTTCTTTCTTCAACGTTTCAATTGAATCTTTGTATCGTTTTTCGTTTTCTTTGTAGCTTAAAGTTGCAATATGAAGGGGTTCGACTTTGTCTTGAAGCTTAGAATTTTCATCCTTTAAGCTTAGATATTTAGAACAAGAAATGACAGCAAAAGAATTAGAATCTACCTCAGCTGATGAACATGATGCCTCTCCAATAGCCATGAGGGAAACTGCAGTTGTAGACTCTTCTTGGTCAGCCATAGAAGCTTCCCGTTCCTTTGCTTCCATCATCTCCACGATCTTAGCCATGAGACCAACTTGCGTTTGAGCAATAAGGGCATCCTCCAGATGTACACCCCAATCAAAGTTGTCGTCTTGTTGTGCTACCAAAGCATTGGACGTTCCACCTTGACCTTGATTGCGGTTGTTGGAGTTGTTGTACCCTTGACCGTTTCCTTGGCTAGGTCTGGTGAACCCTGAGACCGGTGCTTTGTCCTTTTGACATTCTCTTGCAAAATGCCCAAAGTTATTGTATTTGTAGCACTTGGCCTTGGATTTATCAAATCCCACCTTGGCATTTGAATGTCCACAAATAAATTTCTTGCCAGTTCTATTCAGGAAACGCTTCGCCCTTCTCAAGATCATGGCCATATCCCATTGAATATCCATGTCCTCCATATCATCTGGATCCACCTGATTGAAGTCTTCTTCTATGGTTTCAGGAATCGTGAGCTTACCGCCAATGAAGTTCTCATAGGCAAGCATGCATGATGAGAATAAAGCCACATGATCTTCAGCTATCTTGGTTATTGCTGATTGGTTAGCTGAAGATGTGGGAGAAGGATTTCTTGAGGAATTCTAGTGGTGAGATCCATATCCTGATCCAGATGCTGCATAACAATCATGACCACCACAGACATTTGAGTTATCCTCCTCATGAGAGTTCCCTGGGAAAAGGTCAATACCAGAACCCGATGACTTGGCTGTGGAAGATGTCCCGTAATACATAAAACGGTCTTGTATTTGAGGTCTCCATGAGCTCTCTTTTCTTTTCAGGTTCATATCATGTGCTTAAACCTTTCCAATTGCTTCATCAATAGTCATCTCATAGAATTTGAGTTCTCTCTCATCAGAGTGGTGTACATCTCAAATTTTGGTGGTATGGCATCCATAAACTTCTCAACTAACTCCTCATTCGGATAGATCAGGTCATAAGCTTTCAGCTCAGTTTGCAGATGATAGAATCTAGAGATAAGCTCATCTATAGATTCATTCTCCAGATATCTGATGCACTCATATTGCTTCCTAAGAAGATCCCTCTTACTCTTCTTGATGTCGATGTTTCCCTTGAATCTCTTCTGCAAAGCCTTCCAGAGATCCTTGGAGTTATCGTATCCTCTAAAGCTGTGAAATAACTCCCTGGTCAAGGCCATTGTAATAGATCCGTGTGCCTTCTTCTCTCTATCATAAACTTTCTTCTCTTCTTCATCAAGTTTGGAGATGGGCTTGGGAACTTCCTCATCAAGATATGTATATGTGGGATGCTTATACCCCTCAAGAATGGGTATCCACAATGAAGAATCGGTATAAGAAATATAGTGTTCAAAGAGTGCTTTCCAGTTTGAGTAATCATTTACATTAAGCAGTTTTGGTGGTTTCTGTAGGGTTCCAATCTCGTTTTCATAATTTAGAAGGTTACCGAGGTTCTGAAGATTTGCATGGTGAAACACTTAGTCAAATTTCAAAAAAATCAAAGCAACATGCGCACTTAAGTTCTAGCCTTGCGCACTTAAGAACTTGGTCTTGCGCACTTAAGATTTGCTCTTGCGTACTTAACAAGTACGCATGAAGGAGTTAAGTATGCAACAAGAAATGGTCTTGCGTACTTGGTAAGTACGTAGGAAGCCTGTACTTGTTTCTAAAAATGGTAAGTACGCAGGTCACTTTTTCACCAACCCTCGCCAACTTTTTTCGGTCACTGGAATCTCACCAGAGACAGAAAAAATTGAAGATATGACCAAACAAAATGAGCCAAAGGGTTAGAAACTCGTTTCTAACCAACCTTTGATGCTCAAAACACTCAAACACACAACAAAAGGTAGGTTTTTGAGTGATTTTTGCCTCTAAAATAGTGCTCAAGAGCTACCCCTATTTTATCACAAAAATCAACAAAAACACACACTTTTGCTTGCAAAATCTCTGTAGATTGTGTAGAAGATGCTCCTAACACACTCACAACACTCGAAATCAAGAGCTATGCTCTGATACCACTTGTAGGTCCCCGGGTGTCTCGGATCGTTATGTGTGGGTGTGTGACTAGTCTGACCGGGTGCGGAATACCCGTGACTAGGTGGATAAACAAGCAACACATGCTGAGTGCGTAAAACACTTAGAGAATTTAGACAACGATTACATACAATAGTAAATACAACTCGATAACTAATACATACAGACACTAAGATACAAAGACTAATACATACAAGACAAGTACAAAAGCTAAGACAATATCCAGAGTGTTTGTCACACAAAAGTGCTTCAACACCTTTGTCACTGTCTAAACGATCAAAGTAAAAGATTTGATATTTTTGTATTTTTAAAATAAAATAACTAACAATTTAACTAATCAAAAAATGAAGGCAAAGATGAAGATAAACAATCAAGGGAAGATATCACTTGGACTTTGAATCGACTTAGCAACACAATAACAACAAGCACAAACTCATGGTGAGATCATTTTCTACACATGGTACATGGAGGTAGACTAGACTCCCGTCAAGGCTATCTAATCATATAACTCTTCGAAAAGCTAGAACGATAAACACACAATAGCCACCTAAAGTTATGCAATGAAGAACCAATGATACAATTATGTCAATATTTAAGATGAACAAGACTCCCATCAGGGTTATCAAATTCCACAAATATTTGGAAAGTTAACACGATAAACACATGGTAACCACCTCAAAATGCGTAAAGTAGACAAAGCTGTGACCAATCTTCAACTCATGAACATCATATCACGATTACAAAACCAATAAGTTCACACTAATAAACCAAAGAATTTCATAACCAATGACATGAGAAATTCATAACATACACCACGATTTTCTCAAACATAAGCATAAGGATGCACATTTGTCCAATATTACTAGATAATCAACCTTCATACACCATTCCTAGTCGAATGCCACAAAAATACGTACAAGATATGCAAATATGTGAATAAATGCTATAACACATACGGTTTTCCAACATAATATGGTTACAACACCCACAAGGTTAACTAAATCATCAAACTAGAGCAAATACACACATTCATTGAAGAGTAATCAAGCATCATCATGAAATTGGCATAATCAACACCAATAGTTGTGTATAAGTTGTTAAAGCATGCTAAGTTTCATCTAATCCAAGTGATAAAACGAGTTTAGCTCATGGGGCTTACAAACACCACAACCAAACTTAAGAAAATAGATGAAAACATGAGAGATCTAGTAATCAAACCAAAAAAATAAGAAGAGGTTGTTTGTAGGAGGTTAAATCTTCCTTAAATGTGTTGGATCTTCAGTCTTGGCCTTCAATCTCTAATATCCAGCTCAAAAACGCCTAAAGCACTTGAGAGAACTAGGGTTCTTAGTCAAAAATTGAATCCCCTTCAAATGAGGGAGAACTGGGGATAAAAGGTGAAATCTGCGTCTGCACATGGCATGTCCGAAAGTGACATGCCCATGTGGACCATCTGATCAGCACATCTTGCAGTGTTCTCAACAACGTTGGTTCACATGGCCATGTCAGAATTTGACATGGCCATGCCTGAAATTTTCTTTTTTCGAGAATTTTTTCAAGTCTTGAGTTTTTCAGCAAAAATCACCACGTTCCCACCGAGAGCTGCAATATTCAAATTAAACACAAATAAATGTTCGAACCAAAGGATTTGCAACCAAAAAAATCAAAATGAGGGGAAATATGAATTATTTACATGTGTATTTTTTAACGTATACAATTTTTTCAAGGTTTGGGGTGAAATATATATTTTTTTAAATCAACGGGGTCAACCTCAGAAAAAACTAACGTCTATTGCCAAACACATTACGTCCTCGCTATATAAAATTTAAAATTCACTGGGGTCGGTTGACCCCGACCCCACCAAGATACCTCCGCCCATGATGTCCAAGTTAGGTTTTAAGGACACAGAGAACAACTCCATACGGTCACAAAGAACATCGCGGATGTGAGCACCTCCTAATCTTGCACTTTTACCGGGATCTAAGTCTAGCCCGCGGGTTTTGGCAGCAACAAAGATCAACATTATGATCTAGTCAAAGAGAAGATAAAAAGAAATCTGAAATTATTTGGAAAGTTATAAAAGGTTAATGTTGGTGAGATGTGACAAAAGTTGCATAAATGCTTAATTATTTGGAAAGTTGTATTTTAATAACTAAGTTTCTGACCATTAACGAAAACTTTAAATAGCAATAAAGGAAGCCTCTACTCTATCCAAACAAGAGATACGTACTTCAAAGTCCAGATTTACATCAACAATTAGGGTATTACTATAATGAGGGAGACTCTCCTAATATTTTGCCTAAATAGCCTAAAAATGTTTTTTTTTTAAATTAAATATCTGACTCTATCGAACTTCGACTGAACTCATTCCAACAGTGTTGGAAACGTCTCGTCGAATCCTAAACACAAATCCCTAAAGTTAAACTCAAAAAGCTAATCCTAAAAGTTAAAAGCTAAAAGTAGAAGAGAATAAGTTCTAAGAGCATGGGGTATACCGGTGTGGTGTGATAATAGCGTGCACGCCACATGGCGTCACGTCACTAGCATCATTATCACACCACCCATTACTTGGCAAGGAGTATGCCCGTGTGATTGTGGTGGTGTGATAATTAAATGTTTAAGTCAAGGATAATGAGAATAATGAAAAAAAAACTATGTATTTGTTGAAGCCAAGGAATCACCCCGTGATTATTCTCACGCCACACAATCACGCCACGAGGAGGGCGGTGTTCCCTCTTCATAGCCGTGATGAAGCCTCCACATCATATCACTACGTGAAAAAAACCAGGCATACCGGATGATCTAACTATCCATAGTTTTGCAACAAATTTTCCGTCCATAACTTTTTTTATATTGCTACAAAAAATGAAAACAGAATATAAATATATGGTTTACCGGTAACTTTTGAATATTTTTGACAAAATGCCTATTTGAAAATAATTGTAAACTTAAGGGTGAAAGGGGTGGGTTCGGTTTCATCTCACGGGTAAGCTCGGGTTCACAACAACAACATTGCAACACTTGCGGGTAGTTGGCTCGACTTCACTTCACAGATTCTACAACCCGAGCAATTTAAGGTGCAGATAGAATGTTGAGGGTGCAATTTTAACGTTGGGTATGGTTTGGGTTCACGGGTTCCACCCCTTGTGAATGGAATAATTTAGGGTAAAAATTACATGTCAAATTTCTATTGGTTTAGGGCCAGGATACTTTCGAATTAAAAGGGTTTTACCCCCTCCACCATAAAAGAGCTAAAAATGAATGGTTTCAGAAAACCGAAGCAATAAGTAGCCATAGATAACATTTATTTGTCCTCAAGGAGACATCTTGGTGGTCATTAAATGGTGAACCTTATAATTAAAAGATTGTGAGTTCAAATTCTATATGGTTAAGGTTCTAATATGTTTTTCTAAAAATTATAGGTGTTGGTTTAAAAAAAAAGTAACATTTGTTTATTTCCTTGGACTATTTAAGATATAAAAAATAATTTATATATACAGTAATGGGTTAGGATTTTGTGTCTTTGAGTGAACGGTCGCCCATGGCTTGCATTTTACTAGTAGACTTGAGAGGATCTCCGATCGTGGATGAGAAAAACATAACCAATTGTGTCACATCAACTATTATATCATATTTTCATTCATCCTTTAAAAGTACTTAGTTTACTTTAACACTACATCCTCTTTCAAACATTCTTATATTCATCACATACTTTTATATTTATTTTCTATATACAAAAAATATTTATGTTTTTTATATTTCATATTATTTAAAATAACAAAACATAAAAGTCACTAAAGATTAAAAATTACATAACCTAAAAACTAAAAATCACACAACCTAAAACTAAAACACATAATATTAAACATAATTAAAGATGCCCGATTGAATCAAACGACCAGTCCGAATACGTTGAGCGCTCATCTTCCCATGGGTCACAGCTCCTCAAACCTCGTCATCAGTGTCCTCGTCGTCGAAATTAGGTACGTATTCCTATTCGGGGTCAGTGATGCACTCGTCCTCTGAATTGGGGACATACCCCTCTCTGAATTGGGGGCGTACCCGTCTTCGGAATTAGGTACGTATTCATCTCCAGAGTCAGTGACGTACCCGTCCTTTGAATTGAGGACGAGCTCATCCTGAATCGGGGTACGTTCTCATCCCAAATTAGTAGTTGGCTAAAGACCTGTTCGAATGCCCAGTTTCACTCTTCATCTGTCCATGTTAATGTTTCATTAGCCGAAGGGGAAGGGTTAACTGGATGTACAGGTTATAGAGAGTTTGCAGGCCGTACAAGTTCAATCGAAAATGGATACTTTTTACTCGTGTTTGACAAGTAAAATATAATTTTTGTAGTGAAATTTGAAGATTTAATATAAGTTAGTTTAAAATAAATACATTGTGTTATTTATAGAGTATTTATACGTGTTTAAAACTATCCCAAAAAAAAGTAGTCGTTGGAAAAGTAGTTGTTTTAAACCTGAATGTATTTAATATAAGTTAGTTTAAAATAAATTAATCAAAAAATATCAAAATTTAAAGAAATTAATTAAAATAATTTATTAATCTAAAATAAAGTAATTAATAAAACCTTATATTTAAAATAAATATTAAGAAAAACATTAAATTAAATTAATTAGAAAAGATATAAAAGTAGCAATGTGCCCCTCACATGAGGGCAAATCATATTTTTCTCATTAATAAAAGAAAATTTTACACTTTTCGTCCTTTATATTTATATCAAATTTCGGATTTCGTTCTCAAACTAAGGTAATATAAGAAATTGTTCTTTATTTTTAAATTTGTTTACACGTTTCATCCTTTACACTAATGCCCGACTATTTTAGCCTTAAATGAAGTCATGCGTCACTCACCAGAGATGTGCACGGCCGGCTTAGAGGGTGGTGCCGCGGCACGGGGGCATGTTTACGAGTGGGGCATAAATTTAAAATATATATATATATATATACATATTATAAAAAAAATAAATTATAAATTCTGTAAAATTTTATAAAATTTAGGGGTAATTTTTTTTAATTGAAATTCTGCCCAATAATACCCAATTTAATAGTTATACCCAACTCAATAATACCAAATGAGCCAATCTTTATAAATTTATCCCATAACGCATCCCAATTACACAAAACGTAATTACCTGATGCGTGCGATAAAGGCATCCCGACTCATTTAGGTATGTAACTACTAACTAGATAATTTTCTATGGTAGTTTTATTTTCTTTATTATTATAATTATAATTATCTCCGTATTATTGAATTTTTTTATATACGTGCATATTGAGGGGGGAATGGGGACATTTTTTTATGTCGAGCCGGATACTTAATTTCTCGGGGACGGCCCTGGAGATGTGTACTTGTCGGTCAACCTCCCTCCATGCCATCTCTGGTCAGATAAAAGGGGCTTTCGATTTGCTTTAACAATTAGAAATAGGTAAAAAAGGAGGTTCGATTGAATATTTAAGTAGCCCTAATGCTAGAAGTTGACAACCAAAAACCAACGCTTAACTCATTTGGTTCTCTTTTTAATTTGAGACTTAATTAGATTTTAACCAATACATTGATATCGAATCTGTTTACCTTGTTTTATTAGTTCACAAATTTCTCAGTTAAAACCTATTCGGTATATGTAAAATGATATTATAAAATTTAAACTTTAAACTCCCAAGTTATTGAAATTTCTCAGTTAAAATAGGTTATAGAACAGACGAGTATATAAAAACTTAAACTTTTAACTCCCTGTTATATAAAAAATAGTATATAAGTTATAATAATTGTAAAATGATAAACATAAATAGCTTAATAAAAAAACAAAAACAAATAAATTATAAAAATATAAAAAATCTATTTTTATAAAACAAATAAGTTGTTTAATTAATTAATAAAATTTTAAAAAAATCTATAAAATAAAAGTGAGAAAAGTATATATTACTTACTAGGTTAAAATCTTGTGTATTACATGGGTTAAATAAATAAAATGTTATATATTTAGTAATAAAAAATTTATATTGTTAAAAACCCGTGTAACCAGTATATTACATCGATTGAATAAAATATAATCTAATTTGCTAACAAACACATTTGTCAAAATATGTTTTTAAAAAATGTAATTTGTCGTGACAGTTATAAGGTATGTTAAGTTAGTTTTTAAAACATTTTTTTCAACTGAGTATTAATTTTTTAATTTAATTGATAAATGTTAATTCATATTAAGTTTATTTGATTGATGATATAATAACTATTTATAATTAAATAATAAGTATTCGTAATTAGATTTATTAATATAAAGATTATTATTTAATAGGAGATAGAAAATAGAAAATCTAATATTTAATAGGAGAGAAAGACGAGAAAATAAAGATGAGCAGTAACCAGAGAGTGACACGTATCTTGATGAGATTTTCATTTATTAGAGTAGTAAGATTCAAAACAAAAATAAATAAATAAAATAAAATATATATATTTATAAAATAAATAAGTTGGTTAATTAATAGATAAAACTTTAAACAAAATCTATAAAATAAAAATGATAAAAAGAATAAAAGAAAAACAAAAATTTAGCATTTATAAAATAGTCCTTTATAGTTAAACGATAATGTTCTTAACTTAACAGAAATATTTAAACTCAGTTAGTTAAAAGATAACAAATGAGAAAACTTTTTAAATAAAGAAAAATATGTAAAAGTAAAAATTTTAAATGATTGGACAAAATTGTAATTTAGTTCTATATCAAAGATCCCAAAGATTTAAACGACATCTACATGTGAATTGTATTTCATTTTAACTTCATCATAAGTTGGTTGTTTTATTATTATCAAATTAGAGTTAGGTATAGTTTTGTATTTGTAAAATTTAATGATGAAAATATACTTGTAATTCTTAGAGTTGATTTAGATAGACTCACTCACTATATGACTTCGTGAAAAGTATAAGGGTAGTGGGAGTGGTACCCTCTCATTTAAAACTATTTTCTTAAACCCACCAATGAAAATATGATACCTCATTTAGATAAATTACCCTTCCAAATTACCCTACATTGTGGGAGTGGTATCCTCCAACACACCTCTGTTTAGCCGTTCAACGTTCAATTTTTGGAGAACATCCCCATTGTTTCGGCGGGTTTCTATACCCACTAACTCTACTCATTCACTACAACCCACGGGTAGCCGCATGGTGTTCGGCGACATACCCGCATACCCGAGCACTATGCGAGGACTACCCGTTCACCACTCCCACCACCCTAAGTATGTAACTTCTATAAATCAACTTTGATTGTTAGCGTAATGATGTAACTAAGTTGCTCATTTTGTAAGTGTTTATATGTTTATCAGCATGGACAGTCTTTTTTAAGTTTTGTAATTAAAGTTTATTTGGTGATCTAACCTATCCCGTTCAAGTTGATATAAAGAAGATCAATGCTTCAATCAAATCTCTCAACACTAATGTGGATGAGCTAACAGACTACGGTCAGTGTTGGAAGGTCAACTAATGATATCTACAAACATTTTGTAGTTTTATAGTTTGGAGTTTCGTAATAGTTCTTTGAGTCGTGAATGAGTCACTTTCAAATTAAATTAAAGTAATTTTTGTGATACTCTAAAATATTTAATCAGGTAAGACAAAGAAAACAAGAACAAACATAAATGTTCTTGACAAATGGTACCATAATTCGTTACGGAATTGATATGTTAAACCAGATCAAAGATCATTTATTTATAGGGGACCAACCATAACAATGTTTCAGTTGGTGGTTGATAGTTAGAAATTATAATTTATATAAACAACCCCTGATGTGTAAAAGTACTAAAATATTCTTACACTTAACATAAAAATAGTAACAGAGTTTGTGTTATCTTGGTTCGAGTCAAAAAGGGTTCGGGTCATTAATTGGTTAAATTTAATATTTTAAAGGGTTATTGGATTTTATTAATCCCATATTTTACCAATTGCTAATAATAATCCCAACTGAGAATATTATTATCACTGGTCCCTACTTTCAAACTATTTTCTTACAATGGACCGCCGTTAAAAAACTTAACCCCGTTAATTTACAAGACATGGACGGCTGACTGGGCGATTACGTGGTATATCTTTTAACTTTTTAACCCTTTTAATCCTTTTAAAGAGTTAAAAGGTTAAAAGATATGACACGTAATCGCCCATTCAGTCGTCCACGTCATGTAAATTAACGGGGTTAAGTTTTTTTTAACGACGGTCAGTTGTAAGAAAATAGTTTGAAAGTAGGGACCGCTGATAAGTATATTCTCAGTTGAGATTATTATTGACCAATTGGTAAATGTGAGATTAATAAAATCCATTTTCCCTATTTTAAATTTAAATTTAAATTTCGTTTATTCATTTTTATTTTAATAATACGTTTGGTATTTAATAATACATGTTAGTCGGGTTGGGTCGGACAACAACAACAATAATAATAATACCCAAATATAATCAGAAGTTGTCTAATGTTACCCGATATCTTGCATCATTTTCCGACATAGCATAACTAACCCAATATGAAAACCCTAATTATTTTAAGTGATTCATAACCTGTCATAAAACTTACGAAAATTGCTGACTCCGTCACAACACGCGATTCCCACTAGTATCATACAGTTAGTTACTTTTTTATTCATAGTAAGAATATCACTATTCTTCGTATGAATATGAATACTACAATTGAAAGAAGAAAAATAAAGCCCTAGTTGGGTTTGAACCAAAGGCTTACGCGTTACCATGTGATTACTCTACCACTTAATTAAAAAAAAGGGCTTAGTTCATCGACTTCCTGAACCGATCACTATACTAGGTAAGTAAATTAGATCTTTTTATATAAGAAGCCCAGCTACACATACACAGAAGCGTCTCGACAAAAAAGGTCCATTTATATATGCTAATTGCATCCATCACTTATGCAAATTTGAAGCAACTTTCAACTATTTCATTAAGGTATTAGAAAAATTTTCTACTTTCGACGCCACTCACTGACCGGACACTGAGACACACCAGGGGCGCTCCCACAATAAAGATAACTATTCCAGATTTACCCTCAATGTGAAGTTTTTTAACCGAAATTTTTCAAAGTGAAGTTATTGCTCGGGACATGAAATAGGAAGTTGGACTTGGATGAAATGAATTTCAGGTTCAGGGGTGAAAGGAAAACCCCAAATTTTACAGATTTAGTCAAACTTCGCATTCAATAAGGGCACAATCGTAATTTCAAGTGTGGTCGTTGTTTGAATAATAGTCATCATCGCCTTCCTTTAAAAGCCTCACCACCACCACTAACCAAAATCAAAATTAAAGCCATGGGAGAAGTGAGATTATTTGTGAACTTTAATGATGATGATGAATATTTGTTGTATCCATCAATATCATCATCAGAAATCGTATTTTGCAGAATATGCCATGAAGCAGAGTTTGAAAGCTCTAAAACCATGGAGTCTCCATGTTCTTGTTCTGGTACTGTAAAGGTATTAATTTAATTTAATATTTTTGTTAAACTCTTAAAACTTCTTTTATAATATCATCATCTGATGATGATTTGTTTGATCATCAGTTTGCTCACAGAGATTGCATACAGATATGGTGTGATGAAAAGGGTAACACCACTTGTGAGATTTGTCTTCAGGTTTGCTTTTCTTTTGTAACGCGTTTTATACGTAACCAATTTTAAAAACTGTTAAAATCAGGATAGTAATCGCATGTAACAAGACATATATATATATATGTGGTTAAAAAATCGTCTTTTCTATTATATTTAAAACAACAGATACAAGACAGATATATATATGTGGTTAAAAAAACGTCTTTTCTATGTATATTTAAAACAACATATACAAGTGTTTACGTACCTTCATTCATTGAACTGATAACAAATTATAATGGAGATTACTTTTTATATCTCTTTTTATTTTAATTTATGGGTTGAGTTTCATGTGACATTCTCCGTGTGTTTGTGCGTGTCTGGTTTGTCTTTTAGAAATAAAAATAAAATATCATCAAGATTCATCGTATTAACTACTAATATAATATCCTTGTTTTTCCACTTCAAAGTTCAAATATTAAATTACTATTCTTTTTAATCATACATGAAGCTTAACTTTTAAGTTTAACAATTTAATATAATATTCATTATACCCTCCATCTAAATTTTGTTGTCTATAAAAATAGAAAAAAGTCAAATAATTAATAAAAGTTTATCTTAATAGAATATTACTCGTACATTTAAAACACCACATTTAAATTTTTTTGACAAACTAATTTTAAATAGAGAATTTAAAAATCTTATAAACATATATACATTATTTTTCTATTTTTACAGATATGTTACGTAAGACGTCATTAACTGCATAACCGTATTTCTCTCTTATCAGCGATTTGAACATCGATTTTATTGTTTTCTAATTAATTTTAAATTGTATTTAAAATTAAAATGCATGCGTGTGTGTATATATATTTGTGTTTTTTAAAATATTTTTAGACACTTAATTCAATTATATAGAATTGACATTAGTTAATGGGAAAATGGGACCAACATAACCAATTGGCCTATGTATTCTTATCTCCTAATATTCGTATTCCAAGTCCTTGTCATCCTCAATTTAAAGCTACACACTCTTCTTATCTTCTAGTCTTCTTATCTTTTCTTTATATTTTAAGCTAATATAATTTTAAAGGAAACAACACATACACTATGCTACTTGAAAACGACATCCATTTTTGACGTTTTGCAGGAATTTGAACCAGGATACTCATCCCCTCTCAAACTCATCCAAAACCAAGGGTAATTTACCAATTAAGAAAGAAATCAACCAATTTCACAACATTCTTCTGAAAATGAATCTAATTAGTTGAAATAATAACAGATTAGTAAGTGTGGAGGTGACTGAAACTGAGGGTAATTCTGTCATTGTTGCTCAACAAGAAAGGACTGTTGATCCGGAGTACCCGCAGAGTTCATCTGCCGCGGATACAAGTGCTTCTATTTGCAGATTTCTGGGTATTGCAGTAAGTCCTTTTTTTTCTTGAATGACACCTGATCTACTACTAATAACTAAACTCACCAAACCTGCACACTTCATGATTCGAACTCTCACTGGTTGGTAAGAGGAATACACTGTTTACCACCAAGATGTCCCCATGTGGACAACACGAGCACATATATCACCAACAATTAACTAAATATTTTGGCATGCAGGTTACCCTAGTTCTACTGGTGAGACATTTGTTTGTATTGTTGAAGGAAGGAACAGGGGATTACCCGTTTACGCTCTTAACTGTAAGAACCCATAGCCCCTTGTAACTCGAGGGACATTTGGTTGCCAAAACTATTTTAATGCATTGGAACATGTAAAGGAATTTATATGGATTTGGAATTGGAATTTGTCTAAAGAAATAGAAATTCAAAGGAATTGAAATCTGACGGAATTCAAAGGAACTGGAATTTGAAGAAATCTGAATTTGAGGTGGTTTTGGCGGTGATGTGACATTGGAGGAATCCAATTCCTTTGATTGAATTCTTTCATTATTTGAGGCTAACAACAAATTCCTCTATTTGAATGAATTTAAGGGAACTTATTCCAATTTCAGGTTGATATATCTACAACCAAACATGTCATCCCTTGAATTCACATCTCAATTCCAATTCCAACCATAGTAGTCAAAGGGCTCAAGACGCAAAGGGTGAGCCTATCGCCTAGGCGCAAAGCGTTTAAAATCCCAAGGCAAGCAAGGCGCACGTGTATTCCAAGCCATTTTCAGTTGTTTTAGGCTGGTTCTATACCATTTTTAGATGTTTCAGACCAGTTTTAGATGTTCATAACGGTTTTTTACAAAATTTGGCTAGAATTAGTCACTTGATGGACACAAGGCGTTACTGTTGTGCTGGGCACCTAGGCGCGCCTTGTGCACCTTTGACTACTATGATTCTAACAATTTATGCCAACCATATGGGTAAGGAATAGAACTGAGCTCCAATTCCATTGATATACAATGAATTCCAACGAACCAAACGCCCCCTAAATCCTGAACTAATTAACAAGTAATTTTAATTAGCGTGTTTTGATTTGTAGCTTGTAGTTATGAGGGCTAGTGGGATATTAGTCCCTATGTACATAATCATGCACACGGTTGACTCCATCCATAAGACCATCATCGCAAGTCATTATCAGGTTCGCCTCCTAATCGTTTCTTAATGCAAAGTTGCAACCTGAATCATACATTTAAACTGATCCTAATCTTGTGTGTTAGGTTCCTGAAGATGGCAGCCAGAGGCAGCAGTATAGATTGGTTTAGGATAGGATGAACATATCACCATATACATGTACAGTAAAACGGTTATAAAATAAACCTTTTTCAAGGGTTGTTTTATGTTAGTTGAAAATCTGCAACTGTATAAATAACAATCTAAGTAAACATACCTCCTTAGACCATATAACAGAAGTTGATTATCAATTCTATTCTGTTCTAATCTTCTTTGACTTGACTGTGGGCCCCTCACCATCATCGTCATCGTCATCTTCGGATGAAACTTCATCTGGGACATCATTTGGAACATTATGCTTGGTGATGAATTCTTTCAATATGCTCATGCTTTCTCCTTTCACGAAAACCAATTGATCCAAAAGAATCCCCTTGCAAGCTTCAATCGTGTGCGTTTCAGATCCAAGACAAAATGTTGCTTTAACTGCTGGACTCAAAAACTGTTCATCTTGAATCTGCATCTCCATTGTATTTCACCACAAAAACCTGTTGAATTGTAGGAAATCAGATATTAATGTCACCAAACAACATTGGAGAATGTGGCTTTTAAAAAAACACTCTTTCAAGGAGCTTTTAGCCTTTTAACTTTTTACCCTTTTCACTTGCATTTCTAAAAAAATAGAAGCTAATCTACCAAAAATTGATGTACAAAGTATGATAGTTCATGGAGTCTATGCATTGATTATCAGTCTGTAAGTTATTTTGATTCCTCTTGTTAAGAAGTATGATAGTTCATGGAATCCATCTAACTTCAAATAGAAGTAAGGAGAGGTTGTTATATTTGGGACACCTTAGGCAAATTCAACGTCATCCATTCACATGAGAAATAATGGGACATAAGGAACGCCCAATCCCCAAGCTTTGTTTCAAAAAGCGTGGGGTGCACCGAGGCGATAGGGTCCCTAGAGCCGCAAGGTGTTCATGTAATATTTTGTATATTTATGATAGGTTTATATCATCATGTACCCAAAATTAAGATATAAATAACCTCTATATACAATTTAATATATAAATAACCTCTACATACAACCTAAAAAGCAATATGTACAGCCTCCCAATGCACAAAATCTATCCATACAATAGGCGGGCCTCAGGCAAATTTTACCCACGTCCCATGTATGCTTTTCGCCTCACACCGTCACTATGTTGTCAAAAGCCCTTCAGGCGTGCGCCTAGGCCCTCAAGCGAGGCAAGGCACAGGAAAAGCGCCTTGCTGCAACCCAGGCCCTCCAGCGAGATTCCGGCTAATTTCCGGTCGGATTCCAGTGAGATTCCGGCCAAATCCTTAAAATTCTACCTAGCACAATTCTACAAATTCCGGGCAAACTGCTCTTAACAATCCAAAAATGGCCCGCAACTAGCCCTAAACAAGCCTAAAACATGTCTAAAACCCCAAAAATGGTATATTTGTGCCATGGGCCTTGCTTATCTCGAGCCCTCTGTTTTTAAGCGTCTTGTGCCTAGGCCCAAGGCTCACCCTTTGCGCCTTTGACAACTATGCACCGTCAGAATCGCTACGCCTCTCGCCCGAGTGTGCCTCGCTCCTAGGTGCGCCTCATTAGCGCTTTTTAAGACCATGACTCCAAGACCATTAACGCATTTTAAGGCATTGATTATGGATGAGAGAAAAACTCTATAGTTTAAACTTTAACGTGCTCGGGAGAGGAAAACTTCAGGACGGATGCCGTACTACAAAGTCTGCACCCGTGTGATGAAAACAAAGCCGTAAGCTCCTTGTGGGCAAACACAAGAAATCGGTGTTTTTTAACAGCAACAAGATGATACAATATTAGTTAGTTATCTGTAAATTGGGTGACAAATAGTAAATCAAGGCAGTACAGAATCCATGCAGGACATATAATGGTGCAATTGACTGTCAGTCTGTTTCCCTCTTTCTATACTCGTCTCTCATAACGCATTTCCCCAAAATTCTAGCCCTAATAGAAACTGTGTTCATAATTTCAATGAAAAACGATGTCAAAAATTGCCCAATTAAACATCAAACGTGCAATGAGTATCATCAGCAGAAATTATTAACACTTTTGTGCGTTCTGGAGAAGAATTAGGGTTCGTTTGGATCTGTTATTCTGAGGCACATTTAACAGGGATCCCTATCAAAGATATAGTACATTGTTGCTACAATAAAAATCGAAAATCAGATCGTGTGTTGTTGAATTTCATTGTGATATAAGCTAATAAGTAATAACAATAGATGAAGGAAGATGAGTTGCGAGGTTCCTAGGGTTTAGATTTGACCTGCTGCTGCTGCTGCTGCTGATGCCGACTTGTGTCTTCTTCCGCACCCTTTTAGTTGCTTCAAGGGTATATTTATAGTGAAAGAAACTAGAAGTTACAAAACTCATCCTCAGAGTATAGTATAAAATAAATTTAGTCGATTAAAAAAGAAAGTTTTGAGAGAACAATATTTTACCATAGAGTTAATTGCATAAATGGTGCATGTGGTCGGATCAAAATGCATGTTTGGTACCCTAGGTTTTAAAAATTACAAATTTAGATCAAACATTTAAAACATGTTGCGTTTTTAGCCCCTGGTATTAACATCGATTAGTTTTTAACGGAAATTTAACTCATTTGTTATCTACGTGACTTACGATTGAAAATTTTGATCTTAAAAATGAGTGATAACAGCAAAAATTAGTAAAAATCAATAAATAAAAAATTAGTGATTTTTACTATTTTTTACGAATTTTTACTGATTTATATGAATTTTTACCAAAAAAAATAATTTAAATAGTTTTTACTTATTTTAACTCATTTTTAAGATTAAGTTTGCAATCGTAAGTCACGTGGATACCACATGGGTTAACATCAGAGGCTAAAGACGCAATAAGTCTCAAATATTTGGGCTAAAATTATAATTTTTAAAACTTGAGAGCCAAACATGTAGTTTGATCAAACCACAGGAGCCAGTTTGATCAAACCATAGGTCTCAAATATTTAGGCTAAATTTATATTTTTTTTATTATATTTATAAGAATATGAATGTGTATAGGCTAGTCTCAATTGTAATCCTAGAGGGCTCTGTGTAACTTCACCATATTTGAAGGGTTTACTCTAATGGAATATACATCAAATCATTATACTATAAAACACTTAGCCAGGAACAATAGCATGAGCATTTTTAGCATAGGTAGCAAGTTGTGGACACACATTAGCATATGGCCATTGGTGCGATATAGTTGGCAATGAGGGGATCGGCGACCATGACCCCTGTCGCCACGAGAAAACCTGCCACTACGACCACGATTAGTAAACTTTGCCCTACTAGTGTTGGCATTAAATTAAAGGACACGGGAGGAGTACCAGTTCCGTGTAACGAACGAATTGACAACTTAAGCTTGTGCAAATAAATCTCGAAAGGCTGGTGCGGGCCGAGAGGTTCGTATTGCCGTGGAGAATGTTTCAAACTATGGCCTGAGACTGCATAAAAACCAATGTAATTTGTCAGTGTCTTCTACGGGGTGACCGATAGCCGAAAGTTGGTCATAAATGGCCTTAAATTTCCGACCATAATCTGCAACAAACATGTTACCTTTGGAAAAAAGGCATAATTGGTCCCAGAGATTTTGAATACATTTTGTAGATGAGTTGTTATACGCCGCATCAAGTGCTACCCAGATTTCGCGGGCGGTGGAGAGCCTGACGATTTCGGAAGCAGTCTCTTCAGAGATGGATGCTTAGAGGATAATACTAGCCCGTTGATCGGTAGAGATCCAGGCTGAATGATCGAGGTTGCATTTAAATTTGAAATATTACACACTCCTCATCTTTCTCCTCTTACAACGATGAATATTGACCGCACTTTCACCTCTACCATTCGCCTCACCCTGTCAGGCCCGGTCCCAAAAAAATTTTAAAATGTTTTGAGCCAGGAACATGTAAAAAAAATGCGGGCCTCTAAAATATAAAGTTAATAATCATATATAAAAAAATCAACAATACGACAATAACACACACACACATATATAAGTTTTAAAACTTTGGGCTTCGAGAGTTATCGGGCTTGAAGTCGTAGCCCACTTTGTTCCTCCTTGGAGGCCGGCCCTGCACCCCGCCACATCACGTGCATCAAATGATCATGACATTTGCATAACAAATAGTCTAACGTGTTGTGAAAGCCATGTTGGTATTGTTAATTTTGATGACATCTTTAGATACTTGTAATAATTACTCGACACAATTGATTACGGCTCACAATTATTTTATCATAACAATAGTAAATAAATAAATACTTAATCTAAAAACTAAAGTTGTAACATTCCAAATTTAAATGCAAAAGACACCGTTATACCAACCCACCCAACACACTTTTTGTATAAATAAACTAGGTTAGATTCACGTATATTACACGAGTTGAATAAATGTAATGTTATATACTAAGTGATGAAAATTTATGTCTTTAAAAACCTATGTATTACACCAGTTGAATAAACCCGTGTATTACACATATAATATAATCTGTTAACACATACGTGCGTCTAAATATGTCTTTAAAAAACTATTTTGACGTGACAGGTATAAATTCTGTTAAGTTCATTTTTAAACATTTTTTTCCAATCGGGCATTATTTTTTATATATAATTGATAAATGTTAGTTCATATTAAATTCATTTAGTTAATGTATAATAATTATTATCCATAGTAAAATAATTAGTATCCATAATTAGATTAATCTATACATACTAATAAATAAAGGTTTTTTAGTGTCACGTGTCATTTTCACATTCAATCTCACCATTTTTTTCCCGTCTCTCTCTTATTTAATGCACTTCTATATTTAAATAATAATATATATTTAAAGAAAGTATTAATTGGACTAATACAACACATTTATTTTAATTTATCGCTTATTATAAGAAAACTTTAAAATTTAATTATGTAACTTTTATTTCAATCAAATAGTAATTGGAAGTGAAATTACATTAAATAGTAATTAACGTATTTTTGAAACCTAATTATATATTAATTTTTACATATTTTGAGTTTGTTTATATCCGTAGTATATGTAATATATTTTTACACATGTGAAATATATACACATAAAGATTTAAAAATTTTAAATATTAATATTTTTCACCCCGTGTGTATACACGGTACCTAAACTAGTATTTAATAGGAGAGAGAAGCGAAAAAAATATAATGAGAAATAATATGGATACTAACACGTGGTACTATTAGATAGTATAGATACGTTTCATTCTTCCCAAAGACCAGGTTACGGTTCCTTCGGATTATCATCTGATTTACTTTCAATCAATTCGAGATTCTGTTAATCTCCATCCAATCGAAGGATTTTAGATGAGTTATTGTTCTTCATGACGTATGTTGTGCTAATGCGTCGGATCCGAATTCTTCACTCTTTCTCCGTCGTTTTCCTGTACTGGTTTCACGAGCTTTCATGAATTTATCTTCAATTTTCATCTCTTATTCCAATTTCTATGTTTTTGTTATCTTCAATTTCAAAAATTTCACTCGGTTAATTTGCAAAACCTAACCGAATCACAAATTCCATTAATAACGTCACTACAGCAAAAACAGGAATTTTTTTTTCTTAAATGGTGCTATATATCGATAGGGTGTTAGATTTGAAAAATTTAACACAAATGGTGTTTCCATAGTTGCTAACCACGAATTGTATGTTTACCTAGTTCCTAACCACGAATTGTGGTGAAACATTGCTTGCTAACCACGAATTGTGGTTCCTAAGGTTGCCAACCACGAATTAGTTGAAAAAATGTGGTTTCTAAGGTTGCCAACCACGAATTGGTTGAACCTAAGGGTTGCCAACCACGAATTGGTTGGAATTGTGGTTGCTAACCACGAATTGTGGTTCCTACGGGTTGCCAACCACGAATTGGTGGTTCTTGTTGTTGCCAACCACGAATTGATTAAAAACAATGGTTGCCAACCACGAATTGGTTGGAAACAATGTTACCACCTACGAATTCTTTGTTTTCTTTTTTTTTTATTATCAAATATTTTGTTTATGCTTTTTTATTCTTTGTTTAATATCTTTAATCATAAATGCTTTATCATGTCACGGGTTTTAAATAATTTGATATCACTACTACAAAACTACAAATAAGTACATACATTAATTTGTCGATATGTTTCACATGTCTTTGTTTAGGGTAGCTAGAATATTACTATGATAATCATCTCTGTCAATTTTAATTTTTATAAAGAAATAAGAGAATCTGTCAGCTTTATTTTTATAAAGAATCTTTATGATTACTGTGTATGAAAAATGTTTCAAACTCTTTTAAGTCTTTCTTTCGTAATGTTCACTGTGTGTGAAAAATGTTTCAATCATTATATGTACAAGTAAGGAAATTATAACACAACATCTAATATTTTGAAATTAAATAAATTGTAAAGCTACAAAATAATTAACTCAAAACATCAAACTTCTCATGATTTTATTGAATGGGAACAACCTTACCCATCTATGTTTGAAATAGAAAGAACATAAACAAAGCATAAATGAAAGGAAAGATAAGATAGAAAATCATCAAACATCCTCGACATCGGAGGAAAAACAATATTAATGCATCATCAATCTCGACCGGCTCCTCCTCAGGTGGCCCCTCCTCTAAGGGCTCATCCTCAAACGGCTCATCCTCATCGTCGGAAAGTGGGATATTCTCCGGCCAAAGTGATGCTTGCATTTGGGCTTCCAGATGAGTCACTCTCTCCAGAATCCCCTCCGCAGCATGGTCCGAGGTATCCACCCTCGTCTCTAAACGCTGAACTCTATCCACCAGGTGGTTATGGACCTGGTCCGTCACTTCCAGCTCAGCGGTCAAAAGCTCTATCCCTACCTTATTCTCCTCTATTTGTGACTCCCGCTGCAGAATATCGGGTATCTCATCAGTAGCATATTTCATAATGCTTAACTCCCTAGACATGTAAAATACAAATGCCGCAAAAGCTTGTTCCAAAATGCATGGCAAACTAGGTAAAGTAGATGATGAGGAAGTGGAACCAAAGTAGGGTGATGGGACATTTCCCATTTCGATCCATCTTTGGATCATTTTTGGGTATTCATTCCAATTGTGGGCAGGATTCGTTGCTTGCGCGCTACTCGGTTCACCCTGATCAACCGAATTGTCACTAGAACTAGTCTGGCGCCTTTTGGGCTTCGGGGATGGTAAGATAAGTGCATCATGTCCTGGTGCCTTAGGTGATGGTGGTGGGGTTGACGACATGGTCCTGTAACATAATATATCCAAAACAAAACGTTTATGACGCGTAACTAATGTGTGAGGTTATAGTCTAGTATGCAATCCTAGTTCTCTATAACCTGGCTCTGATACCAATCTGTCACACCCCCAATTTCAACTAACAGAGTTTTACCGTTTGGGAAGTGACAAACCAGGATCTCAGTCATTAGTTACATTAAACGACACTATATGGGACTAAAATGAAAATATTATAAACGATCAAAGTAAATGCGGAAGCGTATAACGAAAGTAAATGCGCAAAACAACGCGCCCAAAAATTCCAGTCCAAACATAAACGGAAACAGTCCAAACATAAATGAAAACAGTCCGAATGTAATAAAGTATAATTTAAAAATAGGACTCCATTCATGTCCTATATGTGCACATGTGTCTTATCTTAGCGACCTGAGAAAACATGTAAGAAAGATGTCAACACGAGGTTGGTGAGTTCACAGGTTTCAGTTTGTAACAAAGTTTAACATGTTAATGTACATTCAATATATAAATCAACAGGTAGCTAACCCATATATATATTAACTAATGCGCTCACAACCGAAAGCTGACTGTTTATGTTTTTGCCTCCCACCAGGCCTATCAACCATGGTGCATGTTTAGGTCAATTTTGCACCCGTTCGACCTGCAATCGAGTTAGCGCGACTAACGCGGGTGAGGTTTGTCAAACCCAGTAGTACTACTCAAATTACCTCGTTATGTTCATATTAACGGTCCGATGTGAGGACTTAATGATAGATGTGTACGCATAGTCAAACAAGTGATAACATATATGAATTACATAACCAAAAGTGTTTACGTCATGTTTTCTCCCCCAGTTTAAAACAGTAAAAAAGGGCCGTGAAAACTCACCTGATTGCGAAAGTAGTAATCACACAAATACGAGATTGAAATCTCAAGCGTTAGCCTGACACGGCTCACGAATGCCCTAGAATTACAACATAACAGTTAGGGACTCAATGGGATTTGTGACGACACACGGAAGATTAGAACGTCTTTAAACATTCTAAGGATTAACGGTTAAACGAACGAGTTTACGGGAATACGGATTTTTAAATTCAGATGAACGCGTTTCACGACGAATGACAAATAATATATAATAATTATTGTTTTGAAATATAAATATTAATCAAAACATTCTAACAAAAGGGTTTCTCACACACGATCGCGCCAAGACAAGGCACGACCGCGTTAAGGTCACGGGACAAAGCTGATCACTAGGCACGACCATGTCTAGGGTTCTGAGGCACGACCAGGTCTAGCCAAGAGGCACGACCGGGTCAGAGTGTGAGGCACGACCGTGCTAAAACCTTGGCACGATCGTGTCTCCTGGATTTACAGTTACAGAGTTTAATAGAACAAGTTAACAAGTCCAAATCCGTTTGGTTTCGATCGCGATTGACCAAAAGGATATGGGGATTCTGATATTTAGGATAATTCAAATCTGGGTATGATTTTAATTGCAAAACCAATGCGTTTTAAATTATTAATTCTCAGTTTCAAGATTTGAAACCCTAAGTATGAACGTGGAATCACTTTGATAAAATTGGATGTTAAAACTCAATGGAATCATGGGGCTTTTATTGAGTTGAACTTTGCGAAAACGAGGGTGTGGATTAATTTGATGAAGGTGACGATTAGGATCAAAACCCCCAAATTGTTTTTATAAAAAAAACCCTAGATTCAGATCTTGACAAAATCGATGATATACAAATAAATTAACATATGGCTTATGATCTAGAGACTGAAACGAAACTATAGGAACAAACAATTACCAGAAAGGTTTACGAATTGAAGGTGCTCGAGTAGAACCTAGTCATGGCTCCGATGGGATGATCCTCCGGCGTCTCCGACTGCTTTTTTGGCCAAATTGAAATGCACAAAAGCTTCACAGAGGGTCGTACAATATGTGTGTGCAGATTATTTGCGTAATGATGCTCCCAACTGATTGAATTTGTGAGATATGAGAGATGAGTCGACGGTTTCAAGTTAAAGACAATGATGGGGTTGAATTCGGCCATTACGAGTGTTAAAGTGCCGAATAATGGCTCAGTAATGATCCGCGTATAGAGATTTTACGTTACAACTTGATATTCGAACGGATTTGCGTTTAAAGGCTGCGTTTTACGTTTCAACTGGGCAAGAGGCGCGACCCTGGCGCGACCGTGCCGACTAGGGTTTCTAGTTATTTATAAAATCAGCCCTTACAACTTCAGCTTTGACAGAATTGATCCCTTGGTTTTAGAATTAAGTTGACTTGGTTAGAAATTAACAGAATATTTAACGGAATTACTAACTGAGTTAGCTTGAAAAGTCGGATTGTCTTGATAGCCAAGCCCGTAATGAGCTGAAAAGGCTTCTTTTTTAACTTGATTAATGTTTTTATGTTGCCCATAAAGCATCACTTTTAATTTTTCATTTGATTCAATGATATCGAGTTCAGTCAGAATACAATTATCACGATCAGTGACAGTGTTTTTCTTCACTTTCTGTTCACCAAGCAACTCCTCGGAGACTACACCATCAGGGCGGGTGTTCTCAGACCCATCATCAGAAGCAGTAAAGAACTCTTCATCAGATGCAGAGTCAGCCTTACTTGAGGAATCATCTTTTTTAGAGGAATCATCCTGACTCGATGACTCATCAAGGCAAGACAGATCAATGTCAATTAAACCGTTGACAAATTTCCCGCTTACTGGTGGAGGAATGGCATTAGTACCCAGCCCTAAGCCATTCATTTGTCTCACTACGGATTCGTAGTGTTCCACCACAAACCGAGAATTTTTCAACTTCTCAATATTTCCTTTTAACTGCAAGATATCATTTTGCAGCTTGTTGATCTCATTGTTCCTTTTCTCTAACCCCTTGTACGCAACATCCAAATGAAACTGTTGATCGCTGATTTTAAGTGAATAATCAAGTTTTTTCTTTCTTCAACGTTTCAATTGAATCTTTGTATCGTTTTTCGTTTTCTTTGTAGCTTAAAGTTGCAATATGAAGGGGTTCGACTTTGTCTTGAAGCTTAGAATTTTCATCCTTTAAGCTTAGATATTTAGAACAAGAAATGACAGCAAAAGAATTAGAATCTACCTCAGCTGATGAACATGATGCCTCTCCAATAGCCATGAGGGAAACTGCAGTTGTAGACTCTTCTTGGTCAGCCATAGAAGCTTCCCGTTCCTTTGCTTCCATCATCTCCACGATCTTAGCCATGAGACCAACTTGCGTTTGAGCAATAAGGGCATCCTCCAGATGTACACCCCAATCAAAGTTGTCGTCTTGTTGTGCTACCAAAGCATTGGACGTTCCACCTTGACCTTGATTGCGGTTGTTGGAGTTGTTGTACCCTTGACCGTTTCCTTGGCTAGGTCTGGTGAACCCTGAGACCGGTGCTTTGTCCTTTTGACATTCTCTTGCAAAATGCCCAAAGTTATTGTATTTGTAGCACTTGGCCTTGGATTTATCAAATCCCACCTTGGCATTTGAATGTCCACAAATAAATTTCTTGCCAGTTCTATTCAGGAAACGCTTCGCCCTTCTCAAGATCATGGCCATATCCCATTGAATATCCATGTCCTCCATATCATCTGGATCCACCTGATTGAAGTCTTCTTCTATGGTTTCAGGAATCGTGAGCTTACCGCCAATGAAGTTCTCATAGGCAAGCATGCATGATGAGAATAAAGCCACATGATCTTCAGCTATCTTGGTTATTGCTGATTGGTTAGCTGAAGATGTGGGAGAAGGATTTCTTGAGGAATTCTAGTGGTGAGATCCATATCCTGATCCAGATGCTGCATAACAATCATGACCACCACAGACATTTGAGTTATCCTCCTCATGAGAGTTCCCTGGGAAAAGGTCAATACCAGAACCCGATGACTTGGCTGTGGAAGATGTCCCGTAATACATAAAACGGTCTTGTATTTGAGGTCTCCATGAGCTCTCTTTTCTTTTCAGGTTCATATCATGTGCTTAAACCTTTCCAATTGCTTCATCAATAGTCATCTCATAGAATTTGAGTTCTCTCTCATCAGAGTGGTGTACATCTCAAATTTTGGTGGTATGGCATCCATAAACTTCTCAACTAACTCCTCATTCGGATAGATCAGGTCATAAGCTTTCAGCTCAGTTTGCAGATGATAGAATCTAGAGATAAGCTCATCTATAGATTCATTCTCCAGATATCTGATGCACTCATATTGCTTCCTAAGAAGATCCCTCTTACTCTTCTTGATGTCGATGTTTCCCTTGAATCTCTTCTGCAAAGCCTTCCAGAGATCCTTGGAGTTATCGTATCCTCTAAAGCTGTGAAATAACTCCCTGGTCAAGGCCATTGTAATAGATCCGTGTGCCTTCTTCTCTCTATCATAAACTTTCTTCTCTTCTTCATCAAGTTTGGAGATGGGCTTGGGAACTTCCTCATCAAGATATGTATATGTGGGATGCTTATACCCCTCAAGAATGGGTATCCACAATGAAGAATCGGTATAAGAAATATAGTGTTCAAAGAGTGCTTTCCAGTTTGAGTAATCATTTACATTAAGCAGTTTTGGTGGTTTCTGTAGGGTTCCAATCTCGTTTTCATAATTTAGAAGGTTACCGAGGTTCTGAAGATTTGCATGGTGAAACACTTAGTCAAATTTCAAAAAAATCAAAGCAACATGCGCACTTAAGTTCTAGCCTTGCGCACTTAAGAACTTGGTCTTGCGCACTTAAGATTTGCTCTTGCGTACTTAACAAGTACGCATGAAGGAGTTAAGTATGCAACAAGAAATGGTCTTGCGTACTTGGTAAGTACGTAGGAAGCCTGTACTTGTTTCTAAAAATGGTAAGTACGCAGGTCACTTTTTCACCAACCCTCGCCAACTTTTTTCGGTCACTGGAATCTCACCAGAGACAGAAAAAATTGAAGATATGACCAAACAAAATGAGCCAAAGGGTTAGAAACTCGTTTCTAACCAACCTTTGATGCTCAAAACACTCAAACACACAACAAAAGGTAGGTTTTTGAGTGATTTTTGCCTCTAAAATAGTGCTCAAGAGCTACCCCTATTTTATCACAAAAATCAACAAAAACACACACTTTTGCTTGCAAAATCTCTGTAGATTGTGTAGAAGATGCTCCTAACACACTCACAACACTCGAAATCAAGAGCTATGCTCTGATACCACTTGTAGGTCCCCGGGTGTCTCGGATCGTTATGTGTGGGTGTGTGACTAGTCTGACCGGGTGCGGAATACCCGTGACTAGGTGGATAAACAAGCAACACATGCTGAGTGCGTAAAACACTTAGAGAATTTAGACAACGATTACATACAATAGTAAATACAACTCGATAACTAATACATACAGACACTAAGATACAAAGACTAATACATACAAGACAAGTACAAAAGCTAAGACAATATCCAGAGTGTTTGTCACACAAAAGTGCTTCAACACCTTTGTCACTGTCTAAACGATCAAAGTAAAAGATTTGATATTTTTGTATTTTTAAAATAAAATAACTAACAATTTAACTAATCAAAAAATGAAGGCAAAGATGAAGATAAACAATCAAGGGAAGATATCACTTGGACTTTGAATCGACTTAGCAACACAATAACAACAAGCACAAACTCATGGTGAGATCATTTTCTACACATGGTACATGGAGGTAGACTAGACTCCCGTCAAGGCTATCTAATCATATAACTCTTCGAAAAGCTAGAACGATAAACACACAATAGCCACCTAAAGTTATGCAATGAAGAACCAATGATACAATTATGTCAATATTTAAGATGAACAAGACTCCCATCAGGGTTATCAAATTCCACAAATATTTGGAAAGTTAACACGATAAACACATGGTAACCACCTCAAAATGCGTAAAGTAGACAAAGCTGTGACCAATCTTCAACTCATGAACATCATATCACGATTACAAAACCAATAAGTTCACACTAATAAACCAAAGAATTTCATAACCAATGACATGAGAAATTCATAACATACACCACGATTTTCTCAAACATAAGCATAAGGATGCACATTTGTCCAATATTACTAGATAATCAACCTTCATACACCATTCCTAGTCGAATGCCACAAAAATACGTACAAGATATGCAAATATGTGAATAAATGCTATAACACATACGGTTTTCCAACATAATATGGTTACAACACCCACAAGGTTAACTAAATCATCAAACTAGAGCAAATACACACATTCATTGAAGAGTAATCAAGCATCATCATGAAATTGGCATAATCAACACCAATAGTTGTGTATAAGTTGTTAAAGCATGCTAAGTTTCATCTAATCCAAGTGATAAAACGAGTTTAGCTCATGGGGCTTACAAACACCACAACCAAACTTAAGAAAATAGATGAAAACATGAGAGATCTAGTAATCAAACCAAAAAAATAAGAAGAGGTTGTTTGTAGGAGGTTAAATCTTCCTTAAATGTGTTGGATCTTCAGTCTTGGCCTTCAATCTCTAATATCCAGCTCAAAAACGCCTAAAGCACTTGAGAGAACTAGGGTTCTTAGTCAAAAATTGAATCCCCTTCAAATGAGGGAGAACTGGGGATAAAAGGTGAAATCTGCGTCTGCACATGGCATGTCCGAAAGTGACATGCCCATGTGGACCATCTGATCAGCACATCTTGCAGTGTTCTCAACAACGTTGGTTCACATGGCCATGTCAGAATTTGACATGGCCATGCCTGAAATTTTCTTTTTTCGAGAATTTTTTCAAGTCTTGAGTTTTTCAGCAAAAATCACCACGTTCCCACCGAGAGCTGCAATATTCAAATTAAACACAAATAAATGTTCGAACCAAAGGATTTGCAACCAAAAAAATCAAAATGAGGGGAAATATGAATTATTTACATGTGTATTTTTTAACGTATACAATTTTTTCAAGGTTTGGGGTGAAATATATATTTTTTTAAATCAACGGGGTCAACCTCAGAAAAAACTAACGTCTATTGCCAAACACATTACGTCCTCGCTATATAAAATTTAAAATTCACTGGGGTCGGTTGACCCCGACCCCACCAAGATACCTCCGCCCATGATGTCCAAGTTAGGTTTTAAGGACACAGAGAACAACTCCATACGGTCACAAAGAACATCGCGGATGTGAGCACCTCCTAATCTTGCACTTTTACCGGGATCTAAGTCTAGCCCGCGGGTTTTGGCAGCAACAAAGATCAACATTATGATCTAGTCAAAGAGAAGATAAAAAGAAATCTGAAATTATTTGGAAAGTTATAAAAGGTTAATGTTGGTGAGATGTGACAAAAGTTGCATAAATGCTTAATTATTTGGAAAGTTGTATTTTAATAACTAAGTTTCTGACCATTAACGAAAACTTTAAATAGCAATAAAGGAAGCCTCTACTCTATCCAAACAAGAGATACGTACTTCAAAGTCCAGATTTACATCAACAATTAGGGTATTACTATAATGAGGGAGACTCTCCTAATATTTTGCCTAAATAGCCTAAAAATGTTTTTTTTTTAAATTAAATATCTGACTCTATCGAACTTCGACTGAACTCATTCCAACAGTGTTGGAAACGTCTCGTCGAATCCTAAACACAAATCCCTAAAGTTAAACTCAAAAAGCTAATCCTAAAAGTTAAAAGCTAAAAGTAGAAGAGAATAAGTTCTAAGAGCATGGGGTATACCGGTGTGGTGTGATAATAGCGTGCACGCCACATGGCGTCACGTCACTAGCATCATTATCACACCACCCATTACTTGGCAAGGAGTATGCCCGTGTGATTGTGGTGGTGTGATAATTAAATGTTTAAGTCAAGGATAATGAGAATAATGAAAAAAAAACTATGTATTTGTTGAAGCCAAGGAATCACCCCGTGATTATTCTCACGCCACACAATCACGCCACGAGGAGGGCGGTGTTCCCTCTTCATAGCCGTGATGAAGCCTCCACATCATATCACTACGTGAAAAAAACCAGGCATACCGGATGATCTAACTATCCATAGTTTTGCAACAAATTTTCCGTCCATAACTTTTTTTATATTGCTACAAAAAATGAAAACAGAATATAAATATATGGTTTACCGGTAACTTTTGAATATTTTTGACAAAATGCCTATTTGAAAATAATTGTAAACTTAAGGGTGAAAGGGGTGGGTTCGGTTTCATCTCACGGGTAAGCTCGGGTTCACAACAACAACATTGCAACACTTGCGGGTAGTTGGCTCGACTTCACTTCACAGATTCTACAACCCGAGCAATTTAAGGTGCAGATAGAATGTTGAGGGTGCAATTTTAACGTTGGGTATGGTTTGGGTTCACGGGTTCCACCCCTTGTGAATGGAATAATTTAGGGTAAAAATTACATGTCAAATTTCTATTGGTTTAGGGCCAGGATACTTTCGAATTAAAAGGGTTTTACCCCCTCCACCATAAAAGAGCTAAAAATGAATGGTTTCAGAAAACCGAAGCAATAAGTAGCCATAGATAACATTTATTTGTCCTCAAGGAGACATCTTGGTGGTCATTAAATGGTGAACCTTATAATTAAAAGATTGTGAGTTCAAATTCTATATGGTTAAGGTTCTAATATGTTTTTCTAAAAATTATAGGTGTTGGTTTAAAAAAAAAGTAACATTTGTTTATTTCCTTGGACTATTTAAGATATAAAAAATAATTTATATATACAGTAATGGGTTAGGATTTTGTGTCTTTGAGTGAACGGTCGCCCATGGCTTGCATTTTACTAGTAGACTTGAGAGGATCTCCGATCGTGGATGAGAAAAACATAACCAATTGTGTCACATCAACTATTATATCATATTTTCATTCATCCTTTAAAAGTACTTAGTTTACTTTAACACTACATCCTCTTTCAAACATTCTTATATTCATCACATACTTTTATATTTATTTTCTATATACAAAAAATATTTATGTTTTTTATATTTCATATTATTTAAAATAACAAAACATAAAAGTCACTAAAGATTAAAAATTACATAACCTAAAAACTAAAAATCACACAACCTAAAACTAAAACACATAATATTAAACATAATTAAAGATGCCCGATTGAATCAAACGACCAGTCCGAATACGTTGAGCGCTCATCTTCCCATGGGTCACAGCTCCTCAAACCTCGTCATCAGTGTCCTCGTCGTCGAAATTAGGTACGTATTCCTATTCGGGGTCAGTGATGCACTCGTCCTCTGAATTGGGGACATACCCCTCTCTGAATTGGGGGCGTACCCGTCTTCGGAATTAGGTACGTATTCATCTCCAGAGTCAGTGACGTACCCGTCCTTTGAATTGAGGACGAGCTCATCCTGAATCGGGGTACGTTCTCATCCCAAATTAGTAGTTGGCTAAAGACCTGTTCGAATGCCCAGTTTCACTCTTCATCTGTCCATGTTAATGTTTCATTAGCCGAAGGGGAAGGGTTAACTGGATGTACAGGTTATAGAGAGTTTGCAGGCCGTACAAGTTCAATCGAAAATGGATACTTTTTACTCGTGTTTGACAAGTAAAATATAATTTTTGTAGTGAAATTTGAAGATTTAATATAAGTTAGTTTAAAATAAATACATTGTGTTATTTATAGAGTATTTATACGTGTTTAAAACTATCCCAAAAAAAAGTAGTCGTTGGAAAAGTAGTTGTTTTAAACCTGAATGTATTTAATATAAGTTAGTTTAAAATAAATTAATCAAAAAATATCAAAATTTAAAGAAATTAATTAAAATAATTTATTAATCTAAAATAAAGTAATTAATAAAACCTTATATTTAAAATAAATATTAAGAAAAACATTAAATTAAATTAATTAGAAAAGATATAAAAGTAGCAATGTGCCCCTCACATGAGGGCAAATCATATTTTTCTCATTAATAAAAGAAAATTTTACACTTTTCGTCCTTTATATTTATATCAAATTTCGGATTTCGTTCTCAAACTAAGGTAATATAAGAAATTGTTCTTTATTTTTAAATTTGTTTACACGTTTCATCCTTTACACTAATGCCCGACTATTTTAGCCTTAAATGAAGTCATGCGTCACTCACCAGAGATGTGCACGGCCGGCTTAGAGGGTGGTGCCGCGGCACGGGGGCATGTTTACGAGTGGGGCATAAATTTAAAATATATATATATATATATACATATTATAAAAAAAATAAATTATAAATTCTGTAAAATTTTATAAAATTTAGGGGTAATTTTTTTTAATTGAAATTCTGCCCAATAATACCCAATTTAATAGTTATACCCAACTCAATAATACCAAATGAGCCAATCTTTATAAATTTATCCCATAACGCATCCCAATTACACAAAACGTAATTACCTGATGCGTGCGATAAAGGCATCCCGACTCATTTAGGTATGTAACTACTAACTAGATAATTTTCTATGGTAGTTTTATTTTCTTTATTATTATAATTATAATTATCTCCGTATTATTGAATTTTTTTATATACGTGCATATTGAGGGGGGAATGGGGACATTTTTTTATGTCGAGCCGGATACTTAATTTCTCGGGGACGGCCCTGGAGATGTGTACTTGTCGGTCAACCTCCCTCCATGCCATCTCTGGTCAGATAAAAGGGGCTTTCGATTTGCTTTAACAATTAGAAATAGGTAAAAAAGGAGGTTCGATTGAATATTTAAGTAGCCCTAATGCTAGAAGTTGACAACCAAAAACCAACGCTTAACTCATTTGGTTCTCTTTTTAATTTGAGACTTAATTAGATTTTAACCAATACATTGATATCGAATCTGTTTACCTTGTTTTATTAGTTCACAAATTTCTCAGTTAAAACCTATTCGGTATATGTAAAATGATATTATAAAATTTAAACTTTAAACTCCCAAGTTATTGAAATTTCTCAGTTAAAATAGGTTATAGAACAGACGAGTATATAAAAACTTAAACTTTTAACTCCCTGTTATATAAAAAATAGTATATAAGTTATAATAATTGTAAAATGATAAACATAAATAGCTTAATAAAAAAACAAAAACAAATAAATTATAAAAATATAAAAAATCTATTTTTATAAAACAAATAAGTTGTTTAATTAATTAATAAAATTTTAAAAAAATCTATAAAATAAAAGTGAGAAAAGTATATATTACTTACTAGGTTAAAATCTTGTGTATTACATGGGTTAAATAAATAAAATGTTATATATTTAGTAATAAAAAATTTATATTGTTAAAAACCCGTGTAACCAGTATATTACATCGATTGAATAAAATATAATCTAATTTGCTAACAAACACATTTGTCAAAATATGTTTTTAAAAAATGTAATTTGTCGTGACAGTTATAAGGTATGTTAAGTTAGTTTTTAAAACATTTTTTTCAACTGAGTATTAATTTTTTAATTTAATTGATAAATGTTAATTCATATTAAGTTTATTTGATTGATGATATAATAACTATTTATAATTAAATAATAAGTATTCGTAATTAGATTTATTAATATAAAGATTATTATTTAATAGGAGATAGAAAATAGAAAATCTAATATTTAATAGGAGAGAAAGACGAGAAAATAAAGATGAGCAGTAACCAGAGAGTGACACGTATCTTGATGAGATTTTCATTTATTAGAGTAGTAAGATTCAAAACAAAAATAAATAAATAAAATAAAATATATATATTTATAAAATAAATAAGTTGGTTAATTAATAGATAAAACTTTAAACAAAATCTATAAAATAAAAATGATAAAAAGAATAAAAGAAAAACAAAAATTTAGCATTTATAAAATAGTCCTTTATAGTTAAACGATAATGTTCTTAACTTAACAGAAATATTTAAACTCAGTTAGTTAAAAGATAACAAATGAGAAAACTTTTTAAATAAAGAAAAATATGTAAAAGTAAAAATTTTAAATGATTGGACAAAATTGTAATTTAGTTCTATATCAAAGATCCCAAAGATTTAAACGACATCTACATGTGAATTGTATTTCATTTTAACTTCATCATAAGTTGGTTGTTTTATTATTATCAAATTAGAGTTAGGTATAGTTTTGTATTTGTAAAATTTAATGATGAAAATATACTTGTAATTCTTAGAGTTGATTTAGATAGACTCACTCACTATATGACTTCGTGAAAAGTATAAGGGTAGTGGGAGTGGTACCCTCTCATTTAAAACTATTTTCTTAAACCCACCAATGAAAATATGATACCTCATTTAGATAAATTACCCTTCCAAATTACCCTACATTGTGGGAGTGGTATCCTCCAACACACCTCTGTTTAGCCGTTCAACGTTCAATTTTTGGAGAACATCCCCATTGTTTCGGCGGGTTTCTATACCCACTAACTCTACTCATTCACTACAACCCACGGGTAGCCGCATGGTGTTCGGCGACATACCCGCATACCCGAGCACTATGCGAGGACTACCCGTTCACCACTCCCACCACCCTAAGTATGTAACTTCTATAAATCAACTTTGATTGTTAGCGTAATGATGTAACTAAGTTGCTCATTTTGTAAGTGTTTATATGTTTATCAGCATGGACAGTCTTTTTTAAGTTTTGTAATTAAAGTTTATTTGGTGATCTAACCTATCCCGTTCAAGTTGATATAAAGAAGATCAATGCTTCAATCAAATCTCTCAACACTAATGTGGATGAGCTAACAGACTACGGTCAGTGTTGGAAGGTCAACTAATGATATCTACAAACATTTTGTAGTTTTATAGTTTGGAGTTTCGTAATAGTTCTTTGAGTCGTGAATGAGTCACTTTCAAATTAAATTAAAGTAATTTTTGTGATACTCTAAAATATTTAATCAGGTAAGACAAAGAAAACAAGAACAAACATAAATGTTCTTGACAAATGGTACCATAATTCGTTACGGAATTGATATGTTAAACCAGATCAAAGATCATTTATTTATAGGGGACCAACCATAACAATGTTTCAGTTGGTGGTTGATAGTTAGAAATTATAATTTATATAAACAACCCCTGATGTGTAAAAGTACTAAAATATTCTTACACTTAACATAAAAATAGTAACAGAGTTTGTGTTATCTTGGTTCGAGTCAAAAAGGGTTCGGGTCATTAATTGGTTAAATTTAATATTTTAAAGGGTTATTGGATTTTATTAATCCCATATTTTACCAATTGCTAATAATAATCCCAACTGAGAATATTATTATCACTGGTCCCTACTTTCAAACTATTTTCTTACAATGGACCGCCGTTAAAAAACTTAACCCCGTTAATTTACAAGACATGGACGGCTGACTGGGCGATTACGTGGTATATCTTTTAACTTTTTAACCCTTTTAATCCTTTTAAAGAGTTAAAAGGTTAAAAGATATGACACGTAATCGCCCATTCAGTCGTCCACGTCATGTAAATTAACGGGGTTAAGTTTTTTTTAACGACGGTCAGTTGTAAGAAAATAGTTTGAAAGTAGGGACCGCTGATAAGTATATTCTCAGTTGAGATTATTATTGACCAATTGGTAAATGTGAGATTAATAAAATCCATTTTCCCTATTTTAAATTTAAATTTAAATTTCGTTTATTCATTTTTATTTTAATAATACGTTTGGTATTTAATAATACATGTTAGTCGGGTTGGGTCGGACAACAACAACAATAATAATAATACCCAAATATAATCAGAAGTTGTCTAATGTTACCCGATATCTTGCATCATTTTCCGACATAGCATAACTAACCCAATATGAAAACCCTAATTATTTTAAGTGATTCATAACCTGTCATAAAACTTACGAAAATTGCTGACTCCGTCACAACACGCGATTCCCACTAGTATCATACAGTTAGTTACTTTTTTATTCATAGTAAGAATATCACTATTCTTCGTATGAATATGAATACTACAATTGAAAGAAGAAAAATAAAGCCCTAGTTGGGTTTGAACCAAAGGCTTACGCGTTACCATGTGATTACTCTACCACTTAATTAAAAAAAAGGGCTTAGTTCATCGACTTCCTGAACCGATCACTATACTAGGTAAGTAAATTAGATCTTTTTATATAAGAAGCCCAGCTACACATACACAGAAGCGTCTCGACAAAAAAGGTCCATTTATATATGCTAATTGCATCCATCACTTATGCAAATTTGAAGCAACTTTCAACTATTTCATTAAGGTATTAGAAAAATTTTCTACTTTCGACGCCACTCACTGACCGGACACTGAGACACACCAGGGGCGCTCCCACAATAAAGATAACTATTCCAGATTTACCCTCAATGTGAAGTTTTTTAACCGAAATTTTTCAAAGTGAAGTTATTGCTCGGGACATGAAATAGGAAGTTGGACTTGGATGAAATGAATTTCAGGTTCAGGGGTGAAAGGAAAACCCCAAATTTTACAGATTTAGTCAAACTTCGCATTCAATAAGGGCACAATCGTAATTTCAAGTGTGGTCGTTGTTTGAATAATAGTCATCATCGCCTTCCTTTAAAAGCCTCACCACCACCACTAACCAAAATCAAAATTAAAGCCATGGGAGAAGTGAGATTATTTGTGAACTTTAATGATGATGATGAATATTTGTTGTATCCATCAATATCATCATCAGAAATCGTATTTTGCAGAATATGCCATGAAGCAGAGTTTGAAAGCTCTAAAACCATGGAGTCTCCATGTTCTTGTTCTGGTACTGTAAAGGTATTAATTTAATTTAATATTTTTGTTAAACTCTTAAAACTTCTTTTATAATATCATCATCTGATGATGATTTGTTTGATCATCAGTTTGCTCACAGAGATTGCATACAGATATGGTGTGATGAAAAGGGTAACACCACTTGTGAGATTTGTCTTCAGGTTTGCTTTTCTTTTGTAACGCGTTTTATACGTAACCAATTTTAAAAACTGTTAAAATCAGGATAGTAATCGCATGTAACAAGACATATATATATATATGTGGTTAAAAAATCGTCTTTTCTATTATATTTAAAACAACAGATACAAGACAGATATATATATGTGGTTAAAAAAACGTCTTTTCTATGTATATTTAAAACAACATATACAAGTGTTTACGTACCTTCATTCATTGAACTGATAACAAATTATAATGGAGATTACTTTTTATATCTCTTTTTATTTTAATTTATGGGTTGAGTTTCATGTGACATTCTCCGTGTGTTTGTGCGTGTCTGGTTTGTCTTTTAGAAATAAAAATAAAATATCATCAAGATTCATCGTATTAACTACTAATATAATATCCTTGTTTTTCCACTTCAAAGTTCAAATATTAAATTACTATTCTTTTTAATCATACATGAAGCTTAACTTTTAAGTTTAACAATTTAATATAATATTCATTATACCCTCCATCTAAATTTTGTTGTCTATAAAAATAGAAAAAAGTCAAATAATTAATAAAAGTTTATCTTAATAGAATATTACTCGTACATTTAAAACACCACATTTAAATTTTTTTGACAAACTAATTTTAAATAGAGAATTTAAAAATCTTATAAACATATATACATTATTTTTCTATTTTTACAGATATGTTACGTAAGACGTCATTAACTGCATAACCGTATTTCTCTCTTATCAGCGATTTGAACATCGATTTTATTGTTTTCTAATTAATTTTAAATTGTATTTAAAATTAAAATGCATGCGTGTGTGTATATATATTTGTGTTTTTTAAAATATTTTTAGACACTTAATTCAATTATATAGAATTGACATTAGTTAATGGGAAAATGGGACCAACATAACCAATTGGCCTATGTATTCTTATCTCCTAATATTCGTATTCCAAGTCCTTGTCATCCTCAATTTAAAGCTACACACTCTTCTTATCTTCTAGTCTTCTTATCTTTTCTTTATATTTTAAGCTAATATAATTTTAAAGGAAACAACACATACACTATGCTACTTGAAAACGACATCCATTTTTGACGTTTTGCAGGAATTTGAACCAGGATACTCATCCCCTCTCAAACTCATCCAAAACCAAGGGTAATTTACCAATTAAGAAAGAAATCAACCAATTTCACAACATTCTTCTGAAAATGAATCTAATTAGTTGAAATAATAACAGATTAGTAAGTGTGGAGGTGACTGAAACTGAGGGTAATTCTGTCATTGTTGCTCAACAAGAAAGGACTGTTGATCCGGAGTACCCGCAGAGTTCATCTGCCGCGGATACAAGTGCTTCTATTTGCAGATTTCTGGGTATTGCAGTAAGTCCTTTTTTTTCTTGAATGACACCTGATCTACTACTAATAACTAAACTCACCAAACCTGCACACTTCATGATTCGAACTCTCACTGGTTGGTAAGAGGAATACACTGTTTACCACCAAGATGTCCCCATGTGGACAACACGAGCACATATATCACCAACAATTAACTAAATATTTTGGCATGCAGGTTACCCTAGTTCTACTGGTGAGACATTTGTTTGTATTGTTGAAGGAAGGAACAGGGGATTACCCGTTTACGCTCTTAACTGTAAGAACCCATAGCCCCTTGTAACTCGAGGGACATTTGGTTGCCAAAACTATTTTAATGCATTGGAACATGTAAAGGAATTTATATGGATTTGGAATTGGAATTTGTCTAAAGAAATAGAAATTCAAAGGAATTGAAATCTGACGGAATTCAAAGGAACTGGAATTTGAAGAAATCTGAATTTGAGGTGGTTTTGGCGGTGATGTGACATTGGAGGAATCCAATTCCTTTGATTGAATTCTTTCATTATTTGAGGCTAACAACAAATTCCTCTATTTGAATGAATTTAAGGGAACTTATTCCAATTTCAGGTTGATATATCTACAACCAAACATGTCATCCCTTGAATTCACATCTCAATTCCAATTCCAACCATAGTAGTCAAAGGGCTCAAGACGCAAAGGGTGAGCCTATCGCCTAGGCGCAAAGCGTTTAAAATCCCAAGGCAAGCAAGGCGCACGTGTATTCCAAGCCATTTTCAGTTGTTTTAGGCTGGTTCTATACCATTTTTAGATGTTTCAGACCAGTTTTAGATGTTCATAACGGTTTTTTACAAAATTTGGCTAGAATTAGTCACTTGATGGACACAAGGCGTTACTGTTGTGCTGGGCACCTAGGCGCGCCTTGTGCACCTTTGACTACTATGATTCTAACAATTTATGCCAACCATATGGGTAAGGAATAGAACTGAGCTCCAATTCCATTGATATACAATGAATTCCAACGAACCAAACGCCCCCTAAATCCTGAACTAATTAACAAGTAATTTTAATTAGCGTGTTTTGATTTGTAGCTTGTAGTTATGAGGGCTAGTGGGATATTAGTCCCTATGTACATAATCATGCACACGGTTGACTCCATCCATAAGACCATCATCGCAAGTCATTATCAGGTTCGCCTCCTAATCGTTTCTTAATGCAAAGTTGCAACCTGAATCATACATTTAAACTGATCCTAATCTTGTGTGTTAGGTTCCTGAAGATGGCAGCCAGAGGCAGCAGTATAGATTGGTTTAGGATAGGATGAACATATCACCATATACATGTACAGTAAAACGGTTATAAAATAAACCTTTTTCAAGGGTTGTTTTATGTTAGTTGAAAATCTGCAACTGTATAAATAACAATCTAAGTAAACATACCTCCTTAGACCATATAACAGAAGTTGATTATCAATTCTATTCTGTTCTAATCTTCTTTGACTTGACTGTGGGCCCCTCACCATCATCGTCATCGTCATCTTCGGATGAAACTTCATCTGGGACATCATTTGGAACATTATGCTTGGTGATGAATTCTTTCAATATGCTCATGCTTTCTCCTTTCACGAAAACCAATTGATCCAAAAGAATCCCCTTGCAAGCTTCAATCGTGTGCGTTTCAGATCCAAGACAAAATGTTGCTTTAACTGCTGGACTCAAAAACTGTTCATCTTGAATCTGCATCTCCATTGTATTTCACCACAAAAACCTGTTGAATTGTAGGAAATCAGATATTAATGTCACCAAACAACATTGGAGAATGTGGCTTTTAAAAAAACACTCTTTCAAGGAGCTTTTAGCCTTTTAACTTTTTACCCTTTTCACTTGCATTTCTAAAAAAATAGAAGCTAATCTACCAAAAATTGATGTACAAAGTATGATAGTTCATGGAGTCTATGCATTGATTATCAGTCTGTAAGTTATTTTGATTCCTCTTGTTAAGAAGTATGATAGTTCATGGAATCCATCTAACTTCAAATAGAAGTAAGGAGAGGTTGTTATATTTGGGACACCTTAGGCAAATTCAACGTCATCCATTCACATGAGAAATAATGGGACATAAGGAACGCCCAATCCCCAAGCTTTGTTTCAAAAAGCGTGGGGTGCACCGAGGCGATAGGGTCCCTAGAGCCGCAAGGTGTTCATGTAATATTTTGTATATTTATGATAGGTTTATATCATCATGTACCCAAAATTAAGATATAAATAACCTCTATATACAATTTAATATATAAATAACCTCTACATACAACCTAAAAAGCAATATGTACAGCCTCCCAATGCACAAAATCTATCCATACAATAGGCGGGCCTCAGGCAAATTTTACCCACGTCCCATGTATGCTTTTCGCCTCACACCGTCACTATGTTGTCAAAAGCCCTTCAGGCGTGCGCCTAGGCCCTCAAGCGAGGCAAGGCACAGGAAAAGCGCCTTGCTGCAACCCAGGCCCTCCAGCGAGATTCCGGCTAATTTCCGGTCGGATTCCAGTGAGATTCCGGCCAAATCCTTAAAATTCTACCTAGCACAATTCTACAAATTCCGGGCAAACTGCTCTTAACAATCCAAAAATGGCCCGCAACTAGCCCTAAACAAGCCTAAAACATGTCTAAAACCCCAAAAATGGTATATTTGTGCCATGGGCCTTGCTTATCTCGAGCCCTCTGTTTTTAAGCGTCTTGTGCCTAGGCCCAAGGCTCACCCTTTGCGCCTTTGACAACTATGCACCGTCAGAATCGCTACGCCTCTCGCCCGAGTGTGCCTCGCTCCTAGGTGCGCCTCATTAGCGCTTTTTAAGACCATGACTCCAAGACCATTAACGCATTTTAAGGCATTGATTATGGATGAGAGAAAAACTCTATAGTTTAAACTTTAACGTGCTCGGGAGAGGAAAACTTCAGGACGGATGCCGTACTACAAAGTCTGCACCCGTGTGATGAAAACAAAGCCGTAAGCTCCTTGTGGGCAAACACAAGAAATCGGTGTTTTTTAACAGCAACAAGATGATACAATATTAGTTAGTTATCTGTAAATTGGGTGACAAATAGTAAATCAAGGCAGTACAGAATCCATGCAGGACATATAATGGTGCAATTGACTGTCAGTCTGTTTCCCTCTTTCTATACTCGTCTCTCATAACGCATTTCCCCAAAATTCTAGCCCTAATAGAAACTGTGTTCATAATTTCAATGAAAAACGATGTCAAAAATTGCCCAATTAAACATCAAACGTGCAATGAGTATCATCAGCAGAAATTATTAACACTTTTGTGCGTTCTGGAGAAGAATTAGGGTTCGTTTGGATCTGTTATTCTGAGGCACATTTAACAGGGATCCCTATCAAAGATATAGTACATTGTTGCTACAATAAAAATCGAAAATCAGATCGTGTGTTGTTGAATTTCATTGTGATATAAGCTAATAAGTAATAACAATAGATGAAGGAAGATGAGTTGCGAGGTTCCTAGGGTTTAGATTTGACCTGCTGCTGCTGCTGCTGCTGATGCCGACTTGTGTCTTCTTCCGCACCCTTTTAGTTGCTTCAAGGGTATATTTATAGTGAAAGAAACTAGAAGTTACAAAACTCATCCTCAGAGTATAGTATAAAATAAATTTAGTCGATTAAAAAAGAAAGTTTTGAGAGAACAATATTTTACCATAGAGTTAATTGCATAAATGGTGCATGTGGTCGGATCAAAATGCATGTTTGGTACCCTAGGTTTTAAAAATTACAAATTTAGATCAAACATTTAAAACATGTTGCGTTTTTAGCCCCTGGTATTAACATCGATTAGTTTTTAACGGAAATTTAACTCATTTGTTATCTACGTGACTTACGATTGAAAATTTTGATCTTAAAAATGAGTGATAACAGCAAAAATTAGTAAAAATCAATAAATAAAAAATTAGTGATTTTTACTATTTTTTACGAATTTTTACTGATTTATATGAATTTTTACCAAAAAAAATAATTTAAATAGTTTTTACTTATTTTAACTCATTTTTAAGATTAAGTTTGCAATCGTAAGTCACGTGGATACCACATGGGTTAACATCAGAGGCTAAAGACGCAATAAGTCTCAAATATTTGGGCTAAAATTATAATTTTTAAAACTTGAGAGCCAAACATGTAGTTTGATCAAACCACAGGAGCCAGTTTGATCAAACCATAGGTCTCAAATATTTAGGCTAAATTTATATTTTTTTTATTATATTTATAAGAATATGAATGTGTATAGGCTAGTCTCAATTGTAATCCTAGAGGGCTCTGTGTAACTTCACCATATTTGAAGGGTTTACTCTAATGGAATATACATCAAATCATTATACTATAAAACACTTAGCCAGGAACAATAGCATGAGCATTTTTAGCATAGGTAGCAAGTTGTGGACACACATTAGCATATGGCCATTGGTGCGATATAGTTGGCAATGAGGGGATCGGCGACCATGACCCCTGTCGCCACGAGAAAACCTGCCACTACGACCACGATTAGTAAACTTTGCCCTACTAGTGTTGGCATTAAATTAAAGGACACGGGAGGAGTACCAGTTCCGTGTAACGAACGAATTGACAACTTAAGCTTGTGCAAATAAATCTCGAAAGGCTGGTGCGGGCCGAGAGGTTCGTATTGCCGTGGAGAATGTTTCAAACTATGGCCTGAGACTGCATAAAAACCAATGTAATTTGTCAGTGTCTTCTACGGGGTGACCGATAGCCGAAAGTTGGTCATAAATGGCCTTAAATTTCCGACCATAATCTGCAACAAACATGTTACCTTTGGAAAAAAGGCATAATTGGTCCCAGAGATTTTGAATACATTTTGTAGATGAGTTGTTATACGCCGCATCAAGTGCTACCCAGATTTCGCGGGCGGTGGAGAGCCTGACGATTTCGGAAGCAGTCTCTTCAGAGATGGATGCTTAGAGGATAATACTAGCCCGTTGATCGGTAGAGATCCAGGCTGAATGATCGAGGTTGCATTTAAATTTGAAATATTACACACTCCTCATCTTTCTCCTCTTACAACGATGAATATTGACCGCACTTTCACCTCTACCATTCGCCTCACCCTGTCAGGCCCGGTCCCAAAAAAATTTTAAAATGTTTTGAGCCAGGAACATGTAAAAAAAATGCGGGCCTCTAAAATATAAAGTTAATAATCATATATAAAAAAATCAACAATACGACAATAACACACACACACATATATAAGTTTTAAAACTTTGGGCTTCGAGAGTTATCGGGCTTGAAGTCGTAGCCCACTTTGTTCCTCCTTGGAGGCCGGCCCTGCACCCCGCCACATCACGTGCATCAAATGATCATGACATTTGCATAACAAATAGTCTAACGTGTTGTGAAAGCCATGTTGGTATTGTTAATTTTGATGACATCTTTAGATACTTGTAATAATTACTCGACACAATTGATTACGGCTCACAATTATTTTATCATAACAATAGTAAATAAATAAATACTTAATCTAAAAACTAAAGTTGTAACATTCCAAATTTAAATGCAAAAGACACCGTTATACCAACCCACCCAACACACTTTTTGTATAAATAAACTAGGTTAGATTCACGTATATTACACGAGTTGAATAAATGTAATGTTATATACTAAGTGATGAAAATTTATGTCTTTAAAAACCTATGTATTACACCAGTTGAATAAACCCGTGTATTACACATATAATATAATCTGTTAACACATACGTGCGTCTAAATATGTCTTTAAAAAACTATTTTGACGTGACAGGTATAAATTCTGTTAAGTTCATTTTTAAACATTTTTTTCCAATCGGGCATTATTTTTTATATATAATTGATAAATGTTAGTTCATATTAAATTCATTTAGTTAATGTATAATAATTATTATCCATAGTAAAATAATTAGTATCCATAATTAGATTAATCTATACATACTAATAAATAAAGGTTTTTTAGTGTCACGTGTCATTTTCACATTCAATCTCACCATTTTTTTCCCGTCTCTCTCTTATTTAATGCACTTCTATATTTAAATAATAATATATATTTAAAGAAAGTATTAATTGGACTAATACAACACATTTATTTTAATTTATCGCTTATTATAAGAAAACTTTAAAATTTAATTATGTAACTTTTATTTCAATCAAATAGTAATTGGAAGTGAAATTACATTAAATAGTAATTAACGTATTTTTGAAACCTAATTATATATTAATTTTTACATATTTTGAGTTTGTTTATATCCGTAGTATATGTAATATATTTTTACACATGTGAAATATATACACATAAAGATTTAAAAATTTTAAATATTAATATTTTTCACCCCGTGTGTATACACGGTACCTAAACTAGTATTTAATAGGAGAGAGAAGCGAAAAAAATATAATGAGAAATAATATGGATACTAACACGTGGTACTATTAGATAGTATAGATACGTTTCATTCTTCCCAAAGACCAGGTTACGGTTCCTTCGGATTATCATCTGATTTACTTTCAATCAATTCGAGATTCTGTTAATCTCCATCCAATCGAAGGATTTTAGATGAGTTATTGTTCTTCATGACGTATGTTGTGCTAATGCGTCGGATCCGAATTCTTCACTCTTTCTCCGTCGTTTTCCTGTACTGGTTTCACGAGCTTTCATGAATTTATCTTCAATTTTCATCTCTTATTCCAATTTCTATGTTTTTGTTATCTTCAATTTCAAAAATTTCACTCGGTTAATTTGCAAAACCTAACCGAATCACAAATTCCATTAATGACGTCACTACAGCAAAAACAGGAATTTTTTTTTCTTAAATGGTGCTATATATCGATAGGGTGTTAGATTTGAAAAATTTAACACAAATGGTGTTTCCATAGTTGCTAACCACGAATTGTATGTTTACCTAGTTCCTAACCACGAATTGTGGTGAAACATTGCTTGCTAACCACGAATTGTGGTTCCTAAGGTTGCCAACCACGAATTAGTTGAAAAAATGTGGTTTCTAAGGTTGCCAACCACGAATTGGTTGAACCTAAGGGTTGCCAACCACGAATTGGTTGGAATTGTGGTTGCTAACCACGAATTGTGGTTCCTACGGGTTGCCAACCACGAATTGGTGGTTCTTGTTGTTGCCAACCACGAATTGATTAAAAACAATGGTTGCCAACCACGAATTGGTTGGAAACAATGTTACCACCTACGAATTCTTTGTTTTCTTTTTTTTTTATTATCAAATATTTTGTTTATGCTTTTTTATTCTTTGTTTAATATCTTTAATCATAAATGCTTTATCATGTCACGGGTTTTAAATAATTTGATATCACTACTACAAAACTACAAATAAGTACATACATTAATTTGTCGATATGTTTCACATGTCTTTGTTTAGGGTAGCTAGAATATTACTATGATAATCATCTCTGTCAATTTTAATTTTTATAAAGAAATAAGAGAATCTGTCAGCTTTATTTTTATAAAGAATCTTTATGATTACTGTGTATGAAAAATGTTTCAAACTCTTTTAAGTCTTTCTTTCGTAATGTTCACTGTGTGTGAAAAATGTTTCAAACAAGAGAAAAATGTTTCAAACTCTTTTGAAGATTTGCTCAACAAATATATATTAGACTTCAACAAAAACCATTGTTTGAAACATTTTTCACACACAGTGAACATTACGAAAGAAAGACTTAAAAGAGTTTGAAACATTTTTCACACACAGTAATCATAAAGATTCTTTATAAAAATAAAGCTGACAGATTCTCTTATTTCTTTATAAAAATTAAAATTGACAGAGATGATTATCATAGTAATATTCTAGCTACCCTAAACAAAGACATGTGAAACATATCGACAAATTAATGTATGTACTTATTTGTAGTTTTGTAGTAGTGATATCAAATTATTTAAAACCCGTGACACGATAAAGCATTTATGATTAAAGATATTAAACAAAGAATAAAAAAGCATAAACAAAATATTTGATAATAAAAAAAAAACAAATATATATTAGACTTCAACAAAAACCATTGTTTGAAACATTTTTCACACACAGTGAACATTATGAAAGAAAGACTTAAAAGAGTTTGAAACATTTTTCATACACAGTAATCATAAAGATTCTTTATAAAAATAAAGCTGACAGATTCTCTTATTTCTTTATAAAAATTAAAATTGACAGAGATGATTATCATAGTAATATTCTAGCTACCCTAAACAAAGACATGTGAAACATATCGACAAATTAATGTATGTACTTATTTGTAGTTTTGTAGTAGTGATATCAAATTATTTAAAACCCGTGACACGATAAAGCATTTATGATTAAAGATATTAAACAAAGAATAAAAAAGCATAAACAAAATATTTGATAATAAAAAAAAAAGAAAACAAAGAATTCGTAGTTGGTAACATTGTTTCCAACCAATTCGTGGTTGGCAACCATTGTTTTTAATCAATTCGCGGTTGGCAACAACAAGAACCACCAATTCGTGGTTGGCAACCCGTAGGAACCACAATTCGTGGTTAGCAACCACAATTCCAACCAATTCGTGGTTGGCAACCCTTAGGTTCAACCAATTCGTGGTTGGCAACCTTAGAAACCACATTTTTTCAACTAATTCGTGGTTGGCAACCTTAGGAACCACAATTCGTGGTTAGCAAGCAATGTTTCACCACAATTCGTGGTTAGGAACTAGGTAAACATACAATTCGTGGTTAGCAACTATGGAAACACCATTTGTGTTAAATTTTTCAAATCTAACACCGGTTGTGAAACTACTATCGATATATAGCACCATTTAAGAAAAAAATTCGCAAAAACAGCCTATTAATTCGGTATCTGATGAAAGGAAGAGGAAGAAGTTGATATCAAACAGAGAATCTGCTCGTAGATCTAGAATTAAGAAGCAACAACAACTGGACGAATTGCTTGCCCTAATTAACCAATTTGAGAATGAAAACAAGGTTATAATGCATAAAATAGATGGTGCAACCCAAGCACCTGTTGAGGTTTCATCAGTGAATAATGTTATGAGAGCTCAGATTACAGCATTGACTGATAGGTTGCAGTTGTTGAACAATGTCCTGTATGTTGCTCAGGAGGTTAGCGGTCGGGCTATGGATATTCCTCAAGTTCCAAACGCCTGGCTGGAACCGTGGCAGCTGCGTTGCCATGTTCAGCCCATCACTGCATCCAATATGAACATGTTCCAGTATTGATCTCAAGTCTTATTTGTGGTACTCTTACTGTTTCTTGGCTGCTTATTTACTTTCATGTATATGTGACATTGTCAGTGTGGTTATTCCTTTATTGTGATTTGGTCCTTATGGTTATGAATAAATTATGATATTTGGATTTGAGTTGTGTATCATTTGGCAAATTGAATCTACTCATTTACTGGTGGAGTGTAAAAATGTCTACTTGAGTCTGTTTGGTTATATAGAAAGAAAGCAGTAGCAATGGCAGTGGCCTCCATGCTAAGTTTTGGTTTTAAAATGTGCGCATCGTGGATGGTATGCGATGCGATTCCATGATGTGCATGTGATGCGACGATGCGGTCTGATGTGCGATGCAATGCATCTATAAATAATTCTTTAGTATTTTTTTAACAATGAACGCCTCGCATACGTGATGTGCACGCATTGGCTTATGGGATCAAAATGCATCAGAGTGCCACCCGCTTTTTAAAACCAAGAGTTCAATGCATTTTTGGGTAGAAATTAAGCTTTTGTATCTGTTCACGGCCTTTCTTCCTTAAAGCCACCTTAATCAATGTCTAGATGAGCATGATTTGTTGTTTATCGCAAGGGTTGCTCAATGTTTTGTTTTGTTTTCTTGGAATTATAGATTCTCAGGCAGATTATTTTAGATCCTGCATTGCAGGTTCTTGCAGTTCTTTTTAGTTTATCTGTTCATGTATGGTATAACAGGTAATGCCAAATTTAACATGTCTATGATTATGAAATATGAACATAGGTTACTAGGTATAGTATACAATCAAACGGTGATTTGAATACATACAAAATTTAAATTCAACCAGAATGATCTAGAACGTTTAAGCATTCACGAGTAGCCTTGATGGTAGCCTCCTCCAATTCACTAAACGGAGACTGTGTTTTTGTATTCTCTTGGAAGCACTTTTGACATGCATATATTTCTCCTTCAGCTGCACCAATATCATCTGTGAACAATTCCACATTGCGTGCCCTAAGATCTTCCATGGCCCTGTTTAGTTTTTTACTGCAGGATTCATAATTAGCCATACATTTCTGCACACATTTTCCAGCATCTGGTGAATCTATAGGATCACTCAATAGCGTTTTAGCCTCATCCATAGCTAATTGTGAATTTGATTGTGCTTGCTTAATCATCGACTCGATAGCCAAAGCAACATCTTGGTCAAAGTATACAGAATCCGAATGGAGCTTGATGTCTGATTCAGGTGGTGTTTGCACTTTATTTTGTGAAAAATATGATGAAATTGAACTAAATTTTTCTTTAGCCGCATGTATAGCTTCCTTGAAACTTGAAGGCAAAACAGGGGCAGAGGCTGATAGCAGGCTTGGACTTGATGCATCTTCATTGGACGAAGAAATCGGGCTCAATTCTTTTCTGGATTTGACTGAAATGGAGGGTGGTTCAGAAGATACTTCCTCTTTGTTTTGGATAATTAAAGATGTAATTGAGCCTTCAGATAAAAGAGGAGCTGGAGATGAAGCTGGGCTTGAGCCCGTTTTCTTTTGGGCTTGGTCAGGTGGTGGTGCCTCTTTAGCTTGATCAATATCTATGGAAGAAACTGGGCCAGATTTTGCTTCCTCCATCAAGGATGGTGATATTTGATCTTTTGATTGGGTAATGGAGTCCAAAAGTGAATCAAAGTTTTGTTTAGCACCGTCTAAGATCCCGTATGGGTCCAAAACTGAGGGGCTTGGTGCCTGCGGGGATTCCTTTTGATCTTCAGAGGACGCATCCTCTTTGCTTTGAGTAATCCAAGATGTAAAAGAGTCAAACTTTTCTCGAGCCTTATCTATAACGTTAGATGAAGAGGGTCCGAGAGCCTCTTTTGCTTTATCTGAAGCAGGGCCCAGAGCGCCTTTTGCTTCATCTAAAGCCTCTTTTGCTTTATCAGAAGTAGGGCCCAGAGCCTCTTTTGCATCGGATGAACCAGGGCTCAGAGCCTTTTTTGCTTCATCTAAAGCCTCTTTTGCTTTAGATGAAGCAGGGCCGAGGGCCTCTTTTGCATCATCTAAAGCAGAAGGTGAAATTGGGCCTAGGGCATCTTTCGCATTACGTAAAACGTTGGATGCAGATGGCCCTAAAGCCTCTGTAGCTTCATCAAACGATGGAATTGGACCAAAAGCGTCTCCAACCTCTTCAAAATCATCGAGATCAAAAGATGAAATTGGACCAAACTTGTCTTTGGCTCCATCTAAATCCGTGCGAAACGCCATCTTAACTTCATCATATATGTCATCATCTTTTAACAAGGATGATGAGGAATCCAACCCATCTACTAAGATAATGAAAAATAGAGAAACAATGGAGATTATAACAAGAATGTGATTATCAAACTTCATATTTTTTATTTTTTAATTATTTTTCTAAATCTAATTGGAGAGTCTAAAATGGATAGAGAATCAAGAGGAAGGGACATGTAAATAGTTAGGATTGATTCATTGGTTAACCTTGAAACAAGGAATATGTTTGCATAGGTCAAAATAAAAAGGTAAATTGTGGTCAAAACTTGTCTTGCATTTCCACCTTTCTTTTCATTTTTTTTCTTTTTAAAATTTATTCTTTTTTATACGAGTCAATATAAGGTAACAAACTAACAATAGCTAAAAAAAAATTCTCTATATTACTCTTTCCGTTTCAAAATAAATGTTCACCTTTCGTTCTTAGTATCTTCACTTCTAATCTTATTTTACAAACTCCGTATTTTATTAACTCATTAGTTGTATAGTTTTAAAATTGCAATTAGCATTTTGCTATTATATAATTTATTAATTATACTTTTCTAAACTATAGTTTTAGGCATTTACTTTAAAACAAAAACAAAGTACAGAAAGTTTGAATAATAAAAGTTAGGTTATATGTAGTGGGGCTTTTATCACGCCTAAAACACCGCCCCTAGACGTGATAGGGGCGTGAAGGGCTAATGAGTGGTGGTGATCACGGATAAAGGGCGAGAGAAAATGACTTTGACTATCCTTGAAGACCACAATAATGTTGTAATTCAACAACTAATTTTATAAAAAAAACAATTTTTAAATACATTTAATTTAAACATAAAAATATTTTACTCCCCACTCTTAAAACTTGTACGTTTTCTACTATTCATCACTCTTAAAACTTATACATTTCTTTCTACTTTTCACACTCAAACTTACGTTTTATTTAGGGTTTATATATATATATATTGTAATATTTAATTTAAAATTAATTGTTTAAAAATAAATAAATAAGTATATGTATATGTATATATATATATATATAATTAATGATTAAGTAATAGATATGTATTGATTAAGTAATTACTATAAACCGCATCGCTATTAGTAACTCATTACACATCTTTATAGTAACTACTTACTGCCTATATGAAAACCACGTGACATCACTTTTTATCACTATCACCCACCATCTGTCACGGATGATCTTATTGCCTTGAAGAAAATATTGGTCATTTCATATGAATTTAACAATTTAAAAAAAATGTTATTGATTTGTGAACTAGTATATATCCAATAAGATATAGAAGGCTCGACCGGATAAGAAACGAGGTCTTTAGAGTATGATTAGGAGTGACTAGTATATCCGATACGATAAGGGAAGAGAGATTGAGATGGTTTGGATATGTGACAAGCAGACAGGTGACGGAGCTTGTTAGGGCAGTGGAAACTATCACAATAGAGGGAAGGATGGGTAGAGGTAGACCCAAATTGAGTTGGGATGAGTAGATAAGGGATTATTTGCGGAACTTGCACGTCTCAGAGGATATGGTCGATGATAGGACTTCATGGAGACGTAGAATTAAGATTAAGGGGGGTTTTTTAGGGGGGGGGATGGGAGCATAGATTTGTCTTAGCTTTTCTTACATGTCTAGCTCTATCCAGACTTATGTTGACCTATGCATGTTACCTTCTTCCTAGCGTAGCATATATAGGTTGTTTTATACTTATTTCACCTTTCTCACCACTTACATGATTTCACTATTCATTGTTATTGGTAGCTTACTTTCACTATATTATTACATCTTTGTATTTAGCTAATTGTTTTCTTCACATGTTTCTTATAAAACTTTAATGCCCAGACATGTATCTTTGGAGTTGAGGGTCTCTCAAAAAGCAACCTCTATATCCTTTGACATAAAGATATGATATGCTTTTATCATTTAATAAAAAATTACTAGGCATGGTTATTGTTGTTGTTATTGATTTGTGAACTCTAGAACCATACGTAACTTTTTAAATGAAAAGACTAAACTTGGAATATCAACACACCACGTGTAATTTACTGTAATCATTATTTAATTAATTATTTTATATGTATATTTTTATATATAACTAGGAATTTTGCCCGTCTCGCGTTGCGGCGGCGGCGGCGAATTAACGCGATGGGAGTTTGGTAGTTATCGATTCGGCTCGTCCACGGGTATAAAACTTACATTTTAACACATACTCGCTATAACGTAAGATAAAAAAACACTCGAAACGCTAAAAAAATAAACAAACCCATATATCATGTTTAAAAATAAAACGTTAACGAAAACTATTACTAATACCACTTGAATTCCTAAAGTTTTGTATCAAATGTGTAAATACACAAACTTTTGTGCCAATTTGAAAACCACAAACTTGTGTGGCCAAAACATAAAGCACTAAAATGTTTTTGTGTCAATTTGAAAACCACAAAGTTGTGTGGCCAAAACATAAACCACCAAAACTTTACTATGTGGCTAAAACATAAACATTTTTGTGCCAATTTGAAAAAAACAAAGTTTTGTGGCCAAAACACAAATCACCAAAAGTTTACTATTGAATTCACTTTGTAATTCAACTTAATAATAATAATAAAGGAGAATTATGATTATAATTTTTATATATGACATGATGTATATTATTTTATTATTTCCATCATAACTTTATATATAATATTTATTACTATATAAATATATATTTAATACATTAAATAAAAACTATATAAATAAAGAGGCTCGTTTAGGCTTGCGATCAGGTTCGAGCTCGTTTTTTAAATAAGCCCCAATAAAATCTCGAGCTCGTGTATGCTCGTCTCGATTCGAGTTTTTTTTAAGAAATCCTAACCCTGTTAACATAGGAACTAGAAGTGATAAAAATGTATTATTCACGCATATTGATATGACTATTTCACAAAAAAGTTCTTATTTTTAATTAATTGTTTATGATTCATCGTATATTACCTCTTTTTGAAAAAAAATCAATAAAAATCAAGATATGCATTAACTTATTGAATAAATTTATATAAGTATTTATTCCGAGTCTTTTAGCAATCCAATATCGAGTAGATCACGAGCGACTCAGGTCATTTATACCCCTAGTCAAGGGTACCAATTGGAACAGACTCTTTTATCTTTCGAGATAGATGAATGGTTCTCTCAACCCTTACTCTATAGAGCTTACCGGTATTTTAAGATTTTACGTGTATGTTTATATGTGTGTTTTTGTTTTAACTTGTTATTTTATTTTTCCTTTTATATGACACTTTTATTTCTATCTATATTTTCAATTGTTTTGAAGAACAAATAAAGAATCATATGGTTCCTCAAATCTTAGCACATGCAAAGACATGAATGATGCCATGAAAGACGAAAGAGCATGGTGTGTTCTCCACGACTAACCTTCTTTTCAACCCTCTTAAACCATCGCCTCTCGTTAAACTCCCTTAAACTCATTCACTCCCAACTCATTAAGCTCAGTCTCTGCAACACCAATTCTTATCTGGGTAACCGTTGTCTCGATCTTTACTCCAAATTTGGAACCATTAAAGACACTCTCCTAGCATTTGATGACATTCATCACAAAAACATATTTTCTTGGAACATCTATATGCGGGTTCTTATTGATTTCGGTGACATTAAAACTGCACGCCAAGTGTTTGATGAAATGCCTGAACGAGATGTTGTGAGTTGGAACTCTATCATTTCCGGGTATTATGCTTGTGGATTTGGGCAACATGCGCTTGGTGTGTTCGCGAAGATGCATACGTCTGGAGTGACGCCGAGTGGGCACACATATTCGATAGTTTTGTCATTCGTCCGGTCAGTTTGTCATGGCATGGAAATCCATGGTAATATGATAACGAAAGGTGTGGCTTTCGCTTCGGTTATTGTTGGGAATTCATTGATTGATATGTATTGTAAGTATGGGTTTGTGGATTATGCTTTTGGTGTGTTTCTTGATATGGAGGAAGTAGATGTCATCTCCTGGAACTCACTGATTGCAGGCTGGAGTAAATCTGGTCATAAAGAAATGGCTTTTAAACAGTTTTGCATAATGAGAACAACAAACTATTTGCCCGATGCGTTTACAATATCTTCGGTATTGACAGCTTGTTCGGGTGTTCAAGATTTATCACAGGGTAAACAAATCGTCTGTTTGTCAATAAAATCAGGCTTCTTTTCAAATTCAATTGTTGCCAGTGCTGCCATCAACATGTTCTCAAAATGCGAAAGTATAAAAGATTCGGTTACCGTTTTCAATGAACTTGATTTATGGGATTCAGTGGTTTGCAACTCTATGATTTCAAGCCTCACTAGCCATCAACTCGAGGAGAATGCAATGCGGGTTTTTGTTCTTTCAATGAAAAAAGACATAAAACCAACCGAATTCACACTCAGCTGTTTGCTTAGCTCTGCATCGCGCTTTCTGCCAGCTGTACAGCGTACAGAGCTGCATTGTTTGGTTGTGAAATTAGGGTTTGAGTACGATCCAGTTGTTTCAAACTCACTTATTGATATGTACAGTAAATGTGGGTTGACTGATGCTGCCAAGATTGTCTTTGACCAAATGGGTATCAAAGATTTAGTTTCTTGGAACTCAATAATTTTAGGTTTTGCATACAATGGAAAAACAGATGAGTCTGTTCAACTTTTCGAAGAATTACTCAAAAACGGGCCAGCACCAGATGAGGTAACCATGACTGGAGTTCTATTAGCTTGCACTCATGGTCGTTTGATCGATAAAGGGTTATCTTATTTCTATACAATGGAGGATAAATATGGGGTCAAACCAACAGACACGCATTTGACCGCCATTGCTGAGATGATGATCAATGCAGGAGAACTTAATGAAGCAATGAAGATGATAACAACAATGGGTAATGGAATCAATGGTTATATATGTAAATTGATTCTTAGCTGTTATGGGATAGGAGACTTGGAGTTGACCGAAAGGGTTGCTGAGAGGTTAGTCAAACTTGAACCCATGTCTTCGATCCCGTATATGGTGTTGGTTAAAGCATACGAAATGAGGGGAAGATGGGAGAGTGTAGCGCGGGTGAAGAAATTTATGAAAGATAGGAATATTAGGAAAGTGGTTGGATGCAGTTGGATTGTAGTTGATGGGTTGTTTGTGTTTAAAGAAAATGAAGTTGTTCATCATGGTGGGGAAGATGTATACTCAGCATTGAGATTATTGATGCAAGATATAGAAGATGAAGGTTATATATATTAACTTTATAATTAAGTGGATGAAGGTTGTAAAGAAATCAAGATCTTGGGTAGGATGACTATGACAATGAAAGTGAAAGATCAAATTTATTTATTTTTTTCAATATGTATACCTCATTTTATAGTACATAATCAAGATCAATTAAGACCCTTAGTATGGTTGCATACAAGGATATCACTAATATATATACTCTTACGAATTAAAGGTTTTAACTTAATGTTTTAGGTTTAGCATTCTAAGTGCTAGTCATAAGAGCACTAGATAAACGTTAAAAGGCAAACTTCATCAATGCACTAGGTTATATACCCATGTATTACATGGGGTTGTTTAATAAAAAAATTATGTGTAAAATAAGAAATAAAAATCTTTGTTTCCTTAATTAAGTAATATTTATAGATCAAATTTTATATTATCTTTTTTAAAAAATAAAAATATTAATATAATTAAATTTTAAAATTTAAACTTACTTAAAATAGGAAAAATTAGAAGATGATAAGAAAAAATATGATGATAGCATATGACATTTTTTAGAATCATTTATTATAATAAGGATTTGTCTTACAAATTACAGTGATCCTTACTTGATACAAAATGATTTATTTAATGAACTATAAATATATTTTTTTAATATATAATATAAATAAATATGACAATCTATGCTTAAAAATATTGCATGAACTATATTACATGATTCAAAATTCAACAAATTTGACTAAAAAGTTAATAAAAATAATCCAAATAAGTTTAGAAATATATTGTAGTTTAAAAGTCCTAGAATAAATATTAAATCAACAATATTTGAAATGGTAAGATGTTTCATCAAGTGATGTAAGATGTCTAGCATCATATATCATGTAAGATAGCATTAGAAATGCCATTGCTACCATTATAACAGTATAGCTTATTTTCACGATACGAATAGTTACCGATACCGTTACACAAACTTCCAATAGAATTTTAGATACATATCCGATGCTTCGTAACATCTTATCCGTTCATGTATCGCCTCAACTTTCAAAAAAGCGTACTATCTACCGTCTACAGTAACAATTGTTCGCCACTTGATCATTTGGGGAAAGTTCAAATGTAGAGGCTTAAGAAATAGCAACATCATCATTTTCTATTCTTGGTTACAAGTCACTAGTTTTCGTTCATATAACAAAAATGGCTAGAAGTGAATTACTGGTTGAACTGGGCATTTGTAAGAAGAAAAGGTCTTCAGTAAGTCTTTTTTCTCAGGGTTTTCTTCGTCGATGCGCTGGGTCCCGGTACCAGTGCTCCTACATTGCTTTGGTACATGTCTTTTAATCTGCAGATCACCATCATATTATGATTCAGAATAAAATAATACTATCAACTGGATATGAAGCAAATACAGTTGTTTCTTTAATAAAATTTATGCAACTGACTCGGGTCTTAAAAATAAATAAATAAGTGAAAAAGGGATTTTTGGCTACCTTGGCATGCTGATAAACAACGCAATCACTGATACTCCAAAAATGAGTGGATACACAGGTGCCGGAGTCAATTCCTGCTGAAAAACCCAGGGATAGGGATGGGGGTGGGGGTGATTAAGGTAGGTCAGTGGTTAAACGAAAAATAAAAATCAGGGTAAAATAATTGCATAAAAAAGTAATATACGTTTGGCGGATTTTCTTTTTAGGTGTCAAACTTTGTTTGCAACCAAAAAAAGAGGTAACATGCGTTCCAAAAACATTGATTTCAAGTAATTTTATATGTTAACGGGCTTCCTCACGCCACATCAAAAAAGTCAACATGGTCAAAGTTACCTCAAATCAGTTTCCACATCATCAATTTTTACCAAATTGGGTCAGATCATCTAAAATCACAAATTTTGAAAGTTGGTTACCTTGAATTTAAATTTTTGAAATTTGCCACAAGTACATTACCTTATTGATCTGTTTAAAATTCATAGTGAAGAGGGAAAACCTGTTTATGGTGATCATCTTCAACTTTGTATACCAAGGGACCCACATGAACATGGGTATTTTTCTCCAAATCAACCTCGATCACTTCAGATTCAAATCTGAGAGTACGTTGTGGTAGAGTAGACCGAAGCTGCAGAAGATGTTTGCCCCGAGGCAAACCCTTTACCTGGAAGAATTTTGAAATTGACAAAGGTGACAACGACTCGATATTGGATGGATCGCTAGCCGATCTAATTTCCAACTGTAGGTGCTCGTACACATCTTTGATTCTGCTTCCTTGAACTGTTCCAGTTAATAAAGTTGATTCTGGCTGCTCGAAAACCAAAAAGTCAAATCCCTTGATATCTTCATATCCAACCTTCACAAGCCACACAATTTTTTTACAGATTCAATCTATAATTATTTTTTTATTATAATTATGGTGTGTAACAGTTTATAACTCACCTTGACTTCAACAGATTCTGGGGAAGCGCGTTCAATGTTAGAGGTGCCAAGCCCATTTATTTTTGCTATTTTAATTGTGTAAGATGTATCGGGGTGAAGTCCCCTTAGGCGATAATTTCCTAATGGATCTGTGACAGTTTCCTCATAATAACCTTTAGTGTCAGAACGGGCCTCAACTGAAACGCCTTCTTTTGGTAGACCAGATAACAGAGTAACCACACCCATGGCACTGAAAAAATTAAAATTAAAATGCAGCTTAAATTAAATAGAAAAAAATTAAAAGTTAATTAATGAGAGTAAAGGGATACCTGTAAGCAACACGTGCAGCATGAAAGACAACTTCCGTGGACTCCCCAGACCCAAGTTCAACTGCTTGTGCTGATGGTGAGAAAGCATACTCCTACAAATTGCAAAAAAACAATTACAAATTAAAATGAAAAAAAAAGTGAACTTCTATGAATTTATATAACAATGAAGAAGAGCCTGGTACCTTTAACAGAGGACGGAGATAAAAACTTCCAGGAAATAAATTATCAAATACAAAAGTTCCACCAGCAGCAGATATAGAGTTATTTCTATAACCGTCTTCACCGCTTAATGATAACAAGACCGAGGGAAATAATTCATTGGCATCTTCTTTAGAATGGATATGAACAGAGATTTGACCAAGCTTTTGACACGAAAAGGAATTCGGTCCAATTTTCTTTACATGATAACCAGGCTATTACCACAAAACAAAACAAAATTAAAATTAAAAATGCTGTAAAATCTGAAAACTGTAGGATTGTTCTTATTTTTGAAGTAGCAGTGGTTCAAACCTTTGAAGCTTGGGTATGGTAAGTGATGTCATCATATAGGGGTCCACCAATAAATGAGCCATCTGTGTTTGTAGTTGTTGCAAATGCCAATTCATTTTTCTTGATTTGACCATTTTCGCTATCTCCAGAAGCTATGATTCTAATAGTAACATCTGGAAGCGGGGGAGAAACTGATCCTTCGATGTACAACCCAAGTCGTCCAGAAAATTGAGGAACTGAAGCTTGACAGCCATCTTGTACCACTTTGACCTGATTAAAACGTTAATAATTAAAGTGATGACTGAAAGATTATTGATGATGCATATAAAATTATGTCTCCAGAATTGTTTACCTGATGTTGTCTAGGATAAAATAAAATCTTTTTCTCATTTTCTCCCCTGCAAGACATCATAGACACATGGTATTTCCAATTACTATAAAAATATTTTAGTATAAATTAATAAAACTGCATACGAGTGAAGAAACAGCCACGCAAATAGTGAAGATTTACCGAATATCCTGAGGTGCAAATGTAAGTTTTTCACCAGGATTTGCCCATACGTTGTATTCATAAAGAGCCGCATGTGATTGTTCATTCTCATTGACAACAAATTTTGCAGTAGTGCCATCAAGAACTGTTCCTTCATCATTCAAAATGTCTACCACTAGATGTTTAGGTAACCGGTCAACACCATTTTGTGAGGTCAATTCAACCTTAATTTCTCCTTGGAGTAGATACTTCTCTCCTTTCAGATAGACGGGCTAAAAAATACAAAACAAAAAAAAAGTAAATAAATAATGAATCATGAGAAATTATGCAGAAAAAAGGTAAAAACAGAAAAAAATAAACGACATACAGATGTGTCAGTGGTGTCGATTTTCACAGGTGAGCTCCCAAAAAGAATACAAGAGTTTATAAAGTGAAGTTCATGCACTCCAGGAGATTCAATGCATATGCGCTGAGGACCTTTCTGTAATTAACAACAGAATGAATATGAGGAAAGCAAGGTCAAAGAACAGTGTTGACCTCCGACCTAATGTGTGTTTGTGCTCTAAAATACCTTAATTTTCAGATCCACACGGGAACCATGTGATTGATGCAGATATGCATCTACATCATGAGTGGAAACTAAGTTAACCCAATAACCTTTCTGAACAAAGTTAATCCCTTTAACATCTTCTGTTCCAACATTAAGAGGTATGGAGCTCTGTTCCCAACACCAACTATCTTCTCCAGATGAAGCTCCTTTAGAAAGGTGTTTGACCTAAAAAAGAACACCATAAAGTGAAATCAAATAAATACATATTGGGAAGAACAAACGTATATTAAAATATGATTGCTCTTTATTCATCATCAAAACAATTTGTATATTAAAACTAATTCTAGAGGCAAAACTGACAAGAAAGATATGCAATACCTCAAGCTTATATTTTCCAGGTAAGACATTTTGAAATAAAAATTCACTACTATGTTCAGTCAAACCAACTGTCTGCCTTTCTTCATTGCTTTTAACATCCAATCTCACAAGATCAACAGAAACAGATGAATCACATTTTTCTTTGCATGTTACCGAGCCACCTACATTAACTTGTGCCTGGAATTTAAGAGAGTATACAGTAAGTTATAGTAAAAAGATCATTACTTTAGGACACAGTGAATATACATAGTGGTTCAAAATGATTTTAGAACTGAAGGGTAAGGATTCTGATTTGCTGAGTTGGATGATTGTTACTTTGTAATCAAAATTAACTTGGAAAAAGTCAGAAGAGAAAAGTAACAACAGAAAATTTAGTTTTTTGAGATGTAATCACCTGATAGAATTTCATCGACAGCAATGGACCATTGACATTGACATCAATATGTGGTGGTGAAAATAAAAGATGCGGAGTAGTTTCAGGTTTAACTGCAATGGCCGATAACCGATAATCGCCAGGTGGAACCTGAAACAAATTAATTCCACTTAAGAGATTGCAAATCACATAATGTGCAGTAACTAGTTACATCAAAGTGAACTTATTTATTATGAGGGCGCAATAATCACTCAGACGTCTTAATACTTTTAACTAAATATTCTGTAAGTACCTCAAAGCAGAAATAGCCATCATCATCAGTTTGTTTCATTTGTGGCTTAACATTATCTGGTCCATGAGTCAGAGCCACCTGGAAAAAAGTATAATGCGTGAGTAAACAAAAAATCATGTCCACTGTTTCATAATTCATCACCTTTTTCCTAAAACATTGATTATAGATATAGATACAAGAAACAAAATGAATGTTGGAATTACTTTTGCTTTGTAACCAGAATCAACTGTCTGCACTGAGCCACAAACATCATAAGATACTGCTTTGATATCAGCAACCGATGCCATGTTTGGTAAAACCTGAAAAAAGGTAGCATTAAAGGTGAGCTAGGCTGAGAAAGCACAAAAAAATAAAATAAACAAATATATACATATATATATATATATATATATATGTCGGTGTGCATTACACGTGCTTCAGTTTTATGGTGCACTTACCATGAAGTCAATCAATTTGTCAAATTTGTAGTGCTCCTTTTTTGCTTCAATCAGATACTGTTTAGATGTAACCTGTAAGACAGCACAAAGAGAAAATATTAGAAAAAAGAAGATGCAAAATAGAGCTCCAAACATAAACTAAATAGATTAACTTTATATAGAATAAAAATACAAGTCCAAGTACAAAGTACATAAAATAATTATATGTAAACATAAAAGAATAAAGAACATATCCTTTAAAGCCACCAATAGATCTACTTCCTAGTATAAAGATTGTATGTGCTTGTAAACTAGGATTGAGCTTCTTGTACACATCCTTGTTTCCTAATTAATGTACAAAAATGTCTATATATAGGGTTTAGTCTTGTCAATGGAATTTAAGCCGTCCATAAGTATAATATACAAACACACATACACACACAAACATATATACATATTACATACACAGATCTATATACATACACGACGTATATGTATGTGTGTATACCATTTGTCATGTCTGAACTTACCTGGTCGAGCTTATAATATCCTTCTTTATCAGTGACGGACCTCTCAATGCCATCCACCACAATTTTTACACCATCCACTCCCTTACCATCAGAATCAACAACACGACCCCCAACAGAAAACCCAGTAACCTGCCCAGTTTAGTTAAAGCAATGATTAATTTATCTAAACTAAGGAATTAAACCATGGTGATAATAAACTAGCCCTTAAGCTGGTAATTAACCAATTGATGATTGGACTTTGACCTGAAACTCACAGGTTTGCTTCACTAGGAAGGAACTTTGAGCACAATTAGAAAAAAAAAATCAATATATTGTTGATGTACCTGAAACTTTTCAGATACTGTTGCATGATCATGCTGAACAGTCACAGTGGCGGAGGGAGGGGAAACATCAAAAACTGTATTCTCACCCTTATAGTAAGGTATAAGCTTATAAACACCTGCAGTGTATCACAAAATGAAGTGCAATATTGTAATTAACCAGTATAGAAAACATTTTAAACAATTTACAAAACAAATAATATCATACATAATCATTCGAATAAAAGCTCATCATATGCTTTAGTGAGCAAGAAAAGTAATCAAATTCGTTCGTATATGTGTGCTGTGCCCAAATTAAGAAAAATTAAACAGGCCCCAAGAATTAGCTTAGATGATACACATAATAACCAGGATTCATCTTCAACATCTGAGAGTGAAAATAAGGAATCACAAACAAGTTGAAATTTGTAACAGTATTTATGAGGATATGTCTGATTAAAGGAGTACTCAATCAACCATGTTTTAATCACTACAGAAATCAAGTTAGCCACCTGTCATAGTAGTGATATACTGATACCATAGTAGATTTTTATAGTCCTGACTCATTCACTTATCGATGTGCACACTAGAGTAGTGTTTTATCTCAATTCTCAACAGGTCAAATAAAAAAATAGTTACAAGGATAGAGAGGGTCAAACGGGTTTAACAGGTTGAAAGTCAAAGTCTTTCATAATGCATACATCCTCCCAAGTCCTTTAATACAGAGACTTATACTGTTTTTAATCATAACTAACACAATAACTATTCATTAAAAAATTTCAAAAATGGTCAATAAGTGTGTGGTTCAACCCACCCTGACCCAGCCAATTTATACAAAGATTTATATGAAAAACAATAAAATCAAGAGAATCCAGAATACTACCGCATGGAATTGACTTAAACTTAAATGTTCCATCAACATCAGATGCTGCATGACATAGAGCAGTTCTATCCCCAGATGGGTTACCAGAACCTTGTGGGCAGTGAACTTGTTTAACATCATCAGAGTACAGATAAAAGTGAACCCCCAAAATAGGGTTTCCCTGAGATACCAAGACAGATATTGTGAATTAGTTTTGCTAGTAACCGAAGTCAACATGAAACTACCATGGAAGACTAACCTGTGCAACTACCAATCCACGAATATCATAACCAGAGACAAAAAAGACATCATCAACTTTGATATTTCCGAATCCCAATTCAACCTGACAGTTTGTTTATATTTTAAGCAACTGAGAGTGAGCGGAAACAAACAAAATGGAAATATACGAGAAAGATTATAGAGAAGACAGGTGTATGCATACAACCTCTGTTGAACCTTTAACTTCAATATTCAAGTCATCACGGGATGCACGTAGGTTATATCGTCCTACACCAACAAGTTGCTGTAATTAAGATAATGAAAGCAACCCACCAACATCATGAAACAAGCATGATTTACGTAAAATAAAAACAAGAAACCAAGTCTAAATTTTATGATTATGAATTGTAAAACTAAGTTTTTTATAAATTATAAGTGGTTTTTCTTATATTCATAATAGAGAATATTTTAACCTGGAATAATATTGGTGAAAGAGTAACTTCCAGCTACTGATGTTAAAACAGAAGATACAACATTCCCATTGGAATCCAAAAGCTCAACATTTACATTTGATGGACCACCGTATGTAGATGAACAACTTGCACCGCCAACTGCTCCCACAACTTTTCCACTAATACTGAACCTGCAAAACATACCATACACTAGAAGCTCAACTAAAGTAAAATGCTTTTTCAAGATAATAGATTATTAAGATTAAAATGTATGGAAATGACAAAGCTAGACCAACCCCGTAAATCGAAAATTTATATCTTCGTTGCCATTACAGCCGGTATGATCGACAAGCACAGGAACCTACAGCAGTAAGACATCAGAAGTTTACATTGTGCATTTAAAATAGTCCACCGTGTAAAACACCTGTCAGAGAATGATCTAAAAAAGGTCCAATATAGAGTACTTCAAAACATCTAAAGTACATACCCGATCCGGGTCCCATGACCATCCTTCTGGTCCTTTAATTTTAATAACAAAAGAACCCTGCACCAAAATTATCCGTATTTTAGGGTTATCACCTAAGGTGAAAGAACTAGAGAATAATACAACCTGTTACGAGTACTATACAAAGAAACACAATTGAAAGAAAGCCCCCAGCTTCATAAATCATAATGGTATTTTAGCTATAAGCCTATAATATCAACCTTAATCCATTAAAAGGTTGTCTTAAGTGTAACTGAGTCCCTTGTTAGGGTAATGCTTTGTTATTCTGCTGTATGTGAATCACCATCAACATCCTTGCAATAACACTCCATTGTACACACTCAATATCACAAACTTAATAACGGATGAAAGTGAAAGTAGAACAAGAAATTGACACTGAATACATTCAATTTCTGATAATGTAAACAGAGTATGTACATACCCTTATACAGATATTCAACCGGTGCCTTCAACCGTTACCGTTGTACCGATTGTGAATCGGTGCCTCAACAGTTGTACAACCGTAACCTAATTTTGACTTTCTATATGACTTGTTTGTTTGGGCTGAAATCCAACAAACCACAGTTGTCAACAGCAACCATAGCGCTCGCTATAGCGCGCTATGTAGTGAAGCGGCCTATGGTCGCTATATGGTGAATAGCGACTGAATAGCGAATATTCCTTTTTTTGATTTTTTTTATGTTTTTAAACAGTTTTTTACTTGATTAATATAAATAGGGTTGCTAATAACCCTAATATATGAAGATTTAGATGATTATTGATTATAATTGCTATATATCCTACAATAGTTGAATATAAAATATTTTTAAAACTTTCTACTAGTGTATCGCTAAACGTGAAATAGCGCCCGCTGTTCGCTACGTAGCGTATAGGTGGCTTGTCGCTATTTACCGCTATTCGCTATTGACAACTATGCAACAAACAAACCCAATACTTATTTGACCCAATAACATAGTTTGACCCAATACATAAATACTAGACATAATATTTAAACTTAGATTAAATGTGTTAATTCCCACATGCTTGATAGGAAATAACAAAATATGATGTTAATCATGCAGACAAAAACCAAAGCAACTACCCCACTAAACTACCTAGCTATGCAAGAGAACAAACCGCTGTTGCACCATCTTTCCCCCATTCCCCAACAAAGAATATATATATATTATATATAAACACATATTGACTTGAGCCTGTAAATGTGATTTCTGTAAAAAGAATACAAGAAAATGTTTGCAACACCCAAACACTTGGTTCTGCAATATGCCAAATACAGATTAACAAAAACAATTATCAATATTAACTACAATAGGTGACCTCAAATTTGGGATGGATGGAGTATATCACCTAACTCAAACAGGCCAGTAAAGCATATGCATGGAAAGTGCAATTCTTGATGGGACAGAAAGTAAAAGTACTTTGGTACACCTAACCATAATTTAAGTGTGTAAACGAGACAATCTAGCTAGGGAAATAGTGAGCATGGTTTAAAAAAACGGCCGAGGCGTACGCCTCGAGGCGAGGCGGTAGAAAATCGTACCTGAGGCGACGCCTCAGTTCGGGTTTTAACACGTACGCCTCTAGCTCCGAGGCGGTTCGAAAAAACGTATGAGGCGGTTCGAATGCTGAGGCGGTTGTTTTTTTTAGGGCAAATTTTGGGCGGGAAAATAAGCCAGGAGGGAGAAAAAAAATAAGCGCCATTTTCTCTCTCTCATTTTAGGGCAACTTTATCAGACACACACACGTATCTCTCATTTTCTCCCCATCGCTGCTGTCTTCTCGTCTCCCCATCGCTGCTGTCATCTCTTCTCCTGTTTCTTGCGAAGCTGCTGTAACTCTTCCAAGTCTGAATGTGTAATTAGGGACAAACCATATAAACCATCGCTGCTGGTCTTTTTTTAATTTACATCTCCGACCTGTATTTATTTGTTTGACTTCATGACTGCTTTCAGTTTTCTTTTGTGTTCAGTTAATCAGTTTCTTGGTTTAAAAAAGCGCCGTGAGGGCGCTGCCTTAAGCGCGAGGCGCCCGAGGCGCTGGGCAAAACGCCTCAAATGGGTGAGGCGCCCGAGATACATGAAGCACTCCGAGGCGCCACCTCAGGCTTGAAGCGCGAGGCGAGGCGCCGCTTCATGTATTTTCACGTTTTTTAGCTTTAAATCAGTTGGGCTTGGCCCATCATTTAAACCAATTTGGGCCTAAATCTGTAGTTGAGCTTAACTTGTGAGGCTGTGACCAATTTAAATAACCCTAAATCAGGCATGTAACCATATTTGGGCTTATCCTGTGAGGCTGTGACTAATTAATGAATGTTTAATTATGTTCTAAGCTTTTAACTTCTAAGTATTAAAGTATGTTTTGTGTTTTTATGATTAAGAAGTGAAGTGTGTCATGCATAATACATTTTTTATTATTTTTTTAGTTTTAGCGCCTCGCATACGTGAAGCCCTCGCCTCGCGCCTGAGGCGTTCGTTTAAAAAAGCGCGAGGCGAGGCGAAGCGTTTCGGTCCCAAAATCCGAGGCGCCACGCCTCAAGCGCGAGGCGAGGGCTTCACGTATGCGAGGCGCTAAGCTAAAAAAAGTAATAAAAAATTTAGTAACATTCTTAAAACCTCCCACTAAATGTTATTTCAGTCTAAAAACTCCTCCTTTGAGTAATTTTCACAAAAAACAACTTAAAAAACTGATTTAAGTAAAGAGGAACTGCAATTGGAACTCAAATTCATAACAAAACAGTGAAAAAAACGTGAAAATACATGAAGCGGCGCCTCGCCTCGCCTCGCGCTTCAAGCGCCTCGAGGCGCCTCGGAGCGCTTCATGTATCTCGGGCGCCTCACCCATTTGAGGCGCTTTGCCCAGCGCCTCGGGCGCCTCGCGCTTAAGGCAGCGCCTCACGGCGCCTTTTTTAAACACAGCGTGGCGCCTCGGATTTTGGGACCGAAACGCCTCGCCTCGCCTCGCGCTTTTTTAAACCAAGATCAGTTTCATTCTGGATTTATAGTTAATTTTGTATTATGTGAATTAATTTGTATTAATTTTCATTTGTGTTCAGATTCATTTGCTTTTGTGTTGTTTAAATTTGATTACAAACTTCATGTGTGTTTTTGATGTGTGTTTTTTATGTTCTAGACTTTATGTGGCAATTCCAAACATTTAGTATTTTATTTTTTATAAGATATATATTTTTTATATTTATTGTTTAATTCCGCCTCGGGCTTACGCCTCGTGAGGCGAAGGGAAAACGCCTTGAGGAGCGATTCCGTTCTTTTAAACCTTGATAGTGAGGGCTCATGAACCGGCTCACCATAAGGCTTCACGAGCCTAAAATGTGTTAGGTATCAATCAAAGTCGATACACCGCTGAAACACGCGGACACACACGCGCAAACGAAAGAAAAATAAACGGCACAAGAATTAACGTGGTTCGATCAAGGTGACCTACATCCACGGGTGCAACTATGGATCTCTCTTCATTAGGTGCTACAAAGAATTACAATTACATGAATGAGTATATATAATAACAAGATTAGGGTTAATTAATTAGGCAACCACTAAACATAACAAACTAGGGCTGGCAGCCCCTTGTCCATGTGGCCCAAGTGGCCCGGCCCGAAGCCTTCACAACCCAACAAAATGATCCAAGCTGGCTCATTTGCTTATCCATCCAAGCTGGAACCTGGTAAGCTTGGCTTGACAGCTTAACAAGCCTAAATGAGCCGAACTCACCAAACCTATACGAGCCACATGCCCACATTTAATTTAAATTTGTACTTATTAGCTTCCTAGCTTTAGTTTCTTAGACTTTTCATTGTAATTATTTTAGGGGATAGTTGACCTGTAACTTAACTAAATAGTTCTGTTTTAATCTGTACAAGCCTGTATGAATTTAGAGAAGCATAAAGCCTAAGCCTTAGATTTTTTTTTATCAAATGAGCCTTTAGTAAAGCAACATCAGGCTCAACATAGATCAATTACACCCCTAACCACAATCTATACTATATAATAAATAAATGTTTTTCATGCCACGTGTCACCTCCATATTCAATCTCATCATTTTTCCCGCCTCTCTTATTAAATACACCTATATCTTTTAATAATAATATATTGCTTCGCTATTAATTACCAAAACCACTCCTCTCACAACAATCCACTATTCATAAATGTACAAGTCTAACAGCACATAGTACAAGCAAGCAATGTATGTTTTTTTTTTTTTTAAATTTGAATAGTGACTCATCCATTCAACAACTAACACCTAAACTTTTTTTTTAATATTTTCATTTTCAACCCTTATACTATATATAATATACGCTTTTAGTCCGTTTCATTTTCTATTAATTTCGTTTTCCTTTAATAACTTTCGTTCGTTATTTTTTTTTCCAGAATACAGATGTGCGGCTTTTTTTAGTTTTTTTTTTCAATGTTCCGATATAATTTTTTTTAAAAACGGAGTTGTATTCAAAATGGAGTTTTTTCGTATCGTTGTGTATAGCGAGTGCCGTTACCGTTGTGGTACCGTGACGATTCGAATATATTATGAGCGACCAACATCATTGTTGGTATTGATATTATCGGAACCCATATCGGTATTCGATTTTATGGTTTTCGACGATAATGAACACGACACCCGCCGCGGAGCGCGGGTATAACCATCTAGTTTTTAATAAAATACTAATCTTTATATTAATAAATCTCCTGGCATATTTTGATGAGTGTATGTGTTAATAGATTATTGTATTCCACGAGTTTATTCAACCCGTGTAAAACACGAGTTTTTTAAATATTATTTTTTATTATTTAATATATAACATTATATTTATTCAACCCGTGTAATACACAGGATTTTAACCTAGTATATAATAGTCCCAAAGATGGATATAGGATAAATACAGATTAAGGATACAAACCGTGAAAATTATGAGTGAGTAGGTAGTCCATTTGCGTATGTTATCATACCTTATCATAAACAGGGATGAAGTAGTAACCATTCGGAGCACATTGTGTTCGATCCTTCACCAACCCATCCAAAGTACGCAGCTCAACCTACAGCATGATAAATAACATATTAGTAACCTCAACCGTGAGTTCACATAAAGTTGGGTTGAGTCACATGAGTCCATAAAAGACCACAAGTAAAACTTCATGAATTCTATACGAAGGCTTGTAAACCGTAACCAGCATGTAGCAATTAAGCATATTATAAGCAGTTAAGCACATAAGTAGCGAGATCTTTGCTGTAAGACTGACCTGCGTTCAACTTTTCACATGACATTTTCTTACCAACTAGGTACATAATTTGCCCATTTGGTCATGTTAACAATCTCCATGAGTGGTAAGACAAAAAGACACGTTTTAAATCCAAAAAATCCCAATCAACCCACGACATTTTGGTAAGACAAAATCTAAAGAAGCAAAGTGGTTTCTTCACATTTTAATGATGCTAACCAAACAGCTAGTTTATATGAAAGTTCCAGTAGTTTCATATGAACAATTTCTAATTGCAGTTTTAGGACATCAAGATAGAAAGTTCCAATAGTTCCATATGAAACAGAGGCAGATTTAGTGAATTAATACAATTTACATGTTTAGGTCATTCCAATGCTAATCTGATTTCATGTCAAACCTTAAGTATATAATAACTTCAGCCACTAACTACTTCAAATTGCAGCTCTTAGACAAAAAATCAAGCTTATATAACAATTTTCTCGCACTGAATATTAATTAAAAACTAATTTAAGCTCAAACAACTTGCATACACGAATTCAATTAGAAATTTAGAAGCTATTTTAGGCTCATACCGTGATATGCGAGTAGTCCAATTTTGCATCGGTTGGCATCCTTGAATTGATCAACGACGAGCTCGCCTACGAAGAACAAAAATCACGATCGAACAAGTTAAACGACGCATAAGAAGAAACAAATGAACAACAACTAGAAATTATTCATCAACGATATGCAGATGCCCTAAAACTTCATTTATACAGAGTTCGATGAAGAAGAAATCGGTGCACCTCGACGAAACCACCGCAGCCTTGTATCGCATCGGCGGAAACGAGTGTAGCCGTGTGTATAGTGAAGACGATGAAGAGTAAGTAGCGGCTTAATAAGTTATGGTCTTTAAGCGCCATTGTTAGCGCACACCTACCAGTAGTGAGAACAGATCTTGTGCAGTGTTTGATACTCCGAACAAGATGAATCAATTTGTGTGCATCCAATCAGGCGAGTGAGGTTTCGGCCTGTGTTTGCTCGTGCCGGCCTTTTGAACAAGCTTAGTTAGGGCGGCTTGGCCCATTTCAGTAGCCCATAAGGATATTTTTATAATGATTTCGTCCGGTTCTTAAATCTGGTTTGACTGGTAGACTGATAAGAAGATCGGTTTGATGTCTTTGCTAAGCTTAAAAGTTAAAAAGCATTAAATGTTCTTTGTTATTATTCGTTTGTACCATATGTATACTAGATTAATATATAGTTATTTCAATTGTCGTTATTTTAGATGGTCGACACCTCTTTGCCCTTCTAGTTAGGATCATCGTTTTATTTTCTACTTTTAAGACGTTTTCGTCATTTACTGTTGTTTGTTGCCGCATACTTGTTGGGAAATAAAAGATGATACAAAACTAAGTTCTTTGCTATTGATTAAGGATCACTACTGATGATTTGTTCATAATAGGTATTTTTATCTCAAGAGACACGCTTACCTCTTATGGTAAGTAAATGTTCAAGTTGAAGCGATTTGGTGTCACGTGATGAGTTGATGTTGATGAACAACTTCATACTAATGAAATTGTTACTATTGTAAAAGCTTAACCGATGAAATCAAGTTACTACTAATGGCAACTTGTTACATATGAACACAGAGTTGTTTAGTTGGCTTCCTACTAATGAGGAAGTTAATACCGATTAAGAAGATATGTGCCTTGGTCATTGATGAAGATCAAATAAAGATTTGGAGAATCTTTATTTGGATTAATTTTCTTTTGTAATCTTGTTAAGTATTGATGAGTTATTAATTGATCACTTAGCTATCTTTTATTTAGTTAGGTTGTATATAAGTCAATGTAACAATAAACTCTAATTGTCGTTATTAATTGTATTGTATTGCGATTATGAATTCGTTGTGTTTTGTTGAATTTTTGCAATCAAACAGTTGTTCTTGATTAGTTAAAATACATATATCATTTAGTGTTTTAAATCGATGTGTAGTCTAATGTCATCAAATTCTTTACTTGAAGTTTTGCGCAATTTGTGGTTTAACTAATAAGATAACAAGCACATTATTCCAGACTATCATATTTATTTTGATAATAAGGATGAACTTAATTCCTAATTTACTAATAATTATTGGAATAAGTATTCCACATCATTTAGCTTTTATTCTTACATGAATTGCTTTTGTTGAGATGCTAATCAAACGCCTACGAATGATTGTAAAGCCAATGATTATGGGAACAAAAGTTCATATATGTTTTTGGGTACACGTAGGTTATATATAGTAACATTGATTCACGTAAAACCATCAAATTACAACATTTCTGTCCCATTATAAATTGGTTTTTGGTTAAGAACCAAATATTTATCGTCTAAGGTGAAACACCCTATTTATTCTATATTTTATCAAAGTTTTATATTGTGAAAAACGATCCCAGTTTGACAAAAACCTTGCCATAAATGGCTAAGGTAACTTTTTATTATAATATTGTTTTACATAAGATAATATGATTACATCATATCACATACGGATCTCTAATTCCAACTGTTTTGTCCTCAGGAAGCTTTATTCCACGTGCCTCTTTCTTGCAGTGTTTGAAAAACGTTTTTGAAATAGCTTACGCTAACTAAGTACACTTCGTCGTTCATTTTATCATGAACCATTTAGGTTCTTATTATTGTTCAAGTTTCCCATGCTCTTGGCGCCCCCGTGACCATCTCCTGACGTACCTCCGGTCATGTCATTCGTATATTTTATGGGTGTGCTAACTCCCTCGCAACCATCTTAGGTCGTACATCTGGTCCGAGTATTGGAAAGGTTCTTATACTCATCAGTATAGACCCCTTGCATTTGTCACGAAGACTCATTCATTCCTCAGCCCCGTAGGCTTGGAATCTTTTACTCTTTCAGCCCCGTAGGCCTAGAGTTTCCTTTTCCTTTCTTTTCTTTTTTATTTATTGAGATCCACCTTACAGGCCGGGTATCTCATTTCATTTGGGATCTTGAGTATCTTTGACTCACAACCTCCCAAATGTATCAAGCATTTGTTTTCATTTTATGTATATGCTTGATTTATTTCCCAACCAGTCCTCACCTTAAAACTTCATAACGGTTTCTTCACGATGCATTAAAAGGGTTTATATATAGGAAATATCAGCGGCGTATCCACCACCCCTTTAACATTTCGTGAGTACTCTGTTATTCCATTTTAGGGTTTAGACTCGTTCCATCATACTCATTCATATTTGTACGTATCATCATGCATTTCACATATTCATATTCATCACATATTCATATTCATTACGCATGGTATACTTTCATCTCATATTCGTATTCGTCATATATTGTAAACTGGGGTGATTTTCCTTCCAGAGCAGTACCTCCAACAGAGATGTTCCCAGGAAAGAGTGACGGGTCTAGGAGAGATTTATACATTACTCTTTCCTTAGATAGAACATTCCGTTTGTCAGATAACTACATACCGGTTGGATGTTCTCGTGTACGTTTACTATATTTCATTATTATTTATGAGTCTATAGCCCTAAACATTCTTAATGGTTTCACCATGAAGTACCAAGAAGTTTATATATAGAAAGTATCAGCGGCGTATCCACCACCCCTTGGATACGTCGTGACTACTCTATTATTCCCGTTTAGTATTTAGACTAATCCGTCATTACCCAGTACCCTCGTCATATTACATAACACATATCACGTATCATTTTAAACACATAATTCACGTATTTGTGTCTAGGGTACGGGTTCAGTGTACTTACATTATCCTCGGATAGTTCCTAAGTTCGTTCCTCTAAACTCAAACCGCACTCGTAGCGTACCGTACTTTCACTCAAACACGTCGCACCGGGTCTTCTAATCCTCCTCAAAGTGTGTGTGTATGTGTGTGTGTGAAAGTGATGGTGTGTGTTGATGTTGTTGTGTTTCCATTTTAAACGGCAAATGCTTCTTATTTATAGGCTGAAACTGCGCCCATGTCGGACCGACGTCCAAAACGATATCGGTCCAACGTCCGCATGTCGGACCAACGTCTAAAACCATATCGGTCTGACTTGGAGCTGAGTCATCAAACAAGCGTCACAGCCTCCTGATTTGCTTCAGCAACACATGTCGGACCGTTATGCTTATGATATCGGTCCGACATAACTTATTTTCATATTCTACCAGTCGAAACACCCCATTTTCATATATTATGGCTCCCGTAACTCATTTTGTAGCCCGATATATGCTTTTGCGAATTTTTGGGCGATTTCCGGGCGAATAGTCTTCCCGTTTCATACCCGGTTGGGTTATTAGGCCACGTTTCTCAACCGACACGTGTCCTATCTTATATTTAGGAGTTTTGGGATTTTACATAAGGTTTTTATAGTATATTTTCCAATTACTCCACCACAATGCATCAAAATAGGATCTCAAAGAAGGTTTGAAATATATGTTAGGCATGAATAACTATCTATAATTAAGTACTTGAAGCCATTAACAAGGGATTTGTTTACAACCTAAATTCATTATTTTAGTTTTAATGAAATAGTATTTCCAAATTATGGAGAATAGAAGCAATTGAAAAATGAAATGTCTTGATCCTCAAACTAACTAGAATGAACTAAATATTCAAAAGATAATTCATTTACCAAGATTATAGAATAAATTACCAAATGCATGTATTGACCTAAATAAAGTGTCTAAATAAGATATAACAGTTGTTAATTGTAATGAACTAACTTTCATCTTATGGTTATAATATATTATCTATATGGTAAGGGAGTAAATTAATCAAATGAAAGTTGAAGGTTTGCTCCAGTTATGCATCTTTTTTACTTTTAGGGAAAATAGGTCAAAAATGGATGTGAATGCGGTGTTTGTGTAACTTTTAAAAATCAAATGTTTTGATATGGGGAGGGGGTCTCATTTTTTACACACACTTGTGTGTGTTATAGTTTGAAGAATAAAGAGAGGGGAAGAAGGAAAGGGGCCAAGATCAAGAATTGAAGGTTTTGTGTATGCAATTCGTTGATTCTTGAACTATCTATCTGCTTCTAAACATTCCAGTAAGTTCATATTCTCTATCTCCATCTCTTGAACCTCCATTAATGGAGTTCTTGGTGGGTTTTTGGTATAAAACCCAAATTGATGGGATGATTCATATTAAATCTTGTTTAGGAGCTTTAATATAGTATTGTTGATGTTGGAGAAAAAAGAACTACTTGGTTTTAGCACCAACTTGGGTGAGTTCTTAATGGGTCATTTGGTTGAATTTACTAAGCTTTGATAAATCTTTTGGGAGGACTGAGGTTTGGTTTAAGTTGAGTAAACCATTTTGGTCTTAGTGATGTTTGGATAAATCTTTAACGGGCCAAATGGGTGATTTCATTGATCTTTGATCAATAATGGTGATTATGGGAGGTTAAGATTTGGATTAAGTTGTATGGACCATTCTTGGTCATAGGTGTGGAACATTACTTTACAAATTCATGTGCTTGACCTAGTTGGGATTTAGATTACTAAACAATATGTGTAATTGTTAGGTAATCGAAGTGCTAAGGATGAAGATCAACCAGGTTCGTCTAGCATTAAAGGTAACTGTTTTACACTTACTTAGTAATTGATGTGGTGTAGTGTGTGTGTGTATATATATATAGGTGTGTATATGCTATTCTATTTGTTTATGTGATTGGTGGTATTAGAGTTTATAACTTACACATGATTGGAGTGTATAATTATGTGTTTTGGTATGCATACATGAATATGAGTGTGTGTTGTCATTATTCATTTTTGTGTGTGTTTCTTTGCAAACATTCGGAATGTGGACATATAGTCTTCATGGGTGTTTTGAGGATGTGTTCTTCATGTGTGATTATGTGGAGACATGCCTATCATGGGTGTTTTTAAGGCATGATTTTCATGGGTGTATCTTAAGGCTTGACCTCATGGTTGATGTGACAACCGTCAATTTAGCAAACGTTGATTTCATAATTTGTCAAGTCTAATTATGATTTTATGTGCAAGTTAGAGATATAGTGGATTATGATGTACTTTTTGAATGAACAATTCAAGATAACATGAAAAATAGTACATCAACAGTAAGTAGTAGAGCTACGAGTAAACAAGTATGTTTAATATAAATCAATGTCCCTAACAATCCGTTACGACCCAAAATTTATAATAAAGATTTATTCGAGAGAGTCCAAATCAAGATATGAGCCAAGGCTTACATCTAAGCAATGCACATTCATAGGAATGTGAAGAGATATGTAAGAGAGGTAAGTTATGATAAGTAAGACTATGAGTACATAATCAAACTCAATTAATGTGTTTAGAAGTATACTTGATTAATTGTAGTAAGGATGATATAAATTATATATTACCTATATATATATATATTCATCTTTAACAAGATAACTATTGTTAAATTATAGGATAACTAAACAAGCCATTAATCATATGCCTTGCATACATGTCATGAGTATTTTATAAAATCCAAGAATGCATGAGTAAGTTCATAAAAGACTTGAGATTTTTATAAAAATTATACAAGAATGCATCAAGTCTCCATACACCCACTCATTTGTCCCTACTCTCCTTGTCCTCACCACACACCCTCTCTTCCCTTGTTCTCGGCCGAACCCCCTATCCCACTCCACATCTCTTTCAAGTTTTCCCACATGTTTTCACTATACACACAAACTTTCATGTTTGACTCTCACAATTGAGAGAGTTAGGTATGTGTTTGTCACTATAAATAGAGGCTAAGGGTGAGTGAAAAGTTTTGCACCAACACCACACTACACTCTCCCCCTCTCCCTCTCTTGCTCTCGGCCAAAGACCCCCACCCACACACACTTTGTGTGTTTTGAAGTTTAGCACTTGGAATCACACCTAGAAGCCCCATTTGGTAAGTTAATCGAGTTTTATACACCTTAGCATCCACATTCCATGCATACATATCTTTTACTAGCAATAATATATGATTTTATGCATCCATAATAACTAGAACAAGTAAATATATACATATAACACCCACATAAAATAACACTCGGGTTATGGTGTTCTTTAAAACCCTTCACACCATTCACGTGTTATGTTGAAGGATAAGTGTTCGTGAGGTTATATGATCATGTGTGACTTACCTGGCTAAGTTCAAGGTGGTGTCCTATGATTCAAGAAAACACACGAACGATTATCGTCAACAATGAACGTGAAAAGTGTTAACTAAAAGTATATATATATATATATATATATATGTATATATATAATCAACATATCATGTGCATGCAATCAAACAAGAACCCACACACTTTAAGTTAGTCATAACAACGACATAAAAGTTGGTAGAAAACCTAAAACGAAATAATGTGAAACGAGTACGAACCAGGTAGACATCGTTAATACTAGAGTCAAATAAACCGCTTATTTTTTATCACCCATTTAAAATAAACATGAGTCATATGGGAAATATTAATATAATATTAACCTAAAAGAGGATAATAGTATATAGATATATACTAAACGACTAGTTAACGTTTTGAAAAGAATGGCTATTCAAGGATATTTGCAAAAAGATGAAATTAATAAAATAACTCGGACGAGTATACAAGTGTACCGAGATAATATTTTTAGAACCATAAACCTATTTTATAAAGTAAAACTAGTATGGTTTCGAATGATAAGATGTCTCTTTAAAGTTCAAGACTTGTCACGACAAAAAGCGTTGCATTGATTATTTTTTTGACGAAAATACTTTCTTTATTTACTAGTTAAAATTTGTCAAGGGTTTGAGGAATATACTATTTTCTATACAAGTAAAGAGATTATATTTGTGGAAACGAAGTATTTTGCGTAAAACATCTTAGCTAAAACACACGTTCGTCACCAAAAATATGATAATTGGTAAGGATATTCGTGTAAGAATAAGGATTGAGAAACTTGAAGTAATCAAGGTCCATTTCTTGATACAAAAAGAGATGAAATTAGATGAGTTAAAATAATGAGTGAGTCGAGTCTCAAGAGACATAAGAGTTGTAACACTTAAACGTACACAACGAGAGTATAACTTGGTAACAAACGCATAAACTATTAGCGAACATGCATTCATTATTAATAGATCGTACATAAAACCAAGTCTTGTGGATTCAAGAAGTATTTACTTATTTGTAGCGCTCGAGTAGAACGTACCACTCTATTTACTAACTTCACTCAAGACTCGAGGTGAGTATTCGTAGCCACATTTTATTTTACGTTTTTGGGGGAAAAGCATGCTCAAGGTTCTCTAATATCTATGTAGTTACATTTATATGTGGCCAGTATTATCACTCTAAGTTCCCAAGTATTATGATAACCAATTAACTCAAGAGCCGATGGATTAATATTGATAAACTATCGGAGTTTGACAAACTCCCATCTATGTGATGTTGAACGCGTAAATCAACAGAACTTGTGTGGATGCTTATTTCCAAAGAGTATAGACAAATGTTCCGTGATAAGGAATTTGTAAGTAGGGGCACAACTTCAGGTCAATAGGTTTGGTAATCACCCATGTAATATGTGTACAACTACCAGTAAGATAAATAAGATACTCCTAAGTGCTATCTACAATATAAATAAGATACGCCTAAGTGCTATCTACAGTATAAATAAGATACGCCTAAGTGCTATCTACAGTATAAGTAAAGTGCGACTAATAAGTAAGATACACATAGTGCTTTCAACTTCGCAAGTAAGTAATTTCCAAGTTAAAAATCTACGAACTCACCAACCCTTTGGTTGACACTTTTTAACATGCTTTTCAGGAAAGAAGTAACAAGTCGTCAAGCATCACGCAAGAATAAGAGAACCTTAGAAGACCTATGAATTTAGCCGACCTAATAGGGCTAACTAGCTTAGGAAGTCAACTTATACTCAATTTATTAATTCCAAGAACATCGTAACTATCCGATGATGTAACATGTAATTCTCTATATGTACTATGCGCTCTTGATATCCAGTATTATGTTACATTCATGTGGTTCCGCTTTAGCGGGGTGTGACAGATTGGTATCAGAGCCAATGGTTATAGAGAATTAGATTTTACCTCGTAAAATCTAGACTATAACCTACGCTCGGAATTAAGACGTAAAATAAAATAAAATAAAAGCCATAAGAGATGCATGCATATAGGAACATGTTATGACCTTAGAATGAATTTATGATATATTTATACATGAATATATATTCTTAGAAATGTTGACTGCTCGATCCCATGAGAGCTTAGCAAATAACGACACAGAGGAACCCTCAGAACACACCAGTAGTAGCCGAAGTACGTCCGTATCTAGGAGTTTGAACATTCGCCTGAACGCGGAGCTGCCAATAGCCGCACCTGCAGCATACTTGATGTCTCGACCAATTGCACGAAGAACTTGACCACAAGGAATGTCGCCACCACGACAACCACAACCACAACAACCTCCCCGACTCCCCTCACCACATCACCAACCAAACTCGATTCACGAAGTCGGAGGACCCTCAAACCCTATCATAGGAATTCCTGTTGGAAGGTTACCACCCAGAAGTTGGGAGCGAGACTATCTTCAGGTGGAACGTGTTCGCCAGTTGCATGATGAAGGCTTCGAACACGAGATGCGCCTTCACCACCACCAAAATCTTATGGATCAAGTGATTAGACAACTCTCCGCTACTCACATCGAGTTGCACCGAGCAAGAGACCTAATCAAGGAAGCGGTGTGGGAAATTCAACGTCTCAGAATGAAAGTTGTAATTTAGGGACTAATCGCGTGTGTGTTGTTTTCACTTCTCTTGTATGTCGGACGTCTAGTGTAGGATGATATCAATGTAAACGTGTGGAGCCTGTGCCGCGTTTAATTATAACTATATATGTTATGTAAGGTTTCTAGTATGGAATAATAGTAATAAAGTTTGTGTTATGAAGACTATTGCATATGCATATCTTACATACAAAATTTATACTTTAAATCATACTTATCTTATTATAATGCAGGTATGGCCTCATCATCTGACTCATCAGCCGATGAATCCGGCTATGTCGTAGCCAGACCTCCCTGCCCACGAGCAGCCTATGTAACTGGACCAGACCCGACAAGGACCATCAATCTAAACTTGCATGATCATCCACACGAGCATGTGTTAGGAAAATGCCCCATGTGGCTTCCAGCCGAAAGCAGTGGTACCAAGTCCGATGCTCGTAGTCCCTCCGCTACTCAGAAAGACCTAAAGTCTAATGCTACTAGACCACAGCGCGAGAATACAGTCTTGGCCCCAATGAGGCTTGAACGACTCAAGGCAAGGACAAGAGAGAACGCTAGGAAAAGAACCCATCTAACCAAAAAGGTCACCTTCAAGAACCTAGAAATAGGCGAGCCATCAACTAAAGCCCCGCAAGTGGTTACCCCACGAGAATCCACCAAAGAGTATGTTCAGTTGTATGGGTATTTTGACCGGAAGGATGAAGTCAACGAAAGCCTTGGATGGCTAACATCCCGTGACACTGACATGAAAGCCCGATTGGATTTTCACTCTGATCTTGCTAATGATATGTCGGGACATATGAACAAGTTAGAACAAGACATCATGCAGAACCATGAAAGGACTACTACTGCCAGGAGAGATGCATTCAAAGCCGAGTCGCCATCACTGTAGCACTAGTAGTGTCCATTGCTAGCATTTTCATTCAATTGTACCGCTAAGCGTATGTAACCTAGGGCCAGTATTATCTATTTTAAGTATTTTGTGTGTTCAAGAATGTCAGGTGTTGTACTATCGTTCATGTACTATTGTAATATGCACCCAAATTTTCAAGCTATGAATGGGAAAAATGCATTATGATTAAACGCTTACACTCTTTGGTCCACATAAAATTTAAAATTGATATAATACTTGTGTACATATGCGTGTAGAGAAAATGCCTCCACGAAGGAACGTGCGAAATGCCAACAATAACATGGAAACAGATCCGACGATTTGGCGCAAATTGTATCCCAATAATTAATTGATGCACTCCCTATGTTAGTGGGACAAATCAAAGACGCTCTAAAAAATGACACCGAGAATATTGAGCACAACAACGAAACAAATGGAGGACATAACGAAGAGAATGAACACCGTAAGGGATGTTCATACAAGGATTTCAATGCTTGTAAGCCAAAGGACTTCTATGGTAACGAAGGAGCTATTGGAGCTCTACGATGGATTGAAAAGATGAACAATGTGATTAGGATAAGTAATTCCTTGATGAACAAAAGTGAAGTATGCGGTGTGTTTATTTCACGGTAAGGCGCTCACTTGGTGGAACACTCAGGAACAAACTCGATGTAAAGAAGCAATCGCTGCAATGACTTGGGAAGAGCTCAAGGCTCTGGTTATGGAAGAATACTGCCCCGGAAATGAACTCCAAAAGTTAGAAACGGAATTCTGGAACATAACTATGGTGGGAGCAGGGCACCAAGCCTACACGAATCAGTTTCATGAATTGACCTGCCTAGTACCATACATGGCAGATACTGAAGCTAAGAAGATCGAGAGGTACCCCTCATATCCGCGGGATGGTTACCGCGAATGAACCAACCACCTTGAAGGCAGCCATCCTTTTGGCCGTGTCACTAACCGATGGTGCCGTAAGATATGACACATTAACCGGGAAGGGAATGGGAGGAAAGAGGAAATGGAACGAACGAACGGGAAGGAGAAACACTAGTGAATACGAAAAGAAGTCAACGACTGCCAGGAACTTTGTGGTTGTTACCCACGACAAGAAGTCTTATACCAATCCATGACAAAAGTGCAATCGATGCAACCTTCATCATACAGGCAACTGCCAGGCATGCCCAAAATGCAAGAGAACCGGGCATAATGAGAAGAATTGCAAGATCGACCAAGCATATTTAAGGACTTGTTTTGAATGTGGAAGCCCGGATCACTTCAAAGTGGCCTGCCCAAGGCTAAATCGAGGAAATGGAAACCCCACGAATCAAGCTCATGGAAGAGCTTTTTCCTTAAGAGCAAATGAAGCTCGTCAGGATCCCAATGTTATGATGGGTATGTTCCTCGTAAACAATTACTACGCATCTATACTATTTGACACTGGCGCATATTATCTTTTGTTTCCTATAAATTTGAATCACTACTTGGGCTAGAATCTAACAAGTTAGTTGAAGCATACACTATCGAATTAGCCAATGGTAGATTACTAGAAGCCAATATGGTAATCCGTGGGTGCACAATTAGATTAAACACTCACTCGTTCGAACTAAATCTCGTTCCAATCGAACTCGTAAGCTTCAACGTAGTTATTGGTATGGATTGGCTATCTGAGAATCAAGCCGAAGTGGTGTGCCACGAGAAGACCGTTTGAATTCCCCTACCAGATGGCGAAACATTAACGATTCAAGGAGAAGTGTACGGGAAAGGATTAAGAGTGATTTCGTGCACGCAAGCTCAAAGTATATAAGAAAGCAATGCCAGGTGTTTCTGGCTAGCATTGTGGAAGAGAAAACTGACGATAAACGGTTACAAGATATCCCAATCATGAGAGACTTCCCGGAAGTGTTTCCAGAGGATCTACTAGGACTACCGCCCGCACGACGAGTTGAATTCCGCATCGATTTGATACCGGGGGCCACTCATGTCATAAAATCGCCATAGCGACTAGCGCCGTCGGAAATGAAAGAGCTAGCCAGTCAATTACAAGAAATGTCAGAAAAAGGGTTTATCCGACCGAGTTTTTCCCCCTGTGGAGCACCGGTATTATTTGTTAAAAAGAAGGATGGATCGTTCAGAATGAATATCGATTATAGGGAGTTGAATAAGTTAACCGTAAAGAACCAATACCCACTCCCAATGATCGACGATCTATTCGATCAACTTCAAGGATCGGCACACTTCTCGAAGATCTATCTTAGATCAGGATATCATCAGTTACGAATTCATGAGGATGACATGTCTAAGACAACTTTTAGGACACGTTATGGACACTATGAATTTCTAGTGATGCCCTTCGGACTCACTAATGCGCCTGTAGCATTCATGGATTTGATGAACAGAGTCTGTAAGCCCTATCTAGATAAATTCATAATAGTGTTCATCGACGACATTCTGATCTACTCTGGTTGAAAGGATGAACACGATGTAAGACCCCAACCCGGGCATCCTACATTTGGTTCTCATAAAGGGTCATTTTCATTTAAAACACTTTTATTACAATTCAAACTACAGCGGAAGTCTTTCTAAAACTCATTTATTACTAATTAACGTTATTCAAGTTACCTTGCGAATGCCTGCACACCGACCCGAGTAACGCCGCCTCCCAGCCAAGATACATCAACCCTACGCTTACCTACAAAACAATCTAACGTACACATAAAGTCAGCTACGCTGAGTGAGTTCTAATAGTTTAATTTAAATAAAAACCATCACGTCATGTTCTTCAGTTTAATTCACTCAGAACCCTCCGGTCCTTATAAAATATCCTTACACTTTATTAAAGAATAGATAATCCCCTGTCGTCCCACGTCATCCCATAACCGTTTATCACCCGAGACTCAACCCGTACTACCAATATAAATAATAATAACCGTACAATCACAATGACATAGACCCAATATACTATGCTAGCAACTCATATCCACGGATACACATTAACTCGACTCTTGGTTAACACAACCTACCCAAGACAATAATACATCCGGCCTTAACCAAGGCTCTCACAACTAACAGACACAACCCTTATACACATCACATCACAATTTCTGACTCAATGGTCAGTCTAACTCTACACGTCACATTCAATACGTCACATTAACACTATCTCATACACAATAAATACAACTCATTACTAGCATACAAATTAACACACACACACACACACACACACACACACATATATATATATATATATATATATATATATATATATATATATATATATATATATATATATATATATGCATGCTAACACATACCTCATCACTGCGCCCTCCTCAGGGTTACCCTCGTCAGGGCGTTCGACACACCCCGAGCTCATCATTAACCTGTTAAATAAATGTCACAATTGGTGACTTCCTGAAGGACCTTGCCCTCCACGATCCCGTTGGTCGTTTCATGATGACATCGATCCAAACACAATACCCGTCATGCCACAAGGACAATGACACCAAACATACAACACAAATATAACCATATCATAACACACATCATATACATGACTCATTAACTATAAGCCCGACTCTCCCGGTCCAACCCTTAACATGTCGCACATTAATATCTCGTCTCTATAACTCGCACATTTCTAGGAACACGTCGGAAACCCTACGACTCTCAATTTAAGCAATTTATACTCAAAGCATATTGGTTTACAACCCGTGACCCTTAACATGATTAATTACATTAATACCACGTGAATGTGTGTACGATAGCCCCAAAACAGTAAAACGTTTAAAAGAGGGGGATTAGAAACTCACCGGATACGCTGAGTCCAAGTCCTTGCTCTACAAATCCATCTGTTCACGCTCGAACCCCAAACCTGTAAACGTTCGATCACGTGATCAGATTACGTTCTAAACATGCGTCGATCATGTACAAGTATAAATATCCCTGACACTCGTCTCGTCCGCCCACCTCTTTATCCATGCCAGAAAACATTGTTCCTCATTTGCCAGAATCGGGTCGTCCTTGACCCGTTTAGAACCCACATGCACGCACGTACACTTACCATTCAAAAATCATAACCTCGCTGGTCACACGTACACGAGCCAAATTGCTCATGCATGTATGAATTCTCCATGCAAACTCTAAGCTCGCAGAACCCTAATCGGGTGTCACATGACTCCATCATATTCCTCGTCCATTCCCGTGCACCACCACCACCACGTATCACCACCATGCACCTCCCGTCTGGTACCAACATCATGTTACGTCACCTCGAGTCATCCTCGTATTCCCGACACCTTTCCAGCCGTGGGAAGCCCTCGTCGGGTTCTCTTTTCACGTCGAAACACCAGTACCGCTCTCCTCCCGTCGTACGTCGCCGTGCGATACAACCACAGCAGCCTCAGGCTGCCGTCGAGCACCACCCCTCACAACCGTTGACTGTCGTCGCACGCTACTGGGTATCACCGCTTAGCCACTATCGCCCCGGCCCTACACCCACGGCATCCTCCCTTTCGTCCTTCTCCGCCTCACTCCACCACACCGAACTAGCCGCCGGGTCAGCCACCCCCACGGTTATCGTCACCTGCTGTCCCAGCCACCACCACACTCTTCGTCATCCGCCGTCATCAGCTGTTGCTATCACCATCGCACGCCACTGCTACCACAGTCGGCCACCTCCTCTACTCTCATCCTTACCGTCGAACTCAGCCGAGAATGAACCCTTAGCGGGTTCCCAAACTTGTAACCATAAACACAAACAGGTAGAATAATCAAGAACGAGAATTACCTTAGCCGGTCATGAAGTTCCTCGCTCGTTCGTCCTTTCCGATCACCCCCGCCTTCCGTCGTCTCCTCCCTCTCCCACTTCGACTGCCATCATGCGCACCTAAGCCAATCGGCCTAGGGTTTTCCCCTTGCAAGATATTTAAGTATTTAGACACTTTCATATGGGTCCCTGCGGTTCCAATATGCGCAAAAGTGGTCGGGATTTGCTAACTAATTACTAACCGGGTCCCTCTAGATTTGTTAGACCCGTTTCCATCTCAACTTATGCAACAAATGGCTAATTGGGTCCTCTAATTCTCGAAAATCCCTTCTGTACTCAACAATCTAGGCTAACCATGTCCTTTATTAGAAATTCGGGTTATCCCTTAACCCGACCCATTAGTTATTCGGTTTTAGTGATGTTACAAGTCTATCCCCCTTAAAAGAGGATTCGTCCTCGAATCCTATGTCGGCACAACTCAATGCAAATCATTTCCCTGACTTTACTAATGCATCCAAAATTCTTTTGGCGTTGTTCTTTTACTGTACACCTTAGCGGGTCACCTTACCTTACTACTCCATCACCATCCTTGGTGCTCAAATAAATCCTCTCCATTGCCCGTTTTCAACCTCGGGACTGATAGGTTTCACCTACATATTCTCTCATTACTTGTCTTTCGAAATCTTCACTCTGACGGCACAACACCATCGACTGGCTGCTCATTTATCATCTTTCTCCACTTAGCTTATAAACAGGTTGGTCCACTTCTTCTTGTGTAATCCGGATGATCTCGTCACTTCGACGGTCACCCAACGATGAATCTCCAAAGCTCAGGCACCGCTTCCTTGCTCGTAAAAGTACTTCCCTTGTCCTTCTTTGATAACCCTTGGGAGTTTGTGCCAGCCGCTCTGGTCCCTACAAAATTCCTCTACCAACATATCTCCTTACCTCGCTATCACGTGTTTAATACGCCCCTTTTGGTTAACTCTTTCTACTTAGTAATAGAGTTATAATCATCAGTTCTCAATGATTCCCAAAAGTCCACATACCGCCATCATGCTCTTTTTGAAAGCAAAGTATTTGTGTAAGACCCCAACCCGGGCATCCTACAGTTGGTTCTCATAACGGGCCGTTCTCATTAAAAACGCATTTATTGCAATTCAATCTACAACGGAAGTCTTTCAAAACTCATTTATTACTATTTAACGTTATTAGCTTACCTCATGAATGCCTGCACACCAATCCGAGTAACGCCGCTTCCAAGCCAAGATACGCAGTGCACCGCTTACCTGCAAACAATCTAACGTACACACAAAGTCAGCTACGCTGAGTGAGTTATAATAGTTTAATTTAAATAAAAACCGTCACGTCAAGTTCTTCAGTTTTATTCACTCAGAACCCTCCGGTCCTTATAAAATAGGTTTACGATCCTTTAACAAAAAGTTAACCCTATATTATCCCACGTCATCCCATACCCGTTCATCACCCGGGACTTAGCCCGTACTACCAATAATAATAATAATAATAACCTTACAATCACATCGACATAGACTCAACATACTATGCTAACAACTCATACCCAAGAATACGCATTAACTCGACTCTGGGTTAACACAACCCACCCTAGACATTAACACCTCCGGCCTTAACCAGGGCTCTCATAATTAACTGACACGACCCTTATACACGTCATGTCACAAGTCCTGACTCAACGGTCGGTCTAACTCTACATGCCACATTCAACACGTCACATTAACACTATCTCATACACAATAAATATAACTCGTTACTAGCATGCAAATTAACACACACACACACACACATATATATATATATGCATGCAAACACATACCTCATCACTGCTCCTTCGTCAGGGCATTACCACACCCTGAGCTCATCATTAATATGTTAAATAAATGTCACCGTTGTTGACTTCCCGAAGGACCTCGTTGATATGTTATCATTTATACATATTTTACATACATAATAATCCCGCATTATGGTACTAAATTGAATAATAACCTTGAAATTTATGCTTAAAACACAAATATTTTATAATTGCAGGTTATTCGGTGTTAAAAATACAAATCAAGCTAAATCCTATCAAGAACACCAAGTATTCAAGCTTCTAGAAGGTTTATTCTCTGAGCATTGACTCCCAAGAAGTCAAAATTGGTCAACAAGAGTCAACATGAGCTAAAAGACAAAAGCTGGGAGAAAATGGTGGGCTACACGGTCGTGCATCCCAATGCACGGTCGTGCATTGCCCTTCTCTGCTCTCTACGGCCTGGTACCGTGTCCTCTGTGCCCTGTTTGATTCCTTGGGCCTTTGCACGACCGTGCATTACACATTTTGAGGCCTATAAATAGGAGGCTTGGGTTCTTCATTCCATATCATTCGATAAACCAATCCAGAGCAAAATTACACCTAAGAAGAGAGAATTCTCGTAGTTAGAGTAGAGAGTAGAGGGGCTCTTCCTCCTGGTTTCACAGTAGGGGAGCCTACGAAACTCATCATTACGCTAGTTGTTATGGCCATTCGTGGCTAAAACTTCTTTGTATTGCTAGGGTGAAGATGATGCTTGGTGCATGTTAATGTTTAACCTATTAATGAAGTGGTATGTTTATGTCTTTAACTAATTCGTCCTCAAAAACCATCTCTTGATAGGCTTTTATTATTGTCTAAATTCATCTTTATATTTGTGAGTGTCTTGATTTTAAAGAGTAAGATCATAAAACCCTTTTTAATCAAATTTCCTTTGAAACTAGTACGTCTTAATACGAGCAGAGATTGATAAGCCAGGCTTGGTCTATACTTCTAAGATCGCACTATACGCGATTATTATGCGACCAGGAATTGGTGAACTCATGTTGGGAACGGTATATCTTTATACTTGGTCCCATTGTTACACCGCCTCCCGATGAGTAAAATATAATCACCTATTTAACTCAATATAAAGCATTTTAAGTCCGATGTCTTTATTCAACCCGGAGATGACCATTCAATGGGTTGAGGGTAAATGTTGTCTCTAACGGGAGGAACTACCATTTTTTAAAGAATATAATTTGCAAATCAAATGTCGTGAGGACGAGGCTCTAGCGGTGACCCGGTCACAATTTGCAAATCAAATGTCGTGAGGACGAGGCTCTAGCGGTGACCCGGGTCACAAGTTTGTAGTAGTCATACCACTGAATTAGTTAACTTAACATTATCACGTACCAAGCTGATTCGAATCTCGAAGCAATACATTTCATAATCTGATCATTTTCGCTTTATTTACTTTTCAGCTATTTACTATTCTGCTAGTTACATTTCTGTTTCACACTTCACGCACATTTTTACTTTTATGTTATTTGCTTTACCGTCATTTACTTTTCTGCTTCACAAGCACACAAAACCCACCTACTAATTAATCCGGCTAAACGATAACAAAAGTTGAGTATTGGAACTCGACCGTGTCCATTGGTTCAATACTTGGTTCTTAACTAACTATATTACGCTGCGATAGCTACACTTGTCTATTGTGTGTGTTTTAAGCTAACGAAATTACCATTTTAATTTATAAATTTAAAACCTGATCGTGTGAAATCAATCACCTTAAAAATATATATATTTATATTTTTATATACTTATATCACGACACATCAAGTTTTTGGCGCCACTATCGGGGACACGGTGATTTCAAGAAAATTTGAGTTAACGGATTTGCCTTTTATTTTCCTTCTGTTTTTCTTTCACGCTTTGTTACAGGTAGTGTATGAGGCAAAGTTCTATTACTGGTTTATATCAACCTTTAGCAGAACCTGAAAGATTCTTTCACTGCCGAGTTCGAGAAAACCGTGTTAGAAAAATGGCCATCGAAAACCGCACTATTGCCGAATTTGCAAGACCGTCACTAGACACATTGGGATCTAGTATCACAAGAACAACCGGCGACGCTAACAACTTTGAGATCAAATCTCATGTCATCCACATGATCCAGTCATCATGCACTTGTAACGGATTACCCGATGAGGATCCACATGCCCACGTCGCACATTTCCTCGAGATTTGTGATACCTTTAATCTGAATGGAGTGTCGAACGACGCTATTCGCCTCCAAATGTTCCCTTTCTCCTTAAGGGAATGAGCTAAGGCATGGTTGAATTCTCTCCCTACGAGGTCAATCACCACTTTGGATGATCTCGCCCCGAAATTCTTATCGAAGTATTTCCCACCGACCAAGACTGCTAAGTTAAGAAATGATATCACCACTTTCACTCAAGACGGTGGTGAATCACTATATGAGGCATGGGAACGCTTCAAGGACATTCTAAGGAAATGTCCTCACCATGGGTTAGAGGTTTGGCTGCAAGTATCATCTTTCTACAATGGGCTACATAATCAAGCCCGTCAGACATTTGACGCTACCATGGGTGGCATCTTTGGGAACAAAAGGCCACATTAGGCTTATAACCTCATTGAAGAAATAGCTATGAACAGTTATCATTGGTACAACCCACGGACTAGTAAAGGAACAAGGCAAGGAGTCCACGTCGTCGATGTTGTCACATCGTTATCTGATTAAGTAGATGCCCTGACCACAAGACTAAACCAAATTAGTAAGGGCAAAGCGACACCGGAAACAATAGAAGAAGTGAAGAGCATCACAGCCGACGTCGAACAAGTTGACTTTGTCGGAACAAATCGGCCTCAAAACAACCCTTATAGCAACACCTACAACCCTGGATGGAGGAATCATCCAAACTTTAGCTCGAAAGACAACAACCAAGGACAATCTGGTTTTGGACAACAACAACAGTTTCAGCAAAGACAACCTCAGAACTTTCAACCTCGTCAAAAATTTCAAGGACCCACCAAGATGGGTAATGGGATGAGCCTGGAGGATGCGGTGACCAAGCTACTTTCCGCTACTGAAAGTCAAGCCCTCCTAGCAAATTCTCGTCACAAGCAATACGAGGAAAGGTTTAGTCTACATGAAACTGAGTTCAAGACGCAGAAAGCTACCCTTCAATCCATTGAGACGTAATTAGGACAAATAGCTAAACTATTGTCCAAAAGACAACCAGGATGTCTCCCAAGTAACACCGAAACTAATCCAAAGGCCAACGTAAGTGCTATTACTTTAAGGAATAGCAAAGTCTACCCAGAGCCACATATGCGAGAAGAAGAAGTCCAATCACCTTGGAGAGAGATATTCACCGGAGTGCCACTCCGACCACAGCCCGCAAGTTCATCCACTCAGAAATCACAACCTAGTGTAATCCAACCTCCTACGACAGATCTTCCTCCAATAGTTCCACCAAAAAGAACGTTCAATTCTCATATACCTTACCCAGGAAGGATGGTTAAGCAGAAAACTGATGAGCAATATGACAAGTTCATAGAAATTTTGAGCCAAATCCATGTCAACATTCCCTTCTTAGATATCATTCAACAAATGCCAAAATATGGACGCTTCTTGAAGGATTTCCTCACAAACAAGAGAAACACGGAAGAAGCGATAAAAAGAACAAATTAATGTGTCGCTCTTATCGAAAGAAATCTCCCGAAGAAACTTTCAGATCTAGGGAAATTCTCTTTACCATGTTCTATAGGGCCACTACCAGTTACATATGTGCTCGCTGATCTAGGAGCAAGCATAAATGTTATGCCCTCCACTATGTTTCAAAAGCTCGACATTGGGCAACCGCGACCGGTTAATGCAACCTTTGAACTCGCGGATGGGTCAGTTAAAACACCTATAGGAGTCATCGAGAACTTATTGTTGAAAGTTGGCAAGTTTGTTTTCCGTGCTGACTTTATGGTTTTAGAAATGGGACAAGATTTCTCCGTACCATTAATCTTAGGTCGCCCATTCTTAGCCACTGCCAGAGCCGTCATTGACATGAATGAAGGAATTTTAACGCTCGGTATCGGTAAACAATCAGTAACATACAATATCGGAGGATATGAATGCATGTCAAGTGATCGGCTTGAAATATCTCACTTTATCGACTCAAATCTGGACTATCAACTATATAAAGCAAAGGAATTGAAAAAAGGAAAATCACCCGATCTTACCAAGCCAAAGACACCAGATCCTACAGCAATAGACCTTACCAAGGATCTTGGCAACACTAATTGGATCGATGAGTACTTCGATAAATTACTAAAGCTGAACGAAGAAATCTGAGACACAGGGGAGGTTGTTTACTCCCACCTGAAGAAAGACAGATGCAACACGTACGGGTCGGGCTAAAGACCCATAAATAAATGTAGCGCTTCCCGGAGGTAACTTGATGACCATGAATAAATTGAGAAGTTGGTGCATACGGCAGAAAGCATGGACCTTAGGTTTAGTTTCTCCAAATTTAAGTTTCTAATTACTTCAGCCCCCAGGTATGCCTTCTCGATACTAGGACCTTACTAGCTTTACTACTATCTTTTATTTTCCTTGTTCGTTTTTATGTTTTCTTTTATGTTTCAGGTAGAACAACATCACCAGACCATCTCTCTACTTAAAGGAGTTACACTCCAACTCTACGAGCCTGGAGCCGGAAGCAACATCAAATTTCTAATAAATTCGATGAAGTCTTTGAAACAACATGTTGACAAGCAGCTGATAGGCACAGCCTGACAGCAACAATAAGTTTTGGCCCTAGGTTATACACCAAATTAATCGGGGGGATACCAGTTTCTTTTCCCTTAAAACTCCATGCATTTAAATTTATGCATAGCATTCCATTACATGCATTTGTACATTGAGGGCAATGCACAGTTTTAAGTGTGGGGTGGGGAATTAGAGATTCAGGATTGTTAACCTCAAAGCAGTAAAATTTAACTTGTGGTTTTCTACCCATTTGACTAAAACATTACAAAAACTTACCTTATATAAACCCAAAAAATTTTCAAAAAATAGTTAAACCCTTTTTAAACAAAACATCTTGGAGTTTGCACTTAATTAAATAAAATGAAGACATGACAAGTAGAAACAAATGGAAATTATGCATAACAAATCACTAAACCCTATCCCGTCTGTTTCCATGTGAGAATAATCTGAGTCTTTTCACGAGCATTAGTATCATTATTTTTGCATGCTCTTTCATTTGGTATATTGAGTGTTTATTCGATTGAATTCTATGCATAATTAGAACTTGTATGACTTATACATATCAAGACCATGAACTAGTGGAAGTATGAAAATGATTGAGGCACCTAGGACTTTATTACCCTTATTATCCGAAAACCATAAAAATATTATCCGCCTAGATAACCCTCTGAGCCTTAGACTTTTCTTTTCTAAAATCCATATATCACCCAACCAGCTTTTCACAAACACCGGTTATTGGCTAAATGTCTTCAAAATGGGAAGGTTATCTTATGTTATCATTGCAAGTTCATTATCATCGGGACGACTTTGGAAAGAATCCGTCCTACTCAGAAGAATTGGAATATACAAATGGTGGATGAATTAGGAAAAATCCGAAACGATCTACAGGAAATTCAAAGGAATATTATTTCAAGGAAATTGAGGAAAGAGGAGTACTGAAGAAGTTGTCTTGTAAAAAAAAAAGTTGGTCTTTTACCGGGAGACCTTAAAGAACTGGACATGCATTCTTTCGATTTCAATCTGCTTTCCTGCCTTCACTTCTCAAAGCCTGAATTACCAACCGAACTTCGAGAATAGTTTTTTCAAGCAACCAGTGATGTAAGAAAATGGTGGCGCAAGAAAGAATAATTGCCTCCATTCTGCGGCTTGTCAAAAAGTGCCGCCAAAAGAAGAGCCAAAAGATACGGAGATGTTGAAAATGTGCAACCGGAGCCACGATGTAAAGTGTAGCAAGAATCAAACTGACTCCTACACGTCTGATCGAAGTAGGCGCTGTTAGGCTAGGAGCCGAAAGAACCATACGAAAAGGTAACAATGTGTATTACGCAATAAGGAACAAGTTGAACCTGATGAGAGATCTTGGTCTTGGGAATCTGACCATAAACGAGCCCTCAGATTAGTTATACCCTCACGATCTGAGTTCTGTAGAGGGACCTTTTAGTACTTTCCATTTTAAGCCATGAGGTCGTAGCCGAGCGTTTCGCGATAGCTGTAGCCCTTCAAACCCCTTTAAAACCCCTAAAAATCCAAAAAGATTTTCACTTTCATTTTAGTTTTACTTTAGCCACATTATAACCCTTTAAAGTCCTCTTGATTCATGTATACTACTTAGTTAGTTGGTGGAGACTGGATTTGCATACAAGCTTATAACCATTGCATAATTCAATTCGAACTCGAGTGTTCCACTTAACTTACATTATCCATATATATAACCCTAGAGTTGAGTGAACATTGTGAGTAGTGAGGAGTTTTTGCATAATCAATGTTTTAGTAGGCTTGTCATGGATTCCATCATCTTAAAAAAAGAAAAGAACAAAAATAGAATAAGCAGCTCAAGAGTTATCCTGGAGTCTCAACACTAGTTGAAATTCCATTACCTTTGTAAAGTTTTTAGTTATGGGTGTGATCATGCATAAGTTTGCTTGAGGACAAGCAAAGTTTAAGTGTGTGGTGTTATGATATGTCATCATTTATACATATTTTACATACATTATAATCCCGCATTATGGTACTAAATTTAATAATAACCTTGCAATTTATGCTTAAAACACAAATGTTTTATAATTGCAGGTTATTCGGGGTTAAAAATACAAATCAAGCTAAATCCTATCAAGAACACCAAGTATTCAAGCTTCTAGAAGATTTATTCCTGGAGCATTGATCCCCAAGAAGTCAAAATTGGTCAACAAGAGTCAGGAGGAACTAAAAGACAAAAGCTAGGAGAAAATGGTGGGTTGCGCGGCCGTGCATCCCAATGCACGGTCGTGCATTGCCATTCTCTGCTCCCCACGGCCCAGTACCGTGTCCTCTTTACCCTGTTTGATTCCCTGGGCCTTTGCACGACCGTGCAACCCATTGCACGACCGTGCATTGCATATTTGAGGCCTATAAATAGAAAGCTTTGGTTCTTCATTCCATACACCAATCCAGAGCAAAATTACACTCAATAAGAGAGCATTCTCGTAGTTAGAGTAGAGAGTAGAGGGACTCTTCCTCCTTGTTTCACAATAGGGGAGCCTACGAAACTCATCATTACACTAGTTGTTATGGCCATTCGTGGCTAACACTTTGTATTGCTAGGGTGAATATGATGTTTGGTGCATGTTAATGTTTAACCTATTAATGAAATGGTATTTTTATGTCTTTAACTAATTCGTCCTCAAAAACTATCTCTTGATGACTTTTATTATTGTCTAAATCCGTCTTTATATTTGTGAGTGTCTTGATTTTAAAGAGTAAGATCATAAAACCCTTTTTAATCAAATTTCCTTTGAAACTCGTACGTCTTTATACGAGCAGAGATTGATAAGCCAAGGCTTGGTCTATACTTCTAAGATCGTACGTCTTTATACGAGATTATTATGCGACTAAGAATTGGTGAACTCATGTTGGGAACAGTACGTCTTTATACTTGGTCCCATTGTTACACCGCCTCCCGGTGAGTAAAATATAATCACCTATTTAACTTAATATAAAGAATTTTAAGTCCGATGTCTTTATCCAACCCGGAGATGACCATTCGATGGGTTGAAGGTAAATGTTGTCCCTAACGGGAGGCACTACCACTTTTTAAAGAATATAATTTGCAAATAAAATGTCGTGAGGACAAGGCTCTAGCGGTGGCCCGGATCACAAATTTGTAGTAGTCATACCACTGAATTAGTTAACTTAACATTATCACGTACCAAGCTGATTCGAATCCCGAAGCAATACATTTCGTAATCTGATCATTTTCGCTTTATTTACTTTTCCGCTATTTACTATTCTGCTAGTTACATTTCTGTTACACACTTCACGCACATTTTTAATTTTATGTTATTTACTTTACCGTCATTTACTTTTCTGCTTCACAAGCACACAAAACCCACCTACTAATTAATCCAGCTAAACGATAACAAAAGTTGAGTATTGGAACTCGACCGTGTCCGTTGGTTCGATACTTGGTTCTTACCTAACTATATTACACTGCGATAGGTACACTTTCCTATTGTGTGTGTTTTAAGTTAACATAATTATCATTTTAATTTATAAATTTAAAACCTGATCGTGTGAAATCAATCACCTTAAAAATATATTTATTTATATTTTTATATTCTTATATAACGACACATCACTCGTCCTCCAATATCCCGTTTGCCGTATCATGATGACAACGATACAAACACAATACCCGCCATGCCACAAGGACAATGACAGCAAACATACAACACAGTATAAACATATAATAACACACATCATATACGGGACTCATTAACCAAACCCACACCTTACACGCGACACTAACACAACATAACCCCACTTGCAATCATAACCCTTTTAATTTCAAGCCCGACTCTCCCAATCTAACCCTTAACATGTCACACATTAATACCTTGTATCTATAACTCACACATTTCTAGGAACACGCCATAAACCCCTACGACTCTTAATTAAGCATTTTATACTCAAAGCATATTGGTTTAGAACATGTGACCCTTAACCTGATTAATTACATTAATACCACGTGACTGTGTGTACGATAGCCCCAAAACAGTAAAACGTTTAAAAGAGGGGATTAGAAACTCACCTTTGCTCAACGCACTTCGTTCTCTAGAACTCGGTAACTTCTTGTGCTCGCCTTTCGAACACGTGCCTATTACACACAACACATGAGTCAATACGTGACTCAACATAGAACTAAACTCGCTTAACTACTCGGGCATCACACCTGGCTAACCCGCCTTCGCATGATACCATGCAAGACCCGTACCCCACGTGGTTTCCCATGCATGCACACGCGCCTCATGTTACATAAAAACTCCCACCAAACATCTAACGGTTAATTCCGGTAGCAAATGTGGTTTCCGGCTACTCCCACTAATAACCAGCACCGCTAACCACACAACTCAGCCGCTCATAGCCTTTGGTCTGCACCACTCCGCCGTTGACAGTCCATCGGACTGCTGTCGTGGCCACCCGAAACAACCACAGTCCCCGCCACGTCGTCACAGTCGTGACCCGCTTCTCCTATGCGCGCCACCCCGCCTCCGAGATCACCTCAGCCAACGTCGCACTGCCCTGGCCATCCCGGGTCATTACCGGCTTCTCGCTATGCCACCGCGTCTACCACTACGATTGCCATCACACGTTGCCACCCTCACGCCGCTCCTTCATAGGTCGTCGTCGCCCCTTCCTTGTTCAGTTCCACGGCCGCACACCACCAGTGTTCACTGCTACCACAGCCGATCACCATTTCCTTCCTCATCCAGATTTCGTTCACCATGAACAAACACAAACCCTAATCGGGGTTTTCAAACAATCATACAAACAAACACGTTAAAAAATGAAGGAGTATTACCTTAGCGCGTTATGGAAGCTCCCCTTCCAAAACATCACGCGTTACCTCCTTTGTCCGACCACCGTTTTTGTCAGCGTCTCCCTCTTGCGGCTCCCTTATGTTGCCGTCAACTCCCCTAGACCGATTATGGTCTAGGGTTAGCGCAAATGTGGTATTTAAACCACTAGGATTTACATTCGGGTCCCCATATTTCCATCTCGTGCATTCTAATCTCAAACCATTCTTTTTAAATGACATTCCGTCTCTTTTTCGTCATTTTAAACCCACCTCGAATGGTAACATTACTAATCCCTTTATTCAACAATGAGTCGGGTCGCCTACTAGCCCGAACCATTATTTAATAAATTTTGAGATGTTACAATTTGCTTAACTTGACATTCCACAGGAACCTGCCTTAAACTAGTCATATATTCACTAGTGTAGGTGTTCCCTTTCCAGTCATATGTGTGCAATCTTGCACATATTTCTCCAGAATCATGCTTCCTCGTTGTCTTTCTATCATAACAGCCCGATTACCATCTGCGTTTCATCCATCAAGTATGAAATTTAAGTCCGTCCTAGCATAAGCCTCGGCTATCCATTGTCTTGTGCGGCGAGAAAATTCTTACTCTCTTATCTCCCACATCGATTGAATCTTCCATCGGATTGTATCTGAAAAGACCATTTTGTCACCTCGTTACTCCGCGCTGAAGTCTTCAGCGTCGTCATCTCGATCACATCATAGCTATCTCCGCTCAAGCGTTCATGTAACATTTTCATCATCATTCTCTCAGCTCCACTCATTGGCTTCATGTTCTGAATTTTTGAGATATAAGCATAGGCATCTCATAAGAGCACCTCGTCGATCATCTATAAAATATTAAAGTTCTTTGCTTCACCTCTATGTATTAACATCGAGAAAACGTCAAGATAGAAATACTTCGCATCAATCGTGCTACTTACCTGTCCTATGCACGACTAAGCGTGTACTACAAGGACACACACCGACGCAACAAAACTACATAATATACAATATCCTACTGATGTGTTGTAAAACACATGTTTTTATGCTCATTTTAACCCGTTTCCCTCGGTTTTATCAGTCAAAATATTATAAAGCTGATACTTAATGATATTCTTGGTGAAAATATAGGTTTGGTCGATAAACCGAAGAATTTGAAGAATAAAAGGGGGCCGGAAAGAAGCGGGAATCAAGAATGGAGATGAGCAATAAAAGTATAAAATAATTCTGGATTGTGCCAGAAGTCGGACCGACTTCTGCTACCATGTCGGTCCGACGCGCTATTTAAAGACAAAATCATTGCATAATCATTGAGCCGTAATCATTATGGGTGGCGCCAGCCCTAGTCGGACCGACGTCCACCCCCTGTCGGTCCGATATGCATCTAGTCGGGCAAAAAGCCCTAATTCAGCCCTTTTAAAAGGTTTGATCGACATTCTTTGGGGGGATCGATTGTTTTGAGGCTGTAGACGACCAGAAGCCTTGCAGAATGGGAGCTAGAGATCATCTGGATTAAGAGAGTTTGCATCTTTTCGGTTTGAAATCATCGGTTTTGCGTTCTTTTTCCTATTTCAGTATTTTACTTCGAGTTCTAAACATGTTTCCAGTATATTTTGGTTTGTTTCTCAGTAGTATGAGTAGCTAAACTCGTTGCTACTTAGATTATGATGAATATTGGCATGATTTGATTGTTTTCAGTTTGTTTATTGATCGTATGACGAAAGCTAGTGTAAAGACTTCTAATTTAATGTTTATGAATGTGTTTGAATACTGATATAATACTGATTTTGCATGAGGTTATTTCTCTTGAGGTTTTATTTGAATGCTTTGTGTGTTTTGAGTAAGATTTCAGGTTTCCGGGTCATATACTTTGTGTTTGTGATCTAAACGATTAGGCCTGTCATTGTAGTAGGTTTATGAAGTCATAAAAATCAGTGTTTTACCAATCTTTAGACCAAGAGGAGATAGGTTGTCGGGTTGTCTTTTGGTTTGGCGATTTGGGTAGCAATTGCACGAGAGTGAATTGTCCGAGTCGTTTTTCATCAATTGAAATTTAGTGTCATAAACAGTACTTTGGGAGTTTGCTCCTTGCTCTTAGGTCTGTCTAGGATAGTGTAACAGCCCTAGTTTTAGAGCGCGAAAGAATTCACGAGAATTAAAAACTTAAATAAGAAAAGAAGGGAAGCGGGCTTGGGCCGGGGTGTATGGGCCGAAAGGGGCAAGGGTCGAGCCCTTATAAGCCTCAAAATCAGCCCAAAACCCTCACTCCCAACCTCATTTCCGAATTTCTAGAGAAAGAAAGTGAGAGAGATTCTAGAGAGAGAAAGTCCCGGTTTTTGAATTTGAGCTCATTGGACCGTAGGCATACGTATTTGGAACGATTAGCTGTGAAGAAGAAGCGTTTACAGGTAACCGATTCTCCTAGATCTGAGTTTTTGTTCGTTTTTGGGTTTTTCGGGTTTTGGAGGAAAATGTAACGTTTTTACGGATTAGACTGAAGGAAAAACATAGATTTAAGTTCCTTAATGAAAAGCAAACGTTTTGAATGTAAAAAAGTTCGGGATCTTGACGTGATCAGACCCGGATGCGAAAGTTAGGGTTTTTGTGAGGAAGCAGTTCGTGCGTATTTATCAAGTACGCATGAAGCTGATACTGCGTACTTACCAAGTACGCAAGAAGAGGATCCTACGTACTTATCAAGTACGCATGAAGCAGGTACTACGTATTTATCAAGTACGCATCAAGTAAAGCCTGCGTATTTATCAAGTACGCATGAAGTAAAGCCTGCGTACTTATCAAGTACACAAGAAGCAAAGTCTGCGTACTTATCAAGTACGCAAGAACAAGGCTCTGTGCACTTGCCAAGTGCGCAAGCATCAGGTCTATGGGTATGTATATATATATATATATATATATATATATATATATATATATATATATATATATATATATATATATATAGCTGGATTAGTGAAGTCGGTATGTTTGCCTAGCCAGAAATAGTGAAACCATTTAGCGTCGAGTTAAGTCTGATACGTGTCTATTGTTATGATTGTTCAGATTGTGTTAGATCCAGTAGACCATTGCAGCTAAGATACCAGGTGAGTTCTAATCCCTTTTTTGCCTGCTTTAGGGGTGGTGTGCATACTTAGCGTAAAGCGTTTATTATATTTTATATATTATAAACTGAAGGGAAAAGCTATGTTTTAGTGAAAAGTTTAAAAGAGGCAAAAGTACATTTTAGTAAAGTATGATTATAAGCGTTTATTATATTTTTCACATACATAAACAAAGGCATAATATAAGTGCCGGTATCTTTTCAGTAAAGCAAGATATATTTATGGCAAGTGTTTATTATATTTTTCATATACATAAACAAAGGCATAATATAAGTGCTAGTATCTTTTCAGTAAAGCAAGATATATTATTTGGCAAGCGTTTACTAAATTTATTATACATAAACAAAGGCAATAATATATGTGTTAGTATTTTCAAGTAAGCAAGATATATCATTTGGCAAGAGTTTACTATATTTATTATACATAAACAAAGGCATGGTATATGTGTTAAGATATATTTCAGTAAAAGCAAAGGTATTTATGGCAAGCGTTTACTATATTTTTATATACATAAACAAAGGCATAATACATGTTAAGTTATGAACGAGATTTACAGAATGTTTTATGAACAGTAAAGTGAACAGTTTTCCTTCGGGAATGTGTACCAGCTATAAAGGTCCTTGGGACAGATGTTACTTGTACAAGATGTCAGATATGGGTTCTACCCATTAGTAAGAACCTTTGGGTTCGCTAACGGTTGTACAACTGGGATGAGTGACGACGGTTGCTCGGGAGGTCCACGCAACCTCCCCGTAGTGTTAAGCGGTATTGTCGGTTCATGGTCGTTGATCATGGGGGCATTGACCAGGGTATTGTCGGTTCATGGTCGTTGATCATGGGGGCATTGACCAGATACTCGTCGGTTCATGGTCGTTGACCATGGGGGCGGTACAGTAGTGACAAGGAATTGACGGATAAGCGGTATTGTCGGTTCATGGTCGTTGATCATGGGGGCATTGACCAGGTAACCAGGTACTTGTCGGTTCATGGATGTAAGACATGAGGGCAGTACAGTAAAGAGGAATTGATGGTTTATTATACGTTTTAAACTGTTTGAAAAGCAAAGTGTGTTAAGTTTAGCCTTATTGGCAATATATATGTTCTAGTAAATCTTTTGTATAATTGATTTAAAGTAAACGTTAGAACTCACTCAGCGTTGCTGATTTTTAGTATGCACACCAGTTAAGTGTAGGTGGCAGTAGATGGAAGTGGATGCTTGGTTTGGCGAGAAGAGTTACCCGAAGATCAGCATCTGGAATCTTGTTTATGTTTCTTTTAATTATGTTGATTAAGACTAGTTTCAGTTGTATTTGACAAGTTATGTTTAGACATGTATGTTTTCGCTGTGTATGTTGAAGTTTTAAATCGTTTCCGCTGTGTTTATGAATGTCTTATGTTTAAAGTTCTATGTGTTGATGAGTAAATCCAATAAGTGAGGCCTCCCGGGAAAGGGGCCTTACAGATAGTCTATGAGTATAGAGCGGTTGAGACCGAGAGGTGAAATCGTTATCTAGTACGTGGTGTTCTAGGTTTTGGTGAGTCCGAGAGGAAAACCAATTCCTTGATGGTGAGCTTAATCCGACCCTTAGGATAGTTTGGGTGTGTAGGTGAGTTTGAGAGGAGATCCTGCATGTCTTAGTGATTCCCGAGTCAGTCTATCTTTAAAACCGGTGTCATACAGTCAGTTGTCCCAAAAGCAGTTGATTCAGTCAATAGGATTCCTGGTCTAGGTGGTGTTTGTCTCATAGTTGGTTGTTGGTTGCTTGTTTTAGTTTGTTTGGTCTGCTTTAGTGTCCTGTTTTCGTCTGTCAGTGCTTCCGTTTGTCTAAGCATTTTTGTGTCCTATTCAGTCTTGAGTTGAGTCGGTATTTTAACTGTTAAATTAAGTTGCATGTTCTAAAATTATAAAAAAAAATAGAATCATCTTTTGTGTTACATCGGTTAGGAGTCAATAGAGGTTCAGTATCGAGGGCCGCCGCCTTTTGTGTCCACTGATCGATAACTCAGGCTTACTTACTTTGCTACACGCGATCGGTACATTTTTCGTAGTGTGTGATCTAATCGTGAGTTCATTTCTAAATTTAAAAATTGATTAAATTAATATAACATTATCACACATCAAGTTTTTGGCGCCGTTGCCGAGGACACTTTTTGGCGACTTCGAGAACGACCCGAGTTGGGGGTCTAACCGATTTTTGTTCATTATTTGCGTTATTTTTTCTTTCTCCTTTATTTTTTTAGTTACCTTTAGGAATAATTAGCATATTTTATTTATTTCTATACTTATTTTTCTTTTTGTAGTGTATGCTACATTCCCGTTGCACTCGTTCCACAGGATCTGCTGAGTTTGCTGCTCTACTTAAGCCCAAGTGTTTGTGCCGGAAGAAACCTGTTAAAGTGACCGTTGAAACGTATTCTAAAGAAATGGGCAACCAACCAGCATGAAGAACCGTTTCTGATTACGCTAAGTCAACCGACGGTGGCGTACGTTCTAGCATCACCCAACCCACTCTCATCTCACTAGGTTCCAAGCGTTTGAGGCCAACTTTTGGCAATTTTCATCCCATATCATGAGCACCATCGCTACCAATGTCCGATTCCATGGGAATTCTCATGAGAACCCCCACTCTCATCTCACTAGGTTCAGTAGGATCTGTGACACCTTCCGCCTTAACGGTGTCACTGAGGATGCAAAAATGTTGCGTCTATTCCAGTTCACTCTGGCAGATAAAGCCGCCACTTGGCTTGAGTCCTTACCCAATGGTTCCATCACCACTTGGGCTGCTATGAAGGACAAATTTGTTGCTAAATACTACCCCCCTTCTAAGGTTGCTCACCACAGAAGTTTGATCCATGCTTTTAAGCAACAGCAGGGGGAGAGTTTTCACGACGCGTGGGAGAGATTCAAGGGGTTGTGTAATGATTGACCGTGTCACGGTATTGAGGATTGGTTCTTGGTTGAGAAGTTTTATAATGGCTACCCCATTGCTAGTAGGGGCAGTTAGATACCGCTGCAGGAGGGAACATGATGACAAGTAAGTCCCCTGAGGAGTGCTTTGATTTGTTTGAGGATATTGCTATGACTTCTTACCAGAGTCCGCACACTGAGAGTTCGCAGAGAGGGGCCATGCATGTTGATTCGACTACAGTCTTAGCAGCACATATGGAGGAATTAGCTAGGATAGTGAAAGATTTGCAGGTGAAGACGGACAAGAGCTGTGAGATATGCAAGGGAGGCCATAACACTGCTGATTGTCAAGCGACCCAGGAGCAGATGGAGTACTTAGGAAATCAAAACCGTAACAACTCTTACGGTAATTCTGGATGGAGAAATAACTCTGGCTCCAATTGGAGGGGTAATCAGAACTAGAGTTTGTTTAAGAATTCAGGTCAGGGAAGCGGGGAGAAGAAGGACTGTTTCGATGAGATAATGGATCATTTGCGAGAGCGTGATGAAAAGAAATATCAGGAGAATGCAGTGAAGTTCAAGGAGCATGAGACGATGATTCAGAGCCAGGGAGTAGCATTGTAGAATCTAGAGAGGCATGTTGGACAGATAGTTGAGATGTTGAAGACTAGAAAAGAGGGTAGTTTGCCTAGCAACACAGATGCAAACCCTGGCCACTCAAGGCAGTTCGCAAAGGCAGTGACCACTAGGAGCGGCCGAGGTGCCGAGGCTAAGAAGCCGGCTGTAGTCAATGATGAGCTAATCGATGAGGAGATCATGATGGAGGCGGATCCTGGCAAGGTGCAAGAGAGGCGGAGCCTAGCAAGTACAGCACATCCACATGACTCCACTAGAAAAGCGACTGAGACAACTGTGAGAGAGTATAAACCCCCACTTTCATATCCCGGTAGGCGCAGAAGAGATAAAGAGGACGACCACTATTAAAAGTTCCTTAGCATGCTACGAAAGCTACACATTAACATCTTTTTTGTCGAGGCTCTATCTAGTATGCCCAAGTATGCAAAGTACCTCAAGGATATGCTGACGAATAAAACTAAACTTGAGGCACTTTCCACCGTGGTGATGAATGAACGGTGTTCCGCGATTATCGAACCCAACCTTCCACAAAAGATGAAGGATCCAAGGAGTTTCACTATCCCTTGTGTTATTTGTGGGTTATCTGTCGGCAACGCTCTTGCTGACCTAGGTGCTAACATCAACCTGATGCCCTACTCTGTCTTTAAGAGGCTAGGCCTAGGAGAACCACATCCGACGCGGATGAGTCTTCAGCTTGCCAATCGATCGGTTAAGTATCCGCGCGGTTTTGTTGAGAATATGTTGGTTAGGTTCAACAAGTTCATATTCCCTATGGACTTTGTCATCTTGGATATGGACGAGGATGAGCACGTTCCTCTTATTTTAGGCCGTCCATTCCTAGCTATCGCTCACGCGATGATAAATGTATTTAGCGGAAAGCTGACCCTTGGTGTGAATGATGAGAAGATAAATTTCGACGTGAATAAGTCCATGAAGCACCCGAGCAATCAGAACGATACACTCTACTTCTTAGAGTCGATCATGTCACATGTAGGAGAGTTCTTGAGTGATATTTATGGGAGAGATGCGTCAGATACATAAATCCTAGTCAGCGGGAGTGGCGAGATTGAGATAACAGCAGCAGCCATTGATGACGGCTCGAGCCCTTTAGATAGTGAGGTTGCCAAGGATCCTACCAGATTCGAGGAGATTGAGAGGAGTGATCCTGTAGAGAGGCCGTCAGTTGAAAACCCACCGTCTCCCTTAGAGCTTAAAGAGTTACCTTCTCATTTAGAGTATACTTTCTGGATGATGAGAGGAAGCACCCCGTGATTATTGCTTCAAATCAAATGGGAGATGAGAAGGAGAGATTGATTGACGTGCTAAGGGAACATAAGCATGCGATTGCTTGGAAGCTGATGGATATCAAGGGTATAAACCCTTCCTTTTGCACACATAAGATCTTGATGGAGGATGATTTTAATCCAGTAGTGCTAGGGCAGCGGAGACTGAACCCTAAGATGCAGGAGGTCGTGAAGAAAGAGGTGATGAAGTTGTTGGATGCAGGGTTGATTTATCCCATCTCTGATTCTGCATGGGTTAGTCCGGTGCAGGTTGTCCCCAAAAACGGGGGGATGACAGTTGTGGTGAATGAGAAGAATGAGTTGATACCGACGAGGACGGTCACTCGATTGAGAGTATGCATAGATTATAGGAAGTTAAACGATGCGATCAGATAGGACCACTTTCCACTACCATTCAATGATCAGATATTAAAGCGTCTGGCGGGACAACAGTTCTATTGCTTTCTCGACAGTTTTTCCGGTTATTTCCATGTCCCTATTGCACCCGAGGACCAGGAGAAGACCGCTTTCACGTGCCCCTATGACACGTTTGCTTACCGATGCATGCCCTTTGGGCTATGCAACACTCCAGCTACTTTCCAGCGTTGTATGATTGCTATCTTTCATGACATGGTCAAGGACTTCATAGAGGTCTTTATGGAAGATTTCTCGGTTTTTGGGAGTTCCTTCGACCATTGCTTGAGGAATTTAGGGAGGATGTTGGCACGATGTGAGGAGACAAACCTGATGCTGAATTAGGAGAAGTGTCACTTTATGGTGAGAGAGGGCATAGTGCTAGGGCACATGATATCACGTGTGGGCATAGAGGTGGATAGAGCTAAAGTGGAGACGATCTCTAAACTTCCACTTCCGACATGTGTGAAAGCGATTAGGAGTTTTCTTGGCCACGCCGGCTTCTACTGGCGATTCATTCGCGATTTCTCTAAGATGGCGAGGCTGATGACTCAGTTGTTGGAGAAATATGTACCTTTCATGTTTTCTGATGAGTGTTTGAAAGCATTTGAGTTGCTAAAGGGCAATTTGGTTGATGCCCCTATCATGGTAGCCCCGGATTGGTCACTTCCGTTCGAGCTGATGTGCGATGCGAGCAATTTCATATAGGGGCGGTTTTAGGACTGCGGAAGGACAAACACTTCCATCCCATTTACTATGCCAGTCGGGCCTTGAATGATGCTCAAGAGCACTACACCACTATGAAGGATGAGTTGTTGGCTATGGTGTTTGCATTCGATAAATTCAGGTCCTATCTTGTGATGTCCAAAACCATCGTGTACACAGACCACGCCGCAGTGAGATACCTTTTCAGGAAGTAGGACGCTATGCCACGCCTTATTCGTTGGATATTGTTGTTGCAAGAGTTTGACAAAGAGATTAAGGATAAGAAGGGGGTAGAGAACGTGGAAGCCGATCACTTGTCCCGATTAGAGAGTGCTGAGACGGGACACACGGGTGTCCAGATTGATGATCAGTTCCCCAAGGAGAGTTTGAGTGAGGATGATTGCCTTGGTTCGCGGATTACGCGAACTACCTAGTTGATGGCACATTGATGAATGGCATGACTCACCAGCAGAAGAAGAAATTCTTTGCAGATATTAGGCACAACATTTGGGAGGATCCGCATTTGTTTAGAGTAGGAGCGGATCAGGTGCTTAGGAGATGTGTCGCTGAGAATGAGGTTGAGAGCATTTTGAGACAGTGCCACGAGGGTCCCACTGGAGGTCATAATGGGGCCACCTACACGGCTAAGCGAGTGTTTGATGCAGGTTTTTATTGGCTGTCGATATTCAAGGATGCTCACACGTTTGTTAAGAGAGTTGATGCATGCCAGAGGATGGGGAACATCTCTTCTAGGAATGAGATGCCACAGAACCCGATCCATATTGTTGAGGTGTTTGATTCTTAGGGGTTGACTTTATGGGACCGTTCCCGTCATCTCGAGGGAATAAGTACATACTCGTCACGGTGGATTACGTTTCTAAGTGGGTGGAGGCCGAAGCCCTACCCACGAATGATGCGAGAGTAGTTGTGAGGTTCTTGAGAAAGTTGTTTGCTAGGTTTGGAGTGCCAAAGGCACTGATCAATGATAGAGGTACCCACTTCTGCAATCACAGATGGAGAAAACCTTGCAAAGATATGGGGTCACCCATCGACTTGCAACGGCTTATCATCCGCAAACTAGTGGGCAGGTAGAAGTTAGCAACCCTGGGATCAAGTAGATCCTAGAGAAAACGGTTGGATCGAATAGGAAGGACTGGATAGATAAGTCAGATGATACACTTTGGGCTTTGCGTACGACATTACGGAAAAGCATGTCATCTACCGTTGAGTTAGAGCATCGTGCATACTGGGCACTCTGCACCGTCAATCTTGATGAGCCTAGGGCGGGGGAGAGCCGGATGTATGAGTTGCATGAGTTAGAGGCGCTGAGGGATCATGCGTATATGAGATATTATGACTATAAGTTGAGGACTAAAGAATTTCATGATCGCCACATAAAAGGTGGTAAGGAGTTTGAGGTAGGAGATCGAGTGCTATTGTTTACTTCCCGGTTGAGGTTATTCCCGGGAAAGTTGAGATCTCGATGGTCGGGCCCGTTCACAGTCATTCATGTTTTCCATATGGGACGATAGAGATCGAGGGAGAAGATGGAGCCAAGTTTAAAGTAAATGGGCATAGATTGAAGCACTACATCACCGGCCAGGTTGCGGAACGCTCAGTCGAGGCGGTGCGCCTCGACCCGCCACAAAACTAAGTGTGAGGAGGAGTCAGGCTGAGGACTCATTAAACCAAGCACTCTCGGGAGGCAGCCCGAGCTGTATAATTTTTGTTTTAAGTTGTATTATTTTAATTGTATACCCTTTTCTCTTTTATTTGTATTCTAACCGTTTACCGAGTCTACACAGGTCACACAGCATAGAAAATGAAGAATCCGAACGCATAGGTAAGCATAAACACACTTTTGCAGGTAAAGAAAACTGTTTTGGAGCCCAAATTTATGAAATCGGCAAAGAAAAGTTACTGGAATTTGGATAATATCGGATCGAGTTACACCACATGTCGGTCCGATATGGAGGACCCCGCATTTGAGTAATCACCACCCATTACAGACCGACATCCACCACCATAGCGGTCCGCAACACTTGAGAAGAGGAAAAGTCATGAAACCCACGCCGGACCGATATCCAAACACCCGTCAGTTCAAAATGAATACACGGGCGGGGTTTTAAAATCTCCACTTCGGTCTGAATTCAACCTTTTTCCAACCATTCTCCAACACCGCTGCCACCGCTCACCACCACCTACCTTCACCACCACTCACCTATGTCACCACTGATACCTCACCACCACTCACCCCGATGATCGGAGCTCACCCTGGCTACCCACCCACCTCTGCTGTCACCATAGAAGCACCTACCCAACGCTCTTCCACCATCATCTCAGGTACACACCATTTCCAGATTTCAAAATAGGTTTACACATGTTATATTGCTATCGTGGGTGTCTATATTGGGCATCATTTCGTCTTACTGACTGATTTACAAAAATTAGGGTTTTTAATTAGGCATCGGACCGACATGCAACCCCATGTCGGTCCGTCATGAATGGTAAGAACGAATTGTAAAATTAGGGTTTCAAGTTTAGGCATCGGACTGACATCACACCCCATATCGGTCCAACATGCAGGCTCATGACAAAATTGTGGTTTGTTACTTGACTTTAGCCTGTGATTTCAAAATCAGTATTCGGTACTTGTACACTATACACTTGTAAATATATTTTCGGTAATTCCCTTGTAAATAAACTCACTTTCAACAGTAATGTTCAATTGTGTAGAATTTGTTGTTGTTGTGTAATAATTTTTGCAGGTATGGCTTCGAGTTCATCCGCCAGGCCCGCCAAGCGTGCCCGCCGTGCGCCAACCATTCGATATACGTGAAGGCGGCTGCTTGATATACATGAGCCGCAGTACGAGGAGCTTACACTCGAGTTTTTCTCCACCTTCGTTTCCCACTCTGGGAATTTCACCGACGAGTACGTGGTCCAGTTCGTGCTTGGACGCACACAGTACCACATGACCATCCCGCAGTTTGCCATCCACATGGGTATATTCACCGCGGAGGAGACCACCCAGACGATTTTTACAGAGAGCCTTCGCTGGATTTTTAGGGAGGCAGGACTAGTCGCCATCACTTTGTAGACACTACGCGACTGCTGGGTCACCATTGCTGACGACTCTTTCACCCCCAGCATTCCAGCATCGTACATCCGTGATCCGGTACTTCTATTTCTCCATCGGATCATCGCCTCCACTATTATGGCGCGATTCATGGGGATTGAGAAGGCTACCGAGGGGGACCTCTTCGTCCTCTACTACATAGTGACAGGCCGCGAGGCCAACCTTGCCACCATTTTACTCACCTCCCTCGCCAGGACACGTAGTTACGGCCAGGGATCGCGTTCATGTCAGGGCGTCTACGTGTCCCGTCTGGCACGTTCTTTGGGAGTCTTCACTGCTCACCCGCCCGCTACACTGACCTTGGGCCCTCCGGTGTCTAGGTATAGATATGAGGATATGCAGCAGATGGGCGTTTGCCAATTTGATGAGCCTAGGAGGTTTGTAGATGTCAGACCCGTCCAGCTACATACACCACCACAACCAGGAGCTGATCCCGCAGAGATTGCACCGATTGGGAGGCCATCACCACGACAGACACGGCCATTTGCCCAGCCTCGTGCCGAGAGACCTCCGCCAGTCACACTAGAGAGTCTTCACGTTTACCATTTGGCCTTCAGAGACGAGGTTTGGGCAGAGTTACAGGCACAGAGGGGGATGCTTCAGCAGATCATTGACCATTTTCACATCACCCCTGCTGCCCAGTCACCACCACCGTATTTCGGGTTTGTTATTGTATTTTGTACTTTCTTTGTACGATGTATAGTTCTTTTGTATTGATACTTATCTCTATATCTATAGCTAGCTCTTGTATTCAGGTACGGTCTGGTGAACGGTAGGTTGATTGTATAATTGTATTCTCATGTATTTTGTAAATTTTGGTATGTAATTCAGTTATGTATATCTTGTATGTTGATGCTTGGTTGTGTAGTTTCATATAGAGAATATCAGACGACGTTGAACTTGGAAATGACAATACTACGCACGCGTCTGGGTACCATCATCATCAGGGAAGTTTGACTTTTATTTCAACTTTATCTTTATTTTTATTTTTTATTTTTATCTTATTTTTCGTCCTTCCTTAGTGTTAGTTTCTTTTTATCTTCTTTTCCAAACACATTAGGGACAATGTGCATCTCAAGTGTGAGGATGGGGGATTTCGTAAAGTTAATAAAATAATAATAATAAAATCATTATTAAAAAAAAATTAAAATAAAAAAATATTTTGTTTGTTTTTGCTTGTCCCGAGAGCTTTCACATACTATTTTTATACCCGGGCATACAAAAGACCTGTTTCGGTGCGATGTAAACCAAGAGTTTTAAGCGGGCTAGGTGTGGGTTTGCGTTTCCTTAACGCGTATTCTCCAAGTATTCGGGATTAAGTGTTTTCAGCTAGTCGTTTTTCGGTAATAAAACTATTTTGGGATGCCTGGGAGAGTATAGCAGACTAGACGATAATAATTGTGCATGACTTATGTCGGTAACCCAATTCCACATGCTACAATGAGATTTTGAGCCTTTGCATATTTATTTCATATTCACTGCTTTTTGTTTGATGTGTGTATTACCTGCATGATTTGTCTGGTTAGAACTTGATTGTCTTGATACATTTCGAGACCCTAGGTTTAGACAGTACACAGAAATGATCTAAGGCATTAGGATTTAGCACTTTCTTTTTATTAGTCTTTTCTTTTGTTTATCCCTACCTGAACATTAGCCCCTAGTTAGCCCTTTTGAGCCAAACCCCCTTTCATTTCTGAAACCCATGCAATACCCCCTTAGCCTTTGCAGCCTTTTACTTTTTAACCCCGTAGCACTGGTCTGGATTTATTAAGTCTGTTTAGTCTGTAATAGTAAGAAAAATAAAGAAAAGAAAGAGTGTATTAAAAAAAATTAAGAGAAAATCACAAAATAGATTATTCCAATAAATAAGTGTGAGGATCAAAGATCGTCACAGTTTAGCATAGTTTTGTTTTATCTTTTCATGTTCTTCTGTCTTAAGTTCATTAGTCCGGACCGGTTTCACCTTAGCCACTCAAAAATTTCTTCTCCGTACCCTGAACCCTAGCCTGACATTACAACCCATAAAGACCTTGTTGATCTGTGTGTTTTCTTCACATTTGGGTGAAGATTTGATTGATTCTCAAGCATATGACTTAGGCATTTCATTGGCAGGTCTGAGAGATAGAATAGGATTGGCACATCTTTTTCCAGCCACAGAAATAAACAGAGAGGAGAGAACTCTTGTGAGCTTGAAAGAAAGTGAAACTTGATTAGGTGTGCCCAAGTTTTTCTAAAAGTTAGGTCCTATCTAGACTAGTTGGACTATAAATCTAATGACCGTTGTAAAACTTGGGGAGTTGTTCATTGTTATTGGACTTCGCGACCTGTTCTTGGCTTTAGCTTGAGATTTTTGTATTTGTGTGATTACTTAGTTGGATGTACTGATTTGGGCTTTGCTTAGGTACAAGCTAAGTTCAAGTGTGAGGATGTTTGATGTGTTGTAAAACACATATGTTTTTATGCTCATTTTAACCTGTTTCACTCAGTTTTATCAGTCAAAATATTATAAAGCTGATACTTAATGATATACTTGGTGAAAATATAGGTTTGGTCGATAAACCGAAGAATTTGAGGAATAAAAGGGGGCCGAAAAGAAGCGGGAATCAAGAATGGAGCTGAGCAATAAAAGTATAAAATAATTCTGGATTGTGCCAGAAGTCGGACCGACTTCTACTACCATGTCGGTCCGACGCATTATTTAAAGACAAAATCACTGCATAATCATTGAGCCGTAATCATTATGGGTGGCGTCAGTCCTAGTCGGACCGACGTCCACCCCCTGTCGGTCCGATATGCATCTAATCGGGCAGAAAGCCCTAATTCAGCCCTTTTAAAAGGTTTGATCGACATTCTTTGGGGGGATCGATTGTTTTGCGGCTGTAGAAGACCAGAAGCCTTGCAAAATCGAAGAATGGGAGCTAGAGATCATCTGGATTAAGAGAGTTTGCATCTTTTCAGTTTGAAATCATCGGTTTTGCGTTCTTTTTCCTATTTCAGTATTTTACTTCGAGTTCTAAACATGTTTCCAGTATATTTTGGTTTGTTTCTTAGTAGTATGAGTAGCTAAACTCGTTGCTACTTAGATTATGATGAATATTGGCATGATTTGATTGTTTTCGGTTTGTTTATTGATCGTATGACGAATTCTAGTGTAAAGACTTCTAATTTAATGTTTATGAATGTGTTTGAATACTGATATAATACTGATTTTGCATGAGGTTGTTGCTCTTGAGGTTTTATTTGAATGCTTTGTGTGTTTTGAGTAAGATTTCAGGTTTCCGGGTCATATACTTTGTGTTTGTGATCAAATATACTTTGTGTTTATGATCTAAACGATTAGGCCAGTCGTTGTAGCAGGTTTATGAAGTCATAAAAATCAATGTTTTACAAATCTTGAGACCGAGAGGAGATAGGTTGTCGGGTTGTCTTTTGGTTTGGCGGTTTGGGTAGCAATTGCACAAGAGTGAATTGTCCGAGTCGTTTTTTATCATTTGCAATTTAGTGTCATAAACAGTACTTTGGGAGTTTACTCCTTGCTCTTAGGTCTGTCTAGGATAGTCTATGAGTATAGAGCGGTTGAGACCGAGAGGTGAAATCGTTATCGAGTACGTGGTGTTCTAGGTTTTGGTGAGTCCGAGAGGAAAACCAATTCCTTGATGGTGAGCTTAATCCTACCCTTAGGATAGTTTGGGTGTATAGGTGAGTTTGAGAGGAGATCCTGCATATCTTAGTGATTCCCGAGTCAGTCTATGATTAAAACCGGTGTCATACAGTCAGTTGTCCCGAAAGCAGTTGATTCAGTCAATAGGATTCCTGGTCTAGGTGGTGTTTGTCTCATAGTTGGTTGTTGGTTGCTTGTTTTAGTTTGTTTGGTCTGCTTTAGTGTCCTGTTTTCGTCTGTCAGTGCTTCCGTTTGTCTAAGCATTTTCGTGTCCTATTCAGTCTTGAGTTGAGTAAGTATGTTAACTGTTAAATTAAGTTGCATGTTGTGACAATCCGACTTTTTAGGTTAACCCCGTTAACTATTCCGTTAAGTTTCTTATTAAAAACTTAACCCCGTTAGTCAAATCTAACCCCAAGGACTAATTCGGTCACAAATTTAACTCAAAACTGCAAGGACTAATTGGGTAATTAAACCAAACTGAATAATTTGACTCCCCAAAGTCAAAATTGACAAATTTGTATCCTGTTGACTTCTTAAAGTCAAAATTAGACTCTTTGATTTCCAAATTCGCGAGTTATAACGGAATTGAATCAAATTCTGTAATTGATGAACACCTAAATGCTTTAACCGATCATCATTAAGCCTTAATCATACTCATTAATAGAATTAAACGCAAATAATGATAATCATGTTCATAACCGTCGGCCTCGTTGTAATCGATCACCAAATTCGATTAATCCTCGTATTCTACTCTCAAATCAATCGCCTGCAAACCTCTTACGAGACTATCAGAAGATTTCCCACACACCAGCCGCGCCGGAGAAGCAACTAGAGACGACGAGGATCAACCCGCAGCCGTCGAACCCTGTCTTACTCGTGCTCTGTCAATCCGATATTCAACCAGGTAATTGAAACATTCTTTAGATTCGTTTCATGCTATAGAATGAAAGCCCTGTCCTAATCAGGGCTTACATTATCGATTTAATCAAAATCCGATTCTAGGGTTCTTAAGAAATCGGATTTGGGGCTTTTGATTTAAGGCTCATTCTCATCGCAATTAAATCATACCAGTAGTTTCGGAATGCTCAGTATAATGAAAACCCCCTGTCAATTGAATCAAACAACATCAAATTTTACAAAATCAGATTCTGGAATTTTATTTGAAAACGTTTTAGTCAAACTATAACCTAGACTCAATGTTAATCCAATTAAACAGTATGGTTAGAATCGCCTTAATCAACCCTATGAAAGCCCTATGTTAATTCACGTATGTAACATCGAATCTGTGATGAACCGATTCTAGGGTTCATCACGTATTGAGTTTAATCGAACCCTAATCTAGACTTAACCTCAATCAAATTAAATTATATAGTTAGATTCTCAGTTCAATCTTTGTTAAAAATCCCCATAAATTCATCAAGTTTTAATACAGGATTTAGTCGAATCAAATCTGTGTTTTTAACCCGGAGTTTCGACTCTGTTTGAATGAAATTAACAACCGAAATCATAACCATTTTTATAATTGGTTACATCATCAGTCTCGCAATCATCTAAGCATCAAAACTCCTATGAATTCTAACCTTATTCGCGATCAAAATTCAGTGTTTGGGACGGGATTCGATCTGGGTATGTTTGGGGAAGGAAATCTCGTTGGGCTTGGTTGTTAAAAGAAATTGGAACTGGATATATTCGCGATGACCCTAGCGGGCGGAGTGGTTAGAGCGATGTGTGTGTGTGGGAGAGACCCGGGTTCGAGACCGGGCTCCCACATTCATTTTTGAAACAGTTTTCTGGATTTTTAAATTAATAAAAATCAAACCTTTTAATATGGTATTATTATATAAATGGGTTTTAACCCGGAAAACAACCCGTAGGCTCGGGTTTGAAATATTAGTTATTTTTAAAAAATATTATACCCGCTCTTATTAGTTATACATTATTATTATTAATAAGTAAAAATATATATATATATATATATATATATATATATATTATTTTTAAACCGTAAACGCGTGTGAAACAATATGTTTATATTATTTTCGAATTGTAACTCATATTATTAAATAACATATATTTATGTTATTTTTATATAACCCCGTGAACCAATCGAGACTAAATAATAATTAGTTATGTTAACCACTCGTATATATATATATATATATATATATATATATATATATATATATATATATATATATATATATATATATATATATATTATTTATGTCGTTCGTCGCGTAAAGTAATTCCTGAACCCGTGGACACGTTCGTCCACTCTCGTTTGATTAGAGCGGTTCCTTAAGACGTTCTTTCCTAATCTCGGTCACGATTCCTTTATTCGTTCCTAATTTATATATTTATAATTTTAGGACATTCGTAGGTCTTTTGAGACTTACACTCGTGGTTCCAAACTTACTTCTAGTGTGAACTACCTCTAACGCCAATCAGGTGAGTTTCACGGCCCCTTTTTACCTGTTTTACTATTGGGGGAGAAACATGCTTACACACAAACGTATTTTACTTGTTTTCCTGTTGAGGAAGAAACAAACATGAAACACCAACTATCATACTTTTACTTGTTTTCCCCGTGGGGGAGAAACAGGTACGCAAGCAAATATTGTTTTTCCCGCCAGGGGAGAAAACATGACGCAACTATTTGATTATGGTACTTTATATGATATCACTGTTGAGACTAAGCGTAACACACTATCACAGAAAGTCCTCATCTTATTTCGAACCGTTAATATGGATCTTAGCGAGGTAATGTTTAGTAGTACTACTGGGTTTGACAAATCCCACCCGCGTTAGTCGCGCTAACTCGATTGGATATCGAACGGGTGAAATGTTAGCCTACTCACATTGGCCAGAGTTGATAGACCTGGCAGGAGGCATACAAACACAATCAGCTTCGGTTGCGAGCGCTTTAGTAAAACATGAACATAGGTTAGCTACCTATATATATGCATATTGAAAGTACATAATCTGGCAAACACACTCTTATTGTAAACTTGAAACCTGTGAACTCACCAACCTTGTGTTGACACTTTTTCTTACATGTTTCTCAGGTCGCTAAGGCACAGGTTGCACACTTGGGACATGCATGGAGTCCTACTGTCATATTATCCATTTCAAACATTTGAAACAGTTTACTTATTTACAATGATTGACGCCGATTGCGTGTAATTACTTTTGATTTCATATTAACGTTTACGCTTCCGCATTAACTCTGAACTTTTATGTTTTGACATTTCAAGTCCCATATAGTGTCGTTTGATGTAACTAATGACTGAGATCCTGGTGTGTCACCTTCCAAACGGTAAAACTCCGTTAGTTGAAATTGGGGGTGTGACACATGTTCTAAAATTATAAAATAAAAATAGAATCATCTTTTGTGTTACATCGGTTAGGAGTCAATAGAGGTTCAGTATCGTGGGTCGCCGCCTTTTGTGTCCACAGATCGATAACTCGGGCTTACTTGCTTTGCTACACGTGACCGGTACACTTGTCGTAGTGTGTGATCTAATCTTGAGTCCATTTCTAAATTTAAAACTTGGTTAAATTAATATAACATTATCACACATCACCTACGTACGTACTAGTATCCCACCTTCTAACTTGCATGAAGTGCACGTAACTAGCTAGACCTGAGTAAATTTACATGCATACATTACGACCTTCGACACGAACCAGTTCAAAATTCACGTTTATGTATATGCACGTCTATACAAGTCTACTCACACCATCCAATCAACCACGTTTTAGTATCACAACAAAATCACTTCTTAATTCCAACTCACGCCATTTTGAATGCAATCACACAGTCACACCATACACACATATTCAACTATTGTAAACACAATCATACGTCGTTGTGAACACAAGTATCACCACTCATGTCCAAATCACATCATGGTAAAGCAAAAGTCAATATCAAGACCCAATAGTCAACATTCAAGTCAAACACCACACTACATAAGGGTCTACTCAGTCCAACGTTAAGTCATCCCGCAATGTCTCGTGATAGATGTCACTACCACCTATCATTTGGAAATCAAACATCTCAAACAATGCTCGTTATTGCTTGACCACCTCGGTGTATCTGATGCACCCTCCTCTGGTCCTTCCTGCAACAAAGCTCTCTTAACCATCACAAGTGGTCGGTCTCTCAACCGTGCAGGTCCACGTCCTAGAAGAAAATCATGTACAACCGACACTGATCTCCTGCACTGCTTCGTCTTTCCAATCACTGCTCCACGCGGTATGTCGACGACCGAAGCTCTAGTCACACCTGGCGCGAAAAGCACCAACATCACCCCACCTCACCATCAGCTCTATCTGCGGCAGTCGTCGGCTTAACCTATCGATCTGCATTCCTCTTAGTAGGAGTTCCACGCTTGCCCAATCTCGTACGCTTTGTCTTAGTCACCTAATCTTACTCAAGATAGAACATTAGAGTGATTACTATGGGCACAAATTCAGAATATGAGAGTAATCATAGACCTCCAAATCATGGTTATCAAATGCAATTTGGTGGTCCACATCACTGCTCAATACTCACACTAACTTTCTACCTTCATGCACATCGGATGCACATGCATCCCACACAACTCACATAGAACCACAAAATAATCTATCAAGTTCTCATAATAATCACAGTTACATACCACATACGGTTACACATAACATCATTAAACCATGCCACCAAACCAAACTATCTAACATAACGCAATTAATGCTACTCCACATTAATTAACTCACAAAACATGATTTTACCAAATCACACCACACAACAGCACATAGCACATATCATGTTCCCACACGGAACCATAAATCACCTACTCACACCAATCGCTTTACCTAGTGTAACACTACACAAATGGTAAATAATAATTACTGTTCAACTCGAAAGACGTACCTCTTGGCTTGCGGTTACTCGTGGTGGCATTCGTTTCACCCTCGTCCCATTTTCAGTTTAAGTTAAAGTATTTTATTTGTTTAAAAATACCAGTTTTATCTTAAACCACAACTCTGATACCAACTTGTAAGACCCCATCCCGGGCATCCTACAGTTGGTTCTCATAAGGGGTCATTTTCATTTAAAACACCTTTATTACAATTCAAACTACAACGGAAGTCTTTCTAAAACTCATTTATTACTAATTAACGTTATTCAAGTTACCTTGCGAATGTCTGCACACCGACCCGAGTAATTTCGCCTCCCAGCCAAGATACGTCAACCCTACGCTAACATGCAAAGCAATCTAACGTACACACAAAGTCAGCTATGTTGAGTGAGTTCTAATAGTTTAATTTAAATAAAAACCATCACGTCATGTTCTTCAGTTTAATTCACTCAGGACCCTCCGGTCCTTATAAAATATCCTTACACTTTATTAACAAACAGATAATCCCCTGTCGTCCCACGTCATCCCATAACCGTTTATCACCCAAGACTCAACCCGTACTACCAATATAAATAATAATAACCTTACAATCACAACGGCATAGACCCAACATACTATGCTAGCAACTCATATCCACGGATGCACATTAACTCGACTCTGGGTTAACACAACCTACCCAAGACATTAATACATTCGGCCTTAACCAAGGCTCTCACAACTAACAGACACAACCCTTATACACATCACATCACATCACAAGTCTTGACTCAATGGTCAGTCTAACTCTACACGTCACATTCAATACGTCACATTAACACTATCTCATACACAATAAATACAACTCATTACTAGCATCCAAACTAACACATATATATACGCATGCTAACACATACCTCATCACTGCACCCTCGTCATGGCGTTCGACACACCCCGAGCTCATCATTAACCAGTTAAATAAATGTCACCATTGGTGACTTCCCGAAGGACCTCGCCCTCCACGATCCCGTTGGTCGTGTCATGATGACAGCGATCCAAACACAATACCCGTCATGCCACAAGGACAATGATACCAAACATACAACACAAATATAACCATATCATAACACACATCATATACAGGACTCATTAACTATAAGCCCGACTCTCCCGGTCCAACCTTTAACAAGTCGCACATTAATATCTCGTCTCTATAACTCGCACATTTCTAGGAACACGCTGTAAACCCTACGACTCTCAATTTAAGCAATTTATACTCAAAGCATATTGGTTTAGAACATGTGACCCTTAACATGATTAATTACATTAATACCACGTAAATGTATGTACGATAGCCCCAAAACAGTAAAATGTTTAAAAGAGGGGGATCAAAAACTCACCGGATACGATGAGTCCAAGTCCTTGCTCTGCAAATCCATCCGTTCACGCTCGAACCCCAAACCTATAAAACGTTCGATCACCTGATCAGATTACGTTCTAAACATGCGTCGATCATGTACAAGTATAAATATCCCTGACGCTCATCTCGTCCGCACACCTCTTTATCCATGTCAGAAAACCTAGTTCCTCGTTTACCAGAATCGGGTCGTCCTTGACCCGTTTAGAACCCGCATGCACGCACGTACATGTACCATTCAAAAAGCATAACTTCGCTGGTCACACGTACACGAGCCAAAGTCCTCATGCACGTATCACTTCTCCATGCAAACTCTAAGCTCGCAGAACCCTAATCGGGTGTAACATAACTCCATCATCTTCCTCGTCCATTCCCGTGCACCACCACCACCACGTATCACCACCATGCACCTCCCGTCTAGTACCAACTTCATGTTACGTCACCTCGAGTCATCCTCGTATTCCCGACACCTTTCCAGCCATGGGAAGCCCTCGTCGGGTTCTCTTTTCACGTCGAAACACCAATACCGCTCTCCTCCTGTCGTATGCCACCGTGCGATACAACCACAACAGCCTCAGGCTGCCTTCGGGCACCACCCCTCGCAGCCGTTGACAGCCATCGCACGCCACTGGGTATCACCGCTTAGCCACTGTCTACGCAGCCCTACACCCACGTCATCCTCCCTCTCGTCCTTCTCCGCCTCACACCACCGCACCAAACTAGCCGTCGGGTCATCCAACCCCATGGTTTTCATCACCTGCTGTCCCAGCCACCATCACACTCTTCGTCATCCGCCGCCGTTAGTTGTTGCTATCACCATCGCACGCCACTACCACCACAGTCGTCCACCTCCTCTACTCACATCCTTACCGTCGAACTCAGCCGAGAATGAACCCTGAGCGGGTTCCCAAACTTGTAACCATAAACACAAACAGGTAGAATAATCAAGAACGAGAATTACCTTAGCCGGTCATGAAGTTCCTTGCTCGTTCGTCCTTTCCGATCACCCCCGCATTCTGCCGTCTCCTCCCTCTCCCACTTCGGCTGCCATCATGCGCACCTAAGCCAATCGGCCTAGGGTTTTCCCTTTGCAAGATATTTAAGTCTTTAGACACTTTCATATGGGTCCCTGTGGTTCCAATATGCGCAAAAGTGGTCGGGATTTGCTAACTAAATACTAACCGGGTCCCTCTAGATTTGTTAGACCCGTTTCCATCTCAACTTGTGCAACAAATGGCTAATTGAGTCCTCTAATTCTCGAAAATCCCTTCTGCACTCAACGATCCAGGCTAACCATGTCCTTTATTAGAAATCTGGGTTATCCCTTAACCCAACCCATTAGTTATTCGGTTTTAGGGATGTTACACACGAGCAACATTTAAAGACGATATTAACATTAATGAAAGAAGAGAAATTGTACGCAAAATTCTCAAAGTGCGAATTTTGGCTACGGGATGTGCATTTCTTGGGTCACGTGGTGAATGAGAAGGGAATTCATGTAGACCCAAGTAAGATTGAAGCGGTTAAGACGTGGGAAGCACCAAAAATGCCTTCAGAAATCCGATCATTCCTAGGATTAGTAGGATACCACTGACGATTCGTAGAGAATTTCTCAAAGATCGCCCAACCCCTAACCAAGCTGACACGGAAAGATCAGAAATATGAATAGGGACAAGAGCAAAAAGAGGCATTCCAGTTGTTAAAACAAAAGTTGTGCGACGCACCCATATTAGCACTTCATGAAGGCAATGACGACTTTGTCGTCTACTGCGATGCTTCAGGACAGGGTCTTGGTTGCGTCCTAATGCAACGAATTAAGGTGATCGCCTATGCGTCACGTCAACTCAAGGTTCACAAAAAGAATAATACCACCCTTGACCTCGAGTTAGGAGCTGTCGTGTTTACGCTAAAGATTTGGAGACACTATTTGTACGGTACTAAATGCCTTGTTTATACCGACCATAAAAGTCTCCAACACATCTTGGATCAGAAGATGCTAAACATGCGATAGAGAAGATGGGTAAAGCTACTCAATGATTACGACTATGAGATCCGATATCACCCAGGAAAAGCAAACATAGTAGCCGATGCTTTAAGCTGAAAGGAGAGAGTGAAACCTACCAGAATTCGTGCACTAGAAATGACCATCTAAACTAGTCTGAAGGCTAGAATATTAGATGCACAAAGAGAGATCGTGCAACGTGATAGATTGAAGAGCGAACTATCATGCGGAGCAGAAAAAGAACTAGAGGTTAAACCCGATGAAGTTCTATATTTCCACAATAGGATATGGATTCCGAATTCGGGAAAATTTAAGAGAGCTTATCCTGAACGAGGCACATAAGTCACGATACTCGATTCACCTCGGAGCCGATAAGATGTATAAGGACCTAAAGGAATACTACTGGTGACCAGGTATGAAAAAGGAAATTTCGCTATACGTTGGAAAATGTCTGACTTGTGCTAAAGTTAAAGATGAACATCAGAAACCCTCAGGGTTATTGCAACAACCAGAGATACCCCAATGGAAATGGGAGTAAATTTCCATGGATTTCATAACTAAGTTGCCAAGAACGACTAGTGGACATGAGTCTATTTGGGTCATCGTCGACCGATTAACTAAGTCTGCGTATTTTCTTCCAATTAGGGAAGACTACCAAATGGAGAAGTTAGCTAAGATATACATAAACGAAATCGTGGCTAGGCATGGAGTACTAGTCTCCATCATCTCGGACCGTGACAGCCGGTTCACGTCAAGATTTTGGAAATCTTTACAAAAAGCTCTTGGAACGCGCTTGGATCTCAGCACAGCGTATCATCCTCAGACTGATGGGTAAAGTGAAAGGATAATACAAACCCTGGAGGACATTTTGAGAACTTGTGTGATCGATTTTGGTGGAAGCTGGGATGCTCACTTACCATTAATCGAATTCTCATATAACAATAGTTATCACACAAGCATTAAGTGTGCTCCATTTGAAGCCCTGTATGGACACAAGTGTAGATCTCCAGTCTGTTGGACCAAAATCAGTGATAGTCAATTAACAGGCCTAGAGATTATCCAAGAAACCACCGATAAGATTGTACAAATCAAAGAGCGGATCAGAGCCGTTAGAGATCGCCAGAAAAGCTATGTCGATAATCGTAGGAAACTTATAGAATTTGAAGTCGGTGACAAAGTCATGCTTAAAGTATCTCCTTAGAAGGGAGTAGTGCGTTTCGGTAAGAAAGGGAAGCTAGCCACGCGATATGTCGGACCCTTTGAAATTCTACAAAGAGTTGGTCCAGTAGCGTATAAGCTTAAATTGCCCCAGTAACTGAGCGTAGTTCACGACACATTCCATGTTTCGAACTTGAAGAAGTGTTTGAGTGACGAGTCACTAATAATCCCAATAGGGGAAGTAAGAATCGATAATAAACTACACTTCATTGAGGAACCGGTAGAAATCATGGATAGAGATGTTAAGAGACTTAAACAGAGTCGAATACCCATCGTTAAGGTCAGGTGGAACTCGAAGAGAGGCCCAGAGTTTACCTGGGAACAAGAAGATCAGATGAAAGTTAAGTTTCCTAACCTCTTCGAGAAAACCCCGACCCCGGGAGACTGTGACAACCGTCAATTTAGCAAACGTTGATTTCATAATTTGTCAAGTCTAATTATGATTTTATGTGCAAGTTAGAGATATAATGGATTATGATGTACTTTATGAATGAACAATTCAAGATAACATGAAAAATAGTACATCAACAGTAAGTAGTAGAGCTACGAGTAAACAAGTATGTTTAATATTAGTCAATGTCCCTAACAATCCGTTACGACCCAAAATTTATAATAAAGATTTATTCGGGAGAGTCCGAATCAAGATATGAGCCAAGTCTTATATCTAAGCAATGCACATTCATAGGAATGTGAAGAGATATGTAAGAGAGGTAAGTTATGATAAGTAAGACTATGAGTACATAATCAAACTCAATTAATGTGTTTAGAATTATACTTGATTAATTGTAGTAAGGATGATATAAATTATATATTACCTATATATATATATATTTATATTCATCTTTAACAAGATAACTATTGTTAAATTATAGGATAACTAAACAAGCCATTAATCATATGCCTTGCATATATGACATGAGTATTTTATAAAATCCAAGAATGCATGAGTAAGTTCATAAAAGACTTGAGATTTTTATAAAAATTATACAAGAATGCATCAAGTCTCCATACACCCACTCATTTGTCCCTACTCTCCTTGTCCTCACCACACCCCCTCTCTTCCCTTGTCCTCAGCCGAACCCCCTATCCCACTCCACATCTCTTTTAAGTTTTCCCACATGTTTTCACTATACACACAAACTTTCATGTTTGACTCTCATAATTGAGAGAGTTAGGTATGGGTTTGTCACTATAAATAGAGGCTAAGGGTGAGTGAAAAGCTTTGCACCAACACCACACTACACTCTCCCCTCTCCCTCTCTTGCTCTCGGCCGAAGACCCCCACCCACACACACTTTGTGTGTTTTGAAGTTTAGCACTTGGAATCACACCTAGAAGCCCCATTTGGTAAGTTAATCAAGTTTTATACACCTTAGCATCACATTCCATGCATAAATATCTTTTACTAGCAAGAATACATGATTTTATGCATCCATAATAACTAGAACAAGTAAATATATACATATAACACTCACATAAAATAACACTTGGGTGATGGTGTTCTTAAAACCCTTCACACCATTCACGTGTTATGTTGAAGGATATGTGTTCGTGAGGTTATATGATCATGTGTGACTTACCTGGCTAAGTTCAAGGTGGTGGCCTATGATTCAAGAAAACACACGAACGATTATCGTCAACATATGAACGTGAAAAGTGTTAACTAAAAGTATGTGTATATATATATATATATATATATATATATATATATATATATATATATAATCAACATATCATGTCCATGCATACACATAGTAGAGCTCATTAAACCAAACAAGAACCCACACACTTCAAGTTAGTCATAACAACGACATAAAAGTTGGTAGAAAACCTAAAACGAAAGAATGTGAAACGAGTACGAACCGGGTAGACATCGTTAATATTATAGTCAAATAAACCGCTTATTTTCTATCACCCATTTAAAATAAACATGAGTCATATGGGAAATGTTAATATAATATTAACCTAAAAGAGGATAAGAGTATATAGATATATACTAAACAACTAGTTAACGTTTTGAAAAGAATGGCTATTCAAGGATATTTGTAAAAAGATGAAATTAATAAAATAACTCGGACGAGTATACAAGTGTACCGAGATAATATTTTAGAACCTATTTTATAAAGTAAAACTAGTATGGTTTCGAATGATAAGATGTCTCTTTAAAGTTCAAGACTTGTCACGACAAAAAACGTTGCATTGATTATTTTTCGACGAAAATACATTCTTTATTTACTAGTTAAACTTTGTCAAGGGTTTGAGGAATATACTATTTTCTGTACAAGTAAAGAGATTATATTTGTGGAAACGAAGTATTTTGCGTAAAACATCTTAGCTAAAACACACGTTCGTCACCAAAAATATGATAATTGGTAAGGATATTCGTGTAAGAATAAGGATTGAGAAACTTGAAGTAATCAAGGTCCATTTCTTGATACAAAAAGAGATGAAATTAGATGAGTTAAAACAATGAGTGAGTCGAATCTCAAGAGACATAAGAGTTGTAACACTTAAACGTACACAACGAGAGCATTACTTGGTAACAAACGCATAAATTATTAGCGAACATGCATTCAATATTAATAGATCGTACATAAAACCAAGTCTTGTGGACTCAAGAAGTATTTACTTATTTGTAGCGCTCGAGTAGAACGTACCACTTTATTTACTAACTTCACTCAACACTCGAGGTGAGTATTCGTAGCCCCATTTTATTTTACATTTTTGGGGGAAAAGCATGCTCAAGGTTCTTTAATATCAATGTAGTTACATTTACATGTGGCCAGTATTATCACTCTAAGTCCCCAAGTATTATGATAACCAATTAACTCAAAAGCCGATGGATTAATATTGATAGTACTATCGGAGTTTGACAAACTCCCATCCATGTGATGTTGAACGTGTAAATCAATAGAACTTGTGTGGATGCTTATTTCCAAATAGTATAGGCAAATGTTCCGTGATAAGGCATTTGTAAGTAGGGGCACAACTTCAGGTCAATAGGTTTGGTTATCACCCATGTAATATGTGTACAACTACCAGTAAGATAAATAAGATACGCCTAAGTGCTATCTACAGTATAAATAAGATACGCCTAAGTGATATCTACAGTATAAATAAGATACGCCTAAGTGCTATCTACAGTATAAGTAAAGTGCGACTAATAAGTAAGATATGAATAGTGCTATCTACTTCGCAAGTAATTTCTAAGTTAAAAACCTACGAACTCACCAACCCTTTGGTTGACACTTTTTAGCATGCTTTTCAGGAAAGAAGTAACAAGTCGTCAAGCATCACGCAAGAATAAGAGTACCTTAGAAGACTTACGCATTTAGCCGACCTAATAGGGCTAACTATCTTAGGAAGTCAACTTGTACTCAATTTATTAATTCCAAGATCATCGTAACAATCCGATGATGTAACATGTAATTCTCTATATGTACTATGCGCTCTTGATATCCAGTATTATGTTACATTCATGTGTTTCCACTTTAGCGGGGGTCTGACAGTTTCTATGTGGAGACATGTCTCTCATGGGTGTTATGAGGGCATTATCTTCATGAGTGTTCTTGAGACTATGTTCTCATGAGTGTTTTGAGACTTGTTCTCATTTGTGTGATTATGGTTAAAATCCCTTAAATGTTGTGTGTTTGCATTGAGATTTATCTTTGGTTTGGATAGGAGATGTATAGGGAGTTTTATACATGCATTATATATTAGTTAAATCCCTTTGAATGTTATGGGTTATATTTAGGATTTTTTTTGTTTGGATAAGACATGAAGACCATACATCATTGCTCAGGCCAGCAAATTGCACATAAAGGGATCAAACGACAAATCAATGACTATACAAATTTTAAGCAACTTTCACAGAAGATCGACGCCCACCATTACATATTAAAGTGATGAGAATTTTTATACATACACGTTACACTATTTTCCCTTCATTAATCATTATTATTGACCCGGTAGTATCGGTTTGTTTTCTAGGTGTCAAAATAACGATTTAACATCATCTTTATATATGATATTAATGTTGTATAACGACTAGTAATATGTTTAACAAAAAGTGTTATAAATCTTGTATTTAAGACATGGATCAGTATACTCACATTAGGAGGATCAGAGAACATATTTATTATATGATCATTTTAGTATACAAAATATATTTTGATCATAAATAAAGTTGTTGAATAAAATCTCTCTCTCCCGTTTCTTCTTGTTCCACAATACATAGCCACTTTTACTTATCTTTCTCCATATGACCCTCACATCACTTTTACTATTTTTAATTTTGTTTTTATAAAAGAAATGCCATTAATTAAAAAAAATATCCATTTTTAATATATATTATACTAATGAATCATCTTCATTTTACAAATTTTAATACAAAAAATAAATACTAAAAAAATTACAAAATTAGTTCAACCCGTCAAACCTATTAGTTCGGCCAATCTAACCAACCCAGCCGATTGTTTATCATTTTTTTGAAACTATAGTTAAAAATTGAATCAAAATTTTCATAAAAATTAAGTCATTTTACACTACAAAAAAAAGCCATTTAATGACACACATTTTTAATGGCTTTAAACTTTGTGCCACTAATTTAGATTTCTAGTGGCATTTAACTTGCTACTAAGTGCCATTAATTACCTCATAGTTTACTTTTCTTAAATATTAAATCACAAGAAAACAATATCTTCAAATTTCGCCTTATTTCAGTGTATTAGCTGAACAGAAGGTACGAACCTGTCTTAAATTTTCACTCCTCAGAACAGAAGTTACGAACCTGCCAAATCCGGCTAGGGTTACGAAGGCAAATCCGAAGGAAATTGCACGAAATCCGGCGGAGAAAGTAAGACGGCTAGGGCTACGAAGGGAAATCCGGCTGGGGCTACCAAGGCAAATCCGGTACTGTACTCCTCTTTCTCTTGCATTCAAATCAGATTTCACATCTTGAATTGTAGGTTTTGAGTTCAAATCAGAGTTCACATCTTGAATTGTAGGTTTTGAGTTCAAATCAGATTTCACATCTTGCGTTTGGAGGATTTCTAGTTCAAATCAGATTTCAGATCGACGCCTTCTTTCACTCGTTAAGGTACTGTACGCCTCTTTCTCTTCATCAGGATTCTCAACGTGGTCCTCAAAATCTGTTTCCGTTTGCTATTAATTCAATTCAGTTTTCAGATCTGTCTTCGGATCTGTGTTCGATTAATGGAGTTTTGCTCACGGATTTGTCTTCAGATTTGTGTTATTTGATCGGAAAGAAGGTATTGATTGCATAATTTAAGGCTTCAATTTAGGTCCACTACCATCCATTTGCTAGATACCAACTTTTTTTTATCATAGTCAAACATTTATTTAGCATTAATTGATTTTTAAATAAGAAACTAAAAGGAAATATTGACTTGTGTTCAGACATCTGATTGTGCAGCATACTGCCAGCATCTTCTCTTTATGATTATGGTGAATTTCGTATCATTTTCAGGACCAAACAAATTATAGCATATTTGTATCACTGAAAAAGTTGTTTACATCATCAACAAAGCTTCGGTATCTCTAATTTTCCTAGTTTTTCACTCAAATTGAATTAGGGTTCGTTGTGTGATTTACAACTCTGTTATAACATATTTATATAAGTATGGTTAGCTGGAAGAAACATTTATTCACATTTAGTTACTTCAGTGTAGCTTATCTTACTGTTTTAAGATAGACCAGTGCGATGAAATCATTATGAACTGCTAACAAGTTATGCTTGATAATTATGTGTAGTAAGTTAGATTTTGTTTGTTATGTAAGATTATTATTAAATAAAAATTAACCATAGAAAATATAGATTTTCAAGTTTAGTTGAGGAAACCATTCAAATTATTCAAGTTGATGTTTGTGTAGCTAGTTGGCCAGTTGAGCAACAAATCTGCTGTGACAGCCTCTCTTTTGGCTCATTTAAGAGTTGTTTGGGACCGCATATTAAAATTGCAGATCTGTTTATCGCGTTTTGATACAACAAAACAAAAACACTACTGATTTAAAATAAAATTAGTCCTACAAGTGGTTAAAAATACATGGTTTTGTATTTTGTTTTAAGAGGATATTGAATACTTTAAAATGTTTCAGCATTTTCTGGGATATTTAAGATCAATGATGATTCAAATAAACAATTTAAGGAAAGCTGATTCATTAGTCCAAATCATTTTGTATTTGTTTAAATAATATTTTAGCACACTAACCTTGCTATCGTATGCATGATCATTGACTATTTTCAGGTTGGGTTGATCTGAAACACTTTTTATTCGATTTATTAGTTTAATTTTTTTTTAAATCTTTTTTACCTAATTAGATTGCTATTGTTTATTTAAATAATTTTCCATTTCTTTTAAATCTTCAATCTTTTTGATCTGGATTTGATTGAAGTATCGGTAATTGATGGCTTTTTTTAATTAAAAAAAGGAGTAACTTCTATGAATGGTTTTTGCAGTTTATACAAATTACTGATTTAATTCTTTTTGAGTTTAACATTTGCAGATTCTGTATTTATAAAAATTGTGTGTTAAGGGAAGAAGTGATGAAGAGTTTGAGAAATCTACATCTCTATCAGCCCTCTTGGCCATTTAATTATTTTATTGACAGTTGTGGGATTGCCTGCTACAGCTTTTTGTCTTCAACCAGTGATTTAAAAAAATGGGATGTGGCTTTTACACAACCCAACATTTGGTTCCAAGATATTTTTGTAAACATAAAAACTTGTTATCAGAACTTGATACAAATATAACAAAAGGACTAGATGACTATTGAAATATACTACTAAAAATAGTAAAAACTAGTTACTTCAGTGTAGCTTAGCTTACGGTTTTAAGATAGACCGATGCGATGAAATCATTATGAACTGCTAACAAGTTATGCTTGATAGTTATGTGTAGTAAGTTAGATTTTGTTTGTTGACGGTATGGGGCGCAAGAGGCTATGTATCACTTCTACCGATTTTAATGACCATGTTGAAGAGCATGTTGAGGATCATGAGACTTCTGAAACTCAAGGCCAATCGAATTTTCAAGAATGTTTGTCTACACATGAACAAGGTACTCATATATTAATTTGTAACACTTTCTAGAAGGGTCTACCACTTTGTAGAGGATTAGAGTTAGAAGTCTTTGGATTTCACATTTAGACTAATATCCATTGCATTTTGACTTTTGATGTCAAACTTACACCAATAAAACTAATAATATCAACAGATTCCCTTTAAAGTTTTAACTAATTATATTACATAACTACATGTTCAAATAACCAACTGAATTCCACTATGACCTAAGATATCCAAATCTATTTAAATATAGAGTTAATGATTTTGCAATTACAATGTTTTCTTCGTTGCAACTAATAATAAAAGGAATTTTTATCAATCAAAGAAGGATATAACCAACTTGTTATAACCCAACTCTAATACCAAAATCTGAAATTCAGGCAGAGTTAAAAATCAGAAAAAAAAAATAAAGTTTGAATTTCTTGCAGTCATATGAAAGGAAACAAGTAGTAATTGTAGGATGATGATAAGGATACTTATTTTTTGAAGTCTGTATGATTTCCTAGTTGTTTTGCATATGAAATAGATTGTCATTTATTCAGTGGTTTGCTTGGGTGTGCAAATATACAAAATAAGAAGGCAAAGATAAGAGTTGGATGCTAATTTAGTTGTAGTTCCTTTTTTTAAAAGTTGCAAAGGGAAGAAGAGGTTTTAGATTTAGTAATTGTATCGCAGAAAGATGCAATAGTTTTCAAGTATTCATGGTTCTGTAGTTTCTGATGGGACATAGGAGTAGGGTTATAACAAGTTGATTATATATGATGGGAGTAGGGTTATAACAATCTGATTCATTTGGTCATACATATGTTGAAAAAAGTAGTTCAAATCAGCAAAAAATAAAGCCATATGAGCTGTAGTTTTGATGATTCTGTTTGGATGAGCTCTCTATTGAAGATGCTTTAGATATTTTGAATTTGTAATAATAACTGTTCATAATTTTAATTGTTTGTACTGATTGTGTTTGTCAAAACTTGTTTAGGTGCTCCTAAAAAAGTTTAATAATAACAATGATATGTGATTTTGATTTCTTATACAATATATATTATTATGGAACTAGAGCAAATAAGTCCTATCTATGTATTAATTTACCGTTTACCATAGAGTACATGTGCTGTAAAAAGATCGAGCCGCTCGAAGATGAAGGAGCCTCATATAACTGGGACAAAATCGTTTGCTAGACTTGCGCATGAATTGGTATTATTCTAGCTATTTTGACATAAATTATTGTCATTTTTGTTTTTTATTTTCTTTACTCACCATCAAACATAAATTATAGGCAACGAAGAATAATGATGTATACCCAACACGGGCAGAAATGTATATAACAACTCGCACCCGTAAAGATGGAAGTATTGTTGATGATAAAGCTGTTGAAGTTGTGGTAATATTTTTATATATTTTAAATGTTCATATATATTAACACAGTAACATCAACATAAAAACCTACGGTAACAGGGAATATCATATTAATAGCTAGTAAAGTAATAGACCCCTACTATGTTTTTTTTAAGATTACCTCTTTTATTATGTATTTAGGCTTCATTAAAAGCTATTGCAAGTGATTCTACAAGCACACCTGGAGATCTAGATGATTTTACAAATGATGACTACTCAAAAGTTAAAGGTCCAGAGAAAAGGGGGTATGTTCGATTAGTTGGAAGGATGCGGCTGCAAAAAGTAATGGTGATTCTTCGACGGATTCACAAACTATTCATCAGCTAAAGAGTGTTGTCAATGTTATGTTGAATATCATCCAAGAACATATCCCTAATGCAAACTTGTCTACAGTTCTTAGCAATATGAACATACAGGTACTTACATGCGTATCGTTCTTTTACAATTACATATCCATATATTAACATTTGTTTTCATTAATATGTTTTAGGTCTCTGGTATTGTTTCTTTGGCCCCTAACAACTCTTCATCAGTTAACCAATTATCACCTTCAAGAAGTCATAATAATGGTAATTACTTTTTTGTTCCTCTTACCTTTAGTTCCCAACTCAACCTTATAGTTTTATGAATCTTTTTAGCACTTCTTTTAGGACATAAGAAACACAAGAACAAATGGAAAATTGAAGTTTGAATAATCTTGCTCTGGTTAGAATTGTGGTTTAGAGCATTCGGGTGCCATTTGTCCATTGAAATGCTTGAAATCCGTACAGTAGTTGTAGATCATGTAGTTGTCTTTTACCCATTTTTATGGTTTTGTGATTGTAATCTTATAGTGATTATTGTTTTTGTTGGGATTTTTGCAGGAAGAAGATGATGATTGAAATGACTTCTTGTAATGGTCTATTATTAGCTCTACTGTGTAGTGATTTTAATATTAGTAGCATAAACTAACACTCTTTGGAAATAGATATTGTTGACTTGGTTATTATGGTATTCGAATAGTATTGAGTAAGATCTTGGTTGTTCATGTTATCTTTAATGAAATGCATTTTTCATTTGTTTTACTTGTGTTTTTAAGTTACTTATTAAATATATATATATATATATATATTATTTATATATGTATATGTATATATGTATATAAACGATGAATATAGTTTTTTGTGGCAAATATTATGTGCCACTAAATGTAGTATGGATACTTAACTAGAAATAGTTTTTACTGACATAAAATTTGTGTCACAAAAGCCTTTTTATAATATAGTGGTAAAAAACATTGTGCCACTAAAAGCCTAAAAGTTTGTAGTGGCAGACGAAAAAGTGCCACTAAATGGCTTTAGTGTTAGCGCTTCTAGTGGCACTTTTTTTGTGTGTCGCTCATTCCTACAAGGGTCTTTAGTGGCACTTTTTTGGTTTTTGGTGACACTTTTTGTATGCCACTGAATGACTTTTTTTGTAGTGTTAAATGATACACAAGCAAAATTAGATGCTAAACAATTTAATAATTATTTATCATAGTTTTAAAAATAATTCATTTTCCATAAACTATGGCCAATTTTTATAAAAAAAAAGGTAATTAATTTAAAAACAGATATAAACTAGTCATAACTTTCATTTGTTGATTGTACACTAGAGAATGGAAAATAAACAACAAATACAAATAACTAAATATCAAGGACTTCTATTTCTTTAGATTCACCAAGCTTATAATCCTTGATTGGATGGTCTTCCATTCCATCTTTTAACAAATTCAATTCCTCTTCAGTTAAACCATTTTTAACAACTAGTGTTGCTTTGATATCAGCCTTTTCAACTTCAACAGCCCAACTATAGACCACCATGCCACCAACAGCAACAAGCATCCCCATAATGTTCTTGAAAGTCAACTCCGAGTCAAACAAAAGCCAACCCAAAGTCAACACACAAACTGTTTTCATATGACCCAAAACTTGAAACGAAACTCCTGAAAACCGCCCTATGCAAAGGTACTGGCTAATGTTGCAGAAAACCGCCAATGCACATGAAATGAGTATGAACAACTGCAGTTATGATTTATGAACATTGGATTAGTGATGTGATATTAATATGCTTTATTGAGAACAAATTCTAAACAACTTACAATCGCACCCCAGGATATGGTTTTCATGTAAGTTGATACAAGATTTCCACTTAGATAATAGTCGATGAACGGGCCAAATATAAGGAGCGATAGGGCCTGAATTGGAGCCGTTTTGCTCAGAAGTTCGAATGCACCGATGGAGTACTTGGTTTGCAATGAGCCTATTGACTGCATAACCAACCAAGCCAAAGAAGATAAACCTTTAGAGGTAAGCCTGACAAAATGGGCGGGTCGGGTAACGGGTCAAAAAGAGTTCGGGTTGAAACATGTCATTTTAAAGATATCAATTTGGTTATGGTGAAAACAACTTTTTTCTATTAAAATGGCTCAGATTGAAACGGGTCATTTTAGGAAAAAGAAAAGTGTCAAAAGGGGTTTATCTACTATTTTTGTTTTTATGACAGCTAAGTGGTGAAATAATGTACTTACAATTTGTTGCAATGATGTTGCGAAAACAGCTATACACGCGCATATGAAACCTTTAGCATTAACGTTGACATCAGTGACATTGCAAACACCGACGCCTATAACGACGACAAGAACAGAGATTTTAACTTCCTTTGAGTAAGGATCCATTCCATCACACAAACCACTGGAATCATGCTTAATTTCGATATCTACACCGTATAAAAACAAATGTTACTATTAGCTACAATCCAAGAGGCAATGTTTGTTTTTTCAAATTAGACAAATTGGATTATAATAATTCTAACTATGTCACATTACAATTTAACCAATATCTCTCATAACTTTCACTTTTGTTATCCAGCGATTTCCACTTGATTTTGCTTACAGAAAGGTATGTTTCCCATTTCGTTCATAATCATCCCTATGAGCGAAATTGAGTGGAAATCAAATGTAAATTTATTATGATCATGCGAGTAAGACTGTCCTCGGCAACGAAAGTGGAAGTTAAGAGTGTCATTGGTCAAAGTGTCTGTATGAATTATTATCAGCCAATTTGTTGTAGTTTGGATTATTAAAATCCAATTTGTTTTTAAATTAATAAATTGTTGTTTAAATATGGTAGGTTGAATTGATAAATTAAAGTACGACCCATATATTTATTTATTATAAAGGCATCATTCTTGAACAAAACACAGTTAAAATCATGTAACCCGATAGAATCCGACTGAATTTAGCATTAGGCTAAGGTTCATCCCGGTGATGGACATATTTGCAACGATTGAGAACCACAAAAGTTCCCATAAAGGAACATGCTTTGATGCAGTGTAACCCGTAGAATTTGATACAAACCCGACAAGAGCGGTTATAGCAAAGTGGAATCCGGTTAATGTTGTGGCTAGAAAAACCAAAATGTCACACTAATCTTGGTTAGTAAAATGCAAGTAAAAGAAATCTACTTCATAATCACAGGGTAAGAAACAAAGAGAACGTAGAAATAAGCAAAAGCAGAACCGTAACTATAGATATTTTGGTCATAACCAAAACGTCTAATTTGACGGTACTTTGGTATTTTTAGCAGTGTTTTTAGAACCGGACCGGCCGGTCGGACTCGAAAACGGACACATAACTGGTCCGGTTGTGGGTAGTTGAACCGGCCGGTCACTGGTCAGATCGGATTTCAACTTCTTCTTTTTTGTTTTTTTTCTTCAAATTTTCATTTTCTTATTAATTTAGTAATCCAAGTTACATATTTTATTTATTTAAGCCTTCATATGACATTAAAATTATAAATTCACATAAAAAAAGTTTTATATTTGTATCCATATACATATTTTTTATTTTTATATTATTTATAACGTCATCCAGTTCAACCAGTGGACCTCTAAGACGGCTGGTTCGTAGTCCGGTCTTGGATAGCTTGGAAGTTGGATCGAAACCAAATTCTTATTTTGGTATTGTAGTAAACTAGTATTTATTTCATGAAAAAACTTCAAATTAAAATTTTCACTTTAGGCCTTTGCCCACTAATATTTTTCACATGATAGGTATTCATGGTTTTTTTTTTGGTAACAACTAAGACCGTCCATTTTAGAATAAAGTATAAGGAAAGATGAAGGATCAAGACAATTGTTAGAATTTTGCTAAATTATTTATTAATTTAAGTATTGAAATTTTAAGTGGTATAACACTTAGGATATAATTAAATTCAAGTTTATTTGTTTATGAATTCGTATTTATGTAAATGTGACTAGGTATTTGAAGGTGAGGGCACATAGAGTTATATGTGTGTAATATGTAATTTGTAATATATGATGTATAAGATGTGATATGATATATGATATATGATACATACTCTTTATATAAATACACACATCCGTCAAATTTTCTGTTAGTTTTGTTGAGAAATTACTAATATACCCTTAACTACATATTCTTCTTCATCAGGGTATATCGATAATTTCATACAAAAACTAACATAAAAGTTAACAGAGTTAAGGACCAAGGACGCAAAGTGTTAAAACATCGAACGTCGGGGATCAAATATGTTACAGGTAGATGAAACGTGATGTTTTGTTCATACCTTAAGGACAAAAACTACAGTTTACTCTATATACTAATATGAGCATTCACAACATCTCTATATTCATCTTTATAATTTAACTAAATATCACATTTTCTCAAATTTATCTTTAAATTTAGTTTAACCTCTCACATCTAATTCTCTATCTCTATCTCACTCATAAACAGTGGCGGACCCATAAATTTTTTTCATCGGGGTCGGAGAATTTTTAGGGTTGATTGTTGATGTATTGCAAAATACATCCGTTTTACTGTCTATTTTATTCCCACTTTGTGTTTGTTTTGCGTCGGTTTTCTTCTATAACTGCTTGTACTTAATATTTCTATATATTTTGGTTGTTAGGTCACAAAAGAAGCGGATATGATTGAAAACGAAGAAGAACGAGTTTCCGGTTCGTGCGAGAGGGCTGTGGATAAAAAGAAAGAAAGTTTCTGGATTTTTAACCCCGTCGCGCTACGCGACAGGTTGTGGAATTTCGTCGCGCTACGCGAGGAATGCAAAATGACAGAATTGCCCTTTTAATGATTGTCCGACTGTTTTGTCTTTTCTGGGACCTTCGCGTTACGCGAGTAGTGTGCAAGATCCCGTCACGCTACGCGACGGGTGGTTTTTCGCAGACATCTCCTTTTAAACCAAAAATTAGAAAACCCTAAAGGGGAGACCACCTTGTGACGGCAAAAGACGAAAAGGAGGAACATTCTAGCCTCAAGAAGGTGATTGTGGACTAAAATCGGAGGAGGAGAAGTGGATATTGATCAAGAACAAGCGTTGGGATCGAAGAATTGAAGCCGGATTCACCTCGGGTTACATATTTTTGATTCGTTCTTGTTTTCTTGTCAATTCTAACATGATGAACAGCCTAGTTACTTATTGTTTTATAATTTTGAAAATGTTTCTTGGCTAGATTCTTGTTGTCTACCTAGGTTTAGATGATTGCACATGTTTAACATTGGTTTTTGTTGGTTTTTGGAACTTTAAGAACTCATGATGTAACAAACTTGGTTTTGATCATTGGATGTGTATGCGTATTTAGTATTATCAATTAAATAATTTTTCAGTCCTCATGTGCTTTGATGAATGTCTTTCATATAATAGGTGCATGCTAGATCAATTGCCGTGAGTTTTTGATTATTGGATGGTTTGCTAGACGTAGTATTCCATAGGAATGAAATTCGTGAATTGGTAAATCTAAATATTCAACCAATCTTAATAGCTGTGAGGTGAAAGATTGTCGGTTTATCTCGTGTGTCTGATTGCTAGTTTAGAATCTTTGTGAGAAGGTCTGTCTAGTTCGTCGTTCGCATCTTGTTTACCGAGTCCAATAGGAAATTCTTAGTTATCCCTTGCACTTAGGTGTATTGAGACTTTCGCGCTGTGAGGTAGATTGTCTAGCGGATACTTCTTGAGTAGACTGGATGACCTGTGAGGGGAACCCGTCCAGCCGGTGGTTTAACGGCTTTTAGGTCTCTTAGTTGACAATCCTTGAGAAGGGTCGAGGGTGCTCTAGGTTCCCTTTGAGTTTAGTATTTTAAGATCCCGGTATCACATCAGTTCCATTACCGATAGAACCTTCGTCAGACACGTGTAGGATTCGGGCCTAGGTAGTGCTTTCACCCTATCTGTTTTCGTTCCGTAGTTATTCTCACGCTAGTTTGTTTGTCCTCGTCTTTTCCTTTATTTTCTATAGTTTATTTCTCTCTTAAATAAAAGAAACCCCCCTTTTTGTAATTAGTTATCCTGCATTTGAGTCAGTATTTCGCTGTACATACAGTGTCCGTAGGTTCGATACTCGGTCTTATCTATCTATTCTGCAAACGATCGGTACACTTGCCGTATTGTGCGCGTTAGTTTAGGTTTGTCCGTTTTATTATAAATATTAGAACTTGTAGGTTTTTGCGTATAGTTCGTAGCACATCAAGTTTTTGGCGCCGTTGCCGGGGACACTTGGCAATAGCGAAATTGACTTTGATTTTAGGATTTGTGTATATTTTCTTTTATTTGGGTGTTTTAGATTAGGTTGTATATCTTTATTTTTCTCTTTATTTTTATTTTTATTTATTTTGAAAGAAGAGGAAGATGTGGTGCGAGAATTGTGGTGGACCCCATTGGACGCAGCAATGTCAGCATTTTTATTCATATGGGTATTCTGTGCACCGGTACGATGAGAGATATCAGGAGGATGATGCGTTGGCGAGATCGTACCATTTGATGGAGCTGATGGAAAAGGAAGCGAGAGCCGAAGACATCAAATGGAGAGCTTAAATGGATCTTCTGACAAGTCAGATTGAAGCACTTAAACTTGCAATGGCTACATCTATGAAGCAGATAGAGGATCCTGTGATTGATGATTCATTAGAGCCGGAGACGAGAACGAACAGCGGAGTTTTTGCTATTTCCGATAGTTCTTCCCAAGTCCCACCTCCGGCTCGGCATATATTTGATTTTGAGGATCCGGATGTAGAAGAACACATCCAAGCTTATTTGAGGCACGATCTGCAGGCGGACAGACCAGCTGATGTGGAGAGAGTCGTCATTTTTGCTGTAGAGGATACACTTGTTCCGAGTGTAGATGAGGCTGTAGTTGCTCACTTCCGAGCGCAGGAGGAGAGTCTTCACATCCCATCAGCAGAAGAAGTCAGGCATATTGATTGGAGTGCCCGGTTTGCTGAGATGGAGGCCCGGTGGGCAGAGGAAGGTGAAGTATTCGACACACCAGGACCAGAGACGTTAATGGACGAGTCAGTCCCACCTCTGGTTCAGCAGGATGTCCCAATTCAGTCGATTTCCGCATTGTGGGACGATTCTGATGATGAGTTGGAGTTTTCATCTGATCCCGTGACCACAGAGCATCCTAATGATCAGATTGATGAGGAAAGTGAGAAAACCAGGATAGAGGATGACATGACGAAGGAGGAGGAGCATGTACTATCCTGGGAGTTTGAGTTTGGTGACGAGTTGGTTGGTTTTACAACTCAAGAGGCTGATGAGGTGTTTGACCCTGTTGGTGACATTACTACTCTCGAGACATTACTTTATGGAGAGCCAGCAGCGGTTATCGAGCAGTCACCAAACCGAGAGGATGAAGAAGAAGTGATGGAGATGGAGCGACCACTTCTTGTTGAGGATGAGCAAACCCCAAGTGTGGGGATTGCTGATGATGATAGCCAGCTCGTGGATGACGACGATGATTATGGATCGCCACCCAGATCCAACGTGCCACGGGATAGGGTGAGAGAGCGCCTGGACCGGCGCATTTCAAGGACACAAACCTGGTCGATTAGAGGCCCTGCAGTTGTTCCAGACTGCAGAGACGACCATGCTCCTCATTACATGCATGGCATACAGTTCGATCCAGGAAAATTCAAGTCTTGGTGGCCCGACTCGAGTCTGTTTCGAGTCTTCTGGGGCCTGGTTGTTGGATTCTTCCCGTCCATCGATAAGAGAATGAGATTGAGTAAAAAATGATGGGAAGAGGATTAAGGAGAGGCCTCCTGATTGAGTTTACTTGTGAGGCACGAGTCTGGCTGAAGACTCTTCTGTAAACTTAGCGCTACTGGGAGGCAACCCAGATTTTCGCTTTAGTTATTTATTTGCTTTATTTTAGCTGTCATTGTGTTTGTTGCTTCTCCTGTTCTGTGATTCGTCCTCATTATTATGGCTGCTTGTATTTTGTACATTATCTGTTTAGTTTAGTTTTATTTTTATTCTATTATTTGTGTCAGTGTTATGCTGCTCGGGTTTTGCTTGTTTTTGTTTTGCAGGTTTGGTTTTTCATAACCCGTACTCAATCTCCATTCGGGTTGTGGAAAACCAGTTACATATCATTGGAGTACCCGGTTTGCAGGTTTTGTGTTTTGATGTTTGCATGCAGGGATTATAATTGATTTTTGGAAGAGCTTTTAGCAGCAGAATGCGGGTCCCCAGGCATGTTTGTTTTTGTAAATGGTGGTTGGAAGGTTTGGGAAATAAGGGGTGAGAAATTTGACTAAGTGTTGGAAAATTTTGAAACTTTCTGTCAAATTCCACCCCTCGCGCTACGCGACGCTTTGCTCGTCCCCCGTCGCGCTACGCGAAAATAAAAAAAAATTAGCAGCGAGAACACAACGAGAACGAAGTGTGGGGATGCTGAATCCTCAACAAGGCTTTGGGAGCTGCTGCATGCTTGGAGCATATTGACCCGCCAAAATACCAGCTAAGTCTTTTCCATTTTCTTTTACTTTTCCCTGTTTTTGTTTTTGAGTCGTGTTTCCATTCCTGCATTGAGGACAATGCAAAGTTTAAGTGTGGGGATGGGACACTGTCGTTTTGTTTTGTTTTTTTCGTTTAGAGTGTTTTTTTTTTTTGAAAAAAATAATTAAAAAAATTGAAATTGTTCCTGAATTGATTGTGAATTTATGAGAAAAATAATTTAGCAGTTCGTTGATTATCATTTAATTGAAACTTGTGGGAAGGAAATCATAGCAAACTTGTGATGTGTTGGTAGGTCTAGTTATCTAGCAAGCCCTTGAAAAATTTAATTAAGAATAATATTAACTTGTGGTTTCTACATTCCTTTAGGCCGATAGTGTAATTCCAACCAGTAGGGTGCGGTAGGTAAAGTCCTAATTTGCTCGAATCTTGTGTCTATAGAATCTCTAGTTTATTTCCCCCTTTTCCTCTGTTCTGCGATGGCAGAGACCTAGGAAAGGAGCGCGTCGCCCTGTTGCTATAGACGCATAACGGGTTCACGCTGCTGATCAAAATTAAAAGATGCCCAAAAAGCTATAAGCTTGATCAAAATAAATAAATAAATAAATAAATAAATAAATAAATAATAATAAATAAATATGGACCAGCTGTAAATTATTGCAAGTGATCTGATGGAAAAAACATAAGAGTATTTTATATTCACGAGTTAATTCGTTAAAATAGCTTATCATAACTAATCTTTGTCAAGCCCGAAAGTAGGTAGCTTAGTGCCAAGAGGATGTGGGTCACGGTTAATTGGGTAAATATATAAAATATTTTTGGCTTGTTTAGTTTCCTAGATTTAAAATGGACCAGTATACCAGCAATCACGGTTTCTATGTCGGTATTTCCCCTTGTTGATATGAAATGATTTAATTCGAGCTCGCTAATCTTTGATCTCTTTCTTCTAATCTTTTTCAGGAACGAAAAAGAGTTAAGTGTGGGGATGTGATGTATTGCAAAATACATCCGTTTTACTGTCTATTTTATTCCCACTTTGTGTTTGTTTTGCGTCGGTTTTCTTCTATAACTGCTTGTACTTAATATTTCTATATATTTTGGTTGTTAGGTCACAAAGGAAAACCTGTCACTGGTCGGATCGGATTTCAACTTCTTTTTTGTTTTTTTTCCTTCAAATTTTCATTTTCTTATTAATTTAGTAATCCAAGTTGCATATTTTATTTATTTAAGCCTTCATATGACATTAAAATTGCAAATTCACATAAAAAAAGTTTTATATTTGTATCCATATACATATTTTTTGTTTTTATATTATTTATTACGTCATCCAGTTCAACCAGTGGACCTTTAAGACGGCTGGTTCGTAGTCCGGTCTTGGATAGCTTGGAAGTTGGATCGAAACCAAATTCTTATTTTGGTATTGTAGTAAACTAGTATTTATTTCATGAAAAAACTTCAAATTAAAATTTTCACTTTAGGCCTTTGCCCACTAATATTTTTCACATGATAGGTATTCATGGTTTTTTTTTGGTAACAACTAAGACCGTCCATTTTAGAATAAAGTATAAGGAAAGATGAAGGATCAAGACAATTGTTAGAATTTTGCTAAATTATTTATTAATTTAAGTATTGAAATTTTAAGTGGTATAACACTTAGGATATAATTAAATTCAAGTTTATTTGTTTATGAATTCGTATTTATGTAAATGTGACTAGGTATTTGAAGGTGAGGGCACATAGAGTTATATGTGTGTAATATGTAATTTGTAATATATGATGTATAAGATGTGATATGATATATGATATATGATACATACTCTTTATATAAATACACACATCCGTCAAATTTTCTGTTAGTTTTGTTAAGAAATTACTAATATACCCTTAACTACATATTCTTCTTCATCAGGGTATATCGATAATTTCATACAAAAACTAACATAAAAGTTAACAGAGTTAAGGACCAAGGACGCAAAGTGTTAAAACATCGAACGTCGGGGATCAAATATGTTACAGATAGATGAAACGTGATGTTTTGTTCATACCTTAAGGACAAAAACTACAGTTTACTCTATATACTAATATGAGCATTCACAACATCTCTATATTCATCTTTATAATTTAACTAAATATCACATTTTCTCAAATTTATCTTTAAATTTAGTTTAACCTCTCACATATAATTCTCTATCTCTATCTCACTCATAAACAGTGGCGGACCCATAAATTTTTTTCATCGGGGTCGGAGAATTTTTTGGGTTGATTGTTAATAACTATATATTAGTTTTTTCGGCTCAAGTCAAATCGGGTCGGGTCACACAATAAAACGATAAAAACAAACAAAATTATAGATGAACAATAATAATACGATGTTTAGGGTGATAAGATGAAATTGGTGGATGTTCGGCGGGATCCCATGGAAGATTATCCAAATCTATGAAAGCGGGAGTCTTAGAATATGAAGACCCAACTTTAAAAAAAACTTTCAATATTCATATTCTTAAAATTAAAAAAAAAATAAAACACAAATCAATATACAAGTTTCACATTTTGACTAATCACTAAGCAAATACACACATAATATATAAATTCAATTAACCTATAAATTAAACTAAAACATACAAATTAAACTAAAACACAAATAGAGTGGAATGGGAGTTGGGACTAAATCACTAACTTGTTTCTATGGGATTAAACTATTAAATGTTTGGTTTAATAGGTTAATAATTAATTGGTCAATTGTTATAGGGTTAAATGTTTGGTTTAATTGATTTTTATTTATAAAATCTATAATCCGAAAAAATATTTTTTTGGGGTTGGTGTCTAAATTTTATGGGGGTCGCTCAGAAATATACCATATATATAACAAAAAAAAATTTATCGGTGTCGGCCGACCCGCCGACACCATAGTGAGTCCGCCAATGCTCATAAACACTTATTTTATTATTATTTTTTCTGTTTCTTATACACTCACAAAAAATATAGAGATTGAAGAAAAATGAATCTCTATATTTAGAGAATCTCTATTTATAAAACTCTAAAATTTTAAGATGCAGATCATGATAAAAATGCATAATAGAAGAAATCTCTTATTGATCGAAGATTACATGGTTTTTTTTTTTTGCTTGAATACAGGAAACGAGGTACCAAGTCAAGCAAATCCAATCTCCTCGAAAACTTATACAATGTTAAAGTGCACGAAGATAAGATGCGGTCAAAAGTGCAAGGCTTGGGACCAAAACACTATAGGAAAGTGCCTTGCTACCGTTTTATGTTTATGTATTAAACCTGAATGTTAAACATGTAATATCTTTTCAAAATAAAAGCAACTACTTTTTTCATCCGCGCTACGCGATGGGAGTTTGCTCGTTATAAGTTTGACTCGTTTGCAGGGATAAAACTTACGTCGAAACATAAACTCGGTATGACCTATGATACCCAATGAATACTCGATTTTGAATATAACTCTGTTTTCAATAAAAATTTATACCGAACGTTGCCAAAAAAAACTAAAGAAAGTCGCGCATTCCATTTTAAAAAAAAAGTCAACAATCGAAAGTTCTTAGTGAAAAACGAAATTATCATAAAATTAAACGGGTTAAAAGCGTATCTATCTATACATACTAATAAATAAAGGTTTGGGGTGCCACGTGTCATTCCCATGTTCATCCTCAACATTTTTTTATTGCCTCTCTCTCATATTTAATGATACAAGTTTCTATAAAAAAAATATATAATTTGTGTTTCCCACCTCTCTCTCCTGTTAAATAATAATGATTTTTATAACTGTTTTTATGAAACCTTTTTTAATTAAAAAAATTATCTTTGTTCATAAAACATTTTTATAGTTTGAACATTTCTTTCATTCTTTTTATAAAATATTTTTTAAAAATAACTATATAAAGTTTGTAAAATTTGAATTAAAAATAATTATACATGTTGAATAACTATGTAATGTAGTGTTATGAATGCAGGGTGAATAACTATATAACATTTCTAAAATTTATAAAATAATTATATAGGATGAATAAATGCAGTGTTATATATACAGAGTGAAAAAATTATGTAATATGTCAAAAATATGTAATATAGATCTTTATTACTAAGTATATAACACTGCGTTTATTCATCCTGTATAATATACAGAGTTTCTAACCTATCTATACTATATAATAAATAAAGGTTTTTGTATGCCACGTGTTGTCTTCATATTCAATCTCATAATTTTTTTCATGCCTCTCTCTCTTATTAAATGCATCCATATGTTTTAATAAATTACTAATTATAATAATAAAACACATTTATTTTTAATTTTCTTTTATAATAAGAAAATTTGTAATCTGATTATGTAACTTTTATTTTCAATTAAATAGTAAATAAAAATCAAATTACATTAAATAGTAATTGTTGTATTTTTGAAACTCAATTACATATTATTTTTTATATATTTTGAATTTTATTTTCCAATTCTTAGTATATGTAATACATTTTTACACCTGTAAAATATATAAATAAAGATTAAGAAACTTATGTATTGATATTTTTCATCTCGTATGTATTACACGGGGTCTAAGCTAGTATTATATATAATATGAGGTAAAAAAAACTTGAAGCGACACATGGCAGCCCTATTAGTGGGGTAGCGTTCTTTCCCATGTCAAATAAATATACAATAATCTATATCTATACTATATAATAAATAAAGGTTTTTACCGCCACGTGTCACCTCCATATTTATCCTCACAATATTTTTCCCGTCTCTCTCATTTATTAAATGCACATCTATTTTTTTTTAATAATAATATCTTTTTAAGAAAACACTAATCTATATCTATACTATATAATAAAGAAAAACCATGAGGACACGTGTCACTCTCTGATTACACATCACCTTTATTTTTCCGCCTCTCTCTCTCTCATTAAATGTTAATTTTTCTGTTTCCCTCTCCTATTAAATAATAATATCAAATAATAATTTTTATATTAATAAATAAAATTCTATGAACACGTGTCACTTTATGGTTCATTTGTATCATTTTTCACACCTCTCTCTCTCTCTCACTCATATTGAATAATGATATTAAAAGAATTTATTTTTAGTTTTTTTAATAAAAATTTAATGACGGATACTTATTATTTAATTATAAATAGTTCAACCGATGTAATATACCGGTTTATTCACACGGGTTTTTAAAAATATAAAAATTTTATTACTAAGCATATAACATTTTATTTATTCAATCTGTGTAATACACGAGATTTTAACATGGTTATTGTAAATACAAGAAAGTTTCGGCCTTCGAGTATTAATTTATCTAAAATATAAAGGCAAAACAAATAAAGACAAACTAGAATGACCTTGGCGCGTCACAACATAATTTTTTCTCCTTAATTAAACCCCACACTGTCGATTGGTTTTGACTAGGATTTAAGACGAGACGTAGAAAGATTTAAAACAAAACATAGAAAAAATAAAGATGCCGTAACGATAATAAATAAAAAGAACTTTTTTTATAAAAATAAATCTATGATACTAAAAACACTAAAATAAGTCAAAGAAAAACTTTATTATATAAAAAAAGAAAGAATAAAGAAAAAAACAAAAAAAAAACTCACGATATAAAAAATAGTTTGTTAAATATTATATTGATTAAGCTATTACTTTTTAAAAATTATTTAGTTAAATAACATAATGCCTTGCCAAATTTTCTTTCCAATGGACATGTGGTTTCGCTAAAGTTACATGCTTCTTCTTCCCCCCAACAAAATAACCAGACTTCCATCCCATCAGTGGCCACTTCCCGCCGCCATATCTGACAAATTGGACTTCCGGTCATCTTTGACGAACCAAACACCACCAATAGAACCCGACTTCCTGGTCTCTCCACCAATTTTGTCACCTTTCCCCAAAAAAACCCCCACCAATTGAAGTCAACTTTTCGGCAGCTCTCGAAACCATCTCCACCTTTCTCCGCCTCCGATTCGATCACGACAACCACCTCAAATGCTTAAAAACATTAGAGGGTTTGTATTATATGCTTTAAAATGTGTGTAAGTATAACTTTTAAAAAGGGTAAAATGACATGTCATCCTCAAATATTTTGTATATAGTATAGATATATAATTATAATTATAATACATAGAAATATAATTATAAGGGAAATATGATAAGAAAACTCATTGTTTATAAGAAAACTAAAAAACTACTTATTAAAGGTAAAAAAAATTATAACTCAAAAAATAAATCAAAAACTAAAAAAGTGTTTCGGAGACCATGTTTCCCACGTCGTCCTCGTTTAAAAAAAACTCGAAAAAGTAGTGGGTTTAGTTTAGCTTTTAGGTTAGGTTTTTGGAGGGGTGAGGTGGGTAGGTTTTTGTGGGTGGGGTTAGGTTTTGGGTGGGGGTGGGGGTGGGGTGGGGGGTTTAGGTTTTGGGGGTGAGTTAGGTTTTTAGGGTATACTACATATATGCAGTACTTTTAATGAGTAGTTTTTTGGTTTTCTGATGAAAATGAATTTTCTCATGAACTCAACCCTATAATATATACATGTATATATAATAATCAAATATAAAATGAATCGAGCCTGAGCCCGAACCCGAGCTGAGCTCATACTTAAAAAATTACGTATAAACGAGCCAACCTCTATGTAATCGTGTGTGAAATTGTGGGTTAAATTGATATACGCAAACACGGCCATGTATATTCGTGTAAAAGACTTAAATACATGAACCTAACATGAAGACGCTTAGGGTATTAGAGGCACCCTTCCGCTGTGTTCCCGAGTTTACTTAAGAGAATAAAAGAAAAGAAATAATTTTTCCCATTTTTTTCTTTTCCCTTCTTTTCCTTTATCTTCAAATCTCTCTAATCTGTGAGGATAGAGATAATACTTGTTTTCCCTTCATTTCCCTTTTAAAAAAAAAACTCTAAAATACTCTTCCACTTATTTCACTTCTTTTTCCCCTTAAAAAAACTCTATAACAAGGGTTCATTCCCCTTCCTTTTTTCCCCTTCTTTTATCTCCTTAAATGAGACTTGGGAAACACAATGTTCGGGTAAGGGCATGTGTACCGCGGGTAAGACGGGTACACCGCCCATTGATTCGGGTAGTGATGCGGGTAGGCTAATTCGGGTATATTTACCCGTGAAACAAAGTCGTGTAAGGTGTGTGGAGCCTTTTGATTGGTTTAGGGTATTAGGGTTGTCCCCTCCCCCATGGTTTTTCGCTCAGAAGTGTTAATTTATACGTATTTGGCCGAAAATTTTACTAATATTAAGTTTCAGCCCCCTGATAGGAAAAAAAATCATGCCCCATGTGTTTTTCTTCAAGCTTCGTCACTGGGGTTAAGGGTGTGCACCCAGTACCCTTAGAATCATGTAACCAGCCGTGCAACCCATTTATTTACACGAAGGGTTGTAATACATGTGGTAATAATTGGGTTAAACGAGTCGAGTCGGCTAGAAACTCGTATACCCAATAAATGATTATACCAAGGAAAATTAATGAAATTAATTAATGACGGCAGATGTACAAGTTAAATTGAAAGTAACTAACCAAACGTGAAAGCATATCCCGTGGAGGACATAAGTTGCTTGTTCGTCGTAATGATCCCAACAGAGCTTACAACATTCAAGGCCCATGCACCCACATCTGACACGCCCGGAGATTTCTTCTCAATCTCCATTTCTAACACAAATCTCTGTCTGCTTAATTCAATTGCGAACGAAGAAGAAGAAGATAAGCAGAAGGGGGCAAATGCATATTATTATTATATAAAAGGGGAAAGTGGGAGTGATAACGTGAGGAAAACGGCGATTGACATGAAAGGGGAAGATTCATGGACCAAAAATAGCTCGATTGCTTTCTGTTTTAGTGATTTAGTATGTTCAACTTTTGTGATGCGTCTCGTTTTTCTTGGGATTTTTATGCCTTTGACCGGAGAGTCGGTCGGAATTTACGGCGGACAAACAGGAAAACAAGCGTAAAAGTCCGGGATCTTTTTTCTCTCTGTTTTAATTTCCTTTTAATTTTAACTAGATGGTTATACCTGCTATCTGTGGCGAGTGTCGGCGATCGTTAATAAAATTTAAATGAAAACTCAGGTGCAGCGGTAAACAAAATAAAAAATGACTGATTTGGGCCGTCGAAAACCAAAAAAACGAATAACGATACGGGTTCCGATGATACCAATACCGACAATGATTTGTTCGCTTATAATAGGTTCAATAACACTCGCTATAGGCAACGATAAAAAAACTCGATTTTGAAAGCAAATCCGTTTAAAAAAAAGATTATATCGAAACGTTGACAAATAAAACAAAAACAACCGCGTACTCCGTATTTTGAAAAAAACTAACGAACGAAAGTTATTAAAGAAAAACGAAATTAGTAGAAAATAAAACAAGCTAAAAGCGTATAATACATGATTTTACATGATTTTTTTACTTTATGGTCATTTTATCTCTATCAGTTATATGATATTATTTTGTAACCTAAATTTTTTAATTTTATCTCATATTAACCCAATACATAATTCTAAATATATACAAAAATAATTAGTAAATAATAAACAAATTCGAGCTTTAAAAACTACTCACAAGTCGAGCTCGATCTTAAAATATAAAACTCTAAACGAGTCGTGCTCAAGCTCTCTTAAAGATAAACGAGTTGAGTTCTAGCTTAAGCGAGCTCGGGATCGACTTGTTTACACCCTTAATTTTGATAATAATACAATATAAGCATATAGTACAAGTGCTAATTAACCATTAACAACTGGTTGAACAGTAAGGTACTCTCTAAAAAGCCTAATGTACAACTTATTTATGCAGTAAACGTGTCCCGTTCAGGAGCAGCCGATTAAGCAGCTGCGTGTAACCTAGTTATAACTATTCATAAGTTCATGTAATAAATTTCATATAATCAAGTATGTCAAAAAGATCAAACAAGCAAAGAAAATAAAGAGCTATTGAACATAAGGCACACAACTTATTAACAGTTACACCGATCGTGCTCAAGTACATCACAAAGTTGAAAATTGAAGAACAAAGCACACGGTCGTATGTTTGTTCACCAAGAGCTAGTAACTTTTGAAGAATCAACAAAAAAAATTGTGGACAAACACTTGATTGACATATCGAACATACCATGTCTAGGCGAATGAATTTCAATTTCTCAAGTTAACAATAAGCCTACACATTTTAAGGTATACAATACACGTCAATCTTAAATTAAGTGGTAAGATTTGCAGTTGAAAAAATTTAGATTTATTTGAGAGAATTTGTAAAGTATGATGTAGAATACTAGTAAATAACTTTATGTAAAAGATTTAAAACACAATGGAGAAACAGAATCGCGTTATATTCGCAAACGGGACATCGCTATGTTTACCATCACCAAACACTAATGTTTGATTGATGGAAGGGGCATTATGCACATACCGAATAACATATAAACAGGAACATTAGACTAGGTTCAAGGATATCAAAAGGACCTTTTTTTTATTTATAGAATGATGGATGCACAACATATGTATACAAGAACAAATTTTATGGTCTACTAATTTGATAATTTTAATAATATCTTTTGGATCTTCTTTGCTAACATTCCATAAAACTTAACCAGCTCCTCCTTGATCATGAAAAGAACAGAGGCTGCAAATACACTCTGTACTATCTTGGTGCTCATTCCTTTGTAGAAGCTTGATATTCCTTCATAATGAATCATCTTCACTATTGCATCCAAGGTACCTTCAATGCAAATTACAAAAAAAAAGTGTTACTTATTAAGATCATAAACCTCAAAACTTTGTATAATTTCATATTTACACAACAAAAAATCATAATATCATGCATACCCATTTTAAAATTTATGACATTTATACCCCTCCCTTATGTGAGAGTTTGAAGTGTAAGGGGTTGTTTGGTAGCCTCTTAATGAATCCATTTACCTCTGAATCGGTCAGAGGTAAGGGTGTTTGTTTCGCTAAAAGCCCACCTCTTAATGGTTCATTTTAATTCTTAACGGTTCAGCTTTGGAACCATGTTGAACCATTCGGACCTCTTAATGGTTCAGCACTTAATGGTTCAGATTTTACCAAACAACCCCTTAGTGATTAGAAGGATAAAATGGTCATGTTGTATTTAATGAAATACGTAGATATAAATTTTAAATATTTATGGTCATGTTGTATTTAATGAAATACGTAAATATAAATTTTAAATATTTTGAATGAATATATTATGCAAGTTTAAAGGGGTATATTATATGTATAAGAAATTGCCCATTTTTTATGAACTTAAGAGATTTGAAGTGGATTTACAGAAATATAATAGAGAAAACTTTAGATACCTGAATATCTCAATGAATTGTTTGTACTTATTTCTTGCTTAGCTTGAAGTCTTGACTGTAAGTATTCAGAAAAAATAATTTTAAAAAATTGGAAGCACAAATTAAAAAATGAATTATGATATTACCTTTACAACTAACAGAGGGTAGGTTGTCACAGTTGCTCCAAGTTTAGCAATGGCACCTACTACAAATACCTGTAAATACAAGGCAATAGAGCAGCTTGAAACATTGCTTTCAGAATTAATATCAAATATGCTGGTTTTAGAACTAGGAAAGTTAAAACAGTAACTATTTTTTTTCATCAAGAACAGGATCACATTCAAAACCTGAAAACATTCCCACAGTGTTTTGGTACGGGTCGGCGAATTCAGTAATGAGTTAGTGGTTTGTAGAAGTAGAGGTGGCAAAATGGATTCAGGTCACAATTGTTTTGACAAGGGTCAGGTTAGGTTGACCCGGATCACCTTTTATAATAACTAATGTATCAAATATGATTAAAAAACTACATTGTTTCAACAATAATATTCTTTTTTAAATAAAATAATTTAAGAGATTTTAAACATTGAAAAAAACTTTGGGAGGCTTTTCAACCCGTTTGGCTCGCTTCCTTTAATCTCTTTTAATTTACCCATTTGAACCGTTGGAGTAAAAACATAACTCTAATTGACAGAGTGCTGAGAAATATAAGTTACACAAGATTCTTGTTTTACCTCCAGAGCACTAACTTTATTTGAACTTTGCTTCTTATCAGCGCTTTTAGATTTCAAGTACTTTAGAGATGTCTCATAGATCATGAATTGAATTGATGGATTGCATACCTGTCATATCATTTCCATCCATTTTAGCAGCAATAAAAGTTTTATTTCAATATTCATATGAACAATCAGCCTAACCATGATTAGAGTAGGGACAATGCCTTTCCAAAATCCCTTAATTCCAGCTTCGTTATAAACCTCGCGTGCCTGTAAATGGAATAAAACTTCAATAATGAAAACATGCTCTAAAGACACAAGATAAATAATTTGATACAGTAAAATCACCATTACATGATACAAAGAACATGACTATATAAAAGCGCCTACCGCATGCAACGTCCCATAAGGATTAGGCTTCACTGAATCGAGTTCACGCAACTCATCATGCAAAGAAGAGCCAATCAAACTGCTTTCGGAACATTCTCTTAACAGAGCTTCCTTCTTTGCTTCTAGAATCTTCTGTTCTGCTTGAGTATGTGTCTAAATAACAGAAGTAAATAAGGAATTAAGGAACATAACAAACGCATCCCCGAAGTTTCATGTCGTTTACAAGACTAACCCCTTGACCAATTTCTTTAGCTTGACAAATGAGATAAATGAAAATGTTTTTTGATTACTAACAAAAATAACATCACCCCAACAATTACTGAATCATAAAATTAGAGTACGTTGATATTCTTATTGTACCTGCATACGTGTCACAAGCACCCAAATTGGGTTTGTAAACAGTACATTCAGTGACCTGAAACCAAGGAGTTAGCAGTAATTAAGATACCATACAAACAAAATCAATTGCACTGTGATGGTTGAGAGGCAAGAGTTTAATCAAGTTAATAACAAAAACAACAATGAAGATTTTTTTGAAGCTCTAGAATTCTCTTCTTTGCGTCATAATATGCTTTTTAGAAAGAAAAAAAAATAAAAAAAGGAACATGACTTCATTAACCTTAAAAAAAGGTGCTGTTTTGTTCTTTCTAAGACTGTATCTCTTTGTTTATGGCTAGACTCAATTGGAATCTTTAACAGCTTGTTGTAAGCTAGGGGCTCAAGAATATGCTCTCCTATTGGCACATCGTTTTTGTCTCAGACAACTTATAATAGATAAAAAGTCAGAAAAAGCGATCATCCAATCATACATTTGGTGTTGAGGATAGGATGCTTATTGATACAGTCATACTGATCATCATCAAGAATTGGCATATATATACGGGCATAACTTTCACTCCGTTTGGAGTTACGAGCCCATAGGATATGGATGAAAGCTCCCTTCACTAGGGCTCCAATATTGGTTTTCCGTTTTACCCAATTTTCTTGATTTGTTTAATTGTGAAAAACACAATAATCATGGTTTTCATCAATTCACGCGTTCAGATAGTTGTCTGCTTTAAATTGTATCATGTAAAAGAGGCTTTGACGCATTGCGTTACTCATTCAATAATATATCAATTTTCTCCTAAAAGCGTGTCTTTTTCGTGTGCTCTCACTTACCCAGCTAAAGCAGCCACAACAAGCCAGGAGAGCATCCCAACTGTACCATCTCCATGACCCTTTCTTTTATTAGAAGCTGCAATAGCTTCAGCTTTATTTTTAAAAACCTGGTAAAAATAATAATAAATGCCCTGCCACAAGCAAATGAAGATCATCAGTTCACATAACATGTGAAACACAAGAACAATTACAAGCATAAATCACTTCATGTGTAATTAATTTTAGAAATAAACACAACTAAACCAGGGTTTATTACTAATTAGCAGTTGCCAGGCTAAAATCGAAAGGAGATGTTACCTGTGATGCAGCAGTTCCAAGCAGAGAAGGCTTAAGGCCGCTGTATAATCCTCCAATCCCTTCACTTCGTATAACCTGTAGTTAGCTAATCATCAATAATCCGGATAGCTTTCCAAAATTTCCGAAGAGTAACAATGAGATGCAGTCAGGCATGTAAAAGAACCGAACAAACATAAACAGGCTGTTCGTCCGTTTAACTTTAACACAACAAATGAACAAACACGAAAACTTAAATGAACGGATTTTCTTGTTTGTGTTCTTTCGTTAAATAAATAAACGTGTTCATGTTCGTTTGTTGATATTTTAAACGAATGGGTCACGAAAATAAATGAACACCAATTTAAAGTAAACACGAATATACATTTTAAAACTAAACATAGACATCAAATTGATTTTAAATTGAGCTATGGATTTTAAAATAGGAAAATCAAATTGATTTTAAATTAATATTAGTAATAAATAAATTAGAATGAATATTTAAATAAATGTAAACAAAAGGAGATAAGTAAACAAATATAAACGAACGTAGATTAATGAACAAACATAAACCAGCGTCCACGAATGCTCATGAACGTAAACGGACGAACAAGACATGTGTTCATGTTAGTTTGTTTAACTAAATGAATAAAAATTTGTGTTTATATTTGCTCGTTTATTAAATGAACGAACATAAACGAACTTCATGGTGAATGGAACGGTTTATGGAACAAAACGAATTGTTCTACACGATCTGTAATCGTAGAAGGCAAAATAGGTATACGATTTACAGCAAAATATCGAAAGATAAACCTCAAGTAATTGAACAAGTGTACCGCCAGATGATCCCCGAGACCGAGACTTCTTCGCGATTCTCTCCGTCTGTTGGCGCGTGTTGACCTAGATTTAACACAAATTGTGGCTGTCGGTTATTATGATCAGTAAGTAAAGACGAAGCAGATACACGGAGCAGAAGGAAGAAATTAGTACCGATTGGAGAGGATATGTGAGGATTTGAGCAATCATACCTCCGCCGGCTCCGGCGAGGCCATTGACGACGGCGCTGGACATTCCACTCCGTCACCGGTTCCTCCTCCACCTCGAGAGTTGAAAGTAGGTCCTTTCTAGATCCAATTGCTGATGCAGAACAAGTAGCAGTTAGAGAAGAAAGAGTGTGTGACGTTTCATTATCATCATTCTCCGGGCATGATCATATCATATTGCCAGGATAACGAATTAACGAGTGGTGTGTAAATAAATCGTTAAGTTTTGTTACGCTTTTTAAAATTTTAAAAATCATTTCAATTTTGATAGCGTTTATTATTATGAAATATTTCAAATTGTAACATGTTGACTGATAATAATTAATGCTATCAGTTTGTCCGGTAATATTATTAACTTTTATTTTTATTGTCAATAGCAGTCTCAGTTACGTAATCATTGTAAATTTTACGCTCTATATACACTTGATTTGGCTTAAAATGATGACTTTAAGTGAAATTGAGAAGCGTACAAGCGAAATCGAGTGAAAATGAGACTACTATTGATAACTGAAGAGATGTAAAAACTCCACCTTGATAACAATTCCCAAATTCAATCAAGTACAAGGTTTGGATACCTTTCATCTATGAGATCACCTTCTATTTATAGGATTTTTACATTCTCTTTCCTCTAACCGTATGATAGTGACAGCCCCTTTCTTATTGGTTTCTTCTTCTCGTGGGCCCTCGTGGTGGTTAAGAAGTTAGATTTCTTTCTTTTAGGCCCCTTATGTATGATCCTTTCATCATACGTCGTCAAGTCCCCCTAGTCAATTTGATTTTCTTTGTTTCTTCAAAAAATTAAATTGACTATAAAAACTTTTTTCAGAAAATGGAGAAGCTTGACACGTGCGGGCAACGCTTCTTTCAAACCTGCCGCACGTCCCATCCATCAGTCCCATAACCCTTCCTAGGACGTCACTATCCGACCGTCTGTCTTCTCTTCTTTTCTATAAAAAAGGGGGGGTAAGGTATTGTTGCCTTTTACTCATCTTCTACGAACCCTTTTTGATTTCTCCTGAAACCTTGCTTCTTTAATTTCTTCCGATCTTGTTAATTTTTTCGACGAATGGGTGATAACGCCGACGTGGCTTTGATTCCCATAAATTGGAGCGTGGAACGCTTCGAGAGATTGAAAGCTTCGTATGGAATTCCTAACGATTTGGAACCCGAGTACCCTTCTTCAGGAGGCACGGCGGCCAAACCTCCTCCTAGCAAGATTACCTTATATGCTGACTTTTTCTCTGAGGCTAATTTCAGAGTTCCGGTCACCTATTTTGTTATCGATCTCCTTCAGTTCTACAAAATTCACCTCTCCCAAGTTCACCCTCTTGGAATGTGTCGTATTAGGCATTTTGAGTTCTGCTGTATCGCCTTGAAACAGGACCCTTCCGTCGCCATTTTTCATCATTTTTACAAGCTATATTTGAAAGATAGCTGGTTTTCCTTCTCTAAACGCCCCGGGGTGATTCCTCATGCCAAAAAGACCCCTCAGGGATTCCGGGGTTGGAAAGAAAGGTTTTTCTATATAACTGCCCGGATGGTTCCCGCCAGCATGCAGATCCGGTCACTTCGTCTGGCTGTGGTGGACATTCCCCCTAATCTGGATGCTTTTAAGAAAACTCTTGTTTTCTCTCTATTGACCTCCCGTCCAGCCGACATTCAGGAGATTCCGGAACATGCCCTTGTCGGTGTTGGTATGAGCCGGAACTGGGGAAGGCTTGATCGTGTCCCGATTTACTCTGTGGGAAAAGAACGTAAGTGTATGTTGTCTCACATTTCTCCTCGATAGATGGCGCTTTCTCTCCTGTATATATTATGTTTGTATTTACTGTGTTTTCCCTTTTTCACTTGTAGCAGTTGCTAGTTATTATGATGTTCTTTTTCCGGATTCCTTTAAAAATCTTACCCGGACACATTTGAGTGTGGGGCCGGGTGAAAGGAATGTTCTTGAAGTTTTTCATGAACGTTTCTTTTTTCCCCGTGCTAGTCTGCAAGAGGCTGAAGAGGTTCTAGTAACTGGTTAGTTGATACGCAATGAATGTTTAGTTGTTTCCTTCCTTTTTTTCCTGCTCTTTGTTTTAAGTTGATGCATTGTTTCAGAGAGTCAAGAAGATGAACCTGAAGAGGTTCTAGTAAGGAAAAAAGCTTTCGGGAGTGCTTCCGGAGAGAAAGTACTCTCGCCCCAGAAGAAAAGGCGAAAGCTGACCGAGGCTTATGCTGCTGGAAAGAAGGCCCCGGGAGCGAGTCCCGAAGGTGTGTATCTGTTCTGTTTTTCTTTGTTAAGTGTAAAGAATATTTTTCCTGATATTCTCCTTTCCGATGCTTTTTAGGCTTAAAAACTGGTGAAGGGGTTACTCCAACTTGCCCAGTCATGCAAACAGCCAAAACTGTTGTTAAAAACCCGGAAGGTCCTAATCTTCAACCTTCTGTCCCTAAGGTCAAACCTTCCCCTATTCCCAAGAGCATGCCGACGGGGACTCAAATCCCTCCCCGGGATAAAGGGAAGGAGAAGGAGAAGACACCGGCGGGAACTAGGGAGGTTTATTCCCCCAGATCTTCTTGTGTACACACGAGCCAATCCGATTTTAGGATGCCCACCCAATCTGAGCCTTGGACTCCGGCAGATTCTAAATCCAAACATGTTCCTAACTGGAATATTTTGCAGGGTGACTGTTTGACAGATCCCCACCTGTGTCGGACGTTCTTGTTGCAGGCTTTCCCCCCAGCTGAGCGACTACGCCACTCAACCTGTTCCCCGGAAGTGCTGTCCGATAGAGCTGCTTTGATCTGGGTTGAGAGTATAGCGGTTATGCCCGAGATATGTCGGCAATGGGATAAGGGTCGCAGGGAAGTTGCTCATCTGAGGAAAGCTTTGGCTCAGAAAAATGAAGATGCGGGTAAGGTGCTGACGCTCACACAGGAGGTGAAAAAATTGGATTGGCAATTGAAAGAGAGGGATGCCGCTCACTCGAAAGCCCGGACAGAGTTTACTGAGGCCTGCTCGCGGACAAATAAAGAGCTTGAGAAACATGCCCAAATGATCCGGGAAGCAAAGGCACGTTCCGAGGAGCTGGCATTTCAGGTGGCGAAGAAAGATGAGGAGTTGAGGGTGTTTATGGGAAGGTTGGATATGTTGGAGGGAAATGTTGTGTCTTTCGAGAAGGAGAGAGAGGGTTTTGAGGTGGAGAATGCTAAAATGGTGAAAGAATTATCTTTGTTGAAGGAGGATAGGAAGTGGTTGGTGGCGGAAGGGTTTTCCAGGGTGGTGGAGGCAGTCAGGGGCAGTGATGAGTTTATTGATGGGGTAGTTGGTTTGAACGGAGCTGCGGAAGCGACGGTTTATCATGATGGGCTAGCCGATGGGTTTCAAGCAGGGAAAACTGGTTTGTCTTTGGAGAGCCTCCCTGGCTGGAGCCCGGAAGCCCGAAACATACTTACTCAGAGGCAAGATGCCTTTGATACTATGGAGTTCCCCGTAGTAGGTACTCTTGCCTCTTTGGCTGATCAATCGGATCTTAGGGAGATCAGGGATGTTGTTACCATTGAAGACTGACCCCTTTGTATTTTTATTTATCTTTTTTGGAGCCTGCGTGCCATTTTACTTTTTGATATTGTAATCTTGTTTATGTACTTACTTATTTACCTTTGAATGCAAATATCCTTTTTATGTTTTTCATCTGTGCTTTTAAGAATATTTGCAATTTGTACAAGCTTTGTTATCATGCTGACTGTCTTGATCCGGTTTTGTGCCGGACACGTGGTCCGGTCTTATTCCTTGCGTTTTCTTTGTACTGTGCTCCGCCTTATGATGTAGTATGATTATCCCCTTTTTGTGTTATGCTTTGCTTTATCCTTAAATATTTGCAAATCCGATCTTTTCATGGTGCCGGACACGTGGCCCAGTCTTTTATGGTGCCGGATACATTGATTCGGTCTTTTTAAGATGTTGGATTAAAATCCAATCTTCTTGGTTCCGGACACGTGGTCCGGTCTTTTATGGTGCCGGATACATTGATCCGGTCTTTTTTAATGTTGGATTAAAATCCAATCTTTATGGTGCCGGATACATTGATCCGGTCTTTTTTAATGTTGGATTAAAATCCAATCTTCTTGGTGCCGGACACGTGGTCCGGTCTTTTATGGTGCTAGATACATTGATCTGGTTTTTTTTAAGATGTTGGATTAAAATCCAATCTTCTTGGTGCCGGACACGTGGTCCGGTCTTTTATGGTGCCGGATACATTGATTCGGTCTTTTTTAATGTTGGATTAAAATCCAATCTTCTTGGTGCCGGGTGCATTGATCCGGTCTTTTATGGTGCCGGACACATTGATCCGGTCTTTTTTAATGTTGGATTAAAATCCAATCTTCTTGGTGCCGGACACGTGGTCCGGTCTTTTATGGTGCCGGATACATTGATCCGGTCTTTTTAAGATGTTGGATTAAAATCCAATCTTCTTGGTGCCGGACACGTGGTCCGGTCTTTTATGGTGCCGGATACATTGATCCGGTTTTTTTTAATGTTGGATTAAAATCCAATCTTCTTGGTGCCAGATGCATTGATCCGCCCTTTTATGGTGCCGGATACATGTCTTTTTAAGATGTTGGATTAAAATCCAATCTTCTTGGTGCCGAACACGTGGTCCGGTCTTTTATGGTGCCGGATACATTGATCCGGTCTTTTTAAGATGTTGGATTAAAATCCAATCTTCTTGGTGCCGGACACGTGGTCCGGTCTTTTATGGTGCCGGATACATTGATCCGGTGTTTTAAAAATGTTAGTTTGATTATAAAAACGGGGATTTTATTTATGTCTTTGAAAACATGCTCTTCTTTTTTGTTTCTTGAAAAACCAAGAACACGACCATAAGGATTACATATAACATTTCCTGAGTTGGGCTGCATTCCAAGTCTTGGGCACGTTAGTTCCATCCAATCTGGTCAAGGAGTGCGCCCCCTTTCCCAGGGATTCTTTAATCTTGTAAGGCCCTTCCCAGTTAGGCCCCAACTTTCCTCCGAGCTCAGCCCTGCTGGCTTCATTGTTTCTAAAAACGTATTCACCTGGGCGGAACTGCTGAAGTGCAACATTCTTGTTGTAGTACTTGGCCAGAACTTGCTTGTACTTAGCTTCTTGGATGAGTGCTTGTTCCCTTCTTTCTTCCAAAAGATCCAAGTTCAGTCTTAATTCTCGATCATTATCCCGACCATTTGTTGTAGCAATACGCATCGTTGGCGTACCCATTTCGACTGGGATTACTGCTTCGTGGCCATAAGTTAAACTGAAAGGAGTTTCACCGTTGCTTGTTTTCGGGGTGGTGCGATGAGCCCATAATACACTAGGTATCTCTTCAACTCAAGAACTCCCTTTGGTTGCAAGCCTAGTTTTTATTCCCTTTAGCATGCTCTGGTTGATTCGTTCTACTTGACCGTTTCCCTGCGGGTGAGCAACGGACGTAAAAACTTGCCGGATTCCCATTTCCTCACACCATCCGGCTAATGATTCGAACTGTGTTCCATTGTCACTCACCAGGTATAGAGGGAGGCCAAAACGGCATATTATATAATCCCACACAAATTTTTTGATCTGGGTGGTAGTAATTGTTGCGACTGCCTTAGCTTCCACCCATTTGGTGAAGTAATCCACAGAGACGATTAAGAATTTGACGCGTCCGGGTGCTTTCGGGAATTGTCCGACAATGTCTTTTCCCCACTTTTGGAAAGGCCATGCTCTAGTCACTGGTATGAGATCGTTCTTAGGCTTCAATGTTTTAGGCGCGTGCTTTTGACAGCTAAAACACTTCTGCAAGGTTTGTACTGCTGTGACATGCATTCCCGGCCAGTAATATCCTATGTTCATTAGCTTGTCCACCATCATCCTTGGGCCGACATGCATTCCACATGAACCTTCATGCACCTCTTTGACTAATAGTTCAGCTTCCTTTTGACCAACTCATCTTAACAAAGGCCCTAGGAAAGTTCTTCTATAGAGCCGGTCGTCTACCAGCTGATACTGTAAGGCCTTTGTTCGCAACTTTAACGCTTCTGCTCTCTTTTCTGGCAAAGTTCCTTCCTTCAAATATGCCACCAAGGGCGTCATCCATGTCCAACCAACGTCCTCAAGGTGACTAATTTCTTCTGTGCAAACGGAGGGCTTATCCAATGTTTGTACTCGTATTTCTTTCACCAAGTGAGCGAACTGGACCGACGCCAGTTTACTTAAAACATCTGCTTTCCGGTTTTGACTTCGAGGAATATGCTTTATGCTACACTCTTGAAATTGCAACATCATCTCTTTAGTCTTTTTTAAGTATTCGATCATCATCTTCCCCTTGGCTTCGTAAATCTTATTCACTTGGTTAGCCACTAAGAGTGAGTCCACGTGTGCCCGGATGTGCTGGGCTTTCATGGTCGCTGCTAATCGCAATCCGGCTAACAAGGCTTCATATTCAGCTTCGTTGTTCGTGCTTTTGAAGTTTAACTTTACCGCATATGTGATTTCCACCCCCTCTGGGCTAAGTAACATAAGCCCGGCGCCGGACCCTTCCATGCTTGAAGACCCATCAGTGTATAACGACCACCATTGAGGTGCTTTGATCTGTATTTCAGCTATAACTGGGTCATTGGTGATCTCCATCTCTCGCCCCTCCGGTATTTCCGCAAGGAAATCGGCAATGACCTGCCCTTTTAATGCGGTTCGAGGCTTGTATTCCAGACTAAGAGCTCCTAATTCAACCGCCCACTTGGCTAATCTTCCGGATAACTCAGGTTTTTTTAACACTTGCTGGATAGGAAAATTGGTGAGTATTTCCACCGGATGGGCTTGGAAGTATCGACGCAATCTTCGAGAAGCATGTACTAAAGCCAAGGTTAATTTCTCTAGTAGGGAGTACCTTGTCTCCGGGTCTGTTAACACCCGGCTGACATAATAGATAGGAGTTTGCACACCTTTCCTTTCAACCATGAGGACGACGCTAATGGCCGCATCCGCAGCTGCGATATATGCTGTTAACTTCTCTTCTTCTTCTGGTGCCGTAAGGGTGGGGAGTTTCGCAAGGTACAGTTTCAGCTGCTGGAAGGCCTCCTCTGCTTGGTCCGTCCATTGGAATTGTGCTTTGTTGAGACAATTTTTCAGAGTTTGGATGAAAGGTAGAGATCTTTCTGCATGCTTAGCCAGAAATCGATTTATTGCCACCAAACGTCCATTCAATGCTTGCACCTCCTTGATGGATGACGGGGAAGGCATCCGGGTGATAGCTGAAAATTTTTCCGGATTTGCCCGGAAACCTTCCTTGGTGACCATCACACCGAGGAATTTCTCTTCCTCTACTCCAAACGAACATTTCCCCGGGTTTAACATTATTCGGGATTCTTTCAACCTTAAAAACGTCTCAGCGATGTCCGCTAGGAGATTTGTTTCATCATGGCTTTTGATGACCAAGTCGTCAACATAGATCTCCAAATTTTTACCAATTTGAGGCTCGAATACTTTGTCCATGAGCCTTTGGTAAGTGGCCCCTGCATTCTTTAATCCAAACGGAATTTTTGTGTAACAAAAAGCGCCGATATCGGTGATAAAAGCTGTTTTCTCTTCGTCGTCTTCGGCCATGGGAATTTGATGATAGCCTTTGTAAGCATCCAAAAAACATTTGAAACGGAAAGGGGCTTACGAGTCGATTTTCAGATCAATTTCTGGTAAGGGGTAGGCGTCCTTAGGACATGCACTATTTAGATTCTTGTAGTCGATACACATACGCCAGGTACCATTTCCTTTCTTTACCATTACTGGATTGGCGATCCATGAAGGATAACGAACTTCTCGGAGGATCCCCGCGTTAACAAGATCCCGGACTTGATCCACAGCTGCCCTGCTTCTATCCGGGCCCATCCTCCGTCGTTTTTGAGTTACCGGGTTAGCAGTCTTGTATACATGTAGGCGATGTTCGGCTAATACACGTGGAACTCCCTTCATATCTGCCGGTTTCCATTCAAAAACATCTATGTTGTTTCGTAACAACTGCTTCAAACGGTCTCGCCCTGCGGTGGATAAGGTGTGTCCAATGGTAATTATCTGTTCCGGGTATGCGGGGTTCATAATTCACCTCTCCGGTTCATATGTACTTTTCATGTGAGTGTCAAAATGATCTTTACACGAGGTCCGGCTGGTTTGCGCTTGTAATACTTCCATGATTTGGTCAGCATACACCACCGCTACTCCCTTGGGAGTTGGGAATGCGATAGTGGAGTGGACAGTGGACACGGCTGCATGAAAAGACGCCAAACCTGGTCGTCCGAGTATCAAGTTATTTTTCGAGACAGCCGGGATTACTATGAAAGTCACGAGGACCGTACGGATTTTAGCGCCTTCTTCTAGGGTCATTGGTAATGTGAGTTGTCCTAGAGGGACCACGAATTCCCCGGAAAACCCTATGAGATCAATGTCGGTAGGTTCCAAGGTTTTTTGATCTTCCATATCTAGACGTCTGAAAAGCTGCTCATACATGACGTCCATTGAAGCTCCACTGTCGACTAAAATCCGACTGATGCGGTAATCACCTACTAATGCTGTGATTACTACTGGACTGGTGGACGAGGCACCCCCTTGAACAGGCGGGAAAGTAAGCGGTTGTTCCATCCAGGCTTCCAGTCGTGCGCCCCCGCGTTTATAACCCCGTGAGCTTGATGACTCCTCATTCATTATCATGCATAAGTCACGCACCGGTTTTTTGCCTGCATTCTTTCTTCCCAGTGGTCCTGCATGAATTTTTTTTAACAGATGGGAAAGTTTGCCGGTTTGTATGGTCATGTCAATTTGTTTTTGTAAATGCCAACAATGATCCGTGTTATGCCCAGTGTGTTTGGGATCTCGTACGGACTTTGGGTTGAGAGGTCGCGGGGGTTCTAATGTTATTTTTTCTGTTAAAAGAACTTCCCGGGGGCTTTTGACCAACCTGTTAATCCACGCAACTCCCTTGCTCTCCGGATTACCCTTAAACCTTGTGGAGGTATTGACAGATCTAACAGGTTCCGGGCGGGTGTACGGGAGAGGCCTCGTCCATGTACTAGGTCCTTGAAAACGTTGAGTCTGTCTGGAGGAGTGTGGCTGTTTTCCCGTTCGATCACTTCGCTGATCCTTTTTATCATACTCATGAGTGCTCCGGACGGATCTTTCTGCCCGGACGAAGGCACGAGCGGCAGTCATCAGTTCTTCCATGGGTTTTGGTAAACCGTCCCGGCCATGGAGCCTACGGATGAGCTCATCATGTCGGATGCCTTGAATGAAACCTGCGATCATTAAATCGTCCCCTGCCCCGGCTATTTGCAAACTTTCTTTGTTATACCGGGTAATGAAATCTTCCACCGATTCCCCGTCTCGTCTCCGGATGTGAAGTATTTCTGTCTTGTCTTTCGTGTGTCGTTTTTGCTGACTAAATTGTTGCATGAACTTTTCCAATAATTCATCAAAACTGTCAATCCGGCTTACAGGTAAACTATCGTACCAAAGGCCAAGGTTTGAACAAACATGTGACACCATTCATGCAGGGCCCATCTCTCTACCCCTCCAGCACTAATAAAAACATTGATGTGATCGTCTGGATCTGTGGTACCATCATATTTCCCAACTGTGGATGACATTTTTAACTTACGAAGTATTTCTGCTTGAGCTATTCGGGGTGTGAACATAGATTGTGTTAACAAAGCTGTTGGTCGGTACGGGCGATGGATGTCCATTAGAGGAGTATTCCCGGGTACAGATATGAGTGCAGGAGAAGATCCCTGCGTGCTGTACAGATGGGTGAGAGGAGCGGACTGCCCTCCGGCGAGAGATCCGGTAGTGCATGCAGATGTAAATCCCCCCGGTGTGGCATAAGCGGTTTCCTCAAATGTTAAACGGTTCCGGAGTTCTGCCAGGCGTATTTCTTTCCAAAACTGCTCGTCCATTCGGGCCCGGCGTTATTGTTCCATCCACCATTCGTTACTTGCGAGTAATGGCATGGTGTAAGGGAGGGATCCGGGAACAAGCGGGGTATTGGAAACGGGAAGGGGAGGTATTCCAGCAGTGGTTGTAATGAGTTGCGGCAGATTATAAATGGGTATACCAGATGTGGTGATATGTGAGAAACTGGGAGGTATTGCAGGTTGCGGGAGGTCCCGGGTAACTTGGGTGGGAAAGGTAATTGGGATTAGAGGCGGTATGGGGGATGAAAAGACCGCCTGCAAAGGCAACGAGGCAGGTATATTAGTATGCAAAGTGTGAAGATGAGATGCTACTGCTGCTGCTGGCAACACATCTGCTAGATGGTTTTGAGCTTGTGCCAGACGTTCCTTCAGCGAAGAAATCATAAGAATACCAGTTTGAGATTGTGAATCTCCTGTTGGTGCCCCTGTGTTTGTAATGTGATTTCTCTCCTCATCGGATTTATAATCTGATTGTACGTTATCCATTGCAAGCAAAGATTGAATTCAGGATATCGTTGTAACTATTGTTCGACCGGGATGGCGCCAATGAAGAGATGTAAAAACTCCACCTTGATAACAATTCCCGAATTCAATCAGGTACAAGCTCTGGATCCCTTTCATCTATGAGATCACCTTCTATTTATAGGATTTTTACATTCTCTTTCCTCTAACCGTATGATATTGACAGCCCCTTTCTTATTGGTTCCTTCTTCTCGTGGGCCCTCGTGGTGGTTAAGAAGTTAGATTTCTTTCTTTTAGGCCCCTTATGTATGATCCTTTCATCATACGTCGTCAATAACAAAAGTGAAATTTATGACTGTCACGGGTTAAATTGATATTATGTATTATTATCGGCTAATAGGTTATAGTTTGAAATATTAAAATACAATTTGTCTATATAAATATATATAATTTCTCTTAAACTTAAACAAATATCCAATAATAATACATCTTTTCCAATACGAAAATAATTATATAAATTTATACCATATAATAAATAAATGTTTTTTTATGTCACGTGTCGCCTCCATATTCATTCTTATCATTTTTTCTCGCATCTCTCTCTTATTAAATACACCAATATCTTTTAATAATAATACATTTTTAAAGAAAATACTAATTATATTAATAAAACACATTTATTTTAAATTATTCCTTATTATAAGAAACGTTGAAATCTAATTATATAACTTTTATTTTCAATCGTATAATAATTGAAAGTCAAATTACGTTAAATAGTACTTAACGTATTTTCAAAACCCATTTATATATTAATTTTTATATATTTCGAATTTTGTTTTATATCCTTAGTATATTTAATACATTTTTACGCCTATAAATATATATATAAAGATTTAAAAATTTGATGTATTAATATTTTCACATCGTATGTATTACACGGGTTGTAAGCTAGTTATCATTAAATACTTAAGGTAAAGAAAGGTAAACATATGTGATGAAATCGTGGATTTTTAACGAGTTTTTAACGAGCCGATCCCGAATAGCTCGCGAGTTTTTAACGAGCCAATCCCGAGTAACTCGCGAGACGGCTTGACTCGTTTACACCCCTAGTGCTACCAAAGGGAAACTTCAAACATGGGTTTTCAACGTTGAATTTATTGACACCATCAATGAAAAGAGAAACATAATAAGAATGAAAAATCTATATTATACAATAAATAAAGATTTTTTCATGTCACTTATAATTTTTTTTCCTATCTCTTTCTCTATTATTAAATATATATGTATCTTTTAATAATAATATATTAAAAAATACTAATTATATATGTAACACCGTTAACTGGAACACCAATTATTAAAACATTTAAATGCGCGGAAGCTTTTATCTCAGATTTTTTTTAATTTTTTTTAAACTCTCGCGTACCGCGAGGGACTGGACCCCTCCCTTCGCGTACCGCAAGGGAGTCCCATTCTGCCTGCCCGAGAGCAGGTCTCTCGCGTACCGCGAGAGAACCTTGCCTGGCTCTCGCGTACCGTAGGGGGAACTTAGTAAACAGAAACTTGAGTTTTTCTGCCCAGTTCCATACTTAGCCAAAGTTTTACAATTTTCACCAAAACCACATGACACCAAAAATCCCCAACACTTGGGTTTTTGACCAAACATTCAAACATCATTTACACATCTTTTATAAACACCAGAACATCATTTCACGTACCAATTTACATAACATTTTAAGGGTTTTCCTTTAAACCCCAAAAACACCAAAAATGCATACGAGAATCGTTCAACGCCTTGGACTTGACATGGACTTACATCGGAGCTTTTCCTACATAACTACATGATCATATCACCGTTAGTAATGAGGATAAACATATCAAACAAGTAATTACAACTTTGTTTTCACCCATTTGACCCGTTTTCACCCAATTAGTCAAATAGGCTTCTTATCACTTGCATTAGACCTACAAGTTTCATTCTTTTCATAGAACATTCATATTATACTTTTCCATATCCATTATGGCACATAGGCCATAACCTCATTTCCATTATGATACTTAGATCATAATCCCATATCTATTATGGTATTTAAACCATAACCTCATATCCATTATGATACATAGATCATAACCTCATATCCATTATGATACTTAGATCATAACCTCATATCCATTATGACACCTAGATCATAACCTCATATCCATTATGATACTTAGATCATAACCTCATTTACACATATCCATTATAGTATTACAACTATAACTGCATTCATTTATTGCATATATCCATTATAGTATTACAACTATAACTACAATCATTCATTTCACATATCCATTATAGTATTTCAACAATAACTACATTCATTCATTTACACATACTAGTTCATACACATTCATTTCAATAACACAGGATGCACACATAACACATGTATCATCCTTTCATCATCAATACCAAGTAAGTGCAAAGGCACTTACCTTTTGGGTTAGAAGATCCCGCACCGCCTTCTCGGTTCACAATTTGATTACCTAAACATATACACCTAGTTTAGTAATCTAATATACATCCAAAATCACATTATAATTGAGTTCAAAACCAAATTTCCATTTCCAACCCAAACTGACCCGTTTAGGTTATTCCCATAACCAAACACCCTCTTTCATTCCAAACTCACCTACTTGAGTTTTCTTTCCAATTCCTTGACACTAATTTTTCATTCAATATCTTTCATTAGGTTAATTTGGTGTTCATTCAAGTGTCTAACACCACATAAACACTTAATCATCACTAATTCAACATTCTAGCATCATAATCCACACCCCAAATTTTCTCCATATGAACCCTAACTTCCCATAATAAAAAATCAAAGGGTTCTAGGACGTTAATCACCATTCTTTACCTTTAGTTTAGCTAGATTATCAACAATCTAACACCAATTAACCATATGTATTCAAAATTTCCGGATTTCTACAAAACCCACCTACTAACACATTCAAAGGTGAAATCAATGGAAGATTACACTTACTTGATGTTAGGAAGGTGTTGTGTGAGCCAAAACCTTCACAAATCCAAGCTCAAATGCACGATTTAGGCTTCAAAATCGATTTCTCCTTTTTCTCTCTTGAGATGAACGACCTCAACACCACAAATGAGGCTAATTTTGACTTCTCCAAGTCAATATGGCAGATTTTTCCATTTTACACTTTTAGCCCCTCAACTTCCATTTCACCCGTTTCACACCAAAACTAGTTAAAAACTAGTATAACCCTATTACTAACTTGAAACACACTTGTTTCAACTTATTTCTAAAATATTATTATCACCATAATATTTATTAAAATAATTTATTTATTTGAAAACGAAACCCGGATTTTGGTTTGTTACAAATCACCTCCACTTATTTGGGTTTCGTCTCCGAAACCCGACTTCACATAAAAAGGTTCGGATAATATTTGAGCATCTCTTCCTCGGTTTCCCAAGTCATTTCTGCTCCCTTCTTATGTCTCCACCTCACCAAAGCTTGGCTAATCTCTTTATTGCGCAATTGCTTCACCTTTCTATCCAAGATTGCCATTGGTTCCTCAACATAATTCAACTTTTCATCCAACTCTATATCATCCAATGGAACAAAAGTAGATTCATCCGCTAAACATTTTCGTAAATGAGACACATGAAATGTGTTATGAAGTCTACTTAGTACCTCCGGTAGCTCCAAACGGTAAGCTACCGCACCCACCCTTGCTATCACCTTAAACGGTCCGATGAAACGTGGACTTAACTTCTCTCGTTTCCTAAACTGTATTACCCCTTTCCAAGGAGAGACTTTCAAAAGCACAAAGTCCCCCACTTGAAATTCGATCGCCCGCTTTCTATTATCCGCATAGGACTTTTGGCGATCTTGAGCCGCCTTCAAACGTGCTCTTATTTGGTCAATACTACCAATAGTTTCATTGACCACCTCTTTACTTCCAAGTTCCCGTTGACCAATTTCACCCCAACACACGGGTGTTCGACATTTCCTCCCATACAATGCCTCAAAAGGCGGCATACTAGAATGGTAGCTATTATTGTACGAAAATTCCGCCAACGGTAAATGGTCGTCCCAATTACCCCCAAAATCCAAAGCACACGCTCGCACCATATCCTTAAGCATTTGAATCGTCCGCTCGCTTTGACCATCCGTTTGTGGATGATAAGCGGTGCTAAGTTCAATCTAGTCCCCATATCCTCATGGAATTTCTTCCAAAAATGAGAAGTAAATCTCGTATCACGATCTGATATAATCGACACCGGCACACCATGACGTGACACAATTTCCTTCACATACATTTCCGCCAACCTATCCGATGAATACGTTTCCTTTTATTGGAAGAAAATGTGCACTCTTTGTCAACCGATCCACTACTACCCATATCGCGTCATATCCCTTTCGAGTCTTTGGTAGTTTAGTGATCAAATCCATGGTTATGTTCTCCCATTTTCAAAGCGGTATTTCAAGCGGTTGAAGCTTTTCATACGGCTTTTGATGCTCCGTCTTTACCCTTAAGCATGTGAGACACCTCTCCACATACTTAACAATATCACGCCTCATACCCGGCCACCAAAAATGACACCTCAAATCATAAAACATCTTTGTGGCCCCCGGATGGATAGAATATTTGGATTTATGCCCTCGTCTAATATAGTTGTCAAACACTTAACAACCTAGGAATCCAAATTCTATCAAAGAATGTCTTTAACCCCGAGGTATTTTCCCCAAGCTTATCAACATAAGCAACCATCCGCTCCTTCTTCAAATCACCACGAAGTGCTAACACTTGAGCCTCCCGGATTTCATCAATAAAAGATGATGAAATTGTCATCTTAAATGACTTCACCTTGATAGGTGTATGACTCGTCTTTCGACTAAGCGCATCCGCCACAACATTCGCTTTACCCGGATGATAAAGTATCTCACAATCATAATCCTTGACCAATTCAAGCCACCGCCTTTGCCTCATGTTGAGGTCCTTTTGGTCAAAGAAATACTTGAGACTTTTGTAATCTGTGTAGATCGTACACTTAGCCCCATATAATTAATGCCTCCAAATCTTGAGCACGAAAACCACGGCCGCAAGCTCTAAATCATGGATAGGATAATTCACCTCGTGAGTCTTTAATTGCCTAGACGCATAGGCAATCACTTTCCCCCTTTGCATCAAAACACAACCCAACCCCGAATGCGAGGCATCTGAATACACCATGAAATCTTCAGTTCCGTCCGGCAAGGATAAAATAGGCGCCTTAGTCAACTTTTCTTTCAAGATTTGAAAGGCAGATTCTTGCTCGGAATCCCATACAAATTTGGTCTCCTTACGCGTTAACTTTGCCATTGGCAAGGCAATCCGAGAGAAGTTCTTAATAAACCGTCGATAATAACCCGTCAACCCCAAGAAACTTCTAATCTCCGAAGGCATCTTTGGTGATGACCAATCTTTTACCGCCACTATCTTGGATGGGTCGACTGTAATCCCTTTCTCATTAATCACATGACCCAAGAACTGTATTTCGCGCATCCAAAATGCACACTTTGAAAATTTAGCATAAAGCTTCTCCCTTTGCAACACTTCAAGAATTTCACGAAGATGAAAGGCATGATCGCTTTCACTCCGTGAAAAGATGAGAAGATCATATATGAACATAATAATTGGACGGTCGAGGAACGGTCTACACACCCGGTTCATAAGATGCATAAAAACCGCGGGTGCGTTGGTTAAACCGAATGGCATAACCGTGAACTCATAGTGACCGTATCGAGTGTGAAAAGCTGTCTTATGGACGTCGTCTTCTTTCACTTTCAACTGATCGTAACCGGATCTCAAATCAATCTTAGAAAACCATGACGCCCCATGCAATTGATCGAAGAGGTCGTCAATCCGAGGTAACGGGTATCTATTCTTCACTGTCAACTTGTTCAACTCCCGATAATCCATACACATCCTCATGCTTCTGTCCTTCTTTTTAACGAAGAGAACGGGTGCACCCCAAGATGAGACACTTGGGCGTATGAAACCTTTATCTAGAAGCTCTTGCAATTGCTCCATTAACTCTTTCATTTCCGGCGGTGCCAACTTATAAGGTGATTTGGCTACCGGCTTGGAACACCCGGTATTAAGTCAATCCTAAACTCCACTTCTCTTTTCGGTGGTATCCCCGGTAACTCATCTGGAAATACGTCTTCAAACTGATTTATAACTGGAACATCGCGAATATCTTTCACTTTCTCAATCACATCCACAACACAAGCCATGTATGCCTTGCACCCACGCACCATGTACTTTGTTGCCTTCACATAAGAACACAACTTTATCTTACCTTTCTTCTCACCTTCTATGTAAATGGACTCACCTAATGGGGAATCGAGTTGTATCGTCTTAGGTCCACATAGAATATTCTCTTTGTTCTTTGAAAACCAATATATCCCCACTATCACATCAAAATCCCCCATGGACATAGGAATTAAGTCAATGAGGAACGTTTCACCCCCCGCCCTTAACTTGCAATTCCTATAAATATCAAAAACTAAGAAACTCTTATCATTTGCCGCCTCGATTTCTAAGGGTTCATCTAACTTGTTACTTAGAAACGAAGAATGCTTAACAAATTTCAAGGACATAAACGAACGACTAGCCCCCGAATCAAAAAGAACTAGTGCAGGTAAAGAGTTAATATTGAATGTACCTGACACCACCTCCGAGTTTGTCTTCGCCTTATCAGTCGAGATGTGGAAAGCTCTCCCCTTTGGCCTTGGCATCTATACCTTCTTCTTTTCACTTCCACCACGCTTTAACTCGGGACAATCCGCCCTATTGTGCGCGGGCTTGTAACAGTTATAGCACAACTGAATTTGACTTGTACATTGACTAGCCATGTGCCTCGGCTTCCCACATTTGTAGCAATTTAGAGTTCCCTTTCTACATTCCCTGAAGTGCTCTTTCCCACAAACTTTGCACCCTCGGGAAGAGAACTTGTTAAACGGATTTTTGCTAGGGCTCCCACCCTTTATCTTCTTTACCACTTGATCAACTATCTCACGTTTTCTCTTTTCGCCCCTAGCCTCTTGCCTCCTCAACTCCACCTCTCTTTCCCGACACCTATTTATCAAATCAACAAGTGTGGTAAAAGAGGATGGAGATATGCTATCTCTGAACTCCACAGTCAACATAGCATAGAATCTATCAATCTTCGCCTTTTTGGTCGACACCACGTCCGGACAGAACTTGGCGCGATCGAAGAAAGCCCCTGCCAATTCATCAATTGACTCATTCGATTACCTCATGAGGAGGAACTCCTCAGTCATTCTATCAAATGCGGCTTGTCGACAATGGTACTTCAGAAAAGCCATCTTAAACTCCTCCCAAGTCATGGAGGTCACCCCTAATTCACCTCTCTCCTTTCGGAGATTCAACAACCACTCCTTTACCCTTCCCGTCAGAAGAGGCACACTGAACATAACCCTATCCTCGGGCTTACACCTAGTCGTTTCAAAATTTGATTCCATATCCACCACCCAACCGTGGCTAAGGATCGGGTCCACTTGCCCATCATACTCCTTGGGCTTGATCACCATGAATTCCTTTAGGGTACAACCCTGTGGTTCCCTTTCCTTGTCCTTCATAACCTCCTCAAGAGTGAGTTTAATAGCCCCTCTCATTTCTTCCATTAGGAGGGATGTGGTGTCGCACCCTCCTCAGGCACCCCCTGGACGTATACGAGCACGATTAGTATCACTTGATTACTTGATTTCAGAGTTTTTATAAAATACAGCGGAAGTCTTTTTCAAAGGATCGTTTCATCATTCTTTAAACCCCAATGGTTGTATTTGTAAATACCAAAACTTAGTTGGAAAACAAAAGCCTTGTATTTACTTTATAAACATAGGGTTTCAATACCCTTCTCATTTGATTACAAAACAAGTTTGAAATCAAATACATGATGAGCCACTGGAAATAGTACAACACATGGTTGATCAGTTCCCTGGTCCTATCTCCTTTCTTTAGGATTTCCCTTTACACGAGGCCTGAGAATCCTACGTGCATTCCATCCTTTTTCCTGGGTCAGATCTTATGTCTACCCGTAAACACCTCTCATCATATTTTAATCGTTACCTGGAAAAGATTTTGAAAATAAAACGTCAGCATGAACGCTGGTGAATACAATATCTTGACACAAAATCATTTTGGCACAAATAAGTATTAATTACATAATCATAACTTCATGTTCAATCTACACACTCAGCAGACCCGTCCTGTTCAATCGCACCACAACATACACTTGCGTTATAGCTTATAACAAAGAGAACTCCATGTCCTTCATTTGTTATAAGATAAGCACCAGCCACAATCCGGGAATTTCACCCGAGACCCGTGTATCCCTTGCAAGTTTTACGTATACCTATGGCCTGAATGCTTGTTTGTAGAAGAACGTTGAGCATTACTTTGTTAATCTTTATTTGGCCATTTTCGCAAATAAAATGTTTGACACAAGTTTTGAAAGAGATAAAGTATTCACCTTGTTTGTAGGAATGAGCCTCTAGAGTTGAAAGCTTAGCTTCTAGCTTCTTAACCTGATTTATCTAGCGTTCCGACCTTCCTACGAGTGTTTCTTCTTAAACCTAGTACTACGAGGAGCGGGAATTGGACCGGGATCGTCGGGGGTCGTCTACGGGAGTTCTGGAATGAGATGTGAGGGTAAAGGATGATTTGTGTTATCATAAAACGGTCAAAGTCGTCCAACTATTTATAGGGGTGAACTGGGGTCCGTAGCGGACCGTTATGCTTGGGCGTAGCGGTCCGCTACCGCCTATGCATGACGTCAGCCCTACATGTCCCTTTCTGATTGGATCGAACATAAGACTGCAGCTAGCGGACCGTTACCGCTAGGCGTAGCGGTCCGCCACCCTGATACGTGGCAGATTCTAAGAGTTTTGCGGCTGGCAGACCGTTTCCATGTGGCGTGGCGGTCCGTCACGAGTACACGTGTCAGAATACATGATCATTAGTCACTATACACGTGGCTTAACCGGATTTATTGTTAATCAACACGTAGCGGACCGTTACCCTATATGGTGGCGGTCCGCCACCCAAATCTACACCCGTAGCGGATCGTTATACTTAACCTTAGCGGTCCGCTAAGGTCTCAAAGTCCAAAATTTTCAATTTAAACCCTGAACTTTAAGATAGTTATACTTATAGTCCCTAGGGTTTTACCTTTTGTCAAATCTTGGGCATTTTGGGGCAGGTGTTATATGTGGCTTGCTCAAAGGCCTTGGCCACTTTTTCTTTAATCATTTCTTGGATTCTTCGATCCAATGGTTCATTACTCGTATCGTCCGTCATCTCTAAACTGAGAAATAGAACCAAAAACACCTTAACATCCTTACACTTTCAATACCCTATGTATCCATCACACATTCACTATTATATGTATTAAGTATATATATACCTACCTATATACATACATACATATATAATCACCTTCACCTAATCCTTGCAAATGTTCATTGTTTTATGGTTATTATAAAGACACTTGCACATCTCCTCTTATTAATCATATTGGCCAGACATGTTTAATAATACGTTATGCCCAATTGTAATTATTATCTCCATAAAACAGATCACATAGACAAGTTTCGGCACACATAACACGCTGTTATTCAATCATACATATACATATACACCATATATATAACCACATTATCAAATCATTACTAACCTTTCACTTCCGAAAGCTCTGAGTCTTAGTCAAGTCCATCATGGATTCTCGTATCATTTCCCCCATATCAAGAGCATCCAGTTTGAGTTTTGTGCCACCTACACCAAATCGCTCAAACCTTTGCTCTGATACCAAGTTGTAACACCCTTAATTGGAACACCAATTATTAAAACAATTAAACACGCGGAAGCTTTTATTCCAGAATTTTTTATTGTTTTTTAAACCCTCGCGTACCGCGAGGGACTGGACCCCTCCCTTCGCGTACCGCGAGGGAGTCCCATTCTGCTTGCCCGAGAGCCAGGTCTCTTGCGTACCGCGAGAGAACCTTGCCTGGCTCTCGCGTACCGCGGGGGAACCCAGTAAACAAAAACTTGAGTTTTTCTGCCCATTTCCATACGTAGCCAAAATTTTACAATTTTCACCAAAACCACATGACACCAAAAATCCCCAACACTTGGGTTTTTGACCAAACATTCAAACATCATTTACACATCTTTTATAAACACCAAAACATCATTTCATGTACCAATTTACATAACATTTTAAGGGTTTTCCTTTAAACACCAAAAATGCATACGAGAATCCTTCAACGCCTTGGAATTGACATGGACTTACATCGGAGCTTTTCCTACATAACCACATGATCATATCACCGTTAGTAATGAGGATAAACATATCAAACAAGTAATTACAACTTGTTTTCACCCATTCACCCATTTGACCCGTTTTCACCCAATTAGTCAAATAGGCTTCTTATCACTTGCATTACACCTACAAGTTTCATTCTTTTCATAGAACATTCATATTACACTTTATCATATTCATTATGGCACATAGGCCATAACCTCATTTTCATTATGATACTTAGATCATAATCCCATATCCATTATGGTATTTAAACCATAACCTCATATCCATTATGATACATAGATCATAACCACATATCCATTATGATACTTAGATTATAACCTCATATCCATTATGATACTTAGATCATAACCTCATATCCATTATGATACTTAGATCATAACCTCATTTACACATATCCATTATAGTATTACAACTATAACTGCATTCATTCATTGCACATATCCATTATAGGCTTACAACTATAACTACATTCATTCATTTCACATATCCATTATACTATTTCAACTATAACTACATTTATTCATTTACACATACTAGTTCATACACATTCATTTCAACAACATAGTATGCACACATAACACATGTATCACCCTTTCATCATCAATACCAAGTAAGTGCAAAGGCACTTACCTTTTGGGTTAGAAGATCCCGCACCGCCTTCTCGGTTCACAATTTGATTACCTAAACATATACACCTAGTTTAGTAATCTAATATACATCCAAAATCACATTATAATTGAGTTCACAACCAAATTTCCATTTCCAACCCAAACTGACCTGTTTAGGTTATTCCCATAACCAAACACCCTCTTTCATTCCAAACTCACCTACTTGAGTTTTCTTTCCAATTCCTTGACACTAATTTTTCATTCAATATCTTTCATTAGGTTAATTTGGTGTTCATTCAAGTGTCTAACATCACATAAACACTTAATCATCACTAATTCAACATTCTAGCATCATAATCCAAACACCCCAAATTTTCTCCATATGAACCCTAACTTCCCATAATAAAAAATCAAAGGGTTCTAGGACGTTAATCACCATTCTTTACCTTTAGTTTAGCTAGATTATCAACAATCTAACACCAATTAACCACAAGTATTCAAAATTTCCGGATTTCTACAAAACCCACCTACTAACACATTCAAAGGTGAAATCAATGGAAGATTACACTTACTTGATGTTAGGAAGGTGTTGTGTGAGCCAAAACCTTCACAAATCCAAGCTCAAATGCACGATTTAGGCTTCAAAATCGATTTCTCCTTTTTCTCTCTTGAGATGAACGAACTCAACACCACAAATGAGGCTAATTTTGACTTCTCCAAGTCAATATGGCAGATTTTTTCCATTTTACACTTTTAGCCCCTCAACTTCCATTTCACCCGTTTCACACCAAAACTAGTTAAAAACTAGTATAACCCTAACTTGAAACCCACTTGTTTCAACTTATTTCTAAAATATTATTATCACCATAATATTTATTAAAATAATTTATTTATTTGAAAACGAAACCCGGATTTTGGTTCGTTACAATATACTAATAAAACTTATTTATTTTAAATTATCCCTCGTTATAAGAAACTTTAAAATTTAATTATGTAACTTTTATTTTCAATAAAATAGTAAATGAAAGTCAAATTATATTAAATAGTAATTAACTTATTTTCTAAACTTAATTATATATTAATTTTTACATATTTTGAATTTTATTTTCTATTTTTAATACATGTAATGCATTTTTACAAGTATAAAGTTTATAATAAAGATTTAACAATTTTATGTATTGTTATTTTTCATCCCGTGTGGAGACACGGGGGTTTAAGCTAGTTTCGTATATATTTATATATATATATATATGTGTGTGTGTGTGTATATATATAAGGATCAATTTTTAATTCGTAAATTAAAAAACCAAATTCTGACCACATATTTATTTTCATCTTATTTTAATTCAATCCACAAAAGTCAAAAATCTTATTAACTATAATAAATATGTGGTAAGGATTTGCTTTTTTTGTGTACACAATTAAATATGGTTTACATTTGATCATTTTTCTATATATATATATATACATATATATATATATATATATATAGGAAAATGATCAAATGTAAACCATGTTTAAATGTGAAAAATAAAAAACCAAATATTGGCCACATATTTCTTATAATTAATTGAGTGTTTGACTTTTGAGGATTGGATTAAAATAAGATGAATATATATATATAAGGGAGGGTTACAGAGAAAACCACAAGTTAGGCGAAAACCGAGAAAACCACTAAAAAAACCAATTTTACCCAATCATATAATAATTTTTATTTTTTGTTTTGTTTTATTTTTATTTATTTATAAGAGTGCCAATGTAATATTAAACATTTTTACCAAAAAATATTTTTACACATAGTGTTACGTATACGTAAACATAAAACAAAAAATTTGACTTACGTATACGTAAATCAAAAAAATTGATTTTGGATACGTATACGTAAATAAAAAAATTTCCTAAAATGATATGGTTTTCGCCTAACTTTGTGGTTTTCTCTTGATCCCTCCTCTATATATATATATGAGGTGGTTATAACAAAAAACCCCTTGTGTTGAAGAAAACTTGCAAGCCCCATCTCAACCCTTCATTTATGATCATCAATGGCCCATATTTAATCTTGATTAGTTGTACTTTCAAGTTAATATTTTAAAATTATAAAAGTATAAGAAGGGTAATTTGGTCGTTTGACTCAAACCATCATATCATCTATTTTCTACTTTATTAAATTATATATTCTATCTCCTACGTTTTAAATTATATGATTTAATTTTTTAGTCTAAAGCTAGAAATTAAAAATAAAAAACTACTAGTTTTATTTTATAAAAAAACTACTATTTGTAGCAGCTTACGCTTGTTACATATGTAAAAACAAACTTAAATATTTAAAAATGATCTAAAAACTATGATAATTCAACATACGTGTTGTTACATATGTTAATACAAACTTAAAAATATAAAAATTTATTACAATCAACATTAAAAACGTAACAAGGTAATTCATACAAATTTAAATATTTAAAAATGATACATGAACTATAATAAGCTAACAAAAAACATAAAACCTAAATAGGCTTAATTTCTTGATAATTATCTTCATCTTTGACACAAAAATCATTCACATACGAAAAAAAACAAGTTCATCAATTTACATATATAAATATATATTAGGTATAAACTAACTTAGAATGCATGTAACACTTGTAACATATGTAAGGTTACGTATGTTGTAATAGAACTTTCATGAGTTTACGTATGTAAACTGCCAAAAATAACAAGTGGTCATGTATAATTACGTATGTAATTTTACAGGTTGGATTACATAAGTAACCAACAAATGTAACATATGTAACTGTACATGTTTAAGAAACAATGTTACCCGGTTGTAATCTTCCTGTCGAGCGCATAGGAAATGAGCTTGGCTTCTTCTAGCCACTGCAAAAGATATGCCAAAACTTAACGAGTAAATGACAGTTAAATAGTAATAAGTTTATTTAAATGTTATGAGGTATTATATCAGACTGTTTTACATATGTAACAAGCAACTGTTACATATGTAAAATCGAATGTTAGATATGTAAAATCAAATGTTACGTAAAGGATAATTACATATGTAACTAGCAATTGTTACATATGTAAAATCAAATGTTACATATGTAAGAGTTAAAGGTTACATATGTAAAATCAATCTACGTATGCAGTTAACCAAAACTCAAATCCAATGAAACAAGATATAACAGGATATTTAAAATTTTTGTTTGCAGGTTTAAAAAAATAATATATGTTATTTTTAACATCTAAGTTATCTCTCCAACTAGATCCATTCCAAATAATAATAAAAAGACATCAAAGTCCTAGATCCATTACAGATGTCGTTTAAAAAATAAAATAAAAAAATTCCAAATCCTTTGAGCCATTTTGTCGAACAGTTGGTGGGCGTGTTTGATAAGACCACATTTGAAGTACATGGAGATGAGTTTAAAATCAAAAACTCAAAAAAAAATGAATTAAATAAAACTTTATTTCTAATAATCTGATAAAAAATCATAAATAATTATTTCTAATAATTTGATCAAAAATCGTAAATAACTTTATTTCTAACATGGAGATACAAATACTTACCTACAAAAATGTTAAATAATAATTTCTAATAATCTGATCAAAAATCGTAATCGCAATAGATGAGATAAAATCAATATAGTATCCATTACCGACTTTTCTTTATGAAATAAAATCAATATAGTATCCATTACCGACTTTTCTTTACGCTTCTCCAGAAACCTCTACAACGATTTCTTCCTTGATAATGTAGATCTGAGCAATATGAACTAGAGAAACGTTAAAAATTGGTATTAATTTCATGGAGAACTAATTTAGGGAGGTAGTTTCGAGATGGGGAAACAATCTCTTCTTGGATTTGGGGAAAGAAAATAGAAGATCAAATAGATGAGATATTATAAGATGAATCTTGAAAATAGGAAAAAGAAAAAGGTAAAGTAAATCAGATCTGACACAAAATAATTAAAAAAGAAACATGATGACCAAATTACCCTTGAAGTTAAAGAAAGAAGCATGACAAGTGACATCTTAAGAAACACATATTAGGGTTTACAAAGTTTTTTCAACTCAACAAGAATTTTATTTTACACTTCCCCTGTGTGTGTATATATATATATGAGATGTATCAAATGAAAACCCTATGTTATTGTGAAAACCCAAAAACTCCATATGAGCCACATATTTTTTTTTGAATATTTTATTTTGTGGCTATTATCAAATCTAATTTTTTTATTTTTAATTAAAAAAAATATGTGGTCCATATTTATTACAGGGGTATAAAAGTAATTACACTTTTTATTTTTTTTGAATTAAATCTAGATTTTTTTAATGAAACACATTCTTTACACTTGTGTAAAAACATAATAAACATTGCAATAATCAATATAAACATAAATAAAAACCCAAAAACAGGGTTTATAAACCTAAAACATATCCATAAAATCAATAATTATACTGTATATACGAAATAAAATCAAATACACATGAATAAAAACTCGTTACACAAATGTAAAAATCAAACCCTATTTGTAAAATCAAACTAAAAAACCCATATATTAACCCTTACTTGGGAAATGTTAAGAAATTTTGTAGATCTAGACAAACGGCTATAGAACATTAACCCACTTCACTTTTTGATCTTGAACCCAGATCTTGAAACCACTTCTGAGCGAAATATAACCTGAAAATAAGCAACAAATTTAGTAACACCACAAATATATATAGTTTAAAAATGAGAAACAAATTTATCAATTATCACACTGAAATCTCAAGGACGCTCGATCAATTTACAAAAGAGTAAAAAAAATATAGATTGTTCGCACATGTTCAGATCCGAGTCAACATATGAACACATGAATAACAATTCTTTACACATGTATAAATTCAGTTTACACTTGTATTTAGTTCAGTTTACACTTGTGTAAATTCATAGTACACTTGTGTAAATTAAGTTTACACTTGTGTAAATTCAAACATGGGTTGTTCAACATGTTCATATCTAAATTCACATAAAACTGATCTTTGTTTTAAAACAGGTTCAGTAGACCAGGCATGATCATCTGTCTATCTATCCTGTTTTCCCCTTCTAAAATGAAAAACAGGAAACAAAAATGTTGCCAAAAGAATGAAAGATGCCTAAAATGTTCATCCATACACCGAATACTACCAGAATACACATCCATATCAGCATATTTATATGGTTTAATATTTAAATCTTTTAATTCTATTGGTTTAATTTTATAAAATACATTATTAAATAAATTAAATAAAAATTCTTATAAGTTTTCTAATCCCATATCTCACACGTCACAAATAATAAATAAGTAAACAAAACCTAAATAATACTGGGAAGTTATTTTGATGTTGAAAAGTAGCAAATTTGGCTTTTGGAAATCAAAGGGAGTAATACCTCTGTTAGTAATACATATGTTCTTCTTTGAAAATTGGAGAACCAAGAAGCAGATCTTCAAAAAACACATCAAATGCTCCATAGATCCACAAAAGCTTCATGATTTGTTGACTACAGATGAAAACCCGCTGACCAATAGAAGATCGAGTGGTATGTACCATAAGATCTGATGAAACCCTCATTTTCCCTTCTTACTCGAAACAACGAGATATAGAGACTGGTGGTGTTGATCGCTAACAGAACCGTAGATCAAGGGTTTGAAAGGTGATATGGGATAGGGGTGGGGTGGGGTGGGGTGGGAGGGAGGAGACGGTGATAACCCATCGACCTGGTGCGCTTTTAGGTGTAAGAGGATTTGACGAGGCCAAAATGTATGATTTGAGTTCAGATCTGTGGTTTTATTTTGAGAAGAGAGTGTCTTTTTAGATCATATCTTTGTGTGTGTTAGAGAGAGATTGTGTGTTTTGAGAAGAGAGTATGTTGGTGATTGAGAGAGAGAGACGATGGAGGTTTTGAAAACAAAGAGGCAAATTAAAATGACTCAAATACCTTTAAACATAAAAATAAATCAGAAAATTAAGAAAATAAAATGAGTAGATGAGAATCAGTTTTTGGGTTTTCATAAAAACTTAGGGTTTTCATTTGATACGTCCCCTATATATATAGTGTGAGGTTCAAATACTAACCAATATTTATGTGATAATCATGATAACCATTCTCAAACATAGTGTTACGTATATGTAACAATTATCATTATGTTAATGTTACATATATGTAAACTAGTTAAATATATGTAAACTAGTCACGTATATGAAACATTATTTGATACGTATACGTAAGACTCATCATTTCTGCATTTACGTTCAAAATACTTATTCAACATACATTAATACTATTTTAACAATTAAAATAAAAAAATTAATTTATAAATTATGTGATTGTTTTATAGTGGTTAGCATGGTTATCATATAAAAAGTTTGTTAGCATTTGAACCCTTCCCTATATATATATATATATGTATGTATATATACTAGGTTAAAATCATGTGTATTACACGGGTTGATAAAATATAATATTATATACTTAATAATAAAAAAAATTATATTTTTAAAAGCTTGTGTATTACATGGGTTGATAAAATGTAATGTTATATACTTAGTAATAAAAAATTTATATCTTTAAAAACCCGTATATTACATGATTTGAATACATTAATTTCTATTTAATATAATTTGACTTGCATCACTATTTAGTTAAAAAAACATAATTAAATATTAAAGTTTATTAAAATAAGAGATAATTTAAAATAAATGTGTTTCATTAGTATAACTAATATTATTCTTTAAATATAAATCATTACTAAAAAAAGAGAGATGCATTTAATAAGAGAGAGGTGAAAAAAAATGGTGAGAAAAGATGTGGATGCGACACGTGGCATAAATTATTTTTATTTATTATATAGTATAGATATATGCTAGGTTAGAATTCCGTGTATTAAATAGATTGAATAAATGTAATGTTATATAGTTAGTAGTAATTTTTTTAAAACACGTGTATTAAATGGGTTGAATATATATGTCTTAAAAAATATATATATTGACGTGACGGTTATAAATTCTTTTAAGTTAATTTTTAAAACATTTTTTTCAACTGAGTACTAATTGTTTTTATGTAATTGATAAATGTTAATTCACATTAAATTCATTTGTCTAATAATATAATAACTATCTATAATTAAATAATAAATATCCATAATTATATTTATATTAAATATTTAAAAATATAATTATATTTTTAATATAAGTATTTAATAGGAGAGAGAGACGTAAAAAATATACTAAGGATACACCAGAAAGTAACATGTATCCTATCTAAAACCTTTATTTACTAGTATAGATCCCTACAAACTTACAGAATATCACACACATATGATATATTCAAACCAAACTTTAAATATCAGTTATATTATTTTATAATAAACGTTAACTTAATGATAAGTTTACTCTTCTCAAATATACTATTATTTTTAAAAAAAAATTATTAGGTCTCAAACTTAATAACCTCTACAACTATTCTTCAGTTCAACTATTTTCTTTCAATTCGATACACAAGTGAGTGACGATTCTAATAAAAAATAGTGAAAATCCATTATTGTGAGTAAAAGGAAAATCACGATTTTGATTAACAGAAAAATTATAACTATATACATTTAAGGTAGGGGTGAACAATAGTTAATTATTATTGGTTGTTTCGGATGGTTATGTCTCGTGTCACGCGGTGGTTGGTGGATTTTTTTTCTTTTTTTATTTTATTTTTCACGTTTTTTTCGTGTTGTATAGAATTAATTTTCTACTTAATAAGTATTTTTGGCAACTGTCGCAGTGGTTCGCCCTCGTGAAATTTAAAGCTTTCCACCCAATAAACCTGAGTTCGAAACCCAGCCCCTTCGCATATTTTTAAACTTTTTTTGTGTCTTCCCCCCCCCCCCCCTTTTCTAATTTGTTTATGTTATATTAGTTTAGATATCGTGTATACACACGGATGAAAAATATCAATAAATAAAATTTTTAAATCTTTATGTGTATATTTTATACGTGTAAAAATGTATCATATACTAAGGATATAAAACAAAACTCAAAATATGCAAAAACTAATATATAATTGGGTTTTGAAAATAAATTAAATATTATTTAATGTAATTTGTTTTTCATTTATTATTTGATTGAAAATATAAGTTAAATAATTAGATTTTCAAAGTTTCATAAGGGATAATTTAAAATAAATGTGTTTTATTAGTATAATTAATATTTTTTTTAAATATATATTGTTGTTAAAAAAATGAGGTGCATTTAATAAGAGAGAGAAGCGGGAAAAATATGATGAGAATGAATGTGGAGGCGACATGTGGCATGGAAAAATCTTTATTTATTATATAGTGTATATATATATATAAAGGGTTAGGTTATAGTAAAAAGAGTTTTAAAAATAAGAAGGGTAAGAAGGATTCTAAGCTTGACATGTGTCATTTTATTGTTTTTAAAGGAGGGCATAATGGTCAATGTGTAATATACCAGGTCAATGTGTAATATACCAGGTCAATGTGTAATACACCAGGTCAATGTGTAATACAAGGTCTGATATTACACAATGATCAGACCTGATATTACACAATGAAGTGATATTACACAATGACCTGACATATTTGAGCGAATTACAAAATAATGAGCGAATTACACAATGTGCTGGAAAACGTAAAACACAATGATGAAAACATATAACACAATGATTAAAAATATTTGACACAATGAACTTGTATTACACAATGACCTGACTAATTACACAATGAACTTGTATTACACAATGAACTTGTATTACACAATGACTTGACTAATTACACAATGAACTTGTATTACACAATGACTTGACTAATTACACAATGAACTTGTATTACACAATGAACTTGTATTACACAATGAACTTGTATTACACAATGAACATGTATTACACAATGAACATGTATTACACAATGACCAGACGTGGTATTACACAATGAACTTGTATTACACGATAAACTTGTATTACACAATGACCTGACTAACTACACAATGAGTTGGAAAACGTAAAACACAATGGTAAATACATATAACACAATGAACTTGTATTACACAATGAACTTGTATAACACAATGAACTTGTATTACACAATGAACTTGTATTACACAATGACTTGACTAATTACACAATGAACTTTTGTATTACACAATGACCAGATATTACACAATGACCAGACGTGGTATTACACAATGAACTTGTATTACACAATGAACTTGTATTACACGATGAACTTGTATTACACAATGACCTGACTAACTACACAATGAGCTGAAAAATGTAAAACACAATGATAAATACATATAACACAATGAACTTGTATTACACATTGAACTTGTATAACACAATGAACTTGTATTATACAATGAACTTGTATTACACAATGAATTGACTAATTACACAATGAACTTGTATTACACAATGACCCGATATTACACAATGAACTTGTATTACACGATGAACTTGTAATACACAATGACCTAACTAACTACATAATGAGCTGCAAAACGTAAAACACAATGACCTAACTAACTATATAATGAGCTGGAAAACGTAAAACACAATGATAAATACATATAACACAATGAACTTGTATTACACATTTAACTTGCATAACACAATGAACTTGTATTACACAATGAACTTGTATTACACGATGAACTTGTATTACACAATGACCTGACTAATTACACAATGAGCTGAAAAACGTAAAACACAGCGATAAATACATATAACACAATGAACTTGTATTACACATTAAACTTGTATTACATAATGAACACTATATACTAAACGAAAGAGTTCTTCACTGTCAAATATTATATATAATCGAAAGTTGCTGTATATATATATATACACATACACACAGTAGTGTTAGAACCCGTGTATTACACGGGGTTGAATAAAAGTGTTCTTGAAAAAAATGTTGAATATAATTTATAAATGTGTAGATATTTCTTTGTATACAACGTTGAATTTTATTTTTACTTTTTCATCCTTATCTAATATTAAAAGTTTTAACATGTCTCTGCTTTTTACTCTAGAAAGTGCAACATACAGTTACACATGAGTGAAAACCAGTTGTCTCAAAAACAAACCAACCCTTGATAGCGATTAACTATGCCTCTTACTTATTGTCATGGCAAAACAATAAAAGGTTGGACAATGAAAATGATATATAATTCATAATTATCTAAATACTTATAATAACTGATATAACACATTACATAATTCTAATGCTTAAGACTGTCGATTATAGTATAGAATTCTTTAACAATTACTGATTTTGTCACCTCCGTGATTACACTGAAGTATTAAATATATATGGGAAATTATAGTATATTTAAACAACTCAAAATTTAAATTTGTAGAAATGAAAACTAATCCCTGGTCTATTCTTAATGGTGTAGAAATGAAAACTAATCCCTGGTCTATTCTTAATGGTTTTAGATCGTTATGCATAATCTAGTGCGTTTCGTTTTTCTTCTAGAGATTAGATATAAAGTGACAAGTAGTTATTATGCATGTTTTTGTTTTCCCATCTGAGAATCTTTTAACAGCCTTGCATTTAACCATTAACATTGTAATGTTTGTACTAAGAAACTATAACATGTCCCCAGTCAACAACCAGTGCATTTATTACACGGCCGAGTGTAAGCAAGCTTTTGTTAAGATGTTGATATCTCCCTCTTCTATTGCTTTTCCCTGCCATGAAGATGATTTAAAAACTATGTTATGTAGCCCAGTAAGCCCAACCTTGACAACCGGGATACTCCAAAAAGAAGAGAACAGGCGACAAGCCCAAAGCCCAAACCTTGGCAACAAGCCCAACGGTTTTGTAGCCCAGTAAGCCCAACCTTGGCTGGGCAATAAGCGTACAAATATAAATAAGAAACAACCTTGTCACAATAAATGTTGCAGGCCAAAAGTGATGGCAAAGAGAACAGTGATCCCCTCATTTTTGCCTCCAAGTGAAAGAGGAAGTTAACACCTACCAGCCACGGATTCATGACAAAAGCCCATAGAGAACCAACGTCAACATATTGCACACTTAAAGGAGAACCCACAAACCCGAGGCAGGGACCAAAGTATAAGGAACATGTCTACCTTAAAATAGAAGACCCCATGATCAAAGGAACTACAACATGATGGATATAAACGGGGGACGTCCACCAGCAAATACTCAATTCCCATCTCTTATCTTCTAAATCTTCACTCTAAACCCGATACCGATTCTCATGTCGAAGGTTGATCGCATGAAACCCTCTCCTACGATGAGTCTAACGGTTTCTTTCTTTCTTTCTTTCTTAGCAGGACAAGACTACCTTGGGTTGCTTTCATCGGTGTAGCAACACCAACATATATTTTTTATTTATTTAAGATTATAAACGGGGATGCGAAGAAATCATAGACCTGATGATATTTCATATTAGAAAATATATTAATTAAAAAAAACACATAGAAAAAGAAAAAAAAACCCTACAAGTATCAATTCCGGTCTATTACCATCACTTTATTGGCCATAATTTGTGTTGTCTTTTTGTAAACTACGTTACGGGTATTTAATTATTTATACGCGTGGGGATTCAGGCCAGATGTTTAAACTTGCACCGTACTTACTGGGCTTCGTTTCATCATTAAATTAGCAGGGCTGGGCTTATATGTAAATTTGCAGTAGTTTAAAGTGAATAGTGTCAAATTGTTCTATTAAGTTTTTATTTATTTTTAATTTTTGGTCTCTCTCTCTATATATATATATACACGTTCTATGTTAGAATCTTGTGTATTATATGTGTTAAATAAATATAATTTTATATATTTAGTAATAAAAAAAATTATATATCTTTAAAAACCCGTGTATTACACATGTTGAATAAACTCGTGTATTACGCGAATTGAATAAAATATAATGTTATCTGTTAACACATATGTAATTGATAAATGTTAATTCATATTAAATTTATTTGATTAATGATGTAATAAATATTCATAATTAAATAATAAGTATCCATAATTAGAATTATATTAAATATTTAATAAAATATTCTTTTAATATCATTATTTAATAGGAGATATTGATACAAACAATTAAAAAAATGAGAATGACATGTATCCTTATATGATTTTTATTTATTAGCATAAAGATGTTGATACAAACAATTAAAAAAATGAGCCTTGGCCTTGTAGCTTCGTGCCTCTTTAAATATATTAATACAAACAATTAAAAAAATAAGTGTTGGCCTTGTAGCTTCGCGCCTTACCTCCGCTCAAAAGACGCGGGTTAGAGCCCGCTCTCTCCCCGTTCCGCCGGTTCTTGAATTTATGTTCTGTTTTTTCTTCAAGATAGTGAGCTCTTTTGTCTTAGACTGTTCCAAATCAAGATATGCATTTTGGCTTTTCTAAGTGAAAACGGTAGTTTTTTAAATTTTTGTACAAGTATTTTACGAAATAAAAAGTGTTGCATTTGGGTTAGTTTAGGAATCATATCTTTAACACCTATTTTTTCGATTTTTTGATCTCTTCTTTTAACATCATATATTTTTTTAGCTTTTTTTTCTCTTATTATTTAACTATTATTTTACTATTTACCAAAATAAATTTTTAATACTTTAATTAATTATAATAACAAACTAAATTTTTAGATCTTATATTTATATCTTGTAGACACGGTTTACATTCTATCTTTTCGTTAAACGAACTTTTAAAGTTAGATTTTGTTTTTTCTTAACATTTATTTTTACGACGACATAACTTTTTCATGTTTTCCGAATTTACCTTCGCGACGTACATTTTTTATTCTATGTTTCGATTTGATCCTATAAGGAGCTTAATGAACTTGAAGCTTATATCTATTGTATCTTTTTATGTGTGGAAATGCATGTTTTTCACTCTTTTAAGTATTTATTAGTGAATTATCCTTGTGAAAGAGTTCAAGGATATCAAATACAAGAATCTGATGATCTTTATTAATCACAGAAGCTATTATATAGCGTTGTGGACGTAACAAACTGGTTAACATACATTAGAATAACCAGAACCAACCAATGACTCGATAAAACAAAACATCTGACCTATTCAAAAATTAACCTAGGATTTTGACATAGCGAAGTTTGCATGGGCTTCTAACCACATGTTGAACTCATACGTGGGCTATGACCCATTGTTAAAAAAACGACCCAATAATCCAACAAAACCTTCCCTTAAACGGAAAAAGGTTTACCCTTCAGTTTAATTACCAAGATCTCGAACTCCTCATTCTTTCAAATCCCTTGAGTTTAACCGTTTTAGTCATTATGTCTGCTACTTGTTATGTGGCTGAACATAATACCAACTTCTCTTCCTCTTTGTTTACCATCTCTCTCAAATAATGAAACCGAACATCAATATATTTGGTTCTTCGATGCATAACCGGTTTTTGGATATTTTTATGGTTGAACCATTATCACATTGGATCTCCACATCGCCACTTGGTTTACCACACAAATCTTCCAATAACCCTTTTAGCTAAACACTATGACATGCACAATTGGTTGCAACTACATACTCTGCTTCGTTGAAGAAAATGTGACAAGCTCATGTTTTCTTAAACTCCAACATATTGCAGCATTGCTAAAAATACATACATATCCTGATGTGCACTTCATGTCTTCTACATCTCTTGCATAATCACTATCCGTGTATACTTGCAACTTCACAACTAAATTTCTTTTATATAAAAGCCTATAACAGTACGTACCTTTCACATATCTTAGAACCCGTTTAGCCATTTGCATATGATCCTCTTCGGGTTAGACATAAATCGAGAAATTAAGCACACACCATACCTCAAATCAGGTATGGTCACTTTATGATACATTAGGCTCCCCACCATACATTTGTATTATGTTCCATTTTCTACTTGTTCTTCCCCATCTTTCAACAATACAGTTCCAATAACTATTGTATTCTTAACCGAATCACCTTCCCACATCCCAAACCTATAAGCATTTCTTTTGCATACTTTCTTTAGCGTATACTAATTCCACTGACATTTTGTTGTACTGATCCACCCCCAAGAAATACTTCATATGACCTAAATCGGTCATATCAAACTTGTTTTGCAATGAATTTTTAATCCCTTCACAAATCATCCGATCAATATTCCTAGTGTATATCATCAAATCAACAATTTTGACTCGTTTTATAACAGCTCGATTACAACTATGTTTTATTTGCAACAAACAAGTAAAACTGAATACATAGCTTAAAGAAAACAAGTCAAAATTGATTAGCCTAGCCGACAACAAGACTTGAACCTAGGTAACAAAGATTCACAACAAAGATAGTTAACCATTTTAACCACATTGCATTCTTAATTTTATTAAGCAAGTTATCTTCATGACGTCACTTATAAAACTAGTACTATACACTTACTTCCCCGAGTGTTGCTCCGCCCCTGGCGTTAGGGAGGGATGTAGATCAGAGACGACACATCTATATCTATATCTATACTCTATAATAAATAAAGGTTTTTGTGAGACAACTTTTCTCGTATCTCTCTCCTATTAATTGTACAATTTTTTTTAATTGTTATTTAATAATTTTTATTTTTTGTCTCTTTCTCCTATTAAATAATAATGATTTCTATAAATTTTTTTATAAAACATTTTTTATTTAGAAAAATATAGGTTTGTTCACAAAACATTTTTAGAAATTGAACATTTTTTTCATTTTTAAAAGTAGCTACATGACGTTTCTAAAATTTGTATTAAAAACTATGTAAGATGCCATAAATATGTAATATATAAATATTTTTATTAAGTGTATAATATTGTATTATTTATTTTATATATTTAACATAATAATAAAGAGAAGTGTTCAAAATATATATATATATATATATATATATATATATATAATTAAAAGAGTAAAATAACATTTCTTAAACAAATTTCAGCAAGTGATTGAATAATTGGCAAGTGGATATGGCGTGGAGAGGAGCATGGAGTTTTCACGGTCAAGTCTTTGCGTAAGGTAATAACCAATTTTAATTCCTTCACTGTAACTTTTGTGTTAAATTGGAGTAATTGGATACCCAAAAGGTAATTATATTTGCATGGCGAGCTGAACTTGATAGAATCCCTACTATGGGGGCTCTAATCAGAAGGAAAGTTAGTATTAATTCGGATCTATGCCCTCTCTGTCTTCAATGTCCGGAAACCGTTGAGCATCTTTTTACATCGTGTTCATATGCTAATATGTTATGGGCATTCATTAGTAGTTGGTGTAAAATCCCTCCTATATATGCTTTTTCAATCCAAAATCTTTTGGATTTGTTCAAATCAGCTTCGGTTTTGTCAAAAAGAAGTAAAGCGATTCAGGCCATTGTATACACGGCTATTTGGAGTCTCTGGAAATTGAGAAATGGCGTTTTTTTGTAATCGGCGGGCTTCGATCAAGTGGCTAATTGAAGATCTCAAGAGTACAAGTTTTCTCTGGGTGAAGAGTAGATCTGTTATCGAGTCTATAGATTGGAAAAATTGGTGTGGAATCAGAATTTAATTGTTTGTGATCGTTTTCTTTGTACTTACTATCTAGCTTTTTGCTAGGGTGGTTGGGTTTTTATGAATATATTTGTCCGCCTTAAAAAAAAAGTGATTGTATAATTGGAGTAAACGTGTAATTAATTTTTTTTTTAAGATAAGAAACGTAATATAAGGTTATGATGGTGTTGGTTAATAGCAGATATTGTTGAAAATGATATTTGTATAGAATTTAAAAAAAGAAAGTGAGATAGTGACATGACTAGGGAGGACTGGCAACAAAAACAAAAAGACGTATAACTTTTACACGCACAAGTCTCTGCACACTAAACTCTAAATTATGTGTCATCTCTTCCTGAACTTTAACCTCAATAATTCCTTTAGAAACCTCATTTAATAATAATCTTTTTACTTAAATTTCCTTTTAATTATGCAACTGCAGTGGTGTTTGGGTTAAAAGGCGATGCACCAATCTCTTTTTCACTTACCTTTTTCGTGAAGTATAACATGTTCGGTGTCGATGTTTAGAACCAATTATATCCGGTCCTAAAGAAGTCGGATTCACCCGTATATTTGAAAAAGCCTGACGATGTTTGAAAAATTCCAACGATGTTATACCGTCGGATCTGAAGATGTTGAAAAAAAATTGTAAAAACAAAAATTACCTCAATAATTTTGTAAAAAAGATTAATGTTTTATATATAAATACAAAGAGATATTATCTCAATAATTTTGTAAATTTTTTCTATATAATATCTTATTTGAAAAAACTTATTGATTTTATATAAATACAATGAGATATTACCTCAACAATTTTGTAAAAATAAAAAATACTGCCGGATCCGCTGGTGTTTTTAAACATAATGAAGATTCCGACCTTTTTGGGATACATGGCAGACTGTAGTTGGTTAAAAACATCGTTGGACGATCATGTTATATCGTTTGATTTGACGGTTAGGACATTTTTGAAAATTTGGGGTCAAAGGAAGATTATGAGGAAAAACTTTGATAAAAAGGATACTTAAGAGATTTTCCCCTAGCTTAAATAGTTAGTCTAGTAGTGCCAAGAGTACCATGGACAGAGTGAAAGATGCATTTCAGAGCATTAAAGCATAGTGCTCGTGAATGTGCATAAAATGTTTGGAAAACAACCAAAATCTATACTATCTAATAAATAAAGTTTTTCATGTCACATGTTTCTTTCATATTCACTTTTATTATTTTTTCTTGTCTCTCTCTTCTATTAAATACATTTCTATCTTTTAATAATAATAATATATTTAAAAAACAAATACAAATTATACTAATAAAACACATTTATTTGAATTATCTTTTATTATAAAAAAACTTTGAAATCTAATTATTTAACTTTTATTTTCAATCAAGTAGTAATTGAAAGTCAAATTATTTTAAATAATAATTAACGTATTTTCAAAACTCAATTATATATTAATTTTTACATATTTTGAATTTTATTTTTTATCTTTAGTATATATGTAATACATTTTTACACTTGTAAAAAATATATAAAGATTTTATTATTTTATATATGATATTTTTTTGGCCCGTATGTAATAGACGGGGTCTAATACCTTGATAAAGAAACTTAAGTAAATAACTGTTGACTTATAGTTTTGTTAAAAAATTGGAAAACCACCAAAATACCATGATAAAAACGTCTAAAATTTTAAAATATAATTTACTAGTTATTAATTTAGAAATACTTCTTTTAAAGACAGTGTTATCTCTTTCACAAATAAAAACAAAATAGATGAAAAATATAACAAAACAAAAAAAATGTTTTCAGAACTGAACCAGGCATCAAACCGGTCGTTTTACCGGTCCACTGGTTGGACCGGATTTTAGAACCGGGTGACATAATAAATAATATAAAAATAAAATATATAAAATATAGAGGATATAAAAAACATAACAGAAAAATATAAACGTGTAAAAAGTTAGAATTTTCTTTATTCAAATGCGAACCAGTTTGAAAAGAACAATAATCAGTCTTGTAAAACTTTACGGATAACAAGATGGTTCAAACACAAATTTCTTTTTAAGTATGGCCTTTTGTTCACTCCATATTCTATATTTTCAGGCTTCAGCATTGGAAAGTATCAGATCGCCCACAAGATGAAACTCATCACCTATTTTCTCTCTATAAAAAGAAGTAGACATCAAGAAACACATTAAATCCGGCCCACTTGGCTAACCTGTCCAACCACCGGTTCCCGTCCCAACTGGCTGGGTCGCTACATACCTGTTTCAATATGCATAACCGGACCGCCCAAGTCTTTGGTTCCCGATTCGGCCTGGTTTCAAAAAGTGAAAATTTAACAAAAGAACAAAAACAATAAAGATAGAAAAGTTTTTTTATTAAATTTTACGCAAAATAAGAAAACATTTATAAAAAAGTATTTTTACATTCAAAAAATGTTATTTTGTAATAGAGTTTTCTGTCTATTTTTTTTTGTATTGTAATTCAAATATTGAAAAATAAAAGTGTTTTTTTTTATTGAACGGTGTTCCCACAGTTAGTTCGTGTTCGTTTATTTAACTTTAACTGAACAAATAAACGAACACAAAAACACTTAAACGAGAGGATTTTCTTATTTGTGTTCGTTCATTAAGAAAAATAATTGTGTCAATGTTCGTTTATTAATATTCTAAATGAACGGATCACGAACATAAATGGTAAACGAACTCCAATTAAAAGTAAACGTGGATATCTAGGAATTAAGGTCTGAAATACCATTATCCTTATATCCGACATTTCAAAAGTAAAGAAAGATATCAAATTAATTTTAAATTGAACTTAAAGGTTTTTGTTGGGGGCAACAATGTTTTAAATTGGAAATCATGAAACCTTATATTTGATAATGTTAAAAATAAGTAAAATGTGGTATGAGTTGTTTAATAGAAGATAATCATATGACACATACAAGTCTTTGTACAGTCAAATCATTAGGCATACTTGTTTATTTAAGATCAATTCACTATGTATACACATATTACAAGATTATCTCAATCAAGTTATCAATTACATCAAGACTTGTTGGAGAAACTAATACAAAATCCAACTCATAATTCAAACTTATAGTTAGTGTCACGGTCAATGAAGCGAGCTAAAATGACCGTAAAACAAATAATGCAAAATGATGATGATCAAGGTTTGATGACGAAGTCAACAAGAACATGGGACACTATGAATGACAAAAATATGATGATAAAATTGGAAGGATAAAAAATGGTAGGAAACTTTTTTGATAAGTTATAAAAATGATTTTTTTTCATAAAACCAAAGTCTTTTTGGCAAAGGTATTTTATAAAACTTGAAAATGCTTTTAAAATGGAAACTATTTATAAACTTTTGTCAAAGTCCTTTTATAGAATTGTCTTTAAATGCTTTTATAAAACTTTATGAAATGAAAATTTTAACAAATCAATTGTCAAATAATTGAAAAGCAAATTTTTAACTTTTGTATCTCAACTTTTTTCAACTAAAATAGCACAAACACCTCAGTTAATATCATATAGATTTCTCAACTTTTTTCAACTAAAATAGCACAAACACCTCACTTAATATCATATAGATTATATCAACATCCTCTATGTAAGTATACCTAACTTATTGGTGAATAACCAACCGTAGATAATCATATAGAATCTTACTTTCGGACTATCTATTACGTTTGCGGACGGGTTATTGGCTAATCACACTCGCGGACGCGTAACAGGGGGCTTGGAAATCTTCTCAGAATGTGTGTGGAGAAAGTGTGAAGAGTGTGTGGAATGAGCTCAGCCCTTGGTCATCTATTTATAGGTTGATTTGGGACCTATAGCGGACCGCTAACCCATTAGGTAGCGGAACGCTACCAACCTGACTCACGTGAGTCAGCTTGCTACGTGTCAATCTATAAGTTCAGCCTTCCTGAGTACGTAGCGGACCTTTTCAACTTCTTATCGTTGAGACACCCATGTTTCATGTATTATGGATTTTGTAACTCATTCTGTATCTCGAGATATGCTTATTTGAATTTTTGGGCTTTTTCCGGTCGAACCCTCTTTTTGGTTCATGCCCGGTTACGCTCTAGTCGCGTTTTTTTAACCGACACTCGTCCTAACTTATTATTTGGTGTCTTTCCAACCCCTAAGAATGCAATCTCTTTAGTGTTTTCTTCTTCTTTCTCTCTAAAGAATTCCAACAATTCTTTGATCATTTTCATCATTTTCTTTAAGGTACAATTCAGGTGCTAGAGCCTTCCCCGACAGTACATACTGCTTAAGTCGTTGTACACTGGGAAACAAAATTAGGAGAGGCCCGGAATTTGTTTTAAGGGCCTCGTGTCAAACACGATCCTCGGTCAAAATCGGAATTCTGTTCTTGTATTTTGTGATTTTTAGTTGTATTCGTATTTGTAATTTACTTGATTTCCTAGATAGGTTTGATTCTTTGTATTGTAGTCGTAATATTAAAAGTGTTTTATTTTTACATGCAAACATATTCCTACAAGAAATGCTACTTCTCGTACGAGTAGCAAATCAATTTATATACAAAACACATCTTTTATTCTTTTAAAACATTTCTTAGTTTTGCAAAACATTATAGAATGGTTTTATAATAACTATTTTTATTTTTATGTTTTGATTATAAAAATCAAGACCCATAAACACCAAAATAGTTTTATATAATAAAGCATTATGTAACATGCTCGTTAGAAAACCAAAAACGTTTCCACAACATTTTTACAAATTTATGTTTTTATAAACAATTTCTAATACGCACACTAGAGAACTAAACTGCTTAGCAACCGTTTTATAGCTTTATGGCTTGTAACAAAACCATTTCCAACATGTTCATTAGAAATTAAACATTTACCAACATTTTTAAAAAGCTTATGGTTGATAACAACAATCCGTTTCTAATCATGATTATTAGAAAACTAAACGCTTAAATTTTCAAACGGCTAGTTTATAACGCTGAACCAATTATAACACGCCTATTAGAAAATAAATGATTATAGATCGTTTAAACACGCGGTTTATAAAATAAACCGATTCTAACTCGCCCGTTAGAAAATAAACATTTACAAGAAACGCATGGTTTATAATAATAAACCGATTCTATACACGTGGAAACTTTCAACACTTTTTTCGATCTCAATCTTTATGAGGACATTTTCACCTTAGTACAAAGCCATGATGTTTTGGATACAACCCGATGATTAAATAAAAACAAGGATCGGCGTCGAATTCTAAGGCATTGATGGGTGACGGACGTGTTTAGTCTTTTTAATTTGGAGTCTTTTTAGGTGTTTGTTTGCTCTTGAAGTTTAGTTTGTTGATTGTCTCAAGCTTTTATCTTTTTTGATATTGATACGGGAGCATCCAAACCATTTAACGTCCGACCCGTATGGAGAAAGCTTGGAGTGGGGAGCAAGTTAAAGATTCAGATGATCTTTTAGCTATTTAAAATTATTTGTTTCCAGTTTTTAGGATATATTGTTACTTATTTAATCTATTAATTATTTAGTATAAATAGAGGGTTAGGGTTTATTGTTTAGGAGGAGTTTTTTTATGATGAATTAAGAAGTTGTAAGCGTGAAGCTTGCAGGCCGAATTATTCGGTTCGGGTTATTTGAATAAACGTCAAATTGTTCTTGAGCCATTTGAGTATTACCATGGATTCGACATCAGTTGGTATCAGAGCTGTAGGTTGTATCAAATAGCTACTCGTGGAAGAGATCGACTTTCTATTCGTAGAACTGCTGACCGAGGCAGCGATAGAGTCTATCCTGACCCACGGGATCTTAAGATCAAAAGGATGCGGAAACCAGTCCAAGATCTTGAAACCCAACAAGAGATCAAACTACTCCGTCAACGGATTCAAGATCTCGAGTTGGAAAAGGAGATGAGCAAGAAGGAAACCGAATCGGTAACCATCGTATGGGACAATGAGAACGAGGAGGAGGAGGAGCATCCTTCGTGATATTTCCACCCCCGGTTCAATGAGCCAACTTATCCCGAGGGCGAGTCTCAAGATGGGCCTAAGTTTGATGAAGATGGAAGTGATTTCAATGAAGATGAATGGTCAATTGTCAAACTGGTTTTTAATGGGTTACCCACTCAAGAGGAGGCCGACAATGACAATGAAAATGATACGATTTCTCAAGGTATTTTTGTTGAAGTTTTGAATGGGATTGATTTTGGCTCGGATCTAATACGGTGTGCAACGGAAACAATCAGTTCCATAACGTGGATTATAAAAAAAAAGGTATGAGGCATTCTAGTAGGCTAGAGAAAATTTCAAATAATCAAGTGGATGTGGACTCCTTCCCTACGGTATCAAATCATGATGACATGATCACAAACATTGATGGTGACTTTAAAACCCGGATTTCAGTTTTTGGGTTTGCAAAACTGGTTGGAATAAGTAGTGATGTTTCATTCGACCTAGGTGGCTTTGGTAGGGAGACAAAACTCGAGGATGAATTTTTTTCGAAGATGGGGAGTATAACGCAGGAGCATCCGACTCAGTTGAACCCGAACCGCACCGAACTCACGCCTATGAAAAGACCCGTTGGAGTTGTTGGAAGATGACAATTTATTTGGAAGAGATGAACCAATATCTTTTGTTATTTATTTGATATTTTAATTTCCTATTTTATCTTTATTTGGTTTCCTATTAGAATTCTCTTTGAGATGAGGATGTTGAGGTGGATGTGTGGACACACAAGAAAGGACCGAATAAGAAATGAAGTTGTTCGGAAGAGATTGGGAGTCACATGTATCTCAGATAAGATAAGAGAAGGAAGATTGAGATGGTTTGGACATGTCAAGAGGAGACAGAGCACAGATCCAGTGAGAACGGTGGAAACTCTCGTTGTAGAGGGGAAAAGGAGCAGGGGGAGACCGAAATTAACGTGGGATGAGAGGATTAGGCTTGATTTGCTAGATTTACACCTCTCAGAGGACATGATCAATGATAGGATTTCATGGAGACGTCGTATTAGGGTTTTAGGATGAGTGACCCGTTGTGTGAGAGAGTAGAGTTGTTTAGCAAATATTTTGCATATGTCTTGTTTCTTGTAGGTGTGTTGTGTTTCTTGTGACTAATATACTCTAGTCATACACTGCTAATTGTTAGATTACTGTTAGATTTATTTTACTTTATTACTCATTAATTTTATTTATATTTTTATCTTTTTCTTTCCCATGGAGCCGGGGGTCTAAACGGGAGCAGCCTCTCTATCCCTTGGGATAGGGGTAAGGTTTGCCCTCATCACACCCTCCCCAGACCCTACTAATAGCGTTAGCTATGTGTGGGATTATACTGGGTACGTTTGGTTTGGTTTGGTTTGGTTTCTAAGTTATAAATTAGGATCTAGGGTTATTGTTTTGAATTAGTTTTTTATTATTGATAATTGTAAAGAACACCTTTGAGGTTTCTTTGAACCATTCGGTTCGATTAAAGCTTTTGATTTTATCGTCGAGTTTATTGAGCTATTTGATTGCTTCTGAAACTGCATCAGTTGGTATCAGAGCTTTGGTTGTTCAAATGGCTCAATGTGAGGATTAACGCCTCCCTGTTCATAGACCGTCGAAAGAGGCAATGACAGGAGCGTTGGTGGTTCACGTGCCCGAGGAAGAGATATGTTTCTTGTTTGCAGATTCACCAGAATCCGATTGTGATTCATCTCAAGGAACCATGAGTCAAGAAGGAGAATCCAGAGATCAAGAGATGCCATTGGGTGTGGAATCGTCTGTCGGTGTTGATCGAGACTTCCTCTTAGATAAGAATGGGAGAAGGATGGTTTGTCACGGGTGTAGGGTGAAGACAAAGGAATCTATCCCTACTTGCGGAGTGCAATCTTTGAAGGAAACCGAACTAGGGTTTCATGTCCGGGACTGAAGCTTTAGCAAGGAGGAGTATCTTTCAATGGAGGCGATCTATAAAAAAAAGAAACCATTTAACAAGACTCGAGGGCGAGTCTTTTTCAAGAGGGGGAGTATGATACGGGAGCATCCAAACCATTTAACGTATGACCCGTATGGAGAAAGCTTGGAGTGGGGAGCAAGTTAAAGATTCAGATGATCTTTTAGCTATTTAAAATTATTTGTTCTAGTTTTTAGGATATATTGTTACTTATTTAATCTATTAATTATTTAGTATAAATAGGGGGTTAGGGTTTATTGTTTAGGAAGAGTTTTTTATGATGAATTAAGAAGTTGTAAGCGTGAAGCTTGCCGGCCGAATTATTCGGTTTGGGTTATTTGAATAAACGCCATATTGTTCTTGAGCCATTTGAGTATTACCGTGAATTCGGTATCAGATATGTTATTGGCATTCTTAAACCGGAGTAATTGTAATAGGATGCTATTAAAAGTGTCTCCTTAATCCTCTTTGTCTTAGTTTAACGTAGTTTTACTATAACATGAATCATATCATCACTTTTTTTTTACTCTTTTTTTTAATTTTTATTTAATACACCCGCTCAATTTACTCCTTTCCTTTTACTTTTTTTTTAACAACAACATTTATATTCTAGGATAATTAGGTTTCACCGAGGCAACACCTAAGACATCCAGGTAGAGTGTGCACAGTTCGGTTCGGTTCTCACCTCTAACCGAAACCTAAACTTTCAGTTAATGAAATTTAATAACCATTCGGTTTCGGTTATTTCGGTTAATCGGTTAATTAAGTGCATTTGGTTCGGTTTCGGTTCGGTTAACCACCTATAAGGCTAACCAAGCCAAAAAATAACATTTATTAACAAAAAACAAACTTAAAAAACATGAAATACTAATGCCAAAAGTCTCAAAAAAGACTTCCAAGCTTTATTCATTCTAGTTGAGTGTCATCCCTTCTTATTTATAGCATACTTCGCTTGACTATATTTCTCTTCCCTTCCATGTGGGATGCCACAAACCTTTTTTGTGGATATTTTTCTCTCAAAAGATTAACTATGTAAGTTTTTTTATCTAATTTAAAATAACTACATACACTCATACACAAAAGAAGATAGTGGCATTAAAAGTCAATCTGAATATAGAGTTCTTAAGTTTATATCAATTAATAATGTTATAGGAGCATGGATGCTATTATAAAAATATTAGAAATTGATGTCATTCGGTTCGGTTCGGTTAATTCGTTTATGGGTAAATGAATAACCGAAACCGAACCGAAAATGTCGGTTTCGGTTATTTTCGGTTCGGTTTTTTCCCATTTTTTGTTCGGTTCGGTTTTGTCGGTTAATTCGATTTTCTGCTCACCCCTACATCTAGGGTAGCCCACCCTAGTAGGAACCCCTCAACTGGGTAAAACCCCTTACCTGACCATAGACCCTTTTTTTGTTGAGGCCAGGATTCGAACCTAAAACATTTACTATATAAAGTTTTGAGGCTATCATTGCAATAAATAGCTAATTGTCTTTCCTTTTACTTGATCACTCATTAATCAAATCAAATATTAAAAAAAATAGTTTTTTATAAAATTGAATCGAAGTTAAAGTATAAAATGATAATGTTTTTAAAATTGACATTTTAGATAAGTTTCAAGACATTTTTTAAATAAACCTTTTATGAAAAATATTCTTTAAAGAACATTTTAAAATACCCGCTACATTTATGTATGTACGGTTTTGTTAAGACATTACATGTATAAAGTATTTCTTAATGATCTTGATATGCTTAAATGAACGGAGCAAAATGAATCTGGTACCGTACCGGTATCAAACTGAAACTGGTATTGAAAGAAGTGATATCGAATTTTTGAAAAAGTGGGTATCGAATATCGTACCAAATCTATCGGTACGGTATTGGTATGGTATCGGTACTCGTTACAAAATGCTCATCTCTCGATGGTATTGGTACCGATATAAAAAATACCTATACCGAAATTCTGGAAATGTGGGTATCGAATCTATTGACACGCTACCTGAAACGCCCAAACCGGGTAAATCTCATAGTTGGCACAAAACATGCATTTCATAGTTTTTAAACTAGAAATAAGAATCTATTACGGCGTAAGCCTTGTTTAAAATATTCAAAATCCACAATGAACTAAAACTTTAAACACCATTGTTCATAACTATCAATCAAGGGAATGCCAGTCTTCATAGCAGAGCATCCAATCGGTCCATGTTATCCAAGCCCTCGCAACTTCTCCGTTCCTTCATTTCTAACCTAGTGTGCATACTAATAGTTAGATATACTGAGTGATTTCTATCTTTACTTTCATTTTTATAAACTTTACATGGCATTAGTTTCCTTTTATTATACATATTATGTACACCTTAAAAAACTCTTTATTTGCTTTCACATCTATCACTTTAAATTTACAGTCAAAATTGTCACTTACTTTAATGTCATTATGCCTTCTATATTAATGTAACTTTATATAAATACAAAGTTCTTTTATTAATACTTTAAATTTACTGTCAAAATTGTCACTTACTTTACTGTCATTATGCCTTCTATACTACTGTAACTTTATATAAATTTTCACTTACTTTACTGTCTGGGCCTTTATCTTTATGATAAGGCCTCTTTGTGCTTGCAAGAAGCAAGACTCCTTTCCCCTATCAATGCTTGCATTAAGCAGGACTTCTATTGATGCTTGGACGAATCCAAGACTTCTTTTAATTCTTGGATGAATCCAACACTCCTGTCAATGCGTGGACGAATCCAACACTCCTATCAATGCTTGGACAAATCCAAGACTTCTGTCAATGCTTAGACAAAATCCAACACATTCTATCACTGTCACTATCAGTTACTTTACCATTACACTATCAACCATACATAGCGTTCAAACTTTACATACAAGCAAACAATTCAACTAACACATATTATCACATAAGTACATAACATGGAATTTGTCTCTGTCATTCAATATTATTATACTGCTTTCATTATAAGTTTGTTCTTTACATTACTATTATAAAACATTTGTTAATAAAAATTGTCACTTTCTTTATATTTCATTTAACAAATGTTTTCTTTCAAAGTTTGCACATCGGCCCAAACCTTATAAAATGGGCAATAGAAACTCAAATGTGGTAATCTGACTATCAGGGGTCAGGTTTTGATTGAATTATGCGGGCTCTATCAATTATGCCAAATCTGTAAAATTTCATTATATGCAAATTAAGTTCAAGAACAAGTACACGCAATAAGTATTCGTTGGAACACCCAAGTACTCGCATTAAGTATTTGCTAGAATACCCAAGTACTTGCACATGATATACGCAGTTGAGTACTCACCTGAATACCCTAAGTACTAAAAAAATGAGTATTCGTTTGAATAACTTGAGTACCCACAGATGAGTATTCGTTTGAGTACACTGCGTGTACTTCCACTATTCGCCCGGTACTCACCCGAATACTCTAGTTCTCGCACTAGAGTATTCGTGCGAATACTCTATTCTTGTTCTTCGCATGAAACCCTAACTTTATGCATGAACATATCTGATATGTAAATGCGTAAAGCTTCTAACTTTAATTGTTCAAAACGTTTGTTTGGCTCTCAGGTTATATAAAAGCTCAAAATGAGACTTGCCATCCAACTCCGAATTAGGCAGACTATAGAGGAGAAAGCATCAACCCATAAGGTGGGAGGTGAATTTGTCCCAAATAACATGGCTAAACATGTTTCAATAATATGACAGTGCTTTCTTTCGGCACGACGGTTCTATTGTGGGCTATAAGGCCAAGACACTTGACGATGAGTGCCATTTTTTTAAAAAGGTGCTTTACCTGATTTTTGATGAATTCTTAACCACCATCACTCTGGAAAACCTTTAGCTTGCAAGAAAATTGTGTTTAAGCAAAATCAAGAAAGGTTTTTAGCACAACAAAAAAACCAGATTTTGCCTTTAAGGGATAGAACCACACAAAACATAAAAAATCAACGATAAAAATATCATAAAATCTATAACCATGTGTTGAGGTAATAAGGGTTGGACCCCACAAATCACAATGAACTAAATCTAGAACTTGCAAAGCACGTTTTTCATTCAAAACAAAAGGTAAACGATGTTGTTTAGATAGTTGTCAGGAAGAACAAATGACGTGTTTAGGCAAAATAGAAGTACCAACTAAACAACCATTTGAGGCCATAAATAATGTGAAAAGCTACGTGTCCTAAACGTCAATGCCATGTTTCAAATGATGCATTGGAAGAAGGAATATTTGAGGCCATAAGTGCTTGATTTCCCAAACTCAACATGTAAAGCCCGTCATTATGTTTCTTTTTTGCTAAAATAAGAACGAGAAAAAGGAACATCAACCGGAAAAATCATTAGTAAGTTTGCTTACGGATAATAAATTCTTCCTGGGATGGGGTACAACAAGAACATCACGTAAAACCAATACCGGAAACGGGAAGTACGTTATCATTACCGAAAGTAACTTGTTCTTTGTTGTGATCGGGTGTAGATTAATCAACATGAGCCGTGGAAAGAGCCTTATGTGCTATAGCATCCGAATAAACATATCAATCTGAAACACCCTACTTATTTATTATTATTTGATCAGAGTTTAATTATGGAAAACGGTCTCATTTTAATAAAACCTTGCCACTTAAAATGACATAGGTATATTTTTATTACAATATCGTTTTACATTTACAATATTTGTTACATAAGATCTAGGGGTTTCTTGCTCTGACCGACCTCATCCATAGGAAGCCCATTCCATATGTTTTTTTCCTGCAGTGTTTGGAAAACATTTTTGAATTAGCTTACGCTAAATAAGCACACTGCATCGTTCATTTTATTATGAACCCTTTAGGTTCTTATTGTTCAAGTTTCTCGGGCTCTCGATGCCTTCATGACCATCTCTAGACGTACCTCTGGTCACGTCATTCTATATTTTTTTGGGTGTGCTAAGCCCTTCATGACCATCATTTGACTAACAAGTTTGAAAAGAATAGTCATTTGACAGAATGTTACATGATCTTCTAGGCAAATAAATCAATGAAAATAACTAGTATTTTTGAAAAACAAAAATCACACGATAGTAACTGGCATGTGACGCAACATATCTAATGTTAACTGATATCGTATTAGGTTTTTCAAACGAGACCCATATCTAATGACCATTTCAGGAAACCCAGGTAAGTTCTGTGGATGAATCCGATTTGACTAAGTTTTGGGGAAAATCGAAATTTGCTTTTGATTTCGTAGGGGCCAGTGGGCGTTCGGGTGGTTCAGTTTGTATTTGGGATCCCAGAGTCTTTAAAGTGTTATTGATACGATCCAACCTCTTTGACCCGACCCGTGAAGCCGCTAGAAGATTGCAAGCCACGTCTAATTTATGTAGTTTATTTTATGCATTTAGTTCTCACGTTTACAATTCTGCACATGATCTTACAATTCTGCATGATCTCCTAAAATGGAGGAATCATAGTTAGTTGTTTTGCATATTTAAATTCCTTGTATGTTGCATTGAAAAATAGAGAAGAAAATTGCCCCAAAAGTCTTTAAGTTTACGTTACTTCTTTTATCTTGTTCTTTGGAGCCTAACCCACTCAAAGGATTGACCATCTCGAATCGGTCTCTATCAGTTATCGTCGGTGAAACACCAAAATTTCATAATCTTAAAAGGCATGATTTCCGGCAGTAATGAGTTGCTTAACTTTATAAATGTGTATGCGCCCCAGTTGTTAGTTGAAAAAAGGGCTCTTTGGTCCTGTATTTCAGAAGCTATTAACAGTCAACCGGATAGTGGCCGGCGATTTTAATGCTGTGAGAGTCCCAGAAGAAAGACGTAATTCTAAGTTTATTCCCAGAATTTCAATGACTTTATCTACGAGTCGGACCTGCACGAATACGTCATGAGAGGTAGGAAGTTGTGGGGAGCAAGTTAAGCAAGATTGACAGGTAAATTTTTTTTTGATAAATGGCCGGAAGTGTCACACCCCGACCGATGGCGGAATCATCGAGGCGGACAATGGAATGATTGTTCAAAAGCACATGATAACTAAAAAGTTGCATAATTCATTAATTAAATTTGAAGACAACAAAGATTCAAATACAATACATTTCAAATAATCTAGTCTAGTTCAAAACATTGATTTATTTAACTAGGTCCATAGTTCTTAAGTGGAGAAATCTTCGGCAAGTAGTCACATATCCAAACCTGAAACATAATTTAAATCAAGTGTCAACTAAAAAATTGGTGAGTACATAGGTTTAGTAATTCCGGTAAATAGTAGTTGTAAATCGTTTTACAACTCATTGTTTATCTTGTTAAACATAGTATATATGATGTATCATTTATTTAATCACAATTCAAACCGAGTTTGACGCGCTTGAACAGAGCACAACAGCTAAGTCCGGTATGTTTGAATATAGTTACCCACTATATCCGATATGTTTGAATATAACACGCGGTTATATCCGAGTATGCAGTAATAAACACCCTAACCGGGTGGGCTGGTCAGGCACAATAGATCTATCAATATTACAGTTGGTTGTCTTGTGTTTAAATGTATGTACATCCAAAGAATAAGCATATAGTCTCATGTATAACACGTACAAACAATGTGAGTAACATGTATAATGTTTCACCCCAAAACGTGTAAAAATGTAAAATAGGGGCTATGTAACTCACCTTGCAAGCGGGTATTTTCCCACGCGTGTAGGTGATAAAGATGTTGAAGTCTAAGCACGTTGAAACCCTATGTAGATAAATGGGTATTATTTTATGTTTACATGTGCGTATTAGTATTTAATTGTGTATAGGTTTATAATAACATTATTTAGTGTTATTTGTATAAAAGTTGGTCCAGATTTACTTAAAATTACTGATTTGATCGAAACTGTTTATAGTTGTGACAGGTATCGAAACTGTGTTTAATCGAAACTACTAGTTTCGATTGACCATTTACAAGTTACACGGAACTGTCGAAACTACTATCTATCGAAACTACTAGTTTCGGTTGATCATTTATAAGCGATACACAGGCTGTCGAAACTACCATCTATCGAAACTACTAGTTTCGATTGATCATTTATAAGTGATACACAGGCTGTCGAAACTACCATCTATCGGAACTACTAGTTTCGATTGACCATTTACTCAATCGAAACTAAATAGTTTCGATGGCCCAGACTTTAGAAAATAAAACAGTAATTTTTGAGAACAATGGTTTGTCCGGTAATCGATGTTTTGGAGTCGTGAATTCGATTGGTTCAGCTTGCCTTATGATAACAGAAGGTAAAGAAACGAAGTTGAGGATTCTTACGTGGTCGCAAAGGGACTGGACGACAGAGTCTTAAATCCGAGAATGTCCAGAATGAGAATCGAGCTTCTGGATGGGATTAGCCTCTACAACCTTGGTCACAGCTTCACACAGAGATGGCGATTGTAATGGTGCCTTCAATTTGGAGTGAGATTGGGTGGAAGAGGGACAGCGAGCTCGAGCAGGTCCGACTATGGCTATTTATAGCCGAGTTCGTTTCTTATGACAAAGCGTGCAATTGGGCACGTCCCGACACTTGTCTGGACAAGATGAAGCAAACGAGCTATTAAATACGCGTGGAGGTTGACTGTCGGGCTCGAATTTGAGGCGTGGGTTCTCGGCCACCAACAAGATCAGGCGATTCGTATGTTGGGGAGACCAATTGGTCGGGGTCTTTTGTTCGCATGGGGAAGACGAGTTCAGGGATGCCTGTAGCGGCTGTCGAGGTGCAGGGGACAGCCCTGTCGGGGTGTTCGCCGAAAACTATCTCGGACCGCCGGACAATGTAGGGGACGACCGGAAATGCGAATTGGGGTTTGGCAGATTTGGTCCTTGTAGTTTGGTTTTGATTTAATTCGGTCCCTGAGATAATTACGGATGAGTCCTTGTAGTTTTATTTGTAAAGAAATAGTCCCTCAACTGATTTTTGCTTAAAACCTTTTAGTTTGAAAAGTTTCAAAACAACCCCTTATCTTTTATAAAAATAATTAACTTAATTTCTTTTAAATTTTTAAATATATTTTATAAACTTATATTATTATTATTGTTATAAATAATTTTTATAAAAGTTAGTTATCTTATTTTAAATAGGTTATTTTATTAAATATGGAACTTTTAAATTTAGATTTTTATATAAAAATTGTATATATGTTTTAATTAATTTAAATCCGTAAAATGAAAGTACCCATTTGTATAAAACTAAATAAAACACTCATATTTTATTTAATTTGAGAATGATTACACGATAATTATATTATAAGTGCGCGAATGAAAAATCCGAAATGTCACAGTCTCCCCATGTTAAAGGAATTTCGCCCCGAAATTCAACTAGTGGAGGCTATGAAAAGATGCGGATACTTGGTCTTCATTTGGTCTTCACGTTCCCAAGTGAACTCGGGTCCACGTTTAGACTCCCAACGGACCTTGACAATGGGGATGTGGCTACGCTTAAGTTTCTTGACTTCTCGGTCCATGATTTCCACGGGTTTCTCAACAAAGTGCATTTTATCGTCAATGCGCACTTCATCAAGAGGGATGTGGAGATTCTCGTCGGCTAGACACTTTTTCAAATTAGATACATGAAAAGTCGGATGAACGTTGATGAGTTCTGAAGGAAGATCGAGTTTGTAGATCACTTTTCCTACCCTTTCGAGTATCTTGAATGGACCCACATATCGAGGTGCAAGTTTTCCTTTCTTTCCAAATCGGACTACGCCCTTCCAAGGTGATACCTTTAGGAGAACCATATCCCCAACTTGAAATTCCAAGGGTTTTCGTCTTTTATCGGCATAGCTCTTTTGCCGACTCCTTGCTACTCGAATGTTGTCACGAATAAGAAAGATTTTATCGGTGGTTTCTTGGATAAGCTCGGGACCGGTGATTTGTGCTTCACCAATTTCGTTCCAACAAATCGGTGAACGACATTTCCGTCCATAAAGAGCTTCAAACGGTGCCATGTTAATGCTTGAGTGGTAGCTGTTGTTGTAGGAAAATTCAATCAGTGGTAGGTGAGAATCCCAATTGCCACCAAAGTCAATGACACAAGCTCTAAGCATATCCTCAAGAGTTTGGATTGTTCGTTCGGTTTGTCCATCAGTTTGAGGATGGTAAGTCGTACTAAAATCCAAACGAGTACCAAGTGCTGATTGCAATGATTGCCAAAATCGGGAAGTAAAACGCGAATCACGATCGGAGATGATGTTCAAAGGGATTCCGTGACGACTTACGATCTCATCAATGTAGATCCGAGCCAATTTCTCGACTCGATAGTCCTCACGAATAGGCAAGAAATGAGCAGACTTTGTAAGTCGGTCGATAATAACCCAGATACTATCGTGCCCACTAGAAGTGCGTGGGAGTTTGGTGATGAAATCCATAGCAAGGTTCTCCCACTTCCACACGGGAATTTCAGGTTGTTCGAGGAGACCGGAAGGCTTCTGGTGTTCGGCCTTCACTTTAGAACAAGTTAGGCATTTTGCCACAAAGAGGGCAATATCCTTTTTCATGTCGGGCCACCAATATTGCTGACGGAGACCCATGTACATCTTATCAGCTCCGGGATGTACCGAATATCGAGTTTTGTGGGACTCGTTCACTAAAAATATACGAAGGCCGTCGCGATCGGGAACCCAGATACGGTCCAAGTAATACAATAGACCGTTGGCTTTGGTTTCTTGCAAGAGTTCTACACCACATGCCATCTCTTGATACATGTTTCCCTCGGTAACCGAGGTGTGTTGTGCTTTGAGAATACGGGCTTGGATATCGTTATGAATATGGACACTATGAAGTATGATACGTTCTTTACGACTCAAGGCGTCGGCTACAACGTTTGCTTTGCCGGGGTGGTAGCGGATCTCGCAGTCGTAGTCGTTTAGAAGTTCAACCCATCGTCGTTGCCTCATATTAAGCTCTTTTTGATTGAAAATATGTTAGAGACTTTTGTGGTCGGTGAAAACCACGCATTTGGTGCCATATAGATAGTGTCTCCAAATTTTCAAGGCGAAAACGACAGCACCAAGCTCGAGATCATGGGTGGTATAGTTCTTCTCATGGACTTTGAGTTGACGTGATGCGTATGCAATTACTTATCCTCGTTGCATAAGAACACAACCAAGACCTTGGTTGGATGCATCACAATAAACGACAAAGTCGTCATTACCACTAGGAAGAGTTAGAATAGGAGCATTGCAGAGCTTGTGCTTTAGAGTTTGGAAAGCTTCCTCTTGCTTGGGTCCCCACTCGTAGTGCTTACCTTTGTGAGTCAAGGCAGTGAGCGGGACCGCAATCTTGGAGAAATTTGAGATGAAACGACGATAGTAACCTGCTAGTCCAAGGAATGAACGAATCTCGGTAGGAGTATTAGGAGTACTCCAATTCTTTACCGCCTCGATCTTTGCCGGGTCCACATGAATTCCCTTATCGTTGACTATGTGTCCCAAAAATTGAACCTCTTTTAGCCAGAATTCACACTTGGAGAGCTTGGCGTATAGTTGTTCTTTCTTTAAGAGTTCTAAGATCAAACGAAGATGTTGTTCATGTTCCGCTTTCGTTTTAGAATAGATGAGGATGTCGTCGATGAAAACGATCACGAACTTGTCCAAATAAGGTTTGCATACACGGTTCATGAGGTCCATAAAGACCGCAGGTGCATTAGTCAAACCGAATGGCATGACCATGAAGTCGTAGTGACCGTACCTAGTCCGAAAGGCAGTCTTCGGAATGTCTTCATCGAGAACACGAAGTTGATGGTACCCGGAACGAAGGTCAATCTTGGAGAAACATGTTGAACCTTGAAGCTGATCGAAAAGATCGTCGATACGGGGTAAAGGATAACGGTTCTTAATTGTAAGCTTGTTGAGTTCACGATAATCGATGCACATTCGAAACGATCCATCCTTTTTCTTTACGAACAGTACGGGAGCACCCCAAGGTGAATGGCTCGGGCAGATGAATCATTTGGATGAGAGTTCTTGTAATTGACTTGCAAGCTCTTGCATCTCGGAAGGTGCAATACGATAGGGGGCTTTTGCCACGGGAGTTGCCCCGGGCACAAGGTCGATACGAAACTCCACTTGTCTAGGGGGAGGAAGACCAGGTAAATCCTCGGGGAATACCTCGGGAAAATCTCGGATGATTGGAATGTCTTGCAATTTCTTACCCTTGTCTTTCGTGTCCACTATGTGGGCCAAGAAGGCAACATACTTTTTCCGCAAGTACTTTTGTGCCAATGTGCAAGACATGGTTTGAAGACCACGACATGGTTTTTCACCGAACATAACTAACGTGTCGCCCGAAGAGAGAGGTATACGAATACACTTTTCGTAGCAAATAACCTCGGCATGGTGCTTGGATAACCAGTCCATGCCAATTATAATATCGAAGCTTCCCAATTGCATTGGAAGGAGATCAACAGAGAATTTGTGTTTATTAAGCTCGAGATTGCAGTCGCGGATAACAGAATTTATAGTAATAGATTTTCCGTTTGCTATCTCCACGGAATAAGAATTGTTAAGTATCGTTCTTTGTTTAGTAAGTCGAGATTCAAAGGTAAGAGATACAAAACTCCTATCGGCACCGGTATCAAATAAAACGGATGCATAATGATTGTTTATGAGAAACGTACCGTTTATCACGTCGTTGTTTGCTTGAGCCTCATTAGCGTTTATGTTAAACGCTCGTCCTTGAGGAGCACCTTGATGATGAAGTTTTGGGCATCGGTCACGGAAATGGTTTGGGTCTCCACATTCGTAACATGCCCGACCATTGAGAGGTGTCGGATAGAGTGGGCGGTTGGCTGGAGCAGCTTGATGGACGGGAGGACGAGTACGGCAAGTAGTGATCACGTGTCCATATCGTCCGCAGCTTGAACACAATCGGCATGGTAGGTTGGCAGGATGATGGTACTTGCAGGTCTGGCATTGGGGATTCGGGCCCTGATAAGTTTTCGGGTTTTGACCCAAAGGGGCCACTTGAATAGCAGGCACAGCGGGAGTTACGGCTGCGAAGTTTCGACCCTTTCGTTTCTTGTTGCGGTTAGAAGACTAGGGTTTTACATCTTTGACGGCCGCAAGAGTAGAAACAACCTTCTTGGAACCCTTTCTTGTTAAGGTTCCGGCTTTGACATGGTTGTCGGATAGTGTAGCAGATAGACGGATAGCAGCTTCAAATGTAGGAGGATTGCTTCCTAGCACAGCATCTTGAATTTGCATAGGCAGGCCGCCTATGTATTTTTCAATCCCCCGAGCAAGGGGAGTGATCATATGAGGCACTAGCAGACTTAGCTCTTGAAACCGGGTGGTGTAGGCCAGATTATCCCCGCTGTCTTGGGCAAGATCCCAAAACTCAGCCTCGAGCTTCCTCATTTCATTCCGAGGACAGAATTCATCAGTCATGGCCTTCTTCAGATCATCCCATGATAAGGATGTAGCAACCTCAACACCACGAGTGCGTTTCTCACCGTTCCACCAGGTGAGGGCTCTCTTTTGGAGTACACTTGTGGCATAACGAACCCGAAGATTATCGGGACAGTCGCTGTTTAGGAATGTGCTTTCCATGCTTTCAAACCATTGAAGTAGGCCGGTAGCACCTTCAGTCCCGAAGAATTTTGTAGGATTGCACGAGTTAAAGTGCTTAAACGTGCAGTGAGGCGGGTTGGTACCACCGTTCCCTTGGATGTTGTGAGACCCGTCACTGTTGTTATTTGCTTGGGTCATTTGCCCTACCAGCTGGGCAAGAAGAGTAGCAAGATCCGAGTTGGAAGTGCTAGAGTTTGCACGTCGAAGAGGCATTCTAACACCATAAGAAAAGACAATGATATTTTAGATAAGATGGATATATATGAGTTATAGCGGGAAATAATGTAAGCAGAAAAACGGGATTCATCATGACGCGTGCCAGTGCATGTGTATTTATTCTAAGTTGGTGGGGGAAACTAAGTCATCTATTCCGGGTAGGACATGATGTTATAGATCATTATTTGCATAATAGGAATTGCCGGGACTTGCGTGCATTACAAATCGTCATTACGTGTGCACCCGTAATAATGATTTGCTTTGCATGTTTGTCTAGTTCTTCCTATCTTGCTATAACGTCCCCAAATTTTGAGTTTAAGTTTGGATTGTATCCTTGCGAATACATTGACTTATCAAAGTTAAATAATTCCCCGAAACTTTCCAAGAGACATGCTTTAGCCTATAGGTAAACACTCACTTCAGGAATTCCCAGGAAAGCATACGGGTCCGTTTATTTGGATTTATACGAAATGCTTTCCTAGACAGAAAACCCAATGTACAGGTGTCACCCTTCCAGATTGCACGTGTCCTTTACTGGTCTCAAGAAATTAAGTCGTTGACGAGATAAGATTTTGATAGACTTGAGAGTCTATGAGTATAAAATGTGTAGGAATTGTTGCAATTAATACGGATTAGGAAAGAGTATGGATAAGGATGGGTAGTGTATTTGTTTGCATAAGTTTGTTTGTTAAATACGTATGTAAAGTATGTATCATGTATCAAAGTCTTGTATGCATGTGTATAAGTCTCATGTACCAAACTCGGGAAAATTCAAATAATACCTAACTACAAATAATTCACATAGCAATTTATCATTTAGCACATAACACATAAAAGGGAGTCCTAGGGTTATAGTCTAGGTCATTGTGTCTAATAACCTAATTCCCTATAACCATGGCTCTGATACCAATCTCTCACACCCCGACCGATGGCGGAATCATCGAGGCGGACAATGGAATGATTGTTCAAAAGCACATGATAACTAAAAAGTTGCATAATTCATTAATTAAATTTGAAGACAACAAAGATCCAAATACAATACATTTCAAATAACCTAGTCTAGTTCAAAACATTGATTTATTTAACTAGGTCCATAGTTCTTAAGTGGAGAAATCTTCGGCAAGTAGTCACATATCCAAACCTGAAACATAATTTAAATCAAGTGTCAACTAAAAAGTTGGTGAGTACATAGGTTTAGTAATCCAGGTAAATAGTAGTTGTAAATCGTTTTGCAACTCATTGTTTATCTTGTTAAACATAGTATAAATGATGTATCATTTATTTAATCACAATTCAAACCGAGTTTGACGCGCTTGAACAGAGCACAACAGCTAAGTCCGGTATGTTTGAATATAGTTACCCACTATATCCGATATGTTTGAATATAACACGCGGTTATATCCGAGTATGCAGTAATAAACATCCTAACCGGGTGGGCTGGTCAGGCACAATAGATCTATCAATATTACAGTTGGTTGTCTTGTGTTTAAATGTATGTACATCCAAAGAATAAGCATATAGTCTCATGTATAACACGTACAAACAATGTGAGTAGCATGTATAATGTTTCACCCCAAAACGTATAAAAATGTAAAATAGGGGCTATGTAACTCACCTTGCAAGCGGGTATTTTTCCACGCGTGTAGGTGATAAAGATGTTGAAGTCTAAGCACGTTGAAACCCTATGTAGATAAATGGGTATTATTTTATGTTTACATGTGCGTATTAGTATTTAATTGTGTATAGGTTTATAATAACATTTCTTAGTGTTATTTGCATAAAAGTTGGTCCAGATTTACTTAAAATTACTGATTTGATCGAAACTGTTTATAGTTGTGACAGGTATCGAAACTGTGTTTAATCGAAACTACTAGTTTCGATTGACCATTTACAAGTTACACGAAACTGTCGAAACTACTATCTATCGAAACTACTAGTTTCGATTGATCATTTATAAGCGATACACAGGCTGTCGAAACTACCATCTATCGAAACTACTAGTTTCGATTGATCATTTATAAGTGATACACAGGCTGTCGAAACTACCATCTATCGGAACTACTAGTTTCGATTGACCATTACTCAATCGAAACTTAGTAGTTTCGATGGCCCAGACTTTAGAAAATAAAACAGTAATTTTTCAGAACAATGGTTTGTCCGGTAATCGATGTTTTGGAGTCGTGACTTCGATTGGTTCAGCTTGCCTTATGATAACAGAAGGTAAAGAAACGAAGTTAAGGATTCTTACGTAGTCGCAAAGGGACTGGACGGCAGAGTCTTAAATCCGAGAATGTCCAGAATGAGAATCGAGCTTCTGGATGGGATTAGCCTCTACAACCTTGGTCACAGCTTCGCACAGAGATGGCGATTGTAATGGTGCCTTCAATTTGGAGTGAGATTGGGTGGAAGAGGGGCAGCGAGCTCGAGCAGGTCCGACTATGGCTATTTATAGCCGAGTTCGTTTCTTATGACAAAGCGTGCAATTGGGCACGTCCCGACACTTGTCTGGACAAGATGAAGCAAACGAGCTATTAAATACGCGTGGAGGTTGACTGTCGGGCTCGAATTCGAGGCGTGAGTTCTCGGCCACCAACAAGATCAGGCGATTCGTATGTTGGGGAGACCAATTGGTCGGGGTCTTTTGTTCGCATGGGGAAGACGAGTTCAGGGATGCCTGTAGCGGCTGTCGAGGTGCAGGGGACAGCCCTGTCGGGGTGTTCGCCGAAAACTATCTCGGACCGCCGGACAATGTAGGGGACGACCGGAAATGCGAATTGGGGTTTGGCAGATTTGGTCCTTGTAGTTTGGTTTTGATTTAATTCGGTCCCTGAGATAATTACGGATGAGTCATTGTAGTTTTATTTGTAAAGAAATAGTCCCTCAACTGATTTTTGCTTAAAACCTTTTAGTTTGAAAAGTTTCAAAACAACCCCTTATCTTATATAAAAATAATTAACTTAATTTCTTTTAAAATTTTAAATATATTTTATAAACTTATATTATTATTATTGTTATAAATAATTTTTATAAAAGTTAGTTATCTTATTTTAAATAGGTTATTTTATTAAATATGGAACTTTTAAATTTAGATTTTTATATAAAAATTGTATATAAGTTTTAATTAATTTAAATCATTAAAATGAAAGTACCCATTTGTATAAAACTAAATAAAACACTCGTATTTTATTTAATTTGAGAATGATTACACGATAATTATATTTTAAGTGCGCGAATGAAAAATCTGAAATGTCACAGGAAGCATGTGTTAGAGTGTTGCCTAGATCTTTATCGGATCATTACCCGCTGCTGTTGTCTATTAGTGATGTGAATTATGGGCCTCGCCCGTTTCGTTTTTTCAATTCGTGGTTAGACTGCCCTGAACTTGAAACCATAGTGAATGAGTCAAACTCGTCCTTTTTGTGTATCCTGATGTTTATTTGGCAGAAAAAATTAAAGTACTTCAAGTTGAGAATCAAGAAGTGGAGGGAGGATGTGATTCTAAAAGAAGGGGAGGAAGAAGAAAAATTGAGAGCCGAATTGGAGGTGTCTATGGAAGAAAGGAATCTGTTGAATGCAAAAGAGAGATCCTGGAAATAGAAAATAAAAAGTTGAAAGATAGTAAGCAAAGATCTAGATGTAAGTTGGCCATGGATGGGGATGATTTCTTTCACGGGCTTGTTAACTGTAGGAGAGGTAGTAACGCCATTCCGGGGCTAAACATAAATGGGTGACTAAACCGAATGCAGTTAAGAAAAAGGCGTTCAAATTCTTTAAAAACAGATTCTCTGATGACTCTCTTATTAGGCCTAAACTATTGTGTCTGGAGTCCAACTCGGACATTGATGTTGAATTTCTGACACGGCCATGGAGATAAAAAAATGAAGTATTTGAGTGTGGAGATGATAATGCCCCGGGTCCCGATGGTTTTAATTTTAAATTCATCAAACGATTATGGAATCTGTTGGAGAATGATATCTTTGATCTTTTTCAATATTTTTATGACACAGGTACGCTTAGTAGAGGCTGTAATGCTGCTTTTATTACGTTGATTCCCAAGTCCATTGATCCGGTTGATTTGAACGGTTATAGGCCTATAACCCTGGTGGGAATTATTAGCAAGATTATCTCAAAGGTGTTGGCGAATAGGTTGAAGAAAGTGTTGGGAACGATTATCTCTGAAAACCAATCCGCTTTTCTTGCTAATAGATACGTCCTGGATGGTCCGCTTATTATTAATGAAGTGCTTTCCTGGTTTAAAAAGAATAACAACAAGGCTTTCATGTTCAAGATTGACTTCAAGAAGGCGTACGACAATATGAATTGGAGATTCCTTATTTCCATTATGAATCAAATGGGATTCCCCGATAGGTGGTGTAATTGGATCCAAGGTATTCTCTCTTCTTCCAGAGCGTCGGTTTTAGTGAATGGATGCCCCACTTTCGAGTTTCAGTGTTACAAAGGTATGAGACAAGGAGACCCTATCTCTCCTTTCTTATTTCTTATAGTTATGGAGGCGCTCTCGGGAATGATAAGGAAAGCGTGTGATATGGGTATTTTCAAGGGCATTAGCACCCCTAACGCCGACCCTGTTTTATCCCACCTTCTCTATGCGGATGATGCAATTATATTAGGCGATTGGTCCACTTCTAATGTCAAAAATATTCTTAGAATCCTAAGATGCTTTTACTTATGCTCGGGGTTAAAAATCAATCTAGGGAAATCGATGTTTTATGGGTTGGGAGTGGAGATGGAGGAAGCTGTTCCTTTGGCTGAAATTTTGAGATGCATCCCTCGAATGGGTCCTTTCACATATCTTGGCCTAAAAGTCGGTGCCAATATGAACAAGACTGACAATTGGAGTCCTATAGTTGATATTTTCTAGTCTCGTCTATCTAGATGAAAAGCGTTGGCCATGTCAATAGGGGGGGCGAGTTACTCTTATTAAATCGATTTTAGAGGCTCTCCCTGCTTATTATTTCTCGTTATACAAAGCGCCTTCTAAGGTTATTGACGGGTTGGAAGCTATCATTAGAAGATTTCTTTGGGGAGTCTCGAATGAGAAAAAGAAGATCCATTGGGTGAATTGGGAGAAGGTTACTTCCCCTAGGAAAGTAGGAGGCCTCGGCTTAAGCAAGCTAGAAGACACGAATAATGCTCTTTTAATTAAGTGGCTTTGGCGATATAAGAGTGAAGATAATAATTTATGGAAGAAGGTAATTGATGCGTATCATGATTCTAATAGGAACAGGTCGATTATGCCGGTTAGGAAAAATCTCACCGGGTTTGGAAAAATATTGTGGCGCTAGACTCAAAAATTGCCATCGCTGGCAATCCCTTGCAACAATTTTTCAAGGGAGTTGTTGGAGAAGGAGACAATCTTCGGTTTTGGATCGATCCCTGGATCAGTGTTTAGCCCCTTAGAGTGCAGTTTCCTAATATTTTTTCGCTTGAAAAAGAAAAGAGATGTTTGGTAAAAGATAGGTACAACGAAGGCGAATAGACAATTTTCGAGGCAATGTAATTGGAAGCGGGCTATTTCCACTGATCTGGAAGCTGCTGAATGGCTTCAGTGTAGCGCTTTGTTGTCTTCTACTCAACTGTCTAACACCAAAGATAAATGGAATTTCATGGGAGATAAGTCCGGGTTTTTTACGGTTAAAGCGATGAAACATCTCATTATTAATGACATGGTTTATGATGTTAGATTTGTTATGAAATGGTCCAAATGGGTGCCTTTGAAGTGTAATATCTTCGCTTGGAGGGCGGGGCTTGATAGGATCCCTTCTTTTGTGGCGCTGGGTAAAAGAAACATTCATATTGGAGATCAAACTTGCCCGACCTGTGAGTCTGGCCCGGAATCGGCTGTCCATGTGATGACTTCGTGTTATGTCGCCTCGGTTGTATGGCAATATGTTAGTAAATGGTGCCATGTCCCCCCTATCTATGCTTTCTCGATGAAAGATTTGTTGGAGCGACATGAGAACGTTGGGCTCGGAGAGATGGCTAAAGAGGTTTTCCTTGGTATTATCATGATCACTTGTTGGTGTCTTTGGCTAGCTCGGAATGACAAAAGGTTTTCTAACAAGAACATCAAGATTGAAGATATCATTCTTAATATTAAGGGCATGTTTGGGATTACTTTTGAAGCTACTTATTAACTTATTAACTTTTTTTAAAAGTTAATAAGTTAAAAGTTTGTTTGGATAAATCAAAATGAGATGAAAAAATAGAAGAAATAAGTAGTTTTTGAAAAGTAAGTCTCACCTACTTTTCAAAACTACTTATTAACTTAGTTAATAAGTAGTTTTGAAAAGTAATCCCAAACACCCCCTAAGTCTTTGGGGGTTTTTGTGGTTATCAAATAGATGTAGAGTTAAGTCTATCTCTTGAAAAAAATGGTGTAACTTTAATATGATGTAATTGGTTTGTTGCCCTTTGATTTGTGCCCCCTCGTCTTGAGGTGTGGGTGTGTTTCTAATAAAAGTCGTCGTTAAAAAAAAAACTGATATCGTATAAATCTATATTTTGGATGATGTGTCAATTTACTATTGGTTTATCATTGTAGAATTGATATTTTTTTTTTCAAAAGGCAAAATTTATTAAAACCGACCGCGCAAGGCAGCCACAACCCACAACAAAACCAAAACAGAGAACTATACAGAATTACATATACTTAAAATCACATCAATCTCTCTAACAAATGGAAGCTATCTTTGTTGGTGCCATTTTACTTAAAATTATACCGTCTAAAATTAAACTTAGCTTTGCAATCGACTTAAAAAAAAACGAACTCAAATTATGAGAGAAAGACCCTGACCAGTTCGCAGATAAAAAGATAATCATAATTGCACTTCTGAATACAAGTCATTATGTAATGGTAGAAATTGGTTTACCCGGGTGCCAGACTTAAAAGTTAATTTTCAATCCATACAATTTACATAGTTTTTTTTATCTGTATTTTAATATATATTTTATTACAAATTGAGTTGTATTCTAGATAATATTTTTTTCGAGCTCTAAATAACATTTGTAAATATATAAATTCTTATATATTAAAATTAAAAAAAATATATTATATGTCACGTATAAAACAACTGGTGGGTGACCACCCCCGCTCCGCGGAGGGTTCGAAACGTAGATAAAAATAAGCAAATCGCGACGGTACATTCTACGTGGCGTTAAAAAAAACACGTTGTAGCGATATATTCGATAGTAACTAAAAAGTTACCTCATTGTCTACGAAAGTGAAGTTATTAAAAAAAATTACAACGAAACGCAGATAAAAATAAGCACAACGGCGCGTCGGTTTAAATGTGGATAAGAAAACTTCACAATGATGTATTTATAATAAAACGTTTAAAACAACCGGTTGGTTTAAAAATAATGTTACGAAAATTCACGTCGAAACGTAAATAAAAATAGACATGTCGCAATGTCAAATTCGTAATTTTAGAAAGCATCATAGTTTAGAAGTTGAAAGAGTAAATCATTTAATATTTTTTTATTAAAATGGTGCATTCCGTGGCGGGTTCAAAATGTAGATACAGATGGTGTTGTAGTACGTGTACGTATGTGAATTATGTTGATAAAGAAATTGAAATCTTGAAGCAGCTTTGATGACTCGTACGTTTAACGTTTGTGATTTGATGACTTACACATTATTACGCAAAACTGCGTTTCGAATGAAATTTACACTAAAACCTAGATAAAAATAAGGACGTCGCAACATCATATTCGAAATTTTATAAAATATCATATTTTAAAAGTTATAGAAGAAAAACAAAATAACTTTAAAATTAATTATAATAATAATAAAATAATCAATTATAAAAAAATATAAATAAACGGCGTCGCTGCTTTACGTAGTTGTAATTTATGCATAATGGATTCAGTAGTCGGTATTACGTGTTTGAGAGATGTTTTATAAAAAAATTTAGTTTAAATGAATTTTCAAGATACATTATTTAATGAGTTTATACAAAGTCATTTCACTAAAAAGTAATAAAAATCCTCATATTTTGACGGTACATTATTTAAAAAAACATTTAAAACTAATTAGGAAAAAATTTTAAAAAATTATTAAAAAAAATTATCACAAATAAAAAAGAAGTCAGTTTTTTTTTTCATAACTATAACTTTAAAAATAAATACATTTCTCATTTGTATAACTTAGCCTCCCTTTAGTTTTTTTCAGAATCCATTTTTTTAATATTTTTTATTTAACCTGTTTATTAACGCTTTTAATATTCTTTTAAAAATAAATTAAAAGACACATTAGATTTTCAAGAATTTAGTGAATGATTTGACTTATATTTAACTTAAATAAAAAATTTGTTCACTTTAAATTAAAAAAAAAGAGACTAATTTGACTTATTTAATGATTATAATTATTATGGGTAAAAACAAAAAAGTTACATCAAGTGGTGTTAAATACTTAATTATATGGTGTATGAATCATGGCTCAGTACAATTTTTTTTAAAGGCTAACTTCATTAGAAACAAACAAAACCTCAAAACTGGGCCAGCCAAAAGCAAACAAAAACACAACTACATATTAACAAATTTACACCAATCTTTCCAATTAATGTTTTTGCTTTTAGATCTATTTTTATACCACATAAACCCATCGATTTGATCTCACTGATAATATCTTCCACCATATGTCTCTTGTTCTCAAACCTTAGCTTGTTCTTAGCCTTCCAAATGCTCCAGCACGCTATAACAATAATGCCTTTTAACGCCTCTTTTGCCGTCCCCGAAAGACCAACATGTTTATGAATCTCCAAGAGATCTCTAAAAGAGAACGCGAACAAACTTTGAATCCGGAACCACGAGCTAACAACTTGCCAAACCCCGATAGCCACAAACAAGAAGTGAACAAGTGATCCACATTTTCCTCCCCAAACTCGCACAGCGGACACAAGCTGTCAACTATCACAATGTTCCTATTCCGCAGAGCCACCGATGTCGGGATGCGACCCATCTCGACTCGTCAAGTAAAAATGTTGCACTTCAAAGGAATCCACTTACACCAATCGATAACATACCGGTTGCTGAAGTCGATACTCGAGAGGATTAACCTCTTAACTGAGCCGACGCTGAACTGACCCACTGGTCCCCGATCCACACCCACGAGTCCCTAGCTTCCGAGATGACAGCTTGAGAAATCATGGACCGCAGCTGATTAAACTCAGATATCTCTAGAGCGGACGACGGCTCTCTGCTCCAATTCCAACAGCCCCCCGGGCTCGACCCACTGTGACCAAGCCGGTCCACAACCCAACACTTTTTAGCCTTCTCTAACCCAAACAAAATAGGAAACACCACTAGTACATAGTAACATAAGATGAACAGATGCTCTGTTGTCTCGGACCTGTCACCGCATAACGGGCAAATGCAAAATTGATTAACTTATATTTTTTCTTAAATTTTTTTATTGAAATAACCATGTGATTAATAAAGTGTGGAAATTGTGTCAAAAGGTGTGTGGGGAGTGAGAAGTGAAGTACAAAAAATAATGAAGTTAAAAAAGCTGCAGCTGATTGATGCCAGTTGAAAACAAAATGTCAAACACTAGCATTTGTTATCGGGACATGGACCTTTCCTATTCCTACCAAACCCCACTTTTCTTCCTTTACCCCACCTACTCATCTTTATCCCAATTTAATTAAGTTTTAATTCACGTATTACCAATAATACTTACGATTTTACTAATTTACATGTTTATATTGGATACTACGTTAAAATCTCGTGTATTACACGGGTTAAATAAATAAAACGTTATAAATTTAGTAATAAAAATTTTATATTTTTAAAAACCCGTGTTACACGGGTTGAATAAACCAGTATATTATATCGGTTGAATAAAATATAATGTAATTTGTTAACAAACACATTTGTCAAAATATATTTTTTTTAAATGTAACTTGTCGTGACAGTTATAAGGTCTGTTAAGTGGTTTTTAAAATATTTTTTTTCAACTGAGTATTAATTTTTATTTAATTAATAAATATTAAGTTCATTTGATTGATAATATAATAACTTTTTATAATTAAATAATAATTATCCGAAATTAGATTTATTAATATAAAGATTATTATTTAATATGAGAGAGAAATAAAAAATCTAATATTTAATAGGAGAGAGAGGCGCGAAAATAAAGGTGAGGAGTAACCAGAGAATGACACGTGTTCTGAAGAGATTTTCATTTATTAGAGTAGTAAGATAAGATTTACTATTTTCTTTAAAAATATATTAATATTAAAAAGATAGAAATGTATTTAATAAGAGAGATAAACGGGAAAAAAATTATGAGATTTAATATGGAGGCGACATGTGACATAAGAAAACCTTTATTTATTATATAGTATACATTATATTTATTTAAAGATACTTTTGTAACTTAAAGGGAAGGACCGAAGGACGGTATAATTTCTTTTTGTTGGTGCCATTTTATTTTAGATACGTATCAACTTGATATATAAGTAATGCTATGAAATTATGGAAGATGGTAATTGAGAATAGAATTAGACTAGAAACTTAGGTTATGACAAATGAGTATGGATTTATGTTTGAACGGTTTACTACGAATACGATACATATTTTAAGAAGATTGGTGAAAAGTATATAGATAAAAACTGGGATGGATATAGTTTTCATTTATCTTGAAAATGTTTATGACAATGTGTCCCATCAAATAATTTGGGATAGCGAGATAATTAGGATGTGTATGACATGGTTAAAACACTACCAAAAAATAGAAAAATTTGCGACAACATATTTCATAAAAAATTTGTTGGAATTGGCCGTTAGCGACAAGTTTTCGACAAATATTGTTTGTTGGAAAAAACCCCATAGGAGATGCTTTTTTCCGACAAAGTCCCGACGAACTAGCAACAAAAGATTTTTTCGTCGGTAACTTCTGACAATTTTTCGACGATTATATTAAATAAATAAGTTAACTTATTTAATAAATTTGTCGAAAAATTGTAAGAAATTTTATTGTTACTTTTTTTGTTTTTGTATTGTCGGAAAGTTATCGCTAACTTGTGAAAAATTTTCTTTTATTGGTAATTTGTCGGAAACTTTTGTAGAAAATATATATGTGTGTTCTAGTAGTGAAACAAACGTTTGCGTGTTAGTGAGGGATACCTACTTCTTCCCTATGGAGATGGGTCTCCATCATAGATTTGTGTTGAGTTAGTTTCTTTTTGCAATAGTTTTGGATGAGTTGTTAAAGTCGATCCACGAGGTAAACATTTGGTACATGTTTTTCGTTGATGACATTGTGTTAGTAGCGGATAGTAACAAGCCTGAATGCGAGACAAAATCAGTGACGGGCAACCTTAAAGTGCCAAGGTTTAAGGATAAGTTGCTTTAAAACCAGGTACATTCATTGTAACTCCAGTAGTGTAAACGACGAGGTGATAACACAAATCACCATTGAAGGCCAAGTTGTATCGTAGACAACAAAGTCCATGTCACACCCCAACCGACGACGGTTTATACGTCGGGGCGGACGCGGTTGTTTAAAAGCACAAGGTTGACTATTAAAGTTTTTAAATAATTTCATTAATACTTTCAAGTTTACAATACAAGTAATAAAACAAGCTTAACAAGATACACGGTTTAAGTTGATAAGAATCTAAGTCCAAAGCATCTTATGTGATCACAATAAGGCTTCATACTTGCAACCCCGAAACAAGTTGAGTAAACTGTCAACTAAAAATAGTTGGTGAGATACAAAGGTTTTATCATAGTTTAGTAAAGTCTTTGAAAAGTTTACAATTCATTATGTCATGCATTCTATAGTATAAGTGTGAGAACAAAACATGTTAAACATTGTGCATATCAATCCTCCAACCAAGTTTATGCATAACCCGAAGTTTACCCTTAAAAGTTTAAAGTTTAAGTTCAGTAACAATCACCATGGGCTCCCCCCGAATGGTCAATCAAACTAGGTAGATTGATCAAATACAATAGATCTATCATTGTTACCACAGGCTTAATCAAAGTTAATGGATATGTTAGTATTAAGTCTAATTTAAGCATGCAAGTCTCAAGCATCACACAAGAATAAGCATATAAGCATAGTTGTACAAGAATTGTATGAGTTTTGATACATGTTTCACCCCAAGTTTATAAAGAATGTAAAACGAAAAGGGGCTAAGTATACTCACTTGGATTGATGAAGGAGTGTCCGACAAGATTAAGTGTATCAAGACTTTGAGGGAGAATATCTCCACAACGAGCCTAAGAATATAAGTCTAAAGTTCAAGTTTGATCCTATAATTCTATGGTAAGTATCTAGGATTCTAAGATTGACTAGGGCTCCAAACGGTAGACGGGAATGATTGGGTTTTTATAAAGTTTAGATCAAGGTTTCAAATAAAGGTTTTGAATGAATGACACAAGACTTGAATATCAAAGTTTAATAAGTTTATATCTAGAATAATTATTAATTAAAATAATTATTTAAAAGTCTTACAAATATTAATTACACAAGTTAGGTAATAATAATTTTGAAGTAGTTTTCTAAGTTTTTGTAAGTGGGGTTGTAATAATAATAGTTAAGACTAAATAATTATTAAGGTTTAACAATAATTATTTAAGGGATAAATAGCATTTAAAAGTTTATAATAATTGTTTAAAGAATAAATAATGATTTAGAAGTTAATAATAACTATAAAAAAATAATTATTAAATGACAAGTAATTAAAGAATAAATAATGATTAGGGATTTTTTAAGGAGTAAATAATTATTAAGGATAAATGATTATCTAAAAGAATAATTACCTTATTTAAAATAACTAATACAAATCATTTAAGATTTATTAAAGTGTTTAGGTATTAAGTATTTATTTTATAAATTATCTTGTAGTTTAAATAAGATAACTTGTAGTTATAAGTTTATAAAAGTGTCAATTAACATTTCTTATAGAGTTTATATTCTAAGTTATAAGTTTTAAAGTGTAAAGATTTAAAGTTTCTATTAAATTTTATAAAGTTTATAAATATTTAGAAAAATAAACAAAGCATATTTATTTTCTTGTTTAAATTAATATAAGCAAATAAATATAAGTGTTATATAAATTTTTAAAGTTTTCTGTATTTATAAGTTTACAAGTTTATAAATGCTTATTTATCTTCTTGTAATAAATAATTAAATAAGTTTTCTGTTTTAAATAAATAAAGAAGTTCAAGTTAATATAAATTTTATATAAATGTATAAGTTTATAAGTTTCTGGTTTTAATTAAAGTTTATTAATTTATTTTAAAGCTTTAAACGATTAGATGTATTATTCCAGAAGATAATAAGTTAAGTTTCTAGTTTTTATAAAAGTTATTTCGGTTTTATTAAAGTATTTGTTTAGTTCCAAGGTTTTTAAAACATAAAAAATTTGGAAATAATAACAAATTGAAGTTTCAAATTTTATAAAATATCTCCTGTTTAGAGTATAAGTTTTTGTAAAGTTTAAAAGTATTTTTATAGCTTTAAGTGTTTAAAAACTATTTTTAAAGAATTATTTATTACAGGTTTTAATTAATTAAAATAGTTCCAGAACCTAAAAGTATAAATAAGAGTCATTTTTAAGTTTATAAAGGTTTAATAGGATTTATAAAAATTACTGGAAAGTATAAAACCGGTTAAGAAGCCTTAAAAAAATTAAAATAGCAAAACTTGGGCTGACCGGATTCGAACCCGAGCCACCCAAGTTAACACACAAGTGACCAAACCACCCGGCTACGGGTTCGCTGGTGGTTTATACGGAAAAAGAAATTTATAAACATCACCTCCAAACACGCCCAATTTCCTTATGAACCCTAGAAATCAAAATAAAAAATACGAATCGATTAACCCTCTGTCATAGCAAATTGACAGAGGGCTTTCGTTCCTTGGATGAAAGCGACGAGAATGGCAATTGGAATTACCTAGTATGGAGTCGATTCAAGGGAGAATGGCCCTGAGTTCTGGGTCGGCTGCCACCGGAATCGAACGAGTATTAGAGGTGTAAATCGAATGAATCGAGAGTATGTGAAGTTAAAATGTGTTGTCGTTGAGGTAAAACATCTGGTTTTTATAACCAATTTCATCATTTAATGCACGAACAGTTGGGAGGATTACGGGTGTAAACAACGACCTTAAAATCGAACCCACGCGGTGTTAAACCCGAAATTGCACATTGAATTTCCTTGGGTTAGGGTCGCATGCGTGAATGGAAGCCCGAGGTTCGTTGAATCTGACCGATTATGCGTTTTCTGGAAATTCGAAGGTGAAACCGGCTAGGGAGTCAAACCTGGGACTGATTCCGGTTTCTCGGAGTTCGGCCAAATGACACAACAAGTCCCTGAAGTTTCAAGCTTTTGACATTTGATGTTAAAACTTAGATTATAATTCAAAGTAAGTTTCAAGAATGGATAGTTTTGGTCCCTGGGCTTTATTTATAAAAATAAATATGTTTTATTTTTATAAAAACCATATAAGTCTTATAAGTTTTGTCATCTTTTATTATCTTATAATTTTATAAAATAATTTATAGGATTTATAGTTTTCATGTGTAAGTATTAAAAGTAAGTTTATTAATTATATTATTTATATAATTATAATGTTTTAAGAATTTAATACCTTTTATCTATGAGATATATATATATATATATATATTAAAACAAGTCTCAATTATATAAGCATAATTATATAAATTAGATACATATAGGTTCTAAATATTTGTAATTATAACGGATTTGAAAAAGAAATTTCATCGGAAAAATCTTGGATATTACAGTCCAAGTATTTAAGATCGTTTATAGAGAGTCACGAGGACATAAACAGTCATGTAACACATTGCGTTCATGCGGGCAAATGTAGGTGGAGAGCATCCACATGAGTTTTGTGTGATAAGTGGTTAAATGAAAAAAAACATTATAGGGTTGCACGTAAAAAAACATGACTTATGTATATAATCAAGCATAGTTATGCACGTAAAAAAGCGCAACCTATGTACATAATCAATCAATTTTATATATATAATCACACAACCATATATACATAAATGTAGTGATTTTTAATTTAATTATAAGGATAAAGGTATAAAAATGTATTATTTAATTAAAAAGTAGAGAGAAAATATAGTAATTTTTAATGTAACTATAAGGATAATGATAACTAATATAAGGAACTGGGTGCGAATGGTATAAACATGCAACGTTTTATGTACAATGCAACAAACTTCAATAAAAAAGTTGTTTTTAAATATAGTCATTACTACACTCAAATTAATACAAAAAAGATCGATTTTCTAGTATATTTTTTCTTTAAAAAAATAATAAAGTATATAAAAGTTATGTGCATTAAAAATAATGAAATTATATTTAAAATCAACAAGTATGGGTTTTCCTTTTTTACCCCATCTTCGGACACTTTGCATATTTTTAGTCGGCTCTATCTCTACAAGTGGTTTGCTATGATCAATGGTCCAAATTAACTTCAGACACTTCGCATATTTTTAATTTCGTATTTGATCCTGCTCCTGTATATATAATGGGGATGGTTATTCACAGAACACACATATTGTGTGAATCAATCTAAACCATTCATTTATTATAATAAAAATATAAAAATATTAAATGATTTCTTTCTCTGATTAATTATTTTTTCTCCATCTCTACTACACATAACAATTTTAGGGAAATTCAAGAAAAAAATGATATCACGCGGTTTGATTCATACTTAGCTAGGCAAGTTTAGTAAAATATAGTAAATTTGTGTTTTGAAACTTAAATGTATTTATATATTATAAAAAATTAAAAATAGATCATATAATTAACAGTCATTTAATTTTAAAAAAATTATACAAAAGTAAAAAAAAAACAATCAGAAAAATAAAATAAATAAACATAAAATTCCAGTTTCTAGAAGACTAAAACCCTAAACCAAGTTGTCAAAAAACGCGACTCATTTGGCCCCCATATCAACTTTTTAAGTCCCATCATTTATGTTTTATATCTTACCTGAACTTACATCCTCCTCCATGGTCACCTCTTCACCTTCACACCTCCTCCATGGTTGTTGCAGGTTAGTGAAATGAGGAATAGAGAGCAGGTTGATGGTGGTGGCTCCTACCATTGGCAGTGGTTTGGTTTGGTTTGATTCGACCATCAGTTTATTTTTAAGGTGGAAATGGGGTTCCAGTTTGCAGGTTTGGTAGTGTCTTTGAAGAACCATTTATATGTTTTACTCTATAAATAATATAATAATAAAAGTATACATTGTTGGATAGGTTTTGTATTTATATAATATTGATGTTGCAAATATAATTAATGTATTTGAAATTAAATTTGATATATTGATTGATTGTTAATTAGTGTATGTATATCATTTAGTAAAAAAAAATTGTAAGTACGTAGAGCATTTACCTCAGCATCTCTATGTTTATTCATATCTCTATATTTAAATTTTATAGTTTAGTAATACATATTTTCTAAATATAGAGAATCATTTTAATCAAACTATATATATTTTTTATGAGTGTATAGAAAAGAGAAAAAATAATATAATAAGTGTATAAAGATAGAGATAGAGAATGAAATGTGGAAGGTTAAAATAAATTTAAAGATAGATTTAAAAAAGATAATGTTTAGTTAAATTATAGAGATGAAGATTAATAAACTGATGAGAATGCTTTTAAAAGATCAACATGTATTATTAGTATATATTTGTTATTAAGTTGGCTTTGGTGTATATAGTGTAGAGAACAAGTGTAAACAACTTTTATTTTATTTGTAATTAAAGTTTATACTTTTCAAGCAAGTTAGTTTTGGTCGTCCAAGGATGTTACTTTTGAATATTTGTGAGGATCACCGTTGTACATAACATAACGAGACTAGATGAAGATGAAGAAGTTGATGTGAATGCTCTTAAAAGAAATCGACCGTATATCTAATTCGTGGACGAGATCGATCTAAATTGTACAAAGTTGTACATAGCATAACGAGACTAGAGGAATTGATGAAAACAACTAGAAAAGTGATTTGGATCGAGTTCATCCCACATTACTCCTCATGGGAAGGAAAACTTCAACACGTCGATAGAGGGTTGATCAAAATCATTATCCGAAATTGTTGGCCTTCTTCATCATGCATCAAGTATATGTTTGTTTAAAAGAAAGCCCTAATATTGAAATATCACCTACTACGGATGAGAGAACACATGGAACAAGATGTTCACGAGGCAACATTTTCACACTAGATATTGTCGATATGAATTATGAGTTGTATCAACCGAAGATATTTCCATAATTACTTTTGGATTGAAGTGATCACTAAATGGTCGAGACATACCATTGGATTCGAAGTCAAAAGCCTCATAAAGTGTGGAAGAATGTATATTGTTAACAACTGCTTACCAACGACACAACTTCCAAGGAAAATAGTAAAGTTCATGTATGATGAAGATCTAGAAAGAAACATGGAGAAACTTAAAAGATTTATGACGAATGCCTAAAATAACATTTCCTTCTCAAACAAACAAAACAACTTCCACATGTGATGCATTGAAGGAGTTAAGGAATATTCAAGCAACACAAGAGGCTTATTGCTTACAACTAAAAACAAGTCGTAAGAGCATCTACAACACTAGAAGGGTCACAAAGTACATGTTGGCAAACCACCCACTTACCACTTCACTCTATCTCCTTACTCGCTCTCGGACTTTCTCTTCTCTGACTGTGAAAGGTCCTTGCACTCGTACTTCCTTCTTAGAAACCAAATAAGTTCGTAGCTCACCAGCTCCACCTAAGTCTGCTAGTTCGCTCCACATAAGCGACCGAGGGGGTCTACAGACCCTCTCTGTAGATTGTCTAAGAGTTGAGCCCGTGAAAAAGATGTAGTAATTCGAGATCTTTTTTATATCTCTGAGAATCGTGTTTCACTTGTATATCGAAACAATTTGATGGTACTCTTGAAGTTTCAATCGAATAAGACTCATCGAGAAAACAACAACGAATATGATAGTGTATTTACAATGACCAAATTCGCATGTATTTAAGGGGTAAACAAATACAGTGGAACATTATGACAGTTATTGGCTAAAACCGTCACAGCCATCAGTCCATAACTGCTAAGCCATTTTACTCTACATAGGTAAACTACTCAGGAGAGGCAAACTACCCCCGAGAGCAAACATACTCAGAAGAGCAAACTGGTCAGTATGACGAAAGTAGTACAGATGATCATCCTTTAGCAGTTTTCACTTCCAGAATCATTTTCCTATACATAACTAAGCTGGTTAGTATGACCAGACTAGTCCAAATGATCATCCTTTAGTCGTTTTCACTTCTAGAATCATTTTCATATGCATAACTAAATTGGTCAGCTCGACCACAGCTAGGAGAGTTGCCTCTTGGATCCCACCAGAGGCTGCCGCCCCTAGGACCTTGCTAACAGGGGCTCGATCTGCCACTGGACCCCCATTGTTCAGTGGGCTTCGCTCCCTTAACACAAAAGGGCATTAGCACCAAAAGTCATAAAATGAACAAATGAATACTTTACTAATGCTTTTATAAATGTTTGAATATAACTTAAAAATCTTATGTTTATGTTTGCTGAGGGTTAATGGAAAGAACCTTGCTTAATTATTGACAATTTAAATTATGATTAGCTAATGTTCGTTCATTAAAAAAATAGAAATGTTCGTGTTTGTTCATGTTCGTTCGTTAAAAAGCTAAATGAACGTAAACGAATACAAATGAACAAACATAAAACGAACACAAACGAACAAACATAAAAAAACACAATCAAACATAAATTAACATTAATAAGCACACATGAACAAGTCTAATACTTAATAATTCATCCAAAAACACATGTAAGTTAGTGATTCAAATGTACATGATTTATCAAAAAACAAATGAACACAAACAAACGAATATATATTAACGAACACAACATGTGTTCATGTTCGTTCGTTTATTAAATGAACAAACATAAACGAACTTCCCGTCGAACAAGTTAATGAACGTTCGGTTCATTTATAGACATAGTTGAATGTGAAATCTGTAAAGAGTCATCAACTCTTCAAATACAAGGTGATACTTCAACTTCTATTTTGACAAAAAGATAAAAGCTTAGGGCTAATTCAACGATCTAATTTAGTACAAACACTTACTTAACGAATAACGAATACATAGTGTTGTTTGTGTCACACAACCTATTCAACAAAGCTTGTCAATTAAATATATCCAATAATAATATTAGTCCGATAAAACTAATGACTTTTTAAAACCAAAAAGCTTAACACGAGAATTAATAAAAAGTTTCGGCCGAAAAGGCGGGGAAAAGAGAACGAAGAGCTCGATATGAGTTGGGAAAGGAGAGGTGTGGCAATCGAGGATTCATCGGAAACTTCGCTCGAACCTCCATTGCGAACAAGTCAAACACTCCCAGACACCCTCACCCTCACCCCCTCGACAAACATATATCACCAAACCCACACACAACAACTCCCACCACCACATTGTCCGCCTCACCCCACCCCTCCAACCTTTCACCACCGCACCACCACCACCAACGTATAAGTCAAATTTTATTTGATTTTATATATTTGGTTCAATAAAGAGGAGAGGAAAGAGAAGATGTAACAAGTGGGGTAGAGAAGCCAACAAATGCACGCAGAATCCCGATGTCCTGTTCTAGTGCTTATGGCCGTTATCTCTTTGACCTTTTTCCCACCTTCACATTACTTATTCTCTCAATCTGTTTCAACTAACTCACACCGTTGTTACACACACACACACACCGCCCGGAAGTTGAAATGGTGAGGAAGAGAGCTGCTTCTGATATGGAACTTCAACCGGCTACTGGAGAGTATCATCACCGGTTGTTACGTCGGCCACCGGCTGCTCAGAATGATAACAGTTTTGCAGCTGGTAGTGTGAACGCTTTGAACAGCATTGGTGCGGACCACCCGTCTAACTACTCCACTTTGACGCTTCCGTCATCGTCGTCCACAAACACGCCTCATCTCACGTCATTATCCACCTGCTCAACTAATTTTATGGATTCGCATTCTTCTTCGTCTCTCAAAAACAATCCTCCTCCGTTATGCGTGTTTTCCGGCCTCCCGTTGTTTCCACCGGACAAAAGTTATTATCATCTGTCAAGTTTAAGCTCTGGTAACCCTACGGTGGCCGGAGTAGGAGCGGTGGGAGCGGTAGGATCTCAGCAGACACCATCGAGTAATAACAGCAGCGCGACGGCTAACCCTAACGCCGGGATGGCGTTTTTGACAGGCGGTGGTGGTAACAGCACCGGCACCGGCATGCCGGCTGACGACTCCATGTCGGCGACGGCGTGGATCGATAGTATAATTAAGGACTTGATTCACAGTTCAACAGACGTATCCATACCTCATCTGATTCACAACGTGAGAGAAATTATTCATCCGTGTAACCCTAATTTGGCTGTTCTTCTCGAATACCGGCTTCGCTCGTTGACGGATCCTGCTCCGAGCGTTTTAGACCAGCAATCGGTTCATGATCCGACTGATAGCTTCAATTCTAGGGTTCCGGTGAGAGGAAAAGAGGCGCAAACGACGTCATCGACTGTACGGCAGCAGCCACGTAACATTTCGGGGATAGAAGGTATGTTTCCGCTTCCTCCGGCTGATTTACAGCAGCAATTGAGTAATCACAGCCATCTGGATTGGAGCGGTGAGGATTACAACACCGGTGGACCTCCTCCGGCTGCTGCACTTATTTCATCATCCAACAACCAGCAACAAAATCAACAACAACAACAGGAGAATGACTCTCCGCCGTCACAACCACCGCCGGCGACAGATCAAAACACGGTAACCGCCTCCGCACAAGCGGCGGCAATGGCGTTACGAGAGAAGAAACGAGAGGAGATCCGGCAGCAAAAACGAGACGAAGAAGGCCTACACCTTCTCACTTTACTCCTACAATGCGCTGAAGCAGTTGCCGCTGATAATTTCGAAGAGGCGAACAAGATGCTTCTGGAAATCTCTGAGCTCTCAACGCCGTACGGCACCTCCGCTCAACGCGTCGCAGCGTACTTCTCGGAAGCCATGTCCGCCAGACTGATGAGCTCCTGTCTCGGAATATACACCACACTTCCACCAAATGTAACAGTTTCTCAAGGTCTGAAAAAGATGACGTCAGCTTTCCAGGTCTTCAACGGCATCAGTCCGTTCGTCAAGTTCTCACATTTCACTGCGAATCAAGCCATACAGGAAGCGTTCGAGAGGGAAGATAGGGTGCACATTATCGATCTCGACATCATGCAAGGCTTGCAATGGCCTGGTCTTTTTCACATACTCGCATCTAGACCTGGCGGTCCACCTTTTGTCCGACTCACCGGGTTGGGTAACTCGTTAGACGCCCTTGAGGCCACAGGAAAACGCTTGTCGGATTTTGCGGACAAACTGGGACTTCCGTTTGAGTTCTCGGCTGTGGCGGATAAAGTTGGGAACTTGAACCCGGAGAGATTGAACGTTAGCAAGAGGGAAGCCGTAGCAGTTCACTGGTTACAACATTCTTTATACGACGTCACCGGATCCGACACCAATACTTTATGGTTCCTCCAAAGGTATATATATTTCATATAATTATCTGTCAATACCCTGCTTACCAATAACACAGGATAAAAGTAGAAAACCTGTGATAGTTGGTTTAAAATCTGAGACCTCCGCTAGAGGTACTGAAACAATATAATTGATTTTTGCTGGGTAAGCTTGTTTTTGGATTAATAAAACTTTAACTGCAACATGTGTTACAGGTTGGCTCCGAAAGTGGTGACGGTGGTCGAGCAGGACCTTAGCCATGCGGGCTCGTTTCTGGGAAGATTTGTAGAGGCGATTCACTACTACTCAGCATTGTTCGACTCGTTGGGGTCAAGCTACGGGGAAGAGAGTGAAGAAAGACATGTGGTGGAACAACAGTTGCTGTCAAAGGAGATTAGGAACGTGTTGGCGATAGGGGGGCCGTCGAGGAGCGGGGAAGTGAAGTTCAATAATTGGAGGGAGAAACTGGAACAATGTGGGTTCAAGGGTATATCTTTAGCAGGCAATGCTGCAGCCCAAGCAACACTTCTGTTAGGGATGTTTCCTTCTAATGGCTACACATTGGTGGAGGATAAAGGCACCCTTAAGCTTGGATGGAAAGACCTTTGTTTGCTTACTGCCTCTGCTTGGAGACCGTAGTGGGGCAGATCATGGTCCACGGTTCATGATTCATGGTCCGTATGCCCCGGGCTTGTTTAAATAGATCAAGAACGCTTTAAGTGATCGAAAACTGATTCGTTAAGCAGAGATCAATTGGTTTGGGCAATAGGAAATAAAAAGAAAAAAAACAAGCGCGACAAGTTTTGAAGGATGATTACCAAGGGTTATGACCAATGTTCTTAGTTGACTTGTGTTCATAATCTGTTGTTAGTTTTGGTTATTATAATAACTTGTTATTCTCTTACCTTATTCTTCTTTCATTCTATGGTAAATTGTATAGATGTTGATTAACTGTCCGGTCTATAATACGGATACCATTCGGTTCATCGGTTGGTAGCGAGTTTTAAGGGTATAACGATTTGGGGGAAGATTAAGACTGCATTAGACAATATGGGAAAGAAATTGTGGTTAGGTTTGAGGAGATTCAGAGATGAATTCTAAAGTATGAAACACATTTAGTTGGTTCTTGTATATGGATCTCCTGTAACTGGAACAATCCAAAACAGAAAATTTGAATAGATGGTAACAAAGAGAAACAGTCAAAAGATGGCATGGTGATGGTGGTTTATCAAAGAATTGGCTTTCATATTTGGAGCAACCTGGTAAAAGTAAGTGAACTATTAAAAGACTTATCTTAAAACAGACATAACTTTTGATGTATTTGGATTTACAAGGCTCATACAATATAGACTTGATAGGGTTGAAAAAAGCAAAATGGGTCAGGCGTTGTGATAAACAGCCATAAACGGTTTGCCCGAGTCTCAGACCAAGATTCTCTAAATGGGCCAGGCGTTGTGATAAACATCCATAAACGGTTTGCCCGAGTCTCAGACCAATATTCTCTCATCTTGAGCACTGATTTTAACTTGCGCGAATTTTTACTTAGTTTTAGCAATTTTGATTTATTTCACATTAATGGTAAGAACGCGTGAAACTTTGAATTTACGTGTTTGTTTAGTCATTTAATTTTTAATTGTCAATTTTAAATCATCAAAATTTGATAATACCTATCAAAATTATAATTTCTTTATAAAATGGGATTGACATAATGGTTTTATTCATTTAGAAAATCATTAGTTTTCGTTATAGAGATAGGGTTTCGCTTTTACCATTTGTGCTTTCGTTAAGTGTCAGCTTTGGTTAGTTTGAGGACGTATATAAATCTCTCAAATTCAACAAGTACAATGGCTTATATTAGCGATATATCCTTAGATATAAGTTGGATATGTGTTTAAATATATTTTCTGGTTTATCTATATGTTTATCATATATATATATGCATGGCAGGTGACCAGACTTAACGGTCGTTATGCCAAATGACGTAACGTGCAAGGTTTTTTATACATACCTGATAAGCTAACCGTAGAGAGGGAAGACGTCATGATCCGCTAGGAAGATCGGGTTCCCATTTAGGGTGTACGGTTATGATCAATTGTTTTAGAGAGAGAGGGACGAATTGACGTTGGTCATTGATTAATTCATTAGTCAATTCTCTCTAATTATCTCTCTATATATATTGTATACCCAAGGAGAAATCTATTAATGACCCATTAAGAGTAATTAAGCCCATCAACTAATTACTAGCATAGGTTAATAATAAAACATTTGATCATTTAATAATAAGATAAATGATTATAAGAGTCACACATTAAATCGTGTCTTACAGTTTTCTGTAATTTCCTTAGTTAAAGGACGCATACTGAAACTTAGAAAACTTAGACAATACTTAAACAAGGTAATTTCTAATTTGCTCTAGGGTTTGTCATATGGAGATCTTATTTCTTCTTTGTTTTATGAACATTTATCAGTTAGGATCTTGTTAGCATTTATCTTCTGAATATCTACACTAAAAAGAAAACATCCAACACCAATATATTGTGATTACAGTTGTTGGGAGGAAATCCAACAAGGATATGGGACAGGCTTTAGAATCCAGAAGAAATTTCTTATAGCACATGGAAGTAATTTTGATTCCATAGTGTTTGGTCAATAATTTGAGGATTTATTGTCAGTAAAAAAGTAAGTTTAAATCAACAAAAAAGCTGTAAGTTAAATGGTGAATAGCCCCAAATTCTTTCATCTGGTAACTCATATCAGAAACAACAAAAAGGCATTAGACTAAAGGTTTGTGATGGTGAGATGGTACCTAACCCACATGGGTTCTCAATAGTTTTCATCAAAAAGTTATGGCTAGTGTCCTAAAGGAGGATTTTTGTGAGATTTGAACCATTTCTCTAATCATGCCTCATTTCCTAAACGTTTTATCAAATTTTCTCTAATCCGAAAACGTACCAAACGATTTAAAGAATTTTTCGCTCGTTGACTTCACCTACGTATTGATACACAATCGCTCACTATGTACGCGAGAGAAGTAGGGAGATTTTAGTTCAATGTAGGTTCGAGATTACAAGAGAGATATATTTAGGCCTAAAATCTACATATAGTTAAGGCTTTCAAGTGTAATTTTATATCATAAATTAAACTAGTTGGAGTATTTTTATGTCAAAAATTAAAGGATAAAAAAAGAATGAGAATCATGTATTATAGTTTAAACGTAATATTTTATATACATTTTTATTTTTGGTTGTAAATTAGTAATTTTAGAATATTAATATGAAAAAATAAATATAGAATGAATTTAGTTTAAACGGGTTGTGTTCATGTCAACCCACAAAACTTGTGTCGTGTTTAGGTTTCTGTGCTTAACACAATTTTCGAGTTTGTATCATGTTGAATTTTTAGTTAACACGTGAAAAGGACCCATTTAACACCCCCTAAGATTCATTATATATCAGTTCCTCAGAACGAAATATAACAGTTACTTGAACCAAATAAGTAGAACACACACATAGTTATAAAACTTGTGCGTTAAAACACATTACGACATTGCATCACACCTATAAAGTTGGACTCACAATTGTACATGTTTGACGCACCGATATAAACTTGTGTGTCAAAACCAATTACAACACTATAGTGGCATTGCAATTGACACATTGTTCCTTTATAGGTTTGGACGCACCGGTGTATCTGATTGATGCAATGGTATAAACTTACGTGTCAAACAATTATAACAATGTAGTAACCTTGCAACGTTTGACGCCTAAGTTCCAAAATTGTAGACACATTATTGTATATGTTTGACGCACTACTATAAACTTATGTGCCAAAACTAATTAAAACACTATAATAACCTTCAAATATTTGGTGCACTTTTCCAAAGGTTTAGGTGCACTATAGCATACTATGCGTTGCAGATCATTTGGGCTTGTCATGACTCATAACCCAAAATCGGGGAAAGACGAATAGTTGAGTTTACACGGTACATAGCTGTTATTCAAATAACACATCGAAAGTCATAACGTCCTCAAGTAAACATAGATCAAAATTCAAAACATACTTAACATCCTTTTAAAATAATGTCTCAATGAAGATACAAATTTACATAAAAAAACAAGTTCCATCCTTAAGTTCACCGGAACAAAAGGTAACCCAAAGCTCACCATGAGCATTAGCGTCACACCTAGGTTTCAACGCCCCGGGCGTGCGATCAAATGGTTGATACCATGTTCTCACATCGGAAAATATTTCTTATTTTTATTTTAATAAACAACTCGTAAGTTGGATAAAACATAATTTTATAAGCATGGATTTAAATACCCTTTTCATATAAAAGTTGTTTTCATAAAATAAACGACATTTATATTGTTCTATGTCTACTAACAGTATTACAATATTCTTGCCACAAGGTTTATCGTGTGCCTAGGGATCATAATCCTTTCTATATATATCCTTGCTAAATACAATCATCTATGATTACCCGAAAACATTTTAAAAATAATACGTCAACGAAAAGCTGTTGAAAAACGTTAATATACACAAAACATTTTAAGCATGAACAGTACTAAAGTCATTTACTATAATTTTAACAGTAATCTACATATTTAGAAGGAGTATTTACTTTAGTGTACAACCAAAGTATAGATTGACATCATTGCTCATGCATCTCTACTATTGGGTAATTATCGGTTTTAATTTTTTTCAAATCCGAACGTCATAACGCACGGCTAAATAATATATTTTTTTCAAATCCGAACGTCATAACGCACGACTGAATAATATATTTTTTTACCCATCGACAATTTGAATCACCGATGGGCCACTGACCCACTCGATCATCTCCAACCCTTAGGAGGAAACTCACCATAGCTGGACCCTTGTTTGTCGCAAGTGGGACTTGAACCTAAGAGCACTCTATTTTATTGAAATCTAGCGTTAGGTACACACAAATGTTTTTTGAGGGGATAAATTCGGAGATTGTTCATTTGTCCATGGACTACTTTTGTACGTCAACTCTTCTCTAGTTTGAACCTTCGTTTACCCTCAAAAGTCAAAACACCCCCTCCCCCCCCCCCTGGCCGCCGACACAACCCCATTCTCGATTACCGATATTCATACATCGATTAACCACTTTCCTCTCGAAGAGATATTGTTGAGTAAGTTCACAAATCTTCCATTTTACTTGTTTCATCTTTTGATTTATGTTATTCCCTCCGTTACAAATGTTCATTCCAAATAGTTTAAACATATTTTATTTTTGTAATTGATGCAAATTTATTAGCTCAATGGGTTTGAAATAGGTAATCTGGCTTGTTTTGATTGGTGCTGTTTTCTCACTAGATTATATCTTGAATGCCCTAATTGCAACATTGAATTATTGTTATGTTGATTAGCTGTTGAGGAATTTACAGAAGATGATGATGACCTGGCATATAAGGAAGGATTAGCAAAAGCAGGGGCGAATCTTTGTTGGGGCCCGGATGGGCCCCGGCCCATCCCGATTTTTCGCTCACTAGTGTTAATTTATACGTATTCGGTCGATTTTTCGCTCAATAGTGTTAATTTATATGTATTCGGGAGAAAATTTTATAGTTCTGGCACCCCTTTGACAGGGAAAAAAAATCCCGACCCCCCCGGGGGTTTTCTTCAAGCTTCGCCACTGAGCAAAAGAAACAAAACAATGGCATTAAAGAATAAAGTGCAAAGTATTTTTGTTTCTGGGTGGAGAAAGAATGCCTGGTTGATGATATCTTCTTCAAGGAGTATAAATACCTTTGCAACTGGTTTTGATGATAACAGAATCTTGAAGTCACCTTCTCTTGTTTCTATTGACCTCCCTGATGTATGGAATTCTAGCTCTACCGGTTATAGTGAGTTGTCTGCCCACAAGTTTGGTAAGCAGTTAAACTCTTCAATCTACTTGTCAAGTTTCATTGATAGTGTTGAATCCATAGTTGTCAAGGTGCATGGGCGAACTCAAGGTGTAAAGGCCTCGCTCGGAGCCTAGTCATAAGGAGCAAAAAAAGCGAGTGTGCTTTTTTAAGGTAGGCGCGTAGTATAAAAATATCATTTTTAGTGGTTTTAGACATGTTTAACATGTTTTAGGCTTCTTTAGGGCTATTTTAGGCTTTTTTTTATGTTGATTCCATGCTTGATTAGGGTTTTAGACAAGTTCAATCGATTTTTTGGTTGGAATCTGGCCGGAAAACGTGCCCGATAGCCTGAGAGTGTGGCTTTCCAGGTGAGGTGCTTTGCTTGCGCCGCGCTTCTGCGCCTAGGCGCGCGTCTCACGCGCTTTTGACAACAAAGGTTGAATCTTTGTTTTGTCCTAATTTAGGTTTCTTTTCCACATTAACAAACAAACATACCTAGCAAAAAATTCCCACTCAAAGAGTAGGGTCTGGGGAGGGTGGGACGAGGGCAAACTTTACCTCTGTCCCATGGGGTAGAGAGGCTGAGCCTAGAGAGACCTCCAACTCGGGAAACATACAAAACATGTATGCAATAGACAACAAATATCCAATATCAAAAACATATAAAAGAACACGACATAGAAGTTCGTACCATAGGCAGCAGGCATAATAGTCCCTAAATCTAAAGTCGTGAGGCATACAGAAAGCATACAAGAACTACATGTACCAAGAAACAAGTAGTCATAACATATATACAAGAATAATAAGGTAAGAATAATACGGCATTCAAAACTGTGTCACAACCATATAGAAACACTACTATGGCATACAAGCCCCTAAGGCTAAAGTAGATAACACTAAAGGCATTGTAGAGGGGAGACTAGTTTTTCAATCCAACCGCCAAAACCAGATTTAAGAAGATCTAAAAGCTAGAAACAAGTTAGGAGATGTAGACAAATCTGTTTAGCTGCGTCCGGAGAGGAGAGAAATTGTTGTAGAGGAGAAGGCGAACTCAATAGACCGTTTTAAGTTTTCATTGATAGAGGGGAGACTAGGTTTTCAATGTTAGTTTAAACTTGAACAACTTGAATAAAATCCCCATAATCTCCAATCATTTAATTGACACCTGGTGCCAAAATTAATGAATAAATGCACACTTAACAACTGATATTCTAATACAGCCAGTGAACAGACAGCTAGAGTAATCGACGGAAAACAAATTGCCGAGGAAATCATATCAAAGGTAGCCATTGAAGTAACAAGAATGAAGAAAACAATTGGCGAGGTTCCAGGACTTGGTGTAATTTTAGTAGGCGACAGAAAAGATTCCCTAACATACGTTCGTAACAAGATAACAGCATGTGAAGAAGCTGGAATCAAGTTTAAACTGACCAAATTTTCAGACAATTGTACTGAAGATGAAGTTTGTGATGCAATAATGCGGTTTAATGTGGATTCATCTTTTCATGGTATTCTAGTCCAGCTTCCTCTTCCTCAGGTAATTTTTACTCTGTTTTGATTCTAAGTTAGAAGGGTAGAAGTGTCTTTTCACTAATGAAGTGAATGAAACAGCATCTAAATGAAGCGAAGATTTTGGATGTAGTGAAATTGGAAAAAGATGTAGATGGTTTTCATCCAATGAATATGGGAAACCTAGCTATGAGGGGAAGGGAACCCTTGTTTATCCCCTGCACTCCAAAAGGCTGTGTTGAGTTATTGATAAGATATGGTGTGGAGATTATGGGCAAGAAAGCTGTTGTTATTGGAAGAAGCAACATTGTTGGTTTACCCACGTCCTTGCTGTTACAGGTGGCAACCTCTCTGTCTCTATCCCGACATATAAAATATGTATCTATATAGGGGCGTTTTCATTTAGAACCAATATTATGTTGAAAACCACGAGAACCAGTTACAACCACTCATTTTTTTCTGCAACTTCTTATAGTTTATTAATTTTTTTTTTATTTCTCATGGGTAAACTTCCATTACTTAATGAACCAAAATACCCTTCCTCTACTTCAAAGTTATGCCAACATTTCATCGTTATTACGAAAATGCCATTAGGAGTTTAGACTTTAGACCATTGATCATGTGAATTTGTGGCTGTATATGGTTCTGGTGGTCCTCAACATAATATTGGTTTTGAAATGAACGCCCCTTTATGCGCGCACATACAATTTGCCACATCTACGAGTTATTAATTTGACGTGTGTTGTAATTTGTAATTGTGGACCAGAGGCACCATGCAACTGTTACCATTGCCACTGCATTAACACCAAACGCTGAAGAAATCACTCGAGAAGCTGATATTTTGATAAGTGGGGTAGGAGTCCCTAATATGGTTCGTGGAAGCTGGGTGAAGCCTGGTGCCGTGGTGGTTGATGTTGGAACTTATCCAATTGAGGTACTCAAACTTTATGGTTTGGTATACAGTTTGGTCAATGTGTGTTCTATTCAGAATGCAAAGTCGAATAACTCAAATCCAAATATTGACTTCAAAATAACCGTAAATTAATATGGTATGCAGGACTCAAGTTGTGAGCAAGGGTATCGGCTCATAGGAGATGTATGCTATGAGGAAGCATCACGGGTGGCTTCTTTGATCACCCCTGTTCCGGGAGGAGTGGGGCCTATGACCGTTGCAATGCTGCTTTGCAACACTCTTGAATCCGCTACTCGTAAGTACAATTTTGTTTAGAAAGTTGATGTGACAATGGTTTATGAGCAGCTATATGTTATGTCTTGATAGATTATTGCAAATGTACATTCCCTATAGGAGACACATGATGGACATCATTCTTGGCTTTCGGTTAATTTTTTTTGTAGACAACTATCTCAACATATATATATTACACTAAAAAAATAGTGTAGGTACGCCTATGGATACAACCAACATGGCGTGAATTCACGTTAAAAAAAGGTCTACATGAATAGAGGTGCTCAAAAGAACCGGAACCGAATCCGATCCGATGGATTATCCAAAACCGGATCCGTCTGGAACCGGTTTTTTTGAGACCGGACCGGATTTTGTGAGAACCGGCGGATCCAGAACCGGTTCGGGTTTTTTTGACGGACCGGATAAAAATCGGACAAAAATCGGACAAAATGGAACCGGTTTTTTTCGGACAATTTGGAACCGGTTTGGAACCGGTTATAGCCGTTGGAAGAAAAAAAAACCGGCTATATAGCCGTTTTTTTTGTATTTTTTTTGTTTTTAAGGCTTGAAACTTAGTATAAATAGGTATTGGGTGTATGGGTTAGTTCACCACAACATTCTAGCTCTCAAAACTCCAAAACGCTCTCAAAACGCAAAAAAACGCTCACTTTACGCAAAAAAAAAAAACGCTCTCATGGCTTCCGCTTCCGCAAGCACTCAAAATTCGGTTGGTGGTTCTACTAGTGATGTCACGGTGGTGTCAATACTTCCTTGCTCCCGAAACCAAGAGATATGGGCTTATTTCGATTTATGCGAAATGTCGAACGGTTCGCAAAAGGCTCGTTGCAAACGTTGTGGTAGAATTTTGGGTGCGGCGGGAAATAGCACTTTGAGGAAACATATTGCTAGTCACGCAAAACACACTCAAGGTGAAGATCAAACTCAAATTGGTAGGGATGGAGGAGTTTGGCAATACAATGTCGAGAGGGTTCGTGAGAGAATGACACATTTCGTCATTCAAGAAGGATTGCCTTTTGGTCACTTTGATAATCCGCGCTTGACGAGGATAATACAAGAGACGCTTCAACCGAGTTACACAAATGTAAGTCGTTTTACTTTGAGAAGAGATTGTTTAAAAATGTGGAAAAGAGCTAAAAAAGAATTAATTTTAGGTTTTGAAAATTTAAATACCGGCATTAACTTAACAACGGACGTTTGGTCCGCTCCACATGGTTTACCCGAATCGTACCTTTGCGTTACCGCACATTGGGTTCAACCGGAGTCGTGGCAAATGATGAAGCGTACGATTGCGTTTGATTATTTTGGATATCCACATACCGGTGAAAACTTATTTTATATTTTAGACTCCGTCATTCAAACTTATAAAATTCAACCAAAAATATTTTCAATATCTTTTGATAACGCTTCAAATAACAAAAACGCGGTGGAAAAATTAAAAATAAAATATGAACCGTCTTGTAACGGTGTTTTCTTTCATAGTCGATGTGTTGCACACATCATTAACTTGGTTGTGCAAGACGGTCTAAACGTCCAAGAAATAAGAGACGTAAAAGAAAATTTTAAAGTGATGTTACGTGAAGTTTTTAGCACAAACAAAAAAAGATATATAAACTATAGAAACTTGTGCCAACAAACGGATTCCATCTTTTTAGGTCCGAATTGGGACGTACCTACTAGATGGAACTCGACATGGAAAATGTTTGAATCGGCCTTAAGGCAAAGAGTTACTTTAAAACATTTCCATGATGAACTTGTACAAAAGAAACGTTGTTCACAAAAATTTGATAATATAAGTTGGGATATGATCGAGAAACTAACTAATTTGCTTGAGGTTTTTAAAAATACAACTACATGTTTATCGTGAGTTTATTATCCCACGTCTTCGCTAATACTTCAACAATTATACTTAATATGTAATAAATTAAAAGAGTTTGAATATCACGGCCCTATTTTTGAAAAAATGGTAAAACCTATGAAAGCTAAATTTAAAAAATATTTTTCGGAAATGCCGGCCGTTGTTACATGTTCGGCCGCCTTAAACCCAACGATTAATGTAACCGGTGTTGAAACATTAATTGGATCAATATCGGATGATTTAAATATGTTCGAGGAAGACCCAAAATTTGAATCAAAGGCAATAAGGGATTTCAATTCGGCTTTTAATAATATGTTTGATTATTATTTACGCAAATATGGTGGAAGTGGTGATCCATCAAACATACGTGAATCAATGGGTTCGGGTTTAAGTTCTAGTAGTTCAAGGAACCCGATGCTAAATTTATTTAACACTTTAAGAAACGAAAATACTAAACGAGTTCGTGGAACCACACCAAGTAGTGAGCTTGGGAGATATCAAGCAACCGACTTTATTTCAACTCTAAGATCCGAAGAGTTTGAAAACTTTGGTATCTTGAATTGGTGGCAAGGAAGGGAATCCCAATATCCCGTTCTAGCCGCAATGGCCCGTGACCTACTAACCGTCCAAGCTTCTACGGTAGCTTCGGAATCTGCTTTTTCTCTTAGTGGCAGGGTTTTATCTATTCGGAGAACGAGGCTTACACCGGAATCTATGGAGATGTGTATTTGCTTGAAGGACCATTTGGATGCCACCGAACGTGTACAACATGTTGCAAAACTAGAAGGCGAGCTTGACATTGAACAAGAAATACATGAATTCGAAGTAGAACAAGGGGCGGCGCATCCACTTTCGGACGAAGAACAAGCTTATGATGAAGCCCAACGTATCTCAAGCGAAGAAGAATGAAAACCGATGTTACGAAGACTACGACGAAGAAGATTGAAAACATAATAAATAATATATATTTTGTGATTCAATTATGTTTTTTGTATTTATTTTTTACGAACTATTGTTAAATCACTTAAAAAAAGCTAAAAAATAAATAAAACATGTATTTTATAGTGTATCTTTGTTAATTTTTTTAAATTTTTTTTTAAAAAAAATAATCCGGTGGAACCGGTTTTTTTTGTCCGGTCCGGTTCCATAAATCCGGTCCGGTCCCAAGTCTCCACTCTGTTAACCGGATCCGATCCGGAACCGGTTCCATTGGATCCGGTTATTGACCATCGTTGACGGAACCGGTCCGGATCCGATCCGGATCCGGTTCCGAAAAAAAACCGGTTTGTGCACCTCTATACATGAATATGACATAACAAAATTTGAGTCGGGCTTGACTCAACCAGCTAACTTGAATTGATCCATCTGATTTGTTTTTAACTTTTAATGTTATATAAAAGTGAGCTAGCAAATGATATTTAGATCAGTTGGCCATAGACCCCTGAGTTAAGACTGATGCATTAGGGTTTTACCCATAAGATACCAGGGTTCGATCCCTGCAGAGAGATTTTATCCCTCAAGTCAGACCAGGGCCGTTCTCTGTGGGGTTTCTCCTTGAACGCTCGCCAACCTCGACGCCGGGTGGGCGGCCCATGTGACGGAGGGTGCGTCACTCTATTCGACAGATTGCCGTTAAAAAAAATATAAAAGTGAGAAAAAAAAATAGAAAAACTAATAAAGACAAATTTCATACAAGTAAATTGTTAAAAGTCTGATTTACTAATATCAAGATAAAGATTTTAAAAAATTATGAAACAATTTACTTATTATTCATTCCAATGAATGTGCACTAACTTTGAATCTAGCTTGTCTCTATCAACATCTTTCACTTTGACATATTCATTACATCCAAACACTTTCAAGTGTGTAAGACCGACCTCCAGACCTTGTCATTCTTCTTATGGATCTTGAAACCAATAATAGGGACTGAAGGTCCTTGATATATTAGATAACTAGGTTATAAATCAATGTATTACACGGGTTAAATAAATTCAATGTTATATATATTTAGTAATAAAAATTTACATATTAAATATTTATGACATATTACATAGCTTTTTAATATAAATTCTAGAAACGTTATATAGTTATTTTCTTTTAAATGTTTTATAAAAATAATGAAAGAAATGTTCAATTTATAAAAATGTTTTATGAACAAACCTATTTTTTTAAAATAAAAAACGTTTTATAAAAAGAAATTATAGAAATCATTATTATTTAACAGGAGAGAGAGGCGGGAAACAAAAAACTATAAAAACAATTAAAGAAATTTATATAATTAATAGGAGAGAGAGGCGGAAAAAAAAGTTAAGGATGCATATGAGAGTGACATGTGTCTCACTAAAACCTTTATTTATTATATAGTATAGATTTGTTGTATTAGCAGCATCTATCCGGAGTTTTGTTCATACTCTCAGCATCTCCATTCTACTGAGATGTATTTAGATAGAATTGTGCTCGTCATCCTAATTCCATGCTCAACACAATAATTTATGAAGGGTGATTCTAACCACACACGGAGTATTGCTAATTGGACCCGCCGCCACACTATACGCCCTCGTATAGGGCAATACGAGGGCGTATAGAGTTCAGTCACTGACAACAGAATAACACGTGTCATTCTCTGTCTGGCGGCTGGTCCAATACGTGGCGTATTGATCTATACGCAGCGTATGAGGCACGGGTTATATTTTTGCTTCAAAAGTTGGAAGATTTGGAAGTTTATGAATCCTATACGTGACGTATTGACCTATACGCCACGTATATGTATTTTTTATTTAATTATATTTTTTTATTTTATTTATTTTTATTTATATAATTTTGTTAATATAAGTTTGTTATCTATTTGTAAATTTTATATATTTTATATTTTTTTTAAACATTTATTATATTTTTACAGTATAACCAAACAAAATATTAAACATTACAAACCAAACAAAATATTAAACATTACAATCAAACAAAATATTAAACACTACAAACCAAACAAAAAATTAAATATATACATCAAAATGTTTTACATACATAACAACGAAAGAAACAAAGTATAAATAAAAGAACTAAACCTAACCGGCTCCGCCGTCACCTTGACCCGCCCCGCCCTCATCCTGAACGGCGTCATCCGGATAATGACGTGGCGGTGGTAATGGGCGTGGCTCGATGCCGGCGGCTCGTGACAGATCCACGAGCTGTCCAACCGCCCACATCATCAGGTCCAACATGCGATCGAGTTGACGAACCTGTCGCCATGAGTCGGCAACAAGGCCATCAAGCAATGCATGGGTAGCCCTCTCCATCCTAACAGACCGACGTACGTGTCGGGATGTTGTGGCGGATGGTCGTGGATGGGCTCGACGTGCGGCGGCCCGTCCTCCATTGCCACACCCTGTAGCGGATGAGGCATAGGCGGGTCCCCTTGTCCAGGCATCAGCGGCAACGGCACTGGGACACAAACTTGGTCTTGGACGGCCCCTACGAACCGAAGGCCCTGCGTGAATCGGTGCGTGATGCGCATGCCGCTCGCCGTGCGACGGTCTAATCGGAAAGGGGGAATGGACGGTAACATCGCAGGCTCATGGACGTCAAATGGTGTAACCGACCGCATGATCTGCGTGATGAAATCACCGCCATACAAAAGCCCGCGCTTCTGTCGCATATAGGCAGATGCAAAATAAAGTGCCATGCACGTGGATAGGTCGCACCGCCTCCCAGTAAGCAGGCAATAAAGAAAGAAAAGGTCTCTATCAGTGCACCACTCACGGCTTTTAAGACGCGGTGCGATCGACGTCGAAATAAGCTAGTGCAGATATCTATACAAAGGGTCTCTAATACCCGAGACCCTCCCCTTGGTACCCAACCAAGGACTATCTGAAATCAAGCCCCAAAAAACAAGGAGTTCCTCTTTGTCCACCTTCGTCACCGCCTCGGTGAAAAGTGGCGTGACCGTCTCAGGCTCGTAGTACAAGCCAGTCGTGACGGCCCACTGACGGAGGGTCTGACGGTAAACAACCCCAAAAATAGAAAATGAAATATGATCCGGATCCATATCCGACGCCTCCTCGGGAAGAGGCGCCAGCCCAGCCTCTGAGTAGATAAACGTCGAAAGAAACTCGACGACCACCTCTCGGTAGGTCTCCGCGAACGAAAGATCAAAAAGACGCGACCATGGCGTGTCATGGCCGATGATGGCCCTAGCTCGCTCGGCCTCTTGTACCTCCTCGAGGAGCCCCCAATCCACCGTCGTCCCTGGGCCCAACCGCACCTCCCGGAGCTTCTGGCACCGGGCATACGCCTCCGAATCGGCCGAAAAATCCAGAAAATGGTAGTGCGCAAGATCGTCTAGTTGCTCCATCTGAATATCATCATCATGATCCGCCATATCTGATAATAATTAATTGTTTTTAATTTTAAATAATAAAAATAAATAATAATAATATATTGTTTTTATTTTAAATAATAAATAATTATTTTTATTTTAAATAATAATAAATAATAATATATTATTTTTATTTTAAATAATAAGTAATAATAATTAATTATTTTTATTTTAAATAATAAATAATTAATAATAATAATATATTTTATTTTAAATAATAATAGTAATAATTTTTTTAAAAACCTATACGCCACGTATAGCTTCATACGTGGCGTATAGGCTGTTACCGGGTAAACCAAGCTATACGCAGGGCCCCCAAGCCATACGCAGGCCAGTTACCGGGCAAACTAAGCCATACGCGGGCAACCAGGCCATACGCGGGCCAAGTTGCCTAGAACCTGAGCCATACGCAACGCATAGATCTATACGTGGCGTATGGCTTCATCGTCTTCCTCTAACGAACTATACGCCACGTCTGGTCCTATACGTGGCGTATAGTTCTTATGTTTCAACCTAAAAATCGCTAATCTACCCAGTTTTACCCGCTAATATTCAATTCTATATGCCACATATAGTTCTATACGTGGCGTTTTAATTAAAATTAATTTTATTTAATTAATAATTAATTAAAACTAATAAAAAATTAATTATAATTAAGTAAAATTAATTTAAAATAATTAAAATGACAAATAAAATTAATTATATTTAATTAAAAATTAATTAAAACTAACAAACATCATCCGTGGTTCGTGACGTATTATGAAAATCTAGATCTATTAGTAGCCATTATTTTTTTAAATCGTTCAATACGATCACTGTATATATTTTCCCATTTTGCTGCATAATCATTTCGGTGCAAATTCCAAAGTGCATTCGGCGTGGGAATCGGAAAATCTCCGTCTAACTTGACGTGGATGAAATAAGCATTTTTTACGTGAACTAACGATACGATTTGATGTTGAGCGTGAACGTTAGGACCAAACCACAATGAAAAAAATGTTTGATTACCGTTGATGCTTAAAAGATAAACAATCACCCCAAATCTTTGAGCAATTAGGAGTCCAATGTATGACATCGACATCCAACGACTAACTGGTGCGGCTTTCACATCCTGCCAATCTATCGTGTAACGTAGCCTATCATACACTTGAAAGGCGACTCTGTCAAAAACAGTTCTCCACCATTCCTCTTTATTGTCCATCTCATGTAGAAGTTGTTGTCGGATAAAAAGCCACCGATTTTCATTTAACCCTAAGCCGAAAGCTACCGATCGAAAACCACAGTTACCGTCGGGATTTACATCCTGTATATGTGAAATGTACGGATAAAATAAAGACGGTATCGAATCCTTAAAACAATTTATATTGTTAACCGCATCTTTCCCCATAATAAATGGAAACCCAAGATGGGCGTTATCATCTTGTGGTTGCTTTCCTTTACCCTTCGTTGAACGACGATGTTGAATAACCGAACTCGCTTGTATAGACTCTTGTGACGCAATATACGAGCTGTGTCTCGCAGGGTTACATTTGCTTTGTTGGGATCCTGTGAATGAGCCGTTTCTCACGACATTCTGTTTCCTTTGTTGTTGCTTTTTCAAAGTTGGACGACCACGAGTATCTTCTTGTACCTTTGGCGCTTTCTTGTTACTTTTGCTCGGAAAGACCACCCCTGCGATTCTCGACAACATACTTCTTTTGACATGATCGGGTTGTGACATAATTTTGTTTCTCACTTGACCAAGTACTTTATCCACGTCTACATTTTCATCATCGACAAACGACGGTTTTAAATCAAGTTTTCCTCCAGAAGACGTCCACCGCATCTAGAGGGATTATGTCACCTGTATTTTAAACAAAATAGTCAGAACATTTTGAAAAGCACACGAAAACCCACAACTACTGAATAGTCAGAACAGTTTACCTGTAGCTTTGATATTTGCTAGACGACAAGCACACGGCAACCCACAACTACTGAAAAGTTGGCAACCACACGTTGCATTTTGTTTCCGTATATGTGATAACTTGTACCACTCGTTTTCTAACAAATCTAGAGCTTTATGTGAAACTTTACCGTGCAGGTTATCAAACAATTCAATAGCTATGTGGCTATCCATTTTCCTTATGAGGCTTGTTCCAAACCCAAACTGTAACTGATAATACTGATCTGATACAATTTCATTAACAAACCCAACAAGTCTATCTAGCGAGCTGTTAGCATTTCTAAGATAGCTCTTTAAGAGTGAATGCTGGCTCTCGACTCGGTTCGTTGTATGTTGACCAAAATTGAGGTTTCTGTTGGACCACGCGGATACAAACTTTTCTTTATACGGGTCCAGCCAATTTTTAGTCACATAATCTATAACTCCTGGAAAAATATTAAATATTAAATAAATATTTAAATATATAATAAATATTCAATAATGAAAATATTAAATATTCAAAACTTACTTCCTCGTTTGGCTGCATACAGTCGTTCGTAAAGCCGGTTGAAGTTGTACTGGTATATATCTGGCGTGGGAGACTCACATAATACCGACCATGAATACTTGAAATTTGTCCAGTCTTCGTCTGTAAATGATGCCCTGCAATGTTTTGCGATATTCTCGTGTATGTGCCACCGACATAGGTTCTTGGAACAGCCCAAAAATATTTTATCACACGCGTTCATAAGAGCTTTGTCCCTGTCTGTAACTATCACACGCGGCTCCATACACTTTTGCAACATTGCTTTTATTTGCAGTAGCACCCAGACGAAGTTTTCCTCCCGTTCTTTTGATATAAATGCATGAGCGACGCAAAACGACTGGTGTGTGGAGGTCACATCGACCACTTGGACAAATGGAAGTTTATACATGTTTGTTTTGTACGTCGCGTCGATCATCAACACGTGCGGGAATGCACGCCACATCTCGTACGATTTCGGATGAACAAAGAATATCTCCTTCACAATATTTGTGGCAGGATCTTCCCGAGTATAGTAGACGTATTTTTTAGAAGAAAGCAGGTTTTCCAGAATCTGCATTGGAGTTTCACCGACTCTCGTTTCGTTTTTTATCTTTTGTATCGCATTATAAATGTCCTTTTTAATGCAACTACTCTCTGGGTTTTGTTCCCTTATAGTTGACAGAATATTTCGTGGCAACATGTTTTGCGAATACAACTTCCCCACCAAAAGTTGTTCCGACTGAGACAGTCTCCTCGCAAACGAGTGCGCCTCAAGATGTTGACTAGGATCGTGGTTAAGACTGTCATCCTTCACCGTTAATTTTCAATCACCAGTATTTTCTTGGTACTCTCCTTCCAATTTAAAGGGACAACCTATTTTCTTGCTACCGGCGCGTCTAACCGTGGCAGTAGACGCACGTTCGCCGTGACGGACACACACAAGCCACACCTTGATAAACGGTTCTGTCGGATCGTCTCCTTTTCTCCTCTATCGTCGGGTGACAAGGACGTAACCATTCTCACGTCCTCTTCGGATAGCCCAATCCACCAATTGTTCACGAGACTGAAAATTCTGGTCAGTTTTATACGACACATTTTGATGGTTTTGTTCTTCGTCTTCGGAATCGTCGGTTTGTTGTGTCGGGTGAGAGACTTCACCGCACACGAAGTTGTTAGTTTGTTGTGTCGGGTAAGAGACTTCACCGTATACGTAGTCGTTCGTGGGTTGTGTAAGGTAAGACGGTTCACCGTATACGAACTCGGGATTGCTCAGTGGCTCGCTCAAATCTGGATGCCTTACCCGTTGATTAGAATAAATGTCGGACGAGACCTCCTCCCAGTTCACATCTTGAACGCCAGAACTTTGCGGGTTGTTTTCCAGCGACTCGTTAGAATATACCTGAAAACCGTAGTTACCATCCCACCACCAAGACATGTTTATAATTTCTGAGAGATTGTTTGAAAATTTTTTGAACGATACGTTCGAGTGAGAATTTTGCATGGTTAAATACACAAAATTTGGGCCCTATACGCATCATATAAGACAATACGGTGCATATAGGACTCGGGTTAAACCTGGTCAAACCTCGTATACGCATTGTATAGGACAATACGATACGTATAGGGTACGAGGTACTTTCTGCAACTAGTCATCCATCACATTGTTATACGCCGCGTATAGACCTATACGGAGCGTATAGTGAGGTGATGGATGACTAGTAGCAGAAGGTACCTCGTACCCTAAACTGCATCGTATTGCCCTATACGATGCGTATAGGGTTGGAACGACCAGGTTGTACGAGGATGTCGGGCATAGGAAATTGTGAAGGGCTATACTCATCGTATTGACCTATACGATGCGTATATGGCCAAGTCCAAATAGCAATTCTCGTGTGCCATTAGTAGTCCCCTTTATGAACTCAGTGCTACTATACTCTCCTCCATTATCAAACTTCAAGCACGTTACCTTCGTATTAATTTCAAGTTCAACAACAGTTTTCATTTCTTAAAAGTAGAAAAAACCTCAGATTTACATTTTAAGAAAATAAACTCATGCCTTTCGAGTTGATTCATCTATGAAGTTTACATCTTCATGCCCTTAGGAATTGATGAGATTCAGGTCCGCCCATAAACATCAGTATGAACAAGCTCTAGCTTTCTTGCTTTAGGTGTCTTTCCAGATTTCACAAAGGTAATTTTCTGTTACTACACACGCCTCGAAAACTTCTTTTCCGCTTTCTTACCTTCAGTATCTAACATCTTCATGCCCTTAGAAATTCATTTGATGGGGAGTTGCTCATTTAAGGGGGAGTTGCTATTCTAGAGAGAGAGGAGAGGGGGGGGGGGGTGTTTTCTAAAGATATGCACATTTTTAAGGGGGAGGGGGTCACCTTTTTTATATTGATAAAAAAAGGGGAGAGAAATGACCAGAGAGAAATGAAGAAATCACTTAGAGATAAACAAACAAAGGGAAGAACACAAGGGGAGATGAAGAACATGGTTAGACTTGTGATTGAGGTATGTTGATATTGTTAACACAACCATCTTTATAGTTACAAATGTCTCACAAGTAATTAGTTATTGCCATTATCAAAAAGGGGGAGATTGTTGAGACATCAAGGTCCAATTAAGTTGTGATTAAAATATGGTTAAATCCTTATTTTGATAATAGTAGAAATTAAACAACTGATATTACCAATTGTTCATTAAAGACTAGTGGGAGACCCGCGCTTTGCAGCGGGACGCATAATTTACGAGTTTTGAAGTATCCACCGATTGCAAAGAACGGTTGCCAAAAACCTAGACTCACTCGATGGCCTAGGGTTGAATCGTTAATTTTGGGAAACGAAGATGTTGAGAACGATTTGAAATATTTTTTTTTGAAAGGCAGAATTGTATTAACCAAAAGCTTGCAGAAAAAGCAAAGTACAAATAGAAACCAAGAATACAAGAACATACAGTTCGATAAGTTGGCGAGCAACAGTGTGGTTGCAGGATAAAAACATTTCAGTGATCAAACAAATATGATGTAAAAAAAAGAAAGCTTTAGTAAAATCCACTTCGTAAGCCAGCTTACATCATCTCGTTTACCAAATATAACCGATACATTGGAAGTGGGATTATTTAACATCCTGTTGAAAAAAGAAATAAATTAAAAACCTTTTATTCTAAATTTTCAGTCCAGAATCTTGATTATTGGAGGATCAAAAGCTCAATATATAAAAAACAAGTGAGAGAATCGGATTTAGAACCAAATTTATGATACCTTGCGTGCATCATGATTCCCAAAGTCCCAATTTGAGTAGCAAGTGTAGGAAAAATTAACAAATGCATCCACCAAAAGCATTTAGAAAGTTTTTGGTATTTATTTTGTTCCAATTTCTGTTGAAAAGAAGGACGATTACAATAAAGTGGTAGGTAAACGGACAAAAGCATTTTGAATGGAAGGAAAACACGAAAGAAACTCACCAAGAATTGATCATATTAACAACAAATGACTATATCAGCCTTATTTTCCTGCCAAGAGCTGTTACAATCCATTAGTAATATGTGCATAATAGTTACCGTGCATAAGCAACACAATATGGTACTTCATCTTTTTCTAGTAAAAGAGATATGTAGCCTTCAAATAAAAGATACATAATTCACTGCAAATGTGACACCGATATAATTATATGTAAGCCTGGCAAAACGAGCGGGTTGAGTTGTGTGTCGAGTCAGAACGGGTTTGAGTCAAAATGAGTCCGGGTCAAAGCGGGATGTTTTAAAAAAAATCAATTTGGTCAGGTCAACACAAAAATGGACCTTTTCAAATAACAATATCAAAACAATAGCCGTGGGTGGTGTTAACCCATTTGGACCCGTTTTAAATTAATAAGTTTTATACGGGCCCGTTTTGACCCATTGTATGATTTGAGTTGGCCCATCTTGACCCGTTATTTATTTGACCCAAATGAACTAATATGCCAAATATTTTTGCCCAAATCAACCCATTTTTAAAGGAATTGGTCATGATTGCCACCTCTATTTATATGTTGTAGTTTTCTTTACTTGTCAATGCCACAATGAAATCTTTACATCAGAATTTTTGAAATTCTGCATGTAATCAATCTGAGAAAAACTTTCAAATGCACATCAATATGTAGAACACAAAGAGGCTAGTCGTTGAAATTCAATTGTATTGTGTATCACTGATCAACTATTTATACAAGTACAATAAGAATAATTACAACTGAAACCTAATCAAATCGTATATTCGTATCTCCTAATTGTGGCAAAGATTATTACAATAAACCCTAACTAACATATTCTCCCTAATACAATCCAGTTGATATTGGATATCAAAAAATCAAATTGATTTGCTATGAACACACTGATTGCTATCAAGCACAAACAACAGAAGAGGCATTACAACACACAGGTGGTGGGCATAAGCCTAAAAACAAAACTCACCTAGGAACTAACCGAGTTAGGGTATCAAATAAAGAGGATATGACTGGAAATCGTACATATGACAACCGTGTCTTTTCAGGTCAACGCTCAAACATGTTATTTTATTTTTTAGAATCATAGGGATTTTACCTTAGAAGTACGCTAAGATTAGACGGAAATTTTACTGTTAGTGCATACTCACGCGTGAACATGAACACGAAAATTGACAAAATTATGCCTAAAAACAAGTTAAATGTTTTATTCATATTTATGGTCAATGATGATATTTTTATTATTTTTAGACTAATCCTTTGGTGAATCTTTTAAACTAACAATCTTTGATGGTTTATATGTTTATTACATAATTCAAGCTATAAAAATAATTTAACATATGTTTTATTGATTATTCATGGCACCCGCTAAAAATAAATATTTTTAGAATTTAAAAAAAAATAATATGTTTGTAATTTTAGTTTCAAGATTTATACCATATTTTATAAAAACCTCACTACTTAAATGTTAAGACTTTCACAACATGATTCCACTAAACACCCATTAATATAATTAAAAGCCATTAAATGTTTTTTTTCCCCTTTTCTTTGTCTCGGCCAAACATATACACACACATACAGTTATTATTTTTCTCGTCAAAACCCACTTCCTTTTTATTGTTTCAAATCTCTCTCTCTCTACATTCATATGTTCATCATGTTCAAGAACATCTTAAACACTTTCTTGAGCCTCAAGGTAAAATCATGATCCAATATTGTTTTCTTACATGCAATACTAAATTTTTATGCAAAAAACATCATCTACATAAACCCCACTTCTTTGATTTTGATCTTTGCAACTTTTAATCTTCAAATGTGTGTTTAAAATCCTTCTAAACATGTTTTGAACAAGGATTTATGGATGGTTTTAATTTATAATCATTCAGGAGGAGTTTACATGTTTTGATCTTTCAAGAACAAAATGTACAAGTGATTCATACACTTGAAGATTAAGCTTGAATCTTGATTTTTGTTTGTATTTTAGAACCATCAATGATTGTAGGTGTTAAATTCAAGTATTCACAAAGGATCAGGGCTGATAAACATCATCAAACAAAGCTTGATCAAGAGGTATAACAATTTCTTTAACCTACTACAAGTGTTTGAATCTAATGAATATGATGTTCATGATGCTCAAAATTTCGAGATATGATCACCTCTTAGTAATATTTTTAGTTGAAAAAGTATATTTTATAATGAAGATCTGGAAAATTTGAGCTCCTAACTCACAATGGTTTATTTATTAAAAGTTTTGCAAGATATATAGTGTTTTAATGGCCAAAATTGGAGAAATATACCTCCTGATGTTGAAAATTTTATAAAAACTCAGAAAAGATGTATTTTGGTATAAAATAATTTCTGTAGAAATTTCGTGAATTATTGAAGGGTTTAACTATTTATACAATCTTATTTATGTTTTAAGGCATGAAAATAAGGAAAAATACTTTCATATGTTTCTGGATTTGAAATTTTTCCAAAGGCTTCATACTGAGGAAATACCATGTTTCTGCAAATTTCATAAATTTTTGAATTGTTTTACTATTTGTCCTGAATTTATATGTATTTTGTTTTAAAATAATCATAGTAAATATTCTGTATACGAAAAAAATATGAATATTGGTCAAAAAATGTATTTCATAAATATAAGCTTGGATTCGAAGTATTGGACATTTATAATCTGCAAAAGTATGTTTTTGTAATTTTTACTCTATTTGAGGTAATAAAAGTGTTTTTTTTTCATGATTTTTAGTAGTAAAATAATTATATAAAATAATCTGGACTTTGGGAAAATTATGAAAACTTATCAGAAATTATTTCTTATATAAAAGAACTTATATTTAAATAATTGGTCATTAACAACACGTTTTGATGTGTTTTTATGTTTTTGGTGTTATAAAAGTTTATAAAAATGAGATTTTCATTGGTTTTAGGTATAAAAATTGATTTATATAAATAAACTTGTTTTGGAGCAGAAAGTTTATATAAATAACTTGAATTTTAATGGATTGAAAATGTGGAAGCTAACCACACACAAAAATTATTTTTAAAACTAACGATTATTACCGTAACCGCGTTTTTACGTGCACTGAGTGTTTTTTGGACAAAACGGTTTCGTGGCTAGGATTTTTACCCCAATACAAGTATGAACATATATATTTACAGAAGTCTGAAGTTTTTAAGTTTTAGAGTTACGAAAAAAAATAATATTTATGGCTTTCTTAAATTTTAACGGTTTAAACACGCGTATGCACGGGTTTTGGATATGCAACCGATTGCATAGCCACTTTTGTTTTGTTGACCAAGTCACACATTTTAGGTGTCCTAAAAGCATGTTTTGTGTCTATTTGATAAGTAGGACTCTGTTAGGACATCATATTTGTAGTTCTTCGGTTTAGCCGTACTTTTTGCGTTACCGCTGCCATGTGAGTTTCGCGGCCCCACTTTTCAATATTTACTGTTTTACGGGGGGGAAAGCTGTTTCATACTACACGTTGTTACATGGGATTAGAGTTACCTGGGTTTACTTATAAATGTTTTAAGTCCCCACTTTAACACAATTAATTAGCTAGTATAGCCGATGGGAATTATGTATAGTACTATATGGGTTGACACCCCCGCCCAGAGTTGGTCGCGCCAACCAGACTTGTAGGGTCATTTGGGTGTATAGATAGCCATAGTAGGTGCTCACATTCGACACCTAGATACAGGGGCAACAACTAGTCTGACGGTTTTGATTGTGGCTTAGGGTAATTAAATCTTAACACGTGTACTTGATCATCTTCGGATGGTTACTATTACATTTTGAAACTTACTTACTTTTTATCGAGTCGCAAACCTGCGTACTCACCAACTATTTTCATAGTTGACATGTTTTCGAAACATGCTTTTCAGGTAAACAGTTATGGGGATAACGAGCTTTAAACGGCTTGCTTTTGAGAAGAGTTATTATTATGTAATTTTGGTTATAGGGACATTTTAGACCCTTTGTATTGTTTCGAAACTTTCCGTGTATTTGTACTTTCAATAGAAACATGTAGTATGGTTCAATGTAATGCACAACTTTCCTTTTAGTTTCTCTTGTACTTGTGTTCAATGCGATATACCGATCCCACTCCGTGTTTCCGCCTTCGGCGGGGTATGACAGTACACAGGCCCTGACAGCCCTCTGCGCCAGCTTCAGAATCGCCATTGTAGATATCTGAGTTGTTGGGGGTTCAAGCAGGCGACCGGAGGCTGCAGGGGCGACCGAAGGTCGGAGGAGGGAGGGGTCGACGGGAGAGTTGTGAGCGGGTTTGATGTTTGAGGGTGGAGGCGTGAGCTGGGCTAGGGTTTGGGGTGTGGGTTAGTAATTTAATATATTTTATGCATTTGTAAGTCGTATGTTCTACATAATAATTTGTAACAAGTGTCTTAAATTTTTTGACAAATTACAATTATATCCATTCAATATGTATTATATAGTAGTGTAGATATAGATGATCATATATCAATATACATATCACTAAACGTGTCAATGTATCAAAAATAGATGTGATAAAAGTAAATGTTGTGAAGTTCAAGTCCTCGTTATTCTACATACAAAAATCAATGATTATAGTCATGGGCGGAACTTATTAGCCCCTCCTCCCACTATTTTTTAATTAAAAAGTATTGATTTCGGCCTATTAGTTTTATTTCATATTAGTTATAGTGTTTGAGCCGCTTATAATCCAGACCAAAAGCTCAAAAAATTTGGTTTTTTATGTGTAATATTTTTTGCCCCCCAACAGTTTAACTGATTAAGTTTCACCACTGGTTATAGTTAAGGATCAAGACGCAACCTTCAACAATTCAAACTCATAGTTACTGCCTCATCCATGGTCGACGAAGCAACTGTGAAACAAAGGTGCAAAACAATAATAATCAAGGTTTAATGACAAAATGGAAACTCTTTATAAACTTTTGTCTAAGTATTATTAATGGAAAATGTTTTCTAAGAATTATAAAATATTACTTATAACCCAAAAATAATTTTGTGAAACCAAAAGTTATTTTTCAATGATTCTTTTTATAAAACTTGGGTTAGTTTTTATAAAACTAAAATCTTGAAACTAATGCTCAAAAAGTGTTGGATTTGAATTTTGAAAATAGATTTGAATTTAAAAGACATGTTGGTGGAATCTCAACATAATCTTACATCGGGACACAAACCTACAAACTCATGTCCCTAGCTTAAAAAGGTTTGTTAGGAAAAGTTAAAATCTATCAGAAATGAATTTGGTATAGGATTTGTTTTTTTACTCTAAATGAAAGACTTGTTCATCCTTCACATTTACCCCCTTAGCTCATAATCTTAGTGATAAAATACTTTCAAAAGATCTCTCTCATCTATCATGGTATAAACATCCTTGAAGATGACTAAAGATTAAAATACCAAGAGAGATCAAGAAAAGTAAGAAGAGTGAATGCTTCATGCTCATATCATTTATCACTCTTGTATTTTGTAATCAGCACACCTATTTAAGAGATTTATATTTACTGATTATTATTTCGTAAAAGAAAAGGAGTTACAAGGTGATCACTATCTTGAATTGGTGAGAGAGATAGGAGAAGAGGGGATCAAACTCCCAACACAACTTGCTAATTTAGGAAGACAGATCCTCCCCTCTCCTCTATTTCTCTCTCACACACACACACTAAACCCTAAATCTTAAAATGTTTGTTAGGAAAAGTTAAAATCTATAGTGTTTAGGGTTTAGGATTTCAAATAAAAAACTAGGTTTAGGGTGTGTGTGAGAGAGATAGGAGGAGAGGGGAGGATCTGTCTTCGTTTTAACTATTTTATTCAAAGCTTATAAACCCTAAACCCAAGTTTTATAAAAAAGAATCTTTGAAAAAATAACTTTTGGTTTCACAAAATCATTTTTGGGTTATATGTAATATTTTATAATTCTTAGAAAACATTTTCCATTAATAAACATTTTAGTGGATCAAACTCACTTTACGTCCTTTCCTTAATTCTCCAATCGAGAGTTTGATCCACTAAAATGTTTATTTATGTAATCTTTTTTAAAAAAATGATTATTTATGTAATATTTTTTAAAAATGATTATTTATGTAATCTTTTTTAAAAATGATTATTTATGTAATCTTTTTTAAAAAATGAGCTAAATATGAAAATATTGGATGAAAGATATAAATATGATTTTGGGGGAAAATGAATGTGAGGATTAATATGGTGTTAACAAGTGACACAAAACTTAGTTTTTTTTATTATAATAGGGTTATAACAAGCGTTCTTCCATACTTAGCCTTTAAATATATAAAAATAAACAAGAAATTTTCAAGAAAACATATTCACTTCCTGTTAAGTTTTCTACACAAAGGTAGTCTTTTCATTGACAATATTATAAGCTACACTCTTCGTCAAAGAAAGCCAGTTAATCCAATAGTTCTCAATTTGTATATGACATCTTTTCTGGTTTCTGACCTAATAGCAGTTGGTGTAGATTCTTCTGCAGAGCCGGTCCTAAGGATTTGAATGCCCTACATGAGCCGGAAAAAAGGCCCATTTATTTTTTTAAGCCTAATACAAAATTACAAAGTGTTGGGTTGGATTGGATTTATAGGCCTAAACACATTTAACATTTTTAAGCCTAACATACTTTTTAAAAAGGCCCAATTATTTTTTTCTTTATATATTTGATCCGGTGCCGGCTCAACCTTTTTGTAGGCTCAAAAAAACTACATGAAGATTATAAAAAACATATGGCATTGGTTTAGAAACATATGACAGTTATAAAAAAAACTACATGAAGATTATTTGAATGCAATTGAAATGCTATAAGGCAGTGGTTTAGAAAGAAAATAGGAATAGAAATATATGAGTAACATGTGAACAACAAATAAACCATAAATTAATTGAACATTGCAATTAACACAAAACAATAGTAATTATTAACTCATGAATCTAAACAAGAAAGTGTCTTCATCCGCCTTATTTTGCTTGATTCCCACTATATACAGCTACATATTAGGAAAATATTATATTGCATCTTTGCTTGATAGTATCAAGTCCTATTGATTGAATATATAAACTTAAATGCAAATTGTTCCTGTGCATTTAGCTATTCTCCACTGTGATTTGGGGAAAATCTCCCTTCCGTATACTAAACCCTAGATACATGACTCTGGTGAAATTTTTCGAGAAATGATCAAAAAATAATAATACAAAAACCATAAACCTTGAAGCGTAATAACATGGTGAATACAGCAATCCGATCAGGTTCGAATTGGTTCATAAAGTAATAGATCATAGAAAGAGATAAGTACAGGATTGCCGCTGATGTTGCGAACCAATTGCATCCCGCAGATTCCGACGTCGAGAGCAGCAAACAGAGAGTATACCTGTCGAATAGTACAGATCGATTATATCTGATTGACAAACACGAAACACCGCTCATAACAGCATCGTTTACTCATCAGATCAGTATAAATATCAAACTAATTAAAAAAATCATTCTAAAATCCGGAAAAAAAAGCACAAGCGTGAGATCGATTCGATTGCTACGAACCTCAGGCCTCAACCAACGGTTGAGTGCCTTTGAGGGGCGGCCGCGGCGGCAGGTGGCGTAAGGCGGAGGTCGGCGGCGGCAGCAGTAGCGTCCGGCTTCTGGATCGATCAGCAGTGGTCTGGTCGTGGCGTGGAGGAGCATTAGGATCGATCAGCTCGGCATAACAATTCAAGTCCTATAGCAGATTCTGCTGGCCCAATTGTAAAAGGACCAACAGCATAATTATTTTTTCTAAGCCCAGGTAAAAGATGAGGAAAATGCCCAATTATTTTTTTAAAAAAGGCCTAATTACTTTTTAAAAAAGGCCCAATTACTTTTTAAAAAAGGCCCAATTTTTTTAAACCCTAGAAAATTTTATATATTAATTTTTTTTTGGGCCCCTCGAGATGTTGGGCCCACTACGATCGTGTTGCCCGCAGGCCCAATGGGCCGGCCCTGTTCTTCTGATACATATAATCTTCAATCTGCATCTCCCATAATCTAAAATCATGTATGTCGAACTTATCAATATAAATCTTTCCCTCTTCTGTCATGAAAACCGAGAACAAACAGACCAAGACTTTGATACTACTTGTTAGGTGGTTATGAGTAGAAAAGAATCGAAGTTGAACTACAACTTCTGTCTTTGACTTTGCGTTGAGAAACAGTTGACTGGGTTGACACGTGTTGACCCAGGTTGACTAGCGTTGACCCGGGATGACTAGCAATTGTCGATGATTATCACAGCAGCAAACATACACGCGCGCGCAAATATGCAATAAACAGAAAACGAAGAACACAAGATTTACATGGTTCAGTTAATAATCGTGTTAAACTTGTCGTGCAATTCGTGTTATTAATCGCCTATTAAACATGTTAATGTTAGTTGATTTCGGTCAAACGGTCTAATAAATTAAACACAACCTAACCTAGACACTCTAGTTAAACTCTAGACAAACTTACTAAAGTAGACCACAAAGACAAGCAAGTGTATCTATCAATTGTAACACGAGTAGAGGAAGTCCGGATATCGAACCTACGAGACACTGACTATAACACTAACTAGACTCTGACTAGGACTTATGTGAGGCCCCAATCCCGGGAGACCTCACTCATTGGATTTACTCATCAACACATAGCACTTTTAAACATAAGACATTCATTAACACAGCGGAAACGTTTTAAAATCTCAACATACGCAGCGGAAACATACATGTCTAAACATAACTAGCCAATTACAACTGAAACTTGTCTTAATCAACATAATCAAAAGAAACATAACATAAAACATAAACGGGATGCCAGACACTGATCTTCGGGTAACTCTTCTCTCTAAACCAAGCATCCACATCCATCAACTAACCTGCACTTAACTGATATGCATACTAAAAATCAACAACGCTGAGTGAGTTCTAACGTTTACTTTAAATCAATTATACAAAATATTTACTAAAACATATATATATACTGCCCATATGGCTAAACTTTACATACTTTACTTTTTAAACAGTTTAAAACGTATAATAAACCGTCAATTCCTCTTTACTGTACTGCCCTCATGGCTTACATCCATGAACCGACAAGTACCTGGTCAATGCCCCCATGATCAACGATCATGAACCGACAATACCGCTTATCCGTCAATTCCTTGTCACTACTGTACCGCCCCCATGGTCAACGACCATGAACCGACGAGTACCTGGTCAATGCCCCCATGGCTAACGTCCATGAACCGACATTACCGCTTAACCGTCAATTCCTTGTCACTACTGTACCGCCCCCATGGCTAACGTCCATGAACCGACGAGTACCTGGTCAATGCCCCCATGGCTAACGTCCATGAACCGACATTACCGCTAAGGGGAGGTTGCGTGGACCTCCCGAGCAACCGCCGTCACTCATCCCAGTTGTACAACCGTTAACGAACCCAAAGGTTCTTACTAATGGGTAGAACCCATGTCTGACATCTTGTACAAGTAACATCTGTCCCAAGGACCTTTATAGCTGGTACATATTCCCGAAGGAAAACTGTTCACTTTACTGTTCATAAATCTTTCTGTAAATCTTGTTCATAACTTAACATATATCATGCCTTTGTTTATGTATATAAAAATATAGTAAACGCTTGCCAAATGATATATCTTTGCTTTTACTGAAACATAGCTTATCATAAAATACATCTTACTTTCTGAAGCATAGCTTATCATATATATCATGCCTTTGTTTATGTATATAAAAATATAGTAAACGCTTGCCAAATGATATATCTTACTTTACTGAAAACATACTAGCACATATATCATGCCTTTGTTTATGTATATAAAAATATAGTAAACGCTTGCCAAATGATATATCTTACTTTACTGAAACTTACTTTTTCCTCTTTTAAACCTTTCACTAAAACATAGCTTTTCTCTTCAGTTTATAATATATAAAATATAATAAACACTTTACACTAAGTATGCATACCACCCCTAAAGAAGGCAAAAAGGGGATTAGAACTCACCTGGTATCTAAGCTGCAACGGTCTACTGGATCTCACACAATCTGAACAATCATAACAATTTGACACTTATCAGACTTAACTCGACGCTAAACGGTTTAACCACTCTAACATACTGACTTTACTTAATCAGTCCTGATGCCTGCGCACTTAGCAAGTGCGCAGACACTGCTTCCTGCGCACTTAGCAAGTGCGCAGACTTCCCTTCCTGCGCACTTAGCAAGTGCGCAGGTCCCTCTTCCTGCGCACTTAGCAAGTGCGCAGGACCTGCTCTGTGCGCACTTAGCAAGTGCGCACGACCTGTTCTTGGCGAAAAACCCTAACTTTCGCATTCGGGTCTGATCACTTCAAGATCCTGAACCTGTTTGCATTCAAAACGTTCGTTTTCCATTAAGGAACTCTAATCTATGCTTATCTATCAGTTTCATCCGATTAAACATAACATTTTCACCCAAAACCCGAAAAACCCAAAAACGAACTAAAACTCAGATCTAGGAGAATCAGTTACCTGTAATCACTTCCTTTTCGTTGCTAAACACTCAAGAGGCTCTTGCTAATGATCCTTGAAGCTTTAATCCGAAAACCGGGACTTTCTCTCTCTAGACTCTCTCTCTCTCCTCTCTCTCAAAAATCCGAAAATGAGGATGGAAATGGGGCTTTTGGGTTGTTCTTGAGGCCTATAAGGGCCCAAACCCTTCCCCTTTCGGCCCATTCACCCCGGCCCAAGCCCGCTTCCTTTCTTTTTATTTAAGTTTTAATTCCTCGTGAATTCTCTCGTGCTCTAAAACTCGGGATGTTACAAGTCTACCCTCCTTACAATAGGTTTCGTCCTCGAAACCTGCCATAAGCTATACTGATAGCTAATCACAGAATGGGTGGCATAAACCATAGCTATGCAAGGCAGCTCGGTCATGAAGGCCATTGTGATTAACTACCACTGAGGATCTAATCCGGATAATATCTAGTTCTAAGCTGATGGGGCTTAACTAATCACTTAAGGAAATAATAACATAAACTTGGCATATAACGAATAAGAGTTTGCAACGTACCTTACTGAGTCATCTGGTAGGCCCTTGTTGTGGCCTTGTTGATGTAAGGTTCCTTCTCTGCAGCCTTACCCTTTCCGGATCCTCCCGCTTCCGCTTTCTTGGGTTTCCTGCAATCTCGGCTCCTGTGTCCCTGTTCCCCACAATTGTGGCATCTTGGCCTTTCCGGGCAGTCCCGCGATTGGTGTCCAAACCTGCCACACTTGAAACATCCTTCCTGCCCAGCTCTGCACTCTCCTCCGTGCCTTTTTCCACATTTTCCACACAAACCCTCCGCTTCTAACCTTGACCTCTTATCATTAGGACCCTGAAGGTCCTCCCCAGTCCGCTTAGCCGCTTGTTTCATAGGCGCTTCAGAAATGACTTCAGAGGCAATGTCATCGTAGACAACTCCGCTCAGAACGACCACCGACTCAAAGGTACTCGGTGTGTTGGCATTTACAAATGTACGTATCTTTGAGGGCAACCCTTGAATATAATAATGAATCCTCCTCTCTTCTGTGGTTACAAGATGAGGCACCAGGCGTGCCAGTTCGTTGTACTTGGAAGTATATTGTCTGTGAGTCATTAGTCCGGCTTGCAAAGTCAGGAACTCTCTCTCCACCTTGTGGACTTCATTCTTAGGGCAGAACTTCGAAATTACTAACGCCTTCAGATCATTCCACCTCATTAGCTCGACCGCTTGGTCACCCTTCGCTTGTTTCACAGTCTCCCACCAGTGTGCTGCCTCTCCCTTTAGTGACTTAGCCGCGAACCTGACCGCTTGATCCGGTCGACAGTCACTGAGGCTGATGGTGGATTCCATGCCATTGATCCAATCTAAAGTATATGCTGCTTCTTTCTCCCCAGTTAACTCATGGGGATCACAACCACGAAATGCCTTGTAATCGCATCCGCGAGTAGGCGGTGCAACATTCTCCACCAGGATTGGTCCTCCCACAGCTGGAAGCACCACTGGCCCTTCAGGGGCTGGGATTACATTGGAGTTCTCCTTAGCCTTCCTCAACGCTTCGTCTAGTATAGCCGGTAAGGTTTCTTTCAGCAATCGGGTAAACTCGCGACCGAGAGCTGCTTGTACTACTGGTTCAAACTCAAACGTCTGATCATCTCCTTCCACATGTTCAACATTGTGTTGGCTGACTACTGTATCAGTATGGGTAGTGTGAACACTCCCCTCAATCACTTGGTTTGTGCTAGCTCCACCGTGGCGGCCTGTACGCCCACCACGTCTTCCTCCTCCACCCCCTCTAGTTCCTCCACGTCTAGCCATTTCTAACTGGAAGATAAAGAACAAAAGGATTTAATTTCATCATGCTAGAGAATATGTAGAACACAATAAGTAAGGTAAGATGTTAATATACACTGGCCATCTGCAATTAACCATTACATCACATATTGTTTTCTATTTATTCGCTTTCATGGTTCCACTAAAGCCTCTATTCTTATCTTGACGCCCTAAAAGGTAAACTTTACTTACTATACGCTTCTGATGCTTTGGCTTGAGTTACCCGTACTGGCATCCGCTACTTGGTCCCATTCTCAGTTTAAGTCTGGACATTGGGAATGTCCAAATCTCTCAAACTATGGCTCTGATACCAACTTGTGAGGCCCCGAACCCGGGAGGCCTCACTCATTGGATTTACTCATCAACACATAGCACTTTTAAACATAAGACATTCATTAACACAGCGGAAACGTTTTAAAATCTCAACATACGCAGCGGAAACATACATGTCTAAACATAACTAGCCAATTACAACTGAAACTTGTCTTAATCAACATAATCAAAAGAAACATAACATAAAACATAAACGGGATGCCAGACACTGATCTTCGGGTAACTCTTCCCTCTAAACCAAGCATCCACATCCATCAACTAACCTGTACTTAACTGATATGCATACTAAAAATCAGCAACGCTGAGTGAGTTCTAACGTTTACTTTAAATCAATTATACAAAAGATTTACTAAAACATATATATATACTGCCCATATGGCTAAACTTTACATACTTTACTTTTTAAACAGTTTAAAACGTATAATAAACCGTCAATTCCTCTTTACTGTACTGCCCTCATGGCTTACATCCATGAACCGACAAGTACCTGGTCAATGCCCCCATGATCAACGATCATGAACCGACAATACCGCTTATCCGTCAATTCCTTGTCACTACTGTACCGCCCCCATGGTCAACGACCATGAACCGACGAGTACCTGGTCAATGCCCCCATGGCTAACGTCCATGAACCGACATTACCGCTTAACCGTCAATTCCTTGTCACTACTGTACCGCCCCCATGGCTAACGTCCATGAACCGACGAGTACCTGGTCAATGCCCCCATGGCTAACGTTCATGAACCGACATTACCGCTAAGGGGAGGTTGCGTGGACCTCCCGAGCAACCGCCGTCACTCATCCCAGTTGTACAACCGTTAACGAACCCAAAGGTTCTTACTAATGGGTAGAACCCATGTCTGACATCTTGTACAAGTAACATCTGTCCCAAAGACCTTTATAGCTGGTACATATTCCCGAAGGAAAACTGTTCACTTTACTGTTCATAAATCTTTCTGTAAATCTTGTTCATAACTTAACATATATCATGCCTTTGTTTATGTATATAAAAATATAGTAAACGCTTGCCAAATGATATATCTTTGCTTTTACTGAAACATAGCTTATCATAAAATACATCTTACTTTCTGAAGCATAGCTTATCATATATATCATGCCTTTGTTTATGTATATAAAAATATAGTAAACGCTTGCCAAATGATATATCTTACTTTACTGAAAACATACTAGCACATATATCATGCCTTTGTTTATGTATATAAAAATATAGTAAACGCTTGCCAAATGATATATCTTACTTTACTGAAACATACTTTTGCCTCTTTTAAACCTTTCACTAAAACATAGCTTTTCTCTTCAGTTTATAATATATAAAATATAATAAACACTTTACACTAAGTATGCATACCACCCCTAAAGAAGCAAAAAGGGGATTAGAACTCACCTGGTATCTAAGCTGCAACGGTCTACTGGATCTCACACAATCTGAACAATCATAACAATTTGACACTTATCAGACTTAACTCGACGCTAAACGGTTTAACCACTCTAACATACTGACTTTACTTAATCAGTCCTGATGCCTGCGCACTTAGCAAATGCGCAGACACTGCTTCCTGCGCACTTAGCAAGTGCGCAGACTTCCCTTCCTGCGCACTTAGCAAGTGCGCAGGTCCCTCTTCCTGCGCACTTGCTAAGTGCGCAGGACCTGCTCTGTGCGCACTTAGCAAGTGCGCACGACCTGTTCTTGGCGAAAAACCCTAACTTTCGCATTCGGGTCTGATCACTTCAAGATCCCGAACCTGTTTGCATTCAAAACGTTCGTTTTCCATTAAGGAACTCTAATCTATGCTTATCTATCAGTTTCATCCGATTAAACATAACTTTTTCACCCAAAACCCGAAAAACCCAAAAACGAACTAAAACTCAGATCTAGGAGAATCGGTTACCTGTAATCACTTCCTTTTCGTTGCTAAACACTCAAGAGGCTCTTGCTAATGATCCTTGAAGCTTTAATCCAAAAACCGGGACTTTCTCTCTCTAGACTCTCTCTCTATCCTCTCTCTCAAAAATCCAAAAATGAGGATGAAAATGGGGCTTTTGGGTTGTTCTTGAGGCCTATAAGGGCCCAAACCCTTCCCCTTTCGGCCCATTCACCCCGGCCCAAGCCCGCTTCCTTTCTTTTTATTTAAGTTTTAATTCCTCATGAATTCTCTCGTGCTCTAAAACTCGGGATGTTACAACTTAACAGTTTGATTTGATTGGGGGGGGGGGGGGATTCTACGAACTAAGATTAACTACTAAACTAAATTAAACTGAATAAACAATACTAACGAGACAACTAACCAATCAGACAAAGATCTAGGGAAATCAGTAAGGATGAAAGACACTACCTAGGCTGTGAATTCTGTTTACTAAACTCGGGTTCTATCGGCTATGGAATATGCAATGGAACTGGGATCCTATGATGTGACACCTTTAACTACCTAATGGATTCCCGATCACTTTCAGGATGTGACCTGAAGGATACTCAAAGGATACTAATAACACCAACGGTCGGATTACCTCTCGGTCTCACCGATTATGCTATAAAACTCAATAGACAGCTCACCTCTCGGTTTCACTATCTCAATACATCAAAGATGCAAGGAGCAGGTTTCACTATCTCAATACATCAAAGATGCAAGGAGCAATCTGAATTCAACCTGTTTTACACGAATTAACAATGAAACTAGAACCCTAAGGAAACGTCCTCTCAGACCATTCACTCTCAGAAACCTAGAAACAAAGACTAATCGATTATCTATCACTTTTCATGTATTTAGATAAGAAGAACACTAAGTTTATTAACTGATTAATTGATATTCCTATGGTCACTGATGTCTAGCAAACCACATACGAATCACAAACACACAGTAAGCGATCTAATACACATCCAATTATGAAAGACATTCAATCAAGACATGCAAGGAACAATCAACCAATCTTGAATCAAAACTAAGCATGCATAATCATTAAACAAGTGAAATCAGATCTGGACTAAAACATAAAATCCAAAACAAGATCCATAAAACCGATAAAAATCCAAACTTTTAGCAAACATTCATCATTAACCTAGGTAGATCTAAGGTTTTAGCCAAGAACCATAATAGAAACAGAACATTCAAAGTCTAAAATAGCAAACATGAGGTTCGAAAACATTTCTAAGCAAGCAATTCGATCAATCGTGACCCGAACAATTCAATGTTTTAACCGTTGTTGACCCAAATCTTCAAGATCTTGATCCCAAAGCTCTCTCCTTTGCTAAAATCGCCCAAAAACAGTCTCTTGACGGCAATGTCTCGAATAATGTGAAGAATGGTCGTTTAAAACAATTAAAACTCCAAATTTGGTTTTTTTTACAGATTAATGCCTCTCTCGCGTATCGCGAGAAAATTAGGGAGGTCCCTCGTGTACCGCGAGGGACAAATTGGTCGGGCCTCTTCCTGGGTTCCCTCGCGTACCGCTAGAGGACAACTTTCACAGAAAATTGATTTTTTTTTCTTTTTCTTTCTCTCCGACTTTCCCGTGCGCTCGATATTTCCAAGATTAGGTTTATTTTCCGCTCATTTAGTACACGATAACCTGCAAACATGACCCAGACTCAGAACGAACCTAAATCGACACAAATTGGATACAAAACTATACAATTACGCACAAATATACAATGATAAACACATGTGTTTTACAACACATCATTAGTGTATAGAAAAATAATATGTTTTCAATAGTCATCTTAAACGTGTCATGTCAAACATGACCCATTTTCATAGAGAGTATCGAAGGCGTATGATCTCCAATAGATTTGGTTGCAAAGATAGAGGAGACTCTCAGATCAAATTAGATGAGTGTGGTGTGGTGGTGGACATGATTATTTAGTCAAACATGTGGTCAAGCCAAGTAGAATCCGGTATTTTATCTTAGTTTTATTTTAATTTTTTATTTTTTTTTTCTGTATATTTAAGTGTTCATGTTTTTATTTATCATAATTTTTATATTAATTTAAAATTATTTGCATCCCAATACATATTAAAGATAAAAAAATACTTGATTTTTTTTTAAATAATAACGTATCAAAATGTTATTATTTAAAAAAAAGGATGACTTGATCAAAGTCAATAACAGTGACTCTTCCTATTTTATTCCTACAAAAAAAACTTAATTATAAGTTATGTAACTAATCAAAAAAGTTTTTTAAATTCTCTTACATACTCTCCCTCTCTATATACATAATAATACACACATGCATACATATATGTTATATGATGTGAATGCCAAGTCATTTAATATATATGTTTCATGAATTATATATTATATGGTACCAAAAAGCACGAAATAACACAGTTATCAAAATAAAACAAAAGAAAACTGTAGTCCCCCAATACAAAATGCACATTCTCTGCATAAAAAAGTAGTCGTACATGACGAGTGGTCTTATTATTTTCAAACTTATAAGACAAATCTAGCAAACATGACCATATGCTATCTGTCAAATTTACAAACTAATAATAATTATAATATTATTTTCAAAACTGAATCTGAGTAACCAATCTTAAGCACAAGTGGTACAGTTGCAGGTCTTGGGGACGAAAGCACAAACCCCAAACGGCTTGTTCGGAAGCTGACAATCTATGCCAAAACAGCACGGCATGTTTGAACATGTGCTTGGATCAGTGGCCATCACACAGCACCTGCACACCAAACATACCTGAAAAGGACCGAGTTTCCTCCGCCGCCCGCCGCCGTCTATTTCCGACGCCACCATGTATTCACTCCTTCCCATTCCCACCGGCATTAGTTGCATTACATCTTCTTCAATTGTGGTTTCTTCTATGACACCTGCATGGTTATTGAAACAAACATATCCAGTAAAATCTTACTTATAGCAGAGTTGTTAGTAAAGTATCGGATAATGAGATGTGAGGGAACAACCAGAGCTTCTTAGTCGGAGGGTTATAATAAGTTTCTAACTACGACCGAAGGTTCAACTCGTGTTTTTTTAGAAATTTTTTGGCATTTATATATAAAAAACCGATAAATTTCAGTGATTGGATGTCAGCAGACCCTCTTGACCCTTCCTTGGTTCCGTGATCCTCTGAAAGACCAAGATGCATGAAAATTGAAATGATGAGTTGGTGATGAAGAAGGTGACTTGCCTGAAGTTGAATTGCAGATGAAAAGAAGCATGAAGAAGATGGAGGTGATGTGTTTAACAGCTTCCATGGAAATAATCAGCAATCAAACAGAAAGAGAGAGAGAGAAAGACATAAAGCTTTTGAATGAATATATGCGGTGTAGAAAGAAAGGTGAAGAAGAGTAAGGAATCTTGATGTGAACAAGCCTCTCTGCCACTTGCCTAGATGTTTGTATCCTATGATGCTTCTTTACTTTCACGAATAATTTAGTGCTTATATATATATATATATATTTTTTAAATTTGTATAATATTATATTTACCGGATAAAAAGTGGTTTTAAAGCATGATAACGTTGTTGCTTTGTGAGCTTGAAGTCACGGGTGTAAGTCATGAGGCGTATATCAGATTACAGAGTGATCCGGCCCCTCCCTGGATCCTACGTAAATGCGGGAGCTAAGTTAAACAGGTATATTTAATATTAATTTTTTTAATTAGGTAAATATAATTAATATCATGTTTCTTTTAAGTTATTGTATTTTAACTTGAATGAAATGAGTCGTTTAAAATATACTTTTAGATATAATAACTTTTATTAAAAACTTAAAATATCATTTAGCAATATAGTTTTAGAACCAATAAAGTAATGTTTAAAACTATTGATTATGCTTTCAAATTACGCTACTTTAAAACAAAAGGAAAAAAGATGAGATAGAGTAAGCATTTTCACACAATAACTTCAAAAGCCAATTAGAAACACACATCAAATCTCAAAACATGACCTACATCATCATACCATCACCATGTACAAGCATCATCATCATCATGATCTCAAGTACCAATCAGCTAACAAACACACACTTAAAAGAAATTTACAAACTACTTCCATAACACAACAATATTTCACATTTTTCTCATCTGACCCCACACGCAGCCGGGGGTCCCGGAGAACAGTTTGGGTTGGCAGACCGACACCCGGCACCCGCCCCAACGGTTTGAACAAACTTGTGATGCATTTGATAACCCGGGGGCCGGCCCACGCTCAGTAACGTGGATGATAACGAGACTTCATTTGAACTGCTGCTGGTTTGTAATGGTTCTAAGGTCTCAACCACATCACTCATTAATGGTCTGGCTTTTGGATTCTGGCTTAAACAGTAGTATGCTAAGCTGCAAGCTTTTTGAGCTCCACGAACCGAATAACTTTCTAATCTCAGGTCAATGATTTGGAGTAATTTCCTTTTGTCGTTTAGTTTGGGCCGGGCCCAGTCCACTAAGCTCTGTTCTTTGCTTGGTCTTGTTTTGTCTACGGATTTCTTTCCTGTTAGTAACTCCAGAAGAACGACTCCAAAGCTGTATACATCACTCCTTGCCGTAAGGTGTCCTGCTCAGTGGATCATCACAATCTTTCAGATCAATAGAAAACTCTACACAAATCAGTTCTAGAAAACATTATAACTAACGAATTGGGCCGGGTTCAGCCTTTAATGTGAAAGTGTAAAAATGAGCAGGTCAGACATTGGGTAACGGGTCAAAACAGGTTCGGTTGGATTAGGCCGACCCACCAACACATTTTGAGGTTTTTTTGTATATTGTAAATAACTAATGAATCGAATATGATCACACAAACTATATTATCTTAATAATATTGTACGCATTTAAATACACGATAGGCGATTTTTTGACCTATTTAAACCAGTTTGATAGCAGGAAATTTCATCTTCAATAGCATTAGAAAGGTCCCGTATCTGTTGATCCGGAAAAAAAACACAAATAACTACATACTTATGATAATTATTTTTGCAAACTGAAATCACATATGAAAGAAAGTTGTAATGAGATATTTTGGGTATACAGTTTGCGTACCTAAACAATATACGAGTACAAGCTATAGTCATATAATAGTTTGATATTTTTTCAATTAACTATTTCCATTTAAATTTAAAATTCTAAAAGGGTAACCTGAACTCTTAGATGTTTTAATCCATGTTGTTAGCAGCAGTTATTTCTATGATCATTGCACCTAAGCATGGAAAGCCCAAAAAGTCTTGTCCCATAACCTTCTTGATATATATACAAAAGAACCATGACTAGAACAAATGTGATTAATCATCCATCAAAACTTAGTTTTGAAAAACGTGAGGCGCACCAAGGCGATAGGGTCTAGAGCCGAGGCGCAAGGCATTACGTATGTGAGGCACAAGGTATTTATATATATATATATATATATATATATATATATTTACATTTCTCATAGGTTTCTGGCATTACCTACCCAAAATTTAGATGTAAATAAGCTCTATATATAAATAAAGGTTTCTCAATGCCACACGTCGCCTTCATATTCATCCTTATAAATTTTTTCCCGCCTCTCTCTCATAATAAATACACTTCCATATTTCAATAATAATATATTTTTAAACAAATTATTAATTATACTAATAGAACACATTTATTTTAAATATATCTCATATTATAAGAAACTTTGAAATGTAATTAGCTTGTGTTTTCAATCAAATAGTAAATGAAAGTCAAATTATATTGAATAGTGTTTTATGTGTTTTTTAAACTCAATTATATACTAATTTTTACATATTTTTTTTATTTTGTTTTCTATTGTTAGTATATGTGATACATTTTTTCACCTATAAGATACATATATAAAGATTTAAAAATTTTATATATTGATAATTTTTCACCCTGTGTAGTACACAGGTTCTAAACTAGTGATTTAATATATAAGAAGTGCGCCTCATGCCGTGTTTCCACGAGCCCCGTGCGCATCCTATACAGTCGTCGCCTCAAACATTTAAAAGCAATGGGCTTACGCCCGAGTGCGCCTCGTGCCTAGGCGCGCTTTTTAAAACCAATCATCAAAAAAGAGCTTATTTTAATTTTTTAAATCGATTTTAACACCAGATGATACACTTGATGCCACTTCCCGATTGAATGTTCCAATGTATATAAAAGACAATTTATAACTGGTCTTTCATAAACAACTATCCTAATCCACTCGTCTACATTATGTAAACACCCTAATTTTAAGAGATCTATTAAAACAATAAATGCCCCGCCCATTACAAGATAGTAAGATACTGAAAGCCATACCAGTCATAACATATTCAGGAGCAGCATAACCATAGGTACCCATAACCCTCGTTGATACATGGGTCTCGTCCCCTTGTGGGCCAGCTTTTGCAAGACCAAAATCAGATAACTTAGCTGTATAATCCTGTAGGTAAACAATACTTATTAGTCATCAGGCAACTATTCAAAACATTCAAAACACAAATAATATTAGTAATAATAATAATAATTCTCAAGCTTACTTACTGAGTCCAACAAAATGTTAGAAGTTTTGAAGTCCCTATATATTACAGGTCTTTCAGCATTGTGAAGAAAGGCAAGGCCTTTTGCTGCCCCAAGAGCAATCATCATTCTTGTAGACCATGATAATGGTGCACTTGTTTCTGAATACCTCGAAAAAGCACTCCAATTAAGTTAAGAAAACAATAAAAAAAATCTATGAACGAGAGTGAAATGGTTACTATGGCTTACGCAGTATTTGGCACACATTAAATCATTTACAATGTCAAGAACAATTAAAGCGTTTGAATATAACTAATTCATCAGTATTAGACAACATAGAAGATAGATAAGTAACAATAATATAGTACTTATTATCTTCAACTGCTTACTCTTAAACCTATTGCAACTAAATACACAAAAAGAACACGTGTACAAGAAAGAGCATAAAGAGTTTCAATCAATAGGTAATAGTGGTAACGATAATAATAACCATAAACATAACCATAAACATAGCATACTCCCTCCATCATAAAGAACTGCAAAAGTTTTCATTTTGGGACTCCAACTAAACTCAACTTTCCTTTTTGATAAGATTCCTTATCAAAATCCACCTATTTGCCAATTAGCAACCATTACAAGATATGTGTGATGTGACATTGACTTTGGCCCACATTTCTTTTCAATCGCTAAGGTGCTTTTAGGCATTTCATTATTAGTCAAAGACTCTCCTTAAAAGTATGTGTTAAGTCGAATGCTTACTTTTAATGCAACTTAGTCATAATAAAACGACAAGAGAATTTCTTTTCAATTGCTAAGGTGCTTTTAGGCATTTCATTATTAGTCAAAGACTATCCTTATAAGTATGTGTTATAAGTCAAATGCTTACTTTTAATGCAACTTAGTCAAAATAAAACAACAAGAGAGTGACACTACATGGTAGCCAAGATGACCAAAAGAAGGTTAAATAACCAACGGTAGTGTCGAAAAACAGAAAAAAGTATTAGATAACAAGGATAGAGCCAGAAGATAAAAAGATTAAATAATGAGTCTAGTGCATCATGATGAAAAGATAAAATAAGGGCTATAATGCTCAACAACGAAAATATTAAATGATCATGGCAGTGCTTAGTGACATAAGATGAAAAATAAAGTACGACTCCAATTGATTGACGTAAAATTTGGTGAGGTGCAATTTAACATGTCAATTGTAATATGAAGTAATTCTATTTGTAGACAAAAACACTAGTCCACGTAAATTTTAAGCTAAAAAATGGCAACATTTTGAGAACTCAAAGGTACATCTCGAATGTATCCAAACAAGAGTAGTGGTATGAAATGGAGAACCAGTAATCCAGAGACAAGTTTAAAATAGAAACAGAATCCAAAAATGTAGTTCTTCAATGTCTTTATTATTCTTTGTATATCTTTAACACAAAAAGGCAATCACTGATTCCATTCACTAAACCAACAAGAACCCTATTTCCATAAAAGGAAGTTATTCACTTATTCAAGTAAAGCTAAATCTGTATTAGCTTGTCATATTTTTGGACAGAGTACAAGAAATCAAGAATGATAAAATCATACCCCCACATTCGAAAAAACATGTCTCAAGTTATTCATTGGAACTTTATGTACCAAGTGACTTGTAATACAACAAGAGCATTATACGGGGTAGCGTTGAAGCACAAATAAACTGTTATAAATGAAAGAAAGACAGGACAGGTCGAGTATAATTGAAGATTTTGACTCTTGCACAGAGTTGTGAAAAGCTCATCTGAATGATTTGAGTGATAGGTTAATTCCAGCTCATCAATGACAGCCTTTTGACAGGCTGTCTGATCACTTCTGGCCAGAATCAATCAGAGCTTGATTTATGCAATTTAGGGTCATTTCCTTTCTTGTAGATTAGAAAGCAATTATCTTTCATTATAAATAGGGAGTAGAATTACTTGTTAGAATGTACCAGTATTTTTCTTTGAATCAATATATAAGAGTCTGGGAGTCCCCCTAAAATCTGTAATGTTCTTGTTCATTTGATCCAATTTTCTATTAATTGGTATCAGAGCCAAGATCGCTGGTTCTAGGAAGACCGAGAAGAAAAAAGGAAGTGATCATCGATGCCAGGAGGGAATGATGAGAACGCACTGGTACAGGCTGCAAGAGAGACAAGCAACGTCTCTTTGCAGTGTCCCAAACTCACGTCGACCAACTACACAGTGTGGTCGATTATGATGAAGACGATTCTTACTGCTAATGGCTTGAAAGACACCATTACAGGAAATACAGCATAGGAGAAGAAGTACACTGCTTTGGCGTTGATTTTTCAATCAATACCGGAAGAAATCCTTCTCCAAGTTGCTAAATACACCGAACCTAAGGATGTGTGGGAGGCTTTGCGTGTTCGGTATTTGGGGGCTGACCGGTCCAGAAAGCTCGACTACAAACTCTGAGAAGCGAGCTCGAAGCCTTGAAGATGGATGAGGCAAAGACTATAGATAATTTTGCTGCCAAGTTGGGGGGTGTGCAAACCAAATACAAGACTCTAGGAGTATCACTTGAATATGAAATACTGGTAAGAAAATTCTTGAACTCTATGCCTGATAAGTATCTGCCTATTGTATCCTCGATTGAGCAGTTTGCAGAAATCGAGAGCATGTCATTCGAAGAGGTAGTTAGGCGGTTAAAGGCAAATGAAGAAAGGAACAAGTTCAAAGGTGTGAATGGAGAGTCATCCCAAGGGAAACTCCTGTTCACCCAAACTGAAGGCCAGAATAATCAGAGAACAGATCACTATCGAGGTCGAGGTAGAGGAAGAGGTCGGTTTCATGGAAGAGGAAGAGGAAATAGAAATTCCTGGAACAATGATCGAGAATCTGAGCAAGAAGGACAGTTTGAAGACAGAAGAATGAATTTTGAAGATCAGAATGAGAGACAAGACAGAAGGAAGAATCTAAGGTGCTATAACTGTGACAAGATTGGGCACTATTCAAGCGAGTGTAAAGCTCCCAGCAAAGGGAAAGAAGAGGTGAATTTAGCATGGAAAGAAGAGGATGACGATCCAACCTTGCTAATGGCAGTATGCTCGAAGGTGACTTTGAACGAGAAGAGAGCGTTTCCTGAGGTGTATGCAAAAGATAAGTGTGAAGATGGAACGTGGTTTTTAGACAACGGTGCAAGCAACCACATGACCGGGCAAAGGAGCTATTTTTCTGAATTGGATGAAAAAGTAACAGGTCTAGTAAAATTTGGGGATGGATCAACGGTTGAAATCATAGGTAAGGGTTATGTAACCGTGCAGTGTAAGAACGGTGATCATAGGGTCTTTGGCGATGTGTTCTATATGCCTAAACTAAGCAACAACATCCTTAGCTTGGGGCAGTTAGATGAAAGGGGGTGTAAGGTGGTGATGGCAGATGGAATTTTAAAGCTTTAACAATCTGTTGATGAAGGTTCAGAGAAGCAAGAATAGATTGTACAAAGAGAAGCTCCAGGTATGTTTACTTTCTGAAACAACTAAGACCAGTGAACAACACCAGACCACATCAGTACCTGATGTAAAGAAAGGTTCAGTACCTGGTGAGATGAAAGGCTCAAGATCAGTACCAAATATTAAGCCAACAATTGAAAAGATCAGCAATGCAGTAACTATTGAGAAGAAACCAGAATTGTATGTAAGCCCAATTCAGTTTGGGACAATCCCTGTGGCCCAGTTCAGAAACCCAGATGTTAGTAAGAAAAGTCCAGCAAGTCTGATTGATAGTCCAGTCCAAGATAGCAAGAACAGCCCAATTGCATGTTATGGGGCGAAAGCAGAAAGTCTTGGTGAAGCGAAAAGAAACCATGAACCGTTGAATGATCAAAGTAAGGAAGGAAAGGAAGCTAGCACGAAGGTAAACTTGTCAACTGATATGACAATGGACAACTTATGCAAATGTTCGGTGAAGGAAAAGCGCAAGCCAAGAAAATAAAGAGCAAAGTTACATGAAAGTTAGAAGCTGAAGGAAAGAATGGAGAATTCAAAGAACATGTCAAGCAGCTTTGTTTCAAACAAATGAAGTGGAAGAACAAAGATAAGAGAAGGATGCAAAAGGACTGGAATTAAGGGGGTGATTGATAGGTTAATTCCAGCTTGTCAATGACAGCCTTTTGACAGGCTGTCTGATCACTTCTGGCCAGAATCAATCAGAGCTTGATTTATGCAATTTAGGGTCATTTCCTTTCTTGTAGATTAGAAAGCAATTATCTTTCATTATAAATAGGGAGTAGAATTACTTGTTAGAATGTACCAGTATTTTTCTTTGAATCAATATATAAGAGTCGGGGAGTCCCCCTAAAATCTGATGTGTTCTTGTTCATTTGATCCAATTTTCTATTATTGAGGTGCGCATAAGGCGCAGAGCGCCAAGGTATTGGGCTTTTTCAGTGTTGTAAAAATCGCGCCTAGGCGCCGATTAATCGCTAGGCGGTCGGGTAAGGAGGAATTTTGACCTAGTCGGTCCAAAAATCGCTAGACAGTCCAAATCGCGCCTAGGCGGCCAGATTCCGGCGAACCTTCGGGCGAAAACCTGAAATTTCCGGCGAAAACTGAACTTTCCGGCCAAATTCCGGCGAAAACCTTTGGTGTGGTTTAAAAATGAACATTTTTATAAAATTACATATAAAAATGTGTGTATATATATAAAAAATTGAAAATTACATATAAAAATTCCAATCCGATTAATCCCGCCTAGGCCTAGGCCTAGGCCCTACCCCACCGCCTAGCCATTTTTACAACACTGGGCTTTTTTCAGCGAAACAAAGCACATTCATAATGCATCAAGGCTCCGCGCCTGGGATGCGACTTGCGAGTCGCTTATGGGCTTAGATGTGCCTGGTAAATACCTGGGCTTGTGACTATTTTTTCCTGTTGACCAAATATGGGCCCTTGTATATTATTAATGAAGTTCGATCATTGATCATCCCTTCATCTTCATCAAGAGTACAAGACATCAACCACAGTTGTAATTTTTTCATCTCTCAAGCCTTCTGACTTCAAGTGTATGTAATTATGTATCTAATATGTGTATATAATCTTGACAGCGGACCAAAGTAAGACCAAAGTAATTTGGGATCATATCATGATTTCCAGATCACGCTCTGGGCAGAGGGGATTTAAGAAGCATAATTAGTAAAGATTATTTTATACTTATCTATTTTATTTTCTAGCATTATCTACCTTATGTTTATAACTATAAATTTTTACATTTTTTTTATATGATGCGCCTCACATTCATGAGCCTGCCTATGCCCTTAGCACCTAGAGTAGTGAGCCTTTAACAACTTTGCTCTTGCAATTGCCATATAATTGCTAAACACTAATGGTCTAATTAGTGTTGTAAAAATCGCGCCTAGGCGGTGCCTAGGCGCCGATTAATCGCTAGGCGCTCGGCTAAGAAGGAATTTTGACCTAGTCGGTCCAAAAATCGCTAAACGGTCCAAATCGTGCCTAGGAGGTCCTAGGCGGGCCTAGGCGGCCAGATTCCGGTGAACATTCCGGCGAAAACCTGAAATTTCCGGCCAAATCCCGGCGAAAACCTGAAATTTCCGGCGAAAACCTGAAATTTCCTGCCAAATTCCTGCAAAAACCTTTGGTGTGGTTTAAAAATGAACATTTTTGTAAAAATTACATATAAAAATGTGTGTATATATATAAAAAACTGAAAATTACATATAAAAATTCCAATCCGATTAATCCCGCCTAGGCCCCGATTAATCCCGCCTAGGCCTAGGCCCTACCCCACCGCCCGACTAGCGCCTAGCGATTTTTACAACACTGGTCTAATAGTTCAAATACTGCTAGCAAGGATGAAATGTTAAGATCACAGTGAGTATTCAAGTTATATTACAACTAGCCTGACCAATAATGCTACATACTAATCAAGCAGTACCAAATCTCGAACAAAAGGAGAAATAACGTTAACCAGAAGAAACAAAAATTCATGAAAGGAAGGTGCATACTTCGAAAGAGGTGGTTTTCAAGGCTTCCACGAAACATAAACTCATAAACAAGCAATCTGTGATCATCTTCACAACAATACCCAATCAACTTCACCAAATTGGGATGCCTGAGCTGGCCAAGGAAATTAACTTCTGTCTGCCATACAAAACACCATTCCACATTAATCAAAACGACTTCAATCGTCCAATATACAGAAACTAAACAAGAACTTGATTATTGTAATAATAATGGAGCTTTAAAGAAGCTTACAAGCCATTCTCTGTGGCCTTGAAGGCCCTCCTTGTTGAGAACCTTAACAGCAACAGGCAGCGATTTGAGACCTACCCTAACATTCTCATCAATATAACCCTTGTAAACGGTCCCGAATCCCCCTTCCCCAAGAATGTAATCAGACCTAAAACTCTTGGTAATAGTTTCAAGCTCAAACAAAGTGAAGGCAATCACATGAGTATACAGCAGAGAATTATTCCTCAAATCCTCAATACCATTCACATTATTACGAGGCGTTGAAGGATCACTCAGATCCGAAATCGACCGACTATGCTTCTTTACCAAACCCTGATTTTTACCAGATATCACCTGTAGCTGATTGACTGTCCATAATCAATTGTAACATGTTATTAACTTATTATAGAAAAAATGCACATTCAATTGACTTGCAAACGAAGCAACAAAATGCACAATCATTCAATTTTACTCAACAAGGAAAAGGAAACCTACTGACCTTGACCTAGACCTAGATCTGGAAGTAATACCGAAAAGTAATACGATACAAGTAACGAGATAAAAAGTGAAAAGGAAACCTTGATGATGAGCGTCTGAAACAACGGCGGATTCTTCGCGAGTGCCGCAATTACCCATACTGTTTGAATGCAGTGGAAGTGGATGGATGTGTGGCTGATCGAATCGCGAGGTATATCATTCTTCGCCGGAGCTCGCTCACTGATGCTCCGCCGCAGACACCGGCGCCGCCGCTGCCGGAGGCCCTTGTGCGGTGGTTTTGTTGATAGCGGAAGGTGATTCCGGAAATGAAACACGGTGTCGTTTAGTCTCAGTCGCCTCTGACTCCGAACTCACTCGCTTCCACCTCCTTCCTTCGTTATCATCGTCAAATACTAAACAAACCCTCATCTTTCCCGTATTATCTTAATAACTTTTTATTAATATTTATCATTTTTTAAATTTCTTTTAAAAATATGCATAAATCTTAAATATATTAATAATATCCATCCTACTTAAATTATATAATAAATATGATAGTGTTTGCTACGAATTTTGTAGCTCTTTTAACATATTATTGGCTATGAAAAGAACGTGCCACTGAATACGAAACAATTTTACATAAAAACATTAAGAACCGTTATACGCATGGGTTTTATGATATTTTTTAAAATTAATTTTATATTTAATAGGTTTTTTTAAATGATTAGTTTTTATTATATTTAAAGTAATTTGTACATATTCTTTATATAATAAATCATTATCTCATGTTGCCACATGCCATTTTTTTTATAAGGTCAATTAAATTTTTTTTCGCCCAAACTTAGTCAACAGAAATTATGGTAACATCAATTTGAATCATTAACTTTGGTTGAATACAATTAAGAAAATTTCAATATTATGGGTACATTCAAATCATTAACTCTCAAATTATGAAAATTTATGAATTATAATTATCTTTTTTAGTCGATACTTATACATAATTTCAGACTTTCAGTCATGAGAAATATATATAATTTTATGAATTTTATTATTTTTATTATTATTTAACTCATGTAATACACAGGTTTTCTAAAGTAATTAAAATGATGAATAACTAAGATGGATGAATTGTCAATGAAATTATAAAAATTTCTTAGTGAAATCTAATATAAAAATAAAAAATAACTAATTAATATAAAAATAAAGGTAATTAATAAAAGTCAAAAGTAGACGGATATAGTGTCGATGTCAAAGAAGGGTGACGTTTTCAAATGAAGATGGTATGACTTCCTCATCAATTATTCATTTAGTAGGTTAAAACACCGTATGTGTTGTATATTGAAAACGATATAGCTTGTAAATTTATAAATACATCATAACTTGTCAGACTATTATGATCGCCTCGAGATATATCAAGTGGAAATGTGAGTATAAAACAAATTACTATTTATCTTTAATTAGTTATATTTTGATTTCCTATTATACATTATTATTTAATATAATTAGTACTTTTCTTTGATAATATATTTATAATATCATTATCTATACTATATAATAAATAAAGGTTTTTGTATGCCACGTGTCGCCATCATATTCAATCTCATAAATATTTTCCCGCCTCTCTCTCTTATTAAATGCACTCATATCTTTTAATAAATTACTAATTATACTAATAAAACACATTTATTTTAAATTATACTTTATTATAAAAAATTTTGAAATCTATTTATGTAATTTTTATTTTCAGTCAAATAGTAAATGAAAGTCAAATTACATTAAATAGTAATTGACGTATTTCTGAAACCCAATTATATATTATTTTTTGATAAATTTGAGAAATTTATGTATTGATGTTTTTCACATGTGTGTACTCTCTCTCTTATTAAATGCACTCATATCTTTTAATAAATTACTAATTATACTAATAAAACACATTTATTTTAAATTATACTTTATTATAAAAAATTTTGAAATCTATTTATGTAATTTTTATTTTCAGTCAAATAGTAAATGAAAGTCAAATTACATTAAATAGTAATTGACGTACCAATTATATATTATTTTTTGATAAATTTGAGAAATTTATGTATTGATGTTTTTCACATGTGTGTATTACACGGGGTCTAAGCTAGTTATTTAATAATAGAGGAGTATTTATTATGAGAGAGAGGTGAAAAAATCAATATGAGAAGGCATGAGGAAGTGACAAGTGTCTAACATAAACCTTTATTTATTAGTATAGATTTGTGAACTAGTTTTAACCCCATGTGTTACATGGGATAAAACGTTAACATTATATTGATAACTATCTTAACATCTCTTTTTATACAAATTTGATATTGTATTGGTAACTTTTTCATTTTGTTAAATGTTAAAATTATATGGATGATAGTAATCAAAACATAAAAAAATATACATGAAAATACATTTCATAAGTGGTGTATTTTTACAATATATGAAAATACTTCATTGTATACAACATTTGACGTGATATTGGTAACTTTTCAATGTTTAACATCCACTAAATGCAACAAATAATGGAGTTTCTTTTCCACAATGATTGAAACCACAAAATAGCCAAATTCGTTTGAAAAATATGACACAAACGGTGCGAACCTAATTGAAGCCAGTAGTGAGTCAAAGAAATCGAAGATAATCAAAATTGTCAACGATTTTCTTACATACGTTGTTTCTCCATTTTATTAGTTTCTTGAAATCAATCAGCCTTTTTGTATAAACTTTAACTTTGATGTTATAATATATTTACAAATGCTTAAGTTGTAATCAAATTTACGTATCAAACTTAAGTTATTTTTTTTAAATCTCGTATATTATACGAAAAATCTCGCTAAATCTTTAATATTTAATCTCTCATTTAAAACAAAAAAAAATCAACAATATATCATCTTTTAAATTCAAAATTTTAAACTCCAAAATTTAAAAATCGCACTCCCTAATACATCGACACAATTTAAATTTACAAAATTAAATATGAAAAAAATTAAAACTAATAAATTAGAATTGAAGCCAAACATATTTTTTTTAAAATCTCGTCATTTAAAAAAATTAAGTTTTTAAAAATAAATATTTATAATTTTCTTAATTTTAATTAAAAACTAACTATTAAAGTTTTAAAATCAAAATAAAAAATTTATTTATACAATATTAAACTTAATTAAAAAACTACTGATTAAATATCAGTAAACTTTATTTTAACACATATTTATTCAAATACAAAAGTAGTCCTTTTCAAATCTCCTATTTTTTATTTTTGATTTTTTTAAATATTGATGTCGTCCAAACGGTCTATAAAAACTAACTATAAAACCTAACATAGACTCCTAAGTAATAAAGGAAAACATGTGAACTAAACCGCACTGACATGCAAGTGGACCTATCGAGTGTAGCACAACTTAATGGTAAACCGGATTATCGAACCCTAGAGACACTGAATAACAAAACAGACTCGGACTCGGACTCGGACTCGGACTAAAGATTTTATTGAATTAGGGGGTTTACTACACTACTTATTATCACTAAAGACTGCAATAAACTAAGGGCGATTCAACTATCAGGGGAAAACTAAGGTGAAATCAGGAATAGGAAGAACACTACCTAGGTCAGAATCCTACGTGCAAAGCACAACTTCTATCGTTTCTGGAAACTATGATGGATCTGGGATTCTAAGGATAACTGCTAAAGACAACCTAGTGGATCCCCAATCACTCTCAGGGTGTCACCAACTAAGGTACCTAAAGTGTACTAAACTCACCAGATTATTGGATCACTTCTCAGGTACTTCCAACTATGATGTTGTACCCTAATGGATGGATTACCTCTCAGTCTCACCGTCCACAATACACTCAAAGAATGTACGGGTAATCTTAGAATAACAAGTATGATTCAGAATAGCAACAGATCACTAGACACCTTATACTAACACCCTATCAGACTGTTAACACTCAGCTTCCTAATGACGAAGACTAACCGACTAATTCTCACCTCTCGGGTATTGAACTAGGACACACACTCAACTCTAATCAGCAATCAAATACAATCCCTATGGTCACTACGTCTAGCAAACCATCGAAATCACAAACCCTAAGAACTATTACCTAGATACGCTAATCAAACTGGCAGACAACCACAATCAACGCAAGGAATCAAAATCAATCACAATACCAGAATTATAGCATGCATATACATCATAATTATTATACTAAGATCGTTTACAAAATCATAAAATCATCATACGAATCCAAAACCAACAAAAATTGAAACTTTAACAAGTAATCATCGTTAACCTAGGCAGTATTAATGTTTAGCCTACAATCATGTTCAAAACATTCAAAACAGGAGATTCAAACAAAGACATAGTTCAATAATGCAATCAAAGACACAAAGATGAAGAATTGGAAACCGAGCAAGCTAATTACAACGAACCCGGATCCAAAGATTCAAGCTTTACACTTCAATTGCTCTCGAAACTCCCAAAATCGCCTCTCTAACTCCTTTGGACGGCTAGAATACGAACTCCTCGCATAATGGGATTACAATTTTATTAAATTAGGTTTTTACAAAATTCTCCTGGAATACGACTCTCTTGCGTACTGCGAGAGAGTTAGGCAAGCCCCTCGCGTACCGCGAGGGCCAAAACAGTGGGGTCCAATTTCTTCTTCCTCCGCGTATCGCGAAGGACTCTTCTAGTTATCTTGCGTACCACAAGAACCTGAATTTCCAAATTTTTCATTTGATCCTCGGCCTTTTTTCTCGTGCTCGGTTTCTTTCGGTTTTCACTTGTAATCATCATGAGCACCTGAGAACATAACAAAGACTCAATAGATACAAAAATGACTCAAAACGAATACAAAACTAAGTGAAACGACACTAAAACATAGGAATAAAGATGTGTGCTTTGCACAACATCAAACATCCCCACACTTAACCTTTTTTCGTCCTCGAAAAAGTCTGCAATGGAATCATAACTGAGATCTAACTTTAATATCAATTACCAATTAGTTAAACATAGCCACGCGTTAAAAAGTAACAATCATTATTTCTGTCCGATTAAACCCAAACACCAACTATCTAGCCCCCGTGATGTGTTCTAATTCCAATTTATACAACAATCAATCAATCTATGTGACTCACACTTAGAAGCTACAGCTTTATCTGTGATATCTAGGGTTTTTCGATGTATCAATTTTAAATCCTTTGTAACTTATCTATTTCAAATCTAATGAATGTATCATTTCAGAGGCCCTACACATATTATCAATCAAAAACTTGAATTCTTAATTTGAATTAATAAATATAAATAATTAGATTTGTATTTAATACCTATATATTATACAAAAAAAATAAATAAGATACATTAAAACCTTAAAATTATATAAGTTTAGATAAATAATAAACTTATTATAAAACTATAAACTTAGAAATTTTCTTATGGATTTATAAAATAATAAAGTTTATGAAACTTATAAAAACTTTATTAATTTTTATAACCATAAAACATATTATCTATTTTAGAAAGTTCAGGGGGGTAAAAGGTCATTTCTGAATCTTATTTTAAACTAAAAACTCATGTTCAACATAAAATAATAAAACTTTCAAACATCAGGGACCTGTTGTGTAAATAACCCAGAACCCACACCCGGTCGCGAGTTTGATCCCGGCGAAGCCCGACTTTCCTCCCTCTTTATTCGAAAACGCGTTTTCGAACAGATTCGTCGAACCTCGATCTTCCCTTCGTGCATGCGACTCAAGCCCGAGGTGTATCGAAGCTCGATTCCACTTTTAGCGGCCTCGTGATCCGATTTTATACCCGCCGAATGTAACCACCATCTCCCCAACGGTTCGAGCATTAATTGACGAAATTCGCTATAAATAGCAGTTGCAAAACCTCAACGACATCACTCCTCAACTCCTAAATCACTCAATTCGTTCGTTCGTCACCTGCTTTTCCCGGTTGAAGTTGCATCAGCCGTTTCCGAAACCCAGACCCGACCCCGTCCAATTCGTTATTGTTTCAGGTAATTTCAAAGGCCAAAGGCCTCATTTTCGTGTATAGATCAAAAGCCATCTGTTTAATTTCATTAACAGAGGGCAAATCGATTCGTATTTGGGGTTTTGATTTCTAGGGTTCATACGATTTGGGGGCTGGTTTGGGATTGTGTTTAAGTATTTCCTTTCCCGGATAAAACACCAGCGAGGCCCGTAGCCGGTGGTTTGTGCGCGTGTGTGTTGGCTCAGGCGGCCCGGGTTCAAATTCGGCCGGCCTAAGTTCTGGGTTTTTATTTTTTTATACATTTTTAAGGAGTTTTACAAATTCCTTTTATTTTTATAAAATCTGTTAAACCTTTATAAACTTGAAATCGATTTTTATCTGTACTTTCATTTTCAGAAAACATTTTAACTAAATGAAACTAAGTTAAAACTATAGGAAATTAAGTATTTAATATTAGTTTTAAAAACTTAAAATCTATAAAAACTACCTTAAGCTTTTATAAAACTTAAATCCTCAACAGAAACTATTTTATAAACTCAAGAACTCTAATTAGTTATTATTTTCTTTAATAAACAAGAATTGTTTTGTTTAAACTTTAAATAATAACTATAAACTTTTATTAAACATAAGTTTATATAAATTTTACTAAATACAAGAGAAAATTTATAAACTTATATTTTCATTAGAATTTTATAAACTTGTAAATATTTATAACTAGATGCTTACTTATTTATTTAATTAAAACAAAAAAAAGAGAACTTTGAAACAATTATAACTAAAACATAAACTTATTTAGAAAATTATGTACTTGTAATTTACAAAAACCCATTGTTGTAAACTTATAACTTTGGTTTAATTATTTAAAAACTTTTAAGCAAACATCCTAAATATTATTAGAATAATTACAAATTATTTTAATGCTTAAACACTTTAAATAATTTTATTTGATTATGTTAATCATTTTAATTAGATAAAGTATTTATTTTCAAAACAATCTTTTTAAATGTTTATTATTTATACTTAGTAATTATTTATTCATTAAATAATTACTCTTTAATCTTTAATGATAATTACTATTCTTTTAGATAACTAATACATATTTTAAATAATTATTAACCCTTATGAATAAATATTTAGTAACCTTAATACTTATTTACCCATTACTCAATTTATATTTTCATACTTTGAAAACTATTTAAATCATTGTTAATTAAAACTTACTATAACTTAAACTTTATAACACAATCATCCCCGCCTTCCCATTTGAAACTCTAGAAAATCTTAAAACCGTAGATCCTTGTTATAAACTTTTAGGATCGACTCTTAAACTTTAGACTTGTCACTAGGCTTATTGTGAGGATATCTTTCCTCAAAGCTTTGCTACTCTATTTTCCTATCGAACACTCTTGCATCATTTCAAGTGAGTATACTTAGCCCCTTTTTGTTTTGTTTTTGATTTATAAACTTGGGGTGGAACATGTTCAAACTTTTAGACTTATACAATTCAAACATAACTATGCTTATATGCTTTCTATGTGTTATATGCTTTTGAGACTTGCATGCTTAAATTAAACTTAAGACTAGCATGTTCATTAACTTTGGCCGAGCCTATGGTAACAATAATAGATCTATTGTATTTGACCAATCCACCTTGATTGATTGACCCTTCGAGGGGAGCTCATGGTGATTGTTACTAAACTTAAACTTTAAACTTTTAAGGGTAACCTTCGGGTTATGCCTAAACTTGGTTGGAGGTTTGAAATGCACAATGTTTAATGTCACAACCCCAAAATCCACTAACGGAGTTTTACCGTTAAGAGCGTGACATACCAGGATCTTGGTCATTAGTTACGTTGAACGACTCTATATGAGTTTAATAAAAACCACTAGTATTGCTCATAGTCACGATGCAACACTAGAAATGAAAACACTGATTTAATGTGAGACTTGCGGAAGCGAAAAGTTAGATGAAAAGCATGCGCCAAAACAGTCGCGCCAAAATAAACAATTCAACAATAATTAAAATAAATAGTTCTTGAGTTTGAAAATGATGGACTTCGAATGCATGCATGCCTTAGCTTGTGCTTGTACCTTAATGACCTGAGAAAACATGTTAAAACGTGTCAACACTAGGTTGGTGAGTTCACAGGTTTCAATGTTTGTAAAGTTTACTAGATAAAACCATTTACAATTTATATCATAGGTAGCTAACCTAGTTACATGTTACTAAAGCGTTTCGACACCGAAGCTGACTGTTTATGTTTGAACTTGCCTCCTACCAAGACTATCATGATCAATGGTAAATGTTTAGGTCAATGTTACACCCGTTCGACTACCTGTCGTGTTAGCGCGACTAACGCGGGTGGGGCTTGTCAATGCCCAGTAGTACTACTCAAGATTACCTCGCTATCCCATATATTAAACGGTTCGATAAGTAAGGACTTGCATGATATGTTTGCGCTTAGTACAACAAGTGATATAATTGAAATGTAAAATCTAAACGTTCGTACCCATGTTTTCTCCCCCAAGTTTAAATCATAAGAAAAGGGTCCGTGAAACTCACCTTAAAGTATGTGCGAAAGAAAGCGAACTTAGAATGCTTGACGACTAACTGCCACCTATAAACACCGGTTTATAAGCATGTGTTTGTGCAAGTTGATACGAACCCTTAGTATCCAAACAATACTATTGTTTACGTGTTTAGAAAAGGTTTGCAAGTTTGACCAAGTTTGACTAAGTTTGACCAAGTATGACTCGACGACCCGTTGGTGACCCATTTAGTGATTAAATGTTTGACTTGTCTGACAACACGCTTAGCACACAAATAATTCACGTTTCATGCTACCTAAGTCATAACTAACTTAGCATGGCAACTACGTCAACAATACACGTTACATTAATTTATTATTTTTAAAAATAATATAAACTCATGTTTGCTTTCAAATGAATCACATTATCTATAACACGTTCGTATCATCATTCCATGTCTATCTACACATGCTAATACATAATAAATTACCATAACACACAACATTAAGTTTAGACATCAAGTTCCAAATCACAAAGTTTCCACTTTTAGTAACCTATGATTTATTTAAGATATTTGCATTCTATAATCCTTTAGCAATCATTAATACAACCATACTAACATAATAGAGTCAAATAATAGCATCATACACACCTAGAAACCTTCACATTCAAAAATCATCTTTCAACAAAGTTTCCTCTTTTAGTAAGTCGTCCATTACACGCGTTGTTTACACAATTAACACGTCTAATCAATCCCAAATCTTTCAACTAATATAATTATAACTATAATAATCATAATTCACGTCTAGCATGCGATTCCTATATGTCACATAATCAACAAAATTCAATTTACATCTCGTATAACAACTAGGGTTTCATATACGTTCATAAAATCATCAATACGATACAACAATATCAAACAATTAACTAATTCATTATCATATTTTGAAATCATTACGTTTGGATAATCTAGGGTTTCGATCTCAAAAATAATAATGAAATAACGACGGATTTTAATAAAAATAACTTACATAGGAATGTTAGGAATGCCTAGACTAGCACGTATTCACTTCCGGTTTCGCGATTGAAGCTCGATCGGTGTGTGTTTGGGTTGCTTGAAGATCTCGGCTCAAAGGAGAGAGTGGGGGATGATTATTTTCGAAATTTTGGAGTTACGGGATTAGGGTTTTTATAAAATCCTTATATACTCACTCCGTGGGCCCCTTCGTGGACTTAAAAATTGATTTATGTGGCCATGGACTAATTAAATGAATTTAAAACACATTTAATTAAATGTAACTAATTAAATAGTTTCTAATAAATATTTTTATAAAACTTATTTATAAAAATCACTAAAGCAATAAAAGTCACAATGTTCCTCGTAAACGTACGCGATTTCACGAAAGTCTACAGTTTACGCATAAAATCACATAACACGTAAAAGCACATAATTTATATTAATTATAAATTATTTATTGTTCGAAAAATTATTTTTAATTATCACCAACGTTCGGGGATCGACTCGTGCGATTCGGTAATTTTCTGAATTACCGTTACGTGAGTGTTTGTTCAATAACTGACACAATTAATTAACCCTAATTAAATGTAATGCATGAGTGAATGTTTGAGATAACTGAGTTTGTATAAACAATGTTTGAACTAACGATGTTTGTGTTAACGGAGTTAACCTGAATTTGTCGGATGTCACATCATCCTCTTGTTGAAAGAATTTTCGTCCCGAAAATTAAACGAAGTCGGTAACGTCTAAAACAAAAAGTTTAGGTTTGTCACATCATTCCCTTGTTGAAATAAATTTTGTCTCGAAATTTAGTTAGTACCTTTTGTGTTTGCCGTTGACTGTTTGAAAAGGTGATGATACTTTTTCATCATCTGATCCTCTCATTCCCACATGAACTCCGGTCCACGCTTCGAGTTCCAGCGAACTCTGACAATAGGTATCTTACTGTACTTGAGGGTTTTGACCTCTCGGTCCATGATTTCGACTGGTGCCTCAATAAAACGTAGTTGTTTATCAATTTCCAACTCCTCGTGTGAAACTACAAGTGTCTCATCTGATAGGCATTTCTTTAGGTTTGAGATGTGAAAGACATTGTGCACTCCATTGAGTGTATCTGGTAGGTTTAGTTGATATGCTACTGGACCGACCCTTTTCTCTATCTCGAATGGTCCAACGTAATGCGGGTTTAACTTTCCTCGTTTTCCAAAACGAATCACATCTTTCCACGGTGAGACCTTTAATAATACTTTGTCGCTCACTTGGAATTCTAGCGGTTTTCTGCGCTTGTCTGCATAACTCTTTTGACGGTCACGAGCTGCCGCCATACGGTTTCGGATTTGCATGATTTTCTCTGAGGTTTCATGCACAAGTTCAGGACCAGTAAGTTGACTATCTCCAACTTCAGCCCAACAAAGTGGTGATCGACACTTTCTCCCATACAAAGCCTCGAATGGTGCTGCTTTGATGTTAGTATGATAGCTGTTATTATAAGAGAATTCCACTAAAGGCAAGTGAGTCTCCCAACTGTTTCCGAAATCGATCACACAAGCTCGTAACATGTCTTCTAGGGTTTGAATGGTCCGCTCGCTCTGGCCATCTGTTTGAGGATGATACACTATACTCATGTCCAGGCGCGTGCCTAGAGCTTTCTGTAATGATTGCCAGAAACGTGAGATGAATCGGGCGTCTCTATGGGAAATGATGGAGATTGGCACTCCATGACAGGATACTACTTCTTTAAGATAGAGGCAAGTTAACTTTTCCATTTTGTATGTCTCTTTGATAGCAAGAAAATGAGCTGATTTGGTTAGGCGATCCACTATCACCCAGATTGTGTCACATCCAGTAGGGGTTCGGGGTAATTTGGTTAGGAAATCCATGGAAATCTGCTCCCATTTCCACATTGGTATTTCCGGTTGTTGAAGTAATCCGAATGGCTTTTGGTATTCCACCTTGACCTTGGAATAAGTCAGGCACTTGCTCACGTAGGAGGCTATGTCGGCTTTCATGTTCGGCTACTAATACAAAACCTTGAGATCATGATACATCTTGTCGGATCCCGGATGGATAGAGTATCGGGATTTGTGAGCTTCATCCATGAATAGATCTCTTAGGTTTCCATATACTGGTATCCATATTCGTTCTGCTAAGTAGCGAATACCATCTGCTTTAACCTCAAGTTGTTTCTCCATACCACGAGTGGATTCCAATGATAAGTTCTCCTCTTTTAAGGCTTCGAGTTGGGCATTGCGGATTTGTTCGGGTAATCCTGTATGAATAGTGAGTTGTAATGCTCTAACTCGTCGGGGTTTGGTTTCTTTTCTGCTTAGGGCATCGGCCACCACATTAGCTTTTCCCGGATGGTACTTGATTGCACAATCATAATCGTTTAGTAACTCGATCCAACGACGTTGACGCATGTTCAACTCTTTCTGCTCAAAAATATGTTGAAGACTCTTGTGATCGGTGTAGATGGTGCACTTGGTACCGTACAAGTAATGTCTCCATATCTTGAGTGCAAACACCACGGCTCATAACTCCAAATCGTGAGTCATGTAATTCTTTTCATGGATTTTTAACTGTCGAGAAGCGTATGCGATAACCTTGTCGCGTTGCATCAATACACAACTGAGACCTTGGATGGAGGCATCGCAATACACCACGAAGTCATCAGTTCCCTCTGGTAGAGACAGGATGGGTGCACTACATAGTTTCTGCTTCAGTAGCTGGAATGTTGATTCTTGAGTCTCGCTCCAATTATAGGGTTTATCTTTTTGGGTTAAGGCGGTGAGAGGTTGGGCAATCTTTGAGAATCCCTCGATAAAGTGACGGTAGTATCCGGCCAATCCTAGAAATTGTCGAACTTTGGTCGGAGTTGATGGGGCTGCCCAATTTTTGATGGCTTCTACTTTGGCTGGATCGACATGTATTCCTTTCTCATTGATCACATGTCCTAAAAATTGAACCTCGCGAATCCAAAAATCGCATTTGGAAAACTTGACATACAACTGCTCCTGTTTCAGTAGTTCAAGGATCAAACGCAGATGCTCCTCATGCTCTTCCTGACTCTTAGAGTATATGAGGATATCGTCAATGAAGATAATGACGAATTGTTCAAGGTAAGGTTTACACACACGGTTCATGAGGTCCTTGAACACCGCGGGTGCGTTGGTTAATCCAAATGGCATGACCAAAAATTCGAAATGGCCGTACCGGGTTCTGAATGCAGTCTTGGATATATCTTCATCTCAAACTCTCAGCTGATGGTAACCAGATCTCAAATCGATTTTTGAGTAGAAGCTTGACCCTTGAAGTTGGTCGAATAAATCGTCAATGCGGGGTAGTGGGTAGCGGTTCTTGACTGTTACTTTGTTCAACTCTCGGTAATCAATGCACATGCGGAAAGTCCCATCTTTCTTTTTGACAAATAGGACTGGGGCTCCCCATGGCGATGAGCTAGGTCGGATGAAACCTTTATCCAACAACTCTTGTAATTGAGTGGATAGCTCTTGCAACTCACTTGGTGCAAGTCTATATGGTGCTCGAGCAATAGGCGCTGCTCCGGGTGTTAGGTCGATCTGGAATTCGACTTGACGATGAGGTGGAAGACCAGGTAGGTCTTCAGGAAATACTTCTGGGAATTCACGAACGATCGGTATATCTTCTAACTTCTTCTCCTCGGTAGACTGTCAGCGACAAGGGCTAATATCACAGTATGACCTTTACGCAGACACTTCTGAGCCTTCATGAATGATATGATGCCAACGACTGCACCACTTCTTTCGCCCTGAACGGATTGGATCTCTCCACTAGGAAGGGGTATACAAACGATCTTCTCACTACAGATGATCTCAGCTTGGTTTTTAGACAACCAGTCTATGCCCACAATTATGTCAAAGCTGCCAAGTGTAACTGGCATGAGATCGATGTCGAGTTTATGACCAGATAGTTCTAACTTACTTCCCTTGAGAATGTGGGTTGCCTCAATTACTTTACAGTCTGCTATCTCTACGGTATAATGGTGTTCTAATAAAGTTGGGTTTATTTCTAACTGACTACTAAGTTCTCTAGATATAAAACTTCTATCGGCGGCAGTATCAAAAAGTACAAAAGCATAATGATCGTTTAAAAGAAACATACCGTTCACCACGTTCCGATCATTCCGAGCTTCTCCCGATCCAATCACAAATGCTCGGCCCTTTGCACCATTTCCGTTGTTATTACCATTTCCACCCTGGTGGTTATTACAATTTCCATTACTGCCCTGATGATTGTTGCCATTTCCATTCCCGTTTCCGTTTCTCCTCAACTACGGGCAATTTTTCTTGAAATGCCCTTCTTTACCACACTCAAAACAGTCTTTGGGTGCATCTCCAGGTGGCGTCTGTTTGTTCTACAGATCTACTCTACAGTCTTTGGCCAAATGACCCATCTTTCCACACCGGTGGCAACGGTACCGGTCACACGCTCCATGATGGTGGAAGCTACATTTGTTGCACTTCGGGTACTTGCCAACATAAGAACCCTGATTCTGCTGAGAAGAGTTAGACTGACTGTTGTTCTTTGACGGTTCAAACTTACGGTGTTGCTGTTGCTGTTGCTGAGAAGGTGGGTTTGACTGGAAGGTTTTGGGGAATGAACTGTCAAACTTCCGTTTGTTGTCAGTTGTCTTTGATAATGCTCCTCTAGGGGGTCGAGTGCCCTGAGCGACTGCCTGATCGGTTAGCCTGTGAGCCAACTGATAGTTTGTTGGATTGTAGTAGGATTAGAAGATGTCACCATGCTCTGAATTTGCGGAACCAAACCATTAATGAATTTCTCGATTCTCTTATAGGGAGGTGTTACCATTTGCGGACACAAGTTCGCCAGTTCATGCGAACGGGTAGTGTAGGCTTCAATTTCAGATCTCTCCATCTTGAGGTTCCAGAACTCGCCCTCAAGTTTATGCACTTCATCGCGGGGACAATACTCCTCCCGCAGCATAAACTTAACCAAAATCCAGAAACATATATTGGATGGGAACAACCCTGCCCATCTAGGTTCAAAAGAAAAGACATAAATGAGTAATGAAGATAGAAAATCAAATGCCACTGCCAGCTGATGTAACATCGGATGCTGCATCATCGTCCTCATCCTTGTATCCTGCAGGTGCATCCTCTGGTGCAACTCCTGCTGCTTCAGCAGCTGCAAGTCGAGCCTCAAATTGCTCGATCCTAGAGTGGAGTATATCTAGGTTCCACTCTGCAGTGTTCAGTCGGTCTTCCATATCCACACATCCATTTGCCAAATTCTCATGGACTTTATCAGTGAGTGCCAAATCTAAAGTTAGTTTGTAAATTTTCTGATTCATCAGAATCTATCGCTCTAATATACCTGAAATCTCCCCTGCTGCATCTCTCATGTTTCGGATCTCCCGGTCCATCCTAGCTACAAATGCAGCAAACACCTGCTCAAAGGGGTACTGTAATAGTGGCAAAGCTCGCACAGAAGATGATGAAGAAGAAGCAATGTCAGCAGTGAGTGGAGGTGGGACTTCCTCCTCGCGGATCCAGTTCCTGATCCTATCGGGATACCAATCCCAGTCCTGCGTGTTACCTCTGACACGCACATGAATAGGCTCGTCATACCCTACAGTGGTATTGATCGGGTTGAGTCGACGTCTCCTCGGCTCTTGCAAAAGTAAGGTAGGAACATCGTGCTCCTGAACGACTGGGGATGCGGGTGAATTAGGCGGGGTCGACATTTCTTGTAACGGGGTGAGTGAGTGCCATGTATGAGTGTAAGTGCTGTGTAACTAATACATGTACGTGGTTATAGTCTAGTATGCATTTCCTAGTTCTCAATAACCAATGGCTCTGATACCAATCTGTCACAACCCCAAAATCCACTAACGGAGTTTTACCGTTAGGAGCGTGACATACCAGGATCTCGGTCATTAGTTACGTTAAACGACTCTATATGAGTTTAATAAAAACCACTAGTATTGCTCATAGTCACGATGCAACACTAGAAATGAAAACACTGATTTAATGTGAGACTTGCAGAAGCGAAAAGTTAGATGAAAAGCATGCGCCAAAACAGTCGCGACAAAATAAACAATTCAACAATAATTAAAATAAATAGTTCTTGAGTTTGAAAATGATGGACTTCGAATGCATGCATGCCTTAGCTTGTGCTTGTACCTTAATGACCTGAGAAAACATGCTAAAACGTGTCAACACTAGGTTGGTGAGTTCACAGGTTTCAATGTTTGTAAAGTTTACTAGATAAAACCATTTACAATTTATATCATAGGTAGCTAACCTAGTTACATGTTACTAAAGCGTTTCGACACCGAAGCTGACTGTTTATGTTTGAACTTGCCTCCTACCATGACTATCATGATCAATGGTAAATGTTTAGGTCAATGTTACACCCGTTCGACTACCTGTCGTGTTAGCGCGACTAACGCGGGTGGGGCTTGTCAATGCCTAGTAGTACTACTCAAGATTACCTCGCTATCCCATATATTAAACGGTTCGATAAGTAAGGAATTGCATGATATGTTTGCGCTTAGTACAACAAGTGATATAATTGAAATGTAAAATCCAAAATGTTCGTACCCATGTTTTCTCCCCCAAGTTTAAATCATAAGAAAAGGGGCCGTGAAACTCACCTTAGAGTATGTGCGAAAGAAAGCGAACTTAGAATGTTTGACGACTAACTGCCACCTATAAACACCGGTTTATAAGCGTGTGTTTGTGCAAGTTGATAGGAACCCTTAGTATCTAAACAATACTATTGTTTACGTGTTTAGAAAAGGTTTGCAAGTTTGACCAAGTTTGACTAAGTTTGACCAAGTTTGACTAAGTTTGACCAAGTATGACTCGACGACCCGTTGGTGACCCGTTTAGTGATTAAATGTTTGACTTGTATGACAACACGCTTAGCACACAAATAATTCACATTTCATGCTACCTAAGTCATAACTAACTTAGCATGGCAACTACGTCAACAATACACGTTACATTAATTTATTATTTTTAAAAATAATATAAACTCATGTTTGCTTTCAAATGAATCATATTATCTATAACACGTTCGTGTCATCATTCCATGTCTATCTACACATGCTAATACATAATAGATTACCATAACACACAACATTAAGTTTAGACATCAAGTTCCAAATCACAAAGTTTCCACTTTTAGTAACCTATGATCTATTTAAGCTATTTGCATTCTATAATCATTTAGCAATCATTAATACAACCATACTAACATAATAGAGTCAAATAATAGCATCATACACACCTAGAAACCTTCACATTCAAAAATCATCTTTCAACAAAGTTTCCTCTTTTAGTAAGTCGTCCATTACACGCGTTGTTTACACAATTAACACGTCTAATCAATCCCAAATCTTTCAACTAATATAATTATAACTATATTAATCATAATTCACGTCTAGCATGCGATTCCTATATGTCACATAATCAACAAAATTCAATTTACATTTCGTATAACAACTAGGGTTTCATATACGTTCATAAAATCATCAATACGATACAACAATATCAAACAATTAACTAATTCATTATCATATTTTGAAATCATTACGTTTGGATAATCTAGGGTTTCAATTTCAAAAATAGTAATGAAATAACGACGGATTTTAATAAAAATAACTTACATAGGAATGTTAGGAATGCCTAGACTAGCACGTATTCACTTCCGGTTTCGCGATTGAAGCTCGATCGATGTGTGTTTGGGTTGCATGAAGATCTTGGCTCAAAGGAGAGAGTGGGGGATGATTATTTTCGAAATTTTGGAGTTATGAGATTAGGGTTTTTATAAAATCCTTATATACTCACTCCATGGGCCCCTTCATGGACTTAAAAATTGATTTATGTGGCCCATAGACTAATTAAATGAATTTAAAACACATTTAATTAAATGTAACTAATTAAATAGTTTCTAATAAATATTTTTATAAAACTTATTTATAAAAATCACTAAAGCAATAAAAGTCACAACGTTCCGCGTAAACGTACGCGATTTCACGAAAGTCTACAGTTTACGCATAAAATCATATAACACGTAAAAGCACATAATTTATATTAATTATAAATTATTTATTGTTCAAAAAATTATTTTTAATTATCACCAACGTTCGGGGATCGACTCGTGCGATTCGGTAATTCTCCGAATTACCGTTACGTGAGTGTTTGTGCAATAACTGACACAATTAATTAACCCTAATTAAATGTAATGCATGAGTGAATGTTTGAGATAACTGAGTTTGTATAAACAATGTTTGAACTAATGATGTTTGTGTTAACGGAGTTAACCTGAATTTGTCGGATGTCACATTTAACTTGCTTGTTCTCACATTTACACGTAGATGCAATAACATAGTGAATTGTAAAACCTTTAAAGACTTTGTTAAACGGTGTCAAAACCTTTGTATCTCACCAACTATTTTTAGTTGACATTTTACTTAACATGTTTCAGGTGCTCAAGTTTGATGCTTATCTTGTAAACACGTAGGATGCTTGGACCTAGAAAGACTATCAAAAATTTAACTTATGTTTCCATTTTCATTGTTGAACAATATGTTATTTCTCTTATGTTAAACCTTTAAAATTTATTAATGGAATATTTCAACTTTATTAGTCAACCTTGTGCTTTTGAACAACCGCGTCCGCCCCGACGTATAATCCGCCGTCGGTTGGGGTGTGACATTACCTAATCCTATCTCATGGTCATGTTTAGGCACAGGTTAAAGCATGTAGAATTGCCCACCACGTTAAACTAAGATTCATAGGTTTTTAGAAATCAATGGATTATGGAATGAATGGATGGAAATGAGCGTTAATTAAAGCATAAGAACTTTCGTCTAGTGGTGTCTCAACCAAGTCATTATCCCGGAAGCTAACACATAGACTAGATTCTAAACGTTTAAGCACATGAATCTCACTTAGGGGTGTATTCTCCAAGTCGCCATCGCATAGGGAAACACATAAGCAAGACTCAGTTTTCAGATTAATTAAACTAATAGTTATGGAAATTATGGATTTATGGAATGGGCGCCACCGAAACTCGGATTTATTCTCATAAAAAGAGAGTGGAGTGCCATGAAGTTTTCAAAAACCTCTAAATTTTAACTTAACGTGGTACCTATCACCCTATGTTGACAATTTCAGTATTACCGTTACCCTAAGATGAGTACCCACAAGATATCATGATTTTATTACGTGATTAATCATAAGTAACACTCACAAGTTATTTAAGCTGTTCAAATTGGCTGGGTCTACCAAAACATCACTAATTAGACGCATTTTCAATTATTTATATCATTTAAACTCAACAACCAGATCCAGTTGTAATATCATTTTCCATTTATTGTGCAAAACTTATACTTTCAAAGGACATTTTTCAAAAAAAAAAATTTTTTGTATTTTTGGATTTTTATAAAGACATAAACTAGCTAGACTAGACACTCACATACCCACACTTAAAAGACACATTGTCCTCAATGTGAAGCAAAACACACTAAAAATAAAAATGAAAAAATAAAAACAGGAAGCGACTTAGCTGGTAAGGTAGATGCAAACAATTGTATCCAGCTTCGTTCTTCCTCGTGTGCACCGTATAGCATTTCGGTCGCGGTTGCACACACTTCTGGGTTGCCTTTACAAAGTGATAGAAGCATTCGTCCCCGCCCGAATGGAGATTGAGTACGGGTAAGACTAACAATACCTGCAAAATAAACTTCACAACAAACCCGCAGCATTAAACTGACACAAATAAAAGATTCACTGACTCAAACTGACTCATAATGACTCTGGATAAATATGCAAGGATACGTACCTGATGGGTGGCGAACACATAGACATGAATGCCACGGCAAGGTGGATCATCGGTTACGAACGGTTTCTACTTTCCCATGGTCGGTGGAGTCGGTGAATGATATGAGATGGATGATTATGGATGATGATGGATGGATAGATTGATGATAGGTGATGATTATGGGGAGAGTGGTGATTGATGGAGATGATGATGTGTGACGGTAAATGGTGGTAAGAATGGTGATCGGTGTTGGTAACTGTGACAATCGTCAATTTAGCATACGTTAAATTCCATACTTTGCCAAGTCTACGCATGATTTTATGTGCTCAAGTAGAAATATAGCAAGTTGTGATGTACTTTATGAATGAACAATTCAAGAAACTAAGAAAAGTAGTGCATCGACGATAAGTAATAGAGCTACGAGTAAACAAGTATGTTTGATATTAAATCAAAGCCCTAATGATCCATTACGACACAAAATGTATCGTAGAGATTTATTCGGGAGAGTCCGAATCAAGAGATGAGCCAAGGCATACATCAAAACAATACACATTCATAGGAATGTAAAGAGAAATGAGTTATGATAAGTAGAAAATATGAGTACCTAATCAAACTCAATGTGTTTAGGAATACACTTGATTAATTATAGTAAGGATGGTATAAACTATATATTATCTATCTATATATATATATATATATATATATATTCATATTTAACAAGTTAGATAACTATTATTAACTTATAGAATAACTAAACAAGCCATTAATCACATACTTTGCATATATGACATGAATGTTTTTTAAAATTCAAGGATGCATGGAAATGTTTATAAAAGACCTAGAATTTTTATAAAAATTATACAAGAATGCATCAAGTCTCCATACACCCACCCATTTGTCATTTTCCCACTTGTCTCCACCCCCCTCCTCCCCCTAGTTCGGCCGAACCCAATCCCCACCATCACTCCATTTGAATTTTCTTTGCACATTCATTTGACTTCACAAACTTTCATGCTAGACCAAATAATGTGGGTGTTAGGTAGGACCTCCAAGTAGTATATATACAACCCTTAGGTGAGTGAAAAGAGTTGCACCAACACCACACCACACTCTCCCTCTCCTTTGCTCTCGGCCGAAGGCACCAACACACACACACACACACTTTGTGTGTTTTGAAGTTTAGCACTTGGAATCATCCTTAGAAGCCCCATTTGGTAAGTTAATTAAGTTTGATACACTTTAGAATTCATGTTTCATGCATACACATCTTCTTATTTGCAAGAGTTCATGATTTTATGCATATATGGTAACTAGAACAAGTAAATATATACATACATCACTCACATAAAATAACACTTGGGTGATGGTGTTCTTTAAAACCCTTCACACCATTCATGTGTTATGTTAAAGGATTCATGTTCGTGAGGTTATATGATCATGTGTGACTTACCTGGCTAAGTTCAAGGTGGTGTCCTATGATTCAAGAAAACACACGAACGATTATCGTCAACATATGAACGTGAAAAGTGTTAACTAAAAGTATATATATAATCAACATATCATGTGCATGCATACATTTAGTAGAGTTCATCAAACCAAAACAAGAATCCACACACTTCAAGTAGCCATAATAACACCATAAAAGTTAGTAGAAAACCTAAAACGAAAGAACGTGAGACGAGTACGAACCGGGTAAACATGGTTAGTATCAAAGTCAAGGAAACCACCTATTTTCTACTTCTCATTAAAAATAAGCAAGATTCACGTGAAAAGGTATAGCATGATATTAATCAAGAGAGGCTAAGAGTAGATACTAATCGATGAGTTAGCATTTTTAAAGGATAACTATTCAAGAACAATTGTAACTAATGAAATGAACAAGGTAACTCGGGCGAGTATACAAGAGTACCAAGACCATGTTTTAAAACCATAAACTCATTTTATAAAGTACTATTAGTATGGTTTCAAATGCAAAGATGCCTCTTTAAAGTTCAAGACTATTTACGATAAAAAGCGTTGTATTGGTTATTTTTCGAAGAAAATACTTTCTTTATTTACTAGTAATATAGCATTTTTATACAAGTAAAGAGATTATATTTATGGAAACAAGGTATTTAGTATAAAACATTTTAGTTAAAACACACGTTCGTTATCAAAAATACGATAATTACTGAAGAGACAAAAATAAAGATTGAGGAGCTTGAGGTAATCACGGTCCATTTCTTGATACAAAAAGAGATAAAATTAGATGAGTTAAATAATAAATGAGTCAAGTCCCAAGGGATATAAGGGTGTAACATTTTAACATAAACGACGAGAGCATAATTTGGATAATAAACGCATAAAATGTTAGCAAACACGCATCCATATTTAGAGATTTTGCATAAAAGCCAAGGCTTTCCAACTTAAGAAGTGTTTACATATTTATAGCGCTCAAGTAGAACGTATCATCCTACTTAATAACTTCATTCGAGATTCAAGGTGAGTTTTCGTAGCCCTATTTTTACTTTACATTTTTTGGGGAAAAGCATGCTCGAGGTTCTAGAACCTCTATGTAGTTACGTTTACATGTGGCTAGTATTATCACTCTAAGCCCCGAAGCATTATGACAACCAATTAACTCAAGGGCCGATGGATTAATATTGATAGTACTATCGGAGTTTGACAAACTCCCATCCATGTGATGTTAAACGCGTAAATCAACAGAACTTGTGTGGATGCTTATTTCCAAATAGTAGAGGTGAATGTTCCGTGATAAGGCATTTGCAAGTAGGGGCACAAGTTCAGGTCAATAGGTTTGGTTATCGCCCATGTAATATGTATACAACTACTAGTAAAGAAAGTACGATACACCCCAGGGCTATCTACAGAGTAATTAAGATGCGCCCAGGTGCTATCTATAGTATAAGTAAAGTACAACTAAATAAGTATGATACGCTTCGTTCTATCTACTTAAAAATCAAGTAATTTCCAAGTTAAAAATCTACGAACTCACCAACCCTTTGGTTGACACTTTTTAGCATGCTTTTCAGGAAAGAAGTAACAAGTCAAGCATCATGCAAGAATAAGAGTACTTTAGAAGACCTATGCACTTAGCCGACCTAATAGGGCTAACTAGCTTAGGAAGTCAACTTGTACTCATTTTATTAATTTCCAAGAATATCGTAATATTCGATGATGTAACATGTAATTCTCTATATGAACTATGCGCTCTTGATATTCAGTATTAAGTTACATTCCTGTGTTTTCGCTTTAGCGGGGGTGTGACAGTAACCATGGGAAAACATGGAACAAAGGGTTTTTCCAGGGGGCCTCGCGTACCGCGAAATAAAATGGAACACTCCTCGCGTACCACGAGGAGTCAAAATCTCACTCGGCAATTAGTTTTGTCCCTCGCGTACCGCGAGGGATTGTGTCACACCCCAACCGACGGCGAAACGTCGGGGCGGGACATGTAGACTGTTCATGAGCACAAGGTCGACTAGATTGCAATATATTAAACATCAACTTTCATTTCAAACAAACACAACCAAAATTCAAACGAGTACATAAATTGAAACACATAAAAATCCTTATTTAAAATTAACTAGGTCCAAACTTAAATGTAGCAATTTCTTGATCACACTCACACGTTAGTACCTGAAACATGAACAAAATAAGGTCAACTAAAAAGTTGGTGAGCATACACAGGTTTGTACATAGATAGTATATGAATTGAATAACAAATCCTTTACAAATCATGATAAATAAGGCATTTATAGGGAGCAACTATTGTGTAACTAAAGTACAATCGAACCTTTGTAACTAGCATGCAAATTGTATTGTCGGTAACAATCACCCCAATCTGGGTGGGTTTGTCAGACTCAATAGATCTATCATTGAAAACCGTCGGCTTGAATAGTTAATGATTGCACATAAATCGCACACAAAAGTTAGCACAAATAACACTCGGGCATAAAGCTCAAATTGCACACATGAATGTAAATAGGATTTGTACTTGTGTTGTTTGTGTAAATGTAAACATATAATTTGTATATAGTTCATGTTTCACCCCAAAAGTGTAAAAGAGTAAAAAGGGGCTATGAAATACTCACTTGATTCAATGTATAGCTAGCACGCGAAAATGAATAATAAGATTGATCCTTGCAATTCACCACGTTAACCTAGTGTGCAAAGCATATGGATTTCCAATCACTATCGTATAAAATAGAATTGGTCTAAGTGTAGAATGGGATTGGACGTGTGTACAACGAGTTGTGTTTGTGGATTTGTATTTAAAACGGGTGTTGTATAAATTAAGAGATTCAAAATAAATAGTAAACAAAAATTGATTGAATTTACGTCGATTTGGAAATAACTAAATAAATTAATTAATTATTATTTATTTAGTTAGAAAATAGTGTGGAAATTATATTTAAATATAAATTAAATAAATAATTTTCACGTTACTTATTTATTTAGAGAATGTGTAAAGTAATATTTATGTATAAAAATATACATTTAAAATATACATTTATTATAAAAATGAGTTTTTGTTTATTTCTAAAATAAAGTTATCAACTTTATAAATTTAGGTTTAAAAAAAAAGAGATATTTTATAAATTAACTATTTTTATTTGGAAATTTATTTACTTGAAATAAATAAATAAAGATTTAAATTTTTTTCTTTTTTTTATTTTAAAATAATTAGCATACAATTTTTAAACAAAGAAATTCAAAATAAATTGAGTTTATGTCGAAAATTGGCGATTCCAGTTACATTCTGTTCTAAATGTTTCAAGGTTTATAAAAATAATTTTTTTATAAATTTTCGAGTTATAAAAGTCGCTCAAAAAAATAAAAGCAGGCCACCCGGCTCGAACCCGGGTGGTTCCTGTGTTTGTTCTTGTGGTTTACCGCTGGACCAGAGGGGGTTATTCGTGTACTTGATCGGTCCGGTAGCTATTAACACGGAAAGGGGAGAAGACCAGTTTCGGTCAGGCCACGCGTAAAAAGAAAACATCCGGCCGCTGTGGCTTGTGGGTTTCGAACCCACGCCACCTGGTTCGGCGGTGCAGTGGCTTACCGGGCGGACCAGGTGGTTTCGCTGGTATGTAATGAAACGAAAAACATAAATACGCAAAAAATAAAATCCCAACCCCAAATCGAATCGTATAAACCCTAGCCTTCCAATTGGGTTTGATACCCTCTGCTATTACGAATTGGAAGATGGCTTTCAAATGGCATGACGAGACGAATCAAATGACATAATACTTACGTGTTTTGATTGTGTAACGAGTGTGGACGAGTACGACTTTGGTTCGACTGTTCTTGAGGATCGATCGGGCTCCAGACGTGCAATGAGGTGCGAATGGAGTTTCAGGGAGTTCGTATGTGATTATGAGGATGCGTATGAATGATTTAATTTGGTAGTTATTATCTCAATCTCTCAATTTGATTTTTAAAATTGGACCGAGAAAGTCGCGATAGTAGTTAGACGATAATTCGACGAATTGGAGTTGGATTGGGTCTGGATAATGGTCTAGGTACACTTGAGATCGACAGGGGAATGGATTTTGGGATTAGAACGCGTTAATTACTTGAATTTTGGATCGGATTTCATCCTAGTTTGGCTTGAAAAAAATCAACTGAAATCAAGATTCGGATTGGTATGATTTTTGGGTCTGGACATGATCGATTCGTTGTTTATGCGTGACATGGAACCCACTGGACTCAATTGGACTCGTTTCCGGGCTTGAATTGCATGAATTCGGCCCTGTTTGACTTTTGAAAGTCAAACGGGTCAATTTTTTTTGAGTTCTTGGGCTGATTGACTTTGAGAAGTCCAAATTGAACTATTTTTCTTGATTTGTGGTCAACATTGAGTCAAATTCCAAGATAGTTTATATATATATATATATATATATTTTTTTTTTGTTATAAAAATTTTGATTATTTTTAATCATTTTATAAAAATGAATTGTGTATTTATATATATAAATGCGGAATATATAAACAAGATCGAAACGAAAAATGTCATTATTGAAAAAGAAAAAATACAATACTCGGAAAAAACTGTAACGTTACAGTCTCCCCTTGTTAAGGAAATTTCGTCCCGAAATTTAACTAGTGGGTGCAACTGAATCAGGAAAAAGATGAGTTTGGATTCTTCATGAGTTTGGATTGTCGGTTTGAGGAGTATAGCTGATAATCAAATCTAGGTCTAAAGCTCATGTTAGGTATGAATGATATTAACGGATTTTAGTTTCAAGTGAGTTAAGGAGAGATCTGTCGAAGAATTTAAGGTGAAATGCGTTACTTGGAACGAATTTGATGGGAATTTTGATATTTAGGGTTTGTTTAAGATGTAGTCTAATATGCTCAAAATTATCAGTCTTTCACGAACATTGGTCAAGGTCAGAATATCCTAAAACTTCTCATGATACGAACAACGCTACTACTGACAACATGACAGGAACACTTATATATAGGAAGTACCAGCGGCGTATCCACCATGCCCTTCTCATATCACATTAGTTTCGTTGTTATATATCATGATAGGTTTTAGGTCATAACACACGACAGAATTCGCTATGTTTTCCATGCGCTGATTTTTATAATTCCGTGTGCACCCGTAATTACTCAAATCATCGCATGGTCCGTATAGATCATTCTGTTGTGTGCGGGTCAAGAGGAGGCACAAATTCACTTAGTTCATGTATGTTGTTTTCACATATAAGTTGCTAAAAAAAGTAACTATGTCCTTAAGTAGGCAGGTCAGTTAGCAACTAAAGAGTAATAAGGTAGTAGAACTTAAAGTTTCATGGTTTACTCGTGTTTGAACAAGAATACGTCAAACACCGAGTTGTTTTAAAGGGTTTCAGCCTCCTCGTGTTTGAACAAGAATACGTCAAACCCCGAGTAGCTTCAACGCGTTATGGTTTTCAAGTTTGGTGAAAAAGAACGTATGACCATTCTTTGTGTGTAATGTGCTCAATCATTTGTATCAATTGCAAGCAACTTAGTTTCGCGTATGATGTAAACACACAAGTTTCATGTATCATCTAGTGTCATGTAAGTTGTAATCAAATAGGTTTCACGTGTAATATGAGCAACTTGACGTCATGTATTTTGTAAAGCAATAGTGATGTAACCAATGCGGTATCATGTGTATTGTAAGAAATGAATTTCACGTATGGCGTTAAGACCTAGTATCATGTATTTTGGTAAACCAATAATCGGTCATGTGTAATGTAAGTAATGTAGTATCGTGTACTTTGTAATCAAATAAGTTTCATGTTCAATATGGTTAATCAAGTAGTGTATATAAGACAATCAATTGTTATGTATTGTGTGATCATTTTAGTATATGTATATTACAAACAGTTATGTTTCATGTATTACATAATCAATCTAGTAGAACGTGTATTGCAGAATAATCAAATTTCAAGTATCATGTAATCAGTGTAGTCTTGGGTAAACTGGTAATAACTAAGTTTCATGTATCATGTGATCGTGTTGTGTACATTGTAAATGTGCATACGTAAGTTATTGAGTTTCATGTGTGGCATATGCTAATGAGTTTTGTATGTGGTCAAGTGTTGCGGAGAAACGTGTTGTCTGGCGTTTAGGTAAAATGTGGTGGTTAGGTTCTATCTTGTTGAGGTTTTTAGGGGTGGTTGATGTCTAAGCGGTATGGATCGTCTCTTGAAGCGGCAAGTGAAAGATAACGAGGAGGTTCTGAAAACACTAAGGGAAATGTGTTTACCAATAATTGATCTTTGTTTGAAAATAGGAAATTGTAAATCGTTCTTGGTCGTAGATATATATGTAACATCCCAAATAATGACAAGACAAATAAAAAAGGGAAATAAAGTGGGCTTGGCCAAAATTTCGGCCCATGGGCCGAAAAGAAAAGGGGGAAACCCCATTACAAAACAGCAGCTTCAACCCAAACCCCTCTCATTTCATCTTCCTGCGCAAGAATACTAGAGAGAGAGAGAGAGAGCGATCGGCTTGTGAAGAAAACCGCAAGGAGAAGACTCAAGGGCTCGGGAATCATCCGACTCCACCATTTCAACGCATAGCAACAGAAATCGGGCCTGTTGAGGTAAGCATCGCCTCTGATTATGAGTCTTTGCATGTCTCGGGTTTAAATCAAATAAAGATACGATTTTTGCATACGAAACTTGAAACAAATCACGTATTTGAACTCAAGAACGATAAAGGAAGGTGTTTAACGTAAAATGCTCAAGGTTTAATCGATTGGAAATAAGTTGGCTGGAGCAAGGTTCTGGTCAGGGAAGATGCAGACCCATGACTCGAAACTATAGTTTCGATACATACAGACCCGTCGAAACTACTCTAGTTTCGATAGTCATGTTTGACTCGAAACTATCTAGTTTCGATAGCAGCCAATGACTCGAAACTACCATAGTTTCGATAGGAACTCAGGACTCGAAACTACCTAGTTTCGAGTGTCACCTTGAACCTAAACTAAGATTTTTCATAAGTTAATGACTCGAAACTACCATAGTTTCGATAGGATCTCATGACTCGAAACTACCTAGTTTCGATAGAAGGATTATGACTCGAAACTACCTAGTTTCGAGTGTAAGACCATAGCTCGAAACTACCATAGTTTCGATGCGACCCACCTCCCGAAACTACTGAGTTCAAGCATAGTAATGTCTAGTGTCATCTAGGAGCACCATCTTATGTGTATGACTTTATTATACAGATCGTGAGTGACATTAGTGAAGCCCAGTAGCCAGCTTAGTGTATTACAGAAACTACTCATCAGGTGAGTTCTATGTGCCCCTTTTTATGTTATGTGCAAATGTTTTCAAATGTTTTGGGGCTGAAGTGTATACACTAAGTGAATAAAGTTTATGAATGTTAATGTGATCATATGTGTTATACAAGTATATATATATATACCTATACACGAAAGAGAAATTATGAATAAAGAATGAAAAGCATGATTATAAAGAATGAACGAAAGTATAACACAAAATGAAAGAATGAAATCCTGCTTTATATCCATGTATATATTGCTTGCAAAGAATGAAATGAATGAATGTCATAACATATAAGAATGAAATCTTGCTTTATATCCATGTATATATTGCTTGCAAAGTACAGAAAATGTTATGGACGCTTCGATGATAACGGCTACTTCGGTAGACGGACGACCATGTGACTATTTTACAACCGGGACAAGTGCGTTCCTTCATCAGCTAGGACGTACGAATGCCATTAAAGGACGGTTGAAGCAATTGGCATATTATAGTAGAACGGTTGTATAAATAATAGTCGCATGGGAAACGGATACCTTCGGGTAGACGGGCGAATTACGGCCTACGACGGTAGGACGGTTGTAAGTCATGACGGACGGACAAAGGTTGCCGGACGGTTGTAAGAATAAAATGACGGACGACACTTGTTGCCGGACGGTTGTAAGTATAGGTGGGCCATGACGATGGACCACGGCGATTGTCTTTGTGACATTCGTAAACAAATGACGGGTTGATCACCCTTACAGAGTATGACCCATGAATGTAAATAAAGAAAGAAAAAGGGTGAATGCATATATATATTTATGTATGAAATCACCAAAAATACAGAAAAGGAAATACAGAAAAGAAAGATGAAAGAAAGGCAAAAGTTATGAATACGTATTTATATGAATGATCATACAGTAATGCATACTTATACCTATAAAGAAAAGAATGTTTACAGTAAATTGCATTAAACTAGAACTCACCAGCGTTAGCTGACTTTTAGTATACATTTCAGGTAAAGGAAGAAAAGGTCGTGCGATGGCGTGAAGGTTACCCGGCACAAGACTGACATCCCACTTTTGTTTGTTAAGACAATGTTGTGTTTTTAATTATTAAGACTTCCGCTGTTATGTAATGTAATTGAATGAAGAATGTTTTAAATTTAAGTTCAGTATTTATGGCTATGTTTATGAGTAAATCCAACAAGTGAGGTCACCCGGGAAAAGGGGCCTTACAAGTTGGTATCAGAGCAATAGTTTGAGAGATTCAGACATCCCTAAATGTCTGGACTCAAACTGATTATGGGACCAACGCACGGATGTCAGTATGGGTAACCAACGCCAACGCTAGCACGGTAAGTAAGTTATAAAGTTAATACTCTTGCATAGGAATAGATACCTTAACTTAGAACAAATAGATGTTAATGCCACGACTGATTTGAAGAGTTTCGAACCCGAAAAGCAATGTAAATTAGTAATCACAAACCGGTCACTGTAATTAAGAATTTACCTTGCTCGTACTGTTCCAAACTATGATCTGAAGAAATGACATTGATGTATTCCCTTTTTAACTATCAGGAAATTAAGAACTATGGCTGGTGGAGGAAGAACAGGACCTCGAGGCGGTCGCACTGGCCGACGAGGTAGACCTCCGTTGAACCCAAGATTTGAAGAAGAAGAGAGTGTGCACGCAGAGCACACCGAAAGTGTGCACGAAACAGAAGTGACCCCAATTATGAACGACAGTCCAGGGCCTATACAGTTGGAACCTGAAGTCAGGGATGCTATTGCCCGTGAAGTTGTGCTCACTTTGAAAAAGGTATTGCCTGATCTACTATCCGAGGCAATAAAGAAAAGTAAGGAAGAGGATGAAGGAGACAATGAAGAGAAAGTATATGACAGTGATGGGGATGAAATAAAGATTGGATCGAGCAATCGTGGGTGCACTTACAAAGGTTTCAAGGACGGAGACCCACCCAAGTTCGATGGGAGCAAAGATTCAGTGGCAACGCTTGAATGGATTGAGAGGATGAGTGCTGTAATCAACATCAGCGAGTGTCGACCAGACCAGGCTGTTAAATATGTTGCTCATTCTTTCACCAACGAAGCCTTAGGTTGGTGGAGGAACATTCAGAGGACAAAGTCCCCAAACGCTCTTGCAAGAATGACATGGGAAGAACTGAAAAAGCTGGTAATTCAAAAGTTCTGTCCCCAGAACGAAATTGATCGAGTGGAAAATGAATTCCTAAACCTTAAAGCTGGCAACAAGACACACCGCCAGTATACTTCTAGATTCAATGAGTTGGCACAACTGGTACCCCACCTGGTGGAGACAGAAGAACGAATGATCAAGTATTATGTGAAGGGCCTACCTCAAAGGGTCCGTGTCCACGTGAAAGCCAACCTACCCTCGACCTTCGAGTCGGTAGTGAATCTGAGCGGAATCGTCTACGACGATTATGCCAATGAGGACCCACCAACAGAAACCCAAAAGAGAAAGTGGGAGAACCCGTCTAGAGGCACCGGAAGAGGGAACGTAATAACTGAAAATAAGAAACCAAGGTCGGACAAATATGAAACCTGCAAAAAATGCGGAAGGAAACATTTTGGCGAGTGCCGGGTCGGCTCCACCACATGTTACAGGTGTGGGAAGGCGGGGCACTACTCTCGTGACTGCTTGAGAGACACTAAATGCCAAGTATGTGGACTGTTTGGTCACCTGGCTAAGGATTGCAGAAAAGCCAGACAATCTGGTTCGGGAAAAGAAAAGGAACAGGAACAACCAAAGACTAGGACTCGAGCTTACGCCCTGACTGAGGAGGAAGCAAGGGGAAATCCTGATGTTGTGTCAGGTACGTTCCTAGTTAATGATGAACGTGCGGCTATATTATTTGACTCGGGTGCTAGTAAAAGCTTTATATCAAATGCCTTTAGTCGAAAACTGAATTGCACTATCAACACAGTAGTAAAGGCCTTTAGTGTACAAACTGCCGTTGGTAAAAATTCGGCAGTATTCCAAGTAACAGAGGATTGCATAATAGAAATAGAGGGTCATAAATTTCCTTCTAGATTATTCCTTCTCACCTTAGGAGGATTCGATATAGTATTGGGTATGGATTGGCTAGCTGCCAACGAAGCTCAAATCATATGTAAACGTAAGAGGATACACCTCAAAGGTCCTAGCGGCAGTCCAATTACGGTTTATGGGGATTGGAATTGCACAATGCCGAACGTCATCTCGATGATTAAGGCTGAAAGTTACATGAGGCGCGGCTGCGAAGCTTATCTGGCATATGTTATAGATGATAGAGTGAAAACGAAAGAACTCAAGAATGTACCCGTGGTGTGCAATTTTCCGGAAGTATTCCCTGAGGATCTACCTGGGTTGCCACCCGATCGGGAAATAGAATTTCAGATTGATTTACTGCCAGGAGCTGAGCCCGTTGCCAAAGCCCCCTACCGATTGGCTCCGTCAGAAATGAAGGAATTGATGTCCCAACTAGAGGAACTAACCGAGAAAGGATTTATTAGGCCGAGCATCTCACCATGGGGCGCTCCGGTACTATTTGTAAAGAAGAAGGACGGCAGTATGCGCATGTGTATCGACTACCGCGAATTGAACAAGAGAACAGTAAAGAACAAATACCCACTGCCTAGAATAGACGACCTTTTTGATCAACTGCAAGGCGCGAGTTGGTTCTCAAAGATTGATCTTAGGTCGGGTTACCATCAATTGAAAGTAAGAGAGAAGGATGTACCGAAAACTGCGTTTCGTACGCGTTATGGACATTATGAATTTCTCGTGATGTCCTTCGGACTAACCAACGCACCAGCAGCATTTATGGATTTAATGAACAGAGTATGCCGACCCATGTTGGATCGATCAGTAATAGTTTTTATAGATGACATCCTCATATATTCAAAGAATGAAGGTGATCACCACTGTCACCTAAGAGAAGTATTGGAGGTGCTAAAGCAGGAAAAGTTGTACGCAAAATTCTCCAAATGCGCGTTCTGGCTTAGGGATGTCCAATTCCTAGGTCATGTAATAAACCCAAACGGCATCATGGTGGATCCTGCAAAGATCGAGACAGTAAAGGAATGGAACATCCCAAAGACACCAACGGAGATACGAAGCTTTCTAGGGTTGGCAGGCTACTATCGAAGGTTCATCCAAGATTTCTCAAGAATTGCCTCGCCGCTAACCAAACTGACACGGAAGGAAGTAAAGTATGAATGGGGTCCAACCCAAAACAACGCGTTTGAGGAACTTAAGACACGATTAACTCAAGCTCCAGTATTAACACTACCTGAGGGAAATGAAGACTTAGTAGTCTACTCTGACGCTTCAGGGCAAGGATTAGGGTGCGTACTCATGCAACGAGGAAAGGTAATTGCTTATGCATCGCGGCAACTAAAGGTTCATGAAGTTAACTACCCAACACATGATCTAGAATTAGCAGCAGTAGTTTTCGCGTTGAAAATATGGAGACACTACTTGTATGGAGTTAAATGCACCATCTACTCCGATCACAAAAGCTTGAAATACTTTTTCGAACAAAAGGAACTAAACATGAGGCAAAGAAGATGGTTAGAGCTACTGAAAGACTATGACTGTGAGATATTGTACCATCCAGGCAAGGCAAACGTAGTGGCTGACGCTTTAAGTAGAAAGGAAGAATCGGCACCTATCCGGATCAAAGCGTGTCAGTTAATTATAACGCCAGACTTAATGGGTGAAATATCAAAGGCACAAGATGAAGCATTGTTAGAAAGAAATGTGAAACGGGAAAGAATAGTAGGACAACAAGGGAACTTAGATGCGAATGCATACGGAGTACAAACTAGGTTTGGCCGGATGTGGATACCTAAGATTGGTGAGCTTAGAGCCAAAATACTCGATGAGGCCCATAAGTCTCGCTATTCTATCCACCCCGGGACAAACAAAATGTATCAAGACTTGAAGAAAGAATACTGGTGGCCTGGCATGAAGAATGATGTGACAGAATACGTGAGCAAGTGCCTAACGTGTTCTCTAGTTAAGGCCGAGCACCAGAAACCATGCGGTAAAATGCAACCTTTACCAATACCGGAATGGAAGTGGGAAGAGATCACAATGGACTTCATTACCAAGCTACCGCGAACAGTTAAAGGCAATGATACCATTTGGGTGATCGTCGACCGCTTGACAAAGAGTGCTCACTTCTTGCCAATACGAGAAACTTCTTCTTCTGAAAAGCTAGCAGAAGTATTTATCAAGGAAATTGTGAGCAGACATGGTATGCCGCTGTCGATTGTGTCTGACAGGGATACTAGATTCACGTCAAGGTTTTGGAAGAAATTCAATGAAGCAATGGGCACTAGACTGAACATCAGCACCGCTTACCACCCCCAAACCGATGGACAATCGGAAAGGACCATTCAGACCTTGGAGGACATGCTCCGGGCCTGTATCATTGACTTCGGTGGGAGTTGGGACAGCCATCTACCATTGGCAGAATTTTCATATAACAACAGCTATCACTCGACTATTGGCATGCCGCCATTTGAAATGTTGTATGGGAGGAAATGTAGGACCCCGGTTTGTTGGGGGGAAATTGGACAGAAGGATTTTGCAAGTCTCGAAGTGGTCAAAGCTACTTCTGAGAAATTTGATCAAATCAAGGCTCGTATGAAAGCCGCAAAAGACAGACAGAAATCATACGCGGATAAGAGAAGGAGGGATTTAGAGTTTCAAGTAGGGGACATGGTACTGTTGAAAGTATCACCGTGGAAAGGAATCATTCGGTTCAGAAAGCGTGGCAAACTAAGTCCAAGGTTTGTCGGACCTTTCAAGATTGTAGCAAGAGTGGGTCAAGTTGCTTACAGACTCGACCTACCCGTCGAGCTTAGTGGAATACACCCTACGTTCCACGTGTCGCACTTACGCAAGTGCCTAGCTGACGACACAACTCACATACCTTACGACGAGATCGAAGTGGATAACAGTCTAAATTATGTAGAGGAACCAATAGCCATTCTTGACCGAGCTGAGAAACGATTACGCAATAAGTCGATTCCTTTAGTCAAAATACAATGAAAACACAGAAAGGGGTCCGAGGCTACTTGGGAGAAAGAAGACGAGATGAAGGAACTGTATCCCCAGTTGTTTAACGTGTAACAGGTTTCGAGGACGAAACCTCATTAAGGAGGGTAGACTTGTAACATCCCAAATAATGACAAGACAAATAAAAAAGGGAAATAAAGTGGGCTTGGCCAAAATTTCGGCCCATGGGCCGAAAAGAAAAGGGGGAAACCCCATTACAAAACAGCAGCTTCAACCCAAACCCCTCTCATTTCATCTTCCTGCGCAAGAATACTAGAGAGAGAGAGAGAGAGCGATCGGCTTGTGAAGAAAACCGCAAGGAGAAGACTCAAGGGCTCGGGAATCATCCGACTCCACCATTTCAACGCATAGCAACAGAAATCGGGCCTGTTGAGGTAAGCATCGCCTCTGATTATGAGTCTTTGCATGTCTCGGGTTTAAATCAAATAAAGATACGATTTTTGCATACGAAACTTGAAACAAATCACGTATTTGAACTCAAGAACGATAAAGGAAGGTGTTTAACGTAAAATGCTCAAGGTTTAATCGATTGGAAATAAGTTGGCTGGAGCAAGGTTCTGGTCAGGGAAGATGCAGACCCATGACTCGAAACTATAGTTTCGATACATACAGACCCGTCGAAACTACTCTAGTTTCGATAGTCATGTTTGACTCGAAACTATCTAGTTTCGATAGCAGCCAATGACTCGAAACTACCATAGTTTCGATAGGAACTCAGGACTCGAAACTACCTAGTTTCGAGTGTCACCTTGAACCTAAACTAAGATTTTTCATAAGTTAATGACTCGAAACTACCATAGTTTCGATAGGATCTCATGACTCGAAACTACCTAGTTTCGATAGAAGGATTATGACTCGAAACTACCTAGTTTCGAGTGTAAGACCATAGCTCGAAACTACCATAGTTTCGATGCGACCCACCTCCCGAAACTACTGAGTTCAAGCATAGTAATGTCTAGTGTCATCTAGGAGCACCATCTTATGTGTATGACTTTATTATACAGATCGTGAGTGACATTAGTGAAGCCCAGTAGCCAGCTTAGTGTATTACAGAAACTACTCATCAGGTGAGTTCTATGTGCCCCTTTTTATGTTATGTGCAAATGTTTTCAAATGTTTTGGGGCTGAAGTGTATACACTAAGTGAATAAAGTTTATGAATGTTAATGTGATCATATGTGTTATACAAGTATATATATATATACCTATACACGAAAGAGAAATTATGAATAAAGAATGAAAAGCATGATTATAAAGAATGAACGAAAGTATAACACAAAATGAAAGAATGAAATCCTGCTTTATATCCATGTATATATTGCTTGCAAAGAATGAAATGAATGAATGTCATAACATATAAGAATGAAATCTTGCTTTATATCCATGTATATATTGCTTGCAAAGTACAGAAAATGTTATGGACGCTTCGATGATAACGGCTACTTCGGTAGACGGACGACCATGTGACTATTTTACAACCGGGACAAGTGCGTTCCTTCATCAGCTAGGACGTACGAATGCCATTAAAGGACGGTTGAAGCAATTGGCATATTATAGTAGAACGGTTGTATAAATAATAGTCGCATGGGAAACGGATACCTTCGGGTAGACGGGCGAATTACGGCCTACGACGGTAGGACGGTTGTAAGTCATGACGGACGGACAAAGGTTGCCGGACGGTTGTAAGAATAAAATGACGGACGGCACTTGTTGCCGGACGGTTGTAAGTATAGGTGGGCCATGACGATGGACCACGGCGATTGTCTTTGTGACATTCGTAAACAAATGACGGGTTGATCACCCTTACAGAGTATGACCCATGAATGTAAATAAAGAAAGAAAAAGGGTGAATGCATATATATATTTATGTATGAAATCACCAAAAATACAGAAAAGGAAATACAGAAAAGAAAGATGAAAGAAAGGCAAAAGTTATGAATACGTATTTATATGAATGATCATACAGTAATGCATACTTATACCTATAAAGAAAAGAATGTTTACAGTAAATTGCATTAAACTAGAACTCACCAGCGTTAGCTGACTTTTAGTATACATTTCAGGTAAAGGAAGAAAAGGTCGTGCGATGGCGTGAAGGTTACCCGGCACAAGACTGACATCCCACTTTTGTTTGTTAAGACAATGTTGTGTTTTTAATTATTAAGACTTCCGCTGTTATGTAATGTAATTGAATGAAGAATGTTTTAAATTTAAGTTCAGTATTTATGGCTATGTTTATGAGTAAATCCAACAAGTGAGGTCACCCGGGAAAAGGGGCCTTACAATATAAAGTAATGAAAACTTTTGAGTTAAATAATCTAATAAATAGATAATTTATAGGAAAATCTTTTACTTTAATTTTTTTTTTATTATTAATAAGAGAATATTTTTAAGAGGAATTATTGGCTAAACCAGTAGTCGTATATTAATCTAGCCAGTGCTTAGAAATAATTACTTTAAAGAGGAAAAATCATAATTGTTTATCAATCCGAAATAATATTTTTATAAGATTGGTTGTATTAAGTTCCCTTACACAGTGAAAATGTTTATGGAAAAATTTATATTTCTGGTATTCTCTAAAAGTTTGATAAATGTTTGGTTTGAAATTAACAAGGTTGTTTAAATCTAATAGGATGAGTTGTTTACGAAGGAGATTGTCGGTAGTGTACTAAATCGTATTGAATGAAGAAGGTGATACTTGGAAAATATTGATGAAAATGTGATGGATGAAATTCACATTCAACGTATAATAACTTTAGAGTTGGAATATATAAAATTGATTAAATACTGAAATGTTTAACCATTACTCAAAACATAGGGGAATGGTTCTCAAATTGAAAATTTAAAGACAATAAATAGAAATTTCTGCTAACGCCTCTGATAGTTTCCCACTAGAAGGAAGATAATCACCAAGACGAGCACCGCTATGGCCACTCGGGTAGCCGATCTGGTTTCAGCTCTAGCTGTTTCCGTGCGATTCTCCAGTACTTCTTTTTCGAGAATGGAGATTAACTCCTTTTGGTACCCTAATTGGTTTGCTAGGCTATCCATTCTTTGTCCTTGCAAGTCGTGCCTTATCTCATGCTCCATCCTTTGCCTCTCGAACTCTGAGGTCCTCACATATTGGTGAACATCATCGATTGGAATTCCCATAGCACTAGTGGGTGCCATGGTATGCCTTACCCAAGGGTTAGGATGATACAGGTCGGGCACCAGATACGGGTCTCTTAATGGGGGTGATCTAGGTGTTCGAAGTCTTGGGCCGGTGTTCCTAGTCGAATCTGCCCTTACATCAAACCTTGGCATGGCATCTGGGGGTGGTGGTGACCGATACACGGGTGACCTGATGACTTCTTCCCAATCCGACTCTGCTCCGGGACGGTATACCGGGGAGGAGGGATAGTAGGAGTCCATGTCTAGCACAGAAATAATGAAAAGGTTGTAAGTGATAATAAAATATTGAGTGTTAGACATAGGAGTTCTCATAAGTTCAGATTTTGACTAGTCATAACACCGAGCCTTCACAATAGTATTTTAGAAATACACTTGACCTATAAGCAATGCATCCCTGAGGAGAATTCCTAGGAAAGAGGGGTGGGTCACTAAGACACACTTAAGTACCTTGTCTTTCCTTAGTCAGAATCCTTCATGGGCCTACACACTCTTCCAGCCATCATGTATTAATAGTACTATTGTTGGGCTCATGGTCATGATGAGAATTGTTGTGGACTGGGCTTTGAGGCCCAAAAATGAGGTTTATTTATTGTAGCGGCTTCTCATTCTTGGAGGATATATGGGCTTCTTAGTTTATTATTAATCGGTATTAGGCCCAATAGTTTAAGCCTTTGTTTACATAAAGTGATGGTATCATGTGTGTGAGTTCAAAGGTGTATGGAGATTTTGGTGTGTATGTGTGTGTGTTTAACTTAGGATAACACTTTAGTGAAACACATAGGTAGCATGTAAACAGTAATGAATGTAAGCATAAGAGTTATCAAGTAGTGTGACTCATAAACTATCAAGTATTGTAACATGTATTGAAATTACTCTAGATAACATGTAAAATATTCACATAAGAAGTAATCATGTAACATGTAATAGCATGGCATAGTATGGGTGTCCTAAGGTTATAGTCTAGGTCAAGAGTGTCTAATAACCTAATTCCCTATAACCATGGCTCTGATACCAATCTGTCACACCCCAACCGACGGCGGAAACGTCGGGGCGGGACATGTAGACTGTTCATGAGCACAAGGTCGACTAGATTGCAATATATTAAACATCAACTTTCATTTCCAACAAACACAACCAAAATTCAAACGAGTACATAAATTGAAACACATAAAAATCCTTATTTAAAATTAACTAGGTCTAAACTTAAATGTAGCAATTTCTTGATCACACTCACACGTTAGTACCTGAAACATGAACAAAATAAGGTCAACTAAAAAGTTGGTGAGCATACACAGGTTTGTACATAGATAGTATATGAATTGAATAACAAATCCTTTACAAATCATGATAAATAAGGCATTTATAGGGAGCAACTATTGTGTAACTAAAGTACAATCAAACCTTTGTAACTAGCATGCAAATTGTGTTGTCGGTAACAATCACCCCAATCTGGGTGGGTTTGTCAGACTCAATAGATCTATCATTGAAAACCGTCGGCTTGAATAGTTAATGATTGCACATAAATCGCACACAAAAGTTAGCACAAATAACACTCGGGCATAAAGCTCAAATTACACACATGAATGTAAATAGGATTTGTACTTGTGTTGTTTGTGTAAATGTAAACATGTAATTTGTATATAGTTCATGTTTCACCCCAAAAGTGTAAAAGAGTAAAAAGGGGCTATAAAATACTCACTTGATTCAATGTATAGCTAGCACGCGAAAATGAATAATAAGATTGATCCTTGCAATTCACCACGTTAACCTAGTGTGCAAAGCATATGGATTTCCAATCACTATCGTATAAAATAGAATTGGTCTAAGTGTAGAATGGGATTGGACGTGTGTACAACGAGTTGTGTTTGTGGATTTGTATTTAAAACGGGTGTTGTATAAATTAAGAGATTCAAAATAAATAGTAAACAAAAATTGATTGAATTTACGTCGATTTGGAAATAACTAAATAAATTAATTAATTATTATTTATTTAGTTAGAAAATAGTGTGGAAATTATATTTAAATATAAATTAAATAAATAATTTTCACGTTACTTATTTATTTAGAGAATGTGTAAAGTAATATTTATGTATAAAAATATACATTTAAAATATACATTTATTATAAAAATGAGTTTTTATTTATTTCTAAAATAAAGTTATCAACTTTATAAATTTAGGTTTAAAAAAAAAGAGATATTTTATAAAGTAACTATTTTTATTTGGAAATTTATTTACTTGAAATAAATAAATAAAGATTTAAATTTTTTTCTTTTTTTTTATTTTAAAATAATTAGCATACAATTTTTAAACAAAGAAATTCGAAATAAATTGAGTTTATGTCGAAAATTGGCGATTCCAGTTACATTCTGTTCTAAATGTTTCAAGGTTTATAAAAATAATTTTTTTATAAATTTTCGAGTTATAAAAGTCGCTCAAAAAAATAAAAGCAGGCCACCCGGCTCGAACCCGGGTGGTTCCTGTGTTTGTTCTTGTGGTTTACCGCTGGACCAGAGGGGGTTATTCGTGTACTTGATCGGTCCGGTAGCTATTAACACGGAAAGGGGAGAAGACCAGTTTCGGTCAGGCCACGCGCAAAAAGAAAACATCCGGCCGTTGTGGCTTGTGGGTTTCGAACCCACGCCACCTGGTTCGGCGGTGCAGTGGCTTACCGGCCGGACCAGGTGGTTTCGCTGGTATGTAATGAAACGAAAAACATAAATACGCAAAAAATATAATCCCAACCCCAAATCGAATCGTATAAACCCTAGCCTTCCAATTGGGTTTGATACCCTCTGCCATTACGAATTGGAAGAGGGCTTTCGAATGGCATGACGAGACGAATCGAATGACATAATACTTACGTGTTTTGATTGTGTAACGAGTGTGGACGAGTACGACTTTGGTTCGACTGTTCTTGAGGATCGATCGGGCTCCAGACGTGCAATGATGTGCGAATGGAGTTTCAGGGAGTTCGTATGTGATTATGAGGATGCGTATGAATGATTTAATTTGGTAGTTATTATCTCAATCTCTCAATTTGATTTTTAAAATTGGACCGAGAAAGTCGCGATAGTAGTTAGACGATAATTCGACGAATTGGAGTTGGATTGGGTCTGGATAATGGTCTAGGTACACTCGAGATCGACAGGGGAATGGATTTCGGGATTAGAACGCGTTAATTACTTGAATTTTGGATCGGATTTCATCCTAGTTTGACTTGAAAAAAATCAACTGAAATCAAGATTCGGATTGGTATGATTTTTGGTTCTGGACATGATCGATTCGTTGTTTATGCGTGAGATGGAACCCACTGGACTCAATTGGACTCGTTTCCGGGCTTGAATTGCATGAATTCGGCCCTGTTTGACTTTTGAAAGTCAAACGGGTCAATTTTTTTTGAGTTCTTGGGCTGATTGACTTTGAGAAGTCCAAATTGAACTATTTTTCTTGATTTGTGGTCAACATTGAGTCAAATTCCAAGATAGTTTATATATATATATATATATATATATATTTTTTTTGTTATAAAAATTTTGATTATTTTTAATCATTTTATAAAAATGAATTGTGTATTTATATATATAAATGCGGAATATATAAACAAGATCGAAACGAAAAATGTCATTATTGAAAAAGAAAAAATACAATACTCGAAAAATAGTGAACGTTACAGATTGGCCTTCCGATCTCACGTACCGCGAAGCACCGTTGGTAACAGAAAGTTAAGAATTTTTTTCTTATTTTATACTTAGAATATTTTTGCCCTTTTTAAAAACTTTCTTTACCCAAATTCCTTAAAAACTCATTCCATGCATAAAAACATATGTAAACATACCTGGAACTTCGTTCCCGGTGATTTTTATCACCGAATCAAGCGCGAATCCCTGCAAGATACAACATACACAAACACAGTACCGAAAAACACATAAAATGACACTGACACGGACCACGTAAGCATACACACTCTACATCCCGGGCAAGTAGCAAGCCTATCAGGAGGCTTCTCCTTGATCTCCTAACCGGAATCGCCTTCATCCTCCGCGGTCTACCGGCTGTGCACAAACTCATCCCATGCCTACCATTCTCAAACCTCGAACTCATATCACATTTTTCACACCGATCTTTCCACCACAGCTTAAATCTACCCGGTCCAAAAATAAGGTAACTCAAATAGCCAAGCAATTTACTCTCCCTAAACATCCCCACACTTGGGGTTTGCACTACCCTCACCCTAGATGAAACTATTAACGCACTAGTTCTCTTACGGGGTGGCCTAGACCTAGGAGGGCTGGAACTAAGGGTCGGCTCAACACTCACCCTCTTAGAATGCACGGTTGGGATGAGTGGCGGTTCAGGAACGGGATTAACTATGGATATTATCTCTAAACCTCCACCGGGATCTTCGGGATCCTTAATACTCTCCACTATTGGTGCCTCAAAAACCATCTGCTCCACTTGTGCTAATATTTCACTTAGGCTATAAACATCATCTTCAGCACTTAGGAACGAGGAACCTACCAATTTCTTTTCAAATTCCTCTAACCAATCTGGAGGCTCCTCTCTAATTTCTCCTACCAATCCATCAACAACATCCACTATCGGATTAGAGTCCCAATAATCGTCTATGGAGGAATCAAGCATGCACACGGAGTGGCTATGCTCTCCAACATCCTTCACCGACGTAGTGGCATCGAATACGACCGACTCATCCCCCCCCACGAAGTGTGAGTTTCCCGTCAAAGACATCAATCCCTGCCTTGGCGGTGTGTAAAAATGGGTGCCCGAGGATGAGTGGGACTCCATCGTCTACTTTCATATCTAGAATGACGAAATCCACGGGGAATACAAATTTGCCTACTTTTACTAACAGATTCTCCACAATTCCCTGCGGATACTTGACTAAACGGTCAGCTAAGGAAATGCTCATGCGCATCGGCTGTGGTTCGCCTAGGTCTAGCTGCTTGTATAAGGAATATGGCATTAGATTGATGCTAGCACCCAGATCGGCCAACACGTGGTACAAAGGCAAACTGCTTAGGTGACATGGGATCGTGAAACCACCCGAGTCTCCGAGTTTCTCTGGCAGTTTGTTCTGCACCACCGCAAAACATTTCTCACTAAGTGAGACTTTAGAGACCTCCTCAAGCTTCTTCTTGTTGGAAAGAAGATCTTTAAGGAACTTGCCATACTTTGGCATGCGCCGGAGGGTCTCTATAAGCGGAAGATTAACCTTTAGTTGTTTGAACAAGTCAAGGAAGTGACTGTGTTCTCTGGCTTGCTTGAATGGCAGCAAACGTGCTGGATAGGGAACACGAGTCAGGTCAATCTCGGGGGTCTGCATCTCCGCCCCTTCTTCTTCTCCTCTGCCTTCTAGGCAGGCACCTCAACTACTATATCCTCGTCTACCTGCTCCTCGGCCATCTTGGCATCGATCTCAGCTAATCGAGACTTCTAGTCAATCTTCTTGACCTCCTCAGGTGACGGAATGTTGTACAAACTGGAGTGGGAGTCATCCTCTACAACCTCTTTCTCCTCCACACTCCTGACCGACACGGCCATCACTGACGCTTTGGAGCCTGAAGATTGACCTCCCTGTCGATCCTTTAGACTCTTAGCGATGTCCTCTACTGTGTGTTTCATATCATGGAATGCCGACTGTTGATTCTTCAATATAGCGTCGTGGCTATCCAATCTCAGCCTAGCATCCCTGTCCTGCTGGACTAGGTGGGCAAGCAAATGTGTTTGCGTCTCAAGCATCTCCTTTATCGTGGTTGTGTTGCCACTGCTTCCCGTGCTAGGTCCTGTATCTCCTCCTCCATGCTGCTGCTGCTGGCGACCATTAAACCCAGTGGGTTGTTTCCAGATCTCCATCCCGAGCCAAATGAATTGTAATTGTTATACCCTCGGTTCTGGTATTGGTTACCAGCATAGCTCACCTGCTCCTGATTATTCACTAGGCAATCACGGGTGTCCCCTACACACTTGACACCACTAAGCACTGAGCTTCAGCTCCTTAATCTCATTAGTCATAGAGGCGAGGGCAGCATCCACACTAGAATCAGGAGTGACCTGATGCACACCTCTAGGAGCGAGGTGGGTGGTCTAGCACTAGGAATGGAAGTCCCAGTAGATGGATACTACTGTTCGGCTTAAGCGAAGCTCTCGAACATCTCCTCACACTCAGCTGGCTCGAGTTTCTCCATGATATGGCCTCCCGCAGCTGTTTTGAACATTTGCTGCTTCTTGAAAGTGAGACCATTATAGAATTTCTCCACTATCGCCCAGTCAGATAGACCATGCTGGGGACATCGGCTCAACAACATGTTGAACCGGTCCCAGGCCAAGTAATAAGGCTCGTCGGGATCCATCCGGAAGGAGTGGATTTAATCCCTGAGGCGAGCGGCCCTGGAAGGTGGATAGTACTTCTTATAGAACTTGGCCTGAAGATCCTCCTAGGTGGTGATAGAATTCTCAGGAAGGTTGTCATGCCAAGAAGATGCACGCCCAGAGAGTGAGAATGGAAATAAACGTAAGTAAATAGCGTCTTCAGATACACCTGTGATATTAAAGGTATCACATATACGAACAAAGCGAGATAGGTATCCGGGTGCATCCTCATCCTCAAGGCCATGGAACTGAGTAGCATGAGTGATCGTACTCATGACAAGCGATGGGATCTGCCAGGAATTGGCATTTGGAATGGCGGGGCGGAGATCTCGCGCTCGTGACCCCATCACTGGCCCTCTGGTGTACTGTACGGCTCGCTGGAGGATCAGTATCACCCATAGTAGGAAATGGAATAGGGCTAATAGGACGTACCTGGTTTTCATACAACTGTTTCAAACGCTCCCGAAAGTCGCGGGTGTGCTCGTGAAGCTCTTGCTCGGGCTCTAAGAAAGCAGAATAATATGGTGATCCTTGCGAGCGAGTGTTGTGCATAAACAGAAAGAATCAAGAACAGAAAAAGAAACAGAAACTTAAGAACAGAAAGACTCGATTCTAACTTAGACACACAGAAAGCACGTAGGACAAGCACACAAGACAGACTCAAAAAAAACCAAAAAAATCAAACAAAGAACTAGTCAAAGCTAATATTGCTATTGCCAAGTGTCCCCGGCAGCGGCGCCAAAAACTTGATGTCATCGAGACAGTCTATAAAAACTAACTACAAACCTAACCTAGACTCCTAAGCAATAAAGGAAAACCTATGAACTAAACCGCACTGATAGGCAAGTGGACCTATCGAGTGTAGCACAGCTTAATGGTAAACCGAAATATCGAACCATAGAGACACTGAATAACAAAACAGACTCTGACTCGGACTAAAGATTTGATTGAATTGGGGGGTTTACTACACTACTTATTATCACTAAAGACTACAATAAACTAAGGACTGTTCAACTATCAGGGGAAAACTAAGGTGAAATCAGGAATAGGAAGAACACTACCTAGGTCGGAATCCTACGTGCAATTCTGGAAACTATGATGGATCTGGGATTTTAAGGATAACTGCTAAAGACAACCTAGTGGATCCCTAATCACTCTCAGTGTGTCACCAACTAAGGTACCTAAAGTGTACTAAACTCACCAGATTGTTGGATCACTTCTCAGGTATTTCCAACTATGATGTTGTACCCTAATGGATGGATTACCTCTCAGTCTCACCGTTCACAATACACTCAAAGAATGTACGAAGTAATCTTATAATAACAACTATGATTCAGAATAGCAACAGATCACTAGACACCTTATACTAACGCCCTATCAGACTGTTAGCACTCAGATTCCTAATGATGAAGACTAACCGACTAATTCTCACCTATCGGGTATTGAACTAGGATACACACTCAACTCTAATCAGCAATCAAATACAATCCCTATGGTCACTACGTCTAGCAAACCATCGAAATCACAAACCCTAAGATCTATGACCTAGATACGCTAATCAAACTGGCAGACAACCACAATCAACGTAAGGAATCAAAATCAATCACAAGAACAGAATTATAGCATGCATATACATCATAATTATTATACTAAGATCGTTTACAAAATCATAAAATCATCATACGAATCCAAAACCAACAAAAATTGAAACTTTAACAAGTAATCATCGTTAACCTAGGCAGTATTAATGTTTAGCCTACAATCATGTTCAAAACATTCAAAACAGAAGATTCAAACAAAGACATAGTTCAACAATGCAATCAAAGACACAAAGATGAAGAATTGGAAACCGAACAAGCTAATCACAACGAACCCGAATCCAAAGATTCAAGCTTTACACTTCAATTGCTCTCCAAACTCTCAAAATCGCCTCTCTTACTCCTCTGGACGGCTAGAATATGAACTCCTCGCATAATGGGATTACAATTTGATTAAATTAGGTTTTTACAAAATTTTCCCGGAATAAGACTCTCCCGCGTACCACGAGAGAGTTAGGCAAGCCCCTCGCGTACCGCGAGGGCCAAAACAGTCGGGTCCGATTTCTTCTTCCTTTGCATACCACGGAGGAATCTTCTAGTTATCTCGCGTACCGCGAGAACCTGAATTTCTATATTTTTCACTTTTGATCCTCAGACTTTATTCTCGTGCTCGGTTTCTTTAGGTTTTCACTTGTAATCATCATGAGCACATGAGAACATAACAAAGACTCAATAGATACAAAACGACTCAAAACAAATACAAAACTAAGTAAAACGACACTAAAACATAGGAATAAAGATGTGTGCTTTGCACAACATCAAATATTCACTTTTGATAATAATTTAAAAATAAATTTGAGTTATTAGTAAATAATGAAGAATTAATTTGGTAAAATGTTTAGTTTTGTAATTTTTCAAAAAAGCTAAGCAAAATAAAATAATAGATTTAAATATGATTTTGGGGGGAAAAGTTATGAGGATGAATATGGTGATGACAAGTGACAAAAGATTTTGTTTTTTTTTATTATAATAGAGATTCATGGTTGGAAGCCACTAGCATCATGCATTGAAGGTGAGTGTTGAATAAACCCCAAAAATTTTGGCCATTTGAATAACTTTCTTTGCGATAGTTATTTTAATGTTATTTTTTTTAACGGCTAACACATATTCATTTATATATTACTAAAGATTAAAAAAAACTTGAATGAATAATACTATCTGCTAGCATCAACCCGGTATTGGCCTGCTTTTGTTAGTGGACCACGTAGCACATGACCCTCCATTTGAATACATGTCTCTATCTATGTGTTACCATCGAAATAAGTCTATAAAGACAGAACACTAAAGTACTAAACCAAAAGAAGAGAGAAGAACACTCATAGACAGAGAAGGGAAAAGTCGACGACGGTGGCCGCTTGCTAAAGTTTCGTCCGCGTGTGGTTCTCGGTGATGACAGAGAGGCGAGGTGAAATAGATGACATTTTCCAATGGCCGATGTTCTATACATACTTCTGCCACGCATTTTGTTTCAAGTAATCCCTCTTCTTTCTCTTCAACCAGTATATAGAATTGTTACCGTTGTTTTACTGTGACGAAACGAACCTCCTATGAACGAATTAGGTGACCCGATACCCTTCATGAAGCGTGAAGGTATTCAACTAGTTAAGTTTATAGTTTATCATCAAACATCTGTATAAAACAGAAGCTTTCATCATTTTTATGATAACTTTGACGTTAAACTCGAAAGTTTGATCGTTAAGTGTTGTTCTTTGTCCGTGATCGGCTTTGAAGTATCAATCAAATATAAAGAGTTTATGTGTTTCTAATTATTTAAGACTAGTTAGGGTAAGCAGGATGTCGAACCATGAAGAGTTGATAGTTGAAGAAAAATGAGAATCGATTACAAAGACATCATGTAAATAGAATTGTTTGATTGATTGTTACTATAAACTTTTGCATACAATTATGAGCACTAACGATTTAATTACATAAATGGAAAGAATGAACACAACCAAGCTTAAGTTTGATTTCACAATTAGTAAATGAGTTCTCTACTAAATTAGAAGATCACATAGATATGATCTTGGTTATAACATGATGTTGAGAACCAACCACATCTCTAAAATTTAAAGTAATGTAAAAAAATTACTTTTTCACTCTATATCTAACTCCCTGTCTACATCTCATATCCCTTAAAATCATTCACATCAGGTTTATCATAATCATTCCTATAATTTAACTGAAAATCAACATTTTCTAAATTTAACTATCATTTTCTAAAAACTTCTCAAAGCATTCACATCAAGATCTCTATATCCATCTTCATCTTTATTATTTAAAGTTATATTTTATTTTGAACCTACATTAGAATCTCTATATACATTTCTATCCTTAAATTTAATATTTTAGTAAATAGAAATTCTCTAAATATAGAGATTCATTTTCATCAATCTATATATTTTTTGTGAGTGTGTAGGAAAAAGAAAAAATAATAAAAGAAATGTTTGTGAGTGAAATAGAGATAAAAAATGAGAAGTGGGAGATTAAAACAAATTTAAAGATAAATTCAAAAAAGTTTATTAGTTAAATTATATAGATGGAGATGAAGAAGCTTATGTGAATGCTCTCAGAGCATTCACAACAGTTTTCCTATATTTATGTGAATGAGTTCCCTATATTTTAGGGATGGTTTAAAGTGGTTGTAAGTAGAGGAGATATAAAATGTATAATTTTTTGTATATATGGGGAAAAATGTTCACTTGCATAAATTTTTCAATATATTTTGAAATGGTTGTGAGTGAAGGAAAAAAAAAGGTAATGTATAAAAAAATATTATTATTTAATTGAAAAGAAGAAAGAAAATACAGTGATTTTAGTATAATTATGGGGATATGGATAAGGATGTTGATGTAATTATGTGAGTGAGTTTTGTATATTTTAAGAAATGATTTAAAGTGGTTGTGAGTGGAGGAGAGAGAAAATATATAAGATTTTTGTAAATATAAGGATAAAAGTAGTGGTTTTTAGTATAATTATAAGGATAAGGATAAGGAGAGAGAAACGTAAAGATAAAAGGTAGAAAAGTGGTGTTTTTTAGTGTAATTATAAGGATATGGATGCGGAATATAAAGAACGAGCTGGGAATGCTCTAAATGCTCTCACATCTCATTCCTCATCCCTATCTCTATATTATTATTTTTTATTTATTTATCTAGAGAACTAACTTTAATATGAGAACTATAGAACTCCTCATTAAAGGAAAAAAAAATCATAACTCAAAATATAAATTAAAAACTAAAAAAGTTGTTCGGAGACAGGTCGTCCTCGTTCAAAAAAATATAAAAATAAAAAAAATTATAAGGATAAGAATACAGAATATATTTTAAGTTATGATTATCAATACGTCATTATGTCGTGTTTATTTTTATCTATGTTTTGATAAAAAAAAATTATAAGAATTTTAGTCATATTGTATAAATATTTTTGTAAACCGAAAACGACTTAGTTTTTATAATATTTATACTGAAAGCAACATGTATATTTGAATTTATATAAAACAATATGTATATATATAAAATAACATTGTAATATGAAAAACTAAAAAAATAATAAAATAATAACTTTGGGAGTGAATAATAGCGCCATTAATTTAGGGGGTTAGGTAAGAACTTTAAAACTTATAAAGCTACTACTACTGTTACTGATACTGCTACGACAACCACCACAAACACTAATACTACTATGACGACCACCACGACTACTACCACTACTACGACGACCACCATCACTACCACTACGACCACCACCACCACTATTATAGACTACAACGACTATCACTACTACAATGACTATAACTACTACTATAACTACTATGACTAATACTACAACGACTAATACTACTACTACTACGATTAATACGACTACTACCACTAAGAATGTTCGTCTGATTCGCCCGAGATTTTTGAGCAAACCAACGGTTTGACGGTTTTGTATAAACGTAAACCAAACCGGCCGACAGTTTGGCGGTTCGGTTTTGACGATTTGAACTTGTTTTTTTTAGTTACCATTAGAGGTGTTGAATGTGACTAAATTGACATTAATGATATGGTGATATGTATTTACGATGATGTTAGATGTCTATTTATGATAATATTTCTATCGGTGAAAGCAAAAACACACACACACATATATATATATAGGGCGAGGTTCAAATGCTAACCAATTTTTATGTGATAACCATGATAACCACTCTCAAACAGAGTGTTACGTATATGTATCAATTATCATTATGCTAATGTTACATATATGTAAACACTATGGGCCACGTATATGAAACATTATTTGGTACGTATACGTAAGACTCATCATTTCCATATTTACGTTCAAAATATTTATTCAAGATACTTAAATATTATTTTAACAATTAAAAGAAAAAAATAATTTATAAATTATGTGATTGTTTTATAGTGGTTAGCACGGTTATCATATAAAAAGTTGGTTAGTATTTGAACCTTTCCATATATATATATATATATATATGGGAAGTATTAAATACAAAGGATCAATAGCCTACGAAGGATACGAAGCTCTATGGATGCGCCACGTGTTTTTTTTTAATGTAAGTGATAAGGATAGTTTCGTCATCGTACCAGTTATTAGCAAAATCACAAGCGTGTTTAGCAAACTCACGCATTCACACAATTCTTCAAGAAAAATATCCACCGTCATCTTCTCCCTCAAAAACTTCAAAAGTAGAACCGGCAGAACCACCACCGCACCAGGTCATCGTCATCTATCGTCGCCTCAATGCGGCCAAGCCGACACCGGAAGCCACACAAGTTCTTCAGATTTATCACCTCCGACAACATCAGTGGCCTCATAAGTTCCCTTCTTCAACATCATCACTTTTAACATAGTTAACTTGTATCATCATCACTTTCCTTTTAATAACAGAATATCCCCAAGAAGTTTACCAAACAATACCCGAAGCAAATCTTGTTTAACGACTTCCTGCTAATCGTTTCCGATGACAAGGTATGGCCTTTGGGTTGGATGGTCTCTGCGACGGTAAACTCCGGCTCCAGAAGGGCTGGCCGGAGTTCCATGTTCATTACTGCTTAAAGTTTGGACACTTATTGTACTTCACTCAAAAACTCATATGGGCAAATCAATCTTCCATGTTAGAATATTCGTGATTTAGAAAAGCAGGAGATTAAAAAAATCACGCATTCACTCAAAAACGTGATTACGTAAAACAATCACGTTTTTTAGCGTGATTACGTAAAAAAATCACGTTTTTACATGATTATTTAGAAAAATTGGCATTTATGCCCTTTTTACCTGGACTACGCGTTATTTTTTTTAAAGTAATTACGTTTATGTCACCGCGTTATCCCCAACCCTAGATCATATTAATCGGATGGTTGGGGGGCCATTCGTACGCTTCGTACGATTTTGGCCCTTTGTACGATAACCGTCCCCTATATATATATAATATAGAGCTAATGATGCCATAACATTGTCTTCAATACTACAAATGCAACATAGATTAATACATAAAAGACGAGGCATCTCTATATTTGTATCAACTTGTTTTGTTTGCTTGTTGAAATGTATAAGCTTATGGGATCAAAGAGAACGCAGGTAGTCGTTAAGCAAATTATAAATACGATTTGCAAATGAAGATCCTTAAGGAATTGTGGGTCACTTTTTATTAAAATAATAATAACGATATTAATGTTATATAAGTGAAATGTAAGATTCACATTTAGTTATGTGACCTTTAGTTGCTTTAACCCCGTGTGTTACACGGGATGATTAAGATTATATTGATAATTATCTTAACAACTCTTTTTATACAATTTTGATATTGTATTTGTAACTTTTTTATTTTGTTATATGTTAAGATTATATGGATGAGAGTAATTAAAATATCAAAAAATACATGAAAATTCATTTAATAAGTTGTGCACTTTTTACAATAAATTAAATTACCTGTCAAATGAAACCTTACAATAATTATTGTCAAATTTGAAATTACTTCATTGTATGCAACATTTGACGTGGTATTGTTAATTTTTCCATGTTTACCAAAGATTAATAGTTTGATTTCATCTCTACTTTTAACTCTTGATAATGCAACATACAACTGATCATGAATAAACACCGGATCTTTCAATACAAACCAACATTTGAAAGTGATTCACTAAACTTTTACTCATGGTCATTGCAAAAATACAACAATTGTACATTTTTTTCTTTCAAGTTTTAATGAAATTCTTTTGTTTGAATATGGTAACCTAGTTATAGTGATAAAACTGTGATGATTAATGTTGCTTTAAAATATAATATTCGCTTCTATAACGCAATTACTTTGTGATTTGACCTAAAGACTTGTTACATTACCTAAACCATTTTTTTATTAATATTTATTAATATCATAATTGGAACAACGACATTTAAAACGAATTGATGGTTTGACAAACCTGAATGTAAGTCCATTTAGAAAAGCATGAGATTATAAACTTTCATCAAAATCATCATCAAGATGTTCTGATTGACGGATACTATATGCGAAAAAATCTCACTAAACTTTTAATACTAAATCTCTCATTAAAAAATAATAAAACGATACAAATAAAATTTAAATTTCAACAATATATCGTCTTTTTAATTCAAAATTTAAAACTCCAAATTTAAAAAATAACACACCTTAATATTTCGACACAATTACATTTAAAATACCAAAATTAAATATGAAAAATTTAAAACTAATAAATTAGAACTGAAACTTGTAAAGATATTTTTTGAAAAAAAATCTCGTTATTTAAAAAAAAAATAAAGTTTAAAATATAATGCACTTTTAAAAATAAATTTTTGTAAGTTTCTTAATTTTATTAAAAACTAAATATTAAAATTTATAAATCAAAATAAAAAATTTGTTTATAAATATCAAATTTAATTAAAAAACTACTAATTAAATATTAGTAACTTTATTCTAACACATATTTATTTAAAATACAAATGTAGTACTTTCAAATTTTATATGTAAAATTAAAAAAATCTTGTTTTTTATAATAAAATTTAAAAAAAAAAAAATTTTAATAATAAAACTTTAAAAACTCGCTTATTTAAAATCTCTTGTTTTTTAATTCTTGATTTTTTTAAAATATTAATGTTTAATGATAATTTTTTAAAAATATGAGCTAGTGATAATAATGATGAAAATGTTTATTTATGTAATTAAAAAAAAGGCTAAATATGAAAGTATTAAATGGAGGATATAAATGTGGTTTGGAGGGAAAAAGTTGTGAGATGGAATATGGTGATACTAAGTGGTAAAATCATTTAGTTTTTTTATTAGAAGAGAGATTGGTAATTATTCGATGGACACAATTACCCTTACTATCATAATTAGGGTTTCTCCTTGGATGTACATATAAATAGAGATTATTAGGGAGAAATAACACCTAACCATTAGTTATCACTAACAACATCGTCTCTCTCTCTTTCTATATATAAACTATAAGTTCCATCTCACCTTAAACCATCCTAACGATATATCCTAGATGAGAACCCGATAATCATAAAGATCATGATGTCTTCCATCTCCACGGTTACTGGATTATTAGGTACACACATGTATCACTTGTTTTCCATTACATGTTAAAAGAATTGATCAACATGTGGTATCAGAATTGATCAACACATTTATCACTTGTTTTCCATTATAAGTTTTTGAATCCATATAGTTTTTCAGATCCATAAGTTCTCGGATCCATAAGTTCTCCTATTCATAAGTTCTCGGATCCATAAACTTCTCGGATTCACATAAGTTTTCAGGTCCTAAATACTCGGGTCCTTAAGTTTTTGATCCACATAAAGCACTCGAGTCCTTCAAGCTTTCGGGTCCGCACAAAAGTACTCGATCTGCGCAAACATATGTTTTTTTGCTATTAACTAATGTTTTTTATTTGTGAAACCTTAAACATCATGTTTTACAAAACCTAAAACTTACTTGAATAACACTTAAAAGTTTCCCTTCTGCCCATAGGTGATGTGCTACATTTGTAAAGTTATTCGAGTCTAATTAAGCATGGTCACTTAGTGCGTATCCTTAAACGGTTAGATATTCACATGACATCCGCCTTAAATGCACAAATGTTTCACTTTTATCCAAAGATGATGTGTTACATCCGTTTCCTACGAACTTAACATGTGCTTATTAAATGTCTCACTTCTGCCAAAAGTGACATGTTACATTGAATTTACACACCTTATTTGTTCATAATACTTGAATGATTAGTCATAGCCAAAGTGAAAGTTGTTGTTTAAGTAGAATCCGACTTAGTATGTTATTTTGGTGTTATAATAGATTCTATCACATCTTCATTATAATAATGGTTCTTATTTTCCATCTGCTTTAGTCTATATATATATATATATATATATATATATATATATATATTATTCATCTCATCTAAATCCACTGCAACTCCCAATTTGAGAATTGAAACGTTAAATGGTGCTAACTTTGTGTCACTCCCCCGATTTCAACTAACGGAGTTTTACCGTTTGGGAGGTGACGAACCAGGATCTCAGACATTAGTTACTTTGAACGACTCTACATGGGACTCAAAATGAAAATACCATTCAAATCAGAGTATCAATGCGGAAGCGTAAAGAAAGTAAATGCGCAAAATACACGCGCTCAAAACCAAAGTCCAAAAAGTCCAAACGTCCAAACAAAAGCAAGTACAATAGAACAATTTAAACAAACATAAATAGTTATAATCAAGCAGTTGAATCCCATGCATGCTCTAACGTGCACCTCTGTCTTAGCTTAGCGACCTGAGAAAACATGTAAGAAAATATGTTAACACGAGGTTGGTGAGTCCACAGGTTTCAATATAAATAAATAAGCGTTTACCGGATTTATGTTCATTCAGTACGTATCTATAGGTAGCTAACCTATGTTCATGTTTAGCTCAAGCGCTCGCAACCGAAGCTGACTGTTTGTTTATTGCCTACTGCCAGGTCTATCAACATTGGCGGTGTGAGTAGGCTAACATTTCACCCGTTCGATATCTAATCTAGTTAGCGCGACTAACGCGGGTGGGATTTGTCAAACCCAGTAGTACTACTAAATATTACCTCGCTAAGATCCATATTAACGGTCCGATATTAGTTGAGGACTTTCTGTGATAGCGTGTTACGCTAGCATTTAACATTGATAACATACGAATTAAAAATCCAAAATTGTTTAGTCATGTTTTCTCCCCCAAGTTAAAACAGTAAAAGGGGCCGTGAAAACTCACATGCTTTGCGTTGAAGGTAGTTTCACCCTAGTGGTAAGTTGGAACCACGAGTGTAAGTCTCAAAAGACCTACGAATGTCCTAAAATTATAAACACATAAATTAGGAATGATAATGGGAATTGTGACAGTGGCACAGAAAGAAGCGTCTTAAAGAACCGCTCTAATGACGAAAGTGTCCACGGAGTTAGGGATTACTTTACGCGACGAATGACAGAAATAATAATAAGTAAAATAGGGAGTTTTGTCATTCATGAAAATTGAGAAGATATATATATATATATATATATATATATATATGAGAGTAAATAATATAACTAATTATATTATTATTTAGTCTCAATCGATACACGATGTTATAAAATGATTCGAAATAATATAAATATATATTTTTTAATAATACGGGTCACAGTTTGAAAATAATATAAATGTATTATTTTATACGAATTTACGGTTTAAAAATAATATAAACATATTATTTTTACTTGATAATAATAACAATATATTAATTATAAAAGTGGGTATAATTTATAAAAGTGTGTTGATAATTCAAACCCGAGCCTACGGATTGTTTTCCGGGCTAAAACACATTTATATAATAATATAATATTATAGGGTTTGATTTTTATTAATTAAATATTACAGAAAATACTTAAAAAATAATTGTGGGAGCCCAGTCTCGAACCCGGGTCTCTCCCACACACGCACACTGCCTTAACCAGCCCCGCCCGCTAGGGTATCGCGTACAAACCATGTTCTGTTTGGTTTTATCAATCAAACTCAGCGTTTCCCTCTTCCCATATATTCACGCGATCGAACCAGTCCCAATCCGTCGATTTCGATGATAATCGACCAAAACCGCAAAGGAGGTTTGTTAAACAGATGTTTGCGATCTTGTGTGTGTGATTAATTTCAAAAGAAATAGGTCTAAGGTCGTAAAGTTTAGGAAAAACTGGTCGTAACCCTAGATACGAAGGTGAATTCAATTTGACAAATTTTGATGTTAGAAACTGTTGGATTCATAGGGTTTTCAATAAACAAGGGATTGCGAAACTATCCATGTTGTTTAATTTGATTGACGTAGTCACTGAGATTAAAAGCCCCAAAATAATTTATGACGAACCCTAGATCACGGGTTGAGTAAAATTCGATGTTGTAAGTTAAAATTAACATAGGGTCTTTACAGAGAATCATATGGCGATTCTAACCGTATAAATTAATTTGATTGAGGTTGAGTTTAGGGTCGAAACCCCCAAATCGATTATATGAAGAACCCTAGGTTCTGGGTTTCGATTAATTCGATGCTACGAGCCCCGATAATCATAGGGCTTTCATTCAGGGTGTTAAAACGAAGCTAAGGGTAGGATCAATTACCAGAAACGTTGATGAATTTTTGGTGATCGAGTAGAACGCAGGTCCGGATGCGCAAGCTTGTTCCCCGACGGCCACGACTTCTTTTCCGATAGAATTTATGAGTGTAGTAGCTTCAGAGGGACTCGTACAAGATGCTCCAGTGATCAATTTGCCAGAATAACATACGAATGATGCGAATTTGGTAGAATTGATGAGGGTGTCGACGGTTACAAAAATCGTGATCATAATTCGAGTTTAATTTGAAATGATTATGATTAAGGCCCTAATAATGATCGATTATTGCTATTAAGATTTGTTTAAGTTATGAATTCCAACGGATTTGAGGTTTATTTTGTGAATTTTGGTCAAATGGTCACGAATTTGACTTCTGAAAGTCAACAGGAATCAAACTTCCTGATTTTGACTTTGAGGAGTCAATTGATTTGATTTAGCATATTCACACAACTAGTCCTTGTAGTTTTAAGTTTGATTTGTGACAGAATCAGTCCCTGGGATTAGATTTAGTTAATTAAGTTCAGGTTTAACTAGATTTAGTTAGCGAGGTTAAGTTTTTAACAGAAAACTTAACGGAATTGTTTAACGGAGTTAACCTAAAAAGTCGAATTGTCACATCATCCCCTAGTTGAAAGAATTTTCGTCCCGAAAATTAGAATAAATAAAAAAAATTCTGGAGTTGAAAGAATTTTCGTCCCGAAAATTAAATAGTACCTTAAGAATTTGACGCGAAGTGCTTGAACAGATTAGGATATTTGCGCATCATATGATCCTCGCGCTCCCACGTGAATTCCGGTCCGTGTTTTGAGTTCCAACGAACTCTGACAATAGGGATTTTACTGTGCTTTAACATTTTGACTTCCCTATCCATAATTTCCACAGGTTCTTCGATGAACTGTTCATCAACGTGTAGTTCCTCAAGAGGGACTGCGAGTGATTCGTCTGTCAGGCATTTCTTTAAATTTGAGACGTGAAAGACGTTGTGCACACCACTAAGTCTTTCAGGTAGGTCCGGTTGATACGCTGCTGGTCCGATTCTCTTCATTATTTTGAATGGTCCAACATAACGAGGATTCAGTTTGCCTCGTTTCCCGAAACGAATGACACCCTTCCAAGGTGAGACTTTTAATAATACCGTATCCCCTACTTGAAATTCTAACGGTTTACGACGCTTATCGGCATAGCTCTTTTGACGATCACGAGCTGCTGCCATACGGTTTCTAATTTGAATGATTTTCTCAGAAGTTTCAAGTACGAGTTCAGGACCTGTAAGTTGACTATCCCCAATCTCGGCCCAACAAATAGGAGAAAGGCATTTCCGTCCATAAAGTGCTTCAAATGGAGCTGCCTTGATGATAGTGTGATAGCTGTTGTTGTAGGAGAACTCCACCAACGGTAGGTGAGACTCCCAAGTGTTACCGAAATCGATCACACAAGCTCGTAGCATGTCCTCCAGAGTTTGGATAGTACGTTCTGTTTGGCCATCAGTTTGAGGATGGTATGTTATGCTCATATCTAGACGCGTGCCTAAAGCTTTATGTAATGACTGCCAGAAACGAGAAGTGAATCGTGCATCACGATCCGAAGTAATAGAGACTGGCACCCCATGCCTAAAGACTATTTCTTTCAAGTAAGTACGAGTAAGCTTATCCATTTTGTCGGTCTCTTTGATTGCTAAGAAGTGAGCGGACGTTGTTAATCGATCAACGATTACCCATATGGTATCACATCCGGTAGGGGTTCGTGGTAATTTGGTGATGAAGTCCATGGATATTTGTTCCCATTTTCACATGGGAATTTCTGGTTGTTGCAGAAGACCGGATGGTTTTTTATATTCAACTTTGACCTTCGCGCAAGTCAGACACTTACTAACATAGGTGGCTATATCGGCATTCATCTTCGGCCACCAATATAGTACCTTTAGATCATGATACATTTTGTCGGAACCTGGATGAATAGAGTAACGAGATTTATGAGACTCATCCATGACTAGTTCCCTTAGGTTTCCGAATACTGGAACCCATATTCGCTCGGCAAAGTAGTGAATACCGTCAGATTTGACTTCAAGTTGTGCTTCCAGACCGCGCGTACTTTCCAACGGTAGATTTTCTTCTTTTAGGGCTTTGAGTTGAGCACTACGGATTTTGTCAGGTAATCCGGAGTGAATAGTAAGCTGTAATGCTCGAACTCGTTTGGGTTTTGTTTCTTTTCAACTTAGGGCATCAGCTACAACATTAGCTTTACCCGGGTGGTATCAGATCGCACAGTCATAATCGTTTAAGAGTTCGACCCAACGACGTTGTCGCATGTTCAACTCTTTCTGCTCGAATATGTGCTGAAGACTCTTGTGATCGGTGTAGATGGTGCATTTAGTACCGTACAAGTAATGTCTCCATATCTTAACAGCGAAGACTACTGCTCCCAACTCTAAGTCATGAGTGGTGTAGTTTCTCTCGTGGACCTTTAGTTGTCGTGAAGCGTATGCGATCACCTTTTCGCATTGCATTAAGACACAACCCAGACCTTGAATAGATGCATCACAATACACTACAAAATCATCGGTTCCTTCCGGAAGAGCTAGAATAGGTGCACTGCAAAGTTTTTGTTTAAGGTGTTGGAATGCTGACTCTTGGTTGTCGCCCCAATTATAGGCTTTACCCTTTTGAGTTAAAGCAATGAGGGGTTGAGCAATTTTGGAAAATCCTTCGATGAATCGTCGGTAATATCCCGCCAATCCCAGAAATTGTCGCACCTCAGTCGGGGTCGTCGGTGCTGCCCAATTCTTGATGGCTTCTATTTTGGATGGGTCGACATGTATCCCTTTCCCGTTAACCACATGTCCTAGAAACTGAACTTCCCGGATCCAAAATTCACACTTGGAAAACTTAGCATACAGTTGCTCTCGCTTAAGTAATTCCAAAATTAGACGTAGATGTTCCTCATGTTCTTCCTTGTTCTTGGAATAAATGAGGATGTCGTCGATGAAAACGATAACGAATTGGTCAAGGTAAGGCTTACACACACGGTTCATGAGGTCCATGAATACCGCGGGTGCGTTGGTTAACCCGAAAGGCATGACCATAAACTCGTAATGGCCGTACCTTGTTCTGAATGCAGTCTTAGAGATATCCTCTTCTCGGACCCTTAACTGATGGTAGCCGGACCTAAGATCTATCTTGGAATAGAAACTTGATCCTTGGAGTTGATCAAAGACGTCATCTATGCGAGGTAAAGGGTAGCGGTTCTTGATTGTGACTTTATTCAGCTCCCGGTAATCAATACACATACGGAAAGTTCCGTCCTTCTTCTTGACAAATAGTACCGGAGCTCCCCACGGTGATGAACTAGGTCGGATGAAACCTTTATCCAACAAATCTTGCAATTGAGTGGACAGTTCTTGCAATTCACTGGGTGCCAGTCTGTAAGGTGCCCGAGCAATCGGTGCTGCTCCGGGTGCTAAATCAATTTGGAATTCAACTTGACGGTGCAGTGGCAAACCGGGCAGATCCTCGGGAAACACTTCCAAAAATTCACGCACGACGGGAATATCTTCAATTTTCTTGTCTTTGGAGGACTGCTCAGCAACGAGAGCCAAAATAGTTGTATGCCCCTTTCGAAGGCATTTTTGTGCTTTCATGAAAGATATGATGCCCATGACTGCACCAACTCTTTCGCCTTGGACGGAAAGGGTTTCTCCATTCGGGAGAGGTATACGAACAATCTTCTCACGACAGATAATTTCGGCTTGGTTTTAGATAACCAATCCATGCCGAAGATTATATCAAAACTACCAAGTATGACCGGCATAAGGTCGATATCAAATATATGTGTAGCTAGCTCAAGTTTACATCCCTTAAGAACGTGAGTTGCCTCAATTATTTGGCCGTCAACTATCTCTATTGTATACTTATCTTCTAATAGAGATGAAGTTCCTTTTATCATATTACTAAATTTCTTAGATATAAAACTTCTATCTGCACCAGTGTCAAAAAGGACAGAAGCAAAGTAATTATTTACGAGGAACTTACCGGTAACCACATTATGGTCGTAACGGGCTTCTCCAGATCCTAGTACGAAGGCTCGTCCATTCGCACCATTTCCTCCACCATTTCCATTGTTACCACCATTGCCATTGTTATTCTGGTTAGGGTTGTGGTTTCTGTTACCCCCTTTCTTTAATTGAGGACAATTCTTCTGAATATGCCCTTCCTTTCCGCACTCAAAGCAACCCCTTGTGGATCCCGGTTGTTGAAAAGGTTGTTTAGTTTGTAACTCACCCCTACAGTCCTTAGCAGCATGACCCTTTTTGCCGCACCTCTGGCAATGATTGCAGAACCCAAAGTGGTGGAAGTTACACTTGTTACACTTCGGAGACTTCCACGCGTAACCACCCTGGTTTTGACCTGAAGAGGTCGACTGATTGAAGTTCTTGGTAGGCTCAAACCTACATTGTTGTTGCTACTGCGGTTGGTTAAACTAGGGTTGGTTGGGTTGGGGTCCTTTGGAGTGGGAGTTGGAGTGGTTGTGAGTGTTGGAATGGTGATCGAACTTGCGTTTGTGATTGTCGGTGGTTTTAGCAACTGAACCTCTCGGAGGTAGGGTTCCTTGTGTCACCGCTTGGTCGGTTAATTTATGCGCAAGTCGGATGGTTTGTTGGATAGTGGCAGGATTGGATGAAGTAACCATGCTTTGTATTTGAGGCACTAGACCTCCAATGTAAAGCTCAATTCTTTTGTAATCAGGAGTTACCATATGCGGGCACATAGTAGCTAGTTCATGGGAACGTGTGGTGTAAAGTTCAATTTCAGAACCCTCCATCTTTAGGTTCTAAAACTCTCCCTCTAACTTCTGGATCTCATCGCGAGGACAGTATTCCTCTTTCATCATTGCTTTGAATTCCTCATACCGGAGTCCATTCTCCATGGCCAGACCCAACATTTGGACCTGGGCATTCCACCATGTGAGTGTCGGGCCTTCTAAAGTTCCGGAGGCAAACTTCACTTGATTAGCCATGGGGCAGTTACACATGGCAATTACTGATTCAACCTTCTCAAACCAACGAAGTAGTCCAACGGCTCCTTCAGCTCCACTAAAGGTGTGGGGCTTGCAATCCATGAATGTCTTGAAAGTGCAGGCTGGTTGTTGGTTTTGCTGATTTTGCTGGCCTGGATTTAGAGATACAATAGAATTGGAATTATAGAGTTTAGGGCAGGCTTTTTAAGAGATGGATTGACATCATTAGTCAATAGCTAAAGCAGTTACCTGCAGCATTCTGTGCTGCCAGAGCCTCCGCCACGCTATCATTTATCAGTGCTGCTAGTTCTGCTGCCGTCATGTTAATGGTACCACGACCACCAGCACGGCCTCCGCGTCCTCTCCCTGACATGATTCTTCACAAATGAAAAACAATGAGAAATTTATCGCATATTAAACATCATTCAGGTATGAGTAGGGAGATACAACATCTAATATTTTGAAAATTAAATAAATTGTAAGGCTACAAAATAAATAACTCAAATATTAAACTTCTCATGCTTTTATTGGATGGGAACAACCTTACCCATCTAGGTTTGAAAAGAGAAATAACATAAGCAAAAGTAAACATGAAAAGGAAGATAGAATAGGAAGATCATCAAGCATCTTCGTCATCGGAAGAGACATACGATTGTGCATCGTCTATCTCTACTGGTTCCTCCTCCACGGGCTCCTCCTCAAAAGGCTCTTCTTCGAAAGGTTCCTCCTCAAAAGGTTCCTCCTCGCCATCAGAATGTGGAATCTCTTCAGGAACTAGAGCGGCTTGTAGTTGGGCTTCCAAGTGGGTCACCCTCTCTTGAAGGCCTTCAGCAGTGTGGTTTGCTACATGTAGCTGAGCTTCCATAGCAGCCAATCTCTCTAGAACTCCTTCCATATCATCATCCATAGTGTCGGCCCTCGTCTCCAGATGTGCCACACGATCCACTAAAAGGTTATGGACATGGTCCGTTGCAGCTAGTTCGGTAGTCAAGAGTTCTATTCCTACTTTATTCTCCTCTATTTGAGGTCCATTTTTCAGAAGGTTAGGTATCTCCTCGGTAGCATCTTGCACAATACTCAATTCCTTCGACATATAAGATACGAAGGCTGCGAAAGCTTGTTCCATAGTGCATGGCAAGCTAGGTAGTAATGATGATGAGGATGCAGAACCGAAGTAGGGTGATGGAACATCTCCCATTTCGATCCACCTTTGGATCATTTGTGGGTATACGTTCCAATTGAGAGTATAATCCATTGCTCGGGCGTTACTCGGTTCAACTTGGTCAACTGAATGGTCACTGGAAGTAGTCCGGCGTCTTTTGGGCTCCGGGGATGGCAGGATAGGCGCCTTATGTCCTAGTGCCTTAGGTGATGGAGGTGGAGTTGACGACATGTTCCTGTAACAATATGTATAAGTGCCAAACATCCAAATGAGATGTAACTAATGTGTGAGGCTATAGTCTAGTATGCAATCCTAGTTCTCTATAACCAATGGCTCTGATACCAATCTGTCACACCCCCGATTTCAACTAACGGAGTTTTACCGTTTGGGAGGTGACGAACCAGGATCTTAGACATCAGTTACTTTGAACGACTCTACATGGGACTCAAAATGAAAATACCATTCAAATCAGAGTATCAATGCGGAAGCGTAAAGAAAGTAAATGCGCAAAATACACGCGCTCAAAACCAAAGTCCAAACGTCCAAACAAAAGCAAGTACAATATTACAATTTAAACAAATATAAATAGTTATAATCAAGCAGTTGAATCCCATGCATGCCCTAACGTGCACCTGTGTCTTAGCTTAGCGACCTGAGAAAACAAGTAAGAAAATATGTTAACACGAGGTTGGTGAGTCCACAGGTTTCAATATAAATAAATAAGCGTTTACCGGATTTATGTTCATTCAGTACGTATCTATAGGTAGCTAACCTATGTTCATGTTCAGCTCAAGCGCTCGCAACCGAAGCTGACTGTTTGTTTATTGCCTCCTGCCAGGTCTATCAACATTGGCAGTGTGAGTAGGCTAACATTTCACCCGTTCGATATCTAATCTAGTTAGCGCGACTAACGCGGGTGGGATTTGTCAAACCCAGTAGTACTACTAAATATTACCTCGCTAAGATCCATATTAACGGTCCGATATTAGTTGAGGACTTTCTGTGATAGCGTGTTACGCTAGCATTTAACATTGATAACATACGAATTAAAAATCCAAAATTGTTTAGTCATGTTTTCTCCCCCAAGTTAAAACAGTAAAAGGGCCGTGAAAACTCACATGCTTTGCGTTGAAGGTAGTTTCACCCTAGTGGTAAGTTGGAACCACGAGTGTAAGTCTCAAAAGACCTACGAATGTCCTAAAATTATAAACACATAAATTAGGAATGATAATGGGAATTGTGACAGTGGCACAGAAAGAAGCGTCTTAAAGAACCGCTCTAATATTCAAGAGTGGACGAAAATGTCCACGGAGTTAGGGATTACTTTACGCGACGAATGACAGAAATAATAATAAGTAAAATAGGGTGTTTTGTCATTCATGAAAATTGAGAAGATATATATATATATATATATATATATATATATATATATATGAGAGTAAATAATATAACTAATTATATTATTATTTAGTCTCAATCGATACACGATGTTATAAAATGATTCGAAATAATATAAATATATATTTTTTAATAATACGGGTCACAGTTTGAAAATAATATAAATGTATTATTTTATACGAATTTACGGTTTAAAAATAATATAAACATATTATTTTTACTTGATAATAATAACAATATATTAATTATAAAAGTGGGTATAATTTATAAAAGTGTGTTGATAATTCAAACCCGAGCCTACGGGTTGTTTTCCGGGCTAAAACACATTTATATAATAATATAATATTATAGGGTTTGATTTTTATTAATTAAATATTACAGAAAAATACTTAAAAAATAATTGTGGGAGCCCAGTCTCGAACCCGGGTCTCTCCCAGAAAAGCAATAGGTCTAAGGTCGTAAAGTTTAGGAAAAAACGGGCCGTAACCCTAGATACGAAGGTGAATTCAATTTGACAAATTTTGATGTTAGAAACTGTTGGATTCATAGGGTTTTCAATAAACAAGGGATTGTGAAACTATCCATGTTGTTTAATTTGATTGAGGTAGTCACTGAGATTAAAAGCCTCAAAATAATTTATGACGAACCCTAGATCACGGCTTGAGTAAAATTCGATGTTGTAAGTTAAAATTAACATAGGGTCTTTACAGAGAATCATATGGCGATTCTAACCATATAAATTAATTTGATTGAGGTTGAGTTTAGGGTCGAAACCCCCAAATCGATTATATGAAGAACCCTAGGTTCTGGGTTTCGATTAATTCGATGCTACGAGCCCCGATAATCATAGGGCTTTCATTCAGGGTGTAAAAACGAATCTAAGGGTAGGATCAATTACAAGAAACGTTGATGAATTTGTGGTGATCGAGTAGAACGCAGGTCCGGATGCGCAAACTTATTCCCCGACGGCCACGACTTCTTTTCCGATAGAATTTATGAGTGTAGTAGCTTCAGAGGGACTCGTACAAGATGCTCCAGTGATCAATTTGCCAGAATAACATACGAATGATGCGAATTTGGTAGAATTGATGAGGGTGTCGATGGTTACAAAAATCGTGATCATAATTCGAGTTTAATTTGAAATGATTATGATTAATGCCCTAATAATGATCGATTATTGCTATTAAGATTTGTTTAAGTTATGAATTCCAACGGATTTGAGGTTTATTTTGTGAATTTTGGTCAAATAGTCATGAATTTGACTTCTGAAAGTCAACAGGAATCAAACTTCCTGATTTTGACTTTGAGGAGTCAATTGATTTGATTTAGCATATTCACACAACTAGTCCTTGTAGTTTTAAGTTTGATTTGGGACAGAATCAGTCCCTGGGATTAGATTTAGTTAATTAAGTTAAGGTTTAACTGGATTTAGTTAGCGAGGTTAAGTTTTTAACGTAAAACTTAACAGAATTGTTTAACGGAGTTAACCTAAAAAGTCAAATTGTCACACTTTTCTTCTTGGAAAGATTCTCTATTGCTAACTCTTGGTATGTTGGATTTTGATTATGCACTGTGAGAGGATGCCCCTCTTGCTCTCACGGACAAGAGTATTGCTGAAGACAAGATAGTACATGAGAAATGGGATAGGTGTAACCGAATGTATCTTTTATGTTAATAAAAACCCCATGAGTATAGTCATTAGGGTAGCCATTCCAGATTCGCCTAATGCTAAAACTTATCTGGCTTATGTGGAGGAGCAATTCAAAGGGACTTCTAAGGCGCATGCTAGCACTCTTATCCTGAAGATGCTGACTGCAAATATGACAGGATCATCGACATTCATGAGCACATCATGATGATGCACAACATGGCTTATAAGCTTAAAGGACTAGACATGGAGATCAGTGACGGTTTCAAGGTACACGTTATCATAACTTCTCTACTTGCATCTTTTGAAGCTTTCAAGATCAACTATAACACTCAGAAAGATAAATGGAAGATGATTGAGTTGATGGTTATGTCCGTGCAAGAGGAAGAGCGTCCGAAGCTGGAGAAACCTGATGTGGCTTACCTCATGACTGCTGATTCGAAGAAGAAGAAGGGAAATTTTCGTAAAAATGAATTTTCTAAGGTCAAGAAGCAAGATGCAAGGGTTGCTTCCACCTCTAAGAACTCCAAATGGAAGTTTCACTGCAAGTTTTGTCGTAAGGCAGGACATAGACAAAAAGACTACCCAGAATTCCATGAGTGGCTGACCAAGAGAGGTAATCATCTTTATATTTGATATTTGGGTCCTTTTAACTTAAATGTGGTGTCACACCCCCAATTTTAACTAACGGAGTTTTACCGTTTGGGAAGTGACGAACCAGGATCTCAGACATTAGTTACTTTGAATGACTCTACATGGGACTCAAATGAAAATATCATAATAATCAGAGTTTCAATACGGAAGCGTAAAGAGAGTAAATGCGCAAAACACACGCGCCCAAAACAAAAGTCCAAAAGTCCAAAACGTCCAACCAAACCAAGTACAATACAAAATAATCCAAACAAGCATAAATAAGCCATAATCAAAATAGTTGAATCCCATGCATGCCTTAATGTGAACCTGTGTCTTATATTAGCGACCTGAGAAAACATGTAAGAAAATATGTCAACACGAGGTTGGTGAGTTCACAGGTTTCAATATATGTAAAAAAGCGTTTACCAGATTTATGTTCATTCAGTATGTATCTATAGGTAGCTAACCTATGTTCATGTTTAACTCAAGCACTCGCAACCGAAGCTGACTGTTTGTTTATTTGCCTCCTGCAAGGTCTATCAACACTGGCGGTGTGAGTAGGCTAACATTTCACCCGTTCGATCTCTAATCGAGTTAGCGTGACTAACGCGGGTGGGATTTGTCAAACCCAGTAGTACTACTAAATATTACCTCGCTAAGATCCATATTAACGGTCCGATATAAGTTGAGGACTTTCTGTGATAGCGTGTTACGCTTAGCTTTAACATTGATAACATATGAATTTGCAAAATCTCAAAATAGTTTAATCATGTTTTCACCCCCAGATTAAAACAGTAAAAAGGGGCCGTGAAAACTCACATGCGTTGCGTTGTAGGTAGTATCACACAAAGGGTAAGTTGGAACCACGTGTGTAAGTCTCAAACGACTTACGAATGCCCTAAAATTATAAACACATAAATTAGGGATAAAAATGAGAATTATTGGGATATGTGACGATGACACGGAATGTTGAGCGTCCTAAAAGAAGCGCTCTAAAGGTCAGAGAGTAGACGAACGTGTCCACGGAAATGAGAATTCGTAATATAATAATTAAGATTAAGGTATTATGCGTCGCACAATAATAACGAATAATATATAAATAAATAATTTCGTACGTTCGAATTGTTTACAAAAGTTAGGAAAATAATATAATTTAATATATTATTTTTAAGTTCATAGGTTTAACCAAATAATCATTTGTGGCAAAAATAATAAATATATTATTTTTATTCGAGGTAATAAAAAAGTAAATAATATACATAAGTATATTATTTATAAATCTTAAACGTTTTCATAACGTTTATAATTGTGGCAAAAATAATATAAAAATATTATTTTTAATTGAGGTCACGATGCTAAAATAATACTAAAACATTATTTCATTTTAAGTTGTGGTTTGAAAATAATAAAAATATATTATTTTATCAGTGGAAATAGGTTATAATTTTAAAACCGAGCCTACGGGTAGTATACGAGGCTAAAACATCATTATATATTATTATAATAACATGGGGTAAGTTTTTATAAAAATAATAAAGTGGAAAAGCTCCAAAAATAAAGATGCAGGAGACCGGACTCGAACCCGGGTCTCCTGCGTATGGGTCATAAGGTTTAACCAAGTCCGCCCGCTAGGGTATCACGGTGATATCCGGACTGGAATGTTTAAAACATACAAGTCCAGTGGTTCCCCCCCCCCATATGCACTCAAGATCGAAACCCGTCCCAATACTCTCGATTTAGAGTTCGATCGAAACTGAAAGCATAGGGGTTTTGTTATACTAAGGTTTGCGATCCTCTGTGTGTGTTTGATTTCAAAAATAACGTGCTTAATATCGTTTAATTACAGAAACTAGGGTAGAAACCCTAGTTTATGAACACAGTTTGAATTTGATTGAATCGGGTGATGAAATAGTTTGAAATCATAGGGCTCTAGTCAAGCAGAGGATTGTGAATCTAGGCGTATAGATTAATTGTGTTATAACTGTGTCTAGATTAGGGTTCGATTACCCGGTCTGCGATGAACCCTAGATTACGGGTTGTGATCGAATTGATGTTATAAGTTTGAATTAGCAAAGGGCTTTTACAGGGTTGAATATTGCGAAGCTAAAGTTATAATTTAATTGGATTTAAATTGAGTCTGCAATGGAGTTCGATTAAACTGTAAATATTAAGAACCCTAGAATCGGTTCTTATTTGAATTAGTGAAATAAGCCCAATTAACCATAGAGCTTTCATTCTAAGGACATAAACGAAACTAAGGGTGAGACCAATTGTAACATCCATGATTTTTACTATACCATTTTAACTTATCTATTTACCTATTTGTCTATTTTAATGATACTCCGTTTGAATCTCGTACTTTCCCCACTCTATGAGGCACATTAACTACTATTTCTACTCGAAAATTTAAACTTTTCACTTACATATAAAATTTTCTATTAATAACACATGTATGTATATGTATATAGACTTATATAAATACTTATATATATATACTCTATTACGAAAACTAAATCAAAACATAAAAACTGCGGATTTTAATCATGTAGTCATCTTTTAGATACATATATACATATTATAAATAAATATGTATATATCTTATAAACCAATATACAAGTTGTAAATTCTTTCTTTTTAAGAAAATATATCCTTTTGAACATTCGAAATAAAACAAGATTTTTATAAACTTTATAAAATTCAAAACAAGTTTTATAAAAAAAATATAGATAATTAATTTGAGTTTGAACCTTTAATTTAAATAATCCCCCTAACTATTTGGACCCTCAACTTGAACCTATTTATTTAAAATTAACAAAACTTTGACTCCTTTGTCAAATGTTGACTTTGAAAAGTCAACAGCCCCTTCCCGATCAAATCTAGACCAAATTGGATCAAGACCCGTCGGATTAGGACTCATCTTAGATACTAGAATGATTGTCGTCCGGTCCTAAACTCTGTGGACGCGTCAATTTAATCCCTACACGACCAATTTTGAAATTCAAATCAATTCAAAAGGAATTGACTTTCCAGAGTCAAACCGTGTTTAATTCGACCATCAATCAAGGGATGTGGACGCGTTACAGCGCGCAAATCACGCTCAATCGGCCCTCGTATGCACTCAGTTCTGAAACACGTCTCAATTCATCGTTAAGTACCTATTCAGTGCGTGAATCATTGCCAGCGGGTGTCTCCTGTCAATTCCGAATCAATTGAAACGTTTAATACAAAATTAAAGATATAGGATTACCCTCACACTTGCGCAAACCCTCTTACAAGCCTTCTAAACCCTCTCTCAACCGGCGTCGCACCTCTGGAAGCCCGCGGAACTCAAAGTTTGCCGAAACCAAAACTCCAGCCGTTCTCCATCGTTGCGTCACCATTTTAGGTACTTCTCATGTCCTTGATTTCGTTTTGATACTGGGATTAAAAGCCCTATGACCGCAGGGACGATCGATCGATAGATCAGGTCAATTTGGGAGGGTAGGGTTATAGATTCGCGATTTGGGGAAGGTGATGGAGTGACCCGGTGATTTTGATTTAAAGCATTCTCGTCTTAGACAAGACATGGTGCCCAGCCTACCGATTAAAAAACTTTGACCGTACACACGAGATCACTGGTTCGAAACCCCTCCACACCCAGCTCCCTTTTCTTTTTTTGTTTGCACATCTGAGATGCCTAGAACCAGAAACCCCCTTGGTTTCTTTATTAACTTTGCATGTAACATGTTTCATAACACTGTTAGACCATTGGTCTAGCGGTAACTCGCGGGTGCTCGCCTAGAACTCACCCGGGTTCGATCCGGGCGGTCCGCATTATTTTTTTAAACCAGTTTTAAAGCCCCAAAAATCTTATAAAAATTATTTTTATAAACCTTATAATATTCTCTAGCAGAATAAAACCATAATTGTTAATTTTCAATATAAATTCATTTTATTATGAATTTTATAGTTAAAAGTGTATATTAAAAGTTTAAAAAAAAATCTAGATATTTAAATTAATTTTCAAATAAAAAATGATAACTTTATTCAATCAAATACTTATTTCTAAATGATAAATAAATAAATTTATTTATTATAACCACTTAAACGTTAAATGTATATTTATTATTAATGTTTATACAGAATTATTTACACATTCGTATACATAAATAAATAAAGTAAAAAAAAATATTTATTTAATTTATACTTAATATAACTCACGCTATTCTTATAACTAAATAAATAAAGCATAACTATTTAATTTTATTTAGTTATTCAAACCAAACCGTAAATTATCTATTTTTTTTTCAATCTTTCAGTTTATAAAGCACTCATTCAGTTAACCTACACATTCCATTTCAAACTACAACTCCAACTCTTGTACATACATCCAATTCAATTATAGACTTAGACATAGACTACTGTACATACTATTAATTTAATATTCATTACACACTAGGTTAACGTTGTGAGATTTCAAGGATCACCTTGCTATCTAGACTCCCGTGCTAGCTACACCTTTGAATCAAGTGAGTTTACATAGCCCCCTTTTTCATATTTACATATTTGGGATGAAACATGATTACATTAAATACTATTTGCAATTACACACGTACAATTCTACAATATGGTCATATGTGTTTATTTGTGCTTTATGCTTGAATGCTAATTGTTAAGGCTACATATACATGATATACACGTGCAAACACAAATACATTACTTTAGGCTAACATGTGTTGTTAGGCCCTACATTAGGATAACATCTGTTGTTATACCCTACATTAGGATAACATGTGTTGTTATGCCCTACATCAGGATAACATGTGTTGTTATGCCCTACATTAGGATAACATGTGTTGTTATGCCCTTCAATTACAAAGTTTCATTTGTGCATCTTGCTTAACTTAGATTCTCCATAAATGCTTTATAAACCATGCATCATATGAATTGTACACAAAACATTTGAACTTTACTTGTGGTGTCAAAACCTATGTATGTTCACCAACTATTTATAGTTGACCCTCTCATTTTATCATGTTTCAGGTACAGTGTTTGAGTTAAGATTTCAAGTCGTTTCACTTAGGATTGAGGACCTAGTTTTAAATCTAATAAAGTTATTCATGTATTTTATTTTTGTAAGAGTTGTATTTGATTACTTAAGCTATGAAATGAAAGTTATTGTTTAATTATCACAACTTTAGTAAACCATGAGCTTACGAACAGTCTACATGTCCCGCCCCGACGTTTCCGCCGTCGTTTGGGGTGTGACAGATTGGTATCAGAGCCTTGGTTATAGGGAATTAGGTTATTAGACACTCTTGACCTAGACTATAACTGCAGGGCACCCATACTATGCCATGCTACTACATGCTACATGATTACTTGTGTGAATATTTTTTCATGTTATCCTATGTAATTACCCTACATGATACAATGCTTAATAGTCTATTTGTCACACTACATATAACTTTTGTCCTTATATTCATTGCTATCTACATGCTACTTATGTGCTTCATTAAGTACTATCCTAAGCTTGACACACACATACACACCAAATCATTCATACATCTTTGAACTCGCATACATAATACCACCACCTCTTGTGATCTAAATCTAAACTATTGGGCCTAATGCCCATTAATAATAAACAAGAAGCCCATTTACCCTCCAAGAAGAATAAGCCCACTACAATAAATAAACCTCACTTTTGGGCCTCAAAGCCCAGTTCACAACAATTCTCATCATGACCATGAGCCCAACAATAGTGTTATTAATACATGATGGCTGGAAGAGTGTGTAGGCCCATGAGGGATTCTGGCTAAGGAAAGATAGGGTACTTAAGTGTGTCTTAGTGACCCACCCCTCTTTCCTGGGAATTCTCCTCAAGGATGCATTGCTTATAGGTCAAGTGTATTTGTAAAATACTATTGTGAAGGTTCGGTGTTATGACTAGTCAAACTCTAAACTTATGAGAACTCCCATGTCTAACACTCGATATTTCATTATCACTTACAACCTTTCTATTTTTTCTGCTAGACATGGACTCCTACTCTCCTTCCTCCCCGGTTTACCGTCCTAGAGCAGAGTATGATTGGGAAGAAGACATCGGGACACCCGTGTATCGGTCACCACCACCCCCAGCTGCTAGACCAAGGTTTGATGTAAGGGAGGATTGGATTAGGAACACCGGCCCAAGACTTCGAACATTTGGATCACCCGCACCAAGGAACCCGTATCAGACACCCCATCTCCACAATCAGTTACCACCCCCACTAAGAGACCCATATCTAATGCCCGACCCGTATCATCCTAACCGTTGGGTAAGGTATACCATGGCACCCACTAGTGCTATGGGAATTCCAATCAATGACATTCACCAATATGTGAGGACCACAAAGTTTGAGAGGCAAAGGATGGAGAACGAGGTAATGCACGACTTGCAAGGACAAAGAATGGATAGCCTAGCAAACCAATTAGGGTACCAAAAGGAATTAATCTCCATCCTTGAAAAAGAAATACTGGAGCATCGCACAGAGACAGCTAAAGCTGAAGCCAGGTCGGCTACCCGAGTGACCATAGCGGTGCTCGTCTTGGGGATTACCTTCCTTCTAGTAGAAAGCTACCAGAGACGTTAACATAAATTTTTATTTATTGTCTTAAAATTTTCAGTTTGAGAACCATTTACCTATGTTTTGAGTAATGTTTAACATTTCAACTTTTAATCAATTTATATATTCCAAATCTAAAGTGATTATTCATTGATTTGACACGTTGAGTGTGAGTTACACCCATCATATTTTCATCAAGATTCTCCAAGTATCACCTTCTTCATTTACCACAATTTAGTACACTACCGGTAATCTCCTTCGCAAACAAATCATACTATTATTTGATTTAAACAACCTCGCTATTTTGTTCAAACAAAAAAAAAATTATCAAGCTTTTAGATAATATCTGAAATATAAATTTTCTATAAACCTTTTCACCTTGTGAGAAAACTTAATACAACCTATTTTATAAAAACATTATTTCAAATTGATAAATATGACTTGTTCTCGTTAAATTAATTATTTCTAAATCTTGGCTAAATTAATATACAACTAATTGTTTAGCCATTAATTTCTCCTAAAAATATTCTCCTTATAATAATTGAAAATTTTAATAAAAATGTTTTCCTATAAATTGCCCAATTATTTAGACTATCCAACTCATTAGTTTCACTACCTTATTTACCTACAAACAAGAACAAATTACAACCACCTACATACAAACAAAAATCAATTATTTGCAAACACATTACTCGAAATATTTTCAGGACCTCCTCACTACCTTGCACCTTCGATAACGTATGAGTGAACTTGCCACTTCAAGAGACGACCCATTCCGTGTAGACATTAACCACCCCTACAAACCACAACGAGATTTAAGGAGCTAGAACCTAACTAACACATTTTACAAGATTGCCAACAACACGCTTCTCCGCAACACTCGATCACATACAAAACTCGTTAATATACATCACACACGAAATTCAATAACTTACGTATGCACGTTCATAATATACCCAACACGATCACATAATACATGAAACCTAGTTATTTTCAATATATCCAATGCTACACTAATTACATATTATATGAAACTTGATTATTTGCAATACACGTTCTTTTGGATTGATTACAGAATACATAAAACATAGTTGTTTGTAATATACATATACTAAATTGATTACATGATACATAACAATTGGTTGGTTGGTACATAATACTTGATTGACCGCATTGAATATGAAACTATTGAGTTACATGATGCCACGTTGTTCACGTTACACATGAAACCTATTTGATTACTAGCTACATAACACTAGATCATACATAAGATTTGTGTGTTTACATTATACATGAAACTAGGTTACTTACAATTGTTGCAATTGATTGATCACAATATACATGAAGCATGGTCATACACTTTGTTCACCAAACTTGAAAACCATAACACCTTGAAGCTACTCGGGGTTTGACGTATACTTGTTCAAACACGAGGAAGCTGTAACACTTTAAAACAACTCGGTGTTTGACGTATTCTTGTTCAAACACGAAGAAGCTATGGAACCCTAAATTATGTCACGTTATTACTCTTTAGTACTTGATTGGCTATACTATCTATGGACATAGTCATTGAGTAACACATACGTGAAAGAAATAGTTACGAATTAAGTGTTTTTGTGTTACCCCCTGGACCCCACACACAATGGGATGAACTATGTGGACCATGCAACGATTTAGATAATTACGGGTGCACACGTAATTATAAAAATCAGCGCATGGAAGACATAGTGAAATCTGTCGTGTGTTATGACATGAAACCTATCGTGGGATATAGTAACAAAACTGATGTGATATGATAAGGACATGGTGGATACGCCGCTGTTACTTCCTATATATAAGTGTTCCTGTCATAAAATCAGAAGTAGCGTTATTCTTGCCACGTAAAGTTTTATGTTGTTTGACGGGTCAATGTTTGTGAAATGTCCTATCTACTAAAAAATCATGAACATGTTAGATTACATCATAAACAAACCCTCATTGTCAATTTCCCATCGATTCCACTCCAAGTAACGCATGTCACATTTAAATCTTTCGACAGATCCTCCCTTAACTCTATTGAAACTAAGACCCACGGATATTATTCATACTTAACTTGAGCTATAGACCTAAATTCTTGTTATCAATCGTATCTTTCAACCCAGCCTTCAAAGTTCATTGAGAATCTAAACGTGGCCCCGAGCTTACTGGGGAATGTAGGGATCAAATGAACTCCAAGTATCCACACATCTTTCCTAATTCAATAACCTTCACTAGCTAAATTTCGGGACGAAATTCCCTCAACATGGGGATACTGTAACATCCATGATTTTTACTATACCATTTTAACTTATCTATTTACCAATTTGTCTATTTTAATGATACTCCGTTTGAATCTCGTACTTGCCCCACTCTATGAGGCACATTAACTACTATTTCTACTCGAAAATTTAAACTTTTCACTTACATATAAAATTTTCTATTAATAACACATGTATGTATATGTATATAGACTTATATAAATACTTATATATATATATACTCTATTACGGAAACTAAATCAAAACATAAAAACTGCGGATTTTAATCATGTAGTCATCTTTTAGATACATATATACATTATAAATAAATATGTATATATCTTATAAACCAATATACAAGTTGTAAATTCTTTCTTTTTAAGAAAATATATCCTTTTGAACATTCGAAATAAAACAAGATTTTTATAAAATTTATAAAATTCAAAACAAGTTTTATAAAAAAATATATATATATATAATTAATTTGAGTTTGAACCTTTGATTTAAATAATCCCCCTAACTATTTGGACCCTCAACTTGAACCTATTTATTCAAAATTAACAAAACTTTGACTCCTTTGTCAAATGTTGACTTCGAAAAGTCGACAGCCCCTTCCCAATCAAATCTAGACCAAATTGGATCAAGACCCGTCGGATTAGGACTCATCTTAGATACTAGAATGATTGTCGACCGCTCCTAAACTCTGGGGACGCGTCAATTTAATCCCTACACAACCAATTTTGAAATTCAAATCAATTCAAAAGGAATTGACTTTCCAGAGTCAAACCGTGTTTAAGTCGACATCAATCAAGGGATGTGGACGCGTTACAGCGCGCAAATCACGCTCAATCGGCCCTCATATGCACTCAGTTCTGAAACACGTCCCAATTCATCGTTAAGTACCTATTCAATGCGTGAATCATTGCTAGCGGGTGTCTCCTGTCAATTCCGAATCAATTGAAACGTTTAATACAAAATAAAAGATATAGGATTACCCTCACACTTGCGCAAACCCTCTTACAAGCCTTCTAAACCCTCTCTCAACCGGCGTCGCACCTCTGGAAGCCCGCGGAACTCAAAGTTTGCCGAAACCAAAACTCCAGCCGTTCTCCATCGTTGCGTCACCATTTTAGGTACTTCTCATGTCCTTGATTTCGTATTGATACTGGGATTAAAAGCCCTATGACCACAGGGACAATCGATCGATCGATCGGGTCAATTTGGGAGGGTAGAGTTATAGATTCGCGATTTGGGGAAGGTGATGGAGTGACCCGGTGATTTTGATTTAAAGCATTCTCGTCTTAGACAAGGCATGGTGCCCAGCCTACCGGTTAAAAAACTTTGACCGTACACACGAGATCACTAGTTCGAAACCCCTCCACACCCAGCTCCATTTTCTTTTTTTGTTTGCACATCTGAGATGCCCAGAACCAGAAACCCCCTTGGTTTCTTTATTAACTTTGCATGTAACATGTTTCATAACACTGTTAGACCACTGGTCTAGCGGTAACTCGCGGGTGCTCGCCTAGAACCCACCCGGGTTCGATCCGGGCGGTCCGCATTATTTTTTTAAACCAGTTTTAAAGCCCCAAAAATCTTATAAAAATTATTTTTATAAACCTTATAATATTCTCTAGCAGAATAAAACCATAATTGTTAATTTTCAATATAAATTCATTTTTATTATGAATTTTATGGTTAAAAATGTATATTAAAAGTTTAAAAAAAATCTAGATATTTAAATTAATTTTCAAATAAAAATATTTGTTTTTATAAAGTTCATGAAATGATAACTTTATTCAATCAAATACTTATTTCTAAATGATAAATAAATAAATTTATTTATTATAACCCACTAAAACGTTAAATGTATATTTATTATTAATGTTTATACATAATTATTATTTACACAATTTTATATATTTACACATTCGTATACATAAATAAATAAAGTAAAAAAAAATATTTATTTAATTTATACTTAATATAACTCACGCTATTCTAATAACTAAATAAATAAAGCATAACTATTTAATTTTATTTAGTTATTCAAACCAAACCGTAAATTATCTTTTTTTTTTTCAATCTTTCAGTTTATAAACGGGAGCAGCCTCTCTATCCCTTGGGATAGGGGTAAGGTTTGCCCATGGAGCCAGGGGTCTAAACGGGAGCCGGGGGTCTAAACGGGAGCAGCCTCTCTATCCCTTGGGATAGGGGTAAGGTTTGCCCTCATCACACCCTCCCCAGACCCTACTAATAGCGTTAGCTATGTGTGGGATTATACTGGGTACGTTTGGTTTGGTTTGGTTTCAGTTTATAAAGCACTCATTCAGTTAACCTACACATTCCATTTCAAACTACAACTCCAACTCTTGTACACATATCCAATTCAATCATAGACTTAGACATAGACTACTGTACATACTATTAATTTAATATTCATTACACACTAGGTTAACGTTGTGAGATTTCAAGGATCACATTGCTATCTAGACTCCCGTGCTAGCTACACCTTTGAATCAAGTGAGTTTACATAGCCCCTTTTTCGTATTTACATATTTAGGGTGAAACATGATTACATTAAATACTATTTGCAATTACACACGTACAATTCTACAATATGGTCATATGTGTTTATTTGTGCTTTATGCTTGAATGCTAATTGTTAAGGCTACATATACATGATTTACACGTGCAAACACAAATACATTACTTCAGGCTAACATGTATTGTTAGGCCCTACATTAGGATAACATGTGTTGTTATGCCCTACATCAGAATAACATGTGTTGTTATGCCCTACATTAGGATAACATGTGTTGTTATGCCCTTCAATTACAAAGTTTCATTTGTGCATCTAGCTTAACTTAGATTCTCCATAAATGCTTTATGAACCATGCATCATATGAATTGTACACAAAACATTTGAACTTTACTTGTGGTGTCAAAACCTATGTATGTTCACCAACTATTTATAGTTGACCCTCTCATTTTATCATGTTTCAGGTACAGTGTTTGAGTTAAGATTTCAAGTCGCTTCACTTAGGATTGAGGACCTAGTTTTAAATCTAATAAAGTTATTCATGTATTTTATTTTTGTAAGAGTTGTACTTGAATTCTTGAGCTATGAAATGGAAGTTATTGTTTAATTATCACAACTTTAGTAAACCATGAGCTTACGAACAGTCTACATGTCCCGCCCCGACGTTTCCGCCGTCGGTTGGGGTGTGACACCAATTACCATAATTGATATCTGATTGTAGGTGCTCGACTAAAACGGACTCCGACGGTGAAGAACTTGATTTCCGGCTACTGTAATTCCCTCTCCGATGGAATTGAATGGTGAAGAGGTTTCAATGCTGCTCGTTTAGTGTGCACAGGTGTTTAATTTGTGAAATGGTATACGAACTCGACAAATTTGAGGAGAAATCGATGGTTACGACATAACTATCCATTATTCTGTTTAATTCTCACATAATGATGCTTTTAATTACTCAATGATGGTTGTTTATGCTAATTAAATGTGTTAGCGGTTAAGATTTCAAAAGGGAATGGGTTAATCAAGTGAATTTGGATCATGCTCGAATGTGTTGACTTTCAAAAGTCAACAGAAATCAAGAATGGGTTAAATACACTACTAGTCCCTCTAGTTTCCTGTTCTTAACTTTGAATTTAGGCAGAAAAGGTCCTTGAGGTTTGAACTAGGTTAAGAACTTGTTAGTTTGACTTATCAAAAGTCAACAGAATGGGTTTTGACCAATTACATTTCTAATCCTTGTAGTTTGAAGTTTAGATAAAGACATAATTACTCCTTGAAGTTTGAGTTAGTTTAATTAGGTTAAACTTTAACTAGATTTGGTTAACGGAGTTAACCTGGAAAAGTCCGAATTGTCACATGTGTTGGTTTGATTCTGGTTCTATAGTTCATGTAACTAACACAACTCAGGGTTCCTTACAATCCGGAAGCTGGAAAGAAACCGAAGAACACTTAAAATAGGGAATGAAAAAGAACTATTTATCGAAGCCGTGGGAACCTTACAATTAATGATGACAACTGGTTTATGTATTAAACTTTATGATACTTTATATATTCCTGGGATTACTCGAAATTTAGTATTAAGACCAAATTTAGAAGTAGACAGTTTTGATATTTCTCATGGTCATGGCAAACTTATTATTAGCTTAAATTCTCTAGCGTTTGGACGTGGTTATCTGTAAGTGTTTCTCAAGATCATGACGTATTTCCTCTCCACGGTTATTCGATTATCAAGTACACTCATTTATCACTTGTTTTCCATTACATGTTAAAAGAATTGATCAACATGAAATACACGAGTACAAAACCGAATGAAAAAGATAAAAAATATATATATATACAAAAATTTATACAATTCTAACCATAGTCTTCCACAAGTTCGAGTTTTCGGCTACAAAACGAATGAACTAATCTTTAGCGGTGGTTGAGGATTCGTATCTAACACGAGTCCCTTAAAACATATTTCATGGCTCCTCTAAGATGAATGCGTCTGTCTCACAGGGTAAAACAACTGAAACAGTATATACATGCCACAAATTTCTACTAGAATCACCCAAGTTCTACATTTTCCATTCTAACCACTTAACTTCGAGTGTCGATATCTCATCCATCTTAGCTCCGTTTTGGACATGGTTTGTTTCGTTGTGAAGCTCTCACATCATAGAACACAAACGCACAAATAATTAATTATATAACAAATATATAAACATAATTATTTGTGTACAAAGTTTAGAAAAACTCATTTTTCACAAACTTTTCCAACAGATCCTTATGATTTTTGAAACATGATTCCACCATACGGGCTTAAACCCCGTCATTGATGCTAAGCTTTCCAGTAGTCAAATTATTGTACTAGAGAGGGAATATACACATGGCCGGTCCGATTTAGTCCAAAACGCAAACCGTAAACCGGCCAAATGTCTACAAATTGAACGGTTCATTTTATACGGTTTGAAGATATAATTTTAAATTGACCAACAAGTCTTCAATTCGGTCGGTTTAGACGGTTTACGAACTCCCCTAACTACCACTACCAATATGGGTGTTCAACGAATCGAATTTCAAATACTTGAATTAATCGAATATAATTATTCAAATTTTGAAACTTTGATTTTTCGAATTTGATTCGAATACTAAACACATTAAAAACATCAAGAACTACATCCAAAATATTCAAATGGTAACATTCAAATTACAAAGATGAATTGAAAATGTAACTCTATTAGAAGGTGTGAAACAATATAAATTGAAAACGAAACACTATTAGATGAAGTAAAAAAAACATTAAACAAGGTAACAAAGTAAATGAACTCAAAATTCGAATATAGAACATAATGATAACTTAAAATCGAATACAAAAGAAAAGTAAAAATAGACTTAATGTTTTGCATGGTTGTGAGTTAGTGACTCAAAAAACTGAAAGAGAGACGGCAAGACACATGGGTGGCGATTGTGGGATCGATGTTCAAAATTTTGGTTTCATGACTTCATGAGTGGCGATTGTGCGATACATAGCGATGTGTTAGATATTAGGTTCAAGCGTTCAACCGTTCCATATGAATAGGGTTAGTCGATTAGGGATTTAGTACGTGATCTAGGGCCATTGGTTTTTTTATTATTGGACGGGCATTAGTGGATTAAATATTGAAATTTGGCCCAAATATTATAAATTAAGAGTTTTAGTCTTTACAAGCCTTTATAATTTATATATAATAAAAATAAAATGCATAACTTAAGTTCGAATTCCGAATCGAAAATCACAAATTCGTATTCGATTACTAAATTTGAATCTTCAAAAACCAAATATGAATCTGAAATTCGAATACTGAACACCCTAACTACTGTTACCACTACCACTACCACCACCACCACCGCCACCACCATGACGAAGAGGACGACCACCACCACGAAGAAGAGGACGACAACCACCACCACCACTATCATTATTATTATTATTATCATCTAATCTTATCATTATTATCGTTATTCTTATTATTATTATCACTATTATTGTTACTATTGTTATTATTATTCTCGTTAATAATATTAGTGTTAGTGTTATTGTTCTGTGTTTATTATTATTATTGTCGTCGTCGCTGTCGTTATTGTTATCATCACTATCGTTAGTTGTTATTATTGTTGTTCCGATTAAGTGTTCATACAAGCGGCCTCGTTTTTTTTCTCGATTGCATTAGGTGTTGGATTATGATTAATTTTTAAACATATTTAAAAATAGGTTGCTTATTTGATATGTTTAATTAATACTTTGAAAAGTTTGTGTTTTAAACTTGTTATAGCCACTTTTTATGGTTATAGAACAGTAGGAAGTTCTTTATGTTATTTATCAATCATGTAACTTTATGGTTCTAGGTATATATTTTTGCATGATTTCTTGATGGATTTTTTTTATGTTTTTGAATATTTGGATATATATTAAAGGAGCATTTATTAAAAGCTTGTAGCCCAATGATATTAAGGTGTTGGTGAAATTTCTTTCGAGTTGATGAGGCTTCAAGTCTTCATATGAGTAAAGTGATATAATTTAGAAGTAGAATAGTGTTTGTGACTTTGATGTAAAAAATAAATTAATTAAAGGAGCATTTGTTCAAGTATGGGATGGTTGGCTCTTGAGGATTTGAAATGGGGTGATGAATCTCACAAATGGACATGGTTTTCATAACTATAAATTAAAAGGTATTCTTCTTGATTTTGTTTTTTTTTTTTAATTTTATTTTTTGTCTATTATTTATCATTGTTAACTATTGGAGTACACAATATATTATAATTTTCTAAAATATTCATGTGTTGTAGAAGATACCCAATTTGTTATCCAGCTCACTTTTGGTTAAAAAACTTATGAAAAGGCGTCAAGTTTTAAATCGTTTTGGGCTCCTAGAAAGATTGAGCTACCCCTGGCTGGGAAGTGTTCAAAATAAAGCTAAGATTAATGAAATATCAATGTTAAAAGTGGTACGTTTGAAATAAAAGTAACGCGAGGAATTTGTTGAGAACTTGTTCTACATAAGAGGATGAATAAACCTTATGGTTTATAAGTAAAGAACATGTTTGGTAACCATCTTTAGTTATGTTTTACTTCAAATCATGTGCAAGGGTGCGAAATTCGGTTCGAATGTCCTAAGATCTTTGAATATGTGCATACACGCGACATGCAAACACGAATATCGGACCAAAACCCTCATGCTTGTGTGATCGAGTTTTGATCAGAATCGTAATTTTTCTAAACCAGTTTGTTCATTCTAAACAGAGTTAAGTTGTGGCAGCGTATCTCTTATCCAAAAGTCTGTTTTACCCAAATCAACTAATTTCTTATTCTAGTTAAAATTGTCAACCCCATCTTTAACCTATTTCATTTTTGGTAGTTTATATCTTTTATTTGAACCCTTTCATTATGATGTGCAGAATTATGCCCGGACTGGTTGTAAAGCAGCAACCATACATCAATAAAATCAGAATATCAAAATGACATAATAAGTACTTAGTACATGAAGAAAATATATAAATATGTATTAACAAAAAGCACATGTATTTGCAAGTATGTTGGGCTCAACTTGGGCCAAGATGTTAACTGTTAGGCTAATTCGGTTCTAAGAAACCCATTTTTATTGGGCTACTCATGTTGGGCCAGGCCGATATCGATAAACCCAGAACAGTCCAGACCGGGTCAACCGAGTTTAAGATAATAAATTGACCAGTTTTTCAAATATTTATAATCTAGAAATTAATTTACTAAAATATTGTAAAAAATATAACATGTTTTGACAGCAATAAATAAAATCCGTAAACATTGGCTTTTTTTATTAGCTTTTAAGAAAAAAAAAACATTATAAGTCAGGATTTCTTGGCTTTTTGAGAATGGTCAAGAAATCCTGGTTTTTTAAGAAAATATTTATAAGCACTTTTCCATCACACTCTCAAACACCCTCTAATGTATGACATCATTCTACGAACATGTTAAAATAGATATCTTATTATTAACAAATCTCTTATATGTTCATACATTTTTGACATCATCAAAAGGGAGAGATTGCATGCCAAGTATAAAATGTTTATTTTGATGATGCTAAAAATCCAAACATGTAAATTAAATGTTATACTAAGATACTTATATGTTCGTATAATGTGTCTCCCATTTGTTGGGTTATATATATATATATATATATATATATATATATATATATATATATATATATATATATATATATATATAACATCACATGTTAAAAGATTAAGGAATCAACAAATGCATCATAGTCCATACCGTAGTCAAGATATGAATCAAGTCTCAATACAACAAACCAAAAAGGCAACAGTGGGACTACAGTCGATTCATGGTTGGACCGTGCATCGACCACCAACATTCTTGCCAAGGTTTAAAAACATGCAAAATTCAGAAGTCTCGCGGTCTCAAATATAGTTGAACCATGGATCGACCATGTCAACCCTAGAGATATTTCAAAATTCGACAAAATGATCAACAATGAAATTTCAACAATCTATCTATACTATATAATTATATAATAAATAAAGGTTTTTTAGTGTCACGTGTCGCTTTCATATTCATTATCATCAAATTTTTTTCCGCCATATCTCTTATTTAATGCATTTCTATATTTTAATAATAGTATATATAAAAAAAAATTAACCATACTAATAAAACATATTTATTTTAAATTATTCCCTTATTATAAGAAACTTTGAAAATTTAATTATGTAACTTTTATTTCAATCAATTAGTAAATAAAAGTCAAATTAAATAGTAATTAACGTATTTTCGAAACCCACTTATATATTATTTTTTACATATTTTTTAGTTTGTTTCTATCCTTAGTATATGTAATACATTTTTATACCTGTAAAATATATACATAAAGATTTAAAAATTTTATATATTGATATTTTTCACCTCGTATGTAGACACGGGATCTAAACTAGTATTATATATACGGTACCAAAAGTCAAATATTTGATTCCTTCTTAAGCACGAAGACAAAAAAAAATATCATGAATTGCTCAATTAATAAAATCTTAAAAGATCTTATAAAAAGGGTTTTATAAAACAATATTGACACAATTACAAATTGTGAGGAATCTCCTTAAAAGGAAATTATTTCAAATACGTATCCAAGACAAAATAATATGGTCCACATATCTGAGGTAGGATGCATATAAAGAAAGAAGAGACAAAAGTCAAAATGTGTGTAAGGAATGGTTGTTCTCTTCTTTGACCAAGAAATATGCGATCTCAAATGCACCTAATCTCTTGGTGCTTAATGTCAAGGAGTTACTTCTTTGACTCGTGTGTGGTACTTAGTCTCCTGTTAAGTTCAGCCTTTGTTCCGACTATGTAGCGATTCGAAAGCGATAAGATGCAAACAAGCAAGACCGTAATCAAACAATACTTTATTGATTACAAGGGAAAAGTACAAAGAGAGCTTTACAAATACAAGGTGAATGCTTACAAGTTTTGGAGGTGTCTTGCAAATGCACCAAGAACACCTATTTATACTAATCAATGTCCTAATCTAGATCATTCTTTCTAGATCCTTCTTAAATATAAAATATACAAAATATTCAAGATATTTACAATGAATAATCTAGGCTCATCCATGATTAAGATCTAATTTGGAAGGCCTAGAAACTCATTATTTTAAGCCTTGTTCCAGAATTTTCCAAGTCTTGATGAGTCTTGACGTTGCTGGAACATTCCGGAATCCCGAGTATGCAATATGAGTTTTTGGGCAGAATTTACCTCGTTTTTAGAGGGTCGTGTCATTAAGCTCAAAAGATACGGAAAAATTTAGCTCCTAGACACATTGCAACAGATTAATTTTAAGAGACAAATTAAGAGCAGAAGAAATACAGTCGATATAAGGTCTAACCGTGTATGGATCAGAGAAATCTTGCTCTTCTATCTCTTCTTGGATATTAAGAAAGTCCATCCCAAACTTTATCGTGTCACTTCAAAAAATGAATGCTCCGTATTGCTATTACATATCCATATATCCTAGATGATCTCAAGCATGGTCGTAAAAGTCGTTAGGTGCTCCCTAGTCGGAGTCGGGAGTACTCGTGAAATACTCGGCCTAAGCGGAGAGTACTCGGGGAGTACTCGGCTTAGGCCTAGAGTACTCAGGCCTCGAGAACCTACCTTGTAGCGATTACTCGGGAGTGCTCGGCCTCGGAGACTATTTTCTTACTTTGGACCCCCGTTAAAAAAACTTAAAGCCGTTAGATTTTATATGACGTGGACATTTGCAAACCTCCGGAAAGTCGAGTCAAGGTAGCAGTGGTCTCGTGGTGGGTTTTGAAATTGGCTATATTGGTGTTTAACTGGTCCCGTTTTTCCGACAAGGATTTTAATAAAAAGTTCAAAACGGATTCATTGGATTCATCGAGTGTCTTTTAACGGCTCAATTTAACCCAAGGCCCTTTTGGCCAGAACCTGATTTTTACCCGAACCAAATTGATACTGTTCAAAAGCACATCGTTTGACTCGTACTCATTTTTCTCGGAATCTGTTTTAAAACGAACCCAATTGACTTGAACTTGTTTAAACTCGCTACGCGCTCCACCCACCTACTCATTTTACCGAGCTTAATCTCTTCAAATATTATATCTTCTACTTTTACCCTTATATACTACGACCCAATTTATCAAATCGAAAAAAATATATTCTCTCTATATTCATATAAAAGACTAACAATAGAACAAGGAATATTTACAAAGAAAATTATTATACATACGTGTGTTTAGTAAAAAGAAAAGGTAGTAGGTTAATATTACAAAATCTAATTTTTTTAATCCTTACAAAAATAAAAACTAACTAATCCCGCAAGATAGCACGAACTATGTTTTAATAACAAAATGAAAATCTATATCTATACTATATAATCTGTATCTCTCTATACTATATAATAAAGGAAAACCATGGAGGACATGTGTCACTCTCTGGTTACTCCTCACCTTTATTTTCTCGCATATCTCTCCTATTAAATATTAATTTTTCTGTTTTCTCTCTCCTATTATAATACCAAATAATAATCTTTATATTAATAAATAAAATTATATGAATACGTATAACTTTCTTGTTCATTTGTATCATTTTTTTCTTGTATATCTATCTCATATTGAATAATAATATTAAAAGAATTTATTTTTATATTTTTAATATAAATCTTTTTATTAATACTTATTATTTAATTATAAATAGTTCAACCGATATAATATACCGGTTTATTCAACCCGTGTATTACACGATTTTTAAAAATATAAAAATTTGATTGCTAACTATATAACATTTTATTTATTTAACCCATGTAATACACGGGATTTTAACCTAGTAAATAATAAATGAAAATCATTTATGTCACATGTCGTGTCCACATATCTTTTTACCATTTTTTTCGTCTCTCTCTCATTGAATGCACTTCTTTTTTAATATCAATTTATATTTAAAGAAAAATATTAATTATACTAATAAAACACATTTATTTTAAATTATCTCTTATTTTAAAAAATTTGAAATTTAATTATGTAACTTTTATTTTTAACTAAATAGTGATGTAAGTCAAATTATATTAAACAAAAAATAATGTATTCAAACCGTGTAATATACATGTTTTTAAAAATATAAACTTTTTATTACTGAATATATAAAATTATATTTTATTTTTAAAGGGGTAACTTTGTATAATAGTAGCCAAGTTTCAAAAGTGTTTCGATTAAGTCACTCAATACGCATTTTACACTATATACACCCTGGGGTATACTATGATGATTGTCGTAACTGGAACACTTTTGAAATTTGGTTACTATTCTATGGTGTTTTTCTTTTTTTTTTAATACAAACTTTTTTATTACTAAGTATATAATATTATATTTTATATACTCGTGTGATATACGGGGTTTTAACCTAGTAGTATAATATATAATAATTTAATTGGTAGATATTTCATGCATGTTGTATTTTATAATCAGAAAACTATAACACATGCAATATTTTAATATTGTATAATGAAAAGAAAATTATTAAATTATATTAATTATTAAACATGACTTTTTTTTTCTTGACCAAAATTGACACATTCTTAAACCACCAAATATCCCGTTTGTCCAGAAGTAGAAGGGAGGCAATCAAGTAATGAACTAATGATCTTACGTAACATCCCTTCTCAATTGTTTTATATGAATATGCTAGGTTAAAAACCCGTGTATTACACGGGTTAGATAATATAAAAAGAGTAAATTACACAAATTATTCTTTAATTATACTAGAAATTACACTTTCTTTCCTTTGATTTCAATAAGTACACTGCAAGTCATTTTCTTATATACTTTTGCACACCCTATGTCCTTTACACTAACCGGTGTTAAATTTTTCTGTTAAGTTTTGACATGTGACTTGCACATGAGGGTAAGATGGTCATTTTACCTCAAAAGGACAATTTATGTAATTGAAAATAATAAATATAAACCTCTCTCATCTCTAACCCTTTCAACACATCTTCATCTTCCGGTAAATTCAAGGTCCAGGGTAGGGTTTTGGGTTCATCATCTTCATCAATTCCGTCTAATCAGGTAGATTACAACCCTAAATGACGATTATACCCTCATGTGCAATGCACATGTCTAGACTTAACAGAAAAACTTAACACCAGTTAGTGTAAATAACAGAATGTGCAAAAGTATATAAGAAAAGGACTTGTGGTGTACTTATTGAAGTCAAATGACAGAGAGTGTAATTTCTAGTATAATTAAAGGACAATATGTGTAATTTACTCTAAATATTAAATACTTAGTAAATACTAATAGAGTATAATATTTCAGATTTAAAATACAAACAGATAAATGAACCTAGGTTTTATAATATAAATGTAATTATGTTATATACATTTTTATTTGGTTATAAATTCAAAGATTGATGTTAACCGGTCATTTAAGTGCAAACATGATTCATTGACCATTACATCTAAAGCAGCAATCATGCATTAATGATTTATACACTATGCATCAAGACATGTACATATACCGCACCAGATCTTTCGTTTATGCAAACTGTGAAAACATTGCAGTTAACATTAGAATCTTAGTATTAAATCACAAAGCCACTTGTTTTCATGCTAATCATACCCCCACCTTCAAAACGAATAGCAAAGAAGATATCGACTGAAGTTAAGGAAACACATTAATAAATCATTAAAACATGAAACATGAACTTTTGTTCTTTATGAAACAGATTTCTTGTATATTTCAGAACACTTGTCCCTGCAAGAAAAGTCAAGGCATATGTATAATTGTTAGAATCCATTGCTTTATAAAAACCAAACTTATTTATAAATAGATGGATATCTACTGGATCTTGCTAGACTTATCTACTGCAGGTCCCATAGCAGATGCAAGACCACTTATACAGGTCATGATGATTTCATATACGGAGCTCTAAAAGCACCAAACAATTCCACAGGAAAAAAATGTCGAAAAGGTGTCAACGATGAAATGCAGACCTCCATATGGTGCACATAAATACTGCAAAAACAGTTAAAGTTAAAAATGCAAAACCAATAACCAATTCCAGTAGGCTGAATACACTTGTTAGAAAGAAAGGGATTAAAAGGTCATCAGACGAACTACTACAATCTGTCTTTGATGAGTAGAGAAGCACTCAAACAGAAGCATTTATAGCTATACCACACTGTCATTACAAATCAGAATAATATCGGGTTGAATCTTTATAAATTGCACCGATTATAATATATTAAGAAGCAACCGACATATTGATGTTTACCTTCAAGAGAACATCAACCAAACATGCTGACAAGAACATGCACAAGAAGCATACTTTAAGTAGAGAAATTCACAACTAATGCTACAAACTCAAATTTCAAATTCCTACTTTTGCACAATATAACAGGTTGAATAACATTTGAAAACGGGTCGGGTTAAAATGAGACATTTTTCAGCAATGGTCATAAAAAGGCAGGTCCATAGTGGCCCGTAAATAATTTTTTATCCATTTTTGAGTTATATGTTAGTAATTGTTACTAAAAAACAATATTATTACAATAATGAACAGGATTTGGATGATTTTGTTTTGACCCATTTGACTTAAACTTTTTTTTATCTGATCCATTTGAGATAAACTGAAATGGACCCATTCATAAACAAATGAGTCAAAATTGATAGCTCTAAATAACAAACTCATTTATACCTGACTACAACCTGCCCATGATTTTCTGCAGCCTTTTCAAGTGCTTATTCTGCTAAACTTTAGCGGCTGGCTTTATCCTTTTCAACTTTAACTGTAAAAGTCAAATAGCAAAATACAAGAATGCAATCAGAAAATAAAATACAGGAAAATAAATGAAGTTACTATAATACTTTAAACCAACTTCTATGAAAAATGATCATATAAAAATCTATACTATATAATAAATAAAGGTTTTTTCATGCCAGGTGTCGCCTCCACATTCATTCTCATCATTTTTTTCCCGCCTCTCTTTCTTATTAAATGCACCTCCTATTTTTAACAACAATATATATTTAAAAAAAATATTAATTATACTAATAAAACACATTTATTTTAAATTATCCCTTATGAAACTATGAAAATCTAATTATTTAACTTTTATTTTCAATCAAATAATAAATGAAAAACAAATAACATTAAATAGTATTTAATTTATTTTCAAAACTCAATTATATATTAGTTTTTGCATATTTTGAGTTTTGTTTTCTGTCTTTAGTATATGATACATTTTTACACGGGTAAAATACACACATAAAAATTTAAAAATTTTATTTATTGATATTTTTCACCTGTGTATATACACGGGATCTAAACTAGTGTCTATAATAATCAAAGACCTAATCCCACCAGAATACATCTGCAATAACCATAGCCACTGATTAACAAATTAAAAAAAAACATTATTAATATTCACTTTTAGTGTTTAATAAATATGCCTATAATAATCAAAGTCAAATGTGTTTATCCAATTTTAAGTACATTCCATGAAGAACATGCGTATTTTTGTTTTTTGTGAGTTTGGCCACAGATCAATCTCTATGAAAAGTAATAAAAGATAAAGAATCAACGAAGTCAAATGAAAGGTACTATATAAAGATACAAATTAGCATATAATTAAACATGATGAAAAGTAATAAAAATAAGTAACAGCCCATCTTGTATAAAAAAATTCATGTACTGTCTTCATAACAAATAATGAACATAAAATTGATTCTTTTAAAAAAGTATGTAAACAGGCCATCATCCGTAAAAAAGTTCATTATGTAGACATTGTGTTAAATCTTATAATTTTAAATTCTTTACTAATTAATCAGTACAACAATAACAATCAAAAGTAGAGATTGTGTTAAAGCTTAAACAGTGAAAAAAAAACATCGATTTAGTCTGAAGTTCTTCACTAATTATAAATAGAGAAGTCTCCTTAAGAAAATTGAATCATATGTTTCATGCCCTTCTAAAATAGGGAGGTCTTGGGTTCAAGTCCCACTTGTGACAAAAAAAAGAGGGTCCAAGTTAGGCCAGTGGGTTTTCTCATGGTGGATTTCCTCCTGTGTGAGGTGGAGATGATCGGGTGGGTCAGTGGCCCGTCAGTGATCCAAATTGTTGTTCAAAAAAATGTGTTTCATGCCCTTTTTGGCTAGATTGAGTAAACAACCAAGTATTTTTTTTAGTGCTAATGTGTTTTTGATTTTGTTTGCAGTTGAAATTCCTGTTGCTAAGCCTATTGCTGTTCAACCACAGCCTAATCCAGTTAAAGAAACTCCATTTGAAGGTAAATGTTAATCTTTTATGATCAAATTTTTATCTTTTTTTACTAGGTTTTAATAAAATGGAAAAATAAAGCTTTACCCAGATTAAAGTAATGTTGCATTCTAGAAAATATGATCAAATTTACACTCTTTTTGAACAAATCTTATTCAAGATCATGTCTTTACTTTCTTTAAAAATGTTAGATGTTATATTCAGATTGAAAATATGATCAAATTTTTTTTTTTTTTTAAGATTATGATTCAAGATTTTATGTTTATTTTTTTTAGCTCCCATTGCAATTGAACAAAAGACTACATCTTCATGGGTAGCAAATGGGAAAACATACTACAGATACTCAGCTATAGTTACCAACAAGTCAGGGAAGACAATCAAGAACCTTAACATATCAGTCTCTAAACTCTACGGTCCTCTATGGGGTCTAACCAAGAGCCCAGCGGTTCATACGGGTTCCCAACATGGGTTAGTTCATTGGCAGCTGGCAATAACATGGAGTTTGTGTACATTCACTCTGCTTCACCTGCAGAAGTCTCAATCTCAAGTTACACATTTGCATAAGTCAAGATCAAGAAAATGGTGTTTTTAGGTGTGATTTTTGGGTTATTTAATGTTTTAAAAAGTGTGTAAGAATGGAGGAAGAAAGTAATTAAGAAAGTAGTGAAGAGAGGGTTTAAAAGAAGAGCTCTCCTCTTTCTCATCCTCTTTCTTTAGCATAGAGTTTGGATTAAATAGAGTTGTTTTTCACTTCAAACTAGCTTTTTGAAGTTATTTTCACTTGTTTTTGGTGTGTGTTTTTTTGGTGTAAATTTGGCAACACCTTAAGTTCCAATATGAATGTAGATTGTGCAATACTCGGTGTTCGTTTTATACTTGTTTTTGTTTCTAAAACATCAACATGCGCCGCATCCTTTCCAAATAACATGTCATTTACCTAGAAAACAAAATAAAAGAATGAGACAAAAGTTCAAATCAAAACATGTCACTTTGGCCCGGTATTCTGTTTTTCAATACGTACGTGAGATCTGAAATACTACCCGTCTTCAAAAGTTATAGTCATCTGAAGCAAACACATTTTCTAGTGTGCTCTTAATATTTTTATTTCCTAAATATAATTTGATAAACATCTTAAATTGGCGCCAAAAAGTTCAGTTTTTTAAAATGCGAATAATAAAATTTTTGAGTTAAAACTTTAAAAGTTAATGAAAAACAGTTACTTTTGCTTTACTCTTTTTTTCTATCTACTAGAAAAGCCAAAAGATTTATAATACATTAACCAATATTTTCCAGGTTAACGATCAGTGACATGTCACAAATATAATTACGTTTTAAGAAATGGATTAACATTATACGACCCATTTAATAAATTGGTTGCTTAAGACTTTTTCATAACATTCTTATTTAGATTTTAAAAAGGGTTATTTAAAAATGTTGTGTTGATTTATCTCTTATGTGTGAGAGTTAAATTGATTGTCTTTGCTAGCTCAACCCTGGAATATTGGGTGTTGTTCTTAGACACGATTTCTAAACCGAAGTGATGTATCTGTATCTTTGGTTTCGACATCGCAACCCTACCGTTTGTTTTGATGGTGTATCTATATCCGAAACGAGCCATAGACCATTTCCAATTTCTATCTGTTCCCTAACCGGATTCATATCAACCTACTATATTTCACTTCTTAATTTTTAACAGCTTAATTCATTTTGTTTCCTCTAATCTTAATTTTCAAAAGTTGCAACTTCTAACTGTTCATTCTACAATCATTTTCGTTCATTTCCTCTAATCTCGAGTCACAAGATATTTCTTGTATCCGTAGATGAACATTAAATAGGTCGAGCTCAAACACAAACTGAGACCCGTACTTTTTTTTCAAATAGATTACAACATTAACCTCTAAGTTTAAATAAGATTACAAAATACTAAAATCAAATAAACATAATATATGTGTAGAATTATCCGACTACATTGTGGTGCATAAACTATCTTGAAATATAGCACAACTGTACAGTAGCATAACATAGAAAATTAGGGTTCAAAACAAATCCAGAGTTGCAAAAGGTGATAGAAAAACATTAATCAAGCACAGGAGACACCATTTAATGCAGCAGTTCACTTTTTGTTAACAGTCTTGTACATGTTATCAATTACATCCTGCGAAAAAAAGTGAGGTATTTTCATCAGAAAACCGATATAAAAAAAATATAACAGAATTATAAAAAAAATACTAATCTAGTAAAAATGAAAACAAGAGCATATTACATATATAAATACCTTGTAGTATTTGAGCATTTGGGGCCTTTTCTTCTTGAATGTTGGGGTCAAAAGGTCGCGTTCCATGTCAAAAGGTACAGGGTCAAGGTGGACTGCTTTCACGAATTCAAAACCTTTTAACTGCAAGACAGTTACAGTTAATTTAAAGAAGATATAAAAGCATACAAGGGTTTTATAAATATAATAAAAAATAACCTTTTTCTCTTTTCCAATTCTGGTGAGCTCTCCCAGTATGTATTCTTTAATCTTGGGATTTTCACACAGGGATTCAAAATCTCCAGAAATATTAATTGTTTCAGCATAGCGTTCAACCGCTTGCTTATTTGGGTTCACAACAGCAACAAGACAAGACTCAAAGCTGTTCCCATATATCCATACCTGAAATAAGTAACGTTAATTCGTGTCAGTTGTAAGGACTAACGACCAACCCCAATTGACCCATAATCCATATTGACCCATTCTAAAAAAAAGCCTGTTTTGACTCATTACTCAACATACCGAGTCAATGTCAGAAACAAGTCCATAAACATTCTCCAAATTTTCAACGGCCACATATTCTCCTTGAGAGAGCTTGAAAATGTTTTTCTTTCGGTCAATAATTTTCATGCTTCCATCGGGTTGCCACTCACCAATATCACCTGCAACATAATAAATATATAAATAAGATAAACTTATTTATGTACTAAGAGCAAGATATCAAATCAAATAAATTTCTTTAAAGGCAGACCTGTATGGAACCAGCCATCAACTAGGACTTCTTTTGTAAGGTCCTCGCGCTTGTAGTACCCTGAAAACAGAACATCACCTCTGATGCATATTTCTCCCTGTGGTTTGCTTGAAAGGGCATCATAATTCATCTCGGGAACAGACTCTAAACGAGCATCCAAATTTGGTACTGGTGGGCCCACTGTACCCAACATATCCATTTCGTTTGGCAGCGAGACAAATGTTCCAGCACATGTTTCCGTGAGCCCTAATTGAGTGCATGGTGATAACATTAAATAATATTACTTAACTATGGACCAAGTATTTCTGAAAATTGGACAAAAGAATTAACTTCAAAAGAGCAAAAAGTTTCAATTCTTGTTTTTGCAATGATTGTATTGTTGGAATAAAATAATGTTGGTAATCATATCTAACACACTAACACTAATTAATTATTAAAAAAATTATTAAAAATCTTTGGACAAACATTGTTTCGGGCCAACCCGATCAGAGACCCATTTTGATAAAATGTTAAAGGGTAGTACCATATCCTTGAAGGACGTGAGAACATGCCACCACTTTCAGGTAAGCTTCTACATGTGGAGCTAATGGAGCAGCTCCAGATAGAATAATGCGTACATTACCTCCTAGCCCCTGTTTAACCTGCGCAGATTACATAAAATAAATATCAAGGGACCATCATTATGTTAAAAGATATAAGCCCAAAAAGAAAGAAAATAAATGGAACCTACTTTAAGCTGATAATCTCACCTTACTAAAAACGATTTTGTCACTTAGTGGAGATGCCTCTGCATGTTTTAATCCTCCCTTCATATTATGCAACTTACTGCACAAGTTAACAAGCAAATCCAAATCAACAAAAATTAATACAACTTGCAAGAGAAAATCATATACATAAGCTTAGTGCAATTGCAGATAATATAAATACTTACTAATTATACGCTAGGTTAAATAAGTTACGTTTGAGAAAACCCCCAGCAGCAATTTTCTGTTGTAAACCTAACAAAAATAGAAGCAATTACTAACAGCAAAAGAAATGAATGAAACCTTTATAAAGACAACTTACAGTTATTTACATTTCACTTTCTGTACAAGAAAATCAATAAATGAATAACAGCAATATACCTGAATAAATTCTATCCAAGACTCGAGGAACAGCACAGAAGATAGTAGGTTTCAGCTCCCCTATGTCTTCAATCAGCAATTTAACATCCTGCGTGTATAATACACCAAATGATAATACAACAAAGCATTCATCAATCCAAAGGTGAAAGTATGTTGCTATTTGGTGCAAATAACATTATAAAAAATCAAATCTTACCCCACGCCAAAATCCTATAGAGGCCCCATGATTGATAAAACATTCTTCAATCACCCGATCAAATATATGAGCCAACGGTAGAAATGAGAGATAGACATCATGTGTATCCAACTGTAAAATATGAATTCGCGTGTATGAGAAGATAGTAAAAAGTTTCCCACATTTTTTATGTAACGAAGTGTTAAAACTTACTGATTCATTTGCACTCCCTAGCAGACGACGTACACCGGCAATAAGTGTTACAATGCTGTTATTGGATATCAAAACACCTTTTGGATCACCAGTAGTTCCACTAGTGTACATTATTGTACAGATGTCGCTTTTTTTCTTCAATGGTAGGTCAAAGGGTTTTTCATCACCCTGCAAGTAGATAAAGGGCACCAAAATTAATTTGTAAATCATATTAATAAAAATAATAGAAAAAGATAAGCGTACCAATGACAAAAACTCATCCCATGCATGTATTGCCAGACCTAAATTTTCGACTTGTTCTTTTTGTTCAGGAGTAACTTTCGCAAAGCTCACAATTGCTAAAAGGAAGTGTGCATTTAGTATCTTAAAAATGCATATACAAATTTAACAAAATTAAATACTATGGTAACTTACTTTTTAGACATTCTCCAGCGGCGGGAAATGTTTTCAACAACTGAATGACCAACAGAAATTAATTAATTCAACTGCAAACTTTAAGAGAATTATTTTCTAAGGAACTAAGCCACCGACAGTTGAACTTTTTTAATGATATAAAATCATATAAAACCTGAGACATGCTTATAATGGATAAGTTTTTCTTTGAAATTTAACGATAAAAAATGAACATTGACAAACTACCTCGGGGATCTTTTTCTCTTCTACAAAAGCAATTGTAACCTCAGCATGGCAAATAATGAATTCTACTGCACCAGCACCTACATGTAAAAAGAGCATTTAATGTCAAAACATATATACTAAGTAACACAGAAAAATAAACAATTCCACATCTTTAAAATCACAATCGAGGAATAGCATTGAGTACCTACCCAAGGTATCATATAAAGGTACACAATACAACCCGTGAGCATTACATGCCTGCATTAAAGTTGAAGTATTAGAGCACTACTCAAATCTTAAGATCAAGATCTTAACAGCCTTGGGATAGGGCTTTTGGGTTCTTCGATTTTCAGTAGGGTTTATCTTGTTGATTATTGATGATTTGACAAACGAAGGTTTTAATATGGGCTTTCTTTTGTTGACTATTGATCACGAATATTAGGATAATAATTTTAACTTGATGCACTAATGGTGGAATGTTGATTTGGGTTTTACCATTATGGATGTCCGAATGAAGATAAGATGAACAATAAGATGTTCTTGATTAAGGATTTTTTAATGTTTGATGAACATGAACAATGGTGAAGATGAAATAGAACTAAAAAAATAATAAATAAATAAAAATACAATCGTGATTTACATATTTTACCCTTCACTTAACGGAATTATATATTGCTTGTTAACCAGAGAGACTTGATCGTTTTAAAAATAAAAATCATCCTGAAAGTGCAGAAAAAAAAATTTAAGTGGCATGGAGCGAGTGTTGAAAAGTGGTCTAGGGATAAATTCAGTAATTCTAAAAAAATTAGCCTTAAGATAACCAAAAAGAAAGACAAAGAACACTAAAGTACCTCCATGCTCATAACCCATTCTGCACAATTAGCACCATAGATCCCGCACCGTCCTCCCTACATCATCGATAAATTTTAGTATGCAATAGAATGAATACCCGCTTATTCATAAATAAAAATTAAAATATACAGTTTTAGAAAACACTAACAATAAGATAGAGCGAATAGTCTCGAAGAATGTTTAAAACGTAAATTAAAAAATGGATAAAGCCAAAGAAAAGACATTATGAAAATTATCATCAGAAAGTCACTCACTGGCTGGACACCGCATGCACGAATAGCATTTCCAACCCTTACCACCTTTTCATATACTTGCTTATAAGTCAGCCATACATACGGTCCATGCTGCAGAGCCAACAAAAAGCATATAAATACAGTCAGCACAAAGTCCGATAGCGGGAAAACTTAAGAGTTAAGTGTGATCCATAGCAAGCACCAGTATATACCTTTCCATTCACAAGTTCACGGGTACCAAGCATTTGATTGTCGGGGTATTTCTCCACCGACAAGCTGTAACATAGCCATATAAACATTTTAAAAGATGTCACAGAAAACCAGAGACTCCAATACTAATACATATTAGATCTTTATAGGGGTTGCCCCAAGGTTTTAGATTGTTTTTGTGTATTTACCATCTAGTCACTCTCTCTATTTCCAAAGTTCAATTCATCTGAAACCAATTGAACATTCTCTTCCAAACTAATGACAATCAAACTCCCAATCTAGTCCAACCAAGCATTAATATTATAACTTATAAATCTTGTCATTGTTGGCTTTGGAGCCTAAGCTTGACCTTCTTTCTTGTCGAATCTAATGTCTACCATTTTTGTTATGTGAAAGTGAGAAGTAAAATAAGATCAAAAGCAGATTGCATGGATTTGTCCAAAAACAAGATGATCATCATTGTTTATAATTTTACATCTTTAACATCCAACTGTTTTGAAACAAATAGGAATTTCTCTGTAGACTTATCACTTATATAGCAAACAAGGTTTAACATAGAGATTAGTGATTGTCTAAATCAACTTTTAACTTTGATGACCTAGCTTTAGATCATCCAAACACAAAAGCCAAATAGCTGAAGATAAATGCTATCAACTAACCAGAACCAATATCAATAAAGTCAGAACAAAAGTCAAACAGGATTGGCGTTATTTCAAAGTAATAAAGAGCATACAAATTGTAAAGTCAAATTTCAGATGAAGACTTCAACACACAACACACAATCGTCTAAACGCAAGTTAAAAAACTAAATTAGAATCCGAATCCGACCAAATCTGCTCAAATTAAACTCCGATTTCAATATGCATATCATTATCGAATCACGAATTAAGTTTTACAAATAGAGAGTTCAACTTCAAACAAGCAAAAAACAAGTTACAAATCTAAAAAAATAAACGCTCACCGGAAAACATCCCAGCACGAATCCAAACCTTCGATCGGAGCAGGAAATCCGTCTTTAGCAAACACACTGCGGTAAACAGGTCCCATAGACGGCCTTCCATCTTTCGCCTCTATCGCCGGCTCCACCTCTACTATGAACTTCTTCGACGACATTCTCCGATCTCTCTCTAACTTTTGTCTCTGTATATGTATCTATACAGTATAACCGTGTATTTTGATGTTGTATATATATGGTTCAAGTGTGGGGTGCAGAGAGGTTGTTGCTGTTTAATGTAATAAACACAGCATCGGCGGAGAGAGAGAGAGATGTTGGCGATTGGTGGTGATCGGTGGCGGAGCAGTGAAGAAGGTGGACAGATTCCGATCCAAGCGTGTACGCTGGCCAACCCCTTGACTTGGAGAGGTATTATATAGTCTTTACCTGTGAAATTAGAAAACAAATTAATTATAATAAAATGTTTATTTTTTATTTACTTTTTAGCTTATCCCACGTCGATGGCTTACCCAATTTAATCATAAAACAACCCATTATAAATAAAGAAACCTCCTTAAGAAAATTGAATCATATGTTTCATGCCCTTTTAAAATAGGAAGGTTTTGGTTTTAATTCTCACTTGTAACAAAAAAAAGGGTCCAAGTTGGGCCAGGGGGTATTCTCACATATCGTGGATTTCCTCCTATGTGGGGTAGATATGATAGGGTGGGTCAGTGGTCCGTCAGTGATCCAAATTGTTGTTCAAAAAGAATGTGTTTTGTCACACCCCAACAAGGCGGAAGTATGGGATGTAACCGGTATATCGCATTGAACACAAGTACAAGAGAAACTAAAAGGAAAATTTTGCATTACATTGAACCATACTACATGCTTCTAACGAAAGTACAAATACAAGGAAAATCTCTAAAACAGTACGAAGTGTCTAAATGTCTGACTATAACTGAAGTACATAATCAAAACTAAAAACAATAGTTCTAATCTAAAAGCGAGCCCTCATAAAAAAATCTCTTTTTCAATTCTGTTTACTTGAAAGCATGTTTCGAAAACGGGTCAACTATTCACAGGTTTTGCGACTCTATAAAAAATTTCTGATAAAAATCCAAAGTGATCAAAAATCCATTGATCGAGTACACATGTACTAGACAACATATAACCATGAGCTGCAATCAAATCCTCGACGAAATTAAAAATAAAGTACCCAATACGAAAGTCTAATGCAAACAACCGCCTAAAAATTGGTTAACTTTGCGCCCAAGTGACCCTACAAGTCTGGTTGGCGTGACCAACCCATGAGCGGGGGTGTCAACCCAAGTAGTACTACTCAAAATTCTCAACGGCTACGCTCAGCTAATTGATTGCCTAAAATTGGAGACTTTAAGGCATTATAAAAAAGATAACTCATGTAATCAATGTATCATGTAACATGTGACTAAAAAAATGAAACAACTTTCCCCCAAAAACAGTAAAACAGTAAGTAAAAAGGGGGCCGCGAAAACTCACTTGGACAATGCGGGCGATTGATGTGACACGGTCGACAAAAACCGATAAAATTCGAGTCCTAACAGGGTCTTACTAGTCAAGTGGACACAAATAATGCATTTAGGACTCCTACATGTTGTGACCAAGTCAACAAAACAAAAGGTGGCTATGTAATCAGTTACATACCCAAACTCGTGCATACGCGTACGAACTGTTAGAAATTGTAAAACAACTTTTATATAAATTTGTGACCTTAAAACCTTAGATTTTAGATTTTAGATTTTAATAAAGAACATCAGTAGTTATAAAGTCATATATAATAAAATCTCAAGTCAAGGTTTCGTTTGATAAAAAACGCGGTTACGCGCGTAAGGTCCGGTTTACAGTTTGAAAATCCGATACGTCCGAAATTAGGGTTTTAGTGTGATATTAGCACCCAATTTAAAAGTCCAAATTTATGTTTTTAATGTGATCATACTTCTGTCCAAAATCCCCTAAAACGTTTTATAAAAACAATTTTATACAAAAATTCCCAAAAATAGTAATTTTTTATAACGTTTTAATGGACCAAAATTCTAAAATCATACTTAGACATAAATTTACTGCTTGAAACTTCCACAAATTGATAATATACATAAATAATAATTTATGACCAATTTTCATAATTTTTCAATATCCAGATTATTTATTATGAATATAATATTGTTAAAACTTAACAAATTCTGAAAAAATAGTTAAACTTGTCAAAACTTTACCAAATTTTTACCAGATTAGTGTTAGGTCCATATGAGATTTTATTAAAAGTTTCAATTCCTAATGTTGTCCAGAAGTATATGATCCCAAATTCAATCGCTAAAATTTCATAAATACCAAACACCTACTTAGAAAACTCCAAATTTCATGAATTTTGGACAAGAATCATTTTTTATCATAAACTAATTACTGACCAAATTCCAGATTTTTCCAATACTCAGAGGTATTTTTCCTAATTTTCATGTATTAAACTTGTAGTAATTTTAATAAATAATATATAAAGAGTTTGGTTACCAAAATTTCCAGATCAAACTTTTTGTATAAATACTACTGTTTATAAATAAATTTGGGTGTTAAATCACATTTTCAGAAAAATCCATCAAAACAATTGTCGTATAAAAATAAATATATTAGTTTCATTATTTGTTTCACATGAAACAGGGTTGGGTGTATAACCTAATAACCAATAAAAACACCAAATATCTCAATACTAAATATTTTCGGGTTCAATTCCCAAACAATGACTTATAAAACTATTCTAACATAAAATTAAAGCTTAACGGGTAAAGTTTATACCTTCCGTATAAATGGTTCGCGTACGCGGAACCTCCCGTATCACATGCAATACGAACCAAAAACACCATTAGGATCGTTTTTATCTCCCGAGCATTCCCACATGCTCAAAAATGACATGCAATGCCGTTTCGATGGTCATGCAACCCGATCAATTTACTGTTTTCGATCATAGAAACTGTTACAATCTGTTCGTATTCAAAAATATACTTCCCAACATCTGATCGGAATTTCCTTCAGTGAAAACATTCATATATGTGCTAAGAAACTACTGTCTAAAAATCGTCACGATCCCAAGGGTCGGATCTCCGGGGATCGACGATTCTTTGAGACCCAGTTTTTCAAATCTGAAAATCCGATCAGTCACATTCTAGGGTATGAAAAGCATACCTAGAGAGTTCTGATCAAACATTCCTCCGGTAGGGTTTTGCGTCTATGTGTTGAAAAGATCATATCCAAAATTCATGCATTTCTAACGGTCGGATTTCCGGGGATCGTCCGATCTTTAAGACTGCGCATGCATAAAACTTTCTGGATATAATTTAAAAACTCTTTTTAACGAATTTAAGCAAGGATTTAGACAAATCTGAGCTTACCATTGCATTCGTAGCGTCAAGAAATGGTTCTAGGGGAAAAAAGGGCTTCGGCCGCCACCGGCCACCACGGACCACCGTCGGCCGCCACCGGACCACCACCAGCTCCAGCCCTCTCTCTCTCTCTCTAATTGCTTTCAATGATACGAGCAAATGAGAAAAAAAAAGTGTAGTGGGGTATTTATATGGTCTCCGATCGCGTGCCGGTTTCTCGCTTAAACGAACCCGATAAAAAAAATAGAGGCGTTATTTTACCCAAAAATAACTTATTATAATTTATTATTTTTCCTCGAGTCCTTGCGTCTCATAAATATATATCCTTTCGGATTTAAATTAAAATTTTACGAAACTGCTCGACTCGGGTGTTAACACATATAGACCTGAACTTGATCAACTTTTTGACATTATAACACCAAAATAAATTTGGCTATTATCTTCCGTTCATTAACGAGTTCCTTTCGTATGAAAGTATATTTCAACATAATAATAATACTATTATTATACGAACTCGTCGAACACAGGTGTTGACCGTAAAAATCACGGTTGTCACATGTTTCATGCCCTTCATGACCTTTTTTGCTAGATTGAGTAAACAACCAAGTGTTTTTTAGTGCTAAAATTTGATATTTAACCGAGGTTCGAATCTTGCTTGAAAAAAACTGGGCTTGAAATCGTTCCAATTGTAAACTTGCGGACTTGAATCGGCTTTGTTTGTAAATAAGCTGAGCCCGAGCTAGGCTTGGCTCGACTCATGAGCTTGTGAGCCAGGTTTTATGATAATAATAAGATGAAGAATAAGAAGAATATCCAAATATAATCAATGTTTAAGGCAGGTCGAGTTAAATTATTCTCTCAAAAAGAGACTCGGTGACACATGTTGCTTTGCGCAAGCCAACCCACTATTTATCTATTAAACATATTGAAAGGACGGGATGGTAAATTACCCACATTTTAAGAAATTTAACAGAGTTAGTGACTACTTAACAAGTGTGGGTGTTCCATCCTTCAACTCTCATAAGCTCATTTTAAACTTTGGGTTTACTGTCATCCCACATCGAGTGGGAGAAAGAAAAAAAAACAAATGTTAAGGCTTGATAAATAGAGGTTTTGTTTTTTGTATTCATCTCAAATCGATGGCTAGAGAACTTTAGTTGGGAACCTCCTATAAAAAGGGGGTACCATTTTGTTTATCTAACATTGTTAAAAATCTATTTATTAAAATTTGCTTGCTGGCTAGAATGATTCTTTCGGTTCTTAAACAAAAATTTGGGTATTGGTTATTGTTGTGGCTCAAAACCGAATCGTCCCGTCCACACCCTTAAAATTATCAATTAAATATTTACATAGTTATAATAATAAATATAATCAGTATTTAAAGCATGTGAGATTAGATTGTGTTATCCAAAAAAGATTCGGTGACATCCGCCGCTTTACGCAGACAAAATACAATTTGAAACTTGAATCACTAGTATTCAAGTTATTAAAGAATAATTAATTTCTTTTATTCTTCTCTATCAAATGCATTGATAATGATACAGGAACATAAATTTCTCACGTGATACAAATTAAACATCAATGGTAGAACTCAAACTTTTTAGCGATCGTTATAATGTTATCTTTTCTATTAACCGTAACTAAAGGATTCATTTTTGTGAGCATGATGTAAATGGACCCACTTGACACTCTCGTGGTTCTGCAACTGCCTAACATCTGAGTTTTCATTTAATCTAAAAAGAGGTTTGGGTCGAACCATACACACATTTAACTTTACATATCGTGTTCATGTAGACATGACAAACCCTTTTAAATCCTTAATTTATAATTTCTTTAAAAAAATATATGTTTATATCATACCTTAAACTGATAGGGTATATCAAAATTAAAAGAAAAAAAATAAGCTAGCATCAAACTTTAAACTTTTTTTATAGTTTAAACTTTAAACGTAGATATTTTATATACATATTTATTATTTTTTTTCTTTTTGTAACTTTATAATTTACGAGCATGACTCCATTTAACACCCCTAAATTGATAACTACTTTTTTTTTAATATTTAATATTTAGTTAGATCATTACTAAAAAAAACAATAAATGTGATGTTACTTTTATTTAAATAGGTATACCAACTATTTTATGATAACAATATTTTCATCTAGGCCTTTAAATTCCCAACCTAACACAACTTACCATGATCTCATAATAACGTTTATAGTTTCATGCCGTTTGTGTTGTATTTGTGTGACTAATCTTGTTCAAAATTCATTTCATGTTCTAGAAAAATTACGTAAAAGAAGTTAGTAATGCTAATAGCTTTGATTCTAATTTACCTATTTGCATGAACTAATATATCCATTTCTTGTATGTAGTATGTACTCGTTAATTATAACAAATTTTAAAACTTAAATTTTGAATTAAATTTTTTTATCCCGATAAAAAGAATTTTAAATCATAACAATTAGGTGAAAAAAAAGTAATTTAAATATGATATTACTTGGACCAAATGATGGCATGTTTACAAAATGATATATTTGAAAAAGAAACACAGATTATTTATTTTTTTAAGAAATATAACATCCAATAATTTTCCGAGGTTTCATGCTACCTTTAATAATTACGAGTTGAATTAATTTAGATGGTATTTGGCTTTATAAATATTTATGGTTTTATAAAGAAAAACAAAAGGATAAATATGTTACTTGATTTATTTAAATGACTTTCGTCGATATGTCTAAAGGTGCATGACCAAATTATGAAATATATTTTATGAAAGGGACAAATAGGTAAAAACATATGATAAATAAATAAAAAACAGATTTGTTTTGATACCTTTTTTCCGCAAGTCACAATTATGACGACACGTGGTAAAATTAATGAAAGCAGTGACGAAAATAAATTATCTATTTTTTTTATAGGTAACTTTCATTTTTAGTGGCAGTTACATCTTTAAATCAGAGATCCATACCCCTTAACCTGACCACTACGTTGTCTGAACCGGGCCCGCGGGTTCAGAACGAGAGGCTTAGGCTATCACCGGGAAACCATGGAGCCTGCTGCCACTTGACAACAGTTGCGCCGCTACACGGGCCAAACCCCGCTAGCGTAACGCACTCCGGACTAAAACCCGGGTTGGCTCGGACTCGAACCTGCGTGGGCAGGTTGAGTCTTCATCGCCATAACCACTAGGCCAAAGCCCAGTAGTTAAAATAAATTATCTATTGATTCCGTGTTTTCGTTATCTTGCTTAATTTCATTTATTTTTAGAATGACGATTTTTTTTTATAACTAGTGGGACTTGAATCCGTGATATTCAAACATTAGGTATTTCTAGAGAACTGTCATTGGGCCACTGACCCCAACGGTGCTTAAATTTATTTTTTGCTTTGCTTTATTTTTTGCCGATCCAAAATCCATTTTTACTTTTATTAAAGAGTTATTGGATTTTATTAATTTCACATTTTATCATTTGATCAATAATAACTTCAACTAAAAATATTTTTACCGCCGATCCTCTACTTACAAACTATTTTCTTAAAATGGACCGTCGTTAAAAAAAACGTAATCACGTTACTTTACATGACGTGGACGGCTGAATGTGCAATTATGTGACATGTCTTTTAACCTTTTAATAATCCTTTTAAAGGGTAAAGAGTAAAGGGTTAAAAAATATGCCACGTAATCGCCCAGTCAGTCGTCTACGTCATGTAAATTAACGGGGTAAAGTTTTTTAACGGCGGTACATTGTAAGAAAATAGTTTGAAAGTAGGGACCGATGGTAATAATATTTTCAGTTGAGATTATTATTGATCAATTGGTAAAAAGTGAGATTAATAAAATCCATTTTCCCGTTATTAAATCATAAGTGATTTTCAGACACACCATTGTATTGTAATTGTTCAGTATCTTCATGTGCAAGATATAGATAATTTATACGCAATTTTGTAACATTAGATAGATGGATCGCTATAATTGGTTTAGACATACAGTTGTATGTTTACGTGATACTAACAACACATAACTTAAGCGCTCGCGTTATATCGTAGCTTTAATAAGAGTAGATGGTTTGGTCCGTTTGGATAAGGTTAGTTTGGGTTATGGTTAGGTCCTCGTGAATGGTATTAGTACATCCATATGTACGCAATCCCAAGTGTGAGGTAAGTAGCAATTTGCCACCTACACGGTCACACCCTAAATTCCACTAACGGAGTTTTACCGTTTTGGAAGGTGACAACCAGGATCTCAGACATCAGTTACTTCAAACGAAACTATATGGGACTTAAAATGTAATAACATAGAAGGTCAAGGTTCAGAGTGTATATGCGGAAGCGTTAAACGAAAGTAAATGCGCAAAACAACGCGCCCAAATCCAAATACAAACGAAACATAAAGATCGAAAGTAAATGCGCAAAACAACGCGCCCAAATCCAAATACAAACGAAACATAAAGATTATTCAATAGCTGATTATTTCAATTGTAGACCAAGACACATGCATGACTTAATGTGATCCTGAGTGCCAACCTGAGAAAACATGTAAGAAAACGAGTCAACACTGTTCACAGGTTTCAATCATTTCAAATAAAGCGTTTGCGGATTATGTATATTCAATATATATATATCAATAGGTTGCATGTCTATATTCATGTTTTGCTAAAGCGCTCGCAACCGAAACTGACAGTGTGTTTGTTTGTTTGCCTCCAGCCAGGTCTATCAACTCTGACTAATGTGTTAAGGTCAATATAACACCCGTTCGACCTCCAATCGAGTTAGCGCGACTAACGTGTCACACCCCAACCGACGACGGATTATACGTCAGGGCGGACGCGGTTGTTCAATAGCACAAGGTTGACTATTAAAGTTTCAATATTTCATTAATAATAGATTCAAAGGTTCAATACAAGGAAATAACAAGTGTACAACATTTATTTAATAAGTAGTCTAGGTCCAAAGCGTCCTATGTGATCACAAATAAGTCTCACGATGTAGAACCTGAAACATGTGAAAGAATCTGTCAACTACAAAATAGTTGGTGAGATACAAAGGTTTTAATACAGTTTAACAAGGATTTGAAAAGAATTACAATTCACTATGATATATGCATTCTATAATGTAAGTATGAGAACAAGTATCTTAAACATTGTGCACTTCAACCCTCCAACCAAGTTTAGGCATAACCCGCAGGTTACCCTTATAAGTCTCAAGTTTAAAGTTTAATTTAGTAACAATCACCAAGGGCTCCCCCCGAAGGGTCAATCAATCAAGGTGGATTGGTCAAATGCAATAAATCTATCATTGTTACCATAGGCTTGATCAAAGTTAATGAATGTGCTAGTTTTATGTTTAATCTAAGCATACAAGTCTCAAGTTTAACATAAGAATAAGCATCTAGTCATAGTTGTACAAGAATTGTATAAGTTTAAAGTTTTGAACATGTTTCACCCCAAAAGTATAGAAAGGAAAAAGGGGCTAAGTATACTCACATGGATTGATGAAGAGTATCCGACACGGATAAGTATTTGCAAGACTTTGAGGAAAAATATCCTCACAATAAGCCTATGAATATAAGTCTAAAGTTTCAAGTATGATCTTATAAGTCTAGGACAAGAGTTCTAAGATTTTCAGGATTTTGACTAGGGTTCCAAATGGGAGGCGGGAATGATTGTGTGTTACGAAGTTTTAAATCAAAGTTTCAAATAAAGGTTTTGAACGAATGACACAAGACTTGAATATCAAAGTTTAATAAGTTTATAGTTTAGAATAACTATAAATAAAAAAAGTCTCACAATTGTTAATTACACAAACTCGGTAGTAATCATCCAAGATAGTTTTTGAAGTATTTATAAATTAATAAATCAAGTGTAAGACTAAATAATTATTAAAGATAAATAATTATTAAGGTCAAATAATTACCTATAAACATAATTATTTTAATTAACCCATATAAATCATTTAAGATTTATTTAAGTGTTTTAAACATTTATTTTATGATTTAACTTGTAAGTAAAAGTGTTTAGGATTTTAGTTGTAAGTTTAAATAAATAATATGCATTCATGAGTTTATAAAAAGTTAATTAAAATTTCTCATAGAGTTTACATCTTAATAAAAGATGTATAAATATTCTTAAAGTTTAAATGAGACCATAAGTATTAAATTGTAAGTTTATAACTATTTAAATAAAGCTTATCAAAAGTTTATATGCATTCTACATTTATGGGGGTTTATAAATCATAAGTTTCTTTTAACTTTAGGTTTTATAAGGTTTATAAACATTCTATAAATAAATAAAGTATATTTATTTATTTTTCAAAGTCTCCAAAACCGAAATAATTTAGGAATGTAATAAAAATTTACAGTTTCGAATTTTATAAAACATCTCCTGTTTAGAATATAAGTTTTATAAAGTTTTAAAAATATATTTATAGTTTTTAAACTTTTAAAACTATTTTAAAGAATTAGCTATTATAAGTTTTAACTAAGTTTAATTTAATTAAAATACTTCCGGAATATAAAAGTGTAAATAAAAATCGAATTCAGGTTTATAAAAGTATCACATAATTTATAAAAATTATTAGAAGTATAAAAACTGTTTAAAATGGGCAAAAAGAATTTAAAGTGGACAAAAACCGGTTCCCTCGATTCGAACTCGGGTCACTGACCGGGTCACACATACACACAAGCACACTAACCATCCCGACTACGGGTTCGTTAGCTTAAAACACCGAAAAAGAAATATGTAAGCAGTTTCTCAATTCACCCCCATTATCCTCATGAACCCTAGCTTTTCGATCCCTAAATACACGTCGATTTGCCCTCTGTTAATGGAATTAAACAGAGGGCTTTCGATCTACACATGATTCCGAACACAATGGTACAAGATTTACCTCAAATGGTGTAGAATCGAGGGAGAACGAGCTTGGGTTTGGAGTCGGCGGTCGCGGCTAAGAATCACGAAATGGAGGCTCGATACTGAGAAATTGGTGTTTGAGAGAGATTTGGTGTGATGATGTTGAGCTATGGGGGTCGGTATTTATAACCATTTCGGCATTGAATGCGCGAACGGGTTGGGGAAAATCGGTTGAGCCGATCGGAGTAAATACCGGCATCACGCGTTGCCTCGGTCGAATAGGATCATTAAGGCACCTAGGGGACGGGTCGCATGCGCGAGGCGAGGACCGAGGTTCACTGAATCCGGTCGTTTTCGCGTTTTCGAAGAAATGGGTTCAATACCGGTTGAGGGAGGATTCGAACCTGAGACCTGTTTGGTTTCTGTGAGTTTGGGTTTAATACAGAACAGGTCCTTGAAGTTTCATAGTTTTAACATTTTATGCTAAAAGTATGGTTTTAGTTTAAGACAAGTTTCAGAGTTTGACAGTTTCAGCCCCTGGGCTTTTGTAGAATAATAGAAATAGATTTATTTTATAGAATCTAATAAGTCTCATACATTTATATTGATTATCAATTCACTAAGTTTTAAGAATCCATTTATATATATATTTATATTTTTTTTAATTAAGTATCACATATATATATATATATATATATATATTCATGTGTATATTAATTTAATATTTGTCGTCTTACGGAAAATAGTTTCTAGCACGAAATCGACTTTTAATGATACGCCGGAATATCTCGGATATTACATAACGCGGGTGGGGTTTGTCAAACCCAGTAGTACTACCAAAATTACCTCACTCATACCATATTAACGGTCTGATGTGTGTGAGGACTTTTCATGATAGTGTGTTACGCTTAGCCTCAACAGTGATATCATATGAATTACAATAACCCAAAAAGGGTTGTGACATGTTTTCTCCCCCAAATAAAAACAGTAAAAGGGGCCGTGAGACTCACATGCGTTGCGTAGTAGGTAGTATCACACAAGTATGAGATTTAGAATCTCAAGTGTTAGCCTGCACGGCTTACGTATGCCCTATAATTATAAACATATAAATTAGACAAGTTGGGATTTGTGACGACGACACGGAAAGTTAGAACGTCTTAACGCATTCTAAGGATTTAAGAGTAGACGAACATGACTACGGGAATAAAGATTTTTAATATAAAAATTAAGATCAACGCGCTACGTGTCGTACGTTAATAATGAATAAATTATTAAACAAAAACATAAATTCGTACGCTCGAGTCGTTTACCAAAAATTAGGAAAATAATATAATTTAATATATTATTTTTAGGTTCGCAGGATTATCTAAATAATCATTTGTGTGGAAAAATAATAAATATATTATTTTTAAATCGAGAATATAAACGTAGGTAAATAATATAACAATTTATATTATTTAGTTTTAAAACATTACACGAGGTAATTAAATGAGTCGAAATAATATAACTTATATATCATTTTATAATATTAATCACGGGTTGAAAATAATATAAATATATTATTTTATACGAGGATATGGTTTGAAAACAATATAATTATACTATTTTTAAAAGTGGAATTAATAATGGAAATAGGATATAAATCCAAACCCGAGCTTACGGGTGGTTTCCCGGGCTAAAACATATTAATATAATATTATAATAATATAGGGTTTGATTTTTAATAATTTACTATTATCAAAAGTGTCTCGAAAATAAAATGTGGGAGCCCGGTCTCGAACCCGGGTCTCTCCCACACATGCACACTGTCTCAACCATTCCCGCCCGCTAGGGTATCGCGTTAGATACCCGGTTCAAATGGTTTTATCAATGAGATCCAGCATGAACTTCCACCATATCACAGTCCGATCGAAACCAGCCCTAATTTCCACGAATCTGATAACGATCGATCAAAGTGACCTAGGGGTTTTGTTAATCGGGTCCATGCGCATCTGTGTGTGTATTTAATTTCAAAACCAACAAGTTTATGAATGTTAAATATTAGATTCAAAAGGCCGAAAACCCTCCATTTGATCCTGAATCGATTTGATTGATTCTGATATTGAAAAGTGTTGGATTCATAGGGTTTTTGTTAATTTGATGATTGCGAATCTGCTGGTATATTTTAATTTCATTTAAAATGAGGTTTGGTATGAATTCGATTAACTAGAAAGTCATAAGAACCCTAGGTTCGATCCGGTTTCGATTAGATGATAAAACCCATAGATTTCATAGGGCTTTTAATGTAGACATCAAGGCGAGTCTACTGATAAGAATTAATTGCATTTCAAATGTGTCTAGGATAGGGTTCGATTAAACCGAATGGATATGAACCCTAGAATCGATTCGAGTTAACTTCGATAGTGAAAGTCCAAATTAACACAGGGCTTCCACTAAATGAGTGATTTCGATTCTAGCCATATGGTTTAATTGAATTATGATTGAGTCCAGAGTTAAAAGCCCCAAATTGGATTTCGTATGAACCCTAGATTCTGGATTTCAATTAATTTATATTATGAGCCCCAATACTCATAGAGCTTTCAGTTAATAGACACAAATGAAACTAAGGATGCAATTATTTACCAGAAACGTTGACGGATTGATGGTGATCGACTAAACTGAGTGCCGACGGCTTGCGGGTTAGCTTCCAGCGACTTCTGCTGTGATTCCGACGAGTTTGATGTGTGTAATTGCTTCAATGGTGTTCGAATGAAGTGCACATGAGTTCAATTTGTGAGATTAACATCAGGTTTAATCGAATTCGAGAGTCAAATTATCATTGTCGACGATTTTGAGTTAATACCTATTAATTCAGTTTAATTTCAGTATAATGGTGATGACTAAGTCTTAATTAAGTTCGTTAAAGGTCTGTTTGTATACGACGGTTACAAATTCCGGTATAACACCGATCATGAATGCGAATTGAGATCAAAATGTTATGGGTTTGACTCTAAGAAGTCAACATGGATCAATTTCCTTTTGATTTTGACTTTGCAAGTCAACAGATAGAGTTTTGAGACTTGGCAGATTCAGTCCCTGAAGTTCCATGTGAATTGGAGTTTTAGAGTTTGACAGAATTAGCCCTTGTGGTTTGTATAGAGTTAAAAACTAGTTTGTTTGACTTTCAAAAGTCAACTGAATAAAATTTTGACTTTGCAAAGTCAACAGATTTGATTTATGAGTATTTACATAACTAGTCCTTGTATTTAGAGTTTGAAGGAATGACAGAAACAGTCCCTGAAGTTTGAGTTTGGGTTACAAAGGTTAGGATTTAACTGGAATAGTTAACGGAGTTGGACTAAAAAGTCCGGATTGTCACATCATCCCCTAGTTGAAAGAATTTTCGTCCCGAAAATTAAAATAATAATAAAAAAATTTCTGAGGTGTCACATACACATCATCAATGGTCCATACAAATATAGAACCAAGTTCCTCTTTTCCTTTTCAACAAGTTTATCATCACCTCATATATTTAATATTTTAACATTTTTATTTAAAACTTATTTAAAATAATCGTTGATGCAAATCCTGACTAGTGTGAAGATCAAGGTTGATAGTCAATAAATTTTCTACGATCAACCCACCGGTGAGACAATTGAACTTCAGGGTTAATATGATTGGTTCTCTGACCGGTCCTACAAAATAGAAACCGCGTCAAGGAGTGATATAGAGGGAAAATTCCCTGTAATAACTCACCGACGTAAGAATAACTATGTTCTTAGAGCACCTCCAAAGCGGTGTCCGCTCGAAGGCGGATGGGCGCGGCCGCGCTGGAGCTCTCATTCGACCGGCGTCCGCTTGGAGGGAGATCCGGAAATCCGGATGTTTGCAAACTCTGAAATGTGAGCCCCCACTAATTCAAAATTAATTTTTTATTTTAACTAGTGTGAAGACCCACGCGTTACGGCGGCGGCGTATGTCGATTCCCCACACCTTGTGACTCGCCTCGTTCGTTGCGATTCGCGCTCACATGTTGTGATGAAAACATGACCTAGTTATCGCACTCTCATATTGTAACATCCGACCTATCGTACCAACAATATTGTCCGCTTTGCCTCCTAAGAGCTCACGGATTTGTTTTTGGTTGCCCGGGTGATAACTTCCCAGGGGTCACCCATCCCTGGATTACTCTCACCCGAGCACGCTTAACTGTTGAGTTCTTCTCTCATCCATTAACATTAAGCTACAAAACGCGTTGTTGATATAAGATGCAGGACCTTTACTTATGAACCAATGATCTCTCCTGTCCACGGCCGAAGTGGGTTTTGCCTAGGGTGTCAATATTCAGGAATTCGGTAATTCAGTGCGTCACACATATTATGTAAATATTTTCCAAGTTCCTGAAAGAAATTAGAATAAAGTAAAAAAACGGCCCGTTGCGGTGAAGCGGTACGATGATACTAACGTGGGAAATGGCGCGATTGCAAACTTAGTTACACGCGTTGTGTCGGTGACACTAACGTGCTTAAGTACATAAAAAACGTACAAATTTGAGATAGATCGATTTTGGAGATTGAATAGAAAAAAGTATTATGTCACGCATATTGCGACTTAATAATTAAAAAAGTAAGCAAAAAAAAACAATAACAAATAAAAGGAAAAAAAAAATAAAAATAATTGTAAGTAAGCAAAACTAAAACTAAAAGCAATAACAAATTAACAATGAAAAAAAAACCAATAAAAATATTTGTTAGAAGTGTGGATAGAAACTGCGACCTAGATGGCCAACGAAAAAAAACAAAATCAAGATGTAAACTTCAATTAGATAAGTATAATCCTCAAAATTGAAATTCAATAGTCTAACACAACAACAAACAGTCACTATATTCCGTCTGTGTAGGTTGCTCGAACTATTTTTACCACAAAACGGCATAACAAACCATCAACGGAATCAAAACCTAACGCCCTCAATCAGCACAAAACTGATTACAACTAATAAGCAAATCCTTGAAATCAGAAAGAGAAAGTGTACCGTCTCCGGTTGTGAACGATATGCTTGCAGCCAGCGACGGGGAGAGGCAAGTAGGATCGTAGGAGGTGAGAGGCTGTGAGGCTACAACATGGCTTAAACAAGGGTTTTGGAGATTATATTGTTAGGTCTAAAACTTTATAAGTATACAAAATCAGTCCTTTTAGTTTTTTCAATTTGAAATAAACCCCTCTAATGTAATCGAAAGAGTAAAAATATGTTGAATAGAAAATTTAACTGATATGTCTATCGCCGGCTCCACCTCTACTATGAACTTCTTCGACAACATTCTCCGATCTCTCTCTAACTTTTGTCTATGTATATGTATCTATAAAGTATAACCGTGTATTTTGATGTTGTATATATATATACGGTTCAACTGTGGTCAGGGCCGGCTCAACCTTTTTGGGGGCCTAAAGCAAACTTAAAAAATCGGGGCCTTATTCGTAAAAAATAATAATGAAAATAACATAAGCCCGATAAACGACGATCTTAGATATAACCAACACTAAATGTAAAAAAGTACTTGTATATTTAAAACAGTGATAACTTATTAAAGAGTAAATTTAAGATGTATCCGGTCATGGGTAATGGCTGGAGTTGATAATAGATGGATTATAGGTAAAGTGGAAACCATTCATGGCGTAAAGATCATTATGTCATATTAGATCCATACCTCTTTGACTCTTTCAACGCTTAAATCTAGTAGCCAACAATTCTTTAAGTTCCTGAGCAACACTAACTGTTTTTTTTTTTGCATTAGACCTAATTGTATTGTGAGGTTTATTCAACCACAAGAAACTATAAAATGAATCAACCAAAAATCCTTGTTTAAGAACCAGAAACCCCTATGCGTAGGCGTCTTAAAAAAACAACACTCCAAGCAAGCACACACTTAAATACGGTTTCCGCTTAATCCTGCTAAATACGCATCCAAATTCCACATGTGCCAATCTTTAAGAGTTAGACTTAGGCCTAAAATCTATAACTCTCCAAGAATGAGCAATAAAACAGAACCCACAAGAACATTTCAGCAAACAAACATAAGCATAAAGCAACCCAAAACTTACCGACTATCAAAATTGAACAAAGATTCACAAATTAAGCAAGAAGTAAGAACATTTCAGGTTCTTAAACTAATAAAGTGATTCAAATAATTAGGCTGCCTATTGAACACCCGATAACAAATTCAAAACGATTCCCCAAGCACGCATATTTTTTAATAAGCAATTCCAGCCAATATCAAAACTTTAACAAGAACAGTCGCGCCGTTCTCCAATTCCAGTAATAACAAGAACAGTCGTACCTATATTCGGACATGGATTCGTTGATTTATCCTTCGGAAACTCCAATGGAATCAATACTGGCGACGTTTCAGGAATCAAGAACGGGAATTCAATGGTGGCGACATTGAATCAAGAATGGCGCAGGCAAGTGAAAAAGGGCGTGAATGCGTGTTTTTTTATCCACTGCATGCAGACCTTATGATATGGGCTTACCCCCTACTAAACAGCCCAAATACATGTGTTATATATATAAAAAAAAAATTAATGGGGGCCCTAAGAAAACGGGGGCCTAAAACGGTTGCTTTAGGGCTCAAGCCCATTGGGCCGCCCCTAACTGTGGTGTGCAGAGAGGTTGTTGTTTAATGTAATAAACACAGCATCGGCGGGAGAGAGAGATATTGGCGATTGGTGGCGGAGCAGTGAAGAAGGTGGACAGATTCCGATCCAAGCGTGTACGCTGGCCTAACCCCTTGACTTGGAGAAGAATTATATAGTCTTTACCTGTGAAATTAGAAAACAAATTAATTATAATAAAATGTTTATTTTTTATTTACTTTTTAGTTTGTCCCACGTCGGTGGTTTACCCAATCTAATTATAAAACAAACCATTATAAATAGAGAAGTCTCCTTAAGAAAATTGAATCATATGTTTCATGCCCTTCTAAAATAGGGAGGTCTGATGAGTGGTTGATAACCGTGCTATTTGGGTATAATCATATGTTTTTAACCCTAATCATGTGAGAAACAATTTACTTTACATTGTTTTTATATTTTATAGATTTTTATATATAATGATTTAAAAACATTAAGATTCATATGGTTAATGTAAAGTTAATTGAATTTTGATTCATGTTTGATTGCAAATGGGAATAACTTACGTTGAGTAATAGACAAAGAAAAGAAACTAAAATATTTTTTGGTGTTTGGACTTGTGCAACAGGAAAGAATAAGAAATATTATTTGGTCTTGACATAATGGATTGCTTGATTCGAATATATATGTATCAAAGAAAGTTGCAAATGAGCTAAAGGATTTTAATTGCTAATACATATTACGTGGGTTTCATTAAAGTCAAAAACCAAATTAGTTTGGTCTAATTAAACAATGAGATACAAGGATAACTCGCATGGACTTTAACAAACAAATCAAATGGGCTTGCACTTGAAGTCCACGAGAGTCTTGGAATTAAAAGTCAACAGGAGAACATTATTATGAGCGGTTCTGGCTTACTCCAGGCGGACAGTTCGTACAAGTTTTATATTTTGATTCAGTTTTTTTATGTTTTGTATCATTTAGTTTCTAACAATAACTGAGTAGATTGATGTATTGATTGAATTCAGCAGTTTATTATTGTGTTTTTTTAGTTTTTTGCTTTACAATCTATGTTCGGTTGATGACAAAACCTAGTAGCAGTATTGGGTGACTAAAGTGGGTAACTTGGTATTTATAAATTGGGTAATTGGATTATACTGGTTTGTGACAAAACTAGTTGCATGGTTTTCTGACAAAGAATCTGTCTTCAATTACTGTTTTAACTGATTTTCCAACACTATGTCTATGTGGTGTCCAATTGAATAACTGAATTTTAAGTGAATCCTGGAATATGAAGTTTGGAGGAGGTTGCATTTTTATTTAATTAGAGTTTTAATTAATTATAATTTACTAAACTAGACAATTATATCTTTCCACTTATTCCATGATGATTCGACAACCCTACTTCCCTTTCTAAAGTCTAAGGTAGATAAGTAGTAGTTTTTATAAATGTTTTTTATTGACCTTGACACCGCGATCAAGGTTTTGGGTTCAAGTCCCACTTGTGACAAAAAAAAGAGGGTCCAAGTTGGTCCAGTGGGTTTTCTCATGGTGGATTTCCTCATGTATGGGGTGGAGATGTTCGGGTGGGTCAGTGGCCCGTCAGTGATCCAAATTGTTGTTAAAAAATGTGTTTCATGCCCTTTTTTGCTAGATTGACTAAACAACCAAGTATTTTTTTAGTGCTAAAATTTGATATTTAACCGAGGTTCGAATCTTGCTTGAAAAAAACTCGGTTTGAAATCGTTCCGTTTTTAAACTTGCGGACTTGAATCGGCTTTGTTTGTAAACAAGCTGAGCCACCCGAGCTAGGCTTGGCTCGACTCATGAGCTTGTGAGCCAGGTTTGATTATAATAATAAGATGAAGAAGAAGAATACCCAAATATAATCAATGTTTAAGCAGGTCGAGTTAGATTATTCTCTCGAAAAGAGTCTCAGTGACACCCGCTGCTTTGCGTAAGCCAAACCACTATTTATATATTAAACATATTGAAAGGACGGGATGGTAAATTACCCACATTTTAAGACATTTAACAGAGTTAATGACTATTTAACAAAGGGAGGGTGTTCCATCATTCAACTCTCATAAGCTCCTTTTAAACTTTGGATTTACTGTCATCCCACATCGAGTGGGAGAAAGAAAAAAAAAACAAATGTTGAGGCTTGATAAATAGAGGTTTTGTTTTTTGTATTCATCTCACATCGATGGCTAGAGAACTTTAATGGGGAACCTCCTATAAAGAGGGGGTACCATTTTGTTTATTTAACGTTCTTAAAAATCTATTTCTTAAAATTAGTTTGCTGGCTAGACCGGTTCTTTCGGTCCTTAAACAAAAACTTTGATATTGGTTATGGATGTGGCTAAAAAACGAATTGTCCCATCCACACCCTTAAAACTATCAACTAAATATTTACATAGTTGAAATGTTTAGGGATTCTGAATTTCATCGATTGAAAGATTTGGTTGGAATTAAATTCAATTCCGATTTTTTCTCTTAGCCAGCTAAAGATGCAAAGGAATGGATCACCATATAAGGTGGTCATAATATGGAATAACTTCTGAAATCATTCAACTGATTTCACGTGGTTTACTGATTGAATTTTCAAACAAAGAGATGCAAACTGAACTTTATGATCATTGATCGATGTTATGTTATGTACAGGTAAATCCAGCAAATTAGCAGATGCTTGTGGTGGTGGTGCGGATGGAGGTATTTCTGTTACAATACAAACTGATTTTGTTATATGTAACACTAGGTTAAAATCCCGTGTATTACACGGGTTAAATAAATAAAATGTTATATATTTAGTAATAAAAATTTTATATTTTTAAAAACCCGTGTAATACACGGGTTGAATAAACCAGTATATTACATCGGTTGAATAAAATATAATGTAATTTGTTAACAAACACATTTTTCAAAATATGTTTTTAAAAAATGTAATTTGTCGTGACAGTTATAAGGTCTGTTAAGTTAGTTTTTAAAACATTTTTTTTCAACCGAGTATTTAATTTTTTTATTTAACTGATAAATGTTACTTAATATTAAGTTCATTTGATTGATGATATAATAACTATTTATAATTAAATAATAACTATCCGTAATTAGATTTATTAATATAAAGATTATTATTTAATAGGAGAGAGAAATAGAAAATCTAATATTTAATAGGAGGGAGAGGCGGGAAAATAAAGGTGAGGAGTAACCAGAGAGTGACACGTGTCCTGAAGAGATTTTCATTTATTATAGTATAAAGATTAGTTTCTTACAAATTTGTTGTAAACTTGATAGCTATACACCGACCTGCTGGCCCAGAACTGAGAAAAGCATGTTATGGAGTTCCTGAAAGTGAAAAAGGGCGTGAATGCGTGATTTTGATCCACTCCAGGCGTGTTTTTTTATCCACTACAGGCCTTATGATATGGGCTTACCTCCTACTAAACAGCTCAAATACATGTGTTATATATATAAAAAAAAATTAATGGGGGTCCTAAGAAAATGGGGGCCTAAAGCGGTTGATTTAGGACTCAAGCCCATTGGGCCGCCCCTGCATAAGGTTAGGGTTTATAACTACAAAAATCGAACATAAAAAACATCAATTTTTAACGATTAATTAGTAAAGAGTTAAAGAAAATTATTAACAGGAAAACGATTTTGCGAATAGAATCTGGATGAGAATAAACATACCTACGTGATGGAGTTCATGCGATTAGGAAACCAAGTCGGATAAGAAGAACATATCGTTTTGGTCCGATTAAATCCGAAAAACATACAAAAAAAACAACAAAAAAATTAGTAATCGACTAAGGATTATGGTAGTACAGTATCATAGAAGACTAACATACATGTAGGCTAGCGCTTGAATCTTGGATCTGAGGATGAAGCTTATGGAAGCGGCGCAAGGAGGAAAAGAGGGATTAGAGTAGAAGGGAGGAGGAAAAAGGGGATATCCCTTTCATTATGAAACCGAGTATGAGTCATGGAATTAGAATCCGCTTGTTTTTTAGGGTGGATTAGCAATGGACGGGAAAAGCAAGAATTAGACTGCTAATAGGAGGACACGTGTCCCTAATTATTTTGTTTTATTAGAGTAGTAAGATTATTTCTTTAAATTTATAAAATACTTAGTTTAGAACCCGAGTATTACATACGAGTTGAAAAATATCAATACATAAAATTATTTAACTTTTATGTATATATTTTATATGTGTAAAAATATATGACATATACTAACGATAGAAAACAAAATTCAAAATATGTAAAAATTAATATATAATTGGATTTCTAAAATATGTTAATTACTATTTAATGTAATTTGACTTTCATTTACTATTTGATTGAAAATAAAAGTTACATGATTAGATTTAAAATTTTCTTATAATAAGGGATAATTTAAAATAAATGTGTTTTATTAATATAATTAGTATTTTTTAATATATATTATTATTAAAATACAGAAGTGTATTTAATAAAAGATAGAGGTGGAAAAAAAATAACGAGAATGAATATGGAGACGATACATGGCATCAAAAAACCTTTATTGATTGTACAATATATATATTAATTATCTTTTTAAAATAACCTTTTAAATTCTAATATGTATACACTTAAAATATTTGATAAATTTAAAACGAAGTTACAATTTATGAAATTACCCATTTTAAATATAAACTGTTTTATGTATACTAACTATTTTTTTTATTTTAAGTTTTAAAATCAATTTAAAACATAATAATGCTACATCATTTTATTAACTACTAATAAAACTAATCTTTTGAAGATCTACTAATAAAAAAATAAAATGTTGATTTTTAAAATTTTATTTTTCCTCATAATTGAATCAAGGATTATTTTCTTTTTCTTTTTCTTTTTCTTTTTCATTTTCATTTTTAGTTTGCTATGAAGGGCAAGATGTGAGGGGTGTATAGCCATTGGAGATATGGAAGGGACGACCACCCCATGCACTCTACTAGTTTCCATTTCACTTAACTTATTTTTTCCAATAATATTTAACATAATATATTTAGTTCATGAGCCGAATACGACTTGTTTAATCACTAACCCAACACAAGTATTTTCTTTGAACAGAAAAGTCAAATACAATGAGATAGTTTATATAAATTATATAATGCAAGGGTATTTAAAACTAAAAAAAATCAATAAACGAGTACATTTACCAATCAAAGACTACTTTCTTAACTTATCAAAAATTTTTCTTTGATCAAGACTTCCTTTTAATATCATGATGTGAAACTTTGACTCTATATAAATAAATCTAATATGAAATTTGTGGGTTTGGGCTTAACCTATTTGGTTATGGGTTAGTTTAGGTCAAACAAGCGAACACGTTTAACTAAACGAGTTGGGTTCAACCCAACCTAACTTGATGACGTTAGTGGCACACTGGCCAAGGTCAAAGGACGACGGTAAGCTACGATGACCGAAGCCCCAAAGACGAGGTCGAAGCTCAGGTCAAGATTAAATGTTAAAGCGACGTCAGATGGAACATTCCAGAAGTCAACTAACAAGACAAGTAAAGCTAAACACCTCTGATTCACCAGGAAACGGAGCCGAGACATGAATCCTTGTCCACATGCGGCGACCAAAGAGTGTTGCCCATGAATCCTTGTCCACATGCGGACATGTTCTTGAGACGGCGTTCCCTTTTATATGTCGTCATGTTATAACTTAACTTACCTGGGTATTTCATATCAAATTTAATAGTTATTAGAGAATTAAACATTAGTTTTTGGTGTTTAAACGTAACTATTTTATAGAAATATGTGTCCCACTATTTTTTGTGGTAAATCTGTATTTAGAGTAGTAATATGTATAAATAAATAAACTGGTAAAATCAATTTAAACTAGACGTGTTCATGTCAGCCCATGTGAATACACAAGTTGTTTTCCATATTCATGCAAAAACATCTGGTATGTTTCGTATTCGACCCGTAAACACGACATCTTTAACACCGTATATAAAAACATAATATAAAACCTTGATTATGTTAGGTTGGTTAGGAAAGAAAGACAAGTGATATTCTCCTCCAGTACGGCACCGGCCATCGTCAACTTCCTAATTTGTTTCAAGTGTTGTCTTATCTACCAACAAATATCTACGTCCCCACCACAAACCGCGATTTTTCCCTCAGCCACACACCATTTTTCTTAATTACTATAATGGCCATTTGTGTGAATATATATATATATATATATATATATATATTGTCTACTCTTGTATACTTTAATTGAAAATGTGGTTTAATGAGTGAATTATTTTCATCATTATTTAACTTTTTATAATTTGTTTTTATTTGAAATTATACAAAGATGTTATCTAACTTTTGTTTTTATTCACCAATTAAATTCATAAAATTATTGTTTTATTTTAAAAACTAAGATACTGATTTATATGTTGAAAAGTCTATTTAAATCATTCATAAAAGTAATTCATGAATTTTGAGTAAAAGTACTATATGTAATTTTTGTAGAAATAGACCCGATAGGTGTTTAGACTGGTCACAAATGGTGATCATTTGAAGTCTGATTTATATCAAATTACGCGAATAGTTTGTGTATATATATATATATATATTAATCTTTGTCTTTTGAGTTTTAAAAAATTATGAATTTATTTCAAACATTTCACGGTTATGTAACATACTTAATCTCTATTCTCTAGCGCTAACTGACTTTAATAAATGATTTTATTAAAAAATAAATAAAAACCTAACCCTCAGTGTCCCCTTACCTCGACATCCCCTTCATACCTAGTCACCCTCCCATCCCTCCTTCCCCGACAACGATACACCTCTTCCTCTTGCAATGTGGTCCCTCCGCCCCTCAATACTCACACACATGGCCCCTAACTGAAAGCCTATACTTTTTGGTTATCGGTTAGTGCTCGGTGCTTGTTGCTTTCAATACGTAGTTAATATAAACAAAAGAAACGCTTTTAAGATTTTTGAAACTTGTAAAACCAAAAATAATGAGTCAGTTTTAGACGCTAAAGGTATAATCATTCTTTTTTTTTCATTATGTTATCTAGTAGGAGTAACCGTCTCTTGTTCATTTTAGTTTATTTTCGTTAAATGATTTTTTTCTATTGAAAAGATAAATAGTTATTTTACAATTCATAAAAATATTACGATTCAACTTCATAGATTCTAAAAGAAAATTAATGAAATCAAATATATCAAATCACAAAGGACTATTCTATGCAAAAAAAAAGTAAAAAACAAATGAATGGACAACATGACATTACGAGAAATAAATTAAAAAAAACTGTGACCAATTAGATATTTAAATATTCAGTTTTTTTTATCATTTATATAAATCATAAATAGCCCCATTTCACTTTATTCTGTTTCAACACGTCTTAAACTAATGTTGCACTAATTATATCTAAAACATCGCTTTCTGAAAACGTGGACAAAAATCATCAAACTTCTCTTAATTAGGAACCAACCAATGTAATGGACCTAAAAAGGAGAGATTTTTTTTAACGGATAACTTCTAGTCCTGTGGATAGTACCGGCAAAATTCTCCTCATCATGATTCGAACCCATGACCTCTCAGGAGAAAACCCTTTACAGTAAAACCCACTGACCACCAGACAAGAAGCATGATGACATATATGTAGTTAACACTCGAACGACACCAATTCAGTTAAATATTTTTAAAAAGTGACACAAGCAAAAATATCATAGATCTGTCACTACAATAACAACATGCATTTGATGGTTTGAAGCATGAATGAGAACAATCCAGTGTCGTTATGATCATGAAATAAGTGAACAAGAGGAAACAAACATATGTACAACGACAAGTTTCCGGTCTCGACCTGTAATTTGAATACTGACTTTCTTGAAATAAATCATAACATATAAATAACAACCATCTCAAAATAGATAAGTAAGCTCCGCCATATTCTAATGATATTTAGTGTTCTTGAACATACGAGCTCTTCGAAAAAGAAATACTACTTTAATATAATTTAACGGGTAAATGATGTGTGATATTAACATCATCTAGTTTAAACGGTGTTGAAAATAAATAAATAATTTTTTTTAACACATTCTAAGTTATGTATGATTTTACTATATTTTAAACACTAGGTTAAAATCTCGTGTATTACACAGATTAAATAAATAAATGTTATATATTTAGTAACAAAAAATTTATATTTTTAAAAACCCGTGAGTATATTATGTCGATTGAATAAAATATAATATAATTTGTTAACAAACACACTCGTCAAAATATGTTTTAAAAAAATGTAATTTGTCGTGACAGTTATAAGGTCTGTTAAGTTAGTTTTAAAACATTTTTTTTTTCAACTGAGTATTAATTTTTTAATTTAATTGTTAAATGTTAGTTCATATTAAGTTCATTTGATTGATAATATAATAACTATTATTAAATAATAAGTATCCGTAATCAGATTTATTAATATAAAGATTATTATTTAATAGGAGAGAGAAATATGAAATCTAATCTTACTACTCTAATAAATGAAAATCTTTTCGGGACACGTGTCATTCTTTGGTTACTTCTCATCTTTGCTTTCCCGCCTCTCTCTCCTATTAAATATTAGATTTTCTATTTCTCTCTTATTAAATAATAATCTTTATATTAATAAATCTAATTATAAATACTTATTATTTAATTATAAATAGTTATTATATCATCAATCAAATGAACTTAATATGAACTAACATTTATCAATTAAATTAAAAAATTAATACTGAGTTGAAAAAAACTGTTTTAAAAACTAACTTAACAGATCTTATAACTGTCACAACAAATTACATTTTTTAAAAACATATTTTGACAAATTACATTATATTTTATTCAACCGATGTAATATATTGGTTTATTCAACCCGTGTATTACATGAGTTTTTAAAAATATAAAAAATTTTATTACTAAATATATAACATTTTATTTATTTAACCTGTGTAATACACGGGATTTTAACCTAGTATTTTAACCTTTTCATTACAAAAAAATACATTTTTTCTTATAGTCTTAACACAGATAATGATGCACATATTTTATATGCAATTTTTTAAAGTCACACAATCACATGTATTAAAGTTAGAGTGGGTTTTAGTAAAAAGAAAACCCTTTCAGGTATATGTTCTCCTTATCAAAACTTGAAAAATTAAACAAAGTTAAATTCTAAAAATTTGGAGACCCTAAATTCGGTGGCCCTAAACGGTCGCTTATTTTTTGTATACTCAAGCCACTCCTACACGTGTACCAAAACCCTAAAGCATCAACAGATAAATAAATAAATAAAAATAAAACTCAAAAATGATTAAACTAATTAAATGGAAAAGGGCAAAAAAAAGTAAATAAATGGAATGAAGGAAAGAAGGCAAAAAAAAAATTTGAGGAGGATTGGTGGGAATCAGGTTTGAACCCGGGTCAACAAGGGGGAGGGGGAAGCACGCTACAATTTCAACCAAACCTCATTTGTGTTTCAAGTGTGCAACAAATAGTATATATGCAGGAAAAAATTTGAAAATTCAAAAAGAAAGTAAAAAATCAAACCAATCACAACACGCCATGGATCAAACCAATCAAATGTGTAGCAAATAGTTAAGCGACCCCTGCGCATGTCATGGGGTTCAATAAGGTGAGAGCATTGCTCCTAACAATTCTTTTTCAATATAGATATATAATAATATAGTAACATTAGATAATCTGAAATTTAACTGTGGGCGAAGCTCACGCACTGCGACGGAAGTGTTAAAATTTGTAAGGCTCGGTTATGATGATCTGTACACAGGTAGTGGTATTCACCCCATGAAAAAAATTTATGTCGACACGTTGATAAAACTAAACACGTCGAGCATAATGTTGCATATATGTAATAATGAAATTCCAACAATAAAAATAACGATTTTGATTGATTTTGATGAGTTTTCTCAAGTTTACACTAAGAAAAAGTTTACTCATAATACATCTCATAAATACATACATATATATATACATACATATATATATATATATATATAATATCTTGTTTCATATATAACATAATTTAAAATTCAATAAACTCCACAATTAATCATTATATATTTTAGAAAGTTAATAAAAAAAATACAAATAATTTTAGATCCTAAAATATATAAATTAAATCAAGATAGATAAATATTACCTTTACTTTTAAATTTAGGTAACTTGAATTTTAATAATTCAAACTATAACCAATTGGTTGATAATAATTCTAATGTCATTTCTAAAGATCACCTTTTCTCACCTTTTGTTGTCAAGACAATCTCATTTGCATAATTATCATTGATTTAAACTTGATTTACCCCCACTTGATTCGGTTACAAAGAAAGTATGTATCCTCATTTCGTTCATAATCATCCTTGTGATCGAAAGAAATCAAATGTAAATTTATGATAATTATGTAAGAGAGATTGTCATTGACAATGAAGGTGAAAATTATAAGTGTTATTGATCAAATACTAGGATAAACTATTACCGATTAATAGATCATAATTTGGTATTAAAATACAACTTACCGTAAGTTTAGAGAAAATATCATACAAAAACCAACATGCTTTTTTTTCCACAAAAGTCTCTAAAATAGTTTTTTACACATAAAAAAAATATACTTTTTATTTTTTTCTTATAGAAATCACTCAATAATTTTTTAACCATTAAAGTGCATTCACATGTTAGATTTGAACAAAATTGTGAATTTTTTTTAAAACAACTTGGAATCGATACATCCGGTTGTTTTGCTTACGTGTACTTTTTTCAAATGAACCGGTGATCTTTTTCAAAATAATACTTATAAAATCTGCGAAAACACATAAACAATTAATTCGTTTTGCAATCAAATCGCTTTGGTTTTCTTTTGTTGGTTGATTTCCTTTGCCTACCTCTGCCAATACATTTGGTAGGGTAGACACTTGTTTAATCCTTTTTAATGTCTACCTTATTTCTTTGTTTTTAAATAAAAAAATTATATGTAAGAAAAAAAAACTACATGTAAGCAACATATAAAGCAGATGTAAAGGGACTTTTTACAAGAAAAAAATAGATTTTATGTGTAAAATATTATTGAAGGACTTTTATAAGAAAATATGATTTTTTATGGTATTTACCTTAAGGTTTATATGAAAGGGTGGCTAAGTGGATGTGGCCCACCAACTTGGTCCAACATGTCATTTGCGACGGACATTGAATCAAAATTTGTTAGGGTATGTGGTACACCTTCACGAGAGGGTACTCGTGAGGGATTTCCCGACGAGAGCAGTAAGGGAACACCACCCCCTATGGTGGGGGGGGGGGGTTTAGGGAGTCTGCGTGAGTGGCTTCATAGAAGAAAAGGGAAAATCTGTGGGAGTTGGGTGAGTCCCTCATTGTGGGCGTTGGTGTTGAGTGGGTATTCCATGATCAAATATATAGTATTTCACTCACTTGAGTATTTCCTTTACCAAATGAGTCCCAAGTGAAAAACTTATCACACTGATGTGACATTCACGTGCCTGAAAAGATACTCTCTTTTGGTCTTCCAAACGAAAGTATGCCCCATACTCTTAACAATCAGCCCCAAGCAAATTAATCCCCAAGACCTACTCCGGGTGGCCTAATAATAAAAGGAACAAATCAGAATATAATATATATCTCGCATTATTCATAATCTAATAAAACATGATAAATGGGCCCATAGCTTAAAGCTTATAAAGATATTTTACCGCTAGTTTTGTTGACTAACGTAGAAAACTAGTATTATACTTATCATATGATTGAAGCTCACTATGATCTTAGTGTTCATGGTTTCATTTTCTTATTTGTTGTATTCTTGGTGTTTGTATCCATTATATATGAATTTCTTTTGATTCAATATCGCGACATGTAGATAAACTTCATTATTTTATAAAGATGACTTATCTTACTACTCTAATAAATGAAAATTTTTTCATGACACATGTTACTCTCTGTTTACTCCTCACCTTTATTTTCTCGCTTCTCTCTTCTATTAAATATTAGATTTTTTTATATTTCTCTCTCCTATTAAATAATAATCTTTATACTTTTGTTTAATTTGGTTAGTTTCACCATTTCCTCAAATAGATTAGTTTGGTTTGGTATAAATTTAGATTAATTTGGTTAATTTTAGAATTAATTAGTTTGGTTATTTTAAAAAGGGGTAACTTTACAGAATAGTAACCAAGTTTCCCATTTAAGTCACTCAAAGTTTTTTTGTCCCTCTAAAATCACTCAACTTTCACCAAGTGTTCAAATCCTATGTAATATTTTTATAAATGTTTAAATTTTTTAAAATTGAATCAGATAAATGAAACATATATGAATCTTGTTTGTTATTTAGCAATTATTTTTTTTAAATTTGACTTAAATATAACAATTTTGAAACTTGTTCATTTTTTGATGATTTTTTTTTCTTCATTATTACCTCATATTTTAAATTAATTGGAATAAATTTTTCACGTATTGGTAACTAATATTCAAATATATTTCATTTGCCTCATTCAATTTTAAAATTTTTACACATTTATAAAAGTATTACATAGGATCGAAACACTTGGTGAAAGTTGAGTGACTTTAAAAAAACAAAAAAAACTTTGAGTGAATTAAATGAAACACTTAGAAAACTTAGTTACTATTTGGTGAAGTTTTCCCTTTTAAAAATCTAGATTAATTGATTAGATTAGTTTTGTTTGGTTATTTGGATTTATTGACTAGTTTGGTTTGGTTATTGTAACATCCCAAATTTTAAGGAAATAAAATTCCATGGGCTAAAATATAATTAGCCCAATATATAAGGACTTAAAAGTACAAAATTAGGGAAAAGGAGGTGGTAGCGGACTGCTACCAAGGCAGTAACGGTCAGCTAGCCGCAATTAGTTCGGATAAGGAGAAGGCAACACGTGTATGGTGACTCGCTGAGAAAGGTTGGGTAGCGGACCGCTACCCAGAAGCATAATGGTCCGCTACGTAGCGAACAAGGAAAACGGCTGGCAAGTGGCGGTAGCGGACCGCTGTCGCCAAGCTTAGCGGTCCGCTACGGGTGGCAGTTTCACCCTATAAATAGGTTCATTTACCGTTCAAATGGAGTAACGACAATCCAACCAACACCAACACACGACTCCCAAGGAGCCCCCGGACGACGGCTATGAGCGCGAAGGTTACGAGTGCGGTACGAAGAGAGTACGGTTCAAGTCAAAGAAACGTTAAAGCAAGGAACGAACTTAGGAACTGTCCAAAGATAATGTAAGTACACTTGACTCGTACCCTAGACGCGGTTATGTGGAATATGTGCTTATATGATGTGATTATGTGATATGTGCTATGTGATATGACGAGGGTACGAGGTAATGACGGATTAGTCTAAACACTAAACGGGAGTAATGGAGTAATCACGACGTATCCAATGGGTAGTGGATACGCCGCTGGTACTTCCTATATATAAACCTCTTGTGTACTTCGTGGTGAAACTATTATGAATGTTTAGGGGTATAAACTAATGAAGAATCTATCCTATATAATAAATAAATAAAACATTGTGCCACTTGTCAGCATCACGTTTCACCTCAGCTTTTTTTTCACCCAAAAACCATATGGACCTAAAACGGGTTTACACACGGGTCTAAAAGCGGGTTAAAAACCACCCGAATTAATACCCTATAAAAGCCTTTTAAACCCGACCAGACCTTTATTCCATCACTTCCCTTACAAAATAAAACCCTAATCGCCACAACTGATCGAAGCTCTCTCTCTTTGTCGTTCCTGATCGAAGCTCTCTCTCTCTCTTTCATCGTCAACAACCGAACTTCAAAATCAAATCAAGAATCGGTATGTAATCTTTACTCTTCATCGATCTTACTTTTACGCATCGATCAGTTTTTTTCTATCACGATTAACATTTATAGTGAATCCTCATCAAAGCTTCAAACCCTAAAGAACTAATGCTCTCTCCAATCTATCGCTTTCCTTTGGGTTCTATCTCAAAAGGTTTGTAATTTTTCTTGAATTGATTTATTTCCTTTCTATTTCGTGAACATATTATTCATCATCCGTATCGCATTTTGCTATTACAAGGGTTATATTGAAGTCGATTTGCAAGGATTTATGCCTCTTGATTTAGGGTTTTCGATTATCGTCGGATAGTTATTACAAATGTATATTAAACCGGCTGCATTTTTTTTTATAACCGTTGGATCCTTTCAATCGATTTCGTCAGGTATGTCTATTTCTTATTTTGATTTTTGTTTATCGCGTAATTCTTTTGAATATGTTCATGTTTTAAGCAGAGATGGAGTCGAGTAGAAGTGATTTCGTTAGATGCTAATTTTACGCTTATGGTGTCTCACCTAATGTTTTCATTGTGATTTTTATACAGGTTTTTGTTTTTTTATTAAGTTTCTCTAGCAAATTTGAGAAATTATCATATCTGATCTTATTAGCTTTTCAATTAAGTTTGTTCTTTGTAAGAAAGGCAAAAAACACATATCATCTTGTAAAAAACCATAGTGCTTTCTTAGAGGAGAAAGTAAATAAATTTAATCACCTTATGATATGAGTATAAAACTGATTTGGAAATATAAAATTACATAATTATTGAACATTATTTAATTATTTAACTCGCGTGAATGATTTTGAACTGATTTGGAATGCATAAATTACGTAATTATTAAAACCAAACTTTCCTTAATAGGTAATTAATCAATTATCTAAATAAAATGCTCAATCAAATCAATAATATCCTTTTTTGAATTTGAATTCCTAATTTAGGGACATTTAAAACGCGTGAATGATTTCTATGTGATTTGGAATGCATAAATTAAGTAATTATTCATTGATTATTATGGAATAAATGCACTGGAATATTATTATGACTTTTTTTGAATTTTAAAATGCAGTGAGAAACATGTTTGTTAATCTTTTACTGTCTTCTTATGTAATAAAATGCAACGAGAAACAGGGTTGTCAATTCCTCTGACCACATCGTCTATGCTTCAAATTTAATCTGCACAAGAGGTGGTTGATTACTTGAAATACTTTCTGGCAAATGACATCGTGAATGATGCTAAATTTGTTAGAAAACTACTGGAAATATTGATCAGAAAAATGAGTTATGTAATGAAACTATGTTACAAGTCAAATCTCTTGGTAATTGTGTTATCGAGGCGAAGATCATTTCTGGAAGCAATATTGGAACTCGCACATTTATTTCAAGAATCAATTTGACGCATTCAGACAAAAGAATCATTTTCAAGCTACAAAGAAGACAGTTTCCACTCTCGGTTTGTTTCGTCATGACAATAAATAAGAGACAGGGTCAGTCACTATCAAGGGTTGGATTGTTCTTGAGGCAACCGTTTTCACTCATGGTCAATTATATGTTGCACTTTCAAAAGTTAAAAGCGGAGACGGGTTAAAAATTTTAGCCTTAGACAAGGATGAAAAAATTTCAAACAAAAAATCTAACGTTGTATACAAAAAAATATTTACTGATTTATTAATTGTATTCATCATTTTTTTAGTCTCAAATTGTATTTTGTTTTAAGTTTATTTTATTTATAACACCGTGTAATACACGGGTTCTAACACTAGTAAAGGAATATAGTAAACGTATGGGAGAACATCCAACCGGTATGTAGTTATCTGACAAACGGAATATCCTGTCTAGGAAAGGGCGGTGTATAAATCTTTCCTAGACCCGTCGCTCTTTCCTGGGGACATCTCTGTTGGAGTTACTACTCTAGAAGAAAGATCACCCCAGTTTACAATATATGACGAATAAGAATAAGAGATGAAAGTATACCATGCATAACGAATGTGAACACGTGATGAATATGAATACGTGAAATTCATGATGAATACACGAATGCATGATGATACGTGCAAACATGAATGAGTAGAATGAAAACAAGTCTAAACCTAAAATAAAGTAACGGAGTACTCATGAAGTGCTAGATGGGTGGTGGATACGCCACTGATTCTTCCTATATATAAACCCTTCTAACACGTCGTGAAGAACCATTGCAAAGTTTTAAGGTAAAGATTGGTTGGTAAATATGATGATATGTGTATACATGAATGAGTATGACGAAACTAGTCTAAGTCCTAAAATGGAATAACGGAGTACTCATGAAGTGTCAGAGGGGTGGTGGATACACCGCTGGTACTTCCTATATATAAACCCTTCTGATGCGTCGTGGAGAAGCCGTTATGAAGTTTTAACGATGAGGACTTGTTGGTGAATAAATCAAGCATACACATGAAATGAAAACAAATGATTGATACATTGGGGAGGCTGTGAGTCAAAGATACTCAAGGTCCCAAATGAAATGAGATACACGGTGTCACACCCCGACCGATGGCGGAATCATCGGGACGGGACATGTAAGACTGTTCATAGCACATGGTTGACTAAATTGAAATATATTAAAGTTAAATTTCTATTACAAATAATCCAAGTACAAACCAAATTCAAACAAGAAACATAAAACAACTCATAAAGTTCTTGATTTAAATTGCTAAGTCCAAATCCTATGTTGAACACGTCTTGAATCAATCTCACATATTGGGGCCTGAAACATGAATAAAATAAAGTCAACTAAATAGTTGGTGAGTATAACACAGTTGTATGTAGATAGCATATAGTTGAAAACAAATCCTTTACAAAACATGATAAAATAAGGCATTTATGGGGAGCAACTATTGTGAAACTATGTACAACCAAACCTTGTAACTAGCATGCAAAAATTGTGTTGTCGGTTTCAATCACCGCGCACCATGGGTGGGTTTGTCAGACTCAATAGATCTATCATTGAAAACCGTCGGCTTGTATAGTTAATGATTGCACATAATAGCATACAAATGTTAGCACAACTAGCACTCGGGCACAAAGCTCAAATTTTGCACACATGTATGTAAATACAATTTTTGCACTTGTGTTGTTTGCGTAAATGTAAATGTGTAATGTGTATAGAGTTCATGTTCCACCCCAAAAGTGTAAAAGAGTAAAAATGAATACTCACATGGTATGGAGGTGTAGCCAACAAAGATTATAGATAGCAAATATGATCCTCGAAATGCACAATTTAACCTAAAGAGTAATGTGTATTGAATCAAATAGATGCATAAAGTTTAAGTCTAAGATGAAAGTTGAATTTATGTATAAAACTATTGATTTGTATTTAAAAGTATTGAATAAAATATATAGAGTTTGAAGTAAAATATTTTTGAAACAATTTGATTTGGTTTGAATTGGATAATTGAATAAATATATAATTATATTTTATGAAATAATGTAAATATTAATTGTAATTAAGTATAAATAAATAAATGATTTTGATTTAAAATGTAAATTAAATAAATAATCATTATCTTATTTATTTATAAATTTTGTAACTTAATTATTTAAAATATCTCTTAAGTGTAAGATAATAAATATAAATTTAATTTTTTTTCATAAACTTTTAACTAAATTATATTTATGCCAAGATTAAACTTTTAATCCATTTTTAAATACAGAAAACATATTTTTATAAAATCGAAACATTTATTGATCGAAAAATATAAAATTATAATTCTGTTACAATTTCTGAGTCACACACGACCGTGCCTCGGAAGGGCACGATCGTGCTCAAGCCAGGGGCGCGACCGGGTTGATCAACAGAGGGCACAAACTAGACCAGTCAACAGGCACAACCGTGCCTTGGCCCGGCACGATCGTGTCTATGATTCTTAGACACAACAGAGACTAGCCCAAAGGGCATGACTAGGTCTGGACAGGAGGACATGACCGCGCCGCTATTCGACACGACCGCGCTACATGAGGCATGACCGGGCTAGATGATTAGCGCGACCGTGTCTCTTCCAAATCAGACACGAATTGACAAATTCTTGTATTTTAAATGCTGGAATTGTTAGGGCTTTTGATTAATGGGTTATTACGAGTCTTTTCATATAACTTAATTGCATGTACATCGTGTTTAAGCAGGGATTCGATTAAATCATTTTTTTTATAAAACATGAGTTCTAATTCAGATCGATTTCTATAATGGAAGCCCAAATTGAATAGGGGCTTTTGATACTGATACTGAAATGAATGAATTAAAGGTTTAAGTTACCCTGAACAGTAGCGAATCGATGGATATTGGTAGAGAGGAAATTCCGGCGACGGCGAGATTGAGTTCCGGTGATCCTTGTTGCACTCCGGCCAATCCAGTCAGTCCAGAACTTCTCGGGAGGGACGTGTGACACGAATATCTTGCTTGAGAGAATACGGATTGCAGGAGAGAATTTCTTGGTTTTCTTGAAAAGCTTTGAGAGAGAAATTTCGAGATTGGTAATATGAAACTGAGGCGTTTGAATAATTTGGAAAGCGATAATACGTTTGTTAAGGGAAAAGAAACGGATGGATGTTACGGATTCGAACGATCGGGTAATTAAAGTTGCAGTTACGTTTCAGCTGTTTCACAGGCGCGACCGTGCCTAAATATGGCACGACCGTGCTTAGGCACCGGGCGCGATCGTTCCAGGACCAGTCGCGCGATCGTGCCGAGGCACTTGGCGCGACCGTGCCAGGACGAAGCACGACCGTGCTAGACTAGGGTTTCTTGACATTTTTCAATTTTAGTCCTTGACTTTTCAGGTTTAATGTGTTTGAATTAAATAGTTTCTTGCATAGTGTTTAAATGTATATAATTGCGTAAAACTTGCGAAATTGTATCGAATCATTGCGTTTAGTTTATGGTGAGAAAAATAGTAAGACAGTGCACGAGTATTGAATTCGAAATTGCATTACATTGAATTGAAATATGAATACTAAAAATCAGAAATGTTACACACGGCCTGTAAGGTGGATCTCAATAAATAAAGAAGAAAAGAAAAGAAAAAGGAAACTCTAGGCCTACGGGGCTGAAAGAGTAAACTCTAGGCCTTCGGGGCTGAAAGAGTAAAAGCCTACGTGGCTAAGGAATGAATGACTCTTCGTAACAAATGCAAGGATGCCTATACTGACGAGTATAAGGACATTGCCAATTCTCGGATCAGAGGCAGCGACCAGTGATGGTTGCGAGGGGGTTAGCCTACCAATAAAATATGCCAAAGCGTGACCGGAGGTACGTCCGGAGATAGTCATGTGGGCTCGAGAGCCCTAGAAAACTTGAACAATAAAGAACCTGAAGGGTTCATAACAAAATGAACGATGCAGTGTACTTATTTAGCGAAAGCTAATTCAAAAACGTTTTCCAAACACTGCAGGAAAGAAACACGTGGAATAGAGCTTCCTGTGGACAAGGCTGATCGGAGATAAAAGATCCCTGTATAGGATAATGTAATTATAATATCCTTTTTGTAAAATAATATTATTATAAATGAAAAGTTACCTTGCCTTTATAGCAAGGATTTTAATGATCTGTGACATGTTTTTTGCATTAAACTCTGATAAAATAATAGTAAAATAAGTAGGGTGTTTCAGTTATTTAGAATTGATTAGGGTGGTGGGAGTGGAACACGGGTAGAATGCGGGTAAACTACCGCAAGGGTGGCGAGTAGAAGTGTTGGATATTTTAGTGTAATTGGATTAACTTGTTTGATCAATACATATTATCATAAATATCAAATAAGTTAGGAGGTGCGGAGTGCACACTTATTTGAGTTTATCATGATAAAACGGGGGTCCGAGGACAACGCCCCTGAAAGCGGGATCCAAGGGACGACATGTGTCTGTTTTCTTAGACAAAAGACTTCATTGATCATACGATTTTTCTTCTGGTTCAATATCATTACAAAAACACTCCATATTGGGTGTTCTAAATTCGCTGATTTGCATCCGATCAAACATTTAGCTGAACCACAAAATAGTTTTGATCTGAAAGTAATCCTACGGTATCCAAATTTCAATCTATTTTTGTGCAATTTCTACGACTAAGAGGCGGGTTCCAAAACGTACGGAAACTTTGCAAAATCAATATTACGCCCAAATTCCCAAAAGATGACACGTGTTGATGACAGCATACTAAAGAATAGTGCATTACGCACTTGTACACGGTTTATAAGTAGTTGTAAATTCAATTGATGCAATTATTTGTTATTTCTTCAAAGGGGAATCTACACTTTTATTTATTTTGTGTTTAATAATAGTTAAATTGAAAATTGTTTCAGTTTTTTAACCTTTTTATTGTTTATTTATTTATTTTTTATTGATTGTTATGTATTTTTAATTAATTAATTAATTAAATTTTTAGTTTTTAAATTTAGTTATTAATTTGTTTTAATTTAAAAAAAATAAGAGGGTTAGATGAGTATTACTTCCACCATAGAGGATACTTTAGGAGAGTACTTTGACTACATGAGGTGTCATCTTTTCATTGGTGTAATTTCGAAGGTTAGTTTGGTTGGGAGAGTACCACTCCCACATCCCTTAGTTTAGTTTGGTTTGATTTTTTTTTAGATTAAAATATCAAGCCATATAAAAGAAAAAAGTTTTAGTTTATTATTGTCGGTCCCAAGTCTGAATAAAATAGAAAGATTTTTTATAATATGACTTTTGAAAAAAGACCCTAAACTTCTAATTTGTTTGGAACCACTAAATACATTGAGCCGACCGTAGTTATATTTATAAGAAGAATACAAGGAAAATACTAAATAACATGATTATGACAAAGAAAAACAATTACTAATGGGTCGGCAAAGATCCCACCTTGCCTCTTGACTATTTTTTTCAAACTTTATGGCGTATGCACATGTAACATAGTTCAAGTTTTTATTTGTAAGGCTTAATTTCCTAGGCAGTAAAATAGTAAAGTTTAACGTAATATAGATATATCATATGATCATCTGCTTTACAGGCAGCCTTCCTCTCTCATCGGCTCATCCCCTTTCACATTCTTTGTATGAGCGCGTCCATCCAAACGGATAATTATAATATGTTAGGAAATTTTATAGTGAAATTGTTTCCCGTGTATACGAGTATTCAATCGAATAAGAATAAGATATATTCAAAGAATGGAAAATTATAATATGTTAGGAAATTTTGTGAGTCTTCTACAATGATCAAATTTGCATGTATAGACGGTTATTGGTTGAAAACAGTCACAACCGCCAGTTATTAACTGCTAAGTCATCCTACTCCAAAGAGTCAAAGTAACTCCGGAGAATCAAAGTTACTCCGAAGAGACCCTGGTAACTAGGGGCGTTGCCCCCGAACCCCCCGTTAGCACCAGAAATCATAAGATCTACAAACAAGTGTACACTACACACTTTCCAACTTGTTTGATATTTCAGTTTGACTTTTCATTTGGTCACCAGGTAAATCCATATACACGAAATAGTGTGATGACAATAAAATTCCAAACAAAATGTATAATAGTTTGAGTTTACATGACTAAGCTATCATGTTTTACGTTTTAGTTTCAAGCAATAGGTTTATTCACTAAGTTATATCCAAGAATATGTAGAGATCAACTTGTACAAATTTGTTTCTAAGTTGATAGAGATAAGAGCATATCCAATCGATGTCTTTGGTACTTCCGTGACCGCATGACGTCGTGTGTAGGAGAGAGGCTATCAGGGCCGGCCCTGGGGTAGGCCGAGCCGGGCCGTCGGCCAGGGCCCGTTTTTTTGGGGGCCTAAAATTTTTACGAGGCCTGTATATATATATGTTTTTTATAAAATTTTAAGTACCGGTTTTATATATTGGGCCTTTTTAAAAAACTTAAAAAATTATTGGGCCCTTTTTTTACTGGTTGGACCCTCTTTTATAATGGTTAGGCCCTTTTGTTTATTCCATGACCATTGAGTCATTTAAAAAAAAATTTATATGTTTATTGGTTGGCCTTCTTTAAACTTATAATAGATTTTTTATTGTTTTTGTTTATTACACAAAGGACTTCCGAACGGTCGATTTCGACTACCGATGTCACAAAGGAGAAGGACACGCATCGGAGATGGCAATGGCGTCTTCTGAATCATCGGCCACGACCGTCATTTCTTTTCTTGAATCATCGGCGATGAAGATGTCGAAAAACGATACAACGGTTTTTCTTTTCTTTCAACATTTTTAATAAAAAAAGAGAGTAAATGACTTTTGCACTAGTTTGATAATTATTTTTTAGATAACACCAGATTGGTAATTAATTTTTTTAGGAACACCAGATTGGAAAAAAAACTCCATTTTTTAAAACTAATTTGCAAAAAAATAATACTATAACGTAATTTATTAATAGCACCTAATTTATTATAATCATTTGATTATTAGTATAGATGTGATATAAAAATTATGTTATATATGTTATACTTTATAAATTACAGCTAAATGTTATTTTAATATATTGTAAAATAGAAAACATTTATTTTCTTTACAAATAATAAACCAAAATGATCATAACAGTAATATTTTATTCTAATGGGTTAGTTTTAATTGATGATTTCAAAATTTATTATTATTTACATTTTTAGATACACTAAATAATATTAAAAATAAAAAGTAAATTTAAGTCAGTTAAAATCTATACACATCTAAGTTTGCTACATAAATAGTAAAATCTAACGTGTTCCTTTCAAACAAGTATATCACTAAAAATATATATTGGACTTTGTGTTTTATGTTGTAATTAACGAAGATTTTTATGAAATTTTCCGATGACAATATAATTTTTTTTGGGAATCCATGGGAATGTTTAGTAAATTTGTCGACAAAAATATTTTTTTTTCCCTTTTTGATTTAGTTGGTAATCCGTCGGTAAGTTATCATTTGTTTTATAGTGACATGTTTAAAAAGAACCTAAAATTAGATTTATTAAATTGATTTTTTTAATAACGAAACATATCTTTGCAAAAGAATGTAAATCCATTTAAGAATTTTGTTGATAATCAACTAATTCAAAAATAAATATATCTAACGTTAATAATTAAATATAGCTTATATGTTTTAAATATTTATATCTAGAGAAATCGTTATTCAACAAATTCAAATAAATGAAAAGATAATTAATATTTTATTTAATATTAAGATATATTGAAAAATATAATATTACGTTAATAATATAATTTTTATATTACATATGTTAATAATCAACTGATTATAATAAATTAGATGCTATTAATAAACTACGTGTATTATTTTCTTGCAAATTAGTTATAAAAATTGGCATTATCTTTTTCTTTAAATTACTTATTAATAAATTAGGCATTATCCAATGAAATTAGGAGTGAGAAAAATCAAAATTTTCAAAAACACTATTTTGGTAAATAATTTTCTAACATCATCATTTTGATAAATAAGTTTTCCATCAACACTTTTTTGGAAAAAAAACTCGTTATTTAACTTCAACAAGAGTTTCAATGCGATTAGTAGTTTAATAAATAAAAATTGTTACTTGTTGAGTCGTCCTCCAACAAGAAAATAAAAAAAATCCTCAAAAGTTAAATAGATTTTCTTTAATATATAAAAACTAGGTAAGAAAGAAAATTTCTGAATACAAACCATCAATAAATCTTAAAAGTTAAAAATTAAATAAATATAATTTGTTTAAAAATAGTAAATAAACAGAAAAGGTAAAATAATTTGATAAAAGGGGTGTGTTTATAAAAAAAAGCATAATAAAGTTAAAAAACAAAAACTCATTTTGCGGTAAATACTAAGTAGGATGAGTTTAAAAGAACAAATAATAAAATTAAAACTTAAATTTTATATTTTTGACAAAAATTTGGTTCGCTGACGGGCAACTGACCCTCCTGATCATCTCCACCACTTCTAGTAGGAAATCCGCTACGTGTGAGAAAACCTCTTGACTCAACCTGAAACCCTTTTTTATCATAAGTAAGACTTGAACTCAAAACATTCCCATTTTAATAAAATATTGGGTAACTTAAAATTTTATTTGGCATGAAAAAATATGTTTACACAAAACATAACAAGTTTATTTATTGAGCAGCCAAAAATAGGATGAGTTTACAAAACATATAAAAAGTAAAAAAAAATTAGCTATTTACTAAAAATAGTTAATAATTTAAAGAGTAAATTATCGTTTGCGTCCATGTGTTTACACGATTTAACACAATGCGTCTCTAACACGAATTTTAAAGCTTTAAATACTTGTGGTATACAATCTCTAATACTCTGAACCCCTGGGCCTAACTTCGTTAAATTCTTTCCATTAAGTTTAGTTTCGACTGGGGTGACAAAAAAAAATTCAATCGAAAATACAAATCTATAAAAAAACAATCGAAATTACTAATCTAACCAAAAAAATCCAATCGAAACTACTAATCTAACAAAAAAAAACAACCGAAACTACTAATCTAACAAAAAAAAAAACAACCGAAACTGCTAATCGTCCCTGCCATATTCAACCTGAAAGTTGAAGTCCCAGTTGAAAAAGAACTTCAACACGACCCTTACCTGCATTCCGGCTTCAAACAAAAAAAATTGGTCAAAAAATGGATACCGGTCGAATGTCCGATCAAAAACACTAAAACGATTAAACACAAAATTGGTCAAAAATTGTACCTGTTACAGCCTGGTCGTCGATCATGGCATCCACGCTAAGAGGCATGTTTCAGTAGGGATGTTTGAGAATTGTGAGAGGACGGCGAGACCGTGAGAGGAGGATGGCTGAAGGTTCGATAGGGATGTTTCGGTGGGGATGTGGATGCGGCTAAAATAGGGGTGGGGTTCAACCTGTGAATTAGGGTCTCGGGTGAATTTTTTTTTGTTAGTCTTTTTAAAACTAAACTTAACGGAAAATTTTAACGAAGTTAGGCGCAGTGGTTCAGAGTGTTAAAGATTGTATACTACAGGTACTCAAAGTGTTAAAAATCATGTTTAGGACGTATCGTGTAAAACACAAACGCTAATTTACTCTAATTTAAAATATATATTTTAAACGAGTGAATAAAAAGGGAAAATCACCAAAGTAGCCATTTTACCATATGAAAATTCCAAAATAGCCATTGACTTTTTTTTTTTACCAAAATAGCCAAAATGACGAAAATTTGCCATAAATTTTCGCCAGTTTTTTTTTTTTCACGAAAATTTGAAAAAGTGGTGAAAATTGAAAAAAGTGGCGAAATTTTCAGATAAAGTGACGAAAATTTGAAGTCTGACCGGTACTGATAAAGTGGCGAAAATTTCTTTGCTAAACTCACATTTTTTACAAATAAGATTTTTCAAACCCACATAACTAATATTACTAGGAACACAAAAAACACGTCGAAAACATTTTTTTTAAAGGAACATACTCCTCAACACCGTTAACAAAGTCCCATTTTCCACCGGTACTTAAAATAATATTATAAGACATTACTTAAAATGAATGGTAGGGAGGGGTATAAATATTTGATGAAGTTTGTTAGATAAGTGGTGATAAAATGAATGGTAGGGAAATGTATAAATATTTTTAAAAAATAATATTTTATTAAAATTCGTTTTTTAAATAAAAATTATATTTTATTAATATACAAAAATTGAAAAAAATAATAATTGAAAAAAATTTAAATATTAAAAAAGGCGAAAATTTAAAAATTAAAAAAAATAATAATATTTTAATATTAAAAATTATATTATAATTTAATAATAAATAGCGAAAATATCCCATATTTTTTTACCATTTTTCAAAATGGCGAAAATTCTATATATTATGATTTTTTTTTTGGCGAAAATCAGATGTTTTTTGACGAAAAATCAAATTTTTGACGAAAATTTGGCTCAAATTTTCGCTGCGCCATTTTGACAAATGGCACCTCCTGATTGGTTGACTATTTGGTAAAAGAAAAAGTCAATGGCTATTTTGGATTTTTCATTTGGTAAAATGGCTAGATCGGTAAATTTCCCGAATAAAAATGGTCAAATAAAGTTTTGAAGACGGCCACGATGCACGCGTCAAGCAACGAACTGAGATGGATTTGTCGTCACCAATCACCATCAAAGTTGTCAGCATCTTTTTTCCTCGGTCTCTATCCGTATTTCAATCTTTTTAATTTATTTAAAAATATTTTTATTTACAATCATAACATAATTATATTATTTATATATATTTGGTGGCAATGAGTTGAGTATGCGTATGTTTTATTATCCTCGATTTAATACTTTATTATAAAACTATGGTTTACACCATTAAATATATTGCTCATTATTATAGTACACCTACTTACGATCTTATCTTATATGTTAAAATAACATTTCATATTCATAGGGTATCTAACTCGCATATATTCGGGATCCCTTATCCTACTGGTAAAAGAACCTTATCTTTCAATGTCGATCTCTTATACCCCGCTTCCACCACCCTGCCATTATCGCCTATAATACCTTTGACATATCAAAAATAACTAGAAACGACCTTTCTCTCTAATAATAGAGATTTTGGAGTTTTTGTGTCTCAAATGAGCAACCCATGCTTGCTATTTATAGCTACAAGTTTCTGCCTCGAAAATGGTCGTTTACCTTTAACCAAAACAATACTTTACCCAAAACTGTCGTTTTACGTTCACAGTAAATAGAGGTTTAACTTAGTTTGACCAATTATACAACTTTAGTGTCTCAGACTTTCAATTTGATAGTTTTAACCCCTCAAGTGTCGATGCTCATTTGAATTGCTTAGGCCACTGGGAGTGGGAGGCGGGTAGGAAGGAGGGTACCACTCTCACTACCACGGGTTCAAGCGGGTAAGGAGATGCAAGTAAGGTTAGCAGGTTTTGGAACCAGTCCAAAGAAAGGGGAGAAGACAAAGTTTGGGAGGGTACCACTTCCACCATGAAAGTTAGTTTAGAAGGGTAGTTTGTTAAAATAAGGTGACATATCATCATTGGTGGGTTTGAGTGAGTGGTTTGAAGTGGGAGGGTACCACTCTCAGTGGCCTTAACACCCGCTCCAAGGGCGGACCTACCCTCAAAGAATGGGGTGCAAGTGCGCTCTTTCAGGGGCAGACCTATTGAGGGAATAGGGGGAGAGCCGCCCTCCATGAAAAAAAATTTAATGTAAAATACGTACTAAAATCTCGATCGCCTCCTATAAAATTTTAAAATAGTCCCCTGATTGCCCCTCAATGAAATTTTTTTTACTGTTATAAACACGTTATATATCACTATTCAACCGACCCAATCAAAAAAATTTCTTGGCCTGCCACTGCCCTCTTTAAAAAAAATTAGTGTAGATTATACCAAAAAATTTACGTTGCCCCCGTAAAATTTTGAAAAAGATCCTGGGTTCGCCACTAATATAAGCGATACCATTTTATTAAACATCCATCAATCACTTCTTTAGAATATGGGTGTTCAAACGAATCGAATCGGGTTATTCGGTTTATTTGAATCGAATTTGAATTTTTTTTTCTGGATTCGAATTCGATTCGAATAATAAATCACTTAACGATTCGAATAAGCTTATTCGAATCGAATCGAATCTATTCGAATAAACCGACTTACTATTTTATTATTATTTTTGAAAAAAAAATTAAAAAGTTACAAATACTCGATCCCAAATATCGAAATTCTGCATAATTTTTTTATGGATTTGAATTTGAAGCTCATACCAAAGTTAAAAAAACCCAAATCAACCTAAATAAAAGGTTATTATATATTAAAAAAATAAAAATTATATATAATATTTAAATTCGGTTTATTCGATTCGAATCGAGGATTTTAAGATTCGAATTCGATTTATTTATTCGAATCAAGTCAAAATTCAAAATCAAAATTTTTATTCAAATTCGATTCGATTCAAATTTCGAAATAAATCGAATGAGATTCGAATAATCAACACCCCTACTTTGGAATACAAGTAATTTTACATATTAACACAGAAAGTCACTAATACATCCGCAAAATTGTTGCGAATTATTTAATATAAAATTAAAAAAGTTTGGTGAGACTATAAAATCCCTCATCCTCTTCCACTCCACCTGCAACCTCGATAAAAATCTTCAACTCTCTCTCTCTCTCTCTCTCTCTCATCCACACACACACAGACAAAGAGTTATGGCAAAGGTATACCCTAATGCTGTTGTTCCCCGGATTCAGCAACCGCTCTCCGTCGCCACCGACGTTCCGTACGTCCTCACCGTTTGGAAGAAGTCTCTGCTCTTCAATTGCTACGGTTTCACCGTCTTCGATTCCACCGGCAATCTCGTCTTCCGAGTCGATAACTACACCGCCGGAGCCAAGGCTGAGATCGTTCTCATGGACGCCTCCGGCCAGTCACTTCTCACCATCCGCCGCAAGGTAACATCCTCTATTCAACGAAATTTGTATGAATCTGTCTAATTAGTAATAACCTGTAATCACCTGAACGAATTACATGATTTGTTGAATGTTAATTTCATCAGAGGTTGAGTCTACTGGACAATTGGATCGTTTACGAAGGAGAATCGACGGTGAATCCGCTTTTCACGGTGACGAAAAACGTGAATCTGCTAAACGCAAAGTCCCTGGCTCACGTGCACACCACGGGATCTAAGACGAAGAAGGCGATCTACGCGATTGAAGGATCGTACACGCGGAGATGCTGTTTTGTGTACGACGACAAGCGGCGGTGCGTGGCGGAGATTAAGCGCAAAGAAGCCGTCGGAGGTGTGACGTACGGCGGAGATGTGTTCCGGTTGTTCGTACAACCTGATCAGATTGATCCGACGGTTGCAATGGCACTTGTCGTCATCCTCGATCAGATGTTCGTCTAGACGCACGTAAATGTTAATACATTTCAAACAATAAAAATTATATGAATACAAGATCTGATTTCAATTATTCAGATCTTCTAACAGGTTTTCGATGCTTCAAACTGTTATGATCGTGCCTCAATTGGTATGAATCAAATCAATCTCTCTGAAATTAGGGCTTGGTTTTTTCGTTTTGAATAAAAGATCAAGCTCGGATTGTAGTATATGTTTGTATCACTTCACCATCTAATATATATGATGAAGTTTGATATTGTAAATATGATTCAGTTTACTTTTTATTGTTTTGTTGGTTATAGTGTTAACTACTGTTTTTGGAAACAATTGAACCATAACGGGTTGGGTTGTATAATTCGATAGACTAACGGGTTTAACGGTAAGATGTTTTAACTTTTTTTTTAACTAGGTTAAAAGCTCGTGTATTACAAGAGTAAATAAAAGAAATATTAACCGGTTATGAAAATATAGGAATTATAAAACGATAATTTAAAATAAGATACGATTAAAACTAGTAATTTATCTATTTGAAGTCAAATATCTTACTTATTTGATATATTATGTTTTATTACTGTAAATACAAAGGCGCGAGGTAAGAGAAGTGATAAAAAGAATTTTGGACTAACGGAATTATGACACACGACGTAACAAGTTAGTTATTTATTAGGTATTGATATAAAATTACAAATATGATTTTAAAATAATTTATGTAAATAATTATACATCTCAAAAACATAAAAAATAAATAAATATAAAGGTCTACATAGACGGTTCTAAGTTTCAAATCATAAGTTGTTAAATCATTAAGATCGAATTGTATGATTATCAAACCGGCTCAAGTGGTCAGTTTTTTCTGTCTTCCATTTGTATAGTTTGGTCTGTTTTAACGGTTTGATGAAGAAACGGGGAATCAAGTTTCTCCTAATCGTGAGGCCAACTAAGATGATTTAATTTCTTCTTTGAAAATCAAGAAATTAAGGTTGATGTTTTTCAAGGGCAAACGTTACGTGACGTGTTTTGATTGCTATATTTAAGCACCATCAATTTAGAAAATAAATGGTGAAAGCAACAAAACAATGATCATGTTTACGATTCAGGATTAGGTAAGAAAAGAATGAGAGTGGTAGCGGTGGCGGAGCTTGTAAAGAAACGTAGGGGGGGCCGGTATTTTTTTTCATATCAAGAGGGGGCCGAAACTATAAAATTTTCGATCGAATACGTATAAATTAACACTACTTAGCGAAAAATTGGTCAAATACGTATATATTAACACTTCTGAGCGAAAAATCGGGAGGGCCCGGGGCCCATTCGGCCCTCACTATCCTCCGCCCATGAGTGTTAGGTCTATTGGGGACACGAGCTTTTAGTTTCGTGTTTCCAAATAATAAAAATTGAGGTTCATGTTTTTCTTGGGCAAACATTACGTGACGTATCTTCATTATCATATTGAAGCACCATCAATCTAGAAAGAAAAATGAAGGTGAAAGCAACGGTAATCCGTAGGTTTTCGTATCTAGAAGGGTTTATTGATATTGAGATTACAGAAAATTAAAGATGTAACATAATAACATTCTAATGTATTAATATCGACATTAAAAGCTAAACCAAAATTTTGCTGTGTAATGACTTCTTAGAAAAACGGTTGTGAAAATATTGGAGTATTTAGGAGTAGGTCAATTTGTCGTTAAAGGAAAAATCGATTGTGAATGGTAACCTAACGATATTTGTCAAAGTTAGTAAACGACATTATTACAATTCGGAATTAGGTCAAATTGCGGTATTTATTTTTAAACACGTGCCAACGTCTAATCCTACTCTAAATCTATAGCATGTCTATTATGAGACTTGAACCATCCACCTTTTGTAGAAGGACACCACTATCTACACACATAAATACTATTAAGCTACAAGTCATTTGGTGTAAAATAGCGATAGTTACTTTTAATAATTCTCATACATAATTAATACTACCATACAAAAATATACAAAATAGTTTATTTGTTTTTTGAAATACAGATTATATTAACCAAGCTAGAAAGAAACTAGCAAAAGGCCAAGGGCATACAAAATAAAAGAACAGACGTACTGTAAAGAGCAGGAAAAAAATAACATAGCAGACCCCATCCCTAGAGGTTGAAGGAACACCAATTTTCTCAGTCTTTAACCACAATTCCTCTCCTAGTTTTTGCTCAAAGAAATCTTGTGCGTTTAAGATCTTCGCATAACCATTTGAAGGATGCTTTTCTCTCCCAAAAATTACTCCATTCTTTAACTTTCAAATGCACCACATTGCAAATAATATAACTACTTGAAAAGCTTTTTGCCTTTGGAGGAAACCAAAACAGTTTTAGCAAGCTCCAAAACATCCCAAACGTAGAAGGCGAAGATGGGTGGGATTTTACACCAAGTGGTAATGAAGACCCAAAGCATAGAGCCGAAGAAACATAATGTAAATAGATGTAAAAGTAGTTTTTCTATGATATATTTTTTTTGATACCAATAAGAATAAGATACACACGACACAGGGGTGAGCAATTCACGGTCTGACCCATGTAACCTATATAGACTAAATTATGTATTATTTGAAGGGCCGGTCCGCATATTTGAGCAAATCGGTTTGCATGTTGGTTCGGTCCATACCCATCGATCCTAACTAAAACCCGCTTAATCGGCACTAGTCGAATTATCATGTGTCCGTATGTATGTTTTAGCGTGTGTTTATCTCAAGTTCTCCATTGATAGAACTCAACACAATCCTGATCTTAACTTCTCAATCTTACATAAAAAACTATCAACTATCTCCGGTAAAAAACAAACAGAAAGCATCTCCTGTAAATGAGGGCACCTAGTTTGGCAGCAAATGTCATCCAAGTAATTGGTAGCATAATATCTATACAGAACAATGAACTACAAAACTGAGATAAAAACTAAACAAAATTTTAAGCCTCCAAAAAATTTGGACCATTTCTCGATTTGTACGTGTCATCCTTACGCAGGGGTCATGCTAATCTTCTCTGTATCGTTCCAATTTTATCGGAGACTATGCTCAATGAGCTCAGCCATTTAAAGCAGCCAGAAGTTCGTCATTTTGTCGATATGGGAGGAACTGACTCGACAGTATCTCATTACATGAGCTAGTTGAGACTTGAGTATTTAAATATTTTGTTTATTTTTTCCTTTATAAAAAAGTTTCGGTTTTATTAATTTAAGAGTAAACTTCAGTTTTCGTCCCTGAGGTTTGAATTAAACGTCAGGTTTCGTCCTCCTGTAACACATATCACCCCTAACGTTTTATGTTTTAACAGTTTTCGTCCCTGGTCCTTAACTCCGTTAAAATTTCTGTTAGTTTTTATATGAAATTACTAATATGCCCCTCCTCCTCCTCCTCCTCCTTAACCCACCACCACAGACGGAAGTTGGAGTTGTTTTCGTGGTCACCGCCGCCGCCGCCACCACCACTTTTATCTATTTCATCATTTCCCCCAAAAATACCTTCCTTGGTATCCCCATTAGCCCACCTTTTACTGGATATAGAATGTAGCATAAGCGCTTTCAATTAATTGTCTCCCTGAGTTTCTATCTATTCGATTATATATATTCATCCATATTCCCTTTCAATTGATTAAGCAACATAATATCACTCTTACACAGATTCTAAAGTTGCATCCTATACAATAGAATAGCCATTAATTTGCTTGCAGATTCAGATGTTTAGAAAATACAACTTATAAATCAATAACTAATCTCAAATTTGAAATATATTCAAAAGTCCTCGCCACTGTTTTTGCTCACCGGAGTTTAGCCACTGGTTCATCTAGACCGTCGCCGGAGGAGGAGGAAGCTGGTGTAGGGTGAAGAGGACAGTCGTCCACCGTTGTTGTCGGGGCTTGAACGCCGCCTGATGCGGCTGCTTGGAAGCCCTAGGTTGCAGTCGGACCTTCGCCTTCGTCTGCCTTCTTCTCTGACCACAGAAACCACTCCATCTTCTTGTGTTGCCGCCTCCGTTGGGGGGGGCGTGGCGCAGAGGTGCCATTGATGTCGTTTTTCTGAGCTGTCTTCTTCTCTGACCACGAAAACAACTCCAACTTTTGACTTCGGAAATTCAGTAATTTTTAATTTTTAAATACGGAGGGGCATATTAGTGGTGGGTTAAGGATGAAAACAACTCCAACTTCAGTCGGTGATGAGGATGAAGAAGAAGATGGAGGAGCATATTAGTAATTTCATATAAAAACTAACAGAAATTTTAACGGAGTTAAGGACCAGGGACGGAAACTGTTAAAATATAAAACGTCATGGATGATATGTGTTACAAAGGGACGAAACCTGAAGTTTGGTTCAAACCTCAGAGACGAAAACTGAAGTTTAGTCTTAATTTAATTATCTTAGTTGTGTTCATTTAAATTATGTAGCTTAGATCACTTAAAAACGCATTGCTAATTGGAAAGGTAATCTTCTCTCTATAGGTAGTAGAGCTACTCTCATCACTACCATGATTGGAGCTCTCGAGACCTATTATTTTTCGTTATTTAAACTCTCGGTCAAAGTTAAGAATGCTCTCAAGGCTATTCGGTCTAAATTCTTTTGGGGCGGTAATGCAACTGGTAGAAAAATGGTGTGGGTCAAATGGGTCCCGGTTCTTGCTAGTAAAGATCGCGGTGACCTTGGTTTTGGGAGCTTAGACGCAATGAAATTGGCGTTGCTGTATAAATGGAAATGGCGTTTTGTTTCTAATCCAGTAGCTATTTGGTCTAAAGTTATAAAAAATATTCATGGAAATCTGATCGTCAAGCCTTCCTTGGTGACAGGTTCCAGTGTGTGAAGGCTATTACCAAATCCATTAATCGTCTCCATGAGTCTACTCCGTTACCGACTTTGATCTTGAGAAGAAATGTGGGGAATGGAAGCTTTACTAGTTTTTGGAAAGACCCATGGTTGGGTGATTTTAGTCTTGCTGAGAAGCTTAATAGGCTATTCATGCTAGACTCAAAAAAAGATTGTTCCATATGAGGTCGGGGCTAGATTGGTGTTGGGATTGGCGTCGTCCGTTAAGAAGTGGTATAGAGGAGGCTTAGTTTCAGGATATGAGGGAGTTGATTAAGGACTACTCCTTTTCCAAGAAAGAAGATAAGCGGGATTGGAATCTTCAAGGCTGTCTCAAATTCTCGGTTAAAGACCTTTGTCAGTTCAAAATCTCATCTCACACAAACGTACAAAGCATATTGATTTGGTTTACCATTTTATTCAAGAACTTGTCACCTCCGGGAAACTTTACACAAAATTTATTCCTACCAAGCTTCAAGTGGCAGATATCTTCACCAAGAACCTCCATAGACCTCAGTTTCAATTATTTCTGGACATGCTTAAACTCGAAGAACCACCATCTCGCTTGAGGGGATATTAAACTACATAACTAACCTTATTGTATTCTTTGTGTGTTTATTTGCAATTTTGTCTATTCTTATTTTCCTGATATGTAATTTGTATGTTTATATATTGTTGCCTATGGTAGGCACAAAGTTTTTCTATCATACAACCAAGGCTGACCTTAACTCTAATGTCCGGGTTCTCACGTATTAGTCTGGCCAGCTTTTGGTTTCGGTTTCGGTCCCGGACTGGTCCGGTCCGGGTCGGCCCGCCATGACCCGTTAATCACCCCAACGCGACACCTAGGTCGTATATCAACTTATATTCGTGTATCATGTTTTCATCCAATCATAATACTATAAAACATACCAGAAATAAGATGTTACGCTAATGTTATTCAAATATTTACTTTACAACTCTTGTATCATTAAGAAACACTCAAATAGTGAACATATTCAACTAACTGAATTAGAATATCCCACTCCCTCACCATCCATTGCACTACAATCACCGCCACTGCAACTACGACAATCATCACCACCGTCATTGTCCGCACCACCGCCCGCACTCTTGTTGCCACTGCTACAAAGACAATAGATTACTCACAACGATACTTGCAAACAATGCTATTTCCAGTAAACAAGTAGATCTTGAAGTTAGAAAAAAATTTGGACAATTTCTCGATTTATGCGTGTCATGCTTGCGCAGGGGCCATGTTAATCTTCTCTGTATCGTTCCAATTTTATCAGATGTCACCGAAGGGGACGATTATGTTCAGTGAGCACCTGATGCGGGAGCATCAAATCTAATTGGACCTGATAGAACCTGAATTTGGAGACTTTTTGGAGTTTATTAGAAGGTAATATTTTATTTAGAGAAGATCAAGACGTTATCTTTTATTTTATTAGTTTACCTTATATTATTATATGTTTATCTTGTTTTCATATTTATCTTCTTTGGTTGTTTAGTATAAGTAGGGTTTTGGTTATTTAGTTCTACAGTTTTTGAGTTTGAATAGAAAAAGAACTTTGTTCTTGAACCTTTGGTTCAATTTATGGTCTTTGATTATCAATAGAATCTTGAGCCATTTGATTGTTTCCGTAACTGCATCAGCCCCACCATTTAAAGCAGCCAGAAGTTTGTCATTTCGTCGATACGGGAGAACTGACTTGACAGTATCTCATTACATGAGCTAGTTGAGACTTGAGTGTTTAAATATTTTTTTTTATTTTTCCTTCACAAAAAAGTTTCGGTTTTATTAATGTCATTATCTTAGTTGTGTTCATCTAAACTGTGTAGCTTAGATCACTTAAATTGTGCAGCTTATGTGTTCATTTAGTTTCATTATCTTAGTGGTATTCAATTAAATTGGTTATTTATCTTTCAGTTTTAAAATAATAATAATACTAATTACTATTATTATAGCAACTTAAGTTTGGTTTATTAAAACAAGATTAGAGACTCGTGTATAATAGAAAACTGAAATTTCAATAATGTGTAAAATAAATTAACAATAATATGTATAATAGAAATTACAAAATTCTATAATGTGAAAAGAATTTACATAAATGCATAATTTTTATTACATAGAAGTGCAAAAGATGAAAGTACAATCCTAGATATCAAAACATATACAACAAAACCTTAAAACATCTCAAATGAAAGCAATCAATATGCCACCTTAACACCGCGCGGATTTCGCGGGTTCCACGGGTAACATTGCCGCATGCCTAGCGGGCTTCGCACTGGTTTACTGGCACGGGTATTAAAGCTCGTTTAAACCCTGAAGATGTAGCTGTTGGGGGTGGGGAGGGGGGGGGGGGGTTGGGGTATTTAAATAAAAAAAAATTATGTTTGGTCCCTAGAGTGAACGACAGTTAACTTTTCTGTTAAATATTTTGAAATGACAAAATATCCATAGATTAAAAGAATAATTTTTTTAAAAACATATATTTATACCCCTAGCTCTCAGGCGGCACCACCATCTTTTTTATTTTTTTAATATAAGGGTATTTTGATTGTTTTCAAAATACTTAACAGAAAAGTAATGATCTGGTCCCCGCGCAACATGAAAGTTTTCATCAATATACCGCATGTGATTTTTCTGTTAAATGTTTTGAAAATAAACAAAATACCCATACATTAAAAAAATAAATTTTTGAAAAACTATATTTATACCTATAGTTCTCAGGCGGCACCACCATCTTTTTTTAAGTTTTTTGTTTTTAAGCTAGGAGTATTTTGGTTATTTTTAAACATAACACAGTTGAGTCATGCTCCGACTCTTACGTGAATTTGGGAGCTAAGTCAAACAGCTGATACGTTCACTTAAAAATTTTCATCAATATACGACCTTTGGTATATCTAATTAAACTATTTTAAACAAAAAGAAACCCCAATTATAATAAACCAATTTTGAAATGATTTGCTTGGGCCGGGCCAAAAAGCCCAACCCAGAAACAAAATAATTCGAATCGGAAAAGCAAGTGAGAGGGAAACCAACACTTTTGAGTTTTGACTGCCGTTGCAATTTCAATTTCAAATTCAAAATATATTCGTCCTATTTCCGCTCCTCCCCTTCATCCCCACCCTCACTCTGCAAATCCGCCATGGAAGACAAGTACGAAAAGCTCGAGAAGGTCGGCGAAGGCACCTACGGCAAAGTCTACAAAGCCAAAGACAAATCCACCGGCCAACTCGTTGCCCTAAAAAAAACCAGACTCGAAATGGACGAAGAAGGCATCCCGCCGACCGCTCTCCGTGAGATCTCGATCCTCCAACTGCTCTCCAATTCGATCTACATCGTCCGCCTTCTCTGCGTCCAACACATTCAGCACAAAGGCAAACCGATACTCTACCTTGTGTTTGAGTATCTAGACACAGATCTGAAGAAATTCATCGATTCGCATCGCAAGGGACCTAATCCCTCACCCCTCCCTCCCTCTCAGATCCGGAGCTTCTTGTATCAGTTGTGTAAAGGCGTTGCTCATTGCCATGGCCATGGCGTGCTTCACAGAGATCTGAAGCCGCAAAACCTGTTGGTTGATAAGGAGAAGGGGATTTTGAAGATCGCAGATCTAGGGCTTGGAAGGTCATTTGTTATTCCTATCAAAAGTTATACTCATGAGGTTCATGTCTTCTTTTTCTTATTATTGTTATTATGTTCAATTATTGTTGATTAGGTCAGTTTTGGAATCTGATTATTGATATTGTTGATTTGCAGATTGTTACGCTTTGGTACCGAGCACCTGAGGTTCTGTTAGGATCGACTCATTACTCGCTTGCGGTTGACATGTGGTCTGTTGGATGCATTTTCGGTATGTGTTTTTGAATCTGTGTCTCTTTGTTTTTGTTTGTGTTGTTCATGATCAGTGTGTATAATTTGATTCTTTTTTGAGATTGCTTGACATCTAAAGATCAGTATGTTTAATTTTGGCTTGTAATTTTGCACAGCTGAAATGTCAAGAAGACAAGCTTTGTTTCCTGGTGATTCTGAGTTCCAACAACTGCTTCACATATTCAGGTTTTTCTATAACTTGACATGATGAAATGCCTTGTTTGTTTCCTTTATATTCAATTAGACACCATAAAGGTCTGGCCTTTAGTTTTAGAAAGCGCAGCCACGGTTAAATATGGTCAAAGTTAGGGTTTGGAGGAGGTGTAGATATGTAAAAACCATCAAAAGGAAGAAAGATTTTAAACGGTTTATATGTAAAATAGATGCAGCTTTTGTTTGTATATAAATATTATTTAGTTGTACATTCCTGGCCAAATTCAGGCTACACTAGCCCTAAACAAGCCTGGAATCAAATTCAGTGCAGCTTATGTGCCCTGCCTGGATATGGGCTGTTTCAGTTGAGGCTCTCATGCGCAGATTCAGGCCAATTTCTGGCCAAATTCAAGCTAAATTCCAGCCAAAAATCATCCGAATTAGGTTTAAACAGCCTACACTAGACCTAAACAATCCTGGAATCAACCTAAAACAGCCCAAACAAGCCTACACTAGACCTAAACAACATGTATGAAACCCCTAAAATTGGTATTTTTATGCTATGCGCCTTGCTTAAAAAAACCCTGGCCTTTTTGCGCCTTATGACTAGGGCTGTAAACGAACTGGACGTTCATCGAACAGTTCGTGAACCGTTCGGCGGGAAGTTCGTTTACGTTCGTTTGTTTAATAAATGAACGAACATGAACAAGTAACTCCGTCCGATTAACTAAATGAACGAACATGAACATAGGTCTCGTTCGTTCAATTGTGTTCGTGAACGTTCAGTAACGTGTTCGTGAACGTTCGTTCGTTTATGTTCGTGTTCGTTCATGCGTCGTTTTTTTATGTTTTTCATTAAATATTTTTGTATATTTCTATTTTATTTTATCTTAACTTTTTATTTTCTTTAATTTTTATTTTATTTTTTACCCTAACATTAACTAAGTAAAGTAAGTTCGATACAAGTACAAAAAACTTGATATTAAAATGATCTTATTAAATGTTCATTTTGGAAGACTTTAGAGTTGACATCAAAAGTCTCAAACTAGCCTTCGTTCGGTTACGTTCGTGAACCGTTCATGAACAAGTCCATTTCCTTAATGAACGAACACGAACATAAAATTTCGTTCGGTTAGTGTTCGTGAACCGTTCATGAACAAGTTAAATACTTAACGAACGAACACGAACAAGGATTCGTTCGGTTCGGTTCGTTTACAGCCCTACTTATGACTAAGCTCTGGGTGAGACTTATGCGGCTTGATTGCGCCTATGCACCTTGACAACTATGCGCTTAGGGGAGGCTCTAGGTTTGCACCTCAGCTTTGTAGATCCTGCTTTTAAAAACCAAGGGTTAGGCTTCATTAGGTATCTTTGTGAAAGGGATAGTTGTAGCTTCCATGGCTCACTTAATAATAACTAGACTGATTGATGATTAGAACCACAACAAAAGCAGTTGATTTTTAAAGATTTGATTGGTGTTGATCATTGCATCATTTGTGATCTTGCATTATTTTTTAGGTTGCTTGGGACACCAACTGAAGAGGTGTGGCCAGGGGTGAGCGATCTAAAGGACTGGCATGTCTTTCCCAAATGGGAGCCTCAAAATCTGGCACGCGCTGTTCCATCATTGTGTCCTGATGGGATTGACCTTCTATCGGTAAATATCATAAACATAATGGTTTTAGTTGATTATAAGTTAGACTTGGTTAAATGCTGAAGTATGAGTTAATTCCATGACATGTTGTATCAGAAAATGCTGAAATACAACCCGATTGAGAGGATTTCGGCTAAAGCTGCTATGGATCATCCATATTTTGATAGCCTTGACAGGTCACAGTTCTGAAGCTTCTCCCCTGCTGTTTGACTGTAGGAGATCATCATCATCGTCACCACCATCATCATCATCATCTTGGTGATTTTATCCTGTATGATATGCATTTCACAAGTTATGTATTTTGTCCAACAAATATTATGTTTTCTTTTGTGCTTGTTGTAATATGTCATCCAACAATGACTTAAACTACAATTTCCTGTTGTGATTACAAAATCTGTGATGGTACATCTGCATTATCCTCTCAACTATTCTAGTAATAGCTACTGTTTGGTATATTGGATCTGTTTGAGTTGACCCGAAAACGTTTTCTTTTTCGCAATGACTAATTTTATTAAATAGTAATTATATAAAATATTATTACATAAATCAATAGAAATAATTACACGGATGATTTATGTGGTTTTCATCAATAGCTCATATGATTGGGAAACTATAGCTTTTAGTACAATAGTTTGCACGAAGTTAACACATTTGACCACTGAGTTGAATGGATGGTAAGTTACTTCATCCACTCCCACCTCCACCCCTCCCTCATCTTCATCACATGCTGTTTCTCACTTTGTCCAATCCTAGCACGACGACCACCACCACTCTTGTTTCTTCGACAAAACCACACCTACTGAACATGCAATCCTCATCTTCATCGGTTGGCATGTTTCTGTTCCGTGGCTTGGGCCTTGGCGCTCAAGGCACAAGCCCAGGTCGGTCACTGCATTATGGAGGGCTAAAGACTCCTAATCATGTTGGGTTAGGTTGTTAGGTTTATTATTATTTAATCATATCGTTTAGCTTTCCTAGTTGTAGTCTAACGTGATAGGTTAGTATATAAATATTGTGATAGAGTATTCATCGTAAGTTAAGTTTTTGAGTCAGATTTCTTGATAGTATGAGTTTAGGTGTTAATCAAATATTGTGTTTATTTGTTTACCAATTTACCACCGGATTGTACCCCACCCTAGAGGTGCACAAATCGGTTTTTTTTTGGAACCGGATCCGGTTCGGATCCGGACCGGTTCCGTCAACGTTGGTCAATAACCGGATCCATTAGAACCGGTTCCGGTTCGGATCCGGTTCCGGGTGTGGAGACTTGGAACCTATTGGGACCGGTTCGGATATTTAGAACCGGTTCGGATAAAAAAAACCGGTTCCGGAAAAAAAAAATTTAAAAATTAACAAAGATACACTATAAAATACATGTTTTATTTATTTTGTAGATTTTTTAAAGTTATTTAACAATAGTTAGTACAAAAAAAATACAAAAAACATAATTGAATCACAAAGCATTAATTATTTATTATGTTTTCAGTATTCTTCGTCGTAGTCTTTGTAACATCGGTTTTCATTCTTCTTCGCTTGAGATACGTTGGGCTTCATCGTAAGCTTGTTCTTCGTCCGAAAGTGGAGTCGCCGCCCCATGTTCTACTTCGAATTCATGTATTTCTTGTTCAACGTCAAGCTCGCCTTCTAGTTTTGCAACATGTTGTACACGTTCGGCGGCATCCAAATGGTCCTTCAAGCAAATACACATCTCCATAGATTCCGGTGTAAGCCTCGTTCTTCGAATAGATAAAACCCTGCCACTAAGAGAAAAAGCGGATTCCGAAGCTACCGTGGAAGCTTGGACGGTTAGTAGGTCACGGGCCATTGCGGCTAGAACGGGATATTGGGATTCCCTTCCTTGCCACCAACTCAAGATATCAAAGTTTTCAAACTCTTCGGATCTTAGAGTAGAAATAAAGTCGGTTGCTTGATATCTCCCAAGCTCGCTACTTGGTGTGGTTCCACGAGCTCGTTTAGTATTTTCGTTTCTTAAAGTGTTAAATAAATTTAGCATCGGGTTCCTTGAACTACTAGAAGTTGAACCCGAACCCATTGATTCACGTATGTTTGATGGATCACCACTTCCACCATATTTGCGTAAATAATAATCAAACATATTATTAAAACCCGAATTGAAATCCCTTATTGCATTTGATTCAAAATTTGGGTCTTCCTCGAACATATTTAAATCATCCAATATTGATCCAATTAATGTTTCAACACCGGTTACATTAATCGTTGGGTTTAAGGCGGCCGAACATGTAACAACGGCCGGCATTTCTGAAAAATATTTTTTAAATTTAGCTTTCATAGGTTTTACCATTTTTTCAAAAATAGGGCCGTGATATTCAAACTCTTTTAATTTATTACATATTAAGTATAATTGTTGAAGTATTAGCGAAGACGTGGGATAATAAACTCCCGATAAACATGTAGTTGCATTTTTAAAAACCTCAAGCAAATTAGTTAGTTTCTCGATCATATCCCAACTTATATTATCAAATTTTTGTAAACAACGTTTCTTTTGTACAAGTTCATCATGGAAATGCTTTAAAGTAATTCTTTGCCTTAAGGCCGATTCAAACATTTTCCAAGTCGAGTTCCATCTAGTAGGTACGTCCCAATTCGGACCTAAAAAGATGGAATCCGTTTGTTGGCACAAGTTTCTATAGTTTATATATCTTTTTTTGCTTGTGCTAAAAACTTCACGTAACATCACTTTAAAATTTTCTTTTACGTCTCTTATTTCTTGGACGTTTAGACCGTCTTGCACAACCAAGTTAATGATGTGTGCAACACATCGACTATGAAAAAAAACACCGTTACAAGGCGGTTCATATTTTATTTTTAATTTTTCGACCGCGTTTGTGTTATTTGAAGCGTTATCAAAAGATATTGAAAATATTTTCGGTTGAATTTTATAAGTTTGAATTACCGAGTCTAAAATATAAAATAAGTTTTCACCGGTATGTGGATATCCAAAATAATCAAACGCAATCGTACGCTTCATCATTTGCCACGACTCCGGTTGAACCCAATGTGCGGTAACGCAAAGGTACGATTCGGGTAAACCATGTGGAGCGGACCAAACATCCGTTGTTAAGTTAATGCCGGTATTTAATTTTTCAAAACCTAAAATTAATTCTTTTTTGTCTCTTTTCCACATTTTTAAACAATCTCTTCTCAAAGTAGAACGACTTACATTTGTGTAATTCGGTTGAAGCGTCTCTTGTATCATCCTCGTCAAGCGCGGATTATCAAAATGATCAAAAGGCAAGCCTTCTTGAATGACGAAATGTGCCATTCTCTCACGAACACTTTCGACATTGTATTGCCAAACTCCTCCATCCCTACCAATTTGAGTTTGATTTTCACCTTCTTGAGTGTGTCTTGCGTGACTAGCAATATGTTTCCTCAAACTGCTATTTCCCGCCGCAGCCAAAAGTTTACCACAACGTTTGCAACGAGCCTTTTGCGAGCCGTTCGACATTTCGCATAAATCGAAATAAGCCCATATTTCTTGGTTTCGGGAGCAAAGAAGTATTGACACAACCGTAACATCGCTAGTAGAACCACCAACCGAATTTTGAGTGCTTGCGGAAGCGGAAGCCATGAGAGCGTTTTTTTTTTGCTTAAAGTGAGCGTTTTTTTGCGTTTTGAGAGCGTTTTTGAGTTTTGAGAGCTAGAATGTTGTGGTGAACTAACACATACACCCAATACCTATTTATACTAAATTTCAATCCTTAAAAACAAAAAAAAAACAAAAAAAACGGCCATAAAACGGCTATATAGCCGGTTTTTTTTTAACCCCAACGGCTAGAACCGGTTCCGAACCGGTTCCAAAATGTCCGAAAAAAACCGGTTCCAAAAAATCCGATTTTTATCCGATTTTTAATCGGTCCGTCAAAAAACCCAGAACCGGTCCCGGAACCGGCGGTTCTAATAATATCCGGACCGGTTCTAAAAAAACCGGTTCTCGCCGGATCCGGTTTCGGATAATCCATCGGATCGGTTCCGGTTCCGGTTCTTTTGTGCACCTCTACCCCACCCGACGTTCAGGCTCAGCGTGGTTGGCTTCGTAAATATCGCGTATCGACATTCTGGCTTTGCGTTCATGTCCGATGAATCGTCGATTGTGATCGAATCGCTGCTTGACATGTCGCCGGTGACGACGTTTATCGAATCTTCGACCGGAATTTGGGAGGGAGGACCATAATAACGGAGTTGACGATGGCCGGATATTTCATGTTGGTGTTCTTCTTCACGCCGTCGTTGGCGTCGATTCTGGCGTGGGCGGTGAGGTCGCCGTATCCTTTTCTTGTGTCGAAAAAATAATTATTCTTTATACGGTTCGTCAAACATTCCTAGTATTAGTTTTGATTTTTACAGACGTATCAGAACGTTTTTTTAGATACTGGTATGCGGTTGGCGGTGGAGGTTGATTGGGATGATTTGAAGAAGGCGATTCCGACGTTTATTACGTTGGTTTTGATGTCGTTGACATTCTCCATCGCGTATGGTTTGATTGGGTTGCTGGAGTGTTATGAAATAATAGTTAGAGGACTGAAAGTGTCAAATTGTAAAAGTTGTATTAGTTGAGCTTGTTTTGTATGTTTGTATTCTAAAGGGACTTGTTTGGTAAATTGGCCTAACTAACTTCTGTTAGGTTGATCTGTGTACTTAACTACCAAATTGGGTTAATAACAAGCATGCAATTGAGTGAGAAATTCTTTCTTCTGTCCAAATTCTTCTTCTTTTGCTATCAAGTGGTATTAGAGCACCGATCTTCGGAGCTCGGATTGCCGGATTTCATTAGTAATTGTTCCAATTCGTTCCGATTGAGTGGATTTTTCCGGCGACTGGTTTTGTGTTTACGACATGGCGACAACGATTAAAGAAGTAGAGAAGCTTTTGAAGGAGCATGAGAAGAATATGGCGTGTATGGAGGTTGATTCGCAAGTTGCGATGGCCGAAATGCAAGCAGAGATAGACAAGAACATGGAAAAGATGATGGAAAAAGTAATTGCTGAACAGAGTCAACTGTTTGAGAAATTTCAATCTTCTTCTCAGGTCAATCGGCAAGAAACTGCAGAGAATGAAAATAGTCAGGGTACCAACGATTATCGCTGTACTCGAATTGGGAGAATTGATTTCCCTAAATTCAACGGTGAAGATATGGAAGGTTGGATTTATAAGTGCAATCATTTCTTTGCCATGTATCGCACACCTGATGCTATGAAATTGCGATTAGCGGTTGTTAATCTTGATGGTCTAGCACTTTAGTGGCATCAAGCTTATATGCAGGCAAGAGAGTGTTCAATTGATGACTTACCATGGGACGATTACATGCGGTCCATTGTTACCAGATTCTCTACTCGTGCAATGGAGGATGCTATGGAAGAATTAAAGATGTTGCAGCAGACTACTACTCTCAAAGATTATAATGATGAATTTGATAGACTCTTGAACAAGGTAAAGATTCCTGAACCTTATGCTGTTAGTTTGTATGTTGGGGGGCTGAAACCAGAAATTAGATGCACGGTTAAACTGTTCAAACCTGCAAACTTGAGGGAAGCATATGCTTTGTCTAAACAGCAGCATGTGGTGCATACTACCCTATTCCCTGCTGTGACAAGTAGGAAATATTCTACTTCATCTTGGGATGTCCCTAAACAAGAAGATCTTAGTAAAATTACTGCCCCTATGAATGTTGCTAAACTGCCATTACTGCCTACACCTGCTCACACTACTAAATCTACTAAAAGATTGACTCCAAAAGAAGTAGAATTAAAAAGAGCTAAAGGTGAATGTTTTTGGTGTACTGAGAAGTTTACACCAGGACATAAGTGTAAGAATAGACAGTTATTTGTAATTGAATTAGCTGATGATGAGGAGGAATTGTTACCCATCCATAAGCCATTAATTGAGGAGATTATACCTGATGAACCTCACATTTCTATTCATGCTTTAACTGGTATCCATTCTTATTCTACCATGCAAATCACTGGGTCTATGGGTACCAGAACATTACACATTTTGATTGATTCAGGATCTACACACAATTTCTTGGATGAAAAACTAGCTCAGAAGTTAAACTGCCCTATGACTGCTGTGAAACCTATGAAGGTAACTGTTGCCAATGGTAACCAACTGAGTTGTGGTAAGATGTCTTTTGATTTTAAGTGGATGATGCAAGGGGTTTGGTTTAAAGCTGATGTATTAGCTATTCCTCTTGAGAGTTATGATATGGTTCTTGGTATTCAATGGCTTTCACCTTTAGGAGATATTATTTGGAACTTTCCTAACATGACTATGCAATTCCAAGTAGAAGGCATTCCTTATACTTTGAAAGGAATTACATCCAATAAGGTTACCCTATCTTCTTTGGAAAAAAGGTCTAATATGTTGAACCTTCCTGTCCAATCTCAGATGTTTGGGTTACATCTTACAAATCCACAAGATGAGGCACTTAAAGGATCTAAAATCTATGATGTGGTAGAGGATTCTGTTTTAACTACTCTATTAGCAGAATTTGAAGATGTGTTTGCTGTTCCAAAGTCCTTACCACCTTCCAGATCTTGTGATCATCAAATTCAATTGAAGGATGGTACTCTTCCTATCAATTTGAAACCTTATAGATATCAGGCCTTACAAAAGGATGTGATTGAAAAAATGACACAAGAATTGTTGGATACTGGGGTAGTTAAACCTAGTAAAAGTGCTTATGCTTCTCCTGTGGTTTTAGTTAAGGAAAAAGACTCCACTTGGAGGATGTGTGTTGACTATAGACAGCTTAATGATGCTACTATTAAAAACATATTTCCTATTCCTATTCCTCTTATTGATGAGTTGCTAGAGGAATTGGGAGGGGCTACAATATTTTCTAAATTGGACCTACGTTTAGGTTATCATCAAATCAGGATGTATGGTCCTGATGTGGATAAAACAGCTTTTAGAACACATCAAGGCCTGTTTGAATTCTTGGTCATGCCTTTTGGCCTTACTAATGCACCTGCAATCCTTGATGAATGACACTTTTAAAACCCTTTTGAGAAGAAGTGTGTTGGTTTTCTTTGATGATATCCTAGTATACAGCAAGGATATGTCCCAACATGTCACTCATTTGACTGAAGTTTTGACTATTATGAGGCATCATCAACTGTTTGCAAAGAAATACAAATGTGTTTTTGGAGGACAATCTGTGGAATACTTGGGACATGTGATAACTAAGGAGGGTGTTTCTACTGATCCTTCCAAGATTGAAGCCATTCAACATTGGCCTACTCCTCTTAATGTCAAGCAGCTTAGGGGATTCCTTGGTTTGTGTGGCTATTATAGGAGATTCATTCATTCTTTTGGTATTATTGCCAAACCTCTAACTGATCTGCTGAGGAAAGATGGATTTATTTGGTCTTCAACTACTCAAGTTGCTTTCCAACAGCTTAAAAATGCTTTGGTATCTGCTCCTGTTTTGACTTTACCTGATCTATCCAAACAGTTTGTGGTCGAAACTGATACTTGTAATAGGGGTATTGGAGCAGTCCTTATGCAAGATAAGCACCCTTTAGCTTTCCTTAGCAGGGCTCTTTCACCCAAGCAACAAACTCTTTCTATTTATGAGAAGGAATTATTGGCTATTATCCTTGCTACTAAACAGTGGCACTATTATCTCATTGCTGGGCACTTTATTATTAGGACTGATCAAAAGAGTTTGAAACATTTGCTTGATCAGAAGATTACTACACCCTTACAACATTCTTGGTTGGTCAAACTTATGGGATATGACTTTGAAATTGTTTACAAGAAAGGCATTGAGAATGTAGCTGCTGATGCTCTTTCTAGACTTCAAAGTTCTTCATTATATGACTTGACTGTGATGGCATTTCAACCATTATTCTTCGACAGAATCAAATTATCCTGGGTGAATGATATTGATGTACAACATACCATTCAAAACTTGCAAACTACTAATGACAATTCTCATTTCACTTGGGCAGATGACCTTTTAAAAAGGAAAAACAAATTAGTTGTGGGACATGATGCACAGTTGAGAATGAATATAATCAAAGCTTGTCATGATTCTGCCATGGGTGGCCATTCTGGAATCCATGCCACTTACCAAAGGGTTAAAAGTATGTTCTATTGGAAAGGTTTGATCAAGGATGTTAGATAATTTGTGAGATTTTGTTCTACTTGTCAACAAGTCAAAACAGAAACTGTTGCTTATCCAGGGTTATTACATCCTCTACCTATTCCCTTGTATGTTTTTGCTGATATCAGTATGGACTTCATTACTGGCTTACCAAAATCTAAGGGAAAATATGTCATTTTTGTTGTGGTGGATAGGCTTACCAAATATGCCCATTTTATGACCTTATCTCACCATTTTTCAGCCTGTACTGTTGCTCAACTTTTCATTGATAATGTGTACAAATTTCTTGGGTGGCCCTCTACCATTGTATCTGATAGAGATACTATCTTCCTTAGTGCTTTTTGGCAGGAATTTACAAGAATCCAAGGGATTGAAGTCCAAATGTCCACTGCTTACCATCCTTAATCTGATGGTCAAACAGAAGTAGTCAATTGGTGTGTGGAAACTTATTTGAGGAGCATGGTTTTTGACAGGCCTAACACTTGGGAAAAGTGGCTGTCATTAGCAGAATTTTGGTATAACACTAATTTCCATACAACCATTGCTACTACTCCCTTCAAGGCTTTATATGGGTATGCACCACATATACATGTTCCTTATGTGCCTAGAGACTCCAATGTGGCTGATTTGGATGAAGGCATGTGCCTTAGAGAAGAAACTATTAAACTGTTGAAGTCCTCTTTGCATAAAGACCAGAACATAATGCAACAATTTGCTAATGCTTATAGGACTGAAAGATCTTTTGAACCTGGTACTTGGGTTTTCTTAAAGCTTCAACCTTATGTACAGACTTCATTGAGAGCCTTTGGTTATTCTAAGCTTTCTCCTAAATTTTATGGTCCTTATTTGATCCTTGCTAAAGTAGGATCTGTGGCCTATAGGCTGGATCTTCCTCCTACTGCTCAGATACATCCAGTTTTTCATGTATCCTTGCTCAAGAAGGCTAAAGGTCCGGTTACTAATCCTACCATCATACCAACAACTCCTCATTTTCAAAGTTTACCTTTAAAAGTGTTGGACACAAGAATAGTTAGAAGAAGGAACAAAGCTGCAGGCCAACTCTTGATTCAGTGGCACCAGCTTCCTATTAGTGAAGCTACATGGGAGTTTCGTGATGAATTTCAGTTGAGGTTTCCTGACTTTGAGCTGTGATGTTTCCTTGGGTCAAGGTTCTTTAGAAGGAGAGAGCATTGTTATGAAATAATAGTTAAAGGACTGAAAGTGTCAAATTGTAAAAGTTGTATTAGTTGAGCTTGTTTTGTATGTTTGTATTCTAGAGGGACTTGTTTGGTAAATTAGCCTAACTAACTTATGTTAGGTTGATCTGTGTACTTAACTACCAAATTGGGTTAATAACAAGCATGCAATTGAGTGAGAAATTCTTTCTGCTGTCCAAATTCTTCTTCTTTTGCTATCATAGAGTCAATGGTGGTGTTGGGTGGATGAGATGTTCTTTCTGCTGTCCAAATTCTTCTTCTTTTGCTATCATAGAGTCAATGGTGGTGTTGGGTGGATGAGATGGAGTCACCGAAAAAACAAAGAAGGTGATGGCTGGTGGTCTAAATTGAAGAAGATGAAGCGGGTGGGTTCCACTTTTTTAGTTAGTATATATTATTTTAATATGTATATTTTTTATGTTTTTAACATAAGGTTATTTTGTTAATTTAAAAAAGAACTTTCACAGAGGTTTTAACGTCCATCCACTGTAGGGGCTATATGTGTTATGTTTTAGTAAACTATTGGACTAAATGTGTAATTTCCCGATCGTAGGCTCTAAAAGTGAACTTTGTGTAAACCACATGGCCAAGCGTGTAATTAACTTAAATCAATATTATGTCATTAACTTATACATGCAATGACTTCTTTATTTCTTTTGTCTAATTTTTTTTTTGATATGGTGTGTTTGGTAGAGATTAAGCACGATAAATGGTTTGTGTTTATAAATTAGCTTATCGTGTCAACCCTGAAACGAATTCTTACATTAACTTGAATACGTTATTGTGTTTGTGGAAGTTTATTTAACTTTGAATCGTTATAAAATTATCAATTTAAACCAAAGAAACACAAAAAACATCACTTTACACTAAAGAAAGACATAACGTCAAACAGTTACATTTTTTTAAAGACTAATTTCTTTTATCCTGTGGGAATGAGACTTGAACTAATCAACTGCTCAAAACTTGGTGTTTCTAAAAATATTTCATTTATCACTAGCCAATCAACCCCTATCACATAAAAGTTAAAACAATTACATTTAAATGTCATAATTCTGTTCAAGTTTTTTTAGCAGCGAAATCTGTTGAAGTTATTTATCATAAAAGGCCTCTTTAATATTTTTATAAAAATTAACAAGTTAACCTTGTGAACACGTCACTTTTATCTATCTGACACCGTTCCATTTAGTTTAACATGTTCATTGGCTTTAGAGAGGTAGCGATGGCAATGGGTCGGATTTGGGGTATTTTAAATAATCTCAACCTCATATCCGGTCTAAAACCTATCGGGTAATTACCTGTCGGGTATCGGGTATACATGCGGGTTTCGTGAAACCCGTTAGTTTCTAAAAAATACTCGTTGGGTATACTCAACCTAAACCCGTCCGATATCTATCAGGTATACATAAAAAATGTAACGAAAATAAAAAAAAGAAAGAGAAAAAATCAAGTCAGGTATATACATTTAAACTAAATACGGTATATATACTTAAAATAAATACGATATATATACTTAGAATAAATAAAAAAGAAAGAAAACTATGTCGGGTATATAATCGGGTAAACCGGTATTTATTATCGGGTAATCAGGGCGGGTTAACGGGCCCGTCCCAAACCCACGAAAAATTTCAAAAGTAATCCCAAACCCGGTCCCATACCCGATTACCCGACCTCATACCCGTCCCAAATGTTTCGGGTTTCATTGACATCCCTATTTAGAGGTGTACAAATCAAGTTATAGGCCCAAACTGACCAGGTTTTAGTCAACAAAAATTAAAACTGGCTTTTGATTAAACAGTTCGGGTCAAAAACCAATTCTTGATGGGGGTCTGACCGGGTTAAAAAGGGTTCTTGAGGGGGTTTTAACTAGTTTCAGCCTATAGTGTTATAAACCGGTTTCACTCAAACTAGTTAGTTTTGATGTTTTCGATGTTGGTTGGTTTTCCACATCGTGCCAAATCCACAAAAGATATGAATTATAACAACAATAGTTTTATTCCATAATAAACACAAGCCAGGTGAAAATATTAACATCAAAAGTATAAATCAATCCTACCCATAACATATATAAAAAAAACCCCAAAATCAAGTATCCATAGGCCGTGTGAACTCAAATAACTCCTCCCTCGTATTCTTCTACAAACCCTAAATCTTATTCTTGTAACGGCAATTCTGATCCGGGATGCTTCTACTCTGCACATCAATATTCACATCACAGGTCGACGTCGACGTCACATGAATATTCACGAAAAGAACCCTAACTTTCGCCTTAATTCTCGTATAAGTCGTAAACGGCAAATTACCTCCGACCAGATCCCGGTACAGATCGGAATCGGAAACCAGCCGATCGGCGAAAACAGTTAGCGTCAGATTCAACTGCGTCTTATCATCAGATCCGAGTTTTCCGGCGGGAATCGGAACGTTACCGACCTCTTTTCCTCTGTACCGGAGAGAGGCTGAGCTGGTCCGGTACTTGATGCTGACCTTGTTAGGGTTCTCAATTGAGATATCTAGGGCAAGCGAAAGGTTCAGTGAAACACTAGCCGGAATCGGATTGATAGAGAAATTCAAATCTTCAAGCGAAACGGAATTGACAGTCATCACCGGCTTCTTCGCTTTGAATACGGTGAGGCTTAAAATGAGTATGATTAAAGCAATGGTGAGTATGACTCCGATCACAGATGACCAACAGATGATGCATCTCCGGCGTTTGCGCTTCCGTGATTGATCGTCGGAGACGGCGACGGGGACGGCGACGGATCGGAGAGGCTGTTCGTCTTTCTTTTCGATGTCCATTGCAGTTGCAGGTGCAGGTGGAGGTGAGGGATGTGTGGAGATGGAACCGGAAGCATATATGTTGGGGGGAAATTTGGGGAGGAGTAATTAATTGGTTACGCGGAATGGGTTGACAGTTCTAATACTCTATTCTTAGCCTTCGTTGTTATACTTTATTAATTTTATATATATATTTTTTTATTGTTACACACATGCAATATATTTTTTGTGACTTTTGGTTTCTAGATAAAGTAGGTAAATAAATGATAGTTTAGGTCGAGTTTAATTAAAAAAAAAGTTGCTTTGTTGATAGATATTTATGAGCTAATCAACCTTTTAATTCGAGTTTAAGATGTTCATCAAGAGATTAAGAGATTAAGATGCTTGAAAACACGTCATGAATATTTGTTGAGTTTAGGTCATGAATACTGCGTTAAATTGAACTTTTAATAGTTAGTTTTATTAATATTTAATCAGTAGTTTTTTAATTTAATTTTGATATTTATAAATAAATTTTTTATTTTGATTTTGAAATTTTAATAGTTAGTTTTTAATTAAAATTAAGAAATTTATAAACATTTATTTTTAAAAGTGTATTATATTGTAAAAGTTATTTTTTTAAATAACGAGTTTTTTTTTTCAAAAAAATATATTGGTTTCAATTATAATTTATTAGTTTTAATTATTTTCACATTTAATTTTGGAATTTTAAATCTAAATTGTGTTGATATATTAAGGAGTGTCATTGTTAAATTTTGAATTTAAAAGATGGTATATTGTTGAAATTTAAGTTTTATTTTTATTTGTTTTTTTTATTTTATTTTAAATGAAAGATTAAATATTAAAAGTTTAGCGATATTTTTCGTATAAAATGCGAGATTTAAAATTATAACTTAAATATTTGTAAATATGTTACAATATAAATATTAAAGTTTCTACAAAAAAAGGCTGATAGAGATTCAAGAAGCTAATAAAATGGAGAAACAATGTATGTAAGGAGATCGTTGACCAATTTGATTATCTTTGATTTTTTTGACTCCCTACCAGCTTAAATCAGGTTTGCACCGTTTGTGACCTTTTTTTCGAACCGTTTTGGCTATTTTGTGTTTTTAATCATTGAGGAAAGAAACTATATTCTTTGTTGCATTTAGTGGTGTTAAAATGAAAAAAATTTCCAATACAACGTCCAATATTGTATACAAAGAAGTATTTTCAAATTTGTAAATTATTGTTATAAGGTTTCATTTTATATATAATTTAATGTATTGCAAAAATTACACCACTTATGAAATGTATTTTCATGTATTTTTTGATGTTTTGATTACTCTAATCCATATAATATTAACATTTAACAAAATGAAAAAATTACCAATACAATCTTAACGTTTCACCCCCACATGGGGTTAAAGCTAGTTTTTAATATATAAGGACTTTTGAAAAGAACTAGGTAATAAACACGCGAGCGTTGAGGCGCGCAAAAACACAAAAAAATGGCGTCCTCAAAGTTTTATTTAACAAATCCAAAACTCAAAAGGATAGAGACACATGTTTTACGATGGTATAAAATCAAAAAAACAAATACCGGATGTTCGGTCGGTTTCAGTTCGTTACGTTACTGGAAAGGTACGCCCACATGGTATAGTTTACGATTCAAAATAAAATAAAATTTTACAATGGTTTTATCATTCAAAAGTTGTTTGATAACAACAAAAAAATTAAGTCATGTTCAACATCAATCTAAAATCATAAAACCGAATACAGATAATATTTCCAACAATACCAATACTAGTACAAATGTTGTTTGGCAATAATCAGTTTGGTTAGTAACAACACCAAATTAATCAAAGACCATAAAACCGAGCACCAAAACCTATTCCGATGATATCAGTACTGGTACTGATGTTGTTCGACCGGTATGGGTTCGTCACAATAACGATACTTGTTATAACCTAAGATAGCAAATAGAAACTTTTTTTAATACAAATCTGTTTTAGAAAACAACTTATATCGAAATCTCGAGAAAAAAAAATAAACACTACTGATCATTCCGTTTTTTTAAGAAAGATAACGAACCAAATTTATTAGAGAAAATTCAAATTAATAGATAATTAAACGGCTTAAAAGCGTATATTATATATATATATATATATATATATATATATATATTATAAGAGTTTAAATTGAAAGTAAAAAAAAGACTTTACAACCAGTAGCAGATAAAAACGTGCCAGCTTTTGAACGCCCTATGACATTAGCACCAAGTTTAATATATACGGGCATGTGGTTTATTCAAGAATGAGAGGGTTTAATTCAGAACACTAAATATTACGAGAACACGTAGAACAAAACGAATCATTCACTTTTTCAATCTTAAAAAGTTTTAAAGTATAAGAAAATTATATAAATCTAATGTTTATTTATTTTTCATGAAATTCAAACAAAAAAATATAAAAAAATTTCATTTATATACATACCTACACACATGTAACTCATGTGTAGGTTTTTTTACCTACACATGTGTAGAAAACTTTTAAATATATAAAAACATATGAAAAAATTAATTTGATTGTTTTTTATGTATATAAACATATATATTTGTATGTAAAAAGTATAAACTTTTAACTTTTTTTTACCATGAATCTAAAAAATAAACGATTAATGTTTGTTACCATTGTTCTCACAATATTTAAGTGTTCTGAAATGAACTTCTCCCTATTCAAGTAACTAAGGCTCAGGTGATGATAACATTTCTACTATGTGGATGTCATGTCACATGTGTAGGTTACTCAGATCACTTTTACATGGTAAGTGTTATAATTAAGTAAGTGAGAGTTGTGTGAGTATTTATGAAATTAATATTAACTAAAATACACATAAATAAATTAAAAACAAACATAAATAAGTTAGATAATATTAAAAATAAACAAAAATAAAATTACACAAACTTAACTATAAATTAACAAATATTATATTTTTTCTTGATATAAAAAATAAAGTAAGATTTAAGAGTGTAAATTGAGATGTGAGAATTTAGAATTTGTAAATATAATATTATAAAGTGAGATGTGACACTATAATATTATATTTATAGTGTTAATTATGATTATTTCTTTAAAATAGCCGTTCAACGGTAACATTTTTTTGGCCATGAGTTATTTCACGTGAAGGCTTCATGCCCCCCTTCACCTCGTCGAGGGGGCGGTGTTTCACGGGCTTCACGCCGCTAACGCGGCTCAAATACGGTAAATCGCGGGGTTATACCGCCTGCTCTAAGGGAATATGCCGGTGTTTATTGTGATGACGTAAACTTAATGAAAAAATTACCAGCTATAGTAATTGTTCTAGATGATATAGTTGCATTTATCAACAAGTGTGTGTAGAAAACGAGTTACACGCTTAAAAACACTTTCCTTTTTCTTCGCAAAGAAAATTAAAAAGAATTGGGTGAAACGCTCACAAACAATGTGAATTAATATAATATTTTTCTCAAGTGTCTATTTTGAATTTCGTTTTAGTTTACTGGAAATTACATGTTTGGCCTCAAAGGTTCGACTCATGCAATGAATCCACATAGTATTTGAATTTCAAGTAAATTGTTAAGGTGGGTTTTTTTTATCGTAACCTTGCGTTAGATTTTTGGCAGTCTTTCGTGACTTTCATACAGGCTTTAATTTGGTCAAATTTTTTAGAGGTTTTCTTGACTACTAAACTCTAGTTTTTTTCTTAAGTGGGGCGTTTGTTTCGTGAAATATTTTGAAATTGGAATTTAGAGAATGATTGAAATAATAACAAGTTTTTTATTTGATAACCGTGATAATCACCATCAAACAAGCAAATACTCTATAAATTCTTTTAATTATTAAATTACTATTTGAACATGTATCTTGAACATTAATATGGAAATGAGGAGTCTTACATATACGTATCATATAAAGTTATATATACGTGACACATAATGTTACATATATGTTACACTAACATAATGATAATCGTTACATATACGTAACACTATGTTTGAGAGTGATTATCACATAAATATTGGTTATCATTTGAACCGCACCCTTGAAATTTAAAGATTCATTTGAAAATCCGTAATGTGTTTTGTTGAAACATTTGTTAATGGAATCATAATATAAATATCTATATAAACGACAAAATTATCCCTTAAAAGCAACAAAATATAAAATAAAATCCAAACTCAAATATATTAAAAAATTTATTAAAAAAACAATTAGGATTATTACGTAAATTACAAACATTTTTGAGGTTTGCTTTGAAATGTTGAGTAATTCTGAATTACAAAGAATTTGAATGTTTTTAATTAATTTCTTTTATTAATCAATCAAATATATAAAAGAATAAAATTTAAATTACAATTGCATTGAATTCACTTAAACTTGTGTTAACCAAATAGTTGTTTTTAAGAACAATCCATCCAAGTGTAGGAATACTAGGACCAATGTACCCTTCTCCCTTTCAAGCATTGTTGTATGAAAATTGGTTATAACTCAATTTGTCAATTTTATGGTTCTAGACTGAATTTTTACAAGTTAGTTATGAATATTGAATACATTACATACTCTACGATTTAAAGTGAATAAAGTGAGTTGTGAATAGTTAGTAAATGTGGTTGGTTGCGTTGGGCGACAACGTCGCGTGTTCACTTTCTATTTTTTTTCTTTTGTATTCCTACGTTTTTGTTTGTTTATTTTTTTTTCTTTAACATAAACCAAAAGATATTGCTGATATAGTTGGTTAGTGCGCCCCCTTTAAGTCATCCCCTTCCCACTTGTTCACCCGGGTTCAATCCTTGGGGATGATGAGTTTTTTTTCTTTCCACTGTTTTTACGCATTCATTTAGTATATAATAGTAACACGTGTTTTTTTTGTTTCATTTTGTACGTGTTAACGTTCTGATGTACTACACAATACGTCACCGCCGCATAGCGCGAGTCTAAACAGTGAAAGAGGTAGGGGTGAGCAAATAACCGACTTAACCGAACCGTAACCGAATTAACTGACTTAACCGAACCGAACAAACAACTGATGGTTCGGTTAAGCCATAAATGATTAACCGAAAAATATGGGTCGGTTTCGGTTAAGGTGTGTGTCATAACCGAATTAACCGAACCGAACCGAATTGTATTATAGTCAATGATTTATTTGGAAGGAGGTAGACATAAACCTTCGTAACATAATGATCATCCATTTATAATCCAACACCAACTTAAAATGGATAGATCATTTACTGTCTTGAACAATCAAATACCATTCCATCAGCATGTGTATGCATGTGTTCCTATAGATCTGTTGCTCTTGAACTGAAGTGTCAGCAAAAACTAATTTTTTTGATCCCACATCGCCACCTTGATGATAATTTGCAAACAAAACCAACTATAAAAGAAGATGAGTTGCACAGATGTTTGCCTCAGCTAGCTTTTTTGGCTCATTCGTCAAAGTAGTTTCTATTGTTTTTTTTTGTTTTGTCCAGATTGCCAAATTAACAAATAGTGATTTTTGGTTTGCATTGGTTTGGCTCACTAAGCGGTTAACCGAACCGAGTATATGCATATAATCGATTAACCGAAACCGATTTAACCAAACGAATCGGTTTGAAAATCTTCATAACCGACGTTTTCGGTTATGGGTTCAGTTGGAGGGTAGAACCGAACCGATCCATGCACACCCCTAGAAAGAGGGGATGACATGAAAAAAAACAAAATGAATTTGAGAGATTTATTAGAGGGAATTACATTTCTTGTGAAATGGGTGATTCCATTTCATCGTCCAACCAAACACCATTTTTTTCATTCCCTCGTAATCGTCCATTCCATTCCATCTCCTATTTCTGCATACCAAACGCTACCTTATAATATTTCTCAAAGCAACCTTAGTGAACAATCTCTAAGTTGGCCAACATATGATCATGTTTACTCTAAGGCATTTCATTAAAATTAAATTGTACGCTAACACGCGATTAAGATATAAATTACTTACATGTATACTTTTTTCCCTCATTAAATATATACGTAATGTTGACGCAACACTTTTAGGCCCGTGGAGATCCTTTCATCCATATGGAACATACTATGTATCTCTTAGGGTCTGTTCGGTACGGGATAATGGAATAGACGAGTGAATGGAATGGACGAGAGAATGGAATGAACGAGGTAATGGAATGGACAAAAGAATGAAATGGACCATTCCATTCCAATGTCTTGTTTGGTTACCATGAGGGAATGGGATAAATCATTACTTTATGTTGTTTGGAAGGCTAGAAAAGACGAAGTAATAAAATCGGTGGTGAGTGGTGGTGGTATTGGGTGGTGGTGGATGACGGTGGGTGATGGCGACGGTAGTGGGTGGTTGTGGTGGTGGCGGTGGTGTGGTTGTGGGTGGCGGCGGTAGTGGCGGCGAGATATGGCGGTGGGTGGTGGAGGCGGCGAAGGTGGTGGTGGGTGGTGGAGGCGGTGGTGGGAGGTGGTGGTGGGTGGTGGTGGTGGTATGAGGGTGTGGTGGTGATGAAGGGTGAAAGAGGGGATGAAATGAAAAAAAAAAACAAGGGGGGTGGATGGAATGAATTTGAGTGATTTAAAGTGAATGACATTCCTTGTGGAATAGGTGATTCCATTCCATCGTCCAACCAAACATCATTTTTTTTTCATTCCCTCGTAATCGTCCATTCAATTCCACCTCTCATTACTGCATACCAAACGCTACCTTAACATGTCAAAACTATTGTTCACTTTAAGATGACTTTTTTCCAACATGTCTCACGTTCATCCATTTGCTCTAAATCAACTATTAAGCTTGTTTTCAATCTAAAACAGTCGTGTTTGTGGTCTTTCGATCAACCATATTGGTCCGATAGTCGTTACAATTTTGTTTTTTTTCTATCAATATATCAAAATCAGAATCCATTTGTTTTCATGTTTCACGTTCATCCATTTGCTCTAAATCACTATTAAGCTTGTTTTCAATCTAAAACAGTCGTGTTTGTGGTCTTTCGATCAACCATATTGGTCCGACAGTCGTTACAATTTTGTTTTTTTTTCTATCAACATATCAAAATCAGAATCCATTTGTTTTCATGTTTCACGTTCATCCATTTGCTCTAAATCATTATTAAGCTTGTTTTCAATCTAAAAAAGTCGTGTTTGTGGTCTTTCGATCAACCATATTGGTCCGACAGTCGTTACAATTTTGTTTTTTTTTTCTATCAATATATCAAAATCAGAATTTTTAATATTGATCAATGCGTTTTCGATCTTTAAATTTTATATAAATTGATTTGTAGGAAAAAATCAAAAGGGTCGTGGATGTTAAGAAGATGTCATATATTTTTAATAGTTTTAGGTGAAGGCTTAGTATTTAATATGTACGAATTGTGATGACCGTAGTCGTTATATTTCCATGATTTAGACTCCAATTCTATTTACTAAAGTGGGTCAAGAGTCATATTCTTTGTCTGTCTATTAAGAAACAAGACTTTGATGTCTATAACGAATTGTGTATGTTTACCTAATTATTTACGGTTTGGTGAAGGAATACATTTTATAAATATTATATATAGGGGAGGGTTTATGAGAAAAACCACATAGTTAAACGAAAATCAAGAAAATCACTAAAAAAATCAATTTTAACCAATCATATAATAATAATAAAATTTTATTTTATTTATAAGATTATTAATATAATATTACATATTTTTTTCTTCCAAAAAATCATTTTAAATATTGGCTTTTGTATACGTAACACACGTAAAAAGAAAACAAAAAAAAATTATATTTACATATACGTAAAATGATTTTTTGCTATATTGTGTAATATTATATTAATACACTTAGAAATAAAATTAAAAAAGTAATAAGTCTATAAATTATTTGATCGGCTCTTGGCCGTTTTCTTGATTTTCGGCTAACTATATGGTTTTCTCATTATAGTTCCTACACACACATACACACACATATATATATAGGGTTAGGTTATAGTAAAAAGGGTTTTAAAAATAAGAAGGGTAAAAAGGATTCTAAGCTTGACATGTGTCATTTTATTATTTTTAAAAGGGAGGGCATAATGGTCAATGTGTAATATACCAGGTCAATATATAATATACCAGGTCAACGTGTAATACACCAGGTCAATGTGTAATTACTTATTCCACGACCTTCACTGGTCGCGGTAATATGTTTTTTGTCTGCTTGATACTTTTGAGTAATTATCTAGTGTTCGATATATATCTCCTCCAATTCTCCGTTGGATGTTTTGGTTGAACAAAATATTTATTCTTTGCTATAAAAAAATCAGTTTACACACGTAGTAATTTTAAACCTCTGCATCACTCTACATCATTTCTAAGCTATTAGAAGTGTTAATTTTAATCTAACATAAAAAATCACATTTTAGGATCAAACTATTTCTAGCAAAATAACAATAAGATGCTAGTTACCTAGCTTGATCATACTTAAACAACCCTACCACAATCTTATAGTTGAATTTTGATTCCATTATGGTTTCTATTGGACCATAAGCAAGAGCACAAACAAACAATGTTGTTCTTTCTTCCTTTATTGATCCCAAACACACCCTAACTATGCTTTGTCCCACACATCCCTCAACACTCTCTCTTCTTTCTTTCTTTCTTTCTTTTCACTTTTTAAACTTTTGCCCTATTTCTTTGTAGTTCACTTTCATATTTATTATTTCACAATAAGGCATTGTAAGTTAAATTCACATGTTATAAATAGTATTTGTTTGTCCTTAATAGGCTAAGGGTATTATAAGCTGAGTCATATTAGGTTAAAATGTTATATGCTCTGAAATATAAGAAATTACAGACATGACATATATTTCGTTTATAGGAAAAATCAATACCATGTAAACATCATTTCCGTTGTTTCCCGCCCTCCAAAAGACGAGAACAACAACACCCTGCTATTAATCGTCATTTCGCCGCCATCTGACCACCACACCACCACTTGATGTTGCCCCATATTCGAGCCACTGTTTGTGAGACGAGACAAATCATGGAGAAAGATCTCTCTATTTGTCTAAAGTATTTTCTCTCTATTTTCTCGCATCTACTAAAATGACTTGCCAAGTTTTTTTCACCAATGTTTTCAGAACCGGACCGGCCATCGAACCGGTCACCTTAGAGGTCCACTGGTCAATCGGGTCGGACCTGGTTCGCTTTCTACCTTTGTTTTCGTATTAGAATCTCCAATTTCGACCTTCATGCCAAGCTAGCTTCATGCTGAAACTATCTTCCTTCTTTGTCTTTGTGCGAGACTAGGGGAGGAGTTGAGATCCGGTGCGCTAAAACTCTTCTAAGAAGGAATGAGTTCCCACCCTTGATTGGTTGATGTCATAAAAAATATAAAAATTAAAATTATGTTTATAGATACAAAATATAAAATATTTTTTTCTTTTGATGTGAATATGCAATTTTAATGTCATATGAAAGCTTAAATTAATAAAATATGCAACATGTAATATTAAATTAATCATAAAATGAGATTTTGAAGGGAAAAAAATAAAAAAAAAGATTGAAATCTGGTCCGAACGTTTCAAATGAAAGCGGTTCAAGTACATACAACCGGACCGGTTATATGGCCGGTCCGATCCGGTTCTAAAAACACTAATATTCACATCTAAATCTAAATGAAAAAAATCCATCATAGAGTTTTTGGTCAGAAATTAAATGATTATTTAATATGCAATTAACCTTGTTAATGAGAGTCAAATATATCACTTTTAATAATATTCGTTACATTTAGGCATAGTCAACTCAAACCAAGAGACAATCGGACTATCAATTCAACGTATATGTATACTAATGATAGAAAACAAAATTTAAAATATGTAAAAATTAATATATAATTGGTCAGATTTCAAAAATACGTTAATTACTATTTAATTTAATTTGACTTTCATTACTATTTGATTGAAAATAAAAGTTACATAATTATTTCAAAATTTCTTATAATAACAGATAATTTAAAATAAATGTGTTTAATTAGTATTTTCTTTAAAAATATATTATTATTAAAAGATAGAGGTGTATTTAATAGTAGAGAGAGTCGGGAAAAAATGATGAGAATGCTTATGAAGCCAACACGTGTAATGAAAAACATTTATTTATTAGTTAGTATAAATATAGAGGATTAGGTTCAGGTAGTGTATTTTAATTCTAATAAATGTGAAAAGGATTTAGGGCTATTAGATCAAAATGTAGAAAATATTTAAAGGTTGAGATTAAATTGTAGGAGAAAAAGTTGTTGGAAGGGTATTTTAGTCTTGGCACTTTTGTTGACTTTTTATCAAGTTCCCCCCTCAATTTTAAACGTTCATAACTTTTACATACGACATTATTTTTTCAAAAAAATTACACCATAAAAACGAGCGTTTTTTTTTTATATTTAAAACAAGTATAGTGTCGTTATAAACAAAAACGAAATTTTTTTTACGTTTTCCAGCTCATTGTGTAATAAGTCAGGTCATTGTGTAATACAAGTTCATTGTGTTATATGTATTTATCATTGTGTTTTACGTTTTCTAGTTTATTGTGTAATTAGTCAGGTCATTGTGTAATACAAGTTCATTGTGTAATACCACGTCTGGTCATTGTGTAATATCTGGTCATTGTGTAATTAGTCAGATCATTGTGTAATACAAGTTCATTGTGTAATTAGTCAAGTCATTGTGTAATACATGTTCATTGTGTAATTAGTCAGGTTATTGTGTAATACAAGTTCATTGTGTAATACCACGTGTGGTCATTGTGTAATTAGTTAGGTCATTGTGTAATACAAGTTCATTTTCTAATTAGTCAGGTCATTGTGTAATACAAGTTCATTGTGTAATTAGTCAGGTAATTGTGTAATACAAGTTCATTGTGTAATACCATGTCTGGTCATTGTGCAATATCTGATTATTGTGTAATTAGTCAGGTTATTGTGTAATACAAATTTATTGTGTAATACAAGTTCATTTTGTAATTAGTCAGGTCATTGTGTAATACAAGTTCATTGTGTAATTAGTCAGATGATTGTGTAATACAAGTTCATTGTGTAATACCACGCCTGTCATTGTGTATTGACCTGGTATATTACACAATAACTATTATGCCTTCCTTTTAAAAATAATAAAATGACACATGTCAAACCTAGAATCCTTCTTACTCTTCTTATTTTTAAAACATTTTTTACTATAACCTAACCCTAGATATAGATATCAAAATCAAGAAAAAAAAATACTTTTCATAATATAAAAAGAAAAACTATAATCTATACTATATGATAAATAAAGGTTTTTCAATGCCACGTGTCGCCTCCACATTCATTCTCGTCATTTTTTTCACGTCTCTCTCTTATTAAATGCACCTCCTATTTTTAACAACAATATATATTTAAAAAAAATATTAATTATACTAATAAAACACATTTATTTTAAATTATCCCTTATGAAACTTTGAAAATCTAATTATTTAACTTTTATTTCTAATCAAATAATAAATGAAAAACAAATTACATTAAATAGTATTTAATTTATTTTCGAAACTCATTTATATATTAGTTTTTGCATATTTTGACTTTTGTTTTATATCCTTAGTATATGATATATTTTTACACGTGTAAAATATACACATAAAAATTTAAAAAAATTATTTATTGATATTTTTCACCCGTATGTATACACGGATCTAAACTAGTTTTCAAAGATGTGAAAGTTAATATTGTAGTCGTATGAAATTACCTAAAAAGATATAAAGCCCATGAAATTGATCGAACTAATTTCAATTTGTAGAAGACCGTAAACATATGTTGAGACGTCGGGACATTCTTCTAATTTCTCCTTTTAATTGTCCATTTCTTTAATTATTTTCGCAAATCAATATACATGATACGTAAATCTTTGACGACATTGTTTTGGATAGAGGTGAAAAAAAACCGGTTCCAGAACCGAGGTCGCCCTACTTAAACCGTAACCGGTTCTGGTTCCTTCCCGGCTCAAGGTGGACCCGGTCTGGGGTTGGAAAAAACCGGTGGTTCCTAACCGGTTGGGAGTTTTTTATGCGAGACCAGTTCCTACCTGACCCTGGTTCTAACTCGGTATTTACCTTTTTTTTTTGGTACAAAAAGAAACTCGCCGTTATTTAACAGCTTTATAGCCGTTTGGAGTTGGTTTTTGACCCTTTTTTTATTTTTAGCCCCCTAAGTTGTATAAATAGATGTTAAGTGAATTGGTTGAGTACTCAACTTGAAAGCACGCAAAACTGAGCAAAAAAAACATAGAAAATACTCGCATAACACTTGTTTTACCCTCCCTCCCGACCTTCTACTCTCATTATGGCTCACTCACAATCACAATCATCCGTTGTTCAATCGCCAACCGTTGTTCGGGTGCTTCCGCATAATAGGAACCAATAAAATTGGTGCAGTTGTGATTTGGTTGAGTTGAGTGATGATGGGTCACAAAAGGCTCGTTGCAAGTTTTATGGCACTTTTTCGAATAAAGAATCGAACTCTAGTTTAAAGAAGCACATTGTGAATAAATATTGCAAGGCGTTGAAGACAGATGATGACTCCAAACAAACACAATTGGGTAGTGACGGTCGGATATTTCATTACGACGTAAATACGGTTCAAGATCGAATGGTGAAGTTCGTGATTCAAGAAGCTTTGTCGTTTGACCACTTTGACAACCCTCGGTTGACAAACATTATTCGAGAGACGTTTCAACCTCGTTACATACAAGTAAGTCGTACTACACTTATATGTGATTGTTTAAAATGTGGAGGAATGCAAAAAAAAAGAGAGATTTAATTGGAATATTAGACAATTTAAAAACCGGTGTGAACTTAACTAGTGATGTTTGGTCGGCTCCACGTGGTTTACCCGGATTATACCTTTGCGTCACCGCTCATTTGGAAGATCACAATTCTTGGCAAATGATGAAACGTACAATTGCGTTTGAACTTTTTCCGTATCACGGAGAATATTTGTTTCAAATTTTATATTATGTAATAACAACCTTTAAATTAGAAAATAAAACTATTTTCAATGGCGTTCGATAACGCATCAAACAATACTAGCGCGGTTGAAAAATTAATAATAAAATATAAACCGATTTGCAACGGCGCATTTTTCCACACTCGATGTGTTGCACATCTTATTAATTTGACTGTGCAAGACGGGCTCTCCGCTCAAAAAGTTGATGCATTCAAAACCGGTTTTAGATATATGTTACAAGACGTTTTTGAAAAAGAACTCGATTAACTAGACAAAAACAATATGATTATTGATGTATTAAACGAAACAGTTATTAAGATCTCGTTGAAGAACACGGGCGAATAAAAGTACTAACAGAATGTTGCTACAAGGATCCAAAACGATAGAGGTTAGGCTCGGCATAGCATCTATGGAGATGGATCAGCCACACTTCGCCTTCTCCGTATAAATCCATATCTGCAAAATCATGAACTCGTTAGAAGGGGTCAGAGACCGGAGTCTCTGGACTACCCTCCGACGCTCAAATCAGGTTTGGATTCAACAATTCATATGAATATGAAATATAAAGAGTATAAGTTTGAGATGTGTTAGAGAATTAGAGGAAGAAGAAGATCCCTACCATGAAAGAGAAAATATCACTTATATAGGAACATAATAGCTAGGATTTTCATGGCCGTTCATGTGTTAGGCTCAAAGGCTCTAGGCATCTGGAAAGCCCAAGTATCTCTAATAAGTCCAATCGAGGCCTAACCGGGCTGGGCTTGAAAATGGCTTATTATAGATTTATAGTTGTATTATTAATTTATTATTATGATACAAGACTTAATAAGCATAGTATGAAGTTGAACTATGAACTAAGATCTGTTTACTTCAAAACAATTATTATGGGTTTCCCTAAAATTACGATTCTGGCCTAGCTTACAGCAGTTAGATTATACTAACGACCCGAGTAACATTAAAATTTTAAAATTAAAATTTTATGTATAACATCAGTATCTAAAATTCAAGTGACACCATATATAAAATTAAAATAAATTTATGTATAACATGCGTATCCAAAATTCAAATGACACCATGTATTTTCAGACGGTGACAACTCACAACTCAGCATCTTCCGTTGGTTAGTCACTTACATATGTTACTAGCATGTTATGTTAAACATCCCAAACTGTATATTCCATATATTTTTTCTTTATTGGATACGATGTCGTCCTTACCCAACCCACTGATAAAAGATTCCCGAACATCCGAAGACAGGAACATGTTGACACGGGATAAAAAGAATTTCTGGCTCCACAACTGCTTCTTTCTTCCTCTCACTACATTACAACCGCCCGGTATCACCTGATTGTTAATATAACTGATCTAACAACCTAAACTTTTTAACTTCATAGACACCAATAAACATAAAAACAACACATATGGCAACAGAATCAGTTGCTTTTAAGTTACAGGTTCTTGTCAACGGCCCGAGTCGGCTACTCATAGGTTATAACTAAAGTTGTGCAAGAGATAATCATTAGTTTACAGGGCAAAAAACAGTGTCTTCAGAACCGGATCGGCCCGGCCAGTCGGACCAGGAACCAGTCATAGAAGCGGTCTGGTTGGCATGGTTATGCCTATTTGGGCCGAATATGCCTATTTGGGCCGAATCTGTTTGATCCGGCCAGTTACCGATTGGAGCGGTGAACTGGACCGGGTGTTAGGACCGGATTTCACATTTTATTGTTATTTTTTTCCTTTAAAGTGTCATGTTCTGATTAATTTAACAGGTCAGAACGATGGACGGGTCCGGAGGCTGTTCGTTGTGAGTCCGATTCTGAAAACATTGACGAAAATTGTTTGACGAACAACTAGTCAAAATTGACTCTTGATAACATGTAAATCGCAACCAAATTTTCCATAACCGGACCGGACAGCGAACCGTTCACCTTAGAGGTCCACTGGTTGAACCGGCCAAACCGGATTTAAGAACGGATGATGTCATAAATAAAATAAAAATTAAAAATATGTATATAGATACAAAATGTAAAACACTTATTGTTTTGATGTGAATTTGTAATTTTAACGTCATATAGAGGCTTAATAAATAAAATATACAACTTGAAACATTAAATTAATAAGAAACTAAGATTTTCAAGAAAAAGAAACAAAAAAATAGAAAAAAATGAACCAGTAAACGGCCGGTTCAAAGTAAAGCGGTTCAATTACACACAACCGGACCGCTTATGTTCCCGGTCCGACTGACCGGCCGTCCGATCCGGTTTGGAAAACAACATAGATTGGTCAGCCATAAACCCTAGTTATTGATTTTTCAAGCATATACCCGAATCTGTGCTGGAGAAGATGATATAACTACATAAACTATATCACAATTAGCGGATCAAATTAGGTTTACATAAACTGAAAAAAAGGGAAGAATGCGAAGATCTAGAAACAGAGGGAGATACCTGAGATAATAGTTGGACCGGCGGCGAAGAAAACAGAAATAGGTTGGTGGTCGGCCGCCGTGAAGCGGTGGTGAAATAGTCGTCCGCTCGTGCAGAGTATCATGGGTTTGACCAACAGCTGACGAATCTAGGGGGACAGTTTACATGTGTTTTTTTCCACCGACATTTCATTTTATCATTTTCTTTTTGCGTTAATTAGTACACGTGGCCACATGGGTATCGTTGAAAAGTAAATTTATTAGACCTGCAGAACAGACGGGTTGGGTAACGGGTCAGAATGAGTTCGGGTCAATATGGGTCCGAGTTAGAACGAGTTCGAGTTAAGATGGGTCCGAATTAGGATGGGCCGTTATAAAAATAGTCACTCAGGTTCGTATTAGAATACGGGTAAGAAGGGGTCATTTTAAAAAAGTATTAAAATATATTATGAGACCTTTAATTTATATATTATGGTTAATTTAAAATTAAACAAATTTGAAATAAATTTAATAACTTTTAGAATTAAAGGTATTCGTGAGATTTTAGTAGGCATGGCAAACTGGGCGGGTCGGGCGGGTTTGGGTCACGGGTCAGAACGGGTCCGGGTCAGAACGGGTTGTTTGAGAAAAAATGACATTTTGGTTCGGGTCAGAATGGGTCCGGGTCAGAACGGGTCCGGGTCAGAACGGGTCCAGGTCAGAAGGGTTCGGTTCAAAACGGGTTCGGGTCAGAACGGGTTGTTTTAAACAATGACAAAACGGTACATCCAACATATTTTTCCCACTGTTATAAGTTATCAAATATGCTACAAAGAGAGGAAGGTTGGGGGTGCTACTGCCACGACTAGTCATGGGTACGCACAACATATTTTTCATAGAGATTGGTTTTGGGCTTTTGGCTAAAGCATTTGCAGTCATAGAAACACTTTTGTAGCCTATTCAAAACAGTTTTGTTATTGCTGCAGCTATATTGAATGGAAAATGGAAAACAATGATGTTTTGGTTTCAATGCATGGCAAAGTAAAACAGAACAATAATAACATTTCAAAAACCTTGTTCCTGATTCAGTTATACAACACATAGTTGTACACAGAGAAATTCAGCACTGACAATTTAGATAGAATATCATATGCAGATCAAAACAAAAGTCAACAAATATGTAAAAATTAAAGTTCTTGATCAAACATTTGAGGTTGATGCTTGAGTTTCCAAAAAACAACATACTTCCAGTCATCTTGAGTTAACAAGCAGATTCTTGAGTTGTTGAGTTTCCAAAAAACAAATTACATACTTGCAAGTCAAAATTAAACACAATAGTCAATAGTCAACGGTTGACCATACAAACAATATGGGCTTCAATTTCAACAGCATCACTACCATGAATCACATTTCTGCACATCCAAACACACAACATGGTTAAATCAACGCCACCAACACAAACACATCATTGACCCAAAACCCAGATTAAAAGATCCATAATCAAATGAAATATAAAAGACCCATAATCAAAGTTGAAGAAATTTGGTGTTACCTTAAGTCGTAATCAATGCTTCAATATTTTCTACAAGTCCTTCCTCCATCTCGTCCTCGCTTTCATCTGAATATATAAAAATTGTAAAAGATGTATTATTATTTATTATATACAAACATGAAAGCACATAAAATTAAGTTGCAAAGAGAATGATACTAATACCTTCTAAATCAAACAACCAATCTCGAGTGCATAACAACGCTTCAACATTTGATGATAGTAGTGAAGTTCGATACTTGCTTATAACCCGACCCCCTGTACTAAAAGAGGATTTAGAAGCAACGGTAGTTATTGGGATGCTCAATATATCACGAGCCATTAGAGCCAACTGTGGATATCTTCCTTGATTTTCCTTCCAATATTGTAAAACATCAATTTCTAGTTTTCTATCAAGTTGAGGTTCCTCCAAATACAATGTGAGTTGTGACTTTTCTCTCTCAATGCTTTTGAATTGGCTTTCAAATGACTCAAAACCATCCAATTCGTCCGTTGTATCGACACCAACATTTGAACTACCGGCTATTGAAGAATCATGAATTGTCTATGAATGAATACCATACCCTGTATCATATAACTTATGCATACCATTATAAATACTATTCAATTTCTCTTTACGCACTTCATCTTTCATGTTAAGTCTTGAAAAACAATAATCAACAAGCTTAATCTTATATCGTGGATCTAAAATAATTGCAAAAGATAAGATCATGCTATAACTTTGCCAGTATTTATCAAACTTAGTTTTCATGTCTTGTGCCATGTCACTTATAACCTTATCTGCATTGTTAATCTCCTCTTCAATACATAACTGAATTCTCCACACTTGATGAAAATATAAATTGGAAGTAGGATATGAGCTTCCAGAAAACAAAGTTGTGATTTCATAAAAAGGTTTCAAAAATCGTGTAATTTTTTCCACCCTTGTCCATTCCTCTACTGATGGCAAAGTCTTATAATTTGAATCAACTAGTGCTAACTGAGCATACACCCGACGATAAGCCAACGCATTCTCAAGCATAAGGCACGTAGAATTCCACCTCGTTACGATATCTTGAGACACATGTTTCCCACATTTTAGTGAAAGTTGTTGAATGCATTTTGCGAACAGACACTTTCTGGCAGAACTTCCTCTAACATACTTCACCGACTCTCGCACTTTCTCAATAGCTCCTTCAATTACTTTCAGTCCGGCTTGAACAATGAGATTTAACACATGTGCTGAACAACCCACATGAGTAAAATCTCCATCACACACTAGCACATCATTCAAAAGCAAATGACTTCTTAAACGATCTACTAAAATATCGTTATATCTAGCATTATCTAGCGTGATAGTAAAAATCTTTTTCTCAATGCCCCAATCTACTAAAAAAATAGATCAAATGTTGTGCTAAAATAGAACCACCGTGTGGAGGCGATATAACTCTAAAGTTCAACACTTTTTTTCTTAGAACCCAATTCTCATCGACATAGTGAGCCGTCAATACCATAAATCAATCTGTTGTGATAGAACTCCATAAATCTGAAGTCAAACATATTCTACCAGTTACTTTCTGTAACTTATCTTTAAGAATCACCTTCTTTCTGTTATATATTTTCAAGATATCCGCCTTTGCAGTGTTTCTTGTTATGGTTTTCACATCTCGATGTAAAAACTTATGCAAATCTCTTGTACCCTCATGCTCAACATAGCTCATAGGGTAGTTGTGTTTGATGATAGAAATTGCCAATTTCTCCCTATATGTTGCTTGATCTAAAGGGGCACGTTTTTTTGGTTGACCAGGCTCGTCTATGTCAAAACATTTAGGAATATGCCGTTTCATGTTAGAAGTTCCCGAATTTGGCATGGCACTATACAACTTTCCACAATCAATGGATTTTACCGTTGAACGGTAATAAATTTAGCCGTTGGAAAATAATAAATTTAAAATAAATAATAATATTTATTTTTACTCACTATAAATACTCAATTTTACTCCATAATTTTTACACTCATTTTCTACCCAAACTCACTAGTCTTCTATACTCATTTCTAATATCCCCAATCCAAAATGAGTAACGATCCGAACCCACACTTTTGGGCTTAATACACGGCTCGTGATAACGCGTTTATGGCCAACCCAAACTTTCAACTCAACCCAAACTTTCAAATGTTTAACTACCAATCCTCAATGTCTCAACCGGGTACACAACTTGACTTTGTACCCGAAACTCAAGAAATGCCTCAAGAAACCGTGGCCGAGACTCAAAATGTCTCACAAAAAATAGGAAAGAAGAAGGTTTCGCAAGAGACTTCAAACCGACCGAATATAAAAAAAAGTGGGAAAAAGACGAACCACTATACTTGGTTAAGGCGTATATAGACATCTCGGAGGATCCAATAATCGGTAACAATAATTTTGTTTTTTGTATTTTTTAATTTTTTTCTTATTTTATTTTTCTGTTTTTTAATTTGAATATATTTTTTTTGTAGGTAACGCCCAAAACAAAAAGACGTTATGGACTTGGATTCGTGAAAAATATGAATTTTTCATGGGCGTACTGCCCGGTTACCGAACTTTAGACCAATTGAGTTCAAAATGGATTCATATAAATGGGAAGGTGGTAAATTCCACGGGATCTACCAAAAATGTTTGCGAGATCGAAGAAGCGGTGAGAGCGATGCCGATATTTTAGGGAGAGCAACGGTCCGGTTTCAAGACGACCATGGTGGTGAAACACCAATTGAGCATTGGGAGATTTGTAGGCAATCGCCTAAGTGGCAAACAGTATACATTGATCCCACCTGAACCGGCTCGTCCAAAAAAAGAACAAAGATGCACCGGAAGACGTGGAAGAAATACCCCGCCCGATAGGGAAGAAAAAAGCAAAAGCCCAAGCAACGGGCTCGGGTTCGGTTGCAAATCACGATGAAATCAATGAAAAAATGGTCAAACAAATGACGATATTTAACAATGCCCAAGACGAGAGGATGGATTGGAAACGAACAAAACAAGAGATCGAAATTCTTGGCATGGATCTTGATTCACTCTCCGCCGCGCAACGTTTTTTGATTGAAAAAAGAGATATCAAAGAACATCATGGTATCCCGTAGGTTTTTGGTTATGTATTTTTTTATTAATGTTTTTTTTAGTTATTTTAATTAATGTATTTTTTTAAAAAAATATTATGTTTTATTTTTATTTAAATGAAAATTAAAAAAAATAACATTTAATTATCACACCACCATAATCTCATGGGTATACCCCTTGCCTAGTGATGGGTGATGTGATAATGATGATAGTGACGTGGCGCCACGTGGCGTGCACTTTATTATCATACCACACCATAATCACATGGGTATACCCCATGCTCTTAAGTCGATAACATTAACGTATGAAGAATAAAAGAGAAAAAAGAAAAAAAAACAAAAAATAAGTAGAGTAAACTTCAGTTCTCGAACATCTCCTCACACTCAGCTGGCTCGAGTTTCTCCATGATATGGACTCCCGCAACTGTATTGAACATCTACTGCTTCTCGAATGTGAGACCATTGTAAAATTTCTGCACTATCGCCCAGTCTGATAGACCATGCTGGGGACATCGGCTCAACAACATATTGAACCGCTCCCAGGCAGAATGATAAGGCTCGTCGGGATCCATCCGGAATGAGTGGATTTTGTCCGTGAGGCGAGCGGCCTTGGAAGGTGGATAATACTTTTTGTAGAACTTGGCTTGAAGATATTAATGGATTTGGTCCTTAACTACGTTAAATTTCTGTTAGTTTTTATTTGAAATTACTAGTATGTCCTTAGCTCCATCTTCTTCATCCTTGACCCACCACCACAACCAAAAACTAAAAAAAAGTTAGTTTTTCACACATGGTGGATTGGAGGCATAGAACCACCACCACCTGCACAACAGAAAGGTTAGTTTCGGGAGTATCCAATGGTGCGTGAATACCTCCGTTTGGAATGCGGAGGCTACCCTCTGAACCGATGATATGATGCCTGTTAGTATTTCATAAAAAAAAACTAACAGAAATTTTAACGGTGTTAAGGACCAGGGACGGAAACTGTTAATAAATAAAACATCAGAGATGATATTTGTTACAAGGGGACGAAACCTGAAGTTTGATTCAAACCTCAGGGACGAAAACTGAAGTTTACTCAAATAAGTATTAAACCATAGGTAGAAAAAAAATATTAAAAAGAAAGTAATCAAAACTAAAAAAATCTATACTATATAATAAATAAAGGTTTTTAGTGACACGTGTCGCCTCCATATTTATTCTCACCATTTTTTTTCCGCCCCTCTCTCTTATTTAATGCACTTTCATATTTTAATAATAATATATTTTAAATAAAATACTAATTATACTAATAAAACACATTTATTTTTAATTATCCTTTATTATGAGAAACTTTGAAATTTAATTATGTAACTTTTATTTCCATCAAATAGTAATGAAAGTTAAATCATATTTTTGAAACCCAATTATATATTAATTTTTACATATTTTAAGTTTGTTTCTATACTTAGTATATGTAATATATTTTTACATATATAAAACATATATAAATAAAGGTTTAAAAATTTTATATATTGATGTTTTTCATCCTGTGTGTAAACTAGTGAGAATTATAAAAAGAAAAAAAGTTGTTTGTAGGTTTCGAACCTGCAACTTACACAACGAAAGTGTTTATCAACAAAAGTTATAACCACTCCACCAAAATCAAGTTTTAATGTTTTTAAAGAAGGAATCAGACTTGAGATTAAAAATCATGCGAGACGGTGCGTTTGCGAACTTCATTACGTGTATCGCGACGGTGATATTAATGTGGTTAAATACATAAAAAAACATATGAAGTTACGACGCATCAGTTCTGGATATCACAATATAGATGGTGATGTCGTCCAGATGGTCTATAAAAATAACTATAAAACATAACCTAGACTCCTAAGTAATAAAAGGAAAACCTATGAACTAAACCGCACTGACATATAAGTGAACCTATCGAGTGTAGCACAGCTTAACGGTAAACCGGATTATCGGACCCTAGAGACACTAGGATTTACAAAACAGACTCTGACTCGGACTTAAGATTGATTGGTTTGGGGGTTGACTACACTACTAATTATCACTAAAGAATGCAGAAAACTCAGAACGACTCAACTACCAAGATAAAGACTAAGGTGAAAACAAGAATGGGAAGAACACTACCTAGGTCGGAATCCTACTTGCAAAGAACAACTTCTACCGGTTCTGGAAACTATGATGGATCTGGGTTTATAAAGATAACTGCTAAAGACAACCTAGCGGATCCCTAATCACTCTCAGGGTGTCACCGGCTAAGCTACCTAAAGTGTACTAAACTCACCAAATGGTTGGATCACTCTTCAGGTATTTCCAACTATGATCAAGTACCCTAATGAATGGATTATCTCTCAGTCTCACCGCCCACAATACATTCAAGGAATGCACGGGGTAATCCTAGAATAACAACTATGATTCAGACTAGCAATAATCACTAAACACCTAAACCAAAATCCTCTCAGACAGTTGACACTCGGATTCCTAATGACGAAGACTAACCGACTAATTCTCACCTCTCGGGTATTGAACTAGTACACACACTCAATTCTAATCAGCAATCAATAAGAATTCATGTGGCTACTACGTCTAGCAAACCACCCAAATCACAAACCCTAAGATCTATGACCTAGATACGCTAATCAAACTGGCAGACAACCACAATCAACGCAAGGAATTGAAATCAATCACACAATCATATTCAAACATGCATATACATCATAATTAATTAAACTAGGATCTTTACAAAATCATTAATCCATTAATTGAATCCAAAACCGAATAAAAATCTAGACTTTAGCAAAGTAATCATCATGTGACCTAGGCAGTATAGGAGTTTAGCCTAGGATCATGCTCAAAACAACTAGAACAGAAGTATCAAACATCAACATAGTCATCAAACTCAGAGACAAAAAATAAAAATCGAATCTTGAAACCCTAGAATGCTAAATTAACAAACCCGGAATCCAAAGGCTTCAACTTTATGCTTAATTCTTCTTCCTTGCTCCCAAAATCGCCTTTGGACTCTCTCTTGACGGCTAAGATCCGAACTACCCACATAATTGCATTACAATTCTATTAAATTAGAAATTAGGGTTTTTTCTCGGAACTTAGGCCCCTCGCGTACCGCGAGGGACAAAACAGTCGGGCCCGGTATTCAGGATGTTCGCGTACCGCGAAAGATGTGCCTCGGGTCTTCGCGTACCGCGAAGAATGCAATTTCCCCCTTTTTTCACTTTTGAACTTCGGGCTTGTTTCTCGTGCTCAGTTTCTTCGGGTTTTCACTAGTAATCATCACGAGTACTTGAGAACATAACGACTACTCAATACGAACCGAAAATGACTTAAAACGAATATAAAACTGAAACACACCACTTTTAAAAACTATACTTTAACGCGTGGAAGACTTAAACCCAGGAAATTTTTTTTTTTTATCGTCGCGTAGCGCGACACATTCAACCACCTCCCTCGCGTAGCGCGAGGGGCGTAAAAACTCAGAAAGTTTCTGCAGATTTTCAGCAGTTTTCACACTTAACCAAATTTCGATCTTTTTCCAAAATTACAAGTCAACAAATTTGCCCATCACATGGGTTTTAACCAAAAACCTTTCGACAACCTGATCACACCCCAAAAACATGTTTTGTTTATCAAATTACAATCAAAAAGGGGAAATTCCGCCAAATCATCAAACATGAAAATATGCATACGAGGATCCGCCAACGCCTTGGACTTGACTTTGACTACCTCGGAGCTTTTCCTACATTCACCACACATATCACCATTAGTAATGAAGATAAATTCATAACAAACAAGTAAATTTCTACTTGTTTCACCCATTCACCCATTTGACCCGTTTCCACCCAAATTGTCATTTAGGCTACATATTCTTGCACCCTTACTACAAGTGTCAATTATGATCAACACATGATCCATTTCCATTATGGCGCAAAGGCCATAACTCCGTTTCGTTTATGATCAACACATGATCCGATCAACCCATGATCCTTTTCCATTATGGTACAAGGCCATAACTCCGTTTCGTTTATGATCAACACATGATCCGATCAACCCATGATCCTTTTCCATTATGGTACAAGGCCATAACTCCGTTTCGTTTATGATCAACACATGATCCGATCAACCCATGATCCTTTTCCATTATGGTACAAGGCCATAACTCCGTTTCGTTTATGATCAACACATGATCCATTACCATTATAGGTTAACACTATAACTACATTCATTCATTGTGCATACTAAATCATTCACAATTTATCATATCACAAGTATACACACAATCACATAACACATAATCCACAAAATTCACAATTTATCATCAATACTAAGTAAGTGCATAGGCACTTACCTTTCGGGTTAGAAGATCCCGCACCGCTCTCAAGCTTTGCAATTTGATTACCTAAACACATTCGCCTAGTTTAGTAATCTAACATATACCAAAATTTCATTACAATTGAGTTCACAACTCAATTTCCCAATTTCAACCCAAATTGACCCGTTTGGGTTATCCTCATAACCAAACACCCTCTTTCACCACAAACTCACCTACTTGAGTTTCATTAACTTAATCTTAACACTAATTCTTCTTTCAAAAATTATTATTAAGTTAATTTGGTGTTTGTTCTAGTGTCTAACATCTTAAAAACACTTAATCTTCATTAATTCACCATTTGAGTATTATGATCCAAACACCCCCAATTTTCACCATATGAACCCTAACTTCTCATAATCAAAATCAAAGGGTTCTAGGATGTTAATCACCTTCCTACACCTTTAGTTTAGCTAGATTATCAATAATCTAACACCATTTTACCACATGCAACCATAATTTCGGGTTTTTAACAAAACCCAACAAGAACACATCAAAGGTGAATTAAAAAGGAAGATAATCACTCACTTGATGTTAGGAAGGTATTGTGTGAGCCAAAACCTTCACGAATCAAGCCTCAAACGCACGATTTAGCTTCCAATTTTGAATTCTCCTTTTCTCCCTTTTCTCTTGAACGACCAAACAACCAAAATAAACCCAATTTTGACTTCTAATGTCAAATATGGTAGATTTTTACCAATTACACTTTAGGTCCTTCCACTTCCAATTCACCCATATCTTTTCATAACTAGTTAAAAACTAGTATAACCCGTTAATAACTTGAAACCCGCTTGTTTCAACTTATTTCTAAAATATTATTTTCACCATAATATTAATTAGAAATATTTATTTATTTGAAAACGAAACCCGGATTTTGGTTCGTTACAAATCACTTCCCTTATTTGGGTTTCGTCCCCGAAACCCGACTTCACATAAAAATGTTCGGATAATGTTTAAGCATTTCTTCCTCGGTTTCCCAAGTCATATCCGCTCCCTTTCTATGTTTCCACCTCACCAATACTTGGCTAATCTCTTTATTACGTAACTTCTTCACCTTCCTATCCAAGATTGCCACCGGTTCTTCAACATAATTCAACTTTTCATCCAATTCGATATCGTCCAAAGGGACAAAAGTAGATTCATCCGCCAAACACTTTCGCAAATGAGACACATGGAACGTGTTATGAAGTCTACTTAGTCCCTCCGGTAACTCCAATCGATAAGCTACCGTACCCACCTTTGCTATTACCTTAAACGGCCCGATGAAACGAGGACTTAACTTCCCCCGTTTCCTAAACCGTATCACCCCTTTCCAAGGAGAGACTTTCAAAAGCACAAAGTCCCCCACTTGAAACTCAATCGCCCGCTTCCTATTATCCGCATAAGACTTTTGGCGATCTTGAGCCGCCTTCAAGCGTGCTCTAATTTGGTCAATACTATCATTAGTTTCCTTGACCACTTCGACACTACCAAGCTCCCGTTGACCAATCTCACCCCAACACACGGGTGTTCGACACTTTCTCCCATACAATGCCTCAAAAGGCGGCATACCAATACTAGAATGGTAACTATTGTTGTAAGAGAATTCCGTCAACGGTAAATGGTCGTCCCAACTACCACCAAAATCCAAGGCACACGCTCGCAACATATCCTCGAGCGTTTGAATCGTTCGCTCGCTTTGACCATCCGTTTGTGGATGATAAGCGGTGCTAAGATTCAATCTAGTCCCCATATCCTCATGGAATTTCTTCCAAAAACGAGAAGTAAATCTCGTATCACGATCCGATATAATCGACACCGGCACACCATGACGTGACACAATTTCCTTGACATACATTTCCGCCAATCTATCCGAAGAATACATTTCCTTTATAGGAAGGAAATGTGCACTCTTCGTCAACCGATCCACTACTACCCATATCGCATCATAACCCTTTCGAGTCTTTGGTAGTTTAGTGATCAAATCCATGGTTATATTTTCCCATTTCCAAAGCGGTATTTCAAGCGGTTGAAGCTTTCCATACGGCTTTTGATGCTCCGCCTTAACCCTTAAGCATGTGAGACACTTCTCCACATACTTAACAATATCACGCCTCATACCTGGCCACCAAAAATGACACATCAAATCATAAAACATCTTCGTGGCCCCCGGATGGATAGAATATTTGGATTTATGCGCCTCGTCAAGAATAGTTGTCAAAACACTTGACAACCTAGGTATCCAAATTCTATTAAAGCATGTCTTCAAACCCATGCTATTTTCACCAAGCTTATCAACATAAGCAATCATCCGTTCTTTCTTCAAGTCACCACCAAGTGCTAACACTTGGGCCTCCCGGATTTCATCAATAAGAGATGATGAAATTGTCATCTTAAATGACTTCACCTTGATAGGTGAATGACTTGACTTTCTACTAAGCGCATCCGCCACAACATTCGCTTTACCCGGATGATAAAGTATCTCACAATCATAATCCTTAACCAATTCAAGCCACCGCCTTTGCCTCATATTGAGGTCCTTTTGGTCAAAGAAATATTTGAGACTTTTGTGATCCGTGTAGATCGTACACTTAGCACCATACAAATAATGCCTCCAAATCTTGAGCGCGAAAACCACGGCTGCAAGCTCTAAATCATGGGTTGGGTAATTCACCTCGCGAGTCTTTAATTGCCTAGATGCATAGGCAATCACTTTCCCCCTTTGCATCAAAACACACCCCAACCCCGAATGCGATGCATCCGAATAAACAACAAAATCCTCGGTCCCGTCCGGCAAGGATAAAACAGGCGCCTTAGTCAACTTCTCTTTCAAGAGTTGAAAGGCAGATTCTTGCTCGGGACTCCAAACAAACTTTGTCTCCTTACGAGTCAACTTCGTCATCGGCAAGGCAATCTGAGAGAAGTTTTCGATGAACCTCCGATAATAACCCGCTAATCCCAAGAAACTTCTAATCTCCGAAGGCGTCTTCGGTGATGACCATTCTTTAACCGCCATAATCTTGGATGGGTCAACGGTAATTCCTCTTTCATTAATCACATGACCCAAGAATTGGATCTCGCGCAACCAAAATGCGCACTTAGAGAATTTAGCATAAAGCTTCTCCTTTTGTAAGACTTCAAGAATCTCACGCAAATGACAAGCGTGATCACCCTCGCTCCTTGAATAGATGAGAAGATCGTCGATAAACACAATGACCGAACGATCAAGGAACGGTCTACACACCCGGTTCATGAGATCCATGAAAAACGCAGGTGCGTTGGTCAAACCGAAAGGCATAACCGTAAACTCATAGTGACCGTAACGAGTGCGAAAAGCTGTCTTATGAACATCCTCTTCCTTTACTTTCAACTGATGGTACCCGGATTTCAAATCAATCTTTGAAAACCACGACGCCCCTTGCAATTGGTCGAAAAGATCATCAATCCTAGGCAATGGGTACCTATTCTTCACTGTCAACTTGTTCAATTCCCGGTAATCCATACACATTCTCATGCTCCCATCCTTCTTTTTGACGAAGAGAACGGGCGCGCCCCAAGGTGAAACACTTGGGCGTATGAAACCCTTGTCAAGAAACTCTTGTAATTGCTCCATGAGTTCTTTCATTTCTGGCGGTGCCAATCTATAAGGCGCTTTAGCTACCAGCTTAGCACCCGGCATCAAGTCAATTCCAAACTCTATCTCCCTATCCGGCGGAATTCCCGGTAACTCGTCAGGAAACACATCTACGAATTGGTTCACGACCGGTACATCGTGAATCTCCTTTACTCTTTCATTCACATCCGCGACACAAGCCATGAACGCCTTGCACCCACGCGCCATGTACTTGGTCGCCTTCACATAAGTGCACAACCTTACTTTACCCTTTTTATCACCTTCTATGTAGATGGACTCTCCCGACGGGGAAACAAGTTGGATCGCCTTCGGTTCACATAAAATACTCGCCTTATTCTTTGACAACCAATCCATTCCCACAATAACATCAAAATCTCCCATAGCCATAGGAATCAAATCAATAAAGAAAGTTTCACCCCTCGCTCTCAACTTACAATCTCTAAAAATGTCAAAGACAAGGAAACTGTTATCATTAGCCGCTTCGATTTCTAAGGGTTCATATAACTTTCTACTTACAAAAGAAGAATGCTTAACAAATTTCAAAGACACAAACGAACGACTAGCCCCCGAATCAAATAGAACTAGTGCAGGTAATGAGTTAACCTTGAATGTACCTGACACCACCTCCGAGTTGTTCTTTGCCTCTTCCGCCGAAATGTGGAAGGCTCTTCCCTTAGGCTTTGGCGTCTCAACCTTCACCCCGCTTCCACCTTGCTGCTTTAACTCGGGACAATCCACCCTATTGTGCCCGGGCTTGTAACAGTAGTAGCATATACGGACTTGGCTTGGGCATTGATTAGCCATATGCCCCGGCTTTCCGCATTTATAGCATCTTGAAGGACCCTTTCTACATTCCCCAAAATGCACTCTTCCACATAACTTACAATCTTGCGAAGAAGGTTTAACAAACGGCTTCTTACTAGGGCTCCCGCCCTTTATCTTGCTCACCACTTGTTCCACAATTTCCCTTTTCCTCTTCTCTCCTCTAGCTTCTTGCCTCCTCAAATCCACTTCCCTTTCCCGACACCTGTTTATCAAATCCACAAGCGTGGTAAATGAGGATGGAGATATGCTATCTCTGAATTCCACAGTCAACATAGCATAAAATCTGTCAATCTTCGCCTTCTCGGTCGACACCACGTCCGGACAGAACTTGGCGAGATCAAAGAAAGCTCCAGCCAACTCATCTATTGACTCATTCTTTTGCCTCATGAGGAGAAACTCCTCAGTCATTCTATCAACTGCGGCTTGCGGGCAATGATACTTCAGAAAAGCCGACTTAAACTCCTCCCAAGACATGGAGGTCACGCCCAAAACACCCCTCTCCTTGCGGAGATTCAACAACCACTCCTTTGCCCTTCCAGTCAACAAAGGCACACTGAACATCACCCTATCCTCGGGCTTACATTTAGTAGTCTCAAAATTAGACTCCATATCCACAATCCACCTGTGGCTCAGAATCGGGTCCACTTGCCCGTCGTATTCTTTCGGTTTAATCACCATGAAATCCTTGAGAGTACAACCTCGAGGTTCCTTATCTTTCTCTTTCATGACCTCTTCAAGAGAGAGCTTAATAGTTCCCCTCATTTCCTCCATCAAGAGATTTGTGGCTTGCTCAAACGCCTTGGCCACTTCTTCCTTTATCATATCTTGGATCCTTGGATCCAACGGTTCTTCGTTCACATCAACATTTTCATGGTGGTCACCCTCGTCCGTCATCTCTTAACTGAGAAATAGTAACAAACACCTTAATACCCTTTCACTTTCAATACCCTAGGTATCCGTTACACATTCACTATTATATGTATTAAGTATATATATACCTACCTATATACATACATACATATATAACCACCTTCACCTAATCCTTACAAATGTTCATTGTTATATGGTTATCATAAAGTCTCTTGCACATTTCGTCTTATTAAACATATTGGCCAGACATGTTTAATAATACGCCATGCCCAATTGTAATTACCATCTCCATATAACAGGTCACAAAACAAGTTTCGGCACACATAACACCTTAACAACATTCATCATACATATATACATACACCATATATATATATTATCATTTTATCAAATCATTACTAACCTTTCATTTCCGCAAGCTCCGAGTCTTAGTCAAGTCCTTCTTGGATTCTCGTATCTTTCCCCCATATCAAGAGCATCCGGTTTGAGTTTAGTGTCTCGCACACCAAATCCCTCAAACCATTGCTCTGATACCAAGTTGAAACACACCACTTTTAAAAACTATACTTTAACGCGCGGAAGACTTAAACCCAGGAAATTTTTTTTTTTTTTATCGTCGCGTAGCGCGACACATTCAACCACCTCCCTCGCGTAGCGCGAGGGGCGTAAAAACTCAGAAAGTTTCTGCAGATTTTCAGCAGTTTTCACACTTAACCAAATTTCGATCTTTTTCCAAAATTACAAGTCAACAAATTTGCCCATCACATGGGTTTTAACCAAAAACCTTTCGACAACCTGATCACACCCCAAAAACATGTTTTGTTTATCAAATTACAATCAAAAAGGGGAAATTCCGCCAAATCATCAAACATGAAAATATGCATACGAGGATCCGCCAACGCCTTGGACTTGACTTTGACTACCTCGGAGCTTTTCCTACATTCACCACACATATCACCATTAGTAATGAAGATAAATTCATAACAAACAAGTAAATTTCTACTTGTTTCACCCATTCACCCATTTGACCCGTTTCCACCCAAATTGTCATTTAGGCTACATATTCTTGCACCCTTACTACAAGTGTCAATTATGATCAACACATGATCCATTTCCATTATGGCGCAAAGGCCATAACTCCGTTTCGTTTATGATCAACACATGATCCGATCAACCCATGATCCTTTTCCATTATGGTACAAGGCCATAACTCCGTTTCGTTTATGATCAACACATGATCCGATCAACCCATGATCCTTTTCCATTATGGTACAAGGCCATAACTCCGTTTCGTTTATGATCAACACATGATCCGATCAACCCATGATCCTTTTCCATTATGGTACAAGGCCATAACTCCGTTTCGTTTATGATCAACACATGATCCATTACCATTATAGGTTAACACTATAACTACATTCATTCATTGTGCATACTAAATCATTCACAATTTATCATATCACAAGTATACACACAATCACATAACACATAATCCACAAAATTCACAATTTATCATCAATACTAAGTAAGTGCATAGGCACTTACCTTTCGGGTTAGAAGATCCCGCACCGCTCTCAAGCTTTGCAATTTGATTACCTAAACACATTCGCCTAGTTTAGTAATCTAACATATACCAAAATTTCATTACAATTGAGTTCACAACTCAATTTCCCAATTTCAACCCAAATTGACCCGTTTGGGTTATCCTCATAACCAAACACCCTCTTTCACCACAAACTCACCTACTTGAGTTTCATTAACTTAATCTTAACACTAATTCTTCTTTCAAAAATTATTATTAAGTTAATTTGGTGTTTGTTCTAGTGTCTAACATCTTAAAAACACTTAATCTTCATTAATTCACCATTTGAGTATTATGATCCAAACACCCCCAATTTTCACCATATGAACCCTAACTTCTCATAATCAAAATCAAAGGGTTCTAGGATGTTAATCACCTTCCTACACCTTTAGTTTAGCTAGATTATCAATAATCTAACACCATTTTACCACATGCAACCATAATTTCGGGTTTTTAACAAAACCCAACAAGAACACATCAAAGGTGAATTAAAAAGGAAGATAATCACTCACTTGATGTTAGGAAGGTATTGTGTGAGCCAAAACCTTCACGAATCAAGCCTCAAACGCACGATTTAGCTTCCAATTTTGAATTCTCCTTTTCTCCCTTTTCTCTTGAACGACCAAACAACCAAAATAAACCCAATTTTGACTTCTAATGTCAAATATGGTAGATTTTTACCAATTACACTTTAGGTCCTTCCACTTCCAATTCACCCATATCTTTTCATAACTAGTTAAAAACTAGTATAACCCGTTAATAACTTGAAACCCGCTTGTTTCAACTTATTTCTAAAATATTATTTTCACCATAATATTAATTAGAAATATTTATTTATTTGAAAACGAAACCCGGATTTTGGTTCGTTACAAATCACTTCCCTTATTTGGGTTTCGTCCCCGAAACCCGACTTCACATAAAAATGTTCGGATAATGTTTAAGCATTTCTTCCTCGGTTTCCCAAGTCATATCCGCTCCCTTTCTATGTTTCCACCTCACCAATACTTGGCTAATCTCTTTATTACGTAACTTCTTCACCTTCCTATCCAAGATTGCCACCGGTTCTTCAACATAATTCAACTTTTCATCCAATTCGATATCGTCCAAAGGGACAAAAGTAGATTCATCCGCCAAACACTTTCGCAAATGAGACACATGGAACGTGTTATGAAGTCTACTTAGTCCCTCCGGTAACTCCAATCGATAAGCTACCGTACCCACCTTTGCTATTACCTTAAACGGCCCGATGAAACGAGGACTTAACTTCCCCCGTTTCCTAAACCGTATCACCCCTTTCCAAGGAGAGACTTTCAAAAGCACAAAGTCCCCCACTTGAAACTCAATCGCCCGCTTCCTATTATCCGCATAAGACTTTTGGTGGCGTGTCGGGTAGCCGAGAAAGGAGGAGCGGGAAGGGCTAGGGTTCCTTCATAGTCACGGCGGCGGAGACCTAGGGTTACGAACCTGAAATTTGAGAATTGCAGAATCTGTGGCTGAAATTGAAGATGGAAATCGGTTTTGATTAGTGGTGGTGACGATGAGGTTTTTGATTGAATCGATGGAGGAGATGGCGGCTTGATTTGGGGAGGGCGGCAAGGTGAGTGGTGGCCAGGGCGAGTGATGGGGTGTCGAAGAAGATATTTTGTTGGAGGTGGGTTTTGGTGTGGTAAGGTAAGAGGACGTCGGAGAGTTTCTGCTGGGCGGCAAAGTCCGGTAGCCGGAGGTTTACTTCAACTTCCATCTCTTGAATTTGGGATGAGAAAGATAATCGTGGAAGATGAGTTCTGATCCAACGTGACATTTTTTTTATTTACATAACTCGCTTAGACCCCGTGTAATACACACGGGTGAAAAATATCAATACATAAATTTCTTAAATTTTATTTATGTATTTTACAGTTATAAAAATGTATTACTGTATATTAAGGATATAAAACAAAATTCAAAATATGTAAAAAATAATATATAATTGGGTTTCGAAAATACGTCAATTACTATTTAATGTAATTTGACTTTCATTTACTATTTGATTGAAAATAAAAATTATATAATTAGATTTTAAAGTTTTTTTTATAATAAAGGATAATTTAAAAATAAATGTATTTTATTAGTATATTATTAATTTATTAAAAGATATGGATGTATTTAATAAGAGAGAGAGGCGGGAAAACAATGATAAGATTGAATATGGTGACGACACGTGGCATACAAAAACCTTTCTTTATTATATAGTATAGATATAGATTTCTAACAAGTTTTCAAGGTTCAAATAACTTTTTAAACCAGAAATTAAATACGGATAATATTTTATTTACTAAATTGAACTGAGAAGGCTTGATTTGGTGGTGGCGGCCGGAGGTGGAGGTGACGGTCGGAGATGCAGGTGGTGGTGACATCCATGATTCTTGAACACAGATGTTGAGAGTAGATAGCAGGTATAAAAGGAAGTCATGGTTTTTAAAAATATTTATGTTTTTTTCCTTTTTTTTTAATTACAAGGGTATTATAGTTTTTTTTAACATATTTAACCGAAAAATTTTAACGGGGTTAGTGGAGCAGACTGTAATAGATACAAAATTAAAACTATTGGAATAAAAAAGTCAAATATAAACTTTTGGACTAAAATGGTTACTTGTGTCAAACCATATGGACTAAAACCGTATTTAACTCTAAATCTTATAAACAAAACAAAAAAGTAATTTAAAAGAAAAAAAATATAAAAAAGTAAAAGAAAAAGTTAAACAAAGAAAATAAAAAAAAAAACAAAAAAAAAACCGTAAAAGGAAAAACATGAAAGCAAAAAAACGTAAAGAAAAAAAAAGTGGGCGTAGGTGTCGAACCCGTGTCATTGTGCTGAAAGACCAAGCACTTAACCCACCACCAACAACTTTGGTAATAGCCGTAATCTATACTATATAATAAACAAGTAAAATAGGAGGACACATGTCACATTTTTAGGCCATCTCATTTTCATTTTCCCGCCTCTCTTTCATATTTAGTTAGGGCTGTAAACGAGCCGAGCCGAGCCGAGCCAGGCTTGGCTCGAGCTCGAGCTCGAAATTAAACGAGCTAGCTCGGCTCGGCTCGATTTTTTTCGAGCTGAAAAGTTAAGCTCGAGCTCGGCTCGTAAAAAACTCGAGCCAGCTCGTTTTTTTTACATAATAATATATATATAAACAAAAAAAAAATAGTTTATTCTCGGTTTGAAGTTGATTGTCTTCAAAAAACTAAATACATGGAATGGACAATATATAAAATACAAAAAAACATAGATAATTCAAAACTTACAAAGTAGAGAGTAAATACAATTGTAGATAAAGTAAAATTTTAATTCAAAACTCAGAGTTCTTGAAAGCAAATTAACTTAAAAAATCAAAACATCATGTTTCAAATATAACATATATATATATATATATATATATATATATAGGGGGAAGATCAAATAAGAAGTTGTTTTCGACTAAGAACTCTAAGAAGTGACAAAAACATTAAGAAACGATATCAAACGAACTCGGATTGAGCTCATTCCAGCGGCGTTGGAACCGCATCGTCGAACTCTATCATCTTAGCTTTTAGGGTTTAGATCTTAGCGTTGAATTTTAGGATTTTAGCCTTAGGGCTTAGCTTTTAGGGTTTAGGTTTTTTTTGGGGGGTGGGGGTGGGGGTTTAGGTTTTTGGGGGTGGGTGGGGGTGGGTTTAGGTTTTGGGGGGGGGGGGGTGGGGTGGGGGGTTTAGGTTTTTAGGGGGTGGGGGGTGGTGGTTTTAGGCTTTTCGGGGTGGGGTTGGAGGGGGGGTTTAGGTTTTTGAGGGTGCGGGTGGAGGGGGGTTTAGGTTTTTGGGTCCGGATTAGAGTTCGATGAGACAGTTCCAACGCCGCTCGAATGAGCTCAATCGGAGTTCGTTTGACCCACTTCTTAGCGTTTCTTAGCGAAAAACCACTTCTTAGCGTAACTTTCCCCTATATATATTAGTTATTTAGACGAGCCGAGCCACGAGCCGAGCCAACGAGCCGAGCCAACCCTAGCTCGAGCTCGGCTCGATATCGGCTCGGCTCATTTACAACCGAGCTTTTTGAACAACCCTAAATTTAGTATTCAACTCTACTATTTTAGGCAACTAAATTAATTAATTTTTTTTCAATTTTTATCTACACATTTTTTAATTTGAAATTGTGTTTATCATAAATTAATTTGTTTAATCATATTTTTATGAAAACAATTTTATAGGCAGCTAGGATTTAACTAAAAAACATTTAATCGTTATGTGTTAATTTAAATTATATTTTATTCAACCCGTGTATTACACAAGTTTTAAAAACATAAACTTTTTATTACTAAATATATAAAATTATATTTATTCAACCCGTGTAATACACGAGATTTTAAACTAGTAACATAATATTCAAATATAAAAAAGGATAAAAGTTGAATTAAATCTATTGGTCACCGACTTTGATAATTGAGTGTTAGTAGAATGACATTTTGTCATTTCATAAAAATTTAATAGAAAAAATGGATAACATCAGTCATCTGGCTTATATTAAGATGAAAATAAAACCATCATGATCAAACTTAAACTTTTAAACGGGGTATTCATGTCAAAATAAAACGAAATTTATAATAATAATTATAAAATTTGAAGAAATTAAATATGCAAAGTATTCTAGAAAAGTTTTGGTATAAACGTTTAACAAGTATGACGCGGCAGGGTCAAAGGAGGACAGCCAATCTATTATCTAGTGATGGCAACGGCGGTCGGAGGCGTTGGTTAATCCTTATTAATAAACGGTTGGCGGTCAATTGCGTTACATGTGAGTGTAGTCCGGCTTTTTATTCAATTCAATGCATTTCTTTTATTTATTCATTCTTTTTATATAAATACCGTGTCATCTAAAATTAAGTGTATCACTAATAAGCTCTTTAATCTTTTTCGATAATTATACGTTTGCTGTTTGGTATTAAAATATTATTTTAATGGGGATCAAATTAATAATTTCATAAGAATGACACATGTGTATATTAACCTACTAGGTTAAAACTCATGTATTACATGGTTGAATAAAAATAACTTGTTGTAAACCAGTAGTTTATATAAAGATTTGTGTGTTGTATTTTATTGGTGAAATAGTTGTTTTTTTAATATTTTATTAAAAAATGAAAGAAATGTTCAGTTTATAAAAATGGTTTACGAACAAGCATATTTTTTTAAATAAAAAAACATTTTTTAAAAATAATTATATAAATCATTATTATTTAATAGGAGAGAGAGGCGAGAAACAAAAAACTTAAAAAAAACCTAAATAAAATTGTATAATTAATAGGAGAGAGGCGAAAAAAATTTTTTGAGGGTGAATATGAGAGTGACAAGTGTCACTCTAAAACCTATATTTATTATATAGTATAGATATAGATTACCTTTTTTTAACTCCTAGTCCTATTAATGATACTAGTAAAATTTCGTTTGTTAGGATTCGAATCCATGACTTCCTTAGGAGAAAACATTTTACAAGAAAAGCCTCTGACCACCATACCAGAAACTTGATGCTCTTTTTCACACGAGGACTTCCCAAGGGGTCACCCAACCTAATACTACCCTTGCAAAGCACGATTAACAACGGAGTTCTGATTGGATCAAGTGCATTAGTGTTGGTATGATCACAACTAATTAACCTATTACCTATTTAGTCAATTAAGCTCACATTTAGTTAACACATTACCCATTTAAAGTTTTAAACAATTTTCTAATTGTAATAATCATATGACATATATGCTATTTCCTAATTGTAATTAATGACAGTGTATGTACCACATGACCCAATCCGACCTGAACTGGACCGAAAAAAATTAATATTTAGCGACAGACAACCGACCCTAAAAATTTTCATCCTCCATGGAAAAAATTCTTGGATTCGCCACTATGTATCGCTTTCACATTAAGGTAACTTGTCTAATCAAAGAACTCAAAAGTGAACAAGAACGAATATGAATTCTATGTGAAAACGTGCACCGGAATTCATTTGTAAATAGACCAAAATCCATCCTTTTATAAGCGGGGAACCATCACAACTATAAGTGAAAACGTTGCAACCATCACAACAATATGTTAAAATGTTGCAACCATCACAACTATTTGTTGAACGTTGCAACCATAACAACTATTTGTTGAAATATTGCAACTCTTCGTGAAAGAGTATGACAGTTGATGATTATAACTGGCTGTAGTTAATTAATGTGTTACTGTTGCTATCACAAGTTGCCACTAATGCATAGTTGTTGACTTGATGCTGACAACCTAGTCGCAACCATCACAACTATTTTTTGAACGTTGCAATCATAACAACTATTTGTTGAAACATTGCAACTCTTCGTGAAAGATTATGACAGTTGACGATTATAACTGGCTGCAGTTAATTACTGTGTTACTGTTGCTAGCATAAGTTGCCACTAATGCACAGCTTTTGACTAGATGCTCACAACCTTGTCACTGATGAAAGTCAAGTTTAGTTATCGTTGATGATTGGGTATGATCTCAGTTACCACCACTAATCATTAGTACCAATGCGACTATTTTTTATGCAACTTTTCATCAATAATATAATTCCAAAGCAACTTTCAGTGGTTTTTCAACAAGGTAAAATAAATAAGCTCGACCCCTATCAGGGATCTTGCCCCTTGGATCCCACCAGGTGCGATGCCCCTTGGATGACAATGGGGGCTTCATCCTTAGAGCCTCTCAGGTTCCTAATTGACAAAAATCAAATAGTCCCGAACAAACGTGTATTCTATACCACCTAACTTGTATCAATATTTATTATGATTATCTCTTTATTTTTAAGTGAACCCCAGATAAACAAAAATGATTTGATAACATACATCCAACATGCAAAACATATGCAACCATGCCTCTATCTAAAACCTTGAATTCACACCAAACTGTATCCGAGAAACATGTGTGTGTTAGTGAATCATAGCCCAAAACCCTAGATAAAAAACATGAAGCACATAGGAAAAAAACACACACATATAATCATACTTAAATAAACAGCAAAACAAAAAAAAACATAAATTTGCACCTAAGCAATTAGTGATGTTAGCATAAAAAGTCTGTTATGGGCTTTAGCCCATTTAGCTACCTATTTAATGTTTACTTTCTTTCCATTTGTAAACTAATCTTCATTTGTGTAATATAGAGACTCTATCTTTTCTCTGTACATGTTTTGTTATTCAACATGGTATTAGAGCCTACTCGATTCATGCTTGATTGAAGATTGTTGTTGTCGCTTCCGCTCCGTTGTTGATTCGTTGTTGAAGGGTAGAGGCTTAGCGCTCATTCGGTGAAGCTTGCATCGGATTTCTTTGTCTCGTGAGGTATCAAAGTTACGGATTTCGTTTTATTTGAACTGATTTGTGTATTTAGAAGAGCTTCTGGACAGATTGGCAGGTTTGGACCTCGTTTCTGTCCCGTTCACGAAGTTTGCGGTATTGAAGTTTGCGATTATTTGAAGTTTGCGGTTATTTGAAGTTTGCGGTTCTTCGAAGTTTGCGGTTATTTGAAGTTTGCGGTTATTCGACTGTCGTTCGGTTTTGATAATATGGCTGGGAAAGATGACTCTCTTCAGTCTATTAGCACTCGTCTGGATGGTAAAAACTACACCTACTGGAGTTACGTAATGAAAAACTTTCTTCGAGGGAAAAACATGTGGGGTTATGTCACAGGTACTAAGGGAAAGCCTACTGCTAAGTCTAAGCCTACTGAATATGCCTTAGTTCTTGATACATGGGAAACGGATAACTCTAAAGTTATAACTTGGATCAACAACTCTGTAGGTCAGTCCATTAGTATTCAGTTGGCTAAATATGATATAACTAAGCAGGTTTGGGATCATTTGGAAAAACTGTATACTCAGTCCAACTTTGCCAAGCAGTACCAGTTGGAGTTTGATATCCGTGCTCTTCAACAGAGTGAGATGAGCATTCAAGACTTTTATGGATCTATGTCGGATTTATGGGGTCAATTGGCACTTACGGAATCTGTAGCACTGAAGGTGTTTAAACCTTATATTGATAGAAGGGAGGAACAACGTTTGGTACAATTCTTGATAGCATTACGTTCAGATTTTGAAGGACTGCATGGAATGATTCTTCATCGTTCCTCTCTTCCAATAGTTGATTCAGTTGTTCACGAGTTGATTGCAGAGGAAACTCGGTTAAAATCGCATATTGATAAAGCTCCTAAAGTAACTAATCCAGCTGTGTTTGCCATTCCCCTGAATCAGTCCAGACAAGGTGCTAAAGTTGCTTTTGATGAATGTGCTTTTTGCAAAGGGAAAAATCATTGGAAGTCTCAATGTCCGTTGTTACTTAGCAGAAGGAATTCTAACTTGCAGAAGCCTCCACAAGAGAACAGATCAAGTGGACAATTTCCGGCTCGCACGTCCACTCCTGCTGGTTCATCTGGTCCATCTTCATGGACATTTAAACCACCTCAGTTTACTACTGCTGCTACACCACCATCTGTAGAAATGAACAAACCATCATTTGCTCTGGAACCGCAAGTATTTGAACAGTTTAGACAGTTTCTTGCCGCCAATCCTACTGCTATGTCTGCTATGGGACTGTCTTCATCTGGTACCTCATGTATTTCGTCATCATTATGGATTTTGGATTATGATGCCTCACATCATATGTCTCCCTATCTGTCTTCTTTTCTTTCTTTGTCTCCTATCTCTCCTGTTTCTGTCATGTCTGTTAGTGCTACATCCATGTTGGTAGAGGGTGTTGGATCTGTGTCTACCCCTCATGTGTCTCTCAATGATGTCTATTATATTCTGAAGCGTGCGTTAAATCTTGCTTCAGTCCGTCAGTTGTGTAAGTCTGGAATTTGGGTTTTATTTTATGACACTGTTTGTGTTGTGCAGGATCAACACACTCAGAGGGTGATTGGGATCGGCCGTAGGTTGGAGACTTATATGTCTTAGAAGAACTCAAAGTGTCTACTCCTGGTGTTGCTGCCTCCAACGTTGATTTATCCTCTTTTCATTTATGTCCTTTGTCGTTTGAATTTTGTATTTGGCATTCTCGTTTGGGACATGTGTCCGCATCTCATTTAAAATTTTTGGTTTCCAAAGGTGTTTTGGGTCAGTTGCAAACCTGTGATATTTCTGATTGTTGTGGGTGTAAACTTGCCAAATTTTCTGCTTTACCTTTTGATAAAAGTATTTCTCATTATGTTGCACCATTTGATATTGTTCAGTCTAATATGTGGGGACCATCACCAGTATCCACTAAGGGTGGTTCACATTATTATGTTTCCTTTATCGATGATTACACTCGTTATACCTAGGCGTACCTTATAAAACGTAGATCTGAGTTCTTTAACATTTATAAAACATTTAGGGCTTATGTTCAAACGCAGCATTCAGCTGCAATAAAGTGCTTCAGGTATGCCTTAGGGGGTGAATACAACTCTAATGGTTTTACTCAGTTGCTTGCATCAGATGGTACCATACACCAATCGTCTTGTACTGACACCCCTCAACAGAATGGTGTTGCTGAAAGGAAACATCGTCATCTTATGGAAACCGCTTGTTCATTCCTTTTATCTGCTGAAGTACCTAGTGTCTTTTGGGAAGAAGCACTTCTGACCGCCCAACATGTGATTAATAGGAACCCTACTTCTCACAATGATGGGATGTCTCCATTTGAAAGTCTTTTCGGTGAACGCCCAGATTATGGTGAATTACGGGTTTTTGGATGTACTTGCTTTGCTCTTTGTCCTCATGTTGAACGAAACAAATTGACAAATAAGTCAGCCTTATGTGTTTTCTTAGGCTATGCCAGTGGTCCCAAAGGATATAGCACAGGACAAAAAGGATACCGTTGTTATGATCCTATAAGTCAGAAGTTATATGTATCAAGACATGTTACTTTTCTTGAACATATTCCATTCTATTCGATTCCAGCTAAGTCCCATGATGTAACAAAGTCAGATCTTCAGAATATTGATCCTTTTGCTAGAAACATTGATGTCACATCCTCTGATGTTCCCAATTCGTCTGTTAATCCTAATATGCCTGCTCCAGATACTTCTGTTGCACATGATGTGCTAGTTCATGAACCTTCCACGTCATCTGGAACCAATGTTGATTCTCCTCCACTTCCGAGAAAGTCTACTCGTGCATGTAAGTCTACTCAACTATCAGATTTTGCATACTCTGCATATTCTGCTTCGTTTAGTTCATTTATCTCGGGCATTCATCCATCTGTCTGAACCAGAATCATATAGAGAGGCTGCCTCTGACCCTCTATGGCAAAATGCTATGGCTGAAGAGCTCACTACTCTTCATCAGACTCACACCTGGGATTTGGTTCCTCTACCACCAGGTAAACATAAGGTTGGTTGTCGTAGGGTGTATAAGATTAAGACAAAGTCTGATGGCTCTATTGAACGGTACAAGGCCAGACTTGTGGCAAAAGGATATTTGCAAACGTATGGTATGGATTATGAGGAGACCTTTGCCCCTGTGGCAAAAATGACAACAGTTCGTACTTTAATTGTTGTTGCGTCTGTTCGACAATGGAAGATCTGTCAAATGGATGTCAAAAATGCTTTTCTGAATGGTGATCTTCATGAGGAGGTTTACATGACTCCACCCCCGGGAATAGCTCATCAGCCCGGTGAAGTCTGTCGACTTTGAAAATCCCTATATGGACTCAACAGGCCCCTCGTGCCAGGTTTGAAAAATTCTCTACAGTCATCACTTCCCTTGGCTTTCTTCCTAGTAATCATGATTCGGAATTATTTGTTCGATGTACGAATGCTGGACGCATTCTCTTGTCTTTATATGTGGATGACATGATTATTACAGGTGATGATTATGAGGGCATTGAATCATTGAAACGTGACTTGGCCCATCGTTTTGCTATGAAAGATTTGGGGTTATTACGGTATTTTTTGGGGATTGAGGTAGCTCAATCTAAAAAGGGATATCTTCTCTCTCAGACGAAGTATATTTCTGATCTGTTTCAATGTGCAAGACTTTCTGATAACAGAATTGCAGACACTCCCTTTGAAACCAATGCACGTTACTCTCCCACTGATGGTGTTCCTCTATCTGATCCGAGCCTATATCGTATCATTGTAGGTAGTTTGGTTTATCTCACAGTTACTAGCCCTGATATCGCTCATGCTGTTCATGTGGTTAGCCAGTTTGTTACCACTCCTACTTCTGTTCAGTGGGGAGTTGTTCTTCATATTTTGAGATATCTTCGTGGCACTCAGTTTCAGAGTCTTCTGTTCCCCTTTACATCTTCTCTGGAATTGCGTGCCTATAGTGATGCTGATTGGGATAGTGATCCTAATGATCGTAAATCCACTACTGGTTTCTGTATTTTCCTTGGTGATTCCTTAATCTCATGGAAGAGCAAGAAATAAGATGTTGTTTCTAGGTCCTCCACTGAGGCTGAATACCGTGCTATGGCTGTGAATACATGTGAAATTGTATGGTTACGATGGTTTCTGGCAGACATGGGGGTTGTTGTTTCCTCGCCTACCCCACTACATTGTGATAATCAAAGTGCTATGCAGATTGCTAAGAACTCTGTATTTCATGAACGGACAAAACATATTGAGATAGATTGTCATTTTACTCGTCATCATCTTCAGCTCGGGACCATCTCACTTCCTTTTGTTCCATCAGCCTTGTAGATTGCATATGTTTTCACCAAGTCTCAATCGGCATCTCGGTTTCGTTTTTTGTGTGACAAAATCTCAATGTTTATTTCTATTGCATTGTGAGTTTGATGGGGGATGTTAGCATAATAAGTCTGTTATGGGCTTTAGCCCATTTAGCTTCCTATTTAATGTTTGCTTTCTTTTCATTTGTAAGCTAATCTTCATTTTTGTAATATAGAGACTCCATCTTTTCTCTGTACATGTTTTTTATTCAACAAGTGAAACCAAATCCTAACTTCAGGAACACATGCACACATTGATGTTGAAACCCTAAATTCAGAAAGGAGAGGAGTAGGAAAAAGGATGGAGGGTAGGAGGAATGAGAATATGAATATAAAGATGGTGTATGGTAGTAGCGGTGACACGAAGCAGTTGAAAGCAAATGTAAGTAGTGGTAGAGGTGGTGTTTTTTTAGCTCCGTTTTAGATAGAATCGAGTATTTAATGATATCCAGAACCTCTTAGAACCACAAAACACCAACAGACCTGGTGATTTGAGGATCAAATGTAAGAAATAAAGATAAAATATTAACATTTGAAATAAATACCAAATCTTTGGTTGATAAAGCCCAAATGGTTATACAATAATTTCCTGACTAGCTACACGCACAAAAGGTGTAAAATAGAAGTCTAACCTAATTACAAGAAATGAGGTTCTATATATAGCAACCAGGGAGTGTCACCAGAAGACACATGCGGCACTCCTAAGAAGGTCGCCATGTTCCCGGACGACACTCAGAGTGTCGCCGGGTCTTCAAAAGTTTGCAAAACTGTCAGAATCGGTCCTTGAGCTTTAGCGATTGGTATACAACGGTCTTAATAGACCCAACAGTTTTAGGGTGCATTAGGTGATGTTCAAAGGTTATATTAGGTGGGTAGAGAGGGTGGTTGCTTAACCGATTTAAGGAGGGAGATGAATCGTGATTGAAGACAACATTATGCTTGTTATTTGGTTTTAGCATATTATGTTTTATTGGTTTTAATACATTAAAGAAGTAGAAAGAATTCATCTATAAATATGAGATTTTTAAGATAAAATCACGAAAGTGGCTATTCTCTTGGACGTGTTGTACCTGTATACTCATCATAGACAAAAATCACATCTACATCCATGTGATACATGCCTGCAATAGCCAATAAGCTCCAGATCAACTGGTTTGGGAGGAGGCACCCCCCATAGTCTTCCAATGTAGAGGTCATGAGTTCGAGTCTTACTTGGTGCAATATGCTGAGGTAAGCCAAAGATTTTTATCACAATAGGTCTTTGGGTGGTGGTTGGTTTCCCCTTGAATGGTGGGGGAGCCGGGTCCAGCGTTGTCTACGTTCGCGGGCGTAGGTGGCCTTTTGCTAATGGGTTTACCCGGATGACGGGCTTATAGTATTCTTCGCTAGTTTAATTAAAAAAAATGCCCCCAATAATACACTTTTTCTTTTCTTGTGTATCACACTTCTATCTCCTTTGATGCATAATAAATGCACGTGATACACGAATATTACTCCATGGGGACTCTTGCGGGAATGCTGCATTTTATCATATTGGATACCTACATTGTATTTGAGTACACTAATGAACTTTAGGTGTATCGGGGAGGAAATGAGTGATGATTTGTTGCAAGTTTTTAAAAGTGTTAGTTTTTAATCTTAAATAATAATAATAATAATAATAATAATAATGTTTGTGAATAGAAGTTGTTACAGGGACACCAGATTGGTTCTTTGGACACCAGATAAATGACTCGTTTAGGGTCTATATGAGTCGAATAACCTATATCCGACCGACAAAGCTATCACCTGTCACATACGTCAATACCTGTCTGTTTATGGCTCATATATGCCATTCAGAGATACCCGTCCACCCAAACCACATTCATAATTTACTTTTAAAATTTTATTTTAGTTTGTCCTTGCGTAACAGAGTAATCTACTAAATCTACTAACTTTTTAGTTATTATAGTGCTAATTTTTGGGTGATATAAAAATTTAAAAAAACCAAAGGGCATTTAGCCCAGTTGTGTCTTGGTGTGTTAAATGATGTCCGTTTCCATAAAGGTCGAGGGATCGAGTCTCGCTATGGACTGTGTAGTAAAATTATGAGTTATTTAGATGGGTGTGCTAGTTATTGTTCTAGAAAACAAATATAAAAATTAAATTTAAAATAGTAAGAAATGTATTTGGAATTTCCAACGAATTTTTTTTAACAAACTAACATGTATGCACGATATCAGACGGATAATAAGTAAATAGGTACTCGACGATATGAAAAATGTTTTATAATCAAGCATACGATGGAGATTAGCATTACCCATCCAAGTTGTTATTTAATTGATAATACAAACTTAAAAGTAAGGTAGCTTCAAGACTTTCTATAGTGGAGGTCTTGGGTTCGAGTCACACCTGTAGCATTTATTTAGGTTGACTCAGGGAGTTTTTCCTGTTATGGGTTTCCTCCTGTGTTGGGGTTTGATCCGGATTGGTGGAATAGTTGGACCCGATTTATATAGAGTCCTCGTGTCTGATTTTCAAAAAAACAAAAAAAAGTAATGCCATATATGTGAAAGACAAGGACGTTGAAATCATGTGCATCCCATATGCATTCAAGACATCCATGTGAAAGAGGATGATGATAAAATCATATGCATCCCATAAACATTCATGGGAAGGTCTATTTAACCTTAAGATATTAGTTTCCATATTCTAATTTTTGCAATGTTATAAGAGCTAGATCATATAAATAAAAGTAAAAGGTATATATCTTTATTGTGGTTTATAAATTGTTATGAATTTTATTTTTAAATGTATGGATTAAATACAAACCGTCCAAATTTTGTAAAATATGATACACAAAATTCGGTACGAATTAGATATAAATTTTGGATCGATGGATCAGATCTATATGAATCGGTGAGGGTGAATCAAATACTTGTTTGAACATCGGTGCAGAGGAGGGGGTAGAGACGGTGGAAGACATATGGTACTAAGGCTATTGTCGGGGAGCCGGGAAGGCAAATAGATTGGTGTACAAGCAGATAACGAAAGACTTGGTTCTCGAAGACTATAGAGGTGATTGTGGAGGTCGTTGCATATAAAAAGATTAAATTAATAATATATAATAAAGGTAGGTGTGCTACATCATACGTTCATGTTAGGAAATATCATTTGTAAAACTGCATAGTATTCGATCAAGTATTGAAGAAAAAGATACTTCAGTTGACAACAGTTTTGTCTCTAAAGTGAAGTTCAAAACCTCATAAATTCAACATCAGAAAGTCATGTCATAACTAACTCAGAAACTTTGGATAAGCTTTAGAAATTTTCAAAACTTAGTCTTCTCCAGCTGAAGTATGAAGGATCCGAGCCTCACTTACTTATACATCGTCATCAGCTGACGTGACTTAAAAAATGTCTAACATTCTAGAAGACGCTGACACAAAATCCATGCAACTGGACTATTTGCATCAAGGAATATTAAGACGATAAGAGATGTCAGATCAACCATTGGACCATGGGTTGAATCACTTTAGGAAATGTAACCAATCACATTTGTTGTTATCCTCAACTTGACAAAGATGGTTCGCTTATTTAAGCCAAAACAATTCGACTTTAGCAAATCAAGTGTGTCGACTACACATCCAAATACTTCACTTTGTTCCGCCGAGTACTCTAGATATATGTTAGGGTTTTATTGAATTGTTCTTCATTGTAACGTGATTCGATATTCAATATAAACTTGACATGATATATCTATATATTTTTCGTCTCTGTGTGTGATAGTATTGATCTCTTATTCCGCACATACTTTAGCATTTGTTGAGACTTGAGATCATTAATCATCAAACCCAAACCCGGGACCAACAATCCAAATCCAAAGGCTGCCGATTGTCTCATCCGATATGCTAAGAGAGGGAAAAATCATGCATTTTGTATCATGATATAGTGTTGTAGCATTTGTGTTACCGATCCGAATTAAGCTACTACAAATATTGTAGGATTACACATGAGGAACTCGATTATGCATTACCATATACTCAAAGTATTCATGTATAGATATAACACTAAGATATGTGCAATCTCCAAACGCTTCCATACACACACCTAAATCAACAACAATCTCTACATTTTGAATCAACAACTATATATCTAATTAAAGATTTCAAAATTAACAAACTTAAAGATGATCTCTAGTTAAATAATGATAATCAAAATCTTACTTTTTTTCTTCTTCTAGAATTATAATATCGACCTCACGATTAGTTTATAAAGTTAGTATGCAAAGCACTAATTTGGTATAAGTTAGACGAATTCTTGATTCTAGAGGATAGGTGCCCTATTAAGGTTTTCAAAGAAAAAATAAACATGCAATAATTTAATTTAATATTCCATTCAACGAAAATTAAATATTCGGTCAGCTTTTATCGATTAGACATTTATTGGTTAACGTTCTTCTATTAGTTACTGGGTTAAAATCCCGTGTGTCGGATTAAATAAATAAAATGTTATATATTTAGTAATAAAAATTTTATATTTTTAAAAACCTGTGTAATACACGGGTTGAATAAACCAGTATATTACATCGGTTGAATAAAATATAATGTAATTTGTTAACCAAACACATTTGTCAAAATATGTTTTAAAAAAATGTAATTTGTCGTAACAGTTATAAGGTCTGTTAAGTTAATTTTTAAAACATTTTTTAACTAACTATTAATTTTTTTATTTAACTGATAAATGTTAGTTCATATTAAGTTCATTTGATTGATGATATAATAACTATTTATAATTAAATAATAATTATCCGTAATTAAATTTATTAATATAAAGATTATTATTTAATAGGAAAGAGAAATAGAGAATCTAATATTTAATAGGAGAAAGATGCAGGAAAATAAAGACGAGGAACAACCAGAGATTGACACGTGTCCTGAAAAGATTTTCATTTATTATAGTAGTAAGATTATATATAGATTTAACAACAATTTAACTTAGAGTGATTATATTTAAATTATAAAAAGATTAATTCTTAAAGTAGTGACGCCATATAGGAAAAGTATGTGAAGCAAATAACAAAATTACGAAATTAGTTATTCTCTGAGGAAAAGTATAGGTAAAGTATGTGAAATTTTCGTGCATAGCGACACATAATTTATTTAGCCTGATAAAGTACATAAATGATATGTTAGGCAAGTATACTCGAATTTAAATCGATGTAACATTTATTAAAACGGACGAAAATAAATGTATTTTTAATGTTAAACAACCAGAATTCGAATCTAATTCACATATAATTTATTACGGCAGACAAAACAAGACAAAATTATTATTCTTTCTACATGAATCAGCTAAGTTTAATTAGCGTAACATTTAATGGAGGCAAACAAGATGATATTTGCCGTTAAAAAAAAACAAGATTATATTTATCTTTTATTTTTTAAACGCGAATTTTATTGCACAAACCAGCTCAAAGCAACAGCAGAGAGCCGTCAAAAACACAAAAAACAGGCAATTACGACATAATTACAACAAATTGAAACTACACAAATCTTTCCAAAGAAGAGATTAGTGTTTAGATCTAGACTTAAACCATATAAACCCGAGTGACTTTACATCTTTCGAAATTGTTTCTACCTTGGTGATTTTATTTGAGATGATATTTATCTAATGTTAGGTGAATCATGTACTAGGTATGGGTTCAATAATAAAACAATTTGAAGTTAAATTGGTGAAGCTCTCCTTTAGGTTAGGGTTCGAGCCACGTGTATTACGGATTTGTATAAACTATTAGGGTTAGTTTAGATAGCCTCAAAGTAGGGTTTCTGTTAAAAAAAATTGAATCATGTACTTGAATCTAATTAGCAAAAGTACTATTTAATGGTATACTAGTTTAGGTCTCGTGTTTACACACGGGGTGAAAAATATTAATATTTAAATTTTTTAAATCTTTATGTATATATATTTCACAGGTGTAAAAATATATTACATATACTACGAATATAAACAAACTCAAAATATGTAAAAATTAATATATAATTAGGTTTTAAAAATACGTTAATTACTATTTAATGTAATTTCACTTTCAATTACTATTTGATTGAAATAAAAGTAACATAATTAAATTTTAAAGTTTTCTTATAATAATGGATAATTTAAAATAAATGTGTTATATTAGTCCAATTAATACTTTCTTTAAATACATATTATTATTTAAATATAGAAGTGCATTAAATAAGAGAGAGATGCAGAAAAAAAATGATGAGATTGAATGTGGAGATGACACGTGACACTAAAAAACCTTTATTTATTAGTATGTATAGATAAATCATATTTTATTGAGCGGACAAGTTATCCTAGATGTTTATCTAGAGAAGTTTTAAAGCTCAGTTGACATCTTACCACTTGGCTATTTTATGATGGTTGCTATTTAAATCATATACTTAGGATAAATCATATTTGTATTTAATTAGATACTCGAATCGAATTCGTGCTAGGGTTGTGTAAAAAATCCAATAACCGAACCGAATTCGTGATTCAGTTTGAAGTTAGGTTAATGGTTAGACATATTTTTTTAATTTGGTTAATTGTTTTAACCGAATAAATAAATAATTAAATGTAAATTTATACTTTTAGCTCAACTATCAAGCCCAATAGCCCATTACTTTTTTTTTTCTTATTTTTGATATAGATGAGAAAGACGCCGATCGAGTGAAAGAGTTTAAAAACCAATGTTTATTTGCGGTGGCATTGGTTACCACTAATTGAAAAAAAAAACTCAAGTTTTTTTATTTATGTTTGAATTTTAAAGTTTGTATTTATGTTTAAGACTATTTTTCGGTTCAATACTTTTTGTTATAGTTAAAACTCTTGGTTTTAAAATATGCTAAAAATAAGTGTTGTTATCCGAAAAACAATCAGGAAACCAAATAAATCGAATTTAAATCAAATTGAATTGGGTTAGAGGGTTAGGTTATAGTAAAAAGGGTTTTAAAAATAAGAAGGGTAAGAAGGATTCTAAGCTTGACATGTGTCATTTTATTGTTTTTAAAGGGAGGGCATAATGGTCAATGTGTAATATACCAGGTCAATGTGTAATACATCAGGTCAATGTGTAATACACCTGGTCAATGTGTAATATAAGGTCTGATATTACACAATGATCAGACCTGATATTACATAATGAACTGATATTACATAATGAGCATATTACACAATAACCTGACATATTTGAGCGAATTACACAATGAGCTGAAAAACATAAAACACAATGATGAAAAATATTTGACACAATGAACTTGTATTACACAATGACCTGACTAATTACAATATGAACTTGTATTACACAATGACTTGACTAATTACAAATGAACTTGTATGACACAATGACCAGACGTAGTATTACACAATGAACTTGTATTACACAATGAACTTGTATTACATGATGAACTTGTATTACACAATGAACTTGTATTACACAATGAACTTGTATTACAAAATTAACTTGTATTACACAATGACCTGACTAATTACACAATGACCAGACGTGGTATTACACAATGAACTTGTATTACACAATGAGCCGAAAAACGTAAAACAGAATGATAAATACATATAACACAATGAACTTGCATTACACATTAAACTTGTATTACACAATGAACTTGTATTACACAATGACCTAACTAATTACACAATGACCAGACGTGGTATTACACAATAAACTTGTATTACACAATGAACTTGTATTACACGATGACCTGACTAATTACACAATGAGCTGAAAAACGTAAAACACAATGATAAATACATATAACACAATGAACTTATATTACACATTGAACTTGTATTACACAGTGAACTTGTATTACACAATTAACTTGTATTACACAGGGAACTTGTATTACACAATGACCTGACTAATTACACAATGACCAGACGTGGTATTACACAATGAACTTGTATTACACGATGAACTTGTATTACACAATGACCTGACTAATTACACAATGAGCTGAAAAACATAAAACACAGTGATAAATACATATAACACAATGAACTTGTATTACACATTGAACTTTTATTACACAATGAACTTGTATTACACAATGAACTTGTATTACACGATGAACTTGTATTACACAATGACCTGACTAATTACACAATGAGCTGAAAAACATAAAACACAACGATAAATACATATAACACAATGAACTTGTATTACACATTGAACTTGTATTACACAATGAACTTGTATTACACAATGAACTTGTATTACACGATGAACTTGTATTACACAATGAACTTGTATTACACGATGAACTTGTATTACACAATGACCTGACTAATTAAACAATGAGCTGAAAAACGTAAAACACAATGATAAATACATTTAACACAATGAACTTGTATTACACATTAAACTTGTATTACACAATGAACTTGTATTACACAATGAGCTGGAAAACGTAATTTTTTTTCTTTTTTGTTTATAACGACACTATACTCGTTTTAAAGACAAAAAAACGCTCGTTTTTATGGTGTAATTTTTTTAAAAAAAATAATGTCGTATGTAAAAGTTATGAACGTTTAAAATGAGGGAGGAACTTGATAAAAAGTCAACAAAAGTGGCCAAGACTAAAATACCCTTCCAACAACTTTTTATCATACAATTTAATCTCAAACATTAAATCTTTTTTATAATTTGATCTAATGACTCTAAATTCTTCTCACTTGAACTTAGAATCCTTGGGTTAGATTAGACACATTTTCAGCTAGGGTACCTTAGGTCTACGGTTAAAAAAAATTCTTAAAACTGAATAAATCAAAAAAATCTAAAATCTAACCAATAAAGACCCTACGCGTAACCCAAAAAATAGAAAATTTTTTGAAACACATAAAAAATAGTAAAATACTAGTTCAATGGTCAACTTTGGTTCTCTCCTTGAATGTCTATTAGATTTGGACTTGGTTTCATACGCAATGAGGCCACTTTTATAATATTAACTTTTTTAAATCCCTCCTTTTTATACCCTCCCTCCCCATTTCAATTCCAACTTCCATTAAACAGCCATGGAAACACCTTCACCAATCGCCATAACAACAAACTCCACACATCTCCTCAAATCCTTCTCCAGCAAATCCTTCCACCTCCGTTCTCCCAGCCTCAACTCCCTCCGCCTCCGCCGCGTCTTCGATCTATTCGACTCCAATCACGACTCCTTCATCACCGTCACCGAGCTCACACGCGCCTTGACGCTCCTCGGCCTCGACGCCGACGCCTCCGATCTGGACTCCATCATCAAATCCTACATCCGGCCGGGAAACGCCGGCCTCACGTACGACGATTTCGTGACGTTACACAGATCGATCAACGACTTGTTCTTCGGCCTGGAGGATGTGGAAGAAACAGGATGCAAAGAGGAGCAAGATGAGGCAGATCTGACGGAGGCGTTTAAGGTGTTTGATGAGAACGGTGACGGATTTATATCGGCGGCGGAGTTGCAGAAGGTGCTCGGAAAGCTAGGGTTTACGGAGGCTAATGAGATGGGGAGAGTGAAAATGATGATCTCGTCCGTTGACTTGAATCACGACGGACGCGTTGATTTTTCAGAGTTTAAGGACATGATGCGGGCCCTTCAATAGTAACTAGAAATTATATTTTACTTTTTGTTCTTTGAATTTCGGTATATGTATTTACTATTTTGTATATTTTGATTTTATATTAATTGTTTTTATTTTTCAAAGGAAATATTATAAGTTCCATAAAAAATCTAAAACTAATTTAACGATATTCTACAATTCTAAAAACAAAAATGTCAATTGTTATAATCGATGTTTTTACAACGTACCAGACAACGAACAAACTGTTTTAGAGGTTTACTAGTCGAATCGATCGGGCCGGTTGGATCGGATTAAAGAATAAGATGAGGTCATAAAAAATATAAAAAATAAAACTATGTATATAGATACAAAATATAAAACATTTTTTGTTTTTATATGAATATGTTGTTTTAATGACATATAAAGGCTTAAATAAATTAAATATACAACTTAAAATACTAAATTAATCAGAAAACAAGATTTTGAAGAAAAAAACAGAAAAATTAAAATAAAAAAATTTGAAATCCGGTCCTACTGGTTTAAATTAAAGCAGTTCAACTACACACAACCAAACCAATAATGTCTCTGGTTCCAGGTCCGGTCCGATTCTGGAAACATGGTTATAATCGACATTGAGATGGGAATCAATAACCCTTAACCATGTTGATGATCCAAACAAAACATGGTCGTCCAACAAAGCCAAGGTACAATACATTGAAAATCTGCTTGGGGAAAGTGAAAAGCTTGCATGGGTACAGTGGAGAATGACTTATTCAGCAGAATTTGATCAAATCGTTGAAATGGCCGATGACACGCAAAACGTGTTATCACAAATCAGACGGATATTTCTGAGTCTTCAATATTCATGTATTACATGAAATTTGTTTTTGTGTATTTTCTAATTTTGTTAAGCTAACAGAGTAATTGATGTAGTGTTCTATCGATTATGGTTTGCTTATTTTGTGTGTTTCTAATCATATTTGAAATTCTGCAATCTATTATCAACTTTAGGGTTAGTAATCACTTACTAGAGCTTATATATTGTTGAAGGAAAACCTAAAGTTGAATGCTTGAGATTTGAAGGTTGGTGAGGTGAGCCCACCCCCTTGAGATCCCTAAAATTCTACAAACATAACACCAATGAACCAATTAACCAAAGTTCGGACCAACAAAAGTCTGGTCGTTGGAGAACCTGAACACACCGTAGAAAAGCATAGCATTTTGGAGAAAGAAGCATCCATCAGGGAATGCCAAAGAAGACTAAGTCAAACCTTATGACATTTACTCTGAAGGATGATAATTAGAGGTGGGAATTTCTGATACAACACGAACCATCGGGGAATGCCAAAGAAGACTAAGTCAAATCTTATGACATTTACTCTGAAGGATCATCATTAGGGGTGTGAATTTCTGATACAACACAAACCTGACAAAAAACTCATAGGTCGGGTGGGAAAACCGTTTGTGGATCGAATCGTGTGTTTGAACCTTGAACTTGTTCTTCAATCTTGTAGAGACGGGTGTTTTATGAGTGAATAAACAAATAAGAACATAAAAAGCACAAAAAAACGTATTTGAAATCACTCTTGTTATGGAAACAATGTTTTGAAAATCATTAAACCTTTGTTTTGATAATACAAAAATGATTAACTTGTATTATCATGTGCTAACAATAAATGATCATATATTATATGCATGTCCCTAAATACTCAAGTTATCAAGTATGTATGATCAACAAGTTACAATGTCACAAACGACATGCAAAGCAAGATAGTAGACATTCAAACATGAATTAATTGATCAAGCTCAAGGTGAAACTGACAACATGAATATGTTGTGAAATTAGAGATATTAAAAATACATATACTAAAATAATAATAAGATTTATGAAAGTATTTTTTTTTCTATAAAAACCAAATCATTTCTCAAAAGCATTTTAGAAAAAAAAGTTTTATAAAAAATCAAAGGGTTATAAAAATGGTTTCAGAATAAATTTGAATTTCAAATTGAAATCAAGTCTTGAAGTAGGTTAGTGAGTCTTCCATTAGTGGAAGTATCTCAATATGTTTTTGTATGGAAAACATAATACTACCAAATTTGGGTAAATGTCAAAACAAAATGGGAAGTGTCACACCCCGTCTCAGGCACCCCCTGGACGTGTGCGAGCCCGATTGGTATAATTGGTTCTTTGATTTCAGAGTTTTTGTAAAACACAACAGAAGTCTTTTTAAAAGGATCGTTTCATCATTCTTTCAACCTCAAGGATTGAATTTGTAAATATCAAAACTCAGTTGGAAGACAAAAGTTTTATATTTACTTTATAAACATAGGGTTTCAAATACCCTTCTCATTTGATTACAAAACAGAGTTTGAAATCAAATACATCATAAGCCACTGTAAATAGTATAACACAGGGTTGATCAATTCCCTGGTCCTATCTCCTTTCCTTAGGATTTCACTTTACACGAGGCCTGAGAATACTACGTGCATTCCATCCTTTCTTTTCGTGGGTCAGATCTCATGTCCGCCCATATTCCTTTCTCATCATATTTTATTCATTACCTGGAAAACATTTTGAAAATAAAACGTCAACGTGAACGCTGATGAGTACGATATCTTGACATTTAAAATCATTCGGCACAAGCAAGTATTAATTTCATAATCACAACTTCATGATCAATCTACACACTCAGCAGGACCGTCCTGTTCAATCGCACCACAGTATACAATGGTAGTATGTCTTTATAACAACGAGGACTACATGTCTCCTCATGTGTTATAAAGGGAAGTACCAGTCGAAATCCGGAAATTTCACCCGAGACCCGTATCCCTTGCAAGTTTTACGTATACCTATGGCCTAAATGCTTGGTTCGTAGAAGAACGTTGAGCATTATTTCGTTAACCTTTATTTGGCCATTTTCGCAAATCAAAATGTTTGACACAAGTTTTGAAAGAGATAAAGTATTCACTTTTATTGTAGGAATGAGCCTCTAGAGTCAAAAGCTTAACGTCTAGCTTCCTAACTTGATTTCTCTAGCGTTCTGAAATTTCTACGAGCGTTTCTTACTTAACCGGGCACTACGAGGAGCGGGAATCGAACCGGGATCATCAGGAGTCGTCTACGGAAGTTCTAGAACAAGATTGGAGTGTTGAATTCGATTGTGGATGAGAGAATCGTTTGAAACGATTCAACTATTTATAGGCTGAAAGTTGGGTCTGTAGCGGACCGCTAAGCATGCGGGTGGCGGTCCGGCACCGCCCATGCTGGCGTCAGCCCTACACGTCCATCAATGATTGGACCGAACATAAGTTTGCGGCTAGCGGACCGTTACCGTGGGGCGTAGCGGTCCGCCACCCTGATACGTGGCGAATTTTGAGGGTTTTGCGGCTGGCGGATCGTTACCACCTGGCGTGGCGGTCCGCCACGAGGAGCGTGTCACAATAAGTGACCATTAGTCACTATACACGTGGCCAAACCGGATTGTTTGCTTAACCAACAAGTAGCGGACCGTTACCACGCGTGGTGGCGGTCCACCACCCAACTATTCAGGGTGGGGGTTCCTTAGCGGACCTCTACCGACCTTTGTATACCTGTAGTTGACCGTTAGGCTTGACCTTAGCGGTCCTCTAAGGTCTTAATTTTCCAAATTTCCATTTTAAACCCTGAACTTTAGCATAATTATACTTATAGTCCATAGAGTTTTACCTTTTATCAAATCTTGGACATTTTTATGGCAGGTGTTACATCCTCCGCCACCTTGTTTTAAACTCGTCCTCGAGTTTATTCAAACATGTGTGGATATTTTTTTAGCATTTTCGACTCTAGTTCCCACGTGTACTCAGGTCCACGTCTAGAGTTCCATTTCACTTTTACGATCATTAGTATCTTTCGTTTCAATCTCTTTTCTTGCCTGTTCTTGATTTGTAAAGGTTGTTCCACAAATCTTAATCTTTCATCTACCTCTACATCTTGTTGGAGCATTACCAGAGATTCATCTGCCAAACACTTGCGTAGATTTGACACATGGAACACATCGTGTACTCCATTCATTTCATCTGGTAGTTCGAGTAGATAGGCCACAGGCCCAACTCTTTTCAAGATTTTGAATGGTCCTACGAATCTAGGACTTAATTTTTCTTTCTTTCCAAATCTTATAACGCCTTTCCATGGTGAAACTTTCAACAGAACGTTGTCACCGACGTTAAATTCTACCGGCTTTCGTATCTTATCAGCATAACTCTTTTGACGATCACAAGCTGATTTCAATCTATCCTTAATTTGAATAACTTTCTCAGTTGTTTATAGGACTATTTCAGGTCCAGATAACTGATTTTCTCCTACTTCGGACCAACAGATTGGAGTTCGACATTTACGACCTTATGAGGCTTCAAAAGGAGCGGCATGTATACTCGTATAATAGCTATTCTTGTAGAAGAATTCCATTAGAGGTAAGTGGTCATCCCAACTTCCTCCAAGATCAATGACACAATCTTTTAACATATCTTCAAGAGTTTGGATTATTCTTTCGCTCTGCCCATCCGCCTGAGGATGGTAGGCAGTGCTAAGATTCAATTTGGTACCAAGAGCTTTTTGAAAACTTTGCCAGAATCGAGAAGTAAATCTACTATCTCTATCTGACACGATAGATAATAGCACACCGTGTAATATTACGATTTCATTAACGTATAATTGTGCCAGTTTATCAATACTGAACGTTTCTTTCATTGGAAGAAAATGAGCAGACTTGGTAAGTCTATCAATGATAACCCAGATAGTATCATTTCCTCAACTCGTTCGGGACAGTTTTGTAATGAAATCCATGGTTATCTGTGACACCCAGTATTTCAGGTCAAAAGCCATATTATTTTAGCACATTCATACTCCATGTTCCTAAAATATTATCTTTGACATAGTATTGTTAAGGAGTCTAGCAAAGTAAAACGTATCATACTTTAGTAATTTTAAGAATTACTAGGTCAAAAACATTTATTACTCGTAGTGTACGACCATTGGTGATTAACAAGATTTTATTCCAGTAAAGTCTAGAGACACGTTTTAATATAAAAACGTATATATTGGTGACTAAACTTTAAAACATGGACATAAAAATATTGGTTGCGTGACCTTGAGTTATTTTTTGTGTATACATGTATGATATAGTTAAAGTAATAACTATGTCGGGAATTCACTAGCAGATTATTAAAGCTAGTCAAACTACACAAGATGTAGGACATCTTAATAATTAAAGATATTAAGGCGGGTATTAATTTTGGGTAATATACCGCGTCTAAATCAATCACATCTTCATCATGATTGCTTTGCTTACACAACACTCAAGCGTCATAATCATCATGATTATGACCAAGAGTGCAATCAACCTCAAAGATCACATCACAATCATTATATCTTTGCTTATATTTCACTCCAACATCAAATCATGTTAATGATGACTTGTTGAGATCTACACTCAACCCCCGTTGTTCATCTAATCATTATATATATATATATATATATATATGTATATATACATATAAAAATATCTAGGTATATAGATAAAAAGTTTACATCAGTAAAAGTTACTACACCGGGTGTTATATCACGGGATCACCTACCAAGTTTACACTACCTTAGACCGAACTAACTAGCAATTGAGAGGTAGCTAGTGATTGGATAACACCCAAACCACCCACCCAACCACCACTTACGGCCGAGATGGCCTAGTGGGGTCACCCCACATCTCAAATCTTCCATTACTTGATTTGATGTTGCAAGAACATGTCCCTTTCATTCATGTACACACTCCAAAGTCTCATCTTCATGATGTGGTAAGACCATACCCTTTCACCTAATATGTCAAGCAAGGGTCACTATCAATCTCATCCACCATCTCCTTGCAATGATGATGGAAGACTCAACACTCAACTCCATCTTTTTCTCTTACTATATAAAGAGGTGTGTGTGGAAGAAAAACAAGAGCTTTGCTCTTGTTCTTTCTCTCTTTCTCGTCTCAAATAGCACACACACATACCCACAATTTCAAGTGCCAAGACCTAGTACTTCAAGAAGGAATCATCCTCTATCCCCCTCTCCAAAACCGAAAATGCAAACGATTCCCGTAACTCAGCTTCATGCCAGAATTTCGGTCAACTTCGGAAGACCATATCTCCTTCGTTACTTGGCCAAATCGGTCCATTCTTTTTCTAGAATGAAGCTCTATGTTAACAAAGGAGAACCCAAGTGGAATCACTCGAATCCATGGAGTATTCGACCTCTAAACAGCTGGCGCAAGAAGACCGCTCAGTGAAGGTCGAATCCGGACACCTCTTCTCATTTTTCTGTTTTGAGGTACCTACACAACTCCGAATCCAGTAATTCTTTTTCACATCTCCTCTGGTTTCAATAAACTTGATTTTAGAAGAAAACCCCAAGTCATTTGGTGTAACGAACCAAAATCCGGGTTTCGTTTTCAAATAAATAAATAAATATTTCTAATTAATATTATGGTGAAAATAATATTTTAGAAATAAGTTGAAACAAGCGGGTTTCAAGTTATTAACGGGGTTATACTAGTTTTTAACTAGTTATGAAAAGATATGGGTGAATTGGAAGTGGAAGGACCTAAAGTGTAAATTGGTAAAAATCTGCCATATTGACTAGCAAAAGTCAAAATAAACCTCATTTGTGTTGTTGAGGTCGTTTATGTTCAAGAGAAGAAAAAGAAGAAATATCAATTGAAGCTCAAATCGTGCATTTAGAGCTTGATTTGTGGGGGTTTTGGCTTGCACATCACTATCCTAACATCAAGTAAGTGATTTCTTTCCTTTGATTTCACTTTGAATGTGATATTTGGTGGGTTTTGAAGAAATCCGAGAATCGAGTATGCATGTGATGAATTAGTGTTAGATTATTGATAATCTAGCTATACTAAAGTTAAAGAATGATGATTAACATCCTAGAACCCTTTGATTATGATTTTGAAAAGTTAGGGTTCATATGGTGGAAATTGGGGGTGTTTGGATCATGATGCTAGAATAGTGAATTAATGAAGATTAAGTGTTTTTAAGATGTTAGACACTAGAACAAACACCAAATTAACTTAATAATAATTTTTGAAAGAAGAATTAGTGTTAAGATTAAGTTAATGAAACTCAAGTAGGTGAGTTTGTGGTGAAAGAGGGTGTTTGGTTATGAGAATAACCCAAACGGGTCAATTTGGGTTGGAATTGGGAAATTGAGTTGTGAACTCAATTGTAATGAAATTTTGGTATATGTTAGATTACTAAACTAGGCGAATGTGTTTAGGTAATCAAATTGCAAAGCTTGAAAGCGGTGCGGGATCTTCTAACCCGAAAGGTAAGTGCTTTTGCACTTACTTAGTTTTGATGATAAATGAGTTTTATGCAAGGTTGTAGGTATAATGTGTAAAGTTGCATAATTGTTATGTGGTATGAATGAGCATGAAATTGTATGCATAATTGAAGGAATGTAGTTATAGTATTTATACTATAATGGATATGTTGATATGGAGTTATGGTCTATGAACCATAATGGATAGAATGGATATGGAGTTATGGTCTAAGTACCATAATGGATAGATTAGTTATGGAGTTATGATCTCGTATCCTTTGGGATATGAAGTTATGGCCTACGTGCCATAATGGAAATGGAAAAGTGATAATGAAATGATGAAAGTAACTTGTAGGTGATATACAAGTGTATGAAATTCTTAATTGGCCAAATGGGTGTTAACGGGTCAAATGGGTGAAAGATGTGAAAACAAGTTGAAATCACTTGTTTGTTATGTTTAACACATTACAATGGTAATATGTTGACGAAATGATAATGTATGGAACTATAATTGACCAAATAGAGGCAAACGGGTCAAATGGGTGAAAAGGATGAAAACAAGTTGTAAATACTTGTTGGTTGTGTTTATCTCATTACTAATGGTTATAAGTTTATGTGGTTATGCAGGGAAAGCTCCGAAATAGGTCAAGGTCAATGTCCGAGCTTGGAGGGTTCTCGTATGCATTTTTAGTATTTTGAGGATTTTCGTAAAATCCTTGTAAAGTGGTGTAATTTGGCACAAAAGTTATATTTTGGTGTAATCATATGTTGTCATGATGTTTTTGGTTAAAAACCCATGTGTTGGGCAAATTTGTTGTCTTGTATTTTGGAAAAAGTTAAAAAAATGGCTAAGTGCTGAAACCTGCAGGAAACTGGAAACTTTCTGTGAAAACGGGCCCCTCGCGCTACGCGAGGGGGGTGGCATGTAAGTGTCGCGCTACGCGACGGGTAAAAAAAAAAAAAAAATTTCCTGGGTTTAAGACTTTCGCGCGTTAAAGTTTTGATTTTAAAAATGGTGTGTTTCAACTTGGTATCAGAGCAATGGTTTGAGGGATTTGGTATGGGTGGCACCAAACTCAAACCGGATGCTCTTGATATGGGGGGGGATGATACGAGAATCCAAGAAGGACTTGACTAAGACTCGGAGCTTTCGGAAATGAAAGGTTAGTAATGATTTAATAAGTGATTATGTATATATGTTGTAAATGCATATGATTGATTGAATGACAAAGTGTTATGTGTGCCGAAACTTGTCTTGTGAATTGTTATATGCATATGATAATTACAATTGGGCATGGCGTATTATTAAACATGTCTGGCCAATTTGTTTAATAAGACGAAATGTGCAAGGGACTTTATGATAACCATATAACAATGAACATTTGCAAGGATTAGGTGAAGGTGGTTATATATGTATGTATGTATATAGGTAGGTATATATATACTTAATACATATAATAGTGAATGTGTAATGGATACCTAGGGTATTGAAAGTGAAAGGGTATTAAGGTGTTTGTGGTTCATTTTCTCAGTTTAGAGATGGCAGAAGATGCAAGTAATGAACCATTGGATCCAAGAATCCAAGATATGATAAAAGAGGAAGTGGCTAAGGCCTTCGAGCAAGCCACAACCTTGTTAATGGAAGAAATGAGAGGGGCTATCAAGCTTACCCTCGAAGACGTGTTAAAGGAGAAGGAAAGGGTGCCACAGGGTTGTACCCTAAAAGAGTTTATGGTAATTAAGCCCAAGGAATATAACGGGCAAGTGGACCCGATTCTGAGCCATAGGTGGATTGTAGATATGGAGTCTAATTTTGAGACTACTAAAAGTAAGCCCGAGGATAGGGTGATGTTCAGTGTGCCTTTGTTGACTGGAAGGGCAAAGGAGTGGTTGTTGAATCTCCGCAAGGAGAGGGGTGTTTTAGGTATGACCTCCATGTCTTGGGAGGAGTTTAAGGCGGCTTTTCTGAAGTATCATTGCCCGCAAGCCGCAGTTGATAGAATGACTGAGGAGTTTCTCCTCATGAGGCAAAAGAATGAGTCAATAGATGAGTTGGCTGGAGCTTTCTTTGATCGCGCCAAGTTCTGTCCGGACGTGGTGTCGACCGAGAAGGCGAAGATTGACATATTTTATGCTATGTTGACTGTGGAATTCAGAGATAGCATATCTCCATCTTCTTTCACCACGCTTGTGGATTTGATAAACAGGTGTCGGGAAAGGGAAGTGGAGTTGAGGAGGCAAGAAGCTAGAGGAGAGAAGAGGAAAAGGGAAATTGTAGAACAAGTGGTGAGCAAGATAAAGGGCGGGAGCCCTAGTAAGAAGCCTTTTACCAAGTTCTCTTCTCGAGGATGCAAAGTTTGTGGGAAGGAGCACTATGGGGATTGTAAGAAGGGAACGTCGAATTGTTACAAGTGTGGGAAGCCGGGGCATATGGCAAATCAGTGTCCAAGCCAGATTCGTATATGCTATAATTGTTACAAGCCAGGACACCTTAGGGCGGATTGCCCGGATTTGAAGCAAGGTGGAAGTGAGAGAAAAGTTGAGATACCCAGGCCTAAGGGTAGAGCTTTCCACATATCTGCGGAGGAAGCAAAGAATGACTCGGAGGTGGTGACAGGTACATTCAAGATTAACTCTTTACCTGCACTAGTTCTTTTTGACTCGGGGGCTAGTCGTTCGTTTGTGTCTTTGAAATTTGTTAAGCATTCTTCTTTTGTAAGTAGCAAGTTAGATGAACCCTTAGAAATCGAAGCGGCTAATGATAAGAGTTTCCTTGTCTTTGACATTTTTAGAGATTGTAAGTTGAGAGCGGGGGGTGAAACGTTCTATATCGATTTAATTCCTATGTCTATGGGGGAATTTGATGTGATAGTGGGGATGGATTGGTTAGCAAGGAACAAAGCGAATATTCTATGTGGGCCTAAAGCGATACTACTCGATTCCCTATCGGGTGAGTCCATTTACATAGAAGGTGAGAAGAAAGGTAATGTAAGAATGTGCTCTTATGTAAAGGCAACCAAGTTCATGGCGCGTGGGTGCAAGGCGTTCATGGCTTGTGTTGCGATTGTGAATGAGAAAGTAAAGGACATTCGCGATGTTCCGGTTGTGAATCAGTTTGAAGATGTGTTTCCTGATGAGTTACCAGGGGTTCCTCCGGAGAGGGAAGTAGAGTTCGGGATTGATTTGATACCGGGTGCTAAACCGGTAGTTAAAGCGCCTTATAGATTGGCACCACCAGAAATGAAAGAACTCATGGAGCAATTACAAGAGTTACTTGACAAGGGTTTCATACGCCCAAGTGTTTCACCTTGGGGTGCGCCCGTTCTCTTCGTCAAAAAGAAGGATGGGAGCATGAGAATTTGTATGGATTACCGGGAGTTGAACAAGTTGACAGTGAAGAATAGGTACCCATTGCCTAGGATTGACGATCTTTTCGACCAATTGCAAGGGGCGTCATGGTTTTCTAAGATTGACTTGAAGTCCGGGTATCATCAGTTGAAAGTGAAGGAAGAGGATGTTCATAAGACAGCTTTTCGCACTCGTTACGGTCACTATGAGTTTACGGTTATGCCTTTCGGTTTGACCAACGCACCTGCGGTTTTCATGGATCTCATGAACCGGGTGTGTAGACCATTCCTTGATCGTTCGGTCATTGTGTTTATTGACGATCTTCTCATCTATTCAAGGAGCGAAGGTGATCACGCTTGTCATTTGCGTGAGATTCTTGAAGTCTTGCAAAAGGAGAAGCTTTATGCTAAATTCTCCAAGTGTGCATTTTGGTTGCGCGAGATCCAGTTCTTGGGTCATGTGATTAATGAAAGAGGAATTACCGTTGACCCATCCAAGATTATGGCGGTTAAAGAATGGTCATCACCGAAGACGCCTTCGGAGATTAGAAGTTTCTTGGGGCTAGCGGGTTATTATCGGAGGTTCATCGAAAACTTCTCTCGGATTGCTTTGCCGATGACGAAGTTGACTCGTAAGGAGACAAAGTTTGTTTGGAGTCCCGAGCAAGAATCTGCCTTGCAACTCTTGAAAGAAAAGTTGACTAAGGCGCCTGTTTTATCCTTGCCGGACGGGAACGAGGATTTTGTTGTTTATTCGGATGCCTCGCATTCGGGGTTGGGGTGTGTTTTGATGCAAAGGGGGAAAGTGATTGCCTATGCATCTAGGCAATTAAAGACTCACGAGGTGAATTACCCAACCCATGATTTAGAGCTTGCAGCCGTGGTTTTCGCGCTCAAGATTTGGAGGCATTATTTGTATGGTGCTAAGTGTACGATCTACACGGATCATAAAAGTCTCAAATATTTCTTTGACCAAAAGGACCTCAATATGAGGCAAAGACGGTGGCTTGAATTGGTTAAGGATTATGATTGTGAGATACTTTATCATCCGGGTAAAGCGAATGTTGTGGCGGATGCGCTTAGTAGAAAGTCAAGTCATTCACCTATCAAGGTGAAGTCATTCAAGATGACAATTTCATCATCTCTTATTGATGAAATCCGGGAGGCTCAAGTGTTAGCACTTGGTGGTGACTTGAAGAAAGAGCGGATGGTTGCTTATGTTGATAAGCTTGGTGAAAATAGCATGGGTTTGAAGACATGCTTTGATAGAATTTGGATACCTAGGTTGTCAAGTGTCTTGACAACTATTCTTGACGAGGCGCATAAATCCAAATATTCTATCCATCCGGGGGCCACGAAGATGTTTTATGATTTGAGGTGTCATTTTTGGTGGCCGGGTATGAGGCGTGATGTTGTTAAGTATGTTGAGAGGTGTCTCACGTGCTTAAGAGTAAAGGCGGAGCACCAAAAGCCGTATGGAAAGCTTCAACCGCTTGAAATACCGCTTTGGAAATGGGAAAATATAACCATGGATTTGATCACTAAACTACCAAAGACTCGAAAGCGTTATGATGCGATATGGGTAGTAGTGGATCGGTTGACGAAGAGTGCACATTTCCTTCCTATAAAGGAAACGTATTCTTCGGATAGATTGGCGGAAATGTATGTGAAAGAAATTGTGTCACGCCATGGGGTGCCGGTGTCGATTATATCGGACCGGGATACGAGATTCACTTCTCGTTTTTGGAAGAAATTCCATGAGGATATGGGGAAAAGGTTGAACCTCAGCACCGCTTATCATCCACAAACAAATGGGCAAAGCGAGCGTACGATTCAAACGCTCGAGGATATGTTACGCGCGTGTGCTTTGGATTTTGGTGGTAGTTGGGACGACCATTTACCGTTGGCGGAATTCTCTTACAACAATAGTTACCATTCTAGTATTGGTATGCCGCCTTTTGAGGCATTGTATGGGAGAAAGTGTCGAACACCCGTGTGTTGGGGTGAGATTGGTCAACGGGAGCTTGGTAGTGTCGAAGTGGTCAAGGAAACTAATGATAGTATTGACCAAATTAGAGCACGCTTGAAGGCGGCTCAAGATCGCCAAAAATCTTATGCGGATAATAGGAAGCGGGCGATTGAGTTTCAAGTGGGGGACTTTGTGCTTTTGAAAGTCTCTCCTTGGAAAGGGGTGATACGGTTTAGGAAACGGGGGAAGTTAAGTCCTCGTTTCATCGGGCCGTTTAAGGTGATAGCAAAGGTGGGTACGGTAGCTTATCGATTGGAGTTACCGGAGGGACTAAGTAGACTTCATAACACGTTCCATGTGTCTCATTTGCGGAAATGTTTGGCGGATGAATCTACTTTTGTCCCTTTGGACGATATCGAATTGGATGAAAAGTTGAATTATGTTGAGGAACCGGTGGCAATCTTGGATAGAAAAGTGAAGCGTTTGCGCAATAAAGAGATTACCCAAGTTTTGGTGAGGTGGAAACATAGAAAGGGAGCGGAAATGACTTGGGAAACCGAGGAAGAAATGCTTAAACATTATCCGAACCTTTTTATGTGAAGTCGGGTTTCGGGGACGAAACCCAAATAAGGGGAGGTGATTTGTAACGAACCAAAATCCGGGTTTCGTTTTCAAATAAATAAATAAATATTTCTAATTAATATTATGGTGAAAATAATATTTTAGAAATAAGTTGAAACAAGCGGGTTTCAAGTTATTAACGGGGTTATACTAGTTTTTAACTAGTTATGAAAAGATATGGGTGAATTGGAAGTGGAAGGACCTAAAGTGTAAATTGGTAAAAATCTGCCATATTGACTAGCAAAAGTCAAAATAAACCTCATTTGTGTTGTTGAGGTCGTTTATGTTCAAGAGAAGAAAAAGGAGAAATCTCAATTGAAGCTCAAATCGTGCATTTAGAGCTTGATTTGTGGGGGTTTTGGCTTGCACATCACTCTCCTAACATCAAGTAAGTGATTTCTTTCCTTTGATTTCACTTTGAATGTGATATTTGGTGGGTTTTGAAGAAATCCGAGAATCGAGTATGCATGTGATGAATTAGTGTTAGATTATTGATAATCTAGCTATACTAAAGTTAAAGAATGATGATTAACATCCTAGAACCCTTTGATTATGATTTTGAAAAGTTAGGGTTCATATGGTGGAAATTGGGGGTGTTTGGATCATGATGCTAGAATAGTGAATTAATGAAGATTAAGTGTTTTTAAGATGTTAAACACTAGAACAAACACCAAATTAACTTAATAATAATTTTTGAAAGAAGAATTAGTGTTAAGATTAAGTTAATGAAACTCAAGTAGGTGAGTTTGTGGTGAAAGAGGGTGTTTAGTTATGAGGATAACCCAAACGGGTCAATTTGGGTTGGAATTGGGAAATTGAGTTGTGAACTCAATTGTAATGAAATTTTGGTATATGTTAGATTACTAAACTAGGCGAATGTGTTTAGGTAATCAAATTGCAAAGCTTGAAAGCGGTGCGGGATCTTCTAACCCGAAAGGTAAGTGCTTTTGCACTTACTTAGTTTTGATGATAAATGAGTTTTATGCAAGGTTGTAGGTATAATGTGTAAAGTTGCATAATTGTTATGTGGTATGAATGAGCATGAAATTGTATGCATAATTGAAGGAATGTAGTTATAGTATTTATACTATAATGGATATGTTGATATGGAGTTATGGTCTATGAACCATAATGGATAGAATGGATATGGAGTTATGGTCTAAGTACCATAATGGATAGATTAGTTATGGAGTTATGATCTCGTATCCTTTGGGATATGAAGTTATGGCCTACGTGCCATAATGGAAATGGAAAAGTGATAATGAAATGATGAAAGTAACTTGTAGGTGATATACAAGTGTATGAAATTCTTAATTGGCCAAATGGGTGTTAACGGGTCAAATGGGTGAAAGGTGTGAAAACAAGTTGAAATCACTTGTTTGTTATGTTTAACACATTACAATGGTAATATGTTGACGAAATGATAATGTATGGAACTATAATTGACCAAATAGAGGCAAACGGGTCAAATGGGTGAAAAGGATGAAAACAAGTTGTAAATACTTGTTGGTTGTGTTTATCTCATTACTAATGGTTATAAGTTTATGTGGTTATGCAGGGAAAGCTCCGAAATAGGTCAAGGTCAACGTTCGAGCTTGGAGGGTTCTCGTATGCATTTTTAGTATTTTGAGGATTTTCGTAAAATCCTTGTAAAGTGGTGTAATTTGGCACAAAAGTTATATTTTGGTGTAATCATATGTTGTCATGATGTTTTTGGTCAAAAACCCATGTGTTGGGCAAATTTGTTGTCTTGTATTTTGGAAAAAGTTGAAAAAATGGCTAAGTGCTGAAACCTGCAGGAAACTGGAAACTTTCTGTGAAAACGGGCCCCTCGCGCTACGCGAGGGGGGTGGCATGTAAGTGTCGCGCTACGCGACGGGTAAAAAAAAATAAAAAAAATTCTTGGGTTTAAGACTTCCGCGCGTTAAAGTTTTGATTTTAAAAATGGTGTGTTTCATTTGGTCTTCTAAAACCATCTAAAAGTCTATTCGAAGTACGCCTAAAAATCTGAGTCTTCAAGGACGAAATAAAACATAAAAGTCTTGATGAGTTTTGGAGTTATTTCTTCATAAGTCATGTTTGAGTACATATATTTATACACGTACATGTTCATACATAAAATACCAAACTACAAGGACCATGGACAAGACAAGGACACATCAAAAATAAACTACATATATACATACTATCACATAAAATAACACTTGGATGATGGTGTTCCTCATAAACCCTTCATTCCATTCATGTGTTATGTTGAATGATACATGTTCGTGAAGTTATATGATCATGTGTGACTTACCTGGCAAGACCCGAGGTAGTGTCCTATGATTCAAGAAGACATACGAACGATTATCATCAACATATGAACGTGAAAGGTGTTACTAAAAGTATATGTTTATGGATAAAATTATGATATATATGTGTTGATGTACGGTTTTGGTTAAATCATGGAAATGTTCTAGGAATTAAAGATTAGTATCCTAATATGAACATTGGATATATGTACATGGAACATATGAAGAGATTCGGTTAAAAATAAATAATCACGTGACATCGTGGAACATAAGTGAATATATTTTAAGTTACAAAAATAATATTTATTTTTGATACACCTAATAAGTCACCAATAGGGAAACATATTATTTTCTCGAAAAATATGTAAGCGTCTAGACTGGAATAATAATCACCAACGAGTCGTAAATAAAAACACTATTTTTACTTAACAAAGGCGTACTTAACGGGATTTGTTAAGTCGGATGAACAACTTACGTATAAGACGGGTAGTTTTAACACATTAGTACCCTTGTGTGATTAGGGTACGGATAGACAAGAACTAGCACAAGTTTGTTTGCTAGGATTTCATCGAACACAAGGTGAGTCTCACGGCCCCATTTTACTTATTTTCCTTTTGGGGGAGATTACATGCATACTTACATTTTCATTGGACACAACCACATCTATATGATTTCACATATTACATAAGCAGTTTACTTACCGTACTAAGTCCCCTCACAACTGGACCGTTAGTTCTTTCACAAAGCGTGGTGATTATGGATAGTACTATCGGGTTTGACAACCCCCACCCGAGTTAGTCGCGCTAACTTTGATTGTAGGTCAAAACGGGTGCATCATTAGCCTAAACACCCCCATGTATTCGGTAGGCATGGGTAGGGGCATGGGATTACAGTTACATTTACAGTTACAGTCTAGCTTCGGTTTCGGTGTGCTTATGGTAATATTGTAGCATTGTCTGTACAACAATCAACTCATAGAAAGTCTTGTGGTCCATTACAACAATTTACTTTTACAATTAAAACCTGTGAACTCACCAACATTATTTGTTGACCCGTTTACGAATGTATTCTCAGGTAATTGATATTGCTTGGAAGTTAGCTGCATACTTGCATGGAGTCGCATTTCCACTTAGGGACACAATTACTTTTGGACATTTAGCATTACCAAATGTCGTATTTTGAAACTATTATTACTTCCACATTTGCTTCCGAACTAAAAATTGTAAAACAATTATGTATTTTGAAATGATTTACTATGTATGATTTTCAAACCACTTAGTGGTCGTTCGATGTAATCGGTGACGATGATTTCCATGACCGTCATGCCCCGCGGTAGCTACCGCCGTGGTTGGGGGTGTGACATTATCATTTCCCATTTCCAGACTGTAATTTCAAGTTGCTGTAACAGACCATATGGCTTTTGGTGTTCAGCCTTAACTTGAGAACATGTTAAACATTTTGCATCATAGATAGCGATATGCTTTTTCATTCCTATCTACTAGTAATTGGCTTTTAGGTTTTTGTACATCTTATCGCTTCCGGGATGCATCGTATATTTAGATTTATGGGCTTCCTCAAGAATTTCTTCACAAGTATTCCAATAGATAGGAACCCAAATTCTCTTATTCATTCTAAGAATTTCGTCATCTCCTTTAATCAATTGATCAATCATACCTCCCAATCCTTCTTTCTCAGGGTTGGGTTCTTGTAAAGCAAGTTTCTGAGATTCCTTAATACGAGTAATAAGATCGATTTGGAGATCGAGTCTTAAGGCATGAACTCGTTTAGGTTTCTCGTGTTCCTTTCTGCTTAAGGCATCAGCAACAACATTGGCTTTTCCTTCATGATAACAGATTTCGCAATCGTAATCATTCAGACATTCCATCCAACATCTTTGCCTCATATTCAGTTTCTTCTGACTGGATATATACTTTAGGCTTTTGTGATCAGTGAACACGGTGAATTTGACTCCATATAGATAGTGCCTCCATAATTTCAGTGCAAATATTATGGCGCCCAACTCTAAGTCATGAGTCATATAATTCTTTTGATGAGTTTTTAATTGACGAGAAGCATAAGCAATAACTTTGCTTCCTTGCATTAACACACAACCAAAGCCAGTGTGTGAAGCATCACAGTATACTGAGAAGCCTTCATTTCCATCTGGAAGAGCCAGTATGGGTGCTTGAGTCAGTTTCTGTTTCAGAGTTTCAAAAGCTTCAGATTGCTTAGGACCCCATTCATACTTGACTGACTTGCGGGTCAGAGAAGTTAATGGTACAACAATTCGAGAGAAAACTTTGATAAACCTCCGATAGTAACCAGCTAGACCGAGGAAACTATGGACTTCAGTTGGTGACTTCGGGATTTCCTATTTGGATATAGCTTCGATTTTAACAGGATCTACTTGAATACCATTGGCATTGATCACATGACCAAGGAATTGAACTCCTGACAGCCAGAATTCACATTTTGAGAACTTAGCATATAACTTTTCTGTTCTCATGATTTCAAGTAGGATTTTCAATTGATTAGCATGCTCTTCCTTACTTTTGGAATAGATAATGATATCGCCAATGAACACAATAACGAATTTATCTAAGTAAGGTTTGCAGACTCGATTCATCATATCCATGAATGCTGCTAGTGTATTAGTAAGTCCAAATGGCATTACCGTGAACTCATAATGACCATATCGAGTTTTGAAAGCAGTTTTGGGAATGTCTTCTTCCTGGACTTTCAATTGATGATAACCAGAACGAAGATCAATCTTAGAAAAGCAACGAGCTCCTTGGAGTTGATCGAAAAGATCATCGATTCGAGGGAGTGGATAACGATTCTCTATCGTAACTTTGTTTAGCTCTCGATATTCAATACACATACGCATTGATCTATCTTTCTTCTTAACAAACAACATTGGAGCATTCGAAGGTGATGAGCTTGGTCTTATAAATCCTTTTTCCAGTAATTCGTCTAATTGCTTCTTCAATTCTGCCATTTCATTTGGAGCAAATCTGTACGAGGCTTTAGCAATAGGTGTTGTACCGGGTACAAGATTTATTCTAAACTACACTTCTCTTTCGGGTGGAATCCCAGGTAGTTCATCAGAAAAGACATCAGGGAATTCAGCCACAACCGACACATTTTCAATCTTCGTTTTTGTGTCGGTGGTTATAGAAACAAGGAATGCTAGGCATCCTTTTCTTAAGTATTTTGTGGCTTTTAACAAAGAAATTATTCCAACAGAGTTGGATAATTTATCACTGTTGATCGTAATAATATTGCCTTTTGGCAAACGAAGTTCTATTGCCTTTTTATCACATAGGATACAGCCTTGGTTAGAGGTTAACCAATCCATTCCTAAGACAATGTTGAAACCTGTCAAAGTCATTGGCAACAGTTTTGCAGGTATAACATGTCCTGATAATGTGATATGACAATCATCGAGGATTTCAGAAATTTGGACGAGGTCAGCATTGGCAGTTTCTACCACGTATTTCTTGGAACTAATTACACGGATGGTCCCTGTGGTTTGGCCAAATTACGTATTTGGTCCAAAACTTTGAAAATTACGGATTTAGTCCAATATAGTTTGATTTTGTTTCACTGATAGTCACTGAAGTGGATGGGGGTTAAGTTTTTCTGTTAAATGGGGTGAAATGACTAAAATACCCTCAACTACAATAAATAAAAAACAAAACCTAAATTAAATAACCACCCCACCCATCTTTCTCTCTCTAAACAGACCACCATCTCCATCTGCCCTCTTTCTCCACCATTGAATTCACCTGCACATGGACAACACACATGAACAAAATGATGCCTCATGAGTCATGACCAGATATCCAACTTCACACTGTCGTACCCTTTCTTTGCTAAAGTCTCCGGCGCCACGTAAACAGGAGTCACACATGTTATCTTCCATTCAACGATCTGAATATTATGGTGATGTATCGGAAAATATACGTCGGCGAGTTTGGAGTTCCCCGGTGGACGTCACCGGATCTCAAACGGCTTTTATCGCGTCTCCTGAATACAGATCCTAAAACGAGAATTGTCGTCAACGAAATTATCACCAATCCGGGGCTCAGAATCGGTTACAAAGAGGTCGTATTTCATCACGATTATCTGGTATCCTAGTTTTTTTTTAGCAGAGTCACATGTAAAATTGGTCAAAAATCTTCTTATGTGGCTTATATAGATTTTCCCCACATATTTTGTTGATGCCATGTATAAATTCCAATATCCCATTTTCAAATTACCATCTCAAAATTCAATTTGTGACGAAACCCACGTGATTTTGTTTATGAGGGATGTTGTGATTTGTTTGCCGAAGAGTGGAACGCGATGAAGAAGTTCCATGATGGTGTCAGTTTTGGCGTGAGCGGGTCTCCGGAAAAGCAAATATCGAAGGAGTTTAAATAGTAGACAGACTCCATTGTTGAAGACCTGCTGGAGGGAGAATGGTTGCAGTGGATGTGGTGGTTGCGATGACCGGCCGGACATAAAAGAAGATGAAGCTGTAAACAAAAAGTGAGGTTTATGTCAGGCAAAATCCTCACTCCTTGCAATCTTTGGTGGGTGATGGCTGCCGGAATTTTAGGGGCCGACGTTGGTGATTGTGTCGAACAAGAAGACAAACGGAGAGGGGCTGGGGGTTCGAAGCCCTAGCTGGGTGGGTGGGGGTGGTTATTTAATTTAGGTTTTGCTTTTTTATTTAATTTATTATTGTAATTTTTTGTTTATTTTAGTTGAGGGTATTTTAGTCTTTTCATATCCACTTAACAGAAAAACTTAACCCCCATATACTCTAGGGACCGTGGATGCAACAAAGTCAAACTATGTTGGACAAAATCCGTAATTTTCAAAGTTATGGACCAAATCCGTAATTTGATCAAACCACAGGGACCATCCGTGTAATTAGTTCTATTTCTTGTCTAATTTAGCTAGAGTTTTATTTAACAGTCTACAGAATCTATGATCTATAAAACTTTGGTTTGCACCAGAGTCAAATAAAACTCGAGCATAAATATCATCAACAAGAAATGTACCCGTAATAACATAGGTCATACCTGCTGCTTTATGAGTATTGAGAACGAATGCCCGTGCATTCTTCTTCAATCCTTCAGCTGCTTTGGGACTTGTCCCTTCGGTTTTCTTCAACTTAGGACAGTTTGTTTTGATATGGCCAACTTCACCACAACCATAACAAGTAATTGGCTTTTTCCTATAACAATCTTAGATTTTATGTCAGGACATTTTGCAAAAGTTGCAATAGGGTCCAGATCGACATTGTCCCAAGTGCCTTCTTCTTCTTCACTTTGGACACTTAGGGATGGAAGATTTGTTATTCCGAAGAGTAAAATTGAATTTATTGGATCCACTCGGGCCTTGCCCAGCTATTTCCTTCTTTTTCTTTCCTTCTTCTTGATTTCAAATCAAGCTGGTTGTTAATGATGCCCCCAGATCCATGGCATCATCAAGATTTTCACAATTTGTGACTTTTACCATGTTGCGGATTTCTCCAATCAAACACTAAATGTAACGTTTGATCAGATTGGATTCAGGGGTAGCAAGATGAGGAACTATTCGGGCGTATTCCAGGAGTTTGGTAGCATACTCCTGATGATTTGTTACAATCATGCTCAAGCTTAGAAATTTTCCTTCAATCTGTTCCCGTTCATTCTAGGGAACATATTTCTTTTCAACCCTTGTCTTAAAGGCATTCCAACCCGTTGCATAGGCTGCATCTCTGCCTTTGGCAGAAATGATGTTGTTCCACCATTCCAGAGCTTGATCTTTGAATAGATTGGAGGAATACAGAACCTTATCTTCCTCAGCACACTTGTTGATTGCTAGCACAGACTCGGTCTTCTCTATCCACCTCAATATGGCTATTCCTCCCTCATTCCCAGAGAAGTTGAAAGGTTTGCAATCTTGAAATATTTTGTAAGTACAATCGACTACCTTCATCTTATTGGCTATAGGACCATAATTATTACCCATACTCCCGCCTTCAGAGGAGTTATGGTAATATTCTTCCCTTTCAGTCTTTTTAGACTTATGAGATACAGAACCCTTTGGTTCCAGAGTAACAGGTTTTGATTGAGTAACCGTCCGAGTTTTTAGGGAATGAATATATTGAGGAATTGGAGGTTGAACAAATACTCTATCCGCTTGTCTCTTTTCAAGCTCAATAAAGATCAATGGAAGGGAATCTTTGATTCCTTCTGTGATCATCTTCTGGAGTCCAGCACGAGAATTATTATTTTTAGCAGCATTATCAATTACTGCTTACTTTTTCTTGCCTATCGTATTTTGATATGGTCCAGTTTGTTTTGACATACTATCAAGAAAACAATATTTGAATTAAAACGAAACTTTTTATTGATAAATTTTTACAAGAAGAAATATACATATAAAAATTATTGTTTCTAAAAGTTTCTAAAATTCTTTTCTTCCAAAGCTTGAACTAAAAGAGCATTCCGAGCTTTTAGTTCAGCCTTTTCTCTTTCTAGTTCAACTATTCGGTTTAACTGCATTTGCTCTCTTTCATTTCCTGACGCATTCTCATTTATATGCGGAGCAGGAATATGAATCGTCTCATAGTAAGGAACATAAGGTATATTGGAATCATCACTTTCTTCTTTTTCAGGATCACATTTATTTTCATAAGGAATTTCGGCGTATCTTTCATGAAAATTTTGTGAGTAATCGGGAGTAATATTATAGCTTCTAGCAGTTGGAGCAGAATGAAAACTTATAGAAGGATTATAGGGAACACTAGGGTTTCCTATTTCTCCAAGGCTTTTGAAAGTAGAACTTTCAGTTTCCTCATTAAGTTCTATAGTTGTTTCATTCGTTTTACGGTCAAAGTAACTAGTAGGAGCGAATTTACGAAGAAAGCTAGGACCTTTGCCTTTTCCAACCATTCTGAAATTTAAAACGAAAGTTATATTATTAAAAATATATTACAATACAAGAATCGAAGTACAATAGGATTTAGTCTTTCATCAACTCTTTCCATACTCGTACACCTGTTTTCCATAAAATTTGGTTCTGGCCTTATCCCTGATTTTCTCTCTTGTTATCTCATCCGTTTGGCGTAACGAACGATCTAGACATTTGATATGGGAAGAAGGCATACTATATTTGTAACCGTATTTAGGAGGAGGTTCACGAATACCCATCAACATATCATTATAAGCATGATGATATTCTGGTGATGATTGAAAATAGGCTTGGTAGGGACCTACATAAGTTGGTTCGGGGAACACATATGGATCATACATGACCGGGGATTCAGAGTTATGGGATTGATAATCAGAACTATTTGAAACAAGGTATTAAAAGGATAATCATTAGGATTTTCATAAGCAACTTGATAATGGGAGTCTTGAGAAGGATCTTCTTCTGATGATTGGTTCTGACTGGATTATGCTTCATTTTCTTGCATAGATTGAGCAGCAATATTCCAATTATTGAAGTCTGATCCGGCATCCATCCATTGGCTGAAAGAGTTTTGGGATTGTGGGTGATATTCAGGAGAATTAGGAAGTATAGCAAACGGGTCGTTATTATAGTAAGGTGAACATACAGGATTCTGTTGTGAACCTAACGGATGTTATTCCGGATATTCTTTCTTAATAAGACGATTAGGATCGTAATATGGAACAATATTTCCTCCAGACATCTGCAATCTTAATATATTAGTACTTATCTTTTATTAATTTAGGCAAGACTTAGAGACTAAAGCAAGTATCTTAATCTTAACTAAAGATCTACAAGGATGGTTATCTTTCTAGAGTAGTACCTCTAACGGATATGTTCCCAGGTAAGAGCGACGGGTCTAGGAGAGATTTATACACCGCTCTTTCCTTACACAGAACACTTCCGTTTGTCAGATAACTACATACCGGTCAGAATGTCACCTTGTTTTCTTATTTTAAAAGCATTAATGGTTGAAGCTTAGATACTAGATCCAAATATCTAATTCGCTAAAAACTGTGGCTCTGAAACCAACCTGTCACACCCGCCTCAGGCACCCCCTGGACGTGTGTGAGCCCGATTGGTATCATTGGTCCTTTGATTTCAGAGTTTTTGTAAAACACAGCGGAAGTCTTTTTGAAAGGATCGTTTTATCATTCTTTCAACCTCAAATGTTGTATTTGTAAATATCAAAACTCATTTGGAAGATAAAAGTTTTATATTTAATTTATAAACATAGGGTTTCAAATACCCTTCTCATTTCATTACAAAAGAGAGTTTGAAATCAAATACATCATAAGCCACTGGAAATAGTACAAAACAGGGTTGATCAATTCCCTGGTCCTATCTCCTTTTCTTAGGATTTCTCTTTACACGAGGCATGAGAATCCTACGTGCATTCCATCCTTTCTTTTCCTGGGTCAGATCTCATGTCTGCCCATATTCCTTTCTCATCATATTTTATTCATTACCTGAAAACATTTTGAAAATAAAACGTAAGCGCGAACGCCGGCGAATACAATATCTTGACATTTAAAATCAGTTGGCACAAACAAGTATTAATTTCATTATCACAACTTCATGTTCAATCTACACACTCAACAGAACCGTCCTGTTCAATCGCACCACAGTATACACTGGTGGTATGTCTTTATAACAACGGGGACTCTATGTCTCCTCACTTGTTATAAAGAGAAGTACCAACCGCAATCCGGGAATTTCACCCGAGACCCGTGTATCCTTTGCAAGTTTTACGTATACCTATGGCCTGAATGCTTGGTTCGTAGAAGAACGTTGAGCATTATTTAGTTAACCTTTATTTGGCCATTTTTGCAAATCAAAATGTTTAAAGTTTTAAAAGAGATAAAGTATTCACTTTTGTTGTAGGAATGAGCCTCTAGAGTCAAAAGCTTAACGTCTAGCTTCTTAACTTGATTTCTCTAGCGTTCCAACCTTTCTACGAGCGTTTCTTGCTTAACCGGGCACTACGAGGAGCGAGAATCGAATCTGGATCTTCGGGAGTTGTCTACAGAAGTTCTGGAACAATATTGGAGTGTTGAATTCGATTGTTGGATGAGAGAATCATTTGAAACGATTCAACTATTTATAGGCTGAAAGTTGGGTCCGTAGCGGACCGCTAAGCAGAAGGGTGGCGGTCCGCCACCGCCCATGCTGGCGTCAGCCCTACACGTCCATCATTGATTGGACCGAACATAAGTTTGCGGCTAGCGGACCGTTACCGTGGGGAGTAACGGTCCGACACCCTGATACGTGGCGAATTCTGAGGGTTTTGTGGTTAGCGGACCGTTACCACCTGGCGTGGCGGTCCGCCACGAGCACGCGTGTCACAATAAGTGACCATTAGTCACTATACACATGGCCAACCCGGATTGTTTGCTTAACCAACAAGTAGCGGACTGTTACCACATGTGGTGGCAGTCCGCCACCCAACTATTCAGGGTGGGGGTTCCTTAGCGGACCTCTACCGACCTTTGTATACCCATAGCGGGCCGTTAAGCTTGACCTTAGCGGTCCGCTAAGGTCTTAATTTTCCAAATTTCATTTTAAACCCTAAACTTTAGTATAATTATACTTATAGTCCCTAGGGTTTTACCTTTTATCAAATCTTGGACATTTTTATGGCAGGTGTTACAGGAAGGCATCTCCTTTGCTTTACAAAATATAAAAGACAGTCTTACCATTTGTGTGAAAATCTTATATTTTGAGTAATGAGTCAAATGAATCAATTGGTAAAGTTTAAATCGGATTTACATAAATGGAAATGACTTTGGAGTGTAAAATTGGACAAACCCCAACGTTCAAAATTTGTACCAAAAAATGGACCGAGGGTCACCTGTCGATTGGCGGTCGTCTATGACCTGTCTGACTCCTTCACGTTTAGTTTTCAAATTTTGCCTATAAGTTGAAACCGTGTCCAACTTTTACACTCATCCTTTTTTATATAACACTTTCAAATATATCTCTCTCCAATCTTAATCCTATACTAACATCTTTTAAGAGAGATAAAAAGATCAAGTGAAGATCAAAGAGCAAAATAGAAGATGTTGTGCTTCAACTTTCATCATCTACGCCATTCTTGTGCTTGTGACTTTGTGGTAGTGTGTTACCACTTTATTGTTAGATATTTTGTAACGGGCACTCGTACACTTGTGTGTGTGAGTTAGTTGATATCATCACTATCTTGATATATTGTATAATTGGGTTGGGTGACACTAGGGAAAATCTCATAAATGATGACTGATGTGACATCATTTATACATATTTTACATACATAATAATCCTACATTATGGTACTAATTAAATAATAACCTTTCAATTTATGCTTAAAACACTTATATTTTGTAATTGCAGGTTATTCGGTGTTGAAAATATAAATCAAGCTAAAATCTATTAAAAACACCAAGAATTCAAGCTTCTAGAAGATTCATTCCCGAGCATTGACCCTCAAGAAGTCAAAGTTGGGTAACAAGAGTCAACAATGAGCTAAAAGACAAAGCTGGAAGAAAGTTGAGGGTTGTACGGCCGTGCATCCCAATGCACGGTCGTGCATTGCCCTTTCTTCTCCTCCACGGCCCAGTATTGTAATCTCTGTACCCTGTCTGATTCCCTAAGCCTTTGCATGACCGTGCAACCTATTACACGGCCGTGCATTGCACATTTTGAGGCATATAAATAGGAAGCTTGAGTTCTTCATTTGACACAGTCATTCAGACCTCAAGAACACTCAAGAAGAGAGTATTCTCGTAGTTAGAGTAGAGGGGCTATTCCTCCTTGTTCCATAATAGGGGAGCCCAAGAAACTCATCATTACGCTAGTCGTTATGGCTATTCGTGACTAAAACTTTTTTGTATTGTTAGGGTGAAGATTATGTTTAGTGCATGTTAATGTTTAATGTATAAATAAGAGATATGTTTATGTAAATAACTAATTAAGAAAACCTTAAAAAGCGTCATTTCTTTTCTATTTCCGTTTCTCTTCCGTTCCATTTCCGTTTCTCTCCGTTCCATTTGACTGCGCCTTTCCTCCCGTCTACCCTCCCACCTCCGCCGTCAAAGCGTCTACCCTTATTCCAATTCTTGCCGTCTATAACCACCGTCTACAACCTCTTATTCTGTTTCTTGCTGCTACCGCCGTCTACAACCTCTTATTCCGTTCCTTTTCTGTTCCAAACGGCGTCGTCTCTGCCTTTCCAAGTCCCTTTTCCATCGTCTCTTTTCCGTTCCAAACGGCACCGTTCTCTGCCTTTCCAAGTCCCTTTTCCGTCGATTGATTCAACATTCGCGTCTTTTCTCCAATATAACCGCCATAATATCCGTCAATCGCTACCATACCATACCTATAAATACATCTTCACATCCACCAAATTCTCCTTACTCCCAATCCCATTTTTACCCTGCATAATAGGCCGACATCCTTCATCCAGACTATATTTCATTAATGAAGGAGATGGAGTAGTTTTCTGATTTTGAATCTTTGATGTTCCAGTCTAACAAGACGGATCTGAACTCGACGAAAAATGATTGTAGAGATTGTAGACGGCCTCCGGTGATATTGCAGACGGTTTCCACAGTCCCGATCTACCTTCCGTTGCATGTGGTTTTCTCACGGTAAAGAAGAGATGGTCAGATTGGGAAGGGCGGTGTTGGTGATTTGAAGTTGAAGATGAAATGAAGAAGAGAAAATGGAATTTATTTGATGTGCTAAAAAATAATGTAAAAAATCCACCTGACGACCCTCCCGACGTAAGAATAATAATTTGGTTCCGTTTTCCAAATTATGTTAAAAACACATAAAATGATAAAAAAAAATGTCTTTAAAAGTTTTTAAACGAAAAAATACGATCTACAAAAAAACAATAGTTTAATATGTATTAAGCTAAAGAATCTTCATTTTTTTATGTATTTTCTATTTATTCTCCTGATCAAAACTATTAACGAAATGACAAGTTATCGAGGTATATGTATTTTTATTGTGTTCAACTATTATTGTAAGTAAAAAATTATGACATATTATTCTTTACTGTTATTTATTCTTTTAATAGGAAAAATCGTATTCACACCTTTATATATTTTTATTATGTTCAACTATGATTTTGAATTGTTCTTTTTTATAAATTAACGTAAGTGTGTTTTGTTTCTTTTGTTTTTAGTTTTTAAAAATCATTTCTGAAACTTTCAAACAAATATAGGTTGTTGTTTGCTATAATTTTTGTTCCGGCCGCAACGCACCGTGGCACAAATACTAGTTCGTTTTTAAAAACCATCTTTCGGTGAGCTTTTATTATTTTCTAAATCTGTCTTTATACTTATAAGTGTCTTGATTTTAAAGAATAAGATAATAAAACCCTTTTTAATCAAACTTTCTTTGAAACTCGTATGTCTTTATACGAGCAGTGATTGATAAGCCAAGGCTTGATCTATACTTTTAAGATCGTACGTCTTTATACGAGATTATTATGCGACCAAGAATTGGTGAACTCATGTTGAGAACGATACGTCTTTATACTTGAGCCCATTGTTACACCGCCTCCCGGTGAGCAAAATATAATCACTTAAACTTTAATATAAAGCATTTTGAGTCCGATGTCTTAAACCAACCAGGAGATGACAATTCGATAGGTTGAGGATAATTGTTGTCCTTAACGGGAGGCATTACCACTTTTTAAATAATATAATTTGTGAATCAAATGTAGTGAGGAAGAGGCTATAGCGGTGAATCGGGTCACAAGTTAACGTAATTATCATTTTATAAATTTAAAACCTGATCTTGTGAAATCATCCTAAAAATATATTTATTATATTTTATATACTTATCACACTACATCAATGACCGTCATTCTCTCAATATCGTTTGCACTAACTGTGGTGACTAGTTCAGATGATAGGCGCGATAGTAACTAAAGTTTTACGGCTTGGTAGCAAATTTAGTTTTTTACTCTAACTGTGTTCTTCAATACCAAATTAGTTTCGACAATAACTTAAGCTCTTCACTACCAACTCTTTTTTAGTACCAACTCATTATTCGGGCGGTATTCGATGTCTTTGGTGGTGGTTTACACTAACTCACTCATCGACACTAACTGAGTTATTTGATGTCAGTTGCCTTCATTCTTCGGTACTAAGTTGCCTTGCATTGGTGGAAACAACATAGGTCTTCATGCACTCACTATTGAATTACTTTAAGATTCCTAAGCGGTCTATTACCACATTTTTCATCTAAATAAATTTATACAATTTCAGACCTAATAAATGGATCACTTTCTGTATAACCAAGACATTAACATACTAATGATGGATGGAACGCACATGGATCCGGAAAGATTGGCGACGCACATGAAATTATGTGAAAAAATAAGAAAAAGCATAACTTATTGGTTATGTAAATTTTTAATCTTTAGGTTATGTAATTTTTAATTTATAGATTATGAAATTTTTAATTTTTAGTTAATGTAATTTTTAACTTTTAGTTTATCTAATTTTTTTTATTTTCGTTGTAGGTGCTCTTATGGTTACACAAAGTCAAATTAGACCATGACAAGTCATTTAGGTGTTAGAGTCATACTTATTGGACCTTGCAATGCGTTAGTAAGTTGATTACATAAAGTCACATTAGGCTATAGCAAATCATTTTGGTGTTAAAGACATACTTATGATAACTATTATACTAATCGGTCTTAATGAGCCTTGTAATACATTAGTGACTGGTTTTTGGTTACATGGAATAACATTAGGATATAACAAGTCATTTTCATGTTAAAGACATTGTTTGATGACTAGTACTCTAATGTGAAATTTGTTAATGACATGATTTTGGTTACATAAAGTCACATTACCATATCTAGAATGGTATTTTGGTGTTATACGTCCAAATCTTACTAAAAAAAATTCAAGACCACACAATACCATGTGTATTCCCGAGCTCGATTCCACTCAAAGGATTTTTGTAAGAAGGGACACTTGTGAGCTAGAAATAAACTTATGCCAACGACGTGCACATCTTCCGAGCACATTGGAAGTCTGGACCAACACACACGAGGCTGCCACATATAAAAATGAGGACTTCAAGACTACTAGTGTTCGATTTTCATTCGAAGATCACTAATTCCAACATCCAAGAACACCACCTCCTACACCCATCGTCACCATTGAGGCTCGGGGGTATAACACTTGTGTACCGTCGGTTTCCATATCCTCACATCAGGTGCTAGCTAGTAATCTGTCGATGACGATCTTATTTTCCTAGGTTATGGTGTCTATAATATACGGATAATCAGTGAGGATTACCAACATTTTTTATGTTTCTTTTTTGATTTGTTCGGGTCTTTATTCTGTTCCGTAGGGGATCCATTGGTCGATGATGAAACTCAATTTTCTTGTAGTGACCGGGAGGTTGCCCAGTTTATCTTTATTAAATTCCATTTTCCTTTTAAAATTAATAAACCTTCTAATTAAATAAAAGAAATCTTTAACTATTAGAGAGGTGGGAGTGGTACCCTCTCACTTCAAACTACCATCTCAAACCTCCTTCGGTTAATCGGTTCGGTTTATTTGGATTTTATTAACCGAACCGAACCGAAAACCGACAAACTAACCGAATAAACCGAACCGATTAACCGAAAACCGACCGGTTAATAAAATCCATTAACTGATGACTTTGGTTTCGGTTTCAGTTAAGGCTAATAACCGAACCGAACCGAACCATGCACACCCCTATTCCAAACTACCTTTCATGGTGGGGGTGGTACCCGCTATTTATCCGCAAACAATAGCCGCTTTCTCCCCTTTCTTCCCTTTCTTTTGACGGGTTCCAAAACCCGCTAACCTAGCCGCTGAGAGTGGGAGTGGTACCCACGGTACCCAACTTACACCCGCAGCTGAAGCCGCTCACGACTCCCACCTCCCTTAGAAACTAAGTTTGAACTAAAACCTAGGGGAACAGTAACTACACCATTCAAACATTGACACACTTTTTTATGTTTTCTATATATTCATTTTTAACCCTTATACTATATATAATATACATTTTTAACCCGTTTAATTTTCTATTAATTTTGTTTTTCTTTAATAACTTTTGTTCGTTAACTTTTTTCAAAATACGGAGTGCGCGACTGTTTTTAATTTTTTTTTCAACGTTCCGATATAATTTTTTTTAAAAACGGAGTTGTATTAAAAATTAAGTTTTTGTTTTTCGTTTATTCAAAACCGAGTATTTTTTTGGATCGTAGGCAACAGCAAGTGTCATTACTGTTATGGTAATGTGACAAGCATTGGTATTAGCGGAGCCGGTCTTGATATTCACTTTTATGATTTTCGGTGAGCTGAACCGATAACGACCAACCGCGTGACACGGGAGAAAAACGACCAAACTCCCCCCGCGAAGCGAAGGTTAAAAGAACTTGTTCATTTCAATTTCCAAGTTCGGTATTAGGGTGGAGGGAGTGGTACCTATGAAACCCTCTCATTTTCACCAATTAAATTTTACCATGTCATTTTTATCTTCTTGAACCCTCTCCAACCCTAAAAGGAGGGTGTGGTATCCATTGAGCCCTTGAATTTTTTTTAATTTTACCCAATTAATTTTTTAATCCCCACCACCTCAAAAGAAGAGTTTTGTACTAGTGTCTCTCTCCACAGGTAAGAACACTTATTACTGCCCGTGTAAGAAAGCCCTTGCCAAACCCTAACCACTTAATGCCGAGTAGCCCGTGTGAAACCCTTGTAACCCGTGCACCACTCCCTTCACCCTTATCATTTCAATTTCTATCTACTAAACTATTTGTACGTTAGAAAATAGGTTTATTTATTTTAAAAATTCTTATTCTCAAATTTTACATTAATTTTTATAATTTCAAAATTTAGTTTTCCCTGCCTTTTAGTTAATTTTATATTTATTATTTATTTCTAAGTTGCAATTCCTTTCTAAAATAAAATCCAGCTAGTCAATAAACCACATTTCAGACAACCTAACTTGGTTATCTTTTGTTTTATTTAACTTCAACCACATTTTAGTATTTTACACAACATAAGTCAATCATAAACACTAACATCATGCTGACTAAAAGCTTACAACTCATCATGAACACCTTTATCATAGGTATCCAAATAAGAAATTGCAACGCCAGCATGAAACACTGCTCCCACCTTAAGAGCCTCTTCATCGATAACAAACTCCGGCGAGTGTAAATTTTCGACTACAACATGACTCTGGTTCCTTGTCCCAATCATAAAAATGGCTGCCTGCATTTTCTCTCCGAAAAAACTGAAATCCTCGCTTACCATTCCCTTCGGCATCAACAACACATTCTCTTCTCCTAACATGATTTCTGCCAATGTGTTTGCGTGTTTATACATTGTTTCGTTGTTTACTGTCACTGGGTATGGTAGCGGCGTGTCCTCCATGAAATCTAGTTCAGCATGGCACCGGTGAACCGCGGCCTGAGCCTCGATCACCTGAAATTATTGGGCATACATGTGTGGTTGAGATCATTTGGGTTGAAGCTTGGAATTACTTATTAGAGTAAATTATACTCTTCGTTCTTTAGGTATGTAACTATGTACTTTCTAGTTGTGTCCTTAAACTAAACTAATTACAAAATTAATTTATTTAAAAAGTTGTAACATATTGCCTTCTTAATTTCTATCAACAGAAGTTAATTTCTTATTTTAGTTTTTTTTCAAACAACCATTTTACCCTTACCACTTAAAGACAAAATATGTAATTTTCCCTTTTTTTCTCTTTTTTCTTTTTTGTTTTTATTTTGTTACTTGCTTTTCTTTCCTTTTGTTTTTATTTTAGGGCAAATGCCAATAAAAACCAATATACTTTTTATTTTTTTCTTATAAAAGTCACTCAACCCAATTTTTGCATATAAAAGTCCCTGTACTTGTTAATTTTGAATAAAATCGGTAGAGCATGTCATTTACGCTTATGTGGCCTTTTTCATGGATTACGTGGCTTTTTTATATTTTTTTTCTTTTAAAAAGTGCAGGAACCTTGTTTATTATATCCTAAACACTAATCAAGAGAGAATATCAAACGACTAACTCAAGAGTAAACCCTAATAATGGATGTCCATCTTTTTCTGTATAATCGATGTATTTCATCCAATGCTATTCTTTTTCTGTAATCTTTTTCTAAATCGCCATTCTTATTCTTTTTCTTTGTTCTAAAACTATTTTATTACAGAATGGAATCAAACCATATTGATGATGAGGATGATTTCAGTGACAGTAGTTATGAAGCAAGTTCTGAAGATGAGGAGTCGTCAGATTCACTGTCAATAGATATTGAAGAGGAGGATCTTGTTACTACTTTAAATAGGACATTTGATGATCCTTTTCTTAATAAACTTTGTTATGAAAATATGCAGCTCCACTTTACTGATGAAGTTGGACAGACTTTGCTTGAAAGAGATGATGATGATGTTCGGTACATGGATGAGGATAATGAAGATACACAACACGTTGAGAAAGGGAAAGTATATCCCATTCATGATCCAAACATGAACCGGAAAGACATGAAACCGATTCTTGGGGATAGGTATGAAAATCCTACACAGTTAAAGTTCGCTCTATGTTGCTATGGAGTAGTAAATGGATATGTACTAAGTTATAAAAAAATGAAACTAAAAGGCTCCTAGTTGTATGTGGAAACAAACATGTAGGTTCTGATTGTCCATTTAGATTATGGGCATCTTGGATGCAAAGTGAGAAGTCTTTTCAGATTAAAAGCCTTAATGATAATCACAACTGTAGTAGGAATTACAGTTTAGGATCCCTAGTGACAGCTTCATGGATTGCTAAGATGTACCTTAGACAACTCGTTGCAAGACCTTTTGTTAGAATAAGAGATATGCAAGTTGATATGTTACGTGACTACATGGTTAAAGTTAGTAGGGGTCAATGTTATCGAGCAAAATCTATGGCAATGTTTGAAATACAGGGTGGTTTGAAAGAACATTATGCAAGGATATGGGATTATGCACATGAAATTTTGAGAACCAATCCTGGAAGTTCTGTGAAAGTTGGAATGAATGGTATGCCAGATGGAAGTAATGTGTTTAGTAGGATCTATATATGTTTCAAAGCTTTAAAAGAAGGTTGGGTTACATGTAGGAATGTAATAGGCTTGGATGGAACATTTTTAAAAGGGTTATGTAAAGGAGAACTTCTAACAGCAGTAGGTCGAGATGCAAATAACCAGATTTATCCCATAGCATGGGCTGTTGTGGAAGTAGAGAACAAAGACAACTGAAAGTGGTTCCTTGAATGCTTAAAAGATGATATTGGAATGTGTGATGGAAGGGGTATTACATTCATATCTGATCAACACAAGGTATGACCGTTTCAACTTTATAGTTATTGCTCTTTTCATTTATATCTTGTTTATTCTATCTTATTGTGAAATCACATAATTGGGAAGGTAATGTTTGTCCAGCTGTAAGGAAAAAGATAAAAGACTGGTCAACAAATTCAAGGTAAATAGTGCTGAATTTTGCTGTTAATAGTGATGAATTTTGCTGATTTTTTGCTGAACTTTACTGCAGTTTTTGCTGCATTTTACAACTGAATTTTGCTGTTAATTTTTTGCTGAATTTTACTGAAGTTTTTGCTGTTTTTGTGCTGATTTTTGCTGCAGTTTTTGCTGTTTTTTATGCAGTTTTTTGCTACAGTTTTTTATTTTGCTGTATGTTTGTATCCAGGAAGTGGAACATTATCCCAAGCGGCGGCAATGTATTTGAAGCACGGGATGGATATGAAGGTAGTTGTAGATTGTGGCAAGTGTCAGGATTACCTTGTTTGCATTCAATAGCTGCAATATACAACATCAACAATGACCCGGAGGAATATGAAAGTGATTGGTTCAGGGTTGAGAAGTTCAAAGACACCTACAAGCACTATATGAAACCGTTAAACAGAAGCAAGATGTGGATATCAACATCTTACATTAAGCCACTCCCTCCAAAAGAGAGAAGGATGCCGGGTAGGCCATTAATTAAGAGAAAGAGACATGAAAGTGAAAAGCAAGGAAAGTATAAGAAAGTATCAATTACCGGAAGATACATGACTTGTAGCAACTGTTTAGAGAAAGGACATAATATAAAAACATGCCAAAATGAGAAAAAAACACGCACCACCCAAAGAACCTAAGAAAAGGGGGAGGCCTAGAACAAGGATGATAATGGAAGATATCGTTGGGAGAGGTGGAAGAGCAATGAGAGGTGGAAGAGGCGGTGGGGGACGTATTGAACAAGAAAACGATGAAGTTGTTGAACAAGAAAGCCAAGTATTCCACCCGCTTCACATAGATTAGAAAGTAATTGTGATATGTATGTTTTATTTTTTTGTTGTTTAAGAATTGTATGGCTATTTAAACGGCATGACCGATTTTATTTTGATTGCAACTGATTTTATGTTGTCTTATAATTTGTTACAAGAATTTATTTACAACTACAAAGGATCTAACTAAAAATTAAAAAAAAGGCAATAACAACCTCAAAACAAATGTCTATGTAATTTGCTTACATGTCTATTTTTGACACATAGATTGTCCACGTCAGCATACTATATTTTACATGACGCCATATCATCAATAAATAGGCTATTATAAGTTACATCACAATTTTATTCAAAATTAACAAGTACAGAGACTTTTATATGCAAAAATTGGGTTGAAAGACTTTTATAAGAAAAAAAAAAGTATATTAGTTTTTCTTGGCATTTGCCCTTTATTTTATTCTCTTATTTCCTCTTTTTTTTTTCTTAAATACTTTAACTTATTCAAAGAAATATCAATGGTCCATATGTTTATAAAATAAAATAAAAAAGGGTAACGACAAAATTGTCATTTAGAGAAAAATAACCGGAAAAATTAACATGAATTAATAAAAATTTAACAAAAAATTAAATTTACTCTTTAAATTTTTACCTCTTTAATTCTTGTTTTGGTGTGTTCTAGACCATCAGCAGACATACTCCGGTAAGTTCCGGCAATTTCAACCGTCTCTGGAATCACATTATCCGCCACGCCTCCCTGAATCTGTCCGACCGTCACAACCTACACAGTGACGGAACTTAAACAATTAAAGTGGGGCAAAAAATATTACACATAAAAAACCATTTTTTTCTCTCACCAAATATAGATAATAAATCCAAAAAAACAACCAGTTCTTACACATAAACGACAAAAGGAGAAGAATTACAACTCAGCCCAACGACCTTTAAGGTCTTTGGGGTTGTGAGATTTGTTTTTTGGTTAGAAAATAAACTTAAAATTGGCATATTGGATAGAAGAGGTCCAATCACAATCTACCCAAATTATGTAAATGTAATAGGCTAAAGTTAGAACTTTTAAGCCCAAAATCAGGGGGCCCGGGAACCCCTCCCGCCCCTGAACCTACACCGGAAAACAAATGGAGCCTTAAAAGCATATTATGTGTTTTTTTAATTTCTAATGACGATGTTTTTTTATTATTGTACCGTATTTTTGTTATGTGATTAACTTTATCCGACCCGAACCATCGAACTAGTAGGGAACAACCTTACCCGACCCGAACCATTGAACTCGTAGGGAACAACCTTATCCGACCCGTAATTTTTTATGTCCGGCCCTATGAAATTGGAGCATCTAAAAACAGTGAATCCCTTCAAAAAATCCTGGATCGCTGTAATACTCTAAAAAATCAATTCAGAAGAACATAATATTACTCTGGGTTCTAGGGGATCTGTTTCTCTGGACACAATCTGTTGGAGAGCAACAACCGCCATCGACGCCGCAACGACAGGATCTCTAGCTAAATTCGGGGTTGCCGCATGCCCACCAACACCTTTAATGGTGGCAATAAACCTTCCCGAACCGGCTAGAGCCACACCTGGCAGTGAACCTACCATGCCCACCGGAAATAACGGCATGACGTGGATGGCGAAGGCGGCTTCGATGTTGTTTAGTGCACTATCTTTTAATGTATGGTAAGCTCCAGCCATACCCTCTTCGGCTGGCTGAAAAACCAGCTTCACGGTGCCCTTTGAAAACAAGAGCATAATTAAGTTCGTTAGTGTTTGTGCATTATGTATAGTACGGCAAAATGGTAGAGATATGGAAACTAAGTGTTTTTGGAAAATGTATGGTAGTTCGCGCCTACAAACAGGTTTGGCTTTCGGACCGTGAGTCCGCTGCCATGGCAAGCAGACCTCACCAAGTTTTCTATTTTCTCACCGGAGTTCATGAATTTGTAGCCAGATCACTACCAAAAAACTGAAAAATTTACGATAACAGATTTCGTGGGAAATTTGTAGGAAATGGTCGTTAGCGACGAGTTTCCGACAAAACATGTTTGTTGGAAAAACCCCGTAGGAAATGTTTTTTTTCCGACAAAGTCCCTACTAATTTTCGGACGAATTAGCGACAAAAGACTTTCGTCAGTAATTTCCGACGATTATATTAAATAAATAAGTTAACTTATTCAATAAATTTGTCGGAAAATTGTAAGAAATCTTATGGTTACATTTTTGCTATTGTTTTGTCAAAAAGTTGTCGCTAACTTGTGAGAAATTTCTTTTTTATTAATTTGTCATAAACTTTTGTAGAAAACAAAAATGCTTTCTAGTAGTGGATTGACCAAGTCTGCTTGCCACGGCAGCTTACTTAAGGTCTAAAAGTCCAAGTCTACTTGTTGTAGGCATGGGCGCAGACTATCCATAAACGTTTACCATTCACTAAAGCACCCAGAAACCAAATTAGTTTCCATATCTCCACCATTTTACTGAAACAATTCAGTATAGTACTTAGGTTACCTTGAGTTCATGTCGTCTAGCATGGAGCAACTTAGCGGCTCCAAGTAGCATTGTCACATGAGCATCGTGACCGCAAGCGTGCATCTTTCCATCAATCTTGCTTTTGTGTTCCCAATCAACTAATTCCTGATAATCCCATACAAAAGAAACAAAGTATTTAAAGCAAATTTAACTAATCAAAACCCTTGGAAAAATTAACTAAACTAAAAATATGAAAAAAAGAACGTAATTTAAGTATTACCTAAATTTCAATATAAAGGAAATTACAGAAAACGTCTTTTATGTTTACAAAAACCTTGCACGTTACGTAGTTTAGCCTAACAACCGATAAATTTTTACCATTAAGTCAGCCCATTTGTAAAGCACATGAGGGTATTTTGTTCTTTTTACCATAAAACGGTAAAAAGACTATTTCTATAAACCCTCATTCATAGAAACAAATTACAAGAATAGTACTTTTATGTGTGAAATCCCCCACGTGACCAGACTTAACGGTAAAATTTAACAGTCGTTAGGCTAAAGGACGTAACGTGCAAGATTTTTTAAACATAAATGACATTTTTTATAATTTTCTTAGTTAAATGATGTAAACTGAAATTTAGGTAATACGTACTTAAAAAACGTAATTTGTAATTTGCTAAAAAAAATACTTGGATCGGAAGAGCATCCATATCCGCACGGAGAGCAAAGAATGGTGGTTTGCCGGAACCGATGGTGGCAACAACACCGGTGGTCGCCACCGGCCACGTGTACTCAATGCCAAGCTTGTCAAGCTCAGCCCTGATCAGTTCACTTGTCTTAAATTCTTCAAACCCTAGCTCTGGGTGCTCGTGGATTTTGCGGCGGATATGGACCATCCAGTTAAAAAAATCGGGCGAGTTCGCAGTCTCGAAAAGCTGCTGACCAAGGGGACCATAGACATCCGGATTCAAATGGGTGGCGTGTAATGATGAGAAGGTGAGGGCCATAACGACGGTGAAGGCGAAAAAGGGGAAAGGGTTGTGAGAATATTTCATTGTTGTGGCTATGGAGGTTTCTTTGAGGTACTGTTGTGCTAATGTTGAGGATGGTGATGAGAGTTTTATAGACTTGAGTTTTTTGGATTTACATGATCAAGAGTTATGGGTTAATTTTAATTTAATAATGTAAATATATATTAGATAACTTACTGATTTAACTTGGGACAAATGACATACAAACAAATTAACGTAATTTCTGTTTTTTTCTTGTAAAAATCACTTAACAATTTTTTACACATAAAAACCAATACTAATACTCTATTTTTTTCCTTAAAAAAGTCAATTTCCTTTACCTTTCTTCTGCTGGTTCGTTTGATAGAGTAAATAGTTGTCGGCGATTTTTGTGAGAAAAACCCGAAAGTATGTTGATTTTTTATGTGTAAAAATTTGTTAGGGGAATTTTGTGAGAAAAAAGAGAAAAATATGTTAGCATTTTCTAAAAAAAAATATTAAAAGACTTTTGTGAGAAAAAACAGAAAGTATGTTTGTTTTTTAATGTATCTGCCCTTTAACTTATAATATACCAACTTTACTGCTATTATTTGAGTATCTCTCGTCCCTTTGATCCTTTTTTGACGTTTTGGATAAAAAAAAGTTTGTAACTTTTGGAAGATTCAGAAGTTTTTCTTTCGGATCTAACTAGTTTTTGGGTGTTTGATCAATTTGGAGCACTTTTCGGGTTGATCAAGTGTTTTTCGGATCTGACTGAAATTTCTCGTTTAGTTACCGTCTACAACATACTTCAAGATCTCGGCAAAGTTCTCGATACAAGTTCTCGTTATTACGCTCCTGTGAATACTTGAAGTTTTCGTTCAAATTTCTCGATATAAGTTCTCGTTTTGCTCTCCTACGAATACTTTTAAGTACTTGGTCAAGGTTCTCACGTGAGAACTTGAATCCTGCGCATACTTTGTTTATGCAAACTTAAAGCTTGAGAATACTTTGCCTCCTGCGAATACTTTTGTTGTTTCAAATATGTCTACTTAAAGTCAGCAGCATCAGTGTGTTCTTGCCATGGATAGTGAAATTGATACTAGAAATAAACCTCCTGACTAGTGAATGCTGACGATTTCTCCAACTAGAGATTCGAATTCAAGTCTTTTGCTTTATACAGTGACCCCTCAATGTAGAAGTCTATTACAAAAGGTTCTCATGTGCCAATGGTTGAGAATGCAAACCATGAGTTTGTTCCTAAATACCTTATTTGTATGTGGAAGAAGAAATCAAACAAATGGAGAAGGGTGAGAAAGCTTACGCAACTTTAACTTTGGCTTTATCTACTGAAGTTTCACAAGGCTTTAAGGAGTATGTTACTGCTAAGTCTCTCTGGGATGCTTTGATTGAGAGGTATGAAGGGAATTTGGTTAGGTGGGAAAATAGAAAGGACATGTTAAGGCAGAAGTTTAACATGTTCAACCATGTTATAGGTGAAACTCTGATGGCTCAAATCAATAGGTTCACCCATTTGATGACAATAGTGAGCATTGCTGACATAGAGTGGACAAAAGGATAAGTTAACAAAAATCCGTTAAACTCTCTACCTATAAGTTGGAACACCAATTGCACTACTATCAAGATAACCAAGGATATGTATCAGACACCCTTGAGTGACCTAATTTCTATCTTACATTCTTATGATATGGATGACAAACATCGTCATCTCAATCATGTGTGTTCAATGGGCGTTGTTGGAATTTATGAGAATATTGCTCTAATCTCTAATGTCTCTCCCCAAGTGCCTCAACAGACTCGCTATGATTCTCCTATACAATAACAAGCTCAACCACAACTCTGTGCTCACAGCATCAAAGTGGTTGAAGAAAATGTTGCTTTGTTCAGTGCCTTAATGAATAGCTACAATGCTTTTGTAGCTGGCAATCTCACTCCAGCAAACATGGTGCAAGATGACAACAATCAGATCAAAACTGATGACGTGGAGAAAATGAACATTAAATGGCAGATGGCCATGGCAATCTTCAGAGCCAAGAAGTTTATCAAAAGAACAGGGAGGAATAGTTTTGATGGGACTTGGGGAAACAAATTTGGTTTTGATAACTCAAGCCTGAGGTGCTACAACTGTAACAAGCCTGGACACTTTGCTAGGGAATGCACCAAGCCAAAGGTTGATTAGGGAAACACATTTTCCAGATTGCTAGAACTAAAGCACCATCTTCTTGAGAAACAAAGGTGTGACAATTCGACTTTTAAAAGTAACTTCGTTAACAATTCCGTTAAATATCCTGTTAAGTCCTAACCCAGTTAACTGAATATTAAACCCTAAGGACCAATTCTGTCATTTCCTGATCTCAAACTTCAGGGACTTATCCTGCCAAGTCCCTAAACTCAATCTGTTGACTATTAAAAGTCAAAATCAAAGGGTTTAGTTTTTGTTGACTTCTAGAAAGTCAAACTCGTAACTTTGAGATCAAATTTGAATCCCATAACTGAAATTCGTCCGATTCTGTAACGGATTCCATCATTATTATCAGTTTTGACATCATCAAGTCTTTAATCATCGACATTACGTTTGAATTAAACCCAATTATGGATATTAAAACCGTAACTGTCGACCTCTTTATTGATTATCATCAAATTCGGCAAATTCTTGTATTTCTCTCACGAATTGAACGAACACACACTACTATCGCATCCTTTGGAACCTGCTACACTACTCAAATTGATCGGAGAAGCTGTCCGAGTTGCCGGAGATCGAACCCGTTAGCGTCGACAACCAATCTAGTCGGGGACCATCAATTCGAATTGCATTCGGGTAAATTCTTGCATCATTACTTTCGTTTTAGTATCTAGATCGTAAGCCCTATCTTTATTATGGATTAAATCATCGAATTATCCACGATTCGATTCTAGGGTTCATCCCGTATTCGGTTTAATCGAACCCAGTCTAGACTCGACCTCAATTCAATTAACCTACATGGCTAGATTCTCAATCCTTTGTTTAGTAAAAGCCCTATGTTAATTCAGGCTTTCACTATCGGGTTTAACACAATCTGAGTCTAGGGTTCATGCGTGATCGGGTTTAGTCGAACTCTAACCAAAACGCAATTCCAATTCAATTAAACTATATGAACAGCTTCGAAATCTTCAACTCTTTGAAAGCCCTATGAATCAAATCATTTTTATTATCGAATTCGACAGATTAAATTCCATGTTCTTGTTTAGGGTTTCGGTTTGCTCAAACCTAATTTAACGATTCAAAACCTTTTATTTTTGAAATTAAACTCATACACAGGTTCGCCTTGACTCGATTAACCAAACCCCTATGATCCTTTTTTGATTCGCGGCTGAATCTGATGATATTGGGACGGGTTTCGAACTTGTATGCTTATGGGAGGGAAACCTGTTAGAGTTCTATGTTAAAAACATTTAAATTTGAATCATGTTGCGATTGCCCTAGCGGATCGATTGGTTAAGACTGTTGGCTGTTGGGGAGGAGACCCGGGTTCGAACCCTCCTCCCCTGTTTTCTTTTTCAATGCATATTTTGTTGTTATTTTGAATATAAAATCATTTCCTATATTATTATAATTATATATTAAAATGTTTTAACCCGGAAAACCACCCGTAGGCTCGGGTTTAGTCTTGTAACCCATATTCGTTATTTAAACTTCGTTTATAAAATAATATATTATTTTATTTTCAACCCGTGATCTCAATTAAAAATAATATATATTTATATATTATTATCAACTCATTTATAAATTGCGTGTAACATTTAAAAAAAATAAATAATATAATTAACTATAATATTTATACTCGTTTATATTCTCGAATAAAAATAATAGAATTATTATTTTAGTTGCACAATTGTTTATTGTGATATTTTGTGAAATCTAAAAATAAAATATAAATTATATTATTTTCTTAGGCCATTAGTTTAATGGTACAAACGTTTGAACATATTTATTATATATTATTATTATTTGAATCCTTCGACGCGAAACGTATTTATCCTAATTTAGAAATCCGTATTCCCGTGGGCACGTTCGTCTACTTGTTGATCTTTAGAACGTTTCTTTTAGGACGTTCCTCATTCCGTGTCGTCGTCACAATTCCCATTTTATCCCTAATAACTATGTTGTAATTCTAGGGCATTCGTGAGCCGTGTCGGGCTAACGCTTGAGATTTCAATCTCATACTTGTGTGATTACTTCCTACGCAATCAGGTGAGTTTTCATGGCCCATTTTACTGTTTTAACTTGGGGGAGAAATCATGTCACAACTATTTTTGGCTAACGCTTGAGATTTCAATCTCATACTTGTGTGATTACTTCCTACGCAATCAGGTGAGTTTTCATGGCCCATTTTACTGTTTTAACTTGGGGGAGAAATCATGTCACAACTATTTTTGAGATTATCATAATTCATATGTTATCAATGTTAAAGCTAAGTGTAACACGCTATCACTGAAAGTCCTCAACACACAACGAACCGTTAATACGGATCTTAGCGAGGTAATGTTTAGTAGTACTACTGGGTTTGAAAAATCTCAACCGCGTTAGTCGCGCTAACTCGATTTGAGGTTGAACGGGTGAAATGTTAGCCTACTCACATTGCCAGAGTTGATAGACCTGGCAGGAGGCAAATAAACAAACAGTCAGCTTCGGTTGCGAGCGCTTAAGTTAAACATGAAACGTAGGTTAGCTACCCATAGATGCATGTTGAATGTACAATAATCTGGTAAACATTTATTTATATATTGAAACCTGTGAACTCACCAACCTCGTGTTGACATCTTTTCTTACATGTTTTCTCAGGTCGCTAAGATAAGACACAGGTGCACATATAGGACATGCATGGAGTCCTACTCTTGAATTACGTTTTGATATTATTTTTGGACTATTTACATTTATGTTTGGACTGTACTTTTTGGGCGCGTTTGTTTTGCGCATTTACTTTCTTTAGTCGCTTCCGCAATTACTCTTATTGATATGATAATTTCATTTGAGTCACATATAGAGTCGTTCAATGTAACTAATGACCGAGATCCTGGTTTGTCACTTCCGAAATGGTAAAACTCCGTTAGTTGAATTTTGGGGTGTGAAGAAGTCAATTAAGTTGCTAAACTAAATCATAGCTCGTCGAGTGTGTCGCGGATTTGTGATAAAAAATTTTTAACTTATTTTACCGACAAAGAATGTCTGATTCTAAAACAGAGATTTGTGGTACCGGAAAGTTGGGTTTTAATGAGAACACTAAGGCGTAAATATTCTAACATGATTGATATGAATTGTGAGTCTGCTTTAACAAACACTTGTCTAGTTTTAAAAGCGTCTGAAAATGACTCCATTTTGTGGCATCGTCGGTTAGGCCACGTGAATTTGAAAAACCTAAACCGTATTGCTAAAGGGGAACATGTTGTGGGATTACCTATAAAAGAATTTTGTTCTATTGAAAAATGCATTCCTTGTGTAAAAGGCAAAGAACATAAATTGCCACACAAACCTAACCTTTTTAATTCAATTGAGTCTGTTCTACAACTACTCCATATGGATCTGTTTGGTCCTGTGAGCGTTATAAGCATTGGTAATAAATCGTATTGTCTTGTTATACCTGAGGACTACTAACGTTTTACCTGGGTTTTCATTTTTAGTAAGAAAAATGAGACTGCAGATTTGTTGAACTAGTTCATGATACTTGTGGAAAACGAAACTAAGTTAAATATCAATGTAATTCGTAGTGATAATGGGACAGAGTTTCATAATGAAATACTTGATAGCTTCTGTGTTGAAAAGGAAATTACGAGGTAGTAGAGTGATGCTAGAACTCCTCAACAAAATGGAGTTTTTGAAAGAATAAACTGCACCCCTGATTGAAGTTGCAAGGGCAATGATCTCAGACTCAAAGCTTCCAATCTTCTTCTAGGCCGAGGCAGTAAATAGAGAAGGGGGTGATGGAAAGAGTTCCATATGCTTAAGTTATTGGATCGATCATGTACGCCATGTTATGCATTATACATGATGTGCCGTATACGTTGTGTATGTCGAGCAGATCGCAGCAGAACCGGGAGAAAGCCATTGGACAGATGTGAAGAATATCCTAGGGTACTTGAGAAGGACTAGCATATGTTCTTAGTATGTGGTGGAATGGAAGAAGAGCTCAATGTAAAGTGTTGCATTGATGCTAGCTTCATCTCGATCATAAACGGGATATGTTTTCACACACAATAGGGGAGCAATCACTTGGAAGAGTACCAAGCAGAGTGTTGTTGCTCATTCATTGACAAAGTCTGAATATAAACCAGCCTTGGATGTGGCTAAAGAAGCAGCTTGGATAAAGAAGTTCATATCTGATCTAGAGGTGATGTCGAGCATCAAGGAACCTATAGAAATACTATGTGATAACTCGGGTGCCATTACGCAAGCAGAGGAACCAAGGTCTCATCATAGCACCAGGCATATCCGGAGGCAGTTACACTACATACGGGAAGTAGTAGAACGAAGGGACATCAAGATAAGCAAAATTCACACAGACCTAAATCTAGTTGACCCGTTCAGATAGCAGATGAATCAAATACAGGCACGAGAAGCATGCTAGTTCCATCGAGCTTCATTATGCTAGGGTATGGATATGTTTTGCATTTATATTTGGATAATTTATGTAAACAATATCATTTTATCTAATTAGAAATAAAGGGTTATTATCTTTTACATTAATGAGTACTGTATATTAGCACATTTAAGATCCTTGAATAATTTTTATTTCAAAAATGTGTGTAGTCGCAAGGGTGGATTTACATAGGGTCGGGGGGTTCACCGGAACCCTGAGTTTCAAAATTGTAGTAGATTGCTATATAGAAAAACTGGAGTGAACCCCTTAAAAAAAATATACGGTGAACCCCTATACAGAGATGAATAAGTGGTGTAGTGGTTTAGGCCTTGGTTTGTAAAAAAGAGGTCTTGGGTTCGAATCTCTCCACTTATAGTTTTTATTAAACTTAAATTAGATGTGGGTGGTGGCAGGATTGTTTATATTATTTCTATGAGGTTCTTCTTCGTCACTAATTGGTGAAACTCTATGCTTAGTTGCGGTGGTGAGTAGTGGATGCTGGTGGAGGAAATTAGGGTTTTGGATATGGTTTAATGACATTTCAAGGCCTAAGAGTTCGAGAAGACGCCACTATTTTCCATCGGAAAATATTCTTGAAAAAAGTTGAAATCTAATCAAGATCAGATTTTGATATGTGAATTTGGAGTGGAATGACGTGTTGATGAAGACCCAGAAATTAAAATCTTGAAAATATTGAAAATTTATTGTTATTTGGGTAAGGATGAATTTAGAATGATACGTGTGTGTGGCAGGGTGATATAGAAGAGCAACAATTGGTTTTGAATGAGGTTTTGGTTTTGTGAAACTAGGTGTACAAACAAGTAGACTGCTCATTGTTTTGTTACATAGAAAAGGAGTATTTCTACAAGTTTCGGTCGAAGATGTAAGCAACGATTTCAAAAGATGAAAACTCGTATGGATTAACTATAGGTAGTTTTTTTAATTCGTGAAGACCATTTTATCTATATTATGTGTTTTTTAATTTCTAATGAAGATGTAAGCAACGATTAATCCCTGGTCTTGGTCTATTGTGGTGATAGAGATTAGGTTTAAACTCTTTAAAGCACCGACCTGTTCTTACAAACCGGGCTCATTTGGGCTGAAAGTTCAAATTTAACAGATTTGGGTTTAAAATTCGATTTTAAACAAAAAAAATCCGATTGGGCCGATTAGGCCGATTAACACCGATTAATACCGATTATCCCCGACTAGTACCGATTACTGACTAATAGCCCGACTAGCCTAAAATTACTAGGTATTTTACGATTAGCGATCAATCCACCGATTAATCCCGATTTTTACAACACTGCTATATATTATGAAACATGAATGCACATGATATATAATTAAATCATATGTATATGTTCGGTTCGGTTTTTCGGTTTTCAAAAAATACAAAACCGAAACCAAACCGTAATTTTCGGTTTTCAAAAAATACAAAACCAAAACTGTCGGTTTTAATTTGGGTCAGTTTTTTCAGTACGGTTTTTTGCTCACCCCTACTAAAAACAGTATTATCTCTTATATCCTTACACCTGAAATACATACTAGAAGCTTGATTATACAAAAGGTTATTCGCTACTACTGTGACATTTGTATTTGTTTTAAAAGGATGGCCCTGACTTTTTGTGAAATACTGCATTAAAACTTGGACTTGTAGTTTTCATTTCAATTTTTGTTTCGAATTGAAAATGGCCTGCTTTTAACTTTTTCGTTGGACTCCAAAATAGTGGTCCTTTCAATTTTGGCCATTCATTTTTCATGTTTTTATACAAAGAAACGTGTCATAAATCTTGCATGGATAATATATCCTTCCGAAAGTATGTGGTCATCAGAGTCGGTGCTGAGAATTCGAATTTCCTATACGAGCCGAAAAAAAGGCCTATAACGAAATATATAATTTTATTAAGTCATTTTTTAAGTCTAATACAAAATTACAAAGTGTTGGGTTGGATTGGATTCATGCAGTGACAAAACCAGAACTTTTTAATCGGGGGTCGTAATAGAAACTGTTTACATTCTTCGGCTATACGGTATGGGCAACTCCTCACCGCGGAAGTGATAAGGTGGCCAGAGGGGTCGTCGGGGAACACCACCCTACCCCTTCGAGGCGCCGCTGGAGTGGAGGAAAGCGGGGGAATCTCCATGCATATCTCCCCGCCAACTTTTTCATGTTTCACTCACATGCATATATAATTTTAAATAAAAAAAATCAAGAGCGAATTGAAGATCCTTGATGGAGTTTAGCTTTATAAAACATTCAAAATTTGGAATTTGAAATATAACATCTTCTTACTTCCTATCGTATATTAATTGAATAATCATTAATTGCTTTACGTAAGGCCGCGTCAACAACAATTTCATTTTCAAATACTTAAATTTATTCTCTAACATTTTCTGTTATTAATTTCCTTGAAATTTAACGTATTTGATGAAGTCTCGTTACCCGATTTAGGTTTTTACCAAAAACATCTTTCTTAAAAAAGCATTTCTACATATAAAAACAAGAAAAAAACTATGACAAAACATTTATATAAAATAATAAATACTAATTAAATAAAATAACAAATCAATTAACTACTGTATAATCTATACTACATAATAAACAAGTAAAATATAAGAACACTTGTCACAATTATAGGCCTTCTCATTCTCATTTTTCCGCCCTCTCTCCAATTAATAACAAACTTCACTATTTTAGACAACTAAATTTATTATTTGTTTTAATTTTTATCTACATATTTTTAATTTAAAATTGTGTTTATCATTAATTAATTTGTTCACTCATATTTTTAAGAACTCTACAAAATGAAAACAATTTTATAGTTAGCTAAGATTAAAATAAAAAACTTTTAATCATCTATACTATATAATAAACAAGTAAAAATTTGGACACTTGTCAAATTTCTAAAACTTTTCATTCTTATTTTCTCGTCTCTCTCTCCTATTAATGATCAACTTCACTATTTTAGGCAACCAATTAATTATTTGTTTTAAATTTTATCTACATATTTTTAAATTTAAAATTTTATTTAATATTGATTAATTTGTTCAATCATATTTTTATGAATTTTATAAACTGAAAAAAAATTTATAGCCAACTAGGAATCAAATAAAAAATTTTAATCATATATTTACATATTAACGTTGTTCCATTTTGATGAGTGTATGTATTAATAGATTAAATTATATTTTATTGAATCTGTGTAATACACGGGTTTATTCCGTATAATACACGGGTTTATTCAATTCGTGTATTACACGGGTTTTAAAAACATAAACTTTTTATTACTAAGTATATAAAATACATTCATTCAAGCCGTGTAATACACGGGAACCTACTATATTTATATATTCACATTGTTCAATTTTGACGATTGTATGTGTTAATAGATTACATTATATTTTATTCAACCCGTGTAATACACGGGTTTATTCAACCCGTGCATTACACGAATTTTAAAAACATAAACTTTTTAAACCCGTGTAAAGCCGTGTAATACACGGGTTTATTCAATTCGTGTATTACACGGGTTTTAAAAACATTAACTTTTTATTACTAAATATATAAAATACATTTATTCAAGCCGTGTAATACACGGGAACCTACTATATTTATATATTCACATTGTTCAATTTTGACGAGTGTATGTGTTAATAGATTACATTATATTTTATTCAACCCGTGTAATACACGGGTTTATTCAACCCGTGCATTACTCGAATTTTAAAAACATAAACTTTTTATTACTACGTATTTAACATTATATTTATTTAACTCGTGTAATACACGGGATTCTAAACTAGTAACCTAATAAATATCTAATACCTTTACGGTTTACAAAGTACAATATAAAATAAAATCAAAAACATTTTACAAACATTCAATAATTCACAATGATTTATTAAAATAATGATTAATAAATGTAAACTTACTTTATTATGGAAATCTAGGTTATATACCCGTGTATTATACGGGTTACAAAAATTTAAGTTATATAAAACATAAATTTAGAAATAAAATAAACATAAAGGAAATTAAATATTACATTAAATAAATAAATAAATAAAAAAAGATAAGTTCTATATATTTTCATAAATTTCTAAAAATGTCCTTGTATACTACATTTGATGTTTGGTTTATAGCTTTACCATCTTTATCTACCGTAAGTAGCTTTACTCTTGTATTACGCGGGTTATAAATAATAACTATGTAAACAAACAAAAAATAAAACATAACATTTCTTTCTTTATTAAATAAGCAAATAGAAAAATAACATTATAATTCAAAGAAATTAAAAAAATAGTAACGCATAATAGTAATACTACCAAATTTAAAAAACGAATCATGTTAAGGATAGTGTTTCATTAGGTCTGATTGATCTAAAATCAAATAATTTTAAAAATTACCTAAAATATATATAAAGTAACTAAAAACTTAAAACAATAAAGTAAAAATGAATAAACACAATAATAACACACCCATAAGGTAATTGGAACATTTGGTACTTTGTTTTGAAAATTTTGGCAAACAAAAGAAGAAGGCAACACCTGGAAAAAGAAAAATAAAACTCCATTTAATGAAAAATATAAAACAAAATTATACAAATTGAAAGAGTGTGAAGCCGATGAATACCATATAATTGCTTCTGGATTGAGCAAGCCCTTGTAGAATGAAGAACCATCTTGGACACATGGATTAGGATCAAAAAAGACAAATTAAAGGTGGAGTTATCAACTACCTTAAAATAAAATAAATATGGAAAACAAATTTACCATACAATTTTGTTGCAGTTTCACTGACAATGCTAATTACAACTATCCTCTGCAATGTATAGACTCAACACATGATTCATTATTTTTTTGAATGCAAATTGGAGTCAAAGTCATATAAATTGGAATGGAAGTTCATACCTTTGAGCTACAATAGCCAAGTAGCCTTACCAAATTCTTGTTATTTTTCAAAAACCGAGGCCTTCAACGGCGAGTCAAAATAAATAATGAAACAAAACTAAATCAATATATGATTAGTATTAGTTATGATAATTTTAAATCAAATGTAACTAAAAATTTACATTATAATTTAAAAGCATGAATACATTGAATTATTAATCAGTTGAAATAAAACCTAAGCATCAAATTATGCTAACACGTAACATGAAAACTGTGAGAATGGTTGCATGGGTCACACGTTTAAATTGTATTAACTGATAAATAGTGGGACTTTGAATAAAAACCAAATGTTGAAAGCAATGCATCAATAGTGGGACTTTAATATTTTATTAAAATGAGTTAGGAATTGTAAGCATTTGAATGCACTTTATACATGAAGCATTTGTAGTGTTCCATTTTTAGCCAAGGGGCTGTATGGTAGCCTCTTAATGGTCATTAAAAGGATACCTCTTAATTGTTCAAAACCTCTTAACGGTTAAGAGATAACCTTAAAAAAAATAAAAAAAATGGTAAGTCCTTACAAGTTACATGGCCCCTTAACTCTTAACCATTAAAAGACTTTGAACCATTAAGAGGTAGCCTCTTAATGATGATCATTAAGAGGCTACCAAACAGCCCCTAAGCATATAAATTTTCGACAACCCAAATCGATCCATTTTTGAGTAAATGAATAAGTGCAGTTTCCACCTCAGTGTTGTAAAAATCGCGCATAGGCGGGGCGCCTAGGCGCCGATTAATTGCTAGGCGCTCGGCTAAGGAGGAATTTTGGGCCTAGGCGGTCCTAGGCGGCCTAGGCGGGCAGATTCCGATGAACATTCCGGCGAAAACCTGAAATTTCCAGCGAAAACCTGAACTTTCCGGCCAAATTCCGGCAAAAACCTTTGGTGTGGTTTAAAATGAACATTTTTATAAAAATTACATATAAAATGTGTGTATATATATAAAAAACTGAAAATTACATATAAAAATTATAATCCGATTAATCCCACCTAGGCCCCGATTAATCCCGCCTAGGCCTAGGCCCTACCCCACCGCCCGACTAGCGCCTAGCGATTTTTACAACACTGTTCCACCTAAACACTCCTGTTACCAGTAAAGTATGGAAATAACTGAACATACCAAAAGTATGCTTGTATATTCGGCTGAAATATCTTGGTGAGTACAATAGAGTCCTGCAACCAAACAAACCAAAAAATGATATCATGTCTGTAGACATAATAACTGCAAGACATATTTGGATTTATATTTACTTCAGCACCTGATAATGCAAAGCTTTATAGTGCTAAACCACCAGTAAGGATAGTGACTACTTCCCATGGGGGCAGCCCTAAGTCAACAAATGATAAAAACTTTTAAGCTGCAGGGGACAAAAATGCTATTGTTTAACATGTCTTGCGCAACTGCGTGAAATAAACAATCAACTACAATAATCTGAGTATAAACTGCACTTATTTCTTTGACAAAATTAACAAACCTGTCTCTTGCAACCAATCCAAAGTTGGTTGTTGTGTTCTGTGCAGCTTGCAACGAATGATTTGTAGTTAACTGCAAAGCAAACATCTCCTCAAACTAATTACAGAAAAAAGTCCTTACTCTATGTTAACAAAACCTCCAAGCACCACATTACATTTTAAGAAAAAATTTCATATCCACGATTGCTAAAGCTCCTCAAACTGTGATTTGTGTCTTAGGACAGGGAAAAGGGTTTTATAAAAAATTGTGCCAGGCTTGTTCTACCCTTCACTGTATCAAGGTTCTTGGACACCATAATGCACTCTCATCTAACATGCATACATACTCGATTACTGGAACACACATACATATATATAAATTATTCTCATATAACTTGCTATGTCATAACTCATATGATAAGCTTCAAAAAGATTTGCATACCTGCTCCAGTAATGTCCTTAGGTTACCTCCAACACGGTATTCTAGAATCATCCACACATGAGTTTCAGCAACAAATTGGCAAGCCTTGAGATGTGAATTTGTTGGTAACTGAAGTGGAAAAGGACAATAAAACATTACCGAAAACTAATTAAATGATATAGAATTCTAGCATTATGAACAAAACATAAAAAGCTTAATTAAAACCACCAAAACTGATTTAGGGTGACTTTAATCGGAAAACCCCAAATCGATCGCAATCGAAACTGCCCTAATTCAGGGATGCAAAAGAAATAAACGATTAATAGGAAACAAAAAAAAAACATACCTTATGCGATGGTTTCGTGAACAGATTTGTATGATGATTATGTGGAGATGAAAGATTTAAGGAGAACACGGCTTATGCGATGGTTTCGCGAAAGAAAAAAACATGATGTGGAAGAAAGATTTAGTAAAAGTATAAGTAAGAAGCGATTAAACAAAAGGGAGAACAACAAACCTTGAACGATGTTGAAGTCTCAATCTTTGGATGAAGGTCTGAGAGCAAGGGAGCGGCGATGAAACATTAGGGTTTGCAAAAAGAACAGTTAATTAGATATTTAATCCACTGATAATAAATAATTTAATAATTTACAGATTCTTTCTTCTTCATCTTATATAGAATTCTTAAACCATAAATAGCTCGTCGGACCACCGATCACCGCCTGCCGGACCGCCGCTCTCCGGCAGGAAAAACCTTCAAATTTCTCCATTTTTCTCTCTTAGCTTTATAGCTTTAGCTTTGATCCAATAACTAAAAAAAAAAACCCGCGAAAATTACTTTTTTTAAAAGGACTAATAATTTTTTTTAAAACCTCAAAAATTATATATATATATATACATATAATTTGTTTTTAACTTTTTTTTGTCCCCTCGAAATGTTACGCCCACTACGGTTGTGTTACCCGCAGGCTCAGCGGGCCGGCCTTGGTGGTCATAAGTCCCTCGGTAGTGATGCCCAGAGCCGTCCCCGGGAAATTAAGTATCCGGCTCGACATAAAAAAAAGGGTAATTTCATATATACCCCTAGAAACTAAGAAAATATCATATATATCTAACAAAAACTAAAAATATCATATATACCCTTACAAACATGTATAAATATCATATATACCTATTTTATTAAAAATAATTTAAAAAATGACCATTTTTCCCGTATTTTTCTGAAACTTTAAAATTTCATATTTACCCATTTTTAACTTTAAAAAATTATACCTCCCCTAAATTTGCTCCATTCTTCCATAAATTATTTTACAAGATTTTTGTATAGATAAGTTTGTCTCCTTCATTTTCAAATCACATCTTTTTTAGGATTTCTGTATGTTTTGAAACATTCAAATTGAGTTTGCCTTTTTTTTCTTTAAAACTAATTAGCTCTCAAGAATCAAGAATGAACTGATGAACTTTTTATATATAAAATTCTGCAGGCATACCACTATTTATTTTGAATTAAACAATAATTTGTTAATTGCTTCTCCTTTTTGCATGATAATTACGAAGTGTCATGATTTAATTATTATTAGTATTCTTGAAATGAATGTTAATATTTTTATAGATACGTGTAAAATGGTCATAAAATAAAAAATTATTTAAATTAGGTATATATGATATTTTTAGTCTTGGCTGAGTATATATGATATTTACTCATGTTTATAGGGGTATATATAATATTCTCCCTAAAAAAATGCCTCCATTCCCCCCCAATATGCATGTATATAAAAAAAATATTCAAAATCAAGAAATCAAAGTTCAAACCTGTAACAGGGCCTTCTTCTACAATCGAGTGATGCCTACCTACTGCCTTCTTCTTCCTCGATTGAACATGCAACAGCATGCCTCGTCCGACCTTCTTCCTAAGGGGTTCGGCCTCGATTGACCAGCAACAACAGGATCGTCGTCATCGTCCAGCGTCCGAGCAGCCCTGGGAGTCAATCAGCGTCCCTTCGTCTGTCCGGCCTTCTTCGCACGCATTCACGTAATCACGTTTTGTGAAATTGGGTTGTGTAATTGGGATGGGTCATGGGATAAATGGATAAAGATTGGACCATTTGGGTATTATTGGGTTAGGTATAACTATTAATTTGGGTATTATTGGATTGGTTATAACTATTAATTTGGATATTATTGGGTTAGATTTCAATTAAAAATAATTTTCCCCAAAATTTTATAAAATTTTACAAAATTTATAAGTTATTTAAATTTTTTTTATAATATATATATAAAAAAATTTAAAATATATGCCCCACTCGTAAACATGCCCCGGTGCCACGGCACCACCCGCACCACCATCTAAGCCGGTACTGTGGATGCCTCAAAGTTGTAGCGTAAGCCACCTGGCTCAACCACTGACATGGAACACCGCCCTCTGGGCATGAATTGGGCACGTGAGGGGCTTGGCGTGAAGGAAAGGGGCAAAGGTTTGTGTGTATGTTAGAAACTCGGTGTATTACATGAGTAATTAAATACAATGTTATATACTTATTAATAAAGATTTACATATTACTTATTTATGATTTATTACATTGCTTTCTAATAAAAATTCTAGAAAAGTTATATAGTTATTTTTTAAAAATGTTTTATAAAAAGAATGAAAGAAATGCTCAATTTATACAAATGTCTAATGAACAAACATATTTTTTTTAAATAAAAAACATTTTATAAAAATTATTATTATTTAATAGGAGAGAGAGCCGGGAAATAAAAAAGTTATAAAAAAATTTAAATTTTTTTTAATAAAAGTGAGAGACGGGAAAAGAATGTTGAGAGTGCACATGAGAGTAACAAGTGTCTCACAAAACCCTTTATTTATTAAAATTATAGATATATTTGTGTGTGGATAGTGAAACCACTATACAACTTAGTGATTTGGTTTAGTGATTGTCACATGTTGAAGTGGCGATGACGTGGCGGACGTGTATATGAAACAACTACGGATGACGTAACATGAATTGTCACAGTAATGGATTTTAATAATGTAAAAGGTTACTCAAAACTACCTCTAAGAAACCATAAAGTTTGGAAGAACCTTGTTGAGTGACATCTTCGATTCGAGAAATAAAACTACTTGTTTTTGCCATCTTATGTGGCTATTTAGTGCCTTTTCGTCGTCTCTTTTCTACATAGCAACAAGCTTTCTTTGACACCCAAAACCGCAAGAATAATATGGTGGTTTGTCTAATCCATTTATCATATCACTGGTTCGTTCTTACACTTTGAAGGTGTTATAGGAAATATGTACTTTGTAACAAAGATATATGCAATGAAAAGGTACTATATGGCCAATAAGATGGCAAAACCATGTAACAACTGAAAACAACCATCGCGGATAGGAAACAGAGTTCATGTAAATTTGATAGGTTGGGTTTGTTTAGTCTATTTAATGGATTAATGATTGCAAGTTTTAAAAATAAAAAATACAGAGTTCATGTTAATTTGATGCACTTACAGAAACAATCAAATGGCTCAAATAAGCAATTGATAATCGCACGTCTCAAAAGGAACCAAAAGATTAAGAACAAAGTTCTTTTTCTATTCAAACTCAAAAACTATCTAAAAAACAAACCATGGATCCCCATTTATAGTTATGAATCATAATTCAATAAGAAAACAGTTAAAACAAACTAGGAAATTAAAATAAAATAAATACTAAAAAGATAATGTTTTGATCTTTTTCAAAATAACACGCCTCCTGCATCATACTCCGCGTCTTTGAAAAAACTCGTCCTCAAGTTTTCCGTAAGCTTGACAACTCGAATCCAAGCCACAACCACCTGGATCAAAAGAAAGATCAACCCGCCTAAATAGTTCTACTTCACGAGCCATCACGCTTGACTCTGGACCTGTACTACCCGGGCCAAATGGTGCATCAGACCCTCTCATGTTTACCATCGACTTGACCCTCTCAGATACTTCAGTTGCTCGGTTCGGGTCAATATTGCCCCGTCCATCAGTCACATATAGCCCAAAATTGCAATTAGATTGCAATTTCATGTCTGGACTTCCCAAGTATAATTTCATATAACCAATTGGTGGCCCCATTGAAATTATTCTAGCCACATAATTTAGCCTACTGATATTCTAATTTATTAAGGGAAAATTATCTTTAAAAATTTCACTTCCATTGGACATAGGCTCAATATTAATTACCTTTTCATTTGAAAACTTGAAAATAAGAAAACTTTCTAGATTAGAATAGTTGAATTTTAAACCTTCCGTGTTAAATGGTTTGATTGTTTGAGTTTCCATATTATGATGAAGCTTCCTCCGACCATCAGAGCCGACAAGAACACAACTCATGTCCAACACTATAGGCTGCCCCTGACATCAAGAACACAACTCATGTCCAACACTATAGGCTGCCCCCCGACATCGTTCTCTTCAAAACATCATAAGTATTATCCATATCTTGGATTCTAGAAGGAATATTCAAACCCTGTGCAATATCTTTGGTGACATCCGAAGACACCGCAAAAGTTTCATCCCTCCATTTATCTCTTTCCAAACTAACTGACAAGATTGTTGGGTCTTCCAAAATACCGCCCTTGACCACCGTATCACAACCAGTAGCCACCATATCGACGGCAATATCCAACACAACACCACCATTATCGGTCGTTAAAAATTCATCAAAAATAACCGTAGAAACCTCCTCTTCGTTATCACCTTCATCATTGTTAACTAATTCTTCAAATATATGTTCGTCTTCTTTAACGGTAACTCCATCAAGAAGTTTTTGCACAAACGAACATTCAACTTCATCCGGGTACGTCTGGCCTTCATCGAATCGGGGTTTTACGTCCGATAATAACTTCTGATCAGGGACGTCTTCATAGATCAAATCGTGGAACCGGGGTAGGGAATGATCGAAAGTATGCTCCTCTCCGTCATCACTTTCATCCCAGACGATGGTGTTCGACTCGATTTCCTTAACGCGCCTTGTCACACCCCGCCTTAGACACCCCCTGGACGTGTGCGAGCCCGATTGGTATCATTTGGTTTCTTTGATTTCAGAGTTTTTGTAAAACATAGTGGAAGTCTTTTCAAAAGGATCGTTTCATCATTTATCTCACCCTCAAGGGTTGTAATTGTAAATATCAAAACTCGTTGGAAAACAAAAGCCTTGTATTTACTTTATAAGCATAGGGTTTCAATACCCTTTCGTCTTTGATTACAAAACAGAGTTTGAAATCAAATAAGTAACAAGCCACTGGAAATAGTGCAACTCAAGGTTGATCAATTCCCTGATTCAATCTCCTTTCTTTCAGGATTTCCCTTTACACGAGACCTGATAATCCTACGTGCATTCAATCCTTTTATTTCCTGGGTCAGATTTCATATCTGCCTGCCATACTTTCCTTGTTACAGTTTTATTCATTATCTGAAAAACATTTTGAAAATAAAGCGTCAGCGCGAATGCTGGTGAATACAATATCTTGACATAAAATCATTTGACACAAATAAGTAGTAATTTCATAATCACAACTTCGTGTTCAATCTACACACTAAGCAGGCCCTTCATGTTCAATCGCACCACAGTATACACCGGTAGCATGTCTTTATAACAACGGGGACTCCATGTCTCCTCATTTGTTATAAAGGGAAGTACCAGCCGCAATCCGAGAATTTCACCCGAGACCCGTGTATCCCTTACAAGTTTTACGTATACCTATGGCCTGAATGCTTGGTTCGTAGAAGAACGTTGAGCATTATTTCGTTAACCTTTATTTGGCCATTTTCGCAAATAAAATGTTTGACACAAGCTTTAAAAGAGATAAAGTATTCACCTTATTTGTAGGAATGAGCCTCTAAAGTTCAAAGCTTATATGCTAGTTTCTTAACTTGATTTCTCTAGCGTTCCGACCTTTCTACGAGCGTTTCTTCTTATACCGGGTACTAGATCGAGCGGGAATCGAACCGGGATCGTCGGGAATCGTCTAAGAGTTCTCTGGAACAGGTTTGAGAGTGAAAAGGACGTTTTGGTGTGAAGATTTCGAACGAATTCGATCAAGTATTTATAGGCTGGAAATCCGACCCGTAGCGGACCGCTATACTGGCGAGTGGCGGTCCGCCACCGCCTCGGATGGCGTAAGCCCTAAATGTCACAATCTGATTGGACCGAACATAAGTTTGCAGCTAGCGGGCCGTTACCGTGGGGTGTAGCGGTCCGCCACCGGTACGCGTGACAGATTCTGGTTACTTTGCGGCTGGCGAACCGTTACCACCTGGCGTGGCTGTCCGCCACGAGTACGCGTGTCAAAATATTCGACCATTAGTCACTATACACGTGGCTTAACCGGATTGTTTGCTTAGTCCCTACGTAGCGGACCGTTACTACATATGGTGGCGGTCCGCCACCCAACTCTTCCTCATAGCGGACCGTTAGGCTTGACCTTAGCGGTATGCTAAGGTCTTTAATCCCAAACTATTAAATTTAAACCCTGAACTTTAGTATAATTACACTTATAGTCCCTAGGGTTTTACCTTTTGTCAAATCTTGGACATTTTTGTGGTAGGTGTTACATCCTCCCCACCTTGTTTTAAAATGGTCCTCGAGTTTATTCAAACAGGTGTAGATATTTCTTTTTCATTTCTGACTCCAGTTCCCACGTGTACTCAGGTCCACGTCTAGAGTTCTATTTTACTTTTACGATTATCAATTTCTTTCTTTTCAATCTCTTTTCCTGCTTGTCCTCGATTTGCAAAGGTTGTTCCACAAATCTTAACTTTTCATCTAGCTCTACATCTTGTAGGGGCATTACCAGAGATTCATCTGCCAAGCACTTGCGCAGATTTGACACATGGAACAAATCGTGTACTCCATTCATTTCATCTGGTAGGTCGAGTTGATAGGCCACAGGCCCAACTCTTTTCAAGATTTTGAATGGTCCTACGAATCTAGGACTTAATTTCTCTTTCTTTCCAAATCTTACAACGCTTTTCCACGGTGAAACTTTTAACAGAACGTTATCATCGACGCTGAATTCTAACGGCTTTCGTCTCTTATCATCATAACTCTTTTAACGATCACGAGCTGCTTTCAATCTATCTTTTATCTGGATAACTTTCTCAGTTGTTTCCAAGACTATTTGAGGTCCAGATAACTGATTTTCTCCTACTTCGGACCAACAGATTGGAGTTCGACACTTATGGTCGTATAAGGCTTCAAAAGGAGCGGCCTGTATACTCGTATGATAACTATTGTTATAGGAGAATTCCATTAGAGGTAAGTGGTCATCCCAAGATCAATAATACAAGCTCTTAACATATCTTCAAGATTTTGGATTGTTCTTTCGCTCTGCCCGTCCATCTGAGGATTGTAGGCAGTGCTAAGATTCAATTTGGTACCAAGAGCTTTTTGAAAACTTTGCCAGAATCGAGAAGTAAATCTACTATCTCTATCTGACACGATAGATAATGGCACACCGTGTAATGTTACAATTTCATTAACGTATAACTGTGCCAGTTTATCCAAACTGAACGTTTCTTTTATTGGAAGAAAATGAGCAGACTTAGTAAGTCTATCAATGATAACCCAGATAGTATCATTCCCTCGACTCGTTCGGGGAAGTTTTGTGATGAAATCCATGGTTATCATTTCCTATTTCCAGACTGGAATTTCAAGTTGTTGTAACAAGCCAGACGGCTTTTGATGTTCGGTTTTTGATGTTCAGCTTTTACTTGAGAACAGGTTAAACATTTTGCAACATAGATAGCGATATGTTTCTTCATTCCTATCCACCAATAATTGGCTTTTAGGTTTTTGTACATCTTATCGCTTCCAGGATGCATCGTATATTTAGATTTATAGGCTTCCTCGAGAATTTCTTCACGAGTATTTCCATAGATAGGAACCCAGATTCTCTTATTCATTCTAAGAATTCCATCATCTCCTTTGATCAACTGATCAATCATACCGCCCAATCCTTCTTTCTCAAGATTGGGTTCTTGCAAAGCAAGTTTCTGGGATTCCTTAATACGAGTGATAAAGATCGATTTGGAGATCAAGTCTTAAAGCACGAACTCGTTTAGGTTTCTCATGTTCCTTTCTGCTGAAGGCATCGACAACAACATTAGTTTTTCCTTCATGATAACAGATCTCACAATCGTAATCATTTATGTAACATCCCAAAAACTCCTAAACATAATACGGGACACGTGTCGGCTAAGAAACATGGCCAAAGAACCCAACCGGGTTCGAAACTGGAATACTATTCGCCGAAAATCGCCCAAAACTTCGCATAAGCATATCTCGGGTTAGAAAATGAGTTACGGGAGCCATAATATATGAAAATGGGGTGTTTAGACGAGGAGAACATGAAAATAAGGTATGTCGGACCGATATCCAAAGCATAACGGTTCGACGTGTGTTGCTAAAGCAAATCAGGAGGCTTTGACGCGTGTTTGGTGACTCAGCTCGACGTCGGACCAATTTTAGACGTCGGTCCGACATGCGGACGTCGGACCGATATCGTTTTAGACGTCGGTCCGACATCGGCACAGTTTCAGCCTATAAATAGAAATCATTTGCCGTTCAAATGAGAAACACACACCAACACCATTACCACACACACACACACACTCTAAGGAAGGTTAGAAGACCCGGTGCGGCGCGTTTAAGTGCGAGAGCAGTACGCTACGAGTGCGGTTCGGATCCGGAGAGACGTTTAAGAGAGGAACGCGCGTAGGAAACGACCCGAGACTATCGTAAGTGTGCTGGAGTTGTACCTTAGATAAATTTTTATGTGAATTATGTGAATATGTGTTATGTGCTATATGTGGAACTAAGGTACGGGGAAATAAAAGGGTAATGACGAATTAGTCTAAACACTAAACGGGGATAATGGAGTAGTCACGACGTATCCAAGGGGTGGTGGATACGCCGCTGGTACTTCCTATATATAAACCTCTTGGTACTTCGTGGTGAAATTATTATGAATGTTTAGAGGTGTAGACTAAATAAAAGTAATAATAATATAGTAAACGTACGGGAGAACTTCCGACCGGTATGTAGTTATCTGAAAAACGGAATGTTCTGTCTAAGGAAAGAGTGGTGTATAAATCTCTCCTAGACCTGTCACTCTTTCCTGGGAACATCTCTGTTGGAGGTACTACTCTAGGTGAATAATCACCCCAGTTTACAATATATGATAAGTACGAATAAGAGATGGCTTAATTCTGAATAAAGGAATATCTGTGATGTATTATAGGGGTGGTGGGTACATCGTTGGTACACCCTATATATAAATCTCTTTAATACATCATAGAGACACCTTTACGAGGAATTAGGACAAGAATGGGATAAAAGCATGAGGAAGTCATGCTATTAAATAAGTAATGAAAAACGCTTAATCTTAAGCAAAGGAGTACTCATGAAATGTTAAAGGGGTGGTGGATACGCCGCTGGTACTTCCTATATATAAACCTCTTTAACATAACATGACGAAACCTTTGTAAGGGATTAGAGCAAGAGTAAGATAAAAGCATGAAGAGATCATGTTGTTAAATGAGAATTAAATGGGAAAGCTTAATTCTAAGTAAAGGAGTATTCATGGGACGTTAAAGGGGTAGTGGATACGCCGCGGGTATTTCCTATATATAAACCTCTTTAACGTAACATGGAGAAACCTTTATAAGGAATTAAAGCAGGGATGAATATGAAAGTATGACTAGAGATCATACTATATATGTTCAAATATGCAACATGTGTGAATATGTGAATGCATGATAGATGATAATGCTATATGTGTAAATATGAATGTATGATGGAAACAAGTCTAAGTCTTAAAATGGAATAACAGAGTACTCATGAAGTGTTAAATGGGTGGTGGATACGCCGCTGGTACTTCCTATATATAAGCCTCTTTAGTGCATTATGGGGAAGCCGTTAGGAAGTATTAAGGTGAGGACTGGTTAGGAATACATTGAGAGGCTGTGAGTCTATGATACTCGAGATCCCAATGTAATGAGATGTCCAGCCTACGGGGCGGGTCTCAATAAATGAATGAAAAGAGATGTCCAGCCTACGGGGCGGGTCTCAAATGAAAAACTCGGACCGGAGGTACGGCCTATGATGGTTGCGAGGGGGTTAGCACACCCATAAAATATATGAATGACGTGACCGGAGGTACATCCTGAGATGGTCACGTCCGAGAGCCCGAGAAAACTTGAACAAGAAGAACCTAAAGGGTTCATAAAATGAACGATGCAGTGTACTTACTTAGCGTAAGCTAATCCAAAAATGTTTTCCAAACACTGCAGGTTAAGAGCACGTGGAATGAGGCTTCCTGAGGATGTGGCTGATCGGAGTTGAAGAATCCTTATGTTACATGATGTAATATTTTATGTAAAACAATATTTATAATAAAATATACCTGTGTCACTTTAGTGACAAGGTTTTGAAAAATCTAAGACCGTTTTCCGCATTAAAACTCTGATAAAATAATATAGTAAAAGTAGGGTGTTTCAATTTTGGACTTCCATCCAACGTCTTTGCCTCATATTCAGTTCCTTCTGACTGAATATATACTCCAGGCTTTTATGATCAGTGAAGATCGTGAATTTGACTCTGTATAGATAGTGTCTCCATAATTTCAGTGCGAATATTATGGCGCCTAGTTCTAAATCATGAGTCGTATAATTCTTTTCATGGGTTTTCATTGACGAGAAGCATAAGCAATAACCTTGCTTTCCTGCATTAACACACAACCAAATCCGGTATGTGAAGCATCACAGTATACTAAGAAGCCTTCATTTCCATCTGGCAGGGCCAATATGGGTGCTTGCGTCAGTTTCTGTTTCAGAGTTTCGAAAGCTTCAGATTGCTTAGGACCCCATTCATACTTGACTGACTTGAGAGTCAGATAAGTTAATGGTACTATTATTTGGGAGAAATCTTGGATAAATCTCCGATAATAATCGGCTAGACCGAGAAAACTATGGACTTCAGTTGGAGATTTCGGGATTTCCCATTTGGATATGGCTTCAATTTTGACAGGGTCAACTTGAATACCCTTGACATTGATCACATGACCGAGGAATTGAACTTCTGATAGCCATAATTCACATTTTGAGAACTTAGCGTATAGATTTTCTGTTCTCAGGATTTCAAGTAAGATTTTCAAATGATTAGCATGATCTTTCTTACTTTTGGAATAGATAAGGATATCGTCAATGAATACAATAACGAATTTGTCCGAGTAAGGTGTGCAGACTCGATTCATCATATCCATGAATGCTGCTGGTGCATTAGTAAGTCCAAACGGCATAACCGTGAGCTCATAATGACCATATCGAGTTCTGAAGGCAGTTTTAGGAATATCTTCTTCCTGGACTTTTAATTGGTGATAACCAGATCGAAGATCTATTTTGAAAAGCAATGAGCTCATTGGAGTTGATCGAAAAGGTCATCGACTCGGGGGATTGGATAACGATTCTTTATCGTAACTTTGTTTAGTTCCCGGTAATCAATACACATGCGCATTGATCCGTCTTTCTTCTTGACAAATAGGACTGGAGCTCACCAAGGTGATGAGCTTGGTCTTATAAACTTTTTCTCCAGTAATTCGTCTAGTTGCTTCTTTAATTCTGCCATTTCATTTTAAGATAATCTGTACGGGGCTTTAGCAATAGGTGACGTACCGGGTACAAGATTAATTCTGAATTCCACTTCTCTTTCAAGTGGAATTTCGGGCAGTTCATCAGGGAAGACATCAGGGAATTTAGCCACAATCAGCACATCTTCAATCTTCGTCTTAGTGTCGGTAGTTACAGAAACAAGGTATGCTAAGAATCATTTTCTTAAGTACTTGGTGTCTTTTAGCATAGAAATTATATCAACAGAGTTGGATAATTTATCGTCGTTGATCGTAAGAATATCGCCTTTTGGCGAACGAAGTTATAATGCCTTTTTATCACATAGGATACGGGCTTGGTTAGAGGCTAACCAATCCATTCCTAAGACAATGTCAAAACCTGCCAAAGTCATTGGCAATAGTTTTGCAGGTATAACATGTCCTGATAATGTGATATGGAAATCGTTCATGATTTCATAAATTTGGGCGAGGTCATCGTTGGCCGTCTCTACCACGTATTTCTTGTCTAATTTAGCTAGAGTTTTATTTAACAGTCTACATAATTTATGATCTATAAAACTTTGGTTTGCACCAGAGTCAAATAAAACTCAAGCATAAATATCATTGACAAGAAATGTACCTGTAATGACATCGAGCATACCTGCTGCTTCGTGAGTGTTAAGAACAAATGCTCGTGCATTCTTCTTTACTCCGTCTGCAGGTTTGGGACCTGTCCCGTCCATCTTTTTCATCTTTGGACAATTGATTTTGATGTGACCAGCTTCGCCACATCCAAAGCAAGTAACTGGTTTCTTTCTATAACAATCTTCTGCTTTATGTCCAGGAATTTCGCAAAAGTTGCAATAAGGTCCAAATCTACATTGTCCTAAGTGCCTCCTTCTGCACTTTGGACACTCAGGGATAGAAGAATTGTTATTCCGAGAAATAAAACTGGATTTCTTGGATTCACTCGGGCCTTGCCCAGCTATTTCCTTCTTCTTCTTTCATTCTTCTTGATTTCTAATCAAGTTGGTTGTTAGTGATGCCCCTAGATCCATGGCATCATCAAGATTTTCACAATTTGCGACCTTTACCATGTCGCGGATTTCTCCAATCAGACCCTAAATATATCTCTTGATCAGATTGGATTCAGGGGTAGCAAGATGAGGAACGATTCGAGAATATTCCAGGAGTTTAGTGGTGTACTCCTGATGATTTGTTCCAATCATCCTTAAACTTAAAAATTCCCCTTCAATTTGTTCCCGTTCATTCTGGGGAACATATTTCTTCTCAACCCTTGCTTTAAAGGAATTACAGCCTATTGCGTAGGCGGCATCTCTGCCTTTGGCAGCAACAATGTTTTTCCACCACTCAAGAGCTTGATCTTTGAATAGATTGGAGGCATATAGAACCTTGTCCTCCTCAGCACATTTGTTGGTTGCAAGTACTGATTTCGTTTTCTCAATCCACCACAGTGTGGCAATTCCTCCTTCTTTTCCAGAGAAGTTATAGGGTTTGCAATCCTGGAACATCTTGTATGTACAACCAACTATCTTCTTCTTGTTTGCTAAATGCCCATAATTATTACCCATACTCTCATCCACAGAAGAGTTATGGTAATATTCTCCCCTTCCAGTCTTTTTAGACTTATGAGAAACAAAACCCTTTGGTTCAAGAGTGATAGGTTTTGATTGAGTAACTGTTCGAGTTTGTCAGGAATGAATAGATTGAGGATTTGAATGTTGAATAGAGATTCTATCAGCTTGTCTCTTTTCAAGCTCAGTGAAGATTAGTGGAAGAGAATCCTTTATTCCTTCCGTGATCATCTTCTGAAGTTCAACAAGGGAATTATTATTTTCAGCAGCATTCTCTACTGCTTGTTTTTTCTTTTCCCTTGTGTTTTGAGAAGGTCCAATATTTTTCGACATACTATCAAAAGATAATACTTGGATTAAAACAGAACTTTTTATTGATAAAATATTTACACTTTTTATTGATAAAATATTTACAAGAAGAAAATACATATAAAAATAATTGTTTAAAAATTTCTAAAATTCTTTTCTTCAAGAGCTTGAACTAGAAGAGCATTCCGAGCTTCTCTTTCAGCTTTTTCTCTTTCCAGTTCAGTTATTCGGTTCAACAGCATTTGCTCTCTTTCACTTCCTGACGCATTCTCATTTATATGCGGAGCAGGAATAGGAATCGTCTCATAGTAAGGAACATAAGGTATATTAGAATCAGCACGCTCTTATTCTTCAGGATCATATTTATTTTCATAAGGAATATTGGCGTATATTTCATGAAAATTTTGTGGGTAAGCAGGAGTGATATTATAGCTTCCAGCAGTTGGAGCAGAATGAAAACTTATAGAAGGATTATAGGGAACACTTGGGTTTCCTATTTCTCCAAGGCTTCTGAAAGTAGAATTTTCAATTTCCTCATTAAGTTCTATAGTTGTTTCATTCATTTTACGGTCAAAGTAACTACCAGGAGCGAATTTACGAAGAAAACTAGGGCATTTGCCTTTTCCAACCATTCTGAAATAAAACAAAAAGATATTTTATAATAAAATATTACAATATAAAAGTAAAATACAACATGATCTTTCAATCTTTCATCAGCTCTTTCCCCAAGGTCTTTAGATCCTTTCCATACTTGTACTTGGTTCTTGCCTTGTCCATGATTTTCTTATTTGTTACTTCGTCTGTTTGGCGTAACGAACGATCTAGGCATTCAATATGGGTAAAAGGCATACTATACTTATAACCATATTTAGGAGGAGGTTCACGAATACCCATCAACATATCATTATAGGCATGTTGATATTCTAGTGGTGATTGAAAATAAGCTTGGTAAGGATCACCATATGTTGGTTCAGGGAACACATATGGATCATACATGACCGGGGATCCAGAGTTATGGGATTGATAATCAAAACTGTTTGAAACAGGATTATTAAAAGGATAATCATTGGGATTCTCAGAAGTAGTTTGATTGTGGGAGTCTTCCGAAGGATCTTCTTCTGATGATTGGTTCTGACTGGATTGTGCCTCAATTCCTTGTTCAGATTGAGCAGCAGTATTCCAGTTACTAAAGTCTGATCCAGCATCCATCCACTGGCAAATGGGATTGTGGGTGGTATTCGGGAGAATTAGGAAGCACAGCATGGGTCGTCATTATAGTAAGGCGACCAAATAGGATTCTGTTGTGAACGTAACGAATGGTATTCCGGAAATTCTTGCTTAATAGGACGATTAGGATCGTAATACGGGACAATAATTCCTCTAGACATCTTCAATCTTATCATATTAGTATTTGTCTTATTTTTATTTAGTAAAGACTTAGATACTAAAGCCAATATCTTAATCTTACCTAAAGTTCTACAAGGACGATTATCTTTCCAGAGTAGTACCTCCAACAGATATGTTCCCAGGTAAGAGCAACGGGTATAGGAGAGATTTATACACCGCTCTTTCCTTAGACAGAACACTTCTGTTTTTCAGATAACTACATACCGGTCAGAAGGTCACCTTGTTTTCTTATCTTAAAAGCATAATGGTTAAAGCATAGATACTAGATCCAAGTATCTAATTCTCTAAAACCTGTGGCTCTAATACCAACCTGTCACACCCCGCCTCAGGCACTCCCTGGACGTGTGCGAGCCCGATTGGTATCATTGTCTCTTTAATTTCAGAGTTTTTGTAAAATATAGCGGAAGTCTTTTCAAAAGGATCGTTTCATCATTTATCTCGACCTCAAGGGTAGTAATTGTAAATATCAAAACTCAGTTGGAAAACAAAAGCCTTGTATTTACTTTATAAGCATAGGGTTTCAATACCCTTTCGTCTTTGATTACAAAACAGAGATTGAAATCAAATAAGTAACAAGCCACTGGAAATAGTGCAACTCAGGGTTGATCAATTCCCTAATCATATCTCCTTTCTTTCAGGATTTCCCTTTACACGAGGCCTGAGAATCCTACGTGCATTCCATCCTTTTATTTCCTGGGTCAGATTTCATATCTGCCCGCCATATTTTCCTTGTTACAGTTTTATTCATTACCTGAAAAACATTTTGAAAATAAAACGTCATATCTTGACATAAAATCATTTGACACAAATAAGTATTAATTTCATAATCACAACTTCGTGTTCAATCTACACACTCAGCAGGCCCGTCCTGTTCAATCGCACCAAAGTATACACTGGTAGTATGTCTTTATAACAACAGGGACTCCATGTCTCCTCATTTGTTATAAAGGGAAGTACCAGCCGCAATCCGAGAATTTCACCCGAGACCCGTGTATCCCTTACAAGTTTTACGTATACCTATGGCATGAATGCTTAGTTCGTAGAAGAACGTTGAGCATTATTTCGTTAACCTTTATTTGGCCATTTTCGCAAATAAAATGTTTGACACAAGCTTTAAAAGAGACAAAGTATTCACCTTGTTTGTAGGAATGAGCTTCTAAAGTTCAAAGCTTATATGTGTAATATCTGTACTTTCCACATCATCGTTTATTTACATTTTGTACCCTTGTACTTTCATTTTTGAATCCATTGTAACACGAGACTTATGATCAATGAATTTATTGGATCTATTCAATTACATGTTTACAACATACATTACATTTATACATATGCAAGACAACATCATACGTGCAATATTACAAAATTATATATTACAAACACGCGTTTCACTTTTTTTACATTTATATTCTCGTTTCACGTCCATACACGCTCGGTTTATTATTATTATTATTAGTAGTAGTATTATTATCATTAGTACTATTATTATTATTATTTCATTTTTTTCTTTTTAAAAAAGAATCACCTCCCTTTCAACCACCAACTCCCAACTAACTCATTTAATACCCCAAACCCTAATCCACACTTATAAATACCCACTCCCTTTCACTCCTCCACCCTTACACCCTCCAAATTCTCTCACAAATCTCTCCAAGTGCTCCATTTCTTCCAAGATTTTTGGCAGAATTTTATAAGGTAAAAACCTTATTTTTCTTCAAGTTTCTTCCTTTTTTTTTCTTAACAATTATTCCTTCACCCTCTTGGATAAACCTCTAGGATCTTATCATTTGTTTACCTTGGTAAACATCTAAGATAAGTCACCATTTGAGGTCCAAGTTGTGGTCTTTCAACTAACATTTCTTCTTCTTCATGTTCTTGTTTGGATATTTTACATCTAGTTGTGGTAAAACTAAACCAAGCCTCCATCAAAATTCTATGATGGAAGCCTTGTGCTAAGGTATTTGGATGAAGTAGATGAACATAGGTTCATCTACCATAAGACATCCAATAGCCACAAGGTGTTCAAATCCTATACATAAATATTATAAATAAATCTAACATTTGGCCACTTCAAGTGGTATATTACTAACTATACTAACTTTTGACCATCCGAATTCCTAACTAAGTTAGGGGTTTGTGTTTCGGTCCGCCGTCGGCGATGCATGACCAACTTGATACTATTATACATATATATTATTTATTATTTCTTCTCCACCGAACTTATGCCTATGTTACCTTTTAGGTTAACCGGCATTCCCGACTCTTCACCTTCCCGTTCATCCTTTCGTTACCACGCCAAACCGTGAGTTTCATACTTGCCCCTTTTACATTTTTGCACTTTGGGGCTTGAAAACATGTACATATTCAAAACACATACACTACAAGATTCACACTTTATTCAAACACAATTCATTAACATGCTCATGTGAGAACAACTTGACTACATGCTTAAATACAACTTGTTAATACAATAGTTCATTAATTCTTGCAAAACCGCACTTAACAAGTGTAGCGCTATAGGATTGACACCCGTCGGCTTTTCGTTACCTTTATGGAGCCCCAGATCTTGTTATGTTATTTATTCGACTAGTATTCTTTGGATGCTAGGTATGCTATGTCAACAATAGGTTTGAACTATATCATTACAAATTGTATGAACATTAGTAAAGTATGTCTATGCATGTGAATTGTTGCTTTAAACATGATTATTATATGTATGAAACTTGTATGAACTCACCAACTTTATTGTTGATCAAATATTATTTTACATGTTTTCAGGAGATGTTTGATGCTACCATGGAAATGGAATCTAGGGACTTTGCCTTAGATATCAAATTTAAATATTTTTGTCTTTTGTTTATCAATGTATTTCCTTTAATTGAAACAATTGTATTTGAAATTCTTAGTTTAATGAAATCGGTTAAATTTATATTTCAACAATAGTGCCACGATGCCTTTGAACAATCCTACACGTCACGTTCGGTGATTCCGCCGCCGAATGGGTTGTGACAGATTGGTATCAGAGCCGTGGTTATAGGGAATTAGGAAAATTGCTTATTTGACTTAGCCTATAACTAAGGACCCGTTTTAGACCATTCCTTATGACTCTTAATACGCTTGTTCTACCACCTTTGCTTCTTACTTATTCTTTGGACTAAATACACCGTCATGGATTTCAAGACATCAAGACACTCATATTTCACCAAAGAAATGAACTCACCAAAAGAAGGTAATTCCTCATTCGGTGATAAGTTTCACTCCGCCTAAGACTTAGAAATATACCATCAAGTTAGGTGTGAAAACCTTACATTGAAGGTAAAAGAATTCCACTCACAAATGCTCTTGGGAAACCTTACCGTTAAAGTTAGGAGTGATTTCCTATCTCAAACGTTAAGGCACCAACTCTATACAAAACGTAACGACACCACCAAACTAGGAGTGAAATCCACAATTTGGTGATCAGTTCCACTCTTAAAATTTTCAATCTCGCCAAAGTCTCGGCTTTGCTATTGACTAGGGACACGTAGTAACCGGAAGGGTAAAATACCGTTAACCGAATTACCGGCGAGAGTATTTTATCTATTAGGCCAAAACGTGTTTCCCGAACTCAATAGAAGGTTTGACCACTTGGGTTAGTCGACGTTTTCGTTAGTTCAAGAGCCGAGCTAACGAGACACTCCAACTTTTTACAAACAAGCCTCTCTTTTATATATAAACTATTTTCACTACTATTATTATACTAACTTGGTTCGATCTTGTGGACGCTCGCTTTTCGCTACTCGCCTTACTAACTTCAAAACGCTAATACATTCGAGAACCAATTAAATTTATGCTCTTTCATCGTCACATGTTTGTTATATACACTAGTTCCATACATGATTCACATGACCAAACGTACTATTACATGAAATTACTTGATTACTTGTGCCATACGTGAAATTTACATACTCATATGACAACAATTTTTATGCAAAACCATTGATCTAAGTCTCACAATCACCTTTTGTAGATGTCTTTATCTCGCCACTCTGCTACCGCCAGGAACAACAAGAGGGACAAGCGTTTGGCCGCACTCGTGGCCAAGCAAATGGCCCAAGTCATCCCTGGCCTCATCCAGAACCTCACCCCCAACGGATCGGTCAAATCCAACACCGAAACTCCCAACTCCCATGCCCAACACTACCGAACCTTCCTTGGTTGTCGTCCCGAATCTTTCACGGGACTCTAAGGTGCAACCAAGCTCCTTAGCTGGTTTGCGAGCATGGAAAACACCTTCTCGGTAAGCGAGACCCCGGACCACCTCCGGACTCGCTACGCCGCTAGCCTCTTCAAAGAGCAAGCTCTGGCTTGGTGGGATAGCGAGAAGGAGCTCGACGAGGAGATCGTCACCCTGTCTTGGAAGGAACTCAAAGCGTTTATGCGCGAGGAGTACTGCCCTCCCCACGAGTTGCAAGCACTCGAGGAGGAGTTTTTCACCCTCAAACAGGACAGCGGTGACAATGCTGCCTACAACCTCCGCTTCCAACAACTCTCTGTCCTTGCCCCTCGCCAAGTTGACACCATAGAGCGATCCGTGGCCAAGTACATACAAGGCCTCCCGTCCGTCATCAAGGACACGGTCGCCGCCGCCGAACCCACCAACCTCGCCAAGGCCATGCGCCTTGCGGCCGCTTTCTCCCGAAACCGTGTTCAGGATGGTACTTTAACCATTCGGGGCACCAAGAAGCACGCCACCCAAGCCACCGTTGAGCCCACCAAACCCAAAGTCACCGAACCAAAACCCGCCAAAACCCCTACTCACCAAAACAACAAAAAGCGCAAGTCCCAAGCCCGGAACTATGCGGTTGTCACCCCCGTTAACCAAGTGCCGATGAACCAAGACCCGACACCCCAAAAGAAACCGTATGGTGGATCTTACCCATTATGCAACACTTGCCAATACCACCACCCAAACAACCTCCCATGCCGAAAATGCACCTCGTGTGGCAAATTCGGACACCTTGCCAACCTATGCCGCAACCCACAACAACCCCAAAACACCCAAGCTCCCCCACCAAACCGAAACCCACCAGCCATCACAAATGGTCGGGTTTGCTACCGTTGTGGTGATCCAAACCACATGGGCCCACAATGCCCACAAAACCAAAACCAACACCACCACAACAACAACCCCACCAACAACAACAACCGCAACCAACCACCCAACCAAAACCAGCCCACAAACCCAAGAGGCCGTGCTTACAACAACAATGCGGCGCAGGCACAAACTGATAACGACGAGGTGAACGGTATGTTTCCTATCAATGGTCGGTATGCTTCTGTTTTATTTGATACCGGTGCGGATAAAAGTTTCGTATCGCTAGAATTTGAACTTATGTTAGCTAAGACCCGATCTAAGTTAGAGAACTCCTTCACTGTCGAAATCGCGGACGGAAAATCCACCTTTTGTGACACGATTATCCTCGATTGTACTCTCGACCTTAATGGTCATCCCTTCTCGATCGATCTCATACCCATGCAATTGGGGAGTTTTGATGTCATAGTAGGCATGGATTGGCTTGCCAAGAACCATGCCGAAGTCGTTTGCTTTGAGAAATTCATCTGTATTCCCCTTCCATCCGGTCAAGTTTTGCAAATCCATGGCGAAAGGCCATCCGGTGGACTCAAACTCATGTCCTGCACCAAAGCCCAAAAATATTTACTAAAGAACTATGTGGCCTTTTTGGCCCAAGTAGTGAAAAAGAAAGAAAAGGGCAAAGGTGTAAAAGACATTCCCATCATTTGCGATTTCCCCGAAGTCTTTCCCGAGGACCTACCCGGTCTTCCTCCATCCCGTGAGTTCGAATTCTGAATTGATCTCATGCCCGGTACGACTCCGATTGCCAAAGCTCCTTACCGCCTTGCACCCTCCGAGATGCAAGAACTTGCCGGTCAACTTCAAGAGTTAGCCGACAAGGGTTTCATTCGTCCGAGTTCATCCCCGTGGGGCGCTCCCGTTTTATTCGTTAAAAAGAAAGACGGATCGTTCCGCATGTGCATCGATTATCGTGAGCTTAACAAACTCACTATCAAGAATCGGTATCCTTTGCCTCGCATCGACGATCTTTTCGACCAACTCCAAGGTGCGTCTTGTTTTTCCAAGATCGATCTCCGTTCGGGATATCATCAACTTCGTGTTCATGAGGACGACATTCCCAAAATAGCATTTCGAACCCGATACGGACACTACGAATTTATGGTGATGCCTTTCGGGCTAACCAATGCACCCGCGGTTTTCATGGATATCATGAACCGAGTGTGCAAACCGTATTTGGACAAATGCGTAATCGTCTTCATTGATGACATTCTCATCTATTCCAAATCCCGATCCGCCCACGAGGAACACCTTCGCTTAATATTGGAGTTACTAAGAAAAGAACAACTTTACGCCAAATTATCCAAGTGTGAATTTTGGCTTAAGGAAGTCCAATTTTTGGGACACATTATTAGTGATAAGGGTATCCATGTGGATCCAGCCAAAATCGAAGCAGTCAAGAACCGGATTGCTCCGAAATCTGCTACCGAAGTCCGCTCATTCCTTAGTCTTGCGGGCTATTACCGTCGTTTCATCGCCAACTTTTCCAAGATCTCCGTTCCTCTCACCGCATTAACTCAAAAAGGGAAACCCTACGAGTGGGGCCCTAATGAAGAGGAAGCTTTCCAAACACTTAAGGATAAGCTTTGCAATGCTCCGATCCTTACTCTTCCCGACGGAAACGATGACTTCGTGGTGTATTGCGACGCCTCTAACATTGGTCTCGGTTGTGTTCTCATGCAACGAGGCAAGGTCATCGCTTACGCATCCCGTCAACTCAAGATCCATGAGAAGAATTACACGACTCATGATCTTGAACTCACCGCCGTCGTCTTTGCTCTCAAGCTTTGGAGACACTACCTTCACGGTACCAAATGCGTGGTCTTCACAGATCAGAAGAGTCTCCAACATCTTCATAATCAAAAGGATTTAAACATGCGCCAACGCCGAGGGATTGAAACAATCAAAGATTACGAATGCGAAATTCGCTACCATCCCGGTAAAGCGAACGTCGTTGCCGATGCCCTCAGCCGAAAGCACCATGTGAAGTTCCTTTGTGCTCGTATGCAACCCGACATCCATGTCCGTATTTGTGAAGCCCAACATATTTCGGTCACCAAAGGCGACATGTACAACGAAATGTCTTGTGGTGCCGAACTCCAACTCGAGACCAAACCCAACAGTTTACTTTATTTCATGAATCGTGTTTGGGTTCCCAATCGTTCCGATCTTCGTTCTTCCATCATGCATGAGGCTCACAAGTCTCGGTATTTGGTCCACCCTGGTATAGACAAAATGTACAGTGATCTGCGTTCTATCTACTGGTGGCCCGGTATGAAAAAAGGATATCGCGCTCTATGTGTCGAAGTGTAATATTTGCGCTAGAGTGAAAGCCGAGCACCAACGTCCATCCGGTTTGCTCGTGCAACCGGAGATTCCAGTTTGGAAATGGGAGAGCATTGCTATGGATTTCATTACCAAACTCCCACTGACATCCTCTCGTCATGATTCCGTTTGGGTTATCATCGATCGTCTCACCAAATCTGCTCACTTCATTCCCATCCGCGAGAGCTACCCCATTGCAAGGCTAGCTCAAATCTACATCGCGGAAATCGTTAGTTGTCATGGTGTTCCTTTGGACATCATATCCGATCGTGACAGTCGTTTCACCTCCCGTTTTTGGGAATCCTTCAATGAAGCCATGAGTACTCAACTCAATCTTAGTACGTCTTACCACCCTCAGACGGATGGTCAGACTGAACGTACTATCCAAACTCTCAAGGATATGCTTCGATCGTGTGTCATTGATTTCGGTGGTAATTGGGACGTGCACTTGCCTTTGATCGAGTTCTCTTACAACAATAGTTACCATACCAGCATCGGCATGGCTCCATTTGAGGCACTTTATGGTCGAAAATGTCGGTCACCCGTTTGTTGGACCGAGATCGGCGAAACACAAATTACCAGACCCGAGTTAATCCAAGAGACCACAGACAAGATCCTCAAAATTCGCGACAACCTACGTACCGCTCGGAGTCGACAAAAGAGTTACGCCGACTGAAAGCGCAACGCGGTTACTTTCGAAGTTGGAGATTTCGTTTTCCTTAAGGTTTCACCTTGGAAAGGAGTCTTTCGCTTCAGGAAGCGAGGAAAACTATCCCCACGTTATGTTGGTCCTTTCAAGATTTTTGAGAAAGTCGGTTCTGTTGCATACAAATTTGATCTCCCTACCGAGCTTAGCAACATCCACCCCACCTTCCACGTCTCTAACTTGAGAAAGTGCTTATCAAATGAAGATCTCCAAGTTCCACTTGAAGACGTTCAGATCGACCCAACAATGCACTTTGCCGAGAAACCTGTTGAGATAATGGATCGTGAAGTCAAACAACTCAAGCGTAGTCGTATTCCAATCATTAAGGTACGTTGGGAAGGAAAACGTGGTGCAGAATTCACTTGGGAACGTGAAGACCAAATGAAAGTCAAGTACCCGCATCTTTTTTCAGACTCTTCCTCATGAAAGAAATTTCGGGACGAAATTTTCTAAAGTCGGGGAGACTGTAATATCCGTACTTTCCACATCATCGTTTATTTACATTTTATACCCTTGTACTTTCATTTTTGAATCCATTGTAACCCGAGACTTATGATCAATGAATTTATTGGATCTACTCAATTACATGTTTACAACATACATTACATTTATACATATGCAAGACAACATCATACGTGCAATATTACAAAATTATATATTACAAAAACGCGTTTCACTTTTTTTACATTTATATTCTCGTTTCACGTCCATACACGCTCGGTTTATTATTATTATTATTATTAGTATTATTATCATTATTATCATTAGTACTATTATTATTATTATTTCATTTTTTTCTTTTTAAAAAAGAATCACCTCCCTTTCAACCACCAACTCCCAACTAACTCATTTAATACCCCAAACTCTAATCCACACTTATAAATACCCACTCCCTTTCACTCCTCCACCCTTACACCCTTCAAATTCTCTCACAAATCTCTCCAAGTGCTCCATTTCTTCCAAGATTTTTGGCAGAATTTTATAAGGTAAAAACCTTATTTTTCTTCAAGTTTCTTCCTTTTTTTTCTTAACAACTCTTCCTTCACCCTCTTGGATAAACCTCTAGGATCTTATCATTTGTTTACCTTGGTAAACATCTAAGATAAGTCACCATTTGAGGTCCAAGTTGTGGTCTTTCAACTAACATTTCTTCTTCTTCATGTTCTTGTTTGGATATTTTACATCTAGTTGTGGTAAAACCAAACCAAGCCTCCATCAAAATTCTATGATGGAAGCCTTGTGCTAAGGTATTTGGATGAAGTAGATGAACATAGGTTCATCTACCATAAGACATCCAATAGCCACAAGGTGTTCAAATCCTATACATAAATATTATAAATAAATCTAACAAGGTTTGTGGATTTCCCAACCTTTCTCTTGGCCACTTCAAGTGGTATATTACTAACTATACTAACTTTTGACCATCCGAATTCCTAACTAAGTTAGGTGTTTGTGTTTCGGTCCGCCGTCGGCGATGCATGACCAACTTGATACTATTATACATATATATTATTTATTATTTCTTCTCCACCGAACTTATGCCTACGTTACCTTTTAGGTTAACCGGCATTCCTGACTCTTCACCTTCCCGTTCATCCTTTCGTTACCACGCCAAACCGTGAGTTTCATACTTGCCCCTTTACATTTTTGCACTTTGGGGCTTGAAAACATGTACATATTCAAAACACATACACTACAAGATTCACACTTTATTCAAACACAATTCATTAACATGCTCATGTGACAACAACTTGACTACATGCTTAAATACAACTTGTTAATACAATAGTTCATTAATTCTTGCAAAACCGCACTTAACAAGTGTAGCGCTATAGGATTGACACCCGTCGGCTTTTCGTTACCTTTATGGAGCCCCCGATCTTGTTATGTTATTTATTCGACTAGTATTCTTTGGATGCTAGGTATGCTATGTCAACAATAGGTTTGAACTATATCATTACAAATTGTATGAACATTAGTAAAGTATGTCTATGCATGTGAATTGTTGCTTTAAACATGATTATTATATGTATGAAACTTGTATGAACTCACCAACTTTATTGTTAATCAAATATTATTTTACATATTTTCAGGAGATGTTTGATGCTACCATGGAAATGGAATCTAGGGACTTTGCCTTAGATATCAAATTTAAATATTTTTGTCTTTTGTTTATCAATGTATTTCCTTTAATTGAAACAATTGTATTTGAAATTCTTAGTTTAATGAAATCGGTTAAATTTATATTTCAACAATAGTGCCACGATGCCTTTGAACAATCCTACACGTCACGTTCGGTGATTCCGCCGCCGAATGGGTTGTGACAATATGCTAGTCTCTTAACTTGATTTCTCTAGCGTTCCGACCTTTCTACGAGCGTTTCTTCATATACCGGGTACTAGATCGAGCGGGAATCGAACCGCGATCATCAGGAATCGTCTAAGAGTGCTCTGGAACAGGTTTGAGAGTGAAAAGGACGTTTTGGTGTGAAGATTTCGAATGAATTCGATCAAGTATTTATAGGCTGGAAATCCGACCCGTAACGGACCGCTACACAGGCGGATGGCGGTCCACCACCGCCTCGGATGGCGTCAGCCCTAAATGTCACAATCTGATTGGACCGAACATAAGTTTGCGGCTAGCGAACCGTTATCGTGGGGCGTAGCGGTCCGCCACCAGTACGCGTGGCACATTCTGGTTACTTTGCGGCTGGCGGACCGTTACCACCTGGCGTGGCGGTCTGCCATGAGTACGCATGTCAAAATATTCGACCATTAGTCACTATACACGTGGCTTAACCGGATTGTTTGCTTAGTCCCAACGTAGCGGACCGTTACTACATATGGTGGCGGTCCGCCACCCAACTCTTCCTCATAGCGGACCGTTAGGCTTGACCTTAGCGGTCCGCTAAGGTCTTAAATCCCAAACTATTCAATTTAAAGCCTGAACTTTAGTATAATTACACTTATAGTCCCTAGGGTTTTACCTTTTGTCAAATCTTGGACATTTTTGTGGCAGGTGTTACACGCCTCTCCCGTTGTAACGCAAGATCTCGGACTCGGTGGCGGAGCCGTTTGATCTCTTGTCGTATTTCAAGATCTCGGACTCGTTGTTGGAACCGTTTGATCTTAAGATCCCGTGGGTCAGGACAAACTCCACCGCTGCCTCTGTCGGTGAATCTGCAAGTTAAAGGTTGGTCTTCTCCACGAGCACACGAATAGAAAACACTCCTGTCGCTGCCTATGTCGACGATTCTACAAGCAAGCAAGTATTCTCTTCCACGCCAAGCCATTTGAGAACCAAAAGCTTTGATATCAAATGATGCAGTTACGGAAGCAATCAAATGACTCAAATAAGTAATTGATAATCGCACGTCTCAAAAGGAACCAAAGGTTCAAGAACAAAGTTTTTTTCTATTCAAACTCAAAAACTATCTAAAAAGTAAACCCCGAATCCCCATTTATAGTTATGAATCATAATTCAATGAGAAAACAATTAAACAAACTAGGAAATTAAAATCAAATAAATAATAAAAAGATAATGTTTTCATCTTTTCCAAAATAACACGCGTCCTGCATCATAATTATTTTCTAGTTTTCCATGTTCTCTATGGTTACTCATGATTTATTTATTCCTTAGTATAATGGTAAGCTTTTATGTTTCGATTTTTAGTGTACTTTGCTCTTTGGTCATTAGTGTTATTATTACAGTTTTTTTAACTAAATGTTTGATGAGGACATTGTAATGCATCCTTATTCATAGGGTATCCTTATTTTTTTTAACTAAAATCCGTGTATTATACGGGTTAAATAAATATAATATTATATATTAAATAATAAAAATTTTAATTTTTAAAACTCATGTTTTATACGGGTTGAATAAACTCGTAGAATACAATATAATCTGTTAACACATACGTTCGTCAAAATATGTTATAAGATTTATTAGTATAAAGATTAGCATATTTTCTTAAAAAATATATTATTAATAAAAGATAGAGGAGTATTTAATAAGAGAGAAACGAGAATAAAATTATAAGAATAAATATATAGACGATATGTGAGATGAAAAACTTTTATTTATTATATAGTATATAGAAATAAATTACTCATTTACAAAAAGAGACCGCCATATTGTACTTCTATCATCCCTTTGACCACCAAATACCCCTCCCCCCAACCACAACACAACAACTACCCCAACCACACTCACTATCGGAGCCACCACAAACCGCCATCTTCCTCCGCTACTCTCAGCCAACCCACCCTGCACTTCTACTTCTGATTCCTGATGGCTTCTATCCTTGTAATCAGTCGGGAGCTCGTACCGACAAAGCGGACAAGTATTCCGAGCATTCAACCATGGCACAATACATGAATGATGGTACACATGACCACAAGGAAGCTGGTTCACAACTCCACCAACACCTACATTGTCCTTACAAATCACACATACTGAACCCGTTTCATCTACAACCACACGTTCAAGATTCTTCACGAACCAACCGGCTGCAGGTGGTGCACCTAACCGTGAACCGTGTGTCTCAACATCAACATAGTCTCCATATAGCGATGTTTCCAACACTTGGTCCTCCAAAATACCAAAAAGCCGCCGCCTTTCACTATTTTGTATACCCTCATCAGAAAGAATCTCACTCAGCCAATCATTCGGACGATTTCTACCATTAGTTGCTAATGATCTATGTAATTGAATTCTACCCACTAAACTTCCAACTCTGTTTACAACCCCTTCAATTTCATCACCACCACCACCATCATCATCATCATCATCATCATCATTATCATTATCATCATCAACAGATTCATCAGAATCTTGAAACTGTTGTGACAACATATTTTCAACAGATTCTAGACCGTTGTTGTACCTTGTTCGCTCGGCTAAAAACAAAAGGTGACAGTTGCCGCATATACCCGTAGATGCGAGCGATCCACGCGATTCGATCTCCGAAGAAAGGATTCCATGACACAGGCAACACCTGCCTCTGGGATCCACAGCTGATGTGTCATCTGTGTCCATAAGTTACAACTGCAAGGATAATATGCAACATTTCACTTACCATTCATAGTAAATTAATAATCCATGTTAAAGCCAATCATTTTGAGTATTTCAGGCAATAATTTAAAGAAACTACATCTGTCTGCAAGTTCTGCACATAATAAATTACACAAAATATTTTAAAAATTACAGGCATTCAGAATCAATGATATGGCCATTTTCAAGTTCAAAATACGTAGATTTTGATTAAATTGCAGGATTTTGAAGCAACTGTGAGCTTATAATGCAAGCCAACGGTTTAACCTAAGGTGGGTGGGAGTGAATGCGGGAATGGCTCGGTACCATATGGTACCGCCGGGGACATAAATCCCACTTCCCACTGTACCGTAAACCCACACAAATCGGCTTATTCATGCCAATCGTTCGCCGATTCAAACGGCTCTTTTCTATCCCAACGGTCGGATTTTAAAGGATGTTACTCAACCCAACGGCTTCAACGGCTATTTAAGAAAAACGAAATTAAATCAAAACTTTCATGTTAAAACACCAACTCAACTCCTCATATTTACTCACACAACATTCAACCTATCCTCTCTCAAATTATTATCAATTTTGCTTGCTTTCAATGGATTTGAAGAGGTATCACCCTGATTTAGATACCCACATACCCGACCCGGCTCCATAAAGGTCATTATCAAAACGGTTAAGACACGTGGCAAGTGGATAGACCCCCAATGGGAAGGAGAGAAAGAAAAAAGCGTGACATACCGACCCAGAAAGAGACCACACTATTAGAAAAAGGTATATATAGTGGAAGAAAAGGTAAATGTGAGGGTTCTTATGTTTGGATTTACTTTTAAAACTACTTATTAACTTATTACCTTTTTCAAAAAGGTAATAAGTTAAAAGTTCATTTGGATAAATGAAGGAAAAGTCAATTTTAAAGGAGATGAAAAGTTATTTTTAAGAAGTAGAAACTTTTAACTTTTGTAAAAAGTTAAAAGTAGTTTTTAATAAGTAATCCCAAACACCCTCGTCTCTCTCTCTCACCTTACTTTACTCCTTTATACCGATATTCAGTTACTTACTCTCACGTCGGAGGATTATTACAGGGATTACCCCTCCCTGTGATACCCTAACGGTTTGTGAGCAAGTCATATCAGAAGTGTCAAGGTCTCCCCTTATCACGGATAGAAGGAACAAACATTGACGTTAGAACTCGAATCCTTGACCCGCTAGAGTTTACGTCAACGGGATTCAAGATCTCGGAACGCAAAGAAGGCAGCTTCGAGCCGAAACAAGTCTAGAAAAATAGCCGAGTCATAACCTCAATCTCAACCGAGCCCTAATTGCCCTAATTCTATTTTGAATAAACAGGGAACGGATCGAATACAAAAGACGAAGACACAAAACTATGCTACTGTAACAATTGATTCTCCACCACAGATCGTTAATTGAATTGAAAATATACACCAATTTTGACCTAATTTGAAATATATGATTCACATAATACGAAAGTGGATGAAGAATTGAAGGAATGAGAAGATAACTAACCTGGAATGAAATTGGTGGGTGAAGAACAGCGAAATTAGGGATTGGCGCCCGCCAAAATCAGGGGAAGAGGATTGAGAGAAGTTTCTTACGATTGAGTGGTTTCATGTGATGGGATTCATTCGTTGGCTGTGCAAGACAAACTTCGTCTTATCTACCTTCGTTTTCTGAAGTCTTGATATTCTATAGTTATTTTTTGGACAACATCATGTATCTATTTTTACTTGCGATCAAAGATTAATGTGTTAAAGTTATATCGCGCCGGGTTAGAAAATTTCAATAACTAAAAAAGTTTAAGCTATTAAGATCATGGAATATGAAATGTAATGATTACAGATTTACTCTCTATAAGATTGACATGAGGTTTTTTTAAAGGTGGGCGATGACAAACCTTAAAAAAACCTAGCAACAAGCTAGTGTTGATTAGTTCTTGTTACATGTTAATAGAAAACAATAAAGTAAATCATACATGATAAGCTAACCACTGTGAGGGAAGACGTCATGATCCGCTAGGAAGATCGGGTTCCCGTTTAGGGTGTACGGTTAGGATGACTAAGGTGAACTCACGGTTATGAGAGATGGACGATATTAGTGTTAGTGGTAATTGATTCATTCATTTATTCAATTCCCTCTAATAATTTCTCTATAAAGATGTACACCAAATGAGAAACCCACTAATGACTCATTAAGAGTAATTAGGCCCATTAACCATAGGTTAATAAATAAATAAACAATTAATCATTTAATACTTAGATAAATGATTATAAGAGCCACATAATAAAACCGTGTCTTACAACTAGCTCAAGCACCAACAAATACAAATGACACTATAAAAAAACCAAATTATATGTTATCCAAATTCACACCAAATTGTCCAATTTAGACCAGCCTGACACTAATCGAGCTTGGCTCGTTGGATTATCCTGAAGCTCGAGCTTAGCTCGATTCGAGCCTATAGATTTTGAATCGAGCTCGGCTCGTGGAGTTAAAATAAAGCTCGAGATCGGCTCGGCAAGGCTCGGTTTCAGTCATTACGATTAAACGAGTAAAAGCTCGGCTCGAGCTCGTTTATAGGAAGCCTTAAACGAGCCAAAACTCGGGGGGTTAATTTGAATAATATATTAAATATATAAGAAAATAATATAAATTTTTACTAGGCTCGTTAAGGCTCGCGAGCCTAAACGATCTTAGAAGGCACAGCTCGAGCTCGGGCTCGATAACTAAACGAGTCATTTTTTAGGCTCGAGATCTTGCTCGTTAAGGCTCGACTCGTTCGAGCTTTTTACCGATCCGATGAGCCGGCTTGATTCGTTTACACCTCTATAAACCAATCCAGGTTGTGGGACTTAGATCTATTCTTTAATCCAAATGAACGTGCTGACCTTAATTTCTTCCACCGTTTTGTTGATATTGCATCTCCTCGAAATAGACCATAGCGACGCAAGGATAATGGCTTGATACAGCTTTTTAGCTGCCTTCTTCATGTTCAATTGGTTCGGCACCTCCAATGCCTCCATCACCTAGACCCAAGTTGTTGTAGGCATGTAACATGTTGCACCATTTCCTAATTCCTTCCCAAACTACATTATCAAAAATGCATCTAACCAATATATGATGTACTCACTCGAACTCCTCTTCACAATTCGAGCATAACAAAGAGAATGACTGGATACCTCTCTTGGCAAGATTTTCCATAGTAGAGAGTTTATTCAGAGCCGCTCTCCACCCTAAGAAATTAACTTTTTTAGAATTCAACGTGACAACAAATATTTGTAATTATCATTTGAAAACATTTTTTTCTTCAATCAAGTGTCTCAATGATGATCGAAAAGGAGACGTCTTTCCATCGCACCAAACCCGTTTATCGCCTCTATCATCCCAAACAAATGATTGAAGCAAGTGAGAACATGATTGTAAGTCACTTACTTGATGTACACCACTTTGGACTTTTTTAAGTCTAATTTAGTCAATAAAAATAATATCCAATTATAATCAGTGTTTAAGACAGATCAGATTAGATTACGTTTTTTAAAAAAGACTCGATAACCCACTAATACATCATAAAACAAAAAAAACACATTCCAAAAATTGAAGATGTAAATAGTGGATGGAGAATTTTGTATTTTAATGCTTATGAAAGAACGCATACAACCGTTTCTCACTCAAAATTCAAAAATCAAATAATTAATTACACGGATGGCTCCTGTGGTTTACACAGATTTCACTTTTAGCCCCTACGAATGAAAAATTACACGTTTGACCAATAGTTTGCACGTTTGTAACATAGATGGCCTCTGAAATGGATGTCAGTTAAGTTTTTCTATTAAACACATGTGAAATGACTAAAACACCCCTAATAATAAAAATATAATATTAAAAACATAATTTTTTAAAATAATATCTTAATTCAGTGGGGCCCACCACACTAATTTTATCTACTACCATCCCCCTATCCTCCCTCTTCTTCTTCACCTTCAAGAGTCAAACCACTACCACCAACTCAAAACTGAAACCACCAGCCACCACCTTGTAAAAACTCATCGGAAACTTTCTGCCCCCTCTCAATAACCATCACCGCCTACATCAGCCACCACTTCCCATATCCATCGCCACCTACATCAACCAACACCGCCCACATCAACCGCCAACCCGCCCCACATTGTCAGGCCCCAAACCCGGGAGGCCCCACGCGTTGGATTTACTCTATCACAAACAGTTCTTAAACTCATACATCAAAATACGCAGCGGAAAATTTCGTTCATTACATAACATAACTGTTCTACATGCGGAAGCGTAAAACTTTGTTTACAACATTCATTACATAACATAATCAAAACATAACGGGATGCCAGTCTTCGTGTCAGCCGGGTAACTCTTCATCGCTAGCCAAGCATCACCGTCCATCATCATAACCTGCCCTTAACCTGAATGTGCATACTAAGAAGGTCAGCTACGCTGGTGAGTTCTAGTTTTAACGTAAAACATTAACATCAAATATTTGCCAAAAACATAACATCATACTTCATTTAATAAAAGCGTACATAAAACATGCAATAACTTAACATCATCAAAACATCGTAGCATAACATCGTAACAATAGTCAATATGAACCGAATCTGCGCCTTCTCGTAACCGTCAAATCCATACATCGCATACCAGCGGATGAACTTAAGGCTCGCTACCTCTAAGTCATCCGTCATCCAGGTCTCCTAAGGCTCGTTACCTCTAGGTGGACCAAACATACGTCTCCTAAGGCTCGTTACCTCTAGGTAGACAGCACATACCAGCGGATGAACTTAAGGCTCGTTACCTCTAAGTCATCCGTCACACAGGTCCCCTAAGGCTCGTTACCTCTAGGTGAACCAAACATATGTCCCCTAAGGCTCGTTACCTCTAGGAAGACAGAACATAACATAGGCACTATTTCCCCGTAAGGAATAGCACCTTCCATCGGGATCCCGGTAATCCCATGGGTGACCGTCGTCACCCCATCCTCAACCAGTTGTACAACCGTTAGCCAGCCACAAAGGCCCCCTGTAAGGTAAGGCCAATACATACATACATACATACTCTAGCTCCCGTAGGAACTCGTGGCAGATTCGTTCATTCGTGACTTTCATAAAAACCTTTACCTCGTTTTAGTTAAAGCATTCGTACGTTTTATTAAATAACACTTCATTCGTAAACCTTTCACAACTTCGTTTGGCAAAATATTTTATAAACATCATCTCGTAAACCTCGTTTCGTAAACATCTCATTAACTCGTTTCGTCTTCCCCTTTCGGAAGCATCGTTCATAAACCTCGTTTCGTAAACCTCGTTTCATAAACCTCGTTTCGTAAACCTCGTTTCGTAAACCTCGTTTCATAAACCTCGTTTCGTAAACCTCGTTTCATAAACCTCGTTTCGTAAACCTCGTTTCGTAAACCTCGTTTCATAAACCTCGTTTCGTAAACCTCGTTTCATAAACCTCGTTTCGTATGTATGCACACCAGCCCAAAACATTTAATTAAAACTTTAAAAGAAGGGCTTCTAGAACTCACCTTATAAGTTACTCTTGGGTTGTCCTAAACAAAGGTCCAACAACGTCACTTCCGATCTGAATTGATTAATTAAATACACATCAGACCTAAATCCCGACTCTAACGGTTTACTCGTTCTGTTACAGGTGAATACACTGACTTCACCTACTGATGCAGACCTATCGAAACTACTTAGTTTCGACAGGTGCAGGCCCATCGAAACTTCTAGTTTCGACAACTGCAGGTCACTCGAAACTTCTAGTTTCGACAACTGCAGGTCACTCGAAACTTCTAGTTTCGACACCTGCAGAACTCAGCTATCTTCTCCAAAAACCCTAACTTTCGCATGCAGGTCCGATCTTGTCAAGATCCGGACTTTTTGTATTCAAAACGTGTATTTTCCTTTCGTGATTCCAGATTTATAACCCTTTCCTCATTTGGTTTATAAAAACCCGTCATTTTCACAAAAATACCCGAAAACCCAAAAACGAACAGAAACTCAGATTTGGTTCGGGTGTTACCTGATTTCGAGATTCTGATCCGGAGGTTTTGCTCACGAGTTCAGTAGCAACAAGCTCCTTCAATCTCGGGTCGATCCGCCAACTTTCTCTCTCTACGGTTTCTCTCTCTAGATTCTTGCAAATGAGAGAAATGGTGTGTGTGTTGGCTATTTAAAGGGAGGAAACCCCCCCTTCCTTCAAGTTTGCCGGCCCAACCGGCCCGGCCCGTTACGCCTCGCCCTTTTTATCCCGTTCGTCCCGGTTCAACCCGTTATTTAAAATCCTCATTTATTTTGGGATGTTACAAGTCTACCCCCCTTACAATAGGTTTCGTCCCCGAAACCTATCATAAGTCAAACAGTTGAGGGTACGACTCCTTCATTTCCGTCTCCGTTTCCCATGTAGCTTCCGATCCCTTCCGGTGCTTCCATTGGACTTTAACCAATCGAATAACCTTATTACGTAAACGCTTCTCTTTCCTGTCTAAGATGGCCACAGGTTCTTCAATGTAGTTAAGGCTGTTGTCGACCTCGATGTCAGTAAGTGGTACGTGAGCCGTTTCATCCGCCAAACACTTTCGCAAGTGTGATACATGGAAGGTAGGATGAATCCCACTTAACTCATCAGGCAATTCCAACCGATAAGCGACTTCACCAACCCGTGCCATAATCCTGAATGGTCCGATAAACCTCGGACTTAACTTTCCTCTCTTCCTGAATCGTATGATTCCCTTCCAGGGCGACACTTTCAATATTACTCTGTCCCCAACATTAAATTCAATAGGCCTTCGTCGTCTATCCGCGTAGGATTTCTGACGATCTTGGGCGGCCTTCATTCGTGCTTTGATCTGATCAAACCTTTCCGACGTTTCTTTTACAACTTCAAGACTTCCCAATTCCTTCTGTCCAATCTCACCCCAACAAACCGGGGTCCTGCATCTCCTCCCATACAACATTTCATAAGGCGGCATGCCTATCGTCGTGTGATGACTGTTGTTGTAGGAGAATTCGGCTAACGGCAGATGACTGTCCCAACTGCCACCGAAGTCGATAATACAAGCACGAAGCATATCCTCCAATGTTTGAATGGTCCTTTCGGACTGACCATCCGTTTGTGGGTGGTATGCCGTACTAATATTGAGTCTCGTGCCCATTGCCTCGTGAAACCTCTTCCAGAACTTCGATGTGAATCGTGTGTCCCGGTCAGATACGATCGTCTATGGCATCCCATGCCGTGCTATTATTTCATTAATAAACACTTCCGCTAACCTTTCCGACGAGAACGTCTCGCGAATAGGTAGGAAATGAGCACTCTTCGTTAAACGGTCCACAATTACCCAAATGGTGTCATGACCTTTAGCTGTGCGAGGTAGCTTAGTTATGAAGTCCATGGTAATGTGTTCCCACTTCCATTCCGGTATATCAAGTGGTTGAATCTTTCCATACGGTTTCTGGTGCTCGGCCTTTACTTGCGAGCAAGTCAAGCACTTGCTTACATACTTCGTCACGTCACATTTCATTCCAGGCCACCAGTATTCCCTCCTCAGATCTTGGTACATTTTATTGGTACCGGGATGGATAGAGTAACGAGACTTATGAGCCTCATCCAAGATTTTGGTCCTAATCTCGCCACCCATAGGTATCCATATCCGCCCAAAACGTGTCCTAACACCAAGGGTGTTATATTCCAACTTGTCTTGTTGGCCAACCATCCTTTCCTTCTTTATGTTTTCCTCTTTAAGTGCCTCATCTTGAGCCTTTTCAATTTCTCTCATCACATCTGAAGTTACCACCAACTGGCAAGCCTTCACTCTAATAGGAGTAGGCACATCCTTTCGGCTTAGAGCGTCAGCCACCACGTTTGCCTTTCCAGGGTGGTATATGATTTCACAGTCATAATCTTTCAGAAGTTCCAACCATCGTCTCTGCCTCATATTAAGCTCTCTTTGTTCGAAGAAGTATTTCAAACTTTTGTGGTCGGAGTAAATAGTAAACTTCACCCCATAGAGGTAGTGCCTCCATATTTTTAATGCAAATACGACAGCAGTAAGTTCCAAATCATGAGTCGGATAATTGACTTCGTGAACTTTCAACTGCCGCGACGTATATGCAATCACTCTCCCGTTGACAGATCCTTGTGTAGTCTTGACTATACCTCTCTCGTTCTTGATAGACGTTATCTTTTTCAGCATCGTACATCCCTAGTCGGTCTTTCACATCTAACCGTTAGGGTTCTTATATCGTCATTCTATGTGAAATGTCTTATCAAACTCGGAGTCGTCCACAGAAGACTCCTTGGCCATAATTTCAACTCCTCGTTCAGGTTATCCACCTTTCCATCTGGACGGTTCCTATCGATCGTCTCTCAACTATTTGGATCATTGTGTATACCTCATAAGCTGTCCATGGTGCATTCGTCCTTGAAGGACCATACCATGTCGTTCTCGAATGAATCATAATATCCCGTTCCTGAATGATTCCTACTATCAAGTTTCCTAAGGTACCGTACCATCTCATTCCCGAAGGAACCACATCGTCTCGTTCCCTAAGGAACCATATACTTCATTCCAGAAGGAACCTTATCGCTTCGTTCCCGTAGGAACCGTATCGCTTCGTCCTCGTAGGAACCGTATCGCTTCGTCCCCGTAGGAACCGTATCGCTTCGTCCCCGTAGGAACCGTATCGGGTATCCCCCAAACATATGAGGTATCCCTTATCACACTCAACTTGTCGGGAAGGTATTCATTCAGATGGCACACTAGTCACTCGAACTTTTCATTCATATCTTCATACACAATCTCCTTCTAGTCTTTCTTTCAAACGTACTTGTCAGGTTTTACGTTTCACATCGTTGGTTCATTGAACACCCTTATTCCTACATATCACTGGATGGTCTTAGGGATTGGCATCCCATCTGACCGACAATATATATTCTCTAGCTACTCGTTTCCGTTAGCCTTTTCTGCATGCATTTCTTCTAAAGTCACATTCGTTGGTCTTACTATGGATAGATGACACGTACGGTGACACTTGTACTTTCATTTCCTTTCTAGTTTCAGTGGGTCCCTCAACGGCTTTCCAATTCTAGTAACACTCGCAGCTATTGATTAGACTTAGACATAGTAGAGCGTTCTCTGAGTCGCCTTGAATTTCTTCTTAGTGCCCATGCCTTGCTTCACATTGTTAGTCAAAACTTGTCCTTCACATTCATTCTAGACAAACAATCCTTGGGTCGGATCTGGTTTGGTTTGGTTTGGTTTAATCTGCACGCCCTAATTAACATCGCGGTTTCCGTCTCTTGTTGTTGTTGGTATATCTATTTTCTCATTTCAGCAGATACCCTTATTAGTTGTCTTGGACTGTCTTCTACATGGAAAGATGCACTTTGTGCATTCGTGCACTCATATATTCTTTGGACATACACTAGTGTGGTTATTTCTTTCATGCTCATGCATACTTCAACAGTAGACCGATTCTTATTCATCAGAACGTGTTTGCGCTAAGCGTAGCCCATCCTAGCTCCTTGGCATCCTTCATACGTATGCTCGTCTGACTTAGGTAAACCGAAGTTTCATTCCTCCTCATCTTGTCTGTGGCTCGTACTTGCTGACATCATTCACCGTTGTAAGGTACACCATCTTTGACATCATTACCATTACTAATGATGTTCATCAATCTCCTTAATCGTTACTCGGGTGACTAACATCTCGTAGTCGTGGTTGAGTAATTGGATCAACTCTGATACGTAAGCATTAATCAATACCATAAGATTCACCATCATGCACGTGCACCTGTAAATTCACAATTTCGCGGATCCAAACGAAATTACCAATTTACCTTACTCGAGCATTCTAGTTCCTCTTATAACACTTTCTAATACTCGCGTCCCTTAAAAGTTGAGATTTTGTCCCGGCATTCTCATCGACACCTCTTACCACTTTCGCTCTAAGTCAACACAACGGAGGACATTTCGCATCACACTCGTACGGTCTCATGCACACTACCTTCCGGTTCCGCAAGAACTCTGGCCTTTTCACTATAAACTTGGTGGGCGGGAATCCTACCGTGTCATCCGGTACGACCCTCACCACGCCTTCCGCCTATTCTTCCCTCCATTTCGTTCTTAAAAGACAAGGAATCTAATGTCATCACGCTAGTTAACAAATAAAATTCAATAAGTACTGTAAGATGTTAATATACACTGGCCATCTGCAATTAACCATTACACTACCTCTTGATTTCGATTTGACCACCTTTGTGATTTCCATCAGAACCCAAGTCCTAACCTTAACACTTCCTAAGGCATACTATATATGTAAATATATATACACTACCTTCATACCTGATGCTGTGGCTCGAGTTACCCGTACTGGCATCCGCTTTTGGTCCCATTCTCAGTTTAAGTTCAGACACAGGGAGTGTCCAAATCTCTCAAACTATTGCTCTGATACCAACTTGTCAGGCCCCAAACCCGGGAGGCCCCACGCGTTGGATTTACTCTATCACAAACAGTTCTTAAACTCATACATCAAAATACGCAGCGGAAAATTTCGTTCATTACATAACATAACTGTTCTACATGCGGAAGCGTAAAACTTTGTTTACAACATTCATTACATAACATAATCAAAACATAACGGGATGCCAGTCTTCGTGTCAGCCGGGTAACTCTTCATCGCTAGCCAAGCATCACCGTCCATCATCATAACCTGCCCTTAACCTGAATGTGCATACTAAGAAGGTCAGCTACGCTGGTGAGTTCTAGTTTTAACGTAAAACATTAACATCAAATATTTGCCAAAAACATAACATCATACTTCATTTAATAAAAGCGTACATAAAACATGCAATAACTTAACATCATCAAAACATCGTAGCATAACATCGTAACAATAGTCAATATGAACCGAATCTGCGCCTTCTCGTAACCGTCAAATCCATACATCGCATACCAGCGGATGAACTTAAGGCTCGCTACCTCTAAGTCATCCGTCATCCAGGTCTCCTAAGGCTCGTTACCTCTAGGTGGACCAAACATACGTCTCCTAAGGCTCGTTACCTCTAGGTAGACAGCACATACCAGCGGATGAACTTAAGGCTCGTTACCTCTAAGTCATCCGTCACACAGGTCCCCTAAGGCTCGTTACCTCTAGGTGAACCAAACATATGTCCCCTAAGGCTCGTTACCTCTAGGAAGACAGAACATAACATAGGCACTATTTCCCCGTAAGGAATAGCACCTTCCATCGGGATCCCGGTAATCCCATGGGTGACCGTCGTCACCCCATCCTCAACCAGTTGTACAACCGTTAGCCAGCCACAAAGGCCCCCTGTAAGGTAAGGCCAATACATACATACATACATACTCTAGCTCCCGTAGGAACTCGTGGCAGATTCGTTCATTCGTGACTTTCATAAAAACCTTTACCTCGTTTTAGTTAAAGCATTCGTACGTTTTATTAAATAACACTTCATTCGTAAACCTTTCACAACTTCGTTTGGCAAAATATTTTATAAACATCATCTCGTAAACCTCGTTTCGTAAACATCTCATTAACTCGTTTCGTCTTCCCCTTTCGGAAGCATCGTTCATAAACCTCGTTTCGTAAACCTCGTTTCATAAACCTCGTTTCGTAAACCTCGTTTCGTAAACCTCGTTTCATAAACCTCGTTTCGTAAACCTCGTTTCATAAACCTCGTTTCGTAAACCTCGTTTCGTAAACCTCGTTTCATAAACCTCGTTTCGTAAACCTCGTTTCATAAACCTCGTTTCGTATGTATGCACACCAGCCCAAAACATTTAATTAAAACTTTAAAAGAAGGGCTTCTAGAACTCACCTTATAAGTTACTCTTGGGTTGTCCTAAACAAAGGTCCAACAACGTCACTTCCGATCTGAATTGATTAATTAAATACACATCAGACCTAAATCCCGACTCTAACGGTTTACTCGTTCTGTTACAGGTGAATACACTGACTTCACCTACTGATGCAGACCTATCGAAACTACTTAGTTTCGACAGGTGCAGGCCCATCGAAACTTCTAGTTTCGACAACTGCAGGTCACTCGAAACTTCTAGTTTCGACAACTGCAGGTCACTCGAAACTTCTAGTTTCGACACCTGCAGAACTCAGCTATCTTCTCCAAAAACCCTAACTTTCGCATGCAGGTCCGATCTTGTCAAGATCCGGACTTTTTGTATTCAAAACGTGTATTTTCCTTTCGTGATTCCAGATTTATAACCCTTTCCTCATTTGGTTTATAAAAACCCGTCATTTTCACAAAAATACCCGAAAACCCAAAAACGAACAGAAACTCAGATTTGGTTCGGGTGTTACCTGATTTCGAGATTCTGATCCGGAGGTTTTGCTCACGAGTTCAGTAGCAACAAGCTCCTTCAATCTCGGGTCGATCCGCCAACTTTCTCTCTCTACGGTTTCTCTCTCTAGATTCTTGCAAATGAGAGAAATGGTGTGTGTGTTGGCTATTTAAAGGGAGGAAACCCCCCCTTCCTTCAAGTTTGCCGGCCCAACCGGCCCGGCCCGTTACGCCTCGCCCTTTTTATCCCGTTCGTCCCGGTTCAACCCGTTATTTAAAATCCTCATTTATTTTGGGATGTTACACACATCCTCCATTAACCAATAGAAAGAATTAGCGATATACGTTCAAAAAGTTGGAGATCTATTATTGAATCAGGTCTTGTACCATGGCAAGTAAGCACCCGATCTGTTCAAAAGTCATACCACCATCCACCACCCCTCGAAAATCCCACTACCACCCTACTTCCACCCCACCTTCAATTTTCGGTGAAGACCATGCCACCGCGTCATCTCGTTCATCACTGTGTTCTACACACCCAATTCCCTTTTATGTGTTTGCTGATAACCCAATTTGCAATTTGGGTTTTTTTTTTCTTTATCAATGTTTAGGGCTCATTACAATCAAGGGGGTATTTCCCATTTTTGGTAAGAGATTGAATTCCTTGAATATGATTTATAATCCCCAAATTAAATGTATGGCTCATCCTCACAACATTAATAGCAAAGATCAGGTTCTCAAGCTTCACCATGAAGTTTCAATGCTTAATCCCAATGTTACTGAGATTTTGAGAGATTCGTGAGTTCTGATGGTTATAATGAGTCTAAGATTAATGTAATTAGTGTTGGAGGTGGTGGGTCGAATACGGTTAATTGAATGATTGAGAGTGAAATAAAGGGTGTGGAGTTTTGGATTTTGAATACTGAATAGTGAATACACTATGAGAATCAGATCTAAAAATGGTCAAAATGATAGTTGGCTTGGTGATGTGTTGGTGGCGATTGCAAGAGATTTCTGGGCCACTGGAAATGGTTGTGGTTGTCGCCGGAAATGGTGTCGGAGATGGTGGTGGTGGAGGACAAATGTTGAAGAAGATGATTATGAAGTGTGTTTGGGTTTAGGTTTTGTGTGTTAGACATGTATTAGTTTATTTTATAATTTTTTTTTATGTTTGTGGGTCCCAAGGATTTGCAATTTTTCTTTTAAAGTCAAGGGTATTTTAGCCATTTTAGAAAACTTAACGGCCAAAGTTAATGTCCATCAAACTCAAGGGTCATCTATGTTACAAACGTGCAAACTATTGGTCTAAACATGTAATTTTCCATTCCTAAGAGCCAAAAGTGAAATCCATATAAACCATAGGGTCATCCGTGTAATTAATTCAAAATCAAAATAATACTTGCTAGTTTCAGTTTGTTAGATAGACGTAACTCGTGTGTTTATAATCTGAAAAGTCTTTCATTCTCCGATCACAGGCTTGCCGGCGGCGGTACTACCGGTTCATTCCGGTGGTCTATACGTCCTCAATAACTGTGTATGTATATACATTTGTATTACCAAACATGGCGTACCGTCGACGGCAGGGACTTTCTAGGTCTTCCACGTTCAACGAAGAGATTCTCCGTCAGCCGGACCAAGACGACGCCACCACATCCTCCGCCGCTCTGCCGCACACATCCTCCGATCCTCTTCTCCACTCGTTCCGCTCCTCCTTCACTAACCGATCCAAGGTTTAATTTCCGTTACTTTCTTATCACTTCTGTTGTGATTATTCGTTCAATTTTCGATGAATGTAGACCTACATTTTCGTGTATTAAACGAAGCGATAATGTCATGATTGAACAGAGTTCTGCTACTTTTGATAATGCTTCAATGAGGAGTACGAATGCACGTGAAGGATTTTGGGGCGTTTTAGCAAGGAAAGCTAAATCAATTCTAGAAGATGAAGTTCCTCAACAATCAATTACTCCTGCCAGTAAGAAGCCGGAAACAATTAGGTTTTCACCAAGCAGCCAGGTGAGTATTGATTTTTGCATTTCTAATCATATTTTGAAACAAAGTAGCTTTCAGTTTCTTATATATTAGGTTTCTAGCATTATTTACTCAAAATTTAGATGGAAAAAGATCTATATATGGTTTAGTATCTGAATAAAATATATGTACAATCTAAAAAGCCTGCTATACAACACTATAAAGAACAAATCCAGCCCCATTACAAAAAGCGTGACTCAACACTGCGCCTTACGCTAATTTTTTGCAAGAAAAGCGTGGCTCGCCTGCGCCTTTTGTGCATAGCTCGTCAGGTGAGCAAACCTTAACCGTTAACCGAAATTAACCGATAACTGAACCGCCATCGTACCTAATTAACCAATAACCAAAATTAACCGAAGGTTATGGTTATGGTTAAGGTTCTTTGGTTAACCGATCAATCGGTTATGGTTATGGTTATGGTTATGGTTATGGTTATGGGTGTCCGAAACATATCATAAATAAGTAAAACTAATACATTAATTATGAATTTATGACTAAAAAAATAATATTACTAACATAATCCCATGTTTTTACTAAAACGATTAGGAGGATTTATGATAAAAATAGATTTTTGATGACTTTATTCACTACATGCAGTTATTTTTACGTGGTATATTTATTAAATGTGATTAGTGATTACGGTACGAAAGTGGTTAATTAATCAAAACCGACCCATAACCGATGGTTAACCGAAAAGCGGTTAACCAACCAAGCGGTTATGGTTATGGCTATGGAAGATGGCATAACCGACCAATCGGTTGTTATGGTTATGGAAAAGGCCAAAACCGACCCATAACCGACTTTACACACCCCTACCTTGCCTACACAAAAGGCCCAACACATGAGCCTAAGCCTAAGGTCGCCTTGTGTCTAGGCGCGCTTTTTAAAACCAAGCACCTAGATAGCATCATAACAATCGTTACTTGATGTGTTTTGAAATTTCATTTGTAGTTCACTGGCATTCAAGTTCAACATCAATATGAGTCATTTGAGAGTTCAAGGAAAATAGACAATGCAGCATTGAGGATGGGCTTGGAAAGACTCATGCCTTCGCTTAATCAGATTGGTGACACCATTGGCAATGCTTTGGAGGTAAATAATGTTTGATTGATGTTAATGTTTGTAGCATATAATCTTGTCTAGGATGGATGATTGATGAAATTGATTGGAGATATTTTAGATACTGAAGTCATAAAAACTGCAATGAGACAATGATCTTATCTTAGTTTTATTGCCAGGCAGAGAAGAAAACTCAAGATATCATCCAAGAAAGTCATAATCTGCAAAACAGGAGAAGAGTATTTGATAATCACGAAAAGAATCAAGATCCCAGAATGCAATCTGCTCAATCACAGAGGAACCAAGAAACTCAACTCCAGGCTTCTCGCGACGTAAGATGGCAAATGCGTAATTGTTTTTTTAGCTAATTAGGTATGTGAATATACCCTATTACAACTTCACTATATTAACAACTTAAGTCAAATAAAATGAAATTTGTGATCATATATTTGTATCTGATGTAAACATCTTAACCGTCTTAACCCCTTGAAGGCCACCGGCCCAGCATAAATTGTACTTTCCCTGGTCCCACTGGTGGTCCACCGGTTATCAGGGTATTGATGGGGCCCGTGAGTTCCCCTCATGGGTTCTCATGGTTACCAAAGTATATGTTTTTGCATGAGAACAACATAACTGGCACAATCATGTTTCTACACTCGCTGATCTTGTTTTGTTTACATGTGACAGGTGGCATTAGCAGCAACAGCTGCGAAGGTAAAACAACTTGCTCGGCAGCTGAAAACTGTGAATGCAGAAATAGCATTTGCGAAAGAACGATGTTATCAACTAGAAAAAGAAAATAAATGGCTTCAAGAGGGTCAAGAAAAAGGAGACCACCCTGCAGATGATGACATGGTATTGTTTAAGCAGTCTCTTGATTGTTGATTTGATAACTTTGTTACTGACCTCTTGATTCAATGTGATCAGATACGGGTTCAACTAGAGACACTATTGGCGGAGAAGGGGCGTTTGGCACACGAGAATTCAGTATATGCACGCGAAAACAGGTACTTGAGAGAAATAGTTGAATTCCGCCTACAAGATATGGTGTATTTGAATGAGGGCATCAAAGAAACCTCCCAAGATCCAGTGGAGGAACCCGGTTTGACTGAGAATCCCCAAGTTGACGGGGATGGGGAACACCCGGATCGGGTCAACCCTATAATACAAGTCAAATCCTAAGTCCACATATACCTGAATCCATATTTCTTCAAGAATCCACATGTAAGACAATAATAATAGATTCGTTTAAGCTTGATATATGAAGCCCGAGCTCGTTTACTAAATGAGTTTCAATTTGGGCTCGGGCTCAGGCTCAGGCTCAAGTTCGTTTAAACTCGGCTGAACCAATCTCAAATAAGTCACGATCGGTTTGAGCGGATCAGCATGCTTACGTTAGTGTCCAGGCTATCCTTAAAAAATATAAAATAGAATTAAAGTTTTTTAAACTTACTTTTACATTTTTTATATCTTGATAATTACTTAAAGTAAAATCAATGTTTCTTATGTTACTTGAAGAGTTGAATGGCGTTTTATTTTAAATCAGACATTTTAATCAAGTAAAAGGATACAATATAAAACAATCTCCATAGGCCGGACGATTAATACTCCCTCCCTCCTCCACTCTCACATACTCCTCGTGGGCAGCACTTACAGACATTTTTCTAGGTGCGTACGTCTTTTCCAGGTACTCCCTACATCGGACCGGGCGAGATGGTCATGAAAATAGGAATGAATTTTGATGATCCCATTCAATGACAGAGGATTACAATATATTTGTGAGTGTTCTAACTAACCAAGAGATAATTATGGACATGATACAATCACAATACAAATACTAAGAAATACAATATTCACACAATAATATATGTCGTCTAATAGTCTACTTCGGTCTGCATGTTGGAGGGACTAATGCGAAGACTGGACTTGAACCGTTGAAAGAGGACCCGTGGAAGACCCTTGGTAAAAATGTCGGCATATTGATAATCAGCCAGAATATTGATTACCGTCGTTTGAGTCATGCAAAAACCTAACAAAGCTAAATATACAGGGCAAGTAAGGTATCGTATCCACAGAGGAACATGTGGTTAGTGCTATAGGTTTCGTTTGACTAATCTATCCTAAACTAACTAAATTACTTAACTTAAACTTTGATTTGGTTGATTTGATGATAGGATTAAACTTGATTATGTAAACTGAGATTAATTTGAAGTTGTAAACAATGATTAAAAGAATGATTACCCAGGGTTTTAGGTATGTGAAGCACTTCGTGTAACCTACTTACTACCACTTGGAATCCACATAGACATGGACAACTAACTGATTTAAATGATAATTAGATGAAAGACTACTTAATCTGACTTACGATACGAAACTGAACAAAAACAAAAGTTGAGATGTTATTTAAAGCAATCTACTAATCACATTCAAGTAAAACAAAAAAAACCAATGGTTGAAAGATTAAAGTTTGAATATATAGAACGCAAGTCTTTAAACCAAATAAACCAACCCATAAAATCAAGAATCAAACAATTGATTTACTAAGGAATTGTGACCAAGACAGATTGAACACGATTACTACCACTAACCCTACACACGATGATCACATTTGAACTAGCCTTCCATCTTGATGGTGGATCTTGATTCTTGATGCTTTTCAGGATCAAATTCGAGTTTGGAATGATGAATTGATGCTCCCAGCCAATCGTTTAAATTTGTTCCTATGCCCCAAGGCCGGATATCTCTCAAACCCTAAGGTATTGGGTTATATAGGCGTCTCAAACCCCTACTTCCGCGTCCTGGGCGTAAGCTACGCCGACTTTGGCTTAGGCTACACCCTCAAGCTTCACCTACGCTCCCTCCTCTGAGCTACGCTCTCAAAATGCTCAAAATCCCAACTGGCTTGAAACCAGCGTAACCTATGCTGATTTGAAGTAGTATACGCCAACTACCAAAGTTGGTGTTTTTCTTCTTCGTTCAATCCCATCCTGTGTGCCTTGATCTTATATGTTATTTCCAACTTCAAACTTGCTTAAACCTTACTTCTAACTTGTTTCAAATCACTCGTTTAAGCTCCATTCACTTACAATTACACATACATACAAAATCACCGTGTTCCACATTTACAATCAGCTAAAACCATGATATTAAACACAATAACACTCAGATATTCACCCACTCAACAAATATGCAAAACACAAATGGCTCCAAGTCAAACTTTGTCCCAGACAAAGTGAATATCAATCTCTACATGTTTGGTTCGTTGATGTTGAACCAAATTCTCGGAAAAATTGACATCGAGTACATTGTCACAAAAAAATAACCATAGCAACCCAAGTTGGAACATGTAGTTGTGAAGCCGAGTGGTTTCGACAGTTGATTAGCATCCCATATGTATTCTACTTCGTCACTGGAAGTTGAAACAGTGTGTTGGCGATTAGAGGACCAGGAAACTAAGTTATCACCAAAAAATATGCAATACCTGGAAGTGGATCGTGGTGAGTTGGTGTATCCCCCATTCGGCATCAGAATACGTAGTGAGCTTGGTTGACCGAAACAGTGTGCTGGCGATTGTAGGACTAGGAAACTAAGTTATCACCCAAAAATATGCAATACCTGGAAGTGGGTTGTCGTGAGTTGGTGCATCCCCCATTCGGCATTAGAAGATGCAGTGAGCTTGGTTGACCGGATCGAGTGATAGATAAGATAGCAAAGTATCCGTTCAAGAAAATGAAGATGAGGCTCTTAGGGAGCATGCCTGAATAAGCACACATGTTGAACCACATATGTTATGTCTAGTCTCATGAAGGTTAGATATTGAAGTGTTGATGTCGTCCAGACGGTCTATAAAAATAACTATAAAACCTAACCTAGACTCCTAAGTAATAAATGGAGTACCTATTAACTAAACCACACTGACAGGCAAGTGATCGAGTGTAGCACAGCTTAACGGTAAACCGAGTTATCGAACTCTAGAGACACTATGTAACAATACTAGACTCTGACTCGGACTAAAGATTGAATTGGTTGGGGGGGGTGTTGACTACACTACTGAATTAATTAAGGAATGCTCTAACTAACGACACCAACTATCAGACAGACTAATCGGATGAAATCAATAAAGGAGAAAGCACTATCTAGGTAATGAATCCTGTTTGGCAAACATGAACTTCTCTCGACTATGACGGTTATGATGGAACCGGGATCTTTGAATACGAAACCCTAAGATAACTTAAGGATCCCAAATCATTCTCCGGGTGTGACCTAATGGAAACCCTAAGGAACGTGTAAACTCACCGGTTATTGGATCACTTCTCAGCTATTTCCAACAATACTAAAGTACCCTACAGATAAATTACCTCTCAGTCTCAATATCTCTATATGCCCTAAGACACACGGGGTAACCTAACAACTCTCAATATGACACGGAATACCAGTGATGCTAAGAAACCCTAGGAAACCCTCATTTCAGAGTAGTCTACCTAAGAACCCTAACACTAAGGAATACCCGACAACCTCGCACCTTTCAACTATTGAAGTAGGAAGAACATTCAATCCTAAGACACTCTTAACTTGCGTTTCTATGGACTATGAAATCAATTATCCACAACTAGTTACAAACACGAAGTAGGTAACCTAACATATATCTAGTACTTGAAAGACATTCAACCAAACACAAGTGAAACACAAATCAATTGTCAATTAGAATTAAACATGCATAAACATCATACTAAGTAATCCAAGTTTTTTACTTTTGTAGGTCCCTCGGGTGTGGCGGATTGTCACATGCAAGTTTGTTCCTGAGTCGAACCGGGTGCGGAATATCCGTGACTAGGTGGAGAGTCTTACAACACTAAGTAAACCGACAAGAGAATCACTTTAAACTTTCGTCTATTATAAACACTTGAAGGTTACAGAGAGAAATAATGAGTATACAAAGTCTGAGTATCTACCTGCGTACTTGTCTACTGTCAACCTATCTTATTTATACACGACCTGATCTCTGCGCACTTAGCAAGTGCGCATGGCAATGCGTACTTAGCAAGTACGCAAGGTATTCTTGCGTACTTGCTAAGTACGCAGGAACTAATTCCTACGCACATACAAGTGCGCAAAACACTTAGAGACTTCAGCAACTATCAACATGCATTAGTAAATACGACTCGATAACTAATACATATAGACACTTACAAACAAAGGCAAATACATGCAATGAAAGTACAAAACTAAGACTCTATCCAGAGTGTTTGTCACACGAAAGTGCTTCAACAAACTCCCCCTTGACAACAGCTCTGGATCGTCTTCGGTCTTTAGTCTTCAATCTTCGGTCTTCACAGCCCTGCATCTTTAGCTTCCATATTCTTCTTGTAGTCAAGGCAAAACTTGATCACCTTGTCATATTTAGAAGCAAGGAATTTCGTCCATTCGTCCGTATGCATGCAATACCTGTCCGCTAGTGCCTCTAGATCTTTAACAGAGAAGTTAATGAAACAGACTTCATCAAATACTCTTATTAGTTCCCTCGGCACTAAGCATCCACTTTCTGACCGTACCTTTCCTATCACCACAGCCTCGCCCGTTTTAGGATCTACGTACCAGTACCACATGTCACCGAGGATATCCTGAGATAACTTGCTTAGGGGAATCTTGGTTTCACATAGCACTGGCTTGTATACCAGTTTATTTAAGCGTTTCTTAGTCACAGGATGTCTAGCATTTTTATCCTTGACTCGCTTGGGCACTTGAGGCTTGAACACTTCAAACTTCCCAGATCTTGCTTCCCGCTATAGAACCTTCCACAAACCCATCCCCACTGTGTGATTTGAGTGACCCAGTAGCTCTCGGTTTGCTAGGTTCACGAGGTCATATTTAGGTAAGGAGTTGAACGCTTCACTGGTTGGTTTCAAGTATTGAACCCCCCTAGATTGTTTGATTGCGAACAACTGCTTATCTTCCTCGAACCTTACAGCCAAGATCATCTCTGTTGCTCCTTGTGTGTCTATGATAGAAGTCTTTTGCCAAACAGGAGTTGGACCCTTTGATGAACTAGCAGGCATATATTTTATCTTTCGGTGCCTCTGGATCCATAGGTGTAGGGTCAACTGGGGAGGCTTCAGTCGATGCTTCAACGTTACTAGCAGTGTCGACTGAACCTGTGTCGAGCTGAGATTCAAAGGATGGCACTTCGAAGATCTCACCATCTTCAAACTCATACTCTCCTTCCCCGTCGCCCTTGGGAACTGCAATAACTACATCCTCATCATCTTCATCCCAATCATCACCAGAGTCAATCTCTCCTTCTTCAAGATTGTAGAGAGCATCGATCTGTGCTTCCTTGGAATAGTCAGGCTCTAAGTATAAGATCTCCTAGTCAGATAGATCCTTTAGAACATCAGCCGTTGACTTTCCTTTGTCACCACCAGAGGTATCACCACCTTCCTGATGAGTAGACTCCCCCTCAGCCATTGGAATAGCATAAATAGGCACGATTGCTAAAGCTTGGTGCTCACTTCCACTAGGACCGACTTCGGGATCCTTGCATTTGTCATCATCCTTAGTCAAATCAACAGGATGACAAGGCTCATCACCAGTAGGTGTTGATGTCTTCTCTTTCTCTTTCTCCTTCTCCCCCTGAGCATCAAGCTTCTTGGTTAGATCAGCAATTAGTTTGACCATCAGTTCATGCTCTTTCTGCTGCATATCAAACCTCAGCTCAAGAGACAACCTGTGTCCCAAAATCATATTATTTGTCTTGATTAGAAGCTCGTTCTGGGCCATTACATTCTTGAGTCTCTCATCTGTCCCCGTTCTCTGGCTTCTTAGAATTCTAACTTCGTCCACCAACGAATTAATTTGTGCCTGTTGAGCGTCAGATTCCTCCTTTGACTTCCGAACAGTTTCCAGCTGACCAGCAACTTGGGTTTCCAGAATTTCTATCCTTTCTTCATTAGGATCAGGATGTCTGGATGTAGACGCTTCAGCATTGTGAATTGGGGAGGAGAAGATAGTATCAAAGTCAAACCCCTGAGTGAATTCTCCATAGTTGAAGGGTTGACTTATAGGTTCGGTGGTTGTAGGGATTGTGGATGTGATGATGGATGTATGTGTGATGGTGACTGACTCTGTGAGAATTGGAGTAGTCACCGCCACTTGGACAGATGTGACAGGGAGGGTCACTATCACAGGAACTTCTTCTGTGCTAGTAGTGACCACCACATCAGGTGTACCTGTGGCCTTCTCCTCTGTCGCCGGTATAATTGATGTGAAGGTGGGGTAGAAGCTGAATCAGTACTTGCAGCCAAAACTTGTACTTGCTGCTAGGCACTGACCTCCACCTCACTGGGAATAGCATGTTGCTGCTTATCCCCCCTGTTCTTGTTTATACTTTCACGCCTTTGTCTCTGAATAACAGCGCCAGAGTCAGAATCTGGCTCATATTCACTGCTTGATGACTGTCGCTTTCTCTTTGAGGATGACTCAGGAAGGGTCACATTCGTCGTTCTCCTCGGGTGTGCCTGTGATGGTGCATCATCGGAATCCGAAGAATCAGACTCTGTCTCTTCGGAGTCGGATCCCTCAGCACCATCATGACCTGCTTCTTCGTCTCCACTTTTCGACGATTCATCCACACTTTCAACTTCCTCTTCTTGTTGTTGTTGTTCATCATAATGTTCACTTAGCTCTGGCTCTGAGTCTCGGCTAAACCATCTCCAGTCAGCCGGTGCCACATACGCTTCGTTTATCAGGTGGCCAAAGAGTGATGTGTGCTCAGGGGTAGGTTCTACACTGCCTGGCTTCAAGAATTGTGCAAACACCCTCTTGTCCACCCTCTTAACTTGCAATCTCTCCCAGTAGCAGGGAGGTTTGGCAACGCATCGTCAATCAGTAGTTGCACAAACCTTGGGTATAACAGGAACCTAAACCTCTCAGCCGTGTTTATCTGATCATTTATGGCTTTGAATATGTATCTTGAGAAGTTGTAGCCCTTGTTGAGAGATAAGCCAACCATGGCTGCAGCAAGATCATGACCCATTGCATCCTTTCCAGCCTTTCTTGAGGAGATGCACATGATCATGACGTGGGGAAAATATCTCCATTGATCGAGCACCCACATTTACTTGTATGAAGCATAATCTCTAACACCGACGTACCCCATTCATTGCCTCCAACAACCATCCACAAAGTAGTCAGGATAGACTGTTGGGTCGGCGGAGAGATCTCATAATTGCAAGACCCGTCTAATTGTGTCTTCAGAAAAGGCGATGTCATGACCCGCCACGATAGCCGTTATAACATTGGGGGTTACCGTGCAATCATGCTCCGTGGTCTCCCAGAACTGCTCGAGATATGGTCTTGAAACAATTGGGTCTGCAGAAATAGCATAACTGATTCTTGAACGGTTCAAGAATTAAACTATCTCTCGGTACTACAGTGCAACACCCTTCCACTCTGGTTCTGTATGTGATAGAAGATTGAACTCATTTGTAAACGCACGAGCCATACCTGCAAAAACACACAGAAAAACACAATAAGAGCAACAAGTTTCATTGGAATTGAAAACATATGACTCAGTATAGCAGTTACTCATTGAACTGAAATTTCAGACTTAGAAATTTTTCACAAGTGATGGTCCTGCGTACTTAGCAAGTACGCAGGAATATATTCTTGCGTACTTAACAAGTACGCATGAATTACTTCTTGCGTACTTGTTAAGTGCGCAAGAAACGCACTTGTACAATTTTTCAAGAAATCCAAAAATGTCAATAGATGTTCAAAAATGATGTGGATTAGGTCACCACAAGGTCGGAATACATGATTCTAGCCTATAGGACTAATATCAACACCAAATAAGTGCTACATTTGTCACAATTTTGACCTAAGTGGCGACTCAGTCGAACCGACGGTCAAATCCAAGCCAAGGTCAAAATTAACAACAATTAGGACGATTAAGGTCTGATAGGGGATCGATTGAAGATTCTTAACACGTTTTAGTCATAAAATGACCTAAAATTTGTCTAAAATCAAGATTGAAACCCTAAATTTTTTTTTAAATTCTGAATCGGTCCATAATTTGTCATATTGCGGATGGAATGCCTCTAGATTCTCACCAATTGATTGTATAACGATGATCATACCAGTAACGGGACGAAAAATCAGTTAAGAACACTTGAATTTTTGAGTAAAATTTGCATAGGGAAATGAACAGGCGAAACTATTTTAATGAGATAAAAAATCTGAGAATTTTCTAAGTCCTGTTTTTATACCCAACACAAAAAGGTCTTGCGTACTTGCTAAGTGCGCAAGACTTAACTCCTGCATACTTACTAAGTGCGCAAGACTTAACTCTTGCGTACTTGTTAAGTATGCAGGGCTTACTTCATGCGCACTTGTCAAGCACGCAGAAACCCTTATGTGCGCAAACTTTCAACTCAAATTATGAAGATTTCAAGTCAAATAACGAACAAGATAAACAACATTCAATCAAGAGGATTCAAAATCAATTCAGGAAGGTTAAACACAAATATTTTTGGCTTTTCTGATTAAGATTGAACTATACACAAACTTAAAATCTTTTTGATCTTTTCTAGATAGAAATATACACGTATTCACACAAATTATTTTTGATCAAAGACACGAGCAGAGGATCATATCAGGCTAACATATAGCAAAAACGATACATTATAAACATCAAAAAATATGGGATCATGTCATGGATTACTATTTATTCATACGTAATAAGCACATAAACAAGTAATTCAAGTTGTCAATATTATAAGATTTGAAACTATAAGCATATTTGTATCACGTTCTTGTGTGTTAAGGTATTAATTATAAGATATACAACGTGTACCCCACTGATATGCTACAGTAATGTAAGTTTCACTATCTCAAGGCATCTAAGATTTTCCTAATGATTTTCTAAATTTTCATAATGAAGTTACATCAATTAGCACAAGAAAAATCAAGCAGAATCCATAAGGATTATCAGGAATCATAAGATTCAGAATCGAGTGATTCATTTGTCTTGGTTTCATTTGATTTCTTCATTGAATATCGGTATGATGATTCAGGATAATGAATATTGTGTTTGAGTATTAAGGTAAGGGAATCCAACTTTTATCTGGATTTGATTTCAATGAATCAGGAGTGATTCAAGGGTGAATACACGCTCCACGGTTGATGTTGAGACATGTCTTGATTCAATCTCTCATTGCATACTTGTGAGTATGGGCAGTGAGATGAACCGAATTAATTGTGCTAAAGACATTACCCGAAACTGATCTCAGAAGAAAATTATTGTCAAAATATAACATCCTATATCTGATAATGATATTTTGCATTCTTTTACGCACACACACTAGCAAACATGGGTTCAAATCACAGTTGTAATTTATAGATTAAATTTCCACACTACTAGTGATTCAAAGACGCATACAGCCTACTGACAATTTAAATTACTTGTAAATAAGCAGATTACAAACATAATAATTTATACAATTAAGTAAGCATGACGCAATCATTTCCCATATGAGCAGTCTGTGACGTTTAGATCATTTCTGATGCATTTCCTCTTTTCTCAAGTTAACTTTGAAATTTTCTCCATTTTCTATTTTGTTTTTGATTTTTTTTAAATGTTTTTGAAAGTTAAAAGAACTATACAGAAAAATTAAAAGAAAATAAAATTTAACTTTCATGAATTGAATTGATTTACGAAAAACAAGTTTTCACTCAGGATTGAACATTCCTATCAAGTTGACAAGATGCTCAAAACGGGATCGATCAAAAGCCTTTGTGAAAAGGTCAGCAAGATTGTCATCCGTGTGAACTTTAACAAGTTCAATTAAATGCTTTTCAGCACAATCACGGATGAAGTGATGGCGAATTTCTATATGTTTAGTTTTGGAATGTTTCACCGGGTTATTTGTGATGGACATTGTGGCATTGTTGTCAATGAACAAAAGAGTTCCAGTGAAGTTCAATCCGTAGTCTCTCAATTGCTGCTAAATCCACAATATCTGTGAGCAACTGCTTGCCGCAGCAATGTATTCTGCTTCACAAGTTGAGACAGAAACCGTTGACTGCTTCTTACACTGCCAGGAAACCAGTCTGTCTCCTAAGAATTGACATCCACCAAAAGTTGACTTTCTGTCAAGGTTACAACCGCCATAGTCTGAATCAGTGTAGGCTTTGAAGTCGATTGACTGCTGCTTAGAGTACCAAATACCCAATCGAGGTTTCCCTTTCAAGTATCTGAAAATTCTCTTCACGACTATCATATGTGACTCCTTCGGTTGAGACTGAAACCTTGAGCACAAGCACACAACAAACATTATATCGGGTCTTGAAGCTGTGAGATACATAAGTGATCCGATTATCCCACGGTACAATCTGCAATCCACATCCTTTCCATCTTTTTCAGGATGAAGACCATGATTGACTGGGATAGGTGTGCCATAAGCACTGCTATCATTCATCTTGTATTTTGACAAGATGTCCTGCACATACTTAGTTTGATGTAGGTAAATGCCATCCTCTCTTTGACTGACTTGCAGACCCAGGAAGAACGACAATTCACCCATGTTACTCGTTTCAAACTTGGACATCATCACCTGCTCGAATTCCCTACACATCCCTTCATTGGTAGATCCAAAAATAATGTTGTCGACGTAGACTTGTACAAGAAGAATGTCACCTCCTGCTTTCCTAATGAAGAGGGTTGAGTCAATCTGTCCACGGTCGAAACCATTAGACAATAGATGCTTAGATAATGTCTCATACCATGCCCACGGTGCTTGATGTAGACCATAAAGTGCTTTGTCGAGCTTATACACTTTATTGATATTATGCGGATCTTCAAAGCCGGGAGGTTGAGTGACATAGACCTCTTCATGAACTTTTCCATATAGGAAAACACTCTTCACATCAAGTTGATAGACCTTGAAGCCGACATATGTGGCATAAGCCAAGAACAGTCAAATGGCCTCAATTCTAGCAATTGTGGCATATACTTCCGTGTAATCCAAGCCCTCTTGTTGATAAAAACCCTGAACAACCAATCTTGCTTTGTTCTTCACAACCACATGACGATCATCCGTTTTGCATTTGAACACCCATCTGGTTCCAATTGGCTGAAAGCCTTTTGGCAAGTCAACCAAATCCCACAGGTGCAACTTTTGGAATTGAGACAATTCATCTTGCATCGCCTCAATCCAGCAGTTGTCCGCGAGAGCCTCCTTCACATTCTTCGGCTTTAACTGGGACACGAATGCAGCATGCAGACATGTTTCCATGACACAAGTGTCAAGTATCTCCGAGTAAAGACTAGTGTTCTCTGCAATGGTTCGATGACGAGTTTGAACACCGGCATGAGGATCACCAATAATGTTGTCGATTGGATGATTCTTATGCACTCTCGTCTCTGGTACATTCAGTTCTTGAATTTCTGAATCGAGATTCGTGCTTAACTCCCCCATTTCCCGTGTTCCAGAATAAAAAGATTCAATGTTAATTGGATCAGCTGGAGCTTCATTTCCTACAGTTGTGTTAGGATTAGCTTGAGCGTCATCTCCATCAACATGAACATCTTCACTGTTATCACTGTCATGTGTTCCAGATGCAGATGCAACATTGGAATCAGGAGTTACAATTGGTACAGTAGCACGAGTAGAGAAACTGGAGTCATCGCCGCCACCCAATAATTCATAAACATTTGCGGCGTCAACTGCAGATAGATCAGGAATATTGAATGACTTGAATAACGCATCATAATCAAAACCCCAAGCTGGACCTGTTGGTTCTGGTGGAATGCTGTGTTTACTGCAATCCACTTCAAACCATTCCTCGACAGTACGAGTTCCTATATTGTACACTCTCTTGCAAGGCGAGTTAGCAACGTATCCTAAGAAGATGCCTTCCACCGCTTTTGTATGAAACTTAGACTTGCGGTCTTTGTATTGTAGCAACAAGGAACAGGGACTACCAAAAGGAACTAGGTAATCAAGATTGGGAAGTCGATTGTTGATCAACTCGTAACAAGTCTTGTTATGCCTCTTCACAACCAGAACTCTGTTTAAGACGTGACAAGTTGTATTAACTGCTTCTGCCCAGAATGTGACAGGAAGCTTTGCATCCGACAGCATACTCCTTGTAGTCTCAATCAGTGTTCTATTCTTCCGTTCTGCAACTCCATTCTGCTGAGGTGTATACGGGGCGCTGAATTCGTGACGAATCCCCTTCTTGAGACAGAAAAGTTCCATCAAATTATTCTTGAACTCAGTTCCGTTGTCACTCCTTATTCTTCTAACCTTCAGCTTGCAAAGAGATTCCAAGCTCAGGATCAGGTATTGAAGAATAATCAGTTACAACTAGACAGAAGGGGTATCAATGGAGTTTTGGAGCTTGGGCTTGTGAGACTTCCGCTGCTGTTTGCCCTTTTTACAAGGCATACAGTCACCTGCAACGGTAAATCTCAGCTTAGGAACCCCGGTTACTAAACCGTTTCGGACAAGATGGTTCATTTTAAGATACGAAATATGTCCGAGTTTCCTATGCCACAAGATAGAGTCAAGATCTGTCGCTTTGGTAAGCAAACAAGTAGCAACTGATGAGGTGGTTGTTGCCACGCTCATATCAATCTGATAGGTGTCGTTTGTCCTTGGCGTTCTCATCAGGATCCAATCTTCAGGAACTTCAAAACCAGGCTTGAGAATCAAGCATTCATTCTTATCAAACATCACCGAGTACTCCTTGTCGCACATTTGGGAGACACTCAGCAGGTTATGCTTCAGCTGCTCGCAAAAGTTGACATCGTCAAAACTGACACAACCATTTGATACCATGCCTTGACACGTGATACTGTCGCCTTTCTCTCCAGCAAAGGCCACATAGCCGCCTCTGAATGGTTTCACGTCTTGAAGCAAGGCCATGTTTCCTGTCATGTGCCGGAAGCATCCACTATCTACATACCAGCGGTTAGAGATAGTACCCTTCGGACGTCCCTGCACGAGTCACAAAAAGAATTAGTTAGATTTGGAGACGCAAGCCATAGTGGTCTTGGGTCGTCCATCATTTTCAAAATAAACTACCTCTTTTAACTCACAGTCGTGATGACTGTTCAAAATGGATGAATCTTTAAAAGAATTAGGACTAGGAGATTGAGAATTTTTAGATTTGGCAGTCCAGGACCTCTTCTTTTTCTTAACCGGAACAGTAGACTTTGGTTCAACAATAGCAGGTGAACTTATGGAAGCTTCACCTGATTGAACTGAAGTCAGCTGTTCTAGCTTTCTCAACCTCTTATTCCTTCTCCTCCTCTGTGGCTTAGAGAGTTTCACCACAGGTTTCTCACCACCAGATACACAAGGTACATCAGGTTGCTTTACCTTTCTTAAAACAGATGGCTTGGCCTCAGATTTGATCTTTGGCTTTCCCATCGGTTTAACTGGTGGTTTCACCACATTTTGTTTTGGACATTTGGGAGATTTCACTGATGGCGACTTAGGGATGACAGCCGGTTGTGAAACAATAGGCCGTTTCCCTTGGTTCTTTGAAGGACAGTTCACAAAAATGTGACCAATCAAGCCACAGTGAAAGCAACTCCTCTTGTCTGTGTAAGTTCTCCTGTAAGGCTCATTAGATTTGACATTAGATGACTCAGCATGATGAGCAAGAGGAGTTGGTTTGTGAACAGGAGTTTGACCCGATATAGATTGGTTTTTGGGAGTATAGTATTTTTGCAAATTTTCTTTATAACCAAGCCCATAGTGAGCTGAAAAAGCTTCTTTCTTAACTTGATTAAGATTTTTATACCCCCCATAAAGCTTTACCTTTAATTTATCATTTGATTCAATGATATCGGGTTCAGTTAAAATACAATTGTCACTATTATTGATAATGTTTTTCTTGAGTTTCTGTTCACATAACAACTCCTCAGATACTACTCCTTCAGGGCAAGTGTTAACCGACCCATCACCAGAAGCAGTAAAGAACTCCTCATCAGATGCGGAGTTGGCCTTACTTGAGGAATCATCCTTTTAAGAGGAATCATCCTTTCCTGAGGACTCATCAAGACAAGTTAGATCAATGTTTACTAAGCTGTTGACAAACTTCCCGCTAACTGGTGGAGGAATGGCATTAGTACCCAACCCTAAGCCATTCATTTGCCTCACTACAGATTAGTAGTGTTCCACCACAAAACGAGAGTTTTTCAACTTCTCATTAGAACATTTCAACTGCAAGATTTCATTTTGCAGCTTGTTAATTTCATTGTTCCTTTTCTAAAACCCCTTATATGTAATATCCAAGTGAAGCTGTTGATCACTCATTTTTAGTGAATAATCACGTTTTTCCCTTTTCAATGTTTCAATTGAATCTTTAAAACGTTTTTCATTTTATTTATAACTTAGAGCTGCAATGCGAAGGGGTTCGACCTTGTCTTGAAGCTTAGAATTTTCAAGTTTTAAGCCTAGAAAATTAGAACAAGAAATAATAGAAAAAGGATTAGAATCTACCTCAGACGATGAACTTGTTGCTTCTCCAATGGCCATGAGGGCAACAACAGTAGTAGATTCCTCTTGATCAGTTACAGAAGCTTCCTTTTTCTCAGTTTCCATCAACTCCGTGATCTCAGCCATTAGACCAACTTGAGTTTGTGCAATGATGGCATCTTCCAGATGAACACCCCAATCAAAGATGTCGTCCTGTTGAGCTACCAGTGCATTGGACGTTCCACTTTGGCTTTGATTGTGGTTGTTTGAGTTGTTGTAGCCATGGCTGTTTCCTTGGCTAGGTCTAGTGAAACCCGAAGCCGGTGCTCTGTCTTTTTGACATTCACGAGCAAAGTGTCCATAGTTCAAACACTTGTAGCATTTGGCCTTGGATTTGTCAAAACCAACCTTGGCATTAGAATGCCCGCCAATGAACTTTCTCCCTATTCTGTTCAGGAAACGCTTGGCTCTCCTCAATATCATGGCCATATTCCATTGAATATCCATGTCCTCCATGTCATCAGGATCCACTTGATTGAAGTCTTCTTCAATTTTCTCGGGATCTGTAAGCTTGCCACCTATGAAGTTCTCGTAGGCCAGGATACAAGATGAAAATAGTGCTACATGATCTTCAACTATTTTGGCTATAGCTGATTGGTTAGATGAAGTTGTAGCAGGAGGATTTATTGAGGTGTGTTGTTGATGAGATCCACAACCTGATCCAGATGCATAGCATGCATGACCACCACAACCATTTAAGTGGTCTTCTTCAGTAGAGTTTCCAGAGAAAAGGGCAATTCCAGAGCCTGAGGATTTGGTTGTAGAAGACGTCCCATGATACATAGAAGGGTCTTGTATCTGAGGTCTTCCTGCCTTCTTTCTAAGGTTCATGTTATGAGCTTGAACCTTTCCAATTGCCTCCTCCAATGTCATTTCATAGAATTTTGGATTCTCTCTCATCAGGGTTGTGTACATTTCAAACCTGGGTAGCAAAGCATCCAGAAACTTTTCCACCAACTCTTCATCGGGATACTTGAGCTCAAAGGCTTGCAATTCTGTCTGCAAATGATAGAATCTAGAGATGAGGTCATCTAAAGACTATTCTCCAAAAATCTGAAGCATTCATAATGCTTCCTGAGTAGATCCCGTTTACTCTTCTTGATATCACTATTCCCTTTGAATCTTTTCTGTAACGCCTTCCAAAGATCCTTAGAGTTGTCATAACCTCTGAAGCTGTGGAACAACTCCCGAGTTAATGCCATAGTGATTGAACCAAGAGCCTTCTTCTCTCGATCATAAGCTTTCTTTTCTTCTTCATCGAGTTTAGAGATAGGCTTAGGCAGTTCATCATCAAGATAAATGTGTGTGGGATGCTTATAGCCTTCTAGAATTGGAATCCATAACGAAGAATCAGTGTATGAAATGTAATGCTCAAAGCGTGCCTTCCAGTTAGAATAATCATTTACATTTAGCAGCTTTGGCGGTTTCTGAGGAGTACCGATCTCATTGTCATAGTTTAAAAGGTTTCCGAGGTTCTGAAGATTCGACATGGTGAACACTTAGTCAAATTTCAGAAAAATCAGAGACACTTGCCCACTTGATATTGGCCTTGCGCACTTAGAGGAATGGTCTTGCGTATTTAAGATTTGCTCTTGCGTACTTGATAAGTTCGCAGGAGTAAATGATAAGTACGCATGATATAACTTAAGTACGCACAAGATTAGTCTTGCGTATTTAGTAAGTACGTAAGAGATTAGTCTTGCGTATTTAGTAAGTACGCAGCAAGACTGTACTTTTTGCCAGATTTGGTAAGTACGCAGAACACCTTTTCACCAACTATCACCAAACTATTCCGGTCACTGGAAACACACCGGAGATGGCAAAAATCAGACGGATGAACAATCAAAATGAGCCAAAGGGTCAGAGACTTGTTTCTAACCAACCTTTGATGCTCAAAACACTCAAAATACACAACAAAAGTCGGTTTTTGAGTGATTTTTGCTTCTAAAATAGTGCTCAAGAGCTACCCCTATTTTATCACAAAAATCAACAAAAACACCTCCTTTTGCTTGTAAAACTCTGTAGAAAACTCTCCAAAATCACTCACAACACTCGAAATCAAGAGCAAGGCTCTGATACCACTTGTAGGTCCCTCGGGTGTGGCGGATCGTCACATGCAAGTGGGTCTACTAGTCAGACCGGGTGCGGAATACCCGTGACTAGGTGGAGAGTCTTAAGAAACAAAGTAAACTGACAAAATAATCACTATAAACGTGCGTCTATTATAAACACTTAAAGGTTACAGAGAGAAGTACTGAGATTACAAGTTGTGCGTATTTGCTACTGTGACTGTCTATGATTGCGTACTTATCTACTGTCAACCATTTCTATTTATACATGACCTGATGCTTGCGCACTTAGCAAGTGCGCAGGGCAATTTGCTCATGCGTACTTAGCAAGTACGCATAGGTATTCTTGCGTACTTGCTAAGTACGCAGGAACTACTTCCTGCGCACATACAAGTGCGCAAAACACTTAGAGAAATCTGCAACAGTCAATATGTAAAAGTAAATACAACTCGATAACTAATACATACAGACACTTACAAACAAAGACAAATACATACATGAAAGTACTAAACTAAGACTCTATCTATCCAGAATCTATCCAGAGTGTTTGTCACAGGAAAGTGCTTCAACAATTATCCTTGGCTTTACCATCGATTTTACCGGTGGTTTCACCACATTTGCTTTTGGACTTTTGGGATGGTTCACTGGTGGTGACTTAGGTATGGCAGCCGGTTGTGAAACAATAGGCCGTTTCCCTTGGTTCTTAGAAGGGCAGTTCATAAAAATGTGACCAACCGTACCACAGTGAAAGCAAGTCCTCTTGTCTGTGTAAGTCCTCCTATAAGGCTCATTAAATCTAGCATTAGATGACTCAGCATGATGAGCAGGAGGAGTTGGTTTGTGAACAGGAGTTTGACCCGATATAGATTGGTTTTTGGGAGTATAGTATTTTTGCAAATTTTCTTTATAACCAAGCCCATAGTGAGCTGAAAAAGCTTCTTTCTTAACTTGATTAAGATTTTTATACCCCCCATAAAGCATTACCTTTAATTTATCATTTGATTCAATGATACCGGGTTCAGTTAAAATACAATTGTCACTATTATTGATAATGTTTTTCTTAACCTCTTGTTCACATAACAACTCCTCAGATACTACTCCTTCTGGGCAGGTGTTAACCGACCCATCATCAGAAGTAGTAAAGAACTCCTCATCAGATGCGGAGTTGGCCTTACTTGAGGAATCATCCTTGTTAGAGGAATCATCCTTACCTGAGGACTCATCAAGACAAGTTAGATCAATGTCTACTAAGCCGTTGACAAATTTCCAGCTAACTGGTGAGGAATGGCATTAGTACCCAACCCTAAGCCATTATTTGTCTCACTACAGATTCGTAGTGTTCCACCACAAAACGAGAATTTTTTAACTTCTCATTAGTACATTTCAACTGCAAGATCTCATTTTACAACTTGTTGATCTCATTGTTCCTTTTCTCTAACCCCTTGTATGCAATATCCAAGTGAAGCTGTTGATCGTTCATTTTAAGTGAGTAATCACGTTTTTCTTTCTTCAACGTTTCAATTGAATCTTTAAATCATTATTCGTTTTCTTTGTAGCTTAAAGCTGCAATACGAAGGGGTTCGACTTTGTCTTGAAGCTTAGAGTTTTCAATCTTTAAGCCTAGACATTTGGAACAAGAAATGACAGAAAAAGGATTAGAATCTACCTCATTCGATGAACTTGTTGCCTCTCCAATAGCCATGAGGGCAACAGCAGTAGTAGACTCTTCTAGGTCAGCCACAGAAGCTTCCTTTTCCTCAGCTTCCTTCTCCTTAGCTTCCTTTTTCTCAGCTTCTATCATCTCCATGATCTTAGCCATGAGACCAACCTGAGTTTGTGCAATGATGGCATCCTCCAGATGAACACCCCAATCAAAGCTTTCATCCTGTTGAGCTACCAGTGCATTGGACGTTCCACTTTGGCTTTGATTATGATTGTTTGAGTTGTTGTAGCCATGGCTGTTTCCTTGGCTAGGTCTGGTGAAACCCGAAGCCGGTGCTCTGTCCTTTTGACATTCACGAGCAAAGTGTCCATAGTTCAGACACTTGTAGCACTTAGCCTTGGATTTTTCAAAACCAACCTTGGCATTAGAGTGCCCGCCAATGAACTTTCTTCCTGTTCTGTTCATCAACGCTTGGCTCTCCTCAATATCATGGCCATATTCCACTGAATATCCATGTCCTCCATGTCATATGGATCCACCTGATTGAAGTCTTCATCTATTGTTTCAGGATCCGTGAGCTTGCCGCCAATGAAGTTCTCATAGGCAAGCATACACGATGAGAATAATGCTACATGATCTTCAGCTATTTTGGCTATAGCTGACTGATTAGCTGAAGATGTAGCGGGAGGATTTCTTGAGGGATGTTGTTGATGAGATCCAGAACCTGATCCGGATGCTGCATAGCATGCATGACCACCACAAGTCTTCACAGTTTCTTCCTCAAGAGAGTTTCCAGAGAAAAGGGCAATTCCAGAGCCCGATGACTTGGTTGTAGAAGACGTCCCATGATACATAGAAGGGTCTTGTATCTTAGGTCTTCCTGAGCTCTCCTTTCTTTTTAGGTTCATGTCATGTGCTTGAACCTTTTTAATTGCCTCATCAATTGTCATCTCATAGAATTTAGGATTCTCTCTCATCAGGGTTGTATACATCTCAAACTTGGGAGAAAAGCATCCAGAAACTTTTCCACTAATTCTTCATCAGGATACTTCAGCTCAAAAGCTTTCAACTCCTTCTGCAGATGATAGAATCTAGAGATGAGCTCGTCTATAGATTCGTTCTCCAGAAATCTAAAGCACTCATACTGCTTCCTGAGAAGATCCCTTTTACTTTTCTTGATGTCACTATTGCCTTCGAATCTTTTCTGTAACGCCTTCCAAAGATCCTTGGAGTTATCATATCCTCTGAAACTGTGGAATAACTCCCTAGTCAAGGCCATAGTGATCGAACCATGAGCCTTCTTCTCTCGATCATAAACTTTCTTTTCTTCTTCGTCGAGTTTAGAGATAGGCTTGGGCATTACTTCATCAAGGTAAATATGTGTGGGATGCTTATATCCCTCTAGAATAGGTATCCATAACGAAGAATCGGTATAAGAAATGTAATGCTCAAAGCGTGCTTTCCAATTAGAATAATCATTTACATTTAGCAACTTTGGCGGTTTCTGAGGTGTTCCGATCTCGTTGTCATAGTTCAGAAGATTACCGAGATTCTGAAGATTTGACATGGTTAACACTTAGTCAAATTTCAGAATAGTCAGAGACACATGCGCACTTGATGTTGGCCTTGCGCACTTAGAGAAATGGTCTTGCGTAGTTAGGATTTGCTCATGCGTACTTAGTAAGTACGCAGGAGTAAATGATAAGTACGCAGGAGATAACTTAAGTACGCACAAGATTGGTCTTGCGTACTTGATAAGTACGCAGCAAGACTGAACTTTTTGCCATATATGGTAAGTACGCAGGTAACCTTTTCACCAACTCTCACCAAACTATTCCGGTCACTGGAATCTCACCGGAGTTGGCGAAAATCGGACAGATGAACAAACAAAATGAGCCAAAGAGTCAGAAACTTGTTTCTAACCAACCTATGTCTCTCAAAACACTCAAATACACAACAAAAATCGGTTTTTGAGTGATTTTTGCTTCTAAAATATTGCTCAAGAGCTACCCCTATTTTATCACAAAAATCAACAAAAATACCCACTTTTGCTTGTAAAATCTCTGTAGAAAACACTCCAAACACACTCACAACACTCGAAATCAAGAGCAATTCTCTGATACCACTTGTAGGTCCCTCGGGTGTGGCGGATCATCACATGCAAGTGTGTTCCTGAGTCGGATCGGGTGCGGAATGCCCGTGACTAGGTGGAGAGTCTTACAACACTAAGTAAACCGACAAGAGAATCACTTTAAACTTTCATCTATTATAAACACTTGAAGGTTACAGAGAGAAATACTGAGTATACAAAGTCTGAGTATCTGCCTGCGTAGTTGTCTACTGTCAACCTATCCTATTTATACACAACCTGATCTCTGCGCACTTAGCAAGTGCGCAGGGCAAATTGCTCATGCGTACTTAGCAAGTACGCAAGGTATTCTTGCGTACTTGTTAAGTACGCAGGAACTAATTCCTGCGCACATACAAGTGCGCAAAACACTTAGAGATTTCAGCAACTATCAACATGCATTAGTAAATACAACTCGATAACTAATACATATAGACACTTACAAACAAAGACAAATACATACAATGAAAGTACAAAACTAAGACTCTATCCAGAGTGTTTGTCACATGAAAGTGCTTCAGCAAACTCCCCCTTGACAACAGCTCTGGATCGTCTTCGGTCTTCAGTCTTCGGTCTTCACAGCCCTGCATCTTTAGCTTCCATCTTCTTCTTGTAGTCAAGGCAAAACTTGATCACATTGTCATATTTAGAAGCAAGGAATTTCGTCCATTCGTCCGTATGCATGCAATACCTGTCCGCTAGTGCCTCCAGATCTTTAACAGAGAAGTTAATGAAACAGACTTCATCAAATACTCTGATTAGTTCCCTCGGCACTAAGCATCCACTTTCTGACCGAAAGAAATTCATCAAAATCTAACATAAACCGAAAGAAATTCACGAATCTTTCAAACATTCATCGAATACCTAGATAGCTACCAAAGTCTAGCCAGGATACATGTTCAAACTCAGACAACAAATCTCAGAAGTAATAAACATCATTCAATTCAAACCAAAGTAATCAAGAACAAAGATCGAACCCTACGAGCAAGAATTAACCAACCCGATTTATAAAGATCCGAACTTTATCTTCCCGTTACTTCTTCCTCTCTCAAAATCGCCCCTTTTTGGTCTCTAAACAGCTGTGAATCGATGATTATCATAATAGGAGAGTCCTAAACTATTTAAACATGAAATTAGGTCAAAATCTGCGTAATTGGGCTTCTTCGCGTGTCGCTAAAGCTAGAGGACCATGTCTTCGCGTGTCGCAAAAAAGTTCCTGCCTGAGAATCTTGGCGTATCGCGAAGATATGGGTCCCCTTCTTCGTGTGGCACGAGGAACAAGGGTGACATAATGTTTTTTTTTTGTATTCTTCTCGTCGAGCTACCCCAAATTGATATAAAATGGGCCCCGTAACTCATTTTCTAGCCCAGATATGCCCCTTTAAAGTTTTGACTCTTTCCCGATGTTTTCCGTTTCTCATCCCGGGTTCTCGTGGGCTCGTGCTTTCCCGGTTCTTGTTCGTTTCAGTAAAAAAGTGACCCGATCACCTACAAAACCATGTATGAATCAGTACTAACTAAAAACGACTCTAAAACTATATGAAAACGACACGACATATGATAGAAATGTATGTGTGCTTTGCAACACATCAAGTGCCTTGTCTAAACTTCTATACAAAGATCCATACGGTAAAAGTTCACATGTTGAGGCACTTAACTTGAAATCAATGTCACATGGAGTTGAACTTGGTTTAAAATCTTGCATTTTTGCTCCAACTAAAATGTCATTTGCATAATTCTCTTTAGATAGAAACAAACCTGTTGATGAACAAACTTGTTGATATCTACAAGGGAAATGGTGTAATTTACCGAGATCCCACATTGCAAACTCCTTAGATAAGTTTGATATGATATGACGAAGAAGCAGTTCGTTAGAAGTGATATGCCCAAAACTATACATATTTTTTATGCATCATAATCCCCATATTACAGTACTTATTGAATAAAAACCTTGCAAATACTACTTAATTCGCATATATTTTATTTTCGTAGGTTAAACGACTTGAGAAGCGAAAAGTAGAACATTCCCTTACAAGAGATTTTTCCATTGTACATGTGTACATGTGTCCCCCAAATGTAGAACATTCCCTTACGAGAGTACCAGTAGACCAAATGCACAACAATGCATTTGAATGCATTCCCATGCAAATCCCAACTATTTGCCTATAAATAGCAAGCTCGAGTCTCCCATTTAGGTATTCAAGACAGTGGTGCTCTGCTAGGGCCGAAACTCACTCGGTTTTGAACCAATCGAGTCTGTTTGAGTCTTTTTTCGTCTTTGTTATTTTTATTTTCTTAGTTGTAATATGGATAATTTCATTCTTCTCATTCGAGTAAACAAGAGGCAACCTATAACCACTCTCCCTTAGTGTTGGATCACTTTCAAACATTGTCTAAAAGTTAGTGGAGTTACTTGTATGGTCATTCGTGACTAGTCCTCTTATATTAATTGAGTTGGTTGAACTTTGTCTAATTAATGAAGTATTTTTAGTATGTATTTTCTTAAATCCTCTCTTCTAAATATATTTTCTAAATATATTTTGTCTAATTAATGAACTTTGTCCATTAACAATAAGACATGCTTTGTAACATTGTAGAGTCCCAATGACATGAAATTTATGCCGAAAAAGCACATGCAGTTAATAATGTGAGCTTCCTAACTAACCAATATATAACTATAGACATGATACAATCATAATACAAATACTAAAAATACAATATTCACACAATAATATATGTCTAATCGGTCTAATAACAAAAAGGAAATAAATAAGACTCGTTTTGGTTTTTAAATAAATTAAATTCATATTTTAGGCTTTGAAAAGGAAAACAAATAAAAATAATATATAAATGGCTGCCTTAAGTTGTTTACATGCAAAACAGTTGTCACCTTTGTTGTACACATTTGTCCATAAATGAATAAGACAAGGGCATTTACGTCAACTTCCTCCCCCAAATTGTTTGCTGTTGTTACACTGCAAATCCCCATATCTACATACATATTTCTGTATCTATACCCCTCTCTCTCCCCCTACACTCTATCTTCTTCATCAAGGTTTCATGAACCTCATTCTTCCTTCTTCGCTTAATCACTTATCAGACGATTTGATCGCAACACTTCTTTCCGTTTTTGTTTAATAACCGTTGATTTCGCAATTTGAAGTGTGGATTTAACAATCGCTTCAACTTGATTCATCGTTCAAAGCAGGAGAAGAAGTTTGTGTTCGTTTGAAGAGAAGGATATACAGTTACGGTTTCACGATATCCGGAGTGAGTAAGTTTATGCAAGTTCATACGGTAGTTACGGTTTTTGGCTCCAATTTTTCTGAAATTACGCAGATGCATTTGCTAAGGTTTTGAAGGTGTAGTCCTTGCGATTTGCTAGGGTTTTGATAGTGTAATGCTTTCTATTGCGTGTTTTGGGAGAAATAAGATGTGAAAATGATTGTAACGTGATTAAAGCAAGTTGTTGCTGTTTCCGATTGATGAACTCTAGTGTTCTTGATGAAATTATGAAATTCTAGGGTTTGGTTGAATATAGATCTGCTGAATTAGGTACTTCGTTTCAAATTTCAGATTCTTCTCTCTGGATCTATTTCATTTTATGAGGTTTTGAATCCACATTGTTCTGAAATCAGAAGTTGCAGAATTATTGGTTTTGGCGTTGCATTGATCTTTGCCTCTGTTTCCTTGTGGGGATTTTCAATAATTTCATTTTATGAAATTATAGGGTTTGGTTGAGTATAGATCTGCTGAATTAGGTACTTCGTTTCAAATTTCAGATTCTTCTCTCTGGATCTATTTCATTTTATGAGATTTTGAATCCACATTGTTCTAAAATCAGAAGTTGCAGAATTATTGGTTTTGGCGTTGCATTGATCTTTGCCTCTGTTTCCTTGTGGTGATTTTCAATAATTTGATGCATATGAGGCTTCAATTTCGAAGTCCAGTGAAACTTGTTTTGCTAATTTGCTTCTGCTGGTGGCCAATTGTTGAATCTCAAATATCTAATCCTCTACCAAAGCCTGCAAGGGCTCTTGATGCAACCCTACAAGACTATGCATTTCGTGCGTTTATTAATCCGCGTACTGGTATTCCCTTTGATGGAATTGTCCCGCCATATTTGACAGGAATTGAGATATCAGCAATGAGGCTCAGAAGCGGTAGTCTGTATCGTCGAGGCGTTAAAACCTTTAAAGAGTTCTTAATTCCGGTTGGTTTAAGAGAGCAGCCTTATGTGGAGCGACTTGTTCTGGTGTATCAAAATTTAGGAAATTGGTCCACAACTTATTACTCTTTACCTGGTTATGTTTATCTAGCTCCGATATTAGGTCTTCTTGCTTATAATGGTTCAGATTTGTCAGCTTCTAATATACCAGAACTTGACTTGTGGGCTTCTGAGGAAGTCATTACGATAAATTTTGGAAGAATACGCCCCATACCAGTTGGTTCGGTTGCAAAGTGTGCTTGGTTTGATCTACATGGTCAGGTGAATCTCACAAACTTGTTATCTGGGAATGTATGTTCAACCACTGAACAGGGGCATTTCTCCATTGTGGCTGAATCAGCTGTCCCTCCTGTTCCAGTACCTCCTGCACCACCAGAAACTGCACCATCTGAACCTGCACACAGTAGTAGAAAGAACAATGAGCCTAGGGTTTGGGGTATTATTGGCGCGGTAACTGGTGGAACTGCATTGTTGGTGTTGTTGGCATTGTTGATATTGTGGGCTTGGCGTTACAAAAAGAGAAAACGAATGCGTGAGTTAGAAAGGGCTGCAGATGCTGGTGAAGCATTGAGGATGACCAGAATTGGGAGCATGAGAGCACCATTTGCATTGGCCACAAGAACAATGCCGAATTTTGAAAGCGACTTTGGTGCTTGATGTTCTTCTGGGTTTCAGATTTTTTAGGTACCCAGTTCCATTTCCTTTTTATATCTTTTAACTAATACTCGTAGCTCGTGTTCATATTCTAGGGTTATTGACCATTCATACGCTTATCATCCATTTTGTGCATCTTGTAAGTTTTAGCCCGTTTGTGTCGGATTTTGGTATAATAAATAAACTTCTTTCATTGGTTATAAATCTTTTCAGCCACATGTGCTCTTACAATCATATAGTTTAAAGTAGAACAATGATAATAAGTGACATTTTGATACTTGAAAACCAAATTGAAAGTAATTTAGGCTTTACTTAGGGTTGGACATTGGACATCAATTAGTGGATCACATTTTTGGCATACAATTTAAGGCTAGAAAATGTTGGTAGCTATGATTATTTGTTGACATAATATATAAAATTTATAAAGATTTTTTGCATGGAGGGTGGTCTTAAATGAGAATTGGTCCCCACCATTCATATGACAAGAGTCTGATAATGACACCAACCTTATATTAAAATCTATAGATATGTTTTCAATGATGCAATTTAATTTACTCATTGACCACCAACCAATCATCTTTGACACATCCATGTGGGCACACAATCAAGGGTAAAAATAAAAACAGGTTATAACATTTCTTAGGAACAATGTACAACTTTTAGTGATGAAAGTACAAGTCACTATGAGGCAATTGATCTTCCTTATCCACAAGAATCATATTTTCAACATCATTTTTGTTTGGACATGAACAACCAAATTCATTTAATGAAGTAAAACACATATTCATGACCTTTTTTGTGTTTTGAAATTAGCACATGATATAAGGTCAAACTTCCAGTTTTGATGAACATTTATTCCTTAAAAGTTAAAACCCATCAGCAAATTTCCTGCATCAATGAAACATGTCAGCAACTCCAATTGATATAGACAGGCAGTCAAACAACAGTTAGCAGACAACTGTTCATATTGAGTTATGGATTATGCAATATCTTCATATCATTTCCTTCAATATTCAAACTCAATACTTAGAATAATTTACATATGGCAAATGTCTACAGCACCCTCCATAGGCTCACACTTTGAGTGGTTTATATTGATGTTTTTAAATTTATGAAGGACTCTAGCAAAGAGAAATGATTGTAGAAGGTAGAAAAATCGATTTGCTTTGAAATCTTTCCGATTTTGGGAATGTTTGCTAAACACTATCCATAAGAAAATTACTTGAGCGGTTCTAAGATCATGACATGCGTCCTATGAACTTGGTTTTAAGAGGCACGAGACACTTCAAGGCTTGGAAGCCGAGGCCCAACACCATGCAAAGGTGCTAGCATCATGTACGCGCGAGGCACCTGTTATTCATAAAATACTAGTAAATGCATTCTAGATAGCATTTTCTACCTTGATAATCCTTAGAAACGGTTAATACCCAAAAAGTCAGATAATCAAACAAGCACATGAATAGTATTAAAGAACATGAACTATTCTATGTGTGAGATTTCTTATTTCTATGCATTATGTATAACTTTATGTAAAAATCAAAGAAGCACATGGAAACATAGTATTTCTTATTCCTATGCATAACCATATAAACTCTGTAAACTCTATGTATAACCAAATCAACTGCCTAGGGATGCTTTATGGCGCGGTGTTTTTAAACCGAGCCTATGAGTTATCACACAATGAAGCAATGACAAGTGTATCTATATTTACTAGACATGTTTTAAAAAAATGATAGGACTGGCAAAACAGGTCAGTTCGTGTCTAAACAGGTCAGAGGCGACGCGGATAACACAAGTATCAAACATGAATACGACTCGTTTAACTACTTTATATCTCATGTCTATAAAACAGTTATATCTTTTATGTACCAAGAAAGAGAAATGATGGAGCCTAGCCTCCTAATTTTACTTATTTTTTAAAATGTATAAAATGACATAGTGTACTTTTTATTAAACAAGTTTAATCGTGTCTTAAGCCGTCCAGGAATTGTCGGCCCTAAAAAATTATTCTTAAAGTTAATCAGACATATTTAGACATAATCAACATGACAACATGAAGATCCTTGAAACATATATATTAAGCTCAGAATAGAACCTGTAGTTGGTAGCAGGAGAAAGCATGCCAGCGATGATCCCCAATGGCAAAATCGCCTCAATACATTGCAGTCTACTAAAGTACCAACTCAAACAACCGCTACTACTACTAACTTTCCACTAATGGTGACAATTAGCCAATTAGGGGGTCGGATCAAATGAGTAATTATAAATAGGGTGATGCTAAGGCTATGTGTAATGGTTTCACTAAAAAGTGAAAAATGTTTGCCACGTCATTGTCATATAGGCAACAATGAAACCACTAACCAGAACCAGGGGCGGCTTAACGTATTTGGTGGCCCCAAGCGAACTAAAAGTTTGGGGTCGTTTTTCAAAAGTCATATTATAAAAAACCCTCCTTTCATATTCTAACTTTAAAAAATCATAGAATAGTAATCAAGTTTGAGAAGTGTTCCAATTAAGTTACTCTAGCTTTTTTTTACCTTAAAAACCATTTAACTTTCAACTTGTGTTCTAATGTTGTGAAAAATGAAATCTTTTATAGGTTAGTGAGGATGTGTCAAGTTTTTTTGTTTTTAAATACAATATGACATGAAAATTAAAAAGGATTAGATGGCTTTTAACTTACAAAAAATGTATAAAAAAGTCATAATATAATATTTGAAAGAGAAAAAGAATCTCAAATTAAAAAAGAACGATAATCATTATATTTTCTTTTGATTTTGTTTTTATTAAAAAATAAAAAATCAATAAAATCCATAATTAAAACAAGCGAACTAAAGGTGGGAAAATAAGAAGAAAATGGAATAGAAAATCAAATCCTCGTTTAATTCTTCATACAGATTGTTTTAATCGAGGATTTTAATGGGTTTTTTTATAAAAGAAAATTTTCAATTTCAATTAGAGATTCTTAGTTTAACTTCAATCGAATCCTAGTTTAATTCTCTTTCAAATATTATATTATGACTTTTTTATATATTTTTTGTAAGTCAAAAGCCACCTAATCCCTTTTAATTTCCATGTCATATCGTATTTTATAAAATAAAAAAAATAATAATAAAAAATAAAAATAAAAAAAAACTTTACACATCATCACTAACCTATAAAAGATTCCATTTTTCACAACATTGGAACACAAGTTGAAAGTTAAGTGATTTTTTAGGTATAAAAAAAGTTAGAGTGACTTAATTGGAACACTTCTCAAACTTGGTTACTATTCTATGATTTTTTTCCCCAGATTCTAACTTTCTAATCAAATAACCAAAGTTAAAACGTACTTGTTGTGGGCTGTGCAAGACAGCAAGAATCAGCAAGACTAGAGTGCAACCGTGCAAGATTAGAATTTAGACATTCAGACTCCAATTGAATGTTAAGAAATCAGAAACCAAAGTTTGGAGTCCAATTGTTTAAAGCCCAATTGCCCAAAACATATAGGTTCACCCCAAATTAACATATATAAATTTTTTTTTAATTGGAGGTGATATTTTTTTTGGTGGCACCAACTCCTAAGCCCTTGCTTGGACCAAGTACCGTTTTGGGCCGGCCCTGACCAGAACCACTAAAGTGCGTAATAGTTTCACTATCCAAATATACATATACACATAGTTGTAATTGATTAATGGTATTTACATTATTAAAACTTCTTACAAAAACATATTAGACCTCAAAAACTTAACACACCGTTGTAATTAAAGATCCATCAAAACTTGTTATAGAAATGATTTAAAACCACATAGTTGAACGTGGAGTTTTTATCTAAAATGGTGTAGTTGAAAAAAGTATTTACCAAATAGGTGTAGTTTGAAACTTATTTACTAAAATAAGTGTTTTCCTTTATTTCCTTATTTTTAACTAATATAATATCTTTTTCTTTTATAAAATCATTCGTTTTCTTAAAAAAAATTTAACACCGTTAGTTTTTCCTAAACGTTTTATTTAAGCTACGTTGTTTAACTTTTTTTTTATTATCATTCGTTTTTCTAAACATCTCTCGATTTTTTTAAATGTCCTTTTTAAAAACGTTTGTTTTTATAACGACCTTTTAAAAATCGTTCGTTTTTAAACGTCCATTTTAAACCGTTCGTTTTTTTAAATACTTTTTTATAACCGTTCGACCGTTTGTTTTTAAAATATCCTTTTTATAAAAAAAAATTCAGAAGAACTAAAAAGATATCAAATCTCGTGAATTATCTTTTCAGTAGAATTAAAAAAATTAAAATTATAATCTATTATATATTAGCGTCTAAAGAATGAATTTAAGTTTAGATGAAACGAAAGGTTTTAGAAATGACGTTTAGAAAAAAACGAATGCTTTAGAAAATATGTTAGGCAAAAGGAACGGTTTTAGAAAATACGTTTAGAAAAAAACGGATGATCTAAAAAAGACGTTTAGACAAAGCGAACGGTTTTAAAAAAAGACTTTAGAAAAAACGAATGGTTTTGAAAATGACATTTAAAAAACAAAACAATTTTGAAAAGAATATTTAAAGAAAAACGAACGGTGTTAAAAAAACGTTTAGAAAAGCGAACATTGTTAAAAAAAATATGAAGAAAACGAACAGTTTTATAAAGGGTGTTTTCAGGAAAAAAGAAAAGAAAAGAAAAAGATTGTAAATTAGTTGAAAATAAAGAAAAATAGAAAAACACCCATTTTGATAAATAATTTTTCAACTACACTTTTTTGATAAATATTTTCTCCACCTATACCTTTTTGAAAAAAAACTCGTTGAACACGTCGTTACTACCTACGGTACATCAAGAACAAGTTAACAACCACATCAAAACTCATAACAATCTTATCATCAAAGCAATTTTAACCATTAATGTAAAACTTAATAGAATAAAGAAAAAAGTAATTGATAAGGTACGAGAGTGATGACTTGAGAACTTGATTCCATCTTAATGGAAAAGAATCCAAAAGCCAAAACAAAAACCATCACCAAAAAGATTCCCCTTTTATAAAAAAATTATAAGTTGCTTAAAATTCGGCTTTTCATATAATTTATATAAATATTAAAAAACTATTTATAGAATCATTCATTTTTGTACTTACTGGTAATAACTAATAACTATTTCAAATAAATGTTAGAAAAATTAATGTTATGTTTTTAGCAAAAACCAATTTTCCTCTAAAGCTTAATTGCCGGTCCTTAATTTCATGCTTAAGAATGTTAACAAGATTCTTAGGGAGCAAGGGGCTTACTAGATTAAGTTGATGCGGGAAGTCGGGTAGCCACGGGTACACCGCTACAAGGGTTGCGGGTACCCATAGCGGGTATGCTTCTCAGCTAGTTGTACCTATGTGGCATTTGATGATGTAGCCGTTAACTTCATTAAAAAAAGGAATTGAAGTACTTAGGGGCACCATCACTTATGGTACTTTGGGCTGGGTTTAGGTAAAATTAAAGTAGCACTCTCTCATTGGTTAGAGATATTAGAGTACTTAGGGTACTTAGAATTGTGCCCTCATACCCTTAACTTGTAATTTCAGTTCATTGATTTGCTCATTGATAAATATGTCGTTGAGAAATCTCACCATATTGACTTGTTGAGTTCGATGATTTGTTGACACTTAAGGTAGAAGGTGCACAACCATAAGGGTACAAGGACACAATCCTAAGTACCTTAAGTATCCAATGTGATCCCACCAATGATGAAGTGTTACATCGTTTTTACCCAAATCCCTTACAAATTACCCAAATTGGTAAGGGCACAACCCAAAGTATCCTAAATAAACCCAAGCTTAATTTTCTCGGCTTGTCCACCACGGGTACTTATACCCAAATCAACTACCCGCAATGCTTGTGGCGGTGTACCCACAATAGTGCAATACCCGAGCAACCCGAATCCATTACCCGAGCTATGCCCTTGTACCCCTATGTACTCAAAGTATTATAATGGCTTCAACCAATGAGTAATAGCCACCTTATTTTTACCCAAAATACCCTAAGTGATAGGGACACATCCCTAAGTATCATAATTTTATTTTAATTTTAATCAAAACTAATTATATATTTGAAACTAAAATAAGTTGATGTATTTATAGTTTTTAAAAAATCATTTTTTCTTGAAAATAACGGTAAATAGTAAAAGAGATGAAAATTCATGGGGGTACCTACACTATATTAATAGGAAGCTATTGCAAAAATGGAAAAGAATTAATTACACGTAAGGAATATGTGGTTCGATCAAATTACGAATTTGATAAAAAAAAATTTTATTTTGTTACACCCACGCTCAATGACATGCAGGGTGGTTCTAAGTGCTGGAATAGGAGACTTTATAGAGATAGGGCCATTGGATGATTGAAACAAAGAAGAGATGATTGGATGATTTAGATCTCCAAAATGGCCGTTCAAGCCATGGCCACCGAACACAACTGCGATTCCAACCAAAATGGCCGTCGACGAAGGTGACGAAAGCGATTCCGACCAAATGGCCGCCGACAAAGGTGAGGAAAGGGGAAGATGAAGGGGTGGGCCATATGAATTTAACAATAACTAGTATTTGGTGTAAGACACGTTTTAATGTGTGTCTCTTATAATCATTTATCTTATTATTAAATGATCAAATGTTTTATTATTAACCTATGGCTAGTAATTAGTTGATGGGCCTAATTACTCTTAATGGGCCTAATTACTCTTAATGGGCCATTAATAAGTTTCCCCTTGGATGTACAATATATATAGAGAGATAGTTAGAGGGAATTGACTGATGATTCAATTACCACTAACACCAAATTCGTCCCTCTCTCTCTACAATAACCGTGAGTTCTAGACATCCTAACCGTACACCCTAAACGGGAACCCGCTCTTCCTTACGGATCATAATGTCTTCCCTCCATGCGGTTATCTTATCAGGTATGATTTATATTATTGTTTTCCATTAACATGTCACAAGAACTGATCAACATGTGGTATCAGAGCGTATGGTGATTAATCAGTTCTTGTTTCATTCCCTAAACTGGAATTAAAACCGGAGAACAAAATTTTGATTAAAACCGTATGAAAATCGTCCAAATAGCGTTTAACGATTTTCTGTTTTTTGTTAATATATTATGTTTTTGATCTCCTAAAATCGAGATCTATAAAGATTTTCGAAATCTGTTAAAATAATGTTTCAAGATTTCGATTTCATACTTTAATCTGATATTATTAGAGAACAGTTTATCTAATGTTCATAAACGGTTCTTCGTGTTCATCATAATTTCGATGAAAATCCCCCTAATTTGGATTTTGATTGTGTTTCCTAAAATCTTGTAACTTTATCTTCAAGATTTTAAACTAAAATATTAATTTTACTATTTTAAATAAAGAAACTTGGATATACTTAACAACCTAAAAGATTTTGAAATCAAAATACAATCAAATCCCTTAAATAACGCACATGCCTTAACAGGTTCACATTTACGTTTTTTTTAGACCCTTCACGGTTTATGATTCATGGGTATAGTTCACGGGTTATGTTTTACGTTTTAGACTTCACGTTTTTACTTCACGGTTTATGATTCACGGGTTAGGTTTACGGGTTGTAAGTTTACAGGTCATAGTTCGTGGGTTGTAAGTTTACAGTTCATAGTTTATGGGTCTAAATGTTCACGGTTTACAGTTCACAGATTTTATAGTTCACAGTTTAAAATAGAGCCGTGAACCTTTTGCTGAATCGTGAATCTTAAAACGAGCCGTGAACTTTTCTGAACCGTAAACCCTTTATTGAACCGTGAATCCTTCCTGAGCCGTGAACCTTACCATGAGCCATGAACCCTATAGAACCGTGAACCCTCACCTGAATCGTGATCCTTCACCTAAGCCGTGAACATTACTGAACCGTGAACCCTCACTCAGCCGTGAACCTTGCTTTTCCCGAGAACTTATTTTTCCCGTGAACTTAACTTTTCTCGAGAACTTACTTGTTTTCCCGGGAACTTACTTAGAGCCGTGAACCTAGCCTTATATTGATGTAAGGTTAAATATTCCATGCATAAGAGTCTAAGTTTATAGTTTTAAGCGTTTAGCTTTGTATATCGAGTCTGTTTTATGTGTGCTTAGTATTTGTGTCCATTATAGGTTTAATGTGCTAAGTGAGCGGGAAAACATGAGCTCAAAATCATGAGGATAGTAGCATACACGAGCCCCGAAGAAGTCAAAGGAACAAAAGTCAAAATTTGTGGAAAACAGGATCTTCGCGCCACGCGAAGATCGGGAGGAAAAAGTTCGCGACACGCGAGGGCCTTGAAAAGCCCACCCGACTAATTTGTTCTTCGCGCCACACGAAGAACAGCCATCCTAAGTTCGCGACACGCGAAGATTCATAAATTCGGCAAATTTAACCTAATTTCAATTATAAAGCATGGAGGAGTCTATTGTCGAATTAACTTGTCATTCTACGATCCAGAGCTTCCCTAAGGTGATTTCCAGAGATAAAGTTTCAATCTTTACCAGTTTTTTATGCTAGATCAAGTTAGAACAATTATTGAAGAATTGATGACGATGTCGATGAGCGGCTAATCTCTTCAATCTTATTTCACAACCACAATGGTGACCCAATTTTCAAATTGACCTTGTAGAGTCTATTAGCAGATCTGACCACCTTCATTAGTAACCTTCCATCACTGCCATAGAACCATAGAAATTCATCCTTCAATCTTATTTCACAACCATTTCCAGTGGCTTGACCTAGACTTAGTATATTGCTCCTTAAATTTGGAATGAAATACACATTAGTCAGTAGTCTCTGTTCATTATCATTGCAGTATAAAATCACAGATCCTCTTCCTTCAATCGCTACACATGAACCATCCCCAAACCTTACATTTCCACCCACTTTTTTGTCAATGCTTGCAAACACAGACTGCATCCCAGTCATGTGATTTGAAGCACCATTATCCAAATACCAAATATGACCTTCATTTTCATTTGATGCATACTTTTCTGGTACTACCTTGTGCTCATTCAGAAATACCACTTCCTTCTGGTCTTCCACTTTTACAGTCATCATCAAGTGTGGCTGGGCTTGTTCATAATCATCTACAGTGAGATTTTCCTCTGGGTCATGGTTCTTGCTTGGACATTCTGATGCATAGTGTCCATATGTATCACACTTAAAGAATTTGATCTTTGATTTATCTTTTCCTTGACTGCCATTCTGTTTGTTAGTTTTGCTTTGATCAGAATCTGAGTTCCTGCCCTTCCAACTGGATTTTGCTCCCTTCTTTGACCAATTATTCTTGCCCTTTTCAGTTTTCCATTTGGACTTACCCCCTGATTCTCAGAGTCCTTGTACTTATTCTGCCATTCTGTATAAGTGAGTAGCAATTGATCACCCTTGTTATTGCTAACCCTAAGTTTCATACCTATTCTGTCTTCATATGCTTTCAATCTGCCTATTGCTTCTTGTAAATATAATGATTCAAGATCTACAAACTGTTCAATAGAGGCTACAATTTGTACAAATCTTTCAGGCATAGCACCAAGAAACTTACGTACAATGACAGATTCATCATAAGGGGTTCCAAGATCTCTTGCTTTGGAAGTGATTGAGGACATTCAGCCAACAAATTCATCGAGGGTCTCATCTTCCTTCATTTTCAGACCTTCGAATTTGTTTCTCAGGGTTTGTAATCGAGCCTTCTTGACCCTATCAACACCAACGAATGTGGTCTTTATGGAATCCCACACTTCACTCTCAGAATCCAGACTCGCCACTTACAGAATCAAGTCCTCGGGTAGGGCTTGGTACAAGTACGCTATTGCCGAGGAATTCTTCTTCGGGTAACAACTTCGCCTGCGGCTGGCTCGATGGCTTCCTAGAGTCCATGGATACTAAACACAAAACAAACTAATTACAACAAGACCCCCAAAGATTATGGAATTACAAAATAAGTCCTGTTAGACGTAGGAGTAAGAAGAGAGTGAGTCCTTAAAGGGAGATGTTTGTAACACCTTACTTGAATCCTATATGTACTCATCATGAACAAGATAGGCCATGCTCCACAAACGTAGTGTATTCCATCGTAATTTTACAGTTAAACGTGTTAAATTGAGAGTAGTACCGGGATGGATGATCTCTTGAGAATTTCTTATACATCTAGCAAGAAAAAACTGTGAGTTAGTTTGCGCAAAGCTAATAATGTTATAACTATGATGTGGTAGTTGAGAGAGTAATTTCACTTTAATACATTTTAATTACAATATATAATACTAAATGGCCAAATGTTGCCTAGGAGGCTAGGATGGATACAACCATACGTATAGCAATGACTTCGAAAGTAAAATGATCATTAACTACACGTTGTTTTATAATCAATCTCTTTTCAAGTTCACTCACAAATGGGGAATATCATAAAAGTTTAATAGAGATAAAAGATGATTCATTATGTTTTATTAAAACTTATAACTTACAATATAACCGTTCAATAAAGGATGATTATAACTTTGAGTAATATAGTATAGTATTTCTTTAAGTATGGGTAACAGTTTTTTCTATTTAAGTATATTTATTATTCTAATAGTTTAGAGAAGAGTAATTTATAATTTTGATCATATTTAAAAAAGAGCCGGCTATAGAAATTAATATCTTTATACAATTTGCTATTTAATATATAACCTGTCCAACAAAATTAAAGACGATAGCGACTATTTGCGTGGATTAACAAATGAATTAAACTAAGCTATTATTAAATCACACTTGAGCTCATAACGATACAAACCAACATGATATGACTTGTAAACTTTAATCCGAGCTGGACGTTAAGCTCGTATTAGGCTAGTATTCAACTCGAGTTGGATTGTAACTTGATGAGTTGGTACGATACTTCATATTTTATTAATTTAATATAAGTTTAATTTCATTAACAAGCTAACAACTTAACATAAACAAGCTACTCTAGAGAACGATCGTAAATATGCTCAATCAAGTCCGTCTTTAGTTGGTTATGGATTTTTCGGTTGCGTATTTCATTGCAATTTGTTCACTTTCATCTTCATTAAGTTCTACGAATGTTGGCTCCACTTCATTTGGAGTGTATTGACCAACTGCTACTCCTTCGTCCTCTAGAATCATATTATGTAAAATTACGCAAGTGTACACTATGTTTCTTTTTTTGATTTTGCAACCAAGATCGTGCCGGCTGCGACACGATATGCCACTTATTCTTCAAGAGATCAAACGCTCGTTCGGTATCTTTTCTTGCTGCGTCACGTGCTGCTTTATATGTAACACACCTTGGACCTTCGAGACATGTAAGAGATTTAACAATTGTAGCATATTCGGGATATATCCGACCGGCCACCAAGATAATATACACGCTTGTAATGTACCCCTCTGAGTTCAAAAGATAAGTCTGGTATGGTTCCTTTAATCATATTGTTGAATAAAGGCGATTGATCAAGAACATTAATGACATGCAACGCCAGAGAATGCATGCCAAAACCATATGTCATTTCAAGCCACAACTTCAAGCATAATAGACGAATGAGGGTGATCACCATGTGAAAATTGACCTCGCCACGCATTGGGGCAGTTCCTCCACTCCCGATGAGTGCAATCCATGCTACCAAGCATCCCAAGAAAACCATGTCTAGCTTCATGTTCCGTGTATAATTGTTGAATGTCGCTAGTAGACGGTTTTCGTAAATATCTCATGTGGTACAATTGAAATATACCTTTACAAATTTGGTAAATACAAAACCTGATAGCTCGTTTAGACATCTTCAAGTACTCGTCGAACGAATCGCTAGCGTTTCCGTACCCCATTTGACGAATCGCAGCGCTACACTTTTGTGAGGCGATAACACCAACCCACCTCTCGCATTAATCTGTTGCCAAAACAAAGGCACCTCTCTTTCCAAATCATCTTTGATTCGTAAAAATGAATCTCGGCTCATTCGAAACCGGCAACTAAGCGTGTCAAGCGTGTGCGTGGGTGCCTCCGCAAAATAGTTTTGTTTGTGGAAGAGTGTTAGTAGTTGTGCAATCACGGTTGAGACGAGCTTATCGGGTTCTTGGTTGCAACGTTTGACCTTGTTGCCATCACTGAAGCGACGCGGTTAAAACCTATGGAAGAACATGTCATTGGCGGAGTCGGATGAAGATTAAGAAGAAGATGATGATGATGACAACATTTAAATATATATATATATATATATATATATATATATATATATTGTGTGTGTGTGTCCGCGGTTAGTTTATGAGAGGTGTGTTGTTGTATGTTTAAAATGTGTGTGTATATATATCCATATAGGGTTAGGATCATTTGACAACTCTAAATATCTGGAGAACTCTAAGAACTCCTATCAGTGGTTTATATTTTTTGAATTTTATTTTTTTTATATATTGTCATGTGTGTTTATGTACATAAAAAACAATCAAACTAATTTTTACATATGTTTTACATTTTGAAATTTTTACTTATACATGTGTAAATAGTAAAACCTACACATGACTATACATGTGTAGGTAAAAATTTAAAAAATGTAAAAACATATGTAAAAATTAGTTTGATTGTTTTGTATGTACATAAACATACACGGCAATTTATAGAAAATACAAAATTTTAAAAAATATAAACCATTGATAGGAGTTCTCAATATATTTAAGAGTTCTCAAATGATTCATTCCCTATCTATCTATATATATATATATATATATATATATATATGGGAGGGATATTCTAAGAAGTGAACGAAGTGTAGGAATGTGTCCAAAAAAGATTCTAAAGGAAAAGGGCAAAAACGTAAACCTATCATCCACATACTACTCACATGACAAGGAAAATGCACATGCAAGTCACATGCATATTCCTCTCATCTTTTTTAAACGTTCATAACTTTTTTATGCGATATTATTTTTTTAAAAAAATTGCACCATAATAACGAGCGTTTTTTTATCTTTCCAACAAGTAAGATACTAATATATATTTTTAAAAAAATCGTCGTTTTATGGTGTTTTTGAACCGGGCGTTTTAAGTTGTTTCTAAACTAAAAATTTATGGTGTTTTGAACTGCGCGTTTAACATTCTGTTCATGGTCTTTTACACATGACGTTTTGCACATGGTGTTTTAGATTGAGCATTTAAAAATCACTTTTTTTAACATGAACTGGGCGTTTTCTACATGGGTTTTAGATTGGTCATGGTGTTTTACACATGACGTTTTAGATTTTGATCATGGTGTTTTACATCTGGGCATGGTGTTGTACACATGGCGTTTTAGATTCTGTTGATAGTGTTTTACACCTGGGATGGTGTTTTAACATGGCGTTTTAAAACACCATGTAGAAAAAGTTGAAATAATTTTCTTAATACTTGTAATCCACTCCGAATCAAATGTGGTCAAGCCCAAAATTTTATACGACATAAACATCTAAAACACCATGGGTAGATTGACGTTTAATAGTAAAATATGATGTATAAAATGTTAAAACATCGTGTACATACTTAAAACGTCATAACCATAAAACGAAATAAACGTCATGTACAGACTTGCACACAAATGTATAGACTTAAACACCATGTACAGACTTAAACATTGAAATTTAAATGTTAAAACACCATGTGCAGATTTAAACACCATGTACAGACTTAAACATTGAGATTTAAATGTTAAAACACCATGTACAAACTTAAACACCATGTACAGACTTACACACAAATGTATAGACTTAAACATCATGTACAGACGTAAACAACACTATGTGCAGATTTAAACAACATGTACAGACTTAAACATTGAAGTTTAAATGTTAAAACACCATGTACAGACTTAAACACCATGAACAGACTTACACACAAATTTATAGACTTAAACACCATGTACAGACTTAAACAACACCATGTGCAGATTTAAACACCATGTACAGACTTAAACATTGAAGTTTAAATGTTAAAACTCCATGTCCAGACTTACACACAAATGTATAGACTTAAACACCATGTACAGACTTAAACAACACCATGTGAAGATTTAAACACCATGTACAGACTTAAAACATTGAAGTTTAAATGTTAAAACACCATGTACAGACTTAAACACCACGTACAGACTTAAACACTATGTACAGACTTACACGCAAATGTTATAGACATAAATCCCATGTATAGATTTAAACAACATCATGTGCAGATTTAAACACCATGTACAGACTTAAACATTGAAGTTTAAATGTTAAAACACTAGACAAAATCATAGTCGTTTCTGTGGGTAATCGTTGTAGTCGGTGGACGAATTTTGTTGTGCAGTAGGGAAAAGAAAAAAACGTCATAAAAACACCATATACACCATAAAATGACCAGTTTAATGCAATACCCACTTCATCGGTTTTTTTTTGTTTTTTTATTTATCAATACCATATTCGTTGGAAAGATAAAAAAATTCTTGATTTTATGGTATATATTTTTTTAAATAATGACGTGTAAAAAGTTATGAACATTTAAAAAAAATGAGGGAAATGACATGTGACTAGCATGTAAGGTTCTTTGGCCGGATTTACCTTACCCCTCCTGATGGATTCTAAGTTGTAATTATTTACCATTTTGCCACCGCTTCAATCTCAATCACAAAACCCAATGATCTTGTGGCTCAAAAACCTTCCTACACTTTTAACACTTTTTAGCAGAACCCTATACTATATATATATATAACCCTATACTATATATATATATATGTATATATATATATATATATGTATATATATATAGTGTGAGGTTTCGCTAAAAAATGAAAAAGGTGTAAAAAGTGCTTTAAAACGCTCATAACCGGCTCATACGAACTCCGATTTTACTCATTTTGGCGGCGTTGGAACCGTCTCGTCTAAATCTACGATCTTAGCTTGTAGGGTTTAGATTTTAGAGCTTAGTTTTTGCAAAGGTTTAGCCTTAGGTTTTAGCTTTTAGTATTTAGGCTTTTGGGGGTGGGGGTTTTAGGTTTTTGGGGGTGGTGTGGGGTGGGGGTTAGGTTTTTTAGGGGGGTTGGGTTGGAGGTTTAGGCTTTTGGAGGGTGGTGGTGGTGGTGTTTTTAGATGATTTTTCAGCTTTTTAGGGTTTTTTTTGTTACGATTTAGGTTTTTGTGGGTGGGGTGGGGTGGGGTGGGGGGTTTTAGGCTTTTGGGGGGTCGTGGTGGAGTTTTTAAAAGACTTTTTTACACTTTTTAGCCTTCTTAGGATATCCCTCCCCTATATATATATAGTGGTAAGTATTGGAAATTTTTAGTGTACATTACACGTCGTATTCTTTAAAGCTTTCATGCACGTGCTGGGTTTTTCAGTATATGAAATTTTGTTTTAGTACACCAACAACACGTTCAATATCTATTTTTGTCGATTCTTGTCGGCGTTTGAAATATTTTCTAGGTTAATCTTCCAGCCACGAAAACGGTTTCACAAAAGTAGCACATTCGGGATAAATACCATCAACGAAGTAATAGATGTGCTTATATCTTGTACCTCTAAGCTCAAAAGAACTATCGGGTACGGTTTCGTTAACCATAGTGTTGAATAGTGGGGATTGGTTAAGCACATTATGTCGTTTGAACCCGCAACTCCAAAAAAAGCATGTCAAAACCATAGATCTTGTGATGCGACCGCCTCGAGCATAATTGTTGGAGCCGGATGGTCACCTCGCATATATTGCCCTCGCCGTGCATTTGGACAATTACTACACTCCCAATGCAAACAATCTAGGTCAAGCATGCCGGGTAGCCCATGCACCCTCTCGTGATGTTTGTATATTTGTTGAATGTCGCTTAGAGTCGGTTTGCATAAGTATCTTGACCCGTAGATTTTAATTACACCCTTGCAAAATTAGCGTGCGGTGGTGAACTTTTGAACGGCCGTGTCCGACAATATTCAAGAGTTAGAACTACAAAGGAATTAAACAATCCTAAATAGCGATGTGTCCGACAATATTCAAATGTTGCAACTCAGAAGCAGATTGATCACCCTTCTCACCAAACCCCGTCTCGGTGCCTTCTTTAGGTTTTCCAATTCCCCACACTCCCCTTCCCCTACATTTATTTATTATTACACGTTTCCTCTTTCTACTCTCCGGATTCACTGCCGCCTGCAGCCACCGGCCGACCAATCATATCGCCGTTCATCCTTTCTTCTCCGTCCATCCAACTCTCAAAAGGTATTCAATTCCTTCCTTCAGATCTCACTGCTTTTTTCCCCTTTCTGATCATCATATGCGTATATATATTTTTAATCTTCCGAGTTTCGATACGATATATGTTTGTATATACATCCGATCTCTTATTGTATGATTCGTCAGAAAAAAAATTGTGTGAAGTGAATGATTCATTGAATCAACGAATCTGGTGTATCTGCTGTGTGATTTGCCTCTGCATTTTAGTTTCTGTTTATTTTTAGCGTGGTTAATAAGAAACCTCTGTTTGAATTGAAGATCGATGTATGATTTGCCTGATTAGCTCAGCAATCAGCATTTGAGTTTCTATGTTCTTATTTTGATTAATTTGCTTCTTAGATCTACAAAGCAGATATGAACTTATCATTTTTTATGTGTATGTATATTATGTTTTGATTTTCAGGTTCGTTTTGGCGTGGATAGCAAGCTACCGATCACACCAACAAAATATGTCCGCCGTTGCTCAGTTTCATCAATCTCCGGTCACCGGAAACAACCGTTGTTTAAATCCGGCTAGACATATTCCCGGCCTCCAGTTACCAAACCTCACCTGCAAAAAACTCGTCGATTTCACCGGTTTGTCCCTCCGATCAAAGCTAGTTAACCTAGATTTACTATCTAACCGACACGCCATTCCCTGTGCTGGTGGCGATGGCGGTAGTTCCGGTGTCGGTCACAGCGGAGGAGCAGGTGGTGGTGGTGGTGGTGAGTGGAACAGCGGCGGAAAATCGGACGACTCGGCGTCTTTAGATAGTTTTGGCCCAATTGGGGCTTTTCTCAGTGGTTGGAGATCTAGGGTTGCTGCAGATCCCCAATTTCCATTCAAGGTTTTAATGGAAGAAGTTGTTGGTGTGAGTGCAAATGTGTTTGGTGACATGGCAACTCGTCCGAATTTCGGTTTAAACGAGCTCGATTTCGTGTTCTCGACGCTAGTTGTAGGTTCAATCTTGAATTTCACCCTTATGTATCTGTTAGCCCCCACCATGACATCCGGATCAGCAGCCCTCCCTTCAATTTTTGCCAATTCGCCATCAAGCCACATGTTTGAGCCCGGCGCGTACACCCTGGTTAACCGACTAGGGACATTTGTGTACAAAGGAACCCAGTTTGCAGCTGTGGGTTTCGCAGCTGGTTTAGTTGGGACCGCGTTGTCAAACGGGTTGATCAAGATGAGGAAGAAGATGGACCCTGGGTTTGAGTCACCAAACAAGGCTCCACCCACTGTTTTGAACGCGGTCACATGGGCGATTCATATGGGTTTAAGCAGTAATTTAAGGTACCAGAGTTTGAATGGGGTCGAGTTCATGCTAGCGAAGGGATTGTCGCCGTTGTTGTTCAAGAGCTCTGTGGTGGGGTTGAGGTTGGTGAACAATGTTCTTGGTGGGATGACATTTGTGATGCTGGCAAGGTTGACTGGATCACAAAGTGCTGGTGGGGAAGAAGACAAGATTGTTGATGGGGAGAGTTCAGATGAGGAGAAGAAGTTACTTGGAAATGAAATTGCTTCAAAGTAAGTTATATTTCTTGTTTGATGGGCAAGAAATTTATAAAAAAAATTAAAAAATTAGGGGTTTTATGATATGGTTTATGTTGTTGTAGGTTGATGGTATGAATTTTGGTACAATTAGAATAAATCTGTTCAACTTGTGTGTTTTGATTTGACCAGTTTTTTGATGCTTGGATTTGAATTAGGTCAAAGGGCATATGTCAAATGTTTTTGTTTTGGCCCTTTGGATGTATACAAAAACTAAGGTTGCTATTGTTGGTTGTAGTGGGAAAATTGGACAAGTTTAGCTAAAGTTTGTTGCTTAAACGAAATTGGTACGTTATATATTGCTAAAAATGGGTGTAAAATTAATTAGATTATTTGTAAGATTACAAGAAAGAAAGAAAAAAGTTGGTTATTTTAAAAACTAATAACTATTTAATTGAAGTACTACAAATGTTAAAAGAGTTCAAAATAGTTATTGTGTTAGAAAATAGTAGGCATGAGATATGTGACTTTATGTCACATGTCCATGTGTATCGGACTGTACCAGAATTTCATCTTATCAAACACATGACATATGATACCTACAACTGGATATCAATTTTTGTCATCAGCAAACATACATACTATAGGTGTCGGTTCTGAGTATTCGAATGCCCTACACGAGCCGAAAAAAAAGGCCCATAACGAAATATATAATTTTATAAACTAATTTTTTTTAACGACAATTAACGTTATATCATACACATAACAGAATCATAGTATTAGAATGACATACCGTAATATCTAACCGATGATTCGTGAAGCTCGCCTAGCACTCTTCGCTGCAAATTCTTTAATCACCTCTTCGCAGTTTATACTCTATAACACTTCGCTCTCGATAGCAATTATGGCCAATCCATTAAGCCTTTCTTGAGACATAGTGGACCGCACGTAAGATTTCAATAACTTTAATTTATAAAACTCCTTTCTACAGATGTCACTGTGACTGGAATTGTCAACAATATTCTATATGCAACACATGCAGTTAGGTAATGAGGGAAGTCTCTCAAATGGTTCAAAACATCTATAGGGTTGCTAAATTTAGTTGTTCTTGATGTCTCAAATAGCTTCAACTCTATACAAAAACCCCAATTTTAAATTATAAAATTAGGACTCAATCTAATAAAATTATCTAACTAAAGGAAAGGAAAAGGAGGTTTGAGCCTTTGAGGGGCGGCCGGCGGCGGCAGGTGGCTTAAGCGGAGGCCGGCGGCAGTGGTGGAGGCAGCAGCAGCGTCCGGCGAGCGTCTGGTGGTGGAGCCAGGCGCAACTTCGATCAGCAGCTTCATTTTGTGGAAATGTTGGTCTGGTGGCCCAATTGTAAAAGGCCCAACATAAAATTTTGGGCCAACAGCATAAAATTTGTTCCGGTGGTGGAGGCAGGCGCAAAGTCACGTGGAAATGTTGGGCCAACAGCATAATTTTTCTTTTTAAGCCTAAGTCTCAAATGAGGAAAAGGTCAACTTTTTTTTAAAAATAAGGCCTAATTTTTTTTTAAAAATGTTACTTTTTAAAAAAGACCCAACTTTTTTTAAACCCTAAAAAATTTTATATATAAAAGAAGTATATATATTTTTTTAGGCCCCTCAAGATGTTAGACCCACTACTGGTGTGTTGTCCGCATGCCCTGCATACGGTGATAGTAAAAAATTCATTATGCCTGCGACTTGAATTATTAATATTTGTTTCCTTCGCGTACAAAAATGATAACACGATGTCGGTTAATTTTAACATTAAGTATCACTAAATTATTTGTACGTATAGGAGTGAAACTACGCATTGAAACATCATCACGGTTGGTTGATAAGCGTCATAATGTTAACCGTTTGGAAGGCAGTTATTGTTCCAGATTACTCTGGATGACCAAATCTACTCCGTATAGTAAATCTACTCTGGAAGAACAACTTTACTCCAGATGAGTAAAACTACTCCAGAGGAACAACTCGTCCAAAGCCAGGGGCGTTGCTCCTTGGATCCCACTAGGGGCGGTGCCTCTGGATCCCCGTTGTTCAATGGGCTTCACCCCCTTAATATAACAAGGTGTCTTTAACACTAGAAAGTCATAAGATAATTAATACAAACGTGTACTCTACACTTATCAACTTTTTTGATATTTTATTATGACTTCTCATTTGATTATAAATAAACCCAATTACACAACATAGCTATATGAAACTAAAATCACCAACATATCAAGTTAGAGCTCGATCTATAATATTTTATTAAAAACAAGCTATAAACACCTTTTATAAAATTTTATCTTTGATCAAATATAGTGGTATGTTCTTGTACCATTAAAAACACAAATGGCACTTAACTAGGTCCAAAAATACTTTACAGAAAAATAAATTGTTTTCGTTTCCCATGTGATAAGTTTTACTTCCATAAGTGTTAAAAGTTTTGAATTTCAAAAGCTTTCTTTAAGAACATTTCATAAACCATGATCTAAAATTCATTTTTCTTACCTTTACATTGTGATCACTAAAGATTGTTGCGTTATATCTTTTAATTTGGGGAAAAAAAATATCAAAATGAACATTTCGCCAGCTAAATTAAAGGCGCTGGCTAAGTCGGCTAAATTCAAAGGCTTAGCCGGCTTATTACCGGCTAAATGTTCATTTTGATATTTTTTTTAAAAACTATATCTATTTTGGTATTTTTCCCTCTAATTTATTTGCATGAAGTTGGCTGCACCACACACGACATAAAGTGTCTTTATTTAGGTTTGATTCTTTCTAACGTTGTACGAGAATTCTCTAAGATGTTTTTCTTCTTCGAATCTCAAGTCCAACTTCTTAATGCATATAAAATTAAACATTAAATAATTTATGACACGACCTGAAACATAATATAAACCTGACAATCTGGCATAATGTAACATCCCAAAAACTACTAAACATAAGATGGGAAATGTGTCGGTTGAGAAATGTGGCCAAAGAACCCAACCGGGTTCGAAACTGAAAGACTATTTGCCCGGATTTAGCCCAAAACTTCGCTTAAACATATCTCGGGCTAGAAAAATAGTTACGGGAGCCATAATATATGAAAATGGGGTGTTTCGACGAGGAGAATCTAAAAATAAGGCATGTCGGACCGATATCCTAAGCATAAACGGTCCGACGTGTGTTGCTGAAGCAAAACCGGAGGCTTTGACGCGTGTTTAGTGACTCAGCTCCATGTCGGATCGATATGGTTTTAGACGTCGGTCCGACATGCGGACATCGGACCGATATCGTTTTAGACGTCGGTCCGACATCGGTGCAGTTTCAGCCTATAAATAGAAAGCAACTGCCGTTCAAATTGGAAACACAACAAACACACACACACACTCTCTAAGGAGGATTAGAAGACCCGGTGGGACGCGTTTAAGTGCGAGAGCGGTACGCTACGTGTAACATCCATGATTTTCTGATACCATTTTAAGTTATTTTATAAGATAGTGGTACATTATTTCAAACCTGTTTTGCCTGACAACATATGTAACACTAATCATTTTTTTAACACGTTGAAACTTGGAGTTCCAACTTTACATAAACATATTATTTCCCTAGTTAGACTTAAATAAACAAATATATGTACATCCATGTATATATATGTGTATTTTTAATAAACAAGTCAATATATATAATTGGCGAGTTTTAATTCGATATTTACAACTATTGCCATATATATATATATATATATATACACGTATCTAGTTATAAAAATATATGCAATCATATATATATTGGGTTCAATGTTTAAAACTTATAAGTTTTATTAAATCAACTTTATTAGTAAAAAAAAAAATTAATAAATAGGTCTTGAACCCTAGATTTCTTTGAACCAACATCTAAACCTTGAAATCTAACCCTTTTACCCTAATTCTGACCCTAATTCTGACTTTGACCTGTTTTGACTTTTAAAAGTCAAACAGAACCGGAATTGTGTAATTCTGCATTCAAAATCAATTAATCCAATGGTGCTGAACTTTCCTTGTTTACATAAACGTTTGTCGATCATATCCAAACTCATTGATCATAACAATTTGACAAAATTAGCAGTTGAATTCAAAATTCAAATCAATTTAAGCAATTCGACTAATCATAGTCAAACCCAGCAGATTTGGGTTTCAAATCAAGCAATTAGACGTGTTTAGAGCCCGCAAATCACGCATAATCACTCCTTACATGTATTCGGACAACATTCGCGACCCAATTCATCTTGAATCATGCTAATTAACGCGTAAATCATCCATGCAGCTGTCATCCACAAACCAGATTTGAATCAAGCCATTAAGATGAAATTAATCAAATTAAACTATTCTCACACCTTCGCACAACCCACTACAGACTCTCTCAACGATTTATCGACCTTCATCTTACCTTAAGAAATCTGTCGAATACCAAGAACGGTCGGAGCTTCTATTCAGTCGTCCTCACTCGTCTCGACACCAAAACGGGTAAATCTTATCCCATTCGATTCGTTTCGAGGGGCATTACAATAGCCCCTTATCAATTTGAAGTAATAACAATCAATCGAGTTAATTTTATGTAAGGCCCCAAACCCGGGAGGCCTCACTCGTTGGATTTACTCATTCACAAACAGTTCTTAAACATGAATATCAAATAACGCAGCGGAATCATTCATTCAACATAACTAAAAACTTGTTCATACATGCGGAAGCGTACATTGTCAAATACATAAACAACTCATAACGGGATGCCAGTCTTCATGATCGACCGGGTAACTCTTCTCGCTTGCCAAGCATCACCGTCCATCGTCCATACCTGCCTTAACCTGAATGTGCATACTAAAAAGTCAGCTACGCTGGTGAGTTCTAGCATTTCATAAAAACTTTAACATCAACATTTGCCAAAAACGTATCATTCATTTAGTAAAACCTTTCACAAAAGCATGTAATAATCTAACATCTTTAAAAAGGTTTCGTACCCATATCATCATCAACATCATAATCATAAACACCGTTAAACGGATCGTTCATTAAAACTTTTAACATTCATTTAAGTCATACATTATTATCTAAATCTGTGTTACCCTTCGTTCCGTCATTTAGTATGGTATTGCCCCTAAGGCTTAACTGCACGAAGACCGACAATACCATACATTCCGTCAATTCCCTTTTGGTATTGCCCCCAAGGCTAACTGCGCGAGGACCGACAATACCCATTCAGTTGCCCTTATGGCTCTCATGTCCATAAACCGACAACTTCCATCGACGGCCATGGCTCACGGCCATGACACCGTCGGATCATAATTTAACCTTACATAGGGTCACGTTAACCCCTGAGTAACCGTCGTTACTCCCTTACCAGTTGTACGACATCATAACCATTGACATGCCACAGAGACACTGCCCCTGTTGTTCTTGTGGCAACTATGGCTCGCTGTCCATAATCTACCACAAGGCTAGGAATCTCATTCCCAGACTTCATTCGTCAATTCCATTCATTCGACAGATTAGATTTGTAATGACTTCTTTAAAACCTTTACCTCTTTTTCTTCTCATTAAACATTTCCTCATTTAGACCGTTCATAAAGCATTCGTAACCCTTTTTGGCAAAAACACTTCAAAACCTTTCCTTTCGTAAACATCGTTTCGTTAAAACATCATTTCGTTAAACATCATTTCGTTAAACATCATTTCGTAAGTATGCACACCAGCCCAAAAACATTAACAAAACATTTAAAAGAGGGCTCTAGAACTCACCTGATACGCTAATATGGGTTGTCCTAAACGAAGGTCCAACAACGTCACTTCCGATCTGAATTGATTAGTTAAATACACATCAGACCAATCCCGACTCTAACGGTTTAACCATTCTAACATACTGACTTCACTTAATCAGTTATGATGTCTGCGCACTTGGCAAGTGCAGGTCCCTCCTCCTGCGCACTTATCAAGTGCGCAGGTCCCTCCTCCTGCGCACTTAGCAAGTGCGCAGGTCCCTCCTCCTGCGCACTTAGCAAGTACGCAGAACCTGCTCCGTGCGCACTTAGCAAGTGCGCACGACCTGTTCTTCGTGAAAAACCCTAACTTTCGCATTCGGGTCTGATCATGTCAAGATCCCGAACCTGTTGCATTCAAAACGTTCGTTTTCCATTAAGGAACTTAAATCCATGATTATCTTTCAGTTTCATCCGTTCAAACCTTACCTTTTCACCCAAAACCCGAAAAACCCAAAACCCGAAAAACTCAAAAACGAACTAAAACTCAGATTTAGGTCGGATCGTTACCTGAATCTAGTTTCTGATCCGGAGGTTCTTATCACGAGTTATGGAGTAACACTTTGCTGAAGCCTCGGGTCGATCCACCAACTTTATCTCTCTACGGTTTCTCTCTCTAAAAGTTGCAAATGAGAGAAAAAGGGTGGCATAGGCTATTTATAGCCAGCTGACCCATCCGACCCGACATGCCTCGTTCGTTTATTCCGTTATTATAACTGTCGTTTTATTTTATTTTTTGGATGTTACAAGTCTACCCCCCTTACAATAGGTTTCGTCCCCGAAACCTATCATAAGTCAAATAGATGAGGGTACGACTCCCTCGTTTCCTTCTCTGTTTCCCAAGTGGCTTCCGAACCCTTTCGATGCTTCCATTGGACTTTAACCAATTGGATAACTTTATTACGTAAACGTTTCTCCTTCCGATCAAGGATGGCCACGGGTTCTTCGATGTAATTAAGGCTGTTGTCAACCTCGATGTCAGTAAGTGGTACGTGAGCCGATTAATCCGCCAAACACTTTTGCAAGTGTGATACATTGAAAGTAGGATGAATCCCACTTAACTCATCAGGCAACTCCAACCGATAAGCGACTTCCCCAACCCGTGCCATTATCTTGAATGGTCCGACAAACCTCGGACTTAACTTTCCTCTCTTTCTGAATCGTATGATTCCCTTCCATGGTGACACTTTCAACATTACTCTGTCACCAATATCAAACTCAATAGGCCTTCGTCATTTATCCGCATAGGATTTTTGACGATCTTGTGCGGCCTTCATTCGCGCTTTGATCTGATCAAACCTTTCCGACGTCTCTCTTACGACTTCGAGACTTCCTAATTCCTTCTGTCCAATCTCACCCCAACAAACCGGGGTCCTACATCTTCTCCCATACAACATTTCGTAAGGTGGCATACCTATCGTCGTGTGATGACTATTATTGTAGGAGAATTCAGCTAACGGCAGATGGCTGTCCCAACTGCCACCGAAGTCGATAATACAAGCACGGAGCATATCCTCCAATGTCTGAATGGTCCTTTCGGACTGACCATCCGTTTGCGGGTGGTATGCTGTGCTGATATTAAGCCTCGTGCCCATCGCCTCGTGAAATCTTTTCCAGAACCTCGATGTGAATCGTGTGTCCCGGTCAGATACAATTGTCAAAGGCATCCTATGCCGTGCTACTACTTCGTTAATAAATACTTCCGCTAACCTTTCCGACGAGAACGTCTCGCGAATAGGTAGGAAATGAGCACTCTTCGTTAAACGGTCCACAATTACCCAAATGGTGTCATGACCTTTAGCTGTGCGAGGTAGCTTAGTTATGAAGTCCATGGTAATGTGTTCCCACTTCCATTCCGGTATATCAAGTGGTTGAATCTTTCCATACGGTTTCTGGTGCTCGGCCTTTACTTGCGAGCAAGTCAAGCACTTGCTTACATACTTCGTCACATCACGTTTCATTCCAGGCCACCAGTATTCCTTCCTCAGAACTTGATACATTTTATTGGTACCGGGATGGATAGAGTAACGAGACTTATGAGCCTCATCCAAGATCTTGGTTCTAAGCTCGCCACCCATAGGTATCCATACCCTTCCAAAATGTGTCCTAACACCAAGGGTGTTATATTCCAACTTGTGTTATATTCCAACTTGTCCTGTTGGCCAACCATCCTTTCCTTCTTTATGTTTTCCTCCTTAAGTGCCTCATCTTGAGCCTTTTCAATTTCTCTCATCACGTCCGATGTTACCACCAACTGGCAAGCTTTCACTCTAATAGGAGTGGGCACATCCTTTCGGCTTAGAGCGTCAGCCACCACGTTTGCCTTTCCAGGATGGTATATGATTTCACAGTCATAATCTTTTAGGAGTTCTAACCATCGTCTCTGCCTCATATTAAGCTCTCTTTGTTCGAAGTAGTACTTCAAACTTTTGTGGTCTGAGTAAATTGTAAACTTCACCCCGTAAAGGTAGTGCCTCCAGATTTTCAATATGAACACGACAGCAGCAAGCTCCAAATCGTGAGTCGGATAATTAGCTTCATGAATCTTCAACTGCCGTGACGCGTACGCGATCACTCTCCCGCGTTGCATCAATACGCATCCCAATCCCTGACCCGAAGCGTCAGAGTATACCACTAAGTCTTCATTGCCCTCGGGAAGGGCCAAGACTGGAGCTTGAGTTAGCTTTTCCTTCAATTCCTTAAACGCCTCATCCTAGGTCGAACCCCATTCGTACTTTACCTCCTTCCGAGTAAACTTCGTCAACGGCGAAGCTATTTTCGAGAAATCCTGGATGAATCTCCGATAGTAGCCCGCCAATCCCAAGAAACTACAGATTTCAGTTGGCGTCTTAGGAACATTCCATTCCCTTACCGTTACTATCTTTGCTGGGTCAACCATAATGTCGTTCGGGTTAATGACGTGACCTAGGAATTGGACTTCCCTAAGCCAGAACGCGCATTTGGAGAACTTAGCATACAACTTTTCTTTCTTCAGAGCCTCCAACACCTCCTTTAAGTGACATGCGTGATCACCCTCATTCTTGGAATAGATGAGGATATCATCGATAAACACGATTACCGACCGATCCAGCATTGGTCGACAAACTCTATTCATCAAATCCATGAACACTGCAGGGGCGTTCGTCAATCCAAAAGACATTACGCGGAACTCAAAGTGTCCATAACGTGAGCGAAATGCCGTTTTCGGTATGTCTTCTTCCCTCACCTTCAACTGATGATACCCGGATCGAAGGTCGATCTTTGAGAACCAACTTGCGCCTTGTAATTGATCGAACAGGTCGTCGATCCTTGGTAACGGGTACTTGTTCTTCACGGTACGTTTTTTCAATTCACGATAATCAATACACATTCTCATCGAACCGTCTTTCTTCTTTACGAACAACATCGGAGCACCCCAAGGTGAGATGCTTGGTTGGATAAATCCTTTCTCAAGTAACTCGTCTAGTTGTACCATAAGTTCTTTCATTTCCACTGGTGCTAGTCGATATGGAGCCTTAGCCACGGGCTGGGCATCTGGTACTAAGTCGATTCGGAACTCAATCTCTCTGTCAGGTGGTATCCCAGGCAAATCCTCTGGAAACACCTCCGGGTACTCGCGTACCACGGGTACATCGTCTAGTTTCTTCACTTCCTTACACTTGTCAATCACGTACACCAGATAAGCCTCGCATCCGCGCCTCAAGTAATATGTTGCCTTAATCATCGAGATGACGTTTGGCATCGTGACATCACGATCTCCAAAAACCTCGACTTTGCTACCATCCGGAGCCTTGAGTCGGATTATCTTTCGTTTACATATGATTTGTGCTTCGTTGGCAGTTAACCAATCCATACCCAGCACGACATCAAACCCTCCCAAAACCATAACAAACAATCTGACAGGGAACCTATGACCTTCTATTTTTATCGTAGAGTTGTCAACTACCTCGGTCACTCTCGCAGTTCTACCCTCAGCGGTTTCTACGCTAAAGGCCCTTTCTAGTATACTGACAACGTACTTCACTCTCTTACAAAAAGTCGCAGATATAAAACTCTTACTGGCACCCGAATCAAATAACACAGAAACAAGAGTGTTGTCAAGGACGAACGTACCTGACGCCACGTCGGGGTCCATTCTGGCCTGGTCTTGCGTCAGTGCGTACGCACGAGTCTTTGCTCGGGGCCTCTCTTCCCTCTTCTCCGGGCCTTTCCCCTTCCCGGCTTCACCCATTCTTGGTTTGGTGCATTCCCGGCTCAGATGACCGGCATCCCCACAGTTATAGCACTTGTAGTGTTGTGTGCACTCACGGGAGTAGTGCCCGGTCTTGCCACACTTAAAGCACAAGTTAGATCCCAGTCTACATTAACCTACATGCTCCTTTCCACACTTCTTACAAACAGTCGGCTCATCCACCCGAGCCCTTTTATCGCGAGCCCCAAACATCTTTCCACCAGTTCGCTTGTTTGATAAGCTCGGTCTCTACTTTGGTTCCTCAATGGAGGCGACATTCAGTGCCAGATCATCAAATACTACGCCGCTCAGTTCTACTACCGAATCATAGGTAGTAGGAGCGTTTGCCTTAACATAGGTGCGGACCTGGTCCGGCAACCCTTGAATGTAGCAGGAAATTTTTCTCTCCTCCGTCGTAACAAGATGTGGCACCAGACGTGCCAGTTCATTGAATCGGGTTGTGTACTGCTGGTGCGTCATGCTCCCGGCCTTCAAACCCAGAAATTCCCTCTCTACCTTCTCAATCTCGTTCCTCGGGCAGAAATTCTTGATCACCAAAGTTTTCAAGTCAGCCCACATCATCGAGTCAACAACCTCATCCCCCTTAGCCTGACGTACACCTTCCCACCAGTGGGATGCTTCCTCCCTCAAGGAGTTAGCAGCAAACTTCACTACTTGATTAGCTCGACACTCGCTCAGACGGATGGCGGCTTCCTTACGTATTACCCAATCAAAAGTAGCCACCGCGTCCTTCTTCCCAGTCAGGACCGGCGGGTCACATGCCTTAAAGGACTTATAGTCGCATCCGCGAGCAGGCGGTGCGTTGTCGGTCTCGTTGTTCTGGGCACCAGTTGCCTCACTAGATCCGCCTTCCCCACTAACTTTCTTTAATGCTTCAGCCAACAGACTTGGCAGAGAATTCTTCATCAACTCGGAGAACTCTCGAGCTATGGCTGCTCTCACTTCTGGTTCAAAAGTGAAAGGTTGTTCTGCAACTTGTGTCTGCTCAGTTCCATGCACACTAACCGTCGGTTCAGTGTGAACACTTCCTTCTTCGCTGTGCTCTTGGCGCGCAGGAATCCTACCACGCCCACCATTTTGACCACCGGTACGGCCATCACGCCTTCCGTTCCCTCTCCTCGCCATTTCGTTCTATAAGACAAGAAATCCAATGTTATCACGCTAGTTAACAAATAGAATTCAATAAGCACTGTAAGATGTTAATATACACTGGCCATCTGCAATTAACCATTACACTGCCTTTCGATTTCTATTTGACCACCTTTGTGATTCCATCAGAACACAAGTCCTTTCCTAACCCTTTCTAAGGCATACTACATACACATACTCTACTTTTCATACCTGATGCTGTGGCTCGAGTTACCCGTACTGGTATCCGCTTTCGGTCCCATTCAAAGTTTAAGTTCAGACACTGAGAGTGTCCGAATCACTCAAACTATTGCTCTGATACCAACTTGTAAGGCCCCAAACCCGGGAGGCCTCACTCGTTGGATTTACTCATTAACAAACAGTTCTTAAACATGAATATCAAATAACGCGGCGGAATCATTAATTCAACATAACTAAAAACTTGTTCATACATGCGGAAGCGTACATTGTCAAATACATAAACTTAACATAAACAACTCATAACGGGATGCCAGTCTTCATGATCGACCGGGTAACTTTTCTCGCATGCCAAGCATCACCGTCCATCGTCCATACCTGCCTTAACCTGAATGTGCATACTAAAAAGTCAGCTACGCTGGTGAGTTCTAGCATTTCATAAAAACTTTAACATCAACATTTGCCAAAAACGTATCATTCATTTAGTAAAACCTTTCACAAAAGCATGTAATAATCTAACATCTTTAAAAAGGTTTCGTACCCATATCATCATCAACATCATAATCATAAACACCGTTAAACGGATCGTTCATTAAAACTTTTAACATTCATTTAAGTCATACATTATTATCTAAATCTGTGTTATCCTTCGTTCCGTCATTTAGTATGGTATTGCCCCTAAGGCTTAACTGCACGAAGACCGACAATACCATACATTCCGTCAATTCCCTTTTGGTATTGCCCCCAAGGCTAACTGCGCGAGGACCGACAATACCCATTCAGTTGCCCTTATGGCTCTCATGTCCATAAACCGACAACTTCCATCGACGGCCATGGCTCACGGCCATGACACCGTCGGATCATAATTTAACCTTACATAGGGTCACGTTAACCCCTGAGTAACCGTCGTTACTCCCTTACCAGTTGTACAACATCATAACCATTGACATGCCACAGAGACACTGCCCCTGTTGTTCTTGTGGCAACTATGGCTCGCTGTCCATAATCTACCACAAGGCTGGGAATCTCATTCCCAGACTTCATTCGTCAATTCCATTCATTCGACAGATTAGATTTGTAATGACTTCTTTAAAACCTTTACCTCTTTTTCTTCTCATTAAACATTTCCTCATTTAGACCGTTCATAAAGCATTCATAACCCTTTTTGGCAAAAACACTTCAAAACCTTTCCTTTCGTAAACATCGTTTTGTTAAAACATCATTTCGTTAAACATCATTTCGTAAGTATGCACACCAGCCCAAAAACATTAACAAAACATTTAAAAGAGGGCTCTAGAACTCACCTGATACGCTAATATGGGTTGTCCTAAACGAAGGTCCAACAACGTCACTTCCGATATGAATTGATTAGTTAAATACACATCAGACCAATCCCGACTCCAACGGTTTAACCATTCCAACATACGGACTTCACTTAATCAGTTATGATGTCTGCGCACTTGGCAAGTGAGCAAACCCTGCTGCCTGCGCACTTATCAAGTGCGCAGGTCCCTCCTCCTGCGCACTTAGCAAGTGCGCGGGACCTGCTCCGTGCGCACTTAGCAAGTGCGCACGACCTGTTCTTCGCGAAAAACCCTAACTTTCGCATTCGGGTCTGATCATGTCAAGATCCCGGACCTGTTGCATTCAAAACGTTCGTTTTCCATTAAGGAACTTAAATCCATGATTATCTTTCAGTTTCATCCGTTCAAACCTTATCTTTTCATTCAAAACCCGAAAAACCCAAAAACGAACTAAAACTCAGATTTAGGTCGGATCGTTACCTGAATCGAGTTTCTGATCCAGAGGTTCTTCTCACGAGTTATGGAGTAACACTTTGCTGAAGTCTCGGGTCGATCCGCCAACTTTCTCTCTCTACGGTTTCTCTCTCTAAAAATTGCAAATGAGAGAAAAAGGGTGGCATAGGCTATTTATAGCCAGCTGACCCATCCGACCCGACCCGCCATGCCTCGTTCGTTTATTCCGTTATTATAACTGTCGTTTTATTTTTTTTTTGGGATGTTACATTTTAAAAACTAGGGTTCATACTTTTGGCGCTTAACCGATCTGCGGATGAACCCAATTATCACATATAAACGATTGAATTCCTCTTTTTAACAGCGAAACCACCTAGCCCAGCCGGTAAGTCTCTGCACCGCCGGGCTAGGTGGCATGGGTTCGAAACCCACAACCCGCAATCCCGTTTTTCTTTTGTATGCCCAACCAGACCCGACCCCTTTTCTGCTTCGAGTTAAAACCTTTACGGATCTGTTTGGAGTTACGGGTTATTCTCCTGGTCTTATGGTAACACACTTTGCCTCCACAGAACCCACAAGGGTTCGAACCGGGTGGTGTTCTTTATTTTTTTTAAACCGTTTTAACACCCCTTTTAAAATTATAAAAATCATGTTATAAAATCTAGTACCACTTGGAACTAATTCATGCATTTATAAACAGATTTTGATTAGAGAAATTAATATTTTTACTATTTAAATGATTTTGGGATCCACACTCTCAATATAAATAAAATATGTTAATTAAACTTATTAGTTTTAATTAATACTTTTATACTACCATTTTATATAAATATATTAAAGTTTTTAAAACTTCATAAATCATTCTTTTTCTGTTAATTTAAGCATATTAGGGTTAAAATCCTGATCAAATAAAACCTTTTTCTTTAAATATATACTAATCTATATATTTATATTTTCATATGTGATCATGTTAATTTAAACAAATGAAAGAATTTATTTAATTAAAACAACGCCCTCTTTTCAATAATAATCCATTTGGGTTTAAACTATATTTTCCTAAATATATAAACCAATATATATTTACACTATTTTTTTGATACATTATTAAGTGAATAAAAAAAATATTATTTTTAATTTATTTAGTTATTAAACCCTAAGACAATTAATTTTATTTTTTAAAGTTATTTGAACATTTTGGAACTTACATTTGTATATCAAACTTTTATTTAAATACAAATGACAAATTACATACATCCTTTACTTATACTAACACAAACTCATTGTACAATACCCCACACTCACTCCCACTGAAACCCTAAGCTCTACTTTAGACATTGAGCACAATAACTAATTCAAGTCATATGAATTCAACGTTAGGTTAACCTTGTGACTTGGAAACCACTTTTGCTACCTATTGTTCGTGCTATCTACACTATTATTACAGGTGAGTTTTACATAGCCCCTTTTACATTTTGCACTTTTGGGGTGAAACATGATAACTCTTTGAAACTCTTTGCATTTATTTATATACAATTCAATAATATGATGTTATGTGTTATTTGTGCTTTATGCTTGAATGCTATGAGTTAAGACTACATATACATGACATTAGTACAATCATTAACTCAGTACAAGCCAACGGTTAACATTGATAGATCTATTGCGTCTGACAAACCCACCCGGTTAGGGTGTTTGTTACCGACTTTACATTAGGGTAACCGCGTGTTATGCCTCAGTCACAAGGTTTGATTGTACACTTAGTTTAACTATAGATTCTCCATAAATGCTTTATAAACCATGCATCATATGAATTGTACACAAAACATTTGAACTTCACTCGTGGTGTCAAAACCTATGTATGCTCACCAACTATTTATAGTTGACCCTCTCATTTTTTCATGTTTCAGGTACAGTTGTTTGAGTTATGATTCAAGCTACATCACTTAGGGTTGAGGACCTAGTCTTAAATTCTAATACGGAGATTCATGCATTCTTAAATTTTTGTAAATGATTACTTGAGTTATGAAATGAAAATTTACTGTTTAATTATTTCAACTTTAGCAAACCATGAGCTTATGAACAGTCTACATGTCCCGCCCCGACGTTTCCGCCGTCGGTTGGGGTGTGACAGATTGGTATAAGAGCCTTGGTTATAGGGAATTAGGTTATTAGACACTTTTGACCTAGACTATAACCTTAGGACACCCACAATATGCCATGCTACTATATGATTACATGATTAATACTTGTGTGAATATTTTTACATGTTATCCTAAGTAATTTCAATACATGCTACAATACTTAATAGTCTATGTGTCACATTACCTGCCAACTTTTTCCTCCTATCCATTGCTACCTATTTGAATTATTTAAGGTGCTATCCTAAGTTTTCCACACACACTCATACACACTTAGTTCTTCATGCACCCTTAATCTCACACACAAAATATCACCATCTCTTGTGATCTAAATCTAAACTATTGGGCCTAAAGCCCATTAATAATAAACTAGAAGCTCACTTACCCTCCAAGAAGAAGAAGCCTACTACAACATATAAGCCTCACTTTCGGGCCTCAAAGCCCAGTCCACAACAATTCTCATCATGACCATGAGCCCAACAATAGTGTTATTAATACATTATGGCTGGAAGAGTGTGTAGGCCCATGAGGGATTCTGGCTAAGGAAAGATAGGGTACTTAAGTGTGTCCTAGTGACCCACCCCTCTTTCCTGGGAATTCTCCTCAGGGATACATTGCTTATAGGTCAAGTGTATTTCTAAAATATTGTTGTGAAAGCTCGGTGTATGACTAGTCAAACTCTAAACTTATGAGAACTCATATGTCTAACACTCCATATTTCATTATCACTTACAACCTTTTATTGTTTTCTGCTAGACATGGACTCCTACTATCCTCCCTCCCCGGTATACCGTCCCAGAGGAGAGTCTGATTGGGAAGAAGACATCGAGACACCCGTGTATCGGTCATCAACACCCCCAACTGCTAGACCAAGGTTTGATGTAAGGGCAGATTGGATTAGGAACACCGGCCCAAGGCTTCGAACACCTGGATCATCCGCACCCAGAAACCCGTATCAGACACCCCCATCTCCACAATCAGTTACCACCCCCACTAAGAGACCCATATCTAATGCGCGACCCGTACCATCCTAACCCTTGGGTAAGGCATACCACGGCACCCACTAGTGTTATGGGAATTCCAACCAACGACATTCACCAATATGTAAGGACCTCAGAATTTGAGAGGCAAAGGATGGAGCAGGGGGTAATCCACAACTTGCAAGGACAAAGAATGGATAGCCTAGTAAACCAATTAGGGTACCAAAAGGAGTTAATCTCCATCCTCGAAAAAGAAATACTGGAGCATCGCACGGAGACAGCTAAAGCTGAAGCCAGGTCGGCTACCCGAGTGACCATAGCGGTACTCGTCTTGGGAATTATTCTCCTTCTAGTGGAAAGCTACAGGAGACGTTAACAAAAATTATCTTTCCATTATTTATTGTCTTTAAATGTTCAGTTTGAGAACCATTTCCCTATGTTTTGAGTAATGTTTAACATTTCAGCATTTAATCAATTTTATATATTCCAACCCTAAATTACTATTCATTGATTCGACCCGTTGAGTGTGAATTACACCCATCATATTTTCATCAAAATTTCTCAAGTATCACCTTTTTCATTCAATACGATTTAGTACACTACCGACAATCTTTATCGTAAACAAATCATCCTATTATTTGATTTAAACAACCTCGTTATTTTCAAACAAAACGTTTATCAAACTTTTAGATAGTACCAGAAATATGAATTTTCTATAAACATTTTCATCTTGTGAGAAAACCCAATACAATCTGTTTTATAAAAGCATCATTTCAAATTGATAAATAAGTATGATTTTCCTCATTAAAATAATTATTTCTAAAACCTGGCTAAATTGATGTACAAATACTTGATTAGCCAATAATTTCTTTTAAAAATATTCTCCTTATAATGATTGAAAATTTAAAAAAAAAAAAGATTTTCCTATAAACTGTCTATTTATTTAAATTATGTAACTCAATGGTTTCACTACTTTATATATTTACAACCAAGAACGATTTACCACTTTCTATTTTCAAACAAAGATCAGTATTTGTAAACACATTTCCCTGAATGTTTTCAGAACCTCCTCATTATCTTTCACTTACCACCTCAAGAGACGACCCATTTCGCGTAAACGATTAACCCTCCCTACAAACCTTAACGAGATTTAAAGAGCTAGAACCTAACTACCACATCCTACACGAACATAAACCAACACGCTGCTCCGCAACACCTGATCACATGCAAAACTCGTTAGTATATGTCACACAAAATTCAATAACTTACGTATGCACGTTCACAAGATACACATCACGATCACATAATACATGAAACTAGTTTATTTGCAAATCACAATTTACTAGATTGATCACATAACACATAAAACCAGTTTATTTGCAATATACATGATACATAACAATTGTTTGCTTGGTACAAAATACTAGATTGACTACATTGAACATGAAACTTATTGAGCTACAAAATACATGATGCTAAGTTGTCAACACCATATATGAACTTCATTTCCTACAATACACATGACACTATGTTGTTTACATTACACATGAGAGCTTATTGATTTACAAAATACATGATGTTAAGTCGTTCACGCTACACATGAAACTTATTTTATTACATGCTACGTGACACTAGATCATACATGATACTTGTGTGTTTACATTATACGCGAAACTAAGTTGCTTGCAATTGTTACAAATGATTGAGCACATTATACACAAAGAATGGTCATACACTTTGTTCACTAAACTTGGAAACCCTAACACATTGAAACTACTCGGGGTTTGACGTATTCTTGTTCAAACATGAGCAAACTATAGAACTTTAAGTTATACTACCATATTTCTCTTTAGTTGCTAACTGACCTGTCTACTAGGGACATAGTTACATATTAGCAACTAATATGTGAAAACAATAGACATGAACTAAGTGAATTTGTGCCCTCTTGACCCGCACACAACGGAATGATCTATACGGACCATGCAATGATTTGAGTAATTACGGGTGCACACAGAATTATAAAAATCAGCGTATGGAAAAACATAGTAAATTTTGTCGTGTGTTGTGACCTAAAACTTATCATGACGTGTAACAACGAAACTGATGTGATATGACAAGAGCATGGTGGATACGCCGATGGTACTTCCTATATATAAGTGCTCTATCATATTATCACAAGTAGCATTGTTCGTGTCACGTGAAGTTTTGACCTAGACCAATGTTTGTGAACTCTCTCAACCACTGACAACTTCTGAGCATACTAGACTACACCTAAATCAAACCCTGATCGTCAAGATCCCATCAAAACCATTCCAAGTAAGGCATTTCACCTTTAGATTCTTCGACAGATCTATCCTAAACTCTCTTGAAACCAAAATCCACTTATATCATTCATACTTAACTTGAGCTATAGACCTAAATCTTATTATCTATCATACTCCTCAAACCGACATTCAAAACTCAAACTCACTCCCTTTCTGATTTAGTAGTCTCCACTATTTAAATTTCGGGACGAAATTCCCTTAATATGGGGAGACTGTAACATCCATGACTTTCTGATACTATTTTAAGTTATTTTATAAGATAGTGGCACATTATTTCAAACCTGTTTTGCCTGACAACATATGTAACAGTAATCATTTTTTAACAAGTTGCAACTTGGAGTTCCAACTTTACATAAACATATTATTTCCCTAGTTAGACTTAAATAAACAAATATATGTACATCCATGTATATATATGTGTATTTTTAATAAACAAGTCAATATATATAATTGGCGAGTTTTAATTCGATATTTACAACTATTGCCATATATATATATATATATACACGTATCTAGTTATAAAAATATATGCAATCATATATATATTGGGTTCAATGTTTAAAACTTATAAGTTTTATTAAATCAACTTTATTAGTAACAAAAAAAATTTAATAAATAGGTCTTGAACCCTAGATTTCTTTGAACCAACATCTAAACCTTGAAATCTAACCCTTTTACCCTAATTCTGACTTTGACCTGTTTTGACTTTTAAAAGTCAAACAGAACCGGAATTGTGTAATTCTGCATTCAAAATCAATTAATCCAATGGTGCTGAACTTTCCTTGTTTACATAAACGTTTGTTGATCATATCCAAACTCATTGATCATAACAATTTGACAAAATTAGCAGTTGAATTCGAAATTCAAATCAATTTAAGCAATTCGACTAATCAGAGTCAAACCCAGCCGATTTGGATTTCAAATCAAGCAATTAGACGTGTTTAGAGCCCGCAAATCACGTACAATCACTCCTTACATGTATTCGGACAACATTCGCGACCCAATTCATCTTGAATTATGCTAATTAACGCGTAAATCATCCCTGCAGCTGTCATCCACAAACCGGATTTGAATCAAGCCATTAAGATGAAATTAATCAAATTAAACTATTCTCACACCTTCGCACAACCCACTACAGACTCTCTCAACGATTTATCGACCTTCATCTTACCTTAGGAAATCTGTCGAATACCAAGAACGGTCGGAGCTTCTATTCAGCCGTCCTCACTCATCTCGACACCAAAATAGGTAAATATTATCCCATTCGATTCTTTTCGAGGGGCATTACAATAGCCCCTTATCAATTTGAAGTAATAACAATCAATCGAGTTAATTTTAAAAACTAGGGTTCATATTTTTGGCGCTTAACCGATCTGCGGATGAACTCAATTATCACATATAAACGATTGAATTCCTCTTTTAAACAGCGAAACCACCTAGCCCAGCCGGTAAGTCTCTGCACCGCCGGGCTAGGTGGCATGGGTTCGAAACCCACAACCCGCAATCCCGATTTTCTTTTGTGCGCCCAACCAGACCCGACCCCTTTTCTGCTTCGAGTTAAAACCTTTACGGATCTGTTTGGAGTTACGGGTTATTCCCCTGGTCTTATGGTAACACACTTTGCCTCCACAGAACGCACCTGGGTTCGAACCGGGTGGTGTTCTTTATTTTTTTTTTAAACCGTTTTAACACCCCTTTTAAAATTATAAAAATCATGTTATAAAATCTAGTACCACTTGGAACAAATTCAATGCATTTATAAACAGATTTTGATTAGAGAAATTAATATTTTTACTATTTAAATGATTTTGGGATCCACACTCTCAATATAAATAAAATATGTTAATTAAACTTATTAGTTTTAATTAATACTTTTATACTACCATTTTATATAAATATATTAAAGTTTTCAAAACTTCATAAATCATTCTTTTTCTATTAAATTAAGCATATTAGGGTTAAAATCCTGATCAAATAAAACCTTTTTCTTTAAATATATACTAATCTATATATTTATATTTTCATATGTGATCATATTAATTTAAACAAATGAAAGAATTTATTTAATTAAAACAACGCCCTCTTTTCAATAATAATCCATTAGGGTTTAAACTATATTTTCCTAAATATATAAACAAATATATATTTACACTATTTTTTTTGATACATTATTAAATGAATAAAAAAATATTATTTATTTAATTTATTTAGTTATTAAACCCTAAGACAATTAATTTTCTTTTTTAAAGTTATTTGAACATTTTGGAACTTACATTTGTATATCAAACTTTTATTTAAATACAAATGACAAATTACATACATCCTTTACTTATACTAACACAAACTCATTGTACAATACCCCACACTCACTCCCACTGAAACCCTAAGCTCTACTTTAGGCATTGAGCACAATAACTAATTCAAGTCATATGAATTCAACGTTAGGTTAACCTTGTGACTTGGAAACCACTTTTGCTACCTATTGTTCGTGCTATCTACACTATTATTACAGGTGAGTTTTACATAGCCCCTTTTTACATTTTGCACTTTTGGGGTGAAACATGATCACTCTTTGAAACTCTTTGCATTTACTTATATACAATTCAATAATATGATGTTATGTGTTATTTGTGCTTTATGCTTGAATGCTATGAGTTAAGACTACATATACATGACATTAGTACAATCATTAACTCAGTACAAGCCAACGGTTAACATTGATAGATCTATTGCGTCTGACAAACCCACCCGGTTAGGGTGTTTGTTACCGACTTTACATTAGGGTAACCGCGTGTTATGCCTCAGTCACAAGGTTTGATTGTACACTTAGTTTAACTATAGATTCTCCATAAATGCTTTATAAACCATGCATCATATGAATTGTACACAAAACATTTGAACTTCACTCGTGGTGTCAAAACCTATGTATGCTCACCAACTATTTATAGTTGACCCTCTCATTTTTTCATGTTTCAGGTACAGTTGTTTGAGTTATGATTCAAGCTACATCACTTAGGGTTGAGGACCTAGTCTTAAATTCTAATACGGAGATTCATGCATTCTTAAATTTTTGTAAATGATTACTTGAGTTATGAAATGAAAATTTACTGTTTAATTATTTCAACTTTAGCAAACCATGAGCTTATGAACAGTCTACATGTCCCGCCCTGACGTTTCCGCCGTCGGTTGGGGTGTGACACTACGAGTGCGGTTCGGATCTGGAGAGACGTTTAAGCGAGGAACGAGCGTAGGAAACGACCCGAGACTATCGTAAGTATACTGGACCCGTACCTTAGATAAATGTTTATATGAATTATGTGATTATGTGTTATGTGCTATGTGTGGAACTAAGGTACGGAGTAATGACGAATTAGTCTAAACACTAAACAGGAATAATGGAGTAGTCACGACGTATCCAAGGGGTGGTGGATACGCCGCTGGTACTTCGTATATATAAACCTCTTGGTACTTCATGGTGAAACCATTATGAATGTTTAGGGGTATAGACTAAATAAAAGTAATAAGAATATAGTAAATGTACGGGAGAACTTTCGACCGGTATGTAGTTATCTGACAAACGGAATATTCTGTCTAATGAAATAGTGGTGTATAAATCTCTCCTAGACCCGTCACTCTTTCCTGGGAACATCTCTGTTGAAGGTACTACTCTCGAAGGATAATCACCCCAGTTTACAATATATGATACGTAAGAATAAGGGAAAGACTTAATTCTAAATAAAGGAATATCTGTGATGTGTTATAGGGGTGGTGGGTACGGCGCTGGTATACCCTATATATAAACCTCTTTAACATAACATGACGAAAACTTTGTAAGGGATTAGAGCAAGAGTTAAGATAAAAGCACAAAGAGATCATGCTACTAAATGAGAATTGGATGGGAAAGCTTCTTTCAAAGTAAAGGAGTATTCATGGGACGTTAAAGGGGTGGTGGATACGCCGCTGGTACTTCCTATATATAAACCTCTTTAATGTAACATGGAGAAACCTTTATAATAAATTAGAGCATGGATGAATATGAAAGTATGACACGAGGTCATGCTGTAATATCCAGGATTTTCCGACCCCATCTTTTCCTAAACCATTGCATGCATTATTAATTCAAAACTCGAAACTTTTATTAAAACTACTTTATTAAATAATAAACATCGATTTAATTGATATATGTTTAAGAAAAATGATAGATGTTATATATACCTATATATATAGAACTTATATATATGTACCTTATGGATAAAATGTATAAATCCTTAAAAATTTATAAATATTATAAACTTATTTTTAATACTTAAACTTGCAAACAATAAATCTTAGGAATTATTTTATAAATTTATAAAATAATAAAAGACAATAAAACTTATTTAGTTCTATAAAAATAAAACATATTATTCGTTTTATAAGGTCCAAGGTCCAAAACCGTCATTATTGAAACTTATTTTTAACTTAAAACCAAAGTTCATACATAAAATAACAAAGCTTCGGAACTACAGGGACTGAATCTGTAATAAAACCAAACTCCCAGCATCCAAACCGGTCGCGAGTTCGACCCCCGTTGGCACCGGTTTCACCTTCGATTTATCAAAAAAACGCGTAACGGCCGAATTGATTACTCCTCGAGCTCCGACTCGCGCATGCGACCCAAACCCAAGGATCTTTAATACTCGAATTCAATTCTTCCGGCCGCGGGATTCGAATTTGAATCCGTTGTTCTCATCCGCTAACTCCCCAACCATACAAGCAATTAACTCTGGAATTGGGTATAAATTCCAGTTTCCAAACCTCAACGACACATCACTTTAACTCCTTGAACCTTCAATTGCGTCATTCAACACCTACACTGCTCAAATCGATCCGGTGACAGCCGACCCAGAGCTTGAACTCGTTCTCACTCATCTCGACATAAAATCAAGTAATTCGAATGGACATACTCTTCGTTTTCATCCAAATAACAAAAGCCCTCTGTCAATTCGCAATGTTTGAGGGTTAATCGATACGTATTTAGGACTTCTTGAATCTAGGATTCATATGGAATTAGGGGAAGACTGGAGTGTTGTTTATCTATTTCTTTTTTCGTATAAAACATCAACAGATCAGTAGCCGAGTGGTTAGTCGTGTGTGTGTGACTCGGGTGGCCCGGGTTTGAATCCGGCCGACCCGAGTTTTGTCTCCTTTATTTATTTTTGCACTTTTAAACAGTTTTTACACTTGGAATTAATTTTATTAAAATCTATTAAACTTTTATAAACTTAAAAATGATTTTTGTTTACACTTTTATTTTCCGGAATTTTGTTAATTAAATTAAACTTGATTAAAAATTATAAATATTAAACCTTTAAAATTTGTTTTAAGTTCTTAAAAACTATAAGATGCTTTAAAACTTTATAAAACTTATACATAAACTCAGAAACTTTAAGTTGTTATTTATAATAAAACTTATTTTATTTTAAAAAAAAAATTTGAATTAATTATTAAACTTTCATTTAGCAGAAAACTTATATAATATTTATAAAATCAGAAAATTTATAAAACCTACATAATAATTTAGAAAACTTACAAATTTGTGCATTTTATAAAAGTTGTATCTAATTCATTCAAAGTTTGACTATTTATTTATTTCTTTAAAACATAGAAAATAAATATACTTTGTTTATTTTTAGAATGTTTATAAACTTTATAAAACCTAAAGTTAAAAGAAACTTATAGCTTATAAACTTATATAAATGTAGAATACATATAAACTTAGAACTTTAAACATAAACTTTATTTAAATAGTTATAAACTTATAATTTAATACTTATTAAACTTATGGTTTCATTTAAACTTTAAAAACATTTATACATCTTTTATTAAGATGTAAACTCTATAGGAAATTTTATTTGACTTTCTATAAACTTATAATTACATATTATTTATTTAAACTTACAACTACATTCTAAACATTATTTATTTACAAGTTAAATTGTAAAATAAATGTTTAAACACTTAAATACTTTAATAAATCTTAATAATCTATATTGATAAAAAAAAGATATTTATTCTTATAGATAATTATTTAACCATAATAATTATTTATCTTTACCACTACTTATTAGTTAAATAGGTTCATTTATCATTAATAAATATTTTATTCTTGAAATAATACTTATTAACCTTTAACAACTATTTAGTCTTTAAATAATTATCATTCTTTAATAACTAATTATTCTTCAAATAATAATTAGAAATCTTTAGTAATTATTTAGTCTTACACTTAAATTTATTTATTTGTAATACCTAGAAAAAAATAGTTTAAAATATTTATTACCTAACTTGTGTAATTAATAATTGTAAGACTTTTAAATAATTTTTAATTATTCTAGACATAAACTTATTAAACTTTGATTTTCAAGTCTTGTGTCACCCATTCAAACCTTTATTTGAAACTTTAATTTAAACTTTATAAAATCAAATCATTCTCGTCTTCTATTTGGAACCCTAGTTAGTCTTAGGATCCTAGATTCTTTGTCATAGACTTATAGAATCAAACTTGAAACTTTAGACTTTGTTCTTAGGCTTGTTGTGAGGATATTCTCCCCCAAGGTCTTGCTACTCTTAAACTCTTGTTAGACACTCCCTCATCTTTCCAAGTGAGTATACTTAGCCCCTTTTCGTTTTACATTCTTTATAAACTTGGGGTGAAACATGTATCAAAACGTATACAATTCTTATACAACTATGCATATATGCTTATTCTTGTGTTATTATGCTTGAGACTTACATGCTTAAATTAAACTTAAAACTAGCATATCCATTAACTTTGATCAAGCCTATAGTAACAATGATAGATCTATTGTATGTGACCAATCCACCTAGTTTGATTGACCATTCGGGGGGAGCCCATGGTGATTGTTACTAAACTTAAACTTTAAAATTTTAAGGGTAACCTTCGGGTTATGCCTAAACTTGGTTGGGGGATTGATATGCACAATGTTTAACATGTTTTGTTCTCATACTCATACTATAGAATGCATGACATAGTGAATTGTAATACTTTTCAAAAACTTTGCTAAACTATGTTAAAACCTTCGTATCTCACCAACTATTTTTATTTGACAGTTTACTCAACATGTTTCAGGTACAATAGCATGAGACTTATTTATGATCACATAGGATGCTTTGGACCTAGCATATTTATTAAATAAACATTGTATTCTTGATTATTTGTTGGTTTAATTCTTGTATTGAACCTTGAAAGTCATTAATGAAATATTTAAACTTTAATAGTCAACCTTGTGCTTTTGAACAACCGCGTCCGTCCCGACGTATAATCCGTCGTCGATTGGGGTGTGACACATGTTATATGTGCGAATATGTAATGTATGTGAATATGTGAATGCGTGATAGATGATAATGCTATATGTGTGAATATGAATGTGTGATGGAAACAAGTCTAAGTCTTAAAATGGAATAACGGAGTACTCATGAAGTGTTAAAGGGGTGGTGGATACGCCGCTGGTACTTCCTATATATAAACTTCTTTAGTGCATTATGGGGAAACCGTTAGAAAATTTTAAGGTGAGGACTGGTTGGGAATGACATTGGGAGGATGTGAGTCTATGATACTTAAGGTCCAAATGAAAAGAGATGTCCAGCCTACGGGGCGGGTCTCAATAAGAAATGAATGAGTGGAATGAGATGTCAAGCCTATGGGGCGGATCTCAATAAAATATGGAAGAGACATCCAGCATACTGGGCGGGTCTCAGATAAAAACTCGGACCGGAGGTACGTCCAAAGATGGTCGCGAGGAGGTTAGAACACCCATAAAATATACAAATAACGTGAACGAGGGTACGTTCAGAGATGGTCACGTGGGCGCCGAGAGCCCGAGAAAACTTGAACATTAATAAAAACCTAAAGGGTTCATAATAAAAATGAACGATGCAGTGTATTTACTTAGCGTAAGCTAATCCAAAAACGTTTTCCCAAACACTGCAGACTAAGAGCATATGGAATAAGGCTTCCTAAGTACGATGCTGATCGGAGTTGAAGAATCCATATGTTACATGATATAATATTTTATGTAAAACAATATTTATAATAAAATATTCCTTTGTCACTTTAATGACAAGGTTTTAAAAAATCTGGTACCGTTTTTCGCAATAAACTCTGATAAAATAATATAGTGAAAGTAGGGTGTTTCACATAAAAGTAATCAGGGTTTGGGTTATCATGTCTAACCCGTTTGATAAATATGTCTCTTTGCTATATTATTTTGTTGCTGCTATAGCTTACTCATCACTTTATGCTATTGGTAATTTACTATTATTATCATTAGTACTTGTGTGGTTGCTGCTCTGTTTCTATCAGGGCCGGCCCAAAGGGAGGGCGAGGAGGGCGACGTCCCTGGGTCCGGAGTTTTTAATTTTTTATATTATATATATATACACACATACTGATAAATAAAGGTTTTTGGGTGCTACATGTCATTACCATGTTTATCCTCAAAAAAAAAAATCCTGCCTCTCTCTCCTATTTAATGATAGAAGTTTATATAAAAAAATTATAATTTTTTGTTTCCCGCCTCTCTCCTATTAAATAATACTGATTTTTATAACTATTTTTATAAAACATTTTTTTAATAAAAATAGATTTGTTCATAAAACATTATTAGAATTTGAACATTTCTTTCATTCTTTTTATAAACATTTTTAAAAAATAACTATATAACGTTTCTAAAATTTGTATTAAAAAATTATGTAATATTAGATCCTTATTACAAAATATATATAACACTGCATTTATTCACCATGTATAATATATAGGGTTTCCAACCTATATTATAATAAATGAATTATATACTTGCTACGTGTCGACTTCTGATTTAATCTAGCTTTTTGTTTTTCGTCTTTCTCTCTTATTAAATAATGATGATGTTAAATAATTAAATGTCTAACATATATTGTAATATTTTATTAAATTTTATTAAATCATAAGAAATTTTTTATTATTTTTTATTTCACAGATGACTAATAACATCAAACATACAAATTTTCATAGGAAATATTGTTTTATAACAAGTTGCATTTATTCAACCCATGTAAAATATGGGCTTTAACCTAGTATATATATGTGTGTGTGTGTGTGTGTTCTTTTTTAAATTCATATATATAAGCTCAATTGTTTATAAATCTGAACCAAAAACCAATAAAAAATCTATATATATAAGCTCAATTTAAAAAAAACTATATATATAAAACTGTATTATGTTTTTCTTATATATAATTATTGAGTTTATATTATAAGACCCACTTTCTTTTTACATGTCCCGGATCAAAACGTTTTATGATTCTCGGGATCGGCCCTGATTTCTATTACATACATTTTTATATTATATAGACTACTATATTATTTGTTGTACACTCTACACATAAAAAAACATGTTTTTGGAGTCGGGGTCTCAACGAGAGCATCCTCCCTATCCTGTTCGTCATTATCCCACCATCCCCAGACTCTTTCAATAGCTTTGCTATGAGCGTAGTATAGCTAAGTATGTTTATTTTGTTTTTATTCATAAATAACCATGATCAAATAACGAATATATTTGGGTGTAAACATGTCTAAGCCTAAGATTGGGTCGTTTAACTTAAGAGAGTTTAAACGTAGGTTCGGCTAGTGGATAGTTTTTCAAACTTGAGCTTGGATCATTTATTATTTAGATTTCGTTTTTGACCCCTGTGGTTTGGCATGTTTAACCCTTTTAGCTCAGAAAGGAATCTTTTAACATTTCAGCCCCTTAGATTGTATTTTTGTAACCATTTCAGTTCATGACACTAATCCTGTTAACTTTTTCAGTTAAGTATAGGACATTTTAGTCATTTTATTTTTAAGTGAACTAGTTTAACCTTTTCAGTCCAATAAAAACTTTTTTTAGGCTTTTTTTTATAAAACTTTTTTCTACTTTTTTAATAACGTTTTTCTTTTACTTTTTAAAATCATTTTTTTAGTTTTTTTTAAATCGGTTTTTAACTTTTCTAAAAATATTTTTTTTTTCTTAAAAAACGTTTTTAAAAACATTTTTTAGATTTTTTTTATAAAAAAATTGTTTAGTTTTTTTTTTAAACTTTTTAGTAAAATATTTTTTTAACTATTTTAAAAACGTTTTTTTTTTACTTTTTTAAGTGAACTGGTTTTTTAAAAAAGTGAACTATTTATAAAAAAAGTGTTTTTAATGTAGTTAAAAAACATTTTACGAAAAAGCTAAAAACAAAAAAACTAGAAAAATGTTTTTAAAAACGTTTTTTTTATGAAAAAAAAATTATTTTTATAAAAGTTAAAGATCGCTTTTTAAAAGGTTCCAAAGAGATGTTTTTACGGGAAAAAAAACTAAAAAAATTATTTTAAAAAAGTAAAAAAAAAAACGATTTTAAAAAATTAGAAAATTTATTTTTATGAAAAAACCTAAAAAAAAATTATTGGACTGAAAAGGTTTAAATGGTTCACTTAGTAATAAAAACACTAAAATGTCCTATACTTAACTGAAAAAGTTAACAGGGTTAGTGTCATGGGCTGAAATGGTTACAAAAATACAACCTCAGGGGCTGAAATATTAAAAGATTCTCTTTTAGGCTAAAAGGGTTAAACAGGCCAAACCATAAGGGCCAAAAACGAAATTTACTCTATTATTTATTTAATTATTTAATTTTTACAATTATTTTTATCATAATTTCATAAGTAATAATAGTTTTTACATAATAATATAATAAATAAATTTGGTATAATTAAAGGCCCATCTGTGAAGCTAATGCTCGAACTCGTCTATTAAAAGAGCCCTAATAAAAGCTCGAGTTCGTTTAAGCTCAACTTAATTCAAGTTTATAATGAGCCGCTCGCTCTGAAGTAGCTCGGGAACGGCTCGACTTGTTTATACATTCGTAAAAGCGTTTAAATTTAAGATCTTGGACTAAAAACAAAAGTTAATCTACTTAAAATGAAGATAGAGAAGAGTTGAGGGACCGCTTTTGTAAAGAAAAAAAATGAAATCCTCCAATTCAAATAAACAACTTCCCTCCCCAATTTCAAACTCAAACCCCTGTAATGGCTTCCGAACCAGTGAAACGAGACTGGTCAATTCACGATTTTGAGATCGGAAAACCTCTCGGAAAAGGTAAGTTCGGCCGCGTCTATCTCGCCCGTGAAGCAAAGGTAATACACACCTTTCAGATTTTGCAATTATAACTATGATTTGTTTGAATTAGGGTTTAATTATTTCCGATGAATTTGATTTGTGTGTGTTACAATTAGAGCAAGTATATAGTGGCGTTGAAAGTGATATTCAAAGAGCAGATTGAAAAGTACAGGCTGCAACACCAGCTGAAGAGAGAGATGGCGATCCAAACGAGTCTTCGTCATCCGCATGTTCTCAGACTGTACGGATGGTTTCATGATGCAGAAAGGATCTTTCTGATTTTGGAGTATGCTCATGGAGGTGAGCTGTATGGAGAGCTTCGTAGATCTGGTCATCTCTCCGAGAAACAAGCCGCCACTGTAATATGTCCATCTCTCTCTCTCTCTCTCACACACACACACACTATGTTAGGGTTTATACTGGAATACCTTAAGACATATTGCATTCAATTTAGGACTTTTAATATGCTTTCACTAGGTTTAGGGCTTGTAATATGCTTTGATTTTCGGGGTAAAAGGTTTATTCCAAAGAATTTTGATCTAGATAAAACATTCATGTGATAGTACCTCACCAGCCTTACCTATCTGCAAATGCAAATCAACGCGTTCTATCCCCGAAATTTGAATGATCATTAGGATCAGTTTAGCCAACTGCTATAGGCGCAAGACACTTAAAAAGAGAGGGTTGTTTTAAGCTAGGCACACAATATAAAGTTGTCTTGCCATTTTGGGGTTTAGACATGTTTTAGGCTTGTTTAGGCCTTAGGGATAATCTAGGTTGGTTCCAGGACATTTTTGGATGTTTCAGACCGGCTCATAGTTGTCAATAGCGCTTGTAGCGGGCGCTATAGCGCGCTACATAGCGAATCGATTAGTCACCGCTATCTCCATTTCTTGAGTGAATAGCGACCCAATAGCGTTTTTTCTTTTTTTTTAATTATTTTTTAATTTTTTAGTTGATTAATATAGATAGTGTTGCTAATAACCCTAATATATGAAGATTTAGATGATTATTGATTATAATTGCTACAAATCCTACAATAGTTGAATATAAAATATTTCTAAAAATTTCTAGCAGTGTATCGCTAAACGTGAAATAGCGCCCGCTATTCGCTACGTAGCGTATAGGTGGCTTGTCGCTATTTACCGCTATTCGCTATTGACAACTATGGACTGGCTTAGCTGGAATTTCCAGGATTTTGCCAGAATCTACAGGATTTGGCCTGGCCTGAACCTGGGAATCTCACTGGAATTGCGCCTGCACTTCCACGAGCCTAGGTGCAGAAGCGCAGCCCAGCGCAGGCATTGCGCCTCGCCTGGAAAAGCGCACTCTCAGGCTATCGGGCGCGTATTCCAGCCAATTTCCGGCCAAAAAGTTGTCTGAACTTGTTTGAACTTGTCTAAAACCCCTAATCAAGCATGGAATCAACCTAAAAAGGCCTAAACTAGCCCTAAAGAAGCCTAAAACATGTCTAAAACCCCTAAAAATGATATTTTTATACTATGTGCCTAGCTTAAAAAAGCCCTCGCTTTTTTTGCGCCTTGTGACTAGGCTCCGGGCGAGGCCTTTGCGCCTTGAAAACTTTGGCTGCACTGCACCTGAGCGCGTAGGCGCATGCCTGGTGCGTTTTTTGACAACATCGCTTCAGATTCAACATTTGCAGCTTCAAATCAGATATGGTAGCAGTTAGAAAGACTGCATATTGGCATCTCTTCATCTGTCTGAAGTAGGTAACTATGCTCAAGAAATAAACTGAAATGGTCCCTAGCCCATTCCAATGCCCAATCTGTGCACAAACCTAGTATTAAAAATCTGTAATAGCAAATAATAACCAACCCACAAATCAACAGATGCATATTTGATATGTACACCTGCAGCAGCTGATGAAAACAGACTCATAACCTTATCTCTATACAAAATTACAAACCCTGGCTATAAGCATCACATTGTAGATGTATAGGTGATAGACCAAATGTATATAATTAGCATTTAAATGGAAATTTCTAGTATCAACTAGGGTAAAGCTATTTTAAAAAAATTTATATCCATTTTTCTAAATCTGTTTATTGGTGGTGATCTTTAGTACATTGCTAGCCTTACACATGCATTAGCATACTGCCATGAGAAGCATGTTATCCACCGGGATATCAAGCCAGAGAACTTGTTGCTTGATCACGAGGTAAGTTAAGATAACCATCACTTGTTGACTATGGGGTACTGTCATTTGCTTTTTTTTCTTTTATAAAATTCTTAGCATTCTTGATTAAAAAAATTAAATTTCTTACACCTTGTATGAGCTGTGCAACATGGAACTTATCTCTTTCCAAGCTCTGTTGTCTCTCTAATTTTATAAAACAAATAGATGAAAAAGGCAAAAGAACTTTAGTTTAAATTACCATCTGAGAGAGAATTTTTATATCTGATGGCAGGGTCGATTGAAGATAGCTGATTTTGGGTGGTCTGTTCAGTCAAAAAACAAGAGACACACGATGTGTGGAACATTAGACTATCTAGCACCCGAGATGGTGGAAAATAAAGCCCATGATTATGCAGTTGATAATTGGACTTTAGGTGTTTTATGTTATGAATTTCTCTATGGTGTCCCTCCTTTTGAGGCAGACAGCCAAGCAGATACATTTCGAAGGTAAGAAACCCTAATCGAGACCCGTTTAAAGTAAAACAAACTCAAATTCCAATTCATAAGTAAACGGATCAAAATTGCCACCTTCAACTTAATGATGAAATACTTGTTATCTGCACAGGATTATGAAGGTTGACCTCACCTTTCCTTCTACCCCTCATGTTTCTGCTGAAGCTAAAGTTCTCATCACACAAGTAAGTTATATTCACCAAAGATTGATCTAACTATGTGAATGAGTAGTAAGTTAGAAGTTAAATATTTTATTTTTTTTTACATTTTTTTATAATAATAGTATGATTTCAACAAATGCAGCTTTTAGTGAAAGACTCTGCAAAAAGGCTCTCCCTTGAGAACATTTTGAAGCATCCTTGGATCATCATGAATGCTGATTCCCAATGGTACTTTCCCTAAATAGAATTTTTAGTTACATCCATCTGTAACTGTTTGGAATTAACACAAATGAACTTTAGCTGCAATGTGTCTGAATTTGGTAGCAATAGCTGCTTCTTTTTATTGCATTCAGCTAGAGAATGTTTGAATATTTCTGTATAATCCTTTTCCTATGTTAAGCTTTATTAACAGATCAATTTGTATACTACTCATTTGCATGGAGGTTTCAAAATACTAATTTCTACCAATTGTGAGTTAAACAGTTATGCTTTTTATGGTCTTATGTGATGTAGCAAAATTAGATTTTGAGGGTCGGGTAAATGGTCAAAACAAGTTCTAGTAGAAACACTTCATGTATGTTTGAGGCTGATACATCTGAAGAGTTGGTAGAAACGCTTCACCCTATAAACTGATGTGATACCTTGAAACGGGTCAGGGGCGGTGCGTTCCGCCTAAAGCCGCACTTCTGGCGGCGCTTCCTTTCAAGGAGTAGTGTCGGTTTATAGGGGCATGGTCAGAAGTTGCAGATGGACGAGAGTTGAAGTAAATACAAGAGAGAAGAGATGGGTAGAGACAACAATGGGTTGGGTATGTGACGGGTTTTGGTACTCTTAGTCACATACATGATTATAAAACGGTGTCCATACCCATTTAGAATCTATTACTCATTATCTGTTGAGGTTGTGTATACCTGGTGATATCGGGTATACCTTTTTATGGTCTGATGTGGTAAAGATTTTGTCGGATGCTCCATGTTGAGACATGATCTTAAATCCATCTCAAAAAACTAACTTGAAAGTTGAAATATCAAATGCTTAACGACATTTTTAACAATTTTATAATTTTAGTAATTTAAAGTTTCTTACAACTTAAATATACTATTTTGTATACTTTTCAAATCTATATCTTTATCTATACTTTCTAATAAATAAAGATTTTTCATACCACGTGTCGCCTTCATATTCATTCTCATCATTTTGTATCCGCCTTTCTCTCTTATTAAATACACATTTATCTTTTAATAATACTATATTTAAAAAAAAATACTAATTATACTAAAAAAACACATTTATTTCAAACAATCCCTTATTATAAGAAACTTTGAACTAATTATGTAGCATTTATTTTCAATCAAATAGAAATGAAAGTCAAATTAAATTAAATAGTAATTAATGTATTTTTGAAGCCCAATTATATATTAGTTTTTATATATTTTGAATTTGTTTTTTATATCCTTAGTATATGTAATACATTTTACATCTATAAAATATATATATATATAAAGATTAAATTTTTTTATGTATTAATATTTTTCACCCCCGTATGTATTACACAGGTTTTAAGTTGATTATATAATATATTAATGTATTGGGTTTAGATCCAGGTACACATTCGGGTAATTTGATGGGTACCATCTAAACTATACTTGTCACAAAGCCGTAAAACTATTTAAAATTAACTTCATACTATCTTATATTTGAAAATTCTATCCGGAGTTAATTGCGGAAGTGGCCTCTGTGGTTTGATCAAGTTGCATGTTTGGCCCCCAAGCTCTAAAATTTACAAACTTATCTTAAACTTTTGTGATCTGGTTGCGCCTTTAGTCTCTAACGTTAATACCAGTTAGTTTTTAATGAAAAATTAGCCCAAGTGTCATTCATGTGACTTACGATTGCAAACTTAACCTTAAAAATGAGTTAAAATTAGTAAAAAATCAGTTATATTTATGAATTTTAACTCATTTTTAGGGTTGAGTTTGCAATTGTAAGTCACGCGGATGACACATGGCTAAATTTCTGTTAAAAATTAACCGGCATTAACCTCAGGGGCTAAAGGTGCAACCATGTCATAAAAATTTAGGCTAAGTTTGCAATTATTAAAACCTGGGAGCCAAACATACAATCTGATCAAACCACATAGGCTATTTATATCCCATTACCCGTCATAATGTTTTGTGCTTTAAAAGTGTGTTTATATTTTATTTTATATTAGAGTAAATTACACTTTTCGTCTTTTAAGTATATAACAAATTTCAGATTGTCCTTAAACTAAGAAAATAACAAAAATCATTCTTTGTTTTTATTTTGTAACAGTTTACGTCATTTGGTCTAACGGGTTAGATTTTGAGGTTAAGTTCTGTCATATGCAAGTCACATGAATGCTGTTTAGTTTATGTTTTTTTTGAAGCCGGTTTTTATATAGAGGCTGGATCCAAATCTTTACGTTAAGTACACAAATGGTCCCTGAAAGATTCTAACGACTAAATTACCATCATGTGCCTTGTACATGACATAACTTAACCCCCGTTAGACCAAAAGACGTAAAATGTTACAAAATTTAAACATAAATGATATTTTTTGTTGTTTCCTTAGTTTAAAGATAACATCTGAAATTTAGTTATATTACAATACTTAAAGTTTCAAAGTATGAAAACATTGAAATAATCTTTTATGATTTCTTTTATTTCCTGTTCTTTTTCTTATTTGTTGTATAGAGTTTATTTTAATAGTCTTTCATACCTTTTATATATAACAACTAGTTTAGATCCCGTGTTTACATACGGGTTAAAAAATATCAATATATAATTTTTTTAAATCTTTATATATATATATATATATATATATATATATATATATATATATATATATATATTACAGGTGTAAAAATATATTGCATATACTAAGAATAGAAACAAACTCAAATATATAAAAATTAATATATAATTGGGTTTTGAAAATACGTTAATTACTATTTAATGTAATTTGACTTTCATTACAAATTTATTGAAATAAAAGTTAAATATTTAAGTTTCAAAGTTTCTTAAATAAAGGATAATTAAACATAAATGTGTTTTATTTGTATAATTAATATTTGCTTTAAATATATACTATTATTAAAAGATATAAGGTGCATTAAATAAGAGAGGCGAAAAAAAAATGTGAGAATAAATGTAAAGGATACACGTGTCACTAAAAACCTTTATTTAATATATAGTATAGATTATGTAAATATGTATTTAATATATTAAATAAAACCCATAAATAATTGGTTTGATCAACCTAGCCAAGCTCGATTCATGAAACTCAAGCTCGAATACATTTATTAAATGAGCTCTAATATAGGCTTGAGCACTCTGCTTGATTCGAGACTTTAACAATCCGGTCTTCAGTAACTTACGAGTGGCTCAACTCATTTACACATCTGGTCACGCGTATGGGAAACTCTCGCCTTGTTCTTCGGCTTTTGGGACTTGAACGCCTTGGAACGGCTCAAGCTTTTGAAAGCAGGTAAACGGGTAGTTTTCTAAAACGGGCGGACCAGGGTGCGTTAACCCGCGATCACTATAATACATTGCTTGTCATGGGCCACCATTTTGGGATCTATTTAATGAAGAGGACTTGTTTTGTGAATCCTGCAAATATTGTGGTTGCAGCCTTGCAGGTCTTGGGTTCCTGGATATACAGTGGACTGGCGGGTTTATATCACTTCTATAGTTCTATATATTAGTCCATTTTTTAGCAATTAAAGAGGATGTCACTAACTTGTTTAAGAATCTATATCAAATAGTATAAAATCGATTCCTCAAATACACAGCTATATTCTTTATTTTAGAAACTTTAAGTAAATTGTATAAAATCATCCTAATTTGTTAATTATCAGAAAAGAACAAAGAAATAAGAATTCTTTTTTTATAAAATTAATTTTTTTTTAATAAAAATATATAAATTAGAAAAAAAAAAAAGTTTTGTTGGATTTATAGATGACAAAATCAGTCCATCTCACCATCTATTTAGAGCTCTGCACCTTCAAAGAACTTTGAATACAAATATTAAGGTGAATACTTATATAAACAAAGAATATAATATATGGTCGGTGACACCCGAGTATGCCTAGGTACTTGCTGGACCGTAACAACAGAACAACCACTGTAATCAAGAAACTTGTTGCCAATAATAGATTGGAAATAAGTTTAAATATGTAATGTTACAAAAAAGTACATATACAGGATTTCATGTTGTGGGTGTATCCAGTGCTAAAACCTAGGGTACCAAAACATACCTTTGATGCCCTCTGGGTCGGGTTCAAATCCTAGATTCCTATAAAATTCCACAACTGCAATAACAAACCGAATTTAGTTTGTGACTAAAATTCCAGAAACTTGGTGATTTGAGCTCTAGTTTGACTAAAAAGTCAAACCTAGAAAATTGTTGGTCAAATTGGCTAACTATTGTTTAGGAAAGTTTCTAAATATGTAATTGAATGTTTCTAAACTAAAAATAAAAATCATAATTTGTTGAATAGAACTTCATAAAAGAGTGGTTAAAAGTGTTGACGGGTCAAACAGGATTGTAGTTTGACAAAAGTATGATACTTGTACACAAACCTATTAGAGCTATGATATAAGCTTAGGGTGGGTGGCTAACAGGTCAAAACAAGTTCTGACAAGTCAATGGGTAAATTTTTTAGTATGGGCTGAAACAGGTCAGATCATGTTGGGCAGACCTAAAAACACATTTTTGCCTTCTGTTTATTGAATTTGATAAATAATTATGGCGTTTTATACATTTTGGATACATTTCGGAGATTGTCAACCTGTTTTCATTTTAGCTAGGTTTTCTATGTTTACCCATTTGACATTTTGACTTGCTAGGAAAGAATTACCAACAATGAGGAGACCACATACCTTTACTGTCTGCAAAGAGTGATATGTTGCCTATGTCCCTCTGAAGTAGAGCTCGTATAAGCTTTTCAATTAGAGCTTTTCCAAGACCTTGCCCCTATTAGAAAATAAGCCAATTTATCAATTTAGCTACTATGTCCAAACTATTAACAAAATCAAGTATAACTATAATTTTGTGTATGATTAATGTTAGAAAACGATGGATTTTAATTCAAATTTGTTGTGTGCAAATACTTTACTTATTTAATTTAAATTTTGAGGGTAATCTGATTTTTTGGTTACCATTTATAGGCTTAAGTGCTTAATGCGTCTATCTTGTTGCAAGACTCAGATTTAAAGATCTAAAAACGAATATGTCACCAGAATTCTTCAATGATCAAACAATCAAAAGCTAAGCTAGTTGTCCCTCGATCGTGTAAATCAAAATACTAACTAGAATTCAAATAATCGTATTATCACTGAAACACAGATTGTTTGTTAATCAAAATTATTTTTGTATATGTTAGTGCATATAGTCACACATTGTGAAATGTACTCAACATATACATTTTAATATAAGACTCAACCATTTCGGAATTAACACACGTATTCACTTTAAAAACATGCCCATGCCCTATGTATTTTGAATCACTTCCCAAAGAAGTGATCGACTTCGGTGATTTCTAAGATGTTAAAATGGTTTGGGAAATTGCTTAAAAGATTAAAAAAAACGCCAGATGTCAAAAGTCAAAGTGCTGCCAGAGAAAGAGCACGGTCAATCCACGGTTGGACAGTATCACTTTTTGAAAGTTGATTTTAAACACTTATGTATTTATGAGTAGACATCCCTATCATGATTAGGGAAAACTTGTAAAGGTGATCTCTACAGCTCTACCTTAATTAGATAGAAGTACTTGATGATCTCTGATTCTCTAACAACTTACAAAGAATAAGTTGTACAAGTGATCACCACCTAGATTAATCAGAAGTGTTTAGTTATACTTACAAATGAGAATCTAGAGATAAGATTTTTTATCTCTACCACATTAGAGAGAAGAGGCTATCAATTTAGAGAATATGGTGAAGAAAATTTCGACTGAAGGATTCGAGGAGGGGGCATAAGTATTAGTTAACACCCAAACTACTAAAAATCGTTGGTTTTTTTGTGATGATATCTTTAACTCTTAACTTTTATTTATTATTCAATCTACAAGTTCTCACAAAAATACTTACTTTACAAACAAAGTTTTTAAAAAGTTGTCAAGAAATGAAGTTAACTTATTTATCTCGTAAGTTCTTAATGTATCAACCAAAATAGCCATACCTGGTAGCTAGGATCTACAAGGACATCCCATATCGTTGCATTGAATGCATGATCTGATGTCGCACGAGCCATGCCAATGAGCTTCTTTTCATTATCTGTTTCTGTTAATTCTGGGAAGTAACTTCCCAAAAGACACTAATATTTGTCAATAATATTAACCAACAAAAACAAGTAAAACTCAGCTGCAAATGCGTAAATACCAAATATTATATGTACCCAGTTTGTTTGAGCAATTTTCGAGGAAAATATACCTTCTCCAGCTGATTTCTTTATGGAATGCAACGTTGCTACCATGTAGCTATTTCTCAGGGCAGCAGCTAGCTTTGATAGTGGTCTTCTGGGCCACCCAACCTTTATATTTTTTAAATAAGTAGCATGTTAGGTATGATTATATTATGATACTACAATGTTACAATAACAATATATATCTTTGAATAAAGCAATTTAGAACATTTGTAGCTTTCGACCCGTTTCATTATCAGCTAATATTTCTGATTTGGCCCGTTTTACCTGTTATATGGAAACATAACCCAAAGAAGTAAACGGGTTGAAATCGCCACCTCTATATATTAACTAACGTACATCCATTTATATATTCCGGTTATACAAAGTTTAACCCCAAGAAGTACAATTTATGTAGGAAAAATAATTACCTTATCACACAAAGCTTGCAGATCATATACATCGACTTCTGCACCTGAAGAAAAAATAATCTGTTCAACTGTTCCATCTGGTAGCGTTTTCTCAACAAGTACAAATTCCTCTGGAAGAGGTTCCTCATCTTCTTGGGGACTAGAAGATGGCTCTATAACCTGTGTAGAGTTGTTCTTTATTAACCTGTGATGATTCAATGAAGTTGGTTGGGATGCATAATCAGAAGTTATGCAGACATGCAGAGTTAAACTTTATCATTTCATAAAAAAGGTGAAGCAAAGAACATGTAAAAGAACGAGAGGCTCTATAACAATATTTCTCTCTTTTAAAGGACACTATAGAACCTGTGGTTTGTAAAACAGATTTTACTGATGGTTTTCCCACTGATGTAACTGTCCAATTGTCGACAGTTATAACCTCCAACTGAAACTTTATGATGGTTTGTCCCTATAAAAGGACGATCTTTGGTCTGTTTTACATTAGAATTCTAGTACAGTTTTCACAACAGAATATAATACTCGTTCTTGTCTACTTTTGAATCATCCAATCTAGAATACCACCAAAATTACTTTAATTTGAAATCCAAACCTATAAAACCTACCAACATATGTAGGAACATTGTAGGAAACTCTTTATGTTCTCAAACGGGGAAAAATCTCAAGATAAGAATTCATCAAGGTTAACAGATTTAGGTTGTTAAACTAGTTCTTTTCTCGACTCTCAAATGACCGGTAATACGAGCAAGATTTAATCACATTTCTGCTTCAACCTATATGCTTCAGTTCAAATTAGTCTTACTGTTATTAAATTTAGATTATTCATTTATCTTAATTACCTCATTGAATAACAGTTAATTCCTGCCAAAAGAAAGAGAGATAACTGCACACTTACCCAGATCTAATAGACTCCCAAAATCCAGCCTGCAACCTAGAAACCTTGAGCCTTCTGCTCCCTGAAAGAATGTGCACATTGTAATAACCAAATTAATTGACTTAAACCAAATTACGGTTTCAACTTAAATAAAACCTAAATTTCACGAACTAGGTCAACTACGTGAGGAGTTTTAGTTTGCTAACAAAAATCAATTCAATAAACAGCAAACTAGAGCATACAATAACCCTAAGGTTTATCCGAGATCCCTAATTCCATGGATTCGTACGGGAACTTGAATAATACGATAACTAATTAGGAGATTAAGCTAACACATATGAGCACGAACCTGTCGATAACCCTAAATTGAAACTGGAAGGTAATGGTAGCGGATTTGAAGAACTGAAGACGCAATCTACAGGAACGACAGCACATCTGAAACAACAACAAGAATCGAGAAGATGAAATATGAAGAGATAAGTATGAGTTTTAGGGTTTACTTACAGTGCGGGAGATGATGAAGTCTGCATTTCTCCTTATCTTGGTAGATAATGTTGTTGAGGCTTTAATCAGGGTTCGTTGAATGTTGAGGTGGGGGCTCGTTGAGTTTTGGTTTGGCCAGGTTTGCTTTTCTTACCTTGTATCTCACTTAGGTCGGGTTTACCATTAATTTTAGTTACGATACCTTCGCTATGCTTCAGGCTACGTATTGCACACAAAAACAAAACGTACAAAAGAAAACTGAAAAAAAACATAACAAAAAAATGCATTAAAAATAACAAACAAAAAAACCACCTACAAGCTTCGAACCTCGGTGGATGAAGGTGTGAAGGGAATGGAGGCGGAAGCTTAACCATCTGGGCTACCACCTTGGGCTGTAAAAGAATCGAACTGAACCGAACGAAGCCTTGTTCATGTTCGTTCGTTAAGCATTTAACTTGTTCATGAACGGTTCACGACACTAACCGAACGAAATTTCATGTTCATGTTCGTTCATTAAGGAAATGAATTTGTTCACGAACGGAACCGAACGAAGGCTAGTTTGAGACTTTTGATGTCAACCCTAATGTCTTTCGAAATAAGCATTTAATAAGATCATTTTAATATCAAGTTTTTTGTACTTGTATCGAACTTACTTTACTTAGTTAACTTTAAGGTGAAAAATAAAATAAAAATTAAAGAATCTATAAAGTTTAGATAAAATAAAATAGAAATATACAAAAATAGTTAATGAACAACATAAACAAACGACACATGAACGAACACGAACGTAAACGAACATATACGAACGAATGTTAATAAACGAATGTTCACGAATACGTTACCGAACGTTCACGAACACAATTGAACGAACGAGACCTCTGTTCATGTTCGTTCATTTAGTTAATCGGACGGAATTCCTTGTTCATGTTCGTTCATTTATTAAACGAATGAACGTAAACGAACTTCCCGTTGAACGGTTCACGAATTATTCGTTGAACGTTCGGTTCGTTTACCTTTGATGTAATTCTCTCAATAAAAGAAAATTAAATGGAATACAAATTTCAGCTTAAGCTAAAAAGGCACCAACAAAATAGTGTCATGTGTCAAAAACCGACCAAAAGGACCAATTAGGAGAGAGTAGTGTTCACCCCTTAGTGACGTATGTATATAAAATGTTGTTTAATAGCAATTAAAATTTTATTAGTCCATGTGGTATGTCTAAATTTTGGATTTGGTTCTTAAGTTTGAGAAACTACACTAACAGTCCCAAACTATAAATGCGGGTAACACGCTCAGTCTCCAACTTGGATGGACGTTATGTTTTGTTGTTAAGTGGGTGTGAAGACTTTGCGGCGTGACTGTTACGACGGCTGAGTCATTGATCGCGGTGTCAAGGTCAATAAAAAACATTTATAAAAACTACTACTTATCTACTTTAGACTGTAGACAGGGAAGTAGGGTTGTCGAATCCATAGAGAATCAGTGGAAAGTAGAATTGCTTAGTTCAGTAAATTATAATTAAAACACACAGATCAAATAAAGATGTAACTTCCCCTAAACTTCAGGTTCTAGGTTTCACGTACAATCCAGTCATTCAGTTTAGACACCACATAGACATAGCGTTGGGAAATCAATTGAATTAGTAATTGAAGTGTCACACCCCAACCGACGGCGGATTATACGTCGGGCGGACGCGGTTGTTCAATAGCACAAGGTTGACTATTAAAGTTTTAATATTTCATTAATAATAGATTCAAGGTTCAATACAAAGGAAATAACAAGTATACAACATTTATTTAATAAGTAGTCTAGGTCCAAAGCGTCCTATGTGATCACAAATAAGTCTCACGATGTAGAACCTGAAACATGTGAAAGAATCTGTTAACTACAAAATAGTTGGTGAGATACAAAGGTTTTGACACAGTTTAACAAGTATCTGAAAAGAGTTACAATTCACTATGATTTATGCATTCTATAATGTAAGTATGAGAAACAAGTATCTTAAACATTGTGCATATCAACCCTCCAACCAAGTTTAGGCATAACCCTCAGGTTACCCTTATAAGTCTCAAGTTTAAAAGTTTAATTTAGTAACAATCACCAATGGCTCCCCCCGAAGGGTCAATCAATCAAGGTGGATTGGTCAAATGCAATAGATCTATCATTGTTACCATAGGCTTAATCAAATTTAATGAATATGCTAGTTTTAAGTTTAATCTAAGCATACAAGTCTCAAGTTTAACATAAGAATAAGCATCTAGTCATAGTTGTACAAGAATTGTATAAGTTTAAAGTTTTGAACATGTTTCACCCCAAAAGTATAGAAAGAAAAAAGGGGCTAAGTATACTCACTTGGATTGATGAAGAGTATCCGACACTGATAAGTATTTGCAAGATTTTGAGGAAGAATACCCTCACAATAAGCCTAAGAATACAAGTCTAAAGATTTAAGTTTGCTTCTACAAGTCTAAGGCAAAAGATCTAGGATTTTGAGATTTTGACTAGGGTTCCAAATGAGAGATGAGAATGATTTAGTTTATAAAGTTTTAATCAAGTTTAAATAGAGATTTTGAATGAAAGACATCAAAGTGTAACAAATTTATTTGTTTGGAATAAAAGCCTTACAATTACACCACATAGGTAATAACCTATTAAAGTTTTCTAAGTATTTATAATACAAATTACTTGTAATATAAGTAAGTTTAAATAGATAATAATACTTATAAGTTTATAAGATATTAAATAGAATTTCCTACAATGGTTACATCTTAGTTATAGGTTTATAACTATTGTTAAAGTCTAAAAGGAAAACCATAAGTTTATAAGGCTTTAAATAAAGTTTGCGTTTAAAATAATAAGTTTATAAGTATTCAAATTGTATATGAATTTATACATATTTTAAATAAAGTTTCTTAAGGTATTAAGGTTTACAAGTTCATAATATTTAAAGTTTTCATTTAGTTTCATAAGTTTATAATTATTTAGGAAGCAAATAAAGTATAGTTATTTCTAATGTTTTATATAAACAAATAGATTTATATTTATAAACATTTTATAAAGTGTATAAATTTATAAATAAATTTTATAAACTTTTCTGAGTTTAAAAGTTTATAATTTAAATTAATGATTTGGATAAAAGAATTCTTTTTAATTTAGAGTACAAATAATAAAGTAAGTTTATTGTTTTTAAATAAATACTTCTATGAAATTATGAGTTTTATAAAGGTTCTAAAAGTATTTTTAGTTTTTATGGATTTAAAACCAAAATTAAAGATTTAATTAATTATAGGTTTAACTAAGTTTTATTTAATTAAAAATGTTCCTGAATGTAAAAGTGTAAATAAAAATTGGATTTAAGTTTATAAGTGTATAACATAATTTATAAAAATTATAAAAGTTTAAAAACTGTTTTTAAAAGGCTAAAACAAATAAAATGGGCAAAATCGGTTTACCCGGACTCGAACTCGGGTTCTTGTCCGGGTCGCACCCACACCCAAGCACACTGACCATCCCGATTACTGGTTCATTAGTTTAAAACGTGGAAAAGAAAATTCTTAAACACAAACCCAAGGCATCCCCCAAATCGTATGAACCCTAGAATCGAAATCTCCCAAATACGAATCGAATCACCCTATGTTTATGCGTTTAAACAGAGGGCTTTTGATCCTCACATGAAAACGAAGGTTTGGCTTTTTGAATTACCTGAAATGGTGTCGGATTGATTGATTTCGAGTTTGGCTTTGGCTTCGGCGGTCACGGGTTTGAATCGATTCTTGCAGGTTCTAGTTCGGTAAATTGAGAGTGCAGGTAGTTTTGGTGAGGTTTTGCAGTCGCTATTTATAGCTAATTTGAGCATTTAATGATCGAACGGGTTGTGGATGGGTGGTTGAGCCGGTCGGAGTTAATTCCGACTATATGCGCGGCCTCGATCGAAATTGGAAGTTAATGCACCTAGGGGACGGGTCGCATGCGCGAGATGAACCCGAGGTTCATCGAATCCGGACGGGATTCGCGTTTTTGAATAATCACGGGTGGGAAACGGGGTTAGCTGGGATCGAACCTAGGACCGGTTTTTGAATTCTGGAAGTTTATGCTTGTGGCAGAACAGTCCCTGATGTTTCTGGAGTTTAACGTTTTAGGTTAAAGTATAGTTTTAGTTTTAAAACAAGTTTCATCATTTGACAGTTTTGGTCCCCGGGACTTTTATAAAATCAAATATATATATGTTTAAAATTTTAATAAGTTTTCTCAAATGATTTTATAAATTTTATAAAATGCTTTATAAAATTTATTATAAGTTAATATAACAAGTTTAAATGATTACAATTTGTAAGTTTTTGAGAATTTTATATACATATTTATATATATATATATATATATATATATATATATATATTTAAAAGTAATCCTCACATATATACATACGTATATGTTTTAAGTATACATTATTTTTCCTAAATCATATATTAATTTAAAATTAATATTTATTGTTTTAGGAAAATACGGAATTGAGTTTTTTTTAAAAGTCTTAGGACACGTGCAAGGGTTTAGATAGGTCGGAAAGTCTCGGATTATACAGTCTCCCATACTTTAGGAAATTTCGTCTCGAAATTAAAGTAGAAGGTTTCCGTTTTAAGTCTTATGATACGCACAAGGATTATGAGAAAGATACTTTACGTCCCTTAGTAAACCATGGGTTACGTTTAGAATCCTAACTGGAATGACATGAATAAGATTACGCTCAAGTTTCTAAGTTTCCAAAGTCTGGGGTTACCAAAAGTTTCCCTACAAATCATATAGTTGCATGGGACTGTATCTGAAGATCTATTTTCAGAATTGCATTTGAGAGAATAACTGATGAACTTTCATTCAAGATCTAAAGTGAGATGCATCACTCATAATGGATTTGATGATAGTTTTAATGATTTGAGTTTGTAGACTAATACGTCTAAGGGTTCGCTACGGTACCTAAGTTCCGTGGCTACCTTTTACGATAAGTCTTAGATCATAGCACATGACAGAGTTCACTATGTCTTCCCACACGCTGATTTTCATACTTACGTGTGCACCCGCAAGCATTTAAATCGTCGCATAGTCCGCATAGGTCCTTCCGTTTGTGTGTGGATCAAGAAAGAGTACAAGAATTTGTTTAACTCATGACTAGTGTCTCCACGTAAGAGTGATCGTTGATTTAACGAGTCCCTTAGAAAGAAACGTCATTCGATAATTAAATAGTAAGGATTGTGATAAGATTTAGAGTTTCAAAGTTCTCTCGTGTTTGAATAAGAATACACCAAACATCGAGTAGCTTAAAGTCTTTACACTTTTCTCGTGTTTGATCAAGAGTACGTCAAACCTTGAGTAGTTTAAAAGTCTTATACGTTCCTCATGTTTGAACAAGGATACGTCAAACATGGAGTAGCTTAAAGTGTGTTTGAACAAGAATACGTCAAACATAGAATAGTTTAAATTATGTTTGAACAAGAATACGTCAAACATAGAATAGTTTAAATTGTGTTTGAACAAGAATACGTCAAACATAGAATAGTTTAAATTGTGTTTGAACAAGAATACGTCAAACATAGAATAGTTTAAATTGTGTTTGAACAAGAATACGTCAAACATAGAATAGTTTAAATTGTGTTTGAACAAGAATACGTCAAACATATAATAGTTTAAATTGTGTTTGAACAAGAATACGTCAAACATATAATAGTTTAAAGTCTTTTAGTTTAGCTTCAGTGTATAGAAGTATATGATTACGTTTTGAGTATAAAGTGGTTATCTAAATACTCTAGTATTTAAGAGAGGTGTGGGACAGCGTTTGGAACAGGATTAACCGTTATACGCTCTTTCCCAGAAGATTCGAGTTGTCCGGAAGGTTAGGTGGATCCCGATTATTTTGGGTTTGAAGAGAAGACTAGGGAGGTACTCTGCTAAAGAGAGCAGTGTCCCACTTCATATTAGTTTACCCGGACTCGAACTCGGGTTCTTGTCCGGTTCGCCCCCACACCCAAGCACACTAACCATCCCGACTACTGGTTCATTAGTTTAAAACGTGGAAAAGAAAATTCTTAAACACAAACCCAAGGCATCCCCTAAATCGTATGAACCCTAGAATCGAAATCTCTCAAATACGAATCGAATCACCCTCTGTTTATGCGTTTAAACAGAGAGATTTTGATCCTCACATGAAAAGAAGGTTTGGCTTTTCGAATTACCTGAAATGGTGTCGGATTGATCGATTTCGAGTTTGGCTTTGGCTTCGGCGGTCACGGGTTTGAATCGATACTTGCAGGTTCTAGTTCGGTAAATTGAGAGTGCAGGTAGTTTTGGTGTGGTTTTGGTGAGGTTTTGCAGTCTCTATTTATAGCTAATTTGAGCATTTAATGATCGAACGGGTTGTGGATGGGTGGTTGAGCCGGTCGGAGTTAATTCCGACTCTATGCGCGGCCTCGATCGAAATTGGAAGTTAATGCACTTAGGGGACGGGTCGCATGCGCGAGATGAACCCGAGGTTCATCGAATCCGGACGGGTTTCGCGTTTTTGAATAATCGCGGGTGGGAAACGGGGTTAGCTGGGATCGAACCTAGGACCGGTTTTTGAATTCTGGAAGTTTATGCTTGTGGCAGAACAGGTCCCTGGAGTTTAACGTTTTAGGTTAAAGTATAGTTTTAGTTTTAAAACAAGTTTCAGCATTTGACGGTTTTGGTCCCCGGGACTTTTATAAAATCAAATATATATATGTTTAAAATTTTAATAAGTTTTCTCAAATGATTTTATAAATTTTATAAAATTTATTATAAGTTAATATAACAAGTTTAAATGATTACAATTTGTAAGTTTTTAAGAATTTTATATACATATTTGTATATATATATATATATTTATATATATATATATATTTTTTTTAAAAGTAATCCTCACATATATACATACGTATATGTTTTAAGTATACATTATTTTTCCTAAATCATATATTAATTTAAAATTAATATTTATTGTTTTAGGAAAATACGGAATTGAGTTTTTTTTTAAAGTCTTAGGACACGTGCAAGGGTTTTAGATAGGTCGGAAAGTCTCGGATATTACATGAAGACAGATTCTTTGTTAGAAAACCTATACAATTTTTGTCATAACCAGTATAATTCAATCACTCAATTTATCAGTGTCAAGTTACCCACTTTAGTCACCCAACCCTACTACTAAGTTTTGTCATCAACCGAACAAGATTGTAAAACAAACAACTCAAAACACATAGATAAAATTGTCTAATTCAACCGATACATCAATCAACCAGTTATTGTCAGAAACTAATCAATCTAAAACATACAAACAACTGGATCAAATACGAAAACCTAAACGCATCATCCGCTGGGAGGAAGCCACAGGCAGCTTAGCCGCGCATGCTTGTCAGACACGCGAGCATGGCTTCAATACTTTATCCGCAACTGATCTTGCTTCTGAAAATCGCACTCAAAACACCCAAAAACGGCTGGGAATTCATAATTTCCGTAACCCTAAAGTTATACTTCAAATATGGCAAAAATCCTTAAAACTCAGTATGTAACCGACTCCAGATCGTACGGTACGGTGGTCCCATTGTTCGGTACGCTGGAACTGCTCCCTATACGCACAACCCTCTGTTAACGACCTTTCTATACGGTGCTTTGGTACGGCCGACCGTACCGTACGCCAAATTGACCGTACCATACGCCCAAATCCAGAATTAATCTTCATTTTCACATCCGGCTCGCCGAGCTACCCCAAATCGATATATTATGGGCCCCGTAACGCATTTTATAACTCGAGATATGCTTATGTCAAGTTTTGCACTATAGAACTTCCTGATAAGCCGCCATCTTTGCATAGTTTCGCATCCAATCCTTCTGCTTCATCCCAAATGCTTCCCAAAACGCGTACTTAGCATCCAATCACCTGTAATAGACATAAATACAAATACCAACGTAAAACCGACTTGATATACAATGTAACACCCATAAAACTGTACGAACTAGACTTTTAAACACGAGATATTTGACCTTACATCACATCCCCACGCTTATCGTTTTTCGTCCCGAAAAAGAATAATGTAATGGAATCATAACTGGAAACTGACTTCACACTTTCATTTGTTCACATCTTTAAAAAGTATTAACGCGTTAATTGTAATAGACGGTATTTCGATCCGATTAAACCCAACCACCGACTTATCAAGCCCCCAATTATGATCTAATATATTATACATTACCAAGCAATCAGTTTATCTATGGGTCTCACACTCAGAAAACTACGACTTAGCCTAATCCCATCTCAAGTTCATGTTTAGGTCCGGGTTAAACCATATAGATTTCTCACCATTATAAACACGAATTTATATGTTTTTGAAATCAGATGTTTAATGGATCGATGGATGAATGTTTTAGCTTTTATTAATACTTATACGGTTAAACCTAACCCGATGGTGTTTCAATCAAGCTGGAACCCGATATATGATACGTAGGCTGCAGTTTTTAAGCAATGAGGTACATAAGCTTCGGAATAGGGGTGTATCCTTCAAGTCGTCATCCCAAAGGGAAACACATAAACCTAACTCAGATGTCTATTATTGATCACTTAAGTCTCGCCCATGGGTGTATCAACCAAGTCACTATCCCGGAGGGTAACATGTAGGCTGAACTCAAGCTTTCAATTTAATTAATTAAGCTCATGAATGATGCAGATGATGGAATGCGGACGCCACCAACTTTTGGATTTATTTTCATAAAAAGAAAGCGGTGTGTCAAATAATTTTAAAAACTTATAAATTTGTGTTTATAGTGGTGGAAAATCTATAAGGTTTAACCCGGGCCTAAACATGACCTTGTGATGGGATTAGGCTGAGTCGTAACTTTCTGAGTGTGAAACCCATAGATAGACTGCTGCTTGTTAATGAATAAGCTAGTAGGTCACAAAACCGGGAGCTTGAAAGTGGGTAGTTGGGTTTAATCATACTGAAATACTAATTTTTACAATTAACGCGTTAGTATATTAAAGTTGTGTATGAATACAAGTGTAAAAGCAGGTTTCAATTATGATTCCATGGTATGATTCTTTTTCGGGACGAAAAAAGATAAGTGTGGAGATGTGATGAGTGGTTAATTTACCCATGCTAATTGTATATAACCATGTATTTTTAACCCTATTTGATTGATTTTATTCTATAGAGATTTTGTTAAATAATATATTAAACAAACATATTAAACTAAATAAATAAGAAAAAAAAAAAAGATGATGAAATAAATTAAAGGATATGAAATTAATTAAAATGACTTTTGTTTTTTGTTTCATTATGTTAGTTGTATTTCACAATAGCATTTGAATGTAGAGGAGCTTCATATGGACATGCAAATATAAAGAAGTCAAAGGGTTCCTCAAAAAAATCAACACTAAATTATATTCATGAACTAGTTTAGATCCCGTGTATATACACGGGTGAAAAATATCAATAAATAAAAATTTTAAATTTTTATGTGTATATTTTACCCGTGTAAAAATGTATCATATACTAAAAATAGAAAACAAAACTGAAAATATGAAAAAACTAATACATAATTGAGTTTTGAAAATAAATTAAATACTATTTAATATAATTTGTTTTTCATTTATTATTTGATTGAAAATAAAAGTTAAATAATTAGATTTTTAAAGTTTCATAAGGGATAATTTAAAATAAATGTGTTTTATTAGTATAATTAATATTTTTTTAAAATATATATTGTTGTTAAAAATAGGAGATGCATTTAATAAGAGAGAGAGACGGAAAAAAAATGATGAGAATGAATGTGGAGGCGACACGTGGCATGGAAAAACCTTTATTTATTATATAGTATATATTTATAATATAATTATTATTTAATAAGATAGAGGCGCATTTATTAGGAGAGAGAGGCGGGAAACCAATGTGAAAAGACATGAGGAAGTGACAAGTGTCCACCTTAAACCTTTATTTATTAGTATAGATTTACACGTGAACTTTAAATGAAACAAGAACTAGTTAGTGACGCATGAATGTAATTGGTGTTGGGCTCAGTATCGATTATTTATTTTGGGCTCACATGTCATGGGCTTCACAATATGCAATATGGCACGACAATTTTGAAAGGAATTAGAGGCGGTGAGTAGGAAGGATTAAAGAAAAGAGGGTAGCAGCCGCGGTTGACGCAGTGACGGATGTAGAACAAAAGTTAAGGGATAACGAAGTTTTTTTTACCGTAATTTCATGTAAATGAAACAAAAAAATTTTTACACCGTACTTTCATGTAAATATTTTTTTTTGACGGTAACATAAGTGGCGGAGGTTGAAAAAACGTAGGGGGCTGGAACTATAAATTTTTTGACCGAATACATATAAATTAACACTACTGAGCGAAAAATCAGCCAAATACATATACCTGTTACCGTAACATGCGACTGGCGAGGCGAATCGCCGAGGTGGAGGACTGGGGTTTGGCGGAGGCGGCGCCGTGCGGTGGTCTCAACTCAGGTCGAGTGGTCGGTATCTGACTCTCACAGTTCCCGCTATCTGTCTTTCTTTTTGGCCGGCCGCTTGAGTAAGTTGGGTTTGAGAATTGAGACTTTGAGGTATTGGTTTTTAATAAAACATTTGGTCTGACTAAAGCACAATTATTTTATTAAAATCCAATACCTCAAAACCTTTAATAAAATGTGGGGACTTTTTATAAAGTATTAGATTTTTTATAAAATTTAGGACTTTTTATGAAGTGTTGAGCTTTTAAAAAAATTTGCGGGGTAACGTAAATTTTGCTCAGGGGTAGCGTAAGGGGTAACTGATAAGTGGCCAAAGTTTCATGTATTAAAAGGTGTAATATGTTATATTTATGCAATTTGATATGTGGAATACAAAGGTTTTGTGTAGTCATGCATGTGCAGGTGTTGGAAGCTTAAAATGTGATCTTTGAAGATATTACGAGAGAGTCGGAAGAGACACGGAGAAAACGGGGCAAAACTGCAGGCACAGCGTAAGCCTACGCCACCAGCGTAAGGCTACGCCATATCAGCGTAGGCCTACGCCTAAGTAATTTCTTCACAGCAGCTTCCAGTGGACCGGCGTAGGCCTACGCCCTCCCAGCGTAAGCCTACGCTGGGTGCGTTTCAGACGCGGGTTTTGGGCGAAACAGCCGATTTTCAATGGTTAATTAGGTTTTTCTTCCCCAAATTCGAAGACATCTTTTACACCACAGTTCTTGGGGAGATTTTGGAGTTCTTGGAGGATAAAGAACACGATTCTAACATCCGATTGAAAGATTGAAGATGATTTCCACCACCATAAGCGGCTAATCCACCGGTAATCATTCCCGGGTGGATTGTTTGTAAGTTTTTAGGGTTTTATCATGTGCTAGCTTTGAGAAACAATTCTTGTAATCGTTTGGTTTGAAACACTTGAATCTTTGTGTTTAGTATGGTTATGAACTCACGGGAGTCGATAAATTCTTGCACCATTGACCCCGTTAGATGATAATTGCTATGAACTTTGATTTATGTTGAATCTATTGATTAATCTAATTCTATATTGCATACATTTGTCTCGATTTCATTCGTGAATATTGTTTTACACTATTTGCCGATGATGTATGAATGTTGATGTTCTTGGTTAGATTTGGTTAATTAGATTTGAATAACCATTCGATTGTTTGAACTCAAATGTTGGTGTGATAATTCCTAATTACTTGTGAACTTGAAACCCGGGTGTGATACCCTTTTAATTATTGTTTACAACTTAAACCGTTTTGTTTGGTACTTGATTTGTTTGTTGAGTTTATAAAGTTTTCACTTAAATCATTGATTGTGTTTGGTCAGAAAGACCCGTTGTAACTTCATAATTTGCATTGTCAATTGAAGTTGAGCACCGACCACAAACTCTTCGTGGTTCGACACCCTTCTTACCCTAACTAGTTTAAGGTGATTAGGACACTCTATTTCTTTATCTTTGACCGGTCCCTTCGACACCGATCAAATTTTGGCGCCGTTGCCGGGGAGTGTGTGCGCTTGGTGTTTTATTTTAGTTGACTCTTGTGACTATTTGTTACTTGTTTTGTTTAGTTAATCTTCTTCTATTTTTGTGTTACGCGTGGTGTTTGTTTGTGTGTGCAGGTGACAGATTAGTGCATGCGTACCCGTTCATCCTGGAGAACTTCACCGCTTGTGTTTGAACCAGAAATTGAGAGGATAGCAAGGCAAAACCGAACCCAACAACAAAATTTACAACCTATTCATCGGAACCATCATCAATGGATGGTCGAAGCAGTCATTCTGGATCTAGCATGAGAAACCGTGGCCCAACTCCAAACAGAGGCCCTATCCCTAACCGCCCACCAACTCCACCTCACCGAACCTCAACCCAAACCCCACCTATACCTATCAATAACAACCAACCCCGTGGGTCGGGTCCAGTTCAACAAAACCGACCCGTTAACATCCGTACCAATCCCACATACCAAGGAAGAAGGGGACCACAACAAAATCAAACCCCTCCCGGAAACAATGAGAACGAGGGTCGGGAGGATGAAGATGGTGAATATTTTGGGTATGCTGATAATGAAGATGTTGGGAATGGTGAAGGGTTTGGCGATTACGAGTATGAGGATGGTGAAAGAAGCATCTATGGAGAGTACAATGAGGGGCAAGGATTTGAAGAGGAAGAAGAGGTGAATTATGTTCACCAAAGGGCGAGACAACCAATGGGTCGAACAGTTCGACCAGAGAGATTTGGGTATCCTCCTAGACAGGAAGGGAGGAGAGCTACTGGGGGCTACAATAATGAAAACCGAAGACAACCGGTAGCCCCTATGGGTGGAGTTAATGGTCATTTTAGACCGGCTATTTCGGAGAATGCTTCTCCAATTGTTCCACCAATTCCAGGAATGAGGAGGTTTAAGTCAAGACCGAATTACATCAATGTCCTTCCACATTTTCATGGTATGGTCACCGAAGAACCATACACCCATTTAGCCGAGTTTGCTGCCATCTGTAGCACAATTGGGGATGAGAATTTTGATCAAAGCGAAGTCAAACTTAGACTTTTCCAGTTTTCCCTAAAAGATCGAGCAAAGCAATGGTTCATCACATTGCCGGCCAATAGCATCCACACATGGGATGAAATGCAACAAGTCTTTTTGGATGAGTACTATTCGGTTGCGAAGACAGATGACTCCCGAATTGAGATTTGGACCTTTCAACAACAAACGGGTGAGCCTTTACATGAAGCTTTTACACGCTTCAAGGAGGAAATGCCCCCACATCAAATTGAGTTGTGGGAATTGGTAAAATGTTTTGTGGATGGTTTGACTCAAGAGGAGAGGAAGTACTTGAAGTCCACAAGTAATGGGACATTGTTGTCTAATCCCGAAGAAGATGATTGGGATTTCTTAGAAAGAATGAGCCAAAGTTCTAAAGCCGAGGCATCGGCTAGCCGAAGAGCCAAACACGCAATTTCTAAGTCCGTCCCGGATTATGATACAAAAGAAAGGTTAGCATCTATGGAGAGAGAACTGGCATTGTTGAGGAAAGGCGAAAAGAAAGAAGTAGCGGGAGTAAAAGCTCGATTCGACATTTGTGAAGATTGTGGAGATATAGGCCACAAAACAATGGAGTGCCCATTTCAAGAAGGGAGGCAAGAAGAGGTGAATCAAGTATATGGTGAGAGGAAACAATATGACATGAACTCAAACACCTATCATCCGGGGTTGAGAAACCACCCTAACTTCAAGTATGGGAACGCCGCAAACCAAATGAACCCCAACTTTCAAGGTGTGAATCAAAACACCTCATCAACCTCATATCAACCGCGTCAACAAGGGAACTACAATTCAGGTGGTTATCAAAGGGGTTCCTATAACAATAACCGGAACACAAATTACCCCCCAAGGAATTACAATCAAGATCACCAACAACAAAATGGGTCATCAGGGGGAGATGATGCGGTTAACTCAAAGTTGGATGCACTATTAGAAATGATGAAAGAATCAAAGAAGGAGAATGAAGTGAGGGACAAGTCGTTTGTGGCATTGGAAAGACAAGTGGGTCAAATGGCCGAAGAAATATCTTTGCTAAAGCAAGGTGGAGGGAGGCTACCGAGTAACACTACATTAAACCCGCAACATCAAGGATCGAGTTCAACCAATGCAAATGTAAGTAAAGTTACGGTTCTTCGTAATGGTAAGGTTATCGATAATAAAGTTGATTCTCCACCACAATTGGTTGAAGGAGTGGTGGAGGATGTTATTGAGGGTGAGGAAAGTGAAGGTGAAGTGGAATTTGTTAATAATAAAAAACCAACTAATCAAAATCTTGAAAAAATTAAACCGGTTTTTAGAGATGAGTCACCTATTGCTAAAGGAAAGGATATGACGGGTGGTTCCGTTCCTTACCCGGAGGCATTAGTTGAACCATCTAAAGCAAAAATGGTAAATAAAAGAGGACCACAACAAGAAGAAATGTGGGAGATGTTTAGACAGGTCAAAATTAACATACCCCTTTTGGATGCCATTAAACAAATTCCAGCTTACGCGAAGTACTTGAAAGAATTGTGTACACAAAAGCGGAATCATAAATTCCCAAAGAAACTTGATGTAACCGCTAATGTGAATGCTATTCTATCGGGTGCTCTTCCACCTAAACTACAAGATCCGGGGGCGCCTATTATATCTATTCAAGTAGGTGATTTCAAAATAAAAAGGGCACTCCTAGATCTTGGAGCTAGTGTTAGTATTCTTCCGGGGAGCCTTTATGACCAATATGATTTTGGCCCTCTTAGGAAGGCCGACACTACCGTGGTTTTGGCCGATTTAACCCCTAAGCTCCCCCGAGGAATATTGACTGATGTTATTGTGAAGGTGGAAGATTTTTATTTCCCATTGGATTTTCTAGTGTTGGATTATGTTTCTTCCGACAGAACAACACAACCTACGGTTATCCTTGGTCGGCCATTTCTGGCAACCGCAAATGCCTAAATTAATTGCCGAAATGGAATGGTTGACATGACATTTGGGAACCGAAAGTTGAGATTAAATGTTTTTTCACATATATCTAACTCTCTGGTCAACGATGAATGCTTTATGGCGGACATTGTTGACGGGTACATCCCTCTTTGCGATATTATTGTAAACGAGGATAGCACCACAGAGACATGCTTTTCATGTGACAGATTACAGGTTGAGACAAGCAGGGAACTCGAAGAAGAAGAAAAGAGGGTTGAAGCAATGGCAATTAAGGATGGGAGACCACCGTGGACTCACCAAGTGGAAAGCTTGCCCGAACACATTGACACAAAGTTGAAGCCATCTTTGGAGCAACCCCCAAAGGTCGAATTGAAGGATTTGCCAAAGAACCTCAAGTATGCTTTTGTAGGAGAAAACGACACTTTCCCGGTGATCATTGCATCAAATTTGACAAAGGAACAAGAGGAGGCTTTGATGAAGGTGTTAGCCACCCATAAGGCGGCAATTGGGTGGAGTATTGCGGATTTGAAGGGTATTAGTCCCTCGATTGTTATGCACAGGATTGTCACGGATCAAGTTATTACACCATCCCACGATGCACAAAGGCGGTTAAATCCAAATATGCGGGAAGTCGTAAAGAAGGAAGTTCTCAAATGGTTGGACGCCGGTATTGTTTACCCAATTTCTGATAGTACATGGGTGAGTCCAACACAAACCGTGCCCAAAAAGGCGGGCATTCAAGTCGTCAAGAACGACTCAGGTGAGGAAGTAGCCACTCGGCCGGTAACCGGGTGGCGGATTTGTATTGATTACAGGAAATTAAATGCAGCTACTTCAAAAGATCATTTCCCATTACCGTTCATTGATCAAATTGTGAAAAAACTCGCAGGTCAGAAATATTACTGTTTTCTTGATGGTTATTCGGGTTACAACCAAATTGCTATACATCCCGAGGATCAACATAAGACAACATTTACTTGTCCTTATGGTACTTTCGCATTTAGGCGAATGCCATTTGGACTATGTAATGCCCCCGCCACCTTTCAAAGGTGTATGATGAGTATCTTTTCAGATATGGTGGGCGAGTCTTTGGAGATTTTTATGGATGATTTTTTCCATTTTTGGTACATCTTTTGATTCATGTTTAAACCAATTGGAAAAAGTTTTAAAAAGGTGTGTTGAAACCAATTTGGTCTTGAGTTGGGAAAAGAGTCATTTTATGGTCCAAGAAGGAATAGTTTTGGGTCATGTGATTTCGAGTCATGGGATTGAGGTAGACCATGCGAAAGTTCAAGTTATATCTACTTTACCTCATCCCACGAATGTTAAAGGCATTAGATCATTTTTGGGGCATGCGGGGTTTTATAGGAGGTTTATTAAGGGTTTTAGCTCAATAACGAAACCATTATGTAACTTACTTTTAAAAGATGCACCGTTTGTTTTTGATGATGAATGTATCCATGCTTTTAACATTTTGAAACAAAAATTGGTGGAGGCCCCAATCTTACAATCGCCAAATTGGTCACTTCCTTTTGAAATCATGTGTGATGCTAGTGACTATGCGGTTGGGGCCGTGTTGGGACAACGGGTTGAGAAGAAACCCGTTGCCATATATTATGCAAGTAAAACTCTTTCGGATGCTCAATTGAATTATACCACAACCGAAAAGGAATTACTTGCAGTAGTATATGCGTTAGACAAGTTTAGGTCCTATATATGGGGAAGCAAAATTATTATCTATTCTGATCACAGTGCTGTCAGGTACCTCATGGAGAAAAAGGATGCTAAACCAAGACTCATAAGGTGGATCTTGTTGTTACAAGAATTTGACGTGGAGATTCGTGATAAAAAAGGGAGTGAGAATGTAGTAGCCGATCATTTATCAAGGATCATGGTTGATGATGAAGAGTCCACGATAGCGATAAATGAATCATTCCCTGATGAGAATATAATGTCTGTTTCATCTGTACCGTGGTTTGCTAATATTGTAAATTTTTTGGCAACAGGTGCAATCCCGAGTCATTGGGTAAAGAAGAAGAAAGCCCACTTTCTATCCCAAGTAAAGCAATACATTTGGGAAGAACCGGAGTTATTTAAAGTGGGAGCGGATCAAATGATTAGACGATGTGTGCCAAATGAAGAAATTCCAAGTGTGCTAGCACATGTGCACTCTTATGCATGTGGAGGCCATTTCAGTGGCCAAAAGACAGGACACAAAATTCTTGCATGTGGTCTTTTCTGGCCAACTTTGTTTAAGGATGCGTTTGAGTTTGCGAAACATTGCGTCAAATGTCAACAGTTAGGGAGCATCTCCAAAAGAGACGAAATGCCCATGAAACCGATTCTCGTCCTTGACATCTTTGATGTTTGGGGAATTGATTTCATGGGACCCTTCCCAAACTCGTTTGGCAATTTGTATATCTTGGTGGCAGTCGACTATGTATCTAAATGGGTCGAGGCGATAGCCACTAAGACGAACGATCATACCGTTGTGTGTAACTTTGTCCAAACAAATATTTTCTCGAGATTTGGTATCCCCCGTGTCATTATAAGTGATGGGGGATCTCATTTCAAAAACTTTAAATTTGGCAAATTACTAAAACGGTATGGCGTGGATCATAGAATAGCAACTCCTTACCATCCCCAAACAAGCGGACAAGTGGAAGTGTCTAATAGGCAAATAAAAGATATTTTACAAAAAACCGTCCGGGCGGACCGAAAAGATTGGTCAACCAAATTGACTGATGCTTTATGGGCTTACCGAACGACTTATAAAACCCCTATTGGCACGACCCCATACCGGTTGGTTTATGGAAAAGATTGTCATTTACCGGTAGAGTTAGCTCACCGGGCGTTTTGGGCTATCAAAGAAGTTAATGTGAATTATGATGTTGCAAGAAAAGAAAGGAAGTTGAGTCTAAATGAACTGGAAGAATTGAGAAGTGAGGCATATGATTGTGCATCCGCTTACAAGGACAAAATGAAGGCGGTTCATGATGCCAAGCTTCGGAAGAAGGAGTTTGAAGTGGGCCAAAGAGTTTGGCTTTATAATTCAAGGTTGAAGTTCTTTCCAGGAAAATTGAAAAGCAAGTGGACGGGACCATTTGTGATCACACGAGTTGGCAACTATGGAGATATAGAGATTGAAGATTGTGAGGATCACTTGAGGCAAGTTGTGAATGGTCACCGATTGAAGCCATATCTCGAACTCAACGAGATTAATGGGCCAACAAACCAAGCAGAAGCATTCTTATTGAGCTTGGTGACGAACGAGCATGAGTAATACCATGAAGAAGTGTCGGGCTGAGGACAATAAACTTAGCGCTAACCGGGAGGCAACCCGGCTTATGTGATGTTTTTAATTAAATTATGTTTTATTATTTTTCTTCGTTTAGCTAATTTTTGTTGAAATTTTGTGCAAGAATCAAAGGAAGGCGTGAAGTACGGATGTCGGTATTTCAGGGACGAAACACATTCAAGTTGGGAGCTGGAAAAAAGACCAAAAGCAGGTCAGCGTAAGGCTACGCTGTAGCAGCGTAATCCTACGCAGAAGGCAAAGTTCAAACAGAAGCATCAGACATGCAGCGTAAGGCTACGCTGTCTCAGTGTAAGGCTACGCCAAACAACACAGCGTAAGGCTACGCTGTCTTAGCGTAATCCTACGCCGGACCATTTTTTTTAACAGAAGCGTCAGAAGGTCAGCGTAAGGCTACGCTCCTTTAGCGTAAGCTTACGCTGGATCGAGATTTCACACAAAAAGGCGCAGGTAAGTCCGAAAAATTGAAAAAAAAAAAATTAAAAACGTTTTTCTCTCCTTCTCTCCTCATTATCACCTACCTTATCTCTCTACTCCATCTTCTTCTCTAAAAAATTCCCTTTACCCTCATCTTCTTCCACTCCTTAATCTACCATCTATTGATAAAAATCAAAAATTGGTTGAGGGTTTTTGCATAACTTTGCAAGAGGAGTAAACCCTACCAAGCGGAATTCAACGAATCAACCATACCCGAGAGACCCGAAATTCTAGGGTTTTGAAATTTTTGGGGCTTTTGTGTGAAGTGGAAGGAATAATCATCACTCTTTGATATTTAAGCGTCTAAACCCAAAAGGTACGTTTATATTACAATTCTTGGTTGTTTGAAGGTATATTTTCGAATAAGAATTGATGTTACCTTGTAATTGGGTTGTTGTGTACTTTGGGAAGGATGGTTTAAGTTAGAATTAGAAGATTGAATGATGACATTGTTGAAGCATTGGAAATAATTGTGTTAGTGATGAATTGAATAGAACTTTTGGGAGAAATTTTGAAATTTTAAAACAACATGTAAACTTGTTTTGATGAAAATAACAGAAATTTTGTTTTCACATGATAAAAAGTTAATATGGAGTGAATTCAATTAGCATTATTAATGAAGAATTGTTACAAGTTTGATTCTTGGTGAATTCTTTGATTTATGTGTGCTTGTTGAAATTGTAGGAACAATGGTCAGAACGAAAGAGTCTCACAAGGGTAAAGAAAAAGCGGGTGAGTCCTCATCACGGAGTAGATCAAAGAGGGCACGAAACACTATTGTTCTGCGCGAAAGAAGTGAAGAAGAGAGTGCCCATGAATCTGAAGAGGAACTTGGACCCACAATTTGGAAGAAACCAGTGAGATTGTCATCTTTCCCATATCCACAGCAGAAAGATTTATACATGGACAAGGTGAAAAGCCCGGCTGGTGGATTTGAATCGTTATTTACTTGTGAAAAGCAGATCCACGAGCCGGATTTCGAGAGGTATGGAGTGGTTAACTGTTTTTGACGGCTTGGTTGGGAAGAGAGCCTTGCTTTCCACTATGATGGAATTGATGATGTGTATGGTGAAGCAATTCTTGAGTGGATGGCGACCCTTCAACGAATTGAAGGAGATAACCCGCCCCAAACGACAATTTTGAGGGGTACAGTGAATGGGAAACAAGCAGACTTGTCATTTCAAACTATTGACAAGATTGCCCACTTTGACTCAGGAGCAGAAAATAATGAACCTTATGAATATGTATCTGATGATAAGTTGAAGGCTCACGTGATCCAGGAAACAATGTGGGAAAACATGATCAGAGCCCTCTTTGTGGTGGATGAAGGTTGTGATGTGTTCCGATTGATATTGAGAAGAGATATGCTGAAGCCACTTCCCAAATTGCTGTTGGTATTTGTGACATTGAACGTGGTCCCAAGAACGGGGGATAAGACAAAGGTGCGCTTTTATGAAGTTATGGTTTTACATGCACTATTGACGGGTTCCCCAGTTATGTCATCTAAACACTTGATCATGTGGAATATTTGGGAGTCACGGGAGGAAAGAGAGAGGATGGTCATCCCTCATTGTCGGTTGTTGTCAAAGTTCCTCAAATGGGCAAAGGTTTTGCCACGAAGACCGGCGGTATTAAAAATAAAACATAAACCTTATACCTTAAGGTCCTTGCAGCAAGGAAGTTGGAGATATGAGTTGACAGCAAGAACTCATGTGTTGACTGATACCACCACTGCGAGGTTCTTGGAGGAATTAAGAAGTGATGTGTCGGAAGAAGAAGAAATGAACCTGGAAGATGAAGAAGTTGGTCCCACAGGACCAACTATGGGGACAAGTGGTGCAGGTTATGGGTTTGAGCACGGGTTTGGGTATAGTGCTGATTACAGTCAATCTTTCACGGAACTAATAGAGCAGGCTCGCCCGACAAGTTATCCTAATTGGGAGGAGGCATCGCGTTTAATGTTTGATAGGCAAACGCAGAATCTGGAGGAAGATAGGAGGTATAGAAGGGGGATGATGTGGAGACAAGAGGAGGAAATTAACAGAAATTTTAGGGACAATGAAGAAGTGCGCCACTACAATGATTACCATCAGGGCGTACCTTATTCTTCACATCCAGCCCCTACTGAATGGGAGTCTTTGAATCCGTACGACATGGGTGACACATACCAGCGCTACCCACAGAGTCATCATTCTGAGTGGGTGGCGCCATACCCGACACCGGATACAAGTGGGCAAGGCTCGAGTGGAACGGCTCAAGGAGGCCTGAATAACATGAGAGATATGACTCAATCTTTATATGAGTCAATTTTTGGTCAACCTTTACAGCAGGAGCCATATGATGCTAGGCCGGAGGCATACTGGCCTTACAAGCCAGGCATTGATGATGCAGACAATGATGAGGAGGAAGATGATGAGGATGAGGAACAAAACAGTGAGGACAACTTTGCCTGATGTTGTTGGGCATTTCGAACAGGTCCACATACTTTTACCTTTTTCTTGCATATAAAAAAAAAAATTTTGTTTTGGTGTGCTTTGTGTGTTTTAGGTTATTTTGATATTTTATTTTGTTTTTGTTTTGGCAAGAATTTGGGTGATGCTTGGGTTGGTGCTTATGGTTATGGGAATCTTTGAGTTGGATATTGGGAGTTTTTGGGTATTGGTTATTTTTGCACCCACTAACCGCACTTTTACATTTCATAACTATTTACATTGGGACAATGTAAGGTTCAAGTGTGGGGATGTGGAAAATCTTGGAAACCATACAAATTTTTTGAAAATTGTTTTACAAAATGTTTGGTAGAGGTCTTTGGTCATGGTTAATTCATTAAGTTACTCGATTAAGTTTTTCCAACAAATGTTAAAATATATATATATATATATATATATATATATATATATAATAAATTGGAAATGTTGGAATTGGGAGTAACAAAGTAGAAGGTGATGGTTTGCATGCACATGTCGGTAATCTATTTTCCACCGTTTCTGTGAGAATTTGAACCAAATTGATTTATATTCTCTTATTTGAGTGTTTAGCCACTTTGTTTCATATTTTAGAACTTGCATATTGTTAATACATGTTGAAACCTTGAACCAATTGATTGTGCAAAAATGATAAAGGCATTAGGAGAAACCTTTTTATTTTTAGCCATTTTTATGCCTTTACCCGTTAATATCCACTAGATACCCATTCTGAGCCTATACCTTTTCTTTTGACAAAACCCACAACATTCACCCATTCACTTTTTAGCATTTTCTTTTTAAACCCGTGAGTTGGAATTCAATTAACTTAGGTTGTTGCAGTTGCAATTAAAAAAAAATGAATGAAAAAGAAATGCAAAAAAATAGTATTGGGTCAACATGTGCCCAAAGGTCTTGAATATTAGTTGAGCTACAATAAAAGATGTTATTGGGTCAAGTTTAACTCAAGTTTCATTTGATAGTTTGAAGAAATAAGAAATATAGTGTTGGTGGGTCATTTATACCCATGGTAGAATTTTGAAGGTTTAAAAGTTGATTTGTAACTTTATTAGTTGAATTCCACTCACCTTTAGCCACTTTAAAAATCCTTATCCATACCCGTAACCCTAGCCTACATTACAACCCTTAAAAGACCTTTTGATTTGTGCGTTTTAGTTGTGTTAGTAGGTGGAGATGTGATCAATTTGCAAGCCTATAATAATGCGATTCATTGTTTGGTTTCGAGTGAAAAATACTAGCACATCATCGCTAGTCCATATATGAAGCCGAGTGGAGTGACTGATTGTGAGGGGTGTGTACATGCAAAACCATAGCTAGATATGAGTTAAGCGCGTTCCAATATTTTCTTTTGTTTTAAAAATTCATTATTGGTTTGTTGGACTGTAATGCTGTTGAGAGTATAATTTTTTTTGAATTTTGCATGACCTTGGACCTTAACTTATGTTTAGTGAAAACAATTATTTAAGAATTTATAATGTGAATTTAAAAGCAAATGACTTTGCTTGAGGGCAAGCAAAACTCAAGTGTGGGGATATGATAAGTGGCCAAAGTTTCATGTATTAAAAGGTGTAATATGTTATATTTATGCAATTTGATATGTGGAATACAAAGGTTTTGTGTAGTCATGCATGTGCAGGTGTTGGAAGCTTAAAATGTGATCTTTGAAGATATTACGAGAGAGTCGGAAGAGACACGGAGAAAACGGGGCAAAACTGCAGGCACAGCGTAAGCCTACGCCATCTGGCGTAAGCCTACGCCACCAGCGTAAGGCTACGCCATATCAGCGTAGGCCTACGCCTAAGTAATTTCTTCACAGCAGCTTCCAGTGGACCGGCGTAGGCCTACGCCCTCCCAGCGTAAGCCTACGCTGGGTGCGTTTCAGACGCGGGTTTTGGGCGAAACAACCGATTTTCAATGGTTAATTAGGTTTTTCTTCCCCAAATTCGAAGACATCTTTTACACCACAGTTCTTGGGGAGATTTTGGAGTTCTTGGAGGATAAAGAACACGATTCTAACATCCGATTGAAAGATTGAAGATGATTTCCACCACCATGAGCGGCTAATCCACCGGTAATCATTCCCGGGTGGATTGTTTGTAAGTTTTTAGGGTTTTATCATGTGCTAGCTTTGAGAAACAATTCTTGTAATCGTTTGGTTTGAAACACTTGAATCTTTGTGTTTAGTATGGTTATGAACTCACGGGAGTCGATAAATTCTTGCACCATTGACCCCGTTAGATGATAATTGCTATGAACTTTGATTTATGTTGAATCTATTGATTAATCTAATTCTATATTGCATACATTTGTCTCGATTTCATTCGTGAATATTGTTTTACACTATTTGCCGATGATGTATGAATGTTGATGTTCTTGGTTAGATTTGGTTAATTAGATTTGAATAACCATTCGATTGTTTGAACTCAAATGTTGGTGTGATAATTCCTAATTACTTGTGAACTTGAAACCCGGGTGTGATACCCTTTTAATTATTGTTTACAACTTAAACCGTTTTGTTTGGTACTTGATTTGTTTGTTGAGTTTATAAAGTTTTCACTTAAATCATTGATTGTGTTTGGTTAGAAAGACCCGTTGTAACTTCATAATTTGCATTGTCAATTGAAGTTGAGCACCGACCACAAACTCTTCGTGGTTCGACACCCTTCTTACCCTAACTAGTTTAAGGTGATTAGGACACTCTATTTCTTTATCTTTGACCGGTCCCTTCGACACCGATCAAATTTTGGCGCCGTTGCCGGGGAGTGTGTGCGCTTGGTGTTTTATTTTAGTTGACTCTTGTGACTATTTGTTACTTGTTTTGTTTAGTTAATCTTCTTCTATTTTTGTGTTACGCGTGGTGTTTGTTTGTGTGTGCAGGTGACAGATTAGTGCATGCGTACCCGTTCATCCGGGAGAACTTCACCGCTTGTGTTTGAACCAGAAATTGAGAGGATAGCAAGGCAAAACCGAACCCAACAACAAAATTTACAACCTATTCATCGGAACCATCATCAATGGATGGTCGAAGCAGTCATTCTGGATCTAGCATGAGAAACCGTGGCCCAACTCCAAACAGAGGCCCTATCCCTAACCGCCCACCAACTCCACCTCACCGAACCTCAACCCAAACCCCACCTATACCTATCAATAACAACCAACCCCGTGGGTCGGGTCCAGTTCAACAAAACCGACCCGTTAACATCCGTACCAATCCCACATACCAAGGAAGAAGGGGACCACAACAAAATCAAACCCCTCCCGGAAACAATGAGAACGAGGGTTGGGAAGATGAAGATGGTGAATATTTTGGGTATGCTGATAATGAAGATGTTGGGAATGGTGAAGGGTTTGGCGATTACGAGTATGAGGATGGTGAAAGAAGCATCTATGGAGAGTACAATGAGGGGCAAGGATTTGAAGAGGAAGAAGAGGTGAATTATGTTCACCAAAGGGCGAGACAACCAATGGGTCGAACAGTTCGACCAGAGAGATTTGGGTATCCTCCTAGACAGGAAGGGAGGAGAGCTACTGGGGGCTACAATAATGAAAACCGAAGACAACCGGTAGCCCCTATGGGTGGAGTTAATGGTCATTTTAGACCGGCTATTTCGGAGAATGCTTCTCCAATTGTTCCACCAATTCCAGGAATGAGGAGGTTTAAGTCAAGACCGAATTACATCAATGTCCTTCCACATTTTCATGGTATGGTCACCGAAGAACCATACACCCATTTAGCCGAGTTTGCTGCCATCTGTAGCACAATTGGGGATGAGAATTTTGATCAAAGCGAAGTCAAACTTAGACTTTTCCAGTTTTCCCTAAAAGATCGAGCATATACAACTTAGACTTTTCCAGTTTTCCCTAAAAGATCGAGAATTTTGATCAAAGCGAAGTCAAACTTAGACCATACACCCATTTAGCCGAGTTAGAAAGCATATACAATTTTTGTCATAACCAGTATAATTCAATCACTCAGTTTATCAGTGTCAAGTTACCCACTTTAGTCACCCAACCCTGCTACTAAGTTTTGTTATCAACCGAACAAAATTGTAAAGCAAACAACTCAAAACACATAGATAAAATTGTCTAATTCAACCAATACATCAATCAACCAGTTATTGTCAGAAACTAATCAATTTAAAACATACAAACAACTGAATCAAATACGAAAACCTAAACGAACCATCCGCCGGGAGCAAGCCACACGCAGCTTAGCCACGCATGCTTGTCAGACACGCGAGCATAGCTTCAATACTTGATCCGGAACTGATCTCGCCTCTGAAAATCGCCCTCAAAACACCCAAAAACGGCTGGGATTTCACAATTTCCGTAACCGTAAAGGTATACTTCAAATATGGCCAAAATCCTTAAAACTCCGCATGTAACCGACTCCCGACCGTAGGGTACGGTGGTCCCACCGTACGGTACGCTGGAACTGCTCCCTATACGCCCAACCTTCTGTTAACGACCTTTCTATACGGTGCTTTGGTACGGCCGACCGTACTGTATGCCTAATTGACCGTACTATACCCCCAAATCCAGAATTAATCTTCATTTTCACATCCGTCTCGTCAAGCTACCCCAAATCGATATATTATGGGACCCGTAACTCATTTTATAACTCGAGATATGCTTATGCCAAGTTTTGCACTATAGAACTTCCTGATAAGCCGCCATCTTTGCATAGTTTCGCATCCAATCCTTCTACTTCATCCCAAATGCTTCTCGAAACGCGTACTTAGCATCCAATCACCTGTAATAGACACAAATACAAATACCAACGTAAAACCGACTCGATATACAAAGTAACACCCATAAAACTGTACGAACTAGACTATTAAACACGAGATATTTGACTTTACATCAGTCATCCGACACGCATCAAATCCCCTCATTTGTCATAGGAAACGTGTCAGCACCATAATGTTTCCTTTGTGGTTCCGTAACGGACCGTTATCCCTGGTGCCGTCTGTTTTTCCCAATTTTTCACTTTTGGTCCTCGGGGTTTGGTATATTTACAGTTCTAGCCCTTCTAGTTTCACTTTTGTACAAATTAGGATCGAAGTTTGACGGTTGTTACATACTCCCCATCTTTATTTTAATCTCGTACTCGAGATTAAATAAATAAATATGGGTATTTCTTTTTCATTTTCAATTCTATTTCCCAAGTCTATTTTGGACCTTGTTGAGAGTTCCATTTCTATTTAACCAGAATAAATTGTTTTCTTCTCAGCTTCTTTATTTATCAGACCTACAAAAAGGGTTGTTCTACAAATTTAAGTTTTTTGTATACATCGGCAAAAATCTAGATATGAAACACACTAATATTCGTATAATGGTTAATAATATAAAAGCAGTATGTTAAATAAATGGATAATAATATGATCTATAATGTTATTAATCATTTATCAACTAACCGTTTCTTATTATATTCTATTATGCTTCATACTCGTTTCTCTCACTAACCTACAATCTAAAGATCTAAGCCGGTATCCAATTGCCCAAACATGTTTTCTCAATCATTATTACAGGAATTCAAGCCTTCCCTTAACCGCCTCTTCAGGCATCTTATAGCATTACTACAATCTTATAGACATTCTTGTCTATACCATTGTATTCAAGCCATATAATAGATGAAACCCCAAACTTTATTTATAAAGACAAACCTCAATTGTAGTATTTCTTGACCGACATCTATCTTTACTTATGTGTTAAAGGTTACTTCCATCATATGCTTACTGAATTTCTTGACTGGCATCTATCTATCCTTACTAGCACTCCTATACACTTTTCCAAAGATGTTGGGTTTTATATATGGAATACTTTGTGTATTTCATTCTTCTCTTCTGAAAACTCTAGTTGGTAGGCTACTAGTTCGTTTCGTTCCAAAATCTTTAAATGGTCCAACAAAAAGTGTACTCAGTTTCCCTTTTTTTTCAAATTGAACTTACAGCTTCTCAAGGTGATAATGATACTTTATCTCCAATATTTAGTTCTAACAACTTCCTACTTTCATCAACTCGAGCTCTTTTAAATTAAACACGTCAAGTTTAAATCTAGAGACCACACTCTCTACTCAACTAGCTACCGTCTACTCAATTTGTTACACCTTAAGAATCACTACCAATGTTTTAAAAATCGGTTTTTAAACCTTACCGGGTTGGGTTTAGAAATAGTTCAACCGGTTGTACCGGGTTATCTCGGGCTGTTCAACCAGGTTGACTAGTTAACCCTATAATTCCATAAAAATACAACTTCAACTAAAAAAATAATCTAAAAGTACATGATTCCATAATAAAAAATAATCTAAAGTTAATCCGTAATAAAAAAATAATTCAAAAGCATTCAATTTCCAACAATTGTTTTTTAAGTGTGCAATTTTTGTTTTTCTAAAATGGGCTTTAGGTAACCGAACAATTATTTAACCGGAAGCAGAAGGATGATGGTTACACAATTTTTTTTTTCTAAACTGGGTCGTTAATTTTTTTTAAAAGAAACTGAACAACTTTTTTTGTTTTAAAGTTCAAACTTAAAACCGGTACAACGGTATAACCCGGTATTACCGGTAATACTAACTTACAAACCGTTTTTCTAATTTACCGGGCTCAAACTTACTGGTCCAGTGACCGAAACACGGTTCAACCGGTATTACCGACCGATTCGAACCGGTATTTAAAACAATGATTCATTACAACGCTTAGTTTTAACCTTTAACCATGTTAACCTTCATAAATGACGCATAAAGATCAACTTAGAAAGTGTTTTTCTGATGCATTTATAGTTATACGTTTTATTTATCATGTAGTATGTTATACATAGCATATAAATCACTACTATAAATCAGTCTTTCTATGAAAGTTTTTCAAAAACAATATTTTATCAAAACTTCCTACAAAATTCTAACAAAATTGAAAAAAATATAATACTAAAATTAGCGACGACTTTCTCGTAAAATACCGATAAAAAAATATTTAAATTTGAATGATTGACTATCGTACAGCTTTACTTTTTTTTTACAAGAAGCATTTTTGTGACTTTGATTGGTATGCACCATCTCATGCGAGCCACTTCGAGTAAGAAAAGAAAAGGGAAATAAAAGATTATAAAAGATAAATTTAGCTTTCCAACTATATGGACAGAAATAATATTCTTTTTACCACTAGATCGATATACCTAATCCTTTTCTTTCTTCATATTTTCAATATAAAATTGTCATCTACGCAATGTTTTTAAACCCGGACCGGACCGGTCGGTCGGACCGGGAACCGTGACCTCCACCGGTCCGGTTACATGCTTTGAGACCGTTTGCTGGTTGAACCGGGCGGTCCAAGCGATTCAGTGGTCGAACCGCGAACCGGTGGTCGAACCGGGTAGTTTAATTTTATTTTATTTTTACTATTTTTTTTATCTTTTTTATCCAATAGTCCTCCTACTTACTTCTATTTACAATTTTAACCCAATTTGACTCTTTCCTTTTAACTTATACGCTGCCACAGGTCCTCCAAAACCCTAATCAAAATTAAAATTGAAGATTCAAAAGAATTAAATTCCTACAGACCTACAACCCTCGTCCTTGACTCAAAATTGTTTAAATGGTTGTATATGTAGTATTTGGAATTTTTTATATTTTTCTATATATTTTTATGAATATTTATATTATTTATTGCGTCATCCGGTTCTTGAATCCGGTCCGACCAGTGAACCTTTAAGACGTCCGGTTCGTTGTCTGGTCCGGTTCTGAAAACATTCCATCTACGTACTTACCAACCAATAGCAGCCGCCACAATAAATAAGATTGCTTATCCAAAATAAACCAAGTGGGATTAAAGGTGGCACATGGAGTGGGACTTTTCACATGGATGCATTATTATTATTGTCCTTTGATAAACATGTATGGATAATCATAAAATTAAGAAAATTTATAAAAGAAAAGAAAAATGTAAAACTTTGACTTAAAAAGTTGTACAAGATTTCTAACAAAAGTGTGTTATGTGTTCTTGAAAAACCTTGTTTTGTAAATATTCTTACAACACCCATTTAATATTAATCTTTTCTAAAAAAAATTCATATTCAAAATCGAGTATTTTTTTGGTATTGTAGCCTACAGCGAGTGTCGTTGCCGTTGTGATACCGTGACGACCTGAACCTATTATAAGCGAACATCATTGGCGGTATTGGTATTATCAGAACCGGTGTCAGTATTCGCTTTTATAGTTTTCGACAGCTCGACCGAAAACGACCAAACTCCTGTCGCATGGCGTTGGCGAAAAATAACCACACTCCCGCAACGCAGTGCGGGTGTTCGTTTATACAAGCTTATCCAACTCTTTTTTTTGTTCTACATGAACCAGCATCTTAGGAACAGTTTCTAAGCCTAATTGGGCCGCCATCCACATGTCACACTATTATTGGTTAAGTTTTTTTTTATACAACTTTGTCCGCGCTGAAAAAAAAACAACCTTTTTGTTGTTATATACAACTTTGTCCGCACTGAAAACCAAAAGAGTTGACAGTTTGGATGGTTAAGGCGTGCTTCTCGAGTCCCTTGGTGCCTTTTTTTTCTTTTGCCCTTTAATATTTTTTTAAGTATTTCGCGTTTAATTAAGATCGCAATAGGTTTAATTTATTTTTACTTTTTTATGTTTTGTGATTTTTGTAAGCGTGTTTTAAAATTTTTTGTCTTATATTTTTTCAACACGCATTTAGGTATTTAATATAGGCTTTTTCTAACCACACACGGAATATTGCTAATTGGACCCGCCGCCGATCTATACGCCCTCGTATAGGGCAATACGAGGGCGTATAGAATTCAGTCACTGCCAACAGAATGCCACGTGTCATTCTCTGTCTGGCGGCTGGTCCAATACGTGGCGTATTGACCTATACGCAGCGTATGAGGCACGGGTTATATTTTTGCTTCAAAAGTTGGAAGATTTGGAGTTTATGAATCCTATACGTGGCGTATTGACCTATACGCCACGTATAGGTATTTTTTATTTAATTATATTTTTTTATTTATTTATATTTTGTTTATTTTTATTTTAATTTATATAAACATTTGTATATTTTATTTTTTTTAAACATTTGTTAAATTTTTAAAGTATAACCAAGCAAAATATTAAACATTACAAACCAAACAAAATATTAAACATTACAATCAAACAAAATATTAAACATTACAACCAAACATAATATTAAACATTACAACCAAACAAATAAACTAAACATTATATACATTACATCAAAAAATTAAATATATACATCAAAATGTTTTACATACATAACAACGAAAGAAACAAAATACAAATAAAAGAACTAAATCTAACCGTCTCCGCCGTCACCCTGACCGGCTCCGGCGTCACCCTGACCCGCCCCGCCCTCACCCTGAACGGGGTCGTCCGGATAATGACGTGGCGGTGGTAGTGGGGGTGGCTCGATGCCGGCGGCTCGTGACTGATTCACGAGCTGTCCAACCGCCCACATCATCAGGTCCTCCATGCGATCGAGTTGACGACCCTGTCGTCGTGAGTCGGCAACAAGGCCATCAAGCACTGCCTGGGTAGCCCTATCCAGCCTAACAGACCGACGTACGTGTCGGGGATGCTGTGGCGGATGCTCGTGGACCTGCTCGACGTGTGGCGGCTCGTCCTCAATCGCTATACCCTGTAGCGGCTGAGGCATATGCGGGTCCCCCTGTCCAGGCATCTGCGGCAACGGCACCGGGACCCAAACCTGGTCCTGGACGGCCCCTACGAACCGAAGGCCCTGCGGGAATCGGTGCGTGATGCGCATGCCGCTCGCCGTGCGACGGTCTAATCGGACAGGGGGAATGGCCGGTAACATCGCAGGCTCATGCTGGTCAAATGGTAAGACCGACCGCATGATATGCGTGATGAAAGCACCGCCATATAAAAGTCCGCGCTTCTGTCGCATATAGGCAGAAGCAAAATAAAGCGCCATGCTAGTGGACAGGTCGCACCGCCTCCCAGTAAGCAGGCAGAAAAGGAAGAAAAGATCTCTATCAGTGCACCACTCACGGCTTTTCAGACGCGGTGCGATCGACGTCGAAATAAGCCGGTGCAGATATCTATACAAAGGGTCTCTAATACCCGAGACCCTCCCCTTGGTACCCAACCAAGGACTATCTGAAATCAAGCCCCAAAAAACAAGGAGTTCCTCCTTGTCCACCTCTGTCACCGCCTCGGTGAAAAGCGGCGTCACCGTCTCAGGCTCGTAGTATAAGCCCGTCGTGACGGCCCACTGACTGAGGGTCTGACGGTAAACGACCCCAAAAATAGAAAAAGAAATACGATCCGGGTCAATATCCGGCGCCTCTCCGGGTAGAGGCTGCAGCCCAGTCTCTGAGTAGATGAACGTCGAAAGAAACTCGACGACCAGCTCTCGGTATGTCTCAGCAAAAGAAAGGTCAAAAAGACGCGACCATGGCGTGTCCTCGCCGATGATGGCCCTGGCTCGCTCGGCCTCTTGCACCTCCTCGAGGAGGGCCCAATCCACCGCCGTACCTGGACCCATCTGCACCTCCCGGAGCTTCTGGCAACGGGAAAAAGCCTCCGTATCGGGCGGAAAATCCAGAAATGGGTAGTGCGCAAGATCGTCTAGCTGATCCATCTCAATATCATTATGATCCGCCATATCTGATAATAATTAATTGTTTTTAATTTTTTAATTTAAATAATAATATAATATTGTTTAAATTTTAAATAATAAATAATAATATAATATTGTTTAAATTTTAAATTATAAATAATAATATAATATTGTTTTTAATTTTAAATAATAAATAATAATAATATATTGTTTTTAATTTTAAATAATAAATAATAATAATATATTGTTTTTAATTTTAAATAATAAATAATAATATTATATTGTTTTTAATTTTAAATAATAAATAATAATAATATATTGTTTTTAATTTTAAATAATAAATAATAATAATATATTGTTTTTAATTTTAAATAATAAATAATTATTAATTTTTTAAAAACCTATACGCCACGTATAGGCTTATACGTGGCGTATAGGCGGTTGCCGGGCAAAATAAGCCATACGCAGGCCAATTAAGCCATACGCGGGCGAGTTGCCGGGTAAACCAAGCCATACGCGACCAGTTAAGACCATACGCAGGCTAGTGACCGAGTAAACCAAGCCATACGCAGCGTATAGATTTATACGTGGCGTATGGCTTCATCGTCTTCCTAGGACGAACTATACGCCACGTATAGCCCTATACGTAGCGTATAGCCCTTAAGTTCAGACCTAAAAATCGCTAATCTACCCAGTTTTACCCGCTAATATTCAATTAAAACCTAACATTAATGATCGTGGGTTGAGACACGTACCTTTACAAAGTTTTTTTGAGGCCACAATCCAAATCAACGAGCGGGTAGCGTATGGCTTTGTGTTTGTTTGTTTGGTTCGTTTGGGTCAGTACGTGAGGCAAAACTGATATAACAAAAGTCTATACGCCACGTATAGATCAATACGTGTCGTATCTTCAGCAACGTTTGGTATTCTATACGCCACGTATTGATCAATACGTGTCGTATATGTCAAAATTTTGAATTCCCTCTGATTTATATTCTATACGCTACGTATTGGACTATACGTGGCGTATAGAATATTGAATAAAAATTAATTATAATTATATTTAATTAAAATTAATCACACGTATTAGTAGTTTAATTATAATCAGCTATAATTAAATAAAAATATTTAAAATAACCATAAAATTAATTCAAAAATAGTTACAATACAATTTTAAACAAATATCATCCGAGATTCGTGAAATATTGTGGAAATCTAGATCTATTAGTAGCCATTATTTTCTTAAATCGTTCAATACGATCATTGTATATATTTTCCCATTTTGCTGCATCATCATTTCGGTGCAAATTCCAAAGTGCATTCGGCGTAGGAATCGGAAATTCTCCGTCTAACTTGACGTGGATGAAATGATCATTGTTGACGTGAACTAACGATACGACTTGATGTTGAGCGTGAACGTTAGGACCAAACCACAATGGAAAAAATGTTTGATTACCGTTGATGCTTAAAAGATGAACAATCACCCCAAATCTTTGAGCAATTAGGAGTCCTGTGTATGGCATCGACATCCAACGACTAACTGGTGCGGCTTTCACATACTGCCAATCTATTGTGTGACGTAGCCTATCATACTCTTGAAAGGCGACTCTGTCAAAAACAGTTCTCCACCATTCCTCTTTATTGTCCATCTCATTTAGAAGTTGTTGTCGGATAAAGAGCCACCGGTTTTCATTTAACCCTAAGCCCAAAGCTACCGATCGAAAACCACAGTTACCGTCTGGATTTACATCCTGTATATGTGAAATGTACGGATGAAACACAGACGGTATCGAATCCTTAAAACATTTTATATTGTTAACCGCATCTTTCCCCGTAATCAATGGAAACCCTAGATGGGCGTTATCATCTTGCGGTTGCTTTCCTTTACCCTTCGTTGAACGACTGTGTTGAAAGACCGAACTCGCTTGTATAGACTCTTGTGACGCAATATACGAGCTGTGTCTCGCATGGTCACATTTGCTCGGTTGGGATCCTGTGAATGAGCTGTTTCTCGCGACATCCTGTTTCCTTTGTTGTTGCTTTTTCAAAGTTGGACGACCGCGAGTATCTTCTTGTACCATAGGCGCTTTCTTGTTACTTTTGCTCGGAAAGACAACCCATGCGATTCTCGACAGCATACTTCTTTTGACCTGATCGGGTTGTGACATGATTTTGTTTCTCACTTGACCCAGTACCTTATCCACGTCTACATTTTCATCATCGACAAACGACGGTTTTAAATCAAGTTTCCTCCAGAAGACGTCCACCGCATCTAGAGGGATTATGCCACCTGTATTTTAAACGAAATAGTCAGAACATTTTGAAAAGCACACGGCAACCCACAAATACTAAATAGTCAGAACAGTTTACCTGTAGCTTCGATATCTGCCAGACGACAAGCACACGGCAACCCACAACTACTGAAAAGTTGGCACCCACACGTTGCATTTTGTTTCCGTATATTTGATAACTTGTACCACTCGTTTTCTATCAAATCTAGAGCTTTATGTGAAACTTTACCGTGCAGGTTATCAAACAATTCAATAGCTATGTGGCTGTCCATTTTCCTTATCAGGCTTGTTCCAAACCCAAACTGTAACTGATAATACTGATCTGATACAATTTCATCAACAAACCCAACAAGTCTATCTAGCGAGCTGTTAGCGTTTCTAAGATAGCTCTTTAAGAGCGAATGCTGGCTCTCGACTCGGTTCGTTGTATGTTGACCAAAATTGAGGTTTCTGTTGGACCACGCCGATACAAACTTTTCTTTATACGGGTCCAGCCAATTTTTAGTCACATAATCTATAACTCCTGGAAAAATATTTAATATTGAATAAATATTTAAATACTGAAAATATTAAATATTTAATATTTAAAACTTACTTCCTCGTTTGGCTGCATACAGACGTTCGTAAAGCCGGTTGAAGTTGTACTGGTATATATCTGGCGTGGGAGACTCACATAATACCGACCATGAATACTTGAAATTTTTCCAGTCTTCGTCTGTAAATGATGCCCTGCAATGTTTTGCGATATTCTCGTGTATGTGCCACCGACATAGGTTCTTGGAACAGCCCGGAAATATTTTATCACACGCGTTCATAAGAGCTTTGTCCCTATCTGTTACTATCACACGCGGCTCCATACACTTTTGCAACATTGCTTTTATTTGAAGTAGCACCCAGACGAAGTTTTCCTCCCGTTCTTTTGATATAAATGCATGAGCGACGCAAAACGACTGGTGTGTGGAGGTCACACCGACCACTTGGACAAATGGAAGTTTATACATGTTTGTTTTGTAGGTCGCGTCGATCATCAACACGTGCGGGAAAGCACGCCACATCTCGTACGATTTCGGATGAACAAAGAATATCTCCTCCACACTATTTGTGACAGGATCTTCTCGAGTATAGTAGACGTATTTTTTAGAAGAAAGCAGGTTTTCCAGAATCTGTATTGGAGTTTCACCGACTCTCGTTTCGTTTTTTATCTTTTGTATAGCATTATAAATGTCCTTTTTAATGCAACTACTCTCTGGGTTTTGTTCCCTTATAGTTGCCAGAATGTTTCGTGGCAACATGTTTTGCGAGTACAACTTCCCCACCAAAAGTTGTTCCGACTGACACAGTCTCCTTGCAAACGAGTGCGCCACAAGATGTTGACTAGGATCGTGGTTATGACTGTCATCCTTCACCGTTAATTTTCAATCACCAGTATTTTCTTGATACTCTCCTTCCAATTTAAAGGGACAACCTATTTTTTTGCTACCGGCACGTCTAACCGTGGCAGTAGACGCACGTTCGCCGTGACGGTCACACACAAGCCACACCTTGATAAACGGTTCCGTCGGATCGTCGCCTTTTCTCCTCGATCGTCGGGTGACAAGGACGTAACCATTCTCACGTCCTCTCCGCATAGCCCAATCCACCAACTGTTCACGAGACTGAAAATTCTGGTCAGTTTTATACGACACATTTTGATGGTTTTGTTCTTCGTCTTTGGAGTCGTCGGTTTGTTGTGTCGGGTAAGAGACTTCACCGCACACGAAGTTGTTAGTTTGTTGTGTCGGGGAGGAGACTTCACCGTATACGAAGTCGTTCGTGGGTTGTGTAAGGTAAGACGGTTCACCGTATACGAACTCGGGATTGCTCAGTGGCTCGTTCAAATCTGGAAGCCTTACCCGTTGATTAGAATAAACGTCGGACGAGACCTCCTCCCAGTTCACCTCTTGAACGCCAGAACTTTGCGGGTTGTTTTCCAGCGACTCGTTAGAATATACCTGAAAACCGTAGTTACCATCCCACCACCAAGACATGTTTATAATTTTTGAGAGATTGTTTGAAATTTTTTTGAACGATACGTTCGAATGAGAATTTTGCATGGTTAAATACACAAAATTTGGCCCCTATACGCATCGTATAGGGCAATACGGTGCGTATAGGATTCGGGTCAAACCTGGTCAAACCTCGTATACGCATCGTATAGTTCAATACGATGCGTATAGCGTACGAGGTACTTTCTGCAACTAGTCAACATCACATCGCTATACGCTCCGTATAGATCTATACGTGGCGTATAGCGATGTGATGGTTGACTAGTAGCAGAAAGTACCTCGTACGCTATACGCATCGTATTGACCTATACGATGCGTATACGAGGTTTGAATGACCAGGTTGTACGAGGATGTCAGGCATGGGAAATTGTGAAGGGCTATACGCATCGTATTGCCCTATACGATGCGTATATGGCCAAGTCCATTTAGCAATTCCCGTGTGTGGTTAGTAGTCCCCTTAATATAATAGAACACTTCAAGTGACAAAGTATGACTTCACACCTGACTAGTTGACATTTATACAGCAAAGATTAGGCGCAGCCAGACTTTTTAATTATATAATATTATACATCAAGTAGTCAGCCCACTGTATCAATCCTCGATCATTTCCACCTAACCTTGTTTTCTATAAATTTAGTATACATATAATCGGACCTCATGCCACCACCACCAACCAAATATGATGTCTTCTTTAGCCTTTTCCACTCTTCCCGCCAACTCTCTTCACCCCAAACCCACCTTCAAAATCTCCTGCAACGCAACGGGAGATGACATCATCAAAATCCCTAATCTAAAACAATCTCATTACAATGTTGTGGATAGAAGAAACTTTTTGTTGGGGGTGGGAGGCCTGTACGGGATGACCAGCATCCCGTCACAGGCCTTGTCATACCCCATCACGGCACCGGATGACATATCCGACTGTGTCGCCGCAACTGACGGCGTACTGGGTCCCGAAAACGCTCTAAGAGGCATATCATGTTGTCCTCCACCCACCTCAACTAAACCGAAACCATACGTCTTACCCGACTTCCCCGTCCTACGTGTCCGACCCGCTGCACAGCGAGTCACTCCGGAATACATCGCAAAGTACCAACAAGCGATCGCGGCCATGAAAGCCCTCCCGGACGACCACCCGCACAGCTGGAAGCAACAAGGCATGGTACATTGCGCGTATTGTAACGGAGCATATAACCAAGCAATGAATAACCATCCTGAGCTTAAAATCCAAGTTCACAATAACTGGCTCTTTTACCCTTTTCATAGATGGTACCTCTATTTCTATGAGAGAATATTGGGCAAGTTGATTAACGACCCGACTTTCGCGCTGCCGTACTGGAATTGGGATAATCCCACTGGGATGATGATCCCAGCCATGTTCGAAGCCCCAGGTGCAAACGATGACCCGAGAGCGAATCCGCTGTTCGATCCGTACAGAAACGTCGCACACCTGCCTCCGGCTGTTCTTGATCTCCAATTCAGAGGGAAAGAGAGTGGTGCTTCGTGTATAGATCAAGTAAGCATTAATCTGTCCACCATGTTCAGCCAGATGGTGACCAGCGCCACCGACACCGATAGCTTCTTCGGGACCGACCCGAATGCAGGCAAGAATTTTTTCTTAAAATGGTATATTTTTTAAAAATAAGGTGATAAAGGGTGAAACTGTGATTCCCAATCACGGTTTCGGTTTATTTTTGCAAACAACGCCAATGATTGGTGTCAGAAACTTGCCAGAAGAATGTACCGTTTAACTGGAACCGTGATTCCCAATCACGGTTTCAGTGTTACCATTTTGACTGAAATCGTGATTCGTAAGAACGTTTCAGTTAATTTAGTGTAAAACCAATAACTTTATTGCAGACACGTCTCTCGATAATAACATTTTGAACTGAAACCGTGATTGGGAATCACGGTTTTACCATTTACCACTTTTTTGGGTTAACCCATACCATTTACCACTTTGTTATGCAGGGAATACGATCGTCGGGACCATCGAGCGTGGGGCTCACATTTCCATGCACGCGTGGGTGGGTAACCCCAGGATGCCCAACAGGGAGGATATGGGTAACTTCTACTCCGCCGGGTATGACCCGCTGTTCTACTCGCATCATTCGAATGTAGACCGGATGTGGAAGATATGGAAAGATTTGAATCCGAAAGGACACCGGGAACCCGCTTCTGAAGACTGGCTGAATGCATCCTATGTGTTTTACGATGAAAACGAAGAGCTTGTTCGTGTCTACAACAAAGACTCTGTAGACATTGGAAAGATGGGGTACGATTTCGAAAGGACCGCACTCCCATGGATCCAAAGTCGGCCTACTCCACGTGTTAAGGGGTCTAATGTTGTAGCTAAGTCAGTTGGGACAGTGAAGAAGGTGAAGGACGTTAAGTTCCCGTTGAAATTAGACCAAACGGTTAAGGTTCTCGTGAAGAGGCCTGCAATAAACAGGAGTAAGGAGGAGAAGGAGAAAGCGAAGGAGATGTTGTTCTTGAATGGGATTACATTCAATAGTGAGGTGTTTCTTAAGTTGGATGTGTTGGTGAATGACAAAGATGATGGAGTTGAGACCACGGCGGCTTCTAGCGAGTTTGCGGGTACTTTCTCGCAAGTGCCGCATAAGCATGGGGACAAGATGTTGATGACGAGTGGGGCGGCGTTTGGGATTACGGAGCTGTTGGAGGACATGGAATCTGAGGGTGATGAGTATGTTTTGGTGACTTTGGTGCCTCAGGCTGGAACTGATGATGCCACTGTTTCTGAGATCAAGATTCAACTAGTGCCGGTTGTTTGATGTTTATTCATGTCAATTTTCATTTGTGTTCATGGGTTGTTAACGTAAGTCTCATTGAAGAGAATGTTGAAAGGTTTTGTGCTTTATTACTAATAATCCAGTTGCAACTAAAGAGTCTAGTAACCGATGAATATTAAATGTATTTGGGTAGTCTAATGGTTTTTGTTTTCTTATATATGTACGTTTATTTTGATGGAATGAATGAGGAGAATGAAAGTATTTCAGAGGGAGTTGTCCTCATATCACTTGTGTGTTCTTCTTGCTACTACCAATTCTTTTGTTTTGAATTGGTATCAAAGCCAATGGTGATCAGTTTATGTCAAAGTATCTCCGTCTCAACCCGATATAAACTACAACAAGTGAAACTCTTGTTCAAGCCAAGGAACCTACCCATTTCTATGTCCGATGCTAACCCCATTGAACTATACTTCTTGGATGATCAAGATGGATGCCCAAGGTGTGTGGGAAGCCGTCGATCCAGAAGAAGAAACCATAATAGATGTGAAGAAGAATAAAGTTGCACGAGCCGTCATCTTCAACACCATTTCGAAGGATGTACTCTTGCAGGTGGCAAAGTAGAAGTATGCGAAAGAAATTTGGGATGCGATAAAGATAAGGAATCACTTGGCGAGTCCAAAAGGCCCGTATACAAACTTTATGAAGTGAGTTTGAATCACTCTGGATGTAGGGATGGAAAAATAACCCGAGCCCGATGGGTATACCCGAAGTGAACTATATAGGATTTATATACCAATTATTGGGAAACCCTAGGTCATTACTCGACCTAGGTGTGCGACGGAACAGTGGACAGAAAGGAGGGAGACGTCAGACGATCGGAGGAGGCATGTGACGGCGGTTCGACGGTGGTTTTAAGAGGGGAACTTCAAGCAACGTCAAGGTTATCCCCCATTTATGTTTCGTATATTATTTATGCTTGTGTTGGTAAGAGACCCAATTAGGGTTTTAGTTTTGTTCATGGTGATCAGAGAAGAAGATTAGGCGGAGACCGGAGTGGCTACGGTGGTGATGGTAGCGGATGTGGTTACAGGGCGAAGCAAGCGATGGAGTCATCTGAGGGTGGTGACGACGGGAACATGCGGCAGGAGGAAATCAGGGAGACCCGTAGGGTGGTGCCCGGTTGGTGGAATGGCTGATCGCCGAGAATGAGGAGAAGAGAGAGAGTTGGAGGGTGGCAGGCTCGGATGGACGACGAGGGGGCAGTGGTGGTGCCCAGCGGCTGCCGGAGTTGACTGTGGTTGTGATTCACGACAGCGGACAACGAGGTGATAGTGGTAGTTGTGTTCCGGCATGATAGGAGACCCGGTTAGGGTTTCCCGTGGCAAGAAAGATCGGACATGAGACGTTATGGGTGGTGACGTGCATGGCGGTGTATGGCAGCGATGGGTGGTGTTGACCCATTTGGGTTTGGACACGACAATGGAGAGGAAGACGAGAAAGTGAAGGTGACGGGACTCGGCGAAGTGCGGCTAGAGAGGCTCGAGGAAGGAGGTAGGAGTCGGAAGCATGATAGACTAAGAATTTACCCTACTACGGTTGCGCATGGCACGACTCACGTGTGTGCATGAGAAATCCGATTCGGGTTCTTGCGAGTTATGGGGTTGCATGGTCATGAGTACGTACACGTATGAGATCGGGTGAAGCATTCGATTTCTAAATGGATCAAGGTGGCCCGAGGCGAGTAGAATGTGTGGGGAGGAGGTTAAGGTTTCTGTATGGCGCACATGCGTGCATACAACGAACCCGGTCCAAGAATACGAGACGGATGTCGGGATTTATTTATAATTATTCATGAGTATGCGATGTATTCTTAGAACGTGTATGATCCGGTGATCGAACCTTTGACAGGTTTGGGTTACGAGCGTGGACGGGCGAGTTGCAGAGCAAGGAATTGGACTCAATGACTAGTGAGTTTCTAATCCCCGCTTTTAAATGTTTTAACGTTTTGGGGTTATTGTACATACTTACACGACGTGCTTTACTACATTAAATATGTAATGAACTTTGGGGTTTAACCTAATGAGTTAATGAATTTAAGTATTCAAATATAGGGCTAAGGGATTATGTGTTGTCTATGGGATGCGTAGATTAAAGGTGGGTATGTGCTTAGATAATGGGACATAGCGTCTGTATGTGAGCTGCTATAATAGTGGTGTATTGTGTTAAGGGTTAGTCGGGGTGAGTCGGGATATAAGCTAAACGCTTAAGAATGCGTGTATGATATATTATTCTAGAGCTATGTGCAGGTGTAGTTAATGAGTCATATACGTGTAGCGTGATATTACATGTTTATAGTTGAGTTGTGTGTTTGTATGTTGTTGTCCTTGTGACACGACGGGTATTGTGTTTGCATCGTCATCTTTATGACACGGCAAACGGGATTTGTGAAGAACGAGGTCCTTCGGGAGGTCACCAAAGGTGACGATGTTCAATAGGACAGGGATGAGCTCAGGGTGTGTAGAACGCCCTGACGAGGGTGCAGTGATAAGGTATGTGTTTGCATGCTTATATATATGTGTTACTTTGCATGCAAGTGATGAGTTACATTCATTGTGCATGAGATAGTATTAATCTGATGTGTAGATGATATTAATGTGACAAGTAAAGTTAGATTGACCGTTGTGTCAGGATTTTGACGCGGTGTTGATAACTGTTGTGTCGGTTGATTGATAAGAGTCTTAGCCAAGGCCGAGTAAGACGATGTCTAGGGAATTGTTGTGTTAACCAAGAGTCGAGTTAATATGTGTACTAGAGTATAAGTTATTAGTGTAGTAAGTTCGATCTATGTCGATGAGACTGTGGGATTATTATTATTATTATTATGGGATGAGCCTCGGGTGGTGAACGGTTATTAGATATCGTGTGATAATAGGGGTTATCTATTTGTTAATGAATTGTGAAACTATTTTATAAGGACCGAGTGTCCCGAGTAAAGTTTAAATAACTTTTGTGACGAGTTGACTTTTAATTAAATTAAACTATTAGAACTCACTCATCGTAGCTGACTTTGTGTGTACGTTAGATTGTTTTGTAGGTGAGCTTTGTGTTGACGTATCTTGGCGTGGGAGTGGTACTACTCGGATTGGTGTGCAGACATTCGTGAGGTAATTCATGACGATAACGGCGTTATACAATATTTAAAGATTTTTGAAAGACTTCCGCTGTAATTTAATTAATAATAGTTATATTTAAAAGAGGATGACTCGCTATGAGAACCAACTGTAGGATACCCGGATCGGGGTCTTACAGGTTTGGGATTACCGATAGCCAGTCCGAACCCGACCCATTTCCATCCCTTTCTTGATAAAAGAAGGTGAGACAATCGATGACTTTTATGGCAAAATAAGTGATATTGTGTCGAAATTCAGAAGGATTGGTTCTAACCAGGAAGAAACAATCCTTGTGTTAGAACCAATCCTTGTGAAGAAACTACTTGATGCAATATCTGGTAAGTATGCTCAATTAGTGGAGTCAATCGAACAATCCTTGTGAAGAAACTACTCGATGCAGTATCTGGTAAGTATGCTCAATTAATGGAGTCAATCGAACAGATTCTTGATCTTGATAACATGCCTTTTGAGGAGGCAATTGGTAAACTAAAGACGTATGAGGAAAGGTACAACAGAAACTCAAAGTAAACTTTTGTTTAATCAGTCGGAAACATCAAGCAGGTTCAAAGGAAGCGATCAATCAGAATCATCACGACGGGATATGGACGAAGTCAGGACTACCGAGGCCGAGGCAGGGGCCATGGTTTTGGGCAAGGTCGACCAGGAACTCGTCTCAAAATAGGTATGAAAGCCGTGAGCAAGGGAAAATTTGAGACGGTTCGAATGTCCAATGCTTCCGTTGTGACAAGTTCGGGCACTTTACACCAGATTGTCCGGAACGAAAGAAAAAAGAAAATGACACGAATTTTGCTGATGCAAAGGAAGAAGAACCAGCTTTTCTTATGATTTGTTGGATACAAGAGGACGTGTTTCTCAACGAAGAAATAGTAGTACCGAAACGTTACGTGATGGAGTTAAAAGATGATGGGTATTTTGTACCTTGACAACGGGGCGAGTAACCATATGACGGGAGAACATTCTTTATTTTTAATTGAACGAAAATATTATTGGAAAGGTTCACTTTTGTGATAGATAGCATGTAGAGATCAAAGGGAAGGGGTCTGTGTTGTTACAATGCAAGAATGGAGAACAAAGGCTAGTCACTGAAGTTTATTACATTCCTAGTCTTTGTTGCAATATCTTGAGTTTGGGTCAAGTAATAGAGAACAGTTGCAAGGTGTGTGATAGAGATGGTAAAGTACTCATGAAAGTGGCAAGATCAAGTAACCATTTGTACAAGATAATCAGAAACCCATGTGCCTTCTCACTAAAGCTCTGGCACACAAGGTTGGGTCATTTAAATTTTGACTCTATGAAGCAATTGGTTACTAAAGATATGGTGAAAGGTCTACCATCAATACACAAACCAACACAATTTTGTGACTTGTGCCTTGTGGGCAAACAAACCCGATTATTGTTTCCATGAATTCCTATACGTACAATTTAAAACTTTCCTCCTTATCTATTTACACTAAAAGTTCACTTTTCACTACAGCTTACGTGTAAAATTACCTATACTGAGGCTATGTGTAGTGGGTGGGGTGGGGTGGGGTAACGCCCCACACCCTCCTCTCTCATCTGATTGAGCCACGGAGGCAGACACAGAAGGAGCCATTCCCTCGCAGTGACCACCCTCACATACCCTGTCCACGCCCCTCATAGGAGGGGCGACGCGGTGTTCCACGGTCCTAATGCCTGCCACGTCAACCCACGCCCTCCGCTCACAAGATCATTACGCATAACCTAATTGCAATCAACGTTAAAGTACTAGAATGCTCTCCACTCGTTGAAAAGCAGAGGCCAAAAGGGGTTGCCAACAACGTGATGCTACACAAACCCACTTACCTACGTCATCAACATCTTTAATTTACATTTTCTTTAGAACGGCTTCTAATATACTCTAATTAACCATCAATACCTATCATTTACCAGATTTAAACCTTTAACCTCTAAGATAGAAGTGAGGCACATTACCACCGTGTCCTTGGGTTAGGATTTTCGTAAATCAGTTATTTTGTTTCCTTTAAAAGCTTTAGATTAAAATTAAATCAATGTTTTATTTTATGTGTATAATCATGCATAAGTTTGCTTGAGGACAAACAATGCTTAAGTGTGGGGTGTTATGATGTGCCATCATTTATACATATTTTACATGCACAATTATCCCCATATTATGATACTTACTGAATAAAAACCTTGCAAATACTACTTAATTCGCATATATATATTTTTTTTTGCAGGTTAAACGGCTTCCCGAACAAAAAGAAGCGAAAAAGACCAAGAATTTGAAGAAAATGCGGAAGTCAGAAACCATACCATGCATTATACCCGTGTGCACCATAAAAGCATGATATCTGTGTTACTTACATCTATCTTTGCAGGAATATTCAAGGATCGCGATCGCGAAATTTTTGTTAAGAAAAATGAACGAACATAAGTACCTCCATTCGAAAGCAAAAAATATTTGATAGAGTGTTTGCTAATTATTGTTTTGCATGTTAGAACTTGTGTAAAATATCCATTTCAAAATCATGGACTAAAAAAATGTATAAAAATGATGGAGGCATTAGGATTAACCCATCTTCTTTAGCCTTTTTTTTACCTACCCTAAACATTATCCCTTAGTTAACCCATTTGAGCATAAACCTTTTTCATTTCTAAACCCCCATATCAAATCCATAAAACCGAAAAATTTCCCTTTTTATTTCTAAACCTTGTCCGTTAAAAAACCAGTTATGGTCATATTGACATTGACTTAAGAACGTCTATTCGTTTCAAGTATGTAATTATGAAGCAAAGTGTTTCTGAATGAATGAAGAAAAGTAGGGAAAAAAGCTACGACAAATGACCAAGTTGTGAAATTGGTGTTAAAAAGAAAAAGAGTTATATATGAAGAACGAACAGAAAAAGGCAAAAAGATACAACAACCGCACAAAATTATGGAATGATCTCATGAAGAAAATTGAAGAAAGAATCAAACTTACTCTTAGTTTGAGTATACAAAACTGATCAAGATGGTTGCTATTTAGGATAAAAACCAAACGATCCACAAGAAAAGATAGTAATGTGTATTTCAAAAACAAGAAGGAAGTGATGTTCTTAAAAAAAGGAGATTCGGTCTTGACGATCTGACCTTAAAAGAGTTCTTAGATTAGCTACAACATCCAAATATAAGTTTATCAACAGTCCTTTTGTTCATAGGCCAATTAGCCAAGACCCAATTTTTAACATTTGGCCACTCTTCCCAAAAACTTCCTACCCAAACCCTAAGCCAACCATTACAACCATTTACAAAGCCCTCTTGATTTATGCACATATTTTATGTCAATTGATGGAGATTTGATTTTTATACAAGCCTATGATTATGCGAGCATTAGTTATATCATTGAGTGTACTACTTGACATATCTTATCCATATATTAAACCCGAGTAGTGAACATTTGTGAGACTGTAATTTTGTGCATAATCATAGTTCCATCAAGTATGTTAGGCTTACTACCCTATTGTGGAGAAACACTTGAAAGGTATAAACATCTAATAATTGCTTTTGATAAAAGACGTTTAACCATTTGGGACAAAAGCTTTGGGTTAAAATTAAATCAATGTTTTATTTTATGGGTATAATCATGCATAAGTTTGCTTGAGGACATACAAAGTTTAAGTGTGGGGTGTTATGATGTGTCATCATTTATACATATTTTATATGCACAATTATCCCCATATTATGATACTTACTGAATAAAAACCTTGCAAATACTACTTAATTCACATATATTTTATTTTTGCAGGTTAAACGGCTTCCCGAACAAAAAGAAGCGAAAAAGACCAAGAATTTGAAGAAAGTGTGGAAGTCAGAAACCAGGCCGTGCATTATAACCATGTGCACCATAAAAGCAAGAGATTCTTGCATTATATGTGTTTACCTTTGTCTCCAAAAGTAGAACATTCCCTTACAAGAGTACTAGTGTACTAGTTGACCAAATGCACAACCATGCATTTAAATGCATGGCCATGCAAACTCCAACTCTTTGCCTATAAATAGGAAGCTCATTCTAGTGTTTTAGGTGTCCAAGATCAAAAGTAGGGAAGTCCTTAGTGCTCTGCTAAGAGCCGGAACTCTCTCGGTTTTGGTCCATTTAGGTTTCTCTTGCAGAGGACTTCTAGCGGGAGCCATGGGGTTTGATTTTGAGAAGGAAAGTGTTATTTATTTGAAATAATATTATAAGTAAAGACAACTATTTAAGAACATAAATTGTTAGGTCCGAGCGTTCATAAAGTACCTTTGGAGGAAGTCGTGCATTCCGGCTTATCGGAAGAAGTTACAAGACCAGACGTACGTCAGTCACAAGGATAATAAGTCCGAATAATGAATTGTGAGATACCGACGGACTTGACGCCCCGTTTAGGGTCCGTTATATTCATTAAGGAACATTTGGCCGACCGTATCCACTGTTCCGTTACGAAATACTAACTCCCCTATCGAAAGAGTTAGTATTAGTAACTATGACCAACTTTACTTTAAATACATCATTAATTAACAAGGGATAACAATTAGAGTAACACCTTAAACAAAATAATAGTTCTAATTACATTTCTTAACTTTTTATTTTCCTTTTAAACAAAACCCATTTTCCAACTTATTATTCTAGTAAGACAATAGCGAGGGTTGAGTACGAGATTCGTGTCCATGGTTCGATACTTGATTCTTACCCAAACTATATTACGCTGCGATATGTACACTTGCCTATTGTGTGTATTTTAAGTTAAAGTAATTATCATTTTATAAATTTAAAACCTGATCTTGTGAAATTATCCTAAAAATATATTTATTTATATTTTTACTAGATTATATACACATGTATTACATGGAATTGTTTAATAATGTTTAATAGAAAAATAAAAGCACAATAATGTGTAAAAAAAAATAATGTGTAAAACAATAAATAAAATTCTTTGTTTCCTTAATTAAGTAATAATCAGAATTCAAAATTTATATCATTTAAAAAAACATTAACATATTTAAATTTCAATATTCAAATTACTTAAATTAGGGAAATTTGAAGATTTTGGTGAGAAAAGACATCGTGATGATATGTGTCATTCTTTGAAATCATTTATTAGAATAAGGATATAAGTGCATTTAATAAGAGAGAGAGGTGGGAAAAAATGATGAGATTGAATATGGTGGCGACACGTGGCATACAAAAACCTTTATTTATTATATAGTATAGATATTAAAACAAGCACATCACATACCAAGCTTGTGCTTTACGAGGACATGATGAATCTTCAAGTTCTAAAAATCGAGGTAATTTTATTGAATTGTTAAAACTTCTAGCTTCTTATAATGACGAAGTTGCAAAGTTTATATTAGAGAATCCTCCTTTTAATGCAAAGTATACTTATGGAGATATTCAAAAAGAAATTATTAGTATTATTGCAAATAAAGTTCGAAAGCATATTCGTAGTGAAGTGGGGGATTCAGGCTTTTGTGTCATGGTTGATGAGTCACGAGATGAGTCAAAAAAGAGCAAATGGCCATAGTTTTGAGATTTGTTGATGCAAATGGGATGATACAAGAAAGGTTCTTGGATTTGGTTCATGTTTGGGATACTTTATCAGCAACACTTAAAACAAGTTTGTGGAAACAACTTTTGCAGTATCAGTTTGATGTTAGTAAAATCTGTGGGCAATGTTATGATGGTGCTAGCAATATGAGAGGGGAATGGAACAGATTACAGGCACTTGTTCGTAAGGATTGTCCTTATGCGTATTACGTTCACTGCTTTGCTCACTGGTACTTGTTTATTTTTCTTTTTTCTTTGTTTGTTTGACTAAAATACTCTTATGCTTATTAGTTATTATGTTTTTTTTGCTCACATGTTACAACTTGCCTTGGTTTGTGCTTCAAAGGAAATTATTCCAGTAGACCAATTCTTTAACAACTTGGTTTATGTAATTAATGTGGTTTGTGCTTCTAGTAAGCGTCATGATGAGTTACAAAAGGCAAAGTCAGATAAGGTTGCAAAGTTATTAAACTGGGTGAAATCATATCGGGAAAAGGGCAAAATCAAGTTGGGACATTAAGAAGAGCTGGGGATACACGTTGGGGATCTCATTTTAACTCCATTTTTAGTTTGCTTAAGATGTTTTCTGTCACTCGTGTTGTTCTCGTGGGAATAATTGAAGATTTATCTCATACTACTCCATCACAACGTTCAGATGCTGATGCAGCTTGGAGTAAGTTGCAATCATTTGAGTTTGTCTTTGTTCTTCACCTGATGAAGGAAGTAATGAGAAAAATTGATACACTTTCTCAAGCATTACAAAAGAAATCCCAAAATATTCTTAATGTCATGGACTTAGTTTCATCAACAAAGGTTAGTCTAAATGATTCAGAAACAATGGATGGGATTCTTTGCTTAAACAAGTTACTTATTTTTGTGACAAACATCAAATAGAAATTCCGGATTTCAATGCTTTATATACTTCTACTCGGTATCGGCCTTGTAAAAAAGATCTTCATGTTACATTTGGACATTATTACCGATAGATTTGTTTACATCCACATTGGACAAACAGATAGATGACTTGAATAGTAGATTCAATGAGCAAGCGATGGAGTTGTTATCTCTTAGTTCTAGTTTAGTTTCAAAAGAGATTAATGTTGATCAGATTTGTCTTCTAGTTGAGAAGTATTATCCTGAGGATTTTACTGAGCAGGAGAGGAATCAATTATCATATCAGTTAGAAGATTTTAATATTGAGATGAAAATGAATACCAAGCTAACTGGTGTATCAAATATTTCTAATTTAGACAAAAGTCCGATGAAAACTCAGAAACGTGAGAATTATTATTTGGTTGATAAAGTGGTTCGGCTAATCTCGCGAATAGCTTGGTGATTTACATAGAAAAAAAACTGCTAATAAGTTTGATTCGAAATCCATAATCGATGAATTTAAAAATATTAAAGGTCATCGGGCTAAGTTGTAAAAGTTTACATTTTATGGGCCGATAAATACCGATTTTGACTTGTTACCCAACCAATCGGTATCAAGAAACCCATTTCTACATCTCTACATATTGCTGTAACACAAATGATTCAACTATAACTATTGCTCAGCTATTTTGTTGTTTTAATCCATTAGATAAAAAAATTTTGATCTCGTGACTTTCGGCCCCCACTACTTAGTTTTTCAAGCTCCGCCACTGCAAACATCTCCAATGATTATCAACATTTGAAATCCAAACGGCCACCTCGTCCATTTGCTATCAACGTTGGAGAAGCTCTAACCAAGACGTCTCGAGGTTACACAAATACCATGCTACTTATGTTAAGAAAAGTAAGGAAATCGAATATTGGACATGCAGCAAACTTTAAATAACAATGTTGGTTTGTTGGTTGGTTTCCATGTACAACATTTGACTATGAAAGGATTTCATAATATGGTAACCTCAGAAAATGACATGAAGTTGGACTTAATAATTTGATTATCAAGCCGGACTTCATTCTTTAAACTGCCATTCCCTACGGCACATGGGACAGTGTGCCTGGGAAGTCTGTGAATTCACCCATTTGAGGATGCAGTGAAGATGGAAAGCATGATTGCAAGCACCCCATACTGCATCAATTAAGTAAATCGAATCAGTTAACATTTATAATCAAGGGTGATCAAAGAAACAGATTATTATTAATATTTGAACATGAAAGATGATGTCATGGGAGCTGAAGCATGTAACCTCAATGCTCGCCATAAGCAAGCGTGTAGCTATTTAAAGTTTTAAACCTTAAACAGCAATATCTACCATTTACTTACGAATGGGTCAACCTGGTTTTTTTTTTATCTCTAAGGCTGAGGGGAGTTCCTTCGTGGAGAGTGGCGTGGTGAGGACATGGCTGGCGTGGAACACCGCGCCCCTGCGCGTGGTCCACGGTCGTGGAGAGTTTCCGTGGTGATTTCCAGTGTGGAGAAGGGAAAGGTGAAAAAGGTGGGGTCAATACCAATGGTTAACACATGTATTTTTCAAGTGGGTGGAAAGTGGAACACCATGCCCCCCAAATGTGGATACCGTGTGGAAATGATGTGGCGCTGACGTGGAGGGGTGTGGAGATGTGGAACCACTCCCCTTAGCCTAAAATAAAAAATTAAAAAACTAAGGAAAATTGTCAAAACTTGTACTTTTAATGCATAAACGCTCCTGCGCCTTTTTTACCCCAGATTTTTATCAAGAAAATCTAACTTTTATAATTGTATTTCACACACTAACTTATTAAAAGTTTACATTTTTTGGGCCAATAAATACCAATTTTGACTTGTTACCCAACCCATACCTTGCCAAAGAAGCAAGGTTCAAATCTATGTTGTCAAAGCGCAAGGCGCGCGCCTAGGCGCTCAGGCGAAGCCCAGCGCAAGAAAAGCGCCTAGTGGCAGTACAGGCGCACTTCCGGCGAAAACCTGCAACTTCCTGCCAAATTCCGGCAAAACCTTCAAATTCCGGCAGAAACCTGCAACTTCCTGCCAAATTCCGGCAAAACCTTCAAATTCCAGCAGAAACCTGCAACTTCCGGCCAAAAATTGGGCTGAAGATGTCTGAACTCTGAACCAACTTTGTAGATTGGAAAAGATGAGAAGAAGAAAACTTGGAGAAGATGAGAAGTGAACATGAATCAAGTCTTTTTATTTTTTCTTCAAGTTTGTCTTTTATTCCTTTTTTGTGAAAGTCTTGCTTTTCAGTGTTGTTTGGACTGCAGGTTTTTACTTCCTATATATTTTACTAAACTGTTATCTTTATTTTTTATTTTATATATATAATCTAGTTAAGCATTTTACTAAACTGTTATCTTTATTTTTTTATTATATATATATATATATATATATAATCTAGTTAAGCTGAGATTTTTTTTATATCTCATTATTTTAAAAGGTTTTTAAACTTTTTTATATTGGTTAGATGATTTTAATTGCTAAATATATTAATTTTTAACTATATTTGGGGCTTGGTTTTAAAAACCGCTCTTACTCGCGCTTAACTCGTGACTCGACCTAGGGCGCGGACTCTAGCGAGTCATGTAACCCAACTCGAGCAACGTACAAAACTCGCACTTTTTTGAAAAAAAATCGCACCTTAAGGCTCGATTCTTGTACAGGGGCTGTTTTTGTGCTTCAAAGTGTTATACATTTAGCTAAATAGGTTGTACATGTAAGTAATTTATACATTAAATCATATATAAACCTTATTTATGGCTATATTTTGGGTAGAGGATGCTAAAAACCAATGGGATATATAAAAAAAATTATATAAGCACCTTGCGCTTCGTGTACGAAAATCGGTTGCTTTTGCGATTTGCGCTTCGGATTTAGACCTTGTCGCTTCGGTGCGCTTCTCGCTTTTTAAAACCAAGATTTGGGGAGTAATTTTAGTTTTATATACATGTTATATATATATATATATATATATATATATATATATATTTATTTTTTTGTTTTTTTTATTATTGCGCCTTAGTTGTCTTGGGTGTGCGCTTTTTTTGCGCCTTGCGCCTAGGCTCTAGGCGAGGCCTATGCGCCTTTGACAACATAGGTTCAAATAAGTGAAATTCCACACAAAAAAAGGGAGCTTTTACCACTAGGTTGATGATATTAGATGAATAAAATTTCCTAATTTTTGCCCAAGTAACTAAGCACTACTTCAAATGAAAATTACCACTGTTCAATAAATACTGAGAATAGAAGCAACACATGCAGCATAATAGAAACATTAACAGTAGAATATTAATGATATTATACAAGTTTGATAGCCTAATTTGACACACTAATTGTTTATGAAAATTCAAAAGATTTTGAAGAAAAAAAAAATCAGGTCAACCCAAACCATCACATACCCATCTTTACCTGTTTTACCCAACCCAGCCCGCTCATTATGCCACCTTACGGTTTTCACTAAGAAGCATAGAGGGTCATGTAATTTATGTATCAAATATTTCAAAAGGATAAATCAGAAAATTGATAGTACATCAAATCATCATTGTTGTATATCAGAGAAAGTAGAATAGGTATTGTTTGTGTTGGCACAAAAGAAGTACAAGATGTGACGGTTAAACAACAAAACATGAAGTATTACTGAAAACATCCAAAGATGAAGTGAAAAGGAGGAAATAAAAAGACTTACTTAGTGGGCAGTCATCACCGGGGAGTTTACAGTCGGTACAACATCCATCAAAAGCCATCCTACATATCCCACATGTTTCATCATGAGCATCCCATGTCCATGAAGCTACTGCATGCCATCTATACATCACACACAACAATTTGAGTTCCTACCCATGATAAACCACATCTAAACTGTTATGAATGGAAAGAAACATACTCTGTTTTGTAGGTCCGCCAGCATTTCGTAGGCAATTGGTTAAGAAAGAACAGAAACAATTGCAAGAAATTATTTCACTGAATTTGCCCTATCATTTGTAGTGGCAATACCAAGATATGCAGACTGTTCTCGAAAGAACGTGCATAATTGTGTAGGACATCTAGTATTGATTTGTCTATTTTTATCCAGCACAGAAAGGATATTACTATTTAAAATTATATGGTCAGATATATTCTTTAAATATGTTGATAGCAAGAAGTGATTAAATCTGGTGCGGAGGCATAGAATCGTGGACCGTGGTTGATCCATAGAACATGCCACCACTAAAGTTGTGAAGTCCAGAAACAACATAACGAAAAAACTGTACGATATAGTAGAATTCTGGTGGAAAACATATAACCATGTTGTCATTTTCTAAACAAAATTAACAATATTGAAATGTGCAAGTAACTTGGTAAGGATACGCAAAAGCTTAACCTTCATGTCTCCTCAACAACTGCCAAAGAAAATGCATTTCTTACATCAGCAATGTAATAAAGAAAAAGGTCATTTTCAGCTATCACTGTATTGAAAGGTCATTGAAGTTTCATTTGTCTATTTCAGTAATATGGATATCAGCATTTTCTTTAAATTGGGCCATGTATAGAAATCAACAAATTAAGATACCCATCATTGAACTTCCACAACTTACAGCATCTATTATGAGAAACCATGGTATAAGCAAATCTACAGCTGTATTAATGTACAAAGTAAAAATGTTATAAACAGTATTTAATGTGTTCTTTATGTAAATGTCTATAGCCAAAACATATCCATGTGTGGTGGATCTAAGAGTATTCATCAATGGGGGCAAAAAATGGGTCGACCAAATATAGGCTAGAAAAAAACTGGCACATAAAGGTTGGTGGTTCAAATCCTGAGCGCAGGTTGTGGTGTGTTTATTCTAGAAAGTCTAGGAATTAATGTTAAAAAAAACCTAGAAAGGGCTCAAAGTTATTGTTGGATATTATATTCACCAAGAGCTTTTAATGTCACAAAACAGGCATGACATAGGACCTTAATACATCATCTTTAGGCGTGTTTAAACATTTTCCATTTTAAACATGCAGCAAAAAAACATATCAGGCACTGAATTTGACAGAAAAGAAGAAAGATAAGTAGACTGATAACAAATGAAACGGGTAAGATTTCACACAGAAAGCTCTAATAACAAATGAAACGGGTCAAAGGGCCAAATGTGTCGAACGGGTTGAACTTAATTTTTTTTTTAGCAAGGACCCTTTTTGTGATTCTGTTAAAGCTTCTACTTTCAATTTCTTTTTCCTTTAGAATGACCGGATTCATACTGACATGACAAACAAAATCAATTAGGGTAGAATAAAACCAATCAAGTAAAATCAACTATGTATTGATATAATCAATTAGGGTAGAATATAATCAAACAAAATCAACAAAGTTGTGATATAATCAAATTAGGACAGAAATAAATCAAGTAAAATCAACTAAGCTGTGATATAATTAAATTAAAGCAGAAGTTATCAAGTTAATCAAGAAAAATTGAACAAATTGAACTGAGTTTTAATCTAAATATATAATCAGTTAGGGCAGATTGACAGAAAAAAGGGAAAATCAAAGGGGTGTTAAACGGGGGGTTTTCTTGGGTGTCAAGGAATAGGAGCACCCGCACCATCAACACCAGCACTGTCACCCCTGGCGACCAAGGAGGAGTACAATCACCAGCACCCGTTAGTTTCTCTGAGGAAGACCAAGGAGGAGCATGGTCATCACCAAAACCACTGGCCAATAATTTTTATGGCAAACAAGGAGGAGCACTAGCACTAATGGAGGATGAATTTGTATAAAACCTTATCTACACTCTCTTTGAATAAACCGGTTTAACTTCAAAAGCAACAATAGGACAAAATTTGGATTTGGATTGGTTTATTTTGGTTTCTGTTTGGTCTATAGAAACACTATTTTATTTTTTTAATGATTTTCTATCAGTTTTAAAGCTTGATTGTCTTAACATAACTCAATGACTCGATATAGTAAATATTTAAAAAAATAAAATAGTGTTTATGTACACTGTTTATGTACACCAAACATAAACCAATCCAAATCGAAATCTTGTCCTACTGTTGCTTCTGAAGTTAAAATTGTCCGTATTCAAAGAAAGTGTAGATAAGGTTTTCAACAAATTCATCCTCCATTAGTGCTAGTGCTCCTCCTTGTTCGCCATAAAAATTATTGGGCAGCGGTTGTGGTGGTGACCATGCTCCACCTTGGCTTTCCCTAGAGAAACTAACAAGAGAAACTAACAGGTGTCGGTGTTAGTGGTGATTGTACTCCTCCTTGGCCGCCAGGGAGTGACGGTGTTGGTGTTGATAAAGCGGGTACTCCTATTCCTTGGCCGCCAAAGAAAGTAGTGGCTGGTGGTGCATCCGTTCTTCTACTCTTCCGTAGCGCCACTGAAGCCGCCGGTTCATGGAGACGGAGGAATGTGCAGTTATGGGAATTTATCCGGTGGGAATTTGATGCCGCCCGTTTCTTCAGCGACGGAGAAACAGAAGGCGGGTCTTACTGAGTTGGATTGTATCTTCTGAATGACTGCAATAGAAAGCAGTGGCTGGTGGTCAAGGAATAGGAGTACCCGCACCATCAACACCAGCACCGTCACCCTCTGGCGGCCAAGGAGGAGTACAATCACCACTAACACCAGCACCCGTTAGTTTCTCTGAGGAAGACCAAGGAGTAGCATGGTCATCACCAAAACTGTTGCCCAATATTTTTTATGGCGAACAAGGAGGAGCACTGGCACTAATGGAGGATAAATTTGTAGAAAACCTTATCTACACTCTCTTTGAGTATGGACAGGTTTAACTTCAGAAGCAAAAATGGGACAAAATTTGGATTTAGATTGGTTTATTTTGGTTTCTGTTTGGTCTATAGAACACTATTTTATTTTTTAATGATTTTCTATTAGTTTTAAAGCTTGATTGTCTTATAACACATAATTTTTTTTTATGATGATTAATATTAAGAAGGAAATCAAATTAAGAACAAAGTATGTTTTCTTCTCGAGAGATTATAAATCTTCATAGCATCAAGGGCCTCCTAATTTTAGTGTTCAGTTTTGTTTAATTTTCGGTTTTGAACAATGAGAATAAAGAATAGTATGTTCGAAACGTTTTTTTTTTCACTACAACTTTATGTAGAACTGTTTGTCTTTTAGATATCGTATACAAAAACGCCATTAACACAGAAAAAAAAATTAATGAAAAAGGCTCTTAACATAGGCACATAGCACCATGGTTCTACACATCTATCTCATCTGTACCAGCTTGCAGATTAGAAAACCACTTTATCAAGTCACTGGGTTATGTTAAGGAAAATATTTTCTTAATATCAGTCCCTGTCGTCTATTTTGTTGAGTCATCGTGATGGGGCTAGGGTAATCCTGTCAATAAGCATGTATTTTATGCATGATGAAAATATAGACGATAAAGTTCTAAGCCTTGAAATTTTGCGTTATAGTCAGTGACGGATACAAGAATTTTCAATAGGGGGTGCAAAATATGGGTAAGGTCTAAATCATAGGAAAATTCAGTTAGAAAGGCTATGGTTGAACATAGTCGGGAAAGCTAGGTTTTGAGAGCACACTCATGAAGGGAATTTCTATAATATATCTCCCTATATAAAATCATTGAAAAATTCAGGTGGAGTCAAGCATGAACATAATTTAGGATTTAGGAACCACAAACACAATAGTGTTCACCGAAAACACGTTATAGTAAAAGTCGTAGAGCAGTATGTACAATCCTAGTAAACACAAGTCCTGATAAGGCAGGCAAGCAGGACAAGGGGTTTCAGAGTGTACCGGTGGGCGTCGCGGGGACAACGGTCCAGCAGAACCACAGCAGTAGCAAGGGAGCCAGAGAGGGCGGTGGGTGAACTCCGAATTGTGAAAGGTCGGGACTCCGGCGGAACAACTTAGGCCTTAGGGTTTCACAATTTTCTTTTCTTTTGTCGGATGGCGTTTGCCCAGGCATTAACTGCTGTCCTCGGTAAAGTGGCGGCTATGCCAGACTCTGTTGAGGCATGGGTGAGACTTTTGTTGTTACCGCGTTGCACGTTGCGAGTTTTCAGGCCTTCTAACCGTCAGGAGCGCAGGTCTGATAATAGGAAGTCTTTGCAATGTCATAGTATTCAGCGGTCGCTGGCAGCTTGGCGTGATGGGGATGGTTTCGAGGAGCTCATCCATTCGCTTTTTGCCCAACCTTTGGGGCCGACCACGTGTCGTGTAGAGCTTGTCCCTGAGTCCGATAATTCTATGGCGTGCAACAATGTTAAACAATGTTTGCGGAAAGTTGCGGATGGGCATTTCACTGCGACGGTCAAAGTATTATGCTCTTCAGGGGTTGCACCTTTCGGTAATGATACTATGGAAGTGTTGGTGGCAAAGCATCCCATCATGCCCCCTCCGGTTATGCCTGTTTCCTTACTTTCCGAGCCTCCTCTTGTTGTGGATGATGATGCCGTGCTTGAATGCATTAAAGCTTTCCCCAAAGGGATCTCTTGTGGGAGGGACGGATTGAGAGCCCAACATATTTTGGATGCTCTTTGTGGAGAGGGGTCTACGATCGTCGTTGACTTGCTCAGGGTTATTTCTGTGGTGGTTAATTTATGCTTCGGGGGGAGATGCCCTAGGGGATTGGCGGAGTTCGTTGCCTTGGCCCCTCTCACACCGCTGCTCAAACCGGACAACGGGATTAGACCTATTGCCGTAGGTGCGATCTGGAGGAGATTGGTCTCTAAGGTGGCCATGAGGGGTGTTGGGAAAGAGATGGCTAAATATCAGTGTGACTTTCAATTTGGGGTGGGAGTTCCCAATGGGGCAGAGGCTGTGCTCCATAGCGCGAACAGGTTCTTAAATGAGTTTCACTCAGATAGATCATTGGCTATGCTTACCGTCGATTTCTCCAATGCTTTCAACTTAGTGGATAGGACTGCCCTCTTGCAAGAGGTTCGGACCCGATGCTCGTCCATTTCGCTATGGGTGGATTTTTTATATGGGCAGCCGGCTAGGTTATATGTGGGTGATGACCATATTTGGTCCACCACTGGGGTTCAACAGGGGACCCTTTGGGGCCTCTCCTTTTTGCCTTAGTTTTGCATCCGCTGGTTCATCAGATTAGGGATTGCTGCAAGCTTCTCTTCCATGCTTGGTACCTAGATGATGGTACGATTATCGGAGACGCTAAAGAGGTGGCTAAAGCCCTATATATTATCAGGTCGGAGGGGCCCCGTTTGGGCCTTGAACTTAACGTCAAGAAAACGGAAGTTTTTTGGCCGTCGTGCAATGGGGTGAAGGTACAAGATGGATTGTTCCCTTGTAAGATCGGAAGGCCAGTGCTGGGTGTGAAACTCCTTGGGGCGCCGTTAGCAGAGATGCAGGGTTTATCAGTAATTTGGCTGTGAAAAGGGCTTCTTGTGCGGTGGAACTGATGAGCTGTCTCCCACGTTTGCGGGACCCCCAATGCGAGCTCATTTTGCTCCGCTCGTGTATGGGAGTTGCAAAGCTATTATTCGGCCTTAGAACATGCCAGCCTATGTATGTGGGGGAAGCTGTTTCAATTTTTGAAAAAGGCCTCCGGGGTGCGATCGAGGATATCGTGGTTTGTGGTGGTGCTTTTTTGGGGATTTTCAATGGAGGTTGGCATCACTTCCAACCTGTTTCGGGGGTTTGGGTTTATGTGCGGCTCAGGATGTATCTACTTATGCATTTGTGGTCTCGAGGACACAATCTTGGAGTTTACAGGACCACATTCTTCGGGGTTGTGATATTGATGGGTTAGACTCTGATTATGGGTGTGCGATGGATCGCTTGCGCATGTCCCTTCCTGATTTCGATCTTAGCGGTTTCTCTAATAAGGACACCGCCCCCCTAAAGCCCAACATGCTTTGGTGAATGCCTTATTTAGCAGAATCGTCCAGAATTTAGGAGTAAAGTTTGATTTATCACCTCGCCAAAAAGCGGTGTTTGAATGTCTCCGGGCTCCTCGGGCTCAAGATTTTCTAACAGTTATCCCCATTGAAGGACTAAGTCAGCATATGTCGGCTGTGGAGTACCGGGCTATCCTAAAGTATCGGCTAATGATCCCCTTTTTTCCGACTGATGAGCCCTGCCCAGTTTGCCGCAAGGCTTGTTTGGATTCTTTTGGCGAGCATACGGTCTATTGCAAAGAGTTACCCGAGTTTAAATATTGGCATGATTTGGTTAGGGATGTTCTTTGTGATGTTCTCAAACGGGCAGAAATTTCTGCTAAAAAAGAGGCTCCCGTAAACTTTCTGACAGATCCGCTTGAAGGGAGATCTACTCTACGGCCGGCGGATATTCTTGTGTTTGGTTGGGCAGGGGGGAAACACGCTTGTGTGGACCTTACAGGAGTGTCCCCTCTTGTGGGGCTTAGGGAAAATGAGGTTGTGGCAGGTCATGCTGCTTTAAAGGCGGAATCAGGCAAAGTTGCTAAACACGAGAAAACTTGTTTAGAGAACCAACACGTGTTTATCCCTTTTGCTTTTGATACTTTTGGGTTCCTAGCACCGGATGCAGTGGAATTCCTAAACAGGGTTCAACGAGTCGTGCATAGTAATATTTCCGCCCCTAAGACCCAAAACTTTGTTTTTAGTAGGATCGGTTTTGCTATTCAAAAGGGGGTTGCAGCGTAACTTGTTACCCGTTTACCTGCCATTTTATTGTAATCGTCCTATATTAACTTGCAATATAACCATATATAAGGATATAAAAAAAATGTAATTGAACTTACAAGGCAACAACAATTATTCAACTGATTAATAACAAAATTCAAGGTACTATGGTTTTTCTCGAACTGATTTGCTCTACAGTGAGCCCCTGTTAACCTAAGACAATGCCCCTTTAAATTATTAAAAAAAAAAAAGACCCCAGTAAGTCAAAATTGGACTGAAATCTTTTTAAAATAAAAATAACTCCTCTTTGTTTTGAACATGTACGGGGTGCCCATCCACCCCGTATTTCTACATTAGATCCGCTACTGGTTATGGCTAGTGGGACACTTTACGAAGTGTCTTCTTAGGCGACGTTTTATAGTCTAAGCGACGTTATCCAACACTTTTTTAAAGTTTTTAAAGTCTAAAGCGACTATTCATCCAATAATCAAAGGTAGGATATATACCCATTCCGACATTAGAAATTTTCGGATTGTGATGTCCGCAAAAGATCAATGTATGAGCTTGGTTTAAAAAAGCGCCATGAGGCGCTGCCTTAAGCGCGAGGCGCTGAGGAAAACGCCTCAAACCGGTGAGGCGCCCGAGAAACAAGAAGCGCTCTGAGGCGCCGCTTCAGGCCTGGAGCGCGAGGCGAGGCGCCGCTTCATGTATTTTCACGTTTTTGGGCTTTAAATCAGTTGGGCTTGGCCCATCATTTTAACCAATTTGGGCCTAAATATGTATTTGGGCTTAACCTGTGAGGCTACGACAAATTTAAATAACCTTAAATCAGTCTGTAACCATATGCTACTCAAGAAATCGTTGGAGCTCAAGAAATTTCGCTCGATAGCAGGCCTGTAACCCCAAATTCGATTACTTTTCTGATTTTCTTTGAGTTATATGGTTAAAGGAAGTTCAATTTGAGTTCCAATTTTCTTTTTCTTTGACTATTTCATGCATAATATATTTTTTATTATTTTTTTAGTATTAGCGTCTAGCATACGTGAAGCCCTCGCCTCACGCCTGAGGCGTGGCGCCTCGGATTTTAGGACTGAAACGCGTCGCCTCGCGCTTTTTTAAACCAAGTGTATGATACATCCCAAGGGCAATCGAATAGTAAAAGGGTTAATGATAGTTTTGATGAAGTAGAAAGTAGACACAAGATTCCCAACTTTGTGAAGGATGTAAACTACTTTACCTCCTAACAAAATATAAAATCAACTAAATGTGCAAACACATGGAGATAAGGTGCAGATGTTTTTATTTGATTTTACATTTATCACTTAAATACCTTAACCATATAAAAAGTTGTTTTATATAACCAATTGAGTAAATTAGTCAGACAAAAATGGCAAACATCAAACTACGTTGGTTGTTTTATAATCAAAGGAGGGTTAGGGTCTGTTAACTTTCTGACCGACCAAATTTCTTTTAGTGCTGGTCAGTGGTTATGAGCAAAGGTTGAACTCGGCTTGTTTAAAGCTCTATTTCTTAAACAAGTAAACAACAAACAAGAGGGAATAAAAGGTAAAATAACCTGTGGTGGAGAGACTGGCGGCAGCGGTGGTGCGGTGGGCCGGTGGCTGGCGGAGACAGGGGGAGCAGCGGTGGCGGAAGACGGAGACGCTGAGACAAAACAGGTTGTGGAGCTGCGACCTGCTTGGCTGCTTCTTTCCATCCGTGTGACATGCTGAAAAATAGGGATGGCAAAATAACCCGAGCCCGAAGGGTATACCCGAAACCCGAAACATCCGGGGCGGGTATACCCGAAACCCGACAGGTACAGGGCCGGGTATGGGATTAAATTTTAAAATTTTCGCGCATATGGGATTAGGTGATACCCGACCCGATTACCCGAAACCAAATACCCGTTTACCCGAACCCGAAAATTTGTAATTTGTAATTTTATTTTTCTCTTAACCCATGACTATTAATGCTTCATTTTAGTAGGTTCATTGTGTGAAAAATTATTTATTTTTTTTGAAATATGTATTTATAAATATAAAAAATAGAGTCGTAGAAAAGTACACGATACATACCCGACGGGTATTAGCCGATACCCGCAAGTATGCCCGATACCCGATACTAACGGGTATGCCCATTACCCGCGGGTATACCCGATACCCGACGGGTAATGGGCCGGGTATGTGACACAATTTTACAACCGGGTATGTGTTTGGGATTACCGATACCCGGCTTAAACCTGACCCATTACCATTCCTGTCGAAAAAAAACAATTGTTAAACTTTGTAATATAGGCCCTAGGGTGTTCAAGGCCCATACGCTGTGACAAAACAGGCCCAACAAAAGAAAGAGCTAACAAATTAAAAAGCCCACTTGAAACAGTCAAAACAGGCCCATACGAAATCAGTAAGGTTTTAAAAAATGTTAGTGAAGGAATTTGAACCCACAACCTTCAGGTTATAAAACAAAGCCTAAATCACTACATGTTAAACTTTGCAAGGGTGTTCACCCTATAATTTTTTAAGGGGTTCGTCCCAGTTTTTTTACCTAACGTTCTATAAAAATTACGAAACTCGGAGGGGTCCGGTGAACCCCCTCCCGCCCCGCATACCTAGGTCTGCCCTGCTAACGCCAGTTACTAAGTTTGTTAGTTACCCCCACGTGCCGATCACGTGAGAGGTAATTTGGTCTTTTCAACCCGAGTAAACTAAAGTTTGCGTCCTTGAGGTTTGCACAAAACATCAGGTTTCGTCCACATTTAACACTATTGATCCCCCGATGTTTTATGTTTTAACAATATGTGTCTCTAGTCCTAACATCAGTTACCAAATCTGTTAATTACCCCTCGTGTGCCCCATCACATGAGGGGTAATCTGATGTTTTCAACCCGAACTAAAGTTATTTCATAATTTAGTGTATAACAAAAGACGGTTCATGTTTAATTTCCTTGTATGAATTTTTATAGTCGTTTCTAAATTATGATTTTTATCTCTAGCTTTCTTATTATTTAAGAATAGTATATTAATCTATATTATCCGATCTATATCTATATTATATAATAAACAATTAAATTAGAGGACATATGTCACCTTAAGTGTATCATTAACATGTTTTTCTCATCTCGCTTTGCTATTAAATAATGATATTAAAAAAAATACTTATATATTTAATATAAATCTAATTATAGATATTTATTATTTAATTATAGATAATTATTATATCATTACCAATGAATTTAATATGAATTAACATTTATCAATTACATAAAAAATTTTAATACCCAATTGAAGAAATAGTGTTTTAAAAATAAGTTAACATAATTTATAACTGTCACGTCAAAGTATATTTTTTAAATACATATTTTGACGAGTGTATGTGTTAACAAATTATATTATATTTTATTCAACCCGTAAAATACATGAACTTTAAAAAAATAATTTTTTATTACTAAATATATAAAATTATATTTATACAACCCGTATAATAGACGGAATTTTAGTACACCATAATAAAGATGCGCGCTAAGAAGCACAAACTTAAAATGTTTAAATGGATAACATATAATAAATTTTCACAACACATATATGTACAGGGGCGCAACTTTCTTATGGTCCCGGGGGGCCTCCTCCCCGATTTTTCGCTCAATAGTGTAAATTTATATGTATTCGGCCGATTTTTCGCTCAATAGTGTTAATTTATACGTATTCGGCTGAAAATTTTATAGTTCCGGCCCCTCTTACGTTTTTCTTTAAGCTTCACCACTGTATATACATATCATAAAATGAATATTTTACACGACACGTGTTATTGTGTAATACTTAATTGATAGTTGCTAAAATTATTAAAATATGTTAAATGATGAAGACATACAAATATCAAACATCATGTGGAGATCATATATTAAGTTTAAAAGAATATGAAATATCATTAAAGAAGATCATATTATTATTGTCTTACGTCCATGAGTCCATCAAACAAACCAACTCCTAGAATTTAATGTTTAGGTCCTCAAGTAGAAACATGTTTGTACCTCCCACTAGTATTTATTATGCGAATAAAGTTCTATTAAACTTGAATAAAACATCGGTGGATGTTTATATAAACTTACTATATATTTCATTAAACCTAAACTCTGTGGCAAATGCCAATAAACACTTCTCCCTCTCAATTTTGGTAGAATGGTAAAACTCATCTTAACTTTATAAAATAACACTTTGACCCCCTCTAGTTTTGATTTTAGCTCATGTAGTATATACAATCTGATACTTCATCAATAATCCTCATTTGTTAATTATTTTTTTCTTTACGTCCAGTATAAATTTCGTTAAAAACGAAGTTGTATTCAAAATATGGTATTTTTTAGGTGTCGTGGGTTATATATTTACTGATGGTAACGTATTGATACCGTGAATAATAGGACTGAAGAGATATAACCCGAATAGCCAAAAGGTAATCATACCCGACCCAATCCATAAAGGACACTATTATGGCGGTTATGACATGTGGCAGGCGCACACACCCTCAAAGGGGTGTCCACCAATAAGAAAAGAGGAAAGGAAAAGAATGATACATTGGTCCAGGGAAATGGGGCTCACACCTAGAGGTGCACAAAAGAACCGGAATCGGAACCGATCCGATGGATTATCCGAAACCGGATCCGGTGAGAACCGATTTTTTTAGAACCGGTCCGGATATTATGAGAACCGCCGGTTCCGGGACCGGTTCTGGGTTTTTTGACGGACCGGTTAAAAATCGGATAAAAATCGGATTTTTTGGAACCGGTTTTTTTCGGACATTTTGGAACCGGTTCGGAACCGGTTCTAGCCGTTGGGGTTAAAAAAAAACGGCTATATAGCCGTTTTATGGCCGTTTTTTTGTTTTTAAGGATTGAAATTTAGTATAAATAGGTATTGGGTGTTTGTGTTAGTTCACCACAACATTCTAGCTCTCAAAACTCAAAAACGCTCTCAAAACGCAAAAAAAACGCTCACGTTAAGCAAAAAAAAAACGCTCTCATGGCTTCCGCTTCCGCAAGCACTCAAAATTCGGTTGGTGGTTCTACTAGCGATGTTACGGTTGTGTCAATACTTCCTTGCTCCCGAAACCAAGAAATATGGGCTTATTTCGATTTATGCGAAATGTCGAACGGCTCGCAAAAGGCTCGTTGCAAACGTTGTGGTAAACTTTTGGCTGCGGCGGGAAATAGCAGTTTAAGGAAACATATTGCTAGTCACGCAAGACACACTCAAGAAGGTGAAAATCAAACTCAAATTGGTAGGGATGGAGGAGTTTGGCAATACAATGTCGAAAGTGTTCGTGAGAGAATGGCACATTTCGTCATTCAAGAAGGCTTGCCTTTTGATCATTTTGATAATCCGCGCTTGACGAGGATGATACAAGAGACGCTTCAACCGAATTACACAAATGTAAGTCGTTCTACTTTGAGAAGAGATTGTTTAAAAATGTGGAAAAGAGCCAAAAAAGAATTAATTTTAGGTTTTGAAAAATTAAATACCGGCATTAACTTAACAACGGACGTTTGGTCCGCTCCACATGGTTTACCCGAATCGTACATTTGCGTTACCGCACATTGGGTTCAACCGGAGTCGTGGCAAATGATGAAGCGTACGATTGCGTTTGATTATTTTGGATATCCACATACCGGTGAAAACTTATTTTATATTTTAGACTCGGTAATTCAAACTTATAAAATTCAACCGAAAATATTTTCAATATCTTTTGATAACGCTTCAAATAACACAAACGCGGTCGAAAAATTAAAAATAAAATATGAACCGCCTTGTAACGGTGTTTTTTTTCATAGTCGATGTGTTGCACACATCATTAACTTGGTTGTGCAAGACGGTCTAAACGTCCAAGAAATAAGAGACGTAAAAGAAAATTTTAAAGTGATGTTACGTGAAGTTTTTAGCACAAGCAAAAAAAGATATATAAACTATAGAAACTTGTGCCAACAAACGGATTCCATCTTTTTAGGTCCGAATTGGGACGTACCTACTAGATGGAACTCGACTTGGAAAATGTTTGAATCGGCCTTAAGGCAAAGAATTACTTTAAAACATTTCCATGATGAACTTGTGCAAAAGAAACGTTGTTTACAAAAATTTGATAATATAAGTTGGGATATGATCGAGAAACTAACTAATTTGCTTAAGGTTTTTAAAAATGCAACTACATGTTTATCGGGAGTTTATTATCCCACGTCTTCGCTAATACTTCAACAATTATACTTAATATGTAATAAATTAAAAGAGTTTGAATATCACGGCACTATTTTTGAAAAAATGGTAAAACCTATGAAAGCTAAATTTAAAAAATATTTTTCAGAAATGCCGGCCGTTGTTACATGTTCGGCCGCCTTAAACCCAACGATTAATGTAACCGGTGTTGAAACATTAATTGGATCAATATCGGATGATTTAAATATGTTCGAGGAAGACCCAAATTTTGAATCAAATGCAATAAGGGATTTCAATTCGGCTTTTAATAATATGTTTGATTATTATTTACGCAAATATGGTGGAAGTGGTGATCCATCAAACATACGTGAATCAATGGGTTCGGGTTCAACTTCTAGTAGTTCAAGGAACCCGATGCTAAATTTATTTAACACTTTAAGAAACGAAAATACTAAACGAGCTCGTGGAACCACACCAAGTAGCGAGCTTAGGAGATATCAAGCAACCGACTTTATTTCTACTCTAAGATCCGAAGAGTTTGAAAACTTTGATATCTTGAGTTGGTGGCAAGGAAGGGAATCCCAATATCCCGTTCTAGCCGCAATGGCCCGTGACCTACTAACCGTCCAAGCTTCCACGGTAGCTTCGGAATCCGCTTTTTCTCTTAGTGGCAGGGTTTTATCTATTCGAAGAACGAGGCTTACACCGGAATCTATGGAGATGTGTATTTGCTTGAAGGACCATTTGGATGCCGCCGAACGTGTACAACATGTTGCAAAACTAGAAGGCGAGCTTGACGTTGAACAAGAAATACATGAATTCGAAGTAGAACATGGGGCGGCGACTCCACTTTCGGACGAAGAACAAGCTTACGATGAAGCCCAACGTATCTCAAGCGAAGAAGAATGAAAACCGATGTTACAAAGACTACGACGAAGAATATTGAAAACATAATAAATAATTAATGCTTTGTGATTCAATTATGTTTTTTGTATTTTTTTTGTACGAACTATTGTTAAATAACTTAAAAAAATCTACAAAATAAATAAAACATGTATTTTATAGTGTATCTTTGTTAATTTTTAATTTTTTTTTTTTCGGAACCGGTGGAACCGGTTTTTTTTAACCGGTCCGGTTCTAAATATCCGAACCGGTCCCAATAGGTTCCAAGTCTCCACACCCGGAACCGGATCCGAACCGGAACCGGTTCTAATGGATCCGGTTATTGACCAACTTTGACGGAACCGGTCCGGATCCGAACCGGATCCGGTTAAAAAAAAAACCGATTTGTGCACCTCTACTCACACCAACCGAATAAGGTATAAATAAAGAAACAAAGAAAAAGTTGCGAAGGTTCTTTTTTACTCTCTCTCTCTCTCTCTCTCTCTCTTTACTCCCACATAAATCCTCCATCACCAAAACTTACTCTCACGCCGGAGGGTTATTATAGGGAGAATTCCCTCCCTGTGATGCCCTAACGGTTTGCTTGTTGTGCAGAATACGATAAAAGATTGATCGGAGAGAACTATGCCTGAGATCACATATCACGTTAGTCTAGCCGGTCAGGGGAACAAACATTAACCTCTAAACCTGAATCCTGAAGCTATCATGGTTTACGTCAACAAGAATATTTCTTAAATAATTTATATCAAATAAAGATAGAAAAATAACATCGTTCTAGTTTGTTTTTAATATCGTTAACCATAAACTCTCTATTTTTCATTGATCCTAAGTCCAGGCAAATGAGAAGAACATAGAATAACAAGTAACTTAGTTTTTTTTTATTAAGGTAAAAAAAAACTTGATTATAAAGTTTGTTTTAGAACATAAAAAAATTGATACACTCCTCATTGATGGGTTTGTGATTTTTTGGGGTTTCGTGACTTGGATACTCCCTTCACACTTAAACCACTACGCTGGGAAGCCGTGAAATCAAACCTTACGACGTCATAGTGGGGGTGGCAACGGTGTTATCGTGGGAGCCGCACCAAGTCGGACGCCCCCACCATCCTTAATGTACAACTGCCAAATGATAAAGTAGATGAGAAAACATACATTATGATGGAATAGTTTAAGAAAGGGCCTTAACTATAAAGTTTCGGAGAGAATTAGTTAGAAAATACAACTACCAAATGATAAAATAAATAGAAGCATCTATTATGATGAAAAAGTGGTTGTGGTGGTTACAACTATCAGATATACAGCTTTAATGACCAAAGTAAAAAATAATCATTTTTAAAACCTTTAACCTCCAAGTTAAGTGTTTTAAATATCTAGGTCACTTATTCAATAGAGTTATATACCGGGGCGGTTATTGTATAAATGAATTTTAACATACGAAAGCACCACCATGCGACACGTGTTCAGTAAAAGAGTGGTAAATCCGTCCGTGACATAATAATAACACATGTTTTATAATAAATTACACATGTTTTTTTAATAACGCATGTTTAAGATTATAATAACTCATGTTAAAGATTATAATAACTCATGTTTAAAATGATAATTACACATGTTTTATAATAACACGTGATCATAATCAAACATGTTTTATAATAACGCATGACTATAAACACGCATGACTATAACCACGCATGTTATACACACAGCACATCGACATTTAAAAAAATGATTTTTTAAAAACAAAAGTATAACAAAACTATACTCAAATTAAATATAATAAAATACTCGATTTTATGGTGTATTTTTTTTTAAATAATGTCATATAAAAAAGTTATTCGTGTTTTAAAAAAATTGGGGAACTTGAAAAAAGTCAACAAATATATGTCATTTCAATTTTACCCCTCGAGGCTATTTTCACACTTAAAAACAAGCTGACTAAACTCACAATTGATCTTAACCATTGATTTTCTAGATCAGAGATCTATATTCCTTCGTACCTTCGCATGATAAACTCTTTGTATTTTAACATTTCTCTCTCTGTGTGTGTGTGGGTGGGGGGGAGGGGGTTGAGTACACATGAATATACAGGTCGGTTCCCATAAAAATTTAATTTTTTCATGTGAAACATAAGATTATAAGAAGTTGCAACATGCGCCACGTCTATTTGTATAATCACTCTAGGGTTGTGGTTTTGTGTACATCTATGAACTGAAATTACGCAACCATGTTCATAATTATGTAGAGGTCGTGGTTTGTAACTTTAATAATATAACATAATCATGCGACACCCTCTAGAAGCCGCCCATCCTCCACCACTTCCTTTGATAGAACCATTAGACCATCAACTCCTACTCCCCGTCCCCAATCACCTATGACTCGTCCAGCTTCTAGGCCATCAACTCCAACTCGTAGTAACCGTAGTGTGGGACCCACATCCAGGCCAAACTCTCCTGTCTCACGGGTCCGGACCCCACCACAGCCCATCAATCTCCTTGACTTTCCACGTGAAACGCCGCCAAATCTCAGAACAAGTGTGCCAGAAAGGTTTATGTCTGCTGGTAGGTCCAGGTCAGGTGCAACCATGACTGCGAAGGGAAATGTAGAGAATACAAACACAAAGAGACAAAGAGACAGTCGTCCCCCGTTGTCACTAGGGGACGACTTGCAGAACCGCCTGGAAGGGGGTGGTTACATGCTAACGAGCATGTGGTTGAATCAGTTACAAGAAAACCTATAAAGGTGTTGAATTCAGAGAGTGGTACAGGGTTTGGGAGGAGCATCTCAAAAAAATCACTTGACATGGCCATAAAACATATGGTATTGTTCATAGCTTTTCTAATCCTTTTTTCTTAATTGTTCCAGTACAATTATTACATAAATAAATATTTTTATAAATATAAAAACACTACAATTCATAAAGAAATTTTATTCTATATTTCTAAAAACTATTCTCAAACTTTTACTATAGATCTTAGTTTTGAATCCAGCTTCCAGTGTTCAACATAAAATGCATTTTACTTGATCTCATTGGTTAGCAGGGTACTGGTGTTACAAAAAATAACATTTCGTCAACCAAAATTGACTCTTTCCGACATGCTTTCTTCACCTAATTTTTTTTATTTTACTAATACTCTTCCATAATGGGAGTAAATAGATCTCAAAGAACATGTCTATTGGTTGCAGGATATAAGAACCGGAGGCACACGTCCACTTTCCGGGTCAACACTCTTTCCTCAAAGCATTCGATCGAGTCGTGGTTCAAGTGCAAGCAACAATGTTAACTCTAAAAATGGAAACTTTAGAAACGGTTATTCAGAGAACAGAGTGAAACCCGTAACCATAGAACATAAGAGTCGATATTCTTCTAAACTAACACAAGTAGATGTATATGAGAGCTTGAGGTACGACGCGATTTTGCTAAAAGAAGACTTGAAGAACACAAGTTGACTGCACAGTGCAGATGAAAAGAGTGATCAAAGTCCATTGTTTGACAATGGATTTGAGCCACTCCCTGAACCTTTTGCCCCCTTGTGATATATCTTCTTCATATTCATTTATTCATATGTTATATCTCATGTTGCATCTTTTATAAATAGTTAGTATGATTTAAATTCTTGTGTTATTAAATACAACTTTTTGACCCTTTATTATAGACAAAAAGATTTTAATTTTACCAAATTGATTTATTGAGTGTAAAATTTAATCCAAACCGATTTATTTTGTTGTACATGAAAAATTATAACATAGAAAATAATAACAGGCACGCCTAATTTATGTATTAATCATACAAAGAACCCTAAAATTATGGGGTTCTGATAGGAATCTAATATGTGGCATTCATACACAAAGTCATGTTAAACTTAACGATACACAAAAATAATTGAAGCATTTCATTCAAGTGGGAGATGCTGGGATTGTTTTCCTGCCAATAAATCGATTGGGGGGGGGAATATTGTGAAATCGTTGAACAATACCACGGTGGAGAAGATTCCGTTGACACACTTTTTCAAAGGTACTGCTGGTAATGGTAGGGATATCTGCTTCTGGTTGGACACGTGGCTAGTTAATGAACCTCTTCGGCTAAAATTTCCTTCCCTTTTCCTTCTTGAAAAATCCAAAAATTGTAAGGTTAAGGATAGCATGATTGGGTCCGGTGACTTGAGTGGGATAGCTTGGTCCTGGAAGTACCAGCCGAATTCGAGTGAGGAGGTTGGAGAGCTATTCCAGCTCCTCGATGGGGTGTTTCGTTGACAGAGGAGTTGGATAGATGGAGCTGGATGGGTAATCCGAAACGGGGGTTCTCAGTTAAAGCTGTTAAATCGTTGCTTTTGTCTGGAACTGATTATAGCAATAGGTATGTCATGCAATGGTGCGGGTGGGTCCCTCTAAAATGCAATATCCATGCGTGGAGGGCTAAAATGAACAAAATTCCGACGGTTGTGGAGCTTAGAAGAAGGGGGATTTGGATTGAAGATGTGGCGTGTCCATTATGTAATTCTAGGGAGGAATATGTCGAGCATTTATTTACCGCTTTCATGGTGGCGTCGGTGCTTTGGCAACATGTTAGTGTGTGGTGTAAAGTGCCGAACATCTTTGCTTTCACTTTCAGGGACCTTCTTGAGTGTCACAGATTCTTGAAGTGCCCGGATAGGGCTAAAGAGGTTATTCAGGGTATTATCACGACGGGGTGTTGGAGCCTTTAGAGGGCGAGAAACAATGCTAAATTTTCGGGTAAAGGGGTTAAAATTCAGGATATTATTAGTGAAATGACGGCTATGGGTTTCCTATGGTATAACTCTAGATCGAAACGTAAGGTTGCGACTTGGGAAAGTTGGTGTAACATCCCAAAAATAATAAAACGAATAAATATAGCGAGACCGGTGATTTAGTCGGAATATTTAAACAAAAGGGAGCGGGCTTGGGCTCGGCTTCAATGGGCCGAGGGAAGCCCAGGTATATAAGAGGCAGGGCAGCCCTCTTCTCTGCTCATTCCCCACTCACGCAACTTCTAGAGAGAGAAAGGAGAGCTCGGGTCTAGAGAGAGAAAGTTGACGGATCGTCCCGGAATTTAAGGAACACGTTACTGCTAAGCTCGTGAGCAAAACCTCCAAATCAGAACCCCAATCCAGGTAACCATTCGACCCTAAACTGAGTTTTTGTTTAATTTGGGATTCTCGGGTTTTGGCTAAAAAGGTAACGATTTTGCGGATGAAACTTGAAAATGAGCTTAGGTATAGCATCTAGAATGAAAACCGAACGTTTTGATCTAAGAAAATTGAGATATTGACTCGATCAGACTCGCATGCAAAAACTTCAGATTTTTGGGGAAGACGATATGTGCAGACCCATCGAAACTACTTAGTTTCGATATGTGCAGACCCATCGAAACTACTCAGTTTCGATATGTGCAGACCTATCGAAACTACCAAGTTTCGACATAAGCAGCCTATCGAAACTACCAAGTTTTGACATAAGCAGCCTATCGAAACTACCAAGTTTCGACATAAGCAACCTATCGAAACTACCAAGTTTCGACATAAGCAACCTATCGAAACTACCAAGTTTCGATATAAGCAAATCCATCAAAACTACTAGGTTCAAGCATAGTAATGTCTAGTGTCATCTAGGAGCACTACCTTACGTGCATGACTTTATTATACAGATTGTGAGTGACATTAGTGACGCTCAGTAACCAGCTAAGTGTATCTCAGAAACTACTCGTCAGGTGAGTTCTATGTGCCTCCTTCTATTTTATGTGCAAACCTTATTAAATGTTTTGGGGCTGAAATGTATACACTAAATGAATAAATGATATGAATGCTAATGTGAACATACGTGATGTATTAATATATTTTATATATATATATATATAAGAGAATGAATTATGAACAAAGAATGAAACGTATGTTTACAAAGAATGAAGGAAAGAATGGCATAACGTAAATAAACGAAATCTTGCTTTATAATTATTTATATTGCATGTTATGAATGTATGTATACGTTATGGACGGAAACGAAGCTAACGGCTACTTCTGTAGACGGACAACCACCTGACTATTTTGCAACCGGGAAAGATACGTCCTTCGCAAGCTAGGACGTACAAAAGCATAAAAGGGCGGTCGAAGTAAATGCTAAAATAGTATAACGGTTGCATAAACAATAGTTCGCGTGGGAAACGGACGCCTTAGGGCAGACAGGCGAATATGACGGACTACGACGGTAGGACGGGTAAGAAGGACGGCCGAAGTGTTGGGTATAGAAATGAGACTAATGTTGTCAATAGAAACTACAGTATCGAAACTAGTAGTTTCGGTTGAACTTTTGTTCAATCGAAACTACCTAGTTTCGATGCCTGTTTTTCAGGCCTGTTTGGTTGGAAAACAAGGCACATGAGGCCTCCTATATATAGTAGAATACCCATTAGGAGTGAGTGTGTCTGTAGAGGGAATCACCACCCCAGGGGGAGCTCACCCTGGGGTGAGACTAATTGTTAATGTATGATCGAGCGTTTATTTTCATTTCAATCAAAGAATCATATGTTTTATGCTTTCAATTATCTGTTCTTTTCATTTTCATATGTTTCTGTTCATGTATGTGATTCCCGCACCCGTCTCTACCATTTCTGATTCGAGAGTGATACCGGATCTAGAGATTCCGCCTCTCGATCCGGACTGTTTGATGGATTTCTCCGCAGATCTGTTCTTTCAGGTCTGCTCAGGACCTACAAGTGGTATCAGAGCCATGGTGGCTCTTATTGCTCTCGAATCTGCTCGAAAAACAGAGAAAAACCTTCCATTGAGACGTTAAACATGAAGAAATTGATGTGTAGCAGGTTCGTGACTGTTGTTCTACATTTCCACTGTCAAAATCTGAAGATGTAAGGCTTTTGAAGCATTTTTTAGACCTGGATTGGGGGTATCGAAGTAGCTGAAAGTTGAAGATGGTCAATCGTAACTATGTGGAGGCTGAACATTTTCTATCGAAACTACTGGTGTTGCCCTAAATCAGAAGTAGAAGACATCGAAACTAGGCTGTCGAAACTAGGCTATCGAAACTAGAGGGTATCGAAACTACTAGTTTCGGTTGAAGAATCTCCTATCGAAATTACTAGTTTCGATTGAAGAATCTCTCTATCGAAACTTCTTGTTTCGATACTGCCTCTATCGAAACTAGCCTTGTTTCGACTGAAGTAGAGCCTATCGAAACTACAGGCAGAACTGTCCAAGTACTTTCCAAAAAAAAAAAAAAGAGTTTTTTTGGAAATTTTCTTGGATAAATTTTTTAACAGGATATTGCATAGAAGGAGGGGAGTTTTGGAAGAAAACTTGGAGACAACCTTTTTCGGGTTTTCGAAAATTTCGTTTCTTCGGCAATATACATGATGTTCTGCCTGATTCAGCCGTAATTCCTCTGATTAAAGTTCAAGTTTGGGCAGCGGGTAACAAGTCAAGCATATTTGTCACAAACCGGATCATTAGTTGTTGATTACATGGTGATTCGATCCCTTATCTTTTGCCTAGAAATAGGAGGGTCTACACTTCAGGGGAGAATTACCATGAAAGACTTCAAATTATCAGCAGAGTTATGAAGATGCAAGACAAAGTGAGCCTTTGCTTGAAATTGACATTTTTTTAGGGGGAGAGAAGGCAAAAGTTGATCAAGTGTTCGTGAATGTCAAGAATCTTTGTAGAAAGATGGTTATTTACTGCTTAATACTTGGGATTCAAACCTTTATCAATTGCCTACAAGATAGGAGGGTCTACACTTGAGGGGGAGAATCACAACGAAAGGCTTTGGATAATCAGTCATTCTATGAAGACGAAAGACAGAGTCGGACAAGATTTGATAGCATCAGTCTAGAGGGAGATTGTTGGGTATAGAAATGAGACTGATGTTGTCAATAGAAACTACAGTATCGAAACTAGTAGTTTCGGTTGAACATTTGTTCAATCGAAACTACCTAGTTTCGATGCCTGTTTTTCAGGCCTGTTTGGCAGGTGGCTTGGAAAACAAGGCACATGAGGCCTCCTATATATAGTAGAATACCCATTAGGAGTGAGTGTGTCTGTAGAGGGAATCACCACCCTAGGGGGAGCTCACCCTGGGGTGAGACTAATTGTTAGTGTATGATCGAGCGTTTATTTTCATTTCAATCAAAGAATCATACGTTTTATGCTTTAAATTATCTGTTCTTTTCATTTTCATATGTTTCTGTTCGTGTATGTGATTCCCGCACCCGTCTCTACCATTTCTGATTCGAGAGTGATACCGGATCCAGAGATTCAGTCTCTCGATCCGGACTGTTTGATGGATTTCTCCGCAGATCTGTTCTTCCAGGTCTGCTCAGGACCTACACGAAGGTTGGCCAGACCAAAGTTAAGGCGGACGGTTTCTAGGACCGGACGAGTAAAAGGGCTACGACGGTAGCTCAAGGGCGTATGTCTTTGTGATATACGTACCGTAAGATGGGTTGATCACCCTTATGTGTATGACCAATGAAAGTTAAGGAAAGAAAAGGTGAATACATATCTATGTAATCACATAAGAATGAAGAAAGAAAAGTAAAAGCTATGAATACGTATTTGTAGAAATGTATGTATATAATTATGTATACTTATAAAGAAAAGAATGATCATACTTAATAGTTTTAAACTAGAACTCACCAGCGTTAGCTGACTTTTAGTATACATTTCAGGTACAGAAAGGAAGGGTCGTGCGAAGGCGTGAAGGTTACCCGGCACAAGACTGACATCCCATATTTATATATGTTAAGACAAATGTTATGTACTTAATTTTAAAAGACTTCCGTTGTTAAGTCATGTCATGTTACGTTATGTAATGACTGAATTCGAATGTTTTAAATTTAAGCTCAGTGATTATGACTATGTTTATGAGTAAATCCAACAAGTGAGGCCTCCCGGGTTTGGGGCCTTACAAGTTGGTATCAGAGCAATAGTTTGAGAGATTCAGACATCCCTAAATGTCTGGACTCAAACTGATTATGGGACCAACGCACGGATGTCAGTCATGGGTAACCAACGCCAATGCTAGCACGGTAAGTAAGTACTAGAGTTAATACACTTGGATAAGAATAGATACCTTAACTTAGAACAAATAGAAGTCAATGTCACAACCGATTTGAAGAGTTTTGAACCCGAAAAGCATTGTAAATTAGTAATCACAAACCGGTCACTATAATTAAAAATTTACCTTGTTCGTACTGTTCCAAACTATGATCTGAAGAAAATGACATTGATGTATTCCCTTTATGACCATCAGGAAACTAAGAACTATGGCTGGAGGAGGAAGAACAGGACGTCGAGGCGGTCGCACTGGCCGAGTCGGTAGGCCTCCACTGAATCCAAGACATCAAGAAGAAGAGGGTGTGCACACGGAAAACACAGAAAGCGTGCACCAAACTAATGTTACCCCAACTGGGGGCGACCATCAAGGGTCTCTACAGCTAGAACCCGAGGTCAGAGATGCTATTGCCCGTGAGGTCGTGCTCACTTTAAAGAGTGTGTTGCCTGACTTGCTGTCTGAAGCCTTAAAGAAAATCAAGGAAGACGACGAAGGTAACCACGAGGAAAAAGTATATGACAGCGACGGGGATGAAATAAAGATGGGATCAAGCAATAGGGGGTGCACTTATAAAGGTTTCAAGGACGGAGACCCACCCAAATTTGACGGGAACAAGGACTCGGTGGCCACCCTCGAGTGGGTCGAGAGGATGAACGCTGCCATCAACATCAGCGAGTGTCGACTAGACCAAGCTCTTAAGTACGTTGCTCATTCTTTCACCAACGAAGCACTAAGTTGGTGGAGGAACATTCAAAGAACTAAGTCACCCAATGCTATCAACAAGATGACGTGAGAAGACTTGAAAAAGCTCATAATTCAAAAGTTCTGCCCACATAATGAGATCGATCGTGTGGAGAACGAGTTCCTGAACTTCAAGGCTGGCAACAAGACTCATCGCCAGTATACATCAAGATTCAATGAACTAGCTCAACTAGTACCACACCTGGTGGAAACTGAAGATCGTTTGATCAAGTACTACGTTAAGGGATTGCCACAACGGGTCCGTGTTCATGTAAAAGCTAACCTACCCTCGACCTTCGAGTCGGTAGTGAATCTGAGAGGAATCGTCTACGACGATTATGTTGTGACACCCAGCATTTCAGGTCGATATCCACATTTCATAAACGCACGTTCATAATTATTATTTCCTGATATTTATTTTGACTAAGTAAAGTCAAGAAGTCTAGCAAAGGAGTTTATTCCAAGTTTAGTAAATCTTAAAGAATTACTAGAAAAAGTAAGCAGAATAACCCGACTAAATGCGAACGTAAATGGTTAAATAAAATAACCAGAAAAATATATATATATATATATATATGTTACACAAAATTTACGTTAAACCAAGATTTTAATAATTTCTTCAGCGAGCCATAAAATGGTTAAAAATCATAATACCGTGAAGAATCTAAACCGGATTAAATTACCCCTATAAAACTCTAATTGATACTAATACCATTCATAAATTAATACTTAAAAATAGTTATCATTAACCCTAAACTACTTTCTTGACTTTCTCGGTCGAGAGTCAGGGGAGCCATTCTCCCACTTGCAAATTCACTCAAATTCAGATAAAAACCATACCTTCTCAGTCGAAATCCCACGTATCATTTTCATAATTCTCTTTTTCTTACGGCAAACTCCCAATTCTCCTTCAAATCGAAGTCCAGTTTAAGGCAGAGATCCACCATAATTCAGTGTTATAAGGAGAATTCCAAGTGTTCCTGAAGAGAGCTTAGCAAAAGAATTCAAGACTATCTTCTCTGTTTATCTAGAAATCACCATTCTCTGTTTGAGGTAAAAACTCAATATTATCCATTTCATTTTCGTTAAAACCGTAACTAAACATACAAATCATTCAAACGCAAGTAAGATAACAAGAAAAATGTGTCAAATTCAAGATTTGAACATAAAAATATACAGGACAAATTCTGTCAATCAAAGTGCAGTAATCGAAACTAGGAGTTTCGATACCTGCTGATCGAAACTAGGAGTTTCGATGCCGATTAATCAATCGAAACTAGTAGTTTCGATACCTGTTGTTCAATCGAAACTGGGAGTTTCGATACCTATTCAATCGAAACTAGGAGTTTCGATACCTATTTACAATCGAAACTAAGTAGTTTCGATACCGATTGCCCAATCGAAACTAGGTAGTTTTGATACTATTCTTGCCAATCGAAACTAGGTAGTTTCGATACCTGTTTTGCTCAGTCGAAACTAGGAAGTTTCGACATCTGTTCTGTTTAATCGAAACTAAGAAAGTTTCGATACCTGTTCATCAGCCCCATGGAGCAGTAACCCAGAACTATTTTGATAACAAAACAAAGGTTGGAAAAACTAAAAAGATATTTAAAAACAAAAGCAATCAGATCTGCTAAGTCGGGTGAACAACTTGCGTTTAAGATGGGTAGTCTTAACGTGTATGTTATCCTTGTGTAATTAGGATACGGATAGGCGAATCTGCTGATATTCAAATATTTGCTAGCTTTCATATTGTCGAGGTGAGTTTCACTAATTCCCCTTTTTCTAAGTTTTGAAATGATTTGGGGTGGAAACATACTTGTAAAAGAATTTTCGTATGTAAATGAATGAAACTAATGATCTGACCGTATGTATGTATTGAGGGAACAATAGAGCGCTTAAAGTCCTCGGAATAAATTAGTAACCATTAGTTATGGATTTAGCCCGGGATTATATGAATAGTACTATTGGGGGTGACGCCTCCGGTCATGGTTAGTCGCGCTAACCAGGGGTCCAAATGGCCGAATGACCGCATATTGTCTTACTCGCAGAAAGGCGAGGTGAGGCACAGAAAGTTGGGGTTTGGTTACGGTCTCGTACATTACATACTATTTTGTATTCCTTGCAAGCTTACAAATGGGGTCAATAGATCGGATTAGTATTCTTATTCATTGGTAATACATACAAAAGAGTTCTGATCAGGGTAAAATGATCAGGTTTTGTACAAAAGAGTTCTGATCAGGGTAAAATGATCAGGTTTTATACAAAAGAGTTCTGATCAGGGTAAAAAGTGATCAGGTTTTGTACAAAAGAGTTCTAATCAGGGTAAAATGATCAGGTTTTATACAAAAGAGTTCTGATCAGGGTAAAATGATCAGGTTTTGTACAAAAGAGTTCTGATCAGGGTAAAATGATCAGGTTTTATACAAAAGAGTTCTGATTATGGTAAAATGATCAGGTTTTGTACAAAAGAGTTCTGATCAGGGTAAAATGATCAGGTTTTATACAAAAGAGTTCTGATCAGGGTAAAATGATCAGGTTTTGTACAAAAGAGTTCTGATCAGAGTAAAGTGATCAGGTTTAACAAAAGGGTTTTGATCAGGTTAAAATGATCAAGTTTAAACAAAAGAGTTCTGATCCGGCTAAAGTGATCAGGTTTTAAAGTAAAGAGTTCTGATCAGGTTAAAGTGATCAGGTTTAAACAAAAGAGTACTGATCAGGTCTAAGTAAAGAGTTTTGATCGGAAAATGATCAGATTTAAACATTGGGTTTATGATAACTCTTTATAATAACTTGTGAACTCACCAACCTCGTGTTGACAATTTTAAGTATGTTTTCAGGAAATTGAATGTGGTCATCAGGTTAGCAATGTAGGATACATGCATGCACGTGGATACGGCTTTTGGGAGGATTTCTCTTGTATAACTCATGGTCTTGAGTCATATTTGCGAAATATTAACCTTTTGTAAACTCAAGTTGATATTTTGTAATGTAAATATTTTAAACTCGATTATGTATCCAATTACATGTATGTGTTTGCGGTAATCATATGCTTTGGAAACCAGTGAACGTCGCGCCTCGCGTTTCCGCCCTGGCGGGGTGTGACAGAACTTGGTATCAGAGCCATTGATTATAGCGAACTAGGTGTCTAAAAATGGAACCTAGTCTATAATTTGAATGACTCACTAAAATGGTTTCATTGCATAAGCATTTCATAACCAGTCATCATGTCATGTGGATATTGTAGTCACAAGTATGCCGTCACATTCACACTCTGACCCCGTCTCTGACTCTGAATCCAACGAGGAACTTTCCGTCTCACGTCCCAAAAATCGAGTACAAGTTCGCAGCTCCACACCACCTAATGTTGCATTAGGAGAACCGTCTATCGTCTACCGAAAGAAAAGCGGAGGACCGATTAAAGTACAAAGTGCTAGGAAGAAGGTTCGACTTCCGCGCAAGAGAAACCTGGCAGCCCGTAACCCGAAAGATTTGGAGATCGATGAGGAAACATCTAGGAAACGACCCTATTACCATCCTACTGTGGGAACTATCCGTTGGATGCCTCGTGCTCTGGCACGATGGAGGGAGATGGAGAGCATCCCATCTACCTTTGAGCTCGGAGAGTCTTCCAACTCTCCAACACCCCTACCCCACACTGGGGAAGCCATGGAGCTCACAGTGCCTACATTAGTAGCACGCGTCCGTACGCACGAAGAGCGTCTTGATGATCTCCTAGATGATATTCGGGCACAGGGGGATGCAGCCATGCGCTTACGTCAAGGGCTCAGATCTCGAGTACAGACTCTGGAGGATAGCACCCGAGACATACAGGGTGCCACTGATTACCTCGAGTTGAGAGCTGATATGGACTGGCAGTTCACTCTCACGGTCCGAGACATGGTGGAGGCGCTGGAGGAGAGGACTTTGGCTGCAGAATTTGTGACAAGAGCTAGCTTTGTCATGGCAGGACTAGCCATGATGATTGGGTTGTACTCTCACTTCTTCTTTTAAACCTATTATGGGCGGGTTGTGCCCATAGCACATTATGTAGTTTAAAATTTTAGTACTGATGTGGTCATGTGAACCCATCCCTTTTGTATCCTTTTCTTTTGGAACAATGTACTATGTATGTTTTAACTATGTATGTGATGGTTTATGTTGTGATGATGGTTGTTTGCATTTGATGTTGTTGTATCCTTATGTCATGATCTATCATTATTAATATATAATGTTGTTTCTTTTTAATTGATATGTTAGAAAGAACGTCATGGCACCTAAGCGTGGGACACCCCGTAATACTACTGGTGACAACAACGAGACAATTTCTCCAAACATGGAACAACTCATAGCACAGCGAGTAGCTGCCGCCATAGAACAGTATGAAGCAAATCGAAATAGTGGCGGAGGAAACGGCAGCGGTGCCGGCGGAGGAGGTGCAGGAGGTAGCGGTACAGCAGGGGGGAGCGGTACAGCAGGAGGTTCCGGAGGTTCCGGAGGTAATAAAAATAATTAAGCCATAACACATAGTCATGGTCCGAATTAATGACGTTATGACTTGTGATCCTGCAGATGCTCCAAATAGGAAGTGCACCTACAAGGCCTTCCTATCCTGCAAACCCCGCAATTTTAATGGCACCGAGGGTGCAGTAGGACTAATGAGATGGATAGAACAGATGGAGTCAGTGATTGATATAAGTGAATACACAGCTGACTGCATGGTGAAGTATTCTACATGTACGCTCACTGATAAAGCTTTAACTTGGTGGAATACTCAAATGAAGACTTTGGGGAGAGAGACGGCGTACCAATTATCTTGGGAAGATTTGAAAAACATGATGATTGAGGAATACTGTCCTCGAAACGAATTGCAAAAGATTGAAACTGAGATGTGGAACCTACAGATGATAGGAGGTGATGTAGCGGGATACACCGACCGCTTCAATGAATTGGCACTTCTGGTACCGCATATGGTCACACCAGAACATAAGCGTGTTGAGAGGTATCTGTGGGGCCTTGCGCCTCAGATTCGTAGCATGGTAACATCATCTAATCCAATAGATGCCAAGAGTGCTATAACTTTAGCATTCAAACTAAAAGATGATGCAGTACGTAATGAATTGTTTGTGAGAAAGGAGAATGAGGAAGGTAGATCTGGGGAGAAAAGGAAATGGATGGGAAATTCAAGTAACAAATCTGGAAAACAAGAATTTAAGAAACAAGGAACTGTGAAGGCTTTTGCAGCCAACACAGTGGAAAGAAAGGAGTATGATAGGGGCCTACCGAGATGTAAGAGGTGTGGAAATCATCATGCCGGTGTTTGCATCAAGTGTGGAAAATGCGACAAGTTTGGTCACACCACTCAAGCTTGTCGAACTAACAACCGAATGGGGAGAATTAAACCGGGATGTTTCGTATGTGGTGACCTGAAACACTTCAAGAAGGATTGTCCCAAGTGGAAGAATCAGAACAACGCTCAGGCACCAGGGAGGGCATTTGTGATGGGTGCAAGGGACGCACGCCAGGACCCAAACATCGTCACTGGTACGTTCCCAATAAATAATCACTATGCCTCTGTACTTTTTGATTCGGGTGCGGATATGAGCTTTGTGTCGAATGATTTTAAATCCTTACTCGGTATTAAGGCCAGGAAACTAGATCAAAATTATACAATTGAATTAGCAAATGGGAAATTGATAGAAACCGGAGAGGTCATTAGGAGTTGTACTTTATGTTTAGAAAACCATACATTCAGTATAGACCTTCTACCCGTCGAACTAGGGAGTTTTGATGTTGTTATTGGCATGAATTGGTTAACAAAGAATCGTGCCGAGATCGTATGCTTCGAGAAGATTGTACGTATCCCACTAGCAAGCGGAGAAATTCTTTCAATTCAAGGCGAAAGGTGTAGAACGATGTTAAAGACGATAAACTGCATGAAAGCTCATAAGTATCTACGCAAGGGTTATTATGCATTCCTGGCTCACATCGTCGAGAAGAAACCCGAGGAACGAAGAATTGAAGACATACCAATCGTTAGAGATTACTCGGAGGTATTTCCCGAAGACTTACCAGGAATACCACCATCAAGACAAGTCGAGTTTCGGATCGACCTAGTACCAGGAGCCGTACCAGTTGCACGATCGCCGTATCGTCTAGCCCCTTCCGAGATGCAGGAACTGTCAAGCCAATTACAAGAATTACTTGACAAAGGTTTCATAAGACTGAGTTTCTCACCATGGGGAGCTCCGGTCCTGTTTGTAAAGAAAAAGGATGGAACCTTTAGAATGTGCATTGATTATCGAGAGTTGAACAAACTGACAATCAAAAACCGGTATCCTCTTCCTCGAATAGATGATTTGTTTGATCAACTTCAAGGTTCCAGTTTTTATTCTAAAATTGATCTACGGTCAGGGTATCATCAACTGAAAATTCAGGAAGAAGATATACCAAAAACGGCTTTTAGGACTCGTTACGGTCACTACGAGTTCCTAGTTATGCCATTTGGCTTGACTAATGCACCAGCCGTCTTCATGGATCTCATGAACCGCGTGTGCAGGCCGTACTTGGATAAATTCGTGATTGTGTTTATCGATGACATATTGATATATTCACGAACCAAGGAGGAACATGAACGTCATTTGAAATTAATCTTGGAACTACTCAGGAATGAGAAGCTTTATGCCAAATTCTCTAAGTGTGAGTTTTGGATACAAGAGGTTCACTTTCTCGGACATGTCATCAATAATAAAGGTATCCATGTGGATCCATCCAAGATTGAAGCTATCAAAAACTGGGAAGCACCAAGAACTCCGACTGAGGTGCGTCAATTTCTGGGTTTGGCAGGATATTACAGGCGATTTATCAAGAATTTTTCAAAGATAGCCTTGCCTTTGACCGCGTTAACTCAGAAGGATAAAAAGTTTGATTGGACTGATAAACAAGAATCAGCTTTTCAATTGCTGAAGCAAAAACTTTGCAGTACACCAATCCTATCCCTTCCTGAAGGAACTGACAATTTCATCGTGTACTGCGACGCATCACACCAAGGTCTGGGGTGTGTATTGATGCAGAGAGAAAAAGTCATAGCGTATGCATCCAGACAGCTAAAAGTACATGAGAAAAATTATACGACTCACGATCTGGAATTGGGTGCTGTCGTGTTTGCACTCAAGATTTGGAGACATTACTTATACGGTACAAAATGTACTATCTTTACAGACCACAAGAGTCTCCAGCACATCTTTAATCAGAAAGAACTCAACATGAGGCAACGTCATTGGGTAGAACTACTGAATGATTACGACTGTGATATCAAGTATCACCCTGGTAAGGCAAACGTCGTAGCAGATGCCTTGAGTCGTAAAGAACGGATTAAAACACTCCGTGTTCGTGCCCTAGAATTGACAATTCATACGAGTCTCACGACTCAAATCCGGATGGCACAACAAGAGGCAATCAAAGAAGAAAACATCCAGAATGAAGCTTTACGAGGAATGATAAATCAGTTGGAACCAAAGTCAGATGACACTTTATACTTCATGAATAGAATTTGGGTGCCATGTTTTGGTAACTTACGGGAGTTGGTTATGGACGAAGCCCACAAGTCCAGGTACTCCATTCACCCAGGTTCGGATAAAATGTATAAGGATCTGAAAGAACTCTACTGGTGGCCGAACATGAAAGGAGAAATTGCTATTTAAGTCGGTAAATGCCTGACATGTTCAAAAGTAAAGGCAGAACATCAGAAACCGTCGGGATTGTTACAACAACCCGAGATACCTCAATGGAAATGGGAACAGATTTCCATGGATTTCATTACAAAGTTACCCAAGACGTCGAGCGGGTATGATACTATATGGGTAATCGTCGATCGTCTGACGAAATCAGCTCATTTTCTACCTATCAAAGAGACGGATAAAACCGAGAAACTTGCAAGGCTTTATATCAAGGAAATTGTGGCTAGGCATGGAGTACCAATTTCTATTATCTCTGATAGAGACAGCAGATTCGTGTCTAGAATCTGGAAATCATTACAAGAAGCCATGGGCACACGTCTTGACATGAGCACGGCATATCACCCACAAACAGATGGTCAAAGTGAAAGAACCATTCAAACCTTAGAGGATATGCTCCGTGCGTGTGCAATTGACTTCGGTGGAAATTGGGATACTCATTTACCGCTAGCTGAGTTTTCATACAATAATAGTTACCACACCAGCATCAAAGCCGCTCCGTTTGAGGCTTTGTATGGTCGAAAATGTCGTTCACCACTTTGTTGGGCAGAAGTTGGTGACAAGCATTTAACCGGTCCTGAAGTTATTCAAGAGACCACAGACAAGATTTTCAAAATCAAGGATCGTCTGAAGGCCCCCCGTGACAGACAAAAGAGTTACGCGGATAACAGACGAAGACCTTTAGAATTCCAAGTAGGAGACAAAGTCATGTTAAAGGTCTCACCTTGGAAAGGAGTTGCAAGATTTGGCAACCGTGGCAAGCTTAACCCTAGATACGTTGGACCGTTTGAAATATTGGCTAGGGTTGGCCCTGTAGCTTACAAGCTCAAGTTGCCACAAGAACTAAGCAATGTACATGATACGTTTCATGTGTCAAATCTCAAGAAGTGCTTATCAGATGACACATTAATTATACCGCCTGATGAGATTCACATAGACGACAAGTTGCACTTCATTGAGGAACCTATGGAAGTCACAGATTGGAAGGTTCAGAGAACAAGGCGCAGCCGTGTTAAGCTGGTCAAGGTACGTTGGAATTCAAAGCGCGGCCCCGAGTATACGTGGGAGCGGGAAGATAAATTGAAATCCAAGTACCCGTCTTTGTTTACAAACAATTCAAGCCAGAGTGACAAGAACTGAATTTCGGGACGAAATTCTCTGTAACATGGGGAGAATGTGACACCCAGCATTTCAGGTCGATATCCACATTTCATAAACGCACGTTTATAATTATTATTTCCTGATATTTATTTTGACTAAGTAAAGTCAAGAAGTCTAGCAAAGGAGTTTATTCCAAGTCTAGTAAATCTTAAAGAATTACTAGAAAAAGTAAGCAGAATAACCCGACTAAATGCGAACGTAAATGGTTAAATAAAATAACCAGAAAAATATATATATATATATATATATATATATATATATATATATATGTTACACAAAATTTACGTTAAACCAAGATTTTAATAATTTCTTCAGCGAGCCATAAAATGGTTAAAAATCATAATACCGTGAAGAATCTAAACCGAATTAAATTACCCCTATAAAACTCTAATTGATACTAATACCATTCATAAATTAATACTTAAAAATAGTTATCATTAACCCTAAACTTCTTTCTTGACTTTCTCGGTCGAGAGTCAGGGGAGCCATTCTCCCACTTGCAAATTCACTCAAATTCAGATAAAAACCATACCTTCTCAGTCGAAATCCCACGTATCATTTTCATAATTCTCTTTTTCTTACGGCAAACTCCCAATTCTCCTTCAAATCGAAGTCCAGTTTAAGGCAGAGATCCACCATAATTCACTGTTATAAGGAGAATTTCAAGTGTTCCTGAAGAGAGCTTAGCAAAAGAATTCAAGACTATCTTCTCTGTTTCTCTAGAAATCACCATTCTCTGTTTGAGGTAAAAACTCAATATTATCCATTTCATTTTCGTTAAAACCGTAACTAAACATACAAATCATTCAAATGCAAGTAAGATAACAAGAAAAATGTGTCAAATTCAAGATTTGAACATAAAAATATACAGGACAAATTCTGCCAATCAAAGTGCAGTAATCGAAACTAGGAGTTTCGATACCTGCTGATCGAAACTAGGAGTTTCGATGCCGATTATTCAATCGAAACTAGTAGTTTCGATACCTGTTGTTCAATCGAAACTGGGAGTTTCGATACCTATTCAATCGAAACTAGGAGTTTCGATACCTATTTACAATCGAAACTAAGTAGTTTCGATACCGATTGCCCAATCGAAACTAGGTAGTTTCGATACTATTCTTGCCAATCGAAACTAGGTAGTTTCGATACCTGTTTTGCTCAGTCGAAACTAGGAAGTTTCGACATCTGTTCTGTTTAATCGAAACTAAGAAAGTTTCGATACCTGTTCATCAGCCCCATGGAGCAGTAACCCAGAACTATTTTGATAACAAAACAAAGGTTGGAAAAACTAAAAAGATATTTAAAAACAAAAGCAATCAGATCTGCTAAGTCGGGTGAACAACTTGCGTTTAAGACGGGTAGTCTTAACGTGTATGTTATCCTTGTGTAATTAGGATACGGATAGGCGAATCTGCTGATATTCAAATATTTGCTAGCTTTTATATTGTCGAGGTGAGTTTCACTAATTCCCCTTTTTCTAAGTTTTGAAATGATTTGGGGTGGAAACATACTTGTAAAAGAATTTTCGTATGTAAATGAATGAAACTAATGATCTGACCGTATGTATGTATTGAGGGAACAATAGAGCGCTTAAAGTCCTCGGAATAAATTAGTAACCATTAGTTATGGATTTAGCCCGGGATTATATGAATAGTACTATTGGGGGTGACGCCTCCGGTCATGGTTAGTCGCGCTAACCAGGGGTCCAAATGGCCGAATGACCGCATATTGTCTTACTCGCAGAAAGGAGAGGTGAGGCACAGAAAGTTGGGGTTTGGTTACGGTCTCGTACATTACATACTATTTTGTATTCCTTGCAAGCTTACAAATGGGGTCAATAGATCGGATTAGTATTCTTATTCATTGGTAATACATACAAAAGAGTTCTGATCAGGGTAAAATGATCAGGTTTTGTACAAAAGAGTTCTGATCAGGGTAAAATGATCAGGTTTTATACAAAAGAGTTCTGATCAGGGTAAAAAGTGATCAGGTTTTGTACAAAAGAGTTCTGATCAGGGTAAAATGATCAGGTTTTATACAAAAGAGTTCTGATCAGGGTAAAATGATCAGGTTTTGTACAAAAGAGTTCTGATCAGGGTAAAATGATCAAGTTTTATACAAAAGAGTTCTGATCAGGGTAAAATGATCAGGTTTTGTACAAAAGAGTTCTGATCAGGGTAAAATGATCAGGTTTTATACAAAAGAGTTCTGATCAGGGTAAAATGATCAGGTTTTGTACAAAAGAGTTCTGATCAGAGTAAAGTGATCAGGTTTAACAAAAGGGTTTTGATGAGGTTAAAATGATCAAGTTTAAACAAAAGAGTTCTGATCCGGCTAAAGTGATCAGGTTTTAAAGTAAAGAGTTCTGATCAGGTTAAAGTGATCAGGTTTAAACAAAAGAGTACTGATCAGGTTAAAGTGATCAGGTCTAAGTAAAGAGTTTTGACAGAAAATGATAAGATTTAAACATTGGGTTTATGATAACTCTTTATAATAACTTGTGAACTCACCAACCTCGTGTTGACAATTTTAAGTATGTTTTCAGGAAATTGAGCGTGGTCATCAGGTTAGCAATGTAGGATACATGCATGCACGTGGATACGGCTTTTGGGAGGATTTCTCTTGTATAACTCATGGTCTTGAGTCATATTTGCGAAATCTTAACCTTTTGTAAACTCAAGTTGATATTTTGTAATGTAAATATTTTAAACTCGATTATGTATCCAATTACATGTATGTGTTTGCAGTAATCATATGCTTTGGAAACCAGTGAACGTCGCGCCTCGCGTTTCCGCCCTGGCGGGGTGTGACAATGGGACCCACCAACAGAGACCCAAAAGAGAAAGTGGGAGAACCCGTCTAGAGGCACCGGAAGAGGGAACGCAACAACTGAAACTAAGAAGCCAAGGTCGGATGAATATGAAACATGCAAGAAATGTGGAAGGCAACATCTTGGCGAATGTAAAATCGGCATCACCACATGCTATAAGTGCGGGAAGCCGGGGGCACTTCTCTCGAGAATGTGTAAGAAACGTCAAGTTCCAAGTATGTGGATTGTTTGGACATCTGACAAAGAACTGCCGGAAGGCCGGCCAATCTGGTTCGAAAAAAGAGAGGGAAAAGGAACAGCCGCAGGCTAGGACTCGAGCCTATACACTGACTGAGGAAGAAGCAAGAGGAAACCCTGATGTTGTGTCAGGTACGTTTCTAGTAAATGATGAAAATGCTGCTATTTTATTTGACTCTGGTGCTAGTAAAAGCTTCATATCAAATGCATTTAGCCGTAAACTGGATTGCACTATCAACACCATAGTAAAGGCCTTTAGCGTACAAACTGCCGTGGGTAAAAATTCGGCAGTATTCCAAGTAACAGAGGATTGTATCATAGAAATAGAGGGCCATAAGTTTCCTTCTAGATTGTTTCTTCTCACCTTAGGAGGATTCGATATAGTATTGGGTATGGATTGGTTAGCTGCCAACGAAGCTCAAATCATATGTAAACGTAAGAGGATACACCTTAAAGCTCCTAGCGGCAGCCCAATTACGGTTTATGGGGATTGGAATTGCACGATGCCAAACATCATCTCGATGATCAAGGCTGAAAGTTACATGAGGCGCGGTTGCGAAGCTTATTTGGCATATGTTATTGATGATAGAAAGAAAATGAATGAACTCAAGAATGTACCCGTGGTGTGCAACTTTCCGGAAGTATTCCCTGAGGATCTACCTGGGTTACTACCCGATCGGGAAATAGAATTTCAGATTGACTTATTGTCAGGAGCTGAGCCCGTTGCCAAAGCCCCCTACCGATTGGCTCCATCAGAAATGAAAGAATTGATGTCTCAACTACAGGAATTAACAGAAAAAGGATTTATTAGACCGAGCATTTCACCATGGGGCGCTCCGGTACTATTTGTAAAGAAGAAAGACGGCAGCATGCGTATGTGCATTGACTACCGTGAACTGAACAAGAGGACAGTAAAGAACAAATACCCGCTGCCTAGAATAGATGACCTTTTCGATCAACTGCAAGGTGCGAGTTGGTTCTCAAAGATCGATCTTAGGTCGGGTTACCATCAGTTGAAAGTAAGAGAAGAAGACGTACCAAAGACCGCGTTTCGCACGCGTTATGGGCATTATGAGTTTCTCGTGATGTCCTTCGGATTGACCAACGCACCAGCAACATTCATGGATTTGATGAATAGAGTATGTCGACCAATGTTGGATCGATCAGTGATAGTTTTTATAGACGACATACTGGTATATTCGAAAAGCGAGGGTGATCACCACTGTCACCTAAGAGAGGTTCTGGAGGTGCTAAAACAGGAAAATTTGTACGCAAAATTCTCCAAATGCGCGTTCTGGCTTAGGGAAGTCCAATTCCTAGGTCATGTAATAAACCCAAACGGAATCATGGTGGATCCTGCAAAGATCGAGACAGTAAAGGAATGGAACGTCCCAAAGACACCAACGGAGATACGAAGTTTTCTGGGATTGGCAGGCTACTATCGAAGATTCATTCAAGATTTTTCAAGAATAGCCTTGCCACTTACTAAGTTGACACGGAAGGAAGTGAAGTATGAATGGGGTCAAACCCAAAACAACGCGTTTGAAGAACTTAAGGCACGATTAACCCAAGCTCCAGTCTTGACACTACCTGATAGAAATGAAGACTTGGTAGTCTACTCTGACGCTTCGGGTCAAGGTTTAGGCTGTGTACTTATGCAACGAGGAAAGGTAATTGCTTACGCTTCGCGACAACTAAAGATTCACGAGGTTAACTACCCAACTCACGATCTGGAGTTAGCGGCAGTAGTTTTCGCATTAAAAATATGGAGGCACTATCTGTATGGAGTTAAATGCACCATCTACTCCGATCATAAAAGCTTGAAGTACTTTTTCGAGCAAAAGGAATTAAATATGAGTCAAAGGAGGTGGTTAGAATTATTAAAGGACTATGATTGTGAGATACTGTACCATCCAGGCAAGGCAAACGTAGTAGCTGACGCCTTAAGCAGAAAGGAGCAATCTGATCCTATCCGGATCAAGGCGTGTCAGCTGATATTAACGCCAGATTTAATGAGTGAAATATCCAAGGCACAAGACGAAGCACTATTAGAAAGAAATATAAAACGGGAAAGAATAGTGGGACAACAAGGGAATTTTGATGCAAATGCATACGGTGTACGAACTAGGTTTGGCCGGATGTGGATACCTAAGATTGGCGAGCTTAGAGCCAAAATACTCGATGAGGCCCATAAGTCTCGTTACTCTATCCACCCCGGGACAAACAAAATGTATCAAGACTTGAAGAAAGAGTACTGGTGGCCTGGCATGAAGAATGATGTGACCGAGTACGTGAACAAGTGCCTAACGTGTTCACTAGTTAAGGCCGAGCACCAGAAACCATGCGGTAAAATGCAACCTTTACCAATACCGGAATAGAAGTGGGAGGAGATCACGATGGACTTCATTACCAAGCTACCGCGAATAGCTAAAGGCAATGATACCATTTGGGTGATCGTCGACCGCTTGACGAAAAGTGCTCACTTCTTGCCAATACGCGAGACTTCTTCGTCAGAGAAACTAGCAGAAGTTTTTATCAAGGAAATTGTGAGCAGACATGGTATGCTGTTGTCGATTGTGTCCGACAGGGATACTAGATTCACGTCAAGGTTTTGGAAGAAATTCAATGAAGCGATGGGCACTAGATTGAACATCAGCACAGCTTACCACCCTCAAACCGATGGTCAATCTGAAAGGACAATCCAGACCTTAGAGGGCATGCTCCGGGCTTGTATCATTGACTTCGGTGGGAGCTGGGACAGCCATCTACCATTGGCAGAATTCTCATATAACAACAGCTATCACTCAACGATTGGCATGCCGCCATTTGAGATGTTGTATGGAAGGAGATGTAGGACCCCGGTTTGTTGGGGCGAAATTGGACAGAAGGATTTTGCAAGTCTCGAAGTGGTCAAAGCTACTTCCGAGAAATTTGATCAAATCAAAGCTCGAATGAAAGCCGCAAAAGACAGACATAAATCATACGCAGATAAGAGAAGAAGGGAGTTAGAGTTTCAAGTCGGGGACATGGTACTATTAAAGGTATCACCATGGAAAGGAATCATCCGATTCAGAAAATGTGGCAAACTAAGTCCAAGGTTTGTCGGACCTTTCAAGATTTTAGCGAGAGTGGGTAAAGTTGCTTACAGACTCGACCTACCCGTTGAGCTTAGTGGAATGCACCCTACGTTCCACGTGTCGCACTTACGCAAGTGCCTAGCTGATGACACAGCTCACATACCTTACGACGAAATCGAAGTGGATAACAGTCTAAATTACGTAGAGGAACCAATAGCCATTCTTGACTGAGCTGAGAAACGACTACGCAATAAGTCAATCCCATTAGTAAAAGTACAATGGAAACACAGAAAGGGTTCAGAAGCTACTTGGGAAAAAGAAGATGAAATGAGAGGACTATATCCCCAGCTGTTTAACGATTAGCAGGTTTCGAGGACGAAACCTTTCTAAGGAGGGTAGACTTGTAACATCCAAAAAATAATAAAACGAATAAATATAGCGAGACCGGTGATTTAGTCGGAATATTTAAACAAAAGGGAGCGGGCTTGGACTCGGCTTCAATGGGCCGAGGGAAGCCCAGGTATATAAGAGGCAGGGCAGCCCTCTTCTCTGCTCATTCCCCACTCACGCAACTTCTAGAGAGAGAAAGTTGACGGATCGTCCCGGAATTTAAGGAGCACGTTACTGCTAAGCTCATGAGCAAAACCTCCAAATCAGAACCCCAATCCAGGTAACCATTCGACCCTAAAATGAGTTTTTGTTTAATTTGGGATTCTCGGGTTTTGGCTAAAAAGGTAACGATTTTGCGGATGAAACTTGAAAATGAGCTTAGGTATAGCATCTAGAATGAAAACCGAACGTTTTGATCTAAGAAAATTGAGATATTAACTCAATCAGACTCGCATGCAAAAACTTCAGATTTTTGGGGAAGACGATATGTGCAGACCCATCGAAACTACTTAGTTTCGATATGTGCAGACCCATCGAAACTACTCAGTTTCGATATGTGCAGACCCATCGAAACTACCAAGTTTCGACATAAGCAACCTATCGAAACTACCAAGTTTCGACATAAGCAACCTATCGAAACTACCAAGTTTGGACATAAGCAACCTATCGAAACTACTAAGTTTCGACATAAGCAACCTATCGAAACTACCAAGTTTCGATATAAGCAAATCCATCAAAACTACTAGGTTCAAGCATAGTAATGTCTAGTGTCATCTAGGAGCACTACCTTACGTGTATGACTTTATTATACAGATTGTGAGTGACATTAGTGACGCTCAGTAACCAGCTAAGTGTATCTCAGAAACTACTCGTCAGGTGAGTTCTATGTGCCCCCTTCTATGTTATGTGCAAACCTTATTAAATGTTTTGGGGCTGAAATGTATACACTAAATGAATAAATGATATGAATGCTAATGTGATCATACGTGATGTATTAATATATATTTTATATATATATAAGAGAAAGAATTATGAACAAAGAATGAAACGTATGTTTACAAAGAATGAAGGAAAGAATGGCATAACGTAAATAAACGAAATCTTGCTTTATAATTATTTAAATTGCATGTTATGAATGTATGTATACGTTATGGACGGAAACGAAGCTAACGGCTACTTCTGTAGACAGACGACCACGTGACTATTTTGCAACCGGGAAAGATACGTCCTTCGCAAGTTAGGACGTACAAAAAGCATAAAAGGGCGGTCTAAGTAAATGCTAAAATAGTATAACGGTTGCATAAACAATAGTTCGCGTGGGAAACGGATGCCTTAGGGCAGACGGGCGAATATGACGGACTACGACGGTAGGACGGGTAAGAAGGACGGCCGAAGGTTGGCCGGACCAAAGTTAAGGCGGACGGTTTCTAGGACCGGACGAGTAAAAGGGCTACGACGGTAGCTCAATGGCGTATGTCTTTGTGATATACGTACCGTAAGATGGGTTGATCACCCTTATGTGTATGACCAATGAAAGTTAAGGAAAGAAAAGGTGAATACATATCTACGTAATCACATAAGAATGAAGAAAAAAAAGTAAAAGCTATGAATACGTATTTGTAGAAATGTATGTATATAATTATGTATACTTATAAAGAAAAGAATGATCATACTTAATAGTTTTAAACTAGAACTCACCAGCGTTAGCTGACTTTTAGTATACATTTCAGGTACAGAAAGGAAGGGTCGTGCGAAGGCGTGAAGGTTACCCGGCACAAGACTGACATCCCATATTTATATATGTTAAGACAAATGTTATGTACTTAATTTTAAAAGACTTCCGTTGTTAAGTCATGTCATGTTACGTTATGTAATGAATGAATTCGAATGTTTTAAATTTAAGCTCAGTGATTATGACTATGTTTATGAGTAAATCCAACAAGTGAGGCCTCCCGGGTTTGGGGCCTTACAGTTGGTGTAAATTTGATGTAATGTAATTATTGGTTGTTGGGTCACCGGCCTGTCTTGGGTCGGTGGTGTGTGTTTTTATAGAAAGTTACCGTTTCAAAAAAAAACATAAAGCAAGAATCCCAATATAAGAGGATTCTGGAAAATAAAGTAATAAATGTTAAGGAAAATGTTCCTTAATTTGTCATGTTAAAACTTAACAATATGCAAACCTGTTTTATGTGTTAATCACAGTAAGAATCCTAAAATTGGGGTTTTTGAAAAATAAAAGCAACAAAAGTTAGGAATATAGGTTATAGCGCTCATTCACAAAACAATGTTAAAACTTAACAATGCAGAAACTTAATTTATGTGTTAAATTAAAGTAAGAATCCCACCTTAATTTAGGGGTTCTAAAAATAAAACAACAAAATTCAGAAAAATGTTCATGAATTTTTCATGTTAAAACTTAAGAGACACCTGTTTTATGTGTTAATCAAAGTAAGAATCCTAAATTGGGGTTTTTGATAAATAAAGCAACAAAAGTTAGGAATATAGGTTATAGCGCTCATTCACAAAACAAAACGATGTTAAAACTTAAGAATTCAAAAACTTAATTTATGTGTTAATTAAATCAAGAATCTCAATTTATTTCCAATTCCCTCGCTAAGCCAACCAAAATTTAAACTCCAATTCCATTAAATTCCTATGAATTCATGCCAACCAAGCATCCCTAAGCAGTTGCTATTAATAATATACAAATTAACTGCAGATCAAAAGGAAAAAAAGCCTTTATTCCAAATAAAAGACACCATCAAATAAAAGAAAATGGTATCTCTTTGGTATATGGCTCCATTCTATCTCTCATCTAGTATCAAAAGTTATCACAATTATCCTACTTGTTTGCTACAAACCATCATCATTATTCTTGGTTTATAGATTAAAACTATAACTTACTTCTGAACCAAGTCGGCCCCACTCACGTATCTGGCAACAAACGATATAAACCTGAATGGAGCACCGATGAGCGGAGCGTCTGTGATAGGCACCGGGTCGGAATCCTCGGGAACATAGATTGCTGATGTGGCAGCTGCGACATCTATCTCGTTTAATGAAATCTGCACAATTTCTCCAGACTCCATGCTTACGCGAGAAATTTGATTCAAATTTGAACCCTCTGAATGCATATGATTCACAAGTGTATCTGATGGGCCCATGTTGCTGACTGTGTCAGTTTCAGCTGATGAGAGCATTGAATCAGTTTCAGTAGTTGAAGTTTCATCCATGTCAGCAGCTTTGGAAATTTTGACTAACGGGTCAACAGGTTTAATAGGTGAAGATGATTGGGTTGTTGCAGTCTTTTGGTCAAGCTCCGTTTTTAAGACGTTGACCTGCAATTACATAGCATAATCACTGGAATTTTGTGACTATTGGGTCATGTTAACCTAAGCAGTTAATGCGGTAAAATATTGGATATCGGTCAAGGACCGATATTTGAGATATCGGTTATCGCGGTGAGATATCGGTGGGATATCGGTAACCATAAATTTATATAAAAATTATATATTAATCATCTGATTCAATAGTCATAGACTAGAAACATAAAATTTATGTATAAATTTTTAAATTTATAAATATAACATTACTTTTATGCTTTTTATGTATAAATTTATAAGTTTGAGGACCAGATATAAACTAATAAAAATGTAGAGGGGTTAAAAGTTAAAAAACCAAACTTAATAAACCCTAAATTCCTCCACCCCGTTCATTATACGCCGTTCCATCGTTCCCCCTCTGCTCCATCGTTCCCCCTCTGCCTCCACGCTCACCAGCTCCAAAATCAGATCGTTTGGGTTCAAAATCGTGGATTGCTGGGTTGGTTTCCCACAATGGAGACACAGGTGGTTCGATTATGCTTCAAAATAATGTAAGAATTCGTTCTACTTGCTCGATTTGGTCCGAACCGATAATATCGCTGATATCACCGATATTTAAGACTCATAATTTCGGCGATATATCGGTGATACCGGCCGATATTATCGGAACCGATATTATTACCGATATTAGAAACCGATATGGTGTTCTATGACCGATAACCGATATATCGGTGATATATCACCGATATATCGGCCGAGTTAACTGCATAGATGTTAACCAGCATGCGCTAAAATTAATTACCTTCTCAACTAAAATATCATTTTCAGAAAGCAATTTTGCAACAAGTGCTTGTGCAGATTCCAACTGTAAATTCATGCCCTCGTATGCAGTAATGTTCTACACCAAGAAAAGAAAAATATAACTGTTAGCAGATAGGATTTGTAACCAAACAAACAGCGTGTGTTAAAATATAACTGTCAGGGTTTGTAACCAGCGCGTGTTAAAATAAAAAGGAAAGAATTTAACTGACCCTTGTCCTTTCAGAAGATAAATGGGTAGCTACAGAATTTTCAAGATCCTGAATCTTTGACTGAAGATCAGAAACATGTTCTTTCAGCTGCTGATTTTGGTGGGAAATATTATTTGAAGTCGTTTCCAGCTCAATCACCTGCAAGGCTTTGTTTTATTTATTTTTTTCATATCAGATTAAATAAAACACGCATTTTAGAATGTACAGATGTGTATGTACTTGTGCATGTAATTTTGCATTGTCCTTGATCAAAGATGCAATTGTTTCTGCTGCAGAGTTCTACAACAAAAAAGAAATGCAGAGTAAAATGCATTTTAAACGAATTTGACGTCCTAAATCTTTTTATTCAAAAAATTAGATTATTATTAAAGTAATACTCCCTAGTCCCTACTTTCCAAATTTATTTTCCACCTCACCACTCTCATTTGTCTGAATATAACTGTCCACTTTGGCGATAATTTGCCAAGTTTTCCATTCTACCCATCATGCATCACAAAAATGCATTAATTGTACATTCTAAAAATGTGTTTTTCAAAAGAATAAAATTGGCATTCATATAACTAAAAACTACTTTAATTGTACAAATCTAAACCGAGTTTTTCCCCTTGTGGACAATTACTTTGGGACAGAGTAAATATAATTTTATAATCATATTTGACACGCTAATTATCCATAAAAAACAATTGAACAAAAGGTGTAGCGGGTCAACCCAACCCAATTCAACCTGCACACAATAATTACCCTTAATGACCCGAACTTCTATTTTCATGTTACATGACCCGCCCAATTTGCCACATATTTACAAGTAAAATAGGTGAGTATTGATGTATACAGTGAACTACCATCAAGAAAAGCGTACACAAGATAACATTAGTGATGCTCACCTCTCTTAGTGCCAAGTCAACCTTTTCTGTTTCCATCTGGATACGTTTTTCTTCGAAGCAAGCCTGCAAAGAAATTAAAAGGAAACAGACTTTTAAGAACCATGTGTGCCTTAAAGACACTTCAGATGTTCAAGCTTCGAGTTAAAAATAAAATGCTTGTTCAAACAATGTAACCATAAACTACTAAAGACTGAAGCAAAGTAACAACTACCTCCATTGATCGCAGAGCAGATGTTTCTTCAACCAACTGATTCAATTTTTCTTCACAAGCAGCCTGAATATAACACTCGTGTCAATCAAAATTATCCTAAGAAATATTTTTAATTGTCAAAATTCCAGAAAGACATAAGGTATGCTTACAATAATTAATATGAGAGGTCGTTTGAAGATAATTTATAAAGCATATGCTTACAATTATTAATCTCAACTCACCTCTTTTTGAAGCCAAGCGCATTTTTCTGTTTGTAACTGTGAAATTGTTGCCTCGAGCTCAGTCTGGTGATCAAAACACAAGTTCATCATGAGCGCTTGATTTGCCATCAGAAAATGGATCAACGAAAAAAAATCAAACAAATGCAGAAGAATGTACTTGAAAAACTATCTAGAATTACAGCTAAAAACTTGATCACAATTATTTTAGCTACTAAAGTCACCTCTTTATGATGCCATGAATTTCTTTCTTTCTGTGATTGTGAAATATTTCTCTCAAGATCAGCCTGTAAACATGTATCAACAAAAAACATAAGAATGATTTAAAGCAAGTTGAAAATAATAATAAGCATATGAACCTTTTAAATAATCAGATCAATTTCTAAAGGAAATCAGTCATTACCTCCCTTTGTACATGTATGTCCAATTGCTCTTGTAGTTCTTTGATTTTTTGTTCTAGGGAAGACTATAAACAGAAAATTATGAAGAAAAATATAAAATTACTAATTGCTACTAATCACATAATTCAGGAACATGTAAATGAATGCATAGAGCTTAAAACAAGTTTTTACCTCTCGGTTTAACCAATAGGACTTCTCAGCCTCAACTGAACGGGACTGTACAGCCAAAATTTCAAAGCAACAACAAATCAGGCTTCAGATAATAAGCATAATAAGCGCGCATAAATTAGTGCACATTCCCTGAAATATATGCACATATATAGGGGGTGCGGTCAATGCAAAACCAATTTTAAGTAAAGAATTACGAGAACCACAAGCACTTGTCCGCTGTGCAAGTTAGATATAGTGGGAGAGAGAAAGAGATGTGGTTATGCGGTTAAATAACCGCCTTATGTATCAAAGTTAAAGCAATAGGTATTTATGCAATTCCCGCATTTCTCTACTTAAAATTAGTTCTACATTGAACAGCCCTCTCTCCCTCTCTCTATGTATGTATATATATGATACAAAGATTATATTACAAGAAAATCTAGTTTGGCTATAAACAAACTTACAGTTTCAGCTCCACTGATGGACTCTCTATCTGAATCCACAACTGCTTGCTGCAGACCCCTTTTCGGCACATCCGAACCATCAGAATTCACGTTCTGATGATTCTTCTGATTTGCCGTATTTGCATGATTGTTATTTTCTGAAGTCAATTCCCCAACACCAGCAGTTGCACTTGTTTTTCCCTGCTTATTCTTCTTTTTCTTCCCTTTCTTCTTCTTGTCATGCTCCATAACTTCAAATTCAGAGATCACAACCAAAAAGGCAGTATTATGATTTATGGAACTATGTCTTTACCTGCATACAGCACAAACCATTAAGCGATCAAGCCCATATAAATTGCATCATAGTCGAACATATCCCAACTTTTATCAACAAACAAGATAAAATCCAAAGTAGTAAATGATACATTCATTTCAAAGTTCATATAATTATAAACAGATCATAGAACATATATATGCTAACTAGGAATTTTCGACACAGAAAATACCACCAACGTAAAAGTTTGAATATTCAATAATCCCAATCCCAATCCCAATCCCAATCCCAATCCCAAATTAGAAAATAAAAAGTTATAATTCTTAAAATACAAAAACAGCTTATTTTTTTATAAACGGCACCTAATCTACTCCTATTAGCTAAACCTGCACATTTGGTGAGGAGAATACACCATCTACCACCAGGATGCCCACATGAGGACAATACCAAAAACAGATTGATTGACAACATGTTTATTTACCACCAAGATCAAGATGTCCCCTAGGCGCAACACGACCTCGCGTATGGAAAGCGGTGCGCTTTTGCGCTTTGCGTCACGGTTTTAGACCCTGTCGCCTCGCTTCTCGCTTTTTAAAACCATTTTTTGTTAGATAGACAGGAATCCATGATAGAAGGGGATAACTTGTTACTCTCTGTAGTCAATATGATTCAGTCAAACCTATTTTCATGGCATATATGCACTATATGTTCATAACAACTTCGAATCAAACTGAGTTAGCTAATCAGTTCATTGCACAGAGAATTCAATCAGCCAATTAAACACAGACTCATAAAACTGTAACGAGTAACCCTAAATTTCTAACTTGACAGGCATGTAAACGTAGACTAACGACCAAACAGATTGATATAGCAGTTTCTTCAATGCATTGCAAATTTAACATCATACATTGCGTTTACCTAATTGTAATAGCACGAAATCGAAATCAGAAAACAGTACGATATGGAAAAATGTATGTATAGAAATAGAACACTTCTGCGTGCAATCAACGGAAGAGACGATGCGTGAATCGCAGTTGCATAAGAAAACAGAAGAATGAAAATTAGGTATACCTACCTACGTGCGGATCTGAATAGCCGATTTGAAAATATATAGTTTTATTGTATTTTAGGGTTCTTGGAAGGTGATTGTGAATTGTTTAAGGAAGATATGCCCTTTTGCCTGTGAATGGTTGATGGTTTTGTTTGCGAAATGGTGAGCATAAAAACACATTAACCAAACCGGACTGAAACCGGAAAAAAAAAAAAAAAAAAAAAAAAAAAAACCGAATATGAATTTGATTATTCGGTTAATTTTTAGCGTAATCGAATTACTAATATGGTTATTTGGTTTGGTTAACGGTTATACAGATTATGAATTTGGTTATAACCAATTAAATCATAAGGTTGTATTTTTTTACTTTTTTAATGTTTAGTTTAGTTTTATATTGGCATATTTACTTTATAAGCCAAATTTCATTTGACCCAATCCATATCCATTTATCCATCAAAGTTATGTTATTTGAATATGATGTTGTTTCGAATAATAAATTGAAACGAACAAAAATTTCAATTTGGTTCGATAATTCAGTTATAACTGAAAACCGAACTGAATCTTTAATTTGGTTATTCGGTTCAGGTAAGCTATATTTGAATTCGGTTATGTTCGGTTAACGGTTAAGACTAAAAAAATCTTAATTGAATTAACCGTTAACTGAACCGATCATAGGAATGATGCTACTTACCACATATCCGTGTTTTTCGATATATCAATTCCGGTTATAAATTTTAAATCCTTTGTAACCCACCTATTTCAAATTCTAATGAACGTATCATTTCCAAACCCTTACCCGTATTATTAAACTTGATTCTTATTAAAGCTAATTCCTAAAATAATAAATACAAAATAATTAGATTATATATATATATATACCTAAATATATGTGTATATATGTATTCTACAAGAATAGATAGGAACTTTATAAGTTTATATTTATTATTGTGTAAATAATAAACTAATAAATTGTAAATACTTAAACTTGTAAATTAACGACCCTATAAATCATAGAACTTATTGGATTTTATAAAGATAGAACATATTTATAAGCCCAGGGGCTAAACTGTCAATTCCCGAAACACGTTTTAAACTAAAACTTAAGTTTGGGCATAAAATGATAAAGGCTTGAAACCTCGGGGGCTGCTGTGTAATTAACCCAAACATCCAGAGGCTCAACCGGTCGCGAGTTCGATCCCGGCTAAGCCCGACTTCCCCCGTCCTTGCTCAAAATCGTGATTCCGGCCAAGTTCATTGCACCTCGAGCCTCCCTACGGACGTGCGACCCAAGCCCGAGGTGTATCGAAGCTCGGTTCCACCTTTAACAGACGAGTGATTCGACTTTAAACCCGTTAAACACAACTACCATCTTCTCAACTGTACGCGCATTAAAACCTGAAATTGATTATAAATACCGGTTGTGGAGATTAGAGGTGCTCATAAAAACCGGTTTGGATTTTCAAACCGATCCAAACCCGGTAATCGGTTCAACCAAAACCGGTTTACGGTAAACCGGTCTAAACCCGATTCTAACCGTCGGTTCAGAACCGGTTTGGACTTCTTTGTGGAAAATCGGTTCATACCCGGTTTGTATGAACCGGTTCGTAATACCCGGTTATTAAACCGGTTTAGGAGCTCTCATACACAAACTCCATTGCATGCTTGATCAGGTACAAAACCCCATTTTAGTATAGTTCCTTCACAACACAGAAGGAGGCTAGAAACAGATCTGAACAAGTCATTCCTTGAAGCGAGAGAGATGTGGATTTCCTTGAAGGTGAAAAGTGGAAATGGAATACCAAAGAGGCAAGTACTTGTTCTGACACCCCTTTATTACTTTGTTGACCCAGCTAACACTCCACCTCAATAATAACTAAATATTTAACCCAAGTAACACTCCACCCCAACAATAAATAAATGTTTCGCATGAGGTCTGCCACATTAGATTTTTTGGAGTCCCTAGGTCTTTCTCCATTTAATATTAGCTAAATATTTGAAGTTCTCAAGTCTGCCTCTAATTAATATTGGCTGAATATTTGGAGTTCCGAGATCTCCCTCCATTTAATATTTGTATTTTTCTTGAAAATTTAATCTTGCTATATACCTCTCTTGAATGATCAATGCTTCTTTTTCTGAGTGAGATAACCGTTGGGGTTCCCATGTTTCTCCCTCTCATTTAATATTGGCCGAATATTTCGAGTTCCCAGGTTTCTCCCTCCCATTTATTGATTTTTTTTTGATTTTTTTAGAAAAAACCGGTTTAAGACCCAAACCGGTCTGTAACCGGCCCGGACCGGTTTAATAGGGTTGGGTATTTCATGCTTGTAAACCGGTTTAGAGGCAAACCGGTTTTGACTAGAAATTGACCAAACCGATCCGGTCCGGTTCTGTTCAAAAAAACTGCTTTGTGCACCTCTAGTTGTAACTCTTGAACGACACCACACACTAACTCCCTCAACTATCAATTGCATCAATTCGTACCTGCATTTGCTCGTTTGAATCCTTGGACAGCCGATATCGAACCCAAACCGTTCTCCCTTAATTCGTTACGTATACAGGTAATTCTTAAGGCCATCATCATCGTTTTCGTTCATAGATCGAAAGCCCTCTATCAATTTATATTGACATAGAGTAAATCGATTCGTATTTAGGGTTTTTAATTCTAGGGTTCATACGAGAAATTAGGGGCAAATTGGGATTGTGTTTAAGGATTTGTTTTTCCAGATTATAATCCAACGAGGCCCGTAGTCGGGTGGTTTGTGCATGTGTGTGTTGGCTCCGGCGGCCCGGGTTCGAATCCGGCCAGCCTGAGTTTTGAACTTTCATTTTTTAATACCTTTTAATCAGATTTAATTTTTCTAAATATTTTTATAAAATTTGATATACTTTTAGAAACTTAAAACTAAATTTTATTTATACTATTGTTTCCAGAAAACATTTTAATTAATTAAAAACTTAGTTAAAACTTATTTAATCTTTAATGTTAAATACTTAATTACTCCAAACATATATAAGCCTTATAAAATAATCTAGAACTATTTTATAAAATCAGAAAACTTAATTTACTATTAAATTCCTATAATAAATGGATTTTTTTTTTGACTTTGGATTAATTACACAATTACCAGACGTGGTATTACACAATGAACTTGTATTACACAATTACCTGACTAGTTACAAAATGAGCTGGAAAACGTAAAATACAATGATAAATACATATAACATAATGAACTTGTATTACACATTGACCTAACTAATTACACAATGAGCTGGAAAACGTAAAAAAAAATTGTTTTTGTTTATAACGACACTATGCTCGTTTTAAAGATTAAAAAACGCTCATTTTTATGGTGTAATTTTTTTTGAAAAAATAATGTCGTATGTAAAAGTTATGAACGTTTTAAAATGAGGGGGAACTTGATAAAAAGTTAACAAATGTGGCAAAGGCTAAAATACCCTTCTAACAATTTTGTTTTCCTACAATTTAATCTCAACCATTAAATATTTTCTACAATTTGATCTAATGGTCATAAATCTTTCTCCCCTTTTTTAGAATTAAAATCATTTTTACCTGAACCTAATCCTACTACAAGTTATTCTAAATGTTTAAAACATTTTAGATAATTTTAATGGATTATGATTAATCATTTTTAATAAAAAGGTATCTAAATAATTATCTCTAATAAATATATATACTTTTTTTTATAATTATTATCTATGCTTAATAGTTATTTATTTATTTAGATAATTATTATTTATCCGTAATAATAACTATTCATTCTCTTAGATAACTATTATTTATTCTAAATAAATATTTAACTCTTTTAAAATATTTATTTATTCTTTACTTAATAAATAGTTAATGATACATGGAAAACTATTTAAGATTGTTATTTAACATGTAGACAATAATTATTTAACAATCAAACTTAATAAATCTTATAATCCTTATTTAAAACTTGCTATAACTCAAACACTATAACACAATCATCCCCACCTTTCCATTTAAAACCCTAGCAAATCTTAAGATCCTAGATCCTTGTCATAAACTTTTGGGATCAACTTTTAAACTCTAGACCATGTTATTATGCTTGTTGTGAGGATATACTTCTCTCAAAGCTTTGTTACTCTTAAACTTTATTGGACACTCCTTATCAATCCATGTGGGTATACTTAGCCCCTTTTGTTTTGTTTTGATTTATAAACTTGGGGTGTCACATGTATCAAACTTTTAAACTTATACAATTCAAACACAACTATGTGTGTATGCTTTCTATGTGTTATATGCTTTTGAGACTTGTCTGCTTAAATTAAACTTAAAACTAGCATGTTCATTAACTTTGGCCGAGCCTACAGTGACAATGATAGATCTATTGTATTTAACCAATCCACCTAGATTGATTGACCATTCGGGGGGAGCCCATGATGATTGTTGCTGGATTTAAAACTTAAACTTTTAAGGGTAACATTCGGGTTATGCCTAAACTTGGTTGGAGGTTTAAAATGCACAATGTTTAACTCGCTTGTTCTCACATTTATACTCAGATGCATTGACATAGTGAATTGTAAACTTTTAAAGACTTTGTTAAACGGTGTCAAAACCTTTGTATCTCACAAACTATTTTTAGTTGACAGTTTACTTAACATGTTTTAGGTGCTCAAGTTTGAGGCTTATCTTGTGAACACATAGGATGCTTGGACTTGGAATATCTTTCAATTTAAACATGTGTTATCGTTATGTTGTTGAACAATATGTTACTTTTTATTATGTTTGAACTTTGAAAATCCATTAATGCAATATTTAAACTTTATTAGTTAACCTTGTGCTTTTGAACAACCGTGTCCGCCCCGACGTATAATCCGCCGTCGGTTGGGGTGTGACAGTTTGTTTCATGGTTTACATTATAAAATATAACTAGATGGTTATACCCGCGCTCTGTGGCGGGTGTCGGACCCATCGTTAATAAAATTTAAACGCAAAACATAAGCATAATTAATTTTAATAAAAAAGAAACATACAACTAAATAATAAAAAGGAAAAAAAACAAAATAAAAAATTACTGGTTCGAGTCGTCGAAAACAATAAAATCGAATACCGATACGGGTTCCGATAACACCAATACCGACAATGATATTGTTTGATCATAATAGGTTTGACTCATCACAGTACCACTGTAACGAACCAAAATCCAAAATATAATGTTATTTTCCTAAAATAATATTATAGGGGTGAAGTATTTAGATGTAAAGGAGCGTTCTTGACTTTGTGGTAAAAAAGGGTCAATAATGGAACTCAAGGGGTTGTTTTGTAACATTTACAAAACATATTTGTATAGTGGGGGGGGGGGAGATGTCTTGTTCAAGAAACGTAAATCTGGAGGTTTGCATGTGAGATTAAAAGGATTTGGTGGACTCATCTTCTTCTAATTATCATGTAAGCACCTCCTACACCTCTTGATTCTCCATATTTGATGTTCTTGGTGTTCATTGAGGAAAATCAAATGTTGGGGTTGAATTGGATGATTAAATGGTAGGAAATTTGTTAAAAGTAATAATCTAGCTTGATTACAAGTAATGCGAGCTAGATAACATCATCTAAACGTCTAATTTGATGATTCAAGAATAAGGGTTCTTGAGGGTGAAGTAGGGGTTTTAATCCTAGTGATGTTTAAATGATGAATTGATGTTGGATAAATGTCTATGGTGTTAATTGACACATTTCATGTAAGAAACCTCATCAATTTCATGATTTAAAAGTTAGGGTTCTTGACGACCAAAATTGAGGGTTTTTTGGAGTTCTCTTCATCTTCGAAGCTTCAAGTAAGTATCATTTCTTCTCTAACATCCATTGATTTTGTTCTTGAAGGGTGTTAGGTGAGAAACCCTAACTTTCATAAACTAGAGTTTTTAAACGGTTAATTCTTGATTAGAAATGCTAACCTAGCTTTTTTAAAGTTAAAGGTTGAAGATTTACATGATTTTAACATCCAATTTGGGGTTTTGATTTTAGGGTTCTTGGTGGATAAATAAGGAGGGTTTGATTTTGGATATTAAAACGGGATGTTAAGGGTTGTGGGGTAGTTTATGTTGTCATTAGACACAAAATCAAATGAAAACCCTAAACAATTTGGTGAACTAAGGATCTGGAGATTTGGATGAAAGATGGATCAAACCATAACGGGTCAAATGGGTTGATTATTGATACTAATGGTGATTGTGGGAGTTTGAGGTTTGGTTCAATTTGAATTGATCAAATTGAGTAGAGGTGTAAATCATTAAGTCAAAAGTGTGTGTATGAATCTAATTTGGTGGTTGTATTGGGATCTATATATTTCTAAACAAGGTGTAAATGTTTAGGTAATTGGTATTAAAAAGTTTGAAGAGCAACTGGGATCATTTAAAGCTAAAGGTAAGTGTTTCACACTTAATTAGTATTTGGTAGTTGGTTTATTACACATGACATTTTGTATGATTATGTGTTTCTTTAATATTATGGTTGTTCTTACACATACTTAAGATAATTGATTATATGTCTGGTGTTTTTTATTGTGTGTGTTGTTTGCAAACATTGGGGTATTTTCTTGAAGTAATTGACTTTATGGGTGTTAATCTTCAATCTTTGACTTTACGAGTGTTAATCTTGAAGCTTTGAATTCATGGGTGTTAATCTTGAAGTTTTGACCTAATGAGTGTTAAACAAGACTTAAGTCTCATGAATTGTTGTATGTTTACCCGATGGGATTGTAATTTGGATGGGGAACAAGTATGAGGTGTTTAAGTACTTGTTGTACGTTAGTTATTGCAGAAAACTTTGAAAATTTGAATGCTTGGGGTTCTGTTTAGGTGGAAATCAGCCAAAGGTTGAATTGTTGCAGGTGGGGCGTAGTCTATGCCATGGACTTCTATGCTACGCTGATTTTGGATATTTTTGCTTATTATTCAGGTTTTTCCCTTGGGGGTCTTAGGGCATGTTTACACCTTCCTAACTTGATATTTGGGGTGTATACAGTGTATGTAAAGCTCCAGTTTTAAGCTCGGGTCCCCAAGATGCTCGGATTGAAGATTCTCATGTGATCTTAGATTTGTTTTGAAATGTTTTGAGTTATACCTTCTTATGAGGATTTAAAATTTGTACTTGGATATTTATCATTGACTTTTGAATTGTGATGTAACTAGTTTTTACCCCCGCTCTTCGCGGCGGGAGTCTAGTCGTTATTGGTTTGACTTATTTGCGTGGATAAAACTTACATCGAATCTGAAAACACCCTACTTATTTTACTTATTTTATCAGAGTTTTATATTGCGAAAAACGGTCCCAGTTTATCAAAAAACTTGCCATAAATGGCTATGGTAACTTTTTATTATAATATTATTGTTTTTACAAAAGATAATATAATTACATCATCCTATATAGGGATTTTCCAACTCCGAGTAGCCACGTCATCAGGAAGCCTTATTCCATGTACTTCTTTCCTGCAGTGTTTGAAAAACATTTTTTAATTAGCTTATGCTATGTAAATACACTGCATCGTTCATTTTATTATGAACCCTTTAGGTTCTTATTATTGTTCAAGTTTCCTAGGCTCTCGGCGCCCCCGTGACCATCTCTAGACGTACCTCCGGTCACGTCATTCGTATATTTTATGGGTTTGCTAACCCCCTCGCAACCATCTTAGGTTGTACCTCCGGTCCAAGTCAAGGTTCTTATACTCGTCAGTATAGACCCCTTGAATTTGTCACGAAGACTTATTCATTCCTCAGCCCCGTAGGCCTATAGTTTCCTTTTCTTTTCTTTTTATTATTGAGATCCACCTTATAGGTCGGGTATCTCATTTCATTTGGGACCTTGAGTATCTTTGACTCACAGCCTCCTAAATGTATCAAGCATTTGTTTTTATTTCATGTATATACTTGATTTATCCCCAACCAGTCATCGCCTTAAAACTTCATAACGGTTTCTCCACGATGCACTAAAAGGGTTTATATATAGGAAGTACCAGCGGCGTATCCACCACCCATTTAACACCTCGTGAGTACTTCGTTATTCCATTTTAGGGTTTAGACTCGTTGCATGATACTTATTCATGTTTGCACGTATCATCATGCATTCACGTATTCATCAGGCATTTCACGTATTCATATTCATCACGTATTCGTATTCATTATGCATGATATACTTTCATCTTATATTCGTATTCGTCATATATTGTAAACTGGGGTGATTTTCCTTCAAGAGCAGTACCTCCAACAGAGATGTTCCCAGGAAAGAGTGGCGGGTCTAGGAGAGATTTATACACCACTCTTTCTTTAGACAGAACATTCTGTTTGTCAGATAACTATATACGGTTAGATGTTCTCCCGTACGTTTACTATATTTCATCATTATTTATTAGTCTATACCCCTAAACATTCATAATGGTTTCACCACGAAATATCAAGAGGTTTATATATAGGAAGTACAAACGGCGTATCCACCACCCCTTGGATACGTCGTGACTACTCCATTATTCTCGTTTAGTGTTTAGACTAATCCGTCATTACCCCGTACCCTCGTCATATCACATAACACATACCACGTATCATTTTAAACACATAATTCACGTATTTGTGTCTAGGGTAAGGGTCCAGTGTACTTACATTATCCTCGGGTAGTTCCTAAGTTCGTTCCTTGCTTTTAAACGTTTCTCTGAACTCGAACCACACTCGTAGCGCACCGCACTCATACTTAAACGTGCCGCAATAGCTCCTTAACCCTTTTTCAGATAGTGTGTATGTATGGTGTTTAGTGTGTGTGTTGTTGTTTCATTTGAACGACAAATGCTTTCTTATTTATAGGCTGAAACTGCGCCCATGTCAGACCGACGTTTAAAACCATATCGGTCCGACGTCCGTATGTCGAACCGACGTCTAAAACCATATCGGTCCGACTTGGAGCTGAGCCATCAAACACGCGTCACGGCCTCTTGATTTGCTTCAGCAACACATGTCACACCGTTATGCTTAGGATATCGGTCCGACATACCTTATTTTCATATTCTAGTCATCGAAACACCATATTTTCATATATTATGGCTCCCGTAACTCATTTTCTAGCCCGATATATGCTTATGCGAAGTTTTGGGCTATTTCCGGGCGAATAGTCTTCTAGTTTCGAACCCGGTTGGGTTCTTTGTCCACGTTTCTCAACCGACACGTGTCCCATCTTATGTTTAGGAGTTTTGGGGATGTTACAGAATTGCAGTCTCGTTATAGCGTACGATACCGAAGAAACACTCGAATTGCAATACAACTCAGTCTTCAATAAAATTTAAACCAGAACGTTGACAATTTTTTAAAGAAAACCACGCATTCCATTATTTAAAAAAAATTAACGAACGAAAGTTATCATAGAAAACGGTGTCGGGCCCATCCTTAATAAAATTTAAACGAAAACGTAGGCGTAACGGTAAAATTAATGTTAGTAGAAAAGAAACATAAAAATAAGTCTATCTCTACTATATAATAAATAAAAATCCTTTATGCCACGTGTCGCGTTCACACCTCTTCTCACAATTTTTTTCTCGCCTCTCTCTTTTATTAAATGCACATATTTTTTTTTAATAATGATTTATATTTAAAAAAAATATTAATTATACTAATATAACACATTTATTTTAAATTATCTATTATTTTAAGAAACTTTGAAACTTAATTATTTTTTTAACTAAATAGTGATGTAAGTCAAATTATATTAAATAGAAATTAATGTATTCAAACCGTGTAATATAATGGTTTTAAAAAATATAAACTTTTTATTACTAAGTATATAACATTACATTTTATTAACCCATGTAATACACGGGTTTTTTAAAATACAAATTTTTATTACTAAGTATATAATACTATATTTTATCAACCCGTGTAACACACAGGATTTTAACCTAGTAATAATAATAAAGGGGAAAAAACAAATAAAAAAAATTATCGGTTTGGGTCGTCGAATACCATAAGGCGAATACTGATACGGATTCCGATAATACCAATATCGACAATGATGTTGTTCGCCCATAATAGGTTCGGCTCGTCACGGTACAACAACGCTAACGACACTCGCTATAGACAACGATAAAAAAATCGATTTTGAATACAACTCCGTGTTAAAAAAAAAATTATATCGGAACATTGACAAAAAACTACAAACATCAACGCACTCTAACGAACGAAAGTTATTAAAGGAAAACGAAATTAATAGAAAATGAAACGGGCTAAAAATGTTACCTCGACGCGTAGCGGCAGACGAGCGCCACGACACGTTAAACAACTGACATTAAACGACTTCAAACTTTATAAAAAAGGAGGAAGTTAAACCGTAAAATAAATCAAAGTGACTTCGAAACTTTATAAAAAAACTAAACCGTTAAATAAATCAATTTTTTTGAAGAGTCACACACGTTGCATCGTGCTAACTCACATGTAGCGGAACGTTTAAAACACGTAATACATAAAAAATCGAAACATTTAATAGAGTGCTGATAATATTAAAAATACATATAAAAAATGAAACCAATAAAACAGTTCGCATGTACGAAATAAATAAACTTACTTGATATTTTATATAAGAGAACAAAGAGTTTGCGATTTTTCAAAAGAAAGAAAAAATAAATTAAACGATAACTTATTTAGAGGCTTAAAAACAAGTATGTGATAATATAATCATGATGAATAATATGATATTTTTTTTATAAAAGATGGATGTTTTTGGACTTTTATTTGAATAATTGTACGAAGTCGAATCCTTTTTTTTATTTAAGAGATGTTTTCCTACATAAAACACCACAAGTTTGAGGAAGATTTGAGCTTATTTATAAAATGAAGGGGGTAATTTATTTATTTTTTTTAAATGAGAGAAGAAAGTGGATGTTGTGATGATATCAGCAATGCAACGCAAACTTGTACTGGATGCATATTTGGTTTGGTATATTGCTTTTGTAAGTATTTAAATTTGAGAATTGTTTTGCCATGACTTTAATTTAATCTTTAAAAGTGGTTCCCAACGCTTCTTCACGCTTAACGAGATGCGCCAACCTCGGGATGCTTTACTCCTAACCCCACAAGGTTCCGAGACGGAGCTTAACCTGAGTCTCAGTAAAGAACGGCGATGACCTATTTTAAATGGGACATATCATTCGCATAGATTTTGAAGTTATGCAAGTAAAATAATTTTAAGAAAGAAAAGCATTTAAAAGTATTAATATTTAATTTAATACATATGACTTTTTCAACATATATAATTTATGTAGCAAGAGTACATATTTATTACTATACATACATATATTTTCGCACTTCGAATATATCGTTGTGAATGACTTATTTTTATTTATGTTTTGGTATAAGTATTACCAATAATCGAATCGAACTGGTATACGTTTCGACATAAATTTTATTCAAAACGAGTCAATATAACATATTTTTTCAGTTACGTTTTTGTGTTTCTTAATGCCCATTTTTACAATGATTTGACTTTTTCTAAATTTCAGAACGTAACGTTTTTTCATTGTATTGCCATTAAACGATTCAAATCACATTTTGGATTAAGACACTCCTAGATATTTTAATGCAGGCGCGAACAAATGGCTCAAGAAACTCACAGTTTTATTCAAAGACTTTACAAACCGAAAGCTTTGGTTGGTAAGCTTCACGCTTACAATTCGTTAACAGTTCATCCATCAACTACCCTCAACAATAAACATAATCCCTATTTATACTAAATATTTCAATAGCTAAAATAGGTAACAAAATATTCTAAAAAAAAAGAAACAAATAATTTTATATAACTAATAAATCATCCATGTCTTCTAACTTGTTCCACACTCCAAGCTTCCTTCCTCCACGTGGGTCGTTGATCGGGTCGGGTCAGATTAATGGATCAGATGCTCCTGCATCATACTCCCCGGGTTGAAAAAAAAAAAGACTCGCCCACAAGTCTTGTACAACTTTTGGTTTACAAATCCATGCAATAGCGCGGTTTCGATTTGTCTTTCTTAATCACAAAATAAACCAAACAAAAAGGTTTATCTCAGTCCCACTACCCACCAAAAACCACGTCACGCCTCCACGGCTCTTTCACTTGAAATTAAATCACTACCTCCATCATAATAATAAATGATGGAATAATTGATGTCAAAACCCAAAGAAAAGAGACGGCCGCAAGTACCAAGTTTTTGTTTTTTTTTTTAAATATATATAATGGATAGATTGCAATTCACATTGAAAAGGATACCCCTCCTCCCCACGGTTTCAGTCTCGGACATGAAACCCTAGTTCGGTTTCCTTCAATGATTGCACCCCGTAAGTCGAGACGGATTCCTTTGCCGCCTCTTCCGGCGGATCTGCAAATAGAAAACTGTCGTTTCCTCGGGCACGCGAACCGAACATACTTTTGTCGTTGTCTCTGTCGGCGATTCTACGATCGAGCAAGCATATTCCTTTACGCGGAGCCATTTGAACAACCTATAGCTCTGATACCAAATGATGCAGGCGCGAAGCGCAAACAAATGGCTCAAGAAACTCATAGTTTTATTCAAAGGCTTTACAAACCAAAAGCTTCGGTTGGTAAGCTTCACGCTTACAATTCGTTAACAGTTCATCCATCAACTACCCTCAACAATAAACAGTCTTCTATATTAAATATTTCAATAGCTAAAACATGTAACAAAATATTCTAAAAAAAAGAAACAAATAATTTTATATAACTAATAAATCATCCATGTCTTCTAACTTGTTTCACACTCCAAGCTTCCTTCTTTCACGTGGGTCGTTGATCGGATCGGGTCAGATTAATGGATCAGATGCTCCTGCATCATATTTGAATCAGTAGGGCTGTACACGAACCGAACCGAACCGAACGAAGCCTTGTTCGTGTTCGTTCGGTTAACATTTAACTTGTTCATGAACGGTTCACGAAAACGAACCGAACGAAATTTCATGTTCGTGTTCGTTCATTAAGGAATTGGACTTGTTTACGAACGGTTCACGAACGAAACCTTGTTTGAGACTTTTGATGTCAACACTAATGTCTTCCAAAATGAACATTTAATAATATCATTTTAATATCAAGTTTTATGTACATCTATCGAACTTACTTTACTTAGTTAATTGTTAAGGTAAAAAATAAAATAAAAATTAAAGAATATAAAAGGTTTAGATAAAATAAAATAAAATGAAAATATACAAAAATATTTAATGAACAACATAAACAAACAAACACGAACGTAAACAAACGAACACGTACGTAAACGAACGAACGTAAATAAACGAACGTTTACGAACACGTTACCGAACGTTCACCAACACAATTGAACGAACGAGACCCCTGTTCATGTTCGTTCATTTAGTTAGTCGGACGAAATTCTTTTTTCATGTTCGTTCAATTATTAAACGAACGAATATAAACGAACTTCCCACCGAACGGTTCACGAACTATTCGCTGAACGTCCGGTTCGTTTACAACCCTATGAATCAGTCTATTCTAGATTCACAAGTGAACTAAACGGAATGAGATAAGATAATCTGCATATTGTAGTGTTGATTCACATGTGTTTTTTAATATAGTGATTGAGAGTCTTGATTCAAATTTCAAAGGATTTAAAACAGTGAATTAATAGATTCAATTCCCATGTGAACGGGTTTCAGATATTCAAATAGTCTTAAGATGAATTATGCACAATAAATATTATCAAAAACGTTAAAGAATTAAAACTACTCGCCTTTATTTAACGACAATACAAACATCCTCTTGAATATTATTATATTGTGACTGCGAATTATACCTTCTGTATTGTTTTCCATGTACTAAAGTTGTATCTGATTGATATAGAACTGAGACGAATAGAATGATGTTGATTAGTTCTTGTTACTATATAATGGAAAACAATAATAATAACATACCTGCTACGTTCACCGATTATAGGGAAGACGTCATGATCTCTGATCTGGATCGGGTTCCCGTTTAGGGTGTACGATTAGGATGGTATTAGGTGAGTTCTTGAGAGCTCACGGTTTACCAGAGAGGGACGATTTAGGGTGATAGAATAGATTAATCGATTAGTCTACTCCCTATAATTAACTCTCTATTTAAATGTACACACAAGGGGAAACTCATTAGTGACCCATTAAAATTAATTAGGCCCATCGACTAATTACTAGCCATAAGTTATTAAATAAATGAATAATTATATTTGATAATTTAATAATAAGATAAATGATTATAAGAGCCACATATTAATTCTCGTCTTACATTCTCTCACTTGGCTGAGTAATCATTTATTATGAGCATTAGTAAGTCTGCAGATTTAATACTCATTTTAGTTTTAAACCAAAACTGTAACAGAGAAATACAGTCATTGAATCGATATCCAACTCAAGACCCCCATTAATCATACTACAATCCCAATTTAAAACTTAAGTAAATTTAGGATCAAATTTATAAATAAGCCCTTTAAACGTTGAATTGTATAATCAATGTTTATATATCGTTAGGCATGTATAACATATTTAGAGACAGACAAATTCAAATAACTGAGGAAATTTCATTAATAAACATAAGTAAGTACATTATGCTACTAAATAAGGTCTTTAGAAAAGCCCATCTTCGAAACATGTTCTTCGAAAACTTTAGGTGGGAGACCTTTAGTCATCGGATCCGCAAGCATAACTTTAGTACTTATATACTCAATACAAAGATTATTTTCCTCAACTCGCTCACGTACGAACAAGTACTTTGTTTCAAGATATAATCCAGCTCCAGTCGAACTGTTACTGTTCGAGAAACTAACGGCAGCTGAGTTATCACAATAAAGCTTCAATGGTCTAGAAATGGAATTAACTATTTTGAGTCCAGTGATCATATTATTTAACAACATTCCATGACAGGTCGCATTATACACAGCTATGTATTCTGCCATCATAGTGGATGTTGTGGTTAACTGTTGCTTATGACTCTTCCAAGAGATAGGTCCGCCGGCTAACATAAAGATGTACCCTGAAGTGGATTTCTTGTCATCTTTGCACTTAGCAAAGTTAGAATCAGAATAACCAACCACTTCTAAATTATCACTTCTTCTATAAGTCAGTTTATAGTCTTTCGTCCCTTGCAGATATCGAAGTACTTTCTTAGCTGCTTTCCAGTGATCAAGGCCAGGATTAGTCTGATAACGGACAAGCATTCCAGCAATATAAGCGATATCCGGACGAGTACAAACTTGAGCATACATGACGCTCCCTACTGATGCATAAGGTATCATTCTCATTTGCTCCTTTTCAACCTCTGTTTTCGGACATTGGAAAGAACCGAAAACATCTCCCTTAACTACTGGAGCTACAGAAGGAGAGCAATGTTGCATATTGTAACGTGTGAGGACCCGTTCGATGTAGGCTTTCTGAGATAATCCCAAAATGCCCTTAGATCTATCTCGGTGTATTTCGATGCCTATAACATAAGAAGCCTCTCCAAGATCCTTCATGTTGAAGTTATGCAAGAGTAAACGCTTCGACTTATGCAACATATCTAAACTATTACTTGCCAGTAGAATGTCATCTACGTATAGGACAAGTATAGTAAAGTTGCTCCCACTCATCTTGAGGTATGTGCATTGATCCACTTGATTTTTCAGGAAACTTTGTTTCTTCATGACTTCATCAAACTTTAGGTACCATTGACGTGATACCTGCTTCAACCCGTATATGGATTTCTTCAACTTACAGACTAGATGTTCTTGACCTTCAGGTTGAAAACCTTTAGGCTGTTTCATGAACACGTCTTCATTGAAGTCGACGTTGAGGAAAGTGGTTTTGACGTCCATCTGATGTAGCTCTAAGTCAAAGTGAGATACTAGGGCCATCACGATCCTTAATGAATCCTTTCGAGAAACAGGAGAAAATGTCTCTTGATAGTCGATTCCTTCTTTCTGAGTGAAACCCTTCGCATCCAATCTCGCTTTATAGCGTTCAATGTTTCCATTCGGATCTAGCTTAGTTTTGTATACCCATTTACATCCTACGGGTTTAGCACCGTTGGGTAATTCAACTAAATCCCAAACATCATTTTTCTTCAGGGAGTCAAGCTCATCAATCATGGCTTTATTCCATTCAGAAGACTGATCACTGCTAATGGCTTCATGATAAGAAGTAGGATCTGTAAACTTTCCAACATCCATTTCTGCTTCAGTCAGGTAAGTAACAAAATCATCAAAGTTAGTAGGCCTTTTGGACCTATATGACCTCCTGAGTTGATTATCGGGTTCGGCATTGTCTTCATGATGGTCGTTTGATGTGCCTTCATTCTCTGGTATAAAAGGAGTAGCATTAAGATCTGAGGGAGGAGGAAGTGGTGTAGTGACGTGCAGTGCAGCATGGTGTACAAGAGGAGTAATCGGAGTTAAGGTAAGTGACGAATCTCTCCCCCCGCGTCTTGTACTTCTTCTAAATATGGATAAGGATTTTCACTGCTCCCACTGACCTTAAAATCCTCAAGAAATTTGGCATGCTTGGTTTCTACAATACAAGTGACGTGAGAAGGACAGTAGAATCTATAACCCTTTGAGTGATCGGGATAACCGATGAAGTAACAAGTGATAGTTTTCATGTCAAGTTTCTTTAAGAAAGGATTATATAGTTTAGCTTCGGCAAGATAACCCATACTTTCATATATCCAAGACTCAGTTTCCTTTCCTGTCTAAAGTTCATAAGGAGTTTTAGGAACAGACTTCGAAGGAACTCTATTGAGTATATGAACAACTGCTTTTAAGGCCTCGGTCCAGAGGAATGAGGGTAAACCTGAGTTGGCTAACATACTGCGTACCATGTTCATTAGGGTCCTATTTCTTCTCTCAGCAACACCATTCTGCTGAGGAGTACCGGGCATGGTGTACTGGTTCACGATCCCCTGACCCTTACAAAACTCATAAAATGGACCAGGAGCTTGACCCACATCAGTATTTCTGCCATAATATTCACCTCCTCTAACTGATCTCACAACTTTTATTTGAAGATCAAGTTGTTTTTCAACTTCAGTTTTATAATCTTTAAAAGTCGGAAGTGATTCAGATTTTTCTTTAATAACATACAAGTACATATAACGAGAATAATCATCAATAAATGTGATAAATGAAGTATGTCCTGTTATACCAGCAACGGGGTAAGGGCCACTAATATCAGTGTGAATGAGTTCTAATAAATTAGAGCTCCTAGTGGCACCTTTCTTATTTGCAGATGTCATTTTACCTTTAAGGCATTTAACACATGTTCCAAAGTCATTGAAATCGAGAGATGGTAACACTTCATCCTTCACGAGTTGAGATAAGCGTTTTCGTGAAATGTGGCCTAAGCGTTGATGCTACAACATAGATGAAGCTTCTAAGTCTCGCTTTCGTTTAGTCTTTGTTAAGTTTTCATTAATATTATATGATAACAAAGACTTGGAAAAATCATCATCTAGTTCTAATCTATAGAGACCATCATCCTGATAACCACGTCCAAACACTTGACAATTTAACATAATAGAAAGTTTGCCATGACCATGAGAACAAACAAAACCGTCAATGTCTAACTTTGGTCCTGATACTAGATTTCGAGTAATCTCAGGAATATATAAGGTATCATAAAGTTTAATACATAAACCAGTTTTCATAATTAATTCTAAGGTTCCCACAACTTTGACAACTAGTTCTTCTCCATTCCCCATCTTAAGTGTTCTTCGGTTTCTTTCTAGCTTCTAGATTGTAAGGAATCCTTGTAAAGAGTTGGTTACATGAACCATAGAACCAGAATCAAACCACCATGTATTAGGTGGAACATTTAAATTACAGGACTCAAGTATCATATAAAGATGATTACCTCTCTTGTTCAGCCACTCCTTAAAGTCCGGGCAGTCTTTCTGCCTATGTCCAGCCTTGCGGCAGAACTTGCAGTGAGACTTCCCTTTGAAGTTCTTAGAGCTGGAAGCACCATTTGCATCTTGTTTCTGGACCTTATAAGTTTCCTTCTTACGGAAACTGCCCTTCCTTTTCTTTGAATCAGCGGACATGAGATAAGCAACATCCGGTCTATCTAGCTTCAGGCGCTCTTCTTCTTGGACGCACATTGCAATCAACTCACTCATCGTCCACTTGTTTTTATGTGTGTTGTAGTTGATCTTGAAAACTTCAAAAGACTTAGGAAGAGAGGTCATGATAAAATGCACTAGAAAGCCGTCACTGAATTCCATGTCTAATCCCTTGAGCTTACGGGACATGTCATTCATCATCATGATGTGCTCACGAATACCGCTGATCCCGTCATACTTTGCAGTCACCAGCTTCAGAATTAGAGTGCTAGCATGCGCCTTAGAAGTTCCCTTAAATTGATCCTCCACATAAGCTAGATAAGTCTTGGCATCTTTAGAATCAGGTATAGCTCCTCTGATGATCGGACTGATTGAGTTCTTCATTAGGACAAGAGCCATGCGTTTACACCGTGACCACTTCTCATGCTTGATAATGTCTTGAGCAGTGCTTTTGTCAGTAAGATCAGCAGGTGCAGGCTTGTCGAGTGCATGATCGAATTCCATCAAGCCTAGAGACAGCATCAGGGAATCTTTCCAAACAGAAAAGTTTGTGCCATTCAAAGTTTCAATTCCCAAGTTAGGGGCTGCAGTGGATTTTATACGAGAAAGATAAAGATACTATTTGCTAAAGAAGAACTTAGAGTGTCTATGGGGTAACTTAAACTAAGGCAGGCGGAATTAAGGACCATTATATTAATGAAGCTGTGATAAATATCTATTATAATCACCAAAATAATAGATTAATTAGGTTCTACTTAAACAATGTAACACATCACATTTGAGCAGAAGTGAAACAGTTGTTTAGTATTAGGAACAATTTTAAGTATATGCAGTAAGAATGTAACAAATCACCTTTGGGCAGAAGTGAAACATTTGTTTAGTACGCACATAATTAGCTTCGCGAAAACTAAGTGTGACACATCACCTTTGGGAAGAAGTAGAAACACTAAGTTATTTTAGGCAAAGTAGTGCTTAATCAGACTTAAATAACTTTACAAGCGTGACACATCACCTTTGGGCAGAAGTGAAACTTTAGGTGTTATTTAGGTTTATCATGTTTTCTAAGTTAATATCATGACAAGCACTAAGTTGTAATGCTTATTTAAGCTTGAATAAGTATACACATGCATCACATCACCTTTGGGCAGAAGTGAAGCATTTGGTGTTATTCAAGTAAGTTTTAAAGTTTTGAAAACATTTAATTTTAAGGTTTAACAAAACTAAAACTAAAGCATTTATTAATAGCAAACCCCCTGTTAGCTCGGTGAGTACGCTGAGGGTTGCGGGGGCAGCGCGCCCCGCGAGGAAAAATTTTAGGCACGTATAAAGCTAGGTTCACGGCTAAAGTGAAGGTTCACGATGCAGTAAGGGTTCACGGTTATATAAGGGTTCACGGTTCTATAAGGCTTCACGATTCATGGGAATCTTCACGGTTCAGTAGAGGTTCACGGTTCAGGTAAGGGTTCACGGTTCAGTAGAGGTTCACGGTTCAAGTAAGGGTTCACGGTTCATCAAAGGTTTACGGCTTTTATAAGGTTCACGGCTCCGGAAGGTAAACCGTGAACTGTAAAACCCGTAAACTTGAACTGTGAAATGTTACCCGTGAACTTGAGACCCGTAAACCAAATGTGAAGTCTAAACCGTGAATCATGACCCGTAAACACAAACCGTGAAGGTTAAGACCCGTAAAACAAAACCGTGAAGGTCTAAAATCGTGAAAAGGAACATGTTAAGGCAGTGCTAAATTTAAGGGATTTTGAATGTATTTTCGAATTTCAAAAATATTTTTAAGTTATTAAGTATATCCAAGTTTCTTTATTTAAAATAATAAAATAAATTTTAATTTGAAACTTGGAGATAAAGTTACAAGATTTTTAGAAAAACACAATCAAAATAATTATTAATCCCAAATTAAGGGGATTTTCATCAAAATAACGATGAACACGAAGAGTAATTAGGCCAATCGACTAATTACTAGCAATAGGTTATTAAATAAATGAATAATTATATTTGATCATTTAATAATAAGATAAATGATTATAAGAGCCACATATTAAATCTCGTCTTACAAATGAAGCTTAATGAAGATCTAAACAGAACTAAAGAGAAACGAGATAGATTTATTGATATAAAGTTAATCAAATTTTCCACATTCGTCTCATAGAACTCTTTATTTTTGTTAAAATTATAAAAAATAGTATTATTTAAAAGGAAAAAGTTTGATTAAATGATTATAACCTTTACTACTTTGTTTTTCTTCATATATCGGGTTTAGGGTTTAAAATGGTATTTTGCATTAACATAAATTGAATGGTACAAAGGCTTTCAATAGAGGCCATGAAAGAAGCCGGTGCAACAAATACATGGGTGATCATAAATGTGGGACCACAAGAAACAACCATAACAAACAATGGCACCACAAAATAAGGGGTATACCCTCCTGACTTCACGCGTCGTCCTAGGTGGAAGTCACAATCACGTCGTGATCAATCAAGTATACCGTCCCTTCAATTTTTTTTCACGGGGTGATCTAGGTACGTGGTTATTTTCACGCGAGTTTAAAAGCAATATTATCGTTCAACATGTCTTCTTTTTTTACCGTTGAAGGTAGTTAATAGATAATATAATATAATTAATTAATAAGTTTTTTACCCATTATAAATACCAATATTTAACACCATCATTTCTACACTCATTTATACTCTTCTACCATTTATACTTTCTATTTTCCCAACCCACAACAAAACATCAACCGACATCGACGCTAGTTCGGGCGCGTTCGATGGAAGATTTTTCTACGACCTCAACGTAGATGCACTAGATGACGTGAAAGAAATACCACGCCCGATCGAAAAGAAAAAAAGCAAAAGCCCAAGCATCAGGCTCGGGATCGGGTTTGGTTCCAAGTCAAATCGAAATCGGCAAACAAATGGTCGAACATTTGATACTATTTAACAAGGCACAACAAGAGGATGGATTGGAAAATAACAAAAGAGGAGATAGAAATTCTATGCATCAATCTTGATTCACTCTTCGGCCCGCAACGGTTTTTGATCGAAAAAAACAAAAGAAGATCAAGGAACGTCATGATATACTGTAGTCTTAATGTATTTTTTTTAGTAATTTGATTAATGTATTTTTATTTTAGTAATTTGATTCATGTATTTTTATTTTAGTAGTTTGATTAATGTATTTAATTTTTATTAATGAAATATTATGTTTTATTATTTAAATGAATATTAAAAAAACATTTAATGATCACACTACCTCAATCACTTGGTATTTCCCTTGCCAAGTGGTGGATTGTGTGATAATGAAGGGTGTGATGCGTGAACTTTTCAGTCACTTGAGACTCTCATTACTTGAGTATACCCCTTGCTCTAACAATATATATGAAAAAAAAGTTAATAAGGTAATATATATATAGGGTTAAGATACAGTAAAAAGAGTTTTAAAAATAAAAATGATAAAAAGGATTATGTGCTTGACATGTGTCACTTTATTATTTTTGAAGAGGGGATATTGGTCCTTGTGTAATGTCAGATTTTGTCATTGTGTCTAATGTCAGGTCATTGTGTCAAATATTTTTCTTAGTTGTGTTTTACGTTTTAAATATTTTTATTGTCAAATACGTCAGGTCATTGTGTCTAATGTCAGGTCTAGTCATTATATATATATATATATATATATATATATATATATATATATATATATATATATATATATATATATATATATACATGGAAGGGTTCAAATACTAACCAACGTTTTATGTGATAACCATGATAACCACCATCAAACAATCACATAATTTATAAATAGTTTTTTTCTTTAATTCTTAAAAGAGTATTTAAGTATCGTGAACATATATTTTGAACATAAATACGAAAATGATGAGTCTTACATATACGTACCAAATAATGTTACATATACGTGACACATAGTGTTTACGTATGTGTAACCTTAGTTGGTACGTATACATAACACTTTGTTTGAGAGTGATTATCATGGTTATTACATAAATATTAGTTAGCATTTGAACCTCACCATATATATATATATATATGTGTGTGTGTGTGTTTGTGTGTGTGAAAAATTATCAATAAATTAAAATTAGACACAATAACCTGACATTACACAGCGACGAGCAATAAACACAATGAGCTGTAACACGTAAATTTTTTCGTTTTTGTATATAACGACACTATACTCATTTTAAAGATAAAAAATGCTCATTTTGATGGTGTACATTTTTTTAAATAATGTCGTATGAAAAAGTTATGAACATTAAAAAAAGGGGGAAAACTTGATAAAAAGTCAACAAAAGTGACAATGACTAAAATAACATTCAACAACTTTTCTCCTACAATTTGATCTCAACCATTAAATACTTCTCAATTAGATCTACAATTTGATGTAATGGCTTTAAATTCTTCTCACATTTTTTACTTTAAAATCCTTTTTTACTAGGTTAAAATCACGTGTATTACACGGGTTGAATAAATAAATGAAATGTTATATAGTTAGTAATAAAGAATTTATATTTTTAAGTAATACACAAGTTGAATAAACCGATTTATTATATCGGTGAAATAAAAATATAATGTAATTTGTTAACACACACACCCGTCAAAATATGTTTTAAAAAAAGGTGATTTGTTGTGACAGTTATAAGCTCGGTTAAGTTAGTTTCTAAAATATTTTTTTTTCAATTGAGTATTAATTTTTTTATTTAACTGATAAATGTTAATTCATATTAAATTTATTTTATTGATGATATAATAACTATTTATAATTAATTAAGTAGTATTCGTAATTATATTTATATTAAAAATTTAAAATTAAATTATTTTAATATAATTATTCAATAGTAGAGCGAGGCGAGAAAAAAATGATAAATATGTATTAGAAAGTGACACGTGTTCATATGATATTTATTTATTAATACAAAGATTATTCTTTAATATTCATTATTTAATAGGAGAAAGAGACGAAAAAACTAATATTTAATATGAGAGAGAGACGGGAAAATAAGGGTGAGTAGTAACCAGAGAATGACATGTGTCCTATAATATTTTTATTTATTAGAGTAGTAAGATATCTATATATACTATATAATAAATTAAGGTTTTTAAGTGACACGTGTTGCCTTCATATTCATTTTCATCATTCTTTCTCCCGTCTCTCTCATTTATTTAATGCACTTCTATCTTTTAATAATAATATATATTTATAGAAAATACTAATCATACTAATAAGACACAATTATTTTAAATTATACATTATTATAAAAAACTTTAAAATTTAATTATGTAACTTTTATTTCAATCAAATAGTAAATGAAAGTCAAATTATATTAAATAGTAATTAACGTATTTTCGAAACCCAATTATATATTAATTTTTACATATTTTGAGTTTGTTTCTATCCTTAGTATATGTAATATATATTTTTACACCTGTAAAATATATACATAAAGATTTATATGTTTTAAATATTGATATTTTTCACCCCGTGTGTAAACACGGGATCTAAACTAGTATATATATATATATATCATTATTATAATAAATAGATAATCTTATCTGTCACGTGTTGATTTTTGATGAAGTTTAGATCTTTATTACTTGTCTATATCTCCTATTAAATAAGTATCTCTCCTATTAAAAAATTAAATATGTAATAAAACTTACTAAATGAAAATTTTAATTATATCTTATCATAAAATATATATTTTTATAATTTTTTAAAATTTATTATTTGTTATTTTATCAATAACTGATGACATTAAACACACAAATCTTAATATAAACTGTTTATTTACAATAAGTGAGTTTCTAAACTAGTTAATTAAAAAAATAGTATTATTAAAAACTAGTCTAACAATTCCTAAACAATAAAAAATACCAAAAAATCCAAATCAAATTTAATCAATTCAAATTATTTAATTAGATAATAGAGTTAAATTAGAAAACCAACATACATAAAACAACAAAAATCCACTGGGCTTTGGTCAAGTGGTAAGACAATGAAGGTTGAACGAAGCCATGCAAGTTTAAACCCGAGCCAACCCGGGTTTTAGTCCGGAGTGCGTTGCGCTAGCGGGTCTTGACCTGTGTAGCGGCGCAACTGTTGTCAAGTGGCAGCAGGCTCCATGGTTTCCCGGGGAACGCCTAACCCCTCGCTCTGAACCTGCGGCCTCGGTTCAGACAACGTAGTGGTCAATTATTGAGGGGTGATGGGTCTCCGACTTGTCAAAGGCGTGACTGCCACTCAAAATGAAAGTCGACGTTCAAAAAAAAAAAAAAAACCAACAAAACAAAGATAAACAATTCTTCTAGAACTAGAATGAATTATTGCACAGTGTATAAACGCTCTAATTGAGCTGTCAAAAGTGGCCCCTGTCTTTTTGTATCACATGCATAAAAGTATAAAACTACAAAATAAAGATAAACATTACTTCTAGAATGAATCACTCGACACCATATAAACGTATCTACAATTATCAAAACAGGTCCCTACACAATTTATATTGGCACTTTCTACCTTTGACTTTTCAAAACCAAATCAATATTTATATGAAAAGGTAGCATGTCGTCTACCTCCTACCAAATTTCTAAACGGAGTTCGTTTCTTTTCTCTGTCATCCGCTTTGAACACATATACCCTAACTAGGTTAAGTTTGTGATTTAGCCGGAGCAACTAGTTCAAATCGTTGCCGGAAACTTCAGATTTTAGGTATATGTTCCGCTGATACAATCATTTAAGCTGTTGGTCGTTGTATCGAACTTTATTCACTTAATTTTCTTTTAAATGCACGCGTATCTGAGGAATTCGGTGTAATTGTAGTATTTTGATCTAATTTCACGTTAGTTAGTTGATAATTGATGTTCACTAGGTCTAGACAGTTCACGATTATGCTCGTACATCGATACATGTGTTTTGGTTTGCTTAGAACCCTAATTAGGTTAAGTTTGTGATTTAGCCGGAGCAACTGGTTCAAATCATCGCCGGAAACTTCAAATTTCAGGTATATGTTCCCGATGATCCGATCATTTGAGCTGTTGCTCGTTAAATCGAACTTTTTTGGCTTAATTTTCTTCTAAATGCACGCAAATCTGAAAAATGCGGTGCAATCGAAGTCTTTTGATCTAAATTTCAAGTTAGTTAGTTGATAATTGATGTCCATTAGGTCTAGACAGTTCTCGATCCTGCCGTACATAGATACATGTGTTTTGGTTAGCTTAGAAACCTAATCAGGTTAAGTTTGTGATTTAGCAGGAGCTACTAGTTCCAATCATCGTCTGGAACCTCAAATTTCAGGTATATGTTTCCGCTGATCCATTCATTTAAGCTGTTGCTTGTTGTATCACACTTTTTCGGTTTATTTCCTTCAAAATGCATGCGTCTCTGAAGAATTCGGTGTAATCGGAGTGTTTTGGGCTAAATTTCAAGTTAATTGGTTGGCAATTGATGTTAATTAGGTCTTGACAGTTCACGATCATGCTTGTACATTGATACATGTGTTTTGGTTAGCTTAGGTCTTGACACACACACACACACACAAATGCATCATAGCAATTTGTTATCCACAATCTCCCCCTGATCACTTCATTTGCAGTGAGAATGTGTAGATAATGCAAGAAGGGGATTAGGAGGTAGATGATTATGATTTTGAGTTTTTCTTAAACTGCTGATGTGCTATGATGTGAATATCTGTTATTGAGGTCGTATTATGCTTTATATTATGTGATACAGTGATAAGTGTATTGTAGTATGTTGTGCCAATTGTTCTCTTTTGTTTTTCAGGGTAGACTCGCTGCAGTTACTTTTTTGAACATCTAAATGGGACTTTGCTTCTCGTCAGTGAGTTTTCCTTGTAACAAAGAACTGGATGCTTTTCTCTACTGTTTGTTCGAATTTGTTTCATCATGAGCTTAGATGTTTTTAAATTCTGAATAATTGTGATGAACATATAAATTCTGAATAGATAGTTGTTATGTTAAATGAAAGAACTTAAAGAGAGGACATGCTTATGTTGAAGGGTAGGAGGATAGTCATCAGTCATCTAAGATCATAATACTATAAATATTGAAAATACATGACTTATATGTGAATAATGAACATATAAATTTTGGCCCCAAAGATTCATGAATAGTCAAATGTGAAACTTGCATAGTAGGTTTATCTTTTCTACATCTTTAGAGTGCATAATTTCCTCTGCTTATGCTTCTTGACCTCCCCAACTTTAGACAGTTTTATGGAGTTAAAATGAAGTGTTTTGTTCTTTACAAATAATCCGATCAAAAGACTAGATTAAAAAAATAATATTATTATAATTATAATCCTAGATTTTTTAATAGAAAGATTCAGGGGTTTCTATGCATTAAAATGCACTTTAGGGAACTATCTACCCGTTTGGCCCATTTGAACCATTTCCTTTCTAGCTTATATTTCATTGACCCGTTTGAGTCAAAATTTAACCCAAATCGACCTGTTCTTAAGTTAATGGGCTAAGATGAAGTGTTTTGTTCTTTAGAAATAATCCGATCAAAAGACCAGAGTACAAAGTTGTATTATTATAGTTATAATCCTATATTTTTTAATAGAAAGATTCAGGGGGTTCTATGCAGTGAAAATGCACTTTAGGGGACTATCTACCCGTTTGGCACATTTGAAACATTTCCTTTCCAGCTTATATTCCATTGACCTGTTTGAGCCAAAACTTAACCCAAATCGAACCGTTCTTAAATTAATGGGCAAAAAATGCCGCCTCTAGTCCATGACATATATTGGTTGCAAGCCCTTTCCACTTTGAAGTCATTGTGGAAATCTTTTTTGTATTTCCATGTTATAAGTTAAATAATAGTAATTAGTAAGTTTGTTCTTCCGCCATTGTGTACCGCTGAAGCAGTTTTCACACATTTGTTATCTTCTGTCAATATGTTATGTCAAGTGAATACAAATTGAGGTATTGACAAACTATTTTCATATTAAAGTCATGGACTTGAAGGTAGAAATCGAAAGATATTTTCTGCAAATTATACCTACATTATAGTTTGCGTTATCGCAGTTTGTCGAGAACATCCGTGTATCCTGAATATTAGAGGCAGCAAATATCAACCCATTTATATGAAAACAGTCCGAACTGGTAAAATACATACAAGTAGCTAAAGATGAATCATGAAACTGGTAAAATTGTTAGACGCAAAGCCGTCTAACATGTATTCAAATGCTTACAATGTCCAAAATTTTGTTTCAGCTAAAAGAAGTATTATTGTTAGTTTAATAGTATAGTTTTTAACCATATTTAGTAACACAACTATTTACTAAATGAAGGCAAAAACGTGTTGTGGGTCGGCCCTACCAGGACCCACTACCTTATCTGCCAGTTTGCCACCTCTAATTCCAGTGTTGCAAAAATCGGGATTAGTCGGTGATTAATCCGCGATTAATCTCTAATCGGAGAATCACCTTAGAATTTTCATGTAATCGGTCCACTAATTGCTAGTCGGTCCTAGGCGGTCCAAATCGATCCAAATTGGCCCAAAGTGTTTTTTCTTTTTTCATTTATCACTTATTCTTTAATAAAGTTACAAGTTTCATCCTCACAATTATAGTTTTAACAAAATTAACCAAGACTTTTACATTTTATTTTCATTTATCACTTGTTCTTTGATTAAATTACAAGTTTCATCCTCAAAATTATAGTTTTAACAAAATTGACTAACACTTTTACATGTGTGTGCATCAAGATGTTGTACATATAGGTTTTAGGTTGTACATATATATTTTTTATATACTAAAACATATATAAAGCTTATTTATGGCTAATTTTTTGGTAAATAATTCTAAAAAGATATAAAAATTCCAATCCGATTAATCACTAGTCAGTATCCCACCGGCCGACTAGCACCTAGCGATTTTTACAACACTGTCTAATTCTGATGTAAGTGCACCTAAACTAATACATCATAAGACCCATCAAGTGTGTAGTGAAAACTCTTCGGGGCCGTTTGGTTGGATGGAATTCATTGGAATTCAATGGAATTGGAATTTAAATTCCATTCCTTAGTGTGTTTGGTTGGCTATGAGATGGATTTGGAATTAATTCCATCCAAATCCCACACTTGATGGAATTCAAAATCCTTCAATGTTTTGAAGGATTTCATAGAAAATTTAAATTCTATTTCTCAATTTAGAACATTTTGAAAATCCAAGAATACCATGAGATTCTGGTTGCAGCACTTTGGCCATTAACATTGTCATTTTATGGTCCATTTTATATTATGCAAGAAGGGAAGGTGTGGTTTTTGGTCCCATTGACTCGATGTGAAATAAGAACTAATATGGGACCCTCAAAAAGAAGATTGCAGGAATGTTATAAGTTATAATCAAATATATCCTTAGTTTTTGAATTGACCGGTAATTCGGTGCATGTAGACTCCAACTGATGAAGATGAGTCCGAGAGTCATGCTCAGTTTGAGGGAGGTAATGTGACTCTCATCACTACCAAGAATGCTTGGGACGAAAAGCTGTCAGAAGCGAAGACTCAAGGCAAAGTAGTAAGTCACTAAACCACATATCATCTAAAAATTATTTCTACTTCACGATGTATTAATTATATTTTATTTTGTGCGGTTAATAGGTGATTGCCAACTTCAGTGCATCTTGGTGTGGTCCATGCAAAGCAATTGCACCGCACTACGTTGAGCTGTCAGAGAAGTATCCTTCTCTTATGTTTCTGACCATAGACGTTGATGAATTAACGGTAAGAGTTGCACCAGCTATATACATTTGATGAGTTTAAATGAGAACTATTAAATAATTAGGCATAGTTATCAAAGGCGCACATGCCTCGCCTGGGGCCTAGGCGCAAGGCGCTAAAAAGGTGAGGCCCGAGAAAAAAAAGCGCACTTAAAAAAATAATTAAAATATATTATGTATTGAAAAATAATGTTATTTTTCAAATAAAATAAAGAAAAGCTATTATATAACATTAAATATCATGTAATTAGTACCAAAATGTTCAAAGTCATATACCAAAATCATCAAATACCTAGGAAATGAGCTTCAGTCGGTTTTGTGGAAGCTTTTATAAGCTCAACTATAACCTAGGAAATAATAATAATAAAGCAAAAAAAAACAAAAAGTGCCCCTCTATTCCTTGATGCGCGCCTCAGGCCTAAAAGCCCTTTACCCGTGCCTCCCCTAAAAAAAGGGCCTAGGGGCGCGCCTCATGCGCTTTTGATAACTATGTAATTAGGAACCAAAAGAAACACTCTTTGGGGACGGTTGTGATCAATGAAGTGAAATAGACATAATAGTCAAAAGGCGCAAAACGCACTCAAGGCACAAGGTGCAAATAAAAAGTGCAATAATAAAAATATATATAACAGGCATAGAAAATTAATAGTTTAATACTATTCTACAAATATAATAAAATTTCTTTTTAAATCAAAGTCCAAAAAGTAAAAGAACTTTGTTTTTTTTCATTCGCCTAAGCGTGCACACCTGTCTCGTCTTTGAATATGTAGACAATAGAGGGAGATCTCAGCCATCCATTCAGATATGATCAGATGGTCAAAATGTGACTTTTGGTTTCCAATTATTTAATGGTCGTTCACATGTGAACCTCGTTCTAGACACATTTATGTTGTGTTACTTTTGAGAGTGCCAAAATTAATTTTGATGTAGGATTTTAGCACACAATTGGAAGTAAAGGCTACTCCAACATTCTTCTTCTTTAAAAATGGTCAACAGATTGACAGGCTTGTGGGAGCCAACAAGCCTGAACTGCAGAAAAAGATAACCACCATTGTTGATTCACAGGTCCCCACTGCTCACAAGTAAACACAACCGTAATCGTTTATCTACGATGCCTTGTGTTTCATGGTTCATGGTATATACATTTCACTAGAATCATATGTGCTATATTAAATGTTGTATGTTTTGCTATGGATGATGATATTAAAACGTCGTGTTATTAGTTTAAAGCGTAAGTTGTAACAAATTAAAATCGGTAGTAGAAAATCTCATAATTTAATCCGAGCTGTTTAAAATGATCTTCTATCAAATCTCTACGGTTGATTGACCACCCATGAAATTCTACTATGTGCAATTTATTAGATACGCAACAGAAGAATGCATTTAGAACTTGTACTGTACAAGTCTGAAACAATTCACCGGTTAATTACTAGTTTGTGTGTGTTTGAGTTTAGTCTAAATGGTTGGAGTTGAACCCGTGGACATGTTTAGCTAAACCGGTTGGTCTCCACTCAACCACGTAGGTTAGTGTGTTGACCGTGTGTATTAATTCAAAACTTAAATTAATCGGGTATTTGTGTTGAAACTTAAAGGTTAAAGAAGAATTGAGAGTTATGTGGTTTAAGGGTTGCTTTGTAGAATTTTTTTTTTGGGTATAAGTTTATAACTTTAGAATATATATGTAAAATAAAAGAGTAAAAAATTTCGTGTTAAACATGTCGTGTTTGTAGCAACTTGTGGATGCGTGAGTCATGTTTGAGTTTGTCATTTGTGCACACAATCTTCGGATTCATGCCATGTTCAAATTTATCTCGAGTTTAAACCCATGAATAAACCAACTCATGCTTACATTGAAAATGTTGTTAAAGGTTAAACATTTTCACCTTATGTTAGGGTTGCATGTATTATATGTTTCACCCAAAAAAAAAAAGATGTGTTGTCGAAAAATATCCAAAGAAAGCGCTTTACTAGGTCTTTATATCAGTTTATTATGACTATGCATAAACTTATAAAAAAGTGATTATTTATGACACGTCTCTTTGTTGGGGGAGGATTCATTACAAAAAGTGATGTAAGATTGTATGCTACCAGGGGTGGCAATCTTGACCCATTATTTAAAAAATGGGTTGATTTGGGTGAAAAATCAATTGTATGTGGGTCAATTTGGGTCACCTCAGATTAGTTGACGGGTCAATTTAGGTCACCTCAAATTAGTCAATGGGTCAAAATGTATTATAAAATGTGTTCACTTAAAAATAATGCAAATGGGATAGCCACCCCACCAATGTCACGCCACCACCCACCGCCACCCACTCTACCGCCGCCTCGCCGCCACCACCCACGCCGCCCACCACCGCCACATCGGCGCGTCGACGCCCCTCGCCACCCCTCCCCCGCTGTTACCGCCTCCCGCTGCACTCCTCCCTCCACCGCTGCCCCGCCACTAACACCACCCCTTACCACCACCACCACCACCACCCGACGTCCTGCTGTGTTCGACGCTTTGCTGCCACCACCACCCAATGCCATGCTGCCACCCACCCGTCACCTCCACCACTGCCACCCGCATTCGCTGCCAACCACCCGCCACCGCCTGTCGCGGGGACCTACCCCACCGCAACCCCCACCCTACCCACCCCACCCACCCCCACCCCACCCACCACGCCGCCACCGCCCGATCACCGCCACCACCTCGCCACCCACCCCTACCCACCCCACCCCTACCCACCCCACCCCAACCCCCACCTCCAACCCACCCTACCCCACCCACCCCCACATTACCCCCCACCCCACCCACCCCACCCCGCCACGCCGCCATCCCCCGAACGCCGCCACCACCGTCGCTACCCTACCCCCCGCCCCGCCCCACCCAACCCAACCCCATCCACCCCCACCCTACCCCACCCTATACACCCCACCACGCCGCCATCGCCCAATCTCCGCCACCACCACCGTCGCCACCATCCCCACCCCGCTCCACCCACTCCAACCCTACCCTACTTTGACACTTCTAATTTTTACTACTTGTACTCGTTCTAGACTTATCAAAGAGAATCCGCATGATATTTTATTTTAATTGAAATCCTATTCGTACATTGTTACAATACTAGTTCACATGTGAAACATTACGTTTATGCTTGATTACAAAGACTTATGCTTATTTGAGATCGATTCATGGATCACACGTAGACTTAATTGATCATTATGACACATTAAATACACATGAATCACCCTATACACCTCAAACATGTTTTTATAACTCATTCAAAGTGATTTGATACTTAAAAGTACTAGTTAGTACTTTCGTGCGATACCGTCCACAACCCACAAATTCGTCTAACATGACATTAATTTATATTTTAAATGTTTATCATATTAATTTCTTTATTTAAAACAAAGTTTGTTTGCAAAACTTTCCTTAAATAAATCCTGAAATTCGAAAAACGATCAAAAAGTCCGTTTTCTCGCCCACCGGCAGCCAACTACCATACGCGAATAACGCAACTTTAACTTAAATGTTTTTAGCTAAACATGCTCTTTTTGTTATGACAATCAACTTTCATGTTGAAAACATTTGTCAATTTCGCTTAGAAATGCTTAAAATCGCAATTTTCGAATGCGTGCACTCAACCGGGCCAAGCTAGGACTCAACCCACCTACTCTTGGACCTAGCCCAAGCAATAAATCACAAAAAACCAGCCCCATTAAGCTAAATTTAGCAGATTTTAGCCCCCCTAAAACCCTAAAGTGTTTTCCAAGACATTCCATGTTCGTGTCGGCTATGCCGATTGCAGTATGTGATTCTCCAAAACGCTTCTGTGAATATCATGCCTAGACCGGTGACACGGGACGTTTTGGCTAACCTAATCTGATTATATTATGTATTATAATAACATAATAACATCCGTCTAATTTTTATTTGCGCGTTCGGTAATCTTAAAACCCTAAACGGACCACTTAAGTGCAACCGTTGATCTTGGGCAGAAACTGTGCCGACTTTAACTGGGCATAACTTGATCATAATTAAAGAAAAATGAGCAAAATCAAATTCCACGACATAGTTCGTTGAATTTTCTTTCCAAAAATAATTGACTCGTTTTCTAATTCAAAAATATGACTCCGTAGTAGCCAAAACGAGACAAAAACCTTTTTCAGTACCTTCTGTCTTGTTTGACTGTTTTGGCTATGACCCAAGTCTCAAACATAAAAACTTTCTAAACGAAACTTCTTCGGGAAGACTTAAACTAATTCCCTATAAAATTTCATAATTTTTTAACGTCGTTTGATATTTTTAACAAGCCCTTTTCTGTTCAGCTACTTTGCTGTCCAAATATGAAAATCGACTAAAACTCTATTTTTACAACTAATTCTTAACCTTATGACCCGAACCGCCTATCTAACACTCGTAACCATCGAACCTACCCTAAAAATAGTTTATTTGTTTGTTTAGGGTCTGGTCCGTGATTCACCTCTTCTATTTGTTCAAGTCTCTTATCTCGTTTAGCTTTCAAGGTGAGACTTCATAGCCCCACTTATTCAAATTTTTTTTAGGGAAACATGTACGCGTTGGCACGCATTAAAACACGTTTTCAAACAATTCTAAAACAAGCGAATCATATATGAATGTGAGTAAATGAACACAACATGACAAACGTTAAACTTGCAAATCCTTAACTTGAAACTTTCAAGCCAACGGTAGTACAGATATGGGCCATAGGATGGAAACCGCATATACTTTATGGACAACTTTTGGTTGGACATCTTATTCGTTATTAGTGCAACTTGCGAGTTGTACCACTTATTCGTTATTCATCATTTTAGGTTGGATTTGCTAATCATGTGTTTGTTTTATTATGTGCTATATGATGATCTTGGAATATGAATTGTCACCTTTGCCAAACTTATACTTTTATTAAACCTGTGATTTCTCACCAACTATTTTTAGTTGACACTTGTTTTTCGTACATGTTTCAGGTGATTAAGCTCGTGATAGGTCAAGTCAAGATCACATAGGATTTGCCTAAATATCAATTGAAGAATCTTATTTTAAGTTGCTTGTCTTTTGAACATGTTATTTGTTTGGTTTAATTCGAAACTTATGTAATTGAGTTTTTAATATTATGAAACTCTTTCTAGGTTTAGCGGGCTATTAGCGTCGTTTCATAGCGAACTTTTCAAAGATCGCGGTACCACTTACAGCCTTAACTCATAAAGGTAAACCCTACGAGTGGGGACCAAAACAGGAGGAAGCTTTTCAAACCCTAAAACAGAAACTGTGTGAGGCTCTTATTCTTACCCTCCTTGATGGAACCGAAGATTTGTCATTTACTGTGACGCTTCCCACTTAGGCCTTGGATGTGTACTAATGCAACGGGGCAAAGTGATTGCTTATGCGTCCCGACAACTCAAAATCCACGAGAAGAATTGTACGACGCACAATCTTGAGTTGGCTGCGGTCGTATTTGCTCTAAAAATTTGGAGACATTACCTATATGGTACCAAATGTGAGGTTTACACCGATCATAAGAGCCTCCAGCACATTTTCAATAAAAAAGAACTCAACATGAGGCAAAGGCGTTGGGTTAAACTCCTAAACGACTATGACTGCAATATTCGTTATCATCCTGGTAAGGCGAATGCCGTGGCCGATGCTCTAAGCCGTAAGGAACCTATCAAAATCCACAGCATTTGAATCCAAAATGATGTTCAAACTCGCATCCTTGATGCACAAAATCTTTCCGTCACTGAAGGAAACATGTACAACGAAATGTCATGTGGTGCTGAACTCCAACTTGAAACCAAACCCAATGGGTTACTTTACTTTCTAAATCGTATCTGGATTCCGGACCGTGACAACCTTCGTACCTTTATCATGAACGAGGCTCACAAGACTCGTTATTCTGTGCATTCTAGTGCAGACAAAATGTACATGGATCTTCGTACCCAATACTGGTGGCCTGGTATGAAAAAGGATATTTCTCTATACGTGTCCAAATGCCTTACATGTTTAAAGATTAAAGCCGAGCACAGCGTCCATCCGGTTTACTTGAAAAACCCTACATTCCCGTGCGGAAATGGGAGTGTATCGCCATGGACTTTATAACCAAACTCCCACAAACATCTCGTGGTCATGATAGCATTTGGGTAATCATCGATCGCTTGACAAAATCTGCTCATTTTATACCCATACGTGAGGACTATCGAGTTGAGAAACTAGCTCGAATATATATTGATGAGATCGTTAGTCGTCACGGTGTACCTCTCAACATTATTTCTGATCGTGATGGACAATTCACCTCTCGTTTCTGGCAATCCCTGCAATCAGCCCTAGGTAGTCAACTAAATCTTAGTACTGCTTATCACCCGCAAACCGATGGTCAATCTGAGCGAACGATTCAAACTCTCGAAGATATGATTAGAGCCTGTGTCATTGACTTCAAGGGAAATTGGGATTTACATCTACCCCTAGTCGAGTTCTCATACAACAACAGTTATCACACAAGCATTAAAATGGCTCCTTTTGAAGCACTTTATGGTCGGAAGTGCCGCTCTCCTATATGCTGGACTGAAATCGGTGAATCACAAATCACTGGTCCTGAACTTATTCAAGAGACTTCCGACAAGATAATGTTAATCCGAGACAACCTTCTGGTAGCAAGAAGTCGGCAAAAGAGCTATGCCGACAAACGTCGAAAACCCTTGGAATTTCAAGTTGGCGATATAGTTCTTCTCAAGGTATCCCCTTGGAAAGGCGTAGTCCGTTTTGGAAAGAAAGGGAAACTTGCGCCAAGATTCGTGGGTCCTTTTAAAATCCTTGAGCGGATTAGGAAGGTAGCTTACAAGTTGGATCTACCTGAAGGACTCAGTAATGTTCATCCGACATTTCATGTCTCCAACCTAAAGAAATGCTTAGCTGAAGAGAATCTCCACATACCACTTGACGAGGTTCACATTGACGAAACAATGCACTTCGTGGAGAAACCAGTAGAGATCATGGACCGAGAAGTTAAGCAACTCAAGCGAAGTCGCATTCCAATTGGTAAGGTTTGATGGGAATCCAAACGTCTTGGGAACGTGAGGATTAAATAAAAGCCAAATACCCACACCTGTTCCCAGGACCCTCTTCTTAAGCAATTTCGGGACGAAATCTCCTAAAGTAGGGGAGGCTGTAATCCCCAGGAAATTTCCGACCTTTATCCGGCACTTGAATTTTCATTTTCATGTGATTTACATAAATTCATCTCAATAAACTATTTTATTTATTACACTTAATGAGTGTCCATACATACATACATTGGGTATACTGATTCAAATTCAATATATATTTATTTGAAATTATAAATGTTTTATTCTATTTAATGCATGCATATGTACTAAGTTATTTTCTAAACTTATATATATATATATATATATATATATATATACATATATGAATATGCTAATAAAAATGTTATTAACCCTATAAATGAATTTAGTAATTTATAAAGAATTAATTATATAAATAAAAACCCTTTTATCTTACAAAAATTATAACTTGTATTTATAACATTTAATTATGTTATAGGATTTATGAAATGGTATAAAACTTTAGATAATTTTCATGTTTTATAAGGTCCAGGGGTTAATTATGCCAAATTCTCAAACTTAATTCTAATGAAAATCTAAGTTTGTTCATAAAATGTTACACACCTGAAAGTCCAGGGATCAAACTGCAAATTCCTTTTTGCCTTCTTCCCCATACGCAGATTTTGACTTTTTCAGAGTCAAACTAAACGAAATTCAATTTCCAATCGATCGAGTTAACGCGTTTTAACTACAATTGATGTTACTACATCAATGTGCGACTGTTTCCTCATGATTTAACGATACAATTAGTTTGAAATCAATGATTTATTTACGAATTTAATCCCGTAACCGTGCTAATCAAGTGGGCAATCAATCCGTGCATTTAACATGAAATTAGCCTATAAAAACGAACCTAAACCTTCACTACAGACGCCACAAATTTTCTACACCTCTGTATTCATTGCATTCCTCCCCTAGAGCTCCGGCGAACTCAAAGAAATCCGACGTCGACTCGTTAGTCATTCTCCCTCTCTGCGTAACCATTTCAGGTAAGATTGGTGTCATTGAACTCGCTTTGATCAGTAGATTGAAAGCCCTATGGATTCGGGATCGAATCGATGATCAATCGGGCAAATTGAGAAGCTAGGGTTTCGGGTTTCATAATGGGGACGAAGGGTTGATGGGTTTGCTTATCAAAAACCAATCAGAGCAACCACTGGACAAGGCATCATGCCCAGTCCAGCGGTTAGTGTGTGTGTGTAAGGGATGAACCGCCTCAGGCGCGGGTTCGAATCCCATGGGAGCCGAGTTTGCTCCTTTTTCTTTTTAAACCATTTTTAACACATCATTTAATATCTAAAAAATTCCAAATAAATTTTATATATTATGCCAATACATCCTTTAACATAAATTAGTATTTTAACTACTTTATCTTATTTAAACACTTGTAACACTCTAAATAAAATATTATAAATGTTTTATTTAGAAAGAATTAATTATGTTAAATATTTATTAATGGTATCTATTTCACAAATTTAAATTAAAAGATCAATTAGACATTTTTTAAGCCTATAAATAATTATCTAGTAAAAATAATTATTTAAAACAATTTTTTTTGATACTTATAAATACCCAAATGATTATAATAAATAATTATTTTATACAAAGTTCAATAAGTGCTGCTTTCTTTATCAATTTATTTAAGATGAATTTAATATGTAACCATTTTATTTGCAATTATTACTAGATTAATCAACAAAAATTTAATTAAAGTAATCAATAGTTATGCTATTTACATAACATAAATTAATTAAACTTCTTTCCATTTTATAAGCTATTTATAAATTATTCTTGGAATGAGTATATAAATAAATCCAAACGCAATATTTCAAAAATTTTCTATTCCATAATATGATTATTGATTATTTATAAATTCAAATGTAATATTATTTAAACCTCCCCAAGATTTATTTATTTAATTGTTGTAGAATAATTATATGAATAAGTCCAAACATTTTAACAAGATAACTACATATATTTTTATATAAAACTTGCACAAACCCCATGCTCAAGTCTCAAACCCCCATGAAACCCTAAACGTTCCAATATCTCCTAAATACCATTTAGACATATGTTGAAATTAGGTTACCATTACGTGTGTAGGTTTGTTGTGAGAGTTCCCCACGAGGCCTAACAATATTTACCAGTTCATACGTTCTAGCTTTGATTCAAGTGAGTTCATAGCCCCCTTTCTCTTTACTATTGTTTACAAATACTCGGGGTGGAACATGTTTACATACTATACTTACCAAATTCAATACCAATGTTCTAATGCTATTTACTATGTGCTTTATGTCTTAAACTGCTTGGTGACCATTACATGTGTTCATACTAGTACATTCATTAACCTGCTACCCAGGCCTAAGGTAGTACCTAACATGATCATTTATAGGGGAATCCGATTCCAGTTAACACGAACCTTGGCGGGTATTGTGTGTACCATATTACTATTTTTCCAAAACACAATCAGTGGGATTGTACTTACCAGTTTTCCATTTACTACGAATTGAATTGTACGCTTGGAACCTTGTATGTTTTCACATTTATGCCATAGTTATGCTTTGAACATATTGAATTTCAAATACTTTTACTTAACTTTTGTTTGGTGTCAAAACCTATGTTACTCACCAACTACTTGTAGTTGACATTTACTCACATGTTTCAGGTGCACCAGTTTGAGGACACTACTTGATCACATAGGACATGGACCTAGTTTAAATCCAACTTATGATTATGTCTTGAACGTTTCACTTTCTATTTTCTTTTGTAACAGATGTTCTTAAATTGGATGAATAAATACTACCACATTAAATAGATGATCATGTGCTTATGAACGACCGCGTCAGCCCCGGCATTTAATCCGTCGCCGGCTGGGGTGTGACACTAGTAGCGTTCATCCGAATCTTGAATTTTGACTTGTCAGTTTTGTCTTTATATTTCATTTGTAATTCAACGTATATGTTTTAATATATGTTTTATTTATCTTGTAAGACATTAATATTAATGAATGAGTGATTTTATTTACAAATATTGTCACTTTTATTATTCTTGAATGTCTATCCTAACTACCGACTTATGATTTCTTTTTCATAGAATGCCTCCTTGTCGTGATCCTGATAACAACGTGGCTAACACCGGGGAATCCTACGTCGAAACCACCGCCATAGCCACCCTGCTTACTCAACAACTTGTTGCGGTCTTACCCACTATTGTCACTCAAATCAACAACTCCACCGGAGGATCTAGTGGGAGTGTTTGTACTTTCAAGCACTTCAACTCTTGTAACCCACAGAAGTACCTTGGATCTGAAGGTGCAACATGGCTATTACAATGGTTTGAAGGCATGGAGAACACATTTGAGATGAGTGACTGCCCCGATGAACTTAAGGTAAAGTATGCTTCAAGTGCCTTCCAAAGGAGGGCATTGACTTGGTGGGAATGCTAAAAAGAGGATTCGGGATAGGGAAGGAGCTCTTGCTATGACTTGGGATAAGCTCAAGGAAATTATGATCGAGGAGTTCTTTCATAGCAATGAGATGAAGAAGTTGGAGATTGAGCTGTGGGACCAAAAGCAAGAAGATGCGTTCCGTCTGGGAACAAAAGCAAGAAGATGCGTTCCAAAATCTTAAGCAGAAATTGTGCAACTCCCCTATTCTAAGTCTTCCTGACGGCAATGATGATTTCGTTGTATATTGTGATGCCTTAAACCAAGGTATTGGTTGCGTGTTGATGCAACGAGACAAGGTCATAGCCTATGCATCCAGACAACTTAAGGTTCACGAAAAGAACTACACCACTCATGACCTTGAGTTGAGTGCGGTGGTCTTTGCTTTGAAAATCTGGAGACAAAAGCAATACGACACTAAATGTGTGGTTTTTACCGATCACAAGATCCTTCAACATATTCTGAACCAGAAAGAACTCAACATGACGCAGCGATGTTGGGTTGAATTACTTAGTGACTACGATTGCGAAATTCGTTACCACCCGGGGAAAGCTAATGTGGTGGCTGACGCCCTTAGCCGCAAGGACTGAATCAAACCCACCTGTGTGCGAGCCATGGGGATGTTGGTCCAAACCAGTCTCAAAGATAAGATCCTCCTAGCTCAAAAACAAATTGTTGCAAATGATGAGTTGAAGAAGGATTTGGATTGTGGTGCCGAAAAGCACTTGGAACACAAACCTAATGATCTCCTTTACTTCATGGGTCGAATTTGGATCCCCGACTCAAGTGAGCTCTGAACCCTTATCCTTGATGAAGCACATAAATCCCCTTATTCTGTTCATCCCGGTGCTGATAAGATGTATCACGACTTGAAAGAGTTTTATTGGTGGCTAGGAATGAATAAAGATATCGCCCTCTATGTAGGGAAGTGTCTTACTTGATCTAAAGTCAAAGCTGAGCACTAGAAACCATCTGGTCTTCTCCAAGAACCCGAAATCCCTCAATGAAAATGGGAGCAAATTTTCATGGACTTTATCACTAAGCTTTCGTTAACCTCTAGTGGTCATGACTCCATCTGGGTCATTGTTGACCGCTTAACTAAATCCGCTCATTTTCTCCCAAACCGTGAGGACTACAAAATAGAGAAGCTTTCTAGACTCTATATCAATGAGGTTGTGACACGTCACGGTGTCCCTCTATCCATTATCTCTGACCGTGATAGCCGTTTTACCTCCCGATTCTGGCAATCTTTACAGAAAGCTTTGGGAACTCGTTTGAACCTTAGCACGACTTACCATCCCCAGACTGATGGTCAAAGTGAAAGGACCATACAGACCTTGGACGACATGCTCCGTTCTTGTGTGATCGACTTTGGAGGAAGTTGGGATCAGCACTTGCCACTCATCGAATTCTCTTACAACAATAGTTACCATACGAGCATCAAGTGCGCCCCTTTCGAGGCTCTATATGGAAGGAAGTGTCGATCTCCGGTGTGTTGGACCGAGATCGGTGACGCTCAAATCACCTGTCCCGAACTCATTCAAGAAACCACCGATAAGATACTTCAAATTCAAGAAAGACTCAAGGCCTCTCACGATCGTCAAAAGAGTTATGCTGACAACCATAGGAAGCCCCTTGAATTTCAAGTCGGTGATAGAGTCTTACTCAAGGTTTCCCCCTGAAAAGGTGTTGTCCGATTTGGGAAGAAGGGAAAGCTAGCCCTTAGGTTCGTTGGGCCATTCGATATTCTTGAAAGGATTGGCCCAGTAGCCTATATACTCAAGCTACCAACCGAAATTTGTAACGTTCATAACATTTTTCATGTGTCAAACCTCAAAAGATGCCTTGCTGATGACACACTTCAAGTTCCTCTTGATGATGTTCGTATCGACAACTCTATGCATTTCGTCGAAAAGCCTGTTGAAATCACGGACCGTGAAGTCAAGCAACTCAAGCGTAACCGCATCCCTATTGTGAAAGTTCGTTGGGAAGCCAAGCGTGGTCCTGAGTTCACCTGGTAACATGAAGACCAGATGAAACTCAAGTACCCTCATCTCTTTCTAGACCCTACAGCCTCCACTAGTTGAATTTCGGGGACAAAATTCTTTTAACTAGGGGAGACTTTGACACTTCTAATTTTTACTACTTGTACTCGTTCTAGACTTATCAAAGAGAATCCGCATGACATTTCATTTTAATTGAAATCCTATTCGTACATTGTTACAATACTAGTTCACATGTGAAACATTACGTTTATGCTTGATTACAAAGACTTATGCTTATTTGAGACCGATTCATGGATCACACGTAGATTTAATTGATCATTATGACACATTAAATACACATGAATCACCCCATACACTTCAAACATGTTTTTATAACTCATTCAAAGTGATTTGATACTTAAAAGTACTAGTTAGTAGGGTGGGGGGTGCCTGTAGTGGTGGTGGCGGCTGTGGTGGTGACGGCGTGGTGGGGTGTGACGGGTGTGGGTGGGGTGGGGTGGGTGGCAGCGATGGTGGCGAAGTCATTTGGACTCGAACCCAATTGATAGTTTTTTTTTAAAACGACTCGTTTTGACTCGGACTAATTTTGCTCCAAACCCGTTTTGACCCGAAGTCATTTTGCTCCTAACTCAGATTGACCCGAACCCATTTTGAACCGAACCCGTTATGACCCGAACACGCCCGACCCGCCCAGTTTTCCAGGCCTATATGCTACCAATGTTGCATTATATTGTTAAAATCAGTCACAAAATTAAAAAAGGTCTGAAAATAACTTAATAGACGCTATTAACCTATCAAAAGGCAATAAAGTATGAATTTAACAAAATATTTAACGTAGAACTTCTTAGAATATACTTACAGTGGTTGGATTTGTGTGCTTTCTGTCACACCCCAACCGACGGCGGAAACGTCGGGGCGGGACATGTTGACTGTTCATGAGCACAAGGTTGACTAAATTGAAATATATTTAATCATCAATTTCATTTCAAACAATTCAAACACAAATAGCAAAATTCAACAAGTACATAAATGACAATACAAATTGTTCTTTGAATTTAAATTAACTAAGTCCAAACTTAAGTGTAGCATGTCTTGATCAAACTCACACATTAACACCTGAAACATGAATAAAATAAGGTCAACTAAAAAGTTGGTGAGCATACATAGGTTTGTACATAGATAGTGTATAAATATGAATAAACAAATCCTTACATATCATGATAAAATAAGGCATTTATGGGGAGCAGCTATTGTGTAACTAAAGTACAATCAAACCTTTGTAACTAGCATGCAAATTGTGTTGTCGGTAACAATCACCCCAATCTGGGTGGGTTTGTTAGACTCAATAGATCTATCATTGTTAACCGTCGGCTTGAATAGTTAATGATTGCACATAAATTGCACACAAACAGTTAACACACCTAGCACTCAAACATAAAGCTCAAATTTTGCATACATGAATGTAAAGAGGATTTGTATTTGTGTAGTTTATGTAAATGTAAACAATTGTGTGTATAGAGTTCATGTTTCACCCCAAAAAGTGTAAAAGAGTAAAAGGGGCTATGTAATACTCACCATGTATCAATTGAGTAGATAACACGAGCAAAAGGTAGCAAAAGTGATTCTTTTGCAAATCACGGTTTAACCTAGAATGCCATGTATATGAATTTGAGTTAATAGTATGTACAAGGTCTAAGTCTAGGTCTAGGCTTTAGATGTGGTTGAGTGTAGAGATTTGTACACAAGTGTTTATGTTAACTTAAGAAATGAACGTATGATTTGGTATTTGTTTGATTAAAGTTTGATATAAATTTAAATTTAAAGCATATATGAATTTGATAAAATACCCATTGACTTAGGGTTAAATTTATTATAGATAAATTGTAAATAAAATTCTTTATTTATTTATTTATTTATTAATATAAGAGCGTGTTAATTAAAAAGGGGAGTGTGAAATATATAGTTAGGTGGAAATATATTTGTTAGAATAGAGTTTAAACCCTAATATATGTAATTAATAAAATTTGATTTTTGTAAATTATAAAGTTCTTTACAAAATGGATTGTTTCGCAAATTAATAATTCAATTTGAGATAATTTTTTTTAAAATGGCTTTTTATATAAGAAAGAAAACATGAGTTTTAACCATTCAAATATAGTTTGAAATAAGTCATTTATTGTACTAATCTGATTCAAATGAGGTTGGGTTTATAAAATTAATTTTTGTAAATTAAATTGCTGAAAGAAAACGATTTTTAAAAGAATTAACACACCACCCGGTTCGAACCCGGGTGGGCTCTGTGTGCGGGTTGCGTTCCACCGCTGGACCAGGGTCAGGTAACGTTACTGAGGTTGGTTATAAATGGGTTTAATCCCATTATTGAAAAGGGTCGGGTCTGGTTATATGGCTCGCGTAAAAAGGCCGGACACTGTGGGTTTCGAACCCACGCCATGTGGTCCGATGGTGCAAGGTCTTAGCCAGTCAGACCAGATGGTTTCGCTGGTCTAATATGGAATCTAAAAATATATGAACAATTATTAGATTAAGAATGGTTCCCAAATTCGAATACGTATGAATCTGTTAAGAACCCTAAATTCAATTGCGTCTGTTGAGTTTTGTTGACACAAATTGATAAGGGGCTATTGACAGGGACCCAATTATGAATCAAAGGAACCAAGTGATACCTGGTACGGTGAAGTATCGAGGGCTGTCGGCTAGGGTACCAGAATCGAAGTTCTTGAAACCTGATCGGGGTCCAAAGATGAAATGCGTATCAAATGGGTATTGAGAGAGTTTGTGATGGTCTATGTGAAGGTGATTGGTGAATTAATTGGATTAACTGAGTGTTAAAGGTGGGGGTTCGGTCATCTGCTTGAAGATTGATAGCTATGAACAAGTTACGCGTTTGTTTCAGTCGATTAGTAATGAATTTGGTCGCGAATGGGGTCTAAATTCATACTGGAATGGTTGCGCGTGATTTACGGTCTTCATAACATCAAAATCTCTTGATTGGAGACTGATTGGGACGCGGTTTGACTTGGGGAAAGTCAAACCGTTCGAATTTGAATTCTTGTCTCGGATTGATTGAATTGGAACCCTAATTGGGCATGGGTTTGGGCTATAATCAACTACACATACCTGAGGAATCCGTAGTGAGTTCGATTTTGATCGGATCCGGTCTTGAAATGCAAAAATGTTGATTGGTTTGACTTTGAGAAGTCAACTGGGGTTCAAGGTTAGATCAAATGGGTCAAAGTTTAGGAGTGGGGTCAAAATTGGGGTTAGTAGGTTCAAATTCAGGGATAGAGGGTTCAAGATGATATCAAAAAGGTTCAAGACTCAATATTTTTATTTCTAATAAAAAAAAATGTAAATTGTAATTAATTTTTTTATTTACATTACTTTATAAAACTCCATTTATTTTATGAAATTATAAATTGTAATAATCATTTTCTCAAATATAATAAATATATACTCATATATATATATATATATATATATCTATATACTTACCTTTATATTTGTAAATGAATACGTGTTTATATATTTAAAAGATCATGGCTTAAAACTCACTTATTTTGTTTCGGTTACATCAAAGTATTGGTCTTATGGTATATTTATATGCATTTATATTAGAATGAATCGATAGAAGTTTCCAATCTTATATATTAATGTGAAATAAAAAGGTTGTAACATCGGGAGATCGTGCGGATAATGTTCTGAACTAGAAATGGAGTTTGAACTACTGTTTACTGCATGAAATAAATATAAGGAAAATCAAGGATGTCACACTTTCGATTTGCTTTCACGATGAGAAAGCGCAATATAAGACAACATTGTTGCCACCTTTACCCATCGTCTCTCATCTCTCAATGAAGTTGTCAAAGGCATTAAGTGGAAAATTTTACTCAACAAACCCTTTATATTTCTCTTAAGAAGGAGATGATGCCTCTTAAATTGATTAAAACGGTAAGAAAAGTCAACCCGTTGTAAACAAGCACAAAACTAGACGAAGACCCCACCCTTTATTACCTTGTGTGACATATCCCTGCAACTAGCGGTACTATATAGTCGTGCTCGCTCTCACATTCTGGTAAGTTAATAGCGTGACATAACACCATTTCGCTCAACATCCCTAACATGTTTGGATCGAATCATATATATCAAACAATACATAATGAAGAACTCTCTTTGTTTTTTTCTTACAAAATGTGTTATGCACTTATGATTTTAATTCATGCCACAAATAGAAATCCATACGAGAAATGAAATAGAGGATAAGCGAACAAAACTCGCGTTTATAATAAATTTTATTAAAACAACATACATTTTATTGATAATACGTGAAAGAAAAATAGTACACAAGCGGATTTTTGCATACGATATGATTATTATTAGTGCCTGATTAAACACAGAGGAACACGAGCCAAAGTGGATACATGAGCATGTTATCGCGTAACTCCCAACTATAGACGTAATATATACTGATATAACTATCACTACTAGAAAAAATAGAGTTTGCTACGAAATATTTCCGACGTAAATATTTCGTCGCAAATTGCTACACATTTGCGACAAAATAGTGACGAAAATGAAAACCCTAGCCTTTGTCGCAAATGTGTAGCACATTGCGACGCATTTCCGACAAAACTAAAAATAGTCTTACTAATTAAAATAAAAATACCCTATTAACTAAATTATAATAATTAATAATCAAATTTGTTCCTTGTGTTCTGTTGCTTGATCCACACTTTTCATTTACATTTTGAAGATGCAAATTGTTGGTGCTTATGGTTTTAGGGCAAATTTGAGCAACAAAAGTTTATTATGTTGATTGGTCTAATTGGAATGAGTTATCTGTTGTTACTTATTTATATATATATATGTATGTATGTGTGTGTATATATATATATATATATATATATATATATATATATATATATAGACTACGGTGATGGTGAAGTTTACTAGTTTAGTACATAGATCATGATAGTTCCATGAATTTATAGCCTTAACGATAAGATTTATAATTTGTGATTTGCGTTAGCTGCTTGAGTCTAGTATATATAAAATAAGACTTCTAAAACTGTTTCCTTTCATTCTACAAGATATGGTGTGTTCTTGAAAGTCAACAATGCAACATTGATCATGCTGCACAGGGTGGAGCCATATGTTACTTAAGGGTATTTATCTTGGCAAACAAAATTTTTTTTCAGTTTCTATTATGAAGTCTTAGAAGTATGTGTGTCTGTGTTAGGTCGTGTTGGGTTGGCGGGTTGAGGGGTTTTGTGTAGGTGCGTTGAAATGGTGAACCCGAACACCACCCATAAACTTATTTGTGTCAAAAACATCAACCCTAACCCACACACAATTAAATCCGGGTTGACGTGTAACTTGTTTTATGGAAGAGGATAACAACCTATTTAAAATTATAATGATCTGTTTAATGTGTTAAAACAATTAGGAGATATGGAAAGTATATGAAAACTGTATTTTAGTAAATTGAAACATGAAAATATAGAAATGTCAAATGATGATAACATTCAATTCATATTTTTTTAGTGTGAAAAATTCTGAATTAGAGATGAAAGAAACATATGCTAGCTAATTCTTTGCAATGGATATTGGAGTTTGTTTCTATACATTGCCTCTTGTCATTAGCGTTATTATTTTTAAACATAGTAAAGATTAGATGAATATTGGTTTGGTTCATGTAGTTTATTTTAACTAATTAGTATACTCTGTGTACATGCTTTCATTGGTAATTGTATATATGTGTCTTGAAAGTTGAATCTGAAAAACTAAAAAGTGTGAGATAAAATATCCAGCATGCAAGATGGAAAGTCTGGACTCTCGAGGATGTGTAGTTTGAACTTTGGAAATAAAGTTGGGACTTGATAAAAAATAATAATTAAATTCATTTATGGCATTTTGATCTTCATAGGGCTCCTTACTTAAGTAAGCATTAATGTTTCATGAATACTTGTATCATATGCTTACTTATGATAATATCATAGGGCTCCTTACTTATGTAAGCATAAATACCTGTATCATCTGCTTTGGTAGATAAATATAGATGTATTTGACTATTTATCGTTTACTAAGCATCTGTAGCATTTCCATTGGAGAAAAAAAAATAAATACTTCAACGGGTGTAAAAATACCTTGTGGTAGTATTTATATATCTTTTATTGCGACAGGCTTTGGATAAAAGGCAAAAGTAGGTCCAAACCTAATGTGCAGACAATCAAAACTGTAAGTGGCTTTCCGATCTTTTGACTATTTTTAAAAAAGTTATGGTCAGTTGGTCACATTATTTTCAAATTCATGGTGCAGATGGTTACTCGGTGAATATAATTTAATATTTTTACACCTCTGCATAAATGTGTAGATAATTTATATATTTGTTTGTCTACACTAATTAGAAAATTACATGGTAACAGACTGTTGATAAAGCTTTGGAAGCAGTTGCACCTACACAAAGGAGGCAAGTTATAGATTATGGAATACAAGAGTTTGCTAGTTGCCTATTATATATGTTTCTTTTGGATTTTTGACAAATTTGACCCATATATACAAATGAATCGATTTGTGTTATTGTATGTGGCTACTTTGAAAAACATGTTCTGAAATTATATGAGCAAATTTGGTATTTTCTGCATTTTTAGTAGAAAAATTTGGATAATATTAATTTTGAGCTGGAAAAATCTAATTTTTTTTTATTATTTGCGTCGGAAATGTGTCGGAAATTTCTGACACATTTGCGACAAAAGTAATTATTTAGTTTTCTTTATAATTAAATAAAAAATATATAATTATTATTTTTTTATTATTTGCGTCGGAAATGTGTCGGAACTTTCCGACATATTTGCGACAAAACGAAAAAAAATTTATAATTAAATAAAGAAATAAATAATAATTAAAATTAAAGTTAAAAAATAAAATCTGTCAGAAATCTCCGACACATTTGCGACAAAACATATTATTAAAAAAAATGTAATTTATATTAATAATAAATTTTAATAATATTAGAAAATTAAGTTAATCCTAATAATTATATTTAAGAAAGTTCGTCGGTAATGCATAGGAAAGTCTGACGCTATTTTTTTGTCGCAAAATTGTCGCAAATTGCGTCGGATTTTTGTCGCAATTTTTTCCCGACGAGGGTTTTTCCGACAAAAGCTTTTTGTCGCAAGTTTGTCGGAATTTAGTGTTTCCGACGCATTTGCGACAAAAAACTGCGTCGGAAACACGTTTTTTTCTAGTAGTGTATAGAGGTTATCAAATCCTAAAAAAATACAAATTTTTGATAAATTATACCAAATAAAAAAATTGGGGGACTTTTTTCAAACGTTTCTATAATTAGATAGTCTATTTAAGACCTTTTATAAATTTCAGTAATCTATTTATATATACACCTAAAATAGACAAAATGATCACTTATTGTATGTAACTTAATAATAAGTTGGGTTGGGACATACTATTTTAGTAGTTCTTGAAACCTGATCGGGGTCCAAAGATGAAATGCGTATCAAATGGCTATTGAGAGAGTTTGTGATGGTCTATGTGAAGGTGATTGGTGAATTAATTTGATTAACTGAGTGTTAAAGGTGGGGGTTCGGTCATCTGCTTGAAGATTGATAGCTATGAACAAGTTACGCGTTTGTTTCAGTCGATTAGCAATGAATTTGGTCGCGAATGGGGTCTAAATTCATACTGGAATGGTTGCGCGTGATTTACGGTCTTCATAACATCAAAATCCCTTGATTGGAGACTGATTGGGACGCGGTTTGACTTGGGGAAAGTCAAACCGTTCGAATTTGAATTCTTGTCTCGGATTGATTGAATTGGAACCCTAATTGGGCATGGGTTTGGGCTATAATCAATTACACATACCTGAGGAATCCGTAGTGAGTTCGATTTTGATCGGATCCGGTCTTGAAATGCAAAAATGTTGATTGGTTTGACTTTGAGAAGTCAACTGGGGTTCAAGGTTAGATCAAATGGGTCAAAGTTTGGGAGTGGGGTCAAAATTGGAGTTAGTAGGTTCAAATTCAGGGATAGAGGGTTCAAGATGATATCAAAAAGGTTCAAGACTCAATATTTTTATTTCTAATAAAAAAATGTAAATTGTAATTAATTATTTTATTTACATTACTTTATAAAACTCCATTTATTTTATGAAATTATAAATTGTAATAATCATTTTCTCAAATATAATAAATATATACTCATATATATATATATATACTTACCTTTATATTTGTAAATGAATACGTGTTTATATATTTAAAAGATCATGGCTTATAACTCACTTATTTTGTTTCGGTTACATCAAAGTATTGGTCTTATGGTATATTTATATGCATTTATATTAGAATGAATCGATAGAAGTTTCCAACCTTATATATTAATGTGAAATAAAAAGGTTGTAACATCGGGAGATCGTGCGGATAATGTTCTGAACTAGAAATGGAGTTTGAACTACTGTTTACCGCATGAAATAAATATAAGGAAAATCAAGGATGTCACAGTATCCTCATGTTGAGGGAATTTCGTCCCGAAATTTAGCTAATGTAGACCACTGAAGCAGGAAGGAGGTGAGGGTTTTTGGTTCTCAATGTGTTACGATGGTTGGTTCAAGGAGTATAACTGGTGACACGATTTAGGTTTTGATACTCAAGGTCAGGTATGAATGTTGATGATGAATTTAGTTTTATAATGAACTGTCGGGAGGTATTGTGAACCCTAATGGTGAAATGTATTACTTGGAAAAGATTTTATGGGAACTTGATAATTAGGGTTTGTTTAAGATGTAGTCTAATATGCTAAAAAAATTGTCAGTATTTCACAGCCATTGGTCTAGGTCAAAACTTCACGTGACACGAACAACGCTAATTCTGATATATGACAGGGACACTTATATATAGGAAGTACCATCGGTGTATCCACCATGCCCTTGTCATATCACATTTAGTCTCGTTGCTATATATCACGATAGGTTCTAGGTTACACGACAAAATTTACTATGTTTTCCATGCGCTGATTTTTATAATTATGTGTGCACCCGTAGTTACTCAAATCATCGTATGGTCCGTATAGATCCTTCCGTTGTGTGCGGGGCAAGAGGGGGCACAAATTCACTTAGTTCATGCCTACTGATTTCACGTATGAGTTGGTAATAAGTAACTATGTCCTTAAGTGGGCATGTCAATTAACAACTAAAGAGTAATAAAGAAGTATAACTTAAAGTTCCATAGTTTGCTCGTGTTTGAACAAGAATACGTCAAACACCGAGTTATTTTAAAGTGTTACAGCTTCCTCGTGTTTGAACACGAATACGTCAAACCCCGAGTAGCTTCGATGTGTTATAGCTTACAACTTTGGTGAAAAAAGTGTATGACCATGCTTCATGTATATTGTGATCAATCAATTGCAACAATTGTAAGCAACTTAGTTTCATGTATAATGTAACACACAAGTCTCATGTATGATCTAGTGTCACATAGCTTATAATCAAATAGATTTCATGTGTAGCGTGAACAACTTAGCATCATGTATTTTGTAAATCAATAAGCTCTCATGTGTAATGTAAACAACATAGTGTCATGTGTATTGTAGGAAATGAAGTTCATGTATGGTGTTGACAACTTAGCATCATGTATTTTGTAGCTCAATAAGTTTCATGTTCAATGTAGTCAATCTAGTATTTTGTACCACGTAAACAATTGTTATGTATCATGTATATTGCAAATAAACTGGTTTCATGTGTTATGTGATCAATCTAGTAAATTGTGATTTGCAAATAAACTAGTTTCATGTATTATGTGATCGTGATGTGTATCTTGTGAACGTGCATACGTAAGTTATTAAATTTTGTGTGACATATACTAACGAGTTTTGCATGTGATCAAGTGTTGCGGAGCAGCGTGTTGGTTTATGTTCGTGTAGGATGTGGTAGTTAGGTTCTAGCTATTTAAATCTCATTGAGGTTTGTAGGGATGGTTAATCGTTTACGCGAAATGGGTCGTCTCTTGAAGCGGCAAGTGAAAGGTAACGAGGAGGTTCAGAAAATATCATGGGAAATGGGTTTACAAGGAACTGATCTTTGGTTGAAAATAGGAAATTGTAACATGTTCTTGGTGGTAGATATATGAAGTAGTGAAACTATTGAGTCAAATAACCTAAATAAATAACCAATTTATAGGAAAAATCTTTTTATTAAATTTTCAATTATTATAAGAAGAACATTTTTTTAGTGAAATTTATTGGCTAAACAAGCGGTTGTATATTAATTTAAACAGGGTTTAGAATTTATTGACTTAACGAGAAAAGTCATAATTATTTATCAATTTGAAATACTGCTTTTATAAGACATGTCGTATTAAGTTTCCCTATAGGGTGAAAAGGTTTATGGAAAATTTATATTTTTGATACTATCTAAAAGTTTGATAAACATTTTGTTTGAACAAGATAACGAGGTTTGTTAAAATCTAATAGGATGGGTTGCTTACGAAGGAGATTGTTGGTAGTGTACTAAATCGTATTGAATGAAGAAGGTGATACTTTGGAAATTTTAACGAAAATATGATGGGTGTGATTTATACTCAACGGGTCAAATCAATGAATAATAACTTTAGAGTTGAAATATATAAAATTGATTAAGCGCTGAAATGTTAAACATTACTCAGAACATAGGGAAATGGTTCTCAAACTGAAAATTTGAAGACAATAAATAATGGAAAATTTTTTTTGTTAACGTCTCTTGTAGCTTTCCACTAGGAGGAGAATAATTCCTAAGACGAGCACCGCTATGGTCACTCGGGTAGCCGATATGGCTTCAGCTTTAGCTGTCTCCGTGCGATGTTCTAGTATTTCTTTTTCGAGGATGGAGATTAAGTCCTTTTGGTACCCTAATTGGTTTGCTAGGCTATCCATCCTTTGTCCTTGCAAGTCTTGCATTACCTCATGCTCCATCCTTTGCCTCTCAAATTCTGCGGTCCTCACATATTGGTGAATGTCATTGATTGGAATTCCCATAGCACTAGTGGGTGCCATGGTGTGCCTTACCCAAGGGTTAGGATGATACGGGTCGGACACAAGATACGGGTCTCTTAATGGGGGTGATCTAGGTGTTCGAAGTCTTGGGTCGGTGTTCCTAGCCCAATCTGCCCTTACATCAAACCTTGGCCTGGCGATTGGGGGTGGTGGTGACCGATACACGGGTGACCTGCTGTCTTCTTCCCAATCAGACTCTGCTCCGGGACGGTATACTAGGGAGGAAGGAGAGTAGGAGTCCATGTCTAGCAGAGAAACAACGAAAATGTTGTAAGTGATAATAAAATACTGAGTGTTAAATATTGGAATTCTCATATGTTTAGAGTTTGACTGGTCATAACACCGAGTCTTCACAAATAGTATTTTAGAAATACACTTGACCTATAAGCAATGTATCCCTGAGGAGAATTCCCAGGAAAGAGGGGTGGGTCACTAAGACACACTTAAGTACCCTGTCTTTCCTTAGCCAGACTCCCTCATGCACACACTCTTCCAGCCATCATGTATTAATAACACTATTGTTGGGCTCATGGTCATGATGAGAATTGTTGTGAACTGGGCTTTGAGGCCCAAAAGTAAGGTTTTATGCATTTTAGTGGCTTCTTCTTCTTGGAGGATAGATGGGCTTCTTAGTTTAATATTAATGGGTATTAGGCCCAATAGTTTAAGTCTTTGTTCACAAGAGGTGATGGTATCATGTATGTGAGTTCAAAGGTGTATGAAGAATTTGGTGTGTATGTGTGTGTGTGTTAAACTTAGGATAGCACTTAATGAAACACATAGGTAGCATGTAGGTAATAATGAATGTAAGCACAAGAGTTATCAAGTAGTGTGACACATAAACTATTAAGTATTGTAGCATGTATTGAAATTACTTAGGATAACATGTAAAAATATTCACACAAGGATTAATCATGTAATCATATAGTAGCATGGCATATTGTGGGTGTCCTAAGGTTATAGTCTAGGTCAAAAGTGTTTAATAACCTAATTCCCTATAACCAAGACTCTGATACCAATCTGTCACACCCCAACCGACGACGGAAACGTCGGGGCGGGACATGTTGACTGTTCATGAGCACAAGGTTGACTAAATTAAAATATATTTAATCATCAATTTCATTTCAAACAATTCAAACACAAATAGCAAAATTCAACAAGTACATAAATGACAATACAAATTGTTCTTTGAATTTAAATTAACTAAGTCCAAACTTAAGTGTAGCATGTCTTGATCAAACTCACACATTAGCACCTGAAACATGAATAAAATAAGGTCAACTAAAAAGTTGGTGAGCATACATAGGTTTGTACATAGATAGTGTATAAATATGAATAAACAAATCCTTACATATCATGATAAAATAAGGCATTTATGGGGAGCAGCTATTGTGTAACTAAAGTACAATCAAACCTTTGTAACTAGCATGCAAATTGTGTTGTCGGTAACAATCACCCCAATCTGGGTGGGTTTGTTAGACTCAATAGATCTATCATTGTTAACCGTCGGCTTGAATAGTTAATGATTGCACATAAATTGCACACAAACAGTTAACACACCTAGCACTCAAACATAAAGCTCAAATTTTGCATACATGAATGTAAAGAGGATTTGTATTTGTGTAGTTTATGTAAATGTAAACAATTGTGTGTATAGAGTTCATGTTTCACCCCAAAAAGTGTAAAAGAGTAAAAGGGGCTATGTAATACTCACCATGTATCAATTGAGTAGATAACACGAGCAAAAGGTAGCAAAAGTGATTCTTTTGCAAATCACGGTTTAACCTAGAATGCCATGTATATGAATTTGAGTTAATAGTATGTACAAGGTCTAAGTCTAGGTCTAGGCTTTAGATGTGGTTGAGTGTAGAGATTTGTACACAAGTTTTTATGTTAACTTAAGAAATGGACGTATGATTTGGTATTTGTTTGATTAAAGTTTGATATACGTGCAAATTTAAAGCATATATGAATTTGATAAAATACCCATTGACTTAGGGTTAAATTTATTATAGATAAATTGTAAATAAAATTCTTTATTTATTTATTTATTTATTAATATAAGAGCGTGTTAATTAAAAAGGGGAGTGTGAAATATATAGTTAGGGGGAAATATATTTATTAGAATAGAGTTTAAACCCTGTAGAACCAAAGACTGATGGCTATAAAATTCTCTAAATACAAATGCTGCTGATCTCAGAGTTTGCTGCTGACCAACAATCTGCTGCAGACAAGCTTATCTGCTGCAGATACTTGTTCTCCTGCTGAAGAACAAATCTGCTGCGGATAGCCTTATCTGCTGAAGACCAAAGTTGCTGCGGATAAGCTTCTCAGCAGCATCAACACTTGATGCTGCTGACAGGCAAATCATCAGCAGCTCTGGATGGTTACATCTTGCTGCTGATCAACATCTTTGCTGCTGACAGCCTTGTGCCTTGAAGACAAATCGTTGCAGCTGACTATCCATACCAAGCGTCACTGACAACTTTCTGCAAAAGAAACTGACACCTTTCTACAAAAGCAACTGACACACTCAAAGCAGAAGGAACCTCAATGGCACAACCAATGACAGAAAACAATGCTCTTCTCCAAGCATGCAAGCAATGATGCATAAAGAAGACGCTTCAATAAAGTTAGCTAGTTTAGCTTTAACGTGTATTATTAGCTTTTGTATAAACGATCAACGGTCTGTGTTCGATCTGATCCTTAGAATCAAGGGTCTGTCTTGATTCTAAGTGAGTATAAATAATCTGTAAACACTTCATTGTAAGTGTGCTTTTTGTGCTTTTGAATTAGAGTTTTCACTTGTAATCGTTTATTCTCAAAGCTTAATACAACAGTGTTCTTATCAGTATTCTTTCTGTCTACTCGATTGTAATTGTGTAGTTGTTATTGTTTCCGCCAATCTCAACTAAGAACAGAACCATCTTGTAATTTCACGATTCTACAAGTGGTATCAGAGCTTTGGCTCAGATTAAACAAACTAACACTTGTTTAATCACTTCTGGTTCTATTCTAAACTCTCTCTCCTTCAGAAAGTCACCAAGAACAAAAATGGCACAAAGCAACGGGCTTGAAGACATCCTGAAGCAGTAGTATGAAAACTTCGTCTGGAAGGAAGGTGAGTCTCTAACTGTTTCATACAACAGATTTACCTATCTTGTAGGGGAGCTGCAGTGCTCAAAGGTGAAGCTAGAGAATGAAGATATTCTCAAAAAGTTCATCAGGTCTTTACCTAGCTGCTGGACACTCTACACGGTGTCCATTAGAAGAACTGAGAATCTGAAGACTCTCCAATTGACTGAGCTCTTCGGTATGCTAAAAACCTATGAGCTAGAGAAGATTCAGGCAAAAGAAAGAAGCTCAAGCTACCAAACAGCCTCAACATCCACCACCACCTCCTCTGCCCTCCATTCTGAGCACTCGGGTCCTAGTTCAAGTAACTACTATCCTCCCATCATCACCCATTCTGGAGAGTTCAACTGGAGCGTTCAATAAGAAGAACTGCTCGTCAACAATCAAGCTCTAATGGCAGACACTACAGATATACCACCTCAGGTATTTGAACATCTTTGCTCTCAAGCCTGTATTGATAAAGTTTTGGGTTATAGAAAGCACAACCAAAACCTCATAGATCAAAATGAAGAGTTTCATCAGATGAAATCTGAGTTCAAAAAGGTTGAAAATACTTATAAAGAAAAGGTTAACTGCCTTAAGAAAGAGATTTCATCGCTAAAACACGAACAAACTAATCTTGAAACTCAGATTGATGATCTACTGGTCAAACTAAAAGCTACCAGAGCTGAACTGGCAGAACAGAAAGTTCAAGTTGAAAAATATGAATTTTCCTCCAAAAGGTTACAAAGACTTTTAGATATTCAAGTCCATGAGAAGGTAAAGACTGGACTTGGGTATAACAATGATCAGTACAAATCTGTCCCTCCTCCTGCTGACTATATTGCCATATACGAACCAAGCTTCAATGTTGAAAATCTTGACACTGCAAACTGAAACCTTGATCCTTCAACGGATGAACCTCTCATCAAAGACTGCACTACCTCATCGGAATCTGAGTCAACTCACTCAGACCATGATGAAACCAGTGCAGTCCCATCTGAAGCTGTTCTGAATAGAGTTGCAGTTCCTGCTGTTCTTCCAGCTGTTATAGCCCCTGTGCCATTCAAACAGATCAAGATCAGCTATCCTCCAGATGGAAGAAAGCTAGAAAAGGGACAGACATCAGAACCCACAAACCCCAAGCCTCAATTCAAGCCAATCACAAAGAGAAAGGTATTTGATGTATGTCATAAGCTGGAAGAAAAAGTTCCATATGTTCAAAGGACCCTAGAAGAAGCCACCTTTGAACATAACAAAGCTCATCCATGGAACTTCAAGGATCTGTTCCAAAGAAAGAACTATATGTACTGTGAAAGGGACAAACTGGCGAAATCATGCTTTGTGTGTGGGAGATACAATCACACTGCCAGCACATGCTTCTACTACCTTCAGCAGCAAAAGAATCTCAAGCAACACGCTTTTGAGAAGACAAAGAAGAACAAACAGGTAAGAAGGTTTGAAGCTAAGACAACTCAATTCAGAAACTCTCTTTCTCCATTAAGGGAGCAGTTGTCAAAAACTCTACAATCGTGCATCATTTGTGGTGAATCATACCACTTTGCTGCAAACTATAAGTTTAACCCTTTCAACCAGATCCTTCATCAAGCTCCTCAAAGACAAAGGGCAAAGAAGGATCAGCATACATCGGTTGTTAGTCCAGCTCAGCCCAAGAAAACAAAGCAAAAGCTGTCAGCAGCAACCAAGTCGGCTGCTGATAAGCTAAAATCCTCCGCAGCAAAATCTGCTGCCGATAAGGCAAAGACATCAGCAGCAAGAGTGTCCACTACTGATAAGGAAAAACCCAAGGCAAAGCCTACAGTAGCAAAGAATGCTGACACTTCAACAAAGCTGTCAGCAGCAGGATCTACTGTCAACAAGCCAGAAACATCAGTAGCAAAATCTGCTGCTGACAGTGTGAGGAAAACTAGAAAATCACCAACTCAACAGTGGAAGGAAAAGAAACCACCAAGCATCATCATCGGTTCAGTTAAGTGCGTCTATCCTTTTTTGTAAATATGTCTGTCTTATGTTGTAAATAAAAGTTATAACTCAGCAGCATCCTTTTGGCTGCTGACAGGTCTGATCTTCAGCAGCAAAGAATTTGCCCCTGACTGCTTTAACTTATCAGTAGGAACAAGTTTCCTGCGGATAGCTTTAAAGCCATCAGAAGCAACATCCTTGCTGCAGATCACTGAATCCATCAGCAGCAATTGAGTTTGATGCTGACAGACTTAACCTTCCGCAGCAACCAAGCTTGCAGCGGACAGGCTTATCCATCCACAGCAACCAAGTTTGCTGCTGATGGGTAAATTTAAGTCCAAATTAACTTTTACCCGCTGTAAAAGAAATCAACGTCAGTCTTTACCATGACTGCCTCGGTGCATTACAGCTGTAACAATAAAAGGTAAATAAGGTTGTACGGTACAAGTCATTTTGCTTTTTCTCACCTCTGTCGTTATAAAAACAAAATCAAATTTCCTTACCACCTCTTCACCTTCCTCCATAAACCAACATCACTTTCTCATGGAAGTCCCCACCAACCTCCACCCACCAGCATCACTTTCTCACAAGTCCCAACCAACCCTCATCCACCAACCTTCAAACCTTCCCTCCATGGAAGTATCTCTGGAAATCAATCAGGTACACTGGAAATCAAAATGGGTATACAGTAGAGAAGGCGCTGATAGGCCCTCCATGGAAGTATCTCTGTCACACTCTTCTCCAATGCATATCTCATAAGAAAAGCAGATGGCATCACGTAAGCTTCGCTCTTGCCACCACAGAGATGAAGGACAAGGTGGAGAGTTGACTCCTTCTGGATGTTGTAATCGGCTAAGGCTCTGCCGTCCTCGAGCTGTTTTCCGGCGAAGATTAGACGCTGATGGTCTGACGGGATGCCTTCCTTGTCCTGGATCTTTGCCTTCACGTTGTCGATTGTGTCAAAGGATTCGACCTCAAACGTGACCGTCTTACCAGTTAGGGTTTTCACGAAGATCTGCATTTTCGCCAATTTGGAGTGATAAGATGAAGCTGTTTCCAAAAAGGTACTCAAGGGTCAATGTTCCATTGTTATCTACAATGCCGAACATACAAAGTACCCCGGGTGACAGTTCAACAATCCCAGCTGATACTGATCCCACACCCTCCACCTCACAACCTGAACAACAGTCTGCTTCTACCATTCGAACCCCTGTGCATACCACTAAGGATGCACAGGTACAAAAAATCACTTCACCTCTTTTGGATGTTATCGTTCAACCGGAATACAGGGCCCCGGTTGCAACGACTAGGAAAAGGGGCAAGGAATCTCCTTCTTCTCTTGCCTCAAAGGCCCAAACCCAACCTAACAACCCTCACTCAGAATCACAACATTCTGGTGAGAATATCATAAGGGACAGCCACATATTAGGGAGACTCCTTTGGATGTCTCTCTATTAGGATCAGGATCACTTCCCGGATCCATAGAACAGCCCCCTGAGCCTTTCCTTTTTCTTTTGAACTTAAGTGTTGAGGAACCTGATCAAAATGATGTACCTTCTCCAACTACTACTATCTCGGAGGTACTGATTGATCTTGCTTCCAACACACCCAACCCAAGTTCGTCTACCCTGAAGGTCCACTCTATGAGCCATGAAAGAGTAGATGTGGAAGAGGCTATCACTACTGCTGGTCCATCAAATGACCAAGAGGACAGTGACAACATTGCTAAGACCTCAACCATGACAACTCACAGTGAGGATATTTCCCTGGAAACTCCCCTCACTGAGAGGAATCCCAGGTCCCAAGAAACCATGGGTGATGGGGATGAAGAGGCTAGGCCTAAGGCCCCATCTGGATCCAAGGATTCCACAACTGTGGATGAGGACAGACTGAAACTTCATATCTTGGAATTGACGGCCAGGGTGAATATGATAGAGGCACATCAATGCCCAACTTTTCTTACTCCCTCCTTTGTATCAGTGGGCACCCAAATTGATGCACATTTGTCCACCGATGCAACCAAAAAGGGGGAGATGGTCCCAATGGAGAAAGAATCAAACAGCTTTGACGACTGCAGGCTGTATTTCAAAGTACAAGATGGCTGTTTTCGAAGCTTTTTCCTTTGGTTGAAAGGATAGTCAGAAATGTGCATAAGATTCAGCAACAAAGGCAATAAGAGAATTTTGGTAGCATCAGTCTAGGGGGAGTTTGTACACAAGTGTTTATGTTAACTTAAGAAATGAACGTATGATTTGGTATTTGTTTGATTAAAGTTTGATATAAATTTAAATTTAAAGCATATATGAATTTGATAAAATACCCATTGACTTAGGGTTAAATTTATTATAGATAAATTGTAAATAAAATTCTTTATTTATTTATTTATTTATTAATATAAGAGCGTGTTAATTAAAAAGGGGAGTGTGAAATATATAGTTAGGTGGAAATATATTTGTTAGAATAGAGTTTAAACCCTAATATATGTAATTAATAAAATTTGATTTTTGTAAATTATAAAGTTCTTTACAAAATGGATTGTTTCGCAAATTAATAATTCAATTTGAGATAATTTTTTTTAAAATGGCTTTTTATATAAGAAAGAAAACATGAGTTTTAACCATTCAAATATAGTTTGAAATAAGTCATTTATTGTACTAATATGATTCAAATGAGGTTGGGTTTATAAAATTAATTTTTGTAAATTAAATTGCTGAAAGAAAACGATTTTTAAAAGAATTAACACACCACCCGGTTCGAACCCGGGTGGGCTCTGTGTGCGGGTTGCGTTCCACCGCTGGACCAGGGTCAGGTAACGTTACTGAGGTTGGTTATAAATGGGTTTAATCCCATTATTGAAAAGGGTCGGGTCTGGTTATATGGCTCGCGTAAAAAGGCCGGACACTGTGGGTTTCGAACCCACGCCATGTGGTCCGATGGTGCAAGGTCTTAGCCAGTCAGACCAGATGGTTTCGCTGGTCTAATATGGAATCTAAAAATATATGAACAATTATTAGATTAAGAATGGTTCCCAAATTCGAATACGTATGAATCTGTTAAGAACCCTAAATTCAATTGCGTCTGTTGAGTTTTGTTGACACAAATTGATAAGGGGCTATTGACAGGGACCCAATTATGAATCAAAGGAACCAAGTGATACCTGGTACGGTGAAGTATCGAGGGCTGTCGGCTAGGGTACCAGAATCGAAGTTCTTGAAACCTGATCGGGGTCCAAAGATGAAATGCGTATCAAATGGGTATTGAGAGAGTTTGTGATGGTCTATGTGAAGGTGATTGGTGAATTAATTGGATTAACTGAGTGTTAAAGGTGGGGGTTCGGTCATCTGCTTGAAGATTGATAGCTATGAACAAGTTACGCGTTTGTTTCAGTCGATTAGTAATGAATTTGGTCGCGAATGGGGTCTAAATTCATACTGGAATGGTTGCGCGTGATTTACGGTCTTCATAACATCAAAATCTCTTGATTGGAGACTGATTGGGACGCGGTTTGACTTGGGGAAAGTCAAACCGTTCGAATTTGAATTCTTGTCTCGGATTGATTGAATTGGAACCCTAATTGGGCATGGGTTTGGGCTATAATCAACTACACATACCTGAGGAATCCGTAGTGAGTTCGATTTTGATCGGATCCGGTCTTGAAATGCAAAAATGTTGATTGGTTTGACTTTGAGAAGTCAACTGGGGTTCAAGGTTAGATCAAATGGGTCAAAGTTTAGGAGTGGGGTCAAAATTGGGGTTAGTAGGTTCAAATTCAGGGATAGAGGGTTCAAGATGATATCAAAAAGGTTCAAGACTCAATATTTTTATTTCTAATAAAAAAAAATGTAAATTGTAATTAATTTTTTTATTTACATTACTTTATAAAACTCCATTTATTTTATGAAATTATAAATTGTAATAATCATTTTCTCAAATATAATAAATATATACTCATATATATATATATATATATATATATATATATCTATATACTTACCTTTATATTTGTAAATGAATACGTGTTTATATATTTAAAAGATCATGGCTTAAAACTCACTTATTTTGTTTCGGTTACATCAAAGTATTGGTCTTATGGTATATTTATATGCATTTATATTAGAATGAATCGATAGAAGTTTCCAATCTTATATATTAATGTGAAATAAAAAGGTTGTAACATCGGGAGATCGTGCGGATAATGTTCTGAACTAGAAATGGAGTTTGAACTACTGTTTACTGCATGAAATAAATATAAGGAAAATCAAGGATGTCACACTTTCGATTTGCTTTCACGATGAGAAAGCGCAATATAAGACAACATTGTTGCCACCTTTACCCATCGTCTCTCATCTCTCAATGAAGTTGTCAAAGGCATTAAGTGGAAAATTTTACTCAACGAACCCTTTATATTTCTCTTAAGAAGGAGATGATGCAGTCTTAAATTGATTAAAACGGTAAGAAAAGTCAACCCGTTGTAAACAAGCACAAAACTAGACGAAGACCCCACCCTTTATTACCTTGTGTGACATATCCCTGCAACTAGCGGTACTATATAGTCGTGCTCGCTCTCACATTCTGGTAAGTTAATAGCGTGACATAACACCATTTCGCTCAACATCCCTAACATGTTTGGATCGAATCATATATATCAAACAATACATAATGAAGAACTCTCTTTGTTTTTTTCTTACAAAATGTGTTATGCACTTATGATTTTAATTCATGCCACAAATAGAAATCCATACGAGAAATGAAATAGAGGATAAGCGAACAAAACTCGCGTTTATAATAAATTTTATTAAAACAACATACATTTTATTGATAATACGTGAAAGAAAAATAGTACACAAGCGGATTTTTGCATACGATATGATTATTATTAGTGCCTGATTAAACACAGAGGAACACGAGCTAAAGTGGATACATGAGCATGTTATCGCGTAACTCCCAACTATAGACGTAATATATACTGATATAACTATCACTACTAGAAAAAATAGAGTTTGCTACGAAATATTTCCGACATAAATTTTTCGTCGCAAATTGCTACACATTTGCGACAAAATAGTGACGAAAATGAAAACCCTAGCCTTTGTCGCAAATGTGTAGCACATTGCGACGCATTTCCTACAAAACTAAAAATAGTCTTACTAATTAAAATAAAAATACCCTATTAACTAAATTATAATAATTAATAATCAAATTTGTTCCTTGTGTTCTGTTGCTTGATCCACACTTTTCATTTACATTTTGAAGATGCAAATTGTTGGTGCTTATGGTTTTAGGGCAAATTTGAGCAACAAAAGTTTATTATGTTGATTGGTCTAATTGGAATGAGTTATCTGTTGTTACTTATTTATATATATATGTATGTATGTGTGTGTGTATATATATAAATATATATATATATATATATATATATATATATATATATAGACTACGGTGATGGTGAAGTTTACTAGTTTAGTACATAGATCATGATAGTTCCATGAATTTATAGCCTTAACGATAAGATTTATAATTTGTGATTTGCGTTAGCTGCTTGAGTCTAGTATATATAAAATATGACTTCTAAAACTGTTTCCTTTCATTCTACAAGATATGGTGTGTTCTTGAAAGTCAACAATGCAACATTGATCATGCTGCACAGGGTGGAGCCATATGTTACTTAAGGGTATTTATCTTGGCAAACAAATTTTTTTTTTCAGTTTCTATTATGAAGTCTTAGAAGTATGTGTGTCTGTGTTAGGTCGTGTTGGGTTGGCGGGTTGAAGGGTTTTGTGTAGGTGCGTTGAAATGGTGAACCCGAACACCACCCATAAACTTATTTGTGTCAAAAACATCAACCCTAACCCACACACAATTAAATCCGGGTTGACGTGTAACTTGTTTTATGGAAGAGGATAACAACCTATTTAAAATTATAATGATCTGTTTAATGTGTTAAAACAATTAGGAGATATGGAAAGTATATGAAAACTGTATTTTAGTAAATTGAAACATGAAAATATAGAAATGTCAAATGATGATAACATTCAATTCATATTTTTTTAGTGTGAAAAATTCTGAATTAGAGATGAAAGAAACATATGCTAGCTAATTCTTTGTAATGGATACTGGAGTTTGTTTCTATACATTGCCTCTTGTCATTAGCGTTATTATTTTTAAACATAGTAAAGATTAGATGAATATTGGTTTGGTTCATGTAGTTTATTTTAACTAATTAGTATACTCTGTGTACATGCTCTCATTGGTAATTGTATATATGTGTCTTGAAAGTTGAATCTGAAAAACTGAAAAGTGTGAGATAAAATATCCAGCATGCAAGATGGAAAGTCTGGACTCTCGAGGATGTGTAGTTTGAACTTTAGAAATAAAGTTGGGACTTGATAAAAAAATAATAATTAAATTCATTTATGGCATTTTGATCTTCATAGGGCTCCTTACTTATGTAAGCATTAATGTTTCATGAATACTTGTATCATATGCTTACTTATGATAATATCATAGGGCTCCTTACTTATGTAAGCATAAATACATGTATCATCTGCTTTGGTAGATAAATATAGATGTATTTGACTATTTATCGTTTACTAAGCATCTGTAGCATTTCCATTGGAGAAAAAAAAAATACTTCAACGGGTGTAAAAATACCTTGTGGTAGTATTTATATATCTTTTATTGCGACAGGCTTTGGATAAAAGGCAAAAGTAGGTCCAAACCTAATGTGCAGACAATCAAAACTGTAAGTGACTTTCCGATCTTTTGACTATTTTTAAAAATGTTATGGTCAGTTGGTCACATTATTTTCAAATTCATGGTGCAGATGGTTACTCGGTGAATATAATTTAATATTTTTACACCTCTGCATAAATGTGTAGATATTTTATATATTTGTTTGTATACACTAATTAGAAAATTATATGGTAATAGACTGTTGATAAAGCTTTGGAAGCAGTTGCACCTACACAAAGAAGGCAAGTTATAGCTTATGGAATACAAGAGTTTGCTAGTTGCCTATTATATATGTTTCTTTTGGATTTTTGGCAAATTTGACCCATATATACAAATGAATCGATTTGTGTTATTGTATGTGGCTATTGCTACTTTGAAAAACATGTTCTGAAATTATATGAGCAAATTTGGTATTTTCTGCATTTTTAGTAGAAAAATTTGGATAATATTAATTTTGAGCAGGAAAAATCTAATTTTTTTTTATTATTTGCGTCGGAAATGTGTCGGAAATTTCTGACACATTTGCGACAAAAGTAATTATTTAGTTTTCTTTATAATTAAATAAAAAATATATAATTATTATTTTTTTATTATTTGCGTCGGAAATGTGTCGGAACTTTCCGACATATTTGCGACAAAACGAAAAAAAAATTTATAATTAAATAAAGAAATAAATAATAATTAAAATTAAAGTTAAAAAATAAAATCTGTCAGAAATCTCCGACACATTTGCGACAAAACATATTATTAAAAAAAATGTAATTTATATTAATAATAAATTTTAATAATATTAAAAAATTAAGTTAATCCTAATAATTATATTTAAGAAAGTTCGTCGGTAATGCATAGGAAAGTCTGACGCTATTTTTTTGTCGCAAAATTGTCGCAAATTGCGTCGGATTTTTGTCGCAATTTTTTCCCGACGAGGGTTTTTCCGACAAAAGCTTTTTGTCGCAAGTTTGTCGGAATTTAGTGTTTCCGACGCATTTGCGACAAAAAACTGCGTCGGAAACACGTTTTTTTCTAGTAGTGTATAGAGGTTATCAAATCCTAAAAAAATACAAATTTTTGATAAATTATACCAAATAAAAAAATTGGGGGACTTTTTTCAAACGTTTCTATAATTAGATAGTCTATTTAAGACCTTTTATAAATTTCAGTAATCTATTTATATATACACCTAAAATAGACAAAATGATCACCTATTGTATGTAACTTAATAATAAGTTGGGTTGGGACATACTATTTTAGTAGTGCATATGTGTTCATTTGAAAATACATTAGATGCTTAATAATAATAATTTTTTTAAAAAAAAATTCGTGTTTAACACTTTTGAAGTTTCTTTTAAAAGTGATTTAAACTTAATTGATAAATTACCTTAATAAAAAAAACAGAACTATTTTGTCTCATATCTTTTATAGATTACGTTGGCATTTTATAGCTCTTATAAACCTTTACGGTTATTCTCTAAAAATATATAGTTTTATAAAATGATATAATATATTTTTAAAATCTTCATTTTGGGTTACAACTCGTGTTTAATGTTTTTGTAAATTTTAAGTTTTGGGTTTTTTTTATTAAATCTTTATTTATACAAAGTAATTAAATATATAAAAAAATTATTTGTATATATAAACTCATAACGATTATTAAAAAACACAACTCTCTAACATAATAGTGGTTTTGATTAGATGGTTCATACTTCATATATGTTTTTTATTTTTTTATATTCTATATTTGGGGATCAATTTCATAGTTTTTGGTTTTGCTACCTGTTAGTGCATACTTCAATAATAACTATTGAAAAAATATATATTCATAAAAACAAAAATTAAAAGGTCAAAAAATTCTCAAATATTTATAGCTATTTCGGGAAAAGGAAAAAATAAAAATAAACAACTTATTTAAAGTTTTATTTTTTTTGGTGTGGTTGATGTTACAGGAAAAGATTAAATCACACTTTCAACTTTTACGATTTAAAGAAAGCTTAAAACAAAATTTGAAATTAAGTTGTGATTTAACTTTAAGGTATCTTGTAAACCATTGTAAGGTAAGAGATCTTTTTGATTATTGTTTGTAATGCTTTGTGATTAATGAAAATTTGTAGAAATGAAATGTGAAAAAACATGTTAGAAGTTAACAATTTGAAAGTTAAAGTGTGTATTTATGGGAAATCATAAAAAAAACTTTATAAAATAAGGTGGACTAAGTGGGTTGTGGTAAAATAATCTTGTAAACCATTAAGTGGGTTGTGTAGATGTCTTATTATTGTCGTCTGAGCTATGAAGGTGTCGGATATATGGGTGTGTGGGATGTGAAGGTGCCGGATTTATGGAGTATGTGCTATGAAGGAGCCTGATTGGCATTGACTTTTTAGTGGGCATTGAATGAGTCAGATTTATGGAGCGTAAGCTCTGAAGGTGACGGATTTATGGAGTGTACACTCTGAAGGTGCCGAATTATAGGTGTGTGGATTGGAGAGGTGTCGGATTATGGGTGTGTGGGTTGTAAAGTTGTCGGATTATGGGTGTGTGGGCTATAAAGGTGTTGGAATATGGGTACGTGGTCTATGAAGGATAAAAGTCAATGTCAATTTAAACAAAAAATATGATCAACATGCCTATTCTCATGATTTTCCTATCGCGTTTCCTGATAATCCGAAGTATCTATAAAACCGATATTATTCTTATCAAGTGCAATACCTTAATAAGTTTTTATGCGTTAACATAAAACAAACTAGATTAACTTTAACTTACAATTATGTAAAACATGCAGAAACAAAAATAAATTACACCTTTTATTGATGAAAGTACCAAAAGATGTTAACAAACGGATGAACAACAATAACACATAAACATTAATTGGAGAGTGCTTCATCTTCAAAACTACTTTTTCTACTCAAACATTAAATTCTGTTACTTATCATAGATAAAGACCAAACTATATATAGCTCAATGTAGGCCCCACATCTTAGTTGCAACTTCAAATTCAAAATGGAAATTGTTTTCTCGTATCATGACAAGATGATGATCTCATAGCCGACATGGTACAACAATTGATATATACATACATTACAAAATGGTCTAAATGTAAGCATATTTGATCTATAGCGAAGAAAGAAAAGAAAGAGCAAACGATGAACTTGTTAGATGATACTACAGTCAGGTAACATGATTTTATAGTAACTTGAATTTTATGTAGTAAACGTTATGTTTTACTCTTGTTTTTTCATTGTTTTTTCTTCAAAATATGTATTACCAATTGTCTCAAACGTCGTTTTAAAATAAATTTGACTTAATTATATGATACCTAATAAGAAGTTAAATACTTTTTTATACATTTATCATTACCTTTTCTCTCTCCTCTACTCATAACACTTTCAAAAAATGTTAAAAAATTTATGCATGTAAACAGTGTTTTCCCCAATTATACAAAAAAATGTATATATTTTTTCTCTCCTCCACTTACAACCACTCCTTAAAAAAATAAGAAACCCCACTCACAAATATATAAGGAACCTGCTATGAATGCTCTAAGAGGATTCGGTTATCCTTTTCCCCCAAATGGATTACCTATTTTATCACTCTCACTCAAACAATGGAGAAGCCTTTGAAGTTAAAGGAAAAGTAGCCCTAAAGATACACTAGTTCATAATCATGAATTTTCATTTTGATATGCCCTGACAAGAGATGTTACAGTACTATTATTAAGTCAAATCATGAGTTAAATCGTTAATAACCTTTTTTTTATCTCTTCAAACTAAAACTAATAAAAATTTTAAAAAAAAAACTAAATTAAATCAAGCAGTTTGGTTTCACTGTTCGGATTAACGAGTCATCAAAGTGGTGTTGGCCCGAAACTGAATATGTAACATTTACTGAACCTTAAACATAAGTGTCGGCGTCCAATGACGCCACCACAAACAAAATTTCATAAACATTCCCTTTAAATATCTTCATTATCAAATAAGATCTCTTCACTTTCAACATTTTCAAATATACCTCTAAAATATCTAAATTTACATAATTACTCGTATACAAAATTCTTTACTCTAATCCTCAAATTTTTAAACACTCGGGTTTACCCTTCAAATTTCTTTTATTTTTGTCTTTTACTTTTTTATATTCGTTTATAAAAATTACTCTTTTCTATTTACTAACCCTTAAAACACAAGGTCGGTGACCAATAGGAGGCCATCAACTCAACCATAAAAATATAACCAAAAGTTTGTGTGATTGGAGTGATAAGTTGTGTGCACACTAACTTGGTCTTCGTGGGTTCGAATCCCATAGAAGAATGTTTTTATTTTCTTATTTTTCTTTCACCTTTTTTCTATTAACTTTTTTCCTTTACTTTTTTTTTCTAACCCTTAAAACACAACGTCGGTGCCTAATGAGAGGCCACCAACTCAACCATATACCAATGTTAATTTTTTTTTCCGAACAACTAAAAGTTGGTGTGGTAAGTACGTTATGTGTACACTAACTTGGTCTTCCTGGGTTCGAACCCATTGAAGGGTGCTTTTATTTTCTTTTTTTTCTAGTAACTTTTTTTCAATAGTTTTTTTTCTTCAGCCATTTTGTCATTTCAATGTTACGTTCTTTTGACACTATAGTCTTTTTCTATTTTTACCGAACCGCACAACTTCGTAGGTTTCTTTTATGTATTTAACCACGTCAAAGTCATTGTCGCATCATGTTTTGCTAGGTTCGCAAACGCGACGCTCGCGCGGGCTTAGTTTCTAGTTTTAACATATTTTTGACGTGTTGATTTTTAAAAAGAAAAAAAGAGTTAATTACACAGAGAGTCCCTTTGGTTTGTGGAAAGTAACATGTTTGGGTATTAAGGGTTTAAAGTAACATGTTTGGATTTTATGCTTCAATTTTGTAACGAGTTTGGGTATTAAGGCTAACATACATTAACTTGGGGTGAATCGATCAAAATATCTTTTTACTTTAAACGCTTAATACCTAAACATGTTACTTTCTGCAAAGGGTATTTTCGTCATTTTACCCAAACTTAACAGAAAACTTAGCAAAAGTTTGCCTTAATACCCAAACTCATTACAAAACTGAAAGCATAAAACCCAAACCCGTTTAAACCCTTAGTACCCAAACCTATTACTTTCGTAAACCATAGAGACTATCTGTGTAATTAACTAAAAAAACAATTTTATGTAAAGAGAGAATAATATTTTTACACAAGGAGAAAACTTATAACACTATGTAATATTATAACATATTGTTGGTCATGTTTTATTACTATTTTAACTGCATGGTCCGGTATTAACTGATGGTTTTTAACCGGACCATAAATCAAACCGTTCACTACAGTTTAATTAAAAAAAAACCCTTCAAATTGAACAAGTCAAAAAGGTTAACAAAGATGTATAACCAATATCTTTTTTTAGTTAACTTATATTACAAAGGTTGCTTTAAAAGGTGAATCAGCAAGATTACCAGTGTGTGTGAGAGAGTACCAAACCCATAACACCATCTTAGCTTTGAAGGTAGCAGAATGGTTTCCTCTCCAGCACTTTTCTTGAATGTCACAGCAATGATGCCATCATCCCATTTACATCAAACCATCTTGTTATTATATATACATTTGATGCTCAATAACCATTCACAATCCAAACCAAACATCAAATGGATATCCATACAACAATCTTGTTATTGGGTGTTCTTTTAATTTACAATCTGCACACCAACTGTTTGATACTTGGTCTCAATGAAGATCAAGTTTCCAACATAATGCGCGATACAACACATAGGTACCATTAAACATAATGTTGTGAAAATATATGGTTCATTGTAATCATTCATGAATGCTGCAGGTTTGATGCTGATATGGGTCAGATGGATGATGATGAACCATGGACTTTGGTGCAGAAAAATGGGAATCAGTTTGTGGTGGATGGCCAACCGTTTTATGTAAACGGGTTCAACACATACTGGTTGATGGTGTTTGCTGTGGACGCGTCGACTAGAGGGAAAGTGACTGAGTTGTTTCAACAAGCGTCTGGTGTGGGAATGACGGTGTGTCGAACATGGGCTTTCAATGATGGTCAGTGGCGCGCGCTGCAGAAAAAACCATCTGTTTATGATGAAGATGTTTTCAAGGTTCTTTCTTTCTATGATTCTTGTATGTGTGTGTGTGTATCATGTATTTAACTTTATTTGCTTCTTTTTGACTGATGATTGAATACTTGCAGGCCTTAGATTTTGTGGTGAGTGAAGCAAAGAGATTCAAGATTAGACTTATACTATCATTGACCAATAATTGGGATTCTTATGGTGGCAAACCTCAATATGTCAAATGGGGGAATGAAGCTGGCTTAAATTTGACCAATGATGATGATTTCTTCTCTCATCCAACTCTTAGAAATTACTATAAGGCCCATGTCAAGGCAAGTTTCTAACTTTTTATCTAGGGGAAGCCAAGCTGTTTACTAAAAACTTGAATCCATCCGGGCTTAAATGAGCTCGAGCTTCACATGCGAACCTAAGTAGGCCTTTTATTTATATAATTTTTATTTAATGTATTAAATATATATTTATATAATAATAATTATTATTTGTAAAATTATGATAAAATTAATTAAGTAATATATATCATGTTATATATAAAAGCTATAATTTTAAAAAAAATATATATGTAAAAATAACCATATAAATAAGATAATTAAATAATTAATTAATTAATAATAAACAAGCCAAGTCTAAGCTTAAAAAACTACTCACGAGACAAGCTTGAGCTTTAGAAATAGAGCTCTAAATGAGCCGAGCTTGAGCTCTCTTATGTTAAACGAGAGGAGCTCGGGCTCGGCTGGGCTAGTTTAAAACCCCTGCTTTTAGCCATTTACTTGATCATGGATGGTAATCTGGTATCACAATTCTTCTTCTTCTTTTTTTTCTAATATTCATGAATATGTACAAATGGCTTTTTGGGTATTTAGACTGTGCTGAACAGAGTGAATACCATAACCAACATGACATACAAAGATGATCCAACTATATTTGCTTGGGAGTTGATTAATGAGCCCAGATGTCCATCAGACCCTTCAGGAGATAAACTGCAGGTATTGACGGGTCAGGTTGACCCGAAACACTTTTTGTTCAATTTTTTCAATTTTTAAGTAAAGGGTATGTTATAATTTAGGAATGGATCGAAGAAATGGCGTTTTATGTGAAAACTGTTGATCCAAAGCATCTGGTGGAGATCGGTCTTGAAGGATTTTATGGTGCTTCAACACCTAACAAGGTTCCATCCAATCCAAATACCTATTGTCAACAAGTGGGAACTGACTTCATCAGGAACCATCAAGTTCTTGGTGTTGATTTTGCTTCGGTTCATATTTATGCTGACTCTTGGTAAGTCAACTCAAAAGTCAAAACATAAAATTTTCTAGATAACAACCAAAACATTATAGTTATATAAATATATGTTTTACGCGCTTATGAAGGATTTCACCACCAATATCTGATGCTCATATCACATTCACCAAGTCATGGATGCAATCACACATTGATGATGCAGAAAAGTACCTTGGCATGCCAGTGATTTTCAGTGAGTTTGGTGTATCTGCAAAAGACCCAGGATTCAATGCATCATTCAGGGACAACTTGATAAGCACAGTGTACAACACCCTATTGGATTCAGCTAGAAAAGGAGGGAGTGGAAGTGGGAGCCTTGTATGGCAAGTATTTCCTGATGGAACAGAATATATGGATGATGGTTATGCGATTATTCTTTCAAAATCGCCTTCGACTTCAAATATCATATCGCGACACTCAACAAGGCTTTCACTTTTTAATTCCTTGTGTAAATGGAAATGCCACTGGGGTTGCAAGAAGAGACATCAACTTGATGGGTCCCACGACCATGATGAGCTTTAAACAATGGTATTCACTCTTTACTAAATCAGAGATATATCTGTAAGTGAACCTCAGTATCAAGAAAGAAGCCAAGGAATCAGCTTGAATATATGTATATACACACACACAAATATATGTGCATATATATGCTACTTTGTGAATGTTTTTGCATGTAAATAATAACAATATCTGTCAAATTACTATGAGGTGTTCATCGAATAGATTATGATTCAAAATTGGGTGATTGTAGAGCTTTAAACACAATAGATACCGTTCTTCCAAGGCAGTTGCATATAGGACTGTGAGTTTCTGACACGGGTCAGTTTCAGATCAAAACTGTGAACACGTTTAGCTAAACGGGTGTCAACCCGGTTGGTTCGCAGGTTGACTCGTTTAACCCAATTATTAACTTTTTTGTTTTTTAAAAATGTGTTTTATGTAAAAACTTTAACTATTTGGGTGTTCTTTATGCAAAAATTGAAAAGTTAAAAAATAAGTTGGCATAGTTTAAACATATTTGATCAAAAAAAAAATGTAAATTCACAATTTTAGAGTATTAATATGCAACAAACAAATAAATATTTTATTTCAGGTTAAACAAGTCGTGTTCGTACCAACCCGCAAATACACATGTCGTGTTCGTATCAACCTGCAAATACACATCCCGTATTCGGGTTCATGTATGACACAATTTTCGGGTTCATGTAAAATTTTCAAGTTAGTGTCGAGTTCAACCCACCAACACCACCCGTTTAGCAACCCTAGATTGCATGGTCATTAACCAGAAATAATTATAGAGCTAAACACAAAAGAAATTAAGTAGTAATTAGACACATTAAAATCCAACATCCACAATCCAAAACGTCAAGAAAGTGATGTAAAACAAAATAAAAAGGGACCAACATGATAATGAAATAGAGCAGAGTTCGACGATAAAAAACCATAAAACAAAGGAAGATTAGCAGACCGGGCTGTTTCTCCTGAGAAAAGAGGCTGCGGGCTTGACATAAGTAAAGCCTTGAAAGAGGTTTGCAGAAGCATCTGGGCTGGATGCAGGGGAGTCCAATAGGGGCATATCGGTCCAACGTTTATCAAAATTAGCAATGCATTGGATTCCTGCAACTTCAGGCCGGAAACTGGGCTGGATTTCTCGAGCATCTAATTTTTTCCAGTTGATGGCCTTGAACCATTTGTGCTGCTTTATTTCATCGCTTCCCTTTAGCCCATTTCCAAGCCTCTTGCTTGGATCCTTTTGCAGCAACTACAGAGAGAAGTATCTTGACTTTAGTGGTCAAACTATTTAAAAGCTAAATCCATTTAGCCTCAAATGTAATTAGTAAATAGATTTTAAGAAAACACATGCAGTTTACTAACCCCTTTTAGCAGGCAGTGTGCTTCGCTTGTCAAAAATGCAGGTAGCTTTAGTTTATCCTTCACTATCTTCTTCTGTACTTTATCCCGGTTACCTCCATGAAATGGTGGCTATTCAATAACAAACACCATTTAATAAAAATCACTAAAAAGGTTTTTGATTGGCATTTAAATAAAAATCTTATTTTTTTAATAAAACTATTAGGAGATTCTATACATTAAAAATACACTTTGGTCGACTTTCAACATTCTACCCGTTTTCTTTAAAGATATAACTTTTTTTTATTTATCCGTTTGACTCATTAGAAATAACCATTATAACTTGAAATTGCCACAAATATTGCATTAGTAATAAAAATAAAACTATTCACCTGTCCTGTGAGCATCTCAAACAACAAGATTCCAACACTCCACCAATCTGCAGCCTTATCATGGCCCTTGCCAAGAATAATTTCAGGTGACATGTATTCTACTGTCCCGCATAAAGAGTTCGATCTTGCATTTTCGTCAAATTCTTTTGCTAGCCCAAAGTCAGTAAGCAAAGCCTGAAAAAAGGAGCATGCTTTATAACTATGACTAGACGTCATAATATTATTAGGATATGTTTGTGACAAAAGAGAGAGTACATACATGGCCATCCACATCAAGTAGAATATTTTCAGGCTTAAGATCCCTATGCATGATGCCATTTGCATGAAGGTGAGAAACAGCTGAAACCATCTCTGCAGTATAAATACGGGCCAGATCCTCTCTGAAAACATGAGTAATGTTGACCATAATTAGTTTACATCTCAAAATTTTAATGATTATACAAAAAAAGATAAATAAATAACTAATTTACCGAAACAGCCCATGGTGATAGAGCTGGAAAAAGAGATGTCCTCCATTCACAAAGTCCAAAATAAGGTAAAGTCTATATTTAGTCTGGAAACACAAAGGCAAAATATATGGTTAAAGTCTATAGCAATTTACTCATTATCAACTATACTTAAATACTTTTAAATTTTCTTATTACTAAAAAATATAAAAACATATGTATTTTGTAATTTCAACAACTATCTTTTCTCCTAATAGTATAACCAACAATAAAAAAGGAGGTGAACAGTTTAAAATTAGAGTAACTTCAGTTTTCTCTTAAATAGTCGGTTTACAGTTGGCTAGAAACTAATAATCCTAAACTAATCATTTAACATTTATTGACCCATAATGACCTGACATTCACAATCAAAATCACTATATCTAAACATTAGAAATTGATTGTTAATCTTGGTTTTAAAATGGCGCATCAGGAGCACATAATGTGATGATGCAGTGATGAGATCGCATCTCTGCAGTTGATGTGATGCGATTCCATGATGCGCATGTGATGCGCTCTGATGTGACACATCATGCAGTTAACCAGTATTTGAGCAAACTAGACCATGGATTGCAATGGGTCTGAATTTTTCAAATCTTATTGAACAAATATGACCATCAATTGGGCAGTGGGTTTGAGTATTTCAACAAATTAAACCATCGATTGAACAAGTCTAACTAGAGATGATGAAAATGTCTTATAATTTGGTGTTTTAAAAGATAACAGTTTATAATATTATCTATAAATAACTTTTTTAGTATTTTTTTAATAACAAACATCTCACACGTGTGGCGCTTTTTAAAACATAGGTTAAAATAAAAATGGGTAGTTTAGAATAACTACCTGGAAAGAATATCTGAGTTGGACTATAAAAGGATGATCAATCTTTGTCAAAATATCCCTCTCAGCTTTCATATATTCAGCATGATTTTTCTCAACAATCTTATCTTTCCTCACAACCTTCATTGCATATATTTCCATATTATCTCTTTTTCTAACTTGATATACTTTCCCAAACGCCCCCTGGCCCACAACTTTCATAACCTCAAAATCTTCAATCCCAACACCCTTCACCTTCACACACTTATCCTCAACTTCAACTGCCACATCATTAAAATCCTCGAATTCCTCTGTTTCACATATGGTTAGCTTCTTTAGATTTAGCAAGTGGCTAATACGCGGTGTGGGGCCCACTAAAGAATGTGATCGGTTGCAAATGACCACCGGGTCATCATATATAGTTTCATTTGAAATTTCAGAATGTCCATGAGCCGGTAGAGGACCAAACGTATCAGAAAAATCGAGCTCAATGTTATCTGATGTGGCATCAGGAGGGTTCAAAGGGAAGTGTAAATAAGTCTTGGATGATTTGCATGGTTTGTCTTCCATCAAAGCAGTTAATTGAGAAAAAACCATGATGGAAATTGGAAAATAGCAAGATGGTTTTGTTTAAGTACTTGTCTACAAAAGTATATAATTATGGATGGAAAGACACTAAGATTCGGGCTGATGAAAGACTTCTACCAATGGCCTTAATTAGAAGAAAGTTCAAGTAAACAATTGGATTCTTGAAGAAATTTGGGAAAATGCAAATGAAGGTAAAGTAAGTTGAGTTCTTGTTTCCCGAGTTACAGGAAACGTTGGATGCCACACTGGTTCTTGAATTCATGAAGATCTGTAGTCAATTCTGTTTACATGAAAGAAGATCAATAATCTAAATCAGTATATATCTTTAATCATGAGTTTCCCATCACAAAATATCAAAAAATAAATTGCTATTAAGGCATATTTATGACAATTAACAAAAAAGAATGGTATATCCAACTATTGATGAGAAAGTGCAGTCCTATTAGCAAAATTCAGAGCAAATGACTCCACATCACAAAAGGGTCCAACTTTGATTTAAGTAATTTATATAAATTGTACTTTCTAAAAATATAAACTATGATGGACTTAAGTTGTTTTTTAGTTTCAATCAAAACAAACAAACATACCCAGTAAAATCCTACTCATAGTAGGGTCTAGGGAGGGTGAGGGCACACCTTACCACTATCCCATGGGATAAAGAGGCTGCTTCCAGGGAGACCCTCGGCTCATAAAAACCTCGAACTTTTTCGTCAAATATTGTTTTTTTTTTGTTTCAGAATGTTCTGTTATCTTTATAGATTTGTTCAACAGTTATTCGTTAATCCAAAAATTAACATTTGTTATACTTTGAAGATAAGAAAGGTAACTCAATCTATCACCCAAAAGTCAAATGGTCAAAATGTCTAAGTGCAGAAAATCGGAGAATTACACAACTACTTCATGCACAACTTCTGTTACTATTCAGCATCTTATTAACAAGAAATTTAGAAGATCACACAACATGATGAACAGTCCATTGACTACCACCAATAAAATCAAAAGCTACTTGGTTTCAAGCAAAAGATCCAATTTTTGACTTTCGTGGTCAAGATTACCCAAGATCTATGAATGTAGTATTCAAAAGACTTGGTTTTGCTATCCAAAAAGGGCTTGCGGCGCAGCTTGTTTGCCGGTTTGCCTTCTATTTCGATGAAATTTTTAATGTCTCTTCATTCATTGAAAGATTAAATGTTCGGTTTTATACCACTATGAACCTATTCCCAGCATCAAAGAAACACAAATGTTAACAAATTAAACCGCATTTAACCTAAAATCACACAATTTTTCAATCTCAATTTTTTTATCACAATGACCTAATTAGAACCAACGAGATCTTAGATCTCACAAGGAAAACCAAAATTTCCAATTCTACGATACAATTCATCACTAGATCCTGTTTTTAACAAACGATAGAAACAACAGATCGGATTTTCTGCGGTCAATTTTGCGTATAAAGAGCATGCACCAAATAATACGAATTCAAGAACAGAATTTTGTGTATGAACATCAGATCGTAATGTAGCGAAACCCTAACATATTATAAACAACAACGAATTCAAAAACAGATTGAAGAAGAAGAATTGGGTACCTTTGGAGTGGTTCGTAGATGGATTTGGGAGGGGAAATTTGGGGGTTTGTTATTAAAGATGTTGAAGAAACGAAATTTTCGTCCGCCACTTGAAATTAATAAACTATGGACGATAATAAATTCAAAGAATGTTTTCTTTTCCACGTGTTGGTTTCTAATTGGATGCAAATTGTATACCAATCATAATCCTTTTATCTTTTTATTAAAATATATTGTCCGATAGAATAGGGATCAGCCTACCTCCTCTCCTCACACTAATATTGACGAGTTTATATAATAACATCTATACTCTATACTATATAATAAAGAAAGGTTTTTGTATGCCACGTGTCGTCATCATATTCAATCTCATTATTGTTTTTCGCCTCTCTCTCTTATTAAATGCATCCATATCTTTTAATAAATTAATAATATACTAATAAAACACATTTATTTTTAAATTATCCTTTATTATAAAAAAAACTTTGAAATCTAATTATGTAATTTTTATTTTCAATTAAATAGTAAATGAAAGTCAAATTACATTAAATATTAATTGATGTATTTACGAAACCCAATTATATATTATTTTTTACATATTTTGAATTTTGTTTTATATCCTTAATATAAAGTAATACATTTTTACACCTGAAAATACATAAATAAAATTTAAGAAATTTATTTATTGATATTTTTCACTCGTGTGTATTACACGGGGTCTAAGCTAGTTTATCTTATAAATAGAGGTTATGTTATGTATATAAAATAATACTTTTTTTTTCTTTGCACGATGTAACGGTAAACCTATATGTTATGATTTATTATATAGTATAGACTAACTTAGATCTCGTGTATTATACACGGGTTGAAAAATATTAATAAATAAATTTCTTAAATATTTATATGTATATTTTACAGTATAAACGATTAGAAAACAAAATTCAAAAAATATAAAAATTAATATATAATTGGGTTTCGAAAATACGTTGACTACTATTTAATGTAAAAATTTGATTTTCATTTATTATTTAATTAAAAATAAAAGTTAAATAGTTAGATTTCAAGTTTTTTATAATAATGGATAAATTAAAATAAATGTGTTTTATTAGTATAATTAATACTTTCTTTAAATATATATTATTATTAAAAGATGAAGGTCATTTAATAAGAGAGAGAGGTGAGAAAAAGATGATGAGAATGAATATGAAAGGGAAACGTGACATGAAAAAACATTTATTTATTATATAGTATATAATATAGATATTAATTATTTTTCCAGAAAATAAAGAAAGATTGTGCAATTAATAGTAGAGAGAGACGGAAAAATTGACTCACCAAAACTTTTATTTATTATATAGTATAGATGTGTCAAAAAGGGATTGGTCAAGGATTGTATTAAATCTATATCTATACTATATAATAAATAAACGTTTGTCGATGTCACGTGTCGCATTCACATTCATTGTTATAATTTTTTTTCCGTCTCTCTATTTTATTAAATACATCCTATCTTTCTAATAATAATAATATATTTTTAAACACATTTATTTTAAATTATATTAATAAAACACATTTATTTTAAATTATCTCATATGATAAGAAACTTTAAAATCTAATTATCTAACTTATGTTTTTATTTAAAGAGTAAATGAAAGTCAAAGTACTTTGAATAATAACTAATTTATTTTTAAAACTCAATTATACATTAACTTTTATATATTTTTGAATTTTCTTTTATATTATTAGTATATGTAATTACATTTTTTCACCTATTAAGATGTATATAAAGATTTAAAATTTTTATGTTTTCACCATGTGTAGTACACATGTTCTAAGCTAGTATTAATAAAAAAGATGTAAAGCTAGTGTTGATATTAGATATTAAATGCTAATTAAAATAATAACTTCTGTTTATTAAATAAATAAAATAGTAAATGTTAAACTACTATATATTTAATCGAGAATTCGAGATATTAAAGAGTAAAGATTAAGTAAAAATATTTTGCATAAAGATTTCATCCTTCTTTTTGATCTTTTAAATCTCTCATTAAAAAGGGATTATATGAAATATAAAATCATATCAATGTTAGGGTGATGGTGGTTATTAACCCAACAACTCATTTACTTATAAAAACTGACCAATATAATTATGTCATATCAAAACTACTTATTTACTCAGATTTCATCGGTAACGCCTACTCATTTACTCACCAACTTTTTTTTATAAAAAAATAAACATTTAAATAAAAAAAGTCAATTTCATTAAATTAAAATTAACATAATACAATTAAATATATAAAACCTACAAATAAAAATTTAAAAAACTAAAAAATTAACAAATCACTTGTACCACTCGACCTTCTTTATATATATATATATATATATATATATATAATTTGAAACGTTAGCTAAGAAAATTAAAAAAATATGTATATAATTTGAAAAATAAATATTACCATTCGTTGGTAACACCCGTTGAATGCGGTAATTTTTTATTAAGATCCTTCCACTTCCAAGACACTTGGTCAACGGTTCGATCGTTTTCACCAAATAAAGCGGTAAAATGCGCAAGAACTTTCTTCCAAAACGAATCACTTTTTTTGTTGATTTCCTTTTCTTTTATTTTGGGTCTTATGAATATAAGCTTTGACCACGACAATTTCTTCTTCCGTCCATTTCTTTGGTGGTAACCGGTTTTTGTGTTGTCTTTTCGGCTTGGCGACAACATCTTCAACTTCAACTTTTTCGACTTCTTGCTCATCAACATCCTTCTCTTCCATTTCTTCATCAACATCTTCATCTTCTCCTTCGTCTTCGGATTCCGAACGGATGATTTCGTTTGGATCACTATACGGTTGATTTTGGTATTGGTAGGAAAATTGAGATAAAAAATTAAGATCCATATCAAGCGAAAATTGAGATGCATAATTTGGATCCATCTCTTGAGATAATATATTTTGATCGGTTGAACTTTAAGGGTAGTAGTTTGGATATTGAGGTTGCGGGAAATAGCTTGGAATTGGTTGAGGAGGTGGTTGGGTTCATCGAGGAGCGACTTGGATTCGTTCGGGTCGCGGTTGAGATTGAACTTTTGGCCTAAATTTTCTAGGCTTTGTTAATTTTTTTGATGACCCTTCCATTTTTTTTTTGTAGAGTTTAAAATTATATAGATGAGATGAAAGATATATAGATAGGTAAAAATATATGTGTGTGAAATATGGGTATATATAGGTAAAAAACTAGTATTTTTTTAAAGCACCCAACCCACCCCCCCCACCCCCACCAACCGCTAGAAAACCCAACGGCTCCCAAGTAAATATACTCGTTCATTCTACCCGAGAGCCACTACTCGGCCCTACTCGATTCAAAAGGGGCGGTGTTGCCCAACTACTCGGATGCCCTCTCTCTTAGGCGCCCCATATACCCTTACAAATCACTAGAAAAGGCTAAAACCCGATTGGACCAAGGGTTTGAACCCTGGCCTGCGGCTGAGCCATTGTAATGAAACAATTGGGCAAAAGCATAAACTTGGTTTAACTTTGTTTCTTTAATTATTTATGGCCTGCGGCTGAGATATTGTAATGAAAACTATTGGGCAAAAACATCAACTTGGTTTAACTTGTTTCTTAAATTATTTATTTATGTAATGCTACACGTGAACACTTGTTTAGGTTACTATTCATGGCTGTAAATTGTTGTAAAAAAATAAATAAATTGTTATGTATGCGATATTTATGCAAGTAAAAACTCGTTTTAACCTCGATAGCTTAATCAAACTTGACTTGAGCTCGTTTAATCTCTACATGATCGATTTGAAACTCAAATTGTAAATGTATATATATATATATATATATATATATATATATATATATATATATAACTGTTATTTTTATTTTATGTATATAATTCAAAATAATAGACTTTTGAATGAATTTGCATTTTTTTAATTAATTTGAATAAAAGCAATCAGAACTCAAATTCTTTAGATTTAAATTTTCAATTTTCAAATAACCTAATTCATTCAATTAACTTGAGAATTCGAAATTGGATTTAAATTTTCAAAATTCGAATAACTTTAGTAATTCGAAATTCGATTCATATTAATAACACCAATCACACGTTCTATTAGGGTGAGAGGGTGCCCTACTCGGGCATGGCCGAGTAGGAGAGAGGAGCCCGAGTAAAATGGGGTACATCACCCCCTTTGATATGGAGTAGGTTTTATCCGAGTAGATTTTTTATGATAATCTAGTTTTACTTGGACACAATGGGTGGAAAGAGGGTACCCGGCTAGTTTGGGTAGTGGGATACACCACCCCCAATGATTTGAACAGTTTTGAATTGATATGAATTAATTAAGGTGGTAAAATTTTATTTGTGTGTTAATTGAGTAGTTAGGGTGTTTGAGTAAGGTGCCCCTCTCACCCTTAAGGTGAGAACTAATTAAAAGTTCATTGGTATCAATATGCTGTTATTTATTATTTATATCAAATTAACACCACTAAAATTAACTTAGCTCGTAAGCAAATTCTGGTCTGTCACAAGGAAAGCGACAAGATGTTGTGAGAGGCGTCTAGATTTTAAACGTTCAGCGCGACTATAAAAAAAAGTTCAAGGAATATGAACTTATATTTAAAGGAAATTCTCATTAAATTTTGGCCAAAATAAATTTGAATTTTAGTGGTTTTAAACTTTATATTTTTCTATAAAATATAATTATGCACCTAGAAAACCATCAAAATACGGCACATGCCATTAAGCCACATCTACCTGTTGTTCAACTAAAAAAATCTTAATTTACATCCCAACTCAATTTTTAATCATTGATGTACCCATTATAACACTTTCATCATCAAACTATATCTCTACTCCTCTTTTAACATCAACGATCAAAATACCTCAATAAATAGTATTTGGGTTATTTAATAACTTACCACAAATCGATTATGATTACAAAGCCTCTAATCTTGCCATTCTTGGATCATATTCACCTTTGGTCTCTCTCTAACTCACGACACACACATCAATGGGGTGTTTTTCTTCTGCTCTCAATATTAATACACATACATTCATACATATCAATTTTATTATTGTGGGATCGCATATATTTACCATGTGTGTATAAGATGGTTATGATGATAATGGGATGAATCACCATCCTAAAAAAACGTGGCTGCATTTTCCTTGATGACTCATCACAACCATTTTCACCAAATGACACTTTTGGTCCTTCATCTTTCCCATTTACATATGTTTAGTCCTTAAGCTAAAATTAGTTTAATTAGGATGTTACAAATCTACCATTCTTATTTATGTTTCATACATGAAACCTGATTACATAGAGAACATATAAGGGAGAGATTTGGTGTTCCTTGTGACCTAAGTTTAATCTTTGCTCTCCCCATTAGTTTCTAAGGCATTCAAATGAGACTAGCTCTTAGGCTGTTGCACCTGGGTTTTACCCACGCCGATCTAGGGTTCGAGCCTCGGCTTTCCCCCAAGCCCGGAAGGGGCCGTATTGGGTGGGATTTTTCCTTGGATGCTCTCCAACTCTGACGCCAAGTGGGCCCGGTTAAGACAACATATTGGCTGAAGTTGGACGAGGCTCTCTCATATTATGAGGGGTGCGACGTTACAACATTCAATGTTCGCCGTTCAAAATAAACATAGAGAACATATAAGGATACTATTATCTCATCTCATTCTTAGATTCTCATGTGGTGCCTAATAACTTCTGATGCTTCCATTACACCTAAACACCTTTAGTTGTCTTATTTCTTTGTTCCTTAATTTCTTAACTATATGATCGAGGAATACATTCGGCTCCTCATCATAGTTAAGCTTTTTATCCACTTTCATAATGGGTTGTCTTTGTAACGTGGGACTAATTCATTTGTTATAGGCTCTTGTCTCTTAGATAGAAGATATTGGGTTCAAATCCAGTCATTGAATAAATTATTTGGTGTAATTTAGAAGTAGGAGTATGGTAGATTTGTCGTTAAAAAAATTGGTTGCCTTATGTGCATTTGTATAGATTTGTTTAAACTATTTTGGATGATTAATGTATTGGTATATGATTTCTTGTTATAACTCATTGTTTTTATTTATTTATTTTTATAAAAAGTAAAATTTTTTATTCCTATGATAGTAAGAGTTAAACCTATTAACTTCTCAAATCTTGGTGTTTCAAAAATTTTTACTAATATTACGGCCATCAACCAATGACAATTTAAATAACCTTGTTTAATCATTAATTGTATAAGCTAGCAATGATGTTGTTGACTTTTGTTAAGGTTTAATGCACGGAACTTTGCTTAGTTTTTAATAGATGTTGACAGAAGTATGTAAAAAAAATCAATATAAAGAACTATGTTTGAATCTTAAATAAATTTTCAAGTACAGAACTAAAACTAGTTGTTAAGTTGTAGGAATAATAAGCAAGTTTCATGTATAAATGAATTTTTTTTTCATGACACGTGTCACTCTCTGGTTACTCTTTATTTTTATTTTTCTCGCATAACTCTCCTATTAAATATTAGATTTTCTATTTCTCTCTCCTATTAAATAATAATCTTTATATTAATAAATCTAATTATGGAAACTTATTATTTAATTATAAATTTTACTACTCTAATAAATAAAAATTTCTTCAGGACACATGTCACTCTATAGTTACTCCTTATCTTTATTTTACGGCCTCTCTCTTCTATTAAATATTAGATTTTCTATTTGTCTCTCATATTAAATAATAATCTTTATATTAATAAATCTAATTACGAATACTTATTATTAATTATAAATAGTTATTATATCATCAATCAAATATATACTCTATAATAAATAAAGGTTTTTGTGAGATAAATTTTCCACCTCTCTCTCCTATTAATTGCACAAGTTTTTTTAATTGTTTTTTAATATTTTTTTATTTTCATCTCTCCCTTCTATTAAATAATAATTAATTCTATAATTATTGTTATAAACGTTTTTTATTTAAAAAAATATAGGTTTGTTCATAAAACATTTTTAGAAATTGAACATTTATTTAATTTTTTTTATGAAACATTTTTAAAAAGTAACTATATGATGTTTCTAAAATTTGCATTAAAAATATGTAATATGTCATAAATATGTAATATGTAAATATTTATTATTAAGTATATTTATTCATTGTATTTATTAAACCCGTGTAATACACGGGATTTTTAACCTAGTGAACTTAATATGAACTAACATTTATCAATTAAATTAAAAAATTAATAATCAGTTGAAAAAAATGTTTTAAAAACTAACTTAACAGACCTTATAACTGTCAGGACAAATTACATTTTTTAAAAACATATTTTGACAAATGTGTTTGTTAACAAATTACATTATATTTTATTCAACCGATGTTATATACTGGTTTATTCACACGGGTTTTTAAAAATATAAAATTTTTATTACTAAATATATAACATTTTATTTATTTAACCCGTGTAATACACAAGATTTTAACCTGGTGGTCCAAATATATGAAAGTTGAATCTAAATGAATGTTATCTTGGTCATTTCTTTGTTATTACCTTACTTTAGTATTCGTAAATCATTTCCCCTCTCCAGAATATATAATTAATTAATTAACATGTATAACCTTGTTTCTAAACTATTCCTCAAATTTTAATAACTGATATTAACTCTAGCTATATTATTACACGATACGTATGCTTGTCTACATGTGTGATTGTCTCTAACTTTGGTGTTACCCATCCAATATTATTTACTAACAAAAAGACCAATTACGCATTTAAAAACTTGCAAGACAGATAAAATATTTGAAAATGTGCTCAAAGTTGGTAATAACATATATCAAGTATGAAACTCTTGGAATAGATACGAATAGTTTGAAACGAAAACCACCTCAAAGTAATCTCTACTTTGGGCGTGATTCGTAGCCCACTAGATAACATAGATTCGTCATCTGCAGAGGTAACGCTACACCAGTCAACTATGTCCGGATGTAGGACTTGGCAGTACGGACCCGTACAATGAGTATCGTATTAACCTAGTAAAAGAACGTCCCAAATAAAAGTTAAAAGCTTTAAATACAATGCAAATATACCTACGAAGAATATTACTTCCCATAGCTAGTCTATGATTATGCTAGTCTATGTCTTTTGAACTAGGAATGGGGAATGAAGTCTTGTCTATCTATGAAAACTCTTGAATATACATCCTTATGCTATGTTTGGAAAGACAAAGTGTTTGTTATGATTTTCCATGTTAAGTATTATATTTATCTTGGGCTTGTTGATATGAGCTTCTAATTTATGTAAACTTTGTGAGACATAATTTATTATTTGACTCTTATAATCATTTATCTTATTATTAAATGATCAAATGTTTTATTATTAACCTATGGCTAGTAATTAGTTGATGAGTCTAATTACTCTTAATAGGCCATTAATGGGTTTCTCCTTGGGTGTACATATTTATAAAGAGATTATTAGAGGGAATTGACTAATGAATGAATCAATTACAAACACCATAATCATCCCTCTCTCTCTCTCTCGTAACCGTGAGTTCTCACGAACTCACCTTAGCCATCCTAACCGTACACCCTAAACGGGAACCCGATCTTCCTTACGGATCATGATGTCTTCCTTCCATGCGGTTGGCTTATCAGGTATGATTTATATTATTGTTTTCCATTAACATGTCACAAGAACTGATCAACATGTGGTATCAGAGCGTATGTTGATTAATCAGTTCTTGTTTCATTCCCTAAACTGGAAATAAAATCGAAGAACAAAATTTTGATTAAAACCGTATGAAAATCGTCCAAATAGCGTTTAACGATTTTCTGTTTTTTGTTAATATATTATGTTTTTGATCTCCTAAAATCGAGATCTATAAAGACTTTCGAAATCTGTTAAAATAATGTTTCAAGATTTCGATTCCAGGCTTTAATATGATATTATTGAAGAACAGTTTATCTGATGTTCATAAACTGTTCTTCGTGTTCATCATAATTTCGATGAAAATCCACTTAATTTGGGATTAGTTAGGATTTTGATTGTGTTTCCTAAAATCTTATAACTTTATCTCCAAGATTTCAAATTAAAATATTAGTTGTACTATTTTAAATAAAGAAACTTGGATATACTTAACAACCTAAAAGATTTTGAAATCAAAATATAATCAAATCCCTTAAATAGCGCACATGCCTTAGCATGTTCATATTTACGGTTTTTTAGACCCTTCACAGTTTATGATTCATGGGTATAGTTCACGGGTTATGTTTTACGGTTTAGACTTCACGTTTTTACTTCACGATTTATGATTCACGGGTTAGGTTTACAGGTTGTAAGTTTACAGTTCATAGTTCACGGGGTGTAAGTTTACAGTTCATAGTTTACGGGTCTAAATGTTCACGGTTTACAGTTCACGGATTTTACAGTTCATAGTTTAAAATGGAGCCATGAACCTTTTGCTGAACCGTGAACCTTACCATAAGCCGTGAACTTTTCTGAACCGTAACCCTTTATTGAACCGTGAATCCTTCCTGAGCCGTGAACCTTACCATGAGCCGTGAACCCTATAGAACCGTGAACCCTTATAGAACCGTGAACCCTCACCTAAATAGTGATCCTTCACCTAATCTGTGAACCTTACTGAACCGTGAACCCTCAATTAGCCGTGAGCCTTGCTTTTCCCGAGAACTTATTTTTCCCGTGAACTTAACTTTTCTCGAGAACTTACTTGTTTTCCCAGGAACTTATTTGGAGCCGTGAACCTAGCCTTATTTATGTGCCTAAAATTTTTCCCTTCGGGTTTTGCTGTTAATGAATGCTTTAGTTTTAGTTTTGTTAAACTTTAAATTTAAATGTTTTCAAAACCTTAAAAACTTACTTGAATAACACCTAATAGCTTCACTTCTGCCCAAAGGTGATGTGATGCATATGTATACTTATTCAAGCTTAAGTAAGCATTATAACTTAGTGCTTGTCATGATATTAACTTAGAAAACATGATCAACTTAAATAACACCTAAAGTTTCTACTTCTGCCCAAAGGTGATGTGTTACGCTTGTAAAGTTATTTAAGTCTAATTAAGCACTAGTTCGCTTAAAATAATTAAATGTTTCTACTTCTGCCCAAAGGTGATGTGTCACATTTGGTTTCCGTGAACCTAATTACGTGCATTCTAAACAAATGTTTCACTTCTGCCCAAAGGTGATGTATTACATTTTTACTGCACATACTTACTATTAAATTGTTCCTAATACTAAACAAATATTTCACTTCTGCCCAAATGTGATGTGGTACATTGTTTAAGTAGAACCTAATTAATCTATTAGTTTGGTGTTATAATAGATTTTATCACATATTCGTAAAATAATTGTTCTTAAGTAGAACCTTACTTAATTTTATTATTTCTGTCTGCCTTAGATTATTACCCCATAGACCACTCTAAGTTCTTCTTTAACTATTTATACCTTATTTTCACTATAGTTTCTAAGATGAGTTTTGCTTGATTAAGAGTTTCCATAATTTTGCTCTTATTGAGTCTTGATTATCCCTTAAGACATTACATTCCTGCTGCTCTTTCTAATAAAAGTACTACAGAAGAAAACTAGAGCATAAGAAATAGGATAAGTCAATCACAATGTCTCTTATGGTAATCAAGAACTCCTTTCATAATTGCTATCAGGGGAGCTATTCAAGATTCTGAATTTCCTAAGACTAATCTATTCTCTATGAAAATGGAAGAATCAAAATAATTCCTAAAACGCATGCAAATTTTCTAATTCTAAATAAAAGGTTAAGTGGTATATGTGAACACATCATAATATACACTGAGATGACCCATAAACTAAGGGCCTATACATGGAAATCAGTGAAGTTTTTAGTGCGTACATAATAACTTTCCACTAGTACGATTAGTTGCCTTAAAAAATCAACTATAACACTCAGAAGTACCAAAGGAAAATGAGTGTATTGATAGCAACATACGTACAGGAAAAGGAACGCCTAAAACTAGAAAACCGGATGTTATTCACCTCACTACTACTAAACCTAAAAAGAGGATAGTTCTAAGGTCCGAAAACAAAATACAAGTACTACTTCCAGCTCTAAGAACTCTAAGGAGAATTCTCACTGTAAAACTATGTCATTATACTAGGCATAAGCAATGAGACCATCCATAAGCCAAGGGACTAGCTGGCTAAGATAAAGTAGTTATTAATTAATGATTTTTTGAGTCCGCTAATATTAATATTCCAATCAACACATGATGAGATGAGTCTAGTTCTATATGTTTCCTTACCATAATTCAACTAATAATTAAGATGAGAAGTTAGTGGTGGATTTAAATGTTAAGACTACATAGAACCATGAAATAATTGATCTTTGTATTAGGTTTTATGATACCTTACATATTCTGAAGAATGCTCAGAATTTAGTATCAATAATAAAGCTACACTTTGACAGTTATGAGATTTGCGTGGACAAAACAAAGTCACCATTAACTTAAACTTTGATATTATTGGTTATCATTATCTGGATAGAAACATTTATGACATAGAACTAGTTGATACAATAAACTTTCACAACTTTTGTTATCATGAAAATGAAAATTTAACAAAAGATAAATGAGACCTATGCACTTCAACCATTAAGACCAAAGTTTATGAGAAATCATGACCAGGTCAATGCAGGATGAATTGTTACCAAGTCTCATTCTCAGTGACTTTAAATCATGTGTTAAACGCCCTAAATATCAAATGACTAAGGGAATAACTGAGGGTCCACCAGATGTTATCCCAAATGGAATATTCAGACATAATTCATTTATCATTTAGAAGAATATTTACTTGTATCTAATCTGTTTCCTACGACCCAAAGCTTTAAAGATATCAATTCATATACACTTGATAGGATTCCTTCTAAATTTGTTTCTAAAATTTCTTTTGAAACTTTGGACGATAAGGAAATCAAGTCTAAAATATATGAAAGGTTCCTACGTCACGCGCATCATTGAAACTTGTCATGTGTAGTTCCTAGAGACCTCAAAGATCAGTGGGAGCACCAAGTGTCCTAATTATAGCTTGCGAAAATTGCAAGAGGTGGGGGAGTAACATCTTGAACTTACCTAAAATTACACCTCTTGTACATGACACTGCTCCATCACAACTTGTCTCCTTATTATCTATTGCTACTCTTAACAAAGTCTCAAAGATGCTAATATGTGGGTAAACCTAGTTTTCTTACCAGAACTAAAGTAATCCTCAAAAAGAGAAACTAACATCAACATCATTAAGTTGTTTCTCTATTAGAATATATTGGTCTTCAAATGTTAGATACACTGTTGACCCTAAGCATGTTGAATTACTTATAATTTCTAAGCTAAGTGGGAGTAGTAAAAGTCCTTATCATGACTTGCCAGGAGTATAAGAGGCGGGGGGAGAGACTCGATAAATTTTAACTCTGAATTTAACTCCGATTACACCTCTTGTACACCATACTACATCAACTCCTACACACTTAGAAACTAATGTTGCTCGTAACATACCTGAAAATGAAGGCACCCTACCAAGAGCCAATCGATAAACTTGAAACTCCTAATAAACCCAATAATCAGCTCAGGGAGTCATCTAGGTCTAAAAGGCCTACTAACTTTGGTGATTATGTATCCTACCTGACTTAATTTGAAATGGATGCCGGAAAGTTTACTAATCCTACTTCTTCTAATTAAGCCATTAGCATCAATCAATCTTCTAAATGGAATAAAGCTAGTATTAGCAAGCTTGACTCCATGAATTAGAATAACATTTGGCATTTGGTTGAATTACCTAAAGGGTATTCATAACTAAACTAAATCCAAATGAAAATGCACGATTGATCGCTAAAGGTTATACTCAAGAAAGAATAAATTAACAAAGAACCTTCTTACCTGTTTTACAAAAAAGGCTTCTTTAAGGATCATTATTGTTCTAGTAGCTTACAATAACTTAAAGCTACATTAGATGGACATTAAAACAACTTTCCTTAACATTGACCTACATGTTCATAAAAATAACCTGAAAGTTCTAAACTGAAGGTTAAGAACACTCATTCTATAAGTCAATGAAATCCATGTATGGGTTAACTAAAATCATGATGCAACTCTCTTCATCAAGAACTAAGTAAATTTGTACACCTACCTCAAGATGAGTGGGAGCAACTAATGTAAACTTATCCTTATATAGATGACATTCTTTTGACAAGTATATGTTACATGAGCCAAATCATTGATTAATCATATTTTGACACGAAGGATCTCGGAGATACTTCTTATGTGATAAGTATCAAAATACATCGAGATAGATCCATTAGGACACTAGTTTCGTCCCATAAGCTTTACACTAAGAGGATCCTTACACGTGTAACATTTAAATTGTTCTACTTTAGAGGCTATTAGGATAAATGAAAATTATTTCCTTATGCTTCATTAATTAGAAGCCTTATGAAGGTTAAAGTTTATACTCGTTTAGATATTGCTCACATTGCTGAACACTAGAGTAGTCTAGATTATTGTGAAGCATCTAATGAAATATTGCAATATCTATAAGAACGAGAGACTATAAGTTAAAGAAGAAGTGAGAACTTAAAACAGTTGACTACTCTTATTCTAACTTTGTTGTATTCAAAGGTAACAAAATGTCAATTTGTGGGTTTATCCTTATGTCAGTAGACAGACCTATCTAGTGGAGGAGTCATAAGGAATTGTTAACAACAACTTAAGTTTAAACGACATAATTGTCACTAAATGTTGTTGAAAAATTATCAGTGGACTCATAATTTAGTAACTCCATATAAATATCATATCGAAGACTCATTGTGATAAGTTAGCTACTCTTACTTCTTGAACAGTAACAGTTCGAGCGGAGCTGCATTAATGTTCGATACAAAATTATTGTTCACTTATGAATTATGAACAAGTTGAGGAAACTAAATCTTTGTATCGAATACATTCATGATATGCAAATGGATCCAATAACTAAAGGTCTATCACCCATAAGTCTTATGTAAGCGCTTATAATTAAGACGGGTTTACTAATGACCATACGCAATTGCATATCGTACTATGAATGATTAATTATTAATGAAATTTCCTCACTTATTTGAATTTGTTTGTCTCTAAATACGTTTATGCATGCCTAAAGACGTATAGACAAGTAACTATACAAATCAACGTTAAAGGGCTTATTTGTCAATTTGATCCTAAGTTTACTTAAGTTTTAAATTGAGATTGTAGTATGATTAATGAGGGTCTTGAGTTGAATACTGATTCAATGACTGTATTTCTCTACTACAGTTTTGGTTTAAAACTAAAATGAGTATTAAATATGCACAAACTTACTAATGCTCATAATAAATGATTACCCAGCTAAGTGGGAGAATGTGAGACATAATTTATTATGTGGCTCTTATAATCATTTATCTTATTATTAAATGATCAAATATTTTATTATTAACTTATGGCTAGTAATTAGTTGATGGGCCTAATTACTCTTAATGGGTCATTAATGGGTTTCCCCTTAGGTGTACATATATAAGGATAGATAATTATAGGGAATTGACTAATGAATGATTCAATTACCACTAACACCAAATTCGTCCCTCTCTCTACAATAACCGTGAGTTCTCACCTTAGTCATCCTAACCTGTAACACCCTTAATTTCATACACCGATTATAATAAACATTTACACACGCGGAAGCATTTATCCCAGAATTTTTTTATTTTTTATTTTTTTTACATGTTCGCGTGTCGCGAACATGAGGGACCCTCCCTTCGCGTGCCGCGAGGGAGTCCCAAATCGCCAGACTGAGGAAACTGGTTCTTCGCGTGTCACGAAGAACCTTCCCCCGATCTTCGCGTGGCGCGAAAACACCCAGTAAACAGAGAGTTTGGTTTTTCTCCCAGATTCAACACTTAGCCAAAATTTTCCATCTTTCAACCATTATACAAAAATTTACCCAACTTCTAAAATTGGGATCAAGCATTCAAAACATCATACTTTTGTACAAAATTACAATTTTCCATGATTCGATTTTTAACCAAAAGAGGGACATCTAATTACACCCAAATCATCACCCATAACACATACGAGAATCCTTCATACGCCATGAACTTGACCTTGGACTACATCGGAGCTTTTCCTACATGTCACCACATATAAATCACCATTAGTAATGAAGATAAAACATATCAAACAAGTATAAACTACTTGTTTTCACCCATTCACCAATTTGACCCGTTTCCACCAAATTAGTCATTAGGCTACATATCACTCGCATAATAACTACAAGTTTCATTCCTTTCATATAACATTCATAAATACACATTTCCATTTCCATTATGGCACATAGGCCATAACCTCATTTTCATTATGATACTTAGATCATAACCTCATATCCCATTTCTATTATGGTATTTAAACCATAACCTCATTACCACATTTCCATTATGATTCTTAGATCATAACCTCATATCCCAGTTCCATTATGATACTTAGATCATAACCTCATATACACATTTTCATTATGATATTTAGATCATAACCTCATATACACATTTTCATTATAGTAATACAACTATAACTATATTCATTCACATTCATATCACTTAACACATTATGCATACAATATTGCATATAACACCATTTATCATCAATACTAAGTAAGTGCAAAAGCACTTACCTTTCGGGTTTGAAGATCCCGCTCCCCCTTCACGATTGACAATTTGATTACCTAAACATATACACCTAGTTTAGTAATCTATCATACATCAAAATCACAATTTAATTGTGTTCACAACCCAATCTTCCATTTCCAACCCAAACTGACCCGTTTGGGTTATTCCCATATACAAACACCCTCTTTCTATCCAAACTCACCTACTTGAGTTTCATTACCATTTCCTTAACACTAACTTTTCATTTAATCTTTAACTTTATATTAATTCAGTGTTCATTCAAGTGTCTAATACCATATAAACAGTTAAACATCATTAATTCATCATCCTATCACCATAATCCAAAAACCCCCAATTTTCTTCATATGAACCCTAACTTCTCATAATCAAAATTAAAGGGTTCTAGGATGTTATCCACCATTCTTTACCTTTAGTTTAGCTAGATTATCAACAATCTAACACTAATTTACCCCATGCATCACAAATTTCGGATTTTTACAAAAACCCACCAACTAACACATCAATGGTGAAATCAAATGGAAGATAATCACTTACTTGATGTTAGGAAGGTGATGTGTGAGACAAAACCTTCACAAAACAAGCTTCAAATACACAAATTTGACTTCAACACCCTTTTCTCCTTTTTCTCTTCAAAGCATCGACCTCTTCACACAAATGAGGCTCAATTTTGACTTTCACTAGTCAATATGGCATATTTGCTATTTTACACCTTTAGCCCCTCAACTTCCATTTCACCCATTTTCATTCCAAAATTAGTTAAAAACTAATATAACCCCAACACTAACTTGAAACCCACTTGTTTCAACTTAATTCTAAAATATTATTTCCACCATAATATTATTTAGAATATTTATTTATTTATAACGAAACCCAGATTTTGGTTCGTTACATAACCGTACACCCTAAACGAAAACCCGATCTTCCTTACGGATCATGATGTCTTCCCTCCATGCGGTTAGCTTATCATGTATGATTTATATTATTGTTTTCCATTAACATGTCACAAGAATTGATCAACAAATATATGAAAGTTGAATCTAAATGAATGTTATCTTGGTCATTTCTTTGTTATTACCTTACTTTAGTATTCGTAAATCATTTCCCCTCTCTAGAATATATAATTAATTAATTAACATGTATAACCTTGTTTCTAAACTATTCCTCAAATTTTAATAACTGATATTAACTCTAGCTATATTATTACACGATACGTATGCTTGTCTACATGTGTGATTGTCTCTAACTTTGGTGTTACCCATCCAATATTATTTACTAACAAAAAGACCAATTACGCATTTAAAAACTTGCAAGATAGATAAAATATTTGAAAACGTGCTCAAAGTTGGTAATAACATATATTAAGTATGAAACTCTTGGAATAAGCACGAATAGTTTGAACCGAAAACCACCTCAGAGTAATCTCTACTTTGGGCATGATCCGTAGCCCACTAGATAACATAGATTCGTCATCTGCAGAGGTAACGCTACACCAGTCAACTATGTCCGGATGTGGGACTTGGAAGTACAGACCCGTACAATGAGTATCGTATTAACCTAGTAAAAGAACGTCCCAAATAAAAGTTAAAAGCATTAAATACAATGCAAATATACCTACGAAGAATATTACTTCCCATAGCTAGTCTATGATTATGCTAGTCTATGTCTTTTGAACTAGGAATGGGGAATGAAGTCTTGTCTATCTATGAAAACTCTTGAATATACATCCTTATGCTATGTTTGGAAAGACAAAGTGTTTGTTATGATTTTCCATGTTAAATATTATATTTATCTTAGGCTTGTTGATATGAGCTTCTAATTTATGTAAACTTGACATGAATATCATAAGTTGAAGAAGTGCATGTTATTGCTTAGTTCAATCAACTTTAGATGGATTATGTGTTTCCCTGTTATCTTTCCAAAGAGTTGTTGGATTAGTCACCCGTGATAGTTAATCCTTGTTTATGAACACTGATATAATTGTATCGCTTGAGCTTATTTGCATGATTCTAGATGTTTAGTTTGTGCTTTGATTCTAACTTCCCGATAGATCATTTGATTACAACTTTAGCGGGGTTCTAGTCATCTTTTATGTTTTGTGAACTTGCCATGTATCTGTGATTGTTGTCATTTGTGAGCTATATGGATTCGAGATTAAAGTGATATTCCAACATACCACCATTCCAAGTCGAGCCAAGCCCAATTCTAGTTGAGATGTTGAAACGAGCAATCAATCTGTCTTCACGACCAATGATCGGTTATACCAATAAGAGATCGCGCGACATGAAGGTAGTGTTAGGGAATCCGAGGAACAATTCCGCGTAATAAAGGCACAAAGCATTTGATTAATGAAGTTTGTGCCAACTATCAATGAGGGAATTTCCCTTGCAACACAGATCATAGCATCAATTGGGATGATGAGGATGAAATTGAAGCACAACCATCCCCAATTTTTTTGTGTGTTAGATAAAACCCTAGAATCGGAGGTTATAATAGACGAAGTGCAATTTCCAAGCCCACAAAGTACTGCACAAATCCCACCTATAGTTCATGTTATTCCATTTTGGGAGGACGAGTTTGGGGATGAGTTGTTGGGTATACCACTGATGGAGGCAAATCGAGAACGGTTCAACCCGGATGGCGATCTTGATGAATTGGAAGCATTATTATTTGGAAAACCAACCGTGGAACTCAAGAAAGAACCACACCAAGATGACTATACCGATCCACTACTTTTCATCAACGAATGTCGGCCCGTAAACAAGAATGATGATGATTCACCACATGAATTAAAACACATCATGGGAGAGGGCATGGAACAATATGGACCAAAGAACTTTGAAAGTGTGGCAATTTTTCGATAAGCACCACAAGAATACAACAAAATGTTGAGATGATTGTCTTCTTCAATACATTAGTTGTACTAGGTTTGGTCCGAGCAAGTGTAAGTGTTGGTGGCACGACCCATTTATATTGTCTAAAACACTTTTTGTGTTTACCATTGGTTTTCTTACTAATCGGTGATAAACTTATCAATCTAAATGGGTTGGGTAACATTTCAAATATCAAAGAGCCACTCGTTTGTGAAAAAGGTTCTTACCTTCCACCCCAAGAAAAAATGAATCCGGGGTTTGAATCTAGCCGGGGACACGTTAGCGAACTTAGCATTTACAGGAGTTATCCAGATGGTTTGTCGAAGATAGTTTTTTATTTTTATTTATTTTTTTTAATTTAGTAGATTTCAATGTTTATTTTCGAGTTTAGGTTTTTGGGGATAGTTTTGGATTGGGAAACTTTAAAGATTGTATTGGAGCTTAGCAGTTTACTTGGATGATTACAACACATTGCAGGACGTCACTTTGTGCTTTTCGTCAGGCGTGTTTTAATCGAGATCTGATAGGGGAGTTCCCCGTTCCTTTTTCACACTTCATTACATTGCATTTCCATTGCAAGTTTTTGTTGTACATTGAGGGCGGTGTACGATTCAAATGTGAAGAGGGATATATTTTAAGCTTTGTTTTGTTCTTCAAATCGTTTGTTGCCATGTTATTACAAAATCTCCCATCAAAATTTTTGTGTCATTAAATTATTTAAATAATAAAAAAAACACAAAAATAAAATTGCTAATTTGCTCTGAAATAGATGTTTAGATTAGGGTCCACAAGCAATAACATCAACGGGCCTCAGCGCTTCCCGATTATGGTGTACAGGTAGCTCAAAATAGCTAAATTGCTTTGAAATAGATGTTAAGTTCAAGAAACAATGGCGCGCCATAAAATACAGAAAACAATAAAAAAAAAAATGATAGCGTTACCTCCGTCAACATGAATATAGAAAGGCTTGAATCTCGGCTTATCCAATCCCGACTCATCCCCAACGCCATCATCGCATGCTCGTTGAAACTGTGAATATAAGTGGGATGGCGACGCAACCATCCATATAGCGGCGTAGCAAGGATCCACGCATCAGGCGTAATCAGTCACGTCCTAGCCATGATGGCGGAATACCATATCCCCCGGGATCTATAGAAAAGAACTCCTTCCGGTGATTATCCTTTGAACCATAAGGAATCTTCCCAATCACATTAGCTCCAAAGACATTTTTGTCAAAGAAATATTAGTCTCCTTTCTTCTTCGCCCTGGTAAAACCCTAAATAGATGACTCCTCATCACATTTTTGTCCAAGAAATATTAGTCTCCTTTCTTTACCACCCGGGAAAAACCTTAAATAGATGACTCCTCATCACACTCATAATGGTAAACTTTTACCAACCTAATGGATGCAATTCAACACAAACACACATGCAATGACAATTCAACTACTTTCGATTCGATCTCATTCATTCAAATGGGGTTTAATAGGATGTAGGACATTTGGTTTGTCCTATTTTTTTGGTGACGATATCCACACACCATCCCCTATACGATCCTTATTGGACTATACGAGACAATACGAGTCATATTAGGCTAAACAAGACATAATATGGGTCGTATTGGGCTATAGCGACACAATACGACATGTATTATGTTCGAATGTGGAAAATATGATCTGTATGGGGCAATACGGGTCATATGATGTGAGGAAGTGGTGTACGTTTAACAACTCATTTTTTGTCACCTTCTCTAATAAATACCTTACGTGATAAAAAAAAAAAAAAAACCTTTACCTAATTTTAGGATATTAAACTTGTATTATCGATTACTAGAACACTTATTAGAGAGGTGTGTTAAATGCGTCATGAATGTCTCGTGTTCACGCGTTAACAGATTAAAGTTGATATGAATCTGAACAAGACATGAGGTTTACCAGGTTGACATGCACGCCTTATTTAACCTAAACTTTTTTACTAATAAACCTTATGTTAATTTTATTTTTTATATTTTTATAAAATACAAAATCAACTTTTATTCTGATATATTTTAACATCGTTAATTTATTTATGATGAAGGTATAAATTTTAGGAATTTAGTGGGCTCATTCGAAAGAGAAAAAGATAAAAAAGAATATCATAATATCATATAGACAAGATAGCCGTTAGTCCCGCTTCGGTTCTTTCAAATTCAAAATCAACACCTTTTTTATTCCTATTTACTTACACACACACACATTCACTCACATCTCAAAACCCCCAATCAACAATGCTAACAGTTCAATCTCCGGCCACCGGAAACCACCTCCCCCGGCCAAAAACCGGCCGCCGGCCTCTTCAACCTATCAGATCCCCAACCAATCTACCACCTCCACCGATCAACAACAGCTTCCAAAAGCCACATCTAAAGCTCGCATCCATCCAGATCTGCGAAGATTTCAACAAAGAGAATCCAAATCCAAATCCAAATCAGAATCAGAATGATAAACTTCTTGATCAAAACCGTTCTTCGATCTACGATGTTGCCGCTGCTCCTGTGCAGATAGAGCAATTTGAAGTCTCGTTGGCGGACGAGCTGAGCGCGATCCGGGAAAAGATGGAGCGATTGAGAGCGGACAGAGAGAGAACGGAGAAGATGCTGAGAGAGAGGGACATAATGATGGAGATGAAGATGAAGGAGCTCGATCGGAGAGGTGAGATCCAGAAGGTGCTCGAGATCGAAGTTGATCGGCTGTATCGGTTAAATGAGCTCCGATCGTTATGCAATGTAAGTGTAAAACAAAGAGTTGTTCAACAATCAAATAGGAATTTTGGATTCATAAGTGTGTGTTTTTATAATGTGTTTTTACGGTGTGTGATTTCAGAGGATATTGCCGATTAGGTCGTTGAGAGAGAAGGAGCTAGAGAAGATTAAACCGGATAACTGATTGGTTGGTTGTTTTATGATTTGTTGTGAGTGATGGAGTTTGAAAATTTTGAATTATTGGGTATAATGTCTTGTTGTATTCATGAATAGAAATTAAGAAATAAAGAATGGTGGTATTTGTGCTTTGTGAAAATTAGTATTCATCAATGTTTTTAGGATTTGATGTTATGTAACACCAAAAACATACCTCACTTGGCGTTTTTAGCCAGTGTGATGTTCTTGGGCGTTTTTAGCGTGTCCATTCGTGAGCAAGGATGAGGTTGGGGAGATTCAACAACAAACTTGTTTACACGAAAAACGGTTCGGTTTACACTCAACGGTGGCCTACGATGTGTGAACCGAACTGTCTTTTAAGTAACAAGCAAGGGCGGACCTACGTTGGGCTATCCCTCAATTTTTACGCGTAGTGCAAATTTTTTTTTTTACGGTTTTATGTATCCGGTTACCCTTTAAGTTACCCCTGAGCAAAGTTTACGTTACCCCTCAAATTTTTTAAAAAACTCAACACTTCATAAAAGGCCCTGAAATTTTATAAAAAACCTAATACTTTATAATAAGTCCCCACATTTTATTAAAGGTTTTGAGGTATTGGGTTTTAATAAAACATTTGAGTTTTAGCTCAACCAAATGTTTTATTTAAACCCAATACCTCAAAGTCTAAATTTTCAAACCCAAATTACCCAAGCGGTCGGCCAAGAAGAAAGACAGAGAGCGGGAACTGTGAGAGTCAGAGACTGACCACTCGACCAGCCGCTCGACCTGAGTTGAGACCACCGCCAGACGCCGCCTTCGCTAAACCCCAGTTAGGGGTGTTCACGGTTCTGTTTGAAACCGTGAAACCTCCTAAACGGGTCATCAGTTTGGTTTCGCGGTCGATTTTTCTCCTTTACGTTCGGTCGGTCGGTTTCAAAAATTTCAAACCGTAGTGAGCAGTTTGGTTTACGGTTTATACCAAAAATTTCAAAATTTGATAGTTCCAGCCCCCTAATAGGAAAAAAAATCTCGGCCCCCCTACGTTTTTTTCAAGCTCTTCCACTGATGTTACCGTCAAAAAAAATTTTGTTTACATGAAAGTACGATAAAAAAAATTTTCGTTACCCCTGAACTTTTATTCTAGATCCACCACTAGTAACAAGTGATCCAACCGCCCATACCATACACTAACACTATGATCCGGTTTAAATAACATTGGTTTTCAATGCATAATCACTAATAATACAATAATCAATCATATTCCCTCATTACAATCTTCATTACTATTGATTATTAAAAAAAATTATGAAAATGAGCATTATAATAATTATTAAAAAAAATTTATGAAAATGAGCATTTTAATAATTGTATGAGTATTGATTTTAAACTAGCTTAGAACCCGTGTAATATACACAGGGTAAAAAGTATCAATACATAAATTTCTTAAATTTTATTTATGTATTTTACAGGTGTAAAAATGTATTACTATACATATATTAAGGATAGAAAACAAAATTCAAAATATGTAAAAAAATAATAATATATAATTGGGTTTCGAAAATACGTCAATTACTATTTAATGTAATTTGACTTTCATTTACTATTTGATTAAAAATAAAAATTACATAATTAGGTTTCAAAGTTTTTATAATAAAAGATAATTTAAAATAAATTGTTTTATTAGTATAATTAGTAATTTATTAAAAGATATAAGTGCATTTAATAAGAGAGAGAAGAAAAAAATAATGAAATTGAATATAGTGGCAACACGTGACATATAAAAACCTTTATTTATTATATAGTATAGATGTTCCTTGTTTATCTCCTTCCGGTTTCTCCATATTTGTCTTACTTTTCGATTTCTTCATGTTTGTCTTATTTTTCGATTCAATATTCTTTTTCATCTCAGTAAGTAACATATCACGAAAATCAAAATCACTGAGAACTTCATTGACATATTTTCTTTTATGTATATACTAGAATTGTGCCCACGCGTATTACGACGCGTTTAACCGTGAAAGAAATTAACGTCTTTTAACAGCGGGTTCAATACATAGATAAAAATAAGCAAGACATAACGGTGTATTAGTACTTATCCCGGGAAAAATACACGCCAAAACCATGAAAACGTCGATAAAAAGAAAAAAAAATAAAAGTAAAAAACAAAGAAACATAGAAAAATAAAATTTCTAAGAAAAAGAGTAAAAAAATACATATAAAAAGTAACTTTTTTAAACTTCAGGGGCTGTATGATAATATTTTTAAAAGTTCAAGGGTAATAATTAAAATTGAAAAAAAGAAGAGGAAAATAAAAGAAGCCAACTAAAGTTGAAGGGCAAGTCGTAAACTTTTAGAAGAAGATAATGGACAGATGCATTGCAATGTTGTAGCAAAAGCATAAATGGTTTTCATTTTGTCTTTTAAGGTTTAAGGAATAAGTGCACCTATAATACTGGATAGCGGGTACATATAAAACTAGTCTATATGTCCGTGTGACACACGAGTTGAAAAAATAATAATAAAACATGCAAGCAATTAAATTAATCATACATAAAAGAAAAAAAAACTACAATAGTTATTACAAATATCTAAATACTTCTTTGTATACAACATTTGATGTTACATTTGAAAGATTACCATTACTATCTAGTATAACAACTTTTAGGTCGTCTCGTCTTGTAACTCTATATAATGCCACATATAATTGACCATGTGTAAAAATCGGTTCTTTAAAAAACAAACCAACTTTTGATAGTGATTGTTCTTAACTCTTGTTTATGGTCATTGCAAAACATACTACAAGTGGGAATTGTCTTCTCTGTAACTTAAAAGGAAGTCTTTTGTCTTTTAAGGTTTAAGGAATAAGTACAACTGTAATAGTGTATAGCGGGTACATATAAAATGTGACCACGTAAGCATTTATCCATCATATCTAGGTTTTATCTTTCACATATTAGAGCATCATTATATACCCATGTCCAATTAGTTTATATCAGTTGTTTAACCTAAAACTAAAAAAGTTGCTACATCGATTTGTTCTTATTCTCAGCGTTAATTGAAGAGTCACGAATTCACAATGGTCGATAGTTTATGATTCGATCATAGTCATTTGATTAGATTCTGAAAATCATAGTCGATCAAATCAATCGACTGTGAATTATGATAAAAAAAAAACGAGCCAACTAGCCAAATACAATTAAACCAAATATGAGTAAATGTTAGTTATTCTTCAGTCTTTAAAAAATTAGACATGAATACACGATTAAAGTTGAAATTATGTGTGTTTACGTCAATTACTTGATTAAAGATATCTGATTTTATACTTGAACTTTGAATACTCGATTATAGTTAAAATTAGTTAATTAAATGTGTAATTTATTTATGTGATTGTTAGATTGTAGACTACTAGACTTGGTTATTGATTATAATAGTATGACACCTTATAGATTATAGGATTACTAGTGGGGAGCCCGGGCGTTACGCCAGAGCGTAAATTTAGGGATTTGTTTGGGAGAAACAACACATCCAAACGACCCGAAATGGCTATAGTGTACCAAAAATCTAAATTAAATTGCACGCCTAAAAGGTAAACACTAATTATATTATTATATTAGAAACATTTTACTGCTATTTGTTAAAAACTTAAACACCAAACACAACACTCACTACATATTTATTAAAAACTTAACCACCAAACACGACACTTCCCATCATTAAAACATAAACTGCTCCATGAAGCTAGTTTTTGTTCTTTGATTTTTCCATGGTCTTTGGAGCTGTTCAACAAGAAAACCATAAAATTGGGAGTTAGTTTTTATCCTTAATGTTAAATTTATAAACTTGTTCCTTTGTTTTTATCCTTAAAATGCAAGTGAAATTAGATACTTGTTAACGGTGACTAATGGGCTTAAATCACACCATATCATATTCTAACAAATTCTTAAACTATAAATGACAACCACATACCTCTTCAAAAAGAATATGTGACCGTTCTTAAATCACACCATATCATATACTAACATATTCTTATTTAATCGTAATTAATATTTTCTGTCTAAAATATATCTATAACAGTTCTTATCATAATTGACACATTAACCATCTTTTAACTTTATAAGTGTTTCTATGACATTTGTTTCAACCCCACATCTAACCTCTCATGTTGCCATTTCTTTGAACATATCATTATCAATTTAATGAAAAATCAGACATAGAAATCAACAAAAGTTGGATTTCTTTTAAATAAATCTTATTTACTTATTTGTAGTTGCTACAAATGTTTTACACTATTTAAAATAGCCAATTAACATTGATATTTTCAAGTCAAATGAACAATGGAAACCGGGCTAAACTATTCATGACAAACCAGTTTACAAATTCTGTACTAAACCTGCAAAAATAAAGTGTGAAAAAGCAATTCAGTATACTTTTTACATTTCTATGCAACACATTTTTGTTGACCTATGCTTTGAATAACATTACCATCAATTACATAAGAGTTAATGTGGTAACATAGGTTCCCTGATGATCTGCAAGTTACTTAGTTGCCTCAAACTCTTGGACAACCTCTTAAGTCTATATCATAATATATTCAATCTAAAAAGAAGTCCATGTTAAGTTTACACCTATTTGAGCCCTAAATATAGCTTCTAGACAGCCTAATAACAATAAATCATCTTGAGGTCATAGTTAGTAGCAAATTGTGTTTTACCCAAGTAAGATGTAGGCAACTACTAATTCATTAAGGTTACAAAATTTTGAAAGGAAATGCAGTGACGCACACATTACGTTTGTAATTATATACATTAATCATTGAAAAATTAGAAGAACCTGATCCAGACGATGAAGAACCTCTTCTCTTATTGTAGTTTCCAACAGTGCATTCCTGTGAACGTCAGCCTCAGTCGGTCCAAAATATGACATCGTGTCAATCACACCATATTTCTTCACATCCGCCATCTGTGGCGATGGCATTGGTGAAGAACCATTCTCTCTCTCAAGATTCAAGAATTTAAGTTTAAATTAAAAAATAAAATAAACTTTAAAACCCACATTGGGATTAATCAAAAGGCAAACCACAAAAAATATCATCATTTTTGCTTCAATTTGTCTAGAGCATTGACTTCCAACACTCGTCCCTGCAGACTACTTTATTAAACATTTTTCAAATGCTCCAATAAAATTACAATTAAAATAATCTGTTACCTGTCAAAGTCTCAATTACACCTCTATGCTTTCATATAACCTATAATGTATCCTCACTTCTGGCTGAATATGAGGCAGCCAACATAGCTGCTCCGATCCCTCAATATGTGATTCTCAAAGTGATCCGACAAGTATCATTTTGGCAATTGAAGACATCAATTCTTCTCTTGTCTCAGCAAACCTGCATAAATCAAAGTTTGAACCTCCTGGTTAAAGATTAAAAAATTGCATAAAAAAGGCTTACCCAGTTATTACTTCAACAAGATTTTCAGGAGCACACACAGTTTGGTAAATTCACACATAGAAACATCCATACCAGCAAGTATATATTTGGACTTCTTCTTTAGGCTCCTTGCCTCTGACTGCAAAGACTGCCTGGGTGTTATGACCACCAACCTGTTTTAAATCAAAAGCACTCTTATTGTCATTAAAGGAGCAGTAACTATAAATGTTTTTTTTCCAATTTACACCGATAAAGGTACTGCAATGAAATGTCATAATAATAAGTTGATAACTAATGAGTGAAGAATGACAATTATTTAAATCTTTATGTATAGGTCTAAATGCCTAATTAGCGTAGTATGTTAATATTGCAAAATAATTCGCAACATTAAAACCTTTTACCCACTAAACTTACAATGAATACACACACACTCACAAATGGCTCACCTGGCGGCGAAAAACACCACAAATGTGCAATTGTTGTTTAGACCGATCATCTTTACAATCTCATCCATTGTCCATCCATACAGATCCTTATATGAAACAACTTTGAGTGGCAGTTGCATTCAGGTCCAAATAACGCCATCCACCTTTTCGAGCCTACATTAAAAATTAAATAATATTTAGGATTCCATTATTTGTATCACCAAGAGAATTCAGGTGCATTTTACCTTTGTTGGAACAGAACAACAACCAATTGAAACCAAAGTGTCAATTTTTGCATCTGGCCATTAAAGTTGAGCTTCTAGTATTGCAAATAAAGTAGGGTTGTTTGCAACAATAGCACCATCTTGCCAGCGAAGAACACCTTCAGATGGGGCATGGGGTGATTCAGACTTGGAACTTAGGTCCCCCGCTTTCGTATATTATATAGATCTACATCAAAATGGAATCAACCAAGTTTCGTGAAGATGAACGAAAGCCCTAATAATCAAAATTAAACTTTTCAGCCAGATAAAGTAGAAATCAAACGTGACAACCGCCAAGAGTAATAAACTCTTGCAAGACCATGAATACATTGAAGCCATGCCCCTTCCTCTCAGAACATTAAGCTTTTCAATCACATCTACAATAATTGTTTCCAGAATCAAATTTTATAGCTAACTATCTCATCTTCAATCACAAGATACTATGTATAGTTACATACCTGTCAAAAAAAGACCTTCTGACGAAGCGAGAGGTACTTCGATGAAATGAGGATGCTCAAGCTGACTATTTCTACAGAGATAATAAACCACAGGCACCTTCCGGCTCTTCCGCTGCAACTCCGCCTCCGGCTGCCGCTGCTGATACCTAGGAGACCTCTCCTTCCGGACTTTAGCTCTATCAGGACTCAATTGCTGATGTTGCACCCATACTTCCTCACTCTCCCCTCCATCAAAACCCTAGCCACAAAACCGCCCTTCTAAACTCCAAATTTCAAAATTATGCAAGCGATAACCCTCTGGAAGCTTTAATCAGCTTGGAGAAGAAACGACGAGCTTTAATCATTGAATTTAAGAGGGTTTTTAATCAGTGAATTTAATAGGGTGAATTAATGACTATTTGAGGGTTAATTACAGAGAAGGGTTAACTAGTAATTTAACACATTAAGTGCATTGGTAGTTTCTAGGGGTGCAAACGAGTCGAGCCGAGCCCGAGCTTGACTAGGCTCGAGCTCGGCTCGTTTAACTTACTGTGAGCTTGAGCTCGAGCTCGGCTCGATTCGAGCTCTAATTTTGAAGCTCGGGCTCGGCTCGTTGGTAGCTTTATAAGCTCGAGCTCGGCTCGTTTATTATATATTAATTAATTTATATATATTTATAATTATTTTTATATAAATTTTATTATAGTTTTTATATATAACATAATACATATTATTTAATTATATTTATCTTAATTTTATATATACTAATTATTATTATTATTTTATAAATATATATTAAAAACATTATATAAATAAAAGGCTCGTTAAGGCTCGCGAGCCGGCTCGAGCTCGATAAGTGAGGCTCGGGCTCGGGCTCGTTTATTAAACAAGCTTATTCTTAGGCTCAAGCTCGGCTCGTTTCGAGCTTTTTAGCGAGCCGATCTCGAGTAGCTCGCGAGCGGCTCGGCTCGTTTGCACCCCTAGTAGTTTGTATCATATGCAAACAAATTTGTATTAGGTGTCTTAAAAAATTAAGTGAATTACAATAATGTTCATCCAATATACATTATATAGCAGTATAGATATACATATAGATATATATAGATATAGATTACTTTTAGCTGTTTTTGACTTGTTTAGAGGTTCTTGAACGATATCTAAAAAGAAAGTCAATAACCTTTGATTCTTGTCTTCGAATAACAAATCGGAGAAGATTGATTTCTATGGGATTAGAGGTTCATGTCAACCAAAAAGCCATAATTTTTCACTACGAAATTTGGGTGGTGTTAATATACGGTTTAGTGTGAAGTGGTTTGAATCATATCCAACTTGTTTGGAATATACTGAATAAATGGATCGAGTTTATTGCTTGTTTTCTTACTTATTCAAGGGAAATTGGTCAAAAATATTCATTTTGTAAGCAACGACTATTATTATTCCACAACAAAAAAGATAGACATAAAACTCATGTTGGTGATAAGCAGTGGCGGAGCTTGAAAATTTTCGCAGGGGGGCCGGGAATTTTTTTTCATATAGGGGGGCCGGAACTATAAAATTTTCGGTCGAATACATATAAATTAACACTACTGAGCGAAAAATCGTGGGGGATGGGGGCTGGGGCCCCCTCAGGCCCTTTATATCCTCCGCCCCTGATGATAAGTATAGGTTCCACAACAAGACAGTTAAAAAGTGTGAAGACTTACTTAGACAAAATCAGTATATACATTGTGTTTGAAAAGAAAACTGAAAAAGCAAAAAAAGTGAGTATACCAAAGATGCTATCGTTTTTAACTGAGTAATCAGTATAGGATCCTATTACATGCTATCGTCATCGTTTCTAAAGCTTTACTTAAGAACATCCGGTATACCAAAGATGGTTATTGCGTGATCCTCTGTGGCACCTAAGATCACGCCGTGATCAAACCGGAACACCGCCCCCTTGTTTCAAATCTCAAACCGTGATTTTGTGGCGTGAGATTTTTCACGCGAGTGGTTTTATCAAGTGTATCCGTTGAATGGTAATAATAATAAATTTTATTACCGTTGGAAAAAATTTATTTTAAATAAACAATAATAATAATATTAAATTTTACTCAATTTTTACTCCATAATATTCACACTTCTACTCACCAATCTTCTAAATTTCTACTCTTCTACTCACTAATTTTCTACCAAAAAATGAGTAACGATCCGAACCCACACTTTTGGGCTCAATACGTGGCTCGTGATAACGCGTTCATGGCCAACCAAATGAACCAAAACTTTCCACCCAACCCAAACTTTCAACCAAACCCAAACTTCCAACCCAAACCAAACTTTCAACCAAACCCGAACTTCCACCCAACCCAAGCTTTCAAATGTTTAACTACCAATCACCAATGTCTCAACCGGGTACACCACTTGACTTTGTACCGGAAACTCGAGAAATGTCACAAGAAACCGTGGCTGAGACTCAAAATGACTCACAAAAAAAAAGGTGTCGCAAGAGACTTCTAGCCAACCGAATATAAAAAAAAGCGGGGCAAAGACGAACCACTATACTTGGTTTAGGCGTATATAAACGTCTCGAAGGATCCAATAATCGGTAACAACAATTTTGTTTTTTGTATTTTTTTAAATTTTTATTATTTTATTTTTGTGTTTATTAATTTTAATTTTTTTAAGGCAACTCCCAAAACAAAAAGATGTCATGGACTTTCTCATTCGTGAAAAAAATGAATTTTTCATTAGCGTACCGCCCGGTTACCGAACTTTAGACCAACTGAGTTCAAAATGGACTCATATAAATGGGAAGGTGGTAAAGTTCCATGGGATCTACCTAGAATGTTTGCGGGATCGAAGAAGCGGTGAAAGCGATGCCGATATTTTGGGGAGAGCAACAGTCCGGTTTCAAGATGACCATGGTGGCGAAACACCAATTGATTATTGGGAGATTTGTAGGCAATCGCCTAAGTGGCAAACAGTATACATTGGCCCCATCCGAACCGGCTCGTCCAAAAAAAAGAACATCAACCGACATCGACGCTAGTTCAGGCGCGTCCAATGGTAGATCTATGTACGATCTCAACGTAGATGCACCGGAATACGTGGAAGAAATACTTCGTCCGATAAGGAAGAAAAAAAGCAAAAGCCCAAGCAACAGGCTCGGGTTCGGTTGCAAGTCACGATGAAATCGACGAAAGAATGGTCGAACAAATGACAAGATTTAACAATGACCAAGACGAGAGGATGGATTGAAAACGAACAAAACATTAGATCGAAATTTTTAAGTTCATTCAATAATCTCGAAGTCATATTTTAGCCAACTATCAATTAAGTTCATTCAATAGAATTTTGCATAAGAATACCATCTCTAGCTAAAATTAATAATTTTTTTAACTGTTATAGTTTTATCAGTTTTTTTAACCTTCATCCTTTTCGCTTTAACACTCATTTTTCTTTCGTTTATAATTTTGTATATTTATTTATGTGAACCGTTTGGGAACCGGGATAAAAGTAACCTAAAGCAATCCATTGATAGGTGAATGGATCAAAGTTGCCACCTTTATGTAATGATACGGAGATAATGTTCTTGAGAAGTCTTTAGTTGATCGCAACAAGTAAATTGTATAGTTTCTAAGTTTTATTTTTCAATTATTAGAAATTCGATGGAACTTTAAACTGTAAAAATTAAATCGTTTGCAATTTGCTTTGATTTTGGTTTAATTTCTCTGTGTTTGTTTGATCTAATATCCCCAATTTTGGGAACACCTAAAGAAACTGTTGGTAACTTGAAGAATGATGATCTGCACGGGCAACGCTAAATCTTAGAGGTACAATGCTTGGTTTATCTCAAATTACTGTTTTGCCCTCGAAAATCGCCATCCTTGGTTATCTCTCTCATGTTCGTGACAATGTTGGGCTAGATCCTCACACTACAAATATTATTGTTTCTTGTCATATTATTTTTAACGAGTATTCGTTTCCCTTTGTCTTCTTTTCCCCCCACACATTTTTCTTAACTTTCAAAATCCCTCTTTTGATCCATCCCCTATCTCTCGGCACCTTCTCGAGTCTTGTCTTCCCAACACATCCACTACAGGGTGCAATGATCGGATATCTTACCCATCCACCCCCTCACATCATACATCTAGCTCATCATCCCAATATTGTGTAACAAATCATCCCCTAATAGATTCCATACCACCACGCTCAGCCATGCCAATCACCCGCACTTATCTTATGGCCACTCGAGCCTAACATGGTATTACCAAACTAATATATAAGATTAACATTCATGTCACCACATCCTCTACTCCTTGGCCTCTTACAAATGGCTTATGGGATCCACAATGGTACGCTGCCATGCTCAATGAACACAATGCTCTTATTAAAAATGATGCTTGGATTTTCGTCCTTTGACTACTAGATATTAAGCTGGTTAGATCAGTGCGATTTTATAAATGCGAGCTTCATGCTAATGTGTCATTTCGCCCCGACTATCAATATGGTCACCATCCGTATAGTTTTGAGCTTAGTAGCATCTCACTCCTGGCCTATTCATCAACGAGTGCCAAGAATGCTTCCTTTCATGGCTCACTTAAATGAGACTGTATATATGCATGAAACTCTAGGGTTTGTGGGCTCCCATCATCAAAATTATATACGACTTTTTTAAGAAATCTTTTATATGACCTTAAACAGCTCCTCATGTTTGGCACCAACAGTTCGATGCTTATATGGATATTATCGGCTTTCAAAACAGCCTCTCTGACTCTTCATTATTTTATTTATAAACATGGTCATGATACAACTATTCTCTTACACCATATGGATGATATTAGTCTTATTGGCTCCTCTAATGAGCTGGTACGTTGTATTATAACTTCTTTGAGTTTCAATTTTCCATTTGCGACTTGGGTTCTCTACATTATCTTTTAGGGATTACTACTACTCGCAACAAAGAAAGAATGTTTCTATCTCAAACACACTATGCTCGAGACATTTTGGATCGAATAAAGATGTCTAACTATTAGTTGATCACTAATCCTTTTCATAGTAACTCTAAAGTTGGTCTTACGGTCCTAGTTGAGGACCCATTTGTTATATCTTGGTTTTCTAAGATGCATGCTATTGTTTCTCGATCTAGTGCCGAACCTGATTATTATGGAGTTGCTAATGCTGTTGTTAAGACATGTTGATTTTCGCTCTAGTTTGAATGTTCATCTTCTACCCGTTCAAATTACACGAGTGTAATAAATATTATATGTAATGTAGGGTCCAACTCATTAGCGTAAAAATTAGAGTTAACCATTGTCTGTATATATACTCATACATCGGTTGATTGAAAGACAGAGAGAAACATACAAACCTCTATTCACAACAAAAAAAAATAAATACAAATGTGTATAATTATCCTTTATATTGAAACACCTTAGGAATTGAACAGTAACACATGATCAAGCCTAGCCATGAGGCACAACCGTGCCGGAGTATGAGACACGATCGTGTCTAGCCTTGAGGCATAACCGTGCCCAAACAGGAGGCACAACCGTGCCTCCCCGTTCAATTACCTAGTTACTTTTAAACTATAAAATCTCACATTTCTCTTTTAACGTTAAAATGTCAACACAAGATGTCCTACCACTTTACATTATAGCATAAAACATGCTTTAAAAAGAAAAATTATAAAAATAAACAAGTTAACCCGTTAATCTATCAAATTAAGCTAAATCTGTCACGTTTAAGGCTTAGAGAAATAAAAGTTTTTTTTTTCTAAATTAGATAATCAAACTTTTATAAAACTTTATTATAAATCAATATTAGATAAAAAGATAATAAGATAAAATAATTATTAGGTAAAGATCGTAAATGAAATAAAAAGAAATCTATACATAATAAATAAGTAACAGCTTGTGTCACGTATCACAATTATGTAAGCATAAAATTCTTTTCTCGTTAATTTTTTTCATTACTAACTATTTAATATTTACTTTATTAATTCTTAAATCTTAATTATTATTTAATATTTTTTTTATAATTCATAACTTTTCGTTACGAACTATTTAAAATGTTTTATTTAATTAATATAAAACAAAGATTTCTAACGTAGTAAATAGTAGAAAAAAAGGATATATATAAGGATAGCGAGGATAAAACAAACAAAAGTTAAAGATAAATTTAAATATATATTTTTTTAAATTATAAGGATAATGATTAGAAGGAGAAGCAAAGTATCAATTTCTTTTTTTTTGAACCGCGAACATTGAATGTTGTGACGTCGCACCCCCTCGTCATATAGGAGAGCCTCGTCCAACTCCGACCAATATGTTGTCTTAATCGGGCCCACTTGGCGTCAGAGTTGGAGAGCATCCAAGGAAAAATCCCACCCAATACGGCCCCTTCCGGGCTTGAGGGAGAGCCGAGGCTCGTACCCTGGATCGGCGTGGGTAAAACCCTCGTGCATCAGCCTAAAATTTAGACCTCATTTGTATACCTCGAAAATTAATAGTGATGATAGAGATTGAACCCGGGTACCACTACAAGACAACCTCCTTGGCCAAGTATCCGTTTCTATAAATTAAAGAAAAAGAAAGACCATGAAGATGTGACGAGAAGGGGAAAACTGTTGCCGAACGGAAGCCAATCAATCACTAAAAACCGTGAATTAAAGGCAAATTGCTTCCATTTGCAGGCGAGGGAGTCGTGACTTTAAAGTAAAAGAGAAGAACCAACATTTATGCTCATCCACTCACATTACTCACGCACCAGTTTCTCTTTCCCCTCGATCTCCGTACACTGCCTTCCTTTTCACCTAATTTCGACCTTCAAAACAACCAATTTCTGTGTTTTTGACGTTCCAGATTTGTTCTTCAGTGCGTTCAAGGATCAATCTGATCTGGGTTAGTTTCATAACTCATCAATTTTCCTTTTTTTGTGTATTAGAATGCAGTTTATGTCAAATTGTTAGGTTAATTGTGTGATTCTACATTTTGCACACAAGGTGTTTGTATAAATGCCTCAATGAAATTATGCTCTTGTATGACAGGTGAAGACACCCAACTGTGGCATCTAGGGTTTGATATCTGATTATTATTAGTGTATGGTCTTCAATTGAAGCGTCTTAGGAAAGTGAGTTTTAGGGTTAGAGATCCTGCAGATATCTTGTTTTTGGGGTAAAGCTGTTCTCACACAGATTTAATGCATTGAATAATAACTTTGTTAGCTGCCCAATGAGTATTTCTTGTTGGGGAAATGAAGTATGATACTTTGATCAATGTTAAGAACCAATTGAAGTACTAGTTTCATATTTTTGAGTAAAAGGGGGAAGAAGTTAAAGAAATATGCTTTGCTCGAATCCCAGATAAGTTCAGTCGATCTGAGTTTCGTTTTAAAAGCATGAAGTTGGATGATAATCTAGTACGTGATAATTCTCGGCTTATATACATCAATAACCCTCAAAGAACCAATGAGGTGTATGAATTCATAGGGAACGAGATCACCACTAGCAAGTATACGGTTATCAATTTCTTACCCAAGAATCTGTTCATTCAGTTTCATCGAGTGGCATACTTGTATTTTTTAGTTATCGCCTCCCTCAATCAGCTTCCACTGCTTGCAGTCTTTGGAAGAACCGTGTCTCTTTTCCCTCTGCTTTTTGCTCTCACTGTAACCGCTATAAAAGACGGTTATGAGGATTGGCGAAGACATAGATCGGACAGAAACGAGAATAATAAAGAGTCGCTCGTGCTTCAAATTGTTAAGTTTGAATAAAAAAGATGGAAAGATATCCAGGTAGGTGAGGTGGTCAAGATTTGTGCTGACGAGGTGATACCATGTGACATGGTGCTGCTCGGGATTAGTGATCCTAGTGGTGTTGCTTATATTCAAACCATGAATTTAGATGGTGAATCTAATTTAAAGACAAGGTATGCTAGACAAGAAACATCTTTTATGTCATTTGATGGAGATTTAATATCAGGGGTTATTAGATGCGAACAGCCCAACAGAAACATATATGAATTCACCGCCAATATGGAAATAAATTCTCAAAAAGTTTCACTTAGCCAGTCAAATATTATTTTGCACGGGTGTCAGGTGAAAAACACTGAATGGGTGGTGGGTGTGGTGGTATATGCAGGCCAAGAAACAAAAGCAATGCTAAATAGCGCGATTTCCCATCTAAAAGAAGCAAATTGGAACAAGCAATGAACAAAGAAACTATTTGGTTATCTGTTTTTCTTTTTGTGTTATGTCTCGTTGTGGCCATTGGGATGTGTTTATGGTTAATTCGTCACCAGGAGCAAATTGATACGTTGCCTTATTACAGAAAAAAAGTTATTTAGTAAAAGGAAAATTCCCGGGTAAACCGTATAAATATTATGGGATCCCTATGGAGACGTTCTTTGCATTTTTGAGTTCGATTATTGTGTTTCAGATAATGATACCAATATCTTTGTATATTACTATGGAGTTGGTGAGATTAGGACAATCTTATTTCATGATTGAAGATAAACATATGTATGATAGCAGCACCAACTCAAGGTTTCAGTGCAGATCTTTAAACATCAATGAAGATTTGGGTCAAATACGGTATGTATTTTCTGATAAGACTGGTACCCTTACTGAAAATAAAATGGAATTTAGAAAAGCTTCTGTGTTTGGGAAGAATTGTTGTAATTCCTCTATGGTGCATGGCGCTACACAGGATACAGAGACCACAGGTTTGGTTCTTTACTTGCTTTACAATGCTACTGCTTTTAATGCATTTCTACTTTACCATGTATAAGATATGAAAGGAAAGAACATGTCTTTGACTATGTCTAACTGTATACGCATATAAATATATTTACACACACATATGTGTTCTTATCTAAACACATGTCACACAGACACAATTACATCGAAGTCAGAGACAATTAGATGCACATATACATGTGGAAATATATAAACATGCATCTGTATGTAACCAAAACAAGATATTGAACTGCCACTTGGCATTCATTCATGCTGCCACCTAAGCCACATCCTATGTATCTTTTGTTGGACTAATCTTGTCATAGTTTTATAGTTAGAGGGGTTAATTAGTAAGTTCTATTTATGGAGTCGTACTTTAGGTTAAGATATTGAGTCTTTATTTATTTTCCTATTTGAGTGGTTTAGGTTTCTTGTTTTCCAAGATGTTGGTCTAGTGTAAATAGATGATTAAAGTTATTGTAATGTTGTGGTTTTTTTTAATTTCCGGTTCATAATAATAAAAGTATTTTTTGCGTTCGTGTTTGGGGCCTGATTTTCCAACATCTTCTTTCTCCAAGTTTTCATATATAGCAACACAATTAATTTAAAAGATTCGGTATGAAATTTTCATATTGACCCATTCCGCTTATTTAGTCAAATAATTTTTCATATTGACACATTTCACTTATTTATTAATAACATATACATCCATATCTACTTTAAAATTTGAGTTTCTAATTTTTTTTTCAATTTATATTATCATAATCTGTGAAATGTAAAAGCAACGCGCCAATACTTACTAAAATTTGTATAATTGAAAAAAATCAATATTAAGATCTGGTACCGCTTACATTATTTTTAATCTCATCACAAGATTAATTTATTTTTCATATCAATTGTAAATCAATTACAATAACTTTTATATGCCACCCTTTCATGATAAAGTGATTAAAAATTTACGATTACTATGATATGCTTTCTTCACTTCGCGTTGCATTATTAATCAATTTCTATGTATTATATTAATTTATCAACTACATAACACATATTAGTATATTTTCAAAAAATACACCATTGGAAAGATTCTCAACTCATTTTGAAGTATGGTAATACTTTAAAGTTTAATAATAACTTTGTATACACTATATAAGCAAATATATTATTTATTTAATAAATGAAAGGTTTTATTGATGTTGCCGGTCATCGAATATGCAATAACCTAGTATGACATTATACCAATAGGTATAAATATGCATACACACGCACATACATATATGTACTATCTATAGATATAGACACACAAATATTCATACCCATTATTTACCAATGCCATTTTCCTTTCATCATATGAATCTGCTTCCAGTTTATAACATTCTTTATCTGCAGAAGCAATCAAACCAGCTCCATTGTCCACAAAAGGAAAGAATTCAAAGTCTGATATTATTGTTGATCCCGGGCTCATGAGATTGCTTCATAAAGGAATTGATGGAAATGAAAAGATTTCTGCTCATGAATTTTTTCTTACACTAGCAGCATGTAACACTGTGATTCCTATTCATAGTCAAACTACTTCCATTGGGATTGAAAGTCATCAAGATCTTGATTATCAGGGAGAATCTCCTGACGAACAAGCTCTTGTAGCTGCTGCTTGTGCTTATGGTTACATTCTTTTCGAGAGGACATCTGGTCATATTGCACTTGATGTCAATGGCGAGAAACTAAGGTAGAAAACTCTCTTAATTACTGTTTAAGTACAAAAATTTCATCCACTAATTTGATTGATTTTTAAATATTAAAAAAATTTAAAAGTTATACATCTGTTTTTGCTATGAAATATAGGTTGGATGTTTTAGGTCTGCATGAGTTTGATAGTGTAAGGAAAAGAATGTCGGTTGTTATCAGATTCCCCTACAATAATGTGAAAGTGTTGGTAAAAGGTGCAGATACATCAATTCTCACCATTTTAAGAACCGATCACGAAAGTGACGATATTACCCTCATAACACAACGCCATTTGACCGAATACTCCTCACTTGGTCTACGCACACTTGTACTTGCTGCTAAAGATCTTACAACTGAAGAAGTTGAAAAATGGCAGTTAATGTATGAAGATGCAACAACTTCATTGGCTGATAGATCTTTAAAATTAAGGGAAACTGCGTTATTTGTTGAATCTAACTTGCGGTTGCTTGGAGCAACGGGAATTGAAGATAAACTTCTAAGTTAACAAGTTACATAGGAGCGACTCGTTTTATAATTTGAGTGACCCAAATCAACCCATTCTGTCAAAACCCGTTCGGGTCAAAGCGGGAAACATGTATCAGTTAGGACCTTTGGACCCGTTCTGTTAACTTTCATGGGAGTGACCCATTTTGACCATTGTATAATTTGAGTGACCCAAATCAACCCATTCAGCAAACAAAAACGATCTTAAGTTCCTAACCAACCGTTTCTTGAAGAACGGGTCATGATTGCCATGTGTACAATTAACATATGTATAATCTGGGCTTATTATATCGTCTTCAGGTACATATTATGTGCAGCTTTTTCAACAACATCTGCGCTTACAGACTGGAGTAGTGTATTTTACTCAGTAATTTACACTTCTGTCCCTACGATTATCGTTGGAATTCTGGATAAAGACCTAAGTCATAAAACGCTTCTCCAGTACCCTAAGTTAAACGAAGCCGGGCATAGGCATGAAAGCTACAACAGTGGTTATGATGGCCAACACAATATGGCAAAGTCTCGTTCTTTTCTGTGTACCGAGATTCGTCTTTAAGGAAACTGCGATTGATATTTGGAGCATGGGTAGCTTGTGGACTGTTGCTGTAGTGATATTAGTGAACATACACTTGGTGATGGACATTCAAAGATGGGTTTATTATACTCATATCTCAATTTGGGGTTCAATAGCAATGACGTTTGCTTGTGTAGTGGTTTTGGACTCGATACCCGTTTTCCCTAATTACGGGTTCGTTTTCTTTAACTTTGTGACATTATTTATTAGATCTTGAAGTTAATGATATTAGTAAGCAGGGGTGTTCACGGTACGAGAATTCTAGGCCGAACCGCTAACTACGGTTTTGGAAAACTACAAACCAAACCGGCCAGAGTGGGTGAGTCGGACGGGTTTAGCAGTTCAACAGTTTGGTTTTGGCGGTTGGTGGCGTGAACTGATTCTTTTATTGTTCTTTTCAAAATCGTTAGTTTCTACTTAAGTTTTAAAAAGGATAAATATGTTTGTGATTATAATACATATACATAAATACGTATTACAAAAGTGAAAAAAAAGGTTAAACGGCGTTCTACGTTCCAAACCGTCGGCCGGACCGTTAATCCATCAAAACCAAGTCGTGAACCGAACCACATAAATCTCAACAGTTTATGAGCACCCCTATTAACAACTAACGTTATATACAAATTTTACCAGGACAATATATGAAATGGGAAAGCAACCTGCGTATTGGCTCTCGATTTGGCTTATAATAGTGGCGGCGTTACTTCCTCGATTTATGATTAAATCTATACACATAATGTTTTGGGCTTCAGGTATCCAGATAGCTAGAGAAGCTGAGATATTATGGGCCGTGGAAATCGAGCTAGCATAACTGTTTCCGTTCTTCTGAAAGATCCAAGGTTCATCCGTTCGTAGGTCCCATTGATTTTCATATCTAGAGGGTAATAGTAAGTTCACTTCTTTGTTTTCGTATGACGTGTGGTGTTTGGTTTAAGGGTATGGGAATGTGTATGATTCCTTATATGGGGTGTTTGGTTGATAGGTGAGCCTTCAAAAGTTGTAATGAAACCCACAGTTTTTGGTGTGTTTTTCAAGGGTATGGAGAACTCATTCCAGCCTACTATCCAACGTGCTCAAGGAGAACATGGAAAACCTTTATTAAAAGAAAAGGGCGTGCAGGTCGGTTTTCAGAAATAGGCACAGTGTGACATATGTCGGGCAGCGGCCAAGGTAGAAAGGACAAGAAAACAAGGTATATAACTATAATGTAAAGTAGTTTTTTGGACCTCTGCTTGTAATAGATCGTTAGACGACACTTTGAAACATGGAGAAAGCTTTTCGAGCAAGTCATGGTTACAGGGGGGAGAGTGATATTTTCAGTAAGTTGAAGGGTCTGAATGGCAGGTTCCTCAAACTTGAAGAACCTGATTGGTAAGATCGACCTGGTTTTCGGTATGGTGGTGGAAATCAGTATGAGTCGAGATATGGCCACATTTTCGTGTCTTATAAGCCAGATCGATAAGTGTTTTGAGATCTCGGTTTGGATTTATTTCTGGTTGACATGATATGGTCACTAAATCGGTAACGGGTTGAAAAATGATTGCAGACAAGTGTTAGTTGGCAATATCGTTCAGTGAACATACCCATTTATTTCAGGTATGTTCTCTGAACGATATTTCCAACTAACACATGTTTGTGCACAAACAAACCGGATTCGGATCCGATCCGAAAGATAATCCGAAACCGGATCCGACCTTAACCGGATAAAAAAGAACCGGACCGGATTTTTTAGGATCCGCTGGATCCAGAACCGGTTCCAAGGATTTATGCGGACCGGATAAAAATCGGACAAAATGGAACCGGACAAAATCGGACACAAAAAATCCGGAAAAAATCGGATAAAACCGGATAAAATCGGATATTTAGTCGGATCCGGTTCCAAATAGGTTCCAAATCTCATACCCCAAAACCGGATCCGATCCAGAACCGGTTCCACCGGATCCGGTCATTGACCACGTTTGACTTATCCGATCCGGATCCGGTTCCAAAAAAGAACCGATTTGTGCATCTCTAGGTTAGGGTAATACAAGTTCTTTAAGTAATTTTGCATATTCTAACAATTTTGATGAATTCACCTTATTATATATTAATCAAATCCAAAATTAGGAGATTAAGTTTCACTGTGTAATGTAAACTAGGTGGAATTCCCGTGTTCAGCGACGAGGTAGTAACTCGCGATAATGACGATAAAATGGGCGGGCTAAGATTTGTAACATAAAAATCAAATTACAAAAGGAAAAAACAAAAATGAAATTACGAAAGAAAAAACAAAAATATAAGCTTAACAAAAGCTTGGGAAAATCGAATAAAGAAAGTTGTAAAATAACCCCCACACCGAAGGTTAGAATCCGTGTGAGTGGGGTGGGTGTGAGTGAACTCTAAGCAGTCGGCGGCGACTAGTCGCTACCACCAAGCCAAAGTCAACTCTGTGTTTGATTACTCACTAAAAATGTTTTATGCAAAAAGAGTTTGATTAAAAAAAACAATAATAAAAAAATGCACGCTCATAACTGGTTGGGTTTGTAACAACATCGGAAAGGTAACTTCACTCGCTATATCACGCGACACAAAAATACTACCGATATAGGATACGATAATATCACAACACCTTAAACGATATTCACTCATAAGCGGTTGGGATTGTGACGGCATTGAAACGGTAACGTCCCTAGTAATAGCGTACGACAAAAAAAATATTCGAGTTTGAATACAACTCCATTTTAAATATATATAATATCCCCTTTCTAATAAAAGACTAAATGCTTTTTTCATTTGGCATCACCACATTCACTCTCACAAATTTTTACTCCCATAACCACATTTATATACTTTATTTAATACTTCCATATTTAACATTTTTTTTTGAAAAATTACATAAATAAACATTTTATCAAATCAATTTATCATTATTACCGCTCCATTTTTTTTTTAAATTATCATCAAAAGTTAATATTTTAAAAAATCAAGAATTAAAAAATAAAAAATTTTAAATAAATATGTGTTAGAATAAATTTTATTGATATTTAATTAGTAGTTTTTTTTAAATTTTGATATTTATAAATAATTTTTTTATTTTGATTTATAAATTTTAATACTTCGTTTTTAATAAAATTAAGAAACTTGCAAATATTAATTTTTAAAATTGTATTATATTTTAAACTTTAATTTTTTAAATGAGTAGATTTTTTTTTTCAAAAAATATGTTTACAAGTTTCAACTCTAATTTATTAGTTTTAATTTTTTTCATATTTAATTTTAGAATTTTAAATTTAATTGTGTCAAAATATTAAGGAGTTAAATTTTTAAAATTTGGAGTTTTAAAATTTGAATTTAAAACACGATATATTGTTGAAATTTAAATTTTATTTGTATATTTTTATTATTATTTTTAGAGTAAACTGCCATTTTCGTCCCTGTGGTTTGGTCAAAATTGCCACTTTCATCCAATAGTTTGTTTTTTTGTATCTGGGTCCTCGTGGTTTTAAAATATTGTCATTTTCATCCTCGTGGTTTTAAAATATTGCCACTTTCATCCAGTCAGCTAACACCGTCCGTTTTTCTCAATTAAATGAGGGGTATTTCAGTCCTTTTACATATTTGTTTTATTTCTTCATCTTTTTTACTCTCACTTTTTAATCATAGAAACAAGCGACGGAGGTGTTCCAGTGGTGGTCGTCGGAAACTGGTCAGGAAAAGAGGAAGAAGGCCAGCAGGTGGATGATTAAATTAGAGGTTAAATTGGGGATGATTAAAAAGTGAGAGTAAAAAAGATGAAAAAATAAAACAAATAAGTAAAAGGACTGAAATACCCCTCATTTAACTGAGAAAAACGGACGGTGTTAGCTGACTGGATGAAAGTGGCAATATTTTAAAACCACGAGGATGAAAATGGCAATATTTTAAAACCATGAGGACCCAGATACAAAAAAACAAACTATTGGATGAAAATGGCAATTTTGACCAAACCACAGGGACGAAAATGGCAGTTTACTCTTATTTTTAATAAGAGATTTAGTATTAAAAGTTTAGCGAGATTTTTCATATACAAGTACAAATAGTATCCGTCAATCAGAGCATCTTGATGATGATTTTGATGAGATTTTATGATCTCCTGATTTTCTAAATGGAGTTACATTATCAGGTTTGTCAAACCATAAATTAGTTTTAAGTATCAGTGTTCCACTCATGCTATTAAGAAATATTAAAGAAAAACTGGTTTAGGCAATGTAACAGTCATACTATTATGAAATGTATTTTTTGATGTTTGATTACTCTCATCCATATAATCTTAAAATGTAACAAAATGAAAAGGTTACAAATACATTATCAAATTTGTATAAAAAAGTTGTTAAATCATTTATCTATATAATTTTAACGTTTCAATCCGTGTAACACACGAGGTTAAAACTAGTATTATATATATTATAAGGGTTGAAAACGAAAAAAATCACTCATTGACCAATAATGTGAATTCACTATTCACATCTTCTTAAAATATGTGTGTATATAATGGTACTTCCTACCAAACTATTTTTCATATGTCAAGGTAAACATTAACTAATCTAAGATTAGAAATGTATCCATATACATGTAAAAGATTTGTCTTTCAAGTCAAATTGCACAATGCGACATATACACTTTAAAAATGGAAATTAAGCTTTCCGATGAAAAAGTGACTATCGAGTTATCAAGTGAATAATCAGAAGACTAATACAAATACAAGAACTCAGACTCGACCTAGAATCGACAAAATGACGAAGAAACCCTAGATCTGGAATATCCAAGATTAGAGAGAACTCAAGAGTGGAAAAATGAGCGGATGAATGACTTCATGTTACTCATATGTATATACATCAATGGTGGAATCGAATACTTACTTCAGCGTTCGAGGGTGGTCCAAAGACTCCGGTCTGTGACCCCTTCTAGCGAGTTTATGATTTTGCAAATCTAGATCAAGACGGAGAAGTGTGGCTGATGGACATTCCATAGAAAAAATTCCCGGGTCCGCTAGTGCTTATAATTAACTATTTATAATCATATCACTAGCACCTTGTTAATGGTTGTATTATCTCTTTTTAGAACGAATAAAATCCTCCCCCGTTTAAACAAAACTTAAAAAAGATCGATCCACTAAAACACTACGTTTGGAGTGGGTGTTGGATATAGGGGTGTCAATTCCTGACACGACCCGAATACGACACGAAAATAATCATATTTTGGGTTAGCCATTTCAACCCATTTTAAAAAACGGGCCGGGTTCGGGTTAACCCAACTTAGATAGCGGTTTTCATTCGTAGACAGTGACATCAATGCATCAACGTACGTAGTCTATCTCCGATATTATAATCAACAAACAAACACTTCGAGAAATCCAATGCTTTATACAAAACCGGCTAAATTCCCTGTCAATCTGATACAACCGAGGGACAATATTTTAAGATCCTGATTTCAATAATGTCTGGTTTTTAAACTTCAACCCTAGTTTTGATCTTCGTAATCTCATGTGGGTCAAATTCTCCTGCTCAGTTTTGAGTAAAAACCAAAAGAATGATGGTTGGGAAGTTACGGTTTGCGATATGTTTTTGGTTTGTGTTCATGTGTGGATCTTGTTTGTGTAGATTTGTTGTGGAAAATAACGGTTTGAAGGTATCTTGGCCTGAGAATCTAAAAGGTACATATGAATGTGCGGTTAGCAATTTTGGTGTTCCTGAACATGGAGGAACATTGACAGGTGTTGTTGTTTATCCAAAAGTTAACCAAAACGGTTGCAACAGTTTCACTCATGAATACTCCTTCAAAACCAAGACTCATGCAGGCAGCCTTCCAGTTTTTCTTCTTGTGGATGGAAGAGGTAACTGATAATATTATATGATGTGCTTGTGACTAAGGAGTAAGGATGTAAACCAGCCGAGCACGACTTGCATGCCCTGTTTAAATTAAGAGTGCTTGAGCTTGGCTGGTTTCGAGTTTTATTTCCAAAGCTCAAGCTCTACTAGAGAGTAGTTTTTCAAGCTCGAGACTGGTTTATTACTTATTGATTATTTAATGTTTTGTTTATAAATATGTATAATTATTTTTTAAATATTTTAAATTATAGTTTTATGTATAAAAAATATATGTATTATTTATTTAACATTTTATATATACTAATTATTATTATGTAAATATGTATTTAACATAGTAAATAAAATTATATAAATAATGATCTCGTTTAGATTCACGAGCCTAGTTAAGCTTGATACTTGAAACTTAGTGTGCCTCTTTTATTAAATAAGCTCTATTATAGGCTCGAACTCGTTTAAGCTCACTTTATTCCAACTTTTATTAAGTAGCTTACTAGTGGCTCGACTCATTTGCTCAAAGAGGATTACCAACAGATTTTTTTAGTGTTTAGTTTGAGATTTTATACTATTACAAGTGTCGGTCTCTCCACTTTGTTAAATGACAAAATGGCCCCTTAACTTTGTAAAATGTTACTTTGATCCCCTTAATTTTTTAAAGTTTCAAGTTTACCTCCTGTATTATATCTGATCTGATTTTTCCTTAATAATTTTCGTTTGTTTGTTTAATTTTTTTTCTTGACGTCTCGGTATAAATTTTGTTTAAAACGGAGTCGTATTCAAAATAGAGTATTTTTTAGGTAACGTGGGTTATATCGATTGACGGTTACGTGGTGGTACCGTGAAGAATGACACCGACTGAAAAATATTGGTGCCGTTGTATAACTGTCTTTTATCTATGTTTCAATCTCACAACCGAGTCACCGTAACTTGATACGTTTCTTTTATGTATTTAACCACGTTTTCTTTTGTGCTTAGCCATGTTAATGTCACCGTCTCCTTTTAAGTTCCACCTCCCGCCGTGGAGCACGTGGCAAAATTTATTTAAACACGTTTCTTTTTTTGCTTAGCCACGTTAATGTCACCGCCTCAACCTAATAAGGTCCGTCTCCCGCCACGAAGCGTGAGGCAAACATTTCTAGTTATTATTTAAATTGATTTCTTGAATTGGCAGATTGCTACTTTACTTTGAAGGCAAGAATGCACAAAATGCAGGAGCTGCAGGTATTCTTATTGCAAATGATGAGTTCTTGACAACCATATACTCTTTAGCTGAAGAAGTAGATGCCTATGATATGGAAAACCTGACCATCCCTTCGGTACTCATTAGCAGATCACTTGGCGATTCGCTAAAGAAAGCGTTATACAACGGTGAGTTTGTACGCGTAAATCTTGAATGGACAGAAGCTTTCACTCATCAAGATGATCAAGTTGAGATGAACAAGAGTATTGATGAGTGTCAGTCAAATTGTGATGATCAAATAGAAGATGTTGATATGACCTCCGATTATATGTTGCCTTTCATGACCAAATGGTCCAAATCCCCCCCATTCTGGGGATTTCTGACGCTTTATGTTAAGAGTTGGGCAATGTTTATATGGGAAGATGGGATCATAGAAAGTGTATTGAAAACATTTAAACTTTGAACGGGTATAACTTTTAGTGTGACATGAAAGTTTTTATTTCAAGGTTTTTATTTTTGTATGTTTTACTTCAAGTGTTGTGAAAGTTTTTATCTCAAGAAGTGAAGTTACTTTGGGTGGTTTTGATGTCATTTATTGGGGAGAACATACAAATAAATAGTATGTCCTAAAGATAAGTAACTCTTTTGTATGTTTAAAAGTTTCACACTACTAAACAAAGCAACATATATATAACAATGATATTATTATGTATTTCGTTTCATGCGTAACCATGGTGGAAGATGGTAGATGATGTATAGAAGAACCGGTCACGCACTATGACGACTACTCATGTTTCTGAAAGGGTTGATTCCGTCTGAACTAAGTCCAAATCGTATATTTCTAATCTCGTTATCAAATTCAGGATATAGGGATTGAGATAAAAAAGTCATGTTTACTATTTTGTTTTAATAAATTAATTTCAATATTATCCTCTATGTTTATGGTTAAATAAATACAAAATCAAATCTTTTCAACATGTTGCATCTCAGGTAACACTTTGAACTATCAACTTAACCAACGTCCATTAAAACCAACATTAATTAATGACTATTTTATTAAAACGTATCCATGTGTGTTATATGATGTCCTGTTTAAAAAAAATTATGAGTTCTAGTCTAATCATAGATAAGTGATGTAGATTAAAAGTAGGTTTAGAGTGTGTGAGTTTGTTGTTAATTAAAATTAAAACTAACATTTATCTAAATTTCCATATAAGGAATTCTTTTAAAAATATTAATTTTTTGAGTAAACTGCAATTTTCGTCCCTAAGTTTTGAACAAAACATCAGGTTTCGTCCACCTGTAACGCATTTGATTCCCGACGTTTGATGTTTTAACACTTTACGCCCTTCGTCTTTAACTCCGTTAACTTTTTTGTGTGAAATTACTAATTTTGGTGGATGATCTGATGTTTGAAGAAGAAAAGAGGAGGGGTATATTAGTAACTTGACACAAAAACTAACAGATAAGTTAACGGGGTCAAGGACCAGAGACCCAAAATGTTAAAACATTAAACGTTGGAGATCAGATATGTTATAGGTGAACGAAACATGATTTTTTGTTCAAACTTAAGGACGAAAACTACGATTTACTCTAATTTTTTATGGGACAATTTTCAACGCCCCTCCATGGATCCATCCACTCCAATGTGGATGAAAGAGGGAGGAGCCCGTTAAAATTCTTCCGGGCATGCCGACGTGGCGGGTCAGGTTACCGTCCATGGATGTTAAGGGTTAATCACATAATTAAATAATTAATCAATCAATCGTCTATTTGCCAATGTCGTTATCTCCTCAACTCCCTCGAAAATACTCCATTTCCTAGACAAGACATCATTGTACATATCAAACAACACCACAAACGACACTTCAAGAATCGTTTATTAGTCTATTAATTTGTCTTTATCTATTCTTCAAAATTTAGCTAGATACCCTTACGAATTTGACATTACCAAGGGGGAAGGAAAACTTCATTTCATTTGATCAAAAAAACTCAAAATTATGAGAACATGGAAGTTGGGTTTTGTGATTTGTGTTTGGTTTGTGTTCATGGTTGAATCTTGTTTGTGTAGATTTGTGGTAGAAAATATCAGTTTGAAAGTGACGTCACCTGAGGATTTAAAAAGCAGTTATGCATGTGCACTTGCTAATTTTGGTATTCCTAGATACGGAGGAACTTTAAGGGGTTTGGTTAAATATCATAAGGAGAATCATGAAGCTTGCAACAGTTTCTCTGATGGTGTATCTTTCAAACCCGAAAATGCCGGTGGCCTTCCGGTCTTTCTCCTTGCGGATCGCGGTGGTAACAACACTTTGCCTCCTTATTTCTGGTTTGTTATGATGTATAATATACTGTTTTTGGCGGGATTGTTGGTTGTAATGATTTTTGAAAGAATTCAAAAGAACTGAAAAAATAGTATTTTCTGTGTATAGAATAAATCATACGATTACTATATAGAAGTTCATAGACAAATATTTGGGAAAACTTCACAGAATAGTAATCAAGTTCCCTATCTGTTCCATTTCAGTCATTAAAACTTTTTTTTTTGTCTCATTTTAGTCACTCAAGTTTCACATGTTGTTCTAATCTTGCGTAATTAAGAGGTTAACATGTTACTTTTTTTGGATTTTGTTTTATGAATATGGTGAAAATGTTGGTTTACTCTTTTTGGATTTCATTTTCACCGTATCCATAAAATGAAATCCAGAAAAAAATAATTCGTAACATGGTAATTTTGCAAGATTGCAACATGTGAAACTTGAGTGACTAAAATGAGACAAAAAAAAGTTTGAGTGACTAAAATGGAACAAATGAGAAACTTGAGTAACTAGAATGAGACAAAAAAAAGTTAAGTGACTAAAATGAAACAGATACGAAACTTGGTTACTATTATGTAAATTTAATTACCACATATTGCAATCATTTCCAAATATATTAGTGGGATAGTTGAAATTTAAGTTTGAGGTTGAAACAACAGATTTAAACCGTATGTCTTTATCTAGGTAGTTAATGGCGCAAGGCGAGACCAAGCCTTAAAGGGCTCGCTTGTCGTCTAGGCGTTAGACAAAAAAAAACAACAAACTAGTTATATGAAATTGAAAATTATATAATAGGCATAGAATATTAATAATTTAATACTATTTAGGATGGCTAAGCCCGTTTCGCTAGTTTAGACCTGTTTTTGGTCGGGTCAGTCCATTTTTTGCACGTGGACCAAGGTGTTGAGTCAGACTAATACTTAGAGAATGATTTTACGGCTTACAAACTCTTGCTTTCTGCACTCTTTCATTCATAAACAAACACACTACTTTGACTCTCTAATTAAAACAGTAAAAACATGTGTCTAAATTAATATTCTTGCTGACCCATTTGCTCCATGACCCGTTCTTCAACCCGCTTTATTAAGCTGCTCGCCTTGCATGTGTTTGAGGTGTCTAGCCCTCAACTCACAGGCGCACGCCTTTGATGACAACATAGTTCTTTATCTATTTGTCCAATTGTTTCTGCACATACAAGGCATGAATGATGAATCATCTGTGTTTATCTCTTTGGCAGATTGTTACTTCACAGAAAAGGCATGGAATGCACAAAATGCAGGGGCTGCAGCTATTCTCGTCGCAGACAACGAAGACAGATTACTCACCATGGATTTGCCAAAAGATGATCCAAACACCACTTACTTTCAGAACTTAACAATCTCATCTTTGTTCATCACCCACTCGCTCGGGGCTTCAATAAAAACAGCCTTAGAAAACAAAGATCTAGTTCTTGTAACTCTTGATTGGACCGAAGCTCTCCCTCATCCAGATCAACGTGTTGAGTACGAGTTTTGGACTGACAGCAATGATGAATGTGGGCTCAAGTGTGACAATCAGTTAAATTTTGTTAGAACTTTTAAAGGGGTTGCTCAAATACTAGAACAAAGCGGGCACACGCGATTCACACCACATTATATAACTTGGTATTGCCCAGAGGAGTATGCTTCAAGCACAAAATGCAAGTCTCAGTGTATTAATCATGGAAAATATTGTGCTCCGGATCCTGAGGAAGATTTCAGTAAAGGGTATACCGGGAAGCAAGTTGTGGTTCAAAATTTGATTCAAGCGTGTTTTTATAAGGTGGCGAATGAAAGTGGAAAACCGTGGCTTTGGTGGGATTATGTGACGGATTTTTCTGCCCATTGCTGGATGAAAGATCAGAAGTACACTAGAGACTGTGCGGGTGAAGTTATCACGTCGCTCGGTGAGTTGTGCATACATTTCAACTAGTTTGAATTTACAAGTAAAGGTTATGTTAATTTGGAAATTTCGGATGATTTGTGTTCTGTTTTTATCTCTAACGGTTCAAATGAGTTAAGGTAACAGATTTAACAAAATAAGAAACATGTCATTTCTCTATTTGGTTAGTATTGGCTTTATGTGCTATAAATAACTCTCAGGAGTTGATATCAAGAAAGTAGATGAATGTGTGGGTGATACAGAAGCAGAAACTGAAAATGCAGTCCTCAAGGGTGAGCAGGATGCGCAGGTTTGTAATTTGCATTCACGTGAGAAAATGGGTGTGTCAAGTGGGCTGGTTAATAGGTCAAAATAGGTAAAAATAATACGGTTCATGTTGGGCTTACCCGAAATATTATACCCCCAAATTTATTTTTTCGATTCATAAATGATTATTAGTCAAATATGATTTTTATTTCACTAATACTCTTATTCTTTAAATATAACGACTTGGGTCGTTATATGCATAAGAAATACACTTTTGAATTAGAAAAGCAAAAGACCCCGGCTCTGGCATACTAAAACCTGGTTTCAGGCTTTAAGCTACCAAGACCGGGTCTGATCTAAGGCCGTCAGGCCTAGCCGATCATAATTGGGCCCAAGCTTGGTATGAATAGTTTATTTTAAGATTCTATTATTTAAAATTGATTATAAATTATAACATAGAAGTTAACATTGATTTAAACTTTAACATAAAGTTTTCTAACATAAATTGGGCCCAGGCTTGGTTTGAATATTTTTATTGGATGATTATATTTCTTAAAATTGATCATAAATTAGAACATAAATTTTAAAATTGATTTAAAGTTTAACATAAACTTCTTCTAACATAAGCTATACAAATAATAAGCTAAAAATTATACACCTTATAGTTTTTTTTGGGATTAGGCTTTTCTGGCCTAATCGAGTTTCGGGCCTTGAGCCAGGCCTGCCTAATCAGTCTCACTCTGGATGGGCTTTTTAGAAAGATATAGGGATTGGATTGGGTTTGGATTTTGACAATCTTAATCGGGCCTATGATCTGGATTTTGGGGGCTGGGCCTTTTCAGATATTTTCGGGCCTGGCCTAAGACCAGTCTCAGGCCCGACCCGTTTGCACCTCCAATCGAAGTTACACCCCTAACTTTCATGTTAATCTAAATATATATGTTCTTGCATTTCCTTATAATCTCCAGATAGGGAAAGGTACCCGTGGGGATGTGACAATACAACCGACTCTTGTAATAAATAACAGACAATACAGAGGTCAGTTGTCTACCACTAAGACAATAATTTTTTTGATGTGAAAGTTATGCTCTAATAACAGTTATATGATGCAGGTAGGCTTGATAAAAAAGCAGTTTTGAAAGCCATTTGTTCAGGATATAAGGAGTCTACAGAGCCAGCTCTCTGTTTAAGCAACGGTTAGTGCACATTTGACTCGTTTATGCAATCATTTTGAAATAATAGATAAAAGATAGGTTGACCAGTCAACCCAGCCCGTTTTGACATGTTGATTTTGTATATATATTGCTTGCAGAAATAGAAACAAACGACTGTCTAATCAACAACGGTGGCTGCTGGATCGACAAAGTTGCTAACATTACGGCTTGCAAGGTACCCGAATAATTTATTTTTTTCATGGCCCAAAATTGACCTATGATTTAGATTATATTATCCGTCAAACATGTGACACAGAGCGGATGCACGAAAATATAACAGTTCTCAAATAAAGTAGTATGCTATTGAATGAATAAAACATTACATCATGCCCCTTTACTCCAGGAATTCTAAATTTGGCAGGTGTTGCCAAAATTTTGAAATTGACAACTAGTAACTAAATTCTGAAATTAAAGACATAATAAACGCGTAAATGGAGATTCACGCGTTTACACTAAAATGGAAAGATTATAGAATTCGGGCTCGTCAGTTGGGCCAAACTATTGCTGTTTACCACATGATCCGGCACGTCAAAACCTTTATGTTCACTACTTATGGGCCATGTAACTCCATTCGTTGCCCAGGTTATGGTCTGTTTATGTTTGGGCCTTTAATAGTCTAGTTTTCCCTATCTATCTAGTCCAGGTAGGAGACTACTAACACTTGGATCAGCTCTGTATCAACATGTTTCTCCTTTCATATGATGTAGGATACTTTCCGCGGGAAAGTGTGCGAGTGCCCGGTTGTGAATGGTGTGAAATTTGTTGGTGATGGTTATACACACTGTGAAGGTAACTAGCTTCCATCTGAGATTAAATGTAGTAATTTGTTAAACACGTAGGTGTAATGAAATGTCTAAAATGCCCCTCATTTTGGTTGTTGTTTCGACAGCCCTACGTTGTCAAGTTAAAAATGGAGGCTGTTGGGAAAGCAACAAAGAGGGCAGGAACTACACCGCGTGTATCGTTAGTTCTCTCACTCCTCTCGTTCTCTCTCTATGTTTATGTACGTATGTATATGTGTGAATGTATACTGTTCATTTTATCATTAAGGATGGCCACACAAAAGGTTGCGAGTGTCCACCAGGGTTCAAGGGGGATGGAGTTAAAACTTGTGAAGGTACTATTCCTAATCCTCAAGTTATGATTCTTTCAAAAAGTTGACTCTGTAACGACAAGCTTGGTTTAAAAAGGCGTGCCTGAGGCGCTCAATGCTTAGGAAAACACATCAGAGTCAAAAAGACGCACCTCATTTAGTCCTGGGTCAAAATTAGGGTTTCTAGGAGGTTTATATGAAAAAACAACCAAAGAAATAAAGAAACTATTAAAAAGTTTACTTGATAAATAGATTGATATGTTAAACAGATTAAAGAAACACAACTTCCGGTTGTAAATAAAGGTTATTTAGTTGTACATAGACATGCCCTTGAGCTTCGCGCCTCAGCTTTTGAGCATCTCAAGCTTTTTTATGCCAAGATGACAAGTGCCAAATTTTGATCCATTAAATGAATCAATTTTGGATCTTGGGTCATGCTTTTTTCAGGTCAAAAGTCAAACTTGTTATTTGTTTTATAATCTTTATCTAATTGTATGTTAGATATTGATGAATGCAAAGAGAAAACAGCATGTCAATGTTCTAAGTGCAAGTGCAAGAATACATGGGGAAGTTACGAGTGTAGCTGCGCAGCCGGATTGCTCTACCTTAAAGAACATGATGCATGTATAAGTAAGAACTATGAGAACAGAACATTGTAGCAGATTTGCACTTCTATGATTCATAAAGTTTGTATAACAATTGTTGATGTGATTTATGAATTTTGGGTAGGTACTAAAGATGTTAATACACGTGATGGCTGTGGTTTTGCATGGGTATTTGTTGGTTTGACTGCTATTGGAGTTGTTGGATACATATTCTACAAGTATAGAGTTCGGGTATGCTTTACCTTTTTTCCCTTTACATATATCCTATGTGTGTGCTCGAAGGGCCGGCCCGTTAGTGTTGTAAAATAAGCCAGAGCTTTGGCCCCCCGATTTATAAAAACAAAATTTATATGTATATGAAGTGTTCATGGGAAAACCACATAGTTATGCGAAAACCGTGAAACCACTAAGAAAACCAAGTTAACCGATCATATATTAATAATAATTATTTTTATTTTATTTTATTTATAAGAGTATCAATTTTGTAATATTACACATTTTTACCAAAAAAATTATTTTAATTGATTTTTTTTAAACTAATACAAATTTTAATTACTTGAGTTATTATAGAAAACTTATAAATCATTTTTATTTAAATTAACAAATTTAAACATTAAATAAAGTGTGAAAAAAAATTAGATTTTATTTTTATAATGATCTTATAGATTATTCAAATTTTAACGTGTTTTAAACCCTTTACAAATATTATATTTTAAAGATAGATAAATATTTTTTATTTTGTTTTTAAATAACTTTTATCGTTTCAAAGAAATTTCCTACGTATTTCAAGATTTCAAAGAAATGTTTGTGTATTTAAGCTTGGTTGATTAGTTGATTATCTAATTAGTTGCTTAGTTGATTACCTTACTAGCTTACACCCCGTGTACTACACACGGGTTGAAAAATATCAATAAATAAAATTCTTAAATCTTTATGTGTATATTTTACAGTATACTTACGATAGAAAACAAAATTCAAAAAATGTAAAAATTAATATATAATTGAGTTTCGAAAATACGTTAAGTACTATTTAATATAAAATTTTGATTTTCATTTATTATTTGATTGAAAATAAAAGTTAAATAATTAGATTTTAAGTTTTTTTATAATAATGGATAAATTAAAATAAATGTGTTTTATTAGTATAATTAATACTTTCTTTAAATATATATTATTATTAAAAGATGGAGGATTTTAATAACAAAGAGAGACGGGAAAAAAATGATGAGAATGCATATGAAAGCGACACGTGGCATGGAAAACCTTTATTTATTATATAGTATATAGTATAGATATTAATTACTTTTCCACAAAAACTTATTAAAAAAACAATTAAAGAAAGTTTGTGCAATTAATAGGAGAGAGAGGCGGGAAAATTGACTCACCAAAACCTTTATTTACTAGCTTAGACCCCGTGTAATACACACAGGTGGAAAACATCATTACATAAATTTTTTAAATTTTATTTATGTATTTTACAGATGTAAAAATGTATTACTGTATATAAAGGATATAAAACAAAATTCAAAATATGTAAAAAATAATATATAATTTGGTTTTGAAAATACAACAATTACTATTTAATTTAATTTGACTTTCATTTACTATTTGATTGAAAATAAAAATTACATAATTAGATTTCAATTTTTTTTATAATTAAGGATAATTTAAAATAAATGTGTTTTATTAGTATAATTAGTAATTTATTAAAAGATATGAGTGCATTTAATAAGAGAGAGAGGCGGGAAAATATTGATGAGATTGAATATGGTGACGACACGTGGCATACAAAAAACCTTTATTTATTATATAGTATAGATTAGTATGTATAGATATAGATTAGTTGACGATCCCAATTCCCAAGCCCCGAGTTTTTTATCGCTCCGGGCCTCAAAATGGTTGAGCCGCCCAGAATTTTTTATCGCTTTGACTTGTGAACTTTTCATGCAGACATACATGGATTCAGAGATCCGGGCTATTATGGCACAATACATGCCGTTGGATAATGAAGCCGAGGTTCCTGTTACCAGGTCACATGGACACATCTAAGCAGCAACATGTGGACCGGCCCGGGCCTGGCCTGGCCATGGAGACTTGTGTGTGGGTGGGTTAGTTTCAGTTGTGAGTCAAAAACAAAGGTTGACTGATTATAAGTTATAATTAGTAAAGTCATTTGAGGATTTCTAAAACTCCCCTGGATGATTTATTGATCATACATATTAAACTAAGTTAAAATCCCGTGTATTACACGGATTGAATAAATAAAATGTTATATATCTAGTAATAAAAAATTTATATTTTTAAAAACACGTGTAATATACGGGTTGAATAAACTAGTATATTACATCGGTTGAATAAAATATAATGTAATTTGTTAACAAACACATTTGTCAAAATATGTTTTTAAACAATGTAATTTGTCATGAAAGTTATAAGATCTGTTAAGTTAGTTTTTAAAATATTTTTTTTTCAAATGAGCATTAATTTTTTTTATTTAATTGATAAATGTTAGTTCATATTAAATTTATTTGATTGATGATATAATAACTATTTATAATTAAAATCTAATATTTCATAGGAGAGAGAGCCGGGAAAATAAAGGTGAGGAGTAACCAGAGAGTGACACGTGTCATGAAAAGATTTTCATTTATTAGAGTAGTAAGATAAGATATGACAAGATTAATAATTAAGAAAGTTTATTTGGGGGTATAATATTTCGGGTATTAAAGAAAGAAAAAGAAAAGTTAAGATATACACAAGGAGATCGAGAGGGCGTGAGCGGCGACCGCCGGTGGGAGAGCAAGAAGACCAGGAGAGGAGGAGGCAAGCAAACTCCAGCACCATTACGTTCTTCCTTGCAAACCTACCAGAATCAATAACTGGGAGGGATTTTGGAACGAATGCCGTAATCTGGGGCACATCGTGGACACTTTCATCCCAAAAAAGAGGGATAGCTGGAAAGGTAAATTCGGGTTTGTTCGATATGAGAATGTCAGATAGTAGGAAAGTTAGAAAAGGCGCTGAATGGACTTCTGATCGGGGGATTGAAGGTCAGTTCAAATGTGGCCAAATATGACAAGGCTGGGCAAAGAGTGGGAAAGGAGGTCAACTCGGATAAAGGTCCGAAGCTTAAACAAAAAATCTATGAAACCAGGTATAAGAAGGAGGAAGAAGGGTGTATGGATGAAGGGTTTCGGACTGCTGGAGAGGCTAAGTATAAGGAGGCGTTACTCGGTAACAGACCTGGTCCCAACATTCAGTTCACCACTGAATCCAAACTCGCCGCCAGCCGGAAACAGTTATCGCTGGTAGGGGAGGTGCTTGATATGGGTATTCTAAGTGACCTTAAAAATCGTCTCATTGGCATGATAGACTCGGGGTTCGACCTCAGGTACTTGAAGGGATTGAAGGTCATGCTAACTTTTGATTCTACTGTGGGGGATAGAAAGTTCTTGCATGAAAGGAAGAATGAACATGAACTAATTTTCAAGGAGCTTGTGATCTGGGATGGCCAAGAAATTCCATTTGAACGGATAGCTTGGATCCAAATTCACGGGGTTCCACTACAACTGTGGGAAAGCCGCACTTTTGATCGGATAGGTCAACTTCTTGGAAGGGTGGTGGAATCTTCATTTGCTTCTAATGATATTGGGAATGGTAATCTATCCTTCGAAGAGATCGGCATTCTTGTGGATAGCCCGTTTCTGATATCAAAGAGCATCAATATTGAATGGAATGGCAGGATTTACCCGGTTTGGATTCAGGAGTTGCCCAGATGCTGGGCTCCATCATGTTCTTCCTCGGCAACGTCACCGGAAAATGCTGGGGGAGGGACACACCGGAAAAATTCGCCGGCCAGGAAGGCGAAGAGTCGAACTCAGCGGGGAGTACTGAAGGCATGGGGAGCCGCAACGACTCCACCTTGAACCCTGTGACATTTAATGATAATAATAATGAAGGAAACATTCCATGCACCTTCAATAATCAGTAGGAGGGAAGTACGAGGTCTGGGGAGGTGGTCCCACCTGGATACATAAATAAAGATCGCTCAGATAATATAATGATTATGGGCTCGGGCCCATTTGGGCTTCATGAACTGATCTTCAACTTGGGGGCCCACTCAAAGAAAAAAAGAAAAAACCAGGTAAGATCTCCACCACCAAATAAAAAGACATCAGGTCTGCAGAATAGCCCCAGTAAGAGAATAAAAGCTAAAAAAGTAAGTATGTCGGTGAGAGAAGAGCAAGGCTCAGAGTTGCGCAGCCTCGAGAGAAACATTGGAGGGGGCGGGAGTCCGAATCACAGAGATAATTCAGAGGGAGGGGGGAAACGGAACCCCTAATAATAAACAATCCAAGGCGAGGAGGTCACCGGTACCGGATGATGATAGGAGGAGAGGCTACGCGTTCACAGATGGGGATGGCGTTCACGCCTCTGGATTTCCAGCGGCGAATCTCAATGAGGATCTCAACGGGGGGAGGAAAATCCTAACCGCATGAATATCGAGATGGAGATTCAGAACACAATCTAGGTGGGGATGTGTGTTGGAATTGATGTCTCTAACTTCAGAGACTAGGTAAGAGATCTAATTGTGGGAGAAGGGGGTGAAAATCCGGTGTAATGGATTTTTCGACCTTAAATTCCAGGGGGTTAAGTGGTCCGGGTAAGAGAGCCTGGATTAAGGATTTCACAACAAAAAACAAAGTTCAGTTTAGTTGCATTCAAGAATCACACATCGAGGAATTGGATAAAGTTAATCCCATAAGTATATGGGGTGGGGGGGATTTGGATTTTGACTGGGTGGAATCAATCGGGAGATCTGGGGGTCTGATTAATCTTTGGGACCCAAATGTTTTCAAAAAATTGCACTCCATTACACATCGGCACGCTCTGATTATTGTGGGTAGGTTGAAGGGTTCTCAATATGGGGTTTCTGTCACAAACATATACGCTCCCCAGGATCAGGCTTTAAAAACCTCTTTATGGAATTTCCTTAAAGTAACAAAGGAGTGCACGCCTGGGGCGTGGATTTTGCTTGGGGACTTCAATGAAGTCCGTAGTGCAGCTGAGCGGATGAATTCTGAATTCAATGCAGGTGGAGCAGGTATTTTTAACGAGTTTATTTATGAATCTGATTTGCTCGAATACAATATGGAAGGGTTCAAATTTACTTACATGAGTGACAATGGGCTAAATGCTAGCAAAATCGATAGGGTTATGGTTTGTAGCGAGTTCATGAATAAATGGTTGGATGCATCCTTAACATCTTGGCTCCGTGAAATATCAGACCATTGTCTTCTCACTTTAAAATGCTCAAGTATGGGGTTTGGGCCAAAACCCTTCAGGTTTTTCAACTCATGGTTTGAAGGGTCGGGTTGTAGGCTATTGTGGAGGGGGCTCTAATGAGATCAGTGAACCCCGCGAGACCTGATGCCATGCTTGCTGCAAAGCTTAAGAATGTAAAATTCGCCATAAAAAATGGCATTCGAACTTGTGTGCTAAGGAGGAAGAGCAGGCCAAAACCCTTAGGGTTCAATTGAACGCCCTGGACACTATAGCTGAATTGATTGGGCTGACTTCGAAAGAAAACAAGGAAAGAATGAATGCAAAAGGTAAATTACTTGAGCTGGAAAAAGAAAAGTGGAGGATCTAAGGCAAAAGTCCAGGATTAAATGGGCCGTTGAGGGGGATGAGAATTCCTCATTTTTTCATGGGTTATACAACGCCCGTAAAGCCACAAATAGAATTAATGGGATCTTTGTAAATGGGGTTTGGACTACATGTCCAGCGAAAATTAAGGCTGGGGCCTGTAGTTTCTTTGGGGCTCGGTATAGGGAGATAATGCCCATTAGGCCCAGGTTAACCTGTTTGGGCATGAAAAGATTATCCGACGGTGAAGCTGCCTCTATCTCCATGCCATTCTCTTGTGATGAGATCCGAGCTGCAGTATGGGACTGCGGGGGGGGGGGGGGAAGCCTCGGGTTCGGATGGTTTTAATTTCAAGTTTATAAAACATTTTTGGGAGCTCTTAAAGGAGGATTTTCATGGTATTCTAAACACTTTCTACAAAGATGGGGTTATTAGTGGGGCTTGTAGTTCGTCTTTTATAGCTCTTATACCAAAATCAAAATCCTTGACTTCCTTTAATGAGCACAGGCCTATCTCCTTGATTGGGTGTATTAGTAAAGTAATATCAAAAATTCTGGAAAACCGTATAAAATATGTCTTGGGGTCGGTAATATCGGTCTCCCAAACATCGTTTCTTACTAAAAGAAACATTCATGACGGACCGTTGGTGGTGAATGAGGTATTGTCCTGGATGAAAATATCTAAATACATGGGGATGGTATTTAAAGTTGATTTCAATAAGGCGTTTGATTCAATCTCGTGGGAGTTCACTGACTCCATATTGCATCAAATGAACTTTTCTAGAAAATGGAGGCTCTGGGTTAGGGGGTTCTAAGATCAGCCAAAGTATCAGTTTTGATTAATGGATCCCCCTCCAAGGAATTCACTTGCTCTCGTGGGGTGAGACAAGGGGACCCCCATCCCCTTTTCTCTTTCTTATTGCTATGGAGTCGGTCAATTGGATGATGGAAAGGGAAACAGTTCTAGGGATTTTCAGGGGTGTAAAAATGCCGAACAATGATTCGACCATTTCCCACTTTTATTCGCGGATGGCGTTATAATTCTTGGGGAGTGGTCTAAGATTAACTTTCAGAATTTATTGAGGTTATTAAGGTGATTTTATCTTGCTTCCGGTCTGGCCATCAACTTAAGTAAGAGCAGTCTTATTGGCATTAATACATGAGGCAATAATGTGACGGAATTGGCAAGTCTCGCTAATTGCCAAGTGGGGCATCTCCGTTTATCGTACTTGGGTTTGCAAATGGGTGCAAACATGAATCTGGCTAAAAACTGGAGGCCGGTAATTGATGTCTTTGCGGCAAGGCTTTCGGTCTGGAAAGCAAGACATCTATCGATTGGAGGAAGAGTGGTATTGGTAAAATTTGTGTTAGATAGTCTTCCTGTTTATTACTTTTCCTTATACAAATCCCCGGAAATGGTGATAAATGTGTTAGAGAAGATCCGAAGGAACTTCCTGTAGGGGGGGGGAGTGGGAACTCTAGGCGGATTAATTGGGTTAAGTGGGACACAGTTTGCTCGCCTAAAGCTGCCGGTGGCCTTGGTCTCGAGTCGTTAAAAACGGTTAATCTGAGTTTATTAGCAAAATGGTGGTGGCGTTTCACTGCAGAAGGAAACTCCTTGTGGAGGGATGTGATTTCCAGCATTCATGGGCCTCTGAGGGGTGTAGACTGTATCCCGGGTAGAAGAGACTTGGCTGGAGTTTGGGGAAACATAAAAAAATTGGAGGTGGCTTTTGGTAGTCGAAACCTGAACTTTAGAGAATTAATGGAAGAAAAGGAGAGAGTTTGGGTTTGGAAACATACTGAGCATGGTGCTTTCTCTGTTAAATCTATGCGTGCTTTTTTATCTCCGGGCGTAAACACACCGGATGCATGTGTATAATTGGTGCCGTGCAGTCCCGTTGAAGGTTAACATTTTGGCATGGAGGGCGGAACTCGGCAAGATTCCCACTAGACAAGCCCTGATCCGAAGGAAGATGACTATCAATCCGATTTGTTGTCCTCTCTGTTTGCAGAATGTGGAGTCCTCAGAACACCTTTTCACTTCTTGCTCATATGTCATCATGCTTTGGGCATTCATTAGCACTTGGTGCAAAAGCCCTCCCATTTTTGCCTTCTCTGTTAGAGACATTTTGGAGGTGGCTATCTCAGATGTGGTAGCTCCTCATAAGAGAAAAGCTTTTCAGGTGATAATGTTGTCGGAAATCTGGAGTATGTGGAAAATAAGAAATGGAGTCGTCTTCGAGGGCAAACGGGTTTCTCTTAGGTGGCTTTACGAATACCTCAAATGCTCTAGCTTCTTGTGGGCAAAAAATAGGCAAGAGATTGGAGCTTTAGATTGGGAAAAGTGGCACTCTTTTAGCTCTTAAGGGGTGGGCTGTTTATTTTTCTCGTTGGCCTTCTTGTTGTATGTTTATGTTTTTCCATTGTTTGTTTGTTCTGTTTCTTTGCTAGTTTCTTCTAGCTCTAATATAATTCTGCCCTTCAAAAAAAAAATATTTCGGGTAAGCCCAACATAAGAATTCCCTATTGACAAAGTACTTGATGCTTACTAGTGTTATTAAATTACAAGATTTGTTTAAACTGTTTGTCCAGTAACATAAACTGAAAAACACAATAAATTTATAAGCTCTATAATAACACAACAAAGTATAAAATATAATAAGTTTAAGACATTATATATATAATTAAAAATGCTTGTTGATGAACACTAACGTCCCCAATGAGGGCTCGCCACGTAACATGTTCTAATTGTTATTTTTTTAATATTAGTGTTTTTTTTATATATACAGTCTAATGGGCCAAGTAAACTAGACTGGGAAGGAGCCTAGTTGGTTCGCACCTTGGTTGCTCACTCGCGTCCCGCGGGCGAGCAATCCTTAGCCTTTCCTCCCCCGTTTTCGGGTTTCCTCTGCTGATGTCGTAATTATTATTGTTTTTTCTCAAAAAAAAAAAATAATAATAGTTTTTTTAATTTAAAAAAATTATTTTTTTCTTGATAATTTAAATATTTATTATTAACTAAGTTACAAGCCCGTGTATTACACGGGTTAAATAAAATATAAAGTTATATACTTAGTAATACAAGTTTACGAATTATAAAACAATATTTTGAGTTAAACGGGTCAGAACAAAGACGTTAACTAAATAGGTTGATGACCCAGTGATAGAGGAAAATCTTCTAGGAACATCAAGGTTTGAGAAGATTATGGGTTCAAGTCCCACTCTCAACATAAAATTAAAAATTTGTCTTTAAAAAAAACCAAAAAAAAAACCTAAAGGGATATGATAGAACCCAAAAGAATAATTAAACAAAGCAAACATAATAAGCCAAATACGAAAAAAATAATCGTCCTAAATAACTTGACAATGTGCTCTCCCGAGAGTTCATATGCTGAAAATATGCTACAAAGAAATGGAGAGGACTCAATATCAAGTTATCAAAAATAGAAGTATTAATATGGGGAGATTCAAATAATAAATAGTTTTTCGATAAAAAATCTAAGAAATAACCAAAATGCTAAGAAATGATATCAAAAGAACTCCGATTGAGCTCATTTTACCGGCGTTGGAACCGTCTCGTCGAACTCTACCATCTTAGCTTTTAGGGTTTAGATTTATGTTTGAATTTTAGGGTTTTAGCCTTATGGTTTAGCCTTAGGGTTTAGCTTTTATGGTTTAGAATTTATGGTTTAGGTTTTTGAGAGTGGGTGGGGGTGGGTTTAGGTTTTTTTTTGGGGGGGAGGGGGGGTTGGGGTTTAGGTTTTTGTAGGGGGTGGTGGTTTTAGGTTTCTCGGGGTGGGGTGGGGTTGGAGGGGGGTTTTATGTTTTTAGGGTTGCGGGTGGAGGGGGTTTAGGTTTTTGGGTCCGGGTTAGGGTTCGATGAGACGGTTCCAACGCCGCTGGAATAAGCTCAATCAGAGTTCGTTTGACACACTTCTTAGCCTTTTTTAACGAAAAACCATTTTTTAATAAAACCTTCCCTTGTATTAATAAACCATTTACAACCCTCGCTCCAAATAATATGAACTCCATTATCCTTCTCATTGAACCATTCATTTATACAATGAACATCACATCATCAATAAGATACATACATAAATCAAAAATTTGTAAACCCTCATAATCTAATGATTTAAACGACAAGGAAGAAACTGAGATACAAGACTACCTTTATAGATATCATCAACACCATTACATTTGTTTGTATGTTTGTATCATTTTTACATATACCAAAGTTTTATCTCTTTTCTAAAGTGTTTCAATTTCTCCGCTAGATATTAGGGCTGGCATATCGTGACGTACACGATAAGACACGAACACGAAATATGTATATACAAACACGACACGATAACTTATCGTATACTTTTTCCCAAACACGAACACGAACATGTTTATACCTGCTTAACATGATAAGACCTGTTTAGAAACACATGGTTCCTATTTAGTGAAACAAAAGTCTTAACAGGTACTAACAGGTATTGACCGGGTACTAGCAGATACTTAACAGGTATTTTACCAGGTATAATATCATATTTTATTATTTTTTTTATTTAAAAAAAAATTAACAAGTACTAACAGGTACTTAACAGGTAAACAAGTATTTTACCTGTTTAGACACGAAAATTAACATGTAAATTCGTGTCTACCTGTTTAGGACACGAAACACGATAAGGCCATACACGATACCTGTTAAGATAGTGTAGTACGTGTCTAAAATTGCCAGCCCTACTAGATATACATCCGGAGGGCTAATGAATACAAAAGAATCATTAGCTTTAGTAATAACCAAATCAAAATCCGAGCGATCGAGCCATGAGTTAAAAAATCTAAATGGTTTAGGCCCGAAATCGATATGATCGGTCTTAAGAATCAACGGGTTATGATCCGTCCCGAAATCGATTGATGAATTCTAGACAAACTAAAATGTGATCAATCCTACTTAATTTGTTACCATCCTCAGCCTTAAATGTGAATTTCCTACCTTTCATAACATATTCATGTAAGTTAGAATTAAAATAAATTCATTGAAATACCTCTTGCGGTTAGGGATGAATTTAGAATTGCGTCTTTCTTCCTGATATCTGACTGCATTGAAGTCTCCGATGATTACCCAAAATACTTCTAAACTCGTTGGGTATCTATCGGGTATACATAAAAATTGTAACGAAAATAAAATAAATAAATAAATAAAATCATGTTGGGTATATACGTTTAATGAGATAATCCCTCTCGGTCACCCCTTGGCGTCAACATGTTTTGAACCAAAATTTGATTATGTCTGTATCCATAATTTCTTGATCAACATCCAACCCGATATTCTCTTCCTTTCTTGCATCCATCTCTAGAAATGTTGATTAAAATTTTAAATTTTCGATAAATGTTTTCGACGTGATTTTTTTCCGCGTGGTGAATACCAATGTACGCAGGTCGTTGAAACCGAGCCTTACGAATTTTAACACCCCCGTCACGGTGTGCGGTTTGAACTGCCTCCTGTGTAATTAGATTTAAATTTTATTTAAAACCGAGCGGGATCAAATATAATATATTTTTTTGTTCTTATATAATTTGCTTCCGTATATGTTAACGCTCCTTTTACATCTTTCTTGATTGCTTTGCAAATATATTGTTGTGGCCTACTTCTTCTATCTATGCTTCGAGATTAAAAACCGTGCCTTCATAATTTCAGACGTTTCTATTTACGCACTTAACCATGTTAATATTACCACCGCAACGCACATCCAAATCACTTGTTTATTAATATTTGTGTGTTTGCATGCCATGTAATTTATAAACTCATTCATATTAATAACTTCCCATAGTGGAGGTCTTGAGTTCGAATCCTAACAACAGTAAAAAAAAGTTCTGTGGCCAGGTTAGGGGGTTTACCTAGTTGGGGTTCCTCTTGTGGTGGGCTGCCCTAGATGTTGTAAGTGTTGCCCCGGGGAAAACCAATTATCCTAGAATATCTATGTGTTGTCGTTAAAAAAAATCATATTAATCATATATTTATTAATTATTAAACTAAAGTGATAACCCTAACATGTTCATTAAATAAGTACCACCTTGATCTATCTAATAATCTATGAAGGAAGTTGACCATTGGAGAGATGGGATTAGAGAATAGAGTCGTTGACTGCTGTTTAGGTGGGTGTCATTAAAAACCAAATTAACTGCAACGTTACGACGCAATTAATTTCTTTGTTTTTGTTGTGTTTTTTGTCACCGCCTTTTACGCCCAAACCCAATGTACTTATCGAGACCCTAACATTTTACTATATCAATAAAATAATAAAATATCCTTCTTCCCATTGAGAATATATATATACAAAAAATTTACTCTTTTCACTTGCAAAAAAATAACAATAATTAAAAAAATATACCGATAAATAAAGTTTTAATAAATATTTTACATGGAAATAGTTTTCTATAAGATAATAGTAAAAAGTTTATAAAACTAAACACTTTCAAATTCTAAGACTTTCAAAATAAATGTTATGTTCTTTTCTATAAGAAAAAAAATGTATAGTTTTCTGACAAATATGGAAGTGTAGAGTGTTCTACTTATCTAACATAAGTATAACTTTCACTTTTACTTTAAATGATTTTTATGATGTTTTTGTTATAATAAGATATTAATAAAACTTATTTTAGTTTATAGTATTTATATTGGGAAAATTATGAAGATGTCCAATGGTTTATGTAGAATTTCTATATTCTAGTAGATACAATATATTCACAAATAATTCTAACAATTATCAAATTTTACTACTCTAATAAATGAAAATCTTCTCATGACACGTGTCACTCCTTGTTTACTTCTTATCTTTATTTTCTCGCATCACTCTTTTATTAAATATTAGATTTTCTATTTGTCTCTCCTATTAAATAATAATCTTTATATTAATAAATCTAATTACGAATACTTATTATTTAATTATAAATAGTTATTATATCATCAATCAAATGAACTTAATATGAACTAACATTTATCAATTAAATTAAAAAATTAATACTCAGTTGAAATTTTTTTTTTAAAACTAACTTAACAGACCTTATAATTGTCACGACAAATTACATTTTTTAAAAACATATTTTGACAAATGTGTTTGTTAACAAATTACAATATATTTTATTCAACCGATATAATATACTGGTTTATTCAACCCGTGTATTTACACGGGTTTTTAAAAATATAAAATTTTTATTACTAAATATATAACATTTTATTTATTAAACCCATGTATTACACGGGATTTTAACCTCGTGTCTTAATAAAGTCGTAGACAAACTAAAATCTAGCATTTTTTTTTGAACAACAATTTGGATTACTGACAGGCCACTAACCCACCCGATCATCTAGCATTTAATCAACTTTTATGTCAAAAAATAACTTTAGATACATTTCATTCATGGAAACATAGATAGCCAATGAAATCAGCTGCCCTAAATAGCTTCGCTCAAGATTGCTATTTGCAAATATGAAGAAATACCCGTTAAATTATATATATTGGCATAATCTACCCTAAAGTGTTTTTTTAATAAAATAAACGGGTCAACTGCTAACCCAACGGGTTGACCCGAACCCCACCTGATTAGCTAAACGGGTTTGCAGGTTCGACCTAAAACTGACCCAAACCCGTTTAGACTAAACCCAAACTCACGAATTTCGTGTTAGGTTCGAGTCGTGTTTTCGGGTTGTGTCGGAAATTTACACGCTTAGAAAATGCTTAGTTATTAACATATCAATTAGTAACTTATTAAGGCCATAACATAATGCATACATTATTAACTTATCATATATATGACGATGATGTTGACCAAACAACATGTTCAGTATAATGGTGTTGATCCTAGATGGGAAGAGATCATAGCAGAAGGGGGTTGACTGCTAAAAATAAATACACAAACGGATTTTTGCAAATGGGTTGTAGGTATTATAGACATTAACAATCATAGAGACCGTCAATGAGTCTCATGTTAAATGGTTTGAGAGGAGGTATTTCCATGATCTTATAATGTGAAGGTCATGGGTTCGAGTCTCACTTGGTACAATATGTTCAGGTGGGCTAGGGGTTTTACCACAGTGGGACTTCAGGTGGTGGGTTTCCCCTGAAATGGTTGGCGAACCTTGTCATATTTCTTCTTTTCTCTTCTCTTCTTTTTTTTTCTCTCCTTAAAAAGTTGTCATAAAAAAACCATAATTGTTTAAACTATTAAACCAAAACAAAAAAAAGACACAAAAATGTATATATTTATACCCATTAGATATAAAAAAAATTGAGGCCCGGTTTTTTATTACTTGTCTCGGACCCAAAACGTTTCGAGGATTCTTGGGGCCAGCCCTGGTCACCAGCGTTATCTGCGTTCGAAGGAGTGGGTGGCCTTTCGTCAATGGGTTTACCCCGATGGCCGAGCTTAAAGTATTAGTTGGTCGTTAAAAAAAACACTGAGACCACACTCTGAGATTGATTACAAAATATCATATCTAACAAAAACTCACTCAATTACAAAGAATTTCTCACACACATAATTTAAACACAGAAAATAGAATTCTCTGATAATCATATGTTCACTTTTAGATTGGATTATTTTCATGATATACATGAATATTCAATCAGATAATAATCAAAGATTCAAGAACGAATATATGAAAGTCTGTTAGAAATTTCATGCATGAGAAACTAATCAAAATCGACTTCTATATAAAGGTAAAACAATGCAATGATTCGTCATTATGGTTGTTGGTTAAAAACCGTCACATTATGGTTGTTGGTTAAAAACCGTCACAATCGTCAACATTAACAGTTGTTTCAATCTAGTCTAGATCACTAATCTGGTTCAGATGACCAATTCTAGTCCGGATGACCGACTTACTCCGGATGAGCAGCTTAACCCTAGTCAGGGGCGTTGCCCCTTGGACCCCACTAAGGGTTGCGCCCCTAAGGCCCTGCTAACCAGGGGTGCTGCCCCCAGACCCCCATTGTTCAGTGGGTTTCACCCTATTGAAACAAAAAGGTATCTATAGCACCATAAATCATAAGATCATCAAACAAGTGTGTATTTCACACTTTACAACATGTTTGATGTTTTATTATAACTTCTTATTTTGTCATAAAGTAAAACCAATTAACAATATAGCTAAATTACACTAAAATCACCAATTACATTCTTCCCCTATTTTAGTGTAATCCTTGATCTATTTAAAACACATCATAACATAAACAAACTCATGCATAAATAGAAATGTTAAGTCATTCATTCATTTCTCTCTTTGTAAACATTCATTTGACATTTCATAGTTTTCCATTTGCTTTCATATAATGCATGCAGTCATATAATCATTCATAACGTTCATTCATCTTACACATATACACCTCAGCCCTAAATCATTTGTAAAACATTTGCATATAGCACATAGGGGCACATATAACTCACCTGATGAGCGAGTTCCAGAAGTATACTTAGCTGTTCGATGAGCTTTACTAAGACCACACACAATCTGTATAATCAAGTCATACAAGATAAGATAACATGCCTAACCGACACTTAGACGTTTCTATCCTTAGGGCTAGGTGAAATTAGGTAAGTTCGCCCTTCGTTGACTTAAGCGAACTTAGTAGATTCGTGTCACACCCTCAAATCCCACCTGCGGGATTATACCGCGAGGCGCGTGACAAACCAGGATCATTGTCATTAGTTATATTGAACGACCACTATATGAGTTTAAAATACCAAAGTTGCTTGTTTACATGAAAAAATACATTTAAGTTTGTAAGTAATGCGGAAGCGTAAAATAAAAGTAAAATCCAAGAATGACGAGTGTGCAAAACAAGGCGCCCAAAACCAAATTAGTTAAAATAATTAAAACACGTTTAAACTGTTCATGAAAGCCATGCAACTCCACTGCATCCTAATCCTGACGTGTACCTTAGCAACATGTGAAAGACATGCTTAAAGTGTCAACACAAGGTTGGTAAGTTCACAGGTTTGTAAATAAATAGATGTTTGATGTTTGCAAGAAATTGTAAATAAAGTATATCAATAGATAGCTAGTTTATGTTCATGCTACTATAAGTGTTTCGCAACCGAAGCTGTATGTTTTGTTTGTTTTCCTTTCGCCGTGTCTACTAAAACAATGGTTATGTGTTTAGGTCAATATTACACTCGTTTGACCTCCAGTCGAGTTAGCGCGACTAACACGGGTTTTACATAATTAACGTAATTATCATAACAACACATAATTAACATTAAAGTTAACACCTTTATTGATAAAATTCATTGTTTGGATGAACTAGGGTTTTACATAACCTAAAATCGCAAATAGGTATAAAAACGGAATAAAAATCTTACTTGATGTGTTAATGGTGATGATTAGCACTTGGATAGATTAAAGACACCACCAATTACAATATGGAAATCGATTTGGAGATGGTTTGTGGTGGTGATGAAGTCGACGGCTTCAAGGGGGAAGGGGGGGAGGTTTCAGCCAAAAAGGGAATTATGGGTTAGGGTTTTATAAAATCTTTATAAATAATAGGCTCCATGGGTTAAGGATGGGTTAAAACATGGGTTTAGGTGATCCATGGGCTATTTAAATGATCCATGGATTAATTTAAGTAATTCAATTTTAATAATGTGATTTCTAATAATTATTTTAATAAAAACTTTTTTTATAAAAAACTACTAATGCATTTAAATCACATTGTTACGCGTAAACGTACGCGGTTTCACAAAAGTTCACGAAATAATCATAAAATCACATAACACATAATTTCACATAAATTATATAAATATAATTGTTCGGAATATTATTTTGATTTTTCACCAACATTCGGGGACAGCCTCGTGTGATTTCGGAAATTCTCCATGGTCGTAAAAGTCGTTACGTGAGTGTTTGTGCGATAACCATGGCCGCAAAAGTGTTTGTGCGATAACCATGGTCACAAAAGTCGTTAGGCGCTCCCTATTCGGAGTCAGGAGTACTTGGGAAGTACTCGGCCTAGGCGGAGAGTACTCAACCTCGGAGACTTTGTTTTACAACCATGACGATAACTGACACACTTAACTAATCCTAATCAAGTGCAATGCATGTATGAATGATTGAGATAACGGAGTTTGTGTTAACGGTGTTAAGCTGAAAATGTCGGGTGTCACAGTTCGCTAGGTTGGTAGTGAGTGAACCTAATAGATTCACTAAAATGGCTTTAAGCGAACATGGTAGATTCGATATGATGGGTTTAAGCGAACATGGTAGATTCGATATGATGGGTTTAAGTGAACATGGTAGATTCGATATTTTGGGTTTAAGCGAATACGTTAGGTTCGCTAGGATGGCATCAGGCGAACCTGTTAAGTTTGCCTGAACTGCATTTTCTTCCCCACGAAACACTAGATCTGGTCCATGGTTTCTAATCAATGATTAGTAATCATTCAAGCTTCAAACGTTTTACGTTCCAAACGTTCCACTTTCATCCATGAGACAAGATCTATGGTTTTTTTATTCCATACATAAAAACCGTAGCTTTACGTGTTTTAAACCCAAAACTATAAAAACTCATATTATGGTAAGATGATTACCTCTTTACATCTGATTGTTGTTGCTTTCCGTTGTTGTGATACCGAGTGATGATTCCCGAGCCTTTGAGATCATTTATATGCTTTCTCTCTCTAGTGTGATTTCTCTCCCTCTCTTTCTAAGGTTACGCAAATAGTGAGTATGGGGGAAAGGGCTGGAGCTGGTGAGACTTAGGGAGTCCCCTTCCCTTGTTTTCGGCCCATGGGCTGACCTTTGTGTGAAGCACATTCCTTTTTCATTCGATCCCCAAGTTACGAGTCTCGTTCTTATTTCATTTATTCGGTTTATCCATTTTTAGGATGTTACAATATCAACTAATATAAGGGCAACATAGAGCAACTTCAAGATTGAGGATGCATATATCAACTAACATAACGCTAGGGTAGTTGCGTCCGGGGGAGGGGGGATATTGTAGGTGACTGGAGAGGGCATTTGTGAAAGGGGGAGAGGGAGGGGTCATAGTTCATATCTTTTAACTTTTTATTTTTCTATAACAGGTATAAGCAAGACTAGCTCAATATTTTGAAGGTATAAACCGAACTTTAAAATCGAAGCCTACTGGTGTCAAATCACTCGACTCTATTTTTTATGAATGATGCGTCCCTTGCTAAATTGAATCGATTTCACCTTAAAATCATTTCATACCTAATAAGTTTGGAGTCCATTCGGGTTGTAAAAAAATGTACTCTCCATAAATAGATTCCACAACTAATACCAACTACAAATTAATAATCTTTGAAAACTAAGAAAAACTATATAACGTAATTAATAATCTTTGAAAACTAAGAAAATCTAAATAAGTGGGTGTGATTGTGACTCAAAATTTAGAAAAAAAAGGTATGAGATATGACTCTAAGATGTTTAGAATATTTAATGAAGAAGATATGCAACATATATGTGTATAATTTTAAAAATCTATATTCAATCCAAGAATCAAAAATTTTAAAAATTAAACAATAATATAAAATCAACAAATATGCATACCGAGTTTTTTTTTTTAACGGCAAATTTTTATTCTATTTTTTTCTTTTTGTGTGTTGGATGAGGTTAGAACCCACAACCTTTTAGATGTGGGACTCTGCTCTTACCACTACACCCCAACCCCCCATCCAGATGCATACCGAGTTACTTCTGATATTAGAATTTAGGTATTTAATCTTGGGAATATAGATAATGCAATAATGATAATCAATGTTTTCAGAACCATATCGGACCGGAAACCGGACACATAACTGGGCCAGTATTTGTAGTTGATCCGCATTTGAACCGGCCGGTTATCGGTCGGACCGGTGAACCGGACCAGTGGTCGGACTGGATTTCAAAATTTTTATTTTTTTTATTTTGTTTTTTTCTTTAAAATCTCTTTTTTTTAATTAATTTAATGCTCCAAGTTACATATTATATTTATTTAAGCCTTTATATGTCATTAAAATTACAAATTCACATGAAAACAAAAAATATTTTTTATATTTTGTATCTACATATATACATAGTTTTACTTTTTTATATTATTTATGACATCTCCGATATTTAAATCTGGTTCGACTAATAAACCACTAAAATGGCCGGTTCACTATCTGGTCTGATTCTAAAAACATTAATGATAACCATAAAACATCCTACAGTATAAACTAATACTCCAACACGAATAAATTCATTAATGAAAGCTCATACAAACTATACTCATCTTCTTGTAATTGACCGTTATATTTAAGTAATTCTTGAGCATCAATCAAATCTAAAGCGCTATGAACTAATGATGATGTTTGACGACGATGAATCTATGAAGAACATAAGAAAATGAGACGATTATGTTGCGGAGGAGACTGCAGATTGAAGACATGAAATCGAGTTGCATAGACGATTTCGATACACAAATAAAAGGAAATGTCGTTTAGGAACCCTAAATACTAATTAAAAAATATTTTAAATTCAGTTAGTAAAGATGTTCATTTTAAAAAAAATTATAAATTTTTAAAATTCAGTTAGAGTAAAAGAGATCAAATGTGTAACTAATCAGTAAAGAATGAATGCAATATCTATAGTTTTTATAAAATAAAAAGAATAAAACATGTAGTATAATTGTATAAATATAAACATACCAATGTATAATTAACTCTAAAATATAAAAGAAAGGGAGACAAAGAGTGACTTGACAATATAAAAAAGTCAAAATAGTGTTATTTGTTTATAGAAAGAAGATGCATACAAGTACAACCACCACAAAGAAAAAAATGGCAAATAAAAACAAAAAACACATTTACAAATATATTGTAGTTTAGGAAACAACCAAAAGAGGTGCAGTGAGATTTGATTTGTCTTTAGCTTTGGTAATTTCGTTACTGTGTTTGTCATTTTACTGTCTTTTACCCCTTTGGAATCATGTTGAACAAAGTGATTTCTTGTTTTACTTTTCACACATTGTCCAACAATGTTAATTATAAAAAATACAATCTTTTATTTAGCAAGCTGTTAAAAAAATAAATTAAAAGTATTTAAGACAAATAATGAAATATTCAAGGGGTTTGTATAAGAAGTCAAAGATTGTAGTAAACTAGTGGGTTTTTATCCGCGCTTCGCGGCGGGTTCAAAACATATGTAAAAATAAGCAAATAACAACAGTACATTTTACGTGACGTTAAAAAAACGTCTAAGCGGTATGTTCAATAGTCACGAAAAAGTTACCTCGTTGCATACGAAAGTGAAGTTATTCGAACAAAATTTACACCGAAACGTACATAAAAATAAGCACATCGGTGGCGCATTATGGCGGGTCGTTTTAATGTTAGATAAAAAGAACGTCGCAACGATGTATTTTGAGATGAGCGTCTGATGGTTTAAAACAAACGGTTGGTTTAAAAATAATGTGACGAAAATTCACGTTGAAACGTAAATAAAAATAGGCACGTCGCACTGTCAATTTTGAAGTTTTATAAAATATCATAGTTTAAAAGTTGTAAGAGTAAATCATTTTCTTTTTTATTGTATTAAAATGACGCATTCCGCGACGGGTTCGAAATGTAAGTACGGATGAGGTTGTAGTACGTGTACGTCGTGAATTACTGGGGCAGGTACGCTATTTGTTTTTTTTATGAAAGAAATTGTATTTAACTAAAAATAAAAAACATATTAAAAAAATCAAGTTACTGTTCATATGGACCACGTTGCGGCGGGTAAGTCAAGTTACTGTTCATACGAACCACTGATCAGTTTAAAAATGACGTTACGAAAATTCATGTCGAAACGTAAATAAAAGTAGGAAATCGCAACGTCAAATTCGAAATTTTATAGAACATCATATTTCACGTCGCAACGTCAAATTCAAAATTTTATAATAAATCATATTTTAAAAGTTGTAAGTGGAAAAAAACTATAAAAAATTGAACCTTAAAGCAGTTTTGATAACTTGTACGTTTTACGTTTGTGATTTGATGAGCTGTACATTATTACGCTCATCTCCGTTTCGAATGAAATTAACACCGGAACGTATATAAAAATTAACATATTGCAATGATATATTCAAAATTTGATAGAATATCATGTTTTAAAAGTTACATAGGAAAAATAAAATAAATTTAAAATTAATTATAATATTAAAATAATCAATTATAACAAAAGTAAAGTTGTGATGGCGGCTTGGAAACGAATTGGCGTTTGCAGCAAACTATATTCAAATTCCATGCATCAGAAATTGTAAAGTATGCATTAAGAATGAGCATTTTGGTTTTTGAAACTAACTAAATTCATCACAAATTAAATACAACCTTTTATTTAGGAAGTAACTTATTAACTAATTCTTATTATAATAAATTAATGATTTTATCTGTTAGCCACATGTCAATTTTTGATGAAGTTGAAGTTTTTTTATTCTTCGTCTATCTTTCCTAATAAATAATAATAATTTTAAATAATTTAAATTATCTAGAATTCATTATAATATTTTAATAAAACTTACTAAACCATAACAAAATTTTGTTTATATTTTATTATAAAATATAACTTTATAATTATTAAATATTTATTATTTCTTATTTTATCAATGACTGATTAAAATACAAATCATCATAGAAACTGTTATTTTACAATAAGTTTTATTTATTTAACCCGTGTAATAAATAAGTTTATAACATAATAGTAATAATTAACAATCTAAAATGTTAATCCACTTCGCAAAAACAATAGTACCCAATGGGACATTATGTGGCTAAAGTAGTGTACTCATTAACTAAATGGTTATAGGTTTAAATCATGTGTTGTGCATATATGGTAATTTAAGGAGTAAAATGTGTAAAATAAAGATTATGCGCTATCCGATAAAAAAATCGCAAAAACGAACAATAAATGAAAACAATGTAATTTAAGTGAATATAATCAATAAAGCACCACTTTAATTTGATGTAATATTAAATGAGTGGGTTTGAGTTAAGTATTATAGATCTTTTAACAAAGAATTATACATATTATACTAGATTAGATTCTCGTGTAATACACGAGTTGAATAATAAAATTAACAAAATTTATAAAATTATAAGAATTTCTTAAGACTGGATTTACGTATAAGTAATGAATTTAAGTAATAAATCAATAATAAGGATTCAAAATGATGTTTCCATAACATTGAAAATTCTAAAAACGGTATACAGTTATTTTTTTAAAATGTTTTATAAAAAGAATGAAAAATGTTTTATAAAAAAAGAATTATATAAATAATAATTATTTAATAGGATGGAGAGTCGGAAAAAAATATAAAAAAACACTTAAAAACATTGTATAATTAACTACGTTACAAACCCCGTGTATTACACGGGTTAAATAAATGTAATGAATAAATCCAATTTTATATAGTTAATAATAAATATTTACATATTACATATTTATGACATATTATATAGTTTTTTAATACAAAGTTTAGAAACGTCATATAGTTACTTTTTAAAATTGTTTTATTAAAAGAATGAAAAAAAATGTTCAATTTCTAAAAAAATGTTTTATGAACAAACCTATATTTTTTTAAATAAAAAATATTTTATAAAAATAATTATAGAAATTATTATTAATCCTTTATTAAATTTTTTTAATATATTAATTACATTTCATCATAAACTTATTAAAAAAAACAATTAAAGAAAGGTTGTGCAATTAATAGGGAAGAGATGCGAGAAATTTAACTCACCAAAACTTTTATTTATTATATAATATAGATAGGAGAATGACGAGAAAAAAAAGATACCAAAACCTTATTTATTATATAGTATTGATATAGATTTAATTTGTCACTATGTAAATATAGAATATATAAAAAAAATAAAATCTAACTAATAAAATGTATCTTAAACTTTACACACTTTGGAATTAAATTTGAAATCTGAAATTACTAATAAGATTAAAAAGAAACCTTAGGTAATAGTGTAGTTTCTTTCTTTTAGAATTTTGCCACATTAGCTTTTTTTTCATACTTTTCTCATAAATAATTTTTTTTACATTTTCGTTTTTAACCCTTAGGTTTCTTTCTTTCCGAATTTTGCCACATTAGTTTTTTTTCATACTTTTGTCACAATTTTTTTTTTACATTTTCGTTTTTAACCCTTATAGTGTATATAATATACGTTTTTAAACAGTTTAATTTTCTATTAATTTCGTTTTCTTTTAATAACTTTCGTTCGTTAACTTTTTTCAAAATACGGATTACGCAGCTGTTTGTAGTTTTTTTGTCAGCGTTCCGATATAATTTTTTTTAAACAGACTTGTATTCAAAATCCATTTTTTTCGTTGCCTATAGCGAGTGTCGTTACCGTTGACCCGTTGTGGTATCGTGACGAGCTGAACCTATTATGGGCGAACAACATCATTGTCGATATTAGTATTATCGGAACCCGTATCGATATTCACCTTATGGTTTTCGACAACCTGGAACGGTAATTTTTTTAATCTGTTTTTTCCCTTTTTTTTTATTTAACTTTATGTTTCCTTTCTATGAACATTATTTTTACCGCTGCGCCTACGTTTTCGTTAAATATTTTTTTAACGATGGGCCCGAAATTGCTTTCTATAATAACTTTCGTTCGTTAAGTTTTTTAAATAACGGAATGCGTTGTTTTCTCAAATTTTTTTGCCAACGTTCTGTTTTAAATTTTATTAAAAACAGAATTGTATTCAAATTCGAGTGTTCTTTATTATTCCCCGTCAACCATAGCAACCACCATCACCTTCCATCGATTTTATTATTCCCCATCAACCGCCAGCAACACCCGTAACACCATATCCACACCCACTGGAACCCTCCTCTTGAAACCATCTTCAGCTCCACCGTGAACACCCTCCGACACAACCATTTTCAGCTCCATCGTGAACACCCTCCGTATAAACACTTCATAGTTACTGATTCACTCTTCAGAGAACAAAACTACAAGAAAAAAATGTTGGCGGCTATGTATGTATTTTAGCTCCACCGTGAACACACACACCAACAGCTACAAAAATATCACCGCTAGGGTTTTTGAGCGGGTTTGAACGGGCTTTACTACCCGTATGAAAAAGCCCTCAATGGTTGCGGCGGTGTTACCCGTGGAACCCGTCCTACCAGTGAGCAACCCGCCCTGCCACTCCTTCCACCCTAAGAAACTAATTTTGATAAGTTATTTAACATGTACGCAGTGGCAAATCTTTGTGGTTCCAACCATAAAATTACATGTTATATATTAATAACCTAGGTCTGATGATTGAGCTTGATGGTTTAATGGTGAGAAAAATCATTTTGAAACATTAAAGTTTGAGTATATCATAGGTTCAAGTCTCACTTGCATAGAAATAAAGAAATTTGCTTTAAAAAAAAAATCAAACTAAGTTAGAAATTCGGTGTATTACATATGTTAAATAAATGAATTCTTATATACTTACTAATAAGTTTTTTAATACAAATTCTAGAAAACGCTATATAGTTATTTTTTTTAAAATGTTTTATTAAAGGAATGAAAGACATGTTAAATTTATAAAAATGTTTATGAACAAGCCTAACTTTTAAAAAAATAAAAACGTTTTATAAATAGAATTATACAAATCATTGTTATTTAATAGGAGAGAGGCGGAGATACAAAAAATATAAAAATAATTAAAGAAATTTGTATAACTAATAGGAGAGGGAGACGAGGAAAAAAGATTGAAAATGCACAAAGAGTAATACGTGTCCCTTAAGATATTTATTTATTAGGAATAGATACATGTTTTTATATGTTGTATATAAATTCATTGAACACTTTCACAAAATTATCGATAGAAGAGTCCTGAATCCACAACTGAATGTGAGACTCATCACTTATGCTAAGTATCATGGGCGTGAAAAGGGAGGTGTCGAGATCCACCTGATCGTGAAAGAGCATGGAACATCGCCCCCAGGAGTTATTTGGGGTGGGGGGGTTGAATTCATGCGTGTTGGGGTCTATGTGTGTATGTGTTTGTATATGTATATGTTTGATATATATGTGGATAGTGAAACCAATAACACCTTAGTGATTCGGGGCGTGATTACCCTCTGACTGACGTGACATGGCGTATTTTCACTTTTTATTGAAACCTTTAATCATATTTTATAAAATATTATTTTCATGGTTTTATAAAATTTTTTAATAAAAATTGAAAATGTAAACAAAATAGAACTTTTGGATTATAGAACAGAGAGCATGTTATGTCGAATATTTTGACAACATAATGAAGTAGGCATGAGCATGAGGGTGTAAATAAAGAACCAAATATATAATCATGTTGTATTTCTTTGGTTGATTAAAGTAATAAAAAAAATAATTTAAAAAGGATAACGAGGTTGAGTAAAGTTTAATGGGGGATAGAGTTAATGCTGTCCCACCAGACACGCTCATTACTCATTACTCCTCTTCACTTTTCCCAACCCTTTTTTTAAAATCAATTCAAAATCAAATTCTAACTTTATTTTAAATAATATTCTCCCTATTATTTTTTAAATAATAAGATTAATAAAAGAGATAAAATTAAAGGAAAACATAATCAAAAGAATTGTTTTTATCTTATTGATTATAAAACACAAATCAGAATTGCTAAATAGTTATAAATCAAAAGAATTGTTTTTCTATTTTATATTTGTTCTTTGCAGTGGAATGGGTGTAAATAAATCGAGCACTCCGTACCTTCTTAAGCCTACTTACTAAAGATTTAACTAAGACAAGCTTAAATAAATTCAATCCTAAAAACAAATTTGTTTGATAAATGAGGCTAAGTTAGGGGGTGGGAGTGGAGTGCGCATACCAAGCGGGTAGGGCGCTACACCGCCGCATCCAAAGCGGGTTCAATGGTTAGTTTCAGCGGGTATATTTACCCGTTGAAATCAAAGATGAAGCCACTGTAATTTGACCGTTCAACGGCTATATGCCGTTTAAAATAAAAAAAAACTATAATTTTATTAATTTACCCCTTATAAATACATAAATCAAATATTCTCAATCCACAAAAAATATATATCATCTCCTCTATTATTTATATAAAAATACCACGGATTCCAAAAAAGTTTCTAAACTGAGAGGCGGTTCTAGCCGCAAAAAAGTGTCCAAACCGAGAGGCGGTTCTAGCCAACAACCAACGAGCCAAGAATTTAAAATATTTTCAGAACCGCACGACCATCTAACCGGACCGTTGTTGAAAATAATCTTGAAACAGAAAAGAGAAATAGCCGCAAAGTATGATTATCCATGTGATTTTTAATTTTTTAGGTGTTTTTTTAAGTTGTTTTTATTAATTGTCTTTTTTTTATTTATTGTCTTTTAATTTATTATATATTTTTAATTAATTAATTAAAGTTTTAGTTTATTAATTTTATTTGTTTTAATTTATTTTTTTAAAAAAAATAAGAGGGTTGGAGGGTACTTAGAGGGTACCACTCCAACCTAAAAGGGTACTTTGGGATGACACTTTGACAAATTGAGGTGGCATCTTGTAATTGACGTAATTTGGAAGGGTACTTTGGTTGGAAGGATACCACTCCTACCCCCATTACAACTTCATATGCTAAGTTGTTTGATAAATAAGCCTAGATACATGAGCTTTTTATATATATATATATATATATATATATATATATATATATATATATATATATATATATATATAGAAAAATAATCAAATGTAAACCACTTTTAAATGAAAAATGATCAAATGTAAACCACTTTTAAATGTGTAAACCAAAAAATCAAATCCTAGCCACATGTTTATTATAATTAATTGAGTGTTTGAATTTTAAGAATTAGATTAAAATAAGATGAAAATAAATATATGATCATAATTTGGTCTATTGGTTTACAAGTTTACATTTGATCCTTACCCTATACACACACACATATATATATATATGTATGTATATATATATATATATATATATTAAGCTTGACTAGACACGCGATCATAAACGACCTATTATTTATACAAATATAACGATTAATATTTAATTTAATAAATATGTATTACATATTATAAACTATTATTCATGGTTATGATAAAATAATTAAATATTATAGTATATATAAATTTATGATTATAAATATATACATACATTATACATGTATAAATAAAATAAATAAATAACAAAAGCGTCAAACTCAGGATTAAAAAATTTACGATTAAGCTCGAGGTTTGGATATAAAATGTTTAAAACGAGCCGAGTTCAAGCTCTGTTAAGTTAAAGCAAGCAGTTTTACATGTCCAAATACCAAAAAGTTATTTATATATTATACTAATTATTTATACTAGGTTATATATTCATGTATTACATGAGGTTATTTAATAGAAAAATAAAAGTATAATAATATGTAAAAAATTTAAAATAATACGTAAAACAAAAAATAAAATTCTTTATTTTCTTACTTAAAATAGAAAAAATTAAATAATTTTAATGAGAAAAATATGATAATAACATGTGACATTCTTTAAAATTATTTATTAAAATAAAGATTATTTATCCTCTTTAGGAAAACTAAATATATAACTTAACAAATACATGGATTCTTTTCCTCTCATTTACGTGTCAATAGTAATAAAATAATCTCTAAAATCAATTATAAAGTTTTCAGAAACTAAATTTGAAAATTAAAAAAAAATAAAGTAGACCGTATCAGAAGAAATATAAATATAAAAAGCAAAAGCGTTCTCTCCTCTCTCCGGCACCATCATCACCAATAACTCCACCACCCATAAAGACGGCACACTCTCACACACCTTTTCTTTCGCCGTCTTCTCCTCCCTCCCTTCTCACCCCCTCTTATACTCTTCACAACAATCACCGATTTCACACACTTCTGGCCTTCTCTTCCCCCAAATTCCGACCAAAAACTCGTCATTTTCCGGCGAAAAAAAGGTCACACAGACAATTTCCGATCTGATTCTCAGCGTCTCATTCCAAATTCCTACCTCTTTCCCTCAATTTCCACCTTACGATGCATCCAACTTTCGTTCAGGACTTTCGTCGAACACCTTCCGTGCCCAATTAGATCCACAGTAGTCAAATATTCAATACTCCGGAGACAGACGACGTCGTTTCAACTAACGAGAAAATGCGGATGAATACGACGACGTTTCAGTTAATCATTCCCGTTCTGTTTTTATTTTTATTATCACCGGAGACGACGGCTTTAAATATAGCGCTGAACGACGACGTTTTGGGGCTTATGGTGTTCAAAGCAGATATTTCCGACCCGTTGTTTAAACTCTCCACATGGAAAGAAGAAGACGACAGTCCGTGCAACTGGACAGGAGTCACGTGCGACCCGTATTCCGACCGGGTCACGGAGCTCCATCTCGACGGGTTCTCTCTCTCCGGCCACATCAGCAAGGGTTTGTTAAGGTTACAGTTTCTTCACACACTTTCTCTCTCTAGAAACAACTTCACCGGTCCTATAACAAACCCCATTCTCACTCAACTCATCAAAAGTTTAGAAACCATAAATTTGAATCAAAACGGGTTCTCCGGGTCCATACCCGACCCGATATTCACCCAATGCGGGTCAATCAAATCCATCTCATTAGCCAACAATAAGCTAACTGGTCAAATCCCGGATTCAATTTCCTCATGTTTGACTTTGCAAAACGTTGACTTTTCTTCCAACCAGTTATCAGGTGGATTGCCTAAAAAGATATGGGAATTGACTGGATTAAGATCAATTGATTTGTCTAATAACTTTCTTGATGGTGAAATCCCACATGAAAAGATTGAGACTTTGTTTGATTTGAGGGTGGTTAATTTGAGTAGTAACAGTTTTAGTGGTGAGTTGCCTGATAAAATTGGGGAGTGTTTGTTGTTGAAATTGGTTGATTTTAGTGATAATTATTTGGTGGGGAGACTCCCTGTGTCTTTACAGAAGCTTAGTTTGTGCAATGTGGTTAGTTTGAGAGGGAATTACTTCACCGGAGAGCTCCCCGAGTGGATCCGGGGGATGAAAAGTCTCGAAATTTTGGATGTTTCGGTTAATAATTTTACGGGTTTGGTTCCTACTGGTTTGGGTGATGTTGAGTCTTTAAAAAGTTTGAATCTTTCGTTGAATCGGTTCACTGGGGAGGTACCGGAGGCACTGGCAAAATGTGTGAACCTTTCGGTTATTGACTTTAGCCGGAATATGTTCACCGGAGAGATTCCGGGTTGGGTGTTTGGTTTGGGATTAAAGGTTGTTTATCTTTCTGGTAATGGGTTTACTGGGAATGTTGAGTTTGGTGAGTCTGCTGCTGGTTTTGACAGTCTTGAAATCTTGGATTTGTCTTCGAATTCGTTTGCTGGGGCGATTGCGTCATCGATTGGGAATTTTAGTAGGTTGGTGTTTTTGAACATGTCGAGAAACAGTTTGGTTGGTTCGGTTCCCTCGAGTTTGGGTGGATTGAAAGCTGCAAATGTGATTGATTTGAGCTATAATCGGCTCAATGGCAGCATCCCGAATGAGATCTGTGGTGCACGCGTGTTGGAAGAGCTACGGCTCGAGAGTAACTTCTTGACTGGCTCGATCCCAGACCAGATCCAAAACTGCTCAGATCTAACCACTCTGTAAGTCTTGATCTCGTGTTTGATCTTGTGTTTGAATACACATTACCAAATTTAAAAAAAAAACTGACTGTTTTTTGATCATTGTGCAGGATTTTGTCTGGAAACAACATTACTGGTATGATCCCGGTTGATATCGCAAAGTTAACCGAGCTAGAATATGTTGATTTGTCGTTCAACCACATCTCGGGAAGTTTACCGAAAGAGCTCACGAATCTCTCGAACCTCATCACGTTTAATGTATCGCATAATGAACTTGAAGGCGAGCTTCCACTTGGTGGTTTCTTCAATACCATACCGCTTTCTTCGGTTTATGATAACCCGTCTCTATGTGGGTCAATAGTTAACCAATCGTGCCCAGGGGCTCACCCGAAGCCAATAGTTTTGAACCCGAACCCGTCTCATTCAGACCACGGGTCAACATCTTTGAACATGAGTCACAAAAGAATCATACTTAGTATCTCTGCCATTATAGCCATTGGTGCTGCTGTGTTCATAGCTTTGGGTGTGATTGTGGTTTCGATTCTTAACCTCCATGTTCGGAACTCGATTTCCCGATCTGCTGCGGTTGCCCTCACGTTTTCCGGTGGGGATGACTTCAGTCATTCGCGATCACCAAGCTCTGATTATGGAAAACTTGTGATGTTTACGGGTGATGCCGAGTTTGTCTCGGGGACCCACGCGTTGCTTAATAAGGAATGCGAGCTCGGCCGTGGTGGTTTTGGTGTGGTGTACTGGACCGCCCTTAGAAACGGGCGGTCTGTTGCCATAAAAAAGCTACACGTCCCGAGTATATCAAAATCTCAAGAAGATTTTGACCGGGAGGTTAAGAAACTTGGGAAGATTCGGCATTCGAATCTCGTGTTACTCGAAGGGTATTACTGGACTCCTTCACTACAACTATTGATAAACGAGTATGTCTCGAGTGGAAGCTTGTATAAGCATCTCCACGAAGGAAATGACGAAAATACCCTCTCGTGGAGAGAACGGTTCGAGATCATACTCGGTACAGCAAAGGGTTTGGCTCATTTGCATCAGATGAAGGTGATTCACTACAACATTAAGTCCACAAATGTTTTGATAGATTGCTCTGGTGAAGCGAAGGTCGGAGACTTCGGGTTAGCTGCACTTCTGCCGTCGTTAGATCGCCACGTGTTAAGTGGCAAGATTCAGAGCGCTCTCGGGTACATGGCTCCTGAATTCGCATGTCAAACGGTCAAAATTACCGAGAAATGCGACATTTACGGGTTCGGGATTTTGATACTCGAGGTCGTTACGGGGAAGAAACCCGTGGAATACATGGAGGACGACGTGGTAATTTTGTGCGATATGGTTAGGGGAGCATTGGATAACGGTCGGGCCGATGAATGCATCGATAGAAAGTTGAAAGGTAGTTTCCCGGTCGAGGAGTGTATCTCGGTGATCAAGCTCGGGTTGGTGTGTGCGTCACAGGTCCCATCAAACCGTCCCGACATGGAAGAAGTGATCAAGATACTGGAGTTGATTCAATGTCCTTCTGAAGGCCATGAAGAGATAGAATGAAGGAGGCAAAATGCTGTTGGCAAAGACTAACGGTCTCGTGTTTGATCGTTTAAGCAGAGAGTACAACCGATCGAAGCACGAGATGATGTTAACTGATCTTAAAGAAGGGTAAACATGACATGGGGTCTTTGGTGAGAGCATTTTGCCTTGTAGGCAAAGTGTTAGATTTTGTTTGATATAGGCTTAGGATCCATACTTGTTTAAGGTTGTTTTTTTTGTTTTGATGTTTTCTGGGATATGTATTAGTTAAAATCTTTGTTGGGTTACAAGGGTTCCAGTTTTACTTTTTTTTGGATATTTGTCTAGGTTATAAACTTAAGGGCAAATTCGTCTTTTGCTATCCTGTTATTTCTTGACGGTCCAGTCCGGGTCTAACCTATGTGAAGTATATGGTTCATGGTTTGACAGGTTGATCCTAGTCGTTTTTACAAATCTAGCTAGAACTAATATTAGAGGGTATTTTAGTCATTTAACGTTATTTAACTGAAAACTTGACGAAGTTAACGAAATTGGTCGAAAACTGTTAAGAAATGTAACATCAAGGACCCATACTGTTAATGAGGGACTGAATATGTTAATAGTAACAAACCTCAGGGACGAAAACTGTAGTTTACTCCTTTTTCTTAATCTTTAAATTTGATAATCTATATCTATACATACTAATAAATAACGGTTTTGGGGTGCCACATGTCATTCTCATGTTCATTCTTAACTTTTTTCCCCCGTATCTCTCTTCTATTAATGCTACATGTTTCTATAAAAAAATTAATTTTTGTTTTTTCGCTTTTTTCTCCTATTAAATAATAATGATTTCTATAAGTATTTTTATAAAACATTTTTTAATTAAAAAATAGCTTTGTTCATAGAAAACATTTTTCTAATTTGAACATTTCTTTCATTCCTTTTTAAAACATTTTTAAAAAATAACTATATAATATTTCTAAAATTTGTATTAAAATATTATGTAATATGTTATAAATATGTAATATTAGATCTTTATTACTAAGTATATATATATATAACATTGCATTTATTCACACTATATAATATACATGGTTTCTAACATATATACTATAATAAATGAATAACTATATTTGCTACGTGACGATTTCTGATTTTTGTTTTTCGTCTTTCTATTTTATTAAATAATGATGATGTTAAATAATTAAATATCTAAAATTTATTTAAATATTTTATTAAAAATTACTAAATCATAAGAAAACTTCAATTACATGTAATTTTAAAATACAATTTTATAATTCTTAAATTTTTATTATTTGTTATTTATAATTTTTAAATCTTCATTATTTCTTATTTCACAGATGACTAATAACATCCAATATACAAATCTTCATAGAAAATATTGTTTTATAACAAATTGTATTTGTTCAACCCATGTAAAACATAAGTTTTAACCTAGTATTATATAGACCCCCATAAACATGAGTAATATCATATATACCCAACCAAAAACTAAAAATATCATATGTACCCAATTTAAATAAGTTGTTACTTTATGACCATTATACACTTATCCATTATATGATTTTTTATAACCTAATTTTTTAGTTTTATCCAATACGTAAAAGATCACTTGCTCTCTTATTCTTGATGGCGACTATTGCGAATCCCAAAACCCATTCAGAAGGCATCGATTCACTTGGAATAATTGCGAGAAATTTACAAAAAATAATACTATAAAAGAAAATTGGTAAAATTAAAAAAAAAATGAGAAAACTATTGTTTCTGGTTAAATATAAAACTCTAAAGCTAAAAATGAGAAAATATGAAATTTTAAAGTTTTAGAGTTGTCATCTTTTAAGTTATTTTTAATAAAATGGGTATATATGATATTATTATATGTTTGTAAGGGTATATATGATACTTTTAGTTTTGGTTGGTATATATGACATTTTTCAAGTTTGTAAGGGTACATATGAAATATTTATCAAATTTCACTTTACATCCTTTAATTAAGGAAATTACAGATTTTGTTATTTATATTTAGTAAACTTTCACGTTTCTTCTTTTTTTCACATGCCTATCACAAGAGGGCAAAATCGTATTTTCATTGTTAATAAAATAACAAATTACACTTTTTGTCCTTTATGTCTATACAAATTTTCTAATTTCGTCCTTATACTAAGGTAACACCATAAATTGTCGTTTATGTTTCAACTTGTTTGCACGTTTCATCATTTACGCAAACGCTCGCTATTTTTAGCGTTAAATGAAGCCACGTGCCCCTCACCAAAGATGTGGAGTTGTCGCCAACCTCCTCTCGTTGTCTCTGTCAGATAGGAAGGGTGTTTCGATTTGCTCTGATTGGAAATATATAAAAATAAGGTTTAATTGAACATTTAAGTAAATCGTAATGACAAACTTACCCCCCAGATAACATATGGTATATGGTTAAAGAGAAAACAAACACAAGACTTGTACTCTTCAAAAAAACCTAGAAATCCAATCGCCAGAGCAAACTATTCATAATGAGTTTACTTAATTGTTCAATTGAAATCGACTTTTTATCTATTTCCAATCGTTTGAGCAAATCGAAACTCCATTTTTATCTAATCAGAGACGATAAGGAGGGATAATGACCGGAAATTCCTCGTCTTTGATGAGAGGCACGTGACTTCATTTAACGCCAAAAATAGATGGACGTTAATGTAAATGACAAAATATGCAAATAATTTTAAGCATAAAAAAAGTTAAACCAACCCTATTTTGATATTAGTAAATTTTTGGAGTATTTTAATCTTAGAATTGGTGGAATAATTGATGCTTAAATTTGAAGTCATTGGTACAATCAAATGGTATTGGAAGCTTAAAAAGGAGTGGGGGGCCTAATGAATAAACGACCACAAGACCACGAGATATGATGTATTTGTTTATTAATTCAAACACCAAAGGGTTGGGGTCTTCTAAATTCGTTTGTCATTTTAAATATGTAATTTTTAATACTCATAATATTTATAAATACATACACGTTAAAAAATCACTTTTAAATAAAAAACTTTGAGAATCATATAATGTTTTCTAGGAAAATGTTCAGGTAAAAATGATTCTAATTATAAAAAGTGTGAGAAGGATTTAAGGTCATTAGATTAAATTATAAAAAAGATTTAATACGTTGAATTAAATTATAAGAGAAAAAGTTGTTGGATTGATATTTTAGTTTTGGGCACTTGTGTTGACTTTTTAACAAGTTCCCTTCTTTTTTAAACGTTCATAACTTTTACATACGACATTATTTTTTTTAAAAAATTACACCATAAAAACGAGCGTTTTTTATCTTTAAAACGAGTATAGTGTCATTATATACAAAAACGAATTTTTTTTACGTTTTCCAGCTCATTGTATAATTTGTCATATCATTGTATAATATCAGTTCATTGTGTAATATCATATCTGGTCATTGTGTAATGTCAGGTCTGGTTATTGTGTAATGTCAGGTCTGGTCATTGTGTAATTTGCTCATTTTGTCAAATATTTTTCATCATTGTGTTTTACGTTTTCCAGCTCATTGTGTAATATGCTCATTATTGTGTAATTTGCTGATTGTGTAATATGCTTATTTTATCAAATATTTTTAATCATTGTGTTATACGTATTCATCATTGTGTTTTACGTTTTCCAGCTCATTGTGTAATTTGCTCAAATATGTCATGTCATTGTGTAATGTAAGGTCTGGTCATTGTGTAATATCAGGTCTGGTCATTGTGTAATATCTGACCTTATATTACACAATGACCTGATATATTACACAATGACCATTATACCATTCCTTTAAAAACAAAAAAATGACATATGTCAAGGCCAAAATACTTCTTACATTTCTTATTTTTAAAACCTTTTTTTATTATAACCTAACCCATGTTTTCTATACACACCGGGTCATTTAAAAATGATTTCTTATATCATTTCTACATTAAACACTTTTTTAATTTAGTTATTTTATTACTATTATACATGATAAATATAAAGTTTTTTATAAAAAATTAACAATTTTATATAAATATAATATTAAAAGATGCTTGATTATATATAACTAGTAATTGTGGCTGATCACGTGTCGAAGGCTAATCAAAAACTATATTCAAAACTACTCCTTAGCTACTTAGACTATAGATAGGGAAGTAGGGTTGTTGAATCTACAGGGAACTCGTGGAGAATGCTATTTAAGTTAAAACCAATTCAATTACCACCAAAGATTAAAACTTTGTTACTTAGAAGACTTACAATTATCAAAAGCACTTAAATTGAGTTGTAAAAACAATTGGAGAAGAATGACCACTCCGGGATTCAGATTTAGCAAAACACACGCATAACTTTAGTTTCAAACCAGATCAGAGATTACATAGATATAACATTGTTTAAATTGTTTAACTCAACCACACAATAATCAATTCAATCACAAAATCGGATTATTCCCGATGCAACAAAACCAAGAAACGACGATAGATGCAATAAATTGAAAACGTGCAATTGTTAATAAGTCAAACACACAATTAAATTCAAAGAACTTAAAGGGTTCACAAAACTTCAATCTAATACTGATCATCTACTAAAATCATACGAGTACATGCATAAATCGTTCACCCGGAGGGATCACAAAAGCGTTTAGCCTCTCATAATTGTCGTGAACATTAAAGTAATTAAACTAGAACGTACAAGCATTAGAAAACAAGAACAATTGACCGAACTATGTTCAAAATCGCCTAAGAACTCCTCTGGGACGGCTGGAAAGAATGATAATCGAAACTAGGATCATAATGGGTTTATAATTATAACTAGGTTTAAAATTGTCGTAATCCCTTTCTTCGTGTGTCGCGAACTTCCCAGGCCAAATCTTCGCGTGTCGTGAAGGCCAAAATAGTCGCGGCCCTTTTCAAAGCCCTCGCGTGCCAGGAATTTTGCTACGCGAAGATCCAAAATCCAGAAAATTGACTTTTAATCTTTGACTTCCCTTTCTTTGACCTCTCGGGCTTCGTGATACATCACTCGTAAACTACCACTCTTTAAGCACATTAGACCTGTAAAACATCAAACTCCAAGACACACATAAAACTCCAAGACACACATAAAACCGACTCGATAAACACAATTAAACTATTAAAACGTACAAAAACCGACACTTATACACGGGATATTTAACCATACATCAGTGACCCGGTGCGTTGCGGCCGAAAAAAAAAACTCAATTAAATAACTAACTCATTCGTTAAAGAATTTAAATCAAAGTAAACACAACGGTGCGACAAGCCGTGAATTTACGTTAAAAGAGGGGTTGATAAAATCTAAAATTTTACGTAAACCCATTCATTATAGGGAGAGTGGTGATATTATTAAAAACCTTGAATGAAAAAAGAAATCTCAAAAAAATTTATCACGCTCGTTACGACGCGTTAGATAACGAAAAAAATTAATGTCTTTGTAATTCGGCTCGTTAAAACGCGAAATAAATCAACATTTTAAAAACAAATTAAAACAGAAAAGTTTTTAAAAGTTTTAAGCTGGCATGAAGATGGGTAAAATGACTTCTAATTAGTTATAACTCTTACTATGTTATGTTAAAAGTGCCTAAATCTTTGTGTTTACTTCTAATGAAAACATTTGTTCAAACATCATAATCACTACTTGAAATTCTTAAGATGATAATGATGGTTATTATTCAATCTTGCTTGAAATGCCTTTATGTCCCTTACAACAATCAATGGCTCCACAAACTATATAAGTATTCCATGTTTAAAGTTTGTACCCCGATACAACATTAATCATTTCATTCAATTTTCCATTTAGTTGCAACTACCAAGTGGAAAACAATACAATTCCTTTATCAATAGGTGTTTGGTCTAATCATCCACTCGTAAATTGAATTGTAAATGCTATTCTAAATAATCCCAAACCGACAATCCATATTATAATTCGACGTTCTAAATAATCCCAAACCGTCTGATCAATTTTTAAAGACCGAAATGATAACCGTCCAAAAGACTTAGGGGGCGTTTGGTACGCCGGAATTCAACGGAATTGGAATTTGAATTCCAGTCCTTTTTGTGTTTGGTTCAACGGAATTGAAATTTGAATTCGTTGGAATTGGAATTTGAATTCCATTTTTAACGTGTTTGGTAGAGAATGGAATTGCAATTGGAATTAATTCCTTCAAATGAAGGATTTCAAATTCCTTCCAACTTGTGAAAGAATTCAACTAAAACAAATGGAATCTCTGACTACTGACCCTAGTCACCGTCGCCAACATCGTCACCGACCCTTGCGACCACTGCCGCCAACCCCGCCGCCCCGATTCCCGCCGCCGCCACCTCGACCACCCCCACCGCCGCTCCCAGCCCTTGCCACCTCCGCCAACCGCCGCCTCTGACACCGACCGTTGCGACCACTTCCGCAACCCCACCGCCACCGCCGCCACCGACCACCACCTTCGCCACGACCATCCCCACCGCCGCTCTCCGTGCTCTGCAACTCCGCCAACCGCCGCATCCGAAATAAACATTTTGGTTTTTTTATGTTTATTTAGTTTTTAATTATTTTTTGTTTTATTATTTTTTTATATTTTTCTTTATCTTTTTTTGATGGGTTTTTTTCCTTATAAAAATACAATTTCAAATCCAATTCATTAATGATTGTTTTGTCAATCAAATGTATTAGATATTCAAATTACTTTAATAGATTTTAATTCCTTAAAATTTCAAATCTTTTGAACAAAATACAATTCCAAATCCAAATTTCTAATTCCGCGAACTAAACACTCCTTTAATGTTTGATTAATGCAAAGAGAGAAGTAAGGAAATGGTTATTTTCATTGAAATGCATAGAAGTAATTACATGCCTTAGTAGGCACGTACAACAGTGAACATCATAAACACCAATAAATGCATCAAATTAATTATCACATTAGATTTTCACTCATATTTCTCCCATAACTTTACATCAATTTCAAACACCATTTTTAAACAAAAAATAACAATTAAATATATATATTTTTAATAATGTTGTGAGATAGGGGGCCCACCTGCTGGAGGTTTGAACGGTTTTGACCGATTTGGTATAAAACTGGATCGGTTTTGAGCTGGAGGTTTGATCGGTTTTGACCAGCTTTAAATCGGTTTCAACCTCGTTTAAAACCAGTTTGGATCGGTTCGGTTCAGATCAAACCGGTGATTTGAACCAGTTTCAAACCGGTCAATCGGTTCAGTTTGAAAACCGGTTTAATATTCTGTACCGGTTTCTTTAATCTTTATGCACCACGACTTGAGGGTGTTAAATTCAAGCTTTAACAATTGTTTTCCTTCTTCTCCAAACTCTATGGATTTTTGTTGCTTCTTCTTGGGTCACCTTTCTTTGAGCACACATAAAGTGATGTATCTGATTTTCTGTCTTTGCATACTGGCCCAATAGCATTCTTCTCATCCAGGGGACTTACTCATATAATTGTCAAATTTAGTCCCTCAAGTGTCATATATTTGGATATTAGACACAAAGGTTGGGTTATTTCAATTATAACGGCAATATTGACTTTCGTTGACATTTTAGTAATATAATTAACTATAATTTAAATGAAACCACCCTAACACAAATTGGATGAGAAATTTTCTTGTATTAATATAAATAAAATTCTCAAACATTAACCCGTGATGAATAGTAACTTTATAAATAGAGTTTCTTTATCTCTCACAAAGAAATAGTGGGTTCGATTCCCACTCTTCTTCATTTCTCTTCCTTTTTAATTTTGCCCATTTCCTCTTATTTCTACAGCTGCTACTACTACAACTTCAACTGCTAGTACTGCTGCAACTGCTACGGCTACCACCACCACCACTATTACGATGACGACTACCACCACTACCACACTACTACAACCACGAACACCACCACCACCACCACCACGACCTACTACTACCACTACTAAAACCGAGCTCATAATTCATTTGTAAGATATTTTAAAAATTTTAAATACAATTTGTTTTTTTTATATCATATTTGGTTTATAATGTTTTATGTAATTCCTAATATACATTTACCATGTGCTAATTTTTATCTATGTATGGATATAAAATTCGAACCGTGGAATTACATATTTGATATTGTTAAGAAAACAATAGTTCGAATTGAAAATAACAAACGCTAGTTTTGATGATGAAAAAATATTTAACTTGTGGTATTATTTACTTAATAGTAGTTGATTATATGGCACGGGGAAGGTTCCACTAAAAAGTGGTTTTTCGCTAATAAACGCTACTCTAATCCGGACCCAAAAACTTAAACCCCCCTCCACCCGCACCCCCAAAAACCTAACCCCCCCCTCCAACCCCACCCCGAAAAGCCTAAAACCACCACCCCCACCCCCAAAAATCTAAACCCCCACATCCCCCATCCCAAAAAAAAAAACCTAAACCATGAAATCTAAACCCTAAAAGCTAAACCATAAGGCTAAAACCCTAAAATTCAAACGTAAAATCTAAACCTTAAAAGCTAAACCCTAAAAGCTAAGATGGTAGAGTTCGACGAGACGATTCCAGCCGCTGAAATGAGCTCAATCGGAGTTTGTTTGATGTCGTTTATTAGCGTTTTGATCATTTCTTAACGAAAAACTACTTCTTATTTGAACCTCCCCCTATATGACACATACCAGTTCTCAATAACACTCAAGCCAATAGAAAAGTTCAAGTTCAAACAAGTAATTAAGTATACACATACTACACGATTATGTCATCAAGTTCTCAATCATGCTAGGTCATCAAGACTACGAGATAAAATCATAAATTATGCCAAAACAATACAAAACCGACACATATATAAATGATCAATGTAATTAAAGATCGGTAAGAAGACTAACATGAAGTCAACACATCACAAGTAAATGGTGAAAATGAAGGTTTGATGAAGAAGTTAACAAGAACATGACACGCACAATCAACGACAATGGTAATAATTGAGAAAGATCTTTCTAAAATAAGTCCTAAGATTTATAAAAATATAATTTTCATAAAACTAAAGTCACTTTTTTAAAAGATTTTATAAAACTTGGCTAAATTTTTATAAAACTCAAATCTTTATAAGTTAATGTATAGAATTAATTTGAAATTTGAATCCGGAATAATCTTTTATAAGAAGAGTTATCCCAACACTCTTTCATTATGTAAACACGAACACACTAGAAATACTTTAAAGTCAAAAACAATTTTGGTAAGCATCTTTGCCGCTTAAAAAAAATACAAAAGTCAATCTTAACATTTTAATATAAAATCTTACCAAAACTGCATAAGATCAAATGATGCTTTTGGTAAAGTTAAAAACAAATTTTACATAAATAGAAATGACGTAATAGTGTAAAATTAGGCAATCACAACGTTCAAATGGCAACAAAAAGTTGATCGACTTGGGTATGCGCAGTAGGTTTGCTGTCGACCGCCAACTGGGCAATCCAGGTGACTTTTTGTCTTAGCCATTTGCTTATAAATTGAGGACTTGTTCGACCTTTACACTCATCCCTTTTGATCAAAACACTTTCATATACTTAACACATAAATTTCTCTTATTCCTATCATATCACTTAAGAAGATCAAAGATTATGATCAAATGAAGATTTAAAAAAAAAGGAAGAGTTATGCAACAACTTTCATCATCTTCATCATTATTATTATGTTGTAACTTTGTGGTAGTGTGTTACCACTTCACTCACTACACTTGGTGCGTGAATTAGTTGAAATCATCACTATCTAGATATAGTTATTTTGTAAAAGTTATTTTGAAAACTACTTTTACTATATCCAACAAACTTATAACTTATTGACTTATTACAAAAGGTAATAAGTCAATACGTAGGTTTGAAAAGTAATCCCAAACACCCACATAGTGTACGATTCGTTTGGGTTAGAGCGTGTAAAGATCACTATCTTGACATAGTGACTCGAAGAAGGTGATCACTACCTTTGTTTAGTAAGACGCTTGTACAAGGTGATCACTAATTCGATTAGTGAGACGCTTGGTGTCCCAATGATCCCTACCATTTTAGAGAAACGATTAGTGAAGACAACTCTCAATTGGAGGACCAAGTAAAGGACGTAGAATGGATTTGTTAACATCAACTGGCATCTCTATAAATCGGTTGTATATTTCTTTCCCTAAACTCTTTGCTTGTCTATTTATTAATAACACATAACAACAATTGTTCTTCCATACTTGTTCTTAAACAACACATTAAATAAGAAATTTATAAGAAAACTTATTCACCCCCTTTAGTTTTCTAAAAACATTTTATTACACAATAGCGCCTTATATCATTATATGTATTTAAAACTATAATTCTTTTTATTTTGTAAAATAAGTTATCCTCGCGGGGATCGCACGAGTGAAAACTGTTGGGATTCAGTGGTGATCAGTTTGACTTTTGTAAAAACGGGTTTTGACAGAGAAATTAATTAATTCAGTTAATTAATAAATACGCAGCGAAAAATAAAATCATAACCTATTTAACAGCACTGACAAACCGAACAGGATCTGGTTATGAACACGCAAACACAAAAAAAAACAATTAATCTACTGATGAGATTAATTATATCTTAGTGGTTAATAAATAACCGCTCGAGACACCGAGGTACAACGAACCGATGCTAGATCACGAACTGACAACACGAGAGACGAGTAGCGCCGGGGCTGGCCGGAAATGGGATAGCAGCGGGGCAGGGTCCGGCTTGGGTTGGTTTGGTGGTTCCGGAAACGCCAAAAAGAATTATCCGTGAGGTCGCAGCCGCCAAAGAGCCGAAGGCTCCTACCTCGGTTTTTGTGCCCTTCCAAATTCCTAATTGCTAAGCACTGAGGCGGCTGTGGACTTGTTCACCCTCAAACATATTTTAGGTTTATTATATATAATAATAATAATAAACCGTACTAATTGTTTCCGGGCCCATAGTCCAATACGTGATGCAAAAGCCCGAACCCATTTAATTGTTTTAATTAAAGATTAAAACAATATATATAATTATTATTTATTAACTAGCATAAATAATAATTCCCGTCTAACAAATATATATATAAAATATATCGCCTCGCTAACAGTTCATAATTACCAGTTAAACAGGTTAAGTGGATTTAATGTCCGTTGCCCTAAGTGTAACTCTTACGGGTCATAGCTCGGTCAACCGCGTTGCCCATCGGGTCGGTCCATAAAATCCAACAATCTCCCACTTGGACGATCCACGATAAATCAACGCAAACAGTCAGCGGCGCTCTAGCTGCACATGGTTGTCCCTAACAAGGTATGACGCTTTAAAGTCATTAACCAAATATCTCGGTGTTAGTAACAGCTAACTAAAGCAAGACAATAGACTTATGGAAATAGTTGTCATTCATCATTTCCGTATAAAACATCAATTGAATCAATGAGACATGGATTCAGTTCATTCTCATATGGCGTTCAATTATTATTGTTCTCGATCAAGAATCAAAATAGTCCAATCAAACACACAGTAAGTTTGGGTAAGGCCTTACACTTCACCAGTTTGAATCAACGAGGGCGCCACAATGCTTATCTGTTACATATAATGCAAGAGTACAGAATCCCTTATTGACTACATACAACTCTCACTGAACTTCAGAACTATTCCTAATCAAAGTCTTTATGACTGGCAGTTACGCGACAGAGATTGACAGTGATTAAAGAACAGTCCTTGGTAAACGAAAGTTCTAGTATGCATCTCAAGTTAGAGGATACTAAATGAGTATACCAATATCAAAAAAAAATCTTATGATTAAAATCCATGAAGATGATTTGAAACGAGTTACATCCAACGTCATCCAAGATGAGGTCTGTGAAGTTGGAAGTCAACTACTTGAGTCCAAGTTCAGAATAGTCTTAATTCAGAGTCGTTCCCACGATTCTGATCGACTACGGATAATTAAGAATACAAGATTCATGGATTAAACGTATTAAAATCGAACACAGTTATAAGAATTCAGAATTACATTTAAATCAGTAAACCAAAAGAGTTCAAAAGTACAACTGTTTAAATGTTCGCACATTCAAAATACTAAATCAAAACATATCGCTAGCAAAACTAAGACCGATAGCATTTCTGTGCTGATCATGTTTTTCCTGAGTCATCGGCTTAGTGAACGGGTCCGCCAGGTTTTGATCTGTGTCTACTTTTCTTATCACGACGTCTCCACGTTCCACAATTTCCCGTATATAGTGGAACTTCCTTTGAATGTGCTTGGCTTTGTGATGAGATCTAGGATCTTTGGCTTGAGCTATAGCAGTTGGCGAATACTCGGAACCACATCGAGGTCAGTAATGAATTTCTTCATCTAAGAAGCTTCCTTAGCAGCATCTGATTCGGCTATATACTCAGATTCGGTGGTTGAATCCGCCACTACACTCTGCTTGGAGCTTTTCCATGAAACAGCTCCTCCATTAAGAGTGAACACGAAACCTGACTGTGAGCGAGAGTCATCTCGGTCAGTTTGAAAGCTAGCATCAGTGTAACACCGTACAGTGAGCTCCTCTTTCACTCCTCCAAATATTAAGAACATGTCTTTGGTCCTTCTCAAGTACCTCAGGATGTTCTTGACTGCAGTCCAATATGCCAGGACTTCGCTGGAAACGGCTGGTCATGCTTAAAGCATACGAGACGTCAGGTCTAGTGCACAACATAGCATACATGATAGAACCAATCGCTGAGGCATATGGAATTACTTCCATTTCCTTAATTTCAATGTCCGTGGAAGGAGATTGTGATTTGTTCAACACAGTGCCTTTAGTCATCGGAACACCTCCTTTCTTGGAGTTTTCCATCCTAAAGCGTGTCATCATTTTGTCTATGTAAGTACTCTGACTTAGCCCTAGAAGCCGCTTAGATCTATCTCTGTAGATCTTGATTCCTAGAATGTAAGCAGCTTCTCCAAGATCCTTCATTGCAAAACAAGATCCTAACCATTGTTTGACTTTGTCAAGCACAGGGATGTTGTTTCCAATGATCAGTATATCATCCACATACAAGATGAGAAATGATATAGTGCTCCCACTAGCCTTTCTGTAAACACAAGGCTCATCTTCATTCTTGACAAAACCAAATTCTTTGATTTTCTGATCAAAATGAAGATTCCAGCTTCGAGATGCCAGTTTAAGTCCATAAATGGACTTATTCAGTTTGCAGACCCTACTAGGATACTTTGGATTAACAAAACTGTCAGGCTGAACCATATAGACATCTTCAGAGAGATGTCCATTAAGAAAAGCGGTTTTGACATCCATTTGCCATATCTCGTAATCATGGTACGCGGCTATGGCAAGCAGTATCCTGATCGATTTGATCATAGCAACGGGTGAGAAAGTTTCATCATAGTCAATACCTTGAGTTTGAGTGAAACCCTTTGCAACTAGCCGTGCTTTATAGGTTTGTATATTACCATGCATGTCGGTTTTTCTTTTGAAAATCCATTTGCTCCCTATTGCCCGAGAACCGGGGGGTAGCTCAATCAAATCCCAGACCTGATTATCACGCATAGATTACATATCGGCGTTCATGGCTTCAAGCCATTTCTCGGATTCAGGATCTGAGATAGCAGATTTGTAGTTTGTAGGTTCGTCATTTGACTCAGCTACTAACAGGACTTTAGAAGCTTCAAGATGCCATAGGTATCTATTAGGTTCTTTACGAGACCTGCTACTTCTGCGAACGCTTGTGTTTATGTCTGATTCATCAGCAAAAACTTCTTGTTGATCAGACGCTCCGACTTCCTCAGCGGTTGTTTGTGTTTCTCGAATTTCTTCAAGATCCATAATATTATTTCCGGTTCCTCGATTTAGAAGATCTTCCTCGAGAAAGCGTCCTTTCCTTTTGATGGAAACAATGTTTGCATCAAGATGATAGAAATAATATCCGCTTTTGTTTTAGTAACCGACGAAAACAACCTTTTCGCCTCTGGGATCGAGCTTGTCATCAGAATCGCTGGTGACATATGCATCACATCCCCATACCCTAAGGTAAAACAAATTGGGTTTAGACCCGTGCCATATCTCATATGGGGTTTTGTCCACCTTCTTAGTCGGTGCCAGATTTACAAGGCGGGCGGCGGTTATAAGAGTATAACTCCAGAAGGAGTGAGGCAAGTTAGTTCTACACATCATCGATAGAACCATATTAAGTAGCGTTCGATTTCTCCTCTCGCTCACGCTATTAAGTTGGGGTGTGCCAGGAGGAGTGGGCAGAGAAATAATTCCGTGCTCCTTCAGATGATTAAGAAATTCTAAGCTGAGATACTCGCCACCTCGATCTGATCGAAGTGTCTTGATAGATTTATCTAGTTGTTTCTCTACTTCGTTTTGAAACTCTTTGAACTTTTCAAATGTTTCATGCTTATGTTTCATAAGATAGACATAAGCATATCGACTATAATCGTCAATAAATGAAACGAAGTATCTTTCATGATTTCTAGACATGGTTCTGAAAGGGCCACACACATCAGTGTGTATAAGGCCTAGCAGATCCTTGGCTCGTTCACCAACATGGGTGAAGGGGTCCTTTGTGAGTTTGCCAGCTAAACAAGACTCGCAATTATCAAATGAGTCATGTCCGGTAAGTTCAAGAATTCCCTCGGATTGGAGTCTTTTAATGCGTGCCTTGCTTATGTGGCCAAGTCGACAATGCCATAGAAAAGTATCATTAATGCCAGATTTGATACGTTTAGAAAGATTATATATGTTATTGTCAGTTTGAACGTCAATCTCATAAATGTCGTTTTGAGGTTTAGCCTCAAAATAAAAGATATCATTTAAGTAGGCAGAATAGCAATACCATTAAAAACGTACTTAAATCCTTGTTCAAACAATAAAGAAACTGAAATAATGTTTCTGGTTAAACCAGGTGCAAACAAACAATTGTTCAAAACAACCACAAGGCCAGAAGGACATGAGAGATGATATGTTCCAGTTGCAAGAACTGATACTCTTTTCCCATCACCAACGACGAGCTTCATGTCGCCTTGTTTCAGCTTCCTCCAACTTGAGAGCGAAGGAGTTATTAATATTATTATTTTCAGTAGACATCTGTCAAGATAAGCAAAGAAAATAAATTAGTATAAAGAAAGTGAAAAATCCTTATTAATTTATGACCCAATTACAGAAATTAGAATAAGGAGTGAGAATCTAGCTAAATCAGTCACTAATGGTAGCTGTGACATACAACATTAGTAAGTGGGTAACTAGACTGACAATTAGTGTCAATTGTGGAAAGATGCACAACTCTCGTGTATGAGGCCGCTAAAACAAGACATGTCTATGTATTGATACGTTTAGCCTCATCTATGCCCACTTTTAATCTCTTGACAGCTGGGGCATGTAACAAGAGAGAAAAGTAATAGTCGTCCTAAAACAGGTACTTGCGGAAGGGCCGGATGTGTCAACGAAACCCTTGCGCATTGGAAGGATAAACTACGCATCCAGTGCGGTGTTATGGCTCCAAACACCGATGTTTCGTTTTATGCTCCAAGTGTTCCTTATAATGGGATGACATAGACTATTGGTTTTAAATATGGGTTCCAATTTTAGTGTTTACAGAATAGGGTCAAACACAACGAATGATTAAATCATACGTGTGTTGTAAAAGCCAGTTTTACTTTTTAAAGTCATGACAAATTTGATGAACCCTTTCATCTCTCAGGACACTTAATTTTAAATAAACTATTAAAACTAAGTTTGTCGTGACTTGAATAACCAGTTAAAGTTAATAGTTGAAAACTATTAAGTTATAAGTTTTGAAATTAAATTTAGTTTAAATTGCAAAACTTTAGCGGTTATTTATTTTATAAAAAAAACAAGCAGTTGTTATTTTTTTTTTATAAAATTCTACAAGTTGTAAAATTAGAACTTGTGGTGACAAATTGTGACATTTTAAAACTCCTTTTAAAATGTTTGATGTTTGGTTAGTTTATAATAAATTTAAGTTAAAAAAAAATTAAAAGCAACCATAAAGCAAATAAATATGTAAATCTTTTAGGGCCAAGTTTGTTTGATCTTGCTAGAGCCAGTTAGCAAGACCAAACGGGTCACGGGGTCCACAAAATTAAAACAACCACAAGGATGGACTTTCGTGCATCTAGTCGTCTCGGATGACTCTCACTGACTTCATGATTCCTGTTGCGTCTTCAGATTTGTCTTCGGGTTTTTAGTACATTACATAAAAAAAAACTTATTCTATTACAACTTTGAGCCATCAAAAGTGGGCAAAAAATCATAAAACCAAAAACTGAATAATAAACACAAACAACTCAATCACATGGGTCGGGCAAGATTTACATATTCAACACAATCATATACGGGCAATAAATTTGGTCAAATAAAAAAATTAAAATCGACCAAATTAATAAATAAAAAATGCCCCAAAAACAGATCAGATCAGAAACTTTAAGATAGTTAAAGTTTGTGATTAATCTAACCGGTGAAACCAGACCGGTTTCGATTTGCGTGTTATAGCCAGGCTCTGATACCACTGTTGGGATTCAGTGGTGATCAGTTTGACTTTTGTAAAAACGGGTTTTGACAGAGAAATTAATTAATTCGGTTAATTAATAAATACGCAGCGGAAAATAAAATCATAACCTATTTAACAGCACTGACAAACCGAACAGGATCTGGTTATGAACACGCAAACACAAAAAAAAATAATTAATCTACTGATGAGATTAATTATATCTTAGTGGTTAATAAATAACCGCTCGAGACACCGAGGTACAACGAACCGATGCTAGATCACGAACTGACAACACGAGAGACGAGTAGCGCCGGGCCAGGGTCCGGCTAGGCATTTATATAAAACTAGGAACTACACATCCGCGCCTTGATTTAATGCTAAAATGTAGACGAAATTAGTTAACTGAATAAATATAGGTAGATTTTGAAAAGTCAGGGATGAAAACACTAAAAAAATTTTTTTATATGAAAGTAGCTAAAATAGTTAAATTACAAAATAACACTTTTTTTAGTTAACTATATTTAAAGAAATTATATAATTTTTCCAATATAAAAAATCTTACAATTTCAAATTATTTTTTAACTTAGAAAAAAAGTTTCCCTTCACATGATCTTCAAACCTCAATCCACTACACTCCGGCCGACATGAATTCTCCATCGTCTTCCCCACTTCACCTTCCATCCCATTTTCCCCTGTTCTTCACCCATCCAAAACCCACAATAATTCCTACACAATATCCAAAACCCAATCACCATCCGACAAACAAAACCCTAACCCGAAGCAAAATCACCCAACAATTGGCCGACAGAATCAAAGACGGAAGAATTGAAACCCTAACAGAGTTCAATCATCTCTTCATGGGTATGGTTTTAGCAGACGAGGTTGACCTCGCTTACAAATTCTACTCCAATTTATCCAATTTTGACTTATCCGCAGACAGTTTGACTTTATCCATACTTGTAAACTGTTACTGCAAGAGAAGTGAACCAATGGAGGCTAAAAAGGTTTTACAACATATAATAAGTCAAGGGTTTGACTCCCCAAAAGTCAAAACCTTCACTCAAGTGATCAATTCATTTTGCAAGAAGGGTAGATTGAGAGAGGCATTTGAGGTGTTTGAAATGATGGGTCATGTTGGATGTGATCCGAATATCAATACTTACAATTGTTTGTTGAAAGGGTTGTGTTATGTGGGAAGAATTGAAGAAGCATATGGGCTATTGTTGAAAATCAAGAAATCTTGGAAAGAAGGGAAAGATGGGAGCTTGAAACCGGATATTTATAGTTTTACTGCGGTTATGGATGGGTTTTGCAAAGTGGGTAGGTCGGATGAGGCGTTGGAGTTGCTTGATGACGCGATTGAGATGGGGTTGGGGCCGAGTATAGTGAGTTATAATACCATCTTTAATGGGTACTTTAAGGAAGGTAGACCGTTGGAAGGGTTTGGTTTGTTGGAGCGGATGAAAGAGAGGGGTTGTAGTCCGGACTGTGTTAGTTATAGTACATTGTTACACGGGTTGTTGCAATGGGGAGAGATTATGGCGGGGATTAGGGTTTATGATGAGATGTTAAGTTTGGGATTTGAGGTTGATGGGAGGATGATGAACACTTTGTTGCGAGGGGTGTGTAGGAAATCGAGAAAGGAGAAGGAGTTGTTGAAGTATGCGTATAAGGTGTTTGATGAGATGTCTGATAGGGGTTGTGGTGTTGATCCGTGTGCTTATGAGCTCATGATTGAAGCCTTTTGTAATGGGAATGAGGTGGACATAGCTTTTGTGAATTTGTGTGAGATGGTGAAGTTGGGATTGTCTCCAAGAACATTCACATTGGATATTGTGGTTAAAGGACTTTGTGTTGAGGGGAAGATTGAAAAAGCGATGTCGATTTTGGTTTTGGTGTGTAGGGGAAGAAGTGAAATGCTTGAAAGAGTAACATTTGATGTTTTGATTAATGAGATGAATCGACGAGGCATGGTTGTGAATGCTAGTTGTGTATATTGTGTTGCCTTGAAAAATGGAGTGATCCCGCTTAGGAAGCCTAGACGATGAATTGTTATATAATATGTAACTTTAAAAGTTCGACCCTCGTCAAATTCAGATGTAGCATGAGAGTTTCTTATAATAGAAGTTGCTTTACCGATCATTTTGTAAGCAAGTAAATACAATATTTTATAGTGAAACTAGTAAGAGGCGTTTTGATGTGCGTATTAAATGTATGTATGATGTTGAATAATGAGTTGTCTCTCCAAGTATCTCGTGTAAAAAGGTTTATGGGATGATGAAATGATATGATGCTAAACGTTTACAAACTCTTATTATAATATCCAGTTCGTTATACCAGAGCTCACAGATTTGTTTTTTGCTTATTTGACTAAACTTTCCAGTAGGTAACACATCATGGATTGGTCCACCAAAGCACACTTGATCCACAACCAATACATCCAGAGTGCATTGGTGGTATTTGAGGTCGAACATTCCTTATAAACCGGAAGTCTCTCCTCTCGATACTTGATTTGGGATTTGCGTAGGATGTTATATAAACGCCCTAAGTATCTCAAGTAAAGTTTTAAATTAGCGGTAGATAAATGATATTATTTACTCTTCAATAATCACTTTAAAGAGTACATTAAAGGTTCATACAACATCTATAGCAGAAATCTCTCAACTACTAACATGCCATTCTAGAAACTAAAGCTGTAATACAAACTCCTGCAGACATGATTGAGCAAAACTCTTCTGCACAAAAAAAAAACAGTCAAGGAACGCGTTCCTGCAACTCATACGCGACTAACATACTGCCCTGTTCTTGTATCCACAATAATTTCTTGATCTCTGTCTACAAACAAAGGTACATAAACAACAGCACCGGTTTCCAAAGTGGCTGGTTTTGATCCACCTGCCAAAAACAACAATCGATTAAAACCACCAAACGATCGTTTCTGATATACAAATCTCTCCTTATATGTGTTCACGTGAAGGGTATTTTAGACATTTGATTAATAAGATTAAAGGATAGTAATTAGTAATATTCAATTATTTATATTACCTTGAGCCGCCTCGCCTTTGGTACCAGGATCAACATCAACTATTTTCATTTTAACCTGTAATGGGAGCTCGAAATCGATAACCTTCCCATTCCAAAATAGCAAATTGCAATCCATGCCTTCTTTTAGCCATTTCGTCTTGTCCCCCATATCTGACTCGTTAAGACGAACTTCCTCGTATGAAGACTACAATGTAATATGACAATATTACATAAAATAAACGATAGATTTCTTATTATATAAAGAATCTTGTGGGCCTAAATTAAAAGAATCAGTGTTTTTTAACATGACAAATAGGAAATGGAAAATAGTAAGAAAATTAATAAATAAACGAACTTAAAGATACCAGATCCATGAAAACAAACTGTGAACCGTCCTTGTATGTGAATTGTTTCGCCTCCTTAGAGATCTCAGCTTGTTCAATCTGTGAAGATCATTAAATATAAATTAGGGTATAATGTACATTTTGACTTTTGAGGTCAAGCAAACCAATTTTTAACCTTATATAGTATATTGCACAAAGGAAATTTGTTTCTAGGCGAATTTTTAACGATGCAACATCAGTTTTGGAATTAAAAATATGGAACTTTGACTTTAAAGAGTCAAACATTTATAAATACCTTGCTTCCAGCTCGGAAAGTTTTCTCAACAGAGTTTCCTGTTATATAATTCTTTAGTGTAGTCCTCACATAAGCAGCCCCTTTACCAGGCTTCACATGAAGAAACTCTGAACATCAAATAAGAAAAATATATATATATAAATAGAACGCCCCAATATGGTTATAAGGGAATTAAACAGACAAAAGCCAATATTATGCAATTTGCAGTCTAAGAAACTATTAAGAGTAATGTGTGTATTTGAGGATAGTTTTAAGGGGCACTACCATTAAATAGCAACCAAGTTTTATAAACGCCCCAATATGGTTACAAACATTGAAGGGTGTCTCATATTGGTCAGTCTTATAAAACTGACCAGAATACTCCATCCAAAATTATCTTAACCATTGATACTCACTCGATTCCCAGGATATGGTTTATTGGTTGAGGCACGTAATTATTTTGGATGGTTTAAAGCAATGCAAGAGGAGATGGATTCTAACTCAAACCCTAACTTAACCTTCAAGCTAAATAAACATACCCCATAAACTAAAACCATACCACATAAACAACCTTAACTAAAATACTAAACTGACTCAAAATCCCTAAACTAACCTAAAAAAAATACTTAAGCTGACCCATGGTGACCCATTCGGACTCAGCTAGCCTCCATTCTTGCACTTCACATGTGAACTAACAAGGATTAGGTCCAACATAATCAATGTTCGTTCCATTACTTGGAGGTCAAGAATGATCCTCGATGGCAATCTTGAGGAGGAGGTATACATTGAGAAACTGCCTCACTTTATTCTTAAGGACGAGGCATCTAATGTATGTTACATGGAGGTCAAGAATGAAATCAGGTAGGTGGTTGTATAACTTGTATTTCTAGAATATCAACTACGGGATATTTCCATAGAAAAGAAAGAAACACCACACGACACATCATCAAGCCCTATGATAATATAAGTCCCGATTTCGGCTTAGAATCTTGGTCTAGGCTCAAAATCGTGCTGACCCCACATCTCCTCCTTCATGTACGAGGGGCCTCTCTCCCTCATGTTTTATGCTTATATACACGTCTACACACTTTACATACACAATATGCCGATCTTGATGTATATTCCCGACTTGATCATCAGAGGATGTAAACGAGTTCTCTACATGTTGTAGCTCAGGTCTGCACTCGAGAATGCTAGATACAACAATGGCCTGATTGATGGAACTCATAATCCCTCAACATTTCAAAGAAAACCTCATGAATCTTCATAATTTTGTCCTTTTAGGTACTTTACTTTCCAATTCCATCAACAAATGTATCAAACAAACACATTATGGATTTTCAAATGAAACCTTTAAATTCCAACTCCAAAACATTCCGTGAACCAAACGCCCCATAAGAATTACATCCAAACACAAGAAACTTGATTTTCACAACATCCTATTTCCAAATCTAAAAAGATTAAACATCTAAAGAATTCAACCATACAACTATAGAAACATCAAGGCATCAACAAACTTATTCACATAAATCAGAACTAAACAAAATTTCACCACAATTTAAAATCATCAATTGGGAAATACCTAGAACTTTCCAAGGAGCTCCATCTACCTCAATGTTGGAACCCACCTTGATATCATTACTAGAATATGCATAAATCCCTGCAACATTCAAAAACACCATTCACAAAGACATCCCTAATTTACAGATATTGATAGAAACAAGGAAACTGTACTTGGAAATGTAGACCGGCGTGGGGAAAACTTCACCGGAAGAAAGAATTTCTTTGAAGAAAATGAGATTGAAGAATATGGAACACCGGATGAGACAGACGGCAACTTGAATGCCATCAAAGTGGTCATGATTATAGTGTTGAATTCAACCAGAAACCGTTATTGAAGGAGGTTTAAAACCTAAACTCCATGGATAAGGGTTTTTTGTTTCTCGGTTCATTGGGTTTCTTATTTATTCTTCTTTTTAATGTTAAGGACCATGTAGTTTTGGAAATAGCAATACAACCCTTCACTTTTTTTAACGGCAAACGTACACACTCTGAATCTAATCATAAATCTACTCATTTGTATACGACGGGACTAAAAGTTAACCCACAACCTTTTAGAAGTTAGACACAATGCAACACAGTGGGATACCGTTAGACCAAATTAAGTTCTTTAATGAAAATATAATCTAAATAAATGCTTTTGTATAGAGATACCAACTAAAATAAAAAGGTAAAATAATTGAATAATAAAAATAAATCAAAAAGTTTTAGTTTCTTGTACTAAACAAGCTTTCAGAACTTCTAAAGCAGGTAGGTTTTGAATAAAATTCATATTGAAATGTAGAAAAAATGAGAATGTTGTAACGGTATATTTACAATTTTATAAAACATCATGTACCCAAAATTATAAATGAAAACCAGATTTTGACCGGACTCAGTTTTCAATAAAATTATATTCTATCGTAAATAAAATTAGGCGGAAGGTAGTAGGGACTTTTACTTTTGTAATGTGCTTATCATTCCAATATGAAAAAAAACGAAACAATAATAACAAAAAGAATCTAAAAGAGAAGAATGAATTGGAAAATACACATGGAAAGTGATGTGTAATAGTAATACTATTCATTGCCTTATACTTTTAATAGGATGTCTTGATTTGTGACGATAATCCGGTATTATAACGGTTGTTTTTGTAATAATTTACATTTAACCACAGTTTTTTATTCTAAGTTTTTAAATCCCAAGATTTTTCATCATAATGTTATTTTTTACTACATAAACCAAATTCATATTAAAATAAAATATAAACCAAGTTCATAGTATTTATAAATTTAGGTTTTACAGTATATATTTATTTTTAGCAAAAAAGAAGTAGTCACTTCCTGTATTTGGTTCTTGTTTAGAGATATCACAAGATGATGATCCAAGCATAAACAAGTTTAAAAGATTTTAGTAAGTCATTTGTGATGTAGGATGGAGTATTATTATAAAATCAAGTCATACATACATTTAGACTTTAGAATATCTTTTGTTTCCAAATCTTAAAGTTTTTAGGTCACTTTAAAACAGATTTACGATGGATATAAAAATCAAATGACTTAAGGTTTTCTTGTAAAATAAAGAGCCTTGAAACTCAAAAAAATAGGCAAAAGAATCACTAAATTCGGAGTTCTAGATGTGCCTTAAACATGGCAAAAGAAAAGAAAGGTCACAACAGCTAGTTTGCGGGCGTCGTCTTGGTGTAGGGGTTGTTTGTGGGTCGAAATCTCCATGAAATTGGGCGTCGTCTTGGTATGGCCTTGGAGAATAAAATAGAGAGGTACGGTGTAGTGTTGAAAAATATGGAGCATGGTGATGTTAATGGTGTAGTAAACTTGAAACGATGATGTCTAGACATGGTCTTGATAGTAAACAAAGAGGTATGGTGGTGCGGTCACTTATCGAAGCATGGTGTTGATGGTGTGTTGTAGAAGTTTGAAAAAAAAGACATGGAGGTGATGGTGTGGTGATGTTGGTTGTTGATTTTTGTTTAAAAAATGTAAAGTTAGTATGGTTTTGTGGATATAATAACAAGTATGGTGATCTTTAGTTAATTTTAGTTGGTTTAGTTAACCTAGTTAGTTTTTCTAGTTAGATTTAACTTAGTTTTGTATTGGGTTAGGTTGGGCCGAGCCCAATAAGGTTAACAAGTCGGGTTTTAAATAAATGGGTTTTGAGTTTAGGAGTTAAATGTTATTTGGACCTATGTATAATTAACTTATATAATAAATGGGATTTTCCAGTGGAATTGGGCTTTGAATATATAGATTGTGCTTTAGAGTTTTAAATATGGACCGAACCTATTGATTTAGTGTCAATTTGGCCCCAGTAAGCTCAATAGCTTATGAGAAATAAAATCGTGTAATGTTATATTATTTAACGAAATTAAAAATAATCGGATTTTAATTTCTCATGTATGATATCTAGTTTAAGCTAACGGGCCTAATCTATGAAGTTGGGCCCAATAGCCTAGAAATATGTTTAGAATATAAGTTATTGTAAATATGATACATATTTAATTCACAATAATTATTTACATAATGTCAAATAATAACACGTATCAATTAAGGCTAATTAATCACGAAACTAATCGGACCTACAATTTTTGATTTTCAAAAAATATAAATCTAAAACCAAATTATAATTTTCGGTTTTTAAAAACTACAAAAGCGAACTGCCAGTTATGTTTGGGTCGGGCTTTTTGGTATGATTTTTTTCAGTTAATTCGGCTTTTTCTCACCCCTAATGGTTGTAATGGTTGAAGATGAAGCCATCATCTCCTAAGTGGGTGTAATAGGTAATGTGTCTCCTGTGCCACCTTTTAGGATGCGTTATCTTGCTAGTTGTTAACATCGAAAACTCTAGATGTTAGTCTTCGTCCTACATCTCTCGAATGACCTAAACCCACTGTTGTAGGTCTCAAATTGTCGGTTTGATGACCAAAATTACCTACTAAAATGTGATACGTAAATGATCAATAATCTTTTTTACGGTCAAGATACAAAAGACATCTTAAACTTTTTTGCATTGACTAACCACTTTTTCTCGTTTGAACAATAAGTTATAGAAATTTTAATGAAGAAAGACTTACAATAGAGGAACAAAAAGAACATCGAATCCTAAAACATACACGAAGTTGTAGTTGTTACACAAATCGTAGTTGAGATTTACGTTCTTACGTCATAAAAATGTTGATTGATGATGTTACCCAAACAAAACTAATACGTGATATAGTGTCACGTATCAATTAGATTAATACGTGATATAGTGTCACATATCAATTAGATTTTAAGTCAGTTTTGATAAGAGAAGAGTCCAACACACGAGTAAAAGTTACGACCAATATTATTTTAATATTAATATGATAAATAAATCTTTTAATGATTTCTCTAAATGAAGAAATCGTTAAAAGGAGATAGATAATGTGTGATTTTACAAATCATTCCTAAAACATATTATATTATTGGGCTAACTATGGGCTTTAGCCATTTTACAAAGCTTTTGTAACTTCAAATAATACATGTTTTGATTGTAATATATAAACATAAACATTTCATCCCTGTAAAACACCATTGAACAAAAAAATTACTTAATTTGAACTAAATCTCTTAATCGTCCATGTTTACTCAAACTTCATACATCTTTTGAATGTATAAAAAAAGAATTATATTCTTTCAGAAGCTATCAAACCGGCCATAGTTCAAATACAACTATAAAATTTTGTTTTGCAAACTAGCATATTTACAAATGGTTTCACTAGGAATACACCTAACACCTAACCAAACATTCCCTTTCAAATGTTAAACCATAGTTAAACCACCGCGATCAACCCTAACTGTGGCCCGGTCTCCACCATCACAAACCTTAGGCGGGACCAAAGACCGCCTACAATTCGGGCACGAGGTATGTTCCTTTAGCCACTTATCCACACACTTGACATGAAACTCATGGTTACATTCCGGCAACACTCTCACCTTCTCCCCATCCACAAAATCTCCAAGACATATAGAGCATTCAGTAGTCGAACCACCGGTACGCAACCGGAACACCGCCACTGGAATCTTTCGTAGTGCACGTTTCTCGAGGCCCGCGGCTTGCACATTCGCAGGTCCCTCCATGGACTCGCGCCTACGTTTTAAAATTATGTGTATGACTGAATTTAATAAAAGTGCAGCTACTAACGCGCATAACAAAGCAGCTAACATCATCACCATGTCCGCGTCGAATTTGGTCTCGTTGGACGAGGGAGAATCATCTTTGTGGTCCCCGTTTATGCTGTAAGATGTCAGAAGATGACGGCGGTTTAACTCAACCATGGTTTTCTTAATCATTTTCAAATGTAATGGGAGAGAGAAAGAGAGATCGATTTTGTTGTAAACTAAGATGTTGGTTTCTATGTTTATAACATAGGGTGATCATTGTTCTGGTTACCTAATAACCACTACCAAATCCAACACCATGAATTTGTTTAGGGTTTCCATGCCTTTATTACACTTTTTGCACTTTATTGAAAAATAAATAAAAAAACTTATCTTAATATTTAAAATTCTTTTAAACATTTTTATTAATAAGCATTCATGATTATTACAAAAAAAATTATATCTTTTTTAATATATAATGAGTAACAAGTAATGCAACAAAGTCAAAGGTTAGGGTTTGCAGAGGGAGGTTAGGTAAAGAGTGTGAGGCTTTCCTAATGATTGTTGAAGTTGTTAGGGTTAGGCAATCAAATTTTTGTTACATTTAGTGGTTTGGGTTCACTTCCAAACACCAAAGACATTTTAATTAAAATTCATATAAATTAACTTTTGTTTATTTTCAAGAAAAACATACATAATTATATAACGAAAACTATCACTCTAGGTAAAATATCATTAGAAAATTAATTACTATTTAGTGATTTTTTCTAGTTAGAAACTATTTTTAATAAGTTTTTTAGAAAAAAACATAATCATATAATAATAAAATTTTATAAATATTACGTTTAAGTCAATTTAATATAAGGGGTAACTTTATAGAATAGTAAGTGTTCCAATTATGTCAATCAGTACGCATTTTACATGGTATACACCTCGGGTATACTATGGTTAGTGATTTAATTGAAACACTTTTAAAACTTGATTATTATTCTGTGATGTTTTCCTTTAATATAATGACTAAAGATACATGTTTATAAAGAGATTAATGATCGTGAGATGAGGCAAACGATACTTATTACTTAACATGGTTGGGATAACATCATTGTAAATAAACCAAAAAGGAAAAAAAGTTTTAGTTTAGTTTCCAAAATATGATTGTTTACATTTATAGAAAATATACGATGGCCAAATTTTTTGTTCGACAAAAGTAGAAAGCATTAAAACCCACAAGCCAAATGTTTGATGACAATTTCAAGAACTGGGATGTTAAAGTTAGGATAGTGAAACGGATATCCGAAACAATTAAAAAAAAAATCCGAAACATTTAGGACAGTTAATTGAAAGGTATTCGTGTATAGATCCGGGTATGCATTAGTTTTAATTTTGTTCACGGGTATGGGACAAATATGGTATTAGGTGATACACGGTCCGATTACCCGAAACATATATACCCATTTACTTAAACCGTAAGCATTTTCTTTTATTTTTCTTTGTTGTAGGGTATCAGAGCATTATACTAATCCACTAATTTTTAGTTTGTAAGTTTCTAATTTCTTCGAGGAATAAAATTATATAAAGATTAAAATAGTATGAAACATATTCGAAAATCCCAACAAGTAATTTTTAACAAACTAACTGGTATACCTGACGGTTAACTACTCGATAGATATCCAACGGATATGGTACACGATTTTAAGATCGAATATAAAAATAAAATGGAACTTGCAACACTTGAGTTTGTGATAGCCCACTCAACCCAATCTTTGATAACCACATCCTTCAGCCCGTTAACTAGTTACACTGATCTATAAATTCATTTGACCCATGACTATGGAGTTAAATTGAGTCTAGCCCACCATTGCTATTAAAATATTACTTAAAGGTCCAATAGAAAGAGTTGTTCATAATAACGTCAAGTGGACTTTAAAACATTCCTATCATTTCAAGAAATTTGCTAACTATATTTTGTATGGCTATTATTATAAAGCCAAAATGGGGTGGGACTCTCGGCACGATTAAGATAATAAAGTCTTCTAACCGTTCAACCATATCTGTTGTAAAAAAACCATTAAGTAACACAAGATAACCAAATAAAAAGATCTAGATGAAAATATAGTTTGGGAATTAGTAAACTAAGGTTGACTTTGGCCTTAGAGTGCAATTATCGGATCGTCGTCGTTCGTTGCACTTAATTCGTTCATGTCGGAGTATGTAGAGTTCGCAAAAAACTTATAAATTCAAACAAGAACTTCTATACATAGGTTTTTTAGAATCTTCTCAATTTGAAACCTTTGATGAAGGGTAGAAGATCTACGGATCTTTGACTCTATTTAGGTCCACACACAATTTAAAAATAAACAATGGAGCACAATGAAGGGTAGGTGGGACAAAATCTAGTGATCTAGGGTTAGGGATTCTTAGCTTAGGGCAAGAGATTGGTGATTCTAGAGATATGTAGGTGTTGTAAGTTGTAACGCTATACATTGAAATGAATTAATAGAGCTTAAAAACGTAGCAGCGGAATAGATCTAGACTTATTTTTTTTTTCTTTTCAAATGCCATAATGATTAGTTTACAAAACTCAACCGTATACTTAAACATACTAGGGATAGTTCATATTTAAGATGGCTACTTAACAACTACATTTATGCCAAATATGTTGTGGTGTAGTGATTGAGGTGAGACCTGAAGTCCCAAGGGACCCGGGTTCAATCCCTGTCACCACCATTAATTTCTGCGGCATCGCAAATGAGGCCTTTTAGGCTGATGCACCAGAGTTTTACCCACGCCGATCAAGGGTTGGAGCCTCGGCTCTCCCTCAAGCCCGGAAGGGGCCGTATTGGGTGGGGTTTTTCCTTGAAAGCTCTCCAACTCTGACGTCATGTGGGCCCGGTTAAGACAACATATTGGCCGGAGTTGTACGAGGCTCTCACATGTGACCGGAGGGTGCGACGTCACACATTAATGTTCGCCTTTCAAAAAAAAAAAAACCAACAACAAACAAACTACATTTATACATTATGACACGTTAACTATACAAATGTTGTTTCAAGCATTGAACAATTTGTGTGTATATCGCTATCCAACTTGTTTTCTTAGTCCAAACATGAAGACATACAAAACAAAACTATTAGGCATGCTAAGTGAGTAATTAAGACCTAACAATACATGACAAAACTAAGTTTGCGTAGGACAAAACTCGTTCGAAAAATGTATTCAGCGTATGGACAGTGGTGGACCCAGAAAAAAAAATTATGGGTGTCAAGAATTTTCGGTGTTCGAATGTTTATTAAAAGGGATATTTGTCAGGTCGGGTCATTGAGTTTTTTTATTGGATTGAGTTGGGTCATCAAACTTTTTTCATCAGATTAAGTTAGGCCATTGAGATATTTTAAGTTGAAGTTTTTTTGCTGGATTGAAATCTCATTTAAGTGTTTGTGTTCGTTCATTTATTCGGTTAAAGTTAAATGAACGAACACGAACAAGCCTCGTTTGCGTTCGTTCGGTTCGTTTACAGGCTTAGGGAGGGTTTTATAAGACCGGTTAATTGTTTAGAAATTAACGGAACGGCTTAGATTAATGGTTAGTGATCTAATGAACTTAATTGTTTATAAGGATTAATGAGTAAGTCCAATCAACTAAATAATTTATAATTGGTTTATATTTGTTCAATTAGTTTATAACGACTATTAATAAGTTTATATTTGTAAAGTTTTAAATTAAATTTTTGGGTGTCGTTTCGGTAAAAAAAAATTCATGAGGGTCGCTCGAGATTATATCGTATATATAACAAATAATTATTTTTTTCATCAGTGTCGGGCGACCTAACCCATATATGATAGGTAGAGCTGTCCAAAATGCTCGACGCTCAAAACTCGCTCGAATTCGTTCGAAAAATGCTCGGAAATATGCTCGTTCGGATTCTGCTCTGTTTGTAAACGAGCCGATCGGTTCGGTTTGTAAACGAACCGAGCACGAGCAAAGGTACGCTCGCTCGTTGCTCGTTCGGTTTGGTTCGAATTAATTTTTAATTTATATAATAAATTAATATTTTATACATTTATAAATAATTGTTTTACCCCAACCCATCATGAAACTTCCTATAGTGAGTCAATAGTAGCCCAACTTAAAACCTAAAAAAATGAAAAAAAAACCTCTTTGGTAATTAAGTTACTTCACTACTCCACCATGAAAGCCCTCTCCTCAATTCAAGTCTCAAATCATATCTGCCTAAAATCCCTAACCCTAATCAAACACTGCCCTCACGAACAACCTTTGAGACTATGCGATTCAAGTCTTAAGTTATCTCTCCTCCTTGATCAAACAATCAAACACTGCCCTCACGAACAACCTTTGAGACTATGCGATTCAAGTCTTAGATTATCTCTCCTTCTTGATCAGTCAATCAGCCTTTGCGGCTCATGATTAGCGACGCCGAGCAACGGACAACTTTTGCGAGATTCTTGATTGAAAGTTTGTTTTCTTGAATCTATGGTGTGTTATATTTATTGATGGTTTTTGACTTCTTGGTCTCTTTCTTCTTGTGAAATCAAGAAACCCGGGTTTTGAATTTTCATGAATTTTCGTGGTAATTATGTAGAATTGTGTGGGGATGTTTACAAATTGTGTCCTTTATCTATTAGAAAAATTATAAATTATCTCCTTTGCCTTCACTAGTTACACTCTATGTCCTTTCTGTGAAACCTTTACACGCTTTACGTACTTTTGACTAACCCCCATCCAAAAGTTCGGTTAAGTTTGATCATGTGCCCTCACAAGAGGAGCATTTTCGTCTTTTTAACCCTATTTTTTTTTCCCTGAGTAACCTTCCATCTCAAATACACCGCTCTATCAATTTCAATTTGAGAGTTACTCGTCTCCCGTAAATCTCTGCATCGTTCATATCCAATTTTGTGGTTCCACAACGTATTATTAGCTCTGAATTTCATTCAAGATTGCGTCTATGCTAAAATGAATAATCCTCTCCCTCAACGGCTCGTTGCCGGAAAAACGTCGCCGCTGGTCCGCCGGAGAGTAGCGGCAAGACCACCGGAGAATTAAAAACATTTTCTAGATCTCAGCAAAAATTCCATCACCTGAGTCAATTCATCACCACCAACAGTTCTAAATCCCATCACCAAGCTCTGTCAACTACTTTGTTAACCAATTTCTAGATCTCAGCAAAAAATCATTTTTCATTTAATACTTAATACTTTGTTAACCCTTTTTGAGATCTCAGTAAAAGTTCTAAACCCTGCACCAAGCTCCGTATTCTGGGATGCCATAAACCAGCGTCGGTTCAGCTCTCGCGTTTCGGTGGCTCGAATCCACAAAGATGGCTCTGAGGTATTTCGACTTCTACTAGATCTCTGCCCAGATCGATTGGCCGCTGCCTCGTTCTGCCTCGATGAGGAGGCGGCGGTGGTCTTCCTCTAGCTGTGGCGGTGGTCTCCCCTAGTGGATGCGGCGGTGGCGGTGTTTTGAACTTCAATGGTGGTGGTAGCCTGATATAAGGATCATCAAAGGGGTAAATTGTTGTGAGTTTTGTTTGAACAGAGATGAGGATGATAATGGCTATGTGTGGGTTTTGTTTGAACAAATCGAGTGTGAATGTAGAGAGAGAAACCGACGACTCAGGGTTTTAACAATTCTTCTCCACAGGTGAATTAGGGTTTTTCTTTATTGGAAGTCTGAGCAGGAGAGACGATTGAGTATTCGAGAGGAAAAATAGGGTTAAAAAGACGAAAATGAGGGGCACATGCCGATACTTAACATAACTTTTGGATGATGGTTAGTTAAAAGGACCTAAATCATGTAAAAGTTAAAAAAAAAGGACATAAAGTGTAACTAATGAAGATAAAGGACACAATTTGCAATTTACACAATAAATAAAGGACATAATTTGTAATTTACTCTTGTTTTTATCATTGATAGGTACGCCACTACGTATATGGACCGATGTAGTTCAAAGGGCTACCAACGTATGATACTTCGGTACCAGCGTATATTACATATATGTAACTATTTTTATTTATTTTATAATAAAATTTCACTATATAGAAATTAATTAAATCAAGATTTGATTATAAATGTTAATTTTTTCATTTATTTTATATTACGATAAGTAGATTATTGTTGATTGTACGTCAAAACGAGAAGCTATGTATGTTGGGGGTTTTGGTATAATTTTTTAGTTGTATAACTTATATAAAAGAATTATATCATAAGAAAGTTATCGGTGTTTAAAAAAAAAGGGTGAAACGATGGGTAGAGAAAGGAGATAAATGGTAAAATAGTTAGTTTTGATCAACTAGTATTATAAGGGTGGTGTAGGCGTTCACGGCTTGACCCTGCGGCGCCGTGTGTCTCCCACGGCAACACCGTTGTCACCACCACTACCTCCTCTAACAGCTTTCATTTGTGGCTTCACAGCGTCATGATTCGTGGTCAAAGGTGAACTGTTTTTACAGTTGGGAGCACCGTGGCTTATTTGGGGCTTTTTAAAAAAAAACCCTATAAATACAACTATTTAATAAACAATTTTTACATAACCAAAATTATAATCACAAACTCTACTTCAATACACTCTCATTCTATTTCTCAAAAACACCTTTCTTTAAAAAAAATGAGATGCAATCTCATTATTCTCTCATCCTTTTCGAGTAGTTCTGAATTTGACGGCCTAGAATTTCTTACCCTCGTCGATCAAGCCGAAGATGAGATTGAATAAACGGAAAGTTCATCAAAAAGGATTGTGCGACCTGGTCGTGTAGAGTTTCAAAGGGTTCTTATGAATGTTTATTTTGTCGAGAGCCCAAAATACAAAAGCCGGATTTTTAGAAATAGGTTTCGGATGTCTCGTGATTTAATTCTATGGATTGTTGAACATATAATAATTTTGAATGGTTTCAAGAAGGGTTTGATGGGAGGATGAAATAAAGTTTCACGACACTACAAAAATGCATATCAATAATTCTTCAACTTGCTAGAGGTTTGTCTCCCGACACATACGACGAATATTTAGCAATGTTCGTTAGGATCTCACTTGAATGCCTTGAATACTTTTGCAACGCTGTTGTTATTTTACATGGTGATGAATTTTTACGAAGGCCCACTAATCACGACATTGTTCTATTGTACGATGCACATGAATATAGACATGACATTCCAGGGATGCTCGGTAGCATCGACTGAACGCATTGGGCCTGAAGAAATTGTCATATGCGTTTGCGAGGGCTATATCATCGAGGTGATTACGAATACCCAACAGTCATTCTCGAAGTGGTAGCGTCACAAGATTTATGGTTTTGGCATGCGTACTTTGGTGTTGCCGGTTTTAACAACGACATCAACGTTCTCAATCAATCTCCATTGTTCACTACCGAGATGAATGTAACCGCTCTAAGGTGCCCATTTCAGGCTAACATTGACAATATAAGCATGGTTATTACCTCGTCAATGGGATATATCTTTCTTGGTCAACTTTTGTGAATCTTATACTAATCCATTAGAAATAAAGGGAAAAAAAATTAAAAAAGTGCAAGAGTTGGCAAGAAAAGGGTCAAACGAGCTTTTAGTGTTTAAAATCAAAATAACAAATACTTGCACGACCGGCCAAGGTGATGAAGAAAAGAAAAAAAATGTGATGCTTTTACCCATAGATAACACAAAAGCACCAATGCTACATGGCAGCAGAACGAAAATCGGGAAAATAGATTGTTTAACTAATATGAATTTTTAGTTTTCTTTTTTGAACGACAATAATGAGATTACTCATATAAAAGCTTGCAGGAAACTAGCAAAAACCCCAACTACAATCACCAAAACATACAACTGTCGAAGCAAGTTTCGTCCAATAGTTTCCCCGCTGTGAACATTATAATGCACAATATGATTATAAAAGATGCCGGAAACGCTATTTCACCGGTGCACATTCAGAATCATCTGACGTTGTTGATGAATATATCATTTCGGAGTTGCGCATTGAGGCCACACATTTTAGGCTTGGATTTGATCTCGTGGAACATGTTGAAACAAATTTGGACATCGCGGTTTCAGACGATGACGAGTAGTTTATTGTTTTAATTTTTTCGGTAATTTATGTATTTTTATTTTATTCTTATTAATTAAATAAATTAGTTAACTTTTTCGAGTAGCTTATTGTTTTATTTTTATGAATTAAATGATATAGTTATGAAGATTAGTTAGTCACGGTTTAACACGCAAACGCACACGCGCACACACGCATGCATTATAATGCATAATATGTTCGTTCGTTTATTAAATGAACTAGGTTAGAAACCCTGTGTATTACACGAGTTGAATAAATATAATATTATATATACTTAATAATAAATATTTACATATTATTAGTTTTTTAATGCAAATTTCAGAAACGTCATATAGTTACTTTTTAAAAATGTTTTATAAAAATAATGAAATAAATGTTTAATTTATAAAAATGTTTTATGAACAAACCTATATTTTTTAAAATAAAAAAACGTTTATAAAATCAATTACAAAAATCACTATTATTTAATAGGAGAGAGAGACGGAAAAAAAAATTATTAAAAAACAATTAAAAAAACTTGTGCAATTAATAGGAGAGAGACGGGAAAACTTGTTTCACCAAAACCTTTATTTATTATAGAGTACTAGGTTAGATTCCCGTATATTACACGAGTTGAATAAATGTAATGTTATATACTAAGTGATGAAAATTTATGTCTTTAAAAACCTATGTATTACACCAGTATAATCTGTTAACACATACGCTCGTCAAAATATGTCTTTAAAAATCTATTTTGACGTGACAATTATAAATTCTGTTAAGTTAATTTTTAAAACATTTTTTTTTCAGTCGGATATTATTTTTTTTATATAATTGATAAATGTTAGTTCATATTAAATTCATTTAGTTAATGTAGAATTATTATTATCCATAATCAAATAATTAGTATCCATAATTAGATTAATATTTAATAGGAGAGAGAGACGGAAAAAATATGATGAGATTGAATATAAAGGCGACACGTGGCACTAAAAAACCTTTATTTATTATATAGTATAGATATAGATGAACACAAACGAACTTTCTGTCGAACCATTCACTGAACGTTCAGTTCATTTACAAGTCTAGACTAAATACAGAAACAAGAGAACTCCCAATATATTAAGAAGCTAGAGGCAACAATTTCATCAACATCGACGCTTACAAAAGAGACTATGCCAATAGATCTAACTCAAATTCAATCTCAAAGTCAACAATTGCGTCAACGCCATTAGCAACAACTATTTCTATTTAACGAGTTGTTGCCGACCAAGTTTCAAAACGAGTTGCTACCTAACCAATCGTACTGAAAACAAAGTTATGGACATAAAACTATCCTTCAAAACAAGGGTGGTGGTGGGGCTATTGAAGAGTGAGAGGTTTCAATCCTTTATTTGAATTCTTTCATTGTCTTTTTTTTTTTATAAAAATTATTGGATTTTAATAATCTCATCTTTTATCAATTGGTCAATAATAATCTCAACTGATAATATTCTTACCACTGGTCACTACTTTCAAACTATTTTTTTACTATGGACCCCCGTTAAAAAAACTTAACGCCGTTAGAGTTTATATGACGTGGATATCTGCAAACCGCCGGAAAGTCAAGCCAAGATAGCAGTGGTCTCGTGTTGGCTTTTGAAATTGGCTTTGGTGGTGTTAAACTTGTCTCGTTAAACACCACCGTTGTCTCTGTTTGGACTTTCCGGACAAGCGAGACCAGTTAAACACCACTAGAGCCAATTTCAAAAGCCACCACGAGACTGCTGCTAGATTGGCTCGACTTTCCGACGGTTTGTATTTGTAGATGTCCACGTCATATAAACTCTAACGACGTTAAGTTTTTTTAACGGGGGGTCCAATGTAAAAAAGTAGTTTGAAAGTAGGGACCGGTGATAAGAATATTATTAGTTAGGATTATTATTGATCAATTGATAAAATGTGAGATTATTAAAATCCAATAATCCTTTTTTTAACAACAAAAACTTTTATAAAAAGGATGATGGATAGAAAGAACTAACCAAATATCAACAAAATTACATCATAAGTAAATGATTTTTCAACTACTCGGCCCATGAAAGTTTAATTTTACTATTCCGACTTTTTATCCACAAAAAAGAAAAACGGAAATCGAATCGAATATAAGCCTCCATCTTCAAATCATTCACCTTGAATATAGCTTTATTCCGAGCCTTCCAGATCATCCACCAATACGTGAAAATAATACCTTTCACCACCTGTTTTTTGGACTTAGAAATATTTAATAAATCTATCCAAGTGTCCATATCAGTTAGCTTCGCAATTCTAGGATCAACAATGTTTATATGACAAGTTTTAAATAGATGTTCCACAGTTTCAATCTCGCTGGTGTAAAACGGACACATTATGAGTGAGATATTAAAACCTTTATCACAAAGGTTCACCCGAGTCGTTACCTGCATTATTTATAGAGATTTCATTCTAATTCCAATTAACTTATTTGTCCAGCCAAACATATTATCTATTGAATATAATATTCCATTCCATTTTTAATAAATTATATAAATCAAACCAGTAAGTAATATAATTTAAATAACGTGAATTACAAAGGCCTATAACAATTTCTTTTAGTCTTTGCAACTTAAGGTCGAGACCTTACGACCACCAAGTCTTCACCAATTTAAAAAAAAAGTCGTGTTTTGTTTTGTAGTTACGTATGTTTTAATATTGTATTTTTATCATAAATAAATGCTATTATTTGTTAAAGTCTCCAAACGTTTTGTTGACTAGTAACCGGTTTCACATTTCCTTTTGTTAAAGTGACACTTAATTTTTTATTTTAACTTTTTGTTTATTATTATTGCTACCATTATTTTCTTTTTCAAGTTCATACACATGCATTGAAACCCAAATTAGTTAGCATTGTTTCAGTTAACCTAAATAAAAATAAAAACACATGAACAATGAGTGACAGATGTAGGACTTTTATAAGTGGTAAAAAAATTATATAACATGAATTATTTAATAAACATGTTCTAACAAATACTCTTGCTATTTAAAAACAAGAAATTAAAATTATCTAATTAATCCATATAAAGTTCTTTAGTGGTTACGAAGAAGTGGAAAATTATATAAATAGTTTTTTAGTAGGTAAAAAGACCATTATACCCTCATGTGCAATCCACATGTCAATATTTAATAGAAAAACTTAACCCAAGATAGGAAACCCCTTTCCTTAACTCTAGAATTTGTCAAGAGAAATCACAAAAAATTGAAAGCTCAGCTGGAGGAATTAGATTAGATGGATATGCTGAGTGGGGTACGTACCAAGCTGAGTTTCGAAACTCCTTCCAAAGAAAAAACTACCTCAGAGAAAGCAAAAGAAGTTTGAAGGACATTAGACGAGGTGATCATAGTTGATGACCAAGGCCATGCCGACAACTAGAACTCAGCAAGAGTTACAGAAAAAGAAATACCAAGCCAGGAGGGACCACATCAGAGAGTCCAAAGCAGCCTTTGGGACCAAAAGGGACAGTCAGCCTCAGGAACAAGCCTTGAAGGTTATCCAAAACTCTTTTAGATCCTTTACAACGACCATATATACCGTGTAATTGATCTAGCACCTCCAAACTTACTAAAAGAATATCGGAATCATCCCTTCCGGTAGGACTTAAAATACCTTCCAACATAGAAAGGTTTGATTGGACCAAACTCGGAAGACCACCTGCATGTCTTTCAGGGTGCTAGACAGGTAGGATATTTGTCCATACCCACCTGGTGCCATGTGTTCGCACATACATTGACCTGTGCAACTCGAATGTGGATTGAAGGTTTACCATAAGGAAGTATTGACACCTTTGAAGAACTAGAGGACAAGTTCCTTAAGAACTACAGTTAGAATATGACAGCGGTGAAAAATCTCAATGAGATACAACACATCCGTAGGAGAGATGAAGAGAACGTCAAAACGTTCATGGAAAAATTCATAAAGGAAAGCATGCAGACCCGAGATGTTCCCGAAGTGATTAAGATCAATAGTTTCATGAATCAATTAAGAATACTCCCCTTTGCGAGAAACTGGGGAAAGACTTTCGTAACGGGTCTTTCTCTTTAAAACACATTTATTTTTAGTCGAACTACATCGGAAGTCTTTCAAAAATCTATAATTACTATTTAATGTCATTAAGTTTACCTTACGAATGCCTGCACACCAATCCAAGTAGTACCGCTCCCAAGCCAAGATACGTCAACACAAAGCTCACCTGCAAAACAATCTAACGTACACACAAAGTCAGCTACGCTGAGTGGGTTCTAATAGTTTAATTTAAATAAAAGCCAACTCTTTACAAAAGTTATTGGAACTTTACTCAGGACCCTCGGTCCTTATAAAATAGAATCACAATTCATTAACAAATAGATAACCCCTGTTATCACACGATATCCCATAATAGTTCATAACCCATGACTCATCCCATAATAATAATAACCCCGCAGTCTCATCGACATAGGTCGATCTTACTCCACTAATAACTCGTACTCTAGCTGTAACATCCGACCTCTCGTACCAACAATATTGCCCGCTTTGCCCCTTAAGAGCTCACGGATTTGTTTTTGGTTTCCCGGGTGAAAACTTCCCAGGGGTCACCCATCCCTAGATTACTCCCACCCAAGCACGCTTAACTGTGGAGTTTTCCTCTCATCCACTAACATTAAGCCCCAAAACGAGTTGTGGTATTTGAGGCGGGACATTCCTTATGAACCCAGCATCTCTCCCGTGTACAGAACAAAACGATATGAGATTTACCTAAGGTGTTACAAACACCCCCATTGGGACTCATCGTCCTCGATGAGGTTTGCCCCACTATCGTATACAGAACAGAACGTGAGTGGCTCTGATACCATAACTGTAACACCCCGCCCATGATAGGGTTGACGTGTCATATATACAGAAATCAGAGATACTAATAAAGGCGAAATTAAAAGATAAGAAAGTCCAGATGCTTACATAAGTTTTAAAAACCAAACACCAAAATATTAAAGTCTTAAAAATGAATTCAAAAGGTCTTAGATTAAATATTAATCTCTCATTAATTTCAGGTCTCTTCAGTTACTAGCTTGTCCATTAGTACTCTTCACACATTCCCGTCATTTCCCTGCATACCTACCACGAAGAAAGAAAGCGGCTGAGCGAAGCTCAGTGAACAGATAAAATGGAGCAGTCACAAATATCGTAACAAGTTCAACCGATATGATATAACCAATCACATAACATATAATAACATAGTATCACACAACATTATCATAATAACATATTACATGTTGCTATATTCAGATTTTATACGAACACATCAGATTATCAGTTTCTTATATAACTTCATATATCATATTTCAAATTCATATTAATGTGTCATACTAGATCTCATAATAACAGATTTCATATTAACTCATTAAACAAATTTAGCCGATTAACATAATTCAGATTAACAGATTTCAGACAGATTAACATGTTCAGATTTACAGAAATACCCAATGAGCCAGATTCAGATATCAGAAATACAATAGTAACCATAGTATACAAAGGGTTGCAGTCCCTAAGTACCAGATGTGTGCGATGGGGTGTTGGCATACACTCACCATCCACCAGATGCAGATATATCCTAGGACCGATCCATACGCCTCCTAACAGATATAGCTAAGTACTTCTCCGAGCACATAGATATACAGATAAAATAGAGACGCCGTGGTGTAATCACACCGCCACGGATAGTGCCAAGCCATCGATGCCGCAATGACAAGTCTATGAAACCCCCATAGAAAGTGTGCTCGGGTATCAGAATTTAGAGTTCTAAGTAGCAAGTAAAATTAATGTAATTAAATAAAACAAATGAATGCAACCAAATTCAAATAATTTCATAGTTAAGCAAGCTTAACAAGGAAATATAATTTATCATACAAGGGTAGTAACAAAAATAAAATTATTTCCTAGTGTAGGCCAAATAATACAACGAACATGATAGACATATCATGTATCAGGTATACGTAGACACAAAATCATATTGGAAGCATTTATTCCTAACTAACGCATAGGGTTAAACACAGTGTCAAATAGAGAGTTTCAGAGAAAATCCAATACTAGTAGAATTGATTAGATTATCCGTACCTTAAACAACGACAATAATTATTATTAAAGAGTTATTTTCTTTCCAAACGGTTGTGAACACCTACATATACAATTACATCACTTTTAGATCATATTTATTTCCATTACAATATTCATAAATTTACAAGAGTTAATGAACATTTATCCTAACATACTTATTTTCATATGTACCAACAATTTTTACTTCATGTCTCTGTATCTTGGTTAAACACAGCCCAATTTATATGCTTAACAATGCCATTAAAATTGTGATTACATTATGAAGTATATTTATTTATTTTAAAAGATGGATTATTATTATTTTACGACTTATTGCAGTTCCAGTAATAGTGAACAGAGCATGAATGTATAAAATCCAATCGAGGTTAGGTCGTTACCTTATTTTTCAAATCGGGGAAGAAAACGGGCAGCGACTGTTATACCGAACAGAGGGGTGGCGTGCAGTGGTCCGCTTCAAATCCGAACAGATACGAGCAGGTTCGCTCCAAGATACAAAACGGAACCGAAAGTTATTCGGTTGTTTTGAGGGCTAGAAGAAGCGACTAAAGAGTGTAATTTGATTAGAAACCGAGTTACGGAACACGCCAAAATCGAATAGAAACAGAGTTAGTCGTACCTTAGGTCGAATCAGATAGTCGATCAATGCGGCGGCGGTTCACGGTTAGATGTAGCGGCTGACGGCGGTACTTCTAGACAGAACGTAGATCGATTGGAAGAATGTTCATGAGACTCAATTACTGTTTGACTGCGTTAATAGACATTGCTGGATTATGAATTCGGAATTGATTTTGCACGATTATTTTTATTATTATTATTATATGTTACTTTTCTATCTATTTAAATCCCGGTTATTTCACTAGCACCCGTATTAACTCGACACATAGTTAACCACAATCAAACCCTAGACCTTGACTTACCCGCCTTAACTAAGGCTCTTACCAGTCAACTGACACATCGATTAACAACACCGCTTCACAATCTTGACACAATGGTCAATCTAACGCTACCTGTCATATTACTATCATCAACACATCACATTAACACTATCATACACACCATAAATATAACTCATCACTAGCATGCAAATTAACACATATATAAGCATGCAAACACATACCTTATCATTGCACCCTCGTCAGGGCGTTCGACGCACCCTGAGCTCATCATTAACCTGTTAAATAAATGTCACCGTTGATGACTTCCCGAAAGATCTCATCCTTCACAATTCCCATTTGTCGTGTCATAAACATGACTACGCAAACACATCACCCGCCGTGTCACAAGGACAATGACATACAAACACACAACTCAATTATAAAAATATAACGTTATACCCTATGTACATGACTCATTAACTACACCTGCACTAGGATAAGGTATCCTACACGTATTCATAAGTGTTTAAATTATATCCCGACTCCCCAGGCTAATTTATAAAACAATACTCTTCTAGTATATCAACACTCATACCAATACTATATTTCATTATCTGAGCACATACCACATACATGCACACCCTGTGACCCTCCTAGTCGTACTCGTACGACCTATAAATACAATCCCGACTAACCCCTGTTGGGTCCCTATTCAACCCGCGACCATATACCCACCATTAACCTACACATCCTGAAAGCAACCCATAGTCCCTTAGTTCCATATTTGAATACTCACTTTCATAAACTCATCGGGTTAGACCCCTAAACCCTTTACACATTTAACGTACTAAATCACGTCATGAAAGTATGTACGATAACCCAAAACATTAAAACATTTAAAAGAGAGGGGATTAGAAACTCACCGGTTGCGAAGCTCTCCTTCCGAAGTCGCAAACCTATAAACGCGTAATCCAACGCGAACCTGTCGTCAAATGAATTACCCAGATCAATTCTATTACCGCAATAAAACTAACCCATCTACTTTGGACCAAAAACTACAAACTCAGTCTAACTCGTCCCAAACCGTACAACCGACGCGTTCGTTCGCGTACAAAAACCCTTAAATTAATGTTACCAAAAAACATTCCCGACATTTTTCTCATATCCCAAAATGGTCCCCAACAATGAATATAAAGTTTTACGGGGTCGTACCTTTGCGTACAAGCCGTTCTAAGCGGTTAAGCGGTTTTATACGATACTGCTAAGCACCACGCGAGAAGATAACTTGTTGTGCTCATATCTTGACCATACATGCTTCGTTTCGCGCGATCCACCTATCCACACGTTCGTCTCAACATGACCTACCTCAGAAAATTACTGGTGTTGGCCGTCGCCGTCGCCGCCACCGCTGCTGCTAGAATGCGGATTCGTCTTTCAGCACGTTCGGTTTTGTGTGTCAATATTCGAGTAGCTTAAAACCGACCCAAATGAACTCCGTTTTAGGTGAATTATATATCCATGCGTCCGTATCGCTGAACCCTTTCAGACGAACGAGTCGCCGTCGCCTGAATCACCTATTTCTTGCGTCCGTCTTCGCGCTGCTCGAATCCATATCAAACAGACTCGGAATTGGACAAATAATATATCCACGCGACCGTGTCACCAAGCTCTTCAGCCCCATACCATCTACGCCGCCTTCCATATCTGGAGACGCAAATAGTGGCCGGAATCCTCGCCGGATTTCTCCTTTTCGTTTGATTCCTTCTTCGACTGCCTCCAAGTCACCTCCTAATGGCCTTATCACTGAAATTATTCAAATCTAATCATAATCTCATGCAAAAAAAGTATAAACAACGCAAACGGATTACCTCGATACGATAAAGAGATTCTCCGATCGAAACCCGCGCGCCACCGCCTTCGTCTTCCTCGTCCAACTTCTCTTTCTCTCTCGCGGCTCTCTTCCACCCGTCGCACGCCTAGGACCAAAGTGTCCTAGTGTTTTTCCCCATAAGTTGGTTAAATACCATCACAATTACATCCGGGCCCTTGCATTATGTTTGCCTGCGCGTTTCGATCTTAACTTAGACATAACCCGGTTAACCGTACCCTTTATGACCCATTAATATGCAAATTCGCCCGCCATCTACGCTGACACACATGTTTAAAAGAGATTCGGGTCACCCCGACCCGAATCATTATATTTTGAAATTTCGGGATGTTACAGAACCACTCCTCCCAACACCACTAGGTTGAAAGCCATTTAGGAAAGACCTAAACCAATTATCTCGCCATACAAACCACACAGAGTTAGATACTCAAGCACTCCCATCCCCAACCCACATTATTTCTTGGAACGCTTCACGCCCCTAATAAAAACACCTAGTGAAGTACTAACCATAGAAAGGTCGAAACTATCGTTTGGAAAACCAGTCCCCTATCATAAGGGTAACAACCCCCACCCAAATGATTTTTGTGAGTACCACAGGCTAGAGGATACAAGAAAAATGACTACCTATATCTTAAGAAGAAGATCGAAATGGCTATCAAGTCCGGTAAATTGGCTCACCTCATTTGAAATAAAGCAACATAGGCCCTCAGGGGAGTCGAAGGGGAATGATAAAGTAGGAGTTGAAGGAAATAGGCAGCATGTGAACATGATAAGAAGAAGGGAGGAGATACCCAAACAGGACCACAAGAGGGTTAAACAAAAGATAGGAGGTACAACTGCTTGGATGGAGGTACCTATAACATCCCCAACATTGACTCATAACGATGCACAAGACTCGCTACTCAATATACTAGCAAACCTAGCAGGTCATCGATTTGTTAGGAAACATGTAGACAGGGGAAGTGGATCAGAAGTATTGTATGAACACTGTTTCAGAAGATTAATCAGTGATATCCGGGAACTGTTGGAGGAAGATAAAGTACCCCTCGTAGGGTTTTTGGGGCAAATAACATACTTTCTAGGAAAAATAACCCTTCCTTTCTAAATAGGAGAAGGGTCGAGAAGCAAAACAGTGAATTTAACATTCGTGATGTTAAGGGCAGAATCGAGGTACAACGCTATATTAGGGAGACCAGGAATCCGGACACTGAGCACTAACATCGACAACACATGGCATGATGGAATTTCCCACCCTTGAAGGAATAGCCATAGTTAAATCCTCATCATAGATAGTGGTGTCAATGTCAAGAGAGCACAAGGAAAATAGGAAAGAGGATGCCAAGACAGAAGAATCGGTGCTTAATGTCCGTTTCCTAGAAAATGTCAAGATTGGAACAGAGCTGCCTGCCATGTGGAAAACGAGCCTTAAGGAATTACTGATAAAAAATATGGATGTCTTTGCTTGGCAACACAAGGACATACCCATAGATGAGATGAAACATCATCTCAACGCATACAAGTGGTTGGAACAGATCAGGCAAAAAGAAAAGGAGTATGGGCCCCGAGAGGAGCAGGGTTGCCTGCAAATAAACACATAAGTTGTTAAAGGCAGGAATTGTTAGAGAAGTAAGATATCTAACCTGGATATCAAACCCATTAATTATGAAGAAGCAAGATGGAAGCCGGAGGATGTGCCTAGATTTCAAGAACCTCAACCAAGCATGTCCTAAAGACTGTTACCCCCTGTCGGAGATAGATTCTAACATTTGTCAGGGAAAAACGATACGGTCATAGGTTTGGTTGTGGTCTCATTGCCAAATTTAATATTTATACGCGTATAACTTTGAATTGCTAAACTCTAATTTTTATCAACTTATTTATTCAAGTCTTAAACCTGTGTACTTACCAACTATTTTTATTTGATCCTTTTAAGCATGTTTTTCTGGTAACTAAGGTTATATAGTAGGCACTTGACTAGGAGCATGCCGAAAATTACAAGGACATCCCCAATATAGACTTTTGTTATGTCTTAACCAATATAGTGAATCTTATGGCATGTACTACAAAGTTATAACTTTGGATTTTGGTTATTTAGAATGACATGAATGAAGTTAGCATTATCTTTAAACAATGTTGTTCTTGATAACTGGTTTACCTTTTCGCATACCTGCGTTTCCGCCTTGCGGGGTGTGACATATCAGGAATGTGTACTTAAACTCAAACTAGAAGTGCTCATAATATACAAAAGATGGGATTCAATCCGATGTCGTCCGAAGAAGCAGACATGTATAATTGGGTATTAGGAAAAGAATGTGTTGTGTGCTGAACCTTGTAGATGGAAGCACCATACTATAGTTGGGAGTATCATAATGTGTAACATAGATTGCTTTCATACCTGGCCAATGTGAAAGTTAATGCATGGCACCACTATAATATTTCAAAAATCATATTGTACTAAAATTTGTAGATAGTAGGCTAAAGAATGATTATGCATAGATATAAATACATAGATGATGACCTTAAATGAAACCCTAGCAATTTTAAAGAGAGTAAAATAACAGAAGGCTTGTATAATATACCCTAGACATATTGATAGGGTAATCAAATTAAAAAAAAAATAGTATTCATACCTCATCAATGAGTGATGGCTGAGAACCAGAATCCAGAAATTTGCGACGAAGTCACCAATAGGATATCGAAGTTTTCACCTGTCAATGAAAACGAAGTAGAAAAAGTCTCGGAGTCTATCCGAAGACAAATTACGGTAGAGGTAGGTAAGGCTTTCAAAGCCAATATTCCTTCTCCACGAGCTGAATTACAAAGCTCCCTTGCTAGTTTGTTTGAAAATCAAAAGAATACAGAGGTTAAGAAACCTCACGATAAATTTAGTGACATGCCAAAGGTTGACACCGGATCAATCAAATGTACGTAGAAAGACTTTATGTCATGCAAATAAATTCACTAGTTTCCTTTATTTCTTTTTATTTTTTTATCTTAGCTTCAATTTTCAAATCAAATAAGTTCATTTAGGGGGTGTTTGGGATTACTTTTTAAAACTACTTATGACTTTTACAAAAGTCATTTTCAAAAGTAAGTATTTCTTTCTTTTGGATTTTAACTTTTTCATCTCACATTTTACATCTTATTTTGAATTACCCAAACAAACTTATAACTTATTGACTTATTACAAAAAGGTAATAAGTTAATAAGTAGGTTTGAAAAGTAATCCCAAACACCCCCTTAATACTTCTGTTGCACTTATCACGTTTAAAATTTACAATTAATAATTCAAAATTCATTTTTTATGAATTAAACCTGTAGTAATACTATTTCATAACTAATAACATCTTTAACTTATAAACTTTTTTATTATGACTTTTAAGTTTTTTTTAAAATTCTCGGTGTTACACTAATACCATTAGATAATAATTAAATTAATTTTTTTCTCATTAGTTAAATCGTTATAATTAATTTTAGGCTATACATTTTAAATATTATGTTATTTTAAGTTACAAATGTATCGTTACAACATCCTTATTTTTATCTACGTTGTTTAAAACCGAGCCGTCGCTACTCATGCCCCGCCGCAGTGTACGTGTATGTTTTTACTAGTTTAATTTAAGTGGCTTATTGATCCAAGCCACAACTAGCATTTAACTTAACCGGTTGTTTTTTGTTTTTTGAACGACGGTGACTATTCAAGATGTTTATCTAAGGAAGCTTTAAACCTGTTTCTCTTAGGAAACCTTTCAAACGACTTATCACTAACCAAACCAATCCACCATCCACTAAGAAATCTAAACGTCAAAACATCATTTATATGTAACACCCTTAATTAGAAAATCAATTAATAAAACATTTAAACGTGCGAAAACATTTATCCCATAATTTTTATTATTATTATTATTTTTTTTACAACCCTCGCGTACCGCGAGGGATTAGACACCTCTCTTCGCGTACCGCGAGGGAGTGCCAAATCTCTTGCCCGGAAGTCCAGTCTCTCGCGTACCGCGGGGAGACTGAGTAAACAGAAAGTTTACCCAGCTGCCCAGTTCCAACACTTAGTCAAATTTCCAACTTTTAACATTTCAACTTGACACAAAATAATCCCCAACACTTGGGTTTTAGCTTCAAAAAATTCAAACACCATTTATGTGCACCCATAACAGAAATTCATGTATCAATTTACATCTTTTTACGGATTTTCTATTAAACCACAAAACACCATTTGCACATACGAGAATCCTCCTATCGCCATTTGGACTTGACTCGGACTACATAGGAGCTTTTCATATATGACACCACATGTAACAACCATTAGTAATGAAGATAAACATATCAAACAAGCAAATACAACTTGTTTTCACCCATTAGCCCATTTGACCTGTTTACACCCAATTTGTCACTAGGCTACTATTAACTTGCATTCCATCTTACAAGTTCCTTTCTTTTCATTAGTCAATCATATTTAACATTTTGATTACCCTTTTCCATTTCCATTATGAAACATAGGTCATAACCTCATTTCCATTATGATACTTAGATCATAACCTCATATCCATTTCCATTATAGTTCTTATACCATAACCTCATTTCTATTATGATATTTAAACCATAACCTCATTTCCATTATGATACTTAGATCATAACCTCATTTCCATTATGGTATTTAAACCATAACCTCATTTCCAGTATGATACTTAGATCATAACCTCATTTACACATATCAATTATAGTATTACAACTATAACTACATTCATTCATTTACACGTATCCATTATAGTATTACAATTATAACTACATTTATTTATTACACATACTAGTTCATTCACATTCATTTCAACAACATAGTATGCAACATAACACATATACCATCCATTATCATCAAAACTAAGTAAGTGCAAAGGCACTTACCTTTCGGGTTAGAAGATCCCGCTCCTCCTTCAAGTTTTGCAATTTGATTACCTAAACACATTCACCTAGTTTAGTAATCTAATCATACATCAAAATCACATTATAATTGGGTTTACAACCCAATTTCCCATTTCCAACCCAAATTGACCCGTTTGGGTTATTCCCATAACCAAACACCCTCTTTCAATCCAAACTCACCTACTTGAGTTTCCTTTCCAATTCCTTGACACTAATTTTTCATTCAAATTTTATCATTAGGTTAATTTGGTGTTCATTTAAGTGTCTAACACCATATAAACACTTAATCATCACTAATTCAACATTCTACCATCATAATCCAAACACCCCCAATTTTTCTCCATATGAACCCTAACTTCTCATAATCAAAATCAAAGGGTTCTAGGATGTTAATCACCATTCTTTACCTTTAGTTTAGCTAGATTATCAACAATCTAACACCAATTAACCACATGCATTCATAATTTCTGGATTTCTACAAAACCCACCATCTAACACATTCAAATGTGAAATCAATGGAAGATTACACTTACTTGATGTTTGGAAGGTGTTGTGTGAGCCAAAACCTCCACAAAACAAGCTTGCTCGATTTGGGCTTCAATCTCGTTTTCTCCTTTTTCTCTCTTGCTCAAGAACGACCCAACACCACAAGTGAGATTAATTTTGACTTCAAAGAGTCAAATATGGCAGATTTGTCATATTTACACTTTTAGCCCCTCAACTTCCATTTCATTCCAAAATTAATTAAAAACCAATATAACCCCATTACTAACTTGAAACCCACTTGTTTCAACTTATTTCTAAAATATTATTTTCACCATAATATTTATTAGAATATTTATTTATTTATAACGAAACCCGGATTTTGGTTCATTACAAATCACCTCCCCTTATTTGGGTTTCGTCCCCGAAACCCGACTTCACATAAAAAGGTTCGGATAATATTTTAGCATATCTTCCTCGGTTTCCCAAGTCATTTCCGCTCCCTTCTTATGTTTCCATCTCACCAAAACTTGGCTAATCTCTTTATTGCGCAAACGCTTCACCTTTCTATCCAAGATTGCCACTGGTTCTTCAACATAATTCAACTTTTCATACAACTCTATATCATCCAAGGGAACAAAAGTAGATTCATCCGCCAAACATGTTCGCAAATGCGACACATGAAATGTGTTATGAAGTCTACTAAGTCCCTCCGGTAGCTCCAAACGGTAAGCTACCGCACCAACCCTTGCTATCACCTTAAACGGTCCGATGAAACGTGGACTTAACTTCCCCCGTTTCCTAAACCGTATCACCCCTTTCCAAGGAGAGACTTTCAAAAGCACAAAGTCCCCCACTTGAAACTCAATCGCTTGCTTCCTATTATCCGCATAGGAGTTTTGGAGATCTTGAGCCGCCTTCAAGCGTTCCCTTATTTGGTCAATACTACCAATAGTTTCATTGACCACCTCTTTGCTTCCGAGTTCCCGTTGACCAATTTCACCCCCAACACACGGGTGTTCGACATTTCCTCCCATACAATGCCTCAAAAGGCGGCATACTAATACTAGAATGGTAGCTATTGTTGTACGAAAATTCCGCCAACGGTAAATGGTCGTCCCAACTACCCCCAAAATCCAATGCACACACTCGCAACATATCCTCGAGCGTTTGAATCGTCCACTCGCTTTGACCATCCGTTTGTGGATGATAAGCGGTGCTAAGATTTAATCTAGTCTCCATATCCTCATGGAATTTCTTCCAAAAATGAGAAGTAAATCTCGTATCACGATCCGATATGATCGACACCGGCACACCATGACGTGACACAATTTCCTTCACATACGTTTCCGCCAACCTATCCGATGAATACGTTTTCTTTATTGGAAGGAAATGTGCACTCTTTGTCAAACGATCCACCACTACCCATATCGCATCATAAACCTTTCGAGTCTTTGGTAGTTTAGTGATCAAATCCATGGTTATGTTCTCTTATTTCCAAAGCGGTATTTTAAGCGGTTGAAGTTTTCCATATGGCTTTTGATGCTTCGCCTTAACCCTTAAGCATGTGAGACATCTTTCCACATACTTAATAATATCACGCCTCATACCCGGCCACCAAAAAAGACACCTCAAATCATAAAACATCTTTGTGGCCCCCGAATGGATAGAATATTTGGATTTATGTGCCTCGTCTAAAATAGTTGTCAAAACACTTGACAACCTAGGAATCCAAATTATATCAAAGCATGTCTTTAACCCCGAGCTATTTTCCCCAAGCTTATCAACATAAGCAACCATCCTTTCATTCTTCAAATCACCACCAAGTGCTAATACTTGGGCCTCCCGGATTTCATCAATAAGAGATGATGAAATTGTCATCTTAAATGACTTCACCTTGATAGGTGTATGGCTCGTCTTCCGACTAAGAGCATCCGCCACTACATTCACTTTACCCGGATGGTAAAGTATCTCACAATCATAATCTTTGACCAATTCAAGCCACCGCCTTTGCCTCATATTGAGGTCCTTTTGGTCAAAGAAATACTTGAGACTTTTGTGATCCGTGTAGATCGTACACTTAGCCCCATACAAGTAATGCCTCCAAATTTTGAGCGCGAATACCACGGCCACAAGCTCTATATCATGGGTAGGGTAATTCACCTCATGAGTCTTCAATTGCCTAGACGCATAGGCAATTACTTTCCCACTTTGCATCAAAACACAACCCAACCCCGAATGCGAGGCATCCGAATACACCATAAAATCTTCAGTCCCATCTGGCAAGGATAAAACAGGCGCCTTAGTCAACTTTTCTTTCAAGAGTTGAAAGGCAGGTTCTTCTTCAGAACCCCAAACAAATTTAGTCTCCTTACGCGTTAACTTCGTCATCGGCAAGGCAATCCGAGATAAGTTCTCAATAAACCGCCGATAGTAACCCGCCAATCTCAAGAAACTTCTAATCTCCGAAGGCGTCTTCGGCGAGGACCAATATTTTACCGCCACTATCTTGGATGGGCATTTCAAAAATGCGCACTTCGAAAATTTAGCATAAAGCTTCTCCCTTTGTAACACTTCAAGAATTTCACGAAGATGAAAAGCATGATCACTTTCACTCCGTGAATAGATGAGAAGATAATCTATAAACACAATAACTGAATGGTCTAGAAACGGTCTACACACCCGGTTCATAAGATCCATGAAAACCGCTAGTGCGTTGGTTAAGCCGAAAGGCATAACAGTAAACTCGTGACCGTAACGAGTGCGAAAAGCATTCTTATGAACGTCGTCTTCTTTCACCATCAATTAATGGTACACGGATCTCAAGTCAATCTTAGAGAACCATGAAGCCCCTTGCAACTGATCGAAGAGGTCTTCAATCCGAGGTACCGGGTACCTATTCTTCACTGTCAACTTATTCAACTCCCGATAATCCATACACATTCTCATGCTTCCGTCCTTTTTTTAACGAAAAGAACGGGTGCACCGCAAGGGGAAACACTTGGGCGTATGAAACCTTTATCAAGTAGTTCTTGCAATTGCTCCATTAACTCTTTCATCTCCGGCGGTGCTAACCTATAAGGTTCTTTGGCTACCGGCTTAGCACTCGGTATCAAATTATTCCCAAACTCCACTTTCGGTAACTCATCTGGAAACACGTCCTCAGACGTGTAACATCTGCGATTTTCATGTTTAACTTATCATGTACTAGACTTATTTAATCAATGCAAATCATTTTGAATTCTTTTCACTGGGATTATTTCCATACGACATACTTGTTTATCATACGTGATCTACTACTTGTTACCCATCATAACCCGTTAACATACTTGGATTATGTTTTGCATGCTTATTGATGGCCTAATCATGAATTTGGCCCATTTTAGGCCCAACAGGCCCATCATAACCCGTTAACAATCATGCAAACGTCAAAATGTTAAATTAAATTTGTTATACCTTGTAACACTTGAAACGTTCAACAAAAGCTTGTAAATCTATGTATTGCGCCTTCGCAGCTTGTTATGCCCTAGAAAACCCGTTTTCTCGCCCGCCGATCGTCAATTACCGTACGCGACTAACATAACCTTAACTTAAATATTTTTAGCTAAGCATACTAATTTTTTTATGATAATCAACTTTCATGTTGAAAACATTTGCCAATTTCTCTTAGAAATGCTTAAAATCGTGATATTCGAATGCGCGCTCAACCGGGCCAAGCTAGGACCCAACCCACTACCTCTTGGACCTAGCCCAAGCAAGGAATTGCAAAAAAACCAGCCCCATTTAAGCTAAAATTCACAGATTTGAGCCCCCCTTAAACCCCAAAGTGTTTTCCAAGACATTCCATTTTTACAACCCTTAATCCTCAACTATAAATACAAGGCCTTGTACAACCCTTTTTCTTTTGTAATTTTTAAGCAAGAGAAGCCCTCTCCCTCCCCCTTGAAGTTTTTGAAAACCTCCTAAAGGTTCTAGGAGTTTGAAGATCAAAGCAAGTAAGCATACTCTCCTATTTTCAATAATTTTTCTTCTTTTGTTCAATTATTCTTCATCCCCTCAATCCTTTTCTATTTTCTATACATGATCACGTGAACCCTCAGCCTTATAAACCCTCTAATAATCTTAAATAAACTAACAAATCAAGCTAACATCACCTACTAACAAACAAAGAATCCCGTTTGCAATGGCGGCTATGCCGTCGCATTCTATGAATCCTCAAGACAACTATTGCAAAAGTAGCTCTGCTAATGCTTTAGTACGTTCTTGATAACTTAAGACATGTTAATAATGATGTATTATCACTTATATGAACTCACACACTAATTTAATATAGAATCCGTTTGCTCGTGTCGGCTATGCCGATTGCATTCTGTGATTCTTCAAAAAGCTTATGTGAATATCATGGCTAGACGGTGACACGGGACGTTTTGGCTAACCGAATCTGATTATATTAAAATAAAATAATAACATTCGTCTAATTTTTTTATTTACGTGTTCGGTAACCTTAAAACCCTAAACGGTCCACTTAAGTGCAACAGTTGATTGTGGGCAGAAAATGTGCTGACTTTAACTAAGCATAACTTAATCATAATTAAACAAAAATGAGCAAACTCAAATTTCATGACGTAGTTCGTCAAATTTTCTTTTGAAGCATAATTTGCTCGTTTTCTAATTCAAACGTACGAATCCATAGTTGACAAAACGGAACAGAAACCTTTTTCAGTACCTTCTGTCTTGTTTGACTGTTTTGGCTATGATCCTAGTCTCAAACGAAAAAAACTTTCTAAATGAAACTTCTTCGGAACAATTAAACTAGTCACCTGTAAAATTTCATAATTTTTGGACATCGTTTGATATTTTTAACATGAACGTTTCTGTTCAGCTCTTATTATGTCCAAATCTGAAAATTTACAACATTAACAATTATATATTCAATCCTCTATTTCTCGCATCCGTTAACATTCTAACTTCCGATAAACGTCATCCAAAACCCAAATTAACTATATCATGATCTTTTAGGGCGTTGATCTAAATCATAGAACTCTCGATCTTTGCGAGTCAATCACCTCTCAACAAAAGTGAGTTTACATAGCCCCTTTTTACATTTTGCATTTTTGGGGTGAAACATGATTACACTTTGAAATTCTTTGCAATTACTCATATACAATTCACTAATATGATGCTATGTGTTATTTGTGATTTATGCTTGAATGCTATGAGTTAAGACTACATATACATGACATTAGTATAATCATTAACTCAGTACAAGCCAACGGTTAACATTGATAGATCTATTGTGTCTGACAAACCCACCCGGGTGGTGTTTGTTACCAACTTTACATTAGGGTAACCTGCATGTTATGCCCCAGTCAAAAGGTTTGATTGTACACTTAGTTTAACTATAGATTCTCCATAAATGGCTTATATACCATGTATCGTATGAATTGTATAAAAAAACTTTATTTTATTTGTGGTGTCAAAACCTATGTATGTTCGCCAACTTTTTAGTTGACCTCGTTTTCATCATGTTTCAGGTACTAATGTTTGAGATTAAGATCAAGTTGCTTCACTTAAGTTTGAAGACTTAGTAGTTAAATTTAATGAACTTATTTATGTAATTTTCGTTCTTGTATTGTTGGATTTGATGTTTTAATTTATGAAATGAAATTGGTTGTTTAAATATTACAACTTTAGTAAACCTTAGACTTCATGACTTATTAGGATTCGTTTAAATAATAAATTCAAAACAATAATACCTATACCCTTACCCTAAACCTCAATCCTTCTTCAATGTCATCATCATCATAGCATGTGGAACGTCGTATTCACAGGCATACGTTTATTAACTTTCTTTTTACACCTCGTTAGGGTTTTAAACTTTGTTAACTAGTAGAGGACATGTGCAATCTGGAAGGGTGACACTTGTATTCTGGGTTTTCTGTCTAGGAAAGCATTTCATATAAATCTCAATCAACCGAGGGATCCGTATGCTTTCATGGGAATTCTCGGGATGAGTGTTTACTTATAGCCTAAAGCATATCTCTTTGAAGGTTATATAAGTTTATTAACCCTAATATGTCATAGTATTCAAGTGGTATTATCACCATTTGAGTGCAATCCAAACTATAAATACTTATGTTTTTATTATCCTTTGTTTTAATCCAAGAAATTCTCATACGTCTCTCCCTATTTTGTTTAAATCTGTAGCATGCCTCCCCGTCGTGCCAACGAGACCAACAACAACAACAATGACCTTGCTGCTCTTCTCGCTCATCTTGTGAGCCAACTCACCCAGGCTAATAACAACAACAATGGTGGCACTAGTGGCAATGCTAATGGTGGTGGTGGTGGTGCCAACCCACCCCCATGTACTTTCAAGCACTTTAACTCATGCAACTCCACCAAGTTCTATGGCACTGAAGGAGCCACGGGTCTTTTGCAATGGTTTGAGAGCATTTAAAGCACCTTCCTCAACAGTGACTGCCCTGACAATCTCCGGGTTCGCTATGCCACCAACGTCTTTCAAAAACGAGCGCTCACTTGGTGGAATGGTGAAAAAAGGAATCGGGGTATAGACGTGGCAATGGCCTTGCCATGGGATGAAGTCAAAAGGCTCATGACCGAAGAATTTTGTCCTCACAATGAAATGTAGAAACTGGAGGCTAAGTTCTGGGATCTTACCTAAGACAGTGGAGAAAGTTTAGCCTACAAAACTCGTTTCCATGAGCTAAGTCTTCTGGTACCTCACATGGTCACACCATTGAATCAGGGTATTGAAAAATACATCGGTGGTCTGCCTATGAAAATTCAAGATACCGTTCTAGGGAGAAACCTAGCTACTCTTGAAGACGCCATCCGCCTATCCGCCACGTTAACCGATAATCACCTGAAGGCGGGTACGTTGACAAGAAAGGGTGCCAAGAAAGTCACAGACACGGAAACACCTTCTGAGCCCCTAAAGGGACTAATCCCGAACCTTTCTTCAACAAGAAGAAGCGAAAGGCTAAAAATTTTGCTTTTGTCACTCCAGCTGCCCCAGTCAATCAGGTTGCTCCTATGACTCAGAACCTAGTTAAGAAGCAATATGTGGGCAGCAACCCTTTGTGCAACACGTGCAATTACCATCACTTCCCAAACCTACCATGCCGAATATGTGCCAGCTGTGGTAGATATGAGCATTTAGCCAACACCTGCAGAGTCAAACCACCTGGTAATCCGGTCATCCAGGGAAACAAAGCTAATCAAGCGGTTCCAACTATCACTAATGGGAATGCTTGCTTTGAATGTGGTAATCCAAACCACTTTCGAGACCGATGCCCAAGACTTGTCAATGCTAAGAAAGGTAGAGCACGTGGGCGTGCTTTCAACATAAATGCTAATGAAGCTTAGACCAGCAATGATGTGGTCAACGGTACGTTCCTCGTTAATAACCAATATGCTTCCATACTATTTGATACCGGTGCCGATAAGAGTTTTGTATCACCTGATTTTGAACCTTTACTTGCTAAAATACGAACTAAGTTAGAGAAAACATTTACCGTCGAAGTAGCGGATGGAAACCCCATCATCATTGACTCCATTATCCGCGACTGTTTCGTCGAACTTAATGAACATTCTTTCCCCGTCAACCTCATACCTATGCAATTGGGAAGCTTTGACATCGTCATAGGAATGGATTGGCTATCCAGTCATCATGCCGAGGTCATTTGTTACGAGAAGTGCATCCAAATTCCTCTCCCCTCGGGCGATACATTAAAAGTCTTTGGTGAGAAACCATGTAATGGACTTAAGCTCATGCCATGCACTACGACCCGAAAGTACTTATGAAAGAAGTATGTGGCCTTTTTAGCCCATGTTGTTCAAAAGAAGGACAAGAGAGGAGTATTCAAGACATTCCCATCATTCGAGATTTCCCCGAAGTGTTTCCTGAAGATCTATCTGGTCTTCCACCTGTTCGTCAAGTAGAGTTTCGTATCGATCTTGTACTCGAAGCTAATACTGTGGCTAAAGCTCCATACCGTCTAGCACCTTCTGAAATGCAAGAACTCGTAAGTCAGCTTCAAGAACTTTCCGATAAAGGTTTCATTCGTCCCGGTCATTCACCATGGGGTGCACCCGTCCTATTCGTGAAGAAGAAAGATGGCTCATTCCGGATGTGTATTGACTACCGTGAACTCAACAAACTTACCATCAAGAATCGTTATCATTTGCCTAGGATTGATGATCTCTTTGATCAACTCCAAGGTTCCATCTACTTCTCGAAGATTGATCTTCGGTCCGGATATCACCAACTTCGTGTGCAAGAGGAGGATATTCCAAAGACTACCTTTCGTACAAGATATGGTCACTACGAATTTATGGTTATGCCTTTTGGGTTGACCAATGCACCCGCGGTTTTCATGGACTTCATGAACCGTTTATGCAAGCCGTACCTAGACAAATTCGTAATCGTTTTCATTGATGACATGTTGATCTACTCCAAGACTAAATCAGATCATGAACAACACCTTAGGTTGGTTTTAGACCTTTTAAGAAAAGACCAAGTATATACCATATTCTCCAAATGTGAATTTTGGCTAAAAGAAGTTCAAATCTTGGGTCATATTGTCAACGAAAAGGGGATTCATGTTGATCCTGCTAAAATTGAAGCCGTTAAGAATTGGAGTGCCCCAAAAACTCATACCGAAGTTCGTTCATTTCTTGGTCTTGCGGGTTATTACCGCCGTTTCATCTCAAACTTCTCCAAGATTGCTGTCCCTCTCACTGCCTTGACCCACAAGGGTAAACCTTATGAGTGGGGACCAAATCAAGAGGAAGCCTTCCAACTCCTCAAGCAAAAGTTGTGCAATGCTCCTATTCTCACTCTTCCTGATGGCAATGATGACCTAGTTGTCTACTGTGATGCATCAAATCAAGGTCTCGGCTGTGTTCTCATGCAACGAGGCAAGGTGATCGCTTATGCATCAAGACATCTCAAAATTCATGAAAAGAATTATACGACTCACGATCTTGAGTTGGGTGCGGTTTTCTTCGCGTTAAAGATTTGTAGACATTACCTCAATGGCACGAAATGTGTGGTGTTCACCGACCACAAAAGTCTCCAACACATCTTCAATCAAAAGGAACTCAACATGAGGCAACGACGTTGTGTCGAACTCCTTAACGACTATGACTGCGAGATTCGTTACCATCCCGGTAAAGCGAATGTTGTGGCCGATGCCTTGAGTCGTAAGGACCACGTTATGCTTCATTGTGTCAGAATTCAAACCGATATTCAAAATCGCATTCTAGAAGCTCAACACGTCTCGGTCACCGAGGGTAACATGTATGATGAAATGTCGTGTGGTGTTGAACTCCTATTAGAAACCAAACCCAATGGCTTACTCTATTACTTGAATCGTATCTGGTCCCCGATCGTGATGACCTTCGCGCAGTCCTTATGAACGAGGCACACAAAACCCGTTATTCTGTCCATCCCGGGGCAGATAAAATGTACAAAGGTCTTCACCAGCAATATTGGTGGCTCGGTATGAAGAAAGACATTGCACTTTATGTTGCAAAATGTCTAACTTACTCCAAAGTCAAAGCTGAACACCGGTCTGCTTGAACAACCGGAAGTTCCAGTGTGGAAGGGGAGAATTTAGCCATGGATTTCATCACAAAACTCCCTCGCACGTCTAGTGGCTATGATAGCATTTGGGTAATCATTGATCGTCTCACTAAATCTGCCCACTTCTTGCCCATCGACTATCAGGTCGAGAAATTGGCCCGAATCTTCATTGACGAAATTGTGAGTCGTCACGGGGTTCCACTTAACATAATCTCTGATAGGGATGCTCGTTTCACCTCCCTCTTTTGGCAATCTCTCCAAACTGCTCTTGGTACACGCTTGGATTTGAGCACGACTTACCATCCCCAAACTGATGGTCAGACCAAGCGAACAATCCAAACTCTTGAGGACATGCTTAGAGCTTGTGTTATTGATTTTGGTGGCAATTGGGATTCACATCTATCCCTTATTGAGTTCTCTTACAATAATAGCTACCACACAAGCATCAACATGGCTCCATTTGAAGCCATCTATGGTCGGAAGTGTCGTTCTCCTATTTGTTGGAACGAGGTTGGTGAAGCACGAATCATCGGTCCCGAATTAATCCAAGAAACTTCTGACAAGAGCATTCAAATCCGTAACAACATTCAAGTAGCGAGGAGTCGGCAAAAGAGCTATGCCGACAAGACACGTAAACCCTTGGAATTTCAAATCGGTGATCTTGTACTTCTAAAGGTATCTCCTTGGAAGGGGGTGATCCGTTTTGGGAAGAAGGACAAACTAGCACCTCGCTATGTCAGTCCATTCAAGATCCTTGAAAGGATTGGGAAAGTGGCTTACAAACTCGAGTTACCTCCATCACTTGGTAATGTAAATCCTACTTTTCATGTGTCCAACCTAAAGAAATGTCTTGCTGATGAGAACCTCCATATAACTCTTGACGATGTACACATTGATGACACGATGCACTTTGTTGAGAAACCTGTGGAGATTATGGATCGTGAGATAAAGCAACTTAAGCGAAGCCGTATTCCTATTGTCAAAGTTCGTTGGAACTCAAAACGTGGTCCTGAGTTCACCTGGGAACGTGAAGACCAGATGAAACTCAAGTACCCTCATCTCTTTCAAGACCCTACAACCTCTACTACTTGAATTTCGGGGACGGAATTCTCTTAACTAGGGGAGACTGTAACATCTGCGATTTTCATGTTTAACTTATCGTGTACTAGACTTATTTAATCAATGAAAATCATTTTAAATGTCTTTTCACTTGGATTATTTCCATACGACATACTTGTTTATCATACGTGATCTACTACTTGTTACCCATCATAACCCGTTAACATACTTGGATTATGTTTTGCATGCTTATTGATGGCCTAATCGTGAATTGGGCGCATTTTAGGCCTAATCATGAATTGGGCCCATTTTAGGCCCAATAGGCCCATCATAACCCGTTAACAATCATGCAAATGTCAAATATGTTAAATTAAAGTTGTTATACATTGTAACACTTGAAACGTTCAACAAAAGCTTGTAAATCTATGTATTGCGCCTTCGCAGCTTGTTATGCCCTAGAAAGCCCGTTTTCTCGCCCGCCGATCGTCAATTACCGTACGCGACTAACATAACCTTAACTTAAATATTTTTAGCTAAGCATACTCATTTTTTTTATGATAATCAACTTTCATGTGGAAAACATTTGCCAATTTCTCTTAGAAATGCTTAAAATCGCGAATTTCGAATGCGCGCACTCAACCGGGCCAAGCTAGGACCCCACCCACTTCCTCTCGGACCTAGCCCAAGCAAGAAAATTGCAAAAAAACCAGCCCCATTCAAACTAAAATTCACAGATTTGAGCCCCCCCTTAAACCCTAAAGTGTTTTCCAAGAATTCCATTTTTACAACCCTTAATCCTCAACTATAAATACAAGGCCTTGGACAAGCTTTTTTATTTTGTAATTTTTAATCAAGAGAAGCCCTCTCCCTCCCCCTTGAAGTTTTCGAAAACCTCCTAAAGGTTCTAGGAGTTTGAAGATCAAAGCAAGTAAGCATACTCACCTCTTTTCAATAATTTTTCTTCTTTTGTTCAATTATTCTTCATCCCCTCAATCCTTTTCTATTTTCTATACATGATCACGTGAACCCTCAGCCTTATAAACCCTCTAATAATCTTAAATAAACTAACAAATCAAGCTAACATCACCTACTAACAAACAAAGAATCCCGTTTGCAATGGCGGCTATGACGTCGCATTCTGTGAATCCTCAAGACAAATTTTGCAAAAGTAGCTCTGCTGATGCTTTAGTATGTTCTTGATAACTTAAGACATGTTAATAATGTTGTATTATAACTTATATGAAGTCACACGCTAATTTCATATAGAATCCGCTTGCTCGTGTCGGCTATGCCGATTGCATTTTGTGATTCTTCAAAACGCTTCTGTGAATATCATGGCTAGACCGGTGAGACGAGACGTTTTGGCTAACCGAATTTGATTATATTATAATAACATAATAACATTCATCTATTTTTTTTATTTACGCATTCGGTAACCTTAAAACCCTAAACGGTCCACTTAAGTGCAACCATTGATTGTAGGCAGAAAATGTGCTGACTTTAATTAAGCATAACTTAATCATAATTAAACGAAACTGAGCAAACTCAAATTTCACGAAGTAGTTCGTCAAACTTTCTTTTGAACCATAATTCGCTCGTTTTCTAATTCAAACGTACGAATCCTTCGTAGCCAAAACGGGACAAAAACCTTTTTCAGTACCTTCTGTCTTGTTTGATTGTTTTGGCTATTATCCTAGTCTCAAACGAAAAAAACTTTCTAAATGAAACTTCTTCGGAACGATTAAACTAGTCACCTGTAAAATTCCATAATTTTTGGACATCGTTTGATATTTTTAACATGAACGTTTCTGTTCAGCTCTTATGATGTCCAAATCTGAAAATTTACAACATTAACAATTATATATTCAATCCTCTATTTCTCGCATCCGTTAACATTCTAACTTCCGATAAACGTCATCCAAAACCCAAATTAACTATATCATGATCTTTTAGGGCGTTGATCTAAATCATAGAACTCTCGATCTTTGCGAGTCAATCACCTCTCAACAAAAGTGAGTTTACATAGCCCCCTTTTACATTTTGCATTTTTGGGGTGAAACATGATTACACTTTGAAATTCTTTGCAATTACTCATATACAATTCACTAATATGATGCTATGTGTTATTTGTGCTTTATGATTGAATGCTATGACTTAAGACTACATATACATGACATTAGTACGATCATTAACTCAGTACAAGCCAACGGTTAACATTGATAGATCTATTGTGTCTGACAAACCCACCCGGGTGGTATTTGTTACCAACTTTACATTAGGGTAACCTGCATGTTATGCCCCAGTCAAAAAGTTTGATTGTACACTTAGTTTAACTATAGATTCTCTATAAATGGCTTATATACCATGTATCGTATGAATTGTATAAAAAAACATTATTTTATTTGTAGTGTCAAAACCTATGTGTGCTCGCCAACTTTTTAGTTGACCTCGTTTTCATCATGTCATGTACTAATGTTTGAGATTAAGATCAAGTTGCTTCTCTTAAGTTTGAAGACCTAGTAGGTAAATTTAATGAACTTATTTATGTAATTTCCATTCTTGTATTGTTGGATTTGATGTTTTAATTTATGAAATGAATTTGGTTGTTTAAATATTTCAACTTTAGTAAACCTTGAGCTTTTGAACAGTCTACATGTCCCACCCCGACGAATTCCGTCGTCGGTTTGGGTGTGACAAAACTGATTTACAACTGGAACATCGCGAATATCTTTCACTTTCTCAATCACATCCGCAACACAAGCCATGTATGCCTTGCACTCACGCACCATGTACTTTGTTGCCTTCACATAAGAACACAACTTTATCTTACCTTTCTTTTCACCTTCTATGTAAATGGACTCACCCGATGGGGAATCGAGTTGTATCGCTTTAGGTCCACATAGAATATTCTCTTTTTTCTTTGACAACCAATCCATCCCCACTATCACATCAAAATCCCCCATGGACATAGGAATTAAGTCAATAAGGAACGTTTCACCCCCCGCCCTTAACTTGCAATTTCTATAAATATCAAAAAATAAGAAACTCTTATCATTTGCCGCCTCAATTTCTAAGGGTTCATCTAACTTGCTACTTAGAAAGGGAGAATGCTTAACAAATTTCAAAGACACAAACGATCGACTAGCCCCCGAATAAAAAAGAACTAGTACAGGTAAAGAGTTAATCTTAAATGTACCTGACTGCCTTTGCCTCTTCAGCCGAGATGTGGAAGGCTCTACCTTTTGGCCTCGGTATATCTACCTTCTTCTCGATTCCACCTTGCTTCAAATCGGGACAATCCGCCCTATTGTGTCCGGGCTTGTAACAGTTATAACACAAGTGAATTTGGCTTGTACATTGACTAGCCATATGCCCCGGCTTCCCACATTTATAGCAATTCAAAGTCCCCTTTCTACATTCCCCGAAATGTTCTTTTCCACAAACTTTACACCCACGGGGAGAGAACTTGCTAAAGGGCTTCTTGCTAGGGCTCCCGCCCTTTATCTTCTTCACCACTTGATCCACAATCTCCCTTTTCCTCTTTTCCCCTCTAGCCTCTTGCCTCCTCAATTCCACCTCCCTTTCCCGACACCTGTTTATCAAGTCTACAAGTGTGGTAAAAGAGGAAGGAGATATGCTATCTCTGAATTCCACAGTCAGCATAGCATATAATCTGTCAATCTTCGCCTTCTCAGTCGACACCACGTCCGGACAGAACTTGGCACGATCAAAGAAAGCCCCAGCCAATTCATCTATTGACTCATTCCTTTGCCTCATGAGGAGGAACTCCTCAGTCATCCTATCCACTGCGTACTGTGGGCAATGATATTTCAGAAAGGCCGTCTTGAATTCCTCCCAAGTCATAGAGGTCACCCCCAATTCACCCCTCTCCTTTCGGAGATTTAACAACCACTATTTTGCCCTCCCCGTCAGTAGTGGCACACTAAACATCACCCTATCCTCGGGCTTACATTTGGTAGTCTCAAAATTAGACTCCATATCCACGACCCACCTGTGGCTAAGGATCGGGTCTACTTGCCCATCATACTCCTTGAGCTTAATCACCATAAATTCCTTTAAAGTACACCCTTATGGTACCCTCTCCTTTTCTTTCAAAACATCCTCGAGGGTAAGCTTAATAGCCCCTCTCATTTCTTCCATTAACAAGGATGTGGCTTACTCAAAGGCCTTGACCACCTCTTCCTTGATCATTTCTTAGATTCTCAGATCCAATGGTTCATTGTTCACTTCGTCTGTCATCCCTAAACTAAGAAATAGAACAAAATCACCTTAATACCCTTGCACAAACAATACCCTAGGTATCCATTACACTTACAATCTTATATGTTATAAGTATATATATACCTACCTATATACATACATACATACATTTATAATCACCTTCACCTAATCCTTGCATATGTTCATTGTTATATGGTTATCATAAAGACCCTTGCACATTTCGTCTTATTAATCATATTGGTCAGACATGTTTAATAATACGCTATGCCCAATTGTAATTATCATCTCCATATAACAATTCACAAAACAAGTTTCGACACACATAACAATTTGTTATTCAATTGTACATATACATATACCATATATATATATAACCACATTATCAATTCATTACTAACCTTTCATTACCGAAAGCTCCGAGTCTTAGTCCTGTCCTTCATGGATTCTCGTATCATTTCCCCCCATATCAAGAGCATCCGATTTGAGTTTGGTGCCACCCACACCAAATCCCTCAAACCATTTCTCTGATACCAAGTTGTAACACCCTTAATTGGAAAACCAATTAATAAAACATTTAAACGCGCGGAAGCATTTATCCCAGATTTTTTTTACAACCCTCACATACCGCGAGAGATTAGACACCTCCCTTCGCGTACCGCGAGGGAGTGACAAATCTCTTTCCTGGAAAACCAGTCTCTAGCGTACCTCGGGGAGACACTCAGCTGTCCAATTCCAACACTTAGTCAAATTTCCAACTTTTAACATTTCAACTTGACACAAATAATCCCCAACACTTAGGTTTTAGCTTCAAAACATTCAAACACCATTTATGTGCACCCATAACACAAATTCATGTATCAGTTTACATCTTTTTACGGATTTTCTATTAAACCCCAAAACACCATTTGCACATACGAGAATCCTCCTATCGCCATTTGGACTTGTCTCGGACTACATCGGAGCTTTTCCTACATGACACCACATGTAACAACCATTAGTAATGAAGATAAACATATCAAACAAGAAAATACAACATGTTTTCACCCATTCACCCATTTGACCCGTTTGCACCCAATTTGCCACTAGGCTACTATTAACTTGCATTCCACCTTACAAGTTCCTTTCTTTTCATTAGTCAATCATATTTAACATTTTGATTACCCTTTTCCATTTCCATTATGACACATAGGCCATAACCTCATTTCCATTATGATATTTATATCATAACCTCATATCCATTTCCATTATGGTTCTTAGACCATAACCTCATTTCCATTATGATATTTAAACCATAACCTCATTTCCATTATGATACTTAGATCATAACCTCATTTCCATTATGGTATTTAAACCATAACCTCATTTCCAATATGATACTTTGATCATAACCAAATTTACACATATCAAATATAGTATTACAACTATAACTACATTCATTCATTTACACGTATCCATTATAGTATTACAAATATAACTATATTCATTTATTTACACATACTAGTTCATTCACATTCATTTCAACAACATAGTATGCAACATAACACATATGCCATCCATTATATTCAAAACTAAGTAAGTGCAAAGGCACTTATGTTTCGGGTTAGAAGATCCCACTCCCCCTTCAAGTTTTGCAATTTGATTACCTAAACACATTCACCTAGTTTAGTAATCTAATCATACATCAAAATCACATTATAATTGGGTTTACAACCTAATTTCCCATTTTCAACCCAAACTGACCCGTTTGGGTTATTCCCATAACCAAACACCCTCTTTCAATTCAAACTCACCTACTTGAGTTTCCTTTCCAATTCCTTGACACTAATTTTTCGTTCAAATTTTATCATTAGGTTAATTTGGTGTTAATTCAAGTGTCTAACACTATATAAACACTTAATCATCACTAATTCAACATTCTACCATCATAATCCAAACACCCCCAATTTTTCTCCATATGAACCCTAACTTCTCATAATCAAAATCAAATGGTTCTAGGATGTTAATCACCATTATTTACCTTTAGTTTAGCTAGATTATCAACAATCTTACACCAATTAACCACATGCATTCATAATTTCTGGATTTCTACAAAACCCACCATCTAACACATTCAAAGGTGAAATCAATGGAAGATTACACTTACTTGATGTTTAGAAGGTGTTGTGTGAGCCAAAACCTCCACAAAACAAGCTTCAAATGCACGATTTAGGCTTCAATCTCGTTTTCTCCTTTTTCTCTCTTGCTCAAGAACGACCCAACACCACAAGTGAGATCAATTTTGACTTCAAAGAGTCAAATATGGCAGATTTGTCATATTTACACCTTTAGCCCCTCAACTTCCATTTCATCAATTTCATTCCAAAATTAGTTAAAAACCAATATAACCCCATTATTAACTTGAAACCCACTTGTTTCAACTTATTTCTAAAATATTATTTTCACCATAATATTTATTAGAATATTTATTTATTTATAACGAAACCCGAATTTTGGTTCGTTATATTATAGGTCAAGTATTTGATTACATTTTCAATGCATGAGAGACACGTATAAGGAGTTGGCTATATCTAATATATATTCTTGAAGGTTAGGTGGTATTAGAATTCTAAAAAAAAACCTAATGCAATCTTTTTAGTCCGAAAAATGTTGCATTAGGTGAAGTTGGATTTGACCTAATGTAACCTTTTTTTGTTACAGATGCAACTGTTTTTTTTTCAAATGCAACCCTTTTAGGATGTAACTATTTGAACAAAAAAAGTTACCTTATGTAACAAAAAGTATTAGATCTAATGCAAATTTACCTAATACAACGTTTTTCTGACAAAAAAAAAAGTTGCATTGACTCATTTTTTTGTAAAAGAATTGTTGTTTAAATTATCTCACATAAAAATTAAAACATAAAAAGGAAAAGTTTATAAATTTTAAGTGAAGGAATTGTTTTAATAAAGTTAATACTATAAACATAAACACAAAAATGTGTATAGTTTTTTTACTTCTCCAAATTTAGTGGAGTGCCTATCCAATTAATGATAACACAAATCCACATTTTCATGTAACTTCGTTGTTGTGAACGTAAAATAAGTAGGGTGAGTAAGATACGTGTTTAGAACCGAATATTATAAAAAAATGTATCTGATATGAGATTACCCGTTTATGCAATTAAGGGTACGTGTTACGAGTTTCATAAAAATCAACAAGCCAGGTCGGGTACATTTTCACGTAAAATAATATTAAAGTGAGAATGAATCAAAATTAGGGGTAAACAAAAAACGGGTTTAGAACCGTATACCCTTAAAACAAACCTTACCCGACCCGTGATTGCTCACTCCTAGTACATGAAATCATTTAATAAAAACTAGACTACCTTTATGTTTACCTAAATTATGAAATGGATCCTTTAAAATTTTAAATTTCACTCATTCTCCTTTATTTGAAAAGTTCTTCTTTTTTGTTTTTTTTTCTCTAACCGACGTTAAGTTTTCAAGTAAAGAACAATAAAAGTAAAAAAATTTAAAGGACCTATTTTATAATTTAAAGAAACATAAAGGATAAATATTATAATTTAGTTTAAAAACAACAATATTTAAAAAAACTTTTAAATTAGAAAATTTGGTTGACTCCAAGTCAATTTCATACCACTCGCTACATTTTCCAAACCCCAACAACCCAATAAAATAATACGTTGCCACTTTTAACCCAATAATAAAATGTTCTGATACTATAAAATAATTTGAATAATACACTACTTTCTAAAAACAATACTTTAATAATGATAATACGAATCACAAAGACTTACGTGGAGTGGTAGTCTTATGACTTTCTAAATAAAAATCATGCGTTCTACTCTCGCTTAGGACAAATTGTTTCAGGTTGAGCCAAAGAGTTTTTTCAGTTGTGAGTTTCGTCTCGGGTTCGAATCCGCTGCGGTTACAACCAATTGGGAAAGACATGTATAACTCACAGGAACACCCGAACTACTCCTGAATAAAGTAGGGGTTTAACAAACTCGCCTTAAAAAAAATAATGATACTATGAAAATAAAATATGTATTTCTTTTCTTTCTTTCATGGGTACCCATCTGTGTGCATAGTCTCCAATATAAATAAACCCCACCTTCACATGCTTCTCATCCCACATTCAAAGCATTGACTTTACATCAACTCTCACTTCTAGCTAGCAATGACAAAGATGTTTGTTAAGGTGTCATGCATGGTGGTGTTCCTGGTGGCGTTGCTAACGGTGACTGTGCCGGAGGTGGAGGCGGTGACATGTGGTGAGGTTGTGGCCGCTGTGGCACCATGCCTTGGGTACCTACGGAACGGTGGGACCCCGCCACCGGTTTGTTGTAGTGGGATTAAAACAGGGCTTAGGACTAAGGTGAAAACCACGGCTGACCGTAGGGCCATTTGTACCTGTTTGAAGAGTGCTTCTTCGTCTTACCGCGGTGTTAACGGCGTCTACGCCGCTACTCTCCTCGGAAAATGTGGTGTTAACTTTCCGTACAAGATCAGCCCCTCCACGGAATGCAACAGGTATAGCTTAACATGATTTATGCCGCATTGAAGATGGAAAATAAATACATTCATATATTTAAAATTTTACAAAAGTAACATCTTTATAATATTTACGAAAATATGCTAATTAATGCGAGTTTTTTTTATATAAAAGTTAAAAATTAAGTTATTTCTTTTTAGAAAAAATACATTTTTTGTACTTTTTAGACAAGTTTATATAAATCAAATTTTCACAAATTACTGGATTTTTATACCATTTCTAATTTTAACAAACTAATTTGTTTGATTTTTGTAATATGTTCGAATTACGTGTTTGGACTTTGGGTGTTTGAATGTTATCTCCCACCGTACCATCAAAACACTTTTGATATTGGTTATCTATACATACTAATAAATAAAGGTTTAGGGTGACACATGTCACTCTCTCATTCATTCTTAAGTTTTTTTCCCGTCTCTCTCTCCTATTAATTATACAAATCTATTTAATTATTTTTTCTCTCTCCTATTAAATAATAATGAGATCTATAACTTTTTTTATAAAACGTTTTTCATTAATATGTAATACGTAAATTTTTATTACTAAGTATATACAACATTGTATTTATTTAACACGTGTAATACACCGGATTTCTAAAGTTTAATATGAATTAACATTTATCAGTTACAGAAAAAAAAGTTAACACTCAGCTAAAAAAATGTTTTAAAAATTAAATTAACATAATTTATAATTGTCACGTGAAATTTTATTAAACTCGTGTAATACACGGATTTTTAAAAACATAAATTTTTTTTATTACTACGTATATAACATTACATTTATGATATTCTAACCTAGTGAATAATAAAAAAAGATTTTTTATTCGCTTTTGTCACAAACTTCTTTGTATCATATTAAATCGGGTCACCAAAATATTATTCATGAGCATTGAAATATATTATTAATGTAATGCTCCTCCATCTTCCTTGTTGTGCATATTGTGTGTGTGCTTGTTGTGTATATTTAATAAGCCTAATGCAATAATATAATCATAAGGTTTTAAGATCTTGAAGGTACTATGTAATATTTCGTCTTTATTTTTCATATATCTCTATTTAATTTTCTAATTAATTCTTATTATTTTTCTTCAATAGGATCCAGTAAAGAGGAGATGATAAAAACAAAAGTTTAACCACGATGCATGTTATGCCACGTCAATAAAGTCATAGTTCACTTATGAACTAAGACCAAAAACTACTCTATAATTTGGTGTATTTGTAACTTATTATCCATGATTTGAATTTTTGAAATATTGTACCATCTGATATGAAATAAACAAATATTTGAGTAATTAATAAATTATAATGAATAGAGTTCTATATATAATGTTGATTAATTAGTCTAACCCTTACTTGTACAAATCTCGTTAAGAAATACTAAGATGGTTATACACTGGTAGAAAAATGATTTTTTAGACGCGGTTGAAAATGTAAAATAAGAAAAGTGATTTTGTCCAAACTGCGTCTAAAAATGCATAAAGAATACTCAAGTATTGGGTGTTCTTAATGTGAAGTAAGTCTTAGAAATCTTGCTCCCTAAACGAGTTTGGTTAGAGCCTAGTTGTCACTAATGAAACCTAATTCGCTAAAACCATTGGCTCTGATAACAATATGTCACACACCCAAATTTATTTACTTAATAAATAAATAAAGGTCGCAACGATTGGTAACATTACACAACAGCGGAAGCTAAAATACAAATTTCTAAGTATCGAACATCTTTACAATTACTAACATGAAGTAAAACAATGATCTAAATACACCTAGATCAAAAATAGACTTGAGGTTTGACAATTTGTTTCTTCAGCTTCTATGGTTTAATCCAAAGAGCTAGCCTATTTCAACCGTGCCATAGCTACGTGTTACCTGAGAAACATACTTAAAAATGTCAACACAAAGGTTGGTGAGTTCACAGATCTGATTGTTGTAATGTAAAGCGATTTTCCTTGAAAACATTGATATCGTGTACGTGTTCAAAATATAAAACCGTTTTCCTTAAGTATTTAAAAACCTAGCAAGTCATTTCAACCCTCTTCAATTCCATGCAGATTTCGTATACTATTAATTTAAGTCTATAAAATAGATTTTATTAATTTAAGCAACCTATATAAATAAATTTCTACTTATAATAAAAGTGATCAACTGTAATAGAGAAAACTTGTATTAGAGCCCTGTATAATTTCATGTGTTGCGTTAATCTTGCTACATAATCATCAGTACGCTCAAGCTTTTCATTTTCTTCCTTGTAACAAATAACTCTCTAGTAACAATCTTTTGATTCAAATGCCCCATGGAGAAACAAATTTTTTTATTCATTTGATAATATCATTCTTAGTCACCTTTTGTAAAATATTATACTTATCCATTAGAAAAAAAAGATAAAAAAATTTAAAAAGTGCAAGAGTCGGCCGGAAAAGATGTCGAACGAGCTTTTGGTGTTTTAATGTATTTCTAGATCTAATGCCAAGAAGAAGACAAAAGTGAATACAATGGAGGTAATCAAGTTGATGGGTTAAATATCAATGTTTTGAGACCGGACCGGCCAGTCGACTGATTCAACCGGGATTCGGTGCCTAAGATGGTCCAGTTATGGGTTGTTGAGCCGCTCTTGAATGGGTCGACCGATTAGAGCGCTCGGCGGTCGGATTAGTTAGCCGACGAGAATGGTAGGGCCGGATCTTGTAAAGAAATGATGTAGAATGAAGATGAAAGGGATGGAGATGAAGGCTTCAATCGAGCCATCCTCATTTTTCGATGGTGGGACAACATTCCCCCATCCCCATCTCAACCCTAATATTAAATTCTAATGATGTAAAGTTTTTCAGGTTTGTGTGTGATTTCTCCTATATAGGAGTATGACAATGCACGACGGGCCCTTTTCATCCCAAATGGGCCCAAGAAACTTAATATATGCTCACTTAAATAACTAAATAATTATTTAATATATTTTTCAAACTAAAAAATAATATATATATATATATATATATATATATATATATATATATATATACGGTGAGGTTCAAATGCTAACCAATATTTATGTGATAACCACTCTTAAACATAGTGTCACTCATATGTAACAATTATCATTATGTTAATGTTACATATATGTAAACACTATGTGTCACGTATATGTAACATTATTTTGTACGTATACGTAAGACTCATCATTTTTGTTTTACGTTCAAAATATTTATTCAAGATACTTAAATACTATTTTAACAATTAAAAGATAAAATAATTTATAAATTATGTGATTGTTTTATAGTGATTAGCACGGTTATCACATAAAAAGCTAGTTAGTATTTGAACACTTCCATATATACATATTATGTTATATATGAAATTGTACTAATTATTTATACTATATAATAAACTAGCTTAGATCCCGTGTACTACACACGGGCGGAAAAATATTAACACATAAATTTAAATTCTTAAATCTTTATGTATATATATTTTACAGATGTAAATGTATTACATATATTAAGGATAGAAAACAAAAATCAAAATATGTAAAAATTAATATATAATTGGATTTCCAAAATACGTTAATTATTCTTTAATGTAATATATATTTTTAAAGAAAATACTAATTTTTATATAAATAAATCTCTTGACATATTTTGACGAATATATGTGTTAACAGATTATATTGTATTCAATGGGTTTATTCAACCCGTATAAAACATGAGTTTTTAATAAATACATTTTTATTACTTAATATATAATATTATATTTATTCAACAAATATAATATACATAATTTTAACCTACTAATATTATATAGATAGTTTGAATCTAATATCATTTATTAACATCTACAACTTTTAATTTATTCTTACATCTACATATCTCAGATTTATTTTACTATTGGGACACCAACCGCTTGGCTCTCAAAACATCTATTATATATGCTCACTTAAATAACTAAATAATTATTTAATATATTTTTTAAACTAAAAAATAATATATATATATACGGTGAGGTTCAAATGCTAACCAATATTTATGTGATAACCACTCTTAAACATAGTGTTACTCATATGTAACAATTATCATTATGTTAATGTTACATATATGTAAACACTATGTGTCACGTATATGTAACATTATTTTGTACGTATACGTAAGACTCATCATTTTTGTTTTACGTTCAAAATATTTATTCAAGATACTTAAATACTATTTTAACAATTAAAAGATAAAATAATTTATAAATTATGTGATTGTTTTATAGTGGTTAGCACGGTTATCACATAAAAAGCTAGTTAGTATTTGAATACTTCCATATATACATATTATGTTATATATGAAATTGTACTAATTATTTATACTATATAATAAACTAGCTTAGATCCCGTGTACTACACACGGGCGGAAAAATATTAACACATAAATTTAAATTCTTAAATCTTTATGTATATATATTTTACAGATGTAAATGTATTACATATATTAAGGATAGAAAACAAAAATCAAAATATGTAAAAATTAATATATAATTGGATTTCCAAAATATGTTAATTATTCTTTAATGTAATATATATTTTTAAAGAAAATACTAATTTTTATATAAATAAATCTCTTGACATATTTTGACGAATATATGTGTTAACAGATTATATTGTATTCAATGGGTTTATTCAACTCGTATAAAACATGAGTTTTTAATAAATACATTTTTATTACTTAATATATAATATTATATTTATTCAACAAATATAATATACATAATTTTAACCTACTAATATTATATAGATAGTTTGAATCTAATATCATTTATTAACATCTACAACTTTTAATTTATTCTTACATCTACATATCTCAGATTTATTTTACTATTGGGACACCAACCGCTTGGCTCTCAAAACATCTATTATATATGCTCACTTAAATAACTAAATAATTATTTAATATATTTTTTAAACTAAAAAATAATATATATATATATATATATATATATATATATACGGTGAGGTTCAAATGCTAACCAATATTTATGTGATAACCACTCTTAAACATAGTGTTACTCATATGTAACAATTATCATTATGTTAATGTTACATATATGTAAACACTATGTGTCACGTATATGTAACATTATTTTGTACGTATATGTAAGACTCATCATTTTTGTTTTACGTTCAAAATATTTATTCAAGATATTTAAATACTATTTTAACAATTAAAAGATAAAATAATTTATAAATTATGTGATTGTTTTATAGTGGTTAGCACGGTTATCACATAAAAAGGTAGTTAGTATTTGAACACTTCCATATATACATATTATGTTATATATGAAATTGTACTAATTATTTATACTATATAATAAACTAGCTTAGATCCCGTGTACTACACACGGGCGGAAAAATATTAACACATAAATTTAAATTCTTAAATCTTTATGTATATATATTTTACAGATGTAAATGTATTACATATATTAAGGATAGAAAACAAAAATCAAAATATGTAAAAATTAATATATAATTGGATTTCCAAAATACGTTAATTATTCTTTAATGTAATATATATTTTTAAAGAAAATACTAATTTTTATATAAATAAATCTCTTGACATATTTTGACGAATATATGTGTTAACAGATTATATTGTATTCAATGGGTTTATTCAACCCGTATAAAACATGAGTTTTTAATAAATACATTTTTATTACTTAATATATAATATTATATTTATTCAACAAATATAATATACATAATTTTAACCTACTAATATTATATAGATAGTTTGAATCTAATATCATTTATTAACATCTACAACTTTTAATTTATTCTTACATCTACATATCTCAGATTTATTTTACTATTGGGACACCAACCGCTTGGCTCTCAAAACATCTATTAATGCCATATAATATCAAAGAGTGTCATGATATTCTAGATATCAATAATATTTTTTTATCTCAATGGGACATTTAGATAATAAAGGTCACCAATGATAGCTTTGGAGATAAACAATGGAATGTGAAAAGGTGAGGTAATATGTGGCTTTAGGCTTGTGTTTGGAGGCCTCTGAATTACAGGGGACCTGCAAATTAAAAAAAATAATAATTATATATATGTAGTTTAATCTAAGTTTTATTTATTTATTTTGAGTCTAAAAAAACTCAATCATACTTTAACAAAAAGATTTTGAGCCCAATTTGTTTTAATATATGCAGAGTACAATCCTAGTTCAATGAACCATTTTTTGCTCACTCACAAAAAATCTTAGATTTGCCACTATTTATTACCATGACAATTGAAAAAAGGCCTCGAAGTTCTACTTCGCCTTGGACCCCTAAAATGGTTGAGTCAGCCTTACGTAGTGACAGGAAATGAGGAACTATGCATATGCTAAAGTGACAACCGACCTAACAAACACACTTTTTGAAGATGTAGGCATGTCTAATCGGTGGTGGTAGTGTTCGTGGGTTTGGAACAGTGGAGGCCGTAGTGACGGTGGCGATCGAGATAATGGGCGTTGAGGTGCTGGCGATGCTAACAAAAACAATGGTGGTGGTGGGGGGTATTGAAGGTTGCAACCCTTTATTTGAATTCCTACGTGATATGTTTTATTAACAACAAAAACTTTTATAAAATGGGTGATGGATAGATAGAGCTAACCAAACATGAACAAAGTTACATCATAAGTAAAGGAGTTTTCAACCACTTGGTCTATGAAAGTTTAATTTTTCTTTTGACTTCTTATCCACAAAAAAGAAAAATGGGAAATCGAATTGAATATTTGCTCCATCTTCAAATCAGTCACCTTGAATATAGCTTCACTACGAGCCTTCCAGATCATCCATCAATACGTGAAAATAATACCTTCAACCACCTGTTTTTTAGACTTGGAAATATTTAATGAATCTATCCAAATGCCCATATTAGTCAGCTTCACAACTCTAAGACCAACAATGCTTAACCAAATCACTATAGAACTCTACGCGCTAGTTCCTATATGGTAAGTTCCCAATAGATGTCCCATATTTTCAATCTCATTGGCGCAAAAGGGATACATTACAAAGGTTCACCCGAGTCATTCTAATTCCAATTCACTTATGCGCCGAATCAAACATATTATTATCTATTAAATTTAATATTCTATTTTTAATAAATTATATAAATCAAACCGGTAAGGGATATAATTTAAATAACGTGAATTGCAAAGCCTATAACAATTTCTTTTAGGGGGTGTTTGGTTCGCGGAATTTGTTGGAAATTGAATTGAAATTTTAAGAAATTGGATTTAGAATTGTATTTTGTTAAAAGGATTTGAAATTTTAAGGAATTGAAATCTATTAAAGGAATTTGAATTCCTAATCCATTTGATTGACAAAACAATCATTAAGGAATTTGTTTTGAAATTGTATTTTTATAATGTAAAAAAAAACCCTAAAAAAGAAAGATAAAGAAAAATATAAAAAAATAATAAAATAAAAAATAATTAAAAACTAAAAAAACCAATATGTTTATTTCGTTCGCCTCTTTTCATAAAAAAAACTCCAAAAAATAGTCGAATTTTCGTTTGCGGTCGACAGCGGTAGACGGATTCGGATGTGGCGGTTGGCGGAGGTGCCGAAGGAGGAGAGCGGCGGTGGGGATGGTCGGGGTGAAGGTGGTGGTCGGTGGTAGCGGTGGGGTTGGCGGAAGTGGTCGCAACGGTCGGTGTCGGAGGCGGTTGGCGGAGGTGGCAAGGGCGGTGAGCGGCGGTGGGGATGGTCGGGGCAAAGGTGGTGGTCGGTGGCGGCGGTGGGGTTGTCGGAAGTGGTTGCAACGGTCGGGGTCGAAGGCGGCTGTTGGCGGAGGTGGGAAGGGCCGAGAGCGGCGGTGGGGAGGGTCGGGGTGGTGGCGGCGGGAATCGGGGCGACAGTGGTGGCGGCGGGGTTGGCGGCAGTGGTCGCAAGGGTTGGTGATGATGTTGGTGACGGTGACAAGGGTCGGTAGTCAGAGATTCCATTTGCTTTAATTGAATTCTTTCATAAGTTGGAAGAAATTTGAAATACTTCATTTGAAGGAATTAATTTCAATTACAATTACAATACATTTCTCTACCAAACACGTTAAGAATGGAATTCGGATTCCAATTTCAACGAATTTTACGAACCAAACACCTAAAGGAATGTAATTTAAATTCAAATTCCATTAAATTTCATTGAATTCCAACGTACCAAACGCCCCTTAGTATTTGCAAACTTAAGGTCGAGACCTTACGACCACAAAGTCTTCACCAATTTACAAGAAAAGTCTTGTTTCACAACGACCGGGAAAGAATCAATGACGTAACTAGGAAGACACAACCATCCAGGTCAATATTTTGTTTTGTAGTTCTAAGAATTTTCAACATATGTTTTAATATTGTATTTTTATCATAAATAAATGCTATTATTTGTTAAAGTCTCCAAACGTTTTGTTGACTAGTAACCGGTTTCACATTTCCTTTTGTTAAAGTGACACTTAATTTTTTATTTTAACTTTTTGTTTATTATTATTGCTACCATTATTTTCTTTTTCAAGTTCATACACATGCATTGAAACCCAAATTAGTTAGCATTGTTTCAGTTAACCAAATAAAAATAAAAACACATGAACCACTGACAAATGTAGGACTTATATGAGTGATAAAAAAAATTATAGGACTTTTATGAGTGGTAAAAAAATTATATAACATGAATTATTTAATACATGTTTTAACAAACACTCTTGCTATTAAAAGCAAGAAATTAAAATTATCTAATTAATCCATATAAAGTCCTTTAGTGGCTATGAAGAAGTGGAAAACTACATAAATGGTTTTTTAGTGGGTAAAAAGACCATTATAACCTTATGTGCAAGACACATGTTAATATTTAACATAAAAACTTAACCCAAGATAGGGAAACCTCTTTCCTAAACTCTAGAGTTTTTCAAGAGAAACCGTGAAAAATTGAAAGCTCAGCTGGAGGAATTGGATCAGATGGAGGAATTGGATCAGATGGATATGTTGAGTGGGGTACGTACCAAGCCGAGTTTCAAAACTCCTTTTAAAGAAAAAAACCACCTCAGAGATAGCAGAAGAAGTTTGAAGGATGTTAGACGAGGTGATCATAGTTGATGACCAAGGCCATGCCGACAACGAGAACTCAACAAGAGTTACAGGAAAAGAAATCCCAAGCCAAGAGGGACCACACCAGAGACCCCAAGGACATGACATAACAGAACTACTAGCTTCGTTATTAACAACCATAAGGACCCAAAAGGGACAGTCAGCCTCAGGAACAAGCCTTGAAGGTTATCCAAAACTCTTTCAGATCCTTTAGAACGACCATATATACCGTGTAACTGATCTAGCATCTCTAAATTCACTAAAAGAATATTGAAATCATCCCTTCCGATAGGACTTAAACTACCTTCCAACATAGAAAAGTTTGATGGGACCAAAGACCCGTAAGACCACTTGCTTGTCTTTCAGGGTGCTGGACAGGTAGGATAGTGGTCCATACTCACCTGGTGCCATGTGTTCGCACATACATTGACTGGTGCAGCTCGAGTGTGGTTTGACAATTTACCACAATGAAGTATCGACAACTTTGAAGAACTAGAGGACAAGTTCCTAAGGAACTTCAGTTAGAATAAGACAGTGGTAAAAAATCCCAATGAGATACACCACATCCATAGGAGAGATGAAGAGAAAGTCGAAACGTTCATGGAAAGATTCACAAAGAAAAGCATGCAGATCCAGGATGTTCTAGAACTGATTAAGATACTCAAGCACTTCCATTCGCAACCCACATTATTCCTCATAACGCTTCACACCCCTAAAACAAACACCCAATGAAGTACTAGTCACAGCAAGATCGAAACTAGCGTTTGGAAAACCAATTCCCTATCATAAGGGTAACAACGCCTAATCAAATGATTTTTGTGAGTACCACATAGCTAGAGGTTACAAGACATATGACTACCTATATCTTAAGAAGGAGATAGAAATGGCTGTCATGTCCAGTAAATTGGCTCACGTCATTTGAAATAAAGCAACATGGGCCCTCAGGAGAGTCGAATGGGAAGGCTAAAGTAAGAGTTAAAGGAAATAGGGAGTATGTGGACATGATAAGAAGAAGCAGGAGATACCCAAACAAGACCACAATAGGGTTAAACCAAAGATGAGAGGTACAACTGCTTGGATGGAGGTACCTATAATGTCACACCCCAACCAACGGCTGAACATGTTGGATTGGGACATGGAGATTGTGCATAAGCACATGATTTACTAGAGTTGTAATATATTAAAAATCCAATTTTATTTCATAATTCAAATAACAAAACCCAACAATACAAGAATTGAAATACATAAATAATCTCATTTAAATTCAAATACTAGGTCCTCAAACTTAAGTGAAGCACTTGATCATAACTCAATTATTCGTACCTGAAACATGATAAAAACGAGGTCAACTAAAAATAGTTGGTGAGCATACATAGGTTTTGACACCACAAATATATTTCAAATGTTTTATACAATTCATATGACACATGGTAAATAAGGCATTTATGGAGAATCTATAGTTAAACTAGATGCACAATCAAACCTTGTGACTGAAGGGCATAACACTTAATGTTATCCTAATGTAGGGCATAACACTTAATGTTATCCTGATGTAATGTCGGCAACAATCACCCTACCTGGGTGGGTTTGTTAGACATAGTAGATCTACCAATGTTACTGTTATGGGTCATTTTACAGCTAAGGATCCTGGATCTACGACATACTTCAGTATCCTGACAGGTTCCGGTATCCTCAATATTTACCCGTTGTATCTTTCATCTATTTTTACTGAATACGCAGGTTAAACACGTGTGGTCAAGCTCATCCCTGAAGAATCGCTCATGAAGTCAAAGAGAACGTGTTTAAGATGCGTGGAATGAGTTGTAACGGTCATATTAGGAGAATTAGTCTATCCCGGGATTCTCGGATAGTTGGTTAGTTTTATCCTTCTATTTATTTCAACAGTTTGATCGATAATAGACACAACAATCACTACGCACTTAGCTTTCTAGACTCGAAATCAGTTCTGTAACACATAGATATCGATCAATACTGCTCAACACTTGTAATCTTTTTATTATTTATTGAAAAAACGAGCAGGGGACGATTGTCACCTCCTGGGGTATTATGCCGGCGATCCCTAAAGATCAAGGGCTTTCCTCGTAAACATCCGTGTCACTTTTTACGATTTTGCATTGTTTCACGTTGATTTTACAAGCACACTACCTCACAAACTAAGTTTTGTTGCAAAATTAGTCTTGTTAATTTTTACTCAAAACAGTTACCGTTGGCTTGTACAGAGTTAATGATTGCACGAGTATGTCATGTATATGTAGTCTTAACTAATAGCATTCAAGCATATAGCACAAATAACACATATGATCATATTGTAGAATTATATGTTTGTAAATGCAAATTGTTTTTAATGAACAATCATGTTTTACCCCAAAAGTGCAAATATGTAAAAAGGGGCTATGTAAAACTTACTTTATTGGTTTATAAAAATTCTTTTTATAAGATTTGTAAAACTAAACATTATTTGTTTTAATTATAATATTTTATAAAGTAAAAAGTTCCATTTTTATAAAATTAAAGGTTACATAATTTGTTTATTTAATATAATCATATATATATATTTATTTATTTATATTTTTTACAACTAAATACATATATGCTAAAAATAAAATATGTAAATACGAGGTTAAAACTCACATGTTTTGCTTTGACAGGTATTTATGATAACAAAACGTTTACTTATATATGTATAAATATACTCACATGTTATATATATATATATATATATATATATATATATATATATATATATATATATATATATATATATATATATATATATATATGGGGAAAGTTCCAGAGAAAACCATAAGTTATGCGAAAATCAAGAAAACCACTTTTAAACCATTGATCAATAGTTTAATGGTAAATCGGTGAATATTTAATAAATGATAAATTTAATTAAATGCTTCGGGGGTATATTCGATAAATTGTAATTTTATTTATTTTAAAAACAAATAAAATTCCATAAGTCTCTTTCTCTCCACGTAAAGTCAACTCATCAAAATCAAAATTAGTTTTTTTTGGCAGATGAAGTTTTTTTTGGTTTACATCACCTTGATATATGTAAACATGTACATATATATGCTTACGTATATGTAAATGTGTGTCAACAAAAATAATAAACGGAAGAAGAACCGAGTTACATATACGTAGCTCAGAAAATGAGAACATAACAAAAAAATGGGAAGTATAATAGAGTTACGTATACGTAGCTTTTACGAGTTACGTATATGTAGCTCATACGAAAAAAAATGAAGATCAACTCTAAAATTGTTCTACATAATATATAACTTGAAAATCACAATTCAAATGTAAAACCATGATTTCAGTGACCCGCAATTAAAGAAATGAAAATCATTGAGGTCCCCGTTATCACCCCCATGGCATTCCGAATATGACTACTATCGTCTCAAAAGAGGTTAATTCGACGAATCAAAAATATACGTAGCTTGAACGTGAGATTGTACAAGAACAATGAAAAAAATATGATTAAACTACCTTCTCTCCATCCTCATCCTCTCCCTTCGTTTGATTTTTCGACTTCCGGTGGCGCGGCTGTTCCAAACGCCGTCGTCGTTCACTTCCGTCATGTTCCGACTATGTCAATGTTGGTTCAAGGATCAGGATACTTTTATACGTCTGAATCTCGTGTTCCAAACGCCGTCGTCCTTCACTTCAGTCATGTTCCGTTCTCATTTCTCTTTGATTTCGTCCTACCTTGCACAAGCGATTGCGTTCACCACCATGGATTCTGGCGACGGGTTTGATGTTCATCGCCATGTATTCCGGCGACGGGTTTGATGTTCATCACCATGGATTCCGGTGACGTTCGTGCGACTTCTCTTTGATTTCATCCTAACTTACATATATAGAACAAGGACTTTTATATCAATATATGATTGTGAAAAAATTTCTGAAGAAAAAAAAGAGATTTTAGAATGAGATAAATCTATAAAGAATGATTGATATTCAATCCACTTTTGTTTTAATTTTTCAACGTAAAATATGGAGATAAAAAAGGAATTTCATTGGAATAATAGTTAATATTAAATATAATTTAATATACATTTACTAAAATACCCTTTTAAATAAAATGGAAATAATTTAAAATCTAAAATTTTTGATTGGTTGAGACTGATTTTCTTGGTTTTTGTCTAATTTTGTGGTTTTCTCTTGATACTCTCCCTATATATACACACACACACATACTAGGTCCTGTGTACTACACGGGTTGAACAATAAAAACGACAAAATTAATAAAATTGTATATATTTCTCATGACTGAAAATCTAAAATTATGTATAAGTATCGATTTAAAATAATAAATCAATAATATTAAAAATAAAAAAAGATAATTAAAATTCATAAATTTTCATAATTTGAAAGTTAAGGATTTGAATGTTCCCATAATATTGAATTTTTTTAATTGTATTCAATGAAAGTTAATGATTCGAATTGATGTTATCATAATTTCGGTTGACTAAGTTTGAGCGAAAAAAACTTCAATTAACCTTATAAAAAGATGACATGTGTCAACATGAGATAAGTGAATAATCATGCCATGTGTATGATGTACTCAATCAATTGCAATAATGTAAACAATCTAGTTTCGTAAATAATCTAGCATCATGCATATTTCATACAACCAAGTATCATGTGAACAATCTAGTACCAAGTATATTGTAAACAAACGAGTTTCATGTATCATGTGATCAATCTAGTATTATGTGTATAATGCGATCAATCTAGTATCATGTATATTGTAAATAATCAAGTTTCGTGTATAATGTGATTAATCTAGTATCATATATATTGCAACAACTAAGTTTCGTGTATAATGTGATTGATGTGCTCTAATGTATACATACATTTCACATCATTTGCATCCCATTTACTGGCAATTTCTTTATACATTGAGTTAATTTGTCGATCATTTAACTTCTATTTAAGTTTCAGGGAAAACCAAGCTCAAAAAGAAGAAACAAGCGAAAAGACGACAAAAATTCAAGAAATTGGCCAAGTCAGTAGCTGAACCATGAGCCGTGCCCCACCAGGCACGCCCCCGTGCCCTCACCCAGCAGAAAAAGACAAAAGCTTCCAGCCAAGCACGGGCCGTGCCTTGCCAGGCACGCTCCTGTGGTCAACTTTCAGCCGTACTAGAGTACTGTTGTCGCCTAGTCAGACGAAGCACGGGGCCGTGCCCCACTAGGCACGCCCCCGTGTACAGTACATGCATAATACGTACGCGACAGAAACAAAAGCGGTACAACAGATTTCTCAGCACGGGGCCGTGCCTCACTTCACAGACAGTATAAATAGAGGCTTTTGGTTCATTTGTTAGAGTTGGCTTTTGGGGGAGAAAAACCACTAACACCACATTCGAAAAAGTCAGTTATAGAGACCATTTGCATGTATTTCAATTATGTTATGTTTGTGTGTAAGTTTATCATGAGCTAAACATCTTTTCAATCATCTTAGTTTGATGAAACTTAATTAATTATGTTAAACTCATGATTATGGCTAAAGTATTATGTTAATGTAATGACGATTTTGTGTTAATCTCTTGATGATCTTGCATGTCTAAATGTTTGTGGAACAATTTAAGGTTTATAAATGAGAAATCATATCATGTTGGAAAACTTATGAGACTAACATTTATTTATAACCTTAACATCTTTTGTTAAAATGTTATAGCTAAGAATTAAGAATAATCTTTGAAACCTTAATTGTGAAAGAAACATGAAGACATGCAACCCTTTGGTCAAGATTTGAAAAAAAAACGAAGAACAATGTTGTAATTTCTTTAACAAAAGTTATACTAATCGAAAGTGATGAAGACTCACGCTTAAAATTTATATGACTCTGTTTTTGACTTTCATAAGTAAAGAAGTTACACTCTTTTATCTAGTTAAACTAATCTTAAGTGGATGACATGGAATTTACTCATCGAATTCCTTCTTAATGGTTAGGGAAGTATAATCTTTAATTGGATTTTGGTTCAACTACTTCAAATAACATTAACATAATAGTAAGCTTTAGCCATATGAAAGAGATTGACATAATTAATGAGTGGATTCTAAACTAAGATAATTGTCACTTGAAAATCGTTACTTTCTCTCAATTAAATATTTTTCAGAAAATACAAAATTATAATCTTCATTCCAACAAGAAAACAACTTAATTACAATCACCTTTTCACTATTCACTTAATCTAATTAAAAATCCGGGTTGAGACGTTAATTGTGTCCATGGATTGACATCCGGTTCTTATCACAACTATATTACCACTCGATAGGTGTACTTGCCTTTGTGTGTGTATTGTAGTCTAGGTGAAAACCATCTTTTAAAACCGACATTTGTGTGAAAAATCTTTATCAAAAATGTATAAATAGTTCACGCACATCAAGTTTTTGGCGCCGTTGTCGGGGACACGGTTTCAACAATTAACCCAAAATTTTAATTCATAAATAATGGTAAACATTTTTCAATTCATAGTTATTCTATTCTTTTTCTGCAACAGTTTCATAATTAATTGTTAGGTAATGAATGTCCACCACACCTGATCCTAATATCGTCACACCTTTTTCGGAAACCGAACTACATTTCCTTCATCGATTACGAGAACGAACACGAACTGTAGCTGAGGCGATAGTAGGAGAAACCTGGGAGGACGCTCAATCAGAAGAAAATAAGGCCGAAACAGAAGAGAGGAATATGAAGTATTACGCCAAGCCGGCCCTCGACGGCTACGAATCCAGCGTTACCCAACCAGCAGTTGCAGCCAACAATTTTGAAATAAAATCCAGTATCATTCATTTGGTAGAAAATTCAGGTCAATTTAATGGTGTACCTGATGAAGATCCCAATGCTCACATCGCTCGTTTATTACGAATCTACACTACTTTCAAAATCCATAACTGTTCTAATGATGACGTTAGACTTAGACTCTTTCCGTTTTTGCTTCGTGGCCGCGCCATGGAATGGTTAGATGCATTGCCCCCTGGCACCATCACAACCTGGGCCGAAATGGCCGAACAATTCTTGTTAAAATACTTTCCACCCGACAAAAAATTGTTAAGTTAAGATCAAGTATCACAGGTTTCTGTCAAGATGACGTTGAATCACTACATGCAACATGGGAAAGATATAAGTCCCTTCTGAAAAGATGCCCACATCACGGTCTGGATTTATGGCTACAATGTCAAACATTTTACGATGCTATCAGTGGAGCGTACAAGCAAGCTGTCGACCAATGCGCTGCATGAGACTTTCGAGGAGCGACCCCAACAGAAGCATTCCAAGCATTGGAAAAGGCCACCACAAAAAGTTTTGCTTATAATCCATTAAGGGCCAGATCCACCCAAAAGGGTATGCATCATATCGATACTGATACCATAGTAGTAGCACAATTAGAAATACTTACCAAAAAATTCGAACAAATGCAAACCGAGTTCAAAAAAGTACAAGTTCGATGCGATACATGTGGAAAACAACACAAAACCAGCGAGTGTCAACAAGCAATGGTGGTAGAAGAAGTTGATTATGTTGGACGACAAAACAATTCCTATGGAAATAACTATAACTCTAACTGTAGAAACAACTCTAACTTCAGAGAAAGAGGAAACAATCAACAACCTCCCGGGTTCAACCGAAGACCACCCTTAAAACAAAATGCACCAAGACCACCCTTAAAAAAATGCACCTTTTCCACCCAAACAACTATACCAAGGATATAACAGCAGCAATCAGAGCAATGGGGAAACTAACGCTGAAAACCTTTTACAACAACTTCTAGATAATACTCAAAATTGTAACAAATTGATCGATGATCGTTTCCAAAAGCATGAAGTTGAGATGAGAAGTCAAAAGGCATTCATGTAGGCCATTGAAAAACAAGTAGGACAAATGGCACAACTTCTTTCAGAACGCCAGCAAGGAAGCCTTCCTAGTAACACAGTACCCAATCCTAATGCACAAGTAAACGTTGTCACACTCAGGAGTGGCAAGACCACTAAGGAAGGAGTCATCTCCACCTCCCAGCAAACCACAATGGAGGAATGCCCAATCTATGCACAGGATGTCACACCTGCTCCTGCTGAGAAACCACTCAAGGAGCCTGTTCGGACATATGTCCCGCCCCTTCCATATCCGACACGTATGAGAAAGGAAAAACTCGAAAAGGAGTACGGGAAGTTCTTAGGGTTGTTCAAGTAACTTCACATAAATTTACCCTTCATTGAAGCTCTTGCTCAAATGCCAAATTACGCAAAGTTTCTCAAAGGCGTATTAACAAACAAACAGAAGCTTGAGGAGCTATCCCACGTAATACTGAATGAGGAATGCTCAGCTGTCCTACAGAACAAACTTCCCACAAAGATGACTGATACAAGTAGTTTCACCATTCCATGTCTAATAGGAGATCTCTCAGTCAACAACGCCTTGGCAAATCTTGGCGCAAGCATCAATCTAATGCCATACGTAGTATTTGAAAAGCTAGAGTTGGGAGAGCCCAAACCAACCCGTATGAGCATCCAATTGGCTTATCGTTCAATAAAATACCCTCGAGGCATAATCGAAAACATGTTGGTTAAAATCGATCAGTTCATATTTCGTGTCGATTTTGTTATCTTAGAAATGGATGAGGATAAGAACGTCCCCCTCATCTTGGGACGACCCTTTCTAGCCCCCGCCAAAGCCCTCTTCGGCGTCTGCACAAGAAAACTCATCTTAAGGGTATACAACGATGAAATCACCTTTGATATCGGGCAATCCATGAAGCACCAGCAACATCATGATGATTCTCTATACTTCATTGACGTCTGTGACACTATCGTTAGCTGTCATATTCGAGAAACTCAAGAGAAGGAAGCATGTGACACTCAGCTAATTCAAGAAAGTATGACCGAAGACTGCATACAAGAAGAGGTCCTGCAAGTGGAAGGGTCAGAAGAACACGACTCCCATTTGAACCAACCATGAAAGGACATTGACCGAGATTCAGAACCATTATCAAAACCATCCTTGGAAGAACCACCAGTTCTTGAGTTAAAATAACTGCCATCGCATCTGGAGTATGTGTTCCCGGAAGAACAATCCTAATTACCCGTGATCATCTCTTATGGGTTGACAATTGAGGAGAAGTCTAAACTCCTTAAGGTCCTTAAAGAACAAAAAAAGGCCATAGCCTGGAAGATCATGGATATAAAAAGGAATTAACCCATCATTCTGCACTCATAAGATTTTGATAGAAAGCGAACACAAGCCAGTTATTCAACATCAAAGGAGATTGAACCCAAGCATGCAAGAAGTGGTAAAGAAGGAAGTTATAAAATTATTGGATGTAGGGCTCATTTATCCCATCTCTGATTCACCTTGGGTCAGCCCTGTACAGGTTGTACCCATGAAAGGAGGAATGACAGTAGTAACAAATGAAAAGAACGACACTCGAACCGTAACTGGATGGAGGGTTTGTATTGACTACTAAAAGTTAAACGACGCCTCTAGAAAAGATCACTTTCCACTTCCATTCATCAATCAAATGTTAGAAAGACTTTTCGGCAGAATGTTCTATTGTTTCTTAGACGGTTTTTCCAGTTACTTCCAAATTCCCATAGCCTCGGAAGATCAAGAAAAGACAACGTTTCACTTGTCCATACGGAACATTTGCCTACCGACGCATGCCTTTCGGTTTATGCAATGCACCAGTAAAATTTCAGCGATGTATGGTAGCCATCTTTCATGACATGATTGAAGATTCAATGGAGGTGTTCATGGACGATTTCTCAATTTTCGGCAACTCTTTTGAGCACTGTCTCAGTAATTTGGAGAAAATGTTAACAAGATGTGAAGACGCCAACCTTGTCCTTAATTGGGAGAAATGCCATTTTATGGTGACAGAAGGAATAGTGTTGGAACATAAAATCTCGAAAGCAGGATTAGAAGTTGATTGGTCTAAGATAGACACCGTTTCAAAACATCCACCGCCCACTTCCATAAAATCTGTTGGAAGTTTCCTAGGGCATGCCGATTTTTATCGTCGATTCATTAAAGACTTTTCAAAAATTGCACATCCTATGACCCTACTCTTAGAAAAAGATGTCACCTTCGTATTCTCTGACGAATGTCTAAAGGCTTTCGAATTTCTCAAAGAAAAACTCATCAATGCTCCGATCATGGCTGTTCCTGATTGGACCTTACCATTTGAGTTAATGTGCGATGCAAGCAACTTTTCTGTAGGAGCCATCCTAGGACAGCGAAAAGAAAATCACTTCCATCCAATCTACTACGCAAGCAAGACATTGAACGATGCTCAATAAAACTACACCACCACTGAAAAAAACTCTTGACGGTAGTTTTTGCATTCGATAAATTTCGTTTATACCTTGTTCTCTAAAAAAAAGTCGTCTACACGGATCATGCAGCAATGCGTTATTTGTTCGGCAAATAAGATGCTAAGCCAAGGCTAATCCGGTGGACACTCTTGTTACAAGAATTTGACATTGAGATTTGCGACAAAAAAGGAGCTGAGACGTCGCGGTTGATCATCTCTCACGTCTTGAATGTCCAACCTCAGCTGAAAACATGAAATTGGATATGAATGACCTATTGGAGGACATCATGGGTTCACTCTAACTGCTAAGAAGGTGTTTGATTCCGTTTTTTCTGGCCCACAATCTTTAAGGATGCTTATACCATGGTACGAACATGCGACGTCTGTCAGAGAGCCAACAATATTTTATCAAGGAACGAGATGCCTCAAAGACCTATTCTGGTCTGTGAAATATTTGACGTATGTGGGATCAATTTTATGGGACCATTTCCTGTTTCCTTCGGAAACCGCTACATATTGGTAGCAGTTGATTACGTTTCAAACTGGCCTGAAGCTCAAGCACTTCCCACTAATGATGCTAAGATAGTAGTCAAGTTCCTGAAAAGACTATTCGCGCGGTTAGGCGCACCAAAGGCACTCATCATTGATAGGGGAACACATTTCTGTAATGCTCAATTAGAAAAAAAGCCTTGTCTCGCTATGGTGTACATCATCGGTTTGCCACACCTTATCATCCACAAACGAGCGGACAAGTGAAGGTGACAAATTGAGGCATCAAAAGGATCCTTGAAAAGACCGTCGAACACAACACAAAGGATTGGTTCGAGAAGCTCGATGACACACTATGGGCATTCCGCAAGGCCTATAAGACACCCATTGGGACCACTCCAGTCGAGTTGGAACACAAAGCATATTGGGCATTGATAACTACTAACCTGAATCTGGTACAAGCCGGAAAAATAAGATATTCCCAAATCAACGAGCTCGAGGAATTACGTTGTCAGGCGTACGAAAATTCTAAATTATACAAAGACAAAACAAAAAGGTTGCATGATTCATGTCTAAAGGAAAATAAATAATTCAAAGCTGGAGATCGCGTCTTGCTTTACAATTCCCGTCTTTGTTTATTCCCTGGGAGACTGAAATCCCGTTGGTCCGAACCTTACACCATAAAGGAAGTTTTCCCGCATGGAGCAGTTGAAGTTGAACATGATGGGAGAAGTTTCAAGGTGAATGGTCATCGTTTGAAGGCTTATATTCAAGAGCAATTAGAAACACTCTTGAAGGTTATCTACCTCTAACCCGAGGGCAATTAATCAAAATGGGAGGGGTCTTGCCAAATTGGCACCTTGTAAATAGCTTATTTCTTAATTTTTTGAAAATTTTTAGTCTGAAGTGTGAGGCACGCCCCCGTGCCTGGGTAGACACGCCCCCTTGCCTGGGTAGACACGCCCCCGATTCTGACCATGAAATCTTCGCAACGATCTCCGCTGAGTCTATACCCGTTGAAGGTCTGATCACTATGTAATCACTATGAAGTACGCCCCGTGCTTGACCAAGCACGGCCCGTGCTTGGCCTTCTGACTTCCCTATAAATAGAATCTTCATTCTTGTTTCATTCCACACCCAGAAAAAAGAGCTATGAAGTTGGATTCCAGGGAGAGCACTTTGGAATGGGTTCCGTGCTTAACTGTCGCAACAGCTTTTTACCTTTCTTAAAAACCCCAACTTATTAACTTCATTCAACCATAATAATTCAACCGATTACTCTCGGTTCTAGGCCACCAACCACCCAATTTTCACCAATTTCTTCAGCAAATCTCCCAATCCTTCCATTAAGGTATGTTTAGATCATCTTCTTGTAAATAATTAGGGTTTTTATTTCAATTTTGGGCATGCTTCTTGTTCCTAACCGGATTTTGCCCTTCTTAAGTCAAAAGTTCTAAATTTCTAGGGTTTTTCCTACAAATCTTCAACTAATCTTGTAATTTTCGGGTTTAACTTGATTTTCCACCCGGGTTGTCCATTTGTTCATAAATTAGTTCTTTAGGTTTGATTCTTGTTGACCATTGTTAAAAATCTGTTACAACCACGAAAACAGAAATTCAAGGTTTCATAAAACCGGGCTAGTGCACGAGTTCGAAACCCAGATTCGGCCCCTTCAGTGCAGCACGACCCGTGCCCCACCAAGCATGACCCGTTCTTTGACCATGCAAAGGGTCTAGTAACTGTCCGGTACTGCACCATCAGGTCTGATGACCAAGCACGCCCCGTGCCTACCTAAGCACCGCCCATGCTCAACCTTCTGTCAAGAATCGGAAGCTCGTTTAATTGATACATTTTGATTCAACTCACTTGTGTATTAAACTCTCAGGAATCATGGTTCATCCATACTTGGTTTTAATGGTGACAATGAGGGTTGGTGCCATACACGTTTGCGCAGTAGGCGGCGCGAGGAGGAGCCTGTTAGGACATAGATTGAATGACAAAAGCTTTGTAATAGTTTAGGTCTTATTGTCTTTATGTTTTGTATGTAATTGTTTAGATGTGTCTAAGTATAAATACAAGTTCTGCTAGAGGCGAACTTGATAAGTTTGCCTGGTCTATTAGAGGCGAACTTGTTAAGTTCGCCTAAGCATCTTTGAATCGAACTTGTTAAGTTCGCCTATTTCAGAACATGTGTCTATAAATATAGAGTTTACAGAGTCTGTTTAGAACACATGAGATAGATTGAACAATCAAGTATTCTGTAAACTTTGTTTGCTGATATAAAAGATAAAGTTTATTTACCGCTGTTTCTATTGTCGATTGTTATACAAAACGTTAATACTGTAGGATTCCGCACTCCGCGTTAACGATACGTCCTGTCACGAGATCGATCTAAGATGAGTCATGTGGACCTACAAGTGGTTCTGAGTAAGCGAACTTAATATGTTCGCATGAAGCTTGTTAAGCGAACTTAACATGTTCGCCTAATGGAGTGAACTTAATGGTGATTTAGTATTGTGTTCAGGCGAACTTATTCATTTATCCTCTTCATTGTTTGAGCGAACTTACGGAATATTTTAGAAAACTTATAATTTCAGATCTAGGGTTTCTGATTCGAATTTTGTGTAGTTGTTTCTGAATCGGTTTTCAATTGCGAGTAATTCTAGAGTAATTTCAACGACTTTTATCCGGTAAATCTTCTAGATTTTGCAATTTTTACTCTGTGTTCATTCGGTTTAAAAAATTTACGTTTTCTGAGATATAAACAAATTTTTCTATAGTAACACTTGAAATTGAAGCTTAATCTTGTGTCGTGAGTATTAATCGTTGATATTGTGATGATTGAATTGAGAATTTATGCTTGATTTAGACATGTTAGTGATTCTGTGTGGAATTTGTATCGATAGACAGGTTCAGGCGAACTTGTTCAGGCGAACTTGTTCAGGCGAACTTATTATGTTCTCCTCTTGAAACACTAAGCGAACTTAGTAAGTTCGCCTAAGGGCTCAGTAGTGTTTTGGACTTGTGAATTTTTTGTTTAAAATTTTTTTTTTGTTGAAATTTTTTTTAACATTTTTTTTGTTTGTTTTGTTTACTAATGTGTTTTTGTCCTCTACATTTACAGATGGCTCGTCGTGTTGAGTACGAACATAACCAAGTGGCGTTATTGGATCCGAATATGTCTGAAGTTGTTAATTTTCAAGGAATTATCAACTTTCTAAATCGTTCAAGATTGCAAGTGGCTTTATCTGCTAATTCGTATATAAGTTTACCTTATATTCAACAATTCTAGGATACCGTCCATCAAGATACGGATGCTGAACCTCACGTACTTCGTGCTACGGTAAATAATACTGAGGTTTCTATTTCAGTAGAAACTATTCGTACTGCATTGGGATTAGGAGGTGCTGTGGACAATCCTATGTCATATCCTAGAACATTAATAATGGGATGTTTTCTGCGGATGGGTTATAGAGGAAGACCGAATGATACACAAGCAAGAAAATGAGGTTTAGTTGGCGAATGGAGATATTTTATGCACGTCATCATACAATGTCTGTCTCCACGGAAGGCTGGTACTGATGGGTTGAAGAGTGCATTACAGGCTGCTATGGTTGCTTTGACACTCAACAAACGGTTTAACTTTGCTTTATACTTCTACCATGAGTTGGTCGTGCAAATAAATCCTCTAGAAGGTCAACGATTCCTTATGTATCCTAGGTTCGTGCAGATGATTTTGAATCATTTAATTCCAGATTTACCTCAACATTCAATCCGTTTAACTTTGACTCCTATGTCAAAAAGGATCTTTACTGATTGTACAAAGGTGAAACAACAAAATGCTGCTATTTTTCCTGTTCCTACTCCTCTGTTTGGTCACATAATCAATCCTGATTATGTAGAGCCACCAAATGATAATTGGTTTCATCCTGAGGAGTTAGTACAAGGTCAAGTCCAGAATCAAGTTCCAATTCCACAACCAATTCAAGTTCCAGTACAACAAGTTCAAGCTCAAAAACAAAAAGTTCCTCAACAATAACAACAAGTTCCTGCTCAACAACAACAACAACAACATGTTCCTATTCCACAAGAACAGGTTCAAGTTCCTGTAAATGAACCAGTTCAAGAAGAGATTGCTCAAGATAATGATTAAGAGTTGGGTATGAATATGGATGATTTTGATCATGAAGCTGTGAACTCACCTATTCATGAAGCTGAAGGCAATGTTGAAGATACGAGTTCCGGTGACACTATCTTACCTGATTCTGAAGCTACCGATACTGATTCGTCTAGAGATTTTAGCTCAGATCATTATGCAAGGTTGGCTACGTTACCATTGGCTAATGTGGGTAAACGTATTAAATCTACAACTAGAAAACCGAGGCATAAGACTGTTCGGAATCCTTCTTCTGGATCAGTTCTTGGCAAGAGAACTTTAGTAGATGAAAGTTCTGACTCGGATAGTGATGCTATTCCAGTTCCTAAAGCTCAGAAGCTTATGTGTGCTTCTATTGCTGTTGCTCATTCATCTCAGGTGTAGAGGATGCAAATTTTGTTGCTTCCTTACTGATTACACCTCCTGCTTCTAATCATACATCTCTAGTGCTTTCTCCACATGTTCCTCACACTTCTGAAGCTGGTCCTTCAAAGCCATCTGATTCTAAAAGAATTACATTCCTTGAATCATAGGTCCTAGGTTTACAAACTCAGGTAGATACTCTTGTGTCTACTGATTCTCAGAGACAATTGGTTCTTCAAGCTCAAGCTACACAGAATGCTGATATGCAATTATTGGTGTCTAAACTTGTTGAGCGTCTTGACACTCAGGGGGAGTTAAGGCTACATGATACGTGTCATGCTGAATCAATTCAAAGAAAAGATAAGGATGACAATGATCCTAGTGGTAATGTTGAGGGTGATCGTCAATACGCTAACGTGAATCCAATATCCAGAGCTCAGGGGGAGTCGACATCACATACTATTGAAGGAACCAAACATCATTCTGGAGTGAATGAAGAAATATTGTTATTGGAATTCTTTCAATATTCTGAAGAAGAAGCTGCGAAATTAGAGTGTCTGGATGATATAGACGAGTTGTTTGATGACGATGAAAAAGATGTGTTGGATAACGAAGTTGAAGAAGGAGAGATTGTAGAGATTGAAATAGAAAAGAGTAAATCTAAGGTTACATATGAAGGATGTGATGGTCTGAATGTTCCGTATAACTTCATCCAAGATGATGTTATTCCTGAGTTTTCTTATGACGGAGTAACAAATTCTATGGACTCTGTTGAAGACATCACTACACCTGATGATACTGCTCAATCCAACAAGATAGATTCTGATGTTGAAACGACTCATACTGTGTCTCCTAAGCCGAATGAAGAACCTGTTATGTATAGAAATACAGGTATGACTAGAGAACGGTGGAGAGAAGTCGTTAACAGTTGGATGAAAGTACTACCAAAGTCACCTATACAACCTGCTCAGAAAGAAAGATATGTGAATAAAGAGATGTGTATTGGAAAGATCATAAGTTGGTTTTATGATGATGAAACTAAGCTATTTGCTCTTAAAAGATCTGATGGTGTTCAATACTTAAAGCCTAGGATCAAGTATTTCAATACCTTGCCAAGGTGTGAAATGAATGGTCTAGCAACGAAACCATTGATTAATAGATCTAAGTGTGGATTAGCCGATGTGATTGCCAATTTGATAAAGAGAGAAGGTGGATCGGGGAAGTATGAAAGGTTAAAACCACAGAAGGGAAAAAGAGTAAAGCTTATAGATCAAAAGACTAAGAATGTGACTTGGAAGTATAAGTTCAAGCCAGTACGTGCTGTGCAGAAGATACCATTGAAGAAAATTCCACATGATTTTCTGGGGAATATGAAATGGTGGTATGTTGATGTGAAGACTGGTGAAGCTAGGATTGATGATAAAGATAATAAGGTCATTGTTAGTTTCTATGATGCAATGAATCTTATTAACTTCTCAAAGAAAGATCATAGGACGTTAAGAAAGAATGAGATCATGTTCACTGATGAATGGAGAGAACAAGGATTGTAGTATAAAAGAGTGTTGGAGATATGTCAAAGATATGGAGTGCATGCAGGAAGCAGATTACCAGACAACTGGAAGAGTTCGTCATAAAGACTGAAGACATAAGATCAAGCTATTGTCAAGGGGGAGTCTGTTAGGACATAGATTGAATGACAAATGCTTTGTAATAGTTTAGGTCTTATTGTCTTTATGTTTTGTATGTAATTGTTTAGATGTGTCTAAGTATCAATACAAGTTTTGCTAGAGGCGAACTTGATAAGTTCGCTTGGTCTATTAGAGGCGAACTTGTTAAGTTCGCCTAAGCATCTTTGAAGCGAACTTGTTAAGTTCGCCTATTGCAGAACATGTGTCTATAAATGTAGAGTTTACAGAGTCTGTTTAGAACACGTGAGATAGATTAAACAATCAAGTATTCGGTAAACTCTGTTTGGTGATATAAAAGAGAAAGTTTATTTACCGTTGTTTCTATTGTCGATTGTTATACAAAACGTTAATACGGTAGGACTCCGCACTCCGCGTTAACGATACGTCCTGTCACGAGATCGATCTAAGATGAGTCATGTGGACCTACAGAGCCGCATCTCATGGTTTGCTATGACACTTTAGAAGCCAAGAAACAACGATGACGCTTTAATAACATAGTCACTCCTCCATGGCGCCGTGTGTTCGGAAATGATCAAGGATCGATTTACGAATATACTTTGGAATTCATGTCATCATTCAATTTTCGAACATCAAACCTAGACTTTTGGGATGAGGATGCCTTGTCATTCCGTATCAGAGGCACATGGCATAGCACTTATATTGCCTTGTTTGGGGTTGCACTCGGAATTCATACCGAGGAAGAATGTCACGAAGAAAAGTTTTATGCATCCACTCACATTTTCCTTGATGAGGAGGATAGGAACAACCCCCGACTGGGGGCATGTTAGAACATCATTCTAGAATGAAGTGTGCACCAGAGGGTACAATGCTAGTTGAACAAAGAGCAGCAAACTGAAGGACCCACTGCTTCATTACATTCACCGTCTGCTTAGCCACTCAGTGACACAACGTGGCAAGAGTGGCAGAGTAGTCAACCTCAGGGATCTTTGGATATTATATTGTTTACTCAAGCAGCAGCCATGCAGCATCTCATACCTTTTCTGTTGTCTCTTTGACTCGAATGAAACCGCTGGGGAAAGCACCCCATTATTTGGAGAAAGTTGGATAGCAAACTCTATGAGTATCACCAAGAGCCTATGCATGGGACTTTGGGGCCACCGCCCGGTTTGTTAGATTTGAGTATCTGTGCTAGCATGGGAATGGTAACCCACCTACCCGATGGCCAAGCACGGTTTCAAGTTTCAAAAGGGCAAGTTTGGGACCCCGAAGACCCGGAGCATGTCATCATGGAGTTAGACATTCAAAATTCACCACAGAGGCAACACAGTTCGCGCTTCGAAGCAGGAACCTCATCATCTCAGCAAACTGGATTCCCATCTATGATGGATCTCTATAAATCCATCCAGACCGTTAGCACATATGCACGTCGCTCGTTTGAGTTTTGCAAGTCAAATTCTGGACGCATCACTAATCTGTCCAATTGGGTTGATCTAATTGGGGAGGACGTTGCCTACACGAGGCAGCGAATGAACATGAATTGGGGAAAAGAGAACTTCGATTAGGTCGTGGTGATGGGTGGAAGTCCCATCAGAGCATCATTTTTAACACAAAAGTAGTTGTGTTATTCAGATTTAGATCTTTTGATTTTCTTATTGTTTGTATTGAAAACTATCAGGCACTGGCTGATCTGTGCCCCTTTTTAAACAACTTATTTATGTTTGCAGTTTTAAGTAATTTTTGTACTAATAAATTTGTTTGTTTAAACACATTTGATTCATGCTTTTTAGGACACTGTGAGTACCAATTGCAAGCTTTAGAGGCACTATCTTTCTGGGAGTTCTTCTTAACCCTTACCTCTCGTATCTCTTTTTACACTTCGTTTAAATCATGAACATTGAGGACAATGTAAGCTTCAAGTGTAAGGAGGGGGTGTTACTCCATTTTTAGCACTTGAACTTTGGCTACAAAAAGCTTAAATCGAACACCAACATTTTCGGGGCATAAAAATTACTTCAACAATTTTGAAAAAGAACTGAAAGAAGGAAAGTGTATTTTTATTAGCACAAGTTAAGCAAACCAACTAGTAAAATGACATAAACAATTCCCGAGCATGGCAAGTTACATATAAATAATAGACATGCATGAACTTTACACTTTTTACCCATTCCATCCGTTTCCGTGAGCATAACTTGAGCCTTTACAAATTTCGTATCATTCATGTTTATGTGTTCACCGGATCATTGAGGGTATCACGTGTTTTGTGCAAAGTTAGAATTTGTTTTGGGTATACAAGACGAAACCACCATTGGAATTTTTTGCATGAAAATGATTTAGGCAACTAGGATACCCGCCTTACCAACCATCCAACCAAACACACCTAGCTAGCCTTACCATCTTCACCCAAACCCATCAACTTTCACCAAGGACTTTGTTTTGAAAAAAAAATGCATCCGTTTAATCTCAACCTTGTTTCATGTCTTTATTTCGTAAAACCGGAATTACCCCCAGAAATTAGAGAACACCTTTTTGTTCTGATGTTTGAAGCAAGGAAAAGTTGGAACAAAATCCACCATTTTGTGGAACATTGAAAAGCGCCATGAAAAGAAGGGCGAAAAGATATGAAAGATGTTACAAGTGTGGAAATTGGTCTCATGTGGGAAAATGTAGTAAAAACCAAACAACCTCTCAATTTGAATATACGCAGTTGATCAAGTTGGGTGCTATTAGGCTCAAAGCCGAGGGAACCCTTAGGAAGGATAGCTATGTATATCTGAAGGTCAAAGAGGAAGTTAGGTTTCTAAAGATGAGATTTGGTCTTGACAATCTGACCATAAACGAGTCCTCGAGTTAGTATTACCCCTATTAACCCGAGTATTACAGAGGGATTTCTTTTAGTTTCTACCTTAGTTTCCTTTTTAATCAAATAAACCAAAGTAAGTCCCAAATTCCCTAGCCAACCCACAACCCATAAGTCCTTTTGATTCATGCAAGGTTTCTAATTAAATTGGTGAAGTTTTGATCCCATAACAAGCATATGACCTAGCACATCTCATGTTGATGATTGAGTGTTCTAAAAACATACACCATTACACGTATGACCACAAATATTAACCGAGTATGTGAGAACATTGTGAGCAAGTGTTAAAGTTGTGCTTATAAAACGAACCATTGTCTCATAGGAATAACTTCATAATATCACTTTTTCTTGTTTGGCACTTGTTTACTTGTGTTCCTTCTTCAAAGAAGGAAAAATCACTTCTTCAATTAAGGTTTGTTCAAAGTTGAAATTTTTATTTGGCCCAATGGAGTGAATTATTTTAAGAATTGCTTGAGGACAAGCAAAGTTCAAGTGTGGGGAGGTTTGATGTACTCTAAATTATACATATATTTCACATCATTTGCATCCCATTTATTGCCAATTTCTTTGTATATTGAGTTAATTTGTCGCTCATTTAGCTTCTATTTAAGTTTCAGGGAAAACCATGGTAAAAAAGAAAAAAACAAGCAAAAAGACGGTAAAAATTCAAGAAATTGGCCAAGTCAGTAGCTAAAGCACGGGTCGTGCCCCACCAGGCACGCCCTCGTGCCCTCATCCAGCAGAAAAAGACAAAAGCTTCCGGCCAAGCACGGGCCGTGCTTCACCAGGCACGCCACCGTGGTCAACTTTCAGCCGTTCCAGAGTACTGTTGTCGCCCAGTCAGACGAAGCATGGGGCCGTGCCCCACTAGGCACGCCCCCGTGTCCGGTACATACACAGTACATACACGATAGAAACAAAAGCAGTTCAACAGATGTCTCAGCACGGTATCGTGCCTCACCAGGCACGGGCTGTGCCCCACTTCCCATACAGTATAAATAGAGGCTCTTGGTTCATTTGTTGGAGTTGGCTTTTGGGGAAGAAAAACCACTAACACGACATTCGAAAAGTCAGTTATAGAGACCATTTGGAGGCCAAAGAAGACCCATTCTATCATCATAATTGTTGGAGCATGTTATGTGACAACAAGTCTTGTAATAGATTAGTCTTTATGTTTATGTTTTGTCTTGTAATTTGTTAAGTTTGCACAGTTGAACTTAACATGTTCGCCTGATATTCGCCTTAACTAAAGGTGGCAATGATAAGTTAGCCTGAACCAGTTGTATTGTCTATAAATAATGCAGTAGTTGTTCTCATTTGTAACATTCTGTATTTCTGGAACTACTATGTGTGTGTTGTTTACAGATTGAATACAAGAAACTTTTTATGATATATTGCCTTGTGTGTGATTATATTGCGTGTGTGAGTATTCGAGACGTACGTATGCATTAGGATTCCGCACTTCGTATACGTATCACGTGTTTTACAACAGAGATTGATCGGTAGACCCGCTGGGACTTACAAGTGGTATCAGAGCCATTGCTCTTGATTAGCTACTGTTGTTTAACATTGTTTCGATTGATTTTACACAATAAGATGAAGATTTTATGAAGTTTCTGTGTTCTTGAAGTTTGTAGCTATTTTGAAAGTGAATTTCGATTGAATTCTTCATTTTTGGTGTTGTTTTACCAAAATTGATCCGATAGAAGTGTTCTAAATCATCATTTGAAGAATCATACGGAAAGAATTGAGAGATATGGAAATTTTCGGATCTGTTCATGCGTTTAGGTGTTAGAACAATCCTCCTTGTTCTTCAGCTGAAATAGGCGATCTTGTCTGATCAGTTACGGGTGCACTTGTCAAGCGAACTTGTTAAGTTCGTTATAGGCAGAAACTTGTCAAAATTTTCTAAATGTTGAATTGTTCCAAAGATGTCTACTCCTAATCATCTGAGTGTGAACAAAATGACTCATTTGTTGAATCTTGATAATGAGATTGGTACTCCAACCAAGTCACCGAGGCTTATGAATCTCAAAGATTATTCTAATTAGAAAAGTCGGTTTGAGAATTATGTGAATATCAATGATACAAGTTTATGGATTCCTATTAGTGAGGGTTATGAGCATCCTGTTCATCGTCATATGGGTGTTTCAGATACACCAGAACCTGTTTCAGCTCTTAATGATGATGAAAAGAAATTGTATGATCGCGAAAAGAATGCTCTTGCAGCTTTATCCATGTGTTTACCACTGGACATCATGAAAAGAAACTGTATGATCGTGAAAAGAATGCTCTTGCAGCTTTATCCATGTGATTACCACTGGACATCTACCATACTTTCAAGAAGTTTAAGACATCTCGTGAACTTTGGGAAGGTTTAGCTAAGACATGTGAGGGTAGCACTGATAGCAAGAAGAACAGAAGAGAATTGTTAAAGAAACAATTTAGTGTTTTTAAACATTTTGATGGTGAATCTGTGGATGAACTCATGTCAAGATATTATTATCTTCTAAGTGAAATGGTCAACAATGACATTACTTACAAAAACAAGAAGATTCTAGAATAGTTTTGGGATGCTCTACCAGCTCATTTTGAGATGTACACTATTGTGATAAAAGAACAATATTGATTTGATGATCTGAGTCTTGAGGATTTAATGGGAAAGATTCAATCTTATGATTTGAACAAACAGAAGAAAGATACAGTCTATCAAGATCCAAGCATTTATTTTGGCAAAGGTACATCAACACATAAATCTGGTGGAGTTGCATTATTTTCTAGAGAGGCTTCTGAAAGTCCAAAAGAAAGTTATGGTCAAGACGGTGCATGCTTTGTTGCCTCTAGTTCTGGATGTTCAAAACATAGTAAGAATGAAAGTCATTCTTGTTCTACAAAGGTGTCTTCTTCAGTAGTTGATGATATGATGGCTATGATTGCATCATTCTTAACCTCATATGAAAACTTTATTGGTGGCAAGATCACTGATCCAGATATGATTGAGGAAGATTTTAAACAATTAGATAAAGATGCTTTGGAAGAAATGAATATTCAGTGGAATATGGCATTATGAATGAGACAAGGTAAAGATCACTTGAAGAGAACTGAGAAGAAGTTCATTGGAGCATCAAGTAAGACTAAGATGGGTTTGGATAAATATAAAGTCAAGTGCTATAATTTTAAGGAGTTTGGTCATTTTTCTCGGGAATGTACAAAACCAAGAAGCCAGAATCAAGGATCCTCATACAGTCAAGGCAATCAAAACAAGCAGAATACTTCCACAGCCTTAATTTTAATTTCTTAACAAGATGAAAATTATGATTGGGGTATTCATTTGGAGGATATTGTTGCTCATGTTAGTCAAGCTTTTCTAGCCGAAGTGCATAATGAAGATGGAAGTGAAAGCAGTTCTTCTGATGGTGACTCTGTAGAGGGAGTTTCAATGAATGTGAAGAGTCAGTTCCTCAGAAAAATGAACCGAAGTTTTCAAATGAAGATTTGCTCAGTGATGGAGCTGCTGGAAAGGTTACATAAAAGATTGTTGAGATGATAGATGAGGGGAATGTATTCATGGCAGATACTAAACAGGTACAACAGGTTAATTCTTTTTTGAAATGTATTGATTCTGAATTCAAAATTACGAGATTTTGTGATGGCAACACGAATCTCATTTGTGACATGAAAGCAATGTACACATCGAACCAAACTTTGAAGGAAAACGAAATAATTTTGAAAGCTAAAATTGAATCTTTAAAAGATGACATTAAAGTTTTGCAAATCAAAGTTAATGAACAAGCATTTCATCTTGATGTGTCATACTCTGAGTATGAAAATAAAATTAATGAACTTGTTGTGTCACAGACAAGTAAAAATTGTTACGAAAGCTTGAGGGTTATAAGAATTCCAGTTTTTTGTTGGAATATTATAAGAAAAAGCTTCGGGTGCAAAGGTTCTTAGAGGGGTTGGTTCTTGTCCTTCTTTTGATGACACATATATTGGGGGAGGTGTTGGGTACTGTCCCCCTTTTAATGAGAATTATATTCCGTGTCTGACTAAGGATGTATCAGTTGAAGATTTGGAACCCAAAAATCTGATGAATATCAATCCTGTTACTGGTGAAGATATGATATATGATGATTCAACTGATGATAAAGTTTTTTATTCAAATAAGGTTGAAGGTACAGTGAAAGAGTGTAAGTATGTGGAACCAGTTGTAGTGAAAAAGGTGACCAGAGATAGATGCATCCTAACTGAACCAGATGAGATGATTGAACAACCAAAACCTAAATCTACTTATAAACCAGTTAAACCTTTTGTAAGTGGTGGTTTTGACTCTCAAGAAACCAACAAGATTGAGAAACTCTCAACTCTTGAATTTTGTAAAAAGAAAGTTGAAAATGAAAATCAGCCGGTTGTTCAATCTTCCAACACTACTTCTCAGTGTTCATCATCTAGTCCAATAAAGGTTCAAAGGGAGAAGTATGTTAGAGTATACAAAGAAAGACGTCCTTGCTTTCATTGTGGTACTATTGGTCATATACTGAAGGACCGTCCAAACAAGAATTTGGGAAAGTGTCTGGAGAATCCAAAGTTGGCTAGACCGTTTATGAATCCACCTGCAAAAACAGTTGTAAAGTCTGTTGATCTGAATCATCATGTGGATAGAAGGGGTAAGAAGCCAAGTGTCCAGATTGCTTCTGCTTTAGTGAAGAAAGAAGAGAATGTTGATTCTTCTGGTGAACTTACACAACCAAAGGTGAAATTGTCAAGACCACAACGTCGACGGCGAAATAGACGGTTGAAAAAGCTTTTGGAACAACCTGTGGTCAATGACGATGTTGAAATTGATAAGTCATCAAAGGAGAGTGAAATGGTTAAGGTTCAATCAAAATGGATACCGAAGTCTCAAGTTTCTGTTTCTAAGAAACATCTCCTAAAGTAGAGGAGAAATTTGATTGTGTTTTAAGATAAATTGTTTATTTTGATGAATCTGGCCGACCCAAGACCACAATGGCTTGGGTCTCTATTACTAACTAATCATTTCTGTTTGTGTGCAGTGAACTCCAAGGAGGACTGTCGACAACCATTTGTATGTTGATAGTGGATGCTCTCGGCACATGACATGTAGTCTTAACTTATTGGAGAATGTGAACGAAATCCAAGGAGGTTATGTAGCTTTTGCAGGCAAGAAAGGAGGATATTTCTAGCCAAGGTACAGTGTCAAATGGGACATTGAGCTTTGAGAAAGTCAACTATGTGTAGTAGCTGGAACATAATCTGTTATCTGTTTCGCAAGTTTGTGACCAAGATTTCTCATTTCACTTTAATAAGTCAGAGTGTTTGGTGTTGAAGCCGGGATTTGAAATACCTAAAGATTGAATACTTATGAGAGCTCCTCGAAAGAATGATACATATATGCTCGACATGAGCACTGCGACCACAACTTCATCTGTTCCAACTTGTCTTCTTTCGAAAGCTTCTGAGTCCGAATCAACTTTATGGCACCGGAAAATGGCTCATATACATTTTAGAAAAATGAATTATCTTGTCAAGAATGGGTTGGTTTCTTGTGTCCCTGCCATGAGGTTTCATGTGAATGAAGACTGTATTCCGTGCAAGAAGGGGAAGCAACACATGAAATCTCATCATTCAAAGTTGACTAATTCCATTGTGACTCCTTTAGAGTTGTTGCATATGGATTTGTTCGGACCTATTAGTGTCAAGAGTGTAGGCGGAAAATCTTATTGTTTGGTAGTGACTGATGATTACTTAAGGTTTTCTTGGGTCAAGTTTCTTGCTTCTAAGGATGAAACAGCTAAAATTCTTAAGTTCCTGATTGTGGGGCTTGAGACATTATTCAAACTGCAAGTCAGGAGGATTCGGAGTGATAATGGCACAGAGTTCAAGAATGGAAATATGGGTTTATTCTGTTTACAGAAGGGCATCCATCATGAATTCAGTACTCCTTATGTTCCTCAACAAAATGGTGTTGCTGAGCGAAAGAATCGAACTCTTATTGAGACGGCTAGTACTATGTTATCTGATTCAAAACTACCTGTTACCTTTTGGGCTGAGGCGGTGAATACAGCCTGTCATGTTCTCAATAAGGTTTTTACCGTGAAGAAACATAACAAGACCTGTTATGAATTGCTGAATAATCAAAAACCTAATTTGGCGTATCTTTTGCCCTTTGGAAATCCTTGTACCTTGTTGAAGACTCGCGATGTTCCTACTAAATTCAGCTCCAAAGCAATTGAGGGAATTTTCTTGGGATACATTGCCAACTCTCCTAACAAGAGAGTGTTTAACAATGAATCATGTCAAATTGAAGAATGGTTTCATATTGACTGTGATAATCGTTCTGTTCCTCAGGATGCAAAAGGTCCCTCTTGGGCATTTGATTATGATGCATTATTCAGATCTTTCAATGTTCCTCCTGCAATTTCTCCAGCTGAAGCTGAAATGTTTTATCAGTCCTAATGCAATAATGATTCAACTGTCGATCCTCGTTCGGTTATTCTGATTGTAGATGCTCCTCCAATTGACCCGACTGTAGCTTCAACTTCAGGTACAACACAACATGGTGACAGTGAAGATGATGAAGCTGTGTTTCAGGAATCTTCTAACGATATACAGAACGTAGTTGATGATTCATTAACGTCGACATCAGTTGAGGGGGAGTTGCCTTCAAATCTTGATGTTGTTATTCAAGCTTAAGATATTCCTCAATCCCTGGTGCATAAGAATCATCCCACTGACAATATTATTGGTGATTTGAATATAGGTGTTCAAACGAGGCATCGTACACTTGCTGAAAATTCATGTTTGTATGCTCAGATTGTGGATAAACTACATGTTTGGGATTTATTTGACTTACCCAAAGGCTCAAGATCTATTGGCACAAAGTGGGTATTCAAATGCAAACGTGATGATCGTGGTGTTGTGGTACGCAATAAGGCAAGACTTTTTGTTCAAGGAATTAATCAGCAAGAGGGAGTTGATTACACCGAATTTTATGCTCTAGTTGCGAGGATTGAGGCGATCAGATTGTTTCTTGCATATGTTTCCTTAAAGGGTTTCAAAGTTTTCCAATTGGATATCAAAAGTGCTTCTCTGTATGGAAAGGTAAAGGAAGAGGTTTATGTGAAACAGCTGCCTAGTTTTGAAGATCCCAAGTTTCCTGAAAAGGTATTTAAATTATATAAAGCGTTATATGGTCTTCATCAGGGTCCTCGTGCATGGTACGAAACTTTGTCGGTGCATCTACTTGTGAATGGATTTGAGCGTGGCCAAATTGACTCTACACTTTTCATCAAAAAAGCAGGAGGAGATATATTAATTGTTCAAATCTATGTGGATTACATAATCTTTTGATCGACGAATGTCGATATGTGTAAAGACTTTGAAAGAGTGATGAAGTTGAAATTCGAGATGAGCAGCATGGGAGAATTATCTTTCTTTTTGGGTATTCAAGTTGATCAAAAGGAAGATGGTTTTTATATTCATCAAACGAAATATGTTGCTGATATTCTTAAGAAGTTTGATATGGCAAATGCTTCAGCTTTCAACACTCCAATTCTTGTTAATCACAAACTAGATTCTGACCTGAAAGGGAAGGAGGTGGATTGTCGATTATACAGAAGAGTGTTCGGGTCTTTAATGTATCTGACAGCGTCACATCCGGATAATATGTTCACAGTATGCTTGTGCTCACGGTTTCAGTCTAAACCGAAGGAATCTCATATAATTGCTGTAAAGCGGATCTTTCGATATTTAAAGGGTAAACCAAGGTTGGGATTATGGTATCCAATTAATTCTGACTTTGATTTTAAAGCTTTTACATATTCATATTATAGAGGTTGCGGTCTGGACAGAAAATCGACGTCTGGTGGTTGTCAATTCTTAGGGAATAGGCTTGTGTCCCGGAAATGCAAAAAAGAAAACCTCGGTTGCAATTTCAACGTGTCAGGCAGAATACATTGCAGTAGCCAGTTGTTGTTCCCAAATCCTATGGATTCAACATCAGTTGAGGGATTATGGTTTGAACTTCATAGGGACTCCAATGATGATTGATAACACAGCCACCATGTCGATCACAACAAATCTTGTGAAACATTCAAAGACGAAGCACATTGAGATTCGACATCGTTTCATTCGTGACTGTGCAGACAAAAAGCTGATTGAATTGGTGAAAGTTCACACGGATGACAACTTTGCTGATTTGTTTACCAAAGCATTCGATCGTACACAGTTTGAATTTCTTACTCAAATGAATGGTATGCTTAATCCAACGTGACAAAGGTTTTCAAAAGGTTTTTCATGGAAGTTTTTCTTTTAGTTTTCTAGATTATTTAAAGTAAATAGTTTTATGCTTTATTCTTCATTAGTTTTACTTGCTTTATGAACAACCCAAACAAATTTAAAAAAGATAAAATCGGTACTGCTTGAAGTTAGAGAAGAAATGATAGTACATCAGTAGGTGATCATATACACATTACCATATAATGACTACCTGGTGTTTGTATTTATGTTTGTGATTATATGATTTGATCTAAACTTCTTAGTCTGCATAAACAGGAAATGATATCTTCATGACTGCCTGACATTATTGTATAGAAATTTTAATTTGAATATTTGCATGTAATTTGAATTATCAGTAGGCTAGAAGCGTTTTTAGTCTATTAGTAGTGTGAAAACATAATGGTCTATGTCACAATTGTGATTTGAACCCATGGTATGCCGGGTGTGTGTGTTAAAAGATCATTATCAGATAAAGAATATGAGACTTCAAGTATTTCATGAGACCAGTATCGGACTATATTGATTAGCACAATTTTACAGTTCATTTCCCTTTCCATGTCCCGAAAAACATGCAATGTGATGTTGAACTAAGATATGTTTCTAACAACATCTGTTGGAACATATACTTACCCTTGGATCAATTATCTTGATTCCATTGAACATATCCAGATAACAGTTGGATCACATTACCCTGTATCATTTAATCAATCGATTCCTTGATCATTCTTCTGTTACTATGAATCATGATACTTCATCCAAAACCAAGCAACATGAATCATTCTGATTCCATATATCCTTCGGGATCTGTTTTTTTTTCTGTGCTAATTGAGATAGTTTCATCCTAGATATTGATATGATCTTTGCATAAGTCTCAATATGTCTTGAAGATAATGCAATTTACATTTCTGTTGTCATATTTGTGGGGTACACATTGTTTTCATATAAATGGTACTAACTCACAAGAACGTGGGATAAAAACGCTTATAGTTTCAAATCTTATAATGCTGACAACTTGGATTGACATGTAGTATATTGCAAATTCGGTATGAATAAGTTAGTTTGTCATGATCTGATCCTGTTTACTTTGAAGTTTATCGCGTATCATTTCATGAATGTTTGAGTATTTGAAAAGGTAATTTGATTGAAAATAGAGAATTGTGATATCTGTGAGATAGAAGTTAAATAGAAATTTTAAAAGAATTGATATAGCACAAAGTGATTGTGTGCTGAGCCAAGTATCTGTGAATATGCCGAATGCCATAGGTCAACCCTTAGATCTGCTAGGGAATTTTATATTCAGAATGTGTGTGTGATACATCAAAGATACTGATATGATCTTCTTACTCGCAGTGTTCGACCAAAAATATGTGATTCTATATGTATAGATAAAAACCAAAAAAAAATTAGTGTGTTTTAGCATAAATTTTGAAAAATCCAAAAATATGTTCTTTACTTGTTTTTTTTTTTGGTTTAGAAAAAAAATCCAAAAAGATTTTGTTTCTATCTTCCATCAAAAATTCTTAATTATTTTGGATTAAGTTGTGTACATGTTGCAAGATGATCAAAGTGTCGGAAAGAGGGAAAAATGACAAATTCCAAATTTTTGGCTAAGTGTTGTGTTATGTTCGCTTGACAAGTTCGCTTGATTTGGCGAACTTAATCCATTGGGTATATAAACGAATCTTGCGAACTTGACCATTCTCTACTATTGTTGACTTTCGCGAACTTGTCCAGCGACTTTGTGACTTAGCATATTATTGTGTCTCGTTTTGATTGAAAAAGTACGATAGTAGTTGATCGGTGTTGTTATATATTGAATATCAGTTTGTGATTCTTACAAAGGTAGAATCAACTCATTCCATCCATTAGATTGGTCTAATTCAATGATTTTATCCTCGGTTTTCATCGCACCTGTCATCTATATATGATCATCATCGGTTTGAAGTTTAACACTGAAATTGATTGTTTCTATATCTTAATCTGGTGTTGGCGAGTTAGTTGTTGTGATTGTTTTTGGTTTATATCATCAAATTTGACAAGTTTAATTTCTGTGACTGTTCAAGAGTTTAAGCGAACATGATCAGAAATACGCCTCTTGTAACTCTAAGTGAACTTGTTAAGTTCGCCACAGGGGTTCAGTACTTCCCAGACTTGACACATTTTTTTTTCTTTTCAAACTTGTGTTTTTAAAAAAAAAAATTTACTTTTTGTTTGATATTTTACTATTTTGTGTTTGTGTTTGAAAATTGTCAATGTCTAATCTTTTATTCTGAGCAGGTCATGGATCGTCGTGTTGAGTATAAGCACAATCAGGTGGCGTTGCTTGATCCGGAGTTGGCCGAGGTAGCAAACTATCAGGAAATTATAAACTTTTTGAACCGGTCAAGGATTCATGTTGCTCTCTCAGCTAATCCCCATATTAGCTTGTTATACATTCAACAGTTTTGGGAGAGGGCACAACAAGACACCAATGTTGAACCACATGTAATTCAAGCTACAGTGAATAATCAAGACATTGCTATATCTGCTCAAGACATTCGTGCAGCTTTAACATTGGGTGGAGTGAATGATGATCCTATTAGTTTACCAAATACCTTGATTATGGGTTGTTTTCAAAGGATGGGGTATAGAGGTAGACCAAATGATTCCCAAGCACGGAAGGGTGGTCTAGTGGGGGCAATGGAGGTACTTTATGCATGTGATTATTCAATGCGTATCCCCAAGGAAAGCTGGAACGGATGGTTTAAAGACATCTTTACAAGCAGCAACAATGGCTTTAACTATAAATAGGCCGTTTAACTTTGCCTTATACATTTACAGGGAGTTGGTTATGCAAATTACACCACCTGAGGGTCAAGGTTTCTTAATGTACCCTAGATTCTTGCAGGTTATCTTGAACCATCTGATTCCCAACCTACCACCGGTGAATCCAAGATTAACTCTAACTCCTATGATAAAGAGGATTTTTACTGATTGCATGAATATTAAGTAGTAAAATCATGCTTTAATTCTAGTCGCTACTCCGTTGTTCGGGCACATAATCAATCCTGCTTTTGTTGCACCTCCAAACAACATTTGGATTCATGTTGATCCTGCTTTGGAATTACCTCCAGCTGATAATCAAGATGAGGAGAAAGATGAAGAGGAAGGTGATGATGAGAATGATTGTAAAGATACTGAGAGTGAGTATGATGATAATGATGATGGTGATGATAATAATGATGATGGTGATAATAATACTGATGGTGATAACGATGATAATAATGACAATGATGATGATGATGGAAATGATGGAAATGATGGAGAGAATGTTTAGGTAAATGATGATGCGAATGCACCTCAAGATGAACATGTAGAGGTTGAAGAGACTAGTACCAGTTCATCTGGATCTGGTGAAGCTGGCGATAATCAGGAGAGTTCCCAGGATTTTAGACCTGAGCATTATGCTCAGTTAGCTAAAATTCCCAGAGTTACTAGAAATGTTTATGACAAACATCAGAAGTCTCTGGGCAAAAAGAAAGTAAAAGTTCCAAGACGCAAGTCTGTAAGGGGTTCTCCTCCCGATGCAGTACTTGGAAAGCTAAAGTTACAAGACGAATCTTTGAGTTCTGAGGATGATGAAACTCCTGCAGCTAAAGGACCTAAATTGATGGCTTCGGCTATTCAAGCTGCTAAATCTTCACAGGAAGATAAAGATTTTGTGGATTCTTTGATTGTTACTCCTATTCCTTCACAGTCCAATACTCCTCATGCTACTCCCACTGTATCAAAGTCTTAGGATGAAGCTGTTCCTTCTACTCGTGATCCTCGTGATGAACGCATACTTGCCTTGGAAACACTGGTTGCAGGGTTAAAGTCACAAGTGGATGATTTGATTGAACGAGAGGCTCAGCGTGTTCTGTTCGTTAATGAACAAAACAAGGTCATTACAGAAATTCAAATCCTTGTAAGTCAATTGGTGGAGCGACTTGACGCTCAGGGGGAGAAGATCAAAGCTGACAAGTCTACATGTCACAGTATTGGAATTCAAAAGAACTTAGATGATGATGGCGAACCAGACATTGGTGATGGATTGGGTGAGCGTCTAAACGCTGATACAAACCCTGTATCATTAACTCAGGGGGGGTCTGAAATTATTAAGGAAGCCAATATGATGACGAGTGAAGGTGATAAAGAACCGACTGCGGTTGATGCTGATATGTTGGATAATTAAATTTTTGAAGACTCTGACATAAATGATGCAAACAAGATTGAGTGTTTATTAGACTTGGATGACTTATCTGATGACGATGATACGGGTGAGGAAGAGTTAGAGGAGGGAGAGATTGTAGAAGTGGAGGTAGAGAGTGAGAAATAAAAGATTGTTTATGAAGGGTGTACCGGTGAAATTAATATGGATGTCTTTGACGATGATGTAGTTCCTGATGATTTGTCAGAAGGGGTTGCAGAAACTGAAGAGTCTGATCCTATTCCGGAAAAACAAAACCCTGATACTACGGAGAGCATGCCTAAAGATACTGAGATGTATAAGAACACTGGTATGACAAAGGCACAGTGGGCAGAGATGTTTATGAGTTGGAGAACTAAGTTTCCAGTCTCTCCAGCTGCTCCTGTACAGAAACAAAGATATGTAAACAATGAGAGATGCTCTGGTGGGATTATCAGAGAAATGATATTTGCTTTAAAAAGATTAGATGGAGTTCAATATTTGAAGCCAAGGCTAAAGTATTTTAACTCCTTACCAAGATGTGAAGTCAATGAGTTATCAACTAAGCCCTTGATTAACAGATCAAATAATGGAATAGTAGACTTGATAGCTAAGCTGATAAGAATTGAAGGAGGATCAGGTAAGTATGAGAAACTGAAACCTCAACAGGGCAAGAGAATAAAAGAAGTTGATCTAGTTACTCAAAAGGTGATTTGGAGATAAAAGTTCAAGCCTGTGAGATCAGTACCTAAGATTCCTTTGAAGTTAATTGCCTATGATTGCCTGAATGATCTTAAATGGTGGTATGTGGATGTCTATACGTGCGAAGCACGGATAGAAGACATGACTGGCAAGTTTATAGTAAAGTTCTTTGATGCTATGAACCTTGTTAACTTCTCAAGGTCTGATCAGAAGATGCTGAAACGTAGAGAGATCATGTACACAGATGAATGTAGAGAGCATGCATTGCAGTACAAGAAAGTGTTATTCGTTTGTCTGAAACACAGAACTGTGCGAGGAGCTCATTGCCAAAGAATTGGAAGAACAAGACCTGAAGATAAAGACCAAGTTGTTGTCAAGGGGGAGTCTGTTGGAGCATGTTAAGTGACAACAAGTCTTGTAATAGATTAGTCTTTATGTTTATGTTTTTTCTTGTAATTTGTTAAGTTTGCACAGGCGACCTTAACATGTTCGCCTGATATAGTTGAGGCGAACATAACAAGTTTGCTTGAACTAAGGTGGCGAACATGATAAGTTCGCCTGAACCAGTTGTATTGTCTATAAATAATGCAGTAGTTGTTCTCATTTGTAACATTCTGTATTTTTGGAACTACTATGTGTGTGCTGCTTACAGATTGAATACAAGAAGCTTTTTATGATATCTTGTCTTGTGTGTGATTATATTGCGTGTGTGAGTATTCGAGACGTACGTATGCGTTAGGATTCCGCACTTCGTATACGTATTACATGTTTTACAACATAGATTGATCGGTAGACCCGCTGGACTTACAATAATCTCACTTGGAAGATATCACCTTCATCCATTACATCTTGAACTTACTATGTCTTGCATGTATTTCAATTGTGTTATGTTTGTGTGTAAGCTCATCATGAGCTAAACATCTTTTCAATCATCTTAGTTTCATGAAACTTAATTGATTATGTTAAACTCATGATTATGGCTAAAGTATTATGTTAATGTAATGGTGATTTTGTGTTAATCTCTTGGTGATCTTACATGTCTAAATGTTCGTGGAACAATTTAAGGTTTATAAATGAGAAATCATATCATGTTGGAAAACTTATGAGACTAACATTTTTTTATAACCTTAACATCTTTTGTTAAAATGTTATAGCTAAGAATTAGGAATAATCTTTGAAACCTTAATTGTGAAAGAAACATGAAGACATGCAACCCTTTGGTCAAGATTTAGAAAAACAAATAACAATGTTATGTCATTTCTTTAACAAAAGTTATACTAATCGAAAGTGATGATTACTCACGCTTAAAATTTATATGACTCTGTTTTAGACTTTCATAAGTTAAGAAGTTACACTCTTTTATCTAATTAAACTAATCTTAAGTGGATGACATGAAGTTTACTCATCGAATACCTACTTAATGGTTAGGGAATTATAATCTTTAATTGGATTTTGGTTCAACTACTTCAAAGAACATTAACATAATAGTAAGCTTTAGCCGTATGAAAGAGATTGACATAATTAATGAGTGGATTCTAAACTAAGATGATTGCCACTTGAAAATCGTTACTTTATCTCAATTAAATCTTTTTCATAAAATACAAAAAGATAATCTTCAATCCAACAAGAAAACAACTTAATTACAATCACCTTTTCACTAGTCACTTAATCTAATTAAAAATCTGGGTTGAGACGTTAACTGTGTCCATGGATTGACATCCGGTTCTTATCAAAACTATATTACCACTCGATAGGTGCACTTGCCTTTGTGTGTGTATTGTAGTCTAGGTGAAAACCATCTTTTAAAACCGACATTTGTGTGAAAAATCTTTATCAAAAATATATAAATAGTTCACGCACATCAAGTTTTTGGCGCCGTTGTCGGGGACACGGTTTCAATAATTAACCCAAAATTTTAATTCATAAATACTGGTAAACATTTTTCAATTCATAGTTAGTCTGTTCTTTTTCTGCAACAATTTCATAATTAATTGTTAGGTAATGAATGTCCACCACACCTGATTCTAATATCGTCACATCTTTTTCGGAACCCGAACGACATTTCCTTCACCGATTACGAGAACGAACACGAACTGTAGCTGTGGCGATAGCACGAGAAACCTGGGAGGACGCTCAATCAGAAGAAAACATGGCATACGGTGAAGAGAGGAATATGACGTATTACGCCAAGCCATCCCTCGACGGCTACGAATCCAGCGTTACCCAACAAGCTGTTGCAGCCAACAATTTTGATATAAAATCCAGTATCATTCAATTGGTAGAAAATTCTGCTCAATTTAAGGGTCTACCTGATGAAGATCCCAATGCTCACATCGCTCGTTTCTTACGAATCTGCGCTACTTTCAAAATCCATAACTGTTCTGATGATGCCGTTAGACTTAGGCTCTTTCCGTTTTCGCTCCGTGGCCGCACCATGGAATGGTTAGATTCATTGCCCCTGGCACCATCACAACCTGGGCCGAAATGGTTGAACAATTCTTGTTAAAATACTTTCCATCCTACAAAACTGCCAAGTTAAAATCAAGTATCACAGGTTTCTTTCAAGATGACGAAGAATCACTACATGCATCATGGGAAATATATAAGTCCCTTATGAGAAGATGCCCACATCACGGTCTGGATTTATGGATACAATGTCAAACATTTTACGATGCTATCAGTGGAGCGCACAAGCAAGCTGTCGACCAATGCGATGCAGGAGACTTTGGAGGAGCGACCCCAACAGAAGCATTCCAAGCATTGGAAAAGGCCGCCACAAAAAGTTTTGCTTATAATCCATTAAGGGCCAGATCCACCCAAAAGGGTATGCATCATATCGATACTTATACCATAGTAGCAGCCCAATTAGAAGCACTTACCAAAAATTTCGAACAAATGCAAACCGAGTTTAAAAAAGTACAAGTTCGATGCGATACATGTGGAAAGCAACACAAAACCAGCGAGTGTCAACAAGTAGTGGTGGTAGAATAAGTTGATTATGTTGGAGGACAAAACAATTCCTATGGAAATAACTATAACTCTAACTAGAGAAACAACTCTAACTTCAGGGAAGGAGGAAACAATCAACAACCTCCAGGGTTCAACCGAAGACCACCCTTCCAACAAAATGCACCTTTTCCACCCAAACAACCATACCAAGGACATAACAGCAGCAATTAAAGCAATGGGGAAACTAACGTTAAAAACCTTTTACAACAACTTCTAGTTAATATTCAAAATTCTAACAAATTGATCGATGATCGTTTCCAAAAGCATGAGTTGAGATGAGAAGTCAAAAGGCATCCATGCAGGCCATTGAAAAACAAGTAGAATAAATGGCACAACTTCTTTCAGAACGCCAGCAAGGAAGCCTTCCTAGTAACACAATACCCAATCCTAACGCACAAGTAAACGTTTTCATACTCAGGAGTGGCATGACCACTAAGGAAGGAGTCATATCCACCTCCCAGCAATCCATAATGTAGGAATGCCCAATTGATGCACAGGATGTCACACATGCTCCTGCTGAGAAACCACTCAAGGAGCCTGTTCGGACAAATGTCCCGCCCCTTCCATATCCGGGACGTATGAGAAAGGAAAAAATTGAAAAGGAGTATGAGAAGTTCTTAGGATTGTTCAAGCAACTTCACATAAAATTACGCAAAGTTTCTCAAAGGCGTATTAACAAACAAAAAGAAGCTTGAGGAGCTATCCCACGTAATACTGAATGGGGAATGCTCAGCTGTCCTACAGAACAAACTTCCCACAAAGATGACTGATCCAGGTAGTTTCACCATTCCATGTCTAATAGGAGATCTCTCAGTCAACAACGCCTTGGCTGATCTTGGCGCAAGCATCAATCTATGCCATACATAGTATTTGAATAACTAGAGTTGGGAGAGCCCAAACCAACCCATATGAGCATCCAGTTGGCTGACCGTTCAGTAAAATACCCTCGAGGCATAATCGAAAACATGTTGGTTAAAATCGATAAGTTCATCTTTCCTGTCAATTTCGCTATCTTAGACATGGATGAGGATAAGAACGTCCCCCTCATCTTGGGACGACCCTTTCTAGCCACTACCAAAGCCCTCTTCGACGTCTGCACAGGAAAACTCACCTTAAGGGTAGACAACGATGAAATCACCTTTGATATCGGGCAATCTGTGAACCACCCGCAACATCATGATGATTCTCTGTACTTCATTGACGTATGTGACTCTATCTTTAGCTGTCATATTCGAGAAACTAGAGAGAAGGAAGCATGTGAAACTCAGCTAATTGAAGAAAGTATGACCGAAGACTGCATACAAGACGAGGTCCTGCAAGTGGAAGGGTAAGAAGAAAACGACTCCCATTTGAACCAACCATGCAAGGACATTGACCGAGATTCAGAAGCAAGGGCAAAACCATCCTTGGAAGAACCACCAGTTCTTGAATTAAAAGAACTGCCATCGCATCTGGAGTATGTGTTCCTAGAAGAACAATCCCAATTACCCATGATCATTTCTTCTTGTTTAACCCATTATTCTGCACTCATAGGATTTTGATGGAAAGCGAATACAAGCCAGATGTTCAACATCAAAGGAGATTGAACCCAAGCATGCAAGAAGTAGTAAAGAAGGAAGTTATAAAATTATTAGATGAAGGGCTCATTTATCCCATCTCTGATTCATTTTGGGTCAGCCCTGTACAGGTTGTACCCAAGAAGGGAGGAATGACAGTAGTAACAGATGAAAAGAACGAGCTCATTCCCACTCTAACCGTAACTGGATGGAGGGTTTGTATTGCCTACCGAAAGTTAAACGACGCCTATAGAAAATATCACTTTCCACTTCCATTCATCGATCAAATGTTAGAAAGACTTTCTGACAGAATGTACTATTGTTCCTTAGACGCATGCGTTTAGGTTTATGCAATGTACCAGCAACATTTCAGCGATCTATGGTAGCCATCTTTCATGACATGATTGAAGATTCAATGGAAGTGTTCATGGACGATTTCTAAATTTTTGGCGACTCTTTTGAGCACTGTCTCAGTAATTTGGAGAAAATGTTAACAAGATGTGAAGACGCCAACCTTGTCCTTAATTGGGAGAAATGTCATTTCATGGTGACAGAAGGAATAGTGTTGGTACATAAAATCTCAAAAGCAGGATTAGAAGTTGATCGGTCTAAGACATACAACATTTCAAAACTTCCACTGCCAATTCCGTAAAATCCGTTAGAAGTTTCTTAGGGCATGACGGTTTTTACCATCGATTCATTAAAGACTTTTCAAAAATTGCACGTCCTATGACCCAACTCTTAGAAAAAGATGTCACCTTCGTATTCTCTGACGAATGTCTAAAGGCTTTCGAACTTCTCAAAGAAAAACGCAGCAATGCTCCGATCATGGCTGTTCCTGATTGGACCTTACCATTTGAGTTAATGTGCGATGCAAGTGACTTTGCTGTAGGAGTCATCCTAGGACAGGGAAAAGAAAAGCACTTCCATCCAATCTAGTACGCAAGCAAGACATTGAACGATGCTCAAGAAAATTACACCACCACTGAAAAAGAACTCTTGGCGGTAGTTTTTGCATTCGATAAATTTCGTTCATACCTTGTTCTCTCAAAAACAATCGTCTACACGGATCATGCAGTATTGCATTATTTGTTCAGCAAACAAGATGCTAAGCCAAGTCTAATCCGGTGGATACTCTTGTTACAAGAATTTGACATTGAGATTTGCGACAAAAGAGGAGCCGAGAACGTCGCGGCTGATCATATCTCATTTCTTGAATGTCCAACCTCAGCCGAAAACATGAAATGGGATATCAATAACAACTTCCCGCATGAATTTATGATGAGTATCGATACAATTTGTGAAGAACATCCATGGTTCGCAGATTTCGCAAACTATCTCGCATGCGGAGTCATTGTGAAAGGATTAACATACCAACAGAAGAGAAAATTCCTTGCGGACGTCAAACACTACTTCTGGGAAGATCCATACTTATTCAGGGTCAGAGCAGACCAACTCGTCCGACGATGCGTGTTCGGAGAAGAAACGCAACAGAGCCTCAAACACTGTCATGAAGGACCTACTGGAGGACATCATGGGATCACTCTAACTGCTAAGAAAGTGTTTGATTTTGGTTTTTTTGCCCCACAATATTTAAGGATGCTTATGTCATGGTACGATCATGCGACGCCTGTCAGAGAGCCAACAATATTTTATCAAGGAACGAGATGCCTCAAAGACCTATTCAGGTCTGTGAAATATTTGACGTATGGGGGATCGATTTTATGGGACCATTTCCTATTTCCTTCGAAAACAGCTACATATTGGTAGCAGTTGATTACGTTTCAAAATGGGCTGAAGCTCAAGCACTCCCCACTAATGATTCTAGGACAATACTCAAGTTCCTGAAAAGACTATTCACGCGATTCGGCGCACCAAAGGCACTCATTAGTGATAGGGTAACACATTTCTATAATGCTTAATTGGAAAAAGCCTTGTCTCGCTATGGTGTACATCATCGGTTTGCCACACCTTATCATCCACAAATGATCGGACAAGTGGAGGTGATGAATCGAGGCATCAAAAGGATCCTCAAAAAGACCGTCAGACACAACAGAAAGGATTGGTCCGAGAAGCCCGATGATGCACTATAGGCATTCCGCACGACCTATAAAACACCTATTGGGACCACTCCATTCAAATTAGTCTATGGGAAAGCTTGTCATCTCCCAGTCGAGTTGGAACACAAAGCGTATTGGGCATTGAAAACTGCTAACCTGGATCAGGTACAAGCCGGAAAAATCATATTCGCCCAAATCAACGAGCTCAAGGAATTACGTTGTCAGGCGTACAAAAATTCTAAATTATACAAGGACAAGACATAAAGGAAAATAATTAATTCAAAGCCGGAGATCGCGTCTTACTTTACAATTCCCGTCTTCGTTTATTCCCTAGGAAACTGAAATCCCGTTGGTCCGGACCTTACACCATAAAGGAAGTTTTCCTGCATGGAGCAGTTGAAGTTGAACATGATGATGGGAGAAGTTTCAAGGTGAACAGTTAGAAACATTCTCGGAGGTTATCTCACTTGGAAGATATCACCTTCATCCATTAGAACCTTTAGTTACATCTTGAACTCACTATGTCTTGCATGTATTTCCATTGTGTTATGTTTGTGTGTAAGCTCATCATGAGCCAAACATCTTTTCAATCATCTTAGTTTGATGAAACTTAATTAATTATGTTAAACTCATGATTATGGCTAAAGTTTTATGTTAATGTAATGGTGATTTTGTGTTAATCTCTTGGTGATCTTGCATGTCTTAATGTTTGTGGAAAAATTTAAGGTTTATAAATGAGAAATCATATCATGTTGGAAAAATTATGAGGCTAACATTTATTTATAACCTTAACATCTTTTGTTAAAATGTTATAGCTAAGAATTAGGAATAATCTTTGAAAACTTAATTGTGAAAGAAACATGAAGACACGCAACCCTTTGGTCAAGATTTGGAAAAACGAAGAACAATATTATGTCATTTCTTTAACAAAAGTTATTCTAATCGAAAGTGATGATGACTAACGTTTAAAATTTATATGACTCTGTTTTAGACTTTCATAAGTTAAGAAGTTACACTCTTTTATCTAACTAAACTAATCTTAAGTGGATGACATGAAGTTTACTCATCGAATTCCTACTTAATGGTTAGGGAATTATAATCTTTAATTGGATTTTGGTTCAACTACTTCAAAGAACATTAACATAATAGTAAGCTTTAGCCGTACGAAAGAGATTGACTTAATTAATGAGTGGATTCTAAACTAAGATGATTGTCACTTGAAAATCGTTACTTTCTCTTAATTAAATCTTTTTCAGAAAATACAAAAAGATAATCTTCATTCCAACAAGAAAACAACTTAATTACAATCACCTTTTCACTAGTCACTTAATCTAAGTAAAAATCTGGGTTGAGACGTTAACTGTGTCAATGGATTGATATCCGGTTCTTATCAAAACTATATTACCACTCGATAGGTGCACTTGCCTTTGTGTGTGTATTGTAGTCTAGGTGAAAACCATCTTTTAAGACCGACATTTGTGTGAAAAATCTTTATCAAAAATATATATATAGTTAACGCACATCAATGATCATTCTAGCATCACATATATTGCATCAACCAAGTTTCGTGTATGATGTGATCAATTTAGCCTCATGTATATTGCAACAACCAAGTTTGGTGTAAAATGTAATCAATCTAGTATCATGTATATTGTAAAGAACCAAGTTTCGTGTATAATGTGATTAATCTAGTATCATGTATTTATCAACAACCAAGTTTCGTGTATAATGTGATCAATCTAGTGTCATATATATTGCATCAACCAAGTTTCGTGTATAATGTGATCAATCTAGCCTTATGTATATTGCAACAACCAATTTCGTGTATAATGTGATCAATCTAGTATCATGTATATTGCATCAACCAAGTTTCGTGTATAATGTTACCAATCTAGCATAATGTATATTGCAAACAACCAAATTTCATGTATCATGTATATTGTGAATGTTCATATGTAAGTTATTGAATCTCATGAGTAACGTAAACTATCGAATTTTGTAGGTGGTCGAGTGTTGCGGACAATTGTGTTGCTTGATATTTATGTGTAATGCGGGTAGTTGGGTTTTAAATTTTTAATCTTGTTGAGGTTTATATGGATTGTTAACGCCTACGCGAAATGATTCATCTTCTTGAAGTGCCTAGTACGCTTATACATTTCCGAAGGTGCAAGATAGTGAAAAGGTTTTGTAGGTGTAACATCCATGATTTTCAGGCCATAAATGTTTTTTATTTATTCATTTTACTATGTATGTAACATCCTCGCCTTTTCCCTGTATGTGGTTTTATGCAAATAATCAACAAATCAGTTTCTATTTCAAATTCTATGCATTGTGATTCAAGTTCAAGTTATATGAATACAAATTTCATAATTCTTAGATTTCACAAATAAATATTTTAGTTACTAATTTGAGCATAAAATATTTATGTTGGAAACTTCATATATTTATACATATATCATGTATATAAATACAAACTTTTATAAAAATACATTTACTCATACATTATCATGTTTAAAAATTATAAACTTATATAAAACTATAGAATATAACATTTTTAAGAAAAATTATATGTGGATATATATATATATATAGGTATATTTATATATAAATTCATGAATTAAACATTTGGTCTTGAACCCAAGACATTTGGACTCCCAACTCTGGACCCCCACCCCTTGCATTTGAACCTTTCACCTAAATTTGAACCTATTCTAGTCTTGAACTCACAAAAATCGTTCCATTGACTTTTAAAAGTCAACAACTTCAAATCTTGCAATTCAGCGAGTAATTCGACCAAACTCGATGGTTATAAGCTTGCCTTGAATACTAGAACGTTATCGATCCGTTTCCAACCCATTAGCATATCAATTTAACGAATTTTGTGACTGAATTCAAATTCGAACACTTTTGACTATTCAGAGTCAAACAGAGGGAAATCCAGGAAAAATCAAACAATTAAATGCGTTAAACACCCACAAATCACGCCTTGACTATTTTCGTATGAATCCAGACCTTAATCGCGACCCAATTCATCAACACTCGGTCTAATTCACGCGTAATTCGTGATTGACAGTTATTCCTTGCTAGCCCAAATCGGATTGATCAAATTAAGTGGAATTGATTCGTTTGAATCATTCAAGCACCTTCATACACCCCCTCACAAACTCTCTAAACACACACTCACCACATTTCAGTGTTGGACTTCGATCGAGTACCAAGAGCACCGGGATTTTCAAACCAGTTTTCTGCATTCGTTACTTGATCATAACAGGTAAGACTTAGGTCTTTCAATTCGTATTCAAGTGTTGACCAAAAGCCCTTATCAATTTGTATACCTCATTTGTATCGGATTTGATTTCTGTTTAGCATCTCGAACCTGTTCATACGAAACCGAATTGGGGATTTTAGCTTGATTTAATTAGTGATTTTATGTTTTTGGGTTTCATGTAGTACCAGCGAAACCACAAGATCTGGCCGGAAAGCCACTGCACCGCCGAACAAGGTGGCGTGGGGTCGAAACCCACACTCGACATCCTTTTTTCCTTCCTATTAAAGCCAAACCCGGTCCTTTTCTGAATCCATGTTAAGCCTTTTAAGAATCGAATTAATCTCAGAACTTGTCTCTCAGTCCAGTGGTAAGTTTGTCACCTAACACAGAAACCACCTGGGTTCGAGCCGGGTGGTCCTCATTCAATTTTTTTGGACAGTTTTAGCATTCTAAATATTTTATAAAAATCATTTTATAAAACCTATACCCCATATAACTGATTTAGTACAATAACAACCAAATTTTAAAGGAAAACAATTATCAGTTAAAACAATTAAAGTATTAATTTACAAGACAAAGCATTTAAAATACCTATTGTTATATAAGTTTGTAAAGATTTTATAAATACATTATCATTTCATAAAACAATTTTATAAATCCTTTTATTTTCTATTAATTATATATATATTAGGGTATTCAAACATATATAATTTTCTTAAATATATATTGATACTTACACTTCCCTTATTTTTAAGGACATACTATTTTAATAATAAATAAATAAATAAAAAGAATTTATTTATTTAAATTAGTTATCTTTTTACTTTTATAAATCACCTAAAGTTTAAGTTATATTTAAGTAAATATAAATTCTTAAATATATATATTTTACACTCCTCTCTTTAATGACACATTATTATAATAGTAAATAAATAAAAATAACTTATTATTTAAGTTATTTATCTCTTGACAGGAAACCCTAAAACAATTATTATTTTTCCTTTAAGTCATATATACTTTGATATCACATTTAAAACTATACTTTTATCCAAATACAAACACAACTCTACGCACATCATTACACAAACCCCTTTCGTACATATCCCCACAATTATTCAATTAAACTTTTATTCAATCCCTTTAGAACCTTAGACTTTTTGTGCATAGCATTGATTCAAATTCATAATTCAAATCAGGTTAATCTTGTGATTTGCAAATCACTTGTGCATCCTATTGCTCGTATTATCTTCACAATCAATGCATGTGAGTTTACATAGCCCCTTTTACATTTTTATACTTTTGGGGTGAAACATGATTACACAACAAACATTATTTGCAATTACACATGTACAATTCTAAAATATGATCATATGTGTTTCTTTATGTTTTGTGTTTGAATGCTATTTGTTAAGGCTACATATACATGACATACTCGTGCAATCATTAATACATTACATCAGGATAACATTTGTTGTTATGCCCTACATTTACATTAGGATAACATGTGTTTTTATGCCCTAAATTTACATCAGGATAACATGTGTTGTTATGCCCTACATTTACATCAGGATAACATTTGTTGTTATGCATTACATTTATATCAGGATAACATGTGTTGTTATGCCCTACATTTACATCAGGATAACATATGTTGTTATGCCCTACATTTAATCAGGATGACATGTGTTGTTATGCCCTACATTTACATCATGATAACATGTGTTGTTATGCCCTTCAGTTACAAAGTTTGATTTGTGCAACTAGCTTAACATAGATTCTCCATACATGCTTTATAAACCATGTATCATATGAATTGTACACAAAACATTTGAACTTTACTTGTCGTGTCAAAACCTATGTATGCTCACCAACTATTTATAGTTGACCCTCTCATTTTATCATGTTTTAGGTACGGATGTTTGAGTTAAGATTCAAGTTGCTTCACTTAGGATTGAGGACCTAGTTTTAAACTTAATAAAGATGTTCATGTATTTATGACCTTTGTAAACCATGAGCTTATAAACAGTCTACATGTCCCGCCCCGACGTTTCTGTCGTCGGTTGGGGTGTGACAGTAGGTATTTAGAGTAATGTGCTTACGAATAACTTATTTGTGTTTTTTGTTTGTAACTAAACAAGTAATTGTAATTTGTTCATGTTTATAAATTAATAAATAAGTGAAAATAATAAGTTGAATAACTAGCTAAATAGATAAATAAATGAAAACCCTTTTATCTAATTTTAATTATCATAAAGAAAGCGTTTCAAAGGAATATAACGGCTGAATTATTTAATAATTAAGTCAACATTTAATAATAATTAATCTAACAAAGTAAAGGTCATAATTAATTATTAATTAAGATAATGTTTTATAAAACAAGTTGTATTAAGTTTCCTTACAAGGTGAAAAGCTTTATAAAATATTTATATTCCAGATAATTTCTATAAACTAAGGGTTTGATAAATGTTTTGTTTGAACGTAGTAATGATGTTAATAAAATAGTTAATTTACAAAGAAAGATTTAGGTATGTGTACTAAATTGCAATAAATAAAATGATGGTGTTTAGATTCTACTCGGTTGGTATCATAACCAAATGGGTACTTTGACAAATCAAAGTGATTTAAATTCTTATACTTTCAAGAAGACATGCTTTAGTCTATAGGTGAACACTCACTTCGGGAATTCCTAGGAAAGCATACGGATCCTTCGGTTGATTTGGATTTATATGAAATGCTTTCCTAGACAGAAGACCCAAAGTACAGGCATTCACCCCTCCGGATTGCCCATGTTCTCCAATTTTCAGAACTCAAAACTTTGACGGAATTTTAAAATTTTAATAGGCTTTAGGCCTAAGAGTTTAAATTTTGTTCACAAACGATGATGGTGACATAATTCTTAGTGTGTAAGGATGAGGGTGTATGAATTCTTAGATATGAACAAGTGTATAGTAAAGCTTAGGATGATATTTCATGGAATCAACTAGGTAACATAATCAAACAATGTGACAAATAAGGTTTTACCTAAATAGCAATTCTTTTGTAAACATGTAAGTTATCAAGTAGCGTAACACATAAAATAACATGTATTGTATCATGCAATGTAATACCTAAGATAACATGTAGGATAATCACACAAAGGGGTATCCTAGGGTTATAGACTAGGTCATTGGTTTGTAATAACCTAATTCCCTATAACCATAGCTCTGATACCAATCTGTCACACCCCAACCAACGGCGAAACATGTTGGAGTGGGAGTTGGAGATTGTTCATAAGCACATTATTTACTAGATTTGTAATATATTAAAACATCCAGTTTTATTTCACAATTCAAAGAACAAAATTCAACAATACAAGAATTGAAATACATAAATAATCTCATTTAAATTCAAATACTAGGTCCTCAAACTTAAGTGAAGCACTTGATCATAATCAATTATTCGTACTTGAAACATGATAAAAACGAGGTCAACTAAAAATAGTTGGTGAGCATACATGGGTTTTTGTAGGTCCAGATTTATCTTGAAATCACTGATTTGATCATTTTACACACACACACAGGCGGAAACTGTGTGTATGGTGGTGAAACAGATAATAGAAACAGTGTTGGTGAAGATAACAGGCTAACCACACTATGAATCAACACTCAAATGATATGAAAGTGTAAGAACACAGTGAATAAACAACTGCAAATTGTATTGATTCAAGAACAATGTGAAAGAGAAGGTTCAGGGTTACAGCCGCTACTCACACCCTAAACATTCTCAAACTAGGCTATTTATAGTAGTGACAAGTATCGAAACTATGTTCAATCGAAACTACTAGTTTCGATTGACCATTTACAAGTGATAAACAGACTGTCGAAACTACCATCTATCGAAACTACTAGTTTCAATTGAACAAACTCAATCGAAACTAAGTAGTTTCGATGGCCCAGACTTGGAAATAAAAACAGTAAATTACAGAAAACTGAAATTACATTTAATGAAATGACAGAAAGTAAACTAGTCTAAAACTGTTTAAACAAACAATAAATGACAACAGCTTATACATAAGATATGACTCTACAATCTCCCCCCTAAGCTGTTGCATTACAGTCTTCAGCTCTTCATCAAGCAGCTGGTCCTTCAGTTGTCCTTGGTATAAAAGGTTTAACATGGAGAGATACAATCCGTTGGTAGGCCTTAGCATCAGCTTCATCTTCATCACTGTATGCCTGAATGTGATTCTGAAAAAGGATTTCCAGATCTTCAGGCTGAAACTTCAACAGCTCCATGGGCTCAAAGATGGTGATGTCTTCCTTGCCCTCACACTCTATCACTGCACTGCCAATGATTGGGTCGTAGTACCATTTTCTGAAAGTTTGTAGCTGGACAGGTACAGATTTTGGAATGGTGATGGTCTTGTGTGTTTGGGCAGGCTTATACCTTAAGAACACATATGGCTTGTTAGTCTTAGGATGAAACCTTGTCTTTGAGATCTTCTTTTGAGTTTTCCTAGGCTTCATTCCTTTAAAATCATTATTGACTTGAGAATGCAGAAATTTCTCAAAGTCATAAGCCATCATGACCTTCCCAGGGTTTTGAAGGGGAAGTTTGGCTAAATCCCTGAGGTCATAGAAAGGAAGGGTTTGGAAGTCAGTCATATTTTTAAAGTGCTGAACTCCCCCTCTATATCTTCTTATGATAAAGAGCTTCCTTTCAGCATCATACTTCCAGCCAATTGGAGGCCTTTTTAGTTCTTGATGCTCTGCTATCCATATATATGTCTTAGGAGTTTCCTCCTTAATTATTTTCTTAAACCAAGACTTTCTTGAAATTAGAGGTTCAGGAGCAACCGAGGGTGAATCTTGTGCTGGACCGGATTCGGAGACTGTAGTGGTTGGTTCAGGAGTGACTGTTTTGATAAGATTAATCTGAACATCTTCTTCACCTTTTTCTTCGTCAGATAAGGTTTGAATTTCATCTCCGTCTTCCGTAAAGTATCTAGTTCGCTCAGTCTCCTTTTCTTCAGTGGTCAGGATTTCTGGATAAAGATCATTATACCCAAAGTTTTCAATGTCTTCTAAAAGGGCATTCAACTCATCATCAGATGGGATGTCTTCTTCATCAAGAATCACGGTCTCTATTTCAGTGGAAGTCCCTTTCCCTCTCTTCCTTGCATCTCTTCTCTCACTAGCCGAGGGAAGGTTTAGTTCTGTACTTTCAACTTTGACTTCAACCGCCTCTTTTGTCTTTTCAATATGGCCAGCAAATATAGTTAGTGCAGACTCTGGATTAGTCACAAGGTCAGGAGATGAGGGTTCAACTACAGATGTGGTCTCCCCCTGAGTTGTTGAAGTAGTTGGTTGTTTTTGCACAGGTTTAACCATTGAGGCTTTGAGCTGTTCTACCACTTCAGCTAAAGCCTTGAATTCTTCTTTTTGTTCTGAGATTAGTTTCTGTTGTGTTTCAAGTTGAGTTTGTTGGACCTCAATCTGGGTATGTAAACCCCCAACTTCCAGCTTCAGGTCTTTAACCTCTTCCTGGACATTATGCAAATTATTTTTTAAGCCTTCAATTTCTTCATCTTTCTTTTGAATCGTATCCTGCATTTTCTTCAGTTCAAGGCTTAGAGTCTTAACTCTTGGTACAGGAGAGGCTGAATCATGAGTTGGTGATGTGGGAGTAGTATGGATGGGTGATTGTTGTGGAGATGGTTGTGGAGTGGGTTGTGGAGTAGGTTGTGGAGATGGTTGTGGAGATGGTTGTGGAGTGGCTATTAGAGAATCTGATGAGGATGACAAGTCTTCAAATCCAGTCTTGATTTTCTTTGCCTTAGGCTCTTCTTCCTCAAAATCAGAACCTGACTCAACTTGTCGTTTGGAGGAAGATGCAGGATGCATTGTTCTATCATCTGAATCAGACTTGTAGTAGTCAGATCCATAAATCCCTGCATCCAAAATTCCACTTGATTCTGCAACTTCCTCCTCAGCTTCGTGCATGGCAGTTTCAACATTAACTGCTGGCTCTTGAATTATCTGAATTTGTTCAACAAAAGGAGCCTCTATCACAGGCTCAATGATGGGTTGTTCTTGTTCTTGAACATCAGGGACGTTTATCTCAATCTCAGCTTCATCAATAGGTGCATTACCTTGATCTTGCTCAACTTCCATTTCTTCTTCTTCAGATGATGAGTTCTCTTCTTCAAGATCAGGGTCAATATCAGGGATAAATTCTTCTTCTTCACCAATAATATGACCAAACAGGGGAACGTCAGCTATAGCCCTGTTGGTTCTCTTGTTAGTACTTCTCATATAGCTGAGAGTCTTGGCAATCATGTGATCGAACACAAAGGTGTTCCCACCTTGTTGCAGCACAGGATGAAGATGATTGATGATAAATTGTAAAAATCTAGGATATGTCAGGAATTTCTCCTTCACGGCTCCTGTTAGATTGTCTTTTAACTGTCTGAATATGAAACCAGAAAAGTTGTAATCTCTACCCTTGATTATCCCCAAAATAGCTGAGCCCAGAGTGCTGTTTGCTGAATCAAACCCTCCTTTTCTGATTGATAGGCAGTGAATAAACACGTGCACTATGTATCTCCAGTGGCTTGGTAAGGAGTTCTTGATTATCTGGCCACTTTTGAATTCATCTGGATGACCCAATCTTCTGAAGCATTCTTTAACATAGAAGATTGGGAATTCAAAGGGTGCATCTGGATTATCATTAAACTGAAGCACCTCTCTAATTGTAGCTTCAAAAAGTAAGACTTCTTGGCCACGCACAGTTGCTCTAATGTGCTCTATATTCTCAATTGTGATGATTTCTGCAGTCTCCCAGAATTCTCTTATAGTTGTCTCAAACACCGGCAGATTATTGCTGATGGCAAAGCTAATGTTGGAGTTTGCCATGAAGTTTAATACAGGAATGAACTCTGCAGCCTTTGGATCATTGGCATTGAGGAATGCACAGACATTGTGTCTTTTACAAATAAGAGATCCATACCTGTAAAATTCATCAATTTTGCACAATAAGTAAGATTTCTAAAAATACTTAATCGAAACAAGGTATATCAACACTTAGAAAAAATTTGAAGTCCTAACTGTCGAAACAACTAGTTTCGATTGAGATCAACACTGTCGAAACAACTAGTTTCGATGGAGATCAACACTGTCGAAACAACTAGTTTCGATGGAGATCAACACTGTCGAAACAACTAGTTTCGATGGGACAACTTTTATCGAAACAACTAGTTTCGATAGGACAGCTTTTATCGAAACAACTAGTTTTGATACTGAAAATTTTCAAGGCAAGTTTCGATAACCACAGTTCCGATAGAGATAAGACAAAAATTTAGTTTCGATAGTACCTTCTCCCGACAAAATTTAGACAAGAAGTTTCGATGATCAACAGAAATCAGAAACTGTCCCTAGTAGTTTCGATGCCTTCTTCTCCAAGCTCATAAATACTCCATTGATGATAAGCTCTAGAAATCAATAGTGCAGAAATGACAAACCAATCCGGCGAAAACCTTCAACTAACCCTCCTGATCACTAATCCAACTTCCGATTCTGAAAATACAAGCAAAAACCCATGGAAATCGATGAAACAGTACTTCCGAGAATAGATGTGCAAAAACCCGAAATAGGCTCAAAATACCTCACAAATTACCTAGAATCGATTACAAAACCTGATAACACTCAAAAACACTAGAGCATAAAGCTCTGATACCAATTGTAGGTCCAGATTTCTCTTGATCGATTACACACACAGGCGGAAACTATGTGTATGGTGGTGAAACAGATAATAGAAACAGTGTTGGTGAAGATAACAGGCTAACCACACTATGAATCAACACTCAAATGATATGAAAGTGTAAGAATACAGTGGATAAACAACTGCAAATTGTATTGATTCAAGAACAATGTGAAAGAGAAGGTTCAGGGTTACAGCCGCTACTCGCACCCTAAACATTCTCAAACTAGGCTATTTATAGTAGTGACAAGTATCGAAACTATGTTCAATCGAAACTACTAGTTTCGATTGACCATTTACAAGTGATACACAGACTGTCGAAACTACCATCTATCGAAACTACTAGTTTCGATTGAACAAACTCAATCGAAACTAAGTAGTTTCGATGGCCCAGACTTGGAAATAAAAACAGTAAATTACAGAAAACTGAAATTACATTTAATGAAATGACAGAAAGTAAACTAGTCTAAAACTGTTTAAACAAACAATAAATGACAACAGCTTATACATAAGATATAACTCTACAGTTTTGACACCACAAATATATTTCAAATTTTTTATACAATTCATATGACACATGGTAAATAAGGCATTTATGGAGAATCTATAGTTAAACTAGGTGCACAATCAAACCTTGTGACTGAAGGGCATAACACTCAATGTTATCCTAATGTAGGGCATAACACTTAATGTTATCCTGATGTAATGTCGGCAACAATCACCCTACCTGGGTGGGTTTGTCAGACATAATAGATCTACCAATGTTACCGTTGGCTTGTATAGAGTTAATGATTGCACGAGTATGTCATGTATATGTTGTCTTAACTAATAGCATTCAAGCATAAAGCACAAATAACACATATAATCATATTGTAGAATTGTATGTTTGTAAATGCAAATTGTTTTTAATGAACAATTATGTTTCACCCCAAAATATACAAAAATGTAAAAATGGGCTATTTAAAACTCACTTTATTTGTTTATAAAAATTGTTTTTATTAGATTTATAAAAACTAAGCATTATTTTTTTTTAATTATAATATTTTACAAAGTAAAAAGTTCCATTTCTATAAAATTAAAGGTTCGAATAATTTGTTTATTTAATATAATCAATATATATATATATATATATATATATATATATATATATATATTACAATTAAATACATATATGCTAAAAATAAAAGATGTAAATACGAGGTTAAAACTCACATGTTTTACTTTGGTAGGTATTTATTGTTATGGGATAAATTTCAAGCAGGATCATGAATAATGCATGATTCAGAATCCGATATCCTAGTAACTTCAGTGTCCTGATTATTATTGCTAACGATTATTTGTCCTCTATTGCGATATATATTTCCAGGTAAACGTGCGTGGACTTAATCTCTCTTGAAGTCTTGCTCAATATATGTGAATAAGCTTACAACAGTCACAAATAGAAGATAGGCTCATTCCTTTATTTCCGGATGGTTAGTTAAAGATTATCTTTTTTATTTAACTAGCGATAAGATCGTATAGGAACACACAACTCACTCGCAAACTTTTTTAACACATAGCAAATGATCTTATTCCGCTCTCATTGTACTCGTTTACTTCAATTTTATAAAAGCTATCAAGGCAGCACGACGTTTAGTTGGCTCTCAAGGTTTTGTGTTGGAAATCATCAAGGATCAAAGGCTTTCCTTGTAATCACTCGTGTTGATTTATTGTTTTACGTATTTTATTCTTTATAATTTCGACAAACACACTACCTCACTTACTAAGTTTGGTTACAAGTTATTCAACATAATTTTTACCCAAAACATTTATGATAACAAAACGTTTACTTATATATGTATAAATATACTGACATGTTATATATATATATATATATATATATATATATATATATATATATATATATATATATATATATATATATATATTAGAGAAATAATATGTAATGCAAGATAAAAAGATTTGAATTAAAACATGTTAAAAATGATAATTAATGTGACATAATGTGTTTGAACACGTACGGGATTGAAACGGATGTCATTTTTGTATAGATTAAAATAAAAATAGTACTAGGAAATCATGAATGTTACATATAATATTTCCAACATTAAGTCATAACAAGGCACAAGACTCGCCACTCAATATACTAGCAAACCTAGCACGTCACAGAGTTGTCAGGATACATTTAGACAGGAGAAGTGGATCTGAAGTAATGTATGAACAATGTTACAAAAAATTAATCAAGTATATCAGGGAACTATTGGAGGAAGATAAAGTACCACTGGTAGGGTTTTTGGGGAAATAATATACCTTCTAGGAAAAATAACCTACCTTTCTAAATAAGAGAAGGGTCGAGAAGCAGAACATTGTATTTAACATTCATGGTGATAACGGCAGAATACATTAGGGAGACCCAGAATCTGGGCACTGAGAGCACTAACATCGACAACACATCGCATGATGAAATTTCCCACCCCGGAAAAAATAGCCATAGTTAAATCCTTATAGGATATAATGGCGTCAGTGTCAAGAGAGCACAAGGAAAATAGGAAAGAGGATGCCAAGGCAGAAGAATGGGTGCGTAATAACCGTTTCCTAGAACAATGTCAAGATTGGAACACAACTGCCTAATATGGGTGCGTAATAACCGTTTCCTAAAAAAATACGGATGTCTTTGCTTGGCAACACAAGGATATGCAAGGCGTACCCATAGATCAGACGGAACATCGCCTCAACGCATACAAGTGGTTGGAACCGATCAGGAAAAAGGAAAAGAGTATGGGCCCCGAGAGGAGCATGGCTGTCTGCAAAGAAGCACATAAGTTGCTAAAGGCAGGAATTGTTTCAGAAGTAAGATACCTAACCTCGATATCAAACCCTGTAATTGTGAAGAAGCAAGAAGGAAGCTGGAGGATGTGATAGATCTCAAGAACCTCAACCAAGTATCTCCTAACTCCCTACCGGAGATAGATTCAAACTTGAGGTAGGGCAAAACGATACGGTTATAGGTTTGGTTGTGGTCACATTGCAAGATTTAAATTTTATACGCGTATAACATTGAATTGCTAAACTCTATTTTTTATCAACTTATTTATTCGAGTCTTAAACCTGTGTACTCACCAACTATTTTTATTTGACCCATTTAAGCATGATTTTCAGGTAACTAAGCTTATATGGCAGGCACTTGACTAGGAGCATGCTGAAGATTTCTAAATATAGACTTTTGTTATTTCTTAGCCAATATATTGTGAATCTTATTGCATGTACTAAACAATTATAACTTTGTATTTTGGTCATTTGGAATGACATGAATGAAGTTAGTATTCTCTTTAAACAATGTTGTTCTTGACAACTAGTTTACCTTTTGCATACCCGCATTTCCGCCTTGCGGGGTGTGACATATCAGGAATGGGTACTTAATCTCAAACTAGGTCCGACATATATAGTATTTGGGTGGGGGTGCAGATGTAAGGCTTCAAATCCGGGAACCCGACACATTGGCATACACGTAAGCACAGTAGTAAATGACATCAAATTGTCTCAATAAATGCAGCAGAAAATCAAACAGTCAATATGTGGTCAACGACCCAAATATCAAACGCAAGTCAATCAAGTACTAATATCTAAATAGTTCAATCATCATAACGGAAATAAATGTCATCACAGCAAACACGGTAACCAAACGCCATCCAGAAGCCGCCAACTCGCACCTTCTCTTTACCTGAAATATATGCTAAAACATCAGCTACGCTGAGTGAGCTCTATAGTAATTTATTCAGGATCTTATTCCCCAAAACCGTTATATAAAAGGGTTTAAGTCTCAAAAGTTATTAACTCATAAAATGGATTATAACAAAATGATTGTTTAATATCACGACACACAATTTATTCCCGTTTGCCCAATCCGAGGATACCGGCAAACCCAATCACCCGTCTGACCCTGCTAGACACGTTAACCCGTTGACTTAAGTCAACCCGATATCAAGCTTGCACTCAATCACCCGCCACGTCGAATAAGTACGTGCACTACTAGAAAATAGGCCTAATGCAACTTTTTAAAAGCAACTTTTTTCAAATGAGTTACATTTGACTCTAATGCAACTTCTTTGTACATAAAAGTTGCATTAGAAGATTTAATGCAACATTTTTCATAAAAAGTTGCAAAATTATATTGAATTTGCAACCTTTTTCCTAAAAAGTTGTACAATTATATTGAATTTGCAACCTTTTATTTAAAAGTTGCAAATTTTACTAAAGTTGCAACCTTTTTTTGAAATGTTGCATTGTGAAGATTTAAATGTAATCCTTATTTTAAAATGTTGCATTTTAAATGACCCAATTGCTTCCATTTTTACTAGTGCTGCTAGACTTTATGTGAAGGTTTGACAACAATTTTGACCCAGATATATGCTTCTCATTCTTTCATTTCTATTTGCCTTTCCCTTTGGAATTGAGTGATTTTTTTTTGCCTCTTCACAAGCCCAATATTTTATACATTCATTGATGTTGAATAGGGATGCTTACAGTTTGATTTAAAACCGTGAAACCACTTAAACCGGTCATCGGTTTGGTTTCAAGGTTGGGTTTTTTTCTAACTTTCTGTCGGTCGCCTTCAAAATTCCAACCCGTTGCGAACGATTTGGTTTGCAGTTTATATCAAGAGCGGGTTGTATAAAACCAGACCGGACCGTAAGAACAATATATGATCTAACTTTTTTAGGTATTTTATATTAGGCATAATAAATTAATTATGTTGTTTTAATTGGATTAAATTTTAAAACTAATGAACTAGGCTACGTCACCATATGGGCTAAGAGTCTAATTAACACCTAACTCGAGTCTAATAAAAGGGTGGGAGACTTGTTGAAATTGAAAAAACAATTTGCAGAACCCAGACTCGAACCAGGGTGCTGCAACAAAATTATATTGATCAAACTATCGGGCCAGGAAAAGATTTGTTGTAAGTTATTAATTAAAATACATCTTAACTCCTAGCTGGCCTTGAGTTGAATAAACAAATATAAATAACTAATTCAACCCAAACATTTCGATCATTATTGGCAGAAAATTAACGATATCGATCATTATTGGTAGAAATAGAGCTTTGTAGAGTTCAATCGATGTAGAAGTCGTTGTTTCCTCATCCTACTCGACAGTCCGGCTAAGAGGTTTTCCCATTTTGCGAATTTCTCTTCGCTTAATTGGTTTTATGTTTCACAAGTTCATCTCTATGTTTAATGACTAGCATCACTATCTTTACCGTAATCCAAACAGACCAATTTGGATTTCATATTATTTGTGGATGCTTATGAGGATTAAGTCATTTTATTACTTTGAAGATGAGGATTAAGTCATCTGATTAAAGAATTTTAAGGATATTGGAGACAAATTTGGATCAACACATTTAGAATGTCATATGAGATCACATTGTTAAAGAATTGTTGAGAAGTAACAATAGAATGCTGCAGAGTATCTACATAAATTTCATTTCACCAGAATTGAATTTGATGTGTAATAGGTTTGGATTAAATATATGGGTGGAATATGATAAAGTGTGAAGAATATATGATGTTTTATGGCAATTCAATTGGAATAGATTGAAAATTATTTGTTGGTGTATAAATTATAAAGAGGGTTGTTCAACTAATAATGAGATTCAACTAGAGGACTGCAGTCTGCAGAACCACATAAATAAACACATGTGTACTTGTGTATTTGGCAATTTGATTGGAATAAAGAGAAGTATTCGTGTGAAGTTTTGTGTTGCTCTAATAATACATATCTTTTGCTAATGTTGAATGTGATTTGTGTATTTGGATTTGAAATGAACTGTGAATTGAAGGTGTATCTGTGTATTTATCTTTTGCTAATGTTTAATGATATTTGATAGTTGCTAAAGTATGTATTTCTATGACATAATTGCTATTTACTTCATAATACAACAGACATGACAATGTCAGAGATTGGATTGAGTTATTAAGGTAAAAAAAAATGTTTCTAGGTCAATCCAACCCGACCCAGTTCTACCCTAACGTAAAAATGATTCGTTTTGACCTGAATATATTTTGACCTGTTACCAAATTCTAACAAAAATATGTTAGTTTTTTTATTAATTTATTACTCAGCTCAAACTCTTGTTTTAATCATATATCATTAAGTAGTGTCAGGCTCAGGGGCGGATGTAAGTTGAAGCGGGGGGGTGCACAGGAACCCCCCGAGTTTTGAAATTTTAGTGTAACGGTAGGTAAAAAAACTGGGGTGAACCCCCTAAAATATTATAGGGTGAACCCCCTTACGACGCCGCCCACTGCTGCTCGCTTGATCCGGTTGTGAAGCTATAAAACTAAGAACTCTTTCTTGAACTAAATGTGTGTTCTTGAGCATTCATATGATTAGAGGTAAAAAATTGATAGAAACAAATGAGTAGATGACTCTTAAATACAAATTAGTTGATTTTGTGAACATTTGAAGCATAATTTTCATGTTTTTTTCTTCACTTTAGGCCTCCAAAAATGGTTGAGCCGCCCCTGCCCGACCCGACCCAACCAATCGAACCGAACCGAAAATTTTTATGTCCGGCCCTATGAAATTGGATCATCTAAAAACAGTGAACCCCCTGAAAAAAATTCCTGGATCCGCCCCTGGTCAGGCTCATTATGTGTAACATATCAGCAGTATACAAGAGTACATGCAACATTCATGTGTAAAAATTGTTGTAATCATATATCACTAAGTAGTGTCAGGCTCATAATGTTGTATAATTAGCTATTCTTTATCTCCTAGATCAGTCTGTCACATAATTTCATATTTGTTTTTATTATTTTGATTAACTGCGTATCAACCCATTTGTATGGAAATGGATAAACTTTCCACCTCTAAAGTTTTTATGGTTTTTGGTTGCCTATTGACTTCTTTGACTTTTGGAAGTCAAAATCATGAATCTTTTTTAGTCTGGATAGAGGATTGAAAAGCATAAATCTCCTTGACTTTCAAAAGTCAAAAGCATGGATTTCTTTGACTTTCAAAAGTCAAGCATGGATCTATCTACCAATGATATGATGATATTGCCCCTTTTGACTCGTTCCCGTTTTGCCCCGTTACCATTTTTGTCGTCACCCATAATTGGTCAACGGGTCATAGTAATTTTAATGGATGAAAGCTGCTAATGAATCAATAGGTTAAATTAATGCAATGAAATTGGCAGATCACATATTTGATAAACGGGTCAGTGAGAATTCTTGATCTCTCTCAATATCTCTCTCAATTCTAAAATCCATAACTTGAATTCATGTCTTGTGATGACCATCAATAACCATATCCGACCACCAATAACCATAATTGGTTAGTATTGTCCAAATTAACCCTAACTGAGCATCAATCACCTCAAATGACCATAATTGCACATGAATTGCCCGAATTGACCATCAATGACCGTCATTGATCCCAACTGACCAAGTTAACTCCGATTGGTCATTAATGACCAAATTAACCCTAACTGAGCATCAATGACGCTAATTGACCATTACTCACTTGAAGCGACCACATATTTGAATATGAATTTGCATAAGTGATCATGGATAACCCTATCTGACCAATAATGACCGAAATTGACCATCAATCACCCTAATATGTTGGTAATGACCCTAAGCAAGGACATTTAACCTTAATTGACCATGGTTTACCTAAAAACAACATTCAGTGATTGTCATTGACCCCAACTGACCAAATGAACTTTGATTGGTCATTAGTGACCATATTAACCGCAACTGAGCATCATTGACGCTAATTGACTCTTACTCACCCGAACCGACCTTAAATTACCATATATGAGCGTCAACAAGCATAAGTGACCATATAGAACCTTATTTGACCAACAATGACCGTAACTGACCATCAATCACCCTAATATGCTCTTAATGACCCTAAGAACGCCAATTAACCTTAATTATCCATGATTTACCTACAAACAACATTGAATGACCGTCATTGACCCCAACTGAAAAAATTAACCATGATTGTCATTAATGACCATATTAACCCTAACTGATCATCAATGACGCTAATTGGCCCTTACTCACTGAACCAACCATAAATTACCATATCTAAGCGCCAACAAGCATAAGTGACCATGAATAATCCTATATGATCAACGATGACCGAAATTGACCATCAATCACCCTAATATGTTGTTATTGTCCCTAAGCAACAACCGTTAATCTTACTTCATCATAATTCGATGCACATATTCTTATTACTTTTTATGATGTAAATTTATTCTATAATACTAACTTTTTGTTGATTATTAAAAATCTTAAAATTCTAACTCTTCCTTAAAAATATTTCATTAAATTTACAACATTTTAATTTACCTAAAATTTAATTAATATAGAATTTGTTTAAAATTTTATGTTTTTTTAATTAGTTCCCTCCTAATTTTTACTAAAAATAATTGAAAATTCACTCCTAATTTCCACCCCCCTTGATTTACTGAATTCCCAAAACAATTGGATCGATCAATACATATTCACGCCTCTCTAATTCCATTCCCCCTTTGTTCATTCAATCGAAATTCTCTGTTTCAAGCACTTGGGGTCTTATTCAATCAATTGGTATTCAGGTAGGACATCAAGTTTCATTCAAGCAATCGACTGATTCAAGCAATTGTTATTCGGTTTGATTTAAGCAATCGACTCATGTTTGTACTCACGTTTTTGCCATTGAAGAACAATTTTGCGTTGTTTTCCAGGTTTTTATTCAAATATATTCGCTAGTTATTAACAGAGTTTGAGTTCGATCGTTAACAATGGTGATGATAGTCTGATTTAGGGTTTGTAATTTTAAATGTTGAACGAATTAGAATGTTTGTTACATGCCTTTTATTTTGATTATACGAATCTAGTGTGAAGATGAAATTCAAACGAATATTACTATTATCTTTTATCAATTTTGAATATAGTTGATGACATTGAGAATGCCCTAGCTTCTGACCAGCAAATTTGGTTATTTGTTAGTATTTTTTTTACATTTGCAGGACTCCAAAAAGATCTATAATTGCATCAAAGTTGATATTACACTACTGTTTTTTAATTGTTTTCATATGAAATTATTGCCATTGTGATTAGATAGGGTTTGGGAGCATGGAATTTGGTCCAAAATTTGAAACTAATGCATCTTAAATTATAGTTGTGAGCCATGGAATTGATGTTACCACACCTCCTCTATTTAGCAATCTTCAGATTTTTAACGTGGGATTTCTTCTCTGAACAGGTTAGTGCCTATCTGCTTGGAGAATACAATTTTCTTTTTTATTTTTATAAGATAATCATCTAAGACCTACTTATTTTTCAGCACACCTAAAATGCCTATTCCTCTTACAACATATGCAAAGATTCTGATGCACTCACAAGCACGAAACCCAGAGTTACAATATCAAATTTGGGCAGTGTACAGCAAGTCAGTTAACAATTGTTTTAAACTCACTTCATGAAGGCACACTCGGTGCAAATGATGCTTTAACCCTTGCACCTGTTGGAGACCAAAGTTTTACTGTTAAGGTACCGAGATGGGTTGGGTAATGTGTCAAAATTGGTTTGGGTTGAAATGTTTAGGCTGTAGTGTTTCGGTAACAACTGTTTCTGCATAATGCACAACAAAATGGTATTATGCTAGGGGGTATCCACTTTACTGAGTAAGCTTACCCGTGAACTTAATTTGATGATGATTTTTACTCTTGAACCCTTTTTTGTATTGGAGTAGATCATGTTCAATATCAATAAAGAACATTATCCCTTATTTGTTATTTTCCTTTATTAATAGTGGATCTTAGTATATAGTTTGTAAATGGTTTTTTTTAGTCTATGGTGTTTATTTATCTTTATAATATTTCATAAACATTAATGGATGTTATAACTTATAAGTAGCCTTAGGCGCAATTGGTAGTCACTCAGTCTCGACTTGAACAATGGATGGTGGGTTCCCTTATGATAGTTTGCAGCATACTAAATCATATGCTTGTTTTGAGTACTAAAAACCGGTGTTTTATTTAAATTGTTTTTTGGATTTCAGTTTAGTTAACTATGCGATTTTGATTTTGCAGCCATCAAGAACTTTGCTTATACTTCTGCCCCTATGGAACCAAATGTCAAGGCAATATATTAAGTTAAACATGTTATATAGTTTTGGCTTTTGAATTCAGAAAAGAAAAGGCAGGGAGACACTATATTGTCCACTCTGTATGATGCTTTGACCATTTAATCAAGGGTATTGAAATGTTTCACAAGTATAATGTTTTCTCAGTTGATAATTCTTTTTGTGGGAAATAAATTAAGACTATCTGTCATGATGCCATTTAGGTGCATCTGGCTATTTTGAAAGACTTAGCTGTACACGCACATATAAGAGTGAAAACCGTTAATGAAGTCAGTGCTCATGCTAAATTTTCAGATGTCACAAAAAACTTCTTAGGCATGATGATAAAGTTCCTTGTTTTTTTATCTAACTTGCTTTATCAATCAATTCGAAGTATATGAATGATATTAGGTCCTTTCAATGTTTTTTCATGTGATTTATTTCAGTTGTTTTGGTTGATAATGGATGTTTTCGACATGCTGACACTATTGCTAACAGATTTCCAGATTTTACCATGGCACATCAAGGAGAAATCAAAGTTGTTGTCACTGCTGTCATTGTAAGTCCAATTTTGATTTTAAAAAGTCATAACATCAAAAACTTTTGTACTCGAAAGAGATTGATCTTAAGAGGCAAGGGGAACTTGAAGAGATATCTGCGATTTGCATCTAACTCTTGTGCTGGTCGGGTTGGGTTGACAAGAAACAATTTTTGTCCGAACTTAAATTTTTTTTTAAATAATAAGTAGTTCAAAATGATCATAAATGTTAGATTATTTTAGTTAAAAAATATGATGTTTTGAGTTAAATGATTAGGAAGGTAACTATTTCATTTTAGTTATCTGATCGGTTAAAGATAATACGTCAATCAAACCATTCGTATGTAAACGGGTTGGAATTACCACATGTATACCTTACCATAACTTGATGTCTTATAATTAAATACTACATTTTTCATGGTTTTGAGATATGTGTGGCAGGATGACAACATGCTCAGGGGAAGCAGAGGTGCACACTTAAATCTCAAGTGAGCATTGGTTAGCAAAATTGATCAAACTATATTTCAGGGTGCTGCATCAAACTATATTTCAGGTAACATATATAATAAGTATGTTTACAAAACTGATTTGGGTCCACTGCAGTTTATAGTCCATGGTCATCAGTTTCAACTTGTAGTCCATGAATTTTGCTGCTTAGTTTGTCATTTAATAGTGTTAATATGATATATTGGTTTGTTGTTCCAATAGTTAGCGGATTGTCTAAAAAAGTTTTCATAGCCAAACCAGATGATGAACATTTATATATTTAATTATAGAGTAAAAGATTAAACATTTTATGGTTTTTGTGATTGTAATTTTGTAGTGATGATTGTTTTTGTTGGGACTTTGATAGAAGAAGATGATGATTGAAATGGATTCTTAAATTGATGGTCTAGTATTAACTCTACTTTGTAGGGAACGTTTTCGTTTCTTTGTGTTATTGTAATTGATACTTTGTGTTGATTATATTGTTGAGTTTGAACAAGCATGTTAAAGTACACCATTTGACTATCAATGATATCTCGACTATTATTGTTTTGGTGTATTGCGATTGAATGCATTAATTAATAACAATTGAATTTATGTTATAAAGTTGCATTTGTGTTTAAAAAAGGTTGCATTTATTGTAACTAAAATTCGTAAAATGTTGCATTTACTGTAAAAAAGGTTGCATAAATTCTATTAAAAAGATAATAAAGGTTGCATTTAAGTATAGAAAAAGTTGCATTTTAGTGTAGAAAATGTTGCATTTTTGTAACTAAACTAAAACAAAAGTTGCAGTAGAGTATTAAAAAAGTTGTATTTGAAAGTAAAAAAGTTGTATTCGAATGTAAAAAAAGTTGCATACAAAAAGGTTGCATTTGAAAAGTAATGTAACACTTTCAAAAAAGGTTGCAACAGGCCTTTAAAAAGTTGCATTATGTCTAGTGCAACTGCTTCTAATGCAGCCCCCGATAAAAGGTTGCATTAGGCCTAATGCGACATTTTTAAGGCCAAATGCAACATTTTACCATAGTTGCATTAGCTTCATTTTCTTGTAGTGGTGACACGTTCCCATGCATCCCATGCATACGCAATAGAATTAGAATATGTACGCTTAACGCACAACGTCACCTACATTACGGTTAACGCCAACAACCTACGCATGTATTCGAGCCCAAAACATTAAATCATTAAAAGTGGGCGATAGAAACTCACCTTTGCTAGATGCAACTCGATCACTAGAACTCGCTAACTTCTCGTGCTCGTCCTTCAACCTCGTACCTAACAATTACACAATACACGAGTCAATACACGAATCGAAAGTCGCCCTCTCGCTCACTCACTCGTCCCGACCCTATGTTTAACACCTGCGCACGCAGGTCGCCATGCATGGCTTGCATGCACGCGTACACACTTCGATGCGCCCAACCCGTCTTCACATTGCCACCTTCGGCTTTCGTCGACCTCCACCGTCATCGTACCACTACTTCCGGAACATCGGGGCCGCGAATTCGGTCACCCGCAACCATTTCCGATCCCGACGACTTGTCCCAGCCGTGAATCACCCTAGAGGCGGGCTGTCACCACCTCCCCGCTCCTGTCTCGCCGTGGACAACCCTAGAGACGGGCTGCCTTCGCCTCTACGTGCCTGCACCGCCGTGGACAGCCCCTTCGGGGAACTGTTGGTCCGTCCAGCCCGTAGCCTGCCACCTTGCGTGCTTCCCGAACACCCCTCCTGCTGTTGCCGTGCCCTTACTTCGCCACCACCGTCGCATCCGGCCACCACCGAGTGGTGGCATGCTCCTCGCCCCTTCCTCTCGGCTACACGACTCCCCCATGCTCACTCTTAGTTCTCGATCATGCAAAACCCGATCACTACGCAACAAGAATCAAACTAAAATGAATGTAAGAAGGGAATAGATGATTATACCTTGAAATCCGGGTGATTCGTGCGAGCCGAATACCCGATCTAGCACTCTTCCTTACGAGAATCACTCCTACAAAACCCTAGAACCATAAAACATGTTAAAACGATGATCCGACGATCATATCACGCAACGGGGGGATTAGAGATCGCGATATTACCTTGGATTCGTCACGAGTTACCACGGTTAGCCTTCTCTCCGTCTCCCTTCTCTTCTCGGCAACCACAAGAACACAATGGGGGTCTCCCCATTGCCGTAACACCCTAATGGGTGTGGGTGTTGGACCGGGCTCGGCCTTCCCTTACGCTAACCGACTCGTACTCGGGCTCGGCCCACCTCGACACTTGTTAAAATTCCTTCTCTAAGGTTTCTCTATATACACTTTACACCCCGTCCAATTATTTATAAAAAAATAACGCACACGTCTAGTCTCCTAACCTTGTGAACAGTTATTTACAATCTTTACAAACCCGTTTTCTAAACGAAAAACCGGGATGTTACACCATATCTGCTCTCTGCCGCCGAAACACCACCACCATACCCGTCGCCATCGTGACATATTGGGGGATTTTGTTCACGTCCGACAATAATCTTGTTGGATATCGATTTACAACCACGATTATCACAGTAGGGAAGAAGAGTGTCGACGATTTCAGGAGGATAATGGTCATTTTTAGGAGGAGGGTGGTGTTTGGTCGGCGGCTAGAAGAAGATGAACAATGATCATGTGTAGGATTTGGGCTTTATATTCTCCTTTTAATTTTAGGAGTATTTACATATATCTCCTTCCTAAATTACTTTATTACATATTTACCCATCTCAAAAATTTAATTATATATTATATATTTCCCCTTCGTAAAACCTATATATTACATATTTATCTAATTAATTTAAAATGACTTATTTTATTACCATTTTACCCTTAATAAACCAATTTAAGTACTATTTTACATATATCAAATTCGTAAATATATTAATTACATATATCTCCAATTTCAACCCAAACCATGTCGATGTTAACACGAACACATCAAAAAGGCAATACATGGCTTCCAAAAAATATAGAAACAGTACGAACCATAAATCAAATATAGTTAAATCAACAGTAGCTTCCAAATATTCCAACCATTGCGTCCGGTAGGTTTTCATTATTTGTGAGAACAATTGGGTAATTTTATGTTAATTGGGAAATATGTAATTAAAGTTAGGGTTGTGGATATATGTAATTTAGAAGTTTAATAAGGGAAAATATGTAAATGAAAACCTTAATTTTATTAAAATAATATAAATAATATTATTTGTAATAAATTTTAATAAATAAAATAATTTATTAAATTTATAAAACTTAATTAAATTATAAAAACTGTTTTTTATAAGTAAAAAAACTGAAATGTCCTCATCTGAAATACACATTAAGTAACTTAACTGAAATTTAACATACGATAATAGAAAAGATAAGAAACAAAGAAACTTTTTAAATTAAAAAACAATAAATGTAAGTTAAAACTTTAAATTTAACATAGGTTAAAACTTTTAAATTACAAATTTTGGTTAGACTCCAAGTCAAGTTCATACCACTCGCATCATTTTTCAAACCCCAACAACCCAATAAAATAAAATAATACATTGCCACTTTTAGTAAAAAAAACATTACTTTAATAATGATAATATAAAGATAAAAATATGTATTTGTAGTATAAATAAATCCCACCTTCACATGCTTCTCATCCCATATTCAAAGCATTTACTTTTATATCAATTCTCACTTCTAGCAATGACAAAGATGTTTGTTAAGGTGTCGTGCATGGTGGTGTTCCTGGTGGCATTGCTAACGGTGACTGTGCCGGAGGAGGAGGCGGCCGTGACATGTGGTGAGGTTGTGACCTTTGTGGCACCATGCCTTGGGTACATACGGAACGGTGGGACCCCGCCACCGGTTTGTTGTAATGGGATTAAAACAGGGTTTAGGACTAAGGTGAAAACCACGGCTGACCGTAAGGCCATTTGATTCTGTTTGAAGAGCGCTTCTTCGTCTTACCGCGGTGTTGACGGGAATTACGCCGCTACTCTTCTCGGAAAATGTGGTGTTAACTTGCCGTACAAGATCAGCCCCTCCACAGAATGCAATAGGTATAGCTTAACATGATTCATGTTGCGGTGAATATGGAAAATAATACATTCATATATTTAAAATTTTATAAAAAGTAACACCTTTTTAATATCACGTGTGTGCTTGTTGTGAATATTTAATAAGCTTAATCTATACTACATAATAAATAAGTAAAAAATGAGGACACTTGTCTCAATTCTAGTCCTCCCCATTTTCATTTTCCCGTCACTCTCTCCTATTAATAATCAACTCCACTATTTTAGGCAACTAAGTTAATCGTTTGTTTCAATTTTTATTTACACATTTTTTAATTTAAAATTGTATTTATAATCAATTAATTTGTTCAATCATATATTTATGAACTCTACAAACAGAAAATAATTTTATAGCCAGTTATGATTCAAATAAAAAAACTTTTAATAATATTTACATATTCATATTGTTACATTTTAACGAATGTATATGTTAATAGATTACATTATATTTTACTAAACATGTGTAATACACGAGTTTATTCAACCTGCGTATTACACGGGTTTTAAAAACATAAACTTTTTATTAGTAGGTACTTAAAATTACATTTATTCAACCCGTGTAATACACAGGATTTTAACCTAGTAATATAATATAATCATAAGGTTTTAATATCTTGAAGGTACTATGTAATATTTCGTCTTTATTTTCATATCTCTCTATTTAATTTTCTAATTAATTCTTATTGTTTTTCTTCAATAGGATCCAGTGAGGAGAATTTTCTAATTAATTCTTATTGTTTTTCTTCAATAGGATCCAGTGAGGAGGAGATGTTGATAAAAACAAAAGTTTAGCCACATGTTATGCCACGTCAATAAAGTCATAGTTCTCCACTTATGAACCAAGACCAAAAACTAGTCTCTATAATTTGGTGTATTTGTAACTTATTAGCCATGATTTGAATTTTTGAAATGTTGTACCATTTGATATGAAATAAACAAATATTTAATGTTAATTAATTAATCTAACCCTTACTTGTACAAATCTCGTTAAGAAATACTATACTAAAGTGATTTTTTTTATGGGTTCTCATGCCAGGTCGGGTTCACAGAGTGGTGGGTTACACCTCCCACCTGGTTTCAAAACCCAAGCAAACCCTAACATGTCTCCCAAAGGCCATAGCAACATACCCAATTTTCCTCACGGAGGCGTATTGTGTGTCATTTCGTTCCTTAATTTTCTTTCTCATTCAATGCTTTACCAAACGCACCACAATATTACTATCACCCCTCTATCTTCTTCCCCATCTTATTCTTTTTTTTAAAACGGCAGCACCTAGATATTATAGGATAATAATTGGGTTTTTTCGGGGCAACACCTAGAACATCCAGGACAGCCCACTACAGGAGGAACCCAGCTGGGTAAACCCCCTGACCTGGCCACAGACCCCTTTTTTACTGTGGTCAGGATTCGAACCCAAGACCTCCACTATGAGAAGTCTTGAGACTACCATTGTAATAGATGGTCAACGGTCCCATCTCCACCAATTCGCCCCTAATTTCTCATATCTTTTCAAAAAAACTTTTTCCCCAATTAAGTTTTGTGACAAATATAAAAAAAAAACTTTTTTTGTCAAAAAAAATTAAGATGGTTATACACAGTGTCGGAGCTTGAAAAAATAAGTAGCGGGGGCCGAAAGTCACAAGACCCAAATTTTTTTTCCTATCGCTATGTTTTGGGTTACATGTTCGGGTCGGCGATCCAAATCGGGTCGAGTCAAACACATTTTTTTTCGTTTTTTTAATAACTTATACACTACTACAAATCTCGGTTTGATTACTGGCCAAAACCCAACAAACAGTTTATATTTCGTATTTTCAGCATTAGATTCATCTCTTTTAATTTCCTAATAGTTAGCAATTGTCGATGTGCATATTTAAAATTGTCACATTTAAAATGAACTTTTGTTACAATTATATTTGCAACAAAACTTAATCGGGTAGCACAAAACGTGGTAAACCATTAAATAAGTTCTTTTTATAGAAATGAAACAAAAGTTTAACTTTTAATTTATTTTGACAAAAAAGTTTTTTTTAATATTTGCCACAAAACTTCAATAGAGTAACTTTTAGTTTTTTTTCCTCAAGTTTGTTTTTTTATAAAACTGTAACAAAATTTTCTTGGGTTTATTTTTTTAGTAAACTTACGTTAACTTTTTTTTAAATGGTATGAACGGCTTTGTTTAGTTTTTTTTTGTGAGCGATATGAATTTTTTTTGTATCATACGCTATAGCACGTTTATGTTTCGACGTAAGTTTGATCACCGTGGACGAGCCGAAACTATAACTATCAAACTCTCGTCGCGTAGCACGGAGAAAAAACTAGTTTATTTGAAACCCCGTAAGATAGTTTAGATCTTAATTTCAATAATATATTCAAAACACAAATGGCTAATTTCAGCCTACTAAAGTTAATAGGCAAGTGGTTTTTGAATCATATAACTCATGTATTGGTGTTATATTACCTGGGGTGTGTTCATTAGAAAACTCATTTTTATAAGAAAATCAAAAAACTGCTACTGTATATGTATAGTACCCCCAAAAACCCAACCCACTCCCAAAAACCTAAACCCACCCCACTCACCCCTCAAAAACCTAAACCCCACCCTACCCTTCCAAAAACCTAAACTAAACCCAAAAACCTAAACTAAACCCAAAAACTAAACCAAAAAGTTTAACCCATCCGTAAAAACCTAAACCCCTCACCCCACCCCCACCTACCCCCGTCATCCACCCCCAAAAACCTAAACCCCCTACCCACCCCTCCAAAAACCCTCCAAAAACATAACATGAAAGCTAAACTAAACCCACTATTTTTTTTTAACGAGGACGACGTGGGAAACAAGGTCTCCGAACCAGTTTTTTAATTTTTGATTTATTTTTTAAGTTATGATTTTTTTTATTGTTTTACCTTAAATAAGTAGTTTTTTTATTTTCTTATGAAAATTGAGTTTTCTTATGATTTTTCCCCTACGTTACCTAATCTATACTATATAATAAATAAAGGTTTTTGTTTGTCACGTGTCGCCTCCATATTCATTCTCACAATTTTTTTCCCGTCTCTCTCTCCTATTTAATGCACTTATGTCTTTTAATAATAATATATATTTAAAGAAAAAAATACTAATTATACTAATAAAACACATTTATTTTAAATTATCTCTTATCATAAGAAACTTTAAAATTTAATTATATAACTTTTATCTTCAATCAAATAGTAAATAAAAGTCAAATTATATTAAAAAGTAGTAATTAACGTATTTTCGAAACCCAATTATATACTAATTTTTACATATTTTGAATTTGTTTTCTATCCTTAGTATATGTAATAAATTTTTACACATGTAAATATATACATAAAGATTAAAAAATTTTATGTATTGATATATTTCACCCCATGTGTAGACATGGGATCTAAACTAGTTATATATATACTAAGAAACCTATTTATCATTTTCTTTTGTATTTGTCTCAGCAATCGTGGAAAGGTTTGTAGATTAAAGTGCAAGTGTATTTTGAATATGTTAACAAATTTTTTGCCAACTTCAAAATCTTTCACAGAGACTGGTTTAATTTTATGACACGGGTGTTTCTAAAATATCATTTCTATTTGAACTGTGAAAGTTCTATTTGATCTAAGAAGTTAGAAAATACTATGTTACAAAATGAAATTAACTATTTGTGAGTATAAATAAAATTAAGTTTATATCAATGTTTTATGTTGAAGAAGTAATTTCATGCTGAGTTTCAGAGCAAAATTGAAGCCTACCGTGATATACCTATGCTATGCCATAAACGAATCGAATGTTCAGTGAACTATTTGTGAACCGTTTGACGGTTCAGAAAAAAACTTATTTAATGCTTAAAAGTGATTTTTTTACACACAATATGCACAATATGCCTTGTTGTGCATATTGTGTGTGTGCTTGTTGTGCATAACGGTTCAAAAAAAACTTATTTAATGCTTAAAAGTGATTTTTTTACACACAATATGCCTTGTTGTGCATATTGTGTGTGTGCTTGTTGTGCATATTTAATAAGCCTAATACAATAATATAATCATAAGGTTTTAAATCTTGAAGGTACTATGTAATATTTCGTTTGTATTTTTCATATCTCTAGATTTAATTTTCCAATTAATTCTTATTGTTTTTCTTCAATAGGATCCAGTGAGGAGGAGATGTTGATAAAAACAAAAGTTTAGCCATGATGCATGTTATGCCAAGTCAATAAAGACATAGTTCTCCACTTATGAACCAAGACCAAAAACTAGTCTCTATATTTTGGTGTATTTGTAACTTATTAGCCATGTTTTGACTAATTGAAATGTTGTACCATTTAATATGAAATAAACAAATATTTGAGTAATTAATAAATTATATAACGAATAGAGTTCTATATATAATGTTGAATTAGTCTAACCCTTGTACAAATCTCGTTAAAAAATACTAAGATGGTTATACACCAGTATAAAAGTGAATTTTTAGACGTGGATGGAAAAGTGAAATAAGCAAAGTGATTTTGTCCAAACCGCGTCTAATAATGCATATCTTAAATCCAATCATTCTAAAAAAACAAATAAACCACATCAAAAGGTTTATAATTAGAGATGTTTAACCAAAACCATCTAAATCTATATCTATATCTATACGATATAATAAATAAAAATCATTTATGACACGTGTCACGTCTACATTTTTCTCACCATTTTTTTTCCTCCTCTCTCTCTTATTAAATTCACTTCTCTTTTTTTAATAATGATTTATATTTAAAGAAAAATATTAATTATATTAATATAACACATTTATTTTAAATTATCTCTTATTTTAAGAAACTTTGAAATTTATTTATGCAAATTCTGTTTTTAACTAAATAGTGATGTCACTCAAATTATATTAAATAGAAATTCATTTATTCAAACCGTGTAAATATACAGGTTTTTAAAGATATATAAACTTTTTATTAATATGTACCTGAGTTTTTTAAAATATAATTTTTTTATTATTAAGTATATAAAATACGAACTTTTTGTTACTAAGTAAAATACAATTTTTTTTTAAATACGTTTTATCAACTTTTTGTGTATTGGAATAATATTTTTCTCTTTCTATATTAAATTGTACTGCAACTTTTTGTGTATTGAAATATAGTAATAAAAGATAGTAAACGTATTTTGGGAAATTCTGACCTATATGTAGTTATCTGTCAAACAGAATGTTCTGTCTAAGGAAAGAGTGGTGTATAAATCTCTTCTAGACCCGTCACTCTTTCCTGGGAACATCTTTGTTGGAGGTACTGTTCTGGGAGGAAAATCACTACAGTGTACAATATATGACGAATACGAATATAAGATGAAAGTATACCATGCATAATACGTGATGAATATGAATACGTGAAATGCATGATGAATACGTGAATGCATGATGATACATGCAAACATGAATTAGTATGACGGAACGTGTCTAAACCCTAAAATGGAATAACGGAGTACTCACGAGGTGTTAAAGGGGTGGTGGATACGCCGCTTGTACTTCCTATATATAAACCTTTTAATGCATTGCGGAAAAACCATTACGAAGTTTTAAGTTGAGGACTGGTTGGGAAATAAATCAAGCATATACATGAAAATAAAACAAATGATTGATACATTTGGGAGGTTATGAGTCAAAATATACTCAAGGTCCCAAATGAAATGAGATACCCGGCCTGTAAGGTGGATCTCAATAATAAAGAAGATAATTAAAAAGATTCCAAGCCTACGGGGCTGAGGAAAAGTAAAAGGAAACTCTAGGCCTATGGGGCTGAAAGAGTTAAAGGTTCCAAGCCTACGGGCTGAGGAATGAATGAATCTTCATGACAAATGCAAGGGGTCTATACTGACGAGTATAAGAACCTTTTCAATACTCGGACCGGATTTACGGCCTAAGATGGTTGCGAGGGGGTTAGCAAACCCAAAAAAAATATACGAATGACATGACCGGAGGTACGTCCAGAGATGGTCACGGGGGCGCCGAGAGCCTAGGAAAATTAAACAATAATAAGAACCTAAAGGGTTCATAATAAAATGAACGATGTAGTGTACTTACTTAGCGTAAGCTAATTCAAAAATATTTTTCAAAAACTATATGAAAGATACATATGGAATGAAGCTTCCTGTGGGCAGAGCTATCGGAGTTGGAAAATCCTTATGTAGAATGATGTAATTATATCATCTTTTGTAAAACAATATTATAATAAAAAAGTTACCTTAGCCAGTTATAGCAAAGTTTTTTGTCAAACTGGGACCGTTTTCCGTAATATAATACTCTTAAAAAATAAGGAATAAGTAGGGTGTTTCATGCAGAGAAAAATATTAAAAGTTTTGATGAGCACCCATCAACCTTCACATGTTTAGATCTTTGAGAAAATTTGAAAATTTCTAAACAAGATTATGAAAACTTATGCATCATAGCTAGAGATGGTAAGATGGATTGGTTAGATAATCAGCTAAAATATGGGTGCAGATCAAAACTAGGTTGGATTGACCCGTTTCCCCTTTATTAAATATCATAAAATATGTCTAAATCATTATTTCAGAGCCAATTTTATTAAAGTGATAAACTCTTTGTATAAAAAACAATTTAGGAGGTTGCATGTATAAAGAATACTCAAGTCTTGGGTGTTCTTAAAGTGAAGTAAGTCTTAGAAATCTTGGACCCTAAATGAGTCTGCTTAGAGCCTAGGTGTCACTAACGAAACCTAATTCGCCAAAACCATTGACTCTGATACTAATCTGTCACACCCCCAAATTTATTTACTTAATAAATTAATAAAGGTTGCAACGATTGGTAACATTACACAACAGCGGAAGCTAAAGTACAAATTTCTGAGTATCGAACATCTTTACAATTACTAACACGAAGTAATACAATGATCTAAATACCCCTAGATTAAAAAATAGACTTGAGGTTTGACAATTTGTTTCTTCAACTTCTATGGTTGATGTAAGGTCAAATATCATGTGTATAAATGTCGGTTTTTATGTATTATAGTAGTTTAATGTTGTATATAGAGTCGGTTTTACGTTGGTATTTGTATTTGAGTGTATTACATGTATTGAGTGCTAAATGAGCTGATAACGAAGCATAAATGAGAAGGCATGAAAGTACAAGGGTGAAAGTGTAAAAAGTCAAGTTTCCTGGAAAATCATGTCTTCACGGTACGTGAAGACCAGTGGCAAGTTTCGCGCGACACGCGAGGGAAAGAAAAAGTGGTTGCGACTATTTTGGCTTTCGCGATACCCGAAGGCCGGGCAGAATTTCTTCGCGACACGCGAAGACTTGGGTTACGACAAATTTAAACCTAATTTTAATTATAAACCCATTATGATCCCATTATCGAATTATCTTATTCCTTGTTGTCCTAGAGCTTCCCTAAGGCGATTCCAGAGTTTTTTAGGCCAATTGTTCTTAGTTTTTCATGCTTGTAAGTTTAAAGTTTAAACCTTTGATGTTTTCTACAATCATGAACGGCTAAGCTCTTCGTGATCCCTCTAGGTGAACGATTTATGCATGTACTCGTGTAATTTTAGTTGATTATCAGTATTGGATTGAAGTTTTGTGAACCTATCAAGTTTTTTGAATTCAATTGTGTGTTTGATTTATGAACAATTGCATGTTTTCAATTTATCGCATCTATCATCGTTTCTTGGTTTTCTTGCATCGGGAATAATCTGATTTTGGGATTAAATTGACTATTGTGTGATTGGGTTAAACAGTTAAACAAGGTTAGTTCTATGTAATCTCTAATCTGATTTGAAACTGAAATTGTGCGTGTGTTTTGCTTAATCTGAAACCCAGAGTGGTCGTTTTTCTCTAATAGTTTTCTAAAAGTCAAAGTTCGTTGCTTTTTTACAAGTTGCATTAGTTTAACTAATAAAGTTTTAAACTTTAGTAGTATTTAAATCTTTTTAACTTGAATAGCATTCTCCATGAGTTCCCTGTGGATTCGACAACCCTACTTCCCTATCTATAATCTAAGTGTCTAAGGAGTAGTTTTTAATATAATTTTTTATTAACCTTCGACACGCGATCAAAATGGCGCTGTTGCGGGGATTCAACTTGGAGATTCGTGACAAGAAGGGAAGCGAGAATGTAGGGGCATATCATTTGTCACGCATTATGCAGGATGAAAGTGATTCTGATGGGGAGATAAATGAAACATTCCCTGATGAACAATTACTATCAGTTTCTACTACTACTTGGTTTGCTAATAATGTAAACTATTTGGCTACAAGTGCAATTCCAGAACATTGTCTAAGAAGAAGAGGCACAAGTTCATTGTACAGGCGCGCCGGTACATTTGAAATGAACTAGACTTATTTAAAGTGGACGCAGATCAACTGGTTAGAAGATGTATACCAGAGTCAGAGATTCAATGTGTGTTAGGGCTAGTACATGCATCTGCTTGTGGATGACATTTCAGTGGGCAAAAGACAGGGCATAAGGTATTCGAAGCAGGCCTATTTTGGCCATCCATTTTTTGGGATGCTTTTGAGTTCGCTAAGAATTGTGTGAACTGCTAGAAGATGGGCAGTATTTCAAAGAGGAACGAGATACCACTACAACCGATCTTGGTTGTGGATTTATTTGATGTATGCTCATTGACTTTATGGGGCCATTTCCGAACTCTTGTGGGTATCTCTATATTCTAGTGGTTGTGGATTACGTGTCCAAGTGGGTAGAGACTATAGCAACAAAGACAAACAACCATGCGGTAGTTTGCAAATTTGTGTAGTCCAACATCTTTTCCCAGTTTGGAATCCCTCGAGCGATCATAAGTGATGGGGGCTCACATTTCAAAAACTTCCAATTCGGGAGATTACTTAAACGGTATGGCGTGGATCACAGAATAGCTACCTCATATCATCCACAGACCAGCGGTCAGGTCGAAGTTTTCAACCGACAAATCAAAGAGATTCTACAGAAGGCAATGCGGTCAGATAGAATAGATTGGTCAGGAAAGCTTGATGATGCCTTATGGGCTTACCGCACCGCTTATAAAACTCCAGTCGGCACCACACCGTATAGATTGGTGTGTGGAAAAGGATGCCACTTGCCGATTGAGATTACACATAGGGCATTATGGGAAGTAAAAAAGGTTAACCTTGATTATGATGCTGCGGGTATGCAAAGGAAGTTACATTTGAATGAGCTGGAAGAGTTACGGGATGCGACGTATGAGTGTGCTTCTGCTTATAAAGATCGTATGAAGAAAGTGCATGACGCAAAGTTGAAGAAGATGACATTCGAAGTGGGGCAGAAAGTTTGGCTTATCAATTATAGGCTCAAGTTGTTTCTAGGAAAGTTAAAAAGCAAGTGGATAGGCCTGTATCTGATTACACGGGTAGGTAACTACGGGTACATTGAGATTGAAGACTTCGATGATCATCTGAGGTAAGTAGTAAATGGCCACTGTTTGAAACCATATCTGGAAGCAGCAGATATCAATTACATTGAAGAATCATGGAGGGTCTTGAAGAATCCATAACCATATTGAGGTACATTGCGTCTGGCTGAAGACGTTAAACTTAGCGCTACTAGGAGGCAACCTAAGGTTAGTTAGCTTTATTTTGTGTCTAGCTAAATGAACGTTGTGGGTGTGTTCTCTAGAAACCCTCACAAGACTAAACTTGTCCACTCGAGCTACTAAGGGGTTTAAAAGTCTTATTGCATATGTTAAATGCCTCCGTGATTTCTACAAAAGTGAGTTAGGTTGTTATTTCTTTATTTTAGTTAATTGTATGCAATTGGCCAAGTGTGGGGACGTCTCTGGAGAGATGATGGTTGGATAGAGTGTAACCCGTGGGGGGGGGGGGAGGTAGGATGCCGTTTTGTAGAAATTTTAATGTTTTTAGGTCTTTTCAGTATAGTTTTGTGTTCTTCTAAGTTTTTGTAGAGTTTCGTGGCCATTTGGGTGATAAAACTCACCAGGAAAGACATTCTAGGTATTTGTGCATATAATCAAAGTGTTGGAATGAGTTTTTGAAGAGTTTGAAAATTTTGAGTTTTAAGAGTTGAAAATTTTTCTAAGGCAAAAATTGATTTTCAAAGGTTTCTTTCTGTGAAGAACCACTCTTCGCGGTACACGAAGAGTTGGTGGCCCATGTTCGCGACACGCGAAGAACAAAAAAGGGGGTCCGGACAACTTTTGTCCCTCGCTGTACGCGAGGGATTTCTCCCAGGTTTTCGAGGTACGCGAAGACCATGAAACCATAACTTTTTATTTTTTTATTTTTTATTATTTGAGTCATTCGAGTCCGTCGGATATTTTTATTTTCTTTAAGTCATTATATTGAGTTGATATGATGCTTGTGGGTTTGTTTCGAGCTTATTTTTGCAGGTGTTGATTGATCCGCCCGTACTCAACCTCCATTCGGGTGGTGATATCCGACTTTCGAATGATTCTTGTGTACAAAGCAGCCCGCTTGTATCCGTGGAGCACGATCGCGAATGAAATGCTATATGATCGTCTATCCAGCTAAGTTCATTTTATTTTTGTATTTTGTTTTCGTTTTTGAATCGCTCTTCCTACATTGAGGACAATGCAGAGTTTAAGTGTGGGGAGAGGTGACCTTAGTCCAGGTCTGTATTTGAGTCTGTATTTTGAGTCATAAAAATTAAAAAAATCATAAAAATTTAGAAATTTTCAAAAATGTCCCTAGATTAGAATTTTTGAAACTATATGGAAAATGATAGTACAATCAGGAACTGTGCTAGTGTGGAAATTAAAAGAATAATGATAATCAAATGCGTCTAATTTATAACGTTTTGGTAGGCCCAACCAATTCAGGAGCTTAAATATCCTTATAGTGTATCTAGCTTTAAATGAATCATTAATTTAGGATGTCTTTTGGGTTCTCATCTTAGGGGTGTCGGTAAGCTCGAAACTGTCAAAATAGGGTGATAGGTACCACTGTAAAAAAAATTTTAAGTTTTTAAAATTTATTTGGCATACCGCTTTCTTTTTATGAAAATAAATTTGAAAGTTGGTGGCGGCTGCATTCCATAATCCATCATTCATGAGCTTAATTAAATAATTTGAGATTTTAGGTTTCGCCTACGTGTTACCCTCCGGGATAGTGACTTGGTTGATACACCCATGGGCGGGACTTAAGTGATCAATATTGGATGACTAAGTTAGGTTTATGTGTTACCCTTCGGGATGGTGACTTGAAGGATATACCCCTATTCCGAAGCTTATGTACTTCATTGGTTAAAAACTGCAGCCTACGTGTCACACGTCGAGTTCCAGCTTAATTGAAACACCACTGGGTTAGGTTTATTCATATAACATTAATAATAGCTCATATCATACATCCATCGATCCATTATTCATCTGATTTCAAAAACATATAAATTCGTGTTTTTGATGGTGGGACATCTATAAGGTTTAACCCGTGCCTAAACATGACCTTAAGATGGGATTAGGCTGATTCGTAGCGTTCTGAGTGTGAGACACATAGATAGACTGCTTCTTGGTAATGTATAATCTTATAGATCACATAATTTGGGGCTCGAGAGTCGGTGGTTGGGTTTAATCGGACAGCAATACTGATTGTTACGATTAACGTGTTATGAAAATATGTGTTGTGTAGAATGAAAGTATAAGTCGCAAGTTTTTCGATTATGATTCCATTGCATAATTCTTTTTCGGGACGAAAAAGGTCAAGTGTAGGGATGTGATGTAAGGTCAAATATCATGTGTATAAATGTCGGTTTTATGTATTCTAGTAGTTTAATGGTGTATATAGAGTCGGTTTTACGTTGGTATTTGTATTTGAGTGTATTACAGGTATTGAGTGCTACATGAGCGGATAACGAAGCATAAATGAGAAGGCAAGAAATTACAGGGGGTGAAAGTGTAAAAAGTCAAGTTTCCAAGAAAAGCATGTCTTCGCGGTACGCGAAGACCAGTGGCAAATTTCTCGCGACACGCGAGGGAAAGAAAAAGTGGCCGCCGTGAAGGCCGGGCAGAACTTCTTCGCGACACGCGAAGACTTGGGTTAGGGCAAATTTAAACCTAATTTGAGTTATAAACCCATTATGATCCCATTATCGAATTATCTTCTTCCTTGTTGTCCCAGAGCTTCCCGAAGGCGATTCCAGAGTTTTCTAGGCCAATTGTTCTAAGTTTTTCAAGCTTGTAAGTTTAAAGTTTAAACCTTTGATGTTTTCTACAATCATGAGCGGCTAAGCTCTTCGTGATCTCTCCGGGTGAACGATTTATGCATGTAATCGTGTAATTTTAGTTGATTATCAGTATTGGATTGAAGTTTCGTGCACCTATTAAGTTCTTTGAATTCAATTGTGTGTTTGATTTATGAACAATTGCATGTTTTCAATTTATCGCATCTATCATCATTTTTTGGTTTTATTGCATCGGGAATAATCTGATTTTGTGATTGAATTGACTATTGTGTAATTGGGTTAAACGGTTAAACAAAGTTAAGTCTATGTAATCTCTGATCTGATTTGAAACTGAAATTGTGCGTGTGTTTTGCTGAATCTGAAACCTGGAGTGGTCGTTTTTCTCTAGTAGTTTTCTAAAAGTCAAAGTTCGTTGCTTTTTTACAAATTGTATTAGTATAATTAATAAAGTTTAAACTTTAGTAGTATTTGAATCGTAAACTTGAATAGCATTCTCCACGAGTTCCTTGTGGATTCGACAACCCTACTTCCCTATCTATACTCTAAGTATCTAAGGAGTAGTTTTTAATATAATTTTTAAGAGCCTTCGACACGCGATCAATGGTTTAATCCAAAGCACTGGATTATTCTAATCATGTCATAGCTACATGTTACTTGAAAAACATGCATAAAAATATCAACAAAAAGGTTGGTGAGTTCACAGGTTTGATTGTCGTAATGTAAAGCAGTTTCCTTGAAACATTGATATCGTGTACGTGGTCATAATATAAAACCGTTTTCCTCGAAAGCATGTGATGACTTCAAAGTAATAAAGTGAAAACATTGAAAAGGTGTACATGGCCATATTATGAAATCGTTTTCCTCGAAAACACATGATAACCTGATCGGTGTCGAAGGGACCTGTCAAAGATAGAGAATTAATGTATCCTAATCACCTTAAACTAGTTAGGGTAAGAAGGATGTCGAACCACGAAGAGTTTGTAGTCGGCGCTTAATTCCAACCGACAAAGTGATTTATGAAGTTGCAATGGGTCTTTCTGACCAAACACAAGCAATGATGGAGGTGAATTTAGTAACTTCAACAAACAATGATTATCAAGTAGTAATTACGTGCAAACGATCACTAGTAATCAAGTAACTAACAAAACGGTTTAAGTTGCAAACAATGATTAAGAAGGAATCACACCCGGGTTTCAAGTTCACAAGCAATTAGGGATTATCACACCAAGATATGAGTTCAAGCAATCAAACGGTTATCCAAATCAATTTAACCAATTTTAACTAAGAACATCAACATTCATACATCATAGGCAAATGGTGCAAGACAACATTCACAAATGAAATCTAGACAAATGTGTGCAATATAAAATTAGATTAATCAATAGATTCAACACAAACCAAAATTGATAGCAATTATCATATAATGAGGTCAATGGTGCAAAAAATTATCGACTCCCATGTGTGGATGCTATTAGCCGGTAATTTGATGAACCATTGCTTTGCCCGATCTTTGAGGGAAAACCGAAAAAGTCCGAGTTTGACCTCATTTTGGTCAAAATTCTCATCCCCAATAGTGCCACAAATGGTGGCAAACTCGGCTAGCTGGGTGTATGGCTCTTCGGTTACCATGCCATGAAAATAGGGAAGGACATTGATGTAATTCGCCCTTGACTTGAACCTCCTCATTCCAGGAATTGGTGGAACAATCGGAGAAGCATTCTCCGAAATAGCCGGTCAAAACCGACCATTAACAGCACCAACAGGGGCTATCAGTTGTCTTCGGTTTTCATTGTTGTTACCCCCGTGAAATATCCTCCCTTTTTGTCTAGGGGGATAGGCGGGTCTCTCGGGTCTACCCATTCGAACCGGTGGTTGTCTCGCCATTTGATGAACATAATTCACCTCTTTTTCATCTCCATATCTGTGTCCCTCGTGATACTCTCCAAATTGACTATGCTCACCATCTTCGTACTCATAGTCTCCAAACACATTACCATTCCCGACATCTTCATTAACATCATACCCAAAATGTTCATCATCGTCATCCTCCCGACCGTCATCATTGTTGTTTCTTGGTTGGGTTCCAAAGATGTTTTCGGGAGGGGTTTGGTGTTGTTGTGGTCCCCTCCTTCCTTGGTAAGCTATAAGACCCCGACTCGGGCATCCTACAGTTGATTCTCATAATGGGTTATTCTCTTTAAAACACTTAGGTTATTATTAAAACTACAACGAAAGTTTTTCTAAAAACCTTAACTATTATTTAAGATCGTTATCGTCATAAGTTTACCTCACCAATGCCTTCACACCAACCCGAGTAGCACCGCTCCCAAGCCAAGATACGCCAACACAAAGCTCACTTGCAAAACAATCTAACGTACACACAAAGTCAGCTACGCTGAGTGAGGTATAATAGTTTGATTTAAACAAAAGCAAACTCGTCTCACTTACTATTTATTTCCACTCAAGACCCTCTGGTCTTTATAAAATAGTTTTATAAATTGTCATCATATAGATAACCCTGTTATCTTACCATATCCCGGAGGATTCACCACCCCAGACTCAACCCACTGTGTTAACCCAGTAAGTTTCTCAGATATGGATCAAACTTACCACTCTGACAACTCAAAGTTTACCACACACTGGTTATCTCAACCACCCTCTAAACACCGGCTTAACCTCTCACAAACCAACTAACATAACATAATAAACACCACATCACAATTCTGACACAACTGTCAATTAACTCTACTCGCCACATTAATATTATCTACACATCACATTAATACTATCTCGCGCACAATAAATATAACTCAACACTTGTGTATATATATATATATATAGGGTGAAGTTTATAAGAAAACTAACATTTAGGGAGAGAACTAGATAACTCCTCTTTAAAGGTAAAAAACAAATAATAAAAAAATCATAACTCAAAACATAAATCAAAAACTAAAAAAGTGGTTCGGAGACCTTGTTTCCCATGTCGTCCTCGTTCAAAAAAACAAAAAAAAAACTCAAAAAAATAGTTGGTTTAGATTTAGGGTTTAGTTTAACTTTTAAGTTAGGTTTTTGGAGGGGGGTGGGTGGGGGGTTTAGGTTTTTTGGAGATGGGGGGGGATTAGGTTTTTGGGGGGTGGGTGGGGTTAGGTTTTTGGGTGGAGGTGGGGTGAGGGGTTTAAGTTTTTGGGGGTGGGTTAGGTTTTTGGGTGGTACTACACATATGCAGTATTATGTTTAGGGTTAGGTTTCAGGATAGGGGTGGGTGCGGTGGGTTTAGGTTTTTGGGTGGGGGTGGGTGGGGGGTTGAAACACCCTAATTATCTTACTATTATTTTATCAGAGTTTAATACGGAAAACTGGTCCCAGATTAACAAAACCTTGCCATAATGGCTAAGGTAACTTTTTCATTTATAATAATATATTGTTTTACAAAAGATGATATATTTACATCTTTATACATAGCGATTTTTCAACTCCGATAGCTCTATCCACAAGAAGCTTTATTCCACATGCTTCTTTCCTGCAGTGTTTGGAAAACGCTATTGAATTAGCTTACGCTAAGTAAGTATACTGCATCGTTCATTTTATTATGAACACTTTAGGTTCTTATTGTTCAAGTTTTTTGGGGCTCTCGAGCCCACGTGACCATCTCCGGACGTACCTCCGGCCACGCTTTTCGTATAATTTATGTGTGTGCTAACCCCCTCGCAACCATAACACGCCATACCTCCAGTCCGAGCATTGGCAAGGTCCTTATACTCGTCAGTATAGGCATCCTTGCATTTGTCACGAAGACTTATTCATTCCTCCGCCCCGTAGGCTTGGAATCTTTTACTCTTTCAGCCCCGTAGGCCTAAAGTTTCCTTTTTCTTTTCTTTTCTTCTTTATTTATTGAGATCCACATTACAGGCTAGGTATCTCATTTCATTTGGGACCTTGAGTATCTTTGACTCACAGCCTCCCAAATGTATTAAGAATTTGTTTTCATTTAATGTATATGCTTGATTTATCCACCAACCATTCCTCGCCGTTAAAACTTTGTAACGGTTTCTCTACGATGTATTAGAAGGGTTTATATATAGGAAGTACCAGCGGCGTATCCACCACTCCTCTAACACTTCGTGAGTACTCCGTTATTCCATTTTAGGGTTTAGACTCGTTCCTTCATACTCATTCATGTTTGCACGTATTATCATGCATTTCACGTATTCATATTCATCACGTGTTCACATTCATTATGCATGGTATACTTTCATCTTATATTCGTATTCGTCATATATTGTAAACTGGGGTGATCTTCCTTCCAGAGTAGTACCTCCAACAGAGATGTCCCCAGGAAAGAGCGACGGGTCTAGGAGAGATTTATACACCGCTCTTTCCTATTCAGGACATTTCGTTTGTCAGATAACTACATACCGGTTGGATGTTCTCCCATACTTTTACTATATTTCTTTACTCTTTATTAGTCTATACCCCTAAACATTCATAATGGTTTCACCACGAAGTACACAAAAGGTTTATATATAGGAAGTACCAACGGCGTATCCACCACCCCTTGGATACGGGTGGATACGCCGTGACTACTCCATTATTCCGTTTAGTGTTTAGACTAATCCGTCATTACCCCGTACCTTCATCATCGTATATCACGTATCACATAATCATATCATATAAGTATGTAATTCACATAACCATGTCTAGGGTATGAGTCTAGTGTACTTACATTATCCTCGGGTAGTTCCTAAGTTCGTTCCTCACTTTTAAACGCTTCTCCGAACTTGAACCACACTCGTTGCGTACCGCACTCGTAACCACCATGCTCATAACCTTGTTCGGGGCTCCTCGGGAGTCGTGTGTGTGAAGGTGATTGTTTTGGTGTTGGTGTATCATTTCCATTTGAACGGACAAACTTATCTATTTATAGGGCTGAATTGGGACTTATGTCGGACCGATATATTTGGGGATGTCGGTCCGACATCTTTCTGTCGGTCTATTTGCCTTACTCGCTACATGTCGGACCAATATGTGCCTGGATGTCGGTCCAACATCTTTTACACGTGTCAGATCCCAATGGTTAGTAAAAAAAACACGTGTCAAGTCCGGATCATTTCCTTGCGCCCTACATCTTTCCATTTTCACCATTTTTCACTTTAGCCTTCTAACTTTGGGTTAATTTCACTTTTAGCCCATGGACTTTTATTTCCTATAGAATTTGGGGTGTTACAACTCTCCCCCCTTAAATTAGGTTTCGTCCTCGAAACCTGTTAATCCTTAAATAGTTTAGGGTAATTCTTTCTCATTTCTTCCTCACTTTCCCAAGTCATCTCCGACCCTTTTTCGTGTTTCCATTGCACTAGTACTTGTTTGATTCTTTTGTTACGTAGTTGTTTCTCTTTTGTGTCTAGAATCTTGATAGGCTCTTCAACATATGTTAGCCTATCATCAACTTTTATTTATTCTAAAGGAACGTGTGATGCTTCATCCGTCAAACATTTCCTTAAATAAGATACATGGAACGTGTTGTGTATCTTCTTCAATTCTTCAAGTAGCTCTAATTGATAAGCTACTTGTCCTATTCTTTTGATGATTTTGAAAGGACCAATGAATCGTGGACTTAGCTTTCCACGTTTCTTGAATCCGATTAGACCTTTCGAAGGAGATACTTTCAACAAGACATAATCTCCTTCTTGAAATTCTATTGGTCTACGTCTCTTGTCTGCGTATAACTTCTGCCTATCTTGTGCAGCTTTCAAGCGTGCCTTGATTAAGTCAAGCTTTTCTGACATGACTTGAACTATTTCTTTGCTACCTAACTCCTTCTAACCAACTTCTCCCCAACATACAGAAGTTCTACATCTTCGACCATATATCATCTCATAAGGTGGCATACCAATACTGGAATGGTAGCTGTTATTGTATGAGAATTCTGCTAATGGCAGATGATTATCCCAACTTCCACCGAAATCAACTATGCAAGCACGCAACATATCCTCGAGAGTTTGTATCGTCCTTTCACTTTGACCATAGGTCTGAGGATGATATGTCGTGCTGATCAATAATCTAATTCCCATCTCCTCTTAGAACTTTTTTCAAAAACGTGAAGTGAAATGAGTATCTCGATCAGAAACAATCGAGACTGGCACTCCATGTTTGGAAACAATTTCTTTGATGAATAAATCGGCTAAATTTTCTGAAGAGTACATTTCACGTATTGCTAAGAAATGAGCACTCTTAGTTAACTGATCTACAACCACACAAATGGTATCATAACCCCTAGCTGTCTTTGGTAGCTTGGTTATAAAGTCCATAGTGAGATGTTCCCACTTCCATTCTAGGATTTCTAATGGTTGTAACCTTCCGTATGGCTTTTGATGTTCTGCTTTAACTTGTAGGCAAGTTACGCATTTAGCTACATATTTCATGATATCAAATTTCATTCTGGGACACCAATAATCTTTGCGCAGATCTTGGTACATATTTGTAGTACCCGGATGAATAGAATATCGTGATTTATGAGCTTCATCGAGAATTTTAAGTCTAAACTCACCTGATCATGGTATCCACATACGAACAAATCGAGTTTTGACTTTATACTCGTTCTCTTCTAGAAACTTCTCCTGACCAGCCATTATTTCTTTCTTAACATTTTCACCTTTTTAATGATTCGATTTGTGTGTCTCGAAGCTGTCTTATGAAATCAGGAGTTATTACTAACTTATATGCTTTCACCCTAATAGGAGGACGCTCTTCCTTGCGGCTTAGAGCATCGGCTACCATGTTAGCCTTTTCGGGATGATATAAAATCTCACAATCATAATCCTTGACCAGTTCAAACCATCGTCTTTACCTCATATTCAAATCTTTCTGATCAAAGAAGTACTTAAGACTCATGTGATCTGTGTAAATCGTACACTTCGTTCCATACAGATAATGCCTCCAAATTTTTAGCGCAAACACTACTGCAACTAATTCTAGATCATGGGTTGGATTGTTTGCTTCGTGTGTCTTTAGCTGTCGAGATGCATTGGATATCACGTTTCCTTTTTGCATCAGAACACATCATAACCCAAGTTTTGAGGCATCGGAATATACCACAAAGTCTTCTACTCCTTCTGGCAATGCCATAACTGGAGCTTGTGTCAATCTTTCTTTCAATATCTGGAATGCCTTCTCTTGTGCCAAATTCCATTCGTATTTTGAGTTCTTTCGAGTTAGCTTAGTTAATGGGGTGGCTATCTTAGAGAAGTCTTGAATTAATCTTCTATAATAGCCAGCTAATCCCAATAAACTTCTAACTTTTGATGGATTCTTAGGTGGAGACCATTTCATTACAGCCTCTACCTTTGCTGGGTCTACTGAGATACCTTCTGCGTTTACAACATGACCCAGAAATTGAACTTCCTTTAACCAGAATGCACATTTTGAGAATTTAGTGTACAGTTTCTCCTTCCGTAAAGTACTAAGTACTTCACGAAGATGATGTGCATGTTCTTCTTCATTCTTTGAATAAATCATAATGTCATCAATGAAGACAATAACGAATTTGTCTAACATTGGCCGGCATACTTTATTCATGAGGTCCATGAAAACAGCCGGAGCATTTGTTACTCCAAATGGCATCACTACAAATTCATAGTGTCCATAACGAGTTCTAAATGTTGTCTTAGGTACATCTTCTTCTCGTACCTTAACCTGATGATAACTGGATCTTAAGTCAATCTTGGAAAACCAACTAGATCCTTGTAATTAATCAAACAGATCATCAATTCTAGGTAAAGGATACCTATTCTTGAGAGTCAATTTGTTCAATTCACGGTAGTCTATACACATCCTCATACTACCATCTTTCTTCTTCACAAACAGAATTGGTGCACCTAAAGGGGATACACTTGGACGTATAAATCCCCTGTCTAACAATTCTTGCATTTGTGACATTAATTCCTTCATCTCAGTTGGTGCTAACTGGTTTAGCTTCAGGAATTAAATCAATTTTAAATTTGATCTCTCTCTCTTAGGTGGAGCACCTGGAAGATCGTCTGGGAATTCTCTCACTACTGGAACTTGATCCAGTTCCTTCCCTTTAATATTTATATCAGCTACGCAGGCTAAGAAGACTTGATGACCTTGTCTCACATAGCTACTTATCTTGGCCATCGTACATAACGTGATCAGGTTTCGTCGCTCACCAATGACACTAACTTCCTTTCTTGTAGAAGTCATGAATCGTACAATCTTCTGATTGCATATAATCATCACATCATGTGAAGATAACCAGTCCCTTCCATTGATAACATCGAATTCTTGCATCGACATTGGAATTAGGTCGACATGATATTCTTCTTCCTCTATCAGTAGTCGGCAATCTTGGCATATTTCAGTTACTATGCCGTTTCGATCACTCGCGATTTCAACTTCTAGTGCCTTATCCAACTTACTTCTATTAAAGTTTCTAGCTTTTGCATACTTTATAGAATTAATTGATCGACTAGCTCCTGTATCGAATAAAACACAAGCAGGTAGGGAATTCAAGAGGAATGTACTTGATACAACGTCAGGAACATCTTTCGTTTCCTCTGTAGTGATCTGAAAAGCCCTACCCCTTGGCTTCGGGGCTTCCATCCTTTTTATCTCATTATCTGCCACTCTAGACCCTTCTTCGATCTTCTCTGTCTGAGATTTTAGCTCAGGACATTCCTTGCTAAATTGTCCTGGCTTATAACAGTTGTAGCACAGTCGGGTGCCACTCATACATTGCAATGCAGTGTGTCCTAACCCCCCACACTTGTGACAACTCTTCACTTTGAATCGACACTCTCCTGGGTGCTTCTTGCCACAAATATTACAATTTTGAATACCCTTTCTTGGGGAGGAACCGCCTCCCGGTTTGTTGAACTTAAACCTCTTAAGAGGCATTGGAGATGGATAACTTTCTCCATTCCTCTTTCCATCTCTTTCTGTCTGCCTCTTGAGCTCAGTCTCGCGTTCCCGAGCCCAATCGATCATTTCCTCCAAGTTTGCGCACTTGGATGGATGGATAAATTCTCTAATCTATGTTTTTCATAACGAGATGGTATCTCATCATCCACATCTCTGGGGTTGTCAATAAAGCTAGACAGAACCTAGCTTTGTTATAAAAGATCCCTGTGATCTCATCTACCGTCTCCGTTGTCTGACGGAGTTGAAGAAACTCCTCAGTAATTCTCTCAATTGCTGCTCGAGGGCAATAATGTTTTAGGAAGATATCCTTAAATTCTTCCCACTTCATCTCCTTGATCTTATCTCTACCTTTTACTCTTTTCACCACTCCCCACCAATCATCAGCTCGTTCTTTCAGCTGGTTGGTGGCGAAGGTAACCTCTTCCTATTTCCCGTAGTATCATGTATCGAATGCCCTTTCAATTGAGCCAATCCACCTTTGACTTTCTAAAGGGTTAACAGCTCCCTTAAACTCTAAAGGTTTGCAAGTCATGAAATCCTTATACGTACAATGAGTTGACTTCGCATCAACTTTAGGATTTCCTCCTTCTCCATTGTGGGTAATGTCCTTGTGGGTAATGAATTTTGTACGTCTGCTTGTAGGATCGGAAAGTTCGTATCGAACGCTTTTCTTACTTCTATTATGATTTGTCTCCGGATATTCTCTAGGACTTGCTCTACCTCGTTCTCATCATGACGTGGAGATTTAGTTCTCCTGTGGCTTCCCTCGTCACGTATTTCATCATTTTGATGTTCAGCCATTTTCTAAAACACGATATCGCTTAATCTCTCATTCGTTTACCTTAATCATCGTCCAGGGTTTTATACTACAGGCCTTGCATTAATTTAATCCTATTCAAGGATTTCCATATAAAGCTCATACTCATGTATTTGTACATATGCATATATCATAATCATGCATATTCACATTCCCGGCTTACTATCTATTGACATAAGTTATCATATGGTGTTTGGGATATCATGATGGTCCTATGCATTAACTCTTATGCTGGCCAGGCATAAGGTAATGTATATTACCATCCTGATACTCCCAACTATCACATGGAGCTTATCTCATACAAAGTTCTGCCCACGTATACTCACACATTTCTGTTCAAGCACTGGAATTTAACATACCTGCTTCCTTGGACGGCCTCAGATTGAATCCCTATTTATATCACGAGCACTTATGGTTTGAGTTTAAGTAACTTTTCTGATACTTAAATCCCTCAACCTGTGCTCTGATACCAAATTGAAACACCCTACTTATCTTACTATTATTTTATCAGAGTTTAATATGAAAAAGTGATCCCAGATTAACAAAACCTTGCCATAATGGCTAAGGTAACTTTTTCATTTATAATAATATATTGGTTTACAAAAGATTATATAATTACATCTTTGTATATAGGGATTTTCCAACTTCGATAGCTCTGTCCACAGGAAGCTTTATTCCACATGCTTCTTTCCTGCACGGTTTGGAAAACGTTTTTGAATTAGCTAACGCTAAGTAAGTACACTGCATCGTTTATTTTATTATTAACCCTTTAGGATCTTATTGTTCAAGTTTTCTAGGGCTCTAGAGCCCATGTGACCATCTCCGGACGTACCTCCGGCCACGCTTTTGGTATATTTTATGGGTGTGCTAAACCCCTCGCAACCATCACAGGCCGTACCTCCGGTCCGAGCATTGGAAAGGTCCTTATACTCGTCATTATAGGCATCCTTGCATTTATCACGAAGACTTATTCATTCCTCCGCCCCGTAGGCTTGGAATCTTTTACTCTTTCAGCCCCGTAGGCCTAGAGTTTCCTTTTTCTTTTCTTTTCTTTTCTTCTTTATTTATTGAGATCCACCTTACAGGTCGGGTATCTCATTTCATTTGGGATCGTGAGTATCTTTGACTCACAGCCTCCCAAATGTATCAAGCATTTGTTTTCATTTCATGTATATGCTTGATTTATCCACCAACCAGTCCTCACCGTTAAAACTTCGTAACGGTTTCTCCACGATGTATTAGAAGGGTTTATATATAGGAAGTACCAGCGGCGTATCCACCACTCCTCTAACACTTCGTGAGTACTCCGTTATTCCATTTTAGGGTTTAGACTCATTCCTTTATACTCATTCATGTTTGCACGTATCATCATGCATTCACATATTCATCATGCATTTAACGTATTCATATTCATCATGTGTTCACATTCATTATGCATGGTATACTTTCATCTTATATTCGTATTCGTGATATATTGTAAACTGGGGTGATCTTCCTCCCAGAGTAGTACCTCCAACAGAGATGTCCCAAGGAAAGAGAGACGGGTCTAGGAGAGATTTATACACCGCTCTTTCCTAGACAGGACATTCCATTTGTCAGATAACTACATCTCGGTTGGATGTTCTCCCGTACGTTTACTATATTTCTTTATTCTTTATTAGTCTATACCCCTAAACATTCATAATAGTTTCACCACGAAGTACACAAAAGGTTTATATATAGGAAGTACCAGCGGCGTATCCACCACCCGTTGGATACGTCGTGACTACTCCATTATTCCCTGTTTAGTGTTTAGACTAATCCGTCATTACCCCGTACCCTCATCATCATATATCACGTATCACATAATCATATCATATAAGCACGTAATTCACAGAACCGTGTCTAGGGTACGGGTCTAGTGTACTTACATTATCCTCGGGTAGTTCCTAAGTTCGTTCCTCGCTTTTAAACGCTTCTCCGAACTTGAACTGCACTCGTTGCGTACCGCACTCGTAACCACCGCGCTCGTAACCTTCATTCAGGGTTCCTCGGGAGTCGTGTGTGTGAAGGTGATGGTTTAGGTGTTGGTGTGTGGTTTCCATTTGAACGGCCAAACTCATCTATTTATAGGGCTGAATTGGAACTTATGTCAGACCGATATCTTTGGGGATGTCGGTCCGACATCTTTCTGTCGGTCTATTTGCCTTGCTCGCTACATGTCGGACCGATATGTGCCTGGATATCGGTCTGACATCTTTTACACGTGTCAGATCCCAATGGTTAGTCATCAAACACGTGTCAAGTCCGGATCATTTCCTTGCGCCCTACATGTCGGACCGTTATGTACGATGTCGGTCTGACATCTTTCCATTTTCACCATTTTTCACTTTTAGCCTTCTAACTTTGGGTTAATTGCACTTTTAACCCCTGGACTTTTATTTCCTATAGAATTTGGGATGTTACAGGGGTTTAGGTTTTTAGGTGGGGGTTTAGGTTTTAGGGGGGGTTAGGTTTTTAGGGGTGTGTGTGGTAGGTTTTGGTTTTTAGGGGTGGGTGTGGGGGGTTTAGGTTTTTAGGTGGGGGTGGGGTGGGGGTATAGGTTTTTGGGTGGGTGGGGGTGGGGTGGGGGATTAGGTTTTGGGTGGGGGTTTAGGTTTTTGGGGGTAATACTACACATATGTAGTATTGAAAATAAGAAGAAGAAAAAAAGACAAGTTAATTCTTTTTTTTTATAACGTTATTTATACTTAAATGAAAGATAATGAAATTCTTGATTTAATGGTGTAATTTAAAAAAAAATGTATGCAAAAGATAGAAATGTTTATAGGTTTATATATTTTAAGTTCCAATTTTACCCTTGCTCTTTAAAATTTCACCCCTTCTTTTCTTAGTGGTTCTCTAGTTCTCTCATTAAAATAAGTTCTCTCATGAACTCAAAATTATATATATATATATACACACAAATACATACCTCATCACTGCACCCTCGTCAGGGCGTTCGACACACCTCGAGCTCATCACTGTCCTATTGGACATTGTCACCTTTGGTGACCTCCTGAAGGACCTCGTCCTTCACAAATCCCGTTTGCCGTGTCATAAAGACGACGATACAAACACATCACCTGTCGTGTCACGAGGACAACGACATACAAACACACAACTCAATTATAAACATGTAATATCAGGCTACACGTATACGACTCGTTAACTACACTTGCACCCAGCACATAGCACTAGAATAATGTATCATACATGTATTCATAAGCGTTTACCTTATATCCTGACTAACCCCAACTAACTCATAACACAATACCCTACTACTATAGCAACACGCGTACAAATACTATGTCTCATTATCTAAGTACATATCACGTACGTACGACTTATAAATACAATCCCGACTTACCCTTATTAGGTGATTCTGTTGTCAAGGTCAATCAAAAAACAATTATTCTAATTCCTAGCTACCTTAAACTATAGTATAGGAAAGTAGGGTGTCGTATCCACAAGGAATTAGTGGACAGTGTTTAATTTATGAAAACTGTTCGGGTTTTAATTAAAAAGCAAATAACTTTAACTTTGTAAAAACTATTAAGAGAAAACGGATCGCTTCCGGATTCAGATTGCAAGTTCTGTGATTACTGGTTTGTACTTATTGGAAGTTACATAGACATAACTCATTAATCAGATCGATAAATAATTAACATTCAAATAATGATTGTACTAAGCAACGATTGTAAAACCGAATGCTTGACACAAGTTAATTACCCAATAGTTAATTACCAATTCAGAATACTAATCATAGATACACAATGATTCACGATAAATAACCGAAAAACTGATGCATATGATAAATCAATAAACTAAATTGTTCAATCAATCAAGATCAATTCTAGAATTCAAACAATCAAACGATTACAAGAACACTAAACCAAATCAAGTATGAACCTAAGTATATCACTTACAAGAAAATCCTACACCCGGAAACGACACGAAAGAATTAGCCGCTCATCGACATCGTCATCAATTCTTCAATACTTGGTATAACTTGATCTAGCATCAAAAACTCAAAAAGGTTGAAACTTTATCTTTGGAAATTACCCTAGGAAAGTTCTGGATCGTTAGAATGCAAGTTAATTCGACAATGGATCCCCCGAGGCTTTTAACTAGAATTAGGTTAAAAAGAGCCGTAATTCACTTCTTCGCGTGCCGCAAAGATTTCTAGCCAGTCCTTCGCGTGGCGCGAAGGACAAAGTAGTCGAGTGGGCTTTTCAGACCCTCGCGTACCGTGAACAACTCTTCCCGAAGATCCTGATTTCTAAGAAATTTGACATTTGATCTTTTGACTTCTCTGTGGTCCATGTATGCTACTATCCTCATGATTTTAAGCTCGTGTTTTCTTGTTCACTTAGCACATTAAACCTGTAGCACTCATAAACACCAAATGCACATAAAACAAACTCGATATATAAAGCTAAATGCTTAAAACTATAGACTTACACTCTTATACGCGAGATATTTAACCTCACATCACATCCCCACACTTGACCTTTTTCGTTCCGAAAAAGAATTATGCATGGAATCATAATTAGAACACATGCAATTTATTTTCATTCTTTTACTTCTTTTGATTTCTCAACATGTTAACTGTAACAATCGGTATTTATGTCCGATTAAACCCAACCGCCGAATCTCGAGCCCCCAATTATATGATCTATATATTATACATTACCATGTAGTCGGTTTATATATGGGTCTCACACTCAGAATGCTACGACTCAGCCTAATTTCGTCTCAAGGTCATGTTTAGGCCCGGGATAAACCATATAGATTTCCCACCACTATAAACACGAATTTATATGTTTTTGAAAATTCGATGAATAATGGATCGATGGATGAATGTTTGAGCTTTTATTAACACTTATACATTTAAACCTAACCTAGTGGTGTTTCAATCAAGCTGGAACCCGATATATGACACGTAGGCTACAGTTTTTAAGCAATGAAATTCATAAGCTTCGGAATAGGGGTGTATCCTTCAAGTCGCCATCCCAAAGGGAAACACCTAAACCTAACTTAGATATCCCAGAAATTGACCACTTAAGTCATGCCCATTGGTGTATCAACCAAGTCACTATCCCGGAGGGTAACACGTAGACTGAACTCAAGCTTTCAATTTAATTATTTATGCTCATTAACTATGGATGATTGATTGCGGGCGCCACCAACTTTTGGATATATTTTCATAAAAAGAAAGCTGTGTGCCAAAATTTTAAAAACTTATAAATTTTTGCTTATAAAGGTACATATCACCCTATGTTGACAGTTTCGACCTTACCGACACCCCTAAGATGAGAACCCACAAGATATCCTGAATTAATTATTTATTTTTTACTTCGATACACTATCAGGATATTTAAGCTCTTAAATCGGTTGGGCGTAACGTTACAAATTAGACATGTTTGATCATCTTTATTATTTAATTAAATTCCACATGCAAATTCCCGATTGTACTTTCATTTTCCATTTAATTGCAAAAATTCTAATCAAGGGACATTTTCAAAATTTTAAATTTTTATGGATTTTCTGATTTTTATGACTCAAAATACAGACTCAAATACACACTTGGACTAAGGTCTCCCCTCCCCACACTTGAACTCTGCATTGTCCTTAATGTAGGAAGAGCGATTCAAAAATGAAAACAAAATACAAAATTAGGTAAAACTTAGCTAGATAGACGATCGTATAACATTTCATTCGCGGTCGTGCTCTACGGATACAAGTGGGCTGCATTGTACAAGAACGTTCACGATCGGATTATCGTCTCTCGAATGGAGATTGCGTACGAGAAATTAAATCCAAACCAACAAAATTAAGCTCGAAACATACCCACAAGCATCATATCGACTCAATAAAAATTAAAAAACCCGACGGACTCGAACGACTCAAAATAAATAAATAAAAAAAATTAAAATTAAAAAACCCTAATTTTGGGTCTTCGCGTACCGCGAGGGACAAAAAAACTGTCGGCCGTCTTGTTTGTTTTTCGCGTGTCGCGAAGAACTCCTCTTGGAAGTTCGCGTACCGCGAAGACACCTACTTCACAGAAAGATTACTTGTTTTTCCAACTTTTTGCCTTAGAAAAATTTTGGACATTTTTAACTCAAAATTTTCAACTTTTTCAAAATTCGTTCCAACTCTCCAATTAAGTTCGTATATACCTGGAACGAGATTTGTGATGATTTTTGATGCTCGTATGGCCCCCAAATCTCTGGGAAAACTTTAAAAATACGTGAAAACATACCGAAAACACTAAAAATGAAGACTCAAGACTCTACAAACTCTACACACGGTATCCTATCCCCATAGAATGATGCATGGCCCCCATTGCATTAATATAATCCTCATCGTTCCCAGAATGTCCCCACGCTTGGGCTTTTCCCAGATTTAAAGCACAAAAATGAAACAAAAACCTAACTCACTTTCGTAGGAAGCACGGATGCATTTAGCACATGCATCAAGCCATTTAAACCCCTCGGAAGCCCGAGTGGACGAGTTTAGTCTCGTGAGGGTTTCTAGAGAATACAACGTTTATTTAAACTAGACACAAAAATAAATCTTAGGTTGCCTTCAAAGAGCGCTAAGTTTAACGTCTTCAGCCAGACGCGGTGTACCTTACTTGGGTTATTCATATGCAGATGCATGCATGACAAAGCTTACAAATTCTTCCTTGGTGTCATTGATTTCATCCGTCTCTAAGTAGGGCTTCAGTCTGTGTCCATTCACTACTTGTCTGAGGTGATCGTCAAAATCTTCGATCTCATCCTCCCCAAACTGTCCAACTCTGATCACCAAGTATGGACCCATCCATTTACTCTTCAGCTTCCCATGGACCAGTTTCAGTCTTAAATTGTACAGCCACACCTTATGGCCTACCTCAAAGACCTTTTTCTTTAACTTGGAGTCATGCACTGCTTTCATCTTTGCCTTGTATGCCGATGCACACTTATACGCTTCATCCCTCAGTTCTTCCAACTCACATAGTTGCAACTTCTGCTCTTTACCTGCATTCTCATATTCAAGATTAACAGCTTTAACTGCCCATAATGCATGATGAGCTATTTCAACTGGCAAATGACATCCTTTCCCATAAACTAGTCGGTACGGTGTGGTACCAATCGGAGTTTTGTAAGCTGTTTGGTAGACCCATAAAGCACCGTTTAGTTTGGTTGACCAGTCCTTACGATCAGGCCGTACCTTCTTTTGTAAAATCTCCTTTATTTGCCTGTTTGACACCTCCACTTTCCCACTTGTTTGTGGGTGATATGGAGTGGCAATCCAATGGTTCACACCGTACCGTTTAAACAATTTACCAAATTTAAAGTTCTTGAAATGTGAAACTCCATCACTTATGATCACATGAGGGACACCAAACCTGGAAAAGATGTTACTTTGAACGAACTTGCACACCACTTTGTGATCATTTTTCTTAGTGGCGATTGCTTCAACCCATTTAGAAACATAATCAACTGCCACTAAGATGTATAGATGTCCCAAGGACCTAGGGAAGGGGCCCATGAAGTCTATGCCCCACACATCAAATATGTTGACGACCATAATGGGTCGCATAGGCATCTCATCCCGCTTAGTGATGCTCCCAATCCGCTGACACCTTGTGCAATTCTTCACAAACTCTGTTGCATCCTTGAAGATTATAGGCCAAAAGAATCCACAAGTTAAGATCATGTGTCCCGTTTTCTGTCCACTGAAGTACCCTCCACAAGCATATGAATGGGCATGTTCCAATAAGTATTTGACTTCACTTTCGGGCACACAACGATGGATCATTTGATCTGCCCCAACCTTAAACAAATCTGGTTCATCCCAGTTATACTGCTTCACTTGAGACATGAAGTGTTGCCTCTTCTTCTTAGCCCAATGTTCTGAAATTTTACCTGCAGCCAAATAATTAACAATGTTAGCATACCATAGGTCAGTAAACACTTAGAATTTTCTCATCTGGGAATGTCTCCCCTATTCGTTCAACCAAATCTTCTTTTGTATTCACAACCCTTGACAGGTGGTCTGCTATCACATTCTCTATGCCCTTCTTATTGCGGATCTCTAGGTTGAACTCATGTAACAATAGGACCCATCTGATCAACCTAGGCTTTGCATCTTTCTTCTCCATGAGATATTTCAGAGCACTGTGATTAGAGTACACAATCACCTTGCTTCCCCAGATATAAGACATGAACTTATCAAGGGTATAGACAACTGCAAGTAACTCTTTTTCAGTAGTAGTATAGTTCAATTGAGCCCCATCCAAGGTCTTTCTGGAATAGTAAATTACCACCGGTTTCTTATCCACCATTTGCCCCAAGCTTGCCTCAATTGCAAAATCACTTGCATCACACATGATTTCAAAAGGTAGTAACCAATTAGGTGCTTGCAAAATCGGGGTATCTAGCAATTTTTATTTTAAAATATTGAATGCTTTTAAACACTCATCGTCAAATTCAAAATGGACGTATTTTAAGAGTAGATTACAAAGTGGTTTTGTGATAGTGCTAAAACCCTTAATAAACTGGCGGTAAAATCCTGCATGCCCCAAGAATGATCTTACCCCTTTTAAATTAGTAGGGGGAGGTAGTGTTAATATTACCTTGATTTTTGCTCTGTCTACCTCCATCCCCCTATTTGACACTATGTACCCCAAAACAATCCCTTCCTGAACCATGAAATGGCTCTTTTCCCAACTAAGGACTAGGTTCATTTCGACACACCTTTTCAATACTTTGGTTAATTGATCTAAACATGATTCACAGGATTAACCAAAAATTGAAAAGTCATCCATGAAGATTTTCAAAGACTCCCTAATCATATCTGAAAAGATACTCGCCATGCACCTTTGAAATGTGGCTGGGGCATTACACAACCCAAATGGCATTCGCCTGAATGAAAAAGTACCATATGGGCAGGTAAACGTGGTCTTATGTTGATCGTCAGGAGAGCGATCTGATTATATCCGGAGTACCCATCTAAAAAGCAGTAAAATTTCTGACCTGATAATTTCTCTATGATTTGGTCAATGAAAGGTAAAGGAAAATGATCCTTGGAAGTGGTTGTGTTCAACTTCCTGTAGTCAATACATACCCTCCACCCCGTTACGGGTCGAGTGGCTACCTGCTCTCCTTTCTCATCCCTTATGCTATGGATGCCTGCTTTCTTTGGTATTTTCTGTGTTGGACTTACCCAGGTGCTGTCAGATATGGGATAGATGATCCCAGCATCCAACCATTTCAAGACTTCTTTCTTCACAACTTCCCTCATGTTCGAGTTTAGCCTTCTTTGTGCATCTCTAGCCGGCTTTGCATCCGGTTCAATGACAATCTTGTGCATCACAATTGAAGGACTAATCCCCTTCAAATCAGCTATCGTCTAACCAATTGCTGATTTATGAGCAACCAATACCTCTATTAGTGCCTTTTCCTGTGCCTCGGTCAAATTTGATGCAATGATGATCGGAAGAGTTTCATTTTCTACAACGAATGCATACTTCAAACTTGCTGGTAGTTATTTCAATTCTACTTGAGGTGGTGATTCCAATGAAGGGTTTAGGTGAGTGTCTATAGAATCTGGCAAACTTTCCATGGTCATCCCTCCTTGATGGCACACACTTCCAATTTCTCTTCTTCTGCTTCTAGCTCCTTCTCATACTCAGCTTCTTCCCTGTTACACAAAACACACGACTCCTTGGGCGCATCCTCATTTGCATGAAGAATACACCCATCAATGATATCTGCACTAAAGCATTCATCAATGATTGGAGCATTAAATGTACGGGAAAAGACATTTAAACGCAATTTTCTATTACCAAAGGCCATATCGACTGTGCCTGTCATGCAGTTTATAACACATTGAGCAGTTTTAAGAATGACCTTCCCAAAATAACATTGGGTTGGCTCCCTTTAGTAGGGGTTGCATAATCAAGCACTAAGAAGTCGACTGGGTAATAGAAGTCTTCCACCTTGAGAATCACATATGTTAATATCCCACAGGGAAGCTTAAGAGTTAAATCTGCTAACACCACAGTGGTGTTAGCTTTCTGTAGAGGACCAAAGTCATATTGGTCATACAAGCTTCCTGGAAAGATACTAACACTTTCTCCCAAATACATAAGTGCCTTATCTATTTTGAAATCTCCTATTTGAATTTGTATCAAAGGCGCCTCTGGATCTTGGAGCTTAGGTAGAAGAATACCAGACAAAACCGCACTCACATTATCACTTAGATCAAGCTTTTTGGGCATCTTATGATTCCTCTTTTGAGTGCACAGATCTTTTAGATATTTTGCATATGCCGGTACTTGTTTAATGGCATCAATTAGGGGAAGATTAATTTTAACTTGTCTAAAAATTTCCAACATTTCATCTTGTTGTGGGCCCCTTTTATTTACCAGTTTAGACTGATCAACCAATGCTCTCGGGAACGGGATGGTATTATTCTCCACACCCGTCCCTTGAGCACTAGTGGATGGTTTAGAACTGTTTGACTTTTCAGAAATTACCGTTTTTTGAGATTTAGGTGCAACAAGTACCGGTTCATCATCACTTTCCTCATCCACATCCTCCACCAACCCTTCAACTAGCGGTTGTGGAGGGACAACGTTGTTGTCATATTGCTTACCACTTAGAAAAACACTTACCTGACTGACATGGGCATTCCTTGATCCCGACCCTTGATGTTGCGGGTTGGTTTATGTGTTGCTTGGTAACTTGCCCGGTTCTCGTCTCGTCCACTCTTCAGCCATCTGGCCCACTTGCTTCATAAGGGCATCTACTGTTTTGTCATGGACTTCATTCTCCTTCTTCAACTCCTTGACAGCATTAAACTGGGCACCCCCCAGCTCCTCACCTCCTGCACTACCACTTTGTTGGTTTTGCTGTTGATAACCCCTTTGGTACCTCTGGTATCCGCCTTGATTGTATCCTGACTGGCGGTTTTGGTATTGTTGCTGTTGTGGTTGTCCTCCACCATGCACATTAGCACCCTGAAAATTAGGATTCATTTGATTAGATGCATTGCCATACCAGAAGTGACACGTGTACCTGTGGAATAAATCTCGTGTACTTGAGGAATAAATCTCGTGACACGTGTACCTGAGGAATAAATCTCGTGACACGTGAAAATTAGGATTCATTTAATTATTTCAAGTACTTTTTCTCCCCCAAGCTGGTTCACTTCTTCATGCTTTGCTTGCTCTCTTGGGTGTTTGCTAACACATGCCCCAACTCCTCGCATCCGTCACATACCGGATATGCTTGTGACAAATTTTATACCTCTTTGCCACTCGGTTTACCAAGTCGTGCCATCTGGATCTCCATGGCATCCAACCGCTTCTGCATCTCATAATCAACCGACTTCACTGATGAAGTTGACTTTCCCCTCCTGCTTGCATTAGCCTGTCTTTTGGATATCACCGCCATCCTCTCAAGTATGTCCTAATCATCATCAACATGGTTAGAGAAGAATGATCAGTTACTGGTAGAGTTCACATCTTTGACATCCTCAGGCAGAAGGCCATCATAGAATGCCTGGATCAATTCCCACTTCTCTATTCCATGGTGTAGGTAATTCCTCAGCAACTCTTTAAATCTCTTGAAGGCTTCATAGAATGGTTCCCCTGACTGTTGCCTGAAATCTCTGATTACAGCTCTGGGCTCATTAGTCTTGTGTGGTGGGAAGTACTCATCCAAAAATTGATGTTGAAGTTCTGCCCATGTAGCAATACTAGCAGACAGTAGAGAAAGCAACCATTGTTTAGCACGGTCCTTTAGTGAAAATTGGAAGAGTACCAACTTCACCTCGTCTGTAGTAAACCCCTGACCACCTATGGTCCCACATGTAGCCTCTTACTCTGACAAGTGTGTGTAGGGCTCCTCAGTAGCTCTCCTAAAGAAGTGTGGGAGGATCCCTAAACATCCGGGTCTGATCTCAAATGCGTTCCCCCTACGAACTGGTGGAATCATGGGGGAAGCATTTTGGGCTAAGGCAGGGCGAAAGTGACTATCTACCCCATGTTTATTCCTTGGAAAATTTCTGTTTCTAGGCAGTTCCTCTTGATAATTAGGTATGTTCACTTGAGGTTGCCTGTGCCTGTTCTCTTGGTCAAAATTACCCTGATTTCTCGGTTGATACCCATAGTCTGCCCTTGGTGGTGGCTGTACCAAATTCTCCACCCCATTTATCCCTTGATTTCTGGGATGGAATGCCTCCTGGTGTTTAGGTCATACCATGCTTCTTCTTCATCCCAATTTTCATCTTGAGAACCGTGTTATGGCCTGTAGCTTTGTCCCGTTGACGAATGCTCATTATCCCCAAATCCGAGTAACTTGAGTAGCTATTATATGGTTGGTTGTTATGGAATGGTGGTGGTGGTGGTGGTTGTTGATTTTGTGGTTGTGGTTGTGCAGGTGGTTGTTGATTTGGTGGTGGTTGATTAGGAAATAGGAGATCTGGGAAAGGTAGGACTGGTCCCCCACCTTGGTTTGGATCTGGGTTTGGTGGTTGATTTTGTGACATTCTCGGGCTGTCGAGTTTGTCTAAGATGGTTTGGACTTGATTCTGTATCTTCCGGTTGGCTCTAACAGCCTGTTCTATTTCTGGATCGAATAAAAGTGGTGATTTCCTTCCCAAATTACGAGTATGCATAAAACTGTGATCTGCACGAATAAACAAAAGATTAGTAGCTCCGAACAAAATAATTTAAACTAAAACACTAAGCGCACGTATTCCCCGGCAACGGCGCCATTTTGATCGCGTTGCCAAGATCAATCAAAAACAATTATTCTAATCCCTAGCTACCTTAAACTATAGTATAGCAAAGTAGGGTGTCGTATCCACAAGGAATTAGTGGATAGTGTTTAATTTATGAAAAAAGTTCGGGTTTTAATTAAAAAGCAAATAACTTTAACTTTGTAAAAACTATTATAAGAAAACGGATCGCTTCCGGGTTCAGATTGCAAGTTATGTGATTACTGGTTTGTACTTATTGGAAGTTACATAGACATAACTCATTAATCAGATCGATAAATAATTAACATTCAAATAACGATTGTACTGAGCAACGGTTGTAAAACCGAATGCTTGACACAAGTTAATTACCCAATAGTTAACTACCAATTCAGAGTAATAATCATAGATACACAATGGTTCACGATAAATAACCAAAAAACTGATGCATACGATAAATCAATAAACTAAACTGGTCAATCAATCAAGATCAATTCTAGAATTCAAACAATCAAACGATTACAAGAACACTAAACCAAATCAAGTATGAACCTAAGTATATCACTTACAAGCAGATCCTACACCCGGAAATGACACGAAAGAATTAGCCGCTCATCGAGATCATCATCAATTCTTCAATAATTGGTATAACTTGATCTAGCATCAAAAACTCAAAAAGGTTGAAACTTTATCTCTGGAAATCACCCTAGGAAAGCTCTGGATCGTTAGAATGCAAGTTAATTCGACAATGGATCCCCCAAGGCTTTTAATTGGAATTAGGTTAAAAAGAGCCGTAATCCACTTCTCCGCATACCGCGAAGATTTCTGGCCAGTCCTTCACGTGGCGCGAAGGACAAATTAGTCGGGTGGGCTTTTAAGGCCCTCGAGTACCGCGAACAACTCTTCCCTGAGCTTCGCGTACCTCGAAGATCCTGATTTCCAAGAAATTTGACTTTTGATCTTTTGACTTCTCTGGAGGGCGTGTATGCTACTGATCTTCGCGTACCGCGAAGCTCGTGTTTTCCCGTTCACTTAGCACATTAAACATATAGCACTCATAAACACCAAATGCACATAAAACAGACTCGATATACAAAGCTTAACGCTTAAAACTATATACTTAGACTCTTATACACTGGATATTTAACCTCACATCATTAGGTCACTATACGGCCCAAGACCATATACCCACCTTTAACCCACACATCTTAAGGACAATGCATAGTCCTTTAGCCCCATATTTTAATACTTAAATTTGTAAACTCATCGGGTTAGAGCCCAAAGCTTGATACACATTTAATGTAATAAAACACATCTCGAAAGTATGTAAGATAGCCCGAAAAACTTTAAAAACATTTTAAAATAGGGGATTTGAAACTCACAAGTTGCGAAGCTTTCCTTCCGTAAATCGCATACCCGCAAACGCGTAGTCCAACGCGAACCTGTCGTCAAAATAATCATCCAGATCAACACTCTGACCTTTATAACATTAACCCACTTACTCAGGCCCATCAAGCTACAAGCTCGGTCTAAATCGTCCCAAACTGTACAACCGGCGTGTGATATCCAAGGATTTCCGATCTATATTTTCTTAAAACACTTATACGTGTTATCGTTTTCGGAATTTAAGTTCTATTAGAAACTATTTAATGCATAATAAAAAATCGATTTTGACTAAAATATAGTTAAGGAATTTTATATATATATATATACGATACTTATTTAAAAGTATATATATATACATATGTATTAAAACCTTAAAACTTTATAAGTTTATAATTACATTTATAAACTTATTCTATAAACAAATTTCATAAATTATTTTAAATATGAAACTTATAAAACTTGTTTAATTCTATAAAAGAAAATATAAAACCCAATTATTTTATAAAATCAAGGGACTGAAACTGTCATTAGGGAAACTTGTTTTAAACTAAACTTTATACTTTGACAAAAACCCAAAACTTCAGGGGCCTGTTTTGCCCTTCCACCAAACTCCCGAACCCAGAATCAAATCACGGGTTCGAGTCCCGCAGAGGCCGTTTTGAGCCCTTTTCATCAAAATCGCGATTTCCGTCCACATTCAACGAACCTCGAGACTCGCCTGAGGCGTGCGATCGAAACCCAAGAACCATCAATGCTTGAACACGGCCCGAGACACGCATTCGATCCGTTTCCGCTCCACCCGTCGCCTTCCCACCTAATTCGGCATTTAACCACGAAATCGGCTATAAATACCGATCCCAGTAGCTCATCAACATCATCCCAACACTCCTTCACTCTTCAATTTCACGCATTGGGTTCGAAATTTCTCGGTTTGAATCGGCGACCGCCGACGAGCTCGGTGAGGCCAATCTCCCTCGTTTTCGCATCAATTCAGGTAAAACTTATGCTCAATCAACTCGAAATTTCCTGATGATCAAAAGCCCTCTGTTTAATTCCATTAACAGAGGGCTAATCGTAGTGTATTTGGCGGATTAAGTTTCTAAGGTTCATAATGAAATTGGGATCGATTTGGGTTTGTGTTTTTAAATTTTCTTTCCAGCTAGATTAACAGCAAGACCCGTAGTCGGGCTGGTTAATTTCGTGTGTGATGGGTGACCCGGTCACAGACCCGGGTTCGACCCAGGCGCGCCCCATTTTTTGTTCTTCATTTTTCTGATGCTCTTTACACGATTTTAAAAATTCTAATAATTTTTATAAATTATAATAAACTGTTATAATCATAAAAATGAATTCTTTTTACATTTTTGCATAACAGGGCTATTGTATTTAATTAAAATTGGTTAAAACCTATAATGTTTTATCCTTTAAAAATAGTTTTAAAGGTTTAAAAAACTATAAAAAAAACATTTATAAGACTTTATTAAACTTTTTTATTAAACAGAAAATAATTTATAAAACTTGAAACTTTAATCTAACATAAAAACTTTAATTGTTTTCTATTCAAAACGTTAAATAAATAATTTATATAAATTTTATAAGTAAAACTTATAAAATTTGTACACTACTTAGAAAACATAAAATTATAATCTTTTGTAAATTATTAGGAATCTAAATCAAGGCTACTTGTATATCTATTTTAAAACAAGAAAAGTAAATAAACAATCGTTTATTTAAAACTAGAAAACCTATGAATCTATAAACTTTATAAAGATAGAAAATCGTTTACTCATTCATCCTAAATTTATAAACCCTATAAATCTTAAATCGAAACTTTAAACATTTCAAACATACAAACTTCATTTTTAATACCTAAGAAACTTTATAATTTATAAACTTATAATTTAAAGACTATTTGTTTATCCTTGCAATATGTATAATTACTTAGAAAACTATCTTAATTATTATTACCAATTGGATGTATTAATTGTGAAACTTTTGAATAATGATCTTACTAAATCATTTTAAGCTATAAACTTATTTAAACTTTGATACATAAGTCTTGAAGCATCCATTCAAAAAGAACCTTTTGTTTTAAACTTGATTTAAAAACTTCATAAACACCACCAACCCATCTCCCATTGGAACCCTAGTCAAATCCCGAAATCTTAGAATTCTTGTCCTAGTCTTATAAGATCATACTTGAAACTTTAGACTTATATTCCTAGGCTTATTGTGAGGATATTCTCCCTCTCAAAGTCTTGCAAACTTACTCTTATCGGATACTCTTCATCAATCCAAGTGAGTATACTTAGCCCCTTTTTCCTTTTATGCTTTTGGGGTGAAACATGTTCACAATTCTTAAACTTATACAATTCTTGTACAACTATGACTACGTGTTTATTCTTATGTTAAACTTGAGACTTGTATGCTTAGATTAAACTTAAAACTAGCACATTCATTAACTTTGATCAAGCCGATAGTAACAATGATAGATCTATTGCATTTGACCAATCCACCTTGATTGATTGACCCCTTCGGGGGGGAGCCCTTGGTGTTTGTTACTACATTAAACTTTAAACTTGAGACTTATAAGGGTAACCTGCGGGTTATGCCTAAACTTGGTTGGAGGGTTGATGTGCACAATGTCTAACATGCTTGTTTTCTCATACTTACATTATAGAATGCACAAATCATAGTGAATTGTAATACTTTTCAAATACTTGTTAAACTGTGTCAAAACCTTTGTAGCTCACCAACTATTTTGTAGTTGACAGATTCTTTCACATGTTTCAGGTTTACATCATGAGACTTATCCGTGATCACATAGGATGCTTTGAACCTAGACTACTTAAATTAAATGTTGTATTCGTATTTTTCTTCCTTGTATTGAATCTTAAATTATTCATTAATGAAATATTGAAACTTTAATAGTCAACCTTGTGCTATTGAACAACCGCGTCCGCCCCGACGTATAATCCGCCGTCGGTTGGGGTGTGACAGATTGGTATCAGAGCCTTGGTTATAGGGAATTAGGTTATTAGACACATGACCTAGACTATAACTTAGGAGACCCAAACATGAGTTATCTCATGTCCCTTACTAGGAACTTTTCTCCTCATTCTATTCTTAAATCTTATACGTGAACGCTTGGAGATTCTACGTTTCTACTTACCTACGTGCTACAAGAGGCTACTACATCGAGGACACGTTCTTAGGCTTCAAGTCTAATCCACCACTAAACTCTCGTCAAGAATATTTAAGTTCTAGATAATGTGTGAGAACTTGTGCGGACCGGAAGGGTGAATACCTGTATTCTGGGAAATTCTGTCAAGGAAAGCATTTCGTATAAATCCAAATCAACCGTTGGACCCGTATGCTTTCCTGGGAATTCTTGGGATGAGTATTCACTTATAGGAATGCATGACTTCTCTAAAACATTAATGAGCTTAGATCTCCCTTGATATGTCAAAGTACTTACTTAGTGATATGCACTAAACGAGTACTACCTCAAACACTATATACTTCATAAATTCATGATTCAAAAAATTTCCTCCATAATCTTTATTCTATGATTCTTAAAGTCCCGTCTTGTCACATGACAGCATGCTTACTCGTCATGACATGAAGGAGTTACCTTCAAGGAGAAATTCTTACAAGATTATACTTTAAAACTACATACATAAACTTATATTCATAGATACTACCCAATAAACTTCGTGATCATTGTAATACAACCCTTAAAACTATGTATTACCCTACAAAATCTTCTATAAAGCTTCATTACTCTATAAATATGACACCTAAGAGGTAACCCTTGTATTTTTACCTTACCCCCTTAGCAATTAACCAAGTTTCATTTGATAACTAACTCAAAACTTTCGTTACACTTTTATACATCTCAAAGTTTTCATACTTCCTTAAACTTCATGATCCTTGTAATACCAACACATTTAAAACCATGTATTATCCTACAAGTCTTTTTACAAACTTCATTATTTTATAAACTTGGCACATAAGGGGAAACCCTTGTGTCTCATTTCATTTTTCTTCACTCAAGCAAACTTCATTTTATGACTAACTCAAAACTTGTTACACTTTTAAAACCTTCATACGTCCTTAAAACTTACGCATCACCGTTTCTTGTAAACAAAAACTTAACGTCTTTTAAACCTAAAGTACATTAACAAAGTGATTAGTAACCTGATCGCTTTCCCGCAAGTGAAGAAGACTACTATAGAATAAACAAACTCCACGCTTAAGACCTTAAGCCCACAATAAACCTCGACATAGTACCTTAAACCCAAATATCGGTGACAATAACTAAAAAGTTGTAGACTCACGAGGAAATTCTGGCTATGGAAATAGGGTACATAAGTGAGTCCTTGTGACCCACCCCTTCTTCCGGGAATTCTCTTCGTCAGCCCATCAACGTCAAGCCAAAAAAAAAACCATTTTAATAGTACTGTGATGACCCAGTATTATGAATAAAAACCTTTTGAAACATATTAAATCAACTTACTTTTTTTTTTCGTTTAAATTGTATTATGTAAGGGCTAGAAGTCCCAATTTTGAAACATCTAAACGGAAACCATTTAGAAATTTCATTTTGTCATCATCTACTAGTTTAAACTTTCCTTTCATCATTGTAAACTTAACACACCTACCCAAACACTTTCGTCAAAAAAAAAAAAAATAACTTACGTTAGTACTTGAAATAATTAACAACGTTGCATTAAACTATAAAAAACCCTAAGTGACACGTGTACCTGAGGAATAAATCTCGAACAAATCTTCAAATTCGTAAGCACTTTTTCAAAAACACCCGACTTACGAATCATTACCCTAAACAACCATGACCCTTACTTCTTGTATAGACTTAACACTTGTAAACTTGACCAACTTTTCGCTTGACAATCACACCTATCTTTTATAAATCTTACTCGTACTACTTACCGATTCCTAACTCGTTGTTTGTGAACATCTTAATTACATTCTATACAAAAGGAAACTATACTTTCTGTTACGAATCAAGATAAATCATTTGTAAACACACTATCATAAACCTTATCGAAACTTTTCCCGTTGCCCTATGCTTGGAGACTTTCCTCATTCAACTCTTGTCACGTAAAAGACTTACTATAAATCACAACGGGAACTAAAAGCTTAAATACACGTTGCTAAAACATTAAACTTCGTATACACAACTATGACGTCAGAAACTTTTGAGTCATGCAAAAACTTATACAAATACTCAAACCTACATTCTTAAAACTAAACATGATCAATAAAGGATCATGTAAAGCTTAATATTGCAACTTGTGACTTTTCCTACCTTGAAACTTATACTTGGATTCTTAGTCTTAAAACTCATACTTGGACTATTAGTCTTGAAACTTATACTTGGATTCTTAACACTAATACTTGGATTCTTAAAACTCATACTTGGATTCTTAACACTCATACTTGGATTCTTAGTCTTAAAACTCATACTCGGACTATTAGTCTTGAAACTCATACTTGGATTCTTAAAACTCATACTTGGATTCTTAACACTCATACTTGGATTCTTAAAACTCATACTTGGATTCTTAGTCTTAAAACTCATACTTGGATTCTTAAAACTCATACTTGAATTCTTAGTCTTGAAAACTCATTATGTGCGTCTTTACTAAACCTTGTAAAACTTGATAAAACGTTCGTTTCTATATACACGGGAAAACTTCACTCTTGATACTAGACACTAGCAGGAAGGAGGACATTACTCTCTTTAGCAGAGTACATCCCCTGACTCCTATCTAAACCAAACATCGGGATCCACTAATCTTCTGGACAACTCGAGTCTTCTGTGAGAAAGCGTGTGACGGTTAATCCTATTCCAAACGCTGTCCCATACCTCTCTTAAACACTAGAGTATTTAGATAATCGCTTTATACTCGAAACGTAATCGTATACTTCTATATACACTGAAGCCAAACTAAGAGACTTTAAGGCTATTCTATGTTTGACGTATTCTTGTTCAAACACAATTTAAACTATTCTATGTTTGACGTATTCTTGTTCAAACACAATTTAAACTATTCTATGTTTGACGTATTCTTGATCAAACACAATTTAAACTATTCTATGTTGACGTATTCTTGTTCAAACACAATTTGAGCTACCCCATGTTCGACGTATTCTTATTCAAACATGATGAACGTATGAGACTTTAAACTACTCCATGTTTGGCGTATGCTGGTTCAAACATGATGAACGTATGAGACTTTAAACTACTCCATGTTTGGCGTATTCTTGTTCAAACATGATGAACGTATGAGACTTTAAACTACTCCATGTTTGGCGTATTCTTGTTCAAACATGATGAACGTACGAGACTTTAAACTATACCATGTTTGACGTATGCTTATTCAAACATGATGAACGTATAAGACTTTTAAACTACTCAAGGTTTGATGTATTCTTGATCAAACCCGAGGAAAGTGTAAAGACTTTAAACTACTCAATGATTGAAGTATTCTTAATCAATCACGAGGAAACTTTGAAACTCTAAGTCTGGTCACATTCTTCTCTTTACTCATTGAATGACGTTTCTCTCTAAGGGACTCGTTAATCAATGATCACTCTTATGTGGAAAATCTAGTCGTGTGTTAAGCAAATTCTTGTACTCCTTCTTGATCCACACACAAACGGAAGGACCTATGCGGACTATGCTACGATTTAAATGCTTGCGGGTGCACACGTAAGTATGAAAATCAACGTATGGGAAAGCATAGTAAACCATGTCGTGTGCTATGATCTAAGACTTATCGTAAAAGGTAGCCACGGAACTTAGGTACCGTAGCAATCCTTAGACATACTGGACTACAAACTCAAGGCATTATCGTCGAATCCATTCCGAGTGATGCATCTCACTTTAAATCTTGAATGGAAGTTCATCAATTATCCACTTGAATACATTTCTGAAAACAAATCTTCGCATATGTCGGCAAAACTATATGCTTCTTAGGGAAACTCTTGGCAACCGTATGCTTTGAAAACTTAGAAACTCACGCGAAATCTTATTCTTATAGATGCTTTCCTTTTAGAAATCTAAACGTAACTCAGGGTTTACTTGGAAACGTAAAGTACTTTCCTCTTTATCCTTACACATATCATAAACTTAAATCCTGGAAACAGAGGCCTTCTACTTTAATTTCGGGACGAAATTTCTTAAAGTAGGGGAGACTGTGATATCCAAGGATTTCTGATCTATATTTTCTTAAAACACTTATACGTGTTATCGTTTTCGGAATTTAAGTTCTATTAGAAACTATTTAATGCATAATAAAAAAATCGATTTTGACTAAAATATAGTTAACGAATTTTTTATATATATATATATACGATACTTATTTAAAAGTATATATATATACATATGTATTAAAACCTTAAAACTTTATAAGTTTATAATTACATTTATAAACTTATTCTATAAACAAATTTCATAAATTATTTTAAATATGAAACTTATAAAACTTGTTTAATTCTATAAAAGAAAATATAAAACCCAATTATTTTATAACATCAAGGGACTGAAACTGTCATTAGGGAAACTTGTTTTAAACTAAACATTATACTTTGACAAAAACCCAAAACTTCAGGGGCCTGTTTTGCCCTTCCACCAAACTCCTGAACCCAGAATCAAATCACGGGTTCAAGTCCCGCAGAGGCCATTTTGAACCCTTTTCATCAAAATCGCGATTTCCGTTCACATTCAACGAACCTCGAGACTCGCCTGAGGCGTGCGATCGAAACCCAAGAACCATCAATGCTTGAACACGGCCCGAGACACGCATTCGATCCGTTTCCGCTCCACCCGTCGCCTTCCCACCTAATTCGGCATTTAACCACGAAATCGGCTATAAATACCGATCCCAGTAGCTCATCAACATCATCCCAACACTCCTTCACTCTTCAATTTCACGCATTGGGTTCGAAATTTCTCGGTTTGAATCGGCGACCGCCGACGAGCTCGGTGAGGCCAATCTCCCTCGTTTTCGCATCAATTCAGGTAAAACTTATGCTCAATCAACTCGAAATTTCCTGATGATCAAAAGCCCTCTGTTTAATTCCATTAACAGAGGGCTAATCGTAGTGTATTTGGCGGATTAAGTTTCTAGGGTTCATAATGAAATTGGGATCGATTTGGGTTTGTGTTTTTAAATTTTCTTTCCAGCTAGATTAACAGCAAGACCCGTAGCCGGGCTGGTTAATTTCGTGTGTGATGGGTGACCCGGTCACAGACCCGGGTTCGACCCAGGCGCGCCCCATTTTTTGTTCTTCATTTTTCTGATGCTCTTTACACGATTTTAAAAATTCTAATAATTTTTATAAATTATAATAAACTGTTATAATCATAAAAATGAATTCTTTTTACATTTTTGCATAACAGGGCTATTGTATTTAATTAAAATTGGTTAAAACCTATAATGTTTTATCCTTTAAAAATAGTTTTAAAGGTTTAAAAAACTATAAAAAAAAACATTTATAAGACTTTATTAAACTTATTTATTAAACAGAAAATAATTTATAAAACTTGAAACTTTAATCTAACATAAAAACTTTAATTGTTTTCTATTCAAAACGTTAAATAAATAATTTATATAAATTTTATAAGTAAAACTTATAAAATTTGTACACTACTTAGAAAACATAAAATTATAATCTTTTGTAAATTATTAGGAATCTAAATCAAGGCTACTTGTATATCTATTTTAAAACAAGAAAAGTAAATAAACAATCGTTTATTTAAAACTAGAAAACCTATGAATCTATAAACTTTATAAAGATAGAAAATCGTTTACATATTCATCCTAAATTTATAAACCCTATAAATCTTAAATCGAAACTTTAAACATTTCAAACATACAAACTTCATTTTTAATACCTAAGAAACTTTATAATTTATAAACTTATAATTTAAAGACTATTTGTTTATCCTTGCAATATGTATAATTACTTAGAAAACTATCTTAATTATTATTACCAATTGGATGTATTAATTGTGAAACTTTTGAATAATGATCTTACTAAATCATTTTAAGCTATAAACTTATTTAAACTTTGATACATAAGTCTTGAAGCATCCATTCAAAAAGAACCTTTTGTTTTAAACTTGATTTAAAAACTTCATAAACACCACCAACCCATCTCCCATTGGAACCCTAGTCAAATCCCGAAATCTTAGAATTCTTGTCCTAGTCTTATAAGATCATACTTGAAACTTTAGACTTATATTCCTAGGCTTATTGTGAGGATATTCTCCCTCTCAAAGTCTTGCAAACTTACTCTTATCGGATACTCTTCATCAATCCAAGTGAGTATACTTAGCCCCTTTTTCCTTTTATGCTTTTGGGGTGAAACATGTTCACAATTCTTAAACTTATACAATTCTTGTACAACTATGACTACGTGTTTATTCTTATGTTAAACTTGAGACTTGTATGCTTAGATTAAACTTAAAACTAGCACATTCATTAACTTTGATCAAGCCGATAGTAACAATGATAGATCTATTGCATTTGACCAATCCACCTTGATTGATTGACCCCTTCGGGGGGGAGCCCTTGGTGTTTGTTACTACATTAAACTTTAAAATTGGGACTTATAAGGGTAACCTGCGGGTTATGCCTAAACTTGGTTGGAGGGTTGATGTGCACAATGTCTAACATGCTTGTTTTCTCATACTTACATTATAGAATGCACAAATCATAGTGAATTGTAATACTTTTCAAATACTTGTTAAACTGTGTCAAAACCTTTGTAGCTCACCAACTATTTTGTAGTTGACAGATTCTTTCACATGTTTCAGGTTTACATCATGAGACTTGTCACACCCCAACCGACGGCGGAAAGTCGGGGCGTGAAGCGTGCAGACTGTTCATTGCTCATGGTTTGCTAAAGTTTGAATATTAAATAATTGTTTTCATTGTAATCAACAAGTTTAATCAAAACACAACCAATCCACAAAACACAAATGTAAATTACATAGAATAAACTGGTTTAATTGAATTCTAGGTCCAAAAATCCTATATGTAGCATATCTTGTTTACTTCAAAAATTAGTACCTGAAACATGGTTAAAACAGAGTCAACTAAAAAGTTGGTGAGAATACATAGGTTTTATTGTGTGATAGCAAAATACGTGTTGTGTGCATACAGTTCAATACAACATGACAATTAAGGCAATTATGGAGAGAAACCATCGTGTGACCTATACAATCAAACCTTTGTAACTTGCACTCAAAATTTGTGTTGTCAGTAACAGTCACCCTACCTGGGTGGGTTTGTCAGACTCAATAGATCTACCACTGTTTACTGTCGGCTATTAGTTAATGATTGTACATGAAGAGCATAATAATTGGCCTACACCTAGTACTCAAGCACAAAGCGCAAAATTGTACACATGCATAGGATGGAACTGTATATGTGTATAATTGAAAACATGTAAATAGAACGCATGTTCCACCCCAAAACGTTTGTAAAATAGAGTAAAAGAGGGGCTATGTAACTCACGTGTTATGTAGCGTATAGATTGCTCAAGCAAATGGGAAACGGCGGTGTGTTGTGGATTGCTAGGTTCAACCTAATGAACAAGGTATATGATCATGTGTTATTGATTTGCGTTATTCGATGTTGAAAGTGGATTGTCATTTTTAAACGTGTAGGGTTGTTTTAAAATAATAATTAACTATATTATTTATTTAGAATATTATATATATTTATTTGTATAAGTTTAAGTAATTAAAGTTCGTTTGGAAACAAGTGTAAGGAATATAGGTATTCCAGTAATTAGTTTATAAAAATAATTATTTAAACTGTAATTTAATTTATTTATCAATTTAAAAGAATAAAAATAAAAATAAAGATTCTGTTAAGGGACGAGCACGACCGTGCTCGTATACGGCACGACCGCGCCCGGCTCGTACGCGACCGCGCTTGGTCGGTAACGCGCCCGTGGTTGGTCAGAAGTCAAAACCAGAGTCTGTTCATCAGACACGACCGTGTTCGTACCCGGCACGACCGCGTCTAGGGTTTTGACTAGGTCAGGACTTGGTTTGTTCGTTAAACACGACCGGGCCTCTTTCGGGGCACGCCTGTGCTTGGTCAGGCGCGACCGCGCTCATAGGCTGGCGCGACCGTGTCTGGTCAATTCCAGAAGCGATTCTCCTAATCCTTGTAATAAAATCAGTTGTATTTGTAGGGGTCTCATTGATTAGGTGTTTGAAAATCCAATTAGGTCAATTAATTGGGTTTATAACCTGTTTAATGTGTAGTTCGATTAAAACCTCTTTATTACCAAAACTTAGATTCGAATCGTTCAAATTCCGTATTTTGGATTCAAATTAGGTTAGGGTTTTTGTTTGGAATGAAGAAACCAAGCAATTGAACTACTACTAACCTGCTTTGATTGGGCAACGATTGTTGTCGGCTACGAGGAATATTTCGCGGCTTCTTTTCGATCGGCAGAGAGATGGAGATGTTATTCTGATGATGTTAAGGTTGAGGGAAGTTTATAGAAGTCGTATAAAGTTATTAATGTGGTTTGATTCATTTGATTTGGTCATAATTACGAGATTTGATTCGATAAGGAAAGTCCGGTCGTAGTCGCGAGAATTCGGACGATTGGACGTGTATTTGGTCGGGTATTAGGCTGAATAAACCGAATATCTTCTTCTGCAAGTCTCGCAAACTTCTAAACGTGTTTACGATCTATTTTTGGACAAGATTTGAGTCGGTTTGACCTTTTCAGAGTCAAACTGTAAAAGAGGCGCGACCGTGCTTAATGATAAGCACGACTGTGGTCATGGCACAAGCGCGACCGTGCTTAGAACTAAGCGCGACCGTGCTTAGGACTAAGCACGACCGTGCTTGTGTAGGTTTTTGGAAGTTTCAAGACTAGTCCTTGTAGTTTTGTAATATTGATGTTGTTTTGAGTTTTGGTCAAGTTTGGTCCTCGAGGTTTGTAAGATTGTTTTAGTTAATATTGTAATATAATAAACGCGTGTATGCTTGTTATTGTACATGAACAATGAATGTGAGGTTGGAATCGGAATCGTCTTTTATTGCACGACATAAAATAAATAGGAAAAACATGAAAATCAGAAAGGTTACAGTATCCCCATGTTGAGGGAATTTCGTCCCGAAATTCAACTGGTTGAGGCTACTGCTTCAGCAAAAAGATGTGGGTACTTGAGCTTCATTTGGTCTTCTCGTTCCCAAGTAAACTCGGGTCCTCGTTTAGATTCCCAACGAATCTTGACGATAGGAATACGGCTGCGCTTGAGTTGTTTTATCTCACGATCCATAATCTCAACTGGTTTTTCAACGAAGTGCATCGTCTCATCAATGCGCACATCGTCAAAAGGTATATGAAGGTTCTCATCAGCAAGACACTTCTTGAGGTTGGATACATGAAATGTAGGATGTATGTTGCCAAGTGATGGAGGTAACTCGAGCTTGTAAGCCACTTTCCCAATCCTTTCAAGGATCTTGAATGGACCCACATAGCGAGGTGCTAGCTTGCCTTTCTTCCCAAAACGGATCACCCCCTTCCAAGGAGACACCTTTAGAAGTACAAGATCACCAACTTGGAATTCCAAGGGTTTGCGTCGTTTGTCGGCATAGCTCTTTTGCCGACTCCTCGCAACTCGAATGTTGTCACGGATTTGAATAATCTTGTTGGAGGTTTCTTGAATTAACTCGGGACCGGTGATTTGTGCTTCACCAATCTCGTTCCAACAGATGGGAGAACGACACTTACGACCGTAGAGAGCTTCAAACGGAGCCATGTCGATGCTGGTGTGGTAACTATTGTCGTAGGAATATTCGATAAGTGTCAAATGTGAGTCCCAATTGCCACCAAAGTCGATGACACAGGCAATGACTTTAGAACATGTGAGACATTTTGCTACGAACAAGGCAATGTCTTTCTTCATGCCGGGCCACCAATATTGTGGACGAAGATTTTGGTACATTTTATCCGCACCGGGATGAATAGAATATCGAGACTTGTGTGCTTCGGTCATGATGAATGCTCGGAGATCGTAACGATCGGGAACCCAAATACGATCTAGAAAATAAAGCAAGCCGTTGGTTTTAGTCTCTAATTGGAATTCAGCACCACAAGACATTTCCTCATACATATTGCCCTCGGTAATTGAGACATGTTGAGCTGCTAGAATACGAACTTGAATGTCGGAATGGATCTTGACACTTTGAAGCAGGACATGTTCCTTGCGGCTTAGTGCATCGGCTACAACATTAGCCTTACCGGGATGATAACGAATCTCGCAATCGTAATCGTTGAGGAGTTCAATCCAACGTCGTTGTCTCTTGTTGAATTCCCTTTGGTTGAAGATATGTTGGAGGCTTTTGTGGTCGGTGAACACCACACATTTCGTGCCATAGAGATAATGTCTCCAAATCTTCAACGCAAATATGACAGCACCCAACTCCAGATCATGCGTCGTATAATTCTTCTCATGGATTTTGAGTTGTCTTGATGCATAAGCGATTACCTTGCCTCGTTGCAGGAGAACGCAACCAAGACCTTGGTTTGAGGCATCACAGTAAACAACTAGATCATCTTCACCTTCAGGAAGGGTGAGGATAGGAGCATTGCACAACTTTTGCTTGAGAATTTGAAAGGCTTCTTCTTGTTTCGGTCCCCACTCATAAGGTTTACCTTTTCGGGTTAAGGCAGTGAGGGGAACAGCGATCTTGGAGAAATTTGAAATGAACCTTCGATAGTAACCCGCTAAACCAAGAAACGAACGAACTTCGGTAGGGGTTTTAGGAGCTTTCCAATTCTTAACAGCTTCAATTTTGGCGGGGTCAACATGAATCCCCTTTTCATTGACAACGTGACCCAAAAATTGCACTTCCTTTAGCCAAAAATCACACTTGGAGAACTTGGCGTATAGCTGTTCGTTTTTCAAGAGATCCAAAATCAACCTAAGATGTTGCTCATGATCTTCCTTGGTCTTGGAATAGATCAAGATGTCGTCAATGAACACGATCACAAATTTGTCAAGATATGGTTTGCACATGCGATTCATGAGGTCCATGAAAACAGCAGGTGCATTGGTTAGCCCAAAAGGCATAACCATGAACTCGTAGTGACCATATCTTGTTCGGAAGGCGGTCTTGGGAATATCCTCCTCTTGCACACGGAGTTGATGATAACCAGATCGAAGATTGATCTTCGAGAAGTAGGTAGAACCTTGGAGTTGATCGAAGAGATCGTCAATCCTAGGTAAAGGGTAGCGGTTTTTAATTGTAAGCTTGTTGAGTTCTCGGTAGTCAATACACATGCGGAATGAACCATCCTTCTTTTTAACAAACAAGACTGGTGCACCCCACGGTGAATGACTCGGCCGTATGAAACCTTTGTCGGCGAGTTCTTGAAGTTGGCTTGCAAGTTCTTGCATCTCGGAAGGTGCAAGCCGGTATGGAGCTTTAGCCACCGGGTTTGCTCCAGGTACAAGATCGATGCGAAATTCCACTTGCCGAACAGGTGGAAGACCTGGTAAGTCATCAGGGAAAACTTCAGGAAAATCCCGAACGATGGGGATGTCTTGTACACTCCTCTTCTTGTCTTCTTTTTGGATAACATGGGCTAGGAAAATCATGCACTTCTTTCGTATATACTTTTGGACGGTAATGCATGACATTAGTTTGAGTCCTTTGCAAGGTTTCTCACCAAAGACCTTCAGCGTTTCACCGGATGGGAGTGGTATACGGATGCATTTTTCAAAGCACATGACTTCTGCATGGTGCTTTGACAACCAGTCCATACCTATGATGACGTCAAAACTCCCTAATGGCATTGGTACGTGGTTGATTGGAAAAGTGTGTTCATTTAGTTCTAGGGAGCAATCATAAATGATGGTGTCAATTGTAACGGTGTTACCATCGGCTACTTCAACGGTAAAGGTTTTCTCTAGTTTAAACCGGGTTTTTGCAAGTAACGGTTCGAAGTCTAGTGACACAAAACTTTTATCGGCTCCGGTATCAAATAGTATAGAAGCATAACGATTATTCATAAGGAACGTACCGTTAACCACATCAGTGTTAGCCTGAGCCTCATTGGCGTTGATGTTGAAAGCACGCCCACGAGCTCCGCCTTGGTTAACATTGACCAGTCTTGGGCACTGGTTACGGAAGTGGTTCGGGTCGCCACATTCAAAGCAAGCACGTCCATTTGCAATGGCTGGGACGGCTTGGTTAGTTGCTTGTTGATTGGCTTGATTTGCTGGGTTGGTTTGGTTGGCAAGTGCCTTGGCTCGACAAATATTGGCTGTGTGGCCATGTTTCCCGCAGTGGTTGCAAAGGCGACAAGGTATGCTTGGAGGGTGATGATGGTTGCAGGCGTTGCAAAGTGGGTAGCTGCCCCCATAGGGTTTCTTTGCTGGGTTTTGAGCTATGGGTGTAACTTGATTCACTGGAGCAGCCGGAGTGATTACAGCACAGTTCTTGACCTTTCTCTTCCTAGTGTTGCGGTATGGTTCAGTTTGGACTTCTTTGACATGAGCGGGAGGTGTTGTTGTGTCAGAAACTTTCTTGGCACCCTTTCTTGTAAGTGTACCCGCTTTAACATGGTTTTCAGTAAGTGTGGCTGACAAGCGGATAGCATCCTCCAGAGTAGCAGGATTTCCTCCTACCACAGTATCTTGAATTTGTCTAGGTAGACCACCAATGTACTTTTCAATACACCTAGACAGAGGTGTAACCATGTGTGGCACAAGTAGACTCAGCTCGTGGAAACGGGTGGTGTATGCTAAGCTTTCACCACTATCTTGAGCAAGATCCCAAAATTCCGCTTCCAGCTTTTTCATCTCATTTCGAGGACAGAATTCCTCAGTCATGATCCTCTTCAACTCATCCCACGGCAGTGCCATTGCTACATCCACTCCCCTAGTCCTTTTCTCACCATTCCACCAAGTAAGCGCCCTTTTTTGAAAGACACTAGTAGCATGACGAACACGGAGGTTGTCGGGACAGTCGCTATTGAGGAAAGTGCTCTCAATGCTTTCAAACCATTGAAGGAGGCCCGTAGCTCCTTCGTTGCCATATAATTTGAGAGGATTGCAGGAGTTGAAGTGTTTGAAGGTGCATTGTGGCGGGTTGGCACCACCACCACCTCCAGTATTAGCACTCCCACTGGCATGGCCATTAGTGTTGTTGTTGGCTTGGGTAATTTGATTCACCAGCTGTATGAGTAGAGCAGCCAGGTCAGTGTTATTGCTGTTGTTGCTGTTGTCACGACGGGGAGGCATTCTACAGATTTAGACACAATAAGAGTTGTGAGAATTTCTTTTTTTTTTTTTTTTGGATTAAATAGAAGGATAAATAGATACACGTAATTCATAGTTTAGATTGTACTCAAATAGTGACATAATCACTCGAGTACTATGACATATTAAGGTTAATTTAAACTCAGATAATTATCAAGGAGACGTGCTTTAGCCTATAAGTAAACACTCATCCCGGGAATTCCCAGGAAAGCATACGGATCTCTCGGTTGATTGGGATTTATATGAAATACTTTCCTAGACAGAAAACCCAGAATACAGGTGTCACTCTTCCAGATTGCACGTGTCCTTTAACAATTAAATAAAGTCTAAAAAACCTTAACGGGTGTAAGAGAAAATTTTTATAGACATGGAAGCAGGCAAGAAGGATGTGTGGCTTAGGATGTGGGTAGGGATATTGTTTATTGAATATTTATATTTACATATAAAACATATAGCATATATCATATAGCATGTAGCACATAGCATGTAAATCATGAAGCATGGCATAAGCGGGTATCCTAAAGTTATAGTCTAGGTCAAAGGTGTCTAATAACCTAATTCCCTATAACCAAGGCTCTGATACCAATCTGTCACACCCCAACCGACGGCGGAAACGTCGGGGCGTGAAGCGTGCAGACTGTTCATTGCTCATGGTTTGCTAAAGTTTGAATATTAAATAATTGTTTTCATTGTAATCAACAAGTTTAATCAAAACACAACCAATCCACAAAACAAAAATGTAAATTACATAGAATAAACTGGTTTAATTGAATTCTAGGTCCAAAAATCCTATGTGTAGCATATCTTGTTTACTTCAAACATTAGTACCTGAAACATGGTTAAAACAGAGTCAACTAAAAAGTTGGTGAGAATACATAGGTTTTATTGTGTGATAGCAAAATACGTGTTGTGTGCATACAGTTCAATACAACATGACAATTAAGGCAATTATGGAGAGAAACCATCGTGTGACCTATACAATCAAACCTTTGTAACTTGCACTCAAAATTTGTGTTGTCAGTAACAGTCACCCTACCTGGGTGGGTTTGTCAGACTCAATAGATCTACCACTGTTTACTGTCGGCTATTAGTTAATGATTGTACATGAAGAGCATAATAATTGGCCTACACTTAGTACTCAAGCACAAAGCGCAAAATTGTATACATGCATAGGATGGAACTGTATATATGTGTATAATTGAAAACATGTAAATAGAACGCATGTTCCACCCCAAAACGTTTGTAAAATAGAGTAAAAGAGGGGCTATGTAACTCACGTGTTATGTAGCGTATAGATTGCTCAAGCAAATGGGAAACGGCGGTGTGTTGTGGATTGCTAGGTTCAACCTAATGAACAAGGTATATGATCATGTGTTATTGATTTGCGTTATTCGATGTTGAAAGTGGATTGTCATTTTTAAACGTGTAGGGTTGTTTTAAAATAATAATTAACTATATTATTTATTTAGAATATTATATAAATTTATTTGTATAAGTTTAAGTAATTAAAGTTCGTTTGGAAACAAGTGTAAGGAATATAGGTATTCCAGTAATTAGTTTATAAAAATAATTATTTAAACTGTAATTTAATTTATTTATCAATTTAAAAGAATAAAAATAAAAATAAAGATTATGTTAAGGGACGAGCACGACCGTGCTCGTATACGGCACGACCGCGCCCGGCTCGTACGCGACCGCGCTTGGTCGGTAACGCGCCCATGGTTGGTCAGAAGTCAAAACCAGAGTCTGTTCATCAGACACGACCGTGTTCGTACCCGGCACGACCGCGTCTAGGGTTTTGACTAGGTCAGGACTTGGTTTGTTCGTTAAACACGACCGGGCCTCTTTCGGGGCACGCCTGTGCTTGGTCAGGCACGACCGCGCTCATAGGCTGGCGCGACCGTGTCTGGTCAATTCCAAAAGCGATTCTCCTAATCCTTGTAATAAAATCAGTTGTATTTGTAGGGGTCTCATTGATTAGGTGTTTGCAAATCCAATTAGGTCAATTAATTGGGTTTATAACCTGTTTAATGTGTAGTTCGATTAAAACCTTTTTATTACCAAAACTTAGATTCGAATCGTTCAAATTCCGTATTTTGGATTCAAATTAGGTTAGGGTTTTTGTTTGGAATGAAGAAACCAAGCAATTGAACTACTACTAACCTGCTTTGATTGGGCAACGATTGCTGTCGGCTACGAGGAATATTTCGCGGCTTCTTTTCGATCGGCAGAGAGATGGAGATGTTATTCTGATGATGTTAAGGTTGAGGGAAGTTTATAGAAGTCGTATAAAGTTATTAATGTGGTTTGATTCATTTGATTTGGTCATAATTACGAGATTTGATTCGATAAGGAAAGTCCGGTCGTAGTCGCGAGAATTCGGACGATTAGACGTGTATTTGGTCGGGTATTAGGCTGAATAAACCGAATATCTTCTTCTGTAAGTCTCGCATACTTCTAAACGTGTTTACGATCTATTTTTGGACAAGATTTGAGTCGGTTTGACCTTTTCAGAGTCAAACTGTAAAAGAGGCGCGACCGTGCTTAATGATAAGCACGACCGTGGTCATGGCACAAGCGCGACCGTGCTTAGGACTAAGCACGACCGTGCTTGTGTAGGTTTTTGGAAGTTTCAAGACTAGTCCTTGTAGTTTTGTAATATTGATGTTGTTTTGAGTTTTGGTCAAGTTTGGTCCTCGAGGTTTGTAAGATTGTTTTAGTTAATATTGTAATATAATAAACGCGTGTATGCTTGTTATTGTACATGAACAATGAATGTGAGGTTGGAATCGGAATCGTCTTTTATTGCACGACATAAAATAAATAGGAAAAACATGAAAATTAGAAAGGTTACAAGACTTATCCGTGATCACATAGGATGCTTTGGACCTAGACTACTTAAATTAAATGTTGTATTCGTATTTTTCTTCCTTGTATTGAATCTTAAATTATTCATTAATGAAATATTGAAACTTTAATAGTCAACCTTGTGCTATTGAACAACCGCGTCCGCCCCGACGTATAATCCGCCGTCGGTTGGGGTGTGACAGATTGGTATCAGAGCCTTGGTTATAGGGAATTAGGTTATTAGACACATGACCTAGACTATAACTTAGGAGACCCAAACATGAGTTATCTCATGTCCCTTACTAGGAACTTTTCTCCTCATTCTATTCTTAAATCTTATACGTGAACGCTTGGAGATTCTACGTTTCTACTTACCTACGTGCTACAAGAGGCTACTACATCGAGGACACGTTCTTAGGCTTCAAGTCTAATCCACCACTAAACTCTCGTCAAGAATATTTAAGTTCTAGATAATGTGTGAGAACTTGTGCGGACCGGAAGGGTGAATACCTGTATTCTGGGAAATTCTGTCAAGGAAAGCATTTCGTATAAATCCAAATCAACCGTTGGACCCGTATGCTTTCCTGGGAATTCTTGGGATGAGTATTCACTTATAGGAATGCATGACTTCTCTAAAACATTAATGAGCTTAGATCTCCCTTGATATGTCAAAGTACTTACTTAGTGATATGCACTAAACGAGTACTACCTCAAACACTATATACTTCATAAATTCATGATTCAAAAACTTTCCTCCATAATCTTTATTCTATGATTCTTAAAGTCCCGTCTTGTCATATGACAGCATGCTTACTCGTCTTCGTCATGACCTGAAGGAGTTACCTTCAAGGAGAAATTCTTACAAGATTATACTTAAAAACTACATACATAAACTTATATTCATAGATACTACCCAATAAACTTCGTGATCGTTGTAATACAACCCTTAAAACTATGTATTACCCTACAAAATCTTCTATAAAGCTTCATTACTCTATAAATATGACACCTAAGAGGTAACCCTTGTATTTTTACCTTACCCCCTTATCAATTAACCAAGTTTCATTTGATAACTAACTCAAAACTTTCGTTACACTTTTATACATCTCAAAGTTTTCATACTTCCTTAAACTTCATGATCCTTGTAATACCAACACATTTAAAACCATGTATTATCCTACAAGTCTTTTTACAAACTTCATTATTTTATAAACTTGGCACATAAGGGGAAACCCTTGTGTCTCATTTCATTTTTCGTCACTCAAGCAAACTTCATTTTATGACTAACTCAAAACTTGTTACACTTTTAAAACCTTCATACGTCCTTAAAACTTACGCATCACCGTTTCTTGTAAACAAAAACTTAACGTCTTTTAAACCTAAAGTACATTAACAAAGTGATTAGTAACCTGATCGCTTTCCTGCAAGGGAAGAAGACTACTATAGAATAAACAAACTCCACGCTTAAGACCTTAAGCCCACAATAAACCTCGACATAGTACCTTAAACCCAAATATCGGTGACAATAACTAAAAAGTTGTAGACTCATGAGGAAATTCTGGCTATGGAAATAGGGTACATAAGTGAGTCCTTGTGACCCACCCCTTCTTCCGGGAATTCTCTTCGTCAGCCCATCAACGTCAAGCCAAAAAAAAAACCATTTTAATAGTACTGTGATGACCCAGTATTATGAATAAAAACCTTTTGAAACATATTAAATCAACTTACTTTTTTTTCCGTTTAAATTGTATTATGTAAGGGCTAGAAGTCCCAATTTTGAAACATCTAAACGGAAACCATTTAGAAATTTCATTTTGTCATCATCTACTAGTTTAAACTTTCCTTTCATTATTGTAAACTTAACACAACTACCCAAACACTTTCGTCAAAAAAAAAAAAAACAACTTACGTTAGTACTTGAAATAATTAACAACGTTGCATTAAACTATAAAAAACCCTAAGTGACACGTGTACCTGAGGAATAAATCTCGAACAAATCTTCAAATTCGTAAGCACTTTTTCAAAAACACCCGACTTACGAATCATTACCCTAAACAACCATGACCCTTACTTCTTGTATAGACTTAACACTTGTAAACTTGACCAACTTTTCGCTTGACAATCACACCTATCTTTTATAAATCTTACTCGTACTACTTACCGATTCCTAACTCGTCGTTTGTGAACATCTTAATTACATTCTATACAAAAGGAAACTATACTTTCTGTTACGAATCAAGATAAATCATTAGTAAACACACTATCATAAACCTTATCGAAACTTTTCCCGTTGCCCTATGCTTAGAGACTTTTCTCATTCAACTCTTGTCACGTAAAAGACTTACTATAAATCACAACGGGAACTAAAAGCTTAAATACACGTTGCTAAAACATTAAACTTCGTATACACAACTATGACGTCAGAAACTTTTGAGTCATGCAAAAAATTATACAAATACTCAAACCTACATTCTTAAAACTAAACATGATCAATAAAGGATCATGTAAAGCTTAATATTGCAACTTGTGACTTTTCCTACCTTGAAACTTATACTTGGATTCTTAGTCTTAAAACTCATACTTGGACTATTAGTCTTGAAACTTATACTTGGATTCTTAACACTCATACTTGGATTCTTAAAACTCATACTTGGATTCTTAACACTCATACTTGGATTCTTAGTCTTAAAACTCATACTCGGACTATTAGTCTTGAAACTCATACTTGGATTCTTAAAACTCATACTTGGATTCTTAACACTCATACTTGGATTCTTAAAACTCATACTTGGATTCTTAGTCTTAAAACTCATACCTTTGCATACAAGCCGTTCTAAATGGTTTTGTACGAAACTGTTGAGTCCCACGCGAGAAGAAAACTTGTTTTGCTCATATTTCGACCATACGAGCTCTGCTTCATGCGATCCACCTATCCATGCGTTCATCTCAACATGCCTGACCTTAGAAAATTATTGATGTCGGCCGCCACCGCCACTGCCACAACGCAGATTCTTCTTTCAGCACGTTCGGTTTTGTGCGTCAATATTCGAGTAGCTTAAAACAAACCCAAATGAACTCCGTTTCTTGCGAATAATATGTCTACGCGTCCGTATCGCCGAACCCTTTCAGACGAACTAGTTGTCGTTGTCGGAAATCGTCGCCTCTGTTGTCGGAAAAGCGAAACAGTGGTTGGATTCGCTTGTTTTACGCGTCTAACTTTGCGTTGCTCGAACCCCTATCAAACTAACTCGAAATTGGACAAATAGTATATCCACGCGATCGTGCCGCCAATCCCTTTCACCTGCTACCCTCGTCGCCGCCTAACGCCGTCGAAAACCCAAGCAGTGGCATCCAATTCACCTCCTAGTGCCTTAACACTGAAATTAAGCAACCCTAATACCACAAACGATTATTATTACAAGGATTCGACACACTACGGATGATTATAATTCATGTAAATACCTTGATACGGACGTGAAACGCGACGAACGGCCTCTTCCTCTTCTCCCTTTGCTCTCGGCAGCCACAAAAACAAAAATGGTGTCCTCCCCCATGCGTAACACCCTAAAGGGTGTAAATCCTTGGGCCGGGCTTGGGCTGTCTCGTAGTTTTGATAAAAACCCTCCTTAAAGTTTCGTTAGAAGCTCGTTAACCCCTTGTATGTTATTTAAACATAAAGATATTTCACTACTCCCGACTAGCTCTCTAATACTCTGTACAATTGTTTACAATGATTACAAAACCCGTTTGTTATTCGAAAAACCGGGATGTTACATAAGCGGGATTGGTATGGTTGAGAATAGGTAGGTTTTGACGGGCTGGACCCGGCCCACGGGGTTGATTGTTGTTAATGGGCATGGATGGGGTTACGGATCGGGGAGGTGGAGTTGGTGGGCGATTAGGAAGTGGGCCTATGTTTGGGGTTGGGGCACGGTTTCAAATGCTAGTTCTAGAATGACTGCTTCGGTTATCCATGGATGATGGTTCAGGTGAAATGGTTTGTAAATTTTGTTGTCGGGTTCGGTTTTGCCTTACTATACTCTCAATCTTTGATTCAAAAACAAGTGGTGAAGTCCTCCCGGATAACCGGGTAAGGATGCACTAATCTGTCACCTGCACACACAAACAAACACCACGCGTAACACAAAAATAGAAGAAGATTAATAAAACAAAACAAATAACAAAAACAAGTAAACAAATAGTCACAAAAGTCAACTAAAATAAAGCACCAAGCGCACACGCTCCCCGAAAACGGCGCCAAAATTTGGTCGGTGTCGAAGGGACCGGTCAAAGATAGAGAATTAGTGTGTCCCAATCACCTTAAATTAGTTAGGGTAAGAAGGGTGTCAAACCACGAAGAGTTTATGGTCGGCACCTAATTCCAATCGACAAAGTGATTTATGAAGTTGCAATAGGTCTTTCTGACCAAACACAAGCAATGATTGAGGTGAATTTAGTAACTTCAACATACAATGAATACCAAGTAGCAATTATGTGCAAACGATAACTAGTAATCAAGTAACAAACAAAACAGTTTAAGTTGTAAACAATGATTAAGAAGGAATCACACCCGGGTTTCAAGCTCACAAGCAATTAGGGATTATCAGACCAAGATATGAGTTCAAGCAATCAAACGGTTATCCAAATCAATTTGACCAATTCTAACCAAGAACATCAACATTCATACATCATAGGTAAATGGTGCAAGACAACATTCACAAATGAAATCCAGACAAATGTATGCAATATAGAATTAGATTAATCCATAGATTCAACACAAACCAAAGTTCATAGCAATTATCATCTAACGAGGTCAATGGTACAAGAAATTATCAACTCCCGTGAGTTCATAACAATACTAAACACAATGATTCAAGTACCTCAAACCGAATGATTACAAGAATTATTTCTCAAGTCTAGTACATGATAAAACCGTAAAAACTTACAAACAATCCACCCGAGAATGATTTTCGGTGGATTAGCCACTCATGGTGGTGGAAATCATCTTCGATCCTTCAATCTTTCAGGTATCAATCTTCAATTTGATGTTGGAATCGTGTTTCTAGCCTCCCAAGACCTCCAAATATCGCCATAAACCCTCTCCAAAACATTTATTTCGAAATAAGGGGTGAAACCCTTAATTAAACACTGAAAATCTGCTGTTTCTCTAAAATTCCAAACAATGAACCACATTATCATAAGCTTGCATATTGATCACATCTCCTCCTACAAAACAACTATAATGCACAAATCAAAAGGACTTTTAAGGGTTGTAATGTAGGCTAGGGTATGGGTATGAATAGGGGTTTTTGTTTTTGTTTTTTTTTTTAAAAAAAAAAAAAAAAAGTGGCTGAAGGTAGGGGTGAGCAATAACCGAACCGTTAACTGAAACCGAACTAAAAACTGACGAAACCGAATTAACTGAAGATCGGTTATCGGTTATTTTTTGTACCCTCGATTAACCGAAATTAACCGAACCGAATCATCCATATTTTCATATATTTCTAGCTTTTACACCTCCATTTCATGCATTTCATATTTTATACCTTCATTTCATGTATTTATACATCTATTTCGTGTATTTATATATCCATTTCATGTATTTATACCTCCATTTCATGTATTTATACCACCATTTCATGTATTGCTAAACAAAAATTATAGCCGAAGTTTGGTTTTGGTTATTAACCGAACCGAAAACACCAACTGACTGAAAAACCGAACCGATTAACCGAAAACCGATCGGTTAATAAAATAGAATAACCGATGACTTCGGTTTTGGTTAAGGCTAATAACCGAACCGAACCGCACCGTGCACACCCCTATCTAAAGGTGAGTGGAGTTCAAATAATGAAACTACAAAACAACTCTAAACTTGAAAATCTCAGTTATTGGTATAAATGACTCATCAATACTAAATTTCTTATTTTTTCAAACTGTCAAATGAAACTTGGGTTAAAATTGACCGAATAACATCTTCTTCTTTTTTCTCTCATTTTCTCTCTTTTTTCTCTTTTTTTTTTATAATTCAAACTAATACTCACAACTTTTGGGTAAATGTTGACCCGGAACTATTTTTGATATTTCTTCTTCCTTCATTTTTCATATATATACTTTTTTTTCTTTTTTTTTATATCTCAATTACAACCGCAACTACAACAATTATCAACCATAAACTCTAAGTTAATTGAATTCTAACTCACAGGTTTAAGAAGAAAAGGCTAAGAGGTGAATGGGCTAATGCTGTGGGTTTAGTCAAAAGAAAAGGTATAGGTTTAAAGTGGGCATCCGGTGAATATTAACGGGTAAGGGTATAAAAATGGCTAAAAATAAAAAGGTTTCTCCTAATGTCTTTATCATTTTTGTGCAATCAATTGGTTCAAGGTCTCAACATGTATTAACAATGTGCAAGTTCTAAAATGTGAAACAAAGTGGCCAAACACTCAATCAAGAGAATATGTATGTTAATCTGGCTCAAAATCTCATAGAAACGGTGAAAAATAGGTTACCGAAATGTGCATGCAAACCGTCCCCTTCTACTTTGTTACTCCCAATTCCACATTTCCAATATTTTTTAAAACAATTGTTGGAAAAACTTAATCAAGTAACTTAATGAATTAACCATGACCAAAGACCTCTGTCAAACACTTTGTAAAGTAATTTTCAAAAAATTTTGTGTGGTTTCCATGATTTTTCACATCCCCACACTCGAACTTTATATTGTTCTAATGTAAATAGTTATGAAATATAAAAGTGCAGTTCGTGGGTGCAAAAATACAAAATTTGGCTGACTCCAAGTCAACTTGAAACCACTCGCATCATTTTCCAACTACCCCCAATAACCCACTAAAATAAAAATAATACACCGTCCTTTTTAACCCAATAAAAGGTTCTTATTTTTTTTAACGGCAACACCTAGATATTCTAGGTTAATTGAGTTTTCTCCGGGCAACGCCTAGAACATCTAGGGCAGCCCATCACAGGAGGAACCCCCTAACTGGGTAAACCCCCTGACCTGACCACAGACCCTTTTTTGCTGTTGCGAGGATTCGAACCCAAGACCTCCACTATGAGAAGTCTTGAAGCTACCATTGCACCAAATGACCAATAAAAGGTTCTCATACTATAAAATAATTTGAATAATATGTTACTTAAGGAAAAACATTACATTAATGATGATAACATGAAAATTGATTGTGTAGTTTACCGGTTTTTCATTACCTAGCCTGTCTTGTCATTTACACTGTGTTTTCGAGTCTCGTTTAAGGAGGAAAAAGAAAAGAATGGGAAGTAAACCCTTGTTCCAGAGTTTTTTTTAAGGAGGGAAAAGAAAGGAAAACAAATAAAGAGTGTTCCAAAGTTTTTTTTAAGAAAGTAAATGGAGGGAAAAGAAGAAAAATTAAAGCTTATTTTCATCCTTCCAATTTGAAAAGATTTGAAGAGAAAAGAAAAGAAGTGAAAAGAAAATAAAGGGAAGGAATCATTTCTTTTCATTTCCCTTCTTCAGTAAACTCTGGAACACAGCATTATTGACATTGATGATTGTTATTATAAAAATTGCATGGGTTTAAATCCTATAAAAAAATTTTGAAAGGCAAATTTCTTAATTCCTGTTGGGAGTGGGTAGGGGTGTTCAAACGAATCGAATTGGGTTATTCGGTTTATTCGAATCGAATTATTCGAATTTGAAATTTTTTTTCTAGATTCGAATTCGATTCGAATAATAAATCACTTAAACCGATTCGAATAAGTTTATTCAAATCGAATCGAATTCGAATCTATTTGAATAAACCGACTTACTATTTTTATTTTTATTTTTTTGAAAAAAGGTTAAAAAGTTACAAATAGTCAGTTCCAAGTATCCAAATTCTGCATAAATTTTTTTATGGATTTGAATTTGAAGCCATACCAAACTTAAAAAAAACCTAAATCAACCTAAATAAAATGATATTATATATTTAAAAAAATAAAAAATCATATAATATATAAATTCGGTTTATTCGAATCGAATCGAATTGGGGATTTTTGGATTCAAATTCGACTTATTTATTCTAATCGAATAATTATTCGATTCGAATAAGCCAAAATTCGAAATCGAATTTTTTATTCGAATTTCGGTTTATTCGAATGCGATTCGAATAATGAACACCCCTAGGAGTGGGACATTGATGATTGTCATTTATAAATTTTTTTGTTTAAATCCTATAAATACATGTTAATATTAGGCTGTATTATAAATAAAGAATTGTTGTTAAAAAAAATATATGTAAAAAATTATTTTATTTTACGCTAATCTCTTTCAGAGTTTTTTTTTCAAAAGAGTTTAGTTAGAAAACTTATTTACCAAATAGGTGTAGTTAAGAAAATATTTATCAAAATGGGTGTTTTTCCTTTATTTCTTTATTATTAACTAATCTATTCTCCTTTTCCTCCCTATTTTTATACAATCAACATATTCTTTTTTTTTTCTTCCTTTTTATATAATCCATCTATTATCTTTTTAATATATTTTTTTTCAATTAACTCATGACCATCTTTTTATTTTTTTTAACTAGCTTATATAATTCGTTTTCTTTTATTTTTTTAATCAAACCATGTTAAATACAACTCTGTTATAATCAAACCATGTTATAATTTTCAATCTTTTCTCATGTTAAACATAATACATTTTTTGCATCCATAAGAGAAATATTGTCTTTTATTGTTTCTTTAGATGCACCCTTTATACTGTCATTTGAGGATGAAGAAAGGTCCCTTTTGCTATATCTAGGGCTGTACACGAACCGAACGTTCAGCGAACAGTTCGTGAACTGTTGGACGGGAAGTTCGTTTGATAAATGAACGAACATTAACAAGGAATTCCGTCCGATTAGCTAAATGAACGAACATGAACAGAGGTCTCGTTCGTTCAATTGTGTTTGTGAATGTCACGCCCCGTCTCAGGCACCCCCTGGACGTGTGTGAACCCGATTAGTATCTTTGATTCTTTGATTTAAGAGTTTTTATAAAATACAGCGGAAGTCTTTTAAAAAAGATCGTTTCATCATTTGTCTTAATCTCAAGGGTTGTATTTGTAAATATCAAAACTCAGTTGGAAGCCAAAAGTTTATATTTACTTTATAAACATAGGGTTTCAAATACCCTCCTCATTAGATTACAAAACAGAGTTTAAATCAAATACATCATAAGCCACTGGAAATAGTACAACTCAGGGTTGATCAATTCCCTGGTCATATCTCCTTTCTTTAAGATTTCCCTTTACACAAGCCCTGGGAATCCTTCGTGCATTCCATCCTTTTATTTCATGTGTCAGATTTCATATCTGCCTGCCATACATTCCTCATCATATTTTATTCATTACCTGAAAAACATTTTGAAAAAAAAACGTCAGGGCGAACGCTGGTAAATACAATATCTTGATATAAAATCATTTGGCACAAACAAGTATTAAGTTCATAATCACAACTTCATGTTCAGTCTACACACTCAGCCCTGTCATAATATTCGACTATTAGTCACTATACATGTCACACCCCGCCAAGGCGGAAGTACGAGATGTAACCGATATATCGCATTGAACACAAGTACAAGTGAAACTAAAAGAAAAATTGTGCATTACATTGAACCATACTACATGATTCTAACAAAAGTACAAAAACAAAAATCTCAAATCGGTACAATGTATCTAAAATGCCTGGCTAAACCAAGTACATATTTAAAACTAAAAACAATAATTCTAATCCAAAAGCGAGCCCCCATAAAAATCTCTTCTTCAATTCTGTTTACATGAAAGCATGTTTCGAAAACGGGTCAACTATATAAATAATTGGTGAGTTCGCAGGTTTGCGACACAACAAAAAGTTTATGATAAAATTCTAAAAGTTAAGTCCACATGTATTAGATAGCATATTACCATGAGCCGCAATCAAAGCCTCGGCAAAATAAAATAAAGTACCCCATACGAAAGTCTAATGCAAACAACCGCCTAAAAATTGGCTAACTTTGCGCCCAAGTGACCCTACAAGTATGGTTGGCGTGACCAAACCATGAGCGGGGGTGTCAACCCAAGTAGTATTACTCAAAATTACCTACGGCTACGCTCAGCTAATTGATTGCCCAAAATTGGGGAACTTAAGGCATTAAAAATAAAATAACTCATGTGCCAATGTATCATGTAACATGTGACTAAAAATAGATAAAGAAACAGCTTTCCCCCAAAAACAGTAGACGGTAAATAAAGTGGGGCCGCGAAACTCACCTGGCGAGTGATGCGATACAGTCGACAAAAACCGATAAAATCCGAGTCCTAACAGGGTCCTACTAGACAATTGGACACAAACGGTCCATTTAGGACTCCTAAAGATTGTAACCAAGTCAACAAAACAAAACGTGGCTATGTAGTCGGTTGCATACCCAAAACCCGTGCATATGCGTACGAACTGTTAGAAATTGTAAACCCGACTTTTATATAAATTTGTGACCTTAAAACCTTAAGTTTTATATTTTAAAAAATAACATCTGTAGTTATAAAGTCATATATAATAAAATCTCAAGTCACGGTTTGGTTTGATCAAAAACGCGGTTACGCGCGTAAAGTCCGGTCTACGGTTTGAAAATCCGATCTGTCCGAAATTAGGGTTTTAGTGTGATATTAACATACAAATTAGAAGTCCAAAATTATATATACAAACTTTTTCTACCAAAAACTTATAGTTTTTTTTTTAAAACACTTTTCATACTTAAAACCAACAAAACCTAGATTTTTATAAACTTAATAACACCAAAAATATATTAAAATAGATTTTTAATGGACAAAACTTTTAATATAACTCCCTTTTTATAAGAAATAATTTTTAGTAAATTTTTATAATTTTCCCATTTCCATAATATTTACTTTGAATATTATACTACCATAAATCAATAAAAATACACTTTTATTATCTCAAATAGAGCAAAAATTACAAAAAAACATACTTTTACAGATTATAAACATCCAAAACTTTTATTCCAAGCTTATACATATAAAATATATTTTCTGAGAAAAAAACATATTTTTTTACATATATAGAATATTTTTATTGATTATTTCATTACAAAGTACAAGGAAATTCGAGGAAAAGGCAAAACAATTCACAAATTAATGAACATTTCAGAAACATAGTTTTTCATCAACATCTGTGTAATTTTCAAATCCAGATAACATACAAAAGTATTTTTCCTTATTTTCATGCCTTTAAACATAAATAAAATTTTATAAATAGCTAGACCCTTTAATAGATCACGAATTTTATATAGAAATTATTTTATACTAGAGAACATCTTTTCTGAGTTTTTAAATATATTTTCAACATCAGTAGGTATATATCCCTAATTTTGGCCATTAAAACACAATATATCTTGCAAAATTCTAATAAATCAACCATTTTGAGTTAGGATCTCAAATTTTCCAGATCTTAATCTTATAATATACTCTTCAAAATAAAAATATCAAATACAACTAACACATAATAAAAAAAATATGTTAAAACATTTGTTGTCTAAATATATATATATATATATATATATATATATATCAGTTTCATTATTTATTTCACGTGGACTGGGGTTGGGTTTATAACCAATAACCACTAAAATACAAAATATCCCAATAATAAATATATTTATGGTCATTTCCTAACCAATGACTAATAAAACTTATTTATAAATAAACTAAAGCTTAACGAGTAATTTTATACCTTCCGTATAAATGGTTCGTGTACGCGGAACCTCTCGTATTTCACATTCATTACGAACCAAAACCATCATTAGGATTGTTTTTATCTCCTGAGCATTTCCATATGCTCAAAGTAGACATGCAATGACGTTTGGATGGCCATGCAACCCGATCAATTTCCTGTTTTCGATCCTAGAAACTGTTACAATCTGTTCGTATTTAAAAATATAATTTCTAACAATCTGCTCGGAATTTTCTTCGGTGAAAACATTCATATATGTGTTAAACAACTACTGTCCAAAAATCGTCACGGTCCAACGGTCGGATCTCCGGGGATCGACGATTCCTTGAGACCCAGTTTTCGAATTCGAAAATCTGATCAGTCGCATTCGAGGGTACAAAAAGCATACCTACAGAGTTCTGATCAAAACTCCCTCCAGTAGGGTTTTGCGTCTATGAGTTGTCAGCATTAAATCCAAAATTCATGTATTTCTAACGGTCGAATTTCCGGGGATCGTCCAATCTTTGAGATTGTGCATGCAACAACATTCTGGACAGATTCATATTTGACCCTTTTAACGAATTTAAGCAAGGATTTAGACAAATATGAGCATACCATTGTGTTCGTAGCGTCGAGAAATGGTTCCAGGAGAAATACCGCATCTCCGGCCACCGCCGGACCACCGCGGGCCGCCGTCTGCCGCCACCGGAATGCCATCGGCTCTAGCCCTCTCTCTCTCTAACTTTTCTGAAAATTCTTTCAAATGAGCTAGTGGAGTTAGAGTTGAGTATTTATAGCCCCCGTGGTCTTCGATCGCGTGTCGGTTTTTCGCTTAAACGAACCCGATAAAAATAGCGGCGTTATTTTATCCAAAAATAACTCGTTAAAATTTATTATTTTCCCTCGAGTCCTTGCGTCTCGTAAATATATATCCTTTTGGATTTAAATTAAATTTTACGAAACCGCTCGACTCGGGTGTTAACACGTATAGACCCGAACTTGATCAAAAATTTGACATTATAACACCCAAATGAATCTTGCTATTATTTTTCGTTCATTAACGAGTTCCTTTCGTTAGAAAGTATTCTTCAACATAATAATACTATTATTATTATTATATGAATTCGTCGAACACAGGTGTTGATCGTAAAAGTAACGGTTGTCACATTCTACCCCAGTTAACAGAATTTCGTCCCGAAATTCAACTGGTATAATAGTTGATAAGTTCTTTTTCGTAACTTGGTTCATGTACGATCATCAACGGAAATCTAGTTTCCTAGATATAGCAGGTAGATGTGACAAATCGAGATTTGAGAATCACAGAGAGTAGGTTACACCTAGATACGCTCAAAAGAAAATTGAATAATCATTAGATATAATCCTTCAAATTTCAAAGAATCTATAGATCATTGTTTCACTGAATCAGTCAAAAGGTACACTACTAGTGTTATTCAGAAGATTATGAAATCCGTCATAGGATTGATATACACATGTATACAAAGTTGGTACGAATCCAGAATGATATCGATATAAATTTTTTGGTGATTTTGTATCCTTCTACTAGCGTAGGAAAGTATCATCATACTTCGTGCCATGAAGGAGTACTATCACACATAGCGACAAGAAAGTCTTTATCAGAAGAGGTGCTATTAGAGTTAAAAAAAAATCAGTAGATTTCACCACGACTCATTGAGAATAAAACGTGCCACATTAATAACCAATGTCGAAGGTCATGAAGTATGATCATATCATGTAGTTAGAATACAGAGAGATAACACCTCATTAAAATGAAAGTTGTCGTCAATACGAACTTCCTTAGGTGGTATTACGGATTCATTGTCTAAACACTTATACGATAAGTATCGTATATACCATTAAGTTATTGAAGTAGTTTCAGTTCGTACATAACAAGACTAATCAAATGATTATTACTAACCTCAACTCACCAAATAGGTGATCAAAATTTGTGGTAAAACAGAGCTTCCAGTGACACTTATATGATGCTAGTGTGATAACTGTTAGTGTAAGGATATTCGACCTAAGGTAAAAGAGTATCCAAATTACCTCCAAATTCTATCACACAAGCCCTGATAATATCCTCCATTATATGAATAGTTTGTTCACTTAGACCGTTAGCTTGAGGATAGTAAGCGGTGCTCGTATCTAAGCGCGTTCTCAAAGTTTTCTGTATCAGAAATGGGATGTAAAGCGACTATCCCTATCGGAGATAAAGGAAACATGCACTCCATGCCTTGCTCAAATTTCACAACTATACGATCGAGCTAGCTTTACTATCTAGAAGTTTTCTCGAATAAGTAGGACACGTGAAGAGTTCGTTAATTGGTTAACAATGTCCCAAAATGAATCATAGTCGCCCAATGTTCTAGGCAGGCCTAGTAACGAAATCTATTGAAATTTGTTCCCACATCTCTTTGTGGAATCTCGGGTTGTTGTATCTATTTATTTATAGTAATAGTAATTACTCATAAAGGTCAGTACATTGTTGCATCATAAGGTGACACAACATGGTTGGTGTGAATACAACATAACCGTAAAAGTAGATACAAGGAAATTTTGAAAATCAACAAAACAAAAGGACGAGATTCACACTTCTTGTACAAGAATTGAAGAGTGGCGATTAGTCATTAGAGAATAAATTAATAAAGAGTAATCCAAGCTTAAAGCTTTATAAAGAAAGTATATATTGAGTACCAAACTCGAGTCGTGAAACCGAAGATTAACAAACATAGGAGATTATACTAAGATTCCGATGAGAAAAATTTGCTAAGAGTCAAAGTTCCTCAATCCTATCAATGGTATAGGAAATGAGTCATCATAAAATAGATGTCACCGATGACTCGGTCCTATATAACCTTATCACAAAGCATTGGGATTGATACTAACTCGTGTGTTTGTAAGGCCCCAAACCCGGGAGGCTTCACTTATTGGATTTACTCACCAACACATAGCACTTAAACATAAGACATACAATATCATAGCGGAAACGATTTAGAATCTCAACATACGCAGCGGAAACATAACATGTCTAAACAACTGAAACTTGTCAAATACAATTGAAACTTGTCTTAATCAACATAATCAAAAGAAACATAAACAGGATGCCAGATGCTGATCTTTGGGTAACTCTTCTCGCCAAGCCAAGCATCCACTTCCATCTACTGCCACCTACACTTAACTGATGTGCATACTAAAAATCAGCAACGCTGAGTGAGTTCTAACGTTTACTTTAAATCAATTATACAAAAGATTTACTAAAACATATATACTGCCATTAAGGCAAAACTTAACACACTTTACTTTTCAAACAGTTTAAAATGTATAATAAACCGTCAATTCCTCTTTACTGTACTGCCCTCATGGCTTACATCCATGAACCGACAAGTACCTGGTCAATGCCCCCATGATCAACGACCATGAACCGACAATACCGCTTATCCGTCAATTCCTTGTCACTACTGTACCGCCCCCATGGTCAACGACCATGAACCGACGAGTACCTGGTCAATGCCCCCATGATCAACGACCATGAACTGACAATGCCACTTATCCGTCAATTCCTTGTCACTACTGTACCGCCCCCATGGTCAACGACCAAGAACCGACGAGTACCTGGTCGATGCCCCAATGATCAAAGACCATGAACCGACAATACCCTGGTCAATGCCCCCATGATCAACGACCATGAACCGACAATACCGCTTAACACTACAGGGAGGTTGCGTGGACCTCCCGAGCAACCGCCGTCACTCATCCCAGTTGTACAACCGTTAGCGAATCCAAAGATTCTTACTAATGGGTAGAACCCATATCTGACATCTTGTACAAGTAACATCTGTCCCAAGGACCTTTATAGCTGGTACACATTCCCGAAGGAAAACTATTCACTTTACTGTTCATAAAACTTTCTGTAAATCTTGTTCATAACTTAACATTATTATGCCTTTGTTTATGTATATAAAAATATAGTAAACGCTTGCCATAAATACCTTTGCTTTTACTGAAATATATCTTAACACATATATCATGCCTTTGTTTATGTATAATAAATATAGTACACGCTTGCCAAATGATATATCTTGCTTACTTGAAAATACTAACACATATATTATGCCTTTGTTTATGTATAATAAATATAGTAAACGCTTTCCAAATAATATATCTTGCTTTATTGAAAACATACTAGCACTTATATTATGCCTTTGTTCATGTATATGAAAAATATAATAAACGTTTGCCAAATAATATATCTTGCTTTACTGAAAACATACTAGCACTTATATTATGCCTTTGTTTATATATATGAAAAATATAATAAACGTTTGCCAATAATATAATTATACTTTACTAAAATGTACTTTTGCCTCTTTTAAACTTTTCACTAAAACATAGTTTTTCCTTTCAGTTTATAATATATAAAATATAATAAACGCTTTACACTAAGTATGCACACCACCCCTAAAGAAGGAAAAAGGGGATTAGAACTCACCAGGTATCTTAACTGCAATGGTCTACTGGATCTCACACAATCTGAACAATCATAACAATTGACACGTATCAGACTTAACTCAACGCTAAATGGTTTCACCATTTCTTGCTAGGCGAACATACTGACTTCACTAATCCAGCTATATATACCCATAGACCTGATGCTTGCGCACTTGGCAAGTGCGTAGAGCCTTGTTCTTGCGTACTTGATAAGTACGCAGACTTTGCTTCTTGAGTACTTGATAAGTACGCATGCTTTGCTTCGTGCGTACTTGATAAATACGCAGGCTTTGCTTAATGCGTACTTGATAAGTACGCAGGCTTTGCTTCATGCGTACTTGATACGTACGCAGGCTTTGCTTTATGCGTACTTGATAAGTACGCAGGATCCTCTTCATGTGTACTTGGTAAGTACGCAAGATCTGCTTCCCCGCAAAAACCCTAACTTTCGTGTTCGGGTGTGATCACGTCAAGATCCCGGACTTGTTTACATTCAAAACGTTTGCTTTTCATTAAGGAACTTAAATCTATGTTTTTCCTCCAGTTTAATCCGTAAGAACGTTACCTTTTCCTCCAAAACCCGAAAAACCCAAAAACGAACAAAAACTCAGATCTAGGAGAATCGGTTACTTGTAAACGCTTCTTCTTCATAGCTAATCGTTCCAAATACGTATGCCTACGGTCCTATGAGCTCAGATTCAAAATCCGAGACTTTCTCTCTCTAGACTCTCTCTCACTTTCTCTCTCTAGAAATCCAGAAATGGGGTTGGGAGTGAGGGTTTTGGGCTGATTTTGAGGTTTATAAGGGCCCGAACCTTGCCCCTTTCGGCCCATACACCCCGGCCCAAACCCGCTTCCCTTCTTTTCTTATTTAAGTTTTTAATTCTCGTAAATTCTTTCGCGCTCTAAAACTCGGGCTGTTACAGTGTTAGTCTCGATATAATATAACCATGTTTGATGATTTTCAACTAAAGGTTCATATACCTATTACCGAAGTTAGCAATGGGTTATATGATAATCAAGTCACCACAAGATCTAGATAGAAAAAGTGACTAAAAATCCAGAATGATCTAATCAAGTAGATTAGTTAAAAGACTAGGTGCAAGTTCAATATTTGGACCTTGAATTGACTACCACCAGAAATCGAATTTGATTAACGGTTAGAAAAGGAATTCTGAAATTTTAACAAGAAGTCCATATAAAAAAATGGTCTACTCCACAAATCGAGTCGTCCAAATTTGATAGGATAACATTAGACGTCTACATCTTTCTTGATGTGTATTGAAATGATTCGGAAGTAATCCGTTATTCATCTAGATGAAAATATAAACAGTCACGTTGTGGAGATAATCTCAAAATAATTATGTCCCTCGAAAATGGTTATGAGATTTCTAACCCACAAAATGGGTAGACTTTGATGTAATATCATTGTCAATTTAGCCTGGGGTTTGATTCTCATAAGGTATACGTCAGAAAATAGGAGAGAGGATCAAGTAAACTTCAGGAATTTAACAATGTGAGGATGTCATACTCATAGGTCCCTTAAAGATAATGCAATCCCATGCGGATCTTCAAGAGAGCAAAGTCAACTATGATTCGTCACGTGTTCCTCTTCCTGGTAGCATACTGCTTTAATCGGTTAAGAATCGTAAAACACATAAATAAATTCAAAATTGCCCTCCTCTGATTTTAGAACACATCTTTCAAATGATAAGGTTTTCAAATTTCAACGTAGGTCCTCGCTTTCCATTAAAGTCAGTGAAAATGGACCATAAGGTTTAAGAGTTTGTCCTTAGATATCACGTTGAAGAGGGTCGAATTAATTATCTGCCAATAATTGGTAGTACAGTATGCCTACAACTTCCTTGGCTTTCAAACGGTACCATTATGACTTACCATTTCGTATTTCACCCATACTGGTTATAGCCTTAAAATCTTTTGCATAAGGGTTTAAGCCATAAAGTTGATGGAATGAGTGTTTGAATGTCATAGATTTGTATTCCATCAGGGCATGTGTTAAGAAGTCGTTTCTAAACAGTAGTTGCTCTAAGGCTTTCTAGTTACAAGAGACTAAGAATAAGTGATGTGTATACATCTCTACCTAGTTGGAAATCAGAAAGTCAATCAACAAAATGACCTTTAAGGGAGAGCAAGTACAAAAAGGATATGAGACTATCATTTCGAATCGTAGGGATAGTGTACGTAGAGTCACAAATAGGGATAATCACCATAAATAAACTTTGAATGATGACTAATAGATTTTTGATACACAAAGAATCATTCCAACATAAAGTTTCATTATCTCCATCAAAATGGTTTTCAATAAGGCATCGAAGAGAAATTAAGATTTGCAAAACATATGTGATAATGTTCACCAAAAAGGGCATTAGTTTCATGCTAAGCCATAGTTAACCCAAAATGAAAAGTTTCTGTAAATCCAACCAAAAGAAACCTGAGTACAAGTCGCTCAGTGAACATAGTAGAAATACAACATGATAGAAGTCAGCACAACAATGAAATCCGTAAAAATGGCTCCTCCAAAGTAAACAAGTCTCCCAGGTCAGGTTTCCACAATATGAATGTGGTGGTTAAGAGAATCGGGATTGAGTGTACCAAATTACCATAGTGAGTGCAGAGCAATCGCAATGGGAATTTCAAGTAAATGTAAAATTCAATTATTAAGAATATTTATCAGGAGTATAGTGAGAATGGAAAACACCGAAATGAGGATTTATACGAACGATCGTATAGAAAGGTCGTATTGCCCAAAAAACGAATCTTAAATTGCTTTAATGAATTTCTCCATCCTGTTGTTACTCCATAAATGTTATAGTGCATTTGGTTTATAAGATAGAATTCAAGATTATGCCGGGACCTCCGATGATAGTTGTACACTTACTGCAAGTGTCAAGCATTGTAAAGACCCATATTGAATTCACATGGCGAGTAAAATCTCAAAGGATGTGATTTGCCAAGTAAAAAAAATGGATGAGATATAATCTTCGTTGCTCAAGGTTCACAAATGAATCATTTAGATCAAATTCGAATTTCTCTTGTTCCTTCAGAACTGCGAGAACGGTACACAAAGATCCTTTAGGGGAGTCAGAAATGTCGAGATCTGATTCACGCTAGATCAAGAGTAGTCACATGCGTTGATAAACATATAACAAAATTGAAATGATAAAATCTTTAGCTGGATCTCAAAGGTGAAGCAATTCTTCACAAGTAATTGCTAAATCCGGTTTAAATACTGAGGTTAAATCAACTGAGAACAGATCTCTTCAATGTCTCGGTCTAAATTGTCGCGCAAAAGAAATCTTGATAAGAATTTTCGATCCATTACGATTTAAAAATAAAAGTGTCACACCCCGCCGAAGGCGGAAACACAGAGTGGGACCGGTATATCACATTGAACACAAGTACAAGAGAAACTAAAAGGAAAATTGTGCATTACATTGAACCATACTACTTGCCTCTATTGAAAGTACAAATATACGGAAAATTCCAAATCAATACAAAGGGTCTAAAATGCCCAACTACAACCAAAAGTACATAATGATAACTCTTCCCAAAAGCAAGCCGTTTAAAGCTCGTTATCCCCATAACTGTTTACCTGAAAAGCATATTTCAAAAACGGATCAACTATAAAAATAGTCACGCAGGTTTTGCGACTCTATAAAAAGTAAGTAAATAAATTTCAAAATGTAATACTAACCATTTGCAGGTGATCAAGTACACATGTTAAGATTTAATTACCTTGAGTCATAATCAAAACCGTCAGACTAGTTGTTGCCCCTGTATCCAGGTTTCGAATGTGAACACCTACTATGGCTAATTATGCGCCCAAATGACCCTACAAGTACGCTTGGCACGACCAACCCTGGGCGGGGGTGTCAACCCAAATAATACTATTCATAATTCCCACCAGCTATCCACGCTAATTGATTGCGTTAAAGTGGGGACTTAATACATCCATAAGTAAACCCAGGTAACCCTAATCCCAAGTAACAACGTGTAGAGTGAAACAACTTTTCCCTCATAAAATAGTAAAAATTGAAAAGTGGGGCCGCGAAACTCACCTGAACAACGTCGGTGATAAGTGTGACTTAGTCAACAAAAACCGCAAAGTACGGTTAACATCCAAATTCAATCAAAGGCCAGCAGCCAAATGCAAGCAAAGTGTGGCTAGCAACTCAGTGCTACCAAGGTACGACTAAGTCCGCAAGAGCCGCAAAAACAGGTGTCCTAACCTAGTCCAAGTAGACACGAAAAAGTAGCATTTAGGACGCCTAAAGTATGAAACTGAGTCTACTACTCAAAAGTGTCTATGCAGTCGGTTGCATACCCAAAACCCGTGCACATACGTACGAACCGCTCAAAAGTTGTAAAACCGACTTTTATATAAATTCGTGACTTTGAAACCTTAAGTTTTAGATTTTATTAATGAATATCAGTAGTTATAATTTTATATATGATAAAATCACAAGTCACAGTTTCGTTTGACCAAAAACGCGATTACGCGCGTAAAGTAATGTTTACGGTTTAAAAATCCGATTTATCCGAAATTAGGGTTTTAGTGTGATTTTAGCACCCAATTTAAAAGTCCAAATTTTATATTTTTAATATGATAATACTTCTGTCCAAACTCCGATTAAGACTTTTATAAAAATATTTTTATACAAAAATTTCCAAAAATGGTAACTTTTTATAAAGTTTTAATGGACAATAATTCTAAAACCATATTTAGACATAAAATTAATGCCTGAAACTTTCACTAATTGTTCATATACATAATTAAAAATTTCTGACCAATTTTCATAATTCTTCAATATCCATATTATTTATTATTAATATAATATTGTTAACATTTAACAAATTTAGAAAAAATAGTTCAAATTTTCCAAACTTCACCAAATTGTTACCAAATTAGTTTTAGCTCCATATGAGATTCTATTATAAGTTTCAAGTCCTAATGTTTTCCAGAATTATATGATCCAAAATTCAATCGTTAAAACTTCATAAATACCAAACATCTACATAGAAAACTCCAATTTTTATGAATTTTGGACATGAGTTATGTTTTATCATATACTAATTACTGACCAAATTCCAGATTTTTTCAATACACATAGGTATTTTTCCTAATTTTCATGTATTAAACTTGTAGAAATTTTAATAAATAATTTATAAATAGTTTAGTTACCAAAATTTCCAGATCTTACTTTTTATATAAATACTAATTTTTAAAAATAAATTGAAAGCTAAATCAAAAGTTTATAAAAATCCATAAAAAAACAATTGTTGTATAAAAATAAATATATAAGTTCCACGTGAACCGGGGTTGGGTTTATAACCTAATAAACACTCAAAATATCAAATATCTCAATACTAAGTATTTTCGGGTTCAATTCCCAACCAATGACTCATAAAAATATTCTAACATAAAATTAAATCTTAACGGGTAAAGTTTATAACTTTCGTATAAATGGTTCACATACGCGGAACCTCCCATATTTCACATACAATACGAATCAAAAACACCATTAGGATCGTTTATCTCCCGAGCATTTCCACATGCTCAAAATTGACATGCAATGCCGTTTGGATGACCATGTAACCCGATCAATTTCCTGTTTCGGTCCTATAAACTGTTATAATCTGTTCGTATTCAAACATATAGTTCCCAATAACTGATCGGAATTTTCTATAGTAAAAACATTCATATTTGTGCTAAGAAACTACTGTCCAAAAATCGTCACGATCCAACGGTCGGATCTCCGGGGATCGACGATTCTTTGAGACCCAGTTTTTCAAATCCGAAAATCCGATCAGTCGCATTCGAGTGTACAAAAAGCACACCAAGAGAACTCTGATCACAAATTCCTTCGGTAGGGTTGTGCGTATATGTGTTGACAAGATTATATCCAAACTTCATGTATTTCTAACGGTCGGATTTCCGGGGATCGTTCGATCTTTAAGACTGGAATGCATAAAACTTTCTGGATAGAACATAAAAACTCTTTTTAACGAATTTAAGAAAGGATTTAGACAAATCTAAGCTTACCATTGCTTTCGTAGCATCGAGAAATGGTTCTAGGGGAAAAAACCGCATCTCCGGCCACCTTCGGCCACCGCTGGACCACCGCGGACCGTTGTCGGCCGCCACCGGACCACCGCCGGACCGCCACCGGACCATCACCGGATCCAGCCCTCTCTCTCTCTCTATCTCTAATTTCTTTTAATGACTTGAGGAAATGAGAAAAAGAGAGTGTAGTGGGGTATTTATATCCCTCGTTGTCTCCGATCGCGTGCCGGTTTCTCGCTTAAACGAACCCGATAAAAAAAATAGAGGCGTTATTTTACCAAAAAATAACTTATTATAATTTATTATTTTTTCTCGAGTCCTTGCGTCTCATAAATATATATCCTTTCGGATTTAAATTAAAATTTTACGAAACCGCTTAACTCGGGTGTTAACGCGTATAAACCTGAACTTGATAAAAAAAAATTTTGACATTATAACACCCAAATAAATTTTGCTATTATTTTTCGTTCACTAACGAGTTCCTTTCGTTTGAAAGTATATTTCAACATAATAATACTATTATTATTATTATTATATGAACTCGTCGAACGCGGTGTAGACCTGAAAATTCGCGGTTATCACGTTATCCCCCAGTTGAAGGAATTTTGTCCCGAAATTCAACTGGTATTATAATTGACAGGTTTATTTACGAAATTTGATTCAAGTACTGTCAAGAGAGATCCGGTTTCCTTAGAGATAGAAGAGAGGCTTGACAAATCGTGACATAAGAATCACAAAGAATAGATTACGACTAGTTAGTCTCAAAAGCCAATTGAATAACGCGTGAGAGATATCCTTCGAATTCTCCAGAGAATCCATAGATCGTTGTTTCACCGAATCAGTCAAAAGGTACACTGCTGGTGTTATTAAGAATATTAACAAATCCACCATAGGATTGATATACACAGGTATACAAAGTTGGTACAAATCTAGAATGATATTATGTTACAAAATCCCGGTGATTCAGTATCGTTTTATGAGCAAGGAAAAGTATCATTCTGCTTGGTTCCATTAAGGAATACTATTATAAATAGTAACCCTAAAATTATAGTGGGAGAGGTGCTATTAAGATCCAAAGAGTTGGTAGAATCACCACGACTCATTGGAATAAAAATGTATCACAGCGATAACAAATATCATAGGTTATAAAGGATGGTCATATCATGTACTTAGAATACAGAGAGATAACACCTCGTTAAAATGAAACTTGTCGTCAATACGAACTTCCTTAGGTTGTATAATTACGGATTCATCGGCTAAACACCTTTTGAGACTCGATATACGATAAGCATCAAATATACCATTAAGCTCCTGAGTAGTTTTAGTTTGTACATAACAAGACCAATCAAATGATTACTACCAATTTCAGCACAACAAAATGGTGATCAACATTTGTGTCAAAACAGAGCTTCCAATGGTGCTCATTTAATGGTAGTGTGATCACTGTTAGTGTAAGAAAATCGGACCAAAAGTAAAAAAGTATCCAAATTACCACCAAATTCTATCACACAATCCCTAAGCATATCCTCCAATGTATGAATAGTTTGATCACTTAGACCGTCAGTTTGAGGATAGTAAGCGGTGCTTGTGCGTTCTCAAAGCTTTTTATAGTGTCTGCCAGAAATGGGATGTAAAGTGACTATCCGTATCGAAGATAAAGGAAACAGGCACTCCATGCTTGTTATAGTTTCACTACTATACAGTCGAGCTAGCTTTTCTATCTAGAACTCCTCTCGGATAAGTAGGAAATGTGCAGAGCTCGTTAATTGGTTAACAATGTCCCAAAATGAATCATAGCCGCCCAATGTTCTAGGCAGGCCTAGTAACGAAATCTATTGAAATTTGTTCCCACGTCCACTATGAAATCCCGGGTTGTTGTACCTTGTGATTGTCAGTAATAGTAGTTACTATTCAATAGTTTGTACATTGTTGCATCATAGGGCGATACAACATGGTTGGTGTGTATACGACATAACCGTAAAAGTAGATACAAGGGAATTTTGAAAATCAACATAACAAAAGGACGAGATTCACACTTCTTGTACTAGAATTGAAGAGTGATGATTAGTCATTAGAGAATGAATTAATAACGAGAAATCCAAGCTTAAAGCTTTACAAAGCAAGTATATAATGAGTACCAATATGATTGTACCAAACTCGAGTCGTGAAACCGAAGATTAACAAACAAAGGATATTATACTAGGATTCTGTCGAGATAAATTAGTTAATAGTCGAATTTACTCAATCCTATTAAGTGTTATAGGAAATTAGTCATCATTATAAAATAGATGTCAGCGATGACCCGTGCTATGTAACCTCACCACAAAGCATTAGGATTTGGTACTAACTCGCATATTAGTCTCGATATAATATAACCATGTTTGGTGATTTTCAATTAAAGGTTCATATACCTATTGTTGAAAGTTAGCAATGGGTTATATGATAATCAAGTCATGATAAGATATAGATAGAGCAAGTAACTAAAAATCCAGAACGATCTAATCAAGTAGATTAGTTAAAAAAAAAAAAACTAGGTGCCAGTTCAATAGTTGGACATTGAATTGACAACCACCAGCAGTCGAATTTGGTTAACGGTCAGAAATGGAATTATGATATTTTAACAAGAAGTCCATATTAAAAATATGGTCTACTCCTCACATTGAGTCATCCAAATTTGATAGGATAACAATAGACGTCTACATCATTCTTGATATGTATTGAAATGATTCAGAAGTAATCCGTTATTCATCTAGATGAGGAAATAAACAGTCACGTTGTGGAAATAATCTCATAAAAATAGTGTCCTCCGAAAATGATTATGAGCTTGCTAACCCACAAAATGGTTAGACTTTGATATAATATCATTGTCAATTTATCCTACGGTTTGATTCTCATAAAGTAGACATCAGAAAATAGGATAGGATCAAGTAAAACTTCAGGAATTTGTCAAATGTGAGGACGTCATGCTCATAGGTCCCTTAAGGATAATGCAATCCCAAGCGGATCTTCAAGAGAGCAGAGTCAACTATGATTCACAACTTGTTCCTCTTCCTAGTAGTGTACAACTTTAATTAGTTAATAATCGTAAAACACATAAATAAATTCAAAATTTCCCTCCTACGATTTTAGGACACATCTTTCAAATGAAAATGTTTTCAAATTTCAACTTAGGTCCTTGCTTTTCCATTAAATTCGGTGGAAATGGACCATAAGGTTTCAGAGTTTTTCCTTAGATCTCGCGTTGAAGAGGGTCGAATTGATTATCTGCCAATAACTGGTAGTACAGTATGCCTGCAACTTTCTTGGCTTTCGAACGGTACTACTATGACTTACCATTTCGTATTTCACCCATACTAGTTATAGCCTAAAATCCTTTGCATAAGGGTTTAAGCCATAAATTTGATGGAATGATTGTTTGAATGTCATAGATTCGTACTCCTTCAGGGCACGTGTTAAGAAGTCATTTCTAAACAGTAGTTGCTTTAAGGCTTTCTAATTACAGGTGACAGAGAGTAAGGGATGTGTATACGTCTCTACCTAGTTGGAAATCAGAAAGTCAATCAACAAAATGATATTTGAGGGAGAGCAGGTACAAAAAGGATATGAGACTATCCTATTCGGATCTATAAGGACAATATACGTAGAGTAACAAATAGGGATAATCACCATAAATAAACTTTGAATGATTACTAATAAAATTTTCGGTACAAAAAGAATCATTCCAACATAAAGTTTCATTTTCTCCATTAAAATGGTTTTCAATAAGGCACTGAAGCACCAGGAGAAATCAATATTTGCAAAACATACGTAGCAATGTTCACAAAAAAAGGGTATTAGTTTCATACTAAGCCATAGTTATCCCAAAAATAAAAAGTTTTTTGTAAATCCAACCAAAAGAATCCTGAACACAAGCCGCTCAGTGACCATAGTAAAAATACAAATGATAGAAATAAACATGACAATGAACTTCGTAAAGATGGCTCCTCCCAATTAAACAAGTTTCTCAAGTTAGGTTTCCAAAATATTAGCGTCGCGGTTAAGAGAATCATGATTGAGTGTACCAAATTACCATAGTAAGTGCATAGCACTTGCAATGGAAATTTCAAGTAGGTTTAAAACTGAATTATTAAGAATATTTATTAGGAGTATAGTGAGAATGACAAACATCGAAATGAGGATTTATACGAACGATCGTATAGAAAGGTTATATTGTCTAAGAAAAAGAAGCTTATATTTCTTTAAGGAATTTTTCCATCGATGTTAGAGTATGTTTGGATTATAAGATAAAATACGAGATTATACCGAGACCTCCGATGATAGTCGTACACTTACTACAAGTGTCGAGCGTTGTAAAGTCCCACACTGAATTTACGTGGCCGGTAAAATTTCAAGGGATATGATTTAGCAAGTAAAATAGATGAGAGAAAATCTTTTTTGCTCAAGATCCACTAAGGAGTTGATTAGATCAAATTCGAATTTCTCTTATTCCTTCAGAATTACGAGAACGTTACACTTTGATCCATTAGCGGAGTTAGAAATGTCGTGGTCTGATTCACGCTAGACCGAGAGTAGTCGCTTGCGTTGATGAACATATAACAAAATTGAAATGAGAAAATCTTTAGCTGGATCTCAAAGGTGAAGCAATACTTTACAAATAATTGTCGAATCCGGTCCAAATATCGAGGTTAAATCAACTAAGAGCATATATCTTCAGTGTCAAGGTCTAAATTATTGTGCAAAAGAAATCTTGATAAGAGTTTTGGATCCATTACGATTCAAAGATAAAAGAGATAATATAAATTCCCATGTCACCTGAGGTAGTCCATCGCATCATTCGATGCATTCGGCTCAACCCTAAGGTTACGATAGTTTCGATCAATATTCGGATGAGTGGGAATCGGGACTAGAAATACAAATTAATCATGAACATTAACTCGGACAGTAAGACTCACTAGAGTTCTCATACACTGCAGATTATGATTACGTGTGCACCCGTAATGATAATTTACTTTGCATGGTCCCTACAGTGTTTCCTCTATCTCGAGCTCTCAGCTAAAAAAAGGAACTGAAATGTTCATTGGATCACGTCATCATGTTGCATTTTCGCGTAAAAGTGTGGATGTTCTATTTGATCACTTTTAATTATTTGTACCAATACTCATGGATCTACAGACTAAGGCTATTGTTAGATGGAGGTAATGATAGAGGGGAACAACCGGCGTCCTCTAATAAAAGAAAAAGTGCGTGGTGGAAGTGAGGCAGTAATAATAGGGCAGAGATCCCCAAATCAGAGTCGAGCAAGTCATGCTACAAATTTGTACATATACGTGGATCCGATGATCCAACATAACAAAAATTCAATGGGTCTCCTGACCCGTAGAGTTCTCTCCCGTTTAGTACTGCTTCTCCACCTCGGGTTCCCTTTAGATCGAGCAATTCTGTCTGCCATATCTCATGGAGAAAGTTCTAACCATCCAATCCAGCAGATCACGAAAGGAAGTATATACCGCACAAAGTGAAAACAATAGATGTCAAATAATAAAGCCGACTCCACAACTGGAGTAGATGCAGGTGCGGTGTAGGTACAACTACAGCTCGAGGTAACACCAAGACATATAGATGCGGATATAGATTACCGCAAACGTAACCGGAATCATCAAAAAGTACGCGTAGTGCTGAGACGACGACATGGTTATGACGAAGCAATGTGTCGTAGATAAGCAAAAAAGTAGTATGCAATGCACATATAATTCCTAAGGTTCAATGCAATAAACTTAGAGTTATAGTCTAGGTCAAGTCTCGAGTAAACCTAATTCTCTATAACCAGTGCTCTGATACCAAGTCTGTCACACCCCGTCGAAGGCGGAAACACGGAGTGGGACCGGTATATCGCATTGAACACAAGTACAAGAGAAACTAAAAGAAAAATTGTGCATTACATTGAACCATACTACTTGCCTCTATCGAAAGTACAAATATACGGAAAATTCCGAATCAATACAAAGGGTCTAAAATGTCCAACTACAAACAAAAGTACATAATGATAACTCTTCCCAAAAGTAAGCCGTTTAAAGCTCGTTATCCCCATAATTGTTTTCCTGAAAATCATGTTTCAAAAACGGATCAACTATAAAAATAGTTGGTGAGCACGCAAGTTTTGCGACTCTATAAAAGGTAAGTAAATAAATTTCAAAATGTAATAGTAACCATCCGCAGATGATCAAGTACACGTGTTAAGATTTAATTACCCTGAGCCACAATCAAAACCGTCAGACTAGTTGTTGCCCCTGTATCCAGGTGTCGAATGTGAACACCTACTATGGCTAATTATGCGCCCAAATGACCCCACAAGTCTGCTTGGCACGACCAACCCTGGGCGGGGGTGTCAACCCAAATAGTACTATTCATAATTCCCACCAGCTATCCAAGCTAACTAATTGCGTTAAAGTGGGGAATTAATACATCCATAAGTAAACCCAGGTAACCCTAATCCCAAGTAACAACGTGTTAAGTGAAACAGCTTTTCCCCCGTAAAACAGTAAAAATTGAAAAGTGGGGTCACGAAACTCACCTAAACAACGTCGGTGATAAGTGTGACATAGTCAACAAAAACCGCAAAGTACGGTTAACATCCAAATTCTATCAAAGGCCAGCAGCCAAATGCAAGCAAAGTGTGGCTAGCAACTCAGTGCTACCAAGGTACGGCTAAGTCCGCAAAAGCCGCAAAAACAGGTGTCCTAACCGAGTCCAAGTAGACACGAAAAAGTAGCATTTAGGATGCCTAAAGTATAAAACTGATTCTATTACTCAAAAGTGTCTATGCAGTCGTTTGCATACCCAAAACCCGTGCACACACGTACGAACCGCTCAAAAGTTGTAAAACCGACGTTTATATAAATTTGTGACTTTGAAACCTAAAGTTTTAGATTTTAATAATGAATATCAGTAGTTATAATGTCATATATGATAAAATCTCAAGTCACAGTTTCGTTTGACCAAAAACGCGATTATGCGCGTAAAGTAAGGTTTACGGTTTAAAAATCCGATTCATCCGAAATTAGGGTTTTAGTGTGATTTTTGCACCCAATTTAAAAGTCCAAATTTTATATTTTTAATATGATAATACTTCTATCCAAACTCCCATTAAGACTTTTATAAAAATATTTTTATACAAAAATTTCCAAAAATGGTAACTTTTTATAAAGTTTTAATAGACAATAATTATAAAACCATATTTAGACAAACAATTAATGCTTGAAACTTTCACTAATTTTTCATATACATAAATAAAAATTTCTGACCAATTTTCATAATTTTTCAATATCCAGATTATTTATTATTAATATATAATATTGTTAAAATTTAACAAATTCGGGAAAAATAATTAGAATTGTCCAAACTTCACCAAATTGTTACCAAATTAGTTTTAGCTCCATATGAGATTGTATTATAAGTTTAAAGTCCTAATGTTGTCCAGAATTATATGATCCCAAATTCAATAATTAAAACTTCGTAAATAGCAAACATCTACTTAGAAAACTCCAATTTTTATGAATTTTGGACAGAAATCATATTTTATCATATACTAATTACTGAACAAATTCCAGATTTTTCCAATACACAGAGGTATTTGTTTCCCAATTTTCATGTATTAAACTTGTAGAAATTTTAATAAATAATCTATAAATAGTTTAGTTACTAAAATTTTCAGATCTTACTTTTTATATAAATACTACTTTTTAAAAATAAATTTAAAATCTAAATCAAAAGTTTATAAAAATCCATAAAAAAACAATTGTCGTATAAAAATAAATATATAAGTTCCACGTGAACCGGGGTTGGGTTTATAACCTAATAAACACTCAAAATATTAAATATCTCAATACTAAATATTTTAGGGTTCAATTCCCAACCAATGATTCATAAAACTATTCTAACATAAAATTAAATCTTAACGAGTAAAGTTTATACCTTTCGTATAAATGGTTCGCGTACACGGAACCTCCCATATTTCACATGCAATACGAACCAAAAACACCATTAGGATCGTTTTTATCTCACGAGCATTTCCACATGCTCAAAATTGACATGCAATGCCGTTTGGATGGCCATGCAACCCGATCAATTTTCTGTTTCGGTCCTATAAACTGTTACAATCTGTTCGTATTCAAACATATAGTTCCCAACATCTAATCAGAATTTCCTACGGTGAAAACATTCATATTTGTGCTAAGAAACTAATGTCCAAAAATCGTCACGATCCAACGGTCGGATCTCCGGGGATAGCTGATTCTTTGAGACCCAGTTTTTCAAATCAGAAAATCCGATCAGTCGCATTAGAGGGTACAAAAAGCATACCTAGAGAGCTTTGATCACAAATTTTAACTTAGGTCCTTGCTTTTCTATTAAATTCGGTGGAAATGGACTATAAGGTTTTAGAGTTTTTCCTTAGATCTCGCGTTGAAGAGGGTCGAATTGATTATCTGCCAATAACTGGTAGTACAGTATGCCTGCAACTTTCTTGGCTTTCGAACGGTACCACTATGACTTACTATTTCGTATTTCACCCATATTAGTTATAGCCTAAAATTCTTTGCATAAGGGTTTAAGCCATAAATTTGATGGAATGAGTGTTTGAATGTCATAGATTCGTATTCCTTCATGGCACGTGTTAAGAAGTCGTTTCTAAACAGTAGTTGCTTTAAGGCTTTCTAATTACATGTGATAGAGAGTAAAGGATGTGTATACGTCTCTACCTAGTTGGAAATTAGAAAGTCAATCAACAAAATGACATTTGAGGGAGAGCAGGTACAAAAAGGATATGAGACTATCCTATTCGGATCTATAAGGACAATATACGTAGAGTAAAAAATAGGGATAATCACCATAAATAAACTTTGAATGATTAATAATAAAATTTTCGGTACAAAAAGAATAATTCCAACATAAATTTTCATTTTCTCCATTAAAATGGTTTTCAATAAGGCATTGAAGCACCAGGAGAAATCAAGATTTGCAAAACATACGTAGCAATGTTCACAAAAAAAGGGCATTAGTTTCATGCTAAGCCATAGTTATCCCAAAAATAAAAAGTTTTTGTAAATCCAACCAAAAGAATCCTGAACACAAGCCGCTCAGTGTCCATAGTAGAAATACAAATGATAGAAATAAACATGACAATGAACTTCGTAAAGATGGCTCCTCCCAAGTAAACAAGTTTCTCAAGTTAGGTTTTCACAATATTAGCGTCGCGGTTAAGAGAATCATGATTGAGTGTACTAAATTACCATAGTAAGTGCATACGAGATTATACCGAGACCTTCGATGATAGTCGTACACTTACTACAAGTGTCGAGCGTTGTAAAGTCCCATACTGAATTAAGTGGCCAGTAAAATCTCAAGGGATATGATTTAGCAAGTAAAATAGATGAGAGAAAATCTTTGTTGCTCAAGATCCACTAAGGAGTTGATTAGATCAAATTCGAATTTCTCTTATTCCTTCATAATTTTGAGAACGTTACACTTTGATCCATTAGGGGAGTTAGAAATGTCGTGGTCTGATCCACGCTAGACCGAGAGTTGTCGCTTGCGTTGATGAACATATAACAAAATTGAAATGAGAAAATATTTAGCTGGATCACAAAGGTGAAGCAATACTTTACAAATAATTGTCGAATCCGGTCCAAATATCGAGGTTAAATCAACTAAGAGCATATCTCTTTAGTATCAAGGTCTAAATTGTTGTGCAAAAGAAATCTTGATAAGAGTTTTGGATCCATTACGATTCAAAGATAAAAGAGACAATATAAATTCCCATGTCACCTGAGGTAGTCTATCGCATCATTCGATGTATTCGGCTCAATCCTAAGGTTACGATATTTTCGATCAATATTCGGATGACTGGGAATCGGGACTAGAAATACAAATTAATCATGAACATTAACTCGGACAGTAAGACTCACTAGAGTTCTCATACACTACAGATTATGATTACGTGTGCACCCGTAATGATAATTTACTTTGCATGGTCCCTACAATGTTTCCTCTATCTCGTGGAGAAAGTTCTAACCGGAGTTTTAATTATTTGTACCAATACTCATGGATCTGCAGACTAAGGCTATTGTTAGATGGAGGTAATGATAGAGGGGAAAAACCGGCGTCCTCTAATAAAAGAAAAAGTGCGTGGTGGAAGTGAGGCAGTAATAATAGGGCAGAGATCCCCAAATCAGAGTCGAGCAAGTCATGCTACAAATTTGTACATATACGTGGATCCGATGATCCAACATAACAAAAATTCAATGGGTCTCCTGACCCGTAGAGTTCTCTCCCATTTAGTCCTGCTTCTCCACCTCGGGTTCCCTTTAGATCGAGCAATTCTGTCTGCCATATCTCATGGAGAAAGTTCTAACCATCCAATCCAGCAGATCACGAAAGGAAGTATATACCGCACAAAGTGAAAACAATAGATGTCAAATAATAAAGCCGACTCCACAACTGGAGTAGATGCAGGTGCGGTGTAGGTACAACTACAGCTCGAGGTAACACCAAGACATATAGATGCGGATATAGATTACCGCAAACGTAACCGGAATCATCAAAAAGTACGCGTAGTGCTGAGACGACGACATGGTTATGACGAAGCAATGTGTCGTAGATAAACAAAAAAGTAGTATGCAATGCACATATAATTCCTAAGGTTCAATGCAATAAACTTAGAGTTATAGTCTAGGTCAAGTCTCGAGTAAACCTAATTCTCTATAACCAGTGCTCTGATACCAAGTCTGTCACACCCCGCCGAAGGCGGAAACACGGAGTGGGACCGGTATATCGCATTGAACACAAGTACAAGATAAACTAAAAGGAAAATTGTGCATTACATTGAACCATACTACTTGCCTCTATCGAAAGTACAAATATACAGAAAATTCCGAATCAATACAAAGGGTCTAAAATGTCCAACTACAACCAAAAGTACATAATGATAACTCTTCCCAAAAGCAAGTCGTTTAAAGCTCGTTATCCCCATAATTGTTTACCTGAAAAGCATGTTTCGAAAATGGATCAACTATAAAAATAGTTGGTGAGCACGTAGGTTTTGCGACTCTATAAAAAGTTGTAGGTCCCTAATTCGGTGCGTGACGGATCTCTAGACTCGCGGTACGACACGGTGATAACGTGCGGAATCCATGATCAACGTGCTCGTGTAACTCAATCAACAACAACGGTGTAAATAAACGCTTTGTATTTCCACCACAATATCAGTTTACAATAATCCTGTCTCTAATCAGTTCCTCGTGATATCGTCTATTCCGTTCTCTCAGAACTATCAGAACTCTGTTTCACAGACTCTGTAACTATATATATAAGCACCAGTTCTGAAGTAGGCGAACTTAACAAGTTCGCCTCATAGAGTTCGCCTCTAATAGGCTAAGCGAACTTAATATGTTCGCCTCTGATATACTAGGCGAACTTAATAAGTTCGCCTCTGATAGGCTAGGCGAACTTGTTAAGTTCGCCTCTAGCAGAACTTACACAGAATTTTATCAACAGTTACAAAACATGTCCTAACAGACTCCCCTTTAACTGTTGCTAACAATTCTATCAAATACAAGTCAAAGACTCTAAGACTAAGACATAATATCTTTAAGCTCGTTGTCACCAGAATATGCTCCAACAGACTCCCCCTTGACAACAACTTTAGAAGATTGTCATCCTTCTTCAAATATCATCAAACAAGTTGTAGTCTTCGACTTGTTCATCTGCACACTCTCTCTTTATTTCTAGAAGAAAACTTGGGAGAAGGACCCCTTGTCAACTTCTATCTGCAATATTCAGTTTTTGCAAAAGGGAACAACCAAGAATAACCAACAATTAAGATTTCCATGGAAGCTGAAAAAATAAAATCTTTTTGGTTTTTCAAACATAAGAAACACAAAATCTTTTTGGTTTTTCTCTTTATAAACTGAAATGTAAAATACAAAATCACATCTTTTTGGTCAAACATCACGAGTAAGAAGATCATATCTGTATATATGAATTATCAATCACACATCTTGGATATAAAATCCATATATTATCAAATGGTATCCTATGTCATTCTTTCAAGCCTTGAGCAATCAAACGAATATCTTTCAAGATTATAACACTCTATCTTTTCAAGACTTTTATATTGCATGTTATGATACGCGATAAACATTCAAAGAAAATAGGATCAGGCTATGACACACCAATTCAAATTGTCAATATTATAAGATTTGAAACTAAAGCATCTCATTCCCACTTTCTTGTGAGTTAAGGTACCATTTTAACTATGAAATACAACGTGTACCCCACTAGTATGCCAACAGAAAGTAAATGCACTATCTTCAAGACATAAGATTTTACTAAAGATTATCCGAATTTCCAGAATGAGGAGACATCACTTAGCACATGAATAGCAGAATCCAAATTGGATTGTATAGGAATCAATGAGATTCAGAATCGAATGATTCAGTGTCTTGGCTTATATATGTGGAATCATAAGATTCAGGTACGTGGATCCAACTGTTATCTGGATTATGAATTCAATGGAATCAGTAAAGATGATTTATCAATATGATCCAAGGGCTAGTATATGTTTGACAGATGTTGTCAAGTACATATCTTGATTATACTTCAAATTGCATGCTTTTCGGGACATGGGCACTGAAGCAAATCGAATGAATAGTGCTAAGGACATAACCCGAAACTGATCTCATAGGACAATCTTTATTAAAAGCTAATATTCTTTATCTAATAGTGATCTTTTAACGCACACACCCAGGCATAAAATGGGTTCAAATCACAGTTGTAGCATATGAAATTATGTTTTCACACTACTAATGGTTCAGTGACGCTTTTAGTCTACTGACAATTCAAATTATATGCATACACAACACTATCATTTCCTATTTGTGCAGTCTCTGAAGTTTAGATCAAAACATATAATTCAGATATATTAACATAAATCACCAACCAGTCAATCTAAGGTCATGTGTGAAAGAACATCTACTGATGTACTATCATCTCTTCTTTAACTTCAAGTAATGTCGATTTTATCTTTTTCAATTTGTTTGGCTTTTTCAAAATCTTTTTCAAAGAAACTAAAACAAACGAAAATAAACCTTCCATGAAAACATTTTAAGAAAAACATTTTACTTGGTTACTCAGGATTAAGCAAGTCAATCAATTTAAAAACCCTTATTCGGTGTAATCCTGTAATTGAATGTCTTTGCCTTTGTCACCAACACAGTTCTGTACTCCCCCTGTCCTGTAGACTCCCCCTTAACTAGTCAAATGGTTGCATCAACGACTTTATGCTCACCATCGTCATCCTAAGTTTCAGGTTATTTTTTGGACTTTGTAAAACTGTTTCCAAAACATTGTGTGTGACATATTCTCCCCCTTGAGCATCAAGTCGTTGAAAAAAATAGATTCTCAGTTATCAACAACTCGTTACTCTTGCAGATGTCATTCCTTGTTATGTGCTAAGAACCACCACTATCAACAACCAAAATGGTATTAATAGTCCCTCTTGGTAAATCCTGCACAACTAACAAGAAACATTAATTTGAAATTGGGACCCAAGCCATGGTAGTCATGGGTCTTCCATCTGTATCAAAATAATAAACCTCACTCCATTCACAATCGAATCTCTCATCAATTTTCGAAGATTGTTTCGACGAGTCAGAAACAGAAACTTTAGATTTCCAAATATACTTCTAGTCATTAAGTTCTTTTTGCTTAAAATGTGAAGTGTTTGAACATTTTCTTTCATTTGAAAATTGCTTTGATTGTGAAAACTCTTGTTGTTCTAAAACTTTTCTCAATCTTCTGTTTCTCCTCCGTCTTTGAGGTCTAGAAAGCCTAACCTCAGATTTTGAATTACCCTTTGGTGTATCATGAGGTTTAACCACACTTGGGTTAACATAAGGCTTACCATGAGTTCTTACCTTTCCTTGAGTAACATGCCGGTTACCTTTGGCGTTGTGAGGACAAGCAATCCTAATGTGACCAACAATACCACAAGAAAAGCAAGATCTCGTCTCATGATAATCTCTCATATAAGGAATCTTCACACGATTAGATGCACTTGAAGAAGATTCTCCTACATGAACTTCTTTTGGAGTTTGAGACGTAACAAACTTTTTCGCAATAGGTTTTGATTCAGGCTTCATCTTCTCAGGAACTACATGCTTCTTTCCTTTATTTTTGTAAGGACAGTTCACCACAATGTGTCCTATCTCATTACAATGAAAACATGTACGCCTGTCTTTATAATCTCTGACATATGAAACTCTCCTTGAGTTTGAAGAACTTCCAAATGTAGAATTTGCAAATGAATTAGAATCAACCTTTGATTCCTCAACTTTAATATCTTTAGGTATCCCCTCTACCTTAGCTTCATCAAAATATTCATCATCACTCTCATCAGAATACACCATATCTTCACCTGTGACTGGATTCACTTTCGACACAATCTTAGGATCTAAATCCTCATCATTTAGAATCTCAGGTGTAACAGAATAATTTCCGTTGAATGGTGGAGGAACATAGCCAATACCACTAGTTCCCTTCCCCTCTTCAGTATTGTCATGATAATATCCTAATAAGAATGATGAATTTGCAAAGCTTTCTAACTTTCTATGTAATCTAATCACCTCTGCTTTAGATTCAGCTAGGTCTTTATCTTTCTCAACAAGATCATTATTTCTTTTCTCAATTTCTGCAAAGGACATATCCAGGTGATATGCCTGCTCTTTGATCTTCAAAGTCAGAGAATTTATATCCCTCTTCGGTGATTCTATTCTTTCAATACACACATTCTCATTATCTTTTAATTTCTGATTTACCGTGTGCGTGGATTTCATATCACAAATGAGGTTGACGTTGTCATCCATATCATTTTATCCTTAACTGAAACACAGTTAGAACAAAATGTTTCAGAGTTAGAAAATACCTCAGGTTTTACTTCTGAAGAAGATGCACCAGGAGCCATGAATACGTCATCATCAGCTTCACTCTTTTGTTCAACAATGACAGGCTCTGCATCAGTTTCTAAGTCACTAAGATCACCTTCAACTGTCTGAAAACTTTCTTCACTCATCACATCAGTCTCAGTAGATGGAGTACTTTCACCAGAACGAATACTCTCACTATCAGTTAAATCTGCAGAAGAATCACTTTGAGAATAACTCGGCTTCTCCAATACTTCTTTGATCAAGACTACAAACGCTTGAGAAGTTGCTTCACCCTTTTTATTTAATGATTCCCATAGATCTCTTGAAGTTGGACACTTCCCGAGACTATGAATGATTTCTTTAGGTAAAGACATCGTTAAAGTTTCACGCGTCTTCATCTCTCGATCAAAGTTCTGCTTTTCTACTTTACTAAGAGCTGTCACTGGTTTAGGAACATCATAATATCCCATATAGTCATAAGTAGGATGCACATATCCTTCAAATATGGATGTCCAAAAGTTTTCATCAGTTGCTGATACGAACTGTTCGAACCGGACTTTCCTGCTACGAAAATCTGATATGCACAAAAGTCTCGGTTGCATAGTTCCAATATCATTATCATCACACGAAATTGATATTTTGAAATTTTTGCGAAAATATCCGAAAAAATTTCCCGCCAAAATACTCTTTTTAAAAAATTTTGAAAATTCAAAATTTCAAAAATGATCCGAAACAAGCATATAAACTTTCCCTAAAAAATTTGGACAAGATGAAATTTCCCGCCAAAATACAAGCGAACTTAAGTTGACCCGAGCGAACTTGTTAAGTTCGCCTGATTAAGTTCGCCTACTGATTAAGTTCGCTTAAACTGTGAGAAGCGAACTTAATAAGTTCGCTTGCTAAGTTCGCCTGCACAAGAACTCAGCAAGTTCGCCTAAAACAGCTGAAACAAACTCAGAAACCCAAACACATACAAACTCGGCTGAAAATCATGATTTCTGATCAAAATGATGGAATTAAGCAATTCTGAACCGTATGATTGTGTAGAAACTGATTAGGAACAATCCTTTCGGATCAATTTCTTCAAACCAATCTAAAATCAATCCAAATTGATCAAAAATCTTCCATTTTTATCAAGAACACGAAAAAGATGAAAAATCCTTCAAATTCTCTGAATTTTGATGTTGATTGGACACGAAAACACCACGAATCTGCTGCTAATCGAGAGCAATAGCTCTGATACCACTTGTAGGTCCCTAATTCGGTGCGTGACGGATCTCTAGACTCGCGGTATGACACGGTGATAACGTGCGGAATCCATGATCAACGTGCTCGTGTAACTCAATCAACAATAACGATGTAAATAAACGCTTTGTATTTCCACCACAATATCAGTTTACAAGATTATAGAATTTCTCTCAGTCTCTAGTCTGTCTTGTAACTTCTTTACATCACTCTCGGTAGAATTTAATATAATAGTAAATAAATTTCAAAATATAATAGTAACCATCCGCAGATGATCAAGTACACGTGTTAAGATTTAATTACCCTGAGCCATAATCAAAACCGCCAGACTAGTTGTTGCCCCTGTATCCAAGTGTCGAATGTGAACACCTACTATAGCTAATTATGCGCCCAAATGACCCTACAAGTCTGGTTGGCGCGACCAACCCTGGGCGGGGGTGTCAACCCAAATAGTACTATTCATAATTCCCACCGGCTATCCAAGCTAATTGATTGCGTTAAAGTGGGGACTTAATACATCCATAGGTAAAACCAGGTAACCCTAATCCCAAGTAACAACGTGTAGAGTGAAACAGCTTTTCCCTGTAAAACAGTAAAAATTGAAAAGTGGGGCCACGAAACTCACCTGAACAACGTCGGTGATAAGTGTGACATAGTCAACAAAAACTGCAAAGTACAGTTAACATCCAAATTCTATCAAAGGCCAGCAGCCAAATGCAAGCAAAGTGTGGCTAGCAACTCAGTGCTACCAAGGTACGGCTAAGTCCGCAAGAGCCGCAAAAACAGGTGTCCTAACCGAGTCCAAGTAGACACGAAAAAGTAGCATTTAGGACGCCTAAAGTATAAAACTGAGTCTATTACTCAAAAGTGTCTATGCAGTCGGTTGCATACTGATGTGTTAGTATTTACACATCTTTTTGGCATAAAACTTCGCTCATTTAATGATCAATTCTTGGTTATATTCAATGTTTAGACACTTATTTGCTTCATTTCCTGTTTTGTAGGTTTTTGTGAAGCTTGGTGAATAAACAAGAAGATTCTAGGATAAACAAGTGAAGTTTTAGGGTTTCTGTGATGGAGGCACGGTCGTGCCCCTATTTGGCACGGTCGTGCCAAGATCCCAAACCCTAGGCACGGTCGCGCCCACATCTTGCACAACCACGCCAAGCCAAAATCCAAGGCACAACCGTGCCTTGGCCTCCCACGGTCGCGTGTCATCTCGTGAGTCTGAACAGCCGTACGTCCTTAATCAGTGGTACCCAATGGAAGCTACGGATCGGTCAAACCTCTGTCACACGGTCGTGCCAAGACCTAGACACGACCGCGTCTTTGTACTAGGCATGGTCGTGCCTTCTCTCCTGGCACGGTCGTGCCTCCCCTTTTCTATTTAAACAGAACTTAATTCTCATTCAGACATTCAGCAAACCAGGGGAAAAACCTACTGTTCCAGCCATATTTCAAGCTTCTTGGAGAGGATACAACATCAAGAGGATCACCATACATCAACAACAACATCTAGGCTTGGAGGAGTGGTTTGATTCTTGTTTTCATATCATGTTTCTCACTATTTTTCCCTACTTATTTGTAATTTTGGTGCTCATGATGAGCTGAAACTCTTGTTCACTTTGGTTTAGATGAAGTTTAGATACATTTGACAACATTCATGGATTATTGGCAATTATTGTGTTAATGTTATGACAACCGTATGATTATTCTTTGATGAAATTATGTATTCAAGTATTTTGAGTTGTTACAAGACTTGTATTTGTGTATGTCATATTATGTTGGAAAACTTATGATTTATGCTTATATTCACGGATTGGTGTATGTATTTATACTAGTTTATGGCATTTGACTAGGAATGGTGAATGAAGTCTTGTTTATGAATCATTATATTTGTATGTATAACCTTATGCTTATGTTTGGAAAGACAAAGTATTTGTTATGATGTGTCATATTTAGTATTATGTTTATCTAGGAATTGTTGACACATCCTCCTAATTTATATAACCTTTATATGAACATTGTATGTTAAAGAAATACATATTGTTGTCTAATTTAATCAACTTGAGGTGGATAGTGTGTTGTTCATATTATCTTTCCAACTAGTTGTTGGATTAGTGTACCTTAATCGGAAGCTAGTTCAATCCTTATAAACATTGACATGATTATTAAACACGTGAGCCTCATTGTATGAGTTTAGGTGGTTGGTTTGTGTAATTCATGCTAGCTTTCCGAATAGTCATTTGATTAGATATCTTTGACGAGAATTTAGTCAATTTATGTATCGTGTATTTGCCATGTTTCTATGAGTGTATTGAATGTATTCTAAATGGATTCGACACCGAAGTGATATTTTCTCCTTAATTGTTTGATTTGTGATTTTAGTTAGTTTTATATTCTTACATATTAGTTTAATTAAAAATCAACTTAAACATCTTTTACCCATACTTGATTGAATTTTAGTCCCAGTTTATTATCGCATTCCACCGTGTCCACGGATTGATATCCGGTTCTTACCTTTACTATATTGCTATCCGACGGGTACACTGCCCGGTGTGTGTGATTAGTAATTGGTGAAAACCCTTTTTAAAACTAATTGTGTAAAAATACTTATAAAAATATATATATAGTTTACATGCATCAAGTTTTTGGCGCCGTTGCCGGGGACACGGTTTTGCGAGAACGATTGGAATTAATTTTTAGTCATTTAGTATATATATTTTTGTGAATATCGTGTTTCCTTGTTGTTATTTTGCAATTTTGTGTGTATAGATATTTTTTGCATTTTACTTGTTATTTTTAGCTTCATTTGTATATATTTACATCTTGGTTTTTATCCCATTTTATTTATATTTTTTTATTTTCATTTTTTATTTTTTTTTATTTTTGTTTTATTTTTGTTTTTGTCTAACTTGTGTTTTCTTTGTCCTAGGTTCGCGTATTTAAATCTAACTTGTCGTGCAGATCGTGTATGTTCTCAACTCCCGTCGAGGAGGTTCCTGAGCCGTTTTCCAAGTCGGAGCGTGATCTTCATCGGAGATTGCGAGCCCGTTCCCGATTTGTGGCCCGGTTACTCGAATTTGACGAGGTTGTTGTTGACGAGGTTGTTGTTGATGAGTTAGAGGAGATGGCGAACGAGGGATGCGGGTCGGACGCTTTCGGATTTTGGCAAACCAACACTTGAGGGTTTGGAGTCGAGCATCAATAAGCCAACGGTTGGAGCACATCAGTTCGAGATCAAATCAAGCATTATACAGATGGTGCAGAACATGTGTCAGTTCGATGGCAAGGATCACGTGGATCCTAATACTCATTTGGCCGGTTTCTTAGATATTTGCGCCACTTTCAAAATTCGTGACGCTACCGACGATGCTATTCAGCTCCGGTTGTTCCCGTTTTCCTTACGGGATCGAACCAAGGCTTGGTTATTGTCATTTCCCCCTAGGTCCATTAGTACTTGGGACCAGATGGCTGCTAAATTCTTAGAAAAGTACTTCCCTCCGGAGAAAACATCAAAGTTGAGGGCTAGGATTCTTTCTTTCCAGCAGGACGACGGGGAGACGATCTATGAGGCGAGGGAGAGATTCAAGGAACTGATGAGGAAGGTTCCCCACCATGGATTGTTAAAGTGGCAGCAGTGTGAGACCTTCTACAATGGTCTAGAGATGACTGGGAAGCAGCTGATTGACGCATACGCGGGTGGAGATATTAGAACGAAGACACCCCAGGAGGCGTATGACTTGCTAGAGAAGGTGGAAGCAAAGAGCTACACTCAGCATACTTCCCGAGCGAGAACTCAGAGGCAGGGTGTCCATCAAGTGGATGGAATTACCTCTTTAGCTGCCCAGGTGGAAGCACTTTCCACCAAGATTGATCAGATGCACGTCCACAAGGCCCAGTCCTTGTGTGAGTTTTGTGGTGGGGCGCATCCCACGAGTGCTTGTCTGGTTGGGGATCAGGGGGCCCATGAGCAGGTTGATTTCATGTCCAACCAGAATCGCCCCCAGAATAATCCCTACAGCAACACATATAATCTGGGGTGGAAGAATCACCCGAATTTCAGTTGGAAGTCTGGCAACAATAGCCAGCAACCACCCGGATTCACTCAGCTCCCCCCATTCCAGCATCAGTCCCACCAGTCTCAGGGACAGAGTTCCCAGTTTCTACCTCAGCAGGGCCAGTTTCAAGGCCAAAGTTCTAGCAGCGGTCTATCACCCACACCTGAGGGTAAATCCAGTTTAGAGGACATGGTTGCACGGCTACTTGCCAACTTAGAGAGTCAGAATCAGTTGGCAGAGAAGCAGAACCGGTACATGGAGGAGCGTTTCCACACGCATGAGACTGAGTTGAGGAATCAGAAAGCTTCGATCCAGACCATAGAGAACCGGGTCGGGCAGATCGCGAAGCTTCTTTCTGAGAGACCGCCAGGTGGCCTGCCTAGCAACACTAAGCCCAATCCTAATGCTCATGTGAAGGCCATCACTTTGAGGAGCGGTAGAGACACAGGACCGGATCCACAGGTTCCTGTGCATGAGTCATCTGAGGAGGAGGTTGTGATTGAGATTCCTGATGAGACACCGCCGAGGGGTAAACCTGCGAGCACATCGCACCCTCGCGAGCCTGTGAGAGATTATACTCCCGCCGTTCCATACCCAGGCAGATTGAAGAAGCAGAAGATGGAGGAGCAGTATGGTAAGTTTCTAGGGTTGTTTAAGCAGTTGCATATCAACTTACCATTTGTGGAGGCTCTAGCTCAGATGCATAAGTATGCGAGATTCTTGAAGGATATCCTTACGAATAAGAGGAAATTAGAGGAGTTGTCTTAGGTGACGGTGAATGAGGAGTGTTCGGCGGTGATTCAGAACAAGCTACCGGAGAAGAGACGAGATACGGGGAGTTTTACCATCCCCTGCTTGATAGGTAGCTTGTCGGTTAGCAACGCCTTAGTTGACCTTGGTGCTAACATTAACCTCATGCCATATGCGGTCTTTGCTAAGCTTGAGTTGGGAGAACCTACACCGACACGCATGAGTATCCAGCTGGCCGATCGCTCGGTCAAGTATCCGCGAGGGATAGTGGAGAATATGTTGGTTAAGGTTGATCGTTTTGTGTTTCCTGTAGACTTTGTGATTCTGGACATGGATGAGGATAAGAATGTCCCTATTATCCTAGGTCGACCGTTCCTGGCCACTGCCAAGGCCCCGATTGATGTGTATTCGGGGAGGCTTACATTGAGGGTGGATGAAGAGGAAGTGACATTTGATGTAGGGAGATCCATGCAGCATACCCAGAATCAGGATGATTCACTTTACTTTGTTGAGGCTATTTATTCTTGTATGAGTGATCATCTCCAGGACACAGCTGAGGAGGAGTCCCTGGACACCCAGATTGTAGGAGGGGAGACATTTGATCCAGTTGGTGAGGATCGGTTTGATGAGCAGTTACATAGCCAGGAGAGCTATGAGTTTCCCCAGTGTTCAGTGGTTTTTGCGATGGTTGATAGAGAGTCTGAGCCGACTGAGCGGCCTTCTATTGAGGACCCACCACCTGTTGAGCTTAAGGAGCTCTCGAGCCATTTGGAGTATGCCTTTTTAGATGGTGAGTCTCAATTACCTGTCATTATCGCCTCTGATTTGACGAATGATGAGAAGGAGAGGCTACTGGAGGTGCTGAAGCAGCACAAGCAGGCTATTGCATGGAGGATTATGGACATTAAGGGAATTAATCCCTCTTTCTGTACCCATAAGATCCTTATGGAGGTTGACTACAAGCCCGCTGTGCAGCACCAGAGGAGGTTGAACCCGAACATGCAGGAGGTAGTGAAGAAGGAGGTGATTAAGTTACTGGATGCTGGTTTGATTTATCCCATCTCCGATTCAGCTTGGGTTAGCCCGGTTCAGGTTGTCCCCAAGAAGGGAGGCATGACTATCATCACCAACGAGAGGAATGAGCTGATTCCTACTCGTACAGTCACCGGTTGGAGAGTTTGCATCGATTACCGCAAACTCAATGATGCTACTCTGAAAGACCATTTTCCCCTCCCGTTCATTGATCAAATGTTGGAGAGATTAGCGGGAAAGATGTTCTATTGTTTCCTGGATGGCTTCTCTGGCTACTTCCAGATCCCGATTGCTCCTGAGGACCAGGAGAAGACGACATTCACATGTCCCTATGGCACATTTGCTTATCGGCGGATGCCCTTTGGATTGTGTAATGCTCCGGCGACTTTCCAGCGTTGCATGGTGGCCATTTTCCATGATATGACTGGGGACTCCATGGAGGTTTTCATGGATGACTTTTTTGTGTTTGGGAGTTCCTTTGATCATTGCCTCGAGAATCTGGAGAGGATGTTGGCTAGGTGCAAAGAGGCCAATCTAGTGTTGAACTGGGAGAAATGCCACTTCATGGTGAAGGATGGCATTGTGCTTGGGCACAAGGTTTCACGCGCGGGGATTGAGGTTGATAGAGCTAAGATTGACACCATATCTAAGCTGCCCCCACCGACTTCTGTGAAATCTATTCGGAGCTTCCTTGGTCACGCGGGCTTTTACAAGCGTTTTATCAAAGATTTTTCTAAGATTGCCCGACCGATGACCCAGCTTCTTGAGAAGGAAGCCCAGTTCGTGTTCTCCGACGAGTGCCTCAGTGCATTCGATTTGTTGAAGGAGAAGTTGGTGAATGCCCCTCTCATGGTGGCTCCTAATTGGATGCTGCCATTTGAGATCATGTGTGACGCGAGTGACTTCGCTGTTGGGGCGGTCTTAGGACAGAGGAGAGAGAAGCAGTTTCACCTGATTTATTATGCGAGCAAGACGCTCAATGACGCACAGGAGCATTACACCACGACAGAGAAGGAGCTCCTAGCCGTTGTCTTCGATTTTGATAAATTCCGGTCTTATCTCGTCCTATCAAAGACCATTGTATTCACCGATCATGCAGCCCTTCGGCACCTGTTCAGCAAACAGGATGCCAAACCTCGGCTAATCCGGTGGGTTTTGCTGCTTCAGGAGTTCGAAATTGAGATCCGCGATAAGAAGGGCGCGGAGAATGTCGCAGCGGACCACTTATCCCGTCTTGAGTGCTCAGCTTCATCTGAACTTGCGGGGTCATCCATAAATGACAATTTCCCCCACGAGTTTCTCATGCACATCCAGACACAGGATGAGGAGTGTCCATGGTTTGCTGATTTTGCAAACTTTCTTGCTAGTGGGATTGTGATTAAGGGCTTAACGCATCAGCAGAAGTGAAAGTTCTTTGCGGATGTGAAGCACTATCTTTGGGAGGATCCCTATTTGTTTCGAGTCGGGGCTGATTAGATCGTGCGTAGGTGTGTCTTTGGAGATGAGGCACGTCAGGTGCTTAGACACTGCCACGAGGGCCCGACAGGTGGACATCATGGAGCTACCTTGACCGCGAAGAAGGTCTTTGAAGCCGGTTTCTTCTGGCCTACCATCTTCCGGGACGCTCATGAGATGATCCGAGCTTGTGACACTTGCAAGAGGGCGAGCAACATTTCGTCTAGGAATGAGATGCCCCAGAACAGCATCCAGATTTGTGAGATTTTTTATGTCTGGGGTATTGACTTTATGGGACCTTTCCCAACTTCTCGTGGCAACCGGTATATCCTAGTCGCTGTTGACTATGTTTCTAAGTGGGTCGAGGCTCAAGCCTTGCCTACTAATGATGCTAGGGTGGTTGTTCAATTTTTGAAGAAGTTGTTCTCTCGCTTTGGTGCCCCCAAGGCTCTTATTAGTGACCGTGGGACCCACTTCTGCAACTCCTAGTTGGAGAAGGCTCTATCACGATATGGTGTAAACCATAGATTCTCCACAACCTACCATCCACAGACCAGTGGACAGGTAGAGGTCACGAACCGGGGCATAAAGCGGATTCTTTAGAAGACGGTTGGTCAGAACCGTAAGGATTGGTCGGACAGGTTAGATGATGCACTTTGGGCCTTCCGGACTGCCTATAAAACGCCTATTGGTACCACGCCATTTAGGTGGATCTATGGGAAGGCGTGCCATCTTCCGGTGGAGTTGGAGCATAAGGCTTATTGGGCGTTGAAGGCGGTGATCTTGACTTGGTGAGCGTGGGAGAGAACCGGTTCACTCAGATTCATGAGCTTGATGAGTTGAGGAATCAAGCCTATGCAAACTCCACGATCTACAAGGAGCGCACTAAGAGTTTACATGACCGACACTTGAAGGACAAGAAGGAATTCCGAGTGGGTGGGCGTGTGTTGCTTTACAACTCTAGGTTGCGATTGTTTCCTGGGAAGTTGAAGTCCCGATGGACGGGTCCCTACACGGTTAAGGAGGTGTTTCCTTATTGGACCGTCGAGATTGAGCACGAAGATGGGATGATCTTCAAGGTCAACGGTCATCGTCTTAAACCATACATTGACGGACCGGTTGACCCGGCATTGGAGGTGGTCGACCTCCACCCCAAGGACAAATGAATTCGGGGACTTGAGTCTAGCTAACGACTCGTTAATAAACTTAGCCTGTTCCGGTATCATCTTTGGTAACAACTTTTAGATTTTGTTTCTATGTTTATCTTCTTATTTTTATTTTCTTTATTTTTTAGGATTTTACCATTTATTTTTGAGTTTAGGTGATCGGAACGTGTTTTGGATCAAGCGGACTTTGGTTAGCGATTGAGATGTCTCAGGTATGTTTTCTGAATTTTTAGACATTTTAGTTTGGAAGAATCGCATTCGGGTTGGGTTCATGCTGCATAAAACTCAGTTTTTTCTGTCTGTAGGGTTAGAGACACGGTCGTGCCTAAGCACTTGGCGCGGTCGTGCCTCTAACCCTAGGTGCGGTCGTGCCTAAACACCTGGTGCGGTCGTGCCTAAGAGATTGGGGCAGTTCAAATTGGTTTCAAGGCAGAAACTTTCCATTTTTCATTTTCACCCACCGAAACCCCCCCTACGTGCGATTCTCCCTAACTTCCGCCGCGTTACTTCCTTCTCCGCAATCTAAGGTACGTTTTCGACCCCTCTTTTTCTTTTGCGTTTGTATTTAGCCCTAGGATTTTACTCTAGAAATCAAAATTTTAGCTAGTTTAGGTTTTGTAATTTTTGTCCGTTTATTTATGATATGTAGTTGGTTTGGGTCACACATGTCCCCTGGGATGCTAGGCCACGAAATCCTTTTATAAAACGTGATTAAAATGGCAAAATTTGAATTCTGGAAACCCTAAAATGGGTTGAGCACGATCGCGCTCCAGACCAGGCGCGGTTGTGCTCGGATTTTCAATCCCAGGTGGACTTGGTTTGGTCAGGCGCGGCCGTGCCTCTGTCGAGCGCGGTCGTGCCTCTTGAATTTGGCCTTGGCGCGGTCGTGCCCCTTCCCAGGCGCGACCGTGCCCCTTCATAATTAGGTCAGAAACTTCATAACTTCAGTTTAGCGTCTTCATAACTGTTTTGATTTTAATTTTGTTGTCGTGCAGATGGCAGGCAACAGGGACCACCCGTACCTTGAGTTTGACTTGAACGAGCATGAGTACGAGGCTCGTCTGGATGTTTTGTGGCCACGCAGAGGCCGGATTTTAGCCGCTCGTCGTTTAGAGCCTGCCGCCATAGACGCCATCGGTCAGCGGGACCGGTGGAACGACCTCGTCACCGCCCCATGGCGCCGTTTGTTTCGACTTCACGCTATTCAGTATGTCGAGCTCGTGATGGAGTTCTTTTCCACCTATGAGTTTGACTATCCTTGCGCGGACTTAGAGCACCCGGAGACGATTAGATTTAGGCTAGGCGAGGAGTGGCGGGTGATGTCAGTTGCCAGATTCGGGAGATTATTGGGCCTGTATACGAGGCAGGAGCTTCATACTGAGATATTCACCGATGGTATCACCGAGTTTCCGACAGAGGAGGACAAGGATCAGTTCTGGCATGAGTTTGGATTTGGGATGTACGATCCGAGTTTGACCAAGGCTTCGAGCCTTCGAGATCCCTTGCACCGTGTTCTTCATCGCTGTATTTTCTATTCGATTTCTGGGAGAGGACAGGGAGAGACGGTCGTGAACTTGCGAGAGCTATTCTATTTGTTTTGCCTTGTACGCCCGCGCACCTGCAATCTTGCGCATTCTATCGCAGGGTACTTGGTGAACAGCTCTGGGCGCAATGTTGCCAGCGCCATTTGTGGAGGTCACTTCGTGACCAAGCTGGCGAGGCACTTTCAGTTGCTGACCGACGACTTGATAGAGGACCTGACCCCTGTGGCAGAGACCTTCGTGATGAGCGTGCAGACACTGCGAAACATGCACGTAGCTCGTCGTGGCACAGGAGGGATCAGACTGGTAGATAGATGGGGACGGACGTGGGATCCAGACCGTCCGGGTCCCGACCCAGATCTTGTGCAGGCCGAGGCCGAGGCCGTCGTCGCCGCCCATCAGGCACACGCTACTCAGCAGGAGCAGGAGCAGGGGCACGAGCATCAGCAGCCCGAACAGCCGCCTCCTCCGCCTCCGCCGCCACCACCGCGTGCGATTGTCATTCCACATGACCTGTTCATGCGTTACTGGACCTGGCAGTATGAGGTCCAGTGCGCCGCTGCTACTGGCGGGACGCCATACGTGGTTCCCCTTCCATTCTTTATGCAGCCAGAGCAGCAGCCCGATCAGCCACCACCATCTCCACCGCATCATCAGTCACCACGACCATCACCACCAGCAGCAGGAGGCGAGGGAGGCGGGGCCACCAGCATCGACCTTGAGGGTGTGTAGTGGGAGTAGTACCTCCCATTGCATTTTGGTATCATTTTTGTGAGTTGTACTTTCTTGTCTGTTGTACAAACTCTTGTATCACGCTTCGGCGTTTTATGTTGTTCTTTTGTTGTACTTTTATTTCCATGTATTGTTATATATATTTGTCTTTATATTTCTATTGATATTTTGGCTTGATGTTACTGATCTGTGTTTGATGTTGTTAGTCTTAATTAGATCTTGGAATTGTGGAACTTTGTGGAACGTCATTTTTGTGGGTAGGCTTTTTGCGTGTGCCATGATCGACATGAGGGAAGTTTCAGCTCGCCCTTCACGCTTCATTGCATTGCATTCCATTTTGATTTGCATGTTTTTGTATACATTGAGGGCAATGTATATTTCTAAGTGTGGGGTTGGGTGTTTATTCTTTGCTTTACATTATTTTTGTTCTACATTGAGGGCAATGTAGAATTCTAAGTGTAGGGTGGGAATTTATTCACGCGATGTTTGTCCTTTTGAACATTTTATCACTTCATTTTTTTGCAAAATCTTCCTTTATGATTTTTATTGACACTAAATCAGTTTTATAAAATTGAATAACACAAAAATATAATAAAAGTTAACCGTTTAACATTCACAATTTTTAGCAAATAATAGAGGTTTGATTTTTCGAAAGCAATTGAAATAGAAATTCCATCGAGTCAAACTCAATTTTTTGTGATAACCATGAGTTTTAGTGGGCTAAACGAATGAATTGCATGTAACCTTTTGCTTACACCCATTCCTTTCCGTTTCCGTGAGTTTATTTTTGAGCCTTGATAGCTTTAGACATTGTTTGCTCTCGTTTTTTTTTGCGGATTTGAGTGTGCCGGATGTTTCATGCTTATTAGAACTTGCTTTTAGTATACATTTCGAAATCATGAACATAAATATTGCATAAAAATGATTGAGGCATTAGGATAAACCCTCCTTTGTGAGCCTTTTATTTTTATTTTCCCTCACCCGAACACATCCACTAGTTAGCCACGTTGAGCCTATCCTGTCGTTTTCTTTTATCACCCACATTACACCACATTCAAACATTCATTAGCCTTTTCATTTATTTTTCGCCCGTGTTAGAAATCCGGTCGGCTAATGTTAATTTTATAGCTTTTATTTTGTTGTAATCTTCAAATTCTTGAGAAGTTTTTAGCTAAGGAAAGATGCATATTGACTTAGTTCCCTTCAAAAGAAAGAAAAGAAATAGTGTGTGAAAAAAAATCACCAAAATTAGGTGAATTATAGCCGATTAGAGTAATTTTGTGAGCAAAGATGAAAATAATTCGGTTGTTAGCTCTTATCTATACGGAAGTATTAGCTATGTTTATTTTTCTTATTAGAAGTTGGTTTAGTTTTTGAGTTAGCATAGCTGCCGGGTTTTTAACCATTTAGCCACTTTTAAATTCCACTTTCTTACCCTTAGCCATTGCCAAGTTACAACCCGTTTAAAGCTCTCTTGATTTATGCTTTGTTTCATGTTAGTTGGTAGAGATTTGATCTTTTAGCAAGCTTATGATTTATGCATGATTCATTGTCTTGGCATTTGAATGTTCTATACATACTCCATTACTTGTATGATCATATATATTCCCGAGTGTGTGTGAACATTGTGAGAAGCATAAAGTTGCATGCTAATGATTTCATAGGCATATTCATTTGCTCATTCGGTTATCACGTCATTGGGCTCATTGGGTTTCATTTAGTTAATTTTGCATTTCTTGAAAATCTTTTCAAACCTTTATAAGTTTATTAATGCTTACGGTTTTCCCGATTTGATCCATAGTTTCATTGGAAGTTTTGTTTCATTTTGATTTCTTGCTTGAGGACAAGCAATGTTCAAGTGTGGGGTTGTTTGATGTGTTAGTATTTACACATCTTTTTGGCATAAAACTTCGCTCATTTAATGATCAATTCTTGGTTATATTCAATGTTTAGACACTTATTTGCTTCATTTCCTGTTTTGTAGGTTTTTGTGAAGCTTGGTGAATAAACAAGAAGATTCCACGTTAAACAAGTGAAGTTTTAGGGTTTCTGTTATGGAGGCACGGTCGTGCCCCTATTTGGCACGGTCGTGCCAAGATCCCAAACCCTAGGCACGGTCGTGCCCACATCTTGCATGACCGCGCCAAGCCAAAATCCAAGGCACAACCGTGCCTTGGCCTCCCACGGTCGCAAGTCAATTTGTGAGTCTGAACAGCCGTACGTCCTCGATCAGTGGTACCCAATGGAAGCTACGGATCGGTCAAACCTCTGTCACACGGTCGTGCCTTCTCTCCTGGCACGGTCGTGCCTCCCCTTTTCTATTTAAACAGAACTTAATTCTCATTCAGACATTCAGCAAACCTTGGGAAAAACCTACTGTTCCAGCTCGAGTTTTCTTTGTTCCAGCCATATTTCAAGCTTCTTGGAGAGGATACAACATCAAGAGGATCACCATACATCAACAACAACATCTAGGCTTGGAGGAGTGGTTTGATTCTTGTTTTCATATCATGTTTCTCACTATTTTTCCCTGCTTATTTGTAATTTTGGTGCTCATGATGAGCTAAAACTCTTGTTCACTTTGGTTTAGATGAAGTTTAGATACATTTGACAACATTCATGGATTATTGGCAATTATTATGTTAATGTTATGACAACCGTATGATTATTCTTTGATGAAATTATGTATTCAAGTATTTTGAGTTGTTTACAAGACTTGTATTTGTGTATGTCATATTATGTTGGAAAACTTATGATTTATGCTTATATTCACGGATTGGTGTATGTATTTATACTAGTTTATGGCATTTGACTAGGAATGGTGAATGAAGTCTTGTTTATGAATCATTATATTTGTATGTATAACCTTATGCTTATGTTTGGAAAGACAAAGTATTTGTTATGATGTGTCATATTTAGTATTATGTTTATCTAGGAATTGTTGACACATCCTCCTAATTTATATAACCTTTATATGAACATTGTATGTTAAAGAAATACATATTGTTGTCTAATTTAATCAACTTGAGGTGGATAGTGTGTTGTTCATATTATCTTTCCAACTAGTTGTTGGATTAGTGTACCTTAATCGGAAGCTAGTTCAATCCTTATAAACATTGACATGATTATTAAACACGTGAGCCTCATTGTATGACTTTAGGTGGTTGGTTTGTGTAATTCATGCTAGATATCTTTGACGAGAATTTATTCAATTTATGTATCGTGTATTTGCCATGTTTCTATGAGTGTATTGAATGTATTCTAAATGGATTCGACACCGAAGTGATATTTTTTCCTTGATTGTTTGATTTGTGATTTTAGTTAGTTTTATATTCTTACATATTAGTTTAATTAAAAATCAACTTAAACATCTTTTACCCATACTTGATTGAATTTTAGTCCCGGTTTATTATCGCATTCCACCGTGTCCACGGATTGATATCCGGTTCTTACATTTACTATATTGCTATCCGACGGGTACACTGCCCGGTGTGTGTGATTAGTAATTGGTGAAAACCCTTTTTAAAACTAATTGTGTAAAAATACTTATAAAAATATATATACAGTTTACACGCATCACATACCCAAAACCCGTGCACACACGTACGAACCGCTCAAAAGTTGTAAAACCGACTTTTATATAAATTCGTGAACTTGAAACCTTAAGTTTTAGATTTTATTAATGAATATCAGTAGTTATAATGTCATATATGATAAAATCTCAAGTCACAGTTTCGTTTGACCAAAAGCGCGATTATGCGCGTAAAGTAAGGTTTACGATTTAAAAATCCGATTCATCCGAAATTAGGGTTTTAGTGTGATTTTAGCACCCAATTTAAAAGTTCAAATTTTATATTTTTATTATGATAATACTTCTATCCAAACTCCCATTAAGACTTTTATAAAAATATTTTTATACAAAAATTTCTAAAAATGGTAACTTTTATAAAGTTTTAATGGACAATAATTCTAAAACCATATTTAGACATAAAATTAATGCCTGAAACTTTCACTAATTGTTCATATACATAAATAAAAATTTCTGACCAATTTTCATAATTTTTCAATATCCAGATTATTTATTATAAATATAATATTGTGCTTGGCCTCCTATATATAGCAGATTATGCCCTAGGAGTGAGTGTGTGTCTGTAGAGGGAATCACCACCCCAGGGGGAGCTCACCCTTGGGTGAGATAATTGTAGAGTGTGTGAGGAGCCTTTTAATTTTCATATCAATCAAAGAATCATACGTTTTATGCTCCAATTATCTGTTCTTTTCACTTTTATATATTTCTGTTCGTGTTTGTGATTCCCGCACCCGTTTCTACCATTTCTGATTCGAGAGTGATACCGGATCCAGAGATTCCGCCTCTCGATCCGGACTGTTTGAAGAATTTCTTCGCAGATCTGTGTCTACAGTTCTGCTCATGACCTACAAATTCAATCGTTAAAACTTCATAAATACCAAACATCTACTTAGAAAACTCTAATTTTATGAATTTTGGACAGGAGTCATGTTTTATCATATACTAATTACTGACCAAATTCCAGATTTTTCCAATACACAGAGGTATTTTTCCTAATTTTCATGTATTAAACTTGTAGAAATTTTAATAAATAATCTATAAATAGTTTAGTTACCAAAATTTCCAGATCTTACTTTTTATATAAATACTACTTTTTAAAAATAAATTTGAAATCTAAATCAAAAGTTTATAAAAATCCATAAAAAACAATTGTTGTATAAAAATAAATATATAAGTTCCACGTGAACCGGGGTTGGGTTTATAACCTAATAAACACTCAAAATATCAAATATCTCAATACTAATTATTTTCGGGTTCAATTCCCAACCAATGATTCATAAAACTATTCTAACATAAAATTAAATCTTAACGGGTAAAGTTTATACCTTTCATATAAATGGTTTGCGTACGCGGAACCTCCCATATTTCGCATGCAATACGAACCAAAAACACCATTAGGATCGTTTTTATCTCCCGAGCATATCCACATACTCAAAATTGACATGCAATGCCGTTTGGATGGCCATGCAACCCGATCAATTTCCTGTTTCGGTCCTATAAACTGTTACAATCTGTTCATATTCAAACATATAGTTCCCAACATCTAATCGGAATTTCCTACGGTAAAAAAATTCATATTTGTGCTAAGAAACTACTGTCAAAAAATCGTCACGATCCAACGGTCGGATCTCCGAGGATAGACGATATTTTGAGACCCAGTTTTTCAAATCCGAAAATCCGATCAGTCGCATTAGAGGGTACAAAAAGCATACCTAGAGAGCTCTGATCACAAATTCCTTCGGTAGGGTTGTGAGTCTATGTGTTGGCAAGATATATCCAAAATTCATGCATTTCTAACGGTCGGATTTCCGGGGATCGTCCGATCTTTAAGACTGCGCATGCATAAAACTTTCTGGACAGAACTTAAAAACTCTTTTTATTGAATTTAAGCAAGGATTTAGACAAATCTGAGCTTACCATTGCGTTCGTAGCGTCAAGAAATGGTTCTAGGGGAAAAAACCGAATCTCAGGCCACCTTTGGCCACCGCGGACCGCCGTCGGCCGCCACCGGACCACCGTCGGACCGCCACCGGACCACCACCAGCTCCAGCCCTCTCTCTCTCTAATTTCTTTCAATGACTTGAGCAAATGAGAAAAAGTGAGTGTAATGGGGTATTTATATCCCTCGTGGTCTCCGATCGCGTGTCGGTTTCTCGCTTAAACGAACCCGATAAAAAAATAGAGGCGCTATTTTACCCAAAAATAACTTATTATAATTTATTATTTTTCCTCGAGTCCTTGCGTCTCATAAATATATATCCTTTCGGATTTAAATTAAAATTTTACGAACCCGCTCAACTCGGGTGTTAACGCGTATAAACCCGAACTTGATCAATTTTTTTTTGATATTATAACACCCAAATAAATCTTGCTATTATCTTTCGTTCACTAACGAGTTCCTTTTGTTTGAAAATATATTTCAACATAATAATACTATTATTATTATATGAACTCGTCGAACGCGGTGTAGACATGAAAATTCGCGGTTGTCACAAAAAGAGACAATATAAATTCCCATGTCACATGAGGTAGCCCATCACATCATTTGATGTCTTTGGCTCAACCCTAAGGTGACGCTAGTTTTGATAAATATTCGAATGATTGGGAATCGGGGTTAAAAATATAGATTAATCATGAACATTAACTCGGACAGTAAGGCTCACTAGAGTTCTCATGCACTACAAATTATGATTATGTGTGCACCCGTAATGATAATTTACTTTGCATGATCGCTATAGTGTTTCTCCTATCTCAAGCTCTCAGTTAAAAGGGATCTGAAATGTTTATTAGATCGTGTCATCGTGTTGCACTTTTGCGTAAAAGTGTAAATGTTCTATCTGATCACTTTTAATTATTTGCATCAATACCTATGGATCTACCGACTAAGGCTTTTGCTGGATGGAGGCAATGGTAGAGGGGCACAATCGACGTCCTCTAATAAAAGAAAAAGTGGGTGGCGGAAGTCAGGTAGTAATAATAGGGCAGAGATCCCCAAATCATAGTCGAGCAAGTCATGCTACAAATTTGTACATATACGTGGATCCAATTATCCAACAAAACAAAACAAAAATCAATGGATCTCCTGACCCGTAGAGTTCTCTCCCATTTACTCTTGCTTCTCCACCTCGGGTTACCTTTACATCAAGCAATTTTGTATGCCATATCTCATAGCGTAAGTTCTTGCCATCTAATCAAGCAGATCACGAAAGGAAGTATATACCGCACAAAGTGAAACACAATAGATGTTAACAAGAAAGCGAACTCCATACTTGAAGTAGATGCAGGTGTGGTGAAAGTACAGGTACAACCCTTGGTAACCCCAAGACAGATAGAGGCGGATATAGATTACCGCAAACGTAACCGGAATCACTAAAAAGTACGCGTAGTGTTGTGACGACGACATGATTATGACGAAGCAATGTGTAGAAGATAAGCAAAAGGTAGTATGCAATGCACACATAATTCCTAAGTTTCAATGCAATAAACTTAAGAGTTATAGTCTAGGTCTAGTCTCGAGTAAACCTAATTCTCTATAACCAGTGCTCTAATACCAAGTCTGTCTCACCCCGCCAAGGTAGAAGTACGAGATGTAACCGGTATATCGCATTGAACACAAGTACAAGATAAACTAAAAGGAAAATTATGCATTACATTGAACCATACTACATGCTTCTAACAAAAGTACAAAAACAAAAATCCCAAATCGATAGAATGTATCTAAAATGCCTGGCTAAACCAAGTACATATTTAAAACTAAAAACAATAATTATAATCCAAAAGCGAGCCCCCATAAAAATCTCTTCTTCAATTCTGTTTACCTGAAACATGTTTCAAAAACGGGTAAACGATATAAATAGTTGGTGAGTTCGCAGATTTGCGACACAACAAAAAGTTTATGATAAAATTCTAAAAGTTAAGTCCACATGTATTAGATAGCATATTACCATGAGCCGCAATCAAAGCCTCGGCAAAATAAAATAAAGTACCCCATACGGAAGTCTAATGCAAACAAAAGCCTAAAAATTGGCTAACTTTGAGCCCAAGGGACCCTAAAAGTATGGTTGGCGCCACCAAACCATGAGCGGGGGTGTCAACCCAAGTAGTACTACTCAAAATTCACAACGGTTACGCTCAACTAATTAATTACCCAAAATTGGGGACCTTAAGGCATTAAAAATAAAATAACTCATGTGTCAATGTATCATGTAACATGTGACTAAAAATAGATAAAGAAACAGCTTTCCCCCAAAAACAGTAGACATCAAATAAAGTGGGGCCGCGAAACTCACCTGGACCATGCGGGCGAGTGATGCGACATCGACAAAAACCGATAAAATCCGAGTCCTAACAGGGTCCTACTAGTCAATTGGACACAAACGATGTATTTAGGACTCCTAAATATTGTGACCAAGTCAACAAAACAAAACAAAACGTGGCTATGTAGTCGGTTGCATACCCAAAACCCATGCACGAACTGTTAGAAATTGTAAACCCGACTTTTATATAAATTTATGACCTTAAAACCTTAAGTTTTAGATTTTAATAAATAACATCTATAGTTATAAAGTCATATATAATAAGATCTGAAGTCACGGTTTGGTTTGATCAAAAACGCGTTTACGCGCGTAATGTCCGGTTTACGGTTTGAAAATCCGATCCGTCCGAAATTAGGGTTTTAGTGTGATATTAACATACAAATTAGAAGTCCAAAATTATATATAAAAACTTTTCTACCAAAAACTTATAGTTTTTTTTACAAACACTTTTTATACTTAAAACCAACAAAACCTAGATTTTTATAAACTTAATAACACCAAAAATATAAAAATATATTAAAATAGATTTTTAATGGCCAAAACTTTTAATATAACTCCCTTTTTATAAGAAAGAATTTTTAATAAATTTTTATAATTTTCCCATTTCCATAATATTTACTTTAAATATTATACTACCAGAAATCAATAAAAATACACTTTTATTATCTCAAATAGAGAAAAAAATTATAAAAAACATACTTTTACGGATTATAAACGTCCAAAACTTTTATTCCAAGCTTATACATATAAAATATATTTTCTGAGAAAAAATCATATTTTTCACATATATAGAATATTTTTAATGATTATTTCATTACAAAGTACAAGGAAATTCGAGGAAAAAGCAAAACAATTCACAAATTAATGAAAATTTCAGAAACATAGTTTTTCATCAACATTAAGCTACTGTGTAATTTTCAAATCCAGATAACATACAAAATTATTTTTCCTTATTTTCATGCCTTTAAACATAAATAAAATTTTATAAGTAGCTAGACCTTTTAATAAATCACAAATTTTCTATAGAAATTATTTTATATCAGAGAAAATCTTTTCTGAGTTTTTAAATATATTTTCAACATCAGTAGGTATATTTCCCTAATTTTGGCAATTAAAACACAATATATCTTATAAAAATTCTAATAAATCAACCATTTTATGTTAGGAGCTCAAATTTTCCAGATCTTAATCTTATAATATACTCTTCAAAATAAAAATATCAAACGCAACTAACACACAATAAAAAAAATACGTTAAAACATTTGTTGTCTAAAAAAAATATATATCAGTTTCATTATTTGTTTCAAGTTGACTGGGGTTGGGTTTATAACCAATAACAACTACAAAGACCAAATATCTTAATAATAAATATCTTTATGGTCAATTCCTAACCAATGACTAATAAAACTATTTTATAAATAAACTAAAGCTTAACGAGTAATTTTATACCTTCCGTATAAATGTTTCGTGTACGCGGAACCTCTCGTATTTCACATGCATTACGAACCAAAACCACCATTAGGATCGTTTTTATCTCCCGAGAATTTCCACATGCTCAAAGTAGACATGCAATGCCGTTTGGATGGCCATGCAACCCGATCAATTTCCTGTTTTCGATCCTAGAAACTGTTACAATCTGTTCGTATTCAAAAATATAATTTCCAACATCTGATCGGAATTTTCTTCAGTGAAAACATTAATATATGTGTTAAGCAACTATTGTCCAAAAATCGTCAAGATCCAATAGTCGGATCTCCGGGGATCAACGATTCCTTGAGACCCAGTTTTCGAATCCAAAAATCCGATCAGTAGCATTCGAGGGTACAAAAAGCATACCTACAGAGTTCTGATCAAAACTCCCTCCGGTAGGGTTTTGCGTCTATGAGTTTTCAACATTATATCCAAAATTCATGTATTTCTAACGGTCGGATTCCGAGGATCATCCGATCTTTGAGACTGTGCATGCAACAACATTCTGGACAGATTCATATTTGACATTTTTAACGAATTTAAGCAAGGATTTAGACAAATATGAGCATACCATTGCGTTCGTAGCGTCAAGAAATGGTTCCTGGTGAAATACCGTATCTCCGGACCACCGCGGACCGCCGTCGGCCGCCACCGGAATACCATCAGCTCTAGCCCTCTCTCTCTAACTTTTCTGAAAATTCTTTCAAATGAGCTAGTGGAGTTAGAGTTTAGTATTTATAGCCCCCCTGGTCTCCGATCGCGTGTCGGTTTTTCGCTTAAACGAACCCGATAAAAATAGCGGCTTTATTTTATCCAAAAATAACTCGTTAAAATTTATTATTTTCCCTCGAGTCCTTGCGTCTCGTAAATATATATCCTTTCGGATTTAAATTAAATTTTACGAAACCGCTCGACTCGGGTGTTAACGCGTATATACCCTAACTTGATAAAAAATTTTACATTATAACACCCAAATAACGAGTTCCTTTCGTTAGAAAGTATTCTTCAACATAATAATACTATTATTATTATATGAACTCGTCGAACACAGGTGTTGATCGTAAAAATCGCGGTTGTCACAATACACGTGGCATCACCGGGTTGATTGCTTAGTCCCTACGTAGCGGACCGTTACCCTATATGGTGACAGTTCGCCGCCCAACTACTGAGGGTGGAGGTTTATTAGCGGACCTCTACCATTAACCAACACCCATAGCTGACCGTTAGGGTTTGCCTTAGCGGTCCGCTAAGGTCTTAAATTCCATATTTTTCAAACTAAACGCAGAACTTTAGTATCATTACACTTATAGTCCTTAGGGTTTTACATTTTGTCAAATTTTGGACATTTTTGTGACAGGTGTTACAATGAACGTTCGGTAACGTGTTCGTGAACGTTTGTTTATTAACGTTCGTTCGTTTACGTTCGTGTGTCATTTGTTTATGTTGTTAATTAAATATTTTTATATATTTCTATTTTATTTTATCTAAACTTTTTATATTCTTTAATTTTTATATTATATTTTACTCTAACAATTAACTAAGTAAAGTAAGTTCGATACAAGTACAAAAAACTTGATATTAAATTGATCTTATTAAATGTTCATTTCGGAAGACATAAGGGTTGAAATCAAAAGTCCCAAACTAGCCTTCGTTCGGTTCCGTTCGTGAACAAATACATTTCCTAAATGAACGAACACGAACATGAAATTTCGTTCGGTTAGTGTTCGTGAACTGTTCATGAACAAGTTAAATGCTTAACGAACGAAAACGAATAAGGCTTCGTTCAGTTCGTTTCGTTTACAGCCCTAGCTATATCTCTTAACCGAATTTTCGATTTCAAGCGCCTAGAAGTTTCAGAAAGCAAAAAAAAAAATCTCTAATTTCAAACGCAGTGGTGTATTTAGTTATGTTAGTAATTCAATGGCCATAGGTGTATTAAACCTGAATATTGCATTATAAAATAACCAAACCGAATGTATGCACATCGACGTCGTAACTCTAATATATTTAGGATGATTTTTTAGTTGTATTTAACATGGTTTGATTAAAAAATAAAAGAAAACGAATTATAATAAGCCTTTATTTATTATATAGTATAGATTATTTTCTGCCAAAATAAATTTATACTACAACCAAAATATAACTATATACATAATTATTTTCTGACACCATAAATTATAAACTAAGATTAAAAACAAAGAGTAAATTACACATATCGTTCTTTATGTTTATACCTCTTTTCAAATATTGTCCTTTAGCAAAAAAATTGACAGAGATTATCCTTTACGTGTACAAATCTTGCACGTTACGTCCTTTTCATTAAGTATGGTCATGTGCATGGCACATGAGGGTACTTTGGTATTTTTACCCATTTATATAAAAAAACAAAAACAATAAAATATAAAAGCTAAATAAACTCTCTCTATCTCAACACACACTCTCTTCTTTCTTTCTCTTGTTCAAGACAGCCACCACCACCACCACCGTGGTACACCATCACAATCCCCAGTTCAAGACAGCCACACCACCAACACCTTCCGATTTAGCCACCCATCCCTCCGCCAGCGACAACCACCACAAAACTTCTAGAACTATAACAAACTTTTTAGGATTGGGGTGAAGCAAAATTTATCATCAGAGATGTCTTCTTTCTCAGCTGCCTCTATGTCTCTAATGGCATCCCAAACCATAATCCTAAAAAAATCCACATTCCTTCATCCCAACAGATCCTTAATCATCTCTCTCTATAAATCTAAATCCCTATCTCTTCAAAACCCCTTCAATTTTCTCGCACAAACCCTAAAAAAACCTTAATTATCGCTGCATCGTCTTCCTCACCGTCACCGACATTAACCTCCAATCCACCGACAGAACCGCTACTCACCGGGTCAACTAGAACAATCACAATCTTAATTGCAATAGCCATCACCGCTTTTAAAGTATTCACTCACAAACACACCAATTTTGCCCTAAATTCGAACCCTCAACAAGCTATAATTTCCGATACCGACGGTTTGTTCTTTGCTACCAAGAGCAGCTGGCCGGCGAGTCTGCACACGCCGTTGAAGTTTGTGGCGGCCGGAATGGCTAAGTGGCTTGATATTTATAGTGGTGTTTTGTTGGTTAGGGTTTTGTTGAGTTGGTTTCCGAATACATTATGGGATAGGCAGCCGTTATCGACGATTCGTGACCTGTGTGATCCGTATGAATCTGTTTAGGAGTATTATTCCTCCTGTGGTGGTGGCTGACTTGAACAAGAGAGAGAAAGAAGAGAGAGAGTGTGTGTTGAGAGAAAGTGTTTTTTGGGCTTTCATATTTTAATTTGTTTTTATATAAATGGGTAAAAAGACTAAAGTACCCTCATGTAGATCATACTTAACAAAAAAATAACTGGGTTAGGGGCAAAGGACGTAACATGTATGATTTGTAAACATAAAGGATAGTTTATGTCAATTTTTTAACTAAAGGACAATAGTTGAAAAAATATATAAATATAAAGGATGATTTGTGTAATTTACTCAAAAACAAACTTAAGGGAATAGTGATGTTTTTGTTTTTTCAAGATTGGCCCAGAAGTTTTCTTTTCCTACTTTTTTCCACTATAAAATGTTGCCACGTTTGGTTTTTGTTTATTTTTTTTTATTTTCTATATTTTCATTTTCAACCCTTATACTATATATAATATACGCTTTTAACCCGTTTCATTTTCTATTAATTTTGTTTTTCTTTAATAACTTTAGTTCATTAACTTTTTTTAAAAATACGAACTGCAAGCTGCTTGCAGTTTTTTTATCAACGTTACAATATTTTTTTTAAAACGGAGTTGTATTCAAAAGCGAGTTTTTTATCGTTGCCTATAACGAGTGTTGTTACCGTTGTGGTACCGTGAAGAGTCGAACCTATTATGGGCGAACAACATCATCATCGATATTGGTATTACCGGAACCCGTATCGGTATTAGCCTTATGGTTTTCGACGACCCTAATCTATAATTTTTCTTTGTTTTTTTTTCTTTTTTTATTGTTTAGCTTGTAGGATCGTGAAAGTACAAGATGGTTCTGTTCTTAGTTGAAATTGGCGGAAACAAAAGCAAGTACACAAGTATAATCGAGTAAACAGAAAGAATACTAATAAGAACACTGTCGTATTAAGCTTTTGTGAATAAACGATTACAAATGAAAACTCTATTTAGAAGCACACATACAATGAAGTGTTTACACAATATTTATACTAACTTAGAATCAAGATAGACCCTTGATTCTAAGGATCAGATCTAACACAGACCGTTGATATTTTGTATAAAGCTAACAATACAAGTTTAGTCTAAGCTAGCTAACTTTATTGAAGCGTCTTCTTTATGCATCATTACTTGCATGCTTGGAGAAGAGCATTTTTGTCCGTCATTGGTTGCACCATTGAGGTTCCTTCTGCTTTGAGTGTGTCAGTAGCTTTTGCAGAAAGTTGTCAGTGACGCTTGGTATGGATAGTCAGCTGCAACGATTTATCTTCAAGGCACAAGGCTGTCAGCAGCAAGAATGAAGATCAGCAGTAGAGTTGTTGATCAACAGCAAGATGTGACCATCCAAAGCTGCTGATGATTTGCCTATCAGCAGCATAAAGTGTTGATGCTGCTGAGAAGCCTATCCGCAGCAACTCTGGTCTTCAGCAGATAAGTCTATCCGCATCAGATTTGTTCTTCAGCAGAAGAACAAGTATCCGCAGCAGATAAGCTTATCCGCAGCATTTGTACTTAGAGAATTTTGTAGCCATCAGTCTTTATTTCTACAAACTCCCCCTAGACTGATGCTACCAAAACTCTTTTACTGCTTTTGTTGCTGAAGCTTTTGCATGTTGCTGACTATTCTTTCAACCTCATATCCTCTCTGGTCCTGGCTGGGATTGTTAAGAGGAAGCTCAGATAGAGTTTTGATGTCTTTGCTTGCCATTTTGAAGATAGCCTTGCTTGAACACCTCATCTTCTGTCCTTTAACATCTGTCAGTGTGAATTCATCCTTTTCAGCATTGTAGGACCAGCTGATGAATGGAGAGTGGGATTGGAGAGGTTTGACATCAATGATTTCATCTTTGCTGGGGTTGAAGTAATGTTTGATTACCAGCAATAGATGTCTCCCACCTTCATTCTCAAGCTCATTGGCTTCACCCAGCTCCATCATTCTTCTTAGATCAGAATCTGGAAGCTGTAGTGCCTCATCAACAGATGTATAAATTGATCTTTTAACTTCTGTCCTCCCTCTGAACACTTCAAACCATTGGTCTTGAGGGCTGTATGACCACCTGATTATTTCTCTTGAGTCTTCTGGTTTGGAAGTGGGTTTGTTTTTCTTTTTGGGAGGTTGTTAATGAGTAGGAGCTGGGTGTGAGGATTTGGACTTTGAGGGAGGAGAGGAGGGAGGTCTAGGATGGAGAGTGGAAGGTTGTTGGATTGAGGAAGTGTTGGGTGAGAGAGAAGGCTTGGGTTTCTTTGTTTTCCTTTCTTCTTCTTGAATGATTACCCTTTTCTTGGAGCCTTTCTTCTCCAATCTTTCTTCCTCATCCTTCTTGACTTTAAAATAGAGGGCTTGCAGGTTCATGAAATTCATGGGACCTAGCCTCTTTCCACTCTCTCCTCTAGCCTTAAGGAAGTCAATCATGATATTCCTTTCTTCATGGGTTTTTTGATTAAAGGCAATGGTCTTTTTGGTCTTTTTTTTGGCTTTTTCTTCTTCTTTAGCCTTTTTCTTCTTTGCCAATTGACCCTGCTGATCCATGAAGGCTCTGTAGATTTCTTTATTGGATAGTTTCTCAAGGTAGTCTACATCCTCACCTTGAGAAATAAGAGCCTTTACCCATTCTTCTCTCATTTCTTTGGCTAGTTCAGAATCAGTTATTCTGAACTTAGCCTCTTTCTTCTTCTTCTTCTCTATCGAATTGTTCCTGCAGTTGAAGAGCAAGAGCTTCATCTTCTTCAATTTGATAAACTGCATGAATCTTTACTTTCAGATCATCCAGCTGTTTTGCATACAGCCGGATCTGTTGTTCTCTGAGGAGAATGGCTGTGAGTCTATCTTGAGCTTTCTTTAGTTCAGCCATCTCCTCTTCTTCTCTTCTTCTTCTTATTTCTTCCTTCTCTCTCTTCTCTCTGAGCAACTTCTCTTCATCTTCTTTGGTCATAATTCCCTTTCCCTTATCTTTGTTGGATGCCTTTGCTTCGGCTTCACTGCTCACAACAGCAGATGATTGTGCTGCTGTTGGAATCTCAGCCTCAGCTTCATTGGCATTTTGGGGAATGGACAAGGGAGGGGAACTTTCTTCATCTTCTTCCCATTCCATACCTGTCACATCTTTCCATGCCTCTTTCATCTTTTCCTCTTCTCTTCTTTTTGATTCTTCTTCTGTGTTCAGTCTGACTGTTGGAGAAGAGAGAAAGGATAGGTCCGAGTCAGATCCAGATTCCTCCTTATAAAGAGAAGCCTTGATGACTTTGATCATTTCTTGACTTTCTAAGGAGTTGACAGTGAAGATGAGTGATCTGAGCTCAAAGACCTTGTGCAGGAAGGCTGAAGGTAGGAGCAAGATCTCTTTGATGTTGATTGATAGAGAAGATCCATTGATCAGGAAGAAGATGAAGTCATGGGATTCAGTGCTTATCCATCCTTGCACTTCTACATCCCTGACCATTCTGTTGTACAGGAATCTTCTCCAGCACAGAACTTCTTCTTCAGTGAGAAGACTGCTCCTTATTATTTCAAGTCTTCTAGGAGTCAGTCTTCTTTCTGCTGTTGCTGAAGATTCATGATAGGCTACCTTTTTTGCTGCTTGTATTTGTTTTTCAAAGTTAGGTAGATTATCCTCCATCAAGTCATAGAACCTGCCAATAGCAAGTTCTGCTGAGAGGTCCGTAGAGTTGTTGATGCATTGTAGATGGTATAGGTGAAGGACTTGGATGTTGTTGAGAAAGTCCCAGTTTAGCTCTTCTACTCTGCCAAACTCCCAACCAATCCAGAACCTCTCAGACTTTCCATCATACCTCCAAGCTAGTATTGTGTCAAACTCTAGCTGTGTCAGTCAGTGGAAATTGGGGGGCAGTGGATTGACTTATGATGGCTGCTGCTTCAGGGATGATGCTGAAAGATGTATATGCTTGTTCTATGTCTTCAGCATCAGTCAGCATCTCATCAACAGCCCTGACGACTAACTTCCAGTCTTCAGATGTCTCTTCTTCTTCGTCATCTGAAGTTGGCAAGTCATGAACCTGTACAAAAGCTGGCTTGAATAGTGTACTTTGAAATACAACCTGCTCTTGAATCCAGTCGTCAAGACTGTCTGAGTCTTCTTCCATTGGGACCATCTCCCCTTTTTTGGTTGCAACAGTGGACAAATAAGCATCATTTTGGGTGCCCACTGATACAAGAGAGGGAGTAGGCACAGTTGGGCATTGATGGGCTTCATGCGTAGAGACTTGGTGTCTTAGTTTGGACACTTCAGCCTCTAGCATAGCCACCCTGGCCGTCAATTCCAAGTTATGAAGTTTCAGTCTGTCCTCATCCACAGTTGTGGAATCCTTGGATCTAGATGGGGCCTTAGGCCTGGCCTCTGCATCCCCATCACCCATGGTTTCTTGGCACCTGGGATTCCTCTCAGTAAGGGGAGTTTCCAAGGAAGCATCCTCACTGTGAGTTATCGTGGTTGAGGTCTTAGCGATGTTATCACTGTCCTCCTGGTCATTTGATGGACCAGCAGTAGTGACAGCCTCTTCCACATCCACTCTGTCATAATTCCTAGAGTGGACCTTCAGGGGAGAAGAACTTGGGTTGGGTGTGTTCGAAGCAAGATCAATCAGTACCTCCGAGATAGTGGCAGTTGGAGAAGGTACATAATCTTGATCAGGTTCCTTAACACTTAAGTTCAGAAGAGATAGGAGTGGCTCAGGGGGTTGCTCTATGGATCCGGGATGTGATCCTGATCCTAATAAAGAGGCTTCCAAGCCTCTCTAGTGTTGTGGCTATCCCTTTTGATATTCTCATCAGAATGTTGGGATTCTGAATGAGGGCTTAGAGATTGGGTTTGGGCCTTGGAGTCAAGAGAAGAAGGAGTTCTCTTGCCCCTTTTTCTGGTATATGTCGTTGCAACCGGGGCCCTGTGTTCCGGTTGAACGATAACATCCAAATCAGGTGTAAGTAATTTTTGTACCTGTGCATCCTTAGTAGTATGCACAGGGGTTCGAATGGTGGAAGCAGATTGTTGTTCAGGATGTGAGGTGGAGGGTGTGGGATCAGTATCAGCTGGGATTGCTGAACTGTCACCCGGGGTACTTTGTATGTTCAGCATTGTAGATAACAATGGAACATTGACCCCTGAGAACTTTTTGGAAATAGTTCTCATGCTTTGAAAAATATTATTTTTATATCCCAACATGATGTAGATTCTTGTAGGTTTGGAAAGTTCTTTTAGTTCTTGATTGAAAACCTCCTGCAAGAATCTTGGGTACATAAAAAATTGTTGCTTTGCACCCTCTTGAAGGTTATATCTCAAACCCTCAAAGATGAGGTGTGCAAAGTTGAAGCCTAGGCCAGTAATCATACCATGGAAGGCGGAGGCAAGTGCGGAGCTCACTTGATGCCATCCACTTCTCTTCTGAGATATGCATTGGAGAAGAGTGTGCCAGAAATACTTCCATGGAGGGCCCATCAGCGCCTTCTCAATTGTATACTCATTTTGATTTCCAGTGTACCCTATGGATACAAAGGTCCTCATGTACTCGTCCTTTGAGTATGAGATGGCTGCTCCCTCATCTTGAAGCTTAAGATGTTTTCGGAGTGTGGCTTCCGAGATGGTGATGTCCTTGCCGTCTACCTTGGCTTTAATTTGGGGAATCCCCTGTTTGGTAGAGTAGACGGCGGTACTCCAGAAATCCTCCATATGAGGGATATATATGGTAGGGTTGGTTGTGAGGGCAAAATGGATCTTTGATCGACATAGGAAGTCGATCATATCATTGAATCCTTCGGATTTCTTTCCCTTTGTTAGGTATGCTGTAAGGTTATGGTATGGGGAGAACTTATCGTCAGGGTTATTGATGTCTGCCATTGTTGTTTGATTTGGAAGGAAGGTTTTAAGGTTTTAAGGATGAAGGGCTTTGAATGTGGTGGGGACTTGAGAGAAGGTGATGTGGGTTTAGGGTGAAATTGAAAGTGAAGAGGTGGTAAGGAAATTTTATTTGTTCTTATAACGGCAGAGGAGGGAAAAAGCAAAATGACTTGTACAGTACAACCTTATTCACCTTTTACTGTTACAGCTGTAATACACCGATGCAGTCATGGTAAAGACTGACGTTAACTTTTACAGCGGGTAAAAGTTAATTTGGACTTAAATTTACCCATCAGCAGCAAACTTGGTTGCTGTGGATGAATAAGCATGTCCGCTGCAAACTTGGTTGCTACGGAAGGTTAAGTCTGTCAGCAGCAAACTCATCTGCTGCTGATGGATTTAATAATCCGCAGCAAGGATGTTGCTGCTGATAGTCTTAAAGTTTTCCGCAGGAAACCTGTTCCTGCTGATAACTTAAAGCAGTCAGTTGCAAATCTTTTGCTGCTGAAGATTAAACCTGTCAGCAGCTGAAGGACAAAAATGCTGCTGACTTATAACTTTTATTTACAACAAAAAGACAAAGCACATTTTAAAATAGAATTTTAGAGATAGATTTTAATCAAAGTTCATCATACCAATGGATTCAACTAAATATCTAAATCTAGCTTCATCAAAAGGTTTTGTAAACAAATCAGCATATTGCTCATTCGTATGAACTTTGGTTAAAATAATCCTCTTTTTCTCAGCTTGATCTTTTATGAAATGATACCTGATGTCAATGTGCTTTGTTTTGGAATGCTGCACTAGATTGTTTGTGATTGATATAGCACTCATGTTGTCAATGTGAATTGGAGTTGCCATGAAAGTCATCCCGTAATCCAGCATTTGATTTTGTATCCAGATGACTTGTGCACAACAACTTGAAGCTGCAATGTATTCTGCTTCAGCTGTAGAAGTTGAAACACATGTTTGCTTCTTGCACTGTCATGAAATCAGTCTCCCTCCCAGAAACTGACATCCACCTGAAGTGGACTTTTTGTCCAAGTTGCATCCCCCATAGTCACTGTCAGTGTATGCATATAGATTAAACATGTCATTTTTAGAGTACCATAGCCCAAGTCTTGAGGCTCCCTTTAGGTATCTAAAGATTCTCTTGACGGCTTGAAGATGTGAAATTTTTGGAGCTGCTTGAAATCTTGCACAGAGACATACTGCAAACATGATATCTGGCCTTGAAGGAGTGAGATACATGAGAGACCCTATCATTGCACGGTACTGATGTTGATCAGTGTTTTGGCCATCTTTGTCTGGAGTCAGCTGATGATGCACTTGCATAGGGGTTCTTGCAGTAGAGCAGTCAGCCATTTTGAATCTTTCCAAAATGCTCTTTACATATTTGGATTGGCTGATGAAGATTCCATTTGGGACCTGTTTGACTTGTACACCCAAAAAGAAATTTAGTTCACCCATTGAACTCATTTCAAACTTTGAGTGCATCAGTATCTCAAAGTCTTTGCACAGCTGTTTCCTTGTTGATCTAAAGATGATATCATCAACATAAATTTGAACTAGTAAGATTTCTCCCCCTTCATCTTTGATAAACAAGGTCTGGTCAATGAGACCTCTTCTGAAGTTGTTCCTTAGTAGATATCCTGACAAGGTTTCATACCAGGCTCTTGGTGCTTGATGTAGGCCATACAAAGCTTTGTCTAGTTTGAACACTTGAGTAGGATGTGCAGGATCTATAAAGCCTGGAGGCTGTTTGACGTATGCTTCCACACTAATCTTCCCATACAGAAAGGCACTTTTTACGTCCATTTGATAGACAGTGAAATTCTTGAATGCAGCATATGACAGGAAGATTCTGATGGCCTCCATCCTGGCAACAGGAGCAAAGACTTCATCATAGTCAATTCCTTCTTCCTGAGTGTAGCCTTGAGCTACAAGTCTGGCTTTGTTCTTGACTACAATGCCTCTCTCGTCTTGCTTGTTTCTGAAAACCCATCGTGTGTCAATAGCATATTTTTCTGGTGGAAGATCAATAAGTTTCCAGGCATACTGTCTCTTGAATTGCAGCAATTCTTCCTGCATTGCCTCAATCCAGCTGTTGTGTTTGAGTGCTTCATCTATCTTCTTGGGTTCCACCTGAGATAGGAAACATGAAAACAAGCATACATTGGCCTCGTGAGATTTGCTTATTGTGAGAACTCCTTGGTGGACTTGGCCAATAATATTTTCATGAGGATGTTCTTTATGGATCCTCTGTGCTGGTTCCACCTCCAGCTGTATCCCTTGCTCCAGATTGCTTGGATTTTGATAAGGGGTCTCTTCATTCATGGTGGAAGAGTCTTCAACATCATTAGCCACATCAATATTTTCAGCAATAGCATCATCAGCATCTACAACATTTACCGAAGAGTCTTCATTTAGATTTTCAGTTTCAGACAGGCTGCTGCTGGTTACATTAGACAGTCTTGTGCCGGCTTCACTTGCCTCAATTGCTTCCACAACTGATGGAGGATTAATTGATGGTCTTCTCAAACTGATAGAAGATTTGGAAAAATCCAGTCTGTAGTCAGTGGATGAAGTGGAGGCAGATGTTTGTGTAGACGTAGACTCCATATTTGAGAAGGTGAGAGGCTCAAATATTTGGGAGAAGGAATCTATGTCAAAGAGCCAGTTTGGACCTTTTCTCTGCTCACAGACAATGTGTTCTCTACATTCCACATTTGCTGATTCTTCCACAATTCTTGTTCTTGAATTGAATACTCTATAGGCCTTTGATTGAGAGGAATAGCCCACAAAATATCCTTCATCAGATTTGGCACCAAACTTAGGAAGAACCCCATATGTGATGAGAATGGTGCATGGACACCCAAAAGGTTTTAGAAACCCAATGTAGGGAACTCTTTGAAACCAAAGTTCATAAGGTGTCTTGTTGAGGGGTTTGACAATGAGAACTCTATTTTACACATAGCAGGCTGTGCTAACTGCTTCTGCCCAGAATGTGAGTGGCAGTTTTGAGTCAGCCAACATAGATCTTGCTGAATCAATTAGAGTTCTGTTTCTCCTTTCAGCAACTCCATTTTGTTGAGGAGTTCTTGGAGCACTGTATTGTCTTTCTATCCCCTTGCTTTCACAAAAACAGTTCAAAGTGTGGTTTTTGAACTCTGTGCCCTGATCACACCTTATGATTTTCACCTTTTGATTGCTTTGATTTTCTACCCTTAGAATGTAGGATTTGAGAATTTCAGCAGTTTCATCTTTAGTTCTCAAGAAGTATACCCAAGAGAATCTGGTGTAGTCATCATTTATCACCAGACAGTATGACTTTTTGCCCATTGACATGACATTTGTAGGACCGAAGAGATCCATATGCAGCAGTTGTAGTGGAGTGTCATTTGTATTCAAGGTCTTGGGCTTGTGAGAACTCTTGTGTTGCTTCCCCTTTAAGCACGCAATGCAATGGTCTTCTAGCTGAAATTCTTTGTCAGGAAGCCCTCTGACAAGATTATTCTTCACCAATTTGTTAATAGTTTTGATATTAACATGGCTTAATCTCCTGTGCCATAGAGCTGATTCATCAACTGAGGCTTTTGATAGAAATTAGGAAACACTCCCAGATGGAGTGACTTTATTCATGTCCAGTACATAGAGATTTTCTTTTCTCTGAGCAGTTAATAAAATGCTTTCTGGAGGAGGTATGGATAAGCCTGGAGATAGTACAAAGCATTCTTTATCTGTGAAGAGCATCCAATGCTTTTGGTCACAGACCTGGGAAACACTCATGAGATTGAAGTCCAATTCTTTGACATAGTTGACCTTATCAATGCTCATTCTTTCGTTGGACACAGTTCCTTGACCAGTAATGGATCCTCCCTTTGAGTCACTCCCAAAAGCAACATATTCTCCATTGAAATGTCTGAAGTTGGAGAGGATGGATCTGTTGCCTGTCATGTGCCTGGAACAACCACTGTCTACCACTCAGGTGTTATTCTTGTGACATGGCTGTCCCTGCACATGATAGATTTCTAATTAGTGGGAGGAACCCAAGAGTCTGCAGACTTGAAAAAGATGGTTGTTAGTTTATCCTTTTCAGTATGTTTGCAGTCAATGGAACCAATGATAATGCTTGGAGATGGTTTGGCTTTCCATTGCTTTGCTGGTGATTTTCTAGTTTTCCTCACATTGTCAGCAGTGGATTTTGCTACTGATGTTTCTGGCTTTTCAACAGTAGATCCTGCTGCTAATAGCTTTGCTGGAGTGGCAGCATTCTTGGCTGCTGAAGGCTTTGCCTTGGATTTTGCCTTATCAGCAGTGGACACTCTTGCTGCTGATGGCTTTGCTCTGGATTTTACCTTATCAGCAGTGGACACTCTTGTTGCTGATGGCTTTGCCTTTGATTTCCTTTTATACATAGTAGACATTTTTGCTGCTGAAGGCTTAACTTTTGTTTTTCCAGACTTTTCAAGATCAGCAGCTGTTTTGTTTACTGCTGATGGTGTAAATCTAGATGAGCAGTTTGCAATCTGGTTGAAGGGATTAAATTTGCATTTGGCAGCAAAGTGGTTGGTTTCACCACAAATGATACAGGTTTGTTGAGGTCTTGACACCTTCACTCTTGGGGGAGATAGAGACTCCCCGAACTTAGTTGCTTTGGCCTCGTAGCTTCTTACCTTCTTGTTTTTGTTTGTCTTTTCAAAGACATGCTGCTTTGAATTTCTTTGGTATTCCAGGTAATGAAAGCAGGTGCTGGCAGTGTGGTTATATCTGCCACACACAAAGCATGATCTCGCCAGTTTGTCTCTTGAAAGGTAGACATAGTCCTTTATTTGGAACAGATCCTTGAAGTTCCATGGATGAGCTTCTTCTAGGGTCTTTTAAACATATGGAACATTTTCCCCAGGCGTATGACATATATCAAACACCTTCCTCTTTGTGCTCGGCTTTGACTGAGGCTTGGGGTTCGTGGATCCTGATGTCTCTCCCTTTTCAATGTTTAGCTTTCTCCCATCTGGAGGATAGCTGATCTTGATCTGTTTGAATGGGACAGGGGCTTGAATAACAGCAGGAACTTCAACTCTATTCAGAGTTGCTTCAGATGGGGCTGTACTGGTTTCATCATTGTCTGAGCAGGTTGACTCAGATTCCGATGAGGTAGTGCAGTCTTCGACGAAAGGTTCATCCGTTGAAGGATCAAGGTTTCGGTTTGCAGTGTCAAGATTTGCAACATTGAAGCTTGGTTCGTGAATGGTAATATAGTCAGCAGGAGGAGGAACAGATTTGTACTGATCATTGTTATACCCAAGTCCAGTCTTTACCTTCTCATGGACTTGAATATCTAAAATTCTTTGTAACTTTTTGGAGGAAAATTCATATTTTTCAACATGAACTTTCTGTTCTGCCAGTTCAGCTCTGGTAGCTTTTAGTTTGACCAGTAGATCATCATTCTGAGTTTCAAGATTAGTTTGTTCGTGTTTTAACAATGAAATCTCTTTCTTAAGGCAGTTAATCTTTTCTTTATAAGTATTTTCAACCTTTTTGAACTCAGATTTCATCTGATGAAACTCTTCATTTTGATCTATAAGGTTTTGGTTATGCTTTCTATAACCCAAAACTTTATTAATACAAGCTTGAGAGCAAAGATGTTCAAATACCTGAGGTGGTATCTCTGCAGTGTCTGCCATAAGAGCTTGGTTGTTGGCAGGTAGCTCTTCATACTGGAAGCTCCAGTCGAAGTCAGAAGTTCCAACAGTTGCATAGGCTGCAGTTTGAACTGGAGGAGTAGCTTGTTGTTGTTGTTGTCTGGGTTGGGCTTGGTGGGTCTGTCTTGACTGAGGAGTAGCTGGATTTGCTCTTGGTGCCTTGCATTCTCTAGCAAAGTGACCCAGTAGGTTACAGTTGTAACATCTTAGTTTGCTTTTATCCAATCCAACTCTGGTGTTGGAGTTGTTGCTTGGAATGGGTCTTCCGGTTCTAAAGTAGAACCTTTTTGCTCTTATAGAGAGCATGACATACGAGTGCTGTATGTCCATTTCTTCTAAGTCATCTGGGTGGAAGCATTCCAGATCCTCCTTGATAAAGGACATGTTGCTTGAGTTTTCCGAAACAAAAGCAATAGAGGTTGAGGTTTGAGGAGGAGCTTCTAGGAGAAATGGTGAGGTGTTTGTTTGAGAGGTTGGAGTTTGTGGATGGGTGACAATGGGAGGATAGTAGTTGCTAGAACTAGGACCTGAGTAGTCGGAGTGAAGCGCATATGAGATGGTGGAGGAAGAAGAGGCTGATTGATGATTGGAGCTCTTTTCCTTGGCTTGAATCATTTCTAATTCATATGTTTTCAGCATGCCAAAGAGCTCTGTCATTTGGAGAGTTTTTAAATTTTTCGTTCTTCTTATAGACACTGTATATAGTGTCCAGCAGCTTGGGAGAGATCTGATAAATTTTTTGAGAATATCTTCATTCTCTAGCTTTACTTTGGATCACTACAGTTCTCCCACCAGGTAAGTGTACCTGTTATACAAAACGGTTAGTGACTCACCTTCCTTCCAGACGAAGTTTTCGTATTGCTGTTTCAGGACGTCCCTTCTGTTTTCTTTGACTTCCTCTGAGCCAGCAAACATCTTCTCAAGAGCCTCTCAGAGCTCCTTAGAAGTTTTGTAACTTCTGAAGTTATGAAAAACTTCATTTGAAAGGCACATTTGGATAGCTCCTAGTGCCTTGAAGTCCACCTCCATCTTCTTTATGTCCTCTTCTGAGTACTTGGAGGGCTCCTTCGGGACTAGTGGTCCTCCAGAATCAGCAGAGGCCATCATGGGAGTGTAGGGTCCATCCCTGATGGATTTCCACATTTCGTACTCCTGATAACAGAAGAAGCTTTGTCGTAGTCTTCCCCAGATACCAATCTTGGTGGTCGGTTGATGCTGCCGATGTCTTCAAATCCATTGCTCTGTGCCATCTTTGTTTTTGTGATTTTGGGTGACTTGATTAAAGAGATAGTTTAGAATAGAACCAGAAGTGATTAAACAAGTGTGAGTTTGTTTAATCTGAGCCAAAGCTCTGATACCACTTGTAGGATCGTGAAAGTACAAGATGGTTATGTTCTTAGTTGAAATTGGCGGAAACAATAGCAACTACACAAGTATAATCAAGTAAACAGAAAGAATACTAATAAGAACACTGTTGTATTAAGCTTTTGTGAATAAACGATTACAAATGAAAACTCTATTTAGAAGCACACATACAATGAAGTGTTTACACAATATTTATACTAACTTAGAATCAAGACAGACCCTTGATTCTAAGGATCAGATCTAACACAGACCGTTGATCTTTTGTATAAAGCTAACAATACAAGTTTAGTCTAAGCTAGCTAAGTTTATTGAAGCGTCTTCTTTATGCATCATTACTTGCATGCTTGGAGAAGAGCATTGTTGTCCGTCATTGGTTGCACCATTGAGGTTCCTTCTGCTTTGAGTGTGTCAGTAGCTTTTGTAGAAAGTTGTCAGTGACGCTTGGCATGGATAGTCAGCTGCAACGATTTATCTTCAAGGCACAAGGCTGTCAGCAGCAAGAATGAAGATCAGCAGTAGAGTTGTTGATCGGCAGCAAGATGTGACCATCCAAAGCTGTTGATGATTTGCCTATCAGCAGCATAAAGTGTTGATGCTGCTGAGAAGCCTATCCGCAGCAACTCTGGTCTTCAGCAGATAAGGCTATCCGCATCAGATTTGTTCTTCAGCAGAAGAACAAGTATCCGCAGCAGATAAGCTTATCCGCAGCAGTTTGTTGGTCAGCAGCAAACTCTGAGATCAGCAGCATTTGTACTTAGAGAATATTGTAGTCATCAGTCTTTATTTCTACATAGCTTTATGTTTCTTTTCTATTAACATTATTTTTATCGTTGCGTCTACGTTTTCGTTTAAATTTTCTTAACGATTGGCCCGACACCGTTTTCTATGATAACTTTCGTTCGTTAGGTTCTATTAAATAAGGTTTTGTCAACGTTCTGGTTTAAATTTTATTGAAGACGGCGTTGTATTCAAATTCGAGTGTTTTTTGGTATCGTACACTGTAACGAGTCTGTAATTCGATGTAAGTTTTATCTACGCAAACGAGTCAAACCAATAACGACCAGACTACCGCCGCGAAACGCGAGAGGTAAAAACTAGTTTATACTACAACCAAAACATAGCTATTTGATGACTTTCTCTTACTAACTTTTAATTTTAACATATTTGATGATCAATGATAGTGTAAATATAGGATTTTAATAATCATATCTTTTATCAATTGTCCAATAATAATCTCAACTGAAAATTTTCTTACCACCAGTCTCTACTTTCAAACTAATTTTTTTCCATTGGACCCTCTGTTAAAAAAAACTTAACGGCATTAGATTTTATATAACATGGACATCTGCAAACCGCCGGAAAGTCGAGCCAAGCTAGCAATGGTCTCGTTGTGGGTTTTGAAATTGGCCATGGTGGTGTTTAACTGTTCTCGTAAAACACCATCGTTGTCTCTTGTTGGACTTTCCGGAAAAAAACGAGACCAGTTAAACACCACCAGAGCCAATTTCAAAACCCACAACGAGACCACTGCTAGCTTGACACGACTTTCCGGCGGTTTGCAGATGTCCACGTCATATAAAATCTAACGACGTTAAGTTTTTTTTAATGGGGATCCAATGTAAGAAAATTGTTTGAAACTAGGAAACGATGGTAAGAATTTTATCAGTTGAGATTATTATTTGGCAATTGGTAAAAGTTGGGATGATTCAAATCCAATAATCCAAATATAAATATCAAAATAAATTTTTTTTTCTTTTTTTCTTTTTTTCATAGGTAGCTAGAAGGAAACAGAGTTTCAATCATTGATCCAAAAAAATCCAACACGTCTCTGTGTAGTCTCCTATATAAATCCCACTTTCACATGCTTCTCATCCCACATTCAAAGCATTTACTTTTACATTAAACTCCCATCAATTCTCACTTCTAGCTAGCAATGACAAAGATGTTTGTTAAGGTGTCATGCGTGGTGGTGTTGTTGGTGGCGTTGCTAACGGTGACTGTGCCGGAGGTGGAGGCGGTGACATGTGGTCAGGTTGTGGGTGCTGTGGCACCATGCCTTGGGTACCTAAGGAACGGTGGGAACCCGCCACCGGTTTGTTGTAACGGGATTAGAGGGCTTAGGAATCAGGCAAGAACAACGGCTGACCGTAAGGCCATTTGTAATTGTTTGAAGAGTGCTTCTTCGTCTTACCGCGGCGTTAGCGGGAATTATGCCGCCAGTCTCCCCGGAAAATGTGGTGTTAACTTGCCGTACAAGATCAGCCCCTCCACAGACTGCAACAGGTATATGTGTATAACGTAACATGTTTTATACAACAAATACATTCATATATTTAAAAACATACAAAAATAAAATATTTTTTCATATTTACTAAAGTATGCTCATGTGAGTTTTTTTTTATAGTGGATGGTGCTTATATTTTTATATAAAAGTTATCAATAAAGTTGTTTCTTTATAGAAAAGGTACTTTGAGATTATTTCTTTTGTACTTTTTAGTCATTAAAGTTTATATAAATCAATTTTCGTAAATTACTTGATTTTTACACCATTTCTTTTAACAAATTAGTTTTTTGATTTTTGTAATATTTGTTATTATTTTTTATATCTCCCTGTATAATTTTCTAATTAATTCTTATTAATTTTCTTTGACAGGATCCAGTGAGGATGAGATGTTGAAAAAAATAAAAGTTAGGCCGTGATACATATTATGGCACGTCAATAAAGTCATAGTTCTCCACTTATGAACTAAGACCAAAAACTAATCTCTATAATTTGATGTATTTGTAACTTATTAGCCATGATTTGAATCTTTGAAGTGTTGTACCATCCGATATGAAATAACTAAATATTTGAGTAATTAATAAATTATAATGAATAAAGCTTCAATTTTAAATTGTGATGCCACTTTGCTTCCAATTACATACTTGGGATTGATATAATTTGGATATTCTCACACTCATGAACCTGGAATTACGTAGCTTAATAAGGGATTTAGGATTAGGAACAAGTTATTTTGGGTAGCCCGGTTGGGATCAAATAATAGAGGCTCCTTGAAAACAAGTTATTTATCCCAAGGAAAAAAAAAGCTAAAAAATAAAAAATGAAAAACTATAATTATCCGTCAATAATCCATTGATAATTACCGAGAAATCGTAGACGGATAATCTAAACCAGATAAGGAAAACTTTCACCAATTGCTTACCAAGGAATCACTACATGAGAGAGACACATTTAAGGAGTTGCCATATCAAATGTATATCCTTGAAAGTTCAAAGAAAATAGACATTCATCTTTTTTACTTAAAAAAATTACTTTATAAGATTATTCATAGTAAGTGAAATATAACTTAAAGTTGGTCATATATTTTTTCTTCTACCGACTACAACTATAAGATTCAGCTGTTATGTTGGTAATCAAGAACAAAGATTTTACAAGCTATACTTCTGATGATTGAAACTTTCGGTACATTGTCCTTGTTCTTGACATATATCATCGGCCTTACACATAACATCATACGACACATCATTTTGATACAAACGACACAACCTTTTAACCCTAATTCAGTTTCTAACTTTGGTTTATACGCACACAGCCCTTGACTTTTATACAAATACATAAATACTCTAAACATACTTTCTAAAAATGACTAAGAGACCACTACTAAAATGCTGAAAAATTCGCGACAACAGATTTCGTCAGAATTTTGTTTGAATTGGCTGTTAGCTAGAGTTCGACCAGAGGACATTGGAGCATGTCTAAGGACTGATCTTGGAGGGTTTGGAGCATAAAAAAAGATATCTTGAAGCTCAGAGTGAAGATCCATCACGTGGTTAACGTTTAATCAAGTTAGTCGTCTAAGTTTGTTATTCGTCTTTTGTTTCCCTTTGATTTCTGAGATGTTTGCTACCGAGTTTGTTACGTTATTCATTATGATTGGCTAAACCTTTGCAATCATCTAGGTTTAGATGAATCTTTACTTTGTTTGACTCTATGTTTTGACTTTTACTTATGTTTTGATGATTTTAGTGAAGTTATGCATTTTGGGATTGATTAGTGTTATCTTTTGGTTATATTAGCCGGTTTATAATCCAAGGCTTGAATCCCTAACATGTAATAGACAAATCACGGTCGTAATTGGCATTGTGTGTACTACTTGGGGATTAGATCAAAATAAAATGGTCTAGGAACTTGTTAGGGTTTTCTTGGTTCATCTGATTATAGATTGTAAATCACCGGTGCGCTTATCTACTCGATTGTTAATCAATAAACTCTAAATCATAAGTTGGTTGAAACTAAAACTTGCTTCACAGTTCTAGGGTATTAGTGTGTCTGCAATTTATGTGGATTTAAGGTGAGGTCAAATTATTTGAAGAAGGATAAGGTTCAGGTAGAAAATATCAACTAGAAATCCTGTAGTAGGTTGAAAGCCGTGCAGGTACTGGGGTATTTAGGAGTAGGTTCGTTTGCCGTTAAAAAAAAAAAAAAAAACTAAAAATCCTTTAATTGTGGTTTTGAAGCCCAGTGCAATTTTTAAAATATTTAAAATTCAAGTACCTTAATTCATGTTGGGCCGGTACAGTTTTGGAGTTATAGTTGGGCCACGGTTGATTTTTAAATCAGACTGGGCCTCTTGTTAATCTCGGATTTTGACTTTTAGTTTGTTGAATTTACTATCAAAGTTGGGTGACAGATTTAATAAATTTAGTCTCATGAAACAATGGCTAAATTGACTGAATTGAAATTTGATAAAATTTGGGCTTCTAAGACCAACGTGCATATAAGTTCCACAAAAATATTTTAAATTTTCTATAACTAATTCATGGTAACAAAAATACTCATGCTACTTATGCTCTAATAGATATATCTTAGGTTAAAGTTATTTTATGATCAATGGTTGGTAGCCAAATCAAGTTGTGATAATCTGAAATCTCAAAACATCTTAAGGAAGATTGGTTCTTGTTGTGACTTCTTGAGTGTGGAAACCACTATCTTCGTACTAAGATAACCAAAACATGATAAAGTATCACTAGGCATTTAAAGAAATAGTTGTGCTTAAGTTCAAAGCGGACACGAAATATTGGCAATCTCTTTTACTAAGGTGTTCAGAGTTCAAAGTTGCAGTGTGAATTAGGATCTGAGCCTGGTATGATCTCAAAAAGATTAGAAGTTGTTGAATATTACAAAAATATGTTCCTCTTTGTTTCTTAGAATCTTGTACAATATGTTATTTGATTTTCTCTTTACATTGTTTCAATTTGTTTTTGAAAGTTTTTCATATTAAATTGGTTTTTGAGATATTCAAATTATTACAATACACATAAATACGGTTTTGTTTGTAGTCTTGCAATTGTCTAACAGGAATTTGGAGTTATGTTTGTACTGTGAATAGATTTTTGCCGGAAAAAGCATGACGAAGCAATATTCCCGAAGCTTGTCGGCAGCATCAATAGCTAGCTTCAACTGGAAAGTATCAAGTTCGTTAAGCTCACGAAGAACAAGTTCCTCAAACGTTCAGAAGATAACGAGCTAGGAAACCTCCTCTTATATATTTTGACTCACTCAAACGTTCAGAAGATAAATCCTCCTTTACCTGATGACATTTTAAAGGAAGCAGTACCAGGAAATATACGACGAGCAGAGCAATTTTTGTCTGTTTTACGCAGACTGGTGCAGTACTTAAAAGGGCGTTTGGAAACAGAGAATGTTGAAAAAGAAGGCCCACTTATGTTTGTTAATGCTGTGAATTTGGGATTGACCAAAAAATGCTGAAATTTTGCTATAATCGTTAATAACTGATACTGATGAATTTTTGCACATTCAAACCATAGGTGAATTTGCAACACTTGTGGGGACATAGACCAGAGGTTTTTCAATCATAGTTGAACCTTATGATGAGAGAATGCTTTATATTCTTAATCCAGTTTTGCAAGTATCTTATATTGACTTCCTTTTCCAGTGGTTTTTTCATTTACAACATTAAAAATTGAACTTTGTGAAAGCATACAGGCTTTTATGTGGGTTATATCATCCTTTTTTTTAAATTACAAATTTGTTTGCTGGGAATTATATATTGTTATAGGTACTGCATATATGTGGTACTCCTCAAAAACCTAAACCCTTACCCCACCTATATATAGAGGTGATGATCATTTGTTAACTTGTAAATCAAAAAACCATATTCTGACCACACATTTAATTTCATTATATTTTTATCAAATCTTCAAAAGTCAAACACTATATTAAATATAATAAATATGTGGCAAGTATTTGGTTTTTTGGTTTACACACTTAAAAGTGGTTTACATTTGATCCTTTTCCTATATATATATATATATATATATATATATATATATATATATATATATATATATATAATATACTAGTTTAGATCCCGTGTATACACACGGGGTGAAAATATCATTATATAAAATTTTTAAATCTTTATGTATATATTTTACATGTGTAAAATTATATTACAAATACCAACGATAGAAAACAAATTCAAAATATATGAAAAATAATATATAATTGAGTTTCAAAAATACGTTAATTACTATTTAATATAATTTAACTTTCATTTACTATTTGATTGAAAACAAAAGTTAAATAATTAAATTTAAAAGTTTCTTATAATAAGGGTTAATTTAAAATAAATGTCTTTTATTAGTATACTTAGTATTTTCTTTATACATATATTATTATTAAAAGATGAAAGTGCATTAAATAAGAGAAAGAAGCGAGAAAAAATTGTAAGAATTAATATGAAGCGACACGTGTAATAAATTTTTATTTATTTATTATATGTATATAATATATAGGGTATGAATCAATTTTAAACCACTTATTTAAAAACTAAAAAACCAAATTTCGTTCTTTGATTAAAAACCCATCATGTTGATGAATAGTTTAGAGTTTAGGGTTTAGGGTTAAGAGTTCTTATTAAATCACCTTTAAAAAATCCATCTTCATCTAAAATACAATATTTTAGTCCCTGTAAGGGTATTTCCGTAAATTTGTATTGCTCAAGACTAAGCAATCATTTCAATCACAACTCCCCAAGCCACCATCACCATTTATAGTCACCATTTTTCTTCAATATTAGCATAATCACTTCTTTTTTCGCTTGAAGAAAGATTTCTCCATCGTCGCTTGAAGAAAATCGTTGATGAAAAAGAGGTTGAAGAACGCAGAAATCGAAGGTTAGTAAAGAAAATAACATTGAAAAAAGGGATCGAAAATAAGATCTTTAACCGAAAACATTCGAAACGAGATTTTTTATCTGAAGAGGCATTAAAAAAAATGGGATTTTAAAAGGTTATAGAAGCCCAAAATAGTTCCATCGTACTCTGTTTTTGGGATTTGAAAAAATGGGACTTGAAAAGGTTAAAAAAATCGATTATTTGCTAAACTGCCCCTAATTTTATTTTTTTTACTCTTTGGAACATGTGACTACATTAATGCACTTTTTAAGAATTGTTAGATTTAAGAACATTATGACATGTTGGTGTTTGGCATTTAAGATGATACATATGTAATATTATATTACAATTCAGTAATATATGATGTTATATATGTATAATTATCACTAATATTTATTATTGTAATACATGTAAGGATTTGTAAGCTGTAGTGTAATGATAGATAAATAAAATGTCCATATTACCATTTATGTAATATCATATTACATTAATGTAATATGCTATTACATATATGTAATATATTGTTTTGTTAAGCTATAGTGTAATATGCTGTTATATATATATAAAACTGAATACACTAATTTTTTTTACATCTCTTTTAAACCTGAAAGCACAATCTTTGAAAATCATTAAAAAAGGGTCGAAATCATTAAAAAGCCTAAATTTCTCTAATTTTTATACTTCCTTTAAACCTAAAAACACATTGTTTAGAAAATCGTTCAAAAAAGAGGGTTGAAATCATTATAAAATCCCCTACATTGTTCAATGTAAAAATTAAAAAAAAATGATTTTTTTCTTTAAAAACCGATTACATATACATATTCGATTATGTTTGCATTTTTTTTTGTTAAAAATACCCCTAAAAAACTTTGTTACTGGGCATTTTTTACATTATTTATGAATTTGAAACGATTACTTGCATGTAATCGGTTAACTTTGCGTTATTATTATTATTATTATTGATGTAGGGTTTAATAACCCGTGTTTATATGTCGTGTTGTGTGCGTTTTAGTTAGTTTGTATGTATCTTTGTGCGGTTTTATATGTGTTTGTGGTTGTGTCTACCTCCTAGGTTTTATGTGCTAAATGAGCGGGAAACGGAAGCGAAGCAGTGGACTCGAAGCACAAGAATTGAAAAAAGTCAAAAAGTCAAATTGCTGATATTTCTGGTCTTCGCGGTACGCGAAGACCCGGGGACGAATCTTCGCGGTACGCGAAGACCCGGGGAAGAATCTTCGCGGTACGCGAAGAAGTCTAGAGGCGCGCCCGACTTTTTTGTCCCTCGCGGTACGCGAGGGACTTGGCCACCTGCTTCGCGGTACGCGAGAAACTGGTTTTACAGGAAAAATTAACCTAAATCAGGTTTTCACCATGAGCAGCCACCATTCCGATCTATTCCCGATTCCAGCCGTTCCAGAGCTAAAAGAAGGCGATTTCTACCATACTTGGGTCGATTGTTCTTAATATTTCATGATTGTAAGTCCTAGTACACTAGTTTTGATTGTTGTTATCAGTATGAGTGGTTAAATTTCTTGTAGTCATCTTTGTGTCTAAGGTTTTGTAGACATTTGTGAACTCTTGAATTGATTTTTTTTGAATTGTTGTTCAAGTCTCAATAGTCTTGGGTTTCTTTACATCGGGGACAACTTGGGGGTTGGATTATATAGTTGGTTTATCATTGATGGTTGTATGAGAATAAGTTTTATTCACAACGGGTTTTCATATTATCACTGAATTCAATTGAACCGTATGATTATGTCTATGTAATTGCTTGCTGATTATCTTGAAGGAACTTGTGTTTGCATAAATGAACCCCGAAGAGGATTACCTTTCTCAGTAGTGTTTTAAACCCAAATCCAAATCAGTTGTTATTGTTTTCTGTCTTTGAATATTGTAACAAAGTAACTCTTTCCACATACTTCTTGTGGATACGATACTCTACTTACTTTTACTAATTAAGATGTTTAAGTATTGTTTTTATTAACCAAACGACATCGATCAAAATGGCGACGTTGCCGGGGAGTTAATGCGCTTAGTGTTAATTTGTTATTGTTTGCTACGTCTTACCAAAAATCAAAATTCTTGTTTACTTTTCTTGTCTTATTTTATTTTGTTTTGTTTAGTGTTACACGGGTTTTCTTGATTGTGTTGTGGAGGTGATTTATCAGTTATTTGCATCATACAAGATACTCCAACAAATCCTCCCCATTGCTTTTTGATCCATAGATTGAGAAGACTGCTAGGCAAAACAGGGTTCTACATAGAACTAACCGGGTTGTGTCATCTCCAACCAGCATGGAAAATAAACCGGATCATGGGAAGCAATCTGATCTGCCTCCTGCAGGTCAGTTACCACCAGAGCAGCAAGCCACCTCAGGCATGTTCTCATCATCTGTTCCTCCACTTAGAACAGATGAGAACCTCAACCAATCCACTAGCCAAATCCCACCATTACCAAACTTTGGTCATTCCCTACCACAAGTAAGCCAAATCCTTTGAGTTTAAGCCCGAATCTCATTATTCTTCACCATATGTGAGAATAGTGACAGATCCCCTACCATCACCAACTTCACAACCCCCGATGACAAAACCTTCCATATTCCATTCCACACCCCCACCGGGTTTTCATCCATACAATTTAGGGTTAGATTATGAGGAAGAGACAAATGGGTATGAAGATGAGTTTGGGGAGTATGAGGATGATACTCATGAGTTAAACAGAAGGGATAGACAGAGGCCAAGACCACTAGTGTACAGGAGACAAGATACATGTGTTCGGTTTGAAAGGCCGAATGAGCATCAGTTTGATCACAGGTTGCCACAGCAACCACCTTAGCATGATATTCCTGCACAGATCCCACCACAACAACAGCCTGTGAACAAGCCAAGAAGATCGGGTCCTCGGAATGCCATTCCTCCTGCTGACAATCCGTAAGACATTCCAAGGAGACATGACAGGGGTCCTGTTAGAGGGACTGAGAGCCATTTCAGGCCATCCATTGCTTATAATCCCTCTCCAGTTGTCATTCCACAACAACATGGAAGGTCATTTGAAGTTCGCTCTCAGGCAATTCAGAGTTTGCCTAAGTATCATGGTCGGGGAACTGAAGAGCCATACTTGCATCTGAGTGCTTATTATGCCATGTGCAACACCATTGGGGGACAATGATTCACACCTGATGATGTGAAATTGGTGTTATTCCAATTCATCCTAGAAGACAAGGCTCAACAGTTTCATTCTTTGCCTTCTGCTTCTATCTACACTAGGGGTGATATGCAACAACAGTTCTTGGATGAGTTCTACACCAATCAGAGAACTAGTGATGCTAGGAAGAATATCAGGAACTTCCAACAACAATCTGGGGAGCTGTTTCATGAAGCCTTCCTTAGGTTCAAGATGTTGATTAAGAACTGCCCCCACCACGATTTGCAAATGTGGGAGATACTAAATGCCTTCTATGAGGGTTTGATATATGATGATTCCTGAGACCTAAACTCTATTTCTAATGGTACCTTTGGTACAAATTATGTGGATGTGGACCGGGATTACTTGGAGAGGATGGCAGTGACATCCAAGAGGAAAGCCCAATCTTCAAGGCGGGCTAGACATTCGGTGATTAGAGCAGTTGATAGCCCTAGTGTTAAGGCAAGCAAGTTAGAGAAGCTAGAGAACCAGGTTGCAAACATGAGCACGGGGGGCCAACCGTATGAGGTATGTGATCAGTGTGGAGAGTTGAGGCATAATGGTAATACTTGTACAGGTACCTTTGAAGATGTGAATTATATGCAAGGGGGTGGTCGAAACTATGATATAAACTCCAACAAGTACCACCTGAGCCTTAGAAATCATCCCAACTTTCATTATGGGGATGCCTCAAATCAAGATAACCCCAATTTTCAAGGTAGTGGTCAAAGAGCTCAACAACCATTCCCACCCCGAAACCAAAACTACAGTCAAAACAATAACCAACAGGGGTATCAAAGTGGGAATGAGCAAGGAGGATCATCTGGATCCTCCAATCAGAGCAGTGAGGGTGAAGTGTTGGATCTCTTGAAGTTTATCCAACAAGACTTGCAAAAGAAGAGCCAAGCCGATGATGTGCATGATAAAGCCTTCCAAGTCATGACTATTCAAATGGGGTAATTTTCCACTGAAATAGCTGAGTTGAAGAAGAGTAGTGGAAAGCTTCCAAGCGATACTGTGACCAACCCATCTCATCACACTTCGAGGAACAGGAACATGAAGAACATCCACGTGGGCAAGGTTATTACTCTCCGAAGTGGTAAGGTTTATGATAACAAGGTTGCACCATCACCACCTTTTGTTGATGGTGTGGTGGAGGACATTGATGAGCATGATGTCAGTGATGATGAACCCGAATCGATTCCAGTTACACGGGTTGCTTTTCCAAAAGAACCACCTTTTCCTAAAACATCATCTACTGTTGATAATGGGGGAGTGGTGCCTCAAAGGGTGCCATTCCCTGCTTCTTTAGTGAATGAAGGTAAACAGGTGGCAATCAAGAAGTGAGGTCCTCAACAAGAGGAAATCTGGGAACTCTTCAAACAGGTGAAAATTAATATACCGCTTCTTGATGCAATTAAACAGATACCAATCTATGCTAAGTATTTGAAAGACTTGTGCACTCAGAAAAGGCATCACAAAATTCCTGAAAAGCTTGATCTGAATGCACGAGTCAGTGCAATTTTGACTGATTCTCTTCCACCTAAACTCCAAGATCTAGGAGTGCCCATAATTTCTATACAAGCGGGTCATTTCAAAATGATCAAGGCGTTGTTGGATCTTGGAGCAAGTGTGACCATCATTCCTGGGAGTTTGTATGACCAATATGACTTTGGTCATCTACGTTGAGCCAATACCACAGTGGTGTTGGCGGATTTGACCCCTAAACTTCCAAGAGGGATGGTTCGTGATGTGATAGTGAAAGTGGATCAATTCTACTATTCGGTTGATTTCTTGGTTCTTGACTACGTGCAATCTGAAAAGGTCACTGAACCAACTGTCATTTTGGGTCGACCCTTCTTAGCCACATCCCACTCTTTGATTGACTATCGCTTAGGCACAGTTGATATGACATTTGGCAATAGAAGGGTCCGTTTAAATATCTTTTCAAATGAATCTAACCCTCTGCCAAGTGATGAATGCTTTATGGTAGACATCATTGAAGGATGCTATCCTCATTCTGAGGATGACTCCATAGAGGAGTGTTTTGTTTGTGACATGGTTGAACAGGAACTGGAGCTTGATTTGAATGAGGAAGAAAAGCTTGCTGAAGCTCTAGCTGTGAAGGATGGTAGACCTCCATGGACACATAATGTGGAGAGTCTACCCATTGAAATTGACTCAGGGCTACAACCATCACTTGTAAGCCCCCCAAAGGTAGAGTTGAAGGACCTCCCCAAAAACATAAAGTATGCATTTCTGGAGGAGGGTGAGACTCTACCTGTCATCATTGCATCCAACCTGGATGAAGAGCAGGATGAGGCACTACTGAAGGTGCTTCAAGATCACAAAGCTGCAATTGGTTGGACCATTGCTGATTTGAAGGGTGTTAGTCCCTCCATTGTGATGCACAAGATCATCACAGACACGGATGCAAGACCTTCACGGGATACACAACGCCGTCTCAACCCAAACATGCGTGAGGTTGTCAAGAAGGAGGTTTTGAAGTGGTTGGACGTCGGGATCATCTATCCCATTTCTGACAGTCCAAGGGTGAGTCTAACCCAAACAGTGCCCAAGATAGCAGGTATTCAGGTAATAACAGGTGATGATGGTGAGCAAATCGCCACTTGGCCGGTAACCGGGTGGCGTGTGTGTATTGATTACATGAAACTGAATGCTGCCACCTCAAAGGATCACTTCCCTTTGCCATTTATTGACCAAATCATAGAGAAGTTACCAGGTCAGAAGTTTTACTGCTTTCTAGATGGTTACTCAGGTTATAACCAAATAGCCATCCATCCTGATGATTAGGAAAAGACCACCTTCACATGCCGTTATGGTACCTTTGCCTTTAGGCGGATGCCATTTGGGTTGTGCAACGCCCCGACCACCTTTCAAAGGTGTATGATGAGTATTTTCTCGGACATGGTTGGGGAGTCACAGAGGTCTTTATGGATGACTTTTCAGTTTTTGGCTCATCGTTTGAATTGTGTTTAAATGAATTATCTAAAGTTTTGCAACGATGTGTAGAAACTAATTTGGTCTTAAGTTGAGAAAATAGCCATTTCATGGTTCAAGAGGGTATTGTATTGGGTCATGTTGTGTGAAGTCAGGGGATTGAGGTAGACAAAGCAAAAAATTAGTGTTATTTCAACATTACCTCCCCTGATGAATGTCAAGGGTGTGCGCTCTTTTCTAGGGCATGTTGGGTTCTACCATAGGTTTATTAAGAGATTTAGTGTCATCACCAAGCCTTTATGTAACTTACTTCTCAAAGATGTGCCTTTTGAATTTGATAAAAAAATGTTTAGATGCTTTTCATGTTTTAAAAGATCAATTGGTACAAGCCCCAATTTTGCAATCACCCGATTGGAATCTTCCTTTTGAAATAATGTGTGATGCGAGTGATTATGCAGTTGGGACTGTTTTGGGTCAAAAGGTTGACAAAAGACCCGTTGTCATTTATTATGCAAGCAAGACCATCTCTGGTGCTCAATTGAATTATACCACAACAGATAAGGAGTTGATTGTAGTTGTCTATGCCTTAGACAAATTCCGGTCTTATATTTGGGGTAGCAAAGTAATTGTGTATTCTGATCATGCAGCTATCCGATATTTGATGGCAAAGAAGGATGCCAAGCCTAGGTTAATCAGGTGGGTCCTTTTATTGCAGGAATTTGATCTAGAGATCCGGGACAAGAAATGATGTGAAAGTTTTGTGGCTAACCATCTGTCACGGATTCAAAGGGAAGAGGAGGATGTCATTCCTGAGATTAATGAACGGTTCCCTGATGAGTGTTTAATGTCTATTTCATCTTCTGACCCTTGGTATGCAGGTATTGCTAACTATTTAGTTACAGGTACTATTCCTGAAGACTGGACCAAGAAGAAAAAGAACAAATTCCTGACAAAGGTCAACCAGTACATCTGGGATGAACCGGATTTGTTCAAGGTGGGAGCTGACCAACTCATCAGGCGTTGTATTCCTGAATCTGAGATCCCGACAGTGTTGGAGCTTGCACATGCATCTGCGTGTGGTGACCATTTTAGTGGCCAGAAAACAAGGCATAGGATCTTATCTTGCGGGTTATTTTAGCCCACTATCTTTAAGGATGCCTTTGAATTTGCTAGAACATGTACAAATTGCCAAAAGATGGGTAGTATCACAAAGAGGAATGAGATGCCCATGCAACCAATCCTCGTTGCTGATATTTTTGATGTTTGGGGGATTGATTTCATGGGCCCATTCCCAAATTCTTTTGGAAATTTGTACATCTTGGTGTCCGTTGACTATGTGTCAAAATGGGTCGAAGCAATTTCCACCAAGACCAATGACCATAGTGTGGTTTGCAAGTTTGTGCAGTCTAACATTTTTTCTAGATTTGGGCTCCCCCGTGTGATCATAGGTGATGGGGGATCTCATTTTAAGAACTTTCATTTTGGTAAACTTTTGAAACGCTATGGTGTAGACCACCGGATTGCCACACCTTACCATCCACAAACAAGTGGACAAGTGGAAGTGTTCAATAGGCAAATCAAAGAAATTTGCAGAAAACCAGTACGGTCTGACCGCAAGGATTGGCCAAACAAACTAAATGATGCCTAGTGGGCATACCGTACTGTATACAAAACACCTATTGGCACTACTCCATACCGGTTGGTCTATGGGAAGGGATGTCACTTACCTGTTGAGTTCGCTCATCGAGCATTATGGGCTATTAAAAATGTTAATATTGATTATGATGCTGCAGGTAAGCAAAGACAATTGTGCTTGAGTGAGTTGGAAGAATTAAGGGATGATGCATACGAGAGTGCCTCGACCTACAAAGATAAGATGAAGAAGGTACACGATGCAAATATCCGGTTGAAAAGCTTTGCAATTGGGCAAAAGGTGTGGTTATTCATCTCTAGGTTGAAACTCTTCCCTGGTAAGTTAAAAAGTATGTGGACATGTCCTTACTTGGTGACCAAGATGGGTCACTCAGGTGATGTTGAGATTGAGGACTTTGAGGACCATTTGAGGTAAATAGTGAATGGCCATCATTTGAAGCCGTAGTTAGAGCCTAATGACATCAATGGTCCGAACAAGCAAGTGGAGGTGTTGTTCTTGAGCATTCTCGAAGAGGGAGACACGTAACTAATCTCAGGTACACCGCGTCTGGCTGAAGACGTTAAACTTAGCTCTCTTAGGAGGCAACCTAAGTTTTCAATTGTCTAAGTTTTGTTAATGTTTGAACGTTGTGGGTGTGTTCCCTAGAAACCATCACGAGACTAAACTTGTTCACTCGGGCTACCGAGGGGTTTAAATGGCTTGGTGCATATGCTAAATGCACCCGTGATGCCTACGAAAGTGAGTTAGGATTTTACTGCTTTAATTCGTTGTTTGTTGTGCATTTGACCAAGTGTGGGGAAACATTTGAAGTGCTTTGGGCTCATGTATGTGCCATTGAGGGCAATACACAAGTTCTTGTGGGGGGGGGGGTAGGGAACCATTTGTTGAATTTTGTAAATTTTGATGTTTTCGGTATGTTTTCATAGTTTTTCCAAGTTTTGTAGCTTTTCGTGTCGATTTTGGCAAGGAAAATGGCGGGGAATCACGTTCCAGGTATGTAAGTACTTAAATAAAGTGTTGGAACAATTTTTGGAGAAATTGGAAAATTTTGAGATTTTGAGGATTGAAAATTTTTCTAAGGCAAAATCTCATTTTTGCAACTTATCTTTCTGTCACCAGCCCCTCCTCGCGGTACGCGAGGCTCCGTGGCCAGCTCTTCGCGGTACGCTAGAGCTTTGGTCATCCGGCAGCCTTTCCAGGTCTTCGTCTTTCGCGGTACAGGAAGATTTGGTTGTTCGGTAGTGATGCTTATCCCTCGCGGTACGCGAGGGACCAGTCCCATTTCCTCGCGACACGCAAAATCCAAAAAAAAATTGTTCTTATCTTTGTGAGTTCGTCGTGTCTTTTATTTTTATTTGCGTCCTGTATTTGAGTCGATATGATGCTCTTGGGTGTTGCTTGAGCTTATTTCTGCAGATTTGGAATTAATTTCCCGTACTCAATCTCCATTCGGGTGACGATTTCCAACTCCCACTTGATTCTTGCACAAGGCTTCCCGTTTGCATCTGTGGAGCATGATTGCGAATGAAATGCTATACGATCGCATATCCAGCTAAGTTATTTAATTTTGTATGTGTCTTTTAGTGTTTGTTTCTCTTCCTACATTGAGGGCAATGTAGTGTTTATCTGTGGGGAGGGAGACTGTCGTCTAAGTTGTCATTGAGTTTGTATAGTTAAAAATTAAAAAAAAATTCAAAAATGTCATTGGATTAGAATCTGTGCAGTTAATTGGAAAATAATAGGTACAATTGGAACTATGCTTGTGTGTGATTAAATTGAGTAATAGATAGAAAACACGTCTAATTTGTAATGTTTTGGTAGGCCCAACCGATCTAAAGAGTTTAAATATCCTGATAGTATATCTAGGTTTAATTGATAATTAATTCAAGATGTCTTGTGGGTTCTCATCTTAGGGGTGTCAGTAAGGTCGAAAATGTCAATATAGGGTGATAGATACCACTGTAAGCAAAAGTTTATTAGTTTTTAAAATTACTTGGCACGTCACTTTCTTTTATGAAAATAATCCAAAAGTTGATGGCGCCCGCATCCATTATCCATCTTGTATGAGCTTAATTAAATCTATTGAAAGCTTGAGTTTCGTCTACGTTTTTCCCTTCGTGATGGTGACTTGGAGGATACACCCATGGGCGGGACTTAAGTGATCAATATTGGATTACTAAGTTAGGATTATGTGTTTCCCTTCGGGATGGTGACTTGAAGGATACACCCCTATTCCGAAACTTATGAATTTGATTTCTTAAGAACTGCAGCCTACGTGTCATATATCGTGTTCCAGCGTGATTGAAACACCACTAGGTTAGGTTCATTCATAAAATATTAATAAAAGCTTAAAAACATCCACCCATCGATCCATAATTCCAAAATTTTCAAAAACTTGTAAATTGGTGTTTATAGTGGTGGGAAATCTATATGGTTTAACCCGTGCCTAAACATTACCTTGAGATGGGATTAGACTAAGCTGTAACTTTCTAAGTGTGAGGCCCATAGACAAACTGTTTCTTGGTAATGAATAGGATAGTAGATCACATAATCGGGGGCTCAGTAGATCGGTGGTTGGGTTTAGTCGGATAGAAATACCAATTGTTACAGTCGATGCGTGATTATGTTTTAATTGTTTGAGAATGCAAGAGCAGATTCCAATTATGATTCCATTGAATAATTCTTTTTCGGGACGCAAAAGAGTAAGTGTAGGGATGTGATGTAGGGTTTAATAACCTGTGTTTATTTGTCGTGTTGTGTGCGTTTTAGTTAGTTTGTATGTATCTTTGTGCAGTTTTATGTGTTTGTGGTTGTTTCTACCTCCCAGGTTTTATGTGTTAAATGAGCGGGAAACGGAAGCGAAGCAGTGGACACGAAGCACAAAAATTTGAAAAAGTCAAAAAGTCAAATTGCTGATATTTCTGGGGAAGAATCTTCGCGGTACGCGAAGAAGTCTAGAGGCGCGCCCGACTTTTTTGTCCCTCGCGGTACGCGAGGGACTTGGCCACCTGCTTCGCGGTACGCGAGAAACTGGTTTTACAGGAAAAATTAACCTAAATCAGGTTTTCACCATGAGCAGCCACCATTCCGATCTATTCCCGATTCCAGCCGTTCCAGAGCTAAAAGAAGGCGATTTCTACCATACTTGGGTCGATTGTTCTTAATATTTCATGATTGTAAGTCCTAGTACACTAGTTTTGATTGTTGTTATGCGTATGAGTGGCTAAATCTCTTGTAGTCCTCTTTGGGTCTAGGGTTTTGTAGACATTTGTGAACTCTTGAATGATTAGCTTTGGTTTGTAATCTTGATTGGCATGTTAAGCAATATGATTTCATTTATTAAATGAATGCTTTAAACTTCATTGATTGATTTTGAATTGTTGTTCAAGTCTCAATAGTCTCAGGTTTCTTTACATTGGGGACAACTTGGGGGTTGGATTATAGTTGGTTTATCATTGATGGTTGTATGAGAATAAGTTTTATTCACAACGGGTTCTCATATTATCACTGAATTCAATTGAACCGTATGATTATGTCTATGTAATTAATTGCTGATTATCTTGAAGGAACTTGTGTTTGCATACCTGAACCCTGGAGAGGATTACCTTTCTCAGTATTGTTTTAAACCTAAATCCAAATCAGTTGTTATTGTTTTCTGTCTTTGAATATTGTAACAAAGTAACACTTTCCACATACTCCTCGTGGATACGATACTCTACTTACCTTTACTAATTAAGGTGTTTAAGTATTGTTTTTGATTGACCAAACGACATCGATCAATAATCCGGGTTTAGTTGGTAATCCATTGTATTCTTTAAGGAAAAATTATGATAAATTCATACGGTTAGAAATGTGTCATTAGTTATGAAGGGTATTACATATATGTAATACAAAGTTGCATATATGTAATACAAAGTTACATATATGTCATGGTAAAAAAATCACTTATATGTAAACTACTATTGGTTAACTTGGGACTCCAGTGCACTTTTTCTATGTTTCATACATTTACGTACACATAAATATTTAAGTTTCTTGTTCCTCGCATTAGTTTGATCCCTTCAATTTCTTCTTCATGGGGTATAGGTTTAGACGAAAACAATAAGGGTGATCCTTCAACATGGTATTATATATATGTAATATGATATTACATTACATGTATGTAATATGATACAACATATATGTAATTTGATATTACATGTGTGTTTTTACTTGTATTTGTTCATTGTTTAGACTAATAATGAAGTACATAAAAAACACCATATATTGACGCTTTCATTTACTAGAATTCTTCTTTTATTTTTGTTTGCAGGAGAGAAAATTGTACGGTAATGTGATCGATTGTTGGATTACAGTTATAAATTACGAAGAAAGGTCTTAAAGCCCAGAAAAAGAAGAAAATGATGCAAATGCTTTAAAAAGGACGTGTGATTTCTAAAAATTAGATATATTTTTTCTTACTGTAAATAGGGTTTCTTTTTACTGAACGAGCATTTGATTTTTTATTAATGAAGTTTTACATCTTCATCATCTAGTTTTTTTTGGAAAAATTAGATATTTTTTTACTGTAAATAGGGTTTCTTTTTACTGAACGAGCATTTGATTTTTTATGAATGAAGTTTTGCATCTTTATTATGTAGTTTTTTTTAAATCATCATCTACTCTATCAAAATTAAAAAAAGAAATTGAGAGAGAGAAAGAGAGTCTTGATATTTAAAAAAAATTAATGATGATACAACTAAATGTATGTGTCATCATTTAGTCATGATTTTCAAAAAAAGAAAGCAAAATTATCAATTTACCCTTCCATCAATAAAAAATAATTGAATATATGACATCATCTTATTGGTTTAAATGGTTTTTTTGGTTTTTACATGAAAAGAAAATTTACACATGATCATTTTCCTATATGTATATGTATATATATATATAAGGTTGAGTTCATGAAAAAACTCATTTTAATAAGAAAACCTAAAAAACTCTCCATTAAAGGTACCGTATATGTGTAGTACACCCCAAAAATCTAAACCCCCATCCCACCCCCTCCCAAAAACCAAACCCCACCCTACTCACCCCCCAAAAACCTAAACCCCCACCCCACCCCTCCAAAAGTCTAATCTAAAATCTAAACTAAACCCAAAAAGCTAAACCCAAAAGCTAACCCGATTATTTTTTTCATGTGTTTTTTTAAACGAGTACGACGTGGGAAACATGGTTAACGAACCAGTTTTTTAGTTTTTGATTTATATTTTGAGTTATGATTTATTATTATTATTATTATTATATATAGATATATATGGGTATATCGGGGGTGGTTATAATAAAAATCCTTTTGAGTTGGAAAAACCTTGTAAACCCTATATGAGTTGTTGGGTATATTTTTTGAGACTGATGATTTCAATCGAAACTACAGTATCGAAACTAGTAGTTTCGGTGGAACATTTGTTCAATCGAAACTTACCTAGTTTCGATACCTGTTATTCAGGCCTGTTTCGCAGGTGGCTTGGAAAACAAGGCATATGTTCTTGGTCTCCTATAAATCGAAAGATTATCTCATACGAGGAGCGTCTGTCTGTAGAGAGAATCACCACCCCAAAGGGAGCTCACCCTGGGGTGAGACTAATTGTGAGTGTGTGAGGAGCTTTTATTTCCATTTCAATTAAAGAATCATACGTTTTATACTCCAATTATGTGTTCTTTTTCACTTTTATGTATGTTTGTTCGTGTATGTGATTCCCGCACCCGTCTCTACCCTTTTCTAATTAGAGACTGATACCGGATCCAGAGATTCCGCCTCTCGATCCGGACTTTTTGAAGATTTCTCTGCAGATCCGTGTTTACAGGTCTGTCCAAGGATCTACATGAGTCATTGATTGAATTGATTCTAGGGTGGAGATTAAAACTTCAAATTAATGGATTATTTTATACATAAAAAGTATAAAAAGGGTAAAATGGTATAGTTTAAAAAGAATATTTTTTTCTCTCTCTTGACAAATCAAATCAAAAGTTAATTTAATAACTTTATTCTCTTTGCTCTCTTCTAATTAAATCAATTTAGTCTTAATAAAAAATTAAAAGTTAAATTCTATATATAATAAGATAAATAATAACGATGAAAGAGATTTGACTTAGTAATGTATGCAGTAACGTTACATATGTAACTAAAGAATACTTTTTATAAGCAAATGATCATGTATAGTTACATGTGTAACAATTACATTAGATATGTAACTAACAAATGTAACATATGTAACTATAGTTGTTATGTATGTAAAGTGGTTTAATACCCATTTACTACACAATGAATATAAAATTTAGCCTTTCAAATCGATGTTACATAAGTAAATTTCTAATTTTTGTTCAAATAATTTGTTTACAATTTTAATACATATGTAACTAATGAGGATCATTATAACCAATAAAATAAAGAATACAACAAGATTAGTCAAACGAAAAACATCTAACCACATCCATTTAAATAAAATATATTAATTATAAAAATAAATATTAGATACTATATCATGTATAGCAAAGAAAATACAACTAAAGTCACCAAACATGATAATAAAGAATATTATTGCATAGATAAAAAATGTCCTATGTGGTTAACAATTGAAATATTAACATTAATATATTATCTCTAATAACCTTATTATAAAAATGATAATTTCAGTTCTCATTTTTTACTATATTTGTGAAACGCTATTTGATTTTTTCCAACTCTTAACCCATTTACTTTCGCCTCTCTTCTATTGTCACATATGTTAATACAAACTTACATATGTAATTGGCAACTTTTTACATATGTAAAATCAAATGTTACATATGTAAGAATCAAATGTTACATATGTAAAATTCAGTCGACACGCAAGCGATCATATTTCGGACAAGATCATATTTGACAGCATTAATCTTACCTTCTCCATATTTGGGACAAGATCTTGTAGCTTTCTCATTCTTTCACTTATCCGGGTTCGTCTTACCTGAAAATATCCAAAAAGAAGTGTTAGCTTATTGACAACATATTTGAATAAAGATTTACATGTGATCATGATTTTTTTTCACCTCAATAATAAAACTGTTTCCAAAAGTGCAAAAGGTCATAGAACAAAACTTCAAGATTGATTAAACACCTCCTTTCATCTCTAACATTGTAATAAAGAATTATCTCATTTCTTCGATTTCTTTGTTGGCGTGAAAAAATTAACAAAATATTTTGCTCAAATATTAAATATAAAAACTACAAAACAGTCATAAAACTAAAAAGAAATCCTTTAGCCCCAAAATCCAAACCTTGGTGACCTTCTTCTCTTAAACGTTCAAATACTAATGATCATCTTCTCCAAAATTCGATTTTAAACCCAAAATCCAAGCCTCGATGCTCGTGTTCTCCAAAAATCAATTTACAAATGTAAAATATTGATTGTTTTATAACTAATCAAATTGAGGGGGTCAAGCACTTTAGTCATTTTCAAGTAATAGAAACATCTAATGATTCTTACATAACTTATCAAGTAAAACATAATAATTAGAATTTCTTCTTAGAAAAGAAATATTTTAGTTATATCATTCAACATGCCCACACACTATTGCAATTTTCAACATAAAATATTAATAAAATTTTGAAAAATTATAACTATAATTTCAAAGCCACTTCTCTTTACCTTGTCAACAAAATTCTTTCCACTATCTACAATTAATCGGTGTGACCTAACTATTCATTAAAATAATATAATAAATAGTAGGAATAATATATTTGAACAATACTTTTGTTTAAACGGTAAGGAAGCTGCAATTTCAAAATAGAACTTTGATATATTTAATGAAAACAATAAAAAAAACCTAACTGCGAACCCTAGAGTGGACTAAATCACATCGGATCTGAACAATTAACAACTTTCTGAACGAGAATACAAAAATTGGAGTAGGAATAAGATGTAATTACCGACGAGGATACGCCGTTTGTCTGGTTTGGAAGAGCATTTCATACGACGGAGCAACTACGTCATTAGATATAGCAACAGAACTGATCGAGATCTGTAGCGACTGTCTTTGTTGTTATAGATCTACAAAGTCAGATTCTTACTTCACGATCCTTGTCGGACGTAGCGGTTATCGAGCTCTAATATCATTCTAGAAGAAGGATGGGTGAAATCTCTAATATCCTTCTGGTACCATTCTTGGAACTCGGTTGGTTGGGTTTCTCAATATATATAGAGAGAGAGTGAGTAATTGACAATCTTGCCTTGAGGTTAAAGAAAAAAGGTGGACACGTGGAGCATTGTAGGCCAAAGGATTGGGTTTACAAGGTTTGTTCAACTCAATAGGGTTTTAATTTTACACTTCCCCTATATATACTTACTCTCCGACATGGTCCCACCGCCGCTACACCCTATAATACACTTATTCTTCGACATGGTCCCACTCCAGTCATTCGTGGTGCAATTTGTGACAAAACGTTGTGATGTGTTGACACACGCGCTAGCATGGTCTCACTCTTGTAATTTGTGGTGTAGTTTGTGACGGAATTTGTTTGGTAATATTGCTAATTTTATAAGTTCTTGGCCATATAAATTTGATGTTGGGTCTGAATCTTGGACATTTAACTCACTAAATTGGATATTCAATTGAGATATTTATAGTTCGAGACCTTGGGTCTAAATCTCGGTAGTGAAATTCATCTGAATGCTCGTCTATTCATGCTTGAGAGGGTGTGGTGGTGGTGGGTAACCCTGGTGGTGGAAATCATCAGCTTTTTTTTTGTTCACGACAGGGTGTGGTGGTGGTGGGTAACCCTAAACGAATAGGAAATAAAACTTTTACTAGCACCTGAATAAAAAAGAACAGAAACAAAGGCATGGTCAAGGATAAACATACCTGACACCACGTTGGGATATCCCCTTGCTTCTTCCCGTGTCAGGGAATATGCTCTGGTCCTTGCCCTTCCTTTTTCTACTTCATTAGTCTTGTCAGTGTTAGCGCCATTGGCTTACAACAATCCTTGGAGAAATGCCCCGATTCACCACAGTTGTGGCATTTCCCATAACTTCTAGAACCTAGGGCACTTGTACAGTCACAGGAGTAGTGGCCAGTTTTGCCACATCGGTAGCATAAGTTTAGTCCATACATGTAGTCCCCTGAGTGCTTTCTACCACACTTTCCACACTCCATAATCTCCTTAACTCTAGGTTCTTGTTCTTTAATGCAGACTAGTCCCCACTCGAGCGCTTAGTGGTACTAGACCATTTCTTTTGATTTCAGTGGGTGCTGTGCCTTCAACGGCCACATCATCAAAGATCTTTCCACTCAATGCCACCCCAGATTCAAAATCTCCAGGAGTGTTGGCATTGATGATCGTGTGAACTCTCGGAGGTAGCTTATGCATGTAAAATTTTATCCTCCTTTCCTCAGTGTTCACCACGTGTGGAACCAACTGAGTTAGCTCGTTGAATTTGGAGGTGAATTGTTGGTGCGTCATGCTACCGACCTTTAGTTCCACGAAGGCTTCCTCCATTATATCAATCTCATTTTAGGGAGAGAACTTATGAATTATAAGTACCTTCAGATCGTCCCACGTCATCATTTCGATATCTCTTTCAGTCTAGACCTTCTTCACATTCTCCCACCAACTCAATGCTTCAAAAACGAACAAATGCGAGGCATTCACTCATCTTGATGACCGCAGTCATACGGTCAATCCAGTAGTAAGCGGTAATAGCATTTTTCTTGCCTTCAAAAGTTGGTGGTTCACAGTTTCGAAAGGACTTGTAGTCACATCCGCGCCTTGAATCATGATCACAGTACTCACTTTCTGTCTCAGTTTCCACTCCGTTTCTGTAATTGGCCCTTAGGCCCCTTCCTCTTTCCTTTTCAACAATCTTCGGAGCCTCTGTTAGTGTTGTTGGCAGAGTGCTCTTTAGAAATGCAGTTGCTTCTTCATCTATTGCTTTCCTAACAATTGGCCACAAAACTAAGCACTCATCGTTGTGCTCCTCATGATTGCTAGAATTTTTATCTCGATTGACACGATGTCTAGCCCTGCGTCCAGTTTGTTCTCCTTTTTTTGCACCTCTATTTCCAGCCATTTTCGTTTACTAACTGCGAACAAGGAAATAATTGTATCATAATGATAGGTAATTATTTAGAACACCTTGAGTAATGTAAATTATTAATCACAAAGACCGGTATGCAATTACTAATTTACTTTACTACTTAGGTTCTGAACATTTTCTGTTAGGGTAACATTTGCATTCATGTTCAGAGTTTCTACTTTGAGGCACATTTTATCTACATTTCAATTCTAAGGCATATATCGTCTATGTTATATACTAGGACGTGGACTATCTTATATTCTATGGCCTTTACTATTTACTATTTCTAGTGTTTTCTTTTCTAAGGCCTTACTGTCCTTCTTTCATAGCTTGGTTGCTTTGACATACATCCAATTCTCTTGCCCCATTCTTAGTTTAAGTTCACACATTTTGGTTAATGTTCGAATATCTCAAATGGCTCTAGTACCAATTTAAAAGAACCCAGACCGGGTACCTCTCATAGTTGGCACAAACAAGCATAAGCATAGTTCTTAAAACTTAAACTTAACAGCAGACGTCTTACACAGAAGTCTTACACAAACTTAACAGCAGAAGTCTTACACATAAGTCTTACACAAACTTAGCATCAGAAGTCTTACACAAATGAACATTAAAACTTAAACTTAACAACATAAGTCATACACAAATGCCTGAGTTAATTAGAATTATAGAAGTTATTTGTCTTAAAAACCAAACATAAACTAGATCATGGGGATGTGAGCCTCGCCAGCAATAGCCATATGATATGTCATCATTTATAAATATTTTACATATATAATAATCCCACATTATGGTACTAATTGAATAATAATCTTGCAATTTATGCTTAAAACACTTATATTTTGTAATTGCACATTATTTGGTGTTGAAAATATAAATCAAGTAAAATCCTATCAAAAACACCAAGAATTCAAGCTTCTAAAACGTTAATTCCCGAGCATTGACCCCCAAGAAGTAAAAATTGGTCAACAATAGTCAACAAGAAGCTAAAAGACAACGCTGGGAGAAAACAGAGGGATGCACAGTCGTGCATTGCCCTGTCTTCTTCCCCACGGACCAGGACGGTGTCCTCTATACCCTGTTTGATTCCCTAGGCCTTTGCATGACAGTGCAACCGATTGCATGGTCGTGCATTGCACATTTTGAGGCCTATAAATAGGAGGCTTGTAACCTTCCTGATTTTCATGTTTTCATTTTAGTACAATAAAGCATGTATATATTTCAATCTTTGTGAAATGGTTATATCAAGCCCTAATTTTATCAAATACAGCTTCACAATTTACACCCGCATTTATTTTAGAATCCCTATATGTATATATATATATATATAATTAGACTTATGTGTACATATATATACACATTTACACCCAATTTACAAGTGATTTTACATTAGATTGGACCCTAAACCATTTGAACTCTCAAGCAATTAAACCTACACTTTCAATTTTGACTTTCCATGATCCGGATGACTTTCAAAAGTCAAAGCAGCCCAAATCGTGATAATCCAAGGCTGCCTTTGACGATTTCTGGTTGGTTTGGACTCCTCATGGTTACAGAAACAAAAAAATCGACCCAATCCAGGCCCAATCAGCAAATCAATTCGTTCAAACTCGCGGTCAAATTCGAATTTTGAAAGGATTTGACTTTGCATAGTCAAATCCGTATCAATTGCATTCAATTCAGAAAAACTAACGCCTCTTAATCCCGTAAATCCCTCGCAGATCAATCACGTACGTACCTAAACCATTAATAGGACCCGATTCACTCTCAATTCAATGAATTTACGCGAAATCATGCCCCCCCATCCATTTCGGTCAAATTAAAATCAAAACAGCTAATCCGCGTGAAATTAAACGAATTAAATCATGTGCACACCTTCGCTTAGTCCCTTACAACCTTTCTGAACTGATAATCGCATCTCATTTCGCCTCTGGAATCCTGTCGATCACGAAGAAAAGTCGTAGCAAGCCCGTAGCCGCCTGCATTCGTGCTGAAACCAAATTCGTAAGTTTTGGTATCATTCGACTCGTTTTCGAGTCCTTATCAAAAGCCCCATATTCAATTGTAAGAACAGAATCCATCAAACACGAATCGAATTAGGGTTCTTGTTCTTATGATTGTATTTTCTGATTTGGGGATTTGATAAAATTCACTTTTCGTATTTTAATTTCCGGGTTACTAACAAGACTAGCGAACCACCTAGTTCAGTCGGTTAAGACACTCGAACATTAACTAGGTGGTGTGGGTTCGAAACCCACGGCCCGCGCGACCGGCCTGACTTTTTGCGCCCTCATTAAAAACCAAAACCGGTCCCATCTCTGTCACGTGTTAAATCGATTCAGAACCCAATTCAATCACCGGACCCGCCTCCTGGTCCAGTGGTTTGTTCGTCCGGCACACCCAGCACAGACCCGGGTTCGAGTCCCTATGGTCTATTTAATTTTTAAAGACCGTTTTTAAGGCTCCAAAAATTATAAAAAAAATTATTTTTATAAACTTTACAATTATTAGAACATAATGAAACCAGTTTTATAATTTTTGCATAAAAATCTCTATTTTTATAAAATTATTTGTTAAATACTCAATTTAAATTATGTATTTATTTTGAGTAAATTATTTATAAAATTGGTGACAATTTTTATAAACACTTTATATAAAGTTTTATAAAATTTAAATTTTATTTCTAACACTAAAAAAAATATATGTTCTAATTAAAAACAATTCATTATCATTTGCAATTTAAATGAAAAATAAATAAATAAATCAAATTATTATTTATTACATTTTGTAAATCATACATAGAATTCAATTACATTTAAATATAAATTACATTTTATAAATCATGCATAGAATTTAATTATATTTAAATAAATCACATACCTTTATAAATAAATAAATAAATAAAGTAACAATTATTTATTTAATTTATATTTAAACAAAAATTGTTATTTAGGTTATACTTAACAAAACCTAATACCTATATTATTTTTATAAGTAAATAAATAAATAATAATTATTTAATTTATTTAGTTATTCAAACCCAAACCCTAATTAAAATATTCTAAAACTATTCATTTCAAATCTTTCATTTTATACAACACCTTTAAGTACAAACCGCAATTTCCTACACTTCCATACATTCTATGACACAACTCTTTGTACACACATTTAATTAAATCCGAGACTTAGACCTAGACTATGGTACACATTATTAATTTAATATATATTACCTACTAGGTTAACGTTGTGAGTTACAAGGATCATTTTGCTACCTAGTCTCGCGTGCTAGCTACACCCTTGATCCAAGTGAGTATTACATAGCCCCTTTTACACTATTTTACATATTTTGGGGGAAACGTGAACTCTATACACACAAACATTTACATAAACTACACAAACACAAATCCTCTTTACATTCATGTATGCAAAATTTGAGCTTTATGTTTGAGTGCTAGGTGTGTTAACTGTTTGTGTGCAATTTATGTGCAATCATTAACTATTCAAGTCGACGGTTAACAATGATAGATCTATTGAGTCTGACAAACCCACCCAGATTGGGATGATTGTTACCGACAACACAATTTGCATGCTAGTTACAAAGGTTTGATTGTACTTTGGTTACACAATAGTTGCTCCCCATAAATGCCTTATTTTATCATGTTATGTAAGGATTTGATTATTTACATCTATACACTATTTATGTATAAACCTGTGTATGCTCACCAACTTTTTAGTTGACCTTATTTTATTCATGTTTCAGGTGCTAATGTGTGATTTTGATCAAAACTCGCTACACATAAGTTTTGGACCTAGTTAATTTTAATAAAGGATTTATGTATTTCATTTTATGTACTTGGTTTGATTTTGTTTTGTCTTAAATCTATACAATGAATTTGAATGATTAATATATTTCAATTTAGTTGACCTTGTGCTCATGAACAGTCTACATGTCTCGCCCCGACGTTTCCGCCGTCGGTTAGGGTGTGACAGATTGGTATCAGAGCCTTGGTTATAGGGAACTAGGTTATTAGACACCCTTGACCTAGACTATAACTTTAGGACACCCACTTATGCCATGCTTCATGATTATGTGATATGTGCTACATGCTATGTGTTACATGCTTACTATGATTAGTTATTATTGATGCCTTGTTAAAATTCATGACTTATTAAACTATACTTAAATAATAGACTAAATAAACAACATCCCTACCTATACCCTAAAGCCTCATAACCTTCTTACCTATTTCTCTATCATCATCTTCTTAGCATGTGGAAACTTCATGGACCTAAATCTATAAAAAAAAAATTCTTTATTCCCTCGTTAAGGTTTTTAAACTTTGTTAATTATTTGAGGACACGTGCAATCTGAAGGGTGACACCTGTATTCTGGTTTTTATGTCTAGAAAAGCATTTCGTATAAATCCCAATCAACCGAGATACTCGTATGCTTTCCTGGGAATTCCAGGGATGAGTGTTTACCTATAGGCTAAAGCATGTCTCCTTGAAAATTATATGAGTTTAATTAACGTTAATGTGTCATAGTATTCAAGTGATTTTATCACTATTTGAGTACAATCCAAACTATGATTAACTATTCTATTTATTATCTTATCCTCTTTAAATCCAATCAACTTTCATAAGTTCTTACATCTTTTCTTGTGTTGTGCAAATCTGTAGAATGCCTCCTCGTCGTGCTACTGTGACCAACAATAACACTGATATTGCTGCTGTCCTTGCCCAGCTTGTAACTCAACTCACTCAAGCTAATGGGGCCACAAATGGTAACCATGGAACAAATGGTGGTGGTGGTGCCAACCCACCACAATGCACCTTCAAGCACTTCAATTCATGTAATCCTCTTAAGTTCTATGGTACCGAGGGAGACACAAGACTCCTTAAATGGTTTGAAAGTATTGAGGGCACCTTCCTCAATAGTGACTGCCCCGATAACCTTCATGTTCTTCATGCCACAAGTGTCTTTCAAAAACGGGCACTCACGTGGTGGAATGGGGAAAAGAGAACTAGAGGCATGGAGGTAGCAATGGCCCTACCATGGGATGAGGTTAAGAGACTAATGACTGAAGACATCTGCCCTCGGAATGAGGTGAAGAAACTGGAAGCTGAGTTTTGGGATCTTACCCAAGACAGTGGTGAGAGTCTGGCTTATACAACTCGGTTCCATGAGTTGAGTCTCCTTGTGCTCCATATGGTCACACCTTTATCCTGCTGCATTGAGAAGTACATTGGTGGGTTACCTAGGCAGATTCAGGATACTGTCTTAGGGAGAAATCCCGCAACACTCGAAGATGCTATCCGCCTATCTGCTACTTTAACCGACAACCATGTGAAAGCAGGGACTCTGACTAGAAGAGGCACCAAGAAAGTTCCCGACACCACAACCCCTCCTGCACACATCAAAGAATCCAAAACTGAACCTTACCACAATAATAAGAAAAGAAAGGCTAAGAATTATGTTGTGGTCACTCCTGTTATCCCTGTTAACCAAGTTGCTCCCATGGCTCAAGCACCAACCAAGAAGCCGTATGTTGGGATCTACCCACTCTGTGCCACATGAAATTATCACCATCTCTAAAACATTCCCTATCGCCTCTGCACCCACTGTGGGAAATATGGCCATACGGTCAATGTTTGTAGAGCCAAGACACTTGCAGGTCAAGTCAACCCACCAACCCGAACCAACCAACAAGTGGCTAATCAAGGTGTTCCCGCTATTGCAAATGGGCGTGCTTGTTATGAATGTGGCAACCCAAATCATTTCTGTGACCAGTGCCCAAAGTTCATCAATGCTAGACAAGGCGGAGCTCGTGGACGTGCTTTTAACATAAACGCCAATGAAGCTCAGGCCAACAATGATGTGGTCAACGGTACATTCCTTGTTAATAGTCAATATTCCTCCATTTTATTTGATACCGGTGCCGATAAAAGTTTTGTGTCACTTAACTTTGAACCCTTACTTGCAAAAACACGATCCAAATTTGAGAAAATCTTCACTGTCGAAGTAGCAAATGGTGACTCTCTTACAATTGACTCTGTTATCCACGACTTCTCTCTAGAACTTAATGATCATACATTTCCAATCAACCTTGTGCCAATGCCACTAGGAAGTTTTGATATCATCATAGGCATGGATTGGCAGTCAAATCACCATGCCGAAGTCATCTGTTTTGAGAAGTGCATCCGAATACCCCTTCCGTCGGGGGAAACGTTAAGAGTCTTTGGTGAAAAGCCTTGCAAAGGACTCAAATTAATGTCATGCACTACCGCCCAAAAGTACCTACGAAAGAAGTACGTAGCCTTCTTAGCCCATATTGTTCAAAAAGATGTCAAAGAGAAGAGTATTCAAGACATCCCCATCATCCGGGACTTTCCCGAAGTTTTCCCCGAAGATCTATCCGGTCTTCCACCTGTCCGACAAGTAGAATTTCGCATTGACCTTGTACACAGAGCTAACCTTGTGACTAGAGCTCCTTACCATCTTGCACCTTCTGAAATGCAAGAACTTGCAAGTCAACTCCAAGAGCTCTCCGACAAGGGCTTCATCCGTCCAAGTCATTCCCCGTGGGGTGCACCCGTCTTATTCGTCAAGAAGAAGGATGGATCATTCCGTATGTGTATTGACTACCGCGAGCTCAACAAGCTTACCATTAAAAACCGTTATCCCTTGCCTAGAATTGATGATCTTTTTGATCAACTTCAAGGTTCTACTTGTTTCTCGAAGATTGATCTTCGATCTGGTTATCACCAACTCCGTGTACAAGAGGAAGATATTCCAAAGACTGCCTTCCGAACAAGGTATGGTCACTACGAGTTTATGGTCATGCCTTTTGGGCTAACCAATGCACCCGCGGTTTTCATAGACCTCATGAATCGTGTGTGCAAACCGTACCTTGATAAATTCGTGATCGTCTTCATTGATGATATCTTAATCTACTCTAAGACAAAATCCGATCATGAGCAACACCTTAGGTTGGTTTTGGACCTCTTGAGGAAAGAACAACTATATGCCAAATTCTCCAAATGTGAATTTTGGCTAAAGGAGGTTCAATTCCTAGGTCATATCGTCAACGAAAAAGGAATTCATGTTGACCCTGCTAAGATTGAAGCTGTTAAGAATTGGAATGCCCCTAAGACCCCCACCGAAGTTCGTTCATTTCTTGTTCTTGCGGGATATTATCGTCGTTTCATTTCAAATTTCTCTAAGATTGATGTTCCTCTCACCGCTTTGACCCACAAGGGTAAACTTTATGAATGGGGACCAAAACAAGAAGAAGCCTTCCAAACTCTCAAACAAAAGTTGTGCAATGCTCCTATTTTGACTCTCCCTGATGGGAATGATGATCTAGTTGTCTACTGTGATGCCTCCAACCAAGGTCTCGATTGTGTCCTCATGCAACGAGGCAAGGTGATCGCTTACGCATCAAGGAAACTTAAGATCCATGAGAAGAATTATACAACGCACGACCTCGAATTGGGTGCGGTTGTATTCGCATTGAAGATTTGGAGACATCACCTTTATAGCACAAAATGTGTGGTGTTCACCGACCATAAAAGTCTCCAACACATCTTCAACCAAAAAAAACTCAATATGAGGCAACGACGTTGGGTTGAACTCCTTAACGACTATGACTGCGAGATTCGTTACCATCCTGGCAAAGCGAATGTTGTAGCCGACGCTTTGAGTCGAAAGGACCATGTCATCTTCATGTGTCCGAATTCAAACCGACATTCAAAATCGCATCCTAGAAGCTCAACACGTCTCGGTCACCGAGGGTAACATGTACGAGGAAATGTCGTGTGGTGTTGAACTTCAGCTTGAATCAAAACCCAATGGCTTACTTTATTACTTGAACCGTATCTTGGTTCCCGATCGCGATGATCTCCGTACATTTCTCATGAACGAAGCTCACAAAACTCGTTATTCTATTCATCCTGGTGCAGATAAAATGTACCAAGACCTTCGCCAACAATATTGGTGGCCCGGTATGAAGAAAGACATTGCTCCAAAGTCAAGGCCGAGCACCAACGTCCATCCGGCTTACTTGAACAACCGGAAATTCCCATGTGGAAATGGGAGAACTTAGCTATGGATTTCATTACCAAACTCCCTCGCACATCAAGTGGTTATGATAGCATCTGGGTGATCATTGACCGCCTCACCAAATCTGCTCATTTCTTGCCCATCCGTGAAGACTATCGGGTTGAGAAATTGGACCGAATTTACATTTACGAAATTGTGAGCCGTCACGGTGTTCCCTTAAACATAATATCCGATAGAGATGCTCGATTCACCTCTTGTTTCTGGCAATCTCTCCAAACTGCTCTTGGTACACGATTGGATTTGAGCACGGCTTACCATCCCCAAACTGATGGTCAGACAAAGCGAACAATCCAAACTCTTGAGGACATGCTTAGAGCTTGAGTAATTGATTTTGGTGGCAATTGGGATTCACATCTATCCCTAATTGAGTTCTCTTACAACAATAGCTACCACACAAGTATCAACATGGCTCCATTTGAAGCTCTCTATGGTCGTAAGTGTCGTTCTCCTATCTGTTGGAACGAGATTGGTGAAGCACAAATCACCGGTCCCGAGCTAATTCAAGAAACATCCGACAAGATCATCCAAATCCGTGACAACATTCGAGTAGCGAGGAGTCGGAAAAAGAGTTATGCCAACAAACGACGAAAACCCTTGGAATTCCAAGTCAGTGATCTTGTCCTTCTAAAGGTGTCTCCATGGAAGGGCGTGATCCGTTTTGGAAAGAAAGGCAAGCTAGCACCTCGCTATGTGGGTCCATTCAAGATCCTTGAAAGGATTAGGAAAGTGGCTTACAAACTCGAGTTACCCCCATCACTTGGCAATGTGCATCCTACATTTCATGTGTCCAATCTAAAGAAGTGTCTTGCTGATGAGAAACTCCATATACCTCTTGACGATGTGCGCATTGATGAAACGATGCACTTCGTTGAGAGACCCGTAGAAATTATGGATCGTGAAATCAATCAACTCAAGCGAAGCCGTATTCCTATTATCAAAGTTCGTTGGGAATCTAAGCGAAGACCCGAGTTTACTTAGGAACGTGAGGACCAAATGAAGCTCAAGTACCTGCACCTTTTTGCTGACCCAGTCGTCTCGACTAGTTAAATTTCGGGACGAAATCCCCTCAACATGGGGATACTGTAACCTTTTTGATTTTCATGTTTTCATTTTAGTACAATAAAGCATGTATGAATTTCAATCTTAGTGAAATGGTTATATCAAGCCCTAATTTTATCAAATACAGCTTCACAATTTCCACCCGCATTTATTTTAGAATCCCTATATGTATATATATATGATTAGACTTATGTGTACATATAAATACACATTTACACCCAATTTACAAGTGAATTTACATTAAATTGGACCCTAAACCATTTGAACTCTCAAGCAATTAAACCTACACTTTCAATTTTGACTTTTAAACATCAATTTTGACTTTCCATGATCCGGTTGACTTTCAAAAGTCAAAGCAGCCCAAATCGTGATAATCCAAGGCTGCCTTTGACGATTTATGGTTGGTTTGGACTCCTCATGGTTACACAAACAAACAAATCGACCCAATCCAAGCCCAATCAACAAATCAATTCGTTCAAACTAGTGGTCAAATTCGAATTTTGAAAGGATTTGACTTTGCATAGTCAAATCCGTATCAATTGCATTCAATTCAGAAAAACTAACGCGTCTTAATCCCTTAAATCCCTCGCAGATCAATCACGTACGTACCTAAACCATTAATAGGACCCGATTCACTCTCAATTCAATGAATTTACGTGAAATCATGCCTCCCCATCCATTTCGGTCAAATTAAAATCAAAATAGCTAATCCGCGTGAAATTAAACGAATTAAATCATGCGCACACCTTCGCCTAGTCCCTTACAACCTTTCTGGATCGATAATCGCATGTAACATCCCAAAAATAAAACGACAGTTAAAATGATGAAATAAACGAACGAGGCATGTCGGGTCGGGCTGGATGGGCCGACGGGCTGGAAGGGGAGCCTCCCCTATAAATAGCTTAGACCTCCATCATTTCTCTCATTTACAAGTTCTAGAGAGAGAAACCATAGAGAGAGAAAGTTGACGGATCGACCCAAGATTTCAGCAAAGTGTTGGTCCATAGCTCGTGAGAAGAACCTCTGGATCAGAAACTAGATTCAGGTAACGATCGGGCCTAAATCTGAGTTTTTGTTCGCTTTTGGGGTTTTCGGGTTTTGGGTGAAAAGGTAACGTTTTCACGGATAAAACTGAAAGATAAACATAGATTTGAGTTCCTTAATGGAAAACGAACGTTTTGAATGTAAACAGGTTCGGGATCTTGACGTGATCAGACCCGAATGCGAAAGTTAGGGTTTTGCGAAGAAACAAATCATGCGTACTTATCAAGTATGCACGGAGCAGGTCCTGCGTACTTATCAAGTACGCAGGAAGAGAGCACTGCGTACTTATCAAGTACGTAGGAAGAGGATGCTGCGTACTTATTAAGTACGCAGGAAGCAGGGTCTGCGCACTTGCTAAGTGCGCAGGCATCAGGTTGTTTAAGTAAAGTTAGTATGTTTAGAATGGTTAAACCGTTAGAGTCAGGATTGGGTTTGATGTGTATTTAACTATCAAATTCAGATCGGAAGTGACGTAGTGGGACCTTTGTTTAGGGCAACCCGGATTAGCTTATCAGGTGAGTTCTAGAAGCCCTCTTTTAAATGTTTTATATAATGTTTTCGGGCTGGTGTGCATACATATGAAATGATGTTTTACGAAACGATGTTTATGAAACTATGTTTATAAAGTGATGCTTATGAAACTATGTTTACGAAATGAAATGATTTGGAATGAACGGTTTATGGAAAGAAAGTTTTATGAATGGAATGTTTACGAACGAAATGTTTATAAAGAAATGGTTTAAACTAATGGTAAAGGGTTTCGAAAATGAATGAAAAGGTTTTATGAAGAGAAAAGAAAAAGGGCAAAGATTTTAAAGAAGTCATTACAAATCTAATCTGTCGAATGAAGGGAATTGACGAATGAAGTCTGCGAATAAAATTCCCAGCCTTGTGGTAGATTATGGACAGCGAGCCATAGTTGCCATAAGAGCAACCGGGGCAGTGTCTTGGTGGCCTTCCAATGGTTTTGATGTTGTACAACTGGTAGGGAGTAACGACGGTAACTCAGGGGTTAACGTGACCCTATGTAAGGTTAAATTATGATCCGACGGTGTTATGGTCGTGAGCCATAGCCGTCGATGGAGGTTGTCGGTCTATGGACATGAGAGCCATAGGGGCAACTGAATGGGTATTGTCGGTCCTCGTGCAGTTAGCTTTGGGGGCAATACAAAAGGGAATTGACGGAATGTATGGTATTGTGGCAATGACGGCGATACGTAACGGTTGTCCACGACATGCAAGGTTCCTTCGGGGACACAGAGACGCTTAAAGAAAGATACAGATTGTAGATAGTAATGTATGACTTAAATGAATGTTAAATATTTTAAACAAATGATCTGTTCAATGTGTTTATGAGGAAAAATGTTTGAAGGTTTTCAATGATGAATGAAAGGCCCTGTTTTCTTATACGTGATGTTAAACCCTAACGAATGTTTTGAAGGATGAACCATTTCTTAAATCGAATAAAAACTAGAACTCACCGGCGTAGCTGACTTTTTAGTATGCACATTCAGGTTAAGGCAGGTATGGATGATGGACGGTGATGCTTGGCAAGCGAGAAGAGTTACCCGGTTGATCATGAAGACTGGCATCCCATTACGATTAGATTATGATATGTTTATGTAATAGACTATGTTACGCTTCCGTTGTTAAACAATGTAATGGTTATGTTTTATTGAAGTATTTTCCGCTGCGTTATTTGATAATCAAGTTTAAGAGTAAATCCAACAAGTGAGGCCTCCCGGGTTTGGGGCCTTACAAGTTGGTATCAGAGCAATAGTTTGAGAGATTCGGACATTCCCAGTGTCTGAACTTAAACTGTGAATGGGACCGAAAGCGGATGCCAGTACGGGTAACTCGAGCCACAGCATCAGGTATGAAGATAGTATATGTTTACATGTATAGTATGCCTTAGAAAGGGTTAGGTAAGGACTTGTGTTCTGATGGAATCACAAAGGTGGTCAAATAGAAATCAAAAGGTAGTGTAATGGTTAATTGCAGATGGCCAGTGTATATTAACATCTTACAGTACTTATTGAATTTTATTTGTTAACTAGCGTGATGACATTGGATTCCTTTGTTTTATAGAACGAAATGGCAAGGAGAGGAAACAGAAGACGTGGTGGGGGCCGTACCGGCGGTCGAAATGGTGGGCGTGGCAGGACCCCTGCGCGCCAAGAGTATAGTGAAGAAGGAAGTGTTCACACTGAACCAGCGGTTAGTGTGCTTGGAACTGAGCAGACACTGGTTGAAGAACAACCTTTCACTTTTGAACCAGAAGTGAGAGCAGCTATAGCTTGAGAGTTCACCGAGCTGATGAAGACTTCTCTGCCAGGTCTTTTAGCTGAAGCATTGAAGAAGGTTAATGGGGAAGGTGGGTCTAACACGGCGGTTGACACCCCGAACACTGAGGCAATCAATGCACCACTTAACCGTGGTTGCGACTATAAGTCCTTTAAGGCATGTGACCCACCAGTCCTAATTGGGAAGAAAGACGTGGTAGCTACGTTTGACTGGATAATCCGTATGGAGGCTGCCATCCATCTTAGCGAATGCCGGGCGGATCAAGTGGTGAAATTTGCTGCTAACTCCTTGAGCGAAGAAGCATCCCATTGGTGGGAAGGTGTACGTCAAGCAAAAGGGAGCGAGGTTGTGGATGCGATGATGTGGGCTGACTTGAAAACCTTGGTGATCAAGAATTTCTGCCCAAGGAACGAGATTGAGAAGGTAGAGAGGGAATTTCTGGGTTTGAAGGCCGGGAGCATGAAGCACCGGCAATACACAACCCGATTCAATGAACTGGTACGTCTGGTGCCACATCTTGTCACGACTGAGGAAAGAAAGATTGTATGCTACATACAAGGACTGCCGGACCAGGTCCGCACCAATGTTAAGGCAAACGCCCCTACTACCTATGATTCAGTAGTAGAACTGAGCGGCGTGGTATTTGATGATCTGGCGCTGAATGTCGTCGCCATTGAGGAACCGAAGAAGAGACCGAGTCTCAAACAAGCGAACTGGTGGAAAAATGTTTGGGACTCGTGATAAGAGGGCTCGGGTGGATGAGCCGACTGTTTGTAAGAAGTGTGGAAGGGAGCATACTGGTGAATGTAGACTAGGATCTAACTTATGCTTTAAGTGTGGCAAGACCGGGCACTACTCCCGTGAGTGCCCACAACACTTCAAGTGCTATAATTGTGGGGATGTCGGTCATATGAGTAGGGAATGCCCAAAACCAATAATGGGTGAAGCCGGGAAAGGGAAAGGCCCGGAAAGGAAAGAAGAGAGGCCCCGAGCAAAGACTCGTGCGTACGCACTGACGCAAGAACAAGCCAGGGCAGACCCCGATGTGGCGTCAGGTACGTTCATCCTTGACAACACTTTTGTTTCTGTATTATTTGATTCGGGTGCAAGTAAGAGTTTTATATCTGCGACTTTTTGTAAACGAGTGAAGTACACTGTCAGTAAGCTAGCAAGGGCCTTTAGCGTAGAAACCGCTGAGGGAAGAACTGCGAGAGTGACCGATGTAGTTGACAACTCCACGATAAAAATAGAAGGTCATAGGTTCCTGTTAGGTTGTTTGTTATGGTTTTGGGTGGGTTTGATGTCGTGTTAGGAATGGATTGGCTAACTGCCAATGAAGCACAAATTATATGTAAACGAAAGATAATCTGACTCAAGGCTCCGGACGGTAGCAAAGTCGAGGTTCTTGGAGATCGTGACGCCCCGATGCCAAACGTCATCTCGATGATTAAGGCAACAGATTACTTGAGGCGCGGATGCGAGGCTTATCTGGTGTACGTAATTGACGAGTGTAAGGAAGTGAAGGAGCTAGACGATGTACTCGTGGTACGCGAGTACCCGGGGGTGTTTCCAGAGGATTTGCCTGGGATACCACCCGACAGAGAGATCGAATTTCGAATCGACTTAGTACCAGATGCCCAGCCCGTGGCTAAGGCTCCATATCGACTAGCACCAGTGGAGATGAAAGAGTTAACGGCACAACTAGACGAGTTACTTGAGAAGGGATTTATCCAACCGAGCATCTCGCCGTGGGGTGCTCCGGTGTTGTTTGTGAAGAAGAAAGACGTGTGACAATCCGAACTTTTAGTCTAACTCCATTAGGAATACAGTTAAAGTTAACCCTATCTCAAACTTCAAGGACTAATTCTGCCTATTTTCAAACTTAAACTACAGGGACTAGTTCTGTCATTTGCCCAAAATACAATTCTGTTGACTTTTTAAAGTCAAACAGTCAAGTTCTTAACTCACCCAAACCTTGAGGACCAATTCTGCCACAATCCAAACTCTAATACATGAAACCAGAGGGACCAATTCTGTAATTAACCATAAGTTGACTTCTGTTTGACTTTCTAAAGTCAAACTCACTGTATTCAATCCAAATCAATCCCACGATCGTTTATACGTAAATGTTGAAACTGATTACACACGTCTAATGCATTAACGGTCATAACTAGCGGATTAATCATCATCAATTATTCGAATTAACTCCAATTATGAGGAGTAAACAAGAAACCGTCGACTTCCGCTATGAACTCATCAAATTCGGCTAATGCTTGTATTATTTCCACAAATTGAACCCCTGCAGACCTTAATCGATCCCTATCGAAACTGTCTCACGCGTCAATTCGATCAGAAGTGGAACCAGACTCGCCGGAGACCAAGCCAACCGAAGCCGCGTACCAATTTGGTGGGGAACCACCAATTCGGTCGGGAACCACCAATTCGGTATCCATTCTGGTAATTGAACACACTCTCAGTCTCGTTTTAGTCTAGTGATTGAAACCCCTATTGTTTTCAGGGCTCTCAACATCAAATAGATTATGAACCAGATTCTAAGGTTCATACGAATCTGGTTTAGTCGAAATCCATCTTACACTCAATCTAAATCCAATTAATTGGTATGGTTCGAATCGCAAGCTGATTCTCTATAATAGCCCCATGTTAATTCCATCAAGCAACATCGATTCGATCAAAATCTAAAACCTAGGGTTTTCTTGTTAAACGATTTGGGGGTTTGAACCTTAAACGTAATCTCAATCGAATTCAAACCTATAGTGATATTTGAAATCCTTTGTTAAGTAAAAGCCCTATGAAACCATCATCGTTCAACATAAGAATCGAGCAAATCGATCCCTTGTTCTTGTTTTAGGGTACGGTTTTCTTGAACCTGGTTTAACGATCCAAAACCATTCGGTTTTGAAATTAAATACACCCTCAGACTCGAAATTAAACAATTAACAAAACCCCTATGCTTTTGAATCAAATCGTAATCGAGATCGATGGATTTGGGACTGGGTTGGCTTCGGTTCGCGCAAGGGGGAAGAACCCACTGGAATCGTTGATTAAAACCATTTGAATCTGAAACATGTTGTGATGACCCTAGCGGGCGGACTGGTTAAACTCATGTGCAAACAGGGAGAAGACCCGGGTCCGAGTCTCCTTCCCCCTGTTTTGTTTTAATATTTATTTTAAGCATTATTTAATTTAAAAACTTTTTCCTATATTATTATATTTATACATTAAGGTGTTTTAACCCGAAAAACAACCCGTAGGCTCGGGTTTGAATTATTAACTCATGTTTATATATTATTCTCACTTTTATAAATAATATGTTTATGTTATTATCAAATAAAAATAACATGTTTACATTATTATCAAACCGTAACATCGTATTAAATAATATATTCGTATTATTTTCAACCCGTGGCTAATGTTATTAAATAATCTGTATTTATATTATTTCGTACCATTTTATACCTCGTGTGACGTTTTAAATTATTTAATAATATAATCGTTATATTATTTACTCACGTTTATACATTCGATTAAAAATAATATATTTATTATTTTTCCATGCAAATGGTTATTTGTTTAAATCCTTTGAACCTAAAAATAATATACTAAATTATATTATCTTTCTAATTGTTGTAAACGACCCAATCGTGCGAAGTTATGTATTTATTTATTTACTATCCGTTATTAACGTTCGACATGTGACGCTTTTTCCTTAATGATTTTATTAAGAAATTTATCTAATTCCGTAGACACGTTCGTATAGTCTTTAATCCTTAGAATACGTTAAGACGTTCAATCTTCCGTGTCGTCGTCACAAATCCCAATGCATCCCTAACTGTTATATTTGTATCTCTAGGGCATACGTAAGCCGTGCAGGCTAACACTCGTGTACCAAATCTCTTACTTGTGTGATACCACCTCCTACGCAACGCAGGTGAGTTTCACGGCCCCTTTTACTGTTTTTATTTGGGGGAGAAAACATGTCACAACCCTTTTTGGTTTATTGTAATTCATATGATATCACTGTTGAGGCTAAGCGTAACACACTATCATGAAAAGTCCTCACACATATCGGACCGTTAATATGGTATGAATGAGGTAATTTTGGTAGTACTACTGGGTTTGACAAACCCCACCGGCGTTAGTCGCGCTAACTCGATTGGAGGTCGAACGGGTGTTATATTGACCTTAACACATTAGTCAGAGTTGATAGACCGGGCTGGAGGCAAACAAACAAACTCACTATCAGTTTCGGTTGCGAGCGCTTTAGCAAAACATGAATATAGGCATGCAACCTATTGATATATATATTGAATGTACATAATCCGCAAACGTTTTATTTGAAAATATTGAAACCTGTGAACTTCGTTTTCTTACATGTTTTCTCAGGTTGGCACTCAAGATCACGTTAAGTCATGCATGTGTCTTGGACTCCAATTGAAATAATTATCTATTGAAAAATATTTATGTTTGTTTGTAATTGGACTTGGGCGCGTTGTTTTGCGCATTTACTTTCGTTTAAACGCTTCCGCATATACACTCTGAACTTTGATCTTTTATGTTATTACATTTCAAGTCCCATATAGTGTCGTTTGAAGTAACTGATGTCTGAGATCCTGGTTTGTCACCTTCCAAAACGGTAAAACTTCGTTAGTGGATTTTGGGGGTGTGACAAGACGGCTCGATGAGAATGTGTATTGATTATCGCGAGTTGAATAAACGTACGGTGAAGAACAAGTACCCTTTACCAAGGATCGACGACCTGTTCGATCAATTACAGGGCGCAAGTTGGTTCTCGAAAATCGACCTTCGATCCGGGTACCATCAGTTGAAGGTGAGGGAAGAAGACATACCGAAAACCGCATTTCGCACGCGTTATGGACATTTCGAGTTCCGCGTGATGTCTTTCGGATTGACGAACGCCCCCGCAGCGTTCATGGATTTAATGAATATGGTGTGTCGACCGATGCTGGACCGATCGGTAATTGTGTTCATCGATGATATCCTCATCTACTCCAAGAATGAGGGTGATCACGCATGTCACTTAAAGGAGGTGTTGGAGGCTCTGAAAAAGGAAAAGTTGTATGCTAAGTTCTCCAAATGCGCGTTCTGGCTTAGGGAAGTCCAATTCCTAGGTCACGTCATTAACCCGAACGGCATTATGGTTGACCCATCGAAGATAATGACGGTAAGGGAATGGAATATTCCTAAGATGCCAACTGAAATCCGTAGTTTCTTGGGATTGGCAGGCTATTATCGGAGATTCATCCAGGATTTCTCGAAAATAGCTTCGCCGTTGACAAAGTTGACTCGGAAAGAGGTTAAGTATGAAAGGGGTTCGACCCAAGATGAGGCGTTTAAGGAATTGAAAGAGAGGCTAACCCAAGCTCCAGTCTTGGCCCTTCCCGAGGGCAACGAAGACTTAGTGGTATACTCTGACGCTTCGGGCCAGGGATTGGGATGCGTGTTGATGCAACGCGGAAGAGTGATCGCGTATGCGTCATGACAGTTGAAGATTCATGAAGCTAATTATCCAACCCATGATTTGAAACTTACTGCTGTCGTATTCGCATTAAAAATCTGGAGGCACTACCTGTACGGGGTGAAGTTTACTATTTACTCCGACCACAAAAGTTTAAAGTACTTCTTCGAACAAAAGGAACTTAATATGAGGCAGAAGCGATGGTTGGAACTATTGAAAGACTATGACTGTGAAATAATATACCATCCGGGAAAGGCAAACGTGGTGGCCGACGCTCTAAGCCGAAAGGATGTGCCTGCTCCTATTAGAGTGAAAGCTTTCCAGTTAGTGGTAACATCAGATGTGATGAGGGAAATTAAAAGAGCTCAAGATGAAGCACTTAAGGAAGAAAACATTAAGAAGGAAAGGATGGTTGGCCATCAAGACAAGTTAGAATATAACACCCTTGGTGTTAGGACACGTTTTGGACGCGTATGGATACCTATGGGTGGCGAGCTTAGGAGCAAAATCTTGGATGAGGCTCATAAGTCTCGGTACTCTATCCATCCTGGTACCAATAAAATGTACCAAGATCTAAGCAATGAATACTGGTGGCCTGGGATGAAACGTGAGGCGACAAAGTATGTAAGCAAGTGTTTAACTTGCTCGCAAGTAAAGGCCGAACACCAAAACCCGTATGGAAAGATTCAACCACTTGATATACCGGAATGGAAGTGGGAACACATTACCATGGACTTCATAACCAAGCTACCTCGCACAGCTAAAGGTCATGATACCATTTGGGTAATTGTGGACCGTTTAACGAAGATTGCTCATTTCCTACCTATTCGCGAGACGTTCTCGTCAGAAAGGTTAGCGGAAGTATTTATTAAAGAAGTAGTAGCACGACATGGGATGCATTTGACGATCGTATCTGACCGGGACACACGATTCACATCGAGGTTCTGGAAAAGATTTCACGAGGCGATGGGCACGAGACTCAATGTTAGCACGACATACCACCCACAAACGGATGGTCAGTCCGAAAGGACCATTCAGACATTGGAGGATATGGTTCGTGCTTGTATTATCGATTTCGGTGGCAGTTGGGACAGTCATCTGCCGTTAGCCGAATTCTCCTACAACAATAGTCATCACACGACGATAGGTATGCCGCCTTATGAAATGTTGTATGGGAGAAGATGCAGGACCCCGGTTTGTTGGGGTGAGATTGGACAGAAGGAATTAGGAAGTCTTGAAGTAGTAAGAGAAACGTCAGAAATGTTTGATCAAATCAAAGCACGAATGAAGGCCGCACAAGATCGTCAGAAATCCTATGCGGATAAACGACGAAGGCCTATTGAGTTCGATGTTGGGGACAGAGTAATTTTGAAAGTGTCACCCTGGAAGGGAATAATACGATTTAGGAAGAGAGGGAAGTTAAGTCCGAGGTTCGTCGAACCATTCAGGATAATGGCACGAGTTGGTGAAGTCGCTTATCGGCTAGAGTTGCCTGATGAGTTGAGTGGGATTCATCCTACCTTCCATGTATCACACTTGCGAAAGTGTTTGGCGGATGAATCAGCTCACGTACCACTTACTGACATCGAGGTCGACAACAGCCTTAATTACATCAAAGAACCCGTGGCCATCTTAGAAAAGAAGGAGAAGCGTTTGCGTAATAAGATTATCCAATTGGTTAAAGTCTAATGGAAACATCGAAAGGGATTGGAAGTCACTTGGGAAACGGAGAAGGAGATGAAGGAGTCGTACCCTCATCTATTTGACTTATGATAGGTTTCGGGGACGAAACCTATTGTAAGGGGGGTAGACTTGTAACATCCAAAAAATAAAACGACAGTTAAAATGACGAAATAAACGAACGAGGCATGTCGGGTCGGGCCGGATGGGCCGGCGGGCAGGAAGGGTTGCCTCCCCTATAAATAGCTTAGACCTCCATCATTTCTCTCATTTACAAGTTCTAGAGAGAGATACCGTAGAGAGAGAAAGTTGGCGGATCAATCCGAGATTTCAGCAAAGTGTTGCTCCATAGCTCGTGAGAAGAACCTCCGGATCAGAAACTAGATTCAGGTAACGATCGGGCCTAAATCTGAGTTTTTGTTCGTTTTTGGGTTTTTCGGGTTTTGGGTGAAAAGGTAACGTTTTCACGGATAAAACTGAAAGATAAACATAGATTTGAGTTCCTTAATGGAAAACGAACGTTTTGAATGTAAACAGGTTCGGGATCTTGACGTGATCAGACCCGAATGCGAAAGTTAGGGTTTTGCGAAGAAACAAATCGTGCGTACTTATCAAGTACGCACGGAGCAGGTCCTGCGTACTTATCAAGTACGCAGGAAGAGAGCACTGCGTACTTATCAAGTACGAAGGAAGAGGATCCTGCGTACTTATCAAGTACGCAGGAAGCAGGGTCTGCGCACATGCTAAGTGCATGCATCAGGTTGTTTAAGGAAAGTTAGTATGTTTAGAATGGTTAAACCGTTAGAGTCAGGATTGGGTTTGATGTGTATTTAACTATCAAATTCGGATCGAAAGTGACGTAGTGGGACCTTTGTTTAGGGCAACTCGGATTAGCTTATCAGGTGAGTTCTAAAAGCCCTCTTTTAAATGTTTTATATAATGTTTTCGGGCTGGTGTGCATACATATGAAATGATGTTTTACGAAACGATGTTTATGAAACTATGTTTATAAAGTAATGCTTATGAAACTATGTGTACGAAATGAAATGATATGGAATGAACGGTTTATGGAAAGAAAGTTTTATTAATGGAATGTTTACGAACGAAATGTTTATAAAGAAATGGTTTAAACTAATGGTAAAGGGTTTCGAAAATGAATGAAAAGGTTTTATGAGGAGAAAAGAAAAAGGGCAAAGGTTTTAAAGAAGTCATTACAAATCTAATCTGTCGAATGAAGGGAATTGACAAATGAAGTCTGGGAATGAAATTCCCAGCCTTGTGGTAGATTATGGACAACGAGCCATAGTTGCCATAAGAGCAGCTGGGGCAGTGTCTTGGTGGCCGGCCAATGGTTTTGATGTTGTACAACTGGTAGGGAGTAACGACGGTTACTCAGGGGTTAACGTGACCCTATGTAAGGTTAAATTATGATCCGACGGTGTTATGGCCGTGAGCCATAGCCGTCGATGGAGGTTGTCGGTCTATGGACATGAGAGCCATAGGGGTAACTGAATGGGTATTGTCGGTCCTCGTGCAGTTAGCCTTGGGGGCAATACAAAAGGGAATTGACGGAATGTATGGTATTGTGGCAATGACGTCGATACGTAACGGTTGTCCACGACATGCATGGTTCCTTCGGGGACACATAGACTCTTAAAGAAAGATACAGATTGTAGATAGTAATGTATGACTTAAATGAATGTTAAATGTTTTAAACAAATGATCCGTTCATTGTGTTTATGAGGAAAAATGTTTGAAGGTTTTCAATGATGAATGAAAGGCCCTGTTTTCTTATACGTGATGTTAAACCCTAACGAATGTTTTGAATGATGAACCATTTCTTAAATCGAATGAAAACTAGAACTCAACAGCGTAGCTGACTTTTTAGTATGCACATTCAGGTTAAGGCAGGTATGGATGATGGACGGTGATGCTTGGCAAGCGAGAAGAGTTACCCGGTTGATCATGAAGACTGGCATCCCGTTATGATTAGATTATGATATGTTTATGTAATAGACTATGTTACGCTTCCGTTGTTAAACAATGTAATGGTTATGTTTTATTGAAGTATTTTTCGCTGCGTTATTTGATAATCAAGTTTAAGAACTGTTTGTGAATGAGTAAATCCAACAAGTGAGGCCTCCCGGGTTTGAGGCCTTACATCGCATCTCATTTCGCCTCTGGAATCATGTAGATCACGAAGAAAAGTCGGAGCAAGCCCGTAGCCGCCTGCATTCGTGCCGAAACCAAATTCGTAAGTTTTGGTATCATTCGACTCGTTTTCGAGTCCTTATCAAAAGCACCATATTCAATTGTAAGAACAGAACCCATCAAACACGAATCGAATTAGGGTTCTTGTTCTTATGATTGTATTTTATGATTTGGGGATTTGATAAAATTCACTTTTCGTATTTTAATTTCTGGGTTACTAACAAGACCAGCGAACCACCTAGTTCAGTCGGTTAAGACACTCGGACCTGAACTAGGTGGTGTGGGTTCGAAACCCACGGCCCGCGCGACCGGCCTGACTTTTTGCGCCCTCATTAAAAACCAAAACCGGTCCCATCTCTGTCGCATGTTAAATTGATTCGGAACCCAATTCAATCACCGGACCCGCCTCCTGGTCCAGTGGTTTGTTCGTCCGGCACACCTAGCACAGACCCGGGTTCGAGTCCCTGTGGTCTATTTAATTTTTAAAGACCGTTTTTAAGGCTCCAAAAATTATAAAAAAATTATTTTTATAAACTTTACAATTATTAGAACAGAATGAAACCAGTTTTACAATTTTTGCATAAAAATCTCTATTTTTATAAAATTATTTGTTGAATACTCAATTTAAATTATGTATTTATTTTGAGTAAATTATTTATAAAATTGGTGACAATTTTTATAAACACTTTATACAATGTTTTATAAAATTTAAATTTTATTTCTAACACTCAAAAAAAAAAAATATGTTCTAATTAAAAACAATTCATTATCATTTTCAATTTAAATGAAAAATAAATAAATAAATCAAATTATTATTTATTACATTTTGTAAATCATACATAGAATTCAATTACATTTAAATATAAATTACATTTTGTAAATCATGCATAGAATTTAATTATATTTAAATAAATCATATACCTTTATAAATAAATAAATAAAGTAATAATTATTTATTTAATTTATATTTAAACAAAAATTGTTATTTAGGTTATACTTAACAAAACCTAATACCTATATTATTTTTATAAGTAAATAAATAAATAATAATTATTTAATTTATTTAGTTATTCAAACCCAAACCCTAATTAAAATATTCTAAAACTATTCATTTCAAATCTTTCATTTTATACAACACCTTACAAATCGTAATTTCCTACACTTTCATACATTCTATGACACAACTCTTTGTACACACATTTAATTAAATCTGAGACTTAGACCTAGACTATGGTACACATTATTAATTTAATATATATTACCCAATAGGTTAACGTTGTGAGTTACAAGGATCATTTTGCTACCTAGTCTCGCGTGCTAGCTACACATTTGATCCAAGTGAGTATTACATAGCCTCTTTTACACTATTTTACATATTTTGGGGGAAACATGAACTCTATACACACAATTGTTTACATTTACATAACCTACACAAACACAAATCCTCTTTACATTCATGTATGCAAAATTTGAGCTTTATGTTTGGGTGCTAGGTGTGTTAATTATTTGTGTGTAATTTATGTGCAATCATTAACTATTCAAGCCGACGGTTAAAAATGATAGATCTATTGAGTCTGACAAACCCACCCAGATTGGGGTGATTGTTACCGACAACACAATTTGCATGCTAGTTACAAAGGTTTGATTGTACTTTGGTTACACAATAGTTGCTCCTCATAAATGCCTTATTTTATCATGTTATGTAAGGATTTAATTATTTACATCTATACACTATTTATGTATAAACCTGTGTATGCTCACTAACTTTTTAGTTGATCTTATTTTATTCATGTTTCAGGTGCTAATGTGTGATTTTGATCAAGACTCGCTACACATAAGTTTTGGACCTAGTTAATTTTAATAAAGGATTTATGTATTTCATTTTATGTACTTGGTTTGATTTTGTTTTGTCTTAAATCTATACAATGAATTTGAATGATTAATATATTTCAATTTAGTTGACCTTGTGCTCATGAACAGTCTACATGTCCCGCCCCGACATTTCCGCCGTCGGTTGGGGTGTGACAGATCTTGAGTTCTTCATTCCACACACCAATTAAGACTTAAAGAACACTTAAGAAGAGAGCATTCCCGTAGTTAGAGTAGAGAGGCTCTTCCTCTTTGTTCCAAAATACGGGAGCCTACGAAACTCATCATTACGCTAGTCATTACGGCCATTCGTGGTTAAAACTTCTTTGTATTGCTTGGGTGAAGATGATGTTTGGAGCATGTTAATGTTTAACGTATTAACGAAGTGGCATGTTTATGTCTTTAGCTAATTCGTTCTCAAAAACCATCTTTTGATGGGCTTTTATTATTGTCTAAATCCATCTTTGTATCTGTGAGTGTTTTAATTTTAAAGAGTACGATCGTAAAACCCTTTTTAATCAAACTTATTTTGAAACTCGTACGTCTTATACGAGCAGAGATTGATAAGCCAAGGCTTGGTCTATACTTCTAAGATCGTACATCTTTATACGAGATTATTATGTGACCAAGAATTGGTGAACTCATGTTGGGAACGGTACGTCTTTATACTTGGTCCTATTGTTACACCGCCTCCCGGTGAGCAAAATATAATAATCTATTTAACTTTAATATAAAGCATTTTGAGTCTGATGTCTTAAACCAACCCAGAGATGACCATTCGATAGGTTGAGGGTAAATGTTGTCCCTAACGGGAGACACTACCACTTTTAAAGATTATAATTTACAAATCAAATGTAGTGAGGACGAGGCCCTAGCGGTGACCCTGGTCACAAGTTTGTAGTAGTCATACCACTGAATTAGTCAACTTAACATTATCACGTACCAAGCTGATTCGAATCCCGAAGCAATACATTCCGTAATCTGATCATTTTCGCCTTTTTTACTTTTCTGCTATTTACTATTCTGCTAGTTACATTTCTGTTACACGCTTCACGCACATTTTTACTTTTATGTTATTTACTTTATCGTCATTTACTTTTCTGCTTCACAAGCACACAAACCCACTCACTAATTAATCCGGCTAAACGATAACAAAAGTTGAGTAATGAAACTCGACCGTGTCCATTGGTTCAATACTTGGTTCTTACGTAACTATATTACGTTGCGATATGTACACTTGCCTATTGTGTGTGTTTTAAGTTAACGTAATTATCATTTTATAAATTTAAAACTTGATCTTGTGAAATCATCCTAAAAATATATTTATTTATTTATATTTTTATATACTTATCTCACGACACATCAATTTTTTGGCCACGTTGCCGGGGACACGGTGATTTCAAGAAAAATTCGATTTAACGGATTAGCCTTTTTATCCTTAACATTTTTATGGTTTCTTTTGATAGTTCTTTACAACAGCTTTCATGGATGAGAACTACCAGAGTTGTTATGGAGGATACCAAAACGACTATGAGTACCTCTATTAAGAGGTTTGGTGTAAGATCTGTGGGGAATCACATTACACCCAAGATTGTTATCACTATCAAGGGTATTCCACACATTTCCACCAACCCTACTGCCAACCATATGAGGAAACCATACCGCCCCAAGAAATTCAACACTTAGCTCTAAATTCTGACTCCTGGACCCTAGGAAATCTGTTTCGTCATTTGAAAGAAATTAAGGATCAACTCCTAAAGACCCCTCCAACTGAGCAACAAGTGTTTCATCATTTGGAAGAAACTAAGGTTCAAATCTTAAAGAGCTTTCCAACTGAACAACAAGATGATTCCTTCAAATTCCAAGAATCGAAAGTTATAGTTTCAACATCTTTAGTAGGGTTAAGTGACTCTAAGAAGCAAGAACCTTCCATCTTCACAAGCATGGATCAGTCGGAGGTGAGACCGGGTGATTCAGAAGAGACGGCTACTGCAACTTTACAATCACTTCCCTACTTCTCTGAGAAGCTTGAAGCTAAACAATCAAAGGAGCCAGAGCAGAGAAGATCTAAAGAAGAAATGGTGGGAATCCTAAATATAGAAGCACATAGGATGTAATCACCAACAAACAAATGACAATTGTGGCACCTCTTCCTTACAACAGTGATAGCTGGCCTGTGACCAAGCATATCAGTTAATCATTCCATGAATCAGATAAGCCACATGATAGGGCACATCACTCTAAAGACCACTTCCCATGGAAGAAGCAGCGTTCATCCAACGAAGATTGCAAGACAAAAGTATCATACCAGGGTGACTGTCTCCTTTACTACATGAGTTTCTTGAATTTTGGTCCAGGAAATTTTAAATGGTGGTGGCGTGATTCAAGCACACCATTTTCTTTAAGTGCTCTTCTATAGAGCATTCTAAATTTGGTAGGATGGACTCCACTAATTCCTGGATCAATTTAGTATCATCGTACGCATGGTAATCAAATGGGTTGGATGAACCTCTCGATATTACAAGCCACCCATTTGATATATTTAACACTAAATTGGAAATTCACGAAGCACGTACGGGTCGGGCTAAACCCTTAAATAAACATAGCGCTTCCGGGAGGCAACCCGATGATCATAAATAAATTGAGAAGTTGGTGCATACGGCAGAAAGCATGGACCCCTGGTTTGGTTTCTCCAAATTTAAGTTTCTAATTACTCCAGCCCCCAGGTATGTCTTCTCGATACTAGGACCTTTACTATCTTTTATTTTCCTTGTTCGTTTTTATGTTTTCTTTTATGTTTCAGGTATAATAACATTACCTGATCATCTCTCTACTTTGAGGAGTTACACTCCCACTCTACGAGCCTAGAGCCGAAAACCACATCAAATTTCTAAGAAATTCAATGAAGTCTTTGAAGCAACAAGTTGACAAGCAGCTGATAGGCACAACCTGACAGCAACAATTAGTTTTGGCCTTAGGTTATACAATGAATTGACCGGGGTATTACCAGTTTCTTTTCCCTTAAAACTCCATGCATTTAAATTCCTGCATAGCATCCGATTACATGCATTTGTACATTGAGGACAATGCATAGTTTTAAGTGTGAGGTGGTGAATTAGAGATTTAGGACTGTTAACCTCAAAGCAGTAAAATTTAACTTGTGATTTTCTACTCATTTGACTAAAACATTACAAAAATCTACCTTTTATAAAAACCCAAAAAAATTTCAAAAAAAAAAATTAAACCCTTTTTAAACTAAACCTCTTGGAGTTTGCACCTATTAAATAAAATGAAGACACGGCAAGTAGAAACAAACGGAAATTATGCATAACAAATCACTAAACCCTATCCCATCCGTTTCCGTATGAGAATAATCTGAGCTTTTTCACGAGCATTATTATCATTATTTTTGCATGCTATTTCGTTTGATATATTGAGTGTTTATTCGATTGAATTATATGCATAATTAGAACTTGTATGACTTATACATATCAAGACCATGAACTAGTGGAAGCAAGAAAATGATTAAGGAACCTAGGACTTTATCACCTTTATTATCCAAAACTCCCAAAAATATTATCCGCCTAGATAGCCCTCTGAGCCTTAGCCTTTTCTTTTCTAATTACCCATACTTATCACCCAACCAGTTTTTCACAAACACCGGTTATTGACTGATTGTCTTCAAAATGAGAAAATTATCCTACGTTTTCATTTCATGTTTATTATCATCGGGACAATTTAGAAAGAATCTGCCCTACTCAGAAGAATTGGAATATACAAATGGTTGATGAATTAAGAAAATTCCGAACTATCTGCAGGAAATTCACAGAAACATTATTTCAAGGAAATTGAGGAAGAAGGACTACTGAAGGATTTGTCTTGTGTCAAAAAAAAGGAAAATCTTGGTCTTTTATCGGGAGAACTTAAAGAACTTGACATGCATTCTTTTGATTTCAATTTGTTTTTCTGCCTTCATTTCGCAAAGCCTGAATTGCCAACCGAACTCCGAGAAAAGATTTTTCAAGCAACCAGTGATTTAAGAAAACGATGGCGCATGCAAGAGCAATTTCCACCATCCTGCGGCTTGTCAAAAAGTGCCGCCAAAAGAAGAGCCAAAAAATACGATAAATGTAGAAAGTGTGGCAACTGGAGCCACGATGAAAAGTGTAGCAAGAATCAAACTCGAGCCCAAAGTGAATATACATACCTGATCGAAGTAGGTGTTGTTAGGCTGCGAGCCGAAGGAACCACACGAAAAGCCAGCGATGTGTATTACGCAATAAGGAACGAGTTGAATTTGATGAGAGATCTTAGTCATGGCAATCTGACCATAAACGAGCCCTCAGATTAGTTATACCCTCATAATTTGAGTTTGATTATTGCTACACTTTCCATCGTGGTTCCAGTTTCCACACTTTCTACATTTATCGTATCTTTTGGCGGCACTTTTTGACAAGCCGCATAATGGTGGCAATTGTTCTTTCTTGCACCACCGTTTTCTTACATCACTGGTTGCTTGAAAAATCTTTACTTGGAGTTCGGTTGATAATTCAGGCTTTGCGAAATAAAGGCAGAAAAATAAATTGAAATCAAAAGGATGCATGTCAAGTGATGTAGGGTTTAATAACCTCAGTTTACATGCCGCTTTGCGTGCGTTTTAGTTATCTTTATATGTATATTTGTGCGGTTTTATGCGTGTTTGTGGTTATGTCTACCTCCCAGGTTTTATGTGCCAATTGAGCGGATAACGGATGTGAAGCAGTCAGATGCGAAGCACGAGAGATTAAAAAGTCAAAAAGTCAAATTCCTGGATTTTCTGGTCTTCGCGACACGCGAAGACCTGGGCTTCAAAGTTCGCGACACGCGAAGATCTCTAGTGTTCTTCGCGCCACGCGAAGAACTGGGCTAGCATCTTCGCGACACGCGAAGATGTGTTTTTACAGAACTTTTAACCTAGTTCGGGTTTTAATCTCATCAGCCCCCATTCTGACCTATCTTCGATTCCAGCCGTTCCAGAGCTCCAAGAAGGCGATTTCCACCATAGTTGGGTCGATTGTTCTTAATATTTCATGTTTTTAAGTCCTAATATAGTGCATTTGATTGTTGTTATGAGTATGAGTGGCTAAATCTCTTGTAGTCCTCTTTGGATCTAGGGTTTGTAAACATTTGTAATTTCTTGAATGATTAGCTTTGGTTTGTAATCTTCATTGGCATGTTAAGCCATATGATTTCATTTATTGATTGAATGCTTTAAACTTCATTGATTGATTTCGAATTATTGTTCAAGTTTCAATAGTCTCGGGTTTCTTTACATCGGGGACAACTTGGGGGTTGGATTATAGTTGGTTTATCATTGATGGTTGTATGAGAATAAGTTTCATTTACAACGGGTTCTCATATTATCACTGAATTCAATTGAACCGTATGATTATGTCTAAGTAATTGCTTGCTAATTATCTTGAAAGAACTTGTGTTTACATTCCCGAACCCCGGAGAGGATTACCTATCTCATTATTGATTTAAACCCAAATCAGTTTTATTGTTTTCTATCTTTGAACTATTGTAACAAAGTGACACTTTCCACATACTCCTCGTGGATATGATACTCAACTTACCCTTACTAGTTAAGGTGTTTAAGAATTGTTTTTGATTGACCAAACGACATCGATCATCCAGTTCTTTAAGGTCTCCCGGTAAAAGACCAACTTTTTTTTACAAGACAAATCCTTCAATAATCCTTGTTCCTCAACTTCCTTGGAACACTGTTTCTGTGAATTTCCTGAAGATAGTTCAGATTTTTCCTAATTCATCCACCATTTGTATATTCCAATTCTTCTTAGTAGGGCAGATTCTTTCCAAAATTGTCTCGATGATAATAAACTTGAAATGACAAGATAGGATAATTTTCCCATTTTGAAGACAGTTAGCCAATAACCGGTGTTTGCAAAAAGCTGGTTGGGTGATAAGTATGGGTAATAGAAAAGAAAAGGCTAAGGCTCAGAGGGCTATCTAGGCGGATAATATTTTTGGGAATTTTGGATAATAAAGGTGATAAAGTCCTAGGTGCCTTAATCATTTTCATGCTTCCACTAGTTCATGGTCTTGATATGTATAAGTCATACAAGTTCTAATTATGCATAGAATTCAATCGAATAAACACTCAATATATCAAACGAAATAGCATGCAAAAATAATGATAATAATGCTCGTGAAAAAGCTCAGATTATTCTCACACGGAAACGGATGGGATAGGGTTTAGTGATTTGTTATGCATAATTTCCGTTTGTTTCTACTTGCCGTGTCTTCATTTTATTTAATAGGTGCAAACTCCAAGAGGTTTAGTTTAAAAAGGGTTTAATTTTTTTTTAAATGTTTTGGTTTTTATAAAAGGTAGATTTTTATAATGTTTTAGTCAAATGTGTAGAAAATCACAAGTTAAATTTTACGGCTTTGAGGTTACAATTAGTCCTGAATCTCTAATTCCCCACCCCACACTTAAAATTGTGCATTGCCCTCAATGTACAAATGCATGTAATGGAATGCTATGTAGGAATTTAAATGCATGGAGTTTTAAGGGAAAAGAAACTGGTACTCCCCCTGTCAATTCGGTGTATAACCTAAGGCCAAAACTTAATATTGCTGTGAGGCTGTGCCTATCAGCTGCTTGTTAACTTGTTGCTTAAAAAACTTCATCGAATTTCTCATAAATTTGATGTGGTTTCCGGCTCCAGGCTCGTAGAGTGGGAGTGTAACTCCTCAAAGTCGAGAGATAATCTGGTGATGTTATTCTACCTTAAACATAAAAGAAAACATAAAAACGAACAATGAAAATAAAAGATAGTAGTTAAGCTACTAAGATCCTAGTATCGAGAAGGCATACCTGGGGGCTGAAGTAATTAGAAACTTAAATTTGGAGAAATCAAACCAGGGGTCCATGCTTTCTGTCGTATGCACCAACTTCTCAATTTATTTATGATCATCGGGTTGCCTCCCGGAAGCGCTACGTTTATTTAAGGGTCTTTAGCCCGACCCGTACGTGGTTCGTGAATTTCCAATTTAGTGCTCGTGGTGGAATAATCTATCAAGCTGGTGGCTTGTAATATAGAGAGATTCATCCAACCCATTTGATAATCATGCGTACCATGATAATAAGTTGATCCAAGAATTAGTGGAGTCCATCCTACCAAATTTAGAATGCTCTATAGAAGAGCACTTAAACAAAATGGTGTAGTTGAATCACGCCACCACCATTTGAAATTTCCTGGACCAAACTTCAAGAAACTCATGTAGTGAAGGAGACGGTCACCCCGGTATGATACTTTTGTCTTGCAATCTTCGTTGGATGAACGTTGCTTCTTCCATGGGAAGTGGTCTTTAGAGTGATGTGCCCTATCATGTGGCTTATCTGATTCATAGAATGATTCACTGATATGCTTGGTCACAGGCCAGCTATCACTGTTGCAAGGAAGAGGTGTCACCATTGTCATTTGTTTGTTGGTGATTACATCCTCCTGTGCTTCCATATTTAGGATTCCCACCAGTTCATCTTTAGATCTTCGCTCCTTATATGGTTGTTGGTAAGGTTGGTGAAAATCTGTGGGATTACTTGATAATGATAACAATCTTGGGTGTAGTGTGGTTCCCCACAGATCTCACACCAAACCTCCGAATAGTGGTACTCATAGTTGTCTTGGTATCCTCCATAACAACTCCCGTAGTTGTCATCCATGAAAGTTGTTGTAAAGAACAATCAAAACAAACCATAAAAATGTTAAGGTTAAAAAGGCTAATCCATTTACTCGAATTTTTCTTGAAATCACCGTGTCCCCGGAAACGGCGCCAAAAACTTGATGTGTTTGTGAATTAAGTTTATAAAAATATAAAAAATATATTTTTGGATGATTTCACAAGATCAGGTTTTAAATTTATAAAATGATAATTACGTTAACTTAAAACACACACAATAGGCAAGTGTACCTATCACAGCGTAATATAGTTAAGCAAGAACTAAGTATCGAACCAACGGACACGGTCGAGTTTCAATACTCAACTTATGTTATCGTTTAGCCGGATTAATTAGTGAGTGAGTTTTGTGTGCTTGTGAAGCAAAAAAGTAAATGACAGTAAAGTAAATAACATAAAAGTAAAAATGTGCGTGAAGTGTGTAACAGAAATGTAACTAGCAGAAAGGTAAATAAGGCGAAAATAATCAGATTACGGAATGCATTGCTTCAGGATTAGAATCAGCTTGGTACGTGATAATGTTAAGTTGACTAACTCAGTGGTATGACTACTACAAACTTGTGACCCGGGTCACCGCTAGAGCCTCGTCCTCACTACATTTGATTTGCAAATTATAATATTTAAAAGTGGTAGTGCCTCCCGTTAGGGACAACATTTACCCTCAACCCATCGAATGGTCATCTCCGGGTTGGTTTAAAACATCGTACTCAAAATGCTTTATATTAAAGTTAAATAAGTGATTGTATTTTGCTCACAGGGAGGCGGTGTAACAATGGGAACAAGTATAAAGACATACCGTTCCCAACATGAGTTCACCAATTCTTGGTCGCATAATAATCTCGTATAAAGACGTACAATTTTAGAAGTATAGACCAAGCCTTGGCTTAACAATATCTGCTCGTATAAAGACGTACGAGTTTTAAAGTAAGTTTGATTAAAAAAGGTTTTACGATCTTACTTTTTAAAATCAAGACACTCATAAATATAAAGACAGATTTAGACAACAATAAAAGCCCATCAAAAGATGGTTTTTGAGAACGAATTAGTTAAAAACATAAACATACCACTTCATTAATAGGTTAAACATTAACATGCACAAAACATCAGCTTAACCCTAGCCATACAAAGAAGTTTTAGCCACGAATGGCCATAACGACTAGCGTAATGATGAGTTTCGTAGGCTCCCCTATTATGGAACAAGGAGGAAGAGCCTCTCTACTCTCTACTCTAACTACGAGAATGCTCTTTTCTTGAGTGTTCTTTAGGTCTGGATTGGTGTGTATAATGACCAACTCAAGCCTTCTATTTATTAGCCTCAAAATATGCAATGCACGGACGTGCAATGGGTTGCACGGTCGTGCAAAGGCCTAGGGAATCAAACAGGGTACAGAGGACACTGTCCTGGTCCGTGGGGAAGAAGACAGGGCAATGCATGACCGTGCATTGGGTTGCACGGCCGTGCATCCCTCTGTTTTATCCCAGCTTTGTCTTTTAGCTGATTGGTTGACTTTTGTTAACCAATTTTGACTTCTTGGGGGTCAATGCTCGGGAATGCATCTTCTAGAAGCTTGAATTCTTGGTGTTTTTGATAAGATTTAGCTTGATTTATATTTTCAACACCCAATAACTTGCAATTACAAAATATAAGTGTTTTATGCATAAATTGCAATATTATTATTCAATTAGTAGCATAATGTGAGATTATTATGTATGTAAAATATGTATAAATGATGAGATATCAAAAACATATAGTTAAATAAACATTTTCTTTGTTTTCTTTCGCAAACGTTTAAGTAACAAAATACCTTTATTATTAACGTTTAATTCTTGAGTACGCACATCACCCTAAAACAGTTAAAATAGGGATTTTTGAACTCCCTTGATAAACTAGAGTAAACGTGCTATCACATGCTCACTGGTTTCATTTGAAAATCTAAAGTGATAGTCAAACTAAATCAGTCTAAACATTGGTATGATCTGAGTGAAACTATTGGGTATAGAATTGAGACTGATGCTGTCAATCGAAACTAAAGTATCAAAACTAGCTAGTTTCGATACCTGTTTTTCAGGTGGCTTGGAAAACAAGGCACTTGTGCTTGGCCACCAATATATAGCAGAATATGTCTTAGGAGTGAGTGTGTGTCCGTAGAGGGAATCACCACCCTAGGGGGAGCTCACCATGGGGTGAGACTAATTGTTAGTGTATGATGAGCTTTTATTTTCATTTCAATTAAAGAACCATACGTTTTATGCTTTCAATTATCTGTTCTTTTTCACTTTTATATATTTCTGTTCGTGTATGTGATTCCCGCACTCGTCTCTACCATTTCTGATTCGAGAGTTATACCGGATCCAGAGATTCTGCCTCTCAATCCGGACTGTTTGAAGATTTCTCCGCAGATCTGTGTGAATACAGGTTTGCTCAGGACCTATAAGTGGTATCAGAGCCATGGTGGCTCTTATTGCTCTCGAATCTGCTTGAAAACCAGAGAAAGCCCGCCATTGAGACGTTAAACAAGAAGAAATCGATGTGTAGTAGGTTCGTGACTGCTGTTCTACATTCTCACTGTCCAAATCTGAAGATGAATGGCTTGTGAAGCATTTTTCAGACCTGGATTGGGGGTACCGAAGTAGCTGAAGGTTGAAGATGCTCAATCAAAATTAGGTGGCGGCTGAACATTTTCTATCGAAACTACTGGTGATGCCCTAAATCAGATGTACAAAAACATCGAAACTAGGCTGTCGAAACTAGGCTATCGAAACTAGAGGGTATCGAAACTACAAGTTTCAGTTGAAGAATCTCCTATCGAAACTACTAGTTTCGGTTGAAGAATCTCTTTATCGAAACTTCTTATTTCGATACTGTGTCTACCGGAAAATTTCTTGGATAATTTTTTTCACAGGATATTGCATAGAAGGAGGTGAGTTTTGGAAGAAAACTTGGAGACAACCTTTTCGGGTTTTCAAAAAATTTCGTGTCTTCGGCAATATACATGATGCTCTGCCTGATTCAGTCGTAATTCCTTTGATTAAAGTTCAAGTTTAGGCAGCGGGTAGCAAAGTCAAGCATATTTGTAACAAACCGGATCATTGGTTGTTGATTACATGGTGATTCGATCTCTTATCTTTTGCCTAGAAATAGGATGTTCTACACTTCAGGGGGAGAATTACCACGAAAGGCTTCAAATTATAAGCAGAGTTATGAAGATGCAAGACAAAGTGAGCCTTCGCTTGAAATTGACCTTTTTTAGAGGGAGAGACGGCAAAAGTTGATCAAGTGTTCGTGTATGTCAAGAATTTTTGTAGAAAGATGGTTATTTACTGCTAAATACTTGGGATTCAAACCTTTATCAATTGCCTACAAGATAGGAGGGTCTACACTTGAGGGGGAGAATCACAACGAAAGGCATTGGATCATTAGTCAATCTATGAAGACGAAAGACAGAGTCGGACAAGAATTGATAGCATCAGTCTAGGGGGAGATTGTTGGGTATAGAATTGAGACTGATGCTGTCAATCGAAACTACAGTATCTAAACTAGGTAGTTTCGATACCTGTTTTTCAGGCCTGTTTGGCAGGTGGCGTGGAAAACAAGGCACTTGTGCTTAGCCTCCTATATATAGCAGAATATGTCTTAGGAGTGAGTGTGTGTCTATAGAGGGAATCACCACCCTAGAGGGAGCTCACCCTAGGGTGAGACTAATTGTTAGTGTATGATGAGCTTTTTTTTTCATTTCAATCAAAGAATCATACGATTTATGCTTTCAGTTATCTGTTCTTTTTCACTTTTATATATTTATGTTCGTGTATGTGATTCCCGCACCCGTCTCTACCATTTCTAATTCGAGAGTGATACCGGATCCAGAGATTCTGCCTCTCGATCCGAACTGTTTGAAGATTTCTCCGCAGATCTGTGTGATTACAGGTTTGCTCAGGACCTACAAAAACTATCATTAGTTTTGCTCCATTATTCTAAGCGAAACTATGGCCATTTATTCTTTTAACTTTAGAAAAACTATATTAGTTTCGCTCCCATAAACTAAACAAAACTAGGTCCTAAGAGAAACTAATGCTTTAGGTGAAACTAGAATTTCAGGTGAATCTAATTTTAGTTTCGCTTCTCATAACTGGGCGAATCTAGCCAGATTCGTTTCATGAACAATTTCCACTGGAAGCTAGTTTTGCAAGAAGACTAGTTTAGCTAGGTTGTCTTCCCTATGCAGAAAACTATGGGACGACGGCCAACGCTTGCATCGATCAACCTCGTTACTTTTTAATGTCAAAAACGTTCCATTTACAACCCTAAACTAAGATCTACGCTTGGTTTCGCGTTTCATACGTAAAAATGCCATCTTTTATCAAAATCCTTCAAAACCCTTAAATACAAAAAAAAAACACTTAGATCTGGGTCAAAGTTTACCTCTGATTAACTCGAATCCTCGGAGTTCCTTCTTGTGGAGGACGGAGGAACACTTGGCAACGATCTAGGCTTGAATCCGAAACTTTCTCTCTCTAAGATATATCTCTCTCTCTTCTCTCTCTTCTCTCCCCCTCCCTCCCTCCCTCCCTCTCTCTCTTTGTGTTGTAGGGTGTGTGTGGGGCTGCTAGTGTTGTAGGGTCTTCCTTCTTTTTCTTTCCAAAACCGGCCCAAGCCCATCAGGTAGTTATTACTTTTTTCATATAAAACCAGTCTAAAATTTGTGGCCATTTTCAAGGTGTTACACTAAATTATTATAAAAATAAAATTATATAAAAGAAAGGTGAGCCAATCAAATATATCTCTAGAGATGCAATTGTACCCTTTTTATTTTTTTAAATTGAATATCTTAATATAGGGTCACCTAAATTACTTCTAATAATTTACACCAATCCGTAATGGACGGGGGCTCGAATCCTTGAGTTCAAGAGGAGTTTTACCACTCTAACTCGAAATAACTTTGTCATTAGAATAAACCCTCCACTAAATTTGAGAAAATTCTGTAAAACTACACATGGGTAAAAAGAAAACTAAAATAAAGATACAAATAAAATAAAAAGAGGTAATTACATTTTGCATCCGTTAACTATTTAACAAATTTCAGATATCATTCTTAAGTTAATGAGATAACAGAAATCATTCTTCATGTTCATATTTTGTAACAGTTACATCCTTTCCACTAACGGACGTTAAATTTTTTCGTTAAGTCTGGTCATTTGCCTTACACATGCGTGTGTTTTGATTTTTTTTTACTTATAACAACTATTCTAGTAATTAAATGAAACATTAAAAAATTATAAAATAAATATAATATAATATATATTAACTATTAGGGATTTGAATAACTTATTATAGAAGGTTGTGATTTAAATCTTTAAGTTGATTATACAAATGGTCTCTGAAATGATATAATGGTTAAATTGTCTTTATGTGTCTTGTATATAACTCAACTTAACCCTCAAAATCTAATGAACAATAAATAATAATTCATGTTATTTCATTAAAGACGACATTGAAATTTGATCTATATTTAAAAAACGAAAAATGTAATTTACTCAAATAAAAAATTAAAGTTACAAATGAAGTACATATGGATAAAGAGTTCTCATTTGCCTTTTGTTGTATAAGGGACAAACGGTTAACAAATGTTACCCTTAAACTTCTTTGCTGCTTTTATTCTATTAATTTTCTAATATTTCATGGCACGAACTCCAGAAGTTAGAACACGATAAAACCTTACAGCAAATATATTCATTATTTTATTTATTTTATTTCAATAAAATAAAATAAAATCAAGGGTTGGCTGCCACACAGACCGCGATTCATGACGACTTTGGTGCTTATCGTTAATAAAATTTAAATGAAAATGTAGACGTAATGATAAAAATAATGGCAACAGAAAAAACTTAAAACTAAATAAAAAAACTACCGGTTACGGTCGTCGGAAAACATAAAAGCGAATAACGACACGGGTTCCGATAATAGCAATACGGACAATGATTTTGTTCGCTTATAATAGGTTCGGCTTGTCACGGTACCTTAACGGTAACGACACTCGCTATAGGCAAAGATACAAAAAAAAACACAATTTTCAATACAATTCTGTTTTAAAAAAACATAAATCGGAACATTGACAAAAAAGAATAGAAACAGTCGCGCACTTCGTATTTTGTAAAATATTAATAAAAAAATTATTAAAGAAAAACGAAATTAATAAAAAATAAAATAGATTAAAGGATGTGTCCGGCACTAGTTCCTAGCTTGGAAACTAAATGGTTAATAATTTATTATATTATTATGTGTGAAAACATGTGAGACTATTATTTTTCGATTGGCTTTTGTTTTAATATATTGTATATAATTACAATATAGGTTAAAGGATAGCATTAATGAACAGTAAATAAATGTTTTTTTATTTATTTTTATTTTCAGTACTTATACTATATATATTTTTATTTATTTTTATTTTCAGTCCTTATACTATATATAATATACGATTTTAACATGTTTTATTTTTTAATAACTTTTTTTTGTTTAATAACTTTCATTCGTTAACCTTCTGATATAATTTTTTTGTCAACATTCCGATATAAATTTTTTTTAAAACAGAGTTGTATTCAAAATCAAGTTTTTCTTTTGGTATCGTAGCCTATAGCGAGTGACTTTACCGTTGTGGTACCGTGACGAGCTGAACTTATTATTAGCGAATAACACCATTGCCAGTATTAGTATTATCGGAACCGGTGTCCGTATTCGGTTTTATGTTTTCTGACTACCCAAACCGTTAATATTTAATTTTTTTTCTTTTTTTATTATTTAGTTTTATGTTTCTTTTTTATTAACATTATTTTTACCGTTACGCCTACGTTTTCATTTTAATTTTATTAATGATCGACCCAATACCCGCTGCGGAGCGCGGGTATAACCACCTAGTTATAATATAATAAGGCAAATCATATTAAACTTTGAACATCTTGGGTGTATATAAGTAGTAATTTTATCAATGTGTTACGGTGGTTTAATTCTCACGTCGCAACGGTTTATTTGAAAATTAATAAAAAGTTACGTTGTCGTAAAAATGAGCGTAAACAAGAATAAAAAGTTATGTCGTTATAAGAATGAGCGTAAAAACAAACAAAAAGTTACGTAGTCATAAAAATGTACGTAAACACGAATAGAAAGTTATGTCGTTATAAAATGAGCGTAAACACAAAAACGTATTTATAAAATATAAAAATATAACATATTTTACCCGACTCAGTTTTTGAATAAAACTTACGTCGAAACGTAGACCGGCTTGGTTCTAGAAAAAAAAATTATACCGAAGCATAGATACAAGTAAACATGTCACAATGATATACTCAGAATGTCTGAAAACACAACATTTTAAAAGTTATAAAAAAACAAATTATGTGTAAAATTAATTATAATTATTAAAATAATGAAAATATATTTTATTGGCCATCAAGCCCGTCATGTAGTTATTTCTTTTATTTTTCATCCAAAACCTGTCAAAAATTTGTACTATTTTCGGATATAATATTAATTTTTTATAAAATTAATATTATATAAAAGAAAGGTGAGCCAATCAAATGAATCTCTAGAGATGCAATTGTATTTTTTTTTATTGTTTTAAAAGAATACTTTAATTTAGGGTCACCTAAATTACATCTAATAATTTATATCCATCCGTCGTAGACGTGGGACTTGAACCCTTGATTTCCAAAGAGTTTTATCACTCTAACTCTAAATGACTTTACCATTTAACTCAAACCTCCACTAAAACTGAGAAATTTTTCTAAAACAACACGTGTTAAAAGAAAACTAAAATAAAGAAATAAATAAAATAAAAGGAAGTAATTATATTTTTCGTCCTTTAACTATATACCAAATTTTAAATATCGTTCTTAAACTAATGAGATAACAGAAATCATCATTTATATTAATATTTTGTAACAGTTTACATCTTTTTCACTAATGGGTGTTTATTTTTTCCGTTAATTCTGGCCAGTTACCTTGCATATGAGGATATTTTGGTTTACTTATAAGGACTATTCTATTAATTAATTGAAACATTAAAAATTATAAAATAAATATAATATAATATATATTTAGTATGAGGGATTTGTTTTGATTATTTTATAAAAACTTGGGACTTGATATGATATCATTTATACATATTTTACATGCATAATAATCCTCATATTATGGTACTAACAGAATAATAACCTTACAATTGATGCTTAAAGCGTTTATATTTTATAATTGCAGGTTATTCGGTGTTGAAAATATAAATCAAGCTAAATCCTATCAAAACACCAAGAATTCAAGCTTCTAGAAGGTTCATTACCGGAGCATTGACCCCCAAGAAGTCAAAATTAGTCAACAATAGTCAAAAGAAGCTAAAAGACAAACCAGGAAAAAAAACAGGGAGATGCACTGTCGTGCATCAGGTTTCTTCTCCTCCACGGCCCAGTACAGTGTCCTTTGTACCCTGTTTGATTCCCTATGCCTTTGCACGACCGTGCAACCCATTGCACGGCCGTGCATTGAACATTTTGAGGCCTATAAATAGGAGGCTTGAGTTCTTCATTCCACAGAACCATCCATACCTCAAGAACATACTAGAAGAGAGCATTCTCGTAGTTAGAGTAGAGAGTACAAGGGCTCTTTTTCCTTGTTCCACAATATGAGAGCCTACGAAACTCATCGTTACATTAGTCGTTATAGCCATTCGTGGCTAAAACTTCTTTGTATTGCTAGGGTGAAGATGATGTTTGGTGAATGTTAATGTTTCACGTATTAATTTAGTGGTATGTTTATGTCTTTAATTAATTCGCTCTTAAAAACCACCCTTCGGTGGGCTTTTATCATTGTCTAAATCCGTCTTTATATTTGTGAGTGTCTTGATTTAAAAAGTACGTCTTTTGTGACAACTGGTAAATTACCACATAATTATTTAAACAAAAATGTGCATATTAGACTAATTTTTAATTAATTAAGTCTAACCCGATCCAGTAAGAGTCCAACCCACACACAACTACTCGGGAAATATTAAATATTTTCAAGTCACATATCGCGTTGGTGATAGACCAAAAATAATATTTAGACGACTCGAAAACATTCTCTTTATATATATTTCCGTTGTATATTATTTATATATTAGAGAGTACCCACTCAAACGAGACTAAAATTTATATATGTCAAACATATATTATACCCGAACTACTAAACTATTATTATTTCGGATACCCGACTCATTCCCGACACGTAGTAACAAGCGGAAATAACGACACCCGGGTATTTTACCGAACAAGTAACAAGCGGGTATCACTCCACACCTCAACCTATTTTTCCACGTGCCTAATTATATTAAATCGCGCGTACTTAATCCTCAAAGATTTGGGATAAGATTTATGCAATCTTTAGAATCCCAAACACCCCTATATATACATGTACGAATGGAACTTCATCAAACACACCTCACACACTCTCCTCCTCCCTCTCGGCTCCCTCACACCCGACACCACCACAACACCAAGCACCACAACCCTCACTTCTCCCTCTCCTCTCTTCGGCTACACCACCGAGCTCACCATCGTCACCCGCCACCTTCACCTCCCCTCCCTTCTACGGCTAACCCCCACCACCTCCTCGGCTTCATCCACCAAGAGCACCACCACCTCCGATAACCCTCATCACTTTCATCCCTCTCCTCACACTTGTAGCTCTTCCTCACTCACGACTTGCAACAAGAAGCAACATCACCTCCATCACCACCATAACAGCATCACCACCTCACCACCACCCTCAAGCCGTAAGACCACCCTAGCCTCCTCTTTTGCTTTTCCTCTCGATCATTTGCAACAGAAACAGCAACACCAACATCACCTCACTACCCTCACAAAGCAACAACAACATCTAACCACCCTTTCGTTCCCTCTCGGCAACTCCCACAAGCCACAAACCACCGCCGATCACCATCCCAACACCCTCTCCACCACCCGTTCCAGCCATCCCAGCCCTCCTCAGCCCCGTCCCAGCCCTGACAGCCCCCGACGATCACCGAAGTACACCGCTTTCACCACCCCAGCCCTCCGCCACCTTTGCGAGATTCTTTCGTGACAAAAACCGGTTCTTTCGGCTCACCGTTTCTCACCTACGATCACCACATTACGTTCACGTGAAGCCCACGGTTCATTTCGGGAACTTACGGAGTCATACGGAACGTTTCGGAAAGGAATCAGACTTCGCGTATTTCGCCGTCACCTTCTCCCGACGATTTACGTGAGATTCCGAGTCGTTTATTTTTAACGTTATTAAAGTTGGTGATATATTAGGTTATAATCGGATTATAACTTAAATGACGAGTTTTAAACGTATCGGAGACGGATCATGGTTCTAATATATAAAAGACGGGTTTTTAAAATAAATAACGATTATAAAATATAGATTAAAAACCCTATTTTCATCATAATAAAATAAAAGAGTAATTTATTTTATAAAAACACATTTTATTTTATTGGTAGTATTTACTATAAATAATTTTACATGAAAAAGAGGAGATTTTTATAAAATTTTATTTATAAAAATACGTCCATATGACAAAAATATGAAAATCATAGATTCATATATGTGCATAGATAAATGGGTTGAAAAGAAATATAAAATAATATAGTTATTTTGAGACATATAAACCTATTTTTCATATATATATATATATATATATATATAAAAGAAATCATTAGTATATATATACATAGGCATAATAAGGTTAAAAAATAAAATAATATGAATATTATTTTAAGACAAGATATTAATTGATAATAATCTTAATAAATATATATTACGTATATTTATTCTAAGAATCAATTTAAACAAAGTTTTGGATAAACAAATACTGAGTCACAATATTTATTAAAGAATTTAATAAATATAATAAACTTGAACCACAAGTCGTATCATCAACGGCGATCGGGTCGGACCCTTGTAAGTTATGACGAGACAAGGGTCGAGACCTCAGGGTATTGGTCAGGTGACCAAACCGCATTTAAACCATCTCATAGGACCTAAGGTGTCTTAAATAATTTAGGGCACGGATAGGTCAAGCATTTGTTGGACTTACTGTACACCTCATCACTCATCACTCATCACCTCGATAGACAAGGTGAGTCTCACGGCCCCACTTTTACTTGTTTTAAATTTATTTTTAAACATACGGGGGAGAATGCATAGCTCATATTTGGATAGGAGTACACAAAAAGATTGTTACATAAGTACGCAACTGTCATACTAAGTCCCCGGAAATACTATAACTGTTAGCTGGTTCAGACGTGGAACGCATGAATAGATCTATTTGGGTTGACACCCCACCTGTGGTTAGTCGTGCTAACCTTGACTAGAGTTCAAAGCGGGTGCATACTGTCCATACACAAACATATACAATGTTTCATGACAGAACATTGGGCGGGGCTCGCAACAATAACTCGTTCAAATGACGGGTTAATTCACAAACGTCAAGTGTCGGTTATGGTAGATTATGGTAACAATGTGCATATATAAGTATTGTTTGATCGACAATGCTTTACACAATGGGAAATCTCGCAGTCCAAATAAAACATATTTTACTGGTTACCTAAACCTTTGAACTCACCAACTTTATGTTGACATTTTAGCATGCATTTCTCAGGTAACTAATCATGGAAGGAAAGGTATGCATGCACGTATGATCACTTTTGAAGTTTTCTAGTTATAATCTAGGACATAACTAACGAACTTGTTATTTAAGCCGTATACTAGGCTAAGTATTGTATTTTGGCATGTATTATCTCGAAATAATTTATCATTTCATGTAATAACTGAAACCTTTGGTAATGAATGCATTTAGATGTCGTTTGTTGTAATCAAAGGCTATGATCGATCACCTACTCCACCGCATCCCGTGTTTCCGCCCTAGGCGGGGTGTGACATCTTTATACGAGCAGAGAATGATAAGCCAGGGCTTGGTCTGTACTTCTAGGATCGTGCGTCTTTATACGAGCTTATTATGCGTCTTTATACGTCTTTAAAGAGTTGGAAACGAAACGTCTTTATACTTGGTCTCATTGTTACACCGCCTCCCGGTGAGCAAAATATAATCGCCTATTTAACTTTAATATAAAGCATTTTAAATTTGATGTCTTAAACCAACCCGGAGATGACCATTAGAAGGGTTGAGGGTAACTGTTGTCCCTAACGGGAGGCATTACAATTTTAATTTAAAGATTATAATTCATGAATCAAATGTAATGAGGACGAGGCTTTAGCGGTGACCCGGGTCACAAGTTTGTAGTAGTCATACCACTGAATTAGTCAATTTAACATTATCACGTACCATGCTGATTCGAAACCCGAAGCAATACTATCCGTAACCTGATCATTTATACCATATTTTCTTTTCTGCTATTTACTATTCTGCTAGTTACATTTCGGTTACACACATCACGCACATTTTTACTTTTATGTTATTTACTTTACCGTCATTTACTTTTCTGCTTCATAAGCACACAAAAAACCGACTCACTAATTAATCCGGCTAAACGATAACAAAAGTTGAGTATTGGAACTCGACTATGTCCATTGGTTCGATACTTGGTTCTTACATAAACTTTATTATGCTGCAATTGGTATACTTGCCTATTGTGTGTTTTAATTTAAGTAATTATCATTTTATAAATTTAAAACCTGATCTCGTAAAACCATCTTAAAAATATAATATATGCTTATGTCATGACATATCAAGTTTTTGGCGCCGTTGCCGGGGACACGGTGATTTCAAGAAAAAAACGAGTTAACGGATTAGCCTTTTTAACCTTAACATTTTTATGGTTTGTTTTGATTATTTCTAACATCAACTTTCTTGGATGACAACTACAAGAGTTGTTATGGAGGATACTAAGACGACTATGAGTACCACTATTCGGAGCTTTGGTGTGAGATATGTAGGAAACCACACTACACCCAAGATTGTTATCACTATCAAGGGTATTCCACACATTTCCACCAACCCTACGGGCAACTATATGAGGAAACCACACCGGCCCAAGAAATTCAACACTCAGCTCTAGATTCCGACTCATGGACCCAACAAATCTGTTTTGTCATTTGGAAGAAATTAAGGTTCAACTCCTAAAGAACTCTCCAACTGAACAACAAGTGTTTCGTCATTTGGAAGAAATTAAGGTTCAGATCCTAAAGAGCTATCCAACTGAACAACAATATAATTCCTTCAAAGTCCAAGAATAAGAAGTTATAGTTCAAACATCTCTAGAAAGGTCGAGTGACTCTAAGGAGCAAGAACCTTCCAACTTCACAAGATTGTATCAGTCGGAGGTGAGAACGGATGATTCAGAAGAGAAGGATACTGCAACTTTAAAATCACTTCCCTACTTCTCTGAGAAGCTTGAAGCTATACAATCAAAGGAACCAGAAGAGCGAAGATCTAAAGAGGAACCGGTGGGAATCCTAAATCACGGGAGGAAGTAATCACCAACAAACAAATTATAATGGTGGCACCTCTTCCTTGCAACAGTGATAGCTGGCCTGTGACCAAGCATATCAGTGAATCATTCCATGAATCACATAAGCCACAGGATAGGGCACATCACTCTGAGGACCACTTCTCATGGAAGAAGCAACGTTTATCCAACGAAGATTACGTGACAAAACTATCATACCGGGGTGACCGTCTCCTTCACTACATGGGTTTCTTAAAGTTTGTTCTAGGAAATTTCAAATGGTGTTGGCGTGATTTAATTACACCATTTTCATTAGGTGATAGAGCATTTTAAATTTAGCAGGTTTACAAAAAATTTCAAAATTTTAATTCAATCCATATAAACTAAAATTAAAACCATAAATATACTTTTGAAAATATATAAATCAATATTCACCCGTTTTAGCACTAAAAAGTTGAAGGTATAAAAATTAGAAAATTGGGGGAAATCATTGATTTATGAAATTAGGCCAATTAATGGGGGATTTTTGCTTGGACCACTGGGACAAACCTCCTACGACGGTTTGCCACATGATCCGGCTCGTTAAAACCTTTCCGTCCCCTAGTAAAGGGTCTTCTAACTCCAAACGTAGCTCAAGTTATGATTGTTTCGAGTTTGAACTATTTTTACCATATCATCACATCGTTTTCATGATTGTCAAATGGGTTGGATGATCCTCTCCATATTACAAGTCACCCATTTAACAAATTATTCCACCACTTGCACTAAATTGAAAATTCACGAAGCATGTATGGGTCGGGCTAAAGACCCTTAAATAAACGTAGCGCTTCCGGAGGCAACCCAGCGATCATAAATAAATTAAAAAGTTGGTGCATACGGCAGAAAGCATGGGCCTCAGGTTTGGTTTCTCCAAATTTAAGTTTCTAATTACTTCAGCCCCAGGTATGCCTTCTCGATAGTAGGACCTTAGTAGCTTAACTAATATCTTTTATTTTTCTTGTCTGCTTTTTATGTTTTATTTTATGTTTCAGGTAGAACAATATCACCAGATTATCTCTCTACTTTGAGGAGTTACACTCTATCTCTACAAGCCTGGAGCCGGAAACCACATCAAATTTCTGAGAAATTTGATGATGTCTTTGAAGCAACATGTTGACAAGCAGCTGATAGGGAAAACCTGACAGCAACAATAAGTTTTGGCCTTAGGTTATACACAGAATTGACCGGGAGAGTACCAGTTTCTTTTCCCTTAAAACTACATGCATTTTAATTCCTACATAGCATTCCATTACATGCATTTGTACATTGAGGGCAATGCACATTTTTAAGTGTGGGGGTGGGGAATTAGAGATTTAGTACTGCTTGTAACCTCAGAGCAGTAAAATTTAACTTGTGATTTTCTACCCATTTGACTAAAACATTACAAAAACCTACCTTTTAAAAAACCCAAATTTTTTTTAAAAATTTGAAACCTTTAAATCTAAACCGTTTTGAGTTCGCACCTAATTAAATAAAATGAAGACATGACAAGTAGAAACAAATGAAAATTATGCATAACAAATCACTAAACCCTATTCCATCCGTTTCCATGTGAGAATAATCCGAGCTTTTTCACGAGCATTATTATCATTATTTTTTGCTTGCTCTTTCGTTTGGTATACTAAGTGTTTATTCGATCGAATTCCATGCAAAATTAGAACTTGTATAACTTATACATATCAAGACCATAAACTAGTGGAACTATGAAAATGATTGAGGCACCTATGACTTTATTACCCTTATTATCCATAAAAACCAAAAATCCTAAAAATATTATCCGCCTAGATAGCCCTCTGAGCCTTAGCCTTTTTCTTTTCTATTACCCATACTTATCACCTAACCAGTTTTTCACAAACATCGGTTATTGGCTAACTGTCTTCAAAATGGAAAAATTACCCTATGTCATCATTTCAAGTTTACTATCATCGAGACAATTTTGGAAAGAATCTGCTCTACTCAGAAGAATTGGAATATATAGATGGCGGATGTATTAGGAACATAGCCGAACTTTCTGTAGTGAATTCATGGAAACATTATTTCAAGGAAGTTGAGGAAGGAGAATTATTAAAGAATATGTCTTGATTTAAAAAAAATCTTGGTCTTTTACCGGGAGACCTTAAAGAACCGTGCATTTCTTTGATTTCAATTTGCTTTTTTGCCTTCATTTCGCAAAGCCTGAATTACCAACCAGAGCAACCAGTGATGTAAGAAAGCGGTGGCGCAAGCAAGAACAACTGATACCATTCTGCGGCTTGTCGAAAAGTGCCGCCAAAAGAAGAGCTAAAAGATACGAAAAATGTAGAACGTGTGGCAACTGGAGCCACGTTGAAAAATGTAGCAAAAATCAAATTTACTCCCAATGCTTGGTCTATACTTCTAGGATCGTGCGTCTTTATACGAACTTATTATGCGACCAAAAATTGGTGAACTCGTGTTAGGAACGGTACGTCTTTATACTTGGTCCCATTGTTACACCGTCTCCCGGTGAGCAAAATATAATCACCTATTTAACTTTAATATAAAGCATTTTAAGTTCGATGTCTTAAACCAACCCGGAGATGACTATTCAAAGGGTTGAGGGTAACATCTGTCCCTAACCGGAGGCACTACTATTTTAATTTAAAGATTATAATTTGTGAATCAAATGTAGTGAGGACGAGGATCTAGCGGTGACCCGGGTCACAAGTTTGTAGTAGTCATACCACTGAATTAGTCAACTTAACATTATCACGTACCAAGCTGATTCGAAACCCGAAGCAATACTATCCGTAATCTCATCATTTTCGTCATATTTACTTTTCTGATATTTACTATTCTGCTAGTTACGTTTCTGTTACACACATCACACATATTTTTACTTTTATGATATTTACTTCACCGTCATTTACTTTTCTGCTTCACAAGCACACAAAACCCACTCACTAATTAATCCGGCTAAACGATAACAAAAGTTGAGTATTGGAACTCGACCGTGTCCATTGCTTCGATACTTGGTTCTTACCTAAACTATATTACGCTGCGATAAATACACTTGCATATTGTGTGTGTTTTAAGTTAAAGTAATTATCATTTTATAAATTTAAAACATGATCTCGTAAAACCATCTTAAAAATATATTTATTATATTTCTATAACTTAATCCACGATCACATCAGGACTCAAGTCTTTATATTAAATACACAAATGGTCTCTTAAATTGTATAATGACTAAATTGTTCTCATGTGACTTGCACATGACTGAACTTAACCCCAAAAGCTAATGTTCGTTAGCGGAAATCACGTTAACTGTTACAAATATGAACATTAAAAAAAGTTAATGTTATTTCATTAACGACGACATCTGAAATTTGATCTATATTTAAAAAACGAAAAATGTAATTAGTCAAATAAAAATTTAAAGTTAGAAATGAAGTACATATGGATAAAGAGTTATCATTTGGATTTTGTACTATGAGGAATTGTAACATCCCAAAAATAAGAAGCAAAAATATACGAGTTTTCGACGCATGAAAGACGGAACGAACAATGCTCGTGGGCCGGGCCGGGCCGGGACGGGCGAACATGGGGAAGGGAGGGGGAGGAAAACTTGTGGGAGGTTTCTCCCTTAAACAGCCTAAACCCTACCCATCTCTCTCATTTGTAAGTTTAGAGAGAGAAACCTTAGAGAGAGAAAGTTGACGAAAACGGCTCGTGATCGCAGCAACGTGTTCCTATTCAACTCGTGAGTAGGTCCTTAGATTCAGAAGCTCGAAAGAGGTAATAAGCCGCTCTGAATCTGAGTTTTAGTTTATGTTGGGGTTTTCGGGTTTTTGATAAAAAGATTACATTTTAACGTATAAAACTTGAAAATAAACACAGATCTAGCATCTAGAAATAAAAACGAACGTTTTGAAAGTAGAAATTTTGGGTCTTGAACGAAATCAGATTTGACCGCCATTGGCATGCAAAACTTACGGTTTTGGGGAAGATGACAGCCCTGCAGACGAACGCATGAGGAAAGCGAACTTAAGCCGACGAACTTATCAAGTTCGCTGGCAGCAAACTTATGGTAGCGAACTTGCCAAATTCTCTGAGGATAGATCAGGCGAAATTAGCCAAGTTCTCCCGGTTTGTTAGGGGCGAACTTAGCTTAAGTTCACCTAGTTCAGTATGGTTAAACTGTTAGAGTCGGGTTTAGGTCTGATGTGTATTTAACTACTCAATCCAGATCATACGTGACGTTGTTGGGGCTTCGTTTAGGACAACTTAGACTGGCTTATCAGGTGAGTTCTATAATCCCCTATTTAAATGTTTTAATTAATGTTTTTGGGCTGGTGTGCATACGTGAGATGTGATTGTTTTATAAAATGATGTTTATGAATGATATATGTGACGTTTTATGAAACGATGTTTATGAACGATGTTTTAGAAGAAAAGTTTACGAAAGAAATGTTTATGATATATTTTGCCAAAAGAAGTTTACGAATGAATGAATGATTTTTAATAAAAACGTTCGAATACTTTAATTGAAGTTTTGAAGTAAAAGAAGTAAATGTATACGAAAGTCACAAACGAACGAATCTGTCATTATTTCTTAGGGAATTGAGGTTATGGATACGAGATGTATGTTATGGGCCTTACCTTTTAGGGCCTTTGTTTCTGGCCAACTGTGTTACAACTGGCGTTGTAACACCAGGCCAATTCCGAGGTCCTCAATTGCTAAGTTTGGAACCCTAGGGGTTTGAATTGCCAAAGCCCAAAAGTTCAAGGGTTAAAAAGGAAAAAGTATGGAAACTAACCGGTAGTGGACCACTACCATATTCTTTAACGGTCCGCTATAGGATGCATGGTTGGGTGGCGGACCGCCACCACTTGGGTAACGGTCCACTAGCCGCAATCCCTCGTGTTGACACGTGTCCGATGACTCAGCGTAAGTTTCTGACGCGTGTACTCATGGCAGACCGCCATGCTCTCCACAATGGTCTGCCAGCCGCAATCTGAGGTTCGGTCCAATCAGGAAACGACTCGTAGGGCTGACGCAAGCCCTGGGAGGTAGCGCACCGCTACCACCCAGGCTAACAATCCGCTACGGGCGGTGTCGGGAAGCCAACGACTTCACATTTTTGCACACACCAACCCACAACCAACTCCCAAACTTCCTAGAGACCAGCCTCCTCGACCCTCGTGCTCGTATTCCGGTAAAATATCTGACTTTCACTTATTTCTGCACTTTTGTTTATTTCAATATTCGTGCGTTAAGATTCTAACTTAACTTAGAACTTGCTTTAAGGTTTACACTAAGCTTATACGGATTACCTGAGATAAGACCAAGCTACTATTAAGGTGAATATGTTTATCTGTCTTTTATTTTTAAAACTTTGAAAGTTTTACGTTTACAAAATGGCAATACTAGTAATCAAAAGTTTGATGCATAAGGGCGTCTACGTAAAAATATTTAGGCTATAAGTATACGTAAAACTTGATCAAGGGATACACGCTTTACGGCTGAAATTCCCTTATTGGGGATGATAATTGTCTGTAACTGGATGTAAGACGGGGTCTCAGATAAGGGACATCGCAGTAAGTAAGTCCGGTAATGTCAGCAGTCCTTTTACGGAAATTATTGGTGTATGCAGTGGTTGTACACTCAGATGAAATAGTTATGCTGAATGGTAGATTGTACCTGCATTATGGTTAAATGTTTTGATACTGTATTTTCCAAACAAAACTGGTCATGATAATCATGTTCACCAGAGTTCGTGCTGACGTTTTATTTTCCAAATGTTTTTCAGGTAATCAATGATTATCTAAGGCTAGTCCCACAGGATAGTCTTGGGGATAAAGATGTACATAAAATATTTTGACAAGGTTATGTGCTAGTAGCACGGAGATAACTCTACAGTGATAAGGAAACAAGAGGAGATATTTAGGATGACGATTTCCTAAATATGGATACTCCCTTGTACACAGGATTAGGTGCCGAAAGGTAAAACCCTTAGATACCAAGGCTGGTATTGCTAGGTATTGGATAGGGTTAATTCCCCAGGCACAGGCCAACTACCTTGTGGCTCTAGTTTTACCCTGCTTACGTAGGTGACATGTAAATGGTCGTGGACCATGGTTTTGTACAAAAAGGGGTATTTAAATCCCCAGTGAAATAAAATGGTGTTTTAGTTATCCCTAGATTTGGAAAATATGCAACATCAACCCTCGGATTGTGATTTATTTCAAGTTCGATCCCAAAGTATTTCCGCTGCTAAACTAACTCTGATTTTCTAAATAATATAAGATTTGAGGTGCCAATCTGGTCACACGCTCAGGGTGTCCTGAAACCGAGGTGTGACAGGTTGGTATCAGAGCCCAAGGTTTTAGCGAATTAGATACTAGTCTTATTATCTAAGTTTTAACCATAAAGTTAGATATAATACCTCAAAAATTGAGATAAGGATACTGGCCATAGTATCTAAGTTTTGATCATTATGAGGACAGAAAACCTAATTAAGGTAGTTACTAATATTTAAGAATTTCAGGATGTCCGGAGAATATAACATGCCTTATTTGGATCCTAACCTTACGGATCTCAGATGATGCCAATTCCAATTCCTGATGATGATGATCCTTTCGTCATAGATCTAGATACTCCTACCCCTGAGTATCACCCGCAACCATACGAGGATGAGAGTTCTTGGATGGATTCCGGTTCTAATTTTAGTAACTGGCAGTTTACCACTCCTCCACCAGTGGAAGATCAGGCTGGGCCAAGTACGTCCCAAAAGCCTAGAATAAGAGTAGGAATGCCTACTGAACGATTTTCTATTCCTTCTATTGAAATAGAAGAAGCATATCAAAATGTATCAATGGAGGAAACATCCGAAGAAGAATCTCACCAGTATGCTCCTGTATCTGAAAATCCTGAGGATTATCCCTTTTATAATCCTAATTCTCGTGTTCTTTATGATCCATATATATTCCCTGAACGAATATATGGTGGCCCATATCAAGCTTACTTCCAATCGCCACCAGAATACCAGAATGTTTATAATGATATATTGTTTGGTATTCATGAACCTCCTCCCAAGTATGGATACAAGGATAGTATGCCTTCATCTCCCATAGAATGTTTAGATCGTTCGTTGCGCCAAACGGACGAAATAAACAGGGAAAGAATTATGAACAAGGCTAGAACGCAGTTCTATGGTCAACAAGTATATGATTTTGGAAAAGATCTGAAGATCCTTGGAAGAGAACTGATGAAAGACTAGAAATTTTGTTGTACTTTCTATATTTACTTTCTTGTAATATATTTTAATAAAATATCATTTTATTATTTTATAGATATGGTTGGAAAGGGCAAAGGTCCTAGTTTTCTTCGTAAGTTTGCTCTGGCAAATTATTTCGAACGTAAGACTAATGAAACTACTATAGAAGATAATGAAGAAACAGAAAGTTCTACTTTTAAAAGCCTTGGAGAAATAGGAAACCCTTGTATTCCTTATAATCCTTCGATAAGTTTCCATTCTGCTCCAACTGTCGAAAGTTATAATATTACCCTATTATACTCACAAAATTTTCACGAGGTACATGCCGAAATGCCTTATGAAAATAAATGTGATCCTGAAGAAGAAGAACGAGCCGATTCTAATAAATTTTACGTATCGTATTATGAAAATATTCTTACTAATCGTACGACCGAGAATACATCTGGAAGTGAAAGGGAAAAAATGCTATTGAATCAAATAGTCGAGCTGGAAAGAAAAAAGTTGAAGTCGAAGCTCGAATTGCGTTACTAGTCCAAGCCTTGGAAGAAAAACAACGACTTTTACATGTATATATTTCTTGTATATATATCATCATCAATAAAAGTTTGTTTCTAATTCCAAAACTTTCAACGTTTTAGAATGTCGAAAAGTGGACCATCTAATAACACTAGAGGCAAAAAGAAACAAGCCATTGAAAATGCTACTGCTGAGCCAGAAGCTCAAATAGCAGAAATGAAAAAAATGATCGATGCAGGAATAGAAAAAGCAATTCCGAAAATAGTAGCAGCTATTGAAGAAGCAAAGGCTACTATGAAACGGGAATCGCTTTTTTTAAATCGAAAACGAAAGAAAATTAGAATTAGATTTCTACTCTTCAATATTCCAAGCATACTGAGGGTAGACATTCAAATCACCCTTCAAAAAATACTGAAGGAGGTCATTCAAACTTTCATAGTAAATCTACCAAGAGGACATACCAGGAAGGTCATGGTTCTTCTGTAATCAGTCCCAAGGACAGATATGAACCTGCGTATAAGAAGCAAAGGAATCTTGGATGTAGTTACAAGAATTTCCAAGACTGCAAACCTTATGAGTTTGTAGAAAAAGAAGGAGCTATAGCTGCACCGAGGTGGCTAGAGAAAACTGAGTCAGTTCTAGCAATAAGCAAATGTCTTGAAGAAGACAAAGTGCTTTATGATTCAAATATATTTAGAGATCAAGCATTGGAATGGTGGAATCAAGTCATATCCGCCAAAGGCAGAGATAGGGCATATGCCATGGGTTGGTCTACTTTTAAGTAAAGAGTAGAAAAGAAATTTTGTTCGGTGAATGAAAGAGAAAGGATTGAGCACAAATTTTTGAATTTAAGAATGATGGGTACAAACCATCAAGATTATGTGACAAAGCTATTTTAGTATGCAAGACTGGTACCTCATTTAGCAACCCCCGAATCAAATTTCATCAAAAGATATATCTGGGGTTTAGTTTTAGAAATTCGAGATTTAGTAAAAGCCGCTAAACCTGAATCAATGGACGATGCCATTGAATTAGGTGCTAGCTTCACAGATGGCTTGATCAGGAATAGAGAGGAGTTGAAGAAAAAGGATAACACGAACCAAAACAGAAACGAGCAAAAACGATACGAAAATAATTTCAGTCGTAAAGATACTCGTTTTTCTGCTCCTGAATGTCGTTTATGCAAGAAGAATCATTACGAAAAATGTGGTGCAAGGCCTTTTTGCAACACATGTAAAATTCCTGGGCACTCAACTGAGAATTGTTACAAAAGCAAGAAGCTCATTGTTTGTTACGGTTGTGGAGAACCGGGGGCATATCAAAATCCAATGCCCAAAGACAAAAGAAGCAGGACCATCTTGAGCTAAACCTGCAGAAGGCGTTAAGAAAAACGCCAGGGCATTTGTTTTAAATGCAAATGAAGTAGCTAAAATACCGGATGTCATTACCGGTACGTTTCTTGTCGAAAATATCTATGCAAAGGTTTTATTTGATTCTGGTGTAAATCAAAGCTTTATAGATGTTAAATTCTGTAAGTTATTAAATAAACCTTTAGCTAGATTAGAAAAATCTTACGAGGTCGAAACTCCTAATGGAGATCTAGTTAAAATCTCTAGTTCTTTAAATGACTGTAAGATTTCTCTATCTAGACATGTCTTGTCTATGCAATTGTTGCCTATGACTCTAGCTGGATTTCACATTATTCTGGGAATGGATTGGTTATCTGCCAACCAAGCCCAAATATTTTGCCACAAGAAATCCATTGAGATTCGTGTGCCTAATGGTAAGACAATTACCATCCAAGGAGATAAAAATTCCAATCCAGTTGGAATAATATCATTCCTTAAGGCAACAAAATATCTGAACAAAGGATGCCTTGCATACCTTGTATCAGTATCAACAAAGAAGGAATGTACCAGTAGTATCCGAGTATCCGGAAGTATTCCCGGAGGAACTACCTGGATTACCGCTAGAAAGAGAAGTTGAGTTCAGAATTAATCTGGTACCGGGAACATCTCCGATAGCTAAAGCGTCGTACATATTAGCACCAACTGAAATGGCGGAACTGAAGAAACAGCTAGAGGAATTGTTAGATAAAGGATTCATAAGACCGAGTTCTTCACCTTAAAGAGAAGTTGAGTTCAGAATTAATCTGGTACCGGGAACATCTCCGATAGCTAAAGCGCCGTACATATTAGCACCAACTGAAATGGCGGAACTGAAGAAACAGCTAGAGGAATTGTTAGATAAAGGATTCATAAGACCGAGTTCTTCACCTTAGGGAGCTCCAGTGTTATTTGTTAAAAAGAAAGACGGGTTAATGCGCATGTGTATTGATTACCATGAACTGAATAAGGTCACAATTAAGAACAGATATCCTCTTCCTCGAATTGATGATCTGTTTGACCAACTCCAGGGAGCGTGTTGCTTCTCAAAAATTGATCTTCGTTCAGGATACCACCAGTTAAAGGTACAACAAGAAGATATACCCAAAACTGCATTTAGAACAAGGTATGGACATTATGAGTTCACTGTGATGCCATTTGGACTCACTCATGCTCCAGCAGCCTTCATGGATATGATGAATCGAATCTGTAAACCTTATTTGGATAAATTTGTTATCGTATTCATAGACAATATACTTATTTATTCAAAGAAAAAGGAAAATCATACAGATCATCTGAGAATAATTCTTGAATTACTCAAGAACGAGAAATTGTATGCCAAATTCTCAAAGTGTGAATTCTGGTTACCTGAAGTACAATTTCTTGGGCATATGATAAATGCCAATGGAATTCAAGTTGATTCTGCTAAAATTAAGGCAATTACTAAATGGGAAGTCCCGAAAACGCCAACCGAAGTTTGAAGTTTCTTAGGTTTGGCTGGATATTACAGGAGATTTATCCAGGACTTTTTTCGAATTGCAGTCCCTCTTACTTCCTTAACAAGGAAATCTGTGAAATATGAATGGGGACCAAAGCAGGAAGAAGCTTTTAAGCTGTTGAAACGAAAACTAACAAATGCTCCAATACTGGCTTTGCCAAATGGAACAGAAGACTTTGTAATTTATTGCGATGCTTCACACACTGGTCTTTGTAGTGTGTTAATGCAAAGAAACAAAGTCATTGCATATGCATACCGGCAATTGAAAACTCATGAACGGAATTATACGACTCACGATTTGAAGTTAGGTGCTACGATTTTTTCGTTAAAATTATGGAGACACTATCTCTATGGAGTCAGATTCACTGTGTTCACTGATCATAAAAGTTTGAAATATATCTTTGGTTAGAAGGAGTTAAACATGAGACAGAGAAGGTGGTTAGAAATCTTAAGTGATTATGACTGTGAAATCTGTTATCATGAAGGCAAAGCTAATGTAGTGGCCGATGCGTGCTTTAAGACGAAAGGAAAGAGAAAAACCTAAAAGAATGCGTGCTTTAAGACTCGAATTAAAATTCAATCTTCTCGAACAAATTAAAGAAACACAGAAGATAACCTTAGAAGAAACTAATATTGAACAAGAAAATCTGGGGAAAATGGTTAATCTATTAACCAAAGGAAATGATGATATTCTTCGTATGAACGATCGGGTATGGGTGCCTATGATAGGAGGTCTTCAAGAGAGAATCCTTGAAGAGGCTCATAAATCAAAATATACCATGCACCTAGGAGGCGACAAAATGTATAAAAATCTGAGACTAGATTATTGGTGGATCGGTATGAAGAAACACATCGCTTCCTATGTTGGGCAGAAATTCTTGATCACCAAAGTTTTCAAGTCCGCCCACATCATTGCATCCACAACCTCGCTCCCTTTTGCTTGACGTACACCTTCCCACCAATGGGATGCTTCCTCTCTTAAGGAGTTAGCAGCAAATTTCACAACTTGACCCGTTCGACATTCGCTCAGACGAATGGCAGCCTCCATACGAATCACCCAATCAAACGTAGCTACCGTGTCTTTCTTCCCGGTCAAGACTGGCGGGTCACATGCCTTGAGGGACTTATAGTCGCAACCACGGTTAAGCAGTGCGTTGATTGCCTCAGTGTTCGGGGTATCAACCGCCGTGTTAGACCCACCCATCTCATTAACCTTCTTTAATGCTTCTGCCAACATTCCTGGCAAAGAAACTTTCATCAAGTCTGTGAACTCTCGAGCTATGGCTGCTCTCACTTCTGGTTCAAAAGTGAAAGGTTGTTCTTCAACCTGTGTCTGCTCGGTTTCATGCACACCAACCGCCGGTTCAGTGTGAACACTTCCTTCTTCACTATACTCTTGGCGCGCAGGGGTCCTGCCGCGACCGCCGTTACGACCACCGGTACGGCCCCCACCACGCCTTCCGTTTCCTCTTCTTGCCATTTCATTCTATAAGAGAGGAAATCCAATGTCATCACGCTAGTTAACAAATAAAATTCAATAAGCACTGTAAGATGTTAATATACACTGGCCATCTGCAATTAACCATTACACTACCTTTCGATTTCTATTTGACCACCTTTGTGATTCCATCAGAACACAAGTCCTTTCCTAACTCTTTCTAAGGCATACTACATACACATACTCTACTTTTCATACCTGATGCTGTGGCTCGAGTTACCCGTACTGGCATCATCTTTCGGTCCCATTCACAGTTTAAGTTCAGACACTGGGAGTGTCCGAATCTCTCAAACTATTGCTCTGATACCAACTTGTAAGGCCCCAAACCCAGGAGGCCTCACTTGTTGGATTTACTCATTCACAAACAGTTCTTAAACTTGATTATCAAATAACGCAGCGGAAAATACTTCAATAAAACATAACCATTACATTGTTTAACAACGGAAGCGTAGCATAGTCTATTACATAAACATATCATAATCTAATCATAACGGGATGCCAGTCTTCATGATTAACCGGGTAACTCCTCTCGCTTGCCAAGCATCACCGTCCATCATCCATACATGCCTTAACCTGAATGTGCATACTAAAAAGTCAGCTACGCTGGTGAGTCCTAGTTTTCATTCGATTTAAGAAATGGTTCATCATTCAAAACATTCATTAGGGTTTAACATCACGTATAAGAAAACAGGGTCTTTCATTCATCATTGAAAACCTTCAAACATTTTTCCTCATCATAAACACATTGAACGGATCATTTGTTTAAAACATTTAACATTCATTTAAGTCATACATTACTGTGGACAACCGTTACGTATCGACGTCATTGCCACATTCCGTCAATTCCCTTTTTGTATTGCCCCCAAGGCTAACTGCACGAGGACCGACAATACCCATTCAGTTGCCCCTATGGCTCTCATGTCCATAGACCGACAACCTCCATCGACGGCTATGGCTCACGGCCATAACACCGTCGGATCATAATTTAACCTTAAGTAGGGTCACGTTAACCCCTGAGTAACCGTCATTACTCCCTACCAGTTGTACAACATCAAACCATTGGCAGGACACCAAGACACTGTCCCTGTTACTCTTATGGCAACTATGACTCGCTGTCCGTAATCTACCACAAGGCTGGGAATTACATTCCCAGACTTCATTCGTCAATTCCATTCATTCGACAGATTAGATTTGTAATGACTTCTTTAAAACCTTTGCCCTTTTTCTTTTCTTTTCATAAAACCTTTCATTCATTTTTGAAACCCTTTACCTTTAGTTTAAACCATTTCTTTATAAACATTTCGCTCGTAAAATTCCATTCATAAAACTTTCTTTCCATAAACCGTTCATTCCAAATCATTTCATTTCGTAAACATAGTTTCATAAGCATCATTTTATAAACATAGTTTAATAACATCGTTTCGTAAAAACATTATTTCATATGTATGCACACCAGCCCGAAAACATTATATAAAACATTTAAAAGAGGGCTTCTAGAACTCACCTGATAAGCTAGTCTTGGTTGTCCTAAACAAGGCCCAACAACATCACGTACGATCTGAATTTGATAGTTAAATACACATCAAACCCAATCCTGATTCTAACGGTTTAACCATTCTAAACATACTAACTTTACTTAATCAACCTGATGCCTGCGCACTTAGCAAGTGCGCAGACCCTGCTTCCTGCGTACTTAATAAGTACGCAGGATCCTCTTCCTGAGTACTTGATAAGTACGCAGTGCTTTCTTCCTGCATACTTGATAAGTACGCAGGACCTGCTCCGTGTGTACTTGATAAGTACGCACGATCTGTTTCTTCGCAAAACCCTAACTTTCGCATTCAGGTCTGATCACGTCAAGATCCCGAACCTGTTTACATTCAAAACGTTTGTTTTCCATTAAGGAACTCAAATCTATGTTTATCTTTCAGTTTTATCCGTGAAAACGTTACCTTTTCACCCAAAACCCGAAAAACCCAAAAACGAACAAAAACTCTGATTTAGGCCCGATCGTTACCTGAATCTAGTTTCTGATCCGGAGTTTCTTCTCATGAGCTATGGAGAAACACTTTGCTGAAATCTCGGGTCGATCCGCCAACTTTCTCTCTCTACGGTTTCTCTCTCTAGAACTTGTAAATGAGAGAAATGATGGAGGTCTAAGCTATTTATTGGGGAGGCTCCCCTTCCAGCCCGCCGGCCCATCCGGCCTGACCCGACATGCTTCGTTCGTTTATTTCATCATTTTAACTGTCGTTTTATTTTTGGGATGTTACAAGTCTACCCCCCCTTACAATAGGTTTCGTCCCCGAAACCTATCATAAGTCAAATAGATGAGGGTACGACTCCTTCATCTCCTTCTTCATTTCCCAAGTGGCTTCCGATCCCTTTCGATGTTTCCATTGGACTTTAACCAATTGGATAATCTTATCACGCAAACGCTTCTCCTTCATGTCTAAGATGGCCACGGGTTCTTCGATGTAATTAAGGCTGTTGTCGACCTCGATGTCAGTAAGTGGTACGTGAGCTGATTCATCCGCCAAACACTTTCGCAAGTGTGATACATGGAAGGTAGGATGAATCCCACTCAACTCATCAGGCAAATCTAGCCAATAAGCGACTTCACCAACCCGTGCCATTATCCTGAATGGTCCGACGAACCTCGGACTTAACTTCCCTCTCTTTCTGAATCGTATTATTCCCTTCCAGGGTGACACTTTCAACATTACTTTGTCCCTAACATCGAACTCAATAGGCCTTCGTCGTTTATCCGCATAGGATTTCTGACGATCTTGTGCGGCCTTCATTCGTGCTTTGATTTGATCAAACCTTTCTGACGTTTCTCTTACTACTTCAAGACTCCCTAATTCCTTTTGTCCAATCTCACCCCAACAAATCGGGGTCCTGCATCTCCTCCCATACAACATTTCGTAAGGCGGCATGCCTATAGTCGTCTGATGACTATTATTGTATGAAAATTCGGCTAACGGCAGATGACTGTCCCAACTGTCGCCAAAATCGATAATACAAGCACGAAGCATATCCTCCAATGTCTGAATGGTGCTTTCGGACTGACCATCCGTTTTTGGGTGGTACGCCGTGCTGATATTCAGCCTCGTGCCCATCGCCTCATGAAATCTTTTCCAGAACCTCGATGTGAATTGTGTGTCCCGGTCAGATACGATCGTCAAAGGCATCCCATGCCGTGCTACTACTTCGTTAATAAATACTTCCGCTAACCTTTCCGACGAGAACGTCTCGCGAATAGGTAGGAAATGAGCACTCTTCGTTAAACGGTCCACAATTACCCAAATGGTGTCATGACCTTTAGCTGTGCGAGGTAGCTTGGTTATGAAGTCCATGGTAATGTGTTCCCACTTCCATTCCGGTATATCAAGTGGTTGAATCTTTCCATACGGTTTCTGGTGTTCGGCCTTTACTTGTGAGCAAGTCAAGCACTTGCTTACATACTTTGTCACTTCATGCTTCATTCCAGGCCACCAGTATTCCTTCCTTAGATCTTGGTACATTTTATTGGTACCAGGATGGATAGAGTACCGAGACTTATGAGCCTCATCCAAGATTTTGGTTTTAAGCTCGCCACCCATAGGTATCCATACCCGTCCAAAACGTGTCCTAACACCAAGGGTGTTATATTCCAACTTGTCATGTTGGCCAACCATCCTTTCCTTCTTTATGTTTTCTTCTTTAAGTGCCTCATCTTGAGCCTTTTCGATTTCTCTCATCACATCTGATGTTACCACTAACTGGCAAGCTTTCACTCTAATAGGAGCAGGCATATCCTTTCGGCTTAGAGCGTTAGCCACCACATTTGCCTTTCCAGGATGGTATATTATTTCACAATCATAGTCTTTCAACAGTTCCAACCATCGCCTCTGCCTCATATTTAGTTCCTTTTGTTCGAAGAAGTACTTCAAACTTTTGTGGTCGGAGTAAATAGTAAACTTCACCCCGTAAAGGTAGTGCCTCCAGATTTTCAATGCGAATACGACAGCAGCAAGTTCCAAATCGTGGGTTGGATAGTTAGCTTCGTGAATCTTCAACTGTCGTGACGCATACGCGATCACTCTCCCGCGTTGCATCAACACGCATCCCAATCCCTGACCCGAAGCGTCAGAGTATACCACTAAGTCTTCATTGCCCTCGGGAAGGGCCAAGACTAGAGCTTGGGTTAGCCTCTTCTTCAATTCCTTAAACGCCTCATCTTGGGTCGAACCCCATTCATACTTAACCTCTTTCCGAGTCAACTTTGTCAACGGCGAAGCTATTTTTGAGAAATCTTGGATGAATCTCCGATAGTAGCCTGCCAATCCCAAGAAACTGCGGATTTCAGTTGGCGTCTTAGGAATATTCCATTCCTTTACCGTCACTATCTTTGCTGGGTCAACCATAATGCCGTTTGGGTTAATGATGTGACCTAGGAATTGGACTTCCCTAAGCCAGAACGCGCATTTGGAGAACTTCGCATACAACTTTTCCTTCTTCAGAGCTTCCAATACTTCCTTCAAGTGACACGCGTGATCACCCTCATTCTTGGAGTAGATGAGGATATCATCGATGAACACGATTACCGATCGATCCAGTATTGGTCGACAAACTCGATTCATCAAATCCATGAACGCTGCGGGGGCGTTCGTCAATCCGAAAGACATCACGCGGAACTCGAAATGTCCATAACGCGTGCGAAATGCAGTTTTCGGTATGTCGTCTTCCCTCACCTTCAACTGATGGTACCCGGACCGAAGGTCGATTTTTAAGAACCAGCTTGCGCCTTGCAATTGATCGAACAGGTCGTCGATCCTTGGTAAAGGGTACTTGTTCTTCACCGTACGTTTGTTCAACTCGCGATAATCAATACACATTCTCATCGAACCATCCTTCTTCTTCGCAAACAACACCGGAGCACCCCACGGCGAGATGCTCGGTTGGATAAATCCTTTCTCAAGTAACTCGTCTAGTTGTGCCATTAACTCTTTCATTTCCACTGGTGCTAGTCGATATGGAGCCTTAGCCACGGGCTGGGCATCTGGTACTAAGTCGATTCGAAATTCAATCTCTCTGTCGGGTGGTATCCCTGGCAAATCCTCTGGAAACACCTCCGGGTACTCGCGTACCACGGGTACATCGTCTAGTTCCTTCACTTCCTTACACTCGTCAATTACGTACACCAGATAAGCCTTGCATCCGTGCCTCAAGTAATCTGCTGCCTTAATCATCGAGATAACGTTTGGCATCGGGGCGTCACGATCCCCAAGAACCTCGACTTTGCTACCGTCCGGAGCCTTGAGTCGGATTATCTTTCGTTTACATATAATTTTTGCTTCATTGGCGATTAGCCAATCCATTCCTAACACGACATCAAACCCACCCAAAACCATAACAAACAATCTGACAGGGAACCTATGACCTTCTATTTTTATCGTGGAGTTGTCAACTACATCGGTCACTCTCGCAGTTCTACCCTCAACGGTTTCTACGCTAAAAGCCCTTTCTAGTATACTGACAGTGTACTTCACTCGTTTACAGAAAGTCACAGATATAAAACTCTTACTGGCACCCGAATCAAATAACACAGAAACAAAAGTGTTGTCAAGGATGAACGTACCTGACGCCACGTCGGGGTCTGCCCTGGCTTGGTCTTGCGTCAGTGCGTACGCATGAGTCTTTGCTCGGGGCCTCTCTTATTTCCTTTCTGGGCCTTTCCTTTTCCTGGCTTCACCCATTCTCGGTTTCGGGCATTCCCTACTCAGATGACCGGCATCCCCACAATTATAGCACTTGAAGTGTTGTGGGCACTCACGGGAGTAGCGCCCTGTCTTGCCACACTTGAAGCACAAGTTAGATCCCAGTCTACATTCACCGGTATGCTCCCTTCCACACTTCTTACAAACTGTCGGCTCATTCACCCGAGCCCTCTTATCACGAGTCCCAAACATCCTTCCACCAGTTCGCTTGTTCGAGAAGCTCGGTCTCTTCTTCGGTTCCTCAATGGCAACGACATTCAGCGCCAGATCATCGAATACCACGCCGCTCAGTTCTACTACCGAATCATAGGTCGTAGGGGCGTTTGCCTTAACAAAGGTGCGGACCTGGTCCGGCAGCCCTTGAATGTAGCAGGAAATCTTTCTTTCCTCAGTCGTGAAAAGGTGTGGCACCAGACGTGCCAGTTCATTGAATCGAGTTGTGTACTGCCGGTGCGTCATGATCCCGACCTTCAAACCCAGAAAATCCCTCTCTACCTTCTTGTAACATCCATGATTTTCTTGTACTATTGAATTCAATGATGACACTCCATTTCAACCCCTTACTCGTCCAACACCATATGTCACAACAATTATTATTTTAACATGCATAAAACCTAATTTTTCAATCTTGCATTTAAATATTATTCTATTATTATTTATATAACGTACGCATGAATATTCATATAATTTATATATATATATATATATATATATATATATATATGTTGTTATGCTAATTAAATCAAAAAGTTAAACTTATAAGGTTTAATCATGTAATTACAAATTTTTTTATAATATATATATATATATATAATCATGGATGTTACAATTTGTAATTTTATGTCAATGGAGAAGTTGTTCTTTTATAAAATACTCATAATCAAACCAATAAAAATTAGATTTTATAAACATTACAAAAATGTTTTTATAATAAATTAAAAAGAACTTTAAAACAATTGGTCTTGAACCCATTTATTAGCTTTGAACCCCACTCAATAGTTTAAACCTTAACTTGAACCCTTATCCCTTGATGAACCCTCCTAAACTTGGACCTTGTAACTAATCAAACGCAAGTTTGACTTCAGAAAGTCAAACACGCGTAAATCCCCATCTAATCTCCTTAAATCCGCGTTCAAACCTTCTCTTTTTGGATCCAAATCATTCCTAAACGATTATTGACCACCCTTCAGGCTTTAATACGAAGGATTTGAACCAAATTTTTGGGATTGACGCCCGTACGGAAAGTCGCGTGAATGGGGGACGAATTCACGTTTTTATGGTGTAAATTCCTGTTTTCGCGTCTCAATCACAACCACAAACGCGTTTCAACTCGTGGTTAATCGCCCTATAGGATCCCCAAGCCTATGAAACTCGAAAACACCTCCAATTTCAGTCTCTTTTTCTCCCTCGGTTTGATCAACGCAAGAGGGGAGAGCCACCCAAACTTACTATCGATCCAAGGTCAAACATCAGGTAACAAGTTTCTCTCATTCGTTTTCGCACTTCTCTGATCGGGATTACATGGTTTCGAATTCGTGTTTTGGGGAGGGGAACACGATTTGCGATCTGAGTTTTGTAATGAAGGTGAGGAACTGGGCGAATGTTCTATTTAAAAATTTCGTTCTGGTCTGTTAATCAAATAAGAAGTTGGTCTAGTGGTAAAATCACTTCACAACAGAAGGGCTGGTCACGGGTTCTAACCCAGGCACCGCCGTTTCTTTTTCTTTCATTTGTTTTGATTACCCTGTTGTTACTAACACAGACACACAATTATTATTATGCTAATCTTTCATTTTTTTTTAATATTGAAGGGTTTATAAATAATATTATTTTAAAATAAAAAGTGTTTAGAATTATGTTTAATCATTTTTCAAAAAACGTTTTGGATATTAAACATAGTATATATGAGCATCATTATGTTCCAATATGTATTATTTCGTTACCACTATGTATTTAAAAAACATGACAAACGTTAGTGTATTTTCGTAAACCATATTAGTTTAGATATTGCTTTTAAAGTTATAAAAATGGTCGTACTTCGTTAACGTCATAAGTTTTATGAAACGAAAGGGTTAGAAATGTATATTAAATATGCCTAACTATTTATTTAGGGCATCATTGATCCGGTTCACTTGTCCTCACGAACTAGTTCATGGTTTAAGTCACAATATGAAAGTGAGTTTACATAACCCCCTTTTTCATTTTGTACTTTTGGGGTGAAACATGATTTACCTTTTTTTTAAACCTTTTTGCCTAGACTTAAATACAATTCAATAATATGATATTATGTGTTATGCCTCAGTCACAAGGTTTGATTGTACACACTTAGTTTAACTATAGATTCTCCATAAATGCCTTATACACGTGTATCGTATGAATTGTATAAAACACTTTAAACTTGGTTGTGTGTCAAAACCTATGTATGCTCACCAACTCTTTAGTTGACCTTGTTTTCATCATGTTTCAGGTACTAATGCTTGAGAATAAGTACAAGTTGCTTCACTTAGGACCGAGGACCTAGAATCTAATATAAAGAAACTATTTATGTATTCTCTATTTTTCCTTGTATTGTTGTATGGATTTTTATCTATGATATGAATTTGGTTGTTTAAATATTTAAACTTTAGTAAACCTTGAGCTTTTGAACAGTCTACATGTCCCGCCCCGACGTATTCCGCCATCGGTTGGGGTGTGACAGATTGGTATCAGAGCCTTGGTTATAGGGAATTAGGTTATTAGACACTTTTGACCTAGACTATAACCTTAGGACAACCATCAAATGCCATGTGCTATGCTACATGGTATTTGCCACATTACTAAATTCTACATGTTTACTACCTTGTGTGATTATCTTATATGTTATTCTAACTATGACATCACATGATACAATGCCTGATAGTTTATGTGCTACACTACTTGATAACTCACATGCTTATAGACATTGCTACCTATGTAATACCTTCTTTACCACATTGTTTGATTACATGCTACCTAATTGATCACATTTAAATGTTATCATAAGTCTTATCACATGCGTATTCATATCTAAGTCTTTATACACTTTCACCCTTACACATTGAGATTTATGTCACCACCATCATTTACAAAAGGTTAAACTCTTAGGCCTAAAGCCTATTGAAATTTTAAAATCCCGTATAAGTTTTGAGTTCTGAACATTAGTAAAGAACACATGCAATCTGGAAGGGTGAATGCCCGTACTTTGGGTCTTCTGTCTAGAAAGCATTTCATATAAATCCAAATCAACCGAAGGATCCGTATGCTTTCCTGGGAATTCTCGAAGTGAGTGTTCACCTATAGGCTAAAGCATGTCTTCTTGAAAGTATAAAGAATTTGAATCACTTTGATTTGTCAAAGTATCCATTTGATTATATTATCGAAGGGGTACAATCTAAAACACTATCGTGTTGTTTATTACAATTTAGTACACTTAGCTAAGCCTTCTTTATAGCTAATCATTTTATCTGAATTAAGCAACATCGTTATTTTATCCAAACAAAACGTTTATCAAACCTTTAGATAGTGTCTGAAAATTTTTTATAAATCTTTTCACCTTGTAAGGAAACTTTATACAACTTGTTTTATAAAAATATTATTTTTAATTGATAATTAATTATGACTTATTTCTCGTTAAACAAATTATTATTAAACATTGGCTTAATTATTAAATAATTTAGCCATTATATTCTCTTAAAAATAGTCTTCTTATAATAATTTAAATAAAAAGGTTTTCATTTAATTATCCATATAGTAAATTATTCAACTGTTTTTCACCGTTTTACAAACAAAAATAAATTACAACTATATATTTATTTGTAAACAAAAAGCACAAATCAATTATCCGCAAGCACACTACTCCAAATATCTACACAACCTTCCTGTTATTTTACACATCCAGAAATGTATGATTTTACTAGATACTACAATAAGATGAATCATTTCGCGTAGACATTAGCCATCCCTATAAACCTCAACAAGATTTTAAAATTTAAAAAAATCCAACTACCCACGTTATACAGGAACACCAAACAACACTCTTGTCTGCAACACTCGACTACCTGCAAAATTCGATAGTTTACATTACTCATGAGATCCAATAACTTACAAATGAACACTCACATGATACCTAAAACTTAGTTGTTTACAATATGCATGATACTAGGTTAAATACTTGATACATGAAACTTGTTTGATACATGATTGAGCACATTGTACATGATCACATAATACATGAAACTTAGTTGTCTGCAATATACATTATGTTACACTGGTCACATAATACATGAAACTTGTTTGTTTGCAATATACATTATACTGGATTGATCACGTAATACATGAAACTTAGTTGTTTGCAATATACATAATGTTACACTGATCACGTAATACATTAAACTTGTTTGTTTGCAATATACATTATACTAGATAGATCACATATTACATGAAACTTAGTTGTTTGCAAAATACATGATACCAAATTTGTGCACACTATACAATATACATGATACTACATTGCTCACGTCAACCTTGAAACTTATTTGTTTACAAAATATATGATACAAAATTGTTTACACTATACGATATACACGATACTCCATTGCTCACATTATACCTGAAACTTATTTGTTTACAAAATATATGATACTAAATTGTTCACACAATATACATGATACTACATTGTTGACATTATACATGAAGCTTGTCTGTTTACAAAATACATAAATACTAAATTGTTCATCTTATACATAAAACTCATTTGTTACTATATACATGGTACTAAACTATTCACAGTATACATGGAACCTATTTGCTTACGATGTGAATAACACTAGATCATACATGAAACCTATTTGCTTACAATGTACATAACACTAGATCATACATGGAACTTGTGTGTTTACATTATACACGGAACTAAATTGTTTACAATTGTTGCAATTGATCGATCACATTATACGTAAGGCATGATCATACACTTTATTCATTAAAGTTGAGAATTACAACACTTTGAAGCTACTCGGGGTTTGACGTATTCTTGTTCAAACACGAGGAAGCTGCAGAACTTTAAAATGACTTGGTGTTTGACGTATTCTTGTTCAAACACGAGTAAGCTATGGAACTTTAAGTTATACTACCATATTACTCTTTAGTTGCTAATTGACCTGACTATCTAGGGACACAATTACTTATTAGCAACTCATATGTGAAAATAATAGACATGAACTACGTGAATTTGTGCCCCTCTGGACCCGCACACAACGGAAGGATCTATACGGACCATGCGATGATTCGAGTAATTACGGGTGCACATGTAATTATAAAAATCAGCGCATGGAAAACATAGCGAATCCTGTCGTGCGTTATGACGTAAAACCTATCGTGATATATAATAACGAAACTAATGTGATTTGACAAGTACATGGTGGATACGCCGCTGGTACTTCCTATATATAAGTGTCTCTGTCATATTATCAAAAGTAGCGTTGTTCGTGTCACGTGAAGTTTTATGTTTTTGACGTAGGTCAATGTTTGTGAAACATCTTATCTAGTGATACATCTTGAATATATATTAAAGTTCATCCTAAACAAATGTGGTTCATCAAATTCTCATCGTTCTCATTTCAAGGAATACATTCCATCTTTGGGGGTCCAAAATATTGTTCCGACAATTTTCTCCTTAATCCTATTAAACTAAACTCAATACTATCATTCATACCCAACTATGAAAAACATATATGAATCTTGTCATTGTTTGTACTCCCCAACCGATGGTACATCAGCCCTAACTCTTGATATCGATTGTACACCTCAAACCGATAGTTAAATTTCATTGAGAATCTAAACGTGGCCTAGAGTCTACATAGGAACGTAAGGATCAAATGAAGCTCATGTGCCCGCATCTCCTTCCTGATTCAGTGGTCTCCATAAGTTGAATTTCGGGACGAAATTCCCTCAACTTGGGGATACTGTAACATCCATGATTTTCTGGTACTATTGAATTCAATGATGACACTCCATTTCAACCCCTTACTCGTCCAACACCATATGTCACAACAATTATTATTTTAACATGCATAAAACCTAATTTTTCAATCTTGCATTTAAATATTATTCTATTATTATTTATATAACGTACGCATGAATATTCATATAATTTTATATATATATATATGTTGTTATGCTAATTAAATCAAAAAGTTAAACTTATAAGGTTTAATCACGTAATTACAAATTTTTTTATAATATATATATATATAATCATGGATGTTACAATTTGTAATTTTATGTCAATGGAGAAGTTGTTCTTTTATAAAATACTCATAATCAAACCAATAAAAATTAGATTTTATAAACATTACAAAAATGTTTTTATAATAAATTAAAAATAACTTTAAAACAATTGGTCTTGAACCCATTTATTAGCTTTGAACCCCACTCAATAGTTTAAACCTTAACTTGAACCCTTATCCCTTGATGAACCCTCCTAAACTTGGACCCTTATCCCTTGATGAACCCTCCTAAACTTGGACCTTGTAACTAATCAAACGCAAGTTTGACTTCAGAAAGTCAAACACGCGTAAATCCCCATCTAATCTCCTTAAATCCGCGTTCAAACCTTCTCTTTTTGGATCCAAATCATTCCTAAACGATTATTGACCACCCTTCAGGCTTTAATACGAAGGATTTGAACCAAATTTGTGGGATTGACACCCGTATGTAAATTCGCGTGAATGGGGGACGAATTCACGTTTTTATGGTGTAAATCCCTGTTTTCGCGTCTCAATCACAACCACAAACGCGTTTCAACTCGTGGTTAATCGCCCTATAGGATCCCCAAGCCTATGAAACTCGAAAACACCTCCAATTTCAGTCTCTTTTTCTCCCTCGGTTTGATCAGCGCAAGAGGGGAGAGCCACCCAAACTTACTATCGATCCAAGGTCAAACATCAGGTAACAAGTTTCTCTCATTCGTTTTCGCACTTCTCTGATCGGGATTACATGGTTTCGAATTCGTGTTTTGGGGAGGGGAACACGATTTGCGATCTGAGTTTTGTAATGAAGGTGAGGAACTGGGCGAATGTTCTATTTAAAAATTTCATTCTGGTCTATTAATCAAATAAGAAGTTGGTCTAGTGGTAAAATCACTTCACAACAGAAGGGCTGGTCACGGGTTCTAACCCAGGCACCGCCGTTTCTTTTTCTTTCATTTGTTTTGATTACCCTGTTGTTACTAACACAGACACACAATTATTATTATGCTAATCTTTCATTTTTTTTTTTAATATTGAAGGGTTTATAAATAATATTATTTTAAAATAAAAAGTGTTCAGAATTATGTTTAACCATTTTTCAAAAAACGTTTTGGATATTAAACATAGTATATATGAGCATCATTATGTTCCAATATGTATTATTTCGTTACCACTATGTATTTAAAAAACATGACAAACGTTAGTGTATTTTCGTAAACCATATTAGTTTAGATATTGCTTTTAAAGTTATAAAAATGGTCGTACTTCGTTAACGTCATAAGTTTTATGAAACGAAAGGGTTAGAAATGTATTCTTCCTAAACCGTTAAAATGTCATGGACCATGATATATTATTATTAATAATTCGTTTTCATTGGTGTTACTAATAACATGAATTTTAATAACTGTTTTTTTATCATATTATTAATCTTTTCATAAATACTATGGTATTAGTAGTTATATTATTCATTTAGTAATTTGATTTTCATATTATATTATAATATTCAATCTAATTCTTTTAATGAGGTTTTATTATATTAATTTTGCAATTAATCCTTATCGTTGACACCTAAAATATCTTTTATAAAATTGAAATCTATAAAACATTATTTCATGTAATCCCATTTATATATTATCACTTATTTAACGTTGAAATTTGAACCTTTAATATTCTCTCGTTCGGTCGTTCGCTCCAAATCCTCGAGTCCAAATCATTACGCTTTTATTTCCTTTTGATCATTTCAATATATATTAAATATGCCTAACTATTTATTTAGGGCATCATTGATCCGGTTCACTTGTCCTCACGAACTAGCTCATGGTTTAAGTCACAATATGAAAGTGAGTTTACATAGCCCCCTTTTTCATTTTGTACTTTTGGGGTGAAACATGATTTACCTTTTTTTTAAACCTTTTTGCCTAGACTTAAATACAATTCAATAATATGATATTATGTGTTATGTGCTTTATGATTGAATGCTATGAGTTAAGACTACATATACATGACATTAGTACAATCATTAACTCCGTACAAGCCAACGGTTAACATTGATAGATCTATTGTGTCTGACAAACGCACCCGGTTAGGGTGTTTGTTACCGACTTTACATTAGGGTAACCTGCGTGTTATGCCTCAGTCACAAGGTTTGATTGTACACACTTAGTTTAACTATAGATTCTCCATAAATGCCTTATACACGTGTATCGTATGAATTGTATAAAACACTTTAAACTTGGTTGTGTGTCAAAACCTATGTATGCTCACCAACTCTTTAGTTGACCTTGTTTTCATCATGTTTCAGGTACTAATGCTTGAGAATAAGTACAAGTTGCTTCACTTAGGACCGAGGACCTAGAATCTAATATAAAGAAACTATTTATGTATTCTCTATTTTTCCTTGTATTGTTGGATGGATTTTTATCTATGATATGAATTTGGTTGTTTAAATATCTAAACTTTAGTAAACCTTGAGCTTTTGAACAGTCTACATGTCCCGCCCCGACGTATTCCGCCATCGGTTGGGGTGTGACAATTCTCAATCTCGTTCCTTGGGCAGAAATTCTTGATCACCAAAGTTTTCAAGTCCGCCCACATCATCACATCCACAACCTCGCTCCCTTTTGCTTGACGTACACCTTCCCACCAATGGGATGCTTCCTCTCTTAAGGAGTTAGCAGCAAATTTCACAACTTGATCCGTTTGACATTCGCTCAGACGAATGGCAGCCTCCATACGAATCACCCAATCAAACGTAGCTACCGCGTCTTTCTTCCCGGTCAAGACTGGCGGGTCACATGCCTTGAAGGACTTATAGTCACAACCACGGTTAAGCAGTGCGTTGATTGCCTCAGTGTTCGGGGTATCAACCGCCGTGTTAGACCCACCCGTCTCATTAACCTTCTTTAATGCTTCTGCCAACATTCCTGGCAAAGAAACTTTCATCAAGTCTGTGAAATCTCGAGCTATGGCTGCTCTCACTTCTGGTTCAAAAGTGAAAGGTTGTTCTTCAACATGTGTCTGCTCGGTTCCATGCACACCAACCACCGGTTCAGTGTGAACACTTCCTTCTTCTCTATACTCTTGGCGCGCAGGGGTCCTTCCGCGACCGCCGTTACGACCACCGGTACGGCCCCCACCACGCCTTCCGTTTCCTCTTCTTGCCATTTCATTCTATAAGAGAGGAAATCCAATGTCATCACGCTAGTTAACAAATAAAATTCAATAAGCACTGTAAGATGTTAATATACACTGGCCATCTGCAATTAACCATTACACTACCTTTCGATTTCTATTTGACCACCTTTGTGATTCCATCAGAACACAAGTCATTTCCTAACCCTTTCTAAGGCATACTACATACACATACTCTACTTTTCATACCTGATGCTGTGGCTCGAGTTACCCGTACTGGCATCCGCTTTCGGTCCCATTCACAGTTTAAGTTCAGACACTGGGAGTGTCCGAATCTCTCAAACTATTGCTCTGATACCAACTTGTAAGGCCCCAAACCCAGGAGGCCTCACTTGTTGGATTTACTCATTCACAAACAGTTCTTAAACTTGATTATCAAATAACGCAGCGGAAAATACTTCAATAAAACATAACCATTACATTGTTTAACAACGGAAGCGTAGCATAGTCTATTACATAAACATATCATAATCTAATCATAACGGGATGCCAGTCTTCATGATCAACCGGGTAACTCCTCTCGCTTGCCAAGCATCACCGTCCATCATCCATACATGCCTTAACCTGAATGTGCATACTAAAAAGTCAGCTACGCTGGTGAGTCCTAGTTTTCATTCGATTTAAGAAATGGTTCATCATTCAAAACATTCATTAGGGTTTAACATCACGTATAAGAAAACAGGGCCTTTCATTCATCATTGAAAACCTTCAAACATTTTTCCTCATCATAAACACATTGAACGGATCATTTGTTTAAAATATTTAACATTCATTTAAGTCATACATTACTATCTACAATCTGTATCTTTCTTTAAGCGTCTCTATGTCCCCGAAGGAACCATGCATGTCGTGGACAACCGTTACGTATCGACGTCATTGCCACATTCCGTCAATTCCCTTTTTGTATTGCCCCCAAGGCTAACTGCACGAGGACCGACAATACCCATTCAGTTACCCCTATGGCTCTCATGTCCATAGACTGACAACCTCCATCGACGGCTATGGCTCATGGCCATAACACCGTCGGATCATAATTTAACCTTACGTAGGGTCACGTTAACCCCTGAGTAACCGTCGTTACTCCCTACCAGTTGTACAACATCAAACCATTGGCAGGCCACCAAGACACTGCCCCTGTTACTCTTATGGCAACTATGGCTCGCTGTCCATAATCTACCACAAGGCTGGGAATTACATTCCCAGACTTCATTCGTCAATTCCAGTCATTAGACAGATTAGATTTGTAATGAATTCTTTAAAACCTTTGCCCTTTTTCTTTTCTTTTCATAAAACCTTTCATTCATTTTTGAAACCCTTTACCTTTAGTTTAAACCATTTCTTTATAAACATTTCGCTCGTAAACATTCCATTCATAAAACTTTCTTTCCATAAACCGTTCATTCCAAATCATTTCATTTCGTAAACATATTTTCATAAACATCATTTTATAAACATAGTTTCATAAACATCGTTTCGTAAAAACATCATTTCATATGTATGCACACCAGCCCGAAAACATTATATAAATATTTAAAAGAGGGCTTCTAGAACTCACCTGATAAGCTAGTCTTGGTTGTCCTAAACAAGGGCCCAACAACATCACGTACGATCTGAATTTGATAGTTAAATACACATCAAACCCAATCCTGACTCTAACGGTTTAACCATTCTAAACATACTAACTTTACTTAAATAACCTGATGCCTGCGCACTTTGCAAGTGCGCAGACCCTGCTTCCTGCGTACTTGATAAGTACGTAGGATCCTCTTCCTGCGTACTTGATAAGTACGCAGTGCTCTCTTCCTGCGTACTTGATAAGTACGCAGGACCTGCTCCGTGCGTACTTGATAAGTACGCACGATCTGTTTCTTCGCAAAACCCTAACTTTCGCATTCTGGTCTAATCACGTCAAGATCCCGAACCTGTTTACATTCAAAACGTTTGTTTTCCATTAAGGAACTCAAATCTATGTTTATCTTTCAGTTTTATCCGTGAAAACGTTACCTTTTCACCCAAAACCAGAAAAACCCAAAAACGAACAAAAACTCTGATTTTGGCCCGATCGTTACCTGAATCTAGTTTCTGATTCGGAGGTTCTTCTCACGAGCTATGGAGCAACACTTTGCTGAAATCTCAGGTCAATCCGCCAACTTTCTCTCTCTACGGTTTCTCTCTCTAGAACTTGCAAATGAGAGAAATGATGGAGGTCTAAGCTATTTATAGGGGAGGCTCTCCTTCCAGCCCGCCGGCCCATCCGGCCCGACCCGACATGCCTCGTTCGTTTATTTTGTCATTTTAACTGTCATTTTATTTTTGGGATGTTACAACTATCCATATTGTCTGATAGAGACAGTCGATTTACATCTCGATTCTAGCAAAGTTTCTAGAAAGCACTCGGAACACGACTAAATCTTAGCACTGCTTATCATCCTCAAACAGATGGTCAGAGTGAAAGAACAATACAAACTCGGGAAGATATGCTTCGAGCTCGTGTAATAGACCTTGGAGGAAGTTGGGATGACCACTTACCTCTAATGGAATTTTCATATAACAATAGCTATCACACAAGTATTCAAGCTGCCCCATTTGAAGCCTTGTATGGTAGAAAATGCAGAACTCCGGTCTGCTGGGCAGAAATTGGAGAAAATCAATTGTCAGGACCTGAGATAGTTTAGGAAACAACTGAAAAAGTGTTACAAATCCGTGAATGTTTGAAAGCAGCTCATGATAGAAAGAAATTTTATGCTGATAAGCGTCGTAAGCCATTAGAATTTTTTGTGGGTGACCGAGTAATGTTAAAAGTCTCGCCCTGGAAGGGTGTAGTACGATTTGGAAAGAAAGGAAAACTCAGTCCAAGATTTTTTGGACCATTTAAGATTCTAAAAAGAATCAGACCTGTTGCCTATCAGCATGACTTACCAGCAGAAATGAACGGTGTTCATGATGTCTTCCATGTGTCAAACCTGCGAAAGTGTTTAGCCGATGAAACTCTATTAATGCCTCTGCAAGATGTAGAGGTGAATCCAAATCTGAAATTCATTGAGCAACCTCTACAAATTGAGGATCGTCATGTTAAAATGCTGAAAAGGAAGAATCTGGTGTTGGTAAAAGTAAGATGGAACTCCAGACGTGGACCTGAGTTCACGTGGGAACTGGAGAGTGAAATGAAAAAGAAATATCCGCACCTATTTCAATAAATCTTAAGGACGAGATTTGCATAAAGGTGAGGAGGATGTAACACCAGCCAATTTTGAGGTCCTCAATTGCCAAGTTTGAAACCCTAGGGGTTTGAATTGCCAAAGCCCCAAAGTTCAAGGGTTAAAAAGGAAAAAGTATGGAAACTAACTGGTAGCGGACCGCTACCATATTCTTTAACGGTCCGCTATAAGCTGCATGGTTGGGTGGCGGACCGCCACCACTTGGGTAACGGTCCGCTAGCCGCAATCCAGCCGCAATCACGTGTCCGATGACTCAGCGTAAGTTTCTGATGCGTGTACTCATGGCGGACCGCCATGCTCTCCGTAACGGTCTGTCAGCCGCAATCTAAGGTTCGGCCTAATCAGGAAACGACTCGTAGGGCTGACGCAAGCCCTGGGAGGTAGCGGACCGCTACCACCCAGGCTAACGGTCCGCTACGGGCGGTGTCGGGAAGCCAACGGCTTCACATTTTTGTACACACCAACCCTCAACCAACTCCCAAACTTCTTGGAGACCAGCCTCCTCGACCCTCGTGCTCGTATTCGGGTAAAATATCTGACTTTCGCTTATTTCCGCACTTTCATTTATTTCAATATTCGTGCGTTAAGATTCTAACTTAACTTAGAACTTGCTTTAAGGTTTACACTAAGCTTATACGGATTACCTGAGATAAGACAAAGCTACTATTAAGATGAATACGTTTATCTGTCTTTTATTTTCAAAACTTTGAAAGTTTTACGTTTACAAAATGGCAATACTGGTAATCAAAAGTTTGATGCATAAGGGCGTCTACGTAAAACATTTAGGCCATAAGTATACGTAAAACTTGATCAAGGGATACACGCTTTATGGGTGAAATTCCCTTATTGGGGCTGATAATTGTCTGTAACTGGATGTAAGACGGGGTCTCAGATAAGGGACATCGCAGTAAGTAAGTCCGGTAATGCCAGCAGTCCTTTTACGGAAATTATTGGTGTATGCAGTGGTTGTACACTCAGATGAAATAGTTCTGCTGAATGGTAGATTGTACCTGCATTATGGTTAAATGTTTTGATACTGTATTTGCCAAATGAAATTGGTCATGATAATCATGTTCACCAGCGTTCGCGATGACGTTTTATTTTTCAAATGTTTTTCAGGTAATCAATGATTATCTAAGGCTAGTCCCACGGGATAGTCTTGGGGATAAAGATGTACATAAAATATTTTGACAAGGTTATGTGCTAGTAGCACGGAGATAACTCTACAGTGATAAGGAAACAAGAGGAGATATTTAGTATGGCGATTTCCTAAATATGGATACTCCCTTATTCACAGGGTTAGGTGCCGGAAGGTAAAACCCTTAGATACCAAGGCTGGTATAGCTGGGTATTGGACAGGGTTAACTCCCTAGGCACATGCCAACTACCTTGTGGCTCTAGTTTTACCCTGCTTACGCAGGTGACATGTAAATTGTGGTGGACCATGGTTTTGTACAAAAAGGGGTATTTAAATCCCAGTGAAATAAAATGGTATTTTATTTATCCCCGGATTTGAAAAATATGCAACATCAACCCTCGGGTTGTGATTTATTTCTAGTTCGATCCAAAGTATTTCCGCTGCTAAACTAACTGTGATTTTCTAAATAAAATAAGATTTGAGGTGCCAATCTGGTCACAAGCCCAGGGTGTCCTGAAACCGGGGTGTGACAGGCATGATGACAGTCACCATGGTGATTACCATGATCCTTGAAGTTGGTACGATTTACCTTGCGGGGTACTTATGCTTGAATTTTGGTACTTATGCCTAACGGGGTGCAGTGCTTGAAGTTTGGTACGTGTCATCCTTGTGATGCCGTGCTTGAAGTTTGGTGTTGAATGCCCTAAGTATCGGGCCCTAGGTTTCTCCGCTAGAAGGACGGTACAGTGTCGAATGGCCTAGTGGTGGTGATCTTTAGTTTTCTCCGTCGGTATGCGATGTTTGGAAATGACGGTTACGAGAAGGCGCATATTCGATATGTTCGTTGACTTATGGGTTATGTTATGTGTTATGTTATGTTATTGCATGATTTTCGTACGCTTTTATTAATGAAGTTAAATGATATGTTTTTGGCAAATATTTGAAGTTAATGTTTTGTGTAAAAGCTAGAACTCACCAGCGTAGCTGACTTTTTAGTATACACATTCAGGTTAAGGCAAGTTATGAGGATAGATAGTGATGCTTGGCTAGCAATTAAGAGTTACCTGGCCAATTATGAAGACTGGCATACCATCATGTTTTGATTATGTTATGTTTACATTTTATACAATGTTTATGCTTCCGCATGTTGAATAATGTTTACGATTATGTTTGAATGAAAATTTTCGCTGCGTTATTTGCTATTCAAGTTTTAAAAATTATTTATAAATAAGTAAATCCAACAAGTGAGTGTTTCCGGGTTTGAAGCCTTACATGAATAAACGGTTAACAAATGTTGTTGCCCATAACCTTTGCAGCTTTGTTCTATTAATTTTCTATTATTTCGAGGCACGAACTCCGGAAGTTAGAACACGACAAAACCTTACAATCAAATAGATTTATTATTTTATTTCAATAAAATAAAATCAAGGGTTGGCTGCACAGCCCGCGCTTCACGGGCAATCACGGCGGGTCTCAGGTCTATCGCTAATAAAATTTAAATAAAAACGTAGACGCTGCGAAAGAAATTATGGTAATAAAAAAACATAAAACTAAATAAAGAAGTGAATGCATATGCCTCTATTATGATGTTGTTTGCTTATAATAGATTCGGCTCGTCACGATACCATAACGGTAATGACACTCGTTATACTTAACAATACTAAAAAAACTCTATTTTTAATATAATTTTGTTTTAAAAAAAAACTATATCGGAACGTTAACAAATAAAAACTAAAAAGAGACGTGCACTCTGTATTTTAAAAAATTTAACGAACAAAAGTTATTATAGAAAAAAAAATTAATATAAAATAAAACGGATTAAAAATGTATATACATATGCCTCACAATATTCCTTAGCATGGAAAATAAATGGTTAGTAATTTATTATATATTATGTCTGAAAACATGTGAGACTATTATTGTTTTAATATAATATAATATATTGTATAATTATAATATAATAAGGCAAATCATATGAAACATTAAACATCTTGTGTGTATATAACTAATAATTTTATCAACGGCGTGCTAACCCAAGAGAGAGACCAGCGGTGGTTCAATTCTCACATCGCAACGGTTTATCATAAAATTAATAAAAAAAAGTTGTGTTGTTTTAAAAATGAGCGTAACCACGAATAAAAAATTACGTCATTATAAAATAAGCGTAAACGACTTGGTAAAAATTAACACAAACATGAATAAAAAGTTACATCGTTTTAAAATGAGTGTTAACATGAAAGCGTATTTATAAAAAGTAAAAATATAACATATTTGACTCGACTCGGTTTTGAAAAAAACTATACCAAAACGTACATAAAAGTAAGCACGTCACAATGATATACCCGGAATAATAAAAATATATTTTCTAGAAAGTTGAAAGTAGAAAAGTTTGTAGTCATTTTGATTGTGGTCGATTTGTAAAAAAGGAAAGTATATTTTTCGTATGTTTGGTAAATGTATAATAATAATAATAATAATAATAATAATAATAATAATAATAATAGAATTTAAAGGTTTTTGGTATCCATATTATTTAAACAATAAAGAATTTCATATCATTTTTTTATAGATCGGTTTCAGTTTCAAATAATTTAAACACCCCTACTAACCTCGCATTACCAAATCCTACTTGCAGTTGTTTACTCTAACTCCATTATAGATGTGAATTATTTTTTCTGAAATTGATTAAAATCGTTTAATATTGGTCATCTCATGTTGGTCAAGTCATCTCATGTTCGTCAAGTTGACCCGGCTTAAGGAAAATGATAAACAATTGGTTCACTTCTAATTAATATAAAGGGTCCTTTTCATTTCATCCATAAAAGTTAATTCATCTTTTACGAAAATAGCCAGAATTTCTCGAGTTTGAAATCAATATAACATTTATGGTTATGAATTTATATATAAAGTTAGAGTAAATTACCACGCGGTTGTTTTACACCAAGTTTACATATTTTTCAAAGGACGTCAACCCTATTTAAATTTTTTGATCCTATTGAAAAAATGTGAAATTTCGACATACCACGAGGATAATCCGTCTAATTTACTCTACTATTAATTGTGTATAAAAACTAAATATTAAATGCTTATTTTTTGATTTAAGATATTACAAGGGTTATGCAATAATTAAATTTTAAATATTTTTTGGTAGGTATATATACTTGATAATAACTTTTTTTAGTTAAGTAAATATAACATATATAAAACTGTCTTTTTTTTCTTTTTTGTTATCAAGGTTTAAAATTTTAAAAGAAAGAGTTAATTACACAAATAGGTCCTATGATTTTGGTAAAATAACATGTATGAGTTCTAAGTTTAAAAAGTTACAAGTTTAGGGCCTGTGGTTTGAGTAAAATAACATGTATGAGTCTTAAGTAAAAAAGTTGCAAGTTTAGGGCCTGTGGTTTCAATTTTATAACAGGTATATAAACTTAGGACTCATACATGTTATTTTACCCAAACCATAGGACCTATTTGTGTAATTAACTCAATAATAATTTACGTATTTTCGAAACCCAACTATCAGTGGCGGCTTTTGGGTAAAGCAAGTAAAGCCCTATCTTTGTGCCATCAATTTCTAGGGGCCTCAATTTTTTATATTTTTGTTATATACATAGGTTTAGGCTAGATAAAATGGATAAATGGAACAACTGGGTTGAGCTTAATAGATAAATGGAACATCTATTCAAGACCAAGTATCGGCCTACAATATCCTTACTTGGCCTGCAATATCCTAATGCTTGTTGATTTATTCCCTAAAGAAAGGTTAGGAATTAGGAGGGCAAAACTGCAAGAGATGAACCATCGCCTACGATAAAGGAGAGGGGTTTATGACATGACCCTCCTTGTTTTTAACATCTCTAATGCTTGTTGACTTATTCCCTGAAACAATTTTTTTTAACTCCGCAAAATATAATTTTTTTAGTTTATTATTGTCGGTCTCAGGCCCGGATAAAGGAGGAGAGTTTATGACATGACCTTTGTTGAAAGGGGCATCAAATTTTTAGTTCGCTTTAGGCTACCAATGATTGAGCCGCCCCTGCCAACTATATATATATATTTTTACATATTTTGAATTTTGTTTTCTATCATTATTATATATAATATATTTTTACACCTATAAAATATATAAATAAAGTTTTAAAAATTGTATGTATTGATATTTTTTTATCACGTGTGTATTACACGGTTTCTAAGCTAGTAGTTAATAATTTATTAGAATAACAATTTAATTAGCCGAGATATTACATATGGATTTTAATATTAAAGTTTTAATATTTAAATAATTTTAACGAGATCTATGGATTTTAATATTAAAGTTTAATAAATGATTTTAATGAGATCTTAAAAAATACTGTATTTTAAAAAATATTATTTTAATTTAATATTTTCTTTAATGTTTTGTAAATTTAAATACACGCAAAAATAATAAAGTAACAAAAATTAAATATAATATATATTTATACAAAAATATATACTGGGTCTATATATGTGAGGTTGACGCTTATCAAATAAATAGAAGTGTTGGTGTTATTAAATAGAAATGTATTATGTTTTAGAACCGTGAACCATATGCTCACAAGTTGGGTCTTGGGCCGGCCATGGGCCGAGAACATGTATTTTGGGCTTAGTTTGTTAGGCTTAGTATAAATATTTGTTTATGTAACCTAAATCAAGTTAGAGGTTGAGTTAGACGAAATTGAGAGTGAAAAGTCGTCTAGTGGTTAGCGGTTGTTTTTGTTTTCTTTGTAATTCCCTTGATCAATACAAGTATTATTACGAGTGTCTTTGTGTTCTTGAATCACCATACTTTATAGTTTCCGCTTATCAAGTGTGAGAATTGATATCGTGTGTGTGTTTGTTCGAAGATCCACGAAGTTTGGGACTTACAATTGGTATCAGAGCATGAGGTCCTTGATCAAAAACCTGAAACTTTAATGCTGTGAACTAGACTGACTCCGAGTGGTCAATTCAACCGTGAACTTGAATGAGCCGTAAACTACTTGTACCCGTGAACTATTAAGAACCCGTGAGTTGCTTGAAAAACCTGAATAACACAAAGAAGCCGTGAAGTATAGAGCAGCCGTGAACCTTAGATACCCCGTGAACCTCTCCCGTGAAGTTCAACACCCGTGAAGACGTAATCAAGCCGTGAACGTCAACACTCGTGAAGATGTAATCAAGTCGTGAACTAGAGCCGTGAACCCTTGTCGAGTACTTTTCCGGAAATCAAATTTTTGACTGATTTAGTTACCAAACTTAATCTCGAGATTTTAGGAATTTCAAAAATTGAAATTCAATCAATCTCCTAAGAACACGATGAACACTAAGATGATCCTCAAGCTTTTCTTTCACGATTTTAGCAGCAAATTCCTCCTAATTAGCTTCCAACCAATAGTAATTTCACACAACACGGCAATAACTTCCTGATGCTTAGAGATTTCCCAAAAGAACTGGCATAATAATAACTGATTAGTAATATAATCAACCAAAAACAACAATAGTCACCTTGACAGCCTTTATCTTGAATCGTTGATACTGAAAACCGAGCCTTGAATGACTTCAATGGCTCTGATATCAATTGTAAGTCCCAAATTTCATGGATCTTCTAACAAACACACACACACGATATCAATTCTCACACTTGATAGGCGGAAACTATCAAGTATGGTGATTCAAGAACACAAAAACACTCCTAATAATGCTTGTATTAATCAAGAGAATTACAACGAAAACAAAAACAACCGCCATCACACACGGTTAGGGTTTAGAGATATTTATAACCATACAAACCGTAATAGGCCTAAATACCCGTACTCGGCCTAATGGCCGGCCCATATCTACCCAACCTGTGATCCTTTGGTTCATGGTTACATCATATAAAGACATTAATAGCTAAGTTTAATAATAACAAACAATCTAGGTCTAACAATATCCCCTAGGATTAAGCTTTCTTTACTTCAAAAATTGATGTCTTCACCATGATCTCCACTCCCAGCACACAACTTCTTCCTCAAGATGTCAGCAGCCGCAACAGTAAAAATCTTTGCTTGTTCTTCCCATAGCTGCTCATGTCTAATATGGCTTCTTGCTAACACTTTGATGTCTTGTTCACTGAACTTTGACAAGTCAAATGGATCCAGTATCCTCAGCTCTGCTTGATCAGTGACTATTAAAGCTTTGGCTGTAATTGGATCATATGCCCAGTACTGAAAATCTCTCAGAGTATTCACTGGCATTTTCATGTGAACAGGTACTATTTTGACTGTCTTAGGAGCAGGCCAGATGACATTATACCAGTCTTTGCCTATGTGAGGATCTTTAACTCCCTTAGCCTTCTTTAGCCTGGACTCGACTCTTTTCATTTTAGCAAAGTTAGTTAAGCACTGTTCATTCAGAAGTGTGCGAAACATCTCAGCTGGTCCGTTTCTTCCTCTTTTCTCAAAATAGGCTTCATTTAGCTGTTGAAGATCGAGTTTAGTCAACGAGCTAAAGTCATTAGCCTTCTTATAGTATTCCAGACGTTCACTCTTTCTCTTCACCACATACATATTCTTCTCTGAATCAAAAGCCCAAGAAGCAATACCTGACCTGTCTCCTCTCTTAGAATAGTAACTCTCTATATTAACGGTGACATGAGTCTCAGACGGAGGACCAGGTGGTAATCTCCAAGGTGGTATCTCTTTCTGAGTTCTTGCATTACCATCTTCAGACACATTTGCAGTTGAGCTTGGAATGTTGACTTCATCATCAATGTCCTGATTCAGTCTTTCCATCTTTGAATCTGGCGAACTCTCAACTTTGTCATCTTGAATATCTTTGGCTTGATCTGAATCCAAGTGTTGAGATGATTCATTATCCTTTGGATCAGTAAGTGTTGACAAGTTTGAAGTACCACCACAATAGAATGTACTTGAGTATGAAGAACTAGATGTGTGTTCATCTTCGAACAATGAAAGTACATATGAAGAGGTACCTGTGAATCTGCTTGAAAGAGAAAGAAAGAAAGAGAAAAGAGTTGTTAAGAATCCTCCTCTCATATCATCTTTTAGCAAGATGCTCAAGCAAATGCTGATTCTGATCTAAATATGGATATAATTCCAAGAGAAGAAAGAAAGACCAAAGTTTGAGAGTTCAGAGATGTTGAATCTTATCAACACCAACATCGTCACCACAGCAACAAAAACAGATTTTGAAGAAAATATTGTATGCTGGAAGTGGTGATCAAAGTGTTACATTCGAAGTACGAAGATCATTTGATAGCATCAGCCTAGGGGGAGATTGTTGGGTCTATATATGTGAGGCTGACGCTTATCAAATAAATAGAAGTGTTGGTGTTATTAAATAGAAATGTATTATGTTTTAGAACCGTGAACCATATGTTCACAAGTTGGGTCTTGGGCCGGCCATGGGCCGAGAACATGTATTTTGGGCTTAGTTTGTTAGGCTTAGTATAAATACTTGTTTATGTAACCTAAATCAGGTTAGCGGTTGAGTTAGACGAAATTGAGAGTGAAAAGCCGTCTAGTTGTTAGCGGTTGTTTTTGTTTTCTTTGTAATTCTCTTGATCAATGCAAGTATTATTACGAGTGTCTTTGTGTTCTTGAATCACCATACTTGATAGTTTCCGCCTATCAAGTGTGAGAACTGATATCGTGTGTGTGTTTGTTTGAAGATCCACGAAGTTTGGGACTTACAATATATATAAAAGAAAAAATAATTGGCCTGGTTAGGAATCAACTTCTATCAAACCCCTAGCATTCCAAATATGACTGATTTTGAGGATATCGTTCGATACCTGTTGGATTTGTGAAATTGATGCATCCAAAAGCTTAGGAATCAAGTTTTATCAAACCCCTAGATTTCCTAACAACAAGTGATGTGAATTTGAAGACGAATTTAGGGATCTTGGTTTGTGAACGTCATGACCCACGTACGAACACAAAAATTTCATAACCCTAAGTTTTCAGATTCTTAAATACAAATCAACGAACACCGAGGCTCTGATACCAGTTGTAGGTCCTCGGGAGCCTCGATTACGCAGCGGAAAAAGATATGTTCTTCAATTTGTGTGGGAAGACGAAAGGAGACGAGACAAAGACAAAACACCAAACATAGAACATAGAAGAAATATAAACGACATGTAATCCATTACAAAATAGCCATCCCGTCATTACAGATTACATACCGAAGAATCACACATCTCTCGTTTACGCTCATGTCGAGCCCGAGAGAGTTCATCCCGAGCGGACCTCTCTGATTCTAACTCACCTTACTCTCACTCTCTCCCAAGCTCTCCTACAAATGAGAACATCATGTAGAAGCATGTTTTGTAACTATAGATAAAATTCTATGTATCGGTGTACGTGGCTAGTACGCAGGAGGGTGTTCCTGAGTACTTAGCCTGCACACCAGTTTGGTCCTGCGTACTTAGTAAGTACGCAAATACGCATGACCAAACCCTGCGTACTTAGACAAGTACGTAGGTAATGCTCCTTCCCCTATAAATAGAAGACTTGTCTTCATTTGTAGGTGGAACTCTGGAACAAGGTCGAGAGGTGTCCGGGTCGGGAAGAGCTCTCCCGACCCCTGGACTGTGAGCTTAGATGAGAGATGTGTGCTCCTTCGGTATGTAGTCTATAATACGGGATGACTTCTATGTTATGGATTACGTGTCGTTTCATTGTCTTTTGTCTTTGTTCGTGTTTTCTCTGTCTCGTTTCTTGGTTCCCACACAAATCAAAGAACAGGTCCGTGTAATCTCCGCTACGCGACGAGGCTCCCGGGACCTACAAGTGGTATCAGAGCCTCGGTGTTCGTTGATTTGTGTTCCAATTTTGATTTTTTAGGGTTTCGAGCAGTTCATACTTTTCAGACCTAAAATCCTTAAAATCGAGTTTGTTATCACTTCATTTGGTGTTTGGAAGGCTAATGGTTTGTTAGATGATGATTTCTAAGCTTTTGGAAGCATAAATTTCTCAGATCCACCACTTTTCGAGCATTCTCCTCAAGATCCGTCAAGAACGCTGTTACTTTTTGATAAGTACGCAAATTCAGATTTTTTGCGTACTTACTAAGTACGCATGGGTTTTGCCTTGCGTACTTACTAAGTACGCAAGAGAAGTTGTCCTGCGTACTTGTTAAGTACGCATGAGTATTTGACTCTGCGTACTTAGCATGTACGCATGGGCATTTTGCGAAATTATCAAATACGCATGATCACATGGCTTTGCGTATTTACTAAATATGCATGAGCACCCTTTATGTGCGTATTTACTAAGTACACATGAACTAGCATCTGGGATTCAAAAAAAAAATTTGACGGGAAAACTTTTCTTGGCCAAATTTTTAGTGATCATTTGTACGCGTGTTTCGGCCCATTCTTGAGAAGATAGTAATTTTGGTTTTTCCGGACCAGAATTTGAATTCGATGTGGCTTGGCGAAACATGGACGAGATTTTTGTTGGATGATACCACTTGTCATATATTGTTTAAGTGTCCATACCTGAAAATGTAGGCTACAAGTATCCGGGATACTTATTTAATAGGGTATGAATGTTGAACTAATGGGAGCAATTGGGTCGTCATCGGCTAAAGGTCTCGTTCTATTTGTGAAGATGTGGCTGCTTTGGGTCTTTTGGAAAAAGAATCATCTTGTTTAGGTATTCAAACCTGAATATGTAGGCTACGAATATCCGGGATACTTCTTTAATAGGGGATGAATACTGGAACAACTTGAACCCAAGGATTTGCTGTTTTGGATCTTTGCAAAGAAATAAAAGAATAAAATCCTGGAGTTGGCTAGTTGTGCTTTTTGAGGATTTGAGTGAAGTGATGATGAAGCTGGTCATAGTTTAAAGAGAAATGAGGGGGATAAAATATAGTATTCATGAGACATTAAAGAGGTGGTGGAAAAGCCGTTGATACTTCCTATATATATACCTCTTTGACGTAACATGGATCTCAACTATGATTTCTCGTGTAAACTATATTTTTCGTGCTCATTGGTCAAGCCTGTGTTCAAGATTTGATGTGATTCAATTATGATGGGATTTCTCATTTGGGATCTGGGCAGAATCCAGATAGACAACCTAGTTGTGGAACTTCACTGCGGTGAACGTATACAGATTAGGAGGTGTGAACCAGGAATGAAGATCTAATTAAAGAATGTTGGACTTTGGATATAAGGTGATCACTGCTAAGCATGATTTTGTGTTTGATTCTATCAAGTGTTTTCAGGATGAAGCTGGATATCCATTGGATTATTAGTTGAAGATGGAACCTTTTATCATTGGTCGATGGGATAAGAAACATACCCTTGTTTCTGTTCTAGTCAGATGGAGCTTAAACTAAAAGGGGAAATTGGAAATGAACATCTTCGGGAACTTGGTTGACTCGTGAAGATACAGGATAAAGTTGGACACATCTGGTTGAAGACTTAAGTTGGTTCTTATTGAAGCACTTGGTTTGGTCTACAATGAAAGCTACAGTTAGAGGGAGTCAGGTTTGTCATCACTCGGCAACTGAAGACTGAAGTTTGAATATTTGAAGATCTCAAGTGGAATGCCAGAAGATCAAGTCTCGCCAGAAGACACGTGATGTCATTAGTTTAGAGGGAGTCTGTTAGGACATTCTTTGTAAACTGATGTATATTAGTGTTAGATATAGATAGAATTTGATGTTATAGTTAAGAGGGAGTTTATAGAAGCATGTTTTGTAACTATAGATAAAATTCTACGTATCGGTGTACGTGGCTAGTACGCAGGAGGGTGTTCCTGAGTACTTAGCCTGCACACCAGTTTGGTCCTGCGTACTTAAGCCTTGCGTACTTGTCAAGTACGCATGACCAAACCCTGCGTACTTAGACAAGTACGCAGGTAATGTTCCTTCCCTTATAAATAGAAGACTTGTCTTCATTTGTAGGTGGAACTCTAGAACAAGGTCTAGAGGTGTCCGGGTCGGGAAGAGCTCTCCCGACCCCTGGACCGTGAGCTTAGATGAGAGATGTGTGCTCCTTCGGTATTTGTTCGTGTTTTCTCTGTCTCGTTTCTTGGTTCCCACACAAATCAAAGAACAAGTCCGTGTAATCTCCGCTGCGTGACGAGGCTCCCAGGACCTACACATCACCCTCTATTTATAGGGAAAGAACACATACATGCGTACTAGGCTAAGTACGCAGGGCATAACCCTTGCGTACTAGGCTAAGTACACAGAAGCATGTACATCCTCCTGCATACAACTAAGTATAACGATATATAGAATTTTAACTAAAGTTACCAAAACATGCACTAAGAATAAAATTAGTACACATGAAAATAAGATGTATTATATTTCAATATATTAAGTTGTTTTTTTAGTAAATTTTGTTTTTGGCCACTGTGATTTTGTATGTTTAACTATTTTAGTTTAAAAAATAATCTTTTAATATATCAGACCCTAAGGTTGTATTTTTGTAACTATTTCAGTTTATGACAATAATCCTGTTAACTTTTTCTTTTAACTATAGGGGCCTTTTAAGTATTTTTTTCTAAGTATAACCTTTTCCGTCTAATAAAAAACTTTTTTTAAGTTTTTTTATTAAAAAAAAATTCTACATTTTTAAAAACGTTTTTTCTACCTTTACAGAATCATTTTTTTTAGTTTTTTCCTGTAAAAACGTCTTTTGTGAACCTTTTTAAAACGTTTTTTAATTTTTCTAAAAGCTTTTTTTATTTTATTCATAATTTTTTTTAAAACATTGTTTTAGTTTTTTATAAAAAAACATTTTTTTCTTTTTTATAAAATATTTTTTTAACTATTTTAAAAACGCTTTTTTTAAATAGTTCACTTAAAAAAGTAAAAAAAAAATATTTTTAAAATAGTTAAAAAAACATTTTACAAAAAGGCTAAAAAACATTTTTATAAAAAAACTAAAGAAATGTTTTTGAAAGAGTTCTTTATGAAAAAAATTTAGAAAAGTTAAAAAAACATTTTAAAAAGGTTCTAAAAAGACCTTTTTATGGAAAAAAAACCGAAAAAATGATTTTAAAAAAGTAAAAAAAAAACTTTTAAAAAAAGTTGAAAAAACTTAAAAAAGTTTTTATTTGATTGAAAAGGTTAAAGTACTTCACTTAGAACTAAAATAACTAAAATGCACTTATATACTTAACAAAAAAAGTTCACAAATTTAGTTTCATGAACTAAAATTGTTACAAAAATATAACCTTGTGGGCATATATGTTACGATTGGGATAATTACTAAAATGGTTATTTGACCGGTCAAACTTACAAAAATGGTCAGACTTTTTTAGCCTATTAATTCATGGTCATTTAGGCCAATAGTCGGGTAAAGACGGCTAATCTTAGCCGGCTCCTAATTCCGTGCCAAGTACCTTTTTGTCATAGTTTTAATCAACCAGATCTCGACACGTGGCGGCACTGACTTTTTAGCCTGCTAAAGCCGTCTATTTAGACGGCTTAGCCGGCGTGTTTTTTTTCCAGCTTGGCTCAATTTTAGCCGGCTATTTGACTTTCTTTTGCCGGCTATATTTGACTTTCCTTTGCCGGATATTTGAATGGTAATAACCGGCTATTTTTTTCTTAAAATAAACGCAACAATTATATAAAAAGTAGTGTTAAAATAACATATTAAACTAATGTTTTACACAACAATATTGTTTTTGAATAATAAAATTATTTTTTTTAATAATAAATTTTGTAAAATTAACCGGCTATTTGAATGTTCATAGCCGGCTATTTTCTTAAAATAAGCATAACAATCATATAATAAGTAGTCAAATACAATCTAAGTTTAATGTTTTAAAATAAACACAATAATCATATAAAAAGTAGTGCTAAAATATTATATTAAACTAATGTCTTATGCAACAATATTGTATTTGAATATATAAAATTAAAAAATCTTATTTTTCTAATAACAAAATTTTAAAAACAAGCTTTTTTAATAATGAAACTTTAAAAACTCGCTTTTTCTAATCTCCTCTTTTTTTTATTCTTGATTTTTTTAATTCTCACGTTTGATGATAGTTTAAATAAAAAGATGAGTCAATGGTAAACACAGTGAATTGCTTTGATAAATGTTTATGTATATAATTTAAAAAAAAATAAACTAAATATGAAAAGATTGAATAGTAGATTTTTTTTTTTGAGGGGGGGGAGGGGAAACTTGTGAGCTTGAATGTGGTGATGATATATGTTCATTTACTTAGTCTTTTATTAGAATACTAGGTTAAAATCACGTGTATTACACGGGTTGATAAAATATAATGTTATTTATTTAGTAATAAAAAGTTTAATTTATACAGTTTAATTTAAAATTATTATCTAAATATAAGGGGTTAAAGTTATTATAAGTATAATATTATACTAATACTTATTGAGAAGTGTCGGTGGCAAATGCCACCGAACACTTCTCCCCCCTTATTTTTTTATGAATTAGCAAAACTTATCATTAACTTTATAAAATATTATTTTAACTCTCTCGAATTTTTAAAGATTTGAGTTTACCACTCGTAGTATATATAATTTGATTTTTACTAAATAACTATCGGTCATTAATTATTTTTTGTCTTGACGTCCCGGTATAACTTTCGTTAAAAACAGAGTTGTATTCTAAATACTTTTTGGTACCGTGAAGAATGAGACTGATGTCGTCCAGACGGTCTATATAAAAATAACAAAACCTAACCTAGACTCCTAAGTAATAAGATGGAAAACCTATGAACTAAACCGCACTGACAGGCAAGTGAACCTATCGAGTGTAGCACAGTTTAATGGTAAACCGGAATATCGAACCCTAGAGACACTGAATACTAATACTAGACTCTGACTCGGACTAAAGATGATTTGGTTTAGGGGTTGACTACACTACTTATTAGAACTATTAATGCAATAAACTAAGATCGATTCAAGCTATCAAGGCAAAGACTAAGATGAAATCAAGATTAGGAAGAACACTACCTAGGTCGGATTCCTACTTGCAAAGAACAACTTCAACCGGTTCGGGAACTATGATGGATCTGGGTTTCTAAGGATAACTGCTAAAGACAACCTAGTAGATCCCTAATCACTCTCGGGGTGTCACTAACGAAGCTACCTGAAGTGTACTAAACTTACCAGATGGTTAGATCACTTCTCAGGTATTTCCAACAATGATCAAGTACCCTAATGAACGGATTACCTCTCAGTCTCACCGCCCACCATACATTCAAGGAATACACGGGGTAATCCTAGGATAACAACTATGATTCAGACTAGCAACAATCACTAGACTCCTAAACCAACTTCCTCTCAGACAATTGACACTCGAATTCCTAATGACGAAGACTAACCGACTAATTCTCACCTCGCAGGTGTTGAACTAGGACACACATTCACTTCTAATCAGCAATCAACCACAATCCCTATGGTTACTACGTCTAGCAAACCACCGAAATCACAAACCCTAAGATCTATGACCTAGATACGCTAATCAAACTGGCAGACAACCACAATCAACGCAAGGAATCAAAATCAATCACATAATCAGAATTAAAGCATGCTTATACATCACAATTATCATACTAGGATCGTTACACAATCATAAATCCAACAAAAACTGAAACTTTAACAAGTATTCATAATGTGACCTAGGCAATATTAAATATTTAGCCAACACACATGCTTAGAACATTCAAGACAGAAGTAAAAGACATAGTACTGGTTTCAATCAAACAAAATAGAAACAAACGAAAGAGAATTGAAACCCGGAGAAGCTATCTCTAACCACCACGGATCCAAAAGCTCCAAACTTTGAGTTCAATTTGCTTCCAAACCCTCAGAATCGCCTATGGTATTGCTTTGGATGGGTAGAATACGAACCGATTGTATAATGGGAGTCAAATTCTATTAAATTAGGTTTTTGCATTTTTTTTCTCAGATTTCGACTCTTCCGCGTACCGCGAGAGAGATAGGCTAGCCCCGGCCAATATAGTTGGGGCAACTTCTAGATTCCCTCCCGTACCGCGAGGGATTTTGATATGGTCTTCGCGTACCGTGAAGGGAAGGAATTTCATATTTTTCTCCTTTTTTCTTGGACTTCATTCCCGTGCTCAGTTTCTTCGGGTTTTCTCTCATTATTACCAGGAGCACCTGTAAACATAAATTAGACTCAATTCATAACAAAAACGACTCAAAATAAATACAAAACTAAGTAAAACGACACTAAAACAAAGGAATAAAGATGTGTGTTTTGCACAACATCAAACATCCCTACACTTAACCTTTTTTTCGTCCTCGAAAAAGTCTACAATGGAATCATAACTGAAATCTAACTTTAATAATCAATTACCAATTAGTTAAACATACTCACGTGTTAAAAAGCAATAATCAGTATTTCTGTCCGATTAAACCCAACCACCAACTATCTAGCCCCCGTGATATGTTCTAATTCCAATTTATACAACAATCAATCTATCTATGTGACTCACACTTAGAAGCTACAGCTCTACCTAATCCCATTTCAAGGTCATGTTTAGGAACGGGTTAAACCATTTAGATTTCCCACCACGCTAAACTAAGATTTACAGATTTTTAGAAATCAATGGATTATGGAATGAATGGATGGAACTGAGCGTTAATTAAAGCATAAGAACTTTCGTCTAGAGGCGTCTTAACCAAGTCACCATCCCGAAAGCTAACACATAGACTAGATTCTAAACATTTAAGCACATAAATCTCACTTAGGAGTGTATTCTCCAAGTCGCCATCCCAGAGGGAAACACATAAGCAAGACTCAGTTTTCAAATTAATTATGCTCATACTTATGGAATTATGGATTTATGGAATGGGCGCCACCGAAGCTCGGATTTATTCTCATAAAAAGAGAGTGGTGTGCCATGAAAGTTTTCAAAAACCACTAAATTTTAACTTAATGTGGTACCTATCACCCTATGTTGACAGTTTCAGTATTACCATTACCCTAAGATGAGTACCCACAATATATCATGATTTTATTACGTGATTAATCCTAAGTAACACTCACATGCTATTTAAGCTATTCAAGTTGGCTGGGTCTACCAAAACATCACTAATTAGACGCATTTTCTATTATTTATTCATTTAAACAAAACAAGTAGATCCAGTTGTATTATCATTTTCCATTTATTATGCAAAACTTATACTTTCAAAGGACATTTTTTTTCAAATTTTTCAATTTTTTTTGTATTTTTTGATTTTTATAAAATACATAACTACGACACTCACATCCCCACACTTGAAAAACACATTGTCCTCAATGTGAAGCAAAACACAACTAAAATTAAAAATGCAAAAATAAAAACAGGAAGCGACTTAGCTGGTAATGTATAAACACTCAAATGTGCAGCTTCGTTCTTCCTCGTGTGCACCGTATAGCATTTCGGTCGTGGTTGCACACACTGCTGGGTTGCCTTTACAAACCAATAGAAGCATCGGTCCCATCTGAATGGAGATTGAGTATGGGCAAGACGAACAATACCTGCAAAATAAACCTTACAACAAACCCGCAACATTAAACTGACACAAACAAAAGGCTCACTGACTCAAACTGACTCTGGATAGATATGCAAGGATACGTACCCGATGGGTGACAAACACATAGACATGAATGCCACGACAAGGTGAATCATCGGATCGAATTGGTCCCTAGTTTCCATGGTTATGGTCATTGAATGATGTGATAGATGATGGTGGATGATGTGGTAGATGAATGTTGGATAGATGAGAATGGTGATGATGTGGTAGATGAATATATAGTGGATGAAAGATGGGAAATATGGGATGGGTGGTGGTGGCGACGGGTGTGGGTACGGACAGGGGAAACCATGGAAAAACAAGGAACCAGGGCAAGTCAGGGGTTTCCCCGCGTATCGCGAAGAAAGGAAGGCTGCTCCTCACGTACCGCGAGGAGCTTGGGATCATGATGGCTTTTAGTTTTGTCTCTCGCGTATCGCGATAGACTTGCTCCCCTGCCCCGCGTACCGCGAGGGACTATTGTTCACAGAAAGTTAAGAAAAAATCAGTTTTTATACTTAGAATATTTTGACCCTTTAAATTTTTTTCTTCACCCAAATTCTTTAAAACCTTGTTCCAAGCATAAAAACATATGTAAAAATACCTGAAAATTTGTTCCCACTGATTTTCCTCATCGAATCGAGCGTGAATCCCTGCAAGACATGACACACATAAAACACACGATACCAAAAAACATAGAAATTGACACGAACTCAAACCACGTAATGCATACAAACTCTACATCCCGGGCACTTACCCAAGATTCAAGCAAGCCTATCAGGAGGTTTCTCCTTGATCCAAACCGGAACCGCCTTCATCCTCCGCGGTCTCCCGGTTCTCCAAATCAGTAACGAACTCCTACTCCTATCAAAACTCAAATGTATATCACATGCACCAATCCAGTCTTTCCACCACGACTTAAACCTACCAGGTCCGAAGGTAACATTATTCAAATATCCCAGTAGGCTGTAACCCTTAAACATCCCCACACTTGGGGTTTGAATTCTCCCTAAACCAGATGAATCTATCAAAGTACGGGTTCTCTTACGGGGTGGCCTAGACCTAGGGGGATTGGAACTAGGGTTTGGTTCTGTCACACCCCCAATTTTAACTAACGAAGTTTTACCGTTTGGGAGGTGACGAACCAGGATCTCAGACATTAGTTACTTTGAACGACTCTACATGGGACTCAAATGAAAATATCATAATAAACAGAGTTCAAATGCGGAAACGTAAAGAAAAGAAAATGCGCAAAACACACGCGCCCAAACCAAAAGTCCAAACATCCAATCAAGCCAAGTACAATACAAAATAATCCAAACAAACATAAATAAGTAATAATAAAAAAGAATGAATCCCATGCATGCCCTAATGTGCACATGTGTCTTATCTTAGCGACCTGAGAAAACATGTAAGAAAATATGTCAACACGAGGTTGGTGAGTTCACAGGTTTCAATATATAAATAAGCGTTTACCAGATTTGTGATCATTCAGTATGTATCTATAGGTAGCTAACCTATGTTCATGTTTAACTCAAGCGCTTGCAACCGAAGCTGACTGTTTGTTTATTGCCTCCTGCCAGGTCTATCAACACTGACGGTGTGAGTAGGCTAACATTTCACCCGTTCAATCTCTAATCGTGTTAGCGCGACTAACGCGGGTGAGATTTGTCAAACCCAGTAGTACTACTAAATATTACCTCGCTAAGATCCATATTAACGGTCCGATATAAGTTTAGGACTTTCTGTGATAGCGTGTTACGCTTAGCTTTAACATTGATATCATATGAATTACAAAATCTCAAAATCGTTTAATCATGTTTTCTCCCCCAAGTTAAAACAGTAAAAAGGGGCCGTGAAAACTCACCTGCGTTGCGTTGTAGGTAGTATCACACAAGAGACAAGTTGGAACCACGAGTGTAAGTCTCAAACGACTTACGTACGCCCTAAAATTATAAACACATAAATTAGGGACATATGGGATTTGTGACGACGACACGGAAGATTAGGATGTCTTAAAACATTCTAAGGATCAACGGGTAGACGAACGTGTCTACGGGAAAATAGATTTCTCAATATAATAATTAAGATCAACGTGTTACGTGTCGAACGTTAATAACGAATACTATTAAATAGGTAAATAAATAAATTCGTACGTTTGAGTCGCTTATGAACGTTAGGAAAATAATATAATTTAATATATTATTTTTAGGTTCGTAGGGTTAACTAAATAATCATTGCGGCAAAAGTAGTAATATATTATTTTTATTCGAGATAATAAACGTGAGTAAACGATTATATCATTTTAGTTTCAAACGTTACACGATGTTATAAAACGATACGAAATAATATAAGAATATATATTATTTAATAACATGAACAAAAGTAGTAATCCCCCAGTTTCTCTGGTAGCTTGTTCTGCACCACTGCAGAACATTACTTACTAAGTGAGACTTTAGAGACCTCCTCGAGCTTCTTCTTGTTGGAAAGAATATCTTTTAGGAATTGGCCATACCTTGGCATGTGATGGAGGGTCTTTATCATCGGAAGATTGACCTTGAGTTGTTTAAACATATCAAGGAATTTACCGTGTTCCCTAGCTTGTTTAAATGACAGTAAACGTGCTGGGTAGGGAACCCGAATCAGGTCAATCTCGGGGGCTGTCATCTCTACCCCCTTTTTCGTTTCCTCTGCCTTCTCGGCAGGCAACTCAACTGTTTTCTCCTCGTCCACCTACTCCTCGGCCATCTTGGCATCGATCTCAGCGAATCGAGCCCTCTAGTCAATATTCTTGACCTCCTCAGGTGATGAAATGTTGTACTTGTTGGAGTGGGGGTCATCCTCAACAACCTCTTTTTCCCCCACACTCCCTACCGACACGGCCATCACTGAAGTGTTGCAGCTTGAAGAGTGACCTCCCTGTCGATCCTTCAAGCTCTTAGCGATGTCCTCAACCGTGCGTTGCAGATCATGGAATACCGATTGATGATTCTTCAGTAAAGTGTCCTAGCCATCCAATCTCTGCCTAGCATCCCTGTCCTGCTGGACTAGGTGGGCAAGCAGTTGTGTCTGCGTCTCAAGCATCTCTTTGATCGAAGTCGTGTCGACACTGCTTCCCGTGCTAGGTCCTGTCTATCCCCCTCCATTCTGCTGATACTGCTGACGACCATTAAACCCTAGTGGGTTGTTTCCAGATCTCCATCCCGAGCCAAATGAATTGTAGTTGTTATACCCTCGGTTCTGGTGTTGGTTGCCAGCATAGCTCACCTGCTCCTGATTATTCACTCGGCAATCACGGGTGTCGTGGCCTCCCCTGCACACTTGACACCGCTAAGCACTGAGCTTTAACTCCTTAATCTCATTAGCCATAGAGGCGAGGGCAGTAGCCACGCTAGAATCAGGAGTGACCTGATGCACACCTCTAGGAGGTATGGTGGATGATCTAGCGCTAGGAATAGAAGTCCTAGAAGATGGGTACTGCTGTTCGGCTTGAGCGAACTTCTCGAACATCTCCTCGCACTCAGCAGGCTCAAGCTTTTCCATGATATGGCCTCCCGCAGCTGTATTGAACATTTGCTGCTTCTCGAAGGTGAGGCCATTATAAAACTTCTCCACTATCACCAAGTTAGAAAGACCGTGCTGGGAACACCGGCTCAACAACATGTTGAACCGCTCCCTAGCCATGTGATAGGGCTCGTCAGGATCCATCCGGAAGGAGTGGATTTGATCCCTAAGGCGAGCGGCCCTGGAAGGTGGATAGTATTTCTTGAAGAACTTGGCTCCGAGATCCTCCCAAGTAGTGATCGAGTTGTCTGGGAGATTGTCGAGCCAAGTGGAAACACGCCCAGAGAGCGAGAATGGGAAGAGACGCAAGTAGATAGCGTCTTAAGATACACCCGTGATATTGAAAGTATCACATATGTGCACAAATCGGGACACATGTCCAGGTGCATCCTCATCCTCAAGGCCATGGAACTGCGTAGCATGAGTGATCGTACTCATTACATGTGATGGGATCTGCCAAGAATTGACATTAGGAATAGCGGGGCGAGCGATCGAAGACCTCGCGCCCGTGACCCAATCACTGGCCCTCTGGTGTACTGTACTGTACGTCGTGCTGGAGGATCAGTGTCGCCCATTGTAGGAAATGGAATAGGGCTAATAGGACGTACCTGGGTTTTGCACAGCTCTTTCAAACGCTCCCGGAAGTCGTGGGTGCGTTCGTGAAGATCTCGCTCGGGCTCTAGGAAAGCTGAGTAAGGAGGGGATCCCTGCAAGCGAGTATGGTGCATAAACAGAAAGACTCAATAGGAAAAAGAAACAGAGACTCAAAGATAGAAGGACTGACACGCAAGTAACATAGAAGACAAGTACGCAAAACAGACTCAAAGAAAACAAATAAACCAAAAATAAAATAAATAACTAGTCAAAGCTAATATTGCTATTGCCAAGTGTCCCCGGCAACAGCGCCAAAAACTTGATGTCGTCCGGACGGTCTATATAAACTAACAAAACCTAACCTAGACTCCTAAGTAATAAGATAGAAAACCTATGAACTAAACCGCACTGACAGGCAAGTGAACTTATCGAGTGTAGCACAGCTTAATGGTAAACCGGAATATCGAACCCTAGAGACACTGAATACTAATACTAGACTCTGACTCGGACTAAAGATGATTTGGTTTGGGGGTTGACTACACTACTTATTAGAACTATTAATGCAATAAACTAATATCGATTCAAGCTATCAAGGCAAAGACTAAGATGAAATCAAGATTAGGAAGAACACTACCTAGGTCGGATTCCTACTTGCAAAGAACAACTTCTACCGGTTCTGGAACTATGATGGATCTGGGTTTCTAAGATTAACTGCTAAAGACAACCTAGTGGATCCCTAATCAATCTCGGGATGTCACCAACTAAGCTACATGAAGTGTGCTAAACTTACCAGATGGTTAGATCACTTCTCAGGTATTTCCAACAATAATCAAGTACCCTAATGAACAGATTACCTCTCAGTCTCACCGCCCACCATACATTCAAGGAATACACAGGGTAATCCTAGGATAACAACTATGATTCAGACTAGCAACAATCACTTGACACCTAAACCAACTTCCTCTCAGACAGTTGACACTCGGATTCCTAATGACGAAGACTAACCGACTAATTCTCACCTCTCGGGTATTGAACTATGACACACATTTACTTCTAATCAGCAATCATCCACAATCCCTATGGCTACTACGTCTAGCAAAACACCAAAATCACAAACCCTAAGATCTATGACCTAGATACGCTAATCAAACTGGCAGACAACCACAATCAACAAAAGGAATCAAAATCAATCACACAATCAGAATTAAAGCATGCTTATACATCACAATTATCATACTAGGATCATTACACAATCATAAATCCATCAAACGAAACCAAAAGCTGAAACTTTAACAAGTATTCATCATGTGACCTAGGCAGTATTAAAGATTTAGCCAATACACATGCTTAGAACATTCAAGACAGAAGTAAAAGACATAGTACTGGTTTCAATCAAACAAAATAGAAACAAATGAAAGAGAATTAAAACCCGGAGAAGCTATCTCTAACCACCACGGATCCAAAAGTTCCCAACTTTGACTTCAATTCGCTTCCAAACCCTCAGAATCGCCTATGGTATACCTCTGGATGGCTAGAATACGAACCAATTGTATAATGGGAGTCAAATTTTAATAAATTAGGTTTTTGCAATTTTTCTCGGATTTCAACTCTCTCGCGTACCGCGAGAGAGATAGGCCAGCCCCTCGCGTACCGCGAGGGCCAATATAGTCGGGGCAACTTCTGGATTCCCTCGCGTAACGCGAGGGATTTTGATATGGTCTTCACGTACCGTGAAGGGAAGGCATTTCAGATTTTTCTCCTTTATTTCTTGGACTTCATTCCCGTTCTCGGTTTCTTCAGGTTTTCTCTCTTTATTACCACGAGTACCTGTAAACATAAAGTAGACTCAATACATATAAAAAACGACTCAAAATAATTACAAAACTAAGTAAAACGACACTTAAACAAAGGAATAAAGATGTGTGTTTTGCACAAGATCAGAGACCGACACCAACTGAAAAACATTGGTACTGTTATACAACTGTCTTTTATCTATGTTTCGATATCCACAACCGAGTCGTCGTAACGTATACGTTTCTTTTATGTACTTACCACGTGTTTTTTGTATTTAGCCACATTAATGTCACCGCCTCAATCGTTTTAGTTTCGCCTCCCGCCGGGGAGCACGGGGCTAATTTTCTCGTGTATACTTAATAGTTACTACTTATTAATTAAGGTTAGTTTTTTATATTTGATATAAAAGAAAAAAGTTACTGTTATTATGACATGAGATGGGAAGAATATAATGTTTTATTATTAAGTTGGAAAATAAATTTTACTTCTCCATGGATTTCTAATTAAATGATAAATACACTAAATTTTAACATGATGTAAATAAAAATGACATCATAATAAATAATAATAATAAGAGTAAACTGCCATTTTCGTCCCTGTGGTTTGGTCAAAATTGCCACTTTCATCCAATAGTTTGTTTTTTTGTATCTGGGTCCTCGTGGTTTTAAAATATTGTCATTTTCATCCTCGTGGTTTTAAAATATTGCCACTTTCATCCAGTCAGCTAACACCGTCCGTTTTTCTCAATTAAATGAGGGGTATTTCAGTCCTTTTACATATTTGTTTTATTTCTTCATCTTTTTTACTCTCACTTTTTAATCATAGAAACAAGCGACGGAGGTGTTCCAGTGGTGGTCGTCGGAAACTGGTCAGGAAAAGAGGAAGAAGGCCAGCAGGTGGATGATTAAATTAGAGGTTAAATTGGGGATGATTAAAAAGTGAGAGTAAAAAAGATGAAAAAATAAAACAAATAAGTAAAAGGACTGAAATACCCCTCATTTAACTGAGAAAAACGGACGGTGTTAGCTGACCGGATGAAAGTGGCAATATTTTAAAACCACGAGGATGAAAATGGCAATATTTTAAAACCATGAGGACCCAGATACAAAAAAACAAACTATTGGATGAAAATGGCAATTTTGACCAAACCACAGGGACGAAAATGGCAGTTTACTCTAATAATAATAAGTCCAAACTCTAAAATTTAATAAAAGAGAAGTTTTAAATTATTTTATATAATGAAATGGTATAGTAGAAGACAAAAAGTCTATCAGAATATTAATGGGTATAAATGATATTTTGGAGAAAAAAATAGGTGATGATACACCACAAATTGACAAGTGTCCTCTCAAAGTATTCTTTTATTAGATAGTAAAGATATACTATATAATAAATAATGGTTTTTTCATGTTATATGTCGCCTCCATATTTTTTCTCATAATCTTTTTTTTCGATTCTCTCTTTTATTAAATACACATATTTCTTTTAATAATAATATATATTTAAATAAAATACTAATTATACTAATAAGATACATTTATTTTAAATTATCCCTTATTATAACAAACTTTGAAATCTAATTATATAAGTTTTATTTTCAATCAAATAGTAAATGAAAGTTAAATTATATTAAATAGTAAATAATGTATTTTCGAAACGCAAATATATATATATATATATAGGGTTAGGTTATAGTAAAAAGGGTTTTAAAAATAAGAAGAGTAAGAAGGATTCTAAGCTTGACATGTGTCATTTTATTGTTTTTAAAGGGAGGGCATAATGGTCAATGTGTAATATACCAGGTCAATGTGTAATACACCAGGTCAATGTGTAATACAATGTCTGATATTACACAATATCAGACCAGATATTACACAATGAACCGATATTACACAATGAGCATATTACACAATGACCTGACATATTTGACCGAATTACACAATGAGCTGGAAAACGTAAAACACAATGATGAAAACATATAGCACAATAATGAAAAATATTTGACACAATGAACTTGTATTACACAATGACCTGACTAATTACACAATGAACTTGTATTACACAATGAACTTGTATTACACAATGAACTTGTATTACACAATAAACTTGTATTACACAATGAACGTGTATTACATGATGAACTTGTATTACACAATGAACGTGTATTACATGATGAACTTGTATTACACAATGAACTTACTAACTACACAATGAGCTGGAAAACGCAAAACACAATGATAAATACATATAACACAATGAACTTGTATTACACATTGAACTTGCATTACACATTGAACTTGTATTACACAATGAACTTGTATTACACAATGACCTGGCTAATTACACAATGACCAGACGTGGTATTATACAATGAACTTGTATTACACAATGAGCTGAAAAACGTAAAACACAATGACAAATACATATAACACAATGAACTTGTATTACAAATTGAACTTGTATTACACAATGAACTTGTATTACATAATGACCTGGCTAATTACACAATGTGCTAAAAAACATAAAACGCAATGATAAATACATATAACACAATGAACTTGTATTACACAATGAACTTGTATTACACGATGAACTTGTATTACACAATAACCTGACTAATTACACAATGAGCTGAAAAACGTAAAAGACAATGATAAATACATATAACACAATGAACTTGTATTATACATTGAACTTGTATTACATAAAGAACTTGTATTACACAATGAGCTGGAAAACGTAAATTTTTTTCTTTTTTTGTTTATAACGACACTATACTCGTTTTAAAGATAAAAAAACGCTCGTTTTTATGGTGTAATTTTTTTGAAAAAACAATGTTGTATGTAAAAGTTATGATCTTTTAAAAATGAAGGGGGGGAACTTGATAAAAAGTCAACAAAAGTGGCCAAGACTAAAATACCCTTCCAACAACTTTTTCTCCTATAATTTAATCTAAACCATTAAATATTTTGTACAATTGATCTAATGGCTCTAAATCATTCTCACCCTTCTTAGAATTAGAATACTTTTTACCTGAACCTAATCCTATATATATATATATATATATATATATTAATTTGTACATATTTTATATATTTTTAAACCTGTAAAATATATACATAAAGATTTAAGATTTTTATGTATTGATATTTTTCACTTCATGTGTAGACACGGGTTCTAAACTAGTAGATATATATATAAAGATGAATGAAAGAAATATTATAGTTTTTGGTTTTTTTCATTCTGGACACAAATTTAAGTATTTTCATTTTGGTCACAAATTTCCTTTTAAGTTTTTTTTTTGTTTTCTTTTTCGTATTATTTTTGGTTTTCTCATTTTTACCACAAAACTTCCCTTCCAGTTTCGTTTTTTTATTCTTTCCTTTTTAGGTTTTTCTTTTTTATTAACGTTACGTGTATCGGGCTTTTCGACACTTGCTTATACAACGGAACACACTTTTGGGGTTTACGGCGGAGTAACGGTCACTTTTACGACGAAGTACGACTTTTATGACGGAGTACACCTTCAAGTTTTACGGCGGAGTGACACTCACTTTTAAGACTGAGTACACCTTATGGTTTTACGGCGTCATGGAAACCGTTGCGACATGTTTTTTATTTGCATTTTGAAATTTAGGATCATTGCGCGCCGACGTCCTAGGTTCGAGGCCGCACCCATCCCACATTGTTTTGTTTTTGTGTTTATTTTCTGTTGTTTTAAGTTTTTTTTTACATTGTACGCGTTGTTGTGACCTGAGTTTACAATCGGGTTTCTTGATGTCTTAGGGTTTTACGTTGAAATGACCATCGTTGCTACGTGTTTTGGGGGCTGTATAGTGTATTATGATATTTGGGATTGTGATGGAATTCACGACGCAACACGTATAAAGGAAAACCTAGTTATATATAAACTATAAACCTCAATCATATTTAAATTTTAACTTTAAATATCCAATTAGTTTATATGACATAATATACATTAAAAAATATATATATAACAAACATGTTAAACGAATCTACTTGCACTCCTATATAAACCCAACTTCACATCAGTTTGATTCCACATTCAAAGCATTTACTTTTATAACTTATATCAACTCTCACTAGTTCTAGCAATGACAACTATGTTTATTAAGGTGTCATGCATGGTGGTGTTGATGGTAGCATTGCTGACGGTGACTGTGCCGGAGGCGGAGGCTGTGACATGTAGTCAGGTTGTGGGCTCTATAGAACCATGCCTTTGGTACCTAAAGAACGGTGGGAATCCGCCACCGGCTTGTTGTAATGGGGTTAGAGGGCTTAGGAATCAGGCAAGAACAAAGGCTAACCGTAAGGCCATTTGTAAGTGTCTAAAGAGATCTTCTTCGACTTACCGTGGTGTTAGCGGTAATAACGCCACTAGTCTCCCCGCAAAATGCCATGTTAACTGGCCTTACAAGATCAGCCCCTCCGCAGATTGCAACAGGTATAAGATCACACTAAATATAACCTTCTTTTTTGTTTACTAAAATATGCTGATGTTAGGTTAGTTTTTATGTAGTGATGGTGTTGATGTGATATTTTCTTTTTAAAGTTAACTACTATTAGATGATTTAATTTCTACATTATAATCATTAAATCCTATTTTATAAACTCATTGTTGACCATTTGGTGCAATGGTAGCCCCAAGACTTCCCATAGTGGAGGTCTTGGGTTTGAATCCTAGCAACAGCAAAAAAGGGGTCTGTGACCAGGTCAGGGGGTTTACCCAGTTGAGGGGTTCCTCCTGTGATGGACTGCCATGGATGTTCTAAGTGTTGCCCCAAGGAAAACCAATTATCCTAAAATATTTAGGTGTTGCCGTTAAAAAAAAGATGATTTCTTAAACCAATAGTTTTACGGTAACATTGGTTTTACCGCAATTACTTTGTTTGATTTTTATAACATGTTCCTATAATATGGTCATAAGAGCATCTTCAATTAAAAATCTTAATTGTGAAGGGTTCAAAGAAATTGGTTAATCCAAACAGAATATTAGAGATGTTGACTCTTTTATTAATATTAAAAAATCAAAAGCACACTTTATAATGATCCATAGACCCTCTATTTATATTAAAACTAAAATAATCCTAACATAACTCAAACTCAATTAAATAATGAAATAAATAAACATACTCAATCCTAATCTAATACAAACTTAACCAAACAATTAATAAACTAATATTAATAATTATTTGTAGGGGTGTAAACGAGCCGAGCCGAGCCCGAGCTCGACTAGGCTCGAGCTCGGCTCGTTTAACTTGTTGTGAGCTCGAGCTTGAGCTCGGCTCGATTCGAGCTCTATTTCTAAAGCTCGGGCTCGGCTCGTAGGTTGTTTTTCAAGCTCGAGCTTGACTCGGGCTCGGCTCGTTTATTATTATATTAATTAATTTATATATATTTATAATTATTTTTATATAAGCTTTATTATAATTTTTATATATAACATAATATATATTATTTAAGTTATTTTTATCATAATTTAATATATACTAGTTATTATTTTATAAATATATTTTTAATATATTAATTAAAAAATATATAAATAGAAGGCTCGTTTAGGCTCGCGAGCCGGCTTGAGCTCGATTAGTGAAACTCGGGCTCGTTTATTAAACAAGCTTTATTTAGCTCGAGCTCATTTAACCTCGGCTCGATTCGAGTTTTTAGCGAGCCGATCTAGAGTAGCTCGCGAGCGGCTTGACTCGTTTACACCCACTACAAGGAATTCACCATGTGCCGACGTTGCCTATACCGACGACACTTGTCGTCGGGATAGGTCACCCTATACCGACGACATGTCGTCGGGATAGGCTAATCCCAAAATTTGAGAGAGGAGACCCTATACCGACGACATGTCGTCGGTACTGGGTTGAGCCAGATGGAGGGAAAACATGGCGCCCAATGAATTATTAGGGAAAACCTATACCGACGACATGTCGTCGGTATAGGGTAATTTTGATTTTCTTTTTGTTTTTTTAATATAATAATTTTTCGTTGGTCAAAATTTGTCTTTTTTTTAAATTAAAAAAATTCTGGAATGCCCTATACCGACAACATGTCGTCGGCATAGGATTTTTTACTTTATTGACTGGTCAAAACCCTACGAAGCCTATACCGACGACATGTCATCGGTACAGGCAACCTACAACGCCGACATGCTAGTCTATAGGTCTCAGCGCGAATTAACAAAGGAAACAGCTTTCTGCTTCATATTTCCACAAAAAAAAACCCCAAATCACTCCATCTCTCTCTCTCCGGCGATTTCACGATTTTTAGGTATTTTGTGGAGCAATCTTCACCAATCTCTCGGGTTTTGAGGTGAGTTAACATCTATGTTTCAATCTTGAAAAGAAAATCAACATTTTTGGGTTTTTGGCTTAATTTCTTTGATTTTTGTTTGGTGTTCGAAGCTTTAACCATTTTTGGAGGATTTCAAGCTATTTGAAGCTAATTTGCAAACTTGGTTAGTAATTTTTCTACAAATTAGGTTTAGATGTATGTTTGTATGTATATGCTTGTGTTTATTTGTATGTATGTATGTATATATGGTTTAGATGTATGATTTTATAAATATTTATGTAATTTTATGATGAAATTAAGGCATTTATACATATTTATTTATGTAATTTTATGATGATTAAGGCTTACACCCCTAATGTATGTATGTGTTATGTATGTATGTTTGTATGTATGAGTATGTATATTTGTATGTATGATGGAATTATTAAATTATGATTAGTTTATGTCATTTGGTTTAGATGTGTGATTATTTTATATAATTTAGTTTATGTAAATTAGTGTTTGTATGTATGTGTGTAATTTGTGTTTATGATGATTAGTTTGAATGTTTAGTTTGTATGTATGTGTGTAATTTGTGTTTATGATGATTAGTTTGAATGTTTAGTTTGTATGTGTGTAATTTGTATTTATTATGATTAGTTTGAATGTTTAGTTGGTATGTATGTGTGTAATTTGTGCTTATGATGATTAGTTTGAATGTTTTGTTTGTATGTATGTGTATGTATGTGTGTAATTTGTGTTTATGATCATTAGTTTGGATGATTAGTTTGGATGTACATGTGTAATTTGTGTTTATGATGATTAGTTAATATGAATGTATATATGTGTATGTATGTTTGTATGTATATGTTTGTAATTATGTAATTGAGTTTTTATTTATGTATGTATGTAATTGTGATGTGTAGGTATATAATAGGGTATTTATTCATATGCTTATATATGTATTTTTGTATGTATGTTTGTTTATGTTCAACGGATGTATGTATGTTTGTAGGTATATTTCTTTTTTTTTATGTATGTTTATGTATATAATTGTGTGTATGTGTGTATATATATGTTTGTATGTTTATGTGTATAATTGTGTGTATCTATTTTTTTATGATTTGTATCTATATAATTGTGTATGTATATATATAAGTGTGTATGGATATATGTTTGTATGTATATGTAACTTTATTTAATTTTGTTACAAGTTCGGAACTCGTTGCTGTAGGTCCAGATTTCACTTGAAATCACTGATTTGACCGATTACACAGACACACGGGCGGAAACTGTGTGTATGGTGGTGAAACAGATGATAGAAACAGTATTGGTGAAGATAACCGGCTAACCACACTATGAATCAACACGCAAATGGTATGAAAATGTAAGAACACAGTGCATAAACAACTGCAAATTGTATTGATTCAAGAACAATGTGAAAGAGAAGGTTCATGGTTACAGCCGCTACACACACCCTAAACATTCTCAAACTAGGCTATTTATAGTAGTGACAGGTATCGAAACTATGTTCAATCGAAACTACTAGTTTCGACTGACCATTTACAAGTGATACACAGACTGTCGAAACTACCATCTATCGAAACTAAGTAGTTTCGATGGCCCAGACTTGGAAATAAAAACAGTAAATTACAGAAAACTGAAATTACATTTAATGAAATGACAGAAAGTAAACTAGTCTAAAACTGTTTAAACAAACAATAAATGACAACAGCTTATACATAAGATATGACTCTACAATCTCCCCCTAAGCTGTTGCATTACTGTCTTCAGCTCTTCATCAAGCAGCTGGTCCTTCAGTTGTCCTCGGTATAAAAGGTTTAACATGGAGAGATACAACCCGTTGGTAGGCCTTAGCATCAGCTTCATCTTCATCACTGTAAGCCTGAATGTGATTCTGAAAAAGGATCTCCAGATCTTCAGGCTGAAATTTCAACAGCTCCATAGGCTCAAAGATAGTGATGACTTCCTTGCCCTCACACTCTATTACTGCACTGCCAATGATTGGGTCATAGTACCATTTTCTGAAAGTTTACAGCTGGACAGGTACAAATTTTGGAATGGTGATGGTCTTGTGAGTTTGGGCAGGCTTGTACCTCAAGAACACATATGGCTTGTTAGTCTTAGGATGAAACCTAGTCTTTGAGATTTTCTTTTGAGTTTTCCTAGGCTTCATTCCCTTGAAATCATTATTGACTTGAGAATGCAGAAATTTCTCAAAGTCATAAGCCATCATGACCTTCCCAGGGTTTTGAAGGGGAAGTTTGGCTAAATCCCTGAGGTCATAGAAAGGAAGGGTTTGGAAGTCAGTCATATTTTTAAAGTGCTGAACTCCCCCTCTATATCTGCTTATAATAAAGAGCTTCCTTTCAGCATCATATTTCCAGTCAATTGGAGGCCTCTTTAGTTCCTGATGCTCTGCTATCCATTCATATGTTTTAGGAGTTTCCTCCTGAATTATTTTCTTAAACCAAGACTTTCTTGAAATTGGAGTATCAGGAGCAACAGAGGGTGGATCTTGTGCTGGACTTGAATCAGAGACTGTAGTGATTGGTTCAAGAGTGACTGTCTTGATAAGATTAACTTGAACATCTTCTTCGCCTTTTTCTTCATCAGACAAGGTTTGAATTTCCTCTCCCTCCTCTGTGAAGTATCTGGTTCTCTCAGTCTCCTTTTCTTCGGTAGTTAAAATCTCTGGATAAAGATCATTATACCCATAGTTTTCAATTTCATCTAAAAGGGCATTTAGCTCGTCATCAGATGGGATATCTTCTTCATCCAGAATCACGGTCTCAATTTCAGTAGAAGTCCCTTTCCCTTTCTTTCTAGCATCTCTTCTCTCACTTGCTGAGGGAAGGTTTAGTTCTGGTTCTTCAATCTTGACTTCAGCTGTCTCTTTTGTCTTTTCAGCATGGCCAGCAAAGATAGTTAGTGCAGACTCTGGATTAGACACAAGATCAGGAGATGAGGGTTCAACTACAGATGTGGTCTCCCCCTGAGCTGTTGAAGTGGTTGGTTGTTGTTGTACAGGTTTTAACATTGAGGCCTACCACTTCAGCTAAAGCCTTGAATTGTTCTTTTTGCTTTGAGATTAGTTTCTGTTGTGTTTCAAGTTGGGTTTGTTGAGTGTCAATATGGGTATGTAGACCCCCAACTTCCAGCTTCAGGTCTTTAACTTCTTCCTGAACATCATGCAAATTAGATTTTAAGCCTTCAATTTCTTTATCTTTCTTTTGAATCGTATCCTGCATTTTCTTCAGTTCAAGGCTTAAAGTTTTAACTCTTGGTACAGGAGAGGTTGAATCATGAGTTGGTGATGTGGGAGTAGTATGGATGGGTGATTGTTGTGGAGATGGTAGTGGAGTTTGTTCTGGAGTTGGTTGTGGAGTGGGCTGTGGAGTAGGTTGTGGAGTAGCTAATAGAGAATCTGACAAGGATGACAAATCTTCAAATCCAGTCTTGATTTTCTTTGCCTTAGGCTCTTCTTCCTCAAAATCAGAACCTGACTCAACTTGCCGTTTGGAGGAAGATGCAAGATGCTTTGTTCTATCATCTGAATCAGACTTGTAGTAGTCAGATCCATAAATTTCTGCATCCAGAGTTCCACTTGATTCTGCAACTTCCTTCTCTGCTTCAAGCATGCCAGCTTCAACATTAACTGCTGGCTCTTGAATTATCTGTATTTGTTCAACAAAAGGAGCCTCTATCACAGGCTCAATTATGGGTTGTTCTTCTTCTTGAACAATAGGAATGTTTATCTCAATCTCAGCTTCATCAATAGGTGGATTACCTTGATCTTGTTCAACTTCCATTTCTTCTTCATCAGATGATAAGATCTCTTCTTCTAGATCAGGGTCAATATCAGGGATAAATTCTTCTTCTTCACCAATAATATGACCAAACAGGGAAACGTCAGCTATAGCCCTGTTGGTTCTCTTGTTAGTACTTCTCATATAGCTGAGAGTCTTGGCAATCATATGGTCAAACACAAAGGTGTTCCCACCTTGTTGCAGCTCAGGATGAAGATGATTGATGATAATTTGTAAAAATCTTGGATATGCCAGAAATTTCTCCTTTACGGCTCCTGTTAGATTGTCCTTTAACTGTCTGAAGATGAAGCCAGAAAAATTGTAATCTCTTCCCTTGATTATCCCCAAAATTGCTGAGCCCAGAGTGCTGTTTGCTGAATCAAATCCTCCTTTTCTGATTGATAGGCAGTGAATAAACACGTGCACTATGTATCTCCAGTGGCTTGGTAAGGAGTTTTTGATTATCTGACCACTTTTGAATTCATCTGGATGACCCAATCTTCTGAAAATTTGAAATTCAATGGGTGCATCTGGATTGTCATTAAACTGCAGCACCTCTCTGACTGTAGCTTCAGAAAATAAGACTTCTTGGCCAAGCACAGTTGCTCTGATGTGCTCCACATTTTTTACTATGATGATCTCTGCAGTCTTCCAAAATTCTCTTATAGATGTCTCAAACACCGGCAGGTTGTTGCTGATGGCAAAGCTGATGTTGGAGTTTGCCAGGAAATTTAAGACACAAATGAACTCTGCAGCTTTTGGATCATTGGCATTAAGGAATGCACAGACATTGTGTCTTTTTACAAATAAGAGATCCATACCGAATGTGAGACGTTATCTGATGATGAAGACGATGGTGACAACGGGGAAATCAGGTGATTAATGCTGATATCTTGTAACTCAGACCGATGGTTTGAGAGATTTTGCGAATGACAGAGAAGACGAAGAGGGTTTGAAAAAGACGAGTGAATATCAGTATGAAGGGAGGGATTGTTTATGAAGGCTTTTAATTTTTCGTGAGACAAAAGACAAAAACGCCCCTGTCGAAACAACTAGTTTCGATAGGACAAACTAGTTTCGATATGAACAACTAGTTTCGATAGTTCAAAGAAGTTTCGATATGCACAAAGTAGTTTCGATAGTTCAAAGTAGTTTTGATATGTACAACTAGTTTCGATAGTTCAAAGTAGTTTCGATATGTACAACTAGTTTTGATAGTTCAAAGTAGTTTTGATATGTACAACTAGTTTCGATAGTTCAAAGTAGTTTCGATATGTACAACTAGTTTCGATAGTTCAGATAGTAGAAACAAGACTAACATATAGAAATGAAATTATACACAAGATATTTTACACTTATCTTCTTGAAAAAGATCCAATATGAGATCAGATCTGGTCAGTCTCTTGAAACACTTCCTTTTGCAATTAACTACTGTGAGTCCCTGAAGATAGCTGATATTTGTGCAAAGTAAACCCGAAAATTTGTTTGTGCTAAGATTTCATGTGATTAGAAGGTACCATTTAAGCAATATACAAGGTGTACCCCACATATTAAAATAAAATGATTTTGAAAACCTATCAATCCTCAAGAAGTACCCATCTTCATCCTATCATCTCTTTCTGATTAACCAAGGTACCGTCTTAGTAATGTCAAAGTACCACCAAAACAAAATAAGATATCCAAGTGGATTTAGAAAATTAAAATAAAATATATCCAAGTAGATATTAAAAAGGTACGAACATTCTAGATCTTTGCGTAAGCAAAACAGAAGAAGTCGTAAAATTATCCAAGCGGATAGAAAAATGTTGAACACCCGAGATCTTTGCGTAAGCAAAACAGACGGGGTCAAATCATCCAAGTGGATGGGAAAAGGATGAGCACCCGAGATCTTTGCGTAAGCAAAACATACGGGGTCATCGGTGGTAAAAATAGTTATATTGACGGTCACTTGGCGTATGAATAGGAATCCAATACGTAAGCATGTATCTGATTGAATTGGTTTTCTTAGATATAAAAATGGGTTAGATGTTTCAATAATGGGTTCAAACACACAAGTATGATATAAATATATTAGGTTTTCACACTACTTACAAGTTTTAACCATATGTCGGGCCTACCAGCTATACCTCAGTAAACACCATCGCTTTTGGTCTATTCCATGTTCAAGAGATGAGATCAGACACTATCATTTCTCAAAGGTCAGATTCAATTTTTCCTACAATTCAAAACCACTTGAAGATTATATACACAGCAATTCTTTTCAATATTAAAATATTATATTTCTCCCCCAAAAGATTTGCGTGGATACTGTACATAAAAGTAAAGTCTTTTTGGAATTTTCTTAGATAAGTAATCAAAAGTTAGAAAATAAACTATTATTCACACAATTTACTGAAAGTTGATCATTCCAAGCATTTCTACTAGTTGGGCAAATCTGTTAGAGTCAAAAGCCTTTGTGAAGATGTCTGCTGTTTGTTTATTCGTTTTGACTTCAACATTTTTAATATGCTTCTTTTCCACACAGTCACGGATAAAGTGATGTTTGATTTCAATGTGTTTTGTTTTGGAATGCTGAACGGGGTTTTTGGTGATATGGGGAACAGCAGTGTTGTCACACAGAATGGGAGTCTCATGGAATGTGATCCCATAGTCAAGCATCTGATGGTGTATCCATCTGACTTGGGAACAACAGAGGGCTGCGGCAACGTATTCGGCTTCGGCGGTGGATTGGGAAACGGTGGATTGTTTCTTACATTGCCATGAGACAAGGCGGTTGCCAAGGAATTGACAACCTCCAGAAGTGGATTTTCGGTCTAAGTTGCAACCCCCGTAGTCTGAATCTGAATAAGCCACAAGATCAAACAAGTCAGTTTTAGGATACCACAGACCCAGTTTTGGCTTATACCTTAAATATCTTAAAATACGTTTGACAGTAGATAAATGAGAGAGTTTAGGATTAGCCTGAAAACGTGCACACAAGCACACTGCAAACATGATGTCGGGTCTGCTGGCTGTGAGATACATGAGAGATAGAGATGCTGATCAACGCTTTCACCATCCACATCAAGAGTCAAACAATGACGAACTTCCACATGAGTTTTTACTGGATGGGAATCAGCCATTTTGAACTTGGTCAAGATTTCTTTTACGTATTTTTCTTGATGGATAAGGATTCCTGACTCAGACTGATCAACTTGTAGTCCCAAAAAAGAACTTCATTTCCCCCATGGAGCTCATTTCAAACTTAGATCGCATCACTTCTTCAAATTCTTTGCAGAGACGGGGATTTGTAGATCCAAAAATGATATCATCCACATAAATTTGCACCATGATTGTATCCTTTTCATCCTTCCGTGTGAACAAAGTTTGGTCAATTGCTCTTCGTGTGAAACCATTCTCAAGCAGATGCTTTGATAAAGTTTCATACCACGCACGAGGTGCTTGGTGAAGACCGTACAATGCTTTATCTAACTTGTAAACACGGTCTGGAAAATTAGGATCAATGAAACCCGACGGCTGCTTGACATAAACTTCCTCTTGAACTTTGCCATATAAAAATGCGCTTTTGACATCCATTTGATGAACGGTGAAGTCCATGTAGGCTGCATAGGCAAGAAACATTCGGATGGCTTCCAAGCGAGCCACTGGTGCAAAGACTTCCTCATAGTCAATCCCTTCTTCTTGATAAAAACCTTGAACCACCAGACGAGCTTTATTTCGAATCACAATGCCGCCTTCATCCTTTTTGTTGCGAAAAACCCAACGAGTGCCGATTGGAACTTTGTTCTTGGGAAGATCTACCAAATTCCACACATGCAGCTTTGAGAATTGCTGTAGCTCTTCCTGCATTTCTTCCACCCAGCTGTTTTCTAGTAGAGCTGCTTTGATGTTCTTTGGTTCAGCTTGAGAAATGAAGCAAGAAAACATGAGGTTTTCAAATGCTTCACAGGCACTTCGAGTACTAACACCTACATTGAGTGGTCCAATGATGTTATTGGTGGGATGAATCTTGTGAATTCGCAGTTGAGGAATTTCGTCTTCTTCCACGACTTCTTCCAAATTGGTAAGATTTTCAACAGGAGGATCGGCAATATCATTAATAGGATTTTCAGTAGGTGATTGTGGTGCAACATCTACTATGAGCTGTCTTCAACAGTTTCACTTGTTGCACCAGAACCGGAAGACTCCATATCAGATTCAGCATTAGCAACCACAGGAATTTCAACCTGAGTAGATGAGGAAGAGCCTTGATCAGTTATGTTCCCTAGATTGTTCACAGAGAAGTAAGGATTAGCATGAGTTGATTCAATATAGAAATCAGGAAGATTAAATGACTTAAAAATTGAATCGACGTCAAAGAGCCAATTGGGACCGTCTCCTGCGTCCGTATGATTGTTTTCATGCCAATTGATATCAATGGACTCCATCACTATCATTTTCTTCTTATGGTATACACGAAAAGCACGTTGATTGGATGAGTAACCAACAAAATAACATTCATCAGCTTTGGCTTCAAACTTGTTGAGCTGATCTGAAGTGTTCAGCATTGTGCACACACACCTAAATTTTCTAAAGAAATCAATAACTGGCTTGCGCTTGTACATGATCTCATAAGGTGTCTTGTTGCAACTTTTAGTGATGAGAACCCGATTTTGCACAAAACATGCAGTGTTGACCGCCTCAGCCCAGAAAGTTACCGGAAGCTTAGAGTCAACAATCATAGTTCGTGCAGCTTCAATTAAAGTGCGGTTTCTTCTTTCAGCTACACCATTTTGTTGAGGAGTACGAGGTGCACTAAATTGTCGAGAAATTCCTTTGCTTTCACAGAAGGAATCAAGAGTTGCATTTTTGAATTCTGTTCCATGATCGCTGCGGATAGTCTTCACACTTAAATTGAAGAGGTTCTCAATTTGAAGCAGATAGGTTTTTAAAATTTCTGGCGTCTCATCTTTCTTGGCTAAGAAAAACACCCAAGTGAATCGAGAAAAATCATCTGTTACCACCAGACAGTATGACTTTCGTCCAAGACTCATGACACTCACTGGACCAAAAAAATCCATGTGAAGCAATTGGAGAGGAGAGTCAATGGAATTGGTGGTTTTAGGCTTATGTGAAGATTTGTGCTGTTTTCCCTTAGAACATGAGATACAGTGTTCCATAGGAGTGAAATCTTTGAGAGGTAATCCAGTGACTAGGTTGCCTCGAACCAGTCGGTTCATTGTTTTGAAATTGACATGTCCCAACCTTTTATGCCACAGGAAAGATTCATCTTCGGAAGCCTTTGAGAGAAAACACGATTCAATGCCCGATGGGTTGTTCATATCCAAGCTATATGTGTTGTATCTTCTGGGAGCACGCATGAGAATAAGTTCTTCCGGAATTACCACTCCCGGCAGCAAGATAAGACATTCTTTTGAATTGAATAAAGCACAAAAGTTCTTGTCACAAATCTGTGAAACACTCATCAGATTGTATTTCAACTGAGGAACAAAGTTGACAAATTCCAGACTATTTACTCCATTTGATGCTGTTCCTTGTCCTTCAATCATTCCTCCTCTTGGGTTTCCAGCAAAAGCAACATACTCCCCATCAATTTGATGATAATCTTGCAACAAGTTAAAGTGCCCAGTCATATGTCTTGAACATCCACTATCTACATGCCAGATGTTATCACCGGTTCTTCTTGATTGACCCTATACACAACGAACCATTTATACGTTTTGACCAAAATTGTTTCAATCAAGAGATTTTAGTGTCAGGATATGACCTCTCATTGGAATCAGAATTACAACCATCCTTTGATGAAGCATGGTCATCAAATAGAACATTATTTTTAATTTTCCAAGTTCGTTTTAAATAATTTTTAGCATTTTTAATTCTTTTACGCCTAGATTTCCTACTGTGAGAAGACTTAGGCAACACATATGTATTTAATGAACTTTTGGAAGACGATTCTTCATTAGAATTTGTGGTTGTCAATTTACAACTTTTTAAAACATGATTTGAGGCACCATAACTAAAACAAACGTTTTCACAAGATATCTTAGCCTGATAATAGTCATCACAAGATGATGATGATTGTGATGTTGAGGAGTCTGAACATGAGACGGTTCTCTCATCAATAACTTTGTCTTGAAGACGATGTGCTTCCTTTAATCTGAAAAAGTCCATGTTGCTCATGGTTTCACGTGGTACATCATTCACAATAATTCCTGCACTTTTAAACTTGGTAACACATGGCATAACATTCAAAGATTTAGGAACAAAAGGCAAAGCATCTTTAAATTTAGAAACATCACATCCCAAACCCGTATGCTCAGCAGGCATAGAATCAAAATACAAGTTTTTAACGTGTTCACAAATATTTGGTTTTGACACGGACATATTATTACATTCATCTGACTCAAGTTCTTTTAAAATAGTTCTGTCATTGGTACTCTCATCACAATCATCTTCGGAATTTTCACAATTTAATTCTGCACAAGAAGCAAAACTGTCAGAATCAGAGGACGTAATATAATCATCAGGAGATAATGTGCAGACAAAAGGTGTGGGAACATGTGGAGTTGGCATATCAGCAAATCTCCCTGATTTAGAATAAGGAGGTGGATGAGAGTTATACCCAAGACCTTCTGTGCCTTTTCTATTAAATTGTTTATCAATTATTCCAAACAGAATTTTCTGATCCATATCCATGTGGTCAACCTGTAATTTGGCTTTTTCTGCCTTTTAGACTCTTTCAGTTAAAATCGTATTGTAAATAGTTTGAGTATTGAGTTGAACAATTAAAGAACGATTTTCACCAGATATGTCACGAATTTTCTTTAAGTAAAGTTTCTCATTTTTGGCAACAGGGTCATACATCACCTTAATGTGATTTCGTTCATCAATCAAGGCTTGATTGATGAATCTGTATTTTTGATTCATTTAAGCAAGATCTGGAATTACAAAGTTTAGAAATAACCTCAGCAGGCACAGCAGTGAGATCCTCAGCAGGTTCAATCATCACACACTTGCCCGTGTCCTCCACATCAGCCATCAAGGCTTTATCAGCAGCTTCCTCAGCTTGTTATCCCCAATGATAGTGTCCATCAGCTTGACACACAAGAGCTGTGGAACTGGAAGATGTGTTTGTCTTTGAAGGATTGGCAGCTTGTTTTCCAGAGGAAATCTTCTTTTCTTGCTGATCCTTGGAGGACGGCTCCTTGCAATTTCTGGCAAAGTGACCCAGCTGATCACAATTGTAGCATCTCACTTTCTTGATATCAAACCCAAGTGTCTTTCCCTGCTTGAATTTGTCTATGCCAGTCCTTTTGATGAATCTTTTGGCTCTTAAGGTCAACATGGCCATGCACCAATCAATGTCCATTTTCTCCAAATCATCAGGATTAATCTGCTCCAAGTCATCAGGTTGAAAGCTAACCGGTGTTAGATTTCCAGAAATCAGTGCATCGTAGCACGACATGAAAGCAATCATGATTGGGACATAATCATCAGGAATCATGGTGACAGTCTTTTGAGGAGCAGAGGAGCTGGTAGAATTAATTGCAGCAGCTGAAGGAGGGACATCAGTCTGAAAGTATGGGCTACCGGATGAGCTTGATCCAGCAATAAGAGCTGTGTTTCCAGACTGATTTGACGGGGTGACTGCTCCCTTCTTAATCTCAATTTCATAAGATTCAAGAATGCTATAGACTTCCTGTTGAGACAAAGCACTCAGATTCTCAGTCTTTTTTATCATGATTCGATACATATTCCATTCCTCAGGAAGAGAATCTAGGAGTTTCTTGTTTAGATCAAGAGTAGGGTACTCAACTCCCATTACTTTCAACCTTGATACAATGCTTGAGAAACGGTTGATCAAATCAGATATTGATTCTCCCCTTACACTGCTGAACATCGCATATTGTTTCTTGATCAGATCTCTTTTGCTTTCCCTGGCATCCTCACTTCCCTCATATCTTGTGCACAATGCAGCCCATAAGTCTTTGGCAGTTGTGTACTCAGCAAAGATGTTGAAAATATCCATAGGAAGAGCCATGGCAATAGTCCCGTAGGCCTTGTTATCTCTGGCAATCAAGGCAAGATCTTTCTCATCATACTCAGATACTAACTTAGGACGTTGAACATCAGCAGTGGTAGTTATGGGCTTGTGGGGACCATCAGTGATAGAACTCAACAAAGTATAATCGTGAAATTGAAATAAAAGCTTCATCTTCTTAGTCCAATCATCAAATTCTCTTGTGGACACAAGAGCAGGTGGTCTATTTCCCCCAGAATGTTCTGTTGAACTTGAAGTGGCCATAATATTCGGAATCAAAACTAAAACAGTAACTAGTTTCGATTGAACAACTTTTATCGAAACAACTAGTTTCGATAGGACAACTTTTATCGAAACAACTAGTTTCGATAGGACAGCTTTTATCGAAACAACTAGTTTCGATACTGAAAATTTCACAGGCAAGTTTCGATAACCACAGTTTCGATAGAGATAAGACAAAAATCTAGTTTCGATAGTACCTTCTCCCGACAAAATGTAGACAAGAAGTTTCGATGATCAACAGAAATCAGAAACTGTCCCCAGTAGTTTCGATGCCTTCTTCTCCAAGCTCAGAAATACTCCATTAATGACAAGCTCCAGAAATCAATAGTGCAGAAATGACAAACCAATCCAACGAAAACCTTCGTCTAACACTCCTGATCACTAATCCAACCTCCGATTCTGAAAATACGAGCAAAAACCCTTGGAAATTGATGAAACAGTAACCTTCAATCAATAAACCAGTACTTCCGAGAATAGATGTGCAAAAACCCAAAATAAGCTTCGAATACCCTCAGTAAACACTTAGAATCGATCAATAAACCTGATAACACTCAAAAACACTAGAGCATAAAGCTCTGATACCAATTGTAGGTCCAGATTTCACTTGAAATCACTGATTTGATCGATTACACACACACACAGGCGGAAACTGTGTGTATGGTGGTGAAACAGATGATAGAAACAGTATTGGTGAAGATAACCGGCTAACCACACTATGAATCAACACGCAAATGGTATGAAAATGTAAGAACACAGTGCATAAACAACTGCAAATTGTATTGATTCAAGAACAATGTGAAAGAGAAGGTTCATGGTTACAGCCGCTACACACACCCTAAACATTCTCAAACTAGGCTATTTATAGTAGTGACAGGTATCGAAACTATGTTCAATCGAAACTACTAGTTTCGATTGACCATTTACAAGTGATACACAGACTGTCGAAACTACCATCTATCGAAACTACTAGTTTCGATTGAACAAAATCAATCGAAACTAAGTAGTTTCGATGGCCCAGACTTGGAAATAAAAACAGTAAATTACAGAAAACTGAAATTACATTTAATGAAATGACAGAAAGTAAACTAGTCTAAAACTGTTTAAACAAACAATAAATGACAACAGCTTATACATAAGATATGACTCTACAATCTCCCCCTAAGCTGTTGCATTACTGTCTTCAGCTCTTCATCAAGCAGCTGGTCCTTCAGTTGTCCTCGGTATAAAAGGTTTAACATGGAGAGATACAACACGTTGGTAGGCCTTAGCATCAGCTTCATCTTCATCACTGTATGCCTGAATGTGATTCTGAAAAAGGATCTCCAGATCTTCAGGCTGAAATTTCAACAGCTCCATAGGCTCAAAGATAGTGATGACTTTCTTGCCCTCACACTCTAATACTGCACTGCCAATGATTGGGTCATAGTACCATTTTCTGAAAGTTTGCAGCTGGACAGGTACAAATTTTGGAATGGTGATGGTCTTGTGAGTTTGGGCAGGCTTGTACCTCAAGAACACATATGGCTTGTTAGTCTTAGGATGAAACCTTGTCTTTGAGATTTTCTTTTGAGTTTTCCTAGGCTTCATTCCCTTGAAATCATTATTGACTTGAGAATGCAGAAATTTCTCAAAGTCATAAGCCATCATGACCTTCCCAGGGTTTTGAAGGGGAAGTTTGGCTAAATCCCTGAGGTCATAGAAAGGAAGGGTTTGGAAGTCAGTCATATTTTTAAAGTGCTGAACTCCCCCTCTATATCTTCTTATAATAAAGAGCTTCCTTTCAGCATCATATTTCCAGTCAATTGGAGGCCTCTTTAGTTCCTGATGCTCTGCTATCCATTCATATGTTTTAGGAGTTTCCTTCTGAATTATTTTCTTAAACCAAGACTTTCTTGAAATTGGAGTTTCAGGAGCAACAGAGGGTGGATCTTGTGCTGGACTTGAATCAGAGACTGTAGTGATTGGTTCAAGAGTGACTGTCTTGATAAGATTAACTTGAACATCTTCTTCGCCTTTTTCTTCATCAAACAGGGTTTGAATTTCCTCTCCTTCCTCTGTGAAGTATCTGGTTCTCTCAGTCTCCTTTTCTTCGGTAGTTAAAATCTCTGGATAAAGATCATTATACCCATAGTTTTCAATTTCATCTAAAAGGGCATTTAGCTCGTCATCAGATGGGATATCTTCTTCATCCAGAATCACGGTCTCAATTTCAGTAGAAGTCCCTTTCCCTTTCTTTCTAGCATCTCTTCTCTCACTTGCTGAGGGAAGGTTTAGTTCTGGTTCTTCAATCTTGACTTCAGCTGTCTCTTTTGTATTTTCAGCATGGCCAGCAAAGATAGTTAGTGCAGACTCTGGATTAGTCACAAGATCAGGAGATGAGGGTTCAACTACAGATGTGGTCCCCCCCTGAGCTGTTGAAGTGGTTGGTTGTTGTTGTACAGGTTTTAACATTGAGGCCTTGAGATTTTCCACCACTTCAGCTAAAGCCTTGAATTCTTCTTTTTGCTTTGAGATTAGTTTCTGTTGTGTTTCAAGTTGGGTTTGTTGAGTGTCAATCTGGGTATGTAGACCCCCAACTTCCAGCTTCAGGTCTTTAACTTCTTCCTGAACATCATGCAAATTAGATTTTAAGCCTTCAATTTCTTTATCTTTCTTTTGAATCGTATCCTGCATTTTCTTCAGTTCAAGGCTTAAAGTTTTAACTCTTGGTACAGGAGAGGTTGAATCATGAGTTGGTGATGTGGGAGTAGTATGGATGGGTGATTGTTGTGGAGATGGTAGTGGAGTTTGTTCTGGAGTTGGTTGTGGAGTGGGCTGTGGAGTAGGTTGTGGAGTAGCTAATAGAGAATCTGACGAGGATGACAAATCTTCAAATCCAGTCTTGATTTTCTTTGCCTTAGGCTCTTCTTCCTCAAAATCAGAACCTGACTCAACTTGCCGTTTGGAGGAAGATGCAAGATGCTTTGTTCTATCATCTGAATCAGACTTGTAGTAGTCAGATCCATAAATTCCTGCATACAGAGTTCCACTTGATTCTGCAACTTCCTCCTCAGCTTCATGCATGCCAGCTTCAACATTAACTGCTGGCTCTTGAATTATCTGTATTTGTTCAACAAAAGGAGCCTCTATCACAGGCTCAATTATGGGTTGTTCTTCTTCTTGAACAATAGGAATGTTTATCTCAATCTCAGCTTCATCAATAGGTGGATTACCTTGATCTTGTTCAACTTCCATTTCTTCTTCATCAGATAATAAGATCTCTTCTTCTAGATCAGGGTCAATATCAGGGATAAATTCTTCTTCTTCACCAATAATATGACCAAACAGGGGAACGTCAGCTATAGCCCTGTTGGTTCTCTTGTTAGTACTTCTCATATAGCTGAGAGTCTTGGCAATCATATGGTCGAACACAAAGGTGTTCCCACCTTGTTGCAGCTCAGGATGAAGATGATTGATGATAATTTGTAAAAATCTTGGATATGCCAGAAATTTCTCCTTTATGGCTCCTGTTAGATTGTCCTTTAACTGTCTGAAGATGAAGCCAGAAAAATTGTAATCTCTTCCCTTGATTATCCTCAAAATTGCTGAGCCCAGAGTGCTGTTTGTTGAATCAAATCCTCCTTTTCTGATTGATAGGCAGTGAATAAACACGTGCACTATGTATCTCCAGTGGCTTGGTAAGGAGTTCTTGATTATCTGACCACTTTTGAATTCATCTGGATGACCCAATCTTCTGAAAATTTGAAATTCAATGGGTGCATCTGGATTGTCATTAAACTGCAGCACCTCTCTGACTGTAGCTTCAGAAAATAAGACTTCTTGGCCAAGCACAGTTGCTCTGATGTGCTCCACATTTTCAATGGGTGCATCTGGATTGTCATTATTAATTATTTGTGCTTACTAATTATTTTTGTTGTAGAAATAATGGCAACAACGGTGCAATCACACGATGGTGATGGTGGAGACGGTGGATATGGGGGTCCGTATAACTTAGACTCGGGTTGTGCGAGTGGATCTGTTAGTAAGTTACTTGTTAGTGTTTAATATATGTCTTTATAATTGTCTTTGCCTTTGTTTAATAGATGTCTTTATAATTGCCTTTGCCTGGTAAGTTACTAGTAGCGATGATAACTAGATTGAAGTTGTTGAGCCTTTGCCTTTGTTGTTGGTGTGGTGTTTGTCTTGAACAATTTGGTAATTTGTGTGTTTTGAATGTTGGATTTGTCGGACAAGTTTGTGGGTCGAACAATTTGTATGTCGAACAATTTGTATGTTTGTTTTATGTTTCGGATATTAGTTTTTATCGGATTTTAATGGTTTATATTTAATTATTTACAGGTTTTTTGTTTTTAGAAATTTAATATTTCAAGAAAAATATTAAAAATTAAAAAAAAAAAAAAAAAAAAAGACCTATACCGACGACATGTCGTCGGGATAGGCCTTTTTCAAAAATTATAAAAAATAAAAAAAACCCTATACCGACGACATATCGTCGGTATAGGTTGACCCTATGCCGACGACAAGTCGTCCGTACAGGGCTTGACTCTATACCGACGACATGTCGTCGGAAGAGGTTTTTTGAATTATTTAAATCGACCCTATACCGACGAAAAGTCGTCGGTATAGGCTGACCTATACCAATGACACCTATACCGACGACAATCTTGGCTATTGGTACGAGGCAATACCGACGACATATCGTCGGTATATGCTATCCCGACGACAAGTCGTCACTATAGGGTCAAAAAGAATCGTCGGGATAAGGTGATACTGTTGTAGTGACCCCTATTATTTGTAATAAAGATTAATCCTTCATAAATAGTTAGCTTTATTTTTTCTATGAAATGTTTCTTATTAATTTTCTAATTTACTCTTATTATCTTTTTTGTTTAGGATCAAGTGAGGAGGAGAAGTCGACACAGAAGAAGCAACTTTATTTTTTCTATGAAATGTTTCTTATTAATTTTCTAATTTACTCTTATTATCTTTTTTGTTTAGGATCAAGTGAGGAGGAGAAGTCGACACAGAAGAAGCAGTGACGCGAATAAAGTAATGATGAAATAATTTCGGGAAAAAAAACGAGTCTATTATTAATTTGATGTATTTGCAATTTATAATTTATTATCCATGTTTTCAATATTTAAAACGCCGGACCATGTGATGTGCAAGAATAGTGTTTGTATGGATTTTATTAATAATAAATAATATCATGGTGTGAAACAAAGTTTGTTACCAATATCCAATATGCACGTGATAGCACATGATATAAGAGAAGATACAAAATGAAAGAATGATAAAACTATTTTCTTATTAAGATGTATAATATCAAATACAAAAAGCATTTATTTATAGGGTCCTTACATTAATATAAAAGTAACGAACGAAGTTGGACGAGGCTCTTTTATGTGACCGGGGGGAGAGGGTGTGACATCACAACATTCAATGTTCGCCGTTCAAAAAAGTTAGAAGTTATATTTGTGGAGAGTCACTTTATTATTATGCATTCATAACACTCCCTCTTGACTATCCGCGTGATTAAATAAAATAATATATTATTTTATTAATATGCTTAGTGATGGTGGCTTGTTAAAAACCTTAACATGAAAACCCAACATGACAAAACCAAAGTTAAGAGAAAAATAGTGTAACGTGAATTTCTCCCCCTGATACTATTGGACCACTTATGATACCTCGTTAAAAACCTTACTAAGAAACCCAATGAAATAAAACTTAGTAAATGGAAAAAAAATAATAAAACATGTAATAATCCCCCTCGTTATTTTTTTAACTGCTAAATGTTGATCCTGCAAAAAGTATTGTCAAAATTCCTCTAATCAAAATTTAAACCATTGACCAGTCCACAAGAAAATCATTTACACGAAAACCCAACAACCACCAAAAGCCTGATGACCACTAAACCAATTAGCTTGCTTCTTTGAACATAAATTGTAACCAAGTGATCCAGTGCACCGACGCTATTTTATTAAAAGTACCAATTTAAATATTTTACTATTTAAATATCGAGGATATGAATTACAAAATTCAAGAGCAAAAGGTACATGATGCTATATATATGTTGTCTAGAGTAATGGCAACTTACACATCGACGACAACCGGTTTAAAATGATATAGAAGGTTTTAGCCTTTAGGCATTATAAATATATTTTTTATTGACTTGTTTAACCCATTTATATTTTACCTAAATCTTTAAGTTTGACACGTTTAGCCCAAATCAACCCAGTTATATATAAATAGATCAAAATTGTCATGTAAAATTTTCAAATAACTACACTTTATGAAAATAAAAATTCACTAAAAAAATGCAACAAATTAAAATCAAGTATTTCTATTTTGATCACAATACTTACAAAAAGAGGAACCATCATGTTACATTCTTTCTTAAATAAAAAAGTCATCAACCAAGATGACTTATAATATACATCTTTTATGGATTCAGCCTTAATAACATCAAGTTTGGCGGGTTAACCAACCAAGTATTGACCCATTTACAACACTCGAAACAGCTTACCCATTTTGACCCTTATCCAACTGGAACCAATCTTGATCTCAAGATTGATAGTTTTTGACTTTCATAGTCAAATGATCCGGTTTCCATTTCAAAGAATAACAAAGTAGCGAGTTAAAAACTTGGAAGTTTGAATTTTACATACAGGGGCGTAGAGGTGAAAAAAAAAAACCAGAACCGGAACTGCTCAAGCAATCGGAACTGATTCTTCCCGAAAACTGGTTCTTCTCCAAAACCGGTTCTTGAAAAACCGGAACCGGGTACATAGGTTCCGGTTTTTCAATCAAGAACCAGACATGGAACTGAAACCGGTAGGAACCGGTTCTTGAGAATACCCGATTTGTGCACCTCTACCCTTGTGTCTTGTGACACTAATCCATTTATATTTTACAGATTCGTGATGCGTATATGCTTAAACTTTTAATAATGATAAAACTTAAATTGGTTAAAACTAAAAGTGAAAAAAGGTTTTATGAGTCAAACGGGTCAGACAATCTAGTTTTTTTATATAATTTCTCTGTGTTTATGAGTTTATGTTTTAAACATTTATCTATTTCGTAACATTTTAAGTTTTTAGTGTTATTGGACTTTTTAAGTTAGTTATTTATATGTTTAATTAAAGTATTTATATGTTTAACTAAGTTTTTCGAATACCCGGAAACACGTTCTTGAAATACCCGCCTTGAAAAACCGGAACCGGTTCTTGAAAAACCGGAACCGGTACATAGGTTTCTGTTTTTCAACAAAGAACCGGACCTAAAACCAAAACCGGAAAGAACCGGAACCGGTTCCGGAACCGGAAACGGTTCTTAAAAAAAACTGATTTGTGCACCTCTACAGAGGCGGACCCACCTTAGGTCCGGTGGGTGAACCCTAAAAGGTAAACGCTAGTTCACAATCTCTCTCTTTCTCCTAATCAACGTCGACTATTCTCGTGCTCATAATATTCTTCCAAATCTGGAGATTATAATGATAATGAAGTCTATCGAAATAAAACCAACAGCTAAACCTGTGACACCCAGTATTTCAGGTCAATATCCATATTACATAAATGCACGTTCATAACATATATTTTCTGAAGTTTTATTTTGACTAAGAAAAGTCAAGGAGTCTAGCAAAGAAACTTATATCAAAATAGTAATTTTTATGAATTACTAGGAAAATAAGCAGTGATAACCCGCAAGGTACGGTCGTTGGTGATTAACAAGAATTTTATTTTAGTAAAAGTCTAGGGAGACGCTCTAACATAAAAACATAAATATTAGTGACTAAACATTTATAAAAAGTTTATTTAGAAATAATTGTTACGTGGCCCTATATTATTTAATGTGTATACATGTATAATGTAGTTAAAGTGATAGCCATGTAGGGTTAACTAGTAAATTATGGAGACTAGTCAAACGACACAAAAACATATAAGTTATGTGATCGTTAAAAGTTTTACACCGAGTATTAGATCACGGAATCGATTACCGAGTATACGCAACTTAAAATCCACCTAACTAAACACTTAGAAACCAACTAGAAGTGGAACAAGACCCAACCCCCACCCCATACCCTATCTCGGCCGAAATATAAGGTGGGGCCACCCACCATGACTTCTTCACTTACTTCCCCATCCTTGTGTCATAAGGACCATACCCCATCACCCAAGAGTTTAAGCAAAGGCAAAATCAATCTCACCATCCACACCTTGCAATGATTATGATGGAACCACCACTCCACCCTCACAATCTCTTCTATATATCTTGAAATACACACACACACTTGCACACTTTTACACTTTCAAAATCCAAGAACCAAGTCTCTAAGGGTTTAGCTAGAAGCTTAAAGAGCCAAGGAAGCCTTGGAGTCGGGTTTTGGCCGCCTCCAGAGTCTCTACCATCCTTCTACTCGTTGTCTCCACCTAGCTTGTCTAGTGGTATGAACTCGACACCACAACTTGTTTTTATCTATATTTTTAGTTTAAAGCTCGTAGTTCATCCTAATAATCAATAGATTTGAAAAACTAAAGAGTTTTATAAGTTTAACTTTATTATGTTAAAAAAATAGAATTTATATAAAAAGATGTATGTGGTTCGAAAATAGGCTTATATGCATAGATTATTGACTTGAAATATTTATGAGATATTTGTTATTTTGATTTCATGATACTAAGTTATGAGTTAAACTAAAAGATTTGTGTAAATATATAAAAAGGATCGAATTTGTGGAAACATATGTGTATGCATATTATTGATTTTATTAACTTGAAATGGTAATAATACTTGGATAAGTGAAATATACGTATATATATATATATATATATATATATATATATATATATATATATATATATATATATATATATATATATATATGGGCCGAAAATGTGTAGGTTACATATACATCTTTTGTGTTTTGATTATTTGATGATAAAAGGTGAAATTTAAAATAAAGAGGATGATTAGTGTATCACAAAGTAAACATTGGAAACATGAAATCTAAGACTTATTTATATATATATGCATGCTTGGTCGAAATTTTCAAGATGATGTATAGTTAGTAGTCTAAAACATGTATTGTAATATTGATAGAAAAATATACATGATCATAAGATTAAGTGGTAGATGTATTTATATGCATATGAAAATCGGGACAAACGTATATATTTGCGTAGTTGCATGATCAAAGTTATATAAACATGGAATAATAAATATATTTATGTCTTAAAAATATGTCACGAAAAATGTTACATAATTAAGGATATGGGAACTTGTAAGTTGTAGTTATGTGTTTGATATGAAATTTGGTATGATATAATGTCTAGGACATTTAGTAATATAAAGGTCATATATGCATATATTATGATGAAAATCATAAACAAAACTTATGTGCATGAAATTAAAGATGTTTCGGTTAAAAAGATAAATGTTCATATGTTATCATGGAGCATATTTAAATGTATGTAGATTGTCAAGATACTTGTATGCATGTGTTGGTAATAATATGAATGCATGATGAATCTACACAAGTTGATAAATGTCGTTCGGAACATAAATACTTGCATATGGACGTGTTAACTTGGTTGATACGCACGTAGGATAATAAACATGCATGATTATACTTGAACAATATTTAGGATTCTATATAATTATTTTCGAGGAATAATTATAGGTTTATACGTGGACTATAATCTAGATATATTATAAAGAAAGGCAAAAATAATATTTATTTTTGACAAACGTAACAAGTCACCAATATAGAAATATAATATTTTCTTGGAAAATAAGTAAAGCATCTAGACTGGAATAATAATCACCAACGAGTCGTCATGAGAAAACATTGTTTTAAATAAACAAAGACGTACTTAACAGGAATAGTTAAGTCGGGTGAACAACTTGCGTTTAAGACGGGTAGTCTTAACGTGTTTAGTATCCTTGTATGAATAGGATACGGATAGGCGGGTCTGTTTTTATTCAAGTATTTGCTAGCATTCATACTATCGAGGTGAGTTTCACTAACCCCCTTTTTTCTAAGTTTTTAAAATATTTTAGGGTGGAAACATACTTGTAAAGAATTTTCGTATGTAAATGAATGAACTAATGATCTGACCGTATGTGTGTATTGAGGGAAAAATAAAGCGCTTAAAGTCCTCGGAATAAATTAGTAACCATTAGCTATGGACTTAGCCCGGGATTTTATGGATAGTACTATTGGGGGTGACGCCTCCGGTCATGATTAGTCGCGCTAATCAGGGGTCCAAATGGCCGAATGACCGCATATTGTCTTAACTCGCAGAAAGGCGAGGGGAGGCACAGAAAGTTGGGGTTTGGTTATGGTCTCGTACATTACATACTATTTTGTATTCCTTGCAAGTTTACAAATGGGGTCAATTGATCGGATTAGTATTCGGATTCATTGGTAATACATACAAAGAGTTTTGATCGGAAAATGATCAGGTTTAAACATTGGATTTATGATAACTCTTGATAATAAATTGTGAACTCACCAACCTCGTGTTGACATTTTTAAGTATGTTTTCAGGAAATTGAACGTGGTCATCAGGTTAGCAATGTAGGATACATGCATGCATGTGGATACGGCTTTTGGAGGATTTCTCTTGTATAACTCATGGTCTTGAGTCATATTTGCGAAATCTTAAACTTTTGTAAACTCAAGTTGATATTTTGTGATGTAAATATTTTAAACTCGATTATGTATCCAATTACATGTATGTATTTGCGGTAATCATATGCTTTGGAAACCAGTGAATGTTACGCTTCGCGTTTCCGCCTTGGCGGGGTGTGACAGAACCCTAAAAGGTAAACGCTAAATCTAAACCTTAAGGAATGTCTCATTTGCGAAATCTTGTGTGTGTTTTCCACGGTGAAAGAGAAAATTCTCTCTAATCCGTCTCTCACACTTTTCACGTTTCTAGCCGGATCCTCCAACAGCCGCCGCCATCTCCGCCGCACTCCGCCTCTAGCCGCCTCCATTGTCCGGTCTAGTAAGGTGGTTGCACTGATCGATACTACTTCTGTTCATCTCCTCCATCCATTGCTTTCTTTTTTCCTTCGGTTCTCATGCCTAGGAAAAAAAACCCTCCTCCTTCAACCATGCCGCCTCGTCGGTCTACCAGGGGGTCTCCAAATCAACCTCTTTTATTGATGGGGAAGAAGTTGAGGCTCTTGTGGTGCCGTTGGTGGGGCTCAGTGATAACCAGGAAAATTTGTCAGGATCGCTACTGCCGCCGCTTTTGAAGTCGGGTATGAATATGTGTAACATTAACAAGGAAAACTCGATTGTTCCTAGTGTTTCGGTGTCCCTGGATGAATCGAAACAAGGTCTGGGATTGATTAAAAAAGATGATTTTCTGAAAGACCCTAATGTGGCCGGAAATTCGCTCCCCGGAAAGTCGGGGTTCGTCGGACCTTCGACCGGACTATCAGAATCGGACTCGTCTGGGTCCCCGGGGTTTCAAGGTTTGCATACAGGTGGTGGGATGAACTCAAGCCCGGTTACTGAGACTGCTGGGGTCGGATATGCCGTAACGGATAGTCCGGCTACACCTTTGTTTTCGCCGGAGTTTAAAGCCTCTTGGGGACGTGACTATCTGTCGATGAGGACTGGGCTCAGTCCGTATGTGTCGTTGAATGGGGAGGCAACAAGCGGGAGTGGACTTTCGGATGGGACAACACCAAACCCTACTGTATCCGAGAGGGAGAGGGTGTCTCAGTCACCGGACATGCATGTGCATGTGCCGGGTTTGGGACTTGAAACCGATTCAAAGGTGCAAGGGATTGATGAGAATCAGTTGGTTCTAGGGGCTGAGTCAGAACCGAGAATTCATGTTTCTGTTGGTGTTGATGAAGGGGTTAACTCGACTGAAGTGCATGGGCATGTGCCGGACGGGGGGCTTGAACCTAGTGCCGGTGTGCATGGCTTGCATGTTGCAAAGGTGATTAACTTGCCTATGGGTACTGCTTTGGAGGAAAGGGTGCATGTTGTCGAGAATTTAGTGCATGGGGATGGAGGTGAGGTGCCCTTGCAGCCTCATGAAGTGGTTGAGGAGGTGCATGGTTGTGACGGACCTGTTGGGGCCGATAGAAGTGGAGACTCGGTCTCTGTTGGAGCTGGAGAGAATATGAACAAGCCGGATAACGGTAAGAAAAAGGTACACTTCCATCTGTTTGATTCTATTGACATGTTGAGGTTGGATGATAATCTTCCAGAATGCGACCCGATTAGAGGTACAAAATTTTGGAATAAATCTTTATTTCAAAAATTGGTGAATGGAGAAGGAGTTGAGGATGGGGAAACACGGCTCCTTTACCACCCACCTAGTCTTGATGACAATGGTGAACCGCTTGTTACTCTTGATGCTCACTTTATGGCGAAAAGTATGGAAGCCCACCATGTGCAACTATATGGTTACTTTATAGGAGGTAATTTGCCATTTTATGTTGTTCGTGAGAACCTAATTAAAATGTGGCATAAATATGGTTTAAAGTCTATTCGTGTTAAAAAAAAAAGTAGATTTTATTTCTTTAAATTTGATATGGAAGAAGGAATGATTCAAGAGAAATCCTTGGTTGGTGGAAAATATCCCACTAGTTCTTCAAGTGTGGGAACCGGATACGGTTATGACAAAACCGAATCCAAAGTCGGTTCTGGTTTAGGTTGCCATAAAGGATCTCCCACTTTGCCTTTGGAATGGGGGTAACATTAGGAAAATCATAAGTTGTGTGGTTAAGCCTCTCATGCTGGATCACGCTACTTATGAAAGATGTGAAAAAAGAGGGTCCAATGAACTATGCTAGGGTGCTTGTTGATGCGTGTGCTACTAATGGATTACCGGACCGGGTTAAAGTTACTTTTCCATCTCGAGGACCAATAAAAGGTAAGACTGCGTATCTTGAGTTAGCTTATAGGTGGAAACCCCTTTGTTGTTCTACGTGTGGTGTATTCGGTCATGACAAAAACGAGCATGAGTTACCAGCTAAAGGGGTTGTCATTCAAGAAAATTTGGTTGTGGATGGTGACAAAGTTGTTAATGTTGTACATATTGTCGAAAACAAAAAAGATGGAAAGGTTGATGATGATGGATTCACGGTTGTAAGGAACAAAAAGAAAAAGTTTGGTAAAGGAATTCGGGTTGGTGGACATTCTTCTAGGAAGCCCAAAGGAGGGGGTGTTGGTTCGCAAGGACAAGCCCAACCGGATGGCCCTAGCTCTCGGCAACATGTCCATCATGCGGTTCCTGGCCCATCTAGACAGTCTCGGCCCAATGGGGCGGGTCCGGATGCGCTCGGGGATAGCCGGTCCTCGGCCCACTCGATTCACGTAACTCGGCCTCAGGTCCAACAAACTAAAACGCCTAATTTTCGTGAGATGGACTTCCCTCCTGTAGTTACTAAGCCTAGTGGGAGTGGTCCGAGTGTTAAACCGACAAGTGTGACAAACAGGTTTGATGGTTTACAGCATTTGTGTGATGATGAACTCAATATGGAGGGTCAAGAGGATGCTAGTGAGGAGGTGGATTCTGAAATGGATGGTACAAGTCAACTCATGGCAACGCATAATAGATAGATTTGTGATTTCTAGTTGTGTGTTAGTTTGGTTTATGTTTGCGTTTCGTTTTGTTGTGGTTCCTCTCTTCAAGGTACAAGGCCTAGGAGGGGGGATGCACTTAGTATGTAATCATCATTCTTTTTAATAAAATATTTACCTAGGACATTGCTCTTTTCTTAAAAACTAATTAAACTTTAAAAGTTAAACCCAAAACCTAACCACCCCACCCCCCAAAAACCTAAATCCTCCAACCCTCAACCCCAAAAACCTAAACCTACCCCCCCCCCCCAAGAAACCTACACTCCCCAGCCACCCACCCACCCCACAAAAATCTCGACGAGCCGGTTTCAACGCCGCTGAAATGAAATCAATCGAAGTACATTTGACCCGATTCCGATTAAAAAATTATTTGAATCTCCCGTTATATTTCGCTTTTTAAGTAACATTGATCTTTGATGAGGGATTTTGAAAAGGTTTAAAATCAACGTTAGTGTATTTGTTTTTAACGTAATTCAAGTTTTTTTTAAACCTTTCTCCAAACCTCAACACTTCAATCTAAACCGAAATTATCAGTTAACTAGTATTTTTAATGTAGTTATCCAATTAACCGGTTAACCCTTTTTTGTATGATAATAGATTTTCCTTGATAAGTATAATGTTTTAATATGATGAATGTAAATATCTCTAATTTACTATTTGAATAAATATTTAATATTCACTAAAACGCGAGTTTTTAAATAATAATTTTTTTTATTACTTAATGTATAATATTATATTTATTCAACTCGTGTAATACATATTATATTTATTTAACTCGTGTAATACACGGAATTTTAACCTAGTAATAATAATATTTTAAGGTTTAAGTTACACATATTGTTAAAACATTAAAGAATTTCATGATATTTTTTGTAGACCGGTTCACCTAACTTAAACTTTAGAATGGTTCATCAGTTTCAAATAATTTAAACACCACAACTAATAAGTCCTCGCATTACTCCAACTCCATTATAGTTTTGACTTATTTTTCTGAAATTGATTGAAATTGTTTCATGTTGATCATTTCACGTTGGTCAAGTCTTCTAGTGTTGGTCAAGTCATCTCATGTTGGTCAACTTGCCCCGGCTTAAGAAAAATGATAAACAATTGATTCAATTCTAAGGGTGAAAGGGGCACCAACCCAGGTGAGGATTGAGTTGGTCAAGTAGGCAGGGTTGATGGGGGAACATCGCCCCCTTTAACTTGAGTAGGCCGAGTAGTTGGAGCCGGGTTGTTTGAGCGAGTAATTTTACTCGTATAGGAGAGAGCCGTTGGTGGGTGGGTTTGAGGCTTTTAAAAAAAAAATAATTATTTATATATCTCTCATCTATATATATATATATATATATATATATATATATATATATTACTTTACTGTTTAAAACAAATAACTCTTTTTCACCCATATATTTTTGTGAAACTCCAATTTTTTTTAATAAAATGTCTTCATCTGATTCTAGCATTCTTATATATTTTTATTTTTTTTATTTGTTACCTTTTTAACAAAATAAACATTTTTAGTTATCTTATGTATTTTTAATTAATAAAAAAATATGTTTTCTTATTTAAATATTTTTTAAAATGTTGGTGAATAAATGAGTAAAGTGTTTCCAATGAAATCTGAGTAAATGAGTAAAATAAGTAGTTTTGAGGTGACATAATTATATTGGACAGTTTTAATAAGTAAATGGGTAAGATGCCCCCTTCACCCTAATTAAAATAAAGGGTCGTTTTCGTTTCTTCTATTAGACAAAATGACCAAAATAAGTGTTAATTTATCTTTTAGAAAAATAGCCAGAATTTGTTTATAATATAATAGAGATTAAGTTTTCTCAAGTTTGAGATCAATATAATTGTATGGTTACGAATTTATACATAAAGTTTGAGTAAATTACCAGGGTGTTATTTACATCCATTTAGAGCTTTCACGGTAACTTATTAATCTCTATTCCTATAATTGAACTAAAAATCATTATATTTCCTAAAGAGTAAATTTTGGTTTTAGTCTTTGTGGTTTGCTCAAAATAACCGTTTCAGTCCAATTGTTTCAATTTCGCTTTTTGAGTCATTGTGGTTTGTCAATTATCTCAATTAACTATGCATCTGTAACGGCATCCAACTTTCCCGTTTACTCTTTCTAAATTTATTTTTGAGCAAACCGTAGGGACTAAAACTATTAAATTCACTCAAAATGTTATTCCCCATCCTTATTTCTATATTCTTTTTATTTTTATTATTTATCATCTTTCTTCCATTTATATTTTTAACTAATAACTATTTTATCTTCTCTAAAATTGATTTGTAATAATTTTCCATAGAGAGGTTGTATTTGAAAATGTTATTTTGGTTCGGGTTAGATCAAGTGGTATACCATGCGTCAGACCATCCGTGAGCATGTATCACGGCGTGAGTGGGTTTTACACACCGCCCCCTTGATGTCGTGTAGGGAGTGTGAGGGTTCCACGTGAAGATTTTCACATGAAGGAGATGGTATCTTGAGTAATTTGTGTTTCTACCTTGTGTTTGTAAAATTGTACTATTTATATAAATTTAATATATAATTATAAAATACATTTAATGTTCACACCACCCTCACTCACTTGGGTATTTCCCTACCCACAATCACATGGTGTGAGAGTTGAAAAATATGACGTGGCGCCATATGACAACAACTTTCCCTCTCACTAAACTTTCACTCACTTGAGTATACCACATGCTCTAAGGACAGATTGATATAAAAAACAACAAAGTCAAAATATTAAGTATAGAAATGTAATGAATATATATTGCAATATTCACAAACTTCTAATGTTTTAAATCATACTTCTAATAAACAATTCCACTTAATGCCACGTGTCAACACAATATTTTTTCTCACTAAAATATTTTAATTTTTTATATTTTAAGTAAGTTTGAATTTTAATATCTAATTATTTTAATGTTGTTTTTTTCCAAAAAAAAATAATATAAGATTTGAATTCTAACCATTACTTAAATTGAATTATAATTTAAAATTTGAAATCTAATTTTCCCGACACATTATTGTATTTTTATTTTTCTATTAAACAAAACCATGTAATACATAGATATATAACCTAGTATATTAATATATTAATAAAAAGTAAGCATCCAAACATTTAAATATTAAGTTAATAACTATAGTTTTCTAAAAAAATATAATAAATAATTAAAAAAAAGTTAGAAACATAAGTTATGAAGTTTTATAAAATAAAATGAGAATTTAAATATTTAAATTAAAAGATTTTGGGGTAATGAATAGAGAATCCCTAAATAAGATGGTTCACTTTAGTTTTCTCTACAAATATAAGGATAAAGTATGATGATGAGGAATAGGATGGAGTGACATTTTTAGGAGTTTTCCTTAAGTTTTAAGGATAAAGAAGGGTAAAGAAATAAGTTGAGAATGCTCAGGAAGTTCTGATACATGAGCCAATACGAAATACTTATGCTAAGTTATTTGTTAGGGTTACTTTGATGCTTCACATATGCTTTAGCAAATTCACAACTTTGACCCTTGAATTATTTATGCTCTCGGCTGAGCTAAGTTTCACGACCCCTTTTACTTTTAAATGTTTTTGAAATATCGGGGGAGAAACATAGTTGCTTTACACGTTTGAAAACATGAAACGTATTTACTTGATACGTTTGGAAAATATGAAACATACTCGTACTCGTTTTTTATATGAAAACAAAACCCAACCTTTATGTTTGTATGAGTTAACATTGGGAGCTCGTAAAACCCCCATACGTAAACATTTTAATAACCATTAGCTAAGGACTTAGCCTGTGATTGTATGGATGGTACTATTTGGGATTGACACCCCTGGTCATGGTTCAATCAGTTTTGTTAGAATGGCCGCATAGTGTTCAACCTTGTGCTCGGGAGGTACGAGCTGGGGGCAAAAATACATGTGTCATGAATTGGTTATGCCTCATGTATGAACATATTATTCGTATTCTTATCTTGTTTACGGATGGGTCAAACATTTCTTGTTTTGTTTATAATATACATTGAATCGTTTTCATACAGATGGATCTATCAATCGTTTTCATGCAAGTTTGTTTTGCCAATCGATTACATACAAATGGTTTGTCATTCATTTACGTGCAAATGCTTTTGTCAATGTTTTCAAAGAAAACAATTTCGTTTCATGGCCACATATACATTATCAATGTTTTCCTCGAAAACTATTTTAAATTATGATAATTAAACCTGTGAATTCACGAATATTACACTGACATTTTTAGGTATGTTTTTCAGGTAACACATAACTATATGACACGGTTAGAATAGGTTAACTATTCGGATTAAAACCCCAGATTTTTGTTTTTATGTTTCTTTTCCATTGTTTTCGGTTTTTTTAAACTGTAGTGGTTATTGTGACCGGATTTGCAATCGGGTTTCTTGATTCCTTAGGATTTTACGTCGGAATGACCGCCGTTGTAATGTGTTTTAGTGTTCGCATTTTGACATTTGGTACCGTAACGGAATTCATGGTGTGACGCGCGGAGAGAAAAACCTAATTATTATTATACTTAAAGTATAAACTTCAAGCATATTTAAATTTCAACTTTAAATATCCAACTAGTTTATATGGACATAAAATACATTAAAAAAAAATAATGCAAAATACATGATGAACGGGTCTACTTAGTCTCCTATATAAACCACACCTTCATATGAGTTTGATTCACATTCAAAGCATTTACTTTCATTATTTATATCAACTCTCATCAACTCTCACTTCTAGCAATGACAACTATGTTTACTAAGGTGTCATGCATGGTGATGTTGATGGTGGCGTTGCTGATAGTGACTGTGCCGGAGGTGAAAGCAGTGACATGTAGCCAGGTTACGGGTTCTGTAGCACCATGCCTTGGGTACCTAAAGAACGGTGGGAATCCGCCACCGGCTTGTTGTAATGGGATTAGAGGGCTTAGGAATCAGGCAAGAATAACGACCGACCGTCAGGACATTTGTAAGTGTCTAAAGAGCTCATCTTCGTCTTACCGCGGCGTTAGCGCAAATTACGCCGCTAGTCTCCCCGCAAAATGCGGTGACGCAAGACATATAATTAAAAAAAGAACGAGTCTAATATTAATTTGATGCATTTGAAATTTACTAGCCATAGTTTCAATATTTAAAATTATGTGATGTGAAATAAAAATATTGTTGAATTGAATGGGTTTTATTAACCTTTAGAAATAATAAATAATATTAATATCGATATAACAACTACGGATTAGTTACGATGATTTTTGATATTTTAGTTGGAAGTTAATATTAATAACAAATAGAATAATAACGAAGTAACGAGTTAAAAAAAATTGAGGTTTGAATATTAAGTAAACTAGGAATTTTGTCCCCCTCGCGTTGCGGCGGCGTCGAATTTATACGGTAGGAAGCTTAACATAAACGGTTGAGAAAAAAAAAATCGGCTCTGATAATACCAATACCGGCAACGGTGTTATTCGCTCATAACCTAGCGTCCACTATAGGCTACGATACAAAATAAAAACTCTTTTTAACTCCGTTTTAAAAAAACCCAATACAAATACCGGCTCCGATAATACCAATACCACATTTCAATCCAAAGTCAACAGTCACCTATGCCAAGTTACATGGCATTAAGGTTTACCTTTTCTGACACGTACATGTTAACATGACAAGAGATGTTTGGTTTGAGCTTAACATGTTTCGTGTCTTAAAAGTGTCGACACATTTAACACACGATTAAAATTGTGTCTTAACATGTCATAACTTGTTTACCAGTTTAGACACGATAACAAAACTGATTATATTTATCAATACTTTAAAAATATAAATATTTACTTATTTACTTTAAGATTTAAAAAATAAACCTAAGAAACCCATCGACCAGCTGCCAGCCTCCCTCTCCCTCATTCGGTTATTCCCTCAACTGAACTCAAATTTCCATCCCTCTGATCTGCATATTGATATTGCTACTCCTACTTTGTGTGTATAAGAGTCTTTATCCTTCGTAACCGTGCAACACAACATACACCATGGCTGCCAAGAACGCTGTAAACTACACTCTCCGCACTCTAACCGCCTCTTCTTCGTCCTTCTGCTCCGTCCTCTCCACCTGCCAGTAACTTCAGACCCGATCATCCTTCTTTGATTTGATTACAATTTTCATCGTCTATCTTTCCTCTTGGTATAATAACGGTATTTTGTGTGTTTAGATATTTTTGTGCCCTAATGATCTAAATTGATTTACATTTTCCTGGTTTTATCTACATCATAGTTCTATACATGGTGTTTTTTGTGTTCATGACTCTAATTCAGGTATTCTGTTAACAAACAAGGGTTAAATTCTTAACAGGTTTCTAAACAGGCCTTTGATTTGTTGTAAAACACATTTATTTATCATGCGCATTTCACCACATTTTGATTGATTTTCTTGGCCAATCTGTAAGAATTTGATACTCATTGAACAATATGTTGGATTTGCAGGTACATGTGAAGCTTTGAAGAAATTTGATGGAGAAACCTGAACTCGGAAGGGAGTGTGAAGTTTGGAATAGAAAATGAATAAAAAAATAGAACTTTGGGCCATAACGAACCGATACAGGCAGTGACGGTCCGTCACGGCCCGCTGCCAGCGCGCATTAGGGGTAGGGATGAGCATTTGGTACCGAGTACCGGTACCGATACTGCTATCGTACCGGTACCGTACCGATAGATTTGGTACCGGTATCGGTACCCACTATTCCCAAAATTCGGTATTGGTTTTTTCGGTACCAATACGATACCGATACCATTTTGAGATGAACATTATATAACGAGTACCGGTATTGTACCGATAAATTCGGTACCGGTATGGGTACCCACTTTTTCATAAATTCGGTATCGGTATTTTCGGTAATGATCTCATCCCTAGTTAGGGGGAATATGTTGATTTGACTTTATTATCCCTCGGATAGACCGTCACTACCCGTGACGGTCCGTTACCGTCCTTACGGGCCAAAAAACTAATTTAGTCGTTTATATATGTTGGAACGATTTTTAATGCTCGGTATTGTTGGTTTGTGGCTGAATACGATTGAGAAGGATGGAGTACAAAGTTGAACTTAAAGTACATAGAGATTGAGGATTTGGAGCTTGTTTCAGATTACGTATATGAAATATCTTTTTGCATATATATAATATGAACAATTACATATATGATGGTCCTACGTATAAGTAATAACAGGCGATGACACGTTTTCTTAATATAGCAAGACTATAATTTAATTAAATATTTAAAAATATTTTTTTTTGATGTTGTAATTTAAAAATAAATTAAAAAACGTATATAAAAAGTTACTAAATTTCATAAAAAGAGGCAAAATGGTTTAAAGAAATTAATTAATAAAAGATGGTGGTAATTTTACCTATTTGCCCTTGATAAATCTCAATTACTCATTTAGATGGAAATATACTAAAAAAACAGATTTAATCTTAGACAAGTAACTATAACCAGATGGTTTCAACGTGTTTTGCGGAGGGTGTTGTGCCTATTGTTAATAAAATTTAAATAAAAACGTAGACACAACGGTAAAAATAATGTTAATAAAAAGAAAAATAAAACTAAATAATAAAAAAGGAATAATAATTAAAACACTACTGGTTCGGGTCGTTGGAAGACATAAAATTTCTGACAAGTTACCAAGAAAAGAAATTTCCCACAAGTTTGCGACAACTTTCTGACAAAAAAGTGACTATACGATTTCATACAATTTTCCTACAAATTTATTAAATAAGTTAACTTATTTATTTACTATAATCGTCGGAATATTATCGGAAATTACCGACGAAAGGTTTTTGTCGCTAGTAGTCGGAAAATTAGTCGGGACATTGTCGGAAAAAAACATTTGCTACAGGTTTTTTTTCCAACAAACACTTTTTTTCGGAAACTTGTCGCTAACGACCAATTCTGACAAATTTCACATGAAATCTCACTACTAAAAAATGAAAAACTTGCGACAGCAGTTTTGTGGGAAATTTGTCGGAATTGGCCGTTAGCGACAAGTTTCTGACAAAAAGTGTTTGTTGGAAAAAAACTCCGTCGGAAATGTATTTTCTGACAAAGTCCTGACTAATTTTTCGACGACTTAGCGACAAAAGTCTTTCGTAGTTAATTTTCGACAATATTCTGACTATTATATTAAATAAATAAGTTAACTTACTTAATAAATTTATCGGAAAATTATAGGAAATCTTATGGTTACTCTTTTGTTTTTGTTTTGTGGGAAAGTTGTCGCAAACTTGTGAGAAATTTCTTTTGTTGGTAATTTGTCGGAAACTTTTGTAGGAAATATGCATGTTTTCTAGTAGTGCAAAAAAAAAATTAAAAACAGACGCGCACTCCGTATTTTGAAAAATGTTAACAAACAAAAGTTAAAAAAAAAACAAAATTAATAAAAAGTTAAAGGAGTTAAAAACGTATATTTTATGTGATATAAGGGTTGAAAGTGATAATGTAAAGAAAAAGTCTTTAACTGACCGATCATAAAGTGCCAGCCAAGTGCCTGACACTATTCCCTCACATGGAAAATAAAGGGTTAATAATATATTGAAAGATTTAGTTTCTTTTTTTTACATAGGGGAAGAGTTTTTACTTGAGTATTTCACATATGTTATTACATGTAGGTAATGTAGGTAGATGTATAAATTTTGTATTAGTTCATCGTGTACATGTAGACGTTTACATACATGTAACTTAATAAATAACATATAATTAACTAAATTAAACATATATAGATGGTAACATTTACGTCACTTGCTAAATTAATTATATATGTAATTTACTAAATTTTGTAGATGAATTATATACATATGTAAATTAAGATGAAATGTTATAGTGACCCCTAATTATTTGTAATAAAGATTAATCCTTCAGAAGATAGTTAGCTTTATTTTTTCTATGAAATGTTTCTTATTAATTTTCTAATTAACTCTTATTATCTTTTTTGTTTAGGATCAAGTGAGGAGGAGAAGTCGACACAGAAGAAGCAGTGACGCGAATAAAGTAATGATGAAATAATTTCGAAAGAAAAAACGAGTCTATTATTAATTTGATGTATTTGCAATTTATAATTTATTATCCATGTTTTCAATATTTAAAACGCCGGACCATGTGATGTGAAAGAATAGTGTTTGTATGGATTTTATTAATAATAAATAATATCATGGTGTGAAACAAAGTTTGTTACCAATATCCAATATGCACATGGTAGCACATGATATAAGAGAAGATACAAAATGAAAGAATGATAAAACTATTTTCTTATTAAGATATATAATATCAAATACAAGAAGCCTTTATTTATAGGGTCCTTACATTAATATAAAAGTAATAAACGGAGTTGGACGAGACTCTCCCATATGACCATAGGAAGGAGGGTGGGACATCACAACATTCAATGTTCGCCGTTCAAAAAAGTTAGAAGTTATACTTGTGGAGAGTCGCTTTATTAGTATGAATTCATAACACTCCATCTTGACTATTTGTGTGATTAAATAAAATAATATATTATTTTATTAATATGCTTGGTGATGGTGGCTTGTTAAAAACCTTAACAGGTAAACTCAACGTGACAAAACCAAAGTTAAGGGAAAAAGAGTGCAACGTGAATTTCTCCCCCTGATACTATTGGACCACTTATGATACCTCGTTAAAAACCTTATTAAGAAACCCACTGAAATAAAACTTAGTAAATGGAAAAAAAGAGTGCAACGTGTAATACCCCCCTCGTTATTTTTTGAACCGCTAACTGTCAGTCCTACGAAAGGTATTGACAAAATTCCTCTATTCAAAATTTGAACCATTGACCTGTCCACAAGAAAATCATTTACACGAAAACCCAACAACCACCAAAAGCCTGATGACCACTCAACCAATTAGCTTGCTTCTTTGAACATAAATTGTAACTAAGTGATCCAGTGCACCGACGCTATTTTATTAAAAGTACCAATTTAAATATTTTACTATTTAAATATCGAGGATATGAATTACAAAATTCAAGAGCAGAAGGTACATGATGCTATATATATGTTGTCTAGAGTAATGGCAACTTACACATCGACGACAACCGGTTTAAAATGATATAGAAGGTTTTAGCCTTTAGGCATTATAAATATATTTTTTATTGACTTGTTTAACCCATTTATATTTTACCTAAATCTTTAAGTTTGACACGTTTAGCCCAAATCAACCCAGTTATATATAAATAGATCAAAATTGTCATGTAAAATTTTCAAATAACTACACTTTATGAAAATAAAAATTCACTAAAAAAATGCAACAAATTAAAATCAAGTATTTCTATTTTGATCACAATACTTACAAAAAGAGGAACCATCATGTTACATTCTTTCTTAAATAAAAAAGTCATCAACCAAGATGACTTATAATATACATCTTTTATGGATTCAGCCTTAATAACATCAAGTTTGGCGGGTTAACCAACCAAGTATTGACCCATTTACAACACTCGAAACAGCTTACCCATTTTGACCCTTATCCAACTGGAACCAATCTTGATCTCAAGATTGATAGTTTTTGACTTTCATAGTCAAATGATCCGGTTTCCATTTCAAAGAATAACAAAGTAGCGAGTTAAAAACTTGGAAGTTTGAATTTTACATACAGGGGCGTAGAGGTGAAAAAAAAAAACCAGAACCGGAACTGCTCAAGCAATCGGAACTGATTCTTCCCGAAAACTGGTTCTTCTCGAAAACCGGTTCTTGAAAAACCGGAACCGGGTACATAGGTTCCGGTTTTTCAATCAAGAACCAGACATGGAACTGAAACCGGTAGGAACCGGTTCTTGAGAATACCCGATTTGTGCACCTCTACCCTTGTGTCTTGTGACACTAATCCATTTATATTTTACAGATTCGTGATGCGTATATACTTAAACTTTTAATAATGATAAAACTTAAATTGGTTAAAACTAAAAGTGAAAAAAGGTTTTATGAGTCAAACGGGTCAGACAATCTAGTTTTTTTATATAATTTCTCTGTGTTTATGAGTTTATGTTTTAAACATTTATCTATTTCGTAACATTTTAAGTTTTTAGTGTTATTGGACTTTTTAAGTTAGTTATTTATATGTTTAATTAAAGTATTTATATGTTTAACTAAGTTTTTCGAATACCCGGAAACACGTTCTTGAAATACCCGCCTTGAAAAACCGGAACCGGTTCTTGAAAAACCGGAACCGGTACATAGGTTTCTGTTTTTCAACAAAGAACCGGACCTAAAACCAAAACCGGAAAGAACCGGAACCGGTTCCGGAACCGGAAACGGTTCTTAAAAAAAACTGATTTGTGCACCTCTACAGAGGCGGACCCACCTTAGGTCCGGTGGGTGAACCCTAAAAGGTAAACGCTAGTTCACAATCTCTCTCTTTCTCCTAATCAACGTCGACTATTCTCGTGCTCATAATATTCTTCCAAATCTGGAGATTATAATGATAATGAAGTCTATCGAAATAAAACCAACAGCTAAACCTGTGACACCCAGTATTTCAGGTCAATATCCATATTACATAAATGCACGTTCATAACATATATTTTCTGAAGTTTTATTTTGACTAAGAAAAGTCAAGGAGTCTAGCAAAGAAACTTATATCAAAATAGTAATTTTTATGAATTACTAGGAAAATAAGCAGTGATAACCCGCAAGGTACGGTCGTTGGTGATTAACAAGAATTTTATTTTAGTAAAAGTCTAGGGAGACGCTCTAACATAAAAACATAAATATTAGTGACTAAACATTTATAAAAAGTTTATTTAGAAATAATTGTTACGTGGCCCTATATTATTTAATGTGTATACATGTATAATGTAGTTAAAGTGATAGCCATGTAGGGTTAACTAGTAAATTATGGAGACTAGTCAAACGACACAAAAACATATAAGTTATGTGATCGTTAAAAGTTTTACACCGAGTATTAGATCACGGAATCGATTACCGAGTATACGCAACTTAAAATCCACCTAACTAAACACTTAGAAACCAACTAGAAGTGGAACAAGACCCAACCCCCACCCCATACCCTATCTCGGCCGAAATATAAGGTGGGGCCACCCACCATGACTTCTTCACTTACTTCCCCATCCTTGTGTCATAAGGACCATACCCCATCACCCAAGAGTTTAAGCAAAGGCAAAATCAATCTCACCATCCACACCTTGCAATGATTATGATGGAACCACCACTCCACCCTCACAATCTCTTCTATATATCTTGAAATACACACACACACTTGCACACTTTTACACTTTCAAAATCCAAGAACCAAGTCTCTAAGGGTTTAGCTAGAAGCTTAAAGAGCCAAGGAAGCCTTGGAGTCGGGTTTTGGCCGCCTCCAGAGTCTCTACCATCCTTCTACTCGTTGTCTCCACCTAGCTTGTCTAGTGGTATGAACTCGACACCACAACTTGTTTTTATCTTTATTTTTAGTTTAAAGCTCGTAGTTCATCCTAATAATCAATAGATTTGAAAAACTAAAGAGTTTTATAAGTTTAACTTTATTATGTTAAAAAAATAGAATTTATATAAAAAGATGTATGTGGTTCGAAAATAGGCTTATATGCATAGATTATTGACTTGAAATATTTATGAGATATTTGTTATTTTGATTTCATGATACTAAGTTATGAGTTAAACTAAAAGATTTGTGTAAATATATAAAAAGGATCGAATTTGTGGAAACATATGTGTATGCATATTATTGATTTTATTAACTTGAAATGGTAATAATACTTGGATAAGTGAAATATACATATATATATATATATATATATGGGCCGAAAATGTGTAGGTTACATATACATCTTTTGTGTTTTGATTATTTGATGATAAAAGGTGAAATTTAAAATAAAGAGGATGATTAGTGTATCACAAAGTAAACATTGGAAACATGAAATCTAAGACTTATTTATATATATATGCATGCTTGGTCGAAATTTTCAAGATGATGTATAGTTAGTAGTCTAAAACATGTCTTGTAATATTGATAGAAAAATATACATGATCATAAGATTAAGTGGTAGATGTATTTATATGCATATGAAAATCGGGACAAACGTATATATTTGCGTAGTTGCATGATCAAAGTTATATAAACATGGAATAATAAATATATTTATGTCTTAAAAATATGTCACGAAAAATGTTACATAATTAAGGATATGGGAACTTGTAAGTTGTAGTTATGTGTTTGACATGAAATTTGGTATGATATAATGTCTAGGACATTTAGTAATATAAAGGTCATATATGCATATATTATGATGAAAATCATAAACAAAACTTATGTGCATGAAATTAAAGATGTTTCGGTTAAAAAGATAAATGTTCATATGTTATCATGGAGCATATTTAAATATATGTAGATTGTCAAGATACTTGTATGCATGTGTTGGTAATAATATGAATGCATGATGAATCTACACAAGTTGATAAATGTCGTTCGGAACATAAATACTTGCATATGGACGTGTTAACTTGGTTGATACGCACGTAGGATAATAAACATGCATGATTATACTTGAACAATATTTAGGATTCTATATAATTATTTTCGAGGAATAATTATAGGTTTATACGTGGACTATAATCTAGATATATTATAAAGAAAGGCAAAAATAATATTTATTTTTGACAAACGTAACAAGTCACCAATATAGAAATATAATATTTTCTTGGAAAATAAGTAAAGCATCTAGACTGGAATAATAATCACCAACGAGTCGTCATGAGAAAACATTGTTTTAAATAAACAAAGACGTACTTAACAGGAATAGTTAAGTCAGGTGAACAACTTGCGTTTAAGACGGGTAGTCTTAACGTGTTTAGTATCCTTGTATGAATAGGATACGGATAGGCGGGTCTGTTTTTATTCAAGTATTTGCTAGCATTCATACTATCGAGGTGAGTTTCACTAACCCCCTTTTTTCTAAGTTTTTGAAATATTTTGGGGTGGAAACATACTTGTAAAGAATTTTCGTATGTAAATAAATGAACTAATGATCTGACCGTATGTGTGTATTGAGGGAAAAATAAAGCGCTTAAAGTCCTCGGAATAAATTAGTAACCATTAGCTATGGACTTAGCCCGGGATTTTATGGATAGTACTATTGGGGGTGACGCCTCCGGTCATGATTAGTCGCGCTAATCAGGGGTCCAAATGGCCGAATGACCGCATATTGTCTTAACTCGCAGAAAGGCGAGGGGAGGCACAGAAAGTTGGGGTTTGGTTATGGTCTCGTACATTACATACTATTTTGTATTCCTTGCAAGTTTACAAATGGGGTCAATTGATCGGATTAGTATTCGGATTCATTGGTAATACATACAAAGAGTTTTGATCGGAAAATGATCAGGTTTAAACATTGGATTTATGATAACTCTTGATAATAAATTGTGAACTCACCAACCTCGTGTTGACATTTTTAAGTATGTTTTCAGGAAATTGAACGTGGTCATCAGGTTAGCAATGTAGGATACATGCATGCATGTGGATACGGCTTTTGGAGGATTTCTCTTGTATAACTCATGGTCTTGAGTCATATTTGCGAAATCTTAAACTTTTGTAAACTCAAGTTGATATTTTGTGATGTAAATATTTTAAACTCGATTATGTATCCAATTACATGTATGTATTTGCGGTAATCATATGCTTTGGAAACCAGTGAATGTTACGCTTCGCGTTTCCGCCTTGGCGGGGTGTGACAGAACCCTAAAAGGTAAACGCTAAATCTAAACCTTAAGGAATGTCTCATTTGCGAAATCTTGTGTGTGTTTTCCACGGTGAAAGAGAAAATTCTCTCTAATCCGTCTCTCACACTTTTCACGTTTCTAGCCGGATCCTCCAACAGCCGCCGCCATCTCCGCCGCACTCCGCCTCTAGCCGCCTCCATTGTCCGGTCTAGTAAGGTGGTTGCACTGATCGATACTACTTCTGTTCATCTCCTCCATCCATTGCTTTCTTTTTTCCTTCGGTTCTCATGCCTAGGAAAAAAAACCCTCCTCCTTCAACCATGCCGCCTCGTCGGTCTACCAGGGGGTCTCCAAATCAACCTCTTTTATTGATGGGGAAGAAGTTGAGGCTCTTGTGGTGCCGTTGGTGGGGCTCGGTGATAACCAGGAAAATTTGTCAGGATCGCTACTGCCGCCGCTTTTGAAGTCGGGTATGAATATGTGTAACATTAACAAGGAAAACTCGATTGTTCCTAGTGTTTCGGTGTCCCTGGATGAATCGAAACAAGGTCTGGGATTGATTAAAAAAGATGATTTTCTGAAAGACCCTAATGTGGCCGGAAATTCGCTCCCCGGAAAGTCGGGGTTCGTCGGACCTTCGACCGGACTATCAGAATCGGACTCGTCTGGGTCCCCGGGGTTTCAAGGTTTGCATACAGGTGGTGGGATGAACTCAAGCCCGGTTACTGAGACTGATGGGGTCGGATATGCCGTAACGGATAGTCCGGCTACACCTTTGTTTTCGCCGGAGTTTAAAGCCTCTTGGGGACGTGACTATCTGTCGATGAGGACTGGGCTCAGTCCGTATGTGTCGTTGAATGGGGAGGCAACAAGCGGGAGTGGACTTTCGGATGGGACAACACCAAACCCTACTGTATCCGAGAGGGAGAGGGTGTCTCAGTCACCGGACATGCATGTGCATGTGCCGGGTTTGGGACTTGAAACCGATTCAAAGGTGCAAGGGATTGATGAGAATCAGTTGGTTCTAGGGGCTGAGTCAGAACCGAGAATTCATGTTTCTGTTGGTGTTGATGAAGGGGTTAACTCGACTGAAGTGCATGGGCATGTGCCGGACGGGGGGCTTGAACCTAGTGCCGGTGTGCATGGCTTGCATGTTGCAAAGGTGATTAACTTGCCTATGGGTACTGCTTTGGAGGAAAGGGTGCATGTTGTCGAGAATTTAGTGCATGGGGATGGAGGTGAGGTGCCCTTGCAGCCTCATGAAGTGGTTGAGGAGGTGCATGGTTGTGACGGACCTGTTGGGGCCGATAGAAGTGGAGACTCGGTCTCTGTTGGAGCTGGAGAGAATATGAACAAGCCGGATAACGGTAAGAAAAAGGTACACTTCCATCTGTTTGATTCTATTGACATGTTGAGGTTGGATGATAATCTTCCAGAATGCGACCCGATTAGAGGTACAAAATTTTGGAATAAATCTTTATTTCAAAAATTGGTGAATGGAGAAGGAGTTGAGGATGGGGAAACACGGCTCCTTTACCACCCACCTAGTCTTGATGACAATGGTGAACCGCTTGTTACTCTTGATGCTCACTTTATGGCGAAAAGTATGGAAGCCCACCATGTGCAACTATATGGTTACTTTATAGGAGGTAATTTGCCATTTTATGTTGTTCGTGAGAACCTAATTAAAATGTGGCATAAATATGGTTTAAAGTCTATTCGTGTTAAAAAAAAAAGTAGATTTTATTTCTTTAAATTTGATATGGAAGAAGGAATGATTCAAGAGAAATCCTTGGTTGGTGGAAAATATCCCACTAGTTCTTCAAGTGTGGGAACCGGATACGGTTATGACAAAACCGAATCCAAAGTCGGTTCTGGTTTAGGTTGCCATAAAGGATCTCCCACTTTGCCTTTGGAATGGGGGTAACATTAGGAAAATCATAAGTTGTGTGGTTAAGCCTCTCATGCTGGATCACGCTACTTATGAAAGATGTGAAAAAAGAGGGTCCAATGAACTATGCTAGGGTGCTTGTTGATGCGTGTGCTACTAATGGATTACCGGACCGGGTTAAAGTTACTTTTCCATCTCGAGGACCAATAAAAGGTAAGACTGCGTATCTTGAGTTAGCTTATAGGTGGAAACCCCTTTGTTGTTCTACGTGTGGTGTATTCGGTCATGACAAAAAAGAGCATGAGTTACCAGCTAAAGGGGTTGTCATTCAAGAAAATTTGGTTGTGGATGGTGACAAAGTTGTTAATGTTGTACATATTGTCGAAAACAAAAAAGATGGAAAGGTTGATGATGATGGATTCACGGTTGTAAGGAACAAAAAGAAAAAGTTTGGTAAAGGAATTCGGGTTGGTGGACATTCTTCTAGGAAGCCCAAAGGAGGGGGTGTTGGTTCGCAAGGACAAGCCCAACCGGATGGCCCTAGCTCTCGGCAACATGTCCATCATGCGGTTCCTGGCCCATCTAGACAGTCTCGGCCCAATGGGGCGGGTCCGGATGCGCTCGGGGATAGCCGGTCCTCGGCCCACTAGATTCACGTAACTCGGCCTCAGGTCCAACAAACTAAAACGCCTAATTTTCGTGAGATGGACTTCCCGCCTGTAGTTACTAAGCCTAGTGGGAGTGGTCCGAGTGTTAAACCGACAAGTGTCACAAACAGGTTTGATGGTTTACAGCATTTGTGTGATGATGAACTCAATATGGAGGGTCAAGAGGATGCTAGTGAGGAGGTGGATTCTGAAATGGATGGTACAAGTCAACTCATGGCAACGCATAATAGATAGATTTGTGATTTCTAGTTGTGTGTTAGTTTGGTTTATGTTTGCGTTTCGTTTTGTTGTGGTTCCTCTCTTCAAGGTACAAGGCCTAGGAGGGGGGATGCACTTAGTATGTAATCATCATTCTTTTTAATAAAATATTTACCTAGGACATTGCTCTTTTCCCAAAAACTAATTAAACTTTAAAAGTTAAACCCAAAACCTAACCACCCCACCCCCCAAAAACCTAAATCCTCCAACCCTCAACCCCAAAAACCTAAACCTACCCCCCCCCCAAGAAACCTACACTCCCCAGCCACCCACCCACCCCACAAAAATATCGACGAGCCGGTTTCAACGCCGCTGAAATGAAATCAATCGAAGTACATTTGACCCGATTCCGATTAAAAAATTATTTGAATCTCCCGTTATATTTCGCTTTTTAAGTAACATTGATCTTTGATGAGGGATTTTGAAAAGGTTTAAAATCAACGTTAGTGTATTTGTTTTTAACGTAATTCAAGTTTTTTTTAAACCTTTCTCCAAACCTCAACACTTCAATCTAAACCGAAATTATCAGTTAACTAGTATTTTTAATGTAGTTATCCAATTAACCGGTTAACCCTTTTTTGTATGATAATAGATTTTCCTTGATAAGTATAATGTTTTAATATGATGAATGTAAATATCTCTAATTTACTATTTGAATAAATATTTAATATTCACTAAAACGCGAGTTTTTAAATAATAATTTTTTTTATTACTTAATGTATAATATTATATTTATTCAACTCGTGTAATACATATTATATTTATTTAACTCGTGTAATACACGGAATTTTAACCTAGTAATAATAATATTTTAAGGTTTAAGTTACACATATTGTTAAAACATTAAAGAATTTCATGATATTTTTTGTAGACCGGTTCACCTAACTTAAACTTTAGAATGGTTCATCAGTTTCAAATAATTTAAACACCACAACTAATAAGTCCTCGCATTACTCCAACTCCATTATAGTTTTGACTTATTTTTCTGAAATTGATTGAAATTGTTTCATGTTGATCATTTCACGTTGGTCAAGTCTTCTAGTGTTGGTCAAGTCATCTCATGTTGGTCAACTTGCCCCGGCTTAAGAAAAATGATAAACAATTGATTCAATTCTAAGGGTGAAAGGGGCACCAACCCAGGTGAGGATTGAGTTGGTCAAGTAGGCAGGGTTGATGGGGGAACATCGCCCCCTTTAACTTGAGTAGGCCGAGTAGTTGGAGCCGGGTTGTTTGAGCGAGTAATTTTACTCGTATAGGAGAGAGCCGTTGGTGGGTGGGTTTGAGGCTTTTAAAAAAAAATTAATTATTTATATATCTCTTATCTATATATATATATATATATATATTACTTTACTGTTTAAAACAAATAACTCTTTTTCACCCATATATTTTTGTGAAACTCCAATTTTTTTTTAATAAAATGTCTTCATCTGATTCTAGCATTCTTATATATTTTTATTTTTTTTATTTGTTACCTTTTTAACAAAATAAACATTTTTAGTTATCTTATGTATTTTTAATTAATAAAAAAATATGTTTTCTTATTTAAATATTTTTTAAAATGTTGGTGAATAAATGAGTAAAGTGTTTCCAATGAAATCTGAGTAAATGAGTAAAATAAGTAGTTTTGAGGTGACATAATTATATTGGGCAGTTTTAATAAGTAAATGGGTAAGATGCCCCCTTCACCCTAATTAAAATAAAGGGTCGTTTTCGTTTCTTCTATTAGACAAAATCACCAAAATAAGTGTTAATTTATCTTTTAGAAAAATAGCCAGAATTTGTTTATAATATAATAGAGATTAAGTTTTCTCAAGTTTGAGATCAATATAATTGTATGGTTACGAATTTATACATAAAGTTTGAGTAAATTACCAGGGTGTTATTTACATCCATTTAGAGCTTTCACGGTAACTTATTAATCTCTATTCCTATAATTGAACTAAAAATCATTATATTTCCTAAAGAGTAAATTTTGGTTTTAGTCTTTGTGGTTTGCTCAAAATAACCGTTTCAGTCCAATTGTTTCAATTTCGCTTTTTGAGTCATTGTGGTTTGTCAATTATCTCAATTAACTATGCATCTGTAACGGCATCCAACTTTCCGGTTTACTCTTTCTAAATTTATTTTTGAGCAAACCGTAGGGACTAAAACTATTAAATTCACTCAAAATGTTATTCCCCATCCTTATTTCTATATTCTTTTTATTTTTATTATTTATCATCTTTCTTCCATTTATATTTTTAACTAATAACTATTTTATCTTCTCTAAAATTGATTTGTAATAATTTTCCATAGAGAGGTTGTATTTGAAAATGTTATTTTGGTTCGGGTTAGATCAAGTGGTATACCATGCGTCAGACCATCCGTGAGCATGTATCACGGCGTGAGTGGGTTTTACACACCGCCCCCTTGATGTCGTGTAGGGAGTGTGAGGGTTCCACGTGAAGATTTTCACATGAAGGAGATGGTATCTTGAGTAATTTGTGTTTCTACCTTGTGTTTGTAAAATTGTACTATTTATATAAATTTAATATATAATTATAAAATACATTTAATGTTCACACCACCCTCACTCACTTGGGTATTTCCCTACCCACAATCACATGGTGTGAGAGTTGAAAAATATGACGTGGCGCCATGTGACAACAACTTTCCCTCTCACTAAACTTTCACTCACTTGAGTATACCACATGCTCTAAGGACAGATTGATATAAAAAACAACAAAGTCAAAATATTAAGTATAGAAATGTAATGAATATATATTGCAATATTCACAAACTTCTAATGTTTTAAATCATACTTCTAATAAACAATTCCACTTAATGCCACGTGTCAACACAATATTTTTTCTCACTAAAATATTTTAATTTTTTATATTTTAAGTAAGTTTGAATTTTAATATCTAATTATTTTAATGTTGTTTTTTTCCAAAAAAAAATAATATAAGATTTGAATTCTAACCATTACTTAAATTGAATTATAATTTAAAATTTGAAATCTAATTTTCCCGACACATTATTGTATTTTTATTTTTCTATTAAACAAAACCATGTAATACATAGATATATAACCTAGTATATTAATATATTAATAAAAAGTAAGCATCCAAACATTTAAATATTAAGTTAATAACTATAGTTTTCTAAAAAAATATAATAAATAATTAAAAAAAAGTTAGAAACATAAGTTATGAAGTTTTATAAAATAAAATGAGAATTTAAATATTTAAATTAAAAGATTTTGGGGTAATGAATAGAGAATCCCTAAATAAGATGGTTCACTTTAGTTTTCTCTACAAATATAAGGATAAAGTATGATGATGAGGAATAGGATGGAGTGACATTTTTAGGAGTTTTCCTTAAGTTTTAAGGATAAAGAAGGGTAAAGAAATAAGTTGAGAATGCTCAGGAAGTTCTGATACATGAGCCAATACGAAATACTTATGCTAAGTTATTTGTTAGGGTTACTTTGATGCTTCACATATGCTTTAGCAAATTCACAACTTTGACCCTTGAATTATTTATGCTCTCGGCTGAGCTAAGTTTCACGACCCCTTTTACTTTTAAATGTTTTTGAAATATCGGGGGAGAAACATAGTTGCTTTACACGTTTGAAAACATGAAACGTATTTACTTGATACGTTTGGAAAATATGAAACATACTCGTACTCGTTTTTTATATGATAACAAGAAAACAAAACCCAACCTTTATGTTTGTATGAGTTAACATTGGGAGCTCGTAAAACCCCCATACGTAAACATTTTAATAACCATTAGCTAAGGACTTAGCCTGTGATTGTATGGATGGTACTATTTGGGATTGACACCCCTGGTCATGGTTCGATCAGTTTTGTTAGAATGGCCGCATAGTGTTCAACCTTGTGCTCGGGAGGTACGAGCTGGGGGCAAAAATACATGTGTTATGAATTGGTTATGCCTCATGTATGAACATATTATTCGTATTCTTATCTTGTTTACGGATGGGTCAAACATTTCTTGTTTTGTTTATAATATACATTGAATCGTTTTCGTACAGATGGATCTATCAATCGTTTTCATGCAAGTTTGTTTTGCCAATCGATTACATACAAATGGTTTGTCATTCATTTACGTGCAAATGCTTTTGTCAATGTTTTCAAAGAAAACAATTTCGTTTCATGGCCACATATACATTATCAATGTTTTCCTCGAAAACTATTTTAAATTATGATAATTAAACCTGTGAATTCACGAATATTACACTGACATTTTTAGGTATGTTTTTCAGGTAACACATAACTATATGACACGGTTAGAATAGGTTAACTATTCGGATTAAAACCCCAGATTTTTGTTTTTATGTTTCTTTTCCATTGTTTTCGGTTTTTTTAAACTGTAGTGGTTATTGTGACCGGATTTGCAATCGGGTTTCTTGATTCCTTAGGATTTTACGTCGGAATGACCGCCGTTGTAATGTGTTTTAGTGTTCGCATTTTGACATTTGGTACCGTAACGGAATTCATGGTGTGACGCGCGGAGAGAAAAACCTAATTATTATTATACTTAAAGTATAAACTTCAAGCATATTTAAATTTCAACTTTAAATATCCAACTAGTTTATATGGACATAAAATACATTAAAAAAAATAATGCAATATACATGATGAACGGGTCTACTTAGTCTCCTATATAAACCACACCTTCATATGAGTTTGATTCACATTCAAAGCATTTACTTTCATTATTTATATCAACTCTCATCAACTCTCACTTCTAGCAATGACAACTATGTTTACTAAGGTGTCATGCATGGTGATGTTGATGGTGGCGTTGCTGATAGTGACTGTGCCGGAGGTGAAAGCAGTGACATGTAGCCAGGTTACGGGTTCTGTAGCACCATGCCTTGGGTACCTAAAGAACGGTGGGAATCCGCCACCGGCTTGTTGTAATGGGATTAGAGGGCTTAGGAATCAGGCAAGAATAACGACCGACCGTCAGGACATTTGTAAGTGTCTAAAGAGCTCATCTTCGTCTTACCGCGGCGTTAGCGCAAATTACGCCGCTAGTCTCCCCGCAAAATGCGGTGACGCAAGACATATAATTAAAAAAAGAACGAGTCTAATATTAATTTGATGCATTTGAAATTTACTAGCCATAGTTTCAATATTTAAAATTATGTGATGTGAAATAAAAATATTGTTGAATTGAATGGGTTTTATTAACCTTTAGAAATAATAAATAATATTAATATCGATATAACAACTACGGATTAGTTACGATGATTTTTGATATTTTAGTTGGAAGTTAATATTAATAACAAATAGAATAATAACGAAGTAACGAGTTAAAAAAAATTGAGGTTTGAATATTAAGTAAACTAGGAATTTTGTCCCCCTCGCGTTGCGGCGGCGTCGAATTTATACGGTAGGAAGCTTAACATAAACGGTTGAGAAAAAAAAAATCGGCTCTGATAATACCAATACCGGCAACGGTGTTATTCGCTCATAACCTAGCGTCCGCTATAACCTACGATACAAAATAAAAACTCTATTTAACTCCGTTTTAAAAAAAAACCAATACAAATACCGGCTCCGATAATACCAATATCACATTTCAATCCAAAGTCAATAGTCACCTATGCCAAGTTACATGACATTAAGGTTTACCTTTTCTGACACTTACATGTTAACATGACAAGAGATGTTGGGTTTGAACTTAACATGTTTCGTGTCTTAAAAGTGTCGACACATTTAACACACGATTAAAATTGTGTCTTAATATGTCATAACTTGTTTACCTGTTTAGATACGATAACAAAACTAATTATATTTTTCAATACTTTAAAAATATAAATATTTACTTATTTACTTTAAGATTTAAAAAATAAACCTAAGAAACCCATCGACCAGTTGCCAGTCTCCCTCTCCCTCATTCGGTTATTCCCTCAACTGAACTCAAATCTCCATACCTCTGATCTGCATATTGATATGCTACTCCTAATATGTGCGTATAAGAGTCTTTATGCTTCGTAACCGTGCAACACAACATACACCATGGCTGCCAAGAATGTCGTAAACTACAATCTCCGCACTCTAACTGCCTCTTCTTTGTCCTTCTGCTCCGTCCTCTCCGCCTGCCAGTAACTTCAGACCCGATCATCCTTCTTTGATTTGATTACAATTTTCATCGTCTATCTTTCCTCACGATATAATAACGGTATTTTGTGTGTTTAGATATTTTTGTGCCCTAATGATCTAAATTGATTTACATTTTCCTTGTTTTATCTACATCATAGTTCTATACATGGTGTTTGTTGTGTTCATGACTCTCATTCAGGTATTCTGTTAACAAACAAGGGTTAAATTCTTAACAGGTTTCTAAACAGGTCGTTGATTTGTTGTAAAACACATTTAATTATCATGCGCATTTCACCACATTTTGATTGATTTTCTTGGCCAATCTGAAAGAATTTGATACTTATTGAACAATATGTTGGATTTGCAGGTACATGTGAAGCTTTGAAGAAATTTGATGGAGAAACCCAAACTCGGAAGGGAGTGTGAAGTTTGGAATAGAAAATGAATAAAAAAATAGAACTTTGGGCCATAACGGATCGATACAGGCAGTGACGGTCCGTCACGACGAGTTGCCAGCGCGCGTTAGGGGTAGGGATGAGCATTTGGTACCAAGTACCGGTATCGGTACCGCTATCATACCGGTACCGTACAGATAGATTTGGTATCGGTATCGGTACCCACTTTTCCCAAAATTCGGTATTGGTATTTTCGGTACCGATACCGATACCATCTTGAGATGAACATTATATAACGAGTACCGGTACTGTACCGATAAATTCGGTACCGGTATGGGTACTCACTTTTCTATAAATTCGGTATCGGTATTTTCGGTACTGATCTCATCCCTAGTTAGGGGGAATATGTTGATTTGCCTTTATTATCCCTCGGATAGACCGTCACTACCCGTGACGGTTCGTGGACTGTCCTGATGGGCCAAAAACCTATTTTAGTCGTTTATATATGTTGGAACGATTTTTAATGCTTGGTATTGTTGGTTTGTGGCTGAATACGATTGAGAAGGATGGAGTACAAAGTTGAACTTAAAGTACATAGAGATTGAGGATTTGTAGCTTGTTTCAGATTACGTATATGTAATATCTTTTTGCATATATATAATATGAACAGTTACATATATGTGATGGTCCTACATATAAGTAATAACAGACGATGACACGTTTTCTTAATATAGCAAGACTATAATTTAATTAAATATTTAAAAATATTTGTTTATGATGTCGTAATTTAAAAATAAATTAAAAAACGTATATAAAAAGTTACTAAATTTCATAAAAAGAGGGAAATAGTTTAAAGAACTTAATTAATAAAAGATGGTGGTAATTTTACCTATTTGCCATAAATCTCAATTACTCATTTAGATGGAAATATAATAAAAAAACAGATTTAATCTTAGACAAGTAACTATAACAAGATGTTTTCAACGTGCTTTGCGGCGGGTGTCAGGCGTATCCTTAATAAAATTTAAATAAAAACGTACACACAACGGTAAAAATAATGTTAATAAAAAGAAAAATAAAACTAAATAATAAAAAAGGAAAAATAATTAAAACACTACTGGTTTGGGTCGTCGGAAGACATAAAATTTCTGACAAGTTACCAACAAAAGAAATTTCCCACAAGTTTGCGACAACTTTCCGACAAAAAAGTAACTATACGATTTCATACAATTTTCCTACAAATTTATTAAATAAGTTAACTTATTTATTTACTATAATCGTCGGAATATTATCGGAAATTACCGACGAAAGGTTTTTGTCGCTAGTAGTCGGGACTTTGTCGGAAAAAACATTTGCTACTGGTTTTTTTTTCCAACAAATACTTGTTTGTCGGAAACTTGTCGCTAACGACCAATTCCGACAAATTTCCCATGAAATCTCACTACTAAAAAAATGAAAAACTTGCGACAGCAGTTTTGTGGGAAATTTGTCGGAATTGGTCGTTAGCGGCAAAAAGTGTTTGCTGGAAAAAACCCCGTAGGAAATGTATTTTCTGACAAAGCCCCGACTTATTTTTCGACGAATTAGCGACAAAAGTCTTTCGTAGTTAATTTTCGACAATATTCCGACTATTATATTAAATAAATAAGTTAACTTACTTAATAGATTTGTCGGAAAATTGTAGGAAATCTTATGGTAACTCTTTTGTTTTTGTTTTGTCGGAAAGTTGTCGCAAATTTGTGGGAAATTTCTTTTGTTGGTAATTTGTCGGAAACTTTTGTAGGAAATATGCATGTTTTCTAGTAGTGCAAAAAAAATTAAAAAGAGCCGCGCACTCTGTATTTTAAAAAATGTTAACAAACAAAAGTTAAAAAAAAACAAAATTAATAAAAGGTTAAACGAGTTAAAAATGTATATTTTATGTGGTATAAGGGTTGAAAGTGATAATCTGAAGAAAAAGTCTTTAACTGACCGATCATAAAGTGCCAGCCAGGTGCCTGACACTATTCTCTCACATGGAAAATAAAGGGTTAATAATATGTTGAAAGATTTAGTTTTCTTTTTCACATTGGGGAAGAGTTTTTACTTGATTATTTCACATATGTTATTACATGTAGGTAATGTAGGTAGATGTATAAATTTTGTATTGGTTCATCTTGTACATGTAGACGTTTACATACATGTAACTTAATAAATAACATATATGTAATTAACTAAATTAAACATATATAGATGGTAACATTTACGTCACTTGCTAAATTAATTATATGTGTAATTTACTAAATTTTGTAGATGAATTATATACATATGTAAATTAACGTGTTCTTTATGTTCATCATGTTGTATTTTTTATGTTTTTATTTTCTTGTTGACTCCTTCAATAAACACATGGTGATTGATTATGTTAAAAACCATGATATAGGAAAGTGGGTATGTGAGATAGGAAAAAATGTTTCAAAAATCTTAGTCGATTTTGTTAATTAATTAGAAGTTTTGTCATCAGGTCTTTGATCTGGTGGTTAGGGGGTTTTGTCTTAAGGTTTTCCTCCTGTAAAGGTCACAAGTTCAATTATCACAAGGTGCACTTCACAATTTCATGAACAGTGACAGGACTTGAACTCTGGGTTATGAGGGGTTAGCGATATCCTAACCAACATGTCGTTTTAAAAATAATAAAATTAGAAGTTATAAAATCAATAGTCGTGATTTGACAAATTTATTGCCACGCATTAACTAGATCCATAAATTTTCATCTTTTTACCAAAGTGGCCTTCTGCTCCAATGAAATGAGGCTGATAGTAAGAGATTGAAATTTTTGAGGTATCAGGTTCAAAGCTAACTCAAGATCGGTTTTCTCACAGAGGTGGGCTTCCTCCTTGATGATATTCCTGTGTGAGTCAGGTCAGAGCGTCAAAATCAGTATGGACGGTTAATATCCCGTCTCATGAAGGCTCCCTCGAGTATTGAGGATAGTACCAAACGCCATTAAAAAAAACTAGTTCAATAATATATGATCAATAGTCGAGTTTCGTTTCCTCATTAAAATGGTTTTTCTCATGAGATTGCAACATGAAGATACATAACTATAGATAACAACTAGAGTCATACGTGATATTGAAAGCTGAAAAACCCTTGAATCCAAATACACGTACTAGAAACAAAATGGAGACATTATGGTGAGAGCCACAACCGAATGTGCCCCATCTTTTATAGCTGAATTGAAACTAAAAATACAACACAACAGGAATCTCATCTCCCTTCATTATTTAATCTTCTTGCTCTTCGTTCTTCATAAATTACTGAACCCTGCAATTTCAAAGAGGGCTCAATACCACTATTAGAAAATGGATGGGTTTGCTACTAAAATTTTATGACGCAAAATTGCGACGAAAAGTAAAACCCTAAAGTCTTACAAGCAAAATTTTAATCCTGTATTTTAATACTGTTAATACATAAATAATAATAATATAAGATATAAATTATCAAGAACTTGATAACTTCAAGCCAATTGATTAAACATTTATAAATTATCAAGAACTTGATAACTTCCTGTTTCATTTACAATTGTAGTTAGATTTTTGTTTAACTGAAAACACTTAAATATTATAGGGTAATTGGGTTTTTCCAAGACAACAACTGGAACATACAAGGCAACCCACCCAGGAGGAAACTCTCAACTAGATAAACCCCTGACCTAATCACAAACAATTTTTGTTATGGCCCAGATTCAAACCCAAGACCTCCACTATGGGAAGTCTTGGGACAACCGATGTATCAAATGGCCAACCGAAATTGTAGTTAAATAATGCATGGTTTTATATGAGAGGTTTATTATAAAAATGGACATACTTGGAACAATCTGTAGTGGGGCTGATCTTGTACGGAATATTGACACCACATGAAGATGGGAGACTTGCAGCATTGGCGGGCTTGATCCCTGGGCTGACATTGTAGGAACTTTTGAGGCAGCCACAAGCAATCTTGCGGTCAGCGCTAGTGCTAGCAGCCCTGTTAAGTGATTTAACACCGTTACAACAGCCTGGAGATGGTTTCCCACCGGTCTTCAGGTAAGTTAGGCAAGGAACCAAGTTGGAGACTACCTGACCACATGTGATGGCTGCTTCTGCATGGGGTGCCAACACCACCATGCAAGCCACAACCACACATGCTATCTTGGTCAACATACTAGCCATTGTTCTATGTTTTGGTTAAGCTAGTTGAGGGATTGGAATTGTGTTTGGGTGAAGAGAAAGGTGTGGAGCATATGGTGTTTATATAGAGCCAAAAGTTACCAATCCCTACCACCATCACTTGCTGCATTAATTACTATCTTAGAATATATATACAAGCTGAAAAATATTAATATATAAATTTTTTAAATCTTTATATATATATATATATATATATATATTTTACAGGCGTAAAAATGTATTATATATAATAAAGATAGAAAACAAAATTCAAAATATGTAAAAATTAATATATAATTGGATTTTAAAATACGTTAATTACTATTTAATTTAATTTGACTTTCATTTACTATTTGATTGAAATAAAAGTTACATAATTAGATTTTCTAAGATTCTTATAATAAGTGATATTTTAAAATAAATATTTTATTAGTATAAGCAGTATTTTTTTAAATAGATTATTATTAAAAATGTATGTGTATTTAATAAGAGAGACAAAAAAACAATGTTGAAAATGAATACGAAGACAAAACATGATATGACAAAACTTTTATTTATTAGATAGTAATTTATAATGGAAAATATTATGGACTGTATATAGATATTTGTTCATAATTGCTTCTTTTAGCGGAAAGTACTCTATAACTTTTTTTTATATAAACGATAATATATTAACAAGAAATCAATTACCATGCTTTTAGATGTTAATCTCTCATGAAACAAACGAATTCGGTGTAATCAATTACCATGCTTTTAGATGTTAATCTCTCATGAAACAAACGCATTCGGTGTAATTTTAATCTCAATATATACTCTTGCTCAAGGGTGGATCTAGAGTACAAACAACTAAATCAATCGCTTTAGGCCCTCAAATTTGAAGGGCTCTAAAATTAAAAAACTACTTTAATTTGCATTTTCAACTTTTGTGTTTCAGATAGAAATAATAATTTCATAACTTTATGTCAACATTATACATTTTGACGCTCTATTAAATTACATTTTAATTTTTTTTTATATATTTACAAAATTTTCACAGAAGACCTAAATTTCAACGTTCGTTTTAAGCCACAAAATATGTTGAGCCAACCCTGCTCTCGCTATGTAGTAAATGTATCGAAGTGTAGCATGCTTCTAACTCCTTGCTAAAAGATCGATGTTTATTTTTAAGAAGTTTTTGCTTTTATAGGAGATTTTCATGATTTAAAATGGTTTCTATATGTATTTCATTTTTTGCATGGAATTTAGTTGACTCGTCACCGCTAGTTGCGGATGTAGTTAAAATGGCTTCAACTCCACTAGTGATGCCCGCAGAAGTACCATAATTTTTTGCTTTTGCAGGTCACTTTGAGATCCGTTTCTATCTGTTTGCAGGTCACAAACAAATATTACTTTTGTTGTTAACACTAGCGGATCACTTAAGTTACATACAACCAAAACAAACATAGTAACCATTTCAAATCATCAAAAATCACATAAAAAAACAAAGTTCTTATTTTAATATAATATAATTTTACCGGGGTTAAAAAATCTATGAAAATACCAAGCACTAGTGTGAAAATGTCAGAAGTGATGTATGGGAGGTGCGTAGGTGTAGTTGGGGGTTGGGTCCTGACTTCTGACTCATTTATCCAAGAATTGATGAGCCAATTACTTCCAAGGCCCTACAAGGAACGCGCTGTGTTCAGAATTGGTCTAACCCTAGCCTTTGCATTAATGTAATATATTTAGGTTTTACATAAACTTTTCACGCCTAGGAACTCCGTCCGTTAGGCGTGAAAAGGGAGGCGCTGGGCAACTCACGACACGATGGTTTGAGGCAAATTTGCATTTAATGCACCCCAATCGTATATGTACATATCATAATTTGTTTTTTAATTTTTTAATTTAATATTTATATTTTGATTAAATTTGGTTACTCAAATAGTTCATACTTGGTATTTATTAAAAAAATACGAAATACACGGACTTGTTTATTTTATTTTTCTGAACATCCATGTGTAAATTTTATACGAAAATAGAGTTGTTTTAAAAAAAACTATTTTTCGTCATGTAAGTGGTTTATAACATGTTTGGATCGACATTTCAACTAATAAATAATTGTTTTGAAAAATAAGTATCAATTGTTTATAAAAATTAATAAAATGAAATATAAAAAAATTAACTCATTAATGCGAGACGTGAAACCACTATGCACCTTAGTGATTCTAAGCAGTGAAAACCCCTGTGCTGATGTGGCGCTGACGTGAAGGGACGTGAAAGAGAGAGGGGCGTGAAAACCACTATCGATGACCTTATAATTATTTAAAGACAAACAGAAATGATTATTAATTCCACATACATGATTTCTTTTGTTTGATTATGACAACGAGTGTACCGCGTGTTGCGGTGGGGGATGCGTTGCGACGACACGATTCTAAACATTGACTGAAACGTATGTAGAAATAAGATTGTCACAACAGTAGTATATTCAATATTTTAAAAAAATAATACTAAGTTGTTTTAAAAAAAAGATTCAAAACATGTTATATTTGGAATTTTAAAAATGTGGATGCTCGGTTTTTAATGAAATTTGTATCAGTAAGGGCTACTAGTCCACTCGATCATCTCCATCACGCTCAGGTTGAAACCCACCATAAGTGAGAAAACCTATTATCCCAACCTAGACCCCCCTCCCTTTATTTTTCACAAATAGGACTTTAATCCAAAACCTTCTCATTTTATTGAAATCTTAAGTATACATATTTGATAATGGTTATATTTTTCTGCATGAGGAATACGCTTTTCTAATTGTCGTGTTAGGTTATGTCTTTGTATGGGATCACACATAGAACCAAGTGTCCACTTGAAGCATTCGATCTATGGCAAGAAAGAAATCATCACTTGATCTTTGTTGATGCTTTCACTTGATCTTGTTCATTTCTTCATCTTCATTTATCTTGATTTTTTTATTCTGCGCCATCTTATAGTTCTTCTTTTCCATATTCTTCATCATCTTCGTTTTTCTTTTTATACGGATCTTTGCTGCAACATTTACTTTACATTTTTTAAACTCATGGTCGGTGTCTAATTTAAAAAAAACCAAAATAATTGCTACAAGACAACAACATTAAATGTACATAAGTCTACATTACTCTAGACACCATCTAATCTAGAGAGAGAATGTTTGAGATAGTGAAATTGATGTTCTCTTCTTTTAAAATATTTATATAAAAACTTGATAAAAGATTTATGAACTGTCCACTAGTAAATAACCCATACTATTATAAGTAAGATAAAAAAAACTAATAAACTACTCACTGAAAAAACAAATTTGAACAACTTTTTCTCCTAAATATTATCTAAACCATCACTTGTACGATTTTAACTTAAATTATTTTTGTGAAAAACAATCAGTAATATCATTAGACCATAATTTCATAAAAATTCACTACCAAATAGCTAATTAATAAAATAACTAGCCAGTAGCGAATTCATGAATTTTTGTCAGTGGGTGCACAAAATGGGTAGGTTCAAAAGTCGAGTCAAAACAATTCGGGTCAATGTAGGTCGAGTAAAAACAATTTATACTTATTTACTTAACGATATTGTAAAACTATTCAACATATAATAAATTTCTTTACATTTTTCTATCAAACTAAAACATGTATAGATAATGAATATAAAATTTTTATTTATAAAACTCAACGCAAATCCTACTCCTCTGTACCTAAAGAAAATCGTCTAAGCTTTGTTAAACTTCTATAATAATACAATTCACCTAAACAATAAATAATTGATTATATACTAAAAGGTAAAAAGTATGAACACAACAACAAAAAATAAACTTGTAAAACAAAAATAAGAAAACTAAAAACATTTATTAATAAATTGACCCACACAAACCAGCTTAGACCCACGACTTTGTCCATGTGGGTATACCCCCTGCGTAAAGAAAGCGCTGAAACACTATGTGTAGCCTATAAGGTGCATGCATCACATTAAAAAATATGGACACTTTAGAGAGCGGAATGACTACTCTTTTCGTGATGTACATAAATAGTAATTCTTCATTATTTATAATTACAACAACAAATGAACCTAGCAGAATCCCGTCGATAACAAGACTATTAGTAGGGGTTTGGAAGGGTGGGATGTAAGCAAATAAAAAAATAACATGACAAGCTTAATCGCGGCGTATTGCATGGTACAATGCTATAAAACTAGAGTATCATTAACGGACAGTTTCGTAAGAAATTTGTCGCTGTTGTTGTAAGTGAGAGTATTGGCCCGATTAGGCCCACTAGCCACTTTAATGATCTAATTTCTTATTAAATTGGCCCAAATCTTTGGGAATTACTTTAAATTTAATATCATCATTATTATAAGTATTTTAGACAACAATATTCTGTTCAAAACCGTTCTGGTCAGTTAATGGGCTTCTTTCGGCCGGTTAGGCCCAAATCATGGGTTTGGCCCTATATATTTTTTTAAACATATCTTTTAGTTTCACATAAAAAACGATGATTACAATAAAGTGATATGTAAACGTGCAACAAGCTACGCAATAACTTGTGTAAATATATTTTAGGATTAAATCAGTCTCGAAAAGCTAAGTTTTTTTCTTTATTACATAAACCGTCATTTTACTTTGAATAATTATGACAGTTTGCTTAAAAATAATTTGTAAACCTTGTTAAATATTTATAAAATAACTTAGTAATTAATTATAACTTATTCAGGACCCATAAACCCGCTGTTTTGAGTTGAAGACATTTTGTAAAGAATATTTACTTTCAAAAATGCGTTCATGCTAAGGGAGTACCCCCGTGAAACCCACCGTGGAGGTGAGGTGGTAGCGTGGAAAATGTGGAACACCACGCCCCCTTGGCGTGGTCCACTAGCGTGGAGAGTGGGCGTGAAGATTTCCACCGACGTGGAAAGGGAGGGGTAAAGGAGGTGGGGCTAAGGAGTGGGGTCAAGACGTGTATTTCTTAGGTGGGTGGAAAGTGAAACACCACTCTATATGTGGATACCGTGTGAAAATGATGTGGCGTTGACGTGAACATGTGTGAAGGTGTGAAAATATGTGGTTACTCCTCTTGACCTCACGGTGTCAGTAACGATTAAAAGTGTGTTTATATTTATTTATATAAATAGATAAAGCATTGCTTAGACCTAAAACGGAAAACCTCTATAAAACATCATATGACCTATTTCGGTCTTAACTCAGTAGCAAAGCCTAGTCTAGGGCACTAGCCCGGTAAGTTTGAGCCCGGTAAATTGAAAAAACGGTATGTTAGTTGAACCGTTGGTATTACCGGTCATACCAGGTTATACCGTTGTACCGGTTTTAGTTACAAGTAAAATTTTATGTTTAAACTTAAAAAAAAATTGTCTGCTGGGATACACACAAAGTTACAAACAGAAGGCTTGTTGATCAATTACCTTACCTACAACCCAGTTTAAAAAAAAATCAATTGATACGCTCCTCTTCAGAAAATAGTGGCCAATGTAAAAGCTATGTTTAACCATCATCCTTCTGCTTGCCGTTAAAAACATTAAGCGATAAAACATCTTATTTAATCTTGTAGAAAACGAAAATAGTTAGGCTCTTGTTGATGAGGATGACGATTACGGTGAATTTTTATCTTTTAAGCAATCATGCAATTAATACATTCAACACTCCAATGACGTAAAACAATTATGCACTTTTATTTAAAAAAAACTTTATTGAAAAATTGAGTGATTTTGGATTATCTTTTGATTATGGATTAATTTTTATCATGGAATCATGTATTTTTGGATCATTTTTTGAGTTAGAGTTTTATTTTTATGAAATTATAGGTTTACTAGTCAACCCGGTTGAACCACGCGGTACAACCCGATACAACCGGTTGAACTATTTCTAAGCATAATCCGGTACAATTTAAAAACCGGTTTTTAAAACATTGAGCCTAGATGTATATTTTATAGAATAAAATCGTTATTTTTGTATTTTAATTATATATAACAATATTCAAATCGTTTTAATTAGTTAAATAGTCAAATAAATTTCTTTTATTTCATAAAACATCTTTAAGTTACTGGAAAATAATATATATTTTGTATTTTTGACATTTTATATAATTTTTGTTTTTATTAAGTTTAAACGGGTATTAATTAGCAAGTATAATGTAAAAAAAAGTGTTTACGTTATTGTAATTACTTTTAATATTTTAAAACTTATTTCAAACTTAATGCTACTAGAAAAATAGTTAGTTTATCTCAAGAGTTATAGGGATCCGAGAGGAGCTGTAGAACAATCCCAACTGGGTGATCTCCTGACCCTCCTCACGAAGGTATCTATTTCAGACGAAAATAATGTTTGGTTATGGTCACTTAATGTAAACGTGGAATTCTCGGTTAAGGATCTACGATTACATATTGATAGAAGCTCACTCACTTCAATTTCTTCAAATTCGCTTCCAACTAAATGGAATTCTTACGTTCCTAAAAAAGTTAACATTTAGGCCTGGAGTGTGCTTCTAGATCATTTTCCAAGTAGATGAAATCTTAACCGGCGTGCATTTGATATTCATTCTATCTCTTTTCCTACATGTAGATAGCTTGTTAAAGACAATGAACATATTTTTGGTTCGTGTGATATTGCGTCTAGGGCGTTCAGCTTGGTTGCGACTTGGTTGGACATTGAGTTTTTGGTTGTGGTTCAGACTAAAACATTGATGGAGTTGCTTAATGGTGCGGGGATTCAAGTTAAGAATAAAAAGCTTATTTAGACGGTTTGGTTCTCGTCCTGGTGGGTGCTTTGAAGATAAAGTAACATGTCTATTTTTAAACCACACAAACTAAGGAACATAGAGCTTTTTGATTCTATTTTACACTATATGTACTTATGGTATGTTCATAGGCAAAAACCCTCTCCTCTTGATGTTATTTGTATGTTTTGATTTCGGCTACTAGCCGTTTTCTTTAATAATATCTTTGCGGTTCAAAATTTTTTTTATAACACATCATATTTGTAAAAATATTAAATAGATGAATCTATTATAATTGTTCATTACACATAATAGGTTTTAGTTCTAGAGATTAGGTATACAAAGCATTAAGTAGTGATTAATTATTCCTTTGATTAGTTAGTCCATCGATCTTATCTATAGACTCTTAAATTGCCGGAAAGGTTAGGTTGTTAGCCATCCATATTTGGATTCAATCATTATTACCGATTGAAATGGGTTTGCTAACACAAGTCACAAATCCAATTAACTTTATACATATAGTTTTTTTTGAACGGCAATTTGGATCCCTGACGGGCCACTGCCACACCTGATCATCTTCATCACCCTCAAGAGGAAACCCACTACAGGTGAGAAAACCTCTGACCCAACCTGAAACCTCTTTTTTATCACAAGTGGTACTTGAATTCAAAACCTTCTCATTTAAATGAAGTATTGGATACCTTACCTTAACCACTTCAGCTGAAGATTTTTTATAGTTAGGCAAGAACATACATCAGAAGCATTGAAGGTTTCATTAATATTGTCGAACCCAAACTCCTACCAATCAATTCTTTCCTTTCCACCACATGGGCATGCAAACACACCAATATAAATATGTACCAATACACACTGTTTATCACACCAACGTAGTACTTAACATAGGATAAGTTTCTCACAATTTCATTACACAAATACCAAACAAATGGCTAGGACAGTAATGAACGTTTTATGCGTCGTGGTGGCTTGCATGGCGGTCGCAGCACCCTATGTTGACGCTGTTACCTGTGGTCAGGTGGCGAGTAGCTTGACGCCATGCATTGGGTACCTAACAAGAGGTGGTGCTGTGCCACCTGCTTGTTGTGGTGCTATTACAAGACTCAATAATGCTGCAAAATCGACCCCTGACCGCCAGACTGTCTGCGGTTGTTTGAAGGGTATTTTAGCATCCAACTCTGGGATCAATCTTAGCAATGCAAACAGCCTTTCGGGAAAGTGCGGTCTCAACATCCCTTACACGATTAGCCCCACCGCCGACTGTTCCAAGTATGTACAAATACGCACTTGTATATGATATTGTCAACTGTTACATACACAAACAGATGTGCAGCTACACAAAAATATAAACTAATAGAAAAAATCGCGTTTCCGATGCACAATTGCGTCATAAACACTAAATTATGACCAATTTGCAACAAAAAGGTTTTGTCGGAAAAACCTTCGTCGGAAATTATTTGCGACAAAATTCTAATTATGATGATTTTTGCACGATACATTAAAGCAGGAATTTATGCATGGAGGAAAGACGTGCGGTTGGGCTAAAAATATAAGTCGCATATGATAATAAATAAGGAGAGCACTAGGAGAAGACATATTTGACTATGTCTTTGATTTGTAATGTCCAAGGCTATAAATAATGAAGTTGTTCTCTCTTTTATATCTCTCTCTCCCTCACTCTCTTCCTCCAACAAGCTACAACACATTCAAATGCACATGTTAAGTACATGTTTTAATTTTGAGAATACATAAGACATACATGAAACAAGAATTGTTTCCCATTCATATCCTTAACCAAAATGAGTAATAAAAAGAGTTTATCTTAAAAAAAATGTACGTGAACCACAAGATTTTAGGATATTTCAGGGGTGGCTCAATCATTTTAAAACATAAGACTAAGTAGAACTCGAGTCAATTTCCAAATTATAAAGTAGGATTAAAACAAAAGTCGTGTGAATAGTGACACATCCACAACTATTTTGACACGTAATTTTTTTTAATATTTTTATTTTTAACTTTTATAATATATATGATATACGTTTTTAATCCGTTTTATTTTTTATTAATTTCGTTTTCGTTTAATAACTTCCGTTCGTTAACTTTTTTTTTAATATTTTTATTTTTTAACTTTTATAATATATATATATAATATACGTTTTTTAATCCGTTTCATTTTCTATTAATTTCGTTTTCCTTTAATAACTTTCGTTCGTTAACTTTTTTCAGAATACGGAGGGTGTGACCGTTTTTAGTTTTTTTTTTGTCAACGTCCGATATAATTTGTTTTTAAACGAACTTGTATTCAAAATCGAATTTTTTTATATCGTTGTCTAGAGCGAGTTCCGTTACCGTTGTGGTACCGTAACGAGCCTAACATATTATGAGAGAACAATATCATTATCGGTATTGGTATTATTTGTATTCGCTTTTTTTGTTTTCGACGATCCGAACCGGTAATTTTTTTAATTTTGTTTTATTTCCTTTTTTATTATTTAGTTTTATGATTATCTTTTATTAACATTATTTTTTACCGCTATGCCTACGTTTTCATTTAAGATTTATTAATGATGGGCTCGACACCCGTCGTGAAGCGCGGTATAACCATCTAGCTTCATTATTATAAATAAACTATGGCCTAAAATTGTTCACGTGTAACTCATTAAGTTTTTATGAAATACCTAAAACAAAGACTATTAAATAATCTTACTTAGCAAATAGTTAGCTATCAAATAAACTTACTTACAGTGATAGTGTTGGAATTTTTTTTCATAAGGGTCAGAAAATTTTGGGATCGATTAACTAGCGCTATAAAATAATTTTTTTTGATCCATTTCGAGTCGAATCAGTTTGGGTCAGGAAATTAAATTATATAAACAACAAAAAATTACGTCAAACGTCATTACAAAATGCATAATGAAAACACAATATATCTAAAGTTGTTCTCTATGAGTTTTTATTTTTTGAAATCTAGCAATAACATCATCTAAAGAGACATTCTTAAGCAAGTTTTTTTTTCAATATAACAAATACACCTATCATTTAAATTCTGAACACCAATCCGATTACGCAAATCGGACTTCACGTACTTCATTGTCGAAAAACATATTTCAACGGTTGCGGTTGCTACGGGAATACCAGAGCTAGTTTCAATAAACGACACACCAATTTAAATGAAAGGTCTTTCTTTGTTTTAACCATTAATTGTACAAGACTTGATAAATCATTCAAGTTGGCAAATCGTATATCCCCTTTAAATTGTCAATGTACTTAATGAGTACTTAAAGTCTTCTTTTATCATCTTCATTGGAATCATAAGTATATATCTTGGCTAATCTTTGTATTTTTGGAATGTCAAACTTATGAAAAGTATCACAAGGACTCAACCTACTCATACAAACAAATAAGTCGGACGTTACCTCGTTAAAACGGTTCCAAAACTCTTGGATTTGCATATCTGGAACCGTGTTGAAGCAATCATACTGATAATAGTGTCAATATGCTAGGTTTTTTTTTGTCTTGGCTTATTTGCGGTTAATGTATTCATAATCCATGTGTACCACTTGAAGTTCATATTTTTCACAAAAATAGTAAAGAATTAATTAAAACCCTCCATTCTATACTTCTTAAGTAGGTGTTTGGTATAAGAAACCAATAAAATCGCATTCAACATATCTTGCTCTTTTCTTTGAAGACATTCAGACAATGTGTTTCTGAAGCCTAGAACTTGCAACATCAAGTGTAAGTAAAATACAAACTCATATTTTTGCATGTCGGATTGAAGTCCATCCACTTGTTTGGCATTAGCAAAATTGATACCCGATTCTTCAACATATTCTAGGACTTCCATAACCGGTGGATATAAAGTTGTAACACCCCGATATTTTAAAAAACTCATTAAAACCCTCCAATCTATACTTCTTAAGTAGACGTTTGAAAAATTCATTAAGGTCCATTAGTGTACTAATCAACTATGATCACACACTCAACCTAAAAAGGAAGCAAGTGAAAATAAAGTAGACATGATCTATAAAGGGAATGATATAGAAGAAATAGAGTGTCTTCGAAAAAACCTATTATCAGAATTTGACATGAAAGACCGTGGAGGTTTAAAATATTTCCTAGAAATTGAAGTATTAAGCTCAACGAAGGAAATCTTTATCTCACAAGAAAATATATCTTGCGTCTCCTAGCAAAAACATCATTCAAGTTACAAAAATAGGGGCATCCATGCATGTACAAATTGGTAATCAAAAGTTCTAGTTTGTATATTCATTCAATCATACATGTTGTTCTTAGTTGTTGTATCATTTCATCACTCACAATTGGTATCTGAGCGGTTCGTTTAATCGATCCAAGGAAGAAGAAAATCACCCTATGCTATCATCGATCAAGAAGGAAAATCTGTTTATTCAAACAATCAAGAACGACGATTATATATTTAATCAATCAACACCTGTTAACATCATCAATCAGAAACCATGAATACTACAATTGAAAGAACTAGAAATTAGATCATTCTACATAAATGATTAAAAAGAAGCAGCTCTCAAAGAATTAAATCAGATTGGAAATTCACAATAGAGCATTTCAATTTGAAGCCATTATCAATTGAAATCAGAAAAAAGGTGATTCGATTCAATCAAGGCATGGTATCATCAACAGTCATCGCTCCCAACTCTGTGTCACAAATTCTATCAATTTCTAGTTTCCCTGCCATTCAAAAAGAAGTTCGATTACTCTAATCAAGAACATCATCACGGGATGCTGCAAGTGAAATAAAGAAAGAAAATTTAATCAAGAACTTGGGTTTCAAAGTAGTGATCATTAATTGTCTAGATAAGCACCCTCTTATTTTTTATTTTTTAAAATTTGATAAGAAAATATCATTTTTGAAACCAAAAATCAATTAAGGAAAAAGTATACTTTTTATTAAAAGGTTCAAAACACATGTTTTAGAAAAAGGTAAAACCTGTAAAAAAGTTTTATTATAGTTGGTTTTCATTCGCTAAGCAACCGAAAAAACCCTTGTATATATTGTTGATAGTGTAAGAAACGGTTGGTTTTCATTCGCTTTATGACTGAAAACACATGTAGCGTTGTCATTATAACCAATTGGTTTTTGATTTGCCCTACAACTGAAAAACCCATGTACCATTCTCCGTAATAACGGTTGGTTTTGATTCACTCTTTGATCGAAAAATCCGTGTACCGTTATCATTAGAAGCAGTTGGTTTTGATTCGCTCCGTGACCGAAAACCCGTGCACTATTTGGGTGTACTAGAAAGTATCAATTATACAAGTAAGTTGAAATCAAATTCGATTCAAAACGGGTGTACTTGAAAGTATATGTTAAGATTGGGAGAAAGAAGACGCAAAAGATGTCTGTGAAATCATCAAAGAGTAATGAAGTGTAGTATAATGGAAGTAGGAATGTAAATGACTTTCCAATACTAAATTCTCAATTCACAAACTAGAAGATCAAAGCACATAGCATATACATTAACATTAAGAAGTAGAAAGTATACATTAAAATTAATTTTTGAAGTAATAGAAAAACTAATAAAAGATGTGTCGTCCTCCCTATTTTCACATATAACAAGAATCAATAAATCAATAAACTATTCTAGTATGATTTTTCAAACAATTAAAATAAACTCCAAAAAGAAATCTAGAAGATAAAGGAAGGAGTAAAACCACTATATATAAAACATCAAGAAACAAGTTCTATCAACTCCATATTATCCTTATTCACAGTCAAAGTTAGCTCCTCAGCTCTCTTAGCTTGGTCCCTCCAATCTGTTTTGATCAAAGTATACACCATCAACAATGCACAAGCACCCTATGATGCAACCATTCCGAGCCACAATCCTTGATAACCAAGCTTGAACACAAAAGCCAACACAATTGACATAGGAAACCCAACAAGATAAAATGCAGCAATGTTTATCTTAACCCCCACTTTGGGTCTGGCTGAACCGGTCAAGACCTCACAAGCAGCCGTTTGGAGCGCGTTTCCGACTTCAGCGAGCCCTATGATTGGAAGTGCGGATGAAAGCATGACAAGGATTTCGGTTTCATTAGTGTACAACATTACAAGAACATTTCTTAAAGTGATATATAGAGTAAATATTACAAGCCCATATATAAATGCGGTGGATATCCCAATTGCGGCAGCCCATTGTGCACGCGCCGGTTGCCCTCCTCCCAATTCGTGTCCTACGCGTTGTGAAATGCTTAAACTCAAAGAGAATGGCAACTACCGGTTAGTTGCATTATGATACCTGTTGCAGCCACACAGGATTGGGGATTTTCGAACAATCCGCTAAGAAAAAGAATGATTTCATACAACCACCATTCCAAGCAGACAGAACAGACACTAGGGATTGATAAGCTCAACAATGGCCACCAACCTTTTAAAACTGAGGCCATGTTGGTTTTGGTAATTGAAGGTTTGATTGCAACATTTGACATGTAAACATAGAGTACTAACCCAATATTCATGTTGTATGTAAATAATGTTGAAGCCAATGCAATGCCCTTCATTCCTAGTTTTAGATAACTAACAAGAAAGTAGTTAATAGGGAGGTGTAGGATTGTGGCACAAGTGGCAACAATGGTCGTCGGCGAGTTTAACCCTTGCGTCCTCAAAAAAGAGCGCAATGGTGAGAGGTGAGCCAGGGCAGGGAGTTCTGGGAGAGAAAAGAGTAAGTAGGTGGCTGCAACCTTTGTGATACTGTGGTCTTGACCAAGCCCATGTAAAACCGGTTCGATGTTTAGCCATAGGAATGTGATGGGAATGCAAATGAACAAGAGTAGAAGGAAGGTTTTGAGGTATGTTTGGGTTAGGACCGCGAATCTCTTGGCTCCGAAGGCTTGAAAACAAATGGGATCCATTCCCATGCATAGTCCTTTCATGATTGAGATGCATGTGACATTTGCAAGACCAATGGCTAGAACAACTCCTGCTAGTTCAGATTTTCCAATGTGACTTAAGAAGAGCATTGAGATTATGGACTTTGAGAACACTAGGAAGGTGGTTGTTGCTACTGGACATGCTGATGTTTCTACTAGTATAAGCTCTTCAACCACCTGAAACATAATCAAAATCAGTTATTCTCTCATTTTGCAACATATATATTGAAAGTAATAAACAAAATACTAGTTTGGGTCATTTGTGTCATTTTTAGAAAGTTAAATTTAGAGTCTTGTGTAATTTGTTTAAATGTAAGGGGCCCTTGTGTCAATACTCAAACTTGGAAACTGAAAAATTAAAGGAGGCCTCATTTGTAATCTTTATTCTAATAAAAAACTAAATTTTTTGACACTTCTCACTCTCACTCTCACATTCAACCTTATATTTTTTTTTCTTACATCTCTCTCTTATTAAATACATCACTCTTTTTTTAATAATGATTTATATTTTAAGAAAAATATTAATTATATTAATAAACACATTTATTTTAAATTATCTCTTATTTTAAGAAACTTTAAAATTTAATTATGTAACTTTTGTTTATAACTAAATAGTGATGTAAAACAAATTATAAAAATTAATGTATTAACCCCGTGTAATATACTGGTTTTTAAAAATATAAACGTATTATTACTAAGTATATAGCGTTATATTTTATCAATCCGAATACACGGGTTTTTTAAAATATAAATTTTTTATTACTAAATATATAATATTATATTCTATCAACATGTATAATACACAGGGTTTTAACCTAGTTAGGTTATAAAACAGCTTGAACCGTTTGTATTTTGGTTGTTGAATGTATGAAGAATTCCGAAAATTCAAGCAACTATCATCTAACTGATTGTTCTTATTCATCTGTTTTGATCTTCGAATACCATATATGTGTTATATAAAATTAGTTTGAGATGAATTATTCAATATAACCAATTGTGAAAAAGATTATAATATTATGAAACATAAGTAAGTTCTTGAAGTTTTTGTTATATAAGAAACGTTAAATATTTGTAGGCTTTTAAATTATTTAGAGAAGGAAAATACATATTAAAATACACCGATAGGTGCGTAGATATGTACATGACATATAGTTTTTTATTAATTAAAAAATGTACATTTCATCTTTAATATTTTGTTAATCATTCATGACTCTAAGGTTAAGATTAAGAATATATTATCCCGGCTCAAGGAAGAAAGGTTAAGACTTTAAAAAAAAGTAAGGTAAACTACAGTTTTAATTCTAATTCAAGTGGTTTGGGTCAATTCCTTATTTTTGTTTATTAATTCTAATTTCAATTCTTCATGTAGAGACAGAAGCACGTATGAGTCAATCAGTCATAAACAAAAATAAACAGAAGATAAGATCAAACAGAATCGATCTTCATTAACAAATCACTCATCACAAATTACATAACCAAAGGAGTTTATATCTAACAATTAAGCTCCATGCCAACCCTAGGTGAGCTCCTCTAGGGTTGGTGACTCACATCTTTCTCGGAGACTCTCTATTCCAGTGATTCAATATGAAAATTCTTAACTACAAAAGAACACACTAGTCATATTTATAGTTACATGTGAATCAACATGTCTAGCGAAACAAACCTATCAGTTTTGCCTGACATGCTTAAGTGAAACTACCTAGTTTTGCTTGTACTTGTCTAAGCGATACTACCATAGTTTCGATTAGAGAATTGTAGCCACATTCACTAATATGCATCAATAGATATCTAAGACATTTACCTCTCGACCCGGTTCAACATCAACGAAACAAACATATTGAGATCTACAGTCATTTTGTAAGGAAAAAAGTTCAAATTGGATCTCTACAGGTTTAGCATATTCCGGTGGACTACCAATATGCCGACGTTTTTACCAAAGGATTGTCACGACCGCTATTTCTCAAATTCAAGCTGAGCCTTTGTGTTTGTCCTTCTTTCGCTAAGACTGAGGGGCGGTTTTCAATTAGGAATATATTATTGTTGTTATTTATTTTTATTGTAGAGATAATAGCTAGTTAGAGATTACAGCCTTTCCCAATTTATCTCCTTAATTCCATTAATTGTATTCGATATATATGTAACCTTTGTATTCTATTGTAGATCAATAAACTATTAGGGTTTGAATCCCTTTACATGCGATGCTGTTTATCCTGCTTCATGGATGCTTAGGTCTTTTAATAAGTACAGATAACAATTGGTTATGAAGGATTTATATAAGGACATACCACAAGGTTTTACCCTCATTGTCTACCATTGTGGTCATATCATGGCACTGCCAGACAAAACATACGACAGACAACCTTGCCGTAACTTATATGAATTTTTGAAAGTCTATGAGTTTAAACTCTCTAATCTAGACCTTAGCAAGGAGAAGTCACACCCTAATAGCAAGGAGAAGTCACTAGAATATATCATATCAATGTGGCTAGTAAAAAAATATCAATATCGAAAAGGTGTTATTACTTGGACATTTCTAGAGGAACACCATTGTTTTGTTCTAATCAAAGGCACACAATTTAAAAAAGGGTTTGCCTATAAAAATACATAAATAAAATAATTTAGTAAAGATAGATTTTCAAGTTATTAATAGCTTCAGAAGTACAATAAGAAAGTTGCCCTTGTGTTGACTTTTTGGTTATTTATATATTAGTTTTTTTTCCTTTTTTTTTTCAAAAAGCTAATATATATATATATATATATTAGTTACATCAACTTTTTAAATTAAACTATATTATTTTTTAAAAAGAATATACATTAAAAAATTAAAAATTTTATTCTTTTTAATATGAGATTTTCAATCACTTTATCGAACCATATGGTTATTCACACATGAACATATAAAATATTTATGCAAATATGCAACTGAAAGGTAATGTTATGCATTCAACTTTGTCCTCGTTGAAAATTAATTAATAGTCACGTATAAGTTAACATAAAGTTCTTATAATTCTCAATCTTCAGTTTAGGACATATATTGTGCACTCCAAAGAATAGTTAGTTTAAGAGCATCGACATTAGGATTGGCATTGGCGGAGGTATGCATAGCTCAGTGGGGTCAACCGACCCCACCCTATTTCAAATTTTGAGTAGCCGTATATTATCCGAATGTTGAGCGACTCAAGTCTTTTTTCGACGTCGACCCCATTGGTTTTTGGAAAAAAATTTTGACCCCCAACCTTAAAAAAATATGAACTTTTTTTTAATTCTATTAATTAAACCCGTAAGTTTGATTCATTTAATAAGTCCATAAGTAAATTAACTCTAAGCCCATAAGTAAACAACTCTAAGCCCTTAAGTTAATTAAATCTAAATCCATAACTCCATAAGCCTAATTAACCCTAAGCCCATAAGTTATATAACTCTAAACCCAACTAACCTGTTTATAATTTATTTAGTATTAATCATTTAAACCTAATAAAAAAAATTCACGCAAAGCAGGGACGATTACAATTCCGCTTGCTGCTTTCTTTTCAATTTTTGAGTTCCTTGCCAAATGCCAAATGCTAATGAAGCATGTGAAAACGGACTTGCCTAACCGGATGAGTGCTTAATATATGAACGATTCTTGCATTTGTTTCATTGAAAAAGAGTTCTTTAAGAATGTTTCGGTCGAAGATGTAATGGATCGTTTTCAAAAGGTGAAATTTCGTAGGGAACACGTATAGGATCTAATGTTTTTTTTTATTTATTTCTAATGACATTGTATTTTTACCGTTTGGTTTCTAATGACGATGCATTTTAATTATCGTATCATATCTTATTATGTGACCAACCCGACCCGATCACCCGAACCGGCCCAAAAAAATTATAGTCGGTAACTTAGAAATATGAACATAGAAAAAAGCGACCCCACTGGAAATAATTCCTGGCCCAGCCACTGAGGATTGGTATATATACACAATATTATATATATATATATATATATATATATATATATATATATATAATATTTTTAAATTATTAGGGAAAAAAAATAAGATTTAAGTTAAAAGGGTCTCACATCAGGTTTTCTTTAAACATTATCTTTATTCTTAAAATTATAAGGAAATGTATAATAAAATCTTAAATATACCAATTCCTTAACAATTTGTTTAAAATTGTAAGGATAAGGAATGAGATGTGAGGTTTTTAAAAAAATAAACAATTTTTTTTATGAAATAATGATTTTAGTTAAATTACAAAGATAAGAGTAAACTGTCATTTTTGTCTTAGTGGTTTGGTTGTTATTGTCATTTTTATTCAAAAAGTTTGTTTTTCTACTGTGCATCCCCGTGGTTTGCAAAACTTGTTATTTTCATCCAACTGGTTAATCTCATCCATTTTTTAACGTTAAATGATGAGTATTTTTGTCTTTTCAACAAAACCCTGGGTCAAACATATCCATGCTCCACCATTAAAAAAATGAAAAAAGACAAAAATACTCCCTCATTAAACGTTATAAAATGGATTAAGTTAATCAATTAAATGAAAATGACAAGTTTTGTAAACCATATTGATACACAAAATAAAAAAAACCTTTTGAATGAATATGACAAAAATGACCAAATCATAGATACGAAAATGACAGTTTACTCTAAAGATAATGATAAACAACCCGGTGAGAATGTTCTAATGTAACATTGAAAATGAAACCACAACAAAGTCTCTGTACACAATATCCCATGATTGCCTCATGCCTTGAACATTAAGATAATCAAAGTATAATTGGAATAAACTTATAATTAATTATTATCAACCTATAATACTTACTTAATTGCCAACATACTTTTAATGTGTGTGCCCTTTCACAAGCATGCATTACTTTTCATAAACAAAATAAGGAAAGGTAAGATTCATGTGACTCTAATTGCATTGGTTAAATATATATTCTGTCTAATAAATATATACAACGAAAAGAATTTATCAAAGGCAATTACTATTTTAGAAAAATCAAAAGCAGACTTTATAGTACATGAATTTGAAACTAAACTTGAAAAGTACAAATCCAACTCAAGCAATTTAAAAATGGTTGATTTGCATCTTATAATTTGTTGTAAATTATATTATATTTGCAATCTGATGTCTCTTTCGATAATCTTTTTTAACCTTTTGAGGTTCGGAAAAACGTTTTGAGAATCTCTCAGAATGCGAAAGTTGATGGTCCAAAAAGATTTTAATTTATTTGTTCACCGATTAACAATATTACTAAAGTGTACTCTAAGATCATCCGTGAGCCTTGCTCACACCATGAGGGAGAGGGCACATCACCCCCTCGTTTTCGTGAGGGGGTGGTGAGGCTCATTCGTGAGTTTCTTCACGAGAAGGAGAGGAGACGTTCAAGCCTATAAATCTTTAAAGTCGGTCAAAACTACGATGGATTTTAGTTTTATGTGATAGCAAAACCGTTGCTCGCTGGTGGACCACAAAGACTAGGAGCATAGATATCGTGAAGAAGAAGAAGGGTGTATATTTGTTACTGGAATTGAGAAGTTAGGGCTCGAGAGGTTGAAGAAGGAAGTTAGAGTTGAGCTGGGGTAAGGTTTTTTAATTTTTTCTTTAAGTGGGTCCATGTTTTATTTTGTTTTTTGTTATTTAAAATTAAGGGTAGTTTACTCCTTTACTAAAGTGTCACTCACTAGAGTATATCATATGCTCTAACCCCACATAATCTTTTATTTGCTGAACAGCGGTGAGAACCCAACATCAACCACATCATGCACGTGGCCGGCGGTTTTACACTCCGAATTTGATGTTCCGACGAAAATGTCATTTTTTTGTTTAGAAGTTGAAAAATCAATATTTGTTCCGTGAAACTTACTTTTCATATGTTTATTTTAGAAATTTTCCTAAAAAAACCTATGCAACTTATTGACGAAATATGCAACTCTAGAATGTGTTATGATAATTATAAACTAACCTTCAAATAACCCACTTAATTGACACAAACTCGAATATGAAAATCAGAGGGGGAGAGAGAACCTTATTTACAAATGCTCGTCGGGGAAGACAAATAAGGAAGTTAACTTTTGCTGCTAAGTGAACGCAATCATCTTGAATCTTTGATGGTTCTCGGATATGTTTAACATTATCACCGTTGATCACAATGACGACCGTCTCACCATCATTTTGATGTCCTCCTTGATTTGCATCCATCATGCACATGCCCTCTTTTGAAATACACACAAATAAGAGAACAAAAAACTTAGAACAAATTGGTGCTATGGTTAGAGAGAGGAATGATAATGGACATTAGAAACAACAACATAATATAATTGAATTCCAAGAAAAAAGTATTCCTTCATAATGATGGGCTGGTTACATGGGTGTACTCCAATTAATTATAATATCCTCTTAACATAAAATAATATGGTCTTTTAGCAAAAATGAAAATGATATTTTGAAGAATATGCAAACCTTAAAATCCTCAAAGCAGGTTTTGCAAGTTCGTCGTTTAGTGCTTGGCTTTGAACTTGTTCATCAACCATGACACTTGAAGTGTTACAAGACAAGAAGGTGAGGGACATGCATATGTTACAACTCAACTCCATGTCACCAACACATGATTGAATGCATCCGTGCTTTCCATTTCTTTGCACATCGAGGCAAGGAAAGAAGTATTTAATTTAAACCTATGATATCTATAGTATACTAGAGTCTACCGTTTAAAATAATGGGGATTTACATGAGATTATGCTATAAAAAAACTAAACGCATTAATGCAAAATGTCTGTTTTTTTAATTTAATATTTGTTGTCATATTGAATGAGTCAATAAGTGCTAATGTTCATAATAAAATACTTAAAATAACTATAGTTATGAAAAATTAAAAAATTTGTAAAGTCTTTACCAAAATTAAGTTTTATGATTTTGTTTCATATAAAATAAAAAGTATATTATTTTTTTATGGTATTAAAATGTTATGAAGGTGAACTTGCTCTCCAATATTCAGACCGAAACTCAAAAAATAATGTAAAGGATAAGTCTATCTTAAATATGTAAACAAACTAATGGACGGTAATTCCAGGGATGGAAAAAAAACTTGAGTCTGACGGCTATACTTGAAATTCAAAACATCCAGCATGGGTATACCTGATACCCGAAACATATGGGACGACGTGGGCATACCCGAAACCCGAGGGGTATGGGACCGGGTATGTATGTGATTAGTTTTAAAAATTTCCACGGGTATGTGGCCTATCAATGGTATTACGATTATACAACTAGCGGGGAAAGGGTAACGACGGTTACTTTGGGTTAACGTGACCCGGGAGTGAAATCACTTGGGGCTTGTGGGTTCTAAAAGTGATAAAAGGGAAGGAATGACCTTAGACCTATGAGTCTTAAGGGCGATAAATGTTACTACCTTAAGGGCCTATGACCCTTAAGGGCAACTATGTTACCTCATTGACTTAAGAGACGTGAGGGCGATGAACGAAGGAAACAAAATGGACGGAAGGGACGATGATACAGATTTAGATAAATAAATGTACGACTTGATGAATGTAAATGATGAATGAATGTATGCCCTATTTCCTTACGAATATTAAAACCCTAACGAATGATTGAACGATGATAAACCACTTCCTTAAACGAATGAAAGACTTGAACTCAGCGGTGTTAGCTGACTGTTATTATGCATGTTTGGTTAAGAATGAGGAGGTTGATGATTAGATGCGTCTTGGCTAACTTGAAGTGTTAATCGGCGTGAGAAGTCTGGCATCCCGTTTTGAAAGTTATGATTGTTTTAGGCAAAGTTTTATTTGGTTGTGATTTTTAGACTATGTAATGATGTTTATTTCCGCTTTCTATTTTATTTGAAGTTTAAGAACTGTTTGTGAATGTGTAAATTTAACACGTGAGGCCTCATGAGTTTGGGGCCTTACATGATTTGTGCATGTGTCTTTAGTATTTGGTGGAGAGTCGATTTTTGTACAACCTTAAGACAATAGTGTATTATGGCCTAGTTCTTAGTGGCACAAAATACTGTCACACTTATTGCTAGATTTAGAAAACAATCATGTGGAGAGACGATTGTGAGGGGTGTGAGTTTACATATTTGGCCCTTAAGGTGAGTTGAACTCGATTAGATGATTCCTTGTTTCTAAACCATACCACCCGTTGCTTGTTTGAGATGTAAGTCAATTGAAATTGTAACCCTTAGGGGTTGTTGTGAATCGGGGTCGAGGATAGCATTGGGTTGAGGTCAAAGGTCGAATAGTTCAATGTAAGAGAGTTTGCTTAGGGACAAGTAAAATTCAAGTGTGGGAATACTTTATATGTTCCAAATAACACATCTATTTCATGCATATTTCCTTACATTTTGAGTTGTTTTTAGTGCAAATCGGATAGGAATGGATACCTAATCATGTTTTCTATTGATTTGCAGGTTTTGATGCTAAAGAAAGGATTAAATGAAGATATCCGATGACGCAAATTTTCATAACATTCGGAGTTGTTTTGATGCAAATTTTCATAACAGAAGTTGCATATTTGTTCGTGTCTTCTTTTTAAGCTATGTGATGAAATCTGGTTGTACTTTCATGTTTCAATCTGAAAATATTTAACCTCGTTTAAAGAGATATACAAGTCTATACGAATTTCTACAAAAGCTACAAGGCTCGAATAAGAAAGAAAAAGTTCAAAATCAAAACGTTATGTGTGAGTTCAAATGTGTTTCAATTCTTCTCCATGAACAATATGATTATTCACATGTTTATATATAAATAAGATGTAAACTAAAAGGTAATTTTAGTATTTTTCCATTTTTAAGTTAATATATAAAATAAGATGTTAATTAAAAGGTAATTGTATTATTTTAATTTTTTTATTATTTACGGATTCATATATATTCATGTGCATTAACATATAATCTAAAGTTAAAGTGGTCATTTGTGCACATGAAAGAGCACGTATTCAATTTAACGCAATACTCAACATGAAAGCACCACAAAGTCTCTAAACACAATATCCCATAATTGTTCTTCCTCGCGCCTTGAAAATTAATATAAACAAAATAAAAGTTGAATAAATTTATAATTAATCTATAAATGTTATAGAGTACTGATTGTTGAGTCATCAAAAACATACAAAAACAAGAGTTGGAGTTATTAGCATGTATATTTTGAATAAATACAAGAGAAAATACAAGAAACAAGGAAAGATACAAAAGTCATTCCTACATATATGTTAGTATATATTTATACAAAATATACATGCTAATATGATGTAAGAGAGATGAGGATGTTGAGGTAGATGTCTAGACACACAAAGTTGGACCGGATAAGAAATGAAGTTTTATGGTTAAATTAGGGGTGACAGGCATCTCGGATACGATTAGTCAGGTGAGAATGAGATGTTTTGGGCACGTAAAGAGGAGAAAGTCGACAGCACAGTACAATATGATTATTCACATGTTTATAATAACACCCATAGGATCGGGATTGGATTTATAACCCATTTAAAGCATTATTTTCACATTTAAAATAATATAATTATTTATATTATTACCTAAAGCTATTATTTAATTCATAAAAACACGCAAACGTTCATTTTATATTAATAACTCGCGTTTGGTGACGTTTTATACGTACCTCATCCATAATAAATAATAAACTAGGAATTCTTTAATTCGATGACAAGTTTACCTACTCGATCATTAGTGTGTTTTAGGATATTCAATCTTTTCATGTCGTGGTCACAAACTCTTACGTGTTCCTAACAATCATAAGTCATATTCTAGGGCATTCGTAGACTGTACGCATGCAATTCAAATGTGGTTTTTGTTACATCCTTGTGTGGTGCTAATCACTACGCTTACACAACTCAGGTGAGTTCACGGCCCCTTTACTATTTTTTTAAAATTGGGGGAGAAAACATGACGCAAACACATGATTTTTGTAATTCATATATTAACACTTGTTAAGACTAAGCGTAACACTCTATCATGAAAGTCCTTACACATCGAACCGTTTAATATGAACTAGCGAGGTAATCTTGAGTAGTACTACTTGGTTTGACAAACCCCACCCGCGTTAGTCGCGCTAACTCGATTGGAGGTTGAATCGGGAGTAATATTAACCTAACACATCATCAATGTATCATATGGTGGGAGACATTCAAATACAAATAAACAGCGAGCGCTTTAGTAATACATGATCATAGGTTAGCTACCTATTGATATATATATATATATATATATATATATATATATATATATATATATATATATATTGAATGTACATAATCTGGCAAATGCTATTACAAAATGAAACATGTGAACTCACCAACCTCGTGTTAACACTTTTTGTTACATGTTTTCTCAGGACGCTAAGACACAAGTGCACATCTAGGACATGCATGGAGTCCTATTATCATTTCAAATATTAATCAGACATTAAACTACTTATATGCTTTTTATTAAACCTGACTTTGGGCGCGTTTGTTTTGCGCATTTATTACTTAACATTTTGCTTCCGCATTAACTCCAAACATTAAATGATTTTTATTAAATGTTAATAATGTCGTTTGAAGTAACAAATGACTGAGATCCTGGTTTGTCAGATGCCTCGCAGTAAAACTATGTTAGTGGATTTTGGGGGTGTGACATCTATATAGCCAAACATGTCTGATTCAATGAGGACAACTTCTCCTTTGCCACACCAAACCCAATCTCTCCTCCAACCCCTCCATCCAACACAAACACTTCCTCTTATGATTTCATAATACTGCCTACTAATAATCTTGAACCATCCGCTCCGACAACTTTCCAACAAACTCCACCTACTAATAATCTTGAACCATCATAGTGGTTCTATCTCTTAATGTTACAAAACAATGGCCACTTCGTCAACTAGATGTTCACAATGCCTTTTTACATGGTGATCTTAAGGAAACAGTCTACCTTCGGCAGCCGCAAGCCTTTGTTGCTCCTTGCCTTTGCCACACCAAACCCAATCTCTCCTCCAACCCCTCCATCCAACACATACACTTCCTCTTATGATTTCATAATACCGCCTACTAATAATCTTGAACCATCTTCTCCGACAACTTTCCAACAAACTCCACCTACTAATAATCTTTAACCATCAGAGTGGTTCTATCTCTTGATGGCCACTTCGTCAACTAGATGTTCACAATGCATTTTTACATGGTGATCTTAAGGAAACAGACTACCTTCGGCAGCCGCAAGGCTTTGCTGCTCTTTGTCACGCCCCAACTGTGCATAGTAACCACGGGTGCGACTAATTGAATCATAAACTAAGGTATAAAGACATTTTCTATTAAAGTTTCATGATATTAAAAACCCAATTACTTAAGTCTTATAATTAAATCAAAACAAACAGACAAAGTCTTGATAACTAAAATAAAATTTCCTTAATTTGTTTCTAGGCAAATCCTATGTGATCTTGACTTTACCTATAATGAGCTTAATCACCTGAAACATGTATGAAAAACAAGTGTCAACTAAAATAGTTGGTGGGAAGTCACAGGTTTAATAAAAGCATATCTTTGGCAAAGGTAACAATTCATAATTCAAGATCATCATATAGTACGTAAAATAAAAAAAAACACATGATTAGCAATCCAACCTAAAATAATGAATAACGAATAACTGGTGCAACTCGCAGGTTGCACTAATAACGAATAAGATGTCAACCAAAATTCGTCCATAAACTATATGCGGTTTCCATCCTATGGCCCATATCTGTACTACCGTTGGCTTGAAAACTTCAAGCTAAGGATTTGCAAGTTTAACGTTTATCATGGTGTGTTCATTTATTCACATACATATAAGATTTGCTTGTTTTAGAATTGTTTGAAAAAAATATGTTTTAATGCGCGTCAACGCGTACATGTTTCTCTTAAAACAATTTGAATATAGTAGGGCTATAAAGTCTCACCTTGATAGCTAGGAGAGATAAGAAAATGGAACAAATAAACAAGGTGAAGCACAGACCAGACCCTAAACAAATGAATAACTAGTTTTAGGGTAGGTTCGATGGTTACGAATGTTACATAGGCGGTTCGGGTCATAAGGTTAAGAATTAGATGCAAAATAGGGTTTTAGTCGTTTTTTTTCTAATTTGGACAGATTATGAGTTGAACTGAAACAATTGCATTAAAAATATCAAACAACATGCTAAAATTATGAGATTTCACACGTGACTAGCTTAAGTCATTTCAGAAATGTTTCGCCAACAAGGTTTTCTGTTTGAGACTCGGATCATAGCCAAAATAGTGATTTAAAACAGGAGGTATTGAAATGCGCACATGACGTGTTTTGGCTGCTACGGAGTCATACTTATGATATTGAAAATGTACTTTATACGATTAGAAAGGTAACTCGATGAGCTATGTCATGGAGATGGATTTGCAAGATTTTGTTCAAAATTTACCAAGTTATGACTACTTAAAGTCGACGCATAATCTGTCTAGAGTTAAGTTATGCACAAAGGTGCATGATTAGGTTGTTTAAAAATTGATAACGCGTGAAATAAAATTAGACGAATGCTATATATCATCATAATACATAATATAATCAGATTAGGTTAGCCAAAATGTCTCGTGTCACCGGTCTATCCATGATATTCACTAAAACGTTTTGGAGAACCACATAATGCAATGGACATAGCCGACACGCACAAGGGGATTCTGTAGGTCCCTCAGGTGTCTCAAATCGTCACATGCAAGTGTGTTCCTGGTCGAACCGGGTGCGGAATGCCCGTGACTAGGTGGAGTATCAATCAACACAAAGTAAACCGACAACAAAGACACAAGATACTTTCTAACTTCGTCTATTGATAATCACAACCGGTTACAGAGAGAATGAGTGCGTACATACATTCTGTCACTAACATCTATATATACTAGACCTGTTGCCTGCGCACTTAGCAAGTGCGCAGGGTTTAACTCATGCGTACTTAGCAAGTACGCAGACTTTGTTCTTGCGTACTTGCTAAGTACGCAGGATATTCATCCTGCGCACTTACTAAGTGCGCACAACACATAAAAAAGACAACTACATCGACAAGTACCTACGAACATGATTACAACTTGATAAACCAATACATACAGACGATGACATACAAATACATGAAGACATTACATAAGTAAAAACAATCTTCAGAGTGCTTGTCACAAGAATTGCTTCAACAAACTCCCGCTTGACAGCAGCTCTGGAGATGTATGTCTTTAGTGTCTAGCAGCTTCAGAGTGATTGTCACAAGAATTGCTTCAACAAACTCCCCCTTGACAACAACTCTGGAGATGTCTTTAGTCTCTTATGCAGGTAGTATTTGTCTAGCAACGTCGTATCAGAGGTTCCCCAAGGTCAAAATACGTGAGCTCAAGGACGACTATGTCAAATTTAAGCTTCGTGAAACCGACGCCAGATGGCTAACGTGCTCCACGTCAGTAACTCAAAATGACGTATATAGAAAGATTCAGGAGGGAATCCCTGAATAGTCCTATTCTTCCTTCTCTCAGTCTCATGTTCTGGAACATACTTGTTGTCTGAACTCTCTTGTCTTTGTCTTTTGGAGGATGACTCGGGAAGGGAAACCTTCGCCATTCTCCGTGGGTGTGTTTGGGATGGTGCATCATCAGATCCAGATGAATCAGATTCAGTCGCCTCAGAATCTGACTCTTCAGCACCATCTCCTCCTTCTTCTTCATCACCGCCATCACCAGCCATCTCTGCAATAACATAAGATATACAACATTAGATCAAACAGAATCAATGGTATAGAACAAGACATGACAAAGTATAACACTTGCACATTGAACCGAATTTCTGACTTAGAAAAATTCTGAGTTACACTTCCTGCGTACTTAACAAATACGTAGGAAATTGTTCTTGCGTACTTAGTAAGTACGCAAGAGCTAATTAAGTACGCAAGAGCTAATTCTTGCGTACTTAATAAGTGCGCATGAACTTAACACTTATAACTTTTACAATAATCCAAAATCAAGATATTCAAAATTTTAGATGATGATAGTGGTAACCACAATGTCGAAAAACCTGTTTAAGACCAATGGGACCAAGACTAACACCAAAGCAATGCTAAAACCAGGTCATTTTGACCTAACCTCGGTCCGATGCAAAACCACAGACACCCAAGGGTTCAAAACCAAAATCAAGAACAATTAAGGACGAATTTAGCATGCTACAGCTTTGATTGATGATCATAATCTAGTTTTAGGGCCTAATTTAACTTAAGAACACCCAAACCCGGTTTAAATTTCATCATCAAAACCCTAAGCTCGAAAGTCAAGAAATCGGTCCTCAACAAGAGATTTTGCGGATGAAATGGTCCAATAATCTCACCAAATGTTAGACAGGTGAAGATTAAACAATGATCGGGACGAAAAATCGGATTAGAAACACACGAAAACTTGAGTGAAATCGGAGCAGGGAGTGTACACAGTGTAGAGAGTTTGAATGAGATGAACTGAGAGAAATTTCTAACACCTGTATATATACCCAGACATTCGGGTCTTGCGTACTTGACAAGTGCTCAAGACTTAACTCTTGCGTACTTAGCAAGTACGCAAGGTTTAAGCCTTGCATACTTACAAGTACGCAAGGTTTAATTCCTGCGCACTCAACAAGTACGCAGAAACCCTTGTGAAATCCAATTTCAACTCAAATTATGAAGAATGTCAAGTCAAATAACGAACCGGATACGAACATTCAATCAAGAGGTTTCAAAAACAATTCAAGGAAGTTAAACACAAATATTTTTGGTTTTTCTTAACTTTTGATAAACTGTACTTAAAATCTTTTTGAGCTTTTCTGAATGAAGATAATATGCACAAGAATATACACACAAGCTATTTTTTGGGTCAAAGTCATAAGCAGAGGATCATATCAAGCTATTGTAAGCAAAAATGATACACAATAAACATCAAAGAATATGGGATCATGTCATAGATTACTACTTATTCATACGTAATATGCAATATAAACAAGTAATTCAAGTTGGCAATATTATAAAATTTGAAACCATAAGCATTTTAGTATCATGTTCTTGTGTGTTAAGGTAATAGTTATTAATATAAAACGTGTGCCCCACAGTTATGCTATGAACTTACTTTACACTTATCTCAAGGCATCTAATATTTTCTTAATGATTTTCTAAATTTCTAGAATAAGGCTACATCAATTAGCACAGGAAAAATCAAACAGAATCCATAAGGATTATCAGAAATCATAAGATTCAGAATCGAGTGATTCATTTGTCTTGGTTTGATTGGTTTTTCTTCTGTGAATATTATATGATGATTCAGGATAATGAATATGGTGTTTGAGGATTTAGGTAAGGGGATCCAACTTTTATCTGGATTTGAATTCAATGAATTAGGAGTGATTCAAGGGTGAATACACGCTCAACGGTTGATGTAAAGACATGTCTTGATTCAATCTCTCATTGCATACTTTTGAGTATGGGCAGTGAGATGAACCGCATTAATTGTGCTAACGACATATCCCGAAATTGGTCTCAGAATAAAATAATTGCCAAAATCTAACATCCTGTATCTGATAGTGATCTTTTGCATTCTTTTACGCGCACACACTAGCAAATATGGGTTCAAATAACAGTTGTAGTATTGATTTAATTTCCACCCTACTAATGATTCAAATATGCTTACAGCATACTGACAATTCAAATTACTTGTAAATAAGCAGATTAAAAACACGACAATTTAAACAATCAAGTAAGCATGACGCAATCATTTCCCATATGTGCAGTCTAGGACGTTCAGATCATTTCTAATGTACTATCATTTCCTCTTTTCTCAAGAGAACTTTGAAATTTTCGGGTTTTCTATTTTGTTTGGATTTTTGTAAAATATTTAAAAATTAAAGGAACTATATAGAAAACTTAAAAGGAATAAAATTTAACTTTCATGAATTGAATTGATTTGAGAAAAACAAGTTTTCACTTCGGATTGAACATTCCTATCATGTTGACAAGATGTTCAAAACGTGTTCGATCAAACGCCTTAGTGAAAAGGTCAACAAAGTTGTCATCCGTGTGAACCTTTACAAGTTCAATGAGATGTTTTTCAGCACACAATCACGGATGAAATGGTGACAAATTTCAATATGTTTAGTTTTGGAATGTTTCACCGGGTTGTTTGTGATGGACATGGTGGCATTGTTGTCAATGAACAGTGTAGTTCCAGTGAAGTTTAAGCCGTAGTCTCTCAATTGCTGCTGAATCCATAATATCTGAGAATAACCGCTCGCTGCAGCAATGTACTCTGCTTCACATGTTGAGACAGAAACCGTTGACTGCTTCTTACACTGCTAGGAAACCAGCCTGTCTCCCAAGAATTGACATCCACCCGAAGTTGATTTTCTATCAAGGTTACAACCGCCATAATCTGAATCAGTATAGGCTTTGAGGTCAAATGACTGCTACTTTGAGTACCAAAGACCCAATCGGGGTTTCCTTTTCAAGTATCTGAATATCCTCTTGACAACTATCATATGAGACTCCTTTGGTTGTGACTGAAACCTTGAGCACAAACATACAGCAAACATTATGTCGGGCCTTGAAGCTGTGAGATACATGAGAGAACCGATCATCCCACGGTACAATTTACAATCCACATCCTTTCCATCTTTGTCTGGATGCAAACCGTGATTGACAGGGATAGGTGTGCCATAAGTACTGCTATCATTCATCTTGTATTTTGACAAGATGTCCTGCACATACTTAGTTTGATGTAGATAGATGCCATCCTCTCTTTGACTAACTTGCAGACCCAGGAAGAACGACAATTCACCCATGTTGCTCATCTCAAACTTGGACTTCATCACCTGTTCGAATTCCCTACACATCTCTTTATTTGTAGACCCAAAGATAATGTCGTCGACATACACCTGTACGAGTAGAATATCACCTCCTGCTTTCCGAATGAAGAGGGTCGAGTCAATCTGTCCACGGCCGAAACCATTTGACAGTAGATGTTTTTATAACGTCTCATACCATGCCCGAGGTGCTTGATGAAGACCATAAAGTGCTTTGTCGAGCTTATACACTTTATTGATATTATGCGGATCTTCAAAGCTGGGAGGTTGAGTGACATAGACCTCTTCATGAAATTTTCCATATAGGAAAGCACTCTTCACATCAAGTTGATAAACCTTGAAGCCGACATAGGAGGCATACGCCAGAAACAGTCGAATGACTTCAAGTCTAGCAACTGGGGCATATACTTCAGTGTAATCCAAGCCCTCTTGTTGATAAAATCCTTGAACAACCAACCTTGCTTTATTCTTCACTACGACATGACGATCATCCGTTTTGCACTTGAACACCGATCTGGTTCCAATTGGTTGTACGCCTCTTGGAAAGTCAACTAAATCCCACACATGCAACTTTTGGAATTGGGACAGTTCATCTTGCATCGCCTCAATCCATCAGTTGTCAGTGAGAGCCTCCTTCACATTCTTCAGCTCCAATTGGGACACGAATGCAGCATGCAAACATGTTTCCATGATACCAGTGTCAAGTATCTCAGCGTACAAACTGGTGTTCTCAGCAATTGTTCTATTACGAGTCTGAACACCGGCATGAGGATCACCAATGATGTTGTCAATTGGATGATTCTTATGCACTCTTGTCTCTGGTACGTGCGGTTCCTGGAGATTTGTGTCTAGATTCGTGCTCAACTCCCCCATATCCAGTGTTCCAGAAGAAGATGATTCAATGTTGATTGGATCAGTTGGAGCTTCATTTCCTACACGAGTGTTAGGATCAGCTGGAGCGTCATTTCCATTAACATGAACAACTTCAACGTCTTCACTATCATGAGTTCCAGATGCCGATGCAACATTGGAATCAGGAGTTACAACTGGTCCAGTTTGGGGTTTCGATTATGATGCACTATTCAAGTCTTTCAACCTTCCTGATCTATCTGCCAATGATGCCGCTATTCTTGTAGGTCCCGGGAGCCTCGTGCGCAGCGGAGATAACACGGACATATTCTGTGATTTGCGTGGGAACCAAGAAACGAGACAGAGAAACACGAACATAAACAAAAGATAATGAAACGATATGTAATCCATAACATAGAAGTCATCCGTATTACAGACTACATACCGAAGGAGCACACATCTCTCATCTAAGCTCACGGTCAAGGGGTCGGGAAAGCTCGTCCCGACCCGGACACCTCTCAACCTTGTTCTAGAAGTTCCACCTACAAATGAAGACAAGTCTTCTATTTATAGGGGCAGGAACACTACCTGCGTACTTGTCTAAGTACGCAGGGTTTGGTCATGCGTACTTACTAAGTACGCAAGACCAAACTGGTGTGCAGGCTAAGTACTCAGGAACACCCTCCTGCGTACTAGCCACGTACACCGATACATAGAATTTAATCTATAGTTACTAAAACATTCTTCTACAGACTCCCTCTTAACTATAGCATCAAATTATATCTATCACTAACACTGATATGCATCAGTTTACAAAGAATGTCCTAATAGACTCCCTCTAAACTAATGACATCAAGTGTCTTCTGGCGAGACTTGATCTTTTGGCATTCCACTTGAGATCTTCAAATCTTCAAACTTCAGTCTTCAGTTGCCGAGTGATGACAAACCCGACTCCCTCTTAATTGTAGCTTTCATTGTAGACCAAACCAAGTGCTTCAATAAGAACCAACTAACCCAACACAACTCATTGTAGTTCATTTTCTCAGCAGTATCAACCTCCAACTTGACTTAGGAATCTGAGTCTGACCACGTCTTCCTCGCAAGGTAACATCAGTAGACTAAGACATCTCTAAATCAACTGGCATATGATAGAGAGTTTGAATTTCCAATAACCTGCATCAAACTAATCAGCTCCCATAGGAATTCCAGTAAGATAAACTTCAGTCTTCAAACCAGATGTGTTCAACTCTATCCTGTATCTTCACGAGTCAACCAAATCCCCGAAGATGTTCATTTCCAGTTTCCCTTCTCAATGTAAGCTTCTCCTGACTAGACCAGAAACAAGGGAACATTTCCTATCCCGTCGGAAAATGATAAAGGTTCCATCTTCAACTAATAATCCAACGAATATCCGCTTCATCTTGAAAACACATGATATAATCAAACACGAAAAATATAGTTTACACGAGAAATCACGGTTGATGATACATCCCCCCATTTCTCTGTAAACTATGACCAGTTTCATCATGATTTCACTCAAATCCTCAAAAAGCACAACTAGCCAACTCCAGGATTTTATTCTTATATTCCTTTGCAAAGATCCAAAACAGCAAATCCTTGGGTTCAAGTTGTTCCGGTATTCATCCCCTATTAAAGAAGTATCCTGGATACTCGTAGCCTACATATTCAGGTTTGAATACCTAAACAAGATGATTCTTTTTCCGAAAGACCCAAAGCAGCCACATCTTCACAAATAGAACGAGGCCTTTAGCCGATGACGGCCCATGTGCTCCCATTAGTTCAGCATTCATACCCTATTAAATAAGTATCCCGGATACTCGTAGCCTACATTTTCAGGTATGGACACTTAAACAATGTATGACAAGTGGTATCATCCAACAAAAATCTCGTCCGTGTTTCACCAAGCCACATCGTATACAAATTTTGGTCCGAAAAAACCAAAATTACTATCTTCTCAAAAATGGCCTGAAACACGCGTACAAATGATCCCTAAAGAATTTAGCCAAGAAAAGTTTTCCCGCCAAAAAACTCTGTACAAATGATCCCTAAAAAATTTAGCCAAGAAAAGTTTTCCCATACAAATGATCCCTAAACAATTTGTATAATTTTTTTTTGAATCCCATATGCTAGTTCATGCGTACTTAGTAAATACGCACATAAAGGGTGTTCATGTGTATTTAGTAAATACGCAAAGCCAAGTACCCATGTGTACTTGTTAAGTGCGCAGAGAAATGTTCTTGCTTACTTAGCTAAGTACGCAGGTCACTTCTCATGCGTACTTAGAAAGTACGCAGAAAAGGTGATTCTGCGTACTTGTTCAGTACTGCACTGTTCTTGACGGATCTTGAGGAGAATGCTCAAAAAGTGATTGATTTGAGAAATTAATGCTTCCAAAAGCATAGAAAACATCATCTAACAAACCCTTAGCCTTCCAAACACCAAATGAAGTGATAACAAACTCGATTTTAAGGATTTTAGGTCTGAAAAAGTACGAACTCGTATCTGCTCAAAACCCTAAAAAATCAAAACTGGAACACAAATCAACGAACACCGAGGCTCCGATACCACTTGTAGGTCCCTCGAGTGTCTCGGATCGTCACATGCAAGTGTGTTCCTGGTCGAACCGGGTGCGGAATGCCCGTGACTAGGTGGAGTATCAATCAACACAAAGTAAACCGACAACAAAGACACAAGATACTTTCAAACTTCGTCTATTGATAATCACAGCCGGTTACAGAGAGAATGAGTGCGTACATACATTCTGTCACTAACAGCTATATATACTAGACCTGTTGCCTGCGCACATAGCAAGTGTGCAGGGTTTAACTCATGCATACTTAGCAAGTACGCAGACTTTGTTCTTGCGTACTTGCTAAGTACGCAGGATATACATCCTGTGCACTTACTAAGTGCGCACAACACATAAAAAAGACAACTACAACGACAAGTACCTACGAACATGATTACAACTTGATAAACCAATACATACAGATGCTGACATACAAATACATAAAGACATTACATAAGTAAAAACAATCTTCAGAGTGCTTGTCACAAGAATTGCTTAAACATATTCTATTTTAAACTGGCGTGTGATTAAATCAAGTTAGATTAAAGTTAGGATCAGAGGTTAGAATGAATAAAAACTAGTTAGTATAAGGGTTAGAATCAAAAGAATAAAAAAGAAATAAAAAGGAAGAAAGAACGGTTATACTTGATTCGTCGCCGGATCTTGCGATTTCTTTAAGGCTTGGAGGGGGAGTTCTTGCGACTTCTTGGCAGTAGGAGGAGGGTCAAAATCACATGTGGAGGGTGGAGGGCTTGAGAGGAGGAGCAAATGAAATCAAGGATGATTAAGGGGGCATTTATAGTTAAACTAAGCCTTGGAAAACAAGAAAAGGGAATTAGGGTTAGGGAGGCTCAAAGTGGCAAAATTCTCATCTGATGGCGGCTGGGTTTTACGAAATCTAGCTTGGGCTAGGTCGAAGTATAGGTGGGTTGGATCCTAGCTTAGCCTGACTAAGTGTGCGCATTCGTAATTTGGCGATTTTAAGCATTTCTAAGCGAAATAGGCAAATGTTTTCAACATGAAAGTTGATTGTCATAAACAAATGAGTATGTTTAGCTAAAAACATTTAAGTTAAAGTTATGTTAGTCGTGTACGGTAGTTAGCGGTCGGTGGATGAGAAAACGAACTATCAAGGGCATTTCAAGGTGCGAAGGCCCAATACATAAATTTACAAGCTTTTGTTGAACGTTTCAAGTGTAACAAAGTATAATAACATTAATTTAACATGTTTGAAATTTGCATGATTGTTAATGGGTTATTATGGGCCTAAAATGGGCCCAAATCACTATTAGGCCATCAATAAGCATATAAAACATAAGGTAACAAATAGTAGATCACGTATGATAAATAAGTATGTCGTATGGTAATAATCCAAGTGAAATGACATTCAATATGATTTGCATTGATTAAATAAGTCTAGTACATGATAAGTTAAACACGAAAGTCGCAAATGTTACACTCCTCACCATCCAGATCATGTTTGTTGACTTCACAAATTGTTATATGGCCTTAGACAGGCCCCACAGGCATGGTTTCTTCGTCTATCACAAGCCCTTAACAAACACGGTTTTCAAGGATCCAAAATTGATCATTCTCTATTTACTTACAAGTCTGGCATACAATCATCTACATTCTGGTTTATGTTGAAGACATCATCGTCACTGGTAACAACGCCAAAGTTGTAGATATACTCATCAAACAGGCCAGCCATGCCTATGCTCTCAAAGACCTAGGCGATTATGACTATTTTCTAGGTGTTTAAGTTGTGCGCCAAGTTCGTGATATTCTCGTATCTCAAAGAAAATATATCTATGAGATTCTTCAACGCGATAGCCTTAATATTTAAAGTCAGACTCTTCTCCGATGAGCACCTCACAAGTCTTATCTCTGGGAGACAGTACCCTAATTTCTGAACCAGTCAAGTATCGCCAACTTGTTGGTGCATTATAGTATGTCATCTCTCAAGGCTAGACATTGCCTTTTCCTTCAACAAAGTATGTCAATACATGCATTCAGCTTCTAACAATCACTAATCTACGGTCAGATGAGTTCTCATGTATCTAAAAGTCACCATCAATCATGGCTTACTAATTTGTCACAAGTCTGGTCGGTTCCACTCTCCAGGCCTTTACTGATGTTGACTCGCAAGGAACTTACACAATTCAGGCCTTCTCTGATGTTGATTGGGTTAGGTGCCCGGATGATCGTTGATCCACGGGATGATTCGCTATCTATTTGCACTCTAACCTTATATCCTGGACCGCATTAAAACAGAAAATCGTTTCTAGGTGCTCTAGTAAGTTTGAATACAAAGCTCTAGCAAATAGAGTTGTGGAGTTAACTTGGCTAGAAGCTATTCTTCGGGAACTTGGGATAGACACAAAATCTACTCCCACTCTCTAGTGTAATAATCTTGGTGCAACCTACTTCTCAACCAATCCAGTCTTTCATGTTCGAACAAAGCATATAGAAATTGATTTTCTCTTCATTTGTGAAAAAGTGGTTCAAGGAAAACTCAGTGTACATTTTATATCGACAAACGATCAAATTGCAGACATCTTCACAAATTCGTTGCCGACGCAAAGATTCTCGTCTTAGGCTCCAAGCTACAGGTCGCTCCCCGCCCTAAGTTTGCGGAGGAATATTAGATCATGTTGTAATTAGCATTAGGTAGTATACTATTATGTAAATATGATTATTATATATTTCCCCATTGTAACCCTAATCATTTTACAATTATCAATACATTCACATTTACACAAAATTATGGTGTTTAATTAAGGTAACGTTTGTCTTCGTCTCACCTTCCTCATACTCTACTTTTTAAGTGAAATTTTTATTAGGCATATTTGTTTGGTTGTTTAGTATTAATTTATAAACTTACTTGTCAACATGCTCTTAATACGTATGACAATTCAGAAGCACGCATTACTTTTAAGAAATTAAATTAGGAAAGGTAAGAATCATGTGACTCTAATTGCATTGGTTTAAATATTCTTTGTCTAATAAAGATGTACAACCAAAACAATTTATCGAAGGCAATTACTATTTTAGAAAAATCAAAAGCATACTTTATTAGTTACAGGAATATAAAACACAACTTGAGAAGTACAAATCCAACAAAAGCAATTTAAAAATGGTAGATTTGCATCTTATAATTTGTTATAAATTATATAATATTTTCAAATTGATTTCTTTTTCCATAACCTCTTTGAAACTTTTGAGGTCCGGAAAAAGGTTTTAAGAATCTTTCAGAATGCGAAAGATAATAGTCCAAATGATTTTAATTTACTTGTGTTAAAATTATTCGAACAAAGTTATTGTTCATCAATCACCACGATTACCAGGGCCGGTCTTGAGAATCCTTAAAACGTTTTGTGCCCGGGACATGTAAAAAAATGGGCTCTATGATATAAACTCAATAATCGTATATTAAAAAAAACATAATACAAGCTTATATATATAGATTTTTTTTTTAAAATAGGCTTATAATTACAGATTTTTTTTATTTATTGGTTTTCAGTTCACATTTATATACAATTGGGCTTATATATATATATAGAGAGAGAGAGAGAGATTTAAAAAAAACACATTTCTAAGTGGGATTTTTTTAATTTCTAAATGGGTTAATACGATAAATTATTTAATACAAATTGGACTTTTTATAAATATATAAACTATATATATAAAAAATTAAAAACTACGGGCCCCTTAGAAGACCGGGCCCCGGACGGTCGCCCTCCTGCCCCCCTAGGGGCCGCCCCTGACTATTACTAATGTGTTCTCTAACTCATTATATACTTTTATTCTTTCACCACCGGTGATTGTAATTCCAAACAAGGTGTTGGAATATATAGCTAAATTAAATATGAAGTCGACTGAAAAAAAAATTTAGGGTTGGTACCAACGAGTATCGTTTGTAATGTTTTATGGGAAAGTTATTGTCGGTAGAAGTAAAGTTAGTGATAGAGATTTAGTGCTAATAGTATGTTAGTATTGATCGGAAGTTCAGTCGGTAGAAGTAAAGTTACTACTAATTAGTTTAGTCGTTGGTGAGCAATTTCAATGATTATATTGTAATTTCTTTATAATCGTTTACTTCAATTTAATAAGAAAGCGTTAGTCGTTGGTGAGCAATTTCTAATTAATTCAAGTTTATTCATATGTATTTCTTTGGAGTTTAGAGTGAACCGTTCTAGATTCATTATCAAGAATCGGTACTATCAGAGCCGGATATGGCTTAATAGATCCATCACCGCCATATCTGGAATCAACGTTGGCGGTTATGGACCTAATATGCCCAAGTAACGACATACGAAAATACTGTTAACAAAGTTTAGAGTGAATCTATTATGAACCAATTATTTGTATTAAAATTTCTGTGAAACTGACCGGTGAAAATCCAGCATGCACATATCCTCTTTTGAAATAAACACTAAAGACAACTTGAGATGGTAGTGCATATTTTGTTGTAGTGTTGTGTGACCATTTACAATCTACTTCGTTAGCAGTACTGCCGTATGTCGTTACTTGTGCATAATAGGTCCATCAACGCCGATGTTGCCCTAATCTCAATGCACGATATGTCTTATCAGTGCATGTGTCTATTTTGTAACAACGATCTCTCACGGTCCTTAATTTCCTTCGCCGTTTCTTGATTTAGAGTTGCAATTATCTATTAACCGCACCTTCTTCTTCGATTTAAACAAATCTCTTACCCATTCGTCGATAAATAACAGATCCGATACCAATTTTTATGATAAAATAACAATGATAGAGACATGAATTCAAAGGAAGGAGAGTTCTCATTCATTACATAACCGCCTGCAACCTCTTCTTACCGTTAAGTAGCTAACAATCGCTACCAACTGACCTAACTAACATATGTTTATTCTAGTTACATTGTCATGATTAGTCCTTCTACTATTACAACTGATAATTAACCCCCTCTACTTTATTTATTGAAGAAGTAAATTCTGGTCACTTGAAGTTTTCGGGCGATATACCTCAACGACTAGGAGAACACAGCCTCCATCTCAGATCCATGGTGGAGTCGATTCGGTCCTTTCGTCTCGTTGTGCTAGTTGCAACCACACGAAGAGCTCGTTAGAGGGCCCCAGGAGCCATAGGCTCCGAGGGCACTCTGACGCTCAAGTTAAGTCGGGGCCTCATATATAATTAGTGTGTAAGAAAGTGTGAGCTAGAGAGCTTCTATTTAGGGGTGCATAAAAAAACCGGTTTGGATTTTCTAACCGGTTTAAGGCTAACCGGTTCGGGTTACCCAATAACCGCCGGTTTGCAACCGGTTTAATACAATCAGGAGAGGATCGGGTTGAGGACTGGTTTGTCCAAACCGGTTTAAACCGGTTTGGTCATTGAAACTAGAACTAGCCATTACAAAACGGCATTATAGCTATGGGAGAGTAATTTAGCCATTTTGTTTTTGTCATTTTTCACCCATAAATCAATATAAATATGTGGGGGTGTTTAGGGTTGATCACATCTCTCTCTAAACTCTCTAATCTCTAAAACCACTCTTTAAACTCATTAAACGCTCTCTAAACTCGCTCAAAACTCTAAAAAAAAACCATGGCAAGTAGTGTTGGTGGTTCCTCAAACGAAGTTAGCGTGGTGGAAATTCGAACAACAACGAGAAATCCGGCAATTTGGTGCAATTACAATCTACCCTAACTGGTTTGATAGGGTTGGGTTTTCAATAAACGTTTTGTAATTTCCGAACATTTATCTTGTAATGTTTTGTAATTTCCGAACTTTTCGAATATCAATAAACGTTGAACTTTATGCTTTTATATTTGTTATATATTTTGTTTTTGATTTTTTATTGAATATATTGAATTTTATTGAATTTAATTGACTTTTTAAATAAAACCCGGTTTAACCCACAAACCGGTTATGACCCTACCCTAACCGGTTTGATAGGGTTGGGTTTTCATGTCTCGCAAACCGGTTTAACCCGAACCGGTTTAGGACCAAACCGGTTTTGACCAAATGTTGACCAAACCGGTTGGGGTCGGTTTAAACAGGTTCGGTTTAAAAACCCCGCTTTGTGCACCTCTACTTCTATTTATAGATGGCAAGAGGACCCAACCGCCATATGCCAGTTTGGCCCCTTAGAGATTGGGCTGCAATAATAGGTATAGTCCATTTAAGATGGTACCTCTTCATTTATCGCAACATGTTCTAGTAAAGGAACCGACATAAGGAACTGTTTGATAGAGTATAAATTGGCAATGACGGTGTCGGCGGTGGAAGAGATACGGTGGAGATAGAAGGTTGCTTGAATAGTCAACCCCGTAGAAGTAACACAACAGTAAGCAAAACAAATGTTTTCCTAAATTTAGCCTTAGTTACTCTGAAATACAAAGGAAATAACCCGGTGCTTGATTTAGCTCGTGTTTTTTTGTAGGGTCTGGGGAGGGATCGGATCACGGTTATCAGTTGACTATTTGAAATGCTAAAGAAAATGAAAATTGGGATTTAAAAAAAATGATCCATAAGCTTTTGTCTCTAATTGATTGTGGCTTTGATTTATTTTTTTGTTCTTCATATATATTGAAAAACGGATTTGAATTTTTGAATTTTATAAAAAAATATTGAGTAAAGTGTCATTTTCGTCCATGTGGTTTGGTCATTTCAGCCATTTTCATCCAAAAAGTTTTTTTTTAGCTTTTTCATCCCTGACATTTCAAAATCTATCCATTTTCATCCAATTGACTAACCCCGTTAAATTATTACCGTTAAACCGGGGACATTTTCGCCTTTTCAAAATTTCTTTTTTATTCTCTTTTATTATTTTCTTCTTTCCCTCCCCATCCCTTTTCAAAACCCTAAATAGGTGTTGGTTTTTGAAGTGTTTGGGTGAATATATGTCGTTACAAAATTCTTATTGTAGCTGAAATTCTTATCAAGAGACTGCAACGGGGAGGGGAAGAAGGAAATAATAAATGAGAATAAAAAAGGAGTTTTGAAAAGACGAAAATGCCCTTGGTTTAACGGTAATAATTTAACGGGGTTAGTCAACTGGATGAAAACGGATAGATTTTGAAAGGTCAGGGACGAAAAAGCTAAAAAAACTTTTTGGATGAAAATGGCTAAAATGACCGCTAGCAGTGGGATGGACTTCCAAAACAACCTGGGAATGAAAATGACACTTTACTCAAAAATATTTTATAGTTAAATTCAAAAGAATCCAATTTCTTGTTTATTGAAATTCATTTGAATGAAACATATAGACCGTGCATACTCTATAAAGGCACACAAAACTAAAATAATAAAGAAATACGATAAATTGGATTTCAATAGTTAAACTAATGACTCGCCGATAATAAGTAATGCTGCTAATTTAATTAATAATGTTGATAATAAGTAAGGCTGCTAATTTAATCAATAATGTTCATAACTTTCATTTTTATTGTCAAAAGCAATCCAACTTGTATAATTATCATAAAGTTACACTCATTTGATTTCACTTACAAAGATGTGTTTCCACATTTCGCTCGTAATAATTCTTGTGAGCAAAATCAGGTGAAATCAAAGTGTAAATCTATGATAATTATACGAGTATGATTCTTCTGCGCAACTACAGTGAAACTTGGGAGTTTCATCACTCAAATCGTCACAATGACTCGTAATTTAAATTTTAAAATCTAATTCGGCAAAAATAATTTAAGAAAACACAATCAAAGGAATCAAGTATGTCTTTCATGTTTATTATCTATATATATGTACTAGAAATCCAAAATAACAAAATAAAAAATATTAAAAACAAGGATCCATTTAACCATAAGCTAACTCGAGCTACAAACAAACCTACTAGTAAAAATATTTTGCAAAAAACATAACATTTATGAAGAAACATTGCTATTATATGTCATCATCCATTTTTTTTATAAAATAACCCATTATGTGCTTACGCCCTAACCCAAGAATATATTACATCAGTTAGTTTTGACTGCAAGTGTTGGTAGATTCTAACTAGACCACTTGCACAAGTATAAACATGACTTCCAATGGCCCAAGGATCATATCAAACCTGTAGTTTTGCTATTATTCATTCAACTTTTGTCACTCCCCCAGGCATGCTACTTTCGGCTACCGTCTCTCTAACAAATCTGGAATAAGAACCGCGTGAATAGAGTTAGTTTGAAGATCTATCAATCGCCAATGTGAGAAAACTTCACACAATAGAAACCAAATTTCCCAAGTGTTCTACTAAAGTCACTCGAAGTCATTTTATACCTCTAAAGTCACTCGACTTTCATATATGTTCCGGTTGTGTGAAATTTTCTTAAAATCAAGTGACTTAACTTATATGAATAGTAGTTAGTATTTAGTATTATTTTCTTTAAATTGACTTGAAGGAGTAATTGTGAAGAATTAAATTCAATAAATAATAAGCTAAGTTTCATAAGTGTTTAATTTAAGTCAAACTAGACAAAATAATCACTACATAGCAACTAAGATTCATATATGATCTATTTAAGTCGCTCAATTTAAAAAAAAAATGAACATTTATAAAAAAAATTTACAAGATTGGAACACCTAGAACCTCCTAACTGGCTTTATTATTATTATTAAAAAAAATATATAAGATCGAAACACCTGATGAAAATTAAGTAACTTTAGAGGTAAAAAAATCTTTTATTAACTTAAGTGGAACACTTGAAAAACTTGATTATTATTGTGTAAAGTTTTCCCTTAAAAAGAACTTTTCCCTTAATACAATTAAATCACTTTCTTAAACAATATGGTATTTTAAACCTTATTTAACACATTAGTTATTAATAAGATTAAAAAATTAAGGATGAAAATAACCTATTTTTGCCACATAATGAAAACTAAAAGATTCCATTTACTAATAAATGAAGAAATGCGGCATGGTAATAAAATCAACTGTGAAGATGAAATTTTGTTTTGAAGTTTTACCTTTCTATTTTATCTCGAGATGATTGTAGAACGTATATAGAAAGGACGAATGACATGAGAAGCCCTGTTCATGAGTAAGAAAACTGATATAAATTATTAATTGTCTAAAATAAAATAAAAGGTTGAATTTTTTCCTAAAGCCGAAAAGCTCATGTTTTACTTAGGGTGAAAACGAGCCAAGCCAACTCATGAGCTATTCGAAATCGGCTCGTTAAAAGCTCGAACTGAGCCGAGATTAAACGAGGCTAAAAATAAGCTTGTTTGTATAAACAAGCCCGAGCCTATTATTTATAAAAAAAATTATTTAATATATTAAATGCATATTTATATAATAATAATTAGTATATATAAATTATGATAATAATAACTAAATAATATACATTATGTTATACACATAGTTGTTAATAGCGAATAGCGATAAATAGCGACAAGGGACCTATATGCTACGTAGCGAATAACGATAAGGTAACATAGCTATAATACTTAGCACAAATCATGTAAATCTTCATATTCCGGCTCATCATCATCATCATCATAGCGTTGTTTTTTCAATCGGGATACAAAAAAACCCTAATGAGCTCCCTTTTATATTTATCAAGATAAATTAAAAAAAAAAACCAAAATCACTGCTATTTATCGCTACAGGTGGTGTAGCGACACTAGGTCGCTTCGCTATTCGCAATAGCGACAGCGACCGCTATGGTCGCTATTGATATCTGTGGTTATACATAAAAATTATAATAAAAAATATATATATAAATTAATTGCTGAATAATAAACGAGCCAAGCTCGAGCTTGAAAAACTATTCACGGGCCGAGCTTAAGCTTGAGCTCAACAAGCGGAGATCGAGCCCAGTCGAACTCGGGCTCGGCTCGTCTCGTTTACACCCCTACTTTCACTAAGATGTGATCTGAAAGTATAATTACCTGATCCAAATAGAACATAAAATCCAGAAGTAACATCTATTTCTCATTGCTCCTCCCTAGAAAGAATCATTCATTAGTACAAGAAACAAGGAAGACGGGCCAGGACAGGTTGGTCAGGCTGGCCCGCAAACAGTTTATTGTTAGGTCTGCGCACATGCACACACAATAAACGAGTATAAGGACATGAGCATTTAATGTTGTTCGGTCGGTGTGACCTACGTCCACGGGTTGCAATTATTATTATTCTGTGCTTAACTACAAGGAATTACAATTACAAAGGCCCTACCTATCTATATATAATGGGACAATTTCATATATACACTTACAAACTTGATAAATATCAAGTATACCCAATTTAAATTCAAAATATCATATATTCCCTTTTTCTAATAACTTTACATTTAATGACAATTTTACCCTGTCAAATATTCAAATTAAAAAAATATATATCAGATCAGTAACCACCAATCTTCTTTATGTGTATCTTCTTTATGTGTAACATGATTGAGTATAAGGAAATCACACCCATTCTTTACATAACTTCAATCTTAATTTTTTTAGTCGATTGTATTGAATATGGATTTCTTTAAATCTATGTTATCATTAAGCCAAAAAAAATATGGACAATTACGGATTACCGGAAGTTCAACGTTAATCGTCGTCCAAATCATCTACAAATTGAAAGAGTTGAAGTGGAGTTATACGAATTTGAATTTCACCTCTTCCGGAGAGGTTGTTGGTGGCATCTGCGGTATATGGGGTTTCGGAGATCTAGTGAAGACGATAACTCCAAATCGGAATCAATACCAGAGACATAAATGGAAGTTATATATGTTTTATGTTGAGTGATATGGAATGCGAAATTGCGAAACTGGTGTAGAAGCAATTTATAAAAAAATTGTTCCAAATTAGCTTGATGATGCAAGTTTAAACATTAGAGGACATGAGAGTTCAGTTTGCAAGGAGATAAACATTATAGGACATGAGAGTTCAGTTTGCAAGGAGATTACTAACTGTTGATGTTCACTAAGAATTTGGAATGTAGATGACGATGATGATCATCATCAATAAACTTATTTTTGCCACTATGAATTTTTATGGTTTAAGGATAAGGGTAAAATTGTCATTTTTAAAATAATTTTAATGAAATGGGTAAATTTGATGTTTAGTGAACTTCGTTTTTGACCCCTGTGGTTTGGTCAAAATAACGATTTTTGTCCACTAGTTTCAATTTGACTTTTTTCTCCCTGTGGTATGTAATTTGTCACAATTAATTCCAACCCACTAATACCATCCAATTTTTCTGTTAACTTTATGTGAAAAGACCAAAGTGCCCTTATGCTAAAATATTTGAACATAATAAAACTAAAAATGTTTATTATAAATAAAATACAAACCATCAGCCATCATCTTCATCCGCCAAGATCGCACCACCACTGGCCACCACCAGTCACCGGCAAAAAATTCCGACGACAAAAGAGAGTTGTTTAATCAAACAACATCATCATCTATGCGGTTAATATCGCCGATATATCACCGATATATCGGTTATCGGCCCCCCTCCATAATATCGGTAATAATCTCGGTGGCGATAATATCGGCGATATTTACCGATATATCGCCGATATTTTAAGAAAACGATATCGGTGTTTTGACCGAGTTTCTCGGTTGAAATAAGTAGGACCTTTTCTTATAAATCTGCCCCCAAAGCCCATTATCGGCTGACTAAAGGTTGGCCCAACTTGTACAAAGTCCAAAACCCATGCCCTAACTTCAATCGAATCATACCTGTAACCCCAATCTCACCCACGACTCACGCAAGAATGAAGTTGTGCTGCTCGGCTGATGACTCCAGACCTTCAAGGCTCCAATCGAGCTGCTGAACTGCAAATCCTACTCCAATCTAGCTGCTGAACTTCCGATTTCACACCTGATTTGCAGAAACTCACTGAAAGGTATTGAACTACTGTTCTTGTTCTTATTTCTCTTATTAGCAACTTATTTTTTCAGATTGTTGTTGGCTTATTTGATAAAGATTAGTTGCTTTATTTGAATGTTAAGTTATTTGTTGTTGTTCACTGATTCAATGTTGTTAAATTGAAAAACTGAGAAGGTAGTACTTACTGTTAAGTTATTTGTTGTTGTTGTTGACTGATTTGAATGTTAAGTAGCCTGCCAAATATATTGATAAGTTCATTTGAATGTGTGTATGTATAATAGTAATTCTAATAAATGAAGTTCATCATATTTACAGATTTGATTATGGATGGCCCACTCCATCTTCACATGCATCAGTAAACCCTACAAACACTAATACAATGTCGTCTAATGCCAACACCGCCTCAAATTGTTCAAATAGAGATATGGCATGGGAATGGGGAGAGTGTAGAGATCCCATGAAAAAACAATGAGTTTGGTGCAAAATTTGTGGTCACAAGATGAGTGGAGGAATCACACGATTGAAGCAACATTTTACTCATACCGGAGGACAAGTCAAAGGTTGTCCGAAAGTGACCGTGGATATCCAGAAGAGAGTCATGGCATCAATAAAAGAAAAAGAAAAGATACAACTAGAAAAGAAAAGAAAATGCATATCCTTAGTTCACATGATGATGTTGGTCTTTCTGATAAGGATGAGGAAGATCAACACGATGTACAAGAAGTTCGTATAAAAAAATGTTTCAAAGAAAAAGAAATTTGTGGGTGCTAGCAACACGCGAGGTCCTATTGATAGCATATTAAAGACAGATCATTGTAAAACGAAGCAAACTACATTTGATAGAAATAATCCAATAAAAGAGATGCTAAAGATGGAAGCTTGGGATAAGTTTGCAACTTGGGCTTATTCGGTTGGTTTACCCTTCAATGCCGTAAGTGATGAAGGTTTTCAAGATATGATCAATGCCATTGGAGAATATGGAAGAGGTATTTAAATGTTATAAATATTTGTTTGATAATTTGATTATTACTTAATTTTTTAACTTTATGTTAGGTATGCCAGCTCCATCTTATCATAATATTCGTGTCACATTGATGAAAAAACGTTTAGAAGAAACAAAAAAGTTTGTGGATTCATTCCGACCACATTGGGAAGAATACGGTGTAGCATTATGTCCAATTTTTGGACAGACGGGAAAGGAAGGTGTTTGATAAACTTCTTTGTCAATTGTACTGTTGGAACGATTTTTTTGAAATCAATTGATGCATTAGAGCATGTGAAGAACGTTCAATTAATCGTGGAGATGATAAATGAGGTGATTGAAGATGTTGGAGAGGCGAATATTTTGCAGGTAGTTTTACTTTTTCTAAAGATGTCTTAAACTATTATTAGTTTACTTATCTAGTTATCTAATAATGTCGTTTTATTTGTTGTTTCTTACAGTTCATTACAGATAACGGGTCAAACTTTAAAGATGCGGGAAAGATTTTAGAAGAAAAACACCCTAAGATGTTTTGGACTCCTTGTGCAGCACATTGTGTGAACCTCATGATTCAAGATATCAGTGAGAAAATATCAAAGATAAAGAGTACTCTGGCTGATGCAAGAGCAATTGTGGTTTTCATTTACAACCACGGGAGGATTCTTAATATGATGAGGAAGTTAACGAAAAACAAGGAGTTGCATAGGTCTTGTGTATCTAGGTTTGCAACCCATTTTTATACCATTCAGAGTGTCCATGAGAATCAACATCATATTCAAGTATTGTTTATTTCTGAAGAATGAAGGAAAAGTGACTTTGCAAAGAAGGCACCCGAAAAGAGAGTCAAGCGAATAGTTTCAAAAACGGAATTTTCGGACAACATACACCTAGCTTGTCAAGTGTTAGCTCCTTTGGTGGACGTGGTAAGATTGGTTGATACGGAAGAGAAGCCAAGTATGGGCTACATCTAAGATGCAGTGGATAGAGCGAAGGAGCAAATCAAGAAAAATGTAATTGATGAAAGACTTGTCACCAAACTTTGGGGTATGATTCAAACAAGATGGTCCGACCAACTACATCACCCGCTACATCAAGTATTGATTATTGAACTTTATATTTAATATAAGCTCTTAGTTTTAATTTTAACTCTTTATTGAATGTGCAGCTGGATATTACCTGAACCCAGCCATTTTTCATGGGGAGAATTCGAAGGAGATAAAGAACAAGGACATTGTGACGGGACTTTATGTTGCTATTGACCGTCTAGTGCCCGATGATGATGAGAATGATAAAGTGAGGCAGGACTTGAATCTATACATTGATTCAGTTGGGCAATTTGGATCTCCGGCTGCGATACGGGGTAGAAAGAAAGTTGCACCATATAAGTAAAACATTATAATATATTCACATGTTTTTATATTTAAATTTTTTTATTAAATCACTCAAGTTATTAAAATGTAGATATATGGTGACGTACTTATGGGATCGACAAACCTTTGCTCCAAACATTTGCTATCAGTGTCATCAGTCAAACTTGTAGTGCTTCACCTTGTGAACACAATTGGAGTACATTTGACAATGTAAGTTCTTCCTACCAAATATTTATATTACATTTAAGGGTAACTAGTTTTTTTATTCTTTATGTTCAGTTACATTCAAAGAAAAGAAATTGTCTTTTGCAACAAAAACTCAATGACCTTGTATTCATCAAATACAACACAAGGTTACAAAGGCGCTACAACTCACTAAAAACCAACAAATCTTTGGATCCTATTTTGTTGAGAGACGTAGAGGAAAATGATGATTGGGTTACACCAACAGAAGTTGAGCTTCAAGAGTTTGTTGATGGGACAGATGGTCTTCTTTGGTCGGTTGCGCGAGAGGTAATGGGAGGAAACGAAGAAGTTGGAACAAGTACTAGGAGCAAAAGATAGCGCTATATAGATGATGATGATGATGATGATGATATTACAGTTGAAGTGGATGATCTGAATGAACAATTGGATGGCTTGATTGATGTGGACTCGGAGGATGATTTCATTGCTTATGATTAGATCATGTTTCTATTTTCTAATATAAAATATTGACATCTTTTATGTTTTTGACTATTAATATTAATATTATATATATATATATATATATATATATATATATATTATATAAATATATATATAAGTTTATGCATGATATAAAAATTACCGATATATCACCGATATCTCACCGCGAGAACCGATATCTCAAATATCGGTCCTTGACCGATAATCGATATTTTTTCACATTAACTGCATAGATCATCATCATCATCACCAGATCAAACATTGTACAATCTGTGAAAAAATTAAACCCAGATATGTAGAAGAAGAATTCATAGAAACTCATATCTGTTAATAATCAAAACCCTCGAGTTAATTGTAAGAAATATTCAAAGCTTGAATCTGAACAAGATTTCCCAGCTCTAGAGGTATGTGACCAGAGAGTTTATTCACTTAGCATCTTGAATTCAATTGGGATATTGCCCTCCAGATGGTTAGCTTGGAGTTCTAGATCAACCAAGAATTTGCAGTTGCCAAGATCAGGTGGTATTTTTCCAGAAAAATGATTAATAGAAAGGTGAAGAGTGAGTTTTCCCAGAGAAGAAGGAATAGAACCACTTAACCCACAGTTAACTGCAGCCACTTGGTTTAAGCTACTGCAATTCCCATGGCGGCGACTTTCACGATAACCTCAGATCTGGAAGTGGCAACCCCCCTCTTTCCAGCCGGACTCCCCCTCGAAACCATCAAGCACCGCGCGCTGCTGGTAACCTCAGATCTGGAAGTGGCAACCCCCTCACCTCTCCTATCTCTGACCTAAATCTTGTCCCGAAAATCATCTCGCTTCCATTGGTCTTCAACCCCCCCCAACACCACCACCACCACATTATTACCATCGTTGCCCTACGATCGATCCCCAACAGGACAGAAGGACATGGATTTCAGGGTGGGTCGATCAACACAGCAGGTGGAGGACAAGGGTGGAGGTCATCGTATGGGTCGATCTACACAACAGGTGGTGGCCGGTGGTGGTGCAACTTGGAAGATGAAGATGATGGCTAATGGTTTGTATTTATATATAATAAACATTTTTAGTTTTAATATGCTTAAATCTTTTAGCCTAAGGGCACTTTGGTCTTTTCACAGAAAGTTAATAGAAAAATTGGACGGTGTTAGTGGGTTGGAGTTAACTGAGACAAAATACATACCACAGGGAGCAAAAAAGTCAAATTGAAACTAATGGACCAAAACCGTTATTTTGACCAAACCACAGGGCCAAAAACGAAGTTTACTCTAAAAAAATAATAAGAATATCTTTTAATAAAAGAGGTTACTGGTTAGGAGATTGTATGCCTTAAATCTAGACTTTGGACAGGTTTTAAAACCATTTTGAACCATTCCTTGGTTAAATTTATTTTATTTGACCTGTTTTATAAAACACAAATTAAATCGACCCGTCAAGTAAATTGGTAGAAACTGCACCTCTAGTTTTACAAAACACATGTTAGTTCTTCAACTTTGATGGACCAGAAACCGAAACGATAAATGGGGATAAGTAAATGACAGATAAAAATTATAACTAACCATGTGTATCGAACAAGCACATGTTTTGGCCATGTTTGTGCATCCCAAAATTGGTGCGAATGTCAGGATGAAGCTCCACATCTGATCAGTAAAAATTCATGAAATTTCAAGATACATAAAATGTTTAACACTTTAACTTGTTCACAAATTTTGATTCAACTTCTATATTTGATTAACTATTTTTATTTTTTGTCAAAGTGGTGTCCTTTTCCATGGTGACAAATGTTATTTGGTAAATCCATGATGATTATTGGCCACTGGAATCATATGTTCAAGCCATTTATACCATTTAGATGGAGTTCGTTGCATTGTGCGTAACGGGTCAAAATGGGTTAGAAATTTAGAATCAAAACAGGTAACCAACCTTCTAGGTGGATAAGATTGGGTTGACTGGAAAAACTTTTCGTCTAAAATATTAATTCTTTTGTAAGTAATTACAATGTTAAATACAATCACACAAATTATAGTATTTCTATAATATTCTAATATTTTAAATAAAATAAACCGGTAGGGTGTATGCATTAATAAAACACTTCGAGAAAATTTCCACCTGTTTTGAAGACCAATTGACCAGTTTCCTTTCAAGATAAATACTCTTGAGTTTACCCGGTTGACCCATTGGACATAAAACATAACCCAAATCAACCCATAAGTAAATGGGTTGAAACACTACATATACTTAAATGTAAGGGTTAACCACCTAAAAGAATAGCATGATATTACTATATTATCCTTTAACCATTTAAAAAACAGCCCCACTAATTAAGGATATGACCAAACTTTGTTAGATTCAATTAGAAGTTTATTTATAAAAAAAGAGTAAAAAATAAAGAAAAAAATGTTCAAAGGTCATTAAAATGCAACTTATCAACAATGTTGTAAACATCGGGATTAATTGCAGATTAATCGCTAGTCGGAAGTCCACCGTTTCGATTTCATCTAATCAGACCATTAATCGGTCAAACATCGGAGATAATTGGTCAAAATTGGTCTAGCCCGGTCAAAATTGGTCAAAATCTTGGAAGTACTTGAAAAATTATACTTATTAATCCAATCCAATTAATAAATTCGAAAAATTATACATAAATTTTGAAAAATATTGTATGTATATATATACACATATATGTATATATAAGTTTGAAAAATTACATATAAAATTCCAATCTGATTAATCCCACTAATCCCAATTAATCCCTAGTCGTACCCACCGCCCGACTAGCACCTAACAATTTTTACAACACTGTTTATCAATGCCTAACAATCAAACAATAGTATTTGATAACAATGTTAAGCAAAAGAAGAGACATACAATGATGTGGCATGTCTATAACCTTAGCAGTGACACCAAGAAAATCACTTCCTGAGTACCTCTTCATAAAATGCAAAGAAAGGCTCCATGGTCACACAAGAAAAAACATCAAGCAAATACTTAATCTATCATTTATATTATTGTTAATCACATGTTTGAAATGGATAAAATGCAAAGAATGTATTTCGTTCGAGAAGAACCTTACCAAATGCACATCGATCATCGAGACCTCAGAGCTCTTACGATTTATCACAAGCAGCCATGGAATATAATACTTCTCTTTTCCAACTTGAAATGATCTGCATTGTCCATTCCAGATGATATATTATAAACTGTCACATACAAATCAGGTACCCGTTAACTCATTACACATCGGTTCGCAGGTGCACCCGTTTATGATTTTATTTTATTAAAAATTACCCACCGGAATACCCATTACCTGAAACCCGATCAAACTCATCAAATACTCAACTAAACCTCTAAAATTCTATAATCTCAACAATTTCAAGTTTCCAATAAGTTCAAGATTATTTATTATATTTTCTAAGATCATATAAAATATTAACATATCCAGTTTAGATTCTAATTTTCAATGTAGGTAAATGGGTTTAGGTAATCGGTGGTATCACCTAATATATTATACACGTCTAGGCCTGTAAACGAACCGAACATTCAGTGAACCATTTGACGGGGAGTTCGTTTATGTTCTCGCTTGTTTAATAAACGAACAAAAATGATAAAAAATTTCACTTAATCAAACAAACGAACATGAACACATGTCTCGTTCGTTCATTTACGTTCATAAATGTTCGTTCGTTTATTGTCATTAAGACAACATTCAAAATATTTTTATTACTAAGCCCATCCAAATGGATTAACCATTAAAAAAATATTACTCATTAACCAAGCCATTTTGGATTTCTTACTGCACACAACAGCTGCAACATCCAACAAGCTTATGAGTTTTCTAAATAATTACCATGCTTATGTTTGGATAATTTCTTAGTTTCTTAAGCTTTTAATGTGTTTTTGTTCGTTTATGTCCATTTGTATTCGTTTACGTTTGTGGACAGTTGGTTTTATACTTTTAACGAACGAACACAAATAAGCTTATTTTCTTAATGAACGAACACAAACAAGAAAACCCCGTTCGTTTAAATGTTTGTGTTCGATCGTTTTTTCAGTTAAAGTTAGATAAACGAACATGAACATGAAAATGTCGCGTTCGTGTTCTATCTGTTTGTTTACAGACCTATCCAGTGTTGTAAAAATCGCGCTAAGGAGGAATTTTGATCTAGTCGGTCCAAAAATCGCTAGACGGTCCAAATCGTGCCTAGGTGGGCCTAGGCGGCCAGATTCCGGCGAAAACCTGAAATTTCCGGCCAAATTCCGGCGAAAACCTTTGGAGTGATTTAAAAATGAACATTTTTATAAAAATTACATATAAAAATGTGTGTATATATATAAAAAACTGAAAATTACATATAAAAATTCCAATCCGATTAATCCCGCCTAGGCCCCGATTAATCCCGCCTAGGCCTAGGCCCTAACCCACCGCCCGACTAGCGCCTAGCGATTTTTACAACACTGGACCTATCACACGCCCCAAACCCGAAAAACACCCGATACCCGTCCCAAATGTTTCCAGAATCGCGTTTTCCCATTGGATTCCGGTTTTTTGCTCAAATTAGTGATATTAACAACCGCGGGATTCTCACATTTTGTAAGGATCAGCTTTGGTGTAACCAGTTGGTTTAGATATAGGAACCAATACATATAACATCATTCAACAATAACATCAACTATAACACCACAAATTCAACGATTTTTCAAACTAAACGGAATCACCTCACGATTCACACCAAAGATCGGGCAGTGGCGACCAATCATCTCATGCCAAACTGTCCTTGATTGTAAAATTAAACGAACAAAACAACAGAAGCAAATAATATGTGTGATTTTCAGTGTTTGTGTGGATCATAATAGAGTACATACAGAGTGATATTGCCCCATTTTGCTCATCGGAACGATGTCTCCGGGCCTATAAGCTGCAGAAATTGAAATCATCGATAATAATAATGCCAACGAGATGTTAACAGTGGTGATTGTTGTGTTGAATCTGCAATTTCTTGCCATCTTCATGTTCGCACAAAAAAAACCCTAGAAATGTGCTTCGAAGCTTATATGATGGATGATATTATATTTGCAGTGTATAAACCTTTTGATAACATTACATAGCTTAAAGTTATGAAAAACTAAACACATTGTGGCTGTAGTTTAGTGGTAAGAATTCCACGTTGTGGCCGTGGAGACCTGGGCTCGAATCCCAGCAGCCACATATAATTTTTTCATCGTTTTTTGAAATCGTATATTATTAAATAGATTATATACCCATGTATTACATGAAATTGTTTAATATAAAATTGAAAGTATATTAATGTGTAAACCTATTTAAAATAATGTGTAAAATAAGAAATAACATTCTTTATTTCCTTAATTATGTAATAATTAAAATTCAAATTTTATATTATCTATTTTTTAAAAATAAAAACATTAACATAATTAATTTTTAAAATTCAAACTTACTTAAAATAGAAAAAATTATAAGATTTTAGTGAGAAAAAATATGGTGATGACATGTGGCATTCTTTGAAATAATTTATTAGAATAAGGATTGTTTCATTAGTGTTGAATTTTTATATTAAATTTGTTTTAGTTCTGATTCTTTTTTTTTTCTCTCTCTATATCTACGGGTTTATAGTTAGTTTAAGCGATTTCGGGTTAGGTTTGAGTCGAACTTAAACTAAATGATTCGTGTTCGGGTCAAGCTAGCCGGTTTACGGATTGACGCTTTAACCTGTTTGTGTTTTATTTTTATTTTTTAAATTGTGTTTTATGTTATTTTATGTCAAACTTAAAAGGTTAAAGATAAATTGACATTAAGTTTTATAATTTAAATATAGTTGTTTTAGTCATATTTGTGTTTTTAAGTTACACATTTATAAGCATAAACTATATTCAAATGAAAAAATAATATGAAAATTAGGTTATGTTCGTGCCAACTCACGAATATTTGTTACGTATAGGGTTATTCGTGTCGGGTTAGACCTATCAACAAACGGACATAACCGGTTTAACAACGTGAATTCGAATCCCGGTTCTAACAAAATTTTTAAACAAAATAGATATGAAATAAAATTTTGATTTCAATTTCATTAAAATTTATTGAAAGAAATTTTCATTCTAAACGGTCCATAAACTTTTTTAATATAACTAGATGTTGGGACCGCGCTTCGTGGCGAACAATCAATCAAAACTTGGAAATGATATTCTCGAAGTGCTAATATATATAAAACGACATTCATCAAGTTGGAAGTGCTAATATATAACGATATTCATTATTGAAAACATTACATAACTTGGTGGATGTTGAAGCAAATTCTCGTTATGGAGGATTTAGGAGTAGATGCTCCAATAACAAGGAGTTGACAGCAACATCTTAGTTCGTAAATGGAGTCGGTTTTTTCTTCTCATATCTTCGTGTTAACTGCAACCACAAGTAAAACTCGTTAGAGGGGCCCGGGATCTGTAGCTCTGAGCGCACTCCGACGCTAAAGTAAATCGAAGCCTCATAAGTGTGTGTAATAGTATAGTGAGAGCTAAAGATGGAGAGAACAACCTGCCCTTTGATGAGGATGAGCCTTCTATTTATTAGGCTTATATGAAATGGATCATGGTCCAATTAGGAGGGTAGCTCAACAACTCCCCCCCCCCCCCGTCTAGAATGATACGGTGCTAGCCACATTGTGCTAGACTTGTATCATTTGTCACATTCGTGCTATAATCCTGCAAAAAGTGTCATTACAAGCAAAGTTATAATAATACAAATGTTAGTCACGAAAGGATGCTTCGACTTAGACATTAGAATATTTTGATGGCGTTGTTCATAACATTGAGTCTGAGCTAGGTGCTCGGAGAGCTTTTGTCATACCCGCCGGTCTTTTCGATTCTGCTTGCGCTTGCGGCAAAACTTTTCCTGGCCTGTAGGTTCACTGCATATAGGGAATAGTTTGATGGCGTTGTTCATAACATTGAGTTGATTCTTGTGAGGTGTTCAAAGCATATATTGAATATGATGATTGTGAAGTGTTATATAAGAAACATGGTATATAAATAAAAGTTGTACCGAACGGTTATCCTTGAATAAGAATTATTTGATGTGAAAAGAGGGAACGTCCACAACATACCACCGCTCTGGTGATTACGACTTCGGTAACTATGATGCCATAGCATGCGAGTACTAACTTTTCTTTTTTTGTCAACAATACTAGCTTTAAAAAACTGATGGAACTAGATAGAATGTCAATAATACGATCTTTTTCTTTTTTGTCTTTTCAATTATACATAACATACTAGGTTAGAAACACGTGTATTGCACGTAGGGCTGCCAATTTCTAACACAACCTTGTTAAAACGATACGAAACGACACAGAGTTAACATGTTTTGTGTTTGCCGTTAACATGTTTCGTGTCTTAATCATGTCGAGTTGTTTAAGACACGATAAAAATCGTGTCTTAACAGGTTAACTTGTTAAGTACATGTTAATAACATGTTTATATTTTTAAATAAAAATAATAATATATTATATTTGCTTTAGACTTTTTTGGATTTTTGTTTCAAATATGTTATGGATTATGTATTAATTAAGACTTTTATGCTCGTTTGACATTATTTTATTTCACTATATATGTATTATTTATCGTGTCTTTAAACAGGTTCCTAAACATGTCTTATAGTGTTAACCTGTTACTTAACAGGTTCGTGTTCGTGTTTGAAAAAAATGACATGATTAGTTATCGTGTCGTGTTCGTGTCTGACACCACATGTATCGTATCTTATCGTTTCGTGTCTTAACAGGTCGTGTCTGACATGTTATGATACACGGGGTAAATCATTAAAAGAATACAATTGATAATACACTTATATAAAACTCATTACCAGTAAATTTAGATTTCATGTTTTAAGACTGGTTCAATAAATATGTCGCATTTTGTAGCTAAAATTAATTATTCACAACTGTTTGGATGGATGCTTTCAAAGTGATTATTGTTAGTTTAGAAACATAATTTAAGATCAGACAAAGTTTTTAACTAATAGATATGGACAATAATCAATTTTCTTACAACACTATAAAGTTCATACACTCATTTTAAATTCATTTGAGTGTATAAAAAAAGAACGAAAACAAAGATTAAATGAAAATTAATTGATGAAATTAGGGTAGTAATTTTATGAATCAAACGGATTGATTGTAAGGAGGAGAGAGAGGCGGGAAAACCCATAATCAGGTGCATAAAAGATGACAGTGTTGGGTTTAGAGCAGTGGTGATCAGTTAGATTAGTTATCAAAAACGGTTGATAAATAATTATAGATTAATAATAATTATAGATTAATAATAATTATCTAGTAATTATAAAAACACAGCGGAACGAAACCGATTCAACACAAAAATAAAAACCCGACAGGATTTGGGTTACAAAACATACGAATAGAGAATAAATTATTTAATCTAACTACAAATGAGATAGATATACCTCGGTTAATGATTAACCGGTTGAGACACCAAGGTACAATGAACTGATGCTAGATCATGAATCAACAACGCGAAATACGGGAAGCGTCGGGTTGTCCAGAACTTGCAAAAGCAGGAGCAATTCCTATTGCTAGCTCCTTCGGAATTTGCGAAGAAGAAAAACGAATTCGTTTGCTTCTTGTATGGCGACTTGCAAAAAGGAAAAAAGAAAAACAAAAGGTTTTTTTTAGTGCCTCTTGGTTAGAGGTGCACAAACCGGTTTTTTTTCGGAACCGGATCCGGTTCGGATCCGGACCGGTTCCGTCAACGTTGGTCAAGAACCGGATCCATTAGAACCGGTTCCGGATCGGATCCAGTTCCGGGTGTGGAGACTTGGAACCTATTGGGACCGGATCGGATATTTAGAACCGGACCGGATAAAAAAAACCGGTTCCACCGGTTCCGGAAAAAAAAAATTTAAAAATTAACAAAGATACACTATAAAATACATGTTTTATTTATTTTGTAGATTTTTTTAAGTTATTTAACAATAGTTCGTACAAAAAAAATACAAAAAACATAATTGAATCACAAAGCATTAATTATTTATTATGTTTTCAATATTCTTCGTCGTAGTCTTTGTAACATCGGTTTTCATTCTTCTTCGCTTGAGATACGTTGGGCTTCATCGTAAGCTTGTTCTTCGTCCGAAAGTGGAGTCGCCGCCTCATGTTCTACTTCGAATTCATGTATTTCTTGTTCAACGTCAAGCTCGCCTTCTAGTTTTGCAACATGTTGTACACGTTCGGCGGCATCCAAATGGTCATTCAAGCAAATACACATCTCCATAGATTCCGGTGTAAGCCTCGTTCTTCGAATAGAAAAAACCCTGCCACTAAGAGAAAAAGCGGATTCCGAAGCTACCGTGGAAGCTTGGACGGTTAGTAGGTCACGGGCCATTGCGGCTAGAACGGGATATTGGGATTCCCTTCCTTGCCACCAACTCAAGATATCAAAGTTTTCAAACTCTTCGGATCTTAGAGTAGAAATAAAGTCGGTTGCTTGATATCTCCCAAGCTCGCTACTTGGTGTGGTTCCACGAGCTCGTTTAGTATTTTCGTTTCTTAAAGTGTTAAATAAATTTAGCATCGGGTTCCTTGAACTACTAGAAGTTGAACCCGAACCCATTGATTCACGTATGTTTGATGGATCACCACTTCCACCATATTTGCGTAAATAATAATCAAACATATTATTAAAAACCGAATTTTGAGTGCTTGCGGAAGCGGAAGCCATGAGAGCGTTTTTTTTTGCTTAAAGTGAGCGTTTTTTTGCGTTTTGAGAGCGTTTTTGAGTTTTGAGAGCTAGAATGTTGTGGTGAACTAACACATACACCCAATACCTATTTATACTAAATTTCAATCCTTAAAAACAAAAAAAAAAACAAAAAAAACGGGCATAAAACGGCTATATAGCCGTTTTTTTTAACCCCAACGGCTAGAACCGGTTCGGAACCGGTTCCAAAATATCCGAAAAAACCGGTTCCAAAATATCCGATTTTTATTTGGTCCGTCAAAAAACCCAGAACCGGTCCCGGAACAGGCGGTTCTCAAAATATCCGGACCGGTTCTAAAAAAACCGGTTCTAGCCGGATCCGGTTTCGAATAATCCATCGAATCGGTTCCGGTTCCGGTTCTTTTGTGCACCTCTACTCTTGGTTGGCGGCTCGCAAAAAGGAAAAAGAAGAAAACAAAAGTTTTCTTTCTTTTTGTTCCTTACGGAAGGAGTAAGTGGGAACAATTATATTAGGGTTAGAGTTGTAATCTATTTATTTCTTTAAATAATAACTATAAAGCCTACTAATTATTTGTAGACCCAAAGTTCAAAATAAGATGTAAAAACTGAATCCGTTTTATTGTTTTAATAAAAGATTAAAATAATATATAATTATTATTTATAAACCAGTATAAATAATAATTTTCTTCTAACGAATATATATAAATATATATCGTCTCGCTAACAGTTCGTAATTACCAGTTACGCGGGTTAAGTGGATTTAATGTTCGTTGCCCTATGTGTAACTCTTACGGGTCACAACTCAGTTAGTAGCGTTAAATAATCGTGACTAGACATATAATTCCAACAGTCTCCCACTTGGACGTCCTTCGATTAAGTTCCTTAACGCAGACAGCCAGCGGTGTTCTAGCTACACATGGTTGCCCCTAACATGGTATGACACTTTAAAGTCATTAACCAAAACATCTTGCTATTGCAAGACAATAGACTTATGGTAATAATCGTCATTTATCTTTTTTGTATCTTTTCTGTAAAAGACATCAATTGAATCAATGAGACATAGATTAGATTCATTCTCATGTAGTGTTCAATTATTATTGTTCTCGTTTGGGTAAGGCCTTACACTTCACCAGTTTGAATCACGAGGGCGCCACGATGTCTAACTGTTACATATCATGTAAGAGTACAGAATCCCTTATTGACTACATACAGCTCCCACTGAACTTTAGATATGTTCTTAACCAATGCCTTTATGACTGACAGTTACGCGACAACGGTTGACAGTGATTAAAGAACATTCCTTGATAAACGAAAGTTTTAGTATGCATCTCAGGTCAGAGGATACTAAATGAGTATACCAATATCAAAATATCTTATGATTAAAATCCATGAAGATGATTTGAAGCGAGTTACATCCAACGTCATCCAAGATGAGGTCATTGAAATTGGAAGTCAACTATTTGAGTCCAAGTTTAGAATAGTCTTAATTCAGAGTCATTCCCACGATTCTGATCGACTACGGATAATTAAGAATACAAGATTCATGGATTAAACATATTAAAATCAAACACAATTATAAGATTCAAAGTTGCATTTAACTAGTAAATCATACTGAATTCAAAAAGTATAAATGTTTAATGTGTGTACATCAAAAATACTAAATCAAAACATATTGCTAGCAAAACTAAGACCGATAGCATTTCTGTGCTGATCATGCTTCTCCTAAGTCGGCTTAGTGAACGGGTCCGCTAGGTTTTGATCTGTGCCTACTTTGCTTATCACGATGTCCCCACGTTCCATAATTTCACGTATATAGTGGAAATTTCTGAGAATGTGCTTGGCTTTGTGATGAGATCTGGGCTCTTTGGCTTGAGCAATAGCACTTTTGTTATCACAAAATATCTCGATTGGTTTCCGAATACTTGGAACCACATCGAGGCCGTTTATGAATTTCCTCATCCAATCTTCCTTTGCAGCATCTGATACAGCTATATACTCAGATTTAGTGGTTGAATCCGCCACCACACTCTGCTTGGAGCTCTTCCAGGAGATAGCTCCTCCTTTTAGAGTGAATATGAATACTGATTGTGAGTGAGAGTCATCTCGGTCAGTTTGGAAGCTGGCATCAGTGTAACATCTTACAGTGAGCTCTTTTTCCACTCCTCCAAATATTAAGAACATGTCTTTAGTCCTTCTCAAGTACTTGAGGATGTTCTTGACCGCAGTCCAATGGGCAATGCCAGAATTTTGCTGAAAATGACTGGTCATGCTTAAAGTATACGAGACGTCGGGCCTTTACATAACATAGCATACGTGATAGAACCAATCGTCGAAGCATATGGAATTGCGTCCATACGCTTAGTCTCAATGTCCGTTGAAGGAGATTGCGATTTGTTCAACACGGTGCCTTTAGTCATAGGAACACCTCCTTTCTTGGAGTTTTCCATATGAAAGCGTGCCATGACTTTGTCTATGTATGTGCCTTGACTTAGCCCTAGAAGTCGCTTAGATCTATCCTTATAGATCCTAAAAGCTGGAATGTAAGTTGCTTCTCTAAGATCTTTCATTGCAAAACAAGTTCCCAACCAGTGTTTAACTTCGTTAAGCATAGGGATGTTGTTTCCAATGATAAATATATCATCCACATACAAGATGAGGAATGATATAGTGCTCCCACTAGCCTTTCTGTAAACACAAGGCTCATCTTCATGTTTGAGTCCATAAAAGGACTTATTCAGTTTACATACCCTATTAGGATATTTTGGATCAATAAAACCATCAAGTTGTAGCATATAGACATCTTCAGAGAGATGCCCATTAAGGAAAGCGGTTTTGACATCCATTTGTCATATCTCGTAGTCATAGTACGCTGCTATGGCAAGAAATATCCTGATCGATTTGATCATAGCAACGGTCGAGAAGGTTTCATCATAGTCAATGCCTTGAGTCTGAGTAAAACCTTTCGCAACTAGCCGTGCTTTATAGGTTTGTATATTTCCATGCATGTCGGTTTTTCTCTTGAAAATCCATTTGCTCCCTACTACCCGAGATTCGGGGGTAGCTCAACCAAGTCCCAGACTTGATTGTCACGCATAGATTGCATCTCAGCGTTCATGGCTTCTAGCCATTTTGCAGATTCTGGATCTGAAATAGCAGATTTGTAGTTAGTAGGTTCGTCATTAGACTTGGCTACTAATAGGACTTCGGTACCCTCAAGATGCCATAGGTATCTGTCTGGTTCTTTGCGACTCCTTACACTTCTGCGAATGCTTGTGTTTATGTCTGATTCATCAGCAACAATTTCTTGTTGTTTAGACGCTCCGACTTCATCAACGGTTGTTTGTGGTTCTCGAATTTCTTCAAGATCCACTATATTATATCCAGTTCCTCGTTCAAGAATTTCTTTCTCGAGGAAATGTCCCTTCCTTTTGATGGAAATAACATTTGCATCAGGATGGTAGAAATAATATCCGCTTTTGTTATAGTATCCGATGAAAACAACCTTTTCGCCTCTAGGATCAAGCTTGTCATCAGATCGTTGGTGACATATGCATCACATCCTCAAACTCTAAGGTAAGACATATTGGGTTTAGACCCATGCCATATCTCATATGGAGTCTTGTTTACCTTCTTAGTCGGTACCAGATTGACAATGCGGGCGACGGTCATAAGAGCATAACTCCAGAATGAGTGATGCAAGTTTGTTCTACACATCATCGATCGAACTATATTAAGTACGGTTCGATTTCTCCTCTCGCTCACGCCATTAAGTTGGGGTGTGCCAGGTGGAGTGGGTTGTGAAACTATTCCATGCTCCTTGAGATGATTGATGAACTTTGTGCTGAGATATTCACCACCTCGATCTGATCGAAGTGTCTTTATCATTTTACCGAGTTGGTTTTCCACTTCGTTTTGAAACTCTTTGAACTTTTCAAAAGTTTCATGCTTGTGTTTCATAAGATAGACATAAGCATATCGACTGTAATCGTTGATGAATGAAACGAAGTATCTTTCATGATTTTCTAGGCTTGGTTCTGAAAGGGCCACATACATCAGTGTGTATGAGTCCTAGGAGATCCTTGGCTCGTTCACCAATGCCGGTGAAGGATCCTTTAGTGAGTTTGTCAGCTAAGCAAGACTTGCAGTCTTCAAAGGAGTCTGTCCAGTGGATTCAAGGATCCCTTCGGATTGGAGCCTTTTCATGCGGGCCTTGCTTATGTGACCAAGTCTATAGTGCCATAAAAATATATCATTAATGCTAGATTTGATACATTTAGAAAGATTGTATATGTTATTATTAGTTTGAATATCAACCTCATAAATACCATATCGAGGTTTAGCCTCAAGATAGAAAATATCATTTAAGTAAGCAGAAATAAAAAATTCCATTAAAACGTACTTAAAACCTTGTTCAAACAATAAGGAAACTGAAATAATGTTTCGGGTTAAACGAGGTGCAAACAAACAGTTATTTAAGATAACTACAAGGCTAAAAGGACATGAAAGGTGAAATGTTCCAGTTGCAAGAACCGGTACTCTCTTCCCACCGCCAACGATGAGTTCCATGTCGCCTTGTTTCAGCTTCTTCCACTTTTCGAGCTCGTGCAATACATTAACGATATGATAAGCACATCCGGTATCAAATACCCATGTGTCGCTAGAGACAGTGAAAAGTTCAATAACATAAATAGAAATACTTGAAGAGGTGCCTTCACCATTGGCTCTCTTCGATCTCAGATTAGCTAGATATTCAGAGCAGTTACGTTTCCAGTGCCCCATCTTGTTGCATTCAAAACACTGACACTCCTCGGGAGGGGGTGTTTTTGCAACTTGCTTGTTATTGTTGGTGGTATTCTTCGCAGCAACAACAACTTGCTTCTTATTTTTGCTATTATAACCCCTTTTCTTGGTTTTGGGCTTGTTAACACCCGCAGATTTGACCATCAACTCTTGATTAGTCTCACTTGTTATGCTCATCTCGGCCGTTTCCTGCATACCGTGCTGTTCGGGCATAGTCTTCTCCCATGTGTACATATGTAAGTTCATTACGAAGTTGTCATAAGAACTAGGGAGAGAGTTCAAGATGAGGTTGGTGTCATTCAGTTTTTCATTCTCATGGAAAGACTTGAGAGAGAAGAAGGAGTGGGATTCTTTTTTCAGTAGACATCTGTTAAATAAGCAAATTAAATGTTAACTAGTATTTTGGATGTAATAAATTTTTATATTAATAACCCATGGAAAGAATAGAATAAGAATAGAGAATCTGGTTTTATCAATTAGTAATGGTGGCTGTGACACACAACATTAGTAAGTGATTTAGGCAGACTGACAATAATTTCCAATTGTGGAAAAATGCACAATTCTCGAGTATGAGGCCGCTAAGACAACTCTTGTCTATGCATTGAAACGTTTAGCCTCATCTATGCCCACTTTTAGTCTCCATACAGCTGGGGCATGTATTAGAGAGAAAAGTAATAGCCGCCCTAGTACATGTACATGTGGAAGGGTCGGATGTGTCAACGAAACCCTTGCACCTTGGAGGGATAGGTTACGCACCAAGTGCGGTGCTATGGCTCCAAACACTGGTGTTTCACGTTATGCCCCAAGTGTTCCTTATAGTAGGATGACATAGACTAAAGATTTTTAATATGGGATTTAATTTTAGTGTTTTACCGAATAAGGCCAAACACAACGAATGATAAATCATATGTGTGTTGTAAAAGCAAGTTTTACTATATATTAGATTGTGACAACGTGATGAACCCTTTCATCTCTCAGGACACTTAATTTTAAATAACCTATTAAAACTAAGTTTGTCGCAATGTAATTAACCAATTAAAAGTTAATACTTTAAATGAACTATTAAGTTATTTGTTTTGAAAATTTAAAATTAGTTTCAATTGCAAAACTTTATTTGTTATCATTTATTTTAAAAAACAAACTATTTGTTTTAATATAAAGTATCTACAAGTTATAAAAAAAAGTTTACAACTTGTTATTTATTTAATTTTAAAAATTTTGGTATTTGGTTGGTACGTTATAACATTTATAAGATAAAAAACAATCACAATAGCAAACACAAAAATATGTAAATTATATGGCGAAAGAAAAAGGGTTTGATCTTACTAGAGCCTAATAGCAAGATCAAACTAGGTCATGGGGTCACAACACACAAACAATCACAAGGATGGACTTCGTGCATGCGTCTAGCTGTTTTGTGTGACTCCCACTAAATCTAAGATCATGTCTCCATCTTCTGTTTTGTCTTCGGGTCTTTATCTTTACAATATTTATACAGAATACAAAAAAAATAAAACCCTAAGTTATTACAACTTTGAGCTATCCAAGTGGGCCAAAACATAAAAACTAACCTATTACAACTTTGAGCCATCAAATGGGCCAAAACCATAAAACCAAAAACAGAAAACAAACACAAGACAGGGTTGTAACATCCCGAAAATTCGAAAGGTTTAGGGTTCGGGTTAGTGAGTGACCCGAGCTTGTATTAAACTAACAGGGAGCAGGGTTTGTCATGCATGGGATGTTTCAACAACCTTTAACGGACTCGGTTAGCCGAAATAATGACAGTTTGGGATCATTATGCACTAAAACGAAACTCGAGGACTGGGATGTAAATAAGGGAGATTTAAATATCTTGCTAGGAGGAAACCCTAGGCCGATTGGCCTAGGTTGTGCGACGGCAGAAAGTGGGTGAGCAAGGGGAGAACCGGCGACGGTCGTGGGAGGAGACGGCGACACGGAGTGCTCCGGCTAGCATGGCTCGAGTGATGCACATAGGTAATCTTCGCTTCCTCTTTATTTTCATTTTTGTTATGTTTGAAAGGGATTGATTCAGTATGTAGCGGCCGACGGGGGGAGTAGGCGATGATCATGGTTGCGGGATTTCATAGGTGGCCGGCGACGGCTGGCGACTATGTGCGACGGTGGTAGGCGGCTAAAGGTGGAGTGATGTGAGCATTTCCGGGCTAGAGTCACGAGTTTGGTGGCAGCCGATGGAGGTGATAGCCGCTAGGGCATCCGACGCGGAGGATGGTGGTGGTGGTTGCGAATGGCGGTACGCGACAGCAATGAAGGTGGGGTGCTATGATTGGAAGTCGTAGATGACGAGACGAGGGTGGTGGCCGATAGAGATGATGACGGGGACAACGACTTATGACTGGAGTGAGTAACCATGACTTGGGTCGGCCATGAGTAGTTAGGGGGCAGCGATCGGTGTTCATGGTAGCACATGGGGTGAACCTGGATGGCGGTGACGATGGTGAGCTTGGATTGCATGATCATGCATGCACGTGTGTTTACAAGGAGACGCGGCTCGAGTTTGTACGCTTCGCGGGGCTAGGGTCCTTGCGCGTTGTGGTTAAGGTTTGCATGGTGCGCGTGGGAGCATGCATGGAGACGGTTCAGGCATTCGGTTTCAAAGCAAGTCAAAGACGGGCCATAACGAGTATTCGGGGAGATAAGGGTTCGGTGAATCGGACGGACGAGCAAACAAGTCTAGTGTCGGGATTAATTTATTTAAGCTAATTGAAGTATGTGTAGGACGTATTGTGATCATATGATCGTACGCTTGGCAGGTTCGGGATTTAAGTGAATGACGGGGTGCAGAGCAAGGATCGGGACTCAGCGTAACAAGTGAGTTTCTAATCCCCCTCTTTTAAACGTTTTACTGTTTTGGGGCTATCGTACATACTTCAAGAGGTGTTAATATAATTAATCAGGTTAAGGGTTTCGGGTTCTAACCCGATGTGCTTTTGAAATAAAATAAGTATTAAGAAATTGTAGGGTCTATGGCATGTTTATGTGAATGTGGTAACTAGGGTTACTTGCGATGAATGAGTGGTGTGTTAAGGGTTGATTAGGGGGAGTTGGGTCGTAAACTAAAACGCTTATGATTTTATGTGGGATAAATGTTGTTCTAGGGTTGTATGTGAGGTGCAGGTGTAGTTAATGAGTCGTATGTATGAGGTGTGATATTATGTGCTTTATCTTAATGTGACGTGTTTGCATCGTTGTCTATATGATATGGCAAACGGGATTTGTGATGGATGAGGTCCTTCGGGAAGTCACCAACGGTGACATTTATTTGACAGGTTAATAATAAGCTCAGGGTATGTTGAACGCCCTGACGGGGGTAGCCCTGACGAGGGTGCATTGACGAGGTATGTGTTTACGAGTATATTTATGTGGTGTTGACTTGCATGCAAACGTAGAGTTATAATTATTATGCATGTGATGATATTTATGTGATGATATTGATGTGGTAACGTTAGTGTGACGTGTAGATGTTGTTATTGCAGTATGTAGAGTTAGACTGACCGTTGAGTCAGGATTTGTGACGTGACGTGTATAAGTGTCGTGTCAGTTAATTGTGGGCGCCTTGGTTAAAGCCGGGTTTGTTAATGTCTAGAGTAGGTTGGGTTATCCAAAGGTCGAGTTAGTACGTGTTCTTTGATACGAGTGGTTGGTATGGTAAGACAAGTCTATGTCAACTAGATAGTAATGTTGTTATCATTACTATTATTAATTATTATTGGCACCGGCTGGGTCCCGGGTGGTGATCGATTGTGGGATGTCGTGGATGACAAGGGGTTAACTATTCGTTAATAAAGCGTAATAATGTTTTGTAAGGATCAGAGTGTTCAGAGTGGTTTAAACTAAGGAATATGAATTGATGGTTTTTGTCAAAGTTAAACTATTAGAACTCACTCAGCGTAGCTGAATTTGTGTGTACTTTAGATTGTTTTGCAGGTAAGCGTAGCTGACTTTGTGTGTACTTTAGATTGTTTTGCAGGTAAGCGTAGCGTTGACGTATCTTGGCTTGGAGGCGGTATTACTCGGATTGGAGTGTAGGCATTCGTAAGGTAAACATAATAACGTTAAATGGTAATAAATGAGTTTTGAAAGACTTACGTTGTAGTTTGAATTGAAATAAATGTGTTTTAAATGAAAATGACCCGTTATAAGAACCAACTGTAGGATGCCCGGGTTGGGGTCTTAAAAGGGTCGGGCCAGATTTACATATTTCTCAGAATCAAATAACTGGGCAATCCTTTTGGTCAAATAAAATAAATAAAACTTTGACCAAAAAAAAAATTTTGCCCTCAAAATAAATCTAGATCAAAAACTTTAAACAAGTTAAAGTTTGTGATCTATAACCGGTTAAAAGACCGGATTTGATTCGTATGTCGTAACCAAGACTCTGATACCACTGTTAGGTATAGATCAGTGGTGATCAGTTAGATTAGTTATCAAAAACGGTTGATAAATAATTATAGATTAATAATAATTATTTAGTAATTATAAAAACGCAGCGGAACGAAACCGATTCAACACAAAAATAAAAACCCGACATGATCTGGTTACAAAACATACGAATACATAATAAATTATTTAATCTAACTACCAATGAGATAGATATAGCTCGGTGATGTGTTTTGTGAATTAAGTATAAAAATATAAATAAATATATTTTTAAGGTGATTGATTTCACAAGATCAGGTTTTAAATTTATAAATTAAAATGATAATTGCGTTAACTTAAAACCCACACAATATGCAAGTGTACCTATCGCATCGTAATATATTTAGGCAAGAACCAAGCAACAAAACAATGTACACGGTCGAGTTCCAATACTCAACTTTTGTTATCGTTTAGTTGAATTAATTAGTAGGTGGGTTTTGTGTGCTTGTGAAGCAGAAAAGTAAATGACGGTAAAGTAAATAACATAAAAGTAAAAATGTGCGTGAAATGTGTAACAGAAATGTAACTAGCAGAATAGTAAATAGTAGGAAGGTAAATAAAGCGAAAATGATCAGATTACGAAATGTATTGCTTCGAGATTCGAATCAGTTTGGTACGTGATAATGTTAGGTTAACTAATTCAGTGGTATGACTACTACAAACTTGTGACCCGGGTCACTACTTGATCCTCGTCCTCATGACATTTGATTTGCAAATTATATTCTTTAAAAAATGGTAGTGCCTCCCGTTAGGGACAACATTTACCCTCAACCCATCGAATGGTCATCTCCGGTTTAGATAAAGACATCGGAATCAAAATGATTTATATTAAGTTAAATAGGTGATTATATTTTGCTCACCGGGAGGCGGTGTAAGAATGGGACCAAGTATAAAGACGTACCGTTCCCAACATGAGTTCTCCAATTCTTGGTCGCATAATAATCTCGTATAAAGACGTACGATCTTAGGAGTATAGACTGATGTCGTCCAGACGGTCTATAAAAACTAACTATAAAACCTAACCTAGACTCCTAAGTAATAAAAGGAAAACCTATGAACTAAACCGCACTGACAGACAAGTGGACCTATCGAGTGTAGCACAGCTTAACGGTAAACCGGATTATCGAACCCTAGAGACACTATGTAAAAATACTAGACTCTGACTCGGACTAAAGATGATTCGGTTTGGGGGTTGTCTACACTACTTATTATAACTATTGATGCAATAAACTAAGAACGAATCAAGCTACCAAGGCAAAGACTAGGGTGAAATCAAGATTAAGAAGAACACTGCCTAGGTCGGAATCCTACTCGCAAAGAACAACTTCTACCGGGTCTGGAAACTATGATGGATATGGGTTTCTAAGGATAACTGCTAAAGACAACCTAGTGGATCCCTAATCACTCTTAGGGTGTCACCAACTAAGCTACCTAAAGTGTACTAGACTCACCAGATTATTAGATCACTTCTCAAGTATTTCTAACTATGATCAAGTACCCTAATGAACGGATTACCTCCCAGTCTCACCGCCCACCATACATTCAAGGAATGCACGGGGTAATCCTAGGATAACAACTATGATTCAGACTAGCAACAATCACTAGACACCTTATACTAACGCCCTCTCAGACTGTTAACACTCGGATTCCTAATGACGAAGACTAATGTAGGTCCCCTGGTGTCTCGGATCGTTACGTGTGGGTGTGTGACTAGTCGGACCGGGTGCGGAATGCCCGTGACTAGGTGGAGAATGAAGCAACACAAAGTAAACCGACAACGAAATCACTTTCAAACTCCGTCTATTAAAAACTTGAAGGTTACAGAGAGAATATACTGAGTGCAAATGCCTGCGTACATAAATTCTGTCAACCCATTCTATTTATACTAGACCTGATCTCTGCGTACTTAACAAGTGCGCAGGGAAAATTGTTCATTTGTACTTAGCAAGTACTCAGAGTATTCTTGCGTACTTGCTAAGTACGCAAGAAGTAATTCCTGCGCACATGCTAAGTGCGTAAAATACTTAGAGAAATTATACAACAATAACATGCATTAGAAATTACAACTCGATAACTAATACATACAGACACTAACATACAAAGACTAATACATACAAGATAAGTGCAAAAGCTAAGGCACTATCCAGAGTGTCTGTCACACAAAAGTGGTTCAACAAAATCCCCCTTGACAACAGCTCTGGATTGTCTTCGGTCTTCACTGCTCCCCCACTTTAGCTTCCATCTTCTTCTTGTAGTCAAGGCAGAACTTGATCACCTTGTCGTATTTAGAAGCAAGTAACTTTGTCCACTCGTCTGTGTACATGCAGTACTTGTCAGTTAGCGCCTCCAGATCTTTCACAGAGAATTTTATGAAGTAGACTTCATCAAACACTCTGATAAGTTCCCTTGGCACTAAGCTTCCACTATCGGATCACACCTTTCCAATCACCACTGCCTCGCCCGATTTAGGATCTACGTACCAGTACCATATGTTACCGAGGATATCCTGAGATAACTTGCTCAGGGGAATCTTGGTTTCACACAGCACTGGCTTGTATACCAGTTTCTTTAAGCTTCTATTAGTCACAAGATGTCTAGCGTTCTTGTCCCTGACTCACTTGGGCACTTGAGGCTTAAACATTTCGAATTTCCCAGATCTTACCTCTCGATGTAGAACCTGCCACAAACCCATCTCTACTGTGTGATTTGAGTGACCCAACAGCTCTCGGTTTACTAGGTTCACGAGGTCGTATCTTGGCAAGGAGTTGAAAGCTTCGCTGGTTGGTTTCAAGTATTGAACCCCCCAGCTCGCTTGATTGCAAACAACTTTTTATCCTCCTCGAACTTCACAGATAAGATCATCCCTGTCGCTCGGTGTTTGTCTATGATTGAAGTCTTTTACTAGACAGGAACCGGATCCTTCGATGAACTTGTAGGCATATGTTTATCTTTCTGTGCCTCTGGATCCACATGTGTAGGGTCGGCAGGGGAGGCTTTAGTCGACTCGTCAACAGTACTAGCAGTCTCGACTGAACCTGTGTCAAGATGAGATTCAAAGGATGGAACTTCGAAGATCTCTCCATATTCAAACTCATACTCTCCTTCCCCGTCGCCCTTGGGAACTTCGATTACCACATCATCATCTTCCTCATCCCAGTCGTCACCAGAGTCGATCTCTCACTCTTCCAGATTGCAGAGAGCCTCGATTTATGATTCTTTGGAATAGTATGGCTCTAAGAATAAGATCACATCATCCGACACGTCGACAGATAGATCTTTCAGAACGTTAGCCACCGACTTTCCTTTATTGTCACATGAAGCATCACCTCTACCTTCACTCTGAGTGGACTCACCCTCAGCCATAGGCATGGCAGAAATGGGAACAATCGCCCAAGCCGACGATTTCTGGTCACTTTCGCTCGGTCCGGCTTCAGGATCCTTGTCCTGATCATCACCCTTAGTCAGATCAACTAAGTGACAAGCCTCTTCACTGCTAGGCTTAGGTGGTTGCTTCTCCAACAGTTCCTTCAACTTCTCCCCCTGAGTAGCAAGCGTCTTGGCCATATCATAGACCAATTTCACCATAGTGTCATGCTTTAACCGCTGCTTGTCATCAGCTGCCCGTTGTTTCTTCAACACGGCTACTTCATCAATCAAAGAGTTTATCTGGCCATGTTACTTGTCAGATTCTTCTCTTGATTTCTGTACCGTTTCAAGAAGACTCGCGACTTGAGTTTCTAGGGTAGTGATCCGTGTATCACGAGGATCAGGTCCCCTTGAAGTCGATGCTTTGGCTTGATGAGTTGGGAAGGTGAAGATTTAATCGAAATCAAACCCATGAGTAAAATCTAACTCATGAAATGGTTCACTGATGTGTTGAAGAGTGGTTGTGGGGATTGAGGTAGGGATTGTGGTTGTTTGAATGGTGGTAGGAGTGATGGTGACAGATTTGGTTAAAATTGGAGTTATCACCGCCACTTGGACAGATGGTACAGGGAGGGACACTATCACAGTAACCTCCTCTGTGATAGCAGTGATAGCCACATCAGGTGTTACACGTGGCATCCCCTATCGCCTGTAAAGCTGTTGTGAAGGTGAGGTAGAAGTGGAATCAGTATTCGCAGCCGTTACATGTGCTTGCCTCTGAGCACTGACTTCTACCACACGAAGGATAGCTTGTTGCGGCCTATCCCCCCGTTGCTTATTTATACTCTCACTTCTGCGTCTCTGTATAGCAGCGTCCGAATCAGAATCAGGCTCGTATTCACTGCTAGTCTCTTGTTGCTTTCTCTTGGAAGATGACTTGGTAAGGGTCACCTTCGTCAGTCTTCTTGGGTGTGCCTGGGACGGTGCATCATCAGAATCAGAGGAATCGGACTCGGTTGATTCAGAGTCGGAATCTTCAGCACCTCCAACTCCTTGTTCTTCATCTCCTTCTTCTTCAGATATTTCATCTTCAGATCCAACTTCCTCTTCTTCTTGTTGTTCATCACTGTGCTGACTGAGTTCTGGCTCAGACTCGGCACTAAACCATCTGAGGTCAGCAAGGGCCACATATGCTTCATTGATCAGGTGGACAAAGAGTGGAGTATGCTCAGGGGTAGGTTCTACACTGCCTGGCGTTAAGAACTGAGAGAAAACTCTCTTGGCCACCCATTTAACTTGAAGTCTCTCTCCAATTGCCGGTAGATTAGGTACAACATCATTAATCAACAGCTGCACGAATCGAGGGTATAATAGAAATCTAAACCTATCAGCATCATTGATCTGATCGGTGATAGACTTGTAGATATATTTTGAAAAGTTATAACCCTTGTTAAGAGAGAGGGCAACCATTGCAGCTGCCAAGTCATGCCCCATGGCATCCTTTCCCACCTTTCTAGCAGACAGACACATGATCATGACGTACGCGAAGTACCGCCACTGATCAAGTACCCACATCTTTTTGTACGAGGAGTAGTCCATGGTCCCGACATACCACATCCTTTGTCTCCAGCATCCATCAACGAAGTAGTCTGGGTAACTCACCGGATCAGTTGATAAGCCCCTAAACTGTAGCACGCGTCTGATGGTGTCTTTAGAGATAGCAATATCATGACCTGCTACAGTAGCCCTAATGACGTTTGGGGTTACTGTACAGTCATGATCAGCAGATTCCCATAATTGCTCCAGATACGGTCTTGAGACAATAGGATCAGCAGAGATGGCATAGCTGATCTTCGATCGGTTCAGGAAGTCGACGATCTCCCTATATTGAAGTGCAGCACCCTTCACTCGGGCTGTGTTAGAGCCAGTAGATTGAATTCGCTGGTAAATGCACGAGCCATCACTGCAAAAAACAAACAATAAACACAATAAGAACAAGAAGCATCATTGGAAATGAATCAAACATGACTTGATATAGAAACTACACAATGAACTGAATTTCAGACTTAGAAATTTTTCACAAGTGTCCTTCCTGCGTACTTAGCAAGTACGCTGGGGTTAGTTCTTGCGTACTTAGCAAGTACGCATGAATTACTTCTTGCGTACTTGTTAAGTGCGCAGGAACTTTCACTTAGCCAAATTTCAAATTCCAAAATTCAACAGATGTGAGGCATTGCTGTGGATTAGGGTCACCACAAGGTCTAAATACATGATTAGGACTTATGGAACCACTATCAACAGCAATGAGTTGCTAAACTCGTCAATTTTGACCTAGCCTTGGTCCGACGGTAGTCTACAATCAAACAAGGGGTCAAAAGCCAAATCAAACCCTGATACAGACAAATTAGAAGTCAATAAGCTTCGATTAGAGACTAATAACAAGTTTTAGGTCTAAATTTTCATGTAGAACAACCAAAATCGTTTAAAGTTTCATTATCAAGAACTTAAAGAATCTGTCAATAAGCGGAGATGTAACGGGTGAAATGTACTGAGATTCTCACCAAAGAGGATTAAGGAGAAGATGAAACAAAGATCGGGATGAAAAATCGTTTAGGAACACACAAAAATCTTGAGTGAAAAAGAGCAGGAGGTATTCAACAGTGAAACGTTTGAAATGAGATGAAACCCAAGTAAAATTCTAACTGATGTATATATACCCAACACAAACTGGTCATGCGTATTTGTTAAGTGCGCAGGACTTAACTCCTGCGTACTTACTAAGTACGCATGACTTAAGTCTTGCGTATTTGTTAAGTACGCAGGGTTTACCTCACGCGCACTTAATAAGTACGCAGAGACCCTTGTGTGCTCAGACTTTCAACTCAAATTATTAAGATTTCAAGTCAAATAACGAACAAGATAAACACATTCAATCAAGAGGATTCAAAGTCAATTCAAGAAGGTTAAACACAAATATTTTTGGCTTTTGTGATTAAAATTGAACTGTACACAAACTTAAAATCATTTTAATCTTTTCTAGATAGAAATATACAAGTATATACACACACACTATTTTTGTTCAAAGACACGAGCAAAGGATCATATCAGGCTAAACTATAGCAAAAACGATACAAGATAAACGTCAAAGAATATGGGATCATGTCATGGATTACAATTTATTCATACGTAATAAGCACATAAACAAGTAATTCAAGTTGGCAATATTATAAGATTTGAAACCATAAGCATCTTTGTATCACGTTCTTGTGTGTTAAGGAATTAATTTTAAGATATACAACGTGTACCCCACTGATATGCTACAAAAATGTAAATTGCACTATCTCAAGGCATCTAAGATTTCCCTAAAGATTTTCAAATTTCCAGAATGAAGTTGCATCGTTTAGCACAGAAAGAATCAAGCAGCATCCATAAGGATTATCAAGAATCATAAGATTTAGAATCGAGTGATTCAGATGTCTTGGTTTGATTAGATTTTCTTCTATGAATATCACATGATGATTCAGGGTAATAGATATGGAGTATGAGGATTTAGGTAAGGTGATCCAACTTTTATCTGGATTTGATTTCAATGAATCAGGTATGATTCAAAGGTGAATACATGCTCAACGGTTGATGTAAAGACATGTCTTGATTCAATCTCTCATTGCATACTTGTGAGTATGGGCAGTGAGATGAACCGCAGTAATTGTGCTAAAGACATAACCCGAAGCTGGGTCTCTTAAGAAAATATTTGCTAAAATCTTACATCCTTTATCTGATAATGATCTTTTTGTAATCTTTTACACACGCACACAGGCATACATGGGTTCAAATCACAGTTGTAGTCTAGGTTTAGTTTCCACACTGCTTGTGATTCAAAGACGCCTACAGCCTACTGACAATTCAAATAACTTGTAAATAAGCAGATTAAAAACACAACAATTTAAACAATCAAGTAAGAATGACGCAATAATTTCCTATATGAGCAGTTTATGGCGTTTAGATCATTACTGATGTGCTATCATTTCCTCTTTTCTCAAGATAACTTTGAAATTTTCTCCATTTTCTATTTTGTTTGGATTTGTGTAAAACATTTGAATAGTAAAAGAACTATACAGAAAACCTACAAAAGAAATATAAACTTTAACTTTCATGAATTGAATTGATTTAAGAAAAACAAGTTTTCACTCTGGATTGAACATTCCTATCAAGTTGACAAGATGTTCAAAGCGGGTTCGATCAAATGCCTTAGTGAAAAGGTCAGCAAAGTTGTCATCCGTGTGAACCTTTACAAGTTCAATGAGGTGCTTTTCAGCACAATCACGGATGAAATGATGGCGAATTTCAATATGTTTAGTTATGGAATGTTTCACCGGGTTGTTTGTGATGGACATGGTGGCATTGTTGTCAATGAACAGTGGAGTTCCAGTGAACTTTAAGCCATAGTCTCTCAATTGCTGCTGAATCCACAATATCTGGGAACAACCGCTAGCTGCAGCAATGTACTCTGCTTCACATGTTGAGACAGAAATCGTTGACTGCTTCTTACACTGCCAGGAAACCAGTCTGTCTCCCAAGAACTGACATCCACCAGAAGTTGACTTTCTATCAAGGTTACAACCGCCATAGTCTGAATCGGTATAGGCTTTGAAGTCAAATGACTGCTGCTTTGAGTACCAAAGACCCAATCTGGGTTTCCCTTTCAAGTATCTGAAAATCCTCTTGACAGCTATCATATGAGACTCCTTCGGTTGTGACTGAAACTTTGAGCACAAGCATACAGCAAACATTATGTCGGGCCTTGAAGCTGTGAGATACATAAGAGATCCGATCATCCCACGGTACAATTTGCAATCCACATCCTTTCCAACTTTGTCTGGATGCAGACCATGATTGACGCGGATAGGTGTGCCATAAGTACTGCTATCATTCATCTTGTATTTTGACAAGATGTCCTGCACATACTTAGTTTGATGCAGATAAATGCCATCCTCTCTTTGACTGACTTGCAGACCCAGGAAGAACGACAATTCACCCATGTTACTCATCTCAAACTTGGACTTCATCACCTGTTCGAATTCCCTACACATCTCTTCATTTGTAGACCCAAAGATAATGTCGTCGACGTACACTTGTACAAGAAGAATATCACCTCATGCTTTCCGAGTGAAGAGGGTTGATTCAATCTGTGTAGGTCCCGAGAGCCTCGTCGCGCAGCGGATTTACACGGACCTGTTCTGTGATTTGTGTGGGAACCAAGAAACGAGACATAGAAACACAAACAAAGATAGAAGATAATGAAACGACACGTAATCCATAACATATAAGTCATCTCGTATTACAGACTACATACCGAAGGAGCACACATCTCTCATCTAAGCTCACGGTCAAGGGGTCGGGAGAGCTCGTCCCGACCCGGACACCTCTCGACCTTGTTCCAGAGTTTCACTTACAAATGAAGACAAGTCTTCTATTTATAGGGGAAGGAACATTACCTGCGTACTTGTCTAAGTACGCAGGGTTTGGTCATGCGTACTTGACAAGTACGCAAGGCAAAAGCCTTGCGTACTTACTAAGTACGCAGGACCAAACTGGTGTGTAGGCTAAGTACTCAGGAACACCCTCCTGCGTACTAGCCATGTACACCGATACATAGAATTTAATGTATAGTTACAAAAACATGCTTCTACAAACTCCCTCTTAACTATAACATCAAATTATATCTATCACTAACACTGATAATCATCAGTTTACAAAGAATGTCCTAACACACTCCCTCTAAACTAATGACATCACGTGTCTTCTGGCGAGACTTGATCTTCTGGCATTCCACTTGAGATCTTCAAATCTTCAAACTTCAGTCTTCAGTTGCCGAGTGATGCACACGACTCCCTCAAAACTGTAGCTTTCATTGTAGACCAAACCAAGTGCTTCAATAGGAACCAACTAACCCAACACAACTCATTGTAGTTCATCCTCTCAGCAATAGCAACCTCCACCCTGACTTAGAATTCCTCCAAATCAGCTGGCATATGATAGAGAGTTTAAATTTCTAATAACCTGCATCAAACTAATCAGCTCCCATAGGAATTCCAGTAAGATAAACTTAAGTCTTCAACCAGATGTGTCCAACTCTATCCTGTATCTTCATGAGTCAACCAAATTCCCAAAGATGTTTATTTCTAATATCCCCTTTCAGTTTAAGCTCCATCTGACTAGACCAGAAACAAGGGTATGTTTCCTATCCCATCGGCCAATGATAAAAGGTTCCATCTTCAACTAATAATCCAACGGATATCCATCTTCATCTTGAATCATGCTCAGCAGTGATCACTTTATATCCAAAGTCCAACATTCTCCAATTAGATCTTCATTCCTGGTTTACACCTCCTATTCTGTATACGTTCACCGCGGTGAAGTTCCATAACTAGGTTATCTATCTGGATTCCGCCCATATCCCAAATGAGAAATCCCATCATAATTGAATCACATCAAATCTTGAACACAGGCTTGACCAATGAGCACGAAAAATATAGTTTACACAAGAAATCACGGTTGATGATACATTTATTTTTATCCCCCTCATTTCTCTGTAACTATGACCAGCTTTATCATCACTTCACTCAAATCTTCAAAAAGCACAACTAGCCAACTCCAGGATTTTATTCTTTTATTTCTTTGCAAAGATCCAAAACAGCAAATCCTTGGGTTCAAGTTGTTCCAGTATTCATCCCCTATTAAAGAAGTATCCCGGATACTCGTAGCCTACATATTTAGGTTTGAATACCTAAACAAGATGATTCTCTTTCCAAAAGACCCAAAACAGCCACATCTTCACAAATAGAACGAGACCTTTAGCCGATGACGACCCAATTGCTCCCATTAGTTCAACATTCATACCCTATTAAATAAGTATCCCGGATACTCGTAGCCTACATTTTCAGGTATGGACCCTTAAACAATGTATGACAAGTGGTATCATCCAACAAAAATCTCGTCCGTGTTTCGCCAAGCCACATCGTATATAAATTCTGGTCCGGAAAAACCAAAATTACTATCTTCTCAAGAATGGGCCGAAACACGCGTACAAATGATCACTAAAAATTTTGACCAAGAAAAGTTTTCCTGCCAAATTTTTTTTTTTTTTTGAATCCTAGATGCTAGTCCATGCGTACTTAGTAAATACGCACATAAAGGGTGTTCATGCGTATTTAGTAAATACGCAAAGCGAAGTGCTCATACGTATTTGATAAGTTCGCAAAGCCAAAATGCCCATGCGTACATGCTATGTACGCAGAGTCAAATACTCATGCGTACTTAACAAGTACGCAGGACAACTTCTCTTGCGTATTTAGTAAGTACGCAGGACAAAACCCATGCGTACTTAGTAAGTACGCAGAAAAGCTGAATTTGCGTACTTATCAAAAAGTAACATCATTCTTGATGGATCTTGAGGAGAATGCTTGAAAAGTGATGGATCTGAGAAATTGATGCTTCCAAAAGCTTAGAAAACATCATCTAGCAAATCCTTAGCCCTCCAAACACCAAATGAAGTGATAACAAACTTAGATTTGAGGATTTTTGGAAGAAAAAGTAGCGAACTTTTATAACTCAGATCTGCTCAAAAACCCTAAAACCCGAAACTGGAACATAAATCAACGAACACCAAGGCTCTGATACCACTTGTAGGTCCTGGGAGTCTCGTCACACAGCGGATTTACATGGATATGTTCTATGATTTGTGTGGGAACCAAGAAACGAGACAGGGAAACACGAATAAAGACAGAAGATAATGAAACGACATGTAATCCATAACATAAAAGTCATCCCATATTACAGACTACATATCGAAGGAACACACATCTCTCATCTAAGCTCATGGTCCAGGGGTCGGGAGAGCTCGTTCCGACCCGGACACCTCTCGACCTTGTTCCAGAGTTCCACCTACAAATGAAGACAAGTCTTCTATTTATAGGGGAAGGAACATTACCTGCATACTTGTCTAAGTACGCAGCGTTTGGTCATGCGTACTTGACAAGTGCGCAAGGCAAAAGCCTTGCGTACTTACTAAGTACACAGGACCAAACTGGTGTGCAGGCTAAGTACTCAGGGACACCCTCCTGCGTACTAGCCACGTACACCGATACATAGAATTTAATCTATAGTTACAAAAAAATGCTTCTACAATCTGTCCACGGTCGAAACCATTTGACAGTAGATGTTTTGATAAGGTCTCATACCATGCCCGATGTGGTTGATGAAGACCATAAAGTGCTTTATCGAGCTTATACACTTTATTGATATCATGCAGATCTTCAATGCCGGGAGGTTGAGTGACATAGACCTCTTCATGAACTTTTACATACAAGAAAGCACTCTTCACATCAAGTTGATAGACCCTGAAGCCGACATAGGAGGCATAAGCCACAAACAGTCGAATGGACTCAAGTCTAGCAACTGGGGCATATACTTCTGTGTAATCCAGGCACTCTTGTTGATAAAAACCCTGAACCACCAACCTTGCTTTATTCTTCACTACAACATGACGATCATCCGTCTTGCACTTGAACACCCATCTGGTTCCAATTGGTTGTACACCTCTTGGCAAGTCAACCAAATCCCACACATGCAACTTTTGGAATTGAGACAGTTCTTCTTGCATTGCCTCAATCCAGCAGTTGTCAGCGAGAGCCTCCTTCACATTCTTCGGCTCTAACTGGGACACGAATATAGCATGCAGACATGTTTCCATGACACCAGTGTCAAGTATCTCAGAGTACAAACTAGTGTTCTCAGCAATGGTTCTATGACGAGTTTGAACACCGGCATGAGGATCACCAATAACGTTGTCAATTGGATGATTCTTATGCACCCTCGTCTCTAGTACATTTGGTTCCTGAGTTTCTAAATCGAGGTTCATGCTCAACTCCCCCATATCATGTGTTCCAGAAGAAGAAGATTCAATATTGATTGGAGCAGCTGGAGCTTCATTTCCTACATGAGTGTTAGAATTAGCTTGAGCGTCATTTTCGTCAACATGCACACCTTCAATGTTATCACTGTCATGAGTTCCAGATGCAGATGCAACATTGGAATCGGGAGTTACAATCGGTACAGTAGCACGGGTTGAGAAACTGGAGTCATCACCGCCACCAAATAACCCATACACATTAGCGGAATCATCGGCAGACAAATCAGGAAGGTTGAAAGATTTGAATAGCGCATCATAATAAAACCCCAAGCTGGACCAATTGGTTCTGGTGGGATGCTGTGTTTACTACAATCCACTTCAAACCATTCCTCGACAGTACGACTTCCTATATTGTACACTCTCTTGCAAGGCGAGTTGGCAACATATCCTAAGAAGATGTCTTCCACTGCTTTTACATGAAACTTAGACTTACGGTCTTTGTATTGTAGCAATAAGGAACAGGGACTACCAAAAGGAACTAGATAGTCAAGATTGGGAGGTCGATTGTTGATCAACTCATAGCAAGTCTTGTTGTGCCTCTTCACAACCAGAACTCGGTTCAAGACATGACAAGCTGTATTAACTGCTTCTGCCCAGAAAATGACAGGAAGCTTAGCATCTGACAGCATTGTCCTTGCAGTCTCAATCAAGGTTCTGTTCTTCTGTTCTGCGACTCCATTTTGCTGAGGTGTGTACGGGGCACTAAATTCGTGACGGATCCCCTTCTTGAGACAGAAAAGTTCCATCAAATTATTCTTGAATTTAGTTCCGTTATCACTCCTTATTCTTCTAACCTTCAACTTGCAAAGAGATTCTAAGCTCAGGATCAGGTATTGAAGAATGTCATCAGTTTCGTCCGTTGTACCTAAAAAATGCACCCAAGAAAAACGTGAGAAATCATCAGTTACAACCAGATAGTATGAATTACCTCCAATACTCCTAATACTTATGGGGCCAAACAGATCCATATGCAATAGCTCCAAAGGGGTATCGATGGAGTTTTAGAGCTTGGGCTTGTGAGACTTTCGTTGTTGTTTGCCCTTTTTACAAGGCATACAGTCATCTGCAACGGTAAATCTCAGCTTAGGAACACCGGTTACCAAACCGTTTCGAACAAGATGATTCATTTTTCGATAAGAAATGTGTCCGAGTTTCCTATGCCACAAAATAGAGTCAAGCTTCGTCGCTTTGGTAAGCAAACAAGTAGAAACAGATGATGTGGTTTTCACCACGCTCATGTCGATCTGATAGGTGTCATTTTTCCTTGGCGCTCGCATCAGAATCCAGTCTTCAGGAACCTCAAAACCAGGTTTGAGAATCATGCATTCAGTCTTGTCAAACATAACCGAGTACTATTTGTCACACATCTGGGAGACACTTAACAGGTTATGCTTCAGCTGCTCGCAGTAGTTGACATTGTCGAAGCTGACACAACCATTTGAAACCACGCCTTGACACGTGATACTACCGCCTTTCTCTCCAGCAAAGGCCACATAGCCGCCTTTAAATGGTTTCATATCTTGAAGCAGGTCCATGTTGCCTGTCATGTGCCGAGAGCATCCACTATCTACATACCAACGATTAGAGATAGTACCCTTCGAATGTCCCTGCACAAGTCACAAGAAATTAATTAGATTTGGAGACCCATGCCATAGTGGTCTTGGGTCGTCTGTTTTTTCAAAATAAACAACCTCAATTAATTCACAGTCGTGACTGTCAAAAATGGATGAATCTTTAAAAGATTTGGGACCAGGAGACTGAGAACTTTTAGATTTGTTATTCCAGGACCTCTTCTTATTCTTAACTGGAATAGTAGACTTAGATTCAACAGCAGCAGGTGAACTAATGGAAACTTCACCTGATTGAATTCCAGCCAGTTGTTCCAGCTTTCTCAATCTCTTGTTCCTTCTTCTCCTCTGTGGCTTAGAGAGTTTCACCACAGGTTTCTCACCGGTTGGTGCACTACCAGAGGTAGATGCACAAGGTTTAGCAGGTAGCTTTCCCTTTTTTGAAACAGATGGTTTAGCCTCAGATGTGATATTTGGCTTTACCATAGGTGTTACCGGTGGTTTCACCACATTTGCTTTTTGACTTTTGGAATGCTTCACTAGTGGTGACTTAGGGATAACAGTCGGTTGTGAAACAATTGTCCGTTTCCCTTGGTTCTTAGCAGGACAGTTCACAAGAATGTGACCAACCATACCACAGTTAAAGCAAGTTCTCTTTTCTTTGTAAGTCCTCCTGTAAGGCTCATTAGATTTGGCATTAGATGAATCAGCCTGATGAGCAGGAGAAGTTGTTTGGTGAACAGTAGTTTGACCCGATGATGATTGGTTTTTGAGAATATAATATTTTTGCAAATTTTCTTGATAACCAAGCCCAAAATGAGCTGAAAAAGCTTCTTTCTTAACTTGATTAATGTTTTTATATCCCCCATAAAGCATCACTTTTAATTTTTTATTTTATTCAATGATATCGGGTTCAGTCAAAATACAATTATCACTATTAGTGATAATGTTTTTCTTAACTTTCTGTTCACCTAGCAACTCCTCAGAGACTACTCCTTCAGGGCAGGTGTTCTCAGACCCATCATCAGAAGCAGTAAAGAACTCTTCATTAGATGCAGAGTTAGCCTTACATGAGGAATCATCCTAGTTAGAGGAATCATCCTGACTTGAGGACTCATCAAGGCAAGACAAATCAATGTCAATTAAGCCGTTGACAAATTTCCCGCTTACTGGTGGAGGAATGACATTAGTACCCAGCCCTAAGCCATTCATTTGTCTCACTACAGACTCGTAGTGTTCCACCACAAAACGCGAACTTTTCAACTTCTCAATATTACTTTTCAGCTGTAAGACCTCATTCTGCAGCTTGGTAATTTCATTATTTCTCTTTTCTAACCCCTTGTATGCAACATTCAAATGAAACTGTTGTTCGCTGATTTTAAGTGAAAAATCACGTTTTTCTTTCTTTAAAGTTTCGAATTGAATATTTGTAACGTTTTTCATTTTCCTTGTAGCTTAACGCTGTAATACGAAGGGGTTCGACCTTGTCCTGAAGCTTAGAATTTTCTTCTTTCAAACCAAGACATTTGGAACATGAAATAACAGCAAAAGAATTAGAGTCTACCTCAGTTGACGAACTTGATGCTTCCCCAATAGCCATGAGGGAAAAGGCAGTTGTAGACTCCTCTAGGTCAGCTACAGACGCTTCCCGTTCTTCTGTTTCCATCATCTCAGCCATTAGCCCAACCTGTGTTTGTGCAATAAGGGCATCATCCAAATGAACACTTGTAGGTCCCCGGGTGTCTTATATGTTAGTGTCTGTATGTATCAGTTATCGAGTTGTAATTTCTAATGCATGTTATTGTTGTATAATTTCTCTAAGTGTTTTGCGCACTTATCATGTGCGCAGGAATTACTTCCTGCGTACTTAGCAAGTACGCAAGAATACTCTGCGTACTTGCTAAGTACGCATGAACAATTTGCCCTGCGCACTTGCTAAGTGCGCCGAGATCAGGTCTAGTATAAATAGAATATGTTGACAAAATTTATGTACGCAGGAATTTGCACTCGGTATATTCTCTCTGTAACCTTCAATTTTTTAATAGACGGAGTTTGAAAGTGATTTCGTTGTCGGTTTACTTTTTGTTGCTTGATTCTCCACCTAGTCATAGGCATTCCGCACCCGGTCCGACTAGTCACACACCCACACGTAACGATCCGAGACACCCGGGGACCTACAACTAACCGACTAAGTCTCACCTCTCGGCTATTGACTACGTCTAGCAAACCACCGAAATCACAAACCCTAAGATCTATGACCTAGATACGCTAATCAAACTGGCAGACAACCACAATTAACGCAAGGAATTAAAATCACTCACACAATCAGATTCAAACATGCTTATACATCATAATTATCAAACTAGGATCTTTACAAAATCATAAATCCATCAAACGAAACCAAAACCAGTAAAAATCCGAAATTTAACAAGCAATCATCACGTGACCTAAGCAGTATTAATGTTTTAGCCTAGGATCATGCTCAAAACAACTAGAACAGAAGTATCAAACACAAACATAGTCATCAACCTCAGAAGCAATTAATAAAAATCGAATCATGAAAACCTAGAATGTTCAATTGACAAACCCGGAATCCAAAAGCACGAAACTTTCACTTGATTTCTCTTCCAGACTCTCAAAATCGCCTCTGGACTCCCCTTAGACGGCAAGAATACGAACTCCCTTTGATAATGGGATTACAAAACTATTAAATTACAAATTAGGGTTTTTTCTCAGAAATTCCATCTCTCGCGTACCGCGAGGGACAAAACAGTCGGGCCCGGTTCCTGATATCTTCGCGTACCGCGAGAGATGTGCCTCGGGTCTTCGCGTACCGCGAAGAATGCAATTTTCCCATTTTTTTCACTTTTGAACTTCGGGCTTGTTTCTTATGCTCGGTTTCTTCGGATTTTCACTTGCAATTTCCACGAGCACCTGAGAACATGACAAAGACTCAGTACGAAACAAAAACGACTCAAAACAAATATAAAACTAAGTAAATTGACACGAAAACAAAGGAATAAAGATGTGTGTTTTGCACAACATCATAGACCAAGCCTTAGCTTATCAATCTTTGCTCATATAAAGACGTACGAGTTTTAAAGGAAGTTTGATTACAAAGGGTTTTACTATCATACTCATTAAAATCAAGACACTCACAAATATAAAGACAGATTTAGACAATAATAAAAGCCCATCAAAAGATGGTTTTTAAGGACGAATTAGTTAAAGACATAAAAATACCACTTCATTAATAGGTTAAACATTAACATGCGCCAAACATAATCTTCACCCTAGCAATACAAAGAAGTTTTAGCCACGAATGGCCATAACAACTAGCGTAATGAGTGTAATTTTTATGTCTAGGGTGAAGATGATGTGAAACAAGGAGGAAGAGCCCCTCTACTCTCTACTCTTTACTCTAACTACGAGAATGCTCTCTTCTTGAGTGTAATTTTGCTCTGAATTGGTGTGTAGAATGAAGAACCCAAGCCTCCTATTTATAGGCCTCAAAATATGCAATGCACGGCCGTGCAATGGGATGCACGGCCGTGCAAAGGCCCAGGGAATCAAACAGGGTACAGAGGATACGGTACCTGGTCGTGGGGAGCAGAGAAGGGCAATGAACGACCGTGCATTCCACCAGTTTCTCCCAGCTTTGTCTTGTAGCTTCTTGTTGACTATTGTTTACCAATTTTGACTTCTTGGGGGTCAATGCTCCAGGAATAGACCTTCTAGAAGCTTGAATTCTTGGTGTTCTTGATAGGATTTAGCTTGATTTGTATTTTTAACACCGAATAACCTACAATTATAAAATATTTGTGTTTTAAGCATAAATTGCAAGGTTATTATTCAACTTACTACCATAATGTGGGATTATTATGTATGTAAAATATGTATAAATGGTGACACATCATAACACCCCACACTTAAACTGTGCTTGTCCTCAAGCAAACTCATGCATGATCAAACCCATAACTAAAAACTTTACAAAGGTAATGGAATTTCAACTAGTGTTGAGACTCCGGGATAACTCTTGAGCTGCTTATTCTATTTTTGTGTTTTTCTTGTTTTAAGATGATGGAATCCATGACAAGCCTACTAGAATGTTGATTATGCAAAAACTCCTCACTACTCACAATGTTCACTCAACTCTAGGGTTATATATATGATAATGTAAGCTAAGTGGAACACTCGAGTTCGAATTGAATTATGCAATGGTCATAAGCGTGTATGAAAATCAAGTCTCCACCAACTAACTAAGTAGTATGCATGAATCAAGAGGACTTTAAAGGGTTGTAATGTGGCTAAAGTAAAAATAAAGGTGAAAATGAAAATCTTTTTGGATTTTTAGGGGTTTTAAAGGGGTTTGAAGGGCTGCAACTATTGCGAAACACTCGGCTACGGCCCCATGGCTTAAAATGGAAAGTACTAAAAGGTCTCTCTACAGTCATCAGATCATGAGGGTATAACTAATCTGAGGGCTCGTTTATAGTCAGATTGCCAATACCAAGATCTCTCATCAGGTTCAACTCATTCCTTATTGCGTAATAAACATTGCTGCCTTTTCGTATGGTTCTTTCGGCTCGTAGCCTAACAGCGCCTACTTCGATAAGATGTGTATACTCATTTTGGGAGTCAGTCTGATTCTTGCTACACTTTCCATCGTGGATCCAGTTGCAACATTTTCTACATCTATCGTATCTTTTGACTCTTCTTTTGGCGTCACTTTTTGACAAGCCGCAGAATGGTGGCATTTGTTCTTGCTTGCGCCACCATTTTCTTACGTCACTGGTTGCTTGAAAAATCTTTTCTCGGAGTTCGGTTGGTAATTCAGGCTTTGCGAAATGAAGACAGGAAAGCAGATTGAAATCGAAAGAATGCATGTCCAGTTCTTTAAGGTCTCCCGGTAAAAGACCAACTTCTATTTTTTTTTTGTTTTTTTTACAAGACAACTTCTTCAGTACTCCTCTTTCCTCAATTTCCTTAAAATAATATTTCTTTGAATTTCCTGCAGATCGTTCGGATTTTTCCTAATTCATCCACCATTTGTATATTCCAATTCTTCTGAGTAGGACGGGTTCTTTCCAAAGTCGTCCCGATGATAATGAACTTGCAATGATAACATAAGATAACTTTCCCATTTTGAAGACAGTTAGCCAATAACCGATGTTTGCGAAAAGCTGGTTGGGTGATAAGTATGGTTTTAGAAAAGAAAAGGCTAAGGCTCATAGGGTTATCTAGGCGGATAATATTTTTGTGGTTTTCGGATAATAAGGGTAATAAAGTCCTAGGTGCCTTAATCATTTTCATACTTCCACTAGTTCATGGTTTTGATATGTATAATTCACACAAGTTCTAATTATGCATAGAATTCAATTGAATAAACACTCAACATACCAAACGAAATACCGATTGTTACGGTTAACATGTTGAGAAATCAAAAGATATAAAAGAATGAATAAAAAGCAAGTTTTCTGATTATGATTCCATTGCATAATTCTTTTTCGGGACGAAAAAGGTCAAGTGTGGGGATGTGATGTGAGGTTAAATATCTCGTGTATAAGAGTTTAAGTTTATAGTTTTAAGCGTTTAGCTTTGTATATCGAGTCTGTTTTAAGTGCATTTGCTGTTTATGAGTGCTACAGGTTTAATGTGCTAAGTGGACGGGAGAAAACGAGCTTAAAATCACGAGGATAGTAGCATACACGGGCCCCGGAGAAGTCCAAGTGAAGAAAAGTCAAAATTATGGAAATCAAGATCTTCGCGCCACGCGAAGATCAGGGACGAAAAGTTTGCAACACGCAAGGGCCAGTAAAAGCCCACCCGACTAATTTGTTCTTCGCGCCACGCGAAGAACAACCATCCTAAGTTCGTGACAAGCGAAGAAGTCGCTTACGGCTCTTTTTGAGATAAATCCAATTATAAGCCATTAGGGATCCATAGTCGAATTAACTTGTCATTCTACGATCCAGAGCTTCCCTAAGGTGATTTCCAGAGATAAAGTTTCAATCTTTACTAGTTTTTGATACTAGATTAAGTGATACCAATTGTTGAAGAATCGATGACGATGTCGATAAGCGGCTAATCTCGTCATTTCCGGGTGTAGGATATGCTTTTAAGTGATATACCTAGGTTCATATTTGATTTGGTCTAGTATTCTTGTAATCGTTTGATTGTTTGAGTTCTAGGATTAATTAGATCGATTTAACACATTTAGTTTAAGGATTTATCGTATGCATCAGTTTTTCGGTCATCTATCGTGAACCATTGTGTATCTATAATTAGTATTCTGAATTGGTAATTAACTATTGGGTAATTAACTTGTGTCAAACATCCGGTTTTACAATCGTTGTTCAATATAGTCGTTATTTGAATGTTGATTATTTATCAATCCGATTAATGAGTTATGTCTATGTAACTTCCAATAAGTACAAACCAGTAATCACCGAACGTGCAATCTGAACCCGGAAGCGATCCGTTTTCTCCTAATAGTTTTTACAAAGTTTTAAAGTTTGTTGCTTTTTAATCTGAATCTAAATAGTTTTCATAATTAAACACTTTCCACCAATTCCCTGTGGATACGATACCCTACTCAATTATACTATAGTTTAAGGTAGCTAGGGATTATAATAATTGTTTTTTATTGACCTTGACAACGCGACCAAAATGGTGTCGTTGCCGGAGAATACGTGCGCTTAGTGTTTTAGTTTAAATTATTTTGTTCGGAGCTACTAATATTTTGTTTCTTTGTGCAGATCACATGTTTATGCATACTCGTAATTCAGGAAGGAAGTCACCATTTTTGTTTGATCCAGAAATAGAACAGGTCGCTAGAGTCAATCGAAAAATACAAAACCAAGTCCAAATCATCTTGGAGAAACTTGACAGCCCGAGAATGTCACAAAATCAACCACCAAACCCAGATCCAAACCAAGGTGGGGGACCAGTCCCACCTTTTCCAGATCTCTTATTCCCTAATCAACCACCACCAAATCAACAACCACCAGAATAACCACCACCTCAACCACAGAATCAACCACCACCACCACAATTCCATAATAACCAACCATATAACAGCCACCCAAGTTACTTAGAGTTTAAGGAATATGGGCATTTGTCAACAGGACACAGTTACGGGCTAGAACACGGTTCTCAGCATGAGAACTGGGATGAAGATGAAGCATGGTATGACCTAAACCACCACCCCAGAAATCAAGAAGTAAATAGGGTGAACAATTAGATACCACCACCAAGGGCTGACTATGAGTATCAACCGAGAAATTAAGGTAATTTTGACCAAGAGAACACGTACAGGCAACCTCAAGTGAACATACCTAATTATCAAGAGGAACCGCCTAGGAACAGAAACGTGCCAAGGCATGAACAGGGGGTAGACAGTCACTTCCGCCCTGCACTAGCCCTAAATGCTTCCCCCGTGATTCCACCAGTTCATAGGGGGAACGCATTTGAGATCAGACCGGGGTGTTTAGGGATCCTCCCACACTTCTTTGGGAGAACTAATGAGGAGCCCTATACACATTTATCATAGTATGAGGCCACTTGTGGAACCATCGGTGGTCAGGGGTTTACTACAAATGAGGTGAAGTTGGTACTCTTTCAATTTTCACTAAAGGACCGTGCTAAACAATGGTTCCTTTCTCTACCGTCTGCTAGTATAGCTACTTGGGCAGAGCTTCATCAACAGTTTTTAGATGAGTACTTCCCGCCACACAAGACTAATAAGGCCAGAGCTATAATCAGATATTTCAGACAACAGTCGGGGGAGCCATTCTATGAAGCTTTCAAGAGGTTTAAGGAATTACTAAGGAATTGCCCACATCATGGTATTGAGAAATGGGAATTGATTCAGGCATTCTATGATGGACTTCTTCCTGAGGATGTCAGAGATGTTAACTCCACGAGTAACAGATCATTCTTCTATAACCATGTGGACGAGGATTGGGACATACTTGAGAGGATGGCGGTGATATCCAAAAGACAATCTAATGCAAGCAGAAGGGGAAAGTCAACTTCATCTGTGAAGTCGGTTGATTATGAGATGCAGAAGCGGTTGGATGCCATGGAAATTCAAATGGCACGTCTTGGTAAGCCAAGCGGTAAAGAGGTGGAAAATGTGAATCACTCTTATCTGGTGTGTGACGGATGTGAAGAGTTGGGGCATGTGTTAGCAAACTGCCCAAGAGAACAAGGAAAGGCTGAAGAGGAGAACCAACTTGGAGGAGACAAGGCCATTGCTACCCATATCATCCAGGACTCAGAAATCACCCAAACCTAAGGTATGGTAATGCATCTAATCAAATGAATCCTAACTTTAAGGGTGCTAATGTGCAGGTTGGAGGACAACCACAACAACAACAATACCAAAACCGCCAACAAGGGTATAATAAAGGCTGATACCAGAGGAACAAGGGGGGCCAACAAAGTTATCCAAGGAACTATCAAAGGGGCTATTAACAGCAAGATTAATAGAGTAGTAATCAAGTGGGTGCCCAGTTTAATGTCCTCATGGGTGCTATTAAAGAGCTGAAGAAGGATAATGAGGTTTGGGATAAGACAGTGAATGCTCTATTGAAGCAAGTGGGTCAATCGGCTGAAGATTTGACAAGAAGAGAACCGGGCAAATCGCCAAGTAACACTCAGACCAACCCGCAACATCAAGGGTCAAGTTCAAGTAAAGCATATGTCGGCGCGGTAAGTATAGAACATGACAGTGAGGAGAATTATTCGGAGGAGGAAAACGAGCAAGAGGAACCTCTTATCCAGATTGAGGTTGGGGGAATAAAGGTCAACCAGACACTCTTGGATTATGGGCCAACTCTCAGCATTCTCCCAGGAACTTATATGATCAGTCAGACTTAGGACCTCTCCAGCAAGTTGACACCACTGTGGTGTTAGCCGATTTAACATGGAAGCGTTCACGGGGGATGCTGAGAGGAGTAGCTGTGAAAGTCGGGGATTTCTACAATCCTGAAGATTTCTTGGTACTTGACTATGCACCGAATCAGAAGAAAGAGAAATAAATAGTCTTGCTTGGATGACCATTCTTGGCGACTGCCAATACTCAGATCAATTGTCGGAACAACACAAGGAGTATGACATTCGGAAACCGTGAGTTTTAGATATGCTTACAAATTCATTTACTTATTTTCTAAAGTTAAATCTGCTAAAACAAGTATGACTAACAAGTGTCCACCTAAATCCAAAATGGATGAGGGTGGCACAAATGAGAAAGGTTTGAATGCTGACAGGTATGCGCTGAATGATGAGAGAGAATTAGTGGATGCAGCATCAACCAAGTGTGGGGAAGTTGTAGTGCAAGTGAGAACACCACCATGGAACCAGCCGAAAAAGAGTGAAAGTAATCATCACAACACAAAATCAAGGTTATCAGCAAGATCAATGAAACCTCCAGAGTTCAGGAGGCAATCAAATGAGACTGATGAATCTGAGGTAATGAAAGATGTAGAAGAATATGGTGATGTGGAACATATGCAGAAAGACAGTTGAATGGTCAATATTATCACCGGGTAGGTACATCATTTGAAAGGGAATTTGCATTCCGACCACCATAACCCGAGTAAGGTACACCGCGTCTGGCTGAAGACGTTAAACTTAGCGCTCTTAGGAGGCAACCTAAGCTTTACTTTCATTTTCTAGATTAAATGAACATTGTGGGTGTGTTCTCTAGAAACCCTCACGAGACTAAACTCGTCCAATCGGGCTACCGAGGGCTTTAAATGCCTTGATGCATACGCTAAATGCATCCGTGATTCCTACGAAAGTGAGTTAAGTTTTATTTCGTTTTTGTGATTTAAATATGGGAAAAGCCCAAGTGTGGGGACATTCTGGGAACGCTGAGGCTGATACTAATGCAATGGGGGCCATGCATCATTCTTTGGGGGGTAGGATACCGTGTGTAGAGTTTGTAGAGTCTCGAGTCTTCATTTTTAGCGTTTTCGGTAAGTTTTCGCGTGTTTTTAAACTTTTCCCGGAGATTTGGGGCCACACGAGCATTACAAACCATCACAAATCTCGTTTCAGGTACATACGAACTTAATTGGAGAGTTAGAATGAATTTTGAAAAGGTTGAAAATTTTGAGTTGAAAATCTCAAAAAAATTTCTAAGGCAAAAATTGAAAAAATTTCTAATCTTTCTGTGAAGAAAGCTCTTTCATGCCACGCGAACTTCCAAGACAAGCTCTTTCGTGCCACGCGAACTTCCAAGACAAGTTCTTCGCGACACGCGAAGAACAAAAGTAATACCCGGATGAATTTTTGTCCCTCGCGACACGCGAGGGATTGGCCTTGGATCTTCGCGACACGCGAAGACCTAAATTAGGGTTTTTAATTTTAATTTTATTTTTCTATTTTTTGTTCGTTGAGCCGTTCGAGTCCGTCGGGTCTTTTTATTTTTCTTTGAGTCATTCTATTGAGTCGATATGATGCTTGTGGGTTTGTTCCGAGCTTATTTTGCAGGTTTTGATTTAAATTTCACGTACTCAATCTCTATTCGGGGGACGATAGTCCGACTTTTGCTTGAGTCATTTGTACAAGGCAACCCGCTTGTATCCGTGGAGCACGATCGCGAATGAAATGCTATACGATCGTCTTTCCAGCTAAGTTTTAATTTTTGTATTTTTATTTTTCGTTTTTGAGTCGCTCTTCCTACATTGAGGATAATGTCGTGTTTAAGTGTTGGGAGGGGAGACCTAGTCCAGGTTTAGTTGAGTCTTTTATTTTGAGTCGTAAAAACACATAAAAGTTTAAAGTTTTTTGAAAAATGTCTTTGGATTAGAGTTTTGCAATTAAATGGAAAATGATAGTACAATCGGGAATTTGCGTGTGGAATTTAAATAAATAATAATGATGATCAAACATGTCTAACTTGTAACGTTTAGGTAGGCCCAACCGTCTTAAGAGCTTAAATATCCTGATAGTGTATATAGGTTTAAATGAATAATTAATTCAAGATATCTTGTGGGTTCTCATCTTAGGGGTGACGGTAAGGTCGAAACTATCAATATAGGGTGATAGGTACCATTATAAACAAAAATTTATAATTTTTTAAAATTATTTAGTACACTGCTTTCTTTTTATGAGAATAAATCCGAAAGTTGGTGGCGCCCACATTCCATAATCCATCAATTGAATGAGTTTAATTAATTAAAATTGAGATCTTAGGTTTTGCCTACGTCTTACCCTCCGGGATAGTGACTTGATTGATACACCCATGGGCGGGGCTTAAATGATCAATAATTTGGATGACTAAGTTAGGTTCACGTGTTTCCCTTCGGGATTGTGACTTGAAGGATACACCCATTTTCTCACTAACAGTTCATAATTATCAGTTAAGCAGGTTAAGTGGATTTAATGTTCGTTGCCCTAGGTGTAACTCTTACGGGTCACAACTCAGTTAGTAGTGTTAAATAATCGTGACCGAACATATAATTCTAACAAACAAGTGACATAATAATTAGTGATTAATTAAAATAAGAATCCTCACTTGATTACAAAATTAACGTCTCATTTTAGCCAATTATTTGCATTGATAAAGGTCCAGATCTTATTAGCACTAGGGGTGTTCAAAAAAATCCGAATCCGAAACCGAACCCGAATTATCCGAAAATCCGAATCCGAATTATCCGAAAATTCGGATATCTGAAATTTCGGATATCCGAAATTCGGATATCCGAAATTCGGATATCCGAATTTTCGGATTCGGATAGTGATTTTCGGATATTTCGGATAGTTCGGATATCCGAATATCCGAAATATTATATTTATATATTTTTTTAATTGTTTTTATTATTTAAAAATAAGAAAATTTGAATCAAAACCTGATATATTATATTTATATATTTTTATATGTATATTTTCTAATGTTTTTTAAGGTTTTTAATTGTTTTTGTAATTTAAAAATATTATTTTTATATATTTTTTTATTTTTTTTTATATTTTCAGATATCCGTTTCACTATCCGAATCCGTATCCGAATTTTCGGATATCCGAAATTCGGATATCCGAAATTTCGGATTCGGATAGTGAAATCCACTATCCGAAAATTTCGGATATCCGAATTTTCGGATATCCGACTTTGAACACCCCTAATTAGCACCATTCTAAAAAAACCGACTTTGGATTTAAATAAATTATATTGTTAAAAAGTTAAAAGTAGTCCCTAGCATATTGGCCCACCGTGCCCCTTTCATCCATGTACACTCGAGGAGGTTTCATGAAGAGCGGCTAAGAAGACATCCAAAATAAAGAGACTACAATTTGGGAGGTGGATATGGCTAAAATCTAGTTTGCCTTTTTAGTGGTTTTGTATGGTTTACTTACTTTTTGTTTGGCAAAATATTGTCGGACAATTACGCCCGAGTGATGACATTTGACGATACTACTAACGAGGTAAGATTTAAAATGTTACAATTTGAGCAACGATTATGATAATTGGATATATTAAATGTTAAGATAGTTTATTACACGAATATAACGAAATGCGAGATAGTTATTTATGAAATAATTATCAGAACGAACGGATATAGTTGGACACGACGATTATATATGAAACTAAGGGAAATTCCCGTGCTTCGCGACAGAGTAGTAACTTGCAGTAATGGTGATAAAACAGGCGCGTTAAAGTTTGTAACGTAAATTTTAATTATGAAAGAAAAAACAAACATATAAGCTTAATAAAAGCTTGGGAAAATCGAATGAAATTTAAAAAAAAATACTAAAAAATAACCCAACACACCGAAGGTTCGAACCCGAGTGAGTGGGGTGGGTGTGAGTGAACTCCAAGCAGTCGACGCAACCACCAACCAAAGTCAACTGCGTGTGTGACTCCCCACTAAAATTGCTTTATGCAAAAACAATCTGATTAAAATAATAATAATAGAAAATAATAATAATAATTGTGCGATCATAAGCGGTTGGGGTCTGTCACAACACCGAAATGGTAACGTCGCTCGCTCTAACTTACAACACAAAAAATACTACCAATATCGGATACGATAATATCACAACACCGCAAACGATGTTGTTCACTCTTAAGTGGTTGAGTTTGTCACGGTAATGTCGCTCGATATAGCGTACAGCTTCGAATATTTTTAAAAAGGTAACGAACGAAAATTATAAAAGAAAAACTAAATTATTATAAAATGAAAACGGGTTAAAAGTGTATATTATATGTACTATAAGGGCTGAAAACGAAATAGTAAAAAAACCATTTATTGGCCAACACGTGGACCACTCATTATCCGACAAGTGGACCATTAATCTGAATTCACTATTCACAAACTTAGTGAATTGTATGTTTCTATAATAATAGTTATTATTATTAATTGGATTAATAATAAGTCGGCGGAAATATGTTCGAAACATATTTATTAATTACGGTGTCATTTAATTGTAATTATATTTATATTGGTTATGATTATAATTAAATTAACTAATAGTTAGTTAATTAAACAATTAAATAATACAAGTTCTTTAAATGTAGTTATTAGATAATTACATGGACTTAGTTGTAATTAAAGGCTTCTAAAACTCTATCTTGGAGAATAAGTCCAGGGATTATAAATAGGAGGTATATCAAGGCAGAAAACTAGAGAGACTTTTACTAGAGAGAAATCAGGTTTTAAAGAGTTAAAACCCTAGCCTCCCTACTCCCCTCTGCGTCGTCGACACCATTACCGTCACCGTTGTCGCCGTTCGAAAACTTGGCGCTAGCCGGTTAAGCCACTGCGCTTACCGGATGCCACCGCTGCAGTCGTCGCTGGCAACCGTTACCGTCACCGTTACAATTTAACCTTTGGTTTTGCGAGTTTTGGTGATTGGATTTGAAAGAGCTCAAATCCGGGTATAGGAGATTTGTGTGTACCAGAACTAGCGACTGGAATCGTTGACTCAAGGTGTTCAGCTTTATCTGTCAACCGGTTATGCGAAATGTATAAAGTCTAAACCCCTTATGGTTGTTTTGTTTTCTTATTTGTTTGCATCTACACTCCTGATGGACGATCTAGGGTATTGGCTTAGATTGGTTCATGTATATTTTGCCGCTACGTTTATTTATTTATTCTGATCAAAATAGTTTTTGAAACCGTGTACACGAAACCCAACATATGCTATATAATATAGTATACTTGTATATAATATCGTAATAATACTTAAAAAATTATAAGTATATATATATTTAGAGAATATATAGAATGAAAACCCACTTAAGTCGTGAAAAACTTTGAAATTCTCTAAAAATCATATTTTATTTTATTTTTTTGGAAAAACTTTTATATGTAATTTCAAAACTTAAAAAAAAAATCAAAAAAATGTCGAGCCGTTTTTTTAATTTATTTTTCAAAAAATTTTATCCAGATATTTTACATACGTAGCATGTTTTTTCAGCTGTTACGTAAGTAACATGGTGTTTTTACACATGTTGACGGGATTTTTTGTCAATTTGTTTTTAAATGGCTCAACGTTTTTATGTTTATTTTTTGACGAAAATCTTATCAAAAGTGGTTAGAAGCTTTTCAAAAAAAAAACCATGTAAAAACATGTTTTTTTTAGTTTTTAAAGTTTTCATAACTGAAGTGGGTTTCATTATATCTTTCCCATATATATATTTATATAGGGTGGAGATCAAATGTAAAGCATCCCTTTCATGTGTAAACCAAATAACCTAATAGAAAAAAGACACATCATTAATCATTTTCTTTAATTAAAAGGGTATGTTGGTAAATACAACACTCTCAAATTTTTTTAATAATTAAAGATTTCATGAATTCAAATTTCCTCCCACTTTTTTTAAGCATTCATAACCTTTTCATACAATGTTATTTTTTAACAAAAAATAACATTGTATGGGGGTGAGGGGGTTTAGGTTTTTGGGTTTAGTTTAGGTTTTTGGAGGGGTGGGGTGGGGGGGTTAGGTTTTTGGGGGTGGGTGGGTGGGGGGTTTAGGTTTTTGAGGGGGTGGGTGGGGTGGTGTGGGTTTAGGTTTTTGGGTGGGGGTGGGGTGGGGGTTAGGTTTTTTTAGGGTGGATTTGGTTTTTGAGGGTTTAGGTTTTTGGGTTTAGTTTAGGTTTTTGGAGGGGTGGGGTGGGGGGGTTAGGTTTTTGGGGGTGGGTGGGTGGGGGGTTTAGGTTTTTGAGGGGGTGGGCGAGGGGGTGGGTGAGGTGGTGTGGGTTTAGGTTTTTGGGTGGGGGTGGGGTGGGGGTTAGGTTTTTTTAGGGTGGATTTGGTTTTTGGGTGTACTACACATATGCGGTTAATAAGAAACTACATTCATAATTTGATTTATCTATTAATGAGAAAAAAAAATTTAAAAATGAAATCGTATTTATTAATATAAGTTGATTTAAAATCTAAAAAATAGATAAATTATTAAAACATTTTTATCTGTTTTTCATAATACCCCTTAAATTTTAAAGATTTAATACAAATTTGTTTTCATTTTTTAAGATTTACGTTTTTTGTTTTTTTTAATAACATTAAATCAAATTAAAGATTTATGTTAACATTATTAAAGATTTACGTTTTTTGTTTTTTTAATATATTAAATCAAGTTGTTTTCATTTATTTAATACAAATATACATATATTTTTTAATATTAAGTTTGTTGTGTGTGTTTAGGAAGAAGACAAAAAATCATGTTTACCATAATACCCCTTAAATAATATCAACCACACATTTATTAAAAAAAATCAACATTAAATATGGACCGCTAAATAAAATATGTAAATGGTTTACACATGAAAAATTGATTAACATATGATTTTATATATATATATATATATAGGAATAGGTTCAGGTAAAAAGTATTTTAATTGTAAGAAGGGTGAGAAAGATTTATGACCATTAGATTAAATTGTAGAAAAGATTTAATGGTTGAGATTAAATTGTAGGAGAAAAAGTTGTTGGATGGGTATTTTAGTCTTGGCCACTTTTGTTGACTTTTTATCAAGTTTCCCCCTCATTTTTAAACGTTCATAACTTTTACATACGACATTATTTTTTTAAAAAAATTACACCATAAAAACGAGCGTTTTTTATCTTTAAAACGAGTATAGTGTCGTTATAAACAAAAACGATTTTTTTTACGTTTTTCAGCTCATTGTGTAATTAGTCAGATCAATGTGTAACACAAGTTCATTGTGTAATACAAGTTCAATGTGTAATACAAGTTCATTGTGTAATACCACGTTTGGTCATTGTGTAATACAAGTTCATTGTGTTACATGTATTTATCATTGTGTTTTACGTTTTTCTGCTCATTGTGTAGTTAGTCAGGTCATTGTGTAATACAAGTTCATCGTGTAATACAAGTTCATTGTGTAATACCACGTATGGTCATTGTGTAATACAAGTTCATTGTGTTACATGTATTTATCATTGTGTTTTACGTTTTTCAGCTCATTGTGTAGTTAGTCAGGTCATTGTGTAATACAAGTTCGTCGTGTAATACAAGTTCATTGTGTAATACAAGTTCATTGTGTAATACCACGTCTGGTCATTGTGTAATACAAGTTCATATTAGTCAGGTCATTGTGTAATTAGTCAGGTCACTATGTAATACAAGTTTATTGTGTAATACAAGTTCATTATGTTATACAAGTTCAATGTGTAATACAAGTTCATTGTGTTATATGTATTTATCATTGTGTTTTATGTTTTCCAGCTCATTGTGTAGTTAGTCAGGTCATTATGTATTACAAGTTCATCGTGTAATACAAGTTCATTGTGTAATACAAGTTCATTGTGTAATACAAGTTCATTGTATAATACAAGTTCATTGTGTAATACCACGTCTGGTCATTGTGTAATATCTGGTCATTGTGTAATACAAGTTCATTGTGTAATTAGTCAAGTCATTGTGTAATACAAGTTCATTGTGTAATACAACTTCAATGTGTAATACAAGTTCATTGTGTAATACAAGTTCATTGTGTAATACCACGTCTGGTCATTGTGTAATACAAGTTCATTGTGTTACATGTATTTATCATTATGTTTTACGTTTTTCAGCTCATTGTGTAGTTAGTCAGGTCATTGTGTAATACAAGTTCATCGTGTAATACAAGTTCATTGTGTAATACCACGTCTGGTCATTGTGTAATACAGGTTCATTGTGTTACATGTATTTATCATTGTGTTTTACGTTTTTCAGCTTATTGTGTAGTTAGTCAGGTCATTGTGTAATACAAGTTCGTCGTGTAATACAAGTTCATTGTGTAATACAAGTTCATTGTGTAATAACACGTCTGGTCATTGTGTAATACCAGTTCATTATGTAATTAGTCAAGTCATTGTGTAATACAAGTTCATTATGTAATTAGTCAGGTCATTGTGTAATACAAGTTCATTGTGTCAAATATTTTTCATCATTTTGTTATATGTTTTCATCATTGTGTTTTACGTTTTCCAGCACATTGTGTAATTCGCTCAAATATGTCAGGTCGTTGTGTAATATGTTCATTGTATAATATCACTTCATTGTGTAATATCAGGTCTGATCATTGTGTAATATCAGACCTTGTATTACACATTGACCTGGTGTATTACACATTGAACTGGTGTATTACACATTGACCTGGCGTATTACACATTGACCTTGTATATTACACATTGACCTAGTATATTACACATTGACCATTATGCCCTCCCTTTAAAAACAATAAAATGACACATGTTAAACTTAGAATCCTTCTTACCCCTTCTTATTTTTAAAACCCTTTTTACTATAACCTAACCCTATATATATATAGGTTAGAATCCCATGTATTACACGAGATTGTATATTAAAAAAAGATAAAACTTATAAATTTATAAATACGTCCTAACTTGTCAGAATATTATGATAGTCTCGAGATATATCAAGGGGAAATGTGTGTGTATATAACAAATTAGTATTTTTCTTTAATTAGTTATATTTTGAATTCTTATTTAATATAATTATTATTCTTCTTTAATAATATATTTATAATATCATTATTATTTAATAAGATAGTGGTGCATTTATTAGGAGAGAGAGACGGGAAAACCAATATGAGGAGGCATGAGGGAGTGACATGTGGCACCTCAAAACCTTTATTTATTAGTATGTATGTATATATATATATATGAGGATGTTCAAATAAGAAACGTAATTTGGCTAAGAAGCTTAAGAAGCAATCTTAGCATCCATTTTCTAATAAGTGATGAGATTTAAGTGGGGAAAAAATAAGGTTGGAGAGGTATCTTTGGAATAGCCATTTTTGTTGACTTTTTTCAAGTTTCCCCTCATTTTTTATGTCACACCCCAACCGACGGCGAATTATACGTCGGGGCGGGGGCGGTTGTTCAATAGCACAAGGTTGACTATTAAAGTTTTGATATTTTATTAATAAATAATTTAAGATTCAATACAAGGAAACATAACAAGAATACAACGTTTAATTGATAAGTAGTCTAGGTCCAAAGCATCCTATGTGATCACAAACAAGTCTCATGATGTAGAACCTGAAACATGTGAAAGAATCTGTCAACTACAAAATAGTTGGTGAGATACAAAGGTTTTGACACAGTTTAACAAGTATTTGAGAAGAATTACAATTCACTATGATATATGCATTCTATAATGTAGGTATGAGAACATGTATCTTAAACATTGTGCACTTCAACCCTCCAACCAAGTTTAGGCATAATCCGCAGGTTACCCTTATAAGTCTCAAGTTTAAAGTTTAATTCAGTAACAATCACTAAGGCCCCCCCCCCCCCCCGAAGGAGTCAATCAATCAAGGTGGATTGGTCAAATACAATAGATCTATCATTGTTACCATAGGCTTGATCAAGGTTAATGAATGTGCTAGTTTTAAGTTTAATCTAAGCATACAAGTCTCAAGTTTAACATAAGAATAAGAATCTAGTCATAGTTGTACAAGAATTGTATAAGTTTAAAGTTTTGAACATGTTTCACCCCAAAAGTATAGAAAGAAAAAAGGGGCTAAGTATACTCACATGGATGATGAAGGGTATCCGACAAGAGTAAGTGTTTGCAAGACTTTGAGAGAGAATATCCTCACAAAGAGCCTAAGAATATAAGTCTAACGTTTCAAGTATGATTCTATAAGTCTATGGCAACGATTTGGGGTTTCAAGATTTACTAGGGTTTCAATTGGGAGACGAGAATGATTTTGTGTTTATTGAAGTTTAAATCAAAGTTTTGAAACATAGGTTTTAAATGAACGACACAAGACTTTGTATATCAAAGTTTAATAAGTTTATAGCTTAGAATGAAAAAAAGCCTCAAAATTATAAATTACATACAATAGGTAATAATAATTAAATAGGTTTGTACATTTTGTTAAACGAAAGACTAAACGATTTTTTAAAGTTTTATAATAATTATTTAAGGTAAAGATCAATGTTAATAATTATTTCAAGAGTAAAATAATTTATTAAATACAAAGTACTTAAAGACTAAATAGTAATGGTTTTAAGGTACAAATAATTATTATGGATTAATAACTAAATAAGTGATTATTATTTAAAGGATGAAGGATTATTAAAGGGTTATAATAATTACTTTAAGAATACGTAATTACCAAAGATAATTTACAAGGTCAATTACTTAGTTAATCGACATGCATCATTAAAATCTATTTAAGTTTCTAGGTATCAAATGTTTCTTTTACAAATAAATTCATAAATAAATAAGTTTAATTAGATGATACACACTTATAAATTTATATAGACTTTCCTATAAAGTTTATATTTTAAAGTATAAATCTTTTTAAATAAAAAGAAAAATCATAAGTTTATAAGGTTTTTAAATAGTGTGTCTATTTATTTATGAGTTTGTAAGCATTCAAATAAGTTTAAATTTATAAATGATTTCCCTTTAAGTTTCTGCTTTAAAAGATTTGTAAATACATATTTAAAGTTTTTGCTTAAGTTTATAAAGTTTACAATGTATATGTATTTAATTTCAATAAATGAACAAACCTTGAGTTACATAAATCAAATAAATGAATAATCTCCTAGTTAGTTAAGTATAAATCTTTATAACAATGCACAAGTTCATAGATTTTATATATAAGTTTTATGAGTTTTTATTTTGATTTTTATAAAGGTTTAATTAAGTTTTCCGTTTAATTAAAAATGTATAAATAAGTTAATGTTTTTAAAACAATATAAACTTATTGTTACAGGAAATATAAATAAATCAAGTTCCTGATTTTATAAAATAATTCTTGTTTAGAATACAAGTTTTATAAAGTATAAAAGTATTCTTATAGTTTTTAAGGATTTAAAACTATTTATTAAGGATAACTTCTTTATAAGTTTTTACTATGTTTAATTAAATTAAAATAATTCTAGACTTTAAAAGTGGAAATAAAAATTGTTCTCATGTTTATATAAGTTTAACATATTTTATAAGAATTTTTAAAAGCATCAAAACTGTTTAAAATGGGTTAGAAAAATAAAAGGGGAAGAAAAACGGCTAACCGGATTCGAACTCGGGTCTGTCCCGGGTTACCAAACACATGCGCGCTTAACCACCCAGACTACGGGTTTCGTTGAGTGTAATCGTGGAAAAGAACTTTATAAACACAAGTTCCAAACGCCCCCACATACGATATGAGCCCTAGAATTTGATCGCCCAAATACGATACGATTAACCCTCTATTAATGCAAATTAGCAGAGGGCTATTGATCTTTAGGTGAAAACGAAGAGGAAGGATATTCGAATTACCTGATATGGTATCGAAATGAAGGAGAACTCGTCCGAGTTTGGTTCGGCTGTCCACAAGCGCTCAGTCGGCAATGCAGGTTCAAACCAGAGAAATTGAGGGTTTTGAGTGTTAAGGGATGATGTTGTTAAGGTGTAGAGACTGGTATTTATAGTCGATTTAAGGTTTAAATGTCGAATTGGTTGGGGAGTTGGCGGATGAACGGGGCGGAATTGAATTCGAATCACGCGGTCATTATAGCCGAAATTGGGTTTCGGGATGACTTGGGTTTCGGTCGCATGCGGAAGGCGACGCCCGAGGTACAACGAACCTGGCCGGAAAACGCGACTGTGGTTAAATCGATCCAAAACCGGGTGGTAGCGGGAGTCGAACCTGGGACCGTTTTTGGTTTCAGAAGTTTAGTGGAATTTCAAAACAGGTCCTTGTAGTTTCCCAGTTTTAACATTTTCTGTTTAAAAGGTATTTCAAGTTTAAAATAGGTTTCAGAAAATGGCAGTTTTGGTCCCCGAGGTTTCTATAATAAGTTTAACAAGTTTTCTCATTTGATTTAAACTTTTTATAAAATGAGTATATGGTTTGTTTGTTTAGAAATTTAAATAATTAAAATGAGTTTACAAGCTTATTAAAATTTCAAGAGTTTATATATATATATATATATATATACATATATATAAGTTTCAAGTATAAAAGATTTACATTAAATAAATGTCTATGAAATGGGTCGGGAAATCCAGGATATTACAGTCTCCCCTACTTTAGGAAATTCCGGCCCGAAATTAAAGCAGAAAATTTACTACTTTCAAGGACTGATAACCGCAAGGGTAATGAAAAAGATACTTTGCGTTCCAAGTAAACCCTGGGTTACGTTTAGATTTTTAAATGAGTTGTAAGGATAGGGATAAGATTACGCTCGAGTTTCTAAGTTTTCAATGCATATGGTTATCAAGAGTTTCCCTAAGAAACATATGATTTTATTCAGATAGGTGAAGATTCGTTTTCAAAAGCATTAGAGAGGATGCCTGTTGAATTTCTATCCAAGATTTAAAGTGAGATGTATCACTCAGGATGGATTCGATGATAGTTCAAGAATTTGAGTTTGTAGACTAATACGTCTAAGGATTGCTACGGTACCTAAGTTCCGTGGCTCCCTTTTTCGATAAGTCTTAGATCGTAGCACATGATAAAGTTAACTATGTCTTTCCATAAGCTAATTTTCATACTTACGTGTGCACCCGCAAGCATTCAAATCGTCGCATAGTCCGCATAGGTCCTTCCGTTTGTGTGTGGATCAAGAAAGAGTACCAGAATTTGTTTAACTCACGACTAGAGTTTCCATATAAGAGTGATCATTGATTAACGAGTCCCTCAGAGAGAAGCGTCATTCAATGAGTAAAGAAAAGAATGTGACAAGATTTAGAGTTTCAAAGTTTCCTCGTGATTGATTAAGAATACTTCAATCATTGAGTAGTTTAAAGTCTTTACACTTTCCTCGGGTTTGATCAAGAATACATCAAACCTTGAGTAGTTTAAAAGTCTTATACGTTCATCATGTTTGAATAAGCATACGTCAAACATGGAGTAGTTTAAAGTCTTATACGTCCATCGTGTTTGAACAAGCATACGTCAAACATGGAGTAGCTTAAAGTCTCGTACGTTCATCATGTTTGAACAAGAATACGTCAAACATGGAGTAGTTTAAAGTCTTATACGTCCATCGTGTTTTAACAAGCATACGTCAAACATGGAGTAGCTTAAAGTCTCATACGTTCATCATGTTTGAACAAGAATACGTCAAACATGGAGTAGTTTAAAGTCTCATACGTTCATCATGTTTGAACAAGAATACGTCAAACATAGAATAGTTTAAATTATGCTTGAACAAGAATACGTCAAACATCGGATAGTTTAAAGTCTCTTAGTTCAGCCTCAGTGTATAGAAGTATATGATTACGTTTTGAGCATAAAGCGGTTATCTAAATACTCTAGTATTTAAGAGAGGTATGGGACAACGTTTGGAACAGGATTAACCGTTATACGCTTTCTCACAGAAGATTCGAGTTGTCCAGAAGATTAGGTGGATCCCGATGTTTGGTTTAGATAGGAGTCAGGGGATGTACTCTGCTAAAGAGAGTAATGTCCTTCTTCCTGCTAGTGTCTAGTATCAAGAGTGAAGTTTTCTCGCGTATATGAAAATGAACGTTTTATCAGGTCTGACAAGGCTTAGTTAGGACGAACACAAAAAGTTTTCAAGACTAAGAATCCAAGTATGAATTTGAAAGTAGGATAAGTCAGTTGATCACAAGTTTCAATATTAAGCTTTACATGATCCCTTATTGGACATGCTTCCTTTGGTAGTTTAGAAGGTGTTTAGTTTCAGGAATACGGGATTGAGTATTTGTACAAGTTTTACATGACTCAAAAGTCTCCGACCTTATAGTGGTGTATACGAAGTTTAGTGTTTTAGCAACGTGTATTTGGGCTTTTAGTTCCCGTTGTGATTTATAGTAAGTCTTTTATGTGACAAGAGTTGGATGAGGAAAGTTTCCTAGCATAGGGTAACGGGAAAAAGTTTCGATATGGTTTACGATAGTGTGTTTACAAATGATTTATCTTGTTTCATAACAACAAGCATAGTTTTTTTTTTTTTGTATAGAATGAAATCAAGAGGTTCAAAAACGACGAGTTAGGCAACAATAAGTAGTATAGGTAGGACTTTATAAAAGGTCTGTATGATTGCCAAACGAAAAATAGGTCAAGTTTAGAAGTGTTAAGTCTATATAAAGGGTAAGGATCATAGTTGATTACGACAGTGGTTCGTAAGTCGTGTTGTTTTAAAAAAGGTGCTTACGAATCAGAAGGTTTATTCAAAGTTTATTCTTCAAGTATGCGTGTGTCACTTAGGATTTTTATAGTTTAATGCAACGTTGTTAATTATCTCGAGTACTAACGTGAGCTACTCTTGACGAAAGTGTTTGGGTAGAAGTGTTAAGTTTGTAGTGCTAGAAGGAAAGTCAAGCTAGTAAGTGATAACAAGATAAATTTCAAAATAACTTTCTTTAAATGTTTCAAAGTTGGGACTTCTAGCCCTTACATAATACGATTTAAACGGAAAAATTAAGGTGTGTAAGTGAGTTGATTTAATATGTTCAAAAAGGTTTTTATTCATAATACTGAGTCATCACAGTAATATAAAAAAAATGGCTTTTGGCTTGAAGTTGGTGGGCTAACGAAGAAAATTCTCGAAAGAAGGGGTGGGTCACAAGGACTCACTTATGTACCCTATTTCCCTAGCCAGAACATCTTCATGGGCCTACAACTTCTTTCGGTTGTTGTCACCGATGTTTGGGTTTACGGTACTATGTCGAGGTTCATTATGGGTTTAGAGTCTTAAACGTGGAGCTTGTCTATAGTAGGCTTCTCCTTTTGCGGGAAAACGATCAGGTTACTAATCCCTTGTTAATGTACTTTAGGTTAAAAGGCGTTAAGTTTTGTTTACAAGAATCGGTGATGTGTAAGTTTTAAGGACGTATGAAAGTTTTGGGATGTAATAAAGTGTAGCAAAGTTTGAGTGAATCATCAAATGAAGTTGTGAGTGATAAAATGAAAACACAAGAGTTTCTCCTTAGGTGTCAAGTTTATAAAGTAATGAAGTTTGTAAAAGGACTTGTAGGATAATACATGGTTTTAAATGTGCTGGTATTACAAGGATCATGAAGTTTAAGGACGTATTAACACTTTGAGATGTATAAAAGTGTAACAAAAGTTTCTGAGTTAGTTATCAAATGAAACTTGGTTAAGTGCTAAGGAGGTAAGGTAAAAATACAAGGGTTACCTCTTAGGTGTCATATTTATAAAATAATGAAGCTTTATAGAAGAATTTGTAGGGTAATACATAGTTTTAAGGGTTATATTACAACGATCATGAAGTTTATTGGGTAGTATCTATAAATATAAGTTTATGTATGTAGTTTTTAAGTATAATCTCGTAAAAATTTCTCCTTGAAGGTAACTCCTTCAGGTCATGACGAGTAAGCATGCCTTCATGTGACAAGACGGGACTTAAGAATCATAGAATAAAGGTTATAGAGGAAAGTTTTTGAATCATGAATTTATGAAGTGTATAGTATTTAAGATGGTACTCATTTAGTGCATATCACTAAGTAAGTACTTTGACATATCAAGAGATCTAAGCTCACTAATGTTTAGAGAAGTCATGCATTCCTATAAGTGGATACTCATCCCAAGAATTCCCAGGAAAGCATACGGGTCCAACGGTTGATTTGGATTTATACGAAATGCTTTCCTTGACAGAATTTCCTAAAATACAGGTATCCACCCTTCCGGTCCGCACAAGTTCTCACACATTATCTAGAACTTAAATATTCTTGACGAGAGTTTAGTGGTGGATTAGAATTAAAGCCTAAGAATGTATCCTCGATGTAGTAGACGCTTGTAGTACGTAGATAAGTAGAATCGTAGAATCTCCAAGCGTTCACGTATAAGATTTAAGAATAGAATGAGGAGAGAATTCCTAGTAAAGGACATGAGATAACTCATTTTTCGGCCTCCTAAGTTATAGTCTAGGTCATGTGTCTAATAACCTAATTCCCGATAACCAAGGCTCTGATACCAATCTGTCACACCCCAACCGACGACGGATTATACGTCGGGGCGGACGCGGTTGTTCAATAGCACAAGGTTGACTATTAAAGTTTCGATATTTTATTAATAAATAATTTAAGATTCAATACAAGGAAACATAACAAGAATACAACGTTTAATTGATAAGTAGTCTAGGTCCAAAGCATCCTATGTGATCACAAACAAGTCTCATGATGTAGAACCTGAAACATGTGAAAGAATCTGTCAACTACAAAATAGTTGGTGAGATACAAAGGTTTTGACACAGTTTAACAAGTATTTGAGAAGAATTACAATTCACTATGATATATGCATTCTATAATGTAAGTATGAGAACAAGTATCTTAAACATTGTGCACTTCAACCCTCCAACCAAGTTTAGGCATAATCCGCAGGTTACCCTTATAAGTCTCAAGTTTAAAGTTTAATTCAGTAACAATCACTAAGCCCCCCCCCCCCCCCCGAAGGGGTCAATCAATCAAGGTGGATTGGTTAAATACAATAGATCTATCATTGTTACCATAGGCTTGATCAAGGTTAATGAATGTGCTAGTTTTAAGTTTAATCTAAGCATACAAGTCTCAAGTTTAACATAAGAATAAGCATCTAGTCATAGTTGTACAAGAATTGTATAAGTTTAAAGTTTTGAACATGTTTCACCCCAAAAGTATAGAAAGGAAAAAGGGGCTAAGTATACTCACATGGATGATGAAGGGTATCCGACAAGAGTAAGTGTTTGCAAGACTTTGAGGGAGAATATCCTCACAAAGAGCCTAAGAATATAAGTCTAACGTTTCAAGTATGATTCTATAAGTCTATGACAACGATTTGGGGTTTCAAGATTTACTAGGGTTCCAATTGGGAGACGGGAATGATTTTGTGTTTATTGAAGTTTAAATCAAAGTTTTGAAACAAAGGTTTTAAATGAACGACACAAGACTTTGTATATCAAAGTTTAATAAGTTTATAGCTTAGAATGAAAAAAAGCCTCAAAATTATAAATTACATACAATAGGTAATAATAATTAAATAGGTTTGTACATTTTGTTAAACGAAAGACTAAACGATTTTTTAAAGTTTTATAATAATTATTTAAGGTAAAGATCAATGTTAATAATTATTTCAAGAGTAAAATAATTTATTAAATACAAAGTACTTAAAGACTAAATAGTAATGGTTTTAAGGTACAAATAATTATTATGGATTAATAACTAAATAAGTGATTATTATTTAAAGGATGAAGGATTATTAAAGGGTTATAATAATTACTTTAAGAATACGTAATTACCAAAGATAATTTACAAGGTCAATTACTTAGTTAATCGACATGCATCATTAAAATCTATTTAAGTTTCTAGGTATCAAATGTTTCTTTTACAAATAAATTCATAAATAAATAAGTTTAATTAGATGATACACACTTATAAATTTATATAGATTTTCCTATAAAGTTTATATTTTAAAGTATAAATCTTTTTAAAGAAAAAGGAAAACCATAAGTTTATAAGGTTTTTAAATAGTGTGTCTATTTATTTATGAGTTTGTAAGCATTCAAATAAGTTTAAATTTATAAATGCTTTCCCTTTAAGTTTCTGCTTTATAAGATTTGTAAATACATATTTAAAGTTTTTGCTTAAGTTTATAAAGTTTACAATGTATATGTATTTAATTTCAATAAATGAACAAACCTTGAGTTACATAAATCAAATAAATGAATAATCTCCTAGTTAGTTAAGTATAAATCTTTATAACAATGCACAAGTTCATAGATTTTATATATAAGTTTTATGAGTTTTTATTTTGATTTTTATAAAGGTTTAATTAAGTTTTCCGTTTAATTAAAAATGTATAAATAAGTTAATGTTTTTAAAACAATATAAACTTATTGTTACAGGAAATATAAATAAATCAAGTTCCTGATTTTATAAAATAATTCTTGTTTAGAATACAAGTTTTATAAAGTATAAAAGTATTCTTATAGTTTTTAAGGATTTAAAACTATTTATTAAGGATAACTTCTTTATAAGTTTTTACTATGTTTAATTAAATTAAAATAATTCTAGACTTTAAAAGTGGAAATAAAAATTGTTCTCATGTTTATATAAGTTTAACATATTTTATAAGAATTTTTAAAAGCATCAAAACTGTTTAAAATGGGTTAGAAAAATAAAAGGGGAAGAAAAACGGCTAACCGGATTCGAACTCGGGTCTGTCCCGGGTTACCAAACACATGCGCGCTTAACCACCCAGACTACGGGTTTCGTTGAGTGTAATCGTGGAAAAGAACTTTATAAACACAAGTTCCAAACGCCCCCACATACGATATGAGCCCTAGAATTTGATCGCCCAAATACGATACGATTAACCCTCTATTAATGCAAATTAGCAGAGGGCTATTGATCTTTAGGTGAAAACGAAGAGGAAGGATATTCGAATTACCTGATATGGTATCGAAATGAAGGAGAACTCGTCCGAGTTTGGTTCGGCTGTCCACAAGCGCTCAGTCGGCAATGCAGGTTCAAACCAGAGAAATTGAGGGTTTTGAGTGTTAAGGGATGATGTTGTTAAGGTGTAGAGACTGGTATTTATAGTCGATTTAAGGTTTAAATGTCGAATTGGTTGGGGAGTTGGCGGATGAACGGGACGGAATTGAATTCGAATCACGCGGTCATTATAGCCGAAATTGGGTTTCGGGATGACTTGGGTTTCGGTCGCATGCGGAAGGCGACGCCCGAGGTACAACGAACCTGGCCGGAAAACGCGATTGTGGTTAAATCGATCCAAAACCGGGTGCTAGCGGGAGTCGAACCTAGGACCGTTTTTGGTTTCAGAAGTTTAGTGGAATTTCAAAACATGTCCTTATAGTTTCCCAGTTTTAACATTTTCTGTTTAAAAGGTATTTCAAGTTTAAAATAGGTTTCGGAAAATGGCAGTTTTGGTCCTCGAGGTTTCTATAATAAGTTTAACAAGTTTTCTCATTTGATTTAAACTTTTTATAAAATGAGTATATGGTTTGTTTGTTTAGAAATTTAAATAATTAAAATGAGTTTACAAGCTTATTAAAATTTCAAGAGTTTATATATATATATATATATATATTTTGTATATATATATATACATATATATAAGTTTCAAGTATAAAAGATTTACATTAAATAAATGTCTATGAAATGGGTCGGGAAATCCAGGATATTACATTTTAAACTTCCATAACTTTTTTATATGGCATTATTTTTTTAAAAAAATTACACCATAAAATCGAGCATTTTTGTCTTTTTAATTTGAGTATAATGTTGATATATAAAAAAGATGATTTAAAAAAAATTCAAAATCTTTTTTGATTTTCGATAAAAACATCACTGATAATAGAATCTGTGCTGTTTTCTTGTAAACCACAGTAAACCAGCACAGGAAAATAGCATAACAACAAAATCAGCACAATAACACATCAGTACAACATAAAAAACAACACAATATAGGTAATTTTATAATATCATAAATCTGAAATAAAAGTCATCATCTTAAAAAGAAGAATGTAAGTAATTAAGGTTTGACCTTCAGCAACATAAAAAGAAGAATGTACCTTATCTTTGAATTTTCTGATAACTATTGTTGTAGGGAAAAGAATGTACCATAAAATACAAGAAATTGAACTAAAAAAACTTCATGTGAATGCTATCAAACTTGGGCTAGAACCCAAAATCTAATTTGCAAATGTTTTTGTATATAATACAATCTTAAAAACTTAGTTTTGTTGTGTTGGGTTTTGTTCATTTTTGTGATGACCTACATGTGCTGGTTTTGCTTGTGCTGGTTTTGTAACATCCCAAAAATAATAAAACGAATAAACATAGCGAGACCGGTGATTTAGTCGGAACATTTAAACAAAAGGGAGCGGGCTTGGACTCGGCTTCAATGGGCCGAGGGAAGCCCAGATATATATATATATAAGGCAAGGCAGCCCTCTTCCCTGCTCATTTTCCCAACTCACGCAGCTTTTAGAGAGAGAAAGGAGAGCTCGGGTCTAGAGAGAGAAAGTGACGGATCAACTCGGGAATTCAGGAGAACGTTGCTGCTGTTCTCGTGAGCAAAACCTCCGAATCAGAATTTCAATCCAGGTAACGATTCGATCACATTATGAGTTTTTGTTCGTTTTGGGAAGTTTCGGGTTTTGGCTAAAAGATAACGATTTTGCGGATGAAACTTGAAAGTGAACTTAGGTATAGCATCTAGAATGAAAAACGAACGTTTTGATCAAAGAAAACTTAGATATCGACATGATCAGATTCGCATGCATAACATTCGGATTTTTTTTGGGAAGGCGATAAGTGCAGACCCATCGAAACTACTTAGTTTCGATATGTGCAGACCCATCGAAACTACTTAGTTTCGATATGTGCAGACCTATCGAAACTACCCAGTTTCGATATATGCAGACCTAATCGAAACTACCATAGTTTCGATATGAGCCCCCGATCCGAAGCTAAGATAATACATAAGTTACTTATCGAAACTACCTATCGAAACTACCTATCGAAAATACCAAGTTTCGACAGAAACAACCTATCGAAACTACCAAGTTTCGACAGAAACAACCTATCGAAACTACCAAGTTTCGATATTAGCTAATCAATCGAAACTACTATGTTCAAGCATAGTAATGTCTAGTGTCATCTAGGAGCACCATCTTATGTGTATGACTTTATTATACAGATCGTGTGTGACATTAGTGAAGCTCAGTAGCCAGCTTAGTGTATTACAGAAACTACTCATCAGGTGAGTTCTATGTGCCCCTTCTATGTTATGTGCAAATGTTTTCAAATGTTTTGGGGCTGAGATGTATACACTAAGTGAATAAAGGTTATGAATGTCAATGTGATCATATGTGTTATACAAGTATATATATATATATACCCATACATGAAAGAGAAATTATGAATAAAGAATGAAAAGCATGATTATAAAGAATGAATGAAAGTATAACACAATATGAAAGAATGAAATCCTGTTTTATATCCATGTATATATTGCTTGCAAAGAATGAAATGAATGAATGGCATAACATGTGAGAATGAAATCCTGCTTTATATCCACGTATATATTGCTTGCCAAGTACAGAAAATGTTATGGACGCTTTGATGATAACGGCTACTTCGGTAGACGGACGACCATGTGATTATTTTACAACCGGGACAAGTGCGTTCCTTCATCAGCTAGGACGTACGAATGCCATTAATGGACGGTCGAAACAATTGGCATATTATAGTAGAACGGTTGTATAAATAATAGTCGCATGGGAAACGGATACCTTCGGGTAGACGGGCGAATTACGGCCTACGACGGTAGGACGGTTGTAAGTCATGACGGACGGACAAAGGTTGCCGGACGGTTGTAAGAATAAAATGACGGACGGCACTAGTTGCCGGACGGTTGTAAGTATAGGCGGGCCATGACGATGGACCGCGGCGATTGTCTTTGTGACATTCGTAAGCAAATGACGGGTTGATCACCCTTATATAGTATGACCCATGAAATTAAAGAAAGAAAGAAAGGAAAGAAAAGGGTGAATGCATATATAAATATATGAAATCACAAAGATACAGAAAAGAAAGATGAAAGAAAGGCAAAAGTTATGAATACGTATTTATATGAATGACTATACAGTAATGCATACTTATAAAATAAAGAAAAGAATGCTTATATCAAATCGCATTAAACTAGAACTCACCAGCGTTAGCTGACTTTTAGTATACATTTCAGGTAAAGGAAGAAAAGGTCGTGCGATGGCGTGAAGGTTACCCGGCACAAGACTGACATCCCACTTTTGTTTGTTAAGACAATGTTGTGTTTTTAATTGTTAAGACTTCCGCTGTTATGTAATGTAATTGAATGGTGAATGCTTTTAATTTAAGTTCAGTATTTATGGCTATGTTTATGAGTAAATCCAACAAGTGAGGTCACCCGGGAAAGGGGCCTTACAGGTTTTAGGATTATAACATGTCACTTTCAATTGTGTTCTTTGTTTTTGTGCTGGTTTGATATACAATCTTAAAAACTTAGTTTTGTTGTGCTTGTTTTGTTTGTGCTGGGTTAGCTAAGAAGAGCAAGTCACACAAATAACCGTGTTGTTTTGGTGCTGTTTTATAGTAAAACAACACAATTAATTGTTATGTTTGGTATTGTTTTATGATAAAACAGCACAGTTAAAAGTGATGTTTTACAACGCAACACAATTAATTTTGCTATTTTACTATAAACCAGCACATTTACGTAAAGTAGCACAATTTCAACAATTGTCGGTTTATCAATAATGCCTCTCCACCCCTTGTTTTTCTTACAATTAAATCTCTACCCTTGATCATCCATTTGAATGGATGAGATTGCTTCTTAGGCTTTTTAGCCAAATACTACTTCTTAGGGGAACCATCCCCAATATATATATATATATATATATATATATATATATATATATATATATATATATATATATATAACGGCCAGAAAATTTTGACGATTGAAAATTATTAACTCAAGTAAGTGATCATCTAAAAAATTTAATATTATACCAAAATTAACTAAAGATATTTTTTTTATTTCCCACATATTAAACTATTTGAATAAACCATATGGAAAATTAAAACAAACTATCATATTTCTTTATTACTTGTTATTAGACTTATCATTAAAAAGTTTTGGTTAAGATTTGGATTTTTAGAATGAATTTCTTATAAAAACTAAGAGTATTGGATATTTAGAAATATTTAAGAATTAAAAAAGAACAAGGGTCTAACATGCTTCCGTACTTTTTTGCCGTTTTGACCGTAATACCGCCGGGTTATACCAAGAGTTTTTTTAGTAGGTTGTCTCAAACCAAACCTAAGAAGCCTTAGGTAACTCCTCTTTGGTTCCTTCAGTAGTATCCAGCTCAACCTGGTATCGTTTCCTACCTCCGGTGTATGGTAAAAAGAGACGATTTAGGGATGGAGATTTTTTTTTAAAGGAAAAATATCTCTAAATAAGAACACTCAAAGGATTTATAAGAAAAAGAGAAGGTTTTATTTCATAGTGGTTTTTTACAAGGATGGATATTCTACAATGAAACAAACGGTACTGAAATACAACTGATTATTTTTAATACATAAGCACTCTTTCTAAAACACTCCAAGAACCGATGCCTCCTTTACTTCCTTTCTTCCTCTTTTATATCCCCTTTTCTTTCTTATCTCTAGCCCCTTTTTCTTCCATGTTAATCTTTGCTCTTGCATCATAGTCCAAGTTCCAAGAGTTGACTTTTGGGATTTGAATTTGGTCATTACACGTATCTTTCTCCATTTCCAATATTGAAATATTTTGTCTTTTCCTTCTCCAAGATAATTCTTGTTTATCTTTAAAAAGTATTTTTGGGTTTAAAAAATCTTTTTGGTTTTATGATTTAACCATTATTATCTTTTGACGAGTCTAAGCTCATGTTATCTTTTTGTTTGGAACAGGTCGGACAAGTATCAGATATGTGTTCTCTGTACTTACAAAACCTGTATTGGGCTTAACAATCCCATTTCTAACAAATTAATTTTACTTATCAAAAATTTTATAGCAGCATCAAGTGATTTTTTAGCTGGAGCTATCATAAGTGGAGAGTTTTTAAATTATCCTCCATAAGTTCTAAATATTTTTTTGAGAGTAGCCTCCATACCTTGTAAGACTACCCTTAAACCAATAGCTCTTCTATAGTGTATATCATTTTCATTGAAATTATTAAATTCTTTTCTAGTTATCTCAACTTTGCATGAAAATGATTGACATTTTTCAAGCTGTATAAAATGATATGCTGGATAATAATAATCTTTGTAAAAGTCTGTCCCTATTGATAAAAATTTAAGGCCAAAGTATCTTTTGGTGTTATTGTTGGATTATTTTGATAACAATTCTTTACTGAATTCAAAATCCATTTGGGTAAATAGATTAATTCAGGAAAATCGGGTGAAGTAAGGTAAATCATATTGACAACACCGAAATCATACGAGTATCTTATCTCACCTGCAGAGGAACCTTGCAGATAATTAAGTCTAGGGTATATTCCTGTAAAGTCAATTTACCTTAAATCTGTTTGAGGTAGGTTATATAATTCTATCATTTTCTGCCTCTGTCTTATAATAGGATCTACTTGCAAGGGGGAGCTCTGTATCTTGTTGATAAGGCAGTGTTGGATATATCGGTTCAAAAGTAGTTGTTCTATCAGAATGAGGTTTAAAAGAAAAAAGATTTTTCTTTTTCAATACCTCCCTCTGGATATGGTGTAGAATCCATATCTTGACCTTCTAATGAAGTAGATGAAATATCTATTTTTTCCAACATCTTGTGTTTAATCAAGAATTTCATCTTCATGCTATCAAATTCGTACATGGTTACCTTATCACTTATCATTCTAAAATGGCTCCTGACCAATTTTTTTATCTCTCCAACATGTTTCGGTAGAACCTCAATTATATCTATTAATTCTCCCATATCTGATGCAATATCTTTAATGACTTTTATCTGTTCATCCATCATCTTTAGGCGATTTTCAAATTTATGGCCTAATTCTTCCATCTCTTGTTAAGAAATCTGCCAAAACATTTTTATCGGATTTTATAATTTCCATATCAAATTCTGATAGAAGAGTTTGGCACCTTATAAGCCTTTTATATTCTGGTTTAGATGGTAAATTATTTCTGATAAAAGCTTTTACCTGAGTATTATCAGTTCTTAATAAAAATTTATTTGGTAATAAAAAGTAATAAAGCTTTTGACAACTTTTTATTATTGCTAATAACTCTTTTTCATTGATATGATACCTAGTTTCAGTGTCACTAAAAGTGTTTGAACAATATCTACAAATAGTTTCCTTAACCTTTTCTTTTTCAGAATTATATTCTATCTTTTTAAGTATTCCACTTCAATAATATTCAGAAGCATTAGTTTCTAAAATCAAATTATCATTTTCTTTAGGTAACTGTAACCTTGATAGATTTTTACAATAATCTTTAATTTTTCTAACTTGGTTTTCTAGGTTTTTATCAAAACTAAATATTTTATATTTTTTAAGTAGGTTTTGAAAAGGTTTTCTTAATTCTGCAATATTTTTAATATAATCTGAAGCATAATTTAAAATTCCAAGAAAACTTTGTACTTGTTTTTTTATCTATTAACTTGTAAGGAAACACTGTTATTTTTTCAAGAATATGGCTTTGAAGCTCGATTCCCTTGCCATCTATTTTCATAACTAAGAATTCTATTTCTTCTTTCAGCATATTAGTTTTACTTTCAAATAATGTTAACCCATGTTTTATACATATATCTACAAAAATATCAAGATGATTTAAATGAGATTTAATGTCATTTGATAGAACTAGAATATCATCTATGTAGACAAAAATAAAATCATAATCCCTAAATATAATATCCATTTTTATTTAAAATATTTATGGTGCATTTTTTAATTCGAAAGGCATTACCAACCATTCATACCGTCCTTAAGGAATAGAATATGCAGTATAAGCTATACTATCCGGATGCATTTTTATTTGCCAAAATCCGCTTTTACAATCAAATTTAGAAAATATCTTTTTATTTCTTGTCCAGATAATTAAGCTTTATTTATGAGGTAAGAAATATCCATCAAATACCGTATTATCATTTAATTTTTTATAATTTATTACTAATCTAGCCTTGTCTCTTGTTATTTCAGCATGCTTTCTTACTAGAAAGGCAGGAGAGCTATGTGGGCTATGGCTAGGTCTAATTAACTTTAAACTTAAGAGTTCTTTAATTTGAGTGCCAAATTCCTTTTGGTTTTCGGGATTATATCTCATTGGTTTTACTCTAATTTCTTTTTCTTTATCTTTCATTTCTAATTTTGCTGTAATTTTGTTTTTATCTCAGAATTGTAATGGATTATCTGCATAACTTTTTTTTATCTTATGTTTTATATCATCTATATTAAGATCAAGTTTTCTTAAATTTACTTGGTATTCTAATGGTTCATCTTTTCGGTATTCTAAAATAGGTATTTCTTTTTCAATTATTGGGTTTTGTTTATATCCTATATCACCACGCTGGCTTGTGTGAGTTTTAAAGTTAATATGGACTTTTCTTCCATATGCATTTTTTATCTTTTTTACTACTATTAGACTATGACAAGGTGTTTTCAACCTTATTTGACTAGATATAATATCAAATGTAATTTTATTAAATCTTTGTAAGAAACATATCCTAATAGGACATCTGATCCTGTGTTATAGAAGTAAAAGGGTGGACATTTAACCATATATGATCCTATTAATATTACCGAGTTTTTTTATTCCTTTTCTTAAAGGTATTATATTTCTTGAGAAGCTAACTCCATTACAAGGTGTTAAGTCTTCATGGTATTCATTTGGAAAACAATCTGGTTTACAACACACATAGACCTAAACTACTATCTATATAAGCAGCAAAGTATCCAGCTTTATAATCTTTATAAGTAATTCCTATTGGAATGTATATGCTTTTGGGACTTGTCATTTAGGAATATATATCATTTTATCATTATATGTTATTTTTAATCCATATGAAGTTATCTGATATGGTTTTACATTTTCTAGTAATGTTAATCCTAACGTTATTTATAACATATCGTTTTTATCTTCATTTCCTATTAATAATCTCAATGGTATTTTTTCTTCTCCAAATTTAATTATAGTTTCTACGGCTTCATTGATTTCATGTAGCTCACCATTAAAGTTTGTATATTAGTGAGGCTCATCTAGTTTATATTTTTGTAAATTTTTATAGAATTTATGGTTTATATAATTTTCATTTGCACCTGTGTCTATTAGTATGTTAATACAAGTGATTTTATTTCCATTAAAATATTCTCCTTGTATTTTGTAATTTTTTATATTGTCTTCTTTGGTCTCTATTATATTATAAAATTTGCTTGAGGGTAGACATTCTTGGTAAACATTAATGGTTTATCTTGTAAATCATGATTTAAAGGTCTATAATCTATTTCTTCTATTTTTGGTAAATTTGGTATTTGTATTTGGCACACATCCGTAACATCCCATTCTACATTACTTAAAACACAAGGTTTCGTTTAGTAATAAAGTTGTAATTATCACCTAATTAAATTGAAGTTGTTAATGCATTTCTTACAAAGATGAGGGGGGAAAACGAAAATACCATTAAAACCTAAACCTATTTTCTTTGATTCAGCCGCCATACCCTCTCGTCGACCTGCAAACGGCAAACACCAAACACCCTCACCACCTCCGATTAACATCTAAATCGATCACAAGCAGGGAAAGGCTAACCGGTTTACATGAGAGAGGGCTATCACAGGCTTGTAGCACAATGGCGACCACAATGACGGCCTGTTCGGGCCGGTATCACGCAAGGATAGTGGCCGGCGACTATGGCGTACTCCGGCGATGACGAGTGATAGCAAGCAGTGCACGACAGGTGCAGGTCAGTCGGAAAATGTGAATGGAGGTCGGATGCAAGCTCACGGTAGTTTTACGGGTCTCACGGCAGTGAAGGTGGCGGTACACATGGTGGTTCTTAGCAGCTAGATTCACGGCGGTGACTGTTGTGGTTGGAAATGGAGTTTGTTAACAGATTATGGTAGCAATGGTGGTGCGGATCTTCAATTAGAGGTGAACAGTGGTGTTGTTATGGTACGGATTAGGTGATGGTGGTTCACGACGGTATGATGACGGTGTTGATGGCCGGTTACCGTCGTGGTGGTGGTGGAGGCGTGGTTATGGCACTAATTAATATGGTGGAGAATGGAAACCCGGTGGTGGTAAAGATGATTTCATGAAGATGATGATGTACGATGCTCAGATGATGATGATGATGATGGTGGTGATAATTGGATGATAATGAGGATGATTAGATAATGATGGACACGGTTCGGTTCGGGTCTTGGTTACAACATGGGTTCGCGCTCGAGAAGGTATACTCCCTAAACCCGTAGAACGTTAACTAATATTATTAGTTCGGGATTACGAATAGGGCGATTAAAGACGTATAACAATGATTTTAAATGATAAAAGATAACCGACAAGAGATTAGTTATTTTATAAAGGTTAATTAATAAATGTATAGAAAGATGGATATCAATGCTAGAAGGATAAAACGCGATTTTTTATGGATTGTTGGTTATGATTGGAAATGGAAATAGACAATTCATATTGTCGGGTTTTAGATAAAAACAAAGGGGACTCTGTCCGATTTTCATTAGAATTAAATAAAGAGTATTTCAGAACTTAGACGTCCTTGCTACGGTTTGGGTATAGATAGTTTTCGGACGAAATACATTCGATCAAAATGGATTTGGGTCGAAAGAGATTTCGACCCAAATAGCTTTTAGAAGTAAATGTTTTCAAGGAAATAGATTTCGGTCAAAAAGAGATTTCGACCAAAATAGTTTTCGGACAAGAAGTTTTCGATCAAAAAGATTATGGAAAGAAAGGCTTTTCGAATGAATAGTTTTCGGTCAAAAAAAAGATTTCGATCGAAAAGAGATTTCGACCAAAATAGTTTTCGAACAAGAATTTTCGATCAAAAAGATTATGGAAAGAAGGCTTTTCGAATGAATAGTTTCCGGTCGAAAAAGATTTCGATCAAATAGATTTCGACCGAAATAGATTTCGAGCATAGAGTTTTCGGACGGAATGATTTGATATTAATGTGTCTAGTTCGCCTAACCCTAAAGAGACGTACGAAGTGTCAGGTTAGGTCAGTTATCTTAACTTATATGAATGACTTATACAACTAGAGACGCATACTGACCGGTGATAGTATCTCAGGACCCGCTTATCAGGTGAGTTCTATGTGTCCCCTTCTATGTGTAAGGCCCCTATTTCGGGGTAACCTCACTTATTGGATTTACTCATAAACAAAGTCATCAATACTGAACTTTAAATTTAGCATATTCAATTAACAGCCAAAATCAATCACATTTGAGTACATTACAGCGGAAGTCTTAACATTTAACACATACATCAGTGTTTAACAAAAACATAAATCGGGATGTCAGTCTTTAGCCGGGTAACCTTCACGCCTTCGCACGACCCTTTTCTTTGTTACCTGAAATGTATACTAAAAGTCAGCTAACGCTGGTGAGTTCTAGTTTAAAATGATTAGATATAAACATTATTTCCTTAAAAGTATTCATAAGTTTATACATAAGAAAATAATTACGTATTCTTAACCATTTATTTTCTTTTATCATTCTTGAGTGACTACACTGATGTGCATTCACCTTTACTTTCCTAAACATTCATTCGGTCATACACATATGGGTGATCAACCCGTCTTTTACTACGTATGTCACAAAGACATACGCCATGAAGCTACCGTCGTAGCCCTTTGACTCGTCCGGTCCTAGAAACCGTCCGCCATAAAAACCGTCCGGCCAACCTTCGGCCGTCCGTCATACCGTCCTACCGTCGTAGGCCGTCCTTTTCACCCGTCTACCCGAAGGTATCCGTTTCCCACGTGCTACCATGTTTGCAACCGTTCTACATATGATTTGGCATTTGCTTCGACCGCCCATTTATGCCCCTTTTTATTTCCTTGCTGATGAAGGAACGTTTTTGTCCCGGTTGCAAAATAGACACGTGGTCGTCCGTCTACCGTAGTAGCCGTTAGCATCGAAGCGTCCATAACATTCACGTATATTCATAACATGCAGTATATATATAATATAAGGCAAGATTTCATTCATACTTTGTAAACATACGTTTCAATCTTTATTTATAATTCATTTTCATATATTTATATATCACGTATGTTCACATTGGCATTCATAATATTTATTCATTTAGTGTATACACTTCAGCCCCAAAAATATTTATAAATCATTTGCACATAACATAGAGGGGGCACATAGAACTCACCCGATCGGCTAGTCCTGTTCTGTCCTAACTGTGGTCCGATGAGCGTTGCACATGATCTGGATTAATTAATCATACACGTATCAGATCTAAACCAAGTTACATTCCTAACACAGCTGACATAGGCGAACTTAATGCCTAAGTTCGCTTCCACTGGCCTAGGCGAACTTATAGGCGAACTTAATGCCTAAGTTCGCTTCCTCTGACCTAGGCGAACTTATAGGCGAACTTAATGCCTAAGTTCGCTTCCTCTGACCTAGGCAAACTTAATAAGTTCGCTTACCCTTGGCCAAGCGAACTTAATAAGTTCGCTTACCCTTGGCCAAGCGAACTTGCCAAGCGAACTTAATCAGGCGAACTTGATAAGTTCGCCTCCACCAAGCGAACTTGCTAAGTTCGCCTGCACCAGCAGTCATCTTCCCCAAACAGTCCGAAATTCTCGGATTTGGGTTCGATTATGTCAAAACTTCAACTTTCTTTGCTCAAAACAACCGGTTTTCATTGTAGATACTAAACCTAAGCTTATTCTCAAGTTTCATCCGTAAAAACGTCCTATTTTCACCCGAAAACCCGGAAACCCAACCTAAGCAAAAATCTCAGTTTTGGCTCGAATGGTTACCTGGATGACGATTCTGATTTGGAGGTTTCGTTCACGAGTGCAAGAGACACGAGCGGGTGCAATCTTGTGCGATTCCAACACTTTCTCTCTCTACGGTTTTTCTCTCTCTAGAATTGTAAAGAGGAGAACAATGAGGGCCTTAGGCTATTTATAGGGGAGACCTCCCCAAGCCCGGTTCGCGACTGACTCGGCTCGACTTCGGCCCGCTTGAACTCGTTAACTTTATTTCTTGCCATTTTAGGATGTTACACTATGTTATGTGTAAATCATTTTAAATGTTTGGGGCTGAAGTGTATACACTAAATGATAAATGTTATGAATGTCAATGTGATCATACGTTATGTATAAATGCATATATATATATATATATATATATATATATATATATATATGAAATGGAAGGTTTACAAAGAATGAAACGTATGTTTACAAAAAACGAATGAATGAATGACATAACATAAATGAATGAATTCTTGCCTTATATTTTATTATATTACATGTTATGAATGTATGTATATGTTATGGGCAGAAACGAAGTTAACGGCTACTACGGTAGACGGACGAACACTTGACTATTATTTAGCCAGAAAAGAAAGTTTTGAAAGGTAGACTAAACAATGGCCACTATGGTGGAGTAAGTCCCTAAATCGATGCACGGCTGTATAATTAGTTCAAGTGGGAAACGGATGCCTTAGGGCAGACGGGCGAATTACGGACTACGACGGTAGGACGATATGACGGACAACTAAAGGTTGCCATACGGTTTTAAGTAATGACGGACGGTTTCTAGGACCAGACGGTATGTAATGGAGCTACGACGGTAGTTTAAAGAACGTTTGTCTTTGTGACTTACGTAAGATGGGTTGATCACCATATGTGTATGACAAATGAATGTTAAATGAAACCAATGATGTGAATATATATTTATATGTATTTACAAAGAATGATAAATGAAAGCAAATCAAGTGTTGATGTGTATTTATATATGTATATATATATATATATTTATACTTATAAAGAATTAATGTTTATGCCTATTTGCTTTAAACTAGAACTCACCAGCGTTAGCTGACTTTTAGTATGCACTTCAAGTAGTAAGAAGAAACGACGGGCAAAGGCATGAAGGCTGCCTGACACAAGACTGACATCCTATTTAATTGCTAATGTGTTAGAACAATGTTTCCTTTATATGTTAAGACTTCCACTGTTTATGTAATAAAATGATGTACGCTTCCACTATGTTTTAAAAGTTATAGTTTATTCAGTTTTTGATGACTATGTGTATGAGTAAATCCAACAAGTGAGGTAACCCGGAAAAGGGGTCTTACAAGTTGGTATTAGAGCCATAGTTTGAGAGATTCATACATCCTTAAATGTATGGACTCAAACTGATAATGGGACCAACGCAAGGATGTAAGTACGGGTAGCCAACGCCAACACCAAAACAAGTAAATAAGTATCAATGTCAATGTATGTAACTCAGGGTAGATGCCTTAGCATAGGATACATGCCTTAGTTACCAATAACACTACTGATATGAATAGTTACACATAGAACATAAGATGGTAGGCAATTTGAGCACATAGGTACAGTAAATGATTAATAATAACATGTAGCTACTGTTATCAATCTTTTACTATGTAAGTGTGTCTTGATTTGTCATCCGTCGTATGTACTCACCGTAGAGAGTGAAAGAGATGTTAGCCTAATACTACGAAATGCACACAAATTATAAGAACGGTGAGATCCATGTGATATGAATCACAAACAACGAGCAAAAGTTCGATAACCACAAAGAAAGAAAGATGGTCCGAGTAGATAAGTAACGAACATTCATGAATGACTTTCGTCAACAAGGAGTTAGGAAAGGGAAAAAGGATACATGGATTAAACACCGTTTATAGAAGACATTCATATCATGAAGCATTATAAGAAGAGTCACGAATTCATATGTAAGGTAAGTTGGCAATTACGTCAGGATCCACGTAATTGTGAATTTACAGGTGCTTGTGCATACTAATAAACCTTATCATGTGGATTAATACATATGTCACCATAAACAATTAAATCACTTCACACAGAACTATTAGATTAGTCACTCAAGTAATGATGATTGTAACGAGTTAGCAAGACGAATGAGGGCAACAACGACATACCCAGGGTTGAGGGAGAATGGATGTGTAACATTTCTGATTTTTTTTCATGTCTCTTTCTTGTGCAATAACCCATGTTTGGGATCCAATTCTAGTGCAATGACTTATTTTATTTTACAAGCACAAAAACCCTAAGTTTCAATACCAATTTCTACATTTTACATACCTTTTAGAACTCTATATAAATACACACACACACACACATATATATAATTATCTATGGTTTTATATGAATAACAAAGATTTACACGTGGTTTTGAACCCCTAACTAGTTGAACTCTTACAAATTGAACCATTGGTATTGGTTTTGAACCCATTCATCAAGACTCAACCAATCTTAACCCTTCAAACCTTCATATTTGACTCTATTTAATCATGTTTGACTTTCGAAAGTCAAACAAGCCAAGATCTTGCAAATTCATGAAATTTATCAAACCCAACTGGATTGGACCTGCATTATGTTCTGGATCGATTATCAACTTCACCCCGGCCCAAACAGCACACCAAATTGATCAATTAAGCGGACAATCTTGAATTCAAACGAATTTGACTTCACAAAGTCAAATCCGTATCAATCCGTTATCAATTCCTGCAATTAACGCGTAATGGGAACCGCAAATCACGCACAAATCAATCCCACATGTATCCAGTACCTTAACTTGACCCAATTCATCCCCAATTTATCAAATTATCGCGTAATCCGCCCCATAAGGCTGTTACGATCAATTCACCATCAAATCGCGTAATTGGGATGAAATCAATCCAATTAAACCACTCTCTCACCTTCGCACAGACCGTTACAAACTCCCTCAACCCTAAATCGATCTGCATTACAACTCTAGGACTCTGTGGAGCACCACGAGCAGCCGGGATTTCGTAGCAGTCGTTCTCACTCGATACTCATCCAAACCAGGTAAGCTTTATGTCATTCTATTCGTAAATGAGCCCTTGTCAATAGCCCCTTATCAATTCGAGTTTTCTTTAACTATCGAAATCAATTTGGATTAGGGTTCTTGGCCGGTTAATCATAATTAGAATTGGGGATATTGTTGGTTCATTTGAGCGCATTTAAGATTTTTGATTTCGGTATGACCAGCGAAACCACCTGGTCCGGCCGGCAAGTCACTACGCCGCCGAACCAGGTGGCGTGGGTTCGAAACCCATACACAACAGCCCTTTTTGCGTGTTTCATATAACCAGACTCAGCTCCTTCCTGATTCCACATTAACACAATTGTGAACAGGCTTTTATCAGTATCAGTCCCCTTGGTCCAGTGGTAACCCGTTGTCCCCATACAGAAACCACCCGGGTTCGAACCGGGTGGTCTGCATATATTTTTAAAACCCGTTTTTAATGCCCAAACAAATTCTATAAAAATTATTTTATAAACCTATCATTATTTAGGACAGCTTAGTACAATAAATTACAATTCTAAATATAAAACATCCATTTTTACAATTTAAATGGTTTAAAACCTCACTTTTCAATATAAAAGAAACTTAAAAGTTTTTTTTAATTTAAACTATTAAATTACAAACCAAATACCTATTTTATGAAGTTTGGTTAAGATTTTATAAAATACAATTTCCTTGATGAAAGAATTCCATAAAACAATTCCTTTTTTTTTCACAATAAATCATTTTACCTAATTAAGGATTTTAAAATGTATCTAAATGAGTATAACCTTTCTAAATATATATTAATACATATATATTTACATTTTCATATTTTTAAGAATATATCATTTTACTAATAATTAAATAAATAAAAATAAATTATTTATTTAAATTAAATTATCTTTTTACATTAATGATTCATTTAGGGTTTAAATAATTTATTTAATTATTTAAAACCCTAAGTAAATTATTATCTTTATTATTAAATTCATAAATACTTGGAACTTACATTTTGTATTAAGTTCCTATTCAAATACAAGTACAAACGTACACACATCCTTCGCATGGAATAACACAAACCCTTTTGTACAAATCCATACACTTAAATCCCGTCGAACCTTGGACTTTGCCTTATATTTTGAGCATGTTATTAATTCATATAATTCACTCTAGGTTAACTTTGTGACTTCCAAAAGGTTACTTGTGCTACCTATTGCTCGCGTCATCTTCACCACTAATACAATGTGAGTATTACATAGCCCCTTTTACTCTTTTACACTTTTTGAGGTGAAACATGAACTCTATACACTCAATTGCTTACATTTACACAAACACAAATCCTCTTTACATTCATGTATGCAAAATTTGAGCTTTATGTTTGAGTGCTAGGTGTGTTAACTGTTTGTGTGCAATTTATGTGCAATCATTAACTATTTAAGCCGACGGTTAACAATGATAGATCTATTGAGTCTGACAAACCCACCCAGATTGGGGTGATTGTTACCGACAACACAATTTGCATGATAGTTACAAATGTTTGATTGTACTTTGGTTACACAATAGTTGCTCCCCATAAATGCCTTATTTTATCATGTTATTGTAACACCCCAAAAATAGTAATTTAGTAAATAATAACGCGATAGAGACTTAGTCGTCATAAAACAAAAGAAAAAAAAAACGGACGGGCTTGGGCTCGGCTCCAACGGGTCGAGCGATGCCCAGGTATATAAGGGTCAAGACAGAACAAGAACTCTCATTTCCACCAAAACTTGCAACCTAGAGAGAGAAAGGAGAGCTCGGGTCTAGAGAGAGAAAGTTGACGGATCAACCCGAAATTGAAGTAGCACGTTACTACTGAGCTCGTGAGCAAAACCTCCGAATCAGAATCACAATCCAGGTAACGATTCGACCTTAAACTGAGTTTTTCTTCGTTTTAGGATTTTTCAAGTTTTAGCTAAATAGGTGACGTTTTTATGGATGAAACTTGAAAATAAGCTTAGAACTAGCATCTAGAGTGAAAACCGCACCTTTTGATCGAAGAAAGTTGTAAGATTAGCATGATCGGATTAACATGCAAGAATTTCGGACTTGTCCAGGAAACAGGTGCTGCGTACTTAGCAAGTACGCAGGAAGGACGTCCTACGTACTTACCAAGTACGCAGGAGAAAGATCATGCGTACTTACCAAGTACGCAAGAAGAATGTTCTGCGTACTTGTTAAGTACGCATGAGCAAGGCCCTGCGTACTTACTAAGTGCGCAGGTAGCAGGCCAGTAAGTAAAGTCAATATGTTTTAGAATGATTAAACCGTTAGAGTCGGGATTGGGTCTGATGTGTATTTAACTACCTAATTCAGATCGTACGTGACGTTGTTGGACCTTTGTTTAGGACAACCAAGACTAGCTTATCAGGTGAGTTCTATGTGCCCCCTTCTATGTTATGTGCAAATCATTTTAAATGTTTTGGGGCTGAAGTGTATACACTAAATGAATAAATGCTATGAATGTCAATGTGATCATATGTGGTACATAAATATATATATATATATATACTTATATATGAAAATGAATTATGAACAAAGAATGAAACGTATGATTATAAAGAATGAATGAAAGAAGGACATAACGTAAATGAATGAAATCTTGCTTTATATTATATATATTGCATGTTATGAATGTATGTAAACGTTATGAACCCTTCTATGACAATGGCTACTTCGGTAGACGGACAACCACGTGACTATTTTGTAACCGGGACAAAAACGTTCCTTCGCAAGCTAGGACGTATAAAAAGGCACTAATGGACGGTCGAAGCAATTGCCTTAACTAAAGTAGAACGGTTGCATACATAATGGTCGCGTGGGAAACGGATGCCCTAGGGCAGACGGACAAAAGAACGGACTACGACGGTAGGACGGTTTAAGAGCGGACGGACAAAGGTTGCCGGACGGTTTTCTAGAGCCGGACGGTTAATGAAAAGGGCTACGACGGTAGTTATCACTGCGATGTCTTTGTGACATTCGCGACAAGTGTGATGGGTTGATCTCCCTTAAGATTATGGCCAGTAAGTGTTCTCCCCAAGTAAGTATGTATGTACATATGTATATACTCAATATGAAAGATATGTGAGAACATTAAAGTAAATAATAAGTAAAAGTTCGAATGTTAATATATAATACTAAGAAAAGATAAATATTATGTACGATTATCTATAAACTAGAACTCACCAGCGTTAGCTGACTTTTAGTATACATTTCAGGTAGTGGAAGAAAGGGTCGTGCGGTGGCGTGAAGGTTACCCGGCACAAGACTGACATCCCACTTTTTATATATGTTAAGACAATGTTATGTATTTAATTTTTAAGACTTCCGCTGTTATGTCACGTTATGTTACGTTATGTAATGAATGAATTCGAATGTTTTAAATTTAAGCTCAGTATTTATGACTATGTTTATGAGTAAATCCAACAAGTGAGGTTACCTGGGAATGGGGCCTTACAGTTATGTAAGGATTTGATATTTACATCTATACACTATCTATGTATAAGCCTGTGTATACTCACCAACTTTTTAGTGACTTTATTTTATTCATGTTTCAGGTGCTAATATGTGAGTTTGATCAAGACATGCTACAATAGGCTTTGGACTTAGTTAAATTTAAATAAAGAATATTATGTATTTCAATTACGTACTTGTTTGAATTTGGTTGTGTTTGAATTGTTTGAAATGAAATTTGATGATTAAATTATTGAAATCTAGTCAACCTTGTGCTCATTAACACTCTACATGTCCCGCCCCGACGTATTCCGCCGTCGGTTGGGGTGTGACAGGATGAGACCCCAAATAAAGTTTGCTAAAGTTGAGTAACATTAAGGAACGAGTTTGGAAAGATTGACGAAACCTAGTCTGGAACCTGATGCGACAGTGAGGAGTAGTAAATCAAGCAAAGACAAATAGATAGAAAGATTGCACAGGAAGAGAACTAGTATGAAGATGATAAGAGAGCCTCCCAAGCCCCAGTGAGAAGACAATCCCACATAAAATGATATAATTAATATCTGAAGCGAGAAGATAGATATACCAACGACAACAAATGACAGAACCATGATGTTAATTAAAACGCGCAGACAAAATCAAATGGAGCCAGATCCAACTTAAGAATTTTGTTAAGGATAAATGTGAAAGGCTCAATGGTGTGAAGTATGGCATAAGCACTAACAAGGACTCAATAAGAGTAAGAAAACACTCTATAAGGATTGAGTCAAGTCAATAGCACGTGAGACCGCTGAAATTGAAAGGCCGATAAGGAACCCAATGGGACTAGAAAGGAAAGTAATGATCAAGTATCACCACACGTGTCATCTATACGTAATGAAACCTATGAACGAAACTCTAAAAGAATAACATACGGAAAATGTTAACGATCACGAAAAGTTAGAAAATGTATGCTTAGGTCACAAGAGATGCCAATCCCTTAGACCATTCAATAATATGAAGAAAGAATAGTGCGTAATAGACTAATGATGAGAAAGGTGAAACCATGACGAGAATGTTTTAAAGAAAGACAAGAAGGGAGTTACGTGTACAAGAATATGAATGAAAAGATCGTAAACCTAGTCTTCCGTCTGAATGAATACCTTTCCGAGAAAGTTTAAGTATGATAGAGTAATGCTTCATATGGTACATTCGGGACGGAACAATATGGTTCTTTCTGGGACGCAACGATACGGTTCTTTCGGGAATGAAATGATATGGTTCCTTAGGGAACGGGGTAGTAGGATTCATTCGGGAACGAAATGTTATGGCCCTTCGTGGGCGAATGCACCAAGGAGAATTTATGAGGTACACGTAATAACCAAAATAACTTAGAAAGAGGTTGATAACAACCGCCTGGACAGAGTGGATAATTAAAGCAGGATACTAGGATTCCTAAATGTTGAAATGGGTTCATGGACAAATCCACACAAGTACTTGGTGGATCTGAGTTAAGTCCACCAATGAGATGTGCATCAGAGTAAAGTAGGTTGTACCATTCAATACTACATCCGAAGTTTCCATGACAAGGAAGATGTAGTAGTAACGTGTAAACCCTAACTACACAAGGTTCACATGTGGCACTGAATGTTCGTGAAGCAGAATAGGAGAATTCACAAGAACTTAAGAGGCAACTTAGTCATGGGAAACTCAACATAATCGTGTATAAGAGACATCGAATTTCGAGGACGAAATTCTTATAAGGTGGGTAGACTTGTAACATCCCAAATTCTACATTACTTAAAACACAAGGTTTCGTTTAGTAATAAAGTTGCCAAGAACGAAAGTATGGTATGGTAATTATCACCTAATTAAATTGAAGTTGTTAATGCAATTCTTACAAAGATGAGGGGGAAAAACGAAAATACCATTAAAATCTAAACCTATTTCCTTTGATTCAGCCGCCATACCCATTTCCCCCACCCTCTCGTCTACCTGCAAACGGCAAACACCAAACACCCTCACCACCTCCGATTAACCTCTAACACAAGGAGGGAAAGGCTAACCGGTTTACATTAGAGAGGGCTATCCCAATCTTGCAGCACATTGGTGACCTCAATGACGGCCTGTTAGGGCCGGTATCACGCAAGGAAGGATAGTGGCTGGCGACTATGGAGGTCGGATGCAAGCTCACGGTAGTCTTACGTGTCTCACGGCAGTGACGGTGGCGGTACACATGGTGGTTCTTAGCAGCTAGATTCACGGCGGTGACTGTTGTGGTTGGAAATGGAGTTTGTTAACAGATTATGGTAGCAATGGTGGTGCGGATCTTCAATTAGAGGTGAACGGAGGTGTTGTTATGGTACGGATTAGGTGATGGTGGTTCACGACGGTATGATGACGGTGTTGATGGCCGGTTACCATCGTGGTGGTTGTGGAGGCGTGGTTATGGCAGTAATTAATATGGTGGAGAATGGAAACCCGGTGGTGGTAAAGATGATTTCATGAAGATGATGATGTAGGATGCTCAGATGATGATGATGATGGTGGTGATAATTGGATGATAATGAGGATGATTAGATAATGATGGACACGGTTCGGTTTGGTTCGGGTCTTGGTTACAACATGGGTTCGCGCTCGAGAAGGTATAATCCCTAAACCCGTAGAGCGTTAACTAATATTATTAGTTCGGGATTACGAATAAGGCGATTAAAGAAGTATAACAATGATTTTAAATGATAAAAGATAACCGACAAGAGATTAGTTATTTTATAAAGGTTAATTAATAAAAGTATAGAAAGATGGATATCGATGCTAGAAGGATAAAACACGATTTGTTATGGATTATTGGTTATGATTGGAAATGGAAATAGACAATTCATATTGTCGGGTTTTAGATAAAAATAAAGTGGACTTTGTTCGATTTTCGTTAGAATTAAATAAAGAGTATTTCACAACTTAGATGTCCTCGCTACGGTTTGTGTATAGATAGTTTTCGGACGAAATACATTCGATCGCAATGGATTTTGGTCGAAAGAGATTTTGACCGAAATAACTTTTAGAAGTAAATGTTTTCAAGGAAATAGATTTCGGTCGAAAAGAGATTTCGACCAAAATAGTTTTCGGACAAGAAGTTTTCGATCAAAAAGATTATGGAAAGAAAGGCTTTTCGAATGAATAGTTTCCGATAAAAAAAAAGATTTCGACTTAAATAGTTTTCGGACAATAAATTTTTGATCAAAAAGATTATGGAAAGAAAGGATTTTCGAATGAATAGTTTCCGGTCGAAAAAGATTTCGATCGAAATAGATTTCGGGCATAGAGTTTTCGGACAGAATGATTTGATATTAATGTGTCTAGTTAGCCTATCCCTAAAGATACGAACGAAGTGTCTGGTTAGGTCAGTTATCTTAACTTATATGAATGACTTATACAGATTGTGTGCGACACCTAGAAACGCATATTGACCGGTGATAGTATATCAGGACCCGCTTATCAGGTGAGTTCTATGTGCCCCCTTCTATGTTATGTGTAAATCATTTTAAATGTTTTTGGGCTGAAGTGTATACACTAAATGAATAAATGTTATGAATGTCAATGTGATCATACATGATGTATAAATGCATATAGATATACATACATACATACATATATATATATATATGAAATTGAAGGTTTACAAAGAATGAAACGAATGTTTACAAAGAACGAATGAATGAATGACATAACGTAAAGGAATGAATTATTGCCTTATATTTTATTATATTGCATGTTATGAATGTATGTATACGTTATGGACAAAAACGAAGCTAACGGCTACTTTGGTAAACGGACGACCACTTGACTATTATGCAGCCCGAAAAGAAAGTCTAGAAAGGTAGAGTAAACAATGGCCACTATGGTGGAGTAAGTCCCTAAATTGATGCACGACTGTATAATTAGTTCAAGTATATATATTTATACTTATAAAGATTTAATGTTTATGCATATTTGCTTTAAACTAGAACTCACCAGCGTTAGCTGACTTTTACTATGCACTTCAAGTAGTAAGAAGAAACGACGGGCAAAGGCATGAAGGCTACCTGACACAAGACTGACATCCTATTTAATTGCTAATATGTTAGAACAATGTTTCCTTTATATGTTAAGACTTTCGCTGTTTATGTAATAAAATGACGTACGCTTCCGCTATGTTTTAAAAGTTATAGTTTATTCAGTTTTTGATTACTATGTTTATGAGTAAATCCAACAAGTGAGGTAACCCGGGATAGGGGCCTTACAACATCATTGAATAGGAAAGGGAAATCAGTAGTATCTTTTATGCTAAAACAATCGGAATGATGTGTTTTAGATATTGCATAGGATATAGCATATGTAATAGAATAGGGTCTACATTGTTGTTTAAATAAATCTTTTCTTTTAAAATCTTGTAATAAACTTAATGTTTTATCAAAGTCTCTGTCTTGAATATGATAGGAAATTCTTGGATGAATATTAAATTTTAGTTTTTCATATTGTAAATTTCCTCTTAATATTCCAAGACATGCTTCTTCTTTATTTTGGATTCTATTATCTATGATTGCAGAATCTATACCTTCTTTAAAAGTAGATTTTATAATTATTTGAATCGCTCCTACATGTATCCAACCTAGAATATTTCTAATTTCACGTTTTATCTTTTGTAATCTTTCCTGAATATCCTTTTTTGATAATAAGGGTATTATAACTTTATTAGATGTTGTATCAATATCTAGAGCTCTTTCTTGAATGTTTAATTCATAATATAGTTGAGATTTCTAGGTTTTATTCCTAACCTTTGTAAAGTATTATTATTATTATTATATATATATATATATATATATATATATTTATACATTTATATATAGGGGAAAGTTCTTTAGGGAACCAGGAACCATGTGTTTCACATGTAAAAAAACTCATAAAAACACATTTATAAGCCAACCTCACAAAAAGAATTAGTTTATGCTATATTTTTTTACTTTTTATTAGAAAGGCTTTTAAATGCGTTTATATACAAAAGTTTCGAAGAAAAATATGTAAAAAATAAGTTTTTTTATGAGTATTTCACATGTGAAACACACGGTTCCTCAAAGAACCTTCCCATACATATATAGGGAAAGGATCATGAGAAAACTCTTTGGTTTTTTGGGTGTGAGGTGGGGGGGGGGGGGTGTTTAGGTTTTTTTGGTGGGTGGGGGTTTTTGGTTTTTGGGGTCGGGCTTTAGCTTTTGGGGTTTAGATTTTAAGGTTTAGCTTTTGGCTTTAGATCGAGTTTGACGAGCCAGTTCTAACGCCGCTGAACTGAATTCAATCGGAGTTCGTTTGGGTCGATTTTCGCGAGTTTTCTCACGAATAAGAGTTTTCTCATGAACTCAACCCCACACACACATATATATATATGTATATATTTATTTAAATACGAGTAGATTACTGAGAGTGTCCTTTAATTATGTCATTTGTCTTAAAAAATTACTAGCGAAGTGGGCCGTCGGTGGTGGGTATCGTTGAAACCATACCGGAATTAGAGATGACGAAGAAGCAGTAACCGACGAAGTGGAGCTGCCGCCGGTGGTTATCGTCAAGGTAACAAACTCTTGGTCGTTAGTCCTTCTCGGCATCTGGGTTTAAGTCGATTGTGATGGCAATGTGTATAAATGATTAAGTAATTTCAGTTACATCCCCATAAGATGCTTTAATTATCATATCATACCGTAAGAAGAAGAAGAAAGAGAGAGTCTGTAACTTTAAAATCTATATTTTGATAGAAGAAGAGTGTGTAGAGAGATGAATCTCTTTAAATTTTTTTACATAAATAGTCCTTTGTAGATAAAAAGTCTATTATACCCTCATATGCGAGGAAGGAATCAATCGTTATTTAAGTGTAGGAAGGAATCAATCGATCTAAACGAAACTCCTTTTAATTGTTAAAATTAACACGGTAGTAATTTTCTAATTATTTGAAAGTTACTATTGACCAAAAGTGATAAAAAAGGGAATTCGTGCTCACGTTTTTCATTTAAACTATTTTCATAATTTTTTTTAACTGAAATAAATTTTACATTCTTTGTTATTTTTAAAAACTTATGACATAAATCAACAATTTTATTCTCTTTAATATTGTTATATATTTTTTTCAAAGATGTAATTTATGTGTGTGATATAACTATGTAGTTACACCATTTACGCTGTATGAGTATGTGCTAATGAAACTACACGTTGCGGATGAGTGTGGAGGTCTAATACGGGACCTTGATTACGAAAATCATGTTGCGGTTATTTCATTTTACATTGTGTAGTTATGTGATTGATGGGTACTAATAACCGAATACCCAAATCCATATTCTGATATGGTACCTTGATTATTAAGGGGAATGATCAAAAGAAAACCATAAAGTTAGACGAAAACCGAAAAAACCAGTAAAAACAAATCAAATAATTTTTAGATTTTTTTTAACTTATTTCTAAATGTGTTAATATAATATTACACAATTTACCAATTTTTTTTTACATATTGTGTTTTACGTATACGTAAGTGCAATTTTATTGTTTTCTGTTTACATATACGTAACACTACGGGTTACGTATACGTAAGCCTGTACTTAAATTATATTTTTGGTAAAAATATGATATATTACATTGATACTCTTATAAATAAATAAAAATAAAAAAGAAATATTATTATATGATTGGTTAAAATTATATTTTTAGTGGTTTTCTCTGTTTTCGCCTAACTATGTGGTTTTCTCTGGAACCTCCCTTGATTATTAATACAGGGTCCTAATAACCGAACATCCAAATCTATTTTTTGACACCTTTCATTCGCCTCGTATCGCTCTATACAGGGCGTATAACTTTCACAATTTTCAAAGACATACAACCTCTTCAAGACCGATCAATCACATGCCCTATACGCCACCTATAACATTATACGTGGCCGATAGTAACGTGATTGACAGGTCTGGCAGAAGGTACCTCGTATAGATCTATACGTGGTGTATAGTGATGTGATCAACGATCTTGTAGATGGTATATCGTACCCTATACGCCATGACTATACGAGGCGTATATGTTCCCTCAAAGCTTCGAAAAATCTCTCCCAATTTCTGATGGATCGATCATTTTCAAACCGAGATCCTCCCAACTAGCGATGTCGTTTTGGGACGACCACTATGTTTTTGGCCTATATTCTAACGAGTCATGGGAAAACAACCCTATATAACATTTATTCACTTATTTGTTGTGGTCGTTTGCTTTTTTTTTTGTACTTCACATGCAGTTGTATTTTTGGTTATGTATGTACAAATTGATGTTATATATGTACTGTTTCGGTTGTTTATATTTGTAATATTTATTTACAATGTTTAGTTTGTTTGGTTGGTCACGGATCATACGCAAGTTTAGTTTCGATTAAGTAATAAAGTTATTATTTTATAAAAATATTTATTTTTTGAATGTTAAGAAAAATTTTAGCTAAAACGATAAAAAAATGTTGGTAATATTAAAAAACAAAAAAAGCCCATACGTGTCGTATAGTTCTATACTCCACGTCATAGGTTGCCTATGATCCTATACGCCGCGTATAGACCAGCCGCTAGATATTAACTAACACATTCAGCTATGAGTTTTAAGGTTTATGTCTATACACCTCGTATAAGGCTATACTATACGTATAGGTGACAACGAATGTTGAAATAAATTCTCTGGGTGTAACAATCACCAAACCCCATTATAGAACAATTTAAAAAGTTAATGAATATTGTTCATCAAATCACATCGAAGTGTACTAAGTGGCTGAAAATCTTTGGTACAATCCATTTGAGTATTAGTTGTTAAATTTACATTATGACCCTGTTCATATTTGACAACACTTACCCTTCATACCCTATATTTCTACATTTACTTTTTTTCATTTTTCCCCAACCACGTTTTGACACATGGTCCACTCTATTTATTTTTTTTGTTTTTCTCTTATAACTTTTAAAATATTATGTTTTATGAAATTTCGAATATCTCTTTGCAACGAGCTTACTTCTATATACGTTATGGTGTAAATCATTTAAAATGGAGTTGTGTGTAATAATGTGCAAGTCATCGAAGGAAAATCGTACAAGTCGTCAAAACTGCTACAAGATTTTTATTTTACAATTTGACGGTAGGATTTGGATTCCTAGACTTGGGGAAATTCAAACGAAGGTGATGGGTGAAGTTCACAAATCCAAATACTTGATACACCCTGGAGCTAATAAGATGTATAAGAATTTGAAAACTCATTATTGATGGCCGAACATGAAGAAATCCATAGCTTAGGATATAGAAAAATGTCTAACTTGCCTTCAAGTCAAGATCGAACATCAGAAACCCATAGGTCAACTTCAACAGTTAGAGATACCTGTGTGGAAGTGGAATAGGATTACTATGAACTTTGTCACAAAACTGCCAAGAACCCAGAAAGGGCATGATGCTATTTGGATTGTGGTTGACAGACTAACCAAATTGGCACACTTTATCTTAATCAGTGAGAACTATTCAATGGATAAGTTAGCCCGACTTGACATCAATGAAATTGTAAGTCGTCATGGTATACCGCTATCTATTATCTCTGATAGAGAAAGTCGGTTCACTTCTAGATTTTGGACTAGTTTCTATAAATAATTGGGAACTCGAATCAATATGAGTACGACATATCACCCTCAAACTAACAGACAAAGTGAAAGAACAATCCAAACCTTAGAAGATATAATAAGAGCTTGTGCAATAGAATTTGGAGGAAGCTGGGATAATTATCTGTCATTGATAGAATTTTTCTACAACAACAACTATCATTCAAGTATAAAAGTTGCACCGTTATGCAGAACCCCAATTTGTTGGACTGAAGTAGGAGATAGCCAGCTATCTGGACCAGAAATCTTATAGGAGATGACTGATAAGATAGTCCAGATCAAACAAAGGTTAAAAACTTCACAAGATCGACAAAAGAGTTACACAGATAAACGTCGACGACCATTAGAATTTTAGGTAGGTGAACATGTGATGTTGAAAGTATCACCTTGGAAAGGTGTTGTACGTTTCAGAAAACATGGGAAATTAGGCCCAAGGTACATTGGACCTTACAAGATCATCGAAAAAGTTGGAGCAGTGGCATATATGCTAGAACTGCCTGAAACATTACAGGCTATTCATAACATGTTTCACGTGTCATGTCTACGCAAATATTTAGCAGACCCTGATCAGACAATATCGTTAGACGATGTCTATGTTGATGATAAACTCCAATTCACCGAGCAACCCATTAAGATCTTAGGAACACAAGATCGAAAGCTCAGAAAGAAAACTATACCAATGGTACTAGTATAGTGGCAAGGTCGGAAGGGTGCCGACAAAACTTGAGAATTAACAAAATAAATGAAAGCTAAGTACCCTCATCTATTTAACTCATACTGAATTTCGAGAACGAAATTCTTTTAAGGATGGAAGATTTGTAACATCCAGATAATTCCTAAGTAAATATAAGGGCTAAAAGTGTTAAAATAGAAAGTTCAGGGGTTAAACTTTAATTCTCCAAAGTTGAGGGGTTAAAAATGAAAATTCTAAAATTTGGAGGGACAGCGGACCGCAATCTGGACCATAACGGTCCGCTACGTAGGGACGAAGGCATGAACCGGGTGACGACACGTGTCCTTATGACTCGCTAGCAAATTTCTGACGCGTGGCATGGTGGCAGACCGTTAGCCAGTACCTTAATGGTCCGTCAGCCACCATAATCAGGCAGGTCCACTACAGGGGTGACGCGTGTAGGGCTGATGTCATCAGGATGGTAGCGGAGCGCTACCTTCCTGCGTAACGGTCCGCTACTGTCACACCCCAACCGACGGCGGAAACATCGGGGCGGGACATGTAGACTGTTCATAAGCTCATGGTTTGCTAAAATTGTAATAATTAAACAATAAGTTTCATTTCATAACTCAAGTAATCAATTACATCATTTACAAGAATTAAAGAATACATAAATCTCCATATTAAAATTTATGACTAGGTCCTCAACCCTAAGTGAAGTAGCTTGAATCTTAACTCAAACATTTGTACCTGAAACATGATAAAATGAGAGGGTCAACTATAAATAGTTGGTGAGCATACATAGGTTTTGACACCACAAGTAAAGTTCAAATGTTTTGTGTACAATTCATATGATGCATGATTTATAAAGCATTTATGGAGAATCTAAGTTAAGCTAGATGCACAAATGGAACTTTGTAATTGAAGGGCATAACAACATATGTTATCCTAATGTAGGGCATAACAACACATGTTATCCTGATGTAAGTGTAGGGCATAACAACACATGTTATCCTAATGTAAGTGTAGGGCATACCAATACATGTTATCCTAATGTAGGGTATAACAACACATGTTAGCCTAAAGTAATGTATTTGTGTTTGCACGTGTATATCATGTATATGTAGCCTTAACAATTAACATTCAAGCATAAAGCACAAATAAACACATATGATCATATTGTAGAATTGTACGTGTGTAATTGCAAATAGTATTTGAATGTAATTATGTTTCACCCCAAATATGTAAATAAGAAAAAGGGGATATGTAAACTCACATGTATTAGTTGTTGTTGATAACCCGAGCAATACGTAGCACAATTGATTTGCTAATCACAGAATTAACCAAGAGTTGAATTATGAACTTGAATAAATGCTATGCACAAAAGACTAAGGTTCTAAAGGGATTGAATGAAAGTCTTATTGAATAAATGCGGGGATTTGTTCAAAAGGTTTGTGAAATCTCACATAAGTGATACGTGTAGATTTGTGTTTGCATTTGGATAAAAGTTTAATGTTAAATATGATATCAAATTAATAACCGACTTAAAGAATAATTGCTGTAGGGTTTTATGTAAGTATGTAAATAATTTAAATAAATAAATTATTTTTATTTATTTATTATTATAATAATGTGTCATGAAATATATATATATATATATATATATATATATATGTTTAAGAAATTATATTTATTCAAATATAACTTAACCCTTGATAAAAATGGTATTGATTTAATGAAAGAATATGTAAATGATTTTTTTCTTTTTGTTTGTAAATATGTGAATAAATAAATGGTGTTCCTTTGTTTCGTAAATAAATGAATAATTAAATAATAAATAGTTGAATAAATAAACAAATAACTTAGTAAATAAATAAATAGATTAACGCATAAATAACCCTTTTTTTATTTACTTATAGTTCGTATTTCAAGAAAATTAAGTGTAAAATGATGATCTACTTAATTAAGCCAATAGTAAAAGTATATAATGGGTTTTAAATAATCACCTTTATAACCCGAATATAGTTTATAAATTAGAGGTTTCAAATAATTAATTTGCTAAAATAATTGTATAACTCTATTAAAGTTATATTATGTTTTTATCCTTAAAACAATAAACTAAATTATTTTTCTTTAAAAATTTATCAATTTAAAGTAATTAAACTTATCTGAGTTTCATAGGTTTATAAGCTAAGTTTTATAAAATGATTTAATGTGTAAAAATCGAGTTCTAAAAATAAAAGCAGTGGACCGGAATCGAACCCGGGTGGCTCGGTGGGGGTTTAGGTGCACAACCACTAGACTAGGAGGGTTCCATTGTTCAAAGGTTGGGTTCTCATTGATTAAACACAAGCCGGAAAGGGGGCCGGGTTAGGTTCAGTGGACAAGCCAAAAAGGAGGCTGAGTGTGGGTTCCGAACCCACGCCACCTGGTTCGGCGGTGCAGTGGCTTACCGTCCGGACCAGGTGGTTTCGTTGGTATAATTATGAAACCCAAAATGTTAAATACATCTAATGAATCAGACAAGAAACCCAATCAAAACCCCAATTCGCAAGAACTGATTTAGAACCCTAATTCGATTTTGAGTCCGATAGGTTTCGTTAACAGAAATTGATAAGGGGTTATCGATAGAGACTCAATTCCGAATCAAACGAGTTAAATTTTACCTGGTATGGTGGAGTATCGAGTGCTACCGGCTAACCGATCAGGGATGAAGTTCTTGAGGCTAGAACGAGAGGTAGAGGTGTAATGGGATTCAATACGGGGGTTCAGAAAGTTTGTATGAGTCTATGCGAACGTGCGTGAGTGATACTAATTGATCAATTTCATTTTAAATGCTCGCTTTGATTCGAGATAACAGGGGACAGCTGTCAACATGGATTACGCGTGATTTCATTCGATTGCGAATGGTTTGAGCCACGAATTTGGGTTGGATACATTAGGAAATTGTTGGTGCGTGATTTATGGTCATTAACGCGTCTAAATTCCCTTATTTGGAAACAATTTGGACTCGGTTTGACTTCGAGGAGTCAAATCTGTTTGAATTCAAAAATTCACCGCATGAATGTCCCATTGGTATGTTTAACGCGTTTAGGATTGATTGAGTGTCGTCTACGCAATCGTGGATAGTCCGGGACTATAAGATTGATTACTTTGGTTGTTGAATTTGCACCACTCAGTCCTAGTTTGACTCTGAATAGTCAAACTGTTCAAGTTTGAATTAAACCTTGAAATGAATTGAATTGGGATGTTAATATGGTTTGAGATAGGTCGATAGCGAATGATTATGCATGGGGAGTCTATAGAAACCTGTTGGATCGTTTTGAAGCTTGGAATCGCACCAATTTGGTTCATGTTTGACTTCCAAAAGTCAAAAGGGTTAAGTTTTGTGGGTGGAATCAAGATTTAGGTGCAAGGGGTTCAAGTTTAGGGTTCAAATACTAAAAGGGTCAATATGAAAGTTCAAGGACTTAAAGGGGGGTTTCAAAACTATTAACTTGTAACTATTTATATATTTATATATATGTATGTATATATATACATATATATATATATATATATATAATATATAAAATTTAACTTTTGTTTTAAAACCTTATGTGTGTGTGTGTATATATATATATATATATATATATATATATATAATATAATTTTATTGTTTGCCTATTTTATATTTATATACATAGGAATTCCCAATTCTTTATAATAATATGTAGGAACGAATTGTAATAATCAAGGAATTGTATTGATAATGTATTTGAACTAGAAATGGAATTTGAAATATTGTTTATTGCAATAAAATGAATACAAGGAAAATCAGAAATGTTACAGTATCTCCATGTTGAGGGAATTTCGTCCCGAAATTCAACTAGTTGAGGCTACTGAATCAGCAAATAGGTGTGGGTATTTGAGCTTCATTTGATCCTCACGTTCCCAGTTAAACTCAGGACCATGTTTGGATTCTCAATGAACTTTGGAGATTAGGTTGAGGAGTACGATTGATAAACAAGATTCGGGTGTGTTTCACAAGGTCAGACACGAATGATGACATCGGATTTAGTTTTTGAAATGAACTCAAGAAGAAAGTCTGTTGAATAATAATTTGGATTCTAAGGGTGAAATGTATTGATGGGAATTAGATGATCGAAGTTTGTTTAAAATGTAATATGTTCAGGAATTATCAGTGGATAAAAAGGTTTCACAAACATTGGCCCCGTCAAACAACATAAAACTTTGTGTGGCAAGAATAACGCTACTTCTGATTTTATGACAGGACACTTATATATAGGAAGTACCAGCGGCGTATCCAACATGTCCTTATCATATCACATTAGTTTTGTTATTACGTACCACGATAGGTTTCATGTCATAACACACAACAGATTTCACTTTGACTTCCATGCGTTGATTTTTATAATTACGTGTGCACCCGTAATTATCCAAATCGTTGCATGGTCCACATAGTTCATCCTATTGTGTGTGGAGTCCAGGGGGTAACACAAAAAAACACTTAATTCGTAACTATTGCTTTCACGTATGTGTTGCTAACAAATAACTATGTCCAAAGATAGTAGAGCCAATCAGGTACCAATCTGTCACACCCCAACCGACGGCGGAAACGTCGGGGCGGGACAAGTAGACTGTTCATAAGCTCATGGTTTGCTAAAATTGTAATAATTAAACAATAAGTTTTATTTCATAACTCAAGTAATCAATTACATCATTTACAAGAATTAAAGAATACATAAATCTCCATATTAAAATTTAAGACTAGGTCCTCAACCCTAAGTGAAGTAGCTTGAATCTTAACTCAAACATTTGTACCTGAAACATGATAAAATGAGAGGGTCAACTATAAATAGTTGGTGAGCATACATAGGTTTTGACACCACAAGTAAAGTTCAAATATTTTGTGTACAATTCATATGATGCATGATTTATAAAACATTTATGGAGAATCTAAGTTAAGCTAGATGCACAAATGGAACTTTGTAATTGAAGGGCATAACAACACATGTTATCCTAATGTAGGGCATAACAACACATGTTATCCTGATGTAAGTGTAGGGCATAACAACACATGTTATCCTAATGTAAATGTAGGGCATAACAACACATGTTATCCTAATGTAGGGTATAACAACACATGTTAGCCTAACGTAATGTATTTGTGTTTGCACGTGTATATCATGTATATGTAGCCTTAACAATTAGCATTCAAGCATAAAGCACAAATAAACACATATGATCATATTGTAGAATTGTACGTGTGTAATTGCAAATAGTATTTGAATGTAATCATGTTTCACCCCAAATATGTAAATAAGAAAAAAGGGGCTATGTAAACTCACATGTATTAGTTGTTGTTGATAACCCGAGCAATAGGTAGCACAATTGATTTGCTAATCACAGAATTAACCTAGAGTTGAATTATGAACTTGAATCAATGCTATGCACAAAAGACTAAGGTTCTAAAGGGATTGAATGAAAGTCTTATTGAATAAATGCGGTGATTTGTTCAAAAGGTTTGTGAAATCTCACATAAGTGATACGTGTAGATTTGTGTTTGCATTTGGATAAAATTTTAATGTTTAATGTGATATCAAATTAATAAATGACTTAGAGAATAATTGCTTTAGGGTTTTATGTAAGTATGTAAATAATTTAAATAAATAAATTATTTTTATTTATTTATTATTATAATAATGTGTCATGAAATATATATATATATATATATATATATATATATATTAGTGCATATATATGTTTAAGAAATTATATTTTTTCAAATATAACTTAACCCTTGATAAAAATGCTATTGATTTAATGAAAGAATATGTAAATGATTTTTTTCTTTTTGTTTGTAAATATGTGAATAAATAAATGGTGTTCCTTTGTTTCGTAAATAAATGAATAATTAAATAATAAATAGTTGAATAAATAAACAAATAACTTAGTAAATAAATAAATAGATTAATGCATAAATAACCCTTTTTTTATGTATTTATAGTTTGCATTTCAAGAAAATTAAGTGTAAAATGATGATCTACTTAATTAAGCCAAAAGTAAAAGTATACAATGGGTTTTAAATAATCACCTTTATAACCCGAATATAGTTTATAAATTAGAGGTTTCAAATAATTAATTTGCTAAAATAATTGTATAACTCTATTAAAGTTATATTATGTTTTTATCCTTAAAACAATAAATTAAATTATTTTTCTTTAAAAGTTTATCAATTTAAAGTAATTAAACTTATCTGAGTTTCATAGGTTTATAAGCTAAGTTTTATAAAATGATTTAATGTGTAAAAATCGAGTTCTAAAAATAAAAGCAATGGACCGGAATCGAACCCGGGTGGCTCGGTGGGGGTTTAGGTGCACAACCACTGGACTAGGAGGGTTCCATTGTTCAAAGGCTGGGTTCTCATTGATTAAACACAAGCCGGAAAGGGGGCCGGGTTAGGTTCTGTGGACAAGCCAAAAAGGAGGCTGAGTGTGGGTTCCGAACCCACGCCACCTGGTTCGGCGGTGCAGTGGTTTCCGTCCGGACCAGGTGGTTTCGTTGGTATAATTATGAAACCCAAAATGTTAAATACATCTAATGAATCAGACAAGAAACCCAATCAAAACCCTAATTCACAAGAACTGATTTAGAACCCTAATTCGATTTTGAGTCCGATAGGTTTCGTTAACAGAAATTGATAAGGGGTTATCGATAGGGACTCAATTCCGAATCAAACGAGTTAAATGTTACTTTGTATGGTGGAGTATCGAGTGCTGCCGGCTAACCGATCAGGGACGAAGTTCTTGAGGCTAGAACGAGAGGTAGAGGTGTAATGGGATTCAATACGGGGGTTCAGAGAGTTTGTATGAGTCTATGCGAACGTGCGTGAGTGATACTAATTGATCAATTTCATTTTAATTGCTCACTTTGATTCGAGATAACAGGGGACAGCTGTCAACATGGATTACGCGTGATTTCATTCGATTACGAATGGTTTGAGCCACGAATTTGGGTTGGATACATTAGGAAATCATTGGTGCGTGATTTATGGTCATTAACGTGTCTAAATTCCCTGATTTGGAAACAATTTGGACTCGGTTTGACTTCGAGGAGTCAAATCTGTTTGAATTCAAAAATTCACCGCATTAATGTCCCAATGGTATGTTTAACGCGTTCAGGATTGATTGAGTGTCGTCTACGCAATCGTGGAAAGTCCGGGACTATTAGATTGAATACTTTGGTTGTTGAATTTGCACCACTCAGTCCTATTTTGACTCTGAATAGTCAAACTGTTCAAGTTTGAATTAAACCGCGAAATGAATTGAATTGGGATGTTAATATGGTTTGAGATAGGTCGATAGCGACTGATTATGCATGGGGAGTTTATAGAAACCTGTTGGATCGTTTTGAAGCTTGGACTCGCACCAATTTGGTTCCTGTTTGACTTCCAAAAGTCAAAAGGGTCAAGTTTTGTGGGTGGAGTCAAGATTGAGGTGCAAGAGGTTCAAGTTTAGGGTTCAAATACTAAAAGGGTCAATATGAAAGTTCAAGGACTTAAAGGGGGGTTTCAAAACTATTAACTTGTAACTATTTATATATTTATATATATGTATGTATATATATATACATATATATATATATATATATATAATTTGACTTTTGTTTTAACACCTTATGTGTATATATATATATATATATATAAATATAATTTTATTGTTTGCCTATTTTATATTTATATACATAGGAATTCCCAATTCTTTATAATAATATGTAGGAAAGAATTGTAATAATCAAGGAATTGTATTGATAATGTATTTGAACTAGAAATGGAATTTGAAATATTGTTTATTGCAATAAAATGAATACAAGGAAAATCAGAAATGTTACAGCTACGGGACCAAAATCAACCTATAAAATGAAGGCATGAGTTCGACCATTTCACACAACAAAACACACTTTCACCTTCACTCACTGTGACACCCGATATTTCCAATGCAATATCCGTACATAACATAAACGCATTTACATTTTCAAGTTTCCTGATTGACGTAATTCCTAAAGTCTAGCAATAGCTATGCATTGATTCATTTCATACTTTGGTAATTTTTGGAATTACTCGGTCACGTTTATGTAAAACTCGACTAATTTGAATGTTGGTTACTAACCTAAATGTCTAAATTAATGTCCAAAGATCCATAATACATGAAATATATATTTATACATTCAAATATATATTTTAAAGACAACATTTTATAAAAAGAATTGTAACGACGTAAATCAAAGGTTTCACCGTTTATTGTCAATCTTGAACGTAACTGCACGCAATAAAACATAGCTATAACCCATACAATACACGAATTAAGTGTTTTTCACCAAACTAGTCATAAACTAGTAAACTATAATTTAAAATGTCATTAAAGCATCGAAACCACATTAAATTAACATTTCAGGCCCTAATCGCGATTAACGCGCCTAATGACCTAAGTATCTACACACTTAACCATTTAAACACTTAAGCAAACCCAACCCCACCCCCTTGACCATTCTTGGCTGAAATCCATGTGGGGTCCACCCCACACCTCATTTTCTTCCTACTTGATTTGTTTTAGGTACAAGTCCATACCCACTGATCCTTTATAACACTCAAACCACTTATACACTCCTCATTTACCATCACTCAACTCATTTCAAGATCACATTGCTTCCCCTTTTCACCCTCTCTTTCTATGTCCAAACACCCACACCCAAATTCAAGTTCTTTGTTCAAAGTAATCATCCAAAAATCAAGTGCTTTCAAGAAGATCATGAGGTGTAGCAAGGTTTTTGGGCTTGGAACTTCCTTCTAAATCCTTCTTTCCTACTTGTGTGAGTTTTCTAGAATATATATCTTCATACCCTTCATTTTACTAGCAAATCAAGTAGTGGTCATGTATAAAAACTTCATCTAAAAGAATAACACTCAAAAACTAGCTTAAAGCATGATTTACATCTTTTAAACAAAAGGTTCTTTTAAAACTCATGATCAAGCTTTATGAACCTATTAAACATCTTAAAAAAAAGGAACTAAAATATAGTACATTCATATTTTTGGATAGAAAAATGGTTAAGAATATGTTTAGTTGGTGATTTGGTTCATACATGTAAATATCATGCATATATGACTTTTAAAAACAAGTCTTTAAGTTTTAGCTTGTTGGGACTTGGGCTTAAAATTCATGGATCTAGTGGTTGGAATGAACAAACCTGGACTATGGACTTTATAACATGTCATATCTAATTTGAACATCAACCATTTGGTAAACAAGAGTCAAAACAAGTACAAAATTGGAATATTTGTTAAAATTGAGTGTTATAGAACCAAAACAGTGAACTAGCATAACTCTAAACCGACTTTACCAGGCCATAACTCAGTCCATACTCACCCAAAAATGTTGAATTTTTGGTCTAAGATCAAGTATAAAGAGTCAGTAATCCAACCCATGTAGTTTCACAAAATTTCGTTGAGTTTTGATACCCCAAAATGTCCCTACGAGAAAAGGTATCAAGGCTGTCATTTTCGGCAGACATTTCGTGTCACTTCTGAAGGTCATAACTTGGTCATAACATGTCCAAATAAGTTGAGCTTAAGTCAATCAACTATAAAACAAAATCAATAGGTTCTCGGTTCATGAAAATGAGCTTAAGTCAATCAACTAAAAAGAAATTCCCAAGGTACTCCAAAAATGAACACTACTGACCTATCCTGTCTAAATGAATTTTTAAAAACACTTAAGCATGTCATAAATTGGTGATTCATACGTCCCTGTAACCCTAATACATGTAGGTATCTTGGTATTAAATTTCGTGACTAAACGAGTTCGTTTGATTAATCAAAAGGACAACGCACGAATGGCGTAAAATTCTAGAAATTCCGACAAACTTGAGTTAACGTGATAATACGGCTTAAGAGAAATACCTATCAAATCCTAACACGAAATATATATAGCAACTTGTGGATACATACTTATACATATAATATCAAACTTGTACATATTTCATGATTAAACACATATACCTATCATGAAACTCAAAATCAAGTCACCGATGGTTCGTCGGGTCACATTTTCTAAACATGACTCTAACGTTTTTGTGTCGAACATATTGGATGGACTTTGTACATGATCGACTTGTATGTTGACACTAAATCTTAAGGTTATAAGATAACCATCACTATTTAGGTCACGGTTAGGACAGTCTTGCATACGCATCGGCCTTGCTAGCACTTACACATTGAAAGCTTATCAGGTGAGTTCACGGCTCCCTTTTCGCTTTTTAATGTTTTGTAAACTGCGGGGGAGAAACATACTTACATATCATGTTTTATGTTATTTTTTAACACATTTGGAAACTTTATTGTTTCATACACTTGAGAAAACATTGCAAACATTTTTATATGATAACAAGAAAACAAGACACTAACATTATGTTGTACATGTGGAGAGCTCTTAAAGTCCCCTAAACATCATCAACATTTGTAACCATTAGCTATGGACTTAGCCTAGGATTCTATGAATAGTACTATTGGGGGTGACGCCCCCGGTCATGGTTAGTCTCGCTAACCGGGACCTGAAGGGTCAAATGGCCGCATATTGTCCTGTTCCGTTCTCGTGGTAAAGCGAGGGATGAGCATTCACCAGTTAGGTTTGGTTACGGTCTCATGTATGAACATAGGTATTTGTAAGACAAGCTAGCTTACGAATGGATCAATAAAACTTGTTTTGTTTATCATATGCGCTTAGAACTATTTGTACATATTTTATGACGGTAAAGTCATGGGCATGCTTTCGAGTAAAACTACTTATTTATGATGGTAATGTCATGTGCATGTTATCGAGTAAAACTACTTATTTATGACGGTAATGTCATGTGCATGTTTTCGAGTAAAACTACTTATTTATGACGGTAATGTCACGTACATGTTTTCGGGTAAAACTACTTATGATGGTGATGTCATGCATATGATTTCAGTAAAAACTACCTATTTTTATGACGGTTAAGTCATGTAAATGTTTTCGGTGAAAACTACTTATTTTTATGACGGTTAAGTCATGCATATGTTTTCGGGGAAAGTTACTTATTTTTATGACGGTTAAGTCATGTATATGTTTTCGGGGAAAACTAACGGAACTAAAATAACAAACTCTGTGAACTCACCAACCTTTGTGTTAACACTTTCAAGTATGTTTCTCAGGTAACCTTTAGCCATGGTGCGGTTGGAATAGGCTAGCTATGTTGGATCAAATCCTAGTAGCTGGAAGGGCATAGATTATAAAGTCTCAAGTCTATTGTTGATCTAGAAGAACTTAGATCATTGTATTACTTAGCCTTAGTAATTGTTTATATAATCAAGTCTTAGAAATCAATATTACAGCTTTCGCTATTGTGTAATAAACCAATCGTTGCAACCTTTATTTATTTATTAAGTAAATAAATTTGGGGGTGTGACTCTCACACACGCTAGAGCTCTGCTAGCTCGATTCCCGAGGTATGGGTCCTCTCTCGAAAGTTTGATTTCTCGCATTTTGCCCGCAAACTGTCGTAGATAGTACCAAGGTAAGGTTTCAGAACACCCTGAGGTTCCTTCGTGTAAACCTAAGATAGGTATGTTAATTATGATAATGTTGGATATGATTTAGAGTTCTTTCAAGGTATTGATTATTATATTTGATAAAGAGAAGAGGTTCTTCTTGAGGTGAGTTCCTCTGAACTGTGCTCTATGAAATGTTTTGTACGTGATTTTTATCTGAGATCCCAATACTATCCGTACATATATCTTACAATAATTACTTATTATGTCCATGATTGGGGTGGGACCTAGTGACAAGACTGATCCTCTTGTTTGAGATCCGGTACATATGGGACCAGCTGTAACATCCATGATTTTCTAACGTTATTTTAATTTAATGACACTCCTTTTTGAATTCCGTACTTGTCCCACACAGTGTGACACATTGATTTCTATTTTAATCCGGAATTTAAACTTTGCATCTACGTATAATTTCCTAGTTATACGTATAGCACGTGTACATTCATTTATATAGACTTATACATATATACTTGACATTTTAAACTATACTTAATCTTATAAAATTTATAAAAGAAATAAATTGTTATACATAATTAACAAGGAAGCTTAGTTGAACCCTTCCCAAACACTAGAACCCTAACCGCTTGAACCTTTTGAAATTGGACCCCTTGACCCCATTCCCCAATTTCGATCCATTTTGACCACCCAAAGTCAACAAGAAACAAATTCCCAAATCGGCCAAATTCGAAAAAAAATCGATATACTTGTCATGTATACATATCCTATCAGAGACAAAATTAATCAACAAATCAAACATAAATCGCGAATATGCATTCCAAATCAAACAGATTCATTGGTTTAATTCGAAATTCGAACTTGTTTGACTATCTAGAGTCAACCGAGCCAATTCTGGTTTCAATCAAGAAATTTAAACGCGTTTGAATCCCGGAAATCACGCCCTGCTCAATTCCGCACAACGCGACCCAATTCATTTCTAAACCATCGAAATAACGCGTAATGGAAGCTAACAACTGTCGACATTAAACCTGTAATCAAACGACACAATTATATGCAAATTGAACGAATTAAATACACCTACACGCTCATAACGTTTAACACAAACTCTCTCGACCCCAAACTAATCGCCATTTCATCCCTGGAGTTCGATCAAGCTCGAAGATCATCGGGTTCTGAAGCTCTGTCGCACACACTCGATTCTTCATCATTTCAGGTACGAGTTAGATCACTAGACTCATAAACCATTGATTATTGAAAGCCCTCTGCCAATTCTCGATGGCAGAGGGAATCGAATTTGATTTTGGAATTAGGGTTCGTGACTGGTTTAAATCGAAAATCTGAAACGAATTCTTAATCTAATGTGTGTATAAATCTTTTTAGATTTTATGGTTAACTAGCGAGACCACCTGATCTGAATGGTTTAGTCACTGCACCATCAGACCAGGTGGCCAGGGTTCGAAACCCCCTCCCAAGTCTTAAACCGGCTGGCTCCTTTTTGCGCATGTCCTTTAACCTGACTTGGACTCACATTTCATATTTAAATAAACGACTCCCCATTTAGACCAGCGAACCACCCGGCTCAACTGGTTAAGGCACTGCACCATTGAACCGGGTGGCGTGGGTTCGAAACCCACGACCCACGGCCTACGACCGACCTGTTTTGCCTTTTGCGCCCACTAGTACCAGCCTGGTAATCATGGGTTTAGACCCATCCGAGACCAATACCGTAACGAAAATACCTTTTGGTCCAACGGTTCAGTCACTCGACCCACACACCCAAGGCCCGGGTTCGAGTCGCTGCGGCCTGTTTATATTTTTGCACAAAATCTAACACTCCAAAAATTTAAAAAAAAATATTTTTATAAACCTTGAGATATTTATAACAGAATAAAACCAGAATTTTTAAATTTCAATATAAACTCAGATTTAATCCAAATTAAAGTGTTAAATTGCACATTAAACTTTTAAAACAAAAACTCTAAATATTTAAAATTAAATTCTAAATAAAAGCAATAAATTTTATAAAAGTTTATAAAATATTAACTCATTAAAAGCAAACTAGTATTTATTCCAAAGATGATAAATAAATAAATAATTTATTTAGTGTAATACACAAATAAAAATTTCTTTTTCTAAACATATATTTACATTCTACAAATTTTAATATATTTTTCACAAATAAATAAATAGAATTATTTATTTATTTTATTTATTTAAATTAAACACTATCCACATAAATGAAATTTCTTTTTCTAAACATATATTTACATTCTACAAGTTTTAATATATTTTTCACAAATAAATAAATAGAATTATTTATTTATTTTATTTATTTAAATTAAACACTATCCAAATAAGTAAAATTTCTTTTTCTAAACATATATTTACGTTCTATATATTTTAACGTATTTTTCACAAATAAATAAATAAAATTATTTATTTATTTAAACTTATTTAAATCCAACCCTAAGTCAATGACTATTAAGTTCATACATATATACTTTGAACTCATAATACACATTAAATTCGTATACATGCATAGTATGCCTTTACATGGAATAACACAAACCTCTTTGTACAAACCCACACACATCAAAACCCGTTGAACCCTAGACTTAGACATAGACTTTTGTACACACTATTAACTCAATATACATTATACACTAGGTTAACGTGGTGAGTTACTAGGATCCTTTTGCTACCTAGTCTTGCGTACTAGCAACACTCTTGAATCAAGTGAGTATTACATAGCCTCTTTTCTCTTTTACACTTTTTGGGGTGATTCATGAATTCTATACAAACAATAGCTTACATTTACACAAACTACACAAACACAAATCCTATTTACATTCATGTGTGTAAATTTGAGCTTTATGTTTGAATGCTAGGTGTGTTAACTTTTATGTGCAAATTATGTGCAATCATTAACTATTTAAGCCGACGGTTAACAATGATATATCTATTGAGTCTGACAAACCCACCCAGATTGGGGTGATTGTTACCGACAACACAATTTGCATGCTAGTTACAAAGGTTTGATTGTACTTTAGTTACACAATAGCTGCTCCCATAAATGCCTTATTTATCATGACATGTAAGGATTTGCTTATTCATATTTATACACTATCTATGTACAAACCTATGTATGCTCACCAACTTTTTAGTTGACCCTATTTTATTCATGTTTCAGGTGCTAACGTGTGAATTTGAGCAAGACATGCTACATTTAAGTTTGGGCTTAGTTAACTTAAATTCAAAGGACAATTTGTATATTTTTTTATTTATGTACTCGTTGAATTTTGCTATTTGTGTTTGAATGGTTTGAAATGAAATTGATGATTAAATATTGAAATCTAGTGAACCTCGTGCTCATGAACAGTCTACATGTCCGGCCCCGACATTTCCGCCGTCGGTTGGGGTGTGACACCAGCATGCCGCAAGGTCTCTGTATATATGTATGTTGTAAACCTAGAGTCCATACGTGGTTACTGGGTGATGGATTGGAGGAAATGATCGTTAAACCAAGACGGTGCATTTCATTCTAATTGTATCAATGTAACATCCCAAAATGTCGAGAAATAAAGTTAACGAGTTCAAGCGGGCCGAAGTCGGGCCGGGTCAGTCGCGAACCGGGCTTGGGGAGGTCTCCCCTATAAATAGCCAAGGTCACCACATGTTTCTCTCATTTGCAATTCTAGAGAGAGAAAACCGTAGAGAGAGAAAGTGTCGGAATCGCACAAGATTGCACCCGCTCGTGTCTCTTGCACTCGTGAGAAGAACCTCCGGATCAGAAGCTCGATTCAGGTAACGATCCGACCTAAATCTGAGTTTTTAGTTCGTTTTTGGGTTTTTCGGGTTTTGGGTGAAAAGGCAAGGTTTGAACGGATGAATCTGATAAATAATAATAGATTTGAGATCCCTAAGGGAAAACGAACGTTTTGAATGCAAACGGGTTCGGGATCGTGACATGATCAGACCGAATGCGAAAGTTAGGGTTTTTCACGAAGAACAGGTCGTGCGCACTTGCTAAGTGCGCACGGAGCAGGTCCTGCGCACTTGCTAAGTGCGCAGGAGAAGGAACCTGCGCACTTGCTAAGTGCGTAGGAGGAGGGACCTGCGCACTTGCTAAGTGCGCAGGAGGCAGAGTCTGCGCACTTGCTAAGTGCGCAGGCAGCAGGGTCTGCGCACTTGCTAAGTGCGCAGAGATCAGAACTGATGAAGTGAAGTCAGTCTGTTAGAATGGTTAAACCGTTAGAGTCGGTATTGGTCTGATGTGCATTAACTAATCAATTCAGATCGGAAGTGAAGTTGTTGGACCTTTGTTAGGACAACCGAGACTAGCTTATAAGGTGAGTTCTAGAAGCCCTCTTTTAAATGTTTTTATATAATGTTTTCGGGCTGGTGTGTACACGTATGAAATGTTGTTTTATAAAATGATGTTTATGAAACTACGTTTACGAAAGGAAATGATTTGGAACGAAGGGTTTATGGAAAGAAAGTTTATGAACGGAATGTTTACGAACGAATGTTATAAAGAAATGGTTTAATGAAAAAGTAAAGGGTTTTGAAAGTGAAGGAAAGGTTTTATGAAAAGAAAACAAAAAGGGGCAAAGGTTTTAAAGAAGTCATTACAAATCTAATCTGTCGAATGAATGGAATTGACGAATGAAGTCTGGGAATGTGATTCCCAACCTTGTGGTAGATTATGGACAGCGAGCCATAGTTACCACAAGAACAACATGGGCAATGTCTCTGTGGCATGTCAATGGTTTTGATGTTGTACAACTGGTAAAGGGAGTAACGACGGTTACTCGGGTGATGACGATCATCCTAAGTGAACGAGGTAATGGGAAATCAATGACGGCGATACGTAACGGTTGATTCCCAAAGGAAAGATGTGTGTTGGGCAATGACGGCGATACGTAACGGTTGACCCCACGCATTGAAGGGTTGGGCAATGACGGCGATATGTAACGGTTGACCCCACGTAGTGTATGGTTGTGGCAATGACGGCGATACGTAACGGTTGCCCACAACATTAAAGGTTCCTACGGGGACATAGAGACGCGTAACGATACAGATTTAGATAATAATGTATGACTTAAATGAATGTTAATGTTTTAAACAAATGATTGTGTTTAAATATGCGAAGGTTTACGAATGAAAGGCCCTGTTTTCTTATATGAATGTTAAACCCTATTGAATGTTTGAATGATGAACCATTTCTTAAAACGAACGAAAACTAGAACTCACCAGCGTAGCTGACGTTTTTAAGTGTACACATTCAGGTTAAGGCAGGTTCTGAGGATGGATGGTGATGCTTGGCTAGAGATGAAGAGTTACCCGACTGCTTTTGAAGTCTGGCATCCCGTTATGTTTAGTTATGATGTAATTATGTTTACGCTTCCGCATGTATGAATAACATATTAAGTTATGTTTAAATGAAAATTTCCGCTGCGTTATTTGATATTCATGTTTAAGAACTGCTTGTGAATGAGTAAATCCAACAAGTGGGGCCTCCCGGGTTTGGGGCCTTACAATCAAAGATATACATTTTGGAAATATGATTTTATTTATGAACTCACCAGCGTTATGTTGATCCAAAACATTTTCAAATGTTTTTGAGCACAGGTGAACCCTAGCTGATAGCTGGCATTCCAGGAGATGTACATATGTTGGATATGTGAAGGCAGGTCCCTGAGTAACCATAAGGCCTAAATGAATGGCATGATTCTTCGTGACTTATAAGTCCAGAGTTTGTTTATGTTGTATTTTGCCAGTTAGTCCATGTTGTACAAACTTTATATTATGAAATAAAAGAAGTTATGATGTTAAGTCTTCCGCTATGTGTTTTTGGTATCAACGTTACAGTAACTAGAAAGCGACCTTCAACCAGTATGTAGTTATCTGACGAACGGAATATTCTGTCTAGGAAAGAGCGGTGTATAAATGTCTTCTACACTCGTCACTCTTACATGGGAACATATTTGTTGGAACTACTCTGGTTAGATGACTGTCCTGTGTTACTGTGTGACAAATGTCGCATTTCAAAGATAGAACAAGCCGTTAACATAGAAACTGTTATCGGTAGAAACAAAAAGGTGATTGAAGCTATAGAAAATTGCACCATATGCATTTACGGCCATATATTCCCTGCTAGGTTATTTATGATAGCCTTAGGAGGATTTGATGTGGTATTAGGGATGGAATTTTTGCAAATATATAGAAAATGATAGGTGGAATTGGGAATTGTGCTTGTAAAAATAAACGAATTATAAAATAAAAATAACGTCAAATTTGTAACGTTTTTGTAGGCCCAACTGACTTTAAAAGCTTAACTATCCTGATAGTGTATCTAAGTTTAATTGAATAATTAATTCAGGATATCTTGTGGGGGTGATGGTGAGGTTGAAACTGTCAATATAGGGTGATAGGTACCGCATTAAACATAAAGATTTTTATGTTTTTAAAATTATTTGGCACACCGCTTTTTTATGAGATTAAACTTGTAAGGCCCCAAACCTGGGAGGCCTCACTTATTGGATTTACTCACCAACACATAGTACTTAAACATAAGACATACAATATCACATCGGAAACGATTTAAATCTCAACATACGCAGCGGAAACATAACATATCTAAACATAACTTGTCAAATAAAACTGAAACTTGTCTTAATCAACATAATCAAAAGAAACATAAACAGGATGCCAGATGCTGATCTTCCGGTAACTCTTCTCGCCAAGCCAAGCATCCATTTCCATCTACTGCCACCTACACTTAACTGATGTGCATACTAAAAATCAGCAACGCTGAGTGAGTTCTAACGTTTACTTTAAATCAACTATACAAAAGAGTTACTAAAACATATATACTGCCAATAAGGCTAAACTTAACATACTTTACTTTTCAAACAGTTTAAAACGTATAATAAACCGTCAATTCCTCTTTACTGTACTGCCCTCATGGCTTACATCCATGAACCGACAAGTACCTGGTCAATGCCCCCATGATCAACGACCACGAACCGACAATACCGCTTATCCGTCAGTTCCTTGTCACTACTGTACCGCCCCCATAGTCAACGACCATGAACCGACGAGTACCTGGTTAATGCCTCCATGATCAACGACCATGAACCGACAATACCCTGGTCAATGCACCCATGATGAACGACCATGAACCGACAATACCGCTTAACACTACGGGGAGGTTGCGTGGACCTCCCGAGCAACCGTCGTCACTCATCCCAGTTGTACAACCGTTAGCAAACCCAAAGGTTCTTACTAATGGGCAGAACCCATATCTGACATCTTGTACAAGTAACATCTGTCCCAAGGACCTTTATAGCTGGTACACATTCCATAAGGAAAACTGTTCACTTTACTGTTCATAAAACTTTCTGTAAATCTTGTTCATAACTTAACATGTATTATGCCTTTGTTTATGTATATAAAAATATAGTAAACGCTTGCCATGAATACCTTTGCTTTTACTGAAATATATCTTAACACATATATCATGCCTTTGTTTATATATAATAAATATAGTAAACGCTTGCCATAAATACCTTTGCTTTTACTGAAATATATCTTAACACATATATCATGCCTTTGTTTATGTATAATAAATATAGTAAACGCTTGCCAAATGATATATCTTGCTTACTTGAAAATACTATCACATATATTATGCCTTTGTTTATGTATAATAAATATAGTAAACGCTTGCCAAATAATATATCTTGCTTTACTGAAAACATGCTAGCACTTATATTATGCCTTTGTTTATGTATAATAAATATAGTAAACGCTTGTCAAATGATATATCTTGCTTACTTGAAAATACTATCACATATATTATGCATTTGTTTATGTATATGAAAAATATAATAAACGCTTGCCAATAATATAATCATACTTTACTAGAATGTACTTTTGCCTCTTTTAAACTTTTCACTAAAACATAGCTTTTCCCTTCAGTTTATAATATATAAAATTTAATAAACGCTTTACACTAAGTATGCACACCACCCCTAAAGAAGGCAAAAAAAGGGATTAGAACTCACCTGGTATCTTAGTTGCAATGGTCTACTGGATCTAAAACAATCTGAACAATCATAACAATAGACACGTATCAGACTTAACTCGACGCTAAATGTTCTCACTATTTCTGGCTAGGCGAACATACCGACTTCACTAATCCAGCTATACATATATACCCATAGACCTGATGCTTGCGCACTTGGCAAGTGCGCAGAGCCTTGTTCTTGCGTACTTGATAAGTACGTAGACTTTGCTTCTTGCGTACTTGATAAGTACGCATGCGTTGCTTCGTGCGTACTTGGTAAGTACGCAGGCTTTGCTTCATGCGTACTTGATAAGTACGCAGGATCCTCTTCATGCGTACTTGGTAAGTACGCATGATCTGCTTCCCCGCAAAAACCCTAACTTTCGTGTTCGGGTCTGATCACGTCAAGATCCCGGACTTGTTTACATTCAAAACGTTTGCTTTTCATTAAGGAACTTAAATTTATGTTTTTCCTCCAGTTTAATCCGTAAAAACGTTACCTTTTCCTCCAAAACCCGAAAAACCAAAAAACGAACAAAAACTCAGATCTAGGAGAATCGGTTACCTGTGAACGCTTCTTCTTCACAGCTAATCATTCCAAATACGTATGCCTACGGTCCTATGAGCTCAGATTCGAAAACTGGGACTTTCTCTCTTTAGACTCTCTCTCACTCTCTCTCTCTCTCTAGAAATCCGGAAATGAGGTTGGGAGTGAGGGTTTTGGGCTGATTTTGAGGCTTATAAGGGCCCGACCCTTGCCCCTTTCGGCCTATACACCCCGGCCGAAGCCCACTTCTCTTCTTTTCTTTTTTATGTTTTTAATTCTCGTGAATTCTTTCGCGCTCTAAAACTCGGGCTGTTACAAGTCTACCCTCCTTACAATAGGTTTTGTCCTCGAAACCTGCCATAAGCTAAACTGATAGCTAATCACAGAATGGGTGGCATAAACCGTAGCTATGAAGGCAGCTTGGTCATGAAGGCCATTGTGATTAACTACCACTTGGAGCTTAACCTTGGGCGATCTCAAATTCTAAGGCATCTACACTAATGGGGCTAACTAATTTAGTAAGGAAATAATAACATAAACTTGCCATATCACAAATAAGAGCTTGCAACGTACCTTAGTGAGTCATCTGGTAGACCCTCGCCTTGGCTCTGTTCATGTAGGGTTCCTTCTCTACACTTTTTCCCTTTCCAGATCCCCCCGCTTCCGTTTCCTTGGGTTTCCTACAATCTCGGCTCACGTGTCCCTGTTCCCCACAATTGTGGCATCTTGGCCTTTCCGGGCAGTCCGGTGATTGGTGTCCAAACTTGCCACACCTGAAACATCCCACCTGACCCGCCTTACATTCACCTCCATGTCTTCTTCCACATTTTCCGCATAGACCCTCAGCTTCTACCCTTGCCCTCCTATCGTTAGGACCCTGGAGTTCCTCAGCAGTTCGCTTAGCTGCTTGTTTCTTGGGTGCTTCAGCAATGACTTCATAGGCGATGTCATTGTACACAACTCCGCTCAGGACAACCACCGACTCAAAGGTACTCGTTGTGTTGGTCTTTACAAAGGTACGTATCTTTGGAGGCAACCCCTGAACATAATAATGAATCCTCCTCTCCTCTGTCGTTACAAGATGAGGCACCAGGCGTGCCAACTCGTTGTACTTTGAAGTATATTGCCGGTGAGTCATGAGTCCGGCTTGGAGAGTCAAGAATTCCCTTTCCACCTTTTGGACCTCGTTCTTAGGACAAAACTTTTCAGTTACCAACGCTTTCAGGTCGCTCCACCTCATCAATCCGACCGCTTGGTCACCCTTAGCCTGTTTCACAGTTTCCCACCAGTGTGCTGCTTCTCCTTTCAATGACTTCGCAGCGAACATGACTGCTTGTTCCGGTCGACATTCACTAAGATGAATGGTCGACTCCATGCCGTTAATCCAATCTAAGGTATCTGATGCTTCCTTCTCCCCAATAAGCACGGGTGGATCACAACCCCGAAATGCCTTGTAGTCGCAGCCGCGAGCAGGCGGTGCAACATTTTCTACCAGATTTGGTCCTTCCATTGTTGGAAGCACCACAGGCTCTTCAGTTGTGTTAGGGCTCTCCTTGGCCTTCCTCAAGGCTTCGTCCAGTATGGCCGGTAAGGTTTCCTTCAGTAGTCGGGTAAACTCACGGCCAATAGCCGCTTGCACGGCTGGTTCAAACTCAAACGGTTGGTCATCTCCTTCCACATGTTCAGCATTGTGCTGACTAATCTCTGTCTCAGTATGGGTAGTGTGAACACTCCCCTCAATCACTTGGTTTGTGCTAGCTCCACCGTGGCGGCCTGTATGCCCACCACGTCTTCCTCCTCCACCCCCTCTAGTTCCTCCACGTCTAGCCATTTCTAACTGAAAGATAGAGAACAAAAGGATCTAATTTCATCATGCTAGGGAATATGTAGAACACAATAAGTAAGGTAAGATGTTAATATACACTGGCCATCTGCAATTAACCATTACATCACATCTTGTTTTCTATTTATTCGCTTTCATGGTTCTACTAAAGCCTCTATTCTTATCTTGACACTCTAAAAGGTAAACTTTACTTACTATACGTTTCTGATGCTTTGGCTTGAGTTACCCGTACTGGCATCCACTACTTGGTCCCATTCTCAGTTTAAGTCTGGACATCGGGGATGTCCAAATCTCTCAAACCTGGCTCTGTTACCAACTTGTAAGGCCCCAAACCCGGGAGGCCTCACTTATTGGATTTACTCACCAACACATAGTACTTAAACATAAGACATACAACATCACATCGGAAATGATTTAAAATCTCAACATACGCAGCGGAAACATAACATATCTAAACATAACTTGTCAAATACAACTGAAACTTGTCTTAATCAACATAATCAAAAGAAACATAAACATGATGCCAGATGCTGATCTTCGGGTAACTCTTCTCGCCAAACCAAGCATCAATTTCCATCTACTGCCACCTACACTTAACTGATGCGCATACTAAAAATCAGCAACGCTGAGTGAGTTCTAACGTTAACTTTAAATCATTTATACAAAAGAGTTACTAAAACATATATACTGCCAATAAGGCTAAACTTAACATACTTTACTTTTCAAACAGTTTAAAATGTATAATAAACCGTCAATTCCTCTTTACTGTACTGCCCTCATGGCTTACATCCACCAACCGACAAGTACATGGTCAATGCACCCATGATCAACGACCATGAACCGACAATACCGCTTATCCGTCAATTCCTTGTCACTACTGTACCCCCCCATGGTCAACGACCATGAACCGACGAGTACCTGGTCAATGCCTCCATGATCAACGACCATGAACCGACAATACCCTGGTCAATGCCCCCCATGATCAACGACCATGAACCGACAATACCGCTTAACACTACGGGGAGGTTGCGTGGACCTCCCGATCAACCGCCGTCACTCATCCCAGTTGTACAACCGTTAGCGAACCCAAAGGTTCTTACTAATGGGCAGAACCCATATCTGACATCTTGTACAAGTAACATATGTCCCAAGGACCTTTATAGCTGGTACACATTCCCGAAGGAAAACTGTTCACTTTACTGTTCATAAAACTTTCTGTAAATCTTGTTTATAACTTAACATGTATTATGCATTTGTTTATGTATATAAAAATATAGTAAACGCTTGCCATGAATACCTTTGCTTTTACTGAAATATATCTTAACACATATATCATGCATTTGTTTATGTATAATAAATATAGTAAACGCTTACCATAAATACCTTTGCTTTTACTGAAATATATCTTAACACATATATCATGCATTTGTTTATGTATAATAAATATAGTAAATGCTTGCCAAATGATATATTTTGCTTACTTGAAAATACTATCACATATATTATGTCTTTGTTTATATATAATAAATATAGTAAACGCTTGCCAAATAATATATCTTGTTTTACTGAAAACATGCTAGCACTTATATTATGCCTTTGTTTATGTATAATAAATATAGTAAACGCTTGCCAAATGATATATCTTGCTTACTTGAAAATACTATCACATATATTATGCATTTGTTTATGTATATGAAAAATATAATAAACGCTTGCCAATAATATAATCATACTTTACTAAAATGTACTTTTGCCTCTTTTAAACTTTTCACTAAAACATAGTTTTTTCCTTCAGTTTATAATATATAAAATATAATAAATGCTTTACACTAAGTATGCACACCACCCCTAAAGAAGGCAAAAAAGGGGATTAGAACTCACCTGGTATCTTAGCTGCAATGGTCTACTGGATCTAACACAATCTGAACAATCATAACAATAGACACGTATCAGACTTAACTCGACGCTAAATGTTCTCACTATTTCTGGCTAGGCGAACATAACGACTTCACTAATCCAGCTATACATATATACCCATAGACCCGATTCTTGCGCACTTGGCAAGTGCGCAGAGCCTTGTTCTTGCGTACTTGATAAGTACACAGACTTTGCTTCTTGCGTACTTGATACGTACGCATGCGTTGCTTCGTGCGTACATGGTAAGTACGCATGCTTTGCTTCATGCGTACTTGATAAGTACGCAGGATCCTCTTCATGCGTACTTGGTATGTAAGCAGGATCTGCTTCCCCGTAAAAACCCTAACTTTTGTGTTCGGGTCTGATCACGTCATGATCCCGGACTTGTTTACATTCAAAACGTTTGCTTTTCATTAAGGAACTTAAATCTATGTTTTTCCTCCAGTTTAATCCGTAAAAACGTTACCTTTTCCTCCAAATCCCGAAAAACCCAAAAACAAACAAAAACTCAGATCTAGGAGAATCGGTTACCTGTAAACGCTTCTTCTTCACAGCTAATCGTTCCAAATACGTATGCCTACGGTCCTATAAGCTCAGATTCGAAAACCGAGACTTTCTCTCTCTAGACTCTCTCTCACTCTCTCTCTCTAGAAATCCAGAAATGAGGTTAGGAGTGAGGGTTTTGGGCTGATTTTGAGGCTTATAAGGGCCCGATCCTTGCCCCTTTCGGCCCATACACCCCGGCCCAAGCCCGTTTCCCTTCTTTTCTTATTTAAGTTTTTTAATTCTCGTGAATTCTTTCGCGCTCTAAAACTCGGGCTGTTACATATAGGGTGATAGGTACCGCATTAAACTTAAAGATTTTTATGTTTTTAAAATTATTTGGCACACCGTTTTTTTATGAGAATAAAGTTGAAAGTTGATGGCGCTCGCATCCCAAAATCCACTATTGCATGAGCTTAATTAAATAAATTGAGAAGTGAAGTTTCGCCTATGTGTCGCACGCCGAGTTGCAGTTGGTTGAAACACCACTGTGTTAATTCTTAAGTAATCAATCATATTGGATGACTAAGTTTCGCTTATGTGTCACACGTTGGGTTGCAGCATGATTGAAACACCACTAAGTTGACTTTTATGTACTTCATAGCTAAAACTGCAGCCTATGGGCCACACGCCGAGTTCCAGTTTGGTTGAAGCACAACTTGGTTAGGTTTATTCATATAATATTAATAACAACTCGATAATTCATATATTCATACCATCAATCCATAATTCATCTAATTCAAATACTAACAATTACCATAATGGTATCTACTCATGCATAAATTATAACTAGCCATTGCATGTTTAAATTTTGTCTTTTTCTAACCTACACAAACTCTCTATCTCACTTAAATATCTCTCTCTCTTAATTTATTTAATATACTTTTTTTTTCTTTTTATTAATCACAATGAATTTCCTGTAAAACATTACAATATCATTTTAAAAATTAACTCTCAATTATACTTCATAAATATTGTTGTTTATTTTTTTCTTTTTTTAAATGTAATGATTTTCTCTGGTTACTTCTCATCATTATTTTCTCGCCTATCTCTCCTATTAATTATTCCGTTTCTCTCTCCTATTAAATAATATCTTTGTATTAATAAATAAAAATCTATGGACACGTGTCACTTTATGGTTCATTTTTCCTCTTCCCTCTCTCCTATTCAATAATGATATCAAAAGAATTTATTTTTAGATTTTTAATATAAATCTAATTACAGATACTTATTATTTCACTAGGTTAGTACCCGTGTACTACACGGTTGATCAAAAGAAACATATATTATTCATAAATATCTAAAAAAATTCATAAATAAAATAATAATTTACTTTACATACAGAAAAAAGAAAATTACAATGCCATTGACGAAATATTTTTTTAATAAAAAACGACAAAAATGTAAAATGTATACGTTGTTCTTTAAAATGATATACATAAAATGTATACATGGGGTTACAATTTACATTAGTCAACCTTTTTTTAAAGGAAATGATATCATCAATCTCAGTTGATGAACAATCGAGAAACCTTGTAAGAATTGGAAACGCAAGCATTTCCTACAAATAAAAGTATACTTAAGAAAATGACAAAATACCACAGAATAGTAAGTGTTACAATTAGGTCACTCACTATAGTATATCAAAGTGTGTATACCGTGTAAAATAGCTATTGAGTGACCTAATTGAAACACTTTTGAAACTTAGTTACTATTCTATAAAGTTACCCTTAAGAAAATATACATATATAGAGTAAATAATATAAACGGGTAAGAAAATGTAAGGTCTTTTGAAAAATAAAAAACCATCAATAAATAATTAAAATATAAATAATACCACAGAAAATCTTGAGATAGGCAAACTGAAGAACAATCACAACATGAACATTTGGATATTTTACATTATAGGCAACCATCTATTCAGCACGTTCATCCCATAAGGTCACATTCAATTGATGACCCTGTGAAAATAAAAAAATTATTAAATGTTGCATTGAAATGATTAAATGTTAATTATTGTTTGATAAAAATTATATATTCTAAATCTTCTATGAGTAGATTCATTCTCTTTGAATTTTTTCTGGTCCTTTTATCAATGCTATTCTCCATTTTATAACATCTTGCAAAATAACCAATAATATCTACCAAGATACAAAGAAATTTGTTAGTATACAAATCTGTTGTTAGTATGCAATGTGTTGTTAGAAACATGTATAAGATATTGCACATAAAATAATGTGCAAATTTGAATTTAAGATTAAGAAACAAACCAATGGTTATACTGAGAGAACCGTTTGATTAAGGATAAAAGTAAATTACAATACATTAAATTAATACACTATTTAGTCAAACATTAAATGAGATTCCTAAAATAACAAAGAATTAATTATTTACAAAGGTTGACTAAAATATTTTGAAATTCAAAACTGAAGAACTATTTAGGATGTCAAACGATTTTATTTAGGATTTTCTAAACATTTATTTATTTAAAAACTCTAGATATTCAAAATGTAGAACTTGTTACCTTGTTATTGAAATTCCAACTACCTCCATGAGGAAGCAAGTCTCCTTCATTTTCAAACTTCCACTGCAATGGAAAAAAATGAATATTACGAGAATCTAATTATACAAAAAAATGCGAAACTTGATAACCCCGTATAACGTAGTAAAATTTAATCAATGTAACGGACAAAACACACGTACAATTTCTAATTTTTATAATCAATATATTCTCTTAGAACCTTTAGAGTTCTCAAAATAAAAAAACATGCATTTTTGTTCTCACTCTAGAGTTAATATTTGACTGATAGATTTATAATTGTTAACACAATGACATACAAGGGCATGCATATTCTGTTAAATAGCTTGATTTTGTTTTCATAAATTCAAATGAAAAATGTGTAAGGTAACCTAACAAACCTGCAACTCATTGTATGAACCTCCATATACATCTTCACCCTTAAAGAATTGGTTCATAGGTTCAACAACTATTACTGGAATGTCTGAAACTAATCCACTGTATACATTAGTGTGAATCCAGTTTCCATCTACATATGAATTGTATATTGACATTAATGATAGTTTTGGATATTTTCTTTCTATAAACAAAATAAAAAGAAAGTAAAAGAGAATTAGAATTTATTAGTAACATCAGTTTTATCAAAATCTAAATAAACTACCTCAAGTGGGATGTAAAGAGTAGTTGTAGATTGCTATCTCTATGGCCTCACTTGGGCAGTCACCATTCTTTTGTTTAATTGAAAATCTACAGAACACAACTAAATTCATTTGTATCATCCTCAAGACCATAATTACTGTATTAAAACAGGGGTATTTATATTAAAACTTATAACTCACTGGATGTATCAGTTTTGATGATGATCATAAAGAACCCAAGCAAGTGGTGCAATTTCATAATTTGAGTTCAAACAATGAAATGTACCTCCAATTACAGAAAAAAAACCCTAACGATTTATCAGAATTGGCAAACTGATTCAAAAGTAAAACCCAAAAATTATCACAATTAGCGAAAAATTTAAAAACAGAAACATCAATGAACATAGTTATGCAAGAGAAGAGAAACCTAATCTTAGTTTTACAATATGTCATTTTTGTAAGAGTTAGGGGTTCTTACCGGTTGAGCTTCATGGCTACGCCTAAACCCAATGTGAAAGATTTGAACTTATCAGCCCCATGGCTACCATCGTCATCTATGGATCAGCTTGCTGGAAGAGAAATCACAAGGAGTCGACGATCATTGCGTTTAACCTCTTCCACATCTGCAATCGATCAGAGAAAAACAACATCAGAAGATTAATCATCGGTAAACAGACGAATTAGGGTTAGAATTCATAAATCTTCAATTGTTGATCGTAATTAGGGTTGGCCCTTGGCAGTGATGAATGATTGTTGATCTAGTGATGGAAGAAACCACCATGGAAGAGTCGGCGACGGTGGAGGAGGTGAATATTATCGGGGAAGAAGAGAAGATTTAGGAATACAAATTAAGGTTAATTACAATGGGGTATGAACGGTATACAGAAAACCTTGTGTTAGAATGGGCGGGAAAACCAATTTTCCTTGTTATAGAATGGTGCCACGTGGATTCTAGAAACCTTTATTTATTAATATGTATAGATTATAAATAGTTATTGTATCATCAATCAAATAAATTTAATATGAATTAACAGTGCTTATAACTGTTATGACAAATTACATTTTTAAAGCTATATTTTGACGAGTGTGTGTTAACAAATTACATTATATTTTAATCAACCAATGTAATACACTAATTTTATTCAACCCTGTGTATTACACGGATTTTTAAAAATATATTTTTTTTATTACTAATATATATCATTTTACTTATTTAATTCGTGTAATACACGGAATTTTAACATAGTTATGTTATAAAAAAGTTAATAAATTAGCTTTTGCGATGTATTGCGTGTTCTAATGTGCCGCTACTTACGAGTTAACGCGTCGCAACGCGATTGGTTCTTGAATTTTATTTATTTATTAAACCGTTTAGACTTTTTTTTCTTTTAAACTTCGAAGCGGTATGATGCCCGTTCTTTTAGTTTTTTTGGAATACTGTTACTGGTTAAAATTCAGAGCAGGATCCTGAGCGATATGTGATCCAAGATCTGGTATCCCGATAAGGTCAGTATCTTGGATATTATTAACGACTACTTGTTTATTACTTTATTATTCACAGGAAAAACATGTGCAACCACCAACACCTGAAGACTCGGACGTAGAGCTAAATGAAACGTGTGGAAGGTGCGTAGAAGGCTTTGCAACGGTCATATATGAAGATAGAGTCAAAGGCTATAATTTCGGATAGTTAGTTATAGACGATTTGTATTTAATAAGCCATAAATCGTATAGGAACACATAACAACACCCGCACTTGTAATCATTGTAACACTTAGCATACGATATCGATTGGCTCTCATTGTACTCGACAGTTTTCAGTTTAATAAAATTCATCAAGGCAGTCCGACTTTCGTCGGCTCCCGAGGTTTTTATGCCGTAGATTATTAAGGATCAAGGGCTTTCCTCGTAATCATCCGTGTCAACTTTTACCTTTTTTATATTGTTTCACATCGATTTCACAAAGCACTCTACCTCACTTACGAGATTTGGTTACAAAGTTAGTTTGCATATATTTTACCCAAAACAATTTGGCGCCCGCCGTGGGGCAAGTGGTGCGTTTTATCTTCAAATCTTTATTGAAATTTTTGTTTAATCATTACCTTTCGAAATTTATTTCAAAAATATCGTCCCAATCTAAAACTGTTTCTGTCTCTGCTCCATCTTCAACCTCCGGGCTAGCCAGCCCTATTCCTCCCCTTCCTTCATTCCTGAAAAAGAATGATAGCCAGCCTCGGAAAGCTGTTCCTACGTGTTTTTCGGGATCCAGAATATCCGCTAGCCCACTAGTACTCGTATCAAATGATGAACTGCTCAAAGTGTTCTCCGAGGTAAAGCATCAGAAGGAACAACAGAAAAAGACTAATCAAGCAATATTCAGAGATAGTTTTGGATATTTTCTTTCTATAAACAAAATAAAAAGAAAGTAAAAGAGAATTAGAATTTATTAGTAACATCAGTTTTATCAAAATCTAAATAAACTACCTCAAGTGGGATGTAAAGAGTAGTTGTAGATTGCTATCTCTATGGCCTCACTTGGGCAGTCACCATTCTTTTGTTTAATTGAAAATCTACAAAACACAACTAAATTCAATTGTATCATCCTCAAGACCATAATTACTGTATTAAAACAGGGGTATTTATATTAAAACTTATAACTCACTGTATGTATCAGTTTTGATGATGATCATAAAGAACCCAAGCAAGTGGTGCAATTTCATAATTTGAGTTCAAACAATGAAATGTACCTCCAATTACAGAACAAAAGCCCTAACGATTTATAAGAATTGGCAAACTGATTCAAAAGTAAAACCCAAAAATTATCACAATTAGCGAAAAATTTAAAAACAGAAACATCAATGAACATAGTTATGCAAGAGAAGAGAAACCTAATCTTAGTTTTACAATATGTCATTTTTGTAAGAGTTAGGGGTTCTTACCGGTTGAGCTTCATGGCTACGCCTAAACCCAACGTGAAAGATTTGAACTTATCAGCCCCATGGCTACCATCGTCATCTATGGATCAGCTTGCTGGAAGAGAAATCACAAGGAGTCGACGATCATTGCGTTTAACCTCTTCCACATCTGCAATCGATAAGAGAAAAACAACATCAGAAGATTAATCATCGGTAAACAGACGAATTAGGGTTAGAATTCAGAAATCTTCAATTGTTGTTCGTAATTAGGGTTGGCACTTGGCAGTGATGAATGATTGTTGATCTAGTGATGGAAGAAACCACCATGGAAGAGTCGGCGACGGTGGAGGAGGTGAATATTATCGGGGAAGAAGAGAAGATTTAGGAATACAAATTAAGGTTAATTACAATGGGGTATGAACGGTATACAGAAAACCTTGTGTTAGAATGGGCGGGAAAACCAATTTTCCTTGCTATAGAATGGTGCCACGTGGATTCTAGAAACCTTTATTTATTAATATGTATAGATTATAAATAGTTATTGTATCATCAATTAAATAAATTTAATATGAATTAACAGAGCTTATAACTGTTATGACAAATTACATTTTTAAAGCCATATTTTGACGAGTGTGTGTTAACAAATTACATTATATTTTAATCAACCAATGTAATACACTAATTTATTCAACCCTGTGTATTACACGGATTTTTAAAAATATATTTTTTTATTACTAATATATAACATTTTACTTATTTAATTCGTGTAATACACGGAATTTTAACATAGTTATGTTATAAAAAGGTTAATAAATTAGCTTTTGCGATGTATTGCGTGTTCTAATGTGCCGCTACTTACGAGTTAACGCGTCGCAACGCGATTGGTTCTTGAATTTTATTTATTTATTTAATCGTTTAGACTTTTTTTTCTTTTAAACTTCGAAGCGGTATGATGCCCGTTCTTTTAGTTTTTTGGAATACTGTTACGGGTTAAAATTTAGAGCAGGATCCTGAGCGATATGTGATCCAAGATCTGGTATCCCGATAAGGTCAGTATCTTGGATATTATTAACGGCTACTTGTTTATTACTTTATTATTCACAGGAAAAACGTGTGCAACCACCAACACCTGAAGACTCGGACGTAGAGCTAAATGAAACGTGTGGAAGGTGCGTAGAAGGCTTTGCAACGGTCATATATGAAGATAGAGTCAAAGGCTAGAATTTCGGATAGTTAGTTATAGACGATTTGTATTTAATAAGCCATAAATCGTATAGGAACACATAACAACACCCGCACTTGCAATCATTGTAACACTTAGCATACGATATCGATTGGCTCTCATTGTACTCGACAGTTTTCAGTTTAATAAAATTCATCAAGGCAGTCCGACTTTCGTCGGCTCCCGAGGTTTTTATGCCGAAGATTATTAAGGATCAAGGGCTTTCCTCGTAATCATCCGTGTCAACTTTTACCTTTTTTATATTGTTTCACATCGATTTCACAAAGCACTCTACCTCACTTACGAGATTTGGTTACAAAGTTAGTTTGCATAATTTTTACCCAAAACAATTTGGCGCCCGCCGTGGGGCAAGTGGTGCTTTTTATCTTCAAATCTTTATTGAAATTTTTGTTTAATCATTACCTTTCGAAATTTATTTCAAAAATATCGTCCCAATCTAAAACTGTTTCTGTCTCTTCTCCATCTTCAACCTCCGGGCTAGCCAGCCCTATTCCTCCCCTTCCTTCATTCCTGAAAAAGAATGATAGCCAGCCTCGAAAAGCTGTTCCTACGGGTTTTTCGGGATCCAGAATATCCGCTAGCCCACTAGTACTCGTATCAAATGATGAACTCCTCAAAGTGTTCTCCGAGGTAAAGCATCAGATGGAACAACAGAAAAAGACTAATCAAGCAATATTCAGAGATAGTTTTGGATATTTTCTTTCTATAAACAAAATAAAAAGAAAGTAAAAGAGAATTAGAATTTATTAGTAACATCAGTTTTATCAAAATCTAAATAAACTACCTCAAGTGGGATGTAAAGAGTAGTTGTAGATTGCTATCTCTATGGCCTCACTTGGGCAGTCACCATTCTTTTGTTTAATTGAAAATCTACAAAACACAACTAAATTCAATTGTATCATCCTCAAGACCAAAATTACTGTATTAAAACAGGGATATTTATATTAAAACTTATAACTCACTGTATGTATCAGTTTTGATGATGTTCATAAAGAACCCAAGCAAGTGGTGCAATTTCATAATTTGAGTTCAAATAATGAAATGTACCTCCAATTACAGAACAAAAGCCCTAACGATTTATCAGAATTGGCAAACTGATTCAAAAGTAAAACCCAAAAATTATCACAATTAGCGAAAAATTTAAAAACAGAAACATCAATGAACATAGTTATGCAAGAGAAGAGAAACCTAATCTTAGTTTTAGAATATGTCATTTTTGTAAGAGTTAGGGGTTCTTACCGGTTGAGCTTCATGGCTACGCCTAAACCCAATGTGAAAGATTTGAACTTATCAGCCCCATGGCTACCATCGTCATCTATGGATCAGCTTGCTGGAAGGGAAATCACAAAGAGTCGACGATCATTGCGTTTAAGATCTTCCACATCTGCAATCGATCAGAGAAAAACAACATCAGAAGATTAATCATCGGTAAACAGACGAAATAGGGTTAGAATTCAGAAATCTTCAATTGTTGATCGTAATTAGGGTTGGCCCTTGGCAGTGATGAATGATTGTTGATCTAGTGATGGAAGAAACCACCATGGAAGAGTCGGCGACGGTGGAGGAGGTGAATATTATTGGGGAAGAAGAGAAGATTTAGGAATACAAATTAAGGTTAATTACAATGGGGGTATGAACGGTATACAGAAAACCTTGTGTTAGAATGGGCGGGAAAACCAATTTTCCTTGCTATAGAATGGTGCCACGTGGATTCTAGAAACCTTTATTTGTTAATTTGTATAGATTATAAATAGTTATTGTATTATCAATCAAATAAATTTAATATGAATTAACAGAGCTTATAACTGTTATAACAAATTACATTTTTAAAGCCATATTTTGACGAGTGTGTGTTAACAAATTACATTATATTTTAATCAACCAATGTAATACACTAATTTTATTCAACCCTGTGTATTACACGGATTTTTAAAAATATATTTTTTTTATTACTAATATATAACATTTTACTTATTTAATTCGTGTAATACACGGAATTTTAACATAGTTATGTTATAAAAAAGTTAATAAATTAGCTTTTGCGATGTATTGCGTGTTCTAATGTGCCGCTACTTACGAGTTAACGCGTCGCAACGCGATTGGTTCTTGAATTTTATTTATTTATTAAACCGTTTAGACTTTTTTTTCTTTTAAACTTCGAAGCGGTATGATGCCCGTTCTTTTAGTTTTTTGGAATACTGTTACTGGTTAAAATTCAGAGCAGGATCCTGAGCGATATGTGATCCAAGATCTGGAATCCCGATAAGGTCAGTATCTTGGATATTATTAACAGCTACTTGTTTATTACTTTATTATTCACAGGAAAAACGTGTGCAACCACCAACACCTGAAGACTCGGACGTAGAGCTAAATGAAACGTGTGGAAGGTGCGTAGAAGGCTTTGCAATGGTCATATATGAAGATAGAGTCAAAGGCTAGAATTTCGGATAGTTAGTTATAGACGATTTGTATTTAATAAGCCATAAATCGTATAGGAACACATAACAACACCCGCACTTGCAATCATTGTAACACTTAGCATACGATATCGATTGGCTCTCATTGTACTCGACAGTTTTCAGTTTAATAAAATTCATCAAGGCAGTCCGACTTTTGTCGGCTCCCGAGGTTTTTATGCCGAATATTATTAAGGATCAAAGGCTTTCCTCGTAATCATCCGTGTCAACTTTTACCTTTTTTATATTGTTTCACATCGATTTCACAAAGCACTCTACCTCACTTACGAGATTTGGTTACAAAGTTAGTTTGCATAATTTTTAGCCAAAACAATTTGGCGCCCGGCGTGGGGCAAGTGGTGCTTTTTATCCTCAAATCTTTATTGAAATTTTTGTTTAATCATTACCTTTCGAAATTTATTTCAAAAATATCGTCCCAATCTAAAACTGTTTCTGTCTCTGCTCCATCTTCAACCTTCGGGCTAGCCAGCCCTATTCCTCCCCTTCCTTCATTCCTGAAAAAGAATGATAGCCAGCCTCGGAAAGCTGTTCCTACGGGTTTTTCGGGATCCCGAATATCCGCTAGCCCACTAGTACTCGTATCAAATGATGAACTCCTCAAAGTGTTCTCCAAGGTAAAGCATCAGATGGAACAACAGAAAAAGACTAATCAAGCAATATTCAGAGATAGTTTTGGATATTTTCTTTCTATAAACAAAATAAAAAGAAAGTAAAAGAGAATTAGAATTTATTAGTACCATCAGTTTTATCAAAATCTAAATAAACTACCTCAAGTGGGATGTAAAGAGTAGTCGTAGATTGCTATCTCTGTGGCCTCACTTGGGCAGTCACCATTCTTTTGTTTAATTGAAAATCTACAAAACACAACTAAATTCAATTGTATCATCCTCAAGACCATAATTACTGTATTAAAACAAGGGTATTTATATTAAAACTTATAACTCACTGTATGTATCAGTTTTGATGATGATCATAAAGAACCCAAGCAAGTGGTGCAATTTCATAATTTGAGTTCAAACAATGAAATGTACCTCCAATTACAGAAAAAAAGCCCTAACGATTTATCAGAATTGGCAAACTGATTCAAAAGTAAAACCCAAAAATTATCACAATTAGCGAAAAATTTAAAAACAGAAACATCAATGAACATAGTTATGCAAGAGAAGAGAAACCTAATCTTAGTTTTACAATATGTCATTTTTGTAAGAGTTAGGGGTTCTTACCGGTTGAGCTTCATGGCTACGCCTAAACCCAATGTGAAAGATTTGAACTTATCAGCCCCATGGCTACCATCGTCATCTATGGATCAGCTTGCTGGAAGAGAAATCACAAGGAGTCGACGATCATTGCGTTAAACCTCTTCCACATCTGCAATCGATCAGAGAAAAACAACATGAGAAGATTAATCATCGGTAAACAGACGAATTAGGGTTAGAATTCAGAAATCTTCAATTGTTGATCGTAATTAGGGTTGGCCCTTGGCAGTGATGAATGATTGTTGATCTAGTGATGGAAGAAACCACCATGGAAGAGTCGGCGACGGTGGAGGAGGTGAATATTATCGGGGAAGAAGAGAAGATTTAGGAATACAAATTAAGGCTAATTACAAAGGGGTATGAACGGTATATAGAAAACCTTGTGTTAGAATGGGCGGGAAAACCAATTTTCCTTGCTATAGAATGGTGCCACGTGGATTCTAGAAACCTTTATTTATTAATATGTATAGATTATAAATAGTTATTGTATCATCAATCAAATAAATTTAATATGAATTAACAGAGCTTATAACTGTTATGACAAATTACATTTTTAAAGCCATATTTTGACGAGTGTGTGTTAACAATTATATTTTAATCAACCAATGTAATACACTAATTTATTCAACCCTGTGTATTACACATATTTTTAAAAATATATATTTTTTTATTACTAATATATAACATTTTACTTATTTAATTCGTGTAATACACGGGATTTTAACAAAGTTATGTTATAAAAAAGTTAATAAATTAGCTTTTGCAATGTATTGCGTGTTCTAATGTGCCGCTACTTACGAGTTAACGCGTCGCAACGCGATTGGTTCTTGAATTTTATTTATTTATTTAACCGTTTAGACTTTTTTTTCTTTTAAACTTCGAAGCGGTATGATGCCCGTTCTTTTAGTTTTTTGGAATACTGTTACGGGTTAAAATTCAGAGCAGGATCATGAGCGATATGTGATCCAAGATCCGGTATCCCGATAAGGTCAGTATCTTGGATATTACTAACGGCTACTTGTTTATTACTTTATTATTCACAGGAAAAACGTGTGCAACCACCAACACCTGAAGACTCGGACGTAGAGCTAAATGAAACGTGTGGAAGGTGCGTAGAAGGCTTTGCAACGGTCATATATGAAGATAGAGTCAAAGGCTAGAATTTCGGATAGTTATTTATAGACGATTTGTATTTAATAAGCCATAAATCGTATAGGAACACATAACACCCGCACTTGCAATCATTGTAACACTTAGCATACGATATCGATTGGCTCTCATTGTACTCGACAATTTTCAGTTTAATAAAATTCATCAAGGCAGTCCGGCTTTCGTCGGCTCCCGAGGTTTTTATGCCGGAGATTATCAAGTATTAAGGGCTTTTCTCGTAATCATCCATGTCAACTTTTACCTTTTTTATATTGTTTCACATCGATTTCACAAAGCACTCTACCTCACTTACGAGATTTGGTTACAAAGTTAGTTTGCATAATTTTTTCCCAAAATAATTTAGCGCCCGCCGTGTGGCAAGTGGTGCTTTTTATCTTCAAATCTTTATTGAAATTTTTGTTTAATCATTACCTTTCGAAATTGATTTCAAAAATATCGTCCCAATCTAAAACTGTTTCTGTCTCTGCTCCATCTTCAACCTCCGGGCTAGCCAGCCCTATTACTCCCATTCCTTCATTCCTGAAAAAGAATGATAGCCAGCCTCGGAAAGCTGTTCCTACGGGTTTTTGGGGATCCAGAATATCCGCTAGCCCACTAGTACTCGTCTCAAATGATGAACTCCTCAAAGTGTTCTCCGAGGTAAAGCATCAGATGGAATAACAGAAAAAGACTAATCAAGCAATATTCAAAGAGCTTGAAAGGATCAAAGACTCAAAGAAACTAGTGGAAGTGACAACACCATTGCAACCGAGGGCTTTGAACTTTGACTATCCAGGATTTTTGGGAGTCCATCAAGGAGATTTCCTACCTATGTAGACTGGAGTCGTAACTCTTGGTTCAACTCCGGCTACTAGAGTTACTACAAATCAAAATCTTGGATGTACCTTAGGTTTTTCTCTCAGAGATATCTGCATAGGCAACACATTCAATAATTTTTTGAATGCTAACGAATCTGTGCAGGATACATTGATCACTCCTTCCATGGCAAAAGAATTGAAAAAGCTGAGAGAAATGATCTCTAGTGTGCCTGGTGTGGTGCAACCCATACCTGAGATGACCGCTGCCAGCCACAGGACTTCCAGATTCGCTCCTCCCATTTGTGATGCCAAGATCCCCAAGCGTTTCCAAACTCCTAACATGAAGCTATATGATGGAACAATGGATCATGAGTAGCACGTGGCACAATATAGAGAGAGAATGGAGATCAACCCCATTCCATTGGACATGAAAGAGGCTTGTTTATGCAAAGGCTTCGGTTCTATCTTAACAGGATCAGCCTTAAAGTGGCTACTTAATGTTCCTCCATACTCAATTACTTCATTTGCTCATCTAATCAACATGTTTAACAATTAATTTTCTTGCAGTAGAACTTTTGAAAGATTGACAAGTGACTTATACAGGGTGATTCAAAATCCCGGAGAATCCCTCCGAGATTATGTCAGCAAGTTTGATAAGGAATCCCTGGATATCCCGAATTTTGACATAGCCACAACAGTCCAAGCCTTCAAAATGGGATTGAGGAAAGATTCTCAATTCTACGAAGACCATGTGATGAACCCTTGCAGGAATCTTGACGAAGTCAGAAACATGGCACTTGGGTTCATCAGACTCGAAGACGATAAGAAGAGTCCGCAAAGGATGGATGCTCCAACCAGTTATAGTCAACCTAACCGGAAGACTGAGACTGCACCTTTAAACCATATAGATCCAAGCCATATTCCAAACCTGATAATCACAGAGTCAATGTTGTGGAAGATGATGAGGAGGAAGAGGAATATCCTAAGTTATCTGTATACTGTTTTCACTTGACACAACTAGTTTGTTATATGCTATGCAGGACCTTGGAGACAAAGCCAGATGACCCCGTAAATTCGAAAAGAATACCGGGGCAAAGACAAGTCCAAATGGTGTGCCTTCCATGAAGATTTCGGACATGTCACTGAGGATTGCATTGCCCTGCGCAAAGAAATAAGTTATATCTTGAGCAAGGGATATCTTAAGGAGTTTCTGGGCAAAGGAAAGAAATAAGTCAGGGATCATGACAAAATATCGCAACGAGCCAAATCTCCGCCACCCGATGCTAAGGTAATAGAATTTATTTATGGTGGTTCTGACATTTGTGGTACATCTTACTCTGCAGCTAAGAGGAATGCAAAGGAAGCTAAAATAGAGAAAGGTGACAAACCCCTCAGAACTTCCAGTCTAAAAGAAGAAAAGGTAATCTCCTTCAACGAAGAAGACATGGATAATGTACAAGATCCTCATCATGACGGTATGGTGATCACCCTATATGTTGCAAATCATTTCATTAGAAGAATATTGATCGATGGAGGAAGCTCGGTGAACATAATCCAGCATGATGTCTTAAAACGAATGGAGATCTTGGATTCCGAGATTATCTCCAAATCTGCAGTGCTAGTGGGATTCAGCGGAGAAGTAAAAAACATTGTTTGAGAGATAAAGCTTCCGATATATATCGAAGGGGTAAACACTATACAAAAATTTTGCTTAATTGATTCATTATCTTGTTACAATGTTATGCTAGGGAGACCCTGGATACATGATATGAAAGCGGTACCCTCGACATATCATCAATGTGTCAAGATGCCAACTCCTTGGGGAGTAGTAAAGATCAACAGCGATCAGCAAGATGCAAAAGATTGTTATACTTCTTCAATGAAAGCTTCAATAAATACTAGACAAGCATAGCAATTAAAGAAACAGGCTAGAGATGTACTAGAAGCCAAGGAGTAGGATGTCAAGGAATTATCCCTAAGTCTAGAGGATCCTGACGTCAAGGTGCTTATTGGAACCAGTATCCCTGAGAATATTGAGCAAAGCCTCACAAGATTATTAAAGAGCTGAATTTCAACATTTGCCTCGAAACATGAAGACATGACAGGTATATCTAAAGATATTATTACACATAAATTAGGACTTGATAACAGTTTCAGGCCTATACATCAAAAAAAGAAGAAAATTCGCTCCAGAAAGAAATACAGTCATCCAAGAGGAAGTTGAGAGATTGTTAAAAACAGGAATGATTAGGGAAGTGAAATTCCCAAGATGGCTAGCTAATATAGTAGTGGTCCAGAAGAAGAATAGAAAATGGAGAGTCTGTGTAGACTTCACAGACTTAAACGAAGCATGTCCGAAAGACCCCTTCCCTCTGCCACATATAGACTCAATGGTGGATGCTACAGCAGGCCATGAAATGTTAATCTTCATGGATGCCTCCTCAGGATTTCAACAGATCCAGATGTAACCCTCTGACCAGGAGGACACTATCTTCAAGACTCCGACATGTATCTATTGTTATATTGCCATGCCTTTTGTTCTAAAAAATGCAGGTGCTACATACCAGTGGCTAGTAAACATGATGTTTAAAGACAAACTTGGGGACACCATGGAAGTCTATATTGATGACATGGTGGTGAAGTCGAAAAAAGCTGAAGACCATCCCAGGGATCTTGAAGAAGCATTAGACATCCTGAATCATTATAATATGAAGCTCAAACCTTCCAAATTCCACTTTGGAGTGGGGGTAGGAAAATTTCTAAGATATATGGTAACCAAAAGAGGGATAGAGGTGAACCCTGAGCAGATAAAGGGAATAATAAACCTGAAATCCCCAACTAATACCAAAGATGTCCAAAGGCTAACCGGTAGAGTAGCAACACTCATTAGATTTATCTCAAGATCCTCAGAGAGGTGTAAAGAATTTTATGATATCCTAAAGAAAAACAAAAGATTCTAATGAGAAGAAAAACATGAGCAAGCACTCCAAGCACTAAAGGAGTATTTATCCACAGCTCCTCTACTAATGAAACCTGAAGATGGCGAACCATTATCATTATACTTAGCAGTATCTAGACATTCTGTAGGTGCTGTCTTAGTTAAAGATCATGAAGGTCAGCAACATCCGGTATACTATATAAGTAAAAGTCCAGCGGAAACCAAGTATTCTCATTTAGAAAAATTAATATTAGCTCTAATAATGACATCTACTAAACTTAGACATTATTTTGAGACCCATGCTATACATGTCAAAACTAATTAAGTGTGTTTGAGAAAGCCGGAAATGTCTGGAAGAATGGCTAAATGGTCAGTAAAACTCAGCGCATATGATCTCAAATATGAGCCTAGGACAACAATAAACTCTCAAGCACTCCCAGACTTTGTGGCTGATTTCAGTAGTGATATCCAACAAGAAGCAGATCTCGAAGTTCAACAACTAGAGGAATCAAATGACAAATGGATTCTATTCACAGACGGTGCATCTAATATAAGAGGTACAGGTCTTGGAATCATACTAAAATCGCCACAAGGGGACATACTACCCCAGTCAATAAGCTGTGAGTTCCAAGCAACCAACAACGAGACAGAGTACGAGGCGCTGATAGCAGGATTACAACTTGCTTATGATATGAAGATCAGGTATTTCCAAGTATATGTGGATTCACTATTGATTACTAACCATTTCAATGGCTCCTATGCAGCAAAGGGTGAAAGATTAATCAAGTACCTCGAGATAGTCAAACGATTATCTGTGAAATTCAAAATTTTTAGTATAATACAGGTACCAAGGGAGGACAATGCTGAAGCCGATGCCTTAGCACTCAAAATCCCGGAAGGAACCACAATACCGATTATACATATCCTAAGTCCAACAATTGAAAAGAAAAACAAAGTATCCAATACGAAAGCCGAAGAAGCAGACACTCGGGATCCGGAACCAAGCCAAAGATCCTGGATCCCACCTATTATAAAATATTTGCAGGATGGAGAAATCCCGAAGGATGAAAAGAATCACAGGGCTTTTCGTATGAGAATATCTCATTTTATAATGTTAGATGGATTTTTGTACAGAAAATCTATTATAGGTCTTTATTTGAAATGTTTAGAAGATCCTAAAGCACTTGAAGTCCACAGAGATATACACAAAGGCGAATGTTAAAATCACACTAGGGGCAGAGCACTCTTCTCAAAAATCCTAAGGACAGGAACCATGAGGAAAGATGCCATGGAGTATTCCTAAAAGTGCGATACATGCCAGAGACATAGCAACATCCTTCGCCATCCAGCAGAGCCCTTGTACCCAATTATTTCTTTCTGGCCATTTATGAAGTGGGGAATGGATATAGTTGGCAAGCTCCCAAAGGCACCAGGAGGAAAAGTATTTATGTTAGTAATAACAGACTACTTCTCCAAATGGATCGAAGCCGAAGCATTCGTTCAATTCAGAGAAAAGGAAGTTATATCCTTTATCAAGCGCAACATCCTAACGAGATTCGGTATCCCAGCAGAAGTAACATGTGACAACAGATCTTAATTCATTGGCAAAAGAACAACCAACTTCTGTGCTAGCTGGGGAATCAAGATGATAACTTCTACCCCTGTGCATCCTTAAGCCAATGGGTAAGCAGAATCCAGCAACAAGATCATCATCAATAACCTAAAGAAAATATTGGGAACAAAGAAAGGGAAGTGGGCCGAAGAACTGCCATTTGCACTATAGGCAGATAGAACAACTTCAAAAAATGCGACAGGTCAAACCCCATCTCTTTGGTGTTTGGCACTGAAGCTATGATCCCCATAGAAATGGTCATCCCTACAGCCAGAACCAGTCTTCAAACTCAGAAAAATAATAATGAAGCTCTCTCGAATGATCTTGATACTATTGATGAGCTCAGAGACTTTGCCAAAGTTCGCATTGCAGCCTATCAACAAAGGATAGCAAGATCATACAACAAAAGTATAAGGATCAGGAGGTTTCAAGTAGGTGATCTTGTATTGAGAAAAGCATTCCAGAATACTACCAATCCTAGCAACTGTAAGCTTGCACCAAAATGGGAAGGCCCATATTTGATCGATTCAGAGGCAGGAAAAGGTGCTTATTGGCTAGCAACTCTGGAAGGAGATATATTACCAAGATCCTGGAACGCTATTCATCTAAAAACCTACTTCATGTAAGTTAGAATTTATATTCTAACTTAGAACGGTACGTATTCTTTCCATTTCAAATAATTTATTTATCATTCCATATCAATATACTAACTTGAGCGTCGAAGGGGTGTTAGCCTAGCTAACACCCACCTTCACCAAGAGTTCATGTCTTGCAGGAAGTATCTCCAGGGATCCCGACACAAGACAGAGACTGGCCATCTCTCCTACGTTAAGGTATCCTGCATACCTTCTAAGGTTTAAAGGTTTTCACTTTTCTACGAATTGAGTTTAAACACTCCGCCAGTTGCGCACGATGTTCCAGCATAGTTCAAGGTGGTGCGACCAGACAATGTAAAAGTGGCTGATAATTTCATCACTGTTGGCTATAGCTTGTTCTCTAGAATAGTAACAGACGTGTTACTCCTTAGATTTTTAGCATTTCCATGCTAACTCAAGACTTGCTTGGCCCACGTTATTCTGGCTTGGCCCACGTTATTCTGGCTTGGCCCACGTTATTCTGGCTTGGCCCAAGTTATTCTGGCTTGGCCCACTATAATTTGGCTTTGCCCACCTTATTTTGACTTGATAAATTTTACTTGTTTACTTAGAAAATGCTTATCATTGGTGTACTAGTTCAAGAGTCGCGATCGAATAAAAAACTTCTTATATGATTGGCAAATATATACAGGAGACAATTCGAGGTTACAACACTTCTTATAACATTTATCAGAGTTCTGGTATGTACATTTATCTATTTCAATTTTTAAACTTAAGATTACGTCTTGATTCACCATTAAAGGTAGAATCAAAATTTGTTTCACTAAGTCATGATTTGCTCTACTTATCGAAACTAAACTATATTTCTATAAGACAGTTTAATGAATTATCCTTAAGGATCCTGAATCCCGGATGAATACTTAAATCTATATTTTTCTAAAAACAAACCTCAAGTTTCTACAAACACATTCAATCTCAAGAACAATCATGACAGGATAGTCAAAAGCTACTGATATTAGTCATGCAGAAAATAAAAGTTGTCCCGGGCTTCATCCGAAAAAAGGAACCATCCACCCAGGACAAGAGTTATCAAATTGTCTATCCCGTATCGGGATCCCATCAACAAAAAAAGTAAATTGTTCAAAGTTATCCAGACAAACACATCCAAATTAAAAGCATAAACACCAGGGCTCGGGCCTAAGCATCAATGCCTTCATCGCCCTGGTCAACCATCTTACCTACGCCCGCTGCCTCATGCTCCTCAGCCACCATTGTAGAAACCTGAACCTGATCCTCGACCACCTTTTTCTCAGCATCCTTCTCTAAACTTAGCTCTCCTCCCAGCTCAATCACTAGCCTCTTCCACCCTTCAACATCCCAAGCGCTCCTGTCAAAGTCTTTGTTCTCGGCTTCTTTAGCCATTTTGATTCTGGACTGAAAGATGGAGATAGCAGCGAAAGTCTAGGCTTGCTCATTAGATGCAACAATGTCAGAGCATGATGGAGATGTGCCTCTTGCAGTTCAGCCTTAATTTGATGGAGCTCTTTGGTGACATCCAACAACCTTTTTCCTTTAGCAGCCTCACTCTTTTGAGAATCCGCAAGCTTTTGTTTGCACAATTCCATCTCCTTAGCCAGCTGTTCATGGAATCCAATCAGCTTATCTAAAGCCTGTTACATATAATACAAATGTTATTCTGATTGCAGGATTACGATTAAATTCCAGGATAATGAGATCTTCTTACCAGATGGTTGAAGTTATGCAACTTCTTGTGGGCATCAAATAAATCCGTGCAATCCTGGATGTTCAGATCAACAGGATCATGGATCTTGCGCTTCTTGCTAGAGGAGGGCTTAAGTGTAGAAGCATCAGGATTAAGAACACTTGATTTGGCAACTGGAGCAAGAAAAACTTTGGTCTCCTTCTTGACGACCTTACCCTTAGATACCATGCTATCAATGTCGTCAAGGGCAAATTTGGAGTTTTATTTGCGAAGGCCTATTTCAAAAAGGATAGGTTAGTTTATTCTTATTGCTTATAACTAATAAAAGGGAATGTTTCTACTTTTCTTACCAGACATACTCGATTCGGAGAAAGAAACTTTTGGTTCAACTTCTAGCAGTGGAGCTTTGAATCGAAAGGTCCGTTTAATAGGTTCAAAACCAAAGAAAGCGGCAACGTTCTTAGCCGTGTAAGGAATCAGAGGAACGAGGATATCGAATTTCAGCTCTGAAACAAAAATAAACAGTCAGTATCCCAAATATCATGTTTCTAAAAGAAAATCCTACAAGGCAGAATCCTACCCTTTACGATCCACTTGATCGGCAGTTTATCCCCTTCTGGGATAGAATCCCTTCTCACGAAGAAGAAACTATTTTTCCAGTTAGAATCATTTTGGGTGGTTTTAAGAATCAAGTGGGTCATGCCAGGTTTAATTTGGAAAATGAACTGAGAAGATCCATGGCCTCTAAGATTATAAACATGGGCTATTTCTAAGGCAGAGAACTCAACAACATGATGTTTAATCAAGAATTCCATGGTATACAGGGTTCTCCAAACCATCGGCATGGTTTGAGCAAAGCTAAGACCACTCTTTCTAAAGAAATCAGTAGTGAGAGGAGGAAACGGGTAAGTAAAACCTAGCGAAAAGGGAAAATAAGGAAAGCAAACCCAAGTACTTGACGTGAAATCAGCCCTAGTTTTAGGATCGAAGGGTCTAAAGACAGTATCTTCGGGAAAGAAGCCTCCAGATTTCAGTGACTTAATATCAAGATCGGTAAAAAAGGCATTTTTTGGAATCAGGGTTGGTGATTAAATTCTGACTGGAGAGATCATCGAAAGAAGTAGAAGAACGAGTATTCTTCTTGGCCATTTCGAAAACAAAATTCGAAAAAATAAGAAAAAGTTGAGATCGTTACCTGGAATCTCAGAGAGAAAGCGAAGAAGATGAAGTCGGAATAGAGAAGAAAGAAAGAATGGTGATATGCAATTGTCACCGCATCGATACACGTCTCTTCATATCCTTGTTTCTCGCACCAAGTCTTATCAAGCAGCCGGTTATATTTAAAATTCAAATTTCCAAAATTTAACAGCTATAAAATAGACCTCCAGCTGTCAAATTTTAGGGACAATTGTTATGGGTTAAAATTCAGAGCAGGATCCTGAGCGATATGTGATCCAAGATCCGGTATCCCGATAAGGTTAGTATCCTGAATATTACTAACGGCTACTTATTTATTACTTTATTATTCACAGGAAAAACATGTGCAACCATCAACACCTGAAGACTCGGACGTAGAGCTAAATGAAGCATGTGGAAGGTGCGTAGAAGGCTTTGCAACGGTCATATATGAAAATAGAGTCAAAGGCTAGAATTTCGGATAGTTAGTTATAGACGATTTGTATTTAATAAGCCATAAATCATGTAGGAACACACAACAACACTCGAACTTGCAATCATTGTAACACTTAACATACGATATCGATTGGCTCTCGTTGTACTCGACAGTTTTCAGTTTAATAAAATTCATCAAGGCAGTCCGACTTTCATCGGCTCCCGAGGTTTTATGCCGGAGATCATCAAGGATCAAGGGCTTTCCTCGTAATCATCCTTGTCAACTTTTACCTTTTTTGTATTGTTTCACATCGATTTCACAAAGCACTCTACCTCGCTTAAGAGATTTGGTTACAAAGTTAGTTTGCATAATTTTTACCCAAAACAAATACTTTGATTTATCTAACGGTTTAGATTTGCTCTTTTTTTAATAAAGTTCAAATTCGTTTAACGTTTGTTGCTTAACGTATCGCAGCGGACTGCGGCTGTAACGCGCCGGGGTATATACTAGTTAATTTTTAAAACACATAAATCTATGTTTATAGTGGTGGGAAAATCTATATGGTTTATCCCAGTACTAAACATGATCTTGAGATGGTATTAGGCTGAGTTGTGGCTTTCTAAGTATGAGACCCATAGATGGACTGACTACTTGGTAATAATAGGATAGTAGATCACAGAACCAGGTGCTTGATGAGTTGGTGGTTGGGTTTAATGTGACAGAAATACTGATTGTTATAGTTAACGCGTAAATGTATTAAAGTTGCGTATGAATAGAAGTATAAAAACAAGTTTCTAGTTATGATTCCATTGCAGATTCTTTTTTGGGACGAGAAAAGGTTAAGTGTAGGGATGTGATGTAGTGCTAAATAACCCCCGTTAAAGAGTCCGTTTTGTAGTTATATATGCGCTTTTATCTTGTACTTTGAGTTAGTTTATCGTGTACTTGGTAGTTGTGTCTGATACATGTTTAATGTGCTTAATGAGCGGGAAACACTAGGGAATCGAAGAAGGTACGAGCACGGAAGAATCAGAAAGTAAAAAAAAAAACTCAAAAACATGGAAAATAAAGCCTTTGCGGTACACGAGAAGGGAAGCAGACATCTTCGCGACACGCGAAGAACATGAACTTAGAATTTGGTCGCGCGACTATTTTTTCCTTCACGCCACGCGAAGGACCGGCCTGGTTTAATTCGCGACACGCGAGAAACCTGTTTTACGGTAAATTAACCTAATTTCAATTATAAATCCTTGATGAGTCCTATTCTTGAATTACTTTTTGTTCCAGCCATTTCAGAAGCTCCCAGGGGCGATTTTCAGCATTCTTGCTCAATTGTTCTTAAATTTTCATGCTTTTAAGTTCTAGAATAGTTATTGCGATGTTTGTTTTATCATGAGTGGCTAATCAACTTGTGATTGCTTTCGGCTGGATAGTTCGTCTTAATGCAGCTCTAGTTTATGGTTTTTCTTTGTTTGTTTTATGTTGTTGAATGACAACTTGAATACACACGCTTTTGATTAATTTAAACTGTTCATTTTTGTTGAAGTTATATGAATTTACATCTGTTTCCGGTTTCCTTGCATCGTTAGCTATTTGGTTAATTTGTATTGCTTTGCAATTGTGAATTGATAATTGGGCGGACAGACAAGTCTTAAAATATTGTCCCACAATTATCACTTTAATTGAATTGTAGTGTCACGTTTAGTGGAATCAAACTAATTAAATCAAAACGTTTGTTAATCTATTGAACTTGAACCCTGTAAGTGATTGTGTTTTCTCCCATTGTGTTTACAACCAATTTTAAGTTGCTTTTGATAGTTACAAGTGTTCTAATTAATAAAGTTCCAAACTTTAGTAGTAATTGAATCAGTATTTTCTAAATAGCATTCTTGTGGATTCGACAACCCTACTTTTCTATACTATAGTTTAAGGTAGCTAATAACTCAATTTAATAATACATTTGATTGTCCTTCAACACGCGATCAGCACCCGGGAAGGCAAATGTGGTGGTTGACGCTCTAAGCCGAAAGGAGAGACCAACTCTTATCCGAGTGAAAGCATGCTAACTCGTGGTAAAACCCGATCTCATGAGCGAAAACAAAAAGGCGCAAGATGAAGCACCTAAACTAGAGAATGTGAATTAGAGAATGGTAGGTCAATAAGATTAACTGGAGGTTAACACCCTTGGTACCAGTGTTTATTGTTTCGGACAAGGACACGCGGTTCACTTAGTGGTATTGGAAGAATTTTCATGGGGCGATGAGTAATATGCTGAACATAGCACAACATAACATCCTCAAACAGATGGTCAGTCCGAATGGACCATTAAGACCTTGGAAGACTTGCTTCGTTCCTTTATCATCAACTTCGGTGGAAGTTGGTACAATAACCTACCACTAGCAGAGTTTTCTTAAAACAACATTTACCACTCGATGATATACATTCCGCCCTTCAAAATGTTGTACGGTAGGCGATGTAGAACGTCGCTATGTTAGGGAGAAATTGGTCAGAAGGAATTTAGAAGTTGTCAAAGCTAAATCCGATAGCCTCGATTAGATTAAGGCAAGAATGAAGGCCGTGCAAGACACGCGAAAGTCTTAGGCTAACCGGATAAGGAGATCCCTCAAATTCCAGGTAAGGGACTTTGTACTACTAAAAGTATTCCCTTGGAAGGGGATAATCCATTGTGATAAAAGAGGGAAGTTGAGTCAGAGGTTCATGGAATTCATCCTACCATTCACGTGTCGCACTTGAAGAAGCATTTGGCTGACAACACAACCCACGTGCCGCTATCAGACATCAAGGTCGATAACAGTCTAAACTATATTGAAGAGCCCGTGACCATTCTGGATAGAAAAGAAAAGCGTATGTGGAATAAGGTGATTCAGTTGGTAAAGGTACATTGGAATCACCGAAGGGCTTTCGAGGCTACTTGGGAAAGTGAGGACAAAATGAAGGAGTCCCACCTGCAATTGTTTAACTTGTGACAGGTTTCTAGGACGAAACCTATTATAAGGTGGGTAAACTTGTAACATCCTAAAATCCTGACATTTATATTTGGGCCGAATGGAGCAAAGGAAAGGATAATGAGCTAGAGGGAATTAAGGTTGGGCCTAAGGTGCATGACGATGGGTGGGGGATAAACCCTAGCACCCTTAGACTAGCCACCTTTACCACCTAAACTCATAAATTCGTCTAGAGAGAGAAAGGAGAATTCTAGAGAGTGAATGTCAAGATCCAAGAGGTTTTGCTCCAAGATCGCTTAAAACCTATTTCTCCATCACTCTAGAGCAAGAATCCACGAAGAACCACTACATTTGAAGTAAGAATTGAACCTAAAACCTCTGATTTTAAGTTTAAATGGGTTTCGGGGTAAGACTAGGGTTTTAAACTCAAAGCATGGATTTTTACGTGTAATATGGGGTATAAAGCCTAGATGTAGCTTCATAGAAGTTAAAAAAATGATTTGGACATACAAAGTTGGAAACATGGGTTGAAAACGGGCATGTTTGATGATCAAACTGTCATAGCATTAGTGTCGGAGACACTAATGACACACTAGGGTAGTCGACACTAGCCTAGAACTGATAGATTTTGCGGATTGACTTATATGTAGATCGTTTAGCGCGCTACCATTAAAAGACATCCAGTTCAGACTTACGTAGAGTTGATCAGGTGCGTCAAGAATCCATATTTACTTGTTTCTAGGGTGATGTGCACACTCGAATAAATGTTTTTGAAATGACGAAGGTATGAAATGAAATGATTATAAATGAACGTTTATGAATAGAATGTTTTACGAAATAAGAATGTCTAGAAAATGGACCAATATTAAACGAACAATTTATGAAAGAAACGATGTATGAAATGAAAGGTTTATGAAAGGAATGTTTCGAAACGAAATGTTTATAAATAAATGGTTTGTAGATGAAAGAAAGGGTTTATGAATGAATTGTTTTATGATAAGAAAAAGGGCAAATGATTTAAAGAAGTCGTTAAATGTCTAATATGTCGAACGGACGAATTGCGAAAAAAGTCTGGTAATGTACTTCCCAGCTTTATGACAGCATTTGGGAAAGCCATAGTGCCCTAAGTATAACACAGGGTAGTGCCTATATGGCCTATCAATGGTAATTATGGTTGTACAACTGGCGATGGTAGTGGTGACGAACACTCGGGGCTAACATGGCCCGTAAAGGATAAATACTATTACCTTATGGACCTATGAATCTAAGAGCGATGAAATTACCTTATGGTTTAACGAGTCGCAAGGGCGAGGAAATTACCTTGTGGACCTACGAGTCACGAGGGCACCGAAAGAACTGGAAACATAATGAAATGAACGCAAGGAATGATGACCCAAGTTTAGACGATAAATGTATGACTTAAATGAACGATAAATGTTGAATGAATGTTCCGTTAAATTATGCTTTAACGATGGTTAAATATCAAATGTGAATGATAAGCCATGTTTTATAATGAATGTTTAAACCATAATGAATGAACAAATGATAAACCATTTTCTAAAACGAATGAAAGACTTGAATTCACCAGCATTAGCTGACTTTTAGTATGCATGTCAGGTTAATGATTAGAAGGATGATGAGTGGATGCCGCTTGGCTATTCTGAAGAGTTACCCGACATTAAAGATATGACACCCATTGAGAATTTTGAGAATGTTGAATGTATTAAATATAATTTTTTAATTGGTTGTTAATTCGAGACAATGTAATGATGTTTATATTCGTTGTTTTAATGATATTTGAATTTTAATAACTGTTTGTAAATGAGTAAATTTAGCACGTGAGATTTCCTAGGTTTAGGGTCTTACATCCATTGCGTGTGAGGGGTACCGCGTGTTAGGTGAAAGGTTCTAGGAACGCCAATAATAAAAATATTTTTAAAAAATTTGTTTTTGTCGGAAACACGTCTCAAATTCAAAAATATTAAAATATAAGTAGAAAATAATAAACATTTCGTCGGAAATGTGTTGGAAAATTTTGACAAAAAATATGGTTTAATTATTTGATACTATTAAATTAAAAAACTAAAAATTAAAAATTAAATAAAAATATAAATAACACAAAAAGAAAAAATAATTATGTTAATGATTGTAATAATATTAAAACTGAAGTTAATCATGATAATAATAATTATGAGGCTGTGTAGGAAATATGTAGGATTGAAGCAAACTCTATGCCACAAATATGTCGCTTGCGTCAGAAATATGTTACAATTGGTCTACGAGGTTTTTTCTGGCAAAAGTTTTTTTTTTTGTAAATGCATAGAAAATTAATTTTTTTTAGTAGTGAAGGAAGCCATGGCCCTGATTTCCCGATTGATTGTCTTTTTGTGAAGTCAAATATAACTTTGTCGTCCTTGGCTTGTTTGGGTTTCATTGTGTAATACAATTATGTTTCCGATAATATTGTATCTTGTTTAATATGCAAACGAGAAAGGCGTTTGTTATTTTAAGGTCTAAAATATCAATGATATCAACTTCTATTAAAAGCATTTCTAGAGGTCAATAAACAATATCAATATGTTGTGATGATAACAAGCAAAATTAGGCATGTAACTTTTGCTTGAAAGAGTGGAGAAGATTGCATTGCTTTTCCTTTTAAGATGTCTTTTGAAAAGAAAAGTTTTAAAGTTTCAATTATATGTTGTCCAATTGATATTGAAATGATATTAACAAATCAAAATTAGGGAAAAATTCAAAATGGTTAACAAGGTATTAATTATTTATCACATAAACAAGAGTCAAAATTGCTTCAAACATTTGGTTTTAGCGATAGATTTAAGAAGTGGTACGGGTTTTAACCTAAACATCATCAAAGAGACACCTAATCTATTAAAAAAATTCTTCATGCACAAATGGATCATTTTGTTTGTACCATCGTCGCTTAGTAGGCATTATTTACCTCTAACACGAAGAGCATGAGATGATTTGATATGAGTTACTTGGGACGACATAAATTCAACCCTAAGCGAAGACTCTTCGGGTCATTACGTGTTATTATAATGATTATTGTTCTTTTAAGGTTTTGTATTCATTTAAATATTTTTCAAAATGACAAATGTCAAACTTCTCTTTTGATTTCCGTGGACGTGATGGAGGAAATGGTACTTGTCGTTTGCATGTAGATATGGCCTTTCTCTTGACGGTGGGGTGGGGGAGGCGTGATTAAGTGAATAGTGGATAAAGATGTCAAAAGAGTCGTGCTCGCTCTTTATATCTTAAATTTTTGTATAAAATACTTTTGTTAAATTCATGTGACAAAAAACAAATAAAAATAAATAAATATGTGTTACATTTATGTCGTGCCATTCATGTCGTGAACCTATGAATTATGTGTTAAATTCATGTCCTGCCAGATAATTCACACCTTAAAGATTGTGAGACAATGATGGTGGGTAATTGATTGTCAATGAATGGGAGGGGAGGAAGTTGTTAGTCTATGGGCTTTGATAATAGTCACGGTTGTGGTCGTTAGGTACGGGCTGTTGCTGGAATAAGTTCCTCCCAAGGGAAAACGAGACAATTAAATTACATTTAAAATCAATCATGTGCCATCATTTGGTAGATATAAATACCTACTTATGAATTATGATTATATTTATTAAATTTAATTACAACATCTATTTAATTAGTGTACATAACAAACTTTTCATATTATTAAATAATTATAAACCGCCAGTTATGAATAATAGTTAAGAACTTACCAACTACTCTCTTTTCAATTATTAACCATTTTGTGTAATATTTATCAATATTTGTAAATTTATTATTCTTAAGTTAGCTAGATAACATCTAAAAGCATGATTCTAACTCCGAAATCTAAAACCATTTTATATTGTCAAAAAAAAAACCTAGCCAAGACTCTTACTCACACAAGATCCTTCATAGAATACCTTATATAGGTTAGCTAGATAACATCTAAAAGCATGATTCTAACTCCGAAATCTCATACTTCATAGTACTCCAAATCCTTCACTCATTATGTGTTCGACCTTAGCCACAATGTGAAAATATTTGCTTACTTCTTTACTATAATGATTGTGTTTTTAAAAGCATTTTATGATTCATTCCATCAACATTATAAATCATATTTAGTTTGATCAACAAAGTGTTATTTTAGTGTAATTGTATTGACTTGTTAACCAACTAAATCATAATATGCATCAAACAAGTTAGGAGGTGTGGAGTGCGCATTTGTTTGATTTTATTATGATTTTAGAAACCAAAACAATGGCGGTTCCAAAGGGGCAACAACACCCCTGGAATTGGGGTCCAAGGGGCGGTAGCCCCTGACTAGGGTCGAGCTGTTGGTGATAAATGTTGCCATGTTAAAAATTCATTAGAATTTATTTTTACAATTGCTGCTATTTAAAAATTCATTAGAATTTGTTTTGACAATTGTTGATGTGTTAAAACTTCATTAGAATTTGTTTTTCCAGATTTTCACATGTGAAATTCGGAATATAAAATTGGTGATAAATGTCACAACATCATTTTAAAATTCAAATTTAAAATGGATAACTGCCTCCCCAATCTTTGCAAAAACGGATTTTGATCATTTTGGTCAATTATGTGGTTCACGAAATTCTCTCATACATACATATTCGATTCTTGTTTTCTTAATATGAGTTTTATCTGACTGAAGTATTCGGGTGAACCATCGAATAATTTCAATCTAAAAGTGTTTCAATCTAAAAGTGTTTTATCCGGCTCTTAAATATATGTTGTTCTAATCTTAGAAATCCCATACAAAAATTCATTTTAGATAGAAAAACTTCTGAAACGCATGGAACATCAATTATTGTATTTTATAATATTTGATCTTTTCAAATTAATAAATAATTATAAATCTGAAATGAGTTTAAGTTTTAACATGGTAAATACCATATTTATTCAATTTTTTTATGTAATATTTGAATTTTTTTCTTTATTCAATTTATAATTCAAAATCGATTGGTTAAAACGTGATAGGCTTTAATGGGTCAAAATCATTTTGTGGTTCTCCTGTACCTACTGTGATAAACTTTATAGAATAATTGGGGCTTACATCATGCCAACTCCTATTGTGTTCTCAAATTAGCCAGCACATTATCTATGATGTTTATAATTTATTATGAAATTGGTTTGATTCATATATAAAGAATACTAGGTTAGTTCCCGTGTATTACACGGTTAATGAAAAGAAACATATATTATTTATAATTGTCTAAATAATAATTACTTTACATAGTGAAAAAAAAATAAAATTATAATTACATTCACAAAACCAAATTACATAAGGTAAATTTTTTAGATTCTAGAAAGTTGATTTTGATTAATTGTTATTTGCTTAACAAAGATAAGTTGTTAATTTTTTTTAAAAATTGTCAATTTAATTCTCTAATTATAGTAAATTTGTGAGAGTTAATTTATTGATTTTGTTATAATTTAAATAATACAAAGTTCAAAATTTTCAAATCAAACGGTTTTTAAGTTCCAGTCAAATGATATTAAATAATTTTAGCAATTATATTTGTTAAGTATTTATTATTTATGAGAGGTTTAAAATCTTAAATTATAATTAAACTTTAGGTGGGAAAACCATTTTACAAAAACCTTTATTTATTAGGTAGTATAGATTAATATTTTTCTTTAATTAGTTATATTTTGAATTCTTATTATATATTCTTATTTAATATAATTATTATTCTTCTTTAATAATATATTTATAATATCATTATTATTTAATAAGATATATGTGCATTTATTAGGAGAGAGAGGCGAGAAAACCAATGTGAGGAGGCATGAGGGAGTAACATGTGACAATCCAAAACCTTTATTTATTAGTATGTATAGATTATATGAAGAAACCAAATATATGATTTAAAACATAAAAATAGTTTAAAGACTGATACTGTTTTGTAACGAATTAACCGATTTGAAATGTAGAAAACTTTTGTTGTGCACCCCTTCAAGCACTTTAGTAACTTCAAAAAGAAAAAAAATGAAGAATATAAACTACATAATTAGAATTATATATTTACAAGAAAAAGGTTTATAGCCAGTTTATTATGAATCTTACTACTTTAATAAATGAAATCTATTCAGGACATGCGTTACTCTCTGATTACTTCTCATCTTTATTTTCTCGCATCTCTCTCCTATTAAATATTAGATTTTTCTATTTCTCTCTCATATTAAATAATAATTTTTATATTAATAAATCTAATTACGAATACTTATTATTTAATTATAAATAGTTATTATATCATCAATCAAATGAACTTAATATAAACTAATATTTATCAATTAAATTAAAAAATTAATACTCAGTTGAAAAAAAAAATGTTTTAAAAACTAACTTAACATACCTTATAACTGTCACGACAAATTACATTTTTAAAAAAATATTTTGACAAATGTGTTTGTTAACAAATTACATTATATTTTATTCAACCGATGTAATATATTGGTTTATTCAACCCGTGTATTATACCCCGTGTATTACACGGGTTTTTAAAAATATAAAATTTTTATTACTAAATATATAACATTTTATTTATTTAACCCGTGTAACACAATGGATTTTAACCTAGTAATAGATATGCATTAACAATGTAAAGACGAATTCCATAATAAATGACATCATTCAAAGCATCTCATGATCGGTTGTTGCTAACAAAACTTTCTACTGATTGCGCACGCTCGTCAACTAATTGGAGAAATTTAAATATTATGCAAAGAATAAAGGGATTTGTGCTCTTCACATTTCTATGCCAATAGTGAATACTTGATTAATAATGGTTTTTTTTGTCTTGATTGTTTGCGGAAATGGGTTATAATGAGATTTTATATATAGAGATAGATATTATATTAAATAACCACCTAAATTTTAGAGTATGATGATTATAACTAAGTATGCATATAGTTTAATGGGCATGTGCAAGCTAAGGACAACTATGGTCCAAGAGTCATGTGTTACTTAAATCTTGTAGTCGACAAAGACTTTGTGAAGAGCAATATGATCGTATGGGCATATAAGATGTAAGATCTCTTTGAGCAATCTTCTCTCTAACAAAACAAATCAACTTTCACATGTTTTGGTTGAACTTTAAAAACAAGATAAGTTGAAAGATAATTTTGCACATAGATTGTCGCTCCATAGTATAGGAAGGCGAAGGTTCATAAATACAAAGTTCACGAAGACGAGCTTTTATCGAGCTAGTATTTCAACAGTTATATTAGCAAAAGCTTAATTTGTACAAAAACTTGGTAGAGGAATGAAAAATTGTGCCTGGTGTGCGATTAGTCCATGAGATAAGGTTATAACCTAAATACATAGTGGGTACCCTTGTAGACTGATAATCCTCTTGTCAACCAAATCTAACATTTGAGAAAGTTGTTAAAGAAGATGTGGGATGTGTCGAACCCCTTTTCAGATTGATATTTGTGAAGTCTAAAAGCTTTGATCGACACGCTTGTTAAATAATCATTCCTTAATCAACATTTCCAAAAGATAACCTGAAATCATTTAACCATATATGGTTTCTATTAGGGTGGGCGTATAACATAATTTTTTAACAGTAGTAATAACATCATGCTAAAATAGAGCAATTTATTGAATATGACAACCCACTTATCTATATCTAAATGGATATGAGAAAGTAGTATTGTCACTAGAGATAGTGGGCTACACTAGTCATGGGTGAGGGAATCGACTTTGAGTCTGAACTCGAAATATTTCCACGCGCTTCGCGACGGAAATTAAGTGGACCTTAAACGGTTGAGACGGTGATGATAACTTTGGCGAAGCACAAAAAGAAACGTGGTTAAATAAATTTTACCCCATCTTAAATGGTTGAGGTAGTAACATTAACGTGACTAAGCACAAAAAGAATCACAGTTAAATACATAAAAGAAACATATGAAGTTACGGAGAGTCGAGTGTGGATATCGAAACATAGATAAAATACAGTTAGATAAAGTACCGATGTTTTTCCGTCGGGGTCGGTCTCATTCTTCATGGTACCAACATGTTGACGTCAGTTGATATAACCTACTATATGTAAAAAATACGCTATCTTGAATACGACTCGGTTTTAAAAATGTTATAGCGGGACATCAAGAAAAAAAATTAACAAACAAACGCGAAAGTTATTATAAAAAGTCAGATTATATATACAGGGGTAAATTCATAAATTTAGAAAATTGAGGGGGTCAATTAAAAGTTTAGGATGAGTTTTGATATTTAATCAAAGTTGAGGGAGGAGAAGTGGTCGGACATTTACTTTAAGTTTAGTTGTAATGACCAATCTATTTTACAAGCTCCAAAATGCAATTTTTTTTTATCGTTTCTAGTTCAATATACCAATCTAGGGAGCCTCATGGTTTAGTTCCGTACTATTTTCTATGTAAACTGATAATGATATAAAGAGAATACGACTATGGTTTAATACTAGAGGTGTAGCAGCCAGTATCCGCACCAAGGGGTATTTGGATCTAAGTTGATATCTTCTAGTATTTCCCGAAGATTACCTGCAAAGCGAATCACCGTTAGCCTCGATGTAGGGAACCCGAAGGGGATCTCTACGACCAAACTCGGGCGTGAGAGTAAGATTGCTTTCTCTGAAGGGAGTCGGGCCTCTCTGAGGAGATGGCCCTAAACAGATTACGGTATGAACTCGTTGAGAGAGAGAGAGAGAGAGAGAGCTCGTGTTATGTTACCTTTCTTTTCCCTTTCTTCTTTCTATATGTAAATGGTGAAGATGCTTGCATTAAATGCCGGAGTCTATGATGGGACGTGTCCCTGGCAACGGCTTCCATCCGGTGGGTAAAGGGGTTCTGGTCATTTCTTTTGCGGGAACCCTTCTCGATATTGTCCTTTTGTCTGTTTCCCCATATCTCCATTAAATGAGCATGTCCTCTCTTCATTAAATGAAGTAAGGAGTATATATCTTTCTTCCGGTTTGTCTCGGTTTGGGGGGTATCTCTTATTTTGTCCTTTTCTGGGGGTAGCCCCTACAAGTCCCCCAAAGTCGTTGGTCCCTTTTATTCATAACAAGGGCTGACGACTTTTAATTCTCCTTCGTACTATATTCTGCGGGCCCTGGGTATCTTGGTTGGTTGGCTTCCTTTATGATTATTAACCTCTAGTTGTTAGAAATATTATTTTGGTTTAATTGCGGGGCCCATCGAAGGTACCTGGGTTCTCCCCCGCCGTACACGTGTTATGCTCTTTGCTACTCGGATGCATTTGCACGTGGGGATATGAACAGATTTCCTCGTGCCTACTCTCCCCTGTCTTTTTAAATCCCTTTGCTCTCTTCTTTAAGGCTTATTCTAAGCGCATTTTGGTCCGTTTTTCTTTTTCTCCTTGCCTTCGCTCTTCAGGTTAGTGTTCCCTTCTTTTTGGTAAAGCTATCGCCATGGTTAGGGATGATCTTGCTTATGTTCGATCGGTCTTATCGGAGCAATACATTGCTTCGTTTTGCCGACGTTATCGTCTGCCCTTAACCCTCCTTCCTAGGAAACCCTCTACTGATGATACTACCTTGGGGTTGGAGGGTTTTATGACTATTTACACTTGTAATTTCAGTTATTCTAACATCCGGTATCCTCTTACTGACTTTCGAATGTCTGTTTTCAAATTTCACCGGGCGCACTTCTCTCAATTTCACCCTTTAGGGCTATTGAAGTTGACGCATTTTGAAGCTTCTTGTCGGGCCCAGGGTGGGGTGCCTTCTGTGCCTCTGTTTCGCCGTTTTTATCAGTTGAGATTTGACGGGGACTGGCTTACCTTCGGGAAGCATCGAGGTTCGGGTTGTTTTTCTCGCTTTCCCACTTGTGATCATGACTGGAAAGACAATTACTTCTTCATTTCTGAATCATTCCTTCTCGAACCTCTGCCCTATCGCAGTCTGACCGTTCCTATTGAGGATAAGGATCCTGGCCATTCTATTGAGAGAAGGCTTTATTCCCTTATGATCGCTAATCCTACCCTTGCCGGACCCTTACTTGAGGAAATTCTGGTTATGGCTAAGATGAGTTCTTTGTGGGATGATCCTCTCACTCGCCCGACTGTCTTGGAGCAGGGGGAGGTAGGTTATCCATCTTAGGGTTTGCTTATCTTTTTCCTAGTCATTGTTTTCCTTTTCTCTTTAATTTTTGTTTAATATGCGTTTTTTTTTGTTGCAGAGATGAAGTTTTCGAAGGTGTTGGGTAAGGCTCACGAGAACCTGAAGTATGTTGCTCTTCCTGCCAAACCGGTTGGTGCCTCTGATTCTTCTTTGTCTATGAAGACAGGAGCTTCTGCGTCTTTTTCTGTCACCATGAACACCCAGGCGATTGGTGTTTCTGCTAGTGATTTTGTGGATGTGATTAGTGAATCCGGCTCTGAGGACGAGCGTCCCTTAACTTTCCTTCGAAAGCGTCCTGCCCCTTGTTCTACTATATCTTTTCCTGAAGACCTCGGTTTGAAGGGGCGTCTTAGGAGTGCTTCTAAAACCCCTAAAGTGCATTTCCATTCTCCTGTTTCTTCTGCTGCTAGTCCACCTCGACTCCTTGACTGTGGTTTGACTCCACTTTCTGACTTAGAATTTGATTTTCCCCTTGGGAATTCTTCTGGCGTATCGTTGGATTTGGCTCTGTCCAATGTTCCTATCGTGGTTCCTTCTTTGTCCGTAGCTCGAGACCAGTGTCCTTTGATGTCTTCGCCCCCCCCCCCCTTGGGTGGTCACCTCCTCTGTTGAAAATGTTTTACCGGGTTTCGCTTCGTTTGCCTCTAGCTCTTTTGGGAAGGTAAAAGTATTCCCTTTTCTTCTCTTGTTGGTTTTCCTATTTATTAGTTACCAAACACCCCTTCTCATGCTCGTGACCTTTTGGAGAATATGTTATGTCCTTCTTTGATTTCTCATTTTGATTGTCTGGAAACTTCTTCCTTATCTGATCAATTTAGCCTCGATCACCTTCGGTCGTTTATCGAGGGTGCTGGTCTTCGTCATAAAATGATGTCATTGGATGCTGCTCTTTCTCGATCTCGTTTATCTGTCCTCCCTCTGCAGGATGAATTGGATGAAGAGAAACATAGTAAGTTAGTTCTGAGGAAGGCTAGTGCTGATTTTTCTGGCGAATTGGGTCATGTGAACCGAGGGCTTGAGCACTTGGATCGTCATGTTGTATCTTTGGAAAGTAAATTGAAGTCTGCCGAAACCTCACTTTTGAGCTGCCGTGATGAGCTTACTGAGGCTAACACGTTAATCGACGCTTAACAAGCTTTTAGTGCCGAGCGAGAGGTATTTTCATTCCTTTGTGTATCTGTTTTCCACTATTCCGTTATGTTAATTGCTTTTTCCTTTATTTTTGTTTCAGGAGGATATTCGTTGCCTGAAGGAGCAGGTTGCTGGTCAAACACGTGACTGGGCGAAGGTCAAAGAGGCTCTGGAGCATGATCTTTGTCAAGCCTGTTCAGAGATTGCTCGTATAGCTGATGAACCCCGCATTTTGCAGAAAGAATTTGAGATTGTGATTACCAGCCGGGACAAACTTTGGGGTGAACGGGAGTGGTTGGTTACTTAGGGTTTCCAACGTGTTTTGAGCGTGTTTGGAATAGCAACGAGTACATGCTTTTGCTGGGAGAATTTAGCCGAGCTTGTACATGCTTTCAATTTTTCTCACCTCATTCTTGAAGGTTTGAGATACAACCTTCAAGAAGGGGTGAAATCTCAGTTCTTCATGTACCCAAGATTCTTGCAAGAAGTGTTCAATATTGAACACCAAGATCTTTCAAAAACTGCAAGAATCTACTCAATTCTGGGACATAAGAACAACATTTTTCAAAGCATGAGAACAGTTTCATCAAAGTTCTCAGGGGCCGATGTTCCATTGTTATCTACAATGTTGAACACACATAGTGCCCAGGGTGACAGTTCAGCAAACCCAGCTGATACTGATCCCACACCCTCCACCTCACTGCCACAATCTCAACCTACTGTTTCCCTTGATCGAACCCCTGTGCATTCTACTGAGGATGCACAGGCACATACATTACTCATCCCCAGTTTGATTGCTCAACCGGAACACAGGGCCCCGGTTGCAGCCAAGTATACAAGGAAGAGGGGCAAGAGAACTCCTTCTTTTCTTGCCTCCAAGGCCCAAACCCAAGCCAACATCCCTCACTCAGAATCACAACATTCTAGTGAGAATATCATAAGGGAAAGCCACATTGCTAGGGAGACTCCTTCGGAAGTCTCTCTATTAGGATTAGGATCACTTCCTGGATCCATAGAACAGCCCTTCGAGCCATTCCTCTCTTCTTTGAACTTAAGTGTAGAGGAACCTGACCAAAGTGATGTACCTTCTCCAACTACCACTATCAAGGGGGTACTGATTGGTCTTGCTTCCGAAACACCCAGCCCAAGTTCTTCAACCTTGAAGATCCACTCTAGGAGTATTGAAAGAGTGGATGTGGACGAGGCTGTCACTACTGCTGGTCCATCAACTGACCGGGAGGACAGTGACAACATCTTTAAGACCTCAACCACGGCAACTCACGGTGAGGGTGTCTCCTTGGAAACTCCCTTCACTGAGAGGAATCCCAGGCGCCAAGAAACCACGGGTGATGGGGATGCTGAGGCTAGGCCTACGGCCCCATCTGGGTCCAAGGATTCCACAACTGTGGATGAGGACAGTCTGAAACTACACAACTTGGAATTGATGGCCAGGGTGGCTATGCTTGAGGCCGAAGTGTCCAAACTATGACACCAAGTCTTGATGCATGAAGCCCATCAATGTCCCTCCACGGCTTCTCCCTCTCTTGTCTCAGTGGGCACTCAAACAGATGCCTATACGTCCACTGATGCAACCAAAAAGGGGGAGAAAGTCTCCATGGAAGAAGACGAAGACAGTCTTGACAACTGGATTCAAGAGCAGTTTGTTCTTCAAAGCTCACAATACAAGCCAGCTTTTGTCCAAGTTCCTGACTTGCCAGCCCCAGATAACGAAGATGAAGAGATATCTGAAGACTGGCAGTTGGTTGTCAGGGCTGTCGATGAAATGCTGAATGATGCTGAAGACACAGAACAATCAAATGCATCATTCAGCATCCTTCCTCAAGCAGCAGCCATCATAGGTCAATCCACCACCCCCCAAATCTTCAAATCTTCAAGGAAGCTAGAGTTTGACTCTATTCTAGCTTGGGGGTATGATGGATCAGCTGAGAGGTTCTGGATTGGATGGGAGTTCAGCGGAGTAGAAGAGCTGAACTGGAACTCTCTCAATGCCCTCCAAGTCCTAGAACTGCATCTAACTGACTGCATCAACACTTCAGCAGATCTCTCAGCTGAACTTGCCATTGGCAGGTTCTATGACCTGATGGAGGATAATCTACCCAGGTTCCAAAGATTCCTACAAGCAGCACATCGGGTAGCTTATCCTGAATTTTCGTCGGCCGTAGAAAGAAGACTGTCTCCCAACAATCTTGCAATAACAAGGAGCAGTCTTCTCACTGAAGAAGAAGTTCTGGGCCTTCAATGATTTCTGTATGCCTTCCTGGTCAAGGACTCGGACGTACTAGGATGGGTAAGCACTAGGCTCCTTGACCACGCTTTCTTCCTAAGCAACGGTTCTGCTCTCATCATTAACACCGGGAACATCCTTCAGCTACCAACAAATTTCCTCCACAAGATCTATCTACTAAAAGCCAACATCTGCAATGTCAACTCCCTTGAAAGCCAGGCGATGATAGCAATTATCAAAGCTCACCTTGAGAAGGAAGGAAGGATTGATGAGGAAGAAGATGTGTCAACTTCTGATGCTGACTCCAACTCAGATACTCCTCAAGTTGAAGCCACATCTGCAGCATCTGGCACAAGATCTTCTCTTAGGGATCAACTGAAGGAAATAGAAGGTACTGAGTATCAACTTGATGAAGAAAGTGATCATCCCTTGTCAATCCCTCAATATGCCAATGAAGCCGAGGCAGAGATCCCAACAGCACAACAATCAGCTGTTTCTGTGATCAGTGAAGCCAGAGCAGAGGCATCCAATGTTAATAAAGGGAAGGGCATCATGACAATAGAGGATGAAGAGAGGTTGCAAAAGGAAAAGAAAGAGAAAGAAGAGAGAAGAAGGAAAAGAGTTGGCTGAAGAGATGGCTCAAAAACAAAGGCATGAAGATAGAAAGGCAGCCATACTTCTCAGACAACAGACAATCCAGCTGTATGCCAAACAGCTGGATGAAATGAAGGTAAAAGTCCTTACAGGGTCTCAACTTGAGGAAGATGAACAACTTGCTAGACAGCTGCAGGAACAGTTTGCAAAAGAAGAAGAAGAAGCTAAAAAGAAAAGGAAGGAAGATGCTAAGTTTAGAATCACTGATTCTAAATTAGCAAAAGAATTAAGGGAGGAGTGGACTGAAGCTCTGATCTCTCAAGGTGAGGATGCAGACTACCTTGAAAAACTGTCAAACAAAGAGATCTATAGAGCCTTCATGGGTCAGCAGGGGGAATTGGCAAGGAAAAAGAAAGATGAAGAGAAAGAAAAAGCTCAACAGAAGTCAAAGAAAGCCATTGCCCTTAATCTAAGGACCCATGAAGAAAGGAAGAAGATGACTGACTTCCTTAAGGCAAGGGGAGAAAGTGGAAAAAGGTTAGGTCCCATGTCCTTCATGAACCTACAAGCCCTGTATACAACAGTGAAAAAGGAAGAGGAAGAAAGACTGGAAAAGAGACCAGTCAAGAAACAAAGAACCTCTACACCAGAAACTACTTCCTCTCTCCAAACACCATCCACAAACATCCCCAAGCCTTCCACTCCTCCACCCAAAAAGTCCAAGTCATCCCACCCAGCTCCCACTCATCAACAGCCTCCCTTGAAGATACCCAAACCCACTCCTAAACTAGAAGACTCAAGAAATATAGTTAACTGGTTCTACAATTCACAAGATCAAGTGTTTGAGATCTTCAGGGGGAGAACTGAGAGAAGAAGATCCACTTACATGTATGTTGATGCGGTTCTGCAATTACCTGATTCCGATCTTCAAAGAATTTTAGAGCTGGGTGAAGCTCATAAGCCTACAAATGAGAGTGGGAAACATCTTATGCTAGCTATCAGACACTACTTCAATCCTAGCAAAGATGTGGTCATGAATATCAAACCACTCAAGTCTCACTCTCCATTTGTATCTTGGTCCTATAATGCTGATTTGGATGAATTCACTTTGATTGATGTAAAGAAGCAGCAGATGAGATGTTCAAGCAAAGCTATCTACAAAATGCCACACAAAGACATCAAGACTCTGTATGAACTTCCATTGAATAATCCCAGCAAGGATCAAAGAGGCTATGAGGTGGAAAGAATAGTCAGCCATATGCAAAAGCTTCAGCAACAAAGAGACTAGAAGAATTTTGGTAGCATCAGTCTAGGGGGAGTTTGTAGAACCAAAGACTGATTGTTACAAAATTATTCCAAGTACAAATGCTGCTGATAGGCTTATCAGCAGCATTCAGCACAAGTTGCTGCTGATAGGCTTATCAGCAGCATTCAGCACAAGTTGCTGCTGATAGGCTTATCAGCAGCATTCAGCACAAGTTGCTGCTGATAGGCTTATCAGCAGCGGTCATCCATGTTTACTGCTGATAGGCTTACCAGCAGCAGCCTTCACTCTTTGCAGCTGATAGCTCTACTCACTGAAGACCAAACGTTGCAGCTGACTATCCAGGCCAAGCGTTTCTGACACCTTTCTGCAAAAGCAACTGACAGACTCAAAGCAGAAGGAACCGCTATGGTCAACCAATGACGGACAACAATACACTTCTCCAAGCATGCAAACAATGATGCCTAAGAATACGTTTCAACAAAGTTATCTAGATTAGCCTTTGCGTGTAATTTAGATTAATAAACAAGATCAACGGTCTGTGTTCGATCTGATCCTCAGAATCAAGGGTTTGTCTTGATTCTGAGTTACTATAAATACTGTGTATACACTTCATCGTAAGTGTGTCTTGATAGTGCTCGTAGTGCTTGTTATACTTATTCATTGAGTTTCTCACTTGTAATCTTTGCATTCACAAAAGCTTAATACAACAGTGTTTATCAGTATTCTTTGTGTTTACTTGATTATAAATTGTGTAGTTGATTTTGTTTCCGCCAACCTCAACTAAGAACAGAACCATCTTGTATTCTCACGATCCTACATGGTCTTTCTGCCGGTTTCCACTATGCTGCTGATGGGGTTCCCATTGAGGAGACCCCTAATTATGATCCTCATGCTCAGCAATATATGCAAGATACTGTTGTCGTATTCACCTCTTCTGGCCATTCTTTGATAACTAGTCTGAGCAATTCTCCCCGTATTTCTGTTTCTGAAATACAAGCTTTAGTGTATGTTGTTGCTCCGGAACCTGTTACTCCTGGTCCCTGATCTTTTGCTTAGAACTCTTTGTTTATGTTATCTTTTGGTTTTAGTGCTCTTGTATGAGCTGACGTATATTTGTGTTGTTTCTGGGTCCGCTTTGTTTTACCTTTGTGACTATGTTCATGTTGCTTGGCGATGACTGTGTGAAATATGTTTTGTGCCATTTTGGTGTATGTATTTGCTTGAATATCTACTATATATTAGGTAAAATAGTATGTAATACATTTTTAGATGGCTAGCTTTGATTAGCTATCTTTTTTAATATTATTCCGTCATCTCGAGGGGTGAAGTTTTTCCCTGTTCTATCTTCTCCAGGATGGAGATTCCTTTGCCCATCTTTATGATATGGCGTCTTTCTTTTAATTATCTTACGAGGTAATTCTGTAAAAGTGTAAGAATTCTCTTGCCCATCTTGTGAGTGGTGCATTTCTTTTAGTTATCTTATGAGATAACCCTTTGTATTATTCCGTCATCACAAGGGATAGGAATTTTCTTTCTCATCTTATGAGATGGTGCATTTCTTTTAGTTATCTTATGAGATAACCCTTTGTATTATTCCATCATCACAAGGGATAGGAATTTTCTTACCCATTTTATGAGATGGTGCATTTCTTTTAGTTATCTTATGAAATAACCCTTTGTATTATTCCGTCATCACAAGGGATAGGAATTTTCTTGCCCATCTTATGAGATTGTATATTTCTTTTAGTTATCTTATGAGATAACCCTTTGTGTTATTCCATCATCACAAAGGATAGGAATTTTCTTGCCAATCTTATGAGATGATGCATTTCTTTTAGTTATCTTATGAGATAACTTCTTACATGATTCCCCCTCTCAAGGGATGGGGTTTTCTCTGTGTCCACCTGGTGAGGTGGAGCGTCTGCTGCATTCTCGATACATAGATTTTATCACAAAAACAAAGAAAAAGACTTCCCAAAAGACAATATCATGTTTTTTCCCGAACGGGACAGGTTACATAATCCATTCACTTAGGTTGCTACCTTACATGTAATATTTCTTCAGCTGCATTTTGTTCCAGGTTCTAGGGACTTCAGTTCCGTCTGCCTTGTTGATCTTGTACGTTCCCTTACCATTCGCCCAGGTGACCTTGTTTGGGCCCTCCCAATTCTAAGCTAATTTTCCCTTGTTCTCCTGGCCGCTTGCTTCATTGGCTCTGAGTGCCCAGTCACCTACTTACAATTCTATTTTCTTTACCTTGCTGTTGTAATACTTCTCTATTTGTTTTTTGTATGCTGCTTCCTTTATCATTGTTATTTCCCTTCTTTCTTCCAATAGGTTGAGGTGTACTCGTAGTTCTTCTTCATTCTCTTGTTCACCCATGGTTGTTCTTCTGGTTGGTGATCCGATCTCCACTGGTATCATTGCCTCTGTGCCATACGTCAGACTGAATGGCGTCTCTTTGTTACCTCTGTTTGGGGTTGTTCTGTAGGCCCACAAGACATGGGGCAATGCTTCGATCCATCCATTTCTTTCACTTCCCAATCTGCTTTTTATGCATTCCACTATTGTTATGTTCATCCTTTCTACTTTGCTATTTTCCTGTGGGTGAGCCACCGATGCAAACGATTGATTGATGTTTAGCTTGCTGCACCATTCTTGGAATGTTTCACCTACGAACTGTGTGCCATTGTCACTGACTATCATTTGCGGTATTCCATACCTGCTCACGATGTTGTTCCAGACAAAGCTGATCATTTGCTTGCATGTGATTGTTGCTAAGGGCTTGGCCTATACCCATTTGGTAAAGTAATCTATAGCTACTACCAAAAACTTGATTTTTTCGGGTCCTTTAGGGAAAGGTCCCATTAGGTCGATTCCCTATTTCTGAAAGGGCCATGCTGAACTAACTGACACCAGATCATACTTTGGTTGCTTCATTACCGGTGCGTGTATCTGGCAGTTGTCGCAGTTACGAAGTGTTTCTACTACACTCCTGTACATATCTGGCCAATAGAACCCTGCTTTCATTGTCTTTGCCACAGTAGACTTTGGTGTTGCATGCATCCTGCATATGCCCTCATGGATTTCTCTGGTAATGTAATATGCTTCTTCTTCGTCCACGCATCGTAGCGAGGGTCCCAGATATGATATTATATACGGTGCTCCTTCTATTATTTCGTATTGTAGAGCTTTGATGTTAACTTTCCGGGATTCCCCCTTTCCTTCGGGGAGTTTCCCTTCTGTCAGGTACTCTTTCAACGATGTCATCCATGTCGTTGCTTCCCTGTTTGAGTGATCATAACTTCTTTAATTGCGATTGATGGGATGACCAATGTCTCCACTTTGATTTCCTTTGCGAGATGTTGAAAGGCGTTGGATGCTAGCTTGCTGAGCGCATCAGCTTTTTTGTTCATGGCTCAAGGTATGTGAGTGATGCTACTTGACTCGAATGCTTTTTGCATTTCTTGTGCCTTCTGTAGGTATTTTGCCATGGTTTCCTCTTTTGCTTCATATTTTCCACTTATCTGATTGGCTACTAACAGTGAATCCACGTGTGCTTCTAGATGCTTAGCTCCCATTCGCTTTGCCATCTGTAATCCTGCAATGAGAGCTTCGTATTCGGCTTCGTTGTTGGTGGCTGGGAACTCGAACCTGAAGGCGAATGTCATACCGACACCTTCTGGGCTAATTAACATGAGTCCGGCCCCGCACCCTTCGTCATTTGATGCTCCATCTGTGAACAATTTCCATGTGTTTTCTTCACTTTTTTCTATTATTCCTCGCTCTTTTTCTAGGTCTCCGGCCTCTATCTCCTCATATGCTTCTGTGACGAAATCGGCTAATACCTGGCTCTTGATTGACGTCCTTGGTACATATTCGATGGTGTGATCCCCTAATTCTATGGCCCATTTCGCCATTCTTCTTAAGATTTCAGGCTTTCCCAATATCTTTTGGATGGGGCTTTCGGTGATCACTCGTATGGGGTGTGCCTGGAAATACCTTCTCAACCTTCGAGATGTGTCTATAAGTGCTAGCGCCAACTTTTCTATCGGGGGATATCTCTCTTCAGGTCCTTTCACATTCTTCTTAAGAAATATATTGGTATTTGCTTCTGCTGTCGATCTACCATTAATACTGAGCTGATTGCCATCTTTGAAGCTGAAAAATACATTATTAATACCTCTTTCTCCAACGGGGTGGCTAATGTTGGGAGTTGGCGTATGTGCTCTTTCATTAACTGGAGTGCTTCTTCTGCCTCCTCTGTCCATCTAAATTTGTTCCTCTTGATTTCCTGCTTGAGTGTATCCATGAAAGGTAGACACTTATCGGCCAAACGAGATAAGAACCTGTTTAGTGCCACTAGTCTCCCATTCAATCTCTGTACCTCTTTCACTATCGTAGGGGATTTCATTTGTGATATCGCCTCTATCTTTTCTGGGTTGGCTTAGATTCCTTCTTTCATCACCACCATTCCTAAAAATTTTCCTTCTTCCACTCCGAAGGAACATTTTCCTGGGTTTAGACGCATGTTGGCCCCTCTCAACCTTCCAAATGTTTCTTCGATGTCTTCTAACATGTCCTCTTCCTTGCGGCTTTTGATCACTAGGTCATCCACATATACTTCTATATTTTTCCCGATCTGATCCTTAAACAGGGAATCCATGAATCTTTTGTACGTGGCCCCGGCATTCTTAAGCCCGAAGGGCATTTTTTTATAACAAATTTATTCTTCGTCGGTGTAGAATGCTGTTTTCTCCTGATCCTCCTTGCCATAGGAATCTGGTGGTACCCTTTGTATGCATCCAAGAAACATTTCAATCGGTATGGGGTTAATGAATCTATCTTTGTATCTATCTCTGGTAAGGGATAGCAGTCCTTCGGGCAGGCTTGGTTTAAAATTTTTAAATCTATGCACATTCTCCAACCTCTATCTCCCTTCTTAACCATCACCGGGTTGGATATCCATGTTGGGTACCTGACCTCCCCGACAATTCCTGCCTTGTACAATTTTCTCGTTTCTTCGCAAACCGCCCTGCTCCTTTTTGGGCCCATGCTTCGTTTTTTTCTCTTTGATTGGTTCTATCCACTTGTATGTGTTTAAATGATGCTCGACTTGATCTCTTGGTATCCCCACCATATCTCTGTGTTCCCATGCGAACACATCCATGTTTCTGATTAGCAGCTCCTTGAGACTTGTCTTCCATCTGTCTAGGAGTTCTTTTCCTATCTTTATTGTTTGCTCGGGAAAATGGTCATTGAGGACCCATTGTTCTCTCTTGTTTATCTTTTTCTCCCCTTTCTCTTCCGATCTTCCTACGGACGCTACTATTTCCGACGAGGACTTGATCGTTGCGACTCCTTTAGGGGTCGGGAATTTCATCATCCCGTGTGCTGTTGATGTTAGAGCTCTTAAAGCTTTTATGCCTAGCCTTCCTAAAATGGCGTTATATTTTGACTCTGATCTTATGACCACGAACGTCAATTCCACTGTCCGCTCTTTCTCGATTTCCCACAATGTGAAAGGCAGTGTAATTTTGCCAATAGGATACGCTATCTCGACAGAAAATACCATGAGGGGAGTATTATCTTCTCTTAGCAGGTGTTGTGTTCTTTCTTCTAATCTTTTAAAACAATGCTCTAACATTACTTCCGACCCACTTCCCCCGTCTACATGTATCCGGGCTACCCGATGTCTGGCTAGCATGGCCGCGATTTTAAGCGAAGCATCTTGTGCTTCTTCCATTTTCAGAGCTGGGAATGTTGTTGGGGTTTCCATCTATTCGGCTCCTTCTTCCCTCTTATTCTTCTTGTTTCGAGCCTCTTCCTCACCTTCCCACTTTCTTATGACATCCATATGTCTCCTCACACTACTTTCTTCTCCTTTTGTCTTTTCTTTGTGTTCATTGTGAGTCGTTCCCTGTTGTTTAATATCTCTAACCAGATGGGATAGTCTGCCGGACCTAACAACCATTTCTATTTCTTTTTTTAGATGTACGCACGTCATCTGTTTTATGCCCTCTTGTTCTGTGATATTCACAGAAATCGTACGGGTGTTCGTTGCTTCCCTTCTGAGGAGGGAGGGGCTTTCCTAATGATAATTTGGATCTTTCTGTTGCCAACACCTCACTGGACATTTTTGTTAAAACGGTGAATTTGAGATGATCTGTGCTTGTTGGACGGTATTGGTTGCTGTAAGGTGGTGAGTACGCAGGGCGACTCTGGTACTCATTTCGTGGAGCTTTGTATGGGGAAAACGTTTGTCTGGACTTTTCATATGAGGTTTTTGGCCTGGATGATCCGAATATCTGGGGTCTAATTTTGGGCTTTACCTCGGGGGTCGTTCTCTTAGTCTCCCATTCTCTTGCTTTCGACCCTGTATCTTTCCCTCTGACCCAGGCTTTGACATTGTCCGTGAGTTGGTCAAAGGTTTAAGGAAATTCTTCCCCCATCTTTTCACACAAAGGCGTGTTTCTGACCCCATTCATAAAACTGCTTATCTTCTTGACTTCGGGTACATCCCTGATCTGCATGCTTTCCCTTACAAACCTTTCCATGAATGCTTCCAAATTCTCATCATCCTTTCTTCTTATATGTTGTATCTCATTGGGGTTTTTGATGGTCTTTTTATTTTGGCTAAAATTTCGTAGGAATCGTTTCTTGAGTTCTTCAAAGTCATCAATACTCCCCCTTGGGAGACTATCGAACCAGATCCTTGCTGACCCTGTCAGCGTCTGGGCAAACATGTGACACCAAGTGGGGATGGACCATTGTCCTACCTGGCCTGCCCCCTTGAACACATGTAGATGATCTTCCGGATCTTTTGTCCCATCAAATTTTTCAACACTAGATGGCATTTTAAGCCCCGTGGGTAGTGGGGCTTCTGCTATTCTCTTGCTGAACTTGGAGGTGTTTGACAAATCATGTGGTACGTAAGGTTTTTGCATATAATCTAGAGTTTCTTTAGACGTACCTTCTACATGATGCGGATCCTTCTTTTATGCTTCCAGTGCCGTAAACAGGGAAATCAACAGTTCGACTACGGTGGGATCTGATCCCTCCGAGATGTTATTGTGCCGGTTGGACCCATCTTTCCTAGGGGATGGTACTTGCTTCGTTTTTCTTTCTCTGGTGGCCTCTATTCTCTGGTGTGTCTCCTTCGGGGTTTCGAAGTTCAGTTTTGTACGTCGTTCCTCCATTTTCTCAGCTCTTTCTAGTTCCTCTAGTTAGGTCTTCAGCTTTTCCCGTTTTTTTCTAACAAACTCTGGGGTGATGTGCTTGTGTTCGTCACTTTTGTCTTTTTCCTCCTCACTTTCTATTTCGTACACCTCTTCCATAACATGGGGGCTAAGGTGGGTGATTCCTGAGGAAGGTATACTTGAGTTTCCTTTGTTCTTTCCTAGGGCAGGGTTTGGTGTAAACAATCCCGTTCCATTTTTTCCTTCTTCTTTAGGCGACCGGGACATACATGTTTCTCCTGACCCTGTTTCTACGCTCTTCTTTTTCACTGGATCCGTCATCGGGACTTCTTTTCTTTCACTTACTATTCAGTTGTACAGGAGGACTCCGAGTTCTTGTTTCAGACACAAGGTCCCACGGATGACGCCAATGTAGCAGCCAGTATCCGCACCGAGGGGTATTTGGATCTAAGTTGCTATCTCCCGAAGATTACCTGCAAAGCGAATCACCATTAGCCTCGACGTAGGGGATCTCTACGACCAATCTCGGGCGTGAGAGTAAGACTGGTTTCTCTAGAGGGAGCCGAGCCTCTTCGAGGAGATGACCCTAAACAGATTATGATATGAACTAGTTGAGAGAGAGAGAGAGCTCGTGTTATGTTACCTTTCTTTTCCCTCTCTTCTTTCTATATGTAAATGGTGAAGATGCTTGCATTAAATGTCGGAGTCTTTGATGGGACGGGGGTATTCCTGGAAACGGCTTCCATCCGGTGGGTAAAGGGGTTCTGGTCTCTGGTCATTTCTTTGGCGGGAACCCTTCTCGATACTGTCCTTTTGCCGGTTTCCCCATATCTCCATTAAATGAGAATGTCCTCTCTTCATTAAATGAAGTAAGGAGTATATATCTTTCTTTCGGCTTGTCTCGGTTTGGGGGTATCCCTTACAAGAGGAATGAGGAAGTACATTTAAATAACATAAACGAAATGATAAATAAAGAAGCTATATATGTTAACCCAAGTACCGACTAAATAAAACGTGACCAAACTTGACATTTCATATATTGTCGGGTGTTTAAGCCAATTTATGCATAGACCCTTAGATTCCCATCTTAAAATTGCCATTAGATTTCTAAGGTATCCAAAGGGGTCATCTGGGAAAGGCTACATGTTTAGCAAAAGAATTAGCTTAAATTTAACAACATATATATTGATTCTTATTGGAGAAAATGTCTTGCCACATGAAGGTGCATCTATGGATATTGTGTCTGCTTAGGTAATTCCATGGTTTCTTGGAAAAGAAAGAAACAACCCACTAATTCTCGCTCATCTGTTGAAGCAGATTACATGGCCATGGATGTGGCAGGTTATGAGGTAATATGGCTGATTAAACTATTGGATGATTTGCACATTAAATGCCATCTTCACGTGTCCCTTTTTTGTGATAATAAAGTTGTTGTTCTTATATATGCTAATGTGGTCTTTCATGACCGGACTAAGCACTTTGAGATTGACCTTCAATTTATAAGAGAAAAAGTCATGGTTGGTTCACTTTAAGTGGAAAAAATTCATACAACAAAACAATTAGCGAACATATTCACAAAAGGCCTTCAGATTTCTCAACACAAGTTACAGTGTGAGAAACTGCAACTCCTAGACATGTTCATACCATTGAATTGAGGAGGTATGTTAAATTTATCAATTTCAATGGTATGAAAAATTGTTTTTATTTATGCCTTTATTTTTTGTAAAATTTTCTAATAAATGTGTGATTTCTTAATTTTGGCATGTATGAGCTGGTTCTTAACTGGAGGGGCTGATCATTCATTTCAGCCAGTCCCGGGTTATATATTGTACGACGAAACTCGCTAATAGAGATTTGTTTTCTCAGAACCAGACCTGCATGCACGAAGAAGAACATATCTCTCTAGTTATATTCTTGTGGAACTTCTATCGTCCCGTTCATGGTGGTTCCTCGGTCCTGCTAGCCATTTGCTTGCTCTAATTGTACACATTCAAATAAGAGGCAAGCTAAACAAGCAAGCCATCCAAGTTTATTTTATAGAGTCTGAGGTTAGGAAGAACTTGGGGTTCCACTGTGACTAACTTATCGCACTTCCGATGTTAGGCATTAGGCTAAGTCTCTATAAAGAGCCAGCCATATATTTATTTCTTTATAGTTTGGTGTAAGATCAACTAAATTAAGCTACACTCATCATTTATGATCCACGGCTCACTCATTAGAGCACTAACTACTTCAAAGGAATTCACTCCAAAGACGCTTTTAATCGTTCCGCTGGTGCGCTCTAGTCGATAGGTTGTCCAGTGATCCACTGACCTTTCACTGTGAGTACTACTACAGTAAAGCCAATGGGAAGATCGATCCCTGGGCTCAATCTAGGATGCCAGCCAAGATGAAGATGCATTGTGTGGGTTGTCAGGGAACTTCATAGGGAATTATAGGATCAATAGCCGGAAAGACTGTAGGAAAAAAGGGGAACATAGTCGTTAGCTTTTTCCTACCAGTCAAGGAATATACTGTATCTTATCTTATAGCCCGGCACGGCGAGTCACGTTTTTAATTCACTGAGAAGTTCGACAGCAAGGAAGTCTATTCCCTTGTGGACCAGAAAGCTTTAATGGCGCCTGTAGAAACGGAGGCACGTACGAATAAAAGAAGGCACAAAATAACCAAGCTAAAGGGGTCCAATTAGTCTAATGCGTAATGTCCGGTATCATGAGTATTTTAGTAATCCCCAGATTAGGAACCGAGTGGGGAAGTGAGCTCCACTCGAAACTCTAAAGGTTGCTCTGCCACCTAGGGGTTAGGAAACCTATTCATTTTAGTCTGATTCGATTTGCTTGCCTCGAACACATGAATTAGGCCCCTACTAATGATAGGAATGATTCTAAGCAAAGTTAATTGTAACACCTGATTTTCAAACACCGATTATTTAATCATTTATCACGCGTAAGCATTCGTCCCAAGAATATATTTTTATTATTTTACAAGTCCGCGTGCAGCGAACATCAGGGGCCCTCCCTTCGCGTGTCGCGAGGGAGTCCTAAACATGCATGCCCGAGAAACCGGTTCTTCGCGTGTCGCAAAGAACCTCTCATGCTTTTTCGCGTGGCGCGAAGACCACCGGTAAACAGAAAGTTACATTTTTTTGCCCAGTTCAACACTTAGCCAATTTTCCCCACTTTTCACCATATTAACATAAAACTTCCCCAACGCTTGGGTTTGGTTTAAAAACATTCAAACACCATTCATTTGTACCAAAAACTACATATATCATGTATCATAAACATCCATTTAAAGGATTTCTATTTACACCCCAAACATCAAAACGCATATGAGAACTGGCCATGGACTTGACTTTGACTACATCAGAGCTTTTTCCTACATAACACCACATATAATCACCCATTTGACCCATTTCCACCCAATTATTCATTAGGTGACATATTACTTGCATAACACCTTACACATTTCATTCTTTCCTTGCAACTTTAACATACTTGACATCATATCATTTCCATTATGGTACAAGACCATAACTCCTGCACATTACCAATATGGTACTTAGACCATCATTGTCATCACATTTCCATTATGGTATTTAGACCATAACTTCATCACCACATTTCCATTATGGTACTTAGACCATAACTTCATCACCACATTTCCATTATAGTATTATAACTATAACTACATCCATTCACATGTTCATATACTTTCATACACATTCATAACACACAACATAGTATGCAAACATAACACGTGTATCACCATTTATCAACAATACTAAGTAAGTGCAAGAGCACTTACCTTTTGGATTCGAAGATCCCGTTCCACCTTCTCGATTGACAATTTGATTACCTAAACATATACACCAAGTTTAGTAATCTATCATACTTCAAAATCACATTTTAATTGGGTTCACAACCCAATCTTCTATTTCCAACCCAAACTGACCCGTTTGAGTTATACTCATATCCAAACACCCTCTTTCCACCCAAACTCACCTACTTGAGTTTCATTACCATTCCTTAACACTAACTTTTCATTCAATCTTTAACATTAGGTTAATTTGGTGTTCATTCAAGTGTTTAACATCATATAAACACTTATTCATCATCCTATCATCATAACCCAAAAACCCTGCAACTCTTTCCATATGAACCCTAATTTCTCATAATCAAAATCAAAGGGTTCTAGGATGATAATCACCATTTTTTACCTTTAGTTTAGCTAGATTATCAACAATCTAACACCAATTAACCACATGCATCATAAATTTCGGATTTCTACAAAACCCACCTATGAACACATCAATGGTGAATTCAAATGGATGATAATCACTTACTTGATGTTAGGAAGATGATGTGCAAGCCAAAACCTTCACAAATCAAGCTCCAATTGCAAGATTTAGCTCCAACACCTTTTTCTCCCTTGTAAACATCGACCTCCACACAACAAATGAGAAAATTCTGGATTTTGACTTCTTTTAGTCAAATATGGCAGATTTGTCAAATTTACAAATTTAGTCCCTCAACTTTCATTTCATCCATTTTCATGTCAAAATTAGTTAAAAAACTAATATAACCTCAAAACTAACTTGAAACCCACTTGTTTCAACTTGATTCTAAAATATTATTTCCACCATAATATTAATTAGAATATTTATTTATTTAAAACGAAACCCGGATTTTGGTTCGTTACATCAATGGTCCCTTCTCTGCAATGGGAGATGCTAGAAGAGGATAAGCACTCCGCTATATCTTTTATAAATAGAGTAAAGGAGTAGCCTTATAGAGAGTAGTAGATAGTAGGTATTATAACCTTGATAGGACAGATCTATCGATATTCTTTACTTGAATATGTGCATACCTTCCTCGAATATATGCTGGAATAGTAATGAAATGGAGTAAAGGAAGATTCCGATAAAGGTGTGAGTTAAGATAGCCATAGCTATAGTCAAAGTGGATAGATGCCTATAAAACCACTAGGAGAAATAAGAGTCTCAGATGATGGAAATACAGGGTCCGTTCCAATTCTATAAGTAAGGAAAGAGACCTAACTGGGAGGCTAGGACAACCGACGGGGAGCACCTTACTATACGATCGCGTACAGTAATTGAGAGTCATATTACACTTAAGGCCAAGTTCAATTGCCAAGTTCAATTCCCCGTTCCTGTCTTGAGGCATGTCTACTATCTACGCCTCAAAGTGGATTGTTGATTCTAGCTTGTATCTATGTGGTTTTACAATAAAAGAATACATTTTGTTTGTGTTTTGTTCAAATGAAAGCATGTTGTGCTTTATGGTTGAATCAATCCATAGTATGGTGAACTAGATACGAGGGACCAACACCTTTGGTCTATAATATCGTCTTTACAACGTATGAGTATATTTAATGTCCGTCATGATCAAGTTATGATTTATGTGCTTCTTCTACAGGTTCATATAAACTTTGACCCGGTTGGGGATGACTTTTAAACTCATGTTGTTAATTAACTTAGTGGTCCAAAACTAGAGTGATCCTTGCAGAATTGCCCAATCAATTACTCTTAGTCTTATCTAGTTATCTTTAACGACCATAACAAATGAAAGGAATCTTGCCAAAACGTGATGGTACTCCTAGTGTTACATAATCCTTCTTGTTTGAACCATTTTGATTTTTGACTTCTGATCCATTTAATAAGAAATATTGAAAGTTATAAAAACACCACCATCAACAACCACTAATATTTCTATATAAAAAAAATCCACTTCAAAATTATAAAGTTGAAGTTAGTAAGTTAAGGGCTTGCAATATTGGTTTATGAATAACGACGAACATTAAGTATTAGACATTAAAGAAATGGACATTTAATGCTAAGCACACAATATTCACATTTTTTTGTTTTTTAACGAATTAGTTGTGTAAACGGGTCGTATTGATGAGTTGACAACTTGAACCTGAAAACCGTATCATACAGATGAGCCCAAACATAAAACTCGTTTTTTTAGTTATACCTTTTTACATCTTAATACTATAAAAGTATATATTTACAACAAAAAGAAATCCAAATTTGAATAGCACAATTACGTTTTAACTTTTATAAAAATATATGTATCTTTTTCATAAATTATAAAAAGTAAAAGGGTTAAAAAATAAACCCATATTCACAAATTTGATATTAAATTCATGTCATATAATTAATTTTCATATCATGAAATAAATTAATTCCTCCACCGTTGCATGATATTCTTAAATTTGCTAAATAAAAATGAAATATTTCGTCACTTGTAAAAAATAATCAAACTTTTCTCTAGAATATATCAAATTGACATCAATATTATAAACCATTTGCCTTTCAATTATTCCTTATTTTTAATTACTTTTATTTTATATCAATTTTGGTAGCTTTCTTCTCCCTTTCAACGACATCATATCTAAATATATGAATTCATTGCACACACATTCCTATCAACGCCTTTTTTTCCACCATCTCAAAAGTCATCTCCTTCTTTCTCTCCCTACAATCTTTAGCCTCCAAAATCCTCATCCTCTCTTCAAGATTCCAACTTACTAAATCATATTTTTTTGGTTCAACAATTACAGATGGAATTCCCAAAACGAGGACATAGATTTTTCAAATTCAGGAGCCAATTTTTAAGTGATCTTATCTTTGTTTAGATCTTTAATCATCAAGAACAAAAAGCAGTTAACTTTTTCTTTACAAACTACATAAGTTAATTCAATGGCTACCAAAGGTTGTGTTTCTAGCTCCGATGTTGCGGTGATGGCTTGGATAATGCTTAGGATCGATTACTCTATGATGTTTTGGCTCGTTTTCGGTGTTTTTTCTTATGAAAACCATGAAGGAAGGCCTCCGATTATTTAGCACTTCATCATCCATCTTTCTTTAGTTACTATTTGTAGCAATTTCTATTTTTTGTCTTTTGTTTGCTTGTTCACGATAATTAGTTCATAGTTTCTAGACCGCGGTTACTTATAGTACTTGATACGTTACACATATATAGCTTTTGGTGTTACGTTCACAAGATACCATGTATAAATCTCGATCAAATGATGCCATCCTTGGAGCAACGACGCAACTTGGATATGCAGAAATCGATCCATCGGGTCGATATGGACGAGTATGTTTTCTTTGATCTCTTTGCTTTTATATTTTGTGGGATTTGATGGTTTTTGAAGTTTCATGAAAAACTATTGGATTAAGCACGGATTAGTTAGTTGTTTATATCTTTTTAAAACAAAAGGATTAAGGTAGCGGTGGGTTTCTGACACGACCGGAAACAATACACGGAAATAATAAGGTTTTAGGTTGTTATATCTAACATTTTTTTATGAACGGGTCTTGTTATACTTAATTAAACAAGTTGTGTTTGGGTTAACTTGTTTTAACCGGTTTAATTAAATATATCGACCCGTCAACTTGTTTAATTAAACAGACAGACCCAGAACCAACCCGTTTAGCCCATATATTACTGCCCACAAACCCGATTAATATGTTTAAAAGTTGATTACCACTCATCAACCCATCTGACACGTTTAGATATATTAATAGATTGAATTAGTCGTGTTCAGGTTTTACAATTTTAAGTATGTCTAGGTTAGGGATAATATTTTTTACATGAATAAATATATGAGTTGTGTTTGGTTTGAACAATTCAACTCTTCAACCCAAAACCCGTTACCCCACCACACTACACAATTTACAAACCCCTAGATTAACCTAACCCTACGATTTACATTATGGTAAATAAATTAAAACTTTATATATTTAAGTTTATGTTTTTAAAATGATTATTTATAAATAGGCGTTCTTCCAATTTCAAGGGTCATATGCAGTAAGGTTGCTGGTTTCGGCAAAGACGACTTCATGACCAATTATTTATCTTTTAAAAAAGCTTGCTTTTGTCATCAGGAAAGTTGACTAGTATTTTAAATATATATTCACAGTAATTTTATTATTATAATAACTAATTTGTATTTGTTTACTTTATCAAAGAAAGTGAAATGATGACGAATTTCATATATAACCTCCATAATTCACAAAGTATCATATATATTAAAAATATAAGTTTTTAAATAAATTTAAAATATAATGTATCAGATACAAATTTTAAAATATATTTAAATATATATTTTGTTCTATATTTACCGTAAAATGTTGCCAAAACATTACTTTTTTAGTTTTTAACTTAAAATTCATTTCATGAACGATTGCAATAAAGTAACAGGTAAACGGGCAATAATAAGTTGTGTCGCAACCCCTTTTAAATAGCAACTTTGGTGTTATAACATGTTTTAGTTGCAGATTATCAATTAAATATCAATTGTGAAAGCATTCTTTTAGAAGAAATAGAATTATGAAGCCAATTGACAAACTTTCATAGTTACATGAATTAGAACACATTTTGGTCCTCTTTTAATCAATAATGTGGTACTTTTTACATTAAGTTATTGTTACTTCACTCCACAATGAATGATACAATGAGACATTAATAACACTTGTAGTTCAAGGAAATACTGGGAAAAGGAGCAATGAAGACAGTTTACAAAGCATTTGATGAGGTCCTAGCAATAGAAGTGGCATGGAACCAGGTGAAACTCAACTGTGTTTTCCGGTCACCGGAGGAAATCCAACGCCTATATTCCGAGGTCCATCTCCTCAAGAACCTCAATCACACCTCCATAATGCGATTCTACACTTCTTGGATCGATGTCGATAAACGAACCTTTAACTTCATAACCGAGATGTTCTCATCCGGAAGCCTTAGAGAGTAATCACAATTTTCCTTATTATCACGTGACTTATATCAACTTGTTTCAATAATATTGCCTAGAACAAAATTTATAAACCACGATCCGAATTTGTACATGGTTATGTAGGTATAGACAGAAATACAAGCGAGTGCACATCCGAGCGGTTAAAGAATGGGCTCGACAGATCCTCGAAGGCTTAGCTTATTTGCACAGCCATAATCCTCCAGTGATCCATCGCGATCTGAAGTGCGATAACATCTTCATCAACGGACATCTTGGCCAAGTAAAGATTGGTGATCTTGGGTTAGCTGCCACTCTCTACGATTCACACCATGCTCATAGTGTCATAGGCAATGTTTCTATACTCTTTACCTCTCCTATAAGAGCATATCATATCATAGATGTTTCATTTATTTTATTTGAGTTTTTTTATTTTATTTTGGAGAAATGGTGCTCTAGTGAAAACCATTTTGGTTTCAGGGTGTTTTTCGAACATGAAGTGGGTTATGTGTAGTCTGCTCCCACAACAAGCGGACTTCGACCTTTTGAATTTGAATCCGCTGATTAAGCAAGTGGACTCAAACATTCCTTTAGAAACTTTTTAAAAAGTTTAGAAAGTCTTTTGCCAACTCAGCGGATCAATGCTTGAGTCCGCTTGCCCCATTAGTGGATTCAAATTCAGAAAGTATTAATCCCCTTTTGGTGGGAGCGAACTACGGCCCATAAACCATTTCAAGTTTTAAAAAACACCCAGAAACCAAAAAACTTTTCACAACATCAAATAAATAAATTATGCGCGCTTCTAGGTTAATTCATACACTAAAAGCATGTCTAGTTACAAACAAAATGATTGAAGAAATGTGTTGACGAAAATTACTTGGATTAACCTTTCTATGACAAGCATATTAACTCATTAAACCTCTATATTTAACGGGCAATGAAAATGTTTAATAATCATACATGTTTCCGAAATTTTAATCTATATTGTTTTAAATGTGAACTAATTTCTAATCTTCTTTCATTTGATCTAACTTTACACAATTTTTTGGGCATAGTCACAAGCTTAAAAGTGTTTAAAACATGCCCGGAAATGTATTATGATCAATAACTACTAATAAATCTTCATACATAAAATTGACTAATCGCCACACTAAAAATTATGAACAAATTGTATAACTTTTCACTACTATCACAAATTTTGGTTTCCTACATAAATTTGTCGCAAATTGTTTCCGACGAAGTTTTTTCGACAATACTGTTTTGTCGTAAATGTGTCGTAAAATGGGGTTTCCTGGGCATTTACGACAGAAAATTTGCTTATGAAACTATATTTTTTCTAGTAGAATTTTGAGTGTAAGAAATTTGTTAGATCTCAACATATTGCTTCTTGTCACGGTATTATTAATTTTTAGTCTTTTATAGACATTAGCTTTTTATTATTTCTTGACAATTGCATATACATGAAACAGGCACACCGGAATTTATGGCACCAGAAATGTACGAAGAAGATTACAACGAGCTTGTGGACATTTACTCCTTTGGCATGTGTTTGTTGGAAATGCTTACATCCGAATATCCATATAGTGAATGCTCCAACCCAGCTCAAATTTACAAGAAAGTCACTTCGGTATGTTCAACTTGATGGTTTTGATATTGATTTTAGTTAGAAAGTTTATTATTTTGACACATAGTGTTACGTATATGTAACACTAACAAAATGATAATTGTTACGTATACGTAACACTATTTTTAAGAGTGGTCATCACATAAACTTTGGTTATCATTTAAACCTCTCTCTCTCTCTCTCTCTCTATCTATATATATATATATATATATCTTAAAATCCTAGCACGTGAGAATCTAAGGATACAAACTTTTTGTCTACGATTTCCAAAAGGCACAAAATCAGACATCTAGATATATTGATTTTTGGTTCTCCGTGTTTAAAACCTAAAACTAAATCAACTTAAAACTTAAAAATTTAAGGCCCGTTAGGTCTCAACTTCAACTTATTTTTTTAAAAATTGAGACCTAAAAATTTTTAATGGGGGTCGAATATTTTTTAAAAGAAGTTGAGATCTAAAAAATTTTAATGGAGGTCGAAAATTTTTAAGATCAGCTGACTAGGGATACATTACACGTATATAAAACTAAAGATATTTTATGAGGGGGCGATCGGGGGGCAATTACAAAATTGTATAGGTCCGCCTATGAGCATATAATTCATTAATAAAGTTAATAATTCTTCTATCATAACATCAAAATATGCATGAAACTGTTAGGGAAAGTTGCCGAAAGCACTTGATCAAGTGGAATGTGCTGAAGCAAAACGGTTTATAGGAAAATGCCTTGAAGATGCTTCAAGCAGGCCTTCTGCTAAAGAGCTCTTGATGGAACCCTTTCTTGTTGAAGTTAATGATCAATTACCATCCATCCCAATTATGCCTTCCCATAAGCCTACTTCTATTCACAAGATACTTCAAAAGGCGTCTTCTTCGTTAGTCGATGATCCAAAAAGGACTACCGATATGAAGATCACAGGCACCATGAACCCGGAAGATGGTTCAATATTCCTCAAAGTATTCATCTCTGATAAAACTAGTAAGTAATTCTACCACTAAAACTATACATTAATCTTGTTTAAGTTTAACACTACTAAAAACCATGTATATTTTCTAAAAAGAGACAACCCATCAAATTTCCTACGAGGTTTTTGTCGCTAATTCGTCGGATAATTATTCGGGACTTTGTCGGAAAAAACATTTCCTACGGTTTTTTTTTTCCGACAAACACATTTTGTCGGAAACATGTCGCTAACGGCCAATTCCGACACATTTCCCACGAAATCTGTTGTCGCAAATTTTTCAGTTTTTTTGGTAGTGTTAAGCTTTTCACTAAGATGATTACATTGGGTAGGTAAAGCAAGGAACATATACTTTCCCTTTGATGTTGAGAGTGACACAGCACATGATGTTGCTACTGAAATGGTGAAGGAATTGGAGATTATCGATTGGGTGCCGGTTGATATCGCTGAGATGATCGAAAAGGAGATTGCGAATTTAATTCCTACTTGGAAGAAAGGGTCCATGGATTTGCTACAAAACCTTGATAATCATAGTTTTTGTTATGATGAAGATGATGACGATGATAACCCCCACCCTTTCCACTCATCCTCGTCACAGTCATCGGCTCAAGCATCACCACGAAGCCTTCATGCCCGTTTTGATTCTTTAGAGTATCAATCAGACGATATGATGGCCTCCTTAGGCCATGACTGGACTCCAGGTGAACTCTTGTTTTAGAAACCTTTACGAGATGCGATGAATTTTTTGCTTTTATAGCGGATTTGGGAAAATGGTTTGGGTTTTTGGGTGAAATTTGAATTCAAAATTGTTTCTAGGTAATCCACTCGTTGAGGTAGTAGATTCAAGAATTTTTGACAGAGTCTGTTAAGGTGGCAAGCGGAATATGTAGGAATCTTTACTGCCTCCACTATCATATGGAAATCTCTATAAAAAAGAGAAGTGATTTTGCTCCTTTGACCAGCAGAGTCAGTTATCAGTCTCATCAACCACTTGACACCTTAGCGGCTCCTGCCAGAAATTCTTAAATTCGCTACCTGAACAAACAGATTATCTAACAACCGTTTTGAATTCAAATTTCACCCAAAAAAACAAAACCATTTTTGGTAAGGACCCTATAAAATCTAACACTTCAAGATGCAATAGGCATCACTTCTAAAGTATTTTGGCATGTGATATTACAAACATTGTGTAGGTAATATCTTTAATGAAGATGATGGAAGTTCTCAAACCTCACTAAGTTCATATAACTGCTCCAACTTCACTTACTGCTCAGAGAATGAAGATGAATATCATTCAAGCTCATTTATAAGTCAAGATCCACAACATCCCGAGAAGACGAACCATTTTACAAGGTTTTGTGGTAAAGAGGGAGCGACCACAAGATGCAATGTGCGGCCAGATCATAAGACCCAACCAAAAGTTATAAAAAGGGTAGGATCAGTTGTTGATATCCGTAGCCAGTTGTTACACCGCTCTTTGGTTGAGGAGATTCACAAGCGACGTTTGTTCAAGACTGTTGCTGCTATTGAGAACATTGGCTACCATGAGCCAGCTTGGTGAAATTCAGACTACATGTTTGTGTAAGAATGGCTTTTGAAGGTAGTATTCACTGTAAGAGAAATTTGTACATAGAAATAAAGGTTTGAACTGTAAAATTTGTGAGCTTGATTAAGTAGAGTGTGGTATTTGTAATGTATGGTGTGTAACTCATGAGACCGGACATGGTTTGGATTCTATATGCATTTGTATTATAAAACTTTTGATGGAATATATGTTATTTATGTAAAACGAAACATTAATTTTTTTTAGATATTAATTTAGATTTAAACAAAAATGATGATTACAATAATGTGGCCGGTAAACGGGCAACAAGCTGCGCCGCAACCCCCTTTTGAATAACAAAACAGATCCTACTAAATACAAAGCTTTGAGTCTTAGGGGCCGAAATATTACTGTGCACGACCCGCTGAACCCTATTAAGAAATTTCAGTGCCTCCGGGGCTAGGAAACCAAATGTATCAAAAGCAAAAGGGATAAACACGTGTTGATTATCTAAACAAGCTTTCTCGTGTTTAGCAACTTTGACTGATTCCGCCTTCAACGCAGCCTGGCCCGCAATAAACCCATTGTCCCTAAGCCCAACAAGAGGCAACACTACTGTAAGGTCCACACAAGCATGTTTCCCCCTACCCACCCAAACACAAGAATGTCAGATGGCCGTAAAGTAGACCTCCCTTCGAGCGGATCTGTCAGAAAGTTCACGGGGGCCTCCTTTTTGGCAGACTTCCCTGCCCGCTTAAGAACATCACATAGGACATCCCTAACCAAATCGTGCTTGTATTTAATGCCAGGTAGCTCCTTACAATGAACCGCATGGTCACCAAAAGAATCCAAACATACCTTGCGGCAAACCGGGCAGGGTTCATCAATTGGAAACAGATGGATCATTAGCCGGTACTTAAAGATAGTCCGGTATTCCACAGCCGACATATGTTGGCCCAGTCCTTCAATGGGGGTGACTGTTAGGAAATCTTGAGCCCGAGGCGCCCGAATACATTCAAACACCGCTTTTTGACGAGGGGATAAATCAACCTTCACTCCCAAACTTTGTACGATTCTATTAAATAGGGCACTCGTCAAAGCATGTTGGGTTTCGATGGGGGCGGTGTCCTTATTAGAGAAACTGGTAAGATTGAAAGCGGGAAGGGACATGTGCAAGCGATCCATCGCACACCCATAATCAGAGTCTAAACCATCAATTCCACAACATCGAAAAATGTGGTCCTGCAAACTCCAAGATTGTGCCCTCGAGACAACAAAAGCATATGCGGAAACATCCTTAGCCGAACATAATCCCAAACCTCCAAAACGGGTCGGAAGTTGTAACATCCCAAAAATAAAACGACAGTTAAAATAACGGAATAAACGAACGAGGCATGTCGGGTCGGGCCGGCGGGCTGGAAGGGGAGCCTTCCCTATAAATAGCCAAGGTCACCACCTATTTCTCTCATTTGCAACTTCTAGAGAGAGAAACCGTAGAGAGAGAAAGTTGGCGGATTGACCCGAGATTTCAGCAAAGTGTTGCTCCGTAGCTCGTGTGAAGAACCTCAGGATCAGAAACTCGATTCAGGTAACGATCGGGCCTAAATCTGAGTTTTTGTTCGTTTTTGGGATTTTGGGGTTTTGGGTGAAAAGGTAACGTTTTCACGGATAACACTGAAAGAAAAACATAGATCTTGACGTGATCAGACCCGAAGGCGAAAGTTAGGGTTTTTGCGAAGAAGCAGTTTGTGCGTACTTATCAAGTACGCATGAAGATGATCCTGCGTACTTACCAAGTACGCAAGAAGAAGGTCATGCATACTTATCAAGTACGCATGAAGAGGGTCATGCGTACTTATCAAGTACGCATGAAGAAGGTACTGCGTATTTATCAAGTACGCATGAAGCAAAGTCTGCGCACTTGCTAAGTGTGCAGGCATCAGGCTGGTTAAGTAAAGTTAGTATGTTTAGAATGGTTAAACCATTAGAGTCGGTATTGGTCTGATGTGTATTTAACTAATCAATTCAGATCGGAAGTGACGTTGTTGGACCTTGTTTATGACAACCCAAATTAGCTTATCAGGTGAGTTCTAGAAGCCCTCTTTTAAATGTTTTAGTAATGTTTTTGGGCTGGTGTGCATACGTAACGATGTGACTATTTTATAAAACGATGTTTATGAATGTTGTATGTGACGTTTTATAAAATGATGTTTATGAACGATGTTTTGGAAGGAAGGGTTATGAAAGAAGTGTTTATGAAATATTTTGCCAAAAGAAGTTTATGAAGTGTTTATGAATGAAGGAATGATTTTTAATAAAACGTACGAATGCTTTAACTGAAGTTTTGAAGTAAAAGAAGTGAATGTTTACGAAAGTCACAAACGAACGAATCTGCCAATATTCCTTAGGGAACGAAGGTTATGGGTATCGGAAGTATGTTATGGGCCTTTACCTTTTAGGGGCCTTTGTGTCTGGCCAACTGTTGTACAACTGGGGTGATGACAGTCACCAAGGGGATTATCGTGATCCTTGAAGTTTGGTATGATTTACCTTACGGGGTAGTCGTGCTTGAAGTTTTGTACTTGCGCCTTACGGGGTGCAGTGCTTGAAGTTTGGTACTTGCGCCTTACGGGGTGCAGTGCTTGAAGTTTGGTACTTGCGCCTTACGGGGTGCAGTGCTTGAAGTTTGGTACTTGCGCCTTATGGGGTGCAGTGCTTGAAGTTTGGTACGTGTCATCCTTGTGATGCCGTGCTTGAAGTTTGGTGCTGAATAACCTAAGTATCGGGCCCTAGGAGTTCCTCACCTGAAGGACAGTACGGTGTTGATGGGCCTAGTGGTGGTGATCTTTAGGTTATTCCACTAGTATGTGACGTATGGATTTGACGGTTACGAGAAGGCGCAGATTTGATATGTTCGTTGACTTATGTTTATGAAGTGTTATGTTTTGTTATTGCATTATTTAAGTACGCTTTTTATTAAATGAAGTATGAAGCTATGTTTTTGGCAAATTATTTGAAGTTAAATTTTTATGTTAAAACTAGAACTCACCAGCGTAGCTGACTTTTTAGTATGCACATTCAGGTTAAGGCAGGTTACGATGATGGAAGGTGATGCTGGGCGGCTTGATGAGTTACCCGGATGATACGAAGACTGGCATCTTGTTATGATTAGATTATGTTATGTTTATGTAATAGACTATGTTACGCCTCCGCATGTTGAACATTGTAATGGTTATGTTCTAATGAAGTATTTTCCGCTGCGTTATTTTGATATTCAAGTTTAAGAACTGTTTGTAAATGAGTAAATCCAACAAGTGAGGCCTCCCGGGTTTGGGGCCTTACAAGTTGGTATCAGAGCAATAGTTTGAGAGATTCGGACATTCCTAGTGTCTGAACTTAAACTGTGAATGGGACCGAAAGCGGATACCAGTTCAGGTAACTCGAGCCACAGCATCAGGTATAAAGGTAGTATATATTTACATATATTGTATGCCTTAGAAAGGGGTAGGTAAGTACTTGTGTTCTGATGGAAATCACAAAGGTGGTCAAATAGAAATCGAAAGGTTGTGTAATGGTTAATTGCAGATGACCAGTGTATATTAACATCTTACAGTGCTTATTGAATTTTATTTGTTAACTAGCGTGATGACATTGGATTCCTTGTCTTATAGAAGGAAATGGCAAGGAGAGGAAACGAAAGACGTGGTGGGGGCCGTACCGGTGGTCGTACAGGCGGTCAAAATGGTGGGCGTGGCAGGACCCCTGCGCGCCAAGAGTATAGTGAAGAAGGAAGTGTTCACACTGAACCGACGGTTAGTATGCATGGAACTGAGCAGACACTGGTTGAAGAACAACCTTTCACTTTTGAACCAGAAGTGAGAGCAGATATAGCTCGAGAGTTCACAGAGTTGATGAAGACTTCTCTGCCAGGTCTGTTAGCTGAAGCATTGAAGAAGGTTAATGGGGAAGGTGGGTCTAACATGGCGGTTCATACCCCGGACACTGAGGCAATCAACGCACCGCTTAACCGTGGTTGCAACTATAATTCCTTTAAGGCATGTGACCCACCGGTCTTGACTGGGAAGAAAGACGTGGTAGCTACGTTTGATTGGGTGATTCGTATGGAGGCTGCCATTCGTCTGAGCGAATGTCGAACGGATCAAGTTGTGAAATTTGCTGCTAACTCCTTGAGAGAGGAAGCATCCCATTGGTGGGAAGGTGTACGTCAAGCAAAAGGGAGCAAGGTTGTGGATACGATGATGTGGGCTGAATTGAAAACCTTGGTGATCAATAATTTCTGCCCAAGGAACGAGATTGAGAATGTAGAGAGGGAATTTCTGGGTTTGAAGGGCGGGAGCATGATGCACCGGCAGTACACAACCCGATTCAATGAACTGGCACATCTGGTGCCACATCTTGTCACGACTGAGGAAAGAAAGATTGCATGCTACATTCAAGGACTACCGGACCAGGTCCGCACCTATGTTAAGGAAAACGCCCCTACTACCTATGATTCGGTAGTAGAACTGAGCGGCGTGGTATTTGATGATCCGGCCCTCAATGTCGTTGCCATTGAAGAGCCTAAGAAGAAGCCGAGTTTTCCCGCTAAGCGCCAGGGTAGGCGAGGTGGCAGTCTGTGGAATATGTGGGGTAAGACATGCGGGTGAATGTCGGTTAGGGTCTAATCTATGCTTTAAATGAGGCAAAATCGGACACTACTCCCGTGAATGCCCGCAAGGCTTCAAATGCTACAACTGTGGGGAGAGTGGTCATATGAGCCGGGAATGCACCAAGCCCAGGATGGGTCAAGCCGGGAAAGGGAAAGACCCGGAGAAGAAAGAAGATAGACCCCGAGCAAAGACTCGTGCCTATGTGCTGACGCAGGAACAGGCTAGAGTGGACCCCGACGTGGCGTCAGGTACGTTTATCCTTGACAACACTTTTGTATCTGTGTTATTCGATTCAGGTTCCAGTAAGAGTTTTATATCTGCGACTTTTTGTAAACGATAGAAGTGCACTGTCATTCAGCTAGAAAGGGCTTTTAGCGTAGAAACCGCTGAGGGTAGAACTGCGAAAGTGACTGATGTAGTTGACAATTCCACGATAAAAATAGAAGGTCATAGATTTCCCGTCAGGTTGTTTGTCATGGTTTTGGGTGGGTTCGATGTCGTGTTAGGAATGGATTGGCTAACTGCCAATGAAACACAAATTATATGTAAACGAAAGATAATCCGACTCAAGGCTCCGGACGGTAGCAAAGTCGAGGTTCTTGGAGATCGTGACGCCCCGATGCCAAACGTCATCTCGATGATTAAGGCAGCATACTACTTGTTGCGCGGATGCGAGGCTTATCTGGTGTACGTAATTGACGAGTGTAAGGAAGTGAAGGAGCTAGACGATGTACCCGTGGTACGCGAGTACCCGGAGGTGTTTCCAGAGGATTTGCCTGGGATACCACCCGACAGAGAGATTGAATTTCGAATCGACTTAGTACCAGATGCCCAGCCCGTGGCTAAGGCTCCATATCGACTAGCACCAGTGGAGATGAAAGAGTTAATGGCACAACTAGACGAGTTACTTGAGAAAGGATTTATCCAACCGAGCATCTCGCAGTGGGGTGGTGTTGTTTGTGAAGAAGAAAGACGGTTCGATGAGAATGTGTATTGATTATCGCGAGTTGAATAAACGTACGGTGAAGAACAAGTACCCTTTACCAAGGGTTGACGACCTGTTCGATCAATTGCAAGGCGCAAGTTGGTTCTCAAAAATCAACCTTCGGTCCGGGTACCATCAGTTGAAGGTGAGGGAAGAGACATACCGAAAACTGAATTTCGCACGCGATACGGACATTTCGAGTTTCGCGTAATGTCTTTTGGATTGACGAACGCCCCTGCAGCGTTCATGGATTTGATGAACAGGGTGTGTCGACCTATGCTGGACCGATCGGTAATCATGTTCATCGATGATATCCTCATCTACTCCAAGAATGAGGTTGATCACGCATGTCACTTAAAGGAGGTGTTGGAGGCTCTGAAAAAGGAAAAGTTGTATGCTAAGTTCTCCAAATGTAGGGAAGTCCAATTCCTAGGTCACATCATTAACCCGAACAGCATTATGGTTGACCCAACAAAGATAATGACGGTAAGGGAATGGAATATTCCTAAGACGCCAACTGAAATCCACAGTTTCTTGGGATTGGCAGGCTACTATCGGAGATTCATCCAGGATTTCTCGAAAATAGCTTCGCCGTTGACAAAGTTGACTCGGGAAGTGGTAAAGTATGAATGGGGTTTGACCCAAGATGAGGCATTTAAGGAATTGAAGGAGAGGCTAACCCAAGCTCCAGTCTTGGCCCTTCCCGAGGGCAATGAAGACTTAGTGGTATACTCTGACGCTTCGGGTCAGGGATTGGGATGCGTGTTGATGCAACGCGGGAGAGTGATCGCGTATGCGTCACGGCAGTTGAAGATTCACGAAGCTAATTATCCGACTCACGATTTGGAACTTGCTGCTATCGTATTCGCATTAAAAATCTGGAGGCACTACCTTTATGGGGTGAAGTTTACTATTTACTACGACCACAAAAGTTTGAAGTACTTCTTCGAACAAAAGGAACTTAATATGAGGCAGAGGTGATGGTTGGAACTGTTGAAAGACTATGACTGTGAAATAATATACCATCCTGGAAAGGCAAACGTGGTGGCTGACGCTCTTAGCCGAAAGGATGTGCCTACTCCTATTAGAGTGAAAGCTTGCCAGTTGGTGGTAACATCGGATGTCATGAGAGAAATTGAAAAGGCTCAAGATGAGGCACTTAAAGAAGAAAACATAAAGAAGGAAAGGATGGTTGGCCAACAGGACAAATTGGAATATAACACCCTTGGTGTTAGGACACGTTTTGGACGGGTATGGATACCTATGGGTGGCGAGCTTAGAACCAAAATCTTGGATGAGGCTCATAAGTCTCGGTACTCTATCCATCCTAGTACCAATAAAATGTACCAAGACCTAAGGAATGAATACTGGTGGCCTGGAATGAAACACGAAGTGACAAAGTACGTAAGCAAGTGCTTGACTTGCTCACAAGTAAAGGCCGAACACCAGAAACCGTATGGAAAGATTCGACCACTTGATATACCGGAATGGAAGTAGGAACACATTACCATGGACTTCATAACTAAGCTACCACGCACAGCTAAAGGTCATGACGCCATTTGGGTAATTGTGGACCGTTTAACGAAGAGTGCTCATTTCCTACCTATTCGCGAGACGTTCTCGTCGGAAAGGTTAGCAGAAGTGTTTATTAATGAAGTAGTAGCACGGCATGGGATGCCTTTGACGATCGTATCTGACCGGGACACACGATTCACATCGAGGTTCTGGAAAAGATTTCACGAGGCGACGGGCACGAGACTCAATGTTAGCACGGCATACCACCCGTAAACGGATGGTCAGTCCGAAAGGACCATTCAGACATTGGAGGATATGCTTCGTGCTTGTATTATCGATTTCGGCGGCAGTTGGGACAGTTATCTTCCGTTAGCCGAATTCTCCTACAACAATAGTCATCACACGACGATAGGCATGCTGCCTTACGAAAGTTGTATGGGAGAAGATGCAGGACCCCGGTTTGTTGGGGTGAGATTGGACAGAAGGAATTAGGAAGTCTTGAAGTCGTAAGAGAAACGTCGGAAAGGTTTGATCAAATCAAAGCACGGATGAAAGCCGCACAAGATCGCCAGAAGTCCTATGCGGATAAACGACGAAGGCCTATTGAGTTTGATGTTGGGGACAGAGTAATGTTGAAAGTGTCACCCTGGAAGGGGATCATACAATTCAGGAAGAGAGGGAAGTTAAGTCCGAAGTTTGTCGGACCATTCAGGATAATGGCGCGGGTTGGTGAAGTCGCTTATCGGTTAGAGTTGCCTGATGAGTTAAGTGGGATTCATCCTACCTTCCATGTATCACACTTGCGAAAGTGTTTGGCGGATGAATCGGCTCACGTACCACTTACTAACATCGAGGTCGACAACAGCCTTAATTACATCGAAGAACCCGTGGCCATCTTAGACAGAAAGGAGAAGCGTTTGCGTAATAAGATTATTCAATTGGTTAAAGTCCAATGGAAGTATCGAAGGGGATCGGAAGCCACTTGGGAAACGGAGACGGAAATGAGGGATTCGTACCCTCAACTATTTGACTTATGATAGGTTTCGGGGACGAAACCTATTATAAGGGGGGTAGACTTGTAACATCCCAAAAATAAAACGACAGTTAAAATAATGGAATAAACGAACGAGACATGTCGAGTCGGGCCGGATGGGCCGGCGGGCTGGAATGGGAGCCTTTCCTATAAATAGCCAAGGTCACCACCTATTTCTCTCATTTGCAACTTCTAGAGAGAGAAACCATAGAGAGAGAAATTTGGCGGATTGACCCGAGATTTCAGCAAAGTGTTGCTCCATAGCTCGTGAGAAGAACCACCGGATCAGAAACTCGATTCAGGTAACGATCGGGCCTAAATCTGAGTTTTTGTTCGTTTTTGGGTTTTTCGGGTTTTGGGTGAAAAGGTAACGTTTTCACGGATAAAACTGAAAGATAAACATAGATTTGAGTTCCTTAATGGAAAGCAAACGTTTTGAAGTAAACAAGTTCGGGATCTTGACGTGATCAGACCCGAAGGCGAAAGTTAGGGTTTTTGCGAAGAAGCAGTTCGTGCGTACTTATCAAGTACGCATGAAGATGATCCTGCATACTTATCAAGTACGAATGAAGAGGGTCATGCGTACTTATCAAGTACGCATGAAGAAGGTACTGCGTATTTATCAAGTACGCATGAAGAAAAGTCTGCGCACTTATTAAGTACGCAAGAACAAGTCCATGCGCACTTGCTAAGTGCGCAGGCATCAGGCTGGTTAAATAAAGTTAGTATGTTTAGAATGGTTAAACCGTTAGAGTCAGTATTGGTCTGATGTGTATTTAACTAATCAATTCAGATCAGAAGTGACGTTGTTGGACCTTGTTTAGGACAACCCAAATTAGCTTATCAGGTGAGTTCTAGAAGCCTCTTTTAAATGTTTTAGTAATGTTTTTGGGCTGGTGTGCATACGTAACGATGTGATTATTTTATAAAACGATGTTTATGAATGTTGTATGTGACGTTTTATAAAATGATGTTTATGAACGATGTTTTGGAAGGAAGGGTTATGAAAGAAGTGTTTATGAAATATTTTGCCAAAAGAAGTTTATGAAGTTTATGAAGTGTTTATGAATGAAGGAATGATTTTTAATAAAACGTACGAATGTTTTAACTGAAGTTTTGAAGTAAAAGAAGTGAATGTTTACGAAAGTCACAAACGAACAAATCTGCCAATATTCCTTAGGGAATGAAGGTTATGGGTATGGGAAGTATGTTATCGGCCTTTACCTTTTAGGGGCCTTTGTGGCTGGCCAACTGTTGTACAACTGGGGTGATGACGGTCACCAAGGGGATTATCATGATCCTTGAAGTTTGGTATGATTTACCTTACGGTGTAGTCGTGCTTGAAGTTTGGTACTTGCGCCTTACGGGGTGCAGTGCTTGAAGTTTGGTACTTGCGCCTTACGGGGTGCAGTGCTTGAAGTTTGGTACGTGTCATCCTTGTGATGCCGTGCTTGAAGTTTGGTGCTGAATAACCTAAGTATCGGGCCCTAGGAGTTCCTCACCCGAAGGACAGTACGGTGTTGATGGGCCTAGTGGTGGTGATCTTTAGATTATTCCACTAGTATGTGACGTATGGATTTGACGGTTACGAGAAGGCGCAGATTCGATATGTTCGTTGACTTATGTTTATGAAGTGTTATGTTTTGTTATTGCATTATTTTACGTACGATTTTTATTAAATGAAGTATGAAGCTATGTTTTTGGCAAATTATTTGAAGTTAAAGTTTTATGTTAAAATTAGAACTCACCAGCGTAGCTGACTTTTTAGTATGCACATTCAGGTTAAGGCAGGTTACAATGATGGAAGGTGATGCTGGGCGGCTTGATGAGTTACCCGGGTGATACAAAGACTGGCATCCTGTTATGATTAGATTATGTTATGTTTATGTAATAGACTATGTTACGCTTCCGCATGTTGAACTTTGTAATGGTTATGTTCTAATGAAGTATTTTCCGCTGCGTTATTTTGATATTAAAGTTTAAGAACTGTTTGTAAATGAGTAAATCGAACAAGTGAGGCCTCCCGGGTTTGGGGCCTTATAGAAGTGATGCCAATCTCCATTGAGAATCCCCAAAAAAGCACCCCCACAAACCACGATATCCTCTATCGCCCATCGTAGACCTTTGTCAAACACAGAAACAACTTCCCCCACACATATAGGCTGGCACGTTCTGAGTCCGAACAACAGCTTTGCGACTCCCATACACGAGCGGAACAAAAGGAGCTCACATTGAGGGTCCCGCAGGCGTGGGAGACATCTCATTAGTTCCACCGCAGAAGATGCCCTTTTCACAGCCAAATTACTAATGAACCCCGCATCCCGGCTAACGGCGCCCCAAAGGAGTTTCACACCCAGCATCGGCCATCCAATCTCATAAAGGAACAAACCATCCTGCACCTTCACCCCGTTGCAAGACAGCCAAATAACTTCAGTTTTCTTGACAGAGTTCAGGGCGCAAACGGGCCCTTAGACCTGATAGTAGCTAAAGCTATGGCCACCTCTTTAGCGTCTCCGATAATCGTACCATCATCAAGTTACCAAGCATGGAAGAGAAGTTTGCAGCAATCCCTGATCCGGTGAATAAGTGGATGCAAAACTAAGGCAAACAGAAGAGGCCCCAAAGGGTCCCCCTGCTAAACCCCAGTGGTGGACTAAATATGATCATCGCTCACATATAACCTAGTCGGCTGCCCATATAGAAAATCCACCCATATGGAAATAGACGGGCATCGTGTTCGGACCTCATGCAGGACGACGGTCCTATCCACCAAGTTGAAGGCATTGGAGAAATCGACGGTCAACATAGCGCCGACTGTCACACCCCCAAATTTCAACTAACGGAGTTTTACCGTTTGGGAAGTGACGAACCAGGATCTTAGACATTAGTTACTTTGAACGACTCTACATGGGACTCAAATGAAATATCATAAAGTTCAGAGTTAAATGCGGAAGCGGTTTATATCAAATAGTTAATGCGCAAAACAAACGCGCCTAAGTTTAGTTTAATACAACAAATGAATTGTTTTAAATGTTTGCATAATAATGCAAAGACAGTAGGACTCCATGCATGTCCTAGGCGTGCAACCTGTGCCTTAGCGACCTGAGAAACATGTAAGAAAAAGTGTCAACACGAGGTTGGTGAGTTCACAGGTTTCAAGTTTACAATAAGAGAGTGTTTGTCAGATTATGTACATTCAATATGCATATCTGTAAGTAGCTAGCCTATGTTCATGTCTTACTAAAGCGCTCGCAACCGAAGCTGACTGTTTGTGTTTGTATACCTCCTGCCAGGTTTATCAACTCTGGCAAATGTGAGTAGGCTAACATTTCACCTGTTCGATCTCCAATCGAGATAGCGCGACTAACGCGGGTGGGATTTGTCAAACCCAGTAGTACTACTAAACATTACCTCGCTAAGATCCATATTAACGGTCTGATATAAGATGAGGTCTTTCTGTGATAGCGTGTTACGCTTAGCTTTAACATCGATAACATACGAATTACAAAATCTCAAAATAGTTTAATCATGTTTTCTCCCCCAAGTTAAAACAGTAAAAAGGGGCCGTGAAAACTCACTTGCATTGCGTTGTAGGTAGTATCACACAAGTAAGAGATTTGGAATCTCAATTGTTAGCCTGCGCGGCTTACGTATGCCCTAGAATTATAAACACATAAGTTAGGGTCATATGGGGTTTGTGACGACGACACGGAAGATTGAACGCCTTAACGCATTCTAAGGATTTAAGAGTAGACGAACGCGTCTACGGAAATATATATGTTTCTTAATATAATAATTAAGATCGAAGCGCTACGTGTTGAATGTTAATAACGGATAATATTAAGTAAATAAATAACTTCGTATGTTTGCCATTTAAAATGGTTAGGAAAATAATATAACTATATATATTATTTTATTTTATTTTTTTGTCGTATGATTAACAAAATAATCACTTGTGTGGAAAATAATAAATATATTATTTTTATTCGATATACTAAACGTGAGTAGATAATATAAACAATTATATTATTAATTAGTTTAAAACGTTACACGAGATTAATAAACGAGGCGAAATAATATGAAAATATATATTATTTTATACTAGGAGTCACAGTTTGAAAATAATATAAATATATTATTTTATTCGGAGTCGTGGTTTGAAAATAATATAATTATACTATTTTTAAAAGTGGAATTAATAATGAAAATAGGATATAAATCCAAACCCGAGCCTACGGGTGGTTTTCCGGGCTAAAACGTATTAATATAATATTATAATAATATAGGGATTTATTTTATAATTAAAATCTAAATAAAATGAACCTTTAAAAATAAATATGGGGAGGAGGATTCGAACCCGGGTCTCCTCCCCAATGGTCAACCGCCTTAACCAACCCAGCCACCAACTCAATCGCAATAGGACTTGGAATCGACGGGTTTTAATCAGGAACTCCCGAGAGCCCCCTCCCCCATTCGAGCCGTGATCGATCCCCAGCCCCAAACTCCTTGAATTCGATATTAATTGATCATAGGATCAAGGGGTCTTGATCGCCATCTACGTCCGAGTCTAGGGATCGATTTAATTGTAAAAACCACGAGTTTTAAATCATTAAATCTGGGTTTGAAAACCGAAACCCTAGTTTTAAGAACACAGATCGAAATAGATCGAATTAGATATTGTTTTTGATTGAAATCGTAGGGCTTTTAATAAAAGAAGGATTGCGAATCTGTTCATGAAGTTTAATTAGATTGAGATTGATTTTTAGATCAAAACCCCCAAAATGTTTTATGAACGAACCCTAGATACTGGATCTTGTACAATTCGATGTTACAAGATCAAATTAGCATAGGGCTTTCAATGAGTGACTGATTTCGAATCTGGTTATACAGTTTAATTGCATTAAGATCGCAGTTAGGTTAGTGTTCAATCAAAACGTGAATGTATGAACCCTAGATTCGGGTTCATACTAAATTCGATGTTGTAAGCCCTGTACATGATAGGGCTTTTGATCTGGATGAAGAAACGAAGCTACAGGTATAAGAGATTACCAGATTGGATGCTGAATTGAAGGTGATCGAGTAAACAGGGTTCTGACTTGCGCGAGTTTGATCTCCGGCAACACAGACTTCGTCTTTGGCCGAATTGTTATGTGCAATTTCTTCTGAGAGGTGCGAATAAGGTAGGGGAGGTGTTTGATTTTTCAATTCTTTCACCAAATGGTCGAATTGATGGACTTTGATGTGAGGGTCGACGGTTTCGGTTATATGAACTTAATTCGCAATCAATAACAATCACAACCGATGGAAATGCTTCAATGATGATCGATATCATCGTTATTGTGTGCTACAGCTACGAATTCGAACAGATTCGGAGTTATGATCTTCAATTTAAATTAAAGAATGGTCGATTTTGACTTTCTTAAGTCAACAATCGAGATTTGAGCATTTACATCTTTAGTCCCTAATTTTTTTTATGGGTATAGGTTCACGATAATGACAGAGTTGGTGCTTATTGTTTGAAATTAGTTAACTGAGTCACGAGATAACGAGGTTTGAGTTAACGGAGTTATCTGGAATTTGCCAGGTGTCACATCATCCCCTAGTTGATAGAATTTACGTCCCGAAAATTTGAATAGTAACTTAAAAGTTTGACGTGCAGTGCTTGAACATATGAGGATACTTGTGCATCATCTGGTCCTCACGCTCCCAAGTGAATTCCGGTCCGCGTTTCGAGTTCCAACGAACTATGACAATAGGGATTTTACTACGTTTGAGCATTTTGACTTCCCTATCTATGATTTCTACCGGTTCTTTAATGAAACGCAATTGTTCATCGATGTGCGGTTCCTCAAGAGAAATAGCGAGTGTCTCGTCTGCAAGGCATTTCTTCAAGTTCGAGACATGAAAGACGTCGTGTACACCACTAAGTCCTTCCGGTAGGTCTAATTGATACGCTACTGGGCCAATTCTCTTCACTATTTTGAATGATCCAACATAGCGAGAATTCAGTTTGTCTCGTTTCCCGAAGCGAGTTACATCTTTCCATGGTGAGACTTTGAGTAGAACCATGTCGCCTACTTGAAATTCTAACGGTTTACGACGCTTATCGGCATAGCTCTTTTAACGATCACGAGCTGCCACCATACGGTTTCTAATTTGAACGATCTTTTCAGAGGTTTCGAATACGAGCTAAGGACCCGTAAGTTGGCTATCCCCAAGTTTAGCCCAACAAATAGGAGATCGACATTTCCATTCGTCTAATGCCTCGAATGGTGTTGCTTTGATGCTAGTGTGATAACTGTTATTGTAGAAGAATTGCACTAAAGGCAAGTGAGTTTCCCAGATGTTTCCGAAATAAATCACACAAGCTCGAAGTATGTCCTCAAGAGTTTGAATAGTGCGTTCCGTTTGACTATCTGTTTGAGGATGGTATATCGTACTCATGTCCAGGCGCGTGCCTATAACTTTTTGCAAAGATTGCCAGAAACGTGAGGTGAATCGTGCGTAACGATCCGAGATGATAAAAATTGGCACTCCGTGCCGAGAGTCTACTTCTTTCAAATATATACGAGTAAGTTTCTCCATTTTTTCAGTCTCTTTGATTGCTAAGAAGTGAGCGGATTTAGTTAAACAATCTACGAACACCCAGATGGTGTCGTATCCGCTACGAGTTTGGGGTAGTTTAGTGATAAAGTCCATGTAACTCTGCTCCCATTTCCACATCGGAATTTCTGGTTGCTGAAGAAAACCAGAAGGTTTTTGGTACTTGACTTTAACCTTCGAGCAGGTCAGGCACTTGCTAACATAGGTGGCTATATCATCTTTCATGTTCGGCCACCAGTAGAGAACCTTTAGGTCATGTTACATCTTGTCAGAACCAGGATGAATAGAATAGCGAGATTTGTGAGATTCATCCATTACAAGTTCTCTTAAATTCCCGAACATTGGAACCCATATTCGCTCTGTGAAGTAGAGAATGTCCTCTAATTTGACCTTAAGTTTTTCTTCCATACCGCGTGTGGCTTCCAATGGTAGATTATTCTCTTTCAGGGCTTTAAGTTGAGTACTACGGATTTTGTCAGGCCACCCAGTGTGAATAGTGAACTGTAATGCACGAATTCATTTTGGCTTGGTTTCCTTTCGACTTAAGGCATCATGTACCACATTAGCCTTGTCCGGATGATACTTGATAGTACAGTCATAGTCGTTCAAAAGTTCGATCCAACGGCGTTGTCGGATGTTCAACTCTTTCTGCTCGAGATATGCTGAAGACCCTTGTGATCGGTGTAGATGGTGCACTTGGTACCGAACAAGTAATGTCTCCATATCTTAAGTGCGAAGATTACGACTCCCAACTCTACGTCATGAGTGGTGTAGTTTTTCTCATGAATATTTAGCTGACGCGATGCATATGCGATCACTTTTTCTCGTTGCATTAGAACACAACCCAGACCTTGAATGGATGCGTCACAATACACCACAAAATCATTCGTTCCCTCCGGAAGGGCTAGAATAGGTGCACTGCAAAGTTTCTGCTTAAGGAGTTGGAATGTTGACTCTTGGTTATTGCCTCAGTTGTAGGCTTTACCCTTTTGAGTTAAGGCAGTGAGAGGTTGTGCATTTTTTGAAAATCCCTCGATGAAACGACGGTAATATCCGGCCAATCCCAGGAATTGTCGCACCTCAGTCGAAGTCGTCGGTGCCGCCCAATTCTTGATGGCTTCTATCATTGATGGATCGACGTGTATTCCTTTCTCGTTAACCACATGTCCTAAGAATTGAACTTCCCGGATCCAGAATTCACACTTGAAAAACTTAGCATACAGCTGCTCCTGCTTAAGTAATTCCAAAATTAGGCGTAGATGTTTCTCATGTTCCTCCTTGTTCTTGGAATAAATGAGAATGTCATCGATGAAAACGATGACAAACTGATCAAGGTATGGTTTACACACACGGTTCATGAGGTCCATGAATACCGCAGGTGCGTTGGTTAATCCGAAAGTCATGACCATAAACTCGTAGTGGCCGTACCTTGTCCTGAAAGCAGTCTTGGAGATATCTTCATCTCGAACTCTCAATTGATGGTAACCGGACCTAAGATCTATCTTGGAATAGAAACTTGATCCTTGGAGTTGATCGAATAGATCATCTATACAAGGTAAAGGATAACGGTTCTTGATCGTCACTTTGTTTAGCTCACGGTAGTCGATGTACATGCGGAAAATCCTGTCTTTCCTCTTGACGAATGGGACTAGAGCTCCCCATGGCGATGATCTAGGTCGAATGAAACCTTTATCCAACAACTCTGGAAGTCGTATGGATGGTTCTGGTAGCTTACTGGGTGCAAGTATATACGGTGCCCGAGCAGTAGGCACTGCTCCGGGTGTTAGATCGATCTGTAATTTGACTTGACGGTGAAGCTGAAGACCAGGCAAGTCTTCGGGAAATACTTCCGGATAGTCACGTATGCTGGGAATGTCTTCAATCTTCTTCACCTCAAATGACTGCTCGACGACGAGAGCCATAATGTCAGTATGACCTTTAAGTAGACATTTATGCGCTTTCATGAAGGATATGATGCCTATGACTGCACCACTCCTTTTGCCTTAGACAAAAAGGGTTTCTTCACTAGGGAGAGGAAGGCGAACAATTTTCTCATACCATATAATTTCGGTTTGGTTCTTAGATAACCAATCCATTCCGACAATTACGTCGAAACTGCCAAGTGTGACTGGCATAAGGTCAATTGCAAGTTCATGTCCAGCCAAATCAAGTTTACAACCCTTAAGAATGTGAGTTGCTTCAATTATCTGTCCATCATCTATTTCTATGGTGTACTTAGCTTCTAGTAGGGTTGGAGTACAACCGCTCCAGTAAGAAATTCGTGAGGTCACTGAAATAACTGGATATGCTGGGATATAAATCAAATTAGACCAAGGATTAGTCAATGGATGAGGTAACAAGGTTAAATGGAATATATTGTTGGAGTGTAAGGAATAACGTGTTAGTTTAGGAAGAATTCCCAATTTTCGCTTACATATTTGGAGTCGGTGGTTTTGTCATGAGGTTCTACCAGAGTTTCAATCGAGTTGGTCTCTGTGATCACGTTTGGATGAGAGTCTTAAGTTCACTAAGGCTCTAACATGAGTGACATAAAATAATGGATTCTATGTATGATAGTTCAGTGTGTTCGTATATACCTTCAACATGATAGTCGCGTCTATCAACTTTTAAATAGGTTTAATGATACCAACTAGTCGTTGAGCGGGTTACAAGAACTTCTACTGACAGTGGAAGTGTAAGTTTGTATATCACTTATTAGGACCATTTATCCACACGCTAGGTTTCACCAGGACTTACATGCACCTCAAATTACTATTACGTGTGCACCCGTAATGGTAATTTGCCTTGCATGCTCACCCTAGTTCTCCCTGTCCTGTGTCAACATTTCTTTTAGTTTGTATTGCCGAGTACTGAGTGTTGTCAGATATGATAAGACATTAGAAAGGGTAGTCATCAACCATAAGTTGATCGACTAGGACTCATATCAGTATGAGTAGTCGGGAATTGTTTGATTCGAGTATTCACCCGAGTTGAAACACAATACGATAGTCCAATCCAGCAGATTGTAGATGGTAACATGCACATGAAGCAAACATGTACATGAAATGCGACTTCGAGAAGTGAAACTAGTTCATGGATACAAGTTGCGGGAAGCAGCAAATAGTCGTCCTCTCAACTGAGTCAGGATAGGGTTTGAATATGCGTTCTCAACTTTGTGGTCAATCTATTCTCAACAGAATATTGACCAAAGAAGCGAGCCCATGGCTCGGAAAAGTGATAACATCTACATGTTAATGGGTTCCGTAATAATGCGTGCAACGGTCTGCCTTCACTAGGCGTTTTGTTGCTAGTGGGTACAGTAGGGACTCGCCTCCGACGATCCCAACTCCTAGAGAGATATGCGCTAGTGCTGAGCGTCGTCCATAACGTGGACCTGAGAAAGCCCACCATACCCAACGGGTGATGGTGATGTAAGTGACTCCTCTGAAGGCTCCGTCTCGTTGCCCTCGGACGGGAGTGGATGCTGTTCGGATGATCCCCCGAGTGTTGCCACTGGGAATGATGATGCAATGCAAATGATGTGTCCCTTGCCAACTGAGGGTGATACGGATGGTATTTACATGCATGCACTGCAATGTATGTATACATGTCTTTGCCGTGTAACTAATGTGTGAGGTTATAGTCTAGTATGTGATCCTAGTTCTCTATAACCAATTGCTCTGATACCAATCTGTCACACCCCCAAATTTCAACTAACGGAGTTTTACCGTTTGGGAAGTGACGAACCAGGATCTCAGACATTAGTTACTTTGAACGACTCTACATGGGACTCAAATGAAATATCATAAAGTTCAGAGTTAAATGCGGAAGCGGTTTATATCAAATAGTTAATGCGCAAAACAAACGCGCCTAAGTTTAGTTTAATACAACAAATGAATTGTTTTAAATGTTTGCATAATAATGCAAAGACAGTAGGACTCCATGCATGTCCTAGGCATGCAACATGTGCCTTAGCGACCTGAGAAACATGTAAGAAAAAGTGTCAACACGAAGTTGGTGAGTTCACAGGTTTCAAGTTTACAATAAGAGAGTGTTTGTCTGATTATGTACATTCAATATGCATATCTATAAGTAGCTAGCCTATGTTCATGTCTTACTAAAGCGCTCGCAACCGAAGCTAACTGTTTGTGTTTGTATGCCTCCTGCCAGGTTTATCAACTCTGGCAAATGTGAGTAGGCTAACATTTCACCCGTTCGATCTCCAATCGAGTTAGCGCGACTAACGCGGGTGAGATTTGTCAAACCCAGTAGTACTACTAAACATTACCTCGCTAAGATCCATATTAACGGTCCGATATAAGATGAGGTCTTTCTATGATAGCGTGTTACGCTTAGCTTTAACATCGATAACATACGAATTACAAAATCTCAAAATAGTTTAATCATGTTTTCTCCCCCAAGTTAAAACAGTAAAAAGGGGCCGTGAAAACTCACTTGCGTTGCGTTGTAGGTAGTATCACACAAGTAAGAGATTTGGAATCTCAATTGTTAGCCTGCACGGCTTACATATGCCCTAGAATTATAAACACATAAGTTAGGGTCATATGGGGTTTGTGACGACGACACGGAAGATTGAACGCCTTAACGCATTCTAAGGATTTAAGAGTAGACGAACGCGTCTACGGAAATATATATGTTTCTTAATATAATAATTAAGATCGAAGCGCTACGTGTTGAATGTTAATAACGGATAATATTAAGTAAATAAATAACTTCGTATGTTTGCCATTTAAAATGGTTAGGAAAATAATATAACTATATATATTATTTTATTTTATTTTTTTGTCGTATGATTAACAAAATAATCACTTGTGTGGAAAATAATAAATATATTATTTTTATTCGATATACTAAACGTGAGTAGATAATATAAACAATTATATTATTAATTAGTTTAAAACGTTACACGAGATTAATAAACGAGACGAAATAATATGAAAATATATATTATTTTATACTAGGAGTCACGGTTTGAAAATAATATAAATATATTATTTTATTCGGAGTCGTGGTTAGAAAATAATATAATTATACTATTTTTAAAAGTGGAATTAATAATGAAAATAGGATATAAATCCAAACCCGAGCCTACGGGTGGTTTTCCGGGCTAAAACGTATTAATATAATATTATAATAATATAGGGATTTATTTTATTATTAAAATCTAAATAAAATGCACCTTTAAAAATAAATATGGGGAGGAGGATTCGAACCCGGGTCTCCTCCCTAGTGGTCAACCGCCTTAACCAACCCAGCCACCAACTCAATCGCAATAAGACTTGGAATCGACGGCTTTTAATCAGGAACTCCCGAGAGCCCCCTCCCCCATTCGAGCCGTGATCGATCCCCAGCCCCAAACTCCTTGAATTCGATATTAATTGATCATAGGATCAAAGGGGTCTTGATAGCCATCTACGTCCGAGTCTAGGGATCGATTTAATTGTAAAAACCACGAGTTTTAAATCATTAAATTTTGGTTTGAAAACCGAAACCCTAGTTTTAAGAACACAGATCGAAATAGATCGAATTCGATATTGTTTTTGATTGAAATCGTATGGCTTTTAATAAAAGAAGGATTGCGAATCTGTTCATGCAGTTTAATTAGATTGAGACTGATTTTTAGATCAAAACCCCCAAAATGTTTTATGAACGAACCCTACATACTGGATCTTGTACAATTCGATGTTACAAGATCAAATTAGCATAGGGCTTTCAATGAGTGACTGATTACGAATCTGGTTATACAGTTTAATTGCATTAAGATCGCAGTTAGGTTAGGGTTCAATAAAAACGTGAATGTATGAATCCTAGATTCGGGTTCATACTAATTTCGATGTTGTAAGCCCTGTACATGATAGGGCTTTTGATCTGGATGAAGAAACGAAGCTACAGGTATAAGAGATTACCAGATTGGATGCTGAATTGAAGGCGATCGAGTAAACAGTGTTCCGACTTGCGCGAGTTTGATCTCCGGCAACACAAACTTCGTCTTCAGCCTAATTGTTATGTGCAATTTCTTCTGAGAGGTGCGAATAAGGTAGGGGAGGTGTTTGATTTTTCAATTCTTTCACCAAATGGTCGAATTGATGGACTTTGACGTGAGGGTCGACGGTTTCGGTTATATGAACTTAATTCGCAATCAATAACAATCACAACCGATGGAAATGCTTCAATGATGATCGATATCATCGTTATTGTGTGCTACAGTTACGAATTCGAACAGATTCGGAGTTATGAACTTCAATTTGAATTAAAGAATGGTCGATTTTGACTTTCTTAAGTCAACAATCGAGATTTGAGCATTTACATCTTTAGTCCCTAAATTTTTTTATCGCGATTATGACAGAGTTGGTCCTTATGGTTTGAGATTAGTTAACTGAGTCACGAGATAACGAGGTTTGAGTTAACGGAGTTATCTGAAATTTGTCGGGTGTCACATCATCCCATAGTTTATAGAATTTTCGTCCCGAAAATTAAATAAAAAAAAATTCCGGGATGTCACACCGACGATCCATCCGAGTGAAACTTATTTAAGAATTTGTTCGCTCTGTGGAACACGGCCTCTGCCCCACTAGGGACACCCACCCTAAACTGAAAATCACAAAGATATTTATCCATCTCCTTCCCGACACCCCTCATAGCCACCTTAGAAACCAACCTCCTCCAGATCGCACCTACAACAATATGTCTAATCACGTTGTCTGGTTTTAGCAGCGGTGTGAGGGGGGTAGACGCAACAAACTCCGCCAAAGCCCTAGGGCATCTCCCACCCAAACATAAATTAACCATCCTAGAAATATCCGTTAGCAACCCAACGACGATCGCAGACCCCTCCCAACAAAAAGCATCCAAAATGTGTTGGGCCCCCAATCCGTCTCTCCCACAAGAGGTCCCCCTAGGGAAAGATTTAATGCACCCAAGCACGGTATCAGTATCCACAACAAGAGGAGGCTCAGAAAGCACGGAAACAGGCATAACCGGAGGGGGCAAGATGGGATGCTTTGCCACCAACGCTTTCAAGGTATCCTTACCGAAAGGCGCAACCCCCGAAGAGCATAAAAATTTAACCGCGGCAGTGAAATGCCCATCCGTGACTTTCCACAAACATTGTTTAACATTGGTGCACACCGCCGAATTATCAAAACCGGGGACAAGCTCATCACTACATGGGCTTTTCCCCAACGGTTGGGCAAAAAGAGATAAAATGAGCTCAGCGAAACCATCAACATCGCCCCAAGCTGTCAGCGACCGCTGAATACTAGGACATTACAAAGACTTCCTATTACCAGACCTACGCTCCTGACGGTTAGAAGGCCTGATAACACGAAACGTGCAACGAGGTAACAACAAAAGTCTCACCCACGCCTCAACAGACTTTGGCATGGCCGCCACCTTACCCAGAGCAGCAGCGAAGGCTTAGGCAAACGCCATACGACAACTATGAGGGATGCTCTTAACAGTCGTGATAGGAAGAGAGAAGAAACGGTCAAGGAGAACCCCGTCCACCACCCCCACCCCCCACCCCACATAGAGGAACAACTTCCCTCACAACATGCGGCTTAGGAATCCCCACTATAAACTCCTTCGCACCTCCCGCCACCCGTTTGAAATGAGCAATCCCATCTGCATGGTGGCACGCCCGACTGAGCGTATGTAAGCACATACACACACCGCACAACCACCGGTCCGAGACCTTTAATGCCTCGCCAACCGAAACAAACAAATCATAATCTGTGGAGACCGCTTCTCGCAAGGCCCCCTTCCGCTCGTCCGAAGACAAATGGAGCCGTTTGATATACGCAACTAACCGAGGAAACCCCTTTGACCCCACCGTTCCATACGGGCAACAATGGAATCCCTTAAATGGACATGGCCAAACACACCCCAAGGAACAAACACCCACCTCCAAAGGTGGAGCCACACTGCTACCGAGCGCCCCAGACATACCACCACCACCTAACAAAACACCCCCAGCAATCAAACCCAACCAAAATCATGCTCCATACCCCCCCCCCCCCCCCCCCTCTTGACCACGTCTCCTACATAACCACGAGATAACAAAACCAAGGGCTTGGAAAATTGAAGAAAGCTTGTCAAAACTTGAAAATTTTAGACTAACCACCAATAGCTAAAGGATTAGGGTCCACAGTTATAAATAGCCAAAAATTCGGGTGCAAAACCACAATACCCAAATGCAAGACTCTAAATAGTTGAAATCCACAAGGTTAGGGACTAAAATGCCACAATTTCAAAATGTACAGGGGAGAAACCTTTTCACTTCCGGCTTAGACTGCTGTCGGAAATCACTGAAAGGGGTTTCGGTCGAAATTTTCTTGTGCACGCTGTGGAGCTTAGGTCAGAGTCTTCTTGAGCACTATGCGGAACCGGCAGTGCGGTTCCACTCGGTGGAGAACCGCCTAGATCTTGAAAACAATGGTCTGGACAAGGCAGCGCGTGGCGCGCGGGGTATTTGGCGGTGGTCTAGGCTGAGAGAGGAGAAAGGAGGTCTGCCGGACAGCAAGGTGTTACCCTTAAGACCTCCCCTTCTTGACCTGAACCGCCCATGCCGTCTACATGGGTTGCGAGCAGATCTCAGATATTAATTGGATACCATGATCATGATGTTGAAAGTTTGGGTGCTTTTCTAATGTTTTGTTTCTTTTATGAGACAGCACGTTTATGATAAACGATGCTTTTCACTCATATATGATTGACATATTATATCCACACAATCCCATCTTGGAACACTGTACATTGTATTAGATTATTATTAGAATATGTTGATACAAAATTCAATTTAATTTAATCTAATGTGTTAAACCCAGGTATCATTCAAATTATGTAATCTCTATTTTAATAAAAAAACTAAATTTTTTTTTTGCCATTTGTCACTCTCATATTCAACGTCACACTTTTTTTCCCTCTTCTCTCTCTTATTAAATACATTTTTTTAATAATGATTTATATTTAAAAAAATATTAATTATACTAATAAAACTTATTTATTTTAAATTATCTCTTATTTTAAGAAACTTTAAATTTAATTATGTAATTTTTGTTTTTAACTAAATATTGATGTAAGTCAAATTAAACTAAATAGAAATTAATGTATTTAAACCGTGTAATATACGGGTTTTTAAAAATATAAATGTTTTATTACTAAGTATATAACGTTATATTTTATCAATCCGTGTAATACACGGGTTTTTTAAAATACAAAATTTTTATAATGATTATATAATATTATATTTTATCAACTCATGTTACACACGGGATTTTAATCTAGTATTTATATATTCTCATTGCATAATTAACTTGCAATGTAAATAACCTTTAAATAGACCATAACTTACTAATCCTACTAGGACTCAATAACCTATTAGATAATCCAAACACCCTTAAAATTATCTCAAACCTACTGGATAAATACCAAAACAATTAACTAAAGACTTTAACTAATCCATTACTAATTAGGACTGTAACAAACTTTCAAACAAACAAAAAGAGACTCTTACCAAACTAGAAAGACACACATATCTACTAAAACTTGCAATCCTAGTCTTGAACCTCTAGCAACTTGCGCTAACCACCCAAGGAATTACAAGTTCTGTCAAATTAAAACTCAAACTTTCAAAGTACTCCAAAACACCCCCTTAAACATTCTCTCATTGAACAAACAAAGATTAAGTCCAACAATCACCTCATAATAATTGTGTTTACAATCACCTTCTTTTCTTTCTCTTTGTCTTTCCCCTTGCTCGCGTTCCCTTGCTCACGAACTCGTACTATGTCTTTTGTACTTGCTTTCTCTAACATTCTTCTTTCTTGCTTGACTTCCTCCTTTTTTTCTCTCTTGCTTCTTTTCCTACTTGTCTTTCCTCCTGCTATCTTTCTCCTCCCTGCTACTTTTCCTTCTTCCTAATACTTTTCCTTCTTTCCTGTTTTCTTTGCTGTCTTCCTTCTTTACCTACTTTACCTTTTTCAAATCATCAAGAAAGTTGTTCTTGATTACCTACTTAACCTTGAAAACCTTCTTCATTCCTTCTTGCAGATCTCGACCTCAAAACAATCCACCAAATCAAGAGAAACCTTTTTCAATTCATCAAGAAACTTGTTCTTGATTACCTACTTAACCTTGAAAACCTTCTTCCTTCCTTCTTGTAGATCTCGACCTCAAAACAATCCACCAGATCAAGAGAAACTTTATGTTGTTCTTCTCTCAATTCGCGAGACAAGAATACAAAAACGCTGCTACAGACCCTTCAAACAGCTATTTTTACTCATGTCCTAATACCAATTGTAGGTTATCGTATCATATTCAAGCAACCCCAACCCAAGAATAAAAACTCCAAAATGCTACCCAAGGAAAAAGAAGACAGATTGCAATCCTCAAACAAAACACCTTAACTATAAATAATAAAGAGAAGAATTGCAATCATGAATTTGGGATGGGAGCGGGAAAGTTTTACGTATGTATTATGGTGTTCGGCCTTTACTGGCGAGCATGTAAGACATCTCCCCACATAGGTTGTCACATAATTCTTCATACCGGCCACCAATATTCCTTCTTCATGTCGTAGTACATCTTAATAGCTCCGGGGTGGAAAAAGTAGCGGGACGCATGAGCCTCATCAAGGCCTTTGACTTTAAGCTCGCCTCCCATTGGTATCCATATCCTTTCAAACTGTGTCTTTAACTTTTCCTGTTGACTCACCGTCATAACTGTCTTTATGTTTTCTGCTTTAAGTGCTTTAGTTTGTGCCTTTCTAATTTCTATCATAAGATCTTGTGCTACCACTAGTTAGCATCCTTTCGGCTTAGAGCTTTGGCCACCACATTTTCCTTCCCAAAATGATATAGGATTTCACAATCATTCCTTCAACATTACTAACCATCGTCTTTGTCTCATATTTAACTCTTTTTTATTCGAAAACGTGATTTAGGCACACGATTAATGTCGCTAGAACTTGCGTTCTAGACTTAGTGTCGTTGGATGCTAGTGTCATTGGTCTTAGTGTCCTTCACCTAGTGCCGCCCCCTGATTGTAGCGACACTCTTAGTGTCGCCTAATGATTATGGTTACACCATTTCTTGACCGACTAGTGTCGCGACTAGAGGTAGTGTCGCCACAGAAACAAAAACCTTAACAGGCTCGTTTTCGATCCATGTTTGTAACATTTTACGTACAAAACATTTATCTAGCTTCTATGAAGCTATATCTGGACTTTACTTGGCCATTAACACCCTTTTGAGATCCAAACCTTGGTTTTACCCCCAAAACATATTTAAACGGAAATTAGAGGTTTTAGGTTAAATCTTTACCTCAAAAGTTGCAGTTCCTCGTGGTTTCTTCTTCTAGATCGATGGAGACACAGATCGGAGTAAAAGATGTTGATTCTTGAATTTCTCTCCCTAAAACTAATCTCCCATCTCTCTGTAGACGTTTAGTGAAGTTCATGAAATGGAGGCTGATCCAAGAGGAGGCTTGGGTTTTACCCATCCCTTCCTCCCTCCCTCCATTTTTGGCCGAAGTGCATCCACCACCTAAGCCCATCGTCTTTCACGTTTATCTTTTTTGATCCAATTATGCATGTCAGGATTTTACGGATGTTACAAACAGACGCGTCTCTGCTCTCACTATCGGAGCCCCCCTCTCTCTCAAACCCCATTCTTAACAACCGTACATCCTCAATTTAAGTATTTCGTTTTAAACTTTTTTCACTAAATCTACTTTATTATTTCAATTTAAGTATTTCGTTTTAAACTTTTTTCACTAAATCTACTTTATTATTTTATTACTTTTCTTAATTTTTTTAATGTTAGAATGTATATCGTTGGTTATCTGCTAGATTTTTTAATTGAATATTTTATTGTTTTATTAAAAATGAGTTGCGTATAAATGTTTCTTTAGGTAATTTAATGGCTAAGTTTCAAAAATAAAAACCCTTGGAGAGCAACTATAGGAATATTGTATATATATGACCAACTTTTATTATGTATTAATTTTTAATTTTGTTTTATACCTTTATTATGTGACCCAACCTGAATCGTACCCGAAAAATTAATATTTAGCAATAGATAATCGATTTCCAGCACCTGTGAAGATTTGAAAACATAAAAAAGGATATCAGAATATAAGAACAACAAAACATAAAAATAAGAGATGTTGATTAGGTATTAAATCTAACAAACATGTAATGAACATATCTTATAAGAAATGGAAAAAAATATACATTAGAACATGAGAAGTTAAGAATAAAGACATCAAAAATGATATCAAAATATAAGAATAACAAAACATAAAACATATAAAAGACACCTATCAAGCCGATAAGAATTAACACGGATCTTAAAATTCAAATATGTAATGGGGTATGGGCATATACATGATCCATTCATCAAAAAACACATAAACATCCTCTTTAGGGGTTATATAATCTCAGATGATATAACATATAACTTATATTATTTCACAAGTAACATTTAAGATTTAATTATTTAGTTTAGATGAAAACAAGATTATGAAATTGTTTCTAGCCAAGCGAAGTAATAAGTTATTACGTTCGGTAAGTAAAGTAACCTAGTTTTTTTTTTCGTTCAAAAAAACTAGGTTGGGACTGGGCTCGAAAGGAGGCCTACTGGGTAGTGGCCACCAAAAAATGAGGAGTGAGCTCCCTATTTGAAACCTTCACCTCAAGATCATAGAGTTCTATGCGCACAAGTGCACAAAGGTGAGATTTGTATACATCAAATGGGTTTTTGACTTCATATTCCTTAAAAAAAATTCATATATCATAGTTTGGATTTTTCTGTTTTTTTAAATGCTTAGAAAACTTGGTACAAGTTATCAAACGTAGATGGGGTTTGGGGCGTCGGAGTTCACATGATGGCACGTAAGTGGATCTTCGATCACTGGCCTTGTGGGTCAGAAAGAGGGGGGGGGGGGGGGGGGGAGGGAATAAAGCGGAGATGGGTGGTGTGGGTACACATGTATAGATTGAGGATCAAGTTCAAATATAAAAAAAAACATTGTGAAGTGTACAAAATAAATATTGACCATTGATTAATATAATCAATGCTTGAGATGATTGAGAGTGTCACGTGTACGGAAGAAAACATATAAAAATTATGTATGGAGGTGTAATATGGGAAAAGTCACGATTATTTACTTTTATCTACTTTCATTGGTATTTTAAAACTCAAATGACTTTTATATATACTTTATTATTTAAAAAAAATACACTACAAAATCAAGAATTTGTTATCTTTAGTTTTAATAATTTTTTTTTAACAGTGATTTCATTAACCAACTAGCAAGAAGCTAGAACTACAAAATTACAAATATAAAAATGAGTTTTTAAGCCACTCGGCCCAATTTAAGTTACATTTATCATTCCTATTACCTTACCAAAGGAATGAAAGTTGCAAAACTTCCTCGAAGCATAACCCTTTTCTTTTCGAACGTACTCCAAACACCAAATCATTACGAAGCCTCCAAGTCACCCACCACGACACAAAAATAACTACCTCAATTACCTCTTTAGTTGCTCTTCGAATCCAAGAATTTTCAAGCCAATCAATCAACGAGCCCAGGGTCCTAATCACCGTCAATCTAATGTCCAACCAAGACGCCACCTTTGACCAAACTGTTTGAGCTAAATTGCACTCTCCAAACAAATGATCTACAGTTTTCGCATTATTATTACAAATTGGACATAAAACGGTAGGGACATCAATACCTTTTAGATCCAAATTCACCCGCGTAAGGAGCCTACTAATCAAAATTCTCCAAGCACATATATTCACCTTCCTTGGCACAAATTTGTTCCATCTCGTATGGCTTGAACTCGATGGGAGTAAATAATCCTCAAAACTTTTCTAACCTCTTTAACCAAGAATTCATCTAACTCTTTTAAAAGGTCAAGCTGCGCTTGTTCTATGCCTGACCGGATTGGGATACGCCAATGCTAACTTTTCCCATCCACTCTATTACAAACCAAACTACTTTTTTCGACTTCGAGGGTGAATAAACGAGGAAACTTTTGGGCAAAAGGAACTCCTTCAAACCAGCAATCTAACTAAAACAATGAAGTGTTTCCATTGCCAAACTTTGTAATTGATGACAATGAGACAATATCACGATCATTAAGTTAAGAAAAAGACTTCAACATACGAATCCAAACCCCATTACCCCGAGACAACACCTCCACATTTGGAATTCCAACATTAGACCCATATATAGAAGATATAATTAAAGCCCATAAACTATTCGGATTATTAACCATCCCCATCGCCACTTTTGCAAAAGACCCAAATTAAAAGCTTCTAAAGAACCAATACCAAGCCCACCTTTTTATTTTGAAGCCACGATTTTGTTCCATGCCACCCAATGCAAGTTTTTGTCGTCCTCCGAATTGCCCCAAAAATAATTGGACCGAAGACGCTCTAAGTATCTTCAAAACCGAACGCGGCACTAGAAAAATGGAAAAGAAATAAATATCAATCGCCACAAGAACCGAATAAGCCAACAAAGACCGACCGCCAAAAGAAATAAGAGGCGATTTCGATTTTGACAAACGACCCATGAATTTATCAATAAACGTAATCTTTCCCGGTAAACACCCCGTAAGTGAAGCCATGGCAGACACCGGTTGTCGGTCCACTCCCAAGCCATATAAATTTGATTTATGCAAATTTATCTTTAAACCCGAAACCATATAAAAACAATTCAACACTCTCACAATTGAATGTACATTATCCGCCGACCATTCACCTACAAAAATAGCATCATCTGCATAAAACAAATGAGACAACGGGCCCCCTTTATCTCCCTGTCTCAATCCCTATGCAGACCTTCCATAGCTAAAATAAACATAAATGGAGATAAGGGGTCTCCCTGTCTCAATCCCTATGCATCTCAAACTCATGAGTTGGACTCCCATTCACCAATACCGACATTCTAGCCGACGTAACACAAGCCATGATCCAACTTCTCCAAACTCGGCCAAACCCAATAAATTCCATGATTTTATCCGAGTACTCCCAAGAAATAGAATCATAAGCTTTCTCAAAATCCACCTTAAAAATCATAGCCATCTTTTTCTTCTTTTTAACACATTGAATAACTCATTCATAATTAAGGGCCATCTAATATGTGTCTACCTTCCGTAAGCCATTTCAGCTTTAATTTTTGTATAACTTTTATAAAGAAAAACGTCTAAAAAATGTTTGAGTAGCGTACAATATGTATGTAATACGCTACCTAATTACATATGTAATTACCGTAGCGTGTTTGTTTGGCGTGCTACTACATTAGATATCTGATTTATTGTTTAGTGTATATCTTTAGCATGATTATAGCGTAAATTTGTTTTTGAGACAAATACCCATCTATCAAAAAACGCGTGTTACATTCGTGCGTTTCACACGGAAAACCACTTTACATGTTATCTCGCGCATACACAAACACACACACACACATGTATATATATATATATAGGTCGGTTATCATATGAAGCATACGAAAGCACCAGGACGCGACGCGTGTCCTTGGACGATGATAATTACGTACAAATACTTATGCATAACAAATTACGCGACTCATATGATAATAACGCAACCCATATTAAGAAAGATACAGTCTATGTTTATAATTACGCAACCTATTTTATAATTACGCACGATGATAATTACGTAACCTGTATTTATAATTACGTAGTCTATTTTTATAATCACGCACGTTATACGCACAGAACATCGACATTTAAAAAAATAGTTTTTTTATAATAAAAATATAGGATTATTGGATTTTAATAATCGCACATTTTACCAATTGGCCAATAGTAATCTCAACTGGGAATATTCTTACCACGAGTCACTACTTTCAAACTATTTTCTTACATTGGACCCCGGTTAAAAAAAACTTAACGCCGTTAGGTTTTATATGACGTGAACATCTGCAAACCGTCGGAAAGTCGAGTCGAGCTAGCAGTAGTCTCATGGTGTCTTTTGAAATTGGCTCTTGTGATGTTTAACTGGTGTAACTTATTTTAAAAAATACAAAATTATAATCAAATACAAAATTATACTCAAATTACATATAATATAATGTTTGATTTTATAGTGTAACTTGTTTTAAAAAATATTGCCGTATAAAAAAGTTGTATGTGTTTCGAAAATAAGGGGAACTTGAAAAAAAAAATTCTAACAATGATAGGCTATTATAGTTTTACCACTTCGGGTCATACTTTACTCATATGGTATCCGTTCATCCTATCATTGATTTTCTTGATCAATAAACCCAAAATCATGTGTAGTCTTTCTACAATAGAAGGTGTTTGTATTTTAACATTTCTCTCCCTTTCTCTACACACACATATATATAGGGGGAGGATCAAATAAGAAGTATGTTTTCACTAAGAAATCTAAGAAATGACCAAGATGTTTAGAAACGATATCAAACGAACTCCGATTGATCTCATTTCAGCGGCGTTGGAACCGTCTCGTCGAACTCTACCATCTTAGCTTTTAGGGTTTAGATTTTACGTTTGAAATTTAGGGTTTTAGCCTTATGGTTTAGCCTAAGGGTTTAGCTTTTAGGGTTTAGATTTTATGGTTTTTGTTTTTTTTTTGGGCTGGGGGTGGGGGGTTTAGGTTTTTGGGGGTGGGTGGGTGTTTTAGGCTTTTTGGGGTGGGTTGGAGGGGGGTTTAGGTTTTTCGGGGTGTGGGTGGAGAGGGGTTTAGGTTTTTCGGGGTGTGGGTGGAGAGGGGTTTAGGTTTTTGGGTCCGGATTAGAGTTCGATGAGACGGTTCCAACGTCGCTGGAATGAGCTCAATCGGAGTTCGTTGGACCACTTCTTAGCGTTTATTAGCGAAAAATCACTTTTTAGTGAACCTTCCCCTATATATATATATATATAGGATTAGGTTCATGTAAAAAGGAGTTTAATTGTAAGAAGGGTGAGAAGGATTTAGGGGCATTAGATCAAATTGTAGAAAAGATTTAATGGTTGAGATTAAATTGTAGGAGAAAAAGTTGTTGAAATGGTATTTTAGTCTTGGCCACTTTTGTTGACTTTTATCAAGTTCCCCCCTCATTTTTAAAGGTTCATAACTTTTACATACGACATTATTTTTTCAAAAAAATTACACCATAAAAACGAGCGTTTTTTATCTTTAAAACGAGTATAATGTCGTTATAAACAAAAACAAAAAAAATTTTCACGTTTTCCAGCTCAATGTGTAATTAGTCAAGTCAATGTGTAATACAAGTTCATTGTGTAATACAAGTTCAATGTGTAATACAAGTTCATTGTGTAATACAAGTTCATTGTGTAATACCACTTCTGGTCATTGTGTAATACAAGTTCATTGTGTTATGTGTATTTATCATTGTGTTTTACGTTTTCCAGCTCATTGTGTAGTTAGTATGGTCATTGTGTAATACAGTTCATTGTGAAATACCACGTCTGGTCATTGTGTAATACAAGTTCATTGTGTAATTAGTCAAGTCATTGTGTAATACAAGTTCATTGGGTAATACAACGTCTGGTCATTGTATAATACAAGTTCATTGTGTTTTACGTTTTCCCGCTCATTGTGTAATTCGCTCATTATTGTGTAATTCGCTCAAATATGTCAGGTCATTGTGTAATATCAGGTCTGATCATTGTGTAATATCAGACCTTGTATTACACATTGACCTGGTGTATTACACATTGACCTGGTATATTACACATTGACCAGATATATTACACATTGACCATTATGCCCTCCCTTTAAAAACAATAAAATGACACATGTCAAGCTTAAAATCCTTCTTACCCTTCTTATTTTTAAAACCATTTTTACTATAACCTAACCCTATATATATATATATATATATATATATCCAAGTTAAAAAATTTATGATTTCCTTTTTTTTTTTTTGTTGTTTTTTTTAATTTCAAGTAACATTTTTAAATTATTTTTTAAATAATAAACTAAGATTAACATTACCATGTGGAATCAATGATAAAAGTAGCGTTATACATGTAATAACAAACAACATTTTCGTGTAAGAAATTTAAGTTATTTTTAAGCTATGATGTGTCATTTTTTATACGTATTTGGAAAAAGCTAGAAAATCATCTAAATGGAACCATGCATGCCCGTGCCCCCCCCCCCACCCCACCCCACCCCTCCCCTATACCCCTGAAACAATCTAAACCAGTGAGATTCATACGTTGGATTTACTCATTCACATAATAGTTCATAAACTGGAAATTTCATTTACACATAGCGAAAACTTTGTTCAAACATCAACACAAGTCATTACAATCTAAAACATAAACATATTTGTCTAAAGAAGAATCATAACAGACTAGGATGTTAATCTCGGGAATATGTAGCCTTCGAGACAATGCCACTCCAGCCCCCGGCAGCTCCTATGAATGCATGCTAAAAGTCAGTTAAATCTGATATGCATGTTAAAAGTCGGTTAAATCTGAGTTAGATCTATACTTTAACAGTTAAAACTTTATTCAATTATGAAATTATTAATCTCTAAAGAGACTTTGTCTCTAACGAGCTTTATGTAAACTTTCTTTATCTCAGACATCGCCCAACTATACTTGATTATAACTTTTCTTTATCATCTATGAGGTTTGCATTAACAAACATGCTTGTACTCGTACAAGTTAGGCAAGACTCTATTACTGTACTTGCACTGGTACAAGGCTACTTTATCATACTCGCACTTAAGTAAGACTTTCTATATCGTTCTTACACTCGTGTAACTCTCTTATTGCTTGAAATGGTGGTTTCAAGACTTATGTTGCTTTTAAGGCTCCTATTCATTGTAACAAAACTCCTTTACCAAACTATGACTATGACAACTTTACTATTACACCCGACTGGCATTTAACTTTAGCAATGTAATACAAACAAAACAGTTGGCATAAATATCACATATGCACATAACAAAATCTCGAACATATACACACTCTCTTTATCAATTGTAACTTTATCTTTCTATTATAGGATATTTTCTTTATAAACATGCATATCATCCCAAAGCATAGAAGAAATGAGCAATAGAAACTAAACTGACACTTGCTAAGAAAAGGGTATTGAAGACTTCTAGCTAGGGTGTAGAACAGTCAACAATCTTAAATCGATCAGAAATCCGTGATAAACACATCTCAATCGTCTAAGAAGAAGATGGAAACACTCATGGAAGAAATTTTAACTTTCTCTCTCTAGAAATCTGTATTTCACTCTCTGGGTTTGAATGGAATCTATAGAAGTGAGGAGGGAAACGAGTGGCGGCTAGGGTTAAGGCTCCACTCCTCTCTTTCGCGGGTTGGCAACAATTGTCTCTCGATCTATAAACTTCAAAGGCGACACCCAAAAATAAAATAAACATCCGGATTTTGGGATGTTACACCCCCTAATGTCGGTCAAGACTAAGTCCTAAAGTGCTCGTCCCTTTTTCTACCTATAAATGAAAGCTTCTTCAAGTAGATTGCTATGCAACTTTGAGGAGAAAGATCTAACTATTTTATTTTGTGGCTAGTTTTCTTGTATCACTTATGTTAAAATGAAACTTGGTGTAAATTAATATTTTTAATTTAGTAAAATGGTTTGTTTATGATTTTAATGTTCTTGACTATGATCATTCTTTATAAATGTGAGTATTTTTTTGTTTGCTTGCTAGAGGTTATGACCTTGTGTATATTTTGAATAATACATGTTGAAAACCGTTGTTTAAACATTCATTCAAAGTTGTATCTCTTTATACAAATCTTTGATGCTACACTACAAATGGTGGATAATTGTTTTAACTCTTGGTGACTTAGGTCAGACATTCATACAAATCATTTGAGTTTTAAGCAAACCTTATGTTTTGTGTTGGTGTTTCTTCTAGGGTTGTGCTATACGTAACCCCCCCCCCCCCCCCGCTTTAATTGATTTTTACTTGTTACACCCCCTTCTCTAAGTTTTCAAATAAATATAATTCAAACCTTTTTTTACTCGTCTTTTTGTTAATTAGTCATTGTTGGTTAAAAGTTTTTTTTTTCAGGTGGGTATGAATAGCCTAACCCATTTTTATTTTATAGAAAAGTGTTTTTAAACTTAAAAAATGTTTTATAAAAATGATTATTCAAATGTGGTAAAATGGGGAAGGGTACGATAAGTAGGATATGGTACGACAAGTACAAAGGGGAGGGGTATACGTTTTATTTTATAGAAAATGTTTTTAAACTTAAAAGATTGGTTTTAGAAATGATAATTTTTCGAATGAGGTAAACTTACAAGTTTAAAAGTTATTTTTTAAAGGGGGGGGGGGTATGACAAGTAGGAGGGGGGATATCTATGACATAACCCGTTTTTATTTTATAGAAAGTTTTTTTAAATTAAAAAAAAACATTTTATAAATAATTATTATTCGAAGGGGTAAAATGAGGGGGGTACGACAAGAAGAAGGGGGTACGACAAGTAGGGGGAGGAGTATACGTTTTATTTTATAGAAAGTGTTTTTAAACTAAAAAGAACGGTTTTAAAAATAATGATTTTTCGAATGTGATAAAATAACAAGTTTAAAAGTTATTTTTTCAGAGAGGGTGTACGACAAATAGGAGTGTGGGGGTATGTATAGCCTAACCCTTCTTCTAACTTCTTGTCTTTAACATCAAATGACTCATAACTTGAGCATTGAACTGTTAGACCGTAAAGTTGAAGTTTCACACTGAAAGTTTGTCATAGAAGTGATGTCTTCATTCCGACCTTGAGGTGGCTAGCATGTCTTATCATTCTTGCTTTCCAATACATTGTAGGATTTGATAGCAATAGCTCGGTTTTTTTTTTCCATTTTATCACAAAAACATAAATTAGTTAGTTTGGTCTTCATTGCAGGATTCGAGTTTTTAAAAAAGTCATATGATTTGGTAACGTTAACGGGAGCCATCTCTACTTTTACATAATCTTGACTACACCATTCATCTATCTCTAATATATCATTTTACGGTCAAGTGAATTCGAGGCCATGTGATATCCCTTTTGAATTAGTTATTACTCGACCTCTTGTTTCAGTTTGTTGCATGCTTGTTTCGTTCTTTTCATTTTATTTTCATATACCATTTTTTATTTGACTAAATAATAACAAAAAAATGAGTATTGAGAGTTATTTGGTCAATCGGTTCGACAGTTACTTTTAACCAAGATTATACTATTATACGATATGTCATTTGTCTATTACGTGTAGTTTTATTAAATTGTTAATCATTTTACAAATTTTAAAACCGAATCTTATGTGAAAAAGTAACAAAAAAAATTTATGTACCCACACGACACATCATACTACTACCCCAAAAAAAATAATTAAAAAAAGGTCTGACGTGACCGGTTCATGTAAACGTGAATATTTTAGGCAGCAGCGGCGCCACACATTCACACGTCATAGCCATACAAGATTCCAAGTTTAAAATTTAAAGGAATATTAATGTTTACCAAAATATTAAGATATTATTTCTTATTTAGTGGATTGCAAATTTCTCGAACACCCACTATGATAAGCAAGTTTCCACGGCCTGTTGAGTACAATATGTCAATCATTGTATATCACCAAATGCTAATTTATTTAACCTAATATATAAATAAATGTTATTTAACTGTCAAACTCGGTATCAGAAACTCATGGGACTTAAACTCGTTATCAGAAACTCATGGGACTTTAAATCTACGGGATTTGAGGAAACACAATTTGTGTTAGGCATGTAACTTTCAAGGGGTTAAAGTACGAAAACTAGTGGAAGATGTATTTCAATTAGTATAATTTGTAAGATAGTTTTGTTAGCGAACTTAATAAGTTCGTCCTGTTCAGTAGTTTGTTAGTTTTTATTCTTTTGTCTATAAATAGTATCTTTGTAACATTATTCAAGTTATCAATGAAATCATTTCAGTTTTACCCCCAATCATTCTCTCTCATTTTATTTCTCTCGATTTTCATTTTCGCTTGTTTTAGCGATCTCGTTTATCATTCTCGCTTGTTTTAGCGATCATTCTCGATATCATAACATGGTATCAGAGCCTATATGCTCGATTATGTGATTTTCTTTCTTTTTCCGCACTCATTCTTCATTGTTTCATTTGTTTTCTCATTTTTTGTGTCAATTGGGGGTCGTATCATGTTTTGATCCGTTCAAAACATTCGTTTTATGTTTCTAATCATTCCTACGGTTGGATTTCTTCATATACTTTTCTGATTTTGAGTTATGGTGATTTCTTGATCGATTTCACGTTTTTCTATCCGTGCAGGCCAACTTGTCATTCATCAGGTTGTCTGTTAAGTTCGCTTGTTCCTTTCCTGTTCCAGCGAACTTAACAAGTTCGCTTCTTGGCGAACTTAGCAGGTTCGCTTCTTCCAATCTTCATTTTCTTTCTGATTTTGTCATGCCTGCTACTGTTGATCCCGCAGTTGTTCCTATGGATTCTTCTAATCCTTTGTTCTTACATTCATCTGATCATCCAAGTCTCTTACTTGTTTCTAAAACTTTTGACGGCTCTTCATTCGGATCTTGGAAACATGCCATGTTCATTGTCTTATCTGCTAAGAACAAACTTGGTTTTGTTGATGGGACTGTTGTCAGACCTACTCCCTCTCCTAATCTGGAGTTATGGAAAATATGCAATGATATGGTTATTTCTTGGATTTTGAACACTTTGTCTAGTGATATCAGTGAGAGCGTTTTGTATGTTAAGACTGCTCGTCAACTCTGGAAAGAGTTAACTGACCGGTATGGACAGAGTAATGGGGCCAAGTATTATCAATTGCAGAAGTCTCTTTCTGCTATTTCTCAAGGGAATGATGATGTTGCTATGTATTTTACCAAAATCAAAGTTGTTTGGGATGAGCTTAATGCAATCGAGCCTATTCCTCCCTGCACATGTGGTACTTCCTAACTTATAGCTAAGCACGAAACAGATCAACGTTTGATGCAATTTCTGATGGGTCTTAACCCTTGTTATGACATGATTCGTGGGAATATTATTATGATGAAGCCTCTTCCCTCAATCAATGAAGCTTATGCTTTTCTCATTCAAGATGAGAAACAGAGGGAGCTTCATTCATCGGCTCAGTTTATTCCTTAGAATGCTTCTATTAATACTTCTGTGCAAGTACCAAAGAATTACAGTGCTCAGAAAGGTTTTGTTTGTTCTCATTGCAAAAAGCCAGGACATGATGCCAGCAAATGTTATCGTTTAATTGGGTTTCCTAAAGATTTCAAATTTACTAGACCCAAAGTTGCTGCTAATGTTGTTTCTGATGTTGGGGTTACTGTTCCTACTTCCGGTGCTCCTAATGCTCTTTCTTCTGAACAGTACAACAATCTGTTGCAACTTCTTCAGCGGAATTCTGGGGTTCAAAGTGGTGTTCCTAATGTTCAACCACTCAGTTTTGCAAATTTTGCAGATATTATTGCTTGCAATTCGACTACGGTCGATACTACTTGGATCATTGATACCGGTGCAAGTAATCATATGTGCTTTGATTTCAATTTACTTTCTGAAGTTCAATTGCTTAATTCATCCGTTTATGTTCTTCTTCCAAACGGGCATGTCTTAACTGTTACGCAGGTCGGAACAGTTAATCTTACCAAGACGTTTTCTATCTCTAATGTCTTCTTTGTGCCGTTCAAGCACAACCTCTTATCTGTTCCCAAACTTTGTAGGGATACAAAGGGTCTTGTTCAGTTTTCTGAAACTACTTGTTTCTTGCAGCCCCTCGCTGAGTAGTCCGTTAGTCCTGGGAGATATTGTCAACGGCCTTTATATTTTGAATCCAAATAAATTTTTCTCTGTTACAGTTGATTTTTCTCTCACTATAATTATGTTGTTTCTTTGAAACTTTGGCATACTCGTCTTGGTCATTTACCTTTGTACAAAATTAAGCAATTGAATGTCTTTACTGGTGCACATGATTGTTCAATTGATGATTGTTCTGTTTGTCCTAAGGCTAGACATCATAAACTGCCTTTTGCATCTAGTAGTATATCCAGTTCTCAAATGTTTGATCTTATTCATATTGATACATGGGGACCGTATCGATCTACTACATTTGATGGATATAAATATTTTCTCACCATTGTTGATGATTTTACTAGAACTACTTGGACTCATCTTTTAACAACTAAAGGAAATGCCTTTCCTATTCTTCAAGGGTTCATTGAAATGGTTGAGACTCAGTTTAGTATCAAAGTGAAGCGTGTTCGATCTGATAATGCTTTTGAACTTGGTTCGGGTATTCATCATGCCGAGTATTTTAAAAAAAGGTGAATTATTCATCAGACTACTTGTCCTGGGGTTGCTCAACAGAATGGGGTGGTGGAACGTAAACATAAGCATCTTCTCGAAACTGCTCGTGCTCTTATGTTTCAATCCAAGTTACCAATAACTTTTTGGGGTGAATGCGTTCTCACTGCTACTCATTTGACTAATATTTTCCCCACATAGGGTTCTTAAGGGAAAATCTCCTTCTGAGATGCTCTTTGGTAAAGCTCCTTCATACACCCACCTTCGCACTTTTGGGTGCTTGTGTTATGCTTCTACTTCTACACCCGGGCGAGATAAATTTCAGCCTAGAGCTCAAGCTTGTATTTTTATTGGTTATCCCTTTGGAAAGAAAGGTTACAAGCTTTATAATCTTGACACTCGACAAGTTCTTGTTTATCGGGATGTGACTTTTCTTAAGCACATTTTCCCTTCTTTACACTCTTCGGACCCTTCTTATTTGTTCCCTTCTCTAAATGATCTGTTTGAGGAGACAGATCCAGCTGCTGTTTCTTCATCTTTTTCATCTACTCCTGAAGTTGATTTCACTCCTCCTCCTGTTTCTCTTGTTCCTCCTAGTCCACCTCCGGAGCCCAGGAGATCTACTCGTTCTTCTGTTCCTCCTTCTCATCTGCAGGATTATGTTTGTAATTCTGCTTCTTCTGTCGATTTGTCTTGTTTTCATACTTTGTCGAGTGCTTGCCAAGCTTCTCATTTTGTTAATCTTGCTGATCTTTCTCCTGATTCCCAGCAGCTCCTTTTAAATCTTGATTCTGTTCAAGAACCTTCTTCTTATCAGGAGGCTGTTAACCATCCTGCTTGGCAAGAGGCTATGACTAAGGAGTTTAATGCTTTGGAAAGTAATCAAACTTGGGAGGTTATGTATTTACCTAAAGGTAAAAAGGCTATTAAGTGCAAATGGGTGTATAAAGTCAAGTATAATGCTGATGGTACTTTTGAACGTTGCAAAGCTCATTTGGTTGTTCGTGGTGATACTCAGAAAGCAGGAATTGATTCTAATGAGACTTTTTCTCCTGTCATTAAGATGACTACTATTCGTAGTCTCATTGTTATTGCCACTAAATGATAATGGGGTTTTTATAAATTGGATGTCAATAATGCCTTTTTACATGGGGATCTTGACGAAGACATATATATGCTTCCTCTTCCTGGAATGCCTTTATCCTCTCCTGATCATGTACTTAAGCTCAAAAAGTCTCTTTACGGTTTGAAGCAAGCTTCAAGGCAGTGGTATGGAAAGCTTTCTGATGCTCTTAAGACCAAAGGTTATATGCGGTCTCCCAATGATTATTCTTTATTCTCTAAGACGATGGGGGATTTTGTTGTTCATGTCGCTGTCTATGTTGATGACATTCTTCTTACTGGTAATAATGATCAAGAGATATCTGCTTTGAAGGCTTTCTTACATTCCACTTTCTAGATCAAGGATCTTGGCACTCTCAACTACTTTCTGGGCATTGAGGTTCTCAAATATCCCTCTAGTCTTATAATGACTCAACGCAAATTTGCGAAGGATTTGCTGACTGAGTTTCCTATCGACGATGTTTCTTCTTTTTCGACTCCTTTGCCTTTACATTTACAACTCAAGCTCAACGAAGGTCAAGTTCTTGATTATCATTTGGCCTATCGTCGACTTGTTGGTAAACTCAATTATCTCACTCATACTCGGCCTGATCTTGCTTTTGCGGTTCAGTTTCTTAGCCAGTTTATGAGTGATCCGCGTGTTCCTCATTGGGATGTTGCGTGGCATATTCTTCGGTATGTCAAACGCACTTGTTCTCAAGGGTTGTTCTTTAATGATGATCCCGATATGTCTTTGTCTGCTTATTGTGATTCTGATTTAGCAGCTTGTCCTAATACTCGGCGTCCTTTCAGTGGCTATTTCATTTCTCTTGGGGGCAGTCCTATTTCTTAGAAATCCAAGAAGCAAGCTACTGTTTCTCTTAGTTCTACTGAAGCTGAATATCGTTCTCTTCGCCGTGTCACACAGGAACTTGCATGGTTGACTCGCTTGTTTGTGGAGTTTCGGCTTGATAATCTTACTCTTGTTCCTCTCAAATGTGACAGTCGGGCGGCTATTCATATTGCTAAGAATCTAGTTTTTCATGAGCAAACTAAACATATCGAGTTGGATTGTCATTTTGTCCGTGAGAAGCTTCAAGCATGTTTGGTTCTGCTTTCTCACACACGGACTTCTAATCAACTTGCAGATTTATTCACAAAGAGTTTGGCTGGTCAACCGCATTCAGATATCATTTCCAAGTTGGGGTTGTATACACCTCCAACTTGGGGGGGTGTTAGCGAACTTAGTATAGGGGCGAACTTGTTCAGTAGTTTGTTAGCTTTTATTCTTTTGTCTATAAATAGTTTCTTTGTAACATTATTCAAGTTATCAATGAAATCATTTCAGTTTTACCCCCAATCATTCTCTCTCATTTTCTTTCTCTCGATTTTTATTTTCTCTTGTTTTAGCGATCTCGTTTATCATTCTCGCTTGTTTTAGCGATCATTATCGATATCGTAACATGTTTGTCGTTTAAATTTTGATTTTAATGCACCAACAATTAATGGGCGTCCAATGTGGTTATTAATTACCAATAGAGGATCGAATGAAGTCAAAACTAAAGACGGGGATGAGAGGTGATGTCGATAGCATTCGTCCATAGTGGTATCCGTCTATATGAACAAGGGAGAAAGAACTTGCTTGACCCGGACCACCGTATATGTTACCCTTTTTTAGAATTAAAAAGACAATTTAAAATGACAAAGAAAAGAAAAATTATGTATTAATTATTAAACATTGGTTCTTAGAAAAATTAAAATTTGTTACTTTACAATTTCAAAGATTATTCCAAATTATCATAAAATTTATTGAATTTAAAAAATATACTAATTATTCATAAGTATTATAATTTTTATAACAATTTAATTTAAACTCGTTTTACTTTTTTTGAATAAGCCTTTAATAACATTTTTATATCAAATTAATTAACAACCTTTTTAACAATTTTAATAATTACTGATCGAATATCACATCTATCACAATAATCAAATGGGGAATATCTATTTTGGTCGATTTAAGTCTTGTTTGTGAAAGTGAAGTGAAAACTTCTCACCGCGTCGTGATATGATCTTGTGCTATATCGTGATTGGTTTATGAAAATTTTATAGTTATGCGTGTCTCCAAAAAAAAACATATAAACAGGAAATAACTCTAAGAACAGACTGCCAAGCAATTATTAGTTTTATAATAAAACTAACAGTAACAAAGCATCTAGGGTTAGGTGGTTAAAATTTACAGACATTATAACAGGAACAGGAGTCAAAATCAATATTGAACATACTAAGGGAAAGCATTATATATAGACCGATACTAACCCTAACCCTAAATGCTTAAACCTGATAAGCTTAACCTTAAAACACAATTAATTCTTCTTTCTCTACATCATCTTTTAATGAGATAAATTATCTCTTTATCCCCCAATGAAAACAAATTGTTATAAACGTGTTGTTTTTTATTATACTATCTTTCAGGAGAAGTAGAAGAGGCATTGATGGTGCATGCGTGTACGTGGTTGTGTTCGTGCGTTGCTATTTTGTTTGATTAGGTCTCTACGGTACACCATCTGGCTGGCTGCCGACATTGACCCATTTTCGGTGGATCCCTTTTGATTTTATATAGATTTGCTTCTTGGCCCCTACCAAAACTTGTGTATTAAATATTCACCACTACTATTATATTGTTACGTCTGACGTACATCATGGAAATTTCTTATTTTCTTTTTTTAATTTTTAACATGAATTGAATGATTCCAAGCTTGAAATATAAGTGAATAATTTAATCATAATGTACGTGACCACTAGACGAGATAAAACTATTAAATTTGAGCACAACCCACCTCAGGGTTGCTAACCGTTTTAAGACCTAAAACAGATTATAAAATTGAGGTCGTTTTCGTAAAACAAAATGTTTTTGATTTATGATTTTAACGTATGGGAATATGATGACGCACACGATTTCTAAATACAATCACACATATTTTACTGAAAAGAAACTCTTCCTAGTGGGTTCATTATTTATTTATTTATTTATTTATTTTGTCAAAATTTGAAATTTAAAGAAGTTAAACCTAAAGTTGGGCCCTTAAATATAGATGTCCCATGTTTAAGCTTAATTTTTTTGTACAGTCGAACCGTCATGCATCACCTGCTAGTTTCCGACAAATTAGCTGTTAGTCATGTAAACTAATTTACGACAAATTATTGAGATTGGTGGAGTTGCTCCGGCACATGAGAAAAGAATCAAAGAAACTGGGTTATCTACCAGCATACCTAGTTCTAGATCATTAATTTAGAACTTAGTGTGATTTGGTTTGCAATGGGTTAAGAAATAGGTATAGAGTTGTATGAAATAAGAGGACAGAAATCGTGAAATTAATGTTATTTATAAATAATAAACGAGAGAGAGGAAGAGCAAGACGATGTCAATATATATTTTTTATTATAATTCTCTAAACAAACTATACATTACAAAATAGATTAAAGGAAATGTGAGTTTACAATATAACACTTTCGTTCAGCTCATGATTTTAACTTTTTTCACCCCTATACAATATATACTATACATTTTTAATATGTTTTCTTTTACTAACTTGCATTCGTTAACTTTTTATTAAAAAAAAGTGTACGGCTGTTTTTATTTATTATTTTTTGTCAAACCGGAGTTATATTCAAAATCGACTTTTGTTTGTTACCGTAGCCTATATCGAGAGTTATTGCGGTTGTGGTACTCTGATGAGTAACGTATCCTCTAATTTCGTATATCAAGATTTAGTTTGACTTTTACTAAAAAGAAAATTCTTCCTTGTGGCTTCAATATTTATTTATTTAGTTTGTCAAAATTTGAAATTTCAAGATGTTAAACCTAAAGTTGAGGCCCTTAAATACAGATATCCCAAGTTTAAACTTATTTTTTTTCAAAGTCGAACCGCCCTACATCACCTACTAATTTGGGACAAATCATTGAGATTGGTGGATGTTGTTCTGACACATGTGAAAAGAATCAAAGAAACCGGGTTATCTACCGGCATACATTTTCATTGAACTGGTGGCCTAGTGGTAGAGGTAAAATCTTAAAACATCAAAGTTTGACTAGGTCACGAGTTCTACTTCCATTCCCATAAGATTAAAGAAAATTGGTTTTCAAAAAAAATCTACCAGCATACCTAGTTCTAGATCACTAATTTAGAAGTTAGTGTGATTTGGTATGCAATGGCTTAAGAAATAGGTATAGAGTTCTATGAAATAAGAGGACATAAATCAGGAAATTAATGTTATTTATAAATAATAAATGAGAGAGATGAAGAGCAGGACAATGTGAATGTATCATTTATTATTTACTAAGTTAGAAACCGGTGTATTAAATAAATTTAATATTATATACTTAACATTAAAGATTTTTATATTTTATATTTATGATATATTACATAGTTTTTTAATACAAATTCTAGAAACGTTATATGGTTATTTTTTTTTAATGTTATAAAATAAACAAAAGAATGTCGAATTTATAAAAACGGAGCGTGCAACTGTTTTTTTATTTATTATTTTTTGTCAAACCGGAGTTCTATTTAAAATCGAGTTTTGTTAGCTATCGTAGTCTATATCGATTGTTGTTTTCGTTGTTGTACTGTGACGAGTAACACATCCGGTAATTTCGGCCAGCTCATGCTTTTATTTTTTTTTTCATCGTTTTCACCCCTGACATTTTATATAATATACGCTTTTAAACTGTTCATTTTTCTATTAATTTTCTTTATTAACTTTCTTTCGTTAACTTTTTCAAAAAGCGAAGTGCGCGACTATTTTCATTTCACATCAACATTCCGATATAAATTTATTTAAAAATATAGTTGCATTTAGAATTGAGTTTTTTTTGCTATCGTACCCTATATCGAGTGTCGTTACCGTTGGTTACTTTGACGAACCGAACCTATTATGAATGAATTAGGCGAACTTACAATTTATTATTTTCATTTTCACCCTTGTACTATAAAATATATACATTCTTAACCCATTTAATTTTCTATTAATTTCGCTTTTCTTTATTAACCTGTGTTCATTAACTTAAAAAAAACGAAGTGCACGACTGTTGTTTTCGTCAAATTTCCGGTATAAAGTTATTGAAAACGGACTTATTTTCAAAATCGAGTTTTTTTCCTGCTATCGTAGCCAATGAGGGTGCCCTTACTGATGTGACACTGTGACACACCGAACCTATTATAAGTGAATTAGACGATCGGACACTCGTCGCGAAGCGCTGGTATTCAACTCATTTATTATAAAGAAAACATAACGAGCAATTTATATGTATGTATGTATGTATGTGAAAGGACCCAAACCGGGTTCCTCTCATAGTTGGCAAACATAGTTCTTAAACATTGAATAACATAGAAAATCAACAACAAAAGTCTTTACAAAATTCTGAAAAAATTAAAACTTTCATTGTCTTGAACACAATTTTAAGTAATGGGGATGTCAGTCTTGCCAGCAGCAGCCATCTAGCCATCTTCTCCTAAGTCCTCGCGGCTTCATATCTTATTCATTTCTTTGCTACCTGATGTGCATACTAAAATAGTCAACTAAAGCTAGTGAGTTCAAGTTTATAACATTTAGCATAAATCATTTCTTTCTTATGTTAATCATATAAAGCTTCTTTAGTGAAAAACATACTATAACTTACTAAGTATAAAAATCACAATACAACATGTAGATAAATACTTAGTTATTTTGTGTTCTGTTAATTCATACATTATGACTACAATCTTTTTCTTTCTTTTTCTGGTGTCCAACAATGACTTCTTTCTTTCTCAGCAAGTATTGTTCCCTAAGGCTCACCGTCCAAAGGCCGATACTCACAATTGTGTCCACAAGGGACTTCTCAGGTAACCGTCGTCATCGGAGTAACCGTCCTTACCCATTTCTACCAGTTGTACAACATCCTCGTTACAGTGGCCTGTCGAGCATTGACCCGATTGTTCTCATGGTATGTCATGGTCTCGGTCCATGACGTAACATCGGCTTCGGGTTACACTAGCCTCAAGGACCATACTACTACTTCAAGACTTGCTACTATGCTTAAGGTAGCACTAGACTCTAGGACTACGCTACTACTCCAAGTCTTTTCTTTTCTAGTTCTCATACTCTAACAGATTAGATAATGTATTTAACTTTTTCTTCCTCTCTTTGTTTAGAAAACATATTGTTAAATAAACTATTCTCTTATCTTTTGTTTATAAAATAATTAGTTAAATAAACCATTCTCTTTTCTCCTCTTTCGTTTATAAAACATTTTGTTAAATAAACCGTATACTTATCTTATCTTTCGTTTATAAAACATCTAGTTAAATAGACCTTTCTTATCTTTCTTTCTAGTAAACTTTCAGTTAAACAATCGTTATCTTTCTTTCTTACAAAACGTTCATCTACATAAACCATTATTGTTCTTATCTTTCTTTGCAAACGTTTAAGTAATAAAATTCATTTATTATAAACGTCTAATTCTTGAGTATGCACACCACCCTAAAACAGTAAAATAGGGATTCGTGAAGTCACCTGGATTTTTGGTCTATTGCGGAAACTAAAAACTTTGGGCTACTGTTAATACCAATCTGCACATAAATCAAAGTACAATTTTCTATTATTTCATGCAAGAGTCGGCAATTTTGTGGGTATCGTTGAAAGTGTCGGCAAGGAGAGTCGCTAGCGACACTCGAGTGTTGGCTAGGAGAGTATCTAGTCACACTCATGAGTGTCGCGTGAACTTGCGTTCAGGACTTTGTGTCTTGTAATGGGTTGATACTTAGCGTTTTTCTTAGAGGGTCGATTCTTAGATGGTCAACTCTCAGATAGTCGACATTCTGACAGTCGACTCTGACAGTCAACTCTGACAATCGTCGCTGACAGTCAACTCTGACAGTCGGCTCTGACAATTGACTCTCTTTTTCTTCCTCGCTGAGAGTTGCCACTTGTAGGTGGCCAACTCTCGAGAGTCGGCTCAAGAACATTGAGCATTTGCAGGTCTGGTTTTCGATCCAAAACCTTAACTTTTTACTTTAAAAATGTTTATCTAGTTTCCATGAATTTTGATCTGAGCTTAGATTCACTTTTCAAACATAAAAATCCAATCTTTATGTGAAAAAGTCCCATAAACACTAAAAACCCAATTCTCTAAAAAAACGTAGATCTAAGGTTGATTTGTACCTCAAAAGGTTGTGGTTGCTTTGTGAAACTTGATCCAAATCACTGGAGACACGTTTTGAGACTGATCTTGCGTCGGTCCAAAATTTCTTGAAGCTTTCTCTCTCTATAACTCTCTCTCTCTCTCTAGTGTTTTAAGTTGGAGAAGATCATGGAGCAATGAGGAAGATGAGTGGATTCCTCCTATATTTATACATGGGCTATATCGACCCACTGGAGCCGAGCCTAAGCCCGCTCCCTACTTTTCATTAAACCCCCGCTTAATTTCCGATCTCGTTATTATTATTCGTTTTATTATTTCAGGATGTTTCAGTATGTATGTAGGAGTTGGCGTATCCTTTCGGCTTAGTGCGACAGCTACCATGTTCGCCTTTCCCGGGTGGTATAAGATTTCACAATCATAGTCTTTTAAAAGTTTGATGTGTCGCAAAACACGTCTCGTAGTCGATTTCAATTGTTTATAGCTTCTACTTAGTAATGTTATATTTTGTAGGTGTTCGTAAGTAATTGGAGCTTAAACAAGCAAGAACTGTGAAGGCATGAACACACGAGGCAAAAACGTAGAAATGGGAAAACCTTCTAAGAATGTGACTTTTTGGCGCCACGCGAAATTGTGGGGGTCTTACTTTCATGGCACGCCAAGACCTGGCTTCCAGGAAAAGTGCTCGACTAACTTGTCTTTAGCGACACGCGAAAGATTGGTCATTTGGGCTTAGCGACACGAAAACACGCAGATACGGGGTTTTTAACCTAATTTGACTATTTAAAATGTTGGAGGCCATTCGAGGGTTGATTATCGAGTTCCAGGCGTCAAGTTTGACGCTTTTGGGCGATTTTAGAGTGGAGAAACCATAGAGGATCAAGAATTGAAGCTATTGGAGCGTGGGTCAATTGGATAACACCTATTCGGTTTATGTTCTTCATCTTTTATCCTGTGATCAGTCTATCTTACATCATGGTTATGAACTTTGTGACTTGTTTTACTATTTTGATTATGATTGTTGGCTAGATTCTATAGCTACCTAGGTTTTGATGGTTACTTTGTGAATGTTTGGATTGTATTCGATTTTTGGTTATTGTTGATGGATTAATACTTAGAAAAGAATCTTTTGATAATCGATTGATGTTTATGCATGCTTAGATCAGATTTATATTTTGTTTTGAATTCCATATGTTACCTGTAAATGTCTTTCAGTTAGGGTTTCATATTAGATTATCGACTTCGTGTTATAATTAGTTTATGGTTTGTTGAATTCACAATCCATAGGAATAGGAATCGTTTATCTGCTTGATCCTAGTGTTCTTCCAATCTATATAGCTGAAAGGTGATAGATAGTCAAGTTTTCTTTGGTATTAGGTGTCCAGGTGTAAAGGCTCTGAAAGGAGATTTCCCCTAGGGTTCTTAGTATCTTTGCGATTCCGTGTCAATTCTAGTGTTCTTAGATTACCCCTTGCTTTCCTGAATGTATTGAGACGGTGAAACTAAAAGGTAATCTGTCTTTTGGGTACTTTAGTATTGTTAGAGAGACTGAAATGTAATCCAACCAACTGTTGGATATATGATATCCGATCGTCAATTAAGTCAATGTTACTATTAAGGTACAATCCAAAGAGTTACACCTTAGGCAACGAACAAATATAAAATATTTAATTATTAAATATTATTCACGAAAGATGAAAATAATAAAAGGTGGATAAATATTTAGAGAAATATTTATCAGAGATTGAGATAATAAATTATCTGATTAATTATTTACAGGGAATAAATGTTTAATCAGTTAAACATTTAAAGATTATATTTTTACTAATTATATTATGATTAGTAAATATAAGGGTTATAATAATTAGAGGTTAATTGTTACTAGGGTATTAACTGTTAATACCATAGGGTATCAGTGTGTAAATATAATGGTTATAAATATATCATTATAATCAAAACCCTAACATAATCCCCATTACCACCAAATCAGCGCCCCCCCCCCTCTCCCTTGGTTCGGCCGACGCCACCACACCACCGTGCGCCGCCGCCGTGAAGCAGCCTCCAGCGTCGCGTGCCACCTTTGTAGCCGAGTTCCCCTTTGCGCAACCGTGTGACGTTTGTTATAGGTTTTTCGTATAAGTGTCAACTAGCGTGACGTTCGTTGAACTGGGATGTTACAGATCTGGTTATTGTCAATGTATAAATTTCAACATCTATGGTTGATTATTTAATGTTGTTTATATGAGTGTAATCAGATCACTAAAAGGAATCCTGATCTGATCTGGTAATGGTATTACTAAATCGCTTCCGCTAAATATATTAAATAATTATTATTTTTAAAGTTAAAACTGATACCATGATGTCACACCTCGCCGAAGGCGGAAACACGGAGTGGGACCGATATATCGCATTGAACACAAGTACAAGAGAAACTAAAAGGAAAATTATGCATTACATTGAACCATACTACATGCCTCTATCGAAAGTACAAATATACAGAAAATTCCGAATCAATACAAAGGGTCTAAAATGCCCAACTACAACCAAAAGTACATAATAATAACTCTTCCCAAAAGCAAGTCGTTTAAAGTTCGTTATCCCCATAACTGTTTACCTGAAAAACATGTTTCGAAAACGGGTCAACTATAAAAATAGTTGGTGAGCACGCAGGTTTTGCGACTCTATAAAAAGTAAGTAAATAAATTTTAAAACGTAATAGTAACCATCCGCAGATGATCAAGTACACGTGTTGAGATATAATTACCCTGAGCCACAATCAAAACCGTCAGACTAGTTGTTGCCCCTGTATCCAGGTGTCGAATGTGAACACCTACTATGGCTAAACATGCGCCCAAATGACCCTACAAGTCTGGTTGGCGCGACCAACCCTGGGCGGGGGTGTCAACCCAAATAGTACTATTCATAATTCCCACCGGCTATCCAAGCTAATTGATGGCGTTAAAGTAGGGACTTAATACATCCATAATTAACCCAGGTAACCCTGATCCCAAGTAACAACGTGTAGAGTGAAACAGCTTTTTCCCCCGTAAAACAGTAAAAATTGAAAAGTGGGGTCGCGAAACTCACCTGAACAACGTCGGTGATAAGTGTGACATAGTTAACAAAAACCGCAAAGTACGGTTAACATCCAAATTCTATCAAAGGCCAGCAACCAAATGCAAGCAAAGTGTGGCTAGCAACTCAGTGCTACCAAGGTACGGCTAAATCCGCAAGAATCGCAAAAACAGGTGTCCTAACCGAGTCCTACTAACCAAGTAGACACGAAAAAAAATAGCATTTAGGACGCCTAAAGTATAAAACTGAGTGTACTACTCAAAAGTGGCTATGTAGTCGGTTGCATACCCAAAACCCGTGCACACACGTACGAACCGCTCAAAAGTTGTAAAACCGGCTTTTATATAAATTCGTGACTTTGAAACCTTAAGTTTTAGATTTTATTAATGAATATCAGTAGTTATAATATCATATATGATAAAATCTAAAGTCACAGTTTGGTTTGATCAGAAACGCGATTATGCGCGTAAAGTAAGGTTTACGGTTTAAAAATCCGATTCTATTATAAGTTTCAAGTCCTAATGTTGTCCAGAAATATATGATCCCAAATTCAATCGTTAAAACTTCATAAATACCAAAAACCTACTTAGACAACTCCAATTTATATAAATTTTGGACAGCAGTCATGTTTTATCATTAACTAATTACTGACCAAATTCCAGATTTTTCCAAAACTCAGAGGTATTTTTCCTAATTTTCATGTATTAAACTTGTAGAAATTTTAATAAATAATCTATAAATAGTTTAGTTACCAAAATTTCCAGATCTTACTTTTTATATAAATACTACTTTTTAAAAATAAATTTGGAAGCTAAATCAAAAGTTTACAAAAATCCATAAAAAAAACAATTGTTGTATAAAAATAAATATATTAGTTACACATGAACCGGAATTGGGTTTATAACCTAATAACCACTCAAAATATCAAATATCTCAATACTAAATATTTTCGGGTTCAATTCACAACCAATGACTCATAAAACTATTCTAACATAAAATTAAATCTTAACGTGTAAAGTTTATACCTTTCGTATAAATGGTTCGCGTACGCGGAACCTCCCGTATCACATGCAATACGAACCAAAAACACCATTAGGATCGTTTTTATCTCCAGAGCATTCCCACATGCTCAAAATTGACATGCAATGCCATTTCGATGGCCATGCAACCCGATCAATTTCCTGTTTCGGTCTTATAAACTGTTACAATCTGTTCGTATTCAAAAATATAGTTCCCAACATCTGATGGGAATTTCCTACGATGAAAACATTCATATTTGTGCTAAGAAACTACTGTCCAAATATCGTCACGATCCAACGGTCGGATCTCCTGGGATCGACGATTCTTTGAGACCCAGTTTTTCAAATCCGAAAATCCGATCAGTCACATTCGAGGGTATGAAAAGCATACCTAGATAGCTCTGATCAACAATTCCTCTGGTAGGGTTTTGCGTCTATGTGTTGACAAGATCATATCCAAAATTCATGCATTTCTAACGGTCGGATTTCAGGGGATCGTCCGATCTTTAAGACTGCGCATGCATAAAACTTTCTGGACAGAATTTAAAAACTCTTTTAACGAATTTAAGCAAGGATTTAGACAAATCTGAGCTTACCATTGCGTTCGTAGTGTCGAGAAAAGGTTCTAGGGGAAAAACGGGCCTCGGCCACCGCGTCGGACCACCGTTGACCGCCACGCACCACCGTCGGACCACCACTATTTCGCCGGAATCCTCTCCAGCCCTCTCCACTCTCTCTCTCTCTCTAACTTTTGCTGAATTTTTGCAAAATGAGAAAGTGGGTGAAGATGAGGTATTTATAGCCCCTGTGGTCTCCGATCGCGTGTCAGTTTTTCGCTTAAACGAACCCGATAAAAATAGTGGCGTTATTTTACCCAAAAATAACTCGTTAGAATTTAATATTTTCTCTCGAGTCCTTGCGTCTTGTAAATATATATCCTTTCGGATTTAAATTAAATTTTACGAAACTGCTCGACTCAGGTGTTAACACGTATAGACCTGAACTTGATCAACTTTTTGACATTATAACACCAAAATAAATATTGTTATTATCTTCCGTTCACTAACGAGTTCCTTTCGTACAAAAGTATATTTCAACATAATAATAATAGTATTATTATACGAACTCGTCGAACACAGGTGTTGACCGTAAAAGTCACGGTTATCACATTCTCCCTCAGTTAACAGAATTTCGTCCCGAAATTCAACTGGTATAATAGTTGACAAGTTCTTTTTCGTAACTTGATTCATGTATGATCATCAAGGGAAATCTAGTTTTCTAGATATAGCATGGAGATTTGACAAATCAAGATGTAAGAATAACCGAGAGTAGGTTACATCTAGTTAGGCTCAAAAGCAAATTGAATAATAATGAGAGAAAAATCCTTCTAATTCCAAAGAATCTATAGATCATTGATTTACTGAATCAGTTAAACGGTACACTGTTGATGTTATTCGGAAGATTAAGAAATCCGCTAAAGGATTGATCTACACAGGTATACAAAGTTGGTACAAATCTAGAATGATGTTATGTTACAAAATCCCGGTGATTTAGTATCCTTTTATAAGCAAGGAAAAGTATCATTTTGTTTGTTTCCATTAACGAATACTATTATAAATAGTAACCATGAAAATTTAACAGGGGAGTTGCTATTAAGGTTCAAAGAATCGGTAGAATCACCACGACTCATTGAAATAAAAATGCGTCACAGCGATAACAAATACTAGGTTATGAAGGATGATCATATCATGTACTTAGAATACAGATAGATAACACCTCGTTAAAATGAAACTTTTGTCAATACGAACTTCCTTAGGTGGTATAATTACGGATTCGTCGGCTAAACACCTTTTGAGACTCGATATACGATAAGCATCATATATACTATTAAGCTCCTGAGGTAGTTTCAGTTTGTACACAACAAGACTAATCAAATGATTATTACCAACCTCAACACAACAAAATGGTCATCAACCTTTGTGTCAAAACAGAGCTTCTAATGGCGCTCATTTAATGCTAGTGTGATAACTGTTAGAGTAAGGAAATTTGACCAAAGGTAAAAGAGTATCCAAATTACCATCAAATTCTATCACACAAGCCCTGAGCATATCCTCCAAGGTATGAATAATTCGTTCACTTAGACCGTCAGTTTGAGGATAGTAAGCGCTGCTCATATCTAAGCGCGTTCTCAAAGCTTTCTGTAGTGTCTGCCAGAAATGGGATGTAAAGAGACTATCCGTATCGAAGATAAAGGAAACAGGCACTCCATGCTTGTTATAATTTCACTACTATACAATCGAGCTAGCTTTTCTATCTAGAACTCCTCTCGGATAAGTAGGAAATGTGTAGAGCTCGTTAATTGGTTAACAATGTCCCAAAATGAATCATAGCCGCCAAATGTTCTAGGCAGGCCTAATAATGAAATCTATTGAAATTTGTTCCCACATCCCTTTGTGGAATCTCAGGTTGTTGTATGTACTTAATGTTAGTAATAGTAATTACTCATAATGGTCAGTACGTTGTTTCGTTATAAGGAAACACAACATGGTTGGTGTGTATACAACATAACCGTATAAGTAAATACAAGGGAATTTTGAAAATCACCATAACAAAAGGACGAGATTCACACTTCTTGTACTAGAATTGAAGAGTGATGATTAGTCATTAGAGAGTGAATTAATAACGAGTAATCCGAGCTTAAAGGTTTACAAAGCAAGTATATAATGAGTACCAATATGAGTGTACCAAACTCGAGTCGTTAAACCGAAGATTAACAAACATAGAAGTTTATACTAGGATTCTGTCGAGATAAATTTGCTAAGAGTCAAATTTACTCAATCCTATGAAGTGTTATAGCAAATGAGTCATCATCATAAAATAGATGTCAGCGATGACCCGGTGCTATGTAATCTAACCACAAAGCATTAGGATTCGGTACTAACTCGCGTGTTAGTCTCGATATAATATAACCATGTTTGATGATTTTCAACTAAAGGTTGGTATACATATTGTCGAAAGTTAGCAATGGGCTATATGATAATCGAGTCACCACAAGATCTAGATAGAGAAAGTGACTAAAGATCTAATCAAGTAGATTAGTTAAAAGACTAGGTGCAAGTTCGATAGTTGGACATTGAATTGACTACCACCAGAAGTCGAATTTGGTTAACGGTCAAAAATGGAATTCTGAAATTTTAACAAAAAGTCCATATTAAAAGATGGTCTACTCCTCACATCGAGTCGACCAAATTTGATAGGATAACATTAGACGTCTGCATCTTTCTTGATGTGTATTGAAATGATTCGAAAATAATCCGCTATTCAGCTAGATGAGGAAATAAACAGTCACATTGTGGAAATAATCTCATAAAAATAGTGTCCCCCGAAAATGATTATGAGCTTGATAACCCACAAAATGGGTAGACTTTGTTATAATATCATTGTCAATTTAGCCTGGGGTTTGATTCTCATAAAGTAGACGTCAAAAAAAATAGGAGAGGATCAAGTAAATCTTCAGGAATTTGCCAAATGTGAGGACGTCATGCTCATAGGTCCCTTAAAGATAATGCAATCCCAAGCAGATGTTCAAGAGAGCAGAGTAAACTATGATTCGTCCCTTGTTCCTCTTCGTGGTAGCGTACAACTTTAATTGCTTAAGAATTGTAGAACATAGAAATAAATTCAAAATTGACATCCTATGATTTTAGGACACATATTTCAAATGATAAGGTTTTCAAGTCCTCGCTTTCCATTAAAGTCGGTGAAAATGGAACATAAGATTTCAGAGTTTGTCCTTAGATCTCGCGTTGAAGATGGTCGAATTGATTATCTGCCAACAACTGTAGTACATTATGCCTGCAACTTTCTTGGCGTTCGAACAGTGTTGCTATGACTTACCATTTAGTATTTCACTAATATCGGTTATAGCCTTAAAATCCTTTGCATAAGGGTTTAAGCCATAAATTTGATAGAATGGGTGTTTGAATGTCATAGATTCGTATTCCTTCAGGGCATGTGTTAAGAAGTCGTTTCTTAACCGTATATGCTCTAAGACTTTCTAACTATAGGAGACGGAGAGTAAGGGGTGCATATACGTCTCTACCTAGTTGGAAATCAGAAAACCAATCAACAAAATGACCATTTGAGGGAGAGCAAGTACAAAAAGGATATGAGACTATCCTATTCGAATCTACAGGGATAGTGTACGCATAGTAACAAATTAGGATAATCACCATAAATAAACTTTGAATGATGACTAATAAAATTTTCGGTACACAAAGAATCATTCCAACATAAAGTTTCATTTTCTCCATCAAAATGGTATTCAATAAGACATCGAAGCATCAGGAGAAATCAAGATTTGCAAAACATACGTAGCAATGTTCACCAAAAAGGGCATTAGTTTCATACTAAGCCATAGCTATCTCAAAATGATTTTTTTTATAAATCCAACCAAAAGAATCCTGGGCACAAGCCGCTCAGTGATCATAGTAAGAATACAGATGATAGAAATAAACACGACAATGAACGTTGTAAAGATGGCTCCTCCTAAGTAACAAGTTTCTCAAGTTAGGTTCCACAATATGAGCGTCACGGTTAAGAGAATCAGGGATTGAGTGTACCAAATTACCATAGTGAGTGCAGAGCACTTGCAATGGAAATTTCAAGTAGGTGTAAGACTGAATTATTAAAAATATTTATCAGGAGTATACTGAGAATGACAAACACCGAAATGAGGATTTATACGAACGATCGTATAGAAATGTTATATTGTCTAAGAAAAAGAAGCTTATGTTTCTTTAAGGGATTTCTCCATCATATTGTTACTCCATCGATATTAGAGTGCATTTGGATTATAAGATAAAATACGAGATTATACCGAGACCTCCGATGATAGTCGTACACTTACTGCAAGTGTCGAGCGTTGTAAAGTCCCATACTGAATTTACGTGGCCAGTAAAATCTCAAGGGATATGATTTAGCAAGTAAAATAGATGAGAGAAAATCTTCGTTGCTTAAGATTCAGTAAGGAGTTGATTAGATCAAATTCGAATTTCTCTTGTTCCTTCAGAACTGCGAGAACGTTACATGAAGATCTATTAAGGGAGTCAGAAGTGTCGAGGTCTGATTCACGCTAGACCGAGAGTCGTCACATGCGTTGATAAACATATAACAAAATTGAAATGAGAGAATCTTTAGCTGGATCTCAAATGTGAAGCAATACTTAACAAATAATTGCCAAATTCGGTCCAAATACCGAGGTTAAATCAACTGAGAACAGATCTCTTCAGTGTCTCGGTCTTAATTTTTATGCAAAAGAAACCTTGATAAGAGTTTTGGATCCATTACGATTCAAAGATAAAAGAGACAATATAAATTCCCATGTCACCTGAGGTAACCTATCGCATCATTTGATGTATTCGGCTCAACCCTAAGGTTACGATAGTTTCGATCAATATTCGGATGACTGGGAATCGGGACTAGAAATACAGATTAATCATTAACATTAGCTCGGACATGAAGACTCACTAGAGTTCTCATGCACCGCAAATTATGATTACGTGTGCACCCGCAATGATAATTTACTTTACATGGTCCCTATAGTGTTTCCCCTATCCCAAGCTCTCAACTAAAAAAAAGAACTGGAATGTTCATTGGATCACGTCTTCGTGTTGCACTTTCACGTAAAAGTGTGGATGTTCTATCTGATTACTTTTAATTATTTGTACCAATACTCATGGATCTGCAGACTAAGGCTGTTGTTGGATGGAGGTAATGATAGAGGGGAACAACCAGCGTCCTCTAATAAAAGAAAAAGTGTGTGGTAGAAGTCAGGCAGTAATAATAGGGCAGAGATCCCCAAATCAGAGTCGAGCAAGTCATGCTACAAATTTGTACATATACGTGGATCCAATGATCCAACAAAATAAACAAAAAAAAAGTTTATGGGTCTCCTGACCCGTACAGTTCTCTCCCGTTTAGTCATGCTTCTCCACCTCGGGTTCCCTTTAGATCGAGCCATTATGGCTGACATATCTCATTGCAAAAGTTCTAGCCATCCAATCCAGCAGATCAGCAAAGCAAGTATATACCGCACAAAGTGAAAACAATAGATGTTAAATAAGAAAGTCGACTCCAGAACTGGATTAGATGCAGGTGCGGTGTAGGTACATGTACAGCTCAAGGTAACACCAAGACAGATAGAGGCGGATATAGATTACCGCAAAAGTAACCGGAATCATCAAAGAGTACGCGTAGTGCTGTGACGACGACATGATTATGACGAAGCAATGTGTCTTAGATAAGCAAGAGGCAGTATGCAATGCACATATAATTCCTACGGTTCAATGCAATAAACTTAGAGTTATAGTCTAGGTCTAGTCTCGGGCAAACCTAATTCTCTATAACCAGTGCTCTGATACCAAGTCTGTCACACCCCCACCAAGGTGGAAGTACGGGATGTAACCGGTATATCGCATTGAACACAAGTACAAGAGAAACTAAAAGGAAAATGGTGCATTACATTGAACCATACTACATGCCTCTATCGAAAGTACAAATATACGAAAAATTCCGAATCAATACAAAGGGTCTAAAATGCCCAACTACAACCAAAAGTACATAATAATAACTCTTCCCAAAAGCAAGTCGTTTAAAGTTCGTTATCCCCATAACTGTTTACCTGAAAAACATGTTTCGAAAACGGGTCAACTATAAAAATAGTTGGTGAGCACGCAGGTTTTGTGACTCTATAAAAAGTAAGTAAATAAATTTTAAAACGTAATAGTAACCATCCGCAGATGATCAAGTACACGTGTTGAGATATAATTACCCTGAGCCACAATCAAAACCGTCAGACTAGTTGTTGCCCCTGTATCCAGGTGTCGAATGTGAACACCTACTATGGCTAATTATGCGCCCAAATGACCCTACAAGTCTGGTTGGCGCGACCAACCCTGGGCGGGGGTGTCAACCCAAATAGTACTATTCATAATTCCCACCGGCTATCCAAGCTAATTGATGGCGTTAAAGTAGGGACTTAATACATCCATAAGTAAACCCAGGTAACCCTAATCCCAAGTAACAACGTGTAGAGTGAAACAGCTTTCCCCCCGTAAAACAGTAAAAATTGAAAAGTGGGGTCGCGAAACTCACCTGAACAACGTCGGTGATAAGTGTGACATAGTTAACAAAAACCGCAAAGTACGGTTAACATCCAAATTCTATCAAAGGCCAGCAACCAAATGCAAGCAAAGTGTGGCTAGCAACTCAGTGCTACCAAGGTACGGCTAAATCCGCAAGAATCGCAAAAACAGGTGTCCTAACCGAGTCCTACTAACCAAGTAGACACGAAAAAAAATAGCATTTAGGACGCCTAAAGTATAAAACTGAGTCTACTACTCAAAAGTGGCTATGTAGTCGGTTGCATACCCAAAACCCGTGCACACACGTACGAACCGCTCAAAAGTTGTAAAACCGGCTTTTATATAAATTCGTGACTTTGAAACCTTAAGTTTTAGATTTTATTAATGAATATCAGTAGTTATAATATCGTATATGATAAAATCTAAAGTCACAGTTTGGTTTGACCAAAAACGCGATTATGCGCGTAAAGTAAGGTTTACGGTTTAAAAATCCGATTCTATTATAAGTTTCAAGTCCTAATGTTGTCCAGAAATATATGATCCCAAATTCAATCGTTAAAACTTTATAAATACCAAAAACCTACTTAGACAACTCCAATTTATATGAATTTTGGACAGGAGTCATGTTCTATCATATACTAATTACTGACCAAATTCCAGATTTTTCCAATACTCAGAGGTATTTTTCCCAATTTTCATGTATTAAACTTGTAGAAATTTTAATAAATAATCTATAAATAGTTTAGTTACCAAAATTTCCAGATCTTACTTTTTATATAAATACTACTTTTTAAAAATAAATCTGGAAGCTAAATCAAAAGTTTATAAAAATCCATAAAAAAAAAACAATTGTTGTATAAAAATAAATATATTAGTTACACGTGAACCGGGATTGGGTTTATAACCTAATAACCACTCAAAATATCAAATATCTCAATACTAAATATTTTCGGGTTCAATTCCCAACCAATGACTCATAAAACTATTCTAACATAAAATTAAATCTTAACGTGTAAAGTTTATACCTTTCGTATAAATGGTTCGCGTACGCGGAACCTCCCGTATCACATGCAATACGAACCAAAAACACCATTAGGATCGTTTTTATCTCCAGAGCATTCCCACATGCTCAAAATTGACATGCAATGCCGTTTCGATGGCCATGCAACCCGATCAATTTCCTGTTTCGGTCCTATAAACTGTTACAAACTCTTCGTATTCAAAAATATAGTTCCCAACATCTGATCGGAATTTCCTACGGTGAAGACATTCATATTTGTGCTAAGAAACTACTTTCCAAAAATCGTCACGATCCAACGGTCGGATCTCCTGGGATCGACGATTCTTTGAGACCAGTTTTTCAAATCTGAAAATCCGATCAGTCACATTCGAGGGTATCAAAAGCATACCTAGATAGCGCTGATCAACAATTCCTCCCGTAGGGTTTTGCGTCTATGTGTTGACAAGATCATATCAAAAATTCATGCATTTCTAACGGTCGGATTTTCGGGGATCGTCCGATCTTTAAGACTGCGCATGCATAAAACTTTCTGGACAGAATTTAAAAACTCTTTTTAACGAATTTAAGCATGGATTTAGACAAATTAGAGCTTACCATTGCGTTCGTAGTGTCGAGAAATGGTTCTAGGGGAAAAACGGGCTTCGGCCGACACCGGCCACCGCGCCGGACCACTGTTGACCGCCACGCACCACCGTCGGACCACCACTACTTCGCCGAAATCCTCTCCAGCCCTCTCCACTCTCTCTCTCTAACTTTTGCTGATTTTTTGCAAAATGAGAAAGTGGGTGAAGATGGGGTATTTATAGCCCCTATGGTCTCCGATCGTGTGTCAGTTTTTCGCTTAAACGAACCCGATAAAAATGGTGACGTTATTTTACCCAAAAATAACTCGTTAGAATTTAATACTTTCTCTCGAGTCCTTGCGTCTTGTAAATATATATCCTTTCGGATTTAAATTAAATTTTACGAAACTGCTCGACTCAGGTGTTAAAACGTATAGACCTGAACTTGATCAACTTTTTGACATTATAACACCAAAATAAATCTTGCTATTATCTTCCGTTCACTAACGAGTTCCTTTCGTATGAAAGTATATTTCAACATAATAATAATAGTATTATTATACGAACTCGTCGAACACAGGTGTTGACCGTAAAAGTCACGGTTGTCACACATGATTCCCAACAGTGGTATCAGGGCCACCTTTACGCGCGTTTGGACATATTTTTTTAAATCGATTTATTGTTTTATTTGTCAAAACTTTTGTTTGACAAAAGGTCGAGGCTTTTTCTCTTGTTGTGATTGTGTTTGAACGAATCGAGCACTAGAGACCTGTGGTTGTATTGTTTGTTGATGTAAGGCCCCTTTCTCGGGTTAACTCACTTGTTGGATTTACTCATAAACATAGTCATCAAAACTTAATAAACTATAACTTTTAAAACATAGCAGAAGCGTACATCATTTTATTACATAAACAGCGAAAGTCTTACATATAAAGGAAACATTGTTCTTACACATTAGCAATTAAATAGGATGTCAGTCTTGTGTCAGGTTGCCTCTATGCCTTCACCCGCCTCTTTTCATATTACCTGAAGTGCATACTAAAAGTCAGCTAACGTTGTTGAGTTCTAGTTTAGAGCATTTAGGTATAAACACCATTTCTTTATAAGTATATATATATATATATATATATATATATATATATATATAATACACATTAACACATCCATTGCCTTCATTTATCATTCATATGTGACTACATAAATATGTATTCTCCTTACTTTCATTAACATTCATTGGTCATACACATAAGGGTGATCAGCCCATCATTGATTACGTATGTCACAAAGACAAACGCTACGGTCCATCGTCATGGCCCGCCATACTTATTCTTACAACCGTCCGACACTTTCGTCCGTCCGTCATGACTTACAACCGTCCTACCGTCGTAGGTCGTCATTCGCCCGTTTACCCGAAGGTATCCGTTTCCCATGCGAACCATATATGCAACCATCCCTTTTATCTTACAATTGTCCGTCACGTATTGGGCCGTCCGTCACTATCGTATAACCGTCATATTCAGTCTACCTTTCTAGACTTTTTCCCGGCTACATAATAGTCGCATGGTCGTCCGTCTACCGAAGTATCCGTTATCATCGAAGCGTCCATAACGTTTACAAATAGTCATAGCATGCAATATATAAAATATAAAGCAAAAGTTCAATCATTTACGTTATACTATTCTTTCATTCATTCTTTGTATACATATTGCTTCATTCTTTGTTCATTATATATATCACGTATGATCATCTTAGCATTCATATGTATATATCACGTATGTTCATATTGGCATTCATAACAATCATTCATTTGGTGTATACACTTCAGCCCCAAAATATTTTAAAACATTTTCTCATAACATATAAGGGGCGCATAGAACTCACCTGATAAGTGGGTCCTGAGATACTATCACTGGTTACTGAGCGTCACTAAGGTCACTGAGCGTCACTAAGGTCACACAAGATCTGTATTATCATGTCATACAAGATAAGATAATGAACCTAAACGACACTAACGTTTCTACTATTAGGGTTAGGTGTAATAGACACATTAATATCGAATCATTTTGTCCGAAAACTCTATGTCTGAAATCTTTTCCGGTCGAAATCACTTTTCAACCGAAATATTCAGTCCGAAATCTTTGATGTTCGAAATCACTTTTCGACCGAAATGTTCTGTCTGAAATCCTTGATGTCCGAAATCACTTTTCGACCGAAATCTATTTTCTTAAAAACATTTGCTTCAGAAAGTTATTTCGGTCGAAATCTCTTTCGACCGAATTCCATTTCGATCGAATGTGTTCCGTCCGAAAACTATCTATACCCAAACCGTAGCGAGGACGACTAAGTTGTGAAATACTCTTTATTTAATTCTAACGAAAATCGGACAGAGTCCCATTTGTTTTTATCTAAAACCCGACAATCTAGATTGTTTATTTCCATTGTTAATGATCAGGTTTTAACTTCTATCATAAATATTCATTTTTTCTATATTTATTAAATAGTCTTTTATCCAAATAATCGACCTTTTGTCGGTTATCGTTTATCATTTAAAATCATTGCTAGACGTCCTTAATCACCCTATTTGTAATCCCGAACTAATAATAGTAATTAACGTTATACGGGTTTTAAGGGATATACCTTCCCAAACACGGACCCGTGATGTAATCAAGACCCGAACTGTTCTTTTCGACAATGTCCGCACTCGACCCATTATGAACCACCTTTAAGCAACACCAACACCATCATCATGTACTACCATTATCATCACCATCATGTATCCATTATCATTGTATCATCATCACCTAATCATTACCTAATCATCATCAACTAATCATTATCATCTTCATCATCTAATCATATAACTAATCATAGCATCATCATCATCGTTATTTTGGAATTACCATCATCTTCATCATATCATCTTCATAGAAATCGTACAAGCTTATATCATCGGAATCGCCGTGAAGCTCACCATCGGCCACCACCGTTACCCGCCGTTCACCTCCTCTGCTGACATACCCGTACCAACCACTATTGAGCTCATACAACCACCGTATCCACATTACAAGGAACCTACTGCTGTCACCGCTACCCTTATCGGCCGTGAACCACCATAACCACTAGGACTTCATCCGACCACCACCTTCCTCCACGCACTCACCGTTGTTGCCAGAGTTCATGGCAGCAGCTCACCGCTCATCGCCTTCTCGAGTCTTGTTCCATCTCCACCTTTCCGTTAGCCATTGTTAACCGCCATACGCCACCCATCGCTGATGCTGGAGCTATGGCAGCAGCTCGTCCTCCTTTCGTCTTCGCGAACCGTCATGCGAAGCCTTCCCTGTGGGCTTCTTCATGTGAACCGAGCATGATGTGGTGTTTGATTTGGCTGATTAAGGGTTTACGAGGGTGAGGGTGCCGGGATTGAAGGTCCGACGAGAGGGAGAGGGAGAGGGGAGTGGCAGGTGCAAAAAGGGGAAGAAGCATGAAATCGGGAGTGGCGGCTGAAACATAAGAAATAAGTTTTAGGGTTTAGCAATTTTTCATTTAGCACCCCCTCCGTTTTGGTGAACTTTACATCTCTTGCTTCTAATTTGATTGTTGTTTAATTATTGTACCATAGTTTCGTTCCTTGACAAATTTAGTCCTAGACGAAGTCTCGGGTTTCAAGTAATAGAGGATTTGGGATGTTACAGTTGAATGGTTATTTTTCTTTGTATTTTATGGGTTATTTAGAACCCCGATGTAATAGTTAGGGTTTTATTTATTTATTTTTGTGTATTTGTAAATAAATATTGTAATCATAAAGAGACGAATACTAGAAGACCAAGATAGATAATGACAGGATTAAAGATGAAGATCTTCGACTCTGTGTGAGATAGCAGATTTGTTATTTTTTTAGCCTTTAGACCAGTCCGGTTTTTCGTTTGATGACTCGAACGAAATCGGACAATTTTTCCTAGTTGCTCAATTCGGTGTTTTATTTATTTTTGTGGTTGTGATATAATTATTTATGATAATAATTAAACCGCAAATTTTTTAATAAAACTTTTGACACAATTTAAAAACGACGAGATAGTTAAATTGTTTATTTTTCCAGGAAAGGTAATTAAATAAAAAAAGGTGTTTTATTTAAAAGTAAAAACAAGTTTTAAATTTAAATAGTTTTATTTAAAACAATTTTAAATTAATTAAAGAGTTGATTAGTTTAAAATCAGTTCGTTATAAATGACCAATTTAGATTAATAGGGTATTTGAAATTGGATCGTGCCGAGTATTGATAGTGTTTCACGAACTAATAATTAGTAAAATTGGTTAACTAAAATTGTGCTACTTGTATCATGATACTCGTCGATTAAAATGTTTTTGACATGAAACGGTAACATTAAAACATTGAAAAAATCCCAATATATATAAAATTGATATTTATGCGCCATCATTAATTGCAACACTTGAACTAATTTATCCGAACCCCGGTGTTAGTGAATTACCCTGCATCCGGCCCTACGGTTTTAGTTGAAGGTAAAACCGCGATTCCTAAGTCACTTAGGTCGGGTCTACAATTACAATTGAAGGACAAATATCACTTAAGTCGTTTAAGTGAGCGTAGTTGAGGGAAACATATTCAAAGCTTGACATTACTCATCATACCCCTCAAACTGAGAGTTGTATAGTTGATACAATTGGTAACCGTTACCTACCCGTCTAGCTATGCCAGTGGAGAGTGCTCAGCTATTCACTAAGACATGGGGAACCGGGATCTCATTCTTAATTATATAAAATTTTTGCAATTGGGTCACTAATTTTTACAAAATTTTATTAGGAAATCTATGCATGAAAATTCTAAAACTTATTTTTGAATTTTGTACATGTCTAACTAATCGAATACAAATTCACCATTCTCCCTGAAATCTATCCTTGAGAATGACAAGCTTGACAATTCCAACTTTATGGACTGGTACCAAAACTTGACAATTGTTATCAAGGCTTGGAACAAACTGTATGTTATCGAGGGACCAATCCCGGAAGAACCAGCTGCTACTACGGGCCAAGCCCGTAAGACCTGGGATAAGCATGTTGATGAATCTATTAAGGTCTCTTGCTTGATGCTGGCGTCCATGATACCAGAACTTCAAAATAATCTAGTGGACATGCCGACATACAATATGATTAAGCAATTGCATGAAATGTTACAGCAGCAAGCCCGTCATGAATGCTTCTAGGTGATAAGATCACTAATAAGATGTCGCATGCAAGAAGGTTTTTCTATTAGTACCCATGTGTTGAAAATGAAGGGATATATTGATCATCTAGCACGTCTTGAATCTCCTTTAAGAAATGAATTTTTCGGGGATATAATCCTCAACTCACTATCAAAATCATATGATCAGTTCACTTTGAAATACAATATGAATGCTTAGGAAAAGACCATCCCGGAGTTGCATACTACCGAGATGAATATACCAGCTCCTACTAAGTCCGGTTCAGTGCTAATGATCAAAGAAGGTCGAGTCAATAAATCTGAAGCCAAGGGCAAAGACAAGAAAGGATTCAAGAGAAAGGGCAAAGGCAAAGTTGTTGCCAAGAAACCTCTGAAGAATGCCAACTGTTTTCATTGTGATGAAGCCGGACACTGTAGGAGGAACTGCCCAAAATATCTGGCCGAGTTGAAGCAGAAGAAGTCTGCTGGAGGACAGTCCTATGGTATGTTTATTACCGAGATCTTCTCTCTGTCTAGCAAATCTTGGGTGTTTGACACTAGATGTGGTAATCACATTTATAATGATTTGTAGGGACTAATGATGGTTCGAAGACTGAAGCAAGGCGACCTGGAGCTCCATGTGGGAAATGGACAAAAGGTTGTTGTGAAGTCTGTAGGAGAATAAACTCTTTAACTTCCTTCTGGATTAGAACTTGTTTTGAATAATTTTTATTTTATTCTTAATTTGACTAGGAATATTGTTTCAGTATCCGCTTTGCTTTCTAATTTGACTAGGAATATGGTTATAAATATATCATTATAATCAACACCCTAACCTAATCCCCACTACCAACAAATCGACCCCCCATCTCTCTCCCTTTGTTAGGCCGACGCCACCACACCACTGTGCACCGACGCCGTGAAGCGGCCTCCACCGTCGAACCACCGTCGCGCGCCACCTTCGTGGTCGGGTTCCCCTCTGGGTGGCGTTCTTTGAACTTAGATGTTACAGATCTGGTTATCGTGAAGGTATAAATCTGAACATCCTATGGTTGATTATTTAATATTGTTTATACGCGTGTAATCGGATCACTGAAATGAATCCTGATCTAATCTAGTAATGGTATTAATAAATCTCTTCCTCTGATTATATCTGATTTGTTTATTTAAATTATTTTAAATAATTATTATTTTAAAATTTAAAACTGATACCATGATTCCTAACACCAACTAGTAAGCGTCATACACCCCTTAGGTTTTTCCTTCTATGTCACATCTTGAGAATGATCAGGGTGCATGTAGGTAGTATGAGGGTGTAGTATTTATAGAGCCTGGTTTTGATCATAGTTTCCTTAACCAAGAGAAATCCACGATTCACAAGTAGGATTCTAAACTTGGGTAGTGCTTTCCCCATTCGTGACTTAGTCTAAATACTTGATAGTTGATTGTCGTTAGTTAGTTCTTGTTAGTTTGGTAGATTTAGAATCACAGCACAACCCCCCCCCCCCAATTTAAATCAGTTAGTTAGTTAAGTCAGAGTCTAGTTTGTTGTCACTAGTGTCTCGTGAGTTTGATATTCGGACTTCCATTAGGCTTTACTGTACTCGATAGGTATACTTGTCTGTCATTGTGGTCTAGTATTAAGGATAGTCTAGACTTTAACTAGAATGTTTAGGTTAGGTTAAAGTAGGTATATTTTACAGACCATAAAGAGCACATCAATGTTCCAACCACCGCATCTGTCTCATATTCATTTTTTTCTCGAATAAGTATTTTAGACTCTTATGATCAGAGTAGATGGTACATTTGACCCCATAGAGGTAATGCCTCCAGATCTTTAATGTGCAGACAACTGTCGCGAGCTTGAGGTCGTGAATCAGATAGTTGACGTCGTGAATCTTCAGTTGTCGTAACACATAAGTGATCACTCTTCCACGTTGCATTAATACACATACCAATCATTGACCTAAAGAATCAGAGTATACTACCAGATCTTCGTTACCCTCGGGTAGGGCCAGTACCGGAGCTTGTATCTACTTTAATCCCTTAAAAATAATAATAATTTTCTTGCGAGTCAGCTTTGTTAATGGCGATGCTATTTTGGAGAAGTTCTGAATGAACCTTCGGTTGTAGCTTGTCAATCCCAGAAAACTCCATATTTCGGTCGGCATCTTTGGGATGTCTCATTCATTCACCGTCATGATCTTATCCGGATCAACCATAATATTGTTCGCTTTAATGACATGACCTATAAATTGAACTTCCCTGAGCCAGAACATGCATTTGTGAACTTGTCTTATAACTTTTTCTTGTTTCAGCGTCTCTAGTACCTCTTTCAAATGATTGGCATGATCGTCTTCCTTTTTGGAGTAAATAAGGATGTCGCCTATGAATATTATTACCGACCGATCCAAAATCAAACGGCATGCTCGGTTCATTATGTCCGTGAAGGCCGTGGAAGCATCCGTCAAACCGAATAATATTACAAGGATATGAGGGTGAAAACATATATTATGTACTAGGTTATAATCCCGTGTATTACACAGGTTGAATAAATGTAATGTTAAATACATAGTAATAAAAAGTTTATGTTTTAAAACCCGTGTAATGCACGGGTTGAATAAAATTGTGTATTACATATATTATTAAAAGCTTTTTATTTGAATCCTAGCTTGGCTATAAAATTGTTTTCAGTTTGTAAAGTTTATAAAAATATGATTGAACAAATTAATTAATGATAAACATATTTTTAAATTAAAAAAAATGTGTAGATTAAAATTGAAACAAATAATTAATTTAATTGTTTAAAATAGTGGATTTGATTATTAATAGAAGAGAGAGGCGGAAAAATGAGAATGAAGAGGGCTAGAATTGTTACAAGTGTTCTCCTATTTTACTTGTTTATTATAGTACTAGGTTAGTTCCCGTGTATTACACGGTTAATGAAAAGAAACATATATTATTTATAAGTGTCTAAATAAGAATTACTTTACATAGTGAAAAAAAATAAAATTACAATTACATTCACAAAACCAAATTACATAAGGAAAATTTTTTAGATTTTAGAAAGTTGATTTTGATTAATTGTTATTTGCTTAACAAAGATAAGGATTATGTTTTGTTTGTTTCGGTTGGTGAGGCTTTAAAGGTCTCAGGCCAGTGGCTGTGCGGGGTGTGTATGTGCCTACATGCTCTCAGTCGGGCATGCCACCATGTAGATGGGATAGCCCGTTTCAAACGGGTTGCGGGAGATGCAGAGGAGTTTATAGTGGGGATTCCTAAGCCGAATGTTGGGAGGGAAGTTGTTCCTTTGGGAGGGGTGGTTGTGGATGGGGTTCTCGTTGAACGCGTCTTCTCCCTTCCTATCACGACTGTTAAGAGCATCTCTCATAATTGTCGGATGGCGTTTGCCCAAGCATTAACTGCTGCCCTCGGTAAAGTGGCGGCTATGCCATACTCTGTTGAGGCATGGGTGAGACTTTTGTTGTTACCCGCGTTGCACGTTGCGAGTTTTCAGGCCTTCTAACCGTTAGGAGCGCAGGTCTGGTAATAGGAAGTCTTTGCAATGTCATAGTATTCAACGGTCGCTGGCAGCTTGGCGTGATGGGGATGGTTTCGAGGAGCTCATCCTATCGCTTTTTTCCCAACCTTTGGGGCCGACCACGTGTAGAGCTTGTCCCTGGGTCCGATAATTCTATGGCGTGCAACAATGTTAAACAATGTTTGGGAAAAGTTGCGGATGGGCATTTCACTGCTGCGGTCAAAGTATTATGCTCTTTAGGGGTTGCACCTTTCGGTAATGATACTATGAAAGTGTTGGTGGCAAAGCATCCCATCCTGCCCCCTCCGGTTATTCCTGTTTCCTTACTTTCTGAGCCTCCTGTTGTTGTGGATGATGATGTCATGCTTGAATGCATTAAAGCTTTCCCCAAAGGGACCTCTTGTGGGAGGGACGGATTGAGAGCCCAACATATTTTGGATGCTCTTTGTGGAGAGGGGTCTACGATCGCCGTTGAATTGCTCAGGGTTATTTATGTGGTGGTTAATTTATGTTTCGGGGGGAGATGCCCTAGGGGATTGCGCGGAGTTCGTTGCCTCGGCCCCTCTCACACCGCTGCTCAAACCGGACAACGGGATTAGACCTATTGCCGTAGGTGCGATCCGGAGGAGATTGGTCTCTAAGGTGGCCATGAGAGGTGTTGGGAAGGAGATGGCTAAATATCTGTGTGACTTTCAATTTGGGGTGGGGCAGAGGCTGTGCTCCATAGCACGAACAAGTTTTTAAATGAGTTTCACTCGGATGGATCGTTGGCTATGCTTACCGTCGATTTCTCCAATGCTTTCAACTTAGTGGATAGGACTGCCCTCCTGCAAGAGGTTCGGACCCGATGCCCGTCCATTTCCCTATGGGTGGATTTTTTATATGGGCAGCCGGCTAGGTTATATGTGGGTGATGACCATATTTGGTCCACCACTGGGGTTCAACAGGGGGACCCTTTGGGGACTCTCCTTTTTGCCTTAGTTTTACATCCGCTGGTTCATCAGATCAGGGATTGCTGCAAGCTTCTTTTCCATGGTTGGTACCTAAATGATGGTACGATTATCGAAGATGCTAAAGAGGTGGCTAAAGCCCTAGCTATTATCAGGTCGGAGGGGCCTCGTTTGGGCCTTGAACTTAACGTCAAGAAAACGGAAGTTTTTTGGCCGTCGTGCAATGGGGTGAAGGTACAAGATGGATTGTTTCCTTGTGAGATTGGAAGGCCAGTGCTGGGTGTGAAACTCCTTGGGGGCGCCGTTAGCAGAGATGCAGGGTTCATCAGTAATTTGACTGTAAAAAGGGCTTCTTGTGCGGTGGAATTGATGAGCTGTCTCCCACGTTTGCGGGACCCTCAATGCGAGCTCATTTTGCTCCGCTCGTGTATGGGAGTTGCGAAGCTATTATTCGGCCTTAGAACATGCCAGCCTATTTATGTGGGGGAAGCTGTTTCAATTTTTGACAAGGGCCTCCGGGGTTCGATCGAGGATATCGTGGTTTGTGGTGGTGCTTTTTTTGGGGATTTTCAATGGAGGTTGGCATCACTTCCAACCCGTTTTGGGGGTTTGGGTTTATGTGCGGCTCAGGATGTATCTGCTTATGCATTTGTGGCCTCGATAACATAATCTTGGAGTTTACAGATCCATATTCTTCGGGGTTGTGATATTGATGGGTTAGACTCTGATTATGGGTGTGCGATGGATCGCTTGCGCATATCCCTTCCTGATTTCGATCTTAGCAGTTTCTCTAATAAGGACACCGCCCCCCCCCCCCCAAAGCCCAACATGCTTTGGCGAATGCCTTATTTAGCAGAATCGTCCAGAATTTGGGAGTAAAGTTTGATTTATCATCTCGCCAAAAAGCGGTGTTTGAATGTCTCCAGGCTCCTCGAGCTCAAGATTTTCTAACAGTTATCCCCATTGAAGGACTGGGCCAGCATATGTCGGCTGTGGAGTACCGGGCTATCCTCAAGTATCGGCTAATAATCCCCTTATTTCCGACTGATGAGCCCTGCCCAGTTTGCCGCAAGGCTTGTTTGGATTCTTTTGGCGAGCATGCGGTCCATTGCAAAGAGTTACCCGGGTTTAAATATAGGCATGATTTGGTTATGGATGTTCTTTGTGATGTTCTCAAACGGGCAGGAATTTCTACTAAAAAAGAGGCTCCCGTGAACTTTCTGACAGATCCGCTTGAAGGGAAGTCTACTCTACGGCCGGCGGATATTCTTGTGTTTGGTTGGGTAGGGGGAAACACGCTTGTGTGGACCTTACAGGAGTGTCCCCTCTTGTGGGGCTCAGGGACAATAGGGTTGTGGCGGGTCATGCTGCTTTAAAGGCGGAATCAGGCAAAGTTGCTAAACACGAGAAAGCTTGTTTAGAGAACCAACACGTGTTTATCCCTTTTGCTTTTGATACTTTTGGGTTCCTAGCTTCGGAGGCAGTGGAATTCCTAAACAGGGTTCAACGAGTCGTGCATAGTAATATTTCGGCCCCTAAAACCCAAAGCTTTGTTTTTAGTAGGATCGGTTTTGCTATTCAAAAGAGGGTTGCAGCACAACTTGTTGCCCGTTTACCTGCCACTTTATTGTAATCGTCCTTCTTTTCAACAGAAATAAACATCATGTTCGTTTCGAGTTATTCGGTTTGGGTTTTTCGTTATAAGAATCCTACTCGTTTACCGACCCAAATAAGATTCGGGATAATCAGTTTCGGGTTATTCGGTTGCGGGTTTATTCGGGTCAGGTTAATTGGTATTTTGCAAAAGCATAATAATTAAGCACAAAATGTCAAATAAAAACACTCCCAATATGATTTTTCATCTAAACTAACGCACTAAACACATATATTTACTACAAAACACTAAATAATATAAACATAAAACCAAACCGTATAAACCAATCGTATAAATTAAAAAAAAACATCAAATCATATCAACCAATAAAATGATCACTCTTCTAATTGCCACATTCATATTCGTTCTTTCGTTTCCAATCATATATTAAAAAAATTCAAATAAAATAACCATTAAAAATGCTTACATGTATATTGAGCAAAGTTTACAAATAAATATTAATAATAAAACTACCTTTTTTTATTATTATTTGGGTTAACCTGATTAACACTTTTTTAACCCAATTACCAAACCGAATACTACATTCGGGTTCGGGTTGTTCATGTTTCATCTTAATCGGGTTCTTTATTCGGGTTTCGGGTAAAAACGACACCCCTAGTTTGACGCATAAAGTGTGCAACTATTATAATAAAACTTAAGGTATATTCCTAACCAGCATAAAAATATATATCTTATCATCATAAATAAGTAACTTAGGTTGCCAATCTCGACTTTCGATAAAGTCTATTTTTTTATTTTTTCGTATCTCTCTTCTATTAAATAACTTTCTATCCTATTAAATAATAATGCTTTTAGATAATCAAATATCTAAAATTTATTTTAATATTTTATTAAAACATACTAAATTATTAAAATATAATTTTATAATCATTAAATCTTAATTATCTTTTAGTTCACTAATGACTAATAACATCCAACACGTGAATCTTTATAAAAACTATGAGTTTACAACAAATTAAATTTATTCAAACCATATAATATAACTATTAATTAGTATTTATATTATTTACAGGAAAATTATCTTGATAGGTAACCTAAAAGGTTATGACTTGTATATTGTTATGACAATTTATTTATTTATATTAAATAGCCAGTATTTTATAAAATACCATTTAAAAAATCAAATTTTAGGGATTTTTATTAGTATAAATATTAATTACAGTTGTTTATTTTCCTTAATTTATTTCATGATTATGTATCTTTGAGCATATTCTTAAACCCGGTTCTACGATTGTTCTGCCATATTAAGTATAAGCTGTATTTTTATCGGGTATGAAAATTACAGGACGTTAATTTTTTTATTTAATTGTATAAAGTTTCAAAACGTTAGTTTTGACGGTTTAGCGCGTCACAACGGGCGCCGATATAATACTAGTTCATTATTATTCTCTATATTTGTTAGAGTCAAGACTATTAAAACTTAGTTGTTTTTGCCTGCTTGAATCTTGATTATTCTCGTTTATACCTATTCGTGAGACGGTTGATTTGTGCTTGATTATTTCAAAATATGGTTTTCTTCAACTGAGTTTTCTTTGCTTTGCCCACCAGGTGTTTGATATTAAAGGTTAATTTTCAAAACACAGTGATGTTCATGTTGTGTGGAGCCGACTATCTCAGCTAATGGGATCCTGTTGTTTGCTGAATGAATTTCAGTTCTAAACACTTTTTTGGTTATTGGTTTTTGAATTAGGTTTTTGTTAACAGCCACATTTGTTTACAAATTATTTTTCTCAGGTCGAAGGAAGTAAAGACGAATACACGGATGCTAATATTGATGGAATGTGTGAAGAATGGTCGACTTTTGTAGCAAACTTTATTTTCCAGTGAAATTTTTGTATCAACATTAATGAAATATTGTTAACTTTGAAATGTTTGTTAGTAGTTTATGAAATATTGTATGAAATAGATTGTTTTGTTATATATGTATTTTATTTTATATTATGAGAAATTAATTGTCATTTAATGTGAAAATTAATAATTTTATAAAAAAATATATTTTTTTAAAACAGCTAAAACCATGACACAAATGCTTTTTATCTTCATTCTTGACTGGGCCTTGCTTGACACGCATTGCGTGTCGTAAAGGCGTGTCATAAATACGCATCATAAACAGATGACACACAAATGCTTGTCATCTTCATTCTTGACGGTTCTTTTCTTGACACGCTTTTTATGACACACATCGCGTGTCATTAAAGACCTATTTTCTAGTAGTGACTAGTATCCAAAGTTAATGAAAACCACATTTTCTTAAAATTTTCCACCATAACTTATGTGCATGTTATTTTCAAGAGTTTGGTACATACGGATTTCATCTTTAAAAGGTTAAAATTATAACTAAAGACATAATTTAATCTACTTTTTAAACATTCAACTACCTTATCGAGAGTTTCAGTTATATTCAATTCATGTATAACAGCCTATATAACAAAATAATAATAATGATCATGGCACTTGTTTTAGTGTACATGATGATTGAGGTGTTACTAAAAAATCATAATTTCATTAGTCGTAAAACGATTTAATATAGTAAAACTATAGACTTTAAACGTCTACCGAATCACATCTCAGAATTTTTTTTATTTAAAAATGAATACCAGTCATCAGAGGTGGCTCTATAGTACAAGCAACTAAAGTAATCGCTCTAGGTCCCCAAATTTGAAGGGTCCCAAAAATTGAAAAAAATAATTCAATTTGTATTTTCAACTTTTGTGTTTTCAGAGAAAAATGATAATTTCACAACTTGTATGTCAGCATTATACGTTTTGACGCTCCACTAAATTACATTTAATTTTTTTTATATATATTTACAAAACTTACACAGAAGGGCTCAATTTCAATGTTCGCCTTAGACCACAAAATATGTTGAGCCGACCCTGACAGTCACGATCATTTCTATGAAAAACATGTTTCGTGAATTGATTAGTGAAATAGATTTAAGAGTAAAGTGTCATTTTCGTCCTTGTGGTTTGGTCATTTTAGTCATTTTCATCCAAAAAGTTTTTTTTAGCTTTTTCGTCCCTGACCTTTCAATATCTATCCATTTTCATCTAATTGACTAACTCCGTTAAATTATTACCGTTAAACCAGGGGTGTTTTCGTCTTTTCAAAACTCCTTTTTTATTCTCATTTATTATTTCCTTCTCCCCTCCCCATTGTAGTCTCTTGATAAGAATTTCGACTACAATAAGAATTCTGTAACAACATATATTCACCCAAATACTCCAAAAACCAACACCTATTTAGGGTTTTGAAAAGGGATGGGGAGGGGAAGAATGAAATAATAAAAGAGAATAAAAAAAGAATTTTGAAAAGACGAAAATGTCCCTGGTTTAACTGTAATAAATTAACAGGGTTAGTCAATTGGATGAAAATTGATAGATTTTGAAAGGCCAGCGACGAAAAAACTAAAAAAAAAACTTTTTTTTTTGAAAATGGCTAAAATGATCAAACCACATGGACAAAAAAACTTTTTAGTTTACTTTCTTATATTTTATGGTACATTATTTTCCCTACAACAATAGCTACCGGAAAACGCAAAGATAAGGAACATTCTTCTTTTTATGTTACTGAAGGTCAAACCTTAATTACTTACATTCTTATTTTAAGATGATCACTTTTATTTCAGATTTATGATTTTGTAAAATTACCTATGTTGTTTTTGTTATTGTGTTGTTTTTTATGTTGTACTAATGTGTTGTTTTGCTGATTTTGTTGTTATGCTATTTTCCTGTGTTGGTTTGCTGTTGTTTACTAGAAAACAGCACATATTCTATTATGAGTGCTGTTTTATCGAAAATCAACAAAGATTTTGAATTTTTTTAAATCATCGTTTTTATATATCAACATTATACTCAAATTAAAGAGAAAAAAATACTCGATTTTATGGTGTAATTTAAAAAAAATAATAATGTCATATAAAAAAGTTATGGAAGTTTAAAAAATAAGAGGGAACTTGAAAAAAATCAACAAAAATGGCTATTCCAAAGATACCCCTCAAACATTATTTTTTTCCCACTTAAATCTCATCTCTTATTAGTAAATTGATGGCTAAGATTGCTTCTTATGCTTCTTAGCAAAATTACACTTCTTATTTGAACCTCCTTCTATATATATATATAGGGGTGAATTCACTAAAAAAACTCATTTTCATGATAAAACCAAAAAAACTCCTACTGCATATGTATAGTACACAAAAAAACCCAACCCACCCCCAAAAATCTAAACCCCCCCATCCCACCCCCACCTAAAAACCTAAACCCCCCCACCCGACCCCCACCCAAAAACCTAAACCCACCCCACCCCCCCCCCCTCTCCCACCCCCCAAAAACCTAAACCCCCACCCACCCCCACCCCACCCCCACCCAAAAACCAAAACCCTTCACCCACCCCTCAAAAACCTAACCTAAAAGCTAAACTAAACCCAAAAGCTAAACCCTCTACTTTTTTTTGAATGAGAAGGACGTGGGAAACAAGGTCTCCGAAGTAGTTTTTTAATTTTTGATTTATTTTTTGAGTTATGGTTTTTTTATTAATTTTTTTATATTAAATAAGTAGTTTTTTGGTTTTCTCAAGAAAATTGAGTTTTCTTATGATCCTTCCCCTATATATATATATATTGTATCAATGTAATATTAAACATTTTTACCATTTCATATATCCTTCCCCTAGGAGTTTCATACCATTTCATATATTGTATCAATGTAATATTAAACATTTTTACCAAAAAAACATTTTTACACATAGTGTTACGTATACGTAAACATAAAACAAAAAATTATGGTTACTTATACGTAAATCAAAAAAATTGTTTTTTGATACGTATAGGTAAATAAAAAAATTGCCTGAAATAATATGATTTTCTCGATTTTCGTCTAACTTTATGGTTTTCTCTTGATCCCTCCCCTATATATATATATATATATATATATATATATATATATATATATATATATATATATATATATATATATATATATATATGGGAAAGGGTAGAAAAGAAACCCTCTTTAGATGAAGAAACCCACTAAACTCTTTAAAAAAAATTAGATTTTTTTTTTAAAAATTGGGATTGTTTATTTATATTAAAAAAGGCTCGGTCGCAAAAAAAAGCGCTAAATAAAAAAAATAATAACATATTTAAAAAACAATGAACTTGTATTACACAATGACCTGACTAATTACACAATGAACTTGTATTACACAATGACTTGTCTAATTACAAATGAACTTGTATTACACAATGACCAGACGTTGTATTACACAATGAACTTGTATTACACGATAAACTTGTATTACACAATGACCTGACTAACTACATAATGAGCTGGAAAACGTAAAACACAATGATAAATACATATAGCACAATGAACTTGTATTACACATTGAACTTGTATAACACAATGAACTTGTATTACACAATGAACTTGTATTACACAATGACCTGACTAATTACACAATGACTTGACTAATTACACAATGAACTTGTATTACACGATAAAATTGTAATACATAATGACCTGACTAACTACACAATGAGCTGGAAAACGTAAAACACAATGATAAATACATGTAACACAATGAACTTGTATTGCACATTGAACTTGTATAAGACAATGAACTTGTATTACACAGTGACCTGACTAATTACACAATGAACTTGTATTACACAATGACCAGACGTGGTATTACACGATGAACTTGTATTACACAATGACCCGACTAACTACACAATGAGCTGGAAAACGTAAAACACAATGATAAATACATATAACACAATGAACTTGTATTACACAATGACCAGACGTGGTATTACACAATGAACTTGTATTACACATTGAACTTGTATTACACAATGAACTTGCATTACACATCATGACTAAATACACAATGAGCTGAAAAATGTAAAAAAAATTTCGTTTTTGTTTATAACGACAATATACTCGTTTTAAAGATAAAAAACGCTCGTTTTTATGGTGTAATTTTTTTGAAAAAATAATGTTGTATGTAAAAGTTATGAACTTTTAAAAATGAGGAGGGGACTTGATAAAAAGTCAACAAAAGTGGTCAAGACTAAAATACTCTTTCAATAACTTTTTCTCCTACAATTTAATCTCAACCATTAAATCTTTTATACAATTTGATCTAATGACCCTAAATCCTTATCACCATTCTTACAATTAAAATCATTTTTACCTGAATCTAATCCGTTAAATCAAATCATCATAACACAAGCAATTATTGACAATTTGCTCTCATCAACACACCAAAATCTTCGTAATCTTCTACATCCATCAATGGAAATTTATAAATGGAAAATAACTGTCTCAAAGTCTATCAATCACTGTTATTAATAATGTAAAATTAAGTGAAAACTAAAAACGTGTTGACATTTATATTAAAAATAAATGTGTTGTAAAATCATGAAGTAATTGGTTTACATTTATTTAAATAAACAACTCTTATTTATTCATTGGTTGAAAGAGACTTCAAATACTCTCTCCTCCCATCCACATCGGGTCAAATCATTTGATGAAATACATGATAAAATTTATTTTATTAGGGTGATGGGGGTGGGTTACTCGGATGGTTACTGAGTATGACAGAGGTGGCTGGGTGATATAGGTACACCGTCCCCTATTAAATCGAGTAGCCAAATCAAGTTTCATATCCGAGTGTTTTTACTCGGATTAATCCCCACTCACTCTAGTGGACCTCATCACTTACCACACACATTTTTCTATTTAAATGTTTTTTAAATAGGTGAGTAATTTAAGTAGGTGTTTCCAATGAAATATAAGTAAACTAGTTTTAACCCCGTGAGTTACACGGGGTGCAACGTTAAGATTATATTGATAAATATCTTAACAACTTTTTTTATACAAATTTGATATTTTATTTGTAACTTTTCATTTTGTTGCATTTTAAGATTATATGGATGAGAGTAATCACAACATCAAAAAATACATGAAAATACATTTCATAAGTTTTGTACTTTTTATAATACATTAAATTACATGTCAAATTAAACCTTACAATGATTATTTACAAATATGAAAATACTTAATTGTATGTAATATTTAACGTGGTATTGGTAACTTTTCCATGTTTACCAAAGATTAATAGCTTGAGTCCATATTTATTTTTAACTCTTGATAATGCAACATACAGCTGATCATGAATAAACACTGGATATTTCAGTACAAACCAACATTTGAAAGTGATTGACCTAAACTTTTATTTATAGTCAATGCAAAACATACAACATCTGTATATTTTCTTACTTGAAGTTTTGATGAAATTATTTTTTCTGAATATGTTAACCCAATTATAAGGATAAAATTGTGATGATCAATGTTGTTTCCAAACATAATTTTCGCTTCTATAACGTGATTACCTAGTGATTTGACCTGAAGTCTTGTTACATTACCTAAACCATTTTTTCATCAATATTTCTAAATAGCATAACTGGAACATAGACATTTAAAACAAATTTATGGTTTGACAAACCTGATAGTGTAAGTCCATTTAGAAAATCAAGAGATTATAAACTTTCATCAAAATACTCTGATTGGTGGATACTATTTGTAATACACTTTTATAACAAAAAAATAAATATTTTCACTTTTAAATAAAATAAAGTTTAGAATATAATACACTTTTAAAAATAAATATTTGTAAGTTTCTTAATTTTATTAAAATTTATAAATCAAAATAAAAAATTTATTTATAAATATAAAATTTAATTAAAAAAACTACTAATTAAATATTAATAAACTTTATTCTAACACATATTTATTTAAAATACAAATGTAGTTTTTTAAAATTTTTTACGTAAAATTTTAAAAAATTATTTTTTAATAATAAAACTTTAATGATAATTTTAATTAATAAACCCTATTTTTTTTAATTTAATTCTTCATTATTTTAAAAATATTCACTTTTGATGATAATTTAAAAAAAAATGTTAGCTAGTGGTAATAATGATTAATTGATTTGTTAAATGTTAATATTAAATGAAGAATATAAATGTGGTTTTTTTTTTTAGGGTTGGGGGGGGGGATTTGTGAGATTAAATTTGGTGATAACAAGTGACAAAACCATTTAGTTTTTTATTAGAATAGTGATGAATAGTTTAAGTAGTTTTGATATAACAAAAAATTTATTGGACAGTTTGGTGACTAAGGTGCCTCTCTCACCCTTAGGGTAAAGTGACACAACCAAGGACAACCTTTGTAATGAACGTGAAAGTATTAGAAATAAATAATATTATATAAGGTGATTATTATTATTATCCTTAATTATATGGATTGTAATATTCTTTCCTTGTAAATGTGTATTGCATTGAATATAAATATACATCAAATCTAAGGGGCGTTTGATTCGCATAATTTTTTAAAAAGAATTGAAATTTCAAGAAATTAGAATTAATTCTAATAAAAATTTGAAATGTGTTTGGTTTGTAAGTTTGTTAATTGAATTGGAATGTTAAAAAATTAAAATGACAATATTGCCCTTTATTTTCCCAGTAAACATAATTACCACTCGTCCCTCTATCCATCTTCTTCTACAGTTTTTCCTCATCACTCACGTAATTAAATCCAACTGAGAGATCAAGAAATTTTTGAGAGATTTTGTACGTGGTTTACAAATTACATTTTATTTATGTCAATGATTCTACTACAAAACTCAACTAATGTTCGTTAATAGTGACCTTTATGCATTCTGGGATTTCACTCTCTTCTCCGATTTTATTATTCAGTTCTGCAATTATAGGAGGAGATGGCTAGATCAAAAAATTGTCACTCTTTTCTTTTAAAAATCATCAAATTTTTGTTTTTGTAAATGATCATTGTTAAAACTCTTTTTTTCTATTTAGTTAAATTTGAACTGTTTATTTTTTATTTATTTATGTTTCTTAAATCTGAGACAAATTCATTTTTTTTTATTTTGTTTGTTTCAAACGAAGAAACTGGAACAAGAATACAAAATAAAAGTGAAAATTAACAAAACATTTTTTTTTCTAAAATCTGAAATAAATTACCTAAACATACATTTTACGTGAACAGTAAAATGTTCTTATTGGTTAAAAATAGCGGCTACTTTTTTTTGATTGGCTTGATTTTTTTCTTTTTCTTTGTTGGGTTTATCTCATTCTATTTGTCGATTAATACATTTTCGTCAGAAATTTGGGTTTCGTTCTTCGCACCACCGTCTTCACAGTCGTCGTCACCGAGGAGCGCCTCCGGCTTCTCAATCCACATCTAGAGCGGGAGAACATCACATTCACCACCATCCCTATAATCCTCCCTTCCGAGGTCAACCGTTTTATTAGAGAGAGAAAGATGGCGGTGGCGGTGGCGGTGGTGGTGGTGGTGTTGTGTTCGGAGATGACGACAATAGGTGGACGTGATGTGGTGGTGAAGGGATGGTGGGCCGACTGTGGTGCTGTTGGAGGTGTTGGTTGCAGGTGAGTTGGTGTGGTGTTGCTGCCGGCGTGGTGGTGGTGGGTGACGCAGAGGAGAGGATATTTTGTAAAGGGGTGAAATAATGAAAATAAAGACATATTTAGGCCATCCGGTATACACCCACACAACACGGCGTGATCCTATATGGCATAGGAATCATGGCGTGATTAGGAAACGAACACCGCCCCCTCATTCAAATTATCACGGCGTGATAATGCAGCGTGATATTTCTCACGCGAGAAAACACCCGTGCTTCAATGGATTTTACCGTTGAACGGTAAGAAATCTAGCCATTGGAAAATAATGAATTTAAAATAAATAATAATATTTATTTTTACTCACTATAAATACCCAATTTTACTCTATAATATTTACACTCATTTAACAACGGGCTCGGGCACTGCAAGTCACGACGAAATCTGCGAGAAAATGGTCGAAAAAATGACAAAATTTAACAACGCCCAAGACGAGAGGATGGATTGGAAACAAACAAAACAAGAGATCGAAATTCTTGGCATTGATCTTGATTCACTCTCTATCGCGCAATGTTTTTTGATTGAAAAAAAACAAAAGGAGATCAAAGAACGTCATGGTATTTCGTAGGTTTTTGGTTATGTATTTTTTTTAATTATTGTTTTTTAGTTATTTTAATTAATGTATTTTTTTTGTTATGTATTTTTTTATTATTGTTTTTTTAGTTATTTTAATTCATGTATTTTAAAAAAAAATATTATGTTTAAATGAAAATTAAAAAAAAAAACATTTAATTATCACACCACCACAATCACATGGGTATACCCCTTGCCTAGTGATGGGTGATGAGATTTTGCAGATAGTGACGTGGCGTCACGTGACGTGCACTTTATTATCACATCACACAATAATCACATGGGTATACCTCATGCTCTTAGGTTTTACTTAAGTTACCAATGCAACTTTTCAGTTACCGATTTGCATGTCTTCAATATCCAGCTGTATTCCAATATTTATTCATATATAGATTCAACAAAAAAAAAATAATGAATTAATTGATGAATGAAAATATTACCGGAGCTTTATTATATTTATTTATTTTTTATATTGAAAAACAAACTGAAATGAAAAATTGCCTTTTTTTTATTTTGGTTCAATTTTTTTTCACCCTCATACGTTATATAATATATACATTTTTAACCCGTTTTATTTTCTAATGATTTTGTTTTTTTGTAATAACTTTTGATTTTTTTTAAAACGGACTGTGCGGCTGTCTTTAGTTTTTGTTGTTGTCGGTATTGGTATTATCGGAGCCGGTATTAATATTGGGTTTTTTTTTTAAACGGAGTTAAATAGAGTTTTTATTTTGTATCGTATGTTATAGCGGACACAAGGTTATTAGCGAATAACACCGTTGCCGGTATTGGTATTGGCTTTAATGATTTCGACGACCCAAAAATAGCATCATTGTTGGTTTTGGTATTATCGGAACGAGTATCGATATGCGTTTTTACGGTTTTTGACGATCTGCATTACGCGAGAAAAAACGACCAAACTCCCGCCGCGAAGCGTAGGGGTAAAATAAGTTTAGTACATTGATATATATTTTGTTTTCAATATTGGGGATGCACCATTCATTTTTTTTGTCAGGTCTTCATTCTTTCTGATCGGCTGTTTGAAAATATATTGATTAGTGATTTATGGGTGATTTCAATGCTATGAATGATTAGCAAAAGTATAAACTAATGTTTAATGGAAATATGAGAATAAAAGGAGACGATTTTTGGTCATTTTGAAACATTCCGTTGGAATGTTGAGAATTCCATCACCAATATGAAGGATTGTTGAAATCCAATTAATGGTGAAATTAATTCCAAATGCAATTCATTTTTTTTGGCAGGTCTCCATTCTTTCTGATCGGTCGTTTGAAAAGATATTGATTAGTGATTTATGGGTGATTTCAATGTTATGAATGATTTGCAAAAGTATAAACTAATGTTTAATGGAAATATGAGAATAAAGGGAGAGGGTTTTTTGGTCATTTTGAAACATTCCGTTGGAATGTTGAGAATTCCATCACCAATATGAAGGATTGTTGAAATCCAATGAATGGTGGCATTAATTTCAAATGCAATTCCATTTATGGCAACCAAACACATTTTTTAAAGTAATTAGTTCCAATTCCAATTCCAATTTCTTCGAATTACACGAACCAAACGTGCCCTAAGTAAATGAGAAATAACTAGGAGTACATGAAGAGACTATGGTTGTTTAACATCCCCCCTCAAGCGGAACGATGGTGGACGAAGACCAAGACGGTCACGAAAGAATTCGAACTGAGACCTAGGAAGGCTTTTGGTGAAGATGTCCGCAACCTGAAGCTTGGTCGAAACAAACCGATTGTGAAGTTTCCCCGAGGTGACAAGTTCACGAACAAAGTTGTAGTCTAGATCAATGTGTTTAGCACGTTTGTGAGAGACCGGATTTTGAGTTAGAAATAGCGCACTTTTATTGTCACAAAGCAAGGTCGGGCGATCTGGTGGAAGGGCATGCAATTCCTTTAGCAGATGGGTGATCCAAATAATTTCAGCAGTAGTTTTGGCCATGACACGGTACTCAGATTCACAACGAGAACGAGCAACGGTGGATTGTTTCTTGGCACTCCATGAGACACGGATTCCCCCTAAGAAGATAGAATAACCATACGCGGAGCGTCGAGTGTCAAGGCATCGAGCCCAGTCAGCATCAGAAAAACCTAGAATAACAGGGTGGCAGGTTGGGCAAAGGTAAGACCAAATGCCATGGTGCCTGAAAATGTGTAGTAATAGGAGCTTGAAGCAACTCGCTTGTAAGACCCCGACCAGTATTCATAACCCTTACTTATCCCACACGTTCTAAGGACAAGACACCATCCCTTAATCCCGTATTTGAACATATAAATTCGTAGTTCATCGGTTAAAACCCCAAAACATGTAACTGGTTCAATTTAATAAAACACATCCGCTAAGTATGTACGATAGCCCAAAACATTGAAAACATTTAAAGAAGTGGGGGTTAGAAACTCACCGGTTATACCGAGTCCCAGTCCTTGCTCTACAAATCGTTCGAGCGCTCGAAACACGAACCTAACAAACGTACGCTCATATGATCAGAATACATTCTACACCTACGTCGTAAAATACATAAAATATAAATCCCGACGTCCCCTTGTCGGTTCGTCCTTTCATTCCACCCCTAGTCCCACGTGCGCACACAAACCATATAGTCCTCGATCCGTTTAGAAATCTAATGCACGTACCGGGTTCGACGCATGCATGCCATGCAACCCTAACTTGTTCCACTTCACACCCAACTCGTCCATGCACCACTACGCGCCACCGTGCGTCCCCCACGTAGTCACCACCGTGACCAAATGCCATCTAGTCGTTCAATCGTGTCCCACCTTGCTCCACCGCCATGCGCCACCATCGCCTTCGTCTTGCTCATCGAGCTCCATTAATCCGGTCACATTTATCATCCTCGTCGCCATGCCTAACTCTAGTCGGGTTCACCACCACCATAATCTCCGCTCCTTTCCGACGTGGGGTACCACCAGAGCAGCCCTCTGTGCCGTCAGGTACACTAACCGTTGCCGTGATCGTCTCCAGATGTTCCCGTACTCCCCACCACTTTCACTCGTCGCCCTCTTCTTTCTATCTCTACCCTCTATCTCTTTTCTTCTTCTCGGTTGTAGGCCTCCTTTACCCTCCGATCATCGCCATCACACCTCCAACACCGCTGGCCACCATCAACACTCATCTACTCCTCTCTCCCTGCTTCTGATGTCGATCGTGACCCACACCACAAACCCTAGTCGGGTTTTTGACTACCGCATACATACAAACAGAAAATAGAACAAGTAGGTCGAGTATTACCTTTGCAAAATAGATTTCCCTTTGCTTGACATAGCCATAGGACCACCACGAAACACCACCGTTGTCTCCCCTCCTTGCCGGATCCTCTCTCACGATCGCTCCCCTTGCCGTCGAACAGACACCTAGGCTGAATGGCCTAGGGTTTGTGTTTAAGTAGTTTAAATACCATGGCCACTTTTCATTCGGGTTCCTCCCGTTACGTTTAACACGTTTCTATCTCGAACTATGAAATAAATGACTAACGGGTTCTCCGTTTCTTGTTAACTTACAGTTTCACGTGAAAACCCCTGTCATTCCTAACATTAACTAGATACGCGGGTTATATACCGAACCGAGTCATTAGTTCTGGTTTTTCGGGATGTTACAAGTTTACTCACCTTAAAAGAGGATTCGTCCTCGAATCCTGCGTCGACACGAACCAACACAACTCATCCCACTATCGCAACTGATGCAATAGAACCCCTTTCATGCAATTCGTTGTCTTTCGTATACCTCATAACTATCACTTTACTTTATAGCTCGGCCACCCCTCGTGGCGTTCAAATGAAGTCTCTTCCATTGTCCTCTTTCAACTTTGGAACTTGTAAGGTCACCTACAATTTCCCTCGTTACTCGTCTTGCCAACCTTCATTCTTATGGCACAACATTAAATCTAATAAATAAACTGCAGCCTACGTGTCATATGTCGTGTTCCAGCGTGATTGAAACACCACTGGGTTAGGTTTATTCATAAGTGTTAATAAAAGCTAAACATTCACCCATCGATCCACAATTCATATAAATTTAAAAAACAAATAAATTTGTGTTTATAATGTTGGGAAAATCTATAAGGTTTAACCCGGGGCTAAACATGACCTTGAGATGGAATTAGGCTGAGTCGTAGCTTTCTGAGTGTAAGACCCATAGATAGACTATATGCTTGGTAATGTATAATATTATAGATCACAGAATTGGGGGCTCGAGAGTCGGTGGTTGGGTTTAATCGGATCGAAATACCAATTGTTATGGTTAACATGTTGAGAAATCAAAAGATATAAAAGAATGAAATAAACTGCAATTTTTTTTATTATGATTCCATGCATAATTCTTTTTCGGGACAAAAAAGGTCAAGTGTGGGATGTGATGTGAGGTTAAATATCCCGTATATAAGAGTCTAAGTTCATAGTTTTAAGCATTTAGCTTTGTATATCGAGTCTGTTTTATGTGCGTTTGGTATTTGTGTCTACTACAGGTTTAATGTGCTAAGTGAGTGGGAAAACACGAGATTAAAATCATGAGGATAGTAGCATACACGGGTCCCGAAGAAGTCAAAATCAAGAAAAGTCAAAAATGTGGAATTTAGGTTCTTCACGCCACGCGAAGACCAGGACGACGAAGTTCGCGACACGCGAGGGCCTTGAAAAGCCCACCCGACTAATTTGTTCTTCACGCCACGCGAAGAACATCCATTCTAAGTTCGCGACACTCGAAGATTTATAAATTCGGAAAATTTAACCTAATTTCTATTATAAAGCATGGAGGAGTCTATAGTCGAACTAACTTGTCATTCTGCTTGTAAGTGATATGCTTGGGTTCATACTTGATTTGGTCTAGTATTCTTGTAATCGTTTGATTGTTTGAGTTCTAGGATTGATTGGATTGATTGAACACGTTTAGTTTCTTGATTATCATATGCATCAGTTTTTCGGTTATCTATCGTGAACCATTGTGTATCTATGATTAGTATTCTGAATTGGTAATTAACTTGTGTCAAACATTCGGTTTTACAATCATTGTTCAATACAGTCGTTATTTGAATGTTAATTATTTATCAATCAGATTAATGAGTTATGTCTATGTAACTTCCAATACGTACAAACCAGTAATTACCGAACTTGCAATCTGAACCCGGAAGCGATCCGTTTCCTCTTAATAGTTTTTACAAAGTTAAAGTTATTTGCTTTTTAATCAAATCCCGAACAGTTTTCATAAAACAAACACTTTCCACCAATTCTCTGTGGATACGATACCCTATTCCATTATAATATAGTTTAAGGTAGCTAGGGATTATAATACTTGTTTTTGATTGACCTTGACAACGCGATCAAAATGGCGCCGTTGCCGGGGAATACGTGCGCTTAGTGTTTTTGTTTTTAATTATTTTGTTCGAAGCTACTAATCTTTTGTTTATTCGTGCAGATCAAAGGTTTATGCATACTCGTAATTCAGGAAGGAAGTCATCACTTTTATTCAATCCAGAAATAGAACAGGGCACTAGAGCCAACCGAAAGATAAAGAACTAAGTCCAGACCATCTTAGAGTAACTCGAAAGCCCGAGAATGTCACAAAATCAACCACTGATGTCGTCCAGACAGTCTATAAAATAAACTACTAAACCTAACCTAGACTCCTAAGTAATAAATGGAAAACCAATGAACTAAACCGCACTGACATGCAAGTGAACCTATCGAGTGTAGCACAACTTAATGGTAAATCGGATTATCGAATCCTAGAGACACTACGTAACAATACTAGAATCTGACTCAGACTAAAGATTGATTGGTTTGGAGGGTTTACTATACTACTGAATTAACTAATGAATGCAATGAACTAAGGTCGACTCGAACTATCAGGACAAGAACTAAGGAAATATCAAAAGATAGGAAGAACACTACCTAGGTCGGAATCCTACTTGCAAAGAACAACTTCTACCGGTTCTCGAACTATGATGGATCTGGGTTTCAAAGAATAACTGCTAAAGACAACTTAGTGGATCCCTAATCACTCTCAGTGTGTCACTAACTAATCTACCTAAAGTGTGCTAAACTCACTAGATTGTTGGATCACTTCTTAGGTATTTCTAACTATGATCAAGTACCCTAATGAACGGATTACCTCTCAGTCTCACCGCCCATGATACATTCAAAGAATGCACGGGGTAATCCTAGAATAACAACTATGATTCAGAATAGCAACAATCACTAGACACCTAAACCAACTTACTCTTAGACAGTTGACACTCAGATTCCTAATGACGAAGACTAACCGACTAATTCTCACCTCTCGGGTATTGAACTAGGACACACACTTAATTCTAATCAGTAATCAAACACAACTCCTATGGTCACTACGTCTAGCAAACCACCAAAATCACAAACCCTAAGATCTATGACCTAGATACGCTAATTAAACATGGCAGACAACCACAATCAACGCAAGGAATTGAAACCAATCACACAATCAAAATTAAAGCATGCATATACATCATAATCATCATACTACGATCATTTACAAAATCATTAAACCAACATTAAATCCAAAAACCAATAAAAATCACAACTTCAACAAGTATTCATCGAATGACCTAGGCAGTATTAAGGTTTTAGCCTAGAATCATATCTAAAATATCCAAACAGAAGTAATAAACATAAATCATGGTTTTAAACACAGAAATCAAAGATAAAGATTCGAACTTTAAACCCTAGAACGCTAATACAATGAACCCGGAATCCAAAAGCTTCGATCTTGCACTTCAATTCAACTTCTTGCTCCCAAAATCGCCTTTTTTTTCTCCCCTGACGACTGGAATACGAACTCCCTTCATTAATTGTATCACAAATTGATATAAAGTCGATTTAGGGCTTTTTGCGGATTTTACAAGCCCCCGCGTACCGCGAGAGATTTGGCTTCGTCCTTCGCGTACCGCGAAGGAAAATTTAGTCGCGCCTACATTCTGGGATCTTCGCGTACCGCGAAAGATGGAGACTTGTTCTTCGCGTACCGCGAAGACTTGATTTTTCCTATTTTTTGAATTTTGAACTTCGGGCTTCATTCTCGTACTCGGTTTCTTCGGTTTCACTCATTATTACCACGAGCTCCTGTATATATAACACCGACTCAATTGTATACAAAATTGACTCAAAACGAATCGAAAACTAATTAAAATGACTCGGAAAGCTAGGAATAAAGATGTGTGCTTTGCACTACATCAAACATCCCCACACTTAACCTTTTTTTGTCCTCGAAAAAGTCTGCAATGGAATCATAAATGAGATCTAACTTTACAAACACCAATTACCAGTTCGTAGGGGAACGCATTTGAGATCAGACCGGGATGTCTAGGGATCCTCCCACATTTCTTTGGGAGAGCTACTGAGTAGCCCTACACGCACTTATCAGAGTATGAGGCCACATGTGGAACCATCGGTGGACGAGTACTTCCCACCACACAAGACTAATGAGGCTAGAGCTGCAATAAGAGATTTCAGGCAACAGTCAGGGGAGCCATTCTATGAAGCTTTCAAGAGGTTTAAAGAATTATTGAGGAATTGCCCACACAATGGTATGGAGAAGTGGGAATTGATCCAGGCATTCTATGATGGCCTTCTGCCTGAGGATGTTAGAAATGTTAACTCTACCAGTAATGGATCATTTTTCTATAACCATGTTGACGAGGATTGGGATATACTTGAGAGGATGGCAGTGATATCCAAAAGACAAGATAATGCAAGCAGGAGGGGAAAGTCAACTTCATCAGTGAATTCGGTTGATTATGAGATGCAAAAGCGATTGGATGCCATGGAAATTCAAATGGCACATCTTTGTAAGCCGAGTGGTAAAGAGGTGGAAAATGTGAACCAATCTTATCTGGTATGTGACGGATGTGAAGAGTTGGGGCATGTGTTAGCAAACTTCCCAAGAGAGCAAGCAAAGCCTGAAGAAGTGAATCAACTTGGAGGCGACAAGGCCACTACTACACACTATCATACAGGACTCAAAAATCACCCTTTACTCAGGTATGGTAATGCATCTAATCAAATGAATCCTAACTTTTAGGGTGCTAATGCGCAGGGTAGAGGACAACCACAACAACAACAATACTAAAACCGCCAACAAAATTATAACCAAGGCGGATACCAGAGATACCAAAGGGGCTATCAACAGCAAAATCAGCAAGGAGGTAGTACATGAAGTGAGTACATGGGGCTGCTCAATTTAATGCTATCATGGACGCTATCAAGGAACTAAAGAAAGATAATGAAGTCCATGACAAGACAGTGGATGCTCTTGCAAAGCAAGTGGGGCAAATGGCTGAAGATTGGACGAGAAGAGAACCAGGCAAGTTACCAAGCAACACTCAAATCCAATCCTCAACATCAAGGGTCAGGACCAAAGAATGCTCATGTAAGGCAGGTAAGTGTGTTGAGAAGTGGTAAGCAATATGACAACAAAGTTGTCCCTCCACAACCGCTAGTTGAAGGGTTGGTGGAGGATGTGGATGAGGAAAGTGATGACAAACCGGTACTTATTGCATCTAAACACAAACAACCGGTAGTTTCTGAAAAACCAAACGATTTTAAAGCACCCACCAGTGCTCAAGGGGCGGGTGTGGAGAATAATACCATCTCGTTTCCGAGAGCATTGGTTGATCCATCTAAACCGGTAAATAAAAGAGGCCCACAACAAGATGAAATGTGGGAAATTTTTAGACAAGTTAAAATTAATCTTCCCCTAATTGATGCAATCAAACAAGTACCGACATATGCAAAATATCTAAAGGATCTATGCACTCAAAAGAGGAATCATAAGATGCCTAAAAAGCTTGATCTAACCGATAATGTGAGTGCGGTTTTGTCTTGTATTCTTCCACCTAAGCTCCAAGATCTAGGGGCACATTTAATCCAAATTCAAATAGGTGATTTCAAAATAGATAAGACACTTATGGATTTGAGAGCTAGGGTTAGTATCTTGCCGGGAAGCTTGTATGACCAATACAATTTCGGTCCTCTACAAAAAGCTGATACCACCGTGGTGTTAGCAGATTTAACTCTTAAGGTTCCCCGCGGGATATTAACAGATGTGATTGTCAAGGTGGAAGTCTTCTATTACCCAGTCGACTTTTTAGTGCTTGACTATGCAGCCCCTACTAAAGGCAGCCAACCCAATGTTATTTTGGGAAGGCCATTTTTAAAAACTGCTCAATGTGTCATAAATTGCATGACAAGCACAGTTGACATGGCTTTTGGTAATAGAAAGATGCGTTTAAATGTCTTCTCCCACACTTTTAATGCTCCAATCATTGATGAATGCTTTAGTGAAGATATCATTGATGGGTGTATTCTTCATGCAAATGAGGATGTGCCAAAGGAGCCGTGTGTTTTGTGTAACAGGGAAGAAGCTGATTATGAGAAAGAGCTGAAAGCTGAAGAGGAGAAATTAGAAGTATGTGCCATTAAAGAGGGACGACCCACATGGACACTTCAAGTGGAAAGTTTGCCAGACTCCATAGATACCCTTTTAAAACCTTCGTTGGAATCACCACCTCAGGTGGAACTGAAAGAACTACCAGCAAGTTTGAAGTACGCCTTCATAGGAGAGAATGAAACTCTCCCGGTCATTATTGCATCAAATTTGACCGAGGCACAGGAAAAGGCTCTCATGGAGGTTCTGGTCGCCCATATAGCAGCAATTGGGTGGACGATAGCAGATTTGAAAGGGATTAGTCTTTCGATAGTGATGCATAAAATAATCACTGAACCAGATGCAAAGCCGACAAGAGATGCACAAAGAAGGCTAAATCCAAACATGAGGGAAGTTGTGAAGAAAGAAGTCCTAAAATGGTTGGATGTAGGGGTCATCTATCCCATATCTGACATCACCTAGGTAAGGCCAACACAGACAGTACCAAAGAAAGCAGGCATCCAGATCATACGTGATGAGTAAGGAGAGCAGGTAGCCACCCGACCCGTAACGGGGTGGAGGGTATGCGTTGATTACAGGAAGTTGAACACAACCACTTCCAAGGACCATTTTCCTTTACCTTTCATTGACCAAATCATCGAGAAATTATCAGTTCAGAAATTTTATTGCTTTTTAGATGGGTACTTAGGATATAATCAGACTGCTATTCATCCTGATGATCAACATAAGATCACGTTTACCTGCCCATATGGCACTTTTGCATTCAGGCGAATGCCATTTGGGTTGTGTAATGCCCCAGTCACCTTTCAAAGGTGCATGATTAGTATCTTTTCAGATATGATTTATGAGTCTTTGGAAATCTGTAGGATCGGTGTTTACAAGATGGTTCTGTTCTAGTTGATATTGGCGGAAACAATAACAACTATGCAATGTAAACAAGAAACAATGATAATACTTATAAATGCAAATTGTATTAATCTTCAAAGTTTACAAGTTACAAAGAAAACTATAAGGAAGCACACTTGTACAAATGGAAGATAAAATACATATAAAGTAACTTAGAATAAAGACAGACCCTTGATTCTAAGGATCAGATCAAACACAAGTCGTTGATCTTTGACAGTTACAAGTTACACTACTATTTGTAGACAACTAAAAGACAAGCTGCATCAAATAGTAAGGTTCATGTCAAAAGTCTTCTTAGGAATCTTTACAAGAGACTTCAGAGTAGTAGATTTGTCTTTAATCATCTGCACCAATAACATTCCTTCTGCTGACAGATGTGTCAGTGTTGCAGCAAAGGTGTCAGTAGCAAAGTCAAAGCTGCTGATGATTTGCCTATCAGCAGCAACTTTAAACTTCAGCAGATAAGACAATCCGCAGCATAGTTGTTCATCAGCAGGAGAACATAACTATCCGCATCACTTGCCTTATCTGCAGCAACTTGTAGGTCAGCAGCAAAATTGTGGAGTCCGCAGCATATGTACTTAGAGAATTTTGTAGCCATCAGTCTTTATATCTACAAACTCCCCCTAGACCGATGCTACCAAAACTCTCTTACTGCCTTTGTTGCTGAAGCTTTTGTATGTGAGCAACGATCCTTGCTGTCTCATAGCCTCTGGAGTCCTTGCTTGGATTGTCAAGAGGAAGTTTAGAAAGAGACTTGATGTCCTTGCTTGGCATGCTGAAGATGGCCTTGCTTGAATATCTCATCTTCTGTCCTCTAACATCTGTCACAGTATATTCATCTTTCAGGGCATTGTAGGACCAACTGATGAATGGAAAGTGGGATTGGAGAGGTTTAGCATCAATAACAATATCTTTGCTAGGGTTGAAGTGATGTTTGATCACTAGCAACAGATGCCTCCCACTTTTATTCTTAGGCTCATGAGCTTAACCCAGCTCCATCAGTCTTTGAAGATCAGAATCTGGAAGCTGCATAACCTCATCAACAGATGTATATATTGATTTTTTTTACTTATGATCTCCCCATGAAGACTTCAACAGGTGTGGTAGTAGGTTTAGTTTTCTTATTGGGAGCCTGTTGATGAGGAGGAGCTGGGTGAGAGGATTTGGAATCTTTAGGAGGAGAGGAGGGAGGTCTAGGAGGGAGAGTGGAAGATTGTTGGACAGAGGAAAGAGGGGATGAGGGAGTAGGCTTGGGTTTCTTTGGTTTTCTTTCTACTGTTTGAGTGTCTACCCTTCCTTTTGAGCCTATCTTCCCCAGTCTTTCTTCCTCTTCCTTCTTTACTTTGACATACATGGCTTGCAGGTTCATGAAACTCATGGGACCCAGCCACTTTCCAATCTCATATCTAGCATTTAGGAAGTCCATCGTGACCTTCCTTTCTTTATGGGATCTGATGTTGAAGGCAATGGTTTTTCTGGCTTTTTGTTTGGCCTTTTCTTCTTCTTCAGCCCTTTTCTTATTTGCCAATTGACATTGTTGTCCCATGAAAGATCTGTACATTTCTTTATTTGATAATTTCTCAAGGTAGTCTGCATCCTCACCTTGAGAAATTAGAGCTTCAGTCCACTCCTCTCTCATTTCTCTTGCTAGTTCAGAATTAGTGATTCTGAACTTAGCATCTTCTCTTCTCTTCTTCTTCTCTCTCTTCTTCTTCTTCTTCTTCTTTATTTAATTGTTCCTACAGCTGAAGAGCTAAGGCTTCATCTTCTTTCAGTTGTGAAGCTGCAGAAACTCTAACTTTTAATTCATCCATTTGCCTAGCATGCAACTGGATTTGCTGTTCTCGGAGGAGTATGGCAGCTTTTCTTTCTTGAGCCTTTTTGAGCACAGCCATCTCCTCCTCTTCTCTTTCTCTTCTACTTTTCTCCTTTTCTTTCGTCTCTTTTTCTATCTTTTCTTCCTCTTCAGTCATAAGTCCCTTTCCTTTGTTTTTATTGGATGCCTCTGCTTCAGCTTCATTGATCACAACAGCAGATGTGGGAGATACTGTTGAGACCTCAGCTTCTGCTTCATTGGCAATTTGAGGGGTACTCAAAGGAAGAAGGACTTCTTCATCTTCACCTACTTACCATTCCTCTCCTATTACTTTCTTCTAATATGCCATTACCTTCTGTTTCTCCCTTCTTCTAGATTCTTCTTTAGTATTCAGGATAACAGTTGGAGAAGAGGGAAGGGACAACTCTTCTGAGTCAAATTCATCAATTGCAGTTATTTCCTCTTTTTCTAGGCAGTCTTTGACTATTTGGATCATTTCTTGACTCTTCACTGAGTTGATATTGCATATATGTGACATGAGTTCAAAAACTTTGTGAAGGAAGTCTGAGTTAAGGAGTAGGATCTCTTGAATGGTGTTGATGATGAAGGATGATCCAGCACATAAGAAGAATTGGAACCCTGAAGGCTCAATGCTAGACCATCCATGAACTTCCAGAACCCTGGCAACTTCATTGTATAAGAATCTTCTCAAGCATAGAACTTGTTCCTGTGTCAACACCCTGCTTCTTATTAGTTCAAGTCTCTGATGTCTATGTTCAGCTGCTTGTGAGGACTCTGCTTCTTCATCCTCAACTTTTTTGTATGCCACTTTCTTAGCAAGATCAAGAAAAGCTTTAAATCTTGGCATGTTATCTTAACATATGTCATGGAAGCGCTCAATGGCAAGCATAGCTGACAAGTCATTCGATGTATTGATACATTCAGTCAGGTGCAGGGATAAGGTGTCCAGTAAGTTCAAGCTCTCCCACCTGAGCTCTTGTACACCAGCAAACTCCCACCCAATCCATAATCTCTCAGATAAACCATCATATCCCCATGACAAGATGGAGTCAAACTCCAGATTATGTGCAGTTAGTTGAACATGGGGGGATATGATCTGTCTGGCGATAGTAGCAGCAGCTGGAAGTATAGTAGCTGAGAGAGGCATGTCTTATTCTTTGCTCTCCCTCTCCATCTTCTCAGGGAACACTTCATCTACAACCCTGACTACTAACTTCCAATCCTCATAGAACTCTTCCTCTTCATCTCCTGAGGCTAGCAAGTCATGGATTTGAACAAAGGCAGGCTGAAATAATGTTCTTTGAAAGGTTGCCTGCTCTTGTATTCATTCTTCCAGTATATCTTTGTCCTCTTCAATGGTAACTATCCCCCCCTTTTTGGTTGCATCAGTGCATAAAGTATGGTCTGTTTGGGTTCCCACTTGATGAAATCTTGAAGGGTAACCCTTCAGGATTTCAACAACTGGGCTGCATAAACTTTTTCATTTTGCTCTGATACCACTTGTAGGATTGGTGTTTACAAGATGGTTCTATTTGGGTTCCCACTTATACAAGGGAAGGAGAAGTCACACTTGGGCATCGATGGGCTTTATGCATAGAGACTTCGTGCCTTAATTTGGACACTTCTGCCTCTAGCATGGCTACCTTCGCCGTCAATTCCAAGTTTTCAAGTTTCAGTCTGTCCTCCTCCACAGTTGTGGAATCCTTGGAACTAGAAGGGGCCTTAGGCCTAGCCTCTATATCCCCTTCACCCTGGTTTTCTTGGCTCCTGGGGTTTCTCTCAGTGAAGAGTGTTTCAAAAGAAACATCCTCACTGTGAGTTGTCATGGTTAGGGACTTAATGATGTTATCATTGTCCTCCTTGTCAATGGATGGACCAGTAGTAGTGTTAGCCCCTTCCACATTCGCTCTATCATCACTCCCAGAGTGAACCTTCTCAGGTGATGAACTTGGGCTCGGTACTTTGGCAGCCAAGTCAATCCGTACATTCGAGAAAGTGGCAGTTGGAAAAGGTACATCATCTTGACTAGGTGCCTCTGCATTTAAGTTTAGAGAAGAAACATAAAGAGAGGGCTCAGAGGGTTGTTCTATGGATCCGGGATGTGATCCTGATCCTAATAGAGAGCCTTCCAAGGAAGTCTCCCTAATAATATGGCTATCCCTTATGATATTCTCACCAGAATATTAAGATTGTAAGTGAGGGCTTTTAGGTCGGGACTGGGCCTGGGAGACAAGAATAAAAGGAGTCTTCTTGCTCCTCTTTCTCTTACGGGTATAGCTTGCCTCAACTGGGGCCCTGTGTTCCAGATGGACTTGAAGAACCGGGGTGAGTATTTATTGTACCTGTGCACCCTCAATAGGTTGCATAGGGGTTCGATCAAGGGCATCAGTTGTATGTTCAGGCTGTGAAGTGGAGGGTGTGGGATCAACATCAGCTGGGGTTGCTAAGCTGTCACCCTGGGTACTTTGTATGTTCAACATTGTAGATAAAAATGGAACATTGACCCTGAGAACTTTGTTGAAACTGTTCTCATACTTTGAAAAATATTATTTTTATGACCCAAAATCAAGTAGATTCTTGCAGGTTTTGAAAGATCTTTTATTTCACGATTAAAAACTTTATGCAAGAACCTTGGGTACATAAAGAAGGTTTGTTTTGCACCTTCTTGAAGGTTACATCTCAAACCATCGAATATCAAATATGCAAAATTGAAGCCTTGACTAGTAACCATACCATGGAAAGCGAAGGCAAGAGCATAACTTAGTTGATGCCATCCACTTCTCTTCTGAGATATGCATTGCAAAAGAGTGTCGCATAGAAACTTCCAGGGAGGACCCATCAGTGCCTTCTCGATTGTGTAATCATCCTGATTTCCAGTGTATCCTATGGATACAAATGGGGGTGTGCAAGAAAACTGAAATCCGAATCGTATCCGTAACCCAAAAAAACCAAACCTAATTGTGAATTCGGTTTTTCGGTTCGGTTATTAACCGTATCCGAATTGCGAATTCGGTTTTCGGTTCGGTTAACGGATTTTTGAATTCGGTTTGTTTGGTTAGACATATTTCCAATTCAGTTCGGTTTATTCGATTTATTCGGTTGAATTCGATTTATTTGGTTTATTCGAATATACTTTCCTTTTGAAATCGGTTTATTCGGTTGAATTTGGTTCGGTTAGAAAAGTTTCCAATTCGGTTCGGTTCGGTTAACGGATAAGGGTTAAAAAAAATCAAAACCGAACAAACCGAATCAAATAAACCGAACGAACCATAATCCGAATCGATGAACACCCCTAGATAAAAAGGTCCTCATGTATTCACTCTTTGTGTATGAGTTGGCGGCACCCTTGTCTTGGAGTTTGAGGTGTTTTCTGAGTGTGGCTTCCGTGATGGTTATGTCTTTGCCGTCTACCGTGGCTTTGATTTAGGGAGTCCCCTGTTCGGTATAGTAGACGACAAAGTTCCAGAATTCCTCCATGTGAGGTATGTAGATTATGGGTATGACAGTAAGGGCGAAGTATATTTTTGACCGACATAAGAAATCGATCATGTCGTCAAACGCTTCAGATTTCTTTCCTTTGACAAGATATGCAGTGAGATTATGGTAGGTTGAGAACTTGTCATTGGGGTTGTTGATATCAACGTTTGCCATTATGGTTATATTTGGAGGGAAGGAGGAAGCTTTTGAAAGGTGGTTAAGTATGGGAAAGCTTTGAATTCTTGTACAGTACAATTCTTGAGAGAAAATGGTGAGGGTTAGGTCAGAATTGAATTGAAGTGGTGAAGGAAGGAATTTGATTTTGTGTTATAATGGCAAAGGAGGGAAAAAAAAAATTACTTATACAGTACAACCCATTTACTTTTCACTGTTTTACAGCTATAACACACTGTAGCAGTCATGGTAAAGACTGAAAGTAGTTTTTACAGCGGGTAAAAGTTAATCTGGACTCATTTTACCCATCAGCAGCAAACTTGGTTGCTTCAGATGGTTTAGCCTATCAGCAACAAACTTGGTTGCTGCTGATGGTTAAGTCTATCAGCAGCAAACTTGGTTGATGCTAATGGTTAAGTCTATCAGCATCAAACTTGGTTGCTGGTGATGGATGTAATGGTCCGCAGCAAAAATGTTGCTGCTGATTGCCTTAAAGCTATCCGTAGGAAACTTGTTTTTGCTGATAACTTAAGGCAGTCAGTGGCAAATTCTTTGCTGTTGATGACTAAACCTGTCATTGTTAACTTTTTATTTACAACAAAAGAAAGACAAACACATTTTAGTCAAGATTTTAGAGGGAAATTTTAATCAAAGTTATTCATACCAATGGATTCAACTAAATATCTAAATCTAGCTTCATCAAAAGGTTTTGTAAACAAGTCAGCATATTGCTCATTGGTATGAACTTTGGTTAAAATGATTCTCTTTTTCTCAGCTTGATCTCTTATGAAGTGATACCTGATGTCAATGTGCTTTGTCTTGGAGTGCTGCACAGGATTATTTGTAATTGATATAACACTCATGTTGTCAATGTGAATGGGAGTTGCCATGAAAGTCATCCCATAATCCAACATTTGATTTTGTATCCAGATGACTTGTGCACAGCAACTTGAAGCTATAATGTATTCCGCTTCTGCTGTATATGATGATACACAGGTTTGCTTCTTGCATTTCCATGAAATCAGTCTTCCTCCCAGAAACTGACATCCCCCTGATGTGGACTTTTTGTCCAAGTTGCATCCTTTATAGTTACTGTTAGTGTATGCATACAAGTTGAACTTGTCATTCTTAGAATACCATAGCCCAAGTCTTGGGGCTCCCCTTTAGGTATCTAAAAATTCTATTGACAGCTTGAAGATGTGTATTCTTTAGAGCTGCTTGGAATCTTGCACAGAGGCATACTGCAAACATGATATCTGGCATTGGGGCAGTTTGATACATGAGTGATCCTATCATTGCACGGTACTGATGTTGATCAGTGTCTTGACAATCTTTGTCTGGAGTCAGTTGATGGTGCACCTGCATAGGAGTTCTTGAAGTAGAGAAGTCAGCCAGCTTTAATCTTTCCAAAATTCTCTTGACATATTTGGATTGACTGATGAAGATTCCATTTGAAACTTGTTTGAGTTGGATACCCAAGAAGAAATTTAGTTCACCTATTAAACTCATTTCAAACTTTGAGTGCATCAGGACCTCAAAGTCTTTGCACAGCTTCTTCCTTGTTGATCAAAAGATGATGTCATCAACATATATTTGTATGAGTATGATTTCTCCCCCTTCATGTTTGATAAACAAGGTCTGATCAATGGCACCTCTTCTAAAGTTGTTGCTGAGTAGATATCCTGACAAGGTTTCATACCAGGCTCTAGGAGCTTGATGTAAGCCATAGAGAGCTTTGTCTGGTTTCAACACTTTGTTAGGATGTGCAGGATCTACAAAGCCTGGAGGCAGTCTGACATAGACTTTCTCACCAATCTTCTGTAAGACCCCGACCCGGTCATCCTACAGTTGGTTCTCATAACGGATCATTTTCATTAAAAACACATTTATTGCAATTCAAACAACAACGGAAGTCTTTCAAAACTCATTTATAACCATTTAAAGTTATTAGGTTTACCTTACGAATGAATGCACACCGATCCGAGTAACGTCGCTACCACGCCAAGATACGTCAATACACCGCTTACCTACAACCAGTCTAACGTACACACAAATTCAGCTACGCTGAGTGAGTTCTAATAGTTTAATTTAAATGAAAACCATCACACCAAGTTCTTCGGTTTAATTTACCCAGGACCCTCCGGTCCTTATAAAATATAATTACGCCTTATTCACGAATGATTAATCCCTTGTCATCCCCTGACATACCGTAACCGTTTATCACTCGAGACTCGACCCATACTACCAATATAAATAATAACGACCTTACAATCACAACAACATAGACTCAACATACTATGCTAGCACTCGTATCCAAGAATACACATTAACTTGACTCCGGATTAAGACACCCTACCTTAGACATTAACACATCCGGCCTTAACCAAGGCTCTCACAAATAACTAACACGAATCTTACACACGTCACATCACAAGTCCTGACTTAACGGTCAGTCTAACTCTACACGTCACATTCAACACGTCACATTAACACAATCTCATACACAATAAATATGACTGATCACTAGCATGCAATTTAACACATATATGTATGCATGCAAACACATACCTCATCACTGCACCCTCGTCAGGGTTACCCTCGTCAGGGCATCAACACACCCCGAGCTCATCATTAACCTGATAAATAAATGTCACCCCTGGTGACTTCCCGAAGGACCCCGTCCTTCACGATCCCGTTTGTCATGTCATAAAGACCAAGCCACAAACACAATACCCGTCGTGTCCCGCGGACAACGACACAAGCACACCACACAAATATGAACATTTAATAACACACATCGTATGCAGGACTCATTAACTATACCTGCACCATACACACCACACTAACACAACATATCTCACGTGCAATCATGGCCCTTTAGACTTTAAGCCCGACTCTCCCAGTCCATCCCTTAACACGCCACACATTAATATCTCGTCTCTATAACTCACACACTTCTATGAACACGCCATAACCCTACGACTCTCAATTACGCAATTTATACTCAAAGCATATCGGTTTATAACACGTGACCCTTAATACGATTAATTATATTAATACCACGTGAATGTGTGTACGATAGCCCAAAACAGTAAAACGTTTAAAAGAAGGGGGATTAGAAACCCACCGGTTGCGAAGCTTTCCTTCCGAAGTCGCATACCCGTAAACTCGTAGTACAACGTGAACCTGTCGTCAAATGAACTATCCAGATCAATCCTGTTACCGTAGTAACACTAACGCATCTATTCTGGACCAGCAGCTACAAGCTCGGTCTAAGCCATCCCAAACCGTACAACCGACGCACTCGCTCGCGTACAAAATTTATTAAATTAACGTTACCGAAAAACGTTCCCGAAAGTCATTCCCGACGTTTTTACCATATCCCAAAATACTTCTCAACATTGAATATAAAGTCCTATGGGGTCATACCTTTGCGTACAAGCCGTTCTAAGCGGTTTTGTATGAAACTTGTGAGCACTACGCGAGAGGAAAACTTGTTTTGCTCATATATCTACCATACGAGCTCCGTTTCGCGCGAACCACCAATTCACGCGTTCGTCTCAAATTGCCCGACCTCAGAAAATTATTGGTGTCGGCCGTTGCTGCCACCGCTGCTGCCAGAACGCCAATTTTTCTTTCAGCTCGTTCGGTTTTGTTCGTCAAAATACGAGTAGCTTAAAACCGACCCAAATGAACTCCGTTTTAGGCGAATCATATGTCCACGCGTCCGTATCGCCGAACCCTTTCAGAACCTCCAGTTTCCGTTGACGGAATCCTCCGCCTCCGTCGTCGGAAAGCGAAACAGTGGCCGGATTCGTCCATGTTCACGCGTCCGTCTTCGCGCTGCTCGAAACCCTATCAAACGGACTCGGAATTGGACAAATAATATTTCCACGCGACCGTGTCGCCAAGCCCTTCGACCTCCTACCATCGCCGCCACTTGAAGCTGCCGGAACCGCCGCCTGCGGCCGTCGGAGCCGCGCGGAGATGCAAACAGTAGCCGGAATCCTCGCCGGATTTATCGTTTTCGCTCGATTCCTTCACCCATTGTCTCCAAGTCTTTTTCTAGCGATCTTAACACTGAAACAAATCATACTTACTTGAAAAACCCTCGAATTATAAACGTTTTATATTGTTGGATGATGATCGAAACACGTATGGAGGATTATAAATACGAAAATACCTCGATCCGAACGTGAAATGCGACGAACGGCTCTCCTCTCCTCCCTCCTTGTTCTCGGCAGCCGCAAGTGAAGCAAATGGGGTTCCCCCCCATTGCGTAACACCTTAAAGGGTTTCCCTCGGACCGGGCTTGGCCCGCCTCATAATTTTTTTATAAAACACACCCTCTAGTCTCACTAATATGTATAAACCCCCGCCTAATTATTTTTATAACGATATTGTACTGCACTGGTCAAGTTTTTCGTCATAAGTCCGTCTTCTACATATAAATCATACACATGTACATTAAGATCCGTTTACTTGGTAAAACCCGGGATGTTACAAGTCTACCCCCTTTAAAAAAGGATTCGTCCTCGAATCCTGCATCGGCACAAACCAACGTCTCTAGCCCTTTTGTTGCAACTGATGCATCAGAACCCATTTTGTGTCATGTCCTTACTTTAGTATTTATTTCCATCGAATTACTTTCCTAACATGATCACTATCCTTAGTGTTCCAAGGAAGCATCCTCCTTTGCTCGCTTTCACATTTGGGACTTATATGACTAGCTATGCATCCCTTTGTCACTTGTCTAACCACTTCCACCCGTATGGTGTAACATTACCAATTGCCTATTTAATCATCTTGCCCTCCTTAATTGGTCACAACATTTACATCGTCACTCCTCGTATGACCCTGACGAACTCATCGTTCTGATGATCATTCTCAAGTAAAGTTCTTTGCTTTTATAACTAGGGTCATCCGTCATCCTTTTTTCTTCATCTCGCACTCTAAACGTCACCCTGTGACGATTCCTTAAACTCGAGCCTCACTGCCTTGCTCGTAAAGGTACCTCCCTTGTTATCCTTTGGTAATCTCCAGGAGCTTGTGCAAAGCTCCCCTAGTTTCCATAATCACGTGTCTCTCCTTGGACACTCTTTAATACCGCTATCATGCGTTCAACGTACGTCATCGATAATCACATACTACTAAACTAAGTCATTATCATCGGCTCCCGATGTTTTCTACAAAAGTCCACCTACCACCATATGTTTCAATAGCCAATATTTGCTTTACTTCAATGCTCCACCGGAGCTCCATTTAAGCGAGTCATAAGTTTGCCAGCGTAGACCCTTCCTTCTCAGTCACTTATGTGCAATCCTGTACTTACACTTATCCCGTTCCACTTCTCTCGTCGATGCTCTATCATTACCACACGACCGCCGATCACGTCTCATTCTTCAAGTACAAACAGGAAGTCCGCCACCGTCTCGTTCATAGAGAACATAACTACTCCTCTTATGGAGCGTATCCCATGGAGTCCCTACCGTCACTTTGTCCACTCCGCGCTGAAATCTCTAGTGTCGTCACCTCGATCACGTCATAATTGGTTCCGATCAAGCGTCCACGTAACGCTTTCATCGTCATCTCTCACCGCTGCATCCCTTGGCTCTGTGCTCCGCATTCCTGAGATATAAGTATATGTATCTCATAAGAGCACCTCACCGATCGTCTGGATGTCAGGACTTCTCGCATCACCTTGATATATCATCGTTCCGAAAATCGTCAAGATAGAAACTCTAAACTTGAGCACACCGATCACTCGTCCTATGCACGACTAAGCGTGTACTACAAGGACATAACGTAACTACCGGACGTACAATGTACTACAAGGACACACACTGACTCGACAAAACTACAGGACACACAATGTCCTACGTACGTACTAGTATCCCCACCTTCTAACTTGCATAAAGTGCACAAACACAACTATCTAGACCTGAGCAAATCTACCTATGTGCAATATGACCTCGTCATTTATAAACACACACACACAACTGAACCCTATCTTCTATTCACCCCAGCGGGTCTTACTAATGGTTCAGGATAACACAATAATCAGTCTAGACACAAGACATCACCCTAATCATTTATACACATAATATATAAGTCATAATTCCCCACAAGACCTCGTCCTGCACTTTCACACAAAGTGCAACACACCCATAGCACTCCAAACATCACCTGATCATTATCACATCGGTGACACTATCTTAAAATTATAGACACAGACAATTTCAAAACTCATGTCTATACAAGTCTACTCATACCATCTAATTAACCATGCACTAGCACCACAACAAGAATTACATTTCATATGAACTCACGTTGTTCAAAGGTAGTCATACAATCACTCCATACCGCACTAAATTTAACATTACACTCACCATAGTAGGCTATCACAAATACAGCTATTTTTAGTCACGACCAATTCACCACGCGGTAAAACTCAGAACCAATGTCAAATCAAATAATCTATATTTGTATTAAGTATCACACCACGTAAACATCTAGTTAGTCATAACATCAAATCAACCAGAAATCTCTCATGACAACTGCCATACTAACTACTCGTCAAGCAATCGAGCATCCCAAACACGGCCCGCCAAATCACAACTAGACTACGTCAGGTGCATCTGCGTGTCCCCCTCTGGTTCCCTTTGAAATAAAGCTCTCTTAACCAACGCAAGTGGTCGATCCCTCGACCGTGCATGTTCACATCATGGAGGGAAATCACATACATCTGGCACAACTCTCCTTTTCCATCCCGTCTTTCCAATCATAGCTCCACGTGGTATGTCGCCGACTTAAGCTCTAGTCACAATTGGCACGAGAAGCGCCAACACTACTCCCGTCTCGCTAGCAGTTTCACCCGCAGTAGTCCTCGTCTTGACTGGTCGTTCTGCATTCCCCCAAGCAAGAGCATCACGCCTGACCGATCTCGTATGATTCATCTTAACCACCTAATCCTACTCAAGATAGAACGCTAGAGTGCTTACTATGGGTACAAATTCAGAATATGAGAGTAATCATGGACTGCCAAATCACGGTGATCAAATGCAATTTGGTGGTCCACATCACTGCTCGGATTCTAAACCATTCCCATCATACACACACTAACTTTCTACCTTCACGCACACCGGATGCACATGCATCCCACACAACTCACATAGCAATAATCTAACAAATCATCATATTCATCACAAATTCACACCACACATGGTTACACACAAAATCACTAACCATGCTAACACACCAAACCATTTCACATAACACAATTAATGCTAATCCACATCAACTAACTCACAAAACCTGATTTCATCAAATCACACCACACACTTCACATAATTCTACATACTACCACAACACATAGCACACATTATGTTCCCACACGGAACCATAATTCACTCACTCACCCTAATAGCTTTACCAATCATAACACTACACCAATGGTAAATAATAATTACTGCTCAACTAGAAAGACGTACCTCTTGGCTCGCGGTTACTCGTGGTGGCATTCGTTTCACCCTTGTCCCATTTTCAGTTTAAGTTAAGGTATTTTATTTTGTAAAAACACCGATTTTCTTTTAAACCACGGCTCTGATACCAACTTGTAAGATCCCGACCCGGGCATCCTACAGCTGGTTCTCATAACGGGTCATTTTCATTAAAAACACATTTATTGCAATTCAAACTACATCGGAAGTCTTTCAAAACTCATTTATGACCATTTAATGTTATTAGGTTTACCTTACGAATGCATGCACACCGATCCGAGTAACGCCGCTTCCAAGGCAAGATGCGTCAATACACCGCTTACCTGCAACCAGTCTAACGTACACACAAAGTCAGCTACGCTGAGTGAGTTCTAATAGTTTAATTTAAATGAAAACCATCACACCAAGTTCTTCGGTTTAATTTACCCAGGACCCTCCGGTCCTTATAAAATATAATTACGCCTTATTCACGAATGACTAATCCCTTGTCATACCCTGACATCCCGTAACCATTTATCACCTGAGACTCAACCCATACTACCAATATAAATAATAACGACCTTACAATCACAACATCATAGACTCAACATACTATGCTAGCACTCGTATCCAAGAATACACATAATCTCGACTCCGGGTTAAGACACCCTACCCTAGACATTAACACATCCGGCCTTAACCAAGGCTCTCACAAATAACTAACACGACTCTTACACACGTCACATCACAAGTCCTGACTCAACGGTCAGTCTAACTCTACACGTCACATTAACACAATCTCATATACAATAAATATGACTGATCACTAGCATGCAATTTAACACATATATGTACGCATATAAACACATACCTCATCACTGCACCCTCGTCAGGGCATCAACACACCCCGAGCTCATCATTAACCTGATAAATAAATGTCACCCCTGATGACTTCCCGAAGGACCCGTCCTCCACGATCCCGTTTTTCATGTCATAAAGACCAAGCCACAAACACAATACCCGTCGTGTCCCGCGGACAACGACACAAGCACACAACACAAATATGAACATTTAATAACACACATCATATGCAGGACTCATTAACTATAACTGCATCACACACACCACACTAACACAACATATGTCACGTGCAATCATGGCCCTTTAGACTTTAAGCCCGACTCTCCCAGTCCAACCCTTAACACGTCACACATTAATATCTCGTCTTTATAACTCACACATTTCTATGAACACGCCATAACCCTACGAATCTCAATTACGCAATTTATACTCAAAGCATATCGGTTTATAACCCGTGACCCTTAAAACGATTAATTATATTAATATCACGTGAATGTGTGTACGATAGCCCCAAAACAGTAAAATGTTTAAAATAAGGGGGATTAGAAACTCACCGGTTGCGAAGCTTTCCTTCCAAAGACGCATACCCGTAAACTCGTAGTCTAACGCGAACCTGTTGTCAAATGAACTACCCAGATCAATCCTATTACCATAGTAACACTAACGCATCTATTCTGGACCAGCATCTACAAGCTCGGTCTAATTCATCCCAAACCGTACAATCGACGCGCTCGCTTGCGTACAAAAATCCTTAAATTAACGTTACCGAAAAACGTTCCCGAAAGTCGTTCCTGACGTTTTTCCCATATCCCAAAATACTCACCAACAATGAATATAAAGTCCTAAGGGGTCATACCTTTGCGTACAAGCCGTTTTAAGCGGTTTTGTACGAAACTGCTGAGCACCACGCGAGAGGAAAATTTGTTTTGCTCATATCTCGACCATATGAGCTCCTTTTCGAGCGAACCACCTATCCACGCGTTCGTCTCAACATGCCCGAACTCAAAAATTTATTGGTGTCGGCCGTCTCCGCCACCGCTGCTGCCAGAACGCGAATTTGTCTTTCAGCTCGTTCGGTTTTGTTCGTCAAAATACGAGTAGCTTAAAACCGACCCAAATGAACTCCGTTTTAGGCGAATCATATGTCCACGCGTCCGTATCGCCGAACCCTTTCAGCCCTCCAGTTTCCGTGGCCGGAATCCACCGCCTCCGTCTCCGGAAAATGAAACAGTGGCCGGATTCGTCCATGTTCACGCGTCCGTCTTCGCGCTGCTCGAAACCCTATCAAACGGACTCGGAATTGGACAAATAATATATCCACTCGACCCTGTCGCCAAGCCCTTCGACCTCTTACCATCTCCGCCGCCTGCCGCCACCGAAGACGCAAACAGTAGCCGGCTCCTCGCCGGATTTATCGTTTTCGCTTAATTCCTTCACCCATTGTCTCCAAGTCTTTTTCTAGCGATCTTAACACTGAAACAAACCATACTTAATTGAAAAATCCTTGAATTATAAACGTTTTATATTGTTGGATGATGATCGAAACACGTATGGAGGATTATAAATACGAAAATACCTCGATCCGAATGTGAAACGCGACGAACGACTCTCCTCTCTTCCCTCCTTGTTCTCGGCAGCCGCAAGTGAAGCAAATGGGGTTCCCACCCCCCCTTTGTGTAACACCCTAAATGGTTTCCCTCGGACCGGGCTTGGCCCCTCACGCGCCGTTGGCTCCCTGTGCTCGGCCCGCCTCATAATTTTTTTATAAAACACACCCTCTAGTCTCACTAATATGTATAAACCCCCGCCTAATTATTTTTATAACGATAATGTACTACACCGGTCAAGTTTTCCGCCATAAGTACGTCTTCTACATATAAATCATACACATGTACATTAAGATCCGTTTACTTGGTAAAACCCGGGATGTTACATCTTCCCATACAGAAAATCACTCTTGACATCCATTTGATATACTGTAAAGATCTTGGATGCAGCATACGTTAGGAAAATTCGAATGGCCTCCAGTCTTGCTACAGGAGTAAAGACTTCATCATAATCAATTCCCTCTTCCTGAGTATAGTCTTGAGCTACAAGTCTGGCTTTGTTCTTGACTACAATTCCTCTCTCATCTTGCTTGTTACTGAATACCCATCTTGTGCCAATTGTGCCAATAGCAGTTTGACCAGGTGGAAGATCAACCAGGGTCCACACTTCTTGTCTCTTGAATTGCAGCAACTCTTCCTGCATTGCTTCAATCCAACTGCTATGTTGAAAAGCTTCATCTATCTTCTTTGGTTCTACTTGAGATAGAAAGCAAGAATACATACATATATTGGCCTCATGAGTTTTGCTTCGTGTTTGAACCCCTTGCTGAACTTGGCCAATTATATTCTCCAATGGATGTTCCTTGTTGATTCTTTGTGTTGGAACATCCAACTGTATTCCTTGCTCAAGATTGATTTGATTCTGATCAGGAATATCTTCATTCATTGTGGAGGAGTCTTCAATCTCAGCAGCAGATGCCTCTACCCCAACTGTATCTTCATGATCAACAACAAATGCCTCTACACCATCTGCAGAGATGTCATGAGTTGCATTTTGATCTTCATTTTTGGAGAGACTGCTGCTGGTGACATTGGAGAGACTTGTTCTTGCTGGACTGGCTTCAATAGCTTCCACCACAGATGGAGGACCAATAGATGGTCTTTTGATTCTTATAGAGGGACTATTAAATTCCAACCTGTAATCAGTAGAAGATGTGGAAGCTGGTGCTTTGGAAGAGGTAGATTCCATATTTGAGAAGATGAGAGGCTCAAATACTTGGGAGAAAGAATCTATATCAAAGAGCCAGTCTGGTCCTTTACCCTTTTCACATGCAATGTGTTCCCTATATTCCACATTTGTTGATTCTTTCACAAATCTTGTTCTTGAGTTGAATACTATGTAGGCCTTTGATTGAGAGGAATAGCCCACAAAGTATCCTTCATCAGATTTGGCACCAAACTTAGGAAGAACACCAAGTGTGATGAGAACGGTACATGGATATCCAAAGGGTTTCAGAAATCCAATGTAGGGAACTCTCTTGAACAACAGTTCATAAGGTGTTTTCTTGAGAGGTTTGACAATAAGAACTCTATTTTGCACATAACAAACTGTGCTCACTACTTCTGCCCAGAATGTGAGAGGTAGTTTTGAGTCAGCCATCATTGATCTTGCTGATTCAATAAGAGTTATGTTTCTCCTTTCAGCAACCCCATTTTGTTGGGGAGTTCTTGGAGCACTGTATTGTCTTTCTATGCCCTTACTCTCACAAAAACAGTTCAAGGTTTGGTTCTTGAATACTGTACGTTGGTCATACCTTATGACTTTAACTTTCTGATTACTTTGATTCTCCACCCTAAGAATGTAGGATTTAAGAATCTCAGCAGTTTCATCTTTTTTTCTCAAGAAGTATACCCATGAGAATCTGGTATAGTCATCAGTTATCACCAGACAGTATGACTTTTTTCCCATTGACATGACATTTGTAGGAACAAAAAGATCCATATACAGTAGCTGTAGTGGAGTGTCATTTGAATTCAATGTCTTGGGATTGTGAGAACTCTTGTGTTGCTTCCCCTTCAGGCATGTAATGAAGTGATCTTCAAGTTGAAATTCCTTGTCAGGAAGACCTCTTACAAGATTTCCCTTTACCAACTTGTTGATAGTCTTTACATTAACATGGCTTAATCTTTTGTGCCAGGGAGCTGATTCATCAACTGATGCCTTGTACAGAAAACAAGATACACTGCCAGATGGAGTGACCTCATTCATGTCAAGCACATATAGGTTATCTTTTCTTTGAGCGGTTAATAAAATCTTCTTTGGAGGGGGTTTGCTTAAACCATGGGAGTGTAAAAAGCATCCAATGCTTTTGATCACAGACTTGAGACACACTCATGAGATTGAATTCCAATTCTTTGACAAAATTTACCTTTTTAATGCTCATTTTTTCATTGGACATAGTTCCTTGTCCAGTTATAGACCCTCCTTTTGAATCACTACCAAAGGAAACATATCCTCCATTGAAATATCTGAAGTTAGAGAGGATGGATCTGTTTCCTGTCATGTGCCTAGAACAACCACTGTCTACAACCCTTGTGTTATCCTTGTGACCTGGTTGTCCCTACACATGAGAGATCTAGTTAGAGTGAGGAACCCAAGAGCTTGTAAACTTGGGTGAGTGTGTCTTCAAATCAAGATTTGTGTGCTTGCATTCAATGTAACCAATGATGATGCTTTGAGGGACTGAGGATTTGGCTTTCCATTGTTGAGATGGTTTTCCAGACCTTTTTACTCTATCAGCAGCAGATGTGGCTTTGGCTGCTGATGGCTTTGCTTTATCAGCGGTAAATTTTACTGCAGAAGGTTTTGGCTGATCCGTAGCAAACTTGATTGTTGTTGATGGCTTTGCTTGATCAGCAGCAAACTTTACTGCTGAATACTTTGACTGATCAGCAGCAAACTTGGTTGCTTCTGATGGCTTTGCTTGATCAGCAGTAGATTTGGTTGCTTATGAAGGCTTGGTTCTGGGCTCCCTTTCCTTCAGCTTCACCTGATCAACATCAATTTTGCTTACTGCTGATTGTTCAGCAGATACTTGCTTCTCCTACTTTACCTTTCTATTGAAATTGGGTTTCTCAATGGGAGTTCTTTTATAGAGAGGCTTCTTTTTAGGAGTAGGAAGAACTGCTGTGGAGGCTGGTTGAAGAATCTGATTGAAGGGATTGAACTTACAATCTGCACCAAAGTGGTCTGATTCACCACATATGATGCGGGATTGTTGAGGTTTTGGTAGCTGCTTCCTTGGTGGGGAGAGAGATTTTTTGAAGTGAGTTGTCTTGGCATCATAGCTTCTCACCTTCTTGTTTTTATTTGTCTTCTCAAAAGCATGTTGCTTGAGATTTCTTTGCTGCTGAAGGTAGTAGAAGCAGGTGCTAGCAGTATAGTTGTATTTGCCACAGACAAAGCATGATTTAGCCAGTTTGTGTAATAAAAAATGTTCAAGATTTGACAAAAGGTAAACCCTTGGGACTATAAGTGTAATTACACCAAAGTCTAGGGTTGAAAATAAAGGAAACTTGTGAAATTAAGTTGATGTCGGACCAACGTCGTACTTCATATCGGTCCAAAGTGAACTAAGTTATGATATCGGACCGGGGTTAAACTAAGTCCAATAGCGGACCGACATCTATAAGTTCATATCGGTCTGAAGTAAACTAGGGTAAGATAACGGACTGACACCCACTCTCATATCAGTTTGTAATAAGTTGCTAAGTCGGTTAGCGGACCGGAATTGATCCATAACGGTCCGACAACCTCCTTGTAGCCACAATTTGTGGTGTTGACACGTGTCCAATGACTCAGCCAGTAATGATGGGACAAGGGTCTGGATATCGGACCGACATGGTCCACATATCGGTCCGATATATCAAAAAATATATTCGGTCCAATCAGATGTGGATGTCTAGGGCTGACGTGGGCTAAGTCGGATGTCAGACCGATATCCTCATCCATATCGGTCCGACTTGGACCTGAATGGCAGCCTATCAATAGATGATCGACTTCAGTCGATTTTCCTCATCCCAAACCGTTTCCAACTTCTCAAATACGTTCCAGGCGATCCCTAGCCCACTTCCGACAATTCTGGTCCAACTCCCGCTCCTCGTAGTGCTCGGTTAAGAAGAAACGCTCGTAGAAAGGTCAAGACGCTAGAGAAATCAGGCTAAGAAGCTAGAAGCTAAGCTTTCAACTTTAGAGGCTCATTCCTACAAACAAGGTGAATACTTTATCTCTTTCAAAACTTATGTCAAACATTTTATTTACAAAAATGGCCAAATAAAGGTTAATGAAGTAATGCTTAACGTTCTTCTATGAACAAGCATTCCGGCCATAGGTATACGTAAAACTTGCAGCGACTGTTGCTTCCCTTTATAACAAATTAGGGACATGGAGTTCCCGTTGTTATAAAGACATACTGCCAGTGTATACTGTGGTGCGATAGAACAGGACGGACCTGTTGAGTGTGTAGATTGAACATGAAGTTGTGATTATGAAATTAACACTTGTTTGTCCCAAAATGATTTTTGTCAAGATATTGTATTCACCAGCGTTCGCGCTCACGTTTTATTTTCAAAATGTTTTTCAGGTAATGATTAAAATATGATGAGAGGTGTTTACGAGCAGACATAAAATCTGACCCAGGAAAAAGGATGGAATGCACGTAGGATTCTCAGGCCTCGTGTAAAGGGAAATCCTAAATAAAGGAGATAGGACTAGGGAACTGATCAACCCTATGCTTGTAAGATAATAAAACAAGGTGACCTTCTGACCGGTATGTAGTTATCTGACAAACGATAGTGTTCTGTCTAAGGAAAGAGCGGTGTATAAATCTCTCCTAGACCCCTCGCTCTTACTTGGGAACATGACTGTTGGAGATACTACTCTGGAAAGATAACCGTCCTTGTAGAACTTTAGTTAAGATTAAGATATTGGCTTTAGTATCTAAGTATTACAAGTAAAACAAGTACTAAAGATTGCAGATTTCTAGAGAAAATACTGTTCCGTATTACGATCCTAATCATCCTATTAAGCAAGAATCCCCAGAATATCATCCGTTAGGTTCACAACAAAATCCTATCTGTTCGCCCTATTATAATGATGAGCCATTTGCTGTACTTCCTTACTCCCCCGAATATCACCCTCAATCCCAACACTCTTCTAGCCAATGGATAGATGCTGGATCAGACTTTAGAAGCTGGAATACTGCTGCCCAGTCTATGCAAGGAAATGAGGCACAATCCAGTCAGATTCAATCGTCTAAAGAAGATCCTTCCGAAGCTCCCCAATATCAATCTGCTTCTGAAACCCCTAATGATTATCTTTTCAATAACCCAGTCTCAAACAGTTCTGATTATCAATCCTATGACTCTGGATCCTCGGTCACATATGATCCATATGTTGATCCTTACCAAGCTTATTTTCAATCACCACCCGAATGTCATCATGTTTATAATGATATGTTGATGGGTATTCGTGATCCTCTTCCTAAATATGGTTATAAGTATACTATGCCCTCTTCCCATCTCGAATGTTTAGATCGTTCGTTACGCGAAACGGACGAGATAACAAAGAAGAAAATCATGGATAAGAAAAGAACTCAGTTTTACGGGAAGCAGGTATATGAGTATGGAAAGGATCTGAAGACCTTGGGGAAGGAACTGATGAAGGATTGAGATCTTATTATATTTTACTTTTATATTGTAACATATTTTATGATAATAAAAGTATCTTTTGTTTTTAATTTTCAGAATGGGTGGAAAGGGCAAAGGTCCTAGTTTTCTTCGAAAATTCACTCCTACTAGTTACTTTGATCGTAAAACGAATGAAACAACTATAGAACTTAATGAGGCTTCTGAAAGTTCTACTTTCAGAAGCCTCAGAGACATAGGAAACCCTAGTGTTCCCTATAATCCTTCTATAAGTTTTCATTCTGATCCAACTACTGGAAGCTATAATGTCACTCTTGTTTATCCGCAAAATTTTCATGAGAGATACGCTGAAATCCCTTATGAAAATAAAAATGATCCTGAAGAAGAAGAACGCGCTGATTCCAATATTCCTTATGTTCCTTATTATGAGACAAATCATATTCCTGCTCCGCATATAAATGAGAAGTGAGAGGGAGCAAATACTGCTAAACCGAATAACTGATTTGGAAAGGGAAAAAGCAGAAGTTGAAGCTCGGAATACTCTACTAGTTCAAACTTTAGAAGAAAAGAACTTTTGAAATTTCTAAATATATTTAATATGTACTATCTTTGTAAAATATTCTATCAATAAAAAGCTGTGTTTTACTTCAATTCCTGTTCTTTTGATAGAATGTCAAAACATTCTGGACCATCTCAAAACACGAGGGCTAAGAAAAAGCAAGCAGTGATGGATAATGCTGCTGAAAATAATGAGTCCCGGAAGGAGCTTCAAAATATGATAACGAAAGGAATCAAGGATTCCGTTCCGATGATTTTTAAAGAGCTTGAAAAGAGACAAGCTGACCGAATATCTGTTCAACCTTCAATTCCTCAATCTATTCATTCTCGTCAAACACGAACAATTACTCAATCAAAACCTATTACTCTCGAACCAAAAGGTTCTGTTTCTCATAAGTCTAAGAAGACCGAAAGAGAAGAATATTACCACTACTCCTCGGAAGACGAGAGTATGGGTAATAACTATGGTCATATAGCAAAGAAGAAGAAGGTAGTAGGTTGTACCTATAAGATGTTCCAGGATTGTAAGCCATATAATTTTTCTGGAAAAGAAGGAGGAATTGCCACACTGAGGTGGATTGAGAAGAGTGATTCAGTTTTAGCTATCAGCAAGTGTGCTGAGGAAGACAAGGTTCTGTATGCCTCAAATTTATTCAAATATCAAGCTTTAGAATGGTGGAACAACATCATTGCTGCCAACGGCAGAGAAGCAGCCTATGCAATGAGCTGGAGTGCCTTTAGGGCAAGAGTGGAAAAGAAGTACGTTCCACAGAATGAATGGGAACAGATAGAAGGAAAATTTTAAAGTTTAAGGATGATTGGAACAAATCATCAAGAGTATGCTACTAAACTCCTGGAATATGCTAGAATAGTTCCACATCTTGCTACTCCTGAATCAAACCTGATCAAGCGTTATATCTGGGGTTTGATTGGTGAAATCCGCGACATGGTAAAAGTCACAAATTGTGAAAATCTTGATGATGCCATGGATCTGGGGGCATCATTAACTACCAGTCTAATAAAGAAGAAGGAGATAACTGGGCAAGGGATGAGTGGATCAAAGAGATCTAACTTTTCTCCTCGTAATAACAACTCTTCCATCCCTAAATGTCCAAAGTGCAGAAGAAGGCACTTGGGACAATGTTGTGCTGGAATTTTCTGCAATTATTGTAAGATATTTGGACACAAAGCAGAAGATTGCTTCAGGAGAAAATCAACTGCTTGCTTTGGATGTGGCGAAGCTGGTCACATCAAAATCAATTGTCCGAAGCAGAAGAAGACGGATGGGACAGGTCCCAAACCTGCAGATGGAGTAAAGAAGAATGTGCGGGCATTTGTTCTTAATACTCATGAAGCAGCAGGTATGCCCGATGTCATTACGGGTACATTTCTTGTTGATGATGTTTATGCTCGAGTTTTATTTGACTCTGGTGCAAGCCAAAGTTTTATAGATCATAGATTCTGTAGACTGTTAAATAAAACTCTAGCTAAATTAAATAAGAAATACATGGTAGAAACTGCCAACGGTGTCCTCGTCCAAATTTCTAAAATCCTCGATAATTTCCATATCACATTATCAGGACATGTTATTCCTGCAAAACTATTGCCAATGACTTTGGCAGGTTTTGGAATTTTCTTAGGAATGGATTGGTTAGCCTCTAACCAAGCCCGTATCCTATGTGATAAAAAGGCAATAGAACTTCGTTCACCGAAAGACAATATTATTACAATCAATGGCGATAAATTATCCAACTCTGTTGGAATAATTTCTATGCTGAAAGCCACAAAGTATTTAAGAAAAGGATGCTTAGCATACCTTGTTTCTGTAACTACCGAAACCAAAACGAAAATTAAAGATGTGCCGGTTGTGGCTGAATTCCCTGATTTTTTCTTGATGAACTGCCTGGGATTCCACTTGAGAGAGAAGTGGAGTTCAAAATCAATCTTATACTCGGTACGGCACCTATTACTAAATCCCTATACAGATTAGCTCCAAATGAGATGGCAGAATTAAAAAAGCAATTAGATGAATTGCTAGAAAAAGGATTCATAAGACCAAGCTTATAACCTTGGGGAGCTCCAGTTCTGTTCGTTAAGAAGAAAGATGGATCGATGCATATGTGTATCGATTATCGTGAACTTAACAAAGTTATGATAAAGAATCGTTATCCACTCCCCCCGAATCGATGACCTTTTCGATCAACTCCAAGGAGCTTGTTGTTTTTCTAAGATTGATCTTTGCTCCGGGCACCATCAATTGATAGTTCAGGAAGAAGATATTCCTAAAACTGTTTTCAGAACTCGATATGGTCATTATGAGTTCACGGTAATGTCGTTCGGACTTACTAATCCACTAGCAGCATTCATGGATATGATGAATCGAGTCTGTAAACCTTACTTGGACAAGTTCGTTATCTTATTTATTGACGATATTCTCATCTATTCTAAAAGTAAGGAAGATCATGCCAATCACTTGAGAATCTTACTTGAAATTCTGAGAAGATAGAAGCTATACTCTAAGTTATCAAAATGTAAATTCTGGCTGTCAAAAGTTCAATTCCTTGGTCATGTGATCAATGCCAATGGTATTCAAGTTGACACTGTCAAAATTGAAGCCATGTCTAAATGGGAAATCTCGAAGTCAACAACTGAAGTCCGTAGTTTTCTCGGTCTAGCTGGTTACTATCAAAGATTCATCCAAGATTTCTCTCGAATAGCTGCACCATTAACTTCTCTGACCCGCAAGTCAGTCAAGTATGAATGGGGTCCTAAGCAATCTGAAGCTTTCGAAACTCTGAAACAGAAACTGACTCAAGCACCCATACTGGCTTTGCCAGATGGAAATGAAGGCTTTTCAGTTTACTGTGATGCTTCACAAACCGGCTTTGGTTGTGTGTTAATGCAAGAAAATAAGGTTATCGCTTATGCTTCTCATCAATTGAAAACTCATGAAAAGAATTATACGACTCATGATTAAGAACTGGGTGCCATAATCTTCGCCCTGAAATTATGGAGACACTATCTATATGGAGTCAATTTCACCGTGTTCACGGATCATAAAAGCCTAAAGTATATATTCAGTCTAAAGGATCTGAATATGAGGCAAAGACGTTGGATGGAAGTCCTGAATGATTATGATTGTGAGATATGTTATCATGAAGGAAATTCCAATGTCGTAGCCGATGCTCTAAGAAGAAAGGAACAAGAGAAACGGAAACGAGTTCGTGCTTTAAGACTCGATCTCCAAATCGATCTTATCACTCGTATTAAAGAATCTCAGAAACTTGCCTTGCAAGAACCCAACCTTGAGAAGGAAGGATTGGGAGGCATGATTGATCAGTTAATCAAAGGAGATGACGGAATTCTTAGAATGAACAAAAGGATATGGGTTCCTACCTATGGGAATACTCACGAATACATTCTTAAGGAGGCCCATAAATCTAAATATACGATGTATTCTGGAAGCGATAAGATGTATAAAAACCTAAAATCCAATTACTGGTGGATAGGAATGAAGAAACATATCGCTATCTATGTTGTAAAATGATTGACCTGTTCTCAAGCAAAAGCTGAACATCAAAAGCCGTCTTGCTTGTTACAACAACTTGAAATTCCTGTCTGGAAATGAGAAATGATAACCATGAATTTCATCACAAAACTTCCCCGAACAAATAGAGGGAATGATACTATCTGGGTTATCATTAACAGACTTACTAAGTATGCTCATTTTCTCCCAATGAAAGAAACATTCAGTATGGATAAGCTGGCACAATTATACGTTAATGAAATTGTAACATTATACGGTGTGCCACTATCTATCGTGTTAGATAAAGATAATGGATTCAGTTCCCGGTTCTGGCAAAGTTTTCAAAAAGCTCTTGGTACAAAATTGAATCTTAGCACTGCCTACCATCCTCAGACGGACGGGCAGAGCGAAAGAACAATTCAAACTCTTGAAGATATGTTAAGATCTTGTGTTATAGATCTTGGAGGAAGTTGGGATGACCACCTACCTCTAATGGAATTCTCCTATAACAATAGCTATCATACAAGTATACAGGCCGCTCCTTTTGAAGCCTTATACGGTCACAAATGTAGAACTCCAATATGTTGGTCCGAAATAGGAGAAAATCAGTTATCTGAACTTGAAATAGTCCTGGAAACAACTGAGAAAGTTATCAAGATAAAAGATAGATTGAAAGCGGCTCGTGATCGTCAAAAGAGTTATGCTGATAAGAGACGAAAGCCGTTAGAATTTAATGTCGGTGATAACGTTCTGTTGATAGTTTCACCATGGAAAGGCGTTGTAAGATTTGGAAAGAATGGGAAGTTAAGTCCTAGAATCGTAGAACCATTCAAAATTCTGAAAAGAGTTGGGCCTGTGGCCTATCAACTCGAACTACCAGATGAAATGAATGGAGTACACGATGTATTCCATGTGTTGAATCTACACAAGTGTTTGGCAGCTGAATCTCTGGTAATGCCCCTACAAGATGTAGAGGTAGATGAAAAGTTAAGATTTAGGGAACAACCTTTGCAAATCGAGGATAGGCAGGAAAAGAAATTGAAAAGAAAGAAATTGATAATTGTGAAAGTAAAATGGAACTCCACAGAAGTGGACCTGAGTACACGTGGAAACTGGAGTCGGAAATGAGAAAGAAATATCCGCACCTATTTGAATAAACTCGAGGACGAGTTTAAAACAAGGTGGGGAGGATGTAACACCTACCACAAAAATGTTCAAGATTTGACAAAAGGTAAACCCTAGGGACTATAAGTGTAATTACACCAAAGTCTTGGGTTGAAAATAAAGGAAACTTGTGAAATTAAGTTGATATCGGACCGACATCGTACTTCATATCGGTCCGAAGTGAACTAAGATATGATATCAGACCGTGGTTAAACTAAGTCCAATAGAGGACCGACATCTAAGTTCATATCGGTCCGAAGTAAAATAGGGTAAGATAACGGACCGACACCCACTCTCATATCGGTCTGTAATAAGTTGCTAAGTCGGTTAGCAGACCGGCATTGATCCATAACGGTCCAAAAACCTCCTTGTAGCCGCAATTTGTGGTGTTGACACGTGTCCAATGATTCAGCCCTAATGATGGGACAAGGGTCTGGATATCGGACCGACATGGTCAACATATCGATCTGATATACCAACAAATATATTCGGTCCAATCAGATGTGGACGTCTAGGGCAAACTGGGCTAAGTCGGATGTCAGACCGACATTCCTATCCATATCAGTCCGACTTGGACCTGAATGGCAGCCTATAAATAGCTGATCGACTTTATGCGAATTTCCTCATCCCAAACCGTTTCCAACTTCTCAAATACGTTCTAGGCGATCCCTAGCCCACTTCCGACAATTCCAGTCCAACTCCCGCTCTTCGTAGTGCTCGGTTATGAAGAAACGATCGTAGAAAGGTCAAGACGCTAGAGAAATCAGGCTAAGAAGCCAGAAGCTAAGCTTTCAACTTTAGAGGCTCATTCCTACAAACAAGGTGAATACTTTATCTCTTTCAAAACTTGTGTCAAACATTTTATTTACAAAAATGGCCAAATAAAGGTTAATGAAGTAATGCTCAACCTTCTTCTACGAACAAGCATTCAGGCCATAGGTATACGTAAAACTTGCAAGGGATACACGGGTCTCGGGTGGAATTCCCGGATTACGGTTGTTGCTTCCCTTTATAACAAATAAGGGACATGGATTTCCCGTTGTTATAAAGACATACTGCTAGTGTATACTGTGGTGTGATAGAACAGGACGGACCTGCTGAGTGTGTAGATTGAACATGAAGTTGTGATTATGAAATTAACACTTGCTTGTCCCAAAATGAATTTTGTCAAGATATTGTATTCACCAGCGTTCGCGCTCACGTTTTATTTTCAAAATATTTTTCAGGTAATGATTAAAATATGATGAGAGGTGTTTACGGGCAGACATAAAATCTCACCCAGAAAAAGGATGGAATGCACGTAGGATTCTCAGGCCTCGTGTAATGGGAAATCCTAAATAAAGGAGATAGGACCAGGGAACTGATCAAACCTGTGTTGGAACTATTTCCAGTGGCTCATCATGTATTTGATTTTCAAACTTGTTTTGTAATCAAATGAGAGGGGTATTGAAAACCCTATGTTTATAAAAGTAAATACAAGGCTTTTGTTTTCCAACTGAGTTTTTGTATTTACAATTACAACACTTGAGATTGAGACAAATGATGAAATGATCCTTTGAAAAGACTTCCGCTGTGTTTTACAAAAACTTTGAAATCAAGTAACCAAACGATACCAATCGGGCTCGCACACGTCCAGGGGGTGCTTGAGGCGGGGTGTGACAGTTCGTCCCTTTGAAAGTACACATAGTCCTTTCTCTTGAATAGATCTTTAAAATTCCAGGGATGAGATTTGTTGTGCTCAAAGGTGGCTTCCTCCAATGTCTTTTGTATATATGGAGCTTGTAGGTCCCTCGGGTGTGGCGGATCATCACATGCAAGTGGGTTGGCTAGTTGGACCGGGTGCGGAATACCCGTGACTAGGTGGAGAGTCTTATGAAACAAAGTAAACCGACAAGATTATCACTTTAAACGTTCGTCTATTATAAACACTTGAAGGTTACAGAGAGAAGTACTGAGATTACAATTTCTGCGTATTTGCTACTCTGACGGCATCTAAGATTGCGTACTTATTTACTGTCAACCATTCCTATTTATAGACGACCTGATGCCTGCGCACTTAGCAAGTGCACAGGGCAAATGCTCATGCGTACTTAGCAAGTACGCATAGGTATTCTTGCGTACTTGCTAAGTACGCAGGAACTGTCTCCTGCGCACATACAAGTGCGCAAAACACTTGGAGAAATTTGCAACAAGCAATATGTAAAAGTAAATACAACTCGATTACTAATACATAAAGACACTTACATACAAAGACAAATACAAACATGAAAGTACAACACTGAGACTCTATCTATCCAGAGTGTTTGTCACAGGAAAGTGCTTCAACAAACTCCCCCTTGACAACAGCTCTAGATCATCTTCGTCTTCAGTCTTCATTCTTCAGTCTTCACGGCTGTGCATTTTTAGCTTCCATCTTCTTCTTGTATTCAAGGCAGAACTTGATTACCTTGTCATATTTAGAAGCAAGGAGCTTTGTCCATTCATCTGTGTGCACACAATACTTGTCTGCTAATGCCTCCAGATCTTTCACAGAGAAGTTAATGAAGCAGACTTCATCAAATACTCTGATCAGCTCCCTCAGCACTAAGCATCCACTTTCTGACCTCACCTTTCCAATCACCACAGCGTCGCCCATGTTTGGATCTACGTACCAGTACCACATGTCACCTAGGATATCCTGAGATAACTTGCTCAGGGGAATCTTGGTTTCACATAGCATTGGCTTGTATACCAATTTCTTTACGAATTTCTTAGTCACAGGATGTCTTGCTGTCTTATCCTTGACTCTCTTGGGCACTCGAGGCTTAAACACTTCAAACTTCCCAGATCTTGCTTCCCGCTGTAGAACCACCCATAAACCCATCGCCACTGCGTGATTAGAATGTCCCAACAGCTCTCGGTTTGCTAGGTTCACAAGGTCGTATCTGGGTAAGGAGTTGAACGCTTCACTGGTTGGTTTCAAGTATTGAACCCCCCAGATCTTTTGATTGCGAACAACTTCTTATCCTCCTCGAACCTTATAGCCAAGATCATCCCCGTTGCCCCTTGTTTGTCTATGATAGACGTATTCTGCCAAACAGGAGCTGGACCCTTCGATGAAGTAGAAGGCATATCTTTATCTTTTGGTGCCTCCGGATCCACAGGTGTAGGGTCAACTGGGGAGGCTTCAGTCGAGGCTTCAACATTACTAGCATGCTCGACTGAACCTGTGTCGAGCTGAGCTTCAAAGATCTCTCCATCTTCTAACTCGTATTCTCCTTCCCCGTCTCCCTTGGGAACTTCTATCACTACATCCTCATCATCTTCATCCCAATCATCACCAGAGTCGATCTTTCCTTCTACAAGATTAAAGAGAGCATCGATCTGTGCTTCCTTGGAATAGTCAGGCTCTAAGTATAGGATCTCATCATCAGATAAATCCTTAAGCACATCAGCCGCTGATTTTCCTTTGTCACCACCACCACCAGAAGTATCACCACCCTCCTGATGAGAAGACTCCCCCTGAGCCATTGGAATATCAGAGATGGGCACAATTGCTAAAGCTTGGTGCTCACCTCCACTAGGACCGACTTCGGGATCCTTTTCTTTGTCATCATCCTTTGTCAAGTCGACAGGATGACAAGGCTCATCACCAGTAGGTGTCTTTTCTTTCTCTTTCTCCTTCTTCTTATCTTTCTCCCCCTGAGCATTAAGCTTCTTGGTCAGATCAGCAATTAGTTTGACCATCATTGCATGCTCTTTCTGTTGAGTATCAAACCGCAGCTCAAGAGACGACCTATGTCCCAGAATCATGTTATTTGTCTCGATTAGAAGCTCGTTCTGGGACAATACATTTTTCAGTCTCTCATCTGTCCCCGTTCTCTGGCTTCATAGAATTCTAACTTCATCCACCAATGAATTAATCTGTGCAGATTCCACCCTTGATTTCCGAATAGTTTCCAACAGTCCAGCAACTGGGGTTTCCAGAACATCTATCCTTGCATCATTAGGATCAGGATGTCTGGATGAGGACGCTTCAACATTGTGAATTGGGGAGGAGAAGATAGTATCGAAGTCAAACCCTTGAGTAAATTCTCCGTAGTTGAAGGGTTGACTTATCGGTTCAATGGTGGTTGTTGGGATTGGGGATGTGATGACGGTTGTAGGTGTTATGGAAGGGGTGATGGTGACTGACTCCGTGAGAATTGGAGTAGTCACTGCCACCTGGACAGATGTGACAGGGAGGGTCACTATCACAGGAACCTCCTCTGTGATTGAAGTGACGGCCACCTCAGCTTGTACCTGTGGCCTCCTCCTCTGTCTCTGGTATAATTTTTGTGAAGGTGGGGTAGAGGCTGAATTAGTACTTGCAGCTGGAACTTGTACTTGCTGCTGAGTAGTAACCTCCACCTCACTGGGAATAGCAAGTTGCTGCCTATCCCCTCTGTTTTTGTGAACACTTTCACGCCTCTGTCTCTGTATAGCAGCGTCAGAGTCAGAATCTAGCTCATATTCGCTGCTTGAAGCTTGTCGCTTTCTTTTGGAGGATGACTCAGGTAGGGTTACCTTCGCCGTTCTCCTCGGGTGTACCTGTGATGGTGCATCATCGGAATCAGAAGAATCAGACTCTGTCTCTTCCGAGTCGGATCCCTCAGCACCATCATGACCTGCTCCTTCGTCTCCACTATCAGACAATCCATCTTCACTTTCCACTTCCTCCATTGTTGTTGTTGTTGTTCATCTGAGTGTTCACTTAGCTCTGGCTCTGAGTCTTGGCTATACCATCTCCAGTCAGCCGGAGCCACATATGCTTCGTTTATTAGGTGGCCAAAGAGTCCTGTATGCTCAGGGGTAGGTTCTACACTGCATGGCTTAAGGAATTATGCGAACACCCTCTTATCAACCCTCTTCACTTGCAGTCTCTCCCCAGTTGCAGGTAGGTTTGGCAACGCATCGTCAATCAGAAGTTGCACAAACCTTGGGTATAATAAGAACCTGAACCTCTCAGCCGTGTTAATCTGATCATTGATTGCTTTGAATACGTATCGTGAGAAGTTGTAGCCCTTATTGAGAGATAAGCCAACCATGGCAGCAGTAAGGTCATGACCCATTGCATCCTTTCCAGCTTTTCTTGAGGAGATGCACATGATCATGATATGGGCAAAATATCTCCATTGATCGAGCACCCACATTTTCTTATAAGAAGCATAGTCTCTCGCACCGACATATCCCATTCGTTGCCTCCAACCGCCATCCACAAAGTAGTTAGGATAGGCTGTCGGGTCGGTGGAAAGATCTCTGAATTGCAAGAGCCTTCTAATAGTGTCTTCAGAAACGGCGATATCATGACCAGCAACGGTAGCCCTTATAACATTGGGGGTTACCATGCAATCATGCTCTACGGTCTCCCAGAATTGCTCGAGATAAGGTCTTGAAACGATAGGGTCAGCTGAAATAGCATAGCTGATTCTTGAACGGTTCAAGAAATCAACTATCTCTCGATACTGAAGTGCTGCACCCTTCCATTCCTGTTGATTATGAGACAAGAAGATTGAACTCATTCGTAAACGCACGAGCCATAATCTGCAAAAACACACAGAAAACATAATCAGAACAACAAGTTTCATTGGAATTGAATAAACATGACCCAGTATAGCAGTTACTCTTTGAACTGAATTTCCAGACTTAGAAATTTTTCCCAAGTGTTGGTCCTACGTACTTAGCAAGTACGCAGGAATTTCCTCTTGCGTACTTAACAAGTACGCATGAATTGCTTCTTGCGTACTTGTTAAGTGCGCAGGAAACGCACTTGTTCAAAAATTCAATAAATCTAAGAAATCAACAGATGTTCAAAAAATGGGTATATTAGGTCACCACAAGGTCGGAATCAGTGATTACGACCCATGGAACCAACATCAACACTAACTCACTGCTACATTGGTCCAATTTTGACCTAAAAGTCGACCAGTCGCACCGACGATCAAATCCAAGCCCAAGGTCAAAATCAACGGATTAAACGGACGATTAAGGGTCGATTAATGATTCTAAGCAAGTTTTAGTTATCATGATTTAACAAAGCAACCAATAATTTGTCTAAAATCACGGATTAAACCCTAAATATTATTAAGTCTCTGAATCGGTCCATAATCGCGATTTTGTGGATAGATTGAGTCGAGATTCTCACCAATGGATTGTAGTACAAAGATGATACTAGTAACGGGACGAAAAATCAGTTGAAACACTCTGAATTTTTGAGGAAAATTTACGGAGGGAATTGAAAAGGCGACTGATTTGAATGATAAAAGTCTGAAAAATTTTCTAACTCCAGTATATATACCCAACACAAAACGGTCTTGCGTACTTGCTAAGTACACAAGCTTTAACTCCTGCGTACTTACAAGTGCGTAAGACTTAACTCTTGCGTATTTGTTAAGTACGCAAGGCTTACTTCATGCGCACTTGATATAGGTCTTGCGCACTTGATATAGGTCTTGCGCACTTAGAGAAATGGTCTTGCGTATTTAATATTTTCTCTTGCGTACTTGATAAGTACGCAGGAGTAAATGATAAGTACGCATGATATAACTTAAGTACGCACAAGATAAGTCTTGCGTATTTAGTAAGTACGCAAGAGATTAGTCTTGCGTATTTAGTAAGTACGCAGCAAGACTGGACTTTTTGCCAGATATGGTAAGTACGCAGAACACCTTTTCACCAACTCTCACCAAACTATTCTGGTCACTGGAAACTTTGCCGGAGATGGCAAAAATCGGAAAGATGAACAATCAAACTGAGCCAAAGGGTCAGAAACTTGTTTCTAACAAACCTTTGATGCTCAAAACACTCAAAATACACAACAAAAGTCGGTTTCTTGCGTGATTTTTTATTCTAAAATAGTGCTTAAGAGCTACCCCTATTTTATCACAAAAATCAACAAAAACACCTCATTTTGCTTGTAAAACTCTGTAGAAAACTCTCCAAACTCACTCATAACACACGAAATCAAGAGCAGTGCTCTGATACCACTTGTAGGTCCCTCGGGTGTGGCGGATCGTCACATGCAAGTGGGTTGGCTAGTCGGACCGAGTGCGGAATACCCGTGACTAGGTGGAGAGTCTTACGAAACAAAGTAAACTGACAAGATTATCACTTTAAACGTTCGTCTATTATAAACACTTGAAGGTTACAGAGAGAAGTACTGAGATTACAATTTATGCGTATTTGCTACTCTGACTGCGTCTAAGATTGCGTACTTATTTACTGTCAACCATTCCTATTTATACACGACCTGATGCCTGCGCACTTAGCAAGTGCGCAGGGCAAATGCTCATGCGTACTTAGCAAGTACGCATAGGTATTCTTGCGTACTTGCTAAGTACTCAGGAACTATCTCCTGCGCACATACAAGTGCGCAAAACACTTGGAGAAATTTGCAACAAGCAATATGTAAAAGTAAATACAACTCGATTACTAATACATAAAGACACTTACATACAAAGACAAATACAAACATGAAAGTACAACAATAAGACTCTATCTATCCAGAGTGTTTGTCACAGGAAAGTGCTTCAGCAAAGCTCTCTCTCCAGGTGCATGATATATGTCAAACACCTTCTTGGGTTGGATGGATTTTGCTTGGAGATTGGTGGAAGTTGAAGATTGTCCTTTTTCAATAATTAACTTTCTTCCTTCAGGTGGATAACTAATTATGATCTGTTTGGTAAGTTGAGGTACTGGTAGTGAATGAATGAAAGCGCTTAGACCATTTGTGGGAGGTAATGGAGCTGCACTTGTTTCAGTGGAATCCGAGCATATGGACTCAACTTCAGATGAGGTACTGCAGTCTTGCATAAATGATTCTTCCTTGGAGGGATCAAGGTTTCGGTTTTCATGCTCAAGGTTTGAGAGATTGAAATTTGGTTCATGGATGGCTACATAATCAGCAGGTGGAGGTACAACATTGTAGGGTTTTTCAACTTGAAACCCAAGACCAGCAGTCACCTTTTCATGAATTTGAGCATCCAAAAGTTTTTGCAGCTTTTTGGATGCAAACTCATACTTGTCAACATGGACCTTTTGGTCTGCCAACTCAGCTCTTGTTGCTTTTAACTTAACCAATAGATCATCAATCTGAGTTTCAAGATTTGTTTGTTCATGTTCTAATGATGAAATCTCTTTCTTTAGACAGTTAATTTTTTCTTTGTAACTGTTTTCAATCTTTTTGAATTCAGATTTCATTTGGTGAAACTCTTCATTTTGATCTATAAGGTTTTGGTTATGCTTTCTATATCCTAGGACCTTATCAATGCAAGCTTGAGAACAGAGGTGTTCATATACCTGAGGTGGTATCTCTATTGTATCTGCCATGAGTGCTTGGTTGTTGGCAGGAAGATCCTCATACTGAAAACTTCAGTCAAACTCAGCTGTTCCAACAGCTGCACAAGTTGCAGTTTGAGCAGGAGGGGTGTTACCTTGACTTGCTTGACCTTGATGAGCTTGTCTTGGTTGTGTAACATCTGAATTTGCCTTTGGTGCCTTATATTCTCTGGAAAAGTGACCAAGTTGGTTGCAGTTGTAACATCTAAGCTTGCTTTTGTCGAACCCTACTCTAGTGTTAGAGTTGTTTCTTGGAATGGGTCTTCCAGTTCTAGAGTAGAACCGTTTGGCTCTGAGAGATAACTTGGCATAAGAGTGTTTTATGTCCATTTCTTCTAAGTCATCTTGATGAAAACACTCCAGATCTTATTTGATAAAGGACATGTTGCTTGGGCTTTTAGAGACAAAAGCACCAGAGTTTGTTTGAGGTGGGGCTTCAAGGAGAAATGGTGAGTTGTTTGATTGTGAGTTGGGAGTTTGAGGATGGGTAACAATGGGAGGATAGTAGTTGCTTGAACTTGGAACTGAGTGGTCAGAGTGTAGTGCAGAAGAAGTGGTGGTGGATGATGAGGCTGCTGAATGACCTGAGCTTCTTTCTTTTGCTAGAATCATTTCTAATTAATATGTCTTGAGCATACCAAACAGCTCAGTCATCTGCAAAGTCTTTAGGTTTTCAGTCCTTCTAATTGACACTGTATAGAGTGTCCAACAACTAAGAAGAGATCTGATAAAATTTTTGAGAATGTCTTCATTCTCCAGTTTCACTTTAGAGCATTGTAGCTCTCCCACAAGATAGGTGTACCTGTTGTACAGAACAGTAAGAGACTCACCTTCCTTCCAGACAAAGTTTTCATATTGTTGTTTTAAGATGTCTCTTATATTCTCCTTCACCTCATCAGATGCAGCAAACATGTTCTCAAGAGCTTCCCATAACTCCTTGGCAGTCTTGTATTCTCTGAAGTTATGGAAAAATTCGTTTGGCGAGCACATATGAATGGCTCCCAAAGCATTAAAATCTACCTCCATTCTCTTGATGTCTTCCTCTGAGTACTTTGAAGCTTCTTTGGGAACTGATGGGCCTCCGGTATCAGCAGAGGCCACCATGGGTACATACGGACCATCTTTTATGGATCTCCACATTCCATATTCTTGATAACAGAAGAAACTTTCCATTCTGTTTTTCCACATGTCATAGTCTTCTCCAGACACTAGTCTTGGTGGTCTGTTGAGGCTTCCAGTATCATCGAATCCGATGTTTTGTGCCATGCTTCTGGATATATGGTGTTTAGCAAAGAGATAGTAATGAACAGAACCAGAGAGTAATTAAACAAGTGTGAGTTTGTTTAATATGAGAGCCAAAGCTCTGATACCACTTATAGGATCGGTGTTTACAAGATGGTTCTGTTCTAGTTGATATTGGCGGAAACAATAACAACTATGCAATGTAAACAAGAAACAATGGCAATACTTATAAATGCAAATCATATTAATCTACAAAGTTTACAAGTTACAGAGAAAACTCTAAGGAAGAACACTTGTACAAATATAAAGGAACTTAGAATCAAGACAGACCCTTGATTCTAAGGATCAGATCAAACACAAGCCGTTGATCTTTGACAGTTACAAGTTACACTACTATTGGTAGACAACTAAAAGAATAGATGCAGCAAACAGTAAGGCTCGGTGGTTGATTAGGAAATAGGAGATCTAGAAAAGGTGAAACTAGTCCCCCTCCTTGGTTTGGATCTAGATTTGGTGGTTGATTTTGTGACATTCTCGGGCTGTCGAGTTTCTCTAAGATGGTATGGACTTGGTTCTTTATCTTTCGGTTGGCGCTAGTGGCTTGTTCTATTTCTGGATTGAATAAAAGTGGTGACTTCCTTCCAGAATTACGAGTATGCATAAACCTATGATCTGCACGAATAAACAAAATATTGGTAGCTCCGAACAAAATATTTAAAAACAAAAACACTAAGCGCACGTATTCCCCGGAAACGGCGCCATTTTGCTCACATTGTCAAGGTCAATCAAAAACATGTATTATAATCCCTAGCTACCTTAAACTATAGTATAATAGAGTAGGGTATCGTATCCACAGGGAATTGGTGGGAAGTGTTTGCTTTATGGAAACTGTTCGGATTTTGATTAAAAAGCAAATAACTTTAACTTTGTAAAAACTATTAAGAGGAAACGGATCACTTTCGGGTTCATATTGCAAATATTGTGAAGATTGGTTTGTACTTATTGGAAGTTACATAGACATAACTCATTCATTAGATTTGATAAACAATTAACAACCAATATAGTGACTGTGTTGAGCAACGATTACAAAACCGAATACTTGACATAGATTAACAACTCAATAGTCAATTAACAATTTAGAATCTCAGATCTAAATATTTAATGATTCACGATTAAAACCGAGAATTGATGAATGTATTAAATTGAATAAAGAAAACCAAATTGTTCAAATCAAATCCAATAATCAAACATTCAAACAATCATTCGATTACAAGAATAGCAAACCAAATCAAGTACGAACCCTAGTCTATCACTTATAAGCAGATCCTACACCCGAAAACGCCAAGATGAGATTAGCCGCTCATCGACATCGTGATCCATTCTTCAATAGTTGTTCTAACTTGATCTAGCATAAATAACTGGTAAAGGTTGAAACTTTATCTCTGGAAATCACCTTAGAGAAGCTCTGGATCGTAGAATGACAAGTTAATTCGACTATAGACTCCTCCATGCTTTATAATTGAAATTAGGTTAAATTTGCCGAATTTAATAATCTTCGCGTGTCGCGAACTTAGAAAGGATGTTCTTCGCGTGGCGTGAAGAACAAATTAGTCGGGTGGGCTTTTCAAGGCCCTCGCGTGTCGCGAACTTCTTCGTCTTGATCTTCGCGTGGCGCGAAGAACCTAAATTCCACATTTTTTACTTTTCTTGACTTTGATTTCTCTGGGGCCCGTGTATGCTACTATCCTCATGATTTTAAGCTCGTGTTTTCCCACTCCCTTAGCGCATTAAACCTGTAGTAGACACAAATACCAAACGCACATAAAACAGACTCGATATAAAAAGCTAAACACTTAAAATTACGAACTTAGACTCTTATATATGGGATATTTAACCTCACATCACATCCCCACACTTGAATTTTTCTTCCCGAAAATGAATTATGCATGGAATCATAATCAGAAAACTTGCCATTTATTTCATTCTTTTATATCTTTTGATTTCTCAACATGTTAACCATAACAATTGGTATTTCTATCCGATTAAACCCTACCACCGACTCTCGAGCACCCAATTATGTGATCTATATATGATACATTACCGGGCATACAGTCTATTTATGGGTCTCGCACTCAGAAAGCTACGACTCAGCCTAATTCCATCTCAAGGTTATGTTTAAGCCCGGATTAAACCTTATAGATTTCCCACTATTATAAACACAAATTTATTTGTTTTTGAAATTTATATGAATTATGGATCGATGGGTGAATGTTTAGATTTTATTAACACTTATGAATAAATCTAACCCAGTGGTGTTTCAATCATGCTGGAACACGATATATGACACGTAGGCTGCAGTTTTTAAGCAATGAAATACCTAAGCTTCGGAACATGTGTGTATCCATCAAGTCGCCATCCCAAAGGGAAACACGTGAACCTAACTTAGTCATCCAATAATGATCACTTAAGTCTCGCCCATGGGTGTATAAAACCAAGTCACTATCCCGGAGGGCAAAACGTAGGCAAGACCTAAGATCTCAAATTAATTAATTAAAGCTCATTAAATGATGAGGATTATGAATGCGGGTGCCTCCCACTTTCAGATTTATTTTCATAAAAAGAAAGTAGCGTGCCAAAATTTTAAAAATCTATAAATTTTTGTTTATAAATGTACCTATCACCATATGTTGACAGTTTCGACCTTACCGACACCCCTAAGATGAGAACCCACAAGACATCCTGACTTAATTATTCAATTTTAATTAGATTCACTATCAGGATGTTTAAGCTCTTAAATCGGTTGGGCCTACCAAAACGTTACAAATTAGACATGTTTAATCATCTTTATTATTCCGTTCAAATCCACATGCAAATTCCCTATTGTACTATCATTTTCCATATTGTTGCATAAATTCTAATCCAAGGACATTTTGAAAAGTTTTAAAATTTTTCTGACTCAAAATAAAAGACTCAAACACAGACCTGGACAAGGTCTCCCCTCCCCACACTTAAACTCTACATTGTACTCAATGTAGGTAGAGCGACTCAAAACGGAAGAAAATTACAAAAATTTAAAAGAAAAACTTAGCTGGATATACGACCGTATAGCATTTCATTTACGATTGTGCTCTCGGGATACTAGCGGGTTGCATTATACAAGAACGTTCAAGATTGGATTATCATCACTCGAATGGAGATTGTGTACAAGAACTAAATCCAAACCCACAGAATCAGAATCAAACAAATCCACAAGCATCATATCGACTCAATATAACGACTCAATTAAAAATAAAAGACCCAACGGACTCAAATGACTCAAAATAAAAAAAAATAAAAAAAATAGGTTTTCAGAGTCTTCGCGTGTCGCGAAGATATGGGGGCCAATTCTTCGCGTCTCACGAAGAACTTGTAGTCGTCCGGGTTATTACTTTTGTTCTTCGCGTGTCGCAAAGATCTTCCCTCAGAAGTTCGCGTGCCTTGAAGATATCTCATTCACAGAAAGATTGGAATTTTTTTTCACTTTTTGCCTTAATTTTTTTTTTGAGTTTTTCAAGTCAAAATTCTCAACTTTTTCAAAATTCGTTCCAACTCTCCAATTAAGTTCGTATATACACGGAACGAGATTTGTGATGGTTTTTCATGCTTGTATGGCCCCAAATCTCCGGGAAAAGTTTAAAAACACGCAAAAACATACCGAAAACACTAAAAATGAAGACTCATGACTCTACAAACTCTACACACAATGATGCATGGTCCCCGTTGCATTAACATAACCCTCAAAGTTCCCAGAACGTCCCCACACATGAGATATTCTCATATTTAAAGCACAAAACGAAATAAAACCTAACTCACTTTTGTAGGAATCACGGATGCATATAGCGTATGCATCAAGCCATTTAAACCCCTCGGTAGCCCGAGTGGACGAGTTTAGTCTCGTGAAGGTTTCTAGAGAACACACCCACAACGTTCATTTAATCTAGACACAAAAAGCAAAGCTTTAGGTTACCTCCTAAGAGCGCTAAGTTTAACGTCTTCATCTAGACGCGATGTACCTTACTCGGGTTATTCATGTGCAGATGCATGCATGACAAAACTTACTGATTCTTCCTTGGTGTCGTTTATTTCACATGTTTCTAAATAGGGCTTCAGTCTATGCCCATTCACTACTTGCCTGAGGTGATCGTCAAAGTCTTCAATCTCGACCTCTCCAAACTCTCCAACTCTGATCACTAAGTATGGGCCCATCCATTTACTCTTCAGCTTCCTAGGGAACAGTTTCAGTCTTGAATTGTACAGCCACACCTTTTGGCCTACCTCAAAGACCTTTTTCTTTAACTTTGAATCATGCACTGCTTTCATCCTTGCCTTGTTTGCAGATGCACACTCATAAGCTTCATCCCTCAGCTCTTCCAACTCACATAATTGCAACTTCCGCTCCTTACCTGCATTGTCATATTCAAGATCAACAGATTTAATTGCCCATAATGCACGATGAGCTGTTTCAACTGGCACATGACATCATTTTCCATAAACTAGTCGGTATGGTATGGTACCATTCGGTGTTTTGTAAGCTGTTCGGTAGGCCCATAAAGCATCGTTTAGTTTGGTTGACCAATCCTTACGATCAGGCCGTACCGTCTTTTGTAAAATCTCCTTTATTTGGCTGTTTGACACCTCCACTTGCCCACTTATTTGTGGGTTATATGGAGTAGCAATCCGATGGTTCACACCGTACCGTTTAAGCAATTTACCAAATTTAAAGTTCTTAAAATGTGAACCCCCTTCACTGATGACCACACAGGGGACACCAAACCTGGAAAAGATGTTACTTTGAACAAACTTGCACACCACTGTGTGATCAATTGTCTTAGTGGCGATTGCTTCAACCCATTTAGAAACATAATCAATCACCACTAAGATGTACATATATCCCAAAGAATTAGGGAAGGGGCCCATGAAGTCAATGCCCCACACATCAAATATGTTGACGACCAAAATGGGTCGCATTGGCATCTGATCCCGCTTCGTGATGCTCCCAAGCTGCTGACACCTTGTGCAGTTCTTCACAAACTTTGGTGCATCCTTGAAAATTGTGGGCCAGAAGAACCCACAAGTGAGGACCCTGTGTCCCGTTTTCTGTCCACTGAAGTGCCCCCACAACCATATGAATGGGCATGTTCTAACAAATACTGGACTTCACTTTCGGGCACACAACACCGGATCATTTGATCTGCCCCAACTTTGAACAAATCTGGTTCATCTCAGATATACTGCTTCACTTGAGACATGAAGTGTTGCTTCTTCTTAGCCCAATGTTCTGGAATTTTACCTGCAGCCAAATAATTAACAATGTTAGCATACCATGGGTCAGTAGAAACACTTAAAATTTGTTCATCTGGGAATGTCTCCCCGATTCTTTCAGTAGAGTCCTCTTCTGTGTTCACGACCCATGACAGGTGGTCTGCTACACATTCTCTATTCCTTTCTTATTGCGGATCTCTAGGTTGAACTTCTATAACAATTGGAACCATCTGATCAACCTAGGCTTTGCATCTTTCTTCTCCATGAGATACTTCACCACACTGTGATCTGAATACACTATTACTTTGCTTCCCTAGATATACGACCTGAACTTATCAAGAGCATATACAACTGCAAGTAACTCTTTCTCAGTAGTAGTATAGATCAATTGTGCCCCATCTAGGGTCTTGCTGGCTTAGTAAATTGCCACCGGTTTCTTATCCACCCTTTGTCCCAAGACGGCCCCGATTGCAAAATCACTTGCATCGCACATGATTTCAAAAGGTAGTGACCAATTAGGTGCTTGTAAGATCGGGGTGTCTACCTTTCTTTTAAAATATTGAATGCTTTCAAACACTCATCGTCAAATTCAAAAGGGACGTCTTTTAAAAGTAGATTACAAAGCGGTTTTGTGATAGTACTAAAACCCTTAATAAACCGACGGTAAAATCCCGCATGCCCTAAGAATGATCTTACCCCTTTGACATTAGTTGGGGGAGGTAGTGTTGAAACTACTTTGATTTTTGCTCTATTTACCTCCATCCCTCTACTTGACACTATGTGTCCCAAAACAATCCATTCTTGAACCATGAAATGACTTTTTTCCCAACTAAGAACTAGGTTTGTTTCGACACACCTTTTCAAAACTTTGGTCAATTGCTCTAAACATGCATCAAATGACTGAGCAAAGATTGAAAAGTCATTCATAAATATTTCCAAAGAGTCCCCAATCATTTCTGAAAAGATACTCATCATGCACCTTTGAAAGGTGGCTTGGGCATTACACAACCCAAATGGCATTCGCCTGAATGAAAAAGTGCCATATAGGCATGTAAACGTGGTCTTATGTTTATCATCAGGATGAATAGCAATCTGATTATATACTGAGTACCCATCTAAAAAGCAATAAAATTTCTAACCTGATAATTTCTCGATGATTTGGTCAATGAAAGGTAAAGGAAATGGTCCTTGGAAGTGGCTGTGTTCAACTTCCTGTAATCAATGCACACCCTCCACCCCGTTACGGGTAGAGTGGCTACCTGTGCCCGTCATGCAGTTTATGACACATTGAGCAGTTTTTAAAAATGGTCTTCCCAAAATAACATTGGGTTGGCTCCTTTAGTAGGGGTTGCATACTAAAGCACTAAAAAGTCGACTGGGTAATAGAAGTCTTCCACCTTGACAATCACATCTGTAAATATTCCGCGGGGAAGTTTAAGAGTTAAATCTACTAACACCACAGTGGTATCAGCTTTTTGTAGAGGACCGAAATCGTATTGGTCATACAAGCTTCCCGGCAAGATACTAACACTAGCTCCCAAATCCATAAGTGCCTTATCTATTTTGAAATCACCTATTTGAATTTGGATTATAGGCGCCCCTGGATCTTGGAGCTTAGGTGGAAGAATACCAGACAAAACCGCACTCACATTATTGGTTAGATCAAGCTTTTTGGGCATCTTATGATTCCTCTTTTGAGTGCATAGATCCTTTAGATATTTTGCATATGCCCGTACTTGTTTGATTGCATCAATTAGGCGAAGATTAATTTTAACTTGTCTAAAAATTTCCCACATTTCATCTTGTTGTGGGCCCCGTTTATTTACTAGTTTAGACGGATTAACCAATGCTCTCGGAAATGGGATGGTATTATTCTCCACACCCGCCCCTTGAGCACTGGTGGATGCTTTAGAATCGTTTGGTTTTTCAGAAACTACCGGTTGTTTGGGTTTAGATGCAATAAGTACCGGTTCGTCATCACTTTCCTTATCCACATCCTCCACCAACCCTTCAACTAGCGGTTGTGGAGGGACAACTTTGTTCTCATATTGCTTACCACTTCTAAACACACTCACCTGGCTTACATGAGCATTCTTTGGTCCCGACCCTTGATGTTGCGGGTTGGTTTGAGTGTTGCTTGGTAACTTTCTCGGTTATCTTCTCGTCCACTCTTTAGCCATTTGTCCCACTTGCTTTGCAAGAGCACCCATTGTCTTGTCACGGACTTCATTGTCTTTCTTTAGTTCCTTGATAGCCTCCATGATGGCATTAAATTGGGCAGCCCCCATGTCCTCACCTCCTATACTACCTCCTTGCTGATTTTGCTGTTGATAGCCCCTTTGGTATCTCTGGTATCCGCCGTGGTTATAGTTTTGTTGGCGGTTTTGGTATTGTTGTTGTTGTGGTTGTCCTCCACCCTGCACATTAGCACCCTGAAAGTTAGGATTCATTTGATTAGATGCATTACCATACCTGAGTAAAGGGTGATTTCTGGGTCCTGGATGATAGTGTGTAGCAGTGGCCTTGTCTCCTCCAAGTTGATTCACTTCTTGAGGCTTTGCTTGCTCTCTTGGGTAGTTAGCTAACATATGCCCCAACTCTTCACATCCGTCACATACCGGATAAGATTGGTTTACATTTTCCACCTCTTTACCACTCGGCTTACCAAGACGTGCCATTTGAATTTCCATGGCATCCAACCACTTTTGTATCTCATAATCAACCGACTTCACTGATGAAGTTGACTTTCCCCTCCTGCTTGCATTAGCTTGTCTTTTGGATATCAACGCCATCCTCTCAAGTATGTCCCAATCCTCGTCCACATGGTTATAGAAAAATGATCCACTACTGGTAGAGTTAACATCTCTGACTTCCTCAGGCAGAAGGCCATCATAGAATGCCTGGATCAATTCCCACTTCTCTTTACCATGGTGTGGGTAATTCCTCAATAAATCTTTAAACCTCTTAAAAGCTTCATAGAATGGTTCCACTGACTGTTGCCTGAAATCTCTGATTGCAGCTCTGGCCTCATTAGTCTTATGTGGTGGGAAGTACTCATCCAAGAACTGTTGTTGAAGCTATACCCAAGTAGCAATACTAGCAGGTGGTAGAGAAAGGAACCATTGTTTAGCACGGTCCTTTAGTGAAAATTGGAAGAGTACTAACTTCACCTCGTCTGTAGTAAACCCCTGACCACCGATGGTTCCACATGTGGCCTCATACTCTGATAAGTGCATATAGGGCTCCTCAGTAGCTCTCCCAAAAAAATCTGGGAGGATCCCTAGACATCCCGGTCTAATCTCAAATGCGTTCCCCCTACGAACTGGTGGAATTACGGGGGGAAGCGTTTAGGGATAAAGCAAGGCGAAAGTGACTGTCTAGCCCCTGTTCATGTCTTCGTACATTTCTGTTCCTAGGCAGTTCCTCTTGATGATTTGGTATGTTCACTTGAGGTTGCCTGTACCTGTTCTCTTGGTCAAAATTACCCTGATTTCTCAGTTGATACCCATAGACGGCCCTTGGTGGTACCCTATTTATTTCTTGATTTCTGGGGTGGTGGTTTAGGTCATACCATGCTTCACTTTCATCCCAGTTCTCATGCTGAGAACCGTGTTCTGGCCCATAACTTTGTCCTGTTGACAAATGCCCATCATCCTCAAAATCTGAGTAACTTGGGTAGCTATTATATGGTTGGTCGTTATGGAATGGTGGTGTTGATTTTGTGGTTGAGGTTGTGGTTGTTCGGGGTGGTTGTTGATTTGGTGGTGGTTGATTAGGAAATAGGAGATCTAGAAAAGGTGGAACTAGTCCCCCACCTTAGTTTGGATCTCGGTTCGATGGTTGATTTTGTGACATTCACGAGTTGTCGAGTTTCTCTAAGATGGTTTGGACTTGGTACTTTATCTTTCGGTTGGCTCTAGTGGCATGTCCTATTTCTGGATTGAATAAAAGTGGTGACTTCCTTCCTGAATTACGAGTATGCATAAACCTATGATCTGCACGAATAAACAAAATATTGGTAGCTCCGAACAAAATAATTAAAAACAAAAACACTAAGCGCACGTGTTCCCCGGCAACGGCGCCATTTTGATCGCGTTGTCAAGGTCAATAAAAAACAAGTATTATAATCCCTAGCTACCTTAAACTATAGTATAATGGAGTAGGGTATCGTATCCACAGGGAATTGGTGGGAAATGTTTGCTATATGAAAACTGTTCGGATTTTGATTAAAAAGCAAATAACTTTAACTTTGTAAAAACTATTAAGAAGAAACGGATCGCTTCCGGGTTCAGATTGCTCTGATACCATTTGTAGATATAAAGACTGATGGCTACAAAATTCTCTAAGTACAACTGCTGCGGACTCCACAATTTTGCTGTTGACCTACAAGCTGTTGCGGATAAGCTTGTTTGCTGTTGATAGTTGTTTTCCTACTGATGAACAACTCTGCTGCGGACAGCCTTATCTGCTGAAGTCCAGAGTTGCTGCTGATAGGCTTCTCAGTAGCATCAAACACTTGATGCTGCTGATAGGCAAATCATCATCAGCTTTGGATAGTTGAGTCTTGCTGCGGATCATCAACTATGCTGTTGATAGCCATATCTGCTGAAGATCAATCGTTGCTGCTGATTGGCATATCAAAAGCATCACCTTTACTACTAACAACTTTTTGCTGCAACTCTGACACATCACATGCAGAAAGAATGTTACTGGTGTAGACAATAAAAGACAACAACGCTCTCCTTCCAAGTATCCAAGCAATGATGCATAAGAAGACGTTTGATTAAAGTTAACTTTTGAAGTATTTGTTGTCTTAACTTGTAGTATAGCTTCTAGTATACAAGATCAACGGCGTGTGTTTGATCTGATCCTTAGAATCAAGGGCCTGTCTTGATTCTAAGTTACTATATAAGTATTGCATCTGTTCTTTGTACAAGTGTGCTTTCTTAGAGTTTTCTCTGTAATCTTGTAACCATTGAAGCTTAATACAAATTGCATTTATCAGTAATCTTTGTGTTTACTTGTTTACATTGCTTAGTTATGATTGTTTCCGCCAATCTCAACTAGAATAGAACCATATTGTATTCACCGATCCTACAAGTGGTATCAGAGCTTTGGCTCTCAGATTAAACAAACTCACACTTGTTTAATCACTCTCTGATTCTATTCACTACTATCTCTTTGCGAAAACACCATATATCACAAATCCAAAAATGGCACAGAACAATGGTTTTGATGATACTGGAAGCATCAACAGACCACCAAGACTGGTGTCTGGAGAAGACTATGATATGTGGAAGAACAGGATGGAAAGTTTCTTCTGCTATCAAGAGTATGGGATGTGGAGATCCATTAAAGATGGACCATATGTACCCATGGTGGCCTCTGCTGATTCCGGAGGTCCATCAGTCCCCAAAGAATCCTCAAATTATTCAGATGAAGACATCAAGAAGATGGAGGTAGACTTCAAAGCCTTGGGAGCCATTCAGATGTGCTTGCCAAATGAAGTCTTTCACAACTTCAGAGAATATAAGACTGCCAAGAAGCTATGGGAGGCTCTTGAGAAGATGTTTGCTGGGTCAGAAGAAGTGAAAGAAAATAGAACAGACATTCTGAAGCAACAATATGAGAACTTTGCCTGGAAGTGCAAGGATGGTCAAGCACTGGGTCCTCTGTCTTTCAGTTCTTCTTGTGTGATGGATCATCTTTCACAATCAACAACATTCAAGAAATCCTGCTCCTCAATCCAGATTTCCTGCATAAGGTCTTTGAGCTCAGGACACACATCTGCAACACCAACTCCTTAGAAAGTCAAGCAATGATCAAGATTATCAAAGCTTTTCTTGAAAAGGAGGGATGGCTTGCAATAGATGACTCTGAATCAGATCTATCCCTTCCCTCCTCACCAACTGTCATACTGAGTGCAGCAGTAGAGTCAAGAAAAGTGGCTGCTCAGAATGTCAAAGAGGCCTTTAAAGCTATACATGGGAATGAATGGGAAAAGGAAGATAGTGAAGCAGTCCCTTCCTTTGTGTATGTTCCTCAGCTTGCCAATGAAGCTGAAGCTGAGATCCCAACAGCATCTCTTACATCTGCTGTTTTGATCCATGAAGCTGAAGCAGAGGCATCGAACAAAGACAAGAGGAAGGGCATCATGACAGAAGAAGATGAAGAAAGAATTGAGAAAGAGAAGAGAGAAAAAGAAAAGAGAAGAAGAGAAAGAGAAGAAGAGGAGATGGCTGAGATTAGAAAGATTGAAGAAAGAAAAATTGTCACTCTCCTCAGGGAACAACAAATCCAGTTGTATGCTAGGCAACTGGATACCTTGAAAGTTAAAGTTCCTACAGCTACACAATTACAAGAAAATGAAGCTCTAGCTCATCAGCTGCAGGAACAACTCAATAAAGAAGAAGAAGAAGAAGAAAGAGAAAATAAAAGAAGAGAAGAGGCTAAGTTCAAGATAACTGACAATGAACTAGCCAAAGAAATGAGAGAGGAGTGGACAGAAGCTCTGATTTCTCAAGGTGAGGATGCAGACTACCTTGAGAAATTGTCAAATAAAGAAATCTATAGAGCTTTCATGGGTCAGCAAGGTCAACTGGCAAACAAGAAAAGAGCTGATGAAGAAGAAATAGCCAAACAAAAGTCCAAAAAGACCATTGCATTTAACATAAGGACCCATGAAGAAAGGAAGGTCATGATAGAATTCCTGAAGGCGAGAGGAGAAAGTGAAAAGAGGCTAGGTCCAATGACCTTTATGAACCTGCAAGCCTTGTATTTCAAAGTAAAGAAGGAAGAGGAAGAAAGATTGGGGAAGACATGCTCAAAGAAAAGGGTAAATACTCAGGTTGATGACAGAAAACAAAAGAAACCCAAGCCTACTCCCTCATCCACTACTTCCTCTATCCAACAACCTTTTGTAGGATCGTGAAATTACAAGATGGTTCTGTTCTTAGTTGAGATTGGCGGAAACAATAACAACTACACAAATATAATCGAGTAAGCAGAATGAATACTAATAAGAACACTGTTGTATTAAGCTTTGTGAATAAACGATTACAAATGAAAACTCAGTGAAGAAGCACACTTACAATGAAGTATTTACACAATATTTATACTAACTTAGAATCAAGACAGACCCTTGATTCTAAGGATCAGATCGAACACAGACCGTTGATCTTTTATACAAAAGCTAATAATACACGTTAAAGCTAAACTAGCTAACTTTATTGAAGCGTTTTCTTTATTCATCATTGTTTGCATGCTCGGATAAGAGCATTGTCGTCCGTCATTGGTTGCACCATTGAGGTTCCTTCTGCTTTGAGTGTGTCAGTTGCTTTTGCAGAAAGTTGTTAGTGACGTTTGGCATAGATAGTCAGCTGCAACGATTTATCTTCAAGGAACATAGCTATCAGCAGCAAGAATGGGAATGATGCTGTTGATAAGCCTATCAGTAGCAACAAGTGTTGAATGCTGCTGATAAGCCTATCAGCAGCAACATGTGTTGAATGCTGCTGATAAGCCTATCAGCAGCCATATGTGTTGAATGCTGCTGATAAGCCTATCAGCAGCATTTGTACTTAGAATAATTTGATAGCAATCAGTCTTTGGTTCAAGTGAAGAGGTGGTAAAGAAAATTTGATTTGTTCTTATATCGGCAGAGGAGAGAAAAAGCAAAATGACTTGTACAGTACAACCTTAGTTACTTTTCATTGTTACAGTTGTAATACATCGAGACAGTCATGGTAAAGACTGACGTTAATTTTTTTACAGCGGGTAAAAGTTAATTTGGACTTAAGTTTACCCATCAGCAGCAAACTTGGTTGCTGTGGATGAATAAGCCTGTCCGCTGCAACTTTGGTTGTTGCGGAAGGTTAAGTCTGTCAGCAGTAAACTTAATTGCTGCTGATAGATGCAATGATCTGCAGCAGGGATGTTGCTGCTGATGGCCTTAAAGCTATCTGCAGGAACTTTGTTCCTGCTGATAACTTAAGGCAGTCAGTGGCAAATCCTTTGCTGCAGAGGATCAAACCTGTCAGCAGCCAAAAAGGATGCTGCTTACTTATAACTTTTATTTACAACATAAGACAGACATATTTACAACAAAGGATAGACGCATTTAGCTTAACCGATGATGATGCTTGGTGTTTTCTTTACCTTCCATTGTTGAGTTGGTGGTTTTCCAGCTCTCTTTGTCTTTTCAGCAGCAGACGTTGTATCTGATGATTTTACTTGAGCAGCTGCAGACTTTGTTGCTGCCGAAGGCTTTGCCTTGGATTTTGCCTTATCAGCAGCAGATTTTGCTGCGGACGATTTTAGCTTATCAGTAGCAGACTTGGTTGCTGCTGAAAGCTTCTGCTTCGTTTTCTTGGTCTTAACTGGACTAACAACCGATGTATGCTGATCCTTTTTTACCCTTTGTCTTTGAGGGGCTTGATGAAGGATCTGGTTGAAAGGGTTAAACTTACAGTTTGCAGCAAAGTGGTCTGATTCTCCACAGATGATGCAAGATTGTTGAGGTTTTGACAACTGCTCCCTTGGTGAAGAAAGAGATTTTCTGAATTGAGTTGTCTTAGCTTCAAAACTTCTTACCTGTTTGTTCTTCTTTGTCTTCTCAAAAGCATGTTGCTTGAGGTTTCTTTGCTGCTGAAGGTAGTAGAAGCAGGTGCTGGCAGTGTGGTTATATTTTCCACAGACAAAACATGATTTTGCCAGTTTATCCCTTGAAAGATACACATAATCCTTTCTTTTGAAAAGGTCTTTGAAATTCCAAGGGTGAGCTTTGTTGTGCTCAAATGTAGCTTCTTCCAATGTCTTTTGAACATATGGAACCTTCTCTCCAGGCGCATGACATATGTCGAACACCTTCCTTGGTTGGACTGAAGTTGAGGACTGGCCCTTTTCAGTATTTAGCTTCCTACCTTCTGGAGGATAGCTAATTTTGATTTGTTTGAAAGGTGTAGGAACTGGTACTGACATGGCTGGTACATGTGCTGAATGGACTTCATCTTTAGTCAGAGTGACTTGAGGAGCAGGAGGAGATGAAGCTTTACTTGTTTCAGTGGAGTCTAAGTAAGTTGAATCAGACTCTGATGAGGTAGTGTATTCTTGTACCAAAGATTCATCCGTAGAGGGATCAAGATTTTTGTTGGCCATATCAAGATTTGCCAGATTGAAGCTTGGTTCATGGATGGTCACGTAGTCAGCAGGAGGTGCAACGGCTTGATATTGTTCAACATGATACCCCACACCAGTTTTTACCTTATCATGAATTTGAGCATCCAAAAGTCTTTGCAGCTTTTTGGATGCAAATTCATATTTGTCGACATGAACTTTTTGTTTTGCTAATTCTGCTCTGGTAGCTTTTAATCTGGCAAGTAGATCATCAATCTGAGTTTGAAGATTGGTTTGTTCATGTTTTAATGATGAAATCTCTTTTTTTAGGCAGTTAATTTTTTCTTTGTAACTGTCTTCGACCTTTTTGAATTCAGATTTCATTTGATGAAACTCTTCATTTTGATCTATTAGGTTTTGATTATGCTTTCTGTAGCCTAAAACCTTATCAATACAGGCTTGGGAACATATATGTTCATATACCTGAGGCGGTATCTCAGTTGTGTCTGCCATAAGAGCTTGGTTGTTAGTAGGCAGATCTTCATACTGGAAGCTCCAGTCAAAGTGAGATGTTCCAACAGCTGCACAAGCTACAGTTTGAGCTGGAGGAGTAGCTTGTTGCTGTTGATGTCTTGGTTGGGCTTGGTGAGCTGCTGGGTTTGCCCTAGGTGCCTTGCATTCTCTAGCAAAATGACCCAGTTGGTTACAGTTGTAACATTTCAATTTGCTTTTATCCAAGCCAACTCTGGTGTTTGAGCTGTTGCTTGGAATGGGTCTTCCGGTTCTAGAGTAGAACCTTTTTGCTCTTATGGAAAGCATGGCATACGAGTGCTGTATATCCATTTCTTCTAGATCATCTGGATGGAAGCACTCAAGATCCTCCTTGATAAAGTACATGTTGCTTGAGTTTTCAGAAATAAAAGCAGCAGTGGTTGAGGCTTGAGAAGGAGCTTCAAGAAGAAATGGTGATGTGTTTGTTTTAGAGGTGGGAGTTTGAGGATGTGTGACTATGGGAGGATAGTAGTTGCTAGTACTGGGGCCTGAGTGCTCAGAGTGAAAAGCAGATGAGGTGGTGTTGGATGTGGAGGCTGTTTGGTAGCTTGAGCTCCTTTCCTTGGCCTGAATCATTTCTAATTCATAGGTTTTGAGAATACCAAATAGCTCAGTCATCTGAAGAGTCTTCAGATTCTCAGTTCTTCTGATGGACACTGTGTAGAGTGTCCAGCAACTAGGTAGAGATCTGATGAATTTTTTAAGAATATCTTCATTCTCTAACTTCACTTTTGAGCACTGCAACTCACCTACAAGATAAGTATATCTGTTATATAAAACAGTTAGAGACTCACCTTCCTTCCAGATGAAGTTTTCATACTGCTGCTTAAGGATGTCTCTTCTGTTTTCCCTGATTTCCTCAGATCCAGCAAACATCTTTTCGAGGGCCTCCCACAGCTCCTTAGCAGTTTTGTAACTTCTGAAGTTATGAAAAACTTCATTTGGAAGGCACATTTGGATACCTCCTAGTGCCTTGAATTCTACCTCCATCTTCTTGATATCCTCTCTTGAGTACTTGGAGGGATCCTTTGGAACTGTTGGTCCTCCAGAGTCAGCAGATGCCACCATGGGAGTGTATGGTCCATCCCTGATGGATTTCCACATTCCGTACTCCTGATAACAGAAGAAGCTTTCCATGCGATTTTTCCACTTATCATAGTCTTCTCCAGATACCAACCTTGGTGGTCGGTTGATGCTGTCGATGTCTTCAAAACCATTGCTTTGTGCCATTTTTGTTTTGTGATTTTGGGTGACTTGATCAAAGAGAGAGTTTAGAATAGAACCAGAAGTGATTAAAAAAGTGTGAGTTTGTTTAATCTGAGCCAAAGCTCTGATACCACTTGTAGGATCGTGAAATTACAAGATGGTTCTGTTCTTAGTTGTGATTGGCGGAAACAATAACAACTACACAAATATAATCGAGTAAGCAGAATGAATACTAATAAGAACACTGTTGTATTAAGCTTTGTGAATAAACGATTACAAATGAAAACTCAGTGAAGAAGCACACTTACAATGAAGTGTTTACACAGTATTTATACTAACTTAGAATCAAGACAGACCCCTTGATTCTAAGGATCAGATCGAACACAGACCGTTGATCTTTTATACAAAAGCTAATAATACACGTTAAAACTAAACTAGCTAACTTTATTGAAGCGTTTTCTTTAGTCATCATTGATTGCATGCTCGGAGAAGAGCATTGTCGTCCGTCATTGGTTGCACCATTGAGGTTCCTTCAGCTTTGAGTGTGTCAGTTGCTTTTGCAGAAAGTTGTCAGTGACGCTTGGCATGGATAGTCAGCTGCAACGATTTGTCTTCAAGGAACATAGCTATCAGCAGCAAGAATGGGAATGAGGCTGCTGATAAGCCTATCAGTAGCAACAAGTGTTGAATGCTGCTGATAAGCCTATCAGCAGCAACATGTGTTGAATGCTGCTGATAAGCCTATCAGCAGCCATATGTGTTGAATGCTGCTGATAAGCCTATCAGCAGCATTTGTACTTAGAATAATTTGGTAGCAATCAGTCTTTGGTTCTACACCTTTCACTCTCCATCCTAGACCTCCTTCCACTCCACCCAAAGAGTCCAAATCCTCCCACCCAGCTCCTCCTCATCAACAGCCCCCCAAGAAGAAAACCAAACCTACTACCAAACCAGAAGACTCAAGAGAAATTGTTGGTTGGTTCTACAACAATCAGGATCAATGGTTTGAAGTCTTCAGGGGGAGGGCAGAAGTAAAAAAGATCAATCTATAAAATTGTTGATGAGGTGATGCAGCTCCCTGATTCTGATCTTTGAAGAATGATGGAGCTGGGTGAAGCTCATAAGCCTGAGAATGAAAATGGAAGACATCTGTTGCTAATGATCAAACATCACTTCAACCCTAGCAAAGATGTAGGCATTGACGCCAAACCTCTCCAATCCCACTTTTCATTCACTAGCTGGTCTTACAATGCTGAGAAAGATGAATTCACCATAACAGCTTTCAGAGGTCAGCAAATAAGATGTTCTAGCAAGGCCATTTTTAAGATGCCAAGCAAGGACATCAAATCTCTGTCTGAGCTTCCTCTTGACAATCCCAGCAAGGACCCTAGAGGCTATGAGGTAGCAAGGATAGTTGCAAATATGCAAAAGCTTCAGCAACAACAGCAGTAAGAAAGTTTTGGTAGCATCAGTCTAGGGGGAGTTTGTAGATATAAAGACTGATGGCTACAAAATTCTCTAAGTACAACTGTTGCGGACTCCACAGTTTTGCTGCTGACCTACAAGCTGTTGCGGATAAGCTTGTTTGCTGCTGATAGTTGTTTTCCTGCAGATGACCAACTCTGCTGCGGACAGCCTTATCTGCTGAAGTACAAAGTTGCTGCTGATAGGCTTCTCAGCAGCATCAAACACTTGATGCTGCTGATAGGCAAATCATCAGCAACTTTGGATAGTTGATTCTTGCTGTGAATCATCAACTATGTTGTTGATAGCCATATCTGCTGAAGATCAATCGTTGCTGCTGATTGGCATATCAAAAGCATCACCTTTACTACTAACAACTTTCTGCTGCAACTCTGACACATCACATGCAGAAAGAATGTTACTGGTGCATACAATAAAAGACAACAACGCTTTCCTTCCAAGTATCCAAGCAATGATGCCTAAGAAGACGTTTAATTAAAGTTAACTTTTGTAGTATTTGTTGTCTTAACTTATAGTATAGCTTCTAGTATACAAGGTCAACGGCTTGTGTTTGATCTGATCCTTAGAATCAAGGGTCTGCCTTGATTCTAATTTACTGTATAAGTATTGCATATGTTCTTTGTATAAGTGTGCTTTCTTAGAGTTTTCTTTGTAATCTTGTAACCATTGAAACTTAATACAAATTGCATTTATCAGTATTCTTTGTGTTTACTTGTTTACATTGCTTAGTTGTGATTGTTTCCGCCAATCTCAACTAGAATAGAACCATCTTGTATTCACCGATGCTACACCTAGCTAACTTAAACTATAGTATAACGGAGTAGGGTATCGTATCCACAGGGAATTGGTGGGAAGTGTTTGCTTTTTGAAAACTGTTTGGATTTTGATTAAAAAGCAAACAACTTTAACTTTGTAAAAACTATTAAGAAGAAACGGATCCCTTCCGGGTTCAGATTACAAATATTGTGAAGACTGGTTTGTATTTATTGGAAGTTACATAGACATAACTCATTCATTAGATTTGATAAACAATTAACAACCAAGATAGTGACTGTGTTGAGCAACGATTACAAAACCGAATACTTGACATAGATTAACAACTCAATAGTCAATTAACAATTTAGAATCTCATATCTAAATATTCAATGATTCACGATCAAAACCGAGAATTGATGAATGTATTAAATTAAATAAAGAAAACCAAATTGTTCAAATCAAATCCAAGAATCAAACATTCAAACAATCATACGATTACAAGAATAGCAAACCAAATCAAGTATGAACCCTAGTCTATCACTTACAAGCAGATCCTACACCCGGAAATGACACGAATAGATTAGCCGCTCATCGACATCGTGATCGATTCTTCAATAGTTGTTCTAAGTTGATCTAGCATCAAAAACTAGTTGTTGAAGGGTTGGTGGAGGATGTCGATTCTTCAATAGTTGTTCTAAGTTGATCTAGCATCAAAAACTGATAGTTGTTCTAAGCCGCTCATCGACATCGTGAAACTTTATCTCTGGAAATCACCTTAGGGAAGCTTTAGATCGTAGAATGACAAGTTAATTAGACTATAGACTCCTCCATGCTTTATAATTGAAATTAGGTTAAATTTGCCGAACTTATGAATCTTCACGTGTCGAGAACTTAGAATGGATGTTCAGTCGGGTGGGCTTTTCAAGGCCCTCGCGTGTCGTGAACTTCTTCGTCCTGATCTTCGCGTGGCGCGAAGAACCTAACTTCCACATTTTTTACTTTTCTTGACTTTGACTTCTCCGGGGCCCGTGTATGCTACTATCCTCATGATTTTAAGCTTGTGTTTTCCCACTCCCTTAGCACATTAAACCTGTAGTAGATACAAATACCAAACGCATATAAAACAGACTCTATATACAAAGTTAAACGCTTAAAACTATGAACTTATACTCTTATATACGGGATATTTAACCTCACATCACTGCTGAGAAGCCTATCAGCAGCAACTTTGGACTTCAGCAGATAAGATAATCCGTAGCATAGTTGTTCATTAGCAGGAGAACATAACTATCCGCAGCACTTGCCTTATCCGCAGAAACTTGTAGGTCAGCAGCAAAATTGTGGAGTCCGCATCATATGTACTTAGAGAATTTTGTAGTCATCAATATTTATATCTACAAAATATTAATGTTTAGAGCAATTGACCAAAGTTTAGAGCAATTTAGAGCAATTGACCAAAGTTTTGAAAAGGTGTGTCGAAACAAACCTATTCCTTAGTTGGGAAAAAATCCATTTCATGGTTCAAGAAAGGATTGTTTTGGGACACATAGTGTCAACTAGGGGGATGGAGGTAGATAGCGCAAAAATCAAAGTAATTTCAACAATACCTCCCCCTACTAATGTCAAAGGGGTAAGATCATTCTTTGGGCATGCGGGATTTTACCGCCGGTTTATTAAGGGTTTTAGCAAAATCACAAAACCGCTTTGTAATCTACTTTTAAAAGACGTCCCTTTTGAATTTGATGATGAGTGTTTGAAAGAATTCAATATTTTAAAAGAAAATTTGCTTGACACCTCTATCTTTCAAGCACCTAATTGGTCACTACCTTTTGAAATCAGGTGCGATGCAAGTGATTTTGCAATCGGGGCAGTCTTGGGACAAAGGGTGGATAAGAAACCGGTGGCAATTTACTATGCCAGCAAGACCCTAGATGGGGCACAATTAAACTATACTACTACTGAGAAAGAATTACTTACAGTTGGATATGCTCTTGATAAGTTCAGGTCTTATATCTGGGGAAGCAAAGTGATAGTGTATTCAGATCACAGTGCGGTGAAGTATTCTTGTGGGGGGCACTTCAGTGGACAGAAAACGGGACACAGGGTCCTCACTTATGGGTTCTTCTAGCCTATAATTTTCAAGGATGCAGCAAAGTTTGTGAAGAACTGCACAAGGTGTCAGCAGCTTGGGAGATTTTACAAAAGACGGTATGGCCTTATCGTAAGGATTGGTCAACCAAACTAAACGATGCTTTATGGGCCTACCAAACAGCTTACAAAACACCGATTGGTACCAAACCATGCCGACTAGTTTATGGAAAAGGATTTCATTTTCCAGTTGAAATATCTCAACGTGCATTATGGGCAGTTAAATCTGTTAATCTTGAATATGACTATGCAGGTAAGGAGCGAAAGTTGCACTTATGTGAGTTGGAAGAGCTGAGGGATGAAGCTTATGAGTGTGCATCTGCATACAAGGCAAGGACGAAAGCAGTGCATGATTCAATGTTAAAGAAAAAGGTCTTTAAGGTAGGTCAGAAGGTGTGGCTGTACAATTCAAGACTGAAATTGTTCCTTAGGAAGCTGAAGAGTAAATGGATGGGCCCATACTTGGTGATCAGAGTTGGAGAGTTTGGAGAGGTCGAGATTAAAGACTTTGATGATCACCTCAGGCAAGTAGTGAATGGGTATAGACTGAAGCCCTATTTAGAAACAGATGAAATCAATGACACCAAGGAAAAATCAGTAAGTTTTGTCATGCATGCATCTGCATATGAATAACCCGAGTAAGGTACACCGCGTCTGGCTGAAGACGTTAAACTTAGCGCTCTTAGGAGGCAACTAAAGCTTTATTTTTGTGTCTAGATTAAATGAACGTTCTAGGTGTGTTCTCTAGAAACCCTCACAAGACTAAACTCGTCCACTCGGGCTACCGAAGGGTTTAAAAGGCTTGTTGCATACGCTAAATGTATCCGTGATTCCTACGAAAGTGAGTTAGGTTTTTATTTCGTTTTGTGCTTTAAATCTAGGAATATCCCAAGTGTGAGGACGTTCTAGGAATGTTGAGGCTTATGTTAGTGCAATGGGGACTAGGGCTGTTCAAAATGCTCGACGCTTGAAACTCGCTCGAACTCATTCGAAAAATGCTCGGAAATATGCTCGTTCGGATTCTGCTCGGTTTGTAAATGAGTCGATCGGCTCGGTTCGGATTGTAAATGAACAGAGCACGAGCAAAGGTACGCTCGCTCGTTGCTCGTTCGGTTTGGCTCGAATTAAATTTTAATTTATATATTTAATAAATTAAAATTTTATACATTTATAAATAACTGTTTTAACCCAATCCATCATTGAACTTCCTAGTGTGAGTCAATAGTAGCCCAACTTAAAACCTAAAAAGAAAAACATATTTGGTAATTACGTTACTTCACTACTCCATATTGAAAGCACTCTACTCAATTCAAGTGTCAAATCATCTATGCCTTAAATCCCTAACCCTAATCGGACGCTGCCCTCACGAATAACCTTTGCAACTATGTGATTCAAGTCTAAAATTGTCTCTCCCCCTTGCTCAACCAATCAGTCTTTGTGGTTCACGATCAGTGACACCGAGCGACGACCAGCTTTTGCGGCTCTCCAATTCGAAGGGCAGACTAGACAGTAGGGCTGTCCAAATCGTTGTTACTCGCTCGAATTTCACTCGGAAAATTAATGCTCGGTTAATGCTCTTTCGATTTTCCACTCGGTCGTAAACGAGCCTCTCGACTCGGTTCGGTTTGTAAACGCACCGAGCATGAGCAAAGGTCCGCTCGGTCGTGAACAGCCCTAATGGGGACCATGCATCATTCTCTGGGGGGTTATACCGCCTGTAGAGTTTGTAGAGTCTTGAGTCTTCATTTTTAGTGTTTTCGATATGTTTGCGTGTGTTTTTAAACTTTTCCCGGAGATTTGGGTCCATACGGGCATGAAAAACCATCACAAATCTCGTTCCAGGTATATACGAACTTAATTGGAAAGTTGGAACGAATTTTGAAAAAGTTGAAAATTTTGACTTGAAAAACTCAAAAAAATTTCTAAGACAAAAAGTGAAAAAATTTCCAATCTTTATGTGAAGTAGGTGTCTTCGCGCCATGCGAACTTCTAAAGAAAGTTCTTCGCGACACGCGAAGAACAAAAGTAATAACACGGACGACTATTGGTTCTTCGCGACACACGGAGAATTGAAACCCTAAGTTTTTTTAAATAATTTTTTATTTTGAGTCATTTAAGTCCGTCGGGTCTATTTAATTTTTATTGAGTCGTCTTATTGAGTCGATGTGATGTCTGTGGGTATGTTTTGATTCTGATTTTGCAAGTTTGAATTTAGTTCTCGTACGCAATCTCCATTCGAGAGACGATGATCCAATCTTGAACGTTCATGTACAATGCAACCCGCTAGTATCCCTAGAGCACGATCGCGAATGAAATGCTATACGGTCATATATCCAGCTAAGTTTTTCTTTTAATTTTTATAATTTTCTTCCGTTTAGTGTCGCTTTTCCTATATTGAGTACAATGTCGAATTTAAGTGTAGGGAGCGGAGACCTTGTCCAGGTCTGTGTCTGAGTATTTTATTTTGAGTCAGAAAAATCATCAAAATTTAAAAATTTACAAAAATGTCCTTGGATTAGAATTTTTGCAACTAAATGGAAAATGATAGTACAATCGGGAATTTGCATGTGGAATTGAACGGAATAATAAAGATGATTAAACATGTCTAATTTATAATGTTTTGGCAGACCCAACCGATTTAAGAGCTTAAACATCCTGATAGTGAATCTACTTAAATTGGATAATTAATTTAGGATGTCTTGTGAGTTCTCATCTTATGGGTGTCGGTAAGGTCAAAATTGTCAATATAGGGTGATAGGTACCTTTATAAACAAAAAATTAAAGGTTTTTAAAATTTTGGCACATTGCTTTCTTTTTATGAAAATAAATTCGAAAGTTAGGGCGCCCACAATCTATAATCCATCAATTGAATGAGCTTAATTAATTAAAATTGAAAGCTTAGGTTTTGCCTATGTGTTACCCTCCGGGATAGTGAGTTGGTTGATATACCCATGGGCGGGACTTAAGTGATCAATAATTGGATACCTAAGTTAGGTTTATGTGTTTCCCTTTGGGATGGCGACTTGAAGGATACACCCATGTTCCGAAACTTATGTACTTTCGTGCTTAAAAACTGCAACCTACGTGTCATATGTCGTGTTCCAGCGTGATTAAAACACCACTGGGTTAGGTTTATTCGTAAGTGTTAATAAAAGCTAAACATTCACCCATCGATCCACAATTCATATAAATTTCAAAAACAAATAAATTTGTGTTTATAATGTTGGGAAAATCTATAAGGTTTAACCCGGGGCTAAACATGACCATGAGATGGAATTAGGGTGAGTCGTAGCTTTCTGAATGTAAGACCCATAGATAGACTATATGCTTGGTAATGTATAATATTATAGATCATAGAATTGGGGGATCGAGAGTCGGTGGTTAGGTTTAATCGGATCGAAATACCAATGGTTATGGTTAACATGTTGAGAAATCAAAAGATATAAAAGAATGAAATAAATTGCAATTTTTCTGATTATGATCCCATGCATAATTCTTTTTCGGGACGAAAAAGGTCAAGTGTGGGATGTGATGTGAGGTTAAATATCCCGTATATAAGAGTCTAAGTTCGTAGTTTTAAGCATTTAGCTTTGTATATCAAGTCTGTTTTATGTGCGTTTGGTATTTGTGTCTACTACAGGTTTAATGTGCTAAGTGAGTGGGAAAACACGAGATTAAAATCATGAGGATAGTAGCATACACGGGTCCCGGAGAAGTCAAAATCAAGAAAAGTCAAAAATGTGGAATTTAGGTTCTTCACGCCACGCGAAGATCAAGACGACGAAGTTCGCGAAACGCGAGGGCCTTGAAAAGCCCGCCCGACTAATTTCTTCTTCGCGCCACGCGAAAAACATCCATTCTAAGTTCGCGACACGCGAAGATTCATAAATTCCGAAAATTTAACCTAATTTCTATTATAAAGCATGGAGGAGTCTATAGTCGAATTAAATTGTCATTATGCTTGTAAGTGATATACTTGGGTTCATACTTGATTTGGTCTAGTATTCTTGTAATCGTTTGATTGTTTGAGTTCTAGGATTGATTGGATTGTTTGAACACGTTTAGTTTCTTGATTATCATATGCATTAGTTTTTCAGTTATCTATCATGAACCATTGTGTATCTATGATTAGTATTCTGAATTAGTAATTAATTATTGGGTAATTTACTTGTGTCAAACATTCGTTTTACAATCGTTGTTCAATACAGTCGTTATTTGAATGTTAATTATTTATCAATCTGATTAATGAGTTATGTCTATGTAACTTCCAATAAGTACAAACCAGTAATCACCGAACTTGCAATCTGAACCCGGAAGCGATCCGTTTCCTCTTAATAGTTTTTACAAAGTTAAAGTTATTTGCTTTTTAATCAAAACCCGAACAGTTTTCATAAAACAAACACTTTCCCCCAATTCCCTGTGGATACGATACCCTACTCCATTATACTACAGTTTAAGGTAGCTAGGGATTATAATACTTCTTTTTTATTGAACTTGACAACTCGATCACTCCACAAAACTCAGACACCACTACCTTGCTCGTAAGGGTACTTCCCTTGTCCTCCTTTGATAACCTCTAGGAGCTTGTGTAAAACTCCTCTCGTCTCTATAGTCACAACGTGTATATCCCAGGACATCCCTTTACATCGTTATCATGTGTTCAACGCTCCTCATCAATAAGCACATATTACTCAACTAAGTCATTATCATCGGCCCCCGACGTTTTCTCCAAGTTCTCCTCACATCTCGATCACTTATCAAACGCATTAGCCTCAACCGAGGTTCCATCGTCGATCGTCTTTAGTCTAGTCATATGTCTATCAACGTAGGCATTTCCTTCCCGGACGCTTATGTGCAATCCTCCACTTGTCCATCCTTTCTTCCACTTCCCTCGTTGTTGCTCTATCATTACCATGAGATCACCCACCACGTTACATTTATCCGGTATGTAACAATCTGGATTTTCAGGTTAACTCCGTTAACCAAATCCAGTAAAAAATTAACCTAATTAACTTATCTCAAAATCCAGGGATTAATCCTGTCTATATTCAAACTTGTATATATAAATTAGAGGGACTAAACTTGTATTCTATTTATAGTTGTTTTCTTGTTGACTTTTGAGGTCAAACTAACAAGTTCTAAACCCAATTCAAAACCTAGGGACTAATTTCTAATTTTGACAAACTCTGAAACTCCAATTCACATAAAACTACAGGGACTGAATCTGCAAAGTTCCAAACCCAATCAGTTGACTTCCCAAAGTCAAAATCAATGAATTTTGCTTATGTTGACCTTTCTGAGTCAAACCCGTAACTTATGATTCAAATTCGAACTCCATAACCTGAAATTCGTTTCAATTGATAAACGGTTATACACGTTTATGACATTCACGACTCCATCAATGCCTTAATCATCACTATTACACCGAATTAATCTCAACAATGGCCATTAACCTCATAACCGTCGACCATTACCACGAATCCATCAAAATCGAGCAAGTCGATAGTTATTCTTACAATCAAACACCTGCGCACTTTCATCACACATCCCAGGAGCTTTTGCACATCCCATATTAGCCGGAGACGCCAGAGACCACGCCCTCGGACTCGTAACTGTGTTTTAGTCGGGGACTATCAATTCGAATTCACTTCTGGTAATTACCTGCTCCTTTAGCTTCGTTTCAATCCCTAGAACAATAGCCCTAACCTAATTGGGCTTTCAGTATCGAATTTAACACGACCCAATACTTAGGGTTCCTACATTCTCAGTTTAGTCGAAACCTAACCATTCGATGTCAAATAATGAAATTGAGGACGTCCTTAGAGTCGTCTCTATGCCTGGATTGAAAGCCCTATGAAATCCAGGGCTTATATCATCAAATTGAATGTGGATTGTATCTAGGGTTCATACGTGTTTCTGTTTAATCAAACCCATAACTACACTCGTTTTAAATGAAATTAACACCAACAGTTTCGCAATAACCCAATCAACAAAAACCCCATGTTTTCAACAGATTCCAATATCAAAATTGTTCGATTTGATTTTGTGTTCTTGAGCTAGGGTTTCGGCATTACAATGTGGAATTTAACGACCCAAAACCTTATGTTTTTCAAATTAAACTCACACACAGGTTCGCAAGCCCTCGATTAACAAAAACCCTATGCTTTGATGATCAATTATGGCCGAAGTCGTGAGATCTTGAGGGGTGTTGGATCGGGTATCGATGAGGGGGAGAAAACCCACTGGAACTTTATGTTAAAACCATTTCTGTCCGGATCCTAGTGCGATACCCTAGCGGGCAGAGATGGTTAAAGCGTTGGACTCATGTGCAGGAGACCCGGGTTCGAGTCCAGTCTCCTGTATATATTTTTTTAGGGCTTTTTCCACCATTATACTTTTATAATATATTCCCCGTTGGTTTGTTAATGCTAAATTAATATGTTTTGAGCCCGAAAAATACCAGTATGCTCAGTTTAATTTTATAACCCATTTTTATATTATTTCCACTGTTATAATAATATATTTATATTATTATTCAAACCACGACTCCGTATAAAATAATATATTTATATTATTTTCAACCCGTGACTCCAACTAAAAATAATATATATTTAAATATTATTTCGCCACGTTTACAAACATTATGAGACGTTTCAAACTATTAAATAATATAATTATTTATATTATTTACGTACGTTTATATTCTCGAATAAAATAATAGTTTTATTATTTTATTGTCACACATTTTAAATAATCGTGTTATTTCTCTAAAAATAATATATTAGTTATATTATTTTCCTAGCCATTATTTTAAATGGTGCAAACACATGAATAAATATTTATATGTTATTATTCGAAAATAGAGACGTTCGATACGAAACACTTTTATCTTAATTATTATATTAAGAAATCTATATTCCCGTAGACACGTTCGTCTACCCATTGATCCTTAGAATACGTTAAGACGTTCTAACCTTCCGTGTCGTCGTCACAAATCCCAATGTGTCCCTAACTTATGTGTTTATAATTCTAGGGCATACGTAAGCCGTGCAGGCTAACACTTGAGGTTCTAAATCTCATACTTGTGTGATACTACCTACTACGCAACGCAGGTGAGTTTCACGACCCCTTTTTACTCGTTTTCCTGTTGGGGGATAAACATGTACACGAACCATCATACTTTTACTTGTTTTCCCCGTGGGGGAGAAACAGGTACGCAAACAAACATCGTTTTTCATATTTTTCCCGTTGGGGGAGAAAACATGACGCAAACTATTTTGATTATGGTACTTCATATGATATCACTGTTAAGGCTAAGCGTAACACATTATCATGAAAGTCGTCACACACTTCGGACCGTTAATATGGAATTAGCGAGGTAATTTTGGTAGTACTACTGGGTTTGACAAACCCCACCCGCGTTAGTCGCGGTAACTCAATTGGAGGTCGAACGGGTGAAATATTGACCTTAACACATTAGTCAGAGTTGATAGACCTGGCTAGAAGCAAACAAACAAACACACTGTCAGCTTCGGTTGCGAGCGCTTTAGTAAGACATGAACATATGCTAACTACCTATAGATATGCATATTGAAGGTACATAATCTGGCAAACACTCTCTTATTGCAAACTTGAAACCTGTGAACTCACCAACCTCGTGTTGACACTTTTTCTTACATGTTTCTCAGGTCGCTAAGGCACAGGTTGCACATCTAGGGCATGCATGGAGTCCTAATGTCATTTAATGCATATGCAAACATTCGAGACAATTCACTTGCTTTTATTAAATTAAACTTGAGTGTATTTGTTTTGCGCAGTAACTATCTTGTTTAAACGCTTTCACATTAACTCTGAACTTTTATGTTATGACATTTTAAGTCCCATATAGAGTCATTTGATGTAACTAATGACTGAGATCCTGGTGTGTCACCTTCCAAATGGTAAAACTCCGTTAGTGGAATTTGGGGGTGTGACAGATTGGTATCGGAGCCATTGGTTATAGAGAACTAGGATTGCATACTAGACTATAGTCACACACATTAGTTACACGACACAGACACTCATACATGCTACACGCAGCATCTACACATGCGTTGCATTGCAGGCATGTTGACATCATTCATATCACCCTCTGATGACGAGGAACACGTCATTCGCATTGCATCACCATTCCTAGTGGAGACACTCGGGGAATCATCAGAACAACATCCACTCCCGTCTGTGGGCAGCGAGACGAAGCCTTCGGAGGAGTCACTCATATCACCATCATCTGCACTTTTGTTACACCATCAGAGCCGAAGATAACACCGGCTTGAGCCTATCGAGGACACAATCAGGGAATGGTGTGTCTTCTCAAGTTCGTGTTAGGGACGACACACAGAACTAGCACATATCTCTTTGTGAGTTGGGATCGTCGGAGGCGAGTCCCTACTGTGCCCACTAACATCTGAAATTTTTCTAAGTCTGAAATTTGGTTCAATGTGCAAGTGCTATACTTTGCAAGCACTCTGAAGCTGCTAGAGAATGAAGACATCTCCAGAGCTGCTGTCAAGGGGGAGTTTGTTGAAGCGATTCTTGTGACAAGCACTCTGAATATTGTTCTTGGTTATGTAATGTCTTTATGTATTTGTATTTGTATTTCAGTATCTGTATGTATTGGTTTATCGAGTTGTAATCATGTTCGTAGGTACTTGTTGGTGTATTCGTCTTTGTTAAGTGTTGTGCGCACTTAGTAAGTGCGTAGGATGTATATCCTGCGTTCTTAGCAAGTACGCAAGAACAAAGTCTGCGTACTTGCTAAGTACGCAGGAACAATTGTCCTGCGCACTTGCTAAGTACGCATGAAACAGGTCTTGTATAAATAGCAGGTCTTGACAGGATGTATGTACGCACTCATTCTCTCTGTAACCGGCTGTGATTATCAGTAAACGAAGTTTGAAAAGTATCTTGTGTCTTTGTTGTCGGTTTACTTTGTGTTGATTGATACTCCACCTAGTCACGGGCATTCCGCACCCGGTTTGACAAGGAACACACTTGCATGACTAAGCGAGCACTACCATGACACATAACGTCATGTCATAATAACAAAACCTATCATGTTCAAAGTATGTATAGGTATAGCATCTTATCTCTCTAACTCACACAAAGCACACACATAACTAGCCAGACCTGAGCAAATCTACGTGTTATGCAATATGACCTTCTCATTTATAGATACACAAACTCCTGAACTCTACCTTTTATTCATTATAACGGTAGCCCTTGCCACACGTCATCACATACTTACACAGAGTTTACCCAGTCGTACCCCATACGGGTGGTACCACTGTTTCAAGACGACATACTACTCAGTATAGACAAAAGATATAACTCTACACATTCATACACATAATATTTAAAATCCTAATTTCCCACAGGACCTTGTCCTGAACATTTACACCTTCTAACGATGTGTAATCATAACTTCACACAGGACCCTGTCCTGAATACTCACACAAGGTGCAACGTACCCATTACACTTCAAACCATCACCTAGACATTAACACATAGATGACACTATCATACGACTGTTGACACAGACAAATTCAAAGTTCATGTCTATACGAGTCTACTCACACCATCTAATCAACCATGCTCTAGTATCGTAACAAAAATCACATTTAATGCTAACTCACATTATTCAAAATGCAACCACAGAATCATATTACACCGCACATATTCCACTATTGTAAACACAATCATACGCCGTCATAAACACAATTATCATTAATTATGTTCAAATCATCATGCGGTAAGACTCACAATAATTTTCAAAATCAGATAATCACTATTTGAATTGAGCATCACTCCACGTAAATGTTTAATCAGTCACAACGTCAAATCACTTCAAAATTTCTCATGACAATTACCACATAAACTACTCATCAAGCAATCGAGCATTCCAATCAATGCCCGCCAAATCACTACTTAACCATGTCAGGTGCATATGGTGTGTCCTCCTCCGGTTCCTCCTAAAACAAAGTTGTCTTAACCAACGCAAGTGCTCGATCTCTTAACCGTGCAGGTCCACATTCTAGAGGAAAATCACGTACAGCTGGCACTGCTGTCCTTTTCCATCCCATCCTTATAATCATAGCTCCACGCGGTATGTTACCGACCGAAGCTCTAGTCACACTTGGCACTAGAAGCGCCAACCCTACTCCCATCTCACTAGCAGTTTCACCAGCAACAGTTGTCGTCTTGACTGGTTGTTCTGTATTCCCCCTAGCAAGAGCATCACGCCTGACCGATCTCTTATGCTCCGTATTAACCACCTAATCCTACTTAAGATAGAACGTTAGAGTGATTATTATGGGCACAAATTCAGAATATGAGAGTAATCATAGACTGTCAAATCACGGTGATAAAATGCGATTTAGTGGCCCACGTTACTGCTTGGATTCTAAACCTTTCCCATCGCATCCACACTTACTTTCTACCTTTCACAAGTACCGGATGCACATGCATCCCGCACAACTCACATAGCACCCAGCAATAATCTAGCAAATCATCGTATTAGTGACAATCGCACACCACACAAGGTTACACACAACATCATTAAACCATGTCAACAAACATAACTATCTCGCATAGCTACAATTAATGCAACTCCACGATACCCAACTCACAGAACATATAACCACCTAATCATACCACATAACTCCACGAAGTGTTACACTACACAATTATACTCTAACAATTAATGTATAACTCAAAAGTTATTTTATTTTATAAAAACACCGATTTTCTCTTAAACCACGGCTCTGATAACAACTTGTAAGACCCCGACTCGGCATCCTACAGTTGGTTCTCATAACGGGTTATTCCATTGAAAATACTCATTTTAAATATATTACACTACAACGGATGTCTTTCTAAAAACATTAATTACTATTTATGTCATTAACTTACCTCACGAATGCTTGCACACCAATCCGAGTAGCACCGCTCCCATGCCAAGATATGTCAACGCAACGCCTACCTGCAAAACAATCTATCGCACACACAAAGTCAGCTATGCTGAGTGAGTTCTAATTGTTTCATTTAATTAAAAGCCAACTCGTCACAACAGTTAATTAAACTTTACTCTGGACCCTCGGTCTTTATAAATAGTTTAACGATTCATTAACCAATAGATAGCCCCTGTTATCACACGATATCCCGAAACCGTTAACCACCCAAGACTAGACCCATAATAATAATAATAATAATAATAATAATAATAATAATAATATTCTCGCGTTCCCATCGACATAGATCGACTCACTACTTTAATAACCCCTACTCTAGTACACGTATTAACTCGACACTTGATTAGCACATCAAACCCCTAGACATCGACTTACTCACCTCGACCCACGACTCTTACAAATCATCTGATACAACCGATATCAATACCACATCTTAAATCTGACACAATGGTCAATCCAACCCTACTTGCCACATTATTACCATCTACACATTACATTAATACTATCTCACGCACAATAAATATAACTCAACTCTTGTATGCAATTCAACACAAATATATAATCACACAACCACATACCTCATCACTGCACCCTCGTCAGGGTTACCCCTGTAGGGGTGTTCGACACACCCCGATCTCATCATTAACCTGCTAAATATTGGCACCGTTGGTGACTTCCCGAAGGACCCTATCCTTCACAAATCCCGTTTCCCATGTCGCAAAGACAACAATGCAAACATAAAACGACGAACGCATAACCCAAAACATGATACTAGCAATTACATAACTCATTAGCTAAGCGTGCACCCACATCATATCTCAAGAATACACATGCTACATATACTCATAGCTGGCTAACTCATACCCCGACTCACTCTGTCTAACTCATAACACGACATCCACGCCGGTCTTCATAACCCTTACTTATCCCACACGTTCTAAGGACAAGAGACCATCCCTTAATCTGTATTTGAACATATAAATTCGTAGTTCATCGGTTAAACCTCCAAAACATGTAACCGGTTCAATTTAATAAAACACATCCGCTAATTATGTACGATAGCCCAAAAACATTGAAATTATTTAAAGAAGTGGGGGTTAGAAACTCACCGGTTATACCGAGTCCCAGTCCTTGCTCTATAACTCGTCCGAACGATCGAAACCCAAACCTGACAAACGTACGCTCATATGATCAGAATACGTTCTACACCTACGTCATAAAATACATAAAATATAAATCCCGACGTCACCTCGTCAGTTCGTCCTTGCATTCCACCCCTAGTCCCATGTGCGCACACAAACCAGATAGTCCTCGATCCGTTTAGAAACTGAATATACGTATCGGGTTCGACGCATGCATGCCATGCAACCCTTGTTCCACTTCACAGCCGCCTCGTTCATGCACCACTACGCGCCACCGTGTGTCCCCCACGCAGTCACCACCGTGACCAAATTCCATCTAGTCGTTCAACCGTGTCCCACCGTGCTCCACCGCCATGCGCCACCATCATCTTCGTCTTCCTCATTGAGCTCCATTAATCTGGTCACCTTTTTCATCCTCGTCTCCATGCCTAACTCTAGTCGGGTTCAGCACCACCACCAACTCCGCTAGCTGCCGTCATGGGGTACCACCACAACAGCCCTCTGCTGTCGTCGGGTACCACCACCCGTTGTCGTGATCATCTCCGGTTGTTCCCGTAGTTACCACCACCTTCACCCGTCGCCCTCCTCTTTCTATCTCTACCCTCTATCTCTTTTCTTCTTCTCGGTCGCCGGCCTCCTCTACCCTCCGATCATCGCCATCACACCTCCAACACCGTTGGCCTCCATCAACACCCATCCACTCCTCTCTCCCTGCTTCTGATGTCGATCGTGACCTACATACAAACAGAAAATAGAACAAGTAGGTCGAATATTACCTTTGTGAAATAGAATTCCCTTCGCTTGACACAGTCGTAGGACCACCGCGAACCACCACCATTGTCCCCCCTCCTTGTCGGATCCTCTCTCCCGATCGCTCCCCTTGCCGTCGAACACACACCTAGGCCGAATGGCCTAGGGTTGGTGTTTAAATGGTTTAAATACCATGGCCACTTTTCATTCGAGTCCCTCCCCTTACGTTTAACGCGTTTCTATCTCGAACTGTGAAATAAATGACTAACGGGTTTTCTATTTCTTGTTAACTTACAGTTTCACGTGAAAACCCCTGTCATTCCTAATAGTAACTAGATACGCGGGTTATATACAGACCCGAGTCATTAATTCTGGATTTTCGGGATGTTACATAGCTGACTTGGTTAACAGCATAAGAGATATATGGGCGGGTGATAGTGAGATATTGTAGAGCCCCAACCAAGGATATGTAGGAAGTAGGGTCAAGGTGTGGCTCGGTAGAAGCAGTGAATGATTCATTGGCAGCGAGAGGAGTATGGACAGGCATGCAGTCAAGAAGTTTAGCACGGGCCAGGATGTCATGAGCGTACTTGGTTTGAATTAGGAAGAGACCTTTGTCATTTCGTATTGTCTCAAGACCGAGAAAGTAATTTAGGTCTCCTAGGTCTTTGATAACAAATTCCTTGTGTAGGTGGCTGACGAAATTAGTTATTGTACTTTTTTAGTTATCTGTCAAAATTAAGTCATCTACATAGACAAAGAGATACATAATGCAGGAATCCCGCATGAATAAGAAGAGAGATAGATCCGCCCTACTACACACAAAACCATCGGTCAGTGAAAAGGAGCTTAATCTTTGGAACCAGGGCCGAGGTTCTTGTTTGAGACCATAAAGGGATTTTTTTTAGTAAACAAACATGATCAGGAAAGTGAGGATTCGTAAAACCCGGAGGTTGTTCCATAAAAACCCGTTAAGTGATGTAACCGTGTAGAAATGCAGTATTCACATCTAATTGGTGTATTTTCTAGTTATGAATGATTGCTAAGGATAACACAATGCCAATGGTTGAAGTTTTGACAACGGAACTGAATGTATGGGAATAGTCTAAACCGGACATTTGACTGAACCCCTGAGCAACAAGATGTGCCTTGTATCGATCAATAGTTCCATCAACTCTATATTTAGTACAAAACAACCATTTGGACCCGACAATGTTATGAGGGTGGAAGGGGTGAAGTTGAGGCTTTATGGAGCCCAACTTCCTTCCCTAACTCGGCCCAAGCCCAAGCCCAAGCCATGGCCCGTTCCTTCTTTTTGCTTAGTTTAACCCTCGCGAACGCTTATTCTTTATATTTTCCAATCTCGGTATGTTACGGTTCAAATCCTTGCAAATACAAGGTTAGGTAGAATTTACTAAGTGTAATAGTTTATTGTTCAAAATTAGTAATGACTAAATTACATAAATCAACATTTATGTTTATACATAAGTTCACCTAAACTTAATTTACAGAAATCAACCTTTATATCAAATAATTAAAGTCGAATAATCATTTGCGTGGGATATTAAGGCTGAAATTTAAGAGTCAGAACTCTACCGAGTGTGAATAAATTATTTGTGTACTTGTAACTTTAAAGAGAAATAATATAGTGATGAGAATCAACAAATATCCCAAAATCAGGTACGATTTCTGATCCTACATATACGGTTAAGGGTGATATGTCATTCATTTTTATAAATATTAATGGAAATAAAGTCTAATACGCAAAAAAAGTTAGATAGACAATGTTCCAGATACGATTTTTCTCTGATATGATTATAGACATATAGCATTTTCGATAAAATACATGCTTTCCTAGTTTATTAATACTGTATGAAACTGAATCTGTGTAAACGAGGCAAGCAGTTGCTTCTCAATATCGGCTCGTTAAAAACTTGAATTTGTGCTGAGATTAAACGAGTTTGAGCCTAAAAAAAGAATATTGTTTAAAAACCAAGTACGAACTCGAGCTTTACTTATCGAGCTCAAGCTAGCTCGCGAGCCTAAAGGAACTTTTTATTTATATAATTTTTATTTAATATATTAAACAAAGATTAATATATATAATAATAACTATTATTATATATAGTTATGATAAAAATAACTAGATAATACATATATGTTATATACAATATTATAACTAAAATTAATATAAAAACAAACTATATATGCCAACAAATAAAGTAATAATAATAAACGAAGCACGCCCGAGCTGATGTCGAGCTTGAAAAACTAGTCATGAGCAGAATTCGAGTTTTTAACTGAATTTGAGTTTTTAATGTAGAGTTTGAAACGAGCGGAGCTCGAACTCTTGTCTGTTAAACAAGCTTGAGCCTAGTAATGCTTGGTCTCAATTAGACTCGTTTACACTTATAAACTTATAAGCATTTACAATAATCGTATTTTCACACAACTTTATAGATTAATGTCAGGTGTTATTAATTTCATTCTTAAGTTGATGTATATATAAATACTCCTATTATTTTAAACATTATAGTTGTTGTTCACTTTCATAGAAATTTTTTTTTTATTAATTATTATACTCATTAGTAGTAAATATTGAGGTTTTCACCCGGCTGCATACCTCAACAAATATTACAATTACTTTAACAAAATTAATGTATATTTTTTGCCAACTATTTTAGTTTCTAGTAATTGGTTTATATTAAACATTTTTATACTACTTTTGAAATAAGAAGAAATATTATTTTAACTTTTAAGGTAAAAGTTTTTTATAAGTAAACATAACATTTATTTTTCTAACTCAAAAGAAGCATATCTAGTCATAGGAAAAAAATACCGTACGATCATTTTTATAAATGTTTATAAAGCATAAGTTTATTTATAAACTTTAGAACTTTATATTTTAACTAGTTATGCTTTAGTTTTTTTATTTATATTAATTTTAAACTACGTAGAGTTAAAATATAGTTTATATAATATATTTATATATTTATATTTATAATATATTAAAACTGAATAGTTTATTAAAATAAATAATTTATAAAAGTCCAACTAAAGAGTATATTAACAAATGCACTGATAAGTTTGTTCAAAGAAAATAGTTGTATTTTAAAAGTGAAATAACAAAACGTGACATGGCTATAATAATGTTCTAGTCCTTATGAAATAGCTAATCCAATATTAAAAGGATATCTATTCTATCTTAACGGCATTTACACAAATACATAAAAAAAAAATATAAATAATTGGTTGTATTTTAGTGATCACAACTTCCATGATTAAAAACAGAAAAGTAACTAAACATAAAATAAGTCAAAATTTAAATAACAATAAAATGTGTTAAAAGGTACACCCATTTCTTAAAAAAATCATAAGTCGCCTAATTTATTTATTTATTTTTCTAGTGTTTCTTAATCAATCCATATATAAAAAAAATTAGGAGAAGGAAAAATTTTGATCGGTTAAACGACCCGACCCCAACCAACAAATACAAAATCATCTTTTTGGCATGTTTTTATTTTTACAGGTAAAGTTTTATGCTTCAAACCAAAAAGAAAAAGCCAATTACACAGTAAGGAGTCACATAAAAATACAACCATGAAAATCATATTTAATTTATTTTGAAGCAATTATATTATTAATTATTTATAATATTTCCAATAAAACTTACTGGCAATATATTTTTACAGACACTTGTATATTTAATTCCGCCGAAAATCATTGGATGACGTCACTACATCGTCATGGTTTCTTGACATTATCATATCATTTGTTACGGTCATCTTTTTATCTGTCGCCACCTCAACGTCAAATTACCACTCTCTTTTATTTTTCACTCTCACTTTTCAACCTAATTTAAGATTATCTTTCACTTTTTCCATCTTTCACCGATTGTTTTGTAACTTTTTAACATAATTAGATAGACCTCGTACTTTGGTCCATTTTGTGATGTCACATAAAAGAGTGACCAAAACACATAGCCGATGTCGACATAATCACCCCGTACATATCAGGGTGACCATAACACAACTTTACCGACGGGTTATCAACGAATTATATTTTCCCGATAGAATTAGAATTTGTAGGGATATATTTTAATGTAATTATACTGTTCATTATTTAATATTTATAATATTACCAATAAAACTTTACAATTTACATCAGAAAACAGGATTTGACATTTTGACTGACCATCTACAGTCTAATATTAGTACTCTCAAACCAAATTTGCTTGAATACCTTTGATGATCAAGTCATGATATTCATCAGAATTTAATGACAAATAACATGCAAGAAGATCTTCCAAATCTTTTGAACTCTTAATATTATTCTCCATTATCATCTCAACCATTGATTCCTTAAAATCCCTCCCGGGATCCGTTGATGTTTTCACAACTGCCAAACTCTCTGACAAGCTTCGACGGCTCCCGTTCCTCCTCCGGGCGCTTATACCGTTCACCCGAACCCGGTTCCCCAACCGCGGCGAGTACCCGTTCCCTTTCATATTTCTACCGGGACTCCCGCTAATACCCTGCTTCACAACCTGCACCGATAATCCCCGGCTTTCGCCGTCAATCACCCATTTACCCGACCCAAATTCGTCTTGTTTGACGGGTTTCGTTATAATCGGTGGGAGGTCAACTTTCCCAAATTCGACGTCGTATGAATTGTTCGTTTTGCACGAACAATTAATAACTTCTGTATCGGAGAGGTTTGACTCCTCCGATACGGATACCGGAGAAATCCCGCAGCTACACCGTGCTGTGGGATTGGTCTCCGGGGAGACCGATTTCTGGCGAATCGGTTTCTTCGGGGAAGTGGGTCTTTTTTTCTTGGTAGACTTTCTTGGCGAGTCGGGCTGGTGGGTCAGGGGTGGTGATGTATCTTGAACACGGGTCGTCGGGTCAGGTAGGGTTAAATCTCTAGTGAAGTAGTAGGATTTTCTCTGATAATCTGCCGGTTGTGTAGATGGAATCGACGACGACGATGACGACGATGAAGTTGTGATTGGTTGGGTTTTGATTATTTTGTTCCTGACTTTGTTACCTGTGGTGGAGCTGTGAAACCATGAATTTGGGATGATGGTTGAGAATTTGAACCTGTAATTGCCCATTAATTGATAATCTAGCAATTGAAGGACTAAAATGGTTTAAATTGAAATGAAATAGTTATGAGTGAAGTGTGGGGAGGAAGATAAATAGAAAGGGAGGAGACAGGTGGGGACGACGAGGGTAAAAAAGTCACAAAAGAAGACAAAAAGAGGTGGGGCCTACGGTGGTTGCTAATGAAGATGCTTTAATGCTAAATCGTTACTAATGGTGATCGGTGGAGAAGGGAGATTTTAACTATGTAACTAGTTTAGTCAATGTTTGAAAAATCGGTTTTTAAATTTTACTGGGTTGGACTTATAAAGGGTTTAATCGATTTTTGTATCGAGCGGTTAAACCGGGTTGACTAGTTTTTTTTTTTTAAAAAGTTAATCTATAATCTAAAAATATATGATTCCATAATAAAAAATAATCTAAAGTTAATCCATAATAAAAAAAATAATTTAAAAGCACTCAATTTCCAAAAAAGTTTTTTTTAAGTGTGCAATTTTTTTTTCTAAAATGGGTCTTAGTTAACCAAGCAATGATTTAACCTTAAGCAGAAGGATAATGGTTATACAAAAAAATTTCTAAACTAAGTCGTTAACTTTTTTTAAATGGAAATGAACATTTTTTGTTTTAAAGTTCAAACTTAAAATCGGTATAACGGTATTACTCGGTATTACCGGTAATACCGGCGGTACAACTTACGAACCGTTTTTCCAATTTACCGGGCTCAAACTTACATTGCCAGTGACCAAAACCCAGTTCAACCGGTATTACCGGCCGGTATGAACCGGTATTTAAAACATTGAGTGTAGTACATAATCAGTTTTAAATAAAAAAATTGTTAAAACCGTATAAAGTTATAATAGAAAGAGAGGAAGACAGTTAAGAAACTATCATATATCAGATTTAGAGGAATACAAAGTAACTGATTTTATCAAAAGTTATAATTTTAAGAATACAAAATTGTTTTTTTTTGTTTAATTTTTATTAGTTACTAACTATTTAATATTTCGTTACACACTATTTAATATTTTATTTATTAATTTTAAGTTTTTATTATTATTTTATATTTATTTATAACTATTAAATATTCATTACTAAGTATTAAGTATATCTTTTATTTAATTCGTGTAAAATATGAGTTTCTAATCTAATAATAGTAGTTATATTATTTTAAATAGTATTATATTTTATTAAAGATATATGAAAGTTCATTACCTTGAATCACAACTTTTGAAGGTAATTGAATTTTTTATTTGGTGTAATTTGACTTTTTTTTATATAGTTTGTGAAATTATGTTATAAATTTTAATAAACATTTAAATGATACGAGTCAAATTGACACATATTTTAATCTTATTATCGGTAATCACGATAATATATTCACCATTCTATATTTGTTTTTACTCAAATTGGTTTATTTTTAATAAAGAAATAATTATAAAATTTAGAGTTAATTTTGTTTGTTCTCTATGTGGGTTAGGTAAAATAACATTTTTAATTTAATAGTTTTCACTAACTTTTATTTTTATTTTAATTAAAGTCGTTTCTAATTGTCCATTGTTCGTATATTAAACACTATGTTAGAATCCCGTATATTATACGGGTTAAATAAATGTAATGTTATATACTTAGTAAATAAAAAGTTTATGTTTTTAAAACCCGTGTGTATTACACGAGTTGAATAAAATAAAAGGTAATCTATTAACACATACACTCGTCAAAATGGAATAATATGAATATGTAAATATATGATTAAAAGTTTTTTATTTGAATCATAGCTGACTATAGATTTATTTTCGGTTTGTAGAATTTATAAAAATATGATTGAAAAAATTAATTGATGATAAACACAATTTTAAATTAAAAAATGTGTAGATAAAAATTGAAATAAATAATTAATTTAGTTGTCTAAAATAATGGAGTTGATTATTAGTAGGAGAGAGAGGCGAGAAAATAATAATGAAAAGGTCTAGAATTATGACAACTGTCCTACTTGTTACCTGTTTATTATATAGTATAGACTAGGTTAAAATCTCGTGTATTACATGGGTTAAATAAATAAAATGTTATATATTTAGTAATAAAAATTTTATATTTTTAAAAACCCGTGTAATACTGGGGTTGAATAAACCAGTATATTACATCGGTTGAATAAAATATAATGTAATTTGTTAACAAGCACATTTGTCTAGATATGTTTTTAAAAAATGTAATTTTTCGTGACAGTTATAAGGTCTGTTAAGTTAGTTTTTAAAACATTTTTTTCAACTGAGTATTAATTTTTTAATTTAATTGATAAATGTTAGTTCATATTAAGTTCATTTGATTGATGATATAATAACTATTTATAATTAAATAATAAGTATTCGTAATTAGATTTATTAATATAAAGATTATTATTTAATATGAGAGAGAAATAAAAAATTTAATATTTAATAGGAGAGAGAGACAGGAAAATAAAGATGAACAGTAACCAGAGAGTGACACGTGTCATGAAAAAATTTGATTTATTAGATAAGTAAGATATAGATATGGATATGAACAATCTTTATTTTGAATCATAACTTTTGAACGTGATTTATGGTGCATTTTCATTTTCTTTTCTATATTTGGAAAATTATGGATTGTTTGAGCATTTGAATTGAATTTACATAGGTTAAAAACCGAAAACTTTAAAAAAAAAATATTAGTCAAAATGAAATATATTTTAAACATTATATAGAAAGTCAAAATAATATATTCACCATTTTGTTCTCTTCTTCAAATTCAGTTTATTTAATGCAGTCAGAAATGATTATATAATGCATCTTGAAACATAACACTATTTTTTTAGCCTCTTGTTGTTTTGAATTATCATGAATATTGGCGTGCTCATGATAACATAAAACAATGTTTGTCTTCTATTTTCACTGCTGATGAATATTAATTTTATTAAATTATTTTATATGTAAATATGGATACATATCTTTTTTTATTTTTTTCTAGCAGAGAATATCAATTAGACATGAATGTTTAGTAATAGCTTAAGGAATAAAATGTAACAATATGGTTTATATAAGCACCATCCATTGTAACCCTAATCAACAATCCAACAATACAATACTATTACAATGTTTTATCAAAGCTAGGAGAGCTCAAACAACCGGAAAAATCCAAGGAGGAGCTGTCAGCCAGAAATAGATAAAAAGAATAGAAAATCAGTAAGAAGACCATGTCAATAAAGGGATGGTGGTTGGTAAAAAGAATATAAAACCGTAAGGAAACCATGAAAGTAAAAGTAGTGGTGGTGGGTAGGGCGGTGATGGCCTCCTGCCTCTCCTAGGGTTTTCTCAGTTGTTTGAGCTCTCCTAGCTCTGATACCAAATTAATTCACCAAATGTCTTTCTATTATATAATGATTGTGATTAAAGTTACAATAATGATCTTCTTATAGAGAGACATGTTATATAACACTACTCTAAACTATCATTAGTAACAACCTGGTCTAATAAAAAACTTCAAATAAATATTTATCATTGAAAATTCTAAAACAAATTTATGATGAAAAATACCAAAAATGGATATTTGATCAATAAACTTATCAAAAATGGAAATTTATAAATAGTTGGCTAAACCGGCTAGGCTTAGCCGCCATAAATTTATGTGCCCACATTTCCTTTTATAGAGTACGGACTAACGGCAAGTCGACACGTGACCGGTTATAGCCTGCAATTTCCCGGCTAATACATTTTTCTGGCTATAGCCGGCTAATGGTTGTCCACTTGTAAACTTGTCATTTGTCCTTATTCTGTAAAAAAGAATGTTCGCACGAATATTTATGCCGACTAAGCTTAGCCGGCTATTGTCTTATAATGTCCTTGAAATAACCAGCTATTCATACATGTTCATTTTTTATTTATTTTTTATCAAATATCCATTTTAATATTTTTCCCTAAAAGAATTACAATAGGTCGTTTTATTCGTGTAATGCTTCTTGGTGAGATGGCTAGTGGCGCCCCTATACTTGGCTGTACACATAGTCTAAACTATATCATGCATTACGTTACGTGCTTCTATACTACCAGTGAATTTTGGGTGGCAAAACTATTTCATGCATTACGTTACGTGCTTCTTTGGACAATATGAAAGTGACGTGTTCATGAGTTTATATTATTTAGCATATCATAATTATGTGTAACTAGCTAGTTTTTTTCACCGCGCTACAAAATAGGAGTTTGGTCGTTATCTGTTAGGCTCGTTTACGACGGTAAAATTTACGTCGAATCACAGACTCACTACAACCTACGGTACAAAAAAAATATCCGATTTTAATACATTTCCGTTTTCAGATTTTGACAAAAAAACTTTTTAAACTCGCACGATGCAGAGGGAAGGCAAAAGTTTGCAATGTTCCGTTTTGACGAGCCCTCCATTGTCATTGAACCAATGAAAAAACTAATGTTCAACCGTTATAAAAAACCCAAAATAAAAAACAAAATTATTTTTTTAGATAAATATTCTCTCAGTTAAATAATAAAAAAAAACATAAAAAGCAAAATAAAGTGTTGATTTAAAAAAAGTAAAGAAACACACCTTCATGGATTCTACACGCGCCAGCCAGGTTATAAGTGCGGGCATCTTAGACAACCTCACCCAACAGATTCTAGTGTTTTATTCATGCTTTAAACTCTAATATGCAAATAATTTTTTTTAATGCAAATGTGTTCATGTGGCAGGCTCGTATTGGTGGGGTACTATTCCCTTCGTGCCATTTAAAGAGTTAATAATAATATTTATTACATATAGATTTTATTCTAAATTAAATAAAAGTTACTATTTTGTATAAATAATAGGCTTGTGAGCCTAATAAAATCCACTATACAAAACTCATGTTAAACTCGTTTATTAAATGAGCTTCAATTTAAGATTAAAGTCAGCCTCCAGGTTATTATAATCTATTTAATTTAAACTTTAAAGGACAATATCAAGTCCGTTGCGATTATATATTTTAGAAATGTGAACATTAATTTCTACGCAACTTTTTTGGGCCATTGTGGCTATTTAGTTCGTTGGTTTATTTAATGTAGTACAATTGGTGGTCCTATTTTGGGCATTTTAATAAAGTTCTATTCTTCAAAAGAAAAAAAAAAGATATCTTTACATTCAAGTTTCTGCTAAAAATATACAACCACTTATTTTTTATAAGTTTCACTAAGGTTAATTTTCTGTCGGTTATTAGTCAACAATTATAATTGATTACTTTTATTTTGGTCCATAAACTCTCTTCTTTTAATCAAGTATCACCTTCAATATTTTATTTAAAAGTAATATTTATGTCAATAAATATAATAATCAGCAAAAATAAGTAAGAAAATATTGAGAATAAGACATATTTTTGAACAAGAAAGGCGCATAAGGAGCAAAAGCATCGAGGGTTGATTGCTTTAGGAATATAGATTTTATGAGTTTGTCGGTTTTAGTATTACTTTAAAGTTGAAAGCCAATTTCTATAAATTGTAAGGTTGGTAACACGTCCTTTTCTCTATTTTTTTTTTAATTTTTTTTCCCTTGGCGGTGGCCTTTCGTATTTTAACTTGTATTTATTTTATTTTTTTATATATATTACTAAACCCTTCAAAACTAATATCGGTGGTCACTAGGATTATGCAACACGACTTTGTTTCTTAACTAAAGGCATTCAAAGCTGAAACACAACAAAGAAATGTCTTGTACCCTGGTGGTTTATGTTTGGTTTGTCTTCCCTCTTAATTCAGGTTCGATCCCCATTATTAGAAAGATTTTTTTTTTCTTTCTCCAACTTTTTTTTTAAGTTAAAGGTTTTACAAAGTTGAAACAAACAAGGAAGTGAGGTGTACCTCATTGGTTTAGGCTAGGTTGTCCTTGACTCTTGACTCAGGTTCGAACCCAATCGTTGGAAACCATTTTTTTTCTTGGAGTCTTTTTATACTTTTTTAAAATTATGTTTTTTTTTCTTCCGTGATTTTATTGTTTCAGCGTTAGGACATGTTTACACCACAATGTGCTAGACGTGATACCCTTTTCTATTTATATTAAATTGCCGCAACTCCATATGTTTCTTTTATTTACTTGACGACGTTAATGTCCCGCCATAACACGCGTAAGGAGACTTGCAGACACATTGGATTAATTACGCACTTAACCACGTTAATATCACTGTACGTTCCCGTGGTGGGTCTTAATTTCTAGTAAATATTAAAAGACAAGCTGTGGATGTGAGTTAAAGTTTCTATATAAAATGTACATCTTGGTATGCATATGGTACAAGCATGTTCATGAATGCTTTGTTATATATATTTTTTATTTTGGAATCCCTTTCGAATTTAAAACACGCACCGGTGGGGATGGTTTATGCGTTAGGCTCTCTTTTCCATGGTCCCGGGTTCAAATCCTAAGAGGGCACTTGGTCCTTTTTTTGCGCTTTTTCCTTTTCTACTTTCTCATATTTATGTTTGGTTTAAAAAGTTGCTTCCATTTTTTTTCTTGCGTTCGTCTCGTGCACGGCGGGTTTACCTAAAGGTCTTAGCTTTATTTTATAAGATTTCGAGAACGTTAATTTCTTTCGCGGTTTAAGACGTCGCAACACGCACGTGTAAAAACTAACACTATAATCGCCACAACGCGCGAGGCTTCTTCTAGTTCATTATATTTTACAAGATGGTAATAAGGATTAATTATCATTTATAAAATAATATAATCATTAATAGATGTCAAAGTAAAATGTCATTTTCATTATTTATCTTAGTCGTTTTTATTTGTTTCATTCAAAAAGTTTATTTTTCTTTCTATGAATTCGCGTTGTTTACAAGAGTTGTCATTTTCATCCAATCAGTTAACTTCATTCATATTTTAACTTTAAATGAAGGGTATTTAGGTCTTTTTTTATATATGTTTTATTTTATCAATAGTAATTTAATCCCTTAATTATTCCCCACATCCCCGTAAACCGTATTAACCCTTACGATCGGGATTAAAAAGCTGATGACCAAATAGACGATCGTAATAGGGTAATTAAGGTCAATACGGTTTAAGGTGATGGGGAGTAATTAACGATTTAAAATATTGATAAAATAACAAAATATATAGAAAAAAACCTAAGTACATCTCATTTAACGTTAAAATATGGATGCACTTAACTGACTGAATGAAAATTGTAACTTTTGTAAACCATGGGAATACACAAGTGAAAAATAATTTTTTTAGATGAAACTAACAAAAGTTAATAAACCTGGAACGAAAATGATGGTATACTCTAAAATTTATAAAATAAATTGATATGTTATTTAGTATTATTTGTTACTATCAAATAATAGTGAATATGAAAAATATAAATGCAAGAATGTAACTCATCATTTAAGTAGTGATCATAATGTTATGCATAATGTTACAAAAGTGAGTACAACTTGTTTAATAGTTTTCTTGCTCTTGCATGTTTAAAATCTTTCTTGTTAAACCCTATACACCTATACACTTTATTTTGAGTTTTACATAAAACTCGAGCCCAAGTCAATAAAATATTATAAGGTCGAACTTCATTCAAACATATCTTATTAAAAAACTAAAAAAATGTTTTTAAAAACGTTTATTATGAAAAAAAATTAAAAATATATTTTTAGAAAAGTTAAAAAGTGTTTTTAAAAAGGTTCAAAAAAGTTGTTTATATGAAAAAAAAACTAAAAAATTATTTTAAAAAAGTAAAAAAAAAACATTTTTAAAAAAGTAGAATTTTTTTTATGAAAAAATCTAAAAAAGTTTTTATTTGACTGAAAAGGTTAAACTTATTCACTTAAAAATAAAATGACTAAAATGTCACTATACTTAACAGAACCAGTTAACAAGGTTAGTGTCATGAACTGAAATGGTTATAAAAATAGAACATCAGGGGCTGATATGTTAAAAGATTCATTTTTGAGCTAAAATGTTTAAACATGCCAAACCACAGGGGACAAAAGAAAATTTTTAACTAAATTACAAATTTTGTCCTTTATGTTTACCTAAATTATGGATTAGGTCCTTTAAATTTTTTACTTTCACTTATTATCCTTTATTTCATAAGTTGTTACAAGTTTCGTCCTTTCCACTAACATCAGTTAAGTTTTTCAGTTAAGTCACCTCATGTACATTGCACATGATAGTATTTTAGTCTTTTAATCCTAAAGGATAAATCTTGTAGTTTAATTAGGTTTTATAAATTTAATAATTTTTTTATTTACTAAAAAAAATAATATACATAAACATGATCTGCATCTCTATCTCTCTCTCTCTCTCTCTTCATATCTTTTCTCTGCCACCCACCCACCACCACCAAGCTGGCAACACCACCAGCACAGCCGCCTAGGGTTGTAAATGAACCGAACGTTCAGCGAACAGTTCGTGAACCATTCGGCTGGAAGTTCGTTTACGTTCGTTCGTTTAATAAATGAACGAACGTGAACAAGAAATTCCGTCTGGTTAACTAAATGAACGAACATGAACATACGTCTCGTTCGTTATGTTCGTTCAATTGTGTTCGTGAACGTTCGGTAACGTGTTCGTGAACGTTCGGTTATGTTTGTTTACGTTCTTGTTCGTTCATGTGTCGTTTGTTTATGTTGTTTATTAAAGTTTTTTGTATATTTCTCTTTTATTTTATCTAAACCTTTTTATATTCTTTAATTTTTATTTTATTTTTTACCCTAAAACTAACAAAGTGAAGTAAGTTCGATACAAATACAAAAAACTTGATATTAAAATGATCTTATTAAATGTTTATTTTGGAATACATTAGGGTTGCCATCAAAAGTCCCAAACTATCATTTATTCGGTTTCGTTCGTGAACCGTTAGTGAACAAATCCATTTCCTTAATGAACGAACACGAACATGAAATTTCGTTCGGTTCGTGTTCGTGAATCGTTCATGAACAAGTTAAATGCTTAACAAACGAACACGAACAAGGCTTAGTTCGGTTCGGTTCGGTTCGTTTACAGCCCTATAGCCGCCGCCACATTACCGCCCCACCCATAATCACAGTCGGCAACAACACCACGACCGATCCACCATCTCCTCCCCCTTTATTGACGTTCACCCTCTCAAATCGATTTCGATTTGGATTTCCACCCTCTCAAATCTTTCCCCCAATCTTTCTAAAATGAATTTGGTACAACAAAAGCAGTAAAGAAAGTATTTCAATGAAGATGAATATGAAAACGTTTTCGATTTGGATCTTCACCCTCTCAAAATTTAGGTTTTTTGTGCATTTTGATAAACCAGTCGTCTTCTTCAGTGACCTTTAATGGTGAGCCCTCCTTGCACGTCCGATTCCTTGGTGCGGGGTAAAGGCGACTCGAACGAAAGGATTCTAGGTAATCGTTCTTCCGCCGGTACTCCAAAATCGACTAGTTTTAGGGTTATTCGTAAGCTGAAATGGGACATCCGGTACCACAGCTCGGAGTAAATGAATTTGCCGACAGGTGAGTGGGACTAAATATGGGGAAAACCTTTTACCCATGAACTTTTAATTCACGTCATCTAAGTCCAACTTCCTATTCCAGCTTGTGGGTGGTGGTGGTGGTGGTGAGTAGAGATCGAGGTGATGCGTAGGGGTTCCAGATGTGGCAGTTTCAAATGATGATAGTGACGGTGGTGGCGATTTAAGGCGGTGCCGGTAGTGGGGATCAAACGATTTCAGGAGGTGGTAGTGACGGTGGTGTCGATTTCAGGAGGTGGTAGTGATGGTCGGTAGTGGTGGTAGAGATCAGACGATGGTGGCGGTTTCAGACTATGGTGTGGGTTGTTTAGAGACAAAGGTTGTATGTTTATTTATATTTTTAGGGTTTCTTTTTATAATTAATATATTATTTGTAACAACTTTAATAAATAAAATAATTTATTAAATTAAATTTAACTAAATTACAAGAATTGTCCTTTATAGGTCAAATGACTAAAACGCTCTCATGTGCAATGCACATGAGATGACTTAACTGAAAAACTTAATTGTTGTTAATGGAAAGAACGAAATTTGTGACAACTTTATGAAATAAAGGACGGTGAGTGAAAGTAAAAAACTTAAAGGACCCAATCCATAATTTAGGTAAACATAAATGACAAAATTTATAATTTAGTTTTAACTAAATCTGTCACTAATTATGTCGCAAAACTTTTTGTAAATAAAAATTTAATTAAATCCGTTGCTATTTACGTCACAAAATTATACTGCTTAATCAGAAGTGTCGGTGGGAAATGCAACCGCCCACTTCGACCCTCAACTTTGGCGAAATAACGAAAATTGCCCCTCAACTTTGTAAACTGTTACTTTGAACCCCTTAAGTTTTTAAAGTTTCAAATTTACCCCCTGTAGTATATATATTATCTGATTTTTTCTTAATTATTTTCATTTGTTTGTTTGTTTTTTTTAACGTCCCGGTATAAATTTTGTTAGAAACAAAGTCGTAATCAAATTAAAATATTTTTTTTGGTATCGTGGGTTATATCGACTGACGGTGACGTGCTGGTACCGTGAATAATGAGATCGACACCGACTGAAAACATCGGTACCGTTTTATAACTGTATTTTATCTATGTTTTGATCTCCACAAACGAGTCGCCTTAAATTCATACGTTTATTTTTGTGTTTAGACACGTTAATGTCACTGTCTCAACCGTTTATGGCCCGCCTCTCACCATGCACTGTGGCGCAAAAATTTATTTAACCACGTTTTTTTTCCTTTTTTTTTCTTAGCCATATTAATGTCACCACCTCAATCGTTTAAGGTGTGCCTCCCGTCGCGAAGCGCGGGGTAAAATTTATAGTTTTAATTAAACAGGAAAGGATCATGACCTAAGTTTAATGAGATCTGGATGGATGCATCCACAATGAAACATTGAGGACTCTTTGATATATCGTCAATGTAGTGGGTTGGCAAGCAAAGGTTCGAGAGATGGCGTTGGTTTGGAAGATGCCCTTTAGCTAGGAGCACGACGTAGCATAGGCTGACACATCATACGCAACATATGAAAGCCTTACTTTCAAGAAGTATGGAGAGATCCCAATTGCGAAGCGTATTTTCTCACAACATTTTCGGTCGTAAAACGGTCGCAACAAGGCAAATGCGACCGTTTTGTGACCGAAAATGCGGTTACAATAACGAGGTTTTTTAGTAGCGCACCACACCGGCTTTCCTCGTTTGAACCTCGCCCTTCATTTTAAGGCTATGTCATCCTAAGGTGCTGCTAAATGGATGGGTCTTATCTGTCACACCCTCAAATTCCATTAACGGAGTTTTACCGTTTAGTGTGTGACAAAACAGGATCTCAGTCATTAGTTACATCAAACCACACTGTATGGGACATAAATGAAATATCATAAAAGTTCAGATTTAATGCGGAAGCGTTTAAACAAGAAAGTAAATGCGCAAAACAAATGCGCTCAAGTCTAATAAGACAAGTAAATTGTTTTAAATGTTTGCAAAAAGGATGGAATGATAGTAGGACTCCATGCATGTCCTAAGTGTGAAACCTGTGCCTTAGCGACCTGAGAAACATGTAAGAAAAAGTGTCAACACGAGGTTGGTGAGTTCACAGGTTTGTAAGTAAATAGACTGTTTAAGTGTTTGCAGGATTCACATACATAAGTCACACCTATTGTTAGCTAGACAATGTACAAGTTACTCTAAGCGTTCGCAACGGAAGCTGACTGTTTGTCTTCGAATGCCTTCCGCCAGGTCTATCAACTCTGGCAATGTGATTAGGCAAACATTTTACCCGTTCGACCTCCAATCGAGTTAGCGCGACTAACCCGGGTGGAGTTTGTCAAACCTAGTAGTACTACTAAACATTACATTGCTAAGATCCATATTAACTGTCCGATGTGTGTGAGGACTTTCAATGGTAGTGTTTGCACTTAGGTAAACAAGTGGTAGTGAAATATTATGGGATCCGTGTTTGTCTGTATACCCGCTTCTCCTCCAACAGGAAAGCAAGTAACATAATGTTTGTTTGTATGCCTGTTTCTCCCCCAACGGGAAAACAAGTAAAAGTATGATTGCTTGTGTACATGTTTCTCCCCCAATGGGAAAACGAGTAAAAATGGGCCGTGAAACTCACCTGAGTTGTGTACGAGTAGATATCACCACACAAGGATGCAAGTAGGAAACACAAGAGTTTGCATGTGAACTGCTTAAGTATGCCCTAGAATTATAAGCATAATAGCTAGGGACACATGGAATATTGTGACGATGACACGGAAGGTTGAACGTCCTAAGACGCACTAGTGATTAAAGAGTAGACGAACTTGTACACGGGAATAAGAGATTTCCTTAATTTAATAATTAAGATAGATGTGTTTCGTATCGAGATTTTTTAATTATGAATAATATTATTTAAATAATATTCGTGTGTTGACATCATTAAATAATGGTTTAGGAAAATAATATATTTATTATATTATTTTTAAGTTTGGAGAATTAACACCATAATAAATTATGTGACAAAATAATAGATATATTATTTTATCCGGAACATAAACGTGAGTAATAATATAAATAATTATATTATTTTAAATGTGAAAATAATAATTAATACGAGTTATAAAATCCAAACCGAATATAAAACCATTGTTTGCGTGTTTTATGAATTAAATAATAGCCTTAGGAAATAATATAATAAATTATATTATTTTTAATTTACACAAAATGCTCAAAAGTGTGTTATAAATTCAATCCCGAGCTTACGAGAGTTTTCCGGGTTCAAAACGTATCATTATACTAATATAATAATAATGGAAAAGGTTCTATATTAAAATAATGTGTAAAAATATGTTTTAAAAACAAAACAGGGTGGAGAGACTCCAACCCGGGTCTCTCCCCCAACAACACACTGATTTAACCAACCCGTCCAATAGGGCAGGCGTAACAAGACTCGATTTAAATTGGTTTTAACATACAATGTTCCGGTGCTCTTCCCCTTTGTGAAACCCAAATCAAATCCCTATCCCAATTCCATCAAATTCAGTCACGATTCATCAAGGGATCATAGGGCTTTTGTTCCTCGGTGATGTGCAAATCTGAGGTCGTGTTGAATTGCAAAATCAACGAGATTTAGATTGTTTAATTGCGTTTTTAAGAACTGAAACCCTAGTTTAAAACATAGATTCAATTCGATCAAATTCAATAATGCTTTCTGTTTAAATCATGGGGCTTTTAACAAACAAGGAATTGCGATTCTACCCATGTACTTTAATTGGATTGAGGTTAAATCTAAGATCAAAACCCCCAAATCGTCGTATGAACGAACCCTAGATTAAGGATCAAGTTCAATTTGGTGATGTACGATTAAATTAGCATAGGGCTAATGATTTAGACACTAAATCGAAACTGTAGGTGCGAATAATTACTAGAATTGAGTTGGAATTGATGGTGTACTATCAAGACGCAGGTCCGACCACGAGTGGCTAGTCTCCGACGATTCCGACCACATCTCCGGACGAATGTGTGTGTGCAACAGCTTCGGATGGATGCAATTTAGGCGTGAGAATGTTCAATTCATGATAATAGCAGAGAATTCAAGCGAATTCGATAGTGGTCGATGATAGGTCGACGGTTATGGCTTTATTAGCCTTAATTCGATTAATTTGCGATCAATGACAGTGTTAAATGCTTTAATAATGACCGACATTATCATTACAATGAATTTCTGTTACGAATTTGGACAATCATGAGGGTTACGGATTGAAAAAGATCAAAGGGACTCGATTTTGACTTTAAAAAGTCAAACAAATCGGTTTTGAGTTAATTTCACAACTAGTCTTTGTAGTTATGTGTATGAGTTTGAATGATGACAAGTTTAGTTCTTGTGGTTTGTAATTAGCTAACGGGGTTAAGAGATCTGGTTAATTTGAGTTAACGGAGTTAACTCTAAATAACCGAATGTCACATTATCAACGTCCATGAACGATAAATCATATATCGAACCGCCGAATTGGAAAAATTGGGTGCTAATATAGCTTTGTATCGGCTAAGTTCACGAGTTGGAGATAAGCATACTCGAACCGCTGACATCCGCCGCATGGTATATCACCGCCTCTCAAGTCCCCTGACTGATTCTACCATAGAGGCCAACGATAGACAATAACTCCCCCCCGAACACAGCCCTTTTAAGGAGTTGTGGATACCGCTATCCGAACATCAGATGCAGGATATCAGGTATGGATCTGTTGAAACTAACTACATGGAGCAAGAAGAAGGGGAGATTATATGAGTTTCACGGTCACGCTAACAATAAGTTGTGATGACAGATTAACTATGACATCAAGTATCAATAGTTCGCATGCACCGGCGGGACGAAAAGTTTATTTATTAGTCTAAAGTCCATTTATATTCGTGAGATATAAACAAGTTATAATGAGTTATATATTGTTATAATTTATAATGCATTATATTTTGGCGGATTGGCTTATATTGGGTTATATCTGATTATAAAATGTCTTCATAGATGATATTTTTGGAATGACTCATAATAAGTCTCAGTGAGATATTCTTTTTGGGCGAAGTAACTCATATTTAGAGGGTGTTTAGGATTGAGGTGGTTTATAATTTATTGACTTAAAGTTAAAAACGTGTTTGGCAAACATAAAATCACATTTTATTTTGACTTTTTGAAAAAGGTAAAAATTTGTTTTCAAAAGTCTGTAGGTCCCTAATTCGGTGCGTGACGGATCTCTAGACTCGCGGTACGACACGGTGATAACGTGCGGAATACATGATCAACGTGCTCGTGTAACTAAATCAACAACAACGGTGTAAATAAACGCTTTGTATTTCCACCACTATATCAGTTACAAGATTCTGTCTCTAATCAGTTCCTTCTCTGATATCGTCTATTCTCTACTACTTCTAACAGACTCTGTTCTGTATTTATAAGCTACTGTTCTACACCAAGTGAACTTAATAAGTTCGCCTAAAAGATGCTTAGGCGAACTTATTAAGTTCGCCTCTAATAGGCTAAGCGAACTTAATAAGTTCGCCTCTGATATACTAGGCGAACTTAATAAGTTCGCCGCTGATAGGCTAGGCGAACTTATTAAGTTCGCCTCTAGCAGAACTTACATAGAATTTTATCAACAGTTACAAAACATGTCCTAACAGACACCTCTTTAACTGTTGCTAACAATTCTATCAATTACAAGTCAAAGACTCTAAGACTATGACATAATATCTTCAAGCTCGTTGCCACCAGAATATGCTCCAACAAAGTCACAAAAACCTGACTTTTTAAACTCTTTTTGCCTTTTTGATAATCAAATTACCAATCTATCCCACCTTTTACCCTAAATATCAAATAATCACAAGCTAATACCAATCGTCGACTCCAACCCTCGTCGATCCACCACCACGTCTGTTCTCACTGCCGGCAACCACCGTCATAAGTCAATAAGCTAATCCAAACACTTTTAAAAAAAAACTATTTTTGAAAAAATTATAAGTCAATAAACACTTTTGATAAAAAAACACTTTTAGAGTTAAATAAACAATCAGAAACACCCTCTTAATTGTATTGCTTGTAATTTGTTATAAGGGGTATTAATTGGTGATATGTAGTTGTAACGGGTTATAACAGACGTAAATGAGTCATATTTGTATGTACTCTCTTATATTGAATAATTTTTATGTATATTGTTTTATAAAGATCTAACCAAATCATATTTTACAATGATTAATATTGAGTTATATTTTGGTGTAATGATGTTTTACATTTTTTTTAAGAACACTAGCAAACAGATAAATTCGCCTGATACGGTACAAGCGAACTTAAAAAGTTCGCCTGAGAGACACCCAAGCGAACTTGTTAAGTTCGCCTGATCTTCACCATGCGAACTTATTAAGTTCGCCTAATACTGAGTGAAGCGAACTTATTAAGTGTGCCTGCAACAGAATTTTAAGTTCGCCTGGTTCAGCTGTTCAACCCAAACACGAACCAAAAATTCCGAAAATCATGATTTCTTGCTGAATTGATGGAATTTGATTAAATTGAACCGTAGGAATGTGTAGTAACTGATTAGGAACACTTCTATCGGATCAATTTCATCAAATGAATCCAAAATCAATCGAAAATGATCAAAAATTCTCCATTTTTATCAAGAACACAAAAAGATGAAAAATCTTCAAAATCTCTGAAATTTGATGTTGATTGGACACGAAAACACCACGAATCTTCTGCTAATCAAGAGCAATGGCTCTGATACCACTTGTAGGTCCCTAATTCGGTGCGTGACGGATCTCTAGACTCGTGGTACGACACGGTGATAACGTGCGGAATCCATGATCAACGTGCTCGTGTAACTCAATCAACAACAACGGTGTAAATAAACGCTTTGTATTTCCACCACTATATCGGTTACAAGATTCTGTCTCTAATCAGTTCCTCCTCTGATATCGTCTATTCTCTACAACTTCTAACAGACTCTGTTCTGTATTTATAAGCTACTGTTCTGCACCACACTTAATAAGTTCGCCTAAAAGATGCTGAGGCGAACTTAGGCTAAGCGAACTTAATAAGTTCGCCTCTGATATACTAGGCGAACTTAATAAGTTCGCCTCTGATAGGCTAGGCGAACTTATTAAGTTCGCCTCTAGCAGAACTTACATAGAATTTTATCAACAGTTACAAAACATGTCCTAACAGACTCCCCTTTAACTGTTGCTAACAATTCTATCAATTACAAGTCAAAGACTCTAAGACTAAGACATAATATCTTCAAGCTCGTTGTCACCAGAATATGCTCCAACCAAGTCACAAAAACCTGAATTTTTAAACTCTTTTTGCCTTTTTGATAATCAAATTACCAATCTATCCCACCTTTTACCCTAAATATCAAATAATCACAAGCTAATACCAATCGTCGACCCCAACCCTCGTCGATCCACCACCACGTCTGTTCTCACTGCCGGCAACCACCGTCATAAGTCAATAAGCTAATCCAAACATTTAAAAAAAAAACTATTTTTGAAAAATTTATAAGTCAATAAACATTTTTGATAAAAAAACACTTTTAGAGTTAAATAAACAATCACAAACACCCTCTTAATTGTATTGCTTGTAATTTGTTATAAGGGGTATTAATTGGTGATATGTAGTTGTAACGGGTTATAACGGACGTAAATGAGTCATATTTGTATGTACTCTCTTATATTGAATAATTTTTATGTATATTATTTTATGAAGATCTAACCAGATCATATTTTACAATGATTAATATTGAGTTATATTTTGGTGTAATGATGTTTTACATTTTTTTTAAGAACACTAGAAAACAGATAAGTTCGCCTGATACTGTACAAGCGAACTTAATAAGTTCGCCTGAGAGACACCCAAGCGAACTTAATGTGAAGCGAACTTGTTAAGTTCGCCTAATCTTCACCAAGCGAACTTCTTAAGTTCGCCTAATACTGAGTGAAGCGAACTTATTAAGTTCGCCTACTAAGTTCGCTTGCAACAGAATTTTAAGTTCGCCTGGTTCAACTGTTCAACCCTAACACGAACTAAAAATTCCGAAAATCATGATTTCTTGCTAAATTGATGGAATTTGATTAAATTGAACCATAGGAATGTGTAGTAACTGATTAGGAACACTTCTATCAGATCAATTTAATCAAATGAATCCAAAATCAATCGAAAATGATCAAAAATACTCCATTTTTATCAAGAACACAAAAAGATGAAAAATCTTCAAAATCTCTGAAATTTGATGTTGATTGGACACGAAAACACCACGAATCTTCTGCTAATCAAGAGCAATGGCTCTGATACCACTTGTAGGTCCCTAATTCGGTGCGTGACGGATCTCTAGACTCACGGTACGACACGGTGATAACGTGTGGAATCCATGATCAACGTGCTCGTGTAACTCAATCAACAACAACGTTGTAAATAAACGCTTTGTATTTCCACCACAATATCAGTTACAAGATTCTGTCTCTAATCAGTTCTTCCTCTGATATCGTCTATTCTCTACTACTTCTAACAGACTCTGTTCTGTATTTATAAGCTACTGTTCTGCACCAGGCGAACTTAATAAGTTCGCATAAAAGATGCTTAGGCGAACTTATTAGCAAAACACTTTTTAAAAAAAACTATTTTTGAAAAAATTATAAGTCAATAAACATTTTTGATAAAAAAAACACTTTTAGAGTTAAATAAACAATCACAAACACCCTCTTAATTGTATTGCTTGTAATTTGTTATAAGGGGTATTAATTGGTGATATGTAGTTGTAACGGGTTATAACGGACGTAAATGAGTCATATTTGTATGAACTCTCTTATATTGAATAATTTTTATGTATATTGTTTTATAAAGATCTAACCAGATCATATTTTACAATGATTAATATTGAGTTATATTTTGGTGTAATGATGTGTTACATTTTTTTTTCTTGAATTTGGTTAAAAACGGGTTTTAATGGCCATTTTTTTATAGGAGTGGCTTATATTTTACTACATTTGCTTTTAATGTGTTATAATGAGGGTTAATGGATAACATTTTATTTGATGAGCCATATTTGAGTACGATGTTATATTGGGATATATTTTATTATATTGTGTTACGATGAGTTATGTTGTAGTTAATGAATTACATGTTTATTTACATAGTGTGAATTTTACTACATATTTATTAATTACTATATTTAACCCCGTGTGTTACACAGTTTAAAACTTTAAGATTACATTGATAAATATTTTAACAACTTTTTTATGCAAATTTGATATTGTATTTGTAATTTTTTTATTTTGTTACATGTTAAGATTATATGGATAAGAGTAATCAAAACATAAAAAAATACATGAAAATACATTTCATAATAGAATGACTGTTACATTGCCTAAACCATTTTTTCTTTAATATTTCTTAATAGCATGACTGGAACACCGACACTTAAGACTAATTTATGGTTTGACAAACCTGATAATGTAAGTCCATTTAGAAAACTAGGAGGTTATAAACTTTCATCAAAATCACCATCAAGATGTTCTGATTGACAGATACTATTTGTACTTGTATGCGAAAAATCTCGCTAAACTTTTAATACTAAATCTTTCATTAAAAATAAAATAATAAAAATATACAGATAAAATTTAAATTTCAACGATATATCGTCTTTTAAATTCAAAATTTAAAACTCTAATTTTTAAAAAATTCACTCCTTAATATTTTGACACAATTAAATTTAAAATTCTAAAAATTTAATATGAAAAAATTAAAAATAATAAATTAAAATGAGTGTGAAAATATTAAATGGAGGATATAAATGTCGTTTAGGGTAAAAATTTGTGAGAATGAATGTGGTGATGCCAAGTGACAAAAACGTTTAGTCTTTTAGTAGAAGAGGGATAGGTATAAATGTTGAATGAAATAATAGTAGAGCTCGAATAGTGAAGCAGGAACAAGAGGAAGAAAATGAAGAAAGAAGGTAGAGAAAGAGGTTACAATTGTAGGAATTGAAGCAAACAATAAGAGTAACATTGAAATAAACGAGTATATCATCTTTTGGTAATCGTCTGTCTCAAGGATTCTACAAGATTCCTTTGGTACTCAACATCTCAAGGGTGGGGCTAAGAGTGTAGCATGCAGGGCCGACCCAATGAGCTTAATGGGTAAAGCAATTGCTTTAGGTCTCCATTTAAAAAAAAATCATGTATATAATATATGCATTTGGGCTATTGGGATGTTTAGCAGTGGGTGACCCATACATATCGGCCTAGTTGGGGGAAAAGTAACGCATACCTGCTGGACTTCCATAAAACGGATACAAAATTCCCAGTTGCCTTATTACTGAAACGTCGCTCAATCATTCCAGATTTCCAAAAAACCCTTTGAACCCTTGGTTGTTCTTCACAAATCAGTAGCAGTTAAAAGCGATATTTGAATCGACGGTTCTTGTTCTTGAATCACAAAGCATTATTGATTGTTCTTGTTCGTAAGTCGCGAAGCATTGAACCACTTTTCGATGCTTGGTTAGACTATGCGTAGTGTTGCTTACGCGCCCATGCCTCCACCTCCTTTTCATTGGGCCACCTCACTGTTGCAGCACCACCCCCCTCGTGCCCGTAACCACACTCACAATTGCCCCCCCACACCCCCTCTCATGCATGGGCAGAGCGATGTTTCACACCCCTCCTCTCACCCCACCATTACACATAGTCTTAACGAAGCTTGTGACCTTGTATTATTCCGTGATATAGCATACCCCAATGTGTTATGAAATATGTTTCTTGGTAATTATAGCATGGATGATTTTGTCCCTACCAACTATATTGGCTTCATTGTTATATGTATTCCACGTGTTCTAATGCTTCCGTCCCATTGAGACGATCATAGAGTTCAAGAATCAAAGTCTAACAAAATCCAAAATGGTTCATGGGAACACTTAGGTAGGTCCCACTTCATGACACCTTAACTTAAGATGGTCCAACCTTAATTTTACTAGTTTAATTACTACATGTCTAACCATCGGGGTGGTGGTCCAATGCTAAAGTCAAAACCTTTTAAACACCTAAAAAACCTAAAGGTCATGGGTTCAAGTCTCACTATCTAAATTTTTTTTTAAAAAAAAAAATTACTACATGTCTCAATTTTGTAGGAACCGGACTTTAGTTGAACACAGATTTGTAGAATCATATCATATGTTATCAAAATATATATGTATTATGTGTATTTTTTCTTTTTTTTCTAAACAGCAACAAATTTTATTAAAAACCCAGCAAGAAACTAAAAGAATACAACTGAATTAACTTAAAACATACAAGCATAAAGCTTACACCATTTCTTATCCCCCTAACATACAATTATTATAAGGTTACATTAAAAATGCATTGGCAACAAAAAGATGTTAAGAAAATATTCTACTCTTTTTATGAGTATCTGATAGTTTATACGAGCAAGCTAGAACCAAATAATAACACATTTTTGTCAACTTTCATTTTCTTAAGCCAACATGAAAGTCAGTCAATGGTCAAACCTAATAGAAAAAAATACTCATGCCATGTAGGTAATGATTGTGCTCTCATTTGCTACATCCAATAAAAAAACTGTTATGATACCTTTAGGGCATCCGGTATCATGGGCGTGAGAGCCATATGAAGAGCATGAGTGGCGTGGAACACCACCCCCTTGGTGGCGTGAGGGGGCTAACGGGAGAAGATGTCGGTGTGAAGCTTTTCTAGCCACATATACAGTTAATATAAGTTGTATGATAAAAAAAGTAATTAATGCTCAAATCACTAACACTCTCACAAGTATACCTCTCCAATGAAAGAGTGGTGTGAGAAAATCTGGATGAGTGAGGTGGCGCACACATGACGTGCCTTTATACGCTTATGGTTTTGGTCTTTGAAAGTCATCTCCTTGGTCTTTGAGTCTTGAACGTTTGATCCTTGAATGGTTTTATGACATTCTTACAGTGGCGGAGCTTTAAAAAGTAACCAAACATCACCATAAATCCATAATCATGGTCTAATGGCGAGACTATTGCCATTTTGCTTAATATCTAAAAAATCAAATTAAGATGTTGATTTTTACTTTGTGATCTCCTTAAAATCAAGATACATGAAAGAATGCACCGAAACATGAATTTTTTTTCAACATAAACTGTAACTCACTATAAGAAAATTAAGTATTACCTATGGATGTAATCAATAGATAATTACCAACGAATTAGACGAATCATATAAACATCTTAAGAAGATAAAAAATAAAATCTATAAATATATTTTGGTAATTCTTTGGTACCGACGGATTATCATGGGAATTATGCCAATTCACAAACACAAGATTGCATATTAGATTTTTGTTAGGCTTCTTTTTTTGTCGTTGTCGGTTTAAGCAATTCGATGGACGTTTCTTCGCTAATCCTTAACTAAAGGTGAAGACAAGGTTTTGGATCAGATTTCTACCCATGATTTTAATGCGTTTGTCAATAGGAAATAATGTGCGATAGATAATCTACCAGTCAGAAGTAGTTAGTTACTATAAATACTCACCCTACTTGCACTATTTGTAAAAGAAATTTTTCACTCTATAAGCATCCCTTATTAATAAAATATTTAAGGTGAAACTTGTCTAACATATATCTTGTTTGTGAGTAATAAAACATATATTAATCAACAACTAATAATAGCTATGGTTGTAATCATTAGATAATTACCAACGAACTAGCGGCAGATCATATAAACATCATAAGAAGATATAAAATCAAATCTATATATATATATATATTTTTTGGTAATTCCTTGGTGATTATCTACAAATCACTGACAAATTGTCAAAACTACGAAACAAAGAGGGAAAAATATTAGAGCAGGTACTGACGGATTATCATGGGAATTATGTCAATTCACATAGACAAGATTGCATATTAGATTTTTGTTAGGCTTCTTTTTTTTGTCGTTGTCGGTTGAAAGCAATTCGATGGACGTCCCGTCGCTAATCCGTAAGTAAAGGCGAAGATAAGATTTTGGATCAGATTTCTACCCATGCTTTTCATGTGTTTGTCAATAGGAAATAATGCGCGAGGGATAATCTACCTGTAAGAAGTAGTTACTATAAATACTCACCATACTTCCACTATTTTCAAAAGATTTTTTCACTCTATTAAGTGCCCCTTATTAATAAAATATTTAAGATGAAACTTGTCTTACCCATTGGTTTCTCCTTCTTGTATTTTCTTCTCTTTTTCTTTCTCTTCAAATTGTGAGAATGAAGATAAGACTTCTTTTCCCTTCATTTCCCTCCATTTCTCTTCTTAAAAAAAAAAACTTTGTAACACTCTTCATCTCGTTTTTTTTCTTTCCCCCCTCCCTTAAAAAAAACTCTCGAACAAGGGTTTCCTTCCCTTTCCTTCTTTTCCCTTCTTTTCCCTCCGTAAATGAGACTCGAGAACACAACGTTAGTTTTAATTTTTGAACATATCTTGTTTTTGAGTAATAAAATAACATATATTAATCGACAACTAGTAATAGCTATGGTTGTAATCAATAGATAATTACCAACGAAGTAACTACGGATCATATAAACATCATAAGAAGATAAAAAAATAAATCTATAAATATATTTTGGTAATTCCTTGGTGATTGATCACCTACGCACAATGACGAATACAAAAACTTTTGATAAGGGATGCAAAATATGGATCGGATCAAAAAATAATATACAATAATAAAATAACATTCAAATATGGTAAAAAAGTTAGACTGCTAAAAAAAGTTAACATAGAATAACTAAACAAAAAAGTCAACATAAAATAACAATTAACAGTGGTAAAAGAAATTAAGGACAAAAGTTAACATAAACTAGTAAATGATAAACAAACAATTAATAACTAAAGAAATAATAAAAAAAACAAAATAAAATTTTGAAAATTGGTATTCAAGCGGTGGAACTCTCTAGTGTGGGCCTATTCAAAGCTTATCGTGCCCCAAGTCCCTCAACTTTAGGTTATTGTGCCTCCAAGTCCCTCATCTTTGGACTAAAAGTTAAGAAAAGAAATCAATTTTCTTTGAATACCTGCAGGTATTACGGGGTGCCCCCCCCCCCACCCCATATCAACGAATTGGATCCGCTACTGCCTACGCATCACTGAAAATTGTCAAAACTAGGAAACAAAGACAGAAAAATATTATGGCAGGTACCAATGGATTATCATGAGAATTATGTCAATTCACATAGACAAGATTGCATATTAGATTTTTGTTAGGCTTCTTTTTTTTGTCGTTGTCGGTTGAAAGCAATTCGATGGATGTTCCGTCGCTAATCCATAAGTAAATGTGAAGATAAGGTTTTCGATCAGATTTCTACCCATGATTTTCATGTGTTTGTCAATAGAAAATAATGTGCGAGGGTTAATCTACCCGTCAGAAGTAGTTACTATAAATACTCAGCCTATTTTCACTGTTTTCAAAAGAATTTTTCACTATATAAGTGCCCTTTATTAATAAAATAATTAAGGAGAAACTTATCTTACCCATTGGTTTAGTTTTGATTTTTGAATATATCTTGTATGTCAGTAATAAAACATATATTAATCAACAACTAGTAATTTATTCATATATTACTATAACCTTAATTTGTAATGTCCGCGCCAAAGTAAGTGTCACCAACACATTTTCTATTGTTTGTTTTCTATTTGTTTTGCATTTCATAATCAAATTGTGGCTTTAGATGGATAGATAGACATGGATGTTGCCTTTGGTGGTTCCTCTCTTAGGTCACAGGTTCAAAGCTTGTGTCAACAAATTTTTTTTTTCTTTTTATCCATTTTTAATCTCAGTTAGCAAACTCACCTATACAAACATCAAGCAAAATGTTAGAATATGCAGACTTGCATCAAACAAAGTGAAAAAATAAATTCTTACGTTTTTTTATTTACTCAAACACGTTAGTTTTACCATCACAACGCGCGTAACTAAGTTCCCAAACGCGTCCTTACCCACGTTAATGTCATCGTATGTCTTCACCGCAATACATGGGTCTTAACGTTTAAACGTTAGTTTTTTTGTCACGAGTTTTATACGCCTCTGCTGTAACGTGTAGGTATAAAGCGGTTGTTTTTAACTCGTGAGTTTACGTAATGCTTTTATTTTTTTACACAAAGTTTCGAATACGTTGATTGATTTCGCGGTTTAACAAGCTACAACATGAATTTTTTTTTTTACTTTAATCATGAATTTGGAAATGTCGACATAACATGAACGCGCGATAACCGAGCACTGTTAACGTCACAACGCATGGCAAATCGACATATTTATTTTATAAACCACATTTCTTTTTATGTACCTAACCCGCGTTTCTTTTCATGTTTGACCATGTTAATGTCACCAACTCAACCGTTTAAAATACGTCTCTCACCGTCGCGGAGTGTGGGGCTAATTTTGTAGTTGGTTATTAATTGTCAACTACGCTTAAGAATTTAGTTAATATATATACTTTTTTGTTTTTCTTTGGGTATTTTTTTTTTTTATATTTGATACAACTCTTTAATTTTAAATTTTGTATCAAAATGTAAATAAAAATAAACACTTCTTAAAGTCGCATTTGTTTTTAATAAAACATTATATATATACATATAATTTACAATGGCAGTGACTCTCAATAGAGCCACTGTTCATTTTGTTACAGTTGGGCATGCGCAAGGTACTAGCAACTAAAGCAAGATTTAAAAAAAGGTTTTCTTATATATATTGGGTGAGTTTCAAATGCTAACCAATATTTATGTGATAACCATGATAACCACTCTAAAACATAGTATTACGTATATGTAACAATCATCATTATGTTAATGTTACATATGTGTAAACATTATGTATCACGTATATATAATATTATTTGGTACTACGTAAGACTAATCATTTTTGTATTTACATTCAAAATATTTATTCAAGATATTTCAATGCTATTTTAAAACTAAAAGAAAAAATAATTTATAAATTATGTGATTGTTTTATAGTGGTTAGCACGGTTATCAAATAAAAAGTTGGTTAGTATTTGAACCATTCCATATATATATATATATATATATATATATATATATATATATATATATGTGTGTGTGTGTGTGTGTGTGTGTGTGTGTAGGGTTGAGTTCATGAGATAACTCACTTTAATAAAAGAACTAGAGAACCACTAAAAAAAGAAAGGGTACAATTTTAAAGAGAAAGGGTAAAATTGGAACTTAAAATATATAAATCTTTAAACATTTCTATCTTTTGCATACATTATTTTTTTTTATTTAAATTGCACCATTAAATCAAGAATTTCTTTATCTTTCATTTGAGTATAAATAACGTTATAAAAAATAATAATTAACTCGTCGTTTTTTTATTATTATTTTTAATATTGCATATGTGTAGTATCACCTAAAAACCTAACACAACCCCAAAAACCTAAACCCCCACCCCACCCAAAAACCTAAACCCCCACCCACCCCACCCAAAAACCTAAACCCCCACCCACCCCCACCGAAAAACCTAAACCCACCCACCCAAAAACCTAAACCTAAACCCCCCACCCAAAAACCTAAACCCCCCACCCACCCCCACCCAAAAACCTAAACCCACCCAAAAACCTAAACCCATCCACCCCACCCACCCCACCCAAAAACCTAAACCCACTGCACCCACATCCTACTCTCAAAAACCTAACCCTAAACGTAATACTGCATATGTGTAGTACCACCCCAAAAACCTAACCCACCCCCACCCAAAAACCTAAACCCTTCACCCCACCCCCACCCCAAAAAAACCTAAACCTCCCACCCACCCCCCATCCAAAAACCTAAGATAAAAGCTAAGCTAAACCCAAAAACTATACCCTAAAGCTAAACCAACTATTTTTACGAGGGTTTTTTTTAACAAGGACGACGTGGGAAACAAGGTCTCTGAACCACTTTTTTAGTTTTTGATTTATATTTTGAGTTATGATTTTTTTATTATTTTTTTTACTTTTAAAAAGTAGTTATCTAGTTCTCTCCCTAAATGTTAGTTTTCTTATAAACTTCACCCTATATATATATATATTTTTTTTTTTTTCATTTAAAAACAAACATTTAAAACAAAAATGTAACATTTAAAACAAACAAACATTTAAAACAAAAATGTATAGCATAAGACTAAAAACATTTGATGAATTATAGACCATAGGATTTTTACAAAGACAGTATAGAATTATAAGATAAGGTTAGTAAAGGTCAGACCACTAAAAGCCTTTGCGCCCATTCTGGCATTAGCGGCTACAAGGTCCCCAAGATTTGAACCACCACCTTATTATTTTATTCCGTCCTTAACCTGCCTATATTCTATTCTTCAAATATTTTTAATTTTATACTTTTTTTTATATATACTTATTCAAGTTATCATGGCATATCAACACTTATAGTGTTTAGCCTCTGGAATAGGCAATCATTAAATAAAAATTATTATGAAAAACAGAAATATTACTAGACTTTCGCTTTCTGATTATGAACAACAAGCTTAACCTTCAAGCTTCAAATATTATATAGAGAGAGGTGTACAAGAGTAGTAGTAGTGGAGTTGTTCTTCCAATCCATGCATTGTTGGAGTCGACACTGATAAAGCTTTTTTGTGGGGCCTATTGTGGCTTCTTGTCTTTTAGTTTGCCCGAAGATTCTTTTGGGCAGAACACCTGCCTGTATTATGCAAGAACGTTATTGATATAATCTTCATCTATAGGATCAGTAGCATTGTTCTGTCCTTCCTGAAAGATTCTTTCTGAGTCTTCATCTTCTTCAGTTTGGGAAGATGTAGACATTGTTGAAGGAGATGCTCCTTCTTTTCTTAAGTTTTTCATCATGTCTTTCTTCATCTTTGTAAGATAGAAATCCATGATTTCTTTATTACTTATTTGACCAGTTCCTTTAGGCGTCTGGATTTTTCTGACAATATGTCTGAAAGGGCTAGGGGCTTCTTTATGTGGTTGGTTGTTTGCCTGATTAACATAATCCTGAATTGTCTTTTCAATTTTCTTTATGGTATCATGCCACCAATTATAAAACCAGACTGGAATTTCCTGTCCGTAAATATGAGAACAAATCTTTATAAACCAAGAATGTTTTTGTTTTGGGTTCTCATATAAGAATGTTTTATAAAAAGCATTCATGTAATCCAGTAATTATATTTAATTGGGACTTTGGTTTGGGGATGTATAAGCTCCCTTTCTTTTAATGGAGAAGTTCCCCAAGTTTCTACAGATATAATTTGTTTCACTACTATCTTGCTGAAGTTATAAACATCAGGTTGACCAGCATGATAGTGTTCAATCTCACAATTCTCTTTTTTCAGAATTTGTTCATAATATTGTCTAGGCTTATAAGCCTCTGCCGGATAGAATCCTATGTCCATATATCTGTTTATTAACAGCCATGGAATATCTCTTCACTTAATGTCTTTGTTTTCTAAAAGAAGTATAACTTCTTTATGTGGACTTTGAGCCCAATTAGTAATATCATCTTCTGCTTCGTTAGAAACAGTTTTAGCATATGGTGCTGATGATTCAGAGTCTTTATTAAACTTATCTTTTGAGGCTTTATATTCCAAAAATTCCTTATAAAGGATATTATGTGGTTGTGAAGATGAACCGGATGATGAAGCAATATTCTCAGCTATAAGCTTTCGATTTCCAATTTGGGATATAACCCTTGGATTCTAACCTCTTCCTTGTTCCCAAGGAATCATTTCTGAAATTATCCACATGAAATAATTATTTCTTTTTGACGTAATAAACGTCTCTTTTCTTTATAAAAAGAAATTCTAATATTAATATTATTAATCATATTTCTTTTTGTTTTTGATCCCAGAAATCTATTTTTTTTTATGAAACTTGAGATTCAGCTTATGTTTAGTTCCTGGAAGCCAAACCGGTTGTTTTGATCAATGAAAGTTGAAGTTTTGACATAACCGAGCCCAAATCCGCGAATTTCGAGACTGTTTGGGAAGATGACTGATGGTGCAGGAGAACTTAGCAAGTTCGCCTGTCAAGTTCGCTTGGTGGAGGCGAACTTATCAAGTTCGCTTGAGTTAAGTTCGCCAGGCCAGAAGGGTAACCGAACTTATCAAGTTCGCTTGAGTTAAGTTCGCCTGGCTAGAAGGGTAAGCGAACTTATTATGTTCGCCTGGGTTAAGTTCGCCTGGCCAAAGGGTAAGCGAACTTATTAAGTTCGCTTATAAGTTCGCCAAGGCCAGGGGAAGCGAACTTAGCATTAAGTTCGCCTATATCAGCTGAGTAAAGTGTGAATCGAGGTTAGGTCTGATATATGTGTTTTGTAACCAATTCAGATCGGAAGTGATGTTGTTGGGCCTTTGATTAGGACAACCGAGACTAGCTTATAAGGTGAGTTCTAGAAGCCCTCTTTTAAATGTTTTAATAATGTTTTTGGGCTGGTGTGCATACGTGACGATGTAACGATTTTATAAAACGATGTTTATGAAGGTTGTATGTAACGTTTTATAAAATGATGTTTATGAATGATGTTTTAGACGTAAAGGTTATGAAGGAAAGGTTACGAAGGAAGTGTTTATGAAATATTTTGCCAAAAGAAGTTTATGAAGTGTTTTAATGAATAAATGAATGTTTTTAATAAAATGTACGAATGCTTTAACTGAAGTTTTTGAAGTAAAAGAAGTGAAGGTTTATGAAAGTCACAAACGAACGAATCTGCCAATATTCCTCAGGGAATGAAGGTTAAGGGATGGGAAGTATGTTATTGGCCTTTACCTTTTAGGGGCCTTTGTGGCTGGCCAACTGTTGTACAACTGGGGCGATGACGGTCGTCAAGGGGATTATCGTGATCCTTGAAGTTTGGTACGACTTACCTTACGGGGTAGTCGTGCTTGAAGTTTGGTACTTGTGTCCGACGGGATGCAGTGCTTGAAGTTTGGTACGCGCTATCCTTTGGGACGCCGTGCTTGAAGGGTTGGATGACCTAAGTATCGGGCCTTAGGAGTTCCTCACACGAAGGACAGTACGGTGATGATGGGCCTAGTGGTGGTGATCCTTAGCTTATTCAGCCAGTATGTAACGTTTGGATTTGACGGTTACAAGAAGACGCAGATTCGATATGTTCGTTGACTTATGTTTATGAAGCGTTATGTTTTGTTATTGCATTATTTTACGTACGCTTTTATTAAATGAAGTATGAAGTTATGTTTTTGGCAAATTATTTGAAGTTAAGGTTTTATGTTAAAACTAGAACTCACCAGCGTAGCTGACCTTTTAGTATGCACATTCAGGTTAAGGCAGGTTATGAGGATGGACGGTGATGCTTGGCTAGAGATGAAGAGTTACCCGACTGCTTTTGAAGACTGGCATCCCGTTATGTTTAGTTATGATGTAATTATGATTTAAACAATGTTTACGCTTCCGCATGTATGAACAAGTTTTAATTATGATGAATGAATGAAATTTTCCGCTGCGTTATTTTGATATTCAAGTTTAAGAACTGTTTGTAAATGAGTAAATCCAACAAGTGAGGCCTCCCGGGTTTGGGGCCTTACAAGTTGGTATCAGAGCAATAGTTTGAGAGATTTGGACACTCCTAGTGTCTGAACTTAAACTGTGAATGGGACCGAAAGCGGATGTCAGTACGGGTAACTCGAGCCACAGCATCAGGTATGAAGGTAGTATATATTACATATATAGTATGCCTTAGAAGAGGTTAGGTGAGGACTTATGTTCTGATGGAATCACAAAGGTGGTCAAATAGAAATCGAAAGGTAGTGTAATGGTTAATTGCAGATGGCCAGTGTATATTAACATCTTACAGTACTTATTGAATTTTATTTGTTAACTAGCGTGATGACATTGGATTTCTTGTCTTATAGAACGAAATGGCAAGGAGAGGAAACGGAAGGCGTGGTGGCCGTACCGGTGGTCGTACCGGCGGTCGAAATGGTGGGCGTGGCAGGATCCCTGCGCGCCAAGAGAATAGTGAAGAAGGAAGTGTTCACACTGAACCGGCGGTTAGTGTGCATGGAACTGAACAGACATTGGTTGAAGAACAACCTTTCACTTTTGAACTAGAAGTGAGGGCAGCCATAGCTCGAGAGTTCACAAAATTGATGAAGACTTCTCTGCCAGGTCTGTTGGCAGAAGCATTGAAGCAGGTCAATGGGGCGGGTGGGTCTAGCACGGTAATTGGTGCTCAAAACAATGAGACCAACAACGCACCGCCTGCTCACGGATGCGACTACAAGTCATTTAAAGCATGTGACCCACTGGTCCTCACTGGAAAGAAAGACGCGGTGGCTACGTTTGATTGGGTGATCCGTATGGAAGCTGCCATTCGTCTGAGCGAGTGTCGAACGGATCAAGTTGTAAAATTTGCTGCTAACTCCTTGAGGGAGGAAGCATCCCATTAGTGGGAAGGTATACGTCAGGAAAAAGGGAGCGAGATTGTGGATGCGATGATGTGGGCTGACCTGAAAACTTTGGTGATCAAGAATTTCTGCACAAGGAACGAGATTGAGAAGGTAGAGAGGGAATTTCTGGGTTTGAAGGCCGGGAGCATGACGCACCGGCAGTACACAACCCGATTCAATGAACTGGCACGTCTTGTGCCACATCTTGTCACGACGGAGGAAAGAAAGATTTCATGCTACATTCAAGGACTGCCGGACCAGGTCCGCACCTATGTTAAAGCAAACGCCCCTACTACCTATGATTCGGTAGTAGAACTGAGCGGCGTGGTATTTGATGATCTGGCGCTGAATGTTGTTGCCATTGAAGAGCCTAAGAAGAAGTTGAGTTTTCCCGCAAAACGATCGGGTGGGAAGTTGTTTGGGGCTCGGGACAAGCATGCCAGGGTAGGCGAGATGACAGTCTGTGGGAAATGTGGGGTAAGACACGCGGGTGAATGTCGATTAGGATCGAATCTGTGCTTTAAATGCGGCAAGACCGGACATTACTCCCGTGAATGCCCGCAAGGCTACAAATGCTACAATTGTGGGGAAAATGGTCATATGAGTCGGGAATGCACCAAGCCCAGGATGGGTGAAACCGGGAAGGGAAAGGGCCCGGAAAAGAAGGGAGAGGGATCTCGTGCGAAGACGCGGGCGTACGCACTGACGTAGGATCAGGCTAGGAAGGACCCTGATGTGGCGTCAGGTACGTTCATCCTTGACCACACTTTTGTTTCTGTGTTATTTGATTCGGGTGCAAGTAAGAGTTTCATATATGCGACTTTTTGTAAACGCCTGAAGTACACTGTCAGTAAGTTAGAAAGGGCCTTTAGCGTAGAAACCGCTGAGGGTAGAACTGCAAGAGTAACCGATGTAGTTGACAACTCCACGATAAAGATAGAAGGTCATAGATTCCCTGTCAGATTGTTCGTTATGATTTTGGGAGGGTTTGATGTTGTGTTGGGTATAGATTGGTTAACTGCCAATGAAGCACAAATCATATGTAAACGAAAGATAATCCAACTCAAGGCTCCGGATGGTAGCAAAGTCGAGGTTTTTGGAGATCGTGACGCCCTGATGCCAAACGTCATCTCGATGATTAAGGCAACAAATTACTTGAGGCGCGGATGCGAGGCTTATCTGGTGTATGTAATGGACAAGTGTATGGAAGTGAAGGAACTAGACGATGTACCCGTGGTACGCGAGTACCCGGAGGTGTTTCCTGAGGACTTGCCTCGGATACCACCCGATAGAGAAATTGAGTTTCGAATTGATTTAGTACCAGAAGCCCAGCCCGTGGCTAAGGCTCCATTCGACTAGCACCAGTGGAGATGAAGGAACTTATGGTCCAACTAGATGAGTTACTTGAGAAAGGATTTATCCAACCGAGCATCTCGCCGTGGGGTGCTCCGGTGTTATTTGTGAAGAAGAAAGACGGCTCGATGAGAATGTGTATTGATTTTCACGAGTTGAATAAACGTACCATGAAGAACAAGTACCCGTTGCCAAGGATCGACGACCTGTTCGATCAATTGCAAGGCGCAAGTTGGTTCTCGAAAATCGACCTTCGGTCCGGGTACCATCAGTTGAAGGTAAGGGAAGAAGACATACCGAAAACTGCATTTCGCACGCGTTATGGACATTTCGAGTTCCGCGTAATGTCTTTCGGATTGACGAACGCCCCCGCAGCGTTCATGGATTTGATGAATAGAGTTTGTCGACCAATGCTGGATCGATCGGTAATCGTGTTCATCGATGATATCCTTATCTATTCCAAGAATGAGGGTGATCATGCGTGTCACTTGAAGGAAGTATTGGAAGCTCTAAAGAATGAGAAGTTATATGCTAAGTTCTACAAATGTGCGTTCTGGCTTAGGGAAGTCCAATTCCTAGGTCACGTCATTGGCACGAAAGGCATTATGGTTGACCCAGCAAAGATAGTAACGGTAAGAGAATGGGACATTCCTAAGACGCCAACTGAAATCCACAGTTTCTTGGGATTGGCGGGCTACTATCGTAGATTCTTCCAGGATTTCTCGAAAATAGCTTCGCCATTGACAAAGTTGACTCGGAAGGAGGTAAAGTACGAATGGGGTTCGACCCAGGATGAGGCGTTTAAGGAATTGAAAGAGAAGCTAACCCAAGCTCCAGTCTTGGCCCTTCTCGAGGGCAGTGAAGACTTAGTGGTATACTCTGACGCGTCGGGTCAGGAATTAGGGTGTGTGTTGATGCAACGCGGTAGAGTGATTGCATATGCCTCGCGGCAGTTGAAAGTTCACGAGTCAACTATCCGACTCATGATTTGGAACTTGCTGCTGTTGTATTTGCATTAAAAATCTGGAGGCACTACCTCTACGGGGTGAAGTTTACTATTTACTCCGACCACAAAAGTTTGAAGTACTTCTTCGAACAAAAGGAACTTAATATGAGGCAGAGGCGATGGTTGGAACTGTTGAAAGACTATGACTGTGAAATAATATACCATCCTGGAAAGGCAAACGTGGTGGCTGACGCTCTAAGCCGAAAGGATGTGCCTACTCCTATTAGAGTGAAAGCTTGCCAGTTGGTGGTAACATCGGATGTAATGAGAGAAATCGAAAAGGCTCAAGATGAGGCACTTAAAGAAGAAAACATAAAGAAGGAAATGATGGTTGGCCAACAGGACAAGTTGGAATATAACACCCTTGGTGTTAGAACACGTTATGGACGGGTATGGATACCTATGGGTGGCGAGCTTAGAACCAAAATCTTAGATGAGGCTCATAAGTCTCGTTACTCTATCCATCCTGGTACCAACAAAATGTACCAAGATCTGAGGAAGGAATACTGGTGGCCTGGAATGAAATATGATGTAACGAAGTATGTATGCAAGTGTTTGACTTGCTCGCAAGTAAAGGCTGAACACCAGAAACCGTATGGAAAGATTCAACCACTTGACATACCAGAATGGAAGTGGGAACACATTACCATGGACTTCATAACCAAGCTACCTCGCACAGCTAAAGGTCATGACACCATTTGGGTAATTGTAGACCGATTAACGAAGAGTGCTCATTTCCTACCTATTCGCAAGACGTTCTCGTCGGAAAGGTTAGCGGAAGTATTTATTAACGAAGTAGTAGCACGACATGGGATGCCTTTGACGATAGTATCTGACCGGGACACACGATTCACATCGAGGTTCTGGAAAAGATTTCATGAGGCGATGGGCACGAGGCTTAATATCAGCACGGCATACCACCCGCAAACGGATGGTCAGTCCGAAAGGACCATTCAGACGTTGGAAGATATGCTCCGTGCTTGTATTATCAACTTCGGTGGCAGTTGGGACAGTCATCTGCCGTTAGCCGAATTCTCCTACAACAATAGTTATCACTCGACGATAGGCATGCCGCCTTACGAAATGTTGTATGGTAGAAGATGCAGGACTCCGATTTGTTGGGGTGAGATTGGACAGAAGGAATTAGGAAGTCTTGAAATCGTAAAAGAAACGTCGGAAAGGTTTGATGAAATCAAAGCTCGAATGAAGGCCGCACAAGATCGTCAGAAATCCTATGCGGATAAACGACGAAGGCTTATTGAGTTTGATGTTGGGGATAAAGTAATGTTGAAAGTGTCCCCTGGGAGGGAATCATTCGATTCAGGAAGAGAGGAAAGTTAAGTCCTAGGTTTGTCGGACCATTCAGGATAATGGCACGGGTTGGTGAAGTCGCATATCGGTTGGAGTTGCCTGATGAGTTAAATCGGATTCATCCTACCTTCCATGTATCACACTTGCGAAAGTGTTTGGCGGATGAATCGGCTCACGTACCACTTACTGACATCGAGGTCGACAATAACCTTAATTACATCGAAGAACCCGTGACTATCTTAGACCGAAAGGAGAAACGTTTGCGTAACAAAGTGATCCAATTGGTTAAAGTCCAATGGAAGCACCGAAAGGGATCGGAGGCTACATGGGAAGTGGAGGCGGAAATGAGGGAGTCGTACCCTTATCTATTTGATCTATGATAGGTTTCGGGGACGAAACCTATTGTAAGGGGGTAGACTTGTAACATCCCAAAATGGCGAGAAATTAAGTTAGCGAGTTCAAGCGGGCCGAAGTCGGCCCGGGTCAGTCGCGAACCGGGCTTGGGGAGGTTTCCCCTATAAATAGCCCAAAGCCCCTCACTTCTCCTCTTTGCCATTCTAGAGAAAGAAAACCGTAGAGAGAGAAAGTGTCGGAATCGCACAAGATTGCACCAGATCGTGTCTCTTGCACTCGTGAAGGAAACCTCCAAATCAGAAGCTCGATTCAGGTAACGATCCGACCTAAATCTGAGTTTTTGTTCGTTTTTGGGTTTTTCGGGTTTTAGGTGAAAATAGGACGTTTTTACGGATGAAACTTGAGAATAAGCTTAGGTTTAGTATCTGGAAGGAAAACCGGTTGTTTTGAGCAAAGAAAGTTAAAGTTTTGACATAACCGAGCCCAAATCCGCAAATTTCGGGACTGTTTGGGAAGATGACTGATGGTGCAGGCGAACTTAGCAAGTTCGCCTGTCAAGTTCGCTTGGTGGAGGCGAACTTATCAAGTTCGCTTGAGTTAAGTTCGCCTGGCCAGAAGGGTAAGCGAACTTATGTTCGCTGGAGTTAAGTTCGACTGGCCAGATGGGTAAGCGAACTTATCAAGTTCGCTTGAGTTAAGTTCGCCTGGCCAGAAGGGTAAGCGAACTTATCAAGTTCGCTTGAGTTAAGTTCGCCTGGACAGAAGGGTAAGCGAACTTATTATGTTCGCCTGGGTTAAGTTCGCCTGGCCAAAGGGTAAGCGAACTTATTAAGTTCGCTTATAAGTTCGCCTATGCCAGGGGAAGCGAACTTTGCATTAAGTTCGCCTATATCAGCTGAGTAAAGTGTGAATTGAGGTTAGGTCTGATATATGTGTTTTGTAACCAATTCAGATCGGAAGTGACGTTGTTGGGACTTTGATTAGGACAACCGAGACTAGCTTATAAGGTGAGTTCTAGAAGCCCTCTTTTAAATGTTTTAATAATGTTTTTGGGCTGGTGTGCATACGTGACGATGTAACGATTTTATAAAACGATGTTTATGAAGGTTGTATGTAACGTTTTATAAAATGATGTTTATGAATGATGTTTTAGAAGGAAAGGTTATGGAGGAAAGTTTACGAAGGAAGTGTTTATGAAATATTTTGCCAAAAGAAGTTTATGAAGTGTTTTAATGAATAAATGAATGTTTTTAATAAAACGTACGAATGCTTTAACTGAAGTTTTTGAAGAAAAAGAAGCGAAGGTTTATGAAAGTCACAAACGAACGAATCTGCCAATATTCCTCAGGGAATGAAGGTTAAGGGATGGGAAGTATGTTATGGGCCTTTACCTTTTAGGGGCCTTTGTGGCTAGCCAACTGTTGTACAACTGGGGCGATGACGGTCGTCAAGGGGATTATCGTGATCCTTGAAGTTTGGTACGACTTACCTTACGGGGTAGTCGTGCTTGAAGTTTGGTACTTGTGTCCGACGGGATGTAGTGCTTGAAGTTTGGTACGCGCTATCCTTTGGGACGCCGTGCTTGAAGGGTTGGATGACCTAAGTATCGGACCCTAGGATTTCCTCACCCGAAGGACAGTACGGTGATGATGGGCCTAGTGGTGGTGATCCTTAGGTTATTCAGCCAGTATGTAACGTTTGGATTTGACGGTTACAAGAAGGCGCAGATTCGATATGTTCATTGACTTATGTTTATGAAGCGTTATGTTTTGTTATTGCATTATTTTACGTACGCTTTTATTAAATGAAGTATGAAGTTATGTTTTTGGCAAATTATTTGAAGTTAAGGTTTTATGTTAAAACTAAAACTCACCAACGTAGCTGACCTTTTAGTATGCACATTCAGGTTAAGGCAGGTTATGAGGATGGACGGTGATGCTTGGCTAGAGATGAAGAGTTACCCGACTTCTTTTGAAGACTGGCATCCCGTTATGTTTAGTTATGATGTAATTATGATTTAAACAATGTTTACGCTTCCGCATGTACGAACAAGTTTTAAATATGATGAATGAATGAAATTTTCCACTGCGTTATTTTGATATTCAAGTTTAAGAACTGTTTGTAAATGAGTAAATCCAACAAGTGAGGCCTCCCGGGTTTGGGGCCTTACAAGTTGGTATCAGAGCAATAGTTTGAGAGATTTGGACACTCCTAGTGTCTGAACTTAAACTGTGAATGGGACCGAAAGCGGATGTCAGTACGGGTAACTCGATCCACAGCATCAGGTATGAAGGTAGTATATATTACATATATAGTCTGCCTTAGAAGAGGTTAGGTGAGGACTTATGTTCTGATGGAATCACAAAGGTGGTCAAATAGAAATCGAAAGGTAGTGTAATGGTTAATTGCAGATGGCCAGTGTATATTAACATCTTACAGTACTTATTGAATTTTATTTGTTAACTAGCGTGATGACATTGGATTTCTTGTCTTATAGAACGAAATGGAGAGGAGAGGAAACGGAAGGCGTGGTGGCCGTACCGGTGGTCGTACCGGCGGTCGAAATGGTGGGCGTGGCAGGATCCCTGCGCGCCAAGAGAATAGTGAAGAAGGAAGTGTTCACACTGAACCGGCGGTTAGTGTGCATGGAACTGAACAGACATTGGTTGAAGAACAACCTTTCACTTTTGAACCAGATGTGAGGGCAGCCATAGCTCGAGAGTTCACAGAATTGATGAAGACTTCTCTGCCAGGTCTGTTGGCAGAAGCATTGAAGCAGGTCAATGGGGCGGGTGGGTCTAGCACGGCAATTGGTGCTCAGAACAATGAGACCAACAACGCACCGCCTGCTCGCGGATGCGACTACAAGTAATTTAAATCATGTGACCCACCGGTCTTCACTGGAAAGAAAGACGCGGTGGCTACGTTTGATTGGGTGATCCGTATGGAAGCTGCCATTCGTCTGAGCGAGTGTCGAACCGATCAAGTTGTAAAATTTGCTGCTAACTCCTTGAGGGAGGAAGCATCCCATTGGTGGGAAGGTATACGTCAGGCAAAAGGGAGCGAAATTGTGTATGCGATGATGTGGGCTGACTTGAAAACTTTGGTGATCAAGAATTTCTGCCCAAGGAACGAGATTGAGAAGGTAGAGAGGGAATTTCTGGGTTTGAAGGCCGGGAGCATGACGCACCGGTAGTACACAACCCGATTCAATGAACTGGCACGTCTGGTGCCACATCTTGTCACGACGGAGGAAAGAATGATTTCATGCTACATTCAAGGAATGCCGGACCAGGTCCGCACCTATGTTAAAGAAAACGCCCCTACTACCTATGATTCGGTAGTAGAACTGAGCGGCGTGGTATTTGATGATCTGGCGCTGAATGTTGTTGCCATTGAAGAGCCTAAGAAGAAGTTGAGTTTTCCCGCTAAACGATCGGGTGGGAAGTTGTTTGGGGCTCGGGACAAGCATGCCAGGGTAGGCGAGATGACAGTCTGTGGGAAATGTGGGGTAAGACACGCGGGTGAATGTCGGTTAGGATCGAATCTGTGCTTTAAATGCGGCAAGACCGGACATTACTCCCGTGAATGCCCGCAAGGCTACAAATGCTACAATTGTGGGGAAAATGGTCATATGAGTCGGGAATGCACCAAGCCCAGGATGGGTGAAACCGGGAAGGGAAAGGGCCCGGAAAAGAAGGGAGAGGGATCTCGTGCGAAGACGCGGGCGTACGCACTGACGCAGGATCAGGCTAGGAAGGACCCTGATGTGGCGTCAGGTATGTTCATCCTTGACCACACTTTTGTTTCTTTGTTATTTGATTCGGGTGCCAGTAAGTGTTTCATATCTGCGACTTTTTGTAAACACGTGAAGTACACTGTCAGTAAGTTAGAAAGAGCCTTTAGCGTAGAAACCGCTGAGGGTAGAACTGCAAGAGTAACCGATGTAGTTGACAACTCCATGATAAAGATAGAAGGTCATAGATTCCCTGTCAGATTGTTCGTTATGATTTTGGGAGGGTTCGATGTTGTGTTGGGTATGGATTGGTTAACTGCCAATGAAACACAAATCATATGTAAACGAAAGATAATCCAACTCAAGGCTCCGGATGGTAGCAAAGTCGAGGTTTTTGGAGATCGTGACGCCCCGATGCCAAACGTCATCTCGATGATTAAGGCAACAAATTACTTGAGGCGCGGATGCGAGGCTTATCTGGTGTATGTAATGGACAAGTGTAAGGAAGTGAAGGAACTAGACGATGTACCCGTGGTACGCGAGTACCCGGAGGTGTTTCCTGAGGACTTGCCTGGGATACCACCCGATAGAGAAATTGAGTTTCGAATTGATTTAGTACCAGAAGCCCAGCCCGTGGCTAAGGCTCCATATCGACTAGCACCAGTGGAGATGAAGGAACTTATGGTCCAACTAGATGAGTTACTTGAGAAAGGATTTATCCAACCGAGCATCTCGCCGTGGGGTGCTCCAGTGTTATTTGTGAAGAAGAAAGACGGCTCGATGAGAATGTGTATTGATTATCGCGGGTTGAACAAACGTACCGTGAAGAACATGTACCCGTTGCCAAGGATCGACGACCTGTTCGATCAATTACAAGGCGCAAGTTGGTTCTCGAAAATCGACCTTCGGTCCGGGTACCATCAGTTGAAGGTAAGGGAAGAAGACATACCGAAAACTGCATTTCGTACGCGTTATGGACATTTCGAGTTCCGCGTAATGTCTTTCGGATTGACGAACGCCCCCGCAGCGTTCATGGATTTGATGAATAGAGTTTGTTGACCAATGCTAGATCGATCGGTAATCGTGTTCATCGATGATATCCTTATCTATTCCAAGAATGAGGGTGATCACGCGTGTCACTTGAAGGAAGTATTGGAAGCTCTAAAGAAGGAGAAGTTGTATGCTAAGTTCTCCAAATGTGCGTTCTGGCTTAGGGAAGTCCAATTCCTAGGTCACGTCATTGGCACGAACGGCAGTATGGTTGACCCAGCAAAGATAGTAACGGTAAGAGAATGGGACATTTCTAAGACGCCAACTGAAATCCGCAGTTTCTTGGGATTGGCGGGCTACTATCGGATATTCATCCAGGATTTCTCGAAAATAGCTTCGCCATTGACAAAGTTGACTCGGAAGGAGGTAAAGTACGAATGGGGTTAGACCCAGGATGAGGCGTTTAAGGAATTGAAAGAGAAGCTAACCCAAGCTCCAGTCTTGGCCCTTCTCGAGGGCAGTGAAGACTTGGTGGTATACTCTGACGCGTCGGGTCAGGGATTAGGGTGTGTGTTGATGCAACGCGGTAGAGTGATTGCATTTGCCTCGCGGCAGTTGAAAGTTCACGAAGTCAACTATCCGACTCATGATTTGGAACTTGTTGCTGTCGTATTTGCATTAAAAATCTGGAGGCACTACCTCTACGGGGTGAAGTTTACTATTTACTCCAACCACAAAAGTTTGAAGTACTTCTTCGAACAAAAGGAACTTAATATGAGGCAGAGGCGATGGTTGGAACTGTTGAAAGACTATGACTGTGAAATAATATACCATCCTGGAAAAGAAAACGTGGTGGCTGACGCTCTAAGCCGAAAGGATGTGCCTACTACTATTAGAGTGAAAGCTTGCCAGTTGGTGGTAACATCGGATGTGATGAGAGAAATCGAAAAGGCTCAAGATGAGGCACTTAAAGAAGAAAACATAAAGAAGTATATAACACCCTTGGTGTTAGAACACGTTATGGACGGGTATGGATACCTATGTGTGGCGAGCTTAGAACCAAAATCTTGGATGAGGCTCATAAGTCTCGTTACTCTATCTATCCTGGTACCAACAAAATGTACCAATATCTGAGGAAGGAATACTGATGGCCTGGAATGAAATATGATGTAACGAATTATGTAAGCAAGTGTTTGACTTGATCGCAAGTAAAGGCTGAACACCAGAAACCGTATGGAAAGATTCAACCACTTGACATACCAGAATTGAAGTGGGAACACATTACCATGGACTTCATAACCAAGCTACCTCGCACAGCTAAAGGTCATGACACCATTTGGGTAATTGTAGACCGATTAACAAAGAGTGCTCATTTCCTACCTATTCGCGAGACGTTCTCGTCGAAAAGGTTAGCGGAAGTATTTATTAACGAAGTAGTAACACGACATGGGATGCCTTTGATGATAGTATCTGACCGGGACACACGATTCACATCGAGGTTCTGGAAAAGATTTCATGAGGCGATGGGCACGAGGCTTAATATCAGCACGGCATACCACCCGCAAACGGATGGTCAGTCCGAAAGGACCATTCAGACGTTGGAAGATATGCTCCGTGCTTGTATTATCGACTTCGGTGGCAGTTGGGACAGTCATCTGCCGTTAGCCGAATTCTCCTACAACAATAGTTATCACTCGACGATAGGCATGCCTCCTTACGAAATGTTGTATGGTAGAAGATGCAGGACCCCGGTTTGTTGGGGTGAGATTGGACAGAAGGAATTAGGAAGTCTTGAAATCGTAAAAGAAACGTCGGAAAGGTTTGATGAAATCAAAGCTCGAATGAAGGCCGCACAAGATCGTCAGAAATCCTATGCGGATAAACGACGAAGGCCTATTGAGTTTGATGTTGTGGATAAAGTAATGTTGAAAGTGTCCCCCTGGAAGGGAATCATTCGATTCAGGAAGAGAGGAAAGTTAAGTACGAGGTTTGTCGGACCATTCAGGATAATGGCACGGGTTGGTGAAGTCGCATATCGGTTGGAGTTGCCTGATGAGCTAAGTTGGATTCATCCTACCTTCCATGTATCACACTTACGAAAGTGTTTGGCGGATGAATCGGCTCACGTACCACTTACTGACATCGAGGTCGACAACAACCTTAATTACATCGAAGAACCCGTGACTATCTTAGACGGAAAGAGAAACGTTTGCGTAACAAAGTGATCCAATTGGTTAAAGTCCAATGGAAGCACCGAAAGGGATCGGAGGCTACATGGGAAGTGGAGGCGGAAATGAGGGAGTCGTACCCTTATCTATTTGATCTATGATAGGTTTCGGGGACGAAACCTATTGTAAGGGGGGTAGACTTGTAACATCCCAAAATGGCGAGAAATTAAGTTAGCGAGTTCAAGCGGGCCGAAGTCGGGCCGGGTCAGTCATGAACGGGGCTTGGGGAGGTCTCCCCTATAAATAGCCCAAAGCCCATCACTTCTCCTCTTTGCCATTCTAGAGAGAGAAAACCATAGAGAGAGAAAGTGTCCGAATCGCACAAGATTGCACCAGATCGTGTCTCTTGCACTCGTGAAGGAAACCTCCAAATCAGAAGCTCGATTCAGGTAACGATCCGACCTAAATCTGAGTTTTTGTTCGTTTTTGGGTTTTTCGGGTTTTGGGTGAAAATAGGACGTTTTTACGGATGAAACTTGAGAATAAGCTTAAGTTTAGTATCTGGAAGGAAAACCGGTTGTTTTGAGCAAAGAAAGTTGAAGTTTTGACATAACCGAGCCCAAATCCGCGAATTTCGGGACTGTTTGGGAAGATGACTGATGGTGCAGGCGAACTTAGCAAGTTCGCCTGTCAAGTTCGCTTGGTGGAGGCGAACTTATCAAGTTCGCTTGAGTTAAGTTCGCCTGGCCAGAAGGGGAAGCGAACTTATCAAGTTCGCTTGAGTTAAGTACGCCTGGCCAGAAGGGTAAGCGAACTTATAAAGTTCGCTTGAGTTAAGTTCGCCTGACCAGAAGGGTAAGCGAACTTATTATGTTCGCCTGGGTTAAGTTCGCCTGGCCAAAGGGTAAGCGAACTTATTAAGTTCGCTTATAAGTTCGCCTAGGCAAGGGGAAGCGAACTTAGCATTAAGTTCGCCTATATCAGCTGAGTAAAGTGTGAATCGAGGTTAGGTCTGATATATGTGTTTTGTAACCAATTCAGATCGGAAGTGACGTTGTTGGGCCTTTGATTAGGACAACCGAGACTAGCTTATAAGGTGAGTTCTAGAAGCCCTCTTTTAAATGTTTTAATAATGTTTTTGGGCTGGTGTGCATACGTGACGATGTAACGATTTTATAAAACGATGTTTATGAAGGTTGTATGTAACGTTTTATAAAATGATGTTTATGAATGATGTTTTAGAAGGAAAGGTTATGAAGGAAAGGTTACGAAGGAAGTGTTTATGAAATATTTTGCCAAAAGAAGTTTATGAAGTGTTTTAATGAATAAATGAATGTTTTTAATAAAACGTACGAATGCTTTAACTGAAGTTTTTGAAGTAAAAGAAGCGAAGGTTTATGAAAGTCACAAACGAACGAATCTGCCAATATTCCTCAGGGAATGAAGGTTAAGGGATGGGAAGTATGTTATGGGCCTTTACCTTTTAGGGGCCTTTGTGGCTGGCCAACTGTTGTACAACTGGGGCGATGACGGTCGTCAAGGGGATTATCGTGATCCTTGAAGTTTGGTACGACTTACCTTACGGGGTAGTCGTGCTTGAAGTTTGGTACTTGTGTCCGACGGGATGCAGTGCTTGAAGTTTGGTACGCGCTATCCTTTGGGACGCCGTGCTTGAAGGGTTGGATGACCTAAGTATCGGGCCCTAGGAGTTCCTCACCCGAAGGACAGTACGGTGATGATGGGCCTAGTGGTGGTGATCCTTAGGTTATTCAGCCAGTATGTAACGTTTGGATTTGACGGTTACAAGAAGGCGCATATTCGATATGTTCGTTGACTTATGTTTATGAAGCGTTATGTTTTGTTATTGCATTATTTTACGTACGCTTTTATTAAATGAAGTATGAAGTTATGTTTTTGGCAAACTATTTGAAGTTAAAGTTTTATGTTAAAACTAGAACTCACCAGCGTAGCTGACCTTTTAGTATGCACATTCAGGTTAAGGCAAGTTATGAGGATGGACGGTGGTGCTTGGCTAGAGATGAAGAGTTACCCGACTGCTTTTGAAGACTGGCATCCCGTTATGTTTAGTTATGATGTAATTATGATTTAAACAATGTTTACGCTTCCGCATGTACGAACAAGTTTTAATTGTGATGAATGAATGAAATTTTCCGCTGCGTTATTTTGATATTCAAGTTTAAGAACTGTTTGTAAATGAGTAAATCCAACAAGTGAGGCCTCCCGGGTTTGGGGCCTTACAATATCCGTACATATCTTAAACGTGTTTACATTATTCATGTTTCCTGATTGACTTAATTTCATAAATTAGGTCATTAAATCTTACCAAAATCCATGCATTATGACATTACACATTTGGTAATTCTAAGAATTCATAGTGCACGTATAACCCGACTAATACGAACGTCGGTGATTAAAGTAGATGTCATGGATGTTGTCCAATGGTCCATAACGCACAATATTCTGTTTATACATTCAATTTTAAAGTTTAAAGTCCATTTTACATAAAATGATCCATAACGGCATAATTCAAATGTTTTACCGCATATCGTCATCTTTAAACGTACATGCACACAATAAAACATATATATGACTTATACAAATAGATTGATGTTTTTCATCAATCTAGTTACAAACTAATTAACTTTCAATATAGATATGATAAAGAGCTTTAAACCAAGCTAAATCACCGTTTTGAACCCTAATCAAGATTTAACCCCCTAATAACCTAAATATCTACACACTTAACCCCCTAACCATTTAACCAACCCAACACCCACCCCACTCCCCTCATCAATTTTTCTTCTTTTGGTTTTGTAAGAACCATGCCTTCTCATTCACATCAAAATCCATTCAAGGACTTTTATACCATTCTTTCATCATTCGAAAAAAAACCAATCACACTCCTTCCTCTCTCTATCTTACGACACACATAAACACACATACATCCTCATATTTTCTCAAATCTCTATCCAAGAATCAAGAAGTTTAAGTGTATTTCAAGAAGATTTAGCAAGGATTTAGAGCTTGGAGCTTCCTTTTCATCAACTTGCTTCATTTTCCTCTTTGTTGTAAGCTTAAAACTCCATTTTCTTTCTTAAATTCCAAGAATGCATGAAACTTTGTTCATGTATGAAGTTATCCACCCAAAAAGATGTCTTAATAAGTGGTTTAAAACATGGATCAAAACATAAACAAGGGTTTCTTTTAAAATGTATGTTCACTAGTGTTATGAACATATATAAAAGCTTTTATGTCGAAATAAACTCTTTTAAAAGTAACAAATTTCTTTAAAAGAAAAGTTACAAAAAAATAATAATAAGTTGTTAGTGATTTTGTTCATGTTGCTAAAGATGCAAAATTTATTAATCAAAAACATAAATATATGTGTCATACTTGTTTGGTTTTATAAGTGATAATAATATGTGCATGTTTGTTGTGGATCATAATTTTAAACAAACTTTAAAACCCCAAGATTTAACATATAATTATGTGTATAAAATGGATCAACCAAAATAAACTTGATGGTGAAGCTTGGACATTATGGACATATGGATCTAAAATTCATGCCTATTTGGTAAAATTTTGACTATAAAAGTTATGGTATAAACTTGATCATGCACTTAAAACATTAAATGGTACATGAAAAGGAATGTTATAAAAGATGGAAGTTTAGTTAAGTTTATACAACTTAAACAGATAAGTTAAATTTACAGAAAAATAGATTTCTCTTAAAAAGATATATGTTTTAAACTCATAAATAAAGTAGATTACATATATAGGGTAAGTATATGGAGAAAACCCAATGAGTTGAGAAAATCATGAAAACTCTCTACTAACGTACGTAACAGCTAAAAATTGTGAAAATTAAAAAAAAAAATTATATAGATTCTATATCTAATTTTATAACATTTGGCAAAGAAAAATAATCAAAAAAGCGCCGAGTGGATTTTTTTATAAAATTGTTGAACGTTGTTACGTATATAAAACGTGAATTTTTGTTATTTTTTCATGGGTAACATATGTTACCGCTGACGTCATGCTGACCAATATTAAAAAAAATATTAATTTAAGTTATTTTTTCAAGATTTTTTAAAAAAAACTACTCTACGGTTTTTTGGTGATGAAAATTGTAATAGAAAAAGCTAAAAATAAAAAAATTAAGTTAAATTGAGTTTCCATGAGTTTTATCAACTCAAATGGGTTTTTTCATTCTAACCCTTCCCTATATATATATATATATATATATATATATATATATATATATATATATATATATATATATATATATATATATATATATACTACGAGATGAAAAAATATCAATACATAAAATTTTTAAATCTTTATGTATATATTTTACAGAATATATTACATATACTAAGGATAGAAAACAAATTAAAAATATGTAAAAAATAATATATAATTGGGTTTCGAAAACACGTGAATTACTATTTAATATAATTTGACTTTCATTTACTATTTGATTGAAAATAAAAGTAATTAAATTTTAAAGTTTCTTATAATAAGGGATAATTTAAAATAATTATGTTTTATTAAAATAATTAGTATTTAATTTAAACATATATTATTATTACTAGTTTAGATCCCGTGTCTACACACGGGGTGAAAATTGAAAATTATCATTATAATTTTTTTTTAAATATTTATATATATATATATATTACATGTGTAAAAATATATTACATATACTAAGAATAGAAACAAATCTAAAATATGTAAAAACTAATATATAATTAGATTTCAAAAATACGTTAATAAATATTTAATGTAACTTGACTTTCAATTACTATTTGATTGAAATAAAAGTTACGTCATTAAATTTCAAAGTTTGTTATAATAAGGGATAATTTAAAATAAATGTGTTTTATTATTATAATTAATATTTTCTTTAAATATATATTATTATAAAAGATAGAAGTGCATTAAATAGGAAAGAGAGACGAAAAAAAATGGCGAGAATGAATATGGAGGCGACACATGACACTAAAAAACCTTTATTTATTATATAGAATAGATTAAAAGATAGAAGTGCATTAAATAAGAGAGAGATGCGGAAAAAATATGATGAGAATGAATATGGAGACGACACATGTCATGAAAAAACCTTTATTTATTATATTATATTATATATGTATATATATATATAGGGGAGAGTTCCAGAGAAAACCACATAGTTAGGCGAAAACCGAGAAAACCACTAAAAAAATCAATTTTAACCAATAATATAATAAATCTTTTATTTTTTTATTATTTTATAAGAGTATCAATGTAATATTACACATTTTTACCAAAAAAATATTTAAATATTAGTTTACGTATACGTAACCCATAGTGTTACGTATACGTAAACAGAAAACAAAACAATTGCGGTTACGTATACGTAACCCATACGTAACCTATAGTATTACACATTGTTTTAGTGGTTTTCTCAGTTTTCGTCTAACTTTGTGGTTTTCTCTTGATCCTATATATATATAATATAGATATTAGAGGGACACAATGGTAATTTTACTAAAAGTCTTAATTTTAAGAGTTGTATAAGTCTTTATGCATGAGGTAATACCATTAAAGCTTAAACCTTTAAAATAGGTTCAGTGAGCGGGAGATGGCACCTCCAGAAAATTCAAAATAGAAAAGGTTTACATAAGCTTCACTTTAGATCTGCCGTTCCTCTCCATCACCTGCAAATAGCCGCATCTCCGACCAAAAAGCCTTAGCAGCCGCATCTCCGCCAAAAGCTTCAGCGTCGGCTAGGGTTCGGCTAGGTCGGTGGGTGGCGGCATCCCGACATAGGGTTTCGGCATGGCGGGCAAGAAGACGACAGAGTTACGGTTCTGGCCAAGTTCCGGTAAGCCTATTTTCACGTGAACGTCAAGTTCCGAAGTTACGGTTCTGGCAAAAAGGTTTTTTATATTTTACATTTTTTTATCTTGTTTTCTTTTTAAATGTTTGAAGAAGTTCATAGCTAATGGTATGGAAATTGTAAATTTTAGGTAAAAGAGCTATTAGGCAGCGGTTTAGGAGTTATGGTAGCATCCGTCAAGGGTATGTATCTAATCTCTTTGATTTTTCATTTATAATGTTTCAATCTATGGAAATCGACCTTATTTGTCTATTTAAAAATCAGGCTAGTATGTTTTGTGCTCATCGAGCTGCTTAAATTTCAATTTTTTTCTTCTTTTTTAACTACATGTTCTTTAATGGTCTAATGGTGTTGCAGGGTTCTGCAGATGTTAAGTCTGGTTACAACAGAATGAATAAACTCATCCAAGTGAAAAAAAAATTAAGGAAATCAAAGAGCTTGAATTGAAGTTACAACCTTTGTGCCACGATGTAAAATTTTCACTCCTATATATTTATCTTACATAAGGGGTGTTTGGATTTGTGTTTTAAAAGGGATTCTGTGATATTAAATAAGTAGAATCAAATAATCAACTGTAGTTAAGACTGACTTTAGGAGATGGCATTTTGATAACAAATTTTGATTATTGACTTTAAAAAAAAATGAACAAGCTTGAAGAATCAAACAGGTCTTATGAAATGGGAGTAAAAGTCTTGAAGATTGAGTTTTATGAGGATATGTATCTTTGTTTTGCACAGGTCATGTATTTTGAAACCTGTGGTTGTTAACCAGGGGATTTATCTTGCTGAGCCGAGCGAGATTATGGCACCCAAAGACGGCCATTACCAGTAGTTAGCTGAGGAACTAGAGTCAGACTACCTCATAATGGGCTTCCTTAACCACCTGCACCAGCTCTCACTAATAGTTATTTTAGCAATTTTATTTATTTATGCAGAGTGATGTGTTTCTGATTTGCACAAATGCAATGCAATGCAATACAATGCACCAGATACAGTTTACTATAAACAGGTATTAGCTTCGGATATTTAAATCTTCCCCTACGTATATTTTAACAAACCTAACTATTGACTTTATGAGGTCAAACAAATTACTTTTAAGTTTTAAGCTTTAACATTAACACGAGTTATTTACATTTTTTTAAAGATAACTTCAAAAGCAACCTCAATGCAACTGAGTTCCCTTTGATGTGACAAAATCCCACTTTGACTTTTGAGGTCAAATATGTCTGCTTTTACTGTATTGGTCATTCAGTTTGGGAGCAATGATTTCTAATTTAGTTTTGTGTTTAAATTTTCAAGATTCCCCTGTGTTTGCCACTTAAATTAGACAATCAAGATTCCTTTCATTTCTTTCTTTTGGTCAATTTTTGGTCAACTTTTGAGTTTTATCTCCATGGTGCTGGGGTTTGTGTGTTTCTTCAGGCGAAAACCTGTGTCATTTTGGTCAAACATTTGAGTAAAGATTGCAAGATTGGATCTTTATGGGATGGGTTATGATATGATTTGATGGTTTTCATGATGGGGAGGTCTTAATTTGTTGTTCTTAAAGTTGTTGATGTAGAAAGGAATTGGAATATGACCATCATTGAAGAGAAGTTGAATTCAACAGGTGTGAGTAGTGGGGCACACAGTTTACTTGAGGAAATGAAATTGTTGAAAGAAATGCAGGACCTTTCTGGTAAGTTTTTCTTTACTTTCAACCAAATATTATTGTTTCATGAAAACCTTCCTTTTTCCTTCACATTTTGCAAGATTTGGAAACTTGCAAAGGACATGTGAGCCCATATTACTTGAAAAAGTCGGCCATTGATGGTTCAAGAAGCAGGCGAAGGTCTTACAGTAAAACTTCAGCATCTAAGTTCTCTTTGCATGCAGAAAGTCGGATAAAACTAGCCATCCTTTTGTTGCATCATGATCTGAGACTATTTTATTTTGTTAAGGGCGTAAAAGCAGTCCACCAGGGGCACCTTTGACTATTATGTCTATCTCAAACAATTGTTGTATAATGATAGTGGTGTATTATCAGGTGTTGTATGATGATAATTGTGTAAAAAGAATTGTTTGTTGGTATTATGTTTTTAGATGTTAATATAGGATATGTTTTTGATTGTTTTGTAAAAAGAAATTAGGATTAACTCAAAAAGTCAGTCATTAAGCATGTGATCCATTGTTTGCTTGAAAGGGCAATGGAATTCAGATTCATTACAAGTCATTTGACCAATTATGCATCAAAGATGCAAGCTGTGATTAAAAACTTATGTGATACATCTCAACATTATTAGGCTAACGGATTACTATAGAGACAGCACTCATCTATATACAGAAAAGTTTGCACAACCATGCCTCTAGAGCGATGAATTGTTACATAAAATTACAGTCCTTTGTAAAACTGACTACATGATACAAGACACTGCTTAACATATGTACTATATAATATATCATTGATACTCTTATAAAAAAATAAAAATAAAATAAAAATTATTTTATTATTGGTTAAAATTGGTTTTTTAGTGATTTTCTCGGTTTTTGCCTAACTATTGGTTTTCTCTGGAACCTAACCCTATATATATATATATATATATATATATATATATATAGGGGAAGATTCCACTAACAAGTGGTTTTTCGCTAAAAAACGCTAAGAAGTTTGTCAAACGAACTCCGATTGAGCCCATTCAAACGACGTTGTAACCGTCTTATCGAACTCTAATCCGGACCCAAAAACCTAAACCCCCCTCCACCCGCACCCTCAAAAACCTAAACCTCCCCTCCAACCCCACCTCGAAAAGCATAAAACGACCACCCCCACCCCCCAAAAAAAAACCCTAAACCCCCACCCCCCCCAAAAAAACCTAAACCTTAAAAGCTAAACCCTAAGGCTAAAATCATAAAATTCAACGTTAAGATCTAAGCCCTAAAAGCTAAGATGGTAGAGTTCGACGATACGGTTCCAACGCCGTTGGAATGAGCACAATACGAGTTCGTTTGATATCGTTTTTAATGTTTTTGTCACTTCTTAGATTTTTTAGCCGAAAACAACATCTTATTTGAACCTCCCCCTATATATATATGTGTGTGTGTATATAGGAGGAGGTTCAAATAAGAAGTGTAATTTGACTAAGAAGTCTAAGAAGCAATCTTAGCCATCCATTTGCTAATAAGAGATCAGATTTAAGTGGGAAAAAATAAGTTTGGAGTGGTATCTTTGTAAGGCCCATTTTCGGGTAACCTCACTTGTTGGATTTACTCATAAACATATTCATGAATACTGAACTTAAATTAAAAACATTCATCATTCGTCATTCAATTACATAACATAACATAACTTGACAGCGGAAGTCTTAACACATGTATTAAAGTGGGATGTCAGTCTTGTGTCGGGTAACATTCACGCCATCGCACGACCTTTTCTTCCTTTACCTGAAATGTATACTAAAAGTCAGCTAACGCTGGTGAGTTCTAGTTTAAAGACAATCATACATAATATTTACCTTATCATGAATATAATGTGTATATACATATATATTCATACTTTTGAATATTCTTTACTTTACTGTTCTCACATAACATTCATTGAGGGTATATACATATGTACATACATACTTTCTTTTTGAGAGAACACTTATTGGCCATAATCTTAAGGGAGATCAACCCATCATACTTGTCGCGAATGTCACGAAGACATCGCAGTCAGAACTACCGTCGTAGCCCATTTCATTACCGTCCGGCTCTAGAAAACCGTCCGTCATTCATTAAATCCGTCCGGCAACCTTTGTCCGTCCGCTCTTAAACCGTCCTACCGTCGTAGTCCGTCATTTTGTCTGTCTGCCCTAGGGCATCCGTTTCCCACGCGACCATTATGTATGCAACCGTTCTACTTTAGTTAAGGCAATTGCTTCGACCGTCCATTAATACCTTTTCATACGTCCTAGCTTGCGAAGGAACGTTTTTGTCCCGGTTGCAAAATAGCCACGTGGTCGTCCGTCTACCGAAGTAGCCGTTGTCATAGAAGGGTTTATAACGTTTACTTACATTCATAACATGCAATATATATATAATATAAAGCAAGATTTCATTCATTTACGTTATGTCCTTCTTTCATTCATTCTTTATAATCATACGCTTCATTCTTTATTCATAATTTCTTTTCATATATAAGTATTTATATATATATATATACGTATGATCACATTGACATTTATAACATTTATTCATTTAGTGTATACACTTCAGCCCCAAAACATTTAAAATGATTTGCATATAACATAGAAAAGGGCACATAGAACTCACCTGATAAGCTTCTCTAGGTTGTCCTAAACAAAGGTCCAACAACGTCACTTCCGATCTGGATTAGGTAGTTAAATACACATTAGACCCAACCCCGACTCTAATGGTTTAACCATTCTAAACTTACTGACTTTACTTACCCAGCCTGCTGCCTACTGTCTGCTGCCTGCGCACTTGCTAAGTGCGCAGGACCATACTCATGCGCACTTGACAAGTGCGCAGAGGGTCCTTCTTGCGCACTTGGTTGCGTACTTGGTAAGTACGCAATACCTGGTTCCTGGACCAAAAATCTGAAATTCTTGCATGTTAATCCGATCATGCTAATCTTACAATTTTCTTTGATCAAAATGTGCGGTTTTCACTCTAGATGCTAGTTCTAAGCTTATTTTTAAGTTTCATCCACAAAAACGTCTCATATTTAGCTAAAACCCGAGAAACCCCAAAACAAAGAAAAACTCAGTTTAAGGTCGATTCGTTACCTGGATTGTGATTCTGATTCGGAGGTTCTGCTCACGAGCTCAGTAGTAACATGCTCCTTCAATTTCGTGTCGATCCGGCGACTTTCTCTCACTAGACCCGACTCTCCTTTCTCTCTCTAGGATGGTGAAATGAAGGTGAAGTGGAGAAGGTGGGCTGCCTTGCCCCTTATATACCTGGGCTTCCATCGGCCCGTTGGAGCCGAGCCCAAGCCCATCCGTTCTTATTTCGTTTTATGACGTTTAAATCTCTATCGTATTATTATTTACTATTTTTGGGATGTTACAAGTCTACCCTCCTTAAAGTGGTTTCGTCCTCGAAACTGTTTATACGCTAAACAATTGAGGGTATAGTCCCCTCATCTCGTCTTCTTTTTCCCATGTAGCTTCTGACCCTTTTCTGTGCTTCCATTGTACTTTAACTAACTGAATCGACTTATTGCGTAGTCGTTTCTCAGCTCGGTCAATAATCGCTATCGGTTCCTCTATATAATTTAGACTGTTATCCACTTCGATCTCGTCGTAAGGTATGTGAGCTGTGTCGTCAGCTAGGCACTTGCGTAAGTGCGACACGTGGAACGTAGGGTGTATTCCACTAAGCTCAACGGGTAGGTCGAGTCTGTAAGCAACTTGACCCACTCTTGCTAGTATCTTGAAAGGTCCGACAAACCTTGGACTTAGTTTGCCACGCTTTCTGAATCGGATGATTCCTTTCCATGGTGATACCTTTAACAGTACCATGTCCCCTACTTGAAACTCTAAATCCCTTCTTCTCTTATCCGCGTATGATTTCTGTCTGTCTTTTGCGGCTTTCATTCGAGCTTTGATTTGATCAAATTTCTCTGAAGTAGCTTTGACCACTTCGAGACTTGCAAAATCCTTCTGTCCAATTTCCCCCCAACAAACTGGGGTCCTACATTTCCTCCCATATAACATTTCAAATGGCGGCATGCCAATAGTTGTGTGATAGCTGTTGTTATATGAAAATTCTGCCAATGGTAGATGGCTGTCCCAGCTCCCACCGAAGTCAATGATACAGTCCCGGAGCATGTCCTCCAAGGTCTGAATGGTCATTTCAGATTGACCATCGGTTTGAGGGTGGTAAGCGGTGCTGATGTTCAATCTAGTGCCCATCGCTTCATTGAATTTCTTCCAAAACCTTGACGTGAATCTAGTATCCCTGTCAGACACAATCGACAGCGGCATACCATGTCTGCTCACAATTTCCTTGATAAAAATTTCTGCTAATCTTTCTGATGAAGAAGTCTCACGTATTGGCAAGAAGTGAGCACTTTTCGTCAAGCGGTCGACGATCACCCATATGGTATCATTGCCTTTAGCTGTTCGCGGTAGCTTGGTAATGAAGTCCATCGTGATCTCCTCCCACTTCCATTCCGGTATTGGTAATGGTTGCATTTTACCGCATGGTTTCTGGTGCTCGGCCTTGACTAGTGAACACGTTAGGCACTTGTTCACGTACTCGGTCACATCATTCTTCATGCCAGGCCACCAGTACTCTTTCTTCAAGTCTTGATACATTTTGTTTGTCCCGGGGTGGATAGAATAGCGAGACTTATGGGCCTCATCGAGTATTTTGGCTCTAAGCTCGCCAATCTTAGGTATCCACATCCGACCAAACCTAGTTCGTACACCGTAAGCATTTGTATCCAAATTACCTATATTCTTTCTCGCCTTATATTTCTTTCTAATAGTGCTTCGTCTTGTGCCTTTGATATTTCACTCATCAAATCTGGTGTTATAATCAACTGACACGCTTTGATCTGTATATAGGTTCCGATTCTTCCTTTCTGCTTAAAGCGTCAGCCACCACGTTTGCTTTGCCTGGATGGTACAGTATCTCACAGTCATAGTCCTTCAGTAGCTCTAACCACCTCCTTTGCCTCATGTTTAATTCCTTTTGTCCGAAAAAGTACTTCAGGCTTTTATGATCGGAGTAGATGGTGCATTTAACTCCGTATAGATAGTGCCTCCATATTTTTAATGCGAAAACTACTGCCGCTAACTCCAGATCGTGAGTTGGGTAGTTAACCTCGTGAATCTTTAGTTGTCGCGAAGCGTAAGCAATTACCTTTCCTCGTTGCATAAGTACACAGCCTAAACCTTGACCCGAAGCGTCAGAGTAGACCACCAAGTCTTCATTTCCCTCAGGTAGTGTCAAGACTGGAGCTTGGGTTAATCGCGTTTTAAGTTCCTCAAACGCGTTGTTTTGGGTTGGACCCCATTCATATTTCACTTCTTTCTGTGTCAATTTAGTTAGTGGCGAGGCTATCTTCGAGAAGTCTTGAATGAACCTCCGATAGTAGCCTGCCAATCCCAGAAAGCTTCGTATCTCTGTTGGTGTCTTCGGGATGTTCCATTCCTTTACTGTCTCGATCTTTGCAGGATCTACCATGATGCCTTTTGTGTTTATCACATGACCTAGGAATTGGACTTCCCTAAGCCAGAACGCGCATTTGGAGAATTTTGCATACAACCTTTCCTGCTTTAACACTTCTAAGACCTCTCTTAGGTGACAGTGGTGATCACCCTCGTTCTTCGAATAAACTAGTATGTCGTCAATGAAAACTATCACTGAGCGATCCAACATCGGTCGACATACTCTATTCATCAAGTCCATAAAAGCTGCTGGTGCGTTGGTCAACCCGAATGACATCACTAAAAACTCGTAATGCCTGTAACGCGTACGAAACGCGGTCTTTGGTACATCTTCTTCTCTCACCTTCAACTGGTGATAACCCGACCTAAGATCGATCTTTGAAAATCAACTTGCACCTTGCAGTTGATCAAAGAGAACGTCTATTCTAGGCAATGGGTATTTGTTCTTTACTGTCCTTTTGTTCAATTCACGGTAGTCAATGCGCATGCGCATGCTGCCGTCTTTCTTCTTTACGAATAGTACCGGAGCGCCCCATGGTGAAATGCTCGGTCTAATAAATCCTTTTTCTGTTAATTCCTGTAGTTGAGACATCAATTCTTTCATTTCTGACGGAGCCAATCGGTAGGGGGCTTTGGCAACGGGCTCAGCTCCTGGCAGTAAGTCAATCTGAAATTCTATTTCCCGATCGGGTGGCAACCCAGGTAGATCCTCAAGGAATACTTCCGGAAAGTTGCACACCACGGGTACATCCTTGAGTTCTTTCGTTTTCATTCTATCGTCAATAACATACGCCAGATAAGCTTCGCAACCGCGCCTCATGTAACTTTCGGCCTTCATCATCGAGATGACGTTCGGCATCGTGCAATTCCAATCCCCATAAACCGTAATTGGACTACCGTTAGGAGCTTTGAGGTGTATCCTCTTACGTTTACATATGATCTGAGCTTCGTTGGCAGCTAGCCAATCCATGCCCAATACTATATTGAATCCTCCTAAGGTGAGAAGGAACAATCTAGAAGGGAACTTATGACCCTCTATTCCTATTATGCAATCCTCTGTTACTTGAAATACTGCCGAATTTTTACCAACGGCAGTTTGTACGCTAAAGGCCTTTACTATGGTGTTGACTGTACAATCCAATTTACGACTAAATGCATTTGATATAAAACTTTTACTAGCACCAGAATCAAATAAAATAGCAGCACGTTCATCATTAACTAGAAACGTACCTGACACGACATCAGGGTTTCCTCTTGCTTCTTCCTCAGTTAAGGTATAGGCCCGAGTCCTTGCCTTTTGTTGTTCCTGTTCCCTCTCCTTTCCCAAACCAGATTGGCCGGCCTTCCTGCAGTTCTTTGTCAGATGTCCAAACAATCCACATACTTGACATTTGACGTCCTTCAAACAATCTCGGGAGTAGTGCCTCGGCCTCCCGCACTTATAACACACGGTGGTGCCGATTCGACACTCGCCAAGATGTTGCCTCCCACATTTCTTACATGTTTCATATTCGTCCAACCTTGGTTTCTTAATTTCAGTTTTTACATTCCCTTTTCCGGTGCCTCTATACGTGTTCTCCCACTTTCTCTTTTGTGTCTCAGGTGCCGGGTCCTCATTGGCATAATCGTCGTAGACGATTCAAGACAGGTTGACTACCGACTCGAAGGTCGAGGGTAGGTTGGCTTTTACATGGATACGGACCCTTTGCGGCAAACCCTTAACATAGTATTTGATCATACGTTCTTCGGTTTCCACCAAGTGTGGTACCAGTTGGGCCAGCTCGTTGAATCTTGAAGTATACTGGCGATGAGTCTTGTTGCCAGCCTTGAAGTTTTTGGAACTCGTTCTCCACACGATCAATCTCATTCTGTGGGCAGAACTTTTGGATTATGAGCTTCTTCAGGTCTTCCCATGTCATTCTGGCAATAGCATTTGGCGACTTTGTTCTTTGAATGTTTCTCCACCAACCTAGTGCTTCATTGGTGAAAGAATGAGCAACATATTTAACCGCCTGGTCCGGTCGGCACTCGCTGATGTTGATTACAGCGTTCATCCTCTCAATCCATTCGAAAGTAGCCACCGAATCCTTGGTTCCATCAAACTTAGGTGGGTCTCCGTCCTTGAAACCTTTGTAAGTACACCCACGATTGCTTGATGCCACTTTTACTTCATCCCCGTCACTGTCATAAATTTTCTCTTCATTGTTCCCTTCATCCTCTTCTTTGCTTTTCTTTAGTACCTCAGATAATAGGTCAGGCAATATGTTCTTCAGAGTAAGTACAACCTCGCGGGCAATAGCATCCCTAACCTCGGGTTCCAACTGTATAGGCCCTTGATTGCCGTCCCCAGTTGGAGTCACATTAGTTTCGTGCACACTCTCAGTGTGTTCTGCGTGCACACTCTCTTCCTCTTCACTTCTTCGATTCAATGGAGGTCTACCCACTCGGCCAGTGCGACCGCCTCGGCGTCCAGTTCTTCCTCCTCCAGCCATAGTTCCTAGTTTTCCTGATGGTCATAAAGGGAATACATCAATGTCATTATCTCAGATCATAGTCTTGGAACAGTACGAACAAGGTAAATTTTTAATTACAGTGACCGGTTTGTGATTAGAAATTTACATTGCTTTTCGGGTTCCAAACTCTTCAAATTGGTCATGACATTGACATCTATTGGTTCTAGGTTTGAGTATCTATTCTTATCCAAGTGTATTAACCTTAGTACTTACTTACTGTGCTGGCGTTGGCGTTGGCTACCCAAACTGACATCCGTGCGTTGGTCCCATAATCAGCTTGAGTCCAGACATTTAGGGATGTCTGAATCTCTCAAACTATTGCTCTGATACCAACTTGTAAGGCCCCTTTTCGGGTAACCTCACTTGTTGGATTTACTCATAAACATAGTCATGAATACTGAACTTAAACTAAAAACATTCATCATTCAATTACATATCATTCGTTATTCAATTACATAACATAACATAACTTGACAGCGAATGTCTTAACACATGTATTAAAGTGGGATGTCAGTCTTGGGTCGGGTAACATTCACGCCATCGCACGACCTTTTCTTCCTTTACCTGAAATGTATACTAAAAGTCAGCTAACGCTGGTGAGTTCTAGTTTAAAGACAATTATACATAATATTTACCTTATCATGAATATAATGTCTATATACATATATATTCATACTTTTGAATATTCTTTACTTTACTGTTCTCACATAACATTCATTGAGGGTATATACATATGTACATACATACTTTCTTTTTGAGAGAAAACTTATTGGCCATAATCTTAAGGGAGATCAACCCATCATACTTGTCGCGAATGTCACGAAGACATCGCAGTCAGAACTACCGTCGTAGCCCATTTCATTACCGTCCGGCTCTAGAAAACCGTCCGTCATTCATTAAATCCGTCCGGCAACCTTTGTCCGTCCGCTCTTAAACCGTCCTACCGTCGTAGTCCGTCATTTTGTCCGTCTGCCCTAGGGCATCCGTTTCCCACGCGACCATTATGTATGCAACCGTTCTACTTTAGTTAAGGCAATTGCTTCGACCGTCCATTAATACCTTTTCATACGTCCTAGCTTGCGAAGGAACGTTTTTGTCCCGGTTGCAAAATAGCCACGTGGTCGTCCGTCTACCGAAGTAGCCGTTGTCATAGAAGGGTTTATAACATTTACTTACATTCATAACATGCAATATATATATAATATAAAGCAAGATTTCATTCATTTACGTTATGTCCTTCTTTCATTCATTTCTTTATAATCATACGCTTCATTCTTTATTCATAATTTCTTTTCATATATAAGTATTTATATATATATATATATATATATATATATATATATATATATATATATATATATATACGTATGATCACATTGACATTTATAACATTTATTCATTTAGTGTATACACTTCAGCCCCAAAACATTTAAAATGATTTGCATATAACATAGAAAAGGGCACATAGAACTCACCTGATAAGCTTCTCTAGGTTGTCCTAAACAAAGGTCCAACAACGTCACTTCCGATCTGGATTAGGTAGTTAAATACACATTAGACCCAACCCCGACTCTAATGGTTTAACCATTCTAAACTTACTGACTTTACTTACCCAGCCTGCTGCCTATTGTCTGCTGCCTGCGCACTTGCTAAGTGCGCAGGACCATACTCATGCGCACTTGACAAGTGCGCAGAGGGTCCTTCTTGCGCACTTGGTAAGTACGCATGATCTTCCTCCTGTGTACTTGGTAAGTACGCAGGAAGTCCCTATTGCGTACTTGGTAAGTACGCAATACCTGGTTCCTGGACCAAAAATCTGAAATTCTTGCATGTTAATCCGATCATGCTAATCTTACAATTTTCTTTGATCAAAATGTGCGGTTTTCACTCTAGATGCTAGTTCTAAGCTTATTTTTAAGTTTCATTCACAAAAACATCTCCTATTTAGCTAAAACCCGAGAAACCCCAAAACAAAGAAAAACTCAGTTTAAGGTCGATTCGTTACCTGGATTGTGATTCTGATTCGGTGGTTTTGCTCACGAGCTCAGTAGTAACGTGCTCCTTCAATTTCGTGTCGATCCGGAGACTTTCTCTCACTAGACCCGACTCTCCTTTCTCTCTCTAGGATGGTGAAATGAAGGTGAAGTGGAGAAGGTGGGCTGCCTTGCCCCTTATATACCTGGGCTTCCATCGGCCCGTTGGAGCCGAGCCCAAGCCCATCCGTTCTTATTTCGTTTTATGACGTTTAAATCTCTATCGTATTATTATTTACTTATTTACTATTTTTGGGATGTTACAATCTTTGGAATAGACATTTTTGTTGACTTTTTTCAAGTTCCCCCTCATTTTTTAAACTTTCATAACTTTTTTATATAATATTACTTTTTGAAAAAAATTACACCATAAAATCGAGCATTTTTTTCTCTTTAATTTGAGTATAATGTTGACATATAAAAACGATGATTTAAAAAAAATTCAAAATCTTTCTAGATTTTCGATAAAACAGCACTGATAATAGAATATGTGCTGTTTTCTAGTATACAACAGCAAACCAGCAAAAGAAAATAGCATAACAACAAAATCAGCACAACACATTAGTACAATATAAAAAACAACACAATAACAAAAACAACATAGGTAATTTTACAAAATCATAAATTTGAAATAAAAGTTATCATCTTAAAAGAAGAATGTCAGTAATTAATGTTTGACCTTCAGCAACATAAAAAGAAAAATGTACCTTATCTTTGCGTTTTCTGGTAACTATTGTTGTAGGGAAAAGAATGTACCATAAAATACAAGAAAGTGAACTAAAAAAAAACTTAATGTGAATGCTATGAAACTTGGGCAAGAACTCAAAACCTAATTTACAAATGTTTTTGTATATAATACAATCTTAAAAACTTAGTTTTGTTGTGTTAGGTTTTGTTCATTTTTGTGATGACGTACCTGTGCTGGGTTATGTTTGTGCTGCTTTTAGGATTATAACATGTCACTTCCAATTGTGTTCTTTGTTTTGTGCTGGTTTGATATACAATCTTAAAAACTTAGTTTTATTGTGCTGGGTTAGCTAAGAAGAGCAAGTCACACAAATAATCGTGTTGTTTTGGTGCTGTTTTATAGTAAAACAGAACAACTAATTGTTATGTTTGGTATTGTGTTATGATAAAACAGCACAGTTAAAAGTGCTGTTTTACAATGCAACACAGTTAATTGTGCTGTTTTACTAGAAACCAGCACATTTACGTAAAGTAGCACAATTTCATTAAGTGTCGATCTTTTTTCACAAAAAAAAACACATATATAGCAATACTATACTCAAATTAAAGGTTAAAAAACGCTCGATTTTATGATGTATTTTTTTTTTAAAATAAGGTCGTATGAAAAAGTTATGTATGTTTAAAAAAAGTGAGGGAATTTGAAAAATGTCAACAATTGTGGGTTTTTCAATAATGCCCCTCCACCTACAATTAAATCTCTACCCTTGATCATTCATTTGAATGGATGTGATTGCTTCTTAGGCTACTTAGCCAAATAGTACTTCTTAGGGGAACCATCCCCTATATATATATATATATAATCTTGTAAAATGGTATCAGAGCCAAGTGCTCTTAAAATAAAAAAGTTGGTTCAAGTTTGACTGTACAGATCAACACTTACTCATATTCATTAAAAATGAATATTCTGAAGAGTAACGATACTGTTAAAAACAGTATTGAAGAGGAATATGAAATTACTCATAATCTTGATTTATTAAATAATTGGACTATTCCAAAAATGGAACATAAACTAATTTATAAATTAGGAACTTTTGAAAAATTGGGATTAAAACAAGTTGTAAAAACAGCTGAAGAAACATTTTCTTTAAATAAAGAAGACATGGTCATTAAACTATTGTCAAACAAAGATTTAAATAAATATAAAAAGGAATATAAATTCCTTCATATAGGTTTAGTGCAAATAGCTTTTAAACCTTTGACCCTAGAAGGTCTTTCAGAAAGTTTTGTAGCAGCTCTAAGAGATGCTAGAAATCTTGACTTGAAACAATCTCTAATAGGTATTGTTCAAACTAGTCTGGCTCATGGACCAGTCTATTTTAATGTTTATCCAAATTTACAATTATCTTTATCAGATGTTAATATATCAGACGCTTTAACTTTAAACGTTAAAACTCATGGTTATAACTATGCTCCAGGTTCAGACGTTATATGTATCTGTTATAGAATATATTATAAATCTTTATACACTTTAAATCCTCAGTGTAGAATGGTCGATAAACCATTAAATAAAACAACAGTAATAGAAACTAATTTTGGTAAGTCTAATATAACTACCAGAAGAAAGATAAAATGGGAAGAAATTAACTTTCCAGAAAACTGGATCCTTGATAAGGCTACAACATCTCAACAATATGTTGATAATAACCCTTTAGAAATTATACAATCTGAAGAAGGAACTGTCCAAATCCAATTTGAACATATTAGAAACACTTCTTCTATACCTAGATCTTTATCTTCTAGGACTTTGTCTTCTCGACAACATATATGTCACACCCCCAAAATCCACTAACGGAGTTTTACCGTTAGGAGCATGACATACCATGATCTCAGTCATTAGTTACGTTGAACGACTCTATATGAGTTTAAGAAAACCACTAGTATTGCTCATAGTCACGATGCAACACTAGTAATGAAAACACTGGTTTAATGTAAGACTGCGGAAGCGAAAAGTAAAATGAAAAGCATGGGCCAAAACAGTCGCGCCAAAAATAAATAATTCAACAATAAATAAAATAAATAGTTCTTGAGTTTGAAAATGATGGACTTCTAATGCATGCATGCCTTAGCTTGTGCTTGTACCTTAATGACCTGAGAAAACATGATAAAACGTATCAACACTAGGTTGGTGAGTTCACAGGTTTCAATATTTGTAAAGAATACTAGATAAAACCATTTACAATTTATATCATAGGTAGCTAACATGTTACTAAAGCGTTTCGACACCGAAGCTGACTGTTTATTGAACTGCCTCCTACCATGACTATCATGATCAATGGTAAATGTTTAGGTCAATGTTACACCCGTTCGACTACCTGTCATGTTAGCGCGACTAACGCGGGTGGGGCTTGTCAATGCCCAGTAGTACTACTCAAGATTACCTCGTTATCCCATATATTAAACGGTTCGATAAGTAAGGACTTGCATGATATGTTTGCGCTTAGTACAACAAGTGATATAATTGAAATGTAAAATCTAAATGTTCGTACCCAAGTTTTCTCCCCAAGTTTAAATCATAAGAAAAGGGGCCTTGAAACTCACCTTAGAGTGCGTGCGAAAGAAAGCGAACTTAGAATGCTTGACGGCTAATTGCCACCTATAAACACCGGTTTATAAGTGTGTGTTTGTGCAAGACGATAGGAACCCTAAGTATCCAAACAATCTCATTGTTTTAAGGGTTTAGAAAATATTTATTAGTTTGACCAAGTTTGACTAAGTTTGACCAAGTTTGACTCGATGACCCGTTGGTGACCCGTTTAATGATTAAATGTTTGACTTGTATAACAACACGCTTAGCACACAAATAATTCACGTTTCATGCTACCTAAGTCATAGCTAATTTAGCATGGCAAACTACGTCAACAATACACGTTACATTAATTTATTATTTTTTTTTGAAATATATAAACTCATGTTTGCTTTCAAATGAATCACATTATCTATAACACGTTCGTATCATCATTCCATGTCTATCTACACATGCTAATACATAACAGATTACCATACCACACCTCATTAAGTCTAGACAACAAGTTCCAATTTACAAAAGTTTCCACTTTTGGTAACCTATGATTTATTTAATCTATTTGCATTCAATAACACTTTAACAATCATTAATACAACCATACTAACATACTAGAGTCAATTTATAACATCATACACACCTAGAAACCTTCACATTCAAAAATCACTTTTTACAAAGTTTCCTCTTTTAGTAAGTCGTCCATTACACGCTTTGTTTACACAATTAACACGTCTAATCAATCCCAAATCTTTCAACTAATATAATTATAACTATATTAATCTTAATTCACGTCTAGCATGCAATTCCTATACTTCACATAATCAACAAATCTTAATTTACACTTCGTATGGAAACTAGGGTTTCACATATTTTCATAAAATCACCAATACGATACAACAATATCAAACAATTAACTAATTCATTATCATATTTTGAAATCATTAAGTTTGGATGAACTAGGGTTTCGATCATAAAAATCATAATGAAATAATGATGGAATTCAATAAAATAACTTACGTAGGAATGTTAGGAATGCCTATACTAGCACGTATTCACTTTCGGTTTCACGATTGAAGCTCGATCGATGTGTGTTTGGGTGCCTTGAAGGTCTCGGCCAAGGGGTGGGGGGATGGGATCGATCGCGACGGCTAGGGTGGTTAGGGTTTATGTTTATTTTTTTTTAAAGTTCCTTATATACATGCATGCACTAATGGGTTTTTAAGTTGGGCTTCAGGTTTAATTAAGGCCCATAAACTCTAATTAATTAAATAACATTTAATTAATAATTAAAAACTTTCGATTTTTAGTTTTATAAAACTCTAATATTTATAAAAATTTTAAGTACGCTTAATACACGATAAGCACGTACGATAACCATAATATTCACATAATTCACGTAAATTCACGTAATCACATAAAATTCACATAATTTATATTAAATATAAATTATTAAATATTTGTAATATTTATCTTAATTAATCACCAACGTTCCGGGTTAGACTCGAGTCCCATTCGTCGTGTGTGAACTAACTGACACATTTAATTAACTTAATTAAATGCAATGCAATGTCACTAACTGAGATAACTGAGTTTGCAATGAATAATGTTTTAACTAACGTAGGAATGTTAACGAAATTGCCGGATGTCACATCATCCCCTTGTTGAAAGAATTTTCGTCCCGAAAATTAAACGAAGTCGGTAACGTCTGAAACAAAAAGTTTAGGTGTGTCACATCACCCCCTTGTTGAAATAAATTTCGTCTCAAAATTTAGTTAGTACCTTTCGTGTTTGCCGTTGACTGTTTGAAAATGTGAGGATAATTTTTCATCATTTGATCCTCGCGTTCCCAGTGAACTCCGGTCCACGCTTCGAGTTCCAGCGAACTCTGACAATAGGTATCTTACTGCGCTTGAGAGTTTTGACCTCTCGGCCCATGATTTCGACTGGTTCCTCAATAAAACGTAGTTGTTCATCAATTTCCAACTCCTCGAGTGGAACTACAAGTGTTTCATCTGATAGGCACTTCTTTAGGTTTGAGACATGAAAGACATTGTGTATTCCATTGAGTGTATCTAGTAGGTTCAGTTGGTATGCTTCTGGACCAATCCTTTTCACTATCTCGAATGGTCCAACGTAACGCGGGTTAAACTTTCCTCTTTTTCCAAAACGAATCACACTTTTCCAAGGTGAGACCTTTAATAATACTTTGCCGCCCACTTGGAATTCTAGCGGTTTTCTGCGCTTGTCTGCATAACTCTTTTGACGGTCACGAGCTGCCGCCATACGGTTTCGGATTTGCACGATTTTCTCTGAGGTTTCATGCACAAGTTCAGGACCCGTAAGTTGGCTATCTCCAACTTCAGCCCAACAAAGTGGTGATCGACACTTTCTCCCGTACAAAGCCTCGAACGGTGCTGCTTTGATGCTAGTATGATAGCTGTTATTGTAAGAGAATTCCACTAAAGGCAAGTGAGTCTCCCAACTGTTACCAAAATCGATCACACAAGCTCGTAGCATGTCTTCTAGGGTTTGAATGGTACGCTCGATCTGGCCATCTGTTTGAGGATGATACGCTGTGCTCATATCCAGGCGCGTGCCTAGAGCTTTCTGCAATGAATGCCAGAAACGTGAGGTGAATCAGGCGTCTCTATCGGAAATGATGGAGATTGGAACTCCATGTCGAGATACTACTTCCTTAAGGTAGAGACGAGTTAATTTCTCCATTTTATCGGTCTCTTTGATAGCAAGGAAATGAGCGGATTTGGTTAGGCGATCCACTATCACCTAGATTGTGTCACATCCAGTAGGGGTTCGGGGTAATTTGGTTATGAAATCCATGGAAATCTGCTCCCATTTCCACATTGGTATTTCCGGTTGTTGAAGTAATCCTGATGGCTTTTGGTACTCCACCTTGACCTTGGAACAAGTCAGGCACTTGCTCACGTAGGTGGCTATGTCAGCTTTCATGTTCGGCCACCAATACAAAACCTTTAGATCGTGATACATCTTGTCGGATCCCGGATGGATAGAGTATCGGGATTTGTGAACTTCATCCATGACAAGATCTCTTAGGTTTCCATATACTGGTATCCATATTCGTTCCGCTAAGTAGCGAATACCATCTGCTTTAAAATCAAGTTGTTTCTCCAAACCACGAGTGGATTCCAATGATAAGTTCTCCTCTTTTAAGGCTTCGAGTTGGGCATTGCGGATTTGTTCGGGTAATTCTGTATGAATAGTGAGTTGTAATGCTCTAACCCGTCGAGGTTTGGTTTCTTTTCTGCTTAGGGCATCGGCTACTACATTAGCTTTGCTCGGATGGTACTTGATTGCACAATCATAATCGTTTAATAACTCGATCCAACTACGTTGACGCATGTTCAACTCTTTCTGCTAAAAAATATGCTGAAGACTCTTGTGATCGGTGTAGATGGTGCACTTGGTACCGTACAAGTAATGTCTCCATATCTTGAGTGCAAATACCACGGCTCCTAACTCCAAATCATGAGTTGTGTAATTCTTTTCGTGGATTTTTAACTGTCGAGAAGCGTATGCGATAACCTTGTCGCGTTGCATCAACACACAACCGAGACCTTGGATGGAGGCATCACAATACACGACGAAGTCATCCGTTCCCTCCGGTAGAGATAGGATAGGTGCGCTACATAGTTTCTGCTTTAGTAGCTGGAATGCCGATTCTTGAGCCTCACTCCAATTATAGGGTTTATCTTTTTGGATTAAGGCGGTGAGAGGTTGGGCAATCTTTGAGAATCCCTCGATAAAGCGACGGTAGTATCCGGCCAATCCTAGAAATTGCCGAACTTCGGTTGGAGTTGTTGGTGCTTCCCAATTCTTGATAGCTTCCACTTTGGCTGGATCGACATGTATTCCTTTCTCATTGATCACATGTCCTAGAAATTGAACCTCGCGAATCCAAAAATCGCATTTGGAAAACTTAGCGTATAGCTGCTCCTGTTTCAGTAGCTCAAGGATCAAACGCAGATGCTCCTCATGCTCTTCCCGACTCTTAGAGTATATGAGGATATCGTCAATGAAGACAATGACGAATTGGTCCAGGTAAGTTTTACACACACGGTTCATGAGGTCCATGAACACCGCTGGTGCGTTGGTTAATCCAAATGGCATGACCAAAAATTCGAAATGGCCGTACCGGGTTCTGAATGCAGTCTTGGATATATCTTCATCTCGAACTCTCAACTGATGATATCCAGATCTTAAGTCGATTTTCGAGTAGAAACTTGACCCTTGAAGTTGGTCGAATAAATCGTCAATGCGGGGTAGTGGGTAGCGGTTCTTGACTGTTACCTTGTTTAACTCTCGGTAATCAATGCACATGCGAAAAGTTCCATCTTTCATTTTAACAAATAGGACTGGAGCTCCCCATGGCGATGAGCTCGGTCGGATGAAACCGTTATCCAAAAACTCTTGTAGTTGAGTGGATAGCTCCTGCAAATCTCTTGGTGCCAGTCTATAGGGTGCTCGAGCAATAGGCGCTGCTCCGGGTGTTAGGTCGATCTGGAATTCGACTTGAAGATGAGGTGGAAGGCCAGGTAGGTCTTCAGGGAATACTTTTGGGAATTCGCGAACGATAGGGATATCTTCTAACTTTTTCTCCTCGGTGGACTTGTCAGCGACAAGGGCTAATATCGCGGTATGACCCTTACGTAGACACTTCTGAGCCTTCATGAAAGATATGATGCCCATGACCGCACCACTTCTTTCGCCCTGAACGGATAGGATCTCTCCACTAGGAAGGGGTATACGAACGATCTTCTCACTACAGATGATCTCAGCTTGGTTTTTAGACAACCAATCCATGCCCACAATTATATCAAAACTGCCAAGTGTAACTGGCATGAGATCGAAGTCGAGTTTGTGACCAGAAAGTTCTAACTTACATCCCTTGAGAATGTGGGTTGCCTCAATTACTTTACCGTCTGCTATCTCTACGGTATAATGGTGTTCTAATAAAGTTGGGTTTATTTCTAACTGACTACTAAGTTCTCTAGATATAAAACTTCTATCGGCGCCAGTATCAAAAAGTATAGAAGCAAAATGATCGTTTAAGAGAAACATACCGATAACCACGTTCCGATCATTCCGAGCTTCTCCCGATCCAATCACAAATGCTCGGCCCTTTGCACCATTTCCGTTGTTATTACCATTTCCACCCTGGTGGTTATTACCATTTCCATTACCGCCCTGACGATTGTTGCCATTTCCATTCCCGTTTCTGTTTCTCCTCAACTGCGGGCAATTTTTCTTGAAATGCCCTTCTTTACCACACTCAAAACAACCTTTGGGTGCCTCTCTAGGTGGTGTCTGTTTGTTCTGCAGATCTACTCTACAGTCTTTGGCCAAATGACCCATCTTTCCACACCGGTGGCAACGGTACCGGTCACACGCTCTATGATGGTGGAAGTTACATTTGTTGCACTTTGGGTACTTGCCAATATAAGAACCCTGATTCTGATGAGAAGAGTTAGACTGATTGTTGTTCTTTGAAGGTTCAAGCTTACGATGCTGTTGTTGCTGCTGAGAAGGTGGGTTTGACTGGAAGGTTTTGGGGAATGAACTGTCAAACTTCCGCTTGTTGTCAGTTGTCTTTGATAACGCACCTCTAGGGGGTGCCCTGAGCGACTGCCTGATCGGTTAGCCTGTGAGCCAACCTGATTGCTTGCTGGATCGTAGTGGGATTAGAAGATGTCACCATGCTCTGAATTTGCGAGACCAAACCATCAATGAATTTCTCGATCCTCTTATAGGGAGGTTGATGTGTTAGTATTTACACATCTTTTTGGCACAAAACTTCGCTCATTTAACGATCAATTCTTGGTTATATTCAACGTTTAGGCACTTATTTGCTTCATTTCCTGTTTTGTAGGTTTTTGTGAAGCTTGTGAACAAACAAGAAGATTCCAAGATAAAAAGTGAAGTTTTTAGGGTTTCTGTGATGAAGGCACGGTCGTGCCCCTAATTGGCACGGTCGTGCCTAACTTGCAAACCCTAAGCACGGTCGCGCCCCGTATATGGCACGACCGCGCCAAGCCAAAATGCGAGGCTCAACCGTGCCCTGCCTCCACACGGTCGCGGGAACACCCGTGAGTCTGACACCTCAAAGCAAGAGACCCAATGGAAGCTCCGGATCGGTCAACCCTCTGTCACACGGTCGCGGCAAGACCTAGGCGCGACCGCGCCTTTGCACTTGGCACGGTCGTGCCCTCTCTCTTGGCACGGTCGTGCCTCCCCTTTTCTATTTAAATAGAACTTAAACTCTCATTCAGACATCAAGCAACCAGGGGAGAAAGTCTACTGTTCCAGCTCGTATTTCTCTTGTTCCAGCCATATTTCAAGATTCTTGGAGAGGATACAACATCAAGAGGATCATCTTACATCAACAACAACATCTAGGCGTGGAGGAGTGGTTTGATTCTTATTTCCATATCATGTTTCTTACTACTTTTCCCTGTTTATTTGTAATTCTTGTGCTCATGATGAGCTAAAACTCCTGTTCACTTTGGTTTAGATGAAGTTTAGATACATTTAACAACATTCATGGATTATTGGCAATTATTATGTTAATGTTATGACAACTGTATGATTATTCTTCAATGAAATTATGTATTCAAGTGTTTTGAGGTGTTTACAAGACTTGTATTTGTGTATATCATATTATGTTGGAAAACTTATGGTTTATGCTTATATTCATGGATTGGTGTATGTATTTATACTAGTTTGTGGCTTTTGACTAGGAATGGTGAATGAAGTCTTGTTTATGAATCATTATATTTGTATGTGTATCCTTATGCTTATGTATGGAAAGACAAGGTGTTTGTTAGAATGTTTCATGCTTAGTTTTATGTTTATCTAGGAATTGTTGACACATTCTCCTAATTTATATAACCTTTGCATGAACATTGTATGTTGAAGAAATGCATATTGTTATCTAATTTAATCAACTTGAGGTGGGTAGTGTGTTGTTCATATTATCTTTCCAACTAGTTGTTGGACTAGTGTACCTTAACCGGAAACTAGTTTAATCTTTATAAACATTAACATGATTGTTAAACACGTGAGCTTCATTGTATGACTTTAGGTGGTTAGTTTGTGTAATTCATGCTAGCTTTCCGAATAGTCATTTGATTAGATGTCTTTGACAAGAATTTGGTCAATTTATGTTTCGTGTGATTGCCATGTTTCTATGAGTGTATTGGATGTATTCTAGATGGATTCGACACCGAAGTGATATTTTCTCCCTAATTGTTTGAATTGTGACCTTAGCTTATTTTTTATATATTTGCGTGTTAGTTAATTAAACAAAACTCTCCAAAATATCTTTATACCCTCACTTGATTAGATTTTAGTTCCGGTTTATTATCGCATTCCACCGTGTCCACGGATTGATATCCGGTTCTTACCTTTACAATATTGTTATCCGACGGGTACACTGCCCGATGTGTGTGTGATTAGTCTTTGGTGAAAACCCTTTTTAAAACTAATATTGTGTGATAAATCTCTATTAAAATATATATAGTTTCACAACCATCAGAGGTGTTACCATTTGCGGACACAAGTTCGCCAGTTCATGCGAACGAGTAGTGTAGGCTTCAATTTCAGATCCCTCCATCTTGAGGTTCTAGAACTCGCCCTCAAGTTTCTGCACTTCATCGCGGGGACAATACTCCTCCCGCAGCATAGTCTTAAATTCATCCCATGGCAATGCATTTGCCATCTCAAGAGTTAGCATTTGCACCTGGGAGTTCCACCAAGTAAGGGTCGGACCCTCAAGTGTGCCAGATGCATATTTTACCTGATTATTCGGTAGACAATTGCACATCGCGAATGCGGATTCAGATTTCTCCATCCAGTGGAGTAAGCCAACAGCCCCTTCGGCTCCACTGAACGAGTGAGGCTTGCAATCCATGTACGCCTTGAAAGTACAAACCTGTTGGTGGTTGTGTTGACCTGAATTGTAAACAAGAATACGTTTTAGGGATACTATATTCGAATTTGAGTTTAGGATTAATGATGACTCACTAGAGTCAATAATATTTTGCTTTATCTCCAACATTAACAGCGGATTGACTAGCTGCTACCGCTTCAGCCACACGCTCATTTATGAGTGCCGCGAGCTTGGCTGCAGTCATGTTAATGTTTCCGCGACCACCGCGTCCTCCGGCGCGTCCACCACGTCCATTTCCTCTTCTAGACATTATCTTTACATTCACAACATACAATAATGAGAAAAAAATACATCGCATTTTTATCTTCATACAAGTACCAGTAAATAAATAGATTCAAACCACAACATCTAACATTTCAATAATAATAATCCTTGATAAAACAAATTGTAAGGGCTACAAAGTAAATTCAATCAAACATCAAAATCCAGAAACATCTGTTGGATGGGAACAACCCTGCCCATCTAGGTTTAAAGAAAAGACGTAAATAAGTAATGAAGATAAGATATCAAATGCCACTGCTAGCTGATGTAACATCAGATGCTGCATCCTCGTCCTTGGCCTGATCTCCTGCAGGTGCATCATCTGGTGCAACTCCTACTGCTTCAGCAGCTGCAAGTCAAGCCTCTACTTGCTCAATCCTAGTGTGGAGTATATATAGGTTCCACTCTGCAGTGTTCAGCCGGTCTTCCATATCCACACATCCATTTGCCAAATTATCATGGACTTTATCAGTGAGTGCCAAATCTAAAGTTAGTTTGTCAATTTTCTGATTCATCAGAATCTGTCGCTCTAATATACCAGAAATCTCCACTGCTGCATCTCTCATGTTCCGGATCTCCCGGTCCATCCTAGCTACAAATGCAGCAAACACCTGCTCAAAGGGGTACTGCAATGGTGGCAAAGCTCGCACAGAAGATGATGAAGAAGAAGCTATGTCAGCAGTGAGTGGAGGTGGGACTTCCTCCTCGCGGATCCAGTTCCTGATCCTATCGGAATACCAATTCCAGTCCTGCGTGTTACCTCTGACACGCACATGAATAGGCTCGTCATACCCTACAGTGGTATTGATCGGGTTGAGTCGAAGTCTCCTCGGCTCTAGCAAAGGTACGGTAGGAACATCGTGCTCCTGAACGACTGGGGATGCGGGTGAATTAGGCGGGGTCGACATTTCCAGTAACGGGATGAGTGAGTGCCATGTATGAGTGTAAGTGCTCTGTAATTAATGCATGTACGTGGTTATAGTCTAGTATGCATTTCCTAGTTCTCTATAACCAATGGCTCTGATACCAATCTGTCACACCCCCAAAATCCACTAACGGAGTTTTACCGTTAGGAGCGTGACATACCAGGATCTCAGTCATTAGTTACGTTGAACGACTCTATATGTGTTTAAGAAAACCACTAGTATTGCTCATAGTCACGATGCAACACTAGTAATGAAAACATTGATTTAATGTAAGACTGCGGAAGCGAAAAGTAAAATGAAAAGCATGCGCCAAAACAGTCGCGCCAAAAATAAATAATTCAACAATAAATAAAATAAATAGTTCTTGAGTTTGAAAATGATGGAATTCGAATGCATGCATGCCTTAGCTTGTGCTTGTACCTTAATGACCTGAGAAAACATGCTAAAACGTGTCAACACTAGGTTGGTGAGTTCACAGGTTTCAATGTTTGTACAAATACTAGATAAAACCATTTACAATTTATATCATAGGTAGCTAACATGTTACTAAATCGTTTCGACACCGAAGCTGACTGTTTATGTTTGAACTGCCTCCTACCACGACTATCATGATCAATGGTAAATGTTTAGGTCAATGTTACACCCGTTCGACTACCTGTCATGTTAGCGCGACTAACGCGGGTGGGGCTTGTCAATGCCCAGTAGTACTACTCAAGATTACCTCGCTATCCCATATATTAAACGATTCGATAAGTAAGGACTTGCATGATATGTTTGCTCTTAGTACAACAAGTGATATAATTGAAATGTAAAATCTAAATGTTCGTACCCATGTTTTCTCCCCCAAGTTTAAATCATAAGAAAAGGGGCCGTGAAACTCACCTTAGAGTGCGTGCGAAAGAAAGCGAACTTAGAATGCTTGACGGCTAATTGCCACCTATAAACACCGGTTTATAAGTGTGTGTTTGTGCAAGACGATAGGAACCCTAAGTATCCAAACAATCTCATTGTTTTAAGGGTTTAGAAAATATTTATTAGTTTGACCAAGTTTGACTAAGTTTGACTAAGTTTGACCAAGTTTGACTCGACGATCCGTTGGTGACCCGTTTAGTGATTAAATGTTTGACTTGTATAACAACACGCTTAGCACACAAATAATTCACGTTTCATGCTCCCTAAGTCATAGCTAATTTAGCATGGCAAACTACGTCAACAATACACGTTACATTAATTTATTATTATTTTTTTGAAATATATAAACTCATGTTTGCTTTCAAATGAATCACATTATCTATAACACGTTCATATCATCATTCCTTGTCTATCTACACATGCTAATAACATATTACCATACCACATCTCATTAAGTCTAGACAATAAGTTCCAATTTACAAAAAGTTTCCACTTTTGGTAACCTATGATTTATTTAATCTATTTGCATTCAATAACACTTTAACAATCATTAATACAACCATACTAACATACTAGAGTCAATTTATAACATCATACACACCTAGAAACCTTCACATTCAAAATTCACGTTTTAACAAAGTTTTCTCTTTTAGTAAGTCGTCCATTACACGCTTTGTTTACACAATTAACACGTCTAATCAATCCCAAATATTTCAACTAATATAATTATAACTATATTAATCATAATTCACGTCTAGCATGCAATTCCTATACTTCACATAATCAACAAATCTAAATTTACACTTCGTATGAAAACTAGGGTTTCACATATTTTCATAAAATCACCAATACGATACAACAATATCAAACAATTAACTAATTCATTATCATATTTCGAAATCATTAAGTTTGGATGAACTAGGGTTTCGATCATAAAAATCATAATGAAATAATGACGGAATTCAATAAAATAACTTACGTATGAATGTTAGGAATGCCTAGACTAGCACGTATTCACTTCCGGTTTCACGATTGAATCTCGATCGATGTGTGTTTGGGTGCCTTGAAGGTCTCGGCCAAGGGGTGGGGGGATGGGATCGATCGCGACGGCTAGGGTGGTTAGGGTTTATGTTTATTTTTTTTAAAGTTCCTTATATACATGCATGCACTAATGGGTTTTTAAGTTGGGCTTCAGGTTTAATTAAGGCCCATAAACTCTAATTAATTAAATAACATTTAATTAATAATTAAAAGCTTTCAATTTTTAGTTTTATAAAACTCCAATATTTATAAAAATATTAAGTACGATTAATACACGATAAGCACGTACGATAACCATAATATTCACATAATTCACGTAAATTCACGTAATCACATAAAATTCACATAATTTATATTAAATATTTGTAATATTTATCTTAATTAATCACCAACGTTCCGGGTTAGACTCGAGTGCGTTTCGCCGTGTGTGAACTAACTGACACATTTAATTAACTTAATTAAATGCAATGCATGTGTGACTAACTGAGATAACTGAGTTTGCAATGAATAATGTTTGAACTAACGTAGGAATGTTAACGGAGTTAACCTAAAATTGCCGGATGTCACAATATTTCTCCTCTGGAATATACTGTTAGAAGCCCTTCTAGAGCTTCAACTTCAAGTATTAGAGAAACTTTCCCTACAACAGAAACATTTAATAGATTAAGGATAAATCCTGATAACATAGTTACAGGAGTCTAAGTAGATCCGGAATTAACCGAATCAGAAGTTGAATTTGTTTAATGGATTTTAAAGAAAAAATAAATTTTAATCCAGGATCTCACATAAGAAAAGAGATCAATAAAGAATTTCAATTGCCCAAATGGGAATTATTTAGAAATTGGTTTTTTAATAATTTTAAAGAAACCGAAGTAAATCTATTTAAAGAAGAATATTATAAAGATTTAATTATAAAAAATGAGATTATACCATTTATTCTTTGGTTTATAGAAAAATACACGGGAAGTATTATTTCCGTTATTGAAAGAGAGTTCATTATTAAAGGAGAAAAAATAATCTCTATGTTTTCCCTCCTACTCAATCTTTTAAAATTGAAAAAGATAATGAAGTAAGGTATTATCTAACTTTTCAAAAATTGTTAGAAGGAGATATCTTACCTATCACGATTTCTCATATAAATGATTTAATTAAACAGTAGAAATATACAAATTTATATTTAATAATCCTAAAAGAACAAATCCAGGATTTGGCTACTAAGATGGATAGGATAATATCCTACTTGAAAGAGAAAAAACATATCTGCTAAGCCAGCTTCTCTTCAAGAAAAAGTTGCTACTCCTAGTATACAACTTCCTCCGGAAGTCACAGATTTTAAATTAAAATCTAAGGATAGTCTTGTAGAAACTTTAAATAAGACAATGAGCGCTCTAAAGAGTCTTAAGATAAGTACTCTAACAGATTTCTCTGAAGAAAATTACTAAGGGATCAAATCTCCAAACTTTCTAAGTGGGCTGATAAGCCTACTCAGAGAAAATATTATTATCCTAGACCTACCCCACAAGATGTCCTTATAGAAGAACAAGAGTATATAGTAAATAACTCTTATAGTGGGAAAATGATCTATGAATGGAACATAGATGGTCAGTCAGAAGGACAGATTTATAATACTGTCCATAGAATCCTTATGTATAGCACAATTTGCAAGAATAATAATAACTCAGTAAAAACTATCGCTAATATGATAATATCAGGTTTTACTGGTCAGTTAAAAGGATGGTGGGACAATTATTTATCCCAAACTGATAAGGATAAAATCCTCAATAGCGTCAAACAAGACGAAGGCGCTAGTACCAGCAATACTGAAAGTAATGCTGTCTATACCATAATAGTAAATATTATAGAACATTTTATAGGTAGATGGTCGGAAGATTCTGAAAATATTAGAACTCTTCTACAAAACCTAAGATGTAGGACTCTAACATCTTTTAGATGTTATAAAGATACTTTCTTGTGTAGAGTCATGGAACTCCCCGAGGCTAATAGTTCTCATTGGAAATCAAAGTTTATAGATGGCCTTCCTCGTGTATTTGCTTAGAGAATAAAAGGCAAATTAAGAGTAGATGGTATCATAAAATATGACAGTTATACTTATGGAAAACTCATAGGCACCTGTGTTCAAGAAGGAATAAGCCTATACAATGAGATAAAACTTAATCAACAGATTAAGAAGCATTTTTTAAATGAAAGAAAACAATTAGGAGATTTCTGTGGCCAATTTAGCATAGAAAATAAACCTGATAGGTCTATAGAAAACAGGAAAGAAAATTCTTCCCCTAAGAAGCATTACAAGAGGAAGAAATTTAGGAAAGATGACAAACCTTATAATAATTATAAGAGAAAAAGTATAAGGAAAAAAAAGAATTTCCTAATGATTTTAAAAAAATTATAAAGTACAGAAAATGTGGCAAATTAGGCCACAAGACAGAAACTTGTTGGGTTCGAAAGAAACTTAACAAGATTGAAGATAGAGAATTAAGAGATAAGATTAATGAAGTCTTATTACATGACTGTTTTGAAGAAACTGATTCTGAGCAATCTTCCTCAGAAGAAGAAAAACTAAATATTTTAAAATATGAAAGTTTTGATTCCTCTGAATCAGAGGAAGATCATTGTCCAGCAAACTGTAAAAAAGATTGCTGCAAAAACCCTTCTGGAATGCCAGAAGAAGAACTTTATCAAATTATTTCTCAATTCCAAAATATGGAAATTAATGTTTTAAGCAACGAGATTTTAGATCTCTTAAAAGTCATAACTGATCCTCAAATAAAAGAAAAAATTGATTTCTGAATATCTAAATCAACAAAGGAATGAGGAAACTTCTTCCTCAAATAATCCTCAACAGGATTTAAAACATTTTTCTCTAGTTGAATTAAAAAGACAACTAGCTCATAGAAATCAAACTTCTAGACCTGTTAATATACAAGATTTAAAAATTGAAATTGATAACCTAAAAGTTGATATCAAAATTCTTCAAAAGGATAATAGGAACCTAGAAGAAAGAATTTTTAAACTTGAGATTCCTCAGAATAAAACCTCCGAAGAAATCCCTCATAATAGTCAAGGAGGATTTTTAGAAAGTATTGTAGATATTATAACTACACAAAAATGAAATATTAAAATAAAACTTCTCATAGAAGATAGTTTTTTTTATAATTGTTACAGCACTAGTTGATAGTGGTGCTGATCTAAACTGTATCCAGGAAGAAATTATTCCAACTAGATACTTTCATAAAACATCCCATAACTTAAGTTCTGCGAGAGGAGAAAAATTAAAAATTGAATATAAAATACCGCAGGCTCATATTTGTCACAATAAAACCTGCATTCATACTAGTTTTATTCTAGTTAAAAACCTTACTAGTCAAGTTATACTTGGAACCCCTTTTCTAAACAAAATATTTCCTTTAAAAAATATTGATAATAAAGGGATAACTGGATTTTTTCAGAATAAAGAAATACATTTTCCATTTATTACAAATCCTTTTTCTAGGACCTTGAATAATGTAAAAGAATCTCTTTTACAAGCAAAAATAAATCAAATTGATTTCCTACAAAAAGAAATATTTTCTTTAAAAATCCAGGACATAATAAATAATCCGAAATTACAGGATAAGATCAAAATAATTAATAATCAATTTACGTTACAAATATGTAATGATCATCCAAATGCCTTTTGGGATAGAAAGAAACATATTGTTTCACTCCCCTATGAAGATGATTTTAATGATAGTAAAATCACTACTAAGGCTAGACATTGTCAGATGAATTCCGAATATTCTAAGAAAGAAAGAGGTATTCCTAGATTAGTTATAAACTACAAACCTCTAAATAAAAATTTAAAATGGATTAAATTATATTCTTCCTTATTATAAAAATCTAGCAGAGGATACTGTCATTTTATATGAAAGGTTAAAAAAGAATCCTCAGCCTTGGTCAGAAAATCAAACTAAGGCCATTCGAAAGATTAAGTAAAAGGTTCAAAATCTTCATTGCTTAATGATAACAAACCCAGATTGGAAAAAAATTATTGAAACAGATGCCTCTAATATAGGCTATGGAGGAATCTTAAAACAAATTTCTCCAGTAAACAAACAAGAAAGTCTGGTACGATTCCATTCAGGAAAATGGAATAATAGCCAGAAGAACTATGCTACTATTGCAAAAGAAATTCTGGCAATAGTAAAATGTGTTTTAAAATTTCAAGATGATTTATACAATCAAAATTTTATTATAAAAACAGATTGCCAAGCGGCTAAATTTATGTTCGCTAAGAACTTCAAACATGATGTTTCAAAACAAATGTTTGCTAGATGGCAGTCTCATTTAGCCCCTTTTGATTTTTAAATTATTTATAAAAAGGGTAGTGATAATAGTTTCCCTGATTTTCTTACCAGAGAATACTTGAATTAATGGCTCATTCTAGAGGACCAATTAAAAGAACTCTCCTAGAAATTCAGGAGATGATAGAAGAACGCACTCTTCAGATTAATAAGTAAGAAGTAGCGAAAGAAGACATCCTTGAAAATAATTTTTTAACTTCACAGACAAAAAGAAAAATGATTGAAAACATTAATATTCATATTTCTTTTTGTAGATTTAAAATTTGTTTATTAGAACAAAAAAGAAAATTATCTCATGTGGATAAACTTTTCAGAAATGATTCCTTGGGAACAAGGAAGAAGAGGAAAAAGATCCTCTTATAGAGGAAGAGGTAATCAAAATCCAAGGGTTATATCCTGTCACACCCCGACCGATGGCGGAATCAACGGGGCGGGACATGTAGACTGTTCATAGCACATGGTTGACTAAATTGAAATATATTAAAGTCAAATTTCCATTACAAATAATCCAAGTACAAACCAAATTCAAACAAAGAAACATAGAACAACTCATAAAATTCTTGATTTAAATTGCTAAGTCCAAATCCTATATTGAGCACGTCTTGAATCATTCTCACATATTAGGACCTGAAACATGAATAAAATAAAGTCAACTAAAAAGTTGGTGAGTATAACACAGTTGTATATAGATAGCATATAGTTGAAAACAAATCCTTTACAAAACATGATAAAATAAGGCATTTATGGGGAGCAGCTATTGTGTAATCAAGTACAACCAAACCTTTGTAACTAGTATGCAAATTGTGTTGTCAGTATCAATCACCTCCACTTGGGTGGGTTTGTCAGACTCAATAGATCTATCATTGAAAACCGTCGGCTTGTATAGTTAATGATTGCACATAAGTTTTCACAAAGATTAGCACAACTAGCACTCGGGCACAAAGCTCAAATTTTGCACACATGTATGTAAATAGGATTTTGCACTTGTGTTGTTTGTGTAAATGTAAATGTGTAATGTGTATAAAGTTCATGTTCCACCCCAAAAGTGTAAAAGAGTAAAAAGGGGTTGTGAATACTCACTTGGTATGGAAGTGTAGCTAACAAAGAGTATAGATAAAATAAGAATCCTTGATACGCACGAGTTAACCTAGATAATAATGTATATTGAATCAAATATGTGCACAAAGTTTAGTCTAAAAATGAAGGTTGAATTTGTGTATAAAACTATTGATTTGTATTTAAAAGTATTGATTAACATATATAATGTTTGAAGTAAATATTTTTGAAACATTTTGATTAAGGTTGGGAATTGAATAGTAAAATACAATATTTATAAAATCATTGATTATGAAAATAAAGTATGTGTTAAATGTGATTTAATAAATAAATAAATGTTTTTATTTAAAATGAAGAATAAATAAATAATCTTTATTTATTTATAAAGTATGTAACTTACAAATAAAATGTTTTAAATGAAAAGTTTAATAACAAATTTAATTTTCTAAACTTTTAATTAAATGATTTTCCATTTATTCAAAGATTAATTATTTGATCTTTTCAAATACCTTTTTATAAAACTAACTATTTTTATTTAAAAACTTAATATGGAATTTTTACAGATTAAAATAAAACAACAATAATTATGATCGAAGATTCTGACCTAGAAACGACCGTGCCTGGGAAGGACACGACTGCGCTCGAACCACGGGCGCGACCACGCTAGTCGGGACGCGACGGGGTTTGATCAAACAGAGGCCAACTTGGATAATTCACAAGGCACAACCGTGCCTTAGCTCGGCACGGTCGTGTCTATGATTCTTAGTCACAACAGAGATTAGCCCATAGGGCATGACTAGGTCTGGACAGGAGGACACGACCGCGCTGCTAGTCGGCACGACCGCGCTACATGAGGCACGGCCGCGCTACATGATTAGCGAGACCGTGTCTCTTCCAAATCAGACACGAATTGAACAAATCTTGTATTTATAGCGTTGGAATTGACAGGGCTTTTGATTACTGAGTCGTTACGAGTCTATTCATATAAATTAATTGTATGTAACTTGTGTTTAAGAGTGGAATCGATTAAATCATTTTTATTAAAATAATAGTTCTGATTCGGGATGATTTACATATTGTAAGCCCAAATTGGTAAGGGGCTTTCGATATAGAGACTAGTTAAATGAAATAAATGGCTTCAATTACCCTGAATAACCGAGAATCGATATAGGACGGTAGAAGGAGGTTCCGGCGACGACAAGATTTCTTCCCGGCGTCTTCTGCTGCGATTTCCGTCTAATCCAACCTCTTCAGAAAACTTAGAGATGCTCGGAGGATTGAGTTCCTTGATTAATTGATAGCAACAGGATCGAAAAGAATGATTCGAGGCTTGGGAGAAATATTGGACGGTTTCTTGAGAGGAAAACGAAATTGGATTGATAAAAATTGTAATGGACTGAGATATTTTCTTTGTCAAAGAAAATAAAACGTAATCGGTTTTGAATTTCAAACGATCGAGCGTTTTGAAACTGCATTTACGTTTCGACTGTTACGCAGGCGCGACCGTGCCAAGATAGGCGTGACCGTGTTTAGGCATCGGGCGCGATCGTTCCAGGACTAGTCGCGCGACCGTGCCAGGACGAAGCACGACCGTGCTAATTAGGGTTTCTTGATAAATTTTCAACTTTAGTCCTTGACTTTTCAGGTTTGATAAGTTTGAATTAAATAGTTTCTTGCGTAGTGTTTAAATGTATATAATTGCGTAAAACTTGCGAATTTGTATTGAATCATTGCGTTTAGTTTACGGTAAGAAAAATAATAAGACAGTGCACGAGTATTGAATTCGAAATTGCATTACATTGAATTGAAATATGAATACTAAAAATCAGAAATGTTACAGTCTCCCCATGTTGAGAGAATTTCGTCCCGAAATTTAGCTAGAGGAAACAACAGTATCAATAAAAAGATGAGGGTACTTGAGCTTCATTTGGTCTTCTCGTTCCCAAGTGAACTCAGGACCACGCTTAGATTCCCACCGAACTTCGACAATAGGAATGCGACTTCGCTTGAGTTGTTTGACTTCACGATCCATAATTTCCACCGGCTTCTCAACGAATTGCATCGTTTCATCAATGCGCACGTTGTCAAGCGGTATATGGAGATTTTTATCAGCGAGACACTTCTTCAGATTAGATACATGAAATGTAGGATGCTCATTTCCAAGAGATGGAGGTAACTCGAGCTTGTAAGCCACTTTCCCAATCCTTTCAAGGATTTTGAATGGACCAACATAACGAGGTGCTAACTTGCCTTTCTTTCCAAAACGGATCACGCCCTTCCATGGAGACACCTTTAGAAGAACAAGGTCACCGACTTGGAATTCCAAGGGTTTTCGACGTTTGTCGGCATAACTCTTTTGTCGACTCCTCGCTACTCGAATATTGTCACGGATTTGAATAATATTGTCGGATGTTTCTTGAATTAACTAGGGACCAATGATTTGTGCTTCACCAATCTCGTTCCAACAAATAGGAGAACGACACTTGCGACCATAGAGAGCTTCGAATGGAGCCATGTTGATACTTGTGTGGTAGCTATTGTTGTAAGAAAACTCAATGAGGGATAGATGTGAATCCCAATTGCCACCAAAATCGATTACACAAGCTCTAAGGATGTCTTCAAGAGTTTGGATTGTTCGCTCGGTTTGACCATCAGTTTGCGGATGGTAAGCCATGCTCAAATCCAATCGAGTACCAAGAGCCTTTTGGAGAGATTGCCAAAATCGAGAGGTGAACCGAGCGTCTCTATCGGATATTATGTTCACGGGAACACCATGACGGCTCAAAATTTCATCAATGTAAATTCGGGCTAGTTTCTCCACTTTGAAGTCTTCGCGGATAGGCAAGAAATGAGCGGATTTAGTGAGACGATCAATGATCACCCAAATACTATCATATCCACTCGAGGTGCGAGGGAGCTTGGTAATGAAATCCATAGCTATATTCTCCCATTTCCACACGAGAATTTATGGTTGTTCGAGTAAACCAGATGGACGTTGATGTTCGGCTTTGACTTTGGAACAGGTTAAGCATTTGGCCACATAAAGAGCTATGTCTTTCTTTATACCGGGCCACCAATAAAGTTGGCGAAGATCTTGGTACATTTTATCCGCACCAGGATGAATAGAATAACGAGTCTTATGAGCCTCTTTCATGAGAAATGCACGGAGATCGTCGCGATCGGGAACCCTAATACGGTTCAAGTAATAGAGTAAGCCATTGGGTTTTGATTCAAGAAGGAGTTCAACACCACATGACATTTCTTCGTACATGTTACCGTCGGTTACCGAGACGTGTTGAGCTTCTAAGATACGGGTTTGAATATCGGTTTGAATACGGGCACAATGAACATAACATGGTCCTTTCAACTCAAAGCATCGGCTACAACATTAACTTTGCAGGGATGGTAACGAATCTCGCAGTCGTAGTCGTTAAGGAGTTCGACCCAACGTCGTTGCCTCATATTGAGTTCTTTTTGGTTGAAAATATGTTGAAGACTTTTGTGGTCGGTGAACACCACACATTTCGTGCCATATAGGTAATGTCTCCAAATCTTTAACGCGAATACGACCGCACCCAACTCGAGATCGTGCGTCGTATAATTCTTCTCATGAACTTTGAGTTTCCTTGATGCATAAGCGATTACTTTGCCTCGTTGCATGAGAACACAACCAAGACCTTGGTTAGAAGCATCACAATAGACAACTAAATCATCGATTCCATCGGGGAGAGTCAATATAGGAGCATTGCACAACTTTTGCTTGAGGGTTTGGAAAGCTTCTTCTTGTTTCGGTCCCCATTCATAAGTCTTACCCTTGTGGGTCAAGGCGGTAAGAGGGACAACAATCTTTGATAAGTTTGAGATGAAACGACGATAATAACCCGCAAGACCAAGAAATGAACGAACTTCGGTAGGAGTCTTCGGGGCATTCCAATTCTTAACCGTTTCAATCTTAGCAGGATCAACATGAATGCCCTTGTCGTTGACGATGTGACCAAGAAATTGAACTTCCTTTAGCCAGAATTCACATTTGGAGAATTTGGCATATAGTTGTTCTTTTCTCAAGAGGTCCAAAACCAATCTAAGGTGTTGTTCATGATCGGCTTTAGTCTTGGAATAGATTAAGATATCGTCAATGAAGACGATCACAAATTTATCAAGGTATGGTTTGCACACACGATTCATGAGATCCATGAAAACTACGGGTGCATTGGTTAGCCCGAAAGGCATAACCATGAACTCGTAATGACCATACCTTGTTCGGAAGGCAGTCTTAGGAATGTCATCTTCTTGAACACGAAGCTGATGATAACCGGATCGAAGATCAATCTTTGAGAAACAAGTAGAACCTTGAAGTTGATCAAAGAGATCATCGATTCTAGGTAAAGGATAACGGTTCTTGATAGTAAGCTTGTTGAGTTCGCGGTACTCAATACACATGCGAAATGATCGATCCTTCTTCTTAACAAATAAGACGGGTGCACCCCACGGTGAATGACTTGGGCGAATGAAACCTTTGTCGGAGAGCTCTTGAAGTTGACTTGCAAGCTCTTGCATTTCGGAAGGCGCAAGACGATAAGGAGCTCTAGCAACGGGGTTAGCTCCAGGTATAAGATCAATACGGAACTCTACTTGACGAACGGGAGGAAGGCCGGATAAATCCTTAGGAAAAACTTTGGGAAAATCTCGAATAATGGGAATGTCTTGGATACTCTTCTCCTTGACATCCTTTTGAACAATGTGAGCTAAGAAAGAAATTTACTTCTTTCGTAAGTACTTTTGAGCGGTAGTACACGACATCAACTTAAGTCCCTTGCAAGGATTTTCACCAAAAACCCTTAAGGTTTCTCCCGATGGTAGCGGAATTTGGATACACTTTTCAAAGCAAATGACTTCGGCATGATGATTTGATAGCCAATTCATACCAATGATAATATCAAAGCTTCCTAGTGACATTGGAACAATGTTGATTGGGAATGAATGGTCATTTAGTTCTAAGGAGCAATCATAAATAATGGAGTCAATTGTAAGTGAGTCACCATTCGCTATTTCAACGGTGAAGGTTTTCTCTAATTGGGATCGTGTTTTTGCAAGTAAACGCTCAAAATTAAGTGACACAAAACTTTTATCGGCACCGGTATCGAACAAAATGGAGGCATATAGACTATTAACAAGGAACGTACCATTAACCACGTCGCTGTTGGCTTGAGCTTCGTTGGCGTTTATGTTGAACGCACGCCCACGAGCTCCACCTTGTCTAGCATTTGCAAGTCTTGGACATTGATAACGAAAATGGTTCGGGTCACCACACTCATAGCAAGCACGCCCATTAGCAATGGCGGGAGCACCTTGATTAGCCACTTGAGGTACGGTTCGGTTTGGAGGGTGGACTTGGCCCGCAATAGCTTTGGCCCTACAAACATTGATAGTATGACCATATCTCCCACAATGAGTACAAAGGCGACATGGGATAGTTTGAGGATGATGATAATTGCAGGTGGCACAAAGAGGGTAGATCCCAACATATGGCTTTTTAGCCGGCGCTTGAACCATAGGTGCAGCTTGGTCGACGGAAACAGCAGGAGTAACCACAGCAAAATTTCTAACCTTCCTCTTTCTATTGTTGCGAGAGGGTTGTGGCTTCTTTGTTGTGAGTAGGAGGGGTTACGGTTTCAGAAACTTTCTTAGAACCCTTTTTGGTAAGAGTTCCAGCTTTCACATGATTATCAGTTAAGGTAGCGGATAGACGAATAGCATCCTCCAGAGTAGCAGGATTTCTACCTAAGACAGTATCTTGGATTTGTCTTGGTAGCCCACCAATATACTTTTCGATACAACGGGACAAAGGAGTGACCATGTGGGGCACGAGAAGACTCAACTCATGGAACCGAGTTGTATATGCTAAGCTTTCCCCACTATCTTGGGCAAGATCCCAAAATTCAGCTTCTAACTTTTTCACTTCATTTCGAGGGCAGAACTCCTCGGTCATAAGCCTTTTGACCTCATCCCAAGGTAAGGCCATAGCTACATCAACACCCCTATTCCTTTTCTCCCCATTCCACCATGTAAGTGCCCGTTTTTGTAGGACACTTGTAGCATGACGAACACAGAGGTTGTCGGGACAGTCCACTATTGAGAAAGGTATTCTCAATGCTTTCAAACCATTGAAGGAGTCCAGTAGCTCCGTCGGTACCAAAGAACTTGAGGGGATTGCACGAGTTGAAGTGCTTGAAGGTGCATTGAGATGGATTGTTACCACCATTATTACCACTATTACTTCCATTTCCACCATTGTTGCCATTGGTGGCACCATTGGCTTGGGTGAGTTGTGTCACCAATTGGATAAGAATAGCAGCAATGTCGGTGTTGGCGTTGGTTGCGGGAGCACGACGAGGAGGCATTCTACAGATTTTTCACAAGACAAGAAAGATTGTAAGAACTTATGAGAATTGTTTGGATTTAATAGAATAAGATAACAAAATAAATAGATAATCATAGTTTGGATTGTACTCAAATAGTGATAAAACACTCGAATACTTTGACACATTAAGGTTAATTAAACTTATATAATTTTCAAGGAGACATGCTTTAGCCTATAAGTAAACACTCATCTCGGGAATTCCCAGGAAAGCATACGGGTCCCTCGGTTGATTGGGATTTATGCGAAATGCTTTCCTAGACAGAAAACCCAAAATACAGGTGTCACCCTTCCAGATTGCACGTGTCCTCAAATAATTAACAAAGCTTAAAAACCTTAACGAGGAAATAAAGAAATTTTATGGATCTGGCTTCATGAATTTCCACATGCTTAGAGAGATAAAGGTAGAGAAGAAGATAAGAATATTATGAGGTTTTAGGATATAGGAAAGGATATTGCTTATTTAATTTATCATTTAAGTATATATTAATAAGTCATGGATTTTTAAAAATTATGTTATCAAATAAAATAATAACTAATCATAGTAAGCATGTAGCACATAGCACGTAACACATAACATATAACATATAGCATGTAGCATATAACATGAAATCATGAAACATAGCATAAGTAGGTGTCCTAAAGTTATAGTCTAGGTCAAGGTGTCTAATAACCTAATTCCCTATAACCAAGGCTCTGATACCAATCTGTCACACCCCGACCGATGGCGGAATCATCGGGGCGGGACATGTAGACTGTTCATAGCACATGGTTGACTAAATTGAAATATATTAAAGTCAAATTTCCATTACAAATAATCCAAGTACAAACCAAATTCAAACAAAGAAACATAGAACAACTCATAAAATTCTTGATTTAAATTGCTAAGTCCAAATCCTATATTGAGCACGTCTTGAATCATTCTCACATATTAGGGCCTGAAACATGAATAAAATAAAGTCAACTAAAAAGTTGGTGAGTATAACACAGTTGTATATAGATAGCATATAGTTAAAAACAAATCCTTTACAAAACATGATAAAATAAGGCATTTATGGGGAGCAGCTATTGTGTAATCAAGTACAACCAAACCTTTGTAACTAGTATGCAAATTGTGTTTTCGGTATCAATCACCTCCACTTAGGTGGGTTTGTCAGACTCAATAGATCTATCATTGAAAACTGTCGGCTTGTATAGTTAATGATTGCACATAAGTTTTCACAAAGATTAGCACAACTAGCACTCGGGCACAAAGCTCAAATTTTGCACACATGTATGTAAATAGGATTTTGCACTTGTGTTGTTTGTGTAAATGTAAATGTGTAATGTGTATAAAGTTCATGTTCCACCCCAAAAGTGTAAAAGAGTAAAAAGGGGTTGTGAATACTCACTTGGTATGGAAGTGTAGCTAACAAAGAGTATAGATAAAATAAGAATCCATGATACGCACGAGTTAACCTAGATAATAATGTATATTGAATCAAATATGTGCACAAAGTTTAGTCTAAAAATGAAGGTTGAATTTGTGTATAAAACTATTGATTTGTATTTAAAAGTATTGATTAACATATATAAAGTTTGAAGTAAATATTTTTAAAACATTTTGATTAAGGTTGGGAATTGAATAGTAAAATACAATATTTATAAAATCATTGATTATGAAAATAAAGTATGTGTTAAATGTGATTTAATAAATAAATAAATGTTTTTATTTAAAATGAAGAATAAATAAATAATCTTTATTTATTTATTTATAAAGTATGTAACTTACAAATAAAATGTTTTAAATAAAAAATTTAATAACAAATTTAATTTTATAAACTTTTAATTAAATGATTTTCCATTTATTCAAAGATTAATTATTTGATCTTTTCAAATACCTTTTTTATAAAACTAACTATTTTTATTTAAAAACGTAATCTGGAATTTTTACAGATTAAAATAAAACAACAATAATTCTGATCGAAGATTCTGACCTAGACACGACCGTGCCTGGGAAGGACACGACCGCGCTCGAACCACGGGCGCGACCGCGCTAGTTGGGACGCGACCGGGTTTGATCAAACAGAGGCCAACTTGGATAATTCACGAGGCACGACCGCGCCTTAGCTCGGCACGGTCGTGTCTATGATTCTTAGACACAACAGAGATTAGCCCATAGGGCATGACTAGGTCTGGACAGGAGGACACGACCGCGCTGCTAGTCGGCACGACCGCGCTACATGAGGCACGGCCGCGCTACATGATTAGCGAGACCGTGTCTCTTCCAAATCAGACACGAATTGAACAAATCTTGTATTTATAGCGTTGGAATTAACAGGGCTTTTGATTACTGAGTCGTTACGAGTCTATTCATATAAATTAATTGTATGTAACTTGTGTTTAAGAGTGGAATCGATTAAATCATTTTTATTAAAATAATAGTTCTGATTCGGGATGATTTACATATTGTAAGCCCAAATTGGTAAGGGGCTTTCGATATAGAGACTAGTTAAATGAAATAAATGGCTTCAATTACCCTGAATAACCGAGAATCGATATAGGACGGTAGAAGGAGGTTCCGGCGACGGAAAGATTTCTTCCCGGCGTCTTCTGCTGCGATTTCCGTCTGATCCAACCTCTTCAGAAAACTTAGAGATGCTCGGAGGATTGAGTTCCTTGATTAATTGATAGCAACAGGATCGAAAAGAATGATTCGAGGCTTGGGAGAAATATTGGACGGTTTCTTGAGAGGAAAACGAAATTTGATTGATAAAAATTGTAATGGACTGAGATATTTTCTTTGTCAAAGAAAATAAAACGTAATCGGTTTCGAATTTCAAACGATCGAGCGTTTTGAAACTGCATTTACGTTTCGACTGTTACGCAGGCGCGACCGTGCCAAGATAGGCGCGACCGTGTTTAGGCACCGGGCGCGATCGTTCCAGGACTAGTCGCGTGATCGTGCCGAGGCACTTGGCGCGACCGTGCCAGGACGAAGCACGACCGTGCTAATTAGGGTTTCTTGATAAATTTTCAACTTTAGTCCTTGACTTTTCAGGTTTGATAAGTTTGAATTAAATAGTTTCTTGCATAGTGTTTAAATGTATATAATTGCGTAAAACTTGCGAATTTGTATTGAATCATTGCGTTTAGTTTACGGTAAGAAAAATAATAAGACAGTGCACGAGTATTGAATTCGAAATTGCATTACATTGAATTGAAATATGAATACTAAAAATCAGAAATGTTACATATCCCAAATTGGAAGCCGAAAGCTTATAGCTGAAAACATCGCCTCATCATCTGGATCTTCTTCACAACCAGATAATATCCTTTATAAGGAATTCTTGGCCTATAAAGCCTCAAAAGAAGAATCTAATAAAGATTCTGAATCATCAGCATCATATGCTAGAACTGTTTCTAATGAAGCAGAAGATGATATCACAAACTGGGCTCAAAGTCTACATAAAGAAGTCATACTTCTTCTAGAAAATAAGGACATCAAATGGAAAGATAATCCATGGCTGTTAATAAACAGATACATGGACACAGGATTCTATCCTATGGAGGCTTATAAGCCCAGATATTTCTATGAGCAAATTCTTAAAAAAGAAAATTGCGAAATAGAACACTATCATACTGGTCAACCTGATGTTTATAACTTCAGCAAAATAGTGGTGAAGCAGATTATATCTGTAGAAACATGGGGAACTTCTCCAATAAAGGAAAGGGAGCTTATACATCCCCAAACCAAAGCCCTAATTCGTTATAACTATTGGGACTATAAAAATGCTTTTTATAAAATATTTTTATATGAGAACCCGAAACAAAAGCATTCGTGGTTTATAAAAATATGTTCTCATGTTTACGGACAGGAAATTTCAGTCTGGTTTTATAAATGGTGGCAATCATTTGGCCCTTCAGTGAAAATTCTCCCTGATTTATTTAAGGCCCTTTATACTCAATGGGTGGAAGTCTTTCCAGTACTAATAGAGGCCCAGCAGGATGATAATTTTATCAAGAACATGTCTGTTTCACATTTTTATATTGAATTTAGTATTCCATGGATATGGAAATGGTCTCCAAAGGTCGATTATGACGACCAAAATATTCTTTGCATTCAAAGAACCTTTTTACAAAATTCTGGAAAAAGATGACCCTAAAAAACATCGATGGTGTCATAGAAAGTTTCGATACTATCGAAAAGATAAAGAAGACTATTGCTGACTACACGAATCAGCAAAACAGCAATCCTCATAAGGAAGCTCCTAGTCCCTTCAGACACATTGTCAGAAGAATCCAAACTCTCAAAGGTACTGATAATATCAGTAACAAAGAAATCATGGATTTCTATCTTTCATAAATAAAGAAAGATATGATGAAGAATCTAAGAAAAGAAAGAAGAAAAGAGGGAGCATCTCCTTCAACAATGTCCACATCTTCCCAAACTGAAGAAGACGAAGAACCAATCCTTCAAGAAGGACAGGATACTGATACTGTATATGAAGATTATATCAACAACGTCTTTGCAGAATACAGGCAAGCATTCATCCTAGAAGAATCTTCAGGGAAGCTCAAAGGCAAAGGACCACAATAGGCCCTACATTACGTTCTTACAAAAGCAGATTCCAATAATAGGTGGAGTATGCATTCTGGCATAATAATGGCCGGACACTATTTACTTTTAGAAAAGCTAGCAAAATAATTGCTATATTACTGTTTTCTTTTTGACAAATTTGTCATGTAGGACCCATGAAGGGACCATTGTATGTTTATCTTTTCCTTTTTCCCCGCCTATATAAGGGGACTCTTATGTATCGTAAAGATCATCCCCGGAGAACATCTCCAATACTCTCTCTCTCTCTCTCTCTCTTGTACACATCTCTTAAATAATATTTGAAGTTTGAAGTTAGAAGCTTGGTGAAACGCCCCAGAATTACTGGTAAAATTTTAATTTATTTTCTTATTTCATGATTGCCTTTTTCAGAGGCTAAGTCTTTAAGTGTTGATATGCCATGATAACTTGAACATCAAAAAAAAGTATAAAATTGAAAATGTTTTCAAATAGAATTTAGACAGGTTAAGTATAGAGTAGAATTATAAGATGGTGGTTGAATTCTTGGGGACCTTGTAGCCGCTAATGCCAGAATGGGCGCAAATACTTTTTATGGTCTGACATTTACTAACCTCATCTTAAAATGATACCCTATACTTGTAAAATATCCTATGGTCTAAAATTTTTAAATATTTTTAATCTTATACTATAACTATGAATTTTAATTTATTTTAAGTTATATATATATATATTGGGTGTTAAAATTTATAAACAGTCGAGTTTACAAATTCATAAAAATTAACTTCGTAAAAACCTAGTGAAATACGTTCATATTTTGATTGAAAGATATATAATTCGGCAAAAATGAGATTTTTACATCTAGTTAGGCTACATATATTTTAGATATGTATATAAAACCGTTCGAACAAAATTGTTGATTCGGTAGAATCGTTGAAATTTTTGGGAATATATATATATATAGAGAGAGAGAGAGAGAGGGAGAGGTTTAAATAAGAGTAAACTGCCATTTTCGTCCCTGTGGTTTGGTCAAAATTGCCACTTTCATCCAATAGTTTGTTTTTTTGTATCTGGGTCCTCGTGGTTTTAAAATATTGCCATTTTCATCCTCGTGGTTTTAAAATATTGCCACTTTCATCCAGTCAGCTAACACCGTCCGTTTTTCTCAATTAAATGAGGGGTATTTCAGTCCTTTTACATATTTGTTTTATTTCTTCATCTTTTTTACTCTCACTTTTTAATCATAGAAACAAGCGACGGAGGTGTTCCAGTGGTGCTCGTCGGAAACTGGTCAGGAAAAGAGGAAGAAGGCCAGCAGGTGGATGATTAAATTAGAGGTTAAATTGGGGATGATTAAAAAGTGAGAGTAAAAAAGATGAAAAAATAAAACAAATAAGTAAAAGGACTGAAATACCCCTCATTTAACTGAGAAAAACGGACGGTGTTAGCTGACTGGATGAAAGTGACTATTTTAAAATCACGAGGATGAAAATGGCAATATTTTAAAACCATGAGGACCCAGATACAAAAAAACAAACTATTGGATGAAAGTGGCAATTTTGACCAAACCACAGGGACGAAAATGGCAGTTTACTCTTTAAATAATAAGTAGTTTTTTACTAATAAATCTAAGAAAATGACCAAAACGCTAAAAACGATATCATACGAACTCCGATTGAGCTCATTTCAACGGCGTTAGAACTGTATCGTCGAACTTTACCATCTTAGCTTTTAGGGTTTAGCGTTTAAGGTTTAGATTTTACGTTTGAATTTTAGGTTTTTAGCCTTATGGTTTAGCTTTTAGGGTTTAGATTTTATGATTTAGGTTTTTTTTTTTTTTTGGAGGGGGTTGGGGGGTTGGGGGGTTTAGGTTTTTCGGGGTGAGTGGGGGTAGGTTTAGGTTTTTGGAGGGGTGGGGTGGGGTTTAGGTTTTTTTGGGAGGGAGAGGGGGAGGGTGGGGGTGGGGGTGGGGGTTTTAGGCTTTTTGGGGTGGGGTTGGAGGGGGGGTTAGGTTTTTAGGTCCGGATTAGGGTTCGATGAGATGGTTCTAGCGCCGCTACAATGAGCTCAATCGGAGTTCGTTTGACCTACTTCTTAGCGAAAAACCACTTATTAGTGGAACCTTCCTCTCTCTCTCTCTCTCTCTCTCTCTCTATATATATATATATATATATATATATATATATATATATATATATAGAGAGAGAGAGAGAGAGAGAAAGAATGTTTAAAATATAAAGAGTTTTTTGGTGCGAAGCATACGAAGTGGTTATAGACCATTGATCTAAGAATTCAAGTGTTAAGATCAAAAGCGTGCATAGTCAAATTAATTATAGACCATTGGAACGAGCCGAGTTACTCTCCTTGGCTAGTGGCGGAGTTACAGTGTCACACGTGGTTTTCTGCTGTAAGTAATCGGTTTCACGGGACCCGGTCCTTCAAATAAGAGGTGGTGATCGAACACGACTAAGTTCAGCCGGATTTCAGCGACAGTATTCTTCGATTGATAGGTTGACAGCGGAGACAGCTACTATTCAACTTGGTGGTGATCGCACGGTTGGCTGGACTGGAATCGATCAAAGAGCCTTGGCAGCTGAACGATTTTCATTTATCGATTGGATTTGAACGGCTCTGATACCAATTCAACTGCAAACAATCAAATAAACGAAACACACAACATTGAAAAAACTCACATATTATTATATCAAGAAAAATAACTCAAAATCTTAATAAAATAAACTCTCAAACATAACCCTAACTCGGTTGATGCATATATAGTGTTAAACCCGACTTGGCTAACAAGTTAACTAATTAACTAATAAACCCTAAAACCCCTTAAACTAAAATAACTAATTTACCGTTGGTTATTTAGGGTAATGGTAGCCCCAAGCCTTTTCATAGTGGAAGTCTTGGGTTCAAGTCACACCCAAAACAATTATTGGGTTTCCTCCAAGGTTAGGGGTTCGATTCAGATTGGTAGGGTAGTTAGGCCCTATTTAGATAACATATATCTCACTAGAGAATCCTGTTATCTGTTTTAAATAATTAAAAAAAACAACTAATTTAATTCCTTAGGAACGGACTCGGCTATTATAGCCAAAAGTAAAGGTGCATAAATCGGTTTTTTTTAAGAACCGGTTCCGGTTTTTTCCGGTTCTTACCAGTTCCAATTCCAAGTCCGGTTCTTTGTTGAAAAACAGGAACTTATGTACCGGTTACGGTTCTTAGCGGTTCCGGTAATTCAAGGCGGGTATTTCAAAAACGTATTTCCGGGTATTCGAAAAACTTAGTTAAACATATAAATACTTTAATTAAACATATAAATAACTAACTTAAAAAGTCTAATAACATTAAAAACTTAAAATGTTACAAAATAGATAAATGTTTAAAACATAAACTCATAAAACATAGATAAATTATATAAAAAAATTAGATTGTCTGACCCGTTTGACTCATAAAACCTTTTTTTCACTTCTAGTTTTAACCAATTTAAGTTTTACCATTATTAAAATATTAACAATATACGCGTCACGAATCTGTAAAATATAGATGGATTAATGTCACAAGACGCAAGGGTAGAGGTGCACAAATCGGGTATTCTTAAGAACCGGTTCAGGTTCCATGTTCGGTTCTTGGTTGAAAAACCGGAACCTATGTACCCGGTTCCAGTTTTTCAAGAACCGGTTCGGTTCCGAAAGAACCGGTTCGGTTCCGAAAGAACCGGTTCCTTAGGCAGCTCCGTTTCCTGTTTTTTTGTTCGCTCTAGCCAAAAGTATGAGAGTGATGAATAAGATGCAACGTGCATTCCTAAAATATTGGGAGTTGGTGGGTGTGATTGTGGGCTATAAGAGGAGCTAAGAACTTAGATGGGCCTGGCATCAGTAGGTTAAAAGGTATTACGGATATAGTTCTTGAAATTATTGGGTTGAGAGGAATAACTATTATTCGATTGCTACGTTGTTTATGTGTAAAAAAGTTAGTATGAAAAACTAAATATAGTTCTATTTAATTGAAAGACTAAAAAAATTATATTAATTTATATATGTCTATACATATATGTTAGATGAAATTAGTTTTTTTAATTTATTCCATGAAAATTGTTTAATAAATGATTTAAAAGAAATTAGGGTTTTTCATTTTCATTCTTAGCATTTTATCAAATTTTAAATTTCTATAACTTCTTACTATATTTATAGTCTGTGGACTTTCGAAGGTATATGAACTTAGCAAGGTTTTGTAAGAAGATTTTTAAACATCCAAGTAAATGTTCAAGAAATGGTGTCCAAATTTAGATTACAATTATGATAGTTTCAAAAAAGTTAAAGAGGTGACATATTAAATGGAATGTTAAGAAAAATGGAGTTAAATCTAAGGGCCTTGGAAATTTACCTTCTTTTCATGTAGGTGAATCAGTGACGAAGAAATCAATAAAGAAGTTGGAAAACAATTAGATTAGAACGAAAAAAACTCGTAAACCCAACAGCTAAGGACTAACAGGTACCCAACGGATATGAGACTGGATATGAGACTCGGTTTATAATTGAATATAAGATTGGAATTGCCAAACTCATCCCATTAGTTTTGTGGTTATTCCAAGAAAATTAACGTGTTTGCGTGTTTAAATTCGTATATGACCATATTATAAGATCACTTAATACACTTTATTTCTGATCAATGTTTAATCAGTATTTTGGTACTATCATGTCTAGGCTCAAACAAAATAAAGTGAAATAGTAATCGTAATATTTTTTGTTAAACTTTGTACTATTGAAGAAATGAAAGACTTTTGACATATCGGAGCAGCTACAACGGTCCATCCTTTTGGAAGCGGATGAAAGCAAATTTAAGGAGCCTCATTGGAGGTGTGCGTTTGATTGATTCTCATCCAGAAATCCAGATAGAGCTGGAAGAAATCTGGTGGCCCCCATTCTCACATGAGAGAGAGGGAGCTCAAAGTCTAGCTCCAAATCCTTCCATCTTGTTGGATTCGAGTCTTGGTGTGACTCTGGAAGAGAAGGAGAAGAAAAAACGTCCGAAATCTAGTAAGAATCAAGCCTTAATCTTTATGTTTATGTTAGAAAGGTGTTTTTAGGGTTTTTGAGGTTTTACGTGATAATATATGCTAATTGTTTTTGTGTTAATGTAAATTATTATGTGATAGAAAGTAGATACAATGAAATATTAAATGTGAATGAAAGAACATAGGAGTCTTGTTTTCGTAACAAGCAAACAGAGGAGTCTTGTTTTCAGACAAAGAAAAATAGATGAGTCTTGTTATCGGGCAAGCAAACAGAGGAGCATTGTCTTCAGACAAGTCTTCTCTTCAGACAAACAAACAGATAAGTCTTGCTTCTTACAAACACAAAAAGTAGTTGAAATTGAAATCACTTTCAAAAATCCTTACAGACCAAAACAAATAAAAAAACTCTATTTCTACACACTCATAAACTAAAAGTTTTCATTGACTCAACTTAATCCTGTATAAAATGTCCGATATCCGACGCAATAAAAATCCTTCTTGTTAAATATAAGAAAAGCGAAAAGTTACAACATGTGTTTCTATAACCGGACTGGACCACTAACCGTACACATAACCAGCCTGATTGTGTGTAGCTGGGCCGGTTTGTTTAGAACCGGTCAGACTGGTGCACCGGACCGGGGGCCGATTCGGTATCTAGTCTGACTCAGAAAACATTGATCACAACCTGATATATCTATATCTATACTATATAATAAATAAAAGTTTTTCCATACCACGTGTCGTCTCAACATTGAATCTCATTATTTTTTTTTCGTCTCCCTCTCTTATTAAATGCACATTCATCTTTTAACAATAATATATATTTAAAGAAAATATTACTTATACTAATAAAACACATTTATTTTAAATTATCTCTTATGAAACTTTGAAATCTAATTGTGTAACTTTAATTTCCAATCAAATAATAAATGAAAATCAAATTACATTAAATAGTACTTAATGTATTTTCAAAACCCAATTATATATTAGTTTTTACATATTTTGAGTTTTGTTTTCTATCCTTAGTATATGATACATTTTTACACCTGTAAAATATACACATAAATTTTTAAAAATTTTATTTATTGATGTTTTTCATCCCGTATGTATACACAGGATCTAAACTACTATTTTTTATATTCGCGGGCTGATAATCAACAAAAATTAATTGTTCGACTAAAACGAACCGTCTCTCTTTGAACTACATCCGATTTTGTCAACAAAAATTAATTGTTCAATTACAACGAATTAATTTTTTTATTTAATGCACAATTTAGTCATTGTATGGTTATCGATGTTACGATAAATTTAACGTGATGTTTTAGAGAAATCTCTTATCATTTTTTTAAAGGCAAATTTCTTTATTTATTTGGGAGTGGAACTTGAACCCATGACTTACTCAAACCTTGGTGTGTTCCAAAAAGATTTTCCTCTATAATTGCGTCACCAAGCCCAATCAGTCTTATCATATTCATTGTTGCAATACATAAGGTTCTATCTCTTAAAAAAAATTATAAGTCAAGGGTCTATCTGGTTGAGCCACTTTATCTTTCAGGATAGAGAAAAAACTTGCAGTTTATAAGTGGGATTCACTATGTAGGTTTATTTGTTTATTGTTGCAATAAAGATCTACTTGGACGCGTGTAAACGAATGTTTAGTGTCGGATGTTCTTGGATGCTTTGGGTGGTCTAAAGTTACTGAATGTATACATCTAACTTATCCTGAGGCATTCCAGACTATTATTAGAGTCCTAGTTTAAGTATAGATACTATTCCCGTAGAATCTAAATCCTTTAAACCGAGGCTTTGATACCAACTTGTCACACCCAGTTCTAGGTACCGGTTAGAGGTTACGCATCGTACAGAACACACAGCGAAAACTAAAAATCTCATTCGTATTACATAACTTGAAACATTGTTTACATCATGAAATCAAAACGTTACATAATGTTTCACATTCGTTCCTAACAAGTAACATTTCATTTCGGGACGTATAGTTCCTGGCATGCCCATCATCTAGTTCATTTCATCATCATTTCTAGTCTTGAAATGCCTCCTCTATTGACTACTTATGATGTGCTCAAAAACATTTTAAAGAAAATGGGTTAACATAAAGTTAATAAATTCACAAACAAATTAGTTTATAAACGACTTGCCAAAGTATCTTGAATATAGTTATGGGTTTCCACCCCGTCTCATAGACAACTATGAGCAATCGAGTCAGTATATATATAACCAAATACCGTTCCACGGATCCTGTCTAACATATGCCGTTTCACGGGTCATGTGTGTAATCCCCATGAAATTTCGGCCTTTATTTTACTCTTTCCGACACTCGTAATATCATTTTCATGTGACTTACATTAATTCACCTCAATAAATTACCCTATTCATACACTTCATTTCATGAGTAAACATATATACAATTAGATGCAGTTGTTTCAAATTCAAAAATAATAAATTTTTATATAAGGGATTATATAATTATTATTCTATTATACAACTATATCTATATTATGCTAGATTATTTTCTAAATCTATATACATACCTTACTACGATTTAAAAGCTTAACGATGTATTTACATCCCTTTTTATATATGTATTTATTCACTATTAGATATATATGTAATCACTCATAAATACATGTAAACATATTAATATATTTTAAACAAGCCATACTAAATATTTGAATGGTTTTAAACAAGAAATATATGTTGCGATTATTAAATAAATCCGTGTAAACTTGTTTAGATTGAATCAAACAAGTCTAGCTTTTTTTATAAAGCATGTAAAAAACTTGTTTAGATTGAATCAAACAAGTCTAGCTTTTTTTTATAAAGCATGTAAATATATCTGCACATTGAATTTGTTAAAAAGCCATTTGTTGTTTTGCTATAAAAAGGAAATTTATCCCTTTTAAATATTTAATAACTAGTTTTTTTTATAAAACTTTATAAAAACAATTATATAAACAATTAAAATGATTTAAAACCAAATAAATTTAGTCTTGAACCTTTTCCAATCCAAAGAACCCCCACTTTAGCCATTAAACCCCCTCAAGCTCTTTGAACCCACCCAATTGAACCCCTTTTTTTATCAAATTTGAACCCTGGTATTTGTTCATCCCCTATTTTGACTCCAAAAAGTCAAAACCCGTTTCAATCCAAGAAATCACTAAACGATTCAATGCTTTCACTTTCCCAAATAATTACACCACACATTTACGTACATTAAAGACTAGTAATTGTCCGAATTAAGTGGAAATTTACGTTTTTTTTACCATTCATGGGGCTTCGGCTATAACCTTTAAGAACCCACGATTCGATTTTAAATCTCGTCGATCACACTCCAAAAACGGCTGTAATGCTGATAACACCTTGAATATGAAATTCCTATAGTCCTACTACTCGAATTAGTCCCGAAGCAGCCCTTTTCTTCTCCCCGTCACGACCGAACCCGAAGCTTGAAGCCCTCATCGTTGCAGCACATCGAAGTTCGATTCCCGGTAGTTTATGCCACCCCTGTGCTCATGTTGATCCCATAATCTAAAGCCCTAATAGTTTAACTGCAAACCTGTGCAATTTTTTGGTCAATCTAGGGCTAGGGTTTCTGATTGGGAGGATGTGGAAGAGGTACCGGGTTCCAGCCCACCTCTGCCTGTTTTCTCCATTTTATTTTTTGTTGGATTTAGACCTTGTCACTCCCATATATATATATATATATATATATATATATATATGAAAAGAATCAAATGTAAACCATGTTTAAATGTGTAAACTAAAAAACCAAATACTTGTCACATATTTATTATAGTTAATTGAGTGTTTGACTTTTGAGGAATGTACTAAAATAAGATTAAAATAAATGTATGATCAGAATTTGGCTTTTTGGTTTACAAGTTTACAAATGATCCTCACCCTATATATATATACACACACACACACACATATATATATATATATATATATATATATATATAGATTTTACATATAAACAATTAAGATCCCTTATAGAATTGTCAAGAGTTTACGATTAAGATTATTTTTTTATTACTAACTTATTTTATAAACACATTCTACAACTTTTACAAACACCAAAAAATACAAAATGATGTTTTAATCATCTTAATTCATTAAAAACATATTATAGGTGTTATAATTTCTAAATAAATAATATAAATGATTTACTTAAATAAATCTAATTATATTATTTATAAAATTGTAATGTTTATCAACCGAATTATAATCTATAATTTTTAAACATTATTAACCCTCATTTTAAACTTATAAATAATTACTTTGTTAAAGAATAATGATTTAAAACTTTTTTTTATTTGTTTTAGATAAATGATTATACAGGTTCAAGTGATTACAGTTAAAGCTCATATTTAAAAACTCCAAAATCCCTAAAAACTCAAATAGATGTAAAATGTTCTCACTGAGTCTAGAATACAAATTTATCCATGTAAGTTGATTGTGAGGAACCGTCATGAGGCTTATCCACCTCTAACAATTCATACTATTACTAGCTTCATTACAGGTGAGTTTACATAGCCCTTTTTTATATTTTTATACTTTTGGAGTGAAACATGTCTACAATTACATTACTTACACAATTCAATACCTTTGTTCTTATGCCTTGATCTTTATGCTTTATGTCTTAAACTGCTTGGTGATCAAAACGTGTGTTCATGTTAGTATAATCATTAACTTGCGTGGCAGGCCTAAGGTAGTATATTTTATGATCATTTATACGGGAAACTGATACATTACTTAACACGAACCTTGGCGGGTTAGTGTATACATTTTGGTACTTCACTCAGTCCGGGGGATTATGCATACATATTTACACGGTTTGATTGTACGCTTGCAACATTTTATGTTTCACATTTATGCTCTAGACACGCTTTGAACATATTAAATTGTAAACCTATACTTAACTGTTGTTTGGTGTTAAAACCTATGTTACTCACCAACTACATGTAGTTGACATTTACTCACATGTTTCATGTGTATCAGTTTGAGGACACTACTTGATCACATAGGACTATGGACCTAGCCTTAATAGAGATTGAATTTAATTTGTGTAATGTTTTGTTTTCCATTTCTATTTGTAACGGATGCTTTAATTATGATGAAATAATATTATCACTTATTAATAAATGATTCTTATGAACAACCGCATCAGCCCCGACGATTAATCCGCCGCCCGGTGCGACATTATGGAACATAATAAATGCTTAGAATGCGTTATATATAAACAGTCGGTGTAATCGTTTCAAGATACCCAAAATATTTTCATAAACTAACCATGCTTAAAAATGGAGTATAACAGAGCCATGATTATTTTAAATGCATCATAGTTTAAGAACTCACTTCGGTACTATTTCGGCTTATCGTATATGAAATATGGCAGACACCTTAGGCAAAGCTCCTGGATATATAATTACATTAGTTAATTACATAAACCTATCTTAATAGTATTTAACCAAAGTGTTGGAACCTTACCTCAGAACTATCTATGGCAATTTGCAGACGATACGCTAGAAACCGGACTTTCGTACGGGAGCCGGACTTCATAAACGGATCTTTAGAAGTGGTGCATGTGTGTGTGTGTGTGTTTTGAGGTATGTTTGGGTATGTGGGACTGATGCAATCGATTGAATTCGATCTTTCTATTTTATAGGCAAACTTTGCATCCGTAGCGAACTGCTAAGGTACAGGCTGACGGTCCACTACATAGTAGGGTAACTTATGATTTCCTTTGAGACTACACAGTAGGGCGGTTTATACTTTTCTTAGCGACCAAGTAACGGACCGCTAAGCAAGATTGCGGCTAACAGACCGCTAAAGATCCCATGGCGGTCCATTATAGGGTTTCCACGCGTCAGAATTCGTCCGCTATATCATTGCTACCTTGTCCATCACGTGGCGGGCCGCTAAGCTTCTTGGTAGCGGTCTGCTACCACCCAATTTTTAGAATTTTTAAGTTTAGTCCCTTCACTTTGTAATATTTCCATGTTAGCCCCTCAACTTTGAAATTTTGGTCCTTTATTTACTTGGGAATTTTGTGGTGTTAAATAGTGACTCAAAACAGAGACACTTTCCGACGCTACTACAACGCCACAGACGAAGGAGCTGTGGTTTCCATAGAGTCGATACCTGTTAGTGAACTACCGGGAACAAGTATTGAGTCGTTTAACCTTCGTATCTGCTATAAATTATGTGCTCATCGATTCAGATATCAATACTGATCCTCTGTTATTTGTGTTTGTTCCCTAAATCTGCTTGTGTGTTTCCAATTCGTTTCAACGACTAAAATATAAGTAACTCGAAAATTTATATACGTAAGGATTTTAAACGTTAGATAATTTCCTTCTGTGTCGTTCAATTTACTTGTTAATCATGAATTCTTCTAACTTAAAGAACTTTTCGTCGATACGGTGTTACGACAAGAGTTGCTTACTTTAACGCTTATTGATGTATCTTGTAATTGTAACTTAATTAATTGGTACCATAAATGATCACCAAGCCTTCTCGTTGAGTGGTAACCCTATCAATTTTCAAATGGAATGTCATTGGTTCGAGTCTGACTGGGGACAATATGTTCTAGTTAGAGCGAGGGGTTTCCCAGTTATGGGTTTCCTCCTGGGTGATGTAAGGTCAGGTCACCACGCTTCTGTTTTTCTTACGGAAAGGTGATCTATTTTCCAAAGTGATCTATTTTCCAGGGTGATCCCAGATATGCGGGCCTTTGTGTTCAATAAAAAAAACATTTGGTACCATAAATGAATGTGACTATACTCATTATTAGTCTATAAATATGTTTGTCTGTATGATAATAAATACGCACACTTATGTAATTCTTAAACAAACTTTAGATTTAACTCCATAGTTATTGGCTAGTTATATTATCTAGTCATAGACTTTATAAGAGCGCTAATGTCTAAATGGTATGGGTCTCATGTTAAAAGTAACATGCTAGTTACTATGAAGTTTTGACATAACAATTAAACTAACTCATGCCCAACTTATTTCTAACAAATAGTTCACCGGCAAGTAGGAGATGTTGGAATTTATTTAATTATATGGCCTTGTGACTATTTGATAAGTTAGTTTAATTATCAAGTTATTATAATTAACCAGTAAGCCCTTATATATAAGTTGATGCCAATATTAATTTATTGTTAATTGTATTATGGTCTTTTCATGGAAACATTCTGATGATAAATATTACCCTTATATAAATCTATAAATATTATAAATATGCACTCATTCTTCTTAATGTCCAATTCACTTACATTGTGTTATCCCATCTAAGTTTGACAAAACTAAAGAAGAACATCATAATGTACCATTGTGACACGTGGACATAGGATATAGGAACATTCAACACAACGCCTATTGGAGGTTTAGAATAGCAAGCTTCTAACTTTAAGTATTGAATTCAAGGTTTCTAACCCTAATTATAATACTTGTAGAATAGATAAATACATTATAAAAACAAATTGTTTAAAAAAAATCTAGAAGGAAGTAAAATATAAATCCAATAAAGAGTGTTTTGGGCAAAATAAACTCAACCTAATCCTAGCTAGAGTAAATTCTAAAGTTGTGGCTAGTCTAGAGTAAATCCTATAGTTGTGGCCTTTTATAATAATTAAGTACATGGATGGTTCTTGTGGTTTATCAAGTTTTTGTATCTGGTCCCTAACTTTCTAAAATTAAACAGATGGTATATGAGGTTTGTACTTTGTACTGCATTTCGTCCCAAACTTTGCAAAAAGTCCATGTGTAGTCCATGTGGTTTGCACTTTGTAACGTCTTTAGTTTCTAACATGAACCTTCTAGAACTTTAAGATTCGTTGGCTGGGTATTAAATGCGTTACAAAGTACAAACTAAACGGACCATCCATATAGTTTTGAAAAAACTAGGGACGAATCCAAAATTTTGGTAAACCACAGGGTCCATCCGTGTACTTAACTCTAAACAAAAAATGTTAACATACTCATCACATTGGTGTCACTGTATTTTATCACTGAGTAATATTTGTATTTACAAATTGTTGACCAGATATTTAGTACATGGTCATGATATTTATAAACGTAAATCTCTATAAACCCTAGTTTGAACAAAAGTGTTTGATGTTTGTCAAATTCAACTTAGCCTCATTGAAGCTAAACACCAAATAAAGCAAATCATGAATGAGCATAAACAATCATAAATTATTACTAGAGCTGAAAAGTTAAGCTCATGCTTAGCTCGTGAAAAACTCAATTCAACTCGATAATTTAAAAGTGATTTTCTTTTTTGTGTTTTTTTAGATATTTTGATATATATGAAAAAAACATAATTAAAGCTAATAAAACAGTATCAAGGTTGTAAATAAAAAATATATATATATTATTTTTTAAACAGTGTGTCAGATTCAAATATTATATGTATTATTATTGTTTCTTTTTTCAACCCTTTTATATGTCAATTATTATTATAATAATCATCGTCGTCATAAACGAGTCAAAAGAGCGAGCCTACCCTGACCTGGGCTTGGCTCGTTTACAAATCGAAGCCGACTCGGCTCGGTTCATTTGCATCCGAGTTTTTTTACGAGTAAAGTTTTTTTAGCAAGCAGTGACCTAGAGTGATGATTTTTTTAGGATTGGAAGAATCAAAATATTGAATACGATTTAGACATTTCTTCGTGACTTGTCATTATCGTCACAACGATCGTTACGATAGTTTCAAAATGCTATGCGGACAATGATTGTGGTGCAATAAAAATTGGTAAACAAATAATAAACACAATTTAATGAGAGAAATATCTTTTGATTATATAAAGATAGATGAATTTTCTATGAATAAGTGGTTTTTCGCTAATAAATGTTAAAAAGAGGGTTAAACGAACTTTGATTGAGCTTATTTCAGCGGCGTTGGAACTATCTTATTGAACTCTAACCCGCCCCCAAAAACCTAAACCCCTCACCCTCACCCTAAAAAAAACTAAACCTTAAAATATAAACCCTAAGGCTAAAACCATAAAACTCAACGCTAAATTCTAAACAATAAAAGCTAAACTCTAAAAACTAAGATTGTAGAGTTCGACGAGACGGTTCCAAAACCGATGAAATGAGGTCAATCGAAATTCGTTTGATACAATTTCTTAAGGTTTTTATCATTTATTAAACTTATTAACGAAATATTACTTCGAGCTCCCTCTCTATAAAGATATACCTTTTTTTCCGGTGGTCTATATTTCTATAGTTAACGCGGCATCCGGTGGTTGCATCCACCATCAAACCGTCTCTAAACCTATGGGCCCAATCAGTACACACCACGTGCTCGAAAACTATGGACCACATTGAAAAGCGAACGTAGAATTATATTCCAATCTAATTTTTTTTTTTTCTATTTCACTTTTAATCGGATAGTTTTCTACTAAGTTTTATCTATTAGATTTTTTACATAAAAGACTTTTTTATAAAAATTCACACATCTTTAATTCAATTTTTACATTATAAACAATTTCATATCATCTAGTTAAATTGCATTAAAAGTCATTTATCTAATTTGTTTTCTATGGCATGTAATATTATCTTAAAACAACTATTTAACAAAAATAATATTTTTAACGAAACATCATGATGGTAAGGTGTTTAACATTTGTTCCAGAGGTTAATCGGATTGGAGTAGATTAGGGAAGTAACCTATATCACATACGTTTTGTTTTTATTTATCACGTATGGTAACTACTATATATTTTCCATTTTAATCAATGTTGATTCATACTTTATATACACATCTATATCTATATCTATACTATATAATAAAAGAAAATCATGAGGAACACGTGTCACTTTCTGATTACTTCTCACATATATTTTCTTCACATATATTTTCTTGTTTCTCTCTCCTATTAAATAATAATATCAAATAATAATATTTATATTAATAAATAAAATTCTATGTACACGTGTCACTTTCTGGTTCATTTGTATCGTTTTTTTCCGCCCTCTCACTCATATTGAATAATGATATTAAAAGAATTTATTTTTAGATTTTTAATATAAATCTAACTATAGATACTTATTATTTAATTATAAATATGCAGAAATGATCATACCCATCTCAACTTTGACAACTACAATTGTAACCCAAAACTAACAAGAAGCACGGGGAAAATTAGGATAAGTCATCCTAGAGTTCTCCTACTCTGAACTCATACTTAGGGAACTAGAATATTTATTAAGTTATATCATGTTGACCGAAAGGAGTTGATATTGGATGAAAATATTTGAGAAGGGGTATAATTAAGCATCCCCTTGAGTTGGAGCATACAAGGGAGGTCTAGTCTGGAAACCAGAAGAGCAGTCCTCTTTCTATCTTGAGCACACTCCACTCTTCGTCCTCTGATTCTGTGTCAGTTGGTGTGCCCGTCTCTTCAAAGTTCAATCCATCAGATCATGAATAGAAGTGTGTACAACAAGGTGTGATACAAACAATCAAAGGGTACGCAAGCTAACTCATCAATACATATTTACGAAAGAAACGAATACTGAAAATTGAAAGAACCGACTCAGGATATAAATTGTTTGTGCAAAACCGACTCGGGTATAAATTTTGTGCAATATGCAGTCCCTATAATGCTCAAGTTTCTTCTAGTATCAAGGCATATGATACTCAATGATTGAATCTTACGGCTATGGTTCTCTACAACCAATTGCTATGATAGCAATCTGTCACACCTCGGGAACATGGGTTTGGGTGTAATGATTTAATCAAACTATAAGTAGTGGAAAATAGAAAATACTAATAAATCTATCAAGTTTACATCGATTAACGGGCACATCATAGTTCTATCTCTAAGTGTGAGTTATCAAGTCATCAGCTGAATAAAACAAAACAATGCAATAACTCTAATGGACTCAGCAATACGTCCTCAAATGGTGTGCTCCAAAGCATGAAAGTCCTAGCCATGATGCCCAAGTGCATAAGCTATTCCTCAAGTCAAAGCATAAGAAAAGCATGCTTAAAAATGTCTAAAGTTGGTGAGCTCGTAAGTTTGTGACACAAAACTAATAACCACGGGATGATATATATTAAATAAGTCCATAACCAACCCTGCACTCAGTACCCAGCTCCCAACCTGGACTGAATCCCTAAGTGTAAACAACTGCTTAGCTTATGTCACAAACATAAGTAAACACATGCAGATTATATGCCTTAATGACCAGCAAGCCTCAGTGGGGTTTTCCCTGACAAGGGACAATGCATGTGGGGGATTTCCCAAGTAGTACTACTCATATGAACCGACAGCTCAACCTGAATTAATGGTTGTGTAAACAAAAACAACATGGGGCCAACATGGCAGAAATTCTATCTTATTTAATACTACATCATAAGTTTATAAACTAGTTAGGAGCATGCTTTTCCCCCAAAAAAGATTTAAGCAAAACAAGGGTACGAGACTCACCTAGGTCACCACTCCATCGTCACAAATGACTTCTAGTAGGTATCAGGTACTCAATCCTCAATCAATCCTATGTTCCAAACAAATGTGTAAACATATAACAAAATGTACAAGTCGAATCGTGCCCTAGTTATATATGTTCAAGTAGAATCCTGCCCTAGTTATATATGTTCTAGTCTTACTTTGTGTCACCATCAAAGGTTCGTATGAGCTAGTTATAAGCGTTTTAAAATCCTTCCTACACTTCTCACAGTTTTAGGCCTTTCTAGCGGATCCCTATACTATATATATAGGGGAAGGTTCCACTAAGAAGGGGTTTTTCGCTAAGAAGTGGGTCAAACGAACTTCGATTGAGCTCATTCCAGCGGTGTTGGAACCGTCTCATCGAACTCTAATCCGGACCCAAAACCTAAACCCCCTCCACCGCACCACCAAAAACCTAAACCCCCCTCCACCGCACCACCAAAAACCTAAACCCCCCTCCAACCCCACTCCAAAAATCCTAAAACCACCACCCCCACAAACCCAAAAAAACCTAAACCCCCCTCCACCCGCACCACCAAAAACCTAAGTGTTTTGATAATTTCTTAGATTTCTTAGCGAAAACATACTTCTTATTTGAGCCTCCCCATATATATATATATTAGGGACATGTTCAATTGAGAAACATAATTTTGACGAGAACCATACATTCCTACACAAATTCATACATGCATCCTTACTTATATATGCATGAATGCATACATGCATCCTTACATTTTTGTAGAAATGCATGGTTCTTTTGGTTCTCGCCAAACTTATGGTTCTTAATTGAACATGCCCCGGACATGTTCAATTGAGAACCATAATTTTGGCGAGAACCTAAAGAACCATATATATATATATATATATATATGGGAAAGATCATAAGAAAATTTAATGTTCATGAGAAAACAAAAAAACTACTTATTTAAGGTAAAAAAATAATAAAAAAATCATAATTCAAAAAATAAATCAAAAACTAAAAACCTGCTTCGGAGCCCTTGTTTCCCACGTCGTCCTCATTCAAAAAAAAACTTGAAAAGTAGTGGGTTTAGCTTTTCGACTTAGTTTTTTGGGTTTAGTTTAGCTTTTATGTTAGGTTTTTAGAGGGGCGGGGTGGGAGGTTTAGGTTTTTGGGGGTGGGTTAGGCTTTTTGGTTTAGTTTTTGGGTTTAGTTTAGGTTTTTGGAGGGGTGGGGTGGGGGGGTTTAAGTTTGTGGGGGTGGGTGGGGGGTTTAGGTTTTTGGGGGGTGGGTGAGGGGGTGGGGTGGGTTTGGGTTTTTGGGTGGCGGTGGGGGTGGGGTGGTGGGGGTTAGGTTTTTGAGGGTGGGTTGGGGTTTTGGGTGTACTACACATATGCAGTAGGGGTTTTTTTGTTTTCTCATGAAAATAAGTTTTCTAGTGAACTCACCCCTATATATATATATATATACTAGTTGTAAACCCGTGCGATGCGGCGACGGCGACAAATTACAACGCGGTACTCGTTTTCATTTAGTTTATCAATCTTTTCATGATATATTCTATAGTAATTCTGTTAGTTTTCTTATTTGTATAATATTTTATGAAAGTTTATTATGTTTATTTTATTTTTTCTTAAAGTTTTCGAGTTAGTAGTATTAGTGTTGTCTATATATGTCATAAGCCTTACACATCTATGGCCCTTATTCTATTTTGTTGGAATTTTTGATTAAGTGTTTTGTGTTATTTGTTTGTGACATGATAACTACTAAGTTAGATTGTTATTTGGGAAAAAAGTTTGAAAACAATACATTCTCGTGCTAACATTCGTTTCTAGCCATTGACTGATGCACCGGTTATCAAGAAAAGAATCTTATGATTTTAGTTTATGTTGTCCATCTTTTAACACACTTTTACTTAAAGGGTCAAAACTGGTTGTATTGTGTAGTTGTATCTTGTAGAAACCTCGCGCGATGCTACATGGGCGACAATTTGCAACGCAATACTCGTTTCTGTTACTTTATCAATCATCTTGTGATATATTATATAGTACATCTGTTAGTTTTCTTATTCGTATAATACTTTACAAAAGTTCATTATCTACGTATAATAAAAACTAAACTTTACTTCAGTTTAAAATTTGGCTCCAAAAATGGTCGAAAAACACAATAGAAATCAAAAGTCTAGTCTTCAACGGGTGCAACCAAATTCTCGGCCTTCATGTAATGTAACAAAAGAAAATTAGTTAAAATATGTAATGCATAAATCTCCTCCTAAATCATTTTGCTAAAAAGGTCATTTTCAAATAATATAAATTTAAAGATATAGACGGATGATATTAATCCAGTTTTTCCCTATGAAGTAGAGCTCCAACACCATAACCAATTAGCTAAATTGTAGTTATAACAAATTACACTATGCATGCAGAATTAACTTCACAATGATTCCAAAACTTTTCCTAGCAAAACAATTAGCTAAGCAATAAAAAATAAAATTATAAAAAGGAACTATTATCTTAATTTTTTTTGTGTTTTAGTAACGGTTCAAATGGGTTTGGGTCAAAACTTGTAACTTTAAGTGAGAGTTTAATCGGGTTGGGTGGGTCAAACTCGATTGACCCGTTATGAACTTTACCCATTTTAGAGATACTCATTTCAACCTGTTTTATCTTAAGTTGGTGTCCAATCTCGATTGACTCAAACCGCATCAGCATGTTGAATAAGATAGAACAGGTTGAGTCAATCGAAATAGGTCGACATATCTCACACAGACAAGGTTACTAATTTGAAATAGTACGACATATGAGCAAAACATGTAATAGGAACAAACTGCATCATATACGACAAGTAATACAAGATTATATAATGTCAAAAATACGGGTGAGCATTAATCAAAATCATTCATAATACATCAGATCGATAAGGTAGCAACAATAAAATCATCAACCGGGCAGCAGGTTACAATCACCCCTGTACACTTTAAAGTGTGTGACGTGGCAGGTGCGCCTGCAGTAGCTCGACATGCATGATTTCCAACCAAACCAGAGATAAATCCTTTAAAACAGTTTTTTTGTAAAATGTGCTAAATAAATTAAATTACAAAAAAAACATATGCTTCCCTAAACAATCGGTTAACATTTTACCTGCTTGAAGCCAAGTTTTAATCAGTTAACAAAACAGACTCTGACTCGGACTTAAGATTGATTGGTTTGGGGGGTTTACTACACTAAAGATTACAACTAAGAATGCAATAAACAAATGTCGACTCAAATAGCAAGAGGAAGAACTAAGGAAATATCAAGAGTTGGGAAGAACACTACCTAAGTCGGAATCCTATTTGTAAAGAACAACCTCTACCGGTTATGGAAACTATGATGGATCTGGGTTTCTAAGGAAACAACTCTAGACAACCTAGTGGATCCCTAATCACTCTCAGGGTGTCACCAACTAAGCTAACTAAAGGTGTAATAACTAACCAGATTGTTGGATCACTTCTCAAGTATTTCCAACTATGATAAAGTACCCTAATGGACAGATTACCTCTCAGTCTCACTATCCACTATATATTCAAGGAATGCACGGGATAATCCTAAGATAATAACTATGACTTGACCTAGCAACAATCACTAGACACCTAATACTAACGTCCTCTCAGACTGTTAACACTTGGATTCCTAATAACGAAGACTAGACAACTAATTCTTACCTCTCGGGTATTGAACTAGGACACACATTCACTTCTAATCAGCAATCAAAGACAACTCTTATGGTTACCACGTCTAGCAAACCACCAAAATCACAAATCCTAATATCTATGATCTAGATACGATAATTGAATTGGCAGACAACCACAATCAACGCATGGAATCAATAATCAAACACAGATCAGAAGTAAACATGCATATATCATCATAATTATTAACTCAAGATCTTTACAAAATCATCAAATCATCATACGAATCTAAAAACCGATAAAAACTTAAACTTTAACAAGCATTCATCATGTGACCTAGGCAGTATATGAGTTTAGCCTAGGATCATGCTCAAAACAACTAGAACAGAAGTAATAAACATAAATATAGTCATCAAAACTCAGAAACAAACAATAAAAATCGAATCTTGAAACCCTAGAATGCTAAATTAACAAACTCGGAATCCAAAGGCTTCAAGTTTATGATTAATTCTTCCTCCTTGCTTCGAAAATTGCCTCTAGACGGCTGTAAATCGAACTCCTCTGATAATTGGATTACAATTCTTTAAAAATCGAAAATTAGGTTTTTTCACGGAATACACCTCTCTCGCGTACCGCGAGAGAGTTAGGCAAGCCCCTCGTGTACCGTGAGGGCCAAAATAATCGGGCTGGTTTCTTCTTTCCCTCGCGTACCGCGAGGGAATTCCCTCTGGTCTTCCCGTACCGCGAGAGACTGGAATTTCATCTCTTTGCACTTTAACCCTTGGGCTTTATTCTCGTGCTCGGTTTCTTCGGGTTTTCACTTGTATTCACCACGAGCTCCTGTAAACATAACAAAGACTCAATATGTACAAAAACGACTCGAAACAAATACAAAACTAAGTAAAACGACACGAAACCAATGGAATAAAGATGTGTGCTTTGCCCTACCTCAATCCCCTAACTAAAATTTAGCTATAAATAAAACCCAATTAAATTAACAAAATTGCACAATACTTCAAGCCAAACAAACACATCTCAATAAAGAAACGTATAATAAAAAAAACGGGATAAGTAACCCCAGTCTGAAACTACATCAACAATAATTCAAACAGTTTAGCAACAGGCAAGGTTACAACAAAAGGCGAACAATAACGATAAGTAACCCAAGTTTAGAAACAAAACCTGCTCCAAGAAAATGGCAAGGTAAGCGAAATACGGTCATTCCTGGCATGGATAAATCCGCAATAATCACATTCACCTCCAAATCCTGCATCGAAACGAATCAGATCCAATCAAAAGTCAAAATCAATGGAGAATTCATAGCAAAATATGTTTCAAAAGCTCAAATCCTTACAAATTGGGGGGGGGGGGGGGGGGTTGACAAATCAGAATGAATTCAATGAAACTGAAGGCACAAACAACTGAAATTGGAAGAAAAAAAACGAAGCAGATCGAATTCAAATGAAACTTAGGGCACAAACAACTGAATTTCGATTTAAAATTAGCAGAGCTTATTTTGAATCGAGGTGATTTCTTCCCTAGGTCTAAACCTAGATTGCTTCCACTCTCGACGACAGTAACTAAAATTGAAATCTTAAAGCTTAAAATCAACTCACCGGTAATAGATCTGGAGAAGCTTCTCAATAACTTTCCATTGACACTGATGTCGCTAACGGAAAGCCACCATATCCACTGTCTCTTATTCAGAATCGCTTTTGTAGCTAACCTGATTCTTCATTGTGCTCGTCATCGTATCCAGTTTCCATCTTCATATTTGCTCTCGTCTCACAAAGAGGAACCACACCACCTGTAAGTGCATAAACAAAAGTAATTTAAAACATTTCATTAAACCAAACAAATTACACATGCGCTGAACAAACCTCGAGCGAGATACCATCGGGTTTTCTTTGTGAATCTTTTGGTATCGATTTCTTTCTCTATGGTATGGCCGGTGGCTAGGGGTTTGGAAGAGAAGCCGTTGGAAGATTGTGTTGTAGAACAAAATTAGGGTTTAGACCGAGGTAGTCATCACCGATGAGAGGAGAGCGTGTGGAAGGGGAGAGCGAGAAGCAGGAAGAATCTGAGGATGATTAGTTTGGTTAAAACTTTTGAACTGAGTTTTTTTTTCTAAAATTGTGTAGTTAAAAAACTTATTTATCAAAAAGGTGTAGTTGAAAAAATATTTACCAAAGTGAGTTTAAACCTAATTTATATTTTATTTCTTAAATAATAATCTAAAAACAAGCCCCATGGTACTGCAAACGCCGATCACACTCTTCACGTTCCAAAGCGACCGATTTCGTAATTCTTCCGACCGACTATATCGCAATTCTACAGGTTCGATTTCACAAATATTGACTCAGCTCTTGTTTCTGAGTGGCGCAGTAGTACAGACCGTTTTGATTGAACAAAGTTCTTGTTTCTTGTCTCCATCTATTAAACAAAACTGATTGAACCATCGGGAAATATAAAAACACTCTGTTTTTCTAATTTCATGAAATGGAAGAACACCATGTTTTCTAATTTAAACTTTGTTTTTTTTAGTTTACATTATGTCTCATTGCTTTCAATCATGAGCAAAGAGGAAGTGCTCAACAGAGAAGACCCCAAGGGATGTTATTACCTTTTGGAAAAGGGGTACTCTCTTCCACAAATCAATGAAAGCTAGGAAAGAACTAGCCCAAATCTTTTCCAAAATTTTGTTTGGTAGAAGGGAAATGAAGAAAGAACAACACAATGGCTTCTTGGCTTCTTTCATGGAAGAAAAAGACCTCACAGACGAACAAATCGCTGATAACATCATCGGCCATCTTCTCCGGCAGAGACATCACCACCAGCGTATTAACCTGGATCCTCAATTTCTTGGTTGAAAATCGGGCAGGATGTGCAAGAGGTAATCAAGAGTTGTCGAGATGACAACAATGGAGACAAAAAATTGAGTTGGGGAGATACCAACACTAGTACACAAATGGTTTTTTAGGGTGGTGATATTGATTTTATAAGGCGTTTTTGCACCGCCCTAAAAAATAGAACCGCTCATAAAAACAACACTAGCAACCGCTCCAATAAAACAATACTAACAACCGCTCCAAAAAAAGGGTACCAAAACAAAACAAAAAAACAGCCCGCAACCACTATTCTGCCGGTGCCACTGCCACCACCACCTGCGTCTGTAAATCTCCAGCATCTACAAATCTGACGGTGCTGGTGCCGCCGCCACCACCACCTGCCTCTCCAAATCTCCAGCATCTACAAATATGACAGTGCCACCGCCACCGTCACCGTCACCAGTGTAAATCACCATCCAAATATATAACAGAAACCCTAGCACAAATTACCAACCAAATGTTACTCAAAATCAAGGAATTAAATGAAAGTTCATACCAAATCAACACACAAACCCCAACACAAAACTCCTTCAAAAAAAAAACAAAACTCCCAAAAAAAAACCCTAACACAAAACTCCTCAAAAAAAAACCCTAACACAAAACTCACCGCCGTCGCCTTTGTGGCCGAAAAAACGACCTGAACTCACCTGTTTTGGCGGTTGTGCCTACCCTTCTGTTGCCTCCGTTTTACAAAGAACAACATCAATGTCGTCTCTATTGTGGCCGGAAAAACGCGGAGAGGAAGAAGCAGGTGGATCTGTCTGAAAAAACGCCATAAGACCCGTGGGTTGTTTAGAACCACCGCCGAGTCAGATATGTCGAAAAAATCACCATAAAACCCACACCGATGGGTTGTTCAGAACAGAGAACCGCCGTCGCCATTTTAGGGTGAAAGCCACTTTTAGGGAAGTGTTGGCTGGAAGATGAGATAATGAGGAGTGTTGGGTGGAAGAGGAGCATTTTTTAGGGCGGTTCTTTAAATAAAACCGCTCCAAAAAAATAAAACAACTTCAAATGGTGTAATAAAATGCTCCAAAAAATAAACCATTCCAAATGCTTATTTTTTGAGGCGGTTTCATTTATTAGGGCGGTTTTTTGTTAAACCGTCCTTAAAAAAACTTTTTCAACCGCTCTAAAAAAATTAGGTTTGTACTAGTGCAAGAACATGTTTTGGTAAATAAAAAATGAAAACACTATTTTGGTAAATAATTTTTCTAACTACACCTGTTTGGTTAAAATTTTTGAACTTTGCGCTCGGTGGTCAGGTGTTGTAGATGTCAAGCTTTAAAGGTTGTAACAATCTTAATTTTAAGAGTTTGGTGTATATATAGTATAGATATATTAAATATCAAGGTAGTTACGCATGAAACTAGAGGATGATTAAAAAAATATTGTAATTGATGGACATGAATTTCATGCAACAATAATTCACAATATAATAATAGTTTCGTTGAAGATGCATATATACAAAATCATACGCGTTGATCAATCGCACGTTTTCCTTTTACAACTACTTTGTTTGTATCATTATTCGTATGGCTTCTTCCAGATATACACGACACCGTTTGGTATGTCTGTCAACAAAATAGACGACGAATAATAAAATTGTAAACTAGGTTTTTAACTTTTAAGCGCTTGCATGGGATGATGAAAATTTATAAGGCTTCGTTTTGACTCCACGAAAAAATTAACATTCAAACATTAAACAAAATAAAATAAATTAAAAAAAAACCAATTGTAAAAATCATAATTTTATTTTCAGTTAAACTGTTATTGACCCCTGTGAAAAAATTAACGTTCAAACATGTAAACATGCAAATGAAAGGGAAAAAGAGGTTTCCAAGACTCCTACCTCAACGAAGGCTCTTCTTGTTTTGTTTTAGTTTACAATTGTATACATGTAAATGAAAAACTGGACTGAAACAAAAATAAGTTAATTAGTTAATTAGTGTTGTGTCATATAACATATCCTGATCATTCACCACTTACATCATGTGATAAACTACTATTCCCCTTTCATCTTTAAATATATATAATTACTTTTTTTATAATATTGTTTTGAAACCTTTTAAAAAGTTTCTGAAAAACTACGTGCAATTCAATTTTTGGTGCTATGATGACGACATTAAAACACCGTCCAAGTCCTTCCCGGCGGCTATCGGTCAAAAACATACCGTGTTTTGTTTTGAATTACTAAAAGCGAAGGGGGTCAAACCGGGTTTTCTACAAATACTAGCAACTAGGTAAATATCTGTCTAACGTGACTAGCCTATTTGATAGACACTTTTGCGTTTTAGATGTGAGGTTCTAGTTTCAAATCCAGACATTGGGTGAATTATTTGGTGTAATTTAAGAGAAAAAGTAAAGTAAATTTGGAGTTAGAAAAAGATAAATATATTGTTTCCATTTTTTTATAATTAAATTATCGTTTAAAAGAACTATGATCGATCTTGATATGTACGGAATAATTGAATATGCAAGAGATTCGGCACCACATGAGAGGGAGAAGAAACGTTGGAATATTATTCTCTATTATTGTTTTGAAATGAGATTTCATGTTTGAAATTTTATATTAGTGGAGGGTTGTCATATAGGTAAACTCATCATAAAATTTGATTCATCGACCACATAAAATTTGATTCATCGAATTTAGAATATAATTCACATGGGTTCAAACTCATCATGTTTTTGGAGTAATTTGATACTAACCTAATTAAATCGATCATCAAACTCTTATAATGTTAATCGGTGATATTTAACCTTTATATTTTAGCGATTTAATTAGCATATTCTTTTGTCCTCTCCAATATTTGAATATCATGATTTCAAAAAAAAAAAAAAAGAATAGACTTCTTTAAAAGTGGATCACATCCATTTTTCCTAAACTCTTGCAATTTTCTTTTCAACGTTTCCACCAATGAAACACCTTTCAAAATGTCATGATCTTTTTTATTAAGAACTCGTGACAATATATCTGTGAGCCCTAAAATGTATCACATCAAAATGCAAATATGACATAAAATCAAATTAGCCCAAAATTTTAAATACCAATTGTTTGATTTTGGCTATAACCATTAGTATCTTCCTCTTTAACATATTAAAGCACTCAAATGACGGATGGAAACAAATCAATCAAACGTACGAGTGTTTTATAATGAGGATTTCATGTTATATCTCGATGTCGTTTAAAAGAAAGTTTGTTGTTTATAAGAAACTTAAACCACATTCATCAACTTGGTTAACTTTTTATTGAAGGTTCTAACACCTAAATGTTTTCTTGCAACTATTACAACCACTAACTGTAGTTGTTTTTCAAAATAATATGATGAGTTATTTTCTTTTAAAATCTTTCTTTTTTAAACTACTAAATTAACTATGCATATTGTGTTTGTTGCACCATAACCTTACCCTCTTAGCAGTTTCAAACTTGATTCATATTTAACAAAAAAAAAACTTTCAACGGAAGAATAAAGGGATAAAGAAGATGTCTTTATGGTTGTTTTAAATGATCTGAACCCGAACATGTGAATGAAAAATCTGAAATTCTGAACCCGAATTATTCTAAAAATTGGATATACGAAATGTCAGGGCATCCGTATTTTCGGATTCGGATAGTAATTTGAAAAAAAAATCAGATATTTTGGATATCTGAAATCTTTATTTACTTATAAAAAATATTTATTAGTTGTACACTTATACTTAATTACTTATTACTATTAGCTATTTACTATTTAGCCATTTAGGTATCGATCAATTTCTTTTATCTATGTCTTGTCTCCCACTCTCCTCCCGAACAACCAAAACTTATCAATTTAAACACTCACAGCGTTTGTCGATTGTAGTTTTGAAAGACAATTTAAGGTCAAATACCGAGTGAAGAGAATGATACTTGAACAAGTAATAACATCGATCTCTTAATTATACTGCTCATTCAATTTCAGTGCATAATTACTTGGTTGTTTTGAACATGAATTGATGAAACTCCCGAAATTCCAGCAAATGAATATCCGTATCGGTATCAGAATCTGTATCCGAATTTTCGGATATGGATACAGATTCGAATATTGAAATCGACTATTCAAAATTTATAAATATCCGATTTTAAACACCCCTAAATGTATCCATCTTATAAACAAAACCAACGTATCTATCCTTAACAAGTCCATGTGCATCAATATATCACAAAAAGAATGTCATATGTTCCTTTTTTTTACACACCATAAACTAGTCAACTAAAGTTTCTTTAAAAAAGGAATCCAGAACTTCCTCCATTGAGCAACATCTTTTTGAATACTCAGAGATATATTTACCTGAAATTTTTGATAATTTACAAGAGTTCCTCATTATAACGTAGGATTAAGTCCATTTTTTCTAAGAAATTTCCTTTGTAGTTATACGTTTGGCACTCAAGCATGACCACAGAAATAGTAATGCATGTTTCAAACAAAGTCTACAAGCATAAATTCATCTTTTAGTTTAATTCGATTTGCTTTCTTTATACTACAATCTTATGAAGAGTCATGACAAAAGACTCATTTGATTAAATGGATCTTACATTTTTAATGCTTTATTTTTAAAACTACTAATGTCACTAAATATGAATCGAAAATCACTTCATTTTATTCTAACTATTAAATCATTCCTTTACAAATACATTACGTCTACCTTGGTTCCCAACAAAATCTACATATTAGTAACAACACAAGCAAAATACTTTATATACTTTCACCCAACTCTAACCAATTACAGCATCGATCAAACCAAGTCAGGATGAAACGTCGCCCTTTGTATGATGAGGTAGTTGGCAAGGTTCGTTAACCCAATACTATCTCTTTATTGCATCTTTTTGTTAGGGTGATAATCCATATTGTTATGTTGGAGGGATCTCAATGAATATTATCCAAATCAACTAATTTAAACACCGTAGGATTAAAGATATTCACATTTCACGTGAAGATTTTCTACCAATATCATGACTTAGAAGATGATACTTTTTTTACAAGAGTCTTTCCATAGTACCTAATAAAAAAATTAACTTATTTTATTCCAAATAATAAAAGATACCGTAGAAATACTAATTGACATCAAATCGCAAATACACAAGATACTTTATAACATTAAAAATTAAAATAGATACCCGTAATCACAAGTAAATTCATAAATGTGTGTTTTTATACCAACATAAGAAAGGTGCAGAGCTTAGACTTGTATGGATTCATTAATAAAATCCCCTCAATTTGCTTGCGAGTGCTCAAGGTGGTAGTTTGCTAGTATAAATAAGGTTATATGCTTAGCTCAATAGGGGAAGAATCATGAGAAAACTCTTTGTTCGTAAGAAAACGCGAGAAAACCCGACCCAAACGAACTCTGAATGAACTCATTTTGACAGCGTTGGAACCCGCTCGGCGTTTAGATTTTTGGAGGTAGGGGGGAGGGGGGTTAGGTTTTTGGAGGGTGGGGTTTTAGGTTTTTGAGAGTGGGGTTTAGCTTTTATGGTTTAGATTTTAGGGTTTAGATTTTAGGGTTTAGCTTTAGGTTTTAGATCGAGTTTGACGAGGGTTTTAGGTTTTTGAGAGTGGGGTTTAGCTTTTAGGGTTTAGATTTTAGGGTTTAGATTTTAGGGTTTAGCTTTTAAGGTTTAGATTTTAGGGTTTAGCTATAGGTTTTAGATCGAGTTTGACGAGACTGTTCTAACCCTGTTGGAATGAGTTCAGTCGTAGTTCGTTTGAGTCGGTTTTCGAGAGTTTTCTCACAAAAAGTAGTTTTCTCATGAACTAAACCCTAGTTCAACATGTAACAAACTAGTTCTAGACCATAAGTGTTATAAATGTATGTTAGGAAGTGCGTAAGTTTGTAAGCTAAAGGTTAAATAGAAAGCCATACCTCATTTACAAGGATTTGCTTTCTTAAGGTTAGTTTAGGGGCTTTATCTCACACGTGAAAAACTTGCTTTCCATTTGACATCATGGAACATGGATGGTGTGCTTCATGTCATGATTTTTGGCACATATCAATGTTTCTTGGTTGGAGAACTCAATGCGCACGTGTTAATCAGAAAGATTTAAATGTAATCGAGAAAAATTGTTAGGGTGGAGGGAGTGGTACCCATGAAACCCATCTCATTTTATCCAAATAAATTTTCTCATGTCATTTTTACCCTCTTGAACCCTCTCCAACCTTAAAGAGAGGGTGTGGTACCCATTAAGCCCTTGAATTATTTATTATTTATTTAAATATCCAAACCTCCACAAATGGTCCCCACAACAGCTACAAACTGAACGGGTTTGAACGAGTATTAATACCCATATGGAAAAGCCTTTGCACAATCCTCACCACTTGAGGCGGTGTTACCCGTGGAACCCTCCCAACCCGTGCCTCTACTCCGTCCACCCTTAGTATTGTGCACCTTAACTTTGTAGGTTCATTATTTTACATGATTACAGAAGAATATCATCCTAATTTGTAATTTAGTGAGTTTGAATTATATTATGTGTGAGGAAGTTTAAATAACTTACTAAAGTTGCTTCTCGGGCTGGCTATGTAGGTCATTCAGACACAACAGCGACTGTGTGTATTGGTGACATTTTTATATACACGAGAAGTGACTAAGATCACGCTCAACATTTATGCAAAGCGTTGGATATCTTAAAAATGGAAACGATTGTATCCTAGTTCTCTAATTGTCAGTTTTGGTTTATGAAGTCCGGATTTTCGACACATTGTGGTTGTGATGGTGTAAAAGTTTGTAACCAAGAAAAAAAGAACAATTTGCATTAGGTGCTTCTTTTGGATGAAAAATATATGAAGTTCTTTTTAATAGAAAACAAGACATGGCGTTCAAGCCTTAAAAATGTTATGTGAAATGCTAGTATTGTCTTTTGCTTAAAGGAAGTAAAGTCTTGTTAGTTTATAGTGATGTGTCAAAGATACGTTCGTGTTCCTTGATGATGTAACTTAGCAAGTCAATTGTTCATGCCAATCTTCAATTTAAATACACTCACAAGAATGACATGATACATGATTACAAATTTTGGTGTCATCTAAGTTCGCCAAATTTAAACCGATTAGGTAGGCCTGTTAAACAGGTTATGTTCACAGATTAAACCCAATCTTGAAAATCATACCAAACACATGAACATAAATATGACACATGTATTCGTGGGTTGGAACGAACCCGTCCCGTTTAACCCGAGTATTTATACTTTAAAATTAAAAGTTCACATATAATTTATTTAAAAAAATCCTCAAAATGTCCTTATTACTTTTCTTGTCCCCAAATTTGTTCCGTTGACTCTTTTTTTTTCCCGAGAATGTCCCTTCAACACCGTCGTCCGACGGTGTTTGAAAATAATCCGATGGCATTTGGTATTTTAAAAATTCGACGGTGTTTGAAAAAATATGACGGTATTTGGTGTTTGAAAAAAATCTAAAAGTGTGGATTTTTTTTTACCTCAACAATTTTGTAAAAAATAAAATGAAAGAAAATCTTTTTTGAAAAAAAATTAATGATTTTATATAAATACAATAAGATCCTACCTCAACCATTTTGTAAAAAAAATATTGTTGGATTTGCCGGTATTTATAAACATGCCGACGATTTGCACACATACGGGTTATAGTTGGTTGAGAACAACATCGGACGACCATGTTATTCAATCGGTTCCGTCGGTATATGAGGGGACATTTTCATAAGAGATTAGTAAAAAAACAGATTATGAGACGAGAAAAATAACAATGACATTTTGAAGGTTTTCCAGAACTTGTATAGTTTTTTTAAAAATCAGATCCAAACTATGTCATTTTATAATTTATGGCATAAAAACTACTCAAATAGTTTACTTTATTATATAAAATACATTTTAAAATATATATAAATAAATAAATTAAATGGGTCGACATGTAAATCAGTCGGAGCTAAACGTGTTCTATACCTGTTTTTGAATTTCAAATTTCATATAAAAATAATATTTGTGTTCACTTATGACGTCATTGTGATAAGTGAGTAATACTTTCATAAAACACAATAAATACCTCTCTCTCAACATCCAAGCATTTTCCGTATATTATATAAACTCTCTCATCATCACCCTCCACCTTTCTTCCATATCCCGATCGCTTACCAAAATCCTCCCTTTTCTCTATCCAAATTATCTCCATCATTAAAAAAAATCCCATTTTTCATGATAAATTTGAACTGATGCCGGCATTAGAACACGCCGGCGATGAATCGACAACTCCGGCGGAGAAACCCCTGTTCGGAAAATACGAGGTCGGCCGGCTACTTGGCTACGGCGCCTTCGCTAAGGTCTACCACGCACGTGACGTGCACACGGAACGAAGCGTTGCGATTAAAGCCATCAACAAACAGAGGATTATTAAGGGAGGGCTCACGGCAAACGTTAAGCGTGAGATCTCTATCATGCGCCGGTTGCGCCATCCTAATATCGTGCGCCTTCTAGAAGTTCTGGCTAACAAGAAGAAGATATTTTTTGTTTTGGAATTCGCTAAAGGCGGAGAGTTATTTGCTAAAGTTGCGAAATCACGATTCAGTGAAGATCTCAGCCGTAGATATTTTCAACAGTTGATCTCCGCCGTCGGTTACTGCCACTCCCGCGGCGTCTTCCACCGCGATCTGAAACCGGAAAACCTGCTTTTGGATGAAAATTGGAACCTGAAGGTCACCGATTTCGGATTATCAGCTCTGACGGAGCAGATTCGGCCGGACGGACTCCTCCACACGCTGTGCGGAACGCCGTCGTATGTCGCGCCGGAGGTTTTGTTAAAAAAAGGATACGACGGTGCGAAGGTGGATATCTGGTCATGCGGTATCATTCTATTCGTTCTCAACGCCGGTTACCTTCCGTTCAACGATCCGAATCTGATGGTGCTGTATAAGAAAATTTGCTCCGGCGAGTTTCGAGTTCCGCGGTGGACGTCGCCGGATCTGAAAAAGCTTTTATCGCGTCTTCTCGATACGAATCCGCAGACGAGAATCACCGTCGAAGAAATCATCAACGATCCGTGGTTTAAAATCGGTTACAAGGAGGTTAAATTTCATCACGATTACCTCGAATTGAAAGCCGACGACGAAGACGACGACTATTATTCCAATTCCGACTCCGATTCCGTTTCCGATTCCGGTTCCGCCGGAACGGTTTCCGGCGGCGATAATTTGAAGGTGATGAACGCTTTCGATATAATCTCCTTCTCCGCCGGCTACAAGCTCTCCGGCTTGTTCGATGACGGCGAGTACGGCGAGAGGTTTCTGTCTACGGCTGCACCGGAGAAGATAATCGAGACGGTGGTTGCGGTGGCGGAGGGGGAGGGTTTGACGGTGGTTATAAAAAGGGAATGGTGTGTAAAAGTTGTTGGAGGGTACAATTGTAATTTCGTAATGACGGTAGAGTTAAAAAGATTGACGGAACAACTGGTGGTAGTGGAGGTTAGGACGAAAGAAAGTGAAGTGGGGTCCAGTAATCGTATATGGAAAGATAAAATCAGACCGGGTTTAAGTAACTTAATATATAAAACCGGACCGGCCGGTTGTTGTTGAGTCATATGCAATTATTGGCATTTGCTTAATTGCTTCTTCTTGGAACCTTCCTACGCCATGTTGTTTTGTCAATGTACAAAATTCAAATTTTTTATTCAAAAGCGTATAATAGTTTCCTGCAAATATATATATTTTTATATTTATGATTTGAATATATTTATAATAAATCATTTATGTGATTCCAATGAAAAAAAGGGGAATATTCTAACTATTTCTTTAGTTTGATACTCAATGAAGGGTGCATAAGTAGTCACAAGGTTCTTTCAACCTTTTGTTTTGGCTAGGTGCTATTTTATGTACAAAAGTTAGATTTAGATATTCTCTCACGTCATTTCCATTGTAGGTTTTGTCTTCAAAACAAAAATTTTCCGTCATTTCATGGGCAATGTTTATATGATTGATTTGTGGCATAAAACACTTGGGGCTGTTTGGCGAGTAGGGTGTGCAAAAAAACCGAAATCCGAATCGTATCCGTAATCGAAAAACCCGAACCGAATTGTGAATTCGGTAACAGATATACCTTTTTTTTTAATTCGGTTTATTCGGTTTGTTTGGTTAGACATATTTCTAATTCGGTTCGGTTTATTCGGTTGAATTCGATTTACTTGGTTTATTCGGATATACTTTTCTTTTGAAATCGGATTATCCGGTTGAATTCGGTTCGGTTAGAAAAGTTTCCAATTCGGTTCGGTTCGGTTAACGGATAAGGGTTACAAAAATCAAAACCGAACAAACCGAATCGAATAAATCGAACAAACCGTTAACCGAACCGATGAACACCCCTATTGGCAAGTGATGAACCATTAACTCATTAAGTGTTGAATCATTAAGAGGTCTGAATGGTTAATCATTGTTTTTTAGCTAAACGATTAAGAGGCTTGCTGAACCATTAACATGTGGGCTTTTAGCGAAACAAAAACCCTTACCTTTGACCGATTCAGAGATAGCGTCTTAATGAAATCATTAAAAGGCTATTAAACAACCCTTCACATAAGTTAAAAGGAGATGTCTATTTTGTCATAGAACAATGTTTTAATATCTGTTATGACTAATGTTAATCTGAGGGACTGTTTTAACAGTTTGGAAGGGAATCAAAACATATGTTATTTGTAAAAGATGTTTTGTTTTAGAAAAGAGAAATAGTTGATTTGGTTTTTTGTGGTCATCTGAAGGCTACGACGCTTGTTGGGAGTTCCTACTTTTCTATATTCATCGATGACCATTTCAAGAAGGTAAGAGTTTATTCCTTGAATAGAAATGATTAAATACAAAGTGTGTTTAAGCACTTTCATGCTTTAGTTGTAACAATCTAGGGAAAAGTTAGTGTGTATTTGGATAAACAATGTTGGTTATTAGGTTGTAAATAATGTTTAGACTCGTATAATGTATGATGAGCCCTAGGGTTCGGTTTCTTTTAGGTTTATCTCCTATATATATACCCTACCCTTGTATATTCCTTTTTAAGACATCAAATAAACATTCAATCTCCCGGTTACATGGTATTAAGGACAACCCTTTGCGAGTAATGTATTCCAATTTATACGTACAATTTAAACACATTTTCCTATATTTTGTTCTGTTTTATTTCAAATCTGATAAAGATAGATACCTAATAGCGTTTATCTTGGATTTGCAGGTTTTGATGCGGATTATAAAGATTGGAGACTGCTTGTGACGATAACTAAAAAGTCAATGAGGGAGCAGGAAAAAAAGTCACAGTCCGTATGCTCGTTTTTGCTATTTAAGAAAACTTTAATTTTGGGTTTCATGTTACATGTCATGTTTAGGGTGATTTGATGATGAAAAATGGTTGAATATGTATAGATAAAGGATAAAATAAGTAGTTTTGCTAGCTAGAACTTTTGGTCATATGAAATTTCATGCTTGATTTTATTTATGGTAACTTTAATTTTTTGGTTTTTGCTAGAAAATGTTATGATGTGATTTGTTTGGTGAAAATAATACATAAACACTAGATATAGATATTGTATGTTTTTTTTATGTAAAATCACTTGTCCATGATGCTTTTAGGCTCGTTTTCTATTTTTAAAAACTTTATTTCTTGACATGTATGAAAACTTGATGATTGGGTACATGTAAAGTATGAAACTTGTATAGTGAACATTGTGAAGAACGATTGACGGAAATGATGGGTTAAAATGCATATGTGTGAGTTCTAGAGCCCGATTTCTAAATAAGGAAACTTTATTTTTCCAAAAGTTGTGTATGCAAGTTTTTCCAAAAGATATCAAGCACGAGAGAAAGTCTCAAAGAAATAAAGTCAAAATATGGGAAATTTAAGTCTTCGCGGTACGCAAAGACTCATAGCCAAACCTTCGAAGTACGCGAAGAAGTTCAATCCGTCACATGACTATTTTGTTTCTCGCGCTACGCGAGAAACCCAGACCATTGCCTCGCGATACACAAGGGCCCTAATTTTCGAGGAAAAACCCTAGTTTGATATTTAATCAATTTGAATACCATTATATGGGAGAGTTCGACATACAACCATTTGAGGGGTTTTCTCTGGGCGATTTCTAGAGGTTGGAAGCCAATTGGAGTGCAAAGTTAGAAACTTTGGATCCGGGTTCGTTAGTATTAACTTAATCGTTTTCCAAGTTTTCATCTTTTGTCTTTAGTTGTTTGTGTTGAACCATGTTCTTGTTTAATACTTCTGTTTTGGATGTTTTAATCATGAATCTAGGCTAAAACCTTGATACTACCTAGGTCATTAGATGAATATTTGTTAGAGTTACGATTTTTATCGGTTTTTGGATTCAATGTTTGGATTAATGGTTTTGTAGGCAATACTATGTTAATGGATATGATGAATATGCATGCTTAGATCTTATGTGTAATTGATTATAAGTTTCGTATGTTTTTTGTGGATGTCTTACAGTTTGAATAGGGTATCTAGATCATAGACTGTGAGTTTGTGGTTGTTTGTATGGCTTGCTAGACATAGTAGCCATAAGAGTTGTAGTTGAGAGTTCAATAGATCTGAGCGTTCATCTTATCTCAATACCCGAAAAGTGAGAGATAATCGGTTAGTCTTCGATATTAGGATCCTGAGTGAAATATGTCTGAGAGGAAGTTTCCCTTAGTTGTCTTTTGTATTTGTTTCTATTCCGAGTTGTAATTGTTATCCCGAGATTACCCCGTGCATCCTCAATGTATTGTGGACAGTGAGACTGAGAGGTGATCTGTCTTTTGGGTACATTATCATTGTTGGAGAGGCTGAAAGGTAATCCGACTATCTGGTGAGTTTAGTACATCTTTAGGTTTCTTAGTTGGTGACACCCTGAGGGTGATTAGGGATCCACTATGTTGTCTAGAGTTGTTATCCATAGAAACCTAGATCCATCATAGTTTCCATAATCGGTAGAAGTTGAGCATTACAAGTATGATTCTGACCTAGGTTGTGTTCTTCCCATCTCTGATTATTTCCTTCGACTTCGTCTTGATAGTTAGAGTCGAACTTTATTCCTACATTATTTAGTAAATCAGTAGAGTAGAAAACCCCCAAATAAATCATTAATAGTCTGATTCAGAGTCTAGTATAAATATAGTAATGTCTCTAGGGTTCGATAATCCGTTTTACCATTAAGTTGTGCTACATTCGATAGGTACCCTTGCATGTCAATGCAGTTTAGTTCATAAGTACTCCATTTATTACTTAGGAGTCTAGGATAGGTTTAGTTAATATTTTAATAGACCGTCTGGACGGCATCAATAACACTTAACTAAGTGAATTGTATGATAATATGTGTTATTAGTTCATGAACTTGACAATTTGACATGGTCTTACTATAATAGGAAACTCGAATTATTTGAAACCCGCATGTTTGTCTATCTTTAACAACAAAACATTGGAATCTTTTATATGTGTTATAACATGCCTAATTTCATGTGTGAATGTTAACTTTGCATAGTTGCCATGTTTAGGACTCAAAACTTGACTTTCCAATTAAGGAAACTTTAATGTATCAAAAGTTGTGTTTCATGTTCTAAATTCCAATTAAATGTTCTAATGTGTTTATTAGAACACTAATCGGCTATTTGAAAGAAGGTTTGAATTCTATATTAGGATTTGAACGTTTTAATTCCATAACGTGTCACCAACGGGTTGTCGAGTCAAAACATCTTTGAAACATCATTGTCACTTTTCAAACAACTTATTTGGATGCAAAGAGTTTCATAGTCAAATATTTATAATACTTAGACCTTAAAGTCCTAAATGTTTCCTAGTGTACGAGTAGGTCGTCTCATTTAGGCGGATTTGCTAAGACTTTTTACATCGTTTTACCGCTTTATCAGGCGAGTTCTCACAACCCCGTTCTACTCATTTTCCTTTTGGGGTGAGATACATGTTCAAGTATTACATTTTTCAATAGTCATATTTTCCATTCTTACACAGTTACATTAATTATATAAGTTTTACTGGTGTGTACAAAGTCCTCTCATAGTCAACCGTTAATTTGTCCATAGCGAGGTGATCATGAACAGTACAGTTGGGTTTAACAACCCATACCTAGGTTAGTAGCGCTAACTTCGACAGGTCGAACGGGTACATTTTTTACCTAATCGATTCATGTGCAAGGCACAAAGAGGCAAACCACATCCTTTTCCTTTTTCAGTGGCTACAATTGAGCGTCGGTTGATAGACTTATGATAATTTTTTTTGTCTGATCAACAATGATTAGTGTACATATGTTTCCAATACATTTTACAAATATGATTTCGATTACATTTAACCTGTGAACTCACCAACATTATGTGGACCCATTTTAGAATGTTTATCTCAAGTCGTTGGTTGCTTAAGATATATGGCTTGGATGCACCCACATGAATCACACACTATTCATGCATGGGCATCCTATTTTGATAAACAATATTTCATCATTTTTTATTCCAAAACATTATAAACTTTTAAACACTGCTTTCACACATTTACTTTGAACTATGTTAAACTTTATTTTGGGCTCGTTCAAGCCATGTTTAAAACATGTATTTTGAAAACCATTTAGTGGTCGTTCAAAGTAAATAAGTGGTAAAGATCCTCTCGGGTCACGCCCCACGGGTATAGCCCGAAGTGGAATTTGGGGATGTGACACTTGCATTCCTTGAATGTATTGAGATAGTGAGACTGAAAGGTAATTTGTCTTTTGGGTACTTTAGTATTGTTGGAGAGACTGAAAGGTGATCCAACCAACCAGTGAGTATAACACTCCCCTTAGGGTTTCCTTCTGGTCACACCTGGAGAATGATAAGGGATCCACTAGGTTGTCTGAGGGTGTCCTATTCTAATATCATGGTTCCACCATAGTTTCCTTAACCGAGAGAAATCCAAGATTCACAAGTAGGATTTTTAACCTGTGTAGTGCTTTCCCTAATTAGGTATAGTCTAGAGTATCTAGGTTAGGTTAAATTAGGTATTTTTTATAGACCATTCCAAACACATCAGTATCACAAAACCAAAGATTAAGGCAATCAACTTTTCAAATCTGCCTCAAATCATCCAAATGAAACAGAATGTAGTACAACTCGATGGTCTGATTGATGAAGACCCTAATGCCCATATTGTATTTCCTTGAAATATGCGATACATTCAAAATAAATGAAGTAACAGAAGAAGCCATCAAACTACGTTTATTCCCATTCTCTTTACGTGGAAAGCTAAGACTTGGCGGAGTTCACTACCCGCCGATTCAGTCAGCTCGTGGGTAGATATGGGCGAGAAGTTTCTATTCAGATATTTTCCACCATCCAAGACTGCTCGGTTAGGGAATGACATTCATGCATACATGCAAGACGAGAAATAGACTCTTAATGAGGCATGGGAAAGATTTAAGGAGCTACCAAGAAGATGTCTATATTACGGATGCAAATCCAAATCTTCTATAATGGTTTATACCCTCAAACAAGATAGAGTGTGGATACTACAGCTAAAGGAACATTCTACAAATAAACTCCAATTAACTTATACAACAAGCTAGAGGAATTATCTGTAAATGATTATCAATGGCCTACAACCAGGGCAAAAGTGCAGACACGAAAACAAAGAGTTCACCAGGTTGACGCATACACATCTTTAGCTGCCAAGGTTGATGCGATTGCAAACAAAGTCGGCCACCTGAAGGTGGATTCAAGAAAAACAAGTTGCAATACGTGTGGAGGGATCCATAACCCTTATTAATGTCATGTTGGAGGACAATACCCTTCTCAAGAGGAAGTAGAATTCATTGGTAATAAAAGCCATGGGAACGTGGTGATTTTTTGTGAAAAACTCAATACTTGAAAAAATTCTCGAAAAAAGAAATTTTCTGACATGGCCATGTGAGCCAATGTTGCTGAGAACACTAAAGGATGAGCTGATCAGTTGGTCCACATGGGCTTGTCGCTTTCGTACATGGCCATGTGCAGACGCAGATGCCTCTTTTTAACCCCAATTCTCTCTCATTGTTGGGGGAATCCAACTTTTTACATCAAACCCTAGTTCTCCCAACCCATTTAGGTGATTTTGGGCAGATCTTGCAAGATTGAAGGCCAAGATTGAAGATCTAACACTTTCAAGGAAGATTTAACCTCACACAACCCACCTTTGCTCATTGTCTTGGTTTGATTACTAGATCTACTATGTTTTCATCCATGTTCTTGAGTTTGGTTGTGGATTTTGCATGGCTTATGGGCTAAACATCTTGATTCACTTAGATTAGATGAAACTTAGCTAACTTTGATGATGTGTATTTGATTTTTGATGAGTTTATGTTGATGACTTTAACATGTTCTTGAATCTTCTTGAATGATTATGTGTGTTTGTTTGATTTGAGTATATATTCTATCTCGTGCGTATCTTGACCATATCATGTTGGAAACCCGTATGTGTTAAGGTATTTATTCATGAATACATGTATGTGTATGTATTTATGGCATTTGACTAGGAATGGTGGATGGGGATTAGAATATATATGATTGTTGTTCAAATGTGCATCCTTGTGTATATGCTTGGAAAGGCCATTACACTCGTTGTGAATTCATCATGTCATTGTGTATGTGTTATTATAATTTGCTAGCATGAATTTGTAGTTCATATATTCGTGATTTGATATTCACAAGTTGAAGAACTTCTTGATTATGTTTTCATTATGTGATTCGAGGTGGTTAATATGTGTTTATCGTATTAACTTTCCAAAGAGTTATGGGACTAAGAGTCTTTAGTGGGATATTAGTTCATCTTTATATTCAACATAATGCTATCATTGGGTTTGCATAGAATGATTTTAGGTGGCTACTGTGTTAACATTGCTTTAACTTTTCGAAGAGTCATATGATTAGATAACCCTGACGGGAGTCTATTCTATTTCCGTATTGCACGTGTATAAAATGATCTCATCATGAATCTGTATATGTTGTTATTGTTTGGCTAAGTGGATTCGAAGTCTAAATGAATATCATCTCTTGCTTGTTTATCTGCCCCGCCTTCTATCTATCTTTTATGTTTATTTAGTTTAAAAACACAAAAATATCAAATCTTCTATTGTGATCGGCTAGACAGTGACAAAGGTTTATTATCGGGAGCTATCGTGTCCGCGGATCGATACTCGGTTCTTGCCTAAAGCTATACCACTTATACGATAGGTGCACTTGCCTATTATGTGTGTAGTTAGTCCTAAGGTGACAATCGTTTCTTTATTTAAAACACAGTTGTGTGAAAAATCTTTATTAAAATTTATATACAATGTACACACATCAAGTTTTTTGCACCGTTGCCGGGGACATGGTAATTCTGAGAAAAGATTCGAGTCATTGCTTTAGCCATTTTGTATATATTTGCCATTTTTTTGTTTTTTTAGTTCTAATTTTTGTATCCTATATTTATCAGATACCTGTGGTCGTTTTGCTTGAGTGTTCTTTGCAGTGATTTTCATGGATCGCGACTATGTGAGTTACAGTGGAGGATACCAGTTTGATGATGGAGGTTACCATGAGGAGGTTTGGTGCGAGATCTGTGGAGAACCCCACTACACACCGGGTTGTTATCATTTCTAGGGGTATCGATCAGATTTTTATGAAGAACCATACTCCTACTCACAACCATTCGAGAATCCCATCATGCCACCATCCCAAACTGAGCCCCGTCCGTCATTATATGAGTTGCTGCAACGAGGAATCGATATGTTTTCACAGCCTACCACCGGTTGTGACCATGATGTGGTTGAGCAACAAGAAGTTTATCTTAGTGAATCCGAGGAACTGCTCCGTAGAGTAGAGGCATAAGGCATTGTGATCAATGAGCTTTGTGCCAACTTTCTACGAGAAAGTTCATCTTGCAACACATATCTGAATATTGAATTGGAGCATGAGAATGGAAGTGAAGCCCATTCGGTTCCATCATTTGATGTGTTTGAGTAAGAATCTGAAGCGGAGACGATAATGGATGAAACACAAGTCCCACCTTCAGTTCAGAGTGGATGCGAGTATGATGTGTCACACCCCAACCGACGGCGGATTATATGTCGGGGCGGACGCGGTTGTTCAATAGCACAAGGTTGACTATTAAAGTTTCAATATTTCATTAATAAATAGATTCAAAGGTTCAATACAAAGGAAATAACAAGTATACAACATTTATTTAATAAGTAGTCTAGGTCCAAAGCGTCCTATGTGATCACAAACAAGTCTCATGATGTAGAACCTGAAACATGTGAAAGAATCTGTCAACTTCAAAATAGTTGGTGAGATACAAAGGTTTTGACATAGTTTAAGAAGTATTTGAGAAGAATTACAATTCACTATGATATATGCATTCTATAATGTAAGTATGAGAAACAAGTATCTTAAACATTGTGCACTTCAACCCTTCAACCAAGTTTAGGCATAACCCGCAGGTGACCCTTATAAGTCTCAAGTTTAAAGTTTAATTCAGTAACAATCACCAAGGGCTCCCCCCCCCCGAAGGGGTCAATCAATCAAGGTGGATTGGTCAAATACAATAGATCTATCATTGTTACTATAGGCTTGATCAAAGTTAATGAATGTGCTAGTTTTAAGTTTAATCTAAGCATACAAGTCTCAAGTTTAACATAAGAATAAACATCTAGACATAGTTGTACAAGAATTGTATAAGTTTAAAGTTTTTGAACATGTTTCACCCCGAAAGTATAGAAAGGAAAAAAGGGCTAAGTATACTCACTTGGATTGATGAAGAGTATCCGATAAGAGTAAGTTTGCAAGACTTTGAGGGAGAATATCCTCGCAATAAGCCTAAGAATATAAGTCTAAAGTTTCAAGTTTATTTCTATAAGTCTAAGACAAGGGATCTAGGATTTCAAGATGCGACTTGGGTTCCAAACAGGAGATGGGAACATTTGGGTTTGTGAAGTTTAGATTGAAGTTTTAAATACAAGGTTTGGATATCAAGTTTAATAAGTTGTAGTTTAAAGTAATTATTTAAGATAAGAATCAATGTTAATAATTATTTTAAGGGTAAAATAATTATTAAACACATAGTATTTAAAGACTAAATAGTGATTTAAGATTAATAGAATTTATTTAAAGTGTACATAGTCATTAAGGATAAATAGTTATTTATATGAATAAACCATATGAATTGTTAAAGTTTCAAGTATTAAATATTTTTTTTTTCAAATTAATATGATAATAAATACCAAGCACCTATAAGATTGAAAAATAGAGTTACTTATAAAGTTTACATTATAAGTTTATAAGTGTCTTAAATAAAGCTTCTTAAAATGAAGTTTAGTAAGTATTTAAAGTTTCCATGTAGCTTTTATAAGTTTTAAACCATTTAGAAGCAAGATGAAGTATAAACATCTTCCTTGTTTTTAACTAAATAAATGAATGGGTCTTGATTTAGTTTTTAAATAAATTACAATGTTCATAAGTTTATGTTTCCTAAGTTGTATACAAATTTTATAAATTTTGTTTATAAAATTTATATAATTTATTTATTTGAGGTTTTAAAGTTTCAAACAGAAAAATAATTAAAATTTTATGTTAAATTAAAGTTTCAAGTTTTACAAATTATTTTTCTGTTTATTATATAAGTTTTATAGAGTCTTAAAAGTATATATATTTTTTTATAGTTTTTAAAACTAAATTGAAGTTTTAACTAATTATAGGTTTAATTTGATTTATTAAAATAACATGAAATATGAAAAGTGTAAATAAAAATCATAATTAGGTTTATGAAAATTAACAGATTTTATAAAAATTAGTAGCAATATTAAATCTGCTTGGAAAGTATAGAAAAAAAATAATATAGCAAAAATAGGGGCTGACCGGATCGAACCCGGCCCCCTGCCCAGGTTTCACTTACACACGCGCACACTAACCACCCGACTACAGGCCTCGTTAGTTTAATACCCGGAAAATTTAATTGATAAACTCCACTACCAAACGCCCCCAAATCCGTATGAGCCCTAGAATGATTCCGGCCAAATACGACCCGATGATCCCTCTGTATTTATCAATTGACAGAGGGCAAATGATCCTAGCATGAAAACGAAGTTAATAACCATTCGAATTACCTTAAACGATGCGGTAATGAGGGAGAATGGTTCTGGTCCAATCGGTGATTGCGAGTTCGATTCAGACAAATTGAGAGTTCGAGTAGATGTGGTGTGATGTCGCCAAGGCTAATGGGTTCGATTTTATAGCCGATTTTGGCATTCAATGCGTGAACGGTTGGGGAGGTTTCGGTTGAGTAATGGCGAATTTAATATTGCAACCACGCGAGGCTAAAGTTGAAATCGGGTATCGGAAAACCTCGGGCTAGGGTCGCATGCCGAAGGCGAAGCTCAAGGTGCAATGTATCTGGCCGGTATTGCGATTTCGGGTAAAAAGGAGTGGAAGTCGGGCGTTACAGGACTCGAACCCACGACCGGATTTCTGGTTTCGGAAGTTTAGTGGAATTGCAAAACAGGTCCTTGTAGTTTCCCAGATTTATCATTTTATGTTACAAGGTCTTTTAAGTTTAAAATAAGTTTCAGAAAATGACAGTTTGGTCCCTTGGCTTTATAAACGATTATATATGTTTTATTTTATAAAATTAAATAAGTTTTATCATTTTATAAGTTTATATAAAAAAAAGATTTCGAATATTTAAGTTTATAAGTTAAGTAAGTTTGTTAATTATAATTTTTTTATAAAATTATAAACTTATAAGGTTTTAATAATTTATTACACACATACATATTTTAAATAAGCCTCATATTTTTATACATCTCTAGTATAAATGTTTTTCTTAGATGCACATTGATTAAATAAATATTTATTATCTAAGAAAATAGGTCGAGAAAAATACTGGATATTACAGTCTCCCCTAATTTAGGAAATTTCGTCCCGAAATTAAAGTATGAGGTTCCTGTTTTCAAAGTTTAAGCTTCATAGTACGTGTAAAGATAATGAGAAAGATGCTTTACGTCCCTTAGTAAACTATGGGTTACGTTTAGAATTCTAAATGGGATGACAGAAATAAGATTACGCTCAAGTTTCTAAGTTTTCAAAGTCTAGGGTTACCAAGAGTTTCCCTACAAAGCATATGGTTTCATCGAAATATATGAAGATTCGTTTTCAGGAAATGTAATCGAGGGAATAACCACTGGATTTCCATTCAAGATTTAAAGTGAGATGCATCACTCAGGGTGAATTCGATGATAGCGTAATGATTTGAGTTTGTAGTCTAACACGTCTAAGGATTGCTACGGTACCTAAGTTCCGTGGCTATTTTTTATGATAAGTCTTAGATCATAGCACACGACAGAGTTTACTATGTCTTCCCATACGCTGATTTTCATACTTACGTGTGCACCCGCAAGCATTTAAATCGTCGCATAGTCCGCATAGGTCCTTCCGTTTGTGCGTGGATCAAGAAGGAGTACAAGATTTTGTTTAACACACGACTAAAGTTTCCACATAGGAGTGATCATTGATTAACGAGTCCCTTAGAGAGAAACATCATTCAATGATTAAAGAGAGAAGAATGTGACAAGATTTAGAGTTTTAAAGTTTTCTCGTGATTGAATAAGAATACCTCAATCATCGAGTAGTTTAAAGTCTTTACACTTTCCTCGTGTTTGATCAAGAATACATCAAACCTTGAGTAATTTAAAAGTCTTATACGTTCATCATGTTTGAACAAGCATACGTCAAACATGGAGTAGTTTAAAGTCTCATACGTTCATCATGTTTGAACAAGAATACGTCAAACATGGAGTAGTTTAAAATCTCATACGTTCATCATGTCTGAACAAGAATATGTCAAACATGGAGTAGTTTAAAGTCTCATACGTTCATCATGTTTGAACAAGAATACGTCAAACATGGAGTAGTTTAAAGTCTCATACGTTCATCATGTTTGAACAAGAATACGTCAAACATGGGGTAGCTCAAATTGTGTTTGAACAAGAATACGTCAAACATAGAATAGTTTAAATTGTGTTTGATCAAGAATGCGTCAGACATAGAATAGTTTAAATTGTGTTTGAACGAGAATACGTCAAACATAGAATAGTTTAAATTGTGTTTGAACAAGAATACGTCAAACATAGAATAGTTTAAATTATGTTTGAACAAGAATACATCAAACATACGATAGTTTAAATTGTGTTTGAACAAGAATACGTCAAACATAGAATAGTTTAAATTGTGTTTGAACAAGAATATGTCAAACATAGAATAGCTTAAAGTCTCTTAGTTTAGCTTCAGTGTATAGAAGTATACGATTACGTTTTGAGTATAAAGCGGTTATCTAAATACTCTAGTGTTTAAGAGAGGTATGGGACAGCGTTTGGAACAGGATTAACCGTTATACGCTTTCTCACAGAAGATTCGAGTTGTCCAGAAGATTAGTGGATCCCGATGTTTGGGTTTGAAGAGAAGACTAGGGAGGTATTCTGCTAAAGAGAGCAATGTCTCCCTTCATTTTAGTTTCTAGTATCAAGAATGAAATTTTCTCGTGTATTTGGAATGTACGTTTATCAAGTCTTATAGGGTTTAGTTGAGACGAACACAAAAAGTTTTCAAGACTAAGAATCCAAGTATGAGTTTGAAAGTAGGATAAGTCAGTTGATTTCAAGTTTCAATATTAAGCTTTACATGATCCTTTATTGATCATGTTTAGTTTTAAGAATACGGGTTTGAGTATTTGTATAAGTTTTTGCATGACTCAAAAGTCTCTGACCTTGTGTATACGAAGTTTAGTGTTTTAGTAACGTGCATTTAAGCTTTTAGTTCCCGTTGTGATTTATAGCAAATCTTTTACGTGACAAGAGTTGGATGGGGAAAGTCTTCTAGTATAGGGTAACGGGAAAAGTTTTGAAAATGATAATATGTTTACAAATGATTTATCTTGTTTTATAAAAGAATGCGTAGTTTTCTTTTATATAGTGTATAATTAAGATGTTCAAGAATAATGAGTTAAACAACGATGAGTAGTATAAGTAGGACTTACAAAGAGGTATGTATGGTTGTCAAACAAAAAGTTGGTCAAGTTTTGAAGTGTGAAGTTTATATAGTTGATTACGACAGCGGTTTGTAAGTCGTGTTGTTTTAAAAGGGTGCTTACAAATCAGAAGGTTTATTCAAGGTTTATTCTTCAAGTATACGTGTCACTTAGGGTTTTTATAGTTTAATGCCACGTTGTTAATTATCTCTAGTACTAACGTGAGCTACTCTTGACGGAAGTGTTTGGGTAAGAGGGTTTAAGTTTGTAATGATGAAAGAAGAGTCAAGTTAATAAGTGATAACAAAATGAAATTTCAAAATAACTCTCATTAAATGTTTCAAAATTTGGGACTTCTAGCCCTTACATAAGACAATTTAAACGGAAAATTAAAGTAAGTAAGTTGATTTAATATGTTCAAAAGGTTTTATAATACTGAGTTATCATAGTAATATTTTCAAAAATAGTTTTAACTGGAAGTTGATGGGCTAACGAAGAGAATTCCCGGAAGAAGGGGTGGGTCACGAGGACTCGCTTATGTACCCTATTTTCCTAGCCAGAATTTCCTCATGAGTCTACAACTTTTTAGTTATAGTCACCGATGTTTGGGTTTTATGGTACTATGTCGAGGTTCATTGTGGGCTTAGAGTCTTAGACGTGGAGCTTGTTTATTCTATAGTAGGCTTCTTCTTTTACGAGAAAACGATCAGGTTACTAATCCCCTTGTTAATGTACTTTAGGTTTAAAAGACGTTAAGTTTTGTTTACAAGAAACGGTGATGTGTAAGTTTTAAGGACGTATGAAGGTTTTGAGATATATAGAAGTGTAACAAAGTTGTGAGTGATAAAATGAAAACACAAGAGTTTCCCCTTTAGTGTCAAGTTTATAAAATAAAGCAGTTTGTAAAGGAACTTGTAGGGTAATACATGGTTTTAAATGTGCTAGTATTACAAGGATCATGAAGTTTAAGGGCGTATGAAAGTTTTGAGATGTATAAAAGTCTTGAGTTAGTTATCAAATGAAACTTGGTTAAGTGCTAAGGAGGTAAGGTAAAAATACAATGGTTACCTCTTAGGTGTCATATTTATAAAATAATGAAGTGGAAGAATTTGTAGGGTAATACATAGTTCTAAGGGTTGTATTACAACGATCATGAAGCTTATTCGGCAGTATTTGCATAAATATAAGTTTATGTATATAGTCTTTAAGTATAGTCTCGTAAGAATTTCTTCTTGAAGGTAAATCCTTCAGGTCATGACGAGTAAGCATGTTGTCATGCGACCATTCTTGAAGAGACGAAACATAAGAATCATAGAGTAAAGGTTACAGAGGAAAGTTTTTGAATCATGAATTTATGAAGTGTATAGTATTTGAGATGGTACTCATTTAGTGCATATCACTAAGTAAGTACTTTGACATGTCAAGAGAGATCTAAGCTCACTAATGTTTAGAGAAGTCATGCATTCCTATAAGTGGATACTCATCCCAAGAATTCCCAGGAAAGCATACGGGTCCAACGGTTGATTTGGATTTATACGAAATGCTTTCCTTGACAGAATTTCCCAGAATACAGGTATCCACCCTTCCGGTCCGCACAAGTTCTCACACATTATCTAGAACTTAAATATTCTTGACGAGAGTTTAGTGGTGGCTTGGACTTAAAGCCTAAGAACGTGTCCTCGATGTAGTAGCCTCTTGTAGTACGTAGGTAAGTAGAATCGTAGAATCTCCAAGCGTTCACGTATAAGATTTAAGAATAGAATGAAGAGAGAATTCCTAGTAAAGAACATGAGATAACTCATGTTTGGGTCTCCTAAGTTATAGTCTAGGTCATGTGTCTAATAACCTAATTCCCTATAACCAAGGCTCTGATACCAATCTGTCACACCCCAACCGACAGCGGATTATACGTCGGGGCGGACGCGGTTGTTCAATAGCACAAGGTTGACTATTAAAGTTTCAATATTTCATTAATAAATAGATTCAAAGGTTCAATACAAAGGAAATAACAAGTATACAACATTTATTTAATAAGTAGTCTAGGTCCAAAGCGTCCTATGTGATCACAAACAAGTCTCATGATGTAGAACCTGAAACATGTGAAAGAATCTGTCAACTTCAAAATAGTTGGTGAGATACAAAGGTTTTGACACAGTTTAAGAAGTATTTGAGAAGAATTACAATTCACTATGATATATGCATTCTATAATGTAAGTATGAGAAACAAGTATCTTAAACATTGTGCACTTCAACCCTCCAACCAAGTTTAGGCATAACCCGCAGGTGACCCTTATAAGTCTCAAGTTTAAAGTTTAATTCAGTAACAATCACCAAGGGCTCCCCCCCGAAGGGGTCAATCAATCAAGGTGGATTGGTTAAATGCAATAGATTTATCATTGTTACTATAGGCTTGATCAAAGTTAATGAATGTGCTAGTTTTAAGTTTAATCTAAGCATACAAGTCTCAAGTTTAACATAAGAATAAACATCTAGACATAGTTGTACAAGAATTGTATAAGTTTAAAGTTTTTGAATATGTTTCACCCCGAAAGTATAGAAAGGAAAAAAAGGCTAAGTATACTCACTTGGATTGATGAAGAGTATCCGATAAGAGTAAGTTTGCAAGACTTTGAGGGAGAATATCCTCGCAATAAGCCTAAGAATATAAGTCTAAAGTTTCAAGTTTATTTCTATAAGTCTAAGACAAGGGATCTAGGATTTCAAGATGCGACTAGGGTTCCAAACGGGAGATGGGAACATTTGGGTTTGTGAAGTTTAGATTGAAGTTTTAAATACAAGGTTTGGATATCAAGTTTAATAAGTTGTAGTTTAAAGTAATTATTTAAGGTAAGAATCAATGTTAATAATTATTTTAAGGGTAAAATAATTATTAAACACATAGTATTTAAAGACTAAATAGTGATTTAAGATTAATAGAATTTATTTAAAGTGTACATAGTCATTAAGGATAAATAGTTATTTATATGAATAAACCATATGAATTGTTAAAGTTTCAAGTATTAAACTTTTTTTTTTCAAATTAATATGATAATAAATACCAAGCACCTATAAGATTGAAAAATAGAGTTACTTATAAAGTTTACATTATAAGTTTATAAGTGTCTTAAATAAAGCTTCTTAAAATGAAGTTTAGTAAGTATTTAAAGTTTCCATGTAGCTTTTATAAGTTTTAAACCATTTAGAAGCAAGATGAAGTATAACATCTTCCTTGTTTTTAACTAAATAAATGAATGGGTCTTGATTTAGTTTTTAAATAAATTACAATGTTCATAAGTTTATGTTTCCTAAGTTGTATACAAATTTTATAAATTTTGTTTATAAAATTTATATAATTTATTTATTTGAGGTTTTAAAGTTTCAAACAGAAAAATAATTAAAGTTTTATGTTAAATTAAAGTTTCAAGTTTTACAAATTATTTTTCTGTTTATTATATAAGTTTTATAGAGTCTTAAAAGTATATATATATATATATTTTTATAGTTTTTAAAACTAAATTGAAGTTTTAACTAATTATAGGTTTAATTTGATTTATTAAAATAACATGAAATATGAAAAGTGTAAATAAAAATCATAATTAGGTTTATGAAAATTTAACAGATTTTATAAAAATTAGTAGCAATATTAAATCTGCTTGGAAAGTATAGAAAAAAAATAATATAGCAAAAATAGGGGCTGACCGGATCGAAGCCGGCCCCCTGCTCAGGTTTCACTTACACTCGCGCACACTAACCACCCGACTACGGGCCTCGTTAGTTTAATACCCGGAAAATTTAATTGATAAACACCACTACCAAACGCCCCCAAATCCCTATGAGCCCTAGAATGATTCCGGCCAAATACGACCAGATGATCCCTCTGTCTTTATCAATTGACAGAGGGCAAATGATCCTAGCATGAAAACAAAGTTAATAACCATTCGAATTACCTTAAACGATGCGGTAATGAGGGAGAATGGTTCTGGTTTTGAAGTCGGCCGACGTAGACTCCAATCGGTGATTGCGAGTTCGATTCAGACAAATTGAGAGTTCGAGTAGATGTGGTGTGATGTCGCCAAGGCTAATGGGTTCGATTTTATAGCCGATTTTGGCATTCAATGCGGGTTGGGGAGGTTTCGGTTGAGTAATGGCGAATTTAATATTGCAACCACGCGAGGCTAAAGTTGAAATCGGGTATCGGAACACCTCGGGCTAGGGTCGCATGCCGAAGGCGAAGCTCGAGGTGCAATGTATCTGGCCGGTATTGCGATTTCGGGTAAAAAGGAGTGGAAGTCGGGCGTTACGGGACTCGAACCCACGACCGGATTTCTGGTTTCGGAAGCTTAGTGGAATTGCAAAACAGGTCCTTGTAGTTTCCTAGATTTATCATTTTATGTTACAAGGTCTTTTAAGTTTAAAATAAGTTTCAGAAAATGACAGTTTGGTCCCTTAGCTTTATAAACGATTATATATGTTTTATTTTATAAAATTAAATAAGTTTTATCATTTTATAAGTTTATATAAAAAAAAAAGATTTCGAATATTTAAGTTTATAAGTTAAGTAAGTTTGTTAATTATAATTTTTTTATAAAATTATAAACTTATAAGGTTTTAATAATTTATTACACACATACATATTTTAAATAAGCCTCATATTTTTATACATCTCTAGTATAAATGTTTTTCTTAGATGCACATTGATTAAATAAATATTTATTATCTAAGAAAATAGGTCGAGAAAAATACTGGATATTACATGATGAGCCAGAGTTTACATGCCCCCGCGTGTTAACCAATGAAGAGCTAGAATCAGGTAAGTGTTTCACTACTAGCTCGATTGGTTATAAGTATGATACTCACGTACCTTTGTTTGCATATGGTACCATGCATGATTCTTTGTATCCACTATGTACTTTATACTTGTCTTTTGAGGATGATATGATGTAGGGATCGCAAAGGAGGATGAGCTCATGAATGAGACGGAAGTGGTTCTCCCGAGCATCACTAATGGGGAGACCACATACCACATTGTTCCATCTTAGGAGGACGAGTTTGGTGAAGAATTGGTGAGCATATCTCTTATGGAAGGGAAAGGAGAAAGGAGAAAGGTTTGACCCGGTTGGCGATCTTAATGAATTAGAAGCATTGCTTTATGGGAAGTCAACTGTGATTACCAAGGAAGAACCGCACCGAGAGAAAGATGTGCAAACGGATGGGTTCACCAACGAACCAATGACCATGGTGACACCCGATCCTCCGTCGTGCACCGAAGGTAGCCGGCCCGTGATTGACCATGATGATGATTCATCACATGAATCAAACAAACAGCAGGAAAAGGGTGAACTACTTCATGGACCAACCGACATTGAAGGCGCGACATCGGTCCATCAAACATTACAAGTCAACAATATTTTGTCGGGATGACCGCCTCCTTCATTATATCAGTTGTATCAGGTTTGGTCCAGGCAAATTCAAGTGTTGCTGGCACAACCAGATTGTTTTATGTTTGCAATTACCGTTTGGTTCTCACTACCCGATGGTAAATGCATTAAAACAAACGGGGCGGATGGGTTTTCAAGTATCATAAGACACCCGTTTGTTAATTTGCCCCATCACTTGCCCTATAATGACATGCATTAGGGTCGAGTCAAGCTAATGACTCGTTAATAAATAAAGCGCTTCCGGGAGGCAACCCGAGTTTTTGTTAGTCGGTTGTTTAATTGCTTTTGGTTGGTTGCGAGAAATATTGGACACGAGTTCAACATGAGCTATGCCCACATGACTCATTTTTTCAAAAAAAAAAATTGGGTGACATGAGGGCCACATGGCCTAAAAATGGGCATGCTTTGGTGATTTTCGAGTTTTTTGGGTGACATGAGACTCACATGGCTCTTGTTCCTGATGTTCTTGGTCCACATGGCCATGTGGATCGCAATGCTTGGCTAATTTTAGGACACATGGGTAGACATGAGCATGTCTGACCTATATTTCCAGGACACAAGGCAGACAATAGCATGTCTGGCCTGTGTTTCCAGGACACATGGTTCACACAACCATGTCCGTGGTCCACATGGCCATGTTAGCCAAAATCTTCTTAAAAAAATTTTAAAAATTAAAAATTTAACAATTTGTGTTCGTTTTGCGTTTTCATTTACTACTTTAGTATGCGTGCTTTATACCTTTTAACTATACTCATCTTTTGCTCTTGAATGTGTTAGTGAACATTTTGGTTGGAGTTTTCACGCTTGGAATCGCTTATAGACTTTTTGGAAACTTATTGAGCGTTTTTTCACGAATTTCACCAAGGGAGTTTTCTGTTTCACCCTTTCTCGCACTCATATGCATTTTCATTGCACATGCATATTTTTGGTACATTGAGGGCAATGTACGTTTCAAGTGTGGGGATGTAGGGGTTTTTGTGAACTTATGCACGTCTATGCTATACTTCTCATTACATTTTAGAAAACCTCCCATTTTTGGCAAAAAAGTTCACTATAAGTTCAATAAATGGCATCCATTTATCTTTATTTTAGATCCTTAAGCATGATTGCATTGTCGGCATCACACGATTAAGTAAAACTCTCGAGTATTGCAATAAAACATTTTGGAATATCTTGAAAGCATGGCAAGTTGAAAAAATATGACATTTATACATGTGTTTGAACCTTGACCCTTATCCCTCCGTTTCCGTGAGCATTTTTTAGCCTTTATTTCTTATGTGCGCCATATTGCACTATATGTTCACGTTTTGTTGATTTTTGAGTGAGCCAGATGTTGCATTTATATTAGAACTTGCGTAGGACATACATTTCAAAATCATGAACTGAGTTTTTGTATGAAAATGATAGAGGCATTAGGATCACCCACTTTTTACAACCTTTTTCATTTCTTTTTCCCTACCCACATCATTACCACTAGTCGCCACGTTGAGCCTTATTCCCGTTTTGTGTTATAACCCACATTTTAAACCCACTTAGCCAAATTACCCTTTTATTTTTAAACCTTTGTATTAAAATTCTGGTTTATGTTGGTTGTCTAACTTGTGTTTTCTGGTTAGTTTGTTGTTTCTTTGAACGTTCGTTGTGGCTTTATAGAATTATAAAAAAAAGAAAAAAAAAGAAAAAAGAAAAAAAACATGTCAAAAAAATTAAATTGTTGTAGTAGTTTCGTATTACAAAGAAAGAAATTAAGTGAGCGAATCTTGTGTTTTGAAAAAAAAACTTTATCTTAGCTCACTACTAGTTGTGTTTAAGTTATTTGTTTATTTTTTCCTTATGTTCATTGTAGTTGATCACAATTAGCATCTAACTATTCCGAATTTTAACCATTTAGCCACTTTAAATCCCAAATTCTATACCCTTAACCCTAGGCACGTTACAACCCATCAAAGTCCTCTTGATTTATGCATTTTCTCATGTTAATTGGTGGAGATTTGATTCCTTTACAAGCTTATGATTATATTGCTTCATTGTTTGGCATTTTGTTATTCAATTATACACTTGCACATATAAATAACCGAGTGTTGAGTGAACTTTTGTGAGAGGTTTAAGCTCATGCATAAAAGAAAGATCCAATAGACTTGTTACGTTGAATAGATATTGCCAAGTTTTGAATAGAAAACATAAAAAACTTTTAACTCGTCTGTTTTCTTCTTTTGACTGTTGAATTGTCGATAATCTTTTATGAGTTTGGATCTCTTCTTAGCCGATGGACTGCTTCCCACCTTTTGTTTTGCTAATGGGATTTTTTTAAAACTTTTGCATGAGAGTTTGCTTGAGGACAAGCAAAGTTCAAGTGTGGGGATGTTTGATATGTTAATAAATACACATTTAAATAATGCATATTTCCCCTCTTTTTGATTGTTTTTTTGTTGCGGATCCTTTGGTTCAGAGACTTATTTGTGTTTAATTTAAATATTGCAGCTCCCCGTGAGAACGTGGTGATTTTTGGTGAAAAACTCAAGACTTGAAAAAATTCTCGAAAAAAGAAATTTTCTGACATGGCCATGTGAGCCAATGTTGCTGAGAACACTGAAGGATGAGCTGATAAGTTGGTCCACATGGGCATGTCACTTTTGGACATGGCCATGTGCAGACGCAGATGCCTCTTTTTAACCCCAATTCTCTCTCATTTTTGGGGAAATCCAACTTTTTACATCAAACCCTAGTTCTCCCAACCCATTTAGGCGATTTTAGGCAGATCTTGCAAGATTGAAGGCCAAGATTGAAGATCTAACACTTTCAAGGAAGATTTAACCTCACACAACCCACCCCTTCTCATTGTCTTGGTTTGATTACTAGATCTACTATGTTTTCATCCATGTTCTTGAGTTTGGTTGTGGATTTTGCAAGGCTTATGGGCTAAACATCTTGATTCACTTAGATTAGATAAACTTAGCTAACTTTGATGATGTGTATTTGATTTTTGATGAGTTTATGTTGATGACTTTAACATGTTCGTGAATCTTCTTGAATGATTATGTGTGTTTGTTTGATTTGAGTATATATTTTATCTCGTGGGTATCTTGACCATATCATGTTGGAAAACTGTATGTGTTAAGGTATTTATTCATGAATATATGTATGTGTATGTATTCATAGCATTTGACTAGGAATGGTGGATGGGGATTAGAAAATATATGATTGTTGTTCAAATGTGCATCCTTGTGTATATGATTGGAAAGGCCGTTACACTCATTGTGAATTCATCATGTCATTGTGTATGTGTTATTATAATTTGCTAGCGTGAATTTGTAGTTCATATATTCATGATTTGATATTCACAAGTTGAAGAACTTCTTGATTATGTTTTCATTATGTGATTTGAGGTGGTTAATATGTGTTTATCGTATTAGTTGTCACACCCCCAATTTCAACTAATGGAGTTTTACCGTTTGGGAAGTGACAAACCAAGATCTTAGTCATTAGTTACATTAAACGACACTATATGCGACTAAAATGAAAATATATCATAAATGATCAAAGTAAGTGCGGAAGCGTAAAACGAAAGTAAATGCGCAAAACAAACGCGCCCAAGAAAAGTCCCAAAGTGTTCAGTCCAAAACAAAGTACAAAGCAAATCAACAATAATAATTTATAATTTAATCATAAGACTCCATGCATGCCCTATGCGTGCACCTGTGCCTTATCTTAAGAGACCTGAGAAAACATGTAAGAAAATGTCAACACAAGGTTGGTGAGTTCACAGGTTTCAGTTTGCAACAAAGTTCAATAGTTTAATGTACATTCAATATATAAATCGATAGGTAGCTAACCCATAAGCATGTTAACTAATGCGCTCGCAACCGACAACTGACTGTTTATGTTTTTGCCTCCCACCAGGCCTATCAACCATGGTGCATGTTTAGGTCAAGAATGCACCCGTTCGACATCCAGTCGGGTTAGTGGGACTAACACGGGTGAGGTTTGTCAAAAGCAGTAGTACTACTCAACTTACCTCGCTATGTTCATATTAACGGTCCGATGTGAGGACTTAGTGATAGATGTGTACGCATAGTTAAACAAGTGATAACATATATGAATTACATAACCAAAAATGTTTACGTCATGTTTTCTCCCCCAGTTGTAAAACAGTAAAAAGGGGCCGTGAAAACTCACCTGAACGGCGTAGGTAGGTTCACACTAGAATAAGATTGAAACCACGAGTGTTAGCCTGCAACGGCTTACGTATGGCCTAGAATTACAAGTATAACAATTAGGATTACAATGGAATATGTGACGACAACACGGAATGAGGAACGTCCTAAAAGAAACGATCTAACGTTTAAGAGTAGACGAACGTGTCTACGGGAATGAGGATTCTTAATTAATAAATACGATGAACACGTTACGCGACGAATGACAAAACAATATATAATAAATATGTCCGAGCGTTTTGTCATTAAATAATAGTCTCGGAAAATAATATAATTTATTGTATTATTTTTAAGTTTAGCGAAGTAACATAAATAATTAAATTGCGTGACAAAAATAATAAATTTATTATTTTTATTCGAGGATATAAACGAGTGTAAATAATATAGATAATTATATTGTTTATTATTTTGAAACGTTACAAAAATGTTTATAATACGGAGGAAATAATATATAAAATATATTATTTTTAATTTGTGTCATGGTACAAAAAATAATATGAATATATTATTTTATAAATAGATTTTAATAATAAATACGGTTTGCAAGACCAAACCCGAGTCCACGGGTGGTTTCCAGGCTCAAAACATTTTTATATATTAATATAATAATATGGGGTTTGATTTTATATTAAATTAATAGAAAAAAAATGGTTTAAAAATAAAACAGTGGGGAGGGATTCGAACCCGGGTCTCTCCCTTACCAGCACCAAGTCTTAACCAGTCCACCCGCTAGGGCAATCGCAACAAAACTCAACCAGAAATACTTTTAATCATTAATTCCAGTGAATTCTCTTCCCATATTAGCACACGATTGAAACCAGTCCCAAAACCCTCGAATCCGGTCGCGATCAAACAAATTAACACATGGGTTTTTGTAAATCGAGAATAAACGAATCTATGGTGAAAGTTAATTGCAAAATTAATTGGATTCGGGTCTATAATCTGAAGCTTTAGAAATTGAAACCCTAGTCATGAACTAAGGATCAAATCGACCAAATTAGATATTAGAACTCGATGGGGCTATTACTAAACAGTGAATTCTGAATCGAACCCTGTGGTTTAATTAGATTGAGACAATGATTAAGATCAAAACCCCCAAAATCGATTATAGATAAACCCTAGATTACGGATTTAGTTCAATTCAATGTTAATAGACTGAATTGGCATAGGGTTTTCATTAAACAGAGAATTGTGAAACTACTAGTATAATTTAATTGGATTGAAATGGGGTTTGGATCGGGGTTCGATTAAACCACAGTCGCATGAACCCTAGAATTGGGTTCATGTCTAATTCGATGCTGCAAGCCATAATAAAGATAGTGCTTACGATCTAGACACCAAAACGAAAGTAATGATGTAAGAAATTACCAGAATGCGATTCGAATTGATGGAGATCGAGTAAAACAGTTCCGACTTGTACGGGTTTGATCTCCGGCGACTTCTGCTATGATTCCGATCGAATTGAGACGTGCAAAGGTTCCAGAGGTATGCGATTAAGGTGTGAGATAGCTCGAATTATAAAAATCATACACGAATTTACCTATTTTGATGAAGGGGTCGATGGTTTCAACTGGTTTCATTAGCCATTAATTGGCTTAATTCACGATTGATGAGGTTGTTAATGGTCGTGATGATTGTTTTTAAAGACATGGACGTTTTTCAGTTACAATATCAAACGAGAATTGATAGTGGGGTTCGAATTTTGAATCAAGGGTAGCGATTTTGACTTTATAAAAGTCAACAGGAATCCAAAACGTGAATTTTGACTTCAAGAGTCAACAGAAATAGAGTTTGGGCTAATGTCACAACTAGTCCCTATAGTTCTAGTTTAAATAATGACAGAAACAGTCCCTGAAGTTTGAAATTGAGTTAACTTGGTTAGGATTTAACGAAATATTTAACTGGATTGCTAACGGATTAAATCTTGAAAAGTCGGATTGTCACATTAGTTTTCCAAAGAGTTATGGGACTAAGAGTCTTTAGTGGGATATTAGTTCATCTTTATATTCAACATAATGCTATCATTGGGTTTGCATAGAATGATTTTAGGTGGTTACTGTGTTAAACATTGCTTTAACACTCTGAAGAGTCATATGATTGGATAACCCTGATGGGAGTCTATTCTATTTCCGTATTGCACGTGTATAAAATGATCTCATCATGAATCTGTATATGTTGTTATTGTTTGGCTAAGTGGATTCGAAGTCTAAGTGAATAATCTCTCTTTCTTGTTTATCTGCCCCGCCTTCTATCTATCTTTTATGTTTATTTAGTTTAAAAACACAAAAATATCAAATCTTCTATTTTGATCGGCTAGACAGTGAAAAAGGTTTATTATCGGGAGCTGTCGTGTCCACGGATCGATACTCGGTTCTTGCCTAAAGTTATACTACTTATACGATAGGTGCACTTGCCTATTGTTTGTGTAGTTAGTCCTAAGGTGACAATCGTTTCTTTATTTAAAACACCGTTGTGTGGAAAATCTTTATTAAAATTTATATACAATGTACACACATCAACGGGTACTTCTCAATAAGAGAAGAAATCCCGATTGGAGGATACAATGGAAAAATACATTGCATTAAATGAAGATCATCTTAAGATAAACAAGGAAGAACTAAAGCATCAGAAGAATGAAATCCTGAACTTTGAAAAACACATAAGTCACTTAACCCAACAACCGGCTGAACCACGATCTAAGCTGAAAGCTCACGTGAAAGTTGTCACGTTGAGGAATAGCATAACTACTCAAGAAAATGACCCAATTCACCAATCACAACAGTAGATGAAGGTAAAAAGGAAGGAGCTTCTGGTGAGAAGCCAAAAGACAAACACATGTGCAATAGGTGTTTGGAAATATCTTAAAAATCCATAGAAGCAATTCTCTGTGACATGATAGAGGATTCCATGGAAGTTTTTTATGGGTGATTTCTCAGTCTTTAGAGACTCCGTTGATAACTTCTAAATAACTTGGAAAAAGTTCTAGGAACACGTGATGAGACAAACATGATGCTTATATGGGAAAAGTGTCATTTCATGGTGAATGAAGGTGGTCCTAAGGCACAAGATTTCACAAGCAGGGTCGAAGTAGATAGAGCCAATGTGGAGACCATTTCTAAACTTCCTCCATCCATGTTGTTCGTGTATGTGAGGTTTAAGAGTGCTTAGAAACTCTTGTGCTCTTTCAAGTTTTAAATTTATAAAAATGGTTTTACTGTTAGAAATATCACACACACGCTTGGCAAGTGCACCTTTCGTATATGCAATAAAGTCATGATAAGAACCAAATATCGATCCATGGACACATGTGGCAGCTCCTAAGAAATGTTTATCAATATCTAGTTAATTAATGGTTTTAAAGGAATGAATGTTTTAAGATAAAGAAAATAACTTCAGAAATGAAATTAGAGAGAAATTGTATCATCTAGTCTTCGAATCCTTTTGACTAATAATAGAATGAATACTTGAATGATTGAGTTTATAAAGGCAGTTCTATAAAAGGCTAGGCTCTCACCATAGTAACCTAGACGAGTGGCCATCTAAAGCTTTCAGACTCATTGCATGTCCCCCTAATACCACTACTATGAGAAATCAACCACCACCATAATAATTGAGCTTTAGATAGGAATCCTCGTCCGCCAGGGTTTATTGGTGTTCAATTTCTATTGTTCCATAGAGATATGCTTGTGTAACCACGTAAGGTCATGTCCAATGTGACTTTAGCTTCCCTAGGAACAGTCTCAGCCTAGAGTTGTATAGCAACACCTTGTCACCTACATTGAACTCCTTTTTGTGAAGGTGTTGGTCGTGTATACTTTCCGTACGATCCTTGTAGATCGTAGAGTTCTTATATGCATGGAGCCTGAGTTCATCTAGCTCATGCAGTTGCATGAATATTTGTTCTCCTGCTTTTCTCAGATCCATGTTGACTCCTACAAGGGCCCAATAAGCCGGATGCTCTAACTCAACTAGCAAATGATAGGCTTTCCATACACCATCCTAAAGGGAGTTGTCCCTATAGGTGTCTTGTATGCAGTTCGAAAATCCCATAAGGCGTCATCCAACTTGTCGACCCATTCCTTCATGTTGTTTACAACAATCCTCTCTAGCATTCTCTTAATTCCTTTATTGGTTACCTCGACTTGTTTGCTCTTTTGTGGATGATATGGTGTTGCCAGGCGATGAGTCACACCATAGCGTTGCAATGCTCTAACTGTCACACCCCAACCAACGGCGGATTATACGTCGGGGCGGACGCGGTTGTTCAAAAAGCACAAGGTTGACTATTAAAGTTTAAATATTTCATTAATGATTTTCAAAGGTTCAATACAAAGAATAAAACAATACATAACAAGAATACAATGTTTATTTAATAAGTATTCTAGGTCCAAAGCATCCTATGTGATCACAAATAAGTCTCATGTTGTTGTACCTGAAACATGTTGAGTAAACTGTCAACTAAAAATAGTTGGTGAGATACGAAGGTTTTGACACAGTTTAACAAAGTCTTTGAAAAGTTTTACAATTCACCATGTCATGCATTCTATAGTATAAGTGTGAGAACAAGCAAGTTTAAACATTGTGCATATCAACCCTCCAACCAAGTTTAGGCATAACCCGAAGGTTACCCTTAAAAGTTTAAAGTTTAAATCCATCAACAATCACCATGGGCTCCCCCTAAAAGGTCAATCAATCTAGGTGGATTGGTCAAATACAATAGATCTATCATTGTCACTGTAGGCTTGATCAAAGTTAATGAATATGCTAGTATTAAATTTAATTTAAGCATGCAAGTCTCAAAACACATAACACAAGAATAAGCATATAGGCATAGTTGTACAAGAACTGTATAAGTTTGGAAGTTTGATACATGTTCCACCCCAAGTTTATAAACAAAGTAAGATAAAAATGGCTAAGTATACTCACTTGAATTGATGAAGGAGTGTCCAAAAGTTTAAGTGTAGCAAGACTTTGAGGGAGAATAGCCTATCCACAAGCCTAAGAATGCAAGCCTAAAGTTTCAAGTTTGATCCTATAAGTCTGTGATAAAGTATCTAGGATTTTAAGATTAACTAGGGTTCCAAATGGGAGACGGGAATGATTATGTTTATAAAGTTTAAGTCAAGTTTTAAATACAAGACTTGGATATCAAGTTTAATAAGTTTATAGTTTAGAATAATTATTACTTAAAATAATTATTTAGGAAGGCTTTATAACTAATAATTACACTAGTTGGTAATAGTAATTCAAACTAGTTTTCTAAGCATTTTTATAAATAAGGTTGTAACAATAGGTAAGTGTAAGACTGAATAATTATAAAGATTAACAATAAATATTTAAGGGTGAGTAGTTATCAAGGATTAATAATTAATTAAATAATTATTAAGGATAAATAATAATTATTTAAAGATTAATAATAGTTATTTTAAGAATACATAGTTATTAAGGATAAATAATTATTTACAAGAATAATTACTTTGTTTAATCAATATAAATCATTTAAGATTTATTTAAGTTTTTACGTATTAAGTATTTATTTTACAAATCAACTTGTAAATAAATAATATTTTAAAAGGTGATTATAAGTTTAAATAATAATAAGTACATATAAGTTTATAGTAATGTAAAATAGAACCTTTTTATAAAGTTTATATTTTAAATTATAAGTTTTAAAGTTTATCAGTTTATAAATGTTTTACATAAAGTTTCTTAAAGTATCTGAATAAAGTTTACAAGTTTACAAATGTTTAGAGTTTACATTTAGTTTTATAGAGTTTATAAGTTTATAAATATTTAGGAAATAAATAAAGTATATTTATTTCTCATGTTTTAAATTTATATAAACAAATAAATTTATGTTTATATAAAATATAAGTTTTATAAAATTTATATGTTTGTAATTGATTAAATTAAAGTTTCTGTTTTTATAAAGTTCATAAGTTTATAAAAGTATATTTATTTTAAATAAATAAATAAGCCTTGAATTAACTTGGTATAAATTTTATAAAAATGTAAAAGTTTATAAGTTATTGTTTTCCAAATAATATGTAAGTTTTATAAACTTTCTGATTTTATAAACATGATATAAGTTTCATGTCTTGTTAAAGTATATATTTCTTTTTTTTAAGTTTTTTTTAAACAAAAATAATTTAGAAAATTATAATAAGTTAAAGTTTCAAATTTTATATAATATTTTCTATTTAGAATATAAGTTTTATAAAGTTTTATAGTTTTTAAGCATTTAAAACTATTTTAAAGAATTAAATCTTTATAAAAATAATTATAAGATTTAAAAACTGTTTTAAAAGGCTAAAAAAATGAAAGGGGGCAAAATTCGGGCTGGCCGGATCGAACCCGGGCCACCTAAGTCACACACACACAACTAACCACCCGGCTACGGGCCTCGCTGGTGTTGTAACCCGAAAAAGAAAAAGATAAACACATGTTAAAATCTATCACAATTTCCTTATGAACCCTAGAATCAAATCCCTAAAATACGAATCGAAATCCCCTCTGTCATTATAAATTAACAGAGGGATTTTGATCCTCGGATGGAAACGAGACTTTTGGCCATTAGAATTACCTTAATCGACGAAGAAACGAAGGAGAACTGGTTGAAGCTTTTGTGCGACAGCCCACAGATTCAAACCAGAAATGTAGATGATGAATGGCCAAATTGAGAGTATGTGTAGTTAGAGGGTGATGTCGTTAGTGTTACTGGGTTGATATTTATAACGAATTTCAGTGTTTAATGCTCGTACGGTTGGGGATATTACGGGTGGAGTAAACGAGTTTAAATTTGAATCACGCGGGTGTTAGACTCGAAATTGAGCATTGAAGGGCATTGGGTTATGGTCGCATGCCTGAGTCGGAGCTCGAGGAGCATTCAATTTGGTCGTTTAACGTGTTTTTGAATAATTCGGCTCAAAACCGGTTGATGTGAGATTCGAACCCGCGACTGGTTTGGTCTCCGGAAGTTTGGGTTATTTACACTATTGGTCCCTGAAGTTTCAAGCTCCTATTATTTCATGTTAAAACATGAATTTAAGTTAAAAATAAGTTTCAAAATGGACAGCTTTGGTCCCTGGACTTTATAAAAATAAATATGTTTTATTTATATAACAATCCAAATAAGTTTTAAAAGTTTTATTATTTTATAATTCTATAAAATAATTTATAAGGTTTATTAGTTTATAAGTTTAAGTATTTTGAATAAGTTTATGAATTATTTTTATTTATATAATTATGGGTTTATAAAGTTTTTAAGAATTGAACATATTTTACATATATATTTGTAAATAAGTCTCATATATATATATATATATATATATATATATATATATATATATATATATATATATATATATATATATCAAGTATACTTGTTTTTTCTTAAATATATAACAATTAAATCAATTTTTATTATTTTAAGAATATAGATTTTTAATAGAAATTCAAGCTTTGAATTAATAACACGCGCCGAGGTTTGGGAAAAGATAGGTCGGAAAATTCCTGGATATTACACTAAATGTGTGTGTGTTTCATAAATGAGTGCATCTATCACTAATTAGTGCTTTCGGTGTCCTAAACCTAGCAAACAACTTTTTCATAAATTTTACGACCACTCTAGCGTCATTTGTGGGTGAAGCTTGACCTTCTACCCATTTTGACACGTAATCCACTTCCATCAGAATGTATTTGTTGCCATAGGAATATGGGTTTGTGGCATTTCATTCCTAGCCGATATGTTCCGTGCACGCTGACATGCGTACATGATCGGATGTATTCCTGGGCATCCTTAAAGATGGTGCGACGATAAAATCCGGCATCAAAGACTTTTCTAGTCGTATACTTTGCTCTGTGTGTTCACCTGTTGGACCTATGTAGTAGTGCTGCAGCACTTGCTGAACTTCCATTTCATTTATACATCTTCGGACCACCCGATCTGCTCCAACCTTGAACATATTGGGGTCATCCCAATAGAAATGCTTTACATTAAAGTAAAATTTCTTTTTCTGATGACACGTCATTCCGCTCACCATTACCCCACTAGCCAGATAATTCGCATAATCTGTGAAGCATGGGCATTCCGACTCTTGGGTCTCTATCGCCATAAGGAATTCATGTGGAAAATTGTCGTTTATATCTGATTCCTTGAGTTTGGTCGCCTCAGGGTGTTCCAATCGGGAGAGGTGGTCGGCTGCCACGTTCTTTGCTCCCTTTTTATCCTTGATCTCCATGTCAAACACTTGCAGTAGTAAGATCCACCTAATTGGTCTAGGTTTAGCATCTTGTTTGCTAAACAAATATCTTAAAAAGAAAAATTAATTTTAAAATTTAAGTTTTATAAATGAAAACCTATTATAACCTAAATAACAAATACAAAACTTAAATATTAATATAATATAATACGGTTGGCAAGTCATGACCCATTAAATCTTATAAATCAATTATACTAAACTTTTCAAGTCAATAACTCTTTAAACAACATAAAGCCCAATACCCATTTAAACAAATCTAATAACCATTTAAAATTTTAAACCTAATTAAAAAAATCCTCAGTTTGTTTTAGCGGCGGGCAACACTCAACCAGCTCGTGGCTCGCTCTTTAGCTGCCTCGTTGGCTCGTTTAAATTAAAGCACAAATTTTAATACATAAATTATAACCCTAAATTGTGGCAACATTTAATTAAAAATTATTCAAAAATAATGGCAGAATAAGAAGAGATTATCTAATATCTAATCCTACACCGACTATTCATTTATTTCCAGAAGTAGAAAAATTAGTGTCTCGATGTATGAAAAGTTTGAGAAGTATTGGAAGAAGTTGGGGTGCTTATGTCAATTGCGTCTATTTTAGATCCATGTTTTAAGTTGATGTCAGTTTCCTATAATTTGAGACAAAAGAGCCGGTTTGGCTCGGATCGGTTTTTAGTGGAGCCGAACCCGAACCCATCCTGGCTCGACTCGATTATAGCCGTAGACCCGACCCGACTCGACTCGAACCAGACCGAAAAAAAGGTTATCGTTCCCAAAACAAACTTCGACCCAAAAATTTTTGGTCCGACTAGGACCAGAGAAAGTGAAGTCGGGCCCACTCCGTATATGTAAAAACAAAATCAGACCGGCTGTAAATAATTTAATACAAAAATCGGACCGGCCGGTTGTGGTTGAGTCGTATCCAATCATTGGTGTTTGCATTGCATCTTCTCTGTCCATTCCCACGCCATGTTTTGTCAATGTACAAAACTAGTGGGATTCCCCGCGCTACGCGACGGGAATTTGGTCGGTTTCACCTTGATTTGTTACGGAATCGGCACTCGCTATAGCAAACGGAAAAGAAAAAATTGAAGTCATTAAATGCTCAAACGGATATCGCAAAGTGTTTTACATTGATAAAAAAATACTGATACCGGTTTCGATAAAAATAACACTGATACCAATGTTCGGCCAGTAATGGTCAAGTGTTAAAACTTGTAACACTTAATTTCGACAATCTATACACTCGTACTCACCCCGCCAAAAAAGATCACGTCGAAACGCTTATAAAAAAACACATCGAAACGGAAAATCTCGAATTTTATAAAGCATCATATTTTTAAAGTTGTAAAAGGAAAAAAAAGGAAAGAAATCTTAAAGTAGATTCGACGGCTTATACGCTTGTGTTTCGATTAGTTGTACTTAATAACGATAGCTCGGTTTTGATTAAAATTTATACCGAAACGTAGATAAAAGTAAGCTGGTCGTAACGACACACTCGGAATTATGTAAAACATCATATTTTAACAGTTATAAGAGAAAAATAAAATATGTATAAAAGTATTATATAAATTAAACTATTATAAAAGTTAGGATTAGGTTCAGTTAAAAGGATTCTAATTCTATGAATGGTGAGAAGGATTTAGGTCCATTAGATCAAATTGTAGAAAAGATTTAACGACATTATTTTTTCAAAAAAACTACACCATAAAAACGAACGTTTTTTTATCTTTAAAACGAGTATAGTGTCGTTATAAACAAAAACGAAAAAAAAATTACGTTTTCCAACTCATTGTGTAATTACTCAGATCATTGTGTGCTACAAGTTCGTTGTGTGATACAAGTTCGTTGTGTTATATGTATTTATCATTGTGTTTTACGTTTTTCAGCTAATTGTGTAATTAGTCAGGTCATTGTGTAATACAAGTTCATTGTGTAATATCACGTCTAGTTATTGTAAAATATCTGGTCATTGTGTAATTAGTCAGGTCATTGTGTAATACAAGTTCATTGTGTACTACAAGTTCATTGTGTTATATGTATTTATCATGGTGTTTTACGTTTTCCAACTAATTGTGTAATTAGTCAGGTCATTATATAATACAAGTTCATTGTGTAATACCACGTCGGGTCATTGTGTAATATCTGGTCATTGTGTAATTAGTCAGGTCATGTAACACAAGTTCATTGTGTAATACAAGTTCATTATGTACTACAATTTCATTGTGTTATATGTATTTATCATTGTGTTTTACGTTTTCCAACTAATTGTATAATTAGTCAGGTCATTGTGTAATACAAGTTCATTGTGTAATACCACGTCTGGTCATTGTGTAATATTTGGTCATTGTGTAATTAGTCAGGTCATTATGTAATACAAGTTCATTGTGTAATACAAGTTCATTGGGTACTACAAGTTCATTGTGTTATATGTATTTATCATTGTGTTTTACGTTTTCCAGCTAATTGTGTAATTAGTCAGGTCATTGTGTAATACAAGTTCATTGTGTAATACCACGTCTGGCCATTGTGTAATATCTGGTCATTGTGTAATTAGTCAGTTCATTGTGTAATACAAGTTCATTGTGTAATACCACGTCTGGTCATTGTGTAATATCTGGTCATTGTGTAATACAAGTTTATTGTGTAATTAGTCAGCTCATTGTGTAATACAAGTTCATTGTGTAATATCTGGTCATTGTGTAATACAAGTTCATTATGTAATTAGTTCATTGTGTAATAAGTCAGGTCATTGTGTAATTAGTCAGGTCATTGTGTAATACCAGTTCATTGTGTAATATCTGGTCATTATGTAATTAGTCAGGTCATTGTCTAATACAAGTTCATTATGTAATTAGTCGGGTCATTGTGTAATACAAGGTCATTGTGTAATTAGTCGGGTCATTGTGTAATACAAGTTCATTGTGTAATTAGTCGGGTCATTGTGTAATACAAGTTCACTGTGTAATACAAGTTCATTGTGTAATACGACTTGTGGTCATTGTGTAATATCTGGTCATTCTGTAATTAGTCAGGTCATTGTGTAATACAAGTTCATTGTGTAATTAGTTAGGTCATTGTGTAATACAAGTTCATTGTGTAATACAAGTTCATTGTGTAATTAGTCAGGTCATTGCGTAATACAAGTTTATTATGTAATACAAATTTATTGTGTAATACCACATATGGTCATTGTGTAATTAGTCAGGTCATTGTGTAATACCACGTCTAGTCATTGTGTAATATCTGGTCATTGTGTAATTAGTCAGGTCATTGTGTAATACAAGTTACAAGTTAATTATGTAATTAGTCAGGTCATTGTGTAATACAAGTTTATTATGTAATTAGTCAGATCATTGTGTAATACGAATTCATTGTGTAATACCACATTTGGTCATTGTGTAATTAGTCAGGTCATTGTGTAATACAAGTTCATTGTGTAATTAGTCAGGTCATTGTGTCAAATATTTTTCATCATTGTGTTATATATATTCATCATTGTGTTTTACGTTCACAACTCATTGTGTAATTTGCTCATTATTGTGTAATTCGCTCAAATATGTCAGGTGATTGTGTAATATCAGGTCTGGTAATTGTGTAATATTAGACCTTGTATTACACATTGACCATTATGTCTTCCCTTTAAAAACAATAAAATGACAAATGTCAAGATTAGAATTATTCTTACCCTTCTTATTTATAAAATTATTTTTACTATAACTTAACACATAAGAGTTAAACTAATATAAAAAAAAAGTCTTGGCATAAAGCTAATGAAAGAAGCACAGGTAGGCGCGCCGTCTAAATCAACAAATGAAATTATGTTACTATTCACCTCTCTCTAAAATTCAATGTTTTGAAAATCGGACCGGACCGGCCGGTCGGACAGGAAACCGGGAACTCCATCGGTCCGGTTACATGCTCTGAGGTCGTTTGCTAGTTGAACCGGGCGGTTCAAGAGGTTCAGCGGTCGAACCGCGAACCGGGTAGTTTAATTTAAAAAAAAATTACTATTTTTTTATGTTTTTTATCCTATAGTCCTCCTACTTACTTCTATTTACAATTTTAACTCAAGTTGGCTCTTTCCTTTTAACTTATACGCTGCCACAGGTCCTCCAAAACCCTAATCAAAATTAAAATTGAAGATTCAAAAGAATTAAAATTCATACAGACCTACAACCCTCGTCCTTGACTCAAAATTGTTTAAATGGTTGTATATGTAGTATTTGGAATTTTTATATTTTTCTATATATTTTTATGAATATTTATATTATTTATTACGTCATCCGGTTCTTGAATCCGGTCCGACCAGTGAACCTCTAAGACGTTCGGTTCGTTGTCCGGTCCGGTTCTGAAAACATTGCTAAAATCCATTTCAAATTATAGTTTATTTAATTTAAATTTTGAGAAAATTGCCGAAATTTGACCAAGAAAATTGGTAAACTATGTATTTACTTTTGAAACTTAAAAAAAAAATTCAAAATTAACCAATAGAATTCTGGCACGTAAATTAATCAATTTGGAGGCTCAAGAAAAGCCGGTCACATGTCAATCATTGAGCATGTCCACGTATATTTTGTCGGCAAAATTGTAGCCGTTAAGTCAACCAATGATTTCACCCTAGCCGGCCAAATTAATGACGAATGAAATGATGCCACGTGACAGAAAAAACCCGTCGGCTACAACATAGCCGTCAAATTTAAAATTGACTACTATATGTTAGTCTCCCGTCTACATTGTAGCCCCCAAATTTTATACAAAGGGCTATTAAATGATACATGGCATCATTTCATTGGTTTTTGATTTAACCGGCTATGGTGAAGCCGTTACAAGATATACATGTTGCAATTTAGTCGACAAAATATACATGTACATACTCTATGATTGACACGCGGTCGGATTTTCTTGAACCTCGAAATTAGTTTGAAGTTACGTGCCACGATTCTATTGATTCGTTTTGGATTTAAATATTTTTGATGTTTCAATATTCAACGTACATTTTATCAAATGTTCATTTTGGTAATTAACTCTTAAATATTTTATTCAATAGCATAAAATAGTTTCATGAAAAAAAAATTGGTTTTTATATTATGATTTGAATATATTTATAATAAATCATTTACGTGATTCCAATGAAAAAAAGGGGAATATTCTAACCATTTCTTTTGCTTGATATACTCAATGAAGGGACTTTTTAATTTGGCTGGCTGCTATATTTTATGTCCAAAAGTTAGAATTAGATATTCTCTCAAGTAATTTCTTTAAGTTTTTGTCTTCCCAAACAAAATTATCCCTTCATTATAACTAGTAGTTTTACCCGTCGCGTGTTGTGGCAGCGTTAAAAGATAATCTAACTCGAGTTTCCACGTGACGCGGTGTGAAACAGATCTTAAATGTTTGAGTCTAACTCGAGTTCCCACGTGACGTGGTGTGAAACGGATCTTAAACGTTTGAGGCGGTTAAAAAAAGAAATATACTTAGGTACATAAAAACGTAGGCGCAACGGTAAAACTAAATAATAAAAATCTAAAAGATAAACATAAAAGTAAATAATAAAAAAGAAAAAAAAACTACCGGTTCGGGTCTTTGAAAACCATAAAAGTGAATACCGATACGGGTTTCGATAATACCAATACCGACAATGATGTTGTTCGCTCATAATAGGTTCAGCTCGTAAGGGTACAACAACGCACTAACGATAAAAAAAACTCGATTTGGCTCGTAACGCTACAACAACGCACTAACGATAAAAAAACTCGATTTTGAATTAAACTCCGTTTTAAAAAATATATATATCCGAAATTAAAATAAAACTAAAATCCGTATTTTGAAAAAGTTAACGAATGAAAGTTATTATAGGAAAACGAAATTAATAGAAATGAAACGGGCTAAAAGCGTATAATATCTAAAAGAGAAGCATTAAACTAAATAATAAAAAAACTACCGGTTCGGGTCGTTGAAAATCATAAACGCGAATACTGATACGAGCTACGATAATATCGATAATGATGTTGCTCGCTCATAATAGGTTCGACTCGTAACGGTACAACAACACACTAAAGATAAAAAAAACTCGATTTTGAATTAAACTCCGTTTAAAAAAAAATTATACCGGAACATTGATAAAAAAAATACTAAAACAGTCTCGCACTCCGTATTTTGAAAAAAGCCAATGAACGAAAGTTATTAAAGGACAACGAAATTAATAAAAAATAAAATGGGCTAAAAGCGTATATTATATATACTATAAGAGTTAAAAATAAAAATAAAAAAAAACATTATTCATAGGTTGGTCTTCAATTTAGTTAATAATTTGTTTTTCTAGCATCATGATTATAAATTATTAGGGTGGTTGTTTATAATTTTTTCACTTATGGAACAATAAATAAAGCTCAACAATAATGTTGGGGGATCGTTTATGACTTATTTGTGGTGTAAGAGACTTAGAAGGTGTTTAGGAGTGTGGTGAAAAAATGCTTATTTAGTTATTGGTTTTTTTTAAAAAGCTGATAAGTCAAAAAAGTTAGTATTTTTTTTTAAAACTAATAAGTCAATAAGTAATCATCATAAGCCAAAAAATCTTGGCTTTTGAAAATAACTTATTGATTTATTAGCTTTTTAAAAAGCTAATAAATCAATAAGTCATTTCCAAAAGTACATCCAAACAGCCCCTTCATGACAAGTTAAAATGAGACGTCTATTTGTCATTAAGCAATCCTTCATTATAATTTGTTTTTTCTAGCATCATGATTATAAATTATTAGGGTTATTGTTTATTTTTTTCACTTATGAAACAAAAAATAAAACTCAACAATAATGTTGCTGGACTGTTAAGTAAATAAAGGAAAGAACGTTTATAAGGAAATTATACCTCTAACCACCACTCAATGTCGAGGGAATCATGGATCCACCACTCGTTTATTCTAGAACATTTCTTCTAACAAAATAGAAACAAACTAACAAAGCTTCAGCAATTAAGTAAATAAAGGAAATAAATAACATGTGAAATAAATAAGCATGCTTGGAATAAACAGACGTAGTAAGCATGCCATCTAAATCCACTCGGTACAGACGACTTTAAACGGTTGAGGCGTTCACATTAACATGGCTAAGCACAAAAAGAAACGTATGAGATTACAGCGACTCGGTTGTGGAGTTCAAAACATAAATAAAAGACAATTAGATAACGGTATATGTGTTTTTCAGTCAATATCGGTCTCATTCTTTAAATAAAAGAATGTATTGAGTAAAATGTTTGGATATGTATTTATATGGGTAAATTTATTAAATTAATTTTGTTTAATGGGCATATGACCGTTCAACGGTCTCCTCCAACGGCTATCTTCCAACATTTCGGCGGGTTCCAAAAGCCGTCCACCCTACCCGTTGAACCCTCCGTGGATGCAGCGGTGTATCTGTCAAGCCATTGGGTGCCCGTTAGCGAACCCGTTACCACTCCTACCTCCCAAACGACCATACCCAACAATTTTGATAATATTTTATGACTTTCTAAATAAATAAAAAAAGTGTTACCAGATCAATGCGAGTATACATAACTTGGTCACATGTTAACAGGTGTCGAAGGACCAGTTTAGAAAACAAATAACAGGTGTCGAATAAAACAAAATATGCTAATTACATGTGCTAATTACTTATTAACAGGTGGCGAAGAAAAACTTGTGGACAGCAAAATGCAAGAAGTTAAATCATTGGAAGGGTGATAGGCAGGTTGTTAGCTTATCAAATCACCTGTCAAAACTCACATATCTCTTTTTTTTTAACGGCGAACATTGAATCTTGTGACGTCGCACCCTCCGTCATATGGGAGAGCCTCGTCCAACTCCGGCCAATATGTTGTCTTAACCGGGCCCACTTGGCGTCAGAGTTGGAGAGCATCCAAGGAAAAATCCCACACAATACGGCCCCTTCCGGGCTTGAGGTAGAGCCAAGGCTCGAACCCTGGATCAACGTAGGTAAAACCCTGGTGCATCAGCCTAAGAACTAGGCCTCATTTGAATGCCTCAGAAATTAATGGTGGTGGCCGGGATTAAACCCGGGTACCTTAAAACTTTAGGTCTCACCTAAACCACTACACCACAATCTCTTTGACCACCCCTCACATATCTATTTGTATTCAAGTTTGATACAACTCTTTAAAAAAGAGAGTTTGTACTTTGTATATGGATAACTAGTAAGAGGATTCACAGGCCGTTATTTATTTTTATCCTTATAATTACACTAAAAAACATTATTTTTCTACATTTTATCTTTATTTTTCTCTCTCCTTATCCTTATAATTATACTAAAAACCACTACTTTTATCATTATATTTACAAGAGTAAATTTCGTTTTAAGTCCATGTGGTTTGCTCAAAATATCGTTTTGAATCTAATGGTTTCAATTGGACTTTTTGAGTCCTCGTAGTTTGTCGATTATCCCAATCAACTCCCACTCTCTAACGACATCCAATTTTTCAGTTAAATTTTTATGAAAAGACGAAAATAACCGTGAAACAAAATAAAACCCTACCCTACCCTACCCCACCCACAACCCCTTTCTTCTCTGACTGCAAAGACGTAAACCCCCACCCAATTTCCGGCCACCACTTCGTCCCCAACAGCCACCGCCGCCCCTCTCCGACGACTTTCAATCACGCTGCTTTCAATCACGCCCGGAACTGCCATAGTTACTAGATCTGGTCGAAATATCTCAAAACTCTTACCCTGAGTTGAGGTTGAGTTCCAAAACCTGCAAATAACCTATCCCCCATGGAAGGCAGCTGACATCATGAAATTTTTTAATGCCATTAACCACCTGCATTGTAAAGTAATCGGATTAATGAAAGTGAAATGTCTGATTTGGTGGCCCGCACTGGTCGTCATCATCAGGATTACGAGGCCGGTTGCCGCTTCATTGCAGGGTATCCTCTTTGGTCTGGCCGGAAAAAACGGGTTATCAATTTTTGGGATCTGTTCACACACAAAGATAACGATGGTGGAAAAAAACGAGTCAATTTTGGGATCGTGTTCAGATCAAGCTCTCTCCCTCGCTCTGTCATGTGTAGATCTGTTCATCTTCCTCTCTCTAGTCTCGATGGTGGAAAAAAAAGAGTCAATTTTATTTTTTGTTTTTATTTATTAACAAGTGTATTTTAGTCTTTTTACATGAAGTTAACAGAATTATCCTAACAAAGTTAGTGATCTGACTTTAATTGAAACAAAATTGAAACCACATGGACTCAAAAAGTTCAATTGAAACCATTGGACTTAAAACAATTTTTTGAGCAAATCACAGGGACTCAAAACGAAATTTACTGTATTCACAAAAACCTTATATCTTTTCTCTCTCCTCCACTCACAAGCACTTTAACCACTTCTTAAAATATACAAAACTCACTCACATAATTATACCAAACAGGTTGTGAATGCTCTAAATAGATAGAAATAAAACAATTAACTTTTAGACACAACTAGTACTCGACCCTTGCGCGTTGCGGCGGAAAGTCTATATCGCTTTGCAACCTTCGTTATACACGTTGCGGCGGTAATAATAACATTAAATTGTGGCGGCTCGGTTGTGGAGACCGAAAGATGGATAGAAAATTGTTAACGACACCGACGTTCTTCGATCGGTATAGGTTTCATTTTTAGCGTACTAGCACGTTACTGTCAGTCGATAAAACGGTTGTGGCGGTGATATTAACGTGCCTAAGCACAAAAAGAAACATCGTTAAATACTTAAAAAGAAACGTATGAAATTACGTCGAGTCGGTTGTGGAAATCAAATCACATATAAAAGACGGTTAAATAACGGTACCGATGTTATTCAGTCGGTGTCAGTGTTATTCTTCATGGTACCAGCACGTTATCGTCAGTCGAAATAACTCATAATACCTAAAAATTACCCTATTTTAAAAACAAATCTGTTTTTACCAAAATTTATAACGAAACGCCAAGAAAAAAAATTAAGCACGGTACAAATTATATTTTTTTTAAATTAACGAACGAAAATTATTGAGAAAAAAAATCAGATTTTGTATATTACAGGGGTACTTTAAATTTTAGAAATTTAAGGGGGTCAAAGTAACATTTTACAATGTTAAGGAGTTAGTTTTGACAGTTTAATAAACTTGGGGATAAGTTTTGATCGGTGCAAAATAACTTTAGAAATTTAAAAAGGTTAAAGTAACATTTTAAAAAGTTAAAGGGTTAAATATGACACTTTAACAAAGTTAGGGGGTATGTTTTGTCGGTGGCAAAAGCCACCGACGTTCGTAATTGAGTTTCTTTGGAATTTAAAGGTTAAAAAATAATTAATTAACGTTTAGTTATTTATAGGCTTTATTTAATATGTTTATCTATTATTAAAATATAATGATATACTTAACTTAATTAAATAAATCCTTTTAATCATCTATAAATTTTAAAGCTAGAAAGGTTGTGATGCAGTGTTGAGGTAAGGTCTGAAGTCTCAAGGGACCCGGGTCTATCCCTGCCACCACCATTAATTTTCAAGACATCGCAAATGAGGCCTAGCTCTTAGACTGATTTACCTGTGTTTTACGCACGCCGATCCAAGGTTCGAGCCTCGGCTCTCCTTCAAGCCCTAGGAAGGGCCGTATTGGGTGAGATTTTTCCTTGGAAGTGGGTCTGGTTAAGACAACATATTGGACGGAGTTGGACGATGCTCTCCCACTTGACACTGGGGGGGGTGCAATGTCACAACATTCAATGTTCTCATTTTAAAAAAAAAATCTATAAATTTTAAAAGTGATAATATCCATAACTTTATGAAAGATAATAAGAACTAGGTGAATATACCCGCGCTTCGCGAAAGGTGTCAGGTCCACCGTTAATAAAATTTTAATGAAAACGTAGGCGTAACGGTAAATTTAATGTCATAAAAAAGAAACATAAAACTAAATAATAGAAAATGAGAAAAAAATAAATATTGCTGGTTCGGGTCATCGAAAACTATAAAACTGTATACAGAGACCGGTTCCGATAATACCAATATCGGCGATGATGTTATTCGCTCATGATAGGTTCGGCTCGTCATGGTACCACAACGGTAACGACACTCGCTATAGGCTACGATACTAAAAGAAAAACTCGATTTTGAATACAACGCCGTTTAAAAAAAATTATATAGGAATGTTGACAAAAAAACTGAAAGCAGATGCGCACTCTGTTTTTTGAAAAAAATTAACGAACGAAAGTTATTGAACGAAAATAAAATTACTAGAAAATGAAACTGATTTAAAACGTATATTATATGTATTATAAGGTGTGAAAATGAGATTATATAAAACTTCTGTGGCGAAAAAGTTAGTGAACAAAAATAAAATTATTAGAAAATGAAACGGGTTTAAAACGTATGTTATATATATTATAAGGAGTGAAAATGAAATTATATAAAACTTCTAAGGCGAGAATCAAAAACACGAAAAGTATTATATTTTAATCTATATTGTAATGTAATGTGGGAGTAGAGAGAAGAGAGAAATGTAACGTGGGGGTAGAGAGAAGAGAGAAATATAGAAGTGCAAGAAAATAAAACATAAATTTGATAGTCTAGGTGTTCATTTTAAGCTTTACCCTATCATTTGTATACTAAATTTACTCCTCCTTCACTAATCTATGAACTATGAAAGGTAAGTCTAAATGTAAATTTCTTTGTGCTTCTCATACTCACCATTTTGAAAAATCATATCGATCAACTATTTTTTTTTCCCAGTATTTGTTCTTTTCGATCTTTCAAGTTTTGTCTTTTATTGATTATTATTATTATTATTATTTAAAATATGTTTTTATGAAATAAAAAGAGTTTAAAAAATAATTAAAAAATGATATAAAAATATATTTTTATTGATTACTATTATTATTTAAAATATATTTTTCTTTCAACCATTTTTATTTATTAAAAATAATTAAGAAAGAAACGCTTATAATAAAAGTTTCAATTTTTTTAAACTAAAAAAAACTTTATATATAAAAAGATAAAAATAACATTTTGTCTAAAAAATAAAAATAAATGTTAAAAAAACACCATCAATCATTTCTACAAAATAATATTAAAATCAATAAAAAAACAAAATAAAAAAAGAGGTTTAATAGTAAATTGCAGTTTTCATCACTTTGGTTTGCCCCTATTAACAGTTTCAGTCCAGTATTAACACATTGGGTCCCTAACGTTTGATATTTTAACAGTATTAGTCCCTGAGGCTAACGACTTTTAACATTTTTATTAGTTTTTGTGTGAAATTACTTATATAACCCCACAACTCTTTCTCTGTCATCCATGCACCACCATCTCATCTCTCATCACATATCTTTCTATATCTTTAAACAACGATCTCTCTTCTCTATCTTTTGACTTTTTCAAAACCAAACTCAAATTCACCTCCGATCTGATTTCATTAAATTCCATGAATTTCATTTAAATTCCGATCACTTTTTTTCATAATCCTCGCCGAAAAATGGGAAACGGAGTAGGTAAGCTAACGATCTGCTTCTCTGGCGCCGACGTCATCCAACGCCGGAAAGAAACAGCGGTAGTCGTTTCCGATCCGTTAGGCGATCTGGGTCACTCTTTTTGCTACGTTAGACCCGACCCGACACTCGTTTCTTCATCAAAAGTCCACTGCTCCGAGGAAACGACGACGTTCCGGTCAATCTCCGGCGCATCCGTCCCCGCCAACACCTCGACTCCACTTTCAACATCTTTAATCGATCTATACTCAAATTTCGTCGATAAAGCTTCCTCTTTCGAAAGCTCCAAATCATTCGCATCAATTCCGCTCCAACCCCTCCCTAAAAGCTTAATAAATACTTTCATAGGTTTAGATTCAAAGCGGGTGGTGGGTTGGTGGTGGTGGCTGGGAGAAAGAGAGGGGTGAGATGGTGGTGGTTGTGGCAGGTGGTGGTGGGGGTATATTGGAAACTTCACACAAAAACTAACTGAAAAGTTAACTGTCGTTAGCCTCAGGGACTAATACTGTTAAAACATCAAACACCAGGGAACCAAAGTGTTAAGTCTGAATTAAACCTGTTAATAGGGGCAAACACAGGACGAAAGTTGCAATTTACTCTTAATGGTATTAATGTGCCAATTTCATAAAAGGTACAAAAAAAAAATTTGTTGCTAAATGCATATATTTATTAGTGAAAGGAAAATGATTTCATTAAAGTACACTACTTTTTAAAAATGTTAATATTCAATCGCTTTTGTAAAAGGTTAAATATTCAACAGGTAAATAGAAGAACGACAAAAACTTATTAAAAAAATGTGAAATCAAAAGTTGAATTATTAAGGCGAATAAAATATGCAGATAGTTCGTTCTTACTATTCATAAACAGTAATCCAAAATTATTACAAATTAAAATTTGTATCAAGTAATATATGTAAATAGTTGTTACAGAAAGAACATATTTCGGTTATTTTCTTTCAGAAATACATATGATGTTCACTCTTCATTCCACTTTTCATCAATTAGTAACACGTTGGTCCTTGTCACAAATCACTAAAATCTAAGTAAAACAGTAAATATACCCTTATACTTAAAACATAAAAAAATATAGTTATAAATCTCGACACCCACACCGCTAATCAAGGGTTATGTATTTAACCTCGTGTGAGAATTTTGGAGTTAACCTTGATCAGGTCAAGTCGGGTTACGGGTCAGCAGGATGTTAATTTAGACACATGTTTTTAGTGTTTTAAAAGATCATGAGTATTAGCAAGTAGTGGAGCATGTGGTAGCAAGTTAGAAGTATTCTATGTTTATTTTTCTATGTATGTATGTTTTGAATGAATTAATAAAAGTGTGCAGAAAGTAAGTATTGAACCAGTAAACAAAAAACTTCCATACGTGAATTGTCTGTGTGTTTCAAGTGCGTGTTGTGGGGCCTGTACCAACAGAGAATACTGTTTGAAAGATCTTTATTCGATTTCGTTACATGTCAAACTAGACGACGCTAAATCCCTCACCCTGCCGCTACCATCAGTGGCGGATCTAGAACAAAAGTTCAGGGATAACGGATTTTTTTTACCGTAGTTTCATGTAAATGAAATAAATTTTTTTTACCGTACTTTCATGTAAACAATATTTTTATGGTAACATGCGACCGGCGAGGCGGAGGACTGGGGTTTGGCGGAGGCGGCGCCGGGCGGTGGTCTCAGCTCAGGTCGAGCGGTTGGTCGAGTGGTCAGTGTCTAGCTCTCACAGTTCCCGCTCTCTGTCTTTCTTCTTGGCCGGCCGCTTGGGTAAGTTGGGTTTGAGAATTGAGACTTTGAGGTATTGGGTTTTAATAAAACATTTGGGCTGGCTAAAGCCCAAATGTTTTATTAAAACCTAATACCTCAAAACCTTTAATAAAATATGGAGATTTTTTTTATAAAGTATTAGGTTTTTTTATAAAATTTTGGACTTTTTATGAAATGATTTTTTATAAAGTATTAGGTTTTTTATAAAATTTTGGATTTTTTATGAAGTATTGAGCTTTTTAAAAAATTTGAGAGGTAACGTATTTATTTCTCAGGGGTAACCGGATACATAAAACCGTAAATATTTTTTTTTGCACTGCACGTAAAAGTTGAGGGGTAGCCCCCCGCTACCCCTACCCATAAGGTAGGCCCGCCCCTGGCTGCCATTGATACCGCCAAGTAAAGATTCTTTCCCCCAACACCCTGTATCTCCACCCTCAATCGACTACATGACCCATCTTAAAATAACTAATAGTATAATGTTTTAGTTGCATAAGTTTGATATCTATTGAGAAATTAGAAATTGAAAATTTTAAGAAACTATTGTTATTTTAAGAATTATGTATACATAAGCATTGAAATAAATTGAAATGTTATCTTTTTTATACGCATAGGCGATCGGATTATACCAACATGGTGACGTCAACAAGGTTTTACCCAATTAACCAATAATATAATTTGGCCATTCATCGTATTAGGTGATGGCCAAAGTGCCTATTGTTATGACCATACACGGTGACAATGACTTTGTCATGTACCCTTGAACTTCAACAACCATGGAGGTAGTACATGGTCTGATATATAGTTACGCTCGTAACGAAGATGGAGCCCCGCCTACCCACGACCTGAGAGCATCTAGTAGCCTTAGAGTCGGTTGTGGATGACTTCGTTGGGTGCCTACTCTTTACGCGTTCTATCGATTTTCAAACTCAAAGAAACACCATATGAGATTATTACTTAACTATCCTTAGTACTCATAAAACTTTGGCTTACGTATGGGTAGGTATTGATGTTAAACCATGTATAATTGAATATATCATTAAAGTAGGTAAAATTTCGTCAACGAAGGGCGGCTTTGCTGTCGGAAAAAAACCCTTAAATAAATCTGAAACTTTAGGGTTTAACTTTTTTTAATTTCAGGTTTGCAAAAAGAACAAAGATTAGTGTACTTGATAGATTCTTTTTCCCACTACAACTTACAACGGCTCTAATATATGTGTCTACGCAAACAAATATATTTTCTTTTAAGAAAAAGACCCCAAATTTAGAATCCGTTTCGAATTTAGAATCCGGTTTAGCCCCAAAAAGTTTGACTCACCCTCTTGATATATTATGAGTTGATCTCTAAAGATTATTATCAATTATATTTCAAGTTTCTCCAAGAACAAAGATTAGTGTACTTGATAGATTCTTTTTCCCACTACAACTTACAACGGCTCTAATATATGTGTCTACGCAAACAAATATATTTTCTTTTAAGAAAAAGACCCCAAATTTAGAATCCGCTTCGAATTTAGAATCCGGTTTAGCCCCAAAAAGTTTGAGTCACCCTCTTGATATATTATGAGTTGATCTCTAAAGATTATTATCAATTATATTTCAAGTTTCTCCAAGTTTGTGTGGTCTACCATTTATTAGTTCATGATCACAAAATCTAAAATATTTTTTCTTGTGACTAAGATTTTCTACAATAATTGACTAGGATTTCTTTATATATAAACTCCAAGTTTGTGTGGTCTTACCATTTATTAGTTTTTGTATCTCTTGGCTGTCCTATCTATCTCTATTATCATCTTTGTTTTTATGTCGGATTTTGAAGTTGCTAGAGTTTCTGATATTGTTTTCCAGCTGCTCGTCGAAACGTCTAGCTCAAAACCATCAAGATTTCTTCATTGGCACGTTATGTGGCTGAAAGCAAGAAGCAAGATGGCTTGCTTCACACGTTATGTGGTTCTTGAAATAACAGACCAAAATGAGTGGTTATTTAGCCGTTAGTTTTGAAATTTAAGAGATCTTGGTTTGATTTGATTGATCTATGGCTGTAAATTTATTATAGTTTAGGCCTTAAATATCAATTGTGAAGTCACTTATCATACATCGATCTCAATGGGCCGGTTGCTTAAATGGAAGAGAGAAAAGGAAAGGAGATATATGTAATGGATTTTCGTGGGCCAACACTTTGATGGTGATGTGAAGTAGAGGTGCTCAAAAGAACCGGAACCGAATCCGATTCGATGGATTATCTGAAACCGGATCCGTCTAGAACCGGTTTTTTTGGGACCGAACCGGATTTTGTGAGAACCGGTGGATCCAGAACTGGTTCTGGTTTTTTTGACGGACCGGATAAAAATCGGACAAAATGGAACCGGTTTTTTTTCGGACAATTTGGAACCGGTTATAGCCGTTGGAAGAAAAAAAAAAACGGCTATATAGCCGTTTTTTTTGGCCTTTTTTTGTTTTTTTTTTGGTTTTTAAGGCTTGAAACTTAGTATAAATAGGTATTGGGTGTATGAGTTAGTTCATCACAACATTCTAGCTCTCAAAACTCAAAAAGGCTCTCAAAACGCAAAAAAACGTTTACTTTACGCAAAAAAAAAACGCTCTCATGGCTTCCGCAAGCACTCAAAATTCGGTTGGTGGTTCTACTAGCGATGTCACGGTGGTGTCAATACTTCCTTGCTCCCGAAACCAAGAGATATGGGCTTATTTCGATTTATGCGAAATGTCGAACGGTTCGCAAAAGGCTCGTTGCAAACGTTGTGGTAGAATTTTCGGTGCGGCGGGAAATAGCACTTTGAGGAAACATATCGCTAGTCACGCAAAACACACTCAAGGTGAAGATCAAACTCAAATTGGTAGGGATGGAGGAGTTTGGCAATACAATGTCGAGAGGGTTCGTGAGAGAATGACACATTTCGTCATTCAAGAAGGATTGTCTTTTGATCACTTTGATACAAGAGACGCTTCAACCGAGTTACACAAATGTAAGTCGTTCTACTTTGAGAAGAGATTGTTTAAAAATGTGGAAAAGAGCTAAAAAAGAATTAATTTTAGGTTTTGAAAATTTAAATACCGGCATTAACTTAACAACGGACGTTTGGTCCGCTCCACATGGTTTACCCGAATCGTACCTTTGCGTTACCGCACATTGGGTTCAACCGGAGTCGTGGCAAATGATGAAGCGTACGATTGCGTTTGATTATTTTGGATATCCACATACCGGCGAAAACTTATTTTATATTTTAGACTCGGTAATTCAAACTTATAAAATTCAACCAAAAATATTTTCAATATCTTTTGATAACGCTTCAAATAACACAAACGCGGTGGAAAAATTAAAAATAAAATATGAACTGTGCTTGTAACGGTGTTTTTTTTCATAGTCGATGTGTTGCACACATCATTAACTTGGTTGTGCAAGACGGTCTAAACGTCCAAGAAATAAGAGACGTAAAAGAAAATTTTAAAGTGATGTTACGTGAAGTTTTTAGCACAAGCAAAAAAAGATATATAAACTATAGAAACTTGTGCCAACAAACGGATTCCATCTTTTTAGGTCCGAATTGGGACGTACCTATTAGATGGAACTCGACATGGAAAATGTTTGAATCGGCCTTAAGGCAAAGAGTTACTTTAACACATTTCCATGATGAACTTGTACAAAAGAAACGTTGTTCACAAAAATTTGATAATATAAGTTGGGATATGATCGAGAAACTAACTAATTTGCTTGAGGTTTTTAAAAATGCAACTGCATGTTTATCGGGAGTTTATTATCCCACATCTTCGCTAATACTTCAACAATTATACTTAATATGTAATAAATTAAAAGAGTTTGAATATCACGACCCTATTTTTGAAAAAAAAATGGTAAAACCTATGAAAGCTAAATTTAAAAAATATTTTTCGGAAATGCCAGCCGTTGTTAAATGTTCGGCCGCCTTAAACCCAACGATTAATGTAACCGGTGTTGAAACATTAATTGGATCAATATCGGATGATTTAAATATGTTCGAGGAAGACCCAAATTTTGAATCAAAGGCAATAAGGGATTTCAATTCGGCTTTTAATAATATGTTTGATTATTATTTACGCAAATATGGTGGAAGTGGTGATTCATCAAACATACGTGAATCAATGGGTTCGGGTTCGGGTTCGGGTTCAAGTTCTAGTAGTTCAAGGAATCCGATGCTAAATTTATTTAACACTTTAAGAAACGAAAATACTAAACGAGCTCGTGGAACCACACCAAGTAGCGAGCTTGGGAGATATCAAGCAACCGACTTTATTTCAACTCTAAGATCCGAAGAGTTTGAAAACTTTGATATCTTGAGTTGGTGGCAAGGAAGGGAATCCCAATATCCCGTTTTAGCCGCAATGACCCGTGACCTACTAACCGTCCAAGCTTCTACGGTAGCTTCGGAATCTGCTTTTTCTCTTAGTGGCATGGTTTTATCTATTCGAAGAACGAGGTTTACACCGAAATCTATGGAGATGTGTATTTGCTTGAAGGACCATTTGGATGCCGCCGAACGTGTACAACATGTTGCAAAACTAGAAGGCGAGCTTGACATTGAACAAGAAATACATGAATTCGAAGTAGAACAAGGGGCGGCGAATCCACTTTCGGACGAAGAACAAGCTTATGATGAAGCCCAACGCATCTCAAGCGAAAAAGAATGAAAACCGATGTTACGAAGACTACGACGAAGAAGATTGAAAACATAATAAATAATATATATTTTGTGATTCAATTATGTTTTTTGTATTTTTTTTACGAACTATTGTTAAATCACTTAAAAAAAGCTACAAAATAAATAAAACATGTATTTTATAGTGTATCTTTGTTAATTTTTTAAATTTTTTTATTTAAAAAAAAAATCCGGTGGAACTGGTTTTTTTTGTCCGGTCCGGTTCCATAAATCCGGTCCGGTCCCAATAGGTTCAAAGTCTCCACTCTCTAAACCGGATCCGATCCGGAACCGGTTCCATTGGATCCGGTTGTTGACCATCGTTGACGGAACCGGTCCGGATCCGGTTCCGGAAAAAAACCGGTTTGTGCACCTCTAATGTGAAGTAACAAATAATTTACATATAAAAATATGATTATTTAGTTCAACTAGCCCGTGCTCCTTAACGGATCTACATTCACGTTCAGCAGCGGATTCACAACGTAGATAAAAATAATTGATGTCACACTTCTACTTTTAATATTAATATTAATCTATTGTTATACTACTATATGTATGTTAATATAATCCGGTTGAAATCCCTAATATTACCCTAAAGTTATATCATGCTTCATTTCGAAAAGTTCGACTAGAAGAGTACTAAACTTGAACAAGTTCCTTACATCAAATACTGTTTTCTTAAGCAGAACCGTTCACTATTCATCTTCATATAACCGGGTCATTTATAAGAAATTGGACACTATTATGCGAAAACCTTTTTAATATTATCTCAAATACCAAATTTATGTCTTATACTTAAAAATCAAGCCTTTAGTAACTTAACTGAATTTGATCAAATTTCAATACTTGACAAGTCAAAGAAATATGTTTTTTTAACAGCAATTTGGGTCACTGGCGGGCCACTGGTCACTCGATCATCTCACCACCATTAGGAGGAAACCCACCATAGTTGAGAAAACATCCTGGCCAAAACCTGGAACCCTTTTTTTTATCACAAGTAGGACTTGAACTCAAGATCTCCCCATTTTAATGAAGTCGTGGGTACTTTACCTTAACCACTTGGGCTGAAGATCATTTGATTTCAAAGAATTATGCACCTCTAACCTAGTAAAAAAAATTGGCCGTATAAACAAGTTGAAGTAGCTAGTAATAAAAGATATTATTTTATACAAATTAGTTTTGTTATGACCATTTAATATTTCCAATTCTCATGTTTGATAACATCAAAATAGAGAAAATATATGTAACCATCAGAACCTCGTGTAAACATTGATACATTATGTGGCCAAAACCAAGAAAGATGGCTTGCTTCACATGTTAGGTTATGGGGGTATACTCGCCCAACAAGCTTGCGAAGCTGAGTTGGAATTGCGTGGACACCGGGAACACCACGCCGCACCCAGCTGCGCCGTTCCTGTTGTCAGGGCCGGCTCAATGTATTTGGTGGCCCCAAGCAAACTAAAGTTTTAGGCCTTTTTCTAAAAGTCATGTTACCCATTTTGATGTACTAGATTATTGTTTACGGTTTTAGTTTGACATTTAAAGATTGTTTAACAATTAACACAACGCTTAGATCTAAATACATATTTGCACTTCAATCGTAATTACTAAACTAGCAAATGAAAACAAATAACAGTTACAAAGACTTAAATCTAAATGAGCAAATTAAGTCAAACGAGCCAATAAGTAAAACAAATCAAATGAGCAGTCAACATTGCAAAATCAAAGTTAATGAATAGGTTGAACTCTTTTGCAAACAAACCAGAACTATTGCATTAAGCAAATCAAACCAAATCATTAGAACTCGGATTGCAAAGCAGTAAAGTCAGATTGCAAACTAATCAAATGAATCAGAACTCATTAATCAAACATTTTAGAACAAATTAACATCAAACTTTCTTTTACTCTTCGTCCTCCTCACTGTAAGCTTTTAAGCTTCTTGCTTTGACTGCATCCCATTGTATCTTTTTTTTTAACAATAACAGCCAACCTTTATTCATACCCAAAACCCTACTAGAAAGGTGCTAAAAGAGCCACCAATACACCAGTACCTTTGTCAATACCTAAGCATACATATCAATAAAGGACTCCATTAATCAAACATTTTAGAACAAATTAACATCAAACTTTGCATATATCAATACATGCCAATCCCATTGTATCAATAGGTTCCTCTGATTGCCTATATCAACCCCTAAACGATTCATTCTCTATTAACTAATCGCCCTAATTAACGTCACCCTAATTCCCGCTCCCCAATTCTCAATCCTCCGTCATTTAGTGGACGAGCCGCAGTCACACAGATCAGGCTTAAGCCCAATTGCCTTCAATGTTTTTCAGCCCAAACATGCATATATAAGAAAAAAATTTAAAAATTGGATGCCCGTGGCCCCAAGCCCTAGCTTGGCCCAAGTAACCTATTGGGCCGGCCCTGCCTGTCGTGCATGGAGTGAGCCAAAAAAGTCATGAGACCGTCGAATGGTCAAATATTAAACTTTTTTTTTGCTAAATCATCATCTATAAATACCATTTTTAACCATTCATTTTATACTCTTCCAATCAGTTTCATATTTTACAAAAAAAGAAGGTCCACACAACAACAATCCTTTCCGTTTTCCACCACCACCGTATTAAACGCAATTTGATCCAAACTCGATGTTTTCCCCTAGCAATTATCATTTTCTGGTTTGAACCAACAATACTATCAAAGCCAACCCAATTCAAAACCCGATTACTTAACCGAGATCCAACCCAAAATCGTATCTGAGACCAACCCTAGATCAAAAAAGAAAAGAGGTTAAAAAAATCGATGCTATTGCAGGTCCACCCCTCACCTTAGATTTTAATCGAGGAAGGGGCGTTGGGCATGTGTTTGGTCGACACTTCGGAGGATCCGATAATTCGCAAACCGGAGTTGTTTAGCAACATCAACTAAACTCAACGTGGAGATATTTGAAAATGACGGTGTTCAAGTTTAACAGCATCTACAACAACCTTTACAATCGCTGAAAAAGTTGTGCTTGTTACATCGATATGTTGAAGACTAGCGGTGGACAATTTCATATGGAACAACTTTCAAGTTTTTCTCACCATTTGGTTTGGGAAATTATTCGAAAGTCTCTAAAATGGGCAAGGGTACCCAAAATGATTTAAGAAACCGACACTTCAAAATAGACAAACACATCTGAGTCGACTGACCACGCAACGAGTGCTTCGGATGCACATTGTCACGTTGACCTCAACGCTTCGGATGCAGATCCTCCCAAACCACAATTCCCGATCGGGAGATCGAGGGGAATAAAGGGAAACAAGCAATTACATCAACCACGTCAATGGATGATAGAGTGGACACATTAGTGGCTACCTTGGATGCCTTTAGCACCACTTATGAAGAGGTCCAATGAGAAAATTCTGGTTGAAGGAAGAAGCAAAAAGGAAGGAAGACTTTAAAATCTTGATGGCTAAGATTGATCATCTGACCGGAACGGCCCGGTTAGTGGCCGAAAACATGAAGGATACAATTGCCAAATGCTTTATATTTATTTTTATTATGTAATGTGTTATAAATATATATTATTATGGTTATCAACGTCTAAAATAGACCAGGCTTGTTGAACAAGTTTCCTCTCCTATATATATTATATTGTATCCCATTGTAATAGATACTTGATCAATGAATAAAAGATCTCTTTCTCCTAATATCTCTTCTCATATTGATTTTGCTTTTAGTCTAGTTTTACAACACGTTATCAGTACGAAAGTGCTTCAAAAACCCTAACCCCCTTCCATGATTTATCGTTCTATCAGTTCATAGATAAATATCCATGAAGTCGTAATGATCAAAGTCCCCACCAAGGATTTGTCATCGTTTCATCAAAGTATATTCGATCAGATTATCTTACAGGTAAGTTTTATTTTAATTCGTAAGATTATTATTTATTAATCTTGTATTATTTGTTGGTATTGATTTTTGGGTGATTAGTTAATTTTTTTTAACTGTTATCATCCAAAATTACCGAAGATATCACAATTAAAAATATTGAAAAGGAACTTTGGATATCATAAAACATATATTTTTGGATTGAAATCAATGAGACTTTATTTAATTATATGGAATAAAGTATTTGACAGAAAAATCTACGAAAACAAATAAAAACAATCCTGAAAAACTAAAGCAACGGTTTCTGTAATACTTTTGGTTGATATCCATTCGCTACCGTTGTGTTGTATAATTTCTCCAGAGGAGTGAAAAACATAAATAAATAAATTAATTGTAGCTTAGTTTTTTTTTTGGAAAGAATCGTTGCAAAAGAAAAATATATTGAGTATTCTAATTGTGCCACAATTTTGATGTTTTTATTTATCAATGCATCAATTTAGACTGTATGATATTTTTATAAAATTAAATATGTAAAATAGAAAAACATTAGCTGAAAGAAATTAAAGCATGAGAGGTAATGAAAAGTGTATTTGACAGTACGTGTAACTTGTTTTATTTTGAAAGGTCAAATTATTATTATTAATATAGCTTGTAACAATATAGATTGAATAATTGCATTTGTGTGTTTTATGGTAGTAATCTTATTATGCTATTAATTAGTCTAATTAATGTGATATGTAAAGAATTAGCAATTTTGTTTTTGGGATTATCATGCCTGTTTTAAATAGTTGTTACATGTATCATGAGTTGTAGGAACTTCAACGATTATTTAAATAAAGATTTGAATGATAAGTTACACAAGTTTAGTTTAAAACAAAGAAAAAGAATTTGGAAACTAAGAAGATGAACTTGAATGAAAATCTGACAATGTTTATTTGTTCATTTGTTCTGTTGACCTACAAGTATGTATACCTAAAATTTGTTTGCCTGGTTATTTGTTTATTTGTTTTGATGTTATTATTAGGGGTGTTCATCGTTTCGGTTAACGGTTTGTTCGATTTATTCGGTTCGGTTTGTTCGGTTTTGATTTTTTTTAACCCTTATCCGTTAACCTAACCGAACCAAATTGGAAACTTTTCTAACCGAACCGGATTCAACCGAATAAACCGATTTCAAAAGGAAAGTATATCCGAATAAACCAAATAAATCGAATAAACCGAACCGAATTGGAAATATGTCTAACCAATCAAACCGAATTAAAAAAAAAGATATATCTGTTAACCGAACCGAAAACCGAATTCGCAATTCGGATACAGTTAATAACCGAATTCACAATTCGGTTTGATTTTTTCGGTTACGGATACGATTCGGATTTCGTTTTTCTTCGGTTCTTGGTTTTTTTGCACACCCCTACTTATGAGGGCCAAATGAATATGAAGCCCAAGTTCGTTAGTAGCCATATTCCATTAGTCCTACATACATCTATACTATATAATAAATAAAGGTTTTCAGTGTCACGTGTCGCCTCCATATTGATTCTCATTATTTTTTTCTCGTCTCTCTCTCTTATTTAATACACTTCGATCTTTTATAATAATAATATATACTTAAAAATAATACTAATCTATACTATATAATAAGTAAAAGGTTTTAATAGACACTTGTCATTTTCATATTCATCTTTAACATTTTTTTCCCGTCTCTCTCTCTCCTATTAATTATACAAGTTTCTTTAAACTTTTTTATAATTTTTGTTTTTCGCCTCTCTCTTATATTAAATAATAATGACTTCTATAATTAGTTTTATAAAACATTTTTTATTTTAAAAAAATAAGTTTATTCATAAAACATTTTTGTAATTTGAACATTTCTTTCATTCTTTTTATAAAATATTTTAAAAAAATAACTATATAACGTTTTATAAAAATTATATTTATTCAACCCATGTATTACATCAGTTAAAATCTAGTTAGCAAATAAATGAAAGTTTAAATATTATATAAATTATAGGTAGTAGGTTGTAGTTGATGAACATAGCATCTTATATCATAAAGTTTTGTTATAACTTGTTTTATATGATGACTATACTGTCTTGTATTGTATAGTTTGCATTTGGAATATATGTTGTCATCCAGATGCTATAATTTATTTATATAGATTATATTGAATTGATCAATTAAAATACCATAGTTGTAGTTTATGGTGACTCGAGATTATAAACATGTTTCGATTATAGTAAAAGATCCACTTGTATATTCATGATTACATGACACCCGAAGAGTCACACTCCATAAATCACATTATTAATTTAAGGAAGGTCGTAAGATATTAAACCGATAATTCTTACATGACCCACTCATGTAACTATTGTAACTATTTAGCACGCCTCAAATATGCTCCTGAAGTAGCAAAAATAGTATGAAAGGTGTTAAATGATTTCATAAGCATATAACTGAGAAAATAATGGAAAATCATTAAACTTACACGGTTCTACTCTATTCCTTGAAGTAAATGTGACTGTATAATGATCGTTGTAATGGTCATGATTATGGACGTAATTGACGAAATTACAATGATGATCATATTAATAATGAAATCAACCACAAGAAGTGGCATATTAAGGGAGTGATTATATGAGAATAAAACATGGAACAAGTGCTATAATATGAGTGTAAATAATATACACGATTCTCTCGTATTTTCTATCGTGTATTAAACAAGCAGGTGTGTAAAGAATGCATATATAGCATATATGACCATAAACCTGAAGTTTATGGATCATGATTATTGAATAAATTGGCATGACACCATCCCGAGTCAATGATGATGTGAAACATATTGAAGAACATGAATTGAGAATTAAACATGTAATGTTTGCTTTTAAGGGAAGTTAATTATTTACCAACTAAAGTAGGGTGTGAATCCCTATATATATATTTTGGATGTGATAAAGATATACGCATACATCATTACATGATATCGTTTAGAGTTTTAAATCGATGCATCGTCTAAATGGTTATCAAATTTGCAACCAGAAATTTGCATGATTTGTTGCTTAACTAATGAGATAGCAAGCACATTATTCTAGATTATCATAATTATTTTGGTAATAACAACGAATTGAATTCCCAAGTTACTAATGATTATTGGAATAAGTGTTGAACTTTCTAATACATGAATTGCTTTTGTTGAAGACGATCCGCAAACGTCTTTGAATGATTGCAAAGCCAATAATCATAAGAGAAAAAGTTCATGTTTATATTTGGTTACATGTGATTTTGCATGCAGTAACATTAATTCACATAAAGCCAACGAGTTTTAATATTTCCTCCCCATTACAGTTGGTTTTTGGTCAGGAACCAAATATTTCCCATCTAAGATTTTTGGTTGTGCGGTATGTATATTGAATATGATCCAGCATAATGCACAAAGATGGGACCTCAAAGGAGGTTGAGAATATATGTTGGGTATGAATAAAGCCACTAGTGAATGATTCATTTATGACTCAATATTAGGGATGGAAATGAAACCCGAACCCGATGAGAAAACCCAAAACCCGAAACATTTGAGACGGGTATAGGGTCGGGTAATCGGGTATGGGACCGGGTTTGGGATTACTTTTGAAATTTTTCGCGGGTTTGGGATGGGTATGGGATATGGTGATATACCCGTTTACCCCGCCCCGATTACCCGATAACGTATACCCGTTTACCCGATTATATTAACGATATAGTTTTTCTTTCTTTTTTATTTATTCTAAGTATATATATCGTATTATTTGAAGTATATATACCGTATTTATTTTAAATGTATATACCCAACATGATTTTGTTTCTTTATTTTTTTTTATTTCAGTTACAATTTTTATGTATACCCGACGGGTTTAGGTCGAGTATACCCAACGGGTATTTTTTTAGAAACTAACGGGTTTACCCAAAACCCGCGGGTATACCCGATACCCGATAGAAACCCAACGGGTTTTGGGCCGGCTATGGGACAAGATTTTATAACCGGGTATGGGGTTTGGATTACCTAAACCCGTCCCAAACCCGACCCTTTGCCATCCCTACTCAATATATCGGTTTTCACTTAATGAATTAACATCCCAACATTAGGGGGAGATTAATAGCAGCTGGAAACATAATGAGTTGGAATGAATTATCATTGATCCTCAAACTAAACAATGTGAACCAGAAGTTCAAAAGATAATTCATTTATCAAGATTAAAGAATCATTTACCAGACACATTCACTGACCTTAAAAAAAGTGACTAAGTCACATATACCGGCTGCTAATGCTCCAATTAATTTTAGTGTCCAAGAAGGACAATCACATATTGATAATGAGTCTATGGCACGTCTGCAGAGTGATAGACTAGTCGATTCCAAGAATAAAAATCCTTGGAGAGGAGCAAGAAATTAAGATGGTTAAGTCGAGGTACATTAGAATGGTCTCCTAAAGAGATACTAGACATGTTGGTTCCAGAAGAACCTCAGGTATCTGAAATTAAAAAGAGCTCGGTAAATTATGTCATGTCTAGAAATGATGGAATCGAAACAAAATCGACGTCGTTATACTTTTTAATATAATGTAGCGCTTGAAATGATGAGGATCAATAATTAAGATCTGCCTATGTATGAAAAGTAGAAATGATTGACCAAAATGGAAAGATGCAAATAAGGCAGAATTGTATTCTCTCATGAAATAGAAATATGTTGGATATAAGTGAGGTCTTTTATGCGAAGAAATTATGTGAAATAATGAAAGAAAGATTAAGGCAGAATTGGTGTCACAAATATTTTCGCAAACATCTATAATTTATTATTATGAGATACATTCTCCAGTGGTAGACGCATTGACCTCCAACATAGTTTGGTAATACAAAGAGAGAATTGATATGCATCTTAAAATGTTATGACTCATATGATATCAAAATTTACAAGAAAATCACTGGAGGATTTATACTACTAAAATCATGTAGAGTAAGTTCTCGAGAGCATTATGATTGTTGAATACAAGTTCGGATCTGTATACATTATGTTTGTTTACGTTATTGAATTGAATATAACTGAAGCTCATGATAAGTTTCGAAAGAGGTTAAGTGTTATTTGAAACATCCTAAATATACAACCCTTATGCACCAATAAACGTTAAGGGAAGAAATTGTACATAGAGATTATGATATCTCAATATATAAGAATGGTACAATATGGATTGGATTTGGATTAGATGTTATAAATGTTTGCGATTGATTTGCTACATAATAAAGTTTATGTACCAAACTCCTGAAGAGTGAATGCATATGCATAATTAGTCAAGTTGGAAAGAAGTCCAAAATGGATTAAAAAATATGTCTCAAGCATTTATATATAAACTTGAGAATTATAACAAGTTCTGTACATGGATCGAAATAGTCGGGTCGAGTGTGGTATAATTGACCCACTGATTATCTTGAAATATAAAGATACTATGTTAGAATCCCGTGTATTACACGGGTTGAATAAATGTAATGTTAAGTGCCTAGTAATAAAAAGTTTATGTTTTTAAAACCCGTGTTGAATAAACTCGTGTATTACACATGTTGAGTAAAAATATAATGTATTTTATTAACACATACGCTTGTCATATGAATATGTAAATATATGATTAAATTTTTTTATTTGAATCATAACTGTCTATAAAATTATTTTCTATTTGTGGAGTTTATAAAAATATGATTGAACAAATTAATTGATGATAAACACAATTTTAAATTAAAAACTGTGTAGATAAAAATTGAAACAAATAATTAATTTAGTTGCCAAAAATAGTGGACTTAATTATTAATAGGAGAGAGAGACAGGAAAATAAGAATAGGGAGGCCTATATTGTGACACGTGTCCTCCTATTTTACTTGTTTATTATGTAGTTGTAGGTCCACATGACTCATCTGCAGATCTATCTCGTGACAGGACGTCTCGATAACACGGAGTGCGGAATCCTACCGTGTTAACGTTTGTATACGAATTGACAATAGAAACATCAGGTAAATAAACTTCTCTTTGTATTCCACAAAACACAGAGTTTACAAATTCACAGAATACAATCGTTCAAGCTCCTCTAGAACAGAAGCTGTAAAGATCTATATAGAGACACAAACCTGCTATAAGTTCGCTCCTAAAGATGCTTAGGCGAACTTGTTAAGTTCGCCTCTCTATGAACTTGTACAATATTCCTTAGGCGAACTTAACAAGTTCGCTCCTAAAGATGCTTAGGCTAACTTGTTAAGTTTGCCTCTCTATGAACTTATACATAATTTTATCAACAGTTACAAAACATGTCCTAACAGACTCCAATTTAACTGTTGCTAACAATTCTATCAATTACAAGTCAAAGACTCTAAGACTAAGGCATAATATCTTCAAGCTCGTTGTCACCAGAATAAGTTCCAACAGACTCCCCCTTGACAACAACTTTAGAAGATTGTCATGCGACTTCATATATCATCAAACACACTGTAGTCTTCGTCTTGTTCATCTGCACTTTCTCTTTCTATCTAGAAGAAAACTTGGGAGAATGACCCCTTGTCAATTTCTGTCTGCAATATTCAGTTTTTGCAAAGGAGAACAACCAAGAATAACCAACAATTAAGATTTTTATAGAAGCTGGAAAAATAAAATCTTTTTGATTTTTCAAACATAAGACTCACAAAATCTTTTTGGTTTTTCTCTATATAAACTGAAATGTAAAATACAAAATCACATCTTTTTGGTCGAACATCACGAGTAAGAAGATCATATTAGTAAAAACAATGCATCAATCACACATTTTGTATAAACATCCCTAAACATTCTAAGGGTATCCTATCCAGATTCATTCTTTCATTTCTTTCGTTTGAATTTCCAAACAATTATATAAAGTAACATCTTTTGAATCAGATAAGATCAAATCTTTTAAGCTTCAACCAAAACATGCAATGATACGCGAAGAACTTCAAAGAAGATGGGATCAGATCATAACATGCTTATAATAAATTACATACGAGTTTACAACACATAACATGTCAATCTAAGTTGTCAATATTATAAGAATTTAAACCATTAGTATCTTTGTCCAATGTTCTTGTGAATTAAGGTACCATTTATTTTGTAATACAACGTGTACCCCACAAATATGCCAACAGATATTTAAATGTACACTATCTTCAAGACATATAAGATCATTGCAAGATAATATTTAATCTCCAGGATGAATTATACCGATAAACATGGGAAAATGTCAACCAGAGAATCAGAATGATTCAGAATCGAATGATTTAAATGTCTTGGTTTGGATGAAGTATCATGATTCATAGTGTGACACCCGACATTTCCTGAAACACTATGTCGTCATGATACTTCATCCAAACCAAGACATTTAAATCATTCGATTCTGAATCATTCTGATTACGATGAAGAGTGCACCACACTCAAATGTCCAAACCTCATAATTATGGAGTTTCACTATGACAACACTCAACCTACGTTTAACTTGAAATCACTGATTTGATCGATTACACACACACACAGGCAAAAACTGTGTGTATGGTGGTGAAACGGATGGTAGATACAGAATCAGTGAAGATAACAGGCTAACCTCACAATGAATCAACACAAAATGATATGAAAATGTAAGAACACAGTGTAAAAACAACTGCAAAATGTATTGATTTGAGAACAATGTGAAAGAGAAGGTTCAGGGTTACAGCCGCTACTCACACCCTAAACATTCTCAAACTAGGCTATTTATAGTAGTGACAGGTATCGAAACTATGTTAAATCGAAACTACTAGTTTCGATTGACCATTTACAAGTGATACACAGAACTGTCGAAACTACCATCTATCGAAACTACTAGTTTCGATTAAACAAACTCAATCGAAACTAAGTAGTTTCGATGGCCCAGACTTAGCTAATAAAACAGTAAATTACAGAAAACTGAAATTACATTTAATGAAATGACATAAAGTAAACTAGTCTAAAACTGTTTAAACATGCAATAAATGACAACAACTTATACATAAGATAAGACTCTACAATCTCCCCCTAAGCTGTTGCATTACTGTCTTTAGCTCTTCATCAAGCAGCTGGTCCTTCAGTTGTCCTCGGGATGAATGGTTTAACATGGAGAGATACAACTCTTTGGTAGGCCTTGGCATCAACTTCATCTTCATCACTGTATGCCTGAATGTGATTCTGGAATAGTACCTCCAGATCTTCAGGCTAAAATTTCAACAACTCCATTGGTTCAAAGATAGTGATGTCTTCCTTGCCCTCACGCTCTATTACTGCACTGCCAATGATTGGGTCATAGTACCATTTTTTGAAAGTTTGCAGCTGGACAGGTACAGATTTTGGAATGGTGATGGTCTTGTGAGTTTGGGCAGGCTTGTACCTCAAGAACACATATGGCTTGTTAGTCTTAGGATGAAACCTTGTCTTTGAGATTTTCTTTTGAGTTTTCCTAGGCTTCATTCCCTTGAAATCATTATTGACTTGAGAATACATAAATTTCTCAAAGTCATAGGCCATCATAACCTTCCCAGGATTTTGAAGGGGAAGTTTGGCTAAATCCCTAAGGTCATAGAAAGGAAGGGTCTGGAAGTCAGTCATATTTTTAAAGTGCTGAACTCCCCCTCTATATCTTCTAATAATAAAGAGCTTCATTTCATCATCATATTTCCAGCCAATTGGAGGCCTCTTTAGTTCCTGATGCTCAGCTATTCATTCATATGTTTTAGGAGTTTCTTCCTGAATGATTTTCCTAAACCAAGATTTTCTTGAAGTTGGAGGTTTAGGTGCAACAGAAGGTGGATCTTGTGCTGGACTTAATTCAGAGACAGTAGTGGTTGGTTCAGGAGTGACTGTCTTGATAAGATTCACCTGAACATCTTCTTCGCCTTTTTCTTCATCAGATAAGGTTTGAATTTCCTCTCCTTCTTCTGTGAAGTATCTGGTTCTCTCAGTCTCCTTTTCTTCGGTGGTCAAAATTTCTGGATAAAGATCATTATACCCATAGTTTTCAATTTCATCTAAAAGGGCATTCAGCTCGTCATCAGATGGGATGTCTTCTTCATCTAGAATCACTGTTTCTATCTCAGTAGAAGTCCCTTTCCCTCTCTTCCTTGCATCTCTTCTCTCACTTGCTGAGGGAAGGTCTAGTTCTGGTTCTTCAACCTTGACTTCAACTGCCTCCTTTGTCTTCTCAGCATGGCCAGTAAAGACAATGAGAGCAGACTCTGGATTAGTGACAAGGGCAGGAGATGAGGGTTCAACTACAGATGTGGTCTCCCCCTGAGTTGTTGAAGTGGTTGATTATTGTTGTACAGGTTTTATCATTAAGGCTTTGAGCTGTTCCACTGCTTCAGCTAAAGCCTTGAATTCTTCTTTTTGCCGGGAGATAAGTCTCTGTTATGTTTTAAGTTGGGTTTGTTGACTCTCAATCTGGGTATGTAAACCCCCAACTTCCAGCTTCAGGTCTTTAACCTCTTCTTGGACATCATGCAAATTAGATTTTAAGCCTTCAATTTCTTTATCTTTCTTTTGAATCTTATCCTGCATTTTCTTCAGTTCAAGGCTTAAAGTTTTAACTCTTGGTACAGGAGAGGTTGAATCATGAGGTGGTGATGTGGGAGTAGTATGGATGGGTGATTGTTGTGGAGATGGTAGTGGAGTGGGTTGTGGAGATGGTAGTGGAGTGGGTTGTGGAGATGGTTCTAGAGTTGGTTGTGGAGTAGCTAATAGAGAATCTGACGAGGATGATAAATTTTCTAATCCAGTCTTGATTTTCTTTGCCCTAGGCTCTTCTTCCTCATAATCAGAACCTGACTCAACTTTCCGTTTGGAGGAAGATGCAAGATGCTTTGTTCTATCATCTGAATCAGACTTGTAGTAGTCAGATCCATAAATTCCTGCATCCAGAGTTCCACTTGATTCTGCAACTTCCTCCTCAGCTTCATGTATATCAGCTTCAACATTAACTGCTGGCTCTTGAATTATCTGAATTTGTTCAACAAAAGGAGCCTCTATCACAGGCTCAATGACATGTTGTTCTTCTTCTTGAACAATAGGAATGTCTATCTCAATCTCAGCTTCATCAATAGGTTGATTACCTTGATTTTGTTCAACTTCCATCTCTTCTTCATCAGATGATAAGATCTCTTCTTCTAGATCAGGGTCAATATCAGGAATGAATTCTTCTTCTTCACCAATAATATGACCAAACAGGGGAACATCAGCTATAGCCATGTTGGTTCTCTTGTTGGTACTCCTCATATAGCTGAGAGTCTTGGCAATCATATGGTCGAACACAAAGGTGTTCCCACCTTGTTGAAGCTCAGGATGAAGATGATTGATGATAATCTGTAGAAATCTTGGATATGCCAGAAATTTCTCCTTCACGGCTCCTGTTAGGTTGTCCTTTAACTGTCTGAAGATGAAGCCAGAAAAATTGTAATCTCTTCCCTTGACTAACCCCAAAATTGCTGAGCCCAGAGTGCTGTTTGTTGAATCAAAACCTCCTTTTCTGATTGATAGGCAGTGAATAAACACGTGCACTATGTATCTCCAGTGGCTTGGTAAGGAGTTCTTGATTATCTGACCACTTTTGAATTCATCTGGATGACCCAATCTTCTGAAGCATTCTTTAACATAGAAGATTGGAAATTCAATGGGTGCATCTGGATTGTCATTAAACTGCAGCACCTCTCTAACTGTAGCTTTAGAAAACAAGACTTCTTGGCCAAGCACAGTTGCTCTGATGTGCTCCATATTTTCAACTGTGATGATCTCTGCAGTCTCCCAAAATTCTCTTATGGATGTCTCAAACACCGGCAGGTTGTTGCTGATGGCAAAGCTGATGTTGGAGTTTGCCAGGAAGTTTAAGACCCGAGTTAACTCTGCAGCTTTTGGATCATTGGCATTAAGGAATGCACAGACATTGTGTCTCTTTACGAATAAGAGATCCATAGCTGTAAAATTCATCAATTTTGCACAGGAAGTAAAGTTTCTGAAAATACTTGACTGAAACAAGATATATCAACACTTAGAAAAAATCTGAAATCCTTACTGTCGAAACAACTAGTTTCGATTGAGATGAACTTGGTTAATTCAACACACAACTTTAACGAAACAAGTAGTTTCGATAGATGCAATAAGCTTTGATCAATACTTAGAAAATTTTGAAATCAATACTGTCGAAACAACTAGTTTCGATGGAGATGAACTTATCGAAACTAACTAGTTTCAATCAAAGATACTAGGGCAAGTTTGGGTGTCGAAACTAGTAGTTTCGATGAAAAATCTTTTGAGAAATTTTGAAAGTGTTGAATCCCTTTTGTCGAAACTACTTGGTTTTGAAACCCAAACCCCTTTGATTCACGATACTCAGACTAATAAACACTTTTAATGAAGGGTTTAGAATGGCCTGTAAGTGACGAAACTTCATCTTACCGAATGTGAGACTGTTATCTGCAAGAATAAACATTAATCGTGAGTTCAAAGATGATTGAGATGTATGCAAACACGGATAAGCACACAAACGACTGTTATTATAAAGATTTAGTCGAACAAATTTTAAATTTTGAAACCCTGGGTCTGCCGATTTGCAAAAATCATCCAAAATGAAGTAGTGAGATGTTACCTGATGATGGAGACGATGGTGACAACGAGGGAAAATCAGGTGATTGACGCTGATATCTTGCAACTCAGACCAATGGCTTGAGAGATTTTGCGTATGACAGAGAAGGTGAAGAGGGTTCGTAAATGACGAGTGAAACTCAGTATGAAGGAAGGGATAGATTATGAAGGCATTTAATTTGCGTGAGACAGATGACCAAAGTGCCCCTGTCGAAACAACTAGTTTCGATAGTTTAAAGAAGTTTCGATATGTACAACTAGTTTCGATAGTGCAAATTAGTTTCGATATGTACAACTAGTTTCGATAGATCAAAGTAGTTTCGATATGTACAACTAGTTTCGATGGTTCAAATTAGTTTCGATATGTACAACTAGTTTCGATATGTACAACTAGTTTCGATAGTTCAAATAGCAGAAACAAGACTAACATATATACACTGTTAAAACAGACTTAACTATAGAAATGAAATTATACACAAGATATTTGCACTTATCTTCTTGAAAAAGATCCAACATGAGATCAGATCTGGTCAGTCTCTTGAAACACTTCCTTTTGCAATTAACTACTGTGAGTCCCTGAAGATAGCTGATATTTGTGCAAAGTAAACCCGAACATTTGTTTGTACTAAGATTTCATGTGATTAAAAGGTACCATTTAAGCAATATACAAGGTGTACCCCACATATTAAAATAAAATGATTTTGAAAACCTATCAATCCTCAAGAAGTACCCATCTTCATCCTATCATCTCTTTCTAATTAACCAAGGTACCGTCTTAGTAATGTCAAAGTACCACCAAAATAAAATAAGATATCCAAGTGGATTTAGAAAATTAAAATAAAACATATCCAAGTAGATATTAAAAAGGTACGAGCATTTTAGATCTTTGCGTAAGCAAAACAGAAGAAGTCGTAAAATTATCCAAGCGGATAGAAAAATGTTGAACACCCGAGATCTTTACGTAAGCAATACAGACGGGGTCAAATCATCCAAGTGGATGGGAAAAGGAAGAGCACCCAAGATCTTTGGTAAGCAAAACATACGGGGTCATCGGTGGTAAATATCGTTATATTGACGGTCACTTGGCGTATGAATAGGAATCCAACACGTAAGCCTGTAACTGATTGAATTGGTTTTCTTAGATATAAAAATGGGTTAGATGTTTTAATAATGGGTTCAAACACACAAGTATGAGATATATATATATTAGGTTTTCACACTACTTACAAGTTTTAACCATATGTCGGGCCTACCAGCTATACCTCAGTAAACACCATTCCATGTCCAAGAGATGAGATCAGACACTATCATTTCTCAAAGGTCAGATTCAATTTTTCCTGCAGCTCAAAACCACTTGTAAGATTATATACACAGCAATTCTTTTCAATATTATATTTCTCCCCAAAAGATTTGCGTAGAAACTGTACATAAAAATAAAATCTTTTTGGAATTTTTCTTTGACAATTAAACAGAATTAAAAAAAATTCTATTCACACAATTTACTGAAAGTTGATCATTCCAAGCATCTCCACCAGTTGGGCAAATCTGGTAGAGTCAAAAGCCTTTGTGAAGATGTCTGCGGTTTGTTTATTAGTTTTGACTTCAACAATTTGAATATGCTTCTTTTCCACACAGTCACGGATAAAGTGATGTTTGATTTCAATGTGTTTTGTTTTGGAATGTTGAACGGGGTTTTTGGTGATATGGGGAACGGCAGTGTTGTCACACAGAATGGGTGTCTCATGGAATGTGATCCCATAGTCAAGCATCTGATGGTGTATCCATCTGACTTGGGAACAACAGAGGGCTGCGGCAATGTATTCGGCTTCGGCGGTGGATTGGGAAACGGTGGATTGTTTCTTACATTGCCATGAGACAAGGCGGTTGCCAAGGAATTGACAACCTCCAGAGGTGGATTTTCGGTCTAAGTTGCAACCCCCGTAGTCTGAATTTGAATAAGCCACAAGATCAAACAAGTCAGTTTTAGGATACCACAGACCCAATTTTGGCTTATACTTTAAATATCTTAAAATACGTTTGACAGCAGATAAATGAGAGAGTTTAGGATTAGCCTGAAAACGTGCACACAAGCACACTGCAAACATGATGTCGGGTCTGCTGGCTGTGAGATACATGAGAGAGCCTATCATAGAGCGATAGAGATGCTGATAAACACTTTCACCATCCACATCAGGAGTCAAACAATGACGAACTTCCACAGGAGTTTTTACAGGGTGGGAATCAGCCATTTTGAACTTGGTCAAAATTTCTTTCACGTATTTTTCTTGATGGATAAGGATTCCTGACTCAGACCGATCAACTTGTAGACCCAAAAAGAACTTCATTTCTCCCATGGAGCTCATTTCAAACTTAGATCTCATCACTTCCTCAAATTCTATGCAAAGACGGGGATTTGTAGATCCAAAAATGATATCATCCACATAAATTTGCACCATGATTGTATCCTTTTCATCCTTTCGTTTGAACAAAGTTTGGTCAATTGCTCCTCGTGTGAAACCATTCTCAAGCAGATGCTTTGATAAAGTTTCATACCACGCACGAGGTGCTTGGTGAAGACCGTACAATGCTTTGTCTAACTTGTAAACACGGTCTGGAAAATTAGGATCAATGAAACCCCGGCGGCTGCTTGACATAAACTTCCTCTTGAACTTTGCCATATAAAAATGCGCTTTTGACATCCATTTGATGAACGGTGAAGTCCATGTAGGCTGCATAGGCGAGAAACATTCGGATGGCTTCCAAGCGAGCCACTGGTGCAAAGACTTCCTCATAGTCAATCCCTTCTTCTTGATAGAAACCTTGAACCACCAGACGAGCTTTATTTTGAATCACAGTGCCGCCTTCATCCTTTTTGTTGCGAAAAACCCAACGAGTGTCGATTGGAACTTTGTTCTTGGGAAGATCTACCAAATTGCACACATGCAGCTTTGAGAATTGCTGTAGCTCTTCCTGCATTGCTTCTACCTAGCTGTTTTCTAGTAGAGCTGCTTTGATGTTCTTTGGTTCAGCTTGAGAAATGAAGCAAGAAAACATGCTGTTTTCAAATGCTTCACAGGCACTTCGGGTACTAACACCCACATTAAGTGGTCCAATGATGTTATTGGTGGGATGAATCTTATGAATTCACAGTTGAGGAATTTCATCTTCTTCCACGACTTCTTCCAAATTGGTAAGATTTTCAGCAGGAGGATCGGCAATATCATTAATAGGATCTTCAGCAGGTGATTGTGATGCGACATCTACTATTGGAATGGAGTTGTCTTCAACAGTTTCACTTGTTGCACCAGAACCGGAAGACTTCATATCAGATTCAGCATTAGCAACCACATGAATTTCAACCTGAGCAGATGAGGAAGAACCTTGATCATTTAAGTTCCCTAGATTGTTCACAGAGAAGTAAGGATTAGCATGAGTTGATTCAATAGAGAAATCAGGAAGATTAAAAGACTTAAAAACTGAATCGATGTCAAATAGCCAATTGGGACCGTCTCCTGCGTCCGTATGATTGTTTTCATGCCAGTTGATATCAATGGACTCCAGCACTATCCTTTTCTTCTTATGATAGACACGAAAAGCACATTGATTGGATGAGTAACCAACAAAATAGCATTCATCAGCTTTGGCTTCAAACTTGTTGAGCTGATCTGAAGTGTTCAGCATTGTGCACACACACCCAAATTTTCTGAAGAAATCAATAACTGGCTTGCGCTTGTACATGATCTCATAAGGTGTCTTGTTGCAACTTTTATTGATAAGAACCCGATTTTGTACAAAACATGCAGTGTTGACCGCTTCAGCCCAGAAAGTCACGGGAAGCTTAGAGTCAACAATCATAGTTCGTGCAGCTTCAATTAAAGTGCGGTTTTTCCTTTCAGCTACACCGTTTTGTTGAGGAGTACGAGGTGCACTAAATTGTCGAGAAATTCCTTTGCTTTCACAGAAGGAATCAAGAGTTGCATTTTTGAATTATGTTCCATGATTGCTGTGGATAGTCTTCACACTTAGATTGAAGAGGTTCTCAATTTGAAGCAGATAGGTTTTTAAAATCTCTGGCGTCTCATCTTTCTTAGCTAGGAAAAACACCCAAGTGAATCGAGAAAAATCATCTGTTACCACCAGACAGTATGACTTTTGTCCAAGACTCATGACACTCACCGGACCAAAAAGATCCATGTGAAGAAATTGGAGAGGAGAGTCAATGGAATTGGTGGTTTTAGGCTTATGTGAAGATTTGTGCTGTTTTCCCTTGGAACATGAGATACAGTGTTCCATAGGAGTGAAATCTTTGAGAGGTAATCCAGTGACTAGGTTGCCTCGAACCAGTCGGTTCATTGTTTTGAAATTGACATGTCCCAACCTCTTATGCCACAGGAAAGATTCATCTTCAGAAGCCTTTGAGAGAAAACACGATTCAATGCCCGATGGGTTGTTCATATCCAAGCTATATGTGTTGTATCTTCTGGGATCGAGCATGAGAATAAGTTCTTCCGGAATCACCACTCCCGGCTTCAAGATAAGACATTCTTTTGAATTGAATAAAGCACAAAAGTCCTTGTCACAAATCTGGGAAACACTCATCAGATTGTATTTCAACTGAGGAACAAAGTTGACAAATTCCAGACTATTTACTCCATTTGATACTGTTCCTTGTCCTTCAATCTTTCCTCCTCTTGGGTTTCCAGCAAAAGCAACATACTCTCCATCAATTTGATGATAATCTCGCAGCAAGTTAAAATGCCCAGTCATATGTCTTGAACATCCACTATCTACATGCCAGATGTTATCGCCGATTCTTCTTGATTGACCCTATACACAACGAACCATTTATACGTTTTGACCAAAATTTTTTCAATCAAGAGACTTTAGTGTCAGGATATGACATCTTATTGGAATAAGAATTACAACCATCCTTTGATGAAGCACGGTCATCAAATAGAACATTATTTTTAATTTTCCAAGTTCGTTTTAAATAATTTTTAGCATTTTTAATTCTTTTACGGCTAGATTTCCTACTGTGAGAAGACTTAGGCAACACATATGAATTTAATGAACTTTTGGAAGATGATTCTTCATTAGAATTTGTGGTTGTCAATTTACAACTTTTTGAAACATGATTTAAGGCACCACAACTAAAACAAACGTTTTCACAAGATATCTTAGCTTGATAATAGTCATCACAAGATGAAGATGATTGTGATGTTGAGGAATCTGAACATGAGACGGTTCTCTCATCAATAACTTTGTCTTGAAGACGATGTGCTTCCTTTAATCTGAAAAAGTCCATGTTGCTCATGGTTTCACGTGGTACATCATTCACAATAATTCCTGCACTTTTAAACTTGGTAACACATGGCATAACATTCAAATATTTAGGAACAAAAGGCAAATCATTTTTAAATTTAGAAACATCACATCCCAAACCCGTATGCTCAGCAGGCATAGAATCAAAATACAAGTTTTCAACGTGTTCATAAATTTTTAGTTTAGACACGTACATATTATTACATTCATCCGACTCAAGTTCTTTTAAAATAGTTCTGTCATTGGTACTCTCATCACAATCATCTTCGGAATTTACAAAATTTAATTCTGCACAAGAAGCAAAACTGTCAGAATCAGAGGACATAATATAATCATCAGGAGATAATGTGCAAACAAAAGGTGTGGAAACATGTGGAGTTGGCATATCAGCAAATCTCCCTGATTTATAATAAGGAGGTGGATGAGAGTTATACCCAAGACCTTCTGTGCCTTTTCTATTAAATTGTTTATCAATTATTCCAAACAGAATTTTCTGATCCATATCCATGTGGTTAACCTGTAATTTGGCTTTTTCTGCCTTTTAGACTCTTTCAGTTAAAATCGTATTATTAATGGTTTGAGTATTGAGTTGCACAATTAAAGAGCGATTTTCACCAGAAATGTCACGAATTTTCTTTAAGTAAAGTTTCTCATTTTTGGCCACAGAGTCATACATCACCTTAATGTGATCTCGTTCATCAATCAAGGCTTGATTGATGAATCTGTATTTTTGAATTTCATTTAAGCAAGATCTAGAATTACACAGTTTAGAAATAACCTCAGCAGGCACATCAGTGAGATCTTCAGCAGGTTCAGTCATGACACACTTGCCATTTTCCTCCACATCAGCCATCAAGGCTTTATCAGCAACTTCCTCGGCTTGTTCTCCCCAATGATAGTGTCCATCAGCTTGACACACAAGAGCTGTGGAACTTGAAGATGTGTTTGTCTTGGGAGGATTGACAGCTTGTTTTCCAGAGGAAATCTCCTTTTCTTGCTGATCCTTGGAGGACGGCTCCTTACAGTTTCTGGCAAAGTGACCCAGCTGATCACAATTGTAGCATCTCACCTTCTTGATATCAAACCCAAGTGTCTTTCCCTGCTTGAATCTGTCTATGCCAGTCCTTTTGATGAATCTTTTGGCTCTTAAGGTCAACATGGCCATGCACCAATCAATGTCCATTTTCTCCAAATCATCAGGATTAATCTGCTCCAAGTCATTAGGTTGAAAGCTAACCGGTGTTAGATTTCTAGAAATCAGTGCATCATAGCATGACATGAAAGCAGTCATGATTGGGACATAATCATCAGGAATCATGGTGACAGTCTTTTGAGAAGCAGAGGAGCTGGTAGAATTAATTGTAGCAGCTGAAGGAGGGACATCAGTCTGAAAGTATGGGCTATCGGATGAGCTTGATCCTGCAATAAGAGCTGTGTTTCCAGACTGATTTGACGGGGTGACTGCTCCCTTCTTAATCTCAATTTCATAAGATTCAAGAATGCTATAGACTTCTTGTTGATACAGAGCACTCAGATTCTCCGTCTTTTTTATCATGATTCGATACATATTCCATTCCTCAGGAAGAGAATCTATGAGTTTCTTGTTTAGATCAAGAGTAGGGTACTCAACTCCCATTACTTTCAACCTTGATACAATGCTTGAGAAACAGTTGATCAGATCAGACATTGATTCTCCCCTTACACTGCTGAACATCTCATATTGTTTCTTGATCAGATATCTTTTGCTTTCCCTGACATCCTCACTTCCCTCATATCTTGTGCACAATGCAACCCATAAGTCTTTGGCAGTTGTGTACTCAGCAAAGATGTTGAAAATATCCATAGAAAGATCCATGGCAATAGTCCCGTAGGCCTTGTTGTCTCGGGCAATCAAGGCAAGATCTTTCTCATCATACTCAGATACTAACTTAGGACGTTGAACATCAGCAGTGGTAGTTACGGGCTTGTGGGGACCATCGATGATAGAACTCAACAAGGTATAATCATGAAATTGAAAGAAAAGCTTCATCTTTTTAGTCCAGTCATCAAATTCTCTTGTGGACACAAGAGCAGGTGGTCTATTTCCCCCCGAATGTTCTGTTGAACTTGAAGTGGCCATAATATTCGGAATCGAAACTAAACAGTAACTAGTTTCGATAGGCAACTTCTATCGAAACAACTAGTTTCGATAGGACAACTTCTATCGAAACAACTAGTTTCGATAGAACAACTTTTATCGCAACAACTAGTTTCGATAGGACAACTTTTATCGAAACAACTAGTTTCGATACTGAAAATTTCACAGACAAGTTTCGACAACCACAGTTTCTTTAGAGATAAGACAAAAAATCTAGTTTCGATAGTACCTTCTCCCGACAAAACGTAGACAAGAAGTTTCGATGATCAACAGAAATCAGAAACTGTCCCCAGTAGTTTCGATGCCTTCTTCTCCAAGCTCAGCTCAGAAATACTCCATTGATAATAAGCTCCAGAAATTAATAGTGCAGAAATGACAAACCAATCCAGCGAAAACCTTCGTCTAACCTTCTTGATCACTAATCCAACCTCCGATTCTGAAAATACGAGCAAAAATCCTTGGAAATCGATGAAACAGTAGCCGTCAATCAATAAAACAGTACTTCCGAGAATAGATGTGCAAAAACCCAAAATAAGCTCAAAATACCTCACAAATCACCTAGAATCGATCACAAAACCTGATAACACTCAAAAACACTAGAGCATATAGCTCTGATGCCAATTGTAGGTCCAGATTTAACTTGAAATCACTGATTTGATCGATTACACACACACACACACAGGCGGAAACTGTGTGTATGGTGGTGAAACAAATGGTAGATACAGAATCGGTGAAGATAACAGGCTAACCTCACAATGAATCAACACAAAATGATATGAAAATGTAAGAACACAATGTAAAAACAACTGCAAAATGTATTGATTCGAGAACAATGTGAAAGAGAAGGTTCAGGGTTACAGCCGCTACTCACACCCTAAACATTCTCAAACTAGGCTATTTATAGTAGTGACAGGTATCGAAACTATGTTCAATCGAGAGTTTCGATTGACCATTTACAAGTGATACACAGAACTGTTTAAACTACCATCTATCGAAACTACTAGTTTCGATTGAACAAACTCAATCGAAACTAAGTAGTTTCGATGGCCCAGACTTAGCTAATAAAACAGTAAATTACAGAAAACTGAAATTACATTTAATGAAATGACATAAAGTAAACTAGTCTAAAACTGTTTAAACATACAATAAATGACAACAGCTTATACATAAGATAAGACTCTACAATATATATATATATATATATATATATATATATATATATGTATAGACATTAGATAATTTAAATACCGGCTCTCTTGATGAAATACCCACTTCGTCAACTAGAACACCCAAGCCATCAATTATGTCTTGCTCTTTCTTCTTGTCCACCAACAACCACATCATCATCATTGTTTCTTTCACCAATATGATGATGATTTTAGCAAAGATCACACTCAATCTCATGGTATATATACCACAAGAATCACCTAGTAATTCACTTTCCCAATTCTCTTTCTCTTCCTCTCACCTTACGGCACACACAAAACACACACTCTATTTACTTTCTTTTGATATTCATCCAAATTCAAGGCAAGATCCATCCATTTTAAGGAATCACACGAAGCATAAAAGGGTTTTCTCAAGAAATTCTAGCTAAAGACTCAACATCACCTTCTTTTCCTTCTCAAAATCGTCATCTACACTTCTAGTGGTATAAAATTTCACAAACTCTTCTCTTTCTTTAGATCTTAGTTCAAAGTGCAAAGGTTCACAAAAAAAAATGTGTTATGTTTTCATAAAAACTCCCTAAGACTAAAGGATCTAGCATAAAACATAGACTTATTTGAGTTCAAAATATGAAATATGTGTGTGTTGTGTGTCCTATACATGTATGTGTGTATATACATTTTTGATTCATGAAAGTTTACTAGATTATGGAAGGATACAAATATTAGTAAAATTTCATATTTAGGATGTTAATGACATGTCAAAATCATTAAACATGTGTATCTTTAGAACATATGTACTAGATCTAAAAATAATGACATAAATATATGTGTATGTATATGCCGTATGTGTGTGTGTGTATATATGTGTTTGGACTTAAGATTTATAAATAATAAAAGATAACAAAAATGAGAAGATAAAAGTGTAGATCTTGAAAGTCATTACTAAGTGGTCGTCAAACTTGAAATAATAGTTTATAGATCTAAAATATATAAAACAACGAGTGTAAAAATATGTGTATGTAAATGTATATGTTTACAAAACACTCGGTATTTGGTGTTTGTACACGTATATGTGACATTAGAAACATAAATACTACTACAAAATGATTTGTTATGGAAATAACGGTTTCGTAGCTCTAAATGTATTTTTGATATAATTACGTTTTAAAAAGAATAAAGACTTAGAAAAATTATTACGACGAAATCGAACAATATAAAATCCCGAGTATTTATTTTAGTAAATATACTCGCTAAAAGTATTATTCCGACTAGTCAACTTTATAAATGGTGAAATTAGAAGTTGGAATAGCATAATGTGAGGATATTAAAAAAAACTTATGTGACGTTTGTGTGGATCAAACCTTGACGGTTATATATGCATGTAGATCACAAGTCTTACCGTATATTACATCGTGTTATGTATACACGACCAAAATAGAATATAATTCTATCAATATATAAATAATTATCGAGAATAATTATTTGAACATCATAACTCGTCGGCTTTAAACCACTTTTAACAAAAATTTCATATAAAATGGTTCATTTGGATAAAACAACAATAATCACCAACGAGTCGTCAATCCAGATCACCTTTTCCAAAACAAACACGTCCTTAACCGGACTTACTAAAGCGGGTGAACATCTTGCACTTAAGACAATAGGGCTTAACACTTATATAACCTTTGTGTCTAAGGTTTGTATAGTCAAGTACTTCTCGACCAATTACTGTGCTAGGGTATCGTCGGACACCAGGTGAGTTTTACGGCCCCTTTTAGTTGTTTTAATGTTTTGTAAACATGGGGGGGGGGGAAACATGCTTATATGACATATTTGAAAGAATGAAACATATTTGTTTACACTCTAAATAACATGAACATTTTGGTTTAACTCCTTAAGAGTTTCACGACCCCTTTTTATTGTTTTCTATTTTGGGGAAAAACATGTTAATTTCAAACAGTATGATAACTAGAAAACGAGAAACAAGCATCAGATTCCCTTGTGAGCATGAGTTAACACTAAAAGATCCTCGATATTTTGAACTATAACCATTAACTATGGACTTAACCGTAGATCGATATGAATAGTACTATTCAGGTTGACACCCCCAATCATGGTTAGTCGCGCTAACCTGACCAGCAGGGTCAAATGATTGCATATTAGGTCTTGTTGTTTCTCATTGTTTAAACGTACAATGGGCTGGGGCAAAATTCAAGAATTCGTTAAAGGATTGGTTATAGGCTTGTGCATCACATAATTCGTAAGTGCTAGCTAGACTTCGATGAATCAACCGCTAACTTGTTTTGCTTATCATATGCATAAGGTAAATTTCGAGCAAAGGATTTCGCCAATGGTATACGTACCAATGGATTTGCTAGTCAATTTCGAGAAACAGGTTTTGCCATTGGTATACGTATCAATGGTCTTGACAGTGAATTTCGAGCAAGGGATGTTGCCAATAGTACCCGTATAAACATTTTTGTCAATCAATTTCGTGCAAATGGTTTTTGCCGAAGGATTTCGTATAAATAGTTTTGACAAACGATTTCGTAAATATGGTTTTCCCAATTGTATTCCTTTAAAACCTGTGAACTCACCAACATTGCGTTGACATTTTCAAGCATGTTTTTCAGGCAATACATTCGGCACGGTTGGAATAGGCTAGCTATTTGGATTAAACCCTAGAAGCCGAAGAAGCATAGTTATCAAATCTCAAGTATATTTTGATCTAGGTGGATTTAGATCAATGTATTATTACATGTTAGTAATTGTAAAAGTTGTTCGACACTTTAGAAATTTGTATTTTATCTTCCGCGGTTGTGTAATGTTACCAATCGTTACAACCTTAATTTATTTATTTGTTTATTAAGTAAATAAATTTGGGGGTGTGACAGATTGGTTCAGAGCCAATGGTTTTAGAGAATTAGGTTTCCTTAGTGACACCTAGGCTCTAACCAGACTCAATTAGGGACCAAGATTTCTAAGATTTACATCACATTAAGAACACCCAAGACCTGAGTATAGAAATTCCTACCGTTACCGAAAAACTTGTGTAGACCATTAGTGTATGTGGTTACACTAGGGTATCATTAGCTACACTAATACTTAATTCAATTACGAGGAACACGTAACAAACACTTAACACGTAGAAATAGACACCTACGATGTTTCTCAACAAAGTGTCATTGATCGGATTACGAATCAAGGATGACGGGTACTCAGCACGCTATAACCCTAGAAGATCGAGTTACGAGCTGAACTTGGGTGACGACGGTAGTAATCGCTAGCCACTGATCTTAGCATCACAACAAGCTGTACCCGTACTCGAATCTGTACCTATAACTGCACCACACCTACAACTACTCCAGCCGTGGAGTTAACTTTCTTTCTGACATACGTGCGGTATAAATACTCCTCTTCATGTATTGCCGGAGTGGATGCCTAGACTTTCGCCATGAGAAATGGTAGACAGGATTGCCCAGACAGAAGGGAACCCAATATGGATAAGCAGGACTAAACGGGAGAGAACTCCATGGGTCAAGAGACCCAGACATTCATCTGGATCATGTGGATCCACACGTACATACAAACTTGGAGCATGAGTTGCTCGATACTAATTTGAGAATCTGTGCCCTAAACATAGTGCCTGAATTCCACCATACACACCCTGTTATTAGAAGACATCGGTTGTGTCTCTCTACCATTAATTCCATCCAAAAGTAGCCTTAGTCGGCAAATTCATGAGTATCGGTACACACGATTAATAGTAATCCGAAAGAACATACACTCTCTTACTTAAGAGTGTAACATGGTGACACGATCTAATGAACATTTCAGAATCCATTTGACGGAGGGCTTAGGATATGAGAAACACTGAAGGGACCATGCAAAGTAAATTCTCATTACGGGTGCACACGTAATCATAACTTGTGGTGCATGAGAACTCTAGTGAGTTTTACTGTCCGAGCCAAAGTTCATGATTAATCCGTACCCCTAATCCCAATTCTCAGTCACTCGATTAATGATCGAAATCACCATAACCATAAGGGTTGAGCCAAAAGGGCATCAGGTGATGTGACAGACTACCACAAGTGATGTGGAAATGTATATCAACTCCTTTATATTCGAATTCTAATAAATCCAAAACCCTTATCGAAATTTCATTGGCACGGCAATTGTTAACAAAAACTTGGAAGAGATCTATTCTTAGTGATTTGACTTCAGTATTTAGACTGAACTTGGAAATTCCTTATGGAATACTACTTCAACTTTCGAGATTGCACTATAGATTTCCCCTTTTCGATTTCGCTACCTATTAATCAACGTATGTGGCCGATTTTTGGTCTAGCATGAATCAGACCTTAACAATTTAGATTCCTCAAATAGAAGTTCATGAAGCATTCTTACGGTTATGAAGGAACCAGAGAAACTCAAATTCCATTTAACCAACCTTTGGTGGATCCTGAGTAACGAAGGATCTAGCCTACCTATTTCTATTTGTTGATTCATATCTTCTGAGATTTTACTTAAACTTTATGTTGATCCTAACAACAATCAACACTTACAGTAATCGCACAACTATTATTTGAAAATTGCGGCGTAATCTCAGGGTCTATCTTACAATTCAGTATCACACTTACTGAAAATTACAGCAGAAGTGATGTGCACTAAATTCTGTAATGGGATGGAAATTTATCTTGACTCTCCTATACGTGACACCTATAAGGTATTGTGGAAACCTGACCTGAGACAAGTGGATAATCTTACATCCTTTTGTACTTACATTTCCCTAAGGATCATTTTGTTGGTTGAGTCTCTGATCTCAGACCACATGAGAGACTTGTTCACACCTCTTACTCCTAGCCTTCCATACTAAAAGAGCTCTAGAGCATCTATTGTCAGGATATGACTTCTTGACACATGCTCAGGGAGAATACAAAACTTCGACATTCAACACTCATTACCCCAATTTTATAGCTTAAATCCTTGCGTTAAGGACTTTAAGGGTATAACCGATATGAGTGAAATACGTAATGGTAAACTACTAAAATACCATTCGGATGTTAGTGAAGTTACAGACACACTGTAATAAAAGTTGTTGATAAGTTCTGAAAACTCCCGGTCCTTTCCAACCAACTTTGAGGGGAAATTAAGGACCAAGTTGAAAGTTGACAACTTTATCATTTGAAAGATGCGTCCTACAATCATAGGAATGCAATCTTAAAGATATATAGCAGTGTTCTATGGATTGTTAACCGTTCTAGGCTATACACTCCGAGGAAAATGGACAAAGGATGAATCATACTTGAACTTGCTCATCGGGAAGTCTACACCTATAAATTTTCTTTCGACTTCTCAATTTCACTTCAAGTTTTATATTTATTCCTCCCCAAAGATCTTTTGGGATGTCAATGCACTATTCTTAAGACACCTAAGGACACGACATTCTCACATTTGACAGACCCATAGTCAATTTCGGGGGACACTAATTCTATGAAACTATTTTCACAATCTCACTGTTTATTTCCCCACCTAGTCGAATTGTAAATTTTCCAAACGAACATAGAACTTCTTAAGGCTTACATACCTTGTGGACATAATAATCAAGTCATAAATTCACAAAGCACGATATCACAACCCAAATGCCAGACTACAGCAGAGGTACGGTGCAAACGGTGGTTAATGGAGTATAGAACTCAATCTTCGCCAATGAAAGCTAGACTATTCTCAAACATTTTTCTTTGAACCCTATGAAGATGCATTTATCTCTAGTATTTGATAAGCCAAATCAGCTATACTGTTCCTAAACACTTTGACACTATCTTTCTGCTTCATCTAGATTCACCCTCATCTATAGATGAACCACAGAAATTTTGACGATTCCTTGTTACTGTGAGATTTTTGTTGTTTCAAGCATAATTCGACATATATTTCATTAAGAGGTCAATCTAAACCAAGTTATGAATAACATTCGTGATAGAATTACCCGTATTAAGATTTAACAAGACCAAGGTCAACCTTTGAAGATCATATCTTCATAAAACTTTATTCCATATCTTTGCTGTCTAAGTCGCTATCTAGACAACTACTAACGGTTCCTCTAAACCATTCCGACTTATTTAAGAGAGATAGCATACGAGGATGTTATTTCCTGGAACTCAATTAAATCTACATACTGGTTTGACAGATAAAATGCCAAGTAGAATCTTTTGCCCTGAAAAGATTGAATGCATCGTGGCATCACCTAGTGGTAAGAAACAATCAGATATCCGATTTCGAAGTAAGGCCTGAACATCTCATCAAATCGTCCGACATATCTTACTAGACTTTCGATAATTTCTTTTAAATTCTATCATGATTTGGTCTTCGTGTGTTAAAACATGTATACGAATAAAGTGTATGTGCCACATATATTCAGAATTTCACGTGCACGAATGCACCGTTTCCTTTTCATTACCCATGATAATTATCATACGGTTCCACTATGATCAGAATGACCACGTAATTAAACTCAATTTCATTAATTCTCATCGATCGAAGAACCTCTTAATCACTCAATCATTACATGGAGGTGATCTCACTTAGTGTAATCCCTTTTGCTCATGGGATTCTGGTAATGATTTTATCCTCTCAGGGTATAGTCAACGTCGTTCAATTGTCGAGATATTCGAAGAATTTTCCTAAATCCCAACGTTGAGATAACATATGTTCAACGGTACCGATACACTGTTATATTATACTATAACATCTCAAATCCTTGCACATCTAATATCGTTAGTCAGAGAAGTATTCGCTTTACTTTCAAATACCAACTACTAAGTACATAGAAATCAACAATTCTCCTCATGGTCTAGAAACGAACTAAGGACACAAAGCCCTAATCGAGATAGAGCGAATCAACCCTAGAGGGTAATTTAGATCAAGTTTCGAGGACGAAACTTCTTTAACAAGGGGAGAATGTGACACCCGACATTTCCAAAACGTCGTTCATACACGACTTAAACGTGTTTACGTTAACGTGTTTCCTGAAACACTTGAAATCATGCTCTTGAAAAATAAAAGTCTAGCGAACATAATGCATCGATCGTTTCATACCATAATAATTATAAGAATTGCCGGTTCATGCGGACGTAAAATCTATATAACACAAACGATAGCAATTAATTATTAAAACGGAAAAATATTTAGAATTATATTATAAATAAACAATCATGTTCCGAAGACTAAGTCTTTAATATATAATATATAAAGATTCTCGTAAAAACATTTTTAGAGTTATCGTTGTAAATTATTCTCTTAGGATGCGTATAAATGTGGGCGAACACATTTACAACTAAAAATATACGTAAACTTGAACGCCCTCATTCAAGTTCGCTAACGCGCCTAAACTAAGAATATATATATAAAGATACATAAATTATATATTGACAACTTCGAATTTTATTTATTACAGTGGGTAATAAATACGGGTAGTATATCGCAATTAAACCAACTTCATCACCATCATCACCTTTTCTTTTACTTATACTCCATTCAATATCATAAATCTCATGATTGAGATTATGGACAAAACCACACTCCAACTCTATCATCATGATTTCTTATACCACACTCCACTCAAATTCAAATCATGAGGATTTGACTTTATACAAATGTGCACTCAACCTCTAAACATCATGTCGTCATGATTACGATGAAGAGTGCACCACACTCAAATGTCTAAACCTCATAATTATGGAGTTTCACTATAACAACACTCAACCTACGTTTCATCTAATATATATATATATATGTGTGTATGTGTGTGTGTGTGTGTGTATAGACATTAGATAATTTAAATACCAGCTCTCTTGATGAAATACCCACTTCGTCAACTAGAACACCCAAGCCATCAATTATGTCTTGCTCTTTCTTCTTGTCCACCAACAACCACATCATCATCATTGTTTCATTCACCAATATAATGATGATTTTAGCAAAGATCACACTCAATCTCATGGTATATATACCACAAGAATCACCTACTAATTCACTTTCCCAATTCTCTTTCTCTTCCTCTCACCTTACGGCACACACAAAACACACACTCTATCTACTTTATTTTGATATTCATCCAAATTCAAGGCAAGATCCATCCATTTTAAGGAATCACACGAAGCATAAAAGGGTTTTCTCAAGAAATTCTAGCTAAAGACTCAAGATCACCTTATTTTCCTTCTCAAAATCGTCATCTACACTTCTAGTGGTATAAAATTTCACAAACTCTTCTCTTTCTTTAGATCTTAGTTCAAAGTGCAAAGGTTCACAAAAAAAAATGTGTTATGTTTTCATAAAAACTCCCTAAGACTAAAGGATCAAGCATAAAACATAGACTTATTTGAGTTCAAAATATGAAATATGTGTGTGTTGTGTGTCCTATACATGTATGTGTGTATATACATTTTTGATTCATGAAAGTTTACTAGATTATGGAAGGATACAAATATTAGTAAAATTTCATATTTAGGATGTTAATTATATGTCAAAATCATTAAACATGTGTATCTTTAGAACATATGTACTAGATCTAAAAATAATGACATAAATATATGTGTGTGTATATGTCGTATGTGTGTGTGTGTATATGTGTTTGGACTTAATATTTATAAATAATAAAAGATAACAAAAATGAGAAGATAAAAGTGTAGATCTTGAAAGTCATTACTAAGTGGTCGTCAAACTTGAAATAATAGTTTATAGATCTAAAATATATAAAACGAGTGTAAAAATATGTGTATGTAAATATATATGTTTACAAAACACTCGGTATTTGGTGTTTGTACACGTATATGTGACATTAGAAACATAAATACTACTACAAAATGATTTGTTATGGAAATAACGGTTTCGTAGCTCTAAATGTATTTTTGATATAATTACGTTTTAAAAAGAATAAAGACTTAGAAAAATTATTACGACGAAATCGAACAATATAAAAACCCGAGTATTTATTTTAGTTAATATACTCGCTAAAAGTATTATTCCGACTAGTCAACTTTAGAAATGGTGAAATTAGAAGTTGGAATAGCATAATGCGAGGATATTAAAAAAAAACTTATGTGACGTTTGTGTGGATCAAACCTTGACGGTTATATATGCATGTAGATCACAAGTCTTACCGTATATTACATCGTGTTATGTATACACGACCAAAATAGAATATAATTCTATCAATATATAAATAATTATCGAGAATAATTATTTGAACATCATAACTCGTCGGCTTTAAACCACTTTTAACAAAAAGTTCATATAAAATGGTTCATTTGGATAAAACAACAATAATCACCAACGAGTCGTCAATCCAGATCACCTTTTCCAAAACAAACACGTCCTTAACCGGACTTACTAAAGCGGGTAAACATCTTGCACTTAAGACAATAGGGCTTAACACTTATATAACCTTTGTGTCTAGGGTTTGTATAGTCAAGTACTTCTCGACCAATTACTGTGCTAGGGTATCGTCGGACACCAGGTGAGTTTTACGGCCCCTTTTAGTTGTTTTAATGTTTTGTAAACATGGGGGGAAACATGCTTATATGACATATTTGAAAGAATGAAACATATTTGATTACACTCTAAATAACATGAACATTTTGGTTTAAATCCTTGAAAGTTTCACGACCCCTTTTTATTGTTTTCTATTTTGGGGAAAAAACATGTTAATTTCAAACGGTATGATAACTAGAAAACGAGAAACAAGCATCTGATTCCCTTGTGAGCATGAGTTAACACTAAAAGGTCCTCGGTATTTCGAACTATAACCATTAGCTATGGACTTAGCCGTAGATCGATATGAATAGTACTATTCGGGTTGACACCCCCAATCATGGTTAGTCGTGCTAACCTGACCAGCAGGGTCAAATGATTGCATATTAGGTCTTGTTGTTTCTCATTGTTTAAACGTACAATGGGCTGGGGCAAAATTCGAGAATTCGTTAAAGGTTTGGTTATAGGCTTGTGCATCACATAATTCGTAAGTGCTAGCTAGACTTCGATGAATCAACCGCTAACTTGTTTTGCTTATCATATGCATAAGGTAAATTTCGAGCAAAAGATTTCTCCAATGGTATACGTACCAATGGATTTGCTAGTCAATTTCGAGAAACAGGTTTTGCCATTGGTATACGTATCAATGGTCTTGACAGTGAATTTCGAGCAAGGGATGTTGCCAATAGTACCCGTACAAACAGTTTTGTCAATCAATTTCGTGCAAATGGTTTTTGCCGAAAGATTTCGTATAAATAGTTTTGACAAACGATTTCGTAAATATGGTTTTCCCAATTGTATTCCTTTAAAACCTGTGAACTCACCAACGACATTTTCAAGCATGTTTTTCAGGCAATACATTCGGCACGGTTGGAATAGGCTAGCTATTTGGATTAAACCCTGGAAGCCGAAGAAGCATAGTTATCAAATCTCAAGTATATTTTGATCTAGGTGGATTTAGATCAATGTATTATTACATGTTAGTAATTGTAAAAGTTGTTCGACACTTTAGAAATATTTATTTTAGCTTCCGCAGTTGTGTAATGTTACCAATCGTTACAACCTTAATTTATTTATTTATTTATTAAGTAAATAAATTTGGGGGTGTGACACATAGTAACAGAAAGATTTTACTAATAGAATTCTTCAACATAAGATTGATCAAGTAATCGATTGATTCAATGACATAGGGTAGCGTGATCCAACTGTTATCTGGATATATTCAATGGAATCAGGATAATGATCCAAGGGCTAGTATATGTTCCAACAGATGTTGTCAGAAACATATCTTAGTCCAAATTCACGTTGCATGTTTTTCGGGGCATGGGTAGTGAAGTGAACTGAAAAATTGTGTTTAACGACATAACCGATACTGGTCTCATGAAGTACTTTAGATCTTATATTCTTTATCTGATAATGATCTTTTACACACACACCCGGCATACAATGGGTTCAAATCACAGTTCACAAAGATCATTATGTTGTCACCATACTAATGGACCAAAGATACTCATAGCCTATTTGACAATTCAGACTACATACTAGTATCCAAATTAAAATATAAGCATCAAGCATCAATTTTTGTTAAGCATAAGCAGTTATGAAGCTATCATTTCCCATACTGTGCAGTCTAAGAAGTTCTGATCAAAACATTTATCACAGATAAGCAATCATAAAGGCCAACTAAGGTCATGTGTGACTGAACACCTACTGATGTACTATCATTTCTTCTTATAACTTCAAGTAGTGTCGATTTTAATTTTTTCACTTTGTTTGGATTTTTCAAAATCTTTTTCAAAGAAAGTTAAAACAAACGAAAATAAACCTTCCATGAAAATATTTTACTTGGTTACTTGGGATTAAGCTTTTGCCTTTGTCACCAACACAGTTCTGTACTCCCCTGTCCTGTAGACTCTCCCTCAACTAGTCAAATGGTTGCATCAACGACTTTATGCTCACCATTGTCATCCTAAGTTCCAAGTTATCATTTGGACTTTGTAAAACTCTTTCCAAAACATTGTGTGTGACATATTCTCCCCCTTGAGCATCAAGTCGTTGAATCAAATAGATTCTCAGTTATCAACAACTCTTTACTCTTGCAGATGTCATTCCCTGTCATGTGCTATGAAGAACCACTATCAACAAACCAAATGTTATTAATAGTCTCTCTTGGTTAATCCTGCACATCTAACAAGAAACATTAATTTGAAATTGGGACCCAAGCCATGGTAGTCATGGGTCGTCCATCTGTATCAAAATAATAAACCGCACTCCATTCACAATCGAATCTCTCATCGATTTTCGGTGATTGCTCCGACGAGTCAGAAACAGAAAATTTAGATTTCCAAACATACTTCTGGTCATTAAGTTCTTTTTGCTTAAAATGTGAAGTGTTTGAACACTCTTGTTCATTTGAAAAATGTTTAGATTGTGAAAGCTCTTGTTGTTCTAAAAGTTTTCTCAATCTTCTGTTTCTCCTCCGTCTTTGAGGTCTAGAAAGCCTAACCTCAAATTTTGAATTACCCTTTGGTGTATCATGAGGTTTAACCACATTTGGGTTAACATAAGGCTTACCAAGAGTTCTTACCTTTCCTGGAGTAACATGTCAGTTACCTTTGGCATTGTGAGGAAAATTAATCTTAATGTGACCCACAAGACCACAGTAAAAGCAAGATCTTTTCTCACTATATTCTCTCATATAAGGAATCTTCACACGATAAGATGCACTTGAAGAAGATTCGCCTACATGCACTTCTTTTGGAATTTGAGAATGAATAAACGTTTTCTCAATAGGTTTTGATTCAGACTTCATCTTCTCAGGAACTACATGCTTCTTCCCTTTATTTTTGTAAGGACAGTTCACCACAATGTGTCCCATCTCATTACAATGAAAGCATGTACGCTTGTCTTTATAATCTCTGACATATGGAACTCTCCTTGAATTTGAAGAACGTCCAAATGTATTATTTCCAGAAGAATTAAAATCAACATTTGAGTCTTCTTTCTTAACCTCTTTCGGTATCCCCTCTACCTTAGCTTCATCAAAATATTCATCATCACTCTCATCATAATACACCATATCTTCAATTGTGACTGGATTCACCTTCAACACAGTCTTAGGATCTAAATCCTCATCTTTTATAATCTTAGGTGTAACAGAATAATTTTCGTTGAATGGTGGAGGAACATAACCAATACCACTAGTTCCCTTCCCCTCTTTTGTATTATTAAAATATCCCAGTAAGAATGATGAATTTCCAAAGCTTTCTAACTTTCTGTGTAATCTGATCACCTCTGCTTTAGATTCAGCTAGTTCCTTATCTTTCTCAGCAAGATCATTATTTCGTTTCTCAATTTCTGCAAAGGACATATCCAGGTGATATGCCTGTTCTTTGATCTTCAAAGCCAGAGAACTTATATCCCTCTTCAGTGATTCTATCCTTTCAACACACACATTCTCATTATCTTTTAATTTCTGATTTACCGTGTGCATGGATTTCATATCACAAATGAGGTTGAGGTTATCATCCATAACCCTCATCATTTTATCCTTCACTGAAATATAGGTAGAAAAAAACATTTCAGAGTTAGAAACTACCATATCCTTTTCTTCTAAAGATGAAGCACCAGGAGCCATGAATACGTCATCGTCAGCTTCACCCTTTTGAGCAACAATAACAGGCTCTGTATTAATTTCTGATTCACTCAGATCATCTTCAACTGTCTGAAAGCTTTCTTCAGTCATCACATCAGTCTCAGTAGATTGAGTACTTTCACCAGAACGAATACTTTCACTATCAGTTAAATCTGCAGAAGAATCACTTTGAGAATCACCCTGCTTCTCCAATACTTCTTTGATCAAGACAACAAACGCTTGAGTATTAGCTTCACCCTTTTCTTCAAAGATTCCCATAGATCTCTTGAAGTTGGACACTTTCCGAGACCATGAATGATTTCTTTTGGTAAAGACATCGTTAAAGTTTCACACGTTTTCATCTGTTGATCAAACTTCTGCTTTTCTACTTTAGTAAGAGTTGTCACTGGTTTAGGAACATCACGAAATTCCAAAAAGTCAAAAGTAGGATGCACATATCCTTCTGTTATTGGTCTCCAAAAATTTTCATCAGTTTCTGATACGAACTGTTCGAACCGGACTTTCAAGCTACTGTAATCTGATATGCACAAAAGCCTCGGTGGCATAGTTCCAATCGCATTATCATCACATGAAATTAACATTTTGAAATTTTTGCGAAAATATCCGGAAAAAATTTCCCACCAAAATACTTTTTTTTTTTAATTTCAAAAATTCTAAATTTAAAAAATGATTCAAAACAAGCATGGAAACTTTCCCTAAAAAAAATTTGGATAAGAAAAAATTTCCCGCCAAACTACTAGCGAACTAGAAAAAATCTGTGAATTTTTTTTTTAAGAACATTAGCGAACTAGATAAGTTCGCCTGATACCGCCTGAGCGAACTTAATAAGTTCGCCTGAACTTCACTAAGCGAACAAGGCCACAAGCGAACTTGATAAGTTCGCCTAATCAATAAGTTCGCCTACTGAAAAAGTTCGCTTAAACTGAGTGAAGCGAACTTGATAAGTTCGCCTGCAACAAAACCTCAGCACTAAGTTCGCCTGCTTCAGCTGTAACAAACTCAGGAAGATCTTCAACCCAAACACGAACAACAAGTATCGAAAATCTTCATTTCTCACAGATTAGAAGGAATTTGAAGAAATTGGATCGTAAGATTTAGTATTTTATGGATTAGAACACTTCTATCAGATTAATTTCACCAAAATCCACTTCAAATCCACGAATTTAATAGCAAAATCAACTTCAAGAACTTGAAAACTCCATGGATACAAAAACTTGAAAAAATGATCAATTTCTTATCAAATTGTACACAAAATCGTCTCTAATCATCAAGAATCAAACACAAATCATGAGCAAAAACTCTGATACCACTTGTAGGTCCACATGACTCATCTGCAGATCGATCTCGTGACAGGACGTCTCGATAACACGGAGTGCGGAATTCTACCGTGTTAACGTTTGTATACGAATTGACAATAGAAACAGCAGGTAAATAAACTTCTCTTTGTATTCCACAAAACACAGAGTTTACAAAATTCACAGAATACAATCGTTCAAGCTCCTCTAGAACAGAACTTGTAAACATCTATATATAGACACAAACCTGCTATAGGCGAACTTAACAAGTTCGCTCCTAGAGATCTCTCTATGAACTTGTAAAATATTCCTTAGGCGAACTTAACAAGTCCGCTCCTAAAGATGCTTAGGCGAACTTGTTAAGTTCGCCTCTCTATGAACTTATACAGAATTTTATCAACAGTTATAAAACATGTTCTAACAGTAGTATAGATTAATATGTTGTAAATGATCCATATGTTTTATTGAAAGAACAATCACAAGTTTGTTGTATCTTTAGAAGAGATCAAACATTTGTATAAAGGTATTTCTATCCATCAATCGAGTGACATCAAGAAGATGTTGAAACATTTAATGCGGACAAAGATTATCATCTAAGTACGTTAAGGTTGTCAAATTACGTGATACGTAAAATGACCATTTTCAAAGAATGATAAAATATAGGTTCAGACGTATCATTGTGCATTTATGTTTCTTGCTAGCTATTCAAGATTAGATAGATCATTTATTTGGCCAGGTATACCTCGTGTCCAGGAGGAGACAGCAGAATGCGGTAAACAAATACTTTGATACCTTTAAGGTAAGAAAGATTTGGGTTTATATTTTGCTAACCCATCGAAACGAGTTTAGTTAGTCTTGCAGATGCAGGTTATGTTACATAACACAATCATGAGTCTTATGGTATATGTTTACGAGAGGAGGTAGCAGAACTTTTACATGAAGATCATATATCGTTGGGTAGCTTAAGGAATTGCACTTCAAGGAATCAAACATCAAATCTTTGACTACAGAAGTTTTGAGGAAATTTTACAAAAGATCAACACACATCATTTAAAGGATATAAAAATGAGGGAGAGCATTATACACGTTGCACTCTTTTTCCCTTCATTAAGTTTTTTCTCATTGGGTTTTCTTAGTAAGGTTTTTAATAAGGCAACATAACTGATCCAGTAGCATCAATTTATCTTACGGTCCTGAAGTACCGATTTAACATCATCGTGAAGAGTGCAACGTGGTAGCATATCCAAGCGTATAACGTGAGCTACACTCTTTTTCCCTTAGCTGTGGTTTTGTAAGGTTTTTAACGAGGTAGCATATCCAAGCGTATAAAGTTGATAACCAAGGGGGAGTGTTATAAATATATATTATTACGGTTATCAACGCCTAAAATAGATCAGGCTTGTTGAACAAGTTTCATCTCCCGGATATATTATATTATATCTCATTGTATTAGATACTTGATCAATGAATAAAAGATCTTTTTCTCCCTATATCTCTTCTCATATTGTTTTGCTTTTAGGCTAGTTTTACAACATAATGTTTTTTATTTTATTTATTTATTTATTTTTTAGAATGACGAACACACACCCACTATAGGTAATTGTTTTAAAATTATTAATACTAACATTATTTTCATTTTCTTATTTTAAAATTATTAATATTGTATGTATTTAAACATTAAAAAAAGAATTAAATGAATAATGATAAATATAGTTTTGTTAGAATGAAGATTGAAGAATGAAGAGTATATCTTACTCTTGAATTCGTAGGAAAAAAAGGTAGTTAATGTTATAAGTATTATTCATTATGGTTATCAATATAATTCAATATGGATTAATACTTATAGTGGTTACTATTTTATCCATAAATATGTATTCATTGTATTAGTTACTAAAGACTATATATATGTGGTCTAATTGTTTATTGATGATATACATGACTAGAGTTCTATCATTCTTCTATTCTTCTCATGTCTCTCTAGTCTCTCTATTGTCATATACATAATATATGTTGCTATTAGGCTGTTGTTCTACAACACGTTATCAACACGAGTTCGCTCGTTGCTCTCGCATATACCACTCGGTATCCAAATCAAAAACATCATCGTGATTCTACTCAATAGCACCACTGCAAAACAGTTTCATACCGACTGTTCTTTGGTGGCGACCCCATGTATGCTGCTTCCGTTCTCTGATCGACCTCCAAAGAAAAGATTATTGCATCGAAGTACATTATCGCCTCCTAAAGAATCCATCGATGTCGCATACTGCTATCCGTCCGACAATCGTAAAAAGTTTCTTGTGATAACTGCTATTAAGATTTGGCTCCGTCGCTATTCAGGTAAACATCTAAAACCGCTCGCCGTTAAATAAGTATTTTGTTGTATGTGCAAAATAGAAGTAATCAAAATTTAGAACCTGTGATTTTGAATTTTTGGGTACAACTTTGAGCCGGCTAGGGTTAGGGACGGGGAAGATGATGAGTACTAATAATGTCATTAAAGGAATTAAATTGGAATAATAACATAATGATTTCCTCGAAACGAAACTGAATAGGGATCATAAAATTTTCACTATAAAACATGGATTATCCTATTTGGACCCTTTTAGTTGTAAAGCATGGATTATAAATGGATTAAAATTTTCAAGTTGTAAAGAATTTGGTTAAGATGGTAATAAATGACATTAACAATTTGGTTAAGATGGTAATAAATGACATTAACAATAGTTTTTTTTTTTTATTACTTACACTTGGTTAATCAAAGTACTCACATACTTTTGATCAGTATTTGGTTTAACTAAAAGTTGAGTACCGTTTTGTTTGATAAAAGTTGGAACTTTAGATCAACTATGGATACGAAATTTGCTTGCATTTAGATCAACATTATTTGTTAAAAAAAAATTAGTTAAGATTAAGTATGAATTCTATATAACTGTAATGTCACAATGTGTGACTCAAGATATATGATTTCATGGTGCCTCATCATATATCAGTTTTGTCATTTAGGAAACAAAAAGGATTTGAAAATCACTTACTTGATTTTAATAAAATAGAAAATGATCTCTAATGATCTTGCAATTTTATTAAGGACTTTATAATAATGAATATGACTTGTCTATATGATTGCATGTTATATGTTATAACTTTGGTAATCATATGATTTAACTTGATATGTGTCTTCTAGAGGCTATAAAGTATTTATATAATCAGTCTTCAATTTAAAGTAACTAAAAGACCAAAGTTGTGTACTATTTTCATTCTCATTAAAGAGAGTAAGCAAGTTTAAAAGATCCGCTTGTTTGAAACATTTAAGGTAAAGACATGACACCCGAAGTGTCATACTCTCTAAAGCTCATTACAGATCTATAAAAAGTTATAAGATTTTAGAAAGATAATGAGCATAAGACGATCACAATTACTTCTCAGTTGATATTATGTGATGAGAAGGTTATTTATAAACAAAGGTTGAATAAAGCAATTTCCATTTTTAAATTTGAAATATGCTCTTAAAGTAGCAGTATTATTAAAGAATATATATATATATATAAGGTTTGAAACGACCACCATGATAGTATATGGTTTTAATCCATTTCCTGAAGTGAATGTGATAGTCATTATATAACTAAGGAAATTGTAATAATACCCATGTTAATAATAAGATCAACCATATTAATAATGAAATAGGCTACAAGAAGTGGCACACTAAGGGAGTGATTATACGAGAACTAAATTTGGAAAAGTGTTACAACAATAATGTTTTATCTTCTATTTTATGTCGTGTTTAAAAAAAAGCACGGGTGCAACTAAAACATATAGGATCATAAACCAAAAGTTTATTGATCGAGATTATTGAACAAATTGGCATGACCGGTTAGATCAGCCCGAGTCAATAATGATGTGAAATATATTGAAGAACCAGAAGATTCTTCAAACTAATAATTAGTATGTATTGTTTGCTCTCAAGGTATTTCAATTATTACCTACTAAAGTAAGGTTTAAATCCCAAAATATTCTAGAAAATGATAAAAGATATATATATCATAATGAGTATACCATTTAGTGTTTTAAATAGATGCATCGTCTAAATGGTTATCAATTTGCAACTAGAAGTTTGCGTAATATGTGGCTTAGCTAATAAGATAGCAAGCACATTATTCTAGAATAACGTATTTATTTTGGTAATAACAGTGATGTTAATCTCAAATTATTAAGGATTGTTGGAATAAGTGGTGAATACCATATATTAATACATAAATTGCTTTTGTTGAGACGAGCACTACGTGTCCAATAATTATGAGAGCAACAATTCACTTTATTTGTGTGGGACCATGTTATTACATATTGTAATGGTAATTCACATCAAGCCTATAAGTTATTGTGTTTTCCCCCAATTACAATTGGTTTTTGGCCAGGAACCAAGTATTTCTCATCTAAGTTTTTTTTTGTTGTGCGATATATGTTGTAACTGCTCCACCACAACGCACAAAGATGGACCTCAAAGGAGGTTGCAAATATATGTTGGAAATGAATAACTATCTACAATAAGTTATTAGAGCCATTAACATTACGGCTCAATTTATGGAATAAACATTCCCAACATGAGGGGGAGATTAAAAGCAGTAGGAAAATGAAATTTGGAATGAATTATCTCTATATTATATTGATCCTCAAACTAAGTATGAACTAGATGTTAAAAAGATAATTCATAAGATTAGCAAATAAATTACCAGACACATTCACTAACCTTAAAAGAGTGACTAAGTCACATATACCAGCTGCTGGTGCTCCAATTTAGATTAATGTCCTAGAAGGACGATTACATATTGGTAGTCTAAGGTACGTTTGAAACGTGATAGACCATTCGATTCCAAAGAAAAAAAATTCCTCGAAAAATGGAGCAAGTTATAATGAATATGGTCAAGTCGAGGTAAAAGTAAAAGGGTCCATTAAAGAGACATTAGACATGATGGTTCCAGAAGAACCTCAAGTACCTGGAAATAATGAGATCTCGGTAAATTGTATCATGTCTAGAAACAATATGGAATCGAAACAAGATCGACGTCGATAATACTTCTGTATATAATAGCGCTTGAAATAATCAAAATAATGAGGATCAATAATGTATCTGCCTATGAATGAAAATATAGAAATGATTGGCCAAAATATAAAGACGTAAATGTGGCAGAATTAAATTCTCTCATGGACCAGTAGTTCATAAAACTGAAGTTTTAAAATATGTTAAAGTGGGTCTTTTGTGCGTAACTATGATGTAAAAATGAAATTAAGCGATATATGGAAAAATTGGAGGCACAAGATTTTCGTAAAGACCTAGATTTGATTATGAGGAGATATGTTCTCCGGTGGTGGATGCAAACGTCTTTTCAGTATCTTATTAGTCTGGTAATACAAGAGAGAAGTGACATGCGTCTAATGGATATTATGATATCCTAAATATATATTTCACTTGATAATGAAATTTACATGAAATCCCCGAAGGATATAAATTGTCAAAATCATGTAAACTAAGTCGGGTGAAACAACGTTATGTTTTGTTGTATACAGTAATGAAATGAATATAGTTGGAACTCTACATGAGTTTTTAAATCAATTGAGTGCTTAAAAAGAATATTTGTAACATATTAATGATGTAATTTTGAGTACGAAACTATGAATTGATACAATAAAGATTTTGGAAATGAAACAATTTCTTGACATATGATATAGAAATTGATGTGATAAAAAATGAAGTTTATGTGTTAAAACTCTTGATGAGTGTATGAACATAAATAATCATAACAAAACCTCAAGAAATATATCATATGAAGTTATATGGACAAAAATAGTCATGTCGAATGCGTATAGTCGACACGGTGATTATCTCGAAAAGAGATAAATATATGATATAATTGGTCCATGTGTTTTTATTAAAAGAACAATATGAGGTTTACAAGTATTATAGTATATGTTGATGATATAATTATATCTCCTAGTGAGATTGAAAAGAATTCAATTAGTGAACCTGAAATGAAAGATGGTATTACAATTTATGTCTGTAATGATAATTTTATCCATTAATTAAATACATCTATAAGATGTTGGAACATTTGATATGGATAAAACTTACCATTTAAGTACGTTAAATATTAGACAATCATTGTCTCTTATAATCTCTTATCAAAGAATGAGAAATGTGTTGTCTATAAGTACAATAATTAAGTGCAACTGATACATTTTGTTTCGTGCTAGCTCATGTTCGGAAATGAGAAATTGGAATGGGTAAAACAAGTAACCATGAAGGTACAAAATGTATTAAATATATTTTACTAACCTATCAAAACAATTTTGGTTAGTTTTGTACATGCAGGGAATGTAACATAACACGGTCATGGTTCTTGTTGTATTTGTTTATGGGAAGAGACACTAGGAGTCTTATATGAAGAAAATACATTATTACTCGACATAAAGAGTTGTACATTAAAGATCAAGCGGCAAATCATTGACTAAATTTTTTTTGAGCAACTCGCACAGAAGATTGAAACTCATCAATTAAAAGTTATAAAAATCAGGGGGAGTAATACGCGCTACACTCTTTTTTCCTTAGCTAAGGTTTTGTCCCACTGGGTTTTCCCTAGCAAGATTTTTAACGAGGCGGCATTTTCAAGCGTATTAAGTATGATATATGATAACTAAGGGGGAGTGTTATAAATATTATTCATTATGGTTATCAATATAATTAAATATGGATTAATACTTATAGTGGTTACTATTTTATCCATAAATATGTATTCATTGTATTAGTTACTAAAGACTATATATATGTGGTCTAATTGTTTATTGATGATACACATTCTATCATTCTTCTATTCTTCTCATGTCTCTCTATTATCATATACATAATATATGTTGCTATTAGACTGATGTTCTACAACTGTTAATAGGTTATTTAGCCATTATTTTTTGAAATTTGGGAGATGGTGGATATTGTGTAACTTATTGAGGCCCAGCTAGTGGTTTGGATCAATCTATGGTTTTTAACTTATAATAGTTTAGGCCCATGTAATGACCAGTTGTGAAGTTATCATAAACATGTTCTTAGTGGGCCGGTTTCTGCAAATTTGCAATGGAAGAAAGAAATGAAAGATGTGTAATTGATTTTCGTGGGCTAACACTTTGATAGTGAAGTAATCAAATATCATAATAGTCCTGGATAAATCGTAGAAAAAACCTTAGAGGAGAAGATCAAAAATCTGGGTTTCACATTAAGAAATGGTTACCTAAAAGCAATACTAAACGTGTTCAACCTTGGGGCATATATGTCTACCTATTCATTGTTACTGTAATATCTAGACTATAATGGAGGACCATCCAAGGGCTCAATAAAAAATAAAATGGTGGGCCAGGTGGGGCTTATCAGGATATTCAGGTACCGGGCCATTCCAAACAAAGAGGAATCATAGGGCATATGTCTTGCGGATAAGTGTCAGGTCCAGTTAAGAGATTATTTATGGTTAAACTTTTCACAATCTCAGAAATTTTCATCGTAAATCTGAAATACTTATACAAAAAAATGGCCTTTTCTTCTTTAAAATGCAAAGCTAAGTCAACATCCCCAAAGAACAGGGAAGCGTCACCCATCCAGGAGGAAACCCGTCACTGAAAAAACCCTTGAATCACCTAGAGCATTTCTACCCAGGTGAGATTCGACCCATTGACCTCCCAGATGGTGAGGCTCCCGGGGTACCACTAGACCAAATAGCAAGTAGTAGGAAGGTGGCCTTTTCTTGGAACGTTTTATGATGGGTTAACGCATAAAGAGGCTACTCTATTTCGAGACAGGCCATTGTGGGAAATAAGCCAACGGGCGGGGCGGATCAGCCACCTCGTTAAAGGGAGATGGGTTACGGCCTCGAGACGCGCACCACATCCTATCAAGTATCATATGGAGGCCTTCATTTATACTAGGGCTTCGTGCCGTTTCACCATTACTTCTTCTACACCCATTTCTGGTAGAGTTTAAGGGTTACGATCAACGAAGAGGCCTTTCCGGCTAAGAAGACATCAACACTGAAGGAAGCAGCATTCTCAGAACTTTGTGGGGCGATTATCCACAACGAGTTTTATTCTATTTTTTGCTACCAAATTCACGAAAGAAGTCTTGTGGGTTTGAATATTCACATCACTAAACCGAAGAGCTGTGTACAAGTAGGAGTGTGCTCAAGACTTTTATGTGGAACCGGAGAGGTGATCGAAATTTTTTGTGAGGCCGTTGGTGATCAAAATGTGTTTGAAAACTATCAGAAGTTCTATGTGAGACAGAAAATAAAATCGTGAGATACGGTTTGTGGGATAGTTGTGTGATACAATCAAGCAACGAAGGGGTTGTGCGAGTCAACCAAGGGAGATATCGATCTGAGCGATTCAGATTGAGTGAAGGATCAATCACTTGCGAAGGGTGTTTGGATCTGCAAAATGTTTACCTGTGTGATTCAGGGTGGTACGGTGTGATACCGGTGAAGGAGTATTAGAACCTGTGAGCGGTTCAAACGAAGTGAAGAAATACATTCAATCTGTGAGAGATTGTTCAAAAGGTTGTGAGAGCTGCTGGAAGAAGATCTGTGATAGATCAATAACGTTCTGTGTGAAACAGGATTGAAGACCGTGTGAAACGGGGTGAAGAATTTGAGTGACTCAGATTGGAAATGAAGGTGTGATACCTGTGTAGAAGAAAGGTGGTGAAGGTGATTAAACTTGAGTGATTCAAGTTGGTGTGGAAGACCTGAGTGATTCAGGTTAGTAATAAAAAAATGAAGATCATGATTGTGATTATCATGATGGTTTACGGGTCTTGCTAAGAATTCAAGATCTAGAAGATACAAATCAAGATTAAGGGGGGAATGAAAGATTAATATTGATTAAAGATAAATATTAATATTAATTTATTAATTGGTTTATTGTGTTCGTAATTTTGGGACTGGTTTCCAACAAACACGAATATCACCGGTGGGAGCAACGAAGGTAAGCTTTCATCCTGCGGCTACCCGGGTGATAACTCACACGGGGAAGAAGACCTCAAGGTTTTCTAGCGGGCTTAGGGATTTCCGTTGGGGTTGGGGTTCGTAGTCAAGGGTTGCGTTGAAGCAGGAGAGTTAGTTTCCTCACTGTTTCCGACCGGGGTATCTTTTTCCTTTACATTATCGAAGGGTCTGTACAATGGACTTAGAGTTGTTCGGTTGTTCATCGCAAGCCAATGTTGGCTCGACGAATGAGGCAACGCCGGTATTTCTGTCACAAGGTCGGGGGTGTCAATCCGTTTCTCGTTCCCCGTTACCTTTGGTAAATGGTTGGGGGGGTACACCATGGGTCTTTTAGGGGTCCTTGTGGATGGGAAGGTGGAGTTCCGACGAGTAGGGTTTGGGTGTGTGGAATTGTTTGCAGGTTATAACCACCATCGGGAACTTGGCTGCAAAATCTCGAATTTATTATATCCTAGTTAGTGGAATTTCAACAACAAGACATATGTGGTTCCATAATGAATGAAGTAGTGGCAGGGACATAGCGGATCCCCATCTATATGGGTTTTATCTTCTTGTTGGGTTATCGGGTGGGGTGTTCTAGGCATATTTGCGTTGTGTCCATAAGCTACTACTATTGTGTGTAACATCTGTGAGTATTCTTAATAATAGGAAGAAGTGTCTTACAGAATTTGGGATTGTTTCACATTGCAAGGCACGTACCCATGCGAGTGAATGATCAATATTTGATCAATGTTCTTCTTAAGATAATTGCCACGATTGGGTTACCAGGGTTATTTGACACATCTTTATAGGTTGCATCGGGAGCTGCAGCCTATGACATTGGTTATGTTACTTGGATCTTCTTCTCCGGTTCCTTGGATTTGGAGTGGGCCGACACTACTGGGCTTGGAACAAGTGGACGTGAACTAGGAAGTTTGTGGGTTGTGTCTTGGATCATTTGCAAGACTCGAGGTCGAGTCTTTTTCAAACTCGAAGGGTGTGATGCAGGATCATACATGGGCTCAATCGTGCCATACATGTTTAGTGGGCCTTTTGATTTATTTGATTTCTTTGTTTATTAGTTTGTTTGATATATTTCCTATTATTTTGTAATGATAAGTTAGGTTTTTGGAGTTGTTTAGTTTAATTATTTAGTTTTGATTAAAAACTAGCAAGCCTTGATCTTTATCATCGAATCATTTGAATATAACCATTTGTTTATTTAACCATTTGAACGTGTTTCCATTTGCATCACTTATTGTGAAATTTTGATGATAAATCTAGAGTAAACTCATGTTTTAGTCCTTATGGTTTGTATCAATTTCCTATTTTAGTCCAATAGTTTAAATTTCTCCTTTTTAGTCACCGTGGTTTCATTTTTGTTCCAATTAAAGTCAGATGACTAACACCGTTTGATTTTCTGTTAAGTTTTTTTTTATGAAAAGACAAAAATACCCTTAACAGTACAAACTTAAACAAAATATAAATTATATAAAAGATTTTTGTCACCATTCTTCTTCTTTTTGAAAACCCTAACCCACTCACCCACCATTTCATCCCCTCCCACTTCTCCAGACATTCACCGCCAGCACCACCACCACCCTCCTCCACTGCCATAGCCGCCACCACCCTCCTCCACTTCCATCGCCACCACCACCCTCTTCCACTGCCATCGCTGCCACCACTACCACCCTTCACAGCCAATGCCACCACCACCACACTCAACTGCCATCGCCACCACCACCACACTCCACTGCCATCGCCACCACCACCACTGCAATCGCCACCCCATACCTTCGGCGCCACTCCCTTCCAACCATCGAAGCCTGCAAAAATCACCACCACCACCACCACCACCATCGAAGCCTTCAATTCGTCACATTGTTCACTCACCACCACCACCATCCCTAATTGAACCTGTAAAAAACCCTAGATTCACACACACACACATATTTTTCCCTAATTGATTATGCAAAAAAAAACCCATCCTCGACATAAACACACAGATTTATGGCTTTTTAAGAGGTGGCTGGTGGTGGCTGGGGGAGGAGCATGGTGGGTGGAGGATGGAGAAGAAGGTGGGTGGAGGATCTTTGAATTTAGGGTTTTATATATGAAGGATAGTTGTGGTGGGCCATAAGGTTATTTTTGTCTTTTCATAAAAAAACTTAACAGAAAATCAAACGGTGTTAGTCATCTGGCTTTATTTGAAACAAAAATGAAACCACAGTAACTAAAAAAGAGAAATTTAAACTATTAAACTAAAATAGGGAATTAGTACAAACCAAAAGGACTAAAAGAGGAGTTTACTCTAAAATCTATTTGATATTTATCAAATTTTTAATTTGTTGAAATTCATAAAGTTGAGTAAACTTCGGTTTAGGTCTGTAGTTTGCACCAATTCCCTATTGTACTCCAATAGTTTAAATTTCTCTTTTTTAGTCACTGTGGTTTCATTTTTGTTCCAATTAAAGCTAGATGGCTAACACCGGTTGATTTTCTGTTAAGTTTTTTTTATGAAAAGATAAAAATAGCCTTATGGCCCACCACCACTATCCTCATCTTCATAAAACCCTAAAATAACAATAATCTCCACCTTCATCTTCTCCACCTCTACCTTTATCTTCACCACCACCACCATCACCCCCCACTACCGCCACAACCACAACCCCACCACCGCAACTGCCACTGCCACCCTCCACCACCACCGTTAATCATATCTGAAAACCTAGCACCACCCTCCACCACGTTTTTCCGATCACACACACATGTGGAGGCCCAAATCAGATCTGAAAAACCCATATCAGTTGCCCCACACTTTTCCAGCCCCCGCCACCGTCGTTTTTCCGGCCACCATCATTTTTCCAGCCCCCGCCACCATCGTTTTTCCGGCCACCACGTTTTTTCGGCCACACGCACAGGTGGGAGGCAGCACGACGGCGGTGGTGGTGGTCGCAGTGGTGGCAGACGGAGGGAGGCAGCACGGTCGTCGGTTTTTGGTACCGGAGATGGAGATGGTGGTTGCTGAAGATGGGTTTCTGAAGATGAAGATGGCCTCCATTTCTTTATCATCGCCGGAGATGGGGATGCGGTGGTGGGGGTGTGGTGGTGGCAGTGGCGTTGGTGGTGTGGGGGTGGCGGTAGTGGGGGTGTGGTGGTGGTGGTGGTGAAGATGGAGGTGGAGAAGATGAAGGTGGAGAAGATGAAGGTGGAGATTATTGTTATTTTAGGGTTTTATGAAGATCAGGATTGGTGGGCCATAAGGGTATTTTTGTTTTTTCAAAAACAAACTTAACATAAAATCAAACGGTGTTAGGCATCTGGCTTTAATTGGGACAAAAATGAAACCATTGTGACTAAAAAGAGAAATTTAAACTATTGGACTAAAATAGGGATTTGGTACAAACCACAGAGACTAAAACCGGAGTTTACTCTCATAAAGTTAAAACTACTAATATCTTTGAATTCATAGAATTATAATATATTTCAAGGCAGTTTTATGGATTTTATGGATTAGCATGAAACTTGATTTTTGATGACATGAATCTAACGATGAAATTTTAATCACTTAAACTATCAGGCGTGCTCCAATGGGGTCTACTGCTACTTCAGCGTAACATCATTCTCTACTCTCATCACACTATTATTAGGAACGCCCAAGTGAGTACACTGTCACATCATTGCCACGTTTTGTAATTGATTTTTGTTTTTTGATGAAGGGGAGAGTGTCGTTGTTGTGGACAAGGGCGGCTCAATGTATCTGGTGGCCCAAACGAACTAGAGATTCGGGGCTCTTTTTCGAAAAGTGATGTTGTAAACTTTCCTCCTCTATTTCGGTTTTACAGGGTAAATCACTAAATAACCACTAAATTAGTAAATTTTAATGAACCACTATATTGCAAATCACTAAATTACAGATCACTAACTCACTTAATTGCAAAAATAAACCACAGAACATCAAATCACTAAATTGCAATGGCAGTCAAGCAAAAAATGCACACATCAGTCGAAAAGTAAAGTCGCAAGTGACGCGGGTTGAAAATCGTCGAAAAGTAAAGTCGCAAGTGAACTAATTTGGCAATATCTTTCGATCAAATTTGAACTTTCATAAACAACGAATATGAAAAATTTATTGATAAAACTCGATACAAATTCGAAAACCTGTATGAAATTGATTTCTACAATTCTGTAGTTGATAATACAGAATAATAAATTAAAAATAAGAAGAAGAAAAAATCAATTGTAAACCAAGAATAAGAAAACAACACTTCTAAACCAAAAATATGAAAATAATACACACTTATAAATCAATTGAAACATATTTACTTTATCCACCGAATTTAATGGTTATTCATTCTTTACCTAAATTGTAACTTGTTTTCCTTTGTTGTTATCATCTTATAGTGACAGCTATACCTAATTCCATTTAAAATTTACAGTTTTTCCTAATCTTTCATGCAGTGGATTTATTTGGTCCGGATGTTATTGGAATTGTTGCTGGAAGAGATATCATCATTGAAAGCTTGAAACATGTTTGGTTTCATATTTCGTCAATTGTTGTTAGATGCGATTGTGACCAGGGTGATTATAGTTAGGTTAGTTTGTTTATTTTGATCTATGTGCATTGCGCTTTTGAATATTAAATTTGGTCTATTGCTTCAAGTACATTAATGAGTAAAAACTCAAATCAGAAACACTTTTTGATTTGATACCTTTATCGCATTGCGTTTCTCCGATACCATTATCGCAGCAACTTTAGGTACTAAACGCGTTACGCCCCGCTTTCTTACGTATTCCGTTTCAAATTTACAATTTCTTGCTGTAAGTGAGGTTTCTGAATTGAATAAATGTTAAACCATTTTTTTTCTTTCTTTTTGAGGTGTTTTTCTTGATCTTAGTTTTATTAACGATGAAGATAAATGTTTTTGATTTTTTGGTTTAATAACTAATCTTATAACCTGATTTTAATAATAATTAAGACAAAATATATCAAGTTAGGTTCATTTTCTTGATTTTCATCAATCGAAATTTAAAAATATAAACTAAATAAGGACGATAACTAATCTTCTCAAACCCTACTCCCCCACCCCCCGTGTTTTCTTCCTTTTGGCGGACTCCCGGCGCAACGTGTGGGGTAACCCACTAGTAAATCAATTGAAACATATTTACTTTATCCACCGAATTTAATTAGCTATGATTAATATTTAATATTATATGTAACTCTTTATTTAAAACTAGAGTAAAGTGTTATTTTTGTTCCTATGATTTAACAATTTTAGCCACTTTTATTCAAGAAAGATTTTTTTAACTTTTTCGTCCATGATTTTTCAAAATCTAGTCATTTTCATCCACCTGACTAACTCCGTCTATATTTTAACGTTAAATCAGGGGTAATTTGATTAGATTTTAACCAATGAATTTCAAACTGACCCCTGATTTAACGTTAAAATAGACGGAGTTGGTCAGATGGATGAAAATGACTAGATTTTGAAAAATCATGGACGAAAAAGTTAAAAAAATCTTTCTTGAATAAAAGTGGCTAAAATTGTTAAAACACATGGACGAAAATAACATTTTACTCTTAAAACTAAAATCAAAATCCAGCAAAATTACAATAATAGCATAGTATAGGGACCGATGGAGTTAATCGTAAAACTACTATAATAAATATGTGAATTTTCTAAAATCTAATAAAACATAAAACTAACTAAATGTATGTCATACTTACAAAATAATCTTACGAAACTCTCTATTATTTCTCTATTACTATTGTTATTATTATTAGTATTATATATGTAGGGGAAGATTCCAATAAAAAGTAGTTTTTCGCTAAGAAACGTTAAGAAGTGGGTCAAACGAACTCCGATTGAGCTCATTCCAGCAGCGTTTAAACAGTCTCATCAAACTCTAATCCGGACCCAAAAACCTAAACCCCCCTCCACCCGCACCCCCAAAAGCCTAAACCCTCCTTTAACCCCACCCCAAAAAACCTAAAACCACCACCCCCACCCCTCAAAAACCTAAATCCCCCACCCCACCCCTCCACCCCTAAAAAAAATCTTAAACCCACTCCCAAAAACCTAAACCCCCCACCCCCTAAAAAAACCTAAACCATAAAATCTAAACCCTAAAAGCTAAACCCTAAGGCTAAACCATAAAGATAAAACCATAAAATTCAAACGTTAAATCTAAACCATAAAAGCTAAACCTTAAAATCTAAGATGGTAGAGTTCGACGAGACGGTTCCAACGCCGTTGAAATGAGCTCAATCGGAGTTCGTTTGATATCGTTTCTAAGCATTTTGATCATTTATTAGATTTATTAACAAAAACATACTTTTTATTTAAAGCTCCTCATATTTATATGTGTTTAAAAACTTCAAAATAATTTTGTTTTTATTACTTTACCTTTTAGTGTTACCCCACCAAAATCAAACATACTTCATGAATGTTCTCCAACTTGTTTCATATTTTCACCATTTCTGGAACACTCTGAAAATTATAATGCTCGACACATTTTCCAAATGTTACCCCTTTAGAAAACATAGTTTGCCATTTTACCACACTGCACTTTAAAAAATATTCAATTTTACTATTCACTTATTACAAAACAACACTTGATATGTAATACAATTTAAAAGAAGTAAAGAACAAATAATCTTCGTAAATTCTAAATCTTTTTCAACCCGCAATTTCAAAGCATGTCCATAAGAGCCGGCCTTATACGCTCATTCATGATCTCATGAAACTCGACTCTATCGCCTCCGAGCTGCTTTGGCTCGACTAGGTGAACATTACACGCGATCTAAAATATATCTAAATCAACCATTAAAAGACCATTTTTACCCACTTTTGATCCTTCTAGTTTTACAAACATATCACCTTTTTTCATTACTTTCATGTTGAAACTCTTGGCTATTTCTTCAACTTTCATAATGATATATCTTCCCATCTGTCTACAGATAAACCTCACTTCTTTTTCATTTTCAACATTGTCTTTGAACAAACCCGATAGATCAAATCCGGGTGACAAAGAAATGATATCAAATGCATTCAAGTTTTCGGCTTTTTCAAGATCAAATCCTGTTTTTTCTAGTTTTGGTGGTTGAGAAACCAAACCCTTTTTAAACCACGAATTTTCCATAATATTTGCAATAGAAATCCGGGTTTTAGGGTTTGAATCCAACATCTTTGACACTAACTTACGCGCAAATGAGTTGTTGAAAGTAATTTCTTGCAACATCTTCTTTTAGTTTCCCTTTGGCCACTTTGTCAAAAAGCTCACCTCCTTTCACATACTCTAAAACAAAGTATATTTTGGTTTTGCTAGCCATAACCTCATAGAGTTGTACCACATTCGCATGTTTGACTAGCTTCATGACCGCGATTTCCCTCTTGATTCGATCCATCATCCCCACTTTCAAGACCCTATCTTTATCTGTGATCTTAATAGCTACATTCACCCCGGTCTCAAGGTTCCTACCATGGTACACTTTTGCAAAATTCCCTTGTCCTAACAACTTCCCTAACTCGTATCGTTGCATTAACAGACCCCTTTTGAAACCCATTTACTAAAAATCAACCAAAATAGTTATTATTACTTATTATCACTCAACCATCTTCACAAAGATCGCGGTTTGATAAGAATTGTGTTACAAATAAGAAGATGATGTTACCATGCAACTTGTTGTGTGTATGCCCAATTTCATCTAGGAGGAATGATGAAGGCTCAAAGTGAGATCGCGACTCATAACTATTAGCCAAAGGTCTCCTACCTTGGAAACACATCTTTCCGCATTCCCTAATTCAATTTAATGAACTAGATTATGCGCGATAATGGGAAAATGAAAGTGGTACTGTTAACAATTGAAGCACTTTCTACAACAAATGAAATTTTATAGCTTCTAATGAAGAATATATTATAAATCTACGTAAACATCAATTGTCTAATATGAACACAATAATTGTAGATCTAATGGCTAATACTGAGTAGATTGAATTGATGAAGGAAGATTCAAAAGTTGTGATGGATTGATTACCTTTAGCTGTGGAGCAAGTGGGCAGATGAACAGATACAAAACCAACACATGCAACACTAGCGGCTCTTTATATAAAGCAGAGATATATTTTATAATTTTATTGACATCCTGTTACTCTCTCCGCGTTAAACAAATTTAATATATAGTTTAAATTTACATATAATGAATAATAATAGTTAATAGTTTTGTATCAAAAAGAAAAAAAAACTTCACAGAATATTAAATAAGTTTCTAATTTGTTTAATTTTAGTCACTTAAATTTATTTTTGTCTGATTAAAGTATTCAAGTTTCGCATTTTGTTCAAATCTTACACAATTCTTTTTTTCGATTACATTTTATGGATATTATAAAAATATCGGTTTCTAGTCCCTATACCTTTTTTTAGTGACCCTCTATGATTTTTATTTCTTATCATTTCGGTCGTTGAGACTAACTGCACTATACTGTGCTCTTAAATGAAAGAAGATATAATTTACATGATTTTATATGGTACAATAGGGGTAATATTATTATGATAATCTAGATAAAAACAAGTCGAATTTATATGATTTTAAAAGTAAGTCTTTTAAAGTTTTATATAAATTTCTTTAATTGTTAAAAAGAAATTACAAACAGCAAAACATGATTGAAAAATTTGAGTTGTAATTTAGTATCGTAATCAATTACACATGGAAACTTATTTTATTTTTTTAGGCATGTAGCAAGAGAACTTGAGTTTTTCCCGTCCCCTTCACGCTTTTCAATTGTTTTCTAGAATTGTTTATATTATTATTTTATGTGTTGGTAGGTCTTCGTAATAATACATTAGGTGTCTAGTTAAATACATCAACAGTTTAATTAAATATTGAGTTAGTTACACAAATGGATCCTAAGGTTTGATAAAATAACATGTATAAGTTATAAGTTTGATAAGTTACAAGTTTAGGGTATGTGGTTTCAACTTTATAACAAGTTTGGATACTAAGACTAACTTTCATTAATTTTTCTATTAATTTTGAGTAAAATAACTTTTTTACCATTGACTATTAAAAAATAAAAAGAATATAAACTACAGGGACTAGTTTGTAATTTACTTAAACAATAATTAAAAATATAACAATAGCAAAAAACTTAATAAAAATAAACCCTAATCTTCCCCATATCTCCACCAGCTCCATGTAATACCTCCGGCGAATATCCGACGTCTACTACAAACACTCATCTCTGTCTCGTACGGAGTCTTCATCCCTTTCGTTGTCATTCGCACACATTCATCGATCATACTCCCTACGAAACAGAGATGGGTGTTCGTAGTAGACGTCGGATATTCGTCGGAGTTATTACACGGAGTTGGAGGAGATATGAGGAAGATTGAGGTTTTTTTTATTTATTAAGTTTTTTGCTATTATTATATTTTTAATTGTTGTTTAAGTAAATTACAAACTAGTCCCTGTAATATATTCTTTTTATATTTTTAATAATCAAGGGTAATGAAGTCATTTTACTTAAAACTAAAAGAAAAATCAATGCAAGTTAGTCTTAGTACCCAAACCAATTATAAAATTGAAACAACAGGTCATAAATTTGTAACTTTTTAAACTTATTCTTGCATAACGTGATAAAAGTAAAAAGTTACGAGAATATGAAATGAAATCAATATTCTTGTATGCTTAAATAGTTCATTTATGTTGGAAAATAAATATAGGGTAGGTTATTGCATAACGTGATAAAAGTAAAAAGTTACGAGAATATGAGATATCTCTTAGGCTACGACAATATAAATTCACGTAAAAATCATTCTATTTACACACAAGATGCTATAATCACGTTATTCACGTTATAAACAGACTACTTACACACAACACGCTATATTCGAAGTTTTATAAGAAAAACATTTTTTATAACAGCTATATAAAACTATACTTAAATTCAAGATAATAAAATTTTTGATTTTATGTTTTATTTTTATTTTTTTCTAAAACAAATAATAAAGTATATAATATTTGAGTTTAAAAAACTGAAAATTAAATAAAAATAAAAAATTGTTTTGAGTTATCCCATTTGCCCCTCCCAACCATTTAATTAGTTCCATTTTAGTACTCGAGAACCCCTAATATCTCAACCATCGACTAGTGATTAATATCACTTCCTTCACTTCTCACGTTAATTTCATTTCATTTTCTATAAATAGATAACCTGATTATTAATAGTTATTATTTTATGTATCATCTTAAAATCTTAAAGAAATATAATAATATGATATCCGTATTTTTTTAAAATATTTTTGAGTTATGTTGATAACTTGATATTAAGCAACAAGCCTGTGTGACCGATAGGGAGAAGAGAGAAGACGTTTTTAAAGCTGGTTTCGAAGCTTTCTGTATATCATTTTATTTTGATAATTAATTCGATATAATTAGAAAAGTTTATGCACAATTTTTGGTTGATGTCGACAAAACAAATTGCTAAGACATGACGTTGCAAAATTTGTTTGAAACGAGTGATATGACGACATATAAAGGGTGGGAATTGAAGTGTTACAAAAAACACGGATTTAACGTGTGCATTACCGAAAGCTCCCGTTTGGTTCCTTTTCATTGTATTACTATTTTACCAATTAACTCTTATATAAATAAAAGTTGCATTTATAAAAAATTCATTTATGTATCAACTTAGTAGGTTTTTACTCGCGAGATGTCGTGGGAAAACCATATAGTACAACATTAAAAAGTTTAAATAAGTATTAGATTTAATTACACATAATTAAGACAAACTTGTGTGGCCGATTATGAAAAAAACTTATATCGAATATATAATTCCACGATTGTGGCGGCTGCGGCGGCAGGCGTTGGAGGTGGCGGTGGTGGTGGAGGTGGAATATATAATGTTTTTTTAACCATTTGAGTCCTGAGGGTATTTTGATTATTTCAGAAAAAAAAATGTTAATTGTTAAATCTAACGACGTTAGTCATTTGGACTCAAATAGAGTCAAAAATGAAAAGTTAAGTTTCAAACCGAGGTTTTGAAACATAAGAGACTCAACTAGTTAAAATGAATTAACGCCATAGTAATTTACTCTTGAAACAATTATGGTGGAGTCGATCTTTTGGAGCTGAACGAACTTTTGGTATGTTTTACAGGTGAAGGATGGTTGTTTACTTGGATCCATTTGAGTATAGTAGAAAAATAAAAGTAGTAGAGGGAGCGTATTTGTGTGGTATAAAAATTTAATAGGTTGATACTTATAAGAAACTTTTTTTAGTTTTCTTTTATATGTGCAACGGTAACTTTTCTTCTTCCCCTCTACGGCTTCACGAACCCGTAGGTCAAACCCGAACCACAATCCGACAAGATTGCGATGGTGTTACCGTGTACCCTATCGATGCCAAAACCCAACCCGAGTCCCACCCCTTTTAACCTTGTGAAATTATTAAAAAAAGGCATTTGATGATAAAAACTATTAATATTATTATTACTATATTATTATCATTAAATTAATAAAATTTGATGGCAGTAATAAAAATATTAATGAATTAAGAATAATAAAAGTAATTTGTATTATTAATAATAGAATTAACTATGACAAGAGTAATTAAAGAATAATAAAATTAATAATAACGCTTATATAGTTTTAGGCTTAAACAATATTGAAATACTAATATAATTATTATTGTTTAAAATTACAAAACTAATAACGAGAATAATAATAATAATAATAATAATAATAATAATAATAATAAAGAAAAATAAGAAAAAAATAAGTTAAGAAAGGTACGTGTTTTAAGCTGGTAAAATAAAAGTGAGCCGCTCTTGTTATCGTTTCATGAACTTAAAAATAGATCTAACAAAGATAACAAAAAAATTGGAAAATAATTATTAGGATTGAAAAATATGTCCTAAAGTGGACACATATTTTTGGTAAGTAGGGTGTCTTAGAATCAAAAGGTTAGGGTGTTGGGGACGTATCTCGGGTAAGGCCTTTGGGTAGTGTGGGTACTTCTAGTATGTCGCCGCAAAGCCATCGAGCACTCTTGTACGGGGGCGGATCTAGCATAGGCACTACAAGAAAAAGACCATGTGCCGACGCCGCCTATACCGACGACAATTGTCATCGGCATAGGTCATCCTGTACCGACGACAAGTCGTCGGTATAGGTCAAAACCAAAATTTTGACAGGGACACCCTATATCGACGACATGTCGTCGTTACAGGGTTGAGCCAGATGGGGGAAAAATGGCGCCCAATGAATCATTGGGGAAAACCTATACCGACGACATGTCGTCGGTATAGGGTTATTTTGATTTAATTTTTGTTTTTTTAATATAATAATGTTTTCGTTGGTCAAAAAAATTTTTTTTGTTAAATTAAAAAAATTATAAAATGGCCTACACCAACGACATGTCGTCGGTATAGGCTTTTTTACTTTGTTGACTAGTCAAAACCCTACGAAGTCTATACCGACGACATGTCGTCGGTATAGGTAACCTATTGCTCCGACTTTTGAGCCTATACCGACGACATGGTCTCAGCGCGAATTAACACAGAATACAGCCTTCTGCTTCCCATTTCGACCAAAAAATCCCCAAACGCCTCCATCTCTCTCTCCGGCGATTTCACCTTTTTTTGGTTATTTTGTGGAGCAATATTCACCAATCTCTTCGGTTTTGAGGTGAGTTAACATATATTGTTCAATCTTAACAAGAAAATCAACATTTTGGTGTTTTTTGCTTAATTTCTTTGGTTTTTGTTAAGTGTTTGAAGATTTAACCATTTTTGAAGGATTTCAAGCTTAAAGGAAGCTAATTTGCAAACTTTGTTAGTAATTTTTCTACAAATTTGGTTTAGATGTATGTTTTTCTACAAATTATGTTTAGATGTATGTTTGTATGTATATGTTTGTGTTTATTTGTATGTATGTATATATGGTTTAGATGTATGATTTTATAAATATTTATGTAATTTTATGATGAAATTAGGTTTATATGTGAAATTAGGTTTAGATGAAATTTGGGAATTTGGGCATTTATAGAAGAATTTGGGCATTTATATATGTATGTTTGTATATAATATGTATGTATATAGATGAAATTTAGGAATTTGGGCATTTATAGAAGAATTGTGTTTATGTATGTAATTTGGGAATTTGGGTATTTTGTTTATATATGTTTGTAAAGGCTATGTATGTATATACGTGTATGTATGTATTTTTATGTATGTAATTGTGTTTGTATATGTAATTTTAGAATTTGGGCATTTATTTATGTGTATTTGTATATAATATGTATGTATATTTGTATGTATATTCGTATGTATGATTATGTAATTGTATGATTTGTATGTATATAATTGTGTATGTATTTATGTAATTATGAATGTATGTATATATCTTTGTATGTATATGTAACTTTATTTAATTTTGTTGCAAGTTCGGAACTCATTGCGGTTGGAGAGGTGTGAATAACATCTTATTTGTGTTTCATTTAATTTTTTTAAGGTACGCATCCCGACTTTTATACTTTTATGTACGTCTCATGTTGTGTACACTAGTATGTTTATTTAGGATAACTCTTTAGAATATACCCGTCCGAAATTTATCTGATAGAGATAAATTTTGGATTGTCCCCTTTGGGACTGCTTTTTGAATATTCTATCTTATTTAGGATATGTATATATTTTAACGGGTTGACATTTAAGAAAAAATTGGTAGATATTTCTCTTTACTCCTTCGAGTTTGCGGTTTATCTGCATACTTGGGGAGTTAAGGTGAAATGATGCTGATTTTTTCTTAAATAGTCAACTCGTTAAAATGTATACATATGAGATAGAATATTCAAAAAGTGGGTTAGGATCCACCGCCTTAGAGTACCGATCAAATCATATACATTCGTTTATGTCATTTATTACATGAAAGTATATGTGTATGCTTATAACACAATAGATATGATACTAGATATGACAATTGATAAAAGCTGGGTTACACTGGGAAATCGGAATTCTCCAGCTTTCTTAAGTGGTCTTCGCAACTTTATAGAGACGGCCAAGAACCATGTCGACGGTCGAGGTAGAGCGTTTTGCCCGTGTAGACGTTGTTGTAATGCGTGTCGACAGGATTTGAACACGATATATGGCCACATACATGACCGTGAGTTTCTACAATCATATCAAAATTGGATTTATCATGGTGAACATCCTCGTGTGGCGGAGATAGCATCACTTTTTGCCCCAAGAACAACACCAACTCCTCCAATAACTACAACAACAAATAATGAGATGTTTGATGCCATAGATGATGTGATGGCTGAGCAAAATACAAACGAGGATAATATAGATGAAGATGGAACTGGTTTAGACCCAGAGTTTGATGCGTTGTTTGAGGAGCTAAATAAGGAGTTATATCCCGGTTGTAGTCAAATGTATTCCCTAAACTTCATAGCCAAATTGATGCATATCAAAGTTATCAACAAATGGACGAATAGTTCGTTTGACCAACTGTTAGAGCTTCTACAAATTGCAATGCCGAAGGAAAATCACGTTCCAGGGTCACACTATGCAGCTAAGAAGAAACTGCGTAAGATTGGGTTAGGATATCAGTCTATCCATGCTTGCATTAATGATTGTGCACTGTTTTGGAAGGAGAATGAATCAATGCAAAACTGTCCGATTTGTGATGAGAGTAGATGTGTTGATAAAAATACAAATGGGAAGAAAGTACCACATAAAGTGTTGCGCTACTTTCATTTAACTTCACGGCTTCGACGAAGGTATAGTTTAAGATTAACGGCAAAAGAAATGATCTGGCATAATACTGGACGCTCAACAGATGGTATGATGCGACATCCGGTTTATGGGAAGGCATGGTAAGATTTTGATGAGAGATATCCGGATTTTGCTAAAGAACCGAGGAATGTCCGCTTAGGTTTGGCTGCCGATGGTTTTAATCCGTTCGGTAACATGAGTCAGACTTACAGTATGTGGCCGGTAGTGTTAACAACATATAATACACCACTGTTGTTTTGTATGAAAGAGTCTTCTTTCATGTTAACCTTGCTAATTCCCGGGCCTAAATCACCTAGTAAGGACATTGATGTATACTTAAGGCCGTTGGTTGATGAGTTGAAAATGTTGTGGGCTAAAGGAGTCTAGGTGAGAGATGCATCAACCAAAACTATATTTAGGATGCATGCTGCACTGTTATGGACTATCAACGATTATCTTGCTCGTAGTAGCTTGTCTGGATGGAGTGGTCAAGGTTATAAAGCATGCCCTACGTGTAACGTTGACACACCTTCGTGCGCTATAACGAATAAGATAACTTTTGTTGGACACAGAAGATTCTTGCCTAGAAAGCATAAATGGAGGAACGATCTGTCGTTTGATGGCAAGAAAGAGACAAAACATCCTCCCCGACGATTAACTAATGCTCAAATATTAGAACAACTAAAAAATCTCCCAGATCGTGTTCCGGGGAAACATCCAATGTATGGAGGGGTAAAAAGAAAGCGCCTAACATCATAGTTGAATTGGACTAAACGAAGTATCTTCTTTGAGCTCGATTATTGGTCTTATCTGCTTTTAAAACACAATCTTGATGTTATGCACGTGGAGAAAAATGTGTGTGAGAGTTTATTGAGTACTTTGTTGATGAACGATAAATCAAAAGACACACATAAAGCCCGCAAAGACTTGGAAAATATGGGTATTCGACATAACCTATGGATAACACAAAAAAACAACAAGTTGTACCAACCACAAACCCCTTACTCTTTCACACCCAGTGATCGAGAACGCTTTTGTCAGTTTATTCGAGGAGTGAGACTGCCTGATGGATTTGGATCAAATTTCAAAAATAAGTTACTTCCCAATAATTCAAATATAATTGGGTTAAAGTCCCATGATTATCACATCCTCATGCAACGATTGCTGCCAATAGGGGTACGATCGGGTCTGCACAAAAATGTTTCAACAACAATCAATGACGTTTGCACATTCTTTCAAAAAATTTGTGCACGATCAGTAGATGTGAAATACATGTATGAAGCAAATGAGGAAGTGGTTAAGATATTATGCAATTTGGAAATGATATATCCTCAGCATTTTTTGACATAATGGTTCATCTCATTCTTCATTTACCTGAAGAAGCTATTCTTGGTGGCCCTGTGTATATGAGATGGATGTATCCTTTTGAAAGATACATGAAAAAGCTCAAATAATATGTTAGAAACAAAGCCAAACCCGAAGGCTCAATTGCGGAGGGTTATGTTGCAGATGAAGCCTTGACATTCTGCTCTATGTATCTGGACGGTCTGCAGACCAAATTTAACCGACCAGATAGAAATGCAGATGCTGGCATTCCCAAAAGGCAGTTTCAAGTGTTTTCTTCACAATGTCGACCAATATCGAAAAAGAAAATCAAGGCGCTCTCTGAACATGCCAACAAATCATTACAATGGTTTGTGTTGAACAACTGCAATGAAATCAAAGCCTACAAATCGTAAGTGTTTTTGTCCATCTACCTGTGATAAAATATTATTATATTTTCATTTAATTCTACTAATTTAAGTTTTGTTTTGTCCATCTACCAGTGAATTTGAATCTAAATTTCCCGAACGCAATATGCAAACCGATTTTTCTTCATGGTTAAAATATGAAGCAAATTTATTTTCATCTTCATCTTCTACACCCGATAACAAAGAATTAAGGGCATTGGCACATGGTCCCTTGTACGCATCTTCTTACACTGCTTGCATAGTCAATGGTGTTAGATTTGTGGTACAAAATCGTGATTTCCGATGCACTACTCGGAACAGTGGTGTGGTTACAATAGGAGAAGACGATACTCCATTTTATGGTCAACTAGAAGAGATCATAGAGTTGAACTACATAGATGGTTACTCGGTTGTACTATTTCATTGTAAATGGTTCAACACGAGAGGTAAAAGATTAATTAAGCAAAACAATACTACTATAATTGACATTGGCCGTGATTGGTATGTTGGCTAAGAATGGTATGATGATGTCCAATATATATTAGCCACATAGGCTAAACAAGTGTTCTTTCTTCGAGATCCTTCTCGAACCACTGGCCAATGGAGGGTTGTTGAGGACGTTCACCATCGGAAGCTTTGGGATCACCCTACTGTTGTTAATGAGATAGATATATTGCACGACACTCAATCAAATGATTATACTTTGGTTGTCGACACCGGATGCGAAGGTGGTGAATCAAGTCACGTAGGTGGTGAATCAAGTCACGTAGGTGGTGACCAAACTCCAATTCCCCATGTTGATAGTCAATCTATTACACGGGAAACTCAATCAATTTTTGGAAACTTGGTTGTCGACTTAGGCTACTTGCCTATGCGTACAACTTTAAATAAGGGTGGTGACCCAAGTCATGTTGCCTCGATTGATCTCGATGAAAGTTTTATTAATAATGATGAAGAAGATGAAGAAGATGCATACAATTCAGATGATGAAGACGAACTAAATGACGACGATGAAGAAGAAGATGATGTTGTTGACACACGTTATTTTAGTGATGATTCTGATTGAATGTATGTTAAAAATGTACTATTTGTCTTTGTTAATTAATAATTATTTGTGCTTACTAATAAATTTTGTTATAGGAAAAATGGAAACAATGGCGCAATCACACGGTGGAGACGGTGGTCCGTATCACTTCGACTCGGGTTGTGCGACTGGAGCTGGTGGTAAGTTACTTGTTATAGTTTAATAGATGTCTTTATAATTGCCTAACTTTTGAATGTCATGTGTCAATGTAGGTAGTTCCTTCCAAAAAAGATGATCTAAAGACAAAAACCTAAAATTGTATAAGAAATTTGAGCAAAATGGGAGGAAGCCTCTTCTCATTGATGTAGAACTTCATGCCGGGGGGTACAAGTTTGTGGGTCCCAACGCTACGGATTTTATCCGTGCTATCTCGTTGGATGTTGAAAAGGTTGTTCCGCCATATTATCCTAATTGGGCTAAGGTTCCAATTGAGAATAAACGGGCCGTATATCCCACTCTTATAGTAAGTATAGATGTTTTATAATTACTTACAATTTCATAACTATTACATTTATAATTACTTTCCATTTGTAGGATTATTTTGATCTGGACTCCTGGAGAAACACTGATAAGTGGCGAGGCGTTGAACTCGGAATCACCGCCGAGTATCAGAGGGCGTATAAAGATCACAAGAACGTGTTGAAAGTTCACTTCGAGGAGAATGGGGGATACGATGATATGGAGGCGGCGATGAATAATCCACCAGAAGATGTTGATCAAGAAACTTGAGAGACTTTGATTAATGAGCTGTTTTTAGATGCGAGCTATAAAAACCGCTCGACGAAGAACAAACAAAACCGATCAAAACAACGTTACCCAAGTTACCATGGCAGCAAATCATACGCCCAGCGCCGACACATGGAGGTATGAAAATACAATTGTTAGTATTATATAAACATACAATTGATGTGTTTAAATCGACCCATTATAAAGAAGGGACCGGTTGGGCCAACACGAATGCATCATCAGATTATGTAAGTCAAATGATTTTGTTGTTAAACTTACTAGACTTAGAACATCCAACTGTAACTTAAAACGGGTCAAAATGACCCAAACACACTTTAATAAACTTAGAACATCCAACTGTAACTTTAAACGGGTCAAAATGACTCAAACACGCTTTAATAGACTTAGAACATCCAACTCGAGCCCAATTGTTGAATATTTTTGCTAGTATTATTAGTATTTGTTGTTATTAGTGTTGGTTGATTGGAATTTGTGAATTTGGGTCGTTTATAACTTATAGTTTAACAGGTTGGTTATCCATTTTACAGCAGTTATGCGGTCGAATTTTAGTAAAATAGTCAAGTGATTATTTATTACATTGTTTAATGCAGGACCGAATCCAAGAGGAGTATACAAGATCCTCTGCTGAGTCTGGTGGTGACTCGTCTGCTGTCGATGAGATTGCATGCATGGAGCGTGCATTGGGTCATCGGCGTGGCCATATCCGGGGTGTCGGTCGTGTGGTGAGTAATCCCACACCAGATTTGTTCAGTACCCCCCCTCCACAACCACATTGGCAAGAAGTGGATGAGTGTGTAACTCAACTTCAACAACAAGTCCAAGATCAACAACAACGGGAAGCTCAACGAGATGAAGAATGTCATGTGCATAATCAACAAATGCTTGAAATGCAACGACAAATGGATGAAATGCGTCGAATGTGGGAACGCCGAACTAGCAGTGACGATAATTAGCTTGAAGTTGATGCGCCTTTGCCTTGGTTGTCGGTGTTATTTGTTGAATGTTTGAACAATTTTTATGTTTGTGTGTCGGACAACTTTATGTTTGAATATTTGATTTGTGTGTCGAACAGGTTTTTGTGTCGAACAATATATTTCGGATTTCAATTTTTGAATGGTTTGAATTATCTGATTTGCAGGTTTTGGTAATTAGAAATTAAATATTTCAAGAAAATTTTAAAAATTTAAAAAAAATAAAAAAAATACAGAAAAACCTATGCCGACGACATGTCGTCGGTATAAGTTATTTTCAAATTTAAAAAAAATTGAAAATAGCCTATACCGACGACATGTCGCCGGTATAGGATATTTCCAAATTTAATTTAAAAATTAGAAATAGTCTATACCGACGACATGTCGTCGGCATAGGTTGGGTCTTTCCCGACGACTTGTCGTCCGGATAAGTCCAAAAGCTATACCGACGACATGTCGTCGGTATAGAATTTCTTTTTGAATTATTTAATTAAACCCTATGGCGACGACATGTCGTCGGCATAGGTCGACTTATGCCGACGACACCTATACCGACGACATCTTTGACCTATTGGGACGAGGCAATACCGACGACATCTATACCGACGATATGTCGTCGGTATAGCCTATACCGACGACAAGTCGTCTCTATAGGATCAAAAAAAATCGTCGGGATAGGGTGATATTGTTTAGTGAGGGGCAGGGGTACCTGCCGCTACCCCTTAACTTTCGACGCGCAGTTGATTTTTTATTTTTATTTTTACCGTTTTATGTTTCCCGATACCCCTAGACGAAATTTTAGATACCCCTGAAATTTTCTTACAAACAAATCCCAACACTAAACTTTAAATTTTATAAAAATCATAACACTTTATAAAACCCAAGAAATTTTAATAAAAAAACATTATTCTACTAATTAAACTTAGCATTTGGGCTTTAATTAAACATGTGAGTTTAGTTTAAAGCTCAAATGTTTAAATGAAAATTATAACACTTTATAAAGCCCAAATTATACATTTGTTGATCCAAAGCCTAAAATTGTTGATCCATCTATATTTACCATCGGCTTAAAAATATGAAATAAAGGAAGTCCAGACAGACCAGACGCACGATGCAGACCACAAGGGGCAGGGGCCAACAACCGGCCATCGCTCGCACACCAGTCACCACCGCTAAACCGCCATCATCGCACACAAGTCACCATCGCCAATCCGCCATCATCCTCAATCCTCATTAAGGTATTCTATTAATTTTGATTTAGGGTTTATATGTGCAATTGGATGAAATTGGACTTTAGAATAGAGTTTAGTTGTTTTTTTTAGTTGTTATAAGAACTTATTATTGTGTATTTGATATTTTGATTATAGGAAAGATGAAGCCACCTATTGCTAACTATCACCCTAATCAAGTAAATGAAGTATGAAAAAAAATTTGTTTCATTTACTTTAATACCAATTTTTTTTTTTTGTTTCATTTACTTTAATACCAAAAAAAATTTTGTTTCATTTAATTGAATTTAAGGAGATTTTTTTTTGTTTCATTTACTTGATACTTTGGGTAAAAATAAGATTATACATTCTCATTGGGATGATCATTTTGATTAGGAAGATACAAGTTTGATATGTTATTCCTACAAAATCTAGGTTTTGCTTTTGAATGCGCTAAATTTTAAATACATCATAATTTTTATAAAAATGATTTATCTTTATAATTTATAATTGTTTTTTTTAAAATTATTAGTAGATCCTTTCAAGTAAACGATTATTACGAGTATCGGTGATTTGGTAGAATGCACCAAACTCAAGAAATAATCATCATATTAAACCATTATTTTGAAACAAACCTTGTGTGGGTCTCATTTGCCATTTGGCTCGTTATAAGGAAGGCGGTATTTGATTATTAAGCCAAATTATTGGTGCCTCACAATAATTAATGGGTTTTTTATACAAATTAACAAATTAATGTTTTTTAGGTGGTATTTAAAAGTAAAAGAATTTGCTTTTCAAAGAACAGAGATTAAACAATCATATACTATATGTATATACATGTGGGTGTAGTAGGAATGATGTACATGACATGTTTAAAAACTTATGTGTTATATTTATATCCGACACTTAAATGGCATTGTTTATTCTTGAACGATAGCACATATATAAATAATATACTAGTAGTAAAACCTATGCGTCGTGACGTGTTAAACTGCAAAAAAGTTAACGTTTTGAAAACTTTATACAAAGAAAAAAAGTTAAACCGTGAAATAAACCAACGACGTCGAAAAAATATAAAAAAAAAACAAAAAACTATTTTTTTAATGTAAGCTGGCTTCAGCAGAAGGGAGGCTGATGTCAACATTTGATGAGGCTGGGCGAATGGGAGAGGTGCTGGGATTCGAATTCGAGTCTCGCAAGTGAGAGGGGAGGCATGGACTAGCTGGGCGGCTAGCTAGCACCGGCTTTGGCTTAGTTTCAGCAAACATATGTATTATAAAAAAACACGGTAACCTATGCAAAAATGCCTTACCAACAATAGCACATATATAAATAATATACTAGTAGTAAAACCCATGCGTCGCGACGCGTTAAACCGCAAAAAAAGTTAACGTTTTGAAAATTTTATACAAAGAAAAAAAGTAAAACCGTGAACTAAATCAACGACTTCGAAAAAATATAAAAAAACAAAAAACTAATTTTTTTAAATGTAAGCTGGCTTTAACAGAAGGGAGGATGATGTCAGCAGTTGATGAGGCTGACATAGGTATTATAAAAAAAACACGGTAACCTATGCAAAAATGACTTACCAACGATAGCACATATATAAATAATATACTAGTAAAACCCATGCGTCAACCGCAAAAACTTTAACGTTTTGAAAACTTTATACAAAGAAAAAAAATAAAACCGTGAAATAAATCAACGACTTCGAAAAAATATATAAAAAAACAAAAAACTATTTTTTTTAATGTAAATTGGCTTCAGCAGAAGGGAGGCTGATGTCAACAGTTGATGAGGCTGGGCGAATGGGGGAGGTGCTGGGATTCGAATTCGAGTCTCGCAGGTGAGAGGGGAGGCATGGACTAGCTGGGCGGCTAGCTAGCACCCGCTTTGGTTTACTTTCAGCAAACATATGTATTATAAAAAACACGATAACCTATGCAAAAATGACTTACCAACAACTTCAGAAAAAATAATAATGTTTTTGTCTATAAGCCAACAATCACTTTTATATGCAGTAGAGGGGTGCCTTCGTGATGCGGCGGAAAACACAATACACTAACACAGACATTGGTAAAGAGCATAATCACGTATTATTATTTTTTAAAATTAAAAAAAAACTATAGAAATTCGATATTCAAATTAAAAAGAATAAAATGCTCGATTTTATAGTATAATTTTTTTTTCTAATATCACAATTAGGCTATGGTTAGGTCAAACTTTCGTAGATTGTACTTGTTGGGCTAACGTAGCTTGTATGATGTCCCAAACCTTACACGACAGTACGAACTAACCTTTTTGGCCTCAGGTAGATAAAAGATAACTTCATTAGGAATAAGATCTACTTCTGAGACGATTAATTTTTAAATTCATAATAATAAACAAAACAAACAACTTAAATAAATCCTAGGCACATCTTAATAGTTACAACACATAAAACTTTCTAATCAGTGGCACACGAAAGCCGCGAACTAACGCTATGTTTCTTCTTCTTCTTGCTCGGCTTTGCCACCAAAAACGAAATCCTACCAAACCCGAACTTCTTTCTCTTCCCTGATCGTCGTTTCCCACCACCACCACCACCACCATTAGTAGGCTTACTCAACATTTGTGCCAAAGAAACCTTCCTTTTCATCTTGGTTTTGCCAGAATACTCTTCTGTCAAAAGCAACTTCCGGCTCAAAATCTGCCCGATTGACATCGTGGGCCCCAAATCCGGGCCAGACATATTGCTTCCCAAATGGGCCCCATTTACATCCAACAAATGGGGCCCATTTATGTCCAACAAACGAGTGTTGGCCCTGCTTGAACAATTCTTGAACTTGGCCGAGTTTTGAACCGTTGACTTTCTTCTTTGACCATGATCTGACCGCCATTTTCTAAGAGCTTCTTCTGCTCTTAGTTTCTCACTGTTAGCAGTTTCTACCTTACTCAAAGCTTCTTCTAGAACCTTCTTACTGTTCTTCACTTCTTCTGCTGCTTCCTCTACCCTATTCAAGATCTCCGATTTAGTCAACTCTGATTCGTTGACTTTGACCATCGATTCGTTAACTTTTCTAAGTAAAGCTTCATCAGCCTCTCGAGCTTTCAATTTTAAACAAGTGTACTCTTCAAACGAAAGAGTAACCCCTTCGCCTTCCGATAAAGTTAGACTTTTTGATATTGCCTTTATTTCAGATTGAGCAAGCGCTTCAGTCGCTCTAGCAGCTTCCTTCAACTTTCTAGCAGCAGTTAGACGGGTTTCAACTGTATTTATATTTCCTTTTGTCTGTTTGATGTGATTCAATGCTGTTAAAACTTCTGATTTTGCTACCTCTCCAACTCTTTTGAACTCATCGGTTTCAGAAGTCAACCTATGTAGTTTCCTCGGAAAGTCAACATTTTCTTTAAAAGATGATTTTTTTAAAGATTCTGAAGATAATCTTTGACGGGTTTTCTCAAGTTCCAATCTTTCTTTCTCGATCATCTTGTTATACATCTCCACCGTTGATCTGATGTCTGCAAGATCATTCGTCGTTCTTGTTAAGTTCAGTTTAGCTTGCTTCAATTCCATCAAGATGAAGCCTGGAGCTGAAGAAGGACACATCAAACTGTCACCAGTTGACTGTGGTTCAAGTTCAAGGGCATTTTTGTCATTTCCCTCCTTTGGTACCGGATCGTTGACTTTTGGTTTGACCGTAGCAGATTCTTTCTGTAGTTTGACTTTTAGTTCTTCAACGGTCGTTTTTGTAGCTTCGAGTTCTTTCAAGACTTCAAGTGTTTCCCTTTCTTTCGCCACGAGATCGTTTGCTAACTGCACAGCCTGCTCTTCTGCTTTAGCAGCATCAAATTCTTCTCCAATGACATTCTGCAATTAAAAGTCAAAATGTGACTCATCAGTTTGACTTTTGCTTGGAAATTCAAATTGTTCAGATCCTGCAGAAAGAAAATAACCTCCTTTGAAAGAAAAAAAATTCTACTTTAAACAATTATACAATTAAACAAGAACTAGAGTTTCAATTATTTTGCCTCGATTTTTAATTGAGAAAATCATGAAAGTAGCCATTTTTCAGAGTGGTTATACCATTTTGGGCGTGCCAGAATCACTTTACACGTATAGCATTAGATAAGTGAATCTTATGTCACATATCTACTTTTACTCGTCTAAATCCTAGATATTTTAATTATACTACATACGTGAATAACAATGCATATAGGGGGTAAACGAGGCAAGCCGCTCGTGAGCTACTCGAATCGAGCCGAACATAAACGAGCTCAAGCCTAAAAATAAGCAATGTTTAATATACGAGCCGGCACACAAGCCTAAACAAGCATATTATTTATAAAATAATTATTACTATGTATAAAATTATGATAAAAATAACTAAATAATATAAAATTATGTTATATATATATATATATATATATAAATTTTTATAAATGTAAATAAGTAAATTAATAAATAATAAACAAGTTAGCGCCAATTATCACTCAAGCTTTGGATATAGAGCTTGCAACAAGTCGAATCAGGCTCGGCTCGTTTACACCCCTTAATTATGCATACACAAATCTATGGGCGATATAGTCATGGCTAAACGAGTTATTTGTTTCTGAAAAGGCCGAAGAAAATATTACTTTCGTGATTTTCTCCTTTTAATTTATGCACTCAACCATAACAGATATGTTATGGGACCAATAAATAAATTGTGATTAGAAATAAAAACAATTAGCAAAATTGGGGAAAAATAAAGTGATTTTGTTAAAGGTCAAAATAAGTCAACACTTAACCGCAAGAAAGTGACATTTTGACCGAGAAAAAGTCAAACCATTGTTTGCTAGAAATAAGCAGATTCAATACAAGAAATATATACAGAATGATGACCTCAGCAGAAACATGAAGGTGCTTATGATGGGGTTTCCAGAACCCCACTCCACCGAACCGGGACACAGCCTCCTTCACCGACTCAAACGGAGCTGACGTGTCAACCTCTGCCCTGCCGCAGCCGTCATTGCTTTGTTTTGGATCCGAACCCGTTTCTTGAAACTCAGGCCCGATATTGTGATCCGAATCGAGGCCTTCCATGGGACGAATCGAAAACGATGGGGATCGTTTTGGGGTTTCTGTTGTTTGGATCTGAAATGAGTAAAACCCTAATTGAAGATCGGGAATCGGAAGGGGGAGTGAAGAAGAGACAAAAGAGTAAGGAGAGGTGAGAATTTAACGTTATGTGGTTTTATCTCGGCAAAAGTGCGCTAACGGCTCCATTTTCACTTCGTTATTATATAAATTTTTTAATGAGTTAATTTTTTTTATTACATTGATGGTTCATATGGAATGCTTATGAGTTATGTCACATATATCTTTGAAATATTAGAACCTTGGTTTTTAGTATTTATGAAAGTGTAATACCGGTGTTCTCACACTTGGATGGCCGTATATTTTGGGCGTTAACTCTCTTTACGTGTGAACCATTTGAGGGTATATTTGAAAAAGTAACTGATTACATCATTTCACTCGACATCAATAATTATTAGTTGCACATTAATTGAGATTTCCCTCCCTGTTTTTCATCTTTTTTCCCTTTCTCGCACATGCACTGAAGATTGACGAATGCGATTGCCACTACCTTAACCACAATATCGTTACAAGATCACATCTTTGCCGTTGAAACAACCATACGAACAGTATGTCTTGGGTAATCAGGAGAAAGGACGACGATTTCAACCCCGATCGTGTTTATGGCGTTAACTCCCCTCACGTGCATTGCAAGTTTGCGTTACGAGCTCTACTTCTTAAGAACATATATATTTTTTGTTTGTGTTCTATGAATATAAAACTACCCAAATTACTCCTCCATCAAGCTTCAGAATGGAGATGTGTTTAAGAACTTCCCATGAAGATGTTGGATACATGATTTCTGATCATAAATTAAGTCAACGTTACTAACAACGTACGATCCAAAGTGTTACACCTTAGGCAATGCATAGTTATATAATGTTTATTGTTAAATATTATTTATAGTTCACGAAAGATGGATATAATAAATGGTGAATAAATATTTAAAGAAATATTTATCGGAGATTGAGATAATTAATTATCTGAATAATTAATTATCTACGGGGAATAAATGTTTAATCTGTTAAACATTTAGAGAATGCATTTTACTGATTATTAATGATTAGTAAAATACAGGGTCCGGGAATAATACAAGTTATTGAAATGATTGTTGGATGAATAACAACTCATTGGCTATTTGATTTTCCTGGTTATTTGCATCGGAGAAAGAAAAGGATCACATGGTCTCTGAGCGTCTCGTTGCACGTAGATGGAAAAGGAGGAGACCTATTCGGGGGAGTCCTCGAATCATTTGTTTGGTACACGATTTGTAACTGACCGCTAGTACAAAAATCAGGTCTTTTACTGCGCTCAAATGTAGTAAATAAAGCGGTTCTTAACCCGCTGTAAAGCCTGCACTGTAAAAAAGGTATGTGTCTTTTACGGTGGTCCCAAACCGCTTTAAAAGGTTAGATTTACCCTATTATATTAAACCTAATAATTGCTTAAAACCGCTTTAAAAGTGTCAAGTAGAACCGCTTTAAAAGGGTCCTTTATTGCAAATTGTGAACCGCTTTAAAAGCTTATTTTGTGTATTTTTAATTTGCAAATACAGCGGCTTCTAGAACCGCTTTAAAAAGTTGCTGCAAATACAGCCACCTTCAACGATTCCATTTTCTGCATTCCATATTTCACCACATTCAGAATGTATAATTCAAATAAAGAACCATCAATGCATATACTGAAATAGAACCCATTTTATAGCATCACCAAAATAAGTAAGTAATACACTCTAAAATAACTAGACAATACACCAAAAATTTATCAAACACACCAGAAATAACCATATCTTTTCAAACCAAAATATCTTACATATTTTACCATCTCTACTTTACATTTACCCCAATTTCTTGCATAGTTTTCATAGTAAATCAATTCCAACAGTTTGAAACCTGCGTTGTTTTTCCAGCAGTTTGGAACCTGCATAATGCAAGACCAAGCTTTAATGATCAAGATGATTATAACATGTCCATCCATGCTATAAATTACAAGTTCATACATGAAGATCATATAAAGAAAAAGATAAAGGCTTACCTAGTAGATGACAGGATTTTGGAAATATTTATAAATCAAATTCATTCAATCATCCCCTAAAAATCCCAAACGTCTCTAACATATTTTCTACAAAGTCGTCAAATTCAGCTTGACGATATGGCCTACAATCGTTCATTATCTGAAACAGGATAATAGATAAAAGTTGGATTACAACTTCATATATATTCATGTAACGGAATAGTCATGTAGCCCTAGTAAACGTACCTGTGCATTGTCACGGGATCGTTGAACCATAAAAGACATAATAGTCGAATATGTATAACATCTGCTGTATTTTCTTCTAATCAGCAGCCGTTGATCCATTCTGTAGCAAATTTGCAGTTGGTATCCTGCTGAATTCAGCTTCTAATTTACTGAAGATTAGTAGCTAGTTTTCTAACAGAAGTTTAAATTAAAATAAAACTTTAATTAATATCTTTTGACTGTCAAAATCAAGCTTTGCAACTTGGTTCGTGACAATGAAATAGAATCTAATTTTATAACATGTTACGAACAAAATATAGGTTGCGAGCTCACCTGCTCTTCCAATTTAGTCCATATTCAACCAAAACAACCTTCTATGTTGCCCGTGTGTTTCGACAGAATTGTATATGCGTGCATCTTATGGAAGCCATAATCTGTTGTTTTGCGGACAAAAGTTCACTGTCAATCAATTTTGCTAAATACATAAGTCTAGATTCACTATCAAGCAAGTAAAAACTTACAAATTTTGCAATCACAATCAGGTGTGTAGATTCACTGTCAAACAAGTGAGAACTTACCAATTGCAATCACTACATCAGGATCCTGCTCAAATGACTTACCAATTGCAATCACAGCCTACACATTTTGCCTAACACACTTGACACCTTTAGTGTCTTGTAGCACAAGGGATGGTGTTTGATCTTCTTTAAGGACATACTGCATGTTAACAAGTAGTTAAGTATGCGACTTAAAATCAAAAGTAAGTGTTCAAATATGAAAACAATGATTGCACAATTAGAAGCACTGATCAATGTCGTTTGGTCGGTCAAAAACAATCCTTAAACACATTAACTAGTAAAGGTAAGTAAAGTAACGTATCCACGAGAAGTATGTGAAAAATGTTACTTTGTTACAATATTCAAAGACAGAAAACAATAACAACTAATTTGGATTTGGGTTTAAAACAATAATGAGAGAGGTAATCCTCTCCGGGGTATGCAAACACAAGTTATTTCAAGACAATTAGCAAGCAATTACGTAGACATAATCATACGGTTCAATTGAATTCAGTGATAATATCAGAACATGTTGTGAATAAAACTTATTCTCACACAACCATCAATGATCAACCAACTATAATCTAACCCCCAAGTTGTCCCCGATGTAAAGAAACCCGAAACTATTGAGACTTGAACAACAATTCGAAATCAATCAATGAAGTTTAAAGCATTCAATCAATAAATGAAATCATATGGCTTAACATGCCAATCAAGATTACAAACCAAAGCTAATCATTCAAGAGATTACAAGTGTTCACAAACCCTAGACCCAAAGAGGACTATAAGAGATTTAGATACTCATACTCATAACAATAATCAAAACTAATGTACTAGGACTTACAATCATGAAAGATTAAGAACAATCAACCTAAGTATAGTGGAAATCGCCTTCTTGGAGCTCTGGAACGGTTGGAATCGAAATTAGATCGGAATGGGGTCTGCACATGGTGAAAACCTGATTTAGGTTAACTTTTCTGTAAAACCGGTCCCTCGCGTACCGCGAACATCATGGACAAGTCCCCCGAGTACCGCGAGGGACAAAACAGTCAGGCGCGCCCCTTTGCTTCTTCGCGTACCACGAAAACTCTTCACCAGGTCTTCGTGGTCCAGCAATTTATCATTTTGACATTTTCCATCCTTGTGCTTTGCATCCAACTAATTTGCTTCCGTTTCCCGCTCAATTAGCACACAAAACCTGGGAGGCATACGCAACCACAAACACACATAAAACCGCACAAAGATACACACTAAAATAACTAAAACACACGCAAAGTGGCATGTAAACTAGGGTTATTAAACCCTACATCAAGCACAAAGTTACTACTAAATACTTTTCTGCTTGTTCCAGAGCTCTCTAATGATAAAGTTTATTGTACATGGGCTGCTTGCATTTCCACTCCTTGCTCACTTGCTGAAGCATGAATGTAGTTCACGTTACTGTGTTCAAAGTGAAGTCATTGTACAAATATATGCAATAAATCATATTTCATAAAAAAAGAATATTACATTTTCCTAAGTTTTGACATGTTTCTCCGGCAGGCTTGTTTTCATCAACTGAAGGAGTCGTTTATTGTTCTGATTTTCACCTCCCTATAGACGGCTTAGTATGTCGGCTACATCATTAACCTAAACATCACATAAGCGGATCAATAATCAGTAGGTAAATAAGATGAGAACCCATAAGACATCATGAATTAATTATCAATTAAACCAAGATACATCATTAGGATATTTAAGCTCTTTAAATCTGTTGGGCCTACCAAAACATTACAACTCAAAAACGTTTTTTATTTATTATTCAATTTAATCACACATAAGCATAGTTTCAATTGTACCTATCATTTCCCATGTAACTGCACAAATTCTGATCCAAAGACATGTTTGAAATTTTTTTAAATTTTTATGGATTTTCAAAAATTTTAAACTATACAGACTCAATGAACACTTTAACAATAGTCTCCCTCCCTACACTTAAACGCTACATTGCCACCAATGTAATAGGAGAAACAAACACTAAAAGACATATACAAAATTAAAGAACTTAGCTGGATATACGATCGTATAGCATTTCATTCGCGATCGTGCTCCACAGATGCAAGCGGGTAGCCATGAACAAGAATCAAGCGGAAGTCGGAAGTTATCACCCGAATGGAGATTTAGTACGGGCAAGCAATTCCAAATCTGCAAAATTAAGCTCAAAACACACCAACAAGCATCATATCGACTCAGTGACTAGACTCAAAAAAAAAAAGACAAAATGGAAACACACAAATAAAACAAATTTTTTTTTCGCGGGTGGCGAAAAAATGAGAGGAGGTCTTCGCGTACCTGGAAAAACTGTCGGATGACCAGTCTCTTGCGTACCGCGAAGACCTGAAACTTCTGCCAGACTACAGATCCTTCGCATACCGTGAAGGATGGAGCTTGGAAGCTCGCGTACCGCGAAGACCTGGTGGTGACAGAAAGATAAGTTGGAAAAATTGTTTTTTGCCTTAGAAAAATTTTCAACTCCTAAAAACTCAAAATTTTCCAACCTCTCCAAAACTTGTTCCAACCCCTGAATAATGTTCTTACATATCTGGAATGTGATTTCCCCACCATTTTCCTTGCCAAAATCGACACTAAAACCTACAAAACCTTGAAAAACTACAAAAACATACCGAAAACATCAAAAATTACAAAACTCTACAAATGGTTCCCTACCCCCCCCCCCCCAAGAACTTGTGCATTGCCCTTAATGGCACATAAATGAGCCCAAAACACTTCAAAGGCTTCCCCACACTTGGTCAAATGCACAACAAACAACGATATAAATAAGTAAAATCTTGACTCACTTTCGTAGGCATCACGGGTGCATTTAGCGTATGCACCAAGCCATTTAAACCTCTCGGTATCCTTAGTGGACGAGTTTAGTCTCGTGAGGGTTTCTAAGGAACACACCCACAACGTTCAAACATTAAACAAAACTAGACAAATGTAAAACTTAGGTTGCCTCCTAAGAGCGTTAAGTTTAACGTCTTCAGCTAGACGCGGCGTACCTGAGATTAGTTACGAGTCTCCATCTTCTAACGTGCTCAAGAACAACACCTCCACTTGCTTGTCCGGACCATTGATGTCATTAAGCTCTAAGTACGGCTTCAGACAATGGCAATTCACTGTTTGCCTTAAATGGTCCTCAAAGTCCTCTATCTCAACATCACCCAAATGACCCACCTTGGTCACCAAGTAAGGCCCTGTCCACTTGCTCTTCAACTTACAAGGGAAGAGCTTCAACCTTGAGTTGAACAACCACACCTTTTGCCCAATTTCAAATGTTTTCGACCGAATCTTTGCATCATGCACCTTCTTCATCTTATCCTTGTAGGCCGAGGCACTCTCATATGCATCATCCCTTAGTTCTTCTAACTCACTTAAGCACAATTTTCTTTGCTTACCTGTAGCATCATAATCAAGATTAACATTTTTAATAGCCCATAGTGCTCGATGAGCCAACTCCACAGGTAAGTGACATCCCTTCCCATAGACCAACCGGTATGGAGTAGTGCCAATAGGTGTTTTGTAAGTAGTACGGTATGCCCACAAGGCATCATTTAGTTTGTTTGACCAATCCTTGCGGTCAGACCGTACTGTTTTCTGCAAAATTTCTTTAATTTGCCTATTGGACACCTCCACTTGACCACTTGTTTGTGGATGGTAAGGTGTGACAATCCAGAGGTCTACACCATAGCGTTTCAAAAGTTTGCCAAAATAAAAATTCTTAAAATGAGATCCCCATCACTTATGATCACACGGGGAAGCCCAAATTTAGAAAAAAATGTTTGATTTGCAAACTACGCTATGGTCATTGGTCTTGTTGGCAATTGCTTCGACCCATTTTGACACATAGTCAACGGTCACCAAGATCTATAAATTGCCAAATGAATTTGGGAATGGGCCCATGAAATGAATCCCTTAAACGTAAAAAATGTCAACAACTAAGATTGGTTGCATGGGCATCTCATTCCGCTTTGTGATACTACACATCTTTTGACAATTTGTAAAAGTTCTAGCAAATTCAAAGGCATCTTTAAAGATAGTGTGCCAAAATAACCTGCAAGATAAGATTCTATACCTTGTTTTCTGGCCACTAAAATGGCCACCACACTCAGATGCATGTGCAAGTTCCAACACATCTGGGATTTCAGATTCAGGAATGCAACGCCTTATGAGTTGGTTCGCGCCCACCTTGAACAAATCCGGTTCATCCTAAATTGTATTGGTTGACCTTTGTTAGGAATTTGTTCTTCTTCTTCTTGGTCCAGTCTTTAGGAATAGTACATGTAACTAAATAGTTAGCAATACCTGCATACCAAGAATCAGAAGATGTAATAGACATTAAACACTCATCAGGGAACCGATCATTTATCTCAGGAGTGACATCCTCCTCTTCCCTTTGGATCCGTGACAGATGGTCAGCCACAAAATTTTCACATCCCTTCTTGTCCCGGATCCCCAAATCAAATTGCTGCAACAAAAGGACCCACCTAATCAACCGAGGCTTGGCATCCTTCTTTGCCATCAAATATCAGATAGTTGCATGATCAGAATAAACAATCACTTTGCTATCCCAAATATAAGACCTGAATTTGTCTAGGGCATAAACAACTGTAAGCAACTCCTTCTCTGTTGTGGTGTAATTCAATTGAGCATCAGAGAGGGTTTTGCTTGCATATTAAATGACAACAGTCCGTTTATCAACCATTTGACCCAAAACAGCCCCAACTGCATAATCACTTGCATCACACATTATTTCAAAAGGAAGATTCCAATCCGGTGGTTGCAAAATTAGGGCATGTACCAATTGATCTTTTAAGACATTAAAAGTTGTTAAACATTCTTTATCAAATTCAAAAGGCACATCTTTGAGAAGTAAGTTACATAAAGGTTTTGTGATGACACTAAATCCCTTAATGAGCGTACGGTAAAACCCAGCATGTCTTAGAAAAGAGCGCACACCCTTGACATTCATCGGGGGAGGTAATGTTGAAATAACACTAATTTTTTGCTTTGTCCACCTCAATCCTCCGACTTGAAACAACATGACCCAAAACAATACCCTCTTGAACCATGAAATGACTCTTTTCCTAGCTTAAGACCAAATTAGTTTCTACACATCGTTGTAAAACTTTAGATAATTCATTTAAACACAATTCAAACAAAACAATACAGGGAATTTAAATAAGAGATTTTGATTTTGATTTTTGTGAGATGTAGCAATAATAACAAATTAACACTAAGCGCACTAACTCCCCGGCAACGGCGCCATTTTGATCGATGTCATTTGGTCGGTCAAAAACAATCCTTAAACACCTTAACTAGTAAGGGTAAGTAGAGTATCGTATCCACGAGGAGTATGTGGAAAGTGTTACTTTGTTACAATATTCAAAGACATAAAACAATAACAACTGATTTGGATTTGGGTTTAAAACAATAATGAGAGAGGTAATCCTCTCTGGGTTTCGGGTATGCAAACACAAGTTACTTCAAGACAATTAGCAAGCAATTACATAGACATAATCATACGGTTCAATTGAATTCAGTGATAATATGAGAACCTATTGTGAATAAAACTTATTCTCTCATAACCATCAATGATCAACCAACTATAATCCAACCCACAAGTTGTCCCCGATGTAAAGAAACCTGAGACTATTGAGACTTGAACAACAATTCGAAATCAATCAATGAAGTTTAAAGCATTCAATCAATAAATGAAATCATATGGCTTAACATGCCAATCAAGATTACAAACCAAAGCTAATCATTCAAGAGATTACAAGTGTTCACAAACCCTAGACCCAAAGAGGACTACAAGAGATTTAGCTACGCATACTCACAACAATAATCAAAACTAATGTACTAGGACTTATAATCATGAAAGATTAAGAACAATCGACCTAAGGATAGTGGAAATCGCTTTCTTGGAGCTCTGGAACGGCTGGAATCGAAATTAGATTGGAATGGGGGTTGCACATGGTGAAAACCTGATTTAGGTTAACTTTTCTGTAAAACTGGTTCCTCGCGTACCGCGAACATCATGGACAAGTCCCTCGCGTACCGCGAGGGATAAAACAGTCGGGCGCGCCCCTTTGCTTCTTCGCGTACCGCGAAAACTCTTCACCAGCGCGAAGACCAGAAAATCCAGCAATTTATCATTTTGACATTTTTCGTCCTCGTGCTTTGCATCCAACTGATTTGCTTCCGTTTCCCGCTCAATTAACACACAAAACCTGGGAGGCATACGCAACCACAAACACATGTAAAACCGCACAATGATACACACTAAAATAACTAAAACACACGCAAAGCGACATGTAAACTAGGGTTATTAAACCCTACATCAAGCACAAAGTTACTACTAAATACTTTTCTGCTTGTTCCAGAGCTCTCTAATGATAAAGTTTCTTGTACATGGGCTGCTTGCATTTCCACTCCTTGCTCCCTTGCTGAAGCATGAATGTAGTTCACGTTCCTGTGTTCAAAGTGAAGTCATTGTACAAATATGGAATAAATCATATTTCATAAAAAAAGAATATTACATTTTCCTAAATTTTGACATGTTTCTCCGGCAGGCTTGTTTTCATCAACTGAAGGAGTCGTTTATTGTTCTGATTTTCACCTCCCTATAGACGGCTTAGTATGTCGGCTACATCATTAACCTAAATATCACATAAGCGGATCAATAATCAGTAGGTAAATAAAAAAAAACAAACCCTGGCCACAAAGTTTGGTACAAATTGGAAAATTCTAGCATACCATGAACTCATCTAAGCATAATAAAATGGATTCATCATATATATCTCCTGCAACGATTTCAAGCGGATCAGACACACCTATGTGCTTCTGTATTGTGAAATAGAATCATATTATCAAACTCAATACCTCATTTGTATATCTCAAAAGAAATTTATTATATAATAATAAATAATAAGTATAGATATCATGACCGGTTAGCAATGAAACATAATGAAGTAACTTACATGAGGCTGCAAGCGACTATGAACCCCTATGCTTCAAGCGGATCAGACACGCTGTATGTTTTCAAATCCAAATCAAATTCCAAATTGTAACAAATAATCTGAGTTGACCCTAATTTCATTTTAGTAACAAATAACACAAACTTTATTGACTATAATAAATCAACAAAATGGCCACTTTACATTTGAGTAAAACCAATAGCCACCTGCAACAACGTAGAAGACAACATTGTATATAATTTCCAATGTGGTCAATTTTGATTCATTGTACAAGTATATTGGTGGATTTCGGTTATACATAAAAAAATATACAAGTCAAAACTAGTAGATACAAATAATTAGCATTAACTATGTAACAAAAAACACAAAATAATTATGCCATTAGATCTGAGTAACTATGTGAAAAACAAAGGACAGATTGGTGGATTTGAGTACCGAAGGCAAACCATACCTGTGTGGGGAACAACCTAAATCTGTTTGGAAGACCAAACAATAAACCAAAAGGAAAGATGATCGGAGGGGAAAACGAGAGCCAATACAGAGGTCTGAGAACCGAGAAAGCTTGCTTGAAGGGGCCTAACACAAATTTTAGGTATGAGAATCGAGAATCGTTTAGAATGGGGACGAACGCGCTGTAGCAAATAGGAAGGGATATTTACTTTGAAGAAGAAATCAAAAGCAACCTATTTTTCTGCCGATTAACTTCCGTGAATGAGGATGAAACTGCTGTGTCGAGGTGGAATGTGGAGGGAGGGAAAGTAGAGGATGGAGGGAGATGAAAAGGGGTTTTGGAGAACAAACCACGTGAATATAGGGGTTATCTCATTCAAATTACACGCTTATTCTTTTTATTTTCTTTTAAGGTGGACGGAGTGGTGGTGCGGGTTGGGTACGGGTAAGGCGGGTTCCACGGGTAACACTGTCGTATGCCATGCGGGCTTCGCAGGGGCTTTCTCGCACGGGTATTTAAACCCGTTGCAATTTTTAACCGTTTGAGAAAATGTAGCTGTTGGGGGGACCGTTGAGGGGGGGGGGGGTTATTTAAATAAAAAAATTTTAAAAAAATCTCATGTATTCTTAAAAAAATTTAACAATAATATATATATATATATATATCGTATCAGACCTTAATTAAACTTTTTTACATGGTTTATTAACATATATTTCTTCGTCTTGGTCGGATCGTAAGTATGTGGTATCATCAGTTCCACATTCATTTATCTGTTGAATACCGACATAAAATGATGGTAGCTCATCAAATTGGTTGTATTCTTCCTCATCGACAACATCATCAACACCAAGAATACGTCTCTCACCTTGCAAATACTATGTGGTATCTTGTTTTGCTCGAGTCAATGATAAAAAAACACTTGTGTGGCTTGACTTGAAAGAATGAAAGGTTCTGATTTATACACATATATTGTAAGGTCGACAAGTGTAAAATCATGTTCGTCAACTTTAACAAAGTATGATTATTGATGTTTCCGAACATATTGCTACCATTTGAACTAAGACCAAATCGTATAATTCTAATATTGTTACCAAAATTTGGAAATCTATAATCAATGTTTCTCCACTGAGGTGTATCCGTCACATGCGTTAACTTTCCATCATCTTTACGTTCATCAGAATGCCAACGCAATAATTTTGCTTCTTTAGCGTTACACAAATAAACGTTTTAGTCTCGGTATAATAGGTAAATACCATAATAATTTATTTGGTGGTCCATTTTTTGTCACATTCTCATCAATTTCATCAGTTTCGGTTTTCCGATTGTACCTCGATGCACCACAAGTAACACATTTATGACTTTTTTCGAACTTGTTTCTATATAACATACAATCACTTGGACATGCATGTATTATTTTAACTTGTAATCTCATTTGGAAAGGAAAAAGGTCATGATAACTAACGAGCCCAAAATAACATCTATGACTCAGTTTGAAAGGTTTAGAGCAATAAAAAAGAAAAAAAGTGATCAAGATAGCGTGATAACGTTTTAGGATTTTAATGAAGAAGAAAGGGAGGATTGGGTGAGGTCTATGTTGAAGGAATGAGTTTCTTTATTATTAGTAGTAGTTATGTTAGTATGATTAATGTTACGTATCGTATCATCGTTATTTTTTTTCGTAAGACAATGTTTGTAGTATTTATGATACATTGAAAGCTTTCAATTTCAATTTTATTATGTTGGTCTAATACTTTTATAAATTATTACTAGTATTGTATAAGTAATTTTAAATGCATTTTACAAATTTTTAGTGTTCGTTATTAATTTGATGGATATAATTATAAAAATAAAATAAAGGGTAATTTCGTCATCCGCCGGTACTTTACATTCCAATTCCTATAATAGAAACATGATAAGTCAAAGGATTCCATTGCATAATGATCAACCAAACGATAGAGATTCTTAAGGAATTTGGAGGAATTTGAATGTGGTTGTTAAACAGAGAAAGAAAAAAAAAGATAATTATCTATATCTATATCTATACTATATTATAATGCACCACTAAATGATATCTTAAAATTGAAGTAATACAAGTATGATTGCTCAAGGTACGACACTTAATGCATGTGTTAAAAACTTTTTGAGGGTAAAAATGTCTTTTAAACAAAACTTACACCTTTGCCCCCTCAATTTTATTCAAATTTTTGTTATTTAAACAATAATTACACTTTTAAAATAAGTACCCTCCACGATTTTTAAACGGCCATAATTTTTTTATACCTTGATAATTTTTATAAAAAGTTACACCATGAGCATTTCATTCTTTTTAATTTGAGTATGATATTGCTATAGTTTTTTTTTTAAATTAGCATGTTACGTGATTACATATCAACACATCCATTTTTGTTTCCTCTATAGTAACTGACAGTATCTTCGCGACAGTCCCGAAAAATTCCAAAATCCGGCAAATGCCGCTAAAATAAAAATCTTAAATTCAATAATATAAGATCCGACTACTTTGATTGTTTTTAAAATACACACATAGCAAAGCAACCGTACTCTTAGTTTTTAGGTTTTCGTATAATCAGCACCTACCCACTAACAAATCTTTTTTTTATAAAATTCTATACATAAAGTTATATTTATTTAATAAACAACTCATCTCATAAAGTTAATAAATAATGATGGGTTGTCATTTTAAAAGAATTTCGTTCATATCACATAGTTGAACACTTCGAAAAATAAATAAAAATGACATATTAATTAGTCAATTTGTCAAACTTTAAAAGCCCCATTAACCCCAATGTAGTTAGGTTAGTGGATAATTATGTATGTTCTAACACATAGAAATATAATTTCACCTAATAATGTTTTTACGAATGAAACTTTACTTCCTTTTTTTCTAAACAATTTGTATATAAATATGATTTATAAAGTTAACACTCATAAGATCTTTGTAGTTCGCTAACATTGAACCTATAATAAACATGTGTAAACTCTGGAATTAATAACATTGATGTTAACTTTTTTTATTTGATTGTATAAAGTTTTCAGAATGTTAATTTTGATCATTTAGCGCCGCAACGCGTACGGGTATAACACTAGTTACCAATAACGGATTACGGCCCATTTGGATTACATATTTTAATTTGTTTCAAAAAAATATAAATAATAATGAATCAAAACTAAATTTAACAAATAATTGAAATTATTTTATTAATTATTTTTAGGGTCAAATCCCTATTCTAATAAAAAGCTAAATATTTTGCCAAGTGTCATCATCATATTCATCCTCACAAATTCCCCCCCCTCAAACCACATTTAAATCCACTATTTAATCTTTCCATGTTTTGCTTAACTTTTTCAAAAAATTTCATAAATAAATATTTTACCAAATTAATTCATCATTATTACCATTAACTCAAATTTATTTTTAAATTATCATTAAAAGTGAATATTTAAAAAAAATCAAGAATTAAAAAATAGGATATTTGAAAAAGACTACTTTTGTATTTGAATAAATATGTGTTAAAATAAAGTTTACTAATATTTAATTAGTAGTTTTTTAATTAAGTATAATAGTTATAAATAAATTTTTTATTTTCATTTTAAAATTTTAATAGTTAGTTTTTAATTAAATTTAAGAAATTTAGAAATATTTATTTTTAAAAGTGTTTTGTATTTTAAACTTAATTTTTTATTAAACGAAGAGATTTTTTTTTCAAACAAATATGTTTGACTTCAATTCTAATTTATTATTTTTTATTTTTTTCATATTTAATTTTATAATTTTAAATTTAAATTGAGTCGATATACTAAGGAGTGCGATTTTTAAATTTTGAATTTAAAAGAGGATATATTGTTGAAATTAAAATTTTATTTTATTTTAAATGATAGATTAAATATTAAAGGTTTAGCGAGATTTTTCGTATAAAATACGAGATTTTAAAAAAAGTAACTTAAGTTTGATACCTAAATTTAATTACAACTTAAGCATTTGTAAATATGTTACAACAACAAGGCTAAAGTTTATACAAAAAGGCTGATAGAGTTCAATTAACTAATAAAATGAAGAAACAACCTATGCAAGGAAATCGTAGACCAATTTAATTATCATCGATTTCTTTGACCCACTACTAGCTTCAATTAGGTTTGCACCGTTTGTGCCATATTTTTCTAACGGTTTTGGCTATTTTGTGGTTTCAGTAATTGAGAAAAAGAAACTCTATTCTTTGTTGTATTTAATGGGTGTTAAACATTGAAAAGTTATCAATATTATGCCAAATGTTGTATACAATGAAGTATTTTCAAATTTATAAATCATTATTGTAAGGTTTCATTTTACATGTAATTTAATGTATTGTAAAAATACATCACTTATGAAATGTATTTTCATGTATTTTTTATGTTTTGATTACTATCATCCATATAATCTTAACATTTAACAAAATAAAAAAGTTGCCAATACAATATCAAATTTGTATAAAAAGAGGCGTTAAGATAATTGTCAATATAATGTTAACGTTTCATCCTATATAACACATGAGATTAAAGCTAGTAAAGATATAAATAACTAATTTGTATGAACTTAAATTCAAAATGATTGTCTTGCATCTTCATGAATCAACCGATAACCCGACGTCTTTCATTGTCGTTCTCCCCCGCAGATGTAGATCCTCCTATTAGGATTATTACAATTCTCATAATGATCACAATCGTGCATAAAGTACAACTACTTAATGTATAGGCTAATGTCAACATGTTATTTTTTTTGTCTCTCTTAAATTCTTGCTAGATGTCAACATGTATCCATCTTCTTCATAGCTGTGATTATTCAAGTTCCATCATCCGCACAAGTAAGAAAAACAATTTCGATCATTCTTCTTCTTCTTCTTCTTCTTCTTCTTCTTCTTCTTCTTCTTCTTCTTCTTCTTCTTTGATTTCTCTTATTCATGCCAGGGGTTTCTTTATTCGGTTTCTTTCATTGTTTACTTGATGTTGATAGAGTTGTGAGCAACATAGCAAGAGGAATTTTGTTCCATCACTTTGCAAACTAAAAGTTTGTTTATTTGGCTTGGGCAATTAGAGAAACTTCATATGAAATTGCAACAAGATAATTCAACAGGAAACTACATAGGATGTATTAGGGTTTGAAATGAACTGGGAATTCAAGGTGTATTTATGTATTTATCATTTATTATTTACCTCTTTAAGGTCTTTGATCCATGTTTGTAACTCGAGAAAGAAAGTTAAAGCTTGTTTTGGCATATGCAATTAGTTACACGAACACACTTAATAAAGTTGAAGCAAAAATTAGATGTAAATTACCTTTCTATGGAATCTTTTATAAGAAAGCCTGTTCATGGGTATTATTGTGCTTACTTTACCGATGCGTTACCGGCAACCTTTATATCCATCTGAAATTTCTAACAGGTACACCAAATTCCCAAAAGTAATTAATGTAATGCCCCAGATACCAATTGTAATGTCCGGTTATTCACTAGGATCTTCAATAACGACAGAATCAATAAAATATTTAGTCGGACAAAATCCAAATCAATAATATATTCAAGAAATATAAAAGGGATGAGATGTAATCAAATAAACTCGACTGGTATATTGATTAAACAAAAATGATTACACTGAATATGTTAACAAGTTTGGTATTCTTGTCTAACCATATTACAATGAAATAAGAAAACTATTTATACTAAACATAAGTTTGCCCAAACTTGACTAGGCTTGGGCCTGCGCATACTAGGGTACACGCACACAAGTTCACTCAAGAAAACTTTTGCGTGAACTTTATTCACTAGTATTTTACGGCGGTTAAACGTAGTAAATAAAGCGGTTGTTAACCTGCTGTAAATGCCTAAGCTGTAAATGGTTAATTGTTAAATAAAAAATTAAGTTTAATAATAACCGCTTTAATTATTAAACCCTAAAATTTAAAACACCGCTGTAAATGAATGATTTATTAAACCTAAACGTATTTAAAGCGGTTGAATTAGTATTTATAGCTATTGATTTAGAAACCGCTTTATAAGGAATAAAATAACCGCTCTATTTGGTTATTTTTGTACCAGTGCTTCGCGCTAGCTATGCACAAGCTTAAATATACTCAAAATCTTCAAGTTTACACAAACAGCTCGGTGATCCTTTAATGTTTCAGCCTATTAGATTTGCCCTTACAATTAAAAGGCTGGATATTTGACAGAATCTGTCGATGATTCGTCTATAGTTTTCTGACAAATTTGTTTGTCAGTAAAAATCCACCGAAAATAATCTTGTTTTCTAATAGGGTATTATTATCCATTATTTTAGTTGTTATGTTTGTTTTGGGTTTCGATATTGTTTCATGAAACCAATGTTTTTCATTTTTGCTTCCTTATTATCGAATTCATTATCACTATTGTTATTAAAGATAATCGTAGAGATGTGTGAAGAGGAGCTAAGGATTTTAGTAATAATAAATTTTTTGCGAAAATATTTCATTTTAACAAAAGTTTCAATTTCTAAAAACTTTCATATGGTGAATTGTTCCATAATTTGTTTTAAAATCGTTTAATACCTAGTAATCTATACTATATAATAAATAAAAGTTTTTCAATGACACGTGTCGCATTCATATCTATTCTCATCATTTTTTTCTCGCTTCTCTCTCCTATTAAATGCACATCCATCTTTTATTAATAATTAATTTTTTTTAAAATATTGATTATACTAATAAAACACATTTATTTTAAATTATCTCTTATTATAAGAAACTTTGAAATTTATGTCACTTTTATTTTAAATTATAGAATAAATGAAAACTAAAATAATTAATAGTACTTAACGTATTTTCGAAACCCAATTATATATTAATTTTTATATATTTTGAATTTTGTTTTTTATTCTTAGTATATGATATATTTTTACACATGTAAAATATACACATGAAGATTTAAGAATTTTGTTTATTGATATTTTTCACTCCGTGTATAATCTAGTGAGGTAATAAATAAATTTGAGTGGACTACCTAATGAAAATCAAAGATTGTATTTCTTAAACAATATACTAAAAAGTAATTAAAAATTAGATTATTAAGACTTTATCAATAAAAATGATACGTGTACTTAAAGATGTAAATTAAAGCGAGAGAACGTTAAATAGAATAAAAAAAATAATTGAAGTCACGTTTGATTGCTTTTGTTCGTTAAGCTTTCAAATCAAGTGTTCGTTTCAAACTTTATTGAAAAATATATGAAGATTTCAATATGATCATGCATGGGTCAACGTCTTATTCAACTTTAATGATTAACTAGTAGGGAACCCGCACGATCTGCGATTCCAACAAATTAATTTTGTATAATATTTGATTAATTATACGAATGTTTTTAATTAATTACACATCATTTGTAAAGGCAAATGCAAGTTGCTTATAAAATATTTATGTGAGTTACCACCACATGTAAGATATATCTCGTTCGTTACTGTAGAGAATTAAAAGTCCCACAAAAAGTTAAGGACCTTCAAAGTTTGTATATAGATGGAGTATATGACACAGTTATTGAAATCATTCCCTATTCCTTAGGCATGTTAGAAACATCTATTTGACAACATAACTATCCATCACAAGACGAACAATGTATTCCTTAGGCATGTTAGAAGGTTTCACTGCAAATATATTTTTCAATCCATATAACCTGTCAAAAATACAATAATAGTACAACTTAGACAACATTAGTTTATAAACATTTCACTACTATCCATCGAACCCTACATATTTTACAAGGCTTTTCATTTAAACAACATAAAACTACAAGTCTTGACTAACGGGTCAAATGTCACTGGCCTTAAAGACTGCACCAGTGACCGGCCGCAAAAAGAACTTTTCTTTTGCGATCCGCCAAAACAGGACGACAGAAACCCCTTTTTCATCTTTTTCTTGGGTTTAAGAGGTGGTTCATAGCCATACAATGATGTTCTGTAGAACACATCTAGTACCCACATAAACAGGACCTTGAATTCCATCTAAATCTCTCAAGTTTATTTATTCAAGAAACATATTATAAATATGTACGTATGAATATGAAGTTTGTAAGTTAAAATAGATTAGGAAATGAAAGAACTAACATCGAAGAACACTGTGTTTCTGTTGGCATATCTAGATATAACTACTTGTGAAGAATTTGGTACGCCAGACTAATTAAGTAGATGGAGTCAACAAAGATGCAGAATTCAACTGCAAAACAGATTCAGAAATAAGATAACCAACATGATGACATAGATCTAGATATACATTCAACAAGTTTTTAACCAAAGCATAACATCGCCAACAATAAAACGGATTCACACAAATAAAAATAATGAAACCAATTTGTACAGTTGATTTTTTACGTATCATTCATGGCGATTCTTCAACAAATTTCTTACATAATACCATAATTTGTTGATTAAGATACAAAATCAGGAAAGACCACGACCAAGAAAACAATGCCCACAACGATACCGAGGGATTCAGGCCTGCAAGAAAGTTAGCAGTTTCAACACAAACATATCCTAAAATTTTATGATACAAGGGTGCACTAATATGTATTAATGTGTGTACACCATACATGTCTAATCCGAGCTATAAAAGAAGAAAAAAACTGTCTAATAATAATACATTCATTAAATATATATAAATATATATATATAGGGGAAGGTTCCGTTAAGAAGTGGTTTTTCGCTAAGAAACGCTAAGAAGTGGGTCAAACGAACTCCGATTGAGCTCATTCGAGCGGCGTTGGAACCGTCTCATCGAACTCTAATCCGGACCCAAAAACCTAAACCCCCCTCCACCCGCACCCCCAAAAACCTAAACCCCCCCTCCAACCCCACCCCGAAAAGCCTAAAACCACCACCCCCACCCCCCAAAAACCTAAACCCTAAAATCTAAACCCTAAAAGCTAAACCCTGAGGCTAAACCCTAAGGCTAAAATCCTAAAATTCAACGCTAAGATCTAAACCCTAAAAGCTAAACCCTAAAAGCTAAGATGGTAGAGTTCGACGATACGGTTTTAACGCCGCTGGAATGAGCTCAATCGGAGTTCTTAGCCGAAAACAACTTCTTATTTGATCCTCCCCTATAATATATATATATATATATATATATATATATATATATGGCAGGTACTTAACGATTTATCTTGATTTTCTTATTTCATGGTTTCATTGCTCTGTCTCAATTCTTTAAGTTATAGCCCACACATAAAAGGCAGGTTTATGTAGGTTTCTAGTCTTAATTCATACCACTATACAAATATATATATTTCAATTTGTCTCAAAAATAGAAAGATATTATTTTTAAGAAATAACTCACCAAAGATACAAGTGTTTCTAAACCTGCACCCGTCAATTTCTCTCGGCATCAATTAATGATTCATTACCATAGGACACATATGATTCTCTGCAAAATAACAATATTTGTACCAAAGATTTGGTTTTATGTATTACTTAGAACATGAAAAAGGGACCCACCTTTCTAACAAGTAAGTATGAAGATTGTAGCAGAAATTAAATGTCATGGAAGCAATATCATATTCTGGATGTGCAGCAACTTCTAGTAACGCATGAACAATCAACATGTATTCGTCTGAACCTGTATATAATGTTGATATTAATAAATAGTATAAAGTCAAAATGAGTAAATAACTGTTTCAATATTTTGAATAAATGATCAAGTATCATACCAGTTGCAATCAATTCAATAGAGGAATCACCCATATCAGCAAAATAATCGAGCAATCGCCTTAATATCTTCCTCATCCTAAACCAGATTTTTTAAAAGAATTAGAAAAAAAAAGTAAATCAATAACTGTGTATCTTATGACAAAAAAGCAAGTACCTTTGAAGAATATCTAAGTTGTGGCTTCAGATTCATAACTTGAGGCACAACAACAACTTGAATTAAAGGCATTTGAACAGAAAATCCATTGAATCCGGCCGATTACTTCGAATGGATGATCAGGAGGTTGATGTACAAAGGAATTGGGTTGGGTTAGGGCTCGGGTTTTGTAGAGTCAAATCTTCTTGCGATTAGGTTTTGTGAGAGAGTATTCAGCGGCTAACGAAGATGAAGAAGCGGAGAGAAAGAGGCGATGCATCTGCAAACCCTAAATGGAATTCAAAACATCCGCTGCGTGAATCGAAAGGTTCGTCCGTTACCATCGGTTGAGAAGATGAAGGGGGTGTTTGGGATTACTTTTCAAAACTACTTTTGACTTATTTTCAAAAGTAAGAATTTTTAACTTTTGGATTTCAACTTCTTCATCTCACATTTTTCAACTTATTTTGAATTGTCCAAACAAACTTATAACTTATTACCTTATTTCAAAAGGTAATAAGTCAATAAGTTAGTTTGAAAAGTAATCCCAAACACCCCCGAAGAGTCTCTCAAGTGAAGGGAAAGTGAACAACGGTGAAGAGAAGCGAACTCCGACGTCTTAAAAAAATTGATGAAAAGTCGTTTTTATCCTTCTAATATTCTTTATAAAGGAGTATAGATATAGATAAAAACACTTCGTTTATATGTTTACTAGATAAAAATTTAGGAACAACAATTATTGTGTTGTTCCAATAAAATGTGGTTATAATTCGTTATGAATAAAATAATTTTTTTTGTCTATCTTCATGTACAATTTTATAACAGAAACACACATAGTATTTCTTGATTTTTCTAAATTATTCCATTAAGACTTTTTATATATCAACGAAATAATTCAACCTTATAATAATAACACGATTCAAAAACATCATGAGATTACCTATTTCATAACCTTGATCATATGATATAAGCTTTCTTTGTTGACATGGCTAATTAGTAAGTGGGATATTTGTCATTTTAATTTTTTTTAATAGCAATATTATTTTTACTCTGTTTTACATTAATAATTTTAAACTAATTCATTATGCATGTTTGAATATGGGACCCCACTTCTAAAGGCATGTGTCTCTATCAAGCGGTCTAGCCTCATATTTGAATTTGTAGTTTTATTTCATTGTTAAGATGATTAGCAAGTTGGATATTTGTCATCTTAGGAAGTTAGAAATTTTTTAGAGTTGATTACACAAATGGTCTCGATGGTTTGCCAAAAGTAACATGTTTGAAGCCTAACTTTAAGAAGTAACAAGCTTGAGACATGAGCTTTCAGTTTTGTAACACTTATGAGTACTAACACTAACTTTTATTTACTTTTAACATATAAAGATTCATATGTTAAAACTCCTTCAAAAGTAATATTACTTTTATCCATTTCTTTTAAACTCCTTCAAAAGTAATACAATATAAATTAAAACTCATTTATTATACTACTGTATTATACACGGGTTAAAAAATATCAATACATAAAAATCTTAAATATTTATGTATATATTTTACAAGTGTAAAAATCTATACATACTAATAAATAAAGGTTTTGGGGTGACATGTCATTCTCATGTTTATCCTCAATATTTTTTTCTCGCCTCTCTCTCCTATTTAATAATACAAGTTTCTATAAAAAAATTATAATTTTTGTTTTTCGTCTCTCTCTCCTATTAAATAATACTGATTTTTATAACTATTTTTATAAAACATTTTTTAATTAAAAAATAGATTTGTTCATAAAACATTTTTAGAATTTGAACATTTCCTTCATTCTTTTAATAAAACTTTTTAAAAAATAATTATATAATGTTTCTAAAATTTGAATTAAAAACTTATGTAATATGTCAAAAATATGTAATATTAGATCTTTATTACTAACACTACATTTATTCATCCTGTATAATATACAGGGTTTTTAACTTATATAATAATAAATGAATTACTATAGTTGCTACGTGTCGACTTCTGATAAAATATAGCCTTTAGTTTTTCGTCTTTCTCTCCTATTAAATAATGATGATGTTAAATAATTAAATATCTAACATATATTCTAATACTTTAATAAAAATTACTAAATCATAAGAAATTTTCAATTATTTCTTATTTCACAGATTTCTAATAATATTAAACATACAAATTTTCATAGAAAATACTGTTTTATAATAAGTTATATTTATATAACCCATGTAAAACATGGGCTTTAACCTAGTGTATTACATATAATAAGGATAGAAAACAAAATCTATACTATATAATAAATAAAGGTTTTGATTTGCCACTTGTCACTCTCTCATTCATCCTCAAGTTTTTTTTCCCGCCCCTCTCTCCTATTAATTATACAAGTTTCTTTAATTGTTTTTTCTCTCTCCTATTAAATAATAATGACATTTATGATTTTTTTTATGAAACGTTTTTCATGAATATGTAATATGTAAATCTTTATTATAAGTATATATACTATTGCATTTATTTAACACGTGTAATACACCGGGTTTCTAAAGTTTAATATGAATTAACACTTATCAGTTAACTAAAAAAACAGTTAAGACTTAACTTAAAAAATGTTTTCAAAATTAACTTAACATAATTTATAAGTGACACGTAAAATTTTATTTAACTCGTGCAATATACGGGTTTTTAAAAACATAATTTTTTTTTATTATTAAGTATATAACATTATTCAGTCCGTGTAATACATGAGATTCTAACATAGTTTAAAATATGTAAAAGTTAATATATAATTTCGTTTCAAAAATACGTTAATTAATATTTAATGCAATTTGTCTTTCATTTACTATTTGATTGAAAAATAAAAATTACATAATTAGATTTCAAAGTTTCTTATAATAAGAGATAATTTAAAATAAATGTGTTTTATTAGTATAATTAATATTTTCGTTAAAAATATATTATTATTAAAAGATGGACATTTAATTTAATAAGAGAGATAAAGACGAGAAAAAAATGGTGAGAATGAATATGGAGACGACACGTGACATGAAAAACCATTATTTATTATATAGTATATATTTATTTCAAAAATCTATCTTACACTACTATTTTAACTAAGGAATGCAATAAACAAGATCGACTCACACTATCGAAGGAAAGAACTAAGGTGAAATCAGAAGATGGGAAGAATACCACCTAGATCGGAATCCTACTTGCAAAACACAACTTCTACCGGTTCTGGAAACTAAGATGGATCTAGGTTTCTAAAGATGACAACTGAAGACTACCTAGTGGATCTCTAATCACTCTCAGGGTGTCACCAACTAAGGAACCTAAAGTGTACTAAACTCATCAGATGATTGGATCACATCTCGGTCTCTCCAAAAATGGCAATGTACCATAAAGACATATCACATTTCAGTCTCACTGTCCACGATACATTCAAGGAATGCACGGGGTAATATCAGGATAACAACTATAATTCGAACTAGCAACAATCACTAGACACAATCACTAGACACCTAATACTAACGCCTCTCAGACCGTTAACAATCGGATTCCTAACGACGAAGATTAGACAACTATTTCTCACCTCTCGGGTATTGAACTATGATACACATTCAATCTAATTTTTAGTCAATCACAACCCCTATAGTCACTATGTCTAGAAAACCACACCACAATCACAAACCCTAATATCTATGACTGAGATACGCTAATCAAACTAGCAGACAACCACAATCAACGTACAAAATTGAAATCAAACACAAATCAGAACTAAACATGCATTTTCATCAAAGTAATTAACATAAGATTCTTTACAAAATCAATTAATCCAACATTCGAAATACAAAACCGATAAAAATCATAACTTTACGAAGTATTCATCTAATGACCTAGACAGTATTAATGTTTTAACATAGAATCATGTTCAAAACATCAAAACAGAAATAGTTCAACATAATCATGGTATCAAACACATAAAACAATAATAAAGATTGAATCTTGAAAACATAGAACGCTAATCTAACGAACCCGGAATCCAAAAGCTCTAATATTGCGCTTGATTTCCCTTCCAAACACCCAAAATCGCCTCTTGACTCCTCTACAGACGACTGGAAATCGAACCGCTGACCTAATTGCCTTAGAATTCTATTTAATCTCAAATTTGGGCTTTTTGCAGATTTATGGGTCTCTCGCGGTACGCGAGACACTGGGCCTGATTCCTCGCGTACCGCGAGAACCAAAATAGTCGGGGTCCCTTTCTGGAACTCCTCGCGTACCGCGAGGATTGAAGATTATCCCTTCGCGTACCGCGAGATAGTAAAATTCCATCTTTTTAACTTTTGAACTTGGGACTTTCTTCTCTTGCTCGGTTTCTTCTGATTTTGACTTGTATTTCTCACGAGCATCTGCAAATATACAATAAACTCAGTAGTACACTAAAACGACTCAAAATGATGATAAAACTATCTAAAACGAGCTAAAACAAAAGGAATAAAGATGTGTGCTTTGCACTATATTAGGTTACAAAACTAAAATCATAAAAACTAAACATGTTACTTCTCAAAGTTCAGTCCCAAATCTGCTACTTTGGACACCCTATTTGTGTAATTAACTTTCTTTATCATTATATTAGTCCATATGCCCATTTGACACACGGGTTGAGAAAATAATAATAAAACATGCAAGCAATTTAAACAAATCATATATAAAAGATAAAAAAAAACTACAATGGTTATTACAAATCTCGTGTATTACACGGGTTGAATATGAAAACAATATAATTCATAAAAGCCTACAATAATAACTTATATATTGTCCCTTTATGACCCTTTTGCTAGTGTTATTTACAAAATGAGTCATTTAAAGGTGTGTCACCATACTTTACTTAGCATGGCTGCTATGAAAATAAACACATATTATGAACCCAACACTAAAATATAATAACAAAGCACCATTTCGACAACTTGATTGCCACGTGTTAACTTCTTCCTTAAGCTTTCCCTTTTTACTTCTTGAAAATGGGTCTCCAACTCTTACTCCTTGTATATGTCGTCTCATGAACATATCTACGCCACAACATCATCATAAATTAATTACATGTGATAAATTAATTACATAACAGTTACATTTCATAGTGTATTAACTTGTATCAGTTATAAATAAGAATACATTAACGCCTTGCATAGTCTACCATCCATTCACCCAAGTTTAACAAATATACGAAGAACTTCATAACTCGACCTTCACGCTGGAGTTAACTTATGAACTTGTCCATTTTCTCAAACATGTCAAACAATAAAATGATATGTAGATAGAAATACACATTCCAACTTATTATATGGCAAGATTAAACCTCATCACTTGCCTTTTTGCACAAACTTGTTCATGAATTAGAATGAATTCACAATATAAATCACGTTACCTTAATTAAAGTTTAGCTAAACAATTACATCATTTCGGACCCAAATAATAACACATTATATATCACTCCTTGTGGTGTGTTCCTCTCTGCAGTTCAAGCAATAAACTAAAAAAGTTACAGAATATCTATCATAAATTCATAATCCACCAAATGTCATCGAGATTAGCCAGATCAAAAATCGAGTTCTAGAACAAACCCAAACATCAACCAAATATCACACAATTAACACACAACAATGGAATTACATGAAACAAAAAGAATTACATGTAATTAAGCAACCGATAAATCCTAACATCAAACAATTAACACATTAACAACAGAAAGTGCAATTACAAAACTAAAACACACACAAAAATAATCATATCAGACTTCATAGGCAAGAGAATAAATAACCCATTCTTTTAATACTCATTCACAAAGGCATAAATATGTAACAAGCTAATACCAGATTTAGTTTATTGTGCCCCCTTCTTTCTTCTTCAATCAAACTGTAAGCTTACATTCTAAAAACTCATGAAATAAGGCCTGCATAATAATCATCATCACAATCAGTTCATTGAAGAAGCAGAAAAAGGAAGCAAAAATCGATGCATAAACACATATTATAACTTAACAATTTCCAATCTATTTGAGAAATGATACTTACATTCTTGTTAAGCACTTCCTCTTTCCATCTCCTGTCCGCTTTGCCCCTATATCCATCATAGACTGGTGTCTCTCAATCGCGCTTTTTGTCACGCATCGTCGACTAAATTTGTGTGGGAATCGAACCTGCCCAACAACTATGATTCGTTATTATCTGCACCGAATCCCATCGATGGCTGCAAATGTTCATGAAATTTTAGAGAGATGCTTACCGAAAATCTTGGATCTTGATGCTTTTTTCAGCTAGCGTCGATTTAGGGGGTAAGTTTAGGGTGTAGGCAGCAAATGGTGGTTGTGGCGACAACAAATGGTGGTTGTGTCAGCAAATGGTGGTTGTGGAGGATGTTTAGGGTTGAAGATGAGAAGATAAAAGTGTCGGATGTGGAGAAGTGGTAAGTTTAGGTTTGTTTAATTCGAAACCGGGTATAGAAAAGGAAACGGGTTACCCATCTACATCCGAATCTGGATATGTTTTTAAAACATGCTAAGTGTCCAAGTATATGTAAAAAGTTGCCAAGTGTCAATGTTGCCTTAAAATTTTAACAAGTGGACTCAACCTTTCTTCTTTATTATATATAAAGATTTGTAATGCAAATAGAAGTGATAAAGAACAAATATTTATTATATTAAAGGTTTAAGTATGTTCTCATCAATTCCTATAAGTTAAAACATCTTATTTAGAGCTAAAAGCTAAAATTTAATTCTTTATGGTATTTTTGAAAAATAAAAACTTAAAATTAGTTGTAGCTGATAATTGTAAAACGAGAAATTAGACCCGCACTCTGCGGCAGGAGGCGGACGTTAAACGGTTGACGTGGTGACATTAACATGGTTAAGCACAAAAGAACGTATAAACTAACGTTGCGACTTAAACATGACTTAACATTGAAACGGCAAACTCTTTAAAAAGATTAGTAACAGAGAGAGTTATAACGGCACCGATGTTTTTCAGTTGTTGTCAGTCTCATTTTCTAGGTAACAACACGTTAGTCGATATAACCAACGACACCTAAAAAATACCATATTTTGAATACAACTTCGTTTTTTACAAAATTTATATCGGGATGCCAAGAAAAAAAATTAAACATAACAACAAATTAGTTTAAAAAAAGAGCAAAAGTTATTGAAGAAAAATAAGATAATATATATTACAGGGGTAAGCTCTAAACTTTCCAAAATTCATGGGGTTAAAAGGACATTTCATAAAGTTAATGATTACTTATATCTGATCGAGGGGTAAAAACCCGAGCGTTAAATGATACAAATATATGGGTTTTAATGTGTTTTGTGTGTTTATACCATTTGAATTGATTAACTACAAGAACTTGTGGTTTTGTAGGTAAATCACAAAAACCGAAGGTGTTAAGGCAAGTAGGAACGCAGGTTACGGGAATCGGAACGAAGAAACGAAGAAGTGAAAAAGGGCTGGCAGTAACTTACGGCCAGGCCACAGTAACTTACGGTGGCCGTAAGTTACGGTGAATCTAGCGTAACTTACGGTGGACAGGGGAGAAAAATGGACCGTAAACCAGAACCTAAAGACCGTAAGCTAGAAATTAGTTAAGGCTCACCGTAACTTACGGTTACATCACCGTAACTTACGGCTCCTATGCCACAAAAGTCAATCTGCCGCCCCCCACTTGCTCCCACTTGATATATCATCTATCACCTTATCTTTTATACATTATCTCGGGCCAAGAAACTCGTTTGGAGAAGAAGAGAAAAAGAAGGAAGCTTGCAAGAGAAGAAGAGCCACCAAAATCATCATCCAACACCATGAAATCCTTTGATTTGAAGAAGATGGAGACCACATTGGAAGAAATGAGAGGCTAAATCCTTGATGGTTCTCCTAGGTAATGGGTTTGTTAATCTTGCTTGTATTTCTTGATTTGTAACTGATTGTGGGATTAGATTATAAACCATTTAAGTTTTATCTAATTCAATATGATGTGTTTGCTAGAAATCTGATTATGTTATGTGTTGTGATTAAACCTGTTAAGATTAATCAGTCATATATATGTTATTGGATTGTTTGTTGTGATAATCAAAAACCTGTTAAGTTTTGTTTGCAACACTGGTTAGATTCATCATTTGTAAATCTCCATTTAAGAGATTCCCACTAAGTTATTATCTGAAATGCTTGTGATTGGCAAACCCGGATCCGAAAGAGAACCATTGCTTTCTTTAATATTTTACAAAATCCGATTTTTAAGTATTGTGACAATTTCTTATGCGCAACTCTGATAATAGATTAACGCTAGATCACGATTCCCTTGGATCGACCCCTTACTACCGCTGTCTACTTAAGAAGTGATTAAGGGTTTATAAATTACTTTTTGACCGAACCGACGACATTCGATCAATATCATTTTATAAAAGTTGAAGGATTACAAAGTAATATTAAGCACAAATGTCACTTAATTATGCTTAATATTAGTTATAATTATAATGGCATAAAATAACACAAATAGAAAACAAAACTGATGAAAGATATAGTTTGGTAATTTAGTTTGTAAGAGTATTACCATCAGCTTCCCTATCCTATCTCTATAATTACACTAAAAATCATTACATTTTTTCTCTATTTTTTAATTAAATAATATTTTTTATACATTTATCATTATATTTTCTCTCTCCTTCACTCACAACACTTTCAAAAAATATTAAAAAATTTATGCAGGTGAACAGTGTTTTACCGAAATATACAAAAAATTTATACATTTTCTCTCTCCTCCACTCACAACCACTTTAAACCACTCACTAAAATATAGGAAACCCCACTCACAAACATATGGGGACACTGATGTGAATAGAATTGCTCTTTCAAACTTAACTTCAATTATCTTTTTTTAACAACACATTCATAAAATGAAAAAAGAATAGTAAAATATCATTTTCATCCTTTTGTTTTAGTCAGTTTCATTTAAAAGTTTTTTTTTTAAACTTTTTCGTCCCCGACTTTTCAAAATCTAGCAATTTTCACTCAACTGACTAACCGTCTACATTTTAATGTTAAATCAGGGGCAATTTTGGTTAAATGAGGGGTAATTTAGTTAGATTTTAACCTATGAAGTTTAAACTGACCCTTGGTTTAACGTTAAAATGTATACGGAGTTAGTCAGTTGGATGGATATGGCTAGATTTTGAAAAGTCATAGACTAAAAAGCTAAAAAACGTTTTTGAATACAACTAGTTAAAATAACCAAACCACAAGGACGAAAATAACAGTTTATTCTAAAAAGAATGTCACAAATTGAATGACTCGTCGGGTTTGCTATGTTAAAGCAACTCATTCATGTGTCTCCTCCAAAGCACACATAAAGTTGTTTTAAGCCGATCAACATCTAGGATATTAAAAGTAAAAGCAATTGTTTTAAGCTAACTCCCTCATGGGCGGCAGCCCTGTCCCCTTCACGTCGGCCTACCCGTCTCCCTCCTCTCGTGTCAACATAATTAGCACTTGATGATTAAGTATGAAGAGTTTTGTAATTTTATGGAACTGGGTTACGTGTTATATATTGAGGATTAGGTAAGGATGATTGAACGACTGCATATTGTAAGGTCCAATAATTACACCAAATCAATAACATCGTATTTAAAATAACAATTAATTTGTGTTTTAGTTACCTTTTCCTTTTGTATTTTTTTAATTTTGTGAGAGTGAGACTTAAACTCATTAGCTTCTCAATCCTTAATATTTCAAAAGGATTTGCCTTTACCACTGGACTGGACCACCAACCCCAATGGTTTAAGGATTGATAGAGAGGTAGTTTAAGTTTTAAATTTTGTTATAATATAAATACATACGAATTGTTGTATATTTAAAGAATTTATAATACATTTAGTCGTTATCAGTTTTGAAGATTTATATTTTATAGATTTTACTGTACTTTAACAAGCTCGCTGATTTTGGCCAGAATCACGATTTGTCTCCGCTACCCTTTTGATACCCTAGAACAAAAACCTTCAAAATGCTGACCTATGATCAAAATGCATCCTCTCCTCATTTGATCTTTGCTCTTATACCAAGTGTATAGGGCATCATATTTTCGCCACAACAAAAGAAGAAACAAAGCATAAACAGAAGAACGAAAGACGCAACTCTTGATCAAACATTTTGACCGGCTCTTTTCACTGATTAAGAACGACATTACATGAAACAAAAGAACGCATCTTTTTAACCCTTAATCTAGAGACTAAATAGACCCATTCCCGTATATGATACGTGCCAATAACCCTCTCCTAAAAGCTAGAAAACACGACTTACTACTATATTTCTTGCCTCCATCTTGTATTTATAATTATTAGGAAACTTAATCCCCAAGACTAGGGTTTAAGCTACTAATTAAGCCCTGTGATTATCTAATAATCAACCAAACTTGTTGGTTAATGAAATATATATAACACTAGGTTAAAAACCTCGTGTATTACACGGGTTAATAAATATTTACATATTATATATTTATGACATATTACATATTTTTTAAGACAAATTTTACAAACGTCATATAGTTATCTTTTAAAAATGTTTTATAAAAAGAATAAAAAAATGTTCAATTTCTAAAAATGTTTTATTAACAAACCTACATTTATTTAAATAAAAAACTTTTTATAAAATAATCATATAAATCATTACTATTTAATAGGGGAGAGAGATGAAAAACAAAAAAATTATTAAAAAATAATTAAAGAAAGTTTGTGCAATTAATAGCAGAGAGAGACGGAAAAATTTGTCTCACAAAACCGTTATTTATTATAGAGTATAGATTTATATATATTTTTAAATACAATTAATTAACTTCTATACAATTAATTATATACATATATCTAATATATATATATATATATATATATATATATATATATATATATATATATATATATATATAACTTAATTATTCCGCAATTCTAAATTACCGAATCATTTAATTTGTCACTCGTAACTCCAAACTACGGTCTCTCTTTGCCATTGATTATCCCAAATAATCTTTAAATGGTTATTTCCTAAATAATCATTTGCCCTTCGATTTTGTTTCGTGTAGGGCTCGTTTAACTATTAAACGACCTTTAATATGTGTGTATATATATATATATATATATATATTTTAATACTAATAAAAGAATACTTGTTGCTTGTCAACTTCTCAATAAATCCTCCCAAATCTTCTATCAAGTATTATTATTATTATTCCCCCCAAATCTTCTATTAAGTATTATTATTATTAAAGTTAATATTAATATTAATACTAATTACTAATACTAATACTAATTATAATTATTACTAATACTAATTACTATTCAATAATACAAATACTACGTAGTTAGTTACTACTAATACTAATTAAGTATATTAAATTCCTGAGGTAATGTTATTATTTAAATTCCTTTCAAATTAAGTATATTAACACTTAAAAAATTATTAAAGTAATTTACATATAAATCTTATAGGTTAAATCACTTATTGTTCTTGGAACAACAATAAGATCTTTACGTCATGTTGATGAATGGTATTACTTTTTTTTGAAAGGCAAATTTCTTAATTCCTATTGGGAGTGGGACTTGAACCCATGACCTCCCCAAAACTTAGTGTTTCTAGAGGATTTTCCTCTACCATTGGGCCACAAACCCTAATATGAATGATATTACTATGCTTGCAAAAAATGTAACAATAAGGCAACAAAAAAAATACCTTTCACATGAGGATGCCGATGGCTCTGTTGGGTTTGGAGATTACATTTTCGAATGTAAAGATTCAAAATGCAATCAAGAAACCGTATCTGCTGTTCCAAGGTTTTTTAATTACATTTGAGGGTTTTTCTTTTTATCATAATTAAAACTAACATTTTTTATGATCTACGAATGTTAATTTAAATTTTGTTCTAAATGTTTTAGGTTAAAAATTTCAATTAGAGTACAAGACACTACTGAAGTTGTATCATTGACTATTTTTAACAGTGATGGTAGGAAACTTCTTAAAAAATCAGCACAAGATTTAATAGAAAATATTGATGAGGTATGTTTTCATGCTTTTAAAATTAATTTATAGTTTTTAAGATACTTGATTTGTTTTGTTTTTAATTTAAGCATATATTTATTCTCTATTTTTTTTCTCAAGTGATATTAGTATTTTTCCTGAAGAACTAAATTCTTTGCTTGGAATGAAATTTGCCTTTAAAATAGATTTCACGAAGTTTAACTTGGAAACGAGAATCAAGTCTTATAGAATTTCTAAATTAACCGATGATCCTACAATAATGAGTGAACTACAAAAGAAGTTCAACATTGAACAAGTTATTGCATATTATTTTTTATTATTATATATTAATATTAATATTATTATATCTTCTTCAAATCTAACATATTGCTTTCTACTTAAAACATAGTTTGCTAATTCAGAATCTTTAAATCTAAACTTTCAAGATTTTGATGCTTATGATACCCTTTATTTAAAGGTTTGAATATCTTCTAATTAGTTATTACTTGTGACATTATTTTTATATAATAATTTTTTAATTGTGGAAACTATTGTGCTTATTTTAAGGATGTTACTTCAATGACCGGTGATAATTCAACACCTATAATCGAGCTTGAGAAGAGTACAGGCAAAAGTTTGATGAGGAATGAAAACAACTCTTTCGTAAGATCTACACATTGTGACTTGAAACGCAACCTTGAAGACGTTTATGAGATTGATGAAAACACAAGTTTATCAGCAACCAAAATACGCGTGAATCCCATATTAGTTGGCACGTTACATGGCAAGGAGAATCTTTTAACTCCTAAATTGATAAAGATGGAGTCAAACTTTTAATATTAGATAAAGATGAAAAACTTAGCAAGCAAACAACAAATGTTGTATACAAAGAAGTATTTGTAGATTTGTAATTGCCAATGTAACGTTCTTTTTATGTTGTGTACAAGTGCGTTTTGTAACATTTGATATCAATCATTAATAAGTTCTTTTTTACATATTTTACGTGTTTGAGTTTTGATTTTTCACCCGTGTAAAACATGGGTCATTAAACCAGTATATATATATATATATATATATGTATATATATATATATATATATATGTATAGGGTGAAGTTCAAATGCTAACCAATATTTATTTGATAACCATGATAATCATTCTCAAACATAGTGCTACGTATATGTAACAATTATCCTTAAGTTAATGTTACATATATGTAAACACTATGTGTCACGTATATGTAACATTATTTGATACGTATATGTAAGATTCATCATTTCCGTATTTACTTTCAAAATATTTATTCAAGATACTTAAATAGTATTTTAACAATTAAAAGAAAAAAAATTATAAACTATGTGATTGTTTTATAGTGGTTAGCACGGTTATCACATAAAAAGTTGTTTAGTATTTGAACCCTTCCCTATATGTGTGTGTGTGTATATTGTTGTTCGTGACGTAACTCTATAGATCTTCTCTCAATGGCCGTGTTGTCGAATGTCGTTACTCAGTCATATAACTCCAACAAAAGCTTACACCTATGCTCCTTTTCCTTTGCCTTTTCATCCGAATTTACAAACAAAAATTGGATCCTTGATCCTTCTTCATAAACTTTACGCCAGCCCACAACATCATCATAACCAATGGTCTTCATGTCTACAACCAGTTCTATAGAAGCCACCATATGAATAAAAAGTTTAGGTAACCCATTAAGAAATTTCTTAACCAATTTGGATTCTAAATGTTAGCATATGCGTTAAGAAATTTCTTAACCGAGCCAAGTGAGACGACTTGAGAAGCATACTTGGACAACTTGTTAGCAAAATCATCTATAACACCTTGGCCCTTTATGTTGAGATTTTCTTCAAACTCTCCTATTAGAGTTTGAAGTCTTGCAATTAAGATCAAATTTGCACCCAAATGACGGGTTTTGAGAACATCTCACATCTCCTTTGCGGTTTCCATATTTCCTACTTGCCATGTCGGCTCCTCGGGGTAGCTTGAAACAAGAAGCAATTGCAACATTATTCTTCTTGGCATCCACATTAACTCCTGGTTCAATTGTCCCCCACACCCCATGAACATCGAAGATATCCCACATCGTCATAACCTATACCGTGTAATTTGTGGAAGACAACACCAGACATTCAATAGATATTGTGTTGTTTTTGTTGATGGTGACCACTGCTTGATTCTTTGTTGGAGCCATTTTTGCGATCTATTGCACTATCAAGGATCAATAATCAATTAAAACAACTGCTTGAAAGTATTATCTGCAAACACCTTTTCTTACATTTCACCCGTTGTTTTTATAACCTTTGATTAATACTTTCTAGTTTCTTAATCACCCTTTGTTCTTCGATCAACAAAATTGGGTTATAAAGCTCGCTGATTTTGGCTTGAATCATGACTTGTCTCCGCTAGCTTTGGTCCTCTTTCCATTTAATTAGTTTATTTCTCCTCACTCCAATTAATTAATTATAATAAAAATATTCTACACATATTAAAAGTTATCATATCCCCTAGAACAGAAATCTTCAACCTGCTGACTTACAATCATAATACAACCCCTCTTTACTCGATCTTTGCTCTGATACCAATTTAGGTTATAAAATTTTCGCAGCAGGAAAAGAAGAAATAGATCATAAACAAAAAAAGATAAACGCAACTCTTGATCAAACATGTCGATCGACTCTTTTCATTGATTAAGAACGAAATTACAGAGAACAAAAGTATGCATCTTTTTAACCCTAAAACTATATACTAAATAGACACGTTCTCGTTTCTGGTACGTGCCAATAACCCTCTCCTAAAAGCTAGCATGACCCACAATTTTGACCCACTACTCTATTTCTTGACATAAAATAAACATGCTAAAAATAAATAATGCCGCTCTACTTGACCAATATATATGACCCATATGGCCCGTGACCCGTGAACAAACCCGATTAATTTAACTGCTCGTGTATTATGTTGAGAAGCAAATCATGAGTAGTAAATCAGAAAGATATTCATAGTTTATTCAATGGTTCAATTTTACAAGTCATTGGCAATTGCAATTCCATGGATATATGTTACAGGTCAAGTTGTTGCATGTTTGGACGCTCACCATCTATGTAGTTTAGGTTTCACGCATCTTGCCTCCTACGTCAAAAAAGTATCTAATTAATATAATCAAACAATTTTATCTAAAACAATAATTATGGAAGGTCATTTTGATTAGACATGCTGACTAAGCAAATTAAAAAATGGTAGGGGCTCTACCTTTTCATCATGAGTTTAACGTTCAATTAAGAAACAAAAGTGTGTTTAAAATCACTTAACAATTATACATATTGCTTATTCTGTGGTACTAAAACATATAAAGAAAACAAGAGTATCACGAGAGTATTTTATCTAACTCACTCTCTACAACTATACAATTTTGGCACTTACATTTTTTTTAAAACACGTATAACTTTTTTATATGATATTATATTTTTTTTTAAATTACATCATAAAGTCGAGCATTTTATTCTCTTTAATTTTAGTATAGTCTTGCTATACTTTTATTTAAAAAAAATCTACCTTTTTGAATAAAAAATGTCGATGTGATATGTGTATAACATTCGTGATTATAATTTTAAACTTTCGTTATTATAATTTTAAACATGCGTTATTATCATTTTACACATGCGTTATTATTATGACGCATGCGCATTTACCTGTTACCCACTGAAAACGTGTCGCATGCTGGTGGCTTTGTACGATTCGTAGGCTAAAAGCTCTTTGTATAATAAACGGACCCTACATATGTATAATTTTAAATTCATGGTTTTATTAATTTTTAAATGTTCGCCTCAATTGTCATATCCAAGTTTATCAGGTTAAGAATATATTTAGTATAAAGTTAAGTTTAAAGTTATTTGTGTATGTTAATAGTTAGGGGGCTTGTATGTCATTGTTAGAAATTAGAAACTTTAATATACGTAGTTTGTAGGCTGGGCTGTGACGATTTGTGGATGATCACATCGTTTCCCACATATGCGTACGATAGGGACCAACTGTAAACCGTATGGTGTTGGTTCTTGAATCAATCAAATGTTGGTTTAGGGTTAAATCCCATCTTCTTGTTCTTCATCTATATCTATACGGTTCTTTGATTGAATGAATCTTTGAAAAGTTCATAGCGACACCTTTTTAATTTAGTCAAAGAAATATCTATTTTGTATTTTTCACTATATTAAATTAGTCTTATATATAAGTATCACAACAATTGCGTTTCTATTGAAACATGTCAAGGCTGTATGAGTAATCACTGCATTTTCAAGATAATTACAAATTTATACACATTTTAGCTTTAAAATTAATACTTTTTTTAATCTGAAGACTTCGTGTGTTCTAAATCTTTAAAAACTAAATTATGATGATTAAATGTTACATTTTTCTCCACCGAAAATTTTTGATTTCCCTTTATTGATTCATATTAACTTTTTGGTGATAAATTAGTTAAATTGATGTAGATGATTGATTTATAAGTTTTTCACCTGTTACTTGGACTTTTTGTGCTATATTATAATAACTATTTGATTAACAATGATTTTAAATTAAATGCTTAATACACAAGTTACTTTGATTTTGTACTCAAATTAAAATATCAATTTATTCATATTTATATGAAATTACCCTTTCATTCCCTTATATATAGGCTACACAAACACTAACTAAGCACTGCAAATTCCTTTCTCCCACCACCTTTAACACCATCATATCTTTTTCATCATTCTTCTGATCGTTGAGCTCATGGCTTCATCATATTCCTCTTACATGTATAGCCTACCAACAACATATATATTGTGTTTAGGTGTATTGATTGGAATATCTTCAGGCCAACTCTCAGCCAACTTTTATGGTAGCTCATGCCCTAATTTTAGCTCCATCATATCAGTGGCTGTGAACTCTGCAGTCTCAAATGAAGCTCGAATGGGTGCTTCTTTGCTTCGTCTACATTTTCATGATTGCTTTGTTAATGCAAGTATCCAATCACTATTACTCATTCCCAGTGGCGGATCTAGGAAAAAAATCCAGGGGTATCTGTCTATTCATTCAGGGGTATCTGGATACATAAAACGGTAAAAAAAACAAAAAATTCCCACTGCGCGTCGAAAGTTGAGGGGTACCGGGTACCCCTGCCCCTATGCTAAATCCGCCACTGGTCCTTCCTATTAGTCCATAATATGCTCTAGTATTTATAAAAGAAGACTTCTAATGATAGTAATAAGGTTTTCTAAGTCTTGTACTAAATATTAAAGCCACTTAAAGTTTTTTTTTGTTACTTTAAAGTCACTTAGTTTTTATTAGTTATTTCAATCTCGTGATTTTTTAAATATTAATTTTGTTTGGTAAATTAAATGACTTAAATGAAACTTATATAAATCCTTAATTATTATTTTTTGATTATTTGTTATTTAAATATGTCTTAAATTAAAAATTAAAAAAACTTAGTAATTATTAAACCTTTTATTCACTATTCTCTCTTACTTCAATTTAATTTAAAAATTATTAATGATCACTAAATACTAATTAGGATTCATATATCTTTCATTTATATTATTTAAATTTAAAATCTTTTAAAATTTGTCATTAAAGAAAACATTCACAAGAATGTAATAAATAATAAAAGTTGATTGACTTTATAGTTAAAAAATAACTTAGTTATTTTAGTGAAACATTTAAAAAAACTTAATTACTATATTGTGTAAAGTTAATCTTATTTGTCATTGTTAAGAGACTTGATCGAATAGTTGGTGTGCTCAGGAAGAAATGAGTTAGAGTAACAAATCAATTGGTAGTTTTGATTTATAGTAACTAGTATTTATTTGGGGTAACTTTGTAGAATTGTAACAAAGTTTCAAAAGTGTTCGAATTAGGTAACTCAATACGCATTTTATACGTTATACAGCCTCGGGTATACTATAATAAATGACCTAAGTGTAACACTTTTAAAACTTGATTACTATTTATGGGTGTTTTCCGTATTAATTTTGAAGGTTTTCTCAACTTTTTTAGTTACTTAAAAGCCAAATATTTTAATATTCTACTGCTTCCAAATTTAATAAAAAAAAAGCTTTGATATCTTCTACGGTATTTGGTTAAATTATTTTGTCTTTTCTTGTTAAAAAAATAATTTCAAAAATTTCTTAATTATTTTCATGTTATCTTTGACTTTAAAGTAGATTCGTACGCGGGTTTAGTTATTCACTTAATCGGAATCGATGTCTCACTTTTGATCTACTTTCTTATTGGTCCGATTAGACACAAGTGGACACTTTTCATAAACTTCTTCTCTTAATGATTGTATTATACTATTGTCGGTCGACCGGATTTTAATTTTCTTTTTATTTTTTTCCTTTCAAAATCTAAAACAAAATAAAAGATACTTTCAATTTTAGTTTTAAATTAGATATAACCTTTTTAAACTTTTATAATATTTATTACATCATTTGATTCTCAAATACGGTATGATTGACTGACTAGTGGATCAATAAGACGGCCAGTTTAATGTTTGGTCCGGTTCTAAAAACATTACTTAAATGATAAACTTATTACATCTAAACCACATTTAAAATAAAAATAATTTAAATAAGATACGTATGAATTAAGAAAATCTATTATTCACTACTTTTGTGCATGACAAGGTATGGCTCAATTTTTTGAGAGATCAAAGTAAATTATAAAACCAGGGCCATTTTCATAATTTTTTATTTTTTATTTTTTTCGTAATATCTTAAAAATGAGAATATAATGACTTACTATTTTTTTATATAATTTCTTACACACAATCACACGTATATTAAATTTGAATTGAGTTTTAGTAAAAAGAACACTTTTTTTGATATACTGATTTTTTGTTTCTCTTGTCAGGACCTTAAATTAAATAAAGTTAAATCCTAAAAGTTGGGGCCCTTGAACGCTAACTTATATTTTTGAATAGTCGAGCCACCCAACATGATTTTCTTTAGAGATTGTTGATTTTTTAAGCCTAATTGAACTTTTCATACAATAAGATAATGAAATGTTTTGTTTTATGCTGATAATTTATAATTTTTGAATTATTTGTAGGGATGTGATGCATCAGTGCTACTTGATGATGCCGCAAATTTCACAGGAGAAAAAACTGCCGGACCTAACAACAATTCATTGAGAGGATTTGATGTTATTGACACCATCAAAAGTCAGCTAGAGAGTTCATGCCCAGGCGTTGTCTCGTGTGCAGATATATTAGCAACCGCTGCTCGCGATTCTGTTGTAGCCGTAAGTACCACAAACATTTCCTATTATTTTTGCAACATCTCTAAACATTTACACAATCGTTAACTATAAGGATTTGGTCTTGTTTTCAGCTTGGTGGACCGAGTTGGAACCTGGTGTTCGGGAGGAGGGACTCGACCACGGCTAGTTTAAGCGCAGCGAATTCCAACATTCCTGCACCTACTTTGAACCTTAGTGGTCTCATTTCATCCTTTTCAAACCAAGGGTTTACAACTAATGAAATGGTTGCTTTATCAGGTAATCAATATCATTGCAAATCAAACATGCATGCAAATTTTGGCTTTATGTTGTATTTATTTGTGTAAACTTGCTCTAATGTAGGATCTCATACTATTGGGCAAGCAAGGTGTACAGTATTTCGAGCTCGCATCTACAACGAAACCAACATCAATTCATCGTTCGCAACATCACTAAGAGCGAATTGTCCTTCAAGTGGCGGAGACAACAATCTGTCTCCATTAGACGTTGTTTCTACCACGTCATTCGACAACGCATACTTCAATAACTTGTTGAACCAAACCGGTTTATTGCATTCTGATCAAGAACTCTTTAATGGTGGTTCAACCGATGCCCAAGTGAGATCTTATAGCTCAAATGCTGCAACCTTCTCGACAGATTTCGCAAATGCAATGGTCAAGATGAGTAACCTTAACCCATTGACAGGATCAAGTGGCGAAATCAGAACCAATTGCCGGAGAACCAACTGATTACTTCTTATATTTGGAAGATGAGAACTATTTCTTAAATAAAATTCTTGAATAATGAATATTGTTGTAATGAGTTGCAATTGTACTTTGTTTTATATTATTGTATCCAATGTAGAAGTGCATGAGTTCTTATTGTGTGCTTGAAATTATGTTTATGTCACTTATTTTCAATACTTAATAGCATGTGATGCTGACAGAAATCAACCAAGCAAACAAAATGATATTGTATTTGTATTATATTAATTATAATTAGTAGTAATAGAACATTGTTTGTGTAAATATGGTCTTATTATATAACCATTTACCCAAAATGATTCTAATGAATACAATAAAACATAATTACACACACTTGGTATCAGAGCCACTCACCACCCAAAATCAACCAAGCAAACAAAAGGTGTTTAATTTGGTATCATAGAGTCAAGTACCTCTGGCCACTGCCAACCGCCGGTCACCGCCACAGCTGGAGCTCTAGCAATTGCCTTAGACCGCACAAATCGGCTTCTGTTTTTGATTTTTCTTTCTTCTTTGTCACTCCCAAAAGATCTCTTGCTTCAAATCTATCCACTATCGCCCGATTTACAGCCTTTAAAACCTATCCGCCACAACAAACCTTAAAAACACGTTCTTCCGTGAAACTTTCAAACTTACGCTTGAAACCAAAGGTTTCGGCACAACTTTCGACGAAATTTCCGCCTAACCCACAACTTTTGATGAAACTTTATCCTATTCATACTTTCCCCTTAAACAAAAAAAAAGAGTTTTTAGCACAAGCGTTCACCTAAATCTTTCACCTCCATCATGGCCACTACCCCCATCATTTCAACCCATGAAAAAGCCTCCCAGAAGTCGTACAAATTTGCCTTTGCCTCATCCCACAAACTATGTTTTCTGGAAAAGCCATGCTTAGATTGTTCCATATTACCAACCATCTATTCAGATACGTTGATGGTTCAATACATTGTCCAGAACAAAATGTTGCCACTGTTCTGATGATCCAACGACTATCACTGTCAATCCTAACTACACTATATGGATCCACAATGATGCCCATGTTCGCATGATTATAATCTCCACAATCTCTGAAGCATGGTTCTCCCATGTTCAAGACACAACTGTTCGTGCTCTCTGGCTCTCACTTGAACTATATGCCCCCCACACTGCCTCTCGGGAATACACGCTTAAGAAACGTCTTAAGCTTTGAATGAAAGGCGATGAATCCCCACTTAACTATCTCAGTCGTGCCATGATTACGCAACTTCACTGGCCAACATTGGAGAAACTGAAAAAGAAAAGATCTTGTTCTCTATGTCATCTCTATGCTGTGTGAGGAATATAATGGCCTCAAATCCACAATTCTTGCCCCGTCCTATTCTTTGAAGTTTGGTGAACTTTATGGTATTCTGAGTGATCATGATTATATTATGACAAAGCCTCCACGGTTTGTTTCTCCTATAGTCCTCACTGCCATAACCAGTAACACTCAATACCTACAACAACCGGTTGCTCTTTAGCAAATGGCCTCTAAACTTGGCTATAAACTCTTGCGGCTTCCTAATCCCATTAGGCCTTCTATGGGAGTTGTCCCTAAAAAAATAGTGGCAACTTCAATCGAGGACGACATGAATCTTACCGAGGCAGCTATAACCAAAACTATAGTAACAACAGCAGGGGCCGTAGTGGTGGCTATAACCATAATTAATTTAGTTGGCTTCTACTTAGAAAACCGTTTATGGCTCCTGCAACCGCTGTGGAATTGGGCATATCCGTAGTGATTGTCCAAACTGCGTTCCGTCCACTTTTCGACCATACATGTTCAATATCTGGTGGCACACATTCTGCTGCTGGTAGTACCTTGCTGACACTGATGCCAACAGTCATGTGACACTAGACTAATCCAATCTTAATAGCTCAGAGGCCTACTACGGTTATGAATCACTTCATGTTGGCAATGGTAAGGGACATGCTATTCTTTATATCGGTTCATCTAAATTCTCTTCTCCAAACAGAACTCTTTCCACATCTAACATTCTTCATGTCTCCTACATCAAGAAAAAATTTCTTTTTGTTTAACAAGTTTATTTCAATAACGACGCATTCTATGAATTTCACACTTTCTATTTAATTGTGAAGGACGAGTTTACACGTACCACCATTCTCACAAGTCCCAATGAACAAAGGTCTCTACTCTCTCCGACTTCCTCAACTCAAGTTTATGGATAACACCGCCTTCTCTACCGTTTGGAATTCATCCAATGTTTGGCACTGAAGACTTGGTCATCCTCATCAGCGTCTATTCCATTTTATGCTTTCTAGTTTTAAACTTCATGTTACTACAACTTTATCTTCTGTTTCATGTACTGCTTGTGATTTGGGGAAATCAACAAAACTATAATTATGAAAAAGGAAGTTAGTGGTGTAGAAATCCGAGACTGGATCGGCCAAGTTAGTGGTGTAGAAATCTAGTACACATGGGGCACGCCCCGTGCTCGAGTCACTAATCAACCTATAAATAGAGGTTATTGCATGCATTTGAAAAAAAAAGGAAGTTAAAGAGTTGATAGCCACTTGTTCGAAGAAATTCTCTGTAATTTTGTAGTTAGTTTCCATTGCCAAGATTCTAGATACATTTAACAAATTTGAAATCTTGTAATGATGCTTGATTATGTTTATACAAGTTTCATCTTTGTTATTTTCTTGGCCATTCATGGCTAAGTTCTTTAAATCACTTTGACGAGATGAACTTTCAATAGAGTAGTTAACATATTTATGGATTCAATATTGTTGTGTGTGTAACTTCAAAATATGATCTTTTAACATTGAAAGTGGATCCGCACAACCATCGAAACGATTCATCAACTTCATGCTTCGTTGATTCGGGCATTCACACTTCTATGTCTATGTAAAGTCGGTGTGTTAGTTATTTGAAAGGGTGCTAGAAGTTTTGAACTGTGAATGTGGTTGTAAAGATCCTTGATTTTTAATATGCGGTAACTCGGTATTCTAAAGCCTTGATTTTGTGCATTACCACTACCCTTTTGGAGAGGAATCACAGCAAATGAGGTATCGTGATTAGTGTACCCTTGTCTAAAGACATGATTTTGATACGTTAATTCTGTCAGTGCGGTGGTTGTTATTGTGACATACTTTCCAATATTGTTGTGGGAGTCAATATCTCGACCCATGATTTCTCCACTTTTTGCACACTCACATACATCATCACTAATCTTCAAGAATATGACATTGTGTCCCGAACCAGGAACCACATCTAGCTAAGCATAACGGTCTTAAGTGACAACCGCCATGCTTACGACATAGTGATCTCTTGAGAACCAATAATCTAAAGCTAACTATAATACTGAAAGAATTCGAACCAAAGCGATTTATTCTTGCTATTGAATACTACTACTATCTTCTATCATTTTTACCATTCTGTTTAAGCTACCAAAAATTAAATCAACAACTTTTAAATTCTTGAAAGATTAGACATCAACTAAAGTTTGGTACTAAGAGCCTCTGTATCCTTGGATCGAAAATCAGTCTTACCAATACTATATTACATCTATGACGGGTACACTTACCCTAAGTGTGTTGTAGTGAGTAGCAGTAATTCCGTTTCTATAAATTTAAAACTTTTGTGTTAAAATTTAATATATTTTTTATACACACACGACACATCAATTATTCACAAATTATCGTGCCCTCATACCAGCGAATAGAATGGTATAGTTGAAGGTCGGGATCGCCATGTTGACGAAATCAGACTTACTCTAATAGTCCAGTATTCCGCTCCTCAGCGCTTCTGACGTTTTGCTTTTGAATACGCTATTTATCTCATCAATCGTATGCCATCTCGAACCACATCGCGCATTTCCCCTTTCGAACACTTTTTCAACCGCTCTCTAGATTTTTCTTTTCTTCGAGTCCTTGGATGTCAATGCTTCCCTCATCTCTGGCCATACAACCATCACAAAATAGACTTCGCTCTACACCATATATCTTTATGGGCTACAACCCCTTTCATCATGGCTATCGTTGCCTTGATATGTCCACATATATGATCTATATTGCTCACCAGGTATGTTTCAATGAACGCATATTCCCATTTACGGCACCCAAACATATTTCTACTTCTGTCCCTTCACCCAACCCTTATACCTCCTTTTATGACTTTACAACCTTGCCTCAGGAAATTCCTGAAGCGTCATATCATATAATTTCCCAACAAAATCCTTCATCGTCTCCTCCTAACTCCATCCCTATATATACCTAGTTAAACTCCAATACATCTCAATCTCCTTCTCCACCTCCTCATACTCTTCCTCCGAATTTTCGTCAAAATCCCAAACCGTGTGCTTCTTATAGTTCTTCCGCTAAGCATTTGTCAACGTCTTCTCCTCGCCCTACAACTGAGCCCACCTCCGTTACCATTGCAAACCAACATCTGGAATGGCGGCATGCCATCGTCGAAGAGTTTTCAGCTCTTGTTAAGAGTAGAACCTGGTCCTTAGTACCTCCCACTACTAACACTAATGTTATTGACTGCAAGTGGGTTTATAGGTTAAAGAAGGACCAAAATGGAGCAGTTTCTCGATACAAAGCCCGTCTTGTGGCAAAGGGTTTTCGGCAACAGTAGGGTATTTACTTTCATGAAACTTGCAGTTTAGTTGTAAAGTCCAGTACAATTAGGGTTGTTCTTTCCCTTGCTGCTACTCAACAATGGACTATTCGTAAACTAAATATTTAAAATGCCTTCTTACATGGTGACCTCAAGGAGAAAGTCTACATTCGGCAGCCACCGGGCTTTTTTGATCCTAAACATCCGGATCATGTTTGCTTACTTCATAAGTGTTATATGGTCTTTGATAGGCCCTCAAGCATGGTTTGACCGCCTATCGTAAGCTCTTCACAAGCTCGACTTTCAAGGATCCAAAATTGGTCCTTCCTGTTTACATACAAGTCTGGGACAACACTCATGTACACTCTAGTTGATGACATTAGCATCACTAGTTTCAACGCAAGAGTCGTCGATACTCTCATCGAGCAGCTCAGTCATACTTTTGCTCTCAAAAATCTTGACAACATTGACTATTTCTTTGGTGTTGAAACTGTGTGTCGTGGTTCTAACATTCTCCTATGTCAACGAAAGTATATATCTGTGGTTCTTCAATGAACACTACTATCAGATTTAGTACCCGTATTATCTCCTCTGAGCTCCTCACATGTGTTATCTCTCGGACACATTATTTTATTCTTTGAACCCGTACGGTAGAGCCAAATTGTTTGTGCCAATATTATTATTATTATTATTATTATTATTATTATTATTATTATTATTAGTATTAGTATTAGTATTAGTATTATTCTATCCATCAATACAAACAAGTGAATTAGAACATTACAGATTTAAGTAAGCATGTCATTCTTTTTAAACACCGTCACATACTTGTTTAAGAAGCACGTTACACGACACGACATGTTTAGCTCGATTAAATTTAACAATTTCAATAGTTTAGCACATGTAAATATAAATAGTTTAATAAAACACAAATGACACAATTCATTTAATACGATTCACTAAACATGTTTATGAAATAATAAGACACAGTTAATATGATAAAATAATATCAAAATTTATAATCTATACTTAATTATAATATATTTATTAAATTTGAAGACTAAAAAAACTATGTCATTTAATAAATGCGTCGTATATCTATTAATTAACCAAATTAATATAATATAATAAGCTAAAGCGTGTTCTGCGTGTCATAAATGGGTTGAACTCGTTTATGCACGTGGTAGACGGGTTATAAATGCGTCGTATGGATCTATTAATTAACCAAATCTGTACTCTATAACAAATAAAGGTTTTAGTGAGATAAATTTTTTAACCACTCTCTCCTATTAATTGCACAAATTTCCTTTAATTTTTTTTAATAATTATTTGTTTTCCGCATCTCTCTCCTATTAAATAATAATTATTTCTATAATTTATAAAACGTTTTTTATTTTAAAAAAATATAGGTTTGTTCATAAAACAAGAAATTGAACATTTATTTCATTATTTTTGTAAAACATTTTTAAAAAGTAATTACATGACATTTCTAAAATTTTGTATTAAAAAACTATGTAATATGTTATAAATATGTAATATGTAAATATTTATTATTAAGTATGTAATATTGTATTTATTGAACCTGTGTAATACACGGGGATTATAACCTACTTAATATAATATAATAAGCTAAAATGTGTTCTGCTTGTCATAAATGAGTTGAACTCGTTTATGCACGTTTTTAATCGTGTCATACGTCAACCCGTTTATAACCTAAACCCATTTACTTGACCCGTTTATAACTTACACCCATTTATCTCGATTATTAACCATTTTAATTACACGACAAGTCACATCATGTCGTATCACGTAACGTCGTATCATAAATTAGTCATGTCGTATCATAACGTTATATCATAAATTGTGGGTCATATTTCTTACTATTTGAAACACTATTATGGCAACCGATGGCCAAGGCCCAATATATAAATCCAGCCCAATAAGAGATGAGCTCATGAACCAATTGTCTTATTTGATAGGTGTTGCTAGCCCACCACCAACTTGCTACATCAATAATTCTCATTTTTGTTGTACTAGGCACTGGGAAATTTAAACTAGATATATATAATATTATTAATTATGAACCTTAAATTAAAAAGACTCACGATAATGTAGTATATAAACATCACATTTCATTGGCATCCAATCATCGCATATTAGCTTACACTACTAGAAAACTAATCAATTGTGACCGATTTGCGACCCGAAATGCGGTCGTAAAAACCTCCGTCGCTAATCCAAATTTGCAACCGGAACTGCGACGACACAAAACTGTGACCGTTTTTTACCACGGCAATGCGATCGCAAAATTTGCGATGGGTAACGCGGTCAAAAAATTTACTACCGGAAATGCGGTCACAAAATTTGCAACAGAAATTGCGGTTGCAAAATAATTAGTTACATCATTTTAGGTTTTTTTTTTAATTTCATAACCTAAAAAATACATAAACAAATAGAAGTAATATATCCTATGACAATATCAATGCATTTATAGAATGATTAACAACTAGTAACGTGTATATAAAATGCACCATCATCATCTGACCGGATGCCTAGAACCAAAAACTATGAATACCACATACATGAAGATACGACTGTTACAGTCGACCGATGAGTGGGTGACTCGCCATTTAGACTATGTGAACATTTGAAACTTAGTAAAGCTAAACTAAATTATAAATGCATGGTCGTAGTGTTAATATTAGAAAGTCAAGTTTTGAATTTTTTATGTATTTGTAATTAGTTAAGGGGTGGGTCTGTAAACTTAAAATGATAGAAACCGTCTATCTGATGTCGTATTGTGAAACAATGTGTTCCTAAGAGGTGCTGATTCATTGTTTATACATACGATCAAAAGTATAGCATCAGGTTAATCGATCCAAGAGAAGGAGGAAGCGACAGTGTTTATAATCGATGAGAGGGAAGCAAGAGGAGGAAGCGATGTTTTTAATTTTTTTTAGCCTGTGTTCGACCTGAAACAACAAATAAAGAATCAGTTGGTTCGAGTTTCTTAAGCCATCATGAAGAAATCATTCAAGTATGTTGAATCCGAAATCAATTTTCCAAGTTGTAGTGATCGATTGACAGAAAGGGGAATATCAATTGGTGGGATAGTTGCAATTTAAAACTAGGAAATTAGAGAGAGTAATCTCCATTCAAGTAAGTATTTCTTTCAATTATTGCGTAGAAGTTGATTAAAAATTAGCAACTTAATTCCCAGAATCAATTACAGAAGAAAGTAGAAATATCAAAATCTTGATTTGTATGTTTTCAATCAAGAAAGAGACAAAAATATAAAAAGAAAAATACAAAACAAGTAAAAAAAATCAAATTATAAATTATGTGTTTTTAAGTATGAAATTACAGATATTGTCCTTTGCCTTCAATAATTATACCGGATGTCATGTTTTTGAAACCTTTGCACAGTTGAAGTCCTTTTTACTAACTGGTGTTAAGTTTTCCTGTTAAATCATCTTATGTCCATTGCACATGAGGGTATAAGTGTCATTTTATCAAAAGATGACCATATATTTAATTTATTTAAAAAATAAAAATTACCAAAATCACATGATCTCTCTCTGTTCCAGACGCAACAGACAAGCCACACCCTCACCTTCACCGAGCCGTTGATTCACCTTCACCCACGAAGAAGGCCATCTCCCTTACAAGAATCAGACATCCTGAGTTGTTGATTCATTTGAGCGTCACAGAGGTGTCGTGTTTTTCAGCACATCCAGACATCCAGTACCACATCGTCGCTACCAGAGGCTGTGGTGGTTGACGGAAGAAGGTGTGGCGGTGGTGGCCGGAGGCTGTGGTAAAATTTGTAAAAGAAGGATCGGTTAAATTCCATCTAGGTCTTATTGTTTTGAGCTAAAAGTTTCTGAGTTTTGATAAATTTATGTTCTTGATGACGAATTTTGTTGGGGGGATGTTAGGGTTCTTCCATTAGGGTTCACCGTTTCTGATAAAAATGGGGGTTTTTAGCTTCTTAATGTGTTTCTTAATTTTGGTTTGTCACAATATGCTTAATCTACTCTGTGGTAGCTTTAACTTGTGAAATCCTAATGATGTTCTATAGACATGAGGTTTTTTCATTCTTTCATGGGAATGAAATTGCAATTAAGATGTTGGGATCAACACCCCATGATCGGTTGTAGATCAAAACCTCTTATTCGTTCTCCGGGTTGCTTTTGTTTACGGTTGGAATATTGTTGTTCATGGTGGCATTTGTGAAAGATAAGGGCTTTCAGAGCTTTTTTTGTAAAGGGAAATGAAGAAAGATGATGTTAAACACTATTGTTTGTATGATTATTTGGTTTGAGAATCAAAGAATTGGAATTTGGAAGAGGTGAAGATGGTGCCGGTGGTAATTAATGGTGGTGATTTAGGGGTGAGACGAAAGAAGAAAAGGGGCTAAACCAGGGCTTTGGATTTTCAGCGTTTAACAGAGAGATAGAGAGAGAAATTAGTGGTTCACGGCTTTTGGTGACTAACGGCGGTGACGGTTTGCCCAACACTAGCAGTGGTTTTGCAAATCAGAGAGAGGGTAAATGGAAGATGAGAGAGAGAGTTGTGGGGAAGTTAAGTCAGGAGGGGTTTTGATAATGATGATGATTTGGGGTTGTAGAGGTGAGAGAGATACTACATGGTGGAGTCTCTAAAAAGAATGGGTAAAAAGACGAAAATGCTAATCAAATGATTAAACTTAACAGGGTTTTTGGATGAGGGTTAGTGGAAAGAACTTAAAGTATGTAAAAGTTTTAAAATAAGGACGTAAAATGTAATTATTGAAGCCAAAGGAGAACACTTGTAATTTACTCAAAAAATCAAGTTAGAACCATATCTAAGTGGTTCATTTTGCGAGCAAGAAGCTGAACCTGTATGATTCTCATATCAAGCAAGAAACCAAACTTGTGTTCTTATAACAAACAAGAAAGACCAATCTTAGTTAAAGCAAGAAAAGCAATCAAGTAAGATAAATCATAGTATTTCAAATAGTAAGAAATACCAATTTGAGTTAAAGCTAGCAAGAAAGACTATTTACATTGATCTTTTGATCAAAAGTAAGCAAGTACCTAATTATCTGACCAGAAGCAAGAGCAAGAAATCAGAAATCATTTTGGTTCTGATTAGCAAGAATAGCAAGTTAGCAAGAAGCGAGAAACAAGAGCAAGTAAAAGCAAGAAATTATAAATGCAAGGGTCTTAGTGTCAATATTAGAAAGTCAGGTTTAGTCTTATATGTAGTTATAATTAGTTAAAGGGTGAGTTTGTAAACTTAGAATGATTGAAACCGTGTATGTGGTGTTGTATTGGGAAACATTGTGAGTTTGTAAACATAGAATAATTGAGTGTGATATGTGTGTGGAGTGGGGGCATGAACCAACAGTCTGATAGACAATTTTACAGCCACCATAAATAGTTCAATTCAGAGTTGATCAATTTCTTAGTCTATCTCATTTTTTCTTCTTTCAGGATTATCTATGCACGAGACCTAAGAATCCAACGTGCATTTCACCCTTTTCACTTTTCAGTTCATGGGTCAGATCTTATGTTTGCCCATATCCCAATTCCCTTACATTTTATTAATTACCTGAAAATATTTTAAAAATGAAACGTTAGCGGGAATGCCGGTGAAACATTAGCGTGAATGCTAGTGAATACAATTATTTTGACAGTAAAATCATTTAGCACAAACAAGTATTCATATCATAATCACAACTTTATGTTCAACACATTCAGCAGACCCTTATCTCCTAATCATACGCACCACTGTATATACACTTTATCATGCCTTATAATAATGGCCAGGTTCGCGCCTCCGAAATTGTTATAAGATAAGTACCAGCCGCATACCAGGACTTTTACCCGAGATTCATGAATCACTTGCAAGTTTTACGTATACCTATGTCCTGAATGCTTTATTCGTAGAAGAACGTTGAGCATTATTCCCTTAACCTTTGTTTGACCATTTTCGTAAACATAAATTATTCCGTTACCGTTGGATTTTTATGTTTTCTACTTTTTGGTCCTTGTTCTATAATATATTTACACTTATAGTCCATATGGTTTATACCTTAGATTTGTCTAGTGTTGATCAATGTATGTATGCAAAATTCCATATTGTTTTTTTAGCATAATACATTATTAAGGTTTAGTTTGTGTTGGGCTTTTGTTCAACCCATTTAGCTAGGCTAACCTAGTTAACCTTTGTATATATTGTCTAGCTTTTGTTTGTATTCATTATACTCTTTTTATCTAATAATAAAACCCTAGTTGTTTCCTCTGTATATCATCCTCAACTTACATTGTATTAGAGCTTTATTAGATCCATGTCTACTGAATCGATTATAACAGAGTTTGTAGCAAGCTTCTGTTTCACGGATCGATTTTTCTGGTTCGTCTATTCTGTTAGTCTTGTTGCCACCCTACGGAACATACCATAGTCCGTACGGCTTGTACCTTGTCGCTGCCGACATCCGATTAGTTTGTTATCGGTGCCATCACGTTCGTTTGAATTAAGGTTTGTTTAGACTGTAGTTTTATTCATAATTTTATTTTTGTTGTCATCCTCATTTGAATTAAGGTTTGTTTCCTCTTTGTTTGTATTTGCTTCTGATGGTCAATTTTGATATTGTTGTTGTTCTTGTTTGTATTTGATGTTGGGTATTTGATTATTTGGTTCTTGTTTGTATTTGATGTTGGGTATTTGATTATTTGGTTTTGTTTTGAATTTTTGTATTATGGCTTGATGGTAGCTAGGAACTATGCTTACTGGCTGGAGTTATGACATCAAGAATTTTCTTGCTACTAATCCCCAGGTTTTTTAGTAGTTTCAAAGGTTTCTTGCTGCTAATGATGCTGCCATGTCTGCATCCATGTCTCATTCAGGTGTATCTTCATTTGTCACGTATCTTTCACTATTGTTTATTAGTTCTCAAACTTGTTCTGAATCTTGCTTTGGTTAGTTAGTTTTGTAAATTTGGTCATTGAGTGCTCTTTTTAGATTATGTTACGGGTCTAAAGTATTCAAAGAGTGATTGGGGTTAGCCATAAGCTAGGGGAACTATATGTTTTGGAAAAACTCATAGTATATAATGTTGTTGCCTCTAGTGTTGATTTGTAAACTTTTAGTTTGAGTCCTTTTTCTTTTGAGTTTTATCTTTGGCACTCTCGTTTAGGACATACGTTAACGTCATGTTTATAGTTTTTAGCCTCAACAGGTGCTTTGAGTCCTTTTAACACTTGTAATATTTCTATTTGTAATGGTTGTAAACTGCCACAGTTTTCTAATTTACTATTTAATAAATGTGTCTCTTGTTTTGTTGCACCTTTTGATATTGTGCATTCTGATGTATGGGATCTATCTCTAATATCCACAAATGGTGGCTCGACCTATTATGTATCCTTTATAAACGACTATACTCGTTAGACCTGGGTGTATCTTATGAAACGTGGATACGATTTCTTTGACATTTACAACTTTGGAACCCTTGTTAAGACACAAAATTCGGACTTGATAAAGTGCTTCATGTGTGAGTCAGGGGAAAAATATACCTCTAATTACTTCACTCGGTTACATGCATCCAATAATACCATACACCGGTTGTCTTTTATCGACAATCCCTAGCAGAACAGTGTTGCAGAAAAGAAAACATCATCATCTTATTGACACTGTTTGTTATTTTCTTTTCTTTTACATTCTGAGGTTGTTGGGATTCATGCAAGGGTATCATAAACTATTTTAAAACGCGCAATGGAAAACAAGCACGAAACCAAACTAATCCAAAACCCTAGATCGCCCACCAGGAGTCGAGATGCAAACAAATAATCAATGATACAACCATAGGGTGTTTAGGGTTATACATTTCATGAGTAGGATACGTAAACCGAAGATGAGACACCACGTGACACAACAATCTGTCGCTAGGTCCGGCTCCACGTAATAAACCCGAGACTTCTAATCCACCGGTATAAACCCAGATCTCTATTCGTCTAGTCTTTAAATCTCCAGAACACCAAAACGAAAACCAGTTCGTATTCCTCCAACACTTGATGTCACTCGGTGACCAATAAAAATGGCTCACGGTCGAGAACAGGAGAGGTCGATGATGGCGGCGTCGCTAGGCGGCCCGGCGAGGCGACGACAATACTCAGCGGAGGTCGGCGGATGGCGCACGGGAGCGGCAAAATCTGTCGGCGGCGGTGACCCCTTCACGCCTGACGAGAGAACTAGTCGGCCCAGGGGGAGCGTCCTTCCCATCCACAAAAAGAGAGAAAACAATGGAAAAGTAGCTGAACTACCCGAGAGTCTATACTATGTACCGCAGTCCCACGGTGGGCGCCAACTTATTCCTATAACAAGAATCAGACTAAGAATGGGTATGGACGTCTCCTGGGCTCGACAGCTTTTATGAACCTTCTAAGAATTAAAACACTGTTAGTCTCACCGTAGGAGGTGGTCTCCTGCGATCAGTCTCCGATGTGAGAATGTGTTAAGTGTTCTCAAGAGGTGATATATATGAAAGAGACGGTTAGAATGTAAGTGGTGGACCGATTGTAAAAATATCTCGTTTGATGAACGGTTAAGGCTCTCCTTTATAGAGGAGCTTTCCCGCTTCTGCTGGACTTGGCGCCTAGCTGGAGTTCTATTTCGGGGAGTGGTTCTCTCCAACTTTCTCGGGTGCAGGATAACCTTGCCTCTTTGGTGTAGATGCTAGGCTTCTGTTTCTGAGGGCGGCGTTCTCCTTATCCGAGGAGATCTTAGATCTTAGTATTTTTGTCTTGAAGTGTTGATTTTTGATTTAACTACTGTTCTGCTACTGTAACAATATGCTCTTTTAGCTTTTAAGTTGTGTAGCCGTTACAGTGGCTGCTATGCTTTTAAACTTCGTGCTTTGTAGATATGCCTACCCACTTCATTACTTAGTATAAAGATTATGAAGTATTGTTAGTATAATACATATGTTGCTCGCATTTCTTTTATTAATTTTTTTAACACGATCACTTATAAACATTCTAAACGCAATATCTAAAATAAATTATATGATGATAATGGCGATAAAATATACTTCTAGAACAACGTAAAATGACAAGAAACCAAGCAAAACACGAATCTTAAAAAGCATGTCGTGTTAAAATCTGTGCTTTCATATGTCAAGTCAAACTTGATAAACTTGTAAAAGCACATGAAAATATCAACGAAAACTCACCATCTAATCCGAAAGAATTTTATCACCTCTGGCTCGTCGAAATTAATGAATCTCACGGCAAATTTGAACAACTATGGCGACATATTACAAATATCTTAATATTTTTACAACCAGTCAAATCGAAAGTATTTGTCTCTACTAAACTTACTTAGTTAATTAAGTGTCTTAGCATAAAAATCTATTCTTCAAGCGCACTAGAAGAAAAAACAAACTAACAAACTTTTAAAGTTGTTATTTACTTATTTTAATTTAATAAAGTGGTTAATGAACCGTTTTAAACGTATGCGCTTTAAAAGATGTAATATTTTTTAAAGTTGTTCAAAAACCGGTACCATAGAACCGCTACCAAAAAACCGTTGTAAAAAATACCATATTTTTTAAAGTGGTTCAAAAATCGCTATAAAAGACATCACAGAACAGCTGTAAAAAATACCGTAGAACCACTATAAAATATTTTTAAAACAAAATATAAAATTATTAAATTACAGTTATACTATAACAAATTATATACAGCAGAAACTCAAATTTATACAGCAACCAAATAAAACACATACGTATATACAACAACCAAAAACTGCTAGATATGTTGCTACATATATGTAACAACTGCCATGAGACCATCACACCCCCGAAAATGCACAAACATTACTCTAATTCACTTTGCTACATATTTTCGAATTTATTTGTATTTCATACTCAAACTTTGGCGACAACTTAACTCTCAAAGTTATGTTGCGTAATTCGTGGCAAGCGTAAGACGAACTGTAGGGAAAAAAACGCACTAATCATTAGCTTATTAAGCTAAATTATAAAAATTTATATGCAGTGACACAGAACCAAAACCTTTTTACTATAAATAATAATAATTTTTTAATATTTGATTTAACAAATCTATCGACTACAATTTATGGGGTTAAGCGGAAAGAAAACAACGACGATGAATACCCTTACTAATAATCTAAATATGATCCACTTTCGATTTTAATCGATATTAATAATTTAACCAGTGATAGTTCTAATTTTCAGTTTTGTTGGCAGAGACAGTCGTATTAGCATAATTTTCATATATTTACATTTGATTTCGATTTGATTTTAACTTAATTCTAGGGGTGTTCAAAAGTATCAGTATCCGAAACCGAACCCCAAATATCCGAAATTCTGAATCCGAGTTATCCGAAAATTCGGATATCCGAATTTTCGGATACGGATTTGTATAGCATTTTTCAATAATTTCAGATATTCAGATATCAAAATATCCGAAAATAATATTTTTTTAAGATATCTTTCCTAGAAAGTGTTATGAATATATATATATATATATATATATATATATATATATATATATATATATATATATATATAGGGATGTTGAAGAAACCTTACAAACCATGTTTACATATGTAAAAAAAAAACTTTTTATTTTTGGGATGAATTCTACATTCAATTTTATCACTTTTGGTTAAAAAAAATTATAAAAAAGTGCCGAACGTTTTTTTTTAAATCTGATGTTTATTACGATTTCACAGTTCGAGCTTATTGAGTCTTTATGATAGAAAAAATGCATAAAATACAATCAAAACTAAAAAAACGATAATGTACCAACAATTAAAACTTAAAACACAGACTCATGTATTGCAATTTTAAACAAAATCTAATCATGCTTATAGTTAACTTAAAGTAATTAAAGACCAAATAAAATATAAAAAGTTATATAACCAAAAATTTTAAGGTCTGACGTTTTTACATATGTAAATGCTGACGTATTGCATACGTAAGCCTAAAAAACGCTGATTTTGACTATTTTTTGCATATTTTTTTGGTTTAGGTTTTTTTTTGGGGGTGGTGGGTTTATGTTTTTGGGGGTGGGTTGGGGTGTGTTTAGGTTAGGGGGGGGAGGGGGGGTGGAGTAGGGGGTTTAGGTTTGTAAGGGGTGGGGTGGTGGTTTTAGGCTTCTTGGGGTGGGGTTGAGGTTTTTGGGGGTGCGGGTGGAGGGGAGTTTAGGTTTTTGGATCCAGATTAGAGTTTGATGAGACGGTTTCAGCGCCGCTGGAATGAGCTCAACCGAAGTTCGTTTGACCCACTTCTTAGCGGTTATTAGCGAAAAAACACTTTTTAGTGGAACATTCCCATATATATATATATATATATACATATATAGGGGAGAGTTCCAGAGAAAACCACAAGTAAGGCAAAAACCGAGAAAACCTCTAAAAAAACCAATTTTACCCAATCATATAATAATATTTTTTTATTTTTATTTATTTATAAGAGTATCAATGTAACATTAAACATTTTTACCAAAAAACATTTTTACACATAGTGTTACGTATACGTAAACATAAAAAAAAATTGTGGTTACGTATACGTAAATCAAAAAAATTGTTTTTGGATACGTATACGTTAATAAAAAAAAATTGCCTAAAATGATGTGGTTTTCTCAGTTTTCGCCTGACTTTGTGGTTTTCTCTTAATCCCTCCCCTACATATATATATATATAATATGGTTTTTATGCTATGTGTTCAGCTCTATTATTTAAAAAAAACTTATTCGTGTCGTAATTTCGAAAATTATATTTTTTTTGCCAAATTTATACATTGTTTCCTACAAAGTGGTATAAATACAATATACATGAAGTATATGGTTTTTTATGTTATATGTTTAGCCTTCTTATTTTTTTAAAAACTAAAACGTATTCGCGTCGTAATTTCGTAAATTACTCAAAAATTGGTTTTTTATTTATTTCATAAAGATGATGTTAATTTAGTATATTTTATATAATTACATTTTTATTTTAAAAATATATTTAAGTTAAAAAAATGATATCCGTGCCACTATATGAATCCGAAATTTCGGAAATCTGAATTTCGGATTCGGATGTTACTAAAAAAATGAAATATTTGCGATAAAAGTTTTGTGGGAAATTTGTCGGAATTGGTCGTTAGCGACAAGTTTTCGACAAAAAAGTGTTTGTTGAAAAAAAAACCTCGTAGGAAATGTATTTTTCGACAAAGTCCTGACTAATTTTCCGACAAATTTGCGACAAAAGTCTTTCGTCGGTAATTTTTGACAATATTTCGACGATTATATTAAATAAATAAGTTGACTTACTTAATAAATTTGTCAAAAAATTGTAGGAAATTTTGTGGTTACTTTTTTGTTTTTGTTTTGTCGAAAAATTGTCTCAAAGTTGTTGGAAATTTATTTTCTTGATAACTTGTTAAAAACTTTTATAAAAAATATATATATTTTCTAGTAGTGGGATACAAATAGTTCAATCCACAATATTACATTTTGGTCATAATGATTATTGCGAGCAAATTATATTACTGGGATTGCCATGATGACAAAAGTAAAATTTAGAAATGTAGTTGTTTAAATCATCAGCTATAATTATAATGAACAATAGATTATAATTCTGATTATTAAAATATAATTTGCCTAAAATTTTTTTAGGCGTTGGTAAACCCCGGACCAACCTATAGTTTGGTACATAAAATATGGAACACAGGTTTGGTTTCATTTCTATTTTCAAATAGTTTAGTCGTTCTACGTTATAACTAAATATACAAATCAAATGCTTAAAATTCAACATTTTTATCAAATTCTATCGTTAAAAACAATTTTGAGACTACGAGGGGAAGCACTACGAATTGTTTTTTCCGAGAAAGGGAAACGCGTTTTACTTTTTCCACACAGTTTTTTGTTTGTATTTGAATAGTGTTCGTCAACGGCTATATATATATACGTTTTATTCATTGTCATTATTAAAAATAATTCAACCATCGTCATCAATCTTTGTCCCGGTGTATCTTATTTGACTTTACTTCACATAATTTTCATGCAATTGGGATAATCAAATTCAATTTGTTTGATGTTATTACTTTTTAGCTTAAATATGATAACGAATTGTGTTACGTTTCTGAGTTGAAAAGTATTCTAAGAGAGTACCACCATTCATACTAATAATAAATTAATAAAACATAGGAGAGAACGAGAATGATAAAAGATACCTAATAAAATGGTTCTCATAAAACAAGTTTTGCATCTAATCGCGTGTGTATTAGATACAACGGTCAGAGCAATTAATATACAGCTAGAAATACACTCACGTGCCTGAAATCACACTTGAGAATCGAAAAGTTGACGGTAGAAATTTAGGGTATGTATTCTTTGTATCGTGATGGCAGAAAAACCCAAACCTGGCGAAAAAGCTCGAAACCTAAAACATCTGGGACGTATATTTAATAATGGGACTTGGTATGGGATTAATACAAATAATTTCGCGCCGAAAGTTCACATGAAAAATTCACATTACCTAGAGATGTTCAAAAAGATCAGAATCCGAACATTCACATGAAAAATCCGAAATTCCAAACCGGAATCTTCTGAAAATTCGGATATCCGTATTTTCTGTTTCGGATTTGGATTATAATTTTTATTTAAAATTTTGATATTTCTAATACTCGAATATCTGGCATATTTTATTTAAAATATATTTATTTGGTATATAGTTATCACTTATCAAATCCTTCATTCCAATTGACTTATCGTTCCACTTTAGCCCTAAATCCCTAATTAGTAATCATGTTTCACTGTTACAGACTTCCAGAGCCTAAATCGCCTCAGCGTCTCTTAATTCCAATGCTAATTGCGATTCAATAAATCCGCCCTAGTCACGTTCTACTATAGTCGTAGACCGGAGGTGTGAATAACATAAGAAGCCCTAATCGACGATTCATTCCAAGGATGCAAACCTCAACATGTGCAAAAAAGTGAGTCTAATTTGTCATAAATTATCTAATGATAACTCAAATGATACAAAATTTGGATAAGCTCTTCAACCATGTTAATGTTAAAGTTGTATCGTTTTGAATTTTTGATATCACGAATGAAGATTAGTGAGCAACTTAGTGCAAATGTTGAACCAATTTTATCTTATTTGGAGCCCTAAATCACTTTACATTGGGTTGATTGAAATCTTTGCTATTTTGGAAATTAATTTCTTCGCAAAATTACTTGGTTGTTTTAAACATCAATTGACGAAATGTAACACCCAAAAATTAAACCGATTTAAACTTTTTAAATACAACGTGGATGCGGTCACAATTACAACATTTAACGTATCCACATGTTTTAGTTTTACAAACATGAATTTAACTACAATATTTTTTCCACAAAAGTATTTTAACAATGATAACAACAACAAGTTATCCACAACTTTTAACGACTCCAGCCGTCATGTAGATAATATAACAAGGGTAAGGACCAAGTATCGATCATCGGGACACTAGGCAGCTTCTAATACTGTACAGTTTGACAATATTTAGTCGAATGGTTAATTTTAGAAAAGGACTTTTGAAACACGAAAGCTCTTTTAAGGAAATTAGATGGACGGAAGTTGTATCAACTAAATATCTATCCTTTTGATCAACGATTAAGTGAATCTTTCACATGATTGAAATTATGAAGTAGTTCCAAAAATAGCTAGGCTCTCGCCAAAGTTATCTAGACAAGTCAACGGTCCAAAGATCCGGAATATTAACGTTGGGTACCCTAAGACCTATTACTATGAATAACCAACTACCACATTGTGTGTAGGTGTGAAGTCAAAAGGCAAATGAGGTGAGGAAATGGTACCACTACTATAGATAAAAATGAAGATCATAATATCATGATGGTGAAGAAAGGGTACAAGGGCGTGATTTCCGACTAAAATGTTGAATATGAAAGGGACCCGAGACAATCTTCGTAGATAAAGGTTTTAATGCGATGTGAAAGCGATCCAAAGATTAGAGTAAAAGAGTTATGGATGTTACATGGATCCAAAGACATATGTGGTACTGGTCAAAATTAAGGGGGAGATTGTCTGCGTTTATTATGCCCCTAAATTGGTTTGAGATTTTCTAACATCTAAAAATCCTTACAAGTTAAGTGGTTCGAAAGTGTAAAGGAGAGAGATGGTGGGCTTGGGGAACATGCTTGGGCCAAAATATTGCAAGTGTGTAGGGCCATTTCTGCTCTCTCTTAATGCTAGTGAAATCCAAACACAATCAGATCCACAAATCACCAATAGAAGTGATCATTTGTAGACCAAAGGTAGAAAATAAGATAACACAATGAATAACTCAAACATAAACTTGACGATTCTTTGATTAATTGCCAAAAAGATGATTACAAGAAGCTCATGACTTTGCTAAATACTCGAAATCCTAATCTCAGATATAAACACATAGTTGGAGGTGAAATTGGATAAAACCATAACTAAAATGAAAATGAAGAACTATTTACAAACCAAGGCTTAGTGTCGACATGTTCCCAGGTGACACTAGCCTGTAATGTGGCCATGCTCCCGGGCAACACTAGTAGTGTCGCTGGAAATGTTGTTAGCTTCAAAAACTTTGCAGAATTTTCATAAATAGTCCATGAACTTCACCATATGGTATACAATGATCTATATAGACTCAACAATCTCCCCCGAGACCGTTGCATACCAGTTTCTTCATGGCTCGGAAGGCTTCTCTTTATCTTTCTCTGACATGGCTTCAACATGCATGGCCAATGCACTAGACACCACCGTCATAAATAGAAAGGCCTCATCCCTAGTTGCATTGCCAACTCCATGATTAACTAAACTGGTTGTATAGAGCCTAGAGATTTGAAGTAGCAAACATGAAAATGACTATAGGGTCAAAGACACGAATATCAGGTTCTTCTTGGATACATATCACTGCTTCACCAGTTTGATTATTATAATGCAACTTTTCAAGATTAGAGAGCATTATTGTCAACAATAATGGTATCTTGACCCTATGGACCACTTTGCTGGCTTCACATATAAATGCACCATGCATATCCCAGTTCTTGAGTCAATCTCTTTTTTCGATCTTTTCCTTTTCGGCATTGTTGGCGAAACCTTCTAGGCATTGTTGGTGAATAAGGTTTTGAATGTTGCTATCCTGAGATAGGTTATGTGGATTGATGATGTCGAGCTTAGACACTACTATACCATGTAGGAATTGTCTAAAGATCCTGTTGCGACTAAAAGTATTGAATCTCCTCGCCACACCTCTTAAAAAAACATTTTCTTAACAGGTTCAGACTTCCATGAGATTATCTTGATTGTCTCTGGATTTTTTTTACTTTGATGTTTTGATAGATTTAAATTGGAGCGGGTTCAGTAGGTTTGAAACATCTAGCACAATATTTTGGAAATTCTCCATTAAAAGTCTTGTCGTTAGCGGTTTCATACTTAAGCGTTCTAGATTGGCCCTTTCGTATGAATCCTTCAGGCATATCATCATCATCGTCATCTTCAACATCTCCTACATCTCCAGAACCTCCTTCACCGTCATCTCCATTTGGTTTGTCACTATTACCATCTTTATCCTACTTTTCTATCTCTTCCTTTTCCTCTTCATCATCTTCTTCTATAATCTCTTCATCAGAATCACTATTAAGAAGATCTTCCCATATTTCAACATTTTTTTAGTTCAACTTCAGTCTTTAAAAGTTTCAACATTGCCCGATTATGATCCTTGACTGTCTTTATCGTCATCTTTACCTCTTTCTTTTGACCATTGATTTCTTCTTGCCGTTCACATATCACAAACTTTTTCTTTTCTAACTCATTTTCTTTATCCTGTTCTCTAGCCCTTAATGACTTTACTTTGTAACATCCTAGAAACCGACAAGTTAATGGCTCAGATTTACGAATAACCCGGACCTTTAGTATACTATGTGGCTAACAAGGACTTGCACATAAAGCTTGGTTTAGCAAAGTTAGAGGTCCCGATTAGTAATTTAGGGAACGGTTTGGATTTGAAACGCGTAAGAGGGAAACCTGGGGACCAGGATATAACACTTAAACATTTAAATACCTAGCTATGAGGGAACCCTAGGCCATTTATCCTAGGATACGTGCGAGATCAGGGACAAGAGACGCCAGAGATTTGGTTAGGCCGGCGACAGTGGTACTACAGTGCGTTCAAGCAGGAGCTTCACACATCGCCAAGGTAACATCTGATTTCGATATGTTATGTGTTTACGTTTGTGTTTTCACTTGAAACCCGAGTAGGGTTTCAGAGTTATTGATCATGAACGACGACGATAATGGATGATGAGTGGGCGGTCGACTATAGTGGTGGAACAACTGCGCAAGATGGTGATCGACGGCAACAACAATAAGGACTGACCTGGTGGCGGGGATGGCGTAGATCGGACACGACATGAGTGGTGATCCGTTAGGGGTGATTTCCACGGTGGAGCATGGCTGAGCTTGAGAAGCCATCACAGTGGTAAAGGATTACATGATTTAGTTACACAAATGGTTTTTTCTTAAACGGTGCTGCTCATACTAGTAGTTTCACAAGCGGTGTCGTATTCGATTTAGTTACACAAATGGTTTTTCCACGCTTGCTAACAACGAATTGCATGATTCCATGATTACTAACCACGAATTGGTGTGATTCCATGTTTCCAACCATGAATTGGTGTGATTCCATCTTTTTTTGGTTAATTCGTGGTTGGTAACCACGATTTCTTCAATCTTGTATTGCCAAGCACGAATTCTAGGTACTTGTTGGTTGCTAACCACGAATTCAGTTGCCAACCACGAATTCATTCACATCTTGTTTCCCAACCACGAATTCATTCACATGTTGGTTGCCAACCACGAATTCATTCAAGAATCTCACTAATTTTGGCTTTATCTCTATTGTTTTGTTTGTCACGGGTTGTAAATGACTTGATGTATCACTACTACAAAACTACAAATATATGTACTTATTTGACTTGATGTATCACTACTACAAAACTACAAATATATGTACTTATTTGTATTTTTGTTTCACATGTATTTGTTTAGTAGCTAGTAGGTTTCACCTTTTCATCAAAACCACGAATTCTTCAATAATGATATCACATTATATCATTACAAATACATTTTTATAAGTAGCATATCTTGTTTCACTTTTTATCAAATCACATTTTCAGTTTTTATCAAATCACATTTGTTTCACAATTCACACATGGAACCACAAGTGTTTCCCCGTCTCGTTGGACTGACATTATTGGCTGACAATTAACATATATGTTAGCCCTGAAATTTGCTTCTGCTTCTGCTAAATAATACATAATATCTAAACTTGCATCACTAGAAATATAGGATGTTTCAGATATCCTTTGAAACTGATAATATAATAATAATCCTAAGTTAAAAGATTCTTTTTCAACACCAAGATGATCATAAACCATACGAAGCAATTCTTCATATTGCATTCTATGGTGAATAATAAAGGAAGTCGTTCGAGTAGATTCATCTGAGGAAAGAACTCCGTTATCATACGAAAAATTACCACCATAGAATAATCTAACAAGAAACGGACGGGTTAAGGACATTATGAAAGAAAGAGTTAAAAGAGTTTGAAATATTTGAAAGAGTATGAAAGAGTTGAAAGGTTTTGAGATGGTTTTTCGTTGAAGTTTAATATATATTTTTTGAACACATCTTCTATCACATTTTTCACACACACTAATCAGAGATATTTCTTTTTAAAAATAAAGCTGACAGAGATTCTCACAAAAGTAAGATTCTCACAGAGATTCTCAAAAAGTAAGATTTTTATTCTCTAAATCTGTCAAAATATTTTTAACATGACAAATTAAAACAAAATATTTTCATATTTATATACAGATTAAAACAAAATATTTTCATATTTATATACAGATAACACAAACAATATCCGTGACAATCAAAACAAAAAGATAAAATAAAACAAAAATTACATACACAATTCGTGGTTGGTAAGTAGAATTCTTGAGTGAATTCGTGGTTAGCAACTACATTTCGTGGTTGGGAACATATGAAAAAATGAATTCGTGGTTAGGAACATGGAATTGGTGGTTGGCAAAACAATTCGTGGTTAGGAAGTGGTTGGCAACCACAATTCGTGGTTAGGAAGCCATGTTTCCAACAATTCGTGGTTAGGAAGTGGTTGGCAACCACAATTCGTGGTTAGGAAGCCATGTTTCCAACAATTCGTGGTTGGGAAGTATGTAAACACCACAATTCGTGGTTGGTAAGCATGGAAACACCATTTGTGTCACTAAATCAAAAATAACACCTATTATGAAACTACTGGTGCTAAACAGCACCATTTAAGAAAAAAATTCGTGGTAAAGCGAAGCCGGCGACGGAACTGATGTGGCGGTAGTGAGTAGTGGCGTGCTACTGCAGCGTGAGGCGGAGACGACCGGGAGGCTTGGCTACGGTGATGGTGGCTCGGCAATGGTGCTGACCGGTTAGCGGTACTCGGTGAAGGAGACGGAAGCTGTTAGGGCTTGGCATAACGAAGAAGACGACGATAACAAGGAGCACAGTGGTGCAAGGTGGAGGCGGACGACGCTGAGAAGCCGGCTAGGGTTTTTCCTTTTGTGCATCACGTACATGTTCGTGGGATTATGGGTTGCATGGACACGTGCATGCATGAAAGTGTAGTAGTTTGAGTATTCAAGCCCTAAGCGGATCTTGGACGATCCGGTTCGTGTGAACTTGTTAACTAGGGTTTTGCCAAGGACGAAGAGACGAACGTGGGAGATTGAACTTTGGGATTTAATTATTGATACATGTTGTCAACGTATCTTTAGAACGTGTCTGGTCATTTTATCATACATTTGACAGGTTCGGGGTTTGAGCAAGTAATCGGGGCGCTAAGCTAGGATTTTGACTTGGTTAAACCGGTGAGTTTCTAATTCCCCTCTTTAACTTTTTTTAATATTTTTGGGGCTATCTTACATGTCTATGAGTCAGATTTTAATCCGATGTGTTTATGAAATTAGATGAGTATTAAGGGTTCGTATGGTCTATGGTGTGTCCATGGGAATGCGCTAGCTAGAGATACGAGTTATTAAAGTGTGACGTGTTAAGGGTTCACTACAAACAAAAATCCATTCGGTGGCATTCAAAAAGTTTCACAAAAAACCAAAAACGTGCCACTAAAGACCCTTGTAGGAATGAGCGACACACAAAAAAATGTCACTAGAAGCGCTAACACTAAAGCCATTTAGTGACACTTTTTTGTCTGCCACTACAAAATTTTAGGCTTTTAGTGGCACAATATTTTTTGCCACTATATTATAAAAAGGCTTTTGTGGCACAAATTTTATGTCGGTAAAAACTATTTCTACTTAAATATCCATAGTACATTAGTGGCACATAATATTTGCCACAATAACTATTTTCATCGTTTATATACATATATAATATAATATATATATATATACACACATAAACATATACATATATAAATAATGAATATGTATATATATATATATATATATATATATATATATATATTTAATAAGTAACTTAAAAACACAAGTAAAACAAATGAAAAATGTATTTCGTTAAAGATAAACATGAACAACCAAGATCTAACTCAATACTATTCGAATACCATAATAACCAAGTCAACAATATCTATTTCCTAAGAGTGCTAGTTTAGATCTAATAATAGACCATTATAAGAAGTCATTTCAATCATCAACGTTGATCGGGGAGAGTCGGGCCTTAAGCTAAATGCTTATGATTTCATGTGGGATATATGTATTGTTCTAGTGTTATGTGTGAGGTGCAGGTGTAGTTAACAAGTCAGATAAGTGTAATGTAATATTATATGTTATTATTTGTGTTACGTGTTTTGTGTAGTTGTCTTTGTGGCACGGTAGGTGATGTGTTTGATAGTCTTCTTTATGACATGACAAACGGGATTGTGAAGGACGAAGATCTTCGAAAAGTCACCAATGGTGACATTTATTTAACAAGTCACCAACAAGGGTAACCCTGACGAGGTATGTGTTTGTGTGCGAATATATATGTGTTAAATTGCATACAAGTGTTAAATTTTATTTATTGTGCGTGAGATATTATTATCCTAATATGTAGTTAATGTTAATGAACATTGTGTCAGGATTGTGACGTGACGTGTATAACTGTCATGTCAGTTAATTCGTGTAAGCCTTGGTTAAGGCTGAGTAGACAAATGTCTAGAGATTTGTTGTGATAAGAAAGTGATGAGTGTGTTATTGTATAACTGTCGTGTCAGTTAATTCGTGTGTTTGTTTGGTGTTTATAATGTTTAATTATATGTTTTTATATGTGGTTTAGCATGGAACACGTTTACTGTGAGTGTGTTATTGTTTATAGGTGTTTGGATGCTAAGTACGTGTTTTGGAAGCATTTAGGGGGAAGTAGAAGGAATGGACTTGAAACTATGCAATGATGGAGGCTTATTAGGAAGTTCTACAATGCAAAACTTGACAGAAGCATATCGTGAGCTAGAAATTGAATCACGGGGGCCATAATATATCGATTTGGGTGTTTTGACGAGTCGGATATAAAAATTTGGTTAGGAGCGTAGCTTACACTCTAGAGCATTTTTCGATTAGCGTTTAAGGAGCGTAGTAGGAGGGGGTGAGCGTAGCTTACGCCCCTATCGGCGTAGCTTACGCTCCCTATAGAGAAAAACGGTATTTTTGAGGGTTTTGACTATATGTACAAATCCAAAACCCTAAAGCCGTCATCATTTATTCCCTGGAGCTTTTTAGATGGTTTTTGGGCGATCTTGGGTGTTTAGAAGTTTTCTAATTCATTATTTGATGTTTTGTAACTCCAGATTAAGTTTTAAAGGTACAATAATGTTTATGCGTAGCTAAATCACTCGTGGTTGTTCCCGAGTGTAGGATTGCTTGTATTTTATGATTTTTCTGGGTTTAAACTTTGTTGGATTAGTTTGTGATTCTATCGTATGATTAATTGCATGCTTTCGTTTTTCCTCTATTGAATAAACAATTTGGTTCTTGGGATTTTGTGCATTCATCAGTTACTTGGTTTTCTAATCATGAACCATTGAAGTCATTAGGTCTTATGTTCTAAAATTAGTAGTTAAGTAGCTAGTTATTCAACATGTGTCAATTATTCGGTTTTATATCGTTAATCAACACGGTCAAATACTCCGGCTTTTATATATTTATCAATAATTGGTGTTTTACAATCCATGTCTATGTGGAGTTCAACAAGTTTCTATCCGGTTTTATCATTAACATGTGTAGTCTGAACCCAGGAGTGATCCCTTTTCTCATCATGATCAATTTTAATTCAATTAAAGTTTGTTGCTTTAGCAATCGTTTTCTAAATTAATAATCAAAGTCTAGTAGTTTTTCCATTTTTCTTAAGTAATAGTTAAATATCATTCTCCATGAACTCCTTGTGGGTTCAACAACCTTACTTTTCGTACTATAGTCTAAAGTAGCTAAGGAACAATTTTTAATTATACGTGTTTTTGATTGACCTTGACACCGCGATCAACAAGTTAGAGTTTTTTATGTGTGGTAGGTTAGGAGTTAATAGTAAGTAAGTCCGATCCATGCCAACTTACAGGGTTACTATTGTGGGTTAAGTCTGGGGTGGTGAAACCTTAGGGGATAATGTAAGATAACATAAGTTATCTATGTGTTTTGAAACAACCAACTTATTTTATAAAAGAAAAAAATATTCGGGGTTGACATAAATAACTTTATGACGAGATGACTTTTAATTAAATTAAATTATTAGAACTCACTTAACGTAGCTGACTTTGCGTGTACGTTAGATTATTTTGCAGGTTAGCTTTGTGGTTGACGTATCTTGGCTTAGGCGCGGTGCTACTCGGATTGGTGTGCAGGTATTCGTGAGGTAAGTGTGATAACGTAAATATTAACGTTTTTTAGAAAGACTTTCATTGTAGTTTAATTAATAAATGATTCATTTTAAAGTGAATAACCCGTTATAAGAACCAACTGTAGGATGCATGGGTATGGATCTTACAAGTTGGTATCAGAGCCGTGGTTTAAGATAAAATCAGTGTTTTTACTAAAATAAAATACTTTAATATAAACTGAAAATGGTACGAAGGTGAAACGAATACCACCACGAGTAACAGCGAGCCAAGAGGTACGTCCTTTGAGTTATACATTAGTTGTTAGAGTATTAATTGTGTGGTGTAACACTACGTGAAATTGTGTGGTATGATTAATTGAACTTATGTTTTGTGTGTAAGCAATGAGGAGTAGCATTAATTGCGTTATGTGAAATAGTTTGGTGTGTTAGCTTGGTTAGTGATTTTGTGTCACCTTGTATGGTGTGCATTCATGACGAATATGATGATTTGTTAGATTATTGTTGGGTGTTGTATGAGTTGTGCAGGATGCATGTGCATCTGGTGCGTGTGAAAGGTAGAAAACTAGTGTGGATGCGATGGGAAAGATTTATAATCAGAGCAGTAATGTGGGCCACCAAATCGCATTTGATCACCGTGATTTGGCAGTCTATGATTACTGTCATATTCTGAATTTGTACCCATAATAAGCACTCTAACATTCTATCTTGAGTAGGATTAGGTGGCTAAAATAAAGCGTACGAGATCAGGCAAGCGTGGAACTCTTACTAAGAGGAATATAGGAGTGGCTCGGTGATGATGAGTGGCTCAAGGGTGGGGAACAAAGTTTGTCTTTGTTTTCTTCTTTCTTCTTCTCTCCTCCCACTCTCCCTGGCGCTTTGCATAAACCCCTCGCCAATTCTTTCACCACCTTCTTTTTCCGCTTTCTTTCTTTTATCACTCTCTTCGTCTAAATACTACGCCGACGAATATATATATATCTTAGTGGTACTTGAGGCTTTCATTGAGGTGATTTTATATCATGGCTTGTTTTAGTACTTTGCATATGCCTATAAATATTTTGTAGATGTGGCAACTTCAATTTATTTTCTAGCGGGTCAAACGGTTAAAAAATAAATAAAAGTAGTCTAAAATTAATAGCAGATTGGTTGAAAGTCGCATAAGTTTAAAATTTCATGTAAATAACTGTATTCAGATTATTATATTATAATCATAATAATATAAAATTTTAGTCATATTTTACATATTAAGCTATAACTAATAAATAAGTAACTCGTCATAACATTTTTTTTCATGTTTAATTTACCTCAACTATTTAATATTTTCTTTATTAGTATTTACTTTACTAATATTTTATTTATTTAATATTTTCTTTCTATTTATTTTTTATTATTATTAATTATTTAATATTTATTTTATTCAATCCGTGTATTATACGAGTTTTCTAACATATTAATATAATATAGTAGTTTCGCTTATTAATTGAATCATGTTTTATATATTTACTTTTTACGTTCTCTTTCGCATCTTTGTGTTAGGTAAAACAAATAGGGGCTTTTTTCCTATTTGTTAAAGTATGAATTTTAGGGCAAGTTAGCATATAGAACATTAGTATTTTAAAAAGATGATGTATTTTAAAAAGATGATTTTCTTGGAACTTTTTACATTAATTGATCATCTATATTGTATAATAAATAAAAAGGTTTTTTTTATGTCACGTGTCACTTTTTTATTCATTCTCGTCTCTCTTTTATTAAATACATATCTATCTTTTAATCGTAATATATTTTTAAAGAAAAAAAATACTAATTAAGTAATTATACTAATAAAACATATTTATTTTAAATTATCCATTATTATAGGTTTTTTAAAATCAAATAGTAAATGAAAGTCAAATTACATTAAATAGTAATTAAAGTATTTTTAAAACCGAATTATATAATAATTTTTACCTATTTTGAATTTTGTTTGCTATCATTAGTATATGTAATACATTTTTAAAATTATAAAAAATATATATAAAATATAAGAATTTTATGTATTGATATTTTTCATCACGTGTGTATTACACGGGTTCTAAACTAGTTTATTATAAAATGTTGTTTAAGAAATTAATGGAGGCCTTATAAAACAATAAAAACATTAGTAAATCATTTGAAGTTCTAGATGTGTGATCATGTCATGGCATAAATGTATCCTAATCGTTGATTTTAACGAACCAGTCTAAAAGAATTTGTAAAGTTAGTCAAAGTTAAGTGGATTTTATTATTATTATTATTATTATTATTATTATTATTATCTCGCTCTATTTAGCTAGTTATTCAAGTTAAAAAATGTTACTAAAATCACTGCAATTTAAAAATTGATTAGGCATCCACAAACAGCCAACATGAATTCGATCAATGGAAGGATTAAATGCCTTTAAAACTATTTTCAAGGTTAAATATTTCATTTACAGTTTTAAAAGTTATTTGCTTTTAAAGATTTGTAAAATCCAAATCAAATAGAATGAAATATAAAAGACGTTATAATTTAGTAGATTTTTAAAATCAACCATCATCAATGAGTCTTTATCCGTGCTTTTGTCATTTGACTTTTCTGCATCATAAAATTATATGTATTTCATTCAAAAGAAATATTTATGGATATTGTCACATCATATGAGCGTATGAGTCTTATAAACCTTATCATTTGATAAAAAATGATCATTTGAACGGTATGACTTCAGTGATCATAGCCATTTGAATCTCAGTCAATAACATCCTATGTGTAATATGATTTACTACCATCTCATACGGGTCGTATGATTTGGCGTACACCATTTTCGCATTTAAATAGAGGACGTATGACCTCTCATGTCTATATAGTATGGTGTGTAAATAGTTGTTCGCAAAAAAACAATCTTACCATCCATTTTTGTATATCTTATCGGCCATATGACTTCTGATGTATGTATAGTGTGTAAACAGATTTTCATTATACGAGGGTGAGGCCTAATATTTTCTAACTAATTGAAGTGATAGTTAATTAGAAACATTGTTGTAAAGTCAAAACCTTAACCAAACATCTATTATTTGAAAATGAAAGTTTGTTAATATGAAATTTTAAAATAGTCGTCAAAATAATAGTCTCTCTACGTACTATAATAGTATTTTTTTTTTTTTTATCAATAAATATGTCCGTCACCAATTTCATATTGTGCTAAATAAAGACTTCCATGTAAATATGAAACGTCCGAAGAAAAGTAGTTCTTCACTGAAGAACGAGTGAGGATATATACATGATAAGATGGAAAGAAAGTTGAGGAAGAGAATATAAAAATGGCAGGGACGAAAGATTTAGACAAGATGCGATAGTTGTCTAATTTTTATATGGTGGGGAGGATTGTAACACTCCGGTCAACATGGTTGTTAATAGTGGGTGTATCGGGCCATACGACCCATTCACGATATGGGCTGTAATGGTCCCAATATAGGTCGTATCAATGCCAACTCAACAAAAACTGTTTTAGACACGTTTTAAGTTCATATAACACCTCTTGAACCTAGGTTTAACACTTGTAAGCACCCAATAATTCATGTATGTTGATAAGAACCTCGGCTAACTCAAAATCAATCTCAAATTCCTCTCTAACCCCATTGGAGAAGATAATCAAGTGGCTAGGTTCTAATCACAAGTTCTTATGGATTTCTAAACGTGTTTATCATAAATTTAAAGTTTAATTTTGCTTGACACTTCTAACCAGAAGAGATCTTCAACATCGGAACGCTTATTAATCAAGCTAGTAAGTATACTCACTCATAACTTGGATTTAGTTTGATTAGGGAGAAGATGAGGTTGAATTTGAAAATCTCTTTGGATTTGGGTGTTAGTTAAAGAAAAGAAAGAGTATTCGAAAGTTAACTCCAACATAGTAAACCTTCGCAAGCCTAGTAAACACCTCCCTTCTTTGATGTGAACATCAATAAGAAAGAATTATGTTTGAAAGGGAATACGGGTCGTATTGTAGAACACAATACGGTCTAGAAATCCAGTACGGTATAGGGTAAAGCAGGGTTTATAAATACGAGCCAAGGAAAACTAATACATATCGTAATAGTTTCCTTGATATGGGTCGTATGAGATAAGAAAAACGGGTTGTATTATTGGGCTTTGATACAAGAGGTATCCAACCAATACGGGTCGTTTTATACTTCAATAGAGTTTTGTTTTTGGAGTTAATGGATGCGTTTGACAAGCTAGTGTCAGTAGTAAAGAACGAATAAGGTGATTTCTAAGATTTTTACCATGTTTAATGTTTTGGGCTAAAATGTTTGTTTAAAGTTTGTTAATACAAAGTTTTGCCAATAATCATTTATTTGTGTAAACACATGGTGATTTTATGTGAAAATGATTTTTATGGTAAAAGGAATGGTTTGGCACTTGAATCTGAAGTAGGGACACTTTAAGCATATTAATTATGTAAGGACATATTATTAAATGCCTAATACCATACTTTTTTAAACAACTATTTGGAAAGTTGAGGTGACTTGTTTACCTTAGATGCACTAGGAATGGTACCCCGTCAGAGTACTACCCTGATCAAATATTTATTAGGAAAGTTTTGGCCCGTATGGTCATGCCTAATTAAAACGAGTCGATCATTTAGATGTGTCTGAAATGGTATCTCGATAGAGGAGTGCGTCAGGGCTTTTGACAAATTTACTTTTGCCATAGGGATAACTCTGATGTAATTGCATAAATCAAGAACATATTTGTAGTTAATGTTTATCAATTAGAACTTCCGTTGTGATAATGAATGTCTATGTGCTTTTAGTTTTGTTTGTAATTTCAACTTACGTCCTGCCATGGGTGCCCGAACTGGGGGTGAGAATGAGTTTGGAATACCATCTCCTTGTACATAAATATCTTGAGTAGCTTATGCTTCTACTAAAACATTGTATCATGCACACACTAAACATGTGGTGATTTACTTCACCTCTTAAGGGAAGAAGTACCTTGCAAGGTGCTTGAAGTTAGTTCATGTTAATGAATGTCCAACTTGCTGATGTTATTTCCAAATCTCTTCCTACCCCTTGATCTATCTTTATGTTCCAAACACATTTCCTTAAATGCCCATTCGGCTTTAGGCTATTGTATCATTTATATTAAATGTTTCATTTTTGTATGGACATATTACAAACTGATCGAAACGAAATTAACACATATTCGCCAAACATCTATATTTATGACAACACAATAACTTGAACAAATTACAAACGCAAGACCAAAAAACAATACCAAAAAAATGAAACTCAAAAAGACAAAATATTATCCTTTAAATAACCTATCATATTTCAGCTTGTCAAACAATTTGAAAGGCGTTCTTTTATTATAATTTGAGATGAGTTTAATTCGTTCTTCTGCAATTGGTCCTTATTTGACCACTTGATCCTGTTAAAGGGCTAATGTTGCTCATCTTCAGCATTGCACTTGCAAAGTCACGAAAGAAAGTAGCCGAATTGGAACTATAGGTCCTTACTTGTGTGTCAGCCGAACCTCCATTGAATAACTCTTGGTCTGAATGGAATAATCCCCTTTGGTTAATCAAGTCACCATAGTATATGTTATCGAAAGTGGTAGCCGAAGAATCAAGTGGTGAGAGATTGTTGTCACCACCACTCGAAGGACAATTTGGTCTCAATGACGCTGCAAATGATGCATTTATGTTGTTGTCATTGTAGAGACGATTGCGGAACGTTGTGCACCTTGCTTGTCCAATTGTATGACCCCCTACATAGAAACACACAGTAATGAATGTCATGGGACATCTTATCATGAACTTGTTGACCAAAATTGATTAGTTAAAGTAACCCACCTGAGAGAGCTATCATTTCATTAGCAGTAAAACCTTGGTTTGAAAAGGATGAGATGAGACTACTAAGACTTGAAGCTGGTGACGGAAGATTCGAATTCGCACCACTTAAGCTTGCTGTTGTTGAGTCCCGTCTACCAAATAACACGTTCCAACCTGGCCCACGAAGCTAGAAAGATAAAGAAACAAGTTATTAAGTAACAACATTCGCATCAAGTTTTTTATCTTGATCTCTATATTTTAACTAAAACTATCATTCCATAAAAATTTTGTTCATTTTATAAAAATCACTCATTCCTTATCCTTTTAAGTTTTTAAGATTTTAGTGTTCATTTCCTTGTAATTTTAAGAATAAAGATAAGGTTTAAAAAACCTGATATATTACCCTTTTAACTTAAATCTTATTTTTTTTACCTTATAATTTAATGATACATTATATATATATATATACCAATTCTGATGTGGATGCGAGTAATAGTTATTTCACTTACAGCGACAACAGAATCTCTAGCAGCAGCAGCTAATATATCAGCACACGAAACAACACCAGGACACTGGCTCTCTAATTGGGTTTTAATATTATCAATGACGTCGAATCCTCTAATAGAATTCCTATTTGGACCGGCTGTTTTTTCTCCGGTAAAATTTGCAGTGTCGTCCAATAACACAGATGCATCACATCCCTACATATTCACACAAACAAAAGAAAATGTTTCTTATCTCCAATTAATTAAAACTCATATTTTAAAAAAAATGAAACAAGAAAAAATTCTTTCATCACATATATAATTAATCAAGCATTGTGTATTTAAAATCTTAAAAAATCTATAACGACATTATATGAAATTCAATCATTGAAGCACCACATATCAAAGTCAACATGTAAACACCGTGAGAGAAGACAATAATGTATTCAAAGTCGAATACAAATCGAACTAAAATATGATAGGCTTTCAGCCATTAGTTGGCAACCAAAGTAATAACGGGATATTATATTAGTGCACCATCAATGTCAAATACATATGTCAAATACAACCAAAGTAATAACGGGATATTATCTTAGTTGGTCGTTCAAAACTATACACAAAGATACTTATAGTGACCGACCAAACATATTCTACCATATAAATATGCACAAGAATTATCCTCTTCTTTAAATAATGTATCCATTTATAAACTAAGATAAAAATAGAGATTAATTTGTAACATTTTTTTTTTGAAAGAAGCTTCAAAGTCGATTGTAATAAATTTATAGGAAATCATCACAGAATAGTACATTTTAAAAGTGTTCTAATTATGTTAATATTTTACAAAGTTACACCTAAATTTATCTATATACTATTAGGAAACAAATTAACATTTTTGTGATTATATGCTATTATAAATGTAAAAAAAAATCTACTAATACAAGTGCGAAAACTACTATGAAATTTTATATTTATGGACCCTTATGTTTTATTAGTTTAAAAGACTAAACAAGTTAAAATCTGTATGCTTTTTTCAAAAGTGTGTAGATTGTTTTTCAAAAGTGCGTAGATTGTAAGAATACTATAAGTATACACCGACTCGACTCTAAATAAAAGCATAAATATGTCAGTCGAAAGGAAAGAGTGGTGTTGAAAAGTTGAGACTTGCATTAACAAAACAGTCATGGAAATGAAGGCGAAGCAACGAGGCTCCCATACGAGCTTCATTTGACACGGCATTATTCACAGCTCTTGTTATAATAGAACGGAAATTTGGGCACGTTCTAGCATAAAAACTGGCAGATAGTTGTCCAGAACTAGTTCCAAACAGAAACAATAAACATAATGTAAAAGTTGAAAGCTTAGACAGAGAAGAAAAGGTTGATAAAGCCATGGGGATGCAATATCAACAAGTGATAGATGCTTTAAGAAGAAGTGTTAGTTGTGATGGATGAAGGGTTATGCATCATCTATATATAGGGATTTTTTTAGAGGGGTGAGGGGGTGTTTTGTAAAATATGAAGTCAATGGTGAGATTGCATAAACAATATCCAAATATTAAACAGTCACCTACTCCTTCATTACATGATCCGTATTTGATGGTTGGCTTCTTTGCAATTTCCCAAGTTTGGTAACAGTAAGATATATATAACTTCATATATTGGTATTACAAGAAATTGTGTTCGTGCTTGATAAAATTAATAGACCCTCCCCCTTGCGGGGGTCTTGCCTTTACGGAAGTTACAAGCAATCGCGGGTGATAACTAGGCATTGCGGGACTCCAAGCGGTGCAACCGTGCTCGCAATTACTCCGCCACCTTCTCTGTCGACTATTTACATGAGCACCTAGACCTATTTTTATTATCGTTAAACTAGTTGGTGATAGAATTATGACACGATTATGCCCGACTAGTATTTTAAATAATGTATAAAAGACGGGTTTTCAACGTAAAAGACGACGGTTAAAAACTATAAAGTACAAAAGCCTAAATGTTATTATAGTTTTAATGGTTATTATTAATCATTATTTTCTATAAATACATTAAATATAACTTTTATTTAGTTAATAATAACATATATAATAATAATAAGTTTGATGCATTTTAAATAAACATAAAATGAAGTGTCGGTTGCAAATGGCAACTGACAAAATCACCCCCTAAACTTTGTGTAATATTAAAAATAACCTCTTAAATTTGTAAAATAATATTGACTCTCTCAAGTTTTAAAGTTTCAAGTTTACCCCCGTATTATTTTATTATTTGATTTTTCCATAATAATTTATGTTTGTTTGTTTAGTTTTTTTTCTTGACGTCCCGCTATAAATTTTGTAAAAACGGAGCCGTGTTCAGAATAAATTATTTTTAGCTATCTTGAGTTATATCGACTGACGGTGACAGGTAAGTACCATGAAGAAGAGACCGACAGTGACTGAAAAACATCATCACCGTTATCTAACTGTTTTTTATCTATATTTTGATCCCTACAGCTGAGTCGCTATAACTTTATACGTTTATTTTATGTATTTAACTATGTTTCTTTTTGTGCTTAGCTACGTTAATGTTACCGCTCAACCGTTTAAGGTCCGCCTCCCGTCGCGGAGCACGAGGCAAAATTTGTTTAATCACGTTTTTTTTTGTGTGTAGCCACGTTAATGTCACCGTGTCAACCGTTTAAGGTCCATTTCCCGCCGCGGAGTGCGGGACAACATTTATTTAATTACGTTTTTTTTGTGTAGCCACGTTAATGTCACTGTGTCAACCTTTTAAGGTCCGTTTCCCGCCGCGGAGTGCGGGGCAACATTTATTTAATCACGTTTCTTTTTGTGTGTAGCCACATTAATGTCACCGTATCAACCGTTTAAGGTCCGTTTCCCGTCGCGGAGTGCAGGACAACATTTATTTAATCACGTTTCTTTTTGTGTGTAGCCACGTTAATTCACCGTATCAACCATTTAAGGTCTGTTTACCGCCACAGAGCGCATGACAAAATTTCTAGTTATTATTAAATACAACAGAAAAATGGACATGCAATGTTAAATTGGATGGAGGATTTTATAAATCATTTTTATAAAATAAACATACATCAATATAATTTATATATTAATTTTTTAAAAATTAATATATATATATATATAGGGGAGGGTTCCAGAGAAAACCACAAGTTAGGCAAAAACCGAGAAAACCACTAAAAAACCAATTTTTGCCCAATTATATAATAATATCAATGAAATATTAAACATTTTTACACTTAGTGTTACGTATACGTAAAAATAAAACAAAAAAATTACTGTTACATATACGTAAATAAAAAAATTGTTTTTGGATACGTATACGTAAATAAAAAAATTGTCTGAAATGATGTGGTTTTCTCGGTTTTCGTCTAACTTTGTGGTTTTCTCTTGAACCCTCCCCTGTATATATACATACGATTAGGTTAAGGTAAAAAGGATTCTAATTATAAGAAGGGTGAGAAGGATTTAGAGCCATTAGATCAAATTGTAGAAAAGATTTAATGGTTGAGATTAAATTATAAGAGAAAAAGTTTTTGGAAGGGTATTTTAGTCTTGGCCATTTATGTTGAATTTTTATCAAGTTTCCCCCTCATTTTTAAACGTTCATAACTTTTACATACGACATTATTTTTTCAAAAAAATTACACCATAAAAACAAGAGTTTTTTAATCTTTAAAACGAGTATAGTGTCGTTATAAACAAAAAAGAAAATAAAATTACTTTTTCTAGCTCATTGTGTAATACAAGTTTATCGTGTAATACAAGTTTATCGTGTAATATAAGTTCATTTTGTATTACAAGTTCATTGTGTAATACAAGTTCAATGTGTAATACAAGTTCATTGTGTTATATGTATTTATCGTTGTGTTTTACGTTTTCAGCTCATTGTGTAATTAGTCAGGTCATTGTGTAATACAAGTTCATCGTGTAATACATGTTCATCGTGTAATACAGGTTCAATGTGTAATACAAGTTCATTGTGTTATATGTATTTATCATTGTGTTTTATGTTTTTTAGCTCATTGTGTAATTAGTCAGGTCATTGTGTATAACAAGTTTATCGTGTAATACAAGTTCATTGTGTATTACAAGTTCATAGTGTAATACCACGTCTGGTCATTGTGTAATATCTGGTCATTGTGTAATACAAGTTCACTGTGTAATAAGTTCATTGTGTAATACATGTTCACTATGTAATACAAGTTCAATGTGTAATACAAGTTCATTGTGTTATATGTATTTATCATTGTGTTTTACGTTTTTTAGCTCATCGTGTAATTAGTCAGGTCATTGTGTAATACAAGTTCATTGTGTAATTAATCAAGTCATTGTGTAATACAAGTTCATTGTGTAATTAGTCAGGTCATTAAGTAATACAAGTTTATTGTGTCAAAAATATTTTTCATCATTGTGTTATTTGTTTTCATCATTGTGTAATTCGCTCAAATATGTCAGGTCATTGTGTAATATGCTCATTGTGTAATATCAGTTCATTATGTAATATCAAGTCTATTGTGTAATATCAGACCTTGTATTACACATTAACCAGGTGTATTACACATTGACCTGGTATATTACACATTGACCATTATGCCCTCCCTTTAAAAACAATAAAATGACACATGTCAAGATTAGAATACTTCTTACCCTTCTTATTTTTAAAACTCTTTTTACTATAATCTTACCCTATATATATATATATATTTATAAATAAATGGTTGAGACAACTAGAGAGGCGTTTGAAAAAATAAAATAATATAATAATTATTTATGATTTTTTAATTACACCCATTTATAATAAATATATATTATATATTTATTAATCATGAGAAACGACTTAAAACGAAAACGCGATGTTGACAACTAAAAGACTAAGATATAATATTTATTAAAGGAATTTTAATAAATATAACTACTTTAACGACAAGTTGCATAAAAAACGGCGGTCTAATCGAACCCTTGTAAATTATTACAAGGCAAGGGTCAAGACTTCGGGGTATTGGTCGTGAGACCAACCCACACTTTAACAACTACTTAGACCTTAAAGTTTCTTCATTAATTTAAGGCACGACTAGATCGGGACATATTTGGACGTGCTACATACATCATCACTTACCACCCTTTTAGCTACGGTAAGTCTTCACAGCCCCACTTTTACTTGTTTTAAATTGATTATAATCCAACGGGGGAGAAAACTAGCTCAAGTTGAAACTGGACACAAGTACCTACATTGTTACATGAGTCAACTCGTTTAACGCATCAAAATCCCCTCTTATTTTGTAAATGTTAGTTATGATACGAACGTGGATATTGTGAATAAATGTATTTGGGTTGACACCCCCACCCGTGGTTAGTCGCTCTAACCTTGATTGGTCTAAGACCTCAACCCGGACATCCTATAGTTGGTTCTCATAACGGGTCATTCACATTTAAAACGAATTTATTATTAACTCAATTACAGCGAAAGTCTTTCTAAATTCATATATTGCTAATTAATGATATTAAATTACCTTAGGAAAACATGCACACCAGTCTGAGTACATCGTTCCCAAGCCAAGATACGTCAACGCTACGCCTACCTGCAAAACAATTTAACGTACACACAAAGTCAGCTACGCTGAGTGAGTTCTAATAGTTTAATTTGAACGAAAACCATCACGTCGTATTCATTAGTTTAACCACTTCGGACCCTCCGGTCCTTACAAAATAGTTTTATGATTTATTAACGAATAGTTAGCCCCCTGTCATCCCACGACATCCCATAACCGTTCATCAATCGGGACTCAGCCCTCACTACTACTACTAATAATAATATTAACATCGCCATCTCGTTGACATAGACTCGACATACTATACTATCTACTCATACCCAAACATAAGTACTAACTCGACACCGGATTAACACAACTTACCCTAGACATTAACACACCCGGCCTTAACCAAGGCTCTCACAATTAACTGACACGACAGTTATAAACGTCACGTCACAAATCCTGACTCAAGGGTCAGTCTAACTCTACACACTGCAATAATAACCTCTACACGTCACACTAACATTACCACATTAATATCACCACACGAATAATCAATATAACTCAACGTTTACATGCAATTCTACACATACATAAATACCCATGTAAACACTTACCTCGTCATTGTACCCTCATCAGGGTGTTCAACACACCCCGAGCTAATCATTAACCTGCTAAATAAATGTCACCGTTGGTGACTTCCCGAAGGACCTCATCCTTCACAATCCCATTTGTTGTGCCATAATGACACGATGCAAGCATACCACGACGAACACATAACACAAACAACATACTAGCAATTACATGACTCATTATCTATACTTGCACCTCACGCGTAACCCTAGAACAACATATTTCACACACAACATATCATAAGCATTTAACACGACACGCCTTAATAACCCATACTCGTAATTCACACATTTCCATGATCCCACCATAGACCCTACGATCACTTATCAATTATTTTATATTCAAAACTCACCGGGTTAGAACCCAAAATCCTTAACATATTCAATAGAGTAAACTTATTTCATAAGTGTGTTCGGTAGCCCCAAAACGTTAAAAACATTAAAAGAGGGGATTAGAAACTCACAGGTTATGATGAACCTCAGTCCTAGCCTGAGAACTCGTCCGTCCACGCTCAAATCACAAACCTGTCAAGCGCGTGATCACAAGATCAGAACACGTTCTAAGCACACGTCGTATATCATATGTCACAACCCCGGGCTACCCCTGCCCGGGCGTCGCGAGACAACGCTGGTATCTGAATGCGGTCCCATATATTTGGGCAGCGGAAGTCTTTGTTTTTACTTGATGCCTTTTTGTAATGAAATGTAATGTAAATAACCTCAAGGGTTAATTCTATACATTTGTCAAAACTTGGGATCCACGTCCCTTTTCATTTCATGATAATAGACATTCAAAAGTCTATTATATAATGTACATCTGCTGAATTAATTTACATAATACAAGCCATTTAAAATGTCTAGGATCTATGTCCGTTCCAACATTTGGTCTTGTATTAGTCTGCCACAGGGATTTAAATATGCCTAAAGATCTTGTCTTTACTGCACCACCCTGAATTTAATGATTTCTTTCACTACCTGTGAAAAACGTTTTGAAAATGAACATCAGCATAAAGCCGGTGAATCACATTTAACTGACACGAAAATGATTTCTAACATAAACCAAATTAAAGCCTTTAAGCACGTTTTCTTTGACGATAAATCTACACATTCAGCAGTCTTTTTCACCTGAAGTATATACCACCTACATACACCGGGTCTCTGCCATGGGATCAACTGGCTGAGCTCTATGTCTCAGTCTGATAGCCTATTCCCAGGGTCGTGATGCTAAGAACCTTGTTCTTAGTCTTACATGATCTGCTAAGGAACCATATCCTCAGTCTTATGATATCCCCTTACATGATCTGTACCCAGCCACGGAAGGGGATTTCACCCTCCTCATGTATACCATTTGATCAAATATACGTATGCTTATGGCCTGAATGCTATCACGTAGATTACCCTTATGATTAAAGCATTTAATTTGTTTCATGCCGTTTTCGTAAATAAAATGGTTTTCTTGTTTGAAAAGCGTTAAATGTGTTCACCTTGATTTTGATGGCTGGTAGGGTTGTAGGCTTCGAAATTTGAGCAGAACCTCGACACGTTTCTTCCTAGGGAAGACACGATTAACGAGAATATATATGAGAGAATATATATATATAATTGCGGTTATATATATATGAATAGTTTTAACGATACCTACTTTGCGGGATTTGGACAGAACTACGGCTTGAGTTGGGTGTCGTAGGATTCTTGAACAGCGCTTCGGGACGTTGTGGAGTTTTGAGAGATCGGGTTTGTGTGAAACGAATGTTTGGAAACTGTACAGAATTTCAATCCCGTTGAAGGCTTTTTATAGGCTGATTTTCCAGTCCCTCGCGTACCGCGAGGCCGGCCAAGGAAATCCCTCGCGTACCGCGAGAGGATGAGGTGTCACGAACGGTGCTGAGTCAGCATGACACGTGGCGGCTGGTGGCAAGGGTGAATGACACGTGTTTTCTGGCCCTGACGCGTGTACTATTCCCTCGCGTACCGCGAGGCTTGGTTGGGAATCTTCTCGCGTACCGCGAGAAGGTGTAAATCTGGCGTATAAGCAGTCCCCTCGCGTACCGCGAGGTTTTGTCAAAATCTCCCTCGCGTACCGCGAGGGAGTGAAATTTTGAATTTTTCTTTTCTTTTTATTTTTGGGTGTTACATCCTCCCCTCCTTTAGAATAATCTCGTCCTCGAGATTCATTGAAAGAGATGTGGATACTTTTTGCGCATTTCTAACTCAAGTTCCCAAGTATATTCTGGGCCACGCCTGGAGTCCCATCTTATTTTGACTAACGCCAATTGCTTTCGTTTAAGCTTTTTGATTTGTCGGTCTTCAATTTGTAACGGGCGTTCGATGAATTTGAGCTTTTCATTTGCTTCCACATCTTGTAAAGGCATAAGCAAGGATTCATCAGCTAAACACTTACGTAGGTTTGATACATGGAATACATCGTGTACCCCACCCATCTCTACTGGTAGTTCAAGCTGATAGGCAACAGATCCGATTCGTTTAATGATTTTGAAAGGTCCAACAAAACGTGGACTTAACTTTCCTTTCTTTCCGAAACGAATAACACCTTTCCAAGGTGAAACTTTTAATAACACCTTGTCACCGAATTGGAATTCTAACGGCTTTCTTCGTTTATCTGCATAACTTTTCTGTCGATCTCGAGCCGCTTTTAAACGTTCACGTATTTGTAATACTTTATCAGTGGTTTCTTGGACTATCTCTGGTCCTGATAACTGATTTTCTCCGATATCTGACCAACATACAGGCGTTCGACATTTCCGTCCGTACAATGCTTCAAATGGTGCGGCCTGAATACTTGTGTGATAACTATTGTTGTATGAGAATTCCATTAGAGGTAAATGATCATCCCAATTACCTCCAAAGTCTATCACACAGGCTCGGAGCATATCTTCTAGGGTTTGTATGGTTCTTTCGCTCTGCCCATCAGTTTGTGGATGATAAGCAGTGCTAAGATTCAATCGAGTTCCTAGAGCTGTTTGAAAACTTTGCCAGAATCGAGATGTGAAGCGACTATCTCTATCTGACACTATGGATAGAGGCACACCATGTAACGTTACAATTTCATTAACGTAAATTTGCGCCATTTTGTCCATACTCATGGTGTCCTTGATAGATAGAAAGTGAGCTGATTTGGTTAAACGGTCAATGATAACCCAGATTGCATTATTTCCACGAGTGGTTCGAGGAAGTTTGGTAATAAAGTCCATAGTTATCAGTTCCCATTTCCAAACTGGTAATTCTAACTGTTGCAATAATCCAGCTGGCTTTTGGTGTTCGGTTTTGACTTTGGAACAAGTCAAACATTTTGCTATGTAGATAGCAATGTTCTTTTTCATACCAATCTACCAGTAACTTTCTTTGAGGTTTTTGTACATTTTATCACTTCCTGGGTGCATGGTGTATTTGGACTTGTGTGCTTCTTCGAGGATTCGCTCTCGAAGATCACCTGTAACTGGTACCCAAATACGTTTATTCATGCGAAGGATATTATCTTCTCCTTTGATCAGTAAATCAAGCATTCCTTTCATTCCTTCTTTTTCAAAGTTACCTTCCTTCAAAGCTAACTCTTGTGCCTCTTTTAACTGACTTACAAGATCAATTTGTAGTTCAAGTCTGAGAGAACGTACTCTCTTTGGCTTGACATTTTCTTTTCGGCTCAAGGCATCTACTACTACATTTGCCTTTCCTTCATGATAACAAATTTCACAATCATAATCATTCAGGATTTCCATCCATCTTCTTTGTCTCATATTTAACTCCTTCTGGCTAAATATGTACTTGAGACTTTTATGATCAGTGTAGATTGTGAACTTAACCCCATAGAGATAGTGTCGCCATAACTTTAAAGCAAAGATTATAGCGCCCAATTCTAGATCGTGGGTTGAGTAGTTTTTCTCATGAATTTTCAACTGACGAGATGCATAAGCAATGACTTTCTTGCGTTGCATTAATACGCAACCTAAACCAGTATGTGAGGCGTCGCAGTAAACTACGAAGTCTTCAATACCATCTGGTAAAGATAGAATAGGTGCGTTTGTCAGTTTTTGTTTCAAAGTTTCAAAAGATTCAGATTGTTTGGGTCCCCATTCGTATTTTACAGATTTCCGAGTTAGGGATGTGAGTGGGATTGCTATACGAGAAAAATTTTGAATGAACCGGCGGTAATATCCCGCTAATCCCAGAAAACTACGAATTTCGGTGGGTGACTTGGGAATTTCCCATTTGGATATAGCTTCAATTTTGGAAGGATCTACTTGAATTCCGTTCACGTTGATGACATGACCAAGAAATTGTACTTCCGTTAACCAAAATTCGCATTTGGAAAACTTAGCATATAATTTTTCCTTTCGAAGAAGTTCAAGTATGGTTTGGAGGTGAGTTTCGTGTTCAACTTGGGTTTTGGAATAGATAAGTATGTCATCAATAAAAACTATGACAAACTTATCCAAGTAAGGTTTGCAGACACGATTCATCATGTCCATGAATGCGGCAGGAGCATTTGTAAGTCCAAATGGCATAACTGTGAACTCGAAATGTCCATACCGTGTTCGAAATGCAGTTTTCGAGATATCGTTATCATGCACTTTCAACTGATGATAACCTGAACGAAGATCGATCTTTGAAAAATGACAAGCTCCTTGGAGTTGATCGAATAAATCGTCAATCCGTGGAAGCGGGTATCGGTTTTTGATGGTAACTTTATTCAGTTCCCGATAATCAATACACATGCGCATTGATCCGTCTTTCTTCTTAACAAAGAGAATTGGAGCTCCCCAGGGTGAAGAACTTGGTTGGATAAAACCTTTCTCAAGAAGTTCATCCAATTGTTTCTTGAGTTCTGCCATTTCTGTGGGTGCCAGTCTGTACGGGGATTTGGCAATTGGAGTTGCACCAGGTACAAGGTTGATTCGAAATTCTACCTCTCGTTCTGGTGGTAATCCAGGCAGTTCTTCAGGAAAAATGTCTGGAAATTCAGATACTACATGTACTGATTCTATCTTCTTCTCCTTTTCCAAGGCAGTAATTGATACCAGACATGCCAGATATCCTTTTCTTAAGCACTTGGTTGCTTTAAGTATGGAGATTATCTGGATAGGTTTTGTGGGTTTATCACCTTGGATAGTTAGAGTTTTGTTGGTTGGTGTAACGAGTTTTACAACTTGTTGATTACAAAGGATTTCGGCTTGGTTATTGGATAACCAATCCATCCCCAAAACAATGTCAAAGCCAGTTATTGACATTGGTAACAATTGTACTGGGATAGTGAAACCAGCCAATGTAATGTAACAATTGTTCAGTGATTGGGATATTTTTATCAAATCACCGTTCGCTGTTTCTACTTCATATGTTTCAGCTAAGGGACTTAAAGGTTTATTTAATAGATTACAAAAATTATAATCTATAAAACTCCGGTTCGCACCTGAGTCAAATAAGACCTTAGCATAAACATTATTAAGAAGAAACGTACCGGTAATTACGTCCGGCGTTCTCTCAGCTTGATTAGCATTCATGACAAATGCTCGCACGATCTTTTTGGTTTCTGGAGTTATCTTAACTCCTGATCCTCCAGCTCCTCTGGTCTTTGCAAACTTAGGGCAATTCGTTCTGATGTGCCCTGGCTCTCCACAATTGAAACAAGTAATCATTCCCTTTCTCTTGAAGCAATTCTCAGTAGTGTGACCTGAGACCTTGCAATGATTACAGAATGGAGTTTCAAAAACACACTTTCCACTATGCCTGCGTCCGCACGTTTTGCATGGTGGATTGTTAAATGGAAATCCTTTTTGCCCAAAGCTTTTGCTAAATCTTTTGGCTTCGGGTTTTGTTTTTGTAGAGGATTCCATTTTCTTTCTCTCTTCTAGGTTTCTGATCAATCCAGCCGTCATGGTACCGGTCAGCTCTACGGTGGACTCAATGGTTTTTGGTAAGACAACCTTCACCAAATCACGGATCTCTGGAACTAAGCCATAAATATATCGAGTTATGAGAACTGATTCAGGTTTAGCCAGGTGAGGTGCCAATCGAGCATATTCAAAGAATTTGGTAGTATACTCTCGATCATTGGTACCCACCATCCTGTGATCCAAAAATTTCCTTTCAGCTTGTTCTTTCTCATTCTTGGGGCAAAATTTCCTTTTCACCTTTGCTCGGAATTCTTTCCAATCCATAGCAAGGAGGTGGTTTCCTGTGTCCCATCCTAAGATCATGATATGTTGAATTAACAGACCACACGACCTTTCCGTCGGTTGCATACTGACGTCCATCGGAGGGATCTACATAGAAGAAAGGTTCCTTGAAAACGGGATGTTCTGGAATAGGGTCAAAGAAATACTTTCCACCACTGCCTTCACAAACGGCAGCCTTGTCAGATTCAGCAAATGAACGCGAAGTTTCTTCACTTGGACTTGGTGGATGTTCTGGAATTGTTCCGGTATGATCTACCACGTCTAACGATTGAGGTAGTGGCATAGATGTCATAACAGGACGTAAAGATTCTCTTGAATCTTCCATTTCCACTGAATACTCTGATTCTTCCCTCAGAGGTTCAAGCCTTGCTTGAGTCTGCTCCACTTGTTCTGCGACCATTCTGTTCCAATTCTCCGGGGTCGGCAGGTAGTGGATATAATCGTCATATCTTGGTACTACTTGATTAGATGATTCTCCAGGGAAGTAGTTTGGGTAATTATAAGGATAATAGTATGGATCTGACATCCTGTAATTTATTGGTTATGTTAAAGGCATCTTCCTATCGTTTGTTCAGTAGGCACAACTATTGGTTAAAGCCTAGATACAATCATATAAGTATCTAGTTTTGCTAAAACCCTTGAATGTGGCTCTGATACCAACCTGTCACAACCCCGGGCTACCCCTGCCCGGGCGTCGCGAGACAACGCTGGTATCTGAATGCGGTCCCATATATTTGGGCAGCGGAAGTCTTTGTTTTTACTTGATGCCTTTTTGTAATGAAATGTAATGTAAATAACCTCAAGGGTTAATTCTATACATTTGTCAAAACTTGGGATCCACGTCCCTTTTCATTTCATGATAATAGACATTCAAAAGTCTATTATATAATGTACATCTGCTGAATTAATTTACATAATACAAGCCATTTAAAATGTCTAGGATCTATGTCCGTTCCAACATTTGGTCTTGTATTAGTCTGCCACAGGGATTTAAATATGCCTAAAGATCTTGTCTTTACTGCACCACCCTGAATTTAATGATTTCTTTCACTACCTGTGAAAAACGTTTTGAAAATGAACATCAGCATAAAGCCGGTGAATCACATTTAACTGACACGAAAATGATTTCTAACATAAACCAAATTAAAGCCTTTAAGCACGTTTTCTTTGACGATAAATCTACACATTCAACAGTCTTTTTCACCTGAAGTATATACCACCTACATACACCGGGTCTCTGCCATGGGGTCAACTGGCTGAGCTCTATGTCTCAGACTGATAGCCTATTCCCAGGGTCGTGATGCTAAGAACCTTGTTCTTAGTCTTACATGATCTGCTAAGGAACCATATCCTCAGTCTTATGATATCCCCTTACATGATCTGTACCCAGCCACGGAAGGGGATTTCACCCTCCTCATGTATACCATTTGATCAAATATACGTATGCTTATGGCCTGAATGCTATCACGTAGATTACCCTTATGATTAAAGCATTTAATTTGTTTCATGCCGTTTTCGTAAATAAAATGGTTTTCTTGTTTGAAAAGCGTTAAATGTGTTCACCTTGATTTTGATGGCTGGTAGGGTTGTAGGCTTCGGAATTTGAGCAGAACCTCGACACGTTTCTTCCTAGGGAAGACACGATTAACGAGAATATATATGAGAGAATATATATATATAATTGCGGTTATATATATATGAATAGTTTTAACGATACCTACTTTGCGGGATTTGGACAGAACTACGGCTTGAGTTGGGTGTCGTAGGATTCTTGAACAGCGCTTCGGGACGTTGTGGAGTTTTGAGAGATCGGGTTTGTGTGAAACGAATGTTTGGAAACTGTACAGAATTTCAATCCCGTTGAAGGCTTTTTATAGGCTGATTTTCCAGTCCCTCGCGTACCGCGAGGCCGGCCAAGGAAATCCCTCGCGTACCGCGAGAGGATGAGGTGTCACGAACGGTGCTGAGTCAGCATGACACGTGGCGGCTGGTGGCAAGGGTGAATGACACGTGTTTTCTGGCCCTGACGCGTGTACTATTCCCTCGCGTACCGCGAGGCTTGGTTGGGAATCTTCTCGCGTACCGCGAGAAGGTGTAAATCTGGCGTATAAGCAGTCCCCTCGCGTACCGCGAGGTTTTGTCAAAATCTCCCTCGCGTACCGCGAGGGAGTGAAATTTTGAATTTTTCTTTTCTTTTTATTTTTGGGTGTTACATCATATAAATATTTGCATTCTAAATCTCGGCCTCGACTACTCGCTACTCCAGCTTCACAATTCACTGCTACAAATACACTTGGTCCGGGTCGTCCTTGACCGGCTTAGAAACCGTACGTCAAACTCTCGGGTTCCCATGCATACACATTCGTGTGCATGCATACGCATTCAAAAATCCTAATCCCGCAAAACCCTATTGGGGTGTATCCGATCCACTTTCCCGCCTTCCACCATGAACCACTCCCACCACCGTGTACCAAAACCAAGTGTCACAACGGGTCCTCTTCGTTTGCGCACCACCCTCGTCTTCCTCGTCTAGTCATAACTCTAACCGTTCGTGCACCACCATGGCATCGTCGCCCTTGGCATCACGCTACCACCGTGCCCATTACTTCCTAAGTCGTGACCACCTTCACCGAGCCACCGCGTACCTGCCGCCATCATAGCCACAACCATCACCATCCTCCACTTCGTCGACCACTATAAACCGCCACACCTTTCACCTTCGTCTTCTCCGTCAAGCCCAGCCCCTAGTCAAGCATTACACGAGCAACACCTTTACCGCTAACACAGTTAGCGCCCACTCGAGCCGCTGCACCCATCGGTTTCCTCCTCGCCTCCGCCCTTCTCCGACCACCACCGGGGTGCGCCACCACAGCAACCACTATGTTGTTGTCTCCTTCCCCCGTCGTTTGTCCGCACCCTTCGACACTCCCTCACTCGCTTCACTCCCCGGTAAACAACCACTAAGCTAGCCAACTCGTCACCTTTCCTCATACTGACCGTCACCATTATGCATCGCATGACACCAGGCCGCAGCTGCTTGCAGCCGCCGTGAATGTCTCTATCGATAGCCTCCTCGCAACCTTACCATCATCGCCACCGGACACCATTCCTACTCGCTTCAACACCCTAACCAATCCATAGCAAAAAAATAAATGAACAAACATAGAAAAAATATATCGAGGATTACCTTTTCGAGGAACGGAAGCCGCTGACCCGACACCTTCACCTGGCTGCCACCACTCACCCTCTTCCGGCCACCCTTCAGTCGCCGACTTCTTCCTTCCCTGCCCTTAGTCGTCGCATACCACTCCTAGGTCGAATGACCTAGGGTTTTGCATTTAGGTGGTATTTAAACCTTTACAATTTCCACTTCGGGTCCCACATATTACGTTCGACACGTTTCCATCCCGCACTATGATATAAATGGCTAAATGATCCCACTAATTCCGTTAATCCAAGCCTTACGCGCAACATATTGTTAACAATATGGTTTACCAGGGATTCAAGTTATCCGTTAACCCGAACTACTAGCTTGTTGGTTTCCTGGATGTTACAAGTCTACCCTCCTTAAAAGAGGATTCGTCCTCGAATCCTGCGTCGGTACAAACCCTCCCTACTCATTTTTTTGCTCCTACATGTTCATCCAATGTCCTTTGATGCCATTCATTTACTTTCGTGTACATCGATCCGGTCACTCTACTTTATAGCTCAGCCACCATCTTTGGTGTTCATATAAGTCTCCTCCTTGTGCCTGCTTTCAGCTTTTAGATTGGTAAGATCATCTACATATTGCTTTATTACCCATTTTTCCAGCCATTAGCCAAATGGCTGCATTTACACCTCTCGCTATTCGAAAACTCGTTACATGTTGTGACATCTCATTCCAGCTCACAAGCACAATTGCCTTTGTCTCTTGTAATATAAATGATCTCGTCATTTCGACGGTCACCTATCCAGGTAATCTTCAAACCCAAATTGTCTTTCAGCGATGATTTCCCAAACTTAAGTCTACTGCCGACCCATAAGGGTATTACTTCTTCTCTCCTCCGATGATCTCCAGGAGCTTGTGCAAGGCTACACTGGTCTCCACATAATTTCTCTCGCAGAGTTTCTTTTTTACTTAATTACCAACCATTCAATGCGTCTCTTAAGTACGTATATACACCCAACACTAAGGTGATCGTCGTCAGCTCTCATTGTTTCTCCAAAGCTCACTTATCTACGTCATGTAGATTATGGGGTCAAGACGAGATTTCTCTCGAAGATGGTTGATGTATTGCAAAATACATGCATTTTACTGTCAATTTTATTCCCACTTTGTGTTTGTTTTGCTTCGGTTTTCTTCTATAACTGCTTGTACTTAATATTTCTATATCTTATGGTTGTTAGGTCACAAATGAAGCGGATATGATTGAAAACGAAGAAGAACGAGTTTCCGGTTCGTGCGAGAGGGCTGTGGATAAGAAAGAAGATAGTTTCTGGATTTTTACCCCTGTCGCGTAGCGCGACAGGTATTGGAAGTCCCTCACGCTACGCGAGGATTGAAAATGTCAGAATTGCCCTTTTAATGATTGCTGACTGTTTTGTCTTTTCTGGGGCCCTCGCGCTACGCGAGGAGTGTGCAAGATCCCGTCACGCTACGCGACGGGTGGTTTTTCGCAGAAATTGTTTTAAAACCCCAAAAATTAGAAAACCTAAAGAAGACACAGAATCAAGGAGCGGCTGCAGGCGAAAAGGAGAGACGAAAAAGGGTTGATTTCAGAGCTTTAGAGGCTCGGGTTGAAGATTAAAGGCATCAGGATCGCATTCCATCAGGGGTTAATCATTCGGTTGTGTTTTTCCTTGTTTATCTTCAAATCCCATGTTTCTTTTGAGCTTTAAATTGATGCTAACTATGGTTTTTGTCATGTTTAGTGGCTAAACTCTTAGAACTACCTAGGTGTTGATGAATACATATGATTGACATTAGGTTTTATCCGGTTTTGGATGATTTGCATGTGATGAACTCATGATGTAACAAACTTGGTTTGGATTATTGGATGTTTTATGTGTGTCTATGATTGTTTATGGATTGATGATTTACTCCTCGTGTGCCTTGGTGAATGTCTTTCATGTAATAGGTGCATGCTAGATCAATTACTGTGTGTCTTTGATTAGTGGGTGGTTAACTGCGTACGAGTTCACCATAGGGTAATCTTCTTGATATAGATAGTTTAGATGTGCAACCAATCTCGATGGCTGTGAGGTGAGAGATTGTCGGTTTGTCTAGGGTGTTAGATTGCTAGTTTAGAGGCTTTGTGAGAAGATCTTGCTAGTTTGTCTCATATCTGTGTTTACCGAATCCAATAGGAAAATCCTAGTTATCCCTTGCACTTAGGTGTATTGAGACTTTCGCGCTGTGAGGTAGATTGTCTAGCGGATACTTCTTGAGTAAATTTGAGGACCTGTGAGGGAAATCCATCCAACCGGTGGTTTAACGGCTTTTAGGTTTCTTGGTTGACAATCCTTGAGAAGGGTCGAGGGTGCTCTAGGTTTCCTTTGAGTTTAGTATTTTAAGATCCCGGTATCACGTCAGTTCCCTTATCGATAGAACCTTTGTCAAGCATGTGTAGGATTCGAGCCTAGGTAGTGTTCTTTCTCTGTCTGGCTTTCGTTTCAACTTTCATTTGCATTCGTAGTCTTCTCTTTAGTCCTTCTTTTAAGTTATTCTTAGTTTTTATTAGCAAACCCCCCTTCTTTATTATTATTTTATTTAAGCAATTTTGTATGGATAAGTCTTTCAGTTTCTAGTTAGTGTTTTCTGTAGAGGTCCTTTGGGTTCGATATCCGGACTTACTTAGGCTTTACTACATTCGATAGGTTCACTTGCCTGTCGGTAGTTTAGTTGTTTAGAGAGTCTAGAGTATTACTTAGTGTTTTATTTAGCTTGTTTTGAGTCATTTAATTCAAACTACTTTGTGCACATCAATGGTAATAGTCTCTCTATATCTCAGATTGGTCACACAAATCTTTACACTCCCTCTCGCTATTTGCTTGTTTATGATGTTATGTGTGTTCCTAAAATTAGTTATCCATTTGTCTTACTTGAATGCTCCACCCGAGCCCACTTTAAGTTAATCGTATGCTTACCTGTATGAGCATTTCCTCTCCAATTGCTTGTGTGAAATCATGCAATTACCCCTCCTGAGTTTCACCTTACTCCTGGTCGCCTTATCCTTATCAAGAGATCACCGACCGTGTCTCATTAATCACGTACGAACATGTCGTCTGCCTGCTCACAAGCCTCAGCTATTTGTCGTCTTGCTCGGGGAAAACATCCCTATTCCTCTGGTGTCTCATCTCGACTGACTTCTTTATATGTTATGTGTTCCATGAAGGTCCTTCATCACCTCATTCTCCCCATGCTAAAGTCTTCAGCGTTATTACTTTAATCTCATCATGGATATCTCCGGTTCAGCGTCCATGTAACCGCTTTCATCACTGACTCTTCAGCTTCACCCACTTGCTTCGTGTTCTGAATTTCCCGAAATATAGGCGTAGGTATCTCATAAGAGCACCTCGCCGATCATCTCCAATGACGTCAAAACTCTGCATATCGCATCGATGTGTCACCGTCGAGAGGATTGTATATATAGAAACACTATACCTGAACACCCCGTCTTTCCATCCTATGCCTGACTAAGGGTGTAATACAAGGACATACCGACACCACATAATAACAACACATACAACGTTCTACATAGGAATTAGTAATCCAACCTTCTAACTCACATGAAGTGCACACAACTAGCTAGACCTTAGCAAATTTACATGCATACCATACGACCTTGCCATTTATAAACACACAAACTCTTGGACTCTACCTTCTAGTCGTTATAACGGTAGCCCATGTCACACGTCATCAATTATTCACACAGTCGTACCCTTACGGGTAGCATTAATGGTTTAAGGCAACACACCACTCGACCTAGACACAAGTCAATATCTTACACATTCATACACATGATATTTATAATCATAATTTTTCCACAGGACCCCGCCCTGCATATTCACACAAGATGTAGCGCACCCATTATACTCCAAACTGTCACTCTTAACACATAGGTGATACTATCATACTACCGTTGACACGGACCAATTCAAAGTTCTTGTTTATGCATATTCACGTCTACACAAATCTACTCACACCATCTAATCAACCACATCAGAATTTACATTTAGTATGGACTCACGCCATGCATAATATAATTTCACACCATGCCATACTATATATAGCTACCTACTGCAAGCACCATACTACGCATCCATGCACACAATTATTGTTAACCACGTCCAATTCACGTCGCGTCAAGGCAAAAGTTAATATCAAAACCAAATAGTCAACATTCCAGTCAAACACCGCACCACCTAAGCGTCTAATCAAACAATAAGAAACCCAAAACAAATATTTCGTCACAAAAATCGAACTACTACTGCTCAGAACATGCCAGCCTCACGTGGAAATATATCAACTCTTTACTCCACAAACAACTCGAAGTTGTCGCCCACCTATTCCTCGTCGTCCCACTCGTCAAGCCATCCATTACCCGACCTTGAGTCATGTCTAGGTGGTTGATACCTAACTGCAAGTGCATCTCCTCCCAACCAGTTGCTCCTCATGTAGAAGGAGCTAGTGAGTCATCCTCTCGCAACTGCCCTAGTAGTACTGGGTGCATTGGGCGCCGGGAGAGCCAAAGTCACCTCCCGTGTCTGTAGCTCATGCCCCTCCTCGACTGTCGGTGGTACCACTGTCAATGGGGTTGGTGCTAATATCCGCCTCCTGCCAAAAACTACCGCGCGTGTAGCAGCCAAATGTCTTACTCGACGCTCAGCCATCCTTCTAGCAAGAGCTCCTCGTCTGATCCACCTCGTCCTGATCTTCATACCCATCAGTACCTGCACAAGATAGAACGTTGGAGTGATTACTATGGGCTTAAATTCAGAATATGAGAGTAATCTTAGATTGCCAAGTTACGGTGATCAAATGCAATTTGGTGGTCCACATTACTACTCGTACTCTAGCCCTTTCCCATCATATTCACACTAGCTTTCTATCTTTCCCACACGTCGGATGCACATGCACCCCACACCACTCACATAACATCACACAATTATATATCAAACCATCATATATACCACACTTACACATTACATGTAGTCACACCCAAATTCATTACACTACGCCAACACACCAAGATACGTCACATAACACAATTAAGGCTACTCTACATTAATTAGCCCACAAAACATTATTTCACCAAGTCACACCACACGTTTCACATAGTTCTACATACTACTACAATACATAGCACACATCACGTTCCCACACGGAACCATAAATCATTCACTCAAATCAATCGTTTTACCTATCGTAATGCTACACAAATGGTAAACAATAGTTACTGCTTAATTGGAAAGACGTACCTCTTGGCTCGCGGTTACTCGTGGTGGCATTCGTTGCACCCTTGTCCCATTTTCAGTTTAAGTTCAAATATTTTATTTGTTTAAAACACCAGCTTTCTCTTAAACCACAGCTCTGATACCAACTTGTAAGACCCCAACCCGGACATCTTACAGTTGGTTCTCATAACGAGTCATTTGCATTTAAAACGCATTTATTATTAACTCAATTACAACGGAAGTCTTTCTAAATTCTTTTATTGCTATTTAATGATATTAAATTACCTTACGAATGCTTACACACCAGTCCGAGTACACCGCTCCTAAGCCAAGATACATCAACGCTACGCTTACCTACAAAATAATCTAACGTACACACAAAGTCAGCTACGCTAAGTGAGCTCTAATAGTTTAATTTGAACGAAAACCATCACGTCATATTCATTAGTTTAACCACCCGGGACCCTCCGGTCCTTACAAAATAGTTTTATGATTTATTAACGAATAGTTAGCCCCTCTTTCATCCCACGGCATCCCATAACCGTTCATCAACTGGGACTAAGCCCGCACTACTACTACTACAAATAATAATAATAATAACATCACCATCTCGTTGACATAGACTCAACATAATATACTATCAACTCATACCCAAACACAAGTACTAACTCGACACCTGATTAACACAACATACCCTAGACATTAACACACCCAGGCTTAACCAAGGCTCTCACAATTAACTTACACGGCAGTTATAAACGTCACGTCACAAATCCTGACTCAAGGGTCAGTCTAACTCTACACACCACAATAATAACCTCTACACGTCACACTTACATGACCACGTTAATAACACCAAACGCATAATCAATAAAACTCAACGTTTACATGCAATTCTACACATATATAAATACTCATGTAAACACTTACCTCGTCATTGCACCCTCGTTAGGGTTACCCTCGTCAGGGCGTTCAACAAACCCCGAGCTCATCGTTAAACTGTTAAATAAATGTCAACGTTGGTGACTTCCCGAAGGACCTCATCCTTCACGATCCCATTTGTTATGCCATAATGACACGATGCAAACATACCACGACGAACACACAACACAAACAACATACTAGCAATTACATGACTCATTATCTGTACTTGCACCTCACGCGTAACCCTAGAACAACATAGTTCTCACACAACATATCATAAGCATTTTAGGTACTACACGACTCTTTCCGTGCGGCCTTTAACACGACATGCCTTAATAACCCATACCCGTAACTCACACATTTCCATGATCCCACCATAGACCTTACGATCACTTATCAATTATTTATATTCAAAACTCTTCGGGTTAGAACCCGAAATCCTTAACATATTCAATAGAGTAAAGTTATTCCATAAGTGTGTACGATAGCCCCAAAACGTTAAAACATTAAAAGAGGGGGATTAGAAACTCACCGGTTATGATGAACCTCAGTCCTATCCTGAGAACTCGTCCGTCCACGCTCAAATCACAAACCTGTCAAGCGCGTGATCACAAGATCATAACACGTTTTAAGCACACGTTGAATATCCTATAAATAATTACATTCTAAATCTCGGCCTCGACTACTCGCTAATCCAGCTTCGCAATTCACTGCTAGAAATACACTTGGTCCGGGTCGTCCTTGACGGCTTAGAAACCGTATGTCAAACTCTCAGGTTCCCTTGCATACACATTCGTGTGCATGCATACGCATTCAAAAACCCTAATCCCGCAAAACCCTATTACGGTGTATCCGATCCACTTTCCCGCCTTCCACCGTGAACCACTCCCACCACCGTGTACCAAAACCAAGTGTCACAACGGGTCCTCTTCGTTTGCGCACCACCCTCGTCTTCCTCGTCTAGTCATAACTCTCACCGTCCGTGCACCACCATGGCATCGCCGCCCTCGGCATCACGCTACCACCGTGCCCATTACTTCCCAAGTCGTGACCACCTTCACCCAGCCACCGCGTACTTGCTGCCATCACAGCCGCAACCATCACCATCCTCCACTTCGTCACCCACTGTAAACTGCCACACATTTCACCTTCGTCTTCTCCATCAAGCCCTGCCCCTAGTCAAGCATTACACGAGTACCACCTTTATTGCTAACATGGTTAGGGCCCACTTGATCAGCTGCACCAATCGATTTCCTCCTCGCCTCCACTCTTCTCCGTTCACCACCAGGGTGCGCCACCACAGCAGCCACTTTGTTGGTATCTCCTTCCCCCTGTCGCTTGTCCGCACCCTTCCACACTCCCTCACTCGCTTCACTCCCCGGCAGCCGACCACTACACTAGCCGGCTCGTCACCTTTCCTCACACCGACTGTCACCATTATGCATCGCATGACACCAGGTCGCAGCTGCTTGCTGCCACAGTGAATGTCACCATTATGCATCGCATGACACCAAGCCACACCGAAAAAATAAATGAACAAGCATAGAATAAATATATCAAGGATTACCTTTTCGAGGAGCGGAACCCGCTGACTCGACACTGTCACTGGGCTGCCACCACCCACCCTCTTCCGGCCACCCATTAGTCGCCGACTTCTTCCTTCCCTTCCCTTAGCTGTCACGTACCACTCCTAGGTCGAATGACCCCGGGTTTTGCATTTAGGTGGTATTTAAACCTTTATAATTTCCACTTTGGGTCCCACATATTACGCTCGACACGTTTCCATCTCGCACTATGAGATAAATGGCTAAATGGTCCTGCTAATTCCGTTAATCCAAGCCTTACGCACAACATATTGTTAGCAATATGGTTTACCAGGGATTCAAGTTATCCGTTAACCCGAACTACTAGCTTGTCGGTTTCCGGGATGTTACAATTGGTGGTCAAAGTGGGTGTATAATTGCCATCAACTATATAATGTTTAGCGTTAAGGACATTGGGTTAGGGGCACAACTTCAACATCGAGTTTCGGTAACAGGAGCTCATGGTAATAATAAATGGCTTACACTATTGTTTTGAATAATAATAATGGTACATCATTGTTCGGTTGAACAATAGACAACTAGATATCTTGTGGTCCAGAGCAAAACTTTTCAACTAAACATGTGAACTCACCAACTTTATGTTGACTATTTAAGTTTGTTTTCTCAGGTAACTAGAAACATGGAACAAAGGGCATGCATGTAGATCATCTTTTGGAGTTTTCCTATTATAACCTAGGAGCACCTAGATCATAGCCGACAAACTTATCGTTTAAAAAGTCGTACACTTTGGTTTTAAGTGTTGTACTTTTGCATGTAATGTCTTAAAACAATTTGTGATTTTTTGTAATGTCTTAAACCTTTGCTTATTAATGCATCTAGAAGTCGTTTATTATAATCAAAGGCTACGAACACCATGGATCGCCACGCCTCGTGTTTCCACCCAAGGCGGGGTGTGACAGGCGGCGTACGACAGTACAAGCGGTGGCAGCGACGGCAACGACGTCTTGGACGGCAGCGGCTAGAGGGAGTAGAGGAGTTTAGGATTCTTGCAACCTTTGAACCGGATGATTCTCTCTTTTAAAGTCTGAATCTTAATCTCTTTTAAAGCCTCCTAACTTATTCTCCAAGTTAGGACTTTTGGTTTGTAATTACAATTAGATCCTTGTAATTATCTAATAATTATATCTAAGGAACTAGCTTATTTAATTGTTTAATTATCTAACAGTTAGTTAACTAAATATAATTCTAATTACAATTAATTAACATCGTAATTAATAAATATGTTCCAAACATATTTCCATCGGTTCATTATTAATCCGATTAATAATGTTGCTAATTATTTCATAAATAATTATCGCGATTATCATTTGTTGTTTATCCGTCATGATAACTATTTTATAAATTATTATCTCGCCTCTTTATGTATTAATGGACTATATTAACCGTTAATATATCTAATTATCGTAATCGTTGCCTAAAATGTAACCTCTGGATCTTATCTCGTTAGCGATATTATCAAATGCAGTTATTCGAGCATACTAGTCCAACATTAGCTACCTATCACTGTTAAGTGAACATTTTTCAAAATATGTTTTTAAAAAATATAATTTGCCGTGATAGTTATAAGGTCTGTTAAGTTAGTTTTAAAAATATTTTTTTTAAGTGAGTATTAATTTTTTTAATTTAATTGATAAATGTTAGTTCATATTAAGTTCATTTGATTGATGATATAATAACTATTTATAATTAAATAATAAGTATACGTAATTAGATTTATTAATATAAAGATTATTATTTAATAGGAGAGAGGCGGGAAAATAAAGGTAAAAAGTAACCGGAGAGTGACACGTGCCCTGAAGAAATTTTCGTTTATTAGAGTAGTTAGATGGAGTTTCTCACTCAAAAGCTCACAGTCTTAGTTTTTGGTAAAATTTTATTAAAACTTTACATTAATATAAAAATTTAAGTATTTTATATAATTTGATGTATAATGGTGTTTAGTAAAAGTGTTTTCTTTCAAGTTGTTGAGAAATCTAATATTATGGTGGACATTAATTTAGATTTAAAAGTACATTTATAGAGTGTGAGCTAGTCATTATAAAAAGTATAAATAAATAAAATATAACTTGATGGATAGGTTAGTATTAACAAAAAGCTTTAAAATAGAAGGGCTTAGGACAAGAGGGGAACCACTTAGCTGATGAGTCAGCTATACTTTTTTAAAATAGCCTAATGAGGAGACGATTGTAACCTCTAAGCTCAAAGATGGAAAGCAGATTCCTTTTTTCAGGTTTTGCATAGCTTCCCAAGCGCCCCAATTCTTATTATTCGTTTATAAGTTGAGTTGAAAAATGATTCAAGAATGCATTCGCTGATTGCAAACGTGGTATGAGTAGATGTTATAGATGATTAATCAATTTCTTTTTATAAAGTTGTGACTTTATCCTTATTAGTACTGTCTATATTTTAAAGATCAACCTTTTACCTCTAAAATACCACATACTACTATTGCAAGATTTAAACATGCGTAGTTTTGAGGGAGACAAACAACAATATCACTGTATATTAGAAGGGCATAAACATACAAGTTGGATATTAGAAGGGCATAAACATACAAGTTGGTATGTATTTACGTTGTTTGCCTTTCTAATAAGACGTCGTTTTAAAAGTGGAGTCAACAATATCTCGATTAAAAAAAAGACATTGATAATTTGCCATTACATCCGACAACGTGTTTACACGATACATATGTGATTTAGTCAAAAGCATTGATAGTTTAAATCCCACGACCATGTCACGGTACTCTTTATCTTAATAACCTTTCCAGTTTAAAAATATATATCATCAAGTGGTATACCAGCTATTAACAAATTTGAATATTTGAATATATTAAATGCGCCATCCTGCATTTTATTAAGAATAAAATAATGAAAGAAACACATTTGTGTGATATAAATATATTGGACGACGTTCTTAAGTCTTGTAATGTAGACTATTAATCCGATTTTTATTATTTTTTAAAATTAAATATAATATAATGTCGTAGGATATAACCCATTTGCATGTAACACATATGTATCTAAATTTAAAGATTTTCACACAAATTAAACTAATTTAAGTTTTTAAGTGTTTTATTAAACTAATTTAAATTTTTTATTTTATTTTAAAGTTGCTCAACTGTTATTAAGTGTTCTGATCTTATAAAATTTTATTCAATTATTAAACATTTTTATAATTAAAGGACCTAAATGAAATATAAATTAATCCTACTTACACTTTAGTGAATACTATGTTAGAATCTTGTGTATTATACGGGTTGAATAAATGTAATGTTATATACTTAGTAATAAAAAAATTATATCTTAAAAACCCGTGTATTACACGAATTAAATAAAATATTACGTGATAGTTATAAATTATGTTAAGTTAATTTTAAAACATTTTTTTCGCTGAGTATTAATTTATTGTGTAACTGATAACTGTTAATTCATATTAAACTTTAGAAACCCGATATATTACACGGGTTGAATAAATGCAATGTCATATATTCTTAGTAATTAATATTTACATATTACTATTACATATTTATGAAAAACGTTTTATAAATTTTTTTATAAAAATCATTATTATTTAATAGGAGAGAAAGACAGAAAATAAAAAATTATAAAATAATTAAATAAATTTATATAATTAATAGAATATAAAAACAAATAAAATATGTTGAGAATGTGTAAGAGAGTCTTTATTTATTATATATAGATATAGATTTTTATTAGTCAACTTGAAGTAGGAACCTAATATAGAAGAAAATTTCAACTAGAAATAACTAGGTTTAATAGTTAATCAATTATACTACCTTTTAAAAAGTAAGTGTCGGTTTTAACCCCTCTATTTTGTTAAATGACACAAATGGTTCCTTAAATTTATAAAATATCATTTTAATCTCTTTAAGTTTTTAACGTTTCAAGTTTATCCCTGTATTATATATAATCTTATTTTTCCTTAATAGTTTTCGTTTGTTTATTTAATTTTTTTTAACGTCCCAGCATAAATTTTGTTTTAATTTTGTAAAATGTCACTTTGATCCCATCAAGTATTAAAGTTTAAGTTTACCCCTTGTATTATATATAATCTTATTTTTCCTTAATAATTTTTATTTGTTTGTTTAAATTTTTTTCTTAACGTCCTGGTATAAATTTAATAAAAACGGAGTCGTATTAAAAATACAGTATTTTTAGGTATGGTGACGTGCTGGTATCGTGAAAAATGAGATCGATACCAACTGAAAAATATCGATACCGTTATATGACTGTCTTTTATTCATATTTCAATCTCCACAACCGAGTCGACGTAAATTCATATGTTTGTTTTATGTATTCGACCACGTTTCTTTTTGTGCTTACCAATGTCACCGCCTCAACCGTTTAAGGTCCGCCTCCCGCTGTAGAGCGTGGGAAAAAAATTATTTAACCATCTTTCATTTTTTTCTGCTTAGCCACGTTAATGTCACCGCCTCAACCGTTTAAGATCCGCTTCCCTCCGCGAAACGCGGGCCAACAATTCTAGTTTAAATTAAATTACAAAAGTATTATTAAAAAGTAACTAGGCTTAATATATTTATCATTTAGATCATTTAATCTTAAATTATTTTGATATTTGTAGAACTAGTGGGTTATCATCCGCGCTCTGCGGAGGTTCAAAACGTACATAAAAATAAGCAAATTGCTACAGTACATTCAACGTGACATTAAAAAAACATGTTGTAGCGGTATATTCAATAGTAACGAAAAAGTTACCTCATTGTATACGAAAGTGAAGTTATTCGAAAAATAATTACATAGAAATGTAGATAAAAATAGACATTCCGGCGGCGCATTACGACGGGTTGTTTTAAACGTAGATAAAAAACGTCACAACGATGTATTTTGAGATGGGCGCCAGACGGTTTAAAAAACGTTTAAAACAACCGGTTTGTTTAAAAATAACGTTACGAGTATTCACGTCGAAACGTAAATAAAAATAGGCATGTCGCAATGTCAAATTCGAGATTTTATAAAACATCATAGTTTAAAAGTTGTAAGAGTAAATCGTTTCTTTTTTTAATTAAAATGGCGCATTCCGTGTTCGAAATGTAGATACGGATAGGGTTGTAGTACGTGTACTTACGTGAGGTATTTGTTTATTTTTATAAAACAAATTGTATTTAACTAAAAATAAAACGTAGAATAAAAAATCAAGTTACTGCACATACGGACCACGTTGCGGCGTGTAACGTAGATAAAAAAAAGGAACCCCCAATGGTATATTTGAAGATGAGCATTAAAGGGTTTAAAAAACCAAACGGTTTAAAAAACGTTTAAAACAACTGACCCGTTTAATAAAGACGATACAAAAATTCATGTCGAAACGTAGATAAATGTAGACACGTCGCAACATCAAATTCAAAATATTAAAAAATATGATATTTTAAAAGTTTTAAAAAATTGAAATAAATTAAAGCATCATTATGACTCGTTCATTTAACATTTGTGATTTGATGATTTGTATATTATTACGTCCAACTCCGTTTTGAATAAAAATTACACTGAAACATAGATAAAAATAAGCACGTCGCAACGGTATATATTTTAAAAGTTAAAGAGAAAAAACAAAATAACTTAAAATTTAATTATAATAATAAAATAATAAAATTTTAATAAAAAGTAGATATATAAAGGCGGCGAATGATGCAATTGTAAAATGTGCATATCAAATTATTATTTTGGGTTTTCTTAGTAATCTAATATCAGAAGATTTTACGTGATTAAAGTGAAATTAAAATAATTAATTAAACTTGAGTAATTTTAAATAAAAAAATACATTTTAATGACTTTAATTCAACATAAAACTATAAAAAAATTAATAACTATTTGTATAAATTACCCTTTAAAATTTTCTCATAGCTATTGATTTCAACATACAAATATAAAAAAAAGTTAATAACTATTTGTATAAATTACCTTTTAAACTTTTCTCATTGCTATCGGGGTCAATAGTTGACGTATACTAATTACATATATTATAAAATATGCAAGTGTAATTGCATACGTAATAAGAAGAGAATGTCTTGATTAACATAATATTGTAACATTAACAAATAAAAATCGTAACACGTTTGACTTGATAAACAAATCATTTTAACAGGTTGATTTTTTTTAACGGCGAACATTGAATGTTGTAACGTCGCACCCCCCGTCACATGGGAGAGTCTCGTCCAACTCCGGCCAATATGTTGTCTTAACCGGGCTCACTTGGCGTCAGAGTTGGAGAGCATCCAAGGAAAAATCCCACCCAATACGGCCCCTTCCGGGCTTAAGGGAGAGCCGAGTCTCGAACCCTGGATTGGCATGGGTAAAACTCAGGTGCATCAGCCTAAGAGCTAGACCTCATTTGCACGCCGCAGAAACAAATGGAGAGGACAGGGATTGAACCTTGGTCACAAGGAACACCAGGTCTCTCACTTACCACTCCACCAGCAGCTCATTGGCATTTTAACAGGTTGATTACTACCGAGTTATTATATTATATATATATATATGGTTAAAAGAAAACTCAATATTTTTTTATATTACATCATAAATTCAAGTATCCTTTTTATCTTTAATTTTAGTATAATATTTTTATATATTAAATTTTTTTTTTAACATGTCTGATTTATTCGATACTGCATACATGTAGTATGATCATACTTCATATATCAACTATCATCAAATTGCATATACTTCATATATGCAGTATGATCATACTACAAATATGAAGTATCATCATGCAGTACCATTATTGTTATATATTCAAGTATCTATTTTATCTTTAATTTTAGTAGAATATTATATGTACCTCTATAAACATGGGTAATATCGTATATACCTAACAAAAAGTAAAAATATCATATATAACTAATTTAAATAATTTTATAATTTTTACCCATTAAACCCTTATCCATCATATGATTTTTATAACTTAATTTCTTTTAGTTTTATACTATACGTAACATAATTTAAATGATTTTAGTTTATCCCATACCTAACACAATTTAAATATTTTTAACTAATTTTTTACTTGAAGACAACCATTAGATAGTTATAAAATAAGACGAGTTCATCCATATATGATATATAAATTGTATAAAATAAAATTGGTAAAAGTATCAAAGAAAGCGAAGAAGTTAAATACACTATTTTGAGAAAATTATTGTTTGTGGGTAAATAATTTTAAAGTTAAAAATGGGTAAATATGAAACTTTAGAAAAATAAGGGTAAATGGTTATTTCTTAAATAGTTTTTTTTAATGGAATGGGTATACATGATACTTTTACATATTTATAAGGGTATATATGATATTTTTTTTTGTTGGGTATATATGATATTTTCCAACTTTGTGAGGGTATATATGAAACTACAATATATATGCAATATTGAAAAAGTTTAACACGTTAATTGTTTTTTTAGACATCAACGTTATACTCCAATTAAAGATAAAAAAAGGTTTAGTTTATTGGTGTATTAAAAAAAATAACGTATGCAAAACTTATTAAGATTAAAACGGGGGGGGGGGGGGGGGAGGGGGGATTTCTAGTTTTCTCATGAACCCGACTATATATGTGTGTGTTTATATATATATATATGTGTGTGTGTGTGTGTGTGTGTGTGTGTATACTAGGTTTGTAACTCGTGTATTACACGGGTCGAATAAGTATAATGTTATATACTTAGTAATAAGAACTTATGAATTATTAAACAATGGAGTTTTCATGGCAGGTGTAAGGCCTCTAACGTAGGATACCTCATTTGTTGAATTTACTCATAAACATTATCATCAAAATACTGAACGTCCAATTAAAACATGCAATCTTAGCAGAAGCATAAATCATTCAGATACATAAACAACGAAAGTCTTAACATTTAAAAACATTGTCTTAACACACAAGTAATAAACAAGATGTCAGCCTTGAACTAGGTATCGTACACGCCTTTGCCCGTCCTTTCCTCTTACTACCTGAAGTGTATTATTAAAGTCAGCTAACGCTATTCATTTATACGTACGCGCACCCCCCCCCCCCACACACATATATATATATATATATATGTATAGTAAATTATATAAATCTTCCTTTATGTTTATACATTTTTTCATATATTATTCTTTAGGCCAAAAATTGTCAGAGATCGTCCATTATGTTTATAAATCTTGCATGTTACGTCCTTTGGCCCTAACGCAGTTAAATTTCTTAGTTAAGTTTGGTCATATGCAAAACACATGAGGGTACTTTTATAATTTTAACCATTTAATTAAAAAATATGTTAATTAAAATATCTATAAACATAAAAGACGATTTCTGTAATTTACTTCATAATCTATCTATACTGGTAAATGAAGATTTAAGTGGACACGTGTTACTTTCTCGTGCGTTCTCACCATTATTTTTTCGCATATCCCTCCTATTAAATGAGTGCACACATGTCATTCTCTAATGCATTTTCACTCTTATTTTCCTGCTTATCTCTCATATTAAATTACTAGGTTAGAATTCCGTGTATTACAGGGGTTGAAAAAATGTAATGTTATATATTTAGTAATAAAAAATTTATGTTTTTAAAACTTGTGCAATACACGGGTTGAATAAAGTCGTGTATTACACAGTTTAAATAAAATATAATTCAATATATTAACACACACACTCGTCTAAATGAAACAATGTGAATATGTAAATTTATGATTAAAAGTTTTATATTTGAATCCTAAATGGCTATAAAATTGTTGTCAGTTTATAGAATTCATAAAAAATAATTGATGATAAACACAATTTTAAATTAAAAAATGTGTAAATGAAAATTGAAACAAATAATTAATTTATTTCCCTAAAATAGTGAATTTAGATTATTAATAGTAGAGAGAGGAGCGGAAATGAGAATGTGAATGTCTAGAAATGTAGCAAATATCTTTCTATTTTACCTGTTTATTATTTAGTATAAATATAGATTTATGAAATTATATAATAATAATAATATTAAAAGAAATATATTTTTAGACCTTTAATTAAAATTTAATTATGAATAATTATCATATCCCTAACTAAACAAATTTAATATGAAATTATTTATGAATAGTTATAATTTATGATATTTCATCTTAGTAAACAAGTTTATATTATGGCTAGGCTACTACATTACATCATATTTAAATTCAGTAAGTAATAGCCGTGATTTGCTCGTCCACCATTACCAGACTTGCGACCATTGTTTTTGACAATGAGATAGTGTTGTCTCCAAATTTTTAATTCGGTATAACACTTGCGTATATAATAAAATATTTACGTCAATAAACGTTAATTTTCAACGTACTGTAATTTATTAACAGCTTGTAAATCATTTTTAAATGTTTTTTTCTGAAATTAGAAAAGATTATTAAGGATTACCATGAAATAGTTGTGGGATTTAAACTATCAATATTTTTGACTAAATCACATCGTAAACACGTTGTTGGATGTAACGACAAACTATCAGTGTTTTTGACAATGAGATAATGTTTCCAATTTTTTATTTTTTTACTCTTCTTAATCATAATTTTTATATTTTTCAGGATAAATATAACAAAATTTACACCTACAATGATTTAAACCTCTAATTTTTAGTTACGGAACACACGTCACTACAAGAAAACTAGGCAGTTTCGACGAGGCAAACTCGACGATACATGTGGTCGAGATAGATTGACCAAATACGACGACATGTCGTCGGCGATGGTGTGATATTTTTTCGTCACCTTTTCTCGACAACACGTTGTCGGGGATGGTTGACCGGGAAAAGGTGAAAGCTTTTGGCGCTTACCGGGAAAAGGTGAAAACTAGTCTCGACGACATGTCGTCGAGATTGCTATTTTTAATTTTGTTATTCTTTTTTTTTGCCTGGTAAAATATTAAAAAATTAATTTTTAAAGAAAATACCTAATATCGACGACATGTCGTCGATATTGGTATATAATAAAAAATTATTTTTATTTAATAAATAAATTAATTAAAATAAAAGGACCCAATCTCGACGACATGTCGTCGAGACTGGTCCTACCTAATATTAACCCACGCAGAAACCCTTCTCCTCCTCATTTTTGCCCTCTTTCTTCTCTCAAGCTTTCTCTCGGCTACACCCACAAAATCCGGCCATTTTTTTTCAAAATCCACCGTTTTCTACCTCCTTCTCCACCATTAATCTTCTTATTCAAGTGGTTAGACCCGATTTTGACTTTTTTTTTAATTTTTCTTTATAATCGTAAAATTCTAATATAAATCTTGTGTAGGTGAAGTTTTTGGCTAAGTGGAGGGATTGGAAGCTAGATTGAGGGTTTTCCTGACGACGTTTCGTCGTTTCAAGAAAATTCCGGAGGTAATATGTATATTTTTTTGTGTTTATAGGTGTATTTGGGTAGTTTTATATTGATTTATAAATATTTGTTTAATATTTTGGTAATAGGCTTAGATTTGAGAGATTTAGTTTTGTACAAATGTTTTAATTGTTTTTTATTTGAATAATATAGATGAATATATCTATTATTTTATGAAATTGGTGGTTAATTTATATAGATGTATAGTATGTAGGGTTCATTTTTTTTTATTGATGGTTAATGTTGTGAAATTGATAGTTAATTTATATAGATGTAGAGTTTGTATGGTTTATATAGATGTATAAGTATATAAATGTATGGATTATTTGTGAAATTAGTGAATTGTAGGTTTGTATAGATTTACTATTGGTGGTGTTATGTATATATTATTTATATGAATTGTATGATGTTATTTATTTTATGTAATGTATAGTTTGTACGTATTATTTATTTGGGTATTTGTATGTATTTGTGAAATGTATTATTGGTGGTGTTATGTATATATTATTTGTATGAATTGTATAATGTTATTTTTTTTAATGTATAGTTTGTATGTATTATTTATTTGAGTATTTATTTGTGAAATGTATTATTGGTGGTGTTATGTATGTATGGTTTGTATGAGTATAGATGAATATGTGCATGTATATATGTTAGTAATTAGAACACGAACCTTTTACTTGTTTTGACTCAAATACTTGTATGCATTATTTTTTTGGGTATTTGTATAAATTAAAAGAATATATTGTTGTTTTCTAATTTTTATGAAATGTATTATTTGTATGATCAATATAGATGTATGTATGTATATATTTAATCCGTTTTTATTTTTTTATATTTTTATGATTTTTTATATCTAATACATTTGTAACGAATTTACAGGATTTCTTGTTTAGCTTTCTATTTAGCTTGACTTTGACTACATTAAAAAGGTAACACTTTTCTACTAAACTAAAAATTGTTTAGATTATGTAACACTTCATTTAGGATATGTATACGTTTTAACGGGTTGACTATTTAAGAGTAAATTGGTAGCTATTTCTCCTACTCTTCGAGTTTGTGTTTCATACACATACTTGGAGGGTTAAGGGGAAATGCTGTCGATTTATTCTTGAATAGTTAACCCGTTAAAATGTGTACATATGAGATAGAATATTCAAAAGGTGGGTTAGGATCCATCACCTGTAGATATTTCATCTAATGTGCTATCAGTTAATAAAAAACAGTTATGACAATTGATAAGAGTTGGATTGCACTGCGAGATCGTAATCATCCGGATTTCATAAAAAGGTCTTCAAAAGTTTATAGATAATGCCAAAAACTATGTTGACGAAGATGGCAAGATTTATTGCCCGTGTAAAAAATATGCCAACTCTTATCGCCAAAGTCCGTCTTTTGTTATATTTTTTTTAAAAGTGAAAAGTTATTACCGACGGGGAAATATCGACGACATGTCGTCGACAAAAGGGTAATCTATCTCGATGACGTTTTCTCGACGACTTTTCAAGCAGTCTCGACGGAGCTTTGCCGACGAGGCATTCTCGATGACATGTCGTCGAGAAAGGCTATATCGACGACATGTTGTCGAGACATGTCGTTGAATCTGCCTTAAAAATCTTGTTGTGTGTATTAACCACCAAAATTGGGACCACTGTTGTCTCCAATTTAAATCCACATTTTCTTGGTAAGACAAACCACAATAGATACTGAAAAGTTTACCAAACTTATATTTTTAGACAACAATTTTTAACGTCTAAATATCATCTAACCATTCACGTATAAGGATTTTATTCACACACAAAACTGTGGTTCATCAATTTATATAAGATATATATTAAACAAATTATTTTAGAGTAAATTCATGAAAGATGACCATAATAAGACAAATTTTAATTTTAGTATATATAAAATTACTTTTCTAATCACCACCATTGACTGTGTTTGGTATCTAGAGGGGTAGACGTTACAAATTTCAATAATATTATCTCAAATCTTGATGGTGTTCATTGTACCGCCTTTAATCGTTGATGGAGTTCATTTTCTCACATTTGTAGGGTTATGTAACACCCAATGTTTTGGTTTTAATTGTAAAGTATGTATGGTTGTGAGGTTAAAGTGTGACGTATAAATTGTAACAGTTTAATAAACATGGAGAGGAAGTTAGGGAATTAAAAACCCTAATTTGTATCATAAAAAATAATTATATACTTTGAAAATTTTGAGTTTGGGAACATTAGTGGTTTTGAGACAAGGTCTGAGATGAATCACTAAGGTAATCAATTCCTCGTTCTTATATCTTAATCGTTAAATATATTTTTATTTGGGATTCGACTGTTTTGCTTAAATGTGTACACGTCTGGGTATGGGCCAAGTGAGGGGTCAATGAGGGTAATGATCGGCCTAAGGGAGGCAGATGGTGGTGGTTATCGGCATAGAGGTGTCGATCCACTGTGGTGACTCAACCAAGGGAAGCCAGTGATGACTGATGACGACTTCGGTGGTCGAAACAACTGATGGACACTACTAGAAGATAGACTTTTAATGACACGCAATGCGTGTCTTAAAAGGGGGTAGACGACACGTCGGACCATGTCAAGGAAGACACTGTCAAGAATGAAGATGACACGCATTTGTGTGTCATCTGTTTGTGACACGCATTTGTCTGTCATCTGTTTGTGACACACATTTATGACAAGTCTTTATGACACGTCAAGTGCGTCAAGAAAGGCCTTGTCAAGAATGAAGATAACACACATTTGTGTGTCATGGTTTTAGTAGTGTTAATATATATATATATATATATATATATATATATATATATATATATATATAGAGAGAGAGAGAGAGAGAGAAAAGATCACATGTAAACCTCATTTTATTGTGTAAACCAAAAAATCAATTTATAGTCATTCATTTAATTTCACAATATATTATTATGTGGCTCAAAATAAATCTAATTTTTTTATTAACGAGTGGCTATATTTGATTAGAGGGTATAAAGGTCAATTATCACATCCCAACTCTCTCTCTCTATATTTATTTAATAATAAAATATTCCATTTATTAAACTTTCCCCCATTTTTTTACACATTCTTAACTTTTTTATAAAACATAATTTTTTTTATAAAAGTCGCACCATAAAATTGAGCTTTTTTTATCTTTAATTCGAATATAATTTTGTAAAAAAAAAATTGAATGCCGGTTACTACATATATGTAACGAATAGTTACATATATGTATAACATAAATGCAGTTGTTCCAAGGTTATCCTATTTTTTAAAACAATATTCCAATTTTTAGAAAATTAATAACTTTTTATCCAAAACTTATGTGTTAATCTAAGTTGTTCATGCAAAAGAAAAAAAAAACAATAAATTTGTTCACTCAAAATACCAAAAAACCCGTAAGTTTGTTTATTCAAAAACCAAACTAAATACTTTTCTTAAAAAAGCCCATTAAATATATGTAATACCTAATTACATATATATAATACCCGAGTTTGTTTTTTCAAAAAGTTATGAATTAAAAGTTATGTTTAACATTTGCTTAGATAATGTTGATTACACATACATTCTATGTAATATGTCTAACTTTATTTAATAATTAAATATTCAACCTATTCAACTTCCTCCCCCCCCTTTTTTTAATATTCATAACTTTTTTATAAAATATAATTTTTTATAAAAAATTACACAATTAAATAGATTTTTTATCTTTAATTTGATTATAGTCTTGCAAAAAAAAGGCAATTGAAATTATATATTTTGTTCATATTACATATATGTAATAACATGTTACATTTTGTTCTATTACATATATGTACTGTGATACTACATATATGTAACAATAAGATATTACATATGTGTAATATGATATTACATATATGTAATTTTTTAATTTTACTTAATATGAACATTTACACTTATATTCATATTCATATTACCGTGTAATTGTTAATTTCATATAAAATATTACTTATATGATTGTTGTTTTGTACGAACAAGTTAAATTAACACATTTATATACATGTTATATATATATATATATATATATATATATATATATATATATATATCTATATCTATATATATATATATATATAATAACAAGACGTCCAATTTTTTTCGAGACTATAACTTATTAAAGATAAAAATGATTGTTTTTATCTTGTAATTTGTTTTTAAAAAAATAAGTTATATAAAAAATTCATTAAAGTTAAAATAATGGGGTGAAGTTAGATTAAAAAAACTAATTAGATTAACACATAGTTATGAGGTTTTTTTTAAAGAAAATTAATTAATTTGGTTTTTGAATAAACAAAGTTATGAGTTTTTTTAGTTTTCTGAATGAACAAAGTTTTGTGTTTTTTTTATGAACAAGTTAAATTAACACATTTATACACGGTTTTGGATAAAACTTTAATAATCTTCTAAAAATTGAGAACTTTTTTGAAAATGTAACATCCCAAATAATGACAAGACAAATAGAAAAGGGAAATAAAGTGGGCTTGGCCAAAATTTCGGCCCATGGGCCGAAAAGAAAAGGGGGAAACCCCATTACAAAACAGCAGCTTCAACCCAAACCCCTCTCATTTCATCTTCCTGCGCAAGAATACTAGAGAGAGAGAGAGAGAGCGATCGGCTTGTGAAGAAAACCGCAAGGAGAAGACTCAAGGGCTCGGGAATCATCCGTCTCCACCATTTCAACGCATAGCAACAGAAATCGGGCCTGTTGAGGTAAGCATCGCCTCTGATTATGAGTCTTTGCATGTCTCGGGTTTAAATCAAATAAAGATACGATTTTTGCATATGAAACTTGAAACAAATCACGTATTTGAACTCAAGAACGACAAAGGAAGGTGTTTAACGTAAAATGCTCAAGGTTTAATCGATTGGAAATAAGTTGGCTGGAGCAAGGTTCTGGTCAGGGAAGATGCAGACCCATGACTCGAAACTATAGTTTCGATACATACAGACCCGTCGAAACTACTCTAGTTTCGATAGTCATGTTTGACTCGAAACTATCTAGTTTCGATAGCAGCCAATGACTCGAAACTACCATAGTTTCGATAGGAACTCAGGACTCGAAACTACCTAGTTTCGAGTGTCACCTTGAACCTAAACTAAGATTTTTCATAAGTTAATGACTCGAAACTATCATAGTTTCGATAGGATCTCATGACTCGAAACTACCTAGTTTCGATAGAAGGATTATGACTCGAAACTACCTAGTTTCGAGTGTAAGACCATAGCTCGAAACTACCATAGTTTTGATGCGACCCACCTCCCGAAACTACTGAGTTCAAGCATAGTAAGGTCTAGTGTCATCTAGGAGCACCATCTTATGTGTATGACTTTATTATACAGATCGTGAGTGACATTAGTGAAGCCCAGTAGCCAGCTTAGTGTATTACAGAAACTACTCATCAGGTGAGTTCTATGTGCCCCCTTCTAAGTTATGTGCAAATGATTTATAAATGTTTTGGGGCTGAAATGTATACACTAAATGAATAAATGAAATGAATGTCAATGTGATCATACGTGATATATTAAGGTATATGTGTAGATACATATGAAAGTGAATAATGAATTATGAACAAAGAACGACACGTATGTTTACAAAGAATTAGTGAATGAATGGTATAACGTAAATAAATGAAATCTTGCTTTATAAATATATATTGCATGCTAAGAAGGTAAGTATACGTTATGGACGGAAACGAAGCTAACGGCTACTACGGTAGACGGACGACCACTTGACTATTATGCAGCTAGAGAAGGAAGTCTAGAAAGGTAGACTAAATAAAGGCCACTACGGTGGAGTAAGTCGCTAAATCAATATTCGGCTGTATAATTAGTTCAAGTGGGAAACGGATGCCTTATGGCAGACGGGCGAATATGACGGACTACGACGGTAGGACGGTTAAGGCGGACGGCCGAAGGTTGGCCGGACGGAAAAGTTAAGGCGGACGGTTTCTAGGACCGGACGAGTAAAAGGGCTACGACGGTAGCTTAAGGGCGTATGTCTTTGTGACATACGCAGTAAAAAAACGGGTTGATCACCCTTATGTGTATGACCAATAAATGGTAAAGAAAGTAAAGGTGAATGCATATCTATGTAGTCACATAAGAAAGTTAAAGAAAGTAAAGGGTGAACGCATATATATATATATATGTAATCACATTAATAAAGAAAAGAAAGATGAAAGAAAAGCAAAAGCTATGAATACGTATTTATATGAATGACTTTATAATAATGTTTACCTATGAAGTAAAGAAAAGAATGTTTATATCTAAACGCATTAAACTAGAACTCACCAGCGTTAGCTGACTTTAGTATACATTTCAGGTAAAGGAAGAAAAGGTCGTGCGATGGCGTGAAGGTTACCCGGCACAAGACTGACATCCCACTTTTGTTTGTTAAGAATATGTTATGTTTTATTCGTAAAGACTTCCGCTGTTTTGATTATGTAATTGAATGATGAATGTTTTAAATTTAAGTTCAGTATTTATGACTATGTTTATGAGTAAATCCAACAAGTGAGGTCACCCGGGAAAGGGGCCTTACAAGTTGGTATCAGAGCAATAGTTTGAGAGATTCAGACATCCCTAAATGTCTGGACTCAAACTGATTATGGGACCAACGCACGGATGTCAGTATGGGTAACCAACGCCAACGCAGCACGGTAAGTAAGTACTAAAGCTAATGCTCTAAATAAGGATAGATACCTTAACTTAGAACAAATAGATGTCAATGTCACAACCGATTTGAAGAGTTTTGAACCCAAAAAGCAATGTAAATTAGTAATCACAAACCGGTCACTGTAATTAAAAATTTACCTTGCTCGTACTGTTCCAAACTATGATCTGAAGTAATGACATTGATGTATTCCCTTTATGACTATCAGGAAATTAAGAAATTATGGCTGGCGGAGGAAGAACTGGACGCCGAGGCGGTCGCACTGGCCGACGAGGTAGACCTCCGTTGAATCAAAGACTAGAAGAAGAAGAGAGTGTGCACGCGGAACACACCGAGAGTGTACACGAAACAGAAGTGACCCCAACTGGAGACGACAATCCAGGGCCGATACAGTTGGAACCCGAAGTCAGGGATGCTATTGCCCGTGAAGTTGTGCTCACACTAAAGAAGGTATTGCCTGATCTACTATCTGAGGCAATAAAGAAAAGTAAAGAGGAGGATGAAGGGAACAATGAAGAGAAAATTTATGATAGTGACGGGGATGAAGTAAAAGTGGCATCAAGCAATCGTGGGTGTACTTACAAAGGATTCAAGGACGGAGACCCACCTAAGTTTGATGGAACCAAGGATTCGGTGGCCACGTTCGAATGGATCGAGAGGATGAACGCAGTCATCAACATCAGCGAGTGTCGACCAGACCAAGCTGTTAAATATGTTGCTCATTCTTTCACCAATGAAGCACTAGGTTGGTGGAGAAATATTCAAAGAACAAAGTCACCACATGCACTTGCCAGAATGACATGGGAAGACTTGAAAAAGCTCGTAATCCAAAAGTTCTGCCCACAAAATGAGATTGATCGTGTGGAGAACGAGTTCCTGAACTTCAAGGCTGGCAACAAGACTCATCGCCAGTATACATCAAGATTCAATGAACTGGCTCAACTAGTACCACACCTGGTGGAAACTGAAGATCGTTTGATCAAGTACTATGTTAAGGGATTGCCACAACGGGTCCGTGTTCATGTAAAAGCTAACCTACCCTCGACCTTCGAGTCGGTAGTGAATCTGAGCGGAATCGTCTACGACGATTATGCCAATGAGGACCCACCAACAGAGACCCAAAAGAGAAAGTGGGAGAACCCGTCTAGAGGCACAGGAAGAGGGAACGTAACAACTGAAACTAAGAAGCCAAGGTCGGACGAATATGAAACATGCAAGAAATGTGGAAGGCAACATCTTGGCGAATGTAAAATCGGCACCACCACATGCTATAAGTGCGGGAAGCCGGGGCACTTCTCTCGAGAATGTGTAAGAGACGTCAAGTGTCAAGTATGTGGATTGTTTGGACATCTGACAAAGAACTGCAGGAAGGCCGGCCAATCTGGTTCGGGAAAAGAAAAGGAAAAGGAACAGCCAAAGGCTAGGACTCGGGCCTATGCTTTAACCGAGGAAGAAGCAAGAGGAAACCCTGACGTCGTGTCGGGTACGTTCCTAGTAAATGATGAACATGCCGCTATTCTGTTTGATTCTGGTGCTAGTAAAAGTTTTATATCCACTGCATTTAGCCGCAAATTAGACTGCACAATCACTAGCCTTATAAGGGCCTTTAGCGTACAAACTGCTATTGGTAAAAACTCAGTAGTCATCCAAGTGACTGACGATTGCATGGTAGAAATAGAGGGCCATAAGTTTCCATCTAAATTGTACCTTCTAACCTTAGGAGGATTCGATGTAGTATTGGGCATGGATTGGTTAGCTGCCAACGAAGCTCAAATCATATGTAAACGAAAGATACATCTCAAGGCCACTGACGGCAGTCCGATTACGGTTTATGGTGACTGGAATAGCACAATGCCGAACGTCATCTCGATGATCAAGGCCGAAAGTTACATGAGGCGCGGTTGCGAAGCTTATTTGGCGTATGTTATTGACGATAGAATGAAAACGAAAGAGCTAAAAGATGTACCCGTGGTGTGCAATTTTCCAGAAGTGTTCCCAGAGGACCTACCTGGTTTGCCGCTCGATCGGGAAATAGAATTTCAGATTGACTTACTGCCAGGAGCTGAGCCCGTTGCCAAGGCACCATACCGATTGGCTCCGTCAGAAATGAAAGAATTAATGTCCCAACTTGAAGAATTAACAGAGAAAGGATTTATCAGACCGAGCATCTCACCATGGGGCGCTCCGGTATTATTTGTAAAGAAAAAGGACGGCAGCATGCGCATGTGCATCGACTACCGTGAATTGAACAAGAGAACAGTAAAGAACAAATACCCACTGCCTAGAATAGACGACCTCTTTGATCAATTACAAGGCGCGAGTTGGTTCTCAAAGATTGATCTCAGGTCGGGTTACCATCAATTGAAAGTAAGAGAGGAAGATGTACCGAAAACTGCGTTTCGTACACGTTACGGGCATTATGAATTTCTTGTGATGTCCTTCGGACTAACCAACGCACCCGCAGCATTTATGGATTTAATGAACAGAGTATGCCGACCCATGTTGGATCGATCAGTAATAGTTTTTATAGATGACATCCTCATATACTCAAAGAATGAAGGTGATCACCACTGTCACCTAAGAGAAGTATTGGAGGTTCTAAAGCAGGAGAAGTTGTATGCAAAATTCTCCAAATGCGCGTTCTGGCTTAGGGAGGTCCAATTCCTAGGCCATGTCGTGAACCCGGACGGCATTATGGTGGATCCTGCTAAGATCGAAGCGGTAAAGGAATGGAACATCCTGAAAACGCCAACTGATATACGAAGTTTTCTGGGGTTGGCAGGCTACTATCGGAGGTTCATTCAGGATTTCTCGAGAATAGCCTCGCCACTGACAAAGCTGACACGTAAGGAAGTAAAGTATGAATGGGGACCAACCCAAAACAATGCGTTCGAAGAGTTGAAGACACGATTAACCCAAGCTCCAGTCTTGACCTTACCTGAGGGAAACGAAGACTTGGTAGTCTACTCTGACGCTTCGGGGCAAGGATTGGGTTGTGTACTTATGCAACGAGGAAAGGTAATTGCTTATGCCTCGCGACAGTTAAAGATTCATGAAGTTAACTACCCGACTCACGATCTGGAGTTGGCGGCCGTAGTTTTCGCATTAAAGATATGGAGGCATTATCTGTACGGAGTTAAATGCACCATCTACTCCGATCACAAGAGCCTGAAGTACTTCTTCGAGCAGAAGGAATTAAACATGAGACAAAGAAGGTGGTTGGAACTACTAAAAGACTACGATTGCGAAATATTATACCACCCAGGTAAGGCAAATGTAGTGGCTGACGCCTTAAGCAGGAAGGAAGAGTCGACACCTATTAGAATCAAGGCGTGTCAGTTGATTATAACACCAGATTTAATGAATGAAATAGTAAAGGCACAAGATGAGGCACTATTAGAAAGAAATGTGAAACGAGAAAGAATAATTGGACAACAGAGCAACCTGGAGACCAATACGTACGGTGTACGAACTCGTTTTGGCCGGATGTGGATACCTAAGATTGGTGAACTTAGGGCCAAAATCCTTGACGAGGCCCATAAGTCTCGCTACTCTATTCACCCCGGGACAAACAAAATGTATCAAGACTTGAAGAAAGAATACTGGTGGCCTGGCATGAAGAATGATGTGACAGAATACGTGAGCAAGTGCCTAACGTGTTCTCTAGTTAAGGCCGAGCACCAGAAACCATGCGGTAAAATGCAACCTTTACCAATACCGGAATGGAAGTGGGAAGAGATCACAATGGACTTCATTACCAAGCTACCGCGAACAGCTAAAGGCAATGATACCATTTGGGTGATTGTCGACCGCTTGACAAAGAGTGCTCACTTCTTGCCAATACGAGAAACTTCTTCTTCTGAAAAGCTAGCAGAAGTATTTATCAAGGAAATTGTGAGCAGACATGGTATGCCGCTGTCGATTGTGTCTGACAGGGATACTAGATTCACGTCAAGGTTTTGAAAGAAATTCAATGAAGCAATGGACACGAGACTGAACATCAGCACCGCTTACCACCCCCAAACCGATGGACAATCGGAAAGGACCATTCAGACCTTGGAGGACATGCTCCGGGCCTGTATCATTGACTTCGGTGGGAGTTGGGACAGCCATCTACCATTGGCAGAATTTTCATATAACAACAGCTATCACTCGACTATTGGCATGCCGCCATTTGAAATGTTGTATGGGAGGAAATGTAGGACCCCGGTTTGTTGGGGGGAAATTGGACAGAAGGATTTTGCAAGTCTCGAAGTGGTCAAAGCTACTTCTGAGAAATTTGATCAAATCAAGGCTCGTATGAAAGCCGCAAAAGACAGACAGAAATCATACGCGGATAAGAGAAGGAGGGATTTAGAGTTTCAAGTAGGGGACATGGTACTGTTGAAAGTATCACCGTGGAAAGGAATCATTCGGTTCAGAAAGCGTGGCAAACTAAGTCCAAGGTTTGTCGGACCTTTCAAGATTGTAGCAAGAGTGGGTCAAGTTGCTTACAGACTCGACCTACCCGTCGAGCTTAGTGGAATACACCCTACGTTCCACGTGTCGCACTTACGCAAGTGCCTAGCTGACGACACAGCTCACATACCTTACGACGAGATCGAAGTGGATAACAGTCTAAATTATGTAGAGGAACCAATAGCCATTCTTGACCGAGCTGAGAAACGATTACGCAATAAGTCGATTCCTTTAGTCAAAATACAATGGAAACACAGAAAGGGGTCTGAGACTACTTGGGAGAAAGAAGACGAGATGAAGGAACTGTATCCCCAGTTGTTTAACGTGTAACAGGTTTCGAGGACGAAACCTCATTAAGGAGGGTAGACTTGTAACATCCCAAATAATGACAAGACAAATAGAAAAGGGAAATAAAGTGGGCTTGGCCAAAATTTCGGCCCATGGGCCGAAAAGAAAAGGGGGAAACCCCATTACAAAACAGCAGCTTCAACCCAAACCCCTCTCATTTCATCTTCCTGCGCAAGAATACTAGAGAGAGAGAGAGAGCGATCGGCTTGTGAAGAAAACCGCAAGGAGAAGACTCAAGGGCTCGGGAATCATCCGTCTCCACCATTTCAACGCATAGCAACAGAAATCGGGCCTGTTGAGGTAAGCATCGCCTCTGATTATGAGTCTTTGCATGTCTCGGGTTTAAATCAAATAAAGATACGATTTTTGCATATGAAACTTGAAACAAATCACGTATTTGAACTCAAGAACGACAAAGGAAGGTGTTTAACGTAAAATGCTCAAGGTTTAATCGATTGGAAATAAGTTGGCTGGAGCAAGGTTCTGGTCAGGGAAGATGCAGACCCATGACTCGAAACTATAGTTTCGATACATACAGACCCGTCGAAACTACTCTAGTTTCGATAGTCATGTTTGACTCGAAACTATCTAGTTTCGATAGCAGCCAATGACTCGAAACTACCATAGTTTCGATAGGAACTCAGGACTCGAAACTACCTAGTTTCGAGTGTCACCTTGAACCTAAACTAAGATTTTTCATAAGTTAATGACTCGAAACTATCATAGTTTCGATAGGATCTCATGACTCGAAACTACCTAGTTTCGATAGAAGGATTATGACTCGAAACTACCTAGTTTCGAGTGTAAGACCATAGCTCGAAACTACCATAGTTTTGATGCGACCCACCTCCCGAAACTACTGAGTTCAAGCATAGTAAGGTCTAGTGTCATCTAGGAGCACCATCTTATGTGTATGACTTTATTATACAGATCGTGAGTGACATTAGTGAAGCCCAGTAGCCAGCTTAGTGTATTACAGAAACTACTCATCAGGTGAGTTCTATGTGCCCCCTTCTAAGTTATGTGCAAATGATTTATAAATGTTTTGGGGCTGAAATGTATACACTAAATGAATAAATGAAATGAATGTCAATGTGATCATACGTGATATATTAAGGTATATGTGTAGATACATATGAAAGTGAATAATGAATTATGAACAAAGAACGACACGTATGTTTACAAAGAATTAGTGAATGAATGGTATAACGTAAATAAATGAAATCTTGCTTTATAAATATATATTGCATGCTAAGAAGGTAAGTATACGTTATGGACGGAAACGAAGCTAACGGCTACTACGGTAGACGGACGACCACTTGACTATTATGCAGCTAGAGAAGGAAGTCTAGAAAGGTAGACTAAATAAAGGCCACTACGGTGGAGTAAGTCGCTAAATCAATATTCGGCTGTATAATTAGTTCAAGTGGGAAACGGATGCCTTATGGCAGACGGGCGAATATGACGGACTACGACGGTAGGACGGTTAAGGCGGACGGCCGAAGGTTGGCCGGACGGAAAAGTTAAGGCGGACGGTTTCTAGGACCGGACGAGTAAAAGGGCTACGACGGTAGCTTAAGGGCGTATGTCTTTGTGACATACGCAGTAAAAAAACGGGTTGATCACCCTTATGTGTATGACCAATAAATGGTAAAGAAAGTAAAGGTGAATGCATATCTATGTAGTCACATAAGAAAGTTAAAGAAAGTAAAGGGTGAACGCATATATATATATATATGTAATCACATTAATAAAGAAAAGAAAGATGAAAGAAAAGCAAAAGCTATGAATACGTATTTATATGAATGACTTTATAATAATGTTTACCTATGAAGTAAAGAAAAGAATGTTTATATCTAAACGCATTAAACTAGAACTCACCAGCGTTAGCTGACTTTAGTATACATTTCAGGTAAAGGAAGAAAAGGTCGTGCGATGGCGTGAAGGTTACCCGGCACAAGACTGACATCCCACTTTTGTTTGTTAAGAATATGTTATGTTTTATTCGTAAAGACTTCCGCTGTTTTGATTATGTAATTGAATGATGAATGTTTTAAATTTAAGTTCAGTATTTATGACTATGTTTATGAGTAAATCCAACAAGTGAGGTCACCCGGGAAAGGGGCCTTACAGAAAAAATGGGATAAACTATGAAAACTACATTTATGTTTATAGTTACATGTATGTAACAGTTCGTTACATATATGTAATAACTGACGTTAATTTTGTTTTTGCAAGACTATAATCGAATTAAAGATAAAAAATGTTCTATTTAATGGTATAATTTTTATAAAAAAATGATGTTTTATAAAAAAGTTATGAATATTTAAAAAAAGAGGGGGGGAAATTTAATGGTGGAATCTTTATTATTAAAAAAATATGAGAAAATGTTGCACTTACCAAATTACCCTTTTAATAAAAGAAAATAATTTTGATCTGTCTTTTTCTTATTGGGTTTATTAGTTTATACATGAAGGTGAGGTTTACAATTGATCCTTACCATATATATATATATAATTTTTTATTGAATTACTAACTTTTAGGGTAATAACTAATCTATACAATACAATAAACGAAATTCATTTATAACACGTGTCGCGTCCACATCCCTTTTCATCATTTTTTTCGCATCTCTCTCTTATTAAATACACTTGTCTTTTTTAATAATGATTTATATTTAAAGAAAAATATTAATTATATAATAAAACACATATACTTTAAATTATCTCTTATTTTAAGAAATTTTGAAATTTAATTATCTCACTTTTGCTTTAAACTAAATAGCGATGCGATCAAATTATATTAAATAGAAATTAATGTATTTAAACCGTGTAATATACATGTTTTTAAAGATATAAAATTTTTATTACTGAGTATATAACATTATATTTTATCAAACCCGTGTAACACACATGTTTTTTTTATTACTAAGTATATAATATTATATTTTATCAACCTGTGTAATAAACAAGATTTTAACCTAGTATCTAGTAATACAAAATAAAGTACATAGATAGCCAAAAAATCCATTTTATAACATACTAACAAACATTACAAAAGTTAACGATATTTCATACAATATATCCTAAACTAATGTTTACATACAAAATTTTCTCAAAAAAGTTACACTTTGGGCAACAAACAAATATATAATATTTAATAGTTAGATATTATAGTTCACGAAAGACGGATTTATTAAACGGTGTACTAATATTTACAGAAATATTTAATTGGTGAATACGCTAATTAAATATTTAGAGAAATAATTAAAGCATAGATGATTTATACGTTTAAGGGTTGACGTTAATTGGTTAGTATTTTATTGGTTATTTATAATTAGTAAAAGTACATGGTTAAAAGTAATTAACATGTAATTAATGGGAATTAACAGTTAGTTCTCAAGGGATGCATTCAGTAAATTAAGAGGTTATAAATACATCCCTAATGTTAAACCCTAAAACCAATTTTGACACCATCTGGTTTTGCGCAAAGAAGGAAAGCCAAGCCCCCCCCCCCCCTTTTGACCATGAACCACCGTTTGCCACCATCCAGCACCGCCGCCTCCGCTAGCCAGCCCACACCGCTACCGTCGCTGCCTAACCGGAAACCGTGTGACGTGTTTTGCGGGTTTCGTGTCGTGTCATCTAGGGTGATGTTCGTTGAACCAAGGTTTTTCTGATTCGGTTTATCGTCAAAGGTATAATCTTAGAACACACTATGGTTGCATTTAATTTTCTTGTTTATACGCGTGTAATCGGATTACTAACGAGGATCTAGATATGATATGTTATCGTACTAAAATCGCTTCCGCTAATTATATATGATTTATTTATTTAAAAGTGTTTAAATATAATTATGTTTTAAAAGTTAAAATCGACACGACGAACCCTAAATGTTCAAGATTCAACTGTGATACAAGCTGTTCGCAAAAGTACTAGGGATCGTCATGAACCCGACCGATATATCGGGATTCACCAGATTTACGACATCCTGGTAGTTGATCAGGCTGAACCCACTCGTTACAAATCTGCAATCTTATATCAGAATCTAAGAAATGGCTTGAAGCCATGGATACCGAAATCCAATCCATGTACGACAACCATGTATGGGAATTGGTTGATCTTACTCTCGAAAGTCTGACCATAGGGAGCAAGTGGATTTTCAAGAAGAAAATCGACATGGGTGGGAATGTGCAAACCGTCAAAGCAAAGCTGATAGCGAAAGGCTTTGCTTAGACTTAAGGAATTGATTATGCTGAAACCTTCTCGTCAGTAGCCATGCTTAATTCGATTAGGATCTTGCTTTCCATTATCGCGTATTATGACTACGAGATATGGCAAATGGATTTCAAAACCACGATCCTAAACGGGCATCTTACTAAAGATATCTATATGGTTCAACCGGAAGGTTTTGAAGATCCAAAGAATCCAAATAAGGTGTGCAAGTTAAACAAATCTAGTTATGGATTAGAACATACATCCATAAGTTGGAATTTTCGCTATAACTTGAAAATCAAAGAGTTTGGTTTTGTCAAGAACAAAGACGAACCGTGTGTCTACAGGAAGGCAAGTGGGGATTATATTACTTTTCGGATTATGTATGTAGATGGCATATTACTCATTGGAAACCATATCCCAATGCTACAAGACGTAAAGTCCTGGCTGGGTAAATGTTTCACAATGATAGATCTTGGTAAAGCCGCGTATATTATGGGAATTAAGATCTATAGAGATAAATCAAAGCAGCATATAGGTTTAAGTCAAAGTACATACATTGATAAGGTTATTCGACGCTTTTTCATGCAAGACTCTAAGAGAGGGTCTTTGCCAATGGGACATGGAACGATACTGAATAACAAACAATGGCTTCAATTTGATAAGGAAAAGAAGAAAATGTATAAAGGTTTCATATGCTTCTACAATTGGATCCATCATGTATGTCATGCTATGTACTAGACCTGATGTAGCATACGCTTTAAGCATGACCAGTAGATATCAACAGAATCCTGGTGAGAGTCACTGGATAGCTGTGAAGAACATCCTCAAGTACTTTAGAAGAACTAAGGATATGTTCTAGATATACAGGGGACTCGAAGAAGAACTAGTTGTTAAATGTTACACTGATGCTATCGAGATGATTCTTGATCACAAACGGGGTTTGTGTTTGTTCTGTACGGTGGTGCTATCACTTGGAAGAGTATTAAACAAAGTGTTGTTGCTCAATCCACCGCCGAATCAGAACACATTGTTGTTTCGGAAGATGCAAAGGAGGGTGCTTGGATGTAGAAGTTCATTGCTGATCTCGGGGTAACTCCTAGCATTCAAAAGCCAATCGAGATACTTTGTGACAATACTGGTGCCATTACTCAAGCCAAGGAACCAAGGTTACACTAAAACACGAAACACATACTCAGAAGATTTCATTATATCAGGGATACACCGGAACGGATAGACATCGTGTTAAACAAAGTTCACACAGATCCGAATCTAGCCGACCCATTCACTAAGCCGATGTCTCGTTCTAAACATGAGGAGCATGCTGATACGATAGGCCTTAGATTTTCTAGTCAGTGGGTTTGATTTGTATTTAGTATTTGATGCTTTCGAATAATATAGTTATATTGGTATTTTATATTGATTTAATGGTTAAATACATTATAAATAGATGTTACTATGTTCGATATTTTATACATTTTAGAAATCCTTGAATATTGTATTCTAAATGTCCGTAGTCGATCAGATTCATGTGACTAAATTTTGATCTTATCTAACGTTGTACCTTAATAGGCAGTAATAAGGGTATGATCAGGAGTAAATCTGAAATTAAGTGGGAGTTGTATGTGGCCAAAAGAGTTATGCTCTGCTATGAATAGGAGCTGGACATTCTGGTGCCTTCGTTGATTCGAACTGGTATAAAACGCATGGCCATGCTCAAACTAATTAGTAGTTTGTTTAGACCACTTTGAATTAGAGAATGAGAACATGAATGGTTGAACAAGATATTTTATTATGTCATCTAGCATGACATTCGTTGAACCAAGGTGTTTCTGATTCGGTTTATTGTTGAAGGTAATCCTAGAACACCCTATGGTTGCATTTAATTTTATTGTTTATACGCGTGTAATATCACTGATCGGGATCCAGATCTGATCTGTTATCGTACTAAAATCGCTTCCGCTAGTTACATCTGATTTATTTATTTAAAAGTGTTTAAATATAATGATGTTTTAAAAGTTAAAACTGGTACGATTAATCCAAACATCAACATCCCTAATCTTCACTGTTCAACATTCTCCTTTAAGTTTTCAAAGGCAACCGACTCAATTAATAGTTCTTGATTCAACTTTAAGCTAAGCAAATCGGCTATTTCTGACCTGATATATGAGCTAGGTTTATTACCCTATACTTGATCTTTTATAGATGTGTAGATAATTGTTGGTGGCTTTTCTTATGCTATATGCTTAATTTTCTACACACAATATTGCAATCATTTGTATTATATGTAAGAAATAGAAGTATTATTGCAACAGGTCAAGGATGTCTAGACCATGGGTCTTAACTTTTGTGAACAAGGAATCGGCCTTAAAAACCTTTGATAACAAAAACGAGTCAAAAACCTCTGCATGACAAGTATTAGTTTAAATTGGTCATATCATAAAAAGTAAAAAAATTGGTGTGCAAATGTACCTAACCCAGCAGGATGTCACGGAGTTACTTCTTTGACTCTCGTGTGACACTTAGTGACCAACTAAGTTCAACCTTTGTCCCGACTATATAACGACTCGGAAGCGATAATACGCAAACAAGCAAGATCGTAATCAAACAACTTATATTGATTACAAGGAAAGAGTACAAAGGAGAGCTTTACAAAGCTACAAGGTGAATGCTATATGCTTTTGGAGGTGTCTTGCAAATGAGCCAAGATCACCTATTTATACTAATTCATGTCCTAATCCAGATCATTCTATCTAGAAGTCTCTAATCATAAAATATTACAAATATCTTAGATATTTACATGGAAGGATCTAGGCTAATCCATGATTAAGATATGATTTGGAAGGGCCTAGATCTTGATTATTTAATCCAAGTTCCAGAAATTTCCTAAGTCTTGATAAGCCTTGATGTTGCTGGAACTTTCCGGAATCCCGACCATGAAATCTAAATTTTTGGGCAGACTTTAGGTCGTTTTGAGCGGGTAGTGACAAGGAGCTGTAAATCCCCTGTGTGTATGGAAAATATATCATACAGCAGACTTCAACAGAAAATTGGTGTGCATTATCTATTTTGTTTTTGATACTTTTGGTTTCCTTGTCTCGGGGGCTGAGGAGTTACTTAACAGAGTTCAGCGGGTAATGCATGGAAATTTTTCGTCCACTAAGACCCAAAGCTTTCTTTTAGTCCACTAAGACCCAAAGCTATCCAAAAGAGGGTTGCGACGCAGTTTGATTCTCGTTTACTCGCCAATTTATTGTAATCGTCCTTCTTGCATTTGAATAATATATATATATCTATACTAATAAATAAAAGTTTTTTGGGACACATGTCAATTCATGGTGCATCCTTAGTATACTTTTTCCGCTTCTCTCTCCTATTAAATAGTTATATTAAAAGAATATATATCTATACTATATAATAAATAAAGGTTTCTCAGTGCTACGTGTCGTCTTTATATTAATTCTTATAAATTTTTTCCCGTCTCTCTCTCTTATTAAATATATTTCCATCTTTCCAGTAATAATAATAATAATGTATTTTAAATAAATTATTAATTATACTAATAAAAACACATTTATTTTAATTTTCTCATATTATAAGAAACTTTGTAATCTAATTATCTAACTTATGTTTTCATTCAAAGAATGAAAGGCAAACTAATTTGAATAGCAATTAATTTATTTTCAAAACTCAATTATATATTAACTTTTACATATTTTGGATTTTGTTTTTTCTATTGTTAGTGTATGTAATTATATTTTTCCAACTATAATCTATACTCTATAATAAATAAAGGTTTTGGTAAGACAAATTTTCCCGCCTTTCTCCTATTAATTGCACAAATTTTCTTTAATTGTTTTTTTAATAATTTTTTATTTTTCGCGTCTCTTCTATTAAATAATAATGATTTGTATAATACTTTTTATAAAACGTTTTTTATTTAAAAAAGCATAGGATTGTTCATAAAACATTTTTAGAAATTCAACATTTATTTCATTCTTTTTATAAAACATTTTAAAAAAAATAACTATATAAAGTTTCAAAAATTTATATTAAAAAACTATGTAATATGTCATAACTAAATATGTAATATGTCATAAGTATATATCATTACATTTATTAAACTCGTGTAATACACGTAGTTTCTAACCTAGTTTCTTAATATTTATGAGAATAAAAAAAATAAGTTGGGATTTTACTATTTATGGAAAACAAATAACAATTTACCTGAAACCAGGATCTTTAAATACTACACTAATACCAATCAAATGGGAATTAATATTTGATATTAAACAAAATATAGTAGTGTTATTAAGTTTAGGGATTAGTTATGTAATTAGTGGATAAATGAATTTAGATTAGTTATTGTAAACACTTGTATTTAGAGAGACTAGATGTATCAAAACCGAACCCTACAACCTACAAACGGAGGATACGTCGATTGAAGACAATAGATGCAATGTTTGGCCAGAAAACACACCGATTGGATGTGTGTGAAGCAGTTCAAATCAATGGGACGCGATTGTTTGGTTTTAGTAGTATATATAGGACCGATTGTAATCAGAAACATGTACCGAGAATTCGTTTTATAATATTTTCGATTATTGTTCTTCAGTTGAGTGCTCATTTGTGTGTGTTCGTTGTGTTTGGATCGAAGAAACGCAACAATCGAGTGTTCTTCTTGCTGCATCTGAAGAGCTTCATAAAAAGATATTCCGCTTTGCATAATCGCCATTTGTGATTGGTTAGGAGTATAATGCATCGCCATGTCAGCATTAAAACCATCTTAACCAGAAGGTCCTAATCTTGATTCAAGCATCGAATTCAAATACATGCCCATTAGAATAGATCTTTAACGATTGTTTATACAAAAAAAAGGCACTATTTAGTAACATTTTTTATAAAAATATGCCTTACCATTTTCAGGAGAAAAATTCCATCATGTGGGATCTGTACAAACAAAAAATTCCATTTTCAGCAGAAAATTTTAGGTTACCATGTGGTGTAAATGGATACCATAAGCACTAAACAACATGTTCCAGCTCCAGAATTCTCGTAAAAAATTTAGCTTACCGTGTGGTGTAAACCCGTGTGTCTTTGGAAAATATGTCATACAGGAGACTTGACCGGAAAATTGGTGTGCAATTATCCCTTTTGCTTTTGATACTTTTTGTTTCCTTGCCCCCGGGCTGTGGAGTTACTCAACAGAGTTCAACGGGTAATGCATGGAAATTTTTCGTCCACTAAGACCCAAAACTTTGTTTTTAGTAGGATCGGTTTCGCTATCCAAAAGAGGGTTGCGACGCAGCTTGTTGACCGTTTACTCGCTAATTTATTGTAATCGTCCTTCTTGCATTTGAATAATATATTTCTTAATATTTATGAGATTAAAAAAAATAAGTTGGGATTTTAGTATTTATGGAAAACAAAAAAGAATTTACCTGAAACCAGGATCTTTAAATCCTACACTAATACCAATCAAATGGGAATCGATATGGATATTAAACAAAATATAGTTGTGTTACTAAGTCTAGGGGTGTCACACCCCCAAAATCCACCAACGGAGTTTTACCGTTAGGGGCGTGACATACCAGGATCTCAGTCATTAGTTACGTGAACGACTCTATATGAGTTTAAGAAAAACCACTAGTATTGCTCATAGTCACGATGCAACACTAGCAATGAAAATACTGATTTAATGTAAGACTTGCGGAAGCGAAAAGTTAAATGAAAAACATGCGCCAAAACAGTTGCGCCAAAATAAACGATTCAACGATAATTAAAATAAATAATTCTTGAGTTTGCAAATGATAGACTTCGTATGCATGCATGCCTTAGCTCGTGCTTGTACCTTAATTACCTGAGAAAACATGCTAAAACGTGTCAACACTAGGTTGGTGAGTTCACAGGTTTCAATGTTTGTAAAGTTTACTAGATAATACCATTTACAATTTATATCATAGGTAGCTAACCTAGTACATGTTACTAAAGCGTTTCGACACCGAAGCTGACTGTTTATGTTTGTACTGCCTCCCACCATGACTATCATAATCAATGGTGAATGTTTAGGTCAATGTTACACCCGTTCGACTACCTTTCGTGTTAGCGCGACTAACGCTGGTGGGCCTTGTCAATGCCCAGTAGTACTACTCAAGATTACATCGCTAACCCATATACTAACGGTTCGATAAGTGAGGACTTTCATGATATGTTTGCGCTTAGTACACAAGTGATATAAAAGAAACGTAAGATATAAATGCTCGTACCCATGTTTTCTCCCACAAATTTGAAACGTAAGAAAAGGGGCCGTGAAACTCACCTTAGAGTATGTGCGAAAGAAAAATGAGCTTAGAATGCTTGACGATTAACTGCCACCTATAAACACCGGTTTATAAGTGTGTGTTTGTGCAAGATGATACGAACCCTAAGTATCCAAACTATCTCATTATTTTAAGGGTTTAGAAAAGTTTGCAAGTTTGACTAAGTTTGACCAAGTTTGACCCGACGACCCGTTGGTGACCCGTTTAATGATTAAATGTTTGTTCAGTATAATACCTCTATATTATACACAAATGATCATGCTGTAACACTTAGCAACAAATCCTATTTGTTCTAACAAGCTAGCAAGTTTCCATAAATAGCAGGTTTCTATAAATAGAAAGTTTCCAAAAATAGCAGGTTTCTATAAATAGAAAGTTTTCAAAAATAGCAGGTTTCTATAAATAGAAAGTTTCCAACTTTAGTAACCTATGACTAGCATGCGTGATTTCAAACACCTAACACGTTACAACAGGTTATTGTATCTTAACTAACACGTACCAATCATTAAACCACATCATGCATATCTAAATAGCAAGTTCTAACCACTTTTAACAATTAAAGTTTCCTTATTTGGAAAGTTCGCAAAACCGGGTTATGTATTCAAAATCTGATTTCACAAATCATCTAAACATGTATCAAGTTGCTCATAACCATCATCACATCATCCTAATCAGTTCTAGCATGCAAGATAGAAATAATAAAAAGTTTCCTCTTTTAGTAATTTGTCCATTACACGCTTTATTCATCCAATTAACACGTCAAATCAATTCTAAATCTTTCAACTAATATAATTACAACTATATTAATCATTATTCACGTCTAGCATGCGATTTCTAAACATCACATAATCAACAATATTCAATTTTCACATCGTATGACAACTAGGGTTTCATACACGTTCATAAAATCATTAATACGATACAACAACATCAAACAATTAACTAATCCATTATTATATTTCAAAATCATTACGTTTGGATAATCTAGGGTTTCGATCTCAAAAATAAAATTGAAAAAGTGACGAAATCAGATGAAACGACTTACGTAGAGATGTTAGAAACGCCTAGACTAGCACGTATCTACTTCCGGATTCACGATCGGAGATCAAACGAACGTCTTTTGGGTGCCTTGAAGGTTCGGTCGAAGGAGAAGAGAGGGGGGGGGGGGGGGGTCGACGGCTCCAACAAAAAGGGATTAGGGTTTATCTTTTTTTTTTTTAAATTTATATATATCCTTAATTGTGTTTATGGGTTTTTAAGTTGGGCTTCAAGTTTAATTAAAGCCCATAAGCTCTAATATTTTTATAAAAACTCTAATGTTTATAAAAATACTAAGTACGATTAATACACGATAAGCACATACGATAACCATAATATTCACATAATCCACGTAAATTCACGTAATCACATAAGATTCACATAATTTATAATAAATATAAATTATTAAATATTCAAATTATTTATTTTAATTAATCACCAACGTTCTGGGTTTAGACTCGAGTGCGATCCGCTGTGTGTGAACTGACTGACACATTTAATTAACCTAATTAAATGCAATGTACGTTTGACTAACTGGGATAACTGAGTTTGAAACAAATAATGTTTGAACTAACGAGGTTTGAGTTAACGGGGTTAACCTGAAATTGCCGGATGTCACATAATCCCCTTGTTGAAAGAATTTTCGTCCCGAAAATTAAACGAAGTCGGTAACGTCTGAAACAAAAAGTTTAAGTTTGTCACATCATCCCCTTGTTGAAATAAATTTCGGTTCGAAATTTAGTTAGTACCTTCCGTGTTTGCCGTTGATTGTTTGAAAAGGTGAGGATACTTTTTCATCATCTGATCCTCTCGTTCCCACGTGAACTCCGGTCCACGCTTCGAGTTCCAGCGAACTCTGACAATAGGTATCTTACTACGCTTGAGAGTCTTGACCTCTCGGTCTATGATTTCGACTGGTTCCTCAATGAAACATAGTTGTTCATCAATTTCCAACTCCTCGAGTGGAACTACAAGTGTCTCATCTGATAGGCACTTCTTTAGGTTTGATACATGAAATACATTGTGTACTCCATTGAGTGTATCCGGTAGGTTCAGTTGGTATGCTACTGAACCGATCCTTTTCTCTATCTCGAATGGTCCAACGTAACGTGGGTTTAACTTTCCTCGTTTCCCGAAACGAATCACACCTTTCCAAGGTGAAACCTTTAATAACACTTTGTCGCCCACTTGAAATTCTAGCGGTTTTCTACGCTTGTCTGCATAACTCTTTTGACGGTCACGAGCTGCCGCCATACGGTTTCGGATTTGCATGATTTTCTCTGAGGTTTCATGCACAAGTTCAGGACCCGTAAGTTGACTATCTCCAACTTCAGCCCAACAAAGTGGTGATCGACACTTTCTCCCGTGCAAAGCCTCGAACGGTGCTGCTTTGATACTAGTATGATAGCTGTTATTGTAAGAGAATTCCACTAAAGGCAAGTGAGTCTCCCAACTGTTTCCGAAATCGATCACACAAGCTCGTAGCATGTCTTCTAGGGTTTGTATGGTACGCTCACTCTGGCCATCTGTTTGAGGATGATACGCTGTGCTCATATCCAGGCGCGTGCCTAGAGCTTTCTGTAACGATTGCCAGAAACGTGAGGTGAATCGGGCGTTTCTATCGAAAATGATGGAGATTGGCACTCCATGTCGAGATACTACTTCTTTAAGGTAGAGACGAGTTAACTTTTCCATTTTATCGGTCTCTTTGATAGCAAGGAAATGAGCTGATTTGGTTAGGCGATCCACTATCACCTAGATTGTGTCACATCCAGTAGGGTTCAGGGTAATTTGGTTATGAAATCCATGGAAATTTGCTCCCATTTCCACATTGGTATTTTCGGTTGTTGAAGTAATCCAGATGGCTTTTGGTACTCCACCTTGACCTTGGAACAAGTCAGACACTTGCTCACGTAGGTGGCTATGTCAGCTTTCATGTTCGGCCACCAATACAAAACCTTGAGATCGTGATACATCTTGTCGGATCCCGGATGGATGGAGTATCGGGAGATGTGAGCTTCATCCATGACTAGATCTCTTAGGTTTCCATATACTGGTATCCATATTCGTTTCGCGAAGTAACGAATACCATCTGATTTAACCTCCAGTTGTTTCTCCATACCACAAGTGGATTCCAATGGTAAGTTCTCCTCTTTTAAGGCTTCGAGTTGGGCATTGCGTATTTGTTCGGGTAATCCTGTATGAATAGTGAGTTGTAATGCTCTAATCCGTCGGGGTTTGGTTTCTTTTCTGCTTAGGGCATCGGCTACCACATTAGCTTTGCCCAGTTGGTACTTGATTGCACAATCATAATCGTTTAATAACTCGATCCAACGACGTTAACGCATGTTCAACTCTTTCTGCTCAAAAATATGTGAAGACTCTTTGTGATCGGTGTAGATGGTGCACTTGGTACCGTACAAGTAATGTCTCCAAATCTTGAGTGCAAACACCACGGCTCCTAACTCCAAATCGTGAGTCGTGTAGTTCTTTTCATGGATTTTTAACTGTCGAGAAGCGTATGCGATAACCTTGTCACGTTGCATCAATACACAACCGAGACCTTGGATTGAGGCATCGCAATACACCACGAAGTCATTCGTTCCCTCTAGTAGAGATAGGATAGGTGCACTACATAGTTTCTGCTTCAGTAGCTGGAATGCTGATTCTTGAGTCTCGCTCCAATTATAGGGTTTATCTTTTTGGGTTAAGGAGGTGAGGGGTTGGGCAATCTTTGAAAATCCTTCGATAAAACGACGGTAGTATCCGGCCAATCCTAGGAATTGCCGAACTTCGGTTGGAGTTGTTGGTGCTGCCAAATTTTTAATAGCTTCCACTTTGGCTGGATCGACATGTATTCCCTTCTCATTGATCACATGTCCTAAAAATTGAACCTCTCGAATCCAAAAATCGCATTTGGAAAACTTCGCGTACAGCTGCTCCTGTTTCAGTAGTTCAAGGATCAAACGCAGATGCTCCTCATGCTCTTCCTGACTCTTAGAGTATATGAGGATATCGTAAATAAAAACAATGACGAATTGGTCCAGGTAAGGTTTACACACACGGTTCATGAGGTCCATGAACACCGCGGGTGCGTTGGTTAATCCAAATGGCATGACCAAAAATTCAAAATGGCCATACCGGGTTCTGAATGCAGTCTTGGATATATCTTCATCTCGAACTCTCAGCTGATGATATCCAGATCTTAAGTCAATTTTCGAGTAGAAACTTGACCCTTGAAGTTGGTCGAATAAATCGTCAATGTGGGGTAGTGGGTAGCGGTTCTTGACTGTTACTTTGTTTAACTCTCGGTAATCAATGCACATGCGGAAAGTTCCATCTTTCTTTTTGACAAATAGGACTGGAGCTCCCCATGGCGATGAGCTCGGTCGGATGAAACCTTTATCCAACAACTCTTGTAGTTGAGTGGATAGCTCCTGCAACTCACTTGGTGCAAGTCTATATGGTGCTCGAGCAATAGGCACTGCTCCGGGTGTTAGGTCAATCTGAAATTCGACCTGACGATGAGGTGGAAGGCCAGGTAGGTATTTAGGGAATACTTCTGGAAATTCGCGAACGATAGGGATGCCTTCCAACTTTTTCTCCTCAGTGGACTTGTCAGCGACAAGGGCTAATATCGCGGTATGACCCTTACGCAGACACTTCTGAGCCTTCATGAAAGATATGATGCCCATGACTGCACCACTTCTTTCGCCCTGAACGGATAGGATTTCTCTACTAGGAAGGGGTATACGAACGATCTTCTCACTATAGATGATCTCAGCTTGTTTTTTAGACAACCAATCCATACCCACAATTATGTCAAAACTGCCAAGTGTAACTGGCATGAGATCGATGTCAAGTTTGTGACCAGAAAGTTCTAACTGATATCCCTTGAGAATGTGGGTTGCCTCGATTACTTTACCGTCTGCTATCTCTACGGTATAATGGTGTTCTAATAAAGTTGGGTTTATTTCTAACTGACCACTAAGTTCTCTAGATATAAAGCTTCTATCGGCGCCAGTATCAAAAAGTACAGAAGCATAATGATCGTTTAAGAGAAACATACCGTTCACCACGTTCCGATCATTCCGAGCGTCTCCCGATCCAATCACAAATGCTCGCCTCTTTGCACCATTTCCGTTGTTATTACCATTTCCACTCTGGTGGTTATTACCATTTCCATTACCGCCCTGATGATTGTTGCCATTTCCATTCCCGTTTCCGTTTCTCCTCAACTGCGGGCAATTTTTCTTGAAATGCCCTTCTTTACCACACTCAAAACAGCCTTTGGGTGCGTCTCCAGGTGGTGTCTGTTTGTTCTGCAGATCTACTCTACAGTCTTTGGCCAAATGACCCATCTTTCTACACCGTTGGCAACGGTACCGGTCACATGCTCCATGATGGTGAAAGTTACATTTATTGCACTTCGGGTACTTGCCAATATAAGAACCTTGATTCTGCTGAGAAGAGTTAGACTGACTGTTGTTCTTTGACGGTTCAAACTTACGATGTTGCTGTTGCTGTTGCTGAGAAGGTGGGTTTGACTGGAAGGTTTTGGGGAATGAACTGTCAAACTTCCTCTTGTTGTAAGCTGTCTTTGATAGTGCACCTCTAGGTGGTAGAGTGCCTTGAGCCACTGCCTGATCGGTTAGCCTGTGAGCCAACCTGATTGCTTGCTGGATCTTAGTGGGATTAGAAGATGTCACCATGCTCTGAATTTGCGGGACCAAACCATCAATGAACTTCTCAATCCTCTTGTAGGGAGGTGTTACCATTTGTGGACACAAGTTCGCCAGTTCATGCGAACGAGTAGTGTAGGCTTCGATCTCATATCCCTCCATCTTAAGGTTCCAGAACTCGCCCTCAAGTTTTTGCACTTCATCGCAGGGACAATATTCCTCCCGCGGCATAGTCTTAAATTCATCCGATGGCAAAGCATTTGCCATTTCAAGAGTTAGAATTTGCACCTGAGAGTTCCACCAAGTAAGGGCCGGACCCTCAAGTGTGCCAGATGCATATTTCACCTGATTATTCGGTGGACAATTGCACATCGCGAATGCGGATTCAGATTTCTCCATCCAGCGGAGTAAGCCAACAGCCCCTTCGGCTCCGCTGAATGAGTGAGGCTTGCAATCCATGTACGCCTTGAAAGTACAAACCTGCTGGTGGTTATGTTGACCTGAATTGTAAACAAGAATGCGTTTTAGGGACACTATATTCGAATTTGAGTTTAGGATGAATGATGACTCACTAGAGTCGATAATATGTTGCTTTACCTCCAACATTAATAGCGGCGTGAGTAGCTGCTACTGCTTCAGCCACACGCTCATTTATGAGTGCCGTGAGCTCGGCTGCAATCATGTTAATGTTTCCGCGACCACCGCGTCCTCCGGCGCGTCCGCCACGTCCATTTCCTCTTCCAGACATTATCTTTACATTCACAACATACAATAATGAGAAAAATACATCGCATTTTATCATCATACAAGTACCAGTAAATAAAGAAATTCAAACCACAACATCTAACATTTCAATAATAGTAATACTTGATAAAATAAAATGTACCGATTACAACTAAATTCAACCAAACATCAAAATTCTAGAAACATATGTTGGATGGGAACAACCCTGCGCATCTAGGTTCAAAAGAAAAGACGTAAATAAGTAATGAAGATAGATGATCAAATGTCACTGCCAACTGATGTAACATCGGATGCTGCATCATCATCCTCATCCTGGTCTCCTGCAGGTGCATTCTCTGGTGCAACTCCTGCTACCTCAACTGCTGCAAGTCGTGAATCAACCTGCTCAATCCTAGTGTGGAGTATATCTAGGTTCCACTCTGCAGTGTTCAGCCGGTCCTCCATATCCACACATCCATTTGCTAAATTCTCATGAGCTGTATCAGTTGCTGCTAAATCTGTAGTCAGTTTGGTGATCCTCTGTTTCATCAACATCTCTCGCTGAAGTATGCTAGTAATCTCTCCCGCTACGTCCCTCATGTTTCGGATCTCCCGGTCCATCCTAGCCACAAAGGCAGCCATCACCTGCTCATAGGGGTACTGCAATGGTGGCAAAGCTCGTACAGAAGATGATGAAGAAGAAGAAGCAATGTCAGTAGTGAGTGGATGTGGGACTTCCTCCTCGCGGATCCAGTTCCTGATCCTATCGGGATACCAATCCCAGTCCCGCGTGTTGCCTCTGACACGCACATGAATAGGCTCGTCATGCCCTACTGTGGTGTTGATCGGGTTGAGTCGACGTCTCCTCGACTCTGGCAAAGGTACTGTAGGAACATCGTGCTCCTGAACAACTGGGGATGCTGGTGAATTGGGTGTGGTCGACATGTCCTGTAACGGGATGAGTGAGTGCCATGTTTGAGTGTAAGTGCTGTGTAACTAATGCATGTATGTGGTTATAGTCTAGTATGCATTTCCTAGTTCTCTATAACCAATGTCTCTGATGTGACATCCGGTATTTTCAGGTTAACTCCGTTAACTCAAACCTCGTTAGTTCAAACATTATTCGTTTCAAACTCAGTTATCCCAGTTAGTCGCACGTACATTGCATTTAATTAGGATTAATTTAATGTGTCAGTCAGTTGCACACATCGGATCGCACTCGAGTCTAACCCGGAACGTTGGTGATTAATCAAACATTAATATTACGAACATTAATAATTTATATTTAATATAAATTATGAGTTTTATGATTTATATGTGATTACGTGAATTATGTGAATGTTATTGTTTTCGTACATGTTTATCGTGTGTTAATCGTGTTTATTATTTTTATAAATATTAGAGTTTTTATAAAAATAATAATTGGAAGTTTTTAAATCATTATTAGTGATTATTTAATTAATTAGACATATGGGCCTTAATTAAGCCCGCAGGCCAAACTAATTACCCATTAGTAATGGGATAAGGATAAAGTTAAAAAAAAACATATCTAAACCTAACCACCATCAAAGTCGTCGACTTCAACCCCCACCCCCCCTTGGATCGACCGAAACTTCAAGCACTCGTAGGACCTTCGTTCGAGCCCCGATCGTGAATCCGGAAGTAGATACGTGCTAATCTCGACGTTTCTAACACTCCTACGTAAGTCGTTTCGTTCAATTTCATCACTTTTTGATTCCTAAATTTTAGATCATAACCCTAGTTCATCCAAACATGGATTTTTATAATAAAAATGTTAACTTTATTATTGTTTTGCATGTATTTGTTGATTTTATGGTTATTTGCAAAACCCTAGATCCGTGTGGTTAGTAACTTGTGAAATATTGAAACTTTTTGATTATTTGACGTTTAGAAATCGCATGTTAGACGTGAGTTATGATTAATATAGTTGTAGATATATTAGTTGAATGATTTGGAATCGAATTGACGTGTTACTTGTGTAAATGAAACGTGTAATGGACAAGTTACTTAAAATGGAAACTTTTTGAGAATTCTATTTTGCATGCTAGACGTGATTAGGGTGATGTGATGATGGTTATGAGCTACTTGATACATGTTTAGTTGATTTGTGAAATCAGATTTTGAATACATAACCCGGTTTTACGAACTTTCCAAATAAGGAAACTTTAATTGTTAAAAATGGTTAGAACTTACTAATTAGACATGCATGACATGGTTTAATGATTGGTACATGTTAGTTAAGATACAATAACCTGTTGTAACATGTTAGGTGTTTGAAATCACGCATGCTAGTCATAGGTTACTAAAGATGGAAATTTACTTGGAATTGTGACATACATGTTTAGTTCTATGCAATGGTTATGTGATATGATGATCTTGAACATGTTATAGTAGTCTTACAAGCATATTAACAATGATAATTTCACGAGACACAAATCCCGAACATACTTTCTATTTATAGAAACCTGCTATTTATAGAAACCTGCTATTTATAGAAACCTGCTATTTTTGGAAACTTTCTATTTTTGGAAACCATGCCTGTTTGTTAGAACAATAAGGAATTGTTGCTAAGTGTTACTTGCATGATCATTTGTGTATAATATAGAAGTATTAAACTGAACAAACATGTAATCACTAAACGGGTCACCAACGGGTCGTCGGGTCAAACTTGGTCAAACTTAGTCAAACTTGGTCAAACTTGCAAACTTTTCTAAACCCTTAAAACAATGAGATAGTTTGGATACTTAGGGTTCGTATCATCTTGCACAAACACACACTTATAAACCGGTGTTTATAGGTGGCAGTTAATCGTCAAGCATTCTAAGCTCATTTTTCTTTCGCACATACTCTAAGGTGAGTTTCACGGCCCCTTTTCTTACGTTTCAAATTTGTGGGAGAAAACATGGGTACGAGCATTTAGATCTTACGTTTCTTTTATATCACTTGTGTACTAAGCGCAAACATATCATGAAAGTCCTCACTTATCGAACCGTTAGTATATGGGTTAGCGATGTAATCTTGAGTAGTACTACTGGGCATTGACAAGGCCCACCAGCGTTAGTAACACGAAAGGTAGTCGAACGGGTATAACATTGACCTAAACATTCACCATTGATTATGATAGTCATGGTAGGAGGCAGTACAAACATAAACAGTCAGCTTCGGTGTCGAAACGCTTTAGTAACATGTACTAGGTTAGCTACCTATGATATAAATTGTAAATGGTATTATCTAGTAAACTTTACAAACATTGAAACCTGTGAACTCACCAACCTAGTGTTGACACGTTTTAGCATGTTTTCTCAGGTAATTAAGGTACAAGCACGAGCTAAGGCATGCATGCATACGAAGTCTATCATTTGCAAACTCAAGAATTATTTATTTTAATTATCGTTGAATCGTTTATTTTGGCGCAACTGTTTTAGCGCATGTTTTTCATTTAACTTTTCGCTTCCGCAAGTCTTACATTAAATCAGTATTTTCATTGCTAGTGTTGCATCGTGACTATGAGCAATACTAGTGGTTTTTCTTAAACTCATATAGAGTCGTTCACGTAACTAATGACTGAGATCCTGGTATGTCACGCCCCTAACGGTAAAACTCCGTTGGTGGATTTCGGGGGTGTGACATCTGATACCAATCTGTCACACCCCCAAAATCCACCAACAGAGTTTTACCGTTAGGGGCGTGACATACCAGGATCTCAGTCATTAGTTACGTGAACGACTCTATATGAGTTTAAGAAAAACCACTACTATTGCTCATAGTCACGATGCAACACTAGAAATGAAAACACTGATTTAATGTAAGACTTGCGGAAGCGAAAAGTTGAATGAAAAACATGCGCCAAAACAGTTGCGCCAAAATAAACAATTCAACGATAATTAAAATAAATAATTCTTGAGTTTGAAAGTGATAGACTTCGAATGCATGCATGCCTTAGCTCGTGCTTGTACCTTAATTACCTGAGAAAACATGCTAAAACGTGTCAACACTAGGTTGGTGAGTTCACAGGTTTCAATGTTTGTAAAGTTTACTAGATAATACCATTTACAATTTATATCATAGGTAGCTAACCTAGTATATGTTACTAAAGCGTTTCGACACCGAAGCAGACTGTTTATGTTTGTACTGCCTCCCACCATGACTATCATAATCAATGGTGAATGTTTAGGTCAATGTTATACCCGTTCGACTACCTTTCATGTTACTAACGCTGGTGGGCCTTGTCAATGCCCAGTAGTACTACTCAAGATTACATCGCTAACCCATATACTAACGGTTCGATAAGTGAGGACTTTCATGATATGTTTGCGCTTAGTACACAAGTGATATAAAAGAAACGTAAGATCTAAATGCTCGTACCCATGTTTTCTCCCACAAATTTGAAACGTAAGAAAAGGGGCCGTGAAACTCACCTTAGAGTATGTGCGAAAGAAAAATGAGCTTAGAATGCTTGACGATTAACTGCCACCTATAAACACCGGTTTATAAGTGTGTGTTTGTGCAAGATGATACGAACCCTAAGTATCCAAACTATCTCATTATTTTAAGGGTTTAGAAAAGTTTGCAAGTTTGACCAAGTTTGACTAAGTTTGACCAAGTTTGACCCGACGACCCGTTGGTGACCCGTTTAATGATTAAATGTTTGTTCAGTATAATACCTCTATATTATACACAAATGATCATGCTGTAACACTTAGCAACAAATCCTATTTGTTCTAACAAGCTAGCAAGTTTCCATAAATAGCAGGTTTCTATAAATAGAAAGCTTCAAAAAATAGCAAGTTTCTATAAATAGAAAGTTTCCAAAAATAGCAGGTTTCTATAAATAGAAAGTTTTCAACTTTAGTAACCTATGACTAGCATGCATGATTTCAAATACCTAACACGTTACAACAGGTTATTGTATCTTAACTAACATGTACCAATCATTAAACCACATCATGCATGTCTAAATAGCAAGTTCTAACCACTTTTAACAATTAAAGTTTCCTTATTTGGAAAGTTCGCAAAACCGGGTTATGTATTCAAAATCTGATTTCACAAATCATCTAAACATGTATCAAGTAGCTCATAACCATCATCACATCATCCTAATCAGGTCTAGCATGCAAGATAGAAATCATAAAAAGTTTCCTCTTTTAGTAACTTGTCTATTACACGCTTTATTCATCCAATTAACACGTCAAATCAATTCTAAATCTTTCAACTAATATAATTACAACTATATTAATCATTATTCACGTCTAGCATGCGATTTCTAAACATCACATAATCAACAATATTCAATTTTCACATCGTATGACAACTAGGGTTTCATACACGTTCATAAAATCATCAATACGATACAACAACATCAAACAATTAACTAATCCATTATCATATTTCAAAATCATTACGTTTGGATAATCTAGGGTTTCGATCTCAAAAATAAAATTGAAAAAGTGACGAAATCAGATGAAACGACTTACGTAGAGATGTTAGAAACGCCTAGACTAGCACGTATCTACTTCTGGATTCACGATCGGAGATCAAACGAACGTCTTTTGGGTGCCTTGAAGGTTCGGTCGAAGGAGAAGGGGGGGGTCGACGGCTCCAACAAAAAGGGATTAGGGTTTATCTTTTTTTAAAAAAATTTATATATATCCTTAATTGTGTTTATGGGTTTTTAAGTTAGGCTTCAAGTTTAATTAAAGCCCATAAACTTTAATTAATTAACTAACACTTAATTATTAATTAATGATTTTGATTTATATTTTTATAAAAACTCTAATGTTTATAAAAATACTAAGTACGATTAATACACGATAAGCACGTACGATAACCATAATATTCACATAATTCACGTAATCACATAAGATTCACATAATTTATAATAAATATAAATTATTAAATATTCAAATTATTTATTTTAATTAATCACCAACGTTCCGGGTTTATACTCGAGTGCGATCCGCTGTGTGTGAACTGACTGACACATTTAATTAACCTAACTAAATGCAATGTACGTTTGACTAACTGGGATAACTGAGTTTGAAACGAATAATGTTTGAACTAACGAGGTTTGAGTTAACGGGGTTAACCTGAAATTGCCGGATGTCACAAGGGGTTAGTTATGTAATTAGTGGATAAATGAATTTAGATTAGTTATTGTAAACACTTGTATTTAGAGGGATTAGATGTATCAAAACCGAACCCTACAACCTACAAACGGAGGATACGTGGATTGAAGGTAATAGATGCAATGTTTGGCCAGAAAACACACCGATTGGATGTGTGTGAAGCAGTTCAAATCAAAGGTTCGGTTTTAGTAGTATATATAGGACCTATTGTAATCAGAAACATTTACCCAGAATTCGTTTTATAATATTTTCGATTATTGTTCTTCAATTGAGTGTTCATATGTGTGTGTTCGTTGTGTTTGGATCGAAGAAAGGCAACAATCGAGTGTTCTTTTTGCTGCATCTGAAGAGCTTCATACAAAGATATTCCGCTTTGCATAATCGCCATTTGTGATTGGTTAGGAGTATAATGCATCGCCATGTCAGCATTAAAACCATCTTAACCAGAAGGTCCTAATCTTGATTCAAGCATCTAATTCAAATACATGACCATTAGAATAGATCTTTAACGATTGTTTACACAAAAAAAAGCCACTATTTAGTAACATTTTTTTATAAAAATATGCCTTACCATTTTCAGCAGAAAAATTCCATCATGTGTGATTTGTACAAACATAAAATTCCATTTTCATCAGAAAAATTTAGCTTTCCATGTGGTGTAAGCGGATACCATAAGCACTAAACAACATGTTCCAGCTCTAGAATTCTCGTCAAAACCAGCTGAACCAGACCCTAAACTGTAGTTACCAATTTGATTTGTCATTCCTTAAAACCATAATTGGTGGGTTCAACCTAATATTAAGTATAATTACCAAATCTGTTACATTAGCCCTTTAGTTAAATTAAAATGCAACTTTGGCAACACAAGAAATGAATTGAATATCACACAATGTAGACTAAGATGACTTGTAATTTGTACTTCTATTGTACAAAATGTTGATACAGATAGAGAATGAAATAACTGACCTTCATCTCTATTAACTATCTTTAATCTGGTTAAAATATATAACTTCTGTAGCAACCTGAGATCATTAAACATATCAAAACCAGCAAATGAAAACAAAATTTAACAAATAAAAAAAAAATCAGTTTCAAGGTTTTAAGGGTTTACATTACCGGTAATACCGTCAGTACAACTTACAAACCGTTTTTCCAATTTACCGGGCTCAAACTTACCGGGCTAGTGACCGAGTCATTGTTCATCAAGTCATTGTTGAGAAGATACTACGCAGTCTTACTCCCAGGTTTGACTATGTTGTACTATCCATAGAAGTTTCACATGATCTCTCTCAACTTACTCCAGTAAAATTGATGGGATCGCTCCAGTCCCAAGAAGAAAGAATTAATGGCAGATTGTCAGAAAAAAAAACCAAAAGACTGAGGAACAAGCTCTACAAGTAATGTGTGATAGATCACAAGCAAGTAACAGTTCCTTCTCTCCACGAGGAAGGGGCCACGAGGAAGGGGACGTGGCAGAAATATGGATAGAAATCGGGTACCCTTACGTGATGTTTGCAACAAATATGGGCACCTCAAGAAAGACTATTTTTATAACAATGAGTGTTATGTTAATGTAGCTGAAGATAACAAAGAAGGGACTAATGCAAATGAACTAGTTGAAGAAGAACAACGCCTATTCATGACCTATGTGACGGATGTTCAGTTCTCATTCATCTACTATTGCGAACAACTCTTGTCTTTGGTTTTTAGACTGGTTATTCTAATCACATGACAGGGGTGAAAGGAAGCTTTACAAACCTAGATGAAACGTTCTAGCTCACTGTTCATCTTGGAGACAAAAAACAAATTGTAGTAGAAGGCAAAGGAACTGTGAGAATAGACACAACTGATGGAAATTACAGACTACAGGATGATGTGTACTTTGCTCCCAAGCTTGAGTACAATCTCCTAAGTGTCGGGCAATTAATGAAGAAAGGCTAATCATTCCTCGTTGATGATGACAAGTGTGTAATCAGAATCAAATCTACTGGTGCAGTTCTTATAACTGTTGAAGTGTCCAATAGCAACATGTTTCTTCTGGATGCAACCAAGGATGACAAGTGTAGCCCCCAACCTATCCTTGTCCACTCATGTTGATGCAACAACTAAGCAATGGCATGAAAGGTACGATAATTACAATTTTCATGGTTTAAAAATTCTACAAGACAAAGGTATGGTACTTGGTCTCCCAAGTATCAAACATGTCGATACTTGTGATGAATGTGTTGTTGGAAAGCAAACCAAAAAACCGTTTCTACTCAAATCATAGAGAGCAACAAAGAAATTGGAACTAATTCATACTGACCTATGTGGTCCTATGCAAGTACCAAGTTTGGGGGGCAGTTACTACTATTTTTTGTTTATTGATGACCTAACACGAATGTGTTTGGTCTATTTTATCACTAACAAATCTGATGCTTTTACTAAGTTCAAACTAGTTAATGTGTTAGTAAAGAATCAAAGTGACTGCACTATTTAAGTTCCAAGATCTGATCGTGGTGGTGAATTCCTCTCCAATGAGTTCAATGCTTTTGGTGACATTTAAGGCATTAGAATGGAACGCACTCCCCCTTACACACCTGAACATAATGGTGCTGTGGAGAGGAAGATCAAAACTATAATGGACTTGGCTTGAAGTATAATGAATGCAGAAAGAACTGCCAAACATTTTTTTGGGCAAAAGCAATCGCAACAACTGCGTACCTTATCAACCTTACCCCAACCAATGAAGTGCAAGATCGAACACCATGTCATGCCTGGTCAAAAACAAAGCCATCAGTAAGGCACGTAAGGGTGTTTGGATGTTGTGCTTATGCTCTCATTCCTGCTCAGAATAGAAGAAAACTTGATAGTAAATCTGAAAAGTTTATTTTCATTGGATACTCAATACAAACCCATGGCTATAGACTCTACAATCCAACTACAAAAAAATTCCTAACTAGAAGAGATGTAGTCTTTCAGGAAGATACTAAATGGCAATGGGATACCTCTGCAAACAACACGTGATATAAGCTTTATTGATCATTTTCCCTTATTACCTAATTCTTCTGAAACAACACGTGATATAGGGGTTAAATGATGTTTATGATAAGGCAAAAAAAGTTAATGCATTTTATGATGAGTATCATACCTGTCAGTTTGCTTTTAACATAACAGAACCTACTACTTATAAAGAAGCCTCGACAAAGAAGGAGTGGCATGATGCAATGGTTGAAGAGCTGGGATCTATAGAAAAGAACAACACTTGGAAACTAGTAACTTTACCTGATGGTAAAAATCTAGTTGGTCTTAAGTGGTTGTACAAGACAAAAATTAGGCCTAATGGGGAAATTCTAAGACACAAAGCAAGGCTAGTACCAAGGGCTACTCTCAACAGCAAGGGATTGATTATCAGGAGACATTTGCTCTTGTGGCCAGGTTTGAAACAATACGTGTGGTGTTGTCTGTTGCTGCTCAATTTAGTTGGTGTATACACCAACTTGATGTCAAATCAGCCTTCCTCAATGGTGATTTGATAGAGGAAATTTATGTGCAGCAACCGGAAGGGTTTGAAGTAATTGGAAAACAAGATAAAGTGTATAAGCTAAGAAAGGCCCTCTATGGATTGAAGCAGGCAGCCTGGTACTCAAAAATTGTCACTTACTTTCTCAACAATGGATACACCCGAAGTCCAAATGAACCAACTTTGTGTGTCAAACATGGTGACTGTAATGGCTTGATGTATGTTTGCCTATATGTCAATGACATATATGCACTAGTCCGTGTGCTAAACTTATTGCAGAATTTAAGCAAGGCATGAAAATAGAATTCGAAATGACAAATATGGGCCTACTGAAATACTACTTTGGCTTAGAAGTAAAAGAAACACAACACGGTGTATTCATTTCACAGGGAAAATATGCCAAGAATCTGCTTGGAAAACATGGCATGAAGGAATGCAAAGTTGATGACACACCTATGAATGCAAGTGAGAAACTGATGCATGAAGATGGGGATGACAAGGTGAATGAAACAATGTGTAGAAGTCTGGTGGGTGGGTTGATTTATTTGACTCACACTCGACCAGACTTGACTTATGTAGTTAGAATGGTTTCAAGGTTCGTACAAACCCCTTTAAAGCTTCATCTTGGTGCAACAAAATGAATACTGAGGTACATTGTAGGTACTATCAACTTTAGAATTTGGTATGAAAAAAGTATTGGCATTGAGTTGATTGGGTATACTAATAGCTACTCGGCAAGTTTTATGGATGATAGAAAGACTGTATCAGCTTATGTTTTCTCTCTTGGCATTGGTGTTGTAAGCTGGAGTTCAAAGAAACAAAATACAGTGGCTCTATCAAGCACCGAAGCTGAATATATTTCAGCAACTGCATCGACCTGTCCAGCCATTTGGCTGCACAAGGTGTTGGATGATCTTGGCTTGAAACAGTTAGGAGCTACTACTATTTATTGTGACAATATGTCAACTATAAACCTCGGTAAAAACCCTGTCATGCACAATCGTTCAAAGCACATTGAACTCTAACATCATTTCATTCGTAAAATGGTTGATTGATCAAGACTCAGTGATCCTCAAGCATTGTAACACAGATTATCAAGGAGCTGATGTTCTGACCAAGGCGTTGTCCAGAGAAAAAATTGTTTACTTTGGTCACCTTCTAGGTGTTATGGGGTTCGAATCAAGAGAAGGTGTTGAAATATGACCCGAACTCATTTGCAACACGTGATTCACTTATGCCATGCGACTTTAAGCATGTGGAGTGTTCCTCGTTTATCTCATTTCAGTTTAATTTACTTTAAATAAAAGCCGTTTGGGCTTAGTCCATCTCGTCGTTTAATAAAAAATTAAGTTTAAAATATAATACAGTTTTAAAAATAAATATTTATAAATTTCTTAATTTTAATTAAAAACTAATTATTAAAATTTTAAAATCAAAATAAAAAATTTATTTATAAATATTAAACTTAATTAAAAAAACTATTAATTAAATATTAGTAAACTTTATTTGAACGCGCGCACACACACACACTCACACACACACACACACACATATATATATATATATATATATATATATTCAAATACAAAAGTAGTATTTTTCAAATCTCCTATTTTTTAATTTTTGATTTTTTTTAAATATTCATTTTTGATGATAATTTAAATATAAATTTGAGTTGATGGTAATAATGATGAATTAATTTGGTAAAATGTTTATTTATGAAAATTTTTGAAAAAATTAAGCAAAATATGTAAAGATTGAATAGTGGATTTGAATGTGGTTTTGGGGGAAAAAATTGTGAGGATGAATATGGTGATAAAAAGCGGCAAAAAAATTTAGTTTTTTATTAGAATAGGGATTACGATCACAAATTCCAACACAATCTTCCTTTTTTTTGAACGTCTAACAAACATAGAATTGCGTAGGTATTTCGTACGGGGTGACCCACTGACAAAAAGCCACCGCCAACTGGCCCAACCCAGCCGTACGGAGCCCTTAAGCGCCCCAAGCTATCTTCAGTTCCGGGGAAAACCCACCCACCCAAAAGCCCACTGGTGGTAAAACCCGGACGCCCTCAGGATCGAACCGGAGTTCACAAAGATCCAGGTCTTCCTTCATTGAGTCACCATGCCCCTTCCTAAAGTAATATTAGTGGAGATAGAACCTAAGTATTTTTTAAAGAATCAAGTTTCTTTGTAGCCAACATCTTTCATTTTAAGTATATATAGCATGTTGACTTGATCGACAAGAAGTATACTCTATTTTGAACAAATAACCGTTGACATTCCAAATATAATTGAATATTAACTAAAGTTAAACACATAAAAATAAAACTATTATTTTATAGGTGTGTCCAATTTCAATGGAACTAGTTTTTACCCCCCGCGCTTCGCGGCGAGAGTCTGATCGTTATTGGTTTGGCTCGTTTACGTGGAATCGCAGACTCGTTATAACGTACGATACTCAAAAACACTCGAAGTTGAATACAACTTTGTCTTCAATAAAATTTAAACCAGAACGTTGACAAAAGAAATTATTAAGAAAACGGCGCATTCCGTTATTTAAAAAAACATAACGAACGAAAGTCATCATAGATAATGTTGCCGGGCCCATCGTTAATAAAATTTAAACGAAAGCATAGGCACAACGGTAAAAGTAATGTTAATAGAAAGGAAACATAAAACTAAATAATAAAAAAGGGGAAAACAAATTAAAAAAATTACCGGTTCGGTTCGTCGAAAACCATAAGGCGAATCGATAATACCAATATCGACAATGATGTTGTTCGCTCATAATAGGTTCGGTTCGTCATGGTACCACAACAGTAACGGTACTCGATACAGGCAACGATAAAAAAATTCGATTTTGAATACAACTCCGTTTTAAAACAAATTTATATCGGAACGTTGACAAAAAAAAAACAACGGCGCACTCGTATTTTGAAAAAAGTTAATGAACGAAAGTTTATTGAACTTATGTGGCAAATCTATAAAAAAACGAAGTTTTGAGTAAAAAAAAATTAAAGCTTATTTTAAACTTTAGTGGCCAGTTTATAAAAAAAAACTTTTATAAGAAAAATAAAAAAAAACCCTACTATCCATCCCCATGGGAAATAAATAGTAGGGTAATGAGGATAATTATATGCAGGAATCAAAGATGCTAATTATACAATAATTTAAATGGATACGTGTGACTAATATCCATATTTTGTTAGAAACAATTAATTATTGTTAGCAGAAATTGACTTACTCCATTTACCAATTTGTTATAGAAAAATATATAAACACGTTAGTTTATTTTTTATGTATTTATTTTGTTAAAAATATTTGATACGAAATAAATTCTAAATAATTCATCCGAATAATTTTGAGATGACGGAAGATTCCTCGAAATGCGTGTATTTGAGTATGTGCCAATTATTTGACACGACACAATATTCTGTTAAAAACGACTATATAAACTATTATATGTTATTTATTTTTTTCATTCATAAGTTCACTCTTCTATATTAACCGTTTCTTTCATGTTTCAATGTAAGATTTCCTAGCGCTGTCGTTTTGGAATACACTTAATTTTTTCGATTTTGAATCTTCTTACGACATGTCTGGTGAACAATCTTACATTGGTCAACCAGGTGGTGAAAATTTATATGTTATTGTAACAACATTATTTGAAACACCAATTATAAAATCATTTAAACACGCGAAAGCATTTATCCCAATATTTTATATATATATATATATATATATATTTTTCGCGGTAATGATATACAACCCTTAGGACAACCCTCGAGCGAACACCCAATAAAAATGGCCAAAAAGCCAAATTAGCGTACAGCCAGAGTATGACAGTGGTTTCTGAGCGTACTGTACTCTCCGGGCATGCTGTATGCTAAAACCAGCGTATAGTATGCCCAGTTCAGGTCATACACTCCAAAAATCCATTTTCAACTTTTCTAATTTAACAGTTGGGGTTGGGTTCTAACATTCCAACATCATTCTTTATACCAAAAACTACACATATCATGCATCGTTAACAACCGTTTAAAAGATTTATAATTAACCCTAAAAACATCAATTACGAATACGAGAACCCGCCAAACGCTATGGACTTGACTTTGACTACATTGGAGCTTTTCGTACATAACACCACATAAATCAACATTAGTAATGAAGATAAAACATAACAACAAGTAAAATCTACTTGTTTTCACTCATTCACCCATTTGACCCGTTTCCACCCAATTAGTCATCAGGCTACACATCACTTGCATAACACCTTACAAATTTCATTCTTTTCTTATAACCATCATAATTAATTCATTTTCATTTCCATTTTGGCACTTAGGCCATAACTTCATCACCACCTTTCCATTATGATTCTTAGATCATAACTTCATCACCACATTTCCATTATGGTATTTAAACCATAACTTCATATCCACATTTTCATTATGGTATTTAAACCATAACTTCATACCCACATTTTCATTATGGTATTTAGACCATAATCTCATATCCACATTTTCATTATAGTATTACAACTATAACTACATTCATTCACTTGTACATACAAATTCATACACATTTATACAATATCATAACACTCAACAGTGTATGCAAACATAACACATGTATCACCCTTTATCATCAATACTAAGTAAGTGTAAGAGCACTTACCTTTTGGATTCGAAGATCCCGATCCACCTTCTCGATTAACAATTTGATTACCTAAACATATACACCTAGTTTAGTAATCTATCATACATCAAAAATCACATTTTAATTGGGTTCACAACCCAATCTTCCATTTCCAACCCAAACTGACCCGTTTAGGTTATACTCATATCCAAACACCCTCTTTCCACTCAAACTCACCTACTTGAGTTTCATTACCATTTCTTAACACTAACTTTTCATTTAATCTTTAACATTAGATTAATTAGTGTTCTTTCAAAGGTATAACATCATATAAACACTTAACCATTCATTAATTCATCATCCTATCATCATAACCTAAAAAACCCCAATTCTTTCCATATGAACCATAATTTCTCATAATTAAAATCAAAGGGTTCTAGGATGTTATTCACCATTCATTACCTTTAGTTTAGCTAGATTATCAACAATCTAACACCAATTAACCACATGCATCATCAAATTTCGGATTTCTACAAAACCCACTGATGTCGTCTAGACGGCGTATAAAATAAATGAAAAAAGCTAACCTAGAATCCTAAGTAATAAATGGAAAACCTAATAACTAAACCGCACTGACATGCAAGTGGACCTATCGAGTGTAGCACAACTTAATGGTAAACCGGAATATCGAACCCTAGAGACATTGAATAACCTAATTAGACTCTGACTCGGACTAAAGAATTATTTGGTTTGGGGGTTTACTACACTACTGATTATCACTACAAATGCAATAAACTAAGATCGACTCAAACTATCAAGACACGGGATAAAGATGAAATCAAGATATGGGAAGAATACTACCTAGGTCGGAATCCTACTTGTAAAGCTTAACTTCTACCGGTTCTTGGAAACAATGATGGATGTGAGTTTCTAAGGATAACTTCTAAAGACAACCTAGTGGATCCCTAATCACTCTTAGGGTGTCACCAACTAAGCTACCTAAAGCGTACTAAACTCACCAGACTGTTGAATCACTTCTCAAGTATTTCCAACTATGACAATGTACCTTAATGAACAGATTACCTCTCAGTCTCACCGTTCACAATACATTCAAAGAATGCACGGGGTAATCATAGGATAACAACTATGATTCAAAATAGCAACAGATCACTAGACACCTAAACCAACTTCCTCTCAACCAGTTGACACTCGGATTCCTAGTAACAAAGACTAAACGACTAATTCTCACCTCTCGGGTATTGAACTAGGAAGAACACTCAATTCATGTAACATTCCAAAAATAATAAATAAGTAAATAATAAAACGATAAGAGACTTAATCATCATAAAACATAAGAAAAACGGATGGGCTTGGGCTCGGCTCCAACGGGCCGATGGAAGCCCAGGTATATAAGGGGCAAGGCAGCCCACCTCGCCATTTCAACCTCATTTCATCACTCTAGAGAGAGAAAGGAGAGCTCGGGTTTAGAGAGAAAGTCGACGGACCGATACGAGATTGAAGGAGCACGTTACTGCTGAGCTCGTGAGCAAAATCTCCGAATCAGAATTCCAATCCAGGTAACGATTCGACCATAATCTGAGTTTTTGTTTGTTTTGGAGTTTCTCGGGTTTTAGCTAAATAGGAGACGTTTTTATGGATGAAACCTAATAATAAGCTTAGAACTAGCATCTAGAATGAAAACCGCACGTTTTGATCAAAGAAAATTGTAAGATTGGCATGATTGGGTTAGCAAGCAAGAATTTTGGATTTTTGTCCAGGAAAAAAGTACGTAAGAAGGACGTCCTGCGTACTTACCAAGTACGCAGGAGGAAGATCCTGCGTACTTACCAAGTACGCAAGAAGAATGCTCTGCGCACTTGTCAAGTACGCAAGAGCAAGGCCATGCGCACTTACTAAGTGCGTAGGCAGCAGGCTGGTTAAGTAAAGTCAGTATGTTTAGAATGATTAAACCGTTAGAGTCGGGATTGGGTCTGTTGTGTAATTAACTACCTAATTCAGATCGAAGTGACATTGTTGGACCCTTGTTTAGGACAACCCAGATTAGCTTATCAGGTGAGTTCTATGTGCCCCTTCTATGTTATGTGCAAATCAATTTAAATGTTTTGGGGCTGAAGTGTATACACTAAATTAATAAATGCTATGAATGTTTCAAGGAAGATACTGTCAAGAATGAAGATGACACGCATTTGTGTGTCATCTGTTTGTGACACGCATTTGTCTGTCATCTGTTTGTGACACACATTTATGACAAGTCTTTATGACACGCCATGTGCGTCAAGAAAGGCATTGTCAAGAATGAAGATAACACGCATTTGTGTGTCATTGTTTTAGTAGTGTTAAAATATATATACATACACACACACACACACACATATATATATATATATATATATATAGAGAGAGAGAGAGAGAAAAGATCACATGTAAACCTCATTTTATTGTGTAAACCAAAAACCAATTTATAGCCGTTCATTTAATTTCACAATATATTATTATGTGGCTCAAAATAAATCTAACTTTTTTTTATTAATGAGTGGCTATATTTGATTAGAGGGTATAAAGGTTAATTATCACATCCCAACTCTCTCTCTATATTTATTTAATAATAAAATATTCCATTTATTAAACTTTCCCCCATTTTTTTTACACATTCATAACTTTTTTATAAAACATTATTTTTTTATAAAAGTCGCACCATTAAATTGAGCTTTTTTTATCTTTAATTCGAATATAGTTTTGTAAAAAAAAATTGTATGCCGGTTACTACATATATGTAACGAATAGTTACATATATGTATAACATAAATGCAGTTGTTCCAAGGTTATCCTATTTTTTAAAACAATATTCCCATTTTTAGAAAATTACTAACTTTTTATCCAAAACTTATGTTTTAATCTAAGTTGTTCATGCAAAATAAAAAAAAAACAATAAATTTGTTCACTCAAAATACCAAAAAACTCGTAAGTTTGTTTATTCAAAAACCAAACTAATTAGTTTTCTTAAAAAAGCCCATTAAATATATGTAATACCTAATTACATATCTATAATACCAGCGTTTGTTTTTTCAAAAGTTATGGATTTAAAGTTATGTTTAACATTTGCTTAGATAATGTTGATTACACATACATTCTATGTAATATCTCCAACTTTATTTAATAATTAAAGATTCAACCTATTCAACTTCCTCCCCCCCTTTTAATATTCAAAACTTTTTTATAAAAAAATACACCATTAAATAGATTTTTTATCTTTAATTCGATTATAGTCTTGCAAAAAAAAAAGCAATTGAAATTGTATATTTTGTAACTCTTCCTGAAGATTATGTTATTGTAACAGATATGTATTTCTTAGTTGCTTTTAAAAACATGTATTTCTTAGTTCAAAGTTAAGATTAATGTATTGATTTTATATATGTTCAGATAAAAATTGATGATATGAAAATACGGTTACATGTGTTCATATTGCATATATGTAATAGCATGTTACATTTTGTTCTATTACATATATGTACTGTGATACTACATATATGTAACAATAAGATATTACATATGTGTAATATGATATTACATATATGTAATTTTTTATTTTACTTAATATGAACATTTACACATATATTCATATTCATATTATCGTGTAATTGTTAATTTCATATAAAATATTACTTATATGATTGTTGTTTTGTATGAACAAGTTAAATTAACATATTTATATACATGTTATATATATATATATATATATATATAATAACAAGACGTCCAATTTTTTTTAGACTATAACGTATTAAAGATAAAAATGATTGTTTTTATCTTGTAATTTGTTTTTAAAAAAATAAGTTATATAAAAAATTCACTAAAGTTTAAATAATGGGGTGAAGTTAGTTTAAAAAAACTAATTAGATTAACACATAGTTATTAGGTTTTTTTTTTAAAGAAAATTAATTAATTTGGTTTTTGAATAAACAAAGTTATGAGTTTTTTTAGTTTTCTGAATGAACAATTTTTTTTGTTTTTTTTATGAACAAGTTAAATTAACACATTTATACACGGTTTTGGATAAAACGTTAATAATCTTCTAAAAATGGAGAACTTTTTTGAAAAAATGGGATAAACTATGAAAACTACATTTATATTTATAGTTACATGTATGTAACAGTTCGTTACATATATGTAATAACTGACGTTAATTTTGTTTTTGCAAGACTATAATCGAATTAAAGATAAAAAAAATGTTCTATTTAATTGTGTAATTTTTATAAAAAATGACGTTTTATAAAAAAAGTTATGAATGTTTAAAAAAAGTGGGGGGAAAATTGAATGGTGGAATCTTTATTATTAAAAAAATATGAGGAAATGTTGCACTTACCAAATTACCCTTTTAATAAAAGAAAACAATTTTGATGTGTCTTTTTCTTATTGGGTTTATTAGTTTACACATGAAGGTGTGGTTTACAATTGATCCTTACCCTATATATATATATGTATATATAATTTTTTTATTGAATTACTAACTTTCAGGGTAATAACTAATCTATACAATACAATAAACGAAATTCATTTATAACACGTGTCGCGTCCACATCCCTTTTCCCCATTTTTTTCGCCTCTCTCTCTCTCTTATTAAATGCATTTGTCTTTTTTAATAATGATTTATATTTAAAGAAAAATATTAATTATATAATAAAACACATATACTTTAAATTATCTCTTATTTTAAAAAATTTTGAAATTTAATTATCTCACTTTTGCTTTAAACTAAATAGCGATGCAAATCAAATTATATTGAATAGAAATTAATGTATTTAAACCGTGTAATAAACATGTTTTTAATGATATAAAATTTTTATTACTGGGTATATAACATTACATTTTATCAAGCCCGCGTAACACACATGTTTTTTAACACATGTTTTTTTATTACTAAGTATATAATATTATATTTTATCAACCTGTGTAATAAACAAGATTTTAACCTAGTATTTAGTAATACAAAATAAAGTACATAGATAGCCAAACAATCCGTTTTATAACATACTAACAAATATTACAAAAGTTAATGATATTTCATACAATATATCATAAACTAATGTTTACATACAAAATTTTCTCAATATACTCAATTGTACGATATATGATATTCGATCGTCAATAAGTCAACATTACTAACGATGTACGATCCAAAAAGTTACACTTTGGGCAACAAAAATATATATAATATTTAATAGTTAGATTTTATAGTTCACGAAAGACGGATTTATTAAACGGTGTACTAATATTTACAGAAATATTTAATTGGTGAATACGCTAATTGAATATTTAGAGAAATAATTAAAGCATAGATGATTTATACGTTTAAGGGTTGACGTTAATTGGTTATTATTCTATTGGTTATTTATAATTAGTAAAAGTACATGGTTAAAAGTAATTAACATGTAATTAATGGGAATTAACAGTTAGTTCTCAAGGGATGCATTCAGTAAATTAAGAGGTTATAAATACATCCCTAATGTTAAACCCTAAAACCAATTTTGACACCATCTGGTTATGCGCAAAGAAGGAGAGCCAAGCCCCCCCTAATCATGAACCACTGTTGGCCACCATCCAGCACCGCCGCCTCCGCTAACCAGCCAACACCGCTACCGTCGCTGCCTAACCGGTAACCGTGTGACGTGTTTTGCGGGTTTCGTGTCGTGTCATCTAGGGTGATGTTCGTTGAACCAAGGTGTTTCTGATTCGGTTTATCGTCAAAGGTATAATCTTAGAACACCCTATGGTTGCATTTAATTTTCTTGTTTATACGCGTGTAATCGGATTACTAACGAGGATCTAGATATGATATGTTATCGTACTAAAATCGCTTCCGCTAATTATATATGATTTATTTATTTAAAAGTGTTTAAATATAATTATGTTTTAGTTATGTATTAAAAGTTAAAATCGATACGACGAACCCCAAATGTTCAAGATTCAACTGTGATACAAGTTGTTCGCAAAAGTACTAGGGATCGTCATGAACCCGACCGATATATCAGGATTCACCAGATTTACGACATCCTGGTAGTTGATCAGGCTGAACCCACTCGTTACAAATCTGTAATCTTATATCAGAATCAAAGAAATGGCTTGAAGCAATGGATATTGAAATCCAATCCATGTATGACAACCATGTATGGGAATTGGTTGATCTTACTCTAGAAAGTCTGACCATAGGGAGCAAGTGGATTTTCAAGAAGAAAATCGACATGGGTGGGAATGTGCAAACCGTCAAAGCAAAGCTGATAGCGAAAGGCTTTGCTCAGACTTAAGGAATTGATTATGCTGAAACCTTCTCGTCAGTAGCCATGCTTAATTCAATTAGGATCTTGCTTTCCATTATCGCGTATTATGACTACGAGATATGGCAAATGTATGTCAAAACCACGATCCTAAACGGGCATCTTACTAAAGATATCTATATGGTTCAACCGGAAGGTTTTGAAGATTCAAAGAATCCAAATAAGGTGTGCAAGTTAAACAAATCTAGTTATGGATTAGAACATACATCCATAAGTTGGAATTTTCGCTATAACTTGAAAATCAAAGAGTTTGGTTTTGTCAAGAACGAAGACGAACCGTGTGTCTACAGGAAGGCAAGTGGGGATTATATTACTTTTCGGATTATGTATGTAGATGGCATATTACTCATTGGAAACCATATCCCTATGCTACGAGACGTAAAGTCCTGGCTGGGTAAATGTTTCACAATGATAGATCTTGGTGAAGCCGCGTATATTATGGGAATTAAGATCTATAGAGATAGATCAAAGCGGCTTATAGGTTTAAGTCAAAGTACATACATTGATAAGGTTATTCGACACTTTTTCATGCAAGACTCTAAGAGAGGGTCTTTGCCAATGGGACATGGAACGATACTGAATAACAAACAATGCCTTCAATCTGATGAGGAAAAGAAGAAAATGTAAAAAGGTTCCATATGCTTCTACAATTGGATCCATCATGTATGTCATGCTATGTACTAGACCTGATGTAGCGTACGCTTTAAGCATGACCAGTAGATATCAACAGAATCCTGGTGAGAGTCACTTGATAGCTGTGAAGAACATCATCAAGTACTTTAGAAGAACTAAGGATATGTTCTAGATATACAGGGTATTCGAAGAAGAACTAGCTGTTAAATGTTACACTGATGCTATCGAGATGATTCTTGATCACAAACGGGGTTTGTGTTTGTTCTGTACGGTGGTGCTATCACTTGGAAGAGTATTAAACAAAGTGTTGTTGCTCAATCCACCGCCGAATCAGAACACATTGTTGCTTCGAAAGATGCAAATGAGGCTGCTTGGATGTAGAAGTTCATTGCTGATCTCGGGGTAACTCCTAGCATTCAAAAGCCAATCGAGATACTTTGTGACAATACTGGTGCCATTACTCAAGCCAAGGAACCAAGGTCACACTAAAACACGAAACACATACTCAGAAGATTTCATTATATCAGGGATACACCGGAACGAAGAGACATCGTGTTAAACAAAGTTCACACAGATCCGAATCTAGCCGACCCATTCACTAAGCCGATGCCTCATTCTAAACATGAGGAGCATGCTGATACGATAGTCCTTAGATTTTCTAGACAGTGGGTTTGATTTGTATTTAGTATTTGATGCTTTCGAATAATATAGTTACATTGGTATTTTATATTGATTTAATGGTTAAATACATTATAAATAGATGTTACTATGTTCGATATTTTATACATTTTAGAAATCCTTGAATATTGTATTCTAAATGTCCGTAGTCGATCAGATTCATGTGACTAAATTTTGATCTTTGATCTTATCTAACGTTGTACCTTAATAGGCAGTAATAAGGGTATGATCAGGAGTAAATCTAAAATTAAGTGGGAGTTGTATGTGGCCAAAAGAATTGTGCTCTTCTATGAATAGGAGCGGGACATTCTGGTGCCTTCGTTGATTCGAACTGGTATAAAACACATGGCCATGCTCAAACTAAATAGTAGTTTGTTTAGACCACTTTGAATTGGAGAATGAGAACAGGAATGGTTGAACAAGATATTTTATTATGTCATCTAGCATGACATTCGTTGAACCAAGGTGTTTCTGATTCGGTTTATTGTTGAAGGTAATCCTAGAACACCCTATGGTTGCATTTAATTTTATTGTTTATACGCGCGTAATATCACTGATCGGGATCCAGATCTGATCTGTTATCGTACTAAAATCGCTTCAGCTAATTATATCTGATTTATTTATTTAAAAGTGTTTAAATATAATGATGTTTTAAAAATTAAAACTGGTATGATTAATCCAAACATCAACATCCCTAATCTTCACTGTTCAACATTCTCCTTTAAGTTTTCAAAGGCAACCGACTCAATTAATAGTTCTTGATTCAACTTTAAGCTAAGCAAATCGACTATTTCTGACCTGATATCTGAGCTAGGTTTATTACCCTATACTTGATCTTTTATAGCTGTGTAGATAATTGTTGGTGGCTTTTCTTATGCTATATGCTTAATTTTCTGCACACAATGTTGCAATCATTTGTATTATATGTAAGAAATAGAAGTATTATTGCAACAGGTCAAGGATGTCTAGACCATGGGTCTTAACTTTTGTGAACAAGGAATCGGCCTTTAAAACCTTTGAAAAAAAAACGAGTCAAAAACCTCTGCATGACAAGTATTAGTTTAAATTGGTCATATCATAAAAAGTAAAAAAATTGGTATGCAATTGTACCTAACCCAGCAGGATGTCACGGAGTTACTTCTTTGACTCTCGTGCGGCACTTAGTGACCAACTAAGTTCAGCCTTTGTCCCGACTATATAACGACTCGGAAACGTTAATATACAAACACGCAAGATCGTATTCAAACAACTTATATTGATTATAAGGAAAGAGTACAAAGGAGAGCTTTACAAAGTTACAAGGTGAATGCTATATGCTTTTGGAGGTGTCTTGCAAATGAGCCAAGATCACCTATTTATACTAATTCATGTCCTAATCCAGATCATTCTATCTAGAAGTCTCTAATCATAAAATATTACAAATATCTTAGATATTAACATGGAAGGATCTAGGCTAATCCATGATTAAGATATGATTTGGAAGGGCCTAGAATCTTGATTATTTAATCCAAGTTCCAGAATTTTCCTAAGTCTTGATAAGCCTTGATGTTGCTGGAACTTTCTGGAATCCCGACCATGAAATCTAAATTTTTGGGCAGACTATAGGTCGTTTTGAGCGGGTAGTGACAATGAGCTGTAAATCCCCTGTGTGTATGGAAAATATGTCATACATCAGACTTCAACGAAAAATTGGTGTGCATTATCTATTCTGCTTTTAATACTTTTGGTTTCCTTGTCTCGGGGGCTGAGGAGTTACTTAACAGAGTTCAGCGGGTAATGCATGGAAATTTTTCGTCGACTAAGACCCAAAGCTTTCTTTTTAGTCCACTAAGACCCAAAGCTATCCAAAAGAGGGTTGCGGCGCAGTTTGATTCCCGTTTACCCGTCAATTTATTGTAATCGTCCTTCTTGCATTTGAATAATATATATATCTATACTAATAAATAAAGTTTTTTTGGGACCATATCAATTCATGGTGCATCCTTAGTATACTTTTCCCGCTTCTCTCTCATATTAAATAGTTATATTAATAGAATATATATCTATACTATATAATAAATAAAGGTTTTTCAATGCTACGTGTCGTCTTTATATTAATTCTTATAAATTTTTCCCGCCTCTCTCTCTTATTAAATATATTTCCATCTTTCCAGTAATAATAATAATGTATTTTAAATAAATTATTAATTATACTAATAAAAACATATTTATTTTAATTTTTCTCATATTATAAGAAACTTTGTAATCTAATTATCTAACTTATGTTTTTATTCAAAGAATGAAAAGCAAACTAATTTGAATAGTAATTAATTTATTTTTAAAATTCAATTATATATTAACTTTTACATATTTTGAATTTTATTTTTTTCTATTGTTAGTGTATGTAATTATATTTTTCCAACTATAATCTATACTCTATAATAAATAAAGGTTTTGGTAAGACAAATTTTCCCGTCTTTCTCCTATTAATTGCACAAATTTTTTTAATTGTTTTTTAATAATTTTTTTATTTTCCGCCTCTCTTCTATTAAATAATAATGATTTGTATAATACTTTTTATAAAACCTTTTTTATTTAAAAAAGCATATGATTGTTCATAAAACATTTTTAGAAATTAAACATTTTTAGAAATTAAACATTTATTTCATTCTTTTTATAAAACATTTTTAAAAAATAATTATATAAAGTTTGGAAAATTTATATTAAAAAACTATGTAATATGTCATAACTAAATATGTAATATGTCATAAGTATATATCATTGCATTTATTAAACTCGTGTAATACACGGGGTTTCTAACCTAGTTTCTTAATATTTATGAGAATAAAAAAAATAAGTTGGGATTTTACTATTTATGGAAAACAAATAACAATTTACCTAATACTACACTAATACCAATCAAATGGGAATCAATATTGGATATTAAACAAAATATAGTTGTGTTATTAAGTTTAGGGATTAGTTATGTAATTAGTGGATAAATGAATTTAGATTAGTTATTGTAAACACTTGTATTTAGAGAGACTAGATGTATCAAAACCGAACCCTACAACCTACAAACGGAGGATACGTCGATTGAAGACAATAGATGCAATGTTTGGCCAGAAAACACACCGATTGGATGTGTGTGAAGCAGTTCAAATCAATGGGACGCGATTGTTTGGTTTTAGTAGTATATATAGGACGGATTGTAATCAGAAACATGTATCCAGAATTCGTTTTATAATATTTTCGATTATTGTTCTTCAGTTGAGTGCTCATTTGTGTGTGTTCGTTGTGTTTGGATCGAAGAAACGCAACAATCGAGTGTTCTTCTTGCTGCATCTGAAGAGCTTCATAAAAAGATATTCCGCTTTGCATAATCGCCATTTGTGATTGGTTAGGATTATAATGCATCGCCATGTCAGCATTAAAACCATCTTAACCAGAAGGTCCTAATCTTGATTCAAGCATCTAATTCAAATACATGACCATTAGAATAGATCTTTAACGATTGTTTACACAAAAAAGGCCACTATTTAGTAACATTTTTTTATGAAAATATGCCTTACCATTTTCAGCAGAAAAATTCCATCATGTGTGATCTGTACAAACATAAAATTCCATTTTCATCAGAAAAATTTAGCTTTCCATGTGGTGTAAGCGGATACCATAAGCACTAAACAACATGTTCCAGCTCTAGAATTCTCGTCAAAACCAGCTGAACCAGACCCTAAACTGTAGTTAGCGATTTGATTTGTCATTCCTTAAAACCATAATTGGTGGGTTCAACCTAATATTAAGTATAATTACCAAATCTGTTACATTAGCCCTTTAGTTAAATTAAAATGCAACTTTGGCAACACAAGAAATGAATTGAATATCACACAATGTAGACTAAGATGACTTGTAATTTGTACTTCTATTGTACAAAATGTTGATACAGATAGAGAATGAAATAACTGACCTTCATCTCTATTAACTATCTTTAATCTGGTTAAAATATAAAACTTCTGTAGCAACCTGAGATCATTAAACATGTCAAAATGTAAGGCCCCTTTCCCGGGTGACCTCACTTGTTGGATTTACTCATAAACATAGCCATAAATACTGAACTTAAATTTAAAACATTCATCATTCAATTACATTACATAACAGCGGAAGTCTTAACAATTAAAAACACAACATTGTCTTAACAAACAAAAGTGGGATGTCAGTCTTGTGCCGGGTAACCTTCACGCCATCGCACGACCTTTTCTTCCTTTACCTGAAATGTATACTAAAAGTCAGCTAACGCTGGTGAGTTCTAGTTTAATGCAATTTGATATAAACATTCTATTCTTTACTTTATAAGTATGCATTACTGTATAGTCATTCATATAAATACGTATTCATAACTTTTGTCTTTCTTTTCATCTTTCTTTTCTGTATTTTTGTGATTTCATATATATATATATGCATTCATCCTTTTCTTTCTTTTCTTTCTTTCTTTAATTTCATGGGTCATACTATATAAGGGTGATCAACCCGTCATTTGCTTACGAATGTCACAAAGACAATCGCCGTGGTCCATCGTCATGGCCCACCTATACTTACAACCGTCCGGCAACTAGTGCCGTCCGTCATTTTATTCTTACAACCGTCCGGCAATCTTTGTCCGTCCGTCATGACTTACAACCGTCCTACCGTCGTAGGCCGTAATTCGCCCGTTTACCCGAAGGTATCCGTTTCCCATGCGACTATTATTTATACAACCGTTCTACTATAATATGCCAATTGCTTCGACCGTCCATTAATGGCATTCGTACGTCCTAGCCGATGAAGGAGCGCACTTGTCCCGGTTATAAAATAGTCACATGGTCGTCCGTCTACCGAAGTAGCCGTTATCATCGAAGCGTCCATAACATTTTCTGTACTTGGCAAGCAATATATACATGGATATAAAGCAGGATTTCATTCTTTCATATTGTGTTATACTTTCATTCATTCTTGATAATCATGCTTTTCATTCTTTATTCATAATTTCTCTTTCATGTATAGGTATATATATATATATATACTTGTATAACACATATGATCACATTGGCATTCATAACATTTATTCACTTAGTGTATACATCTCAGCCCCAAAACATTTGAAAACATTTGCACATAACATAGAAGGGGGCACATAGAACTCACCTGATGAGTAGTTTCTGTAATACACTAAGCTGGCTACTGGGCTTCACTAATGTCACTCACGATCTGTATAATAAAGTCATACACATAAGATGGTGCTCCTAGATGACACTAGACCTTACTATGCTTGAACTCAGTAGTTTCGGGAGGTGGGTCGCATCAAAACTATGGTAGTTTCAAGCTATGGTCTTACACTCGAAACTAGGTAGTTTCGAGTCATAATCCTTCTATCGAAACTAGGTAGTTTCGAGTCATGAGATCCTATCGAAACTATGGTAGTTTCGAGTCATTAACTTATGAAAAATCTTAGTTTAGGTTCAAGGTGACACTCGAAACTAGGTAGTTTCGAGTCCTGAGTTCCTATCGAAACTATGGTAGTTTCGAGTCATTGGCTGCTATCGAAACTAGATAGTTTCGAGTCAAACATGACTATCGAAACTAGAGTAGTTTCGACGGGTCTGTATGTATCGAAACTATAGTTTCGAGTCATGGGTCTGCATCTTCCCTGACCAGAACCTTGCTCCAGCCAACTTATTTCCAATCGATTAAACCTTGAGCATTTTACGTTAAACACCTTCCTTTATCGTTCTTGAGTTCAAATACGTGATTTGTTTCAAGTTTCGTATGCAAAAATCGTATCTTTATTTGATTTAAACCCGAGACATGCAAAGACTCATAATCAGAGGCGATGCTTACCTCAACAGGCCCGATTTCTGTTGCTATGCGTTGAAATGGTGGAGTCGGATGATTCCCGAGCCCTTGAGTCTTCTCCTTGCGGTTTTCTTCACAAGCCGATCGCTCTCTCTCGCTCTCTCTAGTATTCTTGCGCAGGAAGATGAAATGAGAGGGGTTTGGGTTGAAGCTGCTGTTTTGTAATGGGGTTTCCCCCTTTTCTTTTCGGCCCATGGGCCGAAATTTTGGCCAAGCCCACTTTATTTCCCTTTTCTATTTGTCTTGTCATTATTTGGGATGTTACAAGTCTACCCTCCTTAATGAGGTTTCGTCCTCGAAACCTGTTACACGTTAAACAACTGGGGATACAGTTCCTTCATCTCGTCTTCTTTCTCCCAAGTAGCCTCGGACCCCTTTCTGTGTTTCCATTGTATTTTGACTAAAGGAATCGACTTATTGCGTAATCGTTTCTCAGCTCGGTCAAGAATGGCTATTGGTTCCTCTACATAATTTAGACTGTTATCCACTTCGATCTCGTCGTAAGGTATGTGAGCTGTGTCGTCAGCTAGGCACTTGCGTAAGTGCGACACGTGGAACGTAGGGTGTATTCCACTAAGCTCGACGGGTAGGTCGAGTCTGTAAGCAACTTGACCCACTCTTGCTACAATCTTGAAAGGTCCGACAAACCTTGGACTTAGTTTGCCACGCTTTCTGAACCGAATGATTCCTTTCCACGGTGATACTTTCAACAGTACCATGTCCCCTACTTGAAACTCTAAATCCCTCCTTCTCTTATCCGCGTATGATTTCTGTCTGTCTTTTGCGGCTTTCATACGAGCCTTGATTTGATCAAATTTCTCAGAAGTAGCTTTGACCACTTCGAGACTTGCAAAATCCTTCTGTCCAATTTCCCCCCAACAAACCGGGGTCCTACATTTCCTCCCATACAACATTTCAAATGGCGGCATGCCAATAGTCGAGTGATAGCTGTTGTTATATGAAAATTCTGCCAATGGTAGATGGCTGTCCCAACTCCCACCGAAGTCAATGATACAGGCCCGGAGCATGTCCTCCAAGGTCTGAATGGTCCTTTCCGATTGTCCATCGGTTTGGGGGTGGTAAGCGGTGCTGATGTTCAGTCTAGTGCCCATTGCTTCATTGAATTTCTTCCAAAACCTTGACGTGAATCTAGTATCCCTGTCAGACACAATCGACAGCGGCATACCATGTCTGCTCACAATTTCCTTGATAAATACTTCTGCTAGCTTTTCAGAAGAAGAAGTTTCTCGTATTGGCAAGAAGTGAGCACTCTTTGTCAAGCGGTCGACGATCACCCAAATGGTATCATTGCCTTTAGCTGTTCGCGGTAGCTTGGTAATGAAGTCCATTGTGATCTCTTCCCACTTCCATTCCGGTATTGGTAAAGGTTGCATTTTACCGCATGGTTTCTGGTGCTCGGCCTTAACTAGAGAACACGTTAGGCACTTGCTCACGTATTCTGTCACATCATTCTTCATGCCAGGCCACCAGTATTCTTTCTTCAAGTCTTGATACATTTTGTTTGTCCCGGGGTGGATAGAATAGCGAGACTTATGGGCCTCATCGAGTATTTTGGCTCTAAGCTCACCAATCTTAGGTATCCACATCCGGCCAAACCTAGTTCGTACTCCGTATGCATTCGCATCTAAGTTCCCTTGTTGTCCTACTATTCTTTCCCGTTTCACATTTCTTTCTAACAATGCTTCATCTTGTGCCTTTGATATTTCACCCATTAAGTCTGGCGTTATAATTAACTGACACGCTTTGATCCGGATAGGTGCCGATTCTTCCTTTCTACTTAAAGCGTCAGCCACTACGTTTGCCTTGCCTGGATGGTACAATATCTCACAGTCATAGTCTTTCAGTAGCTCTAACCATCTTCTTTGCCTCATGTTTAGTTCCTTTTGTTCGAAAAAGTATTTCAAGCTTTTGTGATCGGAGTAGATGGTGCATTTAACTCCATACAAGTAGTGTCTCCATATTTTCAACGCGAAAACTACTGCTGCTAATTCTAGATCATGTGTTGGGTAGTTAACTTCATGAACCTTTAGTTGCCGCGATGCATAAGCAATTACCTTTCCTCGTTGCATGAGTACGCACCCTAAACCTTGCCCTGAAGCGTCAAAGTAGACTACTAAGTCTTCATTTCCCTCAGGTAGTGTTAATACTGGAGCTTGAGTTAATCGTGTCTTAAGTTCCTCAAACGCGTTGTTTTGGGTTGGACCCCATTCATACTTTACTTCCTTCCGTGTCAGTTTGGTTAGCGGCGAGGCAATTCTTGAGAAATCTTGGATGAACCTTCGATAGTAGCCTGCCAACCCTAGAAAGCTTCGTATCTCTGTTGGTGTCTTTGGGATGTTCCATTCCTTTACTGTCTCGATCTTTGCAGGATCCACCATGATGCCGTTTGGGTTTATTACATGACCTAGGAATTGGACTTCCCTAAGCCAGAACGCGCATTTGGAGAATTTTGCGTACAACTTTTCCTGCTTTAGCACCTCCAGAACCTCTCTTAGGTGACAGTGGTGATCACCCTCGCCTTTTGAATACACCAGTATGTCATCTATAAAGACTATCACCGATCGATCCAACATTGGTCGACATACTCTATTCATCAAATCCATGAACGCTGCTGGTGCGTTGGTCAATCCGAAGGACATCACGAGAAACTCATAATGCCCATAACGCGTGCGAAATGCGGTCTTTGGAACGTCTTCTTCTCTTACTTTCAACTGATGGTAACCCGACCTAAGATCGATCTTTGAGAACCAACTCGCACCTTGCAGTTGATCAAAAAGGTCGTCTATTCTAGGCAGTGGGTATTTGTTCTTTACTGTTCTCTTGTTCAATTCGCGGTAGTCGATACACATGCGCATACTGCCGTCCTTCTTCTTTACAAATAGTACCGGAGCGCCCCATGGTGAGATGCTCGGCCTAATAAATCCTTTCTCGGTTAGTTCCTCTAGTTGGGACATCAATTCCTTCATTTCTGACGGAGCCAATCGGTAGGGGGCTTTGGCAACGGGCTCAGCTCCTGGCAGTAAATCAATCTGAAATTCTATTTCCCGATCGGGTGGCAACCCAGGTAGATCCTCAGGGAATACTTCCGGAAAATTGCACACCACGGGTACATTCTTGAGTTCTTTCGTTTTCATTCTATCATCTATAACATATGCCAGATAAGCTTCGCAGCCGCGCCTCATGTAACTTTCGACCTTAATCATCGAGATGACGTTCGGCATTGTGCAATTCCAATCCCCATAAACCGTAATTGGACTGCCGCTAGGACCTTTGAGGTGTATCCTCTTACGTTTACATATGATTTGAGCTTCGTTGGCAGCTAGCCAATCCATACCCAATACTATATCGAATCCTCCTAAGGTGAGAAGGAATAATCTAGAAGGAAATTTATGACCCTCTATTTCTATTATGCAATCCTCTGTTACTTGGAATACTGCCGAATTTTTACCAACGGCAGTTTGTACACTAAAGGCCTTTACTACTGTGTTGATAGTGCAATTCAGTTTTCGACTAAAGGCATTTGATATAAAGCTTTTACTAGCACCAGAGTCAAATAAAATAGCAGCATGTTCGTTATTAACTAGGGATGTACCTGACACAACATCAGGGTTTCCCCTTGCTTCCTCTTCAGTCAGGGCGTAGCCTCTAGTCCTCGCCTTCTGTTGTTCCTTTTCTTTTCCCGAACCAGATTGTCTAGTTCTCTTGCAATTCTTGGTTAGGTGTCCAAATAGTCCACAACCTTGGCATTTAGTGTCTCTTAAACATTCGCGAGAATAGTGCCCCGCCTTCCCACACCTATAACAGACGGTGGAATCAACTAGGCACACGCCTTGGTGTTTCCTCAAACATTTCTTACAAGCTTCGTATTTTTCAGTTCTTGGCTTCTTAGCCTCAGCTATATAGTTCCCCTTTCCAGTTCCTTTAGACGCGTTTTCCCTTTTCCTTTTATGTGTCTCAGGTAATAGACCAGGCAATATGCTCTTTAGTGTCAGTACAACCTCACGGGCAATAGCATCCCTAAGTTCGGGTTCCAATCGTAGTGCCCCTTCATTGTCACCTCCCGGTGGGGTCACATTAGTGTCATGCACTCTCTCGGTGTATTTCACGTGCATGCTTTCTTCTTTCTCTTGTCTTTGGTTCATTGGCGGTCTACCTACTCGGCCCGTATGGCCGCCTTGGCGTGCAGTTCTTCCTCTACTTGCCATAGTTTTCTAGAAATTTCTGATATGAAAAGGAAATACATCAATGTCATTTCTTCAGATCATAGTTTGGAACAGTACGAGCAATGTAAATTCTTAATTACAGTGACCGGTTTGTGATTACTAATTTACATTGCTTTTCGGGTTCGAAACTCTTCAAATCAGTCGTGGCATTAACATCTATTTGTTCTAAGTTAAGGTATCTATTCCTATGCAAGAGTATTAACTTTATGACTTACTTACCGTGCTAGCGTTGGCGTTGGTTACCCATACTGACATCCGTGCGTTGGTCCCATAATCAGTTTGAGTCTAGACATTTAGGGATGTCTAAATCTCTCAAACTATTGCTCTGATACCAACTTGTAAGGCCCCTTTCCCGGGTGACCTCACTTGTTGGATTTACTCATAAACATAGCCATAAATACTGAACTTAAATTTAAAACATTCATCATTCAATTACATTACATAACAGCGGAAGTCTTAACAATTAAAAACACAACATTGTCTTAACAAACAAAAGTGGGATGTCAGTCTTGTGCCGGGTAACCTTCACGCCATCGCACGACCTTTTCTTCCTTTACCTGAAATGTATACTAAAAGTCAGCTAACGCTGGTGAGTTCTAGTTTAATGCAATTTGATATAAACATTCTATTCTTTACTTTATAAGTATGCATTACTGTATAGTCATTCATATAAATACGTATTCATAACTTTTGTCTTTCTTTTCATCTTTCTTTTCTGTATTTTTGTGATTTCATATATATATATGCATTCATCCTTTTCTTTCTTTTCTTTCTTTCTTTAATTTCATGGGTCATACTATATAAGGGTGATCAACCCGTCATTTGCTTACGAATGTCACAAAGACAATCGCCGTGGTCCATCGTCATGGCCCACCTATACTTACAACCGTCCGGCAACTAGTGCCGTCCGTCATTTTATTCTTACAACCGTCCGGAAATCTTTGTCCGTCCGTCATGACTTACAACCGTCCTACCGTCGTAGGCCGTAATTCGCCCGTCTACCCGAAGGTATCCGTTTCCCATGCGACTATTATTTATACAACCGTTCTACTATAATATGCCAATTGCTTCGACCGTCCATTAATGGCATTCGTACGTCCTAGCCGATGAAGGAGCGCACTTGTCCCGGTTATAAAATAGTCACATGGTCGTCCGTCTACCGAAGTAGCCGTTATCATCGAAGCGTCCATAACATTTTCTGTACTTGGCAAGCAATATATACATGGATATAAAGCAGGATTTCATTCTTTCATATTGTGTTATACTTTCATTCATTCTTGATAATCATGCTTTTCATTCTTTATTCATAATTTCTCTTTCATGTATAGGTATATATATATATATACTTGTATAACACATATGATCACATTGGCATTCATAACATTTATTCACTTAGTGTATACATCTCAGCCCCAAAACATTTGAAAACATTTGCACATAACATAGAAGGGGGCACATAGAACTCACCTGATGAGTAGTTTCTGTAATACACTAAGCTGGCTACTGGGCTTCACTAATGTCACTCACGATCTGTATAATAAAGTCATACACATAAGATGGTGCTCCTAGATGACACTAGACCTTACTATGCTTGAACTCAGTAGTTTCGGGAGGTGGGTCGCATCAAAACTATGGTAGTTTCGAGCTATGGTCTTACACTCGAAACTAGGTAGTTTCGAGTCATAATCCTTCTATCGAAACTAGGTAGTTTCGAGTCATGAGATCCTATCGAAACTATGGTAGTTTCGAGTCATTAACTTATGAAAAATCTTAGTTTAGGTTCAAGGTGACACTCGAAACTAGGTAGTTTCGAGTCCTGAGTTCCTATCGAAACTATGGTAGTTTCGAGTCATTGGCTGCTATCGAAACTAGATAGTTTCGAGTCAAACATGACTATTGAAACTAGAGTAGTTTCGACGGGTCTGTATGTATCGAAACTATAGTTTCGAGTCATGGGTCTGCATCTTCCCTGACCAGAACCTTGCTCCAGCCAACTTATTTCCAATCGATTAAACCTTGAGCATTTTACGTTAAACACCTTCCTTTATCGTTCTTGAGTTCAAATACGTGATTTGTTTCAAGTTTCGTATGCAAAAATCGTATCTTTATTTGATTTAAACCCGAGACATGCAAAGACTCATAATCAGAGGCGATGCTTACCTCAACAGGCCCGATTTCTGTTGCTATGCGTTGAAATGGTGGAGTCGGATGATTCCCGAGCCCTTGAGTCTTCTCCTTGCGGTTTTCTTCACAAGCCGATCGCTCTCTCTCTCTCTCTCTAGTATTCTTGCGCAGGAAGATGAAATGAGAGGGGTTTGGGTTGAAGCTGCTGTTTTGTAATGGGGTTTCCCCCTTTTCTTTTCGGCCCATGGGCCGAAATTTTGGCCAAGCCCACTTTATTTTCCTTTTCTATTTGTCTTGTCATTATTTGGGATGTTACACAAAACCAGCAAATGAAAACAAAATTTAACAAATAAAAAAAAATCAGTTTCAAGGTTTTAAGGGTTTACATTACCGGTAATACCGTCAATACAACTTACAAACCGTTTTTCCAATTTACCGGGCTCAAACTTACCGGGCTAGTGACCGAGTCATTGTTCATTAAGTCATTGTTGAGAAGATACTACGCAGTCTTACTCCCAGGTTTGACTATGTTGTACCATCCATAGAAGTTTCACATGATCTCTCTCAACCTACTCCAGTAAAATTGATGGGATCGCTCCAGTCCCAGGAAGAAAGAATTAATGGCAGATTGTCAGAAAAAAAAACCAAAAGACTGAGGAACAAGCTCTACAAGTAATGTGTGATAGATCACAAGCAAGTAACAGTTCCTTCTCTCCACGAGGAAGGGGCCACGAGGAAGGGGCCACGAGGAAGGGGACGTGGCAGAAATATGGATAGAAATCGGGTACCCTTACGTGATGTTTGCAACAAATATGGGCACCTCAAGAAAGACTATTTGTATAACAATGAGTGTCATGTTAATGTAGCTGAAGATAACAAAGAAGGGACTAATGCAAATGAATTAGTTGAAGAAGAACAACGCCTATTCATGACCTATGTGACGGATGTTCAGTTCTCATTCATCTACTATTGCGAACAACTCTTGTCTTTGGTTTTTAGACTGGTTATTCTAATCACATGACAGGGGTGAAAGGAAGCTTTACAAACCTAGATGAAACGTTCTAGCTCACTGTTCATCTTGGAGACAAAAAACAAATTGTAGTAGAAGGCAAAGGAACTGTGAGAATAGACACAACTGATGGAAATTACAGACTACAGGATGATGTGTACTTTGCTCCCAAGCTTGAGTACAATCTCCTAAGTGTCGGGCTATTAATGAAGAAAGGCTAATCATTCCTCGTTGATGATGACAAGTGTGTAATCAGAATCAAATCTACTGGTGCAGTTCTTGTAACTGTTGAAGAGTCCAATAGCAACATGTTTCTTCTGGATGCAACCAAGGATGACACTAACAGTGTAGCCCCCAACCTATCCTTGTCCACTCAAGTTGATGCAACAACTAAGCTATGGCATGAAAGGTACGATAATTACAATTTTCATGGTTTAAAAATTCTACAAGACAAAGGTATGGTACTTGGTCTCCCAAGTATCAAACATGTCGATACTTGTGATGAATGTGTTGTTGGAAAGCAAACCAAAAAAACCGTTTCTACTCAAATCATAGAGAGCAACAAAGAAATTGGAACTAATTCATACTGACCTATGTGGTCCTATGCAAGTACCAAGTTTGGGGGGCAGTTACTACTATTTTTTGTTTATTGATGACCTAACACGAAGGTGTTTGGTCTATTTTATCACTAACAAATCTGATGCTTTTACTAAGTTCAAACTATTTAAAGTGTTAGTAGAGAATCAAAGTGACTGCACTATTTAAGTTCTAAGATCTGATCGTGGTGGTGAATTCCTGTCCAATGAGTTCAATGCTTTTGGTGACATTTAAGGCATTAGAAGGGAACGCACTCCCCCTTACACACCTGAACATAATGGTGTTGTGGAGAGGAAGATCAAAACTATAATGGACTTGGCTCGAAGTATAATGAATGCAGAAAGAACTGCCAAACATTTTTTGGGCAGAAGCAATCGCAACAACTGTGTACCTTATCAACCTTACCCCAACCAATGAAGTGCAAGATCGAACACCATGTCATGCCTGGTCAAAAACAAAGCCATCAGTAAGACCCGTAAGGGTGTTTGGATGTTGTGCTTATGCTCTCATTCCAGCTCAGAATAGAAGAAAACTTGATAGTAAATCTGAAAAGTTTATTTTCATTGGATACTCAATACAAACCCATGGCTATAGACTCTACAATCCAACTACAAAAAAATTCCTAACCAGAAGAGATGTAGTCTTTCAAGAAGATACTAAATGGCAATGGGATACCTCAGCAAACAACACATGTGATATAAGCTTTATTGATCATTTTCCCTTATTACCTAATTCTTCTGAAACATATGAACCTCCAAACTCACCTACTATCCCTCATTAAACACAATCTCATAATCCTATTGACTCACCTTTACCCTTAACCACGTAACCAAATACCTCACCAAACACCTATACTCCATCACAAACAATCCCTGCCCTGTCATCTTCGTCGGTAACACCGAAATTCAAAGGGTTAAATGATGTTTATGATAAGGCAAAGGAAGTGAATGCATTTTTTGATGAGTATCATACCTATCAGTTTGCTTTTAACATAACAGAACCTACTACTTATAAAGAAGCCTCGACAAAGAAGGAGTGGCATGATGCAATGGTTGAAGAGCTGGGATCTATAGAAAAGAACAACACTTGGAAACTAGTAACTTTACCTGATGGTAAAAATCTAGATGGTCTTAAGTGTTAGAAGATTTGCTGGAAAAGAGAAATTTAAGGGATCAGCTTTTTATTGTTCACATCATCTCCCAAAATAGCTCCTCGATCACAGCTCACGACAGTTTGCATTTTTCCATATTTAGTTTTGTGTAATTTGTATTTATTTGTCAATCATCCTCAATGTAAAGGACACAGTAAATAATACAAGCAATTCCAGTTCTTACGATCCAAACTATCCTCGATTACATGGTATCAGAGCAGTGTTTCTGATTCTAGGAACCTCCTGCTCATCATCTTCCAAAATCATTCCCGAAACCAAACCAGGCTGCCATGTCCGAAGATGGTAACCATAGTTCAAACCTTTCGATTCAATTAGCCAATTTCCTAAAAAATGGCCTTAACCATCAACCACAGAACCCAAAACTCTCCGATAGCCTCCAGATCAATCTGAAATTGAATAGCCAGAACTACGCTCTATGGACTCGAATGATTCGAGTAGCCATAGGTGGGAAGTCAAAAAACCTACTAAAACATCTTACCGCAAATCCCCCAGACTCAACAGAGGAAACATATGAGCAATGGGAACAAGACGATCTGATTGTGTTCTCATGGCTCATACAGAATATCGAACCGACTTTGGCAAGCAATCTCACCGAGTTTCCCACTGCGAAAGTATTGTGGGACGCTCTGGCAGTCACGTATAGTAGCGGTAAGGATAAACTCCAGACTTACAATCTCCATGTCAAAGCCAATGAAATAAAGCAAAACGATTTGTCGCTCGAAAACATGTGGATTGCGTTGCAAGGAATATGGGGCGAGATCGACCGAATCGATCCAAATCCGATGAAGTGCCCCGACGACATTAAAATTTACACCAAACTCAGGTCAGATCAAAAATTGTTCCAATTTTTAAGTGCTCTCGATCGGAAATACGAGCCCATAAAACGGGAATTACTCCGACTCGAGACTCTTCCTTCTGTTGAGGAGGCATATGCTTCGGTTAAAAGAAGAAGCCCATCAAAAAATCTTGGGCACAAACCAGAAAATAGAATAAATGGGTGTGGCGGCGGGACTCATAGCCTCTGAATCGGAAAACCCTAATGGGTCCGGTTTGATTTCAAAGGGTTCCCGGCGACCACCAAACATTAAACCAGATAAAAGCCATCTGAAATGCTCCCACTGTGGTATGTCTAAACACACCAAAGAGGAATGCTTCAAAATCTTCGGGTATCCCGAATGGTGGAACGATGGTCACAAAAAGGGGTTAAAAATACCACACAGGAGAAGGGGAAGGCCGCCATGGCTACGGGCAACACCGAAGGTACTACTGGCGTAACCGGCGACGACGGCGGCAACGGTGGGTATGGTTTTTGGGGAGTTGCAGCGGCAGAACAGGAAGGAGAAGAAGGGCCAGGTATCGGGTTTGAGTGGAAACCCTTAGACCCACCTTTTTTAACTTTCAATTTTATCAAACAACACCCTAAATAGGGAAGTATAACAGAAACCCCCCCTAAAGTTGGAAATGCAAAAATAGCAAAAAATTCATTTGGAAAAAATGACGAGAGTTGGATATTTGATTGTGGTGCCACCGATACAATGACGTACGATTTTTCTGACTTGGTTTTGTGTACGAAAACTAGAAAAAAAACAAATTCACACAGCAAACGGGGAAAAAATGGATGTTAAATATGGAGGGACTATTGAAATTTCCCAGACTTTGAAATTAAAGAATTGCCTTTATATCCCAACCTTGTCACATAAACTGTTGTCAATAAGTCATGTGACAAAAGAACTCAATTGTACTGTTCTAATGCACCCAACGTTTTGTATATTACAGGATATCAGGACGGGCATGATCATTGGGCGTGGCACTGAGAGACAAGGGCTATATTACGTGGACGAGGTGACCCAGTCCGGTACAGTAATGCTTGCTCATGGAACTGCAAATCGGGAAGCTTGGTTATGGCACCGAAGATTGGGACATCCTTCTACGGGTTACTTGCACATTTTATTTCCTAAGTTATTTCCTTCAAAAAATGGTTTCAATTGTGATACATGTGTGCTTGCAAAAAGCCATAGACAAACTTACAAACCCAACAATACCAGGGTTGATTTGCCATTTACCTTGATACATTCTGATGTTTGGGGCCCTGCTCCAACTATTGGAGGGCAAAATTATCGTTTCTTCCTTTTATTTGTAGATGATTGCACCAGAATGACTTGGGTTTATTTTTTAAAACACAAATATGAAGTAGCTAGTAAATTTGCTATTTTCTATGAAATGATTAAGACCCAGTTTAAAAAGGAAATACAAATTCTTCGATCTGACAATGGTGGCGAATTCGTCAACACACACATGAAGCAATTTCTTGAAACCAAGGGGATGGTCCACCAAACCTCGTGTGCACACACCCCAGAACAGAATGGGGTAGTAGAACGAAAAAATCGAATCGTGCTAGAAATTACTCGAGCACTATTGATTGAATCTCAAGTTCCAAATTATTTCTGGCCTGAAGCTGTTGCTACCGCAACTTACCTTATCAACCGTCTCCCAACTAAGATCCTCCAACTAAAAACACCCTTAGAAACTCTCTCTAAACTCACAAAAATCATTCCTCCTCCAAACCTCGAACCTCACGTGTTTGGTTGCTCCGTGTTTGTCCATATACCCAAAGAGAACAAGAACAAACTTGCCCCGTGTGCAGAAAAATGTGTCTTTGTCGGGTATGACATTAACCAGAAAGGATACCGTTGTTATAACCCGAAAACAAAACACATGCACACAACCATGAACTGCGACTTCCTTGAGGCAGAATACTATTTCTCCCAACACAGCGGTCAGGGGAGAGGGAATATTCCGACACACTGAGTTGGTTACAATCCGCCTGGACACGTGAAGATGAAGAAACCGTTCACGGCAACCCGGATAAGTCACCCACCACAGAACACGATGAGTCAACTAATAGTGCCCACACCAATGATCACACACCCGCCAACCTGATATCTGAGGTAAGTACTTCTGATCCCATAGATGTATCTTCATCTGGTGCTACTAACGAATTCGTTTACAATAAGACAACTAACGATGGACAGGTCGAACCAGTGAAGAACCTGATGTCGAGAGGTATACTTTACCTCCCAGAGCAAACAGAGGTGTTCCTCCAAAGAGGTATACCCCGGAGAGAGAATCAAAAGGTTCGAGATATCCTATGGCACATATTGCTATAGGAAATCTTGAAAAAGAAGCTAAAGAATTCATGACATCGTTATACTCCGAAGCGACTCCAACCACACTCGAAGAAGCCCTTGGATCACAAAAATGGGAAGACGCAATGAAAACAGAAATGGATGCCTTAAAGAAAAACGATACATGGGAAAAATGTACCCTTCCTCCCAAAAAGAAAGCAGTGGGACGTCGTTGGGTCTTTACCATAAAACACAAGCCAGATGGTACTATTGGAAGAAACAAAGCCAGACTGGTGGCGAAAGGGTATACTCAAACATACGGAATTGATTATTTCGAAACCTTCACTCCGGTTGCTAAGATTAATACCATTCGAGTTCTTTTCTCAATAGCAGCAAATGAAGGATGGCCACTTCACCAATTTGATGTCAAGAATGCTTTTCTCCATGGAGAACTCAAGGAAGAAGTGTACATGGAAGCTCCCCCGGGTTTTGCAGAGGATTTCAAACCAGGAGAAGTATGTCGTTTAAAAAAATCGTTGTACGGGCTTAAACAATCACCTCGGGCTTGGTTCGGGAGATTCACATTGGCCATGAAGACATATGGATATAAGCAAAGCAACTCGGATCATACTCTGTTCTTGAAACAAACAGGGAAACTTATCACCTGCTTAATCATCTATGTTGATGATATGATAAGTACAGGAAATGATAAAGAAGAGATATTAAAGCTAAAAGCAAACTTATCTTCAGAATTTGAAATGAAAGACTTGGGAAGACTCAAGTATTTTCTTGGAATTTGAGTCTTACGATCAAAACAGGGAATTTTTATTTGTCAGAAAAAATACATCCTCGACTTATTAGCAGAAACAGGAATGATTGATTGCAAACCAGCAGAAACTCCGATGGTTGCAAACCATAAACTGTTTATGGAGGAAGGAGCCCAACTAACAGATAAAGAAAGATATCAACAACTAGTTGGGAAGTTAATATACTTATCTCATACTCGCCCTGATATAGCATACGCTGTAGGGGTAGTAAGTCAATTCATGCACCAACCACAAGAATCCCATATGGAAGCAGTCTGGAGAATTATCAAGTATTTAAAAGGAACACCTGGACATGGAGTTCTGTTTAAACCAAATGGGCATCTCGAAACTCAAGTTTATACAGATGCAGACGGGGCAGGAGATCGAGGAGATCGAAGATCCACTTCTGGCTACTTTACACTAGTAGGCGGGAACCTTGTTACATGGAAGAGTAAGAAACAGAAGGTAGTAGCTTTGTCCAGTTCCGAATCAGAATTCCGAGGGATAGCTCGTGGTATAGCAGAAATTCTATGGATACGAAAACTCCTTGCGGAAGTTGGTTTTTCCGTTAAAGAAACTAGCAAAGTTATGTGTGATAACAAAGCAACAATCCAAATATCAGAAAACCCAGTTCAACATGATCGGACAAAGCATGTGGAGGTTGATCGACATTTTATCAAAGAAAAATTAGAAGCAAGAATCGTTGAATTACCATTCGTTCGATCTGAAGATCAATTGGCGGACATCCTGACCAAAGCCGTTAATAAAAAAATCTTTACCAACTGTTTATCCAAGTTGAATTTTGGAAATCCCACTATTCAACTTGAGGGGGGGTGTTAGAAGATTTGCTAGAAAAGAGAAAATTAAGGGATCAGATTTTTATTGTTCACATCATCTCCCAAAATAGCTCCTCGATCACAGCTCACGACAGTTTGCATTTTTCCATATTTAGTTTTGTGTAATTTGTATTTATTTGTCAATCATCCTCAATGTAAAGGACACAGAAAATAATACAAGCAATTCCAGTTCTTACGATCCAAACTATCCTCGATTACATTAAGTGGCTGTACAAGACAAAAATTAGGCCTAATGGGGAAATTCTAAGACACAAAGCAAGGTTAGTAGCCAAGGGCTACTCTCAACAGCAAGGGATTGATTATCAGGAGACATTTGCTCTTGTGGCCAGGTTTGAAACAATACGTGTGGTGTTGTCTGTTGCTGCTCAATTTAGTTGGTGTATACACCAACTTGATGTCAAATCAGCCTTCCTCAATGGTGATTTGATAGAGGAAATTTATGTGCAGCAACCGGAAGGGTTTGAAGTAATTGGAAAACAAGATAAAGTGTATAAGCTAAGAAAGGCCCTCTATGGATTGAAGCAGGCAGCCTGGTTCTCGAAAATTGTCACATACTTTCTCAACAATGGATACACCCGAAGTCCAAATGAACCAACTTTGTGTGTCAAACATGGTGACTGTAATGGCTTGATGTATGTTTGCCTATATGTCAATGACATAATATGCACTAGTCCATGTGCTGAACTTATTGCAGAATTTAAGCAAGGCATGAAAACAGAATTCGAAATGACAAATATCGGCCTACTGAAATACTACTTGGGTTTAGAAGTAAAAGAAACACAACACGGTGTATTCATTTCACAGGGAAAATATGCCAAGAATCTGCTTGGAAAACATGGCATGAAGGAATGCAAAGTTGATGACACACCTATGAATGCAAGTGAGAAACTGATGCTTGAAGATGGGGATGACAAGGTGAATGAAACAATGTATAGAATTCTGGTGGGTGGGTTGATTTATTTGACTCACACTCGATCAGACTTGTCTTATGTAGTTAGAATGGTTTCAAGGTTCGTACAAACCCCTTTAAAGCTTCATCTTGGTGCAACAAAATGAATACTGAGGTACATTGTAGGTACTATCAACTTTAGAATTTGGTATGAAAAAAGTATTGGCATTGAGTTGATTAGGTATACTGATAGCGACTCGACAAGTTTTATGGATGATAGAAAGACTGTATCAGCTTATGTTTTCTCTCTTGGCATTGGTGTTGTAAGCTGGAGTTCAAAGAAACAAAATGCAGTGGCTCTATCAAACACCGAGGCTGAATACATTTCAGCAACTGCATCGACCTGTCAAGCCATTTGGCTGCGCAAGGTGTTGGATGATCTTGGCTTGAAACAGTTAGGAGCTACTACTATTTATTGTGACATTATGTCAACTATAAACCTTAGTAAAAACCCTATTATGCACAATCGTTCAAAGCACATTGAACTCTAACATCATTTCATTCGTGAAATGGTTGATCAAGACTCTGTGATCCTCAAGCATTGTAACACAGATTATCAAGGAGCTGATGTTCTGACCAAGGCGTTGTCCACAGAAAAATTTGTTTACTTTCGTCACCTTTTAGGTGTTATGGAGTTCGAATCAAGGGAAGGTGTTGAAATATGACCCGAACTCATTTGCAGCACGTGATTCACTTATGCCATGCGACTTTGAGCCTGTGGAGTGTTCCTCGTTTATCTCATTTCAGTTTAATTTACTTTAAATAAAAGCCGTTTGAGCTTAGTCCATCTTGTTACCAAGTCTTTTGTTTTTCTGTTTTTTATTTCCTTTATTTAAGAGATCGTATGATCTCTGTTTATGTATGCACTTCAAAAAATAAAATCAAAGTGAATCATTGGTTTCCTCTTATTGTGTTTATCTTTATTACTAGCTTTAATCCCATGTGTTACATGGGGTGAAACATGAACATTGTATTGCTAACTATCTTAACACATCTTTTTATACAAATTTGATATTGTCTTGGTAACTTTTTCATTTTGTTAAATGTTAAGATTATATAGATGATAGTAATCAAAACATAGAAAAATAATGAAAATACATTTCATAAGTGATGTATTACAATACATTAAATTACATGTAAAATGAAACCTTACAATGATGATTTACAAATTTGAAAATACTTCATTGTATACAACATCTGACGTGATATTGGTAGCTTTTCAATGTTTAACACCCACTAAAAACAACAAAGAATAAAGTTTCTTTTCCTTAATTACTGAAACCACAAAATAGCCAAAATCATTCGAAAAATAGGGCACAAACGGTGGGAACCTGATTGAAGCAAGTAGTGAGTCAAAGAAATCGAAGATAATTAAATTGGTCAACGCTTTCCTTGCATACAATGTTTCTCCATTTTATTAGTTAACTGAACTCTATCAGCCTTTTTGTATAAACTTTAACCTTGATGTTGTAACATATTTACAAATACTTAAGTTGTAATTAAATTTACGTATCAAACTTAAGTTACTTTTTTTAAAATCTCGTATTTTATACGGAAAATCTCGCTAAACCTTTAATATTTAATCTCTCATTTAAAATAAAATAAAATTAAAATTCTCACAATATATCGTCTTTTAAATTAAAAAATTTAAACTCCAAAATTTAAAAATCGCACTCCTTAGTATATCGACACAATTTAAATTTAAAAATAATAAATTGGAATTGAAGCCAAACATATTTTTTTGAAAAAAAAAATCTCGTCGTTTAATAAAAAATTAAGTTTAAAATATAATACAGTTTTAAAAATAAATATTTATAAATTTCTTAATTTTAATTAAAAACTAACTACTAAAATTTTAAAATCAAAATAAAAAATTTATTTATAAATATTAAACTTAATTAAAAAAATTATTAATTAAATATTAGTAAACTTTATTTGAAAACCCACACACACACACACATATATATATATATATATATTCAAATACAAAAGTAGTATTTTTCAAATCTCCTATTTTTTAATTTTTGATTTTTTTTAAATATTCATTTTTGATGATAATTTAAATATAAATTTGAGTTGATGGTATTAATGATGAACTAATTTGGTAAAATGTTCATTTATGAAATTTTTTGAAAAAGTTAAGCAAAATATGTAAAGATTGAATAATGGATTTGAATGTGGTTTTTGGGGAAAAAATTGTGAGGATGAATATGGTGATAACAAGTGCAAAAAAATATTAGTTTTTTTTATTAGAATAGGGATTACGATCACAAATTCCAACACAATCTTCCTTTTTTTTTGAACGGCTAACAAACATAGAATTGCATATGTACTTCGTACGGGGTGACCCATTAACAAAAAACCACCTCCAGCTGGCCCATCCCAGCCGTACGGAGCCCTTAAGCGCCCCAAGCTATTTTCAGTTTTGGGAAAAACCCACCCGCCCAAAAGCCCACTGGTAGTAAAACCCGGACGCCCTCAGGATCGAACCGGAGATCACAAAGATGCAGGTCTTCCTTCATTGAGCCACCATGCCCTTTTTAAAGTAATGCTAATGAAGATAGAATCTGAATATTTTTTAAAGAATCCAGCTTTCTTCCTAGCCAGCATCTTTCATTTTAAGTATATATAGCATGTTGTCTTGATCGACAAGAAGTATACTATATTTTGAACAAATAACCGTTGACATTCCAAATAAAATTGAATATTAACTAAACTTAAACACATAAAAATAAAACTATTATTTTATAGGTGTGTCCAATTTCAATGGAATGGAGATAATTATATGCAGGATTCAAAGATGCTAATTATACAATAATTTAAATGGATAAGTGTGACTAATATGCATATTTTGTTAGGAACAATTAATTATTGTTAGCAGAAATTGACTTAGTCCATTTACCAATTTGTTATTGTGTAATAAAAAGACTTTCCTGCAATATTAACGCAAAGAAATAATTCCGTCGATAAATATATATGCGAGGGGTTTGGTGCAACCATAGGGACGCCAATATATACGACTACTATATATCTAATACGACTAGTAATACGACTAGTATTAGTTAATTTTTTTATAGAAAAATATAAAAACACGTTAGTTTATTTTTTATGTATTTATTTTGTTAAAAATATTTGATACAAAATAAATTCTAAATAATTCATCCGAATAATTTTGAGATAACGTAAGATTCTTCGAAATGCGTGTATTTGAGAGGACGTAAGATTTTTTGAATTACGTGCCAATTATTTGACACGACACAATATTTTGTTAAAAACGACTATATAAACTATTATATGTTATTTATTTTTTTCATTCATAACTTCAATCTTCTATATTAACCGTTTCTTTCATATTTCAGTGTAAGTTTTCATAGCGCTGTTGTTTTGGAATACACTTAATTTTTTCGATTTTGAATCTTCTTACGACATGTCTGGTGAACAATCTTACAATGGTCAACCGGGTGGTGAAAATTTATATGTTATTGTAACACCATTATTTGAAACACCAATTATTAAATCATTTAAACATGTGAAATCATTTATCCCAATATTTTATATATATATATATATATATATATATATATATATATATATTTTTCGCGGTAATGATATACAACCCTTAGGACAACCCTCAAGCGAACACCCAATAAAAATGGCCAAAAAGCCAAATCAGCGTACAACCAGCGTATGACAGTGGTTTCTGAGCGTACTGTACTCTCCGGGTGTGCTGTATGCTAAAACCAGCGTACAGTATGCCTAGTTCAGGTCATACACTCCAAAAATCCATTTTCAACTTTTCTAATTTAACACTTGGGGTTGGGTTCTAACATTCAAACATCATTCTTTATACCAAAAAACTATACATATCATGCATTGTTAAAACCATTTAAAAGATTTATAATTAACCCTAAAAACATCAATTACACATACGAGAACCCGCCAAACGCCATGGACTTGACTTTGACTACATCGGAGCTTTGACTACATAACACCACATGTATCAACATTAGTAATGAAGATAAAACATAACAACAAGTAAAATCTACTTGTTTTCACTCATTCACCCATTTGACCCGTTTCCACCCAATTAGTCATTAGGCTACATATCACTTGCATAACACCTTACAAGTTTCATTCTTTTCTTATAACCATCATAATTAATTCATTTTCATTTCCATTTTGGCATTTAGGCCATAACTTCATCACCACCTTTCCATTATGATTCTTAGATCATAACTTCATCACCACATTTCCATTATGGTATTTAAACCATAACTTCATATCCACATTTTTATTATGGTATTTAAACCATAACTTCATATCCACATTTTCATTATGGTATTTAGACCATAACCTCATATCCACATTTTCATTATAGTATTACAACTATAACTACATTCATTCACTTGTACATACAAATTCATACACATTCATAACACTCAATATTGTATGCAAACATAACACATGTATCACCATTTATCATCAATACTAAGTAAGTGCAAGAGCACTTACCTTTTGGATTCGAAGATCCCGATCCACCTTCTCGATTGACAATTTGATTACCTAAACATATACACCTAGTTTAGTAATCTATCATACATCAAAAATCATATTTTAATTGGGTTCACAACCCAATCTTCCATTTCCAACCCAAACTGACCCGTTTGGGTTATACTCATATCCAAACACCCTCATTCCACTCAAACTCACCTACTTGAGTTTCATTACCATTTCTTAACACTAACTTTTCATTTAATCTTTAACATTAGATTAATTTAGTGTTCTTTCAAAGGTCTAACATCATATAAACACTTAACCATTCATTAATTCATCATCCTATCATCATAACCCAAAAAACCCCCAATTCTTTCCATACGAATCCTAATTTCTCATAATTAAAATCAAAGGGTTCTAGGATGTTATTCACCATTCATTACCTATAGTTTAGCTAGATTATCAACAATCTAACACCAATTAACCACATGCATCATCAAATTTCGGATTTCTACAAAACCCACTAACGTCGTCTAGACGGCGTATAAAATAACTGACAAAAGCTAACATAGACTCCTAAGTAATAAATGAAAAACCTAAGAACTAAACCGCACTGACAGGCAAATGGACCTATCGAGTGTAGCACAACTTAATGGTAAATCGGAATATCGAACCCTAGAGACACTGAATAACCTAATTAGACTCTGACTCAGACTAAAGAATTATTTGGTTTGGGGGTTTACTACACTACTGATTATCACTACAAATGCAATAAACTAAGATCGACTCAAACTATCAAGACACAGGATAAAGACGAAATCAAGATATGAGAAGAATACTACCTAGGTCGGAATCCTACTTGTAAAGCTCAACTTCTACCGGTTCTTGGAAACAATGACAGATGTGAGTTTCAAAGGATAACTTCTAAAGACAACCTAGTGGATCCCTAATCACTCTCAGGGTGTCACCAACTAAGCTACCTAAAGCGTACTAAACTAACCAGACTGTTGAATCACTTCTCAGTTATTTCTGTGACAATCCGGACTTTCCAGTTAACTCCGTTAACAAAATCCTGTTAAAGTTAACTAAATTAACTTAACTCAAACTTTAGGGACTAATTCTGTCAATAATCCAAACTTAAACTCCATGGACTAGTTATGTAATATCCCTAAAGTTTATTGTTGACTTTTAGAAAGTCAAAATCTCAATTCTGTTGACTTTGGAAGTCAAACTAACCAAGTTCTAACTTCATCCAAACTTGAGGGACCAATTCTGCCAAGTTCCAAACCCACGAACATGAAACCTCAGGGACTAGTTCTGTAATTTGCCCAAAATCGATTTCATTGACTTTTGAAAGTCAAATCGTGCATTCGTAGCTCAAATTCAAATCCATAACAGAATATTTACTCAAATTCGTAACTGATTTACTCCTTAATACCATTAACGACCATTATAGACCGGTTATCAACATCTTAAATCGCGAATTAATCCTAATGATGAGAATTAAAGTAGTAACTGTCAACTCCCATAACAAATCCATCGAATCCGACTGATTAGTGTATTACACTCACGATCAAACTATCCTAACATCTTAATCGCATCCCTCAGTTCATCATCCAATTCGATCGAAATTGAAGACATTGTAGCCGGAGACCAAGCTTGCGCAAGTGGGGATACCATTTGATCGATCTCCATCAATCCGACATCCAATTAGGTAATTGAACCTCCCCACACCTTCGCTGTAGTCGATTAATCAAAAGCCCTATGCCAATTTAGCCTTATATCATCAACTCGATCATAATCAGTAATCTAGGGTTCATATTAACCCAGTTCAATCGAATTTAACCATAGACTCAATTTAAATCCAATTAAATTATACCATTAGCTTCGCAATCACGTACTCATTAAAAGCATTATGTTAATTCGATACCCTAACATCGAATTATTCGAAATCCATAAACTAGGGTTTGTTCTTGGGTGAATTGGGGGGTTTTGATCTTAGACACGATTTCAATCAAATTAAATGGTATAATTAGTTTCGCAATCCCTCGTTTTATAAAAACCCTATGCTAATTCCATCCCATATCATCGAATCTTTATAAATCCAGAACCTATGGTTCATAAACTTCCTGGTCGATCGAATACTAACCTAAACAAGTTTTTAATCCAATTAAAATATATGATCAGTTTCACAACCTTTTGTTTAGTAATAGCCCTACGAATCCAACACATTTCAATATCAGATTTGATCAAATCGATTCAAGATCAGATAAAGGATTTTCAGACTTTGAACCTGAGATTTGTCGATCTTAATCACGTTGATTTTACAATTAAACACACACAGGATCGCGAGGCCTCGGTTAACAAAACCCATGTGTCAATTGGGTCCATTATTACAGAAATCGTCGGATTTGGGAATGGTTTGGGTTCGGGAGCGATAAGAGGGAAGAACACAGGGTGGGTGTTTGTTAAAAGGGTTCTGATCCGGGTTTGTTTGCGATGACCCTAGCGGGCGGACTGGTTAAGTGTGTGTGTTGATGGGGAGGAGACCCGGGTTCGAGTCTTCCTCCCCCTGTTTTGAGTTTTAATTATTTTAAGTATTATTTTAATAAAAAAAATCTTCTCCCTTATTATTATAATAATATATAAATACGTTTTAGCCCGGGAAACAACCCGTAGGCTCTGGTTTGAATTTTATAACCCATTTTATTATTATTTCCACTTTTTAAAATAATATAGCTATGTTATTTCCAAGCCTTAATCTTGTATAAAATAATATATTTATATTATTTCAACCCGTGATTTATGTTATAAAAATAATATATAACCTATATTATTCCGACTCATTTAATTAACTTGTGTGACATTTTTTTAAAACTATAAATGATATAAACGGTTATATTATTTACCTACGTTTATTACCCCAGTTAAAAATAATATATTTATTATTTTTCCTCACCAATGACTATTTGTTAATCTTTCGAACTTAAAAATAATATATTAAATTATATTATTTTCCTAACTTTTATAAACGACTCAAACGAATGAAATCATCTATTTATTAAATTATCATTTGTTATTAACATTCGACGCGTAACGCAAATTCCCTAAAACCATTATAATAAGATATGTATGTATTTATATATATATAAAACTCCGTCGACACGTTCGTTTATTCCTAAATCCGTAGAATGCGTTAGGACATTCTAACTTTCCGTGTCGTCGTCACAATTCCCGACTTGTCCCTAATTTATGTGCTTATAATTTTAGGGCATACGTAAGCCGTGCAGGCTAACGCTTGAGATTCCAAATCTTGTATTTGTGTGATACTACCTACTACGCAACGCAGGTGAGTTTTTCACGGCCCCTTTTTACTGTTTTAAACTGGGGGAGAAAACATGTCGTAAATGCTTTTGATTCTTGTAATTCATATATGATATCACTTGTATGACTATGCGTATACATTATCCTTTAAGTCCTCACATCGGACCATTAATATGAACATAGCGAGGTAATTTGAGTAGTACTACTGGGTTTGACAAATCTCACCCGCATTACTCGCGCTAACTCGATTGGAGGTCGAACGGGTGCAATATTGACCTAAACATGCACCATGATGGTGGGAGGCATATAAACAGTTAGTTGTCGGTTGCGAGCGCATTAGTTAACATGTTTATGGGTTAGCTACCTATTGATTTATATATTGAATGTACATTAATCTGTTAAACGCCTCTATAAAATGAAACCTGTGAACTCACCAACCTCGTGTTGACATTTTCTTACATGTTTTTCTCAGGTCGCTTAAAATAAGGCACAGGTGCACACAATAGGACATGCATGGAAATATTGCCTTTGATTCATGTTTCAATAAACTGTTTGGGCTATTTTAATTTGTGTTTGTTTTGGATTTTTGGACTATTCTTTTGGGCGCGTGTGTTTTGCGCATTTACTTTCTTTACGCTTCTGCATTAACTCTGATCGATATGATATTTTTATTTGAGTCCCATGTATAGTCGTTCAATGTAACTAATGTCTGAGATCCTGGTTCGTCACTTCCCAAACGGTAAAATCCGTTAGTTGAAAATTGGGGGTGTGACAGATTGGTATCAGAGCCATTGGTTATAGAGAACTAGGATTGCATACTAGACTATAGCCTCACACATTAGTTATATGTCATTTGGATGTTTGGCATTTATATATATTGTTACAGGAACATGTCGTCAACTCCACCTCCATCACCTAAGGCATCAGGACATAAGACACCTATCCTATCATCCCCGGAGCCCAAAAGGCGCCGGACTAGTTCTAGTGATTATTCGGTTGATCAGGGTGAACCGAGTAGCGCACAAGCATCGAATCCTGCTCGTAATTGGAATGCATACCCGCAAATGATCCAAAGGTGGATCGAGATGGGAAATGCTCCATCACCCTACTTTGGTTCCGCTTCCTCATCATCTACTTTACCTAGCTTGCCCTGCACTATGGAACAAGCTTTTGTAGCTTTCGTATTTTACATGTCTAGGGAGTTGAGCATTGTGAAAGATGCTACTGATGAGATACCCGACATTCTGCAGCGAGAGACTCAAATAGAGGAGAACAAGGTAGGAATTGAGCTTTTGACTGCTGAGCTAGCAGTGACGGATCAGGTCCATAATGTTTTGGTGGATCGGGTGACACATTTGGAGACGAGGGTAGACACCTCGGATTTTGAGGTAGGAGGGATTCTGGAGAGAGTGGCTAATCTGGAAGGCCAGCTGCAAGCAGCAAACCATGCTGCCGAGGGACTTCAAGAAAGAGTGACTCACCTAGAAGCCCAACTGCAAGCAGCCTTATTTTTGAAAGACATTCCACGTTCGGACAGCGAGGAAGAACCTTTCGAGGAGGAGCCCTTGTAGGACGAACCCTTGGAGGAGGAGCCACCCGAGGAGGAACCGGTGGAGATCGATGATGCTCAATCATACGTTTCTTCTGATGACGAGGATGTTTGATGATCTTCCTATTCTATCTTTCTTTTTCATTTATGTTTTGCTTATGTTATTTCTCTTTCCAAACCTAGATGGGTAAGGTTGTTTCCATTCAATAAAAGCATGAGAAGTTTAATGTTTGAGTTATTTATTTTGTAGCCTTACAATTTATTTAATTTTCAAAATATTAGATGTTGTATTTCCTTAATTGTACATAAATAATGTTAAATATACAATATATTCCTCATTGTTTGTATTTGTGAATGTGAAGAATCATGTTAGGAAGAGGACGTGGAGGTCGTGCTGGTGGCCGGGGCACCATCAACATGATAGCAGCGAAGCTAGCGGCACTAATCAACGATAGTGTGGCTGAGGCTCTAGTAGCACAGAATGCTGCATGTAAATGCTTAAACTATTGACTAATGAGGTCAATTCACCTCCTAAAAGCACTTTTCTTAAGGTCTATAATCCCAATCCTATGTTATTTCTAAACCCATGCCAGCAAAACCAGCAGAATCAGCAACCAGCGTGAACGTTTAAGACATTTATGGACTGTAAGCCCCACACGTTTAGTGGAGCCGAAGGAGCTGTCGGACTATTCCGGTGGTTCGAAAAAGTAGAATCAGTGATTGCCATGTGCAACTGCCCAGTGGCCAATCAGGTCAAGTTCGCTGCTGGAACTTTGGAGGGCCCGGCTCTCACGTGGTGGAACGCTCAGGTCTAGATGCTGGGTCTGGCCATGGCAAATGGACTCCCGTGGGAGGAGTTTAAGATGATGATGAAGGAGGAGTACTGTCCTCGTGACGAAATTCAGAAGTTGGAAGGTGAATTTTGGAACCTGAAAATGGAAGGTTCTAAAATTGAGCTGTATACCACACGCGCCCATGAGCACGCTACCATGTGCCCACATATGGCGACTCCAGATTACAAAAGAATTGAGCTGTATATTGAAGGTCTAGTGCCTCAGATTCAAAGTATGGTTACTTCGTCCAACCCTACTACCATCCAGCAGACGATCAGACTGGCTCACAAGCTAACCAATCAGGCGGTGACACAAGGGACTTTACCCCCGAGAGGTTCGGTCTCTAAATCCACTGACAATCATAAACGCAAGTTTGATCACCACTCCAACACCCACTCCAACTCTCACTCCAAAGGATCCCAGTTTAATCAACCCCAGCAGCAGCAGCGAAAGTTTGAGCATGCTAAGAACTTCAATCAGACGACCGCCTCAGGTAAAAATCAAGGTAGTTATGTGGGGAGAGCCCCCAAGTGCAAGAAGTGCAATTATCACCACATCGGTGCTTGTAACCGTTGTCAACGGTGTGGCAAGATGGGCCACGCTGCAAAAGATTGTAGAGTGGATCTCCAGAATAAGCAACCGTTCCGACCGCAAGGATCCACAAGGGGATGTTTTCAGTGCGGCAAAGAGGGACACATCCAGAGGGATTTTCCTCAGTCGAAGAGGAACGACAATAACCAGAGTAACAATGGTAGCGACAACAACAATCAAGGCAATAACAGTGGTGGCAATAATGCCAATAATGGAGGGAATGGTGCGAAAGGACGAGCTTTCGTGCTATGATTTGGAGAAGCTCATCATGATCATAACGTGGTCACCGGTAAGTTTCTCTTAAATAATTACTTTGCTTCTGTCCTTTTTGACATTGGTGCTGATAGGAGTTTTATATCTAGAAAACTTAGTGATATGATAAAAGGAACTCCAACTCTGTTAGAAGCTAAGTATATAATAGAGATAGTTGATGGCCAAATAATTGAAGCAACCCACATTCTTAAGGGTTGTAAGCTTGAGCTAGCTAGTCATAAACTTGATATCGACACGCTTGGTTGTTTTGATGTAATTTTCGGCATGGATTGGTTATCTAAAAACCAAGCTGAAATCATCTGTCGAGAGAAAATTGTTCGAATTCCTCTACTGAGTGGAGAAACCCTTTCCGTTCAGGGCGAAAAGATTGGTGCAGTCATGGGCATCATATCCTTTATGAAAGCACATAAATGTCTTCGAAAAGGGCATACTGCTATTTTGGCTCTCGTTGCTGAGCAGCCCTCAAAAGAGAAGAAAATCGATGAAATTCCCATCGTTCGTGATTTTCTAGAAGTATTTCTCGAAGATTTGCCCGGTCTGCCACCACACCGTCAAGTCGAATTCCAAATCGATCTAACACCCGGAGCGGCACTGATCGCCCGGGCACCCTACAGACTGGCACCTAGTGAATTGCAAGAGCTATCTACTCAGTTACAGGAATTGTTGGATAAAAGTTTCATCCGACCTAGCTCATCGCCATGAGGAGCTCCAGTCCTGTTTGTCAAGAAGAAGGACGGAACTTTCCGTATGTGTATCGACTACAGTGAGCTAAATAAAGTCACAATCAAGAATCGTTATCCTTTGCCTCGCATAGATGATCTCTTTGATCAACTACAAGGATCCAGTTTCTATTCCAAGATATATCTTAGGTCCGGCTACCATCAATTGAGAGTCCGAGATGAAGATATCTCTAAGACTACTTTCAGGACAAGGTACGGCCACTATGAATTTATGGTCATTCCTTTCGGATTAACCAACGCACCTGCGGTATTCATGGACCTCATGAACCGTGTGTGTAAGCCTTACCTTGATCAATTCGTCATCGTTTTCATTGACGACATTCTCATTTATTCAAAGAACAAGGAAGAACATGAGAAACATCTACGTTTAATCCTGGAATTACTTAAAAGGGAACATCTATATGCTAAGTTTTCCAAGTGTGAATTTTGGATCCGAGAAGTTCAATTCTTAGGACACGTGGTTAACGAGAAAGGAATACATGTCGATCCATCAAAGATAGAAGCCATCAAGAATTGGGCAGCACCTACACCTCCGACTGAGGTGCGACAATTTCTGGGATTGGCTGGATACTACATTCGATTCATCGAGGGATTTTCAAAAATTGCACAACCACTTACTGCCTTAACTCAAAAGGGTAAAGCCTACAACTGGGGCGATAACCAAGAGTCAGCATTTCAGCATCTTAAACAAAAACTTTGCAGTGCACCTATTCTAGCTCTTCCGGAAGGTACGGATGATTTCGTGGTGTATTGCGATGCATCTATTCAGGGTTTGGGTTGTGTATTAATGCAACGAGAAAAGGTGATCGCATATGCTTCGCTTCAACTAAAAAATCATGAGAAAAACTACACCACTCATGACCTAGAGTTGGGAGCTATAGTTTTCGCACTTAAGATATGGAGACACTACTTGTACGGTACCAAGTGCACCATCTACACCGATCACAAGAGTCTGCAGCTTATCTTCGAGCAGAAAGACCTGAACATGCGACAACGTCGTTGGGTCGACCTTTTGAATGATTATGACTGTGTGATCCGATATCATCTGGGTAAAGCTAATGTTGTAGCTGATGCCCTAAGTCGAAAGGAAACCAAGCCCAAACGAATTCGAGCATTACAGCTTACTATTCACCCTGGACTACCTGACAAAATCCGTAGTGCTCAACTTGAAGCCCTGAAAGAGGAAAATCTACCGCTGGAAGGTACACGTGGTATGGAAGCACAACTCGAGGTCAAGTCTGACGGTATTCGCTATTTCGTAGAGCGAATTTGGATTCCTGTGTATGGGAACTTAAGAGAACTAGTCATGGATGAGGCGCACAAATCCCGATACTCTATTCATCTAGGTTCTGACAAAATGTACCACGACCTTAAGGTGTTATATTGGTGGCCAAAGATGAAAGACGATATAGCCACCTATGTAAGCAAGTGCCTGACTTGCTCAAAGGTCAAGGTGGAATATCAAAAGCCTTCTGGTCTACTGCAACAACCGGAAATCCCAATGTGGAAATGGGAGCAAATCTCTATGGATTTCATAACAAAATTACCCAGAACCCAAGTGGATGCGATACCATTTGGGTGATCGTAGATCGCTTAACAAAGTCCGCTAACTTCTTAGCAATAAAGGAAACCGACAAAATGGACAAGCTTACTCGTACTTATTTGAAAGAAGTAGTATCTCGGCACGGGGTGCTAATCTCTATCATTTCGGATCATGATGCACGATTCACCTCTCGTTTCTGGCAATCGTTACATAAAGCTTTAGGCACGCGTTTAGACATGAGCATAGCTTATCACCCGTAAACCGATGGTCAAACGGAACGTACTATCCAAACATTAGAGGACATGCTGCGAGCTTGTGTGATCGATTTCGGTAACACTTGGGAGTCTCACTTACCTTTAGTGGAGTTCTCATATAACAACAGTTATCACACTAGCATCAAGGCGGCACCATTCGAGGCATTGTATGGACGTAAATGCCGATCTCCTATCTGCTGGGCTGAAGTTGGGGATAGCCAACTTACAGGTCCTAAACTTGTATTCGAAACTTCCGAAAAGGTCGTTCAAATCCGAAACCGTATGACGGAAGCTCGTGATCGTCAAAAGAGCTATGCCGACAAGCGTCGTAAACCCTTAGAGTTTCAAATAGGTGATATGGTCTTACTCAAAGTCTCACCTTGGAAAGGTGTCATTTGCTTTGGGAAGCGAGGCAAAGTAAACCCTCATTATGTTGGACCTTTCAAGATAGTAAAGAGAATTGGCCCAGTCGCGTATCAACTGGACCTGCCGGAAGGACTTAGTGCTGTACAAGATGTCTTTCATGTCTCGAACTTGAAGAAATGCCTGGTGGACGAGACACTCACGGTTCCTCTTGAGGAGCTGCACAATGATGAACAACTAAGGTTCGTTGAAGAACCGGTAGAAGTCATGGATAGGGAAATCAAAACGTTGAAACGTAGTAAAATCCCTATTGTCAGAGTTCGTTGGGACTCGAAACGCGGACCAGAATTCACTTGGGAGCACGAGGAGCAGATGATGCGCAAGTATCCTCATTTGTTCAAACACTCCGCGTCAAATTCTTAAGGTACTATTTAATTTTCGGAACGAAAATTCTTTCAACTATGGGATGATGTGACACCTCAAAAAAAATTATTTTTTTTAATTTTTGGGACAAAAATTCTTTCAACTAGGGGATGATGTGACAATCCGGACATTCCAGTTAACTCCGTTAACAAAATCCAGTTAAAGTTAACTAAATTAACTTAACTCAAACTTTAGGGACTAATTATGTCAATAATCCAAACTTAAACTCCATGGACTAGTTATGTAATATCCCTAAAGTTTACTGTTGACTTTTAGAAAGTCAAAATCTCAATTATGTTGACTTTGGAAGTCAAACTAACCAAGTTTTAACTTCATCCAAACTTGAGGGACCAATTCTGCCAAGTTCCAAACCCAAGAACATGAAACTTCAGGGACTAGTTCTGTAATTTACCCAAAATTGATTTCATTGACTTTTGAAAGTCAAACCGTGCGTTCGTGGCTCAAATTCAAATCCATAACAGAATATTTACTCAAATTCGTAACTGATTTACTCCTTAATACCATTAACGACCATTATAGACCGGTTATCAACATCTTAATTCGCGAATTAATCCTAATGATGAGAATTAAAGTAGTAACCGTCAACTCCCATAACAAATCCATCGAATCCGACCGATTAGTGTATTACACTCACGATCAAACTATCCTAACATCTTAATCGCATCCCTCAGTTCATCATCCAATTCGATCGAAATTGAAGACATTGTAGTCGGAGACCAAGCTTGCGCAAGTGGGGATACCATTTGATCGATCTCCATCAATCTGACATCCAATTAGGTAATTGAACCTCCCCACACCTTCGCTTTAGTCGATTAATCGAAAGCCCTATGCTAATTTAGCCTTATATCATCAACTAGATCATAATCAGTAATCTTGGGTTCATATGAACCCAGTTCAATCGAATTTAACCATAGACTCAATTTAAATCCAATTAAATTATACCATTAGCTTCGCAATAACCTACTCATTAAAAGCCCTATGTTAATTCGATACCCTAACATCGAATTATTCGAAATCCACAAACTAGGGTTTGTTCTTGGGTGAATTGGGGGGTTTTGATCTTAGACACGATTTCAATCAAATTAAATGGTATAATTAGTTTCGCAATCCCTCGTTTGATAAAAACCCTATGCTAATTCCGTCCCATATCTTCGAATCTTTATAAATCCAGAACCTATGGTTAATGAACTTCCTAGTCGATCGAATACTAACCTAAACAAGTTTTTAATCCAATTAAAATATATGATCAGTTTCGCAACCTTTTGTATAGTAATAGCCCTACGAATCCAACACATTTCAATATCAGATTTAATCAAATCGATTCAAGATCAGATAAAGGATTTTCGGACTTTGAACCTGAGATTTATCGATCTTAATCACGTTGGTTTTACAATCAAACACACACACAGAATCGCGAGGCCTCGGTTAACAAAACCCATGTGTCAATTGAGTCCATTATTACAGAAATCGTCGGATTTGGGAATGGTTTGGGTTCGGGAGCGATAAGAGGGAAGAACACAGGGTGGGTGTTTGTTAAAAGGGTTCTGATCCGGGTTTGTTTGCGATGACCCTAGCGGGCGGACTTGTTAAGTGTGTGTGTTGATGGGGAGGAGACCCGGGTTCGAGTCTTCCTCCCCCTGTTTTGAGTTTTAATTATTTTAAGTATTATTTTAATAAAAAAAATCTTTTCCCTTATTATTATAATAATATATAAATACATTTTAGCCCGGGAAACAACCCGTAGGCTCGGGTTTGAATTTTATAACCCATTTTATTATTATTTCCACTTTTTAAAATAGTATAGCTATGTTATTTCCAAGCCTTAATCTTGTATAAAATAATATATTTATATTATTTCAACCCGTGATTTATGTTATAAAAATAATATATAACCATATTATTCCGACTCATTTAATTAACTCGTGTGACATTTTTTTTAAAACTATAAATAATATAAACGGTTATATTATTTACGTACGTTTATTACCCCGATTAAAAATAATATATTTATTATTTTTCCTCACCAATGACTATTTGATTAATCTTTCGAACTTAAAAATAATATATTGAATTATATTATTTTTCTAACTTTTACAAACGACTCAAACGAATGAAATCATCTATTTATTAAATTATCATTTGTTATTAACATTCGACGCGTAACGCAAATTCCCTAAAACCATTATAATAAGATATGTATATATTTATATATATAAAACTCCGCCGACACGTTCGTTTATTCCTAAATCCGTAGAATGCGTTAGGACATTCTAACTTTCCGTGTCGTCGTCACAATTCCCGACTTGTCTCTAATTCATGTGTTTATAATTTTAGGGCATACGCAAGCCGTGCAGGATAACGCTTGAGATTCCAAATCTTGTATTTGTGTGATGCTACCTACTACGCAACGCATGTGAGTTTTTCACGGCCCCTTTTTACTGTTTTAAACTGGGGGAGAAAACATGTCGTAAATGCTTTTGATTCTTGTAATTCATATATGATATCACTTGTATGACTATGCGTATACATTATCCTATAAGTGCTCACATCGGACCATTAATATGAACATAGCGAGGTAATTTGAGTAGTACTACTGGGTTTGACAAACCTCACCCGCATTAGTCGCGCTAACTCGATTAGAGGTCGAACGGGTGCAATATTGACCTAAACATGCACCATGATGGTGGGAGGCATATAAATAGTTAGTTGTAGGTTGCGAGCGCATTAGTTAACATTTTTATGGGTAAGCTACCTATTAATTTTTATATTGAATGTACATTAATCTGTTAAACGCCTCTATAAAATGAAACCTGTGAACTCACCAACCTCGTGTTGACATTTTCTTACATGCATGGAAATATTGCCTTTGATTCATGTTTCAATAAACTGTTTGGACTATTTTAATTTGTGTTTGGTTTGGACATTTGGACTATTCTTTTGGGCGCATGTGTTTTGCGCATTTCCTTTCTTTACGCTTCCGCATTAACTCTGATCGATATGATATTTTTATTTGAGTCCCATGTAGAGTCATTCAATGTAAATAATGTCTGAGATCCTGGTTCGTCACTTCCCAAACGGTAAAAATCCGTTAGTTGAAAATTGGGGGTGTGACAATTTTCAACTATGACAATGTACCTTAATGAACAGATTACCTCTCAGTCTCACCATTCACAATACATTCAAAGAATGCACGAGGTAATCCTATGATAACAACTATGATTCAGAATAGCAAGAGATCACTAGACACCTAAACCAACTTCCTCTCAAACAGTTGACACTCGGATTCCTAGTAACGAAGACTACACGACTAATTCTCACCTCTCGGGTATTGAACTAGGAAGAACACTCAATTCAAATCAGTAATCAATCACAATTCCTATGGCTACTACGTCTAGCAAACCACCAATATCACAAACCCTAAGATATATGATCTAGATACGCTAATTTAACTGGCAGACAACCACAATCAACGCAAGGAATTGAAATTAATCATTCAATCAGAATTAAAGCATGCATATACATCATAATTATTAACTAGGATTGTTTACAAATTCATATAATTATCATACGAATCCAAAAACTGATAAAAACTGAAACTTTAACAAGCATCGAACATAAGACCTAGATAGTATAAAAAAATCTCTCAACTGAAACTTTAATCCTAGAAGCTTTCTCCCACTTAGAATCACCAAAAAGCTCTCAACTTTACGCCTGGAATCGAATAATAAACCCTAGGATCGAACATAACCTTTTATACCTTGAAAATAGGCCAAAAAGCCCGTAGCTGGGGTCTCTCGCGTACCGCAGGGGGGTTCTGGCAAGTCTCTCGCGTACCGCGAGAGACAAAATAGTCGTGCAGGTTTTCCAGTCCCTCGCGTACCGCGAGAAAATGGGCCTCAAGCCTCGCGTATCGCGAGGACATAACTTAATTTTTGGATTCATCTCGTCGAGCTACCCCAAATCGATATAAAATGGGCCCTGTAACTAATTTTCCAGCCCAAGATATGCTTCTTTTAAGGTTGAACTCTTTCCCGACTTTTTCCGTTTCTCATCCCGGGTTCTCATGCTCGTTTATTTCTTGTTCTTGATCGTTGAAGCTCCAAAGTGACCCGATTACCTACAAAACAAGACTTAACTCAATAATAACTATAAATGACTCGAAACGACTCTAAATCTATACGAAAACGACACAAAATATGACAGAAACGCATGTGTGCTTTAAACACATCAAACATCCCCACACTTAACTTTAATAATCAATTACCAATTAGCACAAATATACTCACGCTTTAAAAAGCAATAATCAGTATTTCTATCCGATTAAACCCAACCGCCAACTATATAGCCCCCGTAATGTGTACTAATTCCAATTTATACAACAATCAATCCATCTATGTGACTCACACTTATAAGCCACAACTCTACCTAATCTCGTCTCGCTGTCATGTCTAGGAACGGGTTAAATCATTTAGATTTGCCCACCACGTTAAACTAAGATTCACACGTTTTTAGAAATCAATGGAATATGGATCAAATGGGTGGAAATGAGCGTTAATTAAAGCATAAGAACTTTCATCTAGAGGTGTCCCAACCAAGGATACTTGACTGAGCGGTTAGCCAAGGAAATGCCCATGCACATCGGTTGTGGTTCGCCTAGGTCTAGCTGCTTATATAAGGAATTGGGCATCATATTGATGCTAGCACCTAAATCGACCAACGCGTGGTGCAAAGGCAAACTGCTTAGGTGACATGGGATCGTGAAACGACCGGAATGTCCCAGTTTCTCTAGTAGCTTGTTCTGCACTACCGCAGAGCATTGCTCACTAAGTGAGACTTTAGAGACCTCGTCGAGCTTCTTCTTGTTAGAGAGAAGATCTTTGAGGAACTTGACATATTTTAGCATACTCCGGAGGGTCTCTATGAGTAGGAGATTGACCTTGAGAAGTTTGAATATGTCAAGGAAGTGACAGTGCTCCCTAGCTTGCTTAAATGGCAGCAAACGTGCTGGGTAGGGAACACGAGTTAGGTCAATCTTGGGGGACCCCTTCTTCTTCTCCTCTGCCTGCTCCTCGGCCATCTTGGCATCGATATCAGCGAATCAAGCCCTCCAGTCAATCTTCTTGACCTCCTCAGGTGACGTCAATTGTACAAACTGGAGTAGGAGTCATCCTCTACAACTACTTTCTCCTCCACACTCCTTGTCACACCCCAACGGACGGCGGAATCATCGAGGCGGGACATGTAGACTGTTCATGAGCACAAGGTTGACTAGATTTCAATATTTTAATCATCAAATTTAACTTCAAATAATTCAACACAACCAAATTCCAACAAGTACATAAACGAAATACATAGTAGTCTTTATTTAAATTTAACTAAGTCCAAAGCCTATGTGTAGCATGCCTTGATCAAATTCACTCATTAGTACCTGAAACATGAATAAAATAAGGTTAACTAAAAAGTTGGTGAGCATACACAGGTTTGTATATAGATTGTAAATAAACAAATCCTTACATAACATGATAAAATAAGGCATTTATGGAGAGTAGCCATTGTGTAACCAAAGTACAATCAAACCTTTGTAACTAGCATGCAAAATTGTGTTATCGGTAACAATCACCCCAATCTGGGTGGGTTTGTCAGACTCAATAGATCAATCATTGTTTACCGTCGGCTTGAATAGTTAATGATTGCACATAAATAGCATACAAAAGTTAGCACAACTAGTACACAGGCATAAAGCTCAAATTTGCACACATGAATGTAAAGAGGATTTGTACTTGTATAGTTTGTGTAAATGTAAGCAATAGATTGTATATTGTTCATGTTCCACCCCAAAAAGTGTAAAAGAGTAAAATGGGCTATGTAATACTCACTAGATTTGAAGGCGTAGCTAACACAAGAGACTAGATAGAAATACGAGTTCCTTGTAATGCACAATGTTAACCTAGAGTGTAATATGTATCGAAATCAATAGTATGTACAATAGTCTATGTCTAAGTCTAAGGTTAAATTGGATGTGTGTATAAGGAATTTGAAGTTGTAGGTGTTAGTGGTCTGTACATGAATGGTGTTGTATAAAATTAAGGTTTGTGTTTGGAATAACTAAATAATAAACAAAATTATAATTTATTTACTTAGTTATAAAAATAATGTAGCTGTTAGAAGTAATTAAGTATAACCTAGATAAATGATTTTTGTTTAAATGTAAATTAAATAAATAATTGTTACCTTATTTATTTATTTATAAAATATGTATTTAGTCCTTTAGTTATAAAAATGTATTAGATATTTTATAATATAAATTTCTTTATTTATTTTCATAAAGATGTTTAAGTAAATGGTGTAAATAATACTTAAATGTAGGGTTTAACAATAAATATAAATTTAATTTTGTAAGTTTTAAATAAACAATTTCTATTCATTTATTTTATAAAATCAATTATTTTTATTTAAAAATTAATTTGAAATACTTATTGTTTTTAAATTATGAAAATAATTATTCTGTCATGGCTTTTCTCACACACACGACCGTGCCTGGGACAGGGCACGATCGTGCTAGAACCATGGGAGCGACCGTGCTAGTCAGGGACGCGACCGTGTTGACCAATACAGAGGACATAGTTAAGCTGTCCACTAGGCACGACCGTGTCTGGGCCAGGCACGACCGCGTCTAGGGTTCTGAGGCACGACCAAGTCTAGCCAACAGGCATGACCGGGTGTGTGTATGTGAGGCACGACCGCACTGGTATTGGCGCGACCGTGTCTCATGAAGCACGACCGCGCTAGAAGACTAGCGCGACCGTGTTTGTTCCAAAACAGGAACGAATTGGTCGATTCTTATGATAATAGTGTTAGGAATCATAGGGCTTTCACCCATCAGGTTATTACTAGTCTTTTTGTATAGTTTATATGTATTTAAAACACGTACAAGGTATGATTCGATTAAACCATTTTAGAACGAACCCTAGATTCGGGTTCGTGTAAATTTCGCTATTGTAAGCCCAAATTAGTTTCGGGCTTTTGATCTATAGACTAAATAGAATGTGTGGAAGGTTTCAATTACCCGGAAGGAGGATGAATCGATGGTGTACGGGTAGAGTGAGTTCCGGCGATGACGGGCTTGATCTCCGGCGTCTTCTGCTGTAATTCCGGGGAGATTGGTGTGCGTAAAACTTCAGAGAGGGTTAGTTACGGTGCGTAGTTGCTTGGTTTGTGAGAGTAACAATAGGAATGAACGAATTTGATGAGTAAAATATGAAGAGGTCGACGGTTTCAGTTTAAGATCCATAATTGGTTTTAATTCAAGTGTAATATCGATGTTTAATTGACTAATGATGGTTGTTAATAGACGAACGTGTATAACGGTTACAAAGTTGAACGAATTTAGGATTTAAGTTCGTTTTTACGTTTCAACTGTCAAGAGGCGTGACCGTACCAATAAGAGGCGCGACCGTGCCAAGGCACCGGGCGCGACCGTTCCAAAGCATGTTAAGGGTCGAAAAATCAGAGATGTTACAGTCTCCCCATGTTAAGGGAATTTCGTCCCGAAATTTAACTAATAGAGACTACTAAATTAAGAAAGAGGTGGGCGTTTTGGGTCTTCGGTATATTTTGACTGTTAGATTCTGGGGAGTGTAACCGTTGACATGGTTTAGGCCTGATAATCGAGGTTGGATATGAATGATGACAATGAATTTAGTTTTGAAATGAACTTAAGGAGAAGATTGTCGAATAATAATTTGAATTCTAAAGGTGAGATGCATTACTTGGAACGAATTTGATGGGATCTTGATCATCAAGGTTTGTGCAAGATGTAGTTTAATATGCTTAAAATTGTCAGTGGGTAAAAGATTTCATAAACATTGGTTTAGGTCAAAACTTCACGTGACATGAGCAACGCTACTTTTGATAATATTATAGGACACTTATATATAGGAAGTACCATCGGCGTATCCACCATGCCCTTGTCATATCACATTAGTTTCGTTGTTACATATCATGATAAGTTATAGGTCACAACCCACGACAAAATTTCACTATGCTTTCCATGCGCTGATTTTCATAATTCCGTGTGCACCCGTAGTTACTCAAATCATCGCATGGTCCGTATAGATCTTTCCGTTGTGTGGGTCAATGGGGCACAATTTCACTCTGATCATGTTTATTGTTTTCACATGACAATCGCTAACAAGTAACTATGTCCCTAATCAGGTCAGTTCGCAACTAAAGAGTAGTAAAGTAGTATAACTTAAAGTTTCTTAGTTTGCTCGTGTTTGAACAAGAATACGTCAAACCCCGAGTCGTTTCAGTGTATTATGGTCTTCAACTTTGGTGAACAAAAGTGCATGACCATGTCTTGTGTATAATGAAATCAATCAATTGCAATAATAGTAAGCAAATTTTGTTTCGTGTATACAGTAAACACACAAGTCTCATGTATGATCTAGTGTCACGTAGCTCGTAATCAAATAGGTCTCATGTGTAGCGTGAACAATTTAGATTCATATATTTTGTAAATCATTAAGCTCTTATGTGGAATGTAAACAACATAGTATCATGTGTATTGTAGGAAATGAAGTTCATGTATAGTGTCGACAACTTAGTGTCATGTATTTTGTAAATCAATAAGCTCTCGTGTGAAATGTAAAAAACATAGTATCATGTGTATTGTAGAAGATGAAGTTCATGTATTGTGTCGACACTTAGTGTCATGTATTTTGTAAATCAATATCTTTCATGTGTAATATAAACAATTTAGTATTATGTATATTGCATAGTGTGCATAATTTAGTATAATGTACCTTGTAACCAAATGGGTTTCATGTTTAATGTGGTCAATCTAGAATTATGTATCAATCAAGCAATTGTTATGCATCATGTACTTTGCAAACAACTAAGTTTCGTGTATTATGTGCTCAATCCAATAGCATATGTATTGCAAATAAACATGTTCTGTGTGTTATGCGATCAATCAAGTAAATCGTGATTTGTAGACAAGCTAGTTTCATGTATTATGTAATTTGTGTAGCATTGGATATATTGAGAATAATTGACTTTCATGTACCATGTGATTGCATTGGGTTTATTGTGAACGTGCATACGTAAGTTATTGAACTTCGTGTGTGATGTATACTAACGGGTTTTGTATGTGATCGAGTGTTGCGGACAAGCGTGTTGTTTGGCGTTCCTGTATAATGTGGTAGTTAGGTTCTAGCTCTTAAATCTCATTGAGGTTGATGGGGAGGGTTAACGTTTACGCGGTATGGATCGTCTCTTGAAGCGACAAGCGAAAGGTAGCGAGGAGGTTCTGAAAAAAACATTCGGGGAAATGTGTTTACAAATACTGATCTTTGTTTGAAAATAGAAAGAGGTAAATTGTTCTTGGTTGTAGATATATAACGTAGTGAATCCATTGAGTCACATAATTTAAATAAATAGACAATTTATGGGAAAAATCTTTTAATTTAAATTTTCAGCTATTAACAAAAGAATATTTTTAAGCGGAATTATTGGCTAAACAAGTAGTCGTATACTAATTTAGCCAGGGTTTAGAAATATTTTTCTTTAATGAGGAAAAATCATATTTATTTATCAATATAAAATAATATTTTTATAAAATAGATTGTATTAAGTTTCCCTATCCGGTGAGAAGTTTTATGGAAAATTTATGTTTTTGATACTATCTAAAAGTTTGATAAACATTTTGTTTGAACAAAATAACGAGGTTTGTTTAAATCAAACAATAGGATGATTTGTTTACGAAGGAGATTGCTGGTAGTGTACTAAATCGTATTGAATGAAGAAGGTGATACTTGAGAAATTTTGATGAAAATATGATGGGTGTAATTCACACTCAACGGGTCAAATCAATGAATAGTAATTTTAGAGTTGGAATATATAAAATTGATTAAATGTTGAAATGTTGAACATTACTCAAAACATAGGGAAATGGTTCTCAAACTGAAAATTTAAATACAATAAATAATGGAAAAATAATTTTGTTAACGTCTCTTGTTGCTTTCCACTAGAAGGAGAATAATTCCCAAGATGAGTACCGCTATGGTCACTCGGGTAGCCGATCTGGCTTCAGCTTTAGCTGTCTCCGTGCGATGCTACAATATTTCTTTTTCGAGGATGGAGATTAACTCCTTTTGGTACCCTAATTGGTTTGCTAGGCTATCCATTCTTTGTCCTTGTAAGTCGTGCATTACCCCCTGCTCCATCCTTTGCCTCTCAAATTCTGAGGTCTTTACATATTGGTGAATGCCATTGGTTGGAATTCCCATAACACTAGTGGGTGCCGTGGTATACCTTACCCAAGGGTTAGGATGATACGGGTCGGGCATTAGATATGAGTCTCTTAATGGGGGTGGCAACTGATTGTGGAGATGGGGTGTCTGATAAGGGTTTCTGGGTGCGGGTGATCTATATGTTCGAAGTCTTGGGCACGTGTTCCTAATCCAATCTGCCCTTACATCGAACCTTGGTCTAGCAGCTGGGGTGTTGGTGATCGATGCACGGGTGATCCAATGTCTTCTTCCCAATCATACTCTTCATCGGGACGGTATACTGGGGAGGTAGGAGAGTAGGAGTCCATGCTTAGCAGGAAAACAATGGAAAGGTTGTAAGCAATAATAAAATACTAAGTGTAAAATATAGGAGTTCTCATAGGTTTAGAGTTTGACTAGTCATAACGCCGAGTCTTCACAATAGTATTTTAGGAGTACACTTGACCTATAAGTAGTGTATCCCTGAGAAGAATTCCCAGGAAAGAGGGGTGGGTCACTAGGACACACTTAAGTACCCTATCTTTCCTTAGCCAGAATCACTCATGGGCCTACACACTCTTCCAGCCATCATGTATTAATAACACTATTGTTGGGCTCATGGTCATGATGAGAATTGTTGTGAACTGGGCCTTGTGGACCGAAAGTGAGGTTTATGCATTTCAGTGGGCTTTTGCTTCTTGGAGGATAGATGGACTTCTTAGTTTATTATTGATGGACATTAGGCCCAATAGTTTAAAAATTTGTTGTTCACAAGAGGTGTGGTATTATGTATGTGAGTTTAGGGGTGCATGAATAACTAAGTGTGTATGAGTGTGTGTGGAAACTTAGGATAACACTTTTAAATAAATTAAATAGGTAGCAATGAATAGGAGAAAAAGTTGGCAGGAAATGTGACACATAGATTATTAAGTATTGTATCATATGATGTAGTTATATAGTATAACATGTATGAATATACACATAAAAAAATAATCATATAGCATGTAAATAGTAATGAGTGTAAGCACAAAAGTTATCAAGTAGTGTGACACATAAGTCATTATGTATTGTATCACGGAGTGTAAATACTTATGATAGCATGTAAAAATATTTACACAAGAGCTAATGATGTAACATGTAGTAGCATGGCATTGTATGGGTGTCCTTGTAACATTTCTGATTTTATTACCTTTATTTTCAACTCAATGTAACACATTTCAAATTCAAATCTAGTGCAATGGTTTAAAGTTATTTGTGTAGACAACTAAACCCTAATTATTGATACAAATTCACAAATTCCAATTCACATATTCTAGAATCCCTATATATATATATATATAAATATTTAGACACATATATATGTACATTAATACCTCACAAGTACGTACACATATATAAACACACAATTGACAAGTGATCCCACACAATTTTTTGAACCCTAACATCTTGGATTGAACTCTAAGGTCGCGATTTTGGATCTAGACCCAAACAAACTCGACTGTTTCACTTTTAAAAGTCAAACAGGGCCGAATTCTCAAAATCCAAGTCCCAATATCGACTCAATCGATTCCTACGGGTTTCCATCTCGTGTACAAGCATTAAACGACCCAATCTCGGCCCAAACATCAAGTCAATTCGACCAATTTCGCAGCAAATTCAAATTCAAAAGGGTTTGACTTCGCATAGTCAAACCCGTGTCAATCTCTAATCAATCCGTGTAATTGACGTGTAATCAATCCCAGAAATCACGCACCAGTAAATCTCGAGTGTACCTGGACCTGTATCAAGACCCAATTCACTCCCGAATCGGTGAATTAATGCGTAAACGATTGCCCGCGGCTAATTCGGTCAAATCAAAATCAATTCGGACAATACAAACGGAATTAAACGAATTAAAGCTTCCTCCCACCCTCGTATACGTCCACACAGACTCTCTCATTTCGAAATTGAGCCGTGCATCACCGCTAGGAGCCTGTCGAGCACCAAGATCAGCCGAACGCTTGTCCCTGTCGTCCTCATTCATCCCTACACCAATTCAAGTACAGCTTAGGTCGTTAGGTTCGTAATTCCCTGCTTATCGAAAGCCCCTTGCCAATTCGTGATGGCAGAGGTAATCGAAATTGATTAGGGTTGGAGTTCTTGGCGGGTTGCGGTAGATCGATTTTGGGGTCAAATTACTTTCGTGTTTTAATTATTTATGTTCAGTAATAAACCAGCGAAACCACCTGGTCTGGCCGGCAAGTCACGGCGCCGCCAAACCAGGTGGCGTGGGTTCGAAACCCATATACCGAGACTTTTTGTGCACACCCTAAAACCAGATCCGGCCTACTGTCGTGTTCCTGTTAATACCTATGTAACCCGAGACCAGTGTATGGACTAGGCCGCCAGTCCAGCGGTAAGGCGCTACAGCTTGTATAGGAGCCACCCGGGTTCGAACCGGGTGGCCTGTTTAATTTTTAAAAACCAGTTTTAAAGCTTCAAAAATTTTATAAAAATTATTTTATAAAACCTCACAATATTGTTAACAGAATAAAATCAGATCTACAAATTTCCAATATAAATTCATTTTATTATGAATTTATGGCTAAAAAAATAGTATATTAAATATTTAGAACAAAAAGTTAGGTATTTAAACTAATTTCCAAATAAAAACAATTAATTTTATAAATTTTATAAAATATTAACTTATTTAAAACAAACTCGTATTTATTTTAAAGATGATAAATAAAATTTATTTATTATAATCCTCAATAAGAAGTTAAATGATAAAATAAAAACAATTGATTTTATAAAATTTATAAAATATTAATCCACAATAAAAAGTTAAACGTTAGATTTTATACATAAATATAATTTACAGAACTTTATATTTTTACAAATCTTTAAACATAAATAAATAAAGTAGAAATTATTTATTTAAATTATACACCAATATTTTTACATAAACTTTATAAATGAATAAATAAAGAAAGATTATTTATTTAATTTATACCTTAAACATAATTTTCATACTATTTCTCTAACTAAATAAATAAATATTGTTTAAATTATTTAAACCCAAATTCAATTATTCTAAAAACTGTTGGGTTCAATCTTTCATGTTATACAACACCCGTTTTTAAGTACAAACCACAAACACAACCCTTCGTACACACGCCCAATTCAATCCTAGACTTAGGCAAAGACTATTATACACATTATTAATTTAAATCCATATACTTTACACGTTAGGTTAACGTTGTGAGATTTCAAGGATCATTTTGCTACCTAGTTTCGCGTGCTAGCTACACCTTTGAATCATGTGAGTATTACATAGCCCCTTTTCTCTTTTACACTTTTTGGGGTGATTCATGAATTTTATACAAACAATAGTTTACATTTACACAAATTACACAAACACAAATCCTATTTACATTCATGTGTGCAAATTTGAGCTTTATGTTTGAGTGCTAGGTGTGTTAACTTTTGTGTACAAATTTTGTGCAATTATTAACTAATTAAGCCGACGGTTAACAATGATAGATCTATTGAGTCTGACAAACCCACCCAGATTGGGGTGATTGTTACCGACAACACAATTTGCATGCTAGTTACAAAGGTTTGATTGTACTTTAGTTACACAATAGTTGCTCTCCATAAATGCCTTATTTATCATGACATGTAAGGATTTGCTTATTCATATTTATACACTATCTATGTACAAACCTATGTATGCTCACCAACTTTTTAGTTGACCTTATTTTATTCATGTTTCATGTTCTAATGTGTGATTTGATCAAGATATGCTACACATAGGCCTTGGGATTTAGTTAATTTGAATAAAGAATTCTCTGTATTTTAATTATGTTCTTTCTTGGATTTGGTTGTGTTTGGATTATTTGAAATGAAATTTATGTTTAATATATTACAATTTAGTCAACCTTGTGCTCATGAACAGTCTACATGTCCCGCCCCGACATATCCGCCGTCGGTTGGGGTGTGACAGATTGGTATCAGAGCCCTGGTTATAGAGAACTAGGTTATTAGACACCCTTGACCTAGACTATAACTTTAGGACACCCACTTATACCATGCTTCATGATTATATGTTATGTGCTACATGTTATGTGATACATGCTTATTATATTAATATTTATTTCATTATGGTACCTTATTTGTTAGAGTTCATGACTTGCTAGACTATACCTAAATAATAAATTAAATAAAACAATATCCCTACCCTTACCCTAAACCTCATAACCTTCTTGCCTACTTCCTTATCATTATCATCATAGCATGTGGAATCTTCATGGAGTTAAATCTATAAAAATTCTTTTATTTCCTTGTTAAGGCTTTTAAACATTGTTAATTATTTGAGGACACGTGCAATCTGGAAGGGTGACACCTGTATTCTGGGTTTTCTGTCTAGGAAAGCATTTCGCATAAATCCCAATCAACCGAGGGACCCGTATGCTTTCCTGGGAATTCACGGGATGAGTGTTTACTTATAGGCTAAAGCATGTCTCCTTGAAAAATTATATGGGTTTAATTAACCTTAATGTGTCACAGTATTCAAATGATTACATCATTATTTGAGTACAATCCAAACTATGATTTACTATTTTAATTGTTATCTTATCTTTTGAATTCAATCAACCTTCATAAAATTCTTACATCTCTTCATGTGTTGTGCAAATCTGTAGAATGCCTCCCCGTTGTGCTACCGTGGCCAACAACAGCGCTGATATTGCTGCTATCCTTGCACAACTTGTAACTCAACTCACCCAAGTTAATGGTGCCACAAACGGTAACCATGGAACTAATGGTGGTGGTGGTGCCAACCCACCGCAGTGTACCTTCAAGCATTTCAATTCATGTAACCCTCTTAAGTTCTATGGTACCGAAGGAGCTACGGGACTCCTTCAATGGTTTGAAAGTATTGAGGGCACTTTCCTCAATAGTGACTGCCCCGACGACCTTCGTGTCCGTCATGCCACAAGTGTCTTCCAAAAACGGGCACTCACGTGGTGGAATGGGGAAAAGAGAACCAGGGGTGTAGAGGCAACCATGTCCTTACCATGGGATGAGGTTAAGAGACTAATGACCGAAGAGTTCTGTCCTCGGAATGAAGTGAGAAAGCTGGAAGCTGAGTTTTGGGATCTTACCCAAGACAGTGGTGAAAGTCTGGCTTATACAACCCGGTTTCATGAACTGAGTCTCCTTGTGCCCCAAATGGTCACACCCTTATCCCGTTGCATTGAAAACTACATCGGGGGACTACCTAGGCAGATTCAGGATACTGTCTTAGGGAGGAATCCCGCCACACTCGAAGATGCTATCCGATTGTCTGCCACTTTGACCGACAACCATGTGAAGGCAGGTACGTTGACTAGAAAAGGCACTAAGAAGGCTCCCGACACCGTAACACCTCCTGTACACATCAAAGAAGCCAAAACTGAACCCTACAACAATAATAGAAAAAGAAAGGCTATAAATTTTGTTGTGGTCACTCCTGCTATGCCTGTCAACCAAGTTGCTCCCATGGCTCAAGCACCAGTCAAGAAGCCATATGTGGGGACCTACCCGCTCTGTGCCACATGCAATTATCACCATCCCCAAACCATTCCCTGTCGCCTTTGCACTCACTGTGGAAAGTATGGCCATACGGTCAATGTTTGTAGAGCCAAAGCACTGGCAGGCCAAGCCAACCCACCAGCCCGAACCAATCAACAAGTGACTAATCAAGGTGTTCCCGCCATAGCAAATGGGCGTGCTTGTTATGAATGTGGCAACCCAAACCACTTCCGTGACCAGTGCCCGAAGTTTATCAATGCTAGACAAGGCGGAGCTCGTGGGCGTGCTTTCAACATCAACGCCAATGAAGCTCAAGCCAACAATGATGTGGTTAACGGTACGTTCCTTGTTAATAGTAAATATGCCTCCATTTTATTTGATACCGGTGCGGATAAGAGTTTCGTGTCACTTAATTTTGAACCCTTACATGCAAAAACACGGTCCAAATTAGAGAAAACCTTCACTGTAGAAGTAGCAAATGGTGACTCCCTTACAATAGACTCCATTATCCATGACTGTTCTCTAGAACTCAATGATCATACATTTCCAATCAACCACGCGCCAATGCCGCTAGGAAGTTTTGATATCATCATAGGCATGGATTGGTTATCAAGTCACCATGCCGAAGTAATCTGTTTTGAGAAGTGCATCCGAATACCCCTTCCGTCAGGGGAAACATTGAGAGTCTTTGGTGAAAAACCCTGCAAAGGACTCAGATTGATGTCATGCACCACTGCTCAAAAGTACTTACGAAAGAAGTACGTGGCCTTCTTAGCTCATATTGTCCGAAAAGATGTCAAAGAGAAGAATATTCAAGATATCCCCATCATTCGGGACTTTCCCAAAGTATTCCCCAAAGACTTATCCGGCCTTCCACCCGTCCGGAAAGTAGAATTTCGCATTGACCTTGTACCCGGAGCTAACCCAGTGGCTAGAGCTCCATACCGTCTTGCACCTTCTGAAATGCAAGAACTTGCAAGCAAACTCCAAGAACTCTCCGACAAGGGCTTCATCCGTCTAAGTCATTCACCGTGGGGTGCACCTGTCTTATTTGTCAAGAAGAAGGATTGAACATTTCGCATGTGTATTGACTACCGCGAACTCAACAAGCTTACCATCAAGAACCGTTATCCATTGCCTAGAATTGATGATCTCTTTGATCAACTTCAAGGCTCTACTTGTTTCTCGAAGATCGATCTTCGATCTGGTTATCACCAACTCCGTGTACAAGAGGAAGATATTCCAAGGACTGCCTTTCGAACAAGGTATGGTCACTACGAGTTCATGGTCATGCCTTTTGGGCTAACCAATGCACCCGCGGTTTTCATGGACCTCATGAATCGTGTGTGCAAACCATACCTTGACAAATTCGTGATCATCTTCATTGATGATATCTTAATCTACTCCAAGACTAAATCCGATCATGAGCAACACCTTAGGTTGTTTTGGACCTCTTGATGAAAGAGAAACTATATGCCAAGTTCTCCAAATGTGAATTTTGGCTAAAGGAGGTTCAATTCCTGGGTCATATTGTCAACGAAAAAGGAATTCATGTTGATCCTGCTAAGATCGAAGCTGTTAAGAATTGGAATGCCCCTAAGACCCCCACCGAATTTCGTTCATTTCTTGGTCTTGCGGGATATTATCGTCGTTTCATTTCAAATTTCTCTAAGATTGCTGTTCCACTCACCGCTTTGACCCACAAGGGTAAACCTTATGAATGGGGACCAAAGCAAGAAGAAGCCTTCCAAACTCTCAAGCAAAAGTTGTGTGATGCTCCTATTTTGACTCTCCCCGACGGGAATGATGATCTAGTTGTCTACTGTGATGCTTCCAACCAAGGTCTCGGTTGTGTCCTCATGCAACGAGGTAAGGTAATCGCTTATGCATCAAGGCAACTTAAGATTCACGAGAAGAATTATACAACGCACGACCTTGAATTGGGTGCAGTTGTATTCGCATTGAATATTTGGAGACATTACCTCTATGGCACTAAATGTGTGGTGTTCACCGACCACAAAAGTCTCCAACACATCTTCAACCAAAAAGAACTCAATATGAGGCAACGACGTTGGGTTGAACTCCTTAACGACTATGACTACGAGATTCGTTACCATCCCGGTAAGGCGAATGTTGTAGCCGACGCTTTGAGTCGAAACGACCATGTCATGCTTCAATGTATTCGAATTCGTTACGATCGTGCTAGAACCACGGGCGCGACCGTGCTAGTCAGGGACGCGACCGTGTTGACCAATACAGAGGATATAGTTAAGCTGTCCACTAGGCACGACCGTGTCTGGGCCAGGCACGGCCGCGTCTAGGGTTCTGAGGCACGACCAAGTCTAGCCAAGAGGCATGACCGGGTCTGTGTATGTGAGGCACGACCGCGCTAGAAGACTAGCGCGACCGTGTTTGTTCCAAAACAGGAACGAATTGGTCGATTCTTATGATAATAGTGTTAGGAATCATAGGGCTTTCACCCATCAGGTTATTACTAGTCTTTTTGTATAGTTTAATTGTATTTAAAACACGTACAAGGTATGATTCGATTAAACCATTTTAGAACGAACCCTAGATTCGGGTTCGTGTAAATTTCGCTATTGTAAGCCCAAATTAGTTTGGGGCTTTTGATCTATAGACTAAATCGAATGTGTGGAAGGTTTCAATTACCCGGAAGGAGGATGAATCGATGGTGTACGGGTAGAATGAGTTCCGGCGATGACGGGCTTGATCTCCGGCGTCTTCTGCTGTAATTCCGGGGAGATTAGTGTGCGTAAAACTTCAGAGAGGGTTAGTTACGGTGCGTAGTTGCTTGGTTTGTGAGAGTAACAATAGGAATGAACGAATTTGATGAGTAAAAGATGAAGAGGTCGACGGTTTCAGTTTAAGATCCATAATTGGTTTTAATTCAAGTGTAATATCGATGTTTAATTGACTAATGATGGTTGTTAATAGACGAACGTGTATAACGGTTACAAAGTTGAACGAATTTAGGATTTAAGTTCGTTTTTACGTTTCAACTGTCAAGAGGCGCGACCGTGCCAATAAGAGGCGCGACCGTGCCAAGGCACCGGGCGCGACCGTTCCAAAGCAAGGCGCGCGACCGTGCCAAGGCACTTGGCGGGACCGTGGCAGAACGAGGCGCGACCGTGCCTATTAGGGTTTCTGGTTATTTACAAAATCAGCCCTTGCAACTTCAACTTTGAAAGAATTAGCTTGGTTAGGATTTAACAGAACACCTAACGAGATCATTAACTGAGTTATCTCTAGGAGGTGTTACCACGTGATTATGAGTTCTAAGTCTTGAATTAAAATACATTCAGCTAACAGTTAATGAGGTATAGGTTTGAACAAGTATGCGATTTAATGTAGTGTTGTTATTTTATTAATTAAAATAAATTAAAATAGGGTCATAAAATCAGATATGTTACACTCCTAACCGACACGACCATCACTGAAGCGTTGGAGCCTGAAGATTGACCTCCCTGTCGATCCTTTAGACTCTTAGCGAGGTCCTCAACCGTGTGTTTCAGATCATGGAATACCGACTGTTGATTCTTCAATAGAGCATCGTGGCTATGCAATCTCTGCCTAGCATCCCTATCTTGCTGGACTAAGTGGGCAAGCAACAGTGTCTGCGTCTCAAGCATCTCCTTTACCGTGGTCGTGTCGACACTGCTTCCCGTGCTAGGTCTTGTATCTCCTCCTCCATGTTGCTGCTGCTGCTAGCGACCATTAAACCCCGGTGGGTTATTTCCAGATCTCCATCCTGAGCCAAAAGAATTTTAGTTGTTGTACCCTCATTTCTGGTATTGGTTGGCAGCAAAACTCACATGCTCGTGATTATTTACTGGGCAATCACGGGTGTCATGGCCTCCCTTGCACACTTGACACCACTGAGCACTGGGCTTCAGTTCCTTAATCTCGTTGGCCATAGAAGCGAGGGCAGCAGCCACGCTAGAATCAGGAGTGACCTGATGCACACCACTAGAAGATGAGATGGATGATATAGCACTAGGAATGGAAGTCCTAGTAGATGGATACTGTTGTTCGGCTTGAGCGAAGCTCTCGAACATGTCCTCACACTCGGCAGGCTCAAACTTTTCCATGATGTGGCCTCCTGCAGCTGTATTAAACATTTGCTGCTTCTCGAAAGTGAGACCATTATAGAACTTCTCCACTATCGCCCAGTCAGAAAGACCATGCTGGGGACACCGGCTCAACAGCGTGTTGAACCTCTACAAGGCGGGCTCATCGGGATCCATTCGGAAGGAGTGGATTTGATCCCTAAGGCGAGCGGCCTTGGGAGGTGGATAGCACTTCTTAAAGAACTTCGCTTTGAGATCCTCCCAAGTGGTGATTGAGTTATCTGGAAGGGTGTCGAGCCAAGTAGATGCATGCCCAGAGAGGGAAAATGGGAAGAGGCGCAAGTAAATTGCGTCCTTAGACACACCCATGATATTGAAGGTATAACATATGCGAGCAAAGAGGGACACGTGTCCGGATGCATCCTCATCCTCAAGGCCATTGAACTGAGTGGCATGAGTGATCGTACTCATGACATGTGATGGGATTTGCCAAGAATTGACATTAGGAATAGCGGGGCGAGTAATCGAAGATCTCGCGCCCGTGACCCCATCACTGGCCCTCTGGTGTACTGTACGCCTCGCTGGAGGATTAGCGTCTCCCATAGTAGGAAATGGAATTGGGCTAGTAGAGCGTACCTGGTTTTCGCACAACTGCTTCAGACGCTCCCGAAAGCCGCGGGTGCGCTCGTGAAGCTCTCGTTCAAGCTCTAAGAAAGCAGAATATGGTGGTGATCCCTGCGAACGAGTATTGTGTGCATAAACAGAAAGATTCAATAGGAAAAAGAAATAGAGACTCAAAAACGGAAGGACTCGATTCTAAATTAGACACATAGATATGACACACAAGTAGCACGTAGGACAAGCACACGAAACAGACTCTAAGAAAAACAGATAAACCAAAAATCAAACAAAGAACTAGTCAGAGTTAATATTGCTATTGCCAGGTGTCCCCGGCAGCGGCGCCAAAAACTTGATGTCGTCTATACGGTCTATAAAATAACTGACAAAACCTAGACTCCTAAGTAATAAATGGAAAACCTATGAACTAAACCATAATGACAGGCAAGTGGACCTATCGAGTGTAGCACAGGTTAATGGTAAACCTGAATATCGAACCCTAGAGACACTGAATAACCTAATTAGACTTTGACTCAAACTAAAGAATTATTTGGCTTGGGGGTTTACTACACTACTGATTATCACTACAAATGCAATAAACTAAGATCGACTCAAACTATCAAGACACAGGATAAAGATGAAATCAAGAGATGGGAAGAATACTACCTAGGTCGGAATCCTACTTATAAAGCTCAACTTCTACCGGTTCTTTGAAAGAATGATGGATGTGAGTTTCTAAGGATAACTTCTAAAGACAACCAAGTGGATCCCTAATCACTCTCAAGGTGTCACCAACTAAGCTACTTAAAGTGTATTAAACTCACCAGACTGTTGAATCACTTCTCAGGTATTTCCAACTATGACAATGTACCTTAATGAACAAATTACCTCTCAGTCTCACCATTCACAATACATTCAAAGAATGCATGGGGTAATCCTAGGATAACAACTATGATTCAGAATAGCAACAGATCACTAGACACCTAAACCAATTTCCTCTCAAACAGTTGACACTCGGATTCCTAGTAACGAAGACTAAATGACTAATTCTCACCTCTCGGGTATTGAACTAGGAAGAACACTCAATTCAAATCAGTAATCAATCACAATTCCGATGGCTACTACCTCTATCAAACCACCAAAATCACAAACCCTATGATCTATGATCTAGATACGCTAATTGAACTGGCAGACAACCACAATCAATGTAAGGAATTGAAATTAATCATTCAGTCAGAATTAAAGCATGCATATACATCATAATTATTACTAGGATTGTTTACAAAATCATATAATCATCATACGAATCCAAAACCGATAAAAACTGAAACTTTAACAAACAATCGTCATAAGACCTAGGTAGTATCAATGATCTAGCCAAGAATCATGTCTAAAACATTCAAAACAGAAGAATCAAACATGGATAACAAGGTTTCAATTCAGGAAAAGTAAAACAAAGAAAGAAAACGTGAACCTAATGACGTAATCGACCCGATCTCCGATCTCCAACTTCAATTAACACCCCCAATTAATCCTAGAAGCTTTCTCCCACTTAGAATCACCAAAAAGCTCTCAACTTTATGCCTAGAATCGAATAATAAACCCTAGGATCGAACATAACCTTTTATCCCTTGAAAATAGGCTAAAAAGCCCGTATCTGGGGTCTCTCGCATACCGCGGGGGTTTCTGGCAAGTCTCTCGCGTATCGCGAGAGACAAAATAGTCACGCAGGTTTTCCAGTCCCTCGCGTACCGCGAGAAAATGGACCTCAATCCTTGCGTACGGTGAGCACATAACTTCATTTTTGGATTCCTCTCATCGAGCTACCCTAAATCGATATAAAATGGGCCCCGTAACTAATTTTCTAGCTCAAGATATGCCTCTTTTAAAGTTGGACTCTTTCCCGATTTTTTCCGTTTCTCATCCCAGGTTCTCGTGCTCGTTTCTTTCCCGTTCTTGATCGTTTAAGCTCCAAAGTGACCCGATTACCTACAAAACAAGACTTAACTCAATAATAACTATAAATGACTCGAAACGACTCTAAAACTATACGAAAACGACACGAAATATGACAGAAACGCATGTATGCTTTGCAACACATCACCCACCTACTAACTCATCAATGGTGAAATCAAATGGAAGATAATCACTTACTTGATGTTAGGAAGGTGATGTGCAGGCCAAAACCTCCACAAATCAAGCTTCAAATGCACGAATTTGCTTCAACCCCCTTTTCTCTCTTTTCTCTGTTGAAGCATCGACCCCTTCACCAACTTTTGTTCTCAAGTTTGACTTCACCAAGTCAAATATGACAGATTTGCCATATTTACAAGTTTATTCCATCATCTTCCATTTCACCCATTTCTTTCCAAAGTTAGTTAAAAACTAATATAACCCCAAAACTAACTTGAAACCCACTTTTTTCAACTTGATTCTAAAATATTATTTCCACCATAATATTATTTAGAATATTTATTTAGTTAAAACGAAACCCGGATTTTGGTTCGTTACAAATCACCTCCCCTTATTTGGGTTTCGTCCCCGAAACCCGTCTTTACATAAAGAGGTTCGGATAATATTTGAGCATTTCCTCCTCGGTTTCCCAAGTCATTTCCGCTCCATTTTTATGTTTCCACCTCACCAAAACTTGGCTAATCCCTTTATTGCTTAAACGCTTCACTTTTCTATCCAAGATTGCCACCGGTTTCTCAACATAATTCAAATTTTCATCCAACTATATATCATCCAATGGAACAAAAGTAGATTCATCCGCCAAATATTTTCGCAAATGAGACACATGAAATGTGTTATGAAGTTTACTTAGTCGTTCCGGTAGCTCCAAAAGATAGGCTACCGCACCCACCCTTGCTATCACCTTAAACGATCCGATGAAACGTGCGCTTAACTTCCCCCATTTCCTAAATCGTATCACCCCTTTCCAAGGAGAGACTTTCAAAAGCACAAAGTCTTTCCCTTGAAACTAAATCGCCCACTTTCTATTATCCACATAGGATTTCTGGCGATCTTGAGCCGCCATCAAGCGCGCCCTTATTTGGTCAATACTACAAATTGTTTCCTTGACCACCTCTTTGCTACCAAGTTCCCGTTGAACAATTTCACCCCAACACACGGGTGTTCGACACTTCCTCTCATACAACGCCTCAAAAGGAGGCATACCAATACTAGAATGGTAGCTATTGTTGTAAAAAATTCCACCAACGGTAAATGGTCGTCCCAACTACCCCCCAAAATCCAAAGCACACGTCGTAACATATCCTCGAGCGTCTGAATCGTTCGCTCGCTTTGACCATCCGTTTGTGGATGATAAGCGGTACTAAGATTTAATCTAGTCCCCATATCCTCATGGAATTTTTTCCAAAAACGAGAAGTAAATCTCGTATCACGATCCGATATAATCGTCACCGGCACACCATGACGCGACACTATTTACTTCACATACATTTCTGCCAATCTATCCGACGCATACGATTCCTTTATAGGAAGGAAATGTGCACTCTTTGACAACCGATCTACTACTACCCATATCGTATCATAACCCTTTTGAGTCTTTGGTAGTTTAGTGATTAGATCCATGGTTATGTTCTCCCATTTCCAAAGCGGTATTTCAAGCGGTTGAAGCTTCCCATGCGGCTTTTGGTGCTCCGCCTTTACTTTTAAGAATGTGAGACATCTTTCCACATACTTAACAATGTCACGCCTCATACCCGGCCACCAAAAATGACACCTTAAGTCATAAAACATCTTTGTGGCCCCCAGATGGATATAATACTTGGATTTATGCACCTCATCTAAAATAGTTGTCAAAACGCTTGACAACCTAGGAATCCAAATCCTATCAAAGCATGTTTTCAACCCCGAACTATTTTCCCCAAACTTATCAACATAAGTAACTATCCGTTCATTCTTCAAATCACCACCAAGTGCTAACACTTGAGCCTCCCGGATTTCATCAATAAGAGATGATGAAATTGACATCTTAAATGACTTCACCTTGATAGGTGCATGACTCGTCTTCCACCTAAGAGCATCCGCTACTACATTCGCTTTACCCGGATGATAAAGTATCTCACAATCATAGTCCTTAACCAATTCAAGCCACCACCTTTGCCTCATGTTGAGGTCCTTTTGGTCAAAGAAATACTTGAGACTTTTATGATCCGTGTATATCGTACACTTCGCCCCATATAAATAATGCCTCCAAATTTTGAGAGCAAATACCACGGCCGCAAGCTCTAAATCGTGGGTTGGGTAATTCACCTCGTGAGTCTTCAATTGCCTAGACGCGTAGGCAATAACTTTTCCCCTTTGCATCAAAACACACCCCAACCCCGAATGCGAGACATCCGAATACACAACGAAATCTTCGGTCCCGTCTTGCAACGATAAAATAGGTGCCTTAGTCAACTTTTCTTTCAAGATTTGAAAGGCAGATTCTTGCTCGAAATCCCAAACAAACTTAGTCTCCTTACGCGTTAACTTCTTCATCAGCAAAGCAATCCGAGAGAAGTTCTCAATAAATCGCCGATAATAGCCCGCCAACCCTAAGAAACTTCTAATCTCCGAAGGAGTTTTCGGCGATGACCAATCTTTTACCGCCACTATCTTGGATGGGTCGATTGTAATCCCTTTCTCATTAATCACATGACCCATAAATTGGATTTCGCGCAACCAAAATGCGCACTTAGAAAATTTAGCATAAAGCTTCTCCATTTGCAACACTTCAAGAATTTCACAAAGATGAAAGGCATGATCACCTTCGCTTCTTGAATAAATGAGAAGATCATCAATAAATACAATAACTGAACGGTCGAGGAACGGTCTACACACCCGGTTCATAAGATCCATGAAAATCGCGGGCACGTTGGTTAAACCGAAAGGCATAACCGTAAACTCGTAGTGACCGTAACGAGTGCGAAAAGCTGTCTTAGGCACGTCATCTTCCTTCACTTTTAACTGATGGTACCCGGATCTTAAATCAATCTTAGAGAATCATGACGCCCCTTGCAATTGATCGAAGAGGTCGTCAATCCGAGGCAACGGGTATCGGTTCTTTACCGTCAACTTGTTCAACTCCCGAAAATCCATACACATCCTCATGCTTTCGTCCTTCTTTTTAACGAAGAGAGCGGGTGCACCCCAAGGAGAGACGCTTGGGCGTATGAAACCTTTATCAAGTAGTTCTTGCAATTGCTCCATTAGCTCTTTCATTTTCGACGGTGCCAACCTATAAGGTGCTTTGGCTACCGGCTTAGCACCTAGTATCAAATCGATTCCAAACTCTACTTCCCTCTTTAGTGAAACCCCCGATAACTTATCTGGAAACACATCCTCAAACTGATTCACAACTGGAGCATCACGAATTTCTTTCACTTTCTCGATCACATCCGCAACACAAGCCATCTATGCCTTGCACCCACGCACCATGTACTTTGTTGCCTTCACATAAGAACACAATCTTACTTTGCCCTTCTTCTCACCTTCTATGTAAATGTACTCACCCGACGGGGAGTCGAGTTGTATCACCTTAGGTCAACATAGAATATTTGCTTTGTTCTTTGATAACCAATCCATACCCACTATCACATCGAAATCCCCCATGGTCATAGGAATTATGTCTATAAGGTACGTTTCACCCCTCGCCCTTAACTTGCAATTCATATAAATATCAAATACTAGGAAACTCTTATCATTTGCCGCCTCGATTTCTAAGGGTTCGTAAAACTAGCTACATAGAAATGAAGAATGCTTAACAAGTTTCAAGGACGCAAAAGAACTAGCCCCCGAATAAAAAATAACTAATGCAGGTAAAGAATTAATCTTGAATGTACCTAACACCACCTCCGAGTTCGTCTTTACCTCTTCCGCCGAGAAGTGAAAAGCTCTACCCTTTGGCCTTGGCATCTCTATCTTCTTTTCGCCTCCACCTTGCTTCAACTCTGGACAATCCGCCCTATTGTGCCCGGGCTTGTAACAATTGTAGCACAAGTGAATTTGGCTTAAACACTGATTAGCCGTATGCCCTGGCTTCCCACATTTATAGCAATTTAATGTTCTCTTCCTACATTCCCCAAAATGTCCTTTTCCACAAATCTTGCAACCCTGAGAAGAGAACTTTCTAAATGGCTTCTTGCTAGGGCTCCCGTCCTTTATCTTCTTCACAACCTGATCCACAATTTCCCGCTTTCTCTTTTCACCCCTAGCCTCTTGCCTTCTCAACTCCACCTCTCTTTCCCGACACCTATTTATCAAATCAACAAGTGTGGTAAAAGAGGAAGGACATATGCAATCTCTTAACTTCACAGTAAACATAGCATAAAATCTATCAATCTTTGCCTTTTCGGTCGACACCACGTCCGGGCAGAACTTGGCGCGATCAAAGAAGGCCCCTGCCAATTCATCAATCGACTCAGTCGTTTGCCTCATGAGGATGAACTCCTCAGTCATCCTGTCAACTGCGGCTTATGGGCAATGGTATTTCAGAAAATCCGTCTTAAACTCCTCCCATGTCATGGAGGTCGCACCCAATTCACCTCTCTCCTTTCGGAGAATCAAAAGCCATTCCTTTGCCCTTCTAGTCAACAAAGGCACACTGAACATCACCCTATCCTCGGGCTTACATTTTGTCGTTTCGAAGTTCCATATCTACCACCCACCCGTGGCTAAGTATTGGGTCCACTTGCCCGTTATACTCTTTGGGCTTGATCACCATAAACTCCTTAAGAGTACAACCTTGTGATTCCCTCTCCTTTTCTTTCATTACCTCTTCGAGAGTAAGCTTAATAGCCCCTCTCATTTCCTCCATTAACAAGGATGTGGCTTGCTCAAAGGCCTTGGCCACTTCTTCCTAAATAATCTCTTGGATTCTTGAATCCAACGGTTCGTTGTTCGTATCGTCTATCATCTCTTAACTGAGAAATATAACAAAAACACCTTAATTCCCTGACACTTTCAATACCTTAGGTATCCGTCACACATTTACTCTTATATGTATTAGGTATATATATATCTACCTATATACATACGTACATATATAATCACCTTCACCTAATCCTTGCAATTGTTCATTGTTATATGGTTATCATAAAGACGCATACACATATTATCTTATTAATCACATTGGCCAGACATGTTTAATATTACAATATGCCCAATTGTAATTATCATATCCATACAACAAATCACAAGACAAGTTTCGGCACCATATGTAACAACATTAATCATAACATTACCAACCTTTCATTTCCAAAAAGCTCCGAGTCTTGGTCAAGTCCTTCTTGGATTCTCGTATCATTCTCCCATATCAAGAGCTTCCGGTTTGAGTTTGGTGCCACCCACACCAAATCCCTCAAACCATTGCTCTATACCAAGTTGTAACACCCTTATTTGAAACACCGATTATTAAATCATTTAAACACGCAGAAGCATTTATCCCAAGAAATTATATATATATATATATATATATATATATATATATATATATATTTCACGGTAATGATATACAACCCTTAGGACAACCCTCAAGCGGACACCCAATAAAAATGTCCAAAAAGCCAAATCAGCGTACAGCCAGCGTATGACAGTGGTTTATGAGCGTATTGTTCTCTCTGGGCGTACTGTATGCTAAAACCATCGTACAGTATGCCCAGTTCAGGTCATACACTCCAAAAATCCATTTTTAACTTTTATAATTTAACACTTAGGGTTGGGTTCTAACATTCAAACATCATTCTTTATACCAAACAACTACACATATCATGCATCATTAACAACCATTTAAAAGATTTCTAATTAACCCCAAAAACATCAATTACGCATACGAGAACCCGCCAAACGCCATGGACTTGACGTTGACTACATCGGAGCTTTTCCTACATAACACCACATATATCACCATTAGTAATGAAGATAAAACATAACAACAAGTAAAATATACTGGTTTTCACCCATTCACCCATTTGACCCGTTTCTACCCAATTAGTCATTAGGCTCATATCACTTGCATAACACCTTACAAGTTTCATTCTTTTCTTATAACCATCATAATTAATTCATTTTCATTTCCATTATGGCACTTAGGCCATAACTTCATCACCACATTTCCATTATGATTCTTAGATCATAACTTCATCACCACATTTTCATTATGGTATTTAAACCATAACTTAATATCCACATTTCCATTATGGTATTTAGACCATAACCTCATATCCACATTTTCATTATAGTATTACAACTATAACTACATTCATCACTTATACATACAAATTCATACACATTTATACACATTCATAACACTCAACATTGTATGCAAACATAACACATGTATCACCCTTTATCATCAATACTAAGTAAGTGCAAGAGCACTTACCTTTTGGATTCGAAGATCCCGATCCACCTTCTCGATTGACAATTTGATTACCCAAACATATACACCTAGTTTAGTAATCTATCATACATAAAAATCATATTTTAATTGGGTTCACAACCCAATTTTCTATTTCCAACCCAAACTGACCCGTTTGGGTTATGCTCATATCCAAACACCCTCTTTCCACTCAAACTTACCTACTTGAGTTTCATTACCATTTCTTAACACTAACTTTTTATTTAATCTTTAACATTAAATTAATTTAGTGTTCTTTCAAGTGTCTAACATCATATAAACACTTAACCATTCATTAATTCATCATCCTATCATCATAACCCAAAAACCCCTAATTCTTTCCATATGAACTCTAATTTCTCATAATTAAAATCAAAGGGTTCTAGGATGTTATTCACCATTCATTACCTTTAGTTTAGCTAGATTATCAACAATCTGACACCAATTAACCACATGTATCATCAAATTTTGGATTTCTACAAAACCCACCTACCAACTCATCAATGGTGAAATCAAATGGAAGATAATCACTTATTTGATATTAGGAAGGTGATGTGCAAGCCAAAACCTCCAAAAATCAAGCTTCAAATGCACGAATTTGCTTCAACGCCCTTTTTCTCTCTTTTCTCTGTTGAAGCATCGACCCCTTCACCAATTTGTTTTCTCAATTTTGACTTCACCAAGTCAAATATGGCAGATTTGTCATATTTACAAGTTTAGTCCCTCATCTTCCATTTCACCCATTTCATTCCAAAATTAGTTAAAAACTAATATAACCCCAAAACTAACTCAAAACTAACTTGAAACCCACTTGTTTCAACTTGATTCTAAAATATTATTTCCACCATAATATTATTTAGAATATTTATTTATTTAAAACGAAACCCGGATTTTGGTTCGTTACAGTTATGGGGACCGAATATCCTTACAGCATAGCCGCTGAACCTTGTTACAATATTGGTGCTAAAAATTCTTACAATATGGGTGGTTAACCTTTTTATAACATGGGCACTAAACCCGTTAAGTAGGAGATGATAGTTGTATCTCCTAAAACATGGGATTGCATGCTACCGACCAAGTACAAATTTTATAAATATTTGTCTTTACATTTTATAAGACTAATCGTACTATTGTTTCGGAAAATCGCTTCTGAGGATGAGCTGGTGGATTGGAATGTACAACGAGGTCTTGCGATCGATCACGACTTAGTCAACTGGTGAACGAAGTAAAATGACGCCAAGGAGGTGTTCACTATATGAAGAAAGAAAGCTTATTGTGGAAAATAAAGCTTATTGTATAGAAAATGTTGAACAAAGAAAAAAGTAATGTATAGTTTTAAAAGTAAAGGTAAAGTTGTTTTAAATATGAAGAAAGAAATCTTATTTTATTTTTATATAACTAAGCTACCTAAAACAAAGATTGTAGTTGAAAGTAAAGATAGAACTCACTAGCATCACTGGACTTTTTAATATTCATGTCATGTAGAGAGGTAAAGCTATAGAAAAGTAAAGGAGCCGTGAGGATTGATAGCATGGACGTCAGTCTGCTGTGGTGAAGACTTACATTCCCTTTCCTGATAGTTTATATTGAACAATGATTGTAAAAGTTATGATTGTTTTTGAATTATGTATGTTTGATTGAAATACTTTCGTTGTAATACATTTTGTTTTAAGTTTAAGAACTATGTTTGTTGTGTTTTGTGCTAACTATGAGATGTAGCTGGTTTGGGACGTCTCAATCACAAAACAAAGTGAATAATAGAACTTATCTAGATCCCAATTGATTTTTATGAAATTGTTACAGTTTAAAAGATTTATAATATCAGTAATAGATTTATGCGTGAAAAAAGCCTGAAAGATTATAGCTAGAATAACTATACCAGTGTTTCATTTTAGTAGATGAAATAAAAAAGGTGTCATGTTTCATAAAAAAATGTGTTGGATGATGAAGACTAATCGAACACAGGAATCCAAGAAGAAAATTAGAACCAAGAGACAAATATGTAACAACCATGAATTTTGATGTTCATGTATTAAACAAATCAATCAAAGAAGATCATGAAGAACAATCGTAGCATATATGTAACAACAAGCAATTTTGATGTTCCTGTATTTGAAGCGAACACTTGAATTGAAGAGGAACGTGAAGCCAAACAAAGCTACATATATGTAACAACCAACATTTTCTACGTTTATATATGGAAGCTACAAATATGTAATACTACGATTTACATATATGTAACATTGCCTCTTATTTTATTTCTACAGTAACGACATCCCTGTATTGTAACACTATGCGTTACATATATGTAACGGGAAGGTGTGGCTGGTTTTCTATAATTGTGTAAGTTGCTTTTTAAAATCTATAATTGTTTTCTTAATAACGATTCGACGTTAATCGTGTTTTTCATTTTTTTCTTGGGATTATCATCGCGTTACTCCTCGTTTTTCGAACGACATGTATATACATATCGATGCTCAAAATTGGGCATTTAGAGCTGAAATAATTCAGTTTTTTAAGTAGAAAAGTGGAAAAGTGGGAGAAACTTGTCCCACATAGGTGAGATGAGTAGTGTTTTGAAACCCGGACCGGACCGGCCGGTCAGACGGGTCGGGCCGGTAACCGGTGGTCTGGGCGGTCCGGTTTTGTATGCTGAAACGGTCCTGCAGAGACCAGGCGATCGGACCGGAAAACCGGTGGTCGGACCGAGAACCGGTGGTCGGATCGGACGAACCGGAGAAGATGTGGCATGAGGTTGTCGGATCTGGGAGCAGTGAAGATGAAGAAGAAGAAGAAGAAGAAACGCAGGAGCAGGAGTAGTTGGAACTAGTTTGAAGATGGGGTTTATGAAGGATTTTTACGGTTCGAACGCAGGAGCAGGTTTTACGAAGAAGAAGAACGCAGTGCAGTGAAGATGGGGCTTTTAATTTGAGCAAATAAAGTTAGAGCATTCATAATAGCTCCCCTATCTCCATCCCTATAATTACACTAAAATTACTATCTTTTCTCTTTCCTTTTCAATTAAATAATAATTTTTTATACTTTTATCATTATCTTTTCTCTCTTCTCCACTCACAACCACTTTAAAAAAATATTAAAAAATTATGCGGGTGAACAGTGTTTCCCCCAAATATACAAAAAATTTATATATTTTCTCTCTCCTCTACTCACAACCACTTTAAACCACCCTTTAAAATATAGGAAACTCACTCACATAAATATAGAGAAACTACTATGAATGCTCTTAGACCCAACAACGAAAAGTCAAAATTTGAAAATTCACGTGTGTCATACGGAACCCAAATCACATTTAAATACAGTTTTTTTTTAATCTTGGAAACTAGAACTAGTTATTTCCTTTTAATAACAGAATTAAGTAAACCTTATTTTTTAAGTTTTTAAAACATAGAAAAGACAATAATAATTTTATAAGAAAAATCATTAATTTTTATGTTTTTAATTATTATAGTATTAAAATTTCACCGGTTCTTAAATTTGGTCAGACCGGTTCGACCGGTTGAACCAGTGAACCGGTAATGTAACCGGTCCTCTGTCCGCTCCGGTTCTGAAAACATTGGAGATGAGAAAACTTTTAAGTGGTATATAAGGCGGATCATTTAATTAGGATTGTTACATTATAAGGGATGACACTCAGTGGAAACCAGGAGGGTGCGAAACACCCAATGCGCCTGCGTTTGGCACGGGCTCCAGATGAGGGCGTTCGGGTTCAGTACCCGGGCACATGGCGGGTGACGTGGCGCTGCAGCTCAGCGGGTGTAGTCCGTGTCCCGATCTGGATCTTTCTGGCGGATGGATTCTGGCTGTCCGGATCTGGGCAATCTTGAGTTGCCAGACCATTCCCCATACCCCCCCCCCCCCCCGTGCCCGTTCGGGTGCATCAGCGTAACTAGTTCTGGCGCGTTCCGGTGGATCCGCGTCCCACTGCAACAGCTACACGTTCTGGCGCGTTATGACTGCTGAACTAATTCCTGCTGACCAGCTCTTTAGAGTTAAGAATTGGTAGTTTCAAATCATAACTCAAAAACCAAATAAAGAGCATTGAAGACGTTTAATACTCTTTATTTTCGTTTTTAACTATTTCAGCTGTTACGATTCCTTTCTTTTATAAATACCAACACAGGATTGGCATTTCAACACACCGAATTAACACTGATACAATCAAAACTCAGCAAGAAATTCTCTGACTTCTACTGTGTTTCAAGGTATTATTTCAGGTTTAGAGTCCTCCCCGACTGTACGAACAAATGCTGCCGTTGTATCCTGGAAACCTTCGAGGTCTCTTGGAATACTCGGAATTTGTTTTAAGGGACTCGTGTTAAACACGAAGCCTTAGTCACAAAATCCGTTTTCGTTTATTGTGTTTGTACTTTTCTTTTATTTTAATTGTAAAAGTATTGTAATTTATTGCTTTATTTATTTGTTGTATTGTAAAATAAATTTATTCAAGTGTTAGTTTTTATATTTTTGAGGAACGGTTCCAATATAATTCAATCTAGGATCTTGAGGCAGAGAAAGAGAGGAGAGGGTGTGGATGCAGAGAAAGAGGAAGGAAGCATGAGGTGGAATTGGTATACAACGTGGCTTTGAAAACAAAGGGATGGGTGTCCACGCAGTGTGGTCTTGTACTGCATGTTTTCTCATTTACACTCTACTGTTCAACAAGTTGTTTGTTGTTTGATTGTTTAATCAAGTGAAAAAAAATTGGATTAAGAAAACTAATTTTAGTATTTTAAGTTACAGAGTCGAGTGTATTTGTTCCTCTTCTACCATTTTGCTAGCTAGATGTGAACATAATGCATCTTTAGCCGTTCACGAATAAAAGAGAAGTAGAGTAGGAACCAACAATGTATATTAAAGAACAGGGCCGGCCCTGAGCATGTGCGAGGTGGGCGACTGCTCAGGGTCTGGTTTTTCAGAGGGCACAAAATTATAAATTATATTTATTATATAAAAATATATTTAATATAAACTGAGTTTAAAAAATAAATTAACTGATGAGCCATTTATAAATTACAACTAATAATTAACTTATGAGCCATATAAACTGAGTTTAAAACCCATTAACAGTTAATCTATCATTGGGTTGGACCATGCCTAAATTAACAATTTTATCTAATAAAAAAATACACGACAATTATTGTATCAACAGTCGTCGATGTCTTCTGCCTTCGAAATTAAAGCGGATGAATTCAATTAAGAGAGGTTTTTGAGTTAAATTTTTTTCAAGAAAAAAAATAAAACCTAGTGTTGTTACAATTTTCTTCATATTAATGAATTTTTTTTCCATATATTTAACTTTATATTTTAGATTTTTAGAGGCACATTTTTTTTAGTCACACAGGGCCCCCGAAATCTCAAGGACAACCCTGTTAAAGAATAATATTTCAATATTGTTGTAACCCTCCATTTGCCAATGTCTTAGTAGTAGTGGTGGAGCCAAGAATTTCTTTCACTAGGGTCACTGAGTTCCAATATTCTAATGTCTATCAACTTGATTTAAAGATTTTTCGGATCGGGTCAGGTCAGACTCAAATGAACTATATATCTCAATCTACTTCTTATACGGACTCTAATTTCCAGTTCTTTGCACTTACGTGAACTCTAATTCTTAATCCCACTCATTAAGTATACTTGATTTTCCTTTATTTTTTGGATGAAATTCATCATATTCAGATGTCAAACCATTGAAAATATTAACTTTTGGTGAATGTTATCAACTTGATTTAGTGATTATATTTTAGAATTGAGCTCAAATCCATGAGATGAAAGATTGATTGCATCTCATCTAAAAAAACAAAGGGAAATTGCTATTTTCTTGAAACAAGTTGCTAATTTCAAAAGGTCAAGCCTAAATTTCCTCTAAAAGTCCAAATCACAGACTGTTGAATGCTTGAAACACCATCTTAATTACAACGAATCTAATTCAAGCTAAGATTAGCAATGAAGTTTAAATCATTAGTTTCACATAAGACTAAATTGAGGTTTAAACACTAGTGCTCCATTCAAGATCATTGTTGATCAAACATCATAAATGCAAAACATATAAATGGATAGATTATAGTGGCTAAGAATAAGCATACCATGTAAATTTCATCCCTAGTTGCATATTTTCCACCATAGTTCACTAAAATCTTTTTGAGAGCTGCACAAGTGATCTCATAATTAGGAATTTAGTAACATTTTTAACTTAATTACATAACCATAGACAGTAAACTACATTGATTTTAGCCACAATTGAAGCTCTGCAATGGTACCTGGGCCACAGTGTTTTACTTTTTCACATGAGATTATTTCTAGCCTTTAGCCACAACTGAAGCTTTGCAATTGTATTTAAATTAGATTCTTACTCGACGAATTCATATTGATTAGATCCCTAATGTCCTACAAAAGCTTCCGATCCATGGGGGGGCTCCAACTTAAGTCACCTTCGTCAGTGATAAGGGGAGAGGAAGAGGCAAGAAAAAGAAAAAAAAAAGTCACTATTAGCAACGATAAGGGGTGAGGAAGAGGGGGAGAAAAAGGAAAAGCGATAACAAGAGAAAGAGGCGTGTGGTTTGGTTTAGGGTTTAAAGGGAAAAAACAAAGAAGAAAAAAAAGAAGAACAAGGAGTCGAACTCGTGTTATTAATCAAACAAAACAAGCGCTTGTCACTCCGGTAGCTTTCCATTTCTTAGTTTTGGTTAAGTAAGATTATAAAATGAGACCCGCGCTTCACGGCTTGAGTGGGTGACATTAACGTGGCTAAACACAAAAGAAATGTGGTTAAGTATATAGAACGTATAAAGTTACGACGAATTGGTTGTGAACCCCACGCTCCGCGGTGGGAGGCCCCTGCGCCACGCGGTGGGAGGCGGACCTTAATCGGTTGAGACCCGCAATGGAGGAGTAGGTGACTAATTAATACTTTGATATTGTTTATGCAATCTCACCATTGACTACATATTTTACAAATCCCCACCCCAAAAAATAAATCCCTATATATAGATGATGCATAAACCCCCATCAATCACAAGTAACACTTCTTTCTCAAACATCTATCACTTATTGAAATTGCATACACATGGCTTTATCAGCCTTTTTCTTTTGGTTTAAGCTTTCAACTTTTACATTATGTTTATTGGTTCTGTTTGGAACTAGTTCGGGTCAGCTATCGACCAACTTCTATGCTACAACGTGCCCAAGTTTCTGTACTATTATAACAAGAGCGGTTAATACAGCTGTGTCAAATGAAGCTCGCATGGGAGCCTCGTTGCTGCGCCTTCATTTCCATGATTGCTTTGTTAATGCAAGTCTCTTAACTTTTTTACACCATTCTTCCTTTTCGTCTTGCATTACTAAGTTTTTATTTACAGTCGGTTTATATGATCTAGTCCCTCTACTTAGTTATGGTATTCTCACCATCTCATTAGAACAAATTTCAACTTGTGCGCACTAGTATATTAGTAGAAAACATATATTTTCACACTTACAATCGCATAGAACGTATAAAAAGTGTTTGTTCTGAAAAAAATTAAAAAGGAAATAATGCCAAACACGGTGCACGAGCCTTCTGCAATGCGGGATTCGGGGGGTGCCGGCCATTTTGGACTTGGTGTACACATCTTTACCTTAGATCATCCGGTATACCAAGGGTGATTGTGGCGTGATCCTATGTGGCATAGGAATCACCGCGTGATGATCAGGCAAACACTGCCCCTTGATAAATATATCACGGCGTGATCAAGCGGCATGATTTTTTTCACGGGAGAAAAGAACTAGCATTCCATTGTTTGTTAACTTCTCTCTCACACACAAAAAACACACTACACTCACATACTCATTTAATTATCTCACCACATCAATCATACGTGTATACCCCTTGCCAAGTGATGGGTGGTGTGATAATGAGGGTAGTGACGTGGCGCCACGTGACGTGCACTTTGTTATTACATAACACCACAATTACATGAGTATACCCCATGCTCTTACATTTCATTTGTTTTCACCACTTGAACACGTGACATCCACGTCATATGATAGCAACCTTACTGTTGCTTCAACTTCTTTCAAAACGGAAATTAAACCTTCGAAGTTTATCTCTATTTTTGTCTTTTCTTATTAACGGGTACTTTTTTTAAACAACAGAGTAAACTCTTTTGAATATTTATATTTAAGCATAAAGTTTGTTCGGTCAATATAAGTATCATTCTAGATGCTTTCGAATGACCAGATAAGATAACAAAAGAGTTTGAACATATGTATTTGACTCTGATGGCGCACTAATATAATGCCAACTATTGGCTGAAAACCTATCATATTTTATTTCGATTTGTGTTGCAATTTGAATACATTATTCTTTTCTCTCACGGTGTTTACTAGTTGACTTTGATATGTGTTGATACAATTATTGAATTTCGTATCATTGTCGTTACAATTTTCGAGTACTAGAAATTAAACATTCTCACAAAGTTTTTTTTTTAGAAGTCGTCAAAAAACAACGTTGTTTACAATTTTTTGATAAAAACACTTTGTAGGAAAAAGGGCCATGCAAAAATATTTCCCACAAATTTCTGACAATGATTTCCGACAATTTTGCTACTAAAACAAATTTTCGACAACTTTCCCACTGAAACAGATTTCCGACAATTTTCCCACTAAAGCAGATTTCCGACAATTTTTCACTGCTAATTTTAGTGTTTCATCTTTGCCGTAATTTTGTAGGAAACTTGTTGTTTTCTAGTAGTGTTTTCAGGTTTTTTTCACACCAATTACTTGATTTGTTTATGTGATGAAAGATAATTTTCATGTTTCATTTTCATTTAGAATATGGTTTTTAGTAAATTGAAGATAAGAAACATTTACTTTTATCTGATAAAAATATGTAGGGTTGTGATGTGTCTATATTATTGGACGACACTGCAAATTTCAAAGGAGAAAAAACAGCACGTCCAAATAGCAATTCAATTAGAGGATTCGACGTCATTGATAATATAAAAATGCAATTGGAGTGTCAATGTCCCGGTGTTGTTTCGTGCGTCAATGTCCCGGTGTTGTTTCGTGTGCTGATTTCGTCCGAACCACAAAAACGTCTTATCTAATTGAAACCAAAAACCTTGAATCCTTGAACGAAACACCAAATTTCTTTCAATCCTCTCTGATTGAAACGCCGCAAATCATTAATCGCATGTGAACACAAACAATTCCAAATCAATCTCCTCCAAATTCCTTGAATTTTGTCCTGTAATTCCGACCGATTTTAAACACAAAACACCAAACGATCACTCCTATGTGATCTTACACTCTGATTAATCTCAAATCTTTCACGGTAACTCAACCGAACACGCCTCTGTGATCGTATCTCAACCTAGAAACAAATTTGTTTCTGTCCTCTTCAAATAAAATCGAACACACCACTAATTTCTCCGAATTCTTTCTCAAATCTAACAAACTAATCATGCAACACACCAATCGATCACTCCTTTGTGATCGTTAAAACCAATTAACCACACCACAGTGGTTCCTCTTCTAATCTTCGATACTTAGAGCCAAAGAGCCTTTGGCTCTGATACCACTGTTAACCCAAGATCACTCACACGAACACAATGATTATTACACACAAACACACGATTTTATTCAACACATACGTAGGGAATCGTCCCTGACCAACAACGAATACTATGACCATTTGTTCCTATTTAAACCTAATGAAACGTCGTGTCTTTTGACCAGACGGTTTCTATTTTGACTTTGGGCTTTAACACATTTAACCCCTAGACTGTATAATAGTACAACAATGAGTCAAACTACACTTTACATATTTACATAATGACCCCTATACTTTTAACCACATGGATTAGGAAATTACAAATCAAGTTGTGTTGAAATAAATGAACGCGTTTTGCAAATGTGTGTCAATTTTGTTTCAATCAAGGTTAACAATGCCCTAAAGCCCAACAAACTTAAACCTAACTCTAGCCAATTTACTCTTGATACGCCCCTAAAAATTAGGGGATGTAAGGACATGAAGTTTGGAATGTAGAGATTAATCTAGGCATATGAATAGATTTGGTAATAACATCAACAAGTTAGTCATTCATTAACGTTAACTAACTCGAAACATGTTACATGCTACATAACTTTATCTTTAACAACTCAATGGGTTAATTCCGATCAAATACATCAACCCCTGTTCTTGCGGTTACTTGGAATGGACAACCTAGAACGATAGGTACGTTCTCATCTTCGTACAGCTTTCTAGTTTATATATCATTTAGAGGCTTACCACAACTGGTTAAAGCTCTACAGACACTAATTTCTTTATCGAGAGGCTCATAAAAATATTTCTATATCAAATGTTTTAAACCTTGTGCACGAACACCAATAAGATTTTAAAACCTGTTACAATAAAAGTGTTGTCTTTCACAACATTTATTTCAGGAGCTTAGGATTTCAATAGTTATTGTTTATCGTCCATAAGGTACGGACTTTTCGAACAACTTATGTTTACAAATTTGGTTTCCAATACTCCGTTGTTTGGATCTAAATTCTATTGAACAACAAATTCGTTATTACCTGCTTATGTTTATTATATATATATATATACTAGGTTAAAATCCCGTGTATAACACGGGTTAAATAAATAAAATGTTATATATTTAGTAATAAAAATTTTATATTTTTAAAAACCCGTGTAATACACAGTTGAATAAACCAGTATATTACATCGGTTGAATAAAATATAATGTAATTTGTTAACAAACACATTTGTCAAAATATGTTTTTAAAAAATGTAATTTGTCATTACAGTTATAAGATCTGTTAAGTTAGTTTTTAAAACATTTTTTTCAACTGAGTATTAATTTTTTAATATAATTGATAAATGTTAGTTCATATTAAGTTCATTTGATTGATGATATAATAACTATTTATAATTAAATAATAAGTATTCGTAATTAGATTTATTAATATAAAGATTATTATTTAATAGGAGAGAGAAATAGAAAATATAATATTTAATAGGAGAGAGAAGCGAGAAAATAAAGATGAGGAGTAACAGAGAGTGACACGTGTCCTGAAAAGATTTTTATTTATTATAGTCGTAAGATATGTTGTTTATATGCATTGAACTATTGAAGATAACGCTCTGTACGCGTCAAACTATTGGATATGACCATTCGTAAGTACTGAACTATTGAATATGATGCTTTGTGTGCATTGAACAAATGACCCTTCATAAGCATTGAGCTAATGACTTTGACGCTTTGTACGCACTGATCCTTCGTAACCATCGAACTATTGAATATGACACATTGAACTATTGAATGTGTTTTGTGACTCATCAAATGTGAACTATCATTATGTGACTCATCAAATGTGTATGTGTGTACTTTTTCCTAATATATATATATATATATATATATATATATATATATATATATATTGTTGAGTTTTTATTTATTGTCTAATTGCTATCCCACTAAGTAAAGTCAAGGTTACTCATGCGTGCATTCTTCATGTTTTGTACGTTAGACTTGGTTACTCATACAGGGCTATCCGTGAAGACTTGGCAAGTGGGCTAGAGGGAATTAAAGATCAAGAGTTTTATTTAACAAATCATAATAATTTGTACATTATTTCAATTAATGTAATGTTTTATCATTAATGGAATGTTGTATTGAATTCCGATTACTAATGTTTTATCATTAATGGAATGTTGTATTGAATTCCGATTACCGTATAAGTGACACGGCAGCCCTATCCGGGTTGGGGTGTTACTGTGAAGGAGGAGCATATGGTGAATTAGCCTTAATAATAAAGCATTGAATGATATGGGACATGTTTAAGTTATGGCTGAATTTTGGATTTATCATGAGTAACTATGGCTTGAAGGAATGATTGAATTTCTTGGGCACAACGCCATCACCCCAGCCTCATCCTTGTCAAGTGTCACCACTTGTTGGTGGGGACACTCGCAATGTGGCCTGATGAACACCACCTCCAAATTGCAGGTCCGTTTTCCAACCAAGTTCGTAAGTTTCTAAGTTCGAAACGTTTGTTTAACTTTCATATTCACATATATCGGCTTTAAACGCCCTTTTACACGTAAAAATCCTTAGTTTGAGATAAAAACCGTAGTTTTACACTAAAACCCATTTAGACTGAAAAGAGGGGGTTTGGGTTGGATTCTTACCTCAAAATCGATGTTTTCTTCTTCTAAAACAATGGGGTAACATATTGGAGTGATTCTTGAAGCTCAAAAATGAGTTCTTGCACATTCTCTCTCTAGAATCCTATCTCTCTCTCTCTAAAGGTTTTTGTGTGAAGTGCTGGAATGGGGGGCTGATTATGGCTGTCCTAGGGTTAAGGGAAAACTATATATACATAGACAATTATATACATATACATACAAACATACATCCATACACACACATACATACATACATATATATATAAGGGAAGATTTAATTCAGAACACTAAATATTGTGAGAACATAGGCAACAAAATGAATCCTTCAATTTTTCAATCTTAAAAAGTTTTGAAATATAAAAAAAATGATAGAAATACAATGTTTATTCATCTCTAAAGAAATTTATAAAAAATTATGAACAAATTATGTTTATTTGAATAACCTACACATGTTTAATTCATGTGTAGGTAAAGTTTTAAATGTATAAAAACATATTCAAAAAATTGTTTATTGGGTTTTTATGTATATAAACATGCATATTTATATGTATGAAGTACAAATTTTTAAAAATATAAATCACGGATCAAGAAATTAAACGATTTAAGTTTGTTCTTTTTGTTCTCGCAGTAATTTAGTGTTCTGTAATGAACCTTCCCTTATATATATATATTGTCAATGAGCTAGTGGGGGAGTGGTAAATGTTTATTCATCTCTAAAGAAATTTATAAAAAATTATGAACAAATTATGTTTATTTGAATAACCTACACATGTTTAATTCATGTGTAGGTAAAGTTTTAAATGTATAAAAACATATTCAAAAAATTGTTTATTGGGTTTTTATGTATATAAACATGCATATTTATATGTATGAAGTACAAATTTTTAAAAATATAAATCACGGATCAAGAAATTAAACGATTTAAGTTTGTTCTTTTTGTTCTCGCAGTAATTTAGTGTTCTGTAATGAACCTTCCCTTATATATATATATTGCCAATGAGCTAGTGGGGGAGTGGTAAGGGAGAGACCTTGTGTTCCTAGTTGTGACAAGCGCGGATTTTCAGGTCTTTACCATTTCTCGACTTTTTATACGTTTTAAGTGTTTCTAGGAATTCTAGGAACATTGCCTTAGAAACACACTAAGGTCCAAACTAGAAAACCCGGTTAAGTGCAGTATACCGCGAACGCGATAAATAAACAGTAAAATTTAGTTTCAAAAAAATAATTTTTTTATTTATATTATAGTTGAGAATGATATTTTATAACATTATATGTGCTAACTTTTGTGATTCTTGAATTAAACTAATGATTACAGGTGGTTCTTTCGTTAAATACCCGGTATAACTTTTTAAAAACTTTTGAGTTTTTACATTTTAAAAATTGTCAAAATTCATTATTTTGGATACTAGATTTTTATGTTTGGATAAAAATATTTATTAAAGCGTTTAGATGTGTAATTTTTATAAAAAGTGGGTATATTTTTATAGAATTTTCTTTTAAATTGTAAGACAATTCTTCACCTATAAATACCCACCCCCACCATTTCCTTTTCTCTTCTTCTCCCTCAAAAACAAATTCGTGATACCCACCACCACCACCACATCCAAACACTCCAAAATCTTTATCCAAGATTAAAATCATCCAATTCCAAGCTTGATTCTTGGTTTCAATGGATTAATGAGCTTGTTGTTAGTGTTTTAAAGGTATTTTATCATGTTTTATAACTTTGGTTTTTCTGTTTTGATGTTGCATGCATCATCCAAGAACACTAAGAAAAACACACACTCACTTTTATTTTCAATTTTTTGTGATTTCAAGTGTTTTAAGCACTAGTTTTGCATTTTGAACAAGGATTTATGGATGGAATTTAGTTGTAAACATCCACAATGAGTTATGTAGTGAAAATCTTACAAAAACTTTGATGTTCAAGAGTATGAGCATTTGATGTTCATTATTTGGGTTTTCTTGAATTTTTGTTGATTTTGAGACTTTAATCATGGAATTGGACCACATTGTGATTGTAGGTTGTAAAATCAAAGAATCACAGGAGAAAAGCATCAAACTTCATCATCTAGGGCTGATTTGAAGGTAGAATTTCATCAAAATCTTGTTAATTAGCTTGAATGACCAACAACATCCATGTTTTTGGTGAATTTTTAAAAATGGTTGATTTGGCACCCGAATTTAATTTCAAACGGTAGTATATGTTTTAAAAGTAAGATCTGAAAATTTTGGTGAACAAACTCTTTACAGATTATTTATTAAAATTCACACAAGTTTAATACATGAAAATTGGGAAAAATATCTTTGAATTTTATACAAATCTTAAATATGGATAGTGGTTAGTATATTATAAATGAAGACTGCTGTCCAAATTTCGTTAATTTTGGAGTTGTTTAAGTAGGTGTTTGGTATTTTTAAAGTTTAAGCAAATGAATTTGGGATCATATACTTTTGGACAACATTTGGAGTTGAAATTTTTAATGGACTCTTATAGAGAACTAAATCTAATATGGTTAAAATTTTGTGAAGTTTGGAGAAGGCTAACTATTTTTCCTGAATTTGTTAAAATTTAATAATATTATAATCACAATAAATAATCTGAATATTGGAAAAATATGAAATTTGGTCAGACATTTTTATTTATGTATATAATCAATTGATATAAGTTTCAAACAGTAAATTTATTTCTAGGTATGATTTTGGATTTATGCTCCATTAAAACTTTATAAAAAAAAAATTCTATTTTGGAAATTTTTATATAAAATTGTTTTTATAAAAGTTTTAGGGGATTTTGGACAGAAGTACGATCACTTTAAAAACATAAATTTGGACTTTCAAACTGGGTACTAATATCACACTAAAACCCTAAGTTCGGACGAATCGGATTTTCAAACCGTTAACCGGACTTTACGCGTGTAACCGCGTTCTTGATCAAACGAAACCGTGAATTGAGATTTTATAATATATTATTTTATAATTACTAATGTTCTCTATTAAAATCTAAAACTCAAATTTTTAAGGCCACAAATTTATATAAAAGCCGGTTTTACAATGTTTAACAGTTCGTATGCGCGCGCACGGGTTTTGGGTATGCGTTTGATTGCATAGCCACTTTTGGATTTTGTTGACTAAGCCACACATATTAGGTTTCCTAGATGTATTTCATGTCTACTTGTTAGTACAACTCGGTTAGGATACCATCATTTTCGGTTTCTCTGTTTTACTGTACTTTACGCGTTTCACTCTTGTATGAGTTTCGCGGCCCCACTTTTCAATATTTACTGTTTTACGGTGGGAAATTTGTTTCATACTACACGTTATTGCTTGGGATTAGGGTTACCTGGGTTTACTTATGAATATTTTAATTCCCCACTTTAACACAATCAGTTAGCTTGGATAGCCGATGGGAATTATGTATAGTACTATATGGGTTGACACCCCCACCCAGAGTTAGTCGCGCCAACCAGACTTGTAGGGTCATTTGGGTGTATAATTAGCCATAGTAGGTGTTCACATTCGACACCTGGATACATGGGGCAAAAACTAGTCTGACGGTTTTGATTGTGGCTCAGGGTAATTAAATCTTAACATGTGTACTTGATCATCTTCGGATGGTTACTATTACATTTTGAAAATTACTTACTTTTTATCGAGTCGCAAACCTGCGTACTCACCAACTATTTTATAGTTGACCCATTTTTGAAACATGCTTTTCAGGTAGACATAATTGAAGAAAAGACTAGTTATGGAGACTTACTTTTGGGATTATGACTTGGATTTTGTTTATGTATTATGTACATGGGTTGATGTTTGTAGACAATTTGTCATGGCACTTTGGTTTTTTAGTTTGTAAACTTTTACTTTTGGTAAGCATGTAGTGGTTCTTTGAAATTTGCAATGTACCCATTAGCATTCTCTTGCGCCTAAGTGTTCGATGCACCGCTCTCGTCTCACCTCCGTGTTTCCGTCTTCGGCGGTGTGTGATAAACTTGGTTTCAGAGCACCGGTTATAGAGAATTAGTTTTGCCTGAGACTCGAACCTAGACTATGACCTTAGGAAGCATTGCAAACAACCTTAGGAAGCATGTGTTCATTGCATATCATTTTACATTACTTATTTCTTACCAACTTTACGTTCTTCATCACAGCATGTCTTCATCATCATCTTCACATCGGCAACACTTCACAGTCATATACCCTCACCTACTTCGGTCCTACCATCTCCTAGGGTAGCACCAGTAACTGTCGTTCTTCACCCTGCTGCTCCTGCTAGTGGTGATGCTTCTGGCATTGGTGGAGCCGGTGGTGGTGCTGGTGGTGGCACAAATACCGGTAACACCAATCACAGATGTACTTTTAAAGACTTCTCTGCAGGAAAACCTTTGGATTTTCATGGTAGTGAAGGAGCAGTTGGGATTGTTCGTTAGATAGAAAAGATGGAGTCTGTCATAAAAATCAGTAATTGCTTGGATAATCAGAAGGTTAAGTATGTTGCTTGCTCTCTGCAGAGCGAAGCCCTAACATGGTGGAATTCTCAGGTTGATGCGTTAGGAGAACAAACTACTGATAACCTGACTTGGGACGAGTTTAAGAAAATGTTGATTGAGGAGTACTGTCCTCGAAATGAAATAAAGAATATTGAAGTTGAGTTTTGGAACCTAGAAATGGAAGGAGTTGAGATCTTGGTTTACACAACTCAATTCCAAGAGTTGTCCCGTTTGGTGCCACATCTTGTGACACCCGAATCTAAGAGGATTGAAAGGTATATATGGGGATTTGTGCCCCATATTCGGGGAATGGTTACTTCAGCCAAACCTTCTACTATGCAAAGTGCGATCCAATTGACGGGTGAATTAACTGATCAGATGGTGAGAAATGGAATCGTGGTTAAGAAAGGAACAATTGGAAAGAAATATGAGGAGAAGGTTGTGAAGAAAACTACAGCACGTCCAAGTAAGAAACACAAGTTTGTAAAGAATTATGGGGCGGTAACTCAAGGATAGAAGGTGTACAATGGGGACTTACCGAAGTGTAATAGATGCAACCTTCACCATACCGGACAATGCGCAGTTGTTACTTGTGAAAGGTGTAACAGGACCGGCCATCTTGCCAAGAACTGCAAGGTCAACTTAGAACCTCAGAGATCATGATATGAATGTAAGGAGACTGTTCACTTCAGAGACAGATATCCTAAACTAGGTCGTGATGGTGGTAATACAAATCAAGCGAAAGGTAGAGCATTCGCACTTGGGGCTGGAGATGCTTGTCAGGACCTGAATGTGGTGATGGGTATGTTTCTCATCAATGATCTCTGTGCATCTATACTATTTGACATAGAAGCTAATAGAAGTTTTATTTCTACTGAGTTTAGATCATTGATTAGTCTTGAGTCACAAAATTTGAAACAGGCATACACTATAGAACTAGGTAATGGTAAATTAATTAAAGCTAGTAACATTATCCCCGGTTGCACTATGAATTTAAATAATCATCCGTTTAGTGTAGATCTTATTCCAATTGAACTTGGTAGATTCGATGTTGTAATTGGCATGGATTGGTTATCTAAAACCGAGCCGAGATTATTTGCTAAGATAATATAGTTCGAATTCCACTTTCAAATGGAAAATTTCTAGATGTCCACGGTGATAAGCCTGGAAGAAGCTTGAACATCATTTCATGTATGAAGGCTTGGAAATATTTGAAGAAAGGGAGTTGCGCATTTCTTGCTAGCGTTGTCGAAAAGAGGTCGAACGAGTTAAAAATTCAAGATATCCCAATCGTGCACGAGTATCCGGAAGTATTTCTCGAGGATTTTCCCGGATTACCTCCTTCGTGAAAAGTTGAATTCAGGATCGACTTGGTACCTAGCGCTGCACCTATTGCTAGATCCCCGTACCGTTTGGCACCGTCGGAATTGCAAGAGTTGTCGAATCAGTTACAGGAACTTTTGGAGAAAGGATTTATTAGACCGAGTTTCTCACCTTGGAGAGTCCTGGGTTTTGTTTGTGAAAAAGAAGGATGGATCATTTAGGATGTATAATTGACTACCGTGTCACACCCTATCGTTTGGTTACTTGATTTCAGAGTTTTTGTAAAAACATAGCGGGAGTCTTTTTCAAATGATCGTTTCATCATTTGTCTCAACTTCAAGGGTTGTAATTGTAAATAGCAAAACTCAGTTGGAAAACAAAAGTCATGTATTTACTTTATAAACATAGGGTTTCAATACCCTTCTCATTTGATTACAAAACATTGTTAGAAATCAAATACATGATGAGCCACTGGAAATAGTTCCAACACAGGGTTGATCAGTTCCCTAGTCCTATCTCCTTTCTTTAGGATTTCCCTTTACATGAGGCCTGAGAATTCTACGTGCATTCCATCCTTTTTTCTGGGTCAGATCTCATGTCCCTTCTCATCATATTTTATTCATTACCTGGAAAATATTTTGAAAATAAAACGTCAGCGCGAACGCTGGTGAATACAATATCTTGACATAAAATCATTTGGCACAAACAAGTATTAATTTCATAATAACAACTTTCTGTTCAATTTACACACTCAGCAGGCCCGTCCTGTTCAATCGCACCACAGTATATACTAGTAGTATGTCTTTATAACAACAGGGACTCCATGTCTCCTCATTTGTTATAAAGGGACGTACCAGCTGCAATCCGGGAATTTCACCCGAGACCCGTGTATCCCTTGCAAGTTTTACGTATACCTATGGCCTGAATGTTTATTCGTAGAAGAACGTTGAGCATTACTTCGTTAACCTTTATTTGGCTATTTTCGTAAATAAAATGTTTGACGCAATTTTAAAAGAGATAAAGTATTCACCTTTTTGATGGGAATGAGCCTCTAGATTCAAAAGCTTAGTGTCTAGTTTATTAACTTGATTTCTCTAGTGTATCCGTACTTCTAGGAGTGTTTCTTCTAAAACCGAGCACTACGAGGAGCGGGAGTTGGACCGGAAAAGTCGGGAATGGACTAGAGGGGCGCTGGAACAAGATTGGAGTGTTGAATTCGATTGTGGGGTGAGAGAAACGATCAACCATCGTCCAACTATTTATAGGGGTGAACTTGGGTCCGTAGCGGACCGTTATGCTCGGGCGTAGCGGTCCGCTACCGCCCTTGCATGCGTCAGCCCTACACGTCTTACTCTGATTGGACTGATCCTAGTTTTGCGGCTAGCGGACCGTTATGGGGGTCATAGCAGTCCGACACGGTGCTGAGTCATAGACACGTGTCAGTTTCAAGCAATTGCAGCTGAGTTGCGGCTAGCGGACCGTTATCTAGGCAATGACGATCCGCCACCCAAGCCTGCCTCATAGCGGACCATTTACTTAATTTTCACATTTTTTACTTTTAAGCCTAGACTTTAAGTGTGACAATCCGGACTTTTCCAGTTAACTCCGTTAACAAAATCCAGTTAAAGTTAACTAAAATTAACTTTACTCAAACTCAAGGGACTATTTCTGTCAATATTTCAAACTTAAACTCGAGGGATTAGTTATGTAATAACCCTAGTCTTCTATGTTGACTTTTAGAAAGTCAAAATCCAAATCCTTTGACTTTATTAGTCAAACTAACCAAACCCTTGACCTAGTTAACCAAAGCTAAACCCTAGGGACCATTTCTGTCAAGTTTCAAACTTCAATGCATGAAAATAGAAGGACTAATCCTGTAATTAACCCAATTTTGATTTTGTTGACTTTTGAAAGTCAACCCGTGATGTTCTTGATGGATATTGAATTCCAACATTCGAATTCTATTCAATTCGCGACGGTTATGCATTGAAATAATAATCACGACCCTATACGAATCGTTTTAATGTGTTTTAACACCCATCATGGTTGTAATTAAACCATATCAATCCCATTTAACCGAAACCATTGAAACCTTAGCAAAATTGGATCAATTTGATCATTATACTCGTAATCAAACACCTGCACACCTTGAACGAACTCCACTGAACCTATAACATCATTCAACTTCATCGGAGGGGCAACGGAAGTCGCCGGAGATCAAATGGGTCACAGTCGGCGCCTGTTTCAGTCGAACACCACCAAATCAACACCCATTCTGGTAATTTCTTGTATCCATAGTTTCGTTTTAATCTTCTGACCATTAGCCCTATGCTAATTCGACGCTATAACATCAACCCGATCAAGATCGAATTCTAGGGTTCTTATCATTTTCGGTTTAATCGAACCCCACCTCTGAACATGTTTAAATCAAATTAAATCAAATTTGTAGTTTCTAAATCACTTGTTTACTAAAAACCCTCTGATTCCACCCAATTTTATTATCGGAGTTGACCGAATCGAGCCCTTGTTCTTATTCTAGGGTTCGGGATTTCAAAACCAAAATTTAACAAACCTAAACATGACATTTTCGCAATTAAATCACACCACAAAGTCGTGTGAAACCAAGAAACAAAACCCTTGACCCCTCGTTGCAAATCAATGTCGAAATTGATGGATTTGGGATTGATTTTGGGTTCGGTCGCGATAATGGGGAAAAACTCAGGAGATGTGAGGATTAAAACCAAACGAATCTAGTTCCTAATGCGATTCCCTAGCGGGCTGGAGTGGTTGGGTCTGTGTGCTGTGGTGGGAGAGACCCGGGTTCGAGTCTCTCCACCCACTTTTATTTTTAAAATCGATTTTTGATATTATTTTAAATATAAAACTCATCCCAATATTATTATAATACTATATTAAAGTGTTTTAGTCCGGAAAACAACCCGTAGGCTCGAGTTTGAATTATTAACCTATTTTTTTATATTATTTCCCCACTTTAAAAAAAATAATAATAATATATTTACCATAAAGTTGAATAAAATAATATGTTTATATTATTTTCAACCCGTGACTCGTATTATTAAATAATATATAGATTTATATTATTTCGCATCGTTTTGTAACATCGAGTAACATTTGAAACCAAATAATAATATAATTAATTATATTATTTACTCACATTTATCACGTTCATAAAAATAATATATTTATTATTTTGTACCACGAATGAGTAATTAGAATATCCTTTCGAAACTAAAAAAAAATAATATATTAAATTATATTATTTTCTTAATTTTTGTAAATGACAAAACGCTCGAATATATTTATTATTATTGTTGTCATTCGTCGCGTAACGTATATATAATCTAATTACTAATTAAAGAATTCCTATTCCCGTGGACATGATCGTCTACTCTCGGTTACTAGAGCGTTTCTTTAGGACGTTTCTAACCTTCCGTGTCGTCGTCACAAATCCCAGTGTGTCCCTAACTTATGTGTTTATGATTCTATGGCATACATAACCCGTGCAGGCTAACCCTTGAGGTTCTAAATCTCATACTTGTGTGATACTACCTACTACGCAACGCAGGTGAGTTTCACGGCCCCTTTTTACCTATTTTACTATTGGGGGAGAAACATGCTTACACACAAACGTATTTTACTTGTTTTCCTGTTGAGGAAGAAACAAACATGAAACACCAATTATCATACTTTTACTTGTTTTCCCCGTGGGGGAGAAACAGGTACGCAAGCAAATATTGTTTTTCCCGCCAGGGGAGAAAACATGACACAACTATTTGATTATGGTACTTTATATGATATCACTGTTGAGACTAAGCGTAACATGCTATCACAGAAAGTCCTCATCTTATTTCGAACCGTTAATATGGATCTTAGCGAGGTAATGTTTAGTAGTACTACTGGGTTTGACAAATCCCACCCGCGTTAGTCGCGCTAACTCGATTGGATATCGAACGGGTGAAATGTTAGCCTACTCACATGTGCCAGAGTTGATAGACTTGGCAGGAGGCATACAAACACAGTCAGCTTCAGTTGCGAGCGCTTTAGTAAAACATGAACATAGGTTAGCTACCTATAGATATGCATATTGAATGTACATAATTTGGCAAACACACTCTTATTGCAAACTTGAAACCTGTGAACTCACCAACCTTGTGTTGACACTTTTTCTTACATGTTTCTCAGGTCGCTAAGGCACAGGTTGCACACTTAGGACATGCATGGAGTCCTACTGTCATATTATCCATTTCAAACATTTGAAACAGTTTACTTATTTACAATGATTGACGCCGATTGCGTGTAATTACTTTTGATTTCATATTAACGTTTACGCTTCCGCATTAACTCTGAACTTTTATGTTTTGACATTTCAAGTCCCATATAGTGTCGTTTGATGTAACTAATGACTGAGATCATGGTGTGTCACCTTCCAAACGGTAAAACTCCGTTAGTTGAAATTGGGGGTGTGACAGATTGGTATCAGAGACATTGGTTATAGAGAACTAGGATTGCATACTAGACTATAACCTCACACATTAGTTACACGACACAGACACTTATATGTGATACATATAGCAACTATACATTGCAGTGCAGGCATGTAACACCATCCGTATCACCCTCAGTTGGCAAGGGACACATCAATTGCATTGCATCATCATTCCCAGTGGCGACACTCGGGGAATCACAAGAACAACATCCACCCCCGTTCGAGGGCAGCGAGACGGAGCCTTCGGAGGAGTCACTTACATCACCATCACCCGTTGGGTATGGTGGGCTTTCTCAGGTCCATGTTATGGACGACACTCAGCACTAACGCATATCTCTTTGGGAATTGGGATCGTCGGAGGCGAGTCCCTACTGTAACCACTAGCAACAATACGCCGACTGAAGGCAGACCGTTACATGCATTATTGCAGAATCTATTGACACGTAGATGTCATCACTTTCCCGAGCCATGGGCTCGCTTCTTTGGTCGATATTCTGTTGAGAATAGATTGACCACAAATCTGAGAACGCATTGCTCAATGCATACTCAAACCCTATTCCGACTCAGTTGAAAGGACGGCTACTATGCTGCTTCCTATAACTTGTATTCATGAATTAGTTTCATTTCTCGAAGTCGCACTTCATGTACATGTTTGTTACATGTTCTCGTTTATAATCTGTTGGTCTGGACTCCTGTATTGTTTTTCACTCGAGTGAATACTCGGAGAAAACCATCCTCGACTACTCATCCCGATATGAGTTCTAATTGATCAACTTATGGTTGATGACTAAGCTTCTCAATGACTTATCATATCTGACAACACTCTGTACTCAACAATATAACCTAAGGGACATTATGAAACAGGACAGGGAGAACTAGGGTGAGCATGCAAAGCAAATTATCATTACGGGTGCACACGTAATAATAATTTGAGGTGCATGTAAGTCCTGGTGAAACCTAGTGTGTGGATAAATGGTCCTAATCAGTGATCTACAAACTTAAACTTCCACTGTCAGTAGAAGTTCTTGTAACCTACTCAACGACTAGTTAGTATCGTTAAACTCGTTCAACAGTTGATAGACGCGACTATCAGGTTGAAGATGTCTATGGACACACAGAACTATCATTAATGAAATCCATCAATGTTATTCTCACTCATGTAAGAGTCTTAGTGAAATTAAGACACTCATCTAAACGTGATCACAGAAACCATCTTGATTGAAACTCTAATAGAATCTCATAGCAAACTTATCGATTCCAACTATATACACAGAATTTAAGAAATTCTTTCTATGCTAACACGTTATTCCTTGCACTCCAACAATAGATCGCATTTGACCTTATTACCTCATCTTGTGACTAATCCTTAGTCTAACTTCGAATTTTACCCCAGCATATTCAATCCTGTAAACGGATTTCTTTCTTCACGAAATGATCCTGTTGATCCAATGACATTAGGAAACGAAGATTTAACCTAACCAACCATCAGTTGAACGCAACTACTTAAACATACATCCTATATCTTATGCTACTGGAATCTATATCTCATTAGACTTTTCATTCTTACATGTGAACCTATTCCCTTAGCCTATGCATTGACTGACACTTGCTTTATAAGCACGGGTCTCACTAGAAGCCTCAGTATGACTTCACAAACCCCATATTAGTGTGTAGTGCTCCAACTCTGTTAAAAGCCAAGTATACTATTGAGATAGCAGACGCTCAGAAAATCGAAACAACCCGCATTCTTACAGATGTAAACTAGTATTGGTTAGTCATAAACTTGACATTGACCTTCTGCCAGTTACACTTGGCAGTTTCGACCTTATTGTCGGTATGAATTGGTTATCCAAGAATCAACCTGAGGCCAACTGTTGTGACAAAAATATTTGCCTTCCTCTCCTTAGAGGGGAAATCCTTTTTGTCTAAGGCAAAAGGAGTGGTGCAGTCATAAGCATCATATCCTTCATGAAAGCACAGAAATGTCTACTTAAAGGTCATACTGACATTCTGGCTCTCGTCGTCGAGCAGCCATATGAGGAGAAGAAGATTGACGACATACCGATCGTTCGTGATTATCCGGAATTATTTCCTGAAGATCTGCCTGGTCTTTCGCCGCATCGTCAAGTCGAATTCCAAATTGATCTAGCACCCGGAGCAACGCCTATTGCTCGGGCACTCTGTAGACTTGCACCTAGTGAATTTCTAGAACAATCCATACAACTGCAAGATTTGTTGGATAAAGATTTCATCCGAACTAGCTCATCGCCATGGGGAGCTCCAGTCCTGTTTGTCAAGAAGAAGGACGGGACTTTCCGTATGTGTATCGACTACCGTGAACTGAATAAAGTCACAATCAAGAATCATTATCCTTTACCTCGCATAGATGACCTCTTTGATCAACTCCAAGGATCAAGATTCTATTCCAAAATAGATCTTAGGTCCGGTTACCATCAGTTAAGAGTCCGAGAAGAAGATATCTCAAAGACTGCATTCAGGACTAGGTACGACTATTACGAGTTTATGGTCATGCCTTTCGGTTTAACCAACGCACCCGCGGTATTCATGGACCTCATGAACCGTATGTGTAAACCCTACCTCGATTAGTTCGTCATCGTTTTCATTGTTGACATCCTCGTCTATTCTAAGAACGAGGAAGGACATGAGTAGCACCTACACTTAATCCTTAGATTGCTGAAACAAGAGCAATTGTATGCCAAATTCTCTAAGTGTGAATTCTGGATTCGCGAAGATTCAACTTCTAGGACATGTAGTCAACGAGAACGGAATACATGTCGACCCATCTAAAGTAGAAGCCATCAAGGATCAGACAGCACCGATGACTGCAACGGAGGTGCGACAACTTCTAGGATTGGCTGGCTGCTACCGTCAATTCATTGAGGAAATCTCAAAATATTGCTCAACCTCTCACTACTTTAACTCAAAAAGGGTAAACCCTATAACTGGAGCGAAACTCAGGAATCCGTATTTCAACTGTTGAAACAGAAACTCTGTAGTGCACCTATCCTAGTCTTTCCTGAAGGAACGGATGACTTCGTAGTGTATTACAATACCTCTATTCGAGGTCTTGGTTGTGTGTTGATGCAACGCGAAAAGGTTATCGCATACGTTTCCCGTCAATTGAAAGCTTATGAGAAAAACTACACTACCCATGACCTAGAATTGGGAGATGTAGTGTTTGCTTTGAAAATCTGTAGACATTACTTGGACGATACCAAGTGCACGATTTACACCGATCACAAGAATCTTCAACGCATATTCGAACAGAAGGAGTTGAACATCCGACAACGCCGTTGGATCAAACCTTTGAACGACCATGGTTGTGCTAGCAAGTATCATCCGGGCAAGGCTAACGTAGTAGCCGGTGCCCTAAGTCATAAGGACACCAAACCTAAACGAGTTCGAGTATTACAACTTACTATTCACCCCGGGTTACCTGACCAAAATCCGAAGTGCTCAACTCTAAGCTCTTAAAGAGGAAAACCTACCGTTAGAAGCTACACGCGGTATGGAAGGACAACTGGTAGTCAAATCAGATGGCATTCGCTACCTTGCAGAGCGAATATGAGTTCCAGTGTATAGGAACTTAAGAGGACTGGTTATGGAAATCTTGATACTCTATTCATCCAGGTTCCGACAAGGTGTACCATGACCTAAACGTGCTATATTAGTGGCCAAAGATGAAGGCTGATATAGCCACCTATGTGAGCAAGTACTTGACTTGCGCAAAGGTCAAGGTGGAATACCAAAAGCCTTCTGGTCTACTTCAACCACCAGAGATCCCAATGTGGAAATGGGAACAAATTCCTATGGACCTCATAACCAAACTACCCCGAACTCCTAGCGGATGCGACCCCATCTTAGTGATCGTCGATCGTATGACTATATCCGCTCACTTCTTAGCCATCAAAGCAACTGATAAGATGGAAAATCTTACTCGTATTTACTTAAAAGAAGTAGTATCTCGGCATGGAGTGCCAACCTCCATTATTCCAGATCGTGACGTACGATTCACCTCTCGTTTATGGCAGTCAATTAAAGCTTTAGGCATGCGTCTAGATATGAGCACAGCTTACCATCCTCAAACCGATGGTCAAACAGAACGTACTATCCAAACTCTGGAGGACATGCTACGAGCTTGTGTGATCGATTTCGGTAACACTTGGGAGTCTCACCTACCGTTGGTGGAGTTCTCCTACAATAACAGCTATTACACTAGCATCAAGGCAGCTCCATTTGAAGCACTTTATGGACGGAAATGCCGTTCTCCCATTTGTTGGACCGAGGTTGGAGATAGCCAACTCACAGGTCCTGAACTTGTATTTGAAACTTCCGAAAAGATCGTTCAAATTAGAAACCGTATGGCGGCAGCTCGTGATCGTCAAAAGAGCTATGCTGACAAGCGTCGTAAACCTTTGGAGTTTCAAATAGGTGACATGGTCTTACTCAAAGTCTCACCTTGGAAAGGTGTCATTCGTTTCGGGAAACGAGGCAAACTGAATCCTCGTTATGTTGGACCATTCAAAATAATGAAGAGAATCGGACCAGTCGCGTACCAACTGGACCTACCTGAAGGACTGAGTGGTGTACACGACGTCTTTCATCTCTCGAACTTGAAGAAATGTCTAGCGTACGAAACACTCGCGGTTTCTCTTGAGGAACTACACATCGATGAACAATCGCTATTCGTTGAAGAACCGGTAGAAATCATGGATAGGGAAATCAAAACGCTGAAACGCAGTAAGGTCCCAATTGTCAGAGTTCGTTGGAACTCGAAGCGCGGACCGGAATTCACTTCGGAGCGCGAGGACCAGATTATGCGCAAGTATCCTCATCTGTTCAAGCAATCCACTTCAAATTCTTAATGTACTGATTAATTTTCGGGACGAAAATTCTTTCAACTAGGGGATGATGTGATATCCCGGAAATTTTTTTATTACTTAATTTTCGGGACGAAAATTCTTTCAACTAGGGGATGATGTGACAATCCGGACTTTTTCAGTTAACTTCGTTAACAAAATCCAGTTAAAGTTAACTAAAATTAACTTTACTCAAACTCAAGGGACTATTTCTGTCAATATTTTAAACTTAAACTCGAGGGATTAGTTATGTAATAACCCTAGTCTTCTATGTTGACTTTTAGAAAGTCAAAATCCAAATCCTTTGACTTTATTAGTCAAACTAACCAAACCCTTGACCTAGTTAACCAAAGCTAAACCCTAGGGACCATTTCTGTCAAGTTTCAAACTTCAATGCATGAAAACAGAAGGACTAATCCTGTAATTAACCCAATTTTGATTTTGTTGACTTTTGAAAGTCAACCCGTGATGTTCTTAATGGATATTGAATTCCAACATTCGAATTCTATTCAATTCGCGACGGTTATGCATTGAAATAATAATCACGACCCTATACGAATCGTTTTAATGTGTTTTAACACCCATCATGGTTGTAATTAAACCATATCAATCCCATTTAACCGAAACCATTGAAACCTTAGCAAAATTGGATCAATTCGATCATTATACTCGTAATCAAACACCTGCACACCTTGAACGAACTCCACTGAACCTGTAACATCATTCAACTTCATCGGAGGGGCAACGGAAGTCGCCGGAGATCAAATGGGTCACAGTCGGCGCCTGTTTCAGTTGAACACCACCAAATCAACACCCATTCTGGTAATTTCTTGTATCCATAGTTTCGTTTTAATCTTCTGACCATTAGCCCTATGCTAATTCGACGCTATAATATCAACCCGATCAAGATCGAATTCTAGGGCTCTTATCATTTTCGGTTTAATCGAACCCCACCTCTGAGCATGTTTAAATCAAATTAAATCATATCTGTAGTTTCTAAATCACTTGTTTGCTAAAAACCCTCTGATTTCAAAACCAAAATTTAACAAACCTAAACATGACATTTTCGCAATTAAATCACACCACAAAGTCGTGTGAAACCAAGAAACAAAACCCCTGACCCCTCGTTGCAGATCAATGTCGAAATTGATGGATTTGGGATTGATTTTGGGTTCGGTCGCGATAATGGGGAAAAACTCAGGAGATGTGAGGATTAAAACCAAACGAATCTAGTTCCTAATGCGATTCCCTAGCGGGCTGGAGTGGTTGGTCTGTGTGCTGTGGTGGGAGAGACCCGGGTTCGAGTCTCTCCACACACTTTTATTTTTAAAATCGATTTTTGATATTATTTTAAATATAAAACTCATCCCTATATTATTATAATACTATATTAAAGTGTTTTAGTCCGGAAAACAACCCGTAGGCTCGGGTTTGAATTATTAACCTGTTTTTTTATATTATTTCCCCACTTTAAAAAAAATAATAATAATATATTTACCATAAAGTTGAATAAAATAATATGTTTATATTATTTTCAACCCGTGACTCGTATTATTAAATAATATATAGATTTATATTATTTCGCATCGTTTTGTAACATCGAGTAACATTTGAAACCAAATAATAATATAATTAATTATATTATTTACTCGCATTTATCACGTTCATAAAAATAATATATTTATTATTTTGTACCACGAATGAGTAATTAGAATATCCTTTCGAAACTAAAAAAAAATAATATATTAAATTATATTATTTTCTTAATTTTTGTAAATGACAAAACGCTCGAATATATTTATTATTATTGTTGTCATTTGTCGCGTAACGTATATATAATCTAATTACTAATTAAAGAATTCATATTCCCGTGGACATGATCGTCTACTCTCGGTTACTAGAGCGTTTCTTTAGGACATTTCTAACCTTCCGTGTCGTCGTCACAAATCCCAGTGTGTCCCTAACTTATGTGTTTATGATTCTATGGCATACATAACCCGTGCAGGCTAACACTTGAGGTTCTAAATCTCATACTTGTGTGATACTATCTACTACGCAACGCAGGTGAGTTTCACGGCCCCTTTTTACCTGTTTTACTATTGGGGGAGAAACATGCTTACACACAAACGTATTTTACTTGTTTTCCTGTTGAGGAAGAAACAAACATGAAACACCAATTATCATACTTTTACTTGTTTTCCCCGTGGGGGAGAAACAGGTACGCAAGCAAATATTGTTTTTCCCGCCAGGGGAGAAAACATGACACAACTATTTGATTATGGTACTTTATATGATATCACTGTTGAGACTAAGCGTAACATGCTATCACAGAAAGTCCTCATCTTATTTCGAACCGTTAATATGGATCTTAGCGAGGTAATGTTTAGTAGTACTACTGGGTTTGACAAATCCCACCCGCGTTAGTCGCGCTAACTCGATTGGATATCGAACGGGTGAAATGTTAGCCTACTCACATGTGCCAGAGTTGATAGACATGGCAGGAGGCATACAAACACAGTCAGCTTCGGTTGCGAGCGCTTTAGTAAAACATGAACATAGGTTAGCTACCTATAGATATGCATATTGAATGTACATAATTTGGCAAACACATTCTTATTGCAAACTTGAAACCTGTGAACTCACCAACCTCGTGTTGACACTTTTTCTTACATGTTTCTCAGGTCGCTAAGGCACAGGTTGCACACTTAGGACATGCATGGAGTCCTACTGTCATATTATCCATTTCAAACATTTGAAACAGTTTACTTATTTATAATGAATGACGCCGATTGCGTGTAATTACTTTTGATTTCATATTAACGTTTACGCTTCCGCATTAACTCTGAACTTTTATGTTTTGACATTTCAAGTCCCATATAGTGTCGTTTGATGTAACTAATGACTGAGATCCTGGTGTGTCACCTTCCAAACGGTAAAACTCCGTTAGTTGAAATTGGGGGTGTGACATTAAGATAATTACAGTTATAGTCCGTAGGGTTTTCCTTTTGTAAAATATTTGGACAATTTTGTGACAGGTGTTACATACCGGGAGTTGAATAAATTGACGATTAAGAACTGATATCCACTCCCGAGGATCGATGATTTGTTTGAGCAGTTACAAGGATCGACTCAGTTTTCTAAGATTGACCTCAGATCTGGTTATCATCAATTAAGGGTCAAGTAGATGACATACCAAAGACAGCATTCAGGACTCGGTATGGTCACTACGAGTTTTAGTTATACCTTTCGGACTAACCAATGCCCCGATAATGTTTATGGATCTGATGAATAGGGTGTGTAAACCCTACCTAGACAAATTTATAATAGTCTTTATCGTGACATCTTGATATATTCTTGGAGTAAGGATGAGCACGAGCAACACTTGCGGTTGATTTTGGAGTTGCTCAGGAATGAGAAATTATTCGCCAAGTTCTCAAAGTGTGAGTTTTGGCTAAAAGAAGTTCACTTTCTCGCCCACGTGATTAATAGGAAAGGCATTCATGTAGATCCGGCCAAGATTGAGACAATAAAGAAGTGGGAGAAGCCTAAGACCCCAACCGAGATCCGTCAATTTCTTGGTTTGACGGGTTATTACAGGGGATTGATTGAAAATTTCTCTAAGATAGCTCAGTCGTTAGCCCTTTTGACACAAAAAGATAGAAAGTTTGAATGGCGTGAAAAACAGAAGAGGCATTTCAGTTATTAAAGCATAAGTTACGTAACGCTCCAATTCTAACTCTTCCTGAAGGGACGGATGGCTTTGTTGTGTACTGTGATGCATCACACCAGGCTCTTGGCTGTGTGTTGATGCAAAAGGATAAGGTTATTGCTTATGCATCCCGGCAATTGAAAGTGCACGAAAAGAATTACACAACTCATGACCTCGAGTTGGGTGCTATTGTCTTTGCACTCAAAATTTGGAGGCATTATCTTTATAGCACCAAGTATACTATTTTTACCGACCACAAAAGCCTCCATCATATATTTGATCAAAAGATGTTAAACATGAGACAAAGGTGATAGGTTGAGCTTCTTAATGACTATGACTGTGAGATCCGTTATCACCCGGAAAAAGCAAATGTGGTGGCAGACGCTCTGAGTAGAAAGGAAAGAATAAAACCTCATCGAGTACGAGCTTTTGGAATGATAATATAAACAAGCTTGAAAGCTCAGATTCTCGAGGCACAGAAAGAAGCACCATAGAGAAACAACTTCAAAGAGGAACTACTGTGTGGTGCCAAGAGGAAATTTGAACATAAAACCGATGAGTTAGTGTATTATTTGTACATAATATGGATTCCGGATTCCCATAACTTGAGGGAACTTGTCTTGAATGAAGCCCACAAGTCAAGGTATTCCATACATCCCGTAGCCAAAAAAATGTACAAATATTTGAAAGAATTTTATTGGTGGCCCGGAATGAAGAAAGAGATTGCAAGATATGTTGGGAGGTGCTTGACTTGTTCTAAAGTCAGGCGGAATACCAGAAGCCGTCGGGACTTTTGCAACAACCTGACATCCCGCAGTGGAAATGGGAACAAATTGCTATGGATTTCGTCACTAAATTAACGCTATCTTATAGCGGTTATGATTCGATTTGAGTCATTGTTGACAGGTTAACGAAATCTGCTCACTTTATTCCGATCCGAGAGGATTATAAGATGGAAAAGTTATCCCGTTTGTACATTGGTGAGATCGTTTCTAGGCATGGTGTGCCTGTTTCCATCATATCGGATAGGGATAGTCGTTTTACATCCCGAATTTGGTAGACACTACAACGAGCTTTGGGTACGCACTTGGATATGAGCACGGCTTACCATCCTCAGACTGACGGTCAAAGTGAACGGACAATTCAGACAATGGAGTATAGGCTAAGGGCATGTGTGATAGACTTTGGTGGTAATTGGGATACACATTTGCCGTTAATCGAAATTTCTTATAATAATAGTTATCACACTAGCCTAAAATGTGTACCGTTTGAAGCTTTGTATGGGCGTAAGTGTCGATCACCACTTTGTTGGGCCAAAGTTGGTTACAACCATTTGACTGGCCCCGAAATTATTCAAGAAACTACGGACAAGATTTTTAAGATTCGAGATAGAATAAAAGCCGCACGGGACAGATAGAAAAGCTACGCCGATAATTGGAGAAAGCCCTTGGAATTTCAAATTGGTGATAGGGTGTTTTTAAAGGTTTCACCTTGAAAGGGTGTTATTCAGTTCGGAAAGAGGAGTAAACTCAATCCGAGGTATATTGGGCCGTATGAAATTTTTGATAGAATTGGTCATGTGGCGTACAAATTGAATTTGCCTCAGGAGCTCAGCGACATACATGCTACTTTTCATGTATCAAATCTCAAAAAGTGTTTAGCCGATGAGTCCTTAGTAATACCACCTTACGAAGTCCGTATAGATAAAAAGCTTCATTTTATCGAGGAACCAGTCGAGATTTTGGATCGCGAGATCAAAACGCTTAAGCATAGTCGTATCCCTATCGTGAAGGTCCGTTGGAACTCGAAGTGTGGACCTGAATTCATAAGGGAACGAGAGGACCAAATTAAGCAGAAATATCCTCATCTTTTTTTTAGAAGCGGCTAATACCGACACCAGTTGAATTTCAGGACGAAATTCATTTAATTGGGGGAGAATGTGACAAGCGCGACTTTTCAGTTCCTTACCGTTTCTCGACTTTTTATACGTTTATATTTTTAATTTTTATGGTTTATACATTTTAAGTGTTTTTAGGAATTCTAGGAACATTTCCTTAGACACACACTAAGGTCTAAACTAGAAAACCCGGTTAAGTGCAGTATACCGCGAACGCGTTAAATAAACGGTAAAATTTAGTTTCAAAAAAATAATTTTTATATTTATATTATAGTTGAGAATGATATTTTATAACATTATATGTGCTAACTTTTGTGATTCTTGATTTAAATTAATGATTACAGGTGGTTCTTTCGTTAAATACCCGGTATTTACCCGGCATAACTTTTTAAAAACTTTTTGAGTTTTTGTATTTTAAAAATTGTCAAAACTTATTATTTTGGATACTAGATTTTTATGTTTGGATAAAAATATTTATTAAAGTGTTTAGGGGTGTAATTTTTATAAAAAGTGGGTATATTTATATAAAATTTTCTTTTAAAAATTGTAAGACAACTCTCCACCTATAAATACCCACCCCTACCATTTCCTTTTCTCTTCTTCTCCCTAAAAAATTCGTGATACCCATCACCACCACATCCAAACACTCCAAAATCTTCATCCAAGCTCAAAATCATCCAATTCCAAGCTTGATTCTTGGTTCCAATGTATTAATGAGCTTGTTGTTAGTGTTTTAAAGGTATTTCATCATGTTTTATAACTTTGATTTTTCGGTTTTGAAGTTGCATGCATCATCCAAGAACACCAAGAAAAACACACATTACACACACTTACTTTGATTTTCAATTTTTGGTGATTTAAGTGTTTTAAACTCTAGTTTTGCATTTTTAACAAGGATTTGTGGATTGAATTTAGATGTAAACATCCACAATGAGTTATCTAGTGAAAATCTTGCAAAAAATTTGATGTTCAAGAGTATGAACATTTGATGTTCATCATTTGGGTTTTCTTGGATTTTTGTTAATTTTAAGTCTTTAATGATGGAATTGAACCACATTGTGATTGTAGGTTGTAAAATCAAAGAATCACAGGAGAAAGGCATCAAACTTCATCATCTAGGGCTGATTTGAAGGTAGAATTTGATCAAAATATTGTTAATTAGCTTGAATGGCCAAGAATATCCATGTTTTTGGTGGATTTTTAAAAATGGTTGATTTGGCACCCAAATTTTGTTTCAAACAGTAGTATATGTTTTAAAAGTAAGATCTGGAGATTTTGGTGATCAAACTCTTTACAGATTATTTATTAAAATTCACACAAGTTTAATACATGGAAATTGAGAAAAATACCTCTGAATTTTATAAAAATCTAGAATTTGGACAGTGTTTAGTATATTATAAATGAAGACTACTGTTTAAATTTCATGAATTTTGGAGTTGTTTAAGTAGGTGTTTGGTATTTTTAAAGTTTAAGCAAATGAATTTGGGATCATATACTTCTGGACAACATTTGGACTTGAATTTTTTAATGGAATCTTATATCGACCCAAGTCTAAGAGCATTCACAACCCGCTTGGTATAATTATGTGAGTTAGTTTTGTATATTTTAAGGAGTAGTTTAAAGTGGTTGGGAGTAGATGAGAGAGAAAATATATAAGGTTTTTGTAAATATAAGGGTAAAAGTAGTGGTTTTTAGTATAATTATAAAGATAAGTATAAGGAGAGAGAAAAGTAGAGATAAAAGTTAGAAAAAATAGTGTTTTTAGTGTAATTATAAGGATAATGATACGAAATATAAAGAATGGGCTGGGAATGCTATAATATGGATAAAATTTCGTGAAGTTTGGACAAGTCTAACTATTTTTCCCGAATTTGTTAAACTTTAATAATATTATAATCAAATAAATAATCTGAATATTGAAAAAATATGAAATTTGGTTAGAAAATTTTATTTATGTATATAATCAATTGGTATAAGTTTCAAACAGTAATTTTATTTTAAGTATGATTTTGGATTTATGCTCCATTAAAACTTTATAAAAAGTACTATTTTGGAAATTTTTATATAAAATTGTTTTTATAAATGTTTTAGGGATTTTGGACAGAAGTATGATCACTTTAAAAACATAAATTTGGACTTTCAAACTGGGTACTAATATCACACTAAAACCCTAAGTTCAGACGAATCGGATTTTCAAACCGTTAACCGGACTTTACGCGTGTAACCGCGTTCTTGATCAAACGAAACCGTGACTTGAGATTTTACAATATATTATTTTATAATTATTGATGTTCTCTTTCAAAATATAAAACTTAAAATTTTAAGGGCACGAATTTATATAAAAGCCGGTTTTACAATTTTTAACGGTTCGTATGAGCGTACATGAGTTTTGGGTATACGTTTGATTGCATAGCCGCTTTTGGATTTTGTTGACTTAGCCAAACATATTAGATTTCCTAAATGTATTTCATGTCTACTTGTTAGTACGGCTCGGTTAGGATATCATCATTTGCGGTTTCTCTGTTTTACTGTACTTTACGCGTTTCACTCTCAGGTGAGTTTCGCTGGCCCACTTTTCAATATTTACTATGTTACGGGGGAAAGCTGTTTCATACTACATGTTGTTACTTGGGATTAGGGTTACCTGGGTTTACTTATGAATGTTTGAAGTCCCCACTTTAATACAATCAATTAGCTTGGATAGCCGATGGGAATTATGTATAGTACTATATGGGTTGATACCCCCGACCAGGGTTGGTCGCGCCAACCAGACTTGTATGGTCATTTGGGTGTATAATTAACCATAGTAGGTGTTCACATTCGACACCTGGATACAGAGGCAACAACTAGTCTGACGGTTTTGCTTGTGGCTTAGGGTAATTAAATCTTAACAAGTGTACTTGATAATCTTCGGATGGTTATTATTACATTTTATAATTTACTTACTTTTTATCAAGTCGCAAAACTGCGTACTCACCAACTATATTTATAGTTGGCTCGTTTTCGAAACATGATTTTCAGGTAGACAGAATTGATGAAAACACTAGTTATGGGGACTTACTTTTGGGATTATGACTTGGCTTTTGTTTATGTATTTTGTACATGGGTTGATGTTTGTAGACAATTTGTCATGGTACTTTGGTTATTTGGTTTGTAACCTTTTACTTTTGGTAAGCATGTAGTGGTTCTTTGAAATTTGCAATGTACCCATTAGCATTCTCTTGCGCCTAAGTGTTCGATTCACAGCTCTCGTCTCACCTTCGTGTTTCTGGCGGGGTGTGACACTAGTGACCCAGGTTCAATCCCTGCTCTCCACATTAGTTTCTGCGACATACAAATGAGGCCTAGCTTAGGCTGATACACTGGGTTTACCCATGCCGATCAAGGGTTCGAGCATCGGCTCTCTCTCAAGCCCGGAAGGGGCCGTATTGGGTGGGTTTTTTCCTTGGATGATTTCCAACTCTGACGCCAAGTGGGCCCGGTTAAGACAACATATTGGCCGGAGTTGGACGAGGCTCTCCCATATGACGGGAGGGCGACGTCACAACATTCAATGTTCGCCATTCAAAAAATATATATTGTTTATATATGTATATATATATGTGTGTGTGTAACATATATAAACCTAATTTAATCACATGGCCATGACATGGTGTAATAGACATTCGACTTGTCAACTTTTTAAAGTGACATGTCTCGAAAATTTTTGAAGGTGACCTATCACGACGACATGGCGTGTCGATAAGGTGTTACCTCGTCAAATTTTGGAAAAATCTATCCCCGTGACATGTCGTTGGTATAGATCAACCTATGCTAAAGACTCTTGCCGTGTGGAAATGTGGCGTCGACGTTGGGTAATATTCTTGTAGCGTCAATAGCTTTTACATTAAAATGATTCTATTCTCTAAATTGGTTAATACAATTGGTATAAGAAAACTAGTTTCTATTTCATAGATATTTTCGAAAGAATTTTAGATCACGTTTGGTACTACAAGAATAAGTGGCAATAGCAGTGACACCAGGAACATAGCCGCTATTGCTCTTGATTTGTGTTGATTGAAATTTAATCGAACAGTTGTGGTTTTAAGGCCTCACTGCTGACATTTGATCTGGTGGGATATTTCCCTTCATCGACGACCTCACTTCTGCTCCTCCCCCCAAATTCACACAATTTTGCTCTCCCAAAATCGACAAGCTGTGCCCCTATAACACCGACACCACTTCGCCGCACCACCACATGCAACCTATTGCACCCCACTTTTCATTTTAAATCTCACTTCAAATGAGAATCAAGTACAAATGGTTCAGCCCGATCTTTCCTTTCATAACGTTCATCATTTTCTTGTATTATGGAACCGAGGTCTTCCGGTTTATAAATAAAAATGGGTTTCTTTTAGCTATTTTTCTCTTATATTTTGTTCGATATGATCATATGCTCGTTTATTCTAAAACTGAAGAAATTAAATGGAACCAATTATTGATAACAGATGATAGCGTGTGTGACATATGGATAATATATATATATATTTGTTTTAGAAATGGTTTCACGAGATCAGATTTTAAATTTATAAAATAGTAAATACTTAAATTTAAAACACACACAATAGGTAGGTGTACATATCGCAACATTATATAATCAAGGTAAGAACATAGTATTGAACCAATGGACACGGTCGAGTTTCAATACTCAACTTTTGTTATCGTTTATTCGATTTAATTAGTGAGTGAGTTTTGTATGCTTGTGAAGTAGAAAAGTAAATGCTAGTAAAGTAAATGCGAGTGTGTAACCGAAATGTAAATAACAGAACAGTAAATAGTTTGAAAGTAAATATATCGAGGATGATCTGGTCACAAAGAGTATTGCTTTGGGCTTCGAATCGCTTTGTAGATGATGTTAAGTTGAATAATCAAGTGGTATGACTAATACAAACTTGTGAACGGTACATCACTAGAGACTCATTCTCACAATATTTGGTTCACGAATTATAATCTTTAATAATAAAATGATAGGAGTGCCAGCTAGGGACATCGTTACCCTCAACTCTTCAACACTATCTCCAAGTTGGTTTAAGACATCAAACTTAAGTGTTTAGTTATTATTATTAAAAAAGTGATTGGACTTTGTTAACCGGGAGTCGATGTAACAACGGGATCATGTATTAAGACGTACCATTCCCAACATGAGTTCACCAATTCTTAGTCTCATAATAAGTTCGTATAAAGATGTACGGCCTCATTACTATTAACCAAGACTTGGCTTATCAAATTCTACTTGTATAAAGACGTACAAGTATCAAGGGAAGTTTGATTAAAATGGTTTTACAGTCTGACTCTTTAAAATCAAGAACACTCCCAAGTTATGAGACCACTAGATTAATAATAAAAAGCCTAACTAGAAGATGGTTTTAAGAGCGAATAATTAAAGATATAATCATACCACTATATTAATACGTTAAACATTAATATACACCAAACTTCATTTTCGCCCTAACAATATAAAGAGTTTAGCCACGAATGGCCATACTAACTAGTATAAGGCTGAGTTTCGTAGACTCCCCTGTTGCGGACAAAGAGGAGAAGTCTCACTACTCTCTACTCTAACTACGAAATACTCTCTATGGATAAGGTGTTGATAGTTATTGAGGTGTGTGGAATGAAGAACCCAAGTCATCTATTTATAGGCCTCAAAATGATCAATGCACGGCCATGCATTGGGTTGCACGGTCATCCAAACACCTCGGGAATCAAATAGGTACAAATGGTAGTGTACTGGGCTCCTTAGGGAGCAAGCAAGGAAGGATATGCACACCATGCAACGTGATGCAAGGCCTGCATCCCCTTGTTTCTCCCTATATTGTCTTTTTGCTGGTTGTTAACTTGTGTTGACCAATTTAGACTCTTTGGGGGTCAAAGCTTGGGAATGATCCTTTTTAAATCTTGATTTCTTGTTTTTTATTGGTTTTAGCTTTTTTTTTATCTCAAGACACCGAATAACCCGCTGTTACGAAATATTAACGTTTTAAGTATCAATTGTAAGGTTATTATTCAATTAATACTATAATATGAGGATTATTATGCATGCGAAACATATATAAATGATGGCACATCAACATACATGATTATCATATTGTTCTTGATTGCTTTTAATGTCCAATGTACCATTAAACACAACTAAAATGGAATCTGTCTAATGAAGTTTTTTATTTTGTTTTTGCATTTGTTATTGGCAGTAGATGAACATTCCCTCTATGAATAATTGAATAATATTTTGTTACAATAGGAATTAGCCGCATTTAGTTACAGATTTTGGTTTTAAAGTACTTTGTTAATTTGGGTAGTGATTATGATTGGAGCTTCAATTCGACATGCCAGTGGCTTCACAGGTCGAAAATTTTATGCCCTATAATCAACTTTTTTTACGAGGCAGATTGGAAGTATAGTAATTCTTTCCAATATTGTTGTTATATCTGAATTTGTGTATACTTTTATTAAAGATAAACCTACAAACATATTGAATATTCATATTTTGTTTATATGCAGAATTTGTGTTTTTTACCACTGAGATTGTAAGTTAAATTCTAACACGCACCAATAATAAGGTCATTTGTCTTAGACCTTTTTCATTATACTCACAGATCAGGTGTTTTTACTGATAGTTTTTAACATCAATTAAGATTAGATCATTATTCCTTTTATAAGCTCAACCCCAAATTAAATGTGTTTGGTTGTGATGACATGGGCGGAGTTAGGTCGGTTGGTGGTGCCATTAGCAGTTGGAGCCATTGTTCAACGGTGATTGTAAGCATGGGAGAAGAAGCTATATAAAGAGGTTAAGGTAGCAATAATGTAACCAGTTGACATTACCATTGTAGACACTCGCGTGTCCTTAAAAATGTGATGAGTTCAATGATTTGATTTAGTATTTTAGGTTGTTTTAAAATATGGAGAGTTCAAAGATCAGTTACTTGGAAGCCCTTGTATATCTGGATTATCTTCGATCGTGAATCCGATTCTTTCCATTTTTCTTTATCAAATTTGGTACTCTTGGTACATGTTAATAGTTTCAGTTGTGATTATTCCTTTCCTGAAAACTATGTCAATTTCATGATACAGAAAAAACAAATATGGAATCACATTCATATGCATACAAAGGTTAAAGCTAATGTTAAAATTATTACTTACACGAGGGCTTGAGATTTAATATGTACCCAATTGCATGTTATGCCTTCTATGAACTTCTCAATCCGTAGATTTTGTAAGATTAGCTTATATATTTAAACTTTCTGAGTTGTTTTATACAGACATATGATATGTTAATTTACACAGATTAGGTTGAATGATATCTTTGGACCCTTTCTTTGTTTGCTGTTCATGAACTTATTAAACATATGATGTTCAAAAAAGGTTAGAGTTTTTATATTCATCCAATTGCAAGATACATCTTTTATGAACTTCTCAATTTATAGATTTGGTAACACATATACATATATCATGTATTTCACTTTCAGTAGCACTATCATCGTAAATACCACTAATACTTCTTATTTCATTTCATTCCATGTGCAGGACAAATTGCGAAATTTGAGTGGAGGTGATTATGGGTTCAATAGCAGATGAAATGTTAGAACTCAATGGATTGAAGAGATTAATAACCTACTCTTAACTTATCCAGAACCTTCTAAAAGCTCAGTGGATAAGAGAAGAGCTCCACCGTATGCTTTAATTGTATGTGTGTGTTAGTTGCACTAGCTAGTTAATTAATATGATTACATATACTTTAGATTCTTGTACTATGATTCGTGTTGTTCTCATGTTACTATTATGAGTTTATTAATCATCGCGACATCATATTGTTTAAGTTAATTGATAACATATGTTTCTATTTTAATGCTCTTTGACTAGGTACAAGGCAATGATTTATGAGGCTCTTTTATCCATTGATGATCCCAAAAGAACTGATGCCAGATTTTGAAAAAAAAAGCACTAGTGGCGAATTTATCGCCGCTAAAGGTCTTAACCTATTAGCAACGATTTAGCATTGACGGCGACAATTTAGGTATTAGACACGAATTATTAGCAGTGACATGTTAGCGACGATATGTCACCACTAATACTCTGATTTCTTGTAGTGTTTTATAACAAAAGAAGAGACTATTTATTGATATAGGACTGGGCTTCTTATTTTTAAACCGAGTTTTTTATTAGTTTTATAATATATGCTTTCCAAATAACGTCTCTTCAATTTTAATTGAGTACCTAAAAAATGTTAAATAACCAATTTTTTTATACAGAATGTTGTAAAGAAATATGCTCCTTTTTAGTAGTGATTTGAATAGATTAGAGTCGATGCCGAAGTTTTTGGTTTTTCTTAGGTCTCAAGTACATAAGGTGACATGATTACCTCATAATCTCAAATTGCTAATGTTAATAGTTCATGCATACGATTACAATTTACAACCGAACGTAAATTATGAGATCATGTTCGAGGTTCGGTCTTAACTCTTGATTAATGTTTATAGTAACTAGATGATTAAATCTTTTATTTTATAAAAGTGATAAACTATAGTAATCCGTTCGCGTATAAAAATAAAACACTTTTAATTTTACGATTACAATACAAAAAATCAAACCTATCCAGAAAAGCAATTAAATTACAAATGCAAATACAACTGAAAAATCACAAAATACAATATCAGAATTCCGAATTTGACCGAGGATCGTGTTTGACACGGGGCCTTAAAACAAATTCCGGGTCTCTCCCCATTTTGTGTTCTTAGGGTATAACGGCATAAGCAGTATGTACTGCCAGGGGCTCTAACACCCGAATTGTACCTTAAAGAAAATGATGAAGTTGATCAAAGAATTGTTAGAATTCTTTAGAGAGAAAGAATGAGAAAACACTTGAGAGATTGTGTTGTTTGGTGTATTTTTCAACCAAGGAACACCTTGGTATTTATACTTGAAAAGGATTTAAAACTCCACATTCACCATCAACTCATGAGTTGAAACACCCCATTCATCATTAACAAAAACCTTTAGTTAAATGGATTTTGACTCATTCAAAATGGTGTTTCAACTAGCAAATTTGAATAAAAAAAATAATACAAGTATATATAATTATATTTTCACAAAATATTTTCCAACAATCCCCCACATGTGAAATCAAAATTCATTCATTTTCACATTGAGATCGATCCATACATACATGTTTCTTAGATTCAATTCAACGGTTGAGCATTGCAGGATAGGTAGGTGTTACCCTTTGAACCTTCCTTTGTGAAGCATACTTAGTCTCCTAGCGATGTCTAGACACGATGTCTTTGAACATACCCCATTTATGTAGACGACAATACACTTCACACAACAATCACCCTGGTCTGGTCAACCCCTCACTGTCGTGTCTTATTATGATCATGGAACACTAGCCTGGTTCTGTGAGAGCTCTAGGATTTTTGCCCTAAAATCCATTCGAAGCGAGGCGACCCTAATTCTCTCTCCAATAGGTGATTCCCGCGCGAATCATTAAAAGCAATAGGTTATCTTGATTTCCACAAATCATTAACCTTGTCATGCTTAGCCTCACAACATTGTCACTGCTTGTCATAGGAATGGACTAGGACGTATTTAAACACCCTTATAGTTTAGGGGGATATATTACCAAATATATTAGCTTTTATATAAATATATATATCAGCTTGCCCCCATAGTGACCACCCTTAGATATATAGATTAGTTGTCCTTTTGAACCTAGATCTTGGGATCTCCAGTCAACTAGGTTAGGTTACCTCCATATATCTTTTTACATGGGCTTTAGTCTCATTCCACAACTTGATCTCTCATCAACCCTCAGGTTGTTGGATCCATAGACATTATCTTTGACTTTTAAAGTCAACAACGATAATTTGCAATTGAGATAAGTTGTTTTAACGTATTCTTGACTCACAAGTCATTCTTGACCTTTGTCAATTCTTAAGACTATAACCCATGATCTCTACCTGGATCTAGTTATATCGTTTAGACTTTAGAATTACATGAAACACTCTTTAATGCTCAACATGTTTCTATTATGCCTTTGGTAAGCTATATCAGAAATCTACCAAGATTCTGAATGTTACCAATTGGCATCTAAGCCTAATATTCTAGATAGACTCATTATGACCTTGTGTACTCCACTTGGTCACATGTTTGCAATATTTAATTGAATTACCAAAATTCTTATTGCCAAACATTCCACATTCTTATTAAATGCAAGTTACCCCCACATTTAAGTCTTATTGGATAAACGTATCCAATCACTAAGATGAGCAATGAAAGGTTCTCTCTTTCACGAAGGGTTTGAGAAAGCATTCTCAAATACCATTTCAACACACCCTAATGGGTTGATTCTTAAATGGCTCCCTCCCCCCAAATTACTTGCACTTTGATCAAGTCTAGGAAACATATGCCTTAGTGTGACCTTCCCACACTTACTAGTGTATGAGTTCTCATGATTTGTAGAAGCATGTTTTTGTAACTATAGATAAAATTCTATGTATCGGTGTACGTGGCTAGTATGCAGGAGGATGTTCCTGAGTACTTAGCCTTCACACCAGTTTAGTCATGCATACTTGTCAAGTACGCATGACCAAACCTTGCGTACTTAGACAAGTATGCAGGTAGTGTTCCTGCCCCTATAAATAGAAGAATTGTATTCAGTTGTAGGTGAAATTTCTGGAACAAGGTTGAGAGGTGTCTGGGTCCCGCCCCTGGAACGTGAGCGTAGACGAGAGATGTGTACTTCTTCGGCATGTAATATGTAATACGGGATGACTTCTATGTTATGGATTACGTATCGTTTCATCATCTTGTGTCTTTGTTCTTGTTTCTCTATCTCGTTTCCTTCGTTCCCACACAAATCACAGAACAGATCCGTGTTATTTCCGCTGCGCGACGAGGCTCCAGGGACCTACTTGATCTAGTTAATCGTTTTTCATAAGTTATCCCCTTATGAACGAATGGTTTTGTCTATGCACAACTTCGTTCTAGTGTTTATTATGAATATTTCAAGTTAATTTAATCTTCTCAGAACATTAACAAGTACTAGTCTAGCATGCTTTATACTATAACACTCTAGCATGTGCACAGAAGATGCATCATTCTGATTCTTCACAGCCTTAAGAGATACCACATTATCTCTTACCAACATTCATCCCTTTGTTTAGACAAATTAAAGAGACTTTATTCATCCTCTCAACACGAGGAAAGTCTCAAAAGTTAAAGTATGTTACTCAAACATACTTAACTTCCTCAGTCAAATTAGGATATGTGCCTTTGTTCTCCAAAAGTTTCACCATTTACTCATAAGAACTTTAAACATAAGTCTTAAAATGAGTTAGTTTGGTGAACACATTCAATACCATGAATGTTACCAGTATAAAATCACTAAAGTTTGAAATATAGTCAAGTAGAATGACACTCAAACAAGACAATCACATTTGCCTAAAGTGATGTATACATTTCCATTGTTGTTTCCTTGAAGCCATGTATTGGGATACTCTACCAAAATAAAGGATAAATCCTCCACATAGTTCAAACAACATTGATAGTGGTAGACGCAACTACAAATCCATCGTTATTGTAAGTATCCTATAATAAATCTCACACGATTTATTAAAGTCATTTACAATAATAACATATATTTCTTTCATATGTTATAATTTACAAATGTGAATCTTCACAATGTTGATACTCTCAACATATCTTATATCCATGTTAATACACTCATCACATGGTGTGTGATATCTCATCCTTGACATTTAGTCATGGTGACAACTCACAAATTGCCTTTGTGCAAATATCTTATTGCACTATCCGTTATACTATAAACATTTGATTAATTTCTATGTATGGGTTATCCGAAGATATTGAACCCAAACAATATTTGAAAGCAAATCAATAAAATGATATAGTTCAACGTGTAATTGGATGATTTGTAGACATCAAAGCTGTTAGTGTTCTTATCTTGAACGCTACCATTATCCAATATGTTAATAATATCTCTAGACTCATCTGAGAGACCGAATCAACACAACTCCCCCACAATGCTTCAATAGCATTCAATGAGAAAGGTTTTCTGAGGATTAAAATCTCAAACTCATTTCATAGTGAGATTGAGTATCCAATACTAGTAGGCTTACTAGAAGATATTATACCCGTTTGAGATGTTTGGGAACATATAAAGTAACTCTCAAAACTATGGTACTAAATGTAGATAACCTTAGTTCTACATATCCCTGTTGACGTCCAACGACCATCAATAAGTTTCATGCTTCTCTCAGCAATGAGATAGTTCTTAATGTTGAATCATTTGTCATAACATGAACATATGCTTCAAACAGTAAGAAATATCCATGAACACCAAATGTCCGCGTGATTTCGTACAACTTCGAAATCGTTCTCACGATGTCTTTAATTGATACAGTTAGGCTCCCCCGCACAGGAACTCCATGCAATCACAACATCACTCGTTTAAGGTTCCCCCTCAGTGGTTCTCCCACCTTGAAAAGTTGTTACTCTATTTAATAACAAGATGTTTATAGAGAAAACTACATGCATGTAGTTACATTTGAACAATTAATTTGTTCACAACAACACCAAGTTGTTTAAAATCGCTTTTACGTCACTAGGTTTAAAAAAATATTATGTAACACGCTCGTTATCATATTCCAGCCACTTCTAACTCGCTCGTTAGAATATTAACCGATTTGAAAAAAACCATTTTTAAAGACCTTTTGGTTGATACATTAACCCGCTTCTAACACGCTCGTAAAAAAATTAAACGTTTAGAGATTAGCTAAGTTTTGGTGAGATGGAAACATAAGAAGGGGGCGGAAATGACTTGGGAAACCGAGGAAGAAATGCTCAAATATTATCCGAACCTTTTAAGTCGGGTTTCAGAGACGAAACGCATATAAGGGGAGGTGATTTGTAACGAACCAAAATCCGGGTTTCGTTTTCAAATAAATAAAATATTTCAATAAATATTATGGTGAAAAAAATATTTTAGAAATAAGTTGAAACAAGTGTGTTTCAAGTTAGTAATGGGGTTTTACTAGTTTTATCTAGTTTTGGAATGAAATGGGTGAACTGAAAGTTGAGGGGCCAAAAGTGTAAATGGCAAAAATCTGCCATTTTGATTTGGAGAAGTCAAAATTAGCCTCATTTGAGGTGTGGGTCGTTCAAGAGCAAGGAGAAAAAGGATAAATTGGATTTTAGAGCTAAGTCTTGCATTTGAAGCTTGGATTTTGAAGGTTTTGGCTCACACAACACCTTCATAACTTCAAGTAAGTGATTATCTTCCTTTGATTTCACTTTTGAATGTGTTAGTGGGTGGGTTTTGTAGAAATTTAAAAATTATGTATGCATGTGGTTAATTGGTGTTAGATAGTGGATAATCTAGCTAAACTAAAGGTAAAGAGTGGTGATTAACATCCTAAGACCCTTTGATTTTGATTATGAGAAGTTAGGGTTCATATGGAGAAAATTGGGGGTGTTTGTATCATGATGCTAGAATGTTGAATTAGTGTGATTAAGTGTTTATGTGGTATTAGACACTTGAATAAAGACCAAATTGACCTAATGAAAGTTATTGAATGAAAAATTAGTGTCAAGGATGAGTTTGTATTGAAAAAGGATGTTTGGTTATGGGAATAACCCAAACGGGTCAGTTTGGGTTGGAATTGGAAATTGGGTTGTGGACTTAATTGTATTGTGATTTTGATGTATGTTAGATTACTAAACTAGGTGTATATGTTTAGATAATCAAATTGTGAATCGAGAAGCCGGTGCGAGATCTTCTAACCCAAAAGGTAAGTGCCTTTGCACTTACTTAGTAATGTTGATAAATGGGTGGTATATGTGATATGTGTGCATACTATGTGTTGAAATGAATGTGTAAGATTATGCATGAACTAGTATGTGAAAATGTATGAATGTAGTTATAGTGATAAAACTATAATGGATATGTGCAAATGAATGATTATGGTTATAGTGGTAATACCATAATGGTTATGTAGAAAAGAATGAATGTAGTTATAGTTGAATGCTATAATGGATATGTGCATGAATGAATGTAGTTATAGTGTAATACTATAATGGATATGTGTGAATGAGGTTATGATCTAAGAATCATAATGGATATGGGGTTATGATCTATGAATCCTAATGGATATGAGGTTATGATCTATGAATCATAATGTATATGAGGTTATGATCTATGAATCATAATGGATATGAGGTTATGGTTAAATTACCATAATGGATATGAGGTTATGATCTAAGTATCATAATGGATATGAGGTTATGGCCTAAATGCCATAACGGATATGGAGAGTTGTATTATGAATGAAAAATGAAAAGAATGAAACTTGTAGTGGAAATGCAAGTGTTAAGAACCTCATTTGATTAATTGGGTGCAAAAGGGTCAAATGGGTGAATGGGTGAAAACAAGTAGTAATTACTTGTTTGTCATGTTTATTTTCATTACTAACGGTGATATGTTCATGTGGTTATGTAGGAAAAGCTCCGATGTAAGTCAAGGTCAAGTCTAAGGCGTTGGAGGGTTCTCGTATGCATATTTGGTGTTTTTGGGATTTGAAGGAAAATTCGTTAAATGTGGTGTAAATTGACATTTGAATTGTTGTTTTGGTGTCCATATTTAGTGTTTTGAATGTTTTGAACAAAAACCAAGTGTTTGGTAATTTTTTATGTCAAGTGGAATGGAAAAATTGGATGGAAAATGACTAAGTATGGAACTGGGCAAACTGAGTAAACTTTCTATTTACTCAGGTCTCTCACGGTACGCGAGAACCAGGGTGGTTTCTTTCGCTGTACGCGAGAGATCTGGTTCTCGGTCAGGCATGTTTGGAGCTCCCTAGCGGTACGCGAAGGGAGCGGTACCACGAGGGTTTAAAAAAATATCTTGGGATAAATGCTTCCGCGCGTTTAAATGTTTTATTAATTGGTTTTCCTATTAAGGGTGTTACAAAAACCATTTCTAAGGCCTTTGATTTATAAAATAAACAGTTTCTAACACGCTCGTTAGAAAATAAAACGCTTAAACAAATTGTTTCCATACATTGGTTAATACAAAATAACGGTTTCTAATATGATCATCAGAAAATTAATGTTTAGACATAAACGTTTTGATAACTTTTGTTTATACATAATAAACCGTTTCTAACACGCTCATTAGAAAAAGTAAATATTTAGACAAATGTTTTAAAGCTTTGATTTATAAAATAATTTGAATTTAACACGCATGTTATAACCGTTGACATTTACATAAAACGTTTATTTATTTTTAAAAAATTAACCCGTTTCCATCTCGCACGTTAGAATGTTAGACGTTTACAAAATATTTTAACTGATGTGGGTTAATAAAATACACCACTTCTAACATGTTCATCAGAAAGTAAAAGTGTATATGCCTTTATTATTTTATAATATTTTCTAAACGCAAACGAACATTAGAAACTACATGTTCCAAAACATTTGAAACAAATATTATTTATCCAAATAATAGTTTCTAACACGCTCGTTAGAAAGAAAAGATAAAACGTTGACAAACGTTTTATTTTATGGGTTTTACAAAAACCACTTTTTCTAACACGCTCATTAGAAAAAAAAATGATAAAACGTTGACAAACGTTTTATTTTATGGGTTTTACAAAAATTAATTTTTCTAACACGCTCATTAGAAAAATTCAAATACTTCAAATTGCATTTTGAAACACTTATATTTTTATATATGATTTGATTTAACGAAACATGACCAAAACCCACGAACTCGAAAGTGTTGAACCAAAACATTCGTTTTCGGATTCTATAGTGTTCTCCAATAATTAATCCAACTCGTTTGTATTACATACATGAATTCCCAAATTTTATTTGAAAAATTATAAAAAAAATTTGTCAAGTAGAAATCTATTTATAACCATATCAAAAATCCAAGATACTTATAATAAGGTTTAGATTGTCCTCAATTCTAGAAAATAACCAACCGTGGGTTTTCTAAGTCCAACTTTGAAGGGACCAATGGCGAGTTTTTCAGAAATGAGGTGCAAAAAAATATATATATATATTTCAATGAATTGTACCCGAAACTCCATTTCAATCAAAGTTCTCCTTTGAATAGAAACGAAGAAAAAAATGTTTTTAAAACACAAATCGCATGGAAACAAAACTAGTTTTAGTCACACGATATGGTTTTGAATACACAAACGGTGTTTTAAAAATTTGTTTTAAGATTGTAGGAATCCATTTGCGTATAAAAATAAAACACTTTTAATATTACTATTACAATACAAAGAATCAAACCTATCTAGGAAAGCAATTAAATTACAAATGTGAATACAACTGAAAAATCACAAAATACAAGAACAGAATTCCGAATTTGACCGAGAATCGTGTTTGACACGGGACCCTTAAAACAAATTCCGGGTCTCTTCACATTTTTTTCCCAGGGTACAACGACTTAAGCAATATGTACTCTCGGGGAGGGATTTAGCACCTGAATTGTACCTTAAAGAAAATAATGAAGTTGATCAAAGAATTGTTGGAATTCTTTAGAGATAAAGAAGGAGAAACACTTGAGAGATTGTGTTGTTTGGTGCATTTTTCAACCAAGGATAACCTTGGTATTTATACTTGAAACGGAGTTAAAACTCCACATTCACCATCAACTCATGAGTTGAAACACCCCATTAATCATTAACCAAAAGCTTTAAGTATTTGAATAAAACTTCAAAGACATGTTAAATGGATTTTGACTCATTCAAAATGATGTTTCAACTAGCAAACTTGAATAAAAAAATAATACAAGTTTATATAATTTTAATATCACAAAATATTTTCCAACACGAACAACTTTCTTTCTTATGATTTGATACTTTAATTTTATAAAATTAAATGAAAAGATCCTTATTTATATAATTAAATTAAATTAACATTCAAATAGAAAAATTTCTTTCCTTCTCCATTTTCTCTGTTCTTTGACTTTGCTTATAAAATTTAGAACAAATTACAAATTATATCCTTTACATATTATTTATATTTCAGTATTGATCGTGTTGTCAAGTTCAATTAAAAACAATTATAAAATTAATTCCTAGCTACCTTAAACTATAGTATAGCGAAGTACGGTGCCGTATCCATAAGAAATTGGTGGACAATATTGTTTAAGAAAACTTTTCGGATTCAGATTAAAAAACAATTAACTTCAAAACATTGAAAACAATTAAGAGAAAACGGATCGCTTCCGGGTTCAGATTGCAAGTTTGGTGATTACTGATTTGTTCTTATTGAAAGTTACATAGACATAGCTCGTTTCATTAGATTTGACAAATAATTGATAATCAAGATAGTGCATTGCGCAACGATTATAAAACCGAATACTTGACACAGATTTAAAACTCAATAATCAATTAATAATTTAGAACATCATATCTAGACAGTCAATGATTCAAGATAGAAAATCGAAAATTGATGAATAGATTAAATCTAAAACAAACCAAATTGTTTAATCAAACACAACAAACCTTAGCATTCAAACAATCTAATGATTACAAAAACACTAAACCAAAACTAAGTATGTTTCAGATTACCCCTTACAAATCAGATCCTACACCCGAAAACAACCACAACCAAATTAGCCGCTCATTGACATCATCGTTGATTCTTCAATAGTTGCTGTAACTCGATCTAGCATCAAAAACATAAAAAGATTGAAACTTTATCCTTGAAAATCGCCTATAGGAAGCTATGGAATGAATGTATGCTAATTAATTCGACAATGGATCCCCCTTGGCTTATATTTGGAATTAGGTTTAAAAGAGTCGTAATCCCATTTCTCGTGTACCGCGAAAAACCCTAGCCAAGCCTTCACGTATCGCGAATGCCAAAATAGTCGCGTGGCCTTTTCAATCTCCTCGCGTGTCGTGAAACATATCTTCATGTTCTTCTCTAAAATTTAGATGTATTTCCGGAAGACCTTCACAATACGTGTTAGCGAACTTATATGTTCGCTTATTTTATTTAGGCCAAACTTGTTAAGTTTGCCGGGTAGTTTTGTTAGTTCTTTTCATTATATATAAATAATCTCTTTGTAATCTTTATTTGGTAATCAATCAAAGTCATTTATTTTTAGCCCAATCACTTTCTCATTTTCTTTCTCTCGTTTATCATTCTCACTTGTTTTTAACGTTCACTCTCGATTTCATAACATGGTATTAGAGCATACATGCTCGATTATGTGATTCTCTTCTCTTTTCTGTTCTTATTCCGCACTCGTTGTTCGTTTTTCATTCATTTTTCTCGCTATTTGCGTCCGTTGGGTTTCGATTGATGTTTTGATCCGTTCATAACATGCCTTTTATGTTTCCAATCATTCATACGGTTGGATTTCGTCATATTCATTTCCGATTTCGAGTTATGATGATTTTTGGATCATTTTCATGTTTTTATGTTCACGTAGGCGAACTTGTCCAATTCTGTTACAGGTGAACTTATTAAGTTTGCTTGTCTCTTGTTACTTCTGGTGTTGATTGTTTCAGCTTTCTCCTTCAGGCGAACTTCTTAAGTTCGCTTCCTTGCTTCTCTTAGCGAACTTGTTAAGTTCGCTTACCTTAGTTTTGTTTTGTTTATTTCTATTGTGATGCCTAATACTTCTAATCCCCCTATCGTTGTGGCTGTGGATTCTTCTAGTCCTCTATTCATACACTTATCTGATCATCCGGGTCTCTTACTAGTTTCAAAATCGACCGCTCTACTTTTGGATCATGGAAAAGTGCCATGTCCATTGCGTAATTTGCAAAGAACAATATTGGTTTCATTGATGATACTGTTGTCAGACCTCTTTCCCCTCCTAATATGGAGTTATGACAGAGATGCAATGATATGGTCATTTCTTAGATTCTGAACACTTTGTCTCGTGACATTAGAGAGAGTGTTTTGTATGTTGACACTGCTTATTAACTTTTGGACGAGTTAACTGACTGGTATGGGTAGAGTAATGAAGCAAAGTATCATCAGTTACATAAGTTTCTTTATAATATTTCTGAAGGGAATGATGACGCTGCTACTTATTTTACCAAAATCAAGTCGGTTTGGGAAGAGCGTAATGGCATCGAGCCTGTGCCTCCTTGCCCCTATGGTAATTCCAGACTTGTGGCTAAACGCGAAGCAGATCAACGCTTGATGCAATTTCCGATGGGTCTTAATTCCTGCTATGGCATGATTCTCGTGAATATTATCATGATGAAGCCTCTTTCCTCCATCAATCAGGCTTATGCTTTTCTTATTCAAGATTAGAAACAAAAGGAGCTTCATTCATATGCAAACTTTATTCCTTATTAATGCTTCTATGAATGTTTTTGTGTAGGTGCCAAAAAGTTCTGGTGCTCGAGGGTTCTGTTTGTTCTCATTGAAGAAGTCGGGTCATAATGCCAGTAAAAAAATCAATTTTACTAAACCCAGAGCTGCTGTAAATGTTGTTTCTGATGCTGGTGTTACTGTTCCTGCTTCTAGTGCACCTTCTGGTCTCTCTTCCGAACAGTACAATAATCTGTTGCAACTTCTTCAACAAAATTCTAGTATTCAGAGTGGTCTTCCGATTGTTCAAACACTCATCTTTCTGATGTTCAATTGCTTAATTCGCCTTTTTATGTTCTTCTTCAAAATGGGCATGTCTTAACTGTTACGTAAGTCGGAACAGTTAATCTCACCACTACTTTTTCTATCTCTAATGTCTTATTTGTGCCTCGGTTCAAGCACAATATGTTATTTGTTCCCAAACTTTGTAGAGATACAAAGGGTCTTGTTAGTTTTCTGAAATTTGTTGTTTCTTGCAGGCCCCTATACTGAGTAGTCCGTTGATTCTAGGAGATCTTCTCAATGGACTTTATCTTTTAAATCCTAATAAACTTTTCTCAATTACATTTGATTCTTTTTCTCACTGTTTTCTAAGACAATGGGATATTCTGTTGTTCATGTGGCTGTCTATGTAGATGACATTCTCCTTACTGGTAATAATGAATAGGAGACGTCGGCTTTGAAGGATTTCCTTACTGGTAATTAACTGTTACGCAAGTCGGAACATTTAATCTCACCACTACTTTTTCTATCTCTAATGTCTTATTTGTGCCTTGGTTCACGTACAATATGTTATTTGTTCCCAAACTTTGTAGAGATACAAAAGGTCTTGTTAGTTTTCTGAAACTTGTTTCTTCAAGCCCCTTCATTGAGTAGTCTGTTGATTCTAGGAGATCTTCTCAATGGACTTTATCTTTTACATCCTAATAAACTTTTCTCAATTACATTTAATTCTTTTTCTCACTGTTTTCTAAGACAATGGGATATTCTGTTGTTCATGTGGCTGTCTATGTAAATGACATTCTCCTTACCGGTAATAATGAATTGGAGATGTCGGCTTTGAAGGATTTCTTATATTCCACATTTCAAAACAAAGATCTTGGTAGTCTTAACTATTTTTAGGCATTGAGGTTTTCAAATCTCCTTCTGGTCTTATTATGACTCAACGAAAGTTTGCGAAGTATTTGCGGACTGAGTTTACTACAGACGATGTTTCTTCTGTTACGTCTCATTTTCCTTTGCATTTACAGCTCAAGCTCAATGAAGTTCAAGTTCTCGATGATCCTTTGGCCTATCGTCATCTTGTTGGTAAACTCAACTATCTCACTCATACTCGGTAACTTTTGTGGTTCAGTTTCTCAGCCAGATTATGATTGATCAGCGTGTCCCTCATTAGGATACTGCATGGCATAATCTTCGTTATGTCAAAGACACTAATTCTCAAGGGTTGTTCTTAATGATGATCCTAATATGTCTTTATCTGCTTATTATGATTCTGATTGTGCGGCTTGCCCTAATACTCGACGTTCTGTCAGTGTCTCTTTCATTTCTCTTGGGGGCAGTCCTACTTCTTGGAAATCCAAGAAGCAAGCCACTGTTTCTTTTAGTTCTGATAAGGCTGAATATCGGTCTCTTCGTCGGGTCACACGGGAACTTACTTGGTTGACTCAGTTCTTTGTGGATTTTCAACTTCCAACCTCACTCCTGTTCCTTTCAAGTGTGACAGTTAGGCGGCCATCCACATTGCTAAGAATTCTGTTTTTAATGAGCGGATTAAGCATATTGAGTTGGATTGTTATTTTGTTCTTGAGAAGTTTCAAGCCGGTTTGATTCCTCTTCGTCACACGCGGACTTTTAATCAACTTGCCGATTTGTTCACTAAGAGTCTGACTGATCAACCACATTCAGATATCTTTTCCATATTGGGGTTGTATACGCCTCCAACTTGAGGGGAGTGTTAGCGAACTTTGTAACGAACCAAAAATCCGGGTTTCGTCTTCAAATAATTAAATATTTATATTTAAGATTATGGTGGAATTAATATTTTATAAATAAGTTGAAACAAGTGGGTTTCAAGTTTGTAATGGGATTATGTTAGTTTTAACTAACTATAGAATGAAATGGGTAAAATGGAAGTTAAGGGACTGAAATGGTAAATATGGCAAATCTGCCATATTTGACCATATGAAAGTCAAAATTCAGCATTTGGTCTTGTTGGGGTCGTTCATATCAAGAGAGAAAAAGAGAAATCAAGTTTGAAGCTCAAATCATGCAATTGAGGCTTGTTTTGTGAAGGTTTTGGCTCACACAACACCTTCATAACATCAAGTAAGTGATTCTCTTCCTCTTGATTCCACCATGTATGTGTTCTTGGTGGGTTTTAGGTGAAACCCGAAATTTTGTATGCATGTGATGAAATGGTGTTAGATTATTGATAATCTAGCTAAACTAAAGTTAAAGAATGATGGTTAACATCCTAGAACCCTTTAATTTTGATTATGAGAAGTTAGGGTTCATATGGTGAAAATTGGGGGTGTTTGGATCATAATGCTAGAATGTTGAATTATTGATGATTAGGTGTTTTTTTTTTATGATGTTAGACACATAAACAAACCCCAAATTAACTTAAAGAACTAATTTGATGAAAAATTAGTGTCAAGGTATTGGAAGGAGAATTCAAGAGGTTGAGTTCTTGGTTTAAAGGGGGTGTTTGGATGTGGGAATAACTCAAACGGGTCATTTTGGGTGGAAATGGGAAATTGGGTTGTGAACTCAGTTTTAAAGTGATTTTTATGTATGTTTAGATTACTGAACTAGGTGTATATGTTTAGGTAATCAAATTGCTAAACTAGAAGGAGGTGCGGGATCTTCAAATCCGCAAGGTAAGTGCCTTTGCACTTACTTAGTAATGTGATATGTGATGTATGTGTTATGTCGTGCATAGTATGAATGATACATGAAATGAATTGATTATGCATAAGTGTATGTATGAATGTGAATATGGTTATAATACTATATCTAATATGTGGAGGTTATGATCAAAGAATCATAATGGAAAAGGGGAGGTTATGGTCAGAGAACCATAATGGAAATGTGGTAAGATCTTGGTTTATGTACCAAGATGAAGAATGGAAAGAAAGTTATGACCTTTGTGTCATAAATGAAATGATAATGTAAAGAGTAAATAAAACTTGTAGGTGAAATACAAGTGGTATGTAATCAAACATCAATTTGAATGTTAACGGGTCAAAAGGGTTAAATGGGTGAAAATAACCGTAGTCGCTAATTCGATAAGATGATATGCACTATTAAATGTTGTGAAGATGTTATGTTAAGTAAATAATGGAACTCGCAAGGTGTAATGCAAGTGTTTGCACCCAAATGCATCTTTGGGCGCAAACGGGTCAAAATGGGTGAATGGGTGAAATAAGTAGAAATTACTTATTGTTATGATATATATCTCAATACTAATGGTGATATGTTTATGTGGTTGTAGGAAAAGCTCCGAAGTAGTCCAAGTCAAGTCCAAGGTGATCGCGGGTTCTCGTATATGTTTTAGGTGCATATTTTTGAAGTAAATTGACTTTCCCGTAAAGGATGTATATTTTGAATCTAGGAATCGTGTTTTTGGTGTTAAATTGGTGGTATAAGTGTGTGTTCAAATGCCCAAGTGTTTGGGATTTTATGTTTAGATGTATTGGTGAAAAAGGTTGGAAAAATGGTTAAGTGTGAAAACTGCTGAAAACTGGAAACTTTCTGAGTTTTTGACTCCCTCGCGATACGCGAGGGAGGAAGCTTGTTTTCTCGCGGTACGCGAGAGGGTAAAAAAAAAAAATTTCCTGGGTTAAGACTTCCGCGCGTTAAAGTTTTGTTTTTTTAAAAGTGGTGTGTTTCAAACTTATATGTTCGCTTATTTTATTCAGGGCGAACTTAGTTTGTTAATTCTTTTCCTTGTATATAAATAGTCTCTTTGTAATATTCATTTAGTAACCAATCAAAGTCATTCATATTTACCCCAGTTATTTTCTCTCATTTATCATTCTCGCTTGTTTTTAGCGTTCACTCCCCATATCATAACAATACGAACCCATGATCTGATTGCAACTCTATAACCCCAATCTATTAATCAATTCACACTTTTGTACTAACTTTGATTTACGCGTATTCAATTATCACGCCAGATTCACCTGGGACTCATGCAAGTTGGATTTTTCTTTACATGCTTATATATTTTTCATATTCGGCAATGGTTGTCGTGTCTTGCCTGCATTCATTCCCAATTGGCCCTTATTACTTGTCTATTTTTATTTCTCAAGTTGATTTAAAAGAAAAATATATTAACTTATTAATATATATATATATATATATATATATATATATATATTCGTATATGAGTTCCTATGGGCATGACTTTCCATTCTGACACAGTGAGAAGATTTGGTTCTTTCTATTTGGTCCACATATATATGGAATAAAATTTTGGTGACAAGTAGTCCTACACATCCCAAATGGACCATCCTATTCTATTTTTAGAAGTGATATGAAGACTATAATTAATTATACTTATTTTGTATAATATGTTTAGATACTTTGAGAGGAAGACTTGTGAAAATAAACAGTTTGTAAACATTTTGTTTTTAAGTATCAAACATAATATTGAAAACTAATAAGATGCTAGAAGAACGAAATACGAGTTAAATTGATAAAGTCAATAGTGAAATTAACTCGTGAAGTTTTTATTCGGTAATAACTTAGTAAGGTCGAGATGTGAAAGTTGGTCTACTGATGAAACTAATAAAAGACATTAATAAAGGACCGGGATTGGCATTTGTAGTTTCTACCAAAACGTGTTTACCACCGTTGTTGTAACAATAAAAGATTTTTAGTGAGTTTTAGAGTTTTTGTTGTTTGCTTTCTAGATGTAATGTGCTGTATGGTATGGTACTAATATAATTTTTCAGTTCCCGACCGGTTTTTGTAGCTTGGGGTCTCTCTGAAAACGACATTTCTATCCTTTAAGATGCACTGTGCTATACGATATGACTTACCTACCAATAGTTTTGTTACCGGTGGGATTGAGTATGATTGTTGTTGTTTTTGTGAGTCATATCGATTGTATTTTTCTCTCATTTTCTATTTTCTCAATTCAATAAAGTCGTAATCCTTTCGTGATTCAGTTTTCATTCAATTGTTTGATCTATCCTTGTTCTATGGTGTTGTAAGTGTGTTTATTCCCCATTACACCTTCACCAACACCAAACATGATATAATTAAGGCATGGTGAGACCTAAAAGGACCCTATACCACACCACACAATCCGATATTCGAGTTACCACTGTATCCTTTGGTGAGAAGCCATCAGGTTACTAACCGGCCCTCCTTACTAAGCAGTGACGATTTCGGTGCAACTTAATATAACTAATAATAATCTTGACATACAACTTAATATAACTAATAATAATCTTGACATACAACTTAATATAACTAATAATAATCTTGACATACAGTATGATGCAGGAGTATATACGTTTGAAATTTTAGAGTTTATTTCATTTATCTTTTCTTTATTTGGTATTTTAATTTCCTATTTTATATTTATTTGGTTTCCTATAAGAATTCTCTTTCTTAGTTATAAATTAGGATCTAGGGTTATTGTTTTGAATTAGTTTTTTGAGTTTGAATAGAAAAAGAACTTTGTTCTTAAACCTTTTGGTTCATTTTGAGACGTGCAACTATCGATTGCTTATTTGAGTCATTTGATTGCTTCCGTAACTGTATCAAAGTATATAAATAGTTTTTTTTTTGGGTCCTTGATCATCTCCAAGACCATAAAATTTATGTTATTGCATTTATAATTATAAAGTGGGTAGTATGGGAGTCAGAAGGCTTCAGACTAGCAAAATTGCCATCCTTGTAAAGGGAGGGTGAAGCTTAAGTATGGAATTAGCTATGTTCAGAAGCGAGTAATATGTGGGGCATAAGTGCTTTGAGCTGCCATGATCTTGACAAGCACATGAACTAAAACTAGTCCTTTTTATAAGATGAAATTTTTGTTAATCTTAAAGAGCTTGGAACGGATTATCACACCATGTTTGGGGTCAAATAACTAGTTTCATATCCAAACACACGATATAAACAAGGCCGGCCCTTGGGTGGGCCGAGCCGGGCTGCTGGCCAGGGCCCGTTTTTTTGGGGCCTAAAATTTTTAGGGGGCCTATATATATATATATATATATATATATATATATATATATATATATATATAGGCCCCCTAAAAATTTTAGGCCCCAAAAAAACGGGCCCTGGCCATTTTTGTAAAATTTTAAATACCGGTCATTTTTGTATCGTTGGGCCCTCTTTAAACGCACGGGGTCCTTTTTTGTAAAAACTTAAAAATATATTGGACCATTTTTATAATGGTTGGACATTTTTAATCTTTATAATGGTATTGATTGGGCCCTTTTTAAACTTAATACCCAATATCAAATCATAGGGATTTAAAAAAAATAAAGGACGAATTGCTGCAGCCGTGATCGCGATCTGCTTCCGGTTAGTGAATTGGCGATGATAGCTATCGAGAACGAACTTTTAGAGAGCATAAACTATATTTTTTCACGAATCATCGATTAGCTGGCAAGAATGCTAGTAGAGTTTCGCGAATTATCGGTTAGCTATTTCGGTATGTAATATAACATACTATATTTTTCTATGTTTATTGCTATAACTTTAATCGTATTTTAAAAAAAATAGTTTATATATTTTGTTCGTATGGCCTTTTTTCTGGCTCGGCCAAGGCACTTAATTCCACAGGACCGAATCTCGATATAAATACCGTATATTGTATGATTATTTTAAAACGCATATCCAAGAACCCTATGTGAGTAAGGCTATGGCTGTAGTCCTAATATCCTTATGAACATGATGATAACAATTAACATAATGTCACACCCCCAAAATCCAGGATCGTCGTCATTAGTTACATTGAATGACTCTATATGAGTTTTAAAAACACCATTAAATATTGAAGTAAATGCGGAAGCGTAAACGTTAATAATAAATTCAAAGTAATTGCACGCAAAAAAGCGCCAAGTAATGTAATTAATGTGTAACTAATCATTGTTCACTTAATGATAAAACCAATGTGACTCCATGATGCATCCTAGACCTGATGTGTACCATAGTAACCTGAGAAAACATGCTTAAAGTGTCAACACAAGGTTGGTGAGTTCACAGGTTTGTAAGAAAATAAAATATTTGAGTGTTTGCAAGATCCACATATATAAGTCACACCTATAGCAAGACAAAGTACAAGTTACTCTAAGCGTTCGCAACCGAAGCTGACTGTTTGTGTTTGAATGCCTTCCACCATTGCTAACATCAACAATGGCAAATGTTTAGGACAATCTTACACCCGTTCGACCTTCAGTCGAGTTAGCGCGACTAATGCGGGTGGGGCTTGTCAGAACACAGTAGTACTACTCAAAATTACCTCGCTATGTTCCAATACTAACGGTTCAAGAATGTAAGGACTTAGTATGTTATGTTTGCTCTTAAGTAAACAAGTGGTAATGAAATATTATATGATCCGTGTTTGTTTGTGTGCATGTTTCTCCCCCAATAGGAAAACAAGTAAAAAGGGGTCGTGAAACTCACCTGAAAGAGCGTGCTAGATAAAATAGCGAAAAGCCCAGTTGTAACTATAAATGCAACCTACCAAATATAGGTTCAAAAGAGTGTGTTCGTGTTGGTTCCTAGAAACCCAGTACTCCAAACAATTAACATTGTTCAAGTGTTTGTAAAATGTTTGTTGTGTTGACTCTGTTTGACCCTACGACCCGTTGGTGACCCAAGTAATATTTTTTATTGTTTAGTTGTATTCATACTACCATGCTAGAAAAGCAAGTTACATTACTTTCTACATATAGTAATCATACAAGTTTGAGTGCAAATAAAGTTTCTATTTATGGCAGGTAGTTAGCACGTTTCAGTTTTCATCAAGAATTGTTTCTAACATGCTTATATAATCTATATAACATGTAATCATTCAACATATATCAACATACATCAACATACATGCTTAGTTTCTAGCTTGGCACGTCACATAAAGATAAAGTTACTAACTTTGGAAAGTTGTCCTATAACGCATGAGTCCTACCATTTGCTGTGACATCCGGCAATTTCAGGTTAACTCCGTTAACACAAACATCGTTAGTTCAAACATTATTCATTGCAAACTCAGTTACCTCAGTTAGTCACACGTACATTGCATTTGATTAAGTTAATTAATTGTGACAGTTATTGCACAAACACTCACGTAACGGTAATTCGGAGACTTACCGAATCGCACGAGTCGATCCCCAAAAGTTGGTGATAATTAAAATTAATATTTCAAACAATAAATAATTTATAATTAATAAAAATTATGTGCTTTTACGTGTTATGTGATTTTACGCGTAAACTGTAGACTTTCGTGAAATCGCGTACGTTTACGCGGAACGTTGTGACTTTTATTGCTCTAGTGATTTTTATAAATAAGTTTTATAAAAATATTTATTAGAAACTATTTTAATTAGTTACATTTAATTAAATGTGTTTTAAATTAATTTACTCAGTCCATGAGCCACATAAATCAATTTTTAAGTCCATGAAGGGGCCCATGGAGTGAGTATATAAGGATTTTATAAAAACCCTAATCCCATAACTCCAAAATTTCGAAAATAATCAGCCCCCACTCTCTCCTTTGAGCCGAGATCTTCAAGCAACCCAAACACACATCGATCGAGCTTCAATCGCGAAACCGGAAGTGAATACGTGCTAGTCTAGGCATTCCTAACATTCATACATAAGTTATTTTATTAAAATCTGTCATTATTTCATTATTATTATTGAGATCGAAACCCTAGTTCATCCAAACTTGATATTTTCGAAATATATTAATGAATTGGTTAATTGATTTGTAGTATTGTATCATATTAGTGATTTTATGAAAATATGTGAAACCCTAGTTGTCATACGAGGTGTAAATTGAATTTTGTTGATTATGTGACATATAGGAATCGCATGCTAGACGTGAATTATAATTTATATAGTTATAATTATATTAGTTGAAAGATTTGGGATTGATTAGACGTGTTAATTGTGTAAACAAAGCGTGTAATGGATGACTTACTAAAAGAGAAAACTTTGTTGAAAGGTGATTTTTGAATGTGAAGGTTTCTAGGTGTGTATGATGCTATTATTTGACTCTAGTATGTTAGTATGGTTGTATTAATGATTGCTAAAGGATTATAGAATGCAAATAGCTTAAATAGATCATAGGTTACTAAAAGTCCAAACTTTGTGATTTGGAACTTGAGGTCTAAACTTAATGTTGTGTGTTATGGTAATCTATTATGTATTAGCATGTGTAGATAGACATGGAATGATGATACGAACGTGTTATAGATAATGTGATTCATTTGAAAGCAAGCATGAGTTTATATTATTTTTAAAAATAATAAATTAATATAACGTGTATTGTTGACGTAGTTGTCATGCTAAGTTAGTTATGACTTAAGTAGCATGAAACGTGAATTACTTGTGTGCTAAACGTGTTTTTATACAAGTCAAACATTTAATCACTAAACGGGTCACAAACGGGTCGTCGGGTCAAACTTGGTCAAACTTAGTCAAACTTGGTCAAACTTAGTCAAACTTGGTCAAACTTAGTCAAACTTGGTCAAACTTAGTCAAACCTTTTCTAAACACTTAAACAATAGTATTGTTTTAATACTAAGGGTTCGTATCAACTTGCACAAACACACACTTATAAACCGGCGTTTATAGGTGGTAGTTAGTCATCAAGCATTTTGAGTTCGCTTTCTTTTGCACGTACTCTAAGGTGAGTTTCACGGCCCCTTTTCTTATGATTTAAACTTGGGGGAGAAAACATGGGTACGAACATTTAGATCTTACATTTCAATTATATCACTTGTTGAACTAAGCGCAAACATATCATGCAAGTCCTTACTTATCGAACCATTTAATATATGGGATAGCGAGGTAATATTGAGTAGTACTACTGGGCATTGACAAGCCCCACCCGCGTTAGTCGCGTTAACACGACAGGTAGTCGAACGAGTGTAACATTGACCTAAACATTTACCATTGATCATGATAGTCATGGTAGGAGGCAGTTCAAACATAAACAGTCAGCTTCGGTGTCGAAATGCTTTAGTAACATGTAACTAGGTTAGCTACCTATGATATAAATTGTAAATGGTTTTATCTAGTAAACTTTACAAACATTGAAACCTGTGAACTCACCAACCTAGTGTTGACACGTTTTAGCATGTTTTCTCAAGTCATTAAGTTACAAGCACAAGCTAAGGCATGCATGCATTCGAAGTCCATCATTTTTCAAACTCAAGAACTATTTATTTTATTTATTGTTGAATTGTTTATTTTTTTGGCGCGACTGTTTTGGCGCATGCTTTTCATCTAACTTTTCGCTTCCGCAAGTCTTACATTAAATAAGTGTTTTCATTACTAGTGTTGCATCGTGACTATGAGCAATACTAGTGGTTTTCTTAAACTCATATAGAGTCGTTCAAAGTAACTAATGACTGAGATCCTGGTATGTCACGCTCCTAACGGTAAAACTTCGTTAGTGGATTTTGGGGGGTGTGACAGATTGGTATCAAAGACATTGGTTATAGAGAACTAGGAAATGCATACTAGACTATAACCACGCACATGCATTAGTTACACAGCACTTACACTCATACATGGCACTCACTCATCCCGTTATAGGAAATGTCGACCCCGCCTAATTCACCCGCATCCCCAGTCGTTCAGGAGCACGATGTTCCTACCGTACCTTTGCCAGAGCCAAGGAGACGTCGACTCAACCCGATCAATACCACTGTAGGGTATGATGAGCCTATTCATGTGCGTGTTAGAGGTAACACGCAAGACTGAGACTTGTATCCCGATAGGATCAGGAACTGGTTCCACGAGGAGGAAGTCCCACCTCCACTCACTGCTGACATTGCTTCTTCTTCATCATCTTCTGTGCGAGCTTTGCCACCATTACAGTACCCCTTTGAGCAGGTGTTTGCTGCATTTGTAGCTAGGATGGACCGGGAGATCCGGAACATAAGAGATGCAGCAGGGGAGATTTCGGGTATATTAGAGCAATAGTGATGAATCCAAAAATTGACAAACTAACTCCAGATTTGGCACTCACTGATAAGGTCCATGAGAATTTGGTGAATGGATGTGTGGATATAGAAGACCGGCTGAACATTGCAGAGTGGAACCTAGATATACTCCACACCAGGATTGAGCAAGTGGAGGCTCGACTTGCAGCTGCTGAAGTAGTAGGAGTTGCACCAGATGATGCACCCGTAGGAGATCCGGCCGAGGACGAGGATGCAGCATCTGATGTTACATCAGCACTGCATTTGATATCTTATCTTCATTACTCATTTACTTTTTTTCTTTTGAACCTAGATGGGCAGGGTTGTTCCCATCCAGGAGATGTTTCTGGATTTTGGTTAAGATTATGTTGCGGGAGAAGTATTGTCCCCGCGATGAAGTGCAGAAACTTGAGGGCGAGTTCTGGAACCTCAAGATAGAGGGATCTGAAATTGAAGCCTACACTACTCTTTCGCATGAACTGGCGAACTTGTGTCCGCAAATGGTAACACCTCCCTATAAGAGGATCGAGAAATTTATTGATGGGTTGGTTCCGCAAATTCAGAGCATGGTGACATCTTCTAATCCCACTACAATCCAGCAAGCAATCAGGTTGGCTCACAGGCTAACCGATCAGGCAGTCGCTCAGGGCACTCTACCCCCTAGAGGTACGTTATCAAAGACAACTGACAACAAGCGGAAGTTTGGCAGTTCATTCCCCAAAACCTTCCAGTCAAACCCACCTTCTCAGCAACAACAACAGCAACATCGTAAGCTTGAACCTTCAAAGAACAACAATCAGTCTAACTCTTCTCAGCAAAATCAGGGTTCTTATATTGGCAAGTAACCGAAGTGCAACAAATGTAACTTCCACCATCATGGAGCATGTGACAGGTACCGTTGCCACCGGTGTGGAAAGATGGGTCATTTGGCCAAAGACTGAAGAGTAGATCTGCAGAACAAACAGACACCACCTGGAGACGCACCCAAAGGCTTTTTTGAGTGTGGTAAAGAAGCGCATTTCAAGAAAAATTGCCCGAAGTTGAGGAGAAATGGAAACGGGAATGGAAATGGCAACAATCATCAGGGCGGTAATGGAAATGGTAATAACCACCGAGGTGGAAATGGTAATAACAACGAAAATGGTGCAAAGGGCCGAGCATTTGTGATTGGATCGGGAGAAGCCTGGAATGATCGGAACGTGGTCAACGGTATGTTTCTCTTAAACGGTCATTTTGCTTCTGTACTTTTTTATACTGGTGCCGATAGAAGTTTTATATCTAGAGAACTTAGTAGTCAGTTACAAATAAACCCATCTTTATTAGAACACCATTATACCGTAGAGATAGCAGACAGTAAAGTAATCGAGGCAACCCACATTCTCAAGGGATGTAAGTTAGAACTATCTGATCACAAACTCAACATCGATCTCATGCCAGTTACACTTGGCAGTTTTGACATAATTGTAGGCATGGATTGGTTGTCTAAAAACCAAGCTGAGATCATCTGTAGTGAGAAGATCGTTCGTATACCCCTTCCTAATGGAGAGATCCTATCCGTTCAGGGCGAAAGAAGTGGTGCGGTCATGGGCATCATATCTTTCATGAAGGCTCAGAAGTGTCTGCGTAAGGGTCATACCGCAACTCTAGCCCTTGTTGCTGACAATTCCACCGAGGAGAAAAAGTTAGAAGATATCCCTATCGTTCGCGAATTCCCGGAAGTATTCCCTGAAGACCTACCTGGTCTTCCACCCCATCGTTAGGTCGAATTTCAGATTGACCTAACACCCGGAGCAGCGCCTATTGCTTGAGCACCTTATAGACTGGCACCAAACGAGTTGCAAGAGCTATCTACACAACTGCAAGAGTTGTTGGATAAAGGTTTCATCCGACCTAGCTCATCACCATGGGGAGCTCCAGTCCTATTTGTCAAAAAGAAAGATGAAACTTTCCGCATGTACATTGATTATCGAGAGTTAAACAAGGTAACAGTCAAGAACCGCTTCCCACTACCCCGCATCGACGATTTATTCGACCAACTTCAAGGGTCAAGTTTCTACTCAAAAATTGACTTAAGATCTGGATATCATCAGCTGAGAGTTCGAGATGAAGATATATCCAACACTGCATTCAGAACCCGGTACGGCCATTTCAAATTTTTGGTCATGCTATTTGGATTAACCGACGCACCCGCGGTGTTCATGGACCTCATGAACCGTGTGTGTAAACCTTACCTGGACCAGTTCGTCATTGTTTTCATTGACGATATCCTCATATACTCTAAGAGTCGGGAAGAGCATGAGGAGCATCTACGTTTGATCCTTGAGCTACTGAAACAGGAGCAGTTGTACGCTAAGTTTTCCAAATGCGATTTTTGGATTCGCGAGGTTCAATTTCTAGGACATGTGATCAATGAGAAAGGAATACATGTCGATCCAGCCAAAGTGGAAGCTATCAAGAATTGGGCAGCACCAACAACTCCAACCGAAGTTCGACAATTTCTAGGATTGGCCGGATACTACCGTCGCTTTATCGAGGGATTCTCAAAGATTGCCCAACCTGTCACCTCCTTAACCCAAAAAGATAAACCCTATAATTGGAGTGAGACTCAAGAATCAGCATTCCAGCTACTGAAGCAGAAACTATGTAGCTCACCCATCCTATCTCTACCAGAGGGAACGGATGACTTCGTGGTGTATTGCGATGCCTCCATCCAAGGTCTCGGTTGTGTATTGATGCAACGCGACAAGGTTATCGCATACGCTTCTCGACAGTTAAAAATCCACTAAAAGAACTACACGACTCACGATTTGGAGTTAGGAGCCGTGGTGTTTGCACTCAAGTACGGGGAGACATTACTTGTACGGTACCAAGTGCACCATCTACACCGATCACAAGAGTCTTCAACATATTTTTGAGCAGAAAGAGTTGAACATGCGTCAACGTCGTTAGATCGAGTTACTAAACGATTATGATTGTGCAATCAAGTACCATCCGGGCAAAGCTAATGTGGTGGCCGATGCCCTAAGTAGAAAAGAAACCAAACCCCGACGAGTTAGAGCATTACAACTCACTATTCATACAGGATTACCCGAACAAATCCGCAATGCCCAACTCGAAGCCTTAAAAGAGTAGAACTTATCATTGGAATCCACTCGGGGTATGGAGAAACAACTTGAGGTTAAAGCAGATGGTATTCGTTATTTCGCGGAACGAATATGGATACCAGTATATGGAAACCTAAGAGATCTAGTCATGGATGAAGCTCACAAATCCCGATACTCTATCCATCCGGGATTCGACAAGATGTATTACAATCTCAAAGTTTTGTATTGGTGGCCGAACATGATAGCCGACATAGCCACCTACGTGAGCAAGTGTCGGACTTGTTCCAAGGTCAAGGTGGAGTACCAAAAGCCATCCGGATTACTTCAACAACCGGAAATACCAATGTGGAAATGGGAGCAGATTTCCATGGATTTCATAACCAAATTACCCCGAACCCCTACGGGCTGTGACACAATCTGGGTGATAGTGGATCGCCTAACCAAATTTGCTCATTTCCTTGCTATCAAAGAGACCGATAAAATGGAAAGGTTAACTCGTCTCTACATTAAGGAAGTAGTATCCCGTCATGGAGTGCCAATCTCCATCATTTCCGATAGAGATGCCCGATTCACCTCACGTTTCTGGCAATCGTTACAGAAAGCTCTAGGCACGCGCCTGGATATGAGCACAGCGTATCATCCTCAAACAGATGGCCAGAGTGAGCGTACCATACAAACCCTAGAAGACATGCAACGAGCTTGTGTGATCGATTTCGGAAACAGTTGGGAGACTCACTTGCCTTTAGTGGAATTCTCCTACAATAACAGCTATCATACTAGCATCAAAGCAGCACCGTTCGAGGCTTTGTACGGGAGAAAGTGTCGATCACCACTTTGTGGGCTAAAGTTGGAGATAGCTAACTTACGGGTCCTGAACTTGTGCATGAAACCTCAGAGAAAATCGTGAAAATCCAAAACCGTATGGCGGCAGCTCGTGACCGTCAAAAGAGTTATGCAGACAAGCGCAGAAAACCGCTAGAATTCCAAGTTGGCGACAAAGTATTATTAAAGGTCTCACCGTGGAAAGGTGTGATTCGTTTTGGAAAATGAGGAAAGTTAAACCCGCGTTATATTGGACCATTCGAGATAGTGAAAAGGATCGGTCCAGTAGCATACCAACTTAACCTACCTGATACACTCAATGGAGTGCACAATGTCTTTCATGTCTCAAACCTAAAGAAGTGCCTATCAGGTGAGACGCTTGTAGTTCCACTCGAGGAGTTGGAAATTGATGAACATCTACGTTTCATTGAGGAGCCAGTTGAAATCATGGACCGAGAGGTCAAGACTCTCAAGCGCAGTAAGAAACCTATTGTCAGAGTTCGCTGGAATTCAAAGCGTGGACCGGAGTTCACGTGGGAACGAGAGGATCAAATGATGAAAAAGTATCCTCACCTTTTCAAACAGTCAACGGCAAACACGGAAGGTACTTACTAAATTTCGAGATGAAATTTATTTCAACAAGGGGATGATGTGACAAACCTAAACTTTTTGTTTCAGACGTGACCGACTTCATTTAATTTTCGGGACGAAAATTCTTTCAACAAGGGGATGATGTGACATCCGGCAATTTCAGGTTAACTCCGTTAACACAAACATCGTTAGTTCAAACATTATTCATTGCAAACTCAGTTACCTCAGTTAGTCACACGTGCATTGCATTTGATTAAGTTAATTAATTGTGTCAGTTATTGCACAAACACTCACGTAACGGTAATTCGGAGAATTACCTAATCGCACGAGTCGATCCCCGAACGTTGGTGATAATTAAAAATAATATTTCGGACAATAAATAATTTATAATTAATATAAATTATGTTTTTTTACGTGTTATGTGATTTTATTCATAAACTGCAGACTTTCATGAAATCGTGTACGTTTACGCGGAACATTGTGACTTTTATTGCTTTAGTGATTTTTATAAATAAGTTTTATAAAAATATTTATTAGAAACTATTTTAATTAGTTACATTTAATTAAATGTGTTTTAAATTCATTAATTAGTCCATGAGCCACATAAATCAGTTTTTAAGTCCATAAAGGGGCCCATGGAGTGAGTACATAATGATTTTATAAAAACCCTAATCCCATAACTACAAAATTTCGAAAATAATCAGCCCCCACTCTCTTCTTTGAGCCGAGATCTTCAAGCAACCCAAACACACATCGTTCGAGCTTCAATAGCAACCGGAAGTGAATACGTGCTAGTCTAGGCATTCCTAACATTCCTACGTAAGTTATTTTATTAAAATCCGTCATTATTTCATTATTATTTTTGAGATCGAAACCCTAGTTCATCCAAACTTGATATTTTCAAAATATATTAATGAATTGGTTAATTGATTTGTAGTATTGTATTGTATTAGTGATTTTATGAAAATATGTGAAACCCTAGTTGTCATACGAGGTGTAAATTGAATTTTGTTGATTATGTGACATATAGGAATCGCATGCTAGACGTGAATTATGATTTATATAGTTATAATTATATTAGTTGAAAGATTTGGGATTGATTAGACGTGTTAATTGTGTAAACAAAGCGTGTAATGGATGACTTACTAAAAGAGAAAACTTTGTTGAAAGGTGATTTTTGAATGTGAAGGTTTCTAGGTGTGTATGATGCTATTATTTGACTCTAGTATGTTAGTATGGTTGTATTAATGATTGCTAAAGGATTATAGAATGCAAATAGCTTAAATAGATCATAGGTTACTAAAAGTCAAAACTTTGTGATTTGGAACTTGAGGTCTAAACTTAATGTTGTGTGTTATGGTAATCTATTTTGTATTAGCATGTGTAGATAGACATGGAATGATGATACAAACGTGTTATAGATAATGTGATTCATTTGAAAGCAAGCATGAGTTTATATTATTTTTAAAAATAATAAATTAATGTAACGTGTATTATTGACGTAGTTGCCATGCTAAGTTAGTTATGACTTAAGTAGCATGAAACGTTAATTACTTGTGTGCTAAACGTGTTTTTATACAAGTCAAACATTTAATCACTAAACGAGTCACCAACGGGTCGTCGGGTCAAACTTGGTCAAACTTAGTCAAACTTGGTCAAACTTAGTCAAACCTTTTCTAAACACTTAAACAATAGTATTGTTTGGATACTAAGGGTTCGTATCAACTTGCACAAACACACACTTATAAACCGGCGTTTATAGGTGACAGTTAGTCGTCAAGCATTCTGAGTTCGCTTTCTTTCGCACGCACTCTAAGGTGAGTTTCACGGCCCATTTTCTTATGATTTAAACTTGGGAGAGAAAACATGGGTACGAACATTTAGATCTTACACTTCAATTATATCACTTGTTGTACTAAGCGCAAACATATCATGCAAGTCCTTACTTATCGAACCGTTTAATATATGGGATAACGAGGTAATCTTGAGTAGTACTACTGGGCATTGACAAGCCCCACCCGCGTTAGTCGCGCTAACACGACAGGTAGTCGAACGGGTGTAACATTGACCTAAACATTTACCATTGATCATGATAGTCATGGTAGGAGGCAGTTCAAACATAAACAGTCAGCTTCGGTGTCGAAACGCTTTAGTAACATGTAACTAGGTTAGCTACCTATGACATAAATTGTAAATGGTTTTATCTAGTAAACTTTACAAACATTGAAACCTGTGAACTCACCAACCTAGTGTTGACACGTTTTAGCATGTTTTCTCAGGTCATTAAGGTACAAGCACAAGCTAAGGCATGCATGCATTCGAAGTCCATCATTTTTCAAACTCAAGAACTATTTATTTTATTTATTGCTGAATTGTTTATTTTTTTGGCGCGACTGTTTTGGGGCATGCTTTTCATCTAACTTTTTGCTTCCGCAAGTCTTACATTAAATCAGTGTTTTCATTACTAGTGTTGCATCGTGACTATGAGTAATACTAGTGGTTTTCTTAAACTCATATAGAGTCGTTCAAAGTAACTAATGACTGAGATCCTGGTATGTCACTCTCCTAACAGTAAAACTCCGTTAGTGGATTTTGTGGGTGTGACATTTGCCATGTCAAATAACCTTAGGTAATCACCATAAGCATCATACTATCTTTACTAGCATGCAAGCCTATTGCTCAATATTGACACATTCGGTTCCATAAAGTTTCCATATTTGGAAAGTGTACTAAGATGTACGTTTTCTAGGTTTCGTTATGTTACAACATGTCATTCAACTCTAATAAACGTGCAAATAGCATTACATCTCATTACGCACATCAAGATCACATATTGTTCATGTTCATATCATAACACGTTCACATTAGACAACCTATGTCTAAACATGCAGCTTTTTGTGTAAGTGGTATCTAACTATGTTTATTCATCATAACAACATACTAGTGTCATTTAAAATCAACATACAACTCAATAGCATATAAACCAATTTATAAAATCCATAAAGTTTCTATTTTTAATAATGTTCGGTTTATCATGCGGGTTTTTGCCAAGTTACAATTCTAATAGCTTTCATATGCATAACTATCATTCAAATCAATTTACTATGTTCTAGCATCACAATCAAAATCAAGTTTTCAATAAAGTTTCTACTAATAGTAACTTCTGATTTCTAGCTCGATTTTCATGATTTCAACGAATCAAATACCTTACTAGGTAATAACTAGTGATACCACATCAATACATGAACATATAACAAACGTTTAACGATCGTGTCTTGTTTATCAAAATTATTGTTTGGACGGACTCGGGTCTTTAATAAACAGTATAAACTCAGAAAAATCGCAACAATGGATAGAAAGATTACTTGTATGCGTTGTCATGTGTTAGAATCCTTCACCGAATGAGAATACCAATCTTGTTTCGTTCATAACTCGACCATCCGAACTACATTTCGCGTGATCCACATATCCACGTGTTCGTCTCGTCACACTCGACCTTAGAATATTATCGGTGTCGGCAGCTCCGCCACCGATGCTGCCAGAATGCAGATTTGTCTTTCAGGACCTTCGGTTTTGCGCATCAAATACTCGAGTAGCTCGAAACCAACCCAAATGAACTCCGTTTTAAGTGTATAATATGTCCACGCGTTCGTATCGCCAAACCCTTTCAAACCCACCGGTCGCAGCCGCCGGAATCCGCCACAGACGTAGCTGGAAAACGAAACAGTGGCCGGATTTTACCGCATCCGGTGTCTATCTTCGTGTCGCTCGAAACCATACCAAACGGACTCCGTTTTGGACGAATAATATGTCCATGCGACCGTCTCGCCAAACCCTTTTAGAATCTTTGATCGCCTCCTCCGGAATCCTTCGCTACAGTTTCCAGAGAAATGAAACAGTGGCTAGATTTGCGAGGCTCGTAACCTTATTAAGCGAACTCGGATTTGAGCCCATAATATATCCACGCGACCGTGTCGCCGCGCTCTACCACCCTGTATGATCGCCCCCACCGGCCACCGCGGGAGCTGTTGCCGGAGACGTGAACAGTGGCCGAAAAATCAAAGAGAGGGGAGGGAGAGGGATTGCGACGACTAATGGGGTGGAATGGAAGTTAGGGTTTTCAAGTTTGTGTTTTAAATGGTAGCCATGGGTTGTAGGATGCCCCATTGATGAGCCATGGGTCGTTTTAATGAAAGTTTGGGTTTTAACAATAATTACCCGAAACTTTAATTTTTATAAAAGTTTCACTTTTATATTTATTTGTCTCATAATTAACATCCGTTAATTATATGTGGTTTTCACGAAAGTTCGTTAATTTATCAAATAAATCACATAACACATACGTAATTCATATAATATATAAATATGGATTATTTATGTTAGTTTTACTGTTCGAGATTATTATTTTGTTTGTTCACTAACGTTCGGGTCTAGACTCGTGTGTTTCGATAATTCTCCGAATTGTCTCTACGTGAATGTTCGTGTAATAACTGACACACATAATTAACCTTAACTACGTGTAATGCATGAATGTACGTTCTAGATAACAGATTTTGACGGAATTAACATAGTCTGTGTTAACGGGTTTAACCTGAAAATACGGGGTACCATGACTTTTATTCACAACGATCATAACCAATGACTTTGACATTGGATTTTATAAGCCTAATTTGAGTTATACATACATACCCCTTAAGTTATATAAATTACATAAATGACTCTAATCATAACTTTAAACTAATTACATGAATGACCCAATAAGTTTTTACCCACATGGATTAATTAATTATAAATCAATATTTTCACCTAATTTCTTAATCCATGTTTTCAACATTTTGACATCTTCATTCAATTTTATCAGGTGCATGTTGTAGAAGATCCATAACTTTGAACTTTGGTTTTTATGCCCATCTCTTGCTTGATGTCTTGATCCATATCTTCATCAATTGTTACTCGGACTTTGTGTTGATACTGAACAAACTATTTCGTGTCTTCACACCTTCCTTGAAATTCATTATCTTTAACATGTACACCGTCCTTTTAAATTTTAACCGAAGGAGGTTGATCATGAACCGTACGGCCTCAAACCCGATAGATCTCATTTGTTGGATTTACTCAATCATAAACAGTTCTTAAACTTTAAATGCATTCATACCAACGGAAATTAATGTCATTACATCACATAAATGTCATGTCATTACATCACATAAATGTCATCCAATCAAAACATTTAAACACACGGGATGTCAAGGATCTTCGGTGCCGGGTAACTCTTCTCTGCTAGCCAAGCAATCCAAAAGCTACTGATATATCTACACTTAACTTGGTTTGGGTACTAAAAGTCAGCTAACGCTGATTGAGTTCTAGCTTTACATCATACATTTAAAAAAAAGTAGATAGATGTACACATACATACTTCAATGCTGGTAAAGGCAAACCTTTCTTTGTTCATTACTTTAAAGTCATACATCATATGTCTAATTTGTATATAACGTAATGCCATGACAGACATACTCTCACATGATATACCCATGAAATGCACATAACAAATATCACCATTGCCACATAACAACAACTCCCATAAGAACCCTTCCCTTCGCCGGTATAGACAATGTATTGACTCCAAAAATTATGTTAAAGAAGTTGGTAAGTGCTATAGTCTTGAAGTTGGAGATCACTGTTTCCATCCCCTTCCCATACCCATTTTTTTTCCTTTTGACTTTTATTATATTAAATTACTTTTTAAAAATTCTTAAACCACGACGTTTGGGACATAATAATGTATTCTATAAATGTTTCAATCCCCATAACCAATCCGTCGTAATTTCATACGTTTCTTTTACTCGCACCGCCCACCGTAACGTGCGGGTACCGAGAAGAATGAGACCGAGACCGACACCGATTGAAAAACATTAATACCGTTATTTATGTTTCGATCTCCACAGCCAAGCCGTCGTAACTTCATACATTTCTTTTATGTATTTAACCACAAATCTTTTTTCTTTACTTAGCCATGTTAATGACACCGCCTCAACCATTTAAGGTCCGTCTTTCACCGCAAATCGCGGTGTAAAATTTCTAGTTTAAACTTAAAACCCAATATTAAAAGTCTTTTTAAAAAAAAAAAGGCGAATTGCTGTTGTGTTTATTGCTATAAAATTAATCATCGTTTAAAAAAATTAGTTTATATATTTTGTTCGTATGAGCCTTTTTTCCCGTCTCGGCCGAGGCACTTAAATCCTCAGGACCGGCCCTGATCAGCTGCTACATCCAAGGGTTACCTTCCAGGTCCGCACCTTTGTGAAGGAAAACATCCCGAGGACCTTCGAAATCGGTAGTGGAACTGAGCGGACCGGTATATGATAACTTGTCTCTAGATGATGTTGTTATCAAGGAACCAAAGAAGAAGCAAATGTTGCCTGTAAATGGACCTGTGGGAAATTGTATGGGTATCGGGACAAGAAGGCGAAGTGCAGTTTTATGACTCCTTTTGACAAGTGGTTTCATCGTTTATCACAAAGAAATGATTGTGGGTTCAACCAGTTTTCAATAGATGAAGTTGTAAGTGAAAAAAACGAATGGAGTGAACTCAAATGGAAAAGGTGCAATGTTTTTTTTTCTATTAAATTGACTTGCTTAGAATTCAGTTTTTGTCAACGTCAAATATCTTCAGTGTTGCTTGGTTTGGTCTTGATTGGCAATTGTTAAGAGTTGAGTCAAAGTAAAACAATGGGTTTAAGAAAGTCAAGGGGTAAGTTTGTCAATACTAATAGTTGAGGGGGACAGCTGTAGTTCTAGTTTGTTAATTTCTTGACTAGCTGCTCTAATAGTTAGTTAGAAAGGAGATGGAATAGTTCGTTTGATTGTGCATTCGATTTTCATTCTTGTAAACTTCCTTTTGATTGAAAACTACCAAAAAACTTAAAAATATGCGAAAGCAGATTTTGTGAAAATTTTGTTGGAATTGACCGTTAGCGACAAGTTTCCGACAAAAAGTGTTGAAAAAAAACGTCGTAGGAAAAAAATTTCAGGCGAATTAGCGGAAAAAAAAACATTTCGACGGTAATTTCCGACAATATTCTGACGATTATATTAAATAAATAAGTTAACTTATTCAATAAAATAATTTAAACGAATTAAAAAATCTACCTTTGTTAGAAACTTGTCAGAAATAATTATTTATTCTGATGATTTTCTGACAAATCTAAAAAAACTTATTTTTAATATTAAATAAATAAGTTAACTTATTTAATAAATATTAAACGAATTAAAAAATATATAAAATATTTTTGTGGGAAACTTGTCGGTAAATTGTTGGAGGTAGCTTATTGTTGGCGACAGAACAATGATAAACATATTTTTGTCACGATTTTGTCAGAAAATTGTAAGAAGTTTTATGTTTAGTGTTTTTTATTTTGACTTGTCAGAAAGTTGTCAATAAGTTGTAGGAAATATTTTTGTTCATAACTTGTCGAAAATTTTCGTAGAAAATAAACAAGTTTCGTTGTTCATTAATTTCAATTTAAGAGCAATGTTGGTCATTAGTGTTATTATTTCTCATAGATACCCTAAAGTTCATTTTCAATGGTTGTTTCGTTGTACTAAAAGATTTGAAATATTTCTTTCCTATCAAAAAATTTCCTCAAAAGAAAAAAAATGGAACAAACAGATGATCTTTTATGTATTGGAACGTCCTTTGTAGAACCAAATAATTTCTCTAACTTCTTAGAGATATTTTATTCTCCTCATTACTTTGTGATGAGTACAAATCATCTGCTGTTACGTAACTTACTCTATTTCATAATCTTACAGGGCTCGTATCCATACAGATATACCCTTTAATCTTAATCTTCATCGTTGCTATCACTCCAGTTCTTGATTGCTTTCAGAACAGCACTTTTCACAACCTGAGTATCTATCTCATCAGCATCTGTCTCATTCTGCAATAACTTTTCATTTATTTATAATAGTGTTTAAATAGATCAAGATAGAGGTGTCCATTTTGTAAGGGAACAAAATTTTAGCACACAGAAAATGTACATAATAAAGACCAAAAGAAAAATAAAAGTTTTTTTTAAGTAGGTCCATTTTGAAGTATGCGTCACAACCGGGGTCATTTGCTATTGAATATTTCTATCTTACCTGTAGCTGTCTCAGAAAAATAAAGTCGCCAATGCTATTGGCGATGGCATGGGAAGTCGCTGACACACGTATAGGTGGTGGTGGAGGGAAGAAATCACCAATACAAATAATGAGTGATCCCCTTGTGATACCAGATCAAGAACAACCGCGTTCTTATGCATGGCTTCAAACAAGCCTTACTTTTATATAGAGTTCAAAATAAAAGGAGTAACAAAATTAAAAAAGAACATATCCTATGTGGTGTTCTCTCCGTTAGATTACCAGAGTTGATTTTTACAACAGTAGATCTTATTTTGTGGTCAACGAAATAGTTTTGGTTGTCGATAATTCACCTCTTGTTGAAGAAACTAACTTGATATTAGAGGTTATGTAAGATCCTTTGCTATTTGAATATAGAAAAGTGGGTGGACACAAGCTAACGATATACATCAAAGCATGATATATCTTACTTCGCCTATGGCTTCGAGATGGAACTTATTGGAACAAGACATGTTCGTGTCACGCACATCAAGTCCAAGCTCTTCAAATGTTTCGAGTATGGCGACAAGTAGACCAGGGCAATCCTCTTCAGAGATGACAGTAATTCGAAAACCCTTATCTATAGTTTCTACAGTGGCTTTCTGATATTTCATATGAACAAATTAAAAATAGTACAAATATTAAAACGAATAAGAACTCTAATATTAAGTTTGGGAGATGAAACTACAAGTTACCACAGGTAATGAAATATCTTGGCTCGAACTCGTGATATCGTCTTGTAGCTTTTCCACTTTCTCTTTGAGTTCTTCGATATACTTTGCGGCCTCTACAACAATTGATGTTTTATTTACCTGAAAGTTTAATCGTTATATCAGCATAAATGTTTTTAAAACCCATCCATTAGTTCTTATTTGAGATTGAATTATGGGGGAGTTTACAGCTTCGGATTGAGAAACTGAACCAAGTTCTTTGATCTTCTGATATAAAGCTGCTCTCCGTTTCTCCTTGGACCCCATGATTGATTAATCTCGAAGAGCTACAAGGCTTTCAATTAGGGTGTTTGAAGAGAATGTTAGTGATATATACATCAAGAGAGGGAGTTGCTAACTCAGAAGCAATTGTTGCCTTGTCTCTAGAAGAGTAGGGATGAAGCTTTCACCTTCATCTAAGATTAGGACATAAACATTACAATATATGCTTGTACTATTACAAACCCACGGTGAGGTTCAACTGCAAATCAATATTTATGTGATAATAATGATAACAACTATCAAACATAGTGTAACGTATATGTAACAATTATCATTATGTTAATGTTACATATATGTAAACACTACGTGTCACGTATATATAACATTATTTGGTACGTATACGTAAGAGTATCATTTCCGAATTTACGTTTAATATATATATTCAAGATACTTAAATATTATTTTAACAATTAAAAGAAAAAATAATTTATAAGCTACATGATTTTTTTATAATGATTAGCACGGTTATCAAATAAAAAATTAGTTAGTATTTAAGCATTACCCATCCTTATGTGATTCATTAATTGTGATTGTGAGCCCAAGTGGATGAGACAAAAATAACCACACTTGGAGCACATTTTGAAATTTAATTTTATCCAAGTTCACGTGCACTCTAGTATCCAATAGCATAGTGATTATACATTACTAAAGAAATAAAGAAAGGAGTATCAACCACGGATAATTTCGTGAATAAAACTCCGTCGGAGAAATAGGCCTGTGTAATTTAATTTACGATACCTTGAAATTACCGACGCGCATTTTTTTACCGAGGGACGTCTTTACCAATGGATAGCCATGATTTATGTTATATACTCTCTGACGGAAACAGTTACCGTCGGATTGTTGTAAGAATATTTACTCAGAGATCAACAAGGTATGTATCTACCGAAGGATTGCCGCGAATTAAGTAATGTACTTACTGGAAGTTTCCATAAATAAGTTTTATTAACTTTGAAAAAAAGATTTAGTATAATTAAATTTCATGTATAATAAAAAAAATTATAAATTCTCGATATTCAAATTTACAAATGTATATACAATAAATAAAACCATTTTGAACCGAATAGAATTTTAAATAAATAAAATGTAATACAATATATTAATAGGGGAGATTCCATATAAAACCACTTACTTAGGCGAAAAACATTAAAAAATTAATTTTAACCAATAATATAATAATATATATTTTTTTTATAAGAGTATAAATGTAATACTACACATTTTTAACAAAAAATCATTTAAATTTTGGCTTACGTATACGTAACTCATAGTGTTATATATTGTTTGAGTGGTTTTATCAGTTTTCGCTAACTATGTGGTTTTCTCGTAATCACTCCCCGATATTAATATACAAAACCCTATCGGGTTAAGTTAGGGGAGGGGTGTCCATCAGGATAATTGTGGTTCACTTTATGCCTTTTCCTATCATATACTATATAATAAATAAAGATTTTTCATGTAATTTGTTCCTTTCATATTCATTCTCATTATTTTTTTCACGCATCTCTCTTATTAAATACATCTTTATCTTTTAATAATAATATAATTTTAAAAAAATACTAGTTATATAAATAAAAACATTTAATTTAATTTATCACTTATTATAACAAATTTTGAAATCTAATTACATAACTTTTAATGAAAGTCAAATTATATCAAATATTACTTAACGTATTTTTGAAAACTAATTATATATTAAACTAGGTTGGAAACCCCGTTTATTACACATGTTGAATAAATGCAATGTTATATACTTAATAATAAATATTTACACATTGCATAGTTTTTTAATACAAATTTTTGAAACGTCATATAGTTACTTTTTAAAAATAATTTATAAAAAGAATGAAATAAATGTTCAATTTTCTAACAAAATTTTACGAACAAACCTATATTTTTTAAATAAAAAAAGTTTATAAAAATAATTATAGAAATTATTATTATTTAATAGGAGAGAGAGACGAAAAACAAAAAAAATTTAAAAAATAATAAAAAAAAGCTTGTGCAATTAATAGGAGAGAGTCTAGAAGATTTGTTTCAACAAAACCTTTATTTATTATAAAGTATAGATTTTACATATTTTGAATTTTTTTTTATCCTTACTATATGTAATATATTTTTACATTTCTAAAAATATATAAATAAAAATTTAAGAATTTTATATATGATATTTTTCACCCCGTATATAATACACGGGGTTATAAACTAGTATATTAATATACAAAATCCTATCGGGGTTAAGTTGTGGGGGGTGCCGATCTGGATAGTTGTGGTCCTTTGCATGCCTTTTCCGATCATCCTCAATCCTCTCTCATCTCCGTACCTTTTCCGCTCCTCCTCCATTTCCCTCCGCACTTGGTGAAGTTGTTTTTTAAACTTACCACCTACAAACATTAAACATGTGTTTAGTAATGTGTTGACGATATAATAACTAAATTACCTAAAAAAAAATTTGGTGGTAACGGATGCAGGATGTAAGATCTCCCGTTACTAGAAGAACCGGCAAACCTGTCATGGTGTAAATGTGATTGGTATAACTCCCGAAGCCGAACATGCACCCCTTCGTCCATCCTCTAGAACCTACCTAGACACATATAAGTCAACAACGGGTAGGGAAGAGAGATCCATGCTTGCGCATTCATCTTTCAAGTCGTGTGAGAAGATATCTTAATGCGGATCGCTAAAAGCAAAGGATGCCTGGGAGGCGTTGAAGGTGAGATTCCATGGAACAAATAAGGTACACACGTACAAGACTACACACCCTACGAAACAAGTTTGAGTTTCTACTGGCGAAGGGTGAAGGATAGTGGATCAAATGATGAATTTGATGGCAATCTTGGTGGATAAACATCTAGATTGATAGTTTGGGTACGAATGTTCAAAAGAGATAAAAGTCACCACAGGCATATTGTTCCTGTAGCAAAAGGAATTCAACCTATCTATCTGTGAATTTCCTATGTAGCAGATTTTCCAATATTTCTATTCATATGATTCATGTTGCTCATTCGTTCAGATGGTTAGAAATAATCTCATGTTCGGTACGAATGTTATTTCATTGTACAGTTTGATTCATCGCCGACATATACCACCTATCAAATTTTTACTACAATCGTACTTCTTCATTTCTTCTCCAACTTACCTTTGCCACGGAAAAATAGATGATGGGGACAATTGAAGAAAGACAAAAGGGGTTGTGGCTAATTCTCTTTGATACCCCGTGAGATCGTTTTGGATGCATTAACAACTAATACTAACAACAACAAATAAATAAAATACAATTTTGTTTGACATCTTTCAAAAAATATTTCTTTTCTCTTATTTAGATGAGAAATCCCAACTTCAAACATAGCAATTACCTTTTTATACGTGTATATATGTAGGGGCATACGTTTTACGTTGAGAACCGAATAATACGTGTACATATCACCTCAAATAAAATGGTAAAGTTAAAAAACAATGAGTGCTTCCAACTGATCCTTTTCAATTTCCATCATAACATCCTAATAGGAGTTACCACATCCTTCCGTCTTAAAGTATCGGCCAACACGTTTGCCTTTCGAGAATAATATAGAATCTCATAGTCATAGTCCTCCAAGAGTTCTAACTATCGCCTCTGCCTTATATTCAGTTCCTTCTTTTCAAATAAGTACTTCAAACTTTTATGGTTGGAGTATAAGAAAAACTTTACTCTGAAGAAGTAGTGCCTCCAGAAATACAACGGCGGGAAGTTCCAAGTCACGGGTAAGGTAATTGACTTCATGAACTTTTAATTTTCGTTACGCGTACGCAATCACCCTCCCACGTTGCATCAATGTGCACCCTAATCCCTGACCAGAAGCGTCAAAGTAAACAACTAAGTCTTCATTTCCCTTGGGTAGGGCTAAGACTGGAACTTGGGTTAGATTTTCTTTCATTTTCGTAAAAGTCTCTTAGTGGGTTGAGCCCCATTCATACTTCACCTCCTTCCGTTTTAGCTTTGTCAAGGTCGAAGTTATTCTCTAGAAATCCCTAATAAATCTTCGATAGTAGCCCCCAATTTTAAGAACCTTTGGATTTGAGATCAACCATAATGTTGTTCGGGTTAATGATGTGGCGTAGGAAGTGCAAGTGCAAAAACGAATGGAATAAACTCAAATGAAATAGGGGCAATGTTTTTTTTTCCTCATTTCAAATGACTTGTTTAGAATTTAGTTTTAGTCGATGATAAATATCTTCAATGTGGCTTGGTTTGTTCTTGATGGTTAATGTTGGTCATTAGAGACATTATTTTCCATATATATATATATATATATATATGTATATATATATATATATGAAAATTATCAAATGTAAAACAAGTTTAAATGTGTAAACTAAAAAATCAAATCTTGGCTACATATTTATTATAGTTAATAGAATGTTTGACTTTTGATTAATGAATTAAAATAAAATGAAAATAAATGTGTGATCAGAATTTGGTTTTTTGGTTTACGAGTTAACAATTGATCCTATATATATATATATATATACTAGTTTAGATCCCGTGTATACACACGGGATGAAAAATATTAATAAATAATTTTTTTAAATCTTTATGTATATATTTTATAGATGTAAAAATCTATCATATATAAAGGATAGAAAGCAAAACTCAAAATATGTAAAACTAATACATAACTGAGTTTCGAAAATACATTAAGTACTATTTAATGTAATTTGATTTTCATTTATTATTTAATTGAAAATAAAAATTACATAATTAGATTTTAAAGTTTCATAAGGGATAATTTAAAATAAATGTATTTTATTAGTATAATTAATATTTTATTTAAATATATATTATTATTAAAAGATGGAGGTGCATTTAATAAGAGAGAGAGGCGGGAAAATAATGATGAGAATGAATGTGGTGGCGACACGTAACATAGAAAAACCTTTATTTATTATATACTATAGATATATATATATATATATATATATATATATATATATATATATATATATATATATATATATATATATATATGCCCTGATGTTCATGTTAATATATTAAAAGATTGGAAATATGTCTTTCCCATCACTTACTCAAGATTTAAATCAACAAATTTCCACAAAAGAAAAAACTTGAACAAACAGATGATCTCTATTCATATCGAATCTCCTAATTACTTTGTAATAGGAGTACAAATCATTTGTTGTTACTCAATTAATTTCATATTGTTACGGGCTTGTATTTATATATATATATATATACCCTTAAATCTTAATCTTCGCCGTTGCTATCACTCCAGTTCTTGATAGCTTTCAGAATAGCACTCTTCACAACCTGAGCATCTATCTCATCAGCATGTCTCTCATTCTGCAATAACTTTTCATTTATTTATAAAAGTGTTTGAATAGATCAAGAACAACCCGGTTGTGGTACATGACTTCAAACAACCCATACTTCTAAAAAATATTCAAAGTAAAAGGAGTAACAAAATTGAAAACGAAAATAGCCTATAATTCAATATACTCCCAGTGTTGATTTTTACATCACTAGAACATATTTGGTGGTCAACAAAATAGTTTTGGTGGTCTATAATTCACCTTCGTTAAAGTAACTAACTTGATATTAGAAATTCTATAAGATCGTTTGGTATTTGTATATAAGGAATAACGATACCCATCAAAGCATGAAATATCTTACTTCGCCTATGGCTTGGAGATGGAACTTATTGGAACAAGAGACGTTCGCATCACGCACATCAAGTCCAAGCTCTTCAAACGTTTCGAGTATGGAGACAAGTAGACCAGGGCAATCCTCTTCAGAGATGACTGTAATTCGAAAACCCTTTTCTATAGTTTCTACAGTGGGTTTCTGATATTTCATATTAACAAATTAAAAATAGTACAAATATTAAAACTAATATTAAGTTCCGGAGATGAAACAAGAAGTTACCACAGGTAATGAAATATCTTGGCTCGAACTCGTGATATCCTCTTGTAGCTTTTCTACTTTCTCTTTGAGTTCTTGGATATACTTTCCAGCCTCTACAATAATTGATGTTTTGTTTACCTGAAAGTGATATAAAAACCTAGACTTTTTATCATAAATAGAGGATAGAAGTCAAACAATTAAAAACATGCTACATATAAATAACATGCATCGAGAATTAGTATCATAAGTTCATATTTAAGAATCAATTATGACAGCCAAGAAGTGTATTCAAATAATTTTATGAAGTTACTGAAGAACATGGGGAGTTTACAGCTTCGGATTTGGAAACCGAACCAAGTTCTTTAATCTTCTGATATAAAGCTGCTCTCCGTTCCTCCTTGGAGCCCATGATTGATTAATCTAGAAGAGCTACAAGGCTTTCATTTAGGGTCTTTGAAGAGAATGTGAGTGATATATACATAAAGAGGGAGGGATAAAGCTTTCACCTTCATCAAAGATTAAGACATAAACATTACAATATATGTTTGTACTGTTACATGCCCACCCTTCTGTCATGATTGATTAATAGTGATTGTCAGCCTAAGGGAATGAGACAAAAATAAATCACACTTGGAGAACATTTTGAAATTTAATTTTATCCCAGTTCCAATAGAAGAGTGATATATACACTACTAAAGAAAGGAGTATCATCGGGTCCTTAAGATCTCAGGTATCCTGTGTGAATATAAAAATCGGGCCTCTAATATATAAAGTTATATATAAAAAAAATTCATTAATATGACGAAAACTATTATAATAATAAATAAAACAAAATTGTTGAGTGTTAAATTATCAATTCCTAATAAAACTATCACCATCAATAAAAAAAAATACTATTTATATATGATATTCATCTTCATCTTCAACAATAGACTATAGAGTCTTGCAACTATCTCTATCTCCCCCGAAAAAAAAATGGTATTACAAACTTCATTCTCTTCGTCTCAAACTTTCTACCAATAACGATTTTTGAGAGTTAAACAAAAAAACGATAAGTTATATGTTCATGTTAGTAAAAAAAAATTTGGGCCCTGTGTGGTCAGTCACCCGGCATACCCTCAGGGCCGGATCAGAGTATCAGAGATGGACAATTTCATTTGCAAACTCCATCGCAGAAATGGACGTAGGTAATTTAATTTACGACATATTAATGATGTCTTTTACCAAAAGGTTACCAACGAACACTTTTACCGAGTGATCACCAAGAAGTTATGTGAAATCATCAAATGTAACTGTTACCTACAGATTACCACAAAAATATTTAGTGGTATATTACTGGCGAATTTCCGTAGGAATGATTACTAAGGGTGCGTTTGGTTCGCGAAATTCGTCAGAATTTGAATTGGAATTGGAATTTTAAGAAATTGGAATTGTAATTGTGCAAAGGATTTGAAATTTAAAGGAGTTTTGAATCTATTAAAAGAAATTTGAATTCCAAATCTACTTAAGTGACAAAACAATTATTAAGGAATTGGCCCCGCCAATCACCACCACCACCGACCGCCGCCGCCCCCGACCGGGTTCAGGTCGTGCGGGTTCGGGTCATGGGTCATAACGGGTTCGGTTCAATACGGGTTAGGAGCAAAATTACTTCGGGTCAAAACAGGTTTGGAGTAAAATTAGTCTGGGTCAAAACGGGTCGTTTTAAAAAAAAACTATCAATTTGGTTCGAGTCAAAACGCGTTCGACCAATACAGTAGAGGTGTTGGATTGGGTGGGGGGGGGGGGCGCCCACCCAACCGCCATACCCCACCAGGTCGCCACCGCCTGTCGCCGCCACCTACCCTACCCCACTCGCTAGAAAGTGAGCGGATTTAGTAAGACGCTCTACGATCACCCAGAGTGTCGCATCCGCTAGTAGTTCGGGGTGGTTTAGTAATATAATCCATGGAAATCTACTCCCATTTCCACATCGGAATTTCCGGTTGTTGGAGCAAACCATAAGGTTTTTGGTACTCGACTTTGACCTTCAAGCAGGCCAGGCACTTGCTCACATAGGTGGCTACATCGGCTTTCATGTTCGGCCACCAGTATAGGACTTTCATGTCATACCCCGGCCGGAGGCGGATAATACGCTGGGGCTAATGCGGTTGTTCATAAGCTCATGATCATCTATAAATAAGTGATAATATTATTTTATCATAATTACAACATCCGTTACAAACAAAAATGGAAAACAATGAGTTCAAACATAACACAAGTTAAATTCAGTATTTATTAAAACTAGGTCCATAGTCCTATGTGATCATGTAGTGCCCTCAACTAGTGTACCTAAAACATGTGAGTAAATGTCAACTACAAGTAGTTGGTGAGTAACATAGGTTTTGACACCAAACAAATGTTGTAAAAAGGATTTGAAATTCAATATGTTCAAAAGCATAACTATGGCATAAATGTGAAAACATACAAGGTTCCAAGCGTACAATTCAAGCCGTAGTAAATAGAAAAATGGTAAGTACAATCCCACTGATTGTGTTTTGGAAAAATAGTAATATGGTACACACAAAACCCGCCAAGGTGTGTGTTAACTGGAATCAGATTCCCCTATAAATGATCATGTTATGTACTACTTTAGACCTGGGTAGCAGGTTAATAAATGTACTAGCATGAACACAAGTAATGGTCGCAAAGTAGTTTAAGACATAAAGAACATAGTAGTAGCAAGAGAACAATGGTATTGAATTTGGTATGTATAGTATGTAAACATGTTCCACCCCGAGTATTTATAAATAATAGCAAAGAGAAAAGGGGCTATGAAACTCACCTTGCAATGATTAGCTTGAATGTCACAAACGTATATTATGTGTTGTACAAATGTTCTAGTTAACCACAAGGTTAACCTATGTTTGATGGAATATATGTATCAATGATTTGTACAACTGAAATAGGGAATCCTAATGTGCGAGTAGATTGATGTCGGTGTCCTCATTTTAATAATAAAATAATTATTTGAGCTGTAAATAATATTTTATGTAAATCTTTGATGAATATTTGTATTTTAATAAGTAAAAGAAATAAGGATTTGGTTTGTTTGTAATAATTATATAAACGTATGAATAAATAATTAAGTTTCTTTAGTTTGTAAATAAATACACAAATAAATAAATGAGTAGTTTTCTTTTATTTGTAATCACATAAATTAATTGATGTATAAATAAATAAATGAGTAATAATTAGTTAGGTAATTAAATAATTTACAACATAAATAAATAATAAAACCTTTCATTTGATTTATGAAAAATAAGTGTTAAAAATAATGATTTAATTAGTTGGTAATTAAACCAAAATTTAAAGTATAATAATGTTCTAATTAATTAATAATTAAACCATAATTAATTATTTATTAAAAGTATAGAATTGTGTTTTAAATATTCTCATATAATAAAAATAAATTATATAAAAGTTTGTATAAATATTTGTAAAGAAATGAGTTTATAATCATAATCATAATCATAATTAGTTGAAAGTGGTTGTTGTACACAAGAATGGTTATCATTCCACAGTAGTACCTCCAACAGAAAAGTTCTTAGGAAAGAGTTGGTCGGATCAGAACCCCGTCTTTTCATAGCCTGAACTTTAATGTTTGCCAGATAACTAAATACTGGTTTGAAAGATAGAAATTGAATATTAAATAATTTAATTTGAAAATAAGGATTTTCTGTAAAATCATGATTTTAAAATTGAAAGGAGTAAGAAAGATCAAACCAAGATTTTAAATAAAAGTTTGAACAAGTTTAATTAAAATATGGCTTTTGATCTTAGATAAGTTTATGATTATAACATAAACATGTTAGGGATCATAGATCTAGCTAGTTATGAGGGATATTTGAAAGGAAAAGTATGAACAAGCAAGAACATGAAAAGAAATTACTTAGAATACGGACAACGTTACTTCTGACAATATGACAGGAGCACCTATATATAGGATGTACGAGCGGTATATCTACTATGCCCTTATCATATCCCGTTAGTTTTGTTACTGTATTTCACCATAGGTTTTATGTCATCACACATGACAAAATTTACTATGTTTTCCATGCGCTGATTTATTTTTATAATTACGTGTGCACCTGTAATTACTCAAATCATCGTATGGTCCGTATAGATCATTCTATTGCGTGTGGGTACAGAGATGGGGGAAACAACCAAAAACATTTAGTTTATTATTGTTTTCATACATGAGTTGCTAATGAGTAATTGTGTGTTTAGATGGTAACGTCAATCAAGGAGTAAAGACTAACAAGGTGGCACAACACCATACATGAGTAGATGGCATACCCTCCAGGTTATCTATAAAGTTTATAGCTCTCTCGTGTTTGAACAAGAATATGCCATACCACGAGTGACTCAAAGTTTATAGCTTTCTCGTGTTTGAACAAGAATACGTCAAACCCCGAGTAGCACAAAGTTTATAGCTGTCAAGTTTCTTGGATAAAGTGAACGATCATGCCTCATGTATATAGTGCGCAATTAATTGCAAACAATGTAAAAAGTCTAGTTTCGTGTGTAATGTAGGCACTCAAGTTTCGTGTATAGCGTAAATAATATAGTAGTATGCATATTGTATATAACCTAGTATCACGTATCGTGTGAACAATCTAGTATCAAGCATATTGCACGTAATCAAATTTCGTCTATAATGTGATCAATATAGTATCATGTATATTGTAAACAACCAAGTATCTGTATCATGTGAACAAGCTAGTATCATATGTATTGCAAACGAGTAAGTTTCAAGTGTGATGTGAACAATCTAGTATCATGCATATTGCAAACAACCAAGTTTCGTGTATAGTGTGACTAATTAAGTTGCGTGTATGATGTAAACAAATTAGTTTTCTCGTACAATGTGAACGTTCAAATGTAAGTAATCGACTCTCATGAGTAACGTAAGCAATCAAATTTCATAGGTGATCGAGTTTTGTAGTCAAGCATGTTGCTTGACATTCATGTATCATGTAGGTAGTTGGGTTTTAAGTTTTCATTTTTTGTTGAGGTTTATATGGGTGGTTAACGCCTACGCGAAATGATTAATCCCCTTGAAGTGACCAGTAAGCTAATACATTCCCGAAGGTGCAAGGTGATAAGAAGGTTTTGCAGGTAATCAACATAATGTGTAAATGAATATCTAATTTGTGTTTTTTGTTTGTAAATAAAAAGGTATTGAAATTTGTACTCTTGTTTGTAAATTAATAAATAAGTAGAATTATAATTTGAGCGGATGGATAATTGGATAAATAAAAACCTTTTAATTCGATTATCATAAAGTAAATGTTTCAAAAGATAATAATGGCCTTATTATTTAATACATAAGCCAAAATTTAAATAATAATTAGTTTAACGAAATAAAAAGTCATAATAAAATAGTTAATCAAGTCATCATACAAAGAATGAAATACTTGTTATTACTTTTATGAAACCATTTGTACAAGACTGGTATTAAGTTTCTTTACGAGGTAAAGGGGTTTGTAAATAGGTTATACTATAGATAAAATCTATAAACCAAGAGTTTGATAAATGTCTTGTTTGAACAAAATAACTATATTAGTTAAATCGGGGTAATAACAAGATAATTAGTTTACAAAGAAGGTTTAGATATCAATCATTAATAAGATTTAAAAATAATAACATTTATATTTGGGTATAGGATATAGGTTACAATTTAAGTTTTTAAGAAGACGCGAAATATGGTATCCGGCTAACATCTCAGATAGCTTTCCACCAGGAAGCAGACGAGTACTAAGACGAAGATCATTGTAGTTATTCATATTGCAAACCGGGCGTCAGCCTTAATTATTTTCATATGTGCATCAAGTATTCCCTGGTCTTCACTCCTTGCCTCAGAAACTCTGTGGTCCTTACATATAGGTGAGTGGTATCAGGTGGAACTCCTAAGGCACTGGTAGGTTCCTTGTCTTGTCCTACTCCTGGATCTCGATTGTGACAATCCGACTTTTCAAGTTAACTCTGTTAAAAATTCCGTTAAGTTTTCTATTAAAAACTTAACCTCGTTAAATAAATCCAGTTAAATCTTAACTTATTTAACAAAATCCAACCCCATGGACTAATTATGTCAAACTCTAAACTCTAATTCTCATAAAATTGCAGGGAATAGTTCTTCCAAGTCCCAAAACCCAATCTGTTGACCTACAAAGTCAAAATCAGGAGCAATCTGGCTTTGTTGACTTTTAAAAGTCAAATTTGCAACTTGTAATTCGAATTTAAGATCCTTAATCGATTCATAGTTGAAATTCGTAACTGTTATAGACGTTACAGTCATTATCGATCATCATTACGACTCTAATTATCATCATCATTGTCAAATTAAACCAATTAATGAGTACTAAATCGTAACCGTCGGCAAAATGGCCTCATATCAACAGAATTCGATCAATTCTTCGGTTAATCTCTCAATTGAACATTCACGCACGTTATACGGCCGAATCAGAAGAAATCCCTCGCATCAATCTCGTCAGAGACGCAGCAGAAGTCGCTGAGGACCAAGCCATTCGCAATCGGCACCGACGTTTACTCGTTCCCCATCTATACGTCAACGTTTCTGGTAATTACCTATACCAATAGCTTCGTTTCAATCCCTAGAATAAAATCCCTATGGTAATTCGATCGGTTAACATCGAATTGAACCCAATCCATAATCTAGGGTTCGTTCTAAAATAGATTTTGGGCTTTTGATTTTAGAATCGATATTAATCCAATTAATTCGCATGTCTAGCTCCGTAATCGGTCACTCATCGAAAGCCCTATGTTTATTTTATCAATTAACATCGAAGTTATTTTATTAAAATCCGTCATTATTTCATTATTATTTTTGAGATAGAAACCCTAGTTCATCCAAACTTGATATTTTCGAAATATATTAATGAATTGGTTAATTGATTTGTAGTATTGTATTGTATTAGTGATTTTATGAAAATATGTGAAACCCTAGTTGTCATACGAGGTGTAAATTGAATTTTGTTGATTATGTGACATATAGGAATCGCATGCTAGACGTGAATTATGATTTATATAGTTATAATTATATTAGTTGAAAGATTTGGGATTGATTAGACGTGTTAATTGTGTAAACAAATCGTGTAATGGATGACTTACTAAAAGAGAAAACTTTGTTGAAAGGTGATTTTTGAATGTGAAGGTTTCTAGGTGTGTATGATGCTATTATTTGACTCTAGTATGTTAGTATGGTTGTATTAATAATTGCTAAAGGATTATAGAATGCAAATTGCTTAAATAGATCATAGGTTACTAAAAGTCAAAACTTTGTGATTTGGAACTTGAGGTCTAAACTTAATGTTGTGTGTTATGGTAATCTATTATGTATTAGCATGTGTAGATAGACATGGAATGATGATACAAACGTGTTATAGATAATGCGATTCATTTGAAAGCAAGCATGAGTTTATATTATTTTTAAAAATAATAAATTAATGTAACGTGTATTGTTGACGTAGTTGTCATGCTAAGTTAGTTATGACTTAAGTAGCATGAAACGTGAATTACTTGTGTGCTAAACGTGTTTTTATACAAGTCAAACATTTAATCACTAAACGGGTCACCAACGGGTCGTCGGGTCAAACTTGGTCAAACTTAGTCAAACTTGGTCAAACTTAGTCAAATTTGGTCAAACTTAGTCAAACCTTTTCTAAACACTTAAACAATAGTATTGTTTGGATACTAAGGGTTCGTATCAACTTGCACAAACACACACTTATAAACCGGCGTTTATAGGTGACAGTTAGTCGTCAAGCATTCTGAGTTCGCTTTCTTTCGCACGCACTCTAAGGTGAGTTTCACGGCCCATTTTCTTATGATTTAAACTTGGGAGAGAAAACATGGGTACGAACATTTAGATCTTACACTTCAATTATATCACTTGTTGTACTAAGCGCAAACATATCATGCAAGTCCTTACTTATCGAACCGTTTAATATATGGGATAACGATGTAATCTTGAATAGTACTACTGGGCATTGACAAGCCCCACCCGCATTAGTCGCGCTAACACGACAGGTAGTCGAACGGGTGTAACATTGACCTAAACATTTACAATTGATCATGATAGTCATGGTAGGAGGCAGTTCAAACATAAACAGTCAGCTTCTGTGTCGAAACGCTTTAGTAACATGTAACTAGGTTAGCTATCTATGACATAAATTGTAAATGGTTTTATCTAGTAAACTTTACAAACATTGAAACCTGTGAACTCACCAACCTAGTGTTGACACGTTTTAGCATGTTTTCTCAGGTCATTAAGGTACAAGTACAAGCTAAGCATTGCATGCATTCGAAGTCCATCATTTTTCAAACTCAAGAACTATTTATTTTATTTATTGTTGAATTGTTTATTTTTTTGGCGCGACTGTTTTGGCGCATGCTTTTCATCTAACTTTTCGCTTCCGCAAGTCTTACATTAAATCAGTGTTTTCATTACTAGTGTTGCATCGTGACTATGAGCAATACTAGTGGTTTTCTTAAACTCATATAGAGTCGTTCAAAGTAACTAATGACTGAGATCCTGGTATGTCACTCTCCTAACAGTAAAACTCCGTTAGTGGATTTTGGGGGTGTGACATTTGCCATGTCAAATAACCTTAGGTAATCACCATAAGCATTATACTATCTTTACTAGCATGCAAGCCTATTGCTCAATATTGACACATTCGGTTCCATATTTGGAAAGTGTACTAAGATGTACGTTTTCTAGGTTTCGTTATGTTACAACATGTCATTCAACTCTAATAAACGTGCAAATAGCATTACATCTCATTACGCACATCAAGATCACATATTGTTCATGTTCATATCATAACACGTTCACATTAGACAACCTATGTCTAAACATGCAGCTTCTTGTCTAAGTGGTATCTAACTATGTTTATTCATCATAACAACATACTAGTGTCATTTAAAATCAACATACAACTCAATAGCATATAAACCAATTTATAAAATCCATAAAGTTTCTATTTTTAATAATGTTCGGTTTATCATGCGGGTTTTTGCCAAGTTACAATTCTAATAGCTTTCATATGCATAACTATCATTCAAATCAATTTACTATGTTCTAGCATCACAATCAAAATCAAGTTTTCAATAAAGTTTCTACTAATAGTAACTTCATGATTTCTAGCTCGATTTTCATGATTTCAACGAATCAAATACCTTACTAGGTAATAACTAGTGATACCACATCAATACATGAACATATAACAAACGTTTAATGTTCGTGTCTTGTTTATCAAAATTATTGTTTGGACGGACTCGGGTCTTTAATAAACAGTATAAACTCAGAAAAATCGCAACAATGGATAGAAAGATTACTTGTATGCGTTGTCATGTGTTAGAATCCTTCACCGAATGAGAATACCAATCTTGTTTCGTTCATAACTCGACCATCCGAACTACATTTCGCGCGATCCACATATCCACGTGTTCGTCTCGTCACACTCGACCTTAGAATATTATCGGTGTCGGCAGCTCCGCCACCGATACTGCCAGAATGCAGATTTGTCTTTCAGGACCTTCGGTTTTGCGCATCAAATACTCGAGTAGCTCGAAACCAACCAAAATGAACTCCGTTTTAAGTGTATAATATGTCCACGCGTTCGTATCGCCAAACCCTTTCAAACCCACCGGTCGCAGCCGCCGGAATCCGCCACAGACATAGCTGGAAAAGGAAACAGTGGCCGGATTTTACCGCATCCGGTGTCTATCTTCGTGTCGCTCGAAACCATACCAAACGGACTCCGTTTTGGACGAATAATATGTCCACGCGACCGTCTCGCCGAACCCTTTTAGAATCTCTGATCGCCTCCTCCGGAATCCTTCGCTACAGTTGCCAGAGAAATGAAACAGTGGCTAGATTTGCGAGGCTCGTAACCTTATTAAGCGAACTCGGATTTGAGCCCATAATATATCCACGCGACCGTGTCGTCGCGCTCTACCACCCTGTATGATCGCCCCCACCGGCCACCGCGGGAGCTGTTGCCGGAGACGTGAACAGTGGCCGAAAAATCAAAGAGAGGGGAGGGAGTGGGATTGCGACGACTAATGGGGTGGAATGGAAGTTAGGGTTTTCAAGTTTGTGTTTTAAATGGTAACCATGGGTTGTAGGATGCCCCATTGATGAGCCATGGGTCGTTTTAATGAAAGTTTGGGTTTTAACAATAATTACCCGAAACTTTAATTTTTATAAAAGTTTCACTTTTATATTTATTTGTCTCATAATTAACATCCGTTAATTATATGTGGTTTTCACGAAAGTTCGTTAATTTATCAAATAAATCACATAACACATACGTAATTCATATAATATATAAATATGGATTATTTATGTTAGTTTTACTGTTCGAGATTATTATTTTGTTTGTTCACTAACGTTCGGGTCTAGACTCGTGTGTTTCGATAATTCTCCGAATTGTCTCTACGTGAATGTTCGTGTAATAACTGACACACATAATTAACCTTAACTACGTGTAATGCATGAATGTACGTTCTAGATAACAGATTTTGACGGAATTAACATAGTCTGTGTTAACGGGTTTAACCTGAAAATACGGGGTACCATGACTTTTATTCACAACGATCATAACCAATGACTTTGACATTGGATTTGATAAGCCTAATTTGAGTTATACATACATACCCCTTAAGTTATATAAATTACATAAATGACTCTAATCATAACTTTAAACTAATTACATGAATGACCCAATAAGTTTTTACCCACATGGATTAATTAATTATAAATCAAAATTTCCACCTAATTTCTTAATCCATGTTTTCAACATTTTGACATCTTCATTCAATTTTATCAGGTGCATGTTGTAGAAGATCCATAACTTTGAACTTTGGTTTTTATGCCCATCTCTTGCTTGATGTCTTGATCCATATCTTCATCAATTGTTACTCGGACTTTGTGTTGATACTGAACAAACTATTTCGTGTCTTCACACCTTCCTTGAAAGTCATTATCTTTAACATGTACACCGTCCTTTTAAATTTTAACCGAAGGAGGTTGATCATGAACCGTACGGCCTCAAACCCGATAGATCTCATTTGTTGGATTTACTCAATCATAAACAGTTCTTAAACTTTAAATGCATTCATACCAACGGAAATTAATGTCATTACATCACATAAATGTCATCCAATCAAAACATTTAAACACACGGGATGTCAAGGATCTTCGGTGCTGGGTAACTCTTCTCTGCCAGCCAAGCAATCCAAAAGCTACTGATATATCTACACTTAACTTGGTTTGGGTACTAAAAGTCAGCTAACGCTGATTGAGTTCTAGCTTTACATCATACATTTAAAAAAAGTAGATAGATGTACACATACATACTTCAATGCTGGTAAAGGCAAACCTTTCTTTGTTCATTACTTTAAAGTCATACATCATATGTCTAATTTGTATATAACGTAATGCCATGACAGACATACTCTCACATGATATACCCATGAAATGCACATAACAAATATCACCATTGCCACATAACAACAACTCCCATAAGAACCCTTCCCTTCGCAGGTATAGACAATGTACTGACTCCAAAAATTATGTTAAAGAAGTTGGTAAGTGCTATAGTCTTGAAGTTGGAGATCACTGTTTCCATCCCCTTCCCATACCCATTTTTTTTCCTTTTGACTTTTATTATATTAAATTTCTTTTTAAAAATTCTTAAACCACGACGTTTGGGACATAATAATGTATTCTATAAATATTTCAATCCCCATAACCAATCCGTCGTAACTTCATACGTTTCTTTTACTCGCACCGCCCACCGTAACGTGCGGGTACCGAGAAGAATGAGACCGAGACCGACACTGATTGAAAAACATTAATACCGTTATTTATGTTTCGATCTCCACAACCAATCCGTCGTAACTTCATACATTTCTTTTATGTATTTAACCACAAATCTTTTTTCTTTACTTAGCCACGTTAATGACACCGCCTCAACCATTTAAGGTCCGTCTTTCACCGCAAATCGCGGTGTAAAATTTCTAGTTTAAACTTAAAACCCAATATTAAAAGTCTTTTTTTTAAAAAAAGGCGAATTGCTGTTGTGTTTATTGCTATAAAATTAATCATCGTTTAAAAAAAATTAGTTTATATATTTTGTTCGTATGAGCCTTTTTTTCCCGTCTCGGCCGAGGCACTTAAATCCTCAGGACCGGCCGTGATCAGCTGCTACATCCAAGGGTTACCTTCCAGGTCCGCACCTTTGTGAAGGAAAACATCCCGAGGACGTTCGAAATCGGTAGTGGAACTGAGCGGACCGGTATATGATAACTTGTCTCTAGATGATGTTGTTATCAAGGAACCAAAGAAGAAGCTAATGTTGCCTGTAAATGGACCTGTGGGAAATTGTATGGGTATCGGGACAAGAAGGCGAAGTGCAGTTTTATGACTCCTTTTGACAAGTGGTTTCATCGTTTATCACAAAGAAATGATTGTGGGTTCAACCAGTTTTCAATAGATGAAGTTGTAAGTGAAAAAAACGAATGGAGTGAACTCAAATGGAAAAGGTGCAATGTTTTTTTTTTTCTATTAAATTGACTTGCTTAGAATTCAGTTTTTGTCAACGTCAAATATCTTCAGTGTTGCTTGGTTTGGTCTTGATTGGCAATTGTTAAGAGTTGAGTCAAAGTAAAACAATGGGTTTAAGAAAGTCAAGGGGTAAGTTTGTCAATACTAATAGTTGAGGGGGACAGCTGTAGTTCTAGTTTGTTAATTTCTTGACTAGCTGCTCTAATAGTTAGTTAGAAAGGAGATGGAATAGTTCGTTTGATTGTGCATTCGATTTTCATTCTTGTAAACTTCCTTTTAATTGAAAACTACCAAAAAACTTAAAAATATGCGAAAGCAGATTTTGTGAAAATTTTGTTGGAATTTACCGTTAGCGAAAAGTTTCCGACAAAAAGTGTTGGAAAAAAACGTCGTAGGAAAAAAATTTCAGGCGAATTAGCGGAAAAAAAACATTTCGACGGTAATTTCCGACAATATTCTGACGATTATATTAAATAAATAAGTTAACTTATTCAATAAAATAATTTAAACGAATTAAAAAATCTACCTTTGTTAGAAACTTGTCAGAAATAATTATTTATTCTGATGATTTTCTGACAAATCTAAAAAAACTTATTTTTAATATTAAATAAATAAGTTAACTTATTTAATAAATATTAAACGAATTAAAAAATATATAAAATATTTTTGTGGGAAACTTGTCGGTAAATTGTTGGAGGTAGCTTATTGTTGGCGACAGAACAATGATAAACATATTTTTGTCACGATTTTGTCAGAAAATTGTAAGAAGTTTTATGTTTAGTGTTTTTTATTTTGACTTGTCAGAAAGTTGTCAATAAGTTGTAGGAAATATTTTTGTTCATAACTTGTCGAAAATTTTCGTAGAAAATAAACAAGTTTCGTTGTTCATTAATTTCATTTTAAGAGCAATGTTGGTCATTAGTGTTATTATTTCTCATAGATACCCTAAAGTTCATTTTCAATGGTTGTTTCGTTGTACTAAAAGATTTGAAATATTTCTTTCCTATCAAAAAATTTCCTCAAAAGAAAAAAAATGGAACAAACAGATGATCTTTTATGTATTGGAACGTCCTTTGTAGAACCAAATAATTTCTCTAACTTCTTAGAGATATTTTATTCTCCTCATTACTTTGTGATGAGTACAAATCATCTGCTGTTACGTAACTTACTCTATTTCATAATCTTACAGGGCTCGTATCCATACAGATATACCCTTTAATCTTAATCTTCATCGTTGCTATCACTCCAGTTCTTGATTGCTTTCAGAACAGCACTTTTCACAACCTGAGTATCTATCTCATCAGCATCTGTCTCATTCTGCAATAACTTTTCATTTATTTATAATAGTGTTTAAATAGATCAAGATAGAGGTGTCCATTTTGTAAGGGAACAAAATTTTAGCACACAGAAAATGTACATAATAAAGACCAAAAGAAAAATAAAAGTTTTTTTTAAGTAGGTCCATTTTGAAGTATGCGTCACAACCGGGGTCATTTGCTATTGAATATTTCTATCTTACCTGTAGCTGTCTCAGAAAAATAAAGTCGCCAATGCTATTGGCGATGGCATGGGAAGTCGCTGACACACGTATAGGTGGTGGTGGAGGGAAGAAATCACCAATACAAATAATGAGTGATCCCCTTGTGATACCAGATCAAGAACAACCGCGTTCTTATGCATGGCTTCAAACAAGCCTTACTTTTATATAGAATTCAAAATAAAAGGAGTAACAAAATTGAAAAAGAACATATCCTATGTGGTGTTCTCTCCGTTAGATTACCAGAGTTGATTTTTACAACAGTAGATCTTATTTTGTGGTCAACGAAATAGTTTTGGTTGTCGATAATTCACCTCTTGTTGAAGAAACTAACTTGATATTAGAGGTTATGTAAGATCCTTTGCTATTTGAATATAGAAAAGTGGGTGGACACAAGCTAACGATATACATCAAAGCATGATATATCTTACTTCGCCTATGGCTTCGAGATGGAACTTATTGGAACAAGACATGTTCGTGTCACGCACATCAAGTCCAAGCTCTTCAAATGTTTCGAGTATGGCGACAAGTAGACCAGGGCAATCCTCTTCAGAGATGACAGTAATTCGAAAACCCTTATCTATAGTTTCTACAGTGGCTTTCTGATATTTCATATGAACAAATTAAAAATAGTACAAATATTAAAACGAATAAGAACTCTAATATTAAGTTTGGGAGATGAAACTACAAGTTACCACAGGTAATGAAATATCTTGGCTCAAACTCGTGATATCGTCTTGTAGCTTTTCCACTTTCTCTTTGAGTTCTTCGATATACTTTGCGGCCTCTACAACAATTGATGTTTTATTTACCTGAAAGTTTAATCGATATATCAGCATAAATGTTTTTAAAACCCATCCATTAGTTCTTATTTGAGATTGAATTATGGGGGAGTTTACAGCTTCGGATTGAGAAACTGAACCAAGTTCTTTGATCTTCTGATATAAAGCTGCTCTCCGTTTCTCCTTGGACCCCATGATTGATTAATCTCGAAGAGCTACAAGGCTTTCAATTAGGGTGTTTGAAGAGAATGTTAGTGGTATATACATCAAGAGAGGGAGTTGCTAACTCAGAAGCAATTGTTGCCTTGTCTCTAGAAGAGTAGGGATGAAGCTTTCACCTTCATCTAAGATTAGGACATAAACATTACAATATATGCTTGTACTATTACAAACCCACGGGTTCGGTTCAATACGGGTTAGGAGCAAAATTACTTCGGGTCAAAACAGGTTTGGAGTAAAATTAGTCTGGGTCAAAACGGGTCGTTTTAAAAAAAACTATCAATTTGGTTCGAGTCAAAACGCGTTCGACCAATACAGTAGAGGTGTTGGATTGGGTGGGGGGGGGCGCCCACCCAACCGCCATACCCCACCAGGTCGCCACCGCCTGTCGCCGCCACCTACCCTACCCCACTTGCTAGAAAGTGAGCGGATTTAGTAAGACGCTCTACGATCACCCAGAGTGTCGCATCCACTAGTAGTTCGGGGTGGTTTAGTAATATAATCCATGGAAATCTACTCCCATTTCCACATCGGAATTTCCGGTTGTTGGAGCAAACCATAAGGTTTTTGGTACTCGACTTTGACCTTCAAGCAGGCCAGGCACTTGCTCACATAGGTGGCTACATCAGCTTTCATGTTCGGCCACCAGTATAGGACTTTCATGTCATACCCCGGCCAGAGGCGGATAATACGCTGGGGCTAATGCGGTTGTTCATAAGCTCATGATCATCTATAAATAAGTGATAATATTATTTTATCATAATTACAACATCCGTTACAAACAAAAATGGAAAACAATGAGTTCAAACATAACACAAGTTAAATTCAATATTTATTAAAACTAGGTCCATAGTCTTATGTGATCATGTAGTGCCCTCAACTAGTGTACCTAAAACATGTGAGTAAATGTCAACTATAAGTAGTTGGTGAGTAACATAGGTTTTGACACCAAACAAATGTTGTAAAAAGGATTTGAAATTCAATATGTTCAAAAGCATAACTAGGGCATAAATGTGAAAACATACAAGGTTCCAAGCGTACAATTCAAGCCGTAGTAAATAGAAAAATGGTAAGTACAATCTCACTGATTGTGTTTTGGAAAAATAGTAATATGGTACACACAAAACCCGCCAAGGTGTGTGTTAACTGGAATCAGATTCCCCTATTAAATGATCATGTTATGTACTACTTTAGACCTGGGTAGCAGGTTAATGAATGTACTAGCATGAACACAAGTAATGGTCGCAAAGTAGTTTAAGACATAAAGAACATAGTAGTAGCAAGAGAACAATGGTATTGAATTTGGTATGTATAGTATGTAAACATGTTCCACCCCGAGTATTTATAAATAATAGCAAAGAGAAAAGGGGCTATGAAACTCACCTTGCCATGATTAGCTTGAATGTCACAAACGTATATTATGTGTTGTACAAATGTTCTAGTTAACCACAAGGTTAACCTATGTTTGATGGAATATATGTATCAATGATTTGTACAACTGAAATAGGGAATCCTAATGTGCGAGTAGATTGATGTCGGTGTCCTCATTTTAATAATAAAATAATTATTTGAGTTGTAAATAATATTTTATGTAAATCTTTGATGAACATTTGTATTTTAATAAGTAAAAGAAATAAGGATTTTGTTTATTTGTAATAATTATATAAACGTATGAATAAATAATTAAGTTTCTTTAGTTTGTAAATAAATACACAAATAAATAAATGAGTAGTTTTCTTTTATTTGTAATCACTAGGGGTGTAAACGGACCGAACCGAACCGGACATGATCATGTTCGTGTTCGTTCGTTAAGGATTTACCGGACAAACGGACGGTTCGTGAACATGTAACCGAACGAATTTTCATGTTCGTGTTCGTTCAATAAGGAAATGCATTTGTTCGTGTTCGTTCGTTAAGCTTCTTAACAAACACAAACGAACGCAAACGAACATAAACGAACACAAACGAACACAAACGAACAACTATTAATGTGAAAATAAAAAAATAGCAATTAACCATAAACATTCAGCTATCCAATAATTAAATCAAGTTTACCAAACATTTAACCAACCAAAAGATAAGTACTTGAAAGTTAGATATAATCATCCCAAAATACTAGCATAATAATCATAATTCATAACCATAATAATCCCAAAACAAAAGTTTGAAAGTTCTAAATTCCCAAAATTCTTCATACGATCGCTATTTCACCATCCAAAATCTTCAATTCAAGGAAGCTCAACATATACCATGTCGTCATTTTCCTACAATAATAAAATAAAATAAGCATTAAACATTAACCATAATAATAAAACAAATATTAAGTTGAAAAATAAAGAAAATAACCTTGTTTTTCTTCTTTTGCAACCCATAATAATGACGATACCAGTCAGCCCCACAAATAAGCATATCCACCATCTTAGTTCCTAAAGAAGAACGATGCGGATCAATAACCCTTCCACCGGCACTAAAAGCTGATTCTGAAGCAACTGTGGTGATTGGAATAGCGAGGATATCAGCGGCCATTTTGGATAAAATTTTGTACTTCAGTTTGTTATTATTCCACCACGCTAACGCATCAAAACACACACCTGGTTCAGGAATGATGACTCCTTCTTCCAAATAAGTGACTAATTCCGACTTTACACTTTCAACACAATCAACGCTTCTAATATGTTGATCATATTTAGCACTACCGGTCTTGATGCCCTTACCAAATCTAGAAGTGATAAAGGTAGAACCACTACTTTTCCCACTTGGAACACTCCCAATATTTGCATTTCTAGACGAACCAACACTAGGCTCTTTATAAGCCTCCACATACTCTTTAAACAATTCTTCCAAATTATGTTGAACCAACTTAATCTCTTCATCAGCCTTCTCCTTAGAATAAATGGCTTTAAAAGAAAAGTTAACTAATACCATCTTGTATCTAGGATCCATGACAGCGCCAATTGAAATCAACATATTACATGAACCCCAATACTTGTCAAATTTCTTTTTCATCTCATTAGCCATACCTTTCATGCAGTCATCCTCATCCAAAGTTACTTCATCCAACGCTTCTTTTATACCGTATAACTCACTAAGAAATAAGTTGGATGTTGGATACTCAGAGCCTACACGATAAAAGAAAAAAGCAAGTTAAATGATCTATTTTTTCAGCTCAAGACAGGAACTGTTTGGACTCAAGACACTAATTTGACGAAACTCAATTCCTGTGTAATTTTCAGCAACTCACAAACCTTCTTATACTTTTAGTACTTTAATTAAATGAATAATATATACAGAGGCGACCAAAGTATTAATTTGTTTCTTCACTAAAGCCACCTAACTATTAAAACAATTTTAGAGGCCACCCAAGCATCAAAGCATAACTAGATAATTGAATTTAATAGCTTGGAAATAAATAGAAATACCTGAAATTATTTTTGTAGCCTCGTTGAAAAGTGCCAAGAATGAGCAAACATCTTCAACTTTTTTCCAATCGTCTTCACTAGGCAAAGTGTTGTATGTAGTTTCCTGATCGGCATAATTCACAAAAACTTCTTTAAACTCCAAGGCTGTGGATAACATAGCATACGTGGCATTCCACCGAGTACTAACGTCTAAGATTAGATGCTTCTTTGGCATTAGCAATTGCTTAGAAAGCTCACCAAAGGTATGCAATCGACCCGGAGAGGCACTCACGTGTTTCACACTTTCACGAACATTGTGAATTATGTCTTTAATTTCTAATAAACCATCCTGCACGCACAAATTCAGAATATGTGCACAGCAACGCACATGAAACAGTTGTCCATTAATAGCAAGCTTCTTTTGGATATTCAAGTTTTCCATTAACTTCTTAGCAACCACATCATTAGTTCTAGCGTTATCAACAGTTAAAGTTGCAACCTTTGTCTCTATGTTCCACTCTTTTAGACACTTGAAGAGGCAATCATATATACGAATTCCGGAATATGGTGGAGGTACCTCAACAAAATTCAGTATGCATTTATGCAGCTTAAAATCCGAGTCTACAAAGTGGCATGTCACTACCATGTAATGAATATTCTGAACTGATGTCCACATATCAGTTGTAATGCTAACACGGTTAACTGTATTTAATAGTTTTTGAATTCTTTTCCTTCCAATCCCATAACTAGAAATACAATCTTGCTTAACTGTTGCGCGTGAGATCTTATTAAATGCTGGATTAGCTTCCTTCATCACTACATTAAAGAGCTCATACTCAACAAAATTGAATGGCTACTCATGAACCATGGTCATATGAGAAATAACCTCTCTCATCCTAGCATTATCAAACTTCTAATTCTGAATAGTTGATGAAGAGTCTGATTTTCCAGGCAAAATATTCAACTTTAATTGACCTTTGTTCACGACTTTTAATTTTGGGCAATCAACAAGGTGCCTACGCATTGGTGTGGTTGTTCCATCTTTAAATTTCTTTACTCTCTCCCCACAATGGTTACACTGATGCATTATAGTTCCATCATCCAAAGTTACCTCACAAAAATGTTTCCAAGTGACTGAAGTTTTCTTTCTTTTCCTTTTACTGAATGGTTCTTGTTCTTCATTATTGGCTGCATCTGCTTGTTCAGCACCAGCACTTGCAGCATGTACATCTTCATTGTGTTCTCCATCATTGTGTTCTCCGTCAACAATAATAATTTCTGGATTAGCTTCCATCGTCGGAGTGTCAGCGCTTGATTGAAATTCTGCTGATTCGAATGGTGAGTATAGGTCTATATATTGGTCTTCATCACAGGGGAGTGGACCACTACAAGAGACATTAGACATCTGCATAGTAAATAACATAATCATAAAAATGATTAAATGGCTGATCACATTTTTTAATCATAGTGATAAGTTCAAATGTTGATAACAAATAGGGCTGATAACATACAATTTTGACCTAAAAACATGACTGATAACAAAAATGGACACATGTTTATTGAGAACTAAATAAACAAGAAATAAATAAGAAACAACAAGAAATTAAGAAGAAATAACAGGCTCTACTCATGAAGGCTTACATGAATTTTCGTATGGAGGAAGCCCTACTGGTGCGGCGGTGCCTGGTTATCTTCCTATGGAGGAGGAAGAGAGGAAAAGTGTAAGAAACGACGCTTGTTTAGAGAATAGGGTTTGCTCATTTGATTATTAGGGGTAATTAAAACTAAAGAATAATATAATGTAAAATATTTATATAAAATAAAATAGAAATATAAAAAAAATTATGTTATGAAATAAAATAAACAAACGAACATGAACGAACATAAATAAACGAACACAAACGAACGTAAATAAACGAACGTTCACGAACACATTACCGAACGTTCACGAACACAATCGAACGAACGAGACCTCTGTTCATGTTCGTTCATTTAACTAAACGAACGAAATTTCTTGTTCATGTTCGTTCATTTACTAAACGAAGGAACATAAACGAACTTCCCGCTGAACGGTTCACGAACTGTTCGCTGAACGTTCGGTTCGTTTACAGCCCTAGTAATCACATAAATTAATTGATGTATAAATAAATAAATGAGTAATAATTAGTTAGGTAATTAAATAATTTACAACATAAATAAATAATAAAACCTTTCATTTGATTTATGAAAAATAAGTGTTAAAAATAATGATTTAATTAGTTGGTAATTAAACCAAAATTTAAAGTATAATAATGTTCTAATTAATTAATAATTAAACCATAATTAATTATTTATTAAAAGTATAGAATTGTGTTTTAAATATTCTCATATAATAAAAATAAATTATATAAAAGTTTGTATAAATATTTGTAAAGAAATGAGTTTATAATCATAATCATAATCATAATTAGTTGAAAGTGGTTGTTGTACACAAGAATGGTTATCATTCCACAGTAGTACCTCCAACAGAAAAGTTCTTAGGAAAGAGTTGGTCGGATCAGAACCCCGTCTTTTCATAGCCTGAACTTTAATGTTTGCCAGATAACTAAATACTGGTTTGAAAGATAGAAATTGAATATTAAATAATTTAATTTGAAAATAAGGATTTTCTGTAAAATCATGATTTTTAAAATTGAAAGGAGTAAGAAAGATCAAACCAAGATTTTAAATAAAAGTTTGAACAAGTTTAATTAAAATATGGCTTTTGATCTTAGATAAGTTTATGATTATAACATAAACATGTTAGGGATCATAGATCTAGCTAGTTATGAGGGATATTTGAAAGGAAAAGTATGAACAAGCAAGAACATGAAAAGAAATTACTTAGAATACGGACAACGTTACTTCTGACAATATGACAGGAGCACCTATATATAGGATGTACGAGCGGTATATCTACTATGCCCTTATCATATCCCGTTAGTTTTGTTACTGTATTTCACCATAGGTTTTATGTCATCACACATGACAGAATTTACTATGTTTTCCATGCGCTGATTTATTTTTATAATTACGTGTGCACCTGTAATTACTCAAATCATCGTATGGTCCGTATAGATCATTCTATTACGTGTGGGTACAGAGATGGGGGAAACAACCAAAAACATTTAGTTTATTATTGTTTTCATACATGAGTTGCTAATGAGTAATTGTGTGTTTAGATGGTAACGTCAATCAAGGAGTAAAGACTAACAAGGTGGCACAACACCATACATGAGTAGATGGCATACCCTCCACGTTATCTATAAAGTTTATAGCTCTCTCGTGTTTGAACAAGAATATGCCATACCACGAGTGACTCAAAGTTTATAGCTTTCTCGTGTTTGAACAAGAATACGTCAAACCCCGAGTAGCACAAAGTTTATAGCTGTCAAGTTTCTTGGATAAAGTGAACGATCATGCCTCATGTATATAGTGCGCAATTAATTGCAAACAATGTAAAAAGTCTAGTTTCGTGTGTAATGTAGGCACTCAAGTTTCGTGTATAGCGTAAATAATATAGTAGTATGCATATTGTATATAACCTAGTATCACGTATCGTGTGAACAATCTAGTATCAAGCATATTGCACGTAATCAAATTCCGTCAATAATGTGATCAATATAGTATCATGTATATTGTAAACAACCAAGTATCTGTATCATGTGAACAAGCTAGTATCATATGTATTGCAAACGAGTAAGTTTCAAGTGTGATGTGAACAATCTAGTATCATGCATATTGCAAACAACCAAGTTTCGTGTATAATGTGACTAATTAAGTTGCGTGTATGATGTAAACAAATTAGTTTTCTCGTACAATGTGAACGTTCAAATGTAAGTAATCGACTCTCATGAGTAACGTAAGCAATCAAATTTCATAGGTGATCGAGTTTTGTAGTCAAGCATGTTGCTTGACATTCATGTATCATGTAGGTAGTTGGGTTTTAAGTTTTCATTTTTTGTTGAGGTTTATATGGGTGGTTAACGCCTACGCGAAATGATTAATCCCCTTGAAGTGACCAGTAAGCTAATACATTCCCGAAAGTGCAAGGTGATAAGAAGGTTTTGCAGGTAATCAACATAATGTGTAAATGAATATCTAATTTGTGTTTTTTGTTTGTAAATAAAAAGGTATTGAAATTTGTACTCTTGTTTGTAAATTAATAAATAAGTAGAATTATAATTTGAGCGGATGGATAATTGGATAAATAAAAACCTTTTAATTCGATTATCATAAAGTAAATGTTTCAAAAGATAATAATGGCCTTATTATTTAATACATAAGCCAAAATTTAAATAATAATTAGTTTAACGAAATAAAAAGTCATAATAAAATAGTTAATCAAGTCATCATACAAAGAATGAAATACTTGTTATTACTTTTATGAAACCATTTGTACAAGACTGGTATTAAGTTTCTTTACGAGGTAAAGGGGTTTGTAAATAGGTTATACTATAGATAAAATCTATAAACCAAGAGTTTGATAAATGTCTTGCTTGACATTCATGTATCATGTAGGTAGTTGGGTTTTAAGTTTTCATTTTTTGTTGAGGTTTATATGGGTGGTTAACGCCTACGCGAAATGATTAATCCCCTTGAAGTGACCAGTAAGCTAATACATTCCCGAAAGTGCAAGGTGATAAGAAGGTTTTGCAGGTAATCAACATAATGTGTAAATGAATATCTAATTTGTGTTTTTTGTTTGTAAATAAAAAGGTATTGAAATTTGTACTCTTGTTTGTAAATTAATAAATAAGTAGAATTATAATTTGAGCGGATGGATAATTGGATAAATAAAAACCTTTTAATTCGATTATCATAAAGTAAATGTTTCAAAAGATAATAATGGCCTTATTATTTAATACATAAGCCAAAATTTAAATAATAATTAGTTTAACGAAATAAAAAGTCATAATAAAATAGTTAATCAAGTCATCATACAAAGAATGAAATACTTGTTATTACTTTTATGAAACCATTTGTACAAGACTGGTATTAAGTTTCTTTACGAGGTAAAGGGGTTTGTAAATAGGTTATACTATAGATAAAATCTATAAACCAAGAGTTTGATAAATGTCTTGTTTGAACAAAATAACTATATTAGTTAAATCGGGGTAATAACAAGATAATTAGTTTACAAAGAAGGTTTAGATATCAATCATTAATAAGATTTAAAAATAATAACATTTATATTTGGGTATAGGATATAGGTTACAATTTAAGTTTTTAAGAAGACGCGAAATATGGTTTCCGGCTAACATCTCAGATAGCTTTCCACCAGGAAGCAGACGAGTACTAAGACGAAGATCATTGTAGTTATTCATATTGCAAACCGGGCGTCAGCCTTAATTATTTTCATATGTGCATCAAGTATTCCCTGGTCTTCACTCCTTGCCTCAGAAACTCTGTGGTCCTTACATATAGGTGAGTGGTATCAGGTGGAACTCCTAAGGCACTGGTAGGTTCCTTGTCTTGTCCTACTCCTGGATCTCGATTGTGACAATCCGACTTTTCAAGTTAACTCTGTTAAAAATTCCGTTAAGTTTTCTATTAAAAACTTAACCTCGTTAAATAAATCCAGTTAAATCTTAACTTATTTAACAAAATCCAACCCCATGGACTAATTATGTCAAACTCTAAACTCTAATTCTCATAAAATTGCAGGGAATAGTTCTTCCAAGTCCCAAAACCCAATCTGTTGACCTACAAAGTCAAAATCAGGAGCAATCTGGCTTTGTTGACTTTTAAAAGTCAAATTTGCAACTTGTAATTCGAATTTAAGATCCTTAATCGATTCATAGTTGAAATTCGTAACTGTTATAGACGTTACAGTCATTATCGATCATCATTACGACTCTAATTATCATCATCATTGTCAAATTAAACCAATTAATGAGTACTAAATCGTAACCGTCGGCAAAATGGCCTCATATCAGCAGAATTTGATCAATTCTTCGGTTAATCTCTCAATTGAACATTCACGCACGTTATACGGCCGAATCAGAAGAAATCCCTCGCATCAATCTCGTCAGAGACGCAGCAGAAGTCGCTGAGGACCAAGCCATTCGCAATCGGCACCCACGTTTACTCGTTCCCCATCTATACGTCAACGTTTCTGGTAATTACCTATACCAATAGCTTCGTTTCAATCCCTAGAATAAAATCCCTATGGTAATTCGATCGGTTAACATCGAATTGAACCCAATCCATAATCTAGGGTTCGTTCTAAAATAGATTTGGGGCTTTTGATTTTAGAATCAATATTAATCCAATTAATTCGCATGTCTAGCTCCGTAATCGGTCACTCATCGAAAGCCCTATGTTTATTTTATCAACTAACATCGAATTGATCACAATCCGTAACCTAGGGTTTGTTCATATCTCAATTTGGGGGTTTCGATCTTAAACACTGTTTCAATCAAATTAAACCACATGGTTGAATTCGAAAACCCCCGATTGTAAAAAGCTTTATGAATCCAACACCTTTTAATATCCAATTTGATCAAATCGATTTCAATTTTAACCTAGGGTTCGAGTTTTTATTTGAAACAGAAATTAAACTTACCTAAACTCAGCGATTTCCAAATTAAAACCCACCACAGATTCGTGGTCACCCGATTAGCAAAACCCTTATAACTTTTCAGTCGATCGCGGCCTGATTAGGTGGATTTGGGACTGGGCATAGTCGCGACCGATTTTGGGGGGATGGGCTCTCTGTCCTTCTGATTAAAAGCATTTGGATTCAAATCCTTATGCAAGTCACGGCCCAGATCGGTTGGTTAGAGTTGTGGGCTGTTGGGGAGGAGACCCGGGTTCGAACCCTCCTCCCCTGTTTTCTTTTTAAACATTTATTCTAAAGATATTTTAAATATTTAAATCAATTGTTATATTAATATAATATTATATTAAAGTGTTTTAACCCGGAAAACAACCCGTAGACTCGGATTTGATTTTATAACTTATAATTGATAGTAATTCCTCTTTTGAAATAATATATTTATATTATTGTCAACCCCGACTTCGTATGAAATAATATATTAATATTATTTTTAACTCGTGACTCCTATTTTTAAATAATATATATTTATGTTATTTCACTTTGTTTAAACACCTCGTATAATGTTTTAAACCGTTTAATAATATAAATTGTTATATTATTTAACGACGTTGTTTGCTCGAATTAAAATAACATATTTATTATTTTTTCCAATAATTAGATATTTATCTTACGAATCTAAAATAATATACTAGATAATATTATTTTCCTAACTTTTGTAAACGACTCGAACGTACGAATCTAATTATTAATTTGTTTATTATTCGTTATTAACGTTCGACACATAACGCATTTACCTTAATTATTATATATATAATTCCGTAGACACGTTCGTCTACTCTTAAATTCCTAGAATGCGTTAAGGCGTTAAATCTTCCACAAATCCCAACTTGTCCCTAATTTATGTGTTTATAATTTTAGGGCATACGTAAGTCGTCTGAGACTTACACTCGTGGTTCCAACTTTTTCCTTGTGTGATCCAAATCTCTACTCAAGCTCAGGTGAGTTTTCACGGCCCCTTTTTACTGCTTTTAAACTGGGGGAGAAAACATGATACAAACTCTTTTTGATTTATGTACTTCATTTTATATCAATTGTTATGACTATGCCTAAACTCTATCATGAAAGTCCTCACATCGAATCGTTTAAATATGAATATAGCGAGGTATGTTGGGTAGTACTACTTTGTTTGACAAACCTCACCCGCGTTAGTCGCGCTAACTCGATTGGATATCGAACGGGTGCAATATTGACCTAAACGTGCACCGTGGTTGATAGACCTGGTGGGAGGTAATACAAACAGTCAGTTTACGGTTGCGAGCGTAATAGCAAACATGAACATGGGTTAGCTACTCATTGGTATATATATGTTGATTGTACAATAAATCTGGTAAACGTTTATTTATACATTGAAACCTGTGAACTCACCAACCTCGTGTTGACACTTTTCCTACATGTTTTCTCAGGACGCTAAGCTAAGACACAGGTGCACGTTAGGGAATGCATGGGATTCAACTGCTTTGCTTTGTGTCTATTTATGTTTGGTTGAATTATTTTATTGTACTTTGTTTGGTTTGGACGTTTGGACTTTTGAGACTTTTGGACTTTGGTTTTGGGCGCGTGTATTTTGCGCATTTACTTTCTTTACGCTTTCGCATTGATACTTTGATTTAAAAGATATTTTCATTTTGAGTCCCATGTAGAGTCGTTCAATGTAACTAGTGTCTGAGATCCTGGTTTGTCACTTCCCAAAAAGGTAAAACTCCGTTAGTTGAAATTGGGGGTGTGACAGATTGGTATCAGAGCCAGGTTATAGAGAACTAGGATTGCATACTAGACTATAGCCTCACACATTAGTTACATGTCATTTGGATGTTTGGTACTTATACATAATGTTGCAGGATCATGTCGTCAACCCCACCTCCATCACCTAACGCATCAGGGCATAAGGCACCTGTACTCTCATCCCCGGAGCCCAAAAGGCGCCGGACTACCTCAATTGACCAAGGCGAACCAAGTAAAGCACGAGCATTGGATTATGCTCTCAACTGGGATGTATACCCACATATGATACAAAGGTGGATCGAAATGGGAGATGTTCCATCACCGTACTTTGGATCTGCATCTTCATCTTCTACACTACCTAGCTTACCATGCACCATGGAACAAGCTTTCGCAGCATTCGTATCTTATATGTTGAAGGAATTGAGTTTTGTACAAGATGCCACCGAGGAGATACCTGAACTTCTTAAGAACGGACCCCAAGTAGAGAAGAATAAGGTAGGAGTAGAACACCTGACTACCGAACTAGCTGCAACGGACCATGTCCACAACCTTTTAGTGGATCGTGTGGCACATCTAGAGACGAGGGCTGACACTATGGATGATGATATGGAAGGAGTTCTGGAGAGATTAGCTGCTATGGAAGCTCAGCTACATGTGGCAAACCACACTGCTGAAGGCCTTCAAGAGAGGGTGACTCACATGGAAGCTCAATTGCAAGCGGCCCTATTTCCGGAGGACATTCCAGTATCTGACGATGAGGAGGAACCTTTTGAGGAGGAACCTTTTGAAGAAGAGCCCTTCGAGGAGGAGCCCTTAGAGGGGGAGCCAGCTGAGGAGGAGCCAGTGGAGATCGATGATGCACAGTCATACGTCTCTTCTGATAACGAGGATGTTTGATGATCTCCCTATACTATCTTCTTTTTCATGTTTGTTTTTGCTTATGTTACCTCTCTTTACAAACCTAGATGGGTAAGGTTGTTCCCATCCAATAAAAGCATAAGAAGTTTAATATTTGAGTTATTTATTTTGTAGCCTTACAATTTATTTAATTTTCAAAATATTAGATGTTGTATTTCTTACTCGTACATGAATAATGTTTAATATGCGTTATATTTCTCATTATTTTTCATTTGTGATTATGAAGAATCATGTCTGGGAGGGGACGAGGAGGCCGTGCCGGTGGTCGTGGTACCATTAACATGATGGCAGCAGAGCTAGCAGCTTTGATAAATAATAGTGTGGCAGAGGCCCTAGCAGCAAAGAATGTTGCAGGTAAATGCTTTAACTATTGACTAATAGTGTCAATCCTTCTCCTAAAAACATTTTTCTAAACTCTATAATTCCAATTGAATTGGTACTTCTAAATCGAGGTCAGCAAAATCACCAAAACCAACAACCAGCATGTACTTTCAAGGCATTCATGGATTGCAAGCCCCACACCTCTAGTGGAGCTGAATGAGCCGTTGGATTACTTCGCTGGTTTGAGAAGGTTGAATCAGTAATAGCCATGTGCAACTGCCACGTGGCTAACCAAGTGAAGTTTGCTGCTGGAACTTTAGAAGGCCCGGCCCTAACATGGTGGAATGCCCAAGTTCAAATGTTGGGACTGGCAATGGCAAATGGACTCCCGTGGGAGGAATTTAAAACAATGATGAAGGAAGAATACTGCCCACGAGATGAAATTCAAAAGCTAGAGGGAGAGTTCTGGAACCTTAAGATGGAGGGTTCGGAAATTGAACTCTACACCACCCGTTCGCACGAACTTGCTACCATGTGCCCACACATGGTGACTCCGGATTACCAACGGATTGAACTATACATTGGAGGTTTGGTACCTCAGATTCAAAGCATGGTGACCTCATCCAACCTTACCACCATCCAACAGACCATCAGACTTGCTCACAAATTGACCGATCAGGCGGTGACACAAGGAACTTTACCTCCAAGAGGTTCGGTTTCTAAACCCACCGACAACAATAAGCGCAAGTTCGACCATCACTCTCACTTCCACTCTAACTCTAAAGGATCCCAACCCAACCAACCTCAGCACCAACAGCAGCGAAAGTTTGAGCCTGCTAGAAACTTTAATCAAACGACCTCATCAGGTCCGAATCAGGGAGAATATGCTGGGAGGTACCCCAAGTGCAACAAATGTGGCTATCACCACACGGGCACTTGTGACCGACAACGTTGCCAGCGGTGTGGTAAGATGGGCCACGCTGCGAAGGACTGTAGGGTTGCACTCCCGAACAAACAACCATTTCAATCACAGGGATTCATGAGAGGATGTTTTCAGTGCGGCAAGGAGGGGCACATCCAAAGGAATTGTCCTCAGTTGAAGAGGGGTGGAAATGGTAATGGCAGTGGTAGTGGTAACAGTAATAACCAGGGCAACAATGGTAACAACCCCAATCAGAAAAATAATGGTGGGAATAACGGTAATAACGGTAGTAATGGAGGGAATGGGGCGAAAGGAAGAGCTTTTGTACTGGGATCTGGAGAAGCTCGCTACGATCATAACGTGGTCACGGGTAAATTTCTCCTAAATAATTACTTTGCTTCTGTCCTTTTTGACACTGGTGCTGATAGGAGTTTTATATCTAAGAAACTTAATGATATGATAAAAGGAACTCCAACTCTGTTAGAAGCTAAGTATGTAATAGAGATAGCTGACGGCCAAACAATTGAAGCAACCCACATTCTTAAGGGTTGTAAGCTTGATTTAGCTAGCCATATTCTTGACATCGACCTTATGCCGGTCACACTTGGTAGTTTTGATGTAATCGTCAGCATGGATTGGTTGTCTAAAAACCAAGCGGAAATCATTTGTTATGAGAAAATCGTTCGCATACCCCTCCCGAGTGGAGAAATTCTTTCAGTTCAGGGCGAAAGGGTTGGTACTGTCATGGGTATCATATCCTTCATGAAAGCACAAAAATGCCTTCGGAAAGGACATACCGCTAGCTCTCGTTGTCGAGCAGCCATCCGAAGAGAAGAAGATTGAAGATATCCCAATTGTACGGGAATTTCTGGAAGTATTTCCTGAAGATTTACCTAGCTTACCACCGCACCGTCAAGTGGAATTTCAAATCGATTTAGCACCTGGAGCAGCGCCGATCGCTCGGGCACCTTATCGATTAGCACCCAGTGAATTGCAAGAACTATCTACCCAGTTACAGGAGTTGTTAGATAAAGGTTTCATCCGACCTAGTTCATCACCGTGGGGAGCTCCAGTCCTGTTTGTTAAAAAGAAGGACGGTACTTTCCGTATGTGCATTGATTACCGGGAATTGAACAAGGTAACAATCAAAAATCGTTATCCCCTGCCGCGTATTGATTCTTCGATCAACTCCAAGGGTCAAGTTTCTATTCCAAAATAGACCTTAGATCTGGTTATCATCAGCTGAGAGTCCGAGATGAGGATACCTCTAAGACTGCTTTCAGGACAAGGTACGACCACTATGAGTTTATGGTTATGCCTTTCGGATTAACCAACGCACCTGCGGTATTCATGGACCTCATGAACCGTGTGTGTAAACCTTATCTTGACCAGTTCGTTATCGTTTTCATCGACGACATCCTCATTTATTCCAAGAACAAGGAGGAACATGAGGAACATCTACGCCTAATTTTGGAACTACTTAAGCGAGAACAACTGTATGCTAAGTTTTCCAAGTGTGAATTTTGGATCCGGGAAGTTCAGTTTCTAGGGCATGTGGTTAATGAGAAAGGGATACATGTCTATCCATTGAAGATAGAAGCCATCAAGAATTGGGCAGCACCGTCAACTCCGACTGAGGTGCGACAATTTCTGGGATTGGCTGGTTACTACCGTCGTTTCATAGAAGGATTTTCTAAAATCGCACAACCCCTTACTGCTTTGACTCAAAAGGGTAAAGCCTATATCTGGAGTGATAAACAAGAGTCAACATTTCAACTCCTTAAACATAAACTTTGCAGTGCACCTATACTAGCCCTTCCGGAAGGAACGGACGACTTCGTAGTATATTGTGATGCGTCTATCCAAGGGTTAGGTTGTGTTTTGATGCAGCGGGAGAAAGTAATCGCATATGCATCACGTCGGTTAAAAATTCACGAGAAAAACTACACCACTCATGGCCTAGAATTGGGAGCCGTAGTTTTCGCACTTAAGATATGGAGACACTACTTGTACGGTACCAAATACACCATCTGCACCGATCACAAGAGTCTTCAGCATATCTTCGAGCAGAAGGAGTTGAACATGCGACAACGTCGTTTGGTTGAACTTTTAAATGATTACGACTGTGCGATCCGATACCACCCGGGTAAAGCTAATGTTGTAGCTGATGCCCTGAGTCGAAAAGAAACAAAACCCAAACGAGTTCGAGCATTACAGCTTACTATTCACCCCGGATTACCTGACAGAATTCGTAGTGCTCAACTCGAAGCCCTAAAAGAAGAAAACCTACCGCTGGAAGGTACACGCGGTCTGGAAGCACAACTTGAAGTCAAATCTGACGGCATTCGATACTTTACCGAACGAATATGGGTTCCAGTATTCGGAAACCTAAGGGAACTAGTTATGGACGAGTCTCATAAATCTCATTACTCTATTCATCCGGGTTCCGATAAGATGTATCAGGATTTAAAGATACTATATCGGTGGCCAAAGATGAAGGCCGATATAGCTATTTATGTGAGTAAATGTCTGACATGCGTAAAAGTTAAAGTTGAATACCAAAAGCCTTCTGGTCTTCTACAACAACCAGAAATTTCTATGTGGAAATGGGAACAAATATCCATGGATTTCATCACCAAATTACCACGAACTCCTACCGGATGCGATACCATTTGGGTAATCGTTGATCGTTTAACAAAATCCGCCCATTTCTTAGCCATCAAGGAAACCGATAAGATGGAAAAGCTTACTCGTATTTACTTAAAAGAAGTGGTATCTCGGCACGGGGTGCCAATCTCCATTATTTCGGATCGTGATGAACGATTCACTTCTCGTTTCTGGCAGTCGTTACATAAGGCCTTAGGCACGTGTCTAGATATGAGCACAGCTTACCATCCTCAAACCGATGGTCAAACAGAACGTACTAGCCAAACTCTGGAGGACATGCTACGAGCTTGTGTGATCGATTTCAGTAATACTTGGGAGTCTAATCTACCGTTGGTGCAGTTCTCCTACAACAACAGCTATCACACTAGCATCAAGGCAGCTCCATTTGAAGCACTTTATGGACGGAAATGCCGTTCTCCCATTTGTTGGACCGAGGTTGGAGATAGCCAACTCATAGGTCCTGAACTTGTATTTGAAACTTCCGAAAAGATCGTTCAAATTAGAAACCGTATGGCGGCAGCTCGTGATCGTCAAAAGAGCTATGCCGACAAGCGTCGTAAACCTTTGGAGTTTCAAATAGGTGACATGGTCTTACTCAAAGTCTCACATTTGAAAGGTGTCATTCGTTTCGGGAAACGAGGAAAACTGAATCCTCGTTATGTTGGACCATTCAAAATTGTGAAAAAAATCGGGCCAGTTACATATGAGCTGGACCTACCCGAAAGACTTAGTGGTGTACACAACGTCTTTCACGTCTTAAACTTGAAGAAATGTCTAGCAGACGAATCGCTCACAGTTCCTCTTGAGGAACTACATATTGATGAACAGTTGCGTTTCATCGAAGAACCTGTCGAAATTATGGATAGGGAAGTCAAAACGTTAAAGCGCAGTAAAATCCCTATTGTTAGAGTCCGTTGGAACTCGAAACGCGGACCGGAATTCATGTGGAAACGCGAGGATCAGATGATGCGCAAATATCCAAATCTGTTCAAGCACCCCCCTTCAAATTCTTAAGGTACTATTCTAATTTTCGGGACGAAAATTCTTTCAACTAGGGGATGATGTGACATCCGGAAATTTTTTTTTTATTTACTTAAATTTTCGGGACGAAAATTCTTTTAACAAGGGGATGATGTGACAATCCGACTTTTCAAGTTAACTCTGTTAAAAATTCCGTTACGTTTCTAATAAAAACTTAACCTCGTTAACTAAATCCAGTTAAATCTTAACTTATTTAACAAAATCCAACCCCATGGACTAATTATGTCAAACTCTAAACTCTAATTCTCATAAAATTGCAGGGAATAGTTCTTCCAAGTCCCAAAACCCAATCTGTTAACCTACAAAGTCAAAATCAGGAGCAATCTGGCTTTGTTGACTTTTAAAAGTCAAATTTGCAACATGTAATTCGAATTTAAGATCCTTAATCGATTCATAGTTGAAATTCGTAACTGTTATAGACGTTACAGTCATTATCGATCATCATTACGACTCTAATCATCATCATCATTGTCAAATTAAACCAATTAATGAGTACTAAATCGTAACCGTCGGCAAAATGGCCTCATATCAGCAGAATTCGATCAATTCTTTGGTTAATCTCTCAATTGAACATTCACGCACGTTATACGGCCGAATCAGAAGAAATCCCTCGCATCAATCTCGTCAGAGACGCAGCAGAAGTCGCTGAGGACCAAGCCATTCGCAATCGGCACCGACGTTTACTCGTTCCCCATCTATACGTCAACGTTTCTGGTAATTACCTATACCAATAGCTTCGTTTCAATCCCTAGAATAAAATCCCTATGGTAATTCGATCGGTTAACATCGAATTGAACCCAATCCATAATCTAGGGTTCGTTCTAAAATAGATTTGGGGCTTTTGATTTTAGAATCAATATTAATCCAATTAATTCGCATGTCTAGCTCCGTAATCGGTCACTCATCGAAAGCCCTATGTTTATTTTATCAACTAACATCGAATTGATCACAATCCGTAACCTAGGGTTTGTTCATATCTCAATTTGGGGGTTTCGATCTTAAACACTGTTTCAATCAAATTAAACCACAGGGTTGAATTCGAAAACCCCCGATTGTCAAAAGCCCTATGAATCCAACACCTTTAATATCCAATTTGATCAAATCGATTTCAATTTTAACCTAGGGTTTGAGTTTTTTTTTGAAACAGAAATTAAACTTACCTAAACTCAGCGATTTCCAAATTAAAACCCACCACAGATTCGTGGTCACCCGATTAGCAAAACCCTTATAACTTTTCAGTCGATCGCGGCCTGATTAGGTGGATTTGGGACTGGGCATAGTCGCGACCGATTTTGGGGGGATGGGCTCTCTGTCATTCTGATTAAAGCATTTGGATTCAAATCCTTATGCAAGTCACGGCCCAGATCGGTTGGTTAGAGTTGTGGGCTGTTGGGGAGGAGACCCGGGTTCGAACCCTCCTCCCCTGTTTTCTTTTTAAACATTTATTCTAAAGATATTTTAAATATTTAAATCAATTGTTATATTAATATAATATTATATTAAAGTGTTTTAACCCGGAAAACAACCCGTAGACTCGGATTTGATTTTATAACTTATAATTGATAGTAATTCCTCTTTTGAAATAATATATTTATATTATTGTCAACCCCGACTTCGTATGAAATAATATATTAATATTATTTTTAACTCGTGACTCCTATTTTTAAATAATATATATTTATGTTATTTCACTTTGTTTAAACACCTCGTATAATGTTTTAAACCGTTTAATAATATAAATTGTTATATTATTTAACGACATTGTTTGCTCGAATTAAAATAACATATTTATTATTTTTTCCAATAATTAGATATTTATCTTACGAATCTAAAATAATATACTAGATAATATTATTTTCCTAACTTTTGTAAACGACTCGAACGTACGAATCTAATTATTAATTTGTTTATTATTCGTTATTAACGTTCGACACATAACGCATTTACCTTAATTATTATATATATAATTCCGTAGACACGTTCGTCTACTCTTAAATTCCTAGAATGCGTTAAGGCGTTAAATCTTCCACAAATCCCAACTTGTCCCTAATTTATGTGTTTATAATTTTAGGGCATACGTAAGTCGTCTGAGACTTACACTCGTGGTTCCAACTTTTTCCTTGTGTGATCCAAATCTCTACTTGAGTTTTCACGGCCCCTTTTTACTGCTTTTAAACTGGGGGAGAAAACATGATACAAACTCTTTTTGATTTATGTACTTCATTTTATATCAATTGTTATGACTATGCGTAAACTCTATCATGAAAGTCCTCACATCGAACCGTTTAAATATGAATATAGCGAGGTATGTTGGGTAGTACTACTGGGTTTGACAAACCACACCCGCGTTAGTCGCGCTAACTCGATTGGATATCGAACGGGTGCAATATTGACCTAAACGTGCACCGTGGTTGATAGACCTAGTGGGAGGCAATACAAACAGTCAGTTTACGGTTGTGAGCGTAATAGCAAACATGAACATGGGTTAGCTACTCATTGGTATATATATGTTGATTGTACAATAAATCTGGTAAACGTTTATTTATACATTGAAACCTTTGAACTCACCAACCTCGTGTTGACACTTTTTCTTACATGTTTTCTCAGGACGCTAAGCTAAGACACAGGTGCACGTTAGGGAATGCATGGGATTCAACTGCTTTGCTTTGTGTCTATTTATGTTTGGTTGAATTATTTTATTTTACTTTGTTTGGTTTGGACGTTTGGACTTTTGAGACTTTTGGACTTTGGTTTTGGGCGCGTGTATTTTGCGCATTTACTTTCTTTACGCTTCCGCATTGATACTTTGATTTAAAAGATATTTTCATTTTGAGTCTCATGTAGAGTCGTTCAATGTAACTAGTGTCTGAGATCCTGGTTTGTCACTTCCCAAAACGGTAAAACTCCGTTAGTTGAAATTGGGGGTGTGACATCGATGGTATAGGTTAGGTGTTAAATAAGGGTCTCTCGGAGGCGATTCGGCTGCTCGGAGTCTCAAGTCTGCTCCTAAGCCAATCTGCTCTGCAGTCAAACATGGATCCGCCAGCTAGTCATACCGGTGACTGGTTGTCTGGTGATGGGGACCCAAAGTCTTCCTCTTATGTTGACTCTTCTTCGGGGTGATTTTTTGAGGAGTGAGGAGTGTAAGAGACCATGTCTATCATAAAATGGTCGTAAGTGTAATGGTAAGTTGTTAAGTACAAAGGTATTCATGAGTTTAAAATTTTTACTAATCATAACACCGAGTTCTTATAATAATATATCAGGAGTAACACTTGACCTATAAGTAGTGTACCCACGAAAAGGATTCTCGAGAAAGAGAGGTGGGTCACAAGGGGCACACTTAAGTACTCAGTCTTTTCTTAGTCATAATCTTCCATGGACTTACACCCACTCTTCCAGCCATCATGTACCATTAACATTATTATTTGAACTCATGGTTATAGTGAGAATCATTAGGGATTGTGTCTTATGGCTCCAGAGGTGTGCTTCATCTATTCAAGCAACTTCCTTTCCTTGGATGGTAAGGTCTAAGGGTTTAAATCCTTTGCAAATGATAATACGGGTGATAAAATTTTCAGGGCATCAGGATGAAGGGGTATAGTTGACTTAAATATGATTAAGTGTAAGGATAAAATAGAAGGTTTAGACTTGTGTACCAAATTTCAATAATTAAGTGAATGATGTTTAGATTGCATTCATCTGGCATATAACCAAATAGATGCTGTGACAAATCAAAGTGATTCAATTTCTTATACTTTTAAGAAGACATGCTTTAGCCTATAGGTGAACACTCATTTCGAGAATTCATAGGAAAGCATACGAATCCTTTGGTTGATTTGGATTTATATGAAATGCTTTCCTAGACAGAAGACCCAAAGTACAAGCATTCACTCTTCCGGATTGCACATGTTCTCTACTAATTTTCAGAACCCAAAAGTTTGACGGGATTTGAAAGTTTTAATGTATGTCAAAACTTAGGATAGCATTTAGTGATATCAAATAGGTATTGTGCAAACAGTTCAAATAGTGTAGTAAATAAGGTTATCAAGTAACATAGCACATAAGATAATTCGTTTAATGCACTAGATAACACATAAGATAATTCAAAACTTAGGAGTAGTAGTTTTTGTAAGCATGTAGGTTATCAAGTAACATAGCACATAAGATAATTCATGTAATGCACTATATAATATGTAGGATAATTATACCAAGGTACCCTATGGTTATAGACTATAGACTAAGAATATGTTTCAAGTAATCCATGTAGTTTCAAATAGTTTCATGTAGTCCTTAGAATGTTGTAGTTCATGTAAATGTATTATGTAAACAAAAGTGGATAGATATAGGTAACTATGTGTATCAATGAGTATAGAGTGGAGTTCCTAACGAAAGCCACTAGTTAAACTCATGTTTGGAGACTCCTAGGTTATAGTCTAGGTCATGTGTGTCTAATAACCTAATTCACTATAACCATGGCTCTGATACCAATCTGTCACACCCCGGTCGGCGGTGGATTATACACCGGTGCTGACGCAGTTGTTCATAAGCTCATGATCATCTATTAATAAGTGATAATATTATTTAATCATAATTAAAACATCCGTTACAAATAGAAATGGGAAACAAGGATTTCAAACATAACACAAGTTAAATTCAGTCTTTATTAAAACTAGGTCCATATTCCTATGTGATCATGTAGTGTCCTCAACTGGTGTACCCGAAACATGTGAGTAAATGTCAACTACAAGTAGTTGTTGAGTAACATAAGTTTTGACACCAAACAAAGTTGTAAAAAGGATTTGAATTTCAATATGAAATTCAAAAGTTGTAAAAAGCATAAGTATGGCATAAATGTGAAAACATACAAGGTTCCAAAAGTACATTTCAAGCTGTAGTAAATGGAAAACTGGCAAGTACAATCCCACTGATTGTGTTTTAGAAAAATAGTAATATGGTACACACAAAACCCGCCAAGGTCTGTGTTAACTAGAATCGGATTCCCCTATAAATGATCATGTTAGGTACTACCTTAGGCCTGGGTAGCAGGTTAATAAATGTACTAACATGAACACATGTAATGGTCGCCAAGTACTTTAAGACGTAAAACACGGAGTAGTAGCATGAGAACAATGGTATTGAATATGGTATGTGTAGTATGTAAACATGTTCCACCCAGAGTATTTGTAAATAATATTAAAAAGAGGGGCTATGAAACTCACCTTGAAATGAGTAGCTTGAATGTCATACAAGTATATTGTTTGTTGCACAAATGTTCTAGCTAACCACAAGGTCAACCTATGTTTGATGGAATATATTTATCAATGATTTGTACAACTGAAATAGGGAATCCTAATGTGCGAGGAGATTGATATGGGTGTCCTCATTTTAATAATAAAATAATTATCTGAGTTGTAAATAATATTTTATGTAAGTCTTTAATAAATATTTGTATTGTATAATGTGAAAGAATGAATTAGGATTTTGTTTGTTTGTAACAATTATATAAACGTATCAATAAATAATTAGGTTTTCTTTTGTTTGTAAATAAATACACAAATAAATAAATGAATAGTTTTCTTTTATTCGTAATCACATAAATTACTTGACGGATAAATAAATAAATGAGTAATAATTAGTTGAGTAATTAAATAAATTACAATATAAATAAATGAATAAAACCTTTCATTTGATTTATGAAAAATAAGTGTTAAAAATAATGATTTAATTAGTTGGTAATTAAACCAAAATTTAAAGTATAATAATGTTTTAATTAATTAATAATTAAACCCTAACTAATTATTAATTAAAAGTATAGAATTGTGTTTTAAATGTTTTCATATAATAAAAATAAATTATATAAAAGTTTGTATAAATATTTGTAAGGAAATGAGTTTATAATCATAATCATAATTAGTTGAAAGTGGTTGTTGTACCCTATAATGGTTATCATTCCACAGTTGTACCTCTAACAGAATAGTTTCGAAGAAAGAGTTGGCCGGATCAGAATCCCGTCTTTTCCTAGCCAGAACTTTAATGTTTGTCAGATAACTACATACTGGTTTGAAAGATAGAAATTGAATATTAAATAATTTAATTTAAAAATAAGGATTTTTAGAAAAATCATGATTTTTGAAATTGAAAAAAGTAAGAAAGATCAAAACAAGCTTTTAAATAAAAGTTTAACAAGTTTAATTAAAATAGGGCTTTTGATCTTGGATATGTCTATGATTATAACATAAACATGTTACGGATCATTGATCTAGCTAGTTATGAGGGATTTTTGAAAGGAAAAGTATAAACAAGCTAGAACATAAGAAAAACTTACTTAGAATGAAAGGATTTAAGCTAAAATCTTCCAAAAGATGAGAAGAAAGACCTTTAGTAGCTAGATAACCTTAAAGGATCGTTGAGGTGCGAATATTACATGAGAAATAAAGGCTCTATTTATAGGGTAGTATCAGGGGCTTATTCACAAAATTTAATTTGTTATAGGTACTAAGAATGCAAAATATGAAGAATAGTTTTTAATTTTATAACATAATTTAACTTAAGTGCTCATTAATTTTATGTTTATGACTTCATTTCATGATAATTCATATTTAAAATGTTTGATAAATGTAATTATATACATATTTGTTCTATTTACCTTTAGTAATTTAAAAATACTAGCAATGTTATATTTTCATATTAAATTGTTTAAATGGTTATTTATCATGTGTGTATATATATAGTCACATATATATTTATAAGTAAACACAAAAAAGGATATCAATTCATAATCAAAGCTTGTAAGTTTAGATTTGATTATTATAACAAGGTGTATATATTTATTTCATAACAATCATATAAATATGTATGCATACTCATGAATTATAATGAATAAATAGGATACCTTCATAAATGCAAATCATAAAATAATGAAATTACAATTTGCTAGAATAGTTAAAATAAAGGTAAGAATTTCCTGGGGATTACATTTCAAGCCATGATACATCTTATTGGAACCAGGATGAATGGAATATCGAGATTTGTGAGATTCACCCATTACAAGTTATCTTAAGTTCCTGTACTTAGGAACACATATTCACTATGTGAAGTAATAAATACCATCTGATTTAACCTCAATTTGTTTCTCCCTGCCACGCATGGATTCCAACGGTAGGTTTTCCTCTTTTAGGGCTTCGAGTTGAGCACTAAGGATTTGATCGGGTAGTCCAGGGTGGATAGTGAGTCAAAATGCTCGAACTCGTCTGGGTTTAGTCTCTTTTTGGATTAGGGCATCGGCAACCACTTTAGCCTTGCCTAGATGATATTTGATATCACAGTCATAGTCGTTCAAAAGTTTGATCCAACGACGTTGTCGGATGTTCAACCCCTTTTGTTCGAAGATGTGCTGAAAACTCTTGTGATCGGTGTAGATAGTGCATTTGGTACCGTACAAGTAAGGTCTTTAGATTTTCAGTACAAAAACTACAACTCCCAATTCCAAATCATGGGTTGTGTAGGTTTTCTCATGAATTTTCAATTGTCGGGAAGCATATGTGATAACCTTCTCGCGTTGCATTAAGAGACAACCGAGACCTTGAATGGAGGTATCAAAATATATTACGAAGTCATCTGTTCCCTCGGGAAGAGATAGGATGGGTGCGCTATAGAGTTTATGCTTTAACAGTTGGAATGTTGATTCCTATGTATCGCTCCAGTTATAGGGTTTACCGTTTTGAGTTAGGGCAGTAAGAGGTTGAGCGATCTTCGAGAATCCTTCAATGTATCGGCGGTAGTAGCCAGCCAATGCCAGAAATTATCGCACCTCAGTTGGAGTTGTAGGTGCCGCCCAATTCTTGATGGCTTCTACTTTAGCTGGATCTACATGTATTCCTTTCTCGTTGATCTTCCTTGTTCTCAGAATAGATGAGGATGTCATCAATGAAAACAACGACGAATTGATCAAGGTAGGGTTTACACACGCAGTTCATGAGGTCCATGAACACTGCGGGTGCGTTGGTTAGTCCGAATGGCATAACCAAAAACTCGTAATGGCCTACCGGGTTCTGAATGCAGTTTTAGAGATGTCTTCATCCCACACTGTCAGTTGATGGTAACCGGATCGAAGATCGATCTTTGAATAGAAACTTGACCCTTGACGAATAAGACTGGAGCTCCCCATGGCGATGAGTTAGGTACGATAAAACCCTTATCTAACAACTCTTGTAGTTGTGTAAACAATTCTTTTAACTCATTAGGTACAAGTCTGCACGGTGCTCGAGCAATAGGCGCTGCTCCGGGTGCTAAATGAATTTGGAATTCGACTTGACGATGAGGTGGAAGACCATGCAAGTCTTCGAGAAATACTTCTGGATAGTTACGTACGAACAGGATACCGTCAATCTTTTTCTCCTCTGACGGCCGCTCGGCGACGAGAGCCAACATAGTAGTATGACCTTTTCGTAGGCACTTTTGTGCATTCATGAAGGATATGATGCCAACAACGGCACCACTCCTTTCGTCTTGGACAGAAAGGGTTTCTCCACACAGGAGAGGAAGGCGAACAATTTTCTCATGACAGATAATTTCAGCTTGGTCCTTAGATAACCAATCCATGTCGACAATTATGTCAAAACTATCGAGTGTGACTGGCATAAGGTCAATGTCAAGTTCATGATCAACTAATTTAAGTTTACAACCCTTAAGAATGTGGGTTGCTTCAATTATCTGTCCATAAGCTATTTCTATGGTGTACTTAGATTCTATTTAGTCGCGTTCAACCGATGGTTAGTTAGATTAAATCCGCGTTTTCTAATGTCATTAGAAAAACTGGATCATTTTGTGTAGAAAGAAGTCTTTTTACAAAGTTGGATATCATGGTCTATAAATCAAATTAGACTGAGGATTAGTCACAAGATAATGTAATAGGGTCAAATAGAATTTATTGTTGGAGTGTAAGGAATAACGTGTTAGCTTAGAAAGAATTTCTCAAAATCCACTTACATAGTTGGAATCGGTGGGTTTACCATGAGGTTCTACCAGAGTTTTAATCGAGTTGGTTTATGTGATCACGTTTGGATGAGAGTTTTAATTTCACTAAGACTCTTACATGAGTGAAAATAACATGATGGATTCCATTAATGATTGTTCAATGTGTCCGTAAACATCTTCAACCTGATAGTCGCGTCTATCAACTGTTGAACTGGTTTAACGATACCACCTAGTTGTTGAGTGGGTTACAAGAACTTCTACAGACAGTGAAAACTTAAGTCTGTAAATCACATATTTAGACCATTTATCCACACACTAGGTTTCACCAGGTCTTACATGCACCTTAAATTACTATTACGTCTGCACCCGTAATGATAATTTGCTTTGCATGCTCACCCTAGTTCTCCTTGTCGTGTGTCATAATGTCCTCTAGTTTGTATTGCTGAGTGTTATCAGATATGATAAGTCATCGAGAAACTTAGTCATCAACCATAACTTGATCAACTAGGACTCTTATGAGGATGAGTAGTCGAGAATCGTTTGATCCGAGTATTCACTCGAGTTGAAACACAATACGAGAGTCCAATCCAGCGGATTATAGATGGAAACGTGCACATGAAAAAAACAGGTACATGAAATGCGGCGTCGCGAAGTGAAAATAATTCATGGATATGTGTTACTGGGAGAGGCAAAGTAGCTGCTCTACTAACTGAGTCCGAATGGGGTTCGAGTATGCAATGAGTAAAGCGTTCTCAACTTTGTGGTCCATCAATCCTCAATAGAATATCGGCTAAAGACGCGAGCCCATGACTTGGGAAAGTGATGACATCTACATGTCAATGGATTCTACAATAATGCGTGCAACGGTATGCCTTAAATCGGCATACCTCAAGCAAGGTCCATGGTTTCCGGCTTGAAATAGAGTAAAGCTAGTGAGAACGGAGTATTGTTGCTAGTGGGTACTTTCACACCCCCAAAATCCACTAACGGAGTTTTACCCTTAGGAGCGTAACATACCAGGATCTCAGTCATTAGTTACGTTGAACGACTCTATATGAGTTTAATAAAAACCACTAGTATTGCTCATAGTCACGATGCAACACTAGTAATGAAAACACTGATTTAATGTAAGACTTCGGAAGCGAAAAGTTAAATGAAAAGCATGCGCCAAAACACTCGCGCCAAGAATAAATAATCCAACGATAAATAAAATAAATAGTTCTTGAGTTTGAAAATGATGGACTTCGAATGTATGCATGCCTTAGCTTGTGCTTGTACCTTAATGACCTGAGAAAACATGCTAAAACGTGTCAACACTAGGTTGGTGAGTTCACAGGTTTCAATGTTTGTAAACTTTACTAGATAATACCATTTACAATTTATATCATAGGTAGCTAACCTGGTACATGTTACTAAAGCGTTTCGACACCGAAGCTGACTGTTTATGTTTGTACTGCCTCCCACCATGACTATCATAATCAATGGTGAATGTTTAGGTCAATGTTACACCCGTTCGACTACCTGTCGTGTAAGCGCGACTAACGCGGGTGGGGCTTGTCAATGCCTAGTTACTACTCAAGATTACCTCGCTAACCCATATACTAACGGTTCGATAAGTAAGGACTTTCATGATATGTTTGCGCTTAGTACACAAGTGATATAAAAGAAATGTAAGATCTAAATGTTCGTACCCATGTTTTCTCCCTAAAGTTTAAAACGTAATAAAAGGGGCCGTGAAACTCACCTTAGAGTATGTACGAAAGAAAACGAGCTTAAAATGCTTGACGACTAACTGCCACCTATAAACACCAGTTCATAAGTGTGTGTTTGTGCAAGACGATAGGAACCCTAAGTATCCAAACAATCCCATTGTTTCAAGGGTTTAGAAAAGAGTTTACAAGTTTGACTCATGTTTGACCAAGTTTGACCCGACGACCCGTTGGTGACCTGTTTAACGAATAAATGTTTGTTCAGTATAATACTTCTATATTATACACACAAGATCATGCAGGTAACACTTAGCAACAATTCCTTATTATTCTAACAAACAAGCATGATTTCCAAAAATAGAAAGTTTCCAAAAATAGCAGGTTTCTATAAATAGAAAGTTTCCAAAAATAGCAGGTTTGTTCGAGACTCATGTTTCCTAGAAACTATCATCATTAATATATTCATAGAATCACTCTAACATGTTCTAGCTCACCACATCACATAACAACTGTCTAGAACCTAAACATGCAAATCATAATTCAAGACAAAGTTTCCAACTTTAGTAAGCTATGACTAACATGCGTGATTTCAAACACCTAACACGTTACAACAAGTTATTGTGTCCTATCTAACATAGAACTATCATCAAACCATATCATGCATGTCTAAATAGTAAGTTATAACCACTTTTAACAATTAAAGTTTCCTTATTTGGAAAGTTGGTAAAACCGGGTTATGTATTCAAAATCTGATTTCACAAATCATCTAAACATGTATCAAGTAGCATATAACCATCATCACATCATTCAAATAACTTCTAGTATGCAAGATAGAATTCTTAAAAAGTTTTCATTTTAAGTAAGTTAGGTTTTTTAAGCTTGTTTAACGAGATTTAAAGTACCAAATCCATCACGTATGATTTATCTAACATAATTATAATCATAACAAGTGTCAAACATCTCTAACATGCGATTCTACACCATTACATAATCAAAAAGTTTCAATATTTAACAAGTTACTAACCACATGGATCTAGGGTTTTGCAAATAACCATATAATCAACAAATACATGCAAAACAATAATAAAGTTAACATTTTTATTATAAAAATCCATGTTTGGATGAACGAGCGTTATGATCTAAAATTTAGGGATCAAAAAGTGATGAAATTGAACGAAACGACTTACGTAGGAGTGTTAGAAACGTCGAGACTAGCACGTATCTACTTTCGGATTCACGATCGGGGCTCGAACGAAGGCTCCTTGTCTTGTTCTTGGTTCGGCCGAATGGTGAGGATGGTGTGAGGTTCGATCGACGGCCAAAGGGGTGGAGTTAGGGTTTATATTTTTTTTTAAAGTTTTATCCTTATCCATTCACTAATGGGTTTTAAGTTGGGCTTCAGGTTTAATTAAAGCCCATAGGCTATTATTAATTAACTAATACTTAATTAATAACTAACAATTTTTGATTTTTATTTTTATAAAAACACTAACTTTTATAAAAATACTAATTACGCTTTACACACGATAAACACGTACGAAAACAATAATATTCACATAATTCACGTAATCACATAAAAATCATAAAAACTCATCATTTATATTAAATATAAATTATTAAATGTTCGTAACGTTAATTTCGATTAATCACCAACGCTCCGGGTTAGACTCGAGTGCGATCCGATGTGTGCGAACTGACTGACACATTTAATTAATCCTAATTAAATGCAATGTATGTGTGACTAACTGAGATAACTGAGTTTGTAACGAAAAATGTTTGAACTAACGAGGTTTGAGTTAACGGAGTTAACCTGAAAATGCCGGATGTCACATCATCCCCTTATTGAAAGAATTTTCGTCCCGAAAATTAAACAAAGTCCGTAACGTCTGAAACAAAAGTTTAGGTTTGTCACATCATCCCCTTGTTGAAATAAATTTCGTCTCGAAATTTAGTTAGTACATTCCGTGTTTGCCGTTGACTGTTTGAAAAGGTGAGGATACTTTTTCATCATATGGTCCTCTCGTTCCCACGTGAACTCCGATCCACGCTTCGAGTTCCAGCGAACTCTGACAATAGGTATCTTACTACCCTTGAGGGTTTTGACCTCTCGGTCCATGATCTCAACTGGTTCCTCAATAAAACATAATTGTTCATCAATTTCCAACTCTTCGAGTGGAACTACAAGTGTCTCATCTGATAGGCACTTCTTTAGGTTTGAGACATGAAAGACATTATGCACTCCATTGAGTGTATCCGGTAGGTTCAGTTGGTATGCTACTGGACCGATCCTTTTCTCTATCTCGAATGGTCCAACGTAACGCGGGTTTAACTTTCCTCGTTTCCCGAAACGAATCACACCTTTCCAAGGTGAAACCTTTAATAACACTTTGTCACCCACTTGAAATTCTAGCGGTTTTATACGCTTGTCTGCATAACTCTTTTGACGGTCACGAGCTGCCGCCATACGGTTTCGGATTTGCACTATTTTCTCTGAGGTTTCATGCACAAGTTCAGGACCCGTAAGTTGGCTATCTCCAACTTCAGCCCAGCAAAGTGGTGATCGACACTTTCTCCCGTATAAAGCCTCGAACGGTGCGCCATTGATGCTAGTATGATAGCTATTATTGTAAGAGAATTCCACTAAAGGTAAGTGAGTCTCCCAGCTATTACCAAAATCTATCACACAAGCCCTTAACATGTTTCTAGGGTTTGTATAGTACGCTCACTCTGGCCATCTGTTTGAGGATGATACGCTGTGCTCATATCCAGGCGCGTGCCTAGAGCTTTCTGTAATGATTGCCAGAAACGTGAGGTGAATCGGGCGTCTCTATCGGAAATGATGGAGATTGGAACTCCATGACGGGATACTACTTCCTTAAGGTAGAGACGAGTTAACCTTTCCATTTTATCGGTCTCTTTGATAGCAAGAAAATGAGCTGATTTGGTTAGGCGATCCACTATCACCCAGATTGTGTCACATCCAGTAGGGGTTCGGGGTAATTTGGTTATGAAATCCATGGAAATCTGCTCCCATTTCCACATTGGTATTTCTGATTGTTGAAGTAATCCGGATGGCTTTTGGTACTCCACCTTGACCTTGGAACAAGTCAGACATTTGCTCACATAGGTGGCTATGTCAGCTTTCATGTTCGGCCACCAATACAAAACCTTGAGATCGTGATACATCTTGTCTGATCCCGGATGGATAGAGTATCAGGATTTGTGAGCTTCATCCATGACTAGATCTCTTAGGTTTCCATATACTGGTATCCATATTCGTTCTGCTAACTAGCGAATACCATCTGCTTTAACCTCAAGTTGTTTCTCCATACCACGAGTGGATTCCAACGATAAGTTCTCGTCTTTCAAGGCTTCAAGTTGGGCATTACGGATCTGTTTGGGTAATCCTGTATGAATAGTGAGTTGTAATGCTCTAACTCGTCGGGGTTTGGTTTCTTTTATGCTTAGGGCATCGGCGACCACGTTAGCTTTGCCCGGATGGTACTTGATTGCACAATCATAATCGTTCAATAACTCAATCCAACGACGTTGACGCATGTTCAACTCTTTCTGCTCAAAAATATGCTGAAGACTCTTGTGATCGGTGTAAATGGTGCACTTGATACCGTACACGTAATGTCTCCATATCTTGAGTGCAAACACCACGGCTCCTAACTCCAAATCCTGAGTCGTGTAATTCTTTTAGTGGATTTTTACCTGTCGAGAAGCGTATGCGATAACCTTGTCGCGTTGCATCAACACACAACCGAGACCTTGGATGGAGGCATCGCAATACACCACGAAGTCATCCATTCCCTCTGGTAGGGACAGGATAGGTGCGCTACATAGTTTCTGCTTCAGTAGCTGGAATGCTGATTCTTGAGTCTTGCTCCAATTATAGGGTTTATCTTTTTGGGTTAAGGCGGTGAGGGGTTGGGCAATCTTTGAGAATCCTTCGATAAAACGACGGTAGTATCCGGCCAATCCTAGGAATTGCCAAACTTCGGTCGGAGTTGATGGTGCTGCCCAATTCTTAATAGCTTCCACTTTGGCTGGATCGACATGTATTCCTTTCTCATTGATCACATGTCCTAAAAATTGAACCTCGCGAATCCAAAAATCGCATTTGGAAAACTTTGCGTACAACTGTTCCTGTTTCAGTAGCTCAAGGATCAAACGCAGATTCTCCTCGTGCTCTTCCTGACTCTTAGAGTATATGAGGATATCGTCAATAAAAACAATGACGAATTGATCCAGATAAGGTTTACACACACGGTTCATGAGGTCCATGAACACCGCGGGTGCGTTGGTTAAATGACCGTACCGGGTTCTGAATGCAGTCTTGGATATATCCTCATCTCGAACTCTCAGCTGATGATATCCAGACCTTAAATCGATTTTGGAGTAGAAACTTGACCCTTGAAGTTGGTCGAATAAATCGTCAATGCGGGGTAGTCGGTAGCGGTTCTTGACTGTTACCTTGTTTAACTCTCGGTAATCAATGCACATGCGGAAAGTTCCATCTTTCTTTTTGACAAATAGGACTGGAGCTCCCCAAGGTGATGAGCTAGGTCGGATAAAACCTTTATCCAACAACTCTTGCAGTTGTGTGGATAGCTCTTGCAACTCGCTTGGTGCCAGTCTATAAGGTGCTCGAGCAATAGGCGCTGCTCCGGGTGTTAGGTCAATCTGAAATTCGACCTGATGGTGAGGTGGAAGACCAGGTAGGTCTTCTGGGAATACTTCTGGGAATTCGCGAACGATAGGGATATCTTCTAACTTTTTCTCCTCAGTGGACTTGTCAGCGACAAGGGCTAATATCGCGGTATGACCCTTACGCAGACACTTCTGAGCCTTCATGAAAGATATGATGCCCATGACCACACCACTTCTTTCGCCCTGAACGGATAGGATCTCTCCACTAGGAAGGGGTACATGAACGATCTTCTCACTACAGATGATCTCAGCTTGGTTTTTAGACAACCAATCCATGCCCACAATTATGTCAAAACTGCCGAGTGTAACTGCATGAGATCGATGTCGAGTTTGTGACCAGAAAGTTCTAACTTACATCCCTTGAGAATGTGGGTTGCCTCGATTACTTTACCGTCTGCTATCTCTATGGTATAATGATGTTCTAATAAAGTTGGGTTTATTTCTAACTGACTACTAAGTTCTCTAGATATAAAACTTCTATCGGCGCCAGTATCAAAAAGTACAGAAGCATAATGATCGTTTAAGAGAAACATACCGTTCACCACCTTCCGATCATTCCGAGCTTCTCCCGATCCAATCACAAATGCTCGGCCCTTTGCACCATTTCCGTTGTTATTACCATTTCCACCCTGGTGGTTATTACCATTTCCATTACCGCCTTGATGATTGTTGCCATTTCCATTCCCGTTTCCGTTTCTCCTCAACTACAGGAATTTTTCTTGAAATGCCCTTCTTTACCACACTCAAAACAGCCTTTCGGTGCGTCTCCAGGTGGTGTCTGTTTGTTCTGCAGATCTACTCTACAGTCTTTGGCCAAATGACCCATCTTTCCACACCGTTGGCAACGGTACCGGTCACACGTTCCATGATGGTGAAAGTTACATTTATTGCACTTCGGGTACTTACCAACATAAGAACCCTGATTCTGCTAAGATGAGTTAGACTGACTGTTGTTCTTTGACGGTTCAAACTTACGGTGTTGCTGTTGATGTTGCTGAGAAGGTGGGTTTGACTGGAATGTTTTGGGGAATGAACTATCAAACTTCCGCTTATTGTCAGTTGTCTTTGATAATGCACCTCTAGGTGGTAGAGTGCCCTGAGCCACTGCCTGATCGGTTAGCCTGTGAGCCAACCTGATTGCTTGCTGAATTGTAGTAGGATTAGAAGATGTCACCATGCTCTAAATTTGCGGGACCAAACCATCAATGAATTTCTCGATCCTCTTATAGGGAGGTGTTACCATTTGATGACACAAGTTCGCCAGTTCATGCGAACGAGTAGTGTAGGCTTCAGTTTCAGATCCTTCCATCTTGAGATTCCAGAATTCGCTCTCAAGTTTCTGTACTTCATCGCGGGGACAATACTCCTCCCGCAGCATAGTCTTAAATTCATCCCATGGCAAAGCATTTGCCATTTCAAGAGTTAACATTTGCACCTGTGAGTTCAACCAAGTAAGGGTCGGACCCTCAAGTGTGCCAGATGCATATTTCACCTGGTTATTCGGTGGACAATTGCACATTGCAAAAGCGGATTCAGATTTCTCCATCCAGTGGAGTAAGCCAACAGCCCCTTCGGCTCAACTGAACGAGTGAGGCTTGCAATCCATGTACGCCTTGAAAGTACAAACCTGCTGGTGGTTATGCTGACCTGAATTGTAAACAAGAATGCGCTTTAAGAATACCATATTTGAAATTGAGTTTAGGATGAATGATGACTCACTAGAGTCGATAATATGTTGCTTTACCTCCAGCATTAATAGCGGCGTGAGTAGCTGCTACTGCTTCAGCCACACGCTCATTTATGAGTGCCGTGAGCTCGGCTACAGTCATGTTAATGTTTCCGCGACCACCGCGTCCTCCGACGCGTCCACCACGTCCATTTCCTCTTCCAGACATTATCTTTACATTCACAACATACAATAATGAGAAAAATACATCGCATTTTATCATCATACAAGTACCAGTAAACAAAAGAATTTCAAACCACAACATCTAACATTTCAATAATAGTAATACTTGATAAAATAAATTGTAACGATTACAACTAAATTCAACCAAACATCAAAATTCTAGAAACATCTGTTGGATGAGAACAACCCTGCCCATCTAGGTTCAAAAGAAAAGACGTAAATAAGTAATGAAGATAGATGATCAAATGTCACTGCCAACTGATGTAACATCGGATGCTGCATCATCATCCTCATCCTGATCACCTGCAGGTGCATCCTCTGGTGCAACTCCTGCTGCCTCAACTGCTGCAAGTCGTGCATCAACCTACTCAATCCTAGTGTGGAGTATATCCAGGTTCCACTCTGCAGTGTTCAGCCGGTCCTCCCTATCCACACATCCATTTGCTAAATTCTCATGAGCTGTATCAGTTGCTGCTAAATCTGCATTCAGTTTGGTGATCCTCTGATTCATCAACATTTCTCGCTAAAGTATGCTAGTAATCTCTCCCGCTGCGTCCCACATGTTCCGGATCTCCCGGTCCATCCTAGCCACAAAGGCAACTATCACCTGCTCATAGGGGTACTGTAATGGTGGCAAAGCTCGTACAGAAGATGATGAAGAAGAAGAAGCAATGTCAGTAGTGAGTGGAGGTGGGACTTCCTCCTCGCGGATCCAGTTCCTGATCCTATCGGGATACCAATCCCAGTCCTGCGTGTTGCCTCTGACACACACATGAATAGGTTCATCATGCACTACTGTGGTGTTGATCGGGTTGAGTCGACGTCTCCTCGTCTCTGGCAAAGGTACGGTAGGAACATCGTGCTCCTGAACGACTGGGGATGCGGGTGACTTAGGCGGGGTCGACATTTCCTGTAACGGGATGAGTGAGTGCCATGTATGAGTGTAAGTGCTGTGTAACTAATGCATGTACGTGGTTATAGTCTAGTATGCTTTTCCTAGTTCTCTATAACCAATGTCTCTGATACCAATCTATCACATCCCCAAAATCCACTAACGGAGTTTTACCGTTAGGAGCGTAACATACCAGGATCTCAGTCATTAGTTACGTTGAACGACTCTATATGAGTTTAATAAAAACCACTAGTATTGCTCATAGTCACGATGCAACACTAGTAATGAAAACACTGATTTAATGTAAGACTTCGGAAGCGAAAAGTTAAATGAAAAGCATGCGCCAAAACAGTCGCGCCAAGAATAAATAATCCAACGATAAATAAAATAAATAGTTCTTGAGTTTGAAAATGATGGACTTCGAATGTATGCATGCCTTAGCTTGTGCTTGTACCTTAATGACCTGAGAAAACATGCTAAAATGTGTCAACACTAGGTTGGTGAGTTCACAGGTTTCAATGTTTGTAAAGTTTACTAGATAATACCATTTACAATTTATATCATAGGTAGCTAACCTAGTACATGTTACTAAAGCGTTTCGACACCGAAGCTGACTGTTTATGTTTGTACTGCCTCCCACCATGACTATCATAATCAATGGTGAATGTTTAGGTCAATGTTACACCCGTTCGACTACCTGTCGTGTTAGCGCGACTAACGCGGGTGGGGTTGTCAATGCCCAGTAGTACTACTCAAGATTACCTCGCTAACCCATATACTAACGGTTCGATAAGTAAGGACTTTCATGATATGTTTGCGCTTAGTGCACAAGTGATATAAAAGATCTAAATGTTCGTACCCATGTTTTCTCCCCCAAGTTTAAAACGTAAGAAAAGGGGCCGTGAAACTCACCTTAGAGTATGTGCGAAAGAAAACGAGCTTAAAATGCTTGACGACTAACTGCCACCTATAAACATCGGTTCATAAGTGTGTGTTTGTGCAAGATGATAGGAACCCTAAGTATCCAAAAAATCCCATTGTTTTAAGGGTTTAGAAAAGAGTTTACAAGTTTGACTCATGTTTGACCAAGTTTGACCCGACGACCCGTTGGTGACCTGTTTAACGATTAAATGTTTGCTCAGTATAATACTTCTATATTATACACACAAGATCATGCAGGTAACACTTAGAAACAATTCCTTATTTTTCTAACAAACAAGCATGATTTCTAAAAATAGAAAGTTTCCAAAAATAGCAGGTTTCTATAAATAGAAAGTTTCCAAAAATAGCAAGTTTCTATAAATAGAAAGTTTCAAAAAATAGCAGGTTTGTTCGGGACTCATGTTTCCTGGAAACTATCATCATTAATATATTCATAGAATCACTCTAACATTTTCTAGCTCACCACATCACATAACAATTGTCTAGAACCTAAACATGCAAATCATAATTCAAGACAAAGTTTCCAACTTTAGTAATATATGACTAGCATGCGTGATTTCAAACACCTAACACGTTACAACAAGTTATTGTGTCCTATCTAACATAGAACTATCATCAAACCGTATCATGCATGTCTAAATAGCAAGTTATAACCACTTTTAACATTTAAAGTTTCCTTATTTGGAAAGTTGGTAAAACCGGGTTATGTATTCAAAATCTGATTTCACAAATCATCTAAACATGTATCAAGTAGCATATAACCATCATCACATCATTCAAATCACTTCTAGTATGCAAGATAGAATTCTTAAAAAGTTTCCATTTTAAGTAAGTTAGGGTTTTTAAGCTTGTTTAACGAGATTTAAAGTATCAAATCCATCACGTATGATTTGTCTAACATAATTATAATCATAACAAGTGTCAAACATCTCTAACATGCGATTCTACACCATTACATAATCAAAAAGTTTCAATATTTAACAAGTTACTAACCACATGGATCTAGGGTTTTGCAAATAACCATATAATCAACAAATACATGCAAAACAATAATAAAGTTAACATTTTTATTATAAAAATCCATGTTTGGATGAACTAGGGTTATGATCTAAAATTTAGGGATCAAAAAGTGATGAAATTGAACGAAACGACTTACGTAGGAGTGTTAGAAACGTCGAGACTAGCACGTATCTACTTCCGGATTCACGATCGAGGCTCGAACGAAGGCTCCTTGGCTTGTTCTTGGTTCGGCCGAATGGTGAGGGTGGTTTGAGGTTCGATCGGCGGCCAAAGGGGTGGGGTTAGGGTTTATATATATTTTTTTTAAGTTTTATCCTTATCCATTCACTAATGGGTTTTAAGTTAGGCTTCAGGTTTAATTAAAGCCCATAGGCTATTATTAATTAACTAATACTTAATTAATAACTAACAATTTTCGATTTTTATTTTTATAAAAACACTAACTTTTATAAAAATACTAACTACGCTTTACACACGATAAACACGTACGAAAAGAATAATATTCATATAATTCACGTAATCACATAAAAATCATAAAAAACTCATAATTTATATTAAATATAAATTATTAAATGTTCGTAACGTTAATTTCGATTAATCACCAACGTTCCAGGTTAGACTCGAGTGCGATCCGATGTGTGCGAACTGACTGACACATTTAATTAATCCTAATTAAACGCAATGTATGTGTGACTAACTGAGTTTGTAACGAAAAATGTTTGAACTAACGAGGTTTGAGTTAACGGAGTTAACCTGAAAATGCCGGATGTCACAGGTACAGTAGGGACTCGCCTCCGACGATCCCAACTCTTAAGGAGACATGTGATAGTGCTGAGTGTCATCCATAACATGGACCTGAGAAACCCCACCATACTCGACAGATGGTGGTGGTGTTAGAGACTCCTCCGAAGGCTCTGTCTTGCTGCCCTCAGACACGAGTGGATGCTGTTTCAGCGATTCCACGGGTGTCAACACATGGAATGATGATGCAATGCAAATGATGTGTCCCTCGTCAACAGAGGGTGATATGGTTGGTGTTAACATGCTTGCACTGCAATGTACGTATGGGTGCTATGTGTATCAGGTTTGAATATCTGTGCCGTGTAACTAATGCATGTGTGCAGTTATAGTCTAGTATGTAATCCTAGTTCTCTATAACCAATGGCTCTGATACCAACCTATCACACCCCCAAATTTCACTAATGGAGTTTTACATTTTGTTGTGTGACAAACCGTGATCTCAGTCATTAATTACATCAAACGACACTAAATGGGACTCATATGAAATATTATAAAAGTTTAGAGTTAATGCGGAAGCGTTTAAATAAGAAAGTAAATGCGCAAAACAAACGCGCTCAAGTCTAATTGTAATAATAGGAAACATAATAAATGTAGATAGTTAACAAGTGATGGATATAACAATAAGACACCATGCATGCCCTAGCGTGCACCTTCTTAACGTTGTGAGAAAACGTGTCAACACTAGATTGGTGAGTTCACAAGTTTCAATATCGTAATGAAAGCGTTTACCAGATTATGTACATTCAATATGTGTATCTATCGGTAGCTAACCTATGTTCATGTCTTACTAAAGCGTCCGCAACCAAAGCTGACAGTTTATGTTTGAATGTCTCCTGCCAGGTCTATCAACTCTGATAATGTGATTAGGCTAACATTTCACCTGTTCGACCTCCAATCGAGTTAGCGCGAATAACACGGTTGGGGTTTGTCAAACTCAGTAGTACTACTAAACATTACCACGCTAAGATCCATTTTAACGGTTTGATATGTGTGAGGACTTTCAATGATAGTGTGTTACGCTTAGCCTCAACAGTGATAACATATGAATTAAAATAATCAAAAATAGTTGCGTCATGTTTTCTCCCCCAATTTAAAACAGTAAAAGGGGCTGTGAAAACTCACCTGAGTTGCGTACGACTAGCACCACATAAGGATACAAAAGTGTAGAAGCATGTTTTTGTAACTATAGATAAAATTCTATGTATCGGTGTACGTGGTTAGTAAGAAGGAGCTGAGTACTTAGCCTACCCACCATATTGGTCTCGCGTACTTAGTAAGTACCCAAGGTGTTTGCCCTGCGTACTTGTCAAGTACGCAGAATAAATGGTAAGTACAATCCCGCTGATTGTGTTTTGGAAAAATAGTAATACGGTACACACAAAACCCGCCAATGTGTGTGTTAACTAGAATCAGATTCCCCTATAAATGATCATGTTAGGTACTACCTTAGACCTGGGTAGCAGGTTAATGAATGTACTAGCATGAACACAAGTAATGGTCGCAAAGTAGTTTAAGACATAAAGAACATAGTAGTAGCAAGAGAACAATGGTATTAAATTTGGTATGCATAGTATGTAAACATGTTCGACCCCGAGTATTTATAAATAATAGTAAAGAGAAAAGGGGCTATGAAACTCACCTTGCAATGATTAGCTTGAATGTCACACACATATATTGTGTGTTGTACAAATGTTCTAGTTAACCATAAGGTTAACCTATGTTTGATGTAATATATGTATCAATGATTTGTACAACTAAAATAGGGAATCCTAATGTGCGAGTAGATTGATGTGGGTGTCCTTATTTTAATAATAAAATAATTATTTGAATTGTAAATAATATTTTATGTAAATCTTTGATAAATATTTGTATTTTAATAAGTGAAAGAATGAATAAGGATTTTGTTTATTTTTAATAATTATATAAACGTATGAATAAATAATTAAGTTTCTTTAGTTTGTAAATAAATACACAAATAAATAAATGAGTAGTTTTCTTTTATTTGTAATCGCATAAATTAATTGATGTATAAATAAATAAATGAGTAATAATTAGTTAAGTAATTAAATAATTTACGTCATAAATAAATAATAAAACCTTTCATTTGATTTATGAAAAATAAGAGTTAAAAATAATGATTTAATTAGTTGGTAGTTAAACCAAAATTTAAAGTATAATAATGTTCTAATTAATTAATAATTAAACCATAATTAATTATTAATTAAAAGTATAGAATTGTGTTTTAAATATTCTCATATAATAAAAATAAATTATATAAAAGTTTGTATAAATATTTGTAAAGAAATGAGTTTATAATCATAATCATAATTAGTTGAAAGTGGTTGTTGTATACTAGAATGGTTATTATTCCACAGTAGTACCTCCAATAGAAAAGTTTCTAGGAAAGATTTGGTCGAATCAGAACCCCGTCTTTTCATAGCCAGAACTTTAATGTTTGCCAGATAACTAAATACTGACTTGGAAGATAGAAATTGAATATTAAATAATTTAATTTGAAAATAAGGATTTTCTTTAAAATCATGATTTTTAAAATTGAAAGGAGTAAGAAAGATATTTTAAATAAAAGTTTGAACAAGTTTAATTAAAATATGGCTTTTGATCTTCGATAAGTTTATGATTATAACATAAACATGTTAGGGATCATAGATCTACCTAGTTATGAGGGATATTTGAAAGGAAAAGTATGAACAAGCAAGAACATAAAAATAAATTACTTAGAATACGGACAACGTTACTTCTGACAATATGACAGGAGCACCTATACATAGTATGTACAAGCGGTATATCTACTATGCCCTTATCATATCCCGTTAGTTTCGTTACTCTATTTCACCATAGGTTTTATGTCATCACACATGACAGAATTTACTATGTTTTCCATGCGCTGATTTATTTTTATAATTACGTGTGCACCCGTAATTACTCAAATCATCGTATGGTCCGTATAGATCATTCTATTGCGTGTGGATACAGAGGTGGGGGAAACAACCAAAAACATTTAGTTTATTATTTTTTTCATACATGAGTTGCTAATAAGTAATTGTGTGTTTAGACGGTAATGTCAATCAAGGAGTAAAGACTAACAAGGTGGCACAACCCCATACATAGGTGCCCTAAGTAGATGGCATACCCTCCAGGTTATCCATAAAGTTTATAGCTCTCTCGTTTTTGAACAAGAATACGTCATACCACGAGTGACTCAAAGTTTATAGCTTTCTCGTGTTTGAAAAAGAATACGTCATACCCCGAGTAGCACAAAGTTTATAGCTGTCAAGTTTCTTGGATAAAGTGAACAATCATGCCTCATGTATATAGTGCACAATTAATTGCAAACAATGTAAAAAGTCTGGTTTCGTGTGTAATGTAGGCACTCAAGTTTTGTGTATAGCGTAAATAATATAGTAGTATGCATATTGTATATAACTTAGTATCACGTATCGTGTGAACAATCTAGTATCATGCGTATTGCATGTAATCAAATTACGTCTATAATGTGATCAATCTAGTATCATGTATATTGTAAACAACCAAGTATCTGTATCATGTGAACAATCTAGTATCATGCATATTGCAAACAACCAAGTTTCGTGTATAATGTAACTAATTAAGTTGCGTGTATGATGTAAACAAATTTGTTTTCACGTACAATGTGAACGTTCTTATGTAAGTAATCGACTCTCATGAGTAACGTAAGCTATCAAATTTCGTAGGTGATCGAGTTTTGTAGCCAAGCATGTTGCTTGACATTCATGTAGCATGTAGGTAGTTGGGTTTTAAGTTTTCAATTTTTGTTGAGGTTTATATGGGTGGTTAACGCCTACGCGAAATGATTAATCCCCTTGAAGTGACGAGTAAGCTAATACATTCCCGAAGGTGCAAGGTGATGGGAAGGTTTTGCAGGTAATCAACATAATGTGTAAATGAATATCTAATTTATGTGTTTTTGTTTGTAAATAAAAAGGTAATTGAAATTTGTACTCTTGTTTGTAAATTAATAAATAAGTAGAATTATAATTTGAGCGGATGGATAATTGGATAAATAAAAACCTTTTAATTCAATTATCATAAAATGTTTCAAAAGATAATAATGACCTTATTATTTAATACACAAGCCAAAATTTAAATAATAGTTAGTTTAACGAAATAAAAAGTCATAATAAAATAGTTAATCAAGTCATCATACAAAGAATGAAATACTTGTTCTTACTTTTATGAAACCATTTGTACAAGACTGGTATTAAGTTTCTTTACGAGGTAAAGGGGTTTGTAAATAGGTTATACTATAGATAAAATCTATAAACTAAGATTTTGATAAAGGTTTTGTTTGAACAAAATAACTATATTAGTTAAATCGGGGTAATAACAAGATAATTAGTTTACAAAGAAGGTTTAGATATCAATCATTAAGAAGATTTAAAAATAATAACATTTATATTTGGGTATAGGATATAGGTTACAATTTAAGTTTTTAAGAAGACGCAAAATAGGGTATCCGGCTAACATCTCAGATAGCTTTCCACCAGGAAGCAGACGAGTACCAAGACGAACATCATTGTAGTTATTCATATTGCAAACCGGGCGTCAGCCCTAATTATTTTCGTATATGCATCAAGTATTCCTTGGTCTCCACTCCTTGCCTCAGAAACTCTGTGGTCCTTACATATAGGTGAGCGGTATCAGGTGGAACTCCTAAGGCACTGGTAGGTTCCTTGTCTTGTCCTACTCCTGGATCTTGATGGTATAGGTTAGGTATTAAATAAGGGTCTCTCGGAGGTGATTCAGCTGCTCGGAGTCTCAAGTCCGCTCCTAAGCCAATCTGCTCTGCAGTCAAACATGGATCTGCCAGCTAGTCATACCGGTGACTGGTTGTCTGGTGATGGGGACCCAAAGTCTTCCTCTTGTGTTGACTCTTCTTCGGGGTGATTCTTTGAGGAGTGAGGAATGTAAGAGACCATGTCTAGCACGAAATGGTCGTAAGTGTAATGGTAAGTTGTTAAGTACAAATGTATTCATGAGTTTAAAATTTATACTAATCATAACACCGAGTTCTTATAATAACATATCAGGAGTAACACTAGACCTATAAGTAGTGTACCCACGAAAAGGATTCTCAGGAAAGAGAGGTGGGTCACAAGGGGCACACTTAAGTACTCAGTCTTTTCTTAGTCATAATCTTCCATGGACTTACACCCATTCTTCCAACCATCATGTACCATTGACATTATTATTTGAACTCATGGTCATGGTGATAATCGTTAGGGATTGTGTCTTGTGGCTCCAGAGGTGTGCTTCATTTATTCAAGCAACTTCCTTTCCTTGGATGGTAAGGTCTAACGGTTTAAATCCTTTGCAAGTGATAATAAGGGTGATAAAATTTTCAGGGCATCAAGATGAAGGGGTATAGTTGACTTAAATATGATTAAGTGTAAGGATAAAATAGAAGGTTTAGACTTGTGTACCAAATTTTAATAATTAAGTGAATGATGTTTAGATTGCATTCATCTGGCATATAACCAAATAGATGCTGTGACAAATCAAAGTGATTCATTATACTTTTAAGAAGACATTCTTTAGCCTATAGGTGAACACTCATTTCGAGAATTCATAGGAAAGCATACGAATCCTTTGGTTGATTTGGAATTATATGAAATGCTTTCCTAGACAGAAGACCCAAAGTACAAGCATTCACTCTTCCGGATTGCACATGTTCTCTACTAATTTTTAGAACCCAAAAGTTTGACGGGATTTGAAAGTTTTAATATATGTCAAAACTTAGGATAGCATTTAGTGATATCAAATAGGTATTGTGCAAATAGTTCAAATAGTGTAGTAAATAAGGTTATCAAGTAACATAGCACATAAGATAATTCGTTTAATGCACTAGATAACACATAAGATAATTCAAAACTTAGGAGTAGTAGTTTTTGTAAGCATGTAGGTTATCAAGTAACATAGCACATAAGATAATTCGTGTAATGCACTATATAATATGTAGGATACTTACACCAAGGTACCCTAAGGTTATAGACTATATGTGACAATCCGGACTTTTCAGTTTAACTTCGTTATTTAAATCCAGTTAAAATTAATCTAATTAACTTAATTCAAACTTCAGGGACTATTCGTGTAAATCCTGCAAACTTAAAATACAAGGACTTAGTGGGTAATTAGACAAAACCAAATCCTGTTGACTTGAGAAGTCAAAATCAGAATGTTGTTATCCTTATTGACTTTTGAAAGTCAAACTAACCAAGTCTTAACCCAAAGTTAAACCTTAGGGACTTGTTCTGCTATTTTCCAAACTGCAAAGCATGGAACTACAAGGACTAAACCTGTAATTTAGCTATTTTTGATTCTGTTGACTTTGGTAAGTCAACCTTAGCATTCTTGATTTCAAATCCGTGCGATTTACACAAATTCGTTTGAAATAGTAACGGAAATTCACTTTAATGCAATCATCGCCCATTATGGGATCATTACTGAACAATAATCATGCGAGTTAAACTCAATTATGAGTGTTTATGTCGAAACCGTCGACACCCTCATCAACTACTATCAAATTCACATCATTCATCTGTTATTCTCATGATTTGATAACCGGCGCACCTTGTACGAGTCCATTCGAAGCTTCTGCACTCGTTAATTCAATCAAGAACTAAGCGGGAGTCGCTGGGGATTAAACAATTCGAAGTCGGAAATTCAATTGGCCGAACACTATCAATTCGGACTTCATTTTGGTAATTTCTAGTACCATTAGTTTCGCAATACCCTGTCTATTGATAACCCTATGATAATTTAAGCTCGTATCATCGAATGGTTCATGATCCGAAAACTAGGGTTCCTTTATAATCGGATTTAGGGGTGTTAATCTTAAACACATTCAAAATCAAATTAAACTATATGGATAGATTCAAAAACATGTACTCAGTAAAAACCCCATGTTAATTTAATTCCATAACACCAAGTTCTTCAAGATCCAGAACCTAGGGTTCATACGAATTCTGTTTAATCAAACCTCTACCTGCATTCGATTTAAATGAAATTAAACTACTGGATTAGACTCGCAACCTTATAATCATTGATAGCCCGATGATTCCCATCACTCATAACATACAAATTGATCAACTCGATTTTGTGTTTCAAATTTAGGGTTTCGGCCCTTCGATCTCAAATTAAAATGATTTAGGCTTGATGTTTTTCAAATTAAATCTCATCCCAGGTTCAGAATTCGGTAAGTAACAGAACCCCTATGTCTCTAATTCATATCATAACTGAATTTGTTGATTTTGGGATGGGATCTGGTCCGGATTCGCGTAAAGGAGGTAGAACACCCCAGAGCGCTTTATTAAAACCAATTAGAACTGGATCCTAATGCGATGACCCTAGCGGGTGGACTGGTTAAACGCATGGGCATGCAGGGAGGAGACCCGGGTTCGAGTCTCCCTCCCCCCTGTTTTGTTTTAATATTTATTTTAAGCATTATTTAATTTAAAAACTTTTTCCTATATTATTATATTTATACATTAAGGTGTTTTAACCCAGAAAACAACCCGTAGGCTCGGTTTTGAATTATTAACTCATGTTTATATATTATTCCCATTTTTATAAATAATACGTTTATGTTATTATCAAATAAAAATAACATGTTTACATTATTATCAAACCGTAACATCGTATTAAATAATATATTCGTATTATTTTCAACCTGTGGCTAATGTTATTAAATAATATGTATTTATATTATTTCGTACCATTTTATACCTCGTGTGACGTTTTAAATTATTTAATAATATAATCGTTATATTATTTACTCACGTTTATACACTTGATTAAAAATAATATATCTATTATTTTTCCATGCAAATGATTATTTGTTTAAATCCTTCGAACCTAAAAATAATATACTAAATTATATTATCTTTCTAACTGTTGTAAACGACCAAATCGTGCGAAGTTATGTATTTATTTATTTACTAACCGTTATTAACGTTCGACACGTAACGCTTTTTTCCTTAATGATTTTATTAAGAAATTTATCTAATTCCGTAGACACGTTCGTATACTCTTTATTCCTTAGAATACGTTAAGACGTTCAATCTTCCGTGTCGTCGTCACAAATCCCAATGCATCCCTAACTGTTATATTTGTATCTCTAGGGCATACGTAAGCCGTGCAGGTTAACACTCGTGTACCAAATCTCTTACTTGTGTGATACTACCTCCTACGCAACGCATGTGAGTTTCACGGCCCCTTTTTACTGTTTTTATTTGGGGGAGAAAACATGTCACAACCTTTTTGGTTTATTGTAATTCATATGATATCACTGTTGAGGCTAAGCGTAACACACTATCATGAAAAGTCCTCACACACATCGGACCGTTAATATGGTATGAACGAGGTAATTTTGGTAGTACTACTGGGTTTGACAAACCCCACCCGTGTTAGTCGCGCTAACTCGATTGGAGATCGAACGGGTGTTATATTGACCTTAACACATTAGTCAGAGTTGATAGACCTGGCTGGAGGCAAACAAACAAACACACTGTCAGTTTCGGTTGCGAGCGCTTTAGCAAAACATGAATATAGGCATGCAACCTATTGATATGCATATTGAATGTACATAATCCGCAAATGCTTTTATTTGAAATGATTGAAACCTGTGAACTCACCAACCTAGTGTTGACTCGTTTTCTTACATGTTTTCTCAGGTTGGCACTCAGGATCACGTTAAGTCATGCATGTGTCTTGGACTCCAATTGAAATAATTATCTATTGAAATATATTTATGTTCTGTTTGTAATTGGACTTGGGCGCGTTGTTTTGCGCATTTACTTTCGTTTAACGCTTCCGCATATACACTCTGAACCTTGATCTTTTATATTATTACATTTCAAGTCCAATATAGTGTCGTTTGAAGTAACTGATGTCTGAGATCCTGGTTTGTCACCTTCCAAAACGGTAAAACTCCGTTAGTGGAATTTGGGGGTGTGACAGATTGGTATCAGAGCCATTGGTTATAGAGAACTAGGACTGCATTCTAGACTATAGCCACACACATTAGTTACTTGGCATAGACACTCGACGTAGATACTTACTCCTTATGTTTCAGGAATTATGTCTACACCACCATCTTCACCACCTACCAATCAGGAACATGACATTCCTGCCATTGCATCACCGGAGCCCAAGAGGCGTAGGCTTGAGCCCATTGATAACTCTATTGTGTATGGAGAGCCCATGCATATCCGGAATGGGAGTGACTGGGATTGGTACCCCGGTTTACTGAGCAAATGGGTTAGACAGGAACGAGTTCCATCACCGTACTTTGGAGCTTCATCATCATCAGGACCACGTTTACCATTGCTACCTTGTCACTTGGAGCAAGCATTTGCAGCATTTGTAGCAACTATGGATCGAGAGATCCAGAATGTGAGAGACGCATCAGGAGCGATCACAGGTCTGTTAAGAGAAGAGAAACAAACGGATCATAGGATAGATCTGCTAGTAGCAGAACTGGCAGGCACTGACCGCTTGCATAATGCATTAGTGGACGAGGTAAGGGCATTACAGGCTAGAGTGAATATACTCGAGGAGGCTGAAGTAGAATCTCAGGAAAGAATTGGAGAGTTAGAGATACAACTTGCAGCAGCTCTAGAGCCAGCTGAAGTACCCGATTTTGAGCCTGAGGATGAGCCCGAGGAAGTAGAGGAGGATGATGCTGAGTCAGTCATCTCATCCGCCGGCAGTGGAGCTTGATATTCCATTCTATTCTATCTTATCTTATTTTCTCATTTCTTTATGTTTCAAATAAAAACCTAAATGGGTAAGGATGTTCCCATTCTAATAAAATCTTAGTGAACTGTTTGAGTTGAACTATTTATTCTATGTCCTTATGATTTAAGTTGGCCTTGTACTAAAATCATAAACATGCATGTCTTTACACATCTCCTTCTGTTTGCTTACACTTGAATGATGTTAATATGCGATATATTTACTCATTTCTTGTGTTTGTGAATATGAAGAATCATGGCCGGACGTGGACGTGGCGGTCGTAACGGTGGTCGTGGAAATATAAACCTGACACCGGCCGAACTGGCTGCGTTAATTGATGACAGTGTTGCTGAAGCCTTAGCAACACATATTGCAGGTAAACCTGTTAACCGTTAACCCTAGATAACCAACTGTACACATTTATTCCACTCTTTCCTAAACCCAACCTACTCTTTCTAATCCAGGGCAAGCGAACAATCCACAGAACAATCAGCATGTCTGTACCTTCAAGACATTTATGGACTGCAAGCCCCACACATTCAGTGGAGCTGAGGGAGCTGTCGGATTACTCCGATGGTTTGAAAAGATTGAATCTGTGTTCTCCATGTGTAACTGCCCTGTGGCCGACCGAGTCAAATTTGCATCGGGAACTCTAGAGGGTCCTGCCCTCACATGGTAGAATGCACAGGTCCAGATGCTAGGTCTGGACATGGCCAATGCATCACCATGGGAAGACTTCAAGATCCTGATGAAGGAAGAGTACTGTCCCAGGGATGAAATTCAGAAACTCGAGGGAGAATTCTGGAATCTGAAAATGGAGGGTTCTGAAATAGAACTCTACACCACTCGCTCGCATGAACTAGCGGGGATGTGTCCTCACATGGGCACACCACCCTACAAGAGAATCGAAAGTGGATTAGTACCACAAATCCAGAGCATGGTTACTTCATCCAACCCCACTACCATTCAACAAACCATCCGTCTTGCTCACAAACTGACGGACCAAGCCGTTACCCAAGGGACACTACCTCCTAGGAAGTCAGCATCCAAGTCTACTGACAACAACAAGAGGAAGTTTGACAGTAGCAATAATAACATGGGATTTCAGCCAAATCAACCACAACAACAACAACATCGTAAGTTTGAATCTAACCAGTCGACCTCTTCGAGTCAGCATCAAAGTGGTTTTATTGGGAGACACCCCAGGTGTAACAAATGTAATTACCACCACCTCAGTTCTTGTGACAAAAACCGTTGCCAGCGGTGTGGCAAGGTGGGCCATGCTGCCAAAGACTGCAGATGGGAATTACAAGCCAAGCAGCCCTTCCAACAACCGGGTTTTACCAAAGGTAGTTTTGAATGTGGAAAAGAGGGACACTTCCGGAAGGATTGTCCACAATTAAAGAAGGGTGACATTGACAACAACAACAACCACCAAAGCAATAATAACAACCAGGGCAATAATGCAGGGAATGGTGCAAAGGAGCGATCCTTTGTGCCAGGATCCGGAAAAGCTCGTTATGACCACAACGTGGTTACCGGTAAGTTCCTTCTAAACAACTAATTTGCTTCTGTACTATTTGACACTGATGCTGATAGGAATTCCATGACTAATAAACTTAACAACCTACTAAGAAAAACCCCAACCCTGTTAGAAGACAGATACACCATAGAAATAACCAACGGACAAATAATAGAAGCAACCCATGATCTTAAGGGTTGTAAACTCGAACTGACTAGTCACAAATTTGACTTCGATCTCATGCCGGTCACACTCGGTAGTTTCGACGTGATTGTCGGAATGGACAGATTATCTAAGAACCAAGCTGAGATTATCTGTCGCGAGAAAATCGTTCGCCTTCCTCTTCCTATGGAGAAACTCTCTCCGTCCAAGGCGAAAGGAGTGATGCTGTTATGGGCATCATATCCTTCATGAAGGCACAAATAATAGTCCACTTACCTCTAGTGGAGTCCTCCTACATTAATGATTATCACACTATTATCAAGGCGGCACCATTCGAAGCATTGTATGGACGTAAATGCCGATCTCCTATCTGTTGGGCTAAAATTGGGGATAGCCAACTTACAGATCCCGAACTTGTATTCGAAACCTCTGAAAAGATCGTTCAAATCCGAAACCGTATGGCGACAGCTCGTGATCTTCAAAAGAGCTACGCCGATAAAGCGTCATAAACCGTTAGAGTTTCAAGTAGGCGACATGGTTCTACTCAAAGTCTTACTTTGGAAAGGTGTAATTCGCTTCAGGAAATGAGGCAAACTGAATTCTCGTTATGTTGGAACGATCAAGATAGTGAAGAGACTTGGCCCAGTAGCGTATCAGCTGGACTTACCTGAAGGACTTAGTGGTGTACATGATGTCTTTCATGTCTCGAACTTGAAGAAATGTCTAGCAGACGAAACACTCGCGGTTCCTCTTGAGGAACTACAAATCGATAAACAACTGCGGTTCGTTGAAGAACCGATAGAAATCATGGATAGGGAAATCAAAACACTGAAACGCAGTAAAATACCTATTGTCAGAGTTCGTAGGAACTCGAAACGCGGACCGAAATGCACGTGGGAGCGCGAGGAACAGGTGATACGTAAGTGTCCACATCTGTTCAAGCAATCCACTTCAAATTCTTAAAGTACTATCCTAGTTTTCGGGATGAAAATTCTTTCAACTAGGGAATGATGTGACACCTCTAAATTTTTTTTTTATTTTAATTTTCGGGACGAAAATTCTTTCAACTAGGGGATGATGTGACAATCTGAACTTTTCAGTTTAACTTCGTTATTTAAATCCAGTTAAAATTAATCTAATTAACTTAATTCAAACTTCAGGGACTATTCCGGTAAATCCTGCAAACTTAAAATACAAGAACTTAGTGGGTAATTAGACAAAACCAAATCATGTTGACTTGAGAAGTCAAAATCAGAATGTTGCTATCCTTATTGACTTTTGAAAGTCAAACTAACCAAGTCTTAACCCAAACTTAAACCTTAGGGACTTGTTCTGCTTACAAGGACTAAACCTGTAATTTAGCTATTTTTGATTCTGTTGACTTTGGAAAGTCAACCTTAGCATTCTTGATTTCAAATCCGTGCAATTTACACAAATTCGTTTGAAATAGTAACGGAAATTCACTTTAATGCAATCATCGCCCATTATGGGATCATTACTGAACAATAATCGTGCGAGTTAAACTCAGTTATGAGTGTTTATGTCGAAACTGTCGACACCCTCATCAACTACTATCAAATTCACATCATTCATTTGTTATACTCACGATTTGATAACCGGCGCACCTTGTACGAGTCCATTCGAAGCTTCTGCACTCGTCAATTCAATCAAGAACTAAGCGGGAGTCGCTGGGGATTAAACAATTCGAAGTCGGAAATTCTATTGGTCGAACACTATCAATTCGGACTTCATTTTGGTAATTTCTAGTACCATTAGTTTCGCAATACCCTGTCTATTGATAACCCTATGATAATTTAAGCTCGTATCATCGAATGGTTCATGATCCGAAAACTAGGGTTCCTTCATAATCGGATTTAGGGGTGTTAATCTTAAACACATTCAAAATCAAATTAAACTATATAGATAGATTCAAAAACATGTACTCAGTAAAAACCCCATGTTAATTTAATTCCATAACACCAAGTTCTTCAAGATCCAGAACCTAGGGTTCATACGAATTCCGTTTAATCAAACCTCTACCTGCATTCGATTAAATGAAATTAAACTACTGGATTAGACTCGCAACCTTATAATCATTGATAGCCCTATGATTCCCGTCACTCATAACATACAAATTGATCAACTCGATTTTGTGTTTCAAATTTAGGGTTTCGGCCCTTCGATCTCAAATTAAAACGATTTAGGCTTGATGTTTTTCAAATTAAAACTCATCCCAGGTTCGGAATTCGGTAAGTAACAGAACCCCTATGTCTCTAATTCATATCATAACTGAATTTGTTGATTTTGGGATGGGATCTGGTCCGGATTCGCGTAAAGGAGGAAGAACACCCCAGAGCACTTTATTAAAACCAATTAGAACTGGATCCTAATGCGATGACCCTAGCGGGTGGACTGGTTAAACGAATGGGCATGCAGGGAGGAGACCCGGGTTCGAGTCTCCCTCCCCCTGTTTTGCTTTAATATTTATTTTAAGCATTATTTAATTTAAAAACTTTTTCCTATATTATTATATATATACATTAAGGTGTTTTAACCCGGAAAACAACCCGTAGGCTCGGGTTTGAATTATTAACTCATGTTTATATATTATTCCCACTTTTATAAATAATACCTTTATGTTATTATCAAATAAAAATAACATGTTTACATTATTATCAAACCGTAACATCGTATTAAATAATATATTCGTATTATTTTCAACCCGTGGCTAATGTTATTAAATAATATGTATTTATATTATTTCGTACCATCTTACACCTCATGTGACGTTTTAATTTATTTAATAATATAATCATTATATTATTTACTCACGTTTATACACTCGATTAAAAATAATATATTTATTATTTTTCCATACAAATGATTATTTGTTTAAATCCTTCGAACCTAAAAATAATATACTAAATTATATTATCTTTCTAACTGTTGTAAACGACCAAATCGTGCGAAGTTATGTATTTATTTATTTACTATCCGTTATTAACGTTCGACACGTAACGCTTTTTCCTTAATGATTTTATTAAGAAATTTATCTAATTCCGTAGACACGTTCGTATACTCTTTAATCCTTAGAATATGTTAAGACGTTCAATCTTCCGTGTCGTCGTCACAAATCCCAATGCATCCCTAACTGTTATATTTGTATCTCTAGGACATACGTAAGCCGTGCAGGTTAACACTCGTGTACCAAATCTCTTACTTGTGTGATACTACCTCCTACGCAACGCATGTGAGTTTCACGGCCCCTTTTTACTGTTTTTATTTGGGGTAGAAAACATGTCACAACCTTTTTGGTTTATTGTAATTCATATGATATCACTGTTGAGGCTAAGCGTAACACACTATCATGAAAAGTACTCACACACATCGGACCGTTAATATGGTATGAACGAGGTAATTTTGGTAGTACTACTGGGTTTGACAAACCCCACCCGTGTTAGTCGCGCTAACTCGATTGGAGGTCGAACGGGTGTTATATTGTCCTTAACACATTAGTCAGAGTTGATAGACCTGGATGGAGGCAAACAAACAAACACACTGTCAGTTTCGGTTGCGAGCGCTTTAGCAAAACATGAATATAGGCATGCAACCTATTGATATGCATATTGAATGTACATAATCCGCAAATGCTTTTATTTGAAATGATTGAAACCTGTGAACTCACCAACCTAGTGTTGACTCGTTTTCTTACATGTTTTCTCAGGTTGGCACTCAGGATCACGTTAAGTCATGCATGTGTCTTGGACTCCAATTGAAATAATTATCTATTGAAATATATTTATGTTCTGTTTGTAATTGGACTTGTGCGCGTTGTTTTGAGCATTTACTTTTGTTTAACGCTTCCGCATATACACTCTGAACGTTGATCTGTTATATTATTACATTTCAAGTCCCATATAGTGTCGTTTGAAGTAACTGATGTCTGAGATCCTGGTTTGTCACCTTCCAAAACGGTAAAACTCCGTTAGTGGAATTTGGGGATGTGACACTATAGACTAAGAATATGTTTCAAGTAATCCATGTAGTTTCAAATAGTTGCATGTAGTCCTTAGAATGTTGTAGTTCATGTAAATTTATCATGTAAACAAAAGTGGATAGATATAGGTAACTATGTGTATCAATGAGTATAGAGTGGAGTTCCTAACGAAAGCCACGAGTTAAACTCATGTTTGGGGACTCCTAGGTTATAGTCTAGGTCATTTGTGTCTAATAACCTAATTCACTATAACCTTGGCTCTGATACCAATCTTTCACACGTCGGTCGGCGGCGGATTATACACCGGGGCTGACACGGTTGTTCATAAGCTCATGATCATCTATTAATAAGTGATAATGTAATTTCATCATAATTAAAACATCTGTTACAAATAGAAATGGGAAACAAGGATTTCAAACATAACACAAGTTAAATTCAATCTTTATTAAAACTAGGTCCATATTCCTATGTGATCATGTAGTGTCCTCAACTGGTGTACCTGAAACATGTGAATAAATATCAACTGCAAGTAGGTGTTGAGTAACATAAGTTTTGACACAAAACAAAAGTTGTAAAAAGGATTTGAATTTCAATATGAAATTCAAAAGTTGTAAAAAGCATAACTATGACATAAATGTGAAAACATACAAGGTTCCAAACGTACATTTCAAGCCCTAGTAAATGGAAAACTGGTAAGTACAATCCCACTGATTATGTTTTGGAAAAATAGTAATATGGTACACAAAAAACCCGCCAAGGTCTGTGTTAACTAGAATCGAATTCCCCTATAAATGATCATGTTAGGTACTACCTTAGGCCTGGGTAGCAGGTTAATAAATGTACTAGCATGAACACATGTAATGGTCGCCAAGTACTTTAAGACATAAAACACAGAGTAATAGCACGAGAACAATGGTATTGAATATGGTATGTGTAGTATGAAAACATGTTCCACCGAGAGTATTTGTAAATAATATTAACAAGAGGGGCTATGAAACTCACCTTGAAATGAGTAGCTTGAATGTCACACAAATATATTGTTTGTTGCACAAATGTTCTAGCTAACCACAAGGTCAACCTATGTTTGATGGAATATATTTATCAATGATTTGTACAACTGAAATAGAGAATCCTAATGTGCGAGGAGATTGATTTGGGTATCCTCATTTTAATAATAAAATAATTATCTGAGTTGTAAATAATATTTTATGTAAGTCTTTAATAAATATTTGTATTGTATAATGTGAAAGAATGAATTAGGATTTTGTTTGTTTGTAATAATTATATAAACGTATCAATAAATAATTAGGTTTTCTTTTGTTTGTAAATAAATACACAAATAAAAAAATGAATAGTTTTCTTTTATTCGTAATCGCATAAATTAATTGACAGATAAATAAATAAATGAGTAATAATTAGTTGAGTAATTAAATAATTTGCATCATAAATAAATGAATAAAACCTTTCATTTGATTTATGAAAAATAAGTGCTAAAAATAATGATTTAATTAGTTGGTAATTAAACCAAAATTTAAAGTATAATAATGTTTTAATTAATTAATAATTAAACCATAACTAATTATTAATTAAAAGTATAGAATTGTGTTTTAAATGTTTTCATATAATAAAAATAAATTATATAAAAGTTTGTATAAATATTTGTAAAGAAATGAGTTTATAATCATAATCATAATTAGTTGAAAGTGGTTGTTGTACCCTATAATGGTTATCATTCCACAGTTGTACCTCCAACAGAATAGTTGAACTGAAAGAGTTGGCTGGATCAGAATCCCGTCTTTTCCTAGCTAGAACTTTAATGTTTGCCAGATAACTACATACTGGTTTGAAAGATAGAAATTAAATATTAAATAATTTAATTTAAAAATAAGGATTTTTAGTAAAATCATGATTTTTGAAATTGAAAGAAGTAAGAAAGATCAAACCAAGCTTTTAAATAAAAGTTTAACAAGTGTAATTAAAATAGGGCTTTTGATCTTGGATATGTCTATGATTATAACATAAACATGTTAGGGATCATAGATCTAGCTAGTTATGAGGGATTTTTGAAAGGAAAAGTATAAAAAAGCAAGAACATAAGAAAAACTTACTTAGAATGGAAGGATTTAAGCTAGAATCTTCTAAAAGATGATAAGAACGACCTTTAGTAGCTAGATAACCTTAAATGATCGTTAAGGTGCGAATATTACATGAGAAATAAGGGCTCTATTTATAGGGTAGTATCAGGGGCTTATTCACAAAATTTAATTTATTATAGGTACTAAGATTGCAAAATATGAAGAATAGTTTTTAATTTTATAACATAATTTAACTTAAGTGCTCATTAATTTTATGTTTATGACTTCATTTCATGATAATTCATATTTAAAATGTTTGATAAATGTAATTATATACATATTTGTTCTATTTACCTTTAGTAATTTAAAAATACTAGCAATGTTAATTAACAATGTTATATTTTCATATTAAATTGTTTAAATGGTTATTTATCATGTGTGTATATATAGTCACATATATATTTATAAGTAAACACAAAAAGAATATCAATTCATAATCAAAGCTTGTAAGTTTAGATTTGATTATTATAACAAGGTGTATATATTTATTTCGTAACAATCATATAAATATGTATGCACACTCATGAATTATAATGAATAAATAGGATACCTTCATAAATGCAAATCATAAAATAATGAAATTAAAATTTGCTGGAATAGTTAAAATAAAGGTCAGAATTTTCTAAGGATTACATTTCAAGCCATGATACATCTTATCGGAACCAGGATGAATGGAATATCGAGATTTGTGAGATTCACCCATTACAAGTTATCTTAAGTTCCCGTACTTTGGAACACATATTCACTATGTGAAGTAATAAATACCATCTGATTTAACCTCAATTTGTTTCTCCATGCCACGCGTGGATTCCAACGGTAGGTTTTCCTCTTTCAGGGCTTCGAGTTGAGCACTAAGGATTTGATCGGGTAGTCCAGGGTGGATAGTGAGTCAAAATGCTCGAACTCTTTTGGGTTTAGTCTCTTTTTGGCTTAGGGCATCAGCTACCACTTTAGCCTTGCCTAGATGATACTTGATATCACAGTCATAGTCGTTCAAAAGTTTGATCCAACGACGTTGTTGGATGTTCAACCCCTTTTGTTCGAAGATGTGCTGAAAACTCTTGTGATCGGTGTAGATAGTGCATTTGGTACTGTACAAGTAATGTCTTTAGATTTTCAGTACAAAAACTACAACTCCCAATTCCAAATCATGGGTTGTGTAGGTTTTCTCATGAATTTTCAATTGTCGGGAAGCATATGCGATAACCTTCTCGCGTTGCATTAAGACACAATCGAGACCTTGAATGGAGGTATCGAAATATATTACGAAGTCATTTGTTCCCTCGGGAAGAGATAGGATGGGTGCGCTATAGAGTTTATGCTTTAACAGTTGGAATGCTGATTCCTAAGTATCGCTCCAGTTATAGGGTTTACCGTTTTGAGTTAGGGCAGTAAGAGGTTGAGCGATCTTCGAGAATCCTTCAATGTATCGGCGGTAGTAGCCAGCCAATGCCAGAAATTGTCGCATCTCAGTTGGAGTTGTAGGTGCCGCCCAATTCTTGATGGCTTCTACTTTAGCTGGATCTACAAGTATTCCTTTCTCGTTGATCTTCCTTGTTCTTAGAATAGATGAGGATGTAATCAATGAAAACGACGACGAATTGATCAAGGTAGGGTTTACACACGCAGTTCATGAGGTCCGTGAACATTGCGGGTGCGTTGGTTAGTCCGAATGGCATGACCAAAAACTCGTAATGGTCGTACCGGGTTCTGAATGCAGTTTTAGAGATGTCTTCGTCCCACACTGTCAATTGATGGTAACCGGATCAAAGATCGATCTTTGAATAGAAACTTGACCCTTGACGAATAATAGTGGAGCTCCCCATGGCGATGAGCTAGGTATGATAAAACCCTTATCTAACAACTCTTGCAGTTGTGTAGACAATTCTTGTAACTCATTAGGTACAAGTCTGCATGGTGCTCGAGCAATAGGCACTGCTCCGGGTGCTAAATCAATTTGGAATTTGACTTGACGATGAGGTGGAAGACCACGCAAGTCTTCGAGAAATACTTCTGGATAGTTACGTACGAACAGGATATCGTCAATCTTTTTCTCCTCTGATGGCCGCTCGGCGACGAGAGCCAAAATAGTAGTATGACCTTTTCGTAGGCACTTTTGTGCTTTCATTAAGGATATGATGCCAACAACGGCACCACTCCTTTCGCCTTGGACAGAAATGGTTTCTCCACACGGGAGAGGAAGGCGAACAATTTTCTCACGACAGATAATTTTTGCTTGGACCTTAGATAACCAATCCATGTCGACAATTATGTCAAAACTATCGAGTGTGACTGGCATAAGGTCAATGTCAAGTTCATGACCAACCAATTCAAGTTTACAACCCTTAAGAATGTGGGTTGCTTCAATTATTTGTCCATAAGCTATTTCTATGGTGTACTTAGATTCTATTTAGTCGCGTTCAACCGATGGTTAGTTAGATTAAATCCGCGTTTTCTAATGTCATTAGAAAAACTGGATCATTTTGTGAAGACAGAAGTCTTTTTACGAAGTTGGATATCCTAGTCTATAAATCAAATTAGACTGAGGATTAGTCACAAGATAATGTAATAGGGTCAAATAGAATTTATTGTTGGAGTGTAAGGAATAACGTGTTAGCTTAGAAAGAATTTCTCAAAATCCACTTACATAGTTGGAGTCGGTGGGTTTACCATGAGGTTCTACCAGAGTTTTAATCGAGTTGGTTTCTGTGATCACGTTTGGATGAGAGTCTTAATTTCACTAAGACTCTTACATGAGTGAAAATAACATGATGGATTCCATTAATGATTGTTCAATGTGTCCGTAAACATCTTCAACCTGATAGTCGCGTCTATCAACTATTGAACTTGTTTAACGATACCAAATATTTGTTGAGTGGGTTACAAGAACTTCTACAGACAGTGAAAACTTAATTCTATAAATCACATATTTGGACATTTATCCACACACTAGGTTTCACCAGGTCTTACATACACCTCAAATTACTATTACGTCTGCACCCTAGTTCTCCTTGTCGTGTGTCATAATGTCCTTTAGATTGTATTGCTGAGTACAGAGTGTTATCAGATATGATAAGTCATCGAGAAGCTTAGTCATCAACCATAACTTGATCAACTAGGACTCTTATGAGGATGAGTAGTCGAGAATCGTTTGATCCGAGTATTCACTCGAGTTGAAACACAATACAAGAGTCCAATAGAGCGGATTATAGATGGAAACGTGCACATGAAAAAAACAGGTACATGAAATGTGGCATCGCGAAGTGAAAATAAAATATGGATATGTGTTACTGGGAGAGGCAAAGTAGCTTCTCTACTAACTGAGTCCGAATGGGGTTCGAGTATGCAATGAGTAAAGCGTTCTCAACTTTGTGGTCCATTAATCCTCAATAGAATATCGGCTAAAGACGTGAGCCCATGGCTTGGGAAAGTGATGACATCTACATGTCATTGGATTCTACAATAATGCGTGCAACGGTATGCCTTAACTCGGCATACCTCAAGCGAGGTCCATGGTTTCCGGCTTGAAATAGAGTTAAGCTAGTGAGATCGGAGTATTGTTTGTAGTGGGTACAGCAGGGACTCGCCTCCGACGATCCCAACTCTTAAGGAGACATGTGCTAGTGCTGAGTGTCGTCCATAACATGGACCTAAGAAACCCCACCATACCCGACAGATGGTGGTGGTGTTAGAGACTCCTCCGAAGGCTCTGTCTTGCTACCCTCAGACGCGAGTGGACGCTGTTTCAGCGATTCCATGGGTTTCAACACATGGAATGATGATGCAATGCAAATGATGTGTCCCTCGTCAACAGAGGGTGATATGGTTTGTGTTAACATGCTTGCACTGCAATGTACGTATGGGTGCTATGTGTATCAGGTATGAATATCTGTGTCGTGTAACTAATGCATGTGTGCAGTTATAATCTAGTATGCAATCCTACTTCTCTATAACCAATGGCTTTGAGACCAACCTATCACACCCCCAAATTTCACTAACGGAGTTTTACTGTTTGTTGTGTGACAAACCACGATCTCAGTCATTAATTACATCAAACGACACTAAATGGGACTCATATGAAATATTATAAAAGTTTAGAGTTAATGCAGAAGCGCTAAAATAAGAAAGTAAATGCGCAAAACAAACGCGCTCAAGTCTAATTGTAATAATAGGAAACATAATAAATGTAGAGAGTTAACAAGTGATGGATATAACAGTTAGATACCATGCATGCCCTAGCGTGCACTGTCACACCCTGACCGATGGCGGAATCATCGGGGCGGAATCATCGGGGCGGGACATGTAGACTGTTCATAAGCACATGGTTGACTAAATTGAAATATATTAAACTTCAAATTCCATTACAATCATTCCAACGAAACAAATTCCAAGAAAAGAAACATAATTAAAATGCATAAGTTCTTTATTTATTTTAACTAAGTCCAAGCCTATATGTAGCACATCTTGATCAATCTCACATATTAGGACCTGAAACATGAATAAAATAAAGTCAACTAAAAAGTTGGTGAGTATAACACAGGTTTGTATATAGATAGCATATAGTTGTAAAACAAATCCTTACATAACATGATAAATAAGGCATTTATGGGGAGCAGCTATTGTGTTACCAAGTACAATCAAACCTTTGTAACTAGCATGCAAAATTGTGTTGTCGGTGTCAATCACCCCAATCTGGGTGGGTTTGTCAGACTCAATAGATCTATCATTGAAAACCGTTGGCTTGAATAGTTAATGATTGCACATAAGTGTGCACAAAAATTAGCACACATAGCACTCGGGCATAAAGCTCAAATTGTACACATGAATGAAATTAGGATTTGTACTTGTGTTGTTTGTGTAAATATAAGCATGTAATTTGATAGAGTTCATGTTTCACCCCAAAAGTGTAAAAGAGTAAAAAGGGGCTATGAAATACTCACTTGGTTTGAAAGCGGAGCTACAAAGATACTAGATAGAATAAAGATCCTTGAAATGCACAAGTTAACCTAAAGTGTAATGTATATGGTATTAATAGTGTGCACAAAAGTTTAAGTCTAAAGTTGCATTTGAACTTGTGTAAAAAGTCATTGATTTGTAATTGAAAGTATTGAATAAAATATAAAGTTTGAAAGAATATTTTTAGAATATTTTGATTAAGGTTTGAGTTTGAATAATTAAATAAGTAATGTAAATAATTATTGTTTATGAAAACATTGTAAGTATTAGTTATAATTTAGTATAAATAAATAATTATTTTTGTTTAAATATAAATTAAATAAACAATCATTTCTTTATTTATTTATTTATAATATATGTAACGTAACCATTAAAATACTTTTTAAGGTTTAACAATAAATGTAAATTAAATTTTATAAACTTTAAATAAAAATTTTCTATTTATTCCAAGATTAAATATTTGATCTTTCTAAATAGGATTAAATGCATTTTTATAAAAATCAACTATTTTTATTTTGTAATTTAATCAGAATATTTATTGTTTGAAAAATATATAAAATTATAATTCTGCCAAAAATTTAACTCACACACGACCGTGCCTGGGAAGGGCACGATCGTGCTCGAACCACGGGCGCGACCATGCTTGTCAGGGCGCGACCGTGTTGATCAAACAGAATGCATAATTGAGTTGTTCTCTAGGCACGATCGTGTCCTGGACTAGGCACGACCGTGTCTAGGGTTTTGAGGCATGACCAAGTCTAGCCAAAGGCATGACTGGGTCTGAGTGTGTGAGGCACGACCGCGCTTGTATTTGGCGCGACCGTGTCTCATGAAGCACGACCGCGCTAGAAGACTAGCGCGACCGTGTTTGTTCCGAAACAGGAATGAATTGACTGATTCTTATAATGTTAACGTTGGATTTCATAGGGCTTTCATCTGTAGATTTATTACGAGTATTTTGGGATACATTAATTGTATTTTAAACGTGTTCGAGGTCGGGTTCGATTAAATCTATTTTGAACAAAAACTAGACTCTGGTTCGTGATGATTCCCATATTGTAATCCCAAATTAGATTAGGGCTTTTGATTAGTAGACTAAAACGTAAGTGTGAGAGGTTTCAATTACCTGGAAGGACGACGAATTGACAGTGTTCGGTAGAGAGAATTTCTGGCGACGACGGGTTCGGTTTCCGGCGCCTTCTTCTGCAATTCTGACTGACTCGGTGTTCCCGGGAGCTTCAGAGAGGATTGATAGTATGTTGGTTTAGGAGAATCGTAATCAGAATGGTAAATTCGACGGTCTTGTGAGAGGATTGGATGGTTATGAGTTGAATCGACGAAATTTTGTTTATTTGCTGTAATTGTTATGACTAAAAGAGTTAATTGAGTTTGTTAATGGTGAAAACGTGTTAAACGGTTATGAAATCGAACGTCTCTGTGATTAAAGTCTGCATTTACGTTTCAACTGAAGAGAGGCGCGACCGTGCCTATATGAGGCGCGACCGTGCCAAGGCACCGGGCGCGACCGTTCTAAAGCAAGGCGCGCGATCGTGCCATAACACTTGGCGCGACCATGCCAGAACGAGGCGCGACCGTGCCTATTAGGGTTTCTTGTAAATTTTCAACATCAGACCTTGTAACTTTAGTCTTTGAGATATTTGTATAAGTATGAACTTTTGTAGCGTTTAATAGGGTATAATCGTGTAAAATTTGTGGATTTGCATTGGAATATAGTATGTAATTGATGGTACGAATAGAACAAAACAGTGCACTAGAATTGAATTTGGAATGCATTACATTGAATTGAAAATACGGATACTAAAAATCAGAAATGTTACAGTATCCCCTTGTTGAGGGAATTTCGTCCCGAAATTTAGCTAGAGGAAGCTACGGCATCAGTAAAAAGATGGGGGTACTTGAGCTTCATTTGGTCCTCTCCTTCCCAAGTGAATTCAGGACCATGCTTAGACTCCCAACGAACTTTAACAATAGGAATACGACTTCACTTGAGTTGCTTGATTTCACGATCCATAATTTCTACCGGTTTCTCAACGAAGTGCATCGTTTCATCAATGCGCACGTCATCAAGTGGTATATGGAGATTCTCATCAGCGAGACATTTCTTCAGATTAGATACATGAAATGTAGGATGCACATTGCCAAGGATTTTGAATGGACCAACATAGCAAGGTGCTAACTTGCCTTTCTTTCCAAAACGGATCACCCCTTCCACGGAGACACCTTAAGAAGAACAAGGTCACCGACTTGGAATTCCAAGGGTTTTCGTTGTTTATCGGCATAACTCTTTTGCCGACTTCTCGCTGTTCGGATGTTTGTCACGGATTTGAATAATCTTGTCGGATGTTTCTTGAATTAGCTTGAGACCGGTGATTTGTGCTTCACCAATCTCGTTCCAACAGATAGGAGAACGACACTTGCGACCATAAATAGCTTCAAATGGAGCCATGTTGATACTTGTGTGGTAGCTATTGTTGTAAGAGAACTCGATGAGGGGCAAATGTGAACCCCAATTGCCACCAAAACCAATTACACAAGCTCTAAGCATGTCTTCAAGAGTTTGGATTGTTCGCTCGGTTTGACCATCAGTTTGGGGGTGGTAAGCCGTGCTTAAATCCAATCGTGTACCAAGAGCAGATTGAAGAGATTGCCAAAAATGAGAGGTGAACCGAGCATCTCTATCGGATATTATGTTTAAAGGAACGCTGTGACGGCTCACAATTTCATCGGGCAAGTTTTTCAACCCGATAGTCTTCACGGATGGGTAAGAAATGAGCAGATTTGGTGAGACGATCAATGATCATCCAAATGCTATCATAGCCACTCGAGGCGCGAGGAAGTTTGGTAATAAAATCCATGGCTAAGTTCTCCCATTTCCACACGGGAATTTACGGTTGTTCAAGTAATCCGGAAGGACGTTGGTGTTCGGCTTTGACTTTGGAACACGTTAGACATTTGGCAACATAGAGAGCAATGTCTTTCTTCATACCGGGCTACCAATATTGTTGGCGAAGGTCTTGGTACATTTTATCCGCACCAGGATGAATAGAATAACGAGTCTTGTGAGCCTCGTTCATAAGAAATGTACGGAGATCATCGCGATCGGGAACCCAAATACGATTCAAGTAATAAAGTAAGCCATTAGGTTTTGATTCAAGTTGAAGTTCAACACCACACGACATTTCCTCATACATGTTACCCTCGGTGACAGAGACGTGTTGAGCTTCTAAGATGCGGTTTTGAATGTCGGTTTGAATACGGACACATTGAAGCATGACATGGTCCTTTCGACTCAAGGCGTCGGCTACAACATTCGCTTTACCGGGATGGTAACGAATCTCGCAGTCATAGTCGTTAAGGAGTTCAACCGAACGTCGTTGTCTCATATTGAGTTCTTTTTGGTTGAAGATGTGTTGGAGACTTTTGTGGTCGGTGAACACCACACATTTTGTGCCATAGAGGTAATGTCTCCAAAGCTTCAACGCGAAAACGACCGCACCCAAATCGAGATCGTGCGTCGTATAATTCTTCTCATGAATCTTAAGTTGCCTTGATGCATAAGCGATTACTTTGCCTCGTTGCATGAGGACACAACCGAGACCTTGGTTAGAAGCATCACAGTAGACAACTAGATCATCATTCCCATCAGGGAGAGTCAAAATGGGAGCATTGCACAACTTTTGCATAAGGGTTTGGAAAGCTTCTTCTTGTTTTGGTACCCATTCATAAGTTTTACCCCTGTGGGTCAAAGCGGTGAGAGGGACAGCAATCTTTGAGAAGTTTGAGATGAAACGACGGTAATATCCTGCAAGACCAAGAAATGAACGAACTTCAGTGGGAGTCTTCGGGGCATTCCAATTCTTAATCGTTTCGATCTTAGCAGGGTCAACATGAATACCCTTGTCATTGATGATGTGACCAAGAAATTGAACTTCCTTTAGCCAAAATTCACATTTGGAGAATTTGGCATATAGTTGTTCTTTCTTCAAGAGATCCAAAACCAATCTAAGGTGGTGCTCATGATCGGATTTAGTCTTGGAATAGATTAAGATGTCATTGATGAAAACGATCACGAACTTATCAAGTTACGGTTTGCACACACGATTCATGAGGTCCATGAAAACTGCGGGTGCATTGGTTATTCCAAAAGGCATAACCATGAACTCGTAATGACCATACCTTGTTCGGAAGGCAGTCTTTGGATTATCGTCTTCTTGCACACGGAGTTGGTGATAACCAGATCGAAGATCAATCTTCGAGAAGCAAGTAGAACCTTGAAGTTGATCAAAGAGGTCATCAATTCTAGGTAAAGGATAATGGTTTTTGATAGTAAGCTTGTTGAGTTCGCGGTAGTCAATACACATGCGAAATGATCCATCCTTCTTTTTGACGAATAAGACGGGTGCACCCCACGGTGAATGACTTGGACGAATGAATCCCTTGTCGGAGAGCTCTTGGAGTTGACTCGCAAGTTCTTGCATTTCAGAAGGTGCAAGACGGTATGGAGCTCTAGCCACGGGGTTAGCTCCGGGCACAAGATCAATGCTAAATTCTACTTGTCGAACGGGTGGAAGACCGGATAAATCTTCGGGGAACACTTCAGGAAAATCTCGGATAATGGGGATGTCTTGAATACTCTTCTTTTTGACATCTTTTTGAACGATATGGGCCAAAAAGGCCACGTACTTCTTTCGTAAGTACTTTTGAGCAGTAGTGCATGACATTAATTTAAGCCCTTTACAAGGCTTTTCACCAAAGACTCTTATTGTTTCTCCCGATGGTAGAGGTATTCGAATACACTTCTCGAAACAGATGACTTCAGCATGATGATTTGATAGCCAATCCATGCCTATGATGATATCAAAACTTCCTAATGGCATTGGTACAAGATTGATTGGGAATGTATGTTCATTAAGTTCCAGAGAACAGTCATAGATAATAGACTCAATTGTAAGTGAATCACCATTTGCTATTTCGACAGTGAAGGTTTTCTCTAATTGAGATCGTGTCTTGGCAAGTAAAGGTTCAAAGTTAAGTGACACAAAACTCTTATCGGCACCAGTATCAAATAAAATGGAGGCATATTGACTATTTACAAGGAACGTACCATTGACCACGTCGTTGTTGGCTTGAGCTTCGTTGGCGTTTATGTTGAAAGCACGCCCACGAGCTCCACCTTGTCTAGCATTGGCAAATCTTGGGCATTGATCACGGAAATGGTTCGGGTTGCCACATTCATAACATGCACGCCCATTTGCAATAGCGGGAGTACCTTGATTAGTCACTTGGGTGTTGGTTTGGTTTGGTGGGTTGACTTGGCCCGCAAGAGCTTTGGCCCTACAAACATTGACCATATAATGCAGAAGCGTTAAAATAAGAAAGTAAATGCGCAAAACAAACGTGCTCAAGTCTAATTGTAATAATAGGAAACATAATAAATGTAGAGAGTTAACAAGTGATGGATATAACAGTTAGATACCATGCATGCCCTAGCGTGCACTGTCACACCCCGACCGATGGCGGAATCATCAGGGCGGGACATGTAGACTGTTCATAAGCACAAGGTTGACTAAATTGAAATATATTAAACTTCAAATTCCATTACAATCATTCTAACGAAACAAATTCCAAGAAAAGAAACATAATTGAAATGCATAAGTTCTTTATTTATTTTAACTAAGTCCAAGCCTATATGTAGCACATCTTGATCAATCTCACATATTAGGACCTGAAACATGAATAAAATAAAGTCAACTAAAAAGTTGGTGAGTATAACACAAGTTTGTAAATAGATAGCATATAGTTGTAAAACAAATCCTTACATAACATGATAAATAAGGCATTTATGGGGAGCAGCTATTGTGTAACCAAGTATAATCAAACCTTTGTAACTAGCATGCAAAATTGTGTTGTCAGTATCAATCACCCCAATCTGGGTGGGTTTGTCAGACTCAATAGATCTATCATTGAAAACCGTCGGCTTGAATAGTTAATGATTGCACATAAGTGTTCACAAAAGTTAGCACACATAGCACTCGGGCATAAAGCTCAAATTGTACACATGAATGAAATTAGGATTTGTACTTATGTTGTTTGTGTAAATGTAAGCATGTAATTTGATAGAGTTCATGTTTCACCCCAAAAGTGTAAAAGAGTAAAAATGGGCTACGAAATACTCACTTGGTTTGAAGGCGTAGCTACAAAGATACTAGATAGAATAAAAATCCCTGAAATGCACAAGTTAACCTAAAGTGTAATGTCATTGATTTGTAATTGAAAGTATTGAATAAAATATAAAGTTTGAAAGAATATTTTTAGAATATTTTGATTAAGGTTTGAGTTTGAATAATTAAATAAGTAATGTAAATAATTATTTTTTATGAAAACATTGTAAGTATTAGTTATAATTTAGTATAAATAATTAATTGTTTTTATTTAAATATAAATTAAATAAATAATCATTTCTTTATTTATTTATAATATATGTAACGTAACCATTAAAATACTTTTTAAGGTTTAACAATAAATGTAAATTAAATTTTATAAACTTTAAATAAAAATTTTCTATTTATTCCAAGATTAAATATTTGATCTTTCTAAATAGGATTAAATGCATTTTTATAAAAATCAACTATTTTTATTTTGTAATTTAATCAGAATATTTATTGTTTGAAAAATATATAAAATTATAATTCTGCCAAAAATTTAACTCACACACGACCGTGCCTGGGAAGGGCACGATCGTGCTCGAACCACGGGCGCGACCATGCTAGTCAGGGCGCGACCGTGTTAATCAAACAGAATGCACAATTGAGTTGTTCTCTAGGCACGATCGTGTCCTGGACTAGGCACGACCGTGTCTAGGGTTTTGAGGCATGACCAAGTCTAGCCAAAGGCATGACTGGGTCTGAGTTAGTGAGGCACGACCGCGCTAGTATTTGGCGCGACCGTGTCTCATGAAGCACGACCGCGCTAGAAGACTAGCGCGACCATGTTTGTTCCGAAACAGGAACGAATTGACTGATTCTTATAATATTAACGTTGGATTTCATGGGGCTTTCATCTGTAGATTTATTACGAGTATTTTGGGATACATTAATTGTATTTTAAACGTGTTCGAGGTAGGGTTCGATTAAATCTATTTTGAACGAAAACTAGACTCTGGTTCGTGATGATTCCCATATTGTAAGCCCAAATTAGATTAGGGCTTTTGATTAGTAGACTAAAACGTAAGTGTGAGAGGTTTCAATTACCCGGAAGGACGACGAATTGACAGTGTTCGGTAGAGAGAATTTTCGGCGACAACAGGTTCGGTTTCCGGCGCCTTCTTCTGCAATTCCGACTGACTCGGTGTTCCCGGGAGCTTCAGAGAGGATTGATAGTATGTTAGTTTAGGAGAATCGTAATCAGAATGGTAAATTCGACGGTCTTGTGAGAGGATTGGATGGTTATGAGTTGAATCGACGAAATTTTGTTTATTTGCTGTAATTGTTATGACTAAAAGAGTTAATTGAGTTTGTTAATGGTGAAAACGTGTTAAACGGTTATGAAATCGAACGTCTCTGTGATTAAAGTCTGCATTTACGTTTCAACTGATGACAGGCGCGACCGTGCCAAGGCACCGGGCGCGACCGTTCTGAAGCAAGGCGCGCGACCGTGCCAGAACGAGGCGCGATCGTGCCTATTAGGGTTTCTTGTAAATTTTCAACATCAGACCTTGTAACTTTAGTCTTTGACATATTTGTATAAGTATGAACTTTTGTAGCGTTTAATAGTGTATAATCGTGTAAAAATTGTGGATTTGCATTGGAATATAGTATTTAATTGATGGTAGAATAGAACAAAACAGTGCACTAGAATTGGATTTGGAATGCATTACATTGAATTGAAAATACAGATACTAAAAATCAGAAATGTTACATGCACCTGCTTAACGTTGTGAGAAAACATGTAAGAAAACGTGTCAACACTAGGTTGGTGAGTTCACAGGTTTCAATATCGTAATGAAAGCGTTTACCAGATTATGTACATACAATATGTGTATCTATCGGTAGCTAACCTATGTTCATGTCTTACTAAAGCGCCCGCAACCGACGCTGACAGTTTATGTTTGAATGCCTCCTGCCAGGTCTATCAACTCTGATAATGTGATTAGGCTAACATTTCACCTGTTCAACCTCCAATCGAGTTAGCGCGACTAACACGGTTGGGGTTTGTCAAACCCAGTAGTACTACTAAACATTACCACGCTAAGATTCATATTAATGGTTTGATATGTGTGAGGACTTTCAATGATAACATATGAATTGCAATAATCAAAAATAGTTGCGTCATGTTTTCTCCCCCAATTTAAAACAGTAAAAGGGGTTGTGAAAACTCACCTGAGTTGCGTACGACTAGCACCACACAAGGATACAAAAGTGTAGAAGCATGTTTTTGTAACTATAGATAAAATTCTATGTATCGGTGTACGTGGTTAGTACGAATGAGGGTGTTCCTGAGTACTTAGCCTACACACCATATTGGTCTCACGTACTTAGTAAATATGCAAGGCTTTTGCCCTGCGTACTTGTCAAGTACGCAGAATAAATGCCTTGTGTACTTACTAAGTACGCCGGCAAAGTTCTTTCCCCTATAAATAGAAGACTTGTCATCATTTATAGGTGGAACTCTGGAACTAGGTTGAGAGGTGTCCGGGCGGGACGAACACTCCCGCCCTTGGACCGTGAGCGTAGATGAGAGATGTATGCTCCTTCGTTATGTGGTCTGGAATACAGGATGATTTCTATGTTATGGATTACGTATCGTTTGATTTCGTTGTCTTTTGTCTTCTTTTTTCTCGGTCTGGTTTCTTGGTTCCCACACAAATCATTAAAAAGATCCATGTATTTTCGCTGCACGACGAGGCTCCCGGGACCTACAATTGGCATCAAAGCCTCGGTGTTCGTTGATTTGTGTTCCAGATTCGAGTTTTAAAGAAGATATGAGTTCTTCATGTTTGCTACTTTTTCTGCGTACTTACTAAGTACCCATGGGTATGCCCTACGTACTTACTAAGTACGCAAGAAGAGTTGCCCTGCATACGTACTAAGTACATAAGGGTAGTTAGGTCTGCGAACTTACAAGTACGCATGTGGTCTTAGCTTTGCGAACTTACTAACTACGTAGAAACACCCTATATCTTCGTAGTTACTAAGTACGCATGAACAATCATCTGTGATTAAAAAAAAGTTTTTTTGGGGGAAAACTTTTCTTAGCCAATTTTTTTAGGGATGTAAGGCCCCAAACCCGGGAGGCCTCACTTGTTGGATTTACTCATTCACAAACATTTCTTAAACTTGAATATCAAAATAACGCAGCGAAAAATTTCATTAAAACATAATCATAACATTGTTCAACATTCGAAAGCGTAACGTAGTCCAATACATAAATATAACATAAACTAACCATAACGGGATGCCAGTCTGCATATCATCCGGGTAACTCATCAAGCCGCCCAGCATCACCGTCCATCATCATAACCTGCCTTAACCTGAATGTGCATACTAAAAAGTCAGCTACGCTGGTGAGTTCTAGTTTTAACATAAAACGTTAACTTCAAATAATTGCCAAAAACATAACTTCATACTTCATTTAATAAAAGCGTACATAAACTAATGCAATAACAAAAACTTAACTCATCATAACCCATAAGTTAACAAACACATCGAATATGCGCCTTCTCGTAACCGTCAAATCCAAACGTAGCATACCGGTGGAATGATCTAAAGATCACCACCACTAGGCCCTTCCACCATACTGTCCTTCGAGCGCGAATCATAGGGCCCAATACTTAGGCCATTTACCACTGAACTTCAAACACGACACCACAAGGATGACACGTACCAAACTTCAAGTACCGCACCTCGTAAGGCACAAGTACCAAACTTCAAGCACGACTACCCCGTAAGGTAAATCGTACCAACTTCAAGGATCACGATAATCCCCTTGGTGACCGTCAACACCCTAGTTGTACAACAGTTGGCCAGCCACAAAGGCCCCTAAAAGGTAAAGGCCCATAACATACATCCCATACCCATAACCTTCATTCCCTAAGGAATAATGGCATATTCGTTCATTTGTGACTTTCGTAAACATTCACTTCTTTTACTTCAAAACTTCAGTTAAAGCATTCGTACGTTTTATTAAAAATCATTCATTCATTCATAAACACTTCATAAACTTCTTTTGGAAAAATATTTCATAAACACTTCTTTCATAACCCTTCCTTCCAAAACATCGTTCATAAACAATATTTTATAAAACGTCACATACAACATTCATAAACATCGTTTTATAAAATAGTCACATCATTACGTATGCACACCAGCCAAAAAATATTATTCAAAACATTTAAAAGAGGGCTTCTAGAACTCACCTGATAAGCTAATCTAAGTTGTCCTAAACAAAGGTCCAACAACGTCACTTCCGATCTGAATTGATTAGTTAAATACACATCAGACCAATCCTGACTCTAACGGTTTAACCATTCAGAATTATGCGAACATACTGAATTTACTATCCATCATGATGCATGCGTACTTAGCAAGTGCGCAGAGCCTTGTTCTTGCTTACTTAATAAGTGCGCAGACTTCGCTTCATGCGTACTTGATAAGTACGCAGGCTTTGCTTCATGCGTACTTGATAAGTACGTCGGCTTTGCTTCATGCGTACTTGATAAGTACGCAGTACCTGCTTCTTGCGTACTTGATAAGTACACAGGACCTGCTTCTTGCGTAATTGATAAGTACGCAGAACCTTCTTCTTGGCAAAAACCTTAACTTTTTGCACGCGGATCTGATCACGTCAAGATCCTGACTTTTTTGTTCAAAACGTTCGTTTTTCCTTCTAAATGCTAGATCTATGTTCATTTTCATGTTTTATTCGTAAAAACGTTACCTTTTCATCCAAAACCCGAAAACCCCGAAGTAATCAAAAACTCAGATCTAGGCCAAACCATTACCTGTATCGAGCTTTTGATTTGGAGGTTATCTTCAGGAGCACTAGAAAATCCTTCCTCTGCAATCTCGAGTCGATACTTCACTTTCTCTCTCTACAGTTTCTCTCTCTAAATTCTTGCAGATGAGAGAAATGGAGGTGACTTGGGCTTTTTATAGGGAGGCTCCTCCTTCTTATGCGCCACCCTCAAGTTCGACAGGCCCATCCGGCCCGACCCGTCAAGCCGCGTTCATTTATTCTTTTCGTCTCCCGTTTACCAGTTATTATAACTCGTCGTTTTATTTTCGGGATTTTACAAGTCTACCCCCTTACAATAGGTTTCGTCCCCGAAACCTATCATAAGTCAAATAGTTGAGGGTAAGACTACCTCATATCCATCTCCGTTTCCCAGGTGGCTTCCGATCCCTTTTGATGTTTCCATTGGACTTTAACCATTTGGATAACTTTATTACGTAAACGTTTCTCCTTCCGATCTAGGAATGCCACGGGTTCTTCGATGTAGTTAAGACTGTTGTCGACCTCGATGTCAGTAACTGGTACGTGAGCCGATTCATCCGCCAAACACTTTCGCAAGTGTGATACATGGAAGGTAGGATGAATCCCACTTAACTCATCAGGCAACTCCAACCGATAAGCGACTTCACCAACCCGTACCATTATCCTGAATGGTCCGACAAACCTCGGACTTAACTTTCCTCTCTTTCTGAATCGTATAATTCCCTTCCATGGCGACACTTTCAACATTACTCTGTCCCCAATATCAAACTCAATAGGCCCTCGTCGTTTATCCGCATAGGATTTCTGACGATCTTGTGCGGCCTTCATTCGTGCTTTGATTTGATCAAACCTTTCCGACGTTTCTCTTACGACTTCAAGACTTCCTAATTCCTTCTGTCCAATCTCACCCCAAGAAAAACCGGGGTCCTACATCTCCTCCTATACAACATTTCGTAAGGCGGCATGCCTATCGTCGTGTGATAACTATTGTTATAGGAGAATTCGGCTAACGGCAGATGACTGTCCCAACTTCCGCCAAAATCGATAATACAAGCACAAAGCATATCCTCCAATGTCTGAATGGTCCTTTCGGACTAACCATTCGTTTGTGGGTGGTATGCCGTGCTAACATTGAGTCTCGTGCCCATCGCCTCGTGAAATCTTTTCTAGAACCTTGAAGTGAATCGTGTGTCCCGGTCTGATACGATTGTCAAACGCATCCCATGCCGTTCTACTACTTCGTTAATAAATACTTCCGCTAACCTTTCCGACGAGAACGTCTCGCGAATAGGTAGGAAATGAGCACTCTTTGTTAAACGGTCCACAATTACCCAAATGGTGTCATGACCTTTAGCTGTGAGAGTAGCTTGGTTGTGAAGTCCATGGTAATGTGTTCCCACATCCATTTCGGTATATCAAGTGGTTGAATCTTTCCATAAGGTTTCTGGTGTTCAGCCTTTACTTGTGAGCAAGTCAAGCACTTGCTTACGTACTTTGTCACTTCATGTTTCATTCCAGGCCACCATTATTCCTTCCTCAGGTCTTGGTACATTTTATTGGTACAAGGATGGATAAAGTACCGAGACTTATGAGCCTCATCCAAGATTTTGGTTCTAAGCTCGCCACCCATAGGTATCCACACCCGTCCAAACCGTGTCCTAACACCAAGGGTGTTATATTCTAACTTGTCCTATTGGCCAACCATTCTTTCCTTCTTTATGTTTTCTTTCTTAAGTGCTTCATCTTGAGCTCTTTTAATTTCCCTCATCACATCTGATGTTACCACCAACTTGCAAGCTTTCACTCTAATAGGAGTAGGCACATCCTTTCGGCTTAGAGCGTAAGCCACCACGTTTGCCTTTCCAGGATGGTATATGATTTCACAGTCATAGTCTTTCAATAGTTCCAACCATTGTCTCTGCCTCATATTAAGTTCCCTTTGTTCGAAGAAGTACTTCAAACTTTTGTGGTCGGAGTAAATAGTAAACTTCACCCCGTAAAGGTAGTGCCTCCAGATTTTCAATGCGAATACGACAGCAGCAAGTTCCAAATCTTGAGTCGGGTAATTGGATTCCTGAATCTTCAAATTCCTAGACGCATACGCGATCACTCCCCGCGTTGCATCACTACGCATCCCAATCCCTGACCCGAAGCGTCAGAGTATATCACTAAGTCTTCATTGCCCTCGGGAAAGGCCAAGACTAGAGCTTGGGTTAGCTTCTCCTTCAATTCCTTAAACGCCTCATCCTGGGTCCAACGCCATTCGTACTTTACCTCCATCCGAGTCAACTTTGTCAACGGCGAAGCTATTTTCAAGAAATCCTGGATGAATCTCCGATAGTAGCCTGCCAATCCCAAGAAACTGCAGATTTCAGTTGGCGTCTTAGGAATATTCCATTCCCTTACCGTCATTAACTTTGCTGGGTTAACCATAATTCCGTTCGGGTTAATGACGTGACCTAGGAATTGGACATCCCTAAGCCAGAACACGCATTTGGAGAACTTAGCCTACAACTTTTCCATCTTCAGAGCCTCCAACACCTCCTTTAAGTGACATGCGTGATCACCCACATTCTTAGGGTAGATGAGGATATCATCGATGAACACAATTACCGATCGGTCCAGCATCGGTCGACACACCCTATTCATCAAATCCATGAATGCTGTGGGGGCATTCGTCAATCCGAAACACATTACGCGGAACTCAAAATGTCGATAACGCATGCGAAATGCAGTTTTCGGTATGTCTTCTTCCCTCACCTTCAACTGATCATACCCGGATCGAAGGTCGATTTTTGAGAACCAACTTGCGCCTTGCAATTGATCGAACAGGTCGTCGATCCTTGGTAAAGGGTACTTGTTCTTCACCATACATTTGTTCAACTCGCGATAATCAATACACATTCTCATCGAACCGTCTTTCTTGTTCACAAACAACACCAGAGCACCCCACGGTGAGATGCTCGGTTGGATAAATCCTTTCTCAAGTAACTCGTCTAGCTGTGCCATTAGCTCTTTCATCTCCACTGGTGCTAGTCGATATGGAGCCTTAGCCACGGGCTGGGCATCTGGTACTAAGTCAATTCGGAACTCAATTTCTCTGTCGGGTGGTATCCCAGGCAAGTCCTTTGGAAACACCTCTGGGTACTCGCGTACCACGGGTACATCGTCTAGTTCCTTCACTTCCATACATTTGTCAATCGCATACACCAGATAGGCCTCGCATTCGCGCCTTAGGTAATCTGCTGCCTTGATCATTGAGATGACGTTAGGCATCGGGGCATAATGATCTCCAAAAACCTCGACTCGCTACCATCCGGAGCCTTGAGTCGGATTATCTTTCGTTTGCATATAATTTACGCTTCATTGGCAGTTAGCCAATCCATACCTAACACGACATCGAAGCCACCCAAAACCATAACAAACAACCTGACGGGGAATCCCTGGCCTTCTTATTTTATCGTGGAATTTTCAACTACATCGGTTACTCCCGCAATCCTACCCTCTACAGTTTCTACGCTAAAGGCCCTTTCTAGCTTACTGACAGTGTATTTCACTCGTTTACAAAAAGTCACAGATAACGCATTAGGCATCGGGGAATAATGATCTCCAAAAAGAAGCCTAATGAGGCGGGCGGGTCCAACACAGCAGTACACAACCCCCACCACGGCTTCACGTTTACAAAAAGTCACAGTGTATTTCACCCGAATCAAATAACACTGAAAAAAAAGTGTTGTCAAGGATGAACGTACCTGACGCCACGTCGGGGTCCACCCTGGCCTGTTCTTGCATCAGCACGTACGTACGATTCTTTGCTCGGGGCCTCTCTTCTTTCTTCTTCGGGCCTTTCCCCTTCCCGGCTTCACCCATCCTAGGATTGGTGCATTCCCGACTCATATGACCACTCTCCCCATAATTGTAGCATTTGAAGCCTTGCGGACATTCACGGGAGTAGTATCCGGTCTTGCCGCATTTAAAGCACAAATTTGACCCTAGCCGACATTTTCCACAGACCGCCGTCTCGCCTACCCTGGCCCGTTTGTCCCGAGCCCTAAACAACTTCCCGCCTGATCTCTTAGAAGGAAAACTCAGCTTCTTCTTAGGCTCTTCAATGACAACGACATTCAGCGTCAGATCATCAAATACCACGCCGTTCAGTTCTACTACCGATTCATAGGTAGTAGGGGAGTTTGCTTTAACATAGGTGCAGACCTTGTTCGGCAACCCCTGAATGTAACAGGCGATCTTTCTCTCTTCAGTAGTGACAAGATGTGGCACCAGACGTGCCAGTTCATTGAATCGGGTTGTGTACTGCCAGTGCATCATGCTCCCGACCTTCAAACCCAGAAATTCCCTTTCTACCTTCTCAATCTCGTTCCTTGGACAGAAGTTCTTGATTACCATATTTTTCAAGTCATTCCACATCATCGAGTCAACAACCTCATCCCCCTTAGCCTGACGTACACCTTCCCACCAGTGGGATGCTTCCTCCCTCAAGGAGTTAGCAGCAAACTTCACAACTTGATTCTCTCGACAATCGCTCAGACGAATGGCATCCTCCATACATCACCCAATCAATCGTAGCCATCGCGTCTTTCTTTTCGGTGAGAACCGGTAGATCACATGCCTTGAAGGACTTATAGTCGCAACCGCGAGCAGGCGGTGCGTTAACTGCCTCAATGATTGGGGCATCAGTTGCTGTGTTGGACCCGCCCGCCTCATTAGGCTTCTTCATTACCTTTGCCTGCAAATCTGGCAGGGTATCCTTCATCAACTCAGTAAACTCGCATGCCAGGGACTCTTTCACTTCCGGTTCGAAAGTGAAGTGTTGATCTCCCACGGGAGTCCTTTCAGTTCCATGCATGCTGATTTCCGGCTCCGCGTGGACACTTCCTTCTTCATTGTACTCCTGACGAGCAGGAGTCCTATTACGACCACCGGTACGGCCCCCACCACGCCTTCCGCTCTTTCGTCCCGCCATTTCGTTCTATAAGACAAGGAACCTAATGTCATCACGCTAGTTAACAAATAGAATTCGACAAGCACTGTAAGATGTTAATATACACTAGCCATCTGCAATTAACCATTACACTACATTTTGATTTCTATTTGACCACCTTTGTGATTCCATCAGAACCCAAGTCCTTACCTAACACTTTCTAAGGCATTCTATATATGTAAATATATACTACCTTCATACCTGATGCTGTGGCTCGAGTTACCCGTACTGGCATCCGCTTTCAGTCCCATTCACAGTTTATGTTTAGACACAGGGAGTGTTCAAATCTCTCAAACTATTGCTCTGATACCAACTTGTAAGGCCCCAAACCCGGGATGCCTAACTTGTTTGATTTACTCATTCACAAACAGTTCTTAAACTTGAATATCAAAATAACGCACCGGAAAATTTCATTAAAACATAATCATAACATTGTTCAACATGCGAAAGCGTAACATAGTCCAATACATAAACATAACATAAAGTAATCATAACGGGATACCAGTCTTCATATCATCCGGGTAACTCATCAAGCCTCCCAGCATCACTGTCCATCATCATAACCTGCCTTAACCTGAATGTACATACTAAAAAGTCAGCTACGCTGGTGAGTTCTAGTTTTAACATAAAACGTTAACTTCAAATAATTTCCAAAAACATAACTTCATACTTCATTTAATAAAAGCGTACGTAAAATAATGCAATAACAAAAACATAACTCATCATAACCCATAAGTCAACAAACACATCGAATCGGCGCCTTCTCATAACCGTCAAATCCAAACGTCGCATACTGGTGGAATGATATAAAGATCACCACCACTTGGCCCTTCCACCGTACTATCCTTCGGGCGGGAATCCTAGGGCCTGATACTTAGGTCATTTACCACCGAACTTCAAGCACGGCACCACAAGGATGACACGTACCAAACTTGAAGTACCGCACCTCGTAAGGCACAAGTACCAAACTTCAAGCACGACTACCCCGTAAGGTAAATCGTACCAACTTCAAGGATCACGATAATCCCCTTAGTGACCGTCATCACCCCAGTTGTACAACAGTTGGCCAGCCATAAAGGCCCCTAAAAGGTAAAGGCCCATAACATACATCCCATACCCATAACCTTCATTCCCTAAGGAATAATGGCAGATTCGTTCATTTGTGACTTTCGTAAACATTCACTTCTTTTACTCCAAAACTTCAGTTAAAGCATTCGTACGTTTTATTAAAAATCATTCATTCATTCATAAACACTTCATAAACTTCTTTTGGTAAAATATTTCGTAAACACTTCTTTCATAAACCTTCCTTCCAAAACATCGTTCATAAACATCATTTTATAAAACGTCACATACAACATTCATAAACATCATTTTATAAAATAGTCACATTGTTACGTATGCACACCAACCCAAAAATATTATTTAAAACATTTAAAAGAGGGCTTCTAGAACTCACCTGATAAGCTAATATGGGTTGTCCTAAACAAAGGTCCAACAACGTCACTTCCGATCTGCATTGATTAGTTAAATACACATCAGACCAATCCCGACTCTAATGGTTTAACCATTCTGAATTAAGTGAACATACTGACTTTACTGACCATCATGAGGCTTGTGCACTTAGCAAGTGCGCAGGGCCTTGTTCTTGCGTACTTAATAAGTGCGCAGACTTCACTTCATGCGTACTTGATAAGTACGCAGGCTTTGCTTCTTGCGTACTTGATAAGAACACAGGCTTTGCTTCATGCGTACTTGATAAGTACACAGGACCTGCTTCATGCGTACTTGATAAGTACGCAGTACCTGCTTCTTGCGTACTTGATAAGTACGCAGGACCTGCTTCTTGCGTACTTGATAAGTACGCAGGACCTTCTTCTTGACAAAAACCCTAACTTTTTGCACGCGGATCTGATCACGTCAAGATCCCGAATTTTTTGTTCAAAACGTTCATTATTCCTTCTAAATGCTAGATCTATGTTCATTTTCAAGTTTTATTCATAAAAATGTTACCTTTTCATCCAAAACCAGAAAACCCCAGAGTAATCAAAAACTCAGGTCTAGGCCAAACCGTTACCTGTATCGAGCTTCTAATTCGGAGGTTATCTTCAGGAGCACTGGAGAATCCTTCCTCTGCAATCTCGAGTCGCTCCTTCACTTTTTCTCTCTACGGTTTCTCTCTCTAAATTCTTGCAGATAAGAGAAATGGAGGTGACTTGGGCTTTTTATAGGGAGGCTCCTCCCCCTTATGCGCCACCCTCAAGTTCGCCAGGCCCATCCGGCCCGACCCATCATGTCGCGTTCATTTATTCTTTTCGTCTCGCGTTTACTTGTTATTATAACTCATCGTTTTATTTTCGGGATGTTACAAGGGATCATTTGTAAGTTTGTTTCATGCCATTTTTGAGAAAATAGTAACTTTGGTTTTTCCGGACCAAAATTTGTATACGATGTGGCTTAGCGAAACATGAACGAGACTTTTGTTGGATGATACCAATTGTCATACATTGTTTAAGTGTTCAAACCTGAAAATGTAGGCAACGAGTAGCCAGGATACTTATTTAATAGTGAATGAATGTTTAGTTAATGGGAGCAATTGGGTCGTCATTGGCTAAAGGTCTCGTTTTATTTGTGAAGATGTTGCTACTTTGGGTCTTTTGGAAAAAGAATCATATTGTTTAGGTATTCAAACCTGAATATGTAGGATACGAGTATCCGTGATACTTTTTCAAATAGGGGATGAATACTGTAACAACATGAACCCATGGATTTGCTGTTTTGGATCTTTGCAAAGGAATAAAAAAATAAAATCCTAGAGTTGACTAGTTTTGGTTTTTGAGGATTCAAGTGAGGTGGTAATGAAGCTGATCATAGTTTACAGAGAATGAGGGGGAAAATAATCTACAAAGTATTCATGAGATATTAAAGAGGTGGTGGATAAGCCATAGGTACTTCTATATATAAACCTCTTTAAAGTGACATAGATCTCAACTATGATTTCTTGTGTAAACTCTATTTTTCGTGCTCATTAGTCAAGCCTGTGTTCAAGATTTGATATGATTTAATTATGATTGGATTTCTCATTTGGGATATGGGCGGAATGCCAGATAGACAACCTAGTTATGGAAATTCACTGCGGTGAACGTATACAGATTAGGAGGTGTGAACCAGGAATGAAGATCTAATTGAAGAATGTTGGACTTTGGATATAGGACGATCACTGTTGAGCATGATTTTTGTGTTGGATTCTATTATGTGTTTTCAATATTAAGCTGGATATCCATGGGATTATTAGTTGAAGATGAAACCTTTTATCATTTGCCGATGGGATAGGAAACGTGTTATGGTTTATGGTCTAGTCAGATGGAGCTTACATTGAAAGGGGATTTGGAAATGAACATCTTCGGGAATTTGGTTAACTCATGAAGATACAGGATAGAGTTGGACACATCTGATTGAATACTTAATTTTATCATACTGGAATTCCTATGGGAGCTGATTAGTTTGATGCAGGTTATTGGAAATTCATACCCTCTATCATATGCCAACTGATTTGGATATGTCTTAGTTTATTGTTACCTATCTAGGAAGACATTGGCAGACTCAGATTTCTAAGTCAGGGTGGAGCAAGCTACTGTTGAGAGGATGAACTATAATGAAGTGTGTTGGGTTAGTTGGTTCCTATTGAAGCACTTGGTTTGGTCTACAATGAAAGCTACACTTAAGAGGGAGTTGGGTTTGTGAAATCACTCGGCAACTGAAGACTGTAGTTTGAAGATTTGAAGATCACAAGTGGAATGCAAGAAGATCAAGTCTCGCTAGAAGACACTTGATGTCATTAGTTTAGAGGGAGTCTCTTAGGACATTTTTTGTAAACTGATGATTATCAGTGTTAGTGATAGTTAGAATTTGATGCTATAGTTAAGAGGGAGTCTGTAGAAGCATGTTTTTGTAACTATAGATAAAATTCTATGTATCGGTGTATGTGGCTAGTACGAAGGATGGTGTTCCTGAGTACTTAGCTTGCATACCATATTGGTCCCACGTACTTAGTAAGTACGCAAGGCTTTTTCCCTGCGTACTTGTCAAGTATGCAAGACCTATGCCTTGTGTACTTATTAAGGATTTCTTAATATACTAATTAAAACACACTTAGGATCAACGAGTAGACGAACTTGTCTACGAGAATAACGATTTCTTAATATACTAATTAAGATAAATGCGTTAATTTTCGAATGTTTCTAATTACGAATAATAATCTTACTACTCTAATAAATGAGAATCTATTCAGGACACGTGTCACTCTCTAGTTACTCCTCACCTTTATTTTCCCACCTTTCTCTCCTATTAAATATTAGATTTTCTATTTTTCGATCTTGTTAAATAATAATCTTTATATTAATAAATCTAATTACGGATAATTATTATTTAATTATAAATAGTTATTATATCATCAATCATATGAACTTAATATGAACTAACATTTATCAATTAAATAAAAAAATTATTAATTAGTTGAAAAAATGTTTTAAAAACTAACTTAACAGACCTTATAACTGTCACGACAAATTACATTTTTTAAAAACATATTTTGACAAATGTGTTTGTTAACAAATTACATTATATTTTATTCAACCGATGTAAAAATAATGGTTTATTCAACCTGTGTATTACACGGGTTATTAAAAATATAAAGTTTTATTACTAAATATATAACATTTTATTTATTTAACTCGTGTACTACACGGGATTTTAACCTATATTTAATAACTAATTATATAAATAATTATATTATTTTAAAATGTCGGATATAATAACTAAAACGAGTTATAAATCCAACTCGAATACAAACCATTGTTTGCGTGTTTTATGAATTTAGTAATAGTCTTAGGAAAATAATATAAATTGCTATATTATTTTTAGTAGGGAAATAACACTTAAAATAGATTATAAATTTCATCCTGATCCTACGGGTGTTTTCAGGGTCAAAACGTATCTATATATTATAATAATAATATAGGGTTTGTTTTTTGTTTAAAAATAGCACATTAAAAGTTGCTAAAAAAAAGATGTTGGTAGAGGGCCGCAAGACTTAACCAATCCGCCCACTAGGGGAGTCGCAACAAGGTTCGGATCGGATTTGTTTTAACACTGATGGTTTCTGTGTTCTTCTTCCCCCCCCCCCATCGCGACCCTATCCAACCTCCACCCCAATTCCATCGATTTAAATTTTGATTTGCATCAAGAGTTTAGGGTTTTTGTTTATAAATATATTTTGAGCCCGTGGGTAGGTGTACTTGCAAAAACAACAAGATTTTGATTGTTAATTCTTTTTTTAACACATCGAAAACCCTAGGTTCCAACATGAATTCGATTTGCTTAAAACTGATAAGATTAAAAGTCGTGATCATAGGGCTTTCACTAAACGAAAGATTCTGAATCTAACCATGAAGATTAATTGTGTTGAGATCGAGTCTAGACTAGGGTTCGATTAAACCAACTATGCGATGAACCCTAGAATCGGTTCATGGTTAATTCGATGTTTTAAGCTCCAATTAACATAGGGCTTTCAATCTACGGATGAAAACGAAGCTGTGGATATGTTTAATTACCTCTAACGATATCGAATTGATAGAAATTGGCTAGTTTGGGTTCCGACTTCGCGTGGTTTAATACCCAGAGACGCCGACTTCATCCCTGATCGAAATCGTGTGTGCAACAACATCTGGGAGGTGCGAATATGTTGCTTAGAGAGTTTAATTGCAAGAATAACAAACCAAATGATCGGATTTGATGAATTGGTTATGGGGGTCCACGGTTTCGGGTTGCGGTTATAATTCGCAATGATGAACAATGATAAACAGTTAGAAACGGCTCGAAAACGTTCGAAATCATCAATTCCATACGTTACAATTTCTAATTCGATCAATTTTCAGTTGTGGGTTGCGAATTTAGAAAAAAAAACAAGGGTTGTTTGACTTTTAAAAGTAAACACGAAAATGAACACATGATTTTTCACTTCATCAAGTCAACCGAATGGGGTTTGACTAATTACACAACTAGTCCTTGTAATTTTAGTGTGTTAGAGTTTGCAAAATGATAGAATTAGTCCCTGGGGTTTGTAAGATAACAAGGTTTGAGATAACGGGGTTAACCGGGATTTGTCGGGTGTCACAACTAACTTATAGTATGCCTTCGGGATAAGTGTTGGAGGTGTTTCGGGTTAATGGATGTGGAGTTTGTGGTAAGGAATTGCCCATTTATTGAGACTCTTACATCCTGTTTATTTATGTTTTGGTTATGAATGTTAAGACAATTTTATTTTGATTGTTGAAAGTAGTTGTAATTTGAAGAATTATTTCTGCTACTTAATTCCGTATTTAGGTTTGGGGCCTTACAAATTGGTATCAGAGCAATAGTTTAAGAGATTCAGTCATCCCCGATTTCTAGACTTAAACTAAGAATGGGACCATGTAACGGACGCCAGTACGGGTAACTCAGAGCCAATCATATGTGGTGTAGTAAGTAATATTTCCTCTTTAGATGAGTTAGAATAGGATGGAGGTTATGATGATACTCGTATTGGTTAATTGCAGATGACAGTGTATATTAACATATTACTTTACTTGTTGTGTTTTATTTGTAAACTAGGATGATGACTTTGTTCCTTAATTCCTTATCTTTTAGTTTTTAATTTATGGTTGAACGAGGAGGAGGTAGGTGTCGTGGTGGGCGTATAGGATGACATGTCAGAGCACTCCGACAATAAGAGGTAAACTGAGGAAGAGAGTGTTCATGGTGGCTCTGAAGCCAATCAATAATTTAGCTTTGAGTCGGAAGTCAAAGTGGCTCTAGCATGAGAGGTCAGTGAAATGTTACAGGCCTCCTTGTTAGCTCTTTTAACTGAAACCTTGATGAAAGCAAACTTTGAGACAGTTGGGAACTCCGGTGCTGGGGTGGTGAATGATAGTGTTGATGATGAGTACAGAGGAGGACCCACTCATGGTTTTTCCTACAAAGGGTTTTGCAACTATGATGCTACGATTATGGATGACACGCTGCTACCTCTATTTCGATAACGATAATGGCAGCCTCCATCTATATGAGTGAGTGTTGTAGGGATCAGACCCTCAAGTTTGTTGCGCATTCATTCAGAGAAGAGGCTCTGCCAAGGGTGTTCGAATTAGGTGATTAAAGGATGTTATCTACCATCCTTTATCATTATTCAAGCTAGGTTGAAAACTTTTATTAGGTTATTAACCATCACAGCCACCCAAATCAACCCTTAAACTTGATTTCACCAAAACCACAAAGAACGCCAATAATTGTGGATTGAAAGAAGGAAAGGTTACTTACTTTTTTACTGGTAGGAGATGTGCACACAAAAACCTTCAATCCAACCATTAAACCACGAATTCCAGAGTTTCAAGCCTCCTCCTTCTTCCTTTCTTGAGCCAAAATTCACACACACACACACAGTGTTTTGAGTCACCCACTCCTCCACCATTATAAAAAAATGATTTTAAAATATTACAAATCAGCCCCTGTAGTTTTAAAGTTGACTCCTTGCTTCGAAACTTGATAAACACCTAATTTTGTAACACACCTACAACTTTCAATTTTATTTATTTACACTCTTATAATATAATTTTCATATTATAATTTGAACCCTAAACTTGTTTTGTTACATTACATAAATGAAAGATGTGCATGTGATGTGGAACTTACTCGAGGTTTCCTAGAGGACTTACTAGGGGTGTTGCCAGAGTGGGGGATAGAGTTTTAAATTGATTTAGTGAAAGGAGCTCAGCCTGTTGCCAAAGCACCTCACTCGATACATCCATCATAAATGAAAGAACTGTAGGCTCAGTTAAAAGAGCTTATGGAGAAAGGTTTCATTCAACCGAGAATCTTATCTTGGGGTGTTCCAGTAGTATTGTGAAGAAGAAGGATGTCTTGATGCGAATATGTATAGATTAAAGAGATCTGAACAAAAGAATGGTGAAGAACAAGTATCCGCTACCAAGAATAGATGATCTCTTTGACCAAATACAAGGAGCAAGCTGGTTCTCAGGGATCGATCTTAGGTCGAGGTTCCATCAATAGAATGTAAGAAATGAGGATGTGTCGAAGACCGTATTTCGTACACAATATGGAAACTACGAATACCTTGTTATGTCATTCGCTTTCACATATGATCCCGCAGCCTTCATGGATTTAATGAGCTGAGTATGTCACCCGATTTTGGACGGGTCAGTAATAGTGATCATAGACGACATCCTTATCTACTACAAAACAATGGCCATGCCGGGCATTTGAAACAGGTACTAGAAAAGTTATACGCCAAATTCACTAAATGTGTGTTCTGGCTTAGGGAAGTTCAATTCCTAGGTCATGTCATTAACGTTAATGATATTATCGTTAATCCGGCTAAGATCATGACGGTAAAGTAATGGGATATCCCAAAAACGCCAACCGAAATATAGAGTTTTTTTTGAATTGGCAGGCTATTACATGTGGATCATTCATGAGTTCTCAAAGATAGCCTGGCCTATAACAAAGCAGACTCCTAAGCACATTAAGTACGAATGGGTTCGACTGAAACTATAGCGTTTCTGGAATTGAAGAAGCAATTGACCCGACCTCTGGTATTGGCCCTACGCAACGGTGTTAGATCCACAGATCTTGATTCCTACTTCGTTTTAGATATAAAAGAGTACAGACGGGTGGTTGTGCGCCAAACTAACAATCAAACAAGATAAATAAACACATATAGAAGATCCAAAACTAGAAATTTTATTTTACAAACAAACTGCATATCTCCCCCGGTTGAGGTCTCCCGGGGTGGTGGCTCATAGAAAACCAACAATTACAATTGACAACCTAATGCCCTATCTACAACCCCTGAGCCTTGCTCCCAAAGTCAGCCACCACTTCCCTTGAGGAACCCTAGTGAGTGTTGCCATTCACTACGACGACACTCTCATAATGTCGCCATGTTTCTGGTTAGACTCCGTGTGTCGCTTGTATTGTCTCCGATAATAAACCTCTTCTTTTTTGTTTAGATCATTCGATTGATAGTATTATTTTATTATTTATACCCAATAGAGGGTAACAAAGATCTTGTAGTACACATGGACGCTTCGGGTCAACGATTGGGATATATATTAATGCAACGAGGAAGAGTAAACGTGTAAGCGTCATGATAACTAAAGACTCATGAAGTTAATTACCCGAATAATGACCTCCAGCTCGCGGCAGTTGTATTCCAATTAAAGATATAGAGGCATTACCTCCACGGGGTAAAATCTACCATTTACTACGATCATACGAGTCTGAAGTACTTCTTCGAGCAAAAGGAATTGAATTTCATATAGTGTAAGGCCCTAAATCTGGGAACCCGACACATTGGCATACACGTAAGTACAGTAGTAAATGACATCAAATTGTCTCAATAAATGCAGCGGAAAATCAAATAGTCCACATGTGGTCAACGACCCAAATCACAAACGCAAGTCAATCAAGTACTAATATGTAAATAGTTCAATCATCATAACGGAAATAAATGTCATCATAGCAAACACGGTAACCAAACGCCATCCAGAAGCCGCCAGCTCACACCTTCTCTTTACCTGAAATACATGCTAAAACATCAGCTACGCGGAGTGAGTTCTATAGTAATTTATTCGGGATCTTATTTCCCCAAAACCGTTATATAAAAGGGTTTAAGTCTCAGAATCTATTAACTCATAAAATGGATTATAACAAAATGATTGTTTAATATCACGACGCACAATTTATTCCCGCTTGCCCAATCCAATGATACCAGCAAACCCAATCACCCGTCTGACCCTGCCAAACACGTTAACCCGTTGACTTATGTCAACCCGATATCAAGCTTGCACTCAATCACCCGTCATGTCGAATAAGTACGTGACACGTTCCCATACATCCTATGCATACGCAACAGAATTAGAATATGTACGCTTAACGCACAACGTCACATACATTACGGTTAACGCCAACAACCTACGCATGTATTCGAGCATTGCCACCTTCGGCTTCCGTCGACCTCCACCGTCACCGCACCACTTCTACCAGAACATCGGGGCCACGACTTCAGTCACCCGCAACCATTTCTGACCCCGACGACTTGTCTTAGTCGTGAATCACCCAAGCGGCGGGCTGTCACCACCACCTCGCTCATGTCCCATCATGGACATCCCTAGCGATGGGCTGCCTTCTCCTCTCCGTGCATGCACCGCCATGGACAGCCCCTTCGGGGAACTATCGGTCCGTCCATCCCATAGCCGGCCGCCTTGCGCGCTTCTCGGACCCCTCATGATGCTGTCGTGCCCTTACTGCGCCACCACCGTCGCATCCGGCCACTACCGAGTGGTGGCATGCTCCTCGCCCCTTCCTCTCGGCTACGTTACTCCCCCATGCTCACTCTTAGATCTCAGTCAAGCAAAACCCGATCACTACGCAACAAGAATCAAACTAAAATGAATGTAAGGAGGGAATAGATGATTATACCTTGAAATCCGGGTGATTAGTGTGAGCCGAATACCCGATATAGCACTCCACCTTACAAGAATCACTCTTACAAAACCCTAGAACCATAAAACATGTTAAAACGATGATCCGGCGATCATATCACGCAACTGAGGATTAGAGATCGCGATATTACCTTGGATTCGTCACGAGCTACCACGGTTGGCCTTCTCTCCCTTCTCTTCTCGGAAGTCGCAAGAACACAATGGGGGTCTCCCCACTGCCGTAACACCCTAATGGGTGTGCGTGTTGGACCGGGCTCGGCCTTCCCTTGCACTAACCGACTCGTAATCGGGCTGGGCCCGCCTCGACACTTGTTAAAATTCCTTCCCTAAATTTTCGCTATATACACTTTACACCCCATCCAATTATTTATAAAACAATAACGCACAACCCCGTCTAGTCTCCTAAACTTGTGAATAGTTATTTACAATCTTTACAAACCCGTTTTCTAAACGAAAAGCCGAGATGTTACATACAGAGGCCATGCTTGCAACTTTTAAAAGACTATGATTATTAAATCTTATACCACCCAGAAAAGGCTAATGTGTTAGCTGACGCCCTAAATCGAATGGTATATCAACTTATCGTGACACTGGAACTTATGACTTAAATAAAATGGGCTTAGACCAAATATCTGAAGGAGGAAAATATTAAATGGTAAAAAATAGTCCGTCAACAAGAAAAACTAGAAGTAACACAGCGGGTGTGGTACCAAAGGGTGGTGAACTTAGAGCCAAAGTGATGAGGCTCATAAGTCACATTACTCTATTTATCTGGGAACCACAAAAATGTACCAAGACATAAAGAAAGGATACAGGTGGCCTAGTATGAAGAATGATGTGAAGGATTATGTGACTTGCTCACAGGCCAAGGCAGAACACTATAAACCATCGGTAAGATCTAGCCTCTAGAGATACCTCAGTGAAATTGGGAACGTATTGCCATGCACTTCATCACCAAGCTACCCCCTCACATCTATGGGTTATAATATTATTTGGGTAATAGTACACCATCTAACAAAGAGCGCACTTCAAAAAGATTGTGGCAAGACATGGGTTATCAATTGTATTCTCATGGGAACGTATTACCATGAACATATTGTCATCAAAACGACTACCCGAATTTTTTATCCAAGATATTGTGGGAAGATATGGGTTGTCAATTGTATCTAACCGGGACACGCAATTCACATCATGGTTCTTGAAAAGATTCCATGAAGAGATGGGCTCTGGGTTAAATATCAATACAGCGTACCACCCGCAGACAGATGTTCAGTCCGAAATAAACATTCAGACATTAAAGGATATGCTCCGTGCTTGCGGAATTCTCTTACAACACCTACCTCTGGCGAAATTCTCCTACAACAACAATTATCACACGACTATAGGCATACCACCTTTTGAAAAGTTGTACAGAAGAAGATGAAAAAATTATGTCTGTCAAGGAGAAATAGGTCAAAAAGAACTACGGAGTTACAAATAGTCAAGGAAACCTCTACGGAGTTAGAAGTAGGCTGGGAAGTCGAGCTAGAAATGGAAGAGTCATACCCTCATCTGTATGGCTTGTGACAGGTTTCGAAAACGAAACCTGTATATGCAGGGTATAAAAGTAATAATAGGCTTAAGGTCATGGGCGTGGCCCATGTAGGTTCTATAACCCTAATATAATCCGATCTTAGCCTTCATTTCGAGCCTCCATCTTGCATCAAACACACAAAATTAGTAGAAACAAAAAGAGTGGTTTTAGAGATAGAAAGCTCAAGAACCTCACCATTCTTGCTCAAATTTCTTCCAATGTGCTTCTCTGTCATTGTAGAACAAGAATCCACAAAGAACCATTGCATTTGAGGTAAAAATCACACTTAAACCTCTGATTTTTATTTTATATAGATATTGGGGTAAAACTAGTATTTTGAACCTAAAGTATGGATTTTTACGTGTAATATGGGGTATAAAGCCCATATATAACTTCATCGAAGTTAAACCAACAAATTGGATGTAAAAGTTGCGAACTTGGGTTAAAATCGGGCCTATTTGAAGATGATATTTATCGGACGATACTAATAGTTTCGCCACCTACATGAGTAGGGCGTGGCATAATACACACCCATGACGGATGGAGAATTGAAATTCTAAAGCCACCAATTTTAACAAATCTGCTAATGATGATCTACCATATTGGCTCTTCCAACCACGCTAAAACAATGATTTATATTTCCATTTGAAATAAAGAGAGATTGTCGTTTTCAGACTTGAATTGAATACTATAGCTTTACATGGCGATTTATGTTTCCATTTATAGAAAACTTGATGTTGTCATACATAGAAAGTATTATCGACGAAGTACCGACACAGATACCCTCGCAAACAGGCCCACCCTAACAAACGACTAAGGCGCTTAATCTTATCCGAAATCTTGTTCTCAAATATAGTGATGCATTATAGACGAACATTCGATGGCAAACATTTCCCTCGGTAAACGTAGAGAGTTAACCGTTCCTTCCGAATAATACCGCTGATAATTGGTCGGTATCCGTCAATTTGACCACGGGTCATAATTGTGTCGGTGCTCTGTCGTGAATGTTACATATATTACCAACCGTATTCGTTAATTTATATTTTTTTTCAATGGGAAGTGTTATCCGTTGGAGTTCTATTATTGAAGTGACTAATTTGTTTCGTAGTGATAGATAACGATATAATTGTATATAAATCAATGAAAACCCTATGGCCAGAACTTCGAGTTTATTTAACTATTTATCGACCGACGTTGTCTTCAATAGTTAAGAACATTAGATGAAATATTTTGTAATAATTGCAAAAAATCTGACCACACAATTTAAATCATATGTAGGCAGCATTCGTACTGACAAAGTAACAGTAATAGATTTTATACAAGTTATTTAAATCCCGTAACCCTAATGAACAATTACACTGCGAGTGCATTGACACGATCAATAGTAAAATACCCAATTTCTACTTTAAAATTTGTTATTCGCTTTTTTTTCGTTAGTAATTACACGTATGCTATTAAATATAAACGTCCGTTTACATATTAATAAATACATCCACATTCAGACATATAAGTATATAAATAGTTTAATTCCAGGCCTACAAAAAGTAAATCACATGTGCTTGCATGGAAGAAGCCTTCAGTCCCAAATCGCTCTCCTAGAAAAGTGAAGGTGGCGCTGAGATGTAGAAGATAACTATATGAGGGTGTGGCCTGGCATTAAAAAGAATGGTCGAATACCGACCCGCTAAATATCTCATTTACATAATTTTTACACTGACATCTATAGTCTGGTTAGGTAGATATAAAAACTGATCTCCCCATACAAAGGTGTTTCTCATTATGTAAATATGGAGTTTATTCCGGGATGTATTAATTAACCTATTTGATAAAATCAATTAGTTTTAAGTTTATAAAACTATTAGGTTTGGGGGTGGGGTTTGGGGATTTATTCGGCCGACTCATCAACTGAATACAACCACAAAAAGAAATTAACATTATTAATTCGTTCCGACTTGTTTCCTTACCTATTAGGTTTGGGGTTGTATTTGACCGTAGAGGCTTTTTCCTATGCGCATATGGCGTAGAAGGCTCAATCTTGGGGTGCTACAGGACCATATGTTACGAGAGAGTGGCGTATGTTGTATGGATTATGATTAAAATTGTGCTTTAGCTTGTCTTCGTGATACGATTCCTAGCTTCGACTTCAGCTGTTTCACTAAAATAACACCCTCCTAAAGCCCAACATGCATTGGAGATTGTCCTTTTTAGTAAAATTGTCCATGACATGGAAGTACACTTTGACATGACAGAAAGAAAAAAAGATGTTTTTGAGTGTCTACGTGCACCACATGCTAAAGGTTTACATCTATGTATCCTTACATATGGGCTAGGGCAACATATGTCGTCGGTGGAGTATCATACTATCCTTAACTATCATCTCATGATTCTCCTTTTTTTCGATTGATGAGATATGTCATGTTTGTCACATAGTCTGTTTGGACTCCTTTTGGGAGCATGTAGGACATTGAAGAGACCTATCCGGGTTCAACTACGGACATGATGTGGTTACGGAAGTTCTTTTCTACATATTCAGGCATGTCGGGATATATGTTAAGAAAAAAGAACTGGACTATTTTTTTACACTACAAGGATTTCACCCTGTGCCGACGCCGCCTATACCGACGACACTTGTAGTCGGGATAGGTCACCCTCTACCGACGACATGTCATCGGGATAGACTAATCCCAAAATTTGAGAGGGGAGACCCTATACCGACGACATGTCGTCGGTATAGGGTTGAGCCAGATGGAGGGAAAACATGGCGCCCAATGAATTATTGGGGAAAACCTATACCGACGACATGTCGTCGGTATAGGGTTATTTTGATTTTCTTTTCTTTTTTTAATATAATAATTTTTCGTTAGTCAAAATTTTTTTTACATTAAAAAATTTCTGAAATGCCCTATTCCGACGACATGTCGTCGGCATAGGCTTTTTTACTTTATTGACTAGTCAAAACCCTACGAAGCCTATACTGACGACATGTCATCCGTATAGGCGACCTATGGCACCGACTGTCGAGCCTATACCGACAACATGTTGTCGGTATAGGCCTCAGCGAGAATAAACCAGGAAACAGCTGTCTACTTCACATTTCCACGAAAAAACCCCCAAAACTCTCTCATATTCTCTCTTGGGCGATTTCCCGTTTTGTTGTGTTTTATGGAGCAATCTTCACCAATCTGTCGGGTTTTGAGGTGAGTTAACATCTATTGTTCAATCTTGACAAGAAAATCAACATTTTTGTGTTTTTTGCTTAATTTCTTTGATTTTTGTTAGGTGTTTGAAGCTTTAACCATTTTTGGAGGATTTTAAGCTATTTGAAGCTAATTTGCAAACTTGGTTAGTAATTTTTCTACAAATTAGGTTTAGATGTATGTTTGTATGTATATGTTTGTGTTTATTTGTATGTATGTATATATGGTTTAGATGTATGATTTTATAAATATTTATGTAATTTTATGATGAAATTAGGGCGTTTATACATATTTATTTGATGAAACTAGGTTTAGATGGGAATGTTTTTTTTGTATATGTGTATATATATATGTGTATGTGGATGTACTTATGTGTTTGTTTGTATTTGTGAATGTGTATGTATGTTTGTATGTAAGTTTATTTATGGAATTGTGTATGTAATTTGGGAATTTGAGCATTTATATATGTATGTTTGTATATAATATGTATGTATATATGTGTATGTGTGTTTGTATGTATTTGTATTATGTTTATGTATGGAATTGTGTTTGTGTATGTAATTTGGGAATTTAGGCATTTATATATGTATGTTTGTATATAATATGTATGTATATATATATGTGTGTGTATGTGTGTTTGTATGTATTTGTATTATGTTTATGTATGGAATTATGTTTGTGTATGTAATTTGGGAATTTGGGCATTTATGTATGTTTGTATATAATATGTATGTATATATGTGTATGTGTGTTTGTATGTATTTTTATGTATGGAATTGTGTTTATGTATGTAATTTGGGAATTTGGGCAATTTGTATGTATGTTTGTAAAGGCTAGGTATGTATATATGTGTATGTATGTTTGTATGTATTTTTATGTGTGGAATTATGTTTGTGTATGTAATTTGAGAATTTGGGCATTTATTTATGTATGTTTGTATATAATATGTATGTATATGTGTATGTATATGTGTATGTATGTTTGTATGTATTTTGTATGTATTTGTATGTATGTTTGTATGTATGTTTATGTATTTGTATGATTTGTGGATGTATGTATATATGTTTGTATGTATATGAAACTTTATTTAATTTTGTTGCAAGTTCGGAACTCATTGCGGTTGACGAGGTGTGAACAACATCATATTTGTGTTTCACTGAATTTATTTAAGGTACGTATCCCAACTTTTATGCCTTTGTGTAGTTAATTTTTAATTTCATTTAGGGTGTAAACGACTCGTTTATCATAATTTATAAATACTATTACTTATATACTAAAAATATATATATTATATAATTTTATAAAATAAAAAAAAGGCTTACACCCTTAATGTCATTTATGTACGTCTTTGTTTATGTATTTCATGTCTCATATTGTGTACACTAGTATGTTTATTTAGGATAACCCTTTAGAATATACCCGTCCAAAGTTTATCTAATAGAGATAAATTTTGGATTGTCCCCTTTGGGACTGATTTTTGAATATTCTATCTCATTTAGGCTATGATACATTTTAACAGGTTGAACTTTAAGAAAAAATTGGTAGCTATTTCTCCTTACTCCTTCGATTTTGCGGTTTATCTGCATACTTGGGGAGTTAAGGGAAATCCTGCTGACTTTTTCTTAAATAGCCAACTCGATAAAATGTATACATATGAGATATAATATTTCAAAAGGTGGGTTAGGATCCACCGCCTTAGAGTACCGATCAAATCATATACATTTATATATATCATTTATTACATGCACGTATATGTGTATGGTTATGACACTAGATATGGCAATTGATAAAAGCTGGGTTACACCGGGAAATCGGAATTCACCGGCTTTCTTAAGCGGTCTTCGCAACTTTATAGAGACTGCCAAGAACCACGTCGAAGGTCGAGGTACAACGTTTTGAACGTTGTTGTAATGCGTGTCGACGGGATTTGAACACGATATATGGCACATACATGACCGTGGGTTTCTACAATCATATCTGAATTGGATTTATCACATTGAACAATATCCTCGTGCGGCGACGATAGCATCACTTTTTGCCCCAAGGACAACACCAACTCCTCCAATAACTACAACAACAAATAATGAGATGTTTGATGCAATAGATGATGTGATGGCAGAGCAAAATACAAACGAGGATAATATAAATGAAGATGGAACTGGTTTAGACCTAGAGTTTGATGCGTTGTTTGAGGAGATAAATAAGGGGTTATACCCCGGTTGTAGTCAAATGTCTTCCTTAAACTTCATATCCAAATTGATGCATATAAATTTATCAACAAATGGACGAATAGTTCGTTTGACCAACTGTTAGAGCTTCTACAAATTACATTGTCGAAGGAAAATCACGTTCCAGCGTCACACTATGAAGTTAAGAAGAAACTGAGTAAGATTGGGTTAGGATATCAGTCTATCCATGCTTGCATTAATGATTGTGCACTGATTTGCAAGGAGAATGAATCAATGCAAAATTGTCCGGTTTGTAATGAGAGCAGATGAGTTGACAAAAACACAAAGGGGAAGAAAGTACCACAGAAAGTGTTACGCTACTTTCCTTTAACTTCACGGCTTCGATAAACGTATAGTTCAAGATTAACGGCAAAAGATATGATCTATCATAATACTAGACGCTCAACGGATGGTATGATGTGACATCCGGTTAATGGGAAGGAATGGCAAGAATTTGATGAGAGATATCCGGATTTCGCTAAAGAACCAAGGAATGTCCGCTTAGGTTTGGCTGCCGATGGTTTTAATCTGTTCGGTAATATGAGTCAGACTTACAGTATGTGGCCGGTAGTATTAACAACAAATAATACACCACCATGGTTATGTATGAAAGAGTCTTCTTTCATGTTAACCTTGCTAATTCCCAGGCCTAAATCACCTAGTAAGGATATTGATGTTTTCTTAAGGCCTTTGGTTGATGAGTTGAAAATGTTGTGGGCTGAAGGAGTCCAGGTGAGAGATGCATCAACCAAAACTGTATTTAGGATGCATGCCACACTGTTATGGTCTATCAGCGATTATCGTGCTCGTAGTAGCTTGTCTGGATGGAGTGGTCAAGGTTATAAAGCATGCCCTACGTATAACATTGACACACCTTCGTGCGCTATAACAAATAAGATAGTTTTTGTTGGACACAGAAAATTCTTACCTAGAGCGCATAAATGGAGGAACGATCTGTCGTTTGATGGCCATATATCCCACTCTAATAGTAAGTATAGATGTTTTATAATAACTCATAATTTCATAACTATTAGATTTTTTCTAATTACTTTCCATTTGTAGGATTATTTTAATTCGGACGTGTGGAGAAACACTGACAAGTGGCGAAGCGTTGTACTCAGAATCAATGCCGAGTGTCAGAGGGCTTATAAAGACCATAAGGGAGAGTTGAAAGTTCATTTCAATGAGAATGGGGGATACGATGATGTGGAGGCGGCGAGGAATAATCCACCACAAGATGTTGATCAAGAAACTTGGAATATTTTGATTATTGGATGCCGGTGGTTTTAATCCGTTCGGTAACATGTGTCAGACTTACAGTATGTAGCCAGTAGTGTTAACAACATATAATACGCCACCATGGTTATGTATGAAAGAGTCTTCTTTCATGTTAACCTTGCAAATTCCCGGGCCTAAATCACCTAGTAAGGACATTGATGTTTTCTTAAGGCCTTTGGTTGATAAGTTGAAAATGTTGTGGGATGAAGGAGTCCAGGTGAGAGATGCATCAACCAAAACTGTATTTAGGATGCATGCCACACTGTTATGGACTATCAACGATTATCCTGCTCGTAGTAGCTTGTCTGGATGGAGTGGTCAAGGTTATAAAGCATGCCCTACGTGTAACATTGACACACTTTCGTGCGCTATAACAAATAAGATAGCTTTTGTTGGACACAAAAAATTCTTACCTAGAAAGCATAAATGGAGGAACGATTTGTCGTTTGATGGCCATATATCCCACCCTACTAGTATGTATAGATGTTTTATAATAACTTATAATTTCATACCTATTAGAATTTTTCTAATTATTTTCCATTTGTAGGATTATTTTAATCCGGACATATGGAGAAACACTGACAAGTGGCGAGGCGTTGTACTCAGAATCAATGCCGAGTGTCAGAGGGCTTATAAAGACTGCAAGGGAGAGTTGAAAGTTCATTTCGACGAGAATGGGGGATACGATGATGTGGAGGCGGCGAGGAATAATCCACCACAAGATGTTGATCAAGAAACTTGGGATATTTTGATTATTGGCTGCTGGTGGTTTTAATCCGTTCGGTAACATGTGTCAGACTTACAGTATGTAGCCAGTAGTGTTAACAACATATAATACACCACCATGGTTATGTATAAAAGAGTCTTCTTTCATGTTAACCTTGCAAATTCGCGGGCCTAAATCACCTAGTAAGGACATTGATGTTTTCTTAAGGCCTTTGGTTGATGAGTTGAAAATGTTGTGGGCTGAAGGAGTCCATGTGAGAGATGCATCAACCAAAACTGTATTTAGGATGCATGCCACACTGTTATGGACTGTCAACGATTATCCTGCTCGTAGTAGCATGTCTGGATGGAGTGGTCAAGGTTACAAAGTATGCCCTACGTGTAACATTGACACACCTTCGTGCGCTATAACAAATAAGATAGCTTTTGTTGGACACAGAAAATTCTTACCTAGAAAGCATAAATGGAGGAACGATCTGTCGTTTGATGGCCATATATCCCACTCTACTAGTAAGTATAGATGTTTTATAATAACTTACAATTTCATAACTATTAGATTTTTTCTAATTACTTTCCATTTGTACAATTATTTTAATCTGGACGTTTGGAGAAACACTGACAAGTGGCGAGGCGTTGTACTTGGAATCACCGCCGAGTGTCAGAGGGCTTATAAAGACCGCAAGGGAGAGTTGAAAGTTCATTTCAACGAGAATGGGGGATACGATGATGTGGAGGCGGCGAGGAATAATCCACAACAAGATGCTGATCAAGAAACATGGGATATTTTGATTAATTAGTTGTTTTAAAGTGCGAGCTATAGAAACCGCTCGGAGAAGAACAAACAAAACCGAGCACAACAACGCTGCCCAAGTTTCCATGGCAGCAAATCATACGCCCAACGCCGACGCATGGAGGTATGAAATACAGTTGTTTTTAGTATACAAATATGCTTATTAATTCTTAGTGATATTATTTTTATTTTTCACAGGGGACAGGCCCTATTGACGTGTTTAGATCGACCCATTATAAAGAAGGGACGGGATGGGCCAATGATTTATCATCAACAGATTATGTAAGTAAAATGATTTTGTTGTTAGAACATCCAAGTTTGACTTTAAATGGGTCAAAATGACCCAAACACACTTTAATAGACTTAAAATATCCAACTTTAACTTAAACGGCTCAAAATGACACAAACACACTTTAATAGACTTAGAACATCCGTCTGTAACTTTAAACGGGTCAAAATGACCCAAACACATTTAATAGACTTAGAACATCTAACTCGAGGCCAATTGTTGAATATGTTTGCTAGTATTATTAGTATTTGTTGTTATTAGTGTTGGTTGATTGTAATTTGTGAATTTTGGTCGTCTATGACTTATAGTTTGAAAGGTTGGTTATCCATTTTATAGTAGTTATACTCTCGAAATTTAGTAAAATAGTCAAGTGATTGTTTATTACATTGTTTATTGCAGGACCGAATCCAAGAGGAGTATACAAGATCCTCTATTGAGTCTGGTGGTGACTCATCCGTTGTCGATGAGTTTGCATGCATGGAGCGTGCATTGGGTCATCGGCGTGGCCATATCTGGGGTGTTGGTCGTGTGGTGAGTAATCCCACACCGGATGTGTTCAATACTCCCCCTCCACAACCACATTGGCAAGACGTTGATGACCGTGTGGCTAGTCTTCAACAACAATTCCAAGAACAACAACAACGCGAAGCCCAACGAGAGGAAGAACAGCGACAACAAAATCTACAAAGAGAGGAAGAACGTCGTACACATAATCAACAAACGCTTGAAATGCAACGACAAATAGATGAAATGCGTCGAATGTGGGAGCGCCGAACTAGTAGCGACGATAATTAGCTTAGAGTTGTTGAGCCTTTGCCTTTGTTGTTGGTGTTTGTCATGAACAATTTGCATATTTGTGTGTCGAACAAGTTTATGTTTGATTTGTGAGACAAGTTTGTGTGTCGAACAATTCGGATATTTGGTTTATGTTTCGGATATTAGTTTTTATCGGATTTGAATGTTTGAATGGTTTATATTTAATAATTTGTAGGTTTTTGTTTATAAAAATTTAATATTTCTGAAAAAATATTAAAAATTAAAAAATATAAAAAAACAGAAAAGACCTATACCGACGACATGTCGTCGGGATAGGACTTTTTAAAAAAATTATTAAAAAAATAAAAAAACCCTATATCGACGACATGTTGTCGGTATAGAATTTCTTTTTAAATTTTTTAATTAAACCCTATATCGATGATATGTCGTCGGTATAGACTGAGCTATACCGACGACAATCTTGGGCTATTGGTAAGAAGCAATCCCGACGACTAGTCGTCTGTATAAGCTATCCCGACGATAAGTCGTCGCTATAGGGTGAAAAAAAATCGTCGGTATAGGGTGAAACTGTTGTAGTGTTAATCGACCTGTTAGAAGGATGATCAATACTCTGACGAGATGACATTTTGGTTTTGGTTAGAGAGGATGGAAACACACATGTGTGGATCTAACAGGTTTTCCCCTCTTATGGGTTTGGTGAGTATTGTTTTCACGGTGGGTTTGGCTACTTTAAAAATTGTTTCATGCAAAGCAACTAAACACGAGGAAACGCGATTTGACAACCAACACATGTTTTTATTTCATTTGCATCTGATACCTTTTGTTTCCTTTCGCATGAGGCGGTGGAGCTTTTTAGTCATGTCCAAAAATTTATGCATAGTTATGTTATGACACCAAGATCTATGTGTTTAGTTTTAAAAAACTTGATTTTCTATCCAAAAAGGATTTACGGCGCAGCTTGTTGCCCGTATAGATTCTACTTCGATGTAATTTTAACGTTTCTAATAAAGTTTCCGTTTATAAAAATATGAAACAAACCTATCAAATTGTCTCCAAACCGTAGCAAATTATAACTTGATTGGTTCAGTTTTATAAATCGATTAACCACTTAATATAACGCTTTACAAAAATGTTTTGTAAGACTTCAACTATTCAACAACTACAAACTTTGTAAAAGTTGTAACTGAAGGTCCAAAACCCTTGAGATTATCATCTTCAGATACTCCAAATGTATTTCAGCTAAGCGTTTACAAGACGTAAGCCATATTTGCTTATACGTTTGTGTGTGTATATATACACACATGTAGAGAGATGGAGGGGGAAGTTCATTTTAGAATAAGAAAATTTCGTGACATCATAAGAAACAAACCTAATAAGTTTAATTTTTTGATCCATATATATGGTAAAAAAAAATTTAAAATTTTATACTTCTTACATAAAAATATTTATGTGATGTACATAAAAAACTATTAAACTAGCATTTTCATATGTTTTCATATGTTTAAAAGTACGACACTATTAGTTTAGTATAAGTGTCTACCTAATTTCATTAGTAGGCATCTCATTACTTTCTCTGATTAAAGCTTAGATGCTAAACCAAGTATCTAGTTCACTTAAACCTTGGGTTTTGATACCAACCAATGTCACACCCCGACCGATGGCAGAATCATCAGGGCGGGACATGTAGACTGTTCATAGCACATGGTTGACTAAATTGAAATATATTAAAGTCAAATTTCCATTTCAAATAATCCAAGTACAAATCAAATTCAAACAAAAAAACATAAACAACTCATAGAATTCTTGATTTAAATTGCTAAGTCCAAATCCTATATTGAGCACGTCTTGAATCATTCTCACATATTAGGGCCTGAAACATGAATAAAATAAAGTTAACTAAAAAGTTGGTTAGTATAACACAGTTGTATATAGATAGCATATAGTTGAAAAAAAATCCTTTACAAAACATGATAAAATAAGGCATTTATGGGGAGCAGCTATTGTGTAACCATGTACAACCAAACCTTTGTAACTAGCATGCAAAAATTGTGTTGTCGGTTTCAATCACCGCGCACCTGGGTGGGTTTGTCAGACTCAATAGATCTATCATTGAAAACCGTCGGCTTGTATAGTTAATGATTGCACATAATCTCATACAAAGGTTAGCACACCTAGCACTCGGGCATAAAGCTCAAATTGCACACATGAATGTAAATAGGATTTGTACTTTGTGTTGTTTGTGTAAATGTAATGTGTAATTTGAATAGTGTTCATGTTTCACCCCAAAAGTGTAAAAGAGTAAAAGGGGCTATGAAATACTCACTTGATAAGGAGGTGTAGCTAACAAGGATAATAGATAGGAAAATAAAGATCCTCGAGTGCTCAAATTAACCTAAAGAGTAATGTATGTTGTATCAAATAGTGTGCACAAAAGTGTAAGTTAAATGATGGTTTGGACTTGAATAAAATGTTATTGATTTGAATATGGATGTGTTGAATAAAATATAAAGTTTAAAATGAATATTATCAAAACATTTTGATTAAGGTTTGAGTTTGAATAAATAATTAAGTAAAGTATAATATTATTGCTTATGAAAATAAATAAATAATTGATTTTGTTTAAACATGAATTAAATAAATAGTCATTATCTTATTTATTTATAAAAATTTGTAACCTAAACATTTAAAATATCATTTAAGTGTAAGATTTTACCATAAATATAAATATTTATGCCAAGATTAAACTTTTAATCCTTTTTAAATACAGAAAACACATTTTTTATAAAGTCTGAAACATTTACTGATTGAAAAATATAAAATTTACAATTCTGCCAAACATTCTGAATCACACACGACCGTGCCTATGAAGGGCACGATCGTGCTTAAGCCACGGGCGCGACCGCGCTAGTCGGGACGCGACCGAGTTGATCAACAGAGGGCACAAACTAGACAAGTCAACAGGCACGACCGTGCCTTGGCCCGGCACGGTCGTGTCTATGATTCTTAGACACAACAGAGACTAGCCCAAAGGGCATGACTAGGTCTGGACAGGAGGACACGGCCGCGCTGCTAATCGGCACGACCGCGTTTCATGAGGCACGGCCGCGCTAGATGATTAGCGCGACCGTGTCTCTTCCAAATCAGACACGAATTGACATATTCTTGTATTTTAAATGATGGAATTGTTAGGGCTTTTGATTATTGGGTTATTACGAGTCTTTTCATATAGTTTTATTGTATGTAAAACGTGTTTAAGACCGGATTCGATTAAATCATTTTTATTAAAATAAGCACTTTGGTTCAAGATGATTTCTGTAGTGAAAACCCAATTTAACAGAGGGCTTTTGATATGAGGACTAATTCGACTGAGGAAGAGGTGCTAATTACCTTGGAGAGTATCGAATTGATAGAACGCGGTAGAAGAAAGTTCCGGCGTCGGCGATAACGGCTTCCGGCGACTTCGGCTGCAATTCCGGCTAGGCCAGAGAGTCCAGAGACTTGACGAGATTCGGGAGATGCGAATTCCTTTCTTGATTGGGAGGATTTGGGTTCAGAGGAGGATTCGAGTTTTTGCTTGAATTGCTTGAGAGAGATTTCGAGGTTGATAGTATGAAACTGAGACGTTTGTAAAATTTGAAAATGGTGATACACTCGTTAAGGGGAAAAGAAACGTAGGACTGTTACGGATTCTCAACGATCGGGTGATTAAACTGCATTTACGTTTCAACTGTTACACAAGCGTGACCGTGCCCAAATATGGCGCGACCGTGCCTAGGCACCGGGCGCAATCGTTCGAGGACCAGTCGCGCGATCGTGCCGAGGCACTTGGCGCGACCGTGCCAGGACGAAGCACGACCGTGCTAGACGAGGGTTTCTTGACATTTTTCAACTTTAGTCCTTGACTTTTCAGGTTTGATATGTTTGAATTAAATAGTTTCTTGCATAGTGTTTAAATGTATATAATTGCGTAAAACTTGCGAATTTGTATTGAATCATTGCATTTAATTTGAGGCGGAAAAATAGAACAAGACAGTGCACGAGTATTGAGTTCGAATTGCATTACATTGAATTAAAAATATGAATACTAAAATCAGGAATGTTACAGTCTCCCCATGTTGAGAGAATTTCGTCCCGAAATTTAGTTTGAGGAAGCGACGGCATCGGTAAAAAGATGAGGGTATTTGAGTTTCATTTGGTCTTCTCGTTCCCAAGTGAACTCAGGACCACGCTTAGATTCCCAACGAACTTTGACAATAGGAATGCGACTTCGCTTGAGTTGTTTGATTTCGCGATCCATAATTTTCACCGGCTTTTCAACAAAGTGCATTGTTTCATCAATGCGCACGTCGTCAAGCGGTATATGGAGATTTTCATCAGCGAGACATTTCTTCAGATTAGATACATGAAATGTAGGATGCACATTTCCAAGAGATGGAGGTAACTCGAGCTTGTAAGCTACTTTCCCAATCCTTTCAAGGATTTTGAATGGATCAACATAACGAGGTGCTAACTTGCCTTTCTTTCCAAAACGGATCACGCCCTTCCATGGAGACACCTTTAGAAGAACAAGGTCACCGACTTGGAATTCCAAGGGTTTTCGACGTTTGTCGGCATAACTCTTTTGCCGACTCCTCGCTACTCGAATATTGTCATGGATTTGAATAATCTTTCCGGATGTTTCTTGAATTAACTCGGGACCAGTGATTTGTGCTTCACCAATCTCGTTCCAACAGATAGGAGAACGACACTTGCGACCATAGAGAGCTTCGAATGGAGCCATGTTGATACTTGTGTGGTAGCTATTATTGTAAGAGAACTCAATGAGGGATAAATGTGAATCCCAATTGCCACCAAAATCGATTACGCAAGCTCTAAGCATGTCTTCAAGAGTTTGGATTGTTCGCTCGGTTTGACCATCAGTTTGGGGATGGTAGGCCGTGCTCAAATCCAATCGTGTACCAAGAGCAGTTTGAAGAGATTGCCAAAATCGAGAAGTGAACCGGGCATCTCGATCAGATATTATGTTCAAGGGAACACCATGACGACTCACGATTTCGTCGATGTAAATTCGGGCTAGTTTCTCAACCCGATAGTCTTCACGGATAGGCAAGAAATGAGCAGACGTGGTGAGACGATCAATGATCACCCAAATACTATCATGACCACTCGAGGTGCGAGGGAGTTTGGTAATAAAATCCATGGCTAAGTTCTCCCATTTCCACACGGGAATTTCCGGTTGTTCAAGCAAACCAGAAGGACGTTGATGTTCGGCTTTGACTTTGGAGCAGGTTAAACATTTGGCAACATAAAGAGCAATGTCCTTTTTCATACCGGGCCACCAATATTGTTGGCGAAGATCTTGGTACATTTTATCCGTACCAGGATGAATAGAGTAACGAGTCTTGTGAGCCTCGTTCATGAGAAATGTACGGAGATCATCGCGATCGGGAACCCAAATACGGTTCAAGTAATAAAGTAAGCCATTGGGTTTTGATTCAAGCAGAAGTTCAACACCACACGACATTTCCTCGTACATGTTACCCTCGGTGACTGAGACGTGTTGAGCTTCTAAGATGCGGGTTTGAATATCGGTTTGAATTCGGGCACAATGAAGCATAACATGGTCCTTTCGACTCAAAGCGTTGGCTACAACATTCGCTTTGCCGGGATGGTAACGAATCTCGCAGTCATAGTCGTTAAGGAGTTCAACCCAACGTCGTTGCCTCATATTGAGTTCTTTTTGGTTAAAGATATGTTGAAGACTTTTGTGGTCGGTGAACACCACACATTTTGTACCATAGAGATAATGTCTCCAAATCTTTAACGCGAATACGACCGCACCCAGCTTAAGATCATGCGTCGTATAATTCTTCTCGTGAATCTTGAGTTGTCGTGATGCGTAGGCGATTACCTTGCCTCGTTGCATGAGGACACAACCAAGACCTTGGTTGGAAGCATCACAGTAGACAACTAGATCATCATTCCCATCAGGGAGAGTCAAAATGGGAGCATTGCACAACTTTTGCTTAAGGGTTTGGAAAGCTTCTTCTTGCTTTGGTCCCCATTCATAAGTCTTGCCCTTGTGGGTCAAAGCGGTAAGGGGGACAGCAATATTGGAGAAGTTGGAGATAAAGCGACGGTAATATCCCGCAAGACCAAGAAATGAACGAACTTCGGTAGGAGTCTTCGGGGCATTCCAATTCTTAACCGTTTCAATCTTAGCAGGATCAACATGAATACCCTTGTCGTTGACGATGTGACCATGAAATTGAACTTCCTTTAGCCAGAATTCACATTCGGAGAATTTGGCATATAGTTGTTCTTTTCTCAAGAGGTCCAAAACCAATCTAAGGTGTTGTTCATGATCGGCTTTAGTCTTGGAATAGATTAAGATATCGTCAATGAAGACGATCACGAATTTATCAAGGTACGGTTTGCATACACGATTCATGAGATCCATGAAAACTGCGGGTGCATTGGTTAACCCGAAAGGCATAACCATGAACACGTAATGACCATACCTTGTTCGAAAGGCAGTCTTTGGAATATCGTCTTCTTGCACACGGAGTTGGTGATAACAGATCGAAGATCAATCTTTGAGAAGCAAGTAGAACCTTGAAGTTGATCAAAGAGGTCATCAATTCTAGGTAAAGGATAACGGTTTTTGATAGTAAGCTTGTTGAGTTCGCAGTAGTCAATACACATGCGAAATGATCCATCCTTATTTTTGACGAATAAAACGGGTGCACCCCACGGTGAATGACTTGGGCGAATGAAACCTTTGTCAGAGAGCTCTTGAAGTTGACTTGCAAGCTCTTGTATTTCGGAAGGTGTAAGACGATAAGGAGCTCTAGCAACGGGGTTAGCTCCGGGCACAAGATCAATACGAAATTCTACTTGACGAACGGGTGGAAGGCCGGAAAAGTCTTCGGGGAATACTTCAGGAAAATCTCGGATAATGGGGACATCTTGAATACTCTTCTTCTTAACATCCTTTTGAACGATATGGGCCAAAAAGGCCACGTACTTCTTTCGTAAGTACTTTTGTGCGGTAGTACACGACATCAACTTAAGTCCCTTGCAAGGCTTTTCACCAAAAACCCTTAAGGTTTCTCCCGATGGTAGCGGAATTTGGATACACTTTTCAAAGCAAATGACTTCGGCATGATGATTTGATAGCCAATCCATACCTATGATAATATCAAAGCTTCCTAGTGGCATTGGAACAAGGTTGATTGGGAATGTATGATCATTAAGTTCTAAAGAGCAATCATAGATAATGGACTCAATTGTAAGGGAGTCACCATTCGCTATTTCAACGGTGAAGGTTTTCTCTAATTGGGATCGAGTCTTTGCAAGTAAAGGTTCAAAATTAAGTGACACAAAACTTTTATCGTCTCCGGTATCGAATAAAATGGAGGCATATTGACTATTAACAAGAAACGTACCATTGACCATGTCATTGTTGGCTTGAGCTTCATTGGCGTTTATGTTGAAAGCACGCCCACGAGCTCCACCTTGTCTAGCATTGACTAACCTTGGGCATTGATCACGGAAATGGTTCGGGTTACCACACTCATAACATGCTCGCCCATTTGCAATAGCGGGTACACCTTGATTAGCCACTTGGGTGTTGGTTTGGTTTGGTGGGTTGACTTGGCTCGTAAGAGCTTTGGTCCTACAAACACTAACTGTATGACTATATCTCCCACAACAGGTACAAAGGCGACATGGGATGGTTTGGGGATGATGGTAGTTGCAGGTGGCACAAAGTGGGTAAATTCCAACATATGGTTTTTTGACCGGTGTTTGAACCATAGGTGCAGCTTGGATAACCGGAATAGCAGGAGTGACCACTGCATAGTTTCTAGTCTTCCTTTTCCTATTATTGCGGGAGGGTTCAGTTGTGGCTTCTTTGTGGTGGGTAGGAGGGGTTACGGTTTCAGAAACTTTCTTAGAACCCTTTTTGGTAAGAGTTCCAGCTTTCACATGATTATCAGTTAAGGTAGCGGATAGACGAATAGCATCCTCCAGAGTAGCAGGATTTCTACCTAAGACAGTATCTTGAATTTGTCTTGGTAGCCCACCAATATACTTTTCGATACAACGGGACAAAGGAGTGACCATGTGGGGCACGAGAAGACTCAACTCATGGAACCGAGTTGTATATGCTAAGCTTTCCCCACTATCTTGGGCAAGATCCCAAAATTCAGTTTCTAACTTTTTCACTTCATTTCGAGGGCAGAACTCCTCGGTCATAAGCCTTTTGACCTCATCCCAAGGTAAGGCCATAGCTATGTCAACACCCCTATTCCTTTTCTCCCCATTCCACCATGTAAGTGCCCGTTTTTGTAGGACACTTGTAGCATGACGAACACGGAGGTTGTCGGGACAGTCACTATTGAGAAAGGTATTCTCAATGCTTTCAAACCATTGAAGGAGTCCAGTAGCTCCTTCGGTTCCATAAAACTTGAGGGGATTGCACGAGTTGAAGTGCTTGAAGGTGCATTGAGATGGATTGTTACCACCATTTCCACCATTATTACCACTATGGCTTCCATTTCCACCATTGTTGCCATTGGTGGCACCATTGGCTTGGGTGAGTTGTGTCACCAATTGGGTAAGAATAGCAGCAATGTCGGTGTTGGCGTTGGTTGCGGGAGCACGACGAGGAGGCATTCTACAGATTTTCACAAGACAAAAAAGATTGTAAGAACTTATGAGATTTGATAGGGTTTAATAGAATGAGAAAATAAAAATAGATATTCTTAGTTTGGATTGTACTCAAAAGTGACAAAATCACTTGAATACCATGGCACATTAAGGTTAATTAAACTTATATAATTTTCAAGGAGACATGCTTTAGCCTATAAGTAAACACTCATCTCGGGAATTCCCAGGAAAGCATACGGGTCCCTCGGTTGATTGGGATTTATGCGAAATGCTTTCCTAGACAGAAAACCCAAAATACAGGTGTCACCCTTCCAGATTGCACGTGTCCTCAAATAATTTAACAAGTTTAAAAACCTTAACGAAGAAATAAAAATTTTAGAGATTTTTGCTTCAAGAATTTTTTCCACATGCTAAGAAGGATAAAGATAGAAAAGAAAATAGAAATATTATGAGGTTTTAGAATATAGGAAAGGATATTATTTATTTAATTATTAAGAATATCCTAATAAGTCATTAATTTAAAACACATAAGTCATCAAAATGAAATAATAAGTAATCATACTAAGCATGTAACATATAACATGTAGCACATAGCACATAATCATGAAGCATAGCATAAGTGGTTGTCCTAAAGTTATAGTCTAGGTCAAGGTGTCTAATAACCTAATTCCCTATAACCAAGGCTCTGATACCAATCTGTCACACCCCGACCGATGGCGGAATCATCGGGGCGGGACATGTAGACTGTTCATAGCACATGGTTGACTAAATTGAAATATATTAAAGTCAAATTTCCATTTCAAATAATCCAAGTACAAATCAAATTCAAACAAAGAAACATAAACAACTCATAGAATTCTTGATTTAAATTGCTAAGTCCAAATCCTATATTGAGCACGTCTTGAATCATTCTCACATATTAGGGCCTGAAACATGAATAAAATAAAGTCAACTAAATAGTTGGTGAGTATAACACAGTTGTATATAGATAGCATATAGTTGAAAACAAATCCTTTACAAAACATGATAAAATAAGGCATTTATGGGGAGCAGCTATTGTGTAACCATGTACAACCAAACCTTTGTAACTAGCATGCAAAAATTGTGTTGTCGGTTTCAATCACCGCGCACCTGGGTGGGTTTGTCAGACTCAATAGATCTATCATTGAAAACCGTCGGCTTGTATAGTTAATGATTGCACATAATCGCATACAAAGGTTAGCACACCTAGCACTCGGGCATAAAGCTCAAACTGCACACATGAATGTAAATAGGATTTGTACTTTGTGTTGTTTGTGTAAATGTAATGTGTAATTTGAATAGTGTTCATGTTTCACCCCAAAAGTGTAAAAGAGTAAAAGGGGCTATGAAATACTCACTTGATAAGGAGGTGTAGCTAACAAGGATAATAGATAGGAAAATAAAGATCCTCGAGTGCTCAAATTAACCTAAAGAGTAATGTATGTTGTATCAAATAGTGTGCACAAAAGTGTAAGTTAAATGATGGTTTGGACTTGAGTAAAATGTTATTGATTTGAATTTGGATGTGTTGAATAAAATATAAAGTTTAAAATGAATATTATCAAAACATTTTGATTAAGGTTTGAGTTTGAATAAATAATTAAGTAAAGTATAATATTATTGCTTATGAAAATAAATAAATAATTGATTTTGTTTAAACATGAATTAAATAAATAGTCATTATCTTATTTATTTATAAAAATTTGTAACCTATACATTTAAAATATCATTTAAGTGTAAGATTTTACAATAAATATAAATTTAATTTTTATAAACTTTTAAATAAATAATATTTATGCCAAGATTAAACTTTTAATCCTTTTTAAATACAGAAAACACATTTTTTATAAAGTATGAAACATTTACTGATTGAAAAATATAAAATTTACAATTCTGCCAAACATTCTGAATCACACACGACCGTGCCTATGAAGGGCACGATCGTGCTTAAGCCACGGGCGCGACCGCGCTAGTCGGGACGCGACCGGGTTGATCAAAAGAGGGCACAAACTAGACAAGTCAACAGGCACGACCGTGCCTTGGCCCGGCACGGTCGTGTCTATGATTCTTAGACACAACAGAGACTAGCCCAAAGGGCATGACTAGCTCTGGACATGAGGACACGACCACGCTGCTAATCGGCATGACCGCGTTTCATGAGGCAGGGCCGCGCTAGATGATTAGCGCGACCGTGTCTCTTCCAAATCAGACACAAATTGACATATTCTTGTATTTTAAATGATGGAATTGTTAGGGCTTTTGATTATTGGGTTATTACGAGTCTTTTCATATAGTTTTATTGTATGTAAAACGTGTTTAAGACCGGATTTGATTAAATCATTTTTATTAAAATAAGCACTTTGGTTCAAGATGATTTCTGTAGTGAAAACCCAATTTAACAGAGGGCTTTTGATATGAGGACTAATTCGACTGAGGAAGAGGTGCTAATTACATTGGAAAGTATTGAATTGATAGAACGCGGTAGAAGAAAGTTCCGGCGTCGGCGATAACGGCTTCCGACGACTTCGGCTGCAATTCCGGCTAGTCCAGAGACTTGACGAGATTCGGGAGATGCGAATTCCTTTCTTGATTGGGAGGATTTGGGTTCAGAGGAGGATTCGAGTTTTTGCTTGAATTGCTTGAGAGAGATTTCGAGGTTGATAGTATGAAACTGAGACGTTTGTAAAATTTGAAAATGGTGATACACTCGTTAAGGGGAAAAGAAACGTAGGACTGTTACGGATTCTCAACGATCGGGTGATTAAACTGCATTTACGTTTCAACCGTTACACAGGCGCGACCGTGCCCAAATATGGCGCGACCGTGCCTAGGCACCGGGCGCGATCGTTCCAGGACCAGTCGCGCGATCGTGCCGAGGCACTTGGCGCGACCGTGCCAGGACGAAGCACGACCGTGCTAGACTAGGGTTTCTTGACATTTTTCAACTTTAGTCCTTGACTTTTCAGGTTTGATATGTTTGAATTAAATAGTTTCTTGCATAGTGTTTAAATGTATATAATTGCGTAAAACTTGCGAATTTGTATTGAATCATTGCATTTAATTTGAGGCGGAAAAATAGAACAAGACAGTGCACGACTATTGAGTTCGAATTGCATTACATTGAATTGAAAATATGAATACTAAAATCAGAAATGTTACAACCAATGTCATACCTCGCTCTGGGCAAACCAAGACGTGTCTAGGCTGCGACGCCTATTGATACCAGTGTCACCTGCTATGATTTTAGAGTTTGTATTGTTCCTCTAAAATCATTTACAATGGATCATATCTTTCAAAACTTACAACCTCGAGGGTTGGTTTTCTAAATACAAGAATCTCGTTGAATGAACAAAGATCTTTATATAAATGCTAGGGTTTAACAACCCAACTTGTTTTGTTACAATGATTTTGAATTCAAAATCTACTGACAATAGTCAGTCATTTATATATATTCTACAAGGAAGGTAAAAGACTATGGATAAAAATCCTTAAGGCAAGTAGCCTTGTAATCACATTACTATGTCCTTTATGGTACGTATACATTGGTCACATACTCGAGGGAAGCGGGATTTACACATCCGCGTCTTACACAATCACTCGACTTAATATGTGAAAACCCTGCCCAAAGGTATATTCCCGGTGCAAGTATAAACATTTATCAAACTTTACCTATACATATAGGTGTGTAAAAATTACCCATGTGGTTATATCAGTAGCCAACCCCACAAGGTCGTATGCATCAAGTATTTAATCTCGTGTTTTGCAATTTTCGTAAACATAAATAGTTTGATCGTTTCTTGTAAAGAAAATGCATTCTCCTTGATTGAAGTGGCATGATAGTGTACTAGGTAGTAAGTAGCTCTAGAAGTTGACTCTTAGGGCTCTAGCACCTTATATTGAATTCTTACGCATTTATTGTATCGTCGTGGTAGAAAATGATTAACTATAGTTGACAAGCAAAAATTAGTCGACCACGGAAGAGCGGCTCGGGTGTTGGGTGAGCAGCTCATAGCTTAGCACCAGAGAGGAATAACTGAAATCATTTTTGAGCTGGTGTAGATTTGCAATGAATGAGTTCTCTATTTAAAGACTCGAATTGCACCCATAGCGGACCGTTAACTAGGTTACAGGCGGTCCCCTGGCTTGCATGTGCTACACACATCCTTAGCGGACCGTGCTGACTTGACCATTTCTCGAATTTGAGGGATCAGTCCCCAAATATAACGACCGATGCTCTTGGACATGGTGTAACTAGATGAGGTACCAAAACAAGATAGTTCATTGAATTTGTTCCAACCAAAACAATACTTCTCTATTGTCTTGTCTCTAAATATCAGTCGATTTATTACATCTCTTCCTCTTGCTTGCACTTCCGTGTTCCACCAATATAGTGCTTCACATTTCAGTGAATGAGATGCAGATTTTTATTGTAATCTTCAAGTAAAACTCAGGTCAAACAAAAAATTATCTTGAGAAAAAAATTCAAAACATAATTATGAAGCTTAAATCTAAACATATAGTATGTGTTTTCTGGAACATTATGTACACCTATAATTAACAATAACATATCTGGTGTGCTTTAGTTAGTCTTTGCTCGTGGTAAGTTAAAAACTTAAAACAAAGCATTTCACACTCCATGCTCATAACTACATACACATACATAAATTGACATTGTAAATGTGAACACAAACTTGGGGAATATTCATAGGTCGCTGCAAATGTTGGGCAACGTAGTAATAGATTTCAAATAATTTTAGAATTTTCTTAATTTGTGCAGATTTGCAAAAGATAGAAATTTCTACAAGAAACGTGGCAGGAAGACATAAAAGAAATTTAGTTGCGAAATTTGCATCTAGGAATAGGACCTACATTTGGAATATTTGCATCTCATTCACTCAAAGGTGAAGCACAAACAAGTTAATTCCAATAATCTTACACTAACAATTACCTATAAATTGAAATACGAATCCAAAAGACTTAAAAGAGAAAAAAAAATAAAAAATAAAAATTAGTCAACCAGTCCGACCACCAGGTCGCTGCAGGACCGTTTCAACATACATAACCATACCAGCCAGACCACCGGTTCCCGTCCGGTCCGGGTTTCAAAATACTGGTTCTGTAGCAAAAGGACTTCTACCTATCTATTTGTGTATTTCCTATAGACAAAGTGTAGCACATTTTCCTATATTTCTACGCATATGATTCATGTTGCTTATTCGTTCAGATGGTCAGAAATAAATTTGTAAATAGTTACACGTGTTCTCAGATTCGTTACGAATGATATTTCAATGTACAATTTGATTCATCGCCTAGGATATACCACCTAACAAACTTTTACTTCAATCATACTCCATTGCTTTTCTAACTTACCTATGGCACTACAACAATATCACCTTATACCGACGACTTTTTTTGACCCTATAGCGACGACTTGTCGTCGGGATAGCTTATACCGACGACGTGTCGTCGGGATACGTGTCGTCGGGATTGAGTCGTACCAATAGCCCAAGATTGTCGTCGGGATAGGTGTCGTCGGGATTGAGTCGTACCAATAGCCCAAGATTGTCGTCGGGATAGGTGTCGTCGGTATAGGTCAGCCTATACCGACGACATGTCGTCGCTATAGGGTCTAATTAAATAATTCAAAAAGAAATTCTATACCGACGACATGTCGTCGGTATAGATTCCAACCCTGTACCGACGACATGTCGTCGGTATAGGTTGACCCTATTCCGACGACATGTCGTCGGTATAGGGTTTTTTTTGTTTATTTAATAATTTTTTAAAAAGGCCTATAGCAACGACATGTCGTCGGTATAGGTCTTTTCTGTTTTTATTTTTTATTTTTTTATTTTTAATATTTTATCCAGAAATATTAAATTTCTAAAAACAAAAACCTGCAAATCATAAATATAAACCATTCAAAAATTCAAATCGGATAAAAACTAATATCCGAAACATAAACCAAATGACCTAAACTAATCATAATTACAAATATATACACAAAAACATACATACATAAATAAATGTTCAATTACATCATTACAAACTTATAGATACAAACATACATACACATATATACATTCATATTAACTAATCATCATAAACACAAATTACACACATACATACAACCTAATCATCCAAACTAATCATCAAAAACATAAATTACACACATACATATAAACTAAACATTCAAACTAATCATCATAAAAGACAAATTACACACATACATACACATACATACAAACACTAAATTACATAAACTAAATTATATAAAATAATCACACATCTAAACCAAATGACCTAAACTAATCATAATTTAATAATTCCATCATACATACAAATATACATACAAACATACATACATACATACACATACATAACACATACATACAAAATCATAAAAATCTTAGATCTAAACCAAATTTCATCACAAATTAGTAATTAAAACGAGTACATATCTTCACAAAGCTAGAAATCAAGAAATGGTGAAATTCCTCCAAAACCTAACCAAAATAAACAAACAAAACTTCAAAATCTTGAAAAAGTAGCTAAAATATGAAACCCGGATGTTACCTCACCTTAAATCCCGATAGTTTTTATGAAAGTTGCTCCCAATAAATACCATCTTATATACCTACACATCACAATTACATACATACATACATAAATAAAAGCCCAATTACATAATTATAAATATATACATACAAACATAAATAAATGTCCAATTACATAATTACAAACATATACATACAAACATACATACACATATATACATTCATATTAAGTAATCATCATAAATACAAATTACACACATACATACAAACTAATCATCCAAACTAATCATCATAAACACAAATTGCACACATACATACACATACATACAAACTAAACATTCAAACTAATCATTATAAACACAAATTACACACATATATACATATACATACAAACACTAATTTACATAAATTAAATTATATAAAATAAGCACACATCTAAACCAAATGACCTAAACTAATCATAATTTAATAATTCCATCATACATACAAAAATACATACTCATACATACAAACATACATACATACAAAATCAAAAAAATCTTAGATCTAAACCAAATTTCATCATAAATACAAATTACACACATACATACCAACTAAACATTCAAACTAATCATCATAAACACAAATTACACACATACATTCAAACTAATCATCATAAACATAAATTACACACATACATACACATACATACAAACACTAATTTACATAAACTAAATTATATAAAATAAACACACCTCTAAACCAAATGACATAAACTAATCATAATTTAATAATTCCATCATACAAATACACATACTCATACATACAAACATACATACATAACACATACATACAAAATCATAAAAATCTTTGACCTAAACCAAATTTCAACACAAATTAGTAATTAAAATGAGTATTTACCTTCACAAAGCTAGAAATTCAAGAAATGGTGAAATTCCTCCAAAACCTAACCAAAAGAAACAAACAAAACTTCAAAATCTTGAAAAATTAGCTAAAATATGAACCCGGATGTTAGCTCACCTTAAATCCCGAGAGTTTGTGTGAAAGTTGCTCCCAAATAGCCCAAAAACGTTGAAATCACCGGAGAGACAAAATTGGGGGAGTTTTGGAGAGTTTTTGATTAAAATGAAGTTCTGCCGTTTGGTTTCCTATTTGTTCGCGCTGCACCCTATAGCGACGACATGTCGTCGGCAAAGGTTTCGCAGGATGTTGACCAGTCAATAAAGGTAAAAAATTTATTAAATAAAAAAAACAAAAAGAAAAACAAAATTAACATATAGCGACGACATATCGTCGCTATAGGTTTTCCACAAAAAATTATTGAGCGTCAGTTTTCTCTCCAACCTGCTCAACCCTATACCAACGACATGTCGTCGCTATAAGGTGTCCTATTCAAAATTTTGGAAAAACCCTATCCCGACGACATGTCGTCGCCATAGGGTTTTCCAGAACTTTTTTAATTTAAAAAAAATCTATTAAATAAAAAAACAAAAAGAAAAACAAAATTAACCTATAGCGACGACATGTCGTCGCTATATGTTTTCCCCAAAAATTCATTGGGCGCCAATTTTCCCTCCAACCTGCTCAACCCTATACCGATGACATGTCGTCGCTATAGGGTGTCCCATTCAAAATTTTGGAAAAACCGTATCCCGACGACATGTCGTCGCCATAGGGTTTTCCAGAAATTTTTTTTACTTAAAAAAAAATTATTAAATAAAAAAACAAAAAGAAAATCTCACAAAACCAAACACAACCTTTGATAATCGATCGGATAGATACACATCTGCAACTATCCCATAATCCTAGCAGAACTTCCAAATCTCATTCACTGAAGAATTAAGTGGGAAATTCGTAAGAAAAATCGAAACCGTTACCTGAGTAAGATTCATGGAATAAGAAGGATTTTTAATCGGAACCCCACCGTGCAAGACATTAGAAGTCTGTTGATTGCCTTCACGATGTCTCGGACGTTTGTGAAACACCCAAGACCAGCCTGTATGGCCCCAAACTGGGTACCCTACAGTTGGTTCTCATCACTAGGTGTTCTCTTTAAAAATACTCGCTTTATTACAAACAATCAGTGGAAGTCTTAATTTAAAATAGCTGTAACCCTTTATAAACTCAATATCAATCTTAATCTTATCTTACAAATGCCTACACACCAATCCGAGTAGCACTGCTCCCTAGCCAAGATACCTCACCTGCAAACAATCTAACGTACATACAAAGTCATCTATGCTTAGTGAGTTCTAACAGTGTATATTAACAAGAAATACCATTTGATTGAACTCAGAACATTACAATCATTTATAAAACGGTTTGTAATTTATTGACATGTTAATAACCCACACTTCAACACTAACCCATAAGGGTTCAACGACCCAAGATGTAACATCCCGGTTTTTCATAAAATAACTGGGTTTGTAATTATGTAAATTATTGTAAAGGTTAACGGGTAATTAACGGGGTTTTGACGGGTTTCATTTAAAAACGTGAACAAAACCAAGCCCGGGAGACCTTGGGTGCGCGTGGGCCAAGCCTGGCCCTAGGGAAGAACACCCTTTAGGATGCAACGCAAATATGGAGACCCCATTTTCACATTCAGCCGTCGAAGAGCAAGGAGGAGAGGGAGAGAGCCGTTCATCGCGTTTCAAGTCCGATTTGATGTATTTTGTCGATCTCTAATCATCCTTAGTGTGTCGGGATCCTTGAATCAATACTACACATGTTTCATAATTCTAAGGTTCAGAAGAGAAGTTGAGTTTCAAAGAAGACGAGGTGATTCGGGAATTCGATTGGCACGGGTTCTCCGATCTAGAGGTATAATCTTGAAAACCTTCCTATTTAAATGCTTGTTTGTGATCGTAGGGAACCTTCATGTGTGTGCATGGGTTTGGCCGAACCCTAGAGGTGGCCGGTTCAAAGAAGACGAGGTGATTCGGGAATTCGATTGGCCGGTTGGGGGGATGGGTGTCCGACGAGTCATGAGAAAGCCCGGAACCCGTTAATTACACAAAGAATTTTTCCAGAATTTTTTTTAATTTAAAAAAAAAAAATTTGACCGACGGAAATTTATTAATTAAAAAGAAAATCAAAATTAACCTATAGCGACGACTAGGGTTTTCCAGAATTTTTTTTAATTTAAAAAAAAAAATTTTGACCGACGGAAATTTATTAAATAAAAAAAAACAAAAAAAATCAAAATTAACCTATAGCGACGACTAGGGTTTTCCAGACTTTTTTTTAATTTAAAAATAAAAAATTTTGACCGACGGAAATTTATTAAAAAAAAAAACAATTAGAAAATCAAAATTAACCTATAGCGACGACAGGGTTTTCCAGAATTTTTTTATTTAAAAAAAAAAATATTAAATAAAAAAAACAAAATGAAAATCAAAATTAACATCCAGAATTTTTTATTTTTAAAAAAAAAATTTTGACCGACGGAAATTTATTAAATAAAAAAAACAAAAGGAAAATCAAAATTAACCTATAGCGACGACATGTCGTCGCTATAGGGTTTTTCAAAATTTTTTTAATTTAAAAAAAAGAATTTTGACCGACGGAAATTTATTAAATAAAAAAAATAAAAAGAAAATCAAAATTAACCTATAGCGACGACATGTTGTCGCTATAGGTTTTCCCCAAAAATTCATTGGGCGCCAGTTTTCCCTCCAACATGCCCAACCCTATACCTACGACATGTCGTCGCTATAGGGTGTCCCATTCAAAATTTTGGCTTTGACCTATACCGACGATATGTCGTCGGTATAGGGTGACCTATCCCGACGACAAATGTCGTCGGTACAGGTGGCGTCGGGACAGGGTCAATTTGTTGTAGTGGCCACGGAAAAATAGATGCCCAAAAATATGATGGAGACAATTGAATAAAGACAAAAGGGGTTATGGTTAATTCTATCTGATATCCCGTGAGCTCGTTTTGGATGCATTAACAACTAACACTAACAACATACATAAAATACAATTTTGTTTGACACCTTTCAAAAATTATTTATTTTCTCTTATTTAGATGAGAAATCCCAATTACAAACATAGCAATTACCTTTTATACGTGTGCCTACATATATGTATATATATGGGCGTACTATTTATGTTAAGAACCGAGTAACACGTGTACATATTGCCTAAAGATAATGATAAAGTTGAGAAACAATGGTTTATTTACATCTCTTTACTCTTTCTAGTCGAGTAACAGGTGTACTCTCTCTTTTACCCTTATGTTTACTTTCCTTTTCCATTATATATCCACCATCTTTTATAAACTCATATAACTTTTTAATACATTATTATTTTTTAAATTACACCATAAAATAGAACATTTTTCTATTTTTAGTTTGAAAATAGAATTGAGTTGGAAAAAGATAACCATGCCCGAAATCTATGTTGGTTACCATTATCAGCACAGTTATATCGTAAAACGTCATATATATAAAAGTTAAACTAGCATAGCATAGTAAGAAACACGGACTAGTCTGGATTAAAATGATAATTTGAATCATCTTTTGTACTCTTTTCAGTATGTTAGCATCCGGACCTGAAACTTTATCTGGATCAGATCACCATCGGGAGTACTTGTACTTGAAGTATTCAAGATAGTTATCTAGACTGTTCTCTATTCTGAGTAACGTTTTCATTAATAGCTAAGAGTCTTCATCCGTAGTATTTACACTAACATGATTTTGGTGGACATCAACCTTAACATGACATTACATGACTCCATGCCCTTGTATTGCTCACTAGCTGGGTGAAGTCTATCAGCCTCGAAAAGCACGATATGGTCTCAAACAACACATCTTGCTTGGTTTAATCACAATGATTATTTTTCTTGTTTTCTTCTAAGTAATTACAATTCATGATTGTTTGTTAGATGTACGAGTACATGACGAATTCTTTAATCCTTATATGTGGATGATATGGTTATTAGAGGTGATGAATATGATGACATTGAGTCATTAAACCCGTTATTTGGCTCACCGATTCGCAATGAAAGATTTAGCCTCGCTCTGGTATTGAGGTGGCTAAGTTCATATATATATATATATATATATATATATATATATATATATATATATATATATATATATATATATATATGTGTGTGTGTGTGTGTGTGTGTGTGTATTTGTTTTAGCGGTCACGAATTTCTAACAATAGACCTGTAGACACTTCTCTTAAAACCAATGTATTGTATTCTCTTATTGATGGTGTTCCTTTATCACACCGGAGCCTATTACAGTAGAACCTCTATAATTTAATACTCGATAAATTAATAATCTCGATAAAATTAATAATTTGTCCGGTCCCAACTTGGGACCAGTATAAAATTGGACCCCAATCGATAAAATAATAAGATAATAATTTTTTTGAAATCCCAATGTAAATATATTGGTCCCAGCGAAACTATAAATTAATAATTACTAAAATATTCCAAAATTCTAGGATTTTCTAGTAAAAAATGAATCTATAGTCACTTGTTTTTTTGTGAACTTCAAATCTATATTGAGTTCATCTTTAAATCTCTCCATTGCACTTAAGAGTTGAGGCACTGTATTCTCGTATTGTAACAAAAAGTTGTGAAGAGTTGTTGCCGCTTGCAATGCTTCTTTCCGAGTGATCGGTTCCAAGGGTACTGAATCATCATCAACTTCATCATTAACCGGATTTTGAACGGCATCCGCCATAATTTCTTCAATGCTTTGAACTTTGTAATATTCATTATTTTCACCTGGATAATCCAACAACTCATTCACATCCATTTTGTGCCGATAATGCATTCCTGTAATCAAGTTCTCAAGCTCACGAATGTCTTCTCCAAAATTTACATCGTTTAAATCATTTGAGCCGGTTGGATTAGCCGAACGAATTTTACAGTGTCGATGCATTAATTTGAGAGTTGCTCACAAATATAGGCCTACTTTTTAAATTAATAATTTATTAATTTATCGATATAATAATATCTCGCTAAATTAATAAAATATCCCGGTCCCAACATTATTAATTTATAGAGGTTCTACTGTACTTAGTACTACTATGGGCAGTTTGTTTTAACTTATAGTTACTTTCCCGGATATAGCTCATGTTATTCATATGGTTAGCTAGTTTGTTGGTGGTCCCATTTTCATTTAGTAAAAGTTGTTCTTAGTATTTTAAGATGTATTCGTGGATGCTTCTCTAAAATAGCTACGTGCCTATAGTGATGTTGATTGGGATAACAATCCTAATGATCGTAAATCCACCACTAGTTTCTGTGTTTTTATTCAGGATTCATTAACCCCGTGGAAGGGTATGAGATATGATGTTGTTTCTAGGCTTTCTATTGTGGCTAGTTATCGTGCTAAAGATGTTTACCACATGCTAATTGCGTTAAAAATTGTATTCCACGAGTGTACAAAACATATTACGATTGATTGCCACTTTGCTTGTCGTCATCTAAATTTTGGGACCATACCTCCATTTGATACGCATTAGGATTCATTGCCAATTTACTCGTCATCATCTAATGTTAGCCTAATAAGTTATTGAGTTATTTTGTTTTGGACATTTTTTTGGGCTTTAATTTATTAGCTAGGTTTATCTAAACATCTATATATAGCTCTTTAGGGATGGGAATGGTTTAGGTTTGGGCCAGGTATCTGTAATCTCATACCCAGTTAAAAAATCATATCCCATACCTAACCAATTACCCGTCAGGTTTGTGTCAGTTAATTACCGGTCGGTTATCAGGCGTAACCGCATGCATCATGTATACCCGTTAGTATCAGGTATCGGGTATTTGGCATCGGTCATAGTCGCGGGTATCGGCCAATACCCGTGTCGTCGGGTATCTTTCATGTATATTCCTATGAATCTATTTTTATATTTTTCATAAGATACTAAACATCAATAAATTATATACATTTTAATTTTTCATATAGTTAACTTACTATAAAATAAAGCATTAAAAAGAAAAGATTAAGGGAAAATAAAAAGAAAAATTAAAATTTTTAGGGCATATGATTTGGGTATATGGTTCGAGTAAACGGATATATTTGATTTCAGGTAATTGGGTCTGGTATCAACTAATCCCATAACGACGAAATATTTTATAACTAATCCCGTAACCATCGGGTTTTGGGTATACATGTCCCAAATGTTTCGAGTGACGGGTCTACGCCTCAGGCTTGGTTTTTTTTTCCACCCCTATAGCTCTTATTCACTTCATTGAAGTCATGCACTTTTCACTATAATAAAACCATAGTGGCTTTTCCTCATGTACTTGTTTATTTAGTTAACATCAATATCTTCTTGTCTTCCTATTATAATAAATAAGTAATTCTTATCTTCTTATAATAAATAAGTAACTTTGATTGTCACATGTCTAATTCTTTTGAAGTATAATTTTTATTTATACATATGTAATAAAAATTAATTATGAAATAATTTATGACGTTAATTATCAATTTCAAAAAATAAAATTCTATTTATTGTCTTATAATTACATTTTTCTGGTTTAACTTATTAGTTAAACTTTGATATTATACACTAACTTATTAATTATGACAAATATAATTTTTTAGGATTACTGGATTTTAATAATCCCAGCTTTTACCAATTGGTCAATAATAATTTCAACTGAGAATATTGTTACCATAAGCTCATACTTTAAAACTTTTTTCTTTCATTGGACCACCCGTTAAAAATACTAAAAGTCGTTATATTACGTATAACGTGGATATCTGCAAACTGTCGGAAAGTCGAGCTAAGCTAGCAGTGGTGTTGTGGTGGGCTTTGAAATTGGCTTTGGTGGTGTTTAACTGATCTTTTTTTCAGAAAGTCCAAACAGAGACAACGATTGTGTTTCACAAGACCAATTAAACACCACCAGAGACAATTTCAAAACCTACCACGAGACCACTGCTAGTTTGGCTCGACTTTCCGACGGTTTGTAGATGTCAACGTCAAATAAATCTAACGGCGTTAAGTTTTTTTAACGGGGGTCCAGTGTATGAAAATAGTTTGAAAGTAGGGACCGGTGGTAAGAATATTATCAGTTGAAATTATTATTGGCCAGTTGATGGAATTATTAAAATCCAATAATCCAATATTTTATAACAATATAATATTTTTATTATTTTTTTAATTAGTTTTAGTTATTTAAATCTTACTAAAAAAACTACTTATTAAGGTTATTAGTTTATTTTAGTAATCATATTTTCATAAAAAAATTTATCGTAGTTTTTTACTCCAAAATTAACGGTGATTTAGCTTCATCACCGGAACAACAATCAACCAACATTAAACCATAATTTCGTTGAATTCTCTTTCTTAACTTGGAACAAACAATTTCACCACAAGGACATTTGAAGATCTCATTAAAGGGTTGACTTAACCTATTAAACATGATAGAAATTGTTATCGTCTCATAAAGAAAACCCTTTGCTTACTCTCGTTCTCTATCTATTGATCTCCTTCTGTTGTCAAGTTCTCCACCATCGACACACCACCACTTTTTTTTGAACGGCAATACTAGATATTATAGGATAATTGAGTTTACCCGGGGTAACACCTATAACATTTAGGAAGATAATTGGAATCATCTTCCTGAACCGCCAACCTTCTCCAACGAGAACCACCCTCTGTCATGTTATAGGTGTGTTACTTGTCCCTGATCCGTCATCCAATTCCGAAATCAGAAGGCGTAAAGTTGATGTCTTGTTCATTTGGTTTCTCCTTCTCTTGGGTGAGATGTAAGTTTTAAGAATTCTCTTAAACCAAGTCAAAGGTCAAAAATCATTTGGTTAAATTCTCATAGTAAATGGACATAAATGTCCTACTGTTAGATAGGCATGTTATGCATTTAGACTTTTAGATTATGACATGGAATATAATGACACCATTGAATATGCAAGTCATTCAGGTTCTGGTTATTATTTGCGAAGTTTATTTGCGACGTTGTTAATGTCTAATAGTATGTCTTCATCATATTTTATTTGAGAAAATACATGAGAATACTCGTAACATAACATTCTTTTCAAAACAACAACTTATTTTAAGGTGTTTGTGTATAATTACTTTATCCTTACTATCTCTCTTCTAATAAAAAACTAAATGGTTTTGTCACTTGTCATCACCATATTCAATCTCACAACTTTTTTCCTCCAAAAACACATTTATATCCTCTATTTAATACTTTCATATTTAACCTTTTTTTTAAAACAATTTATATAAATAAACATTTTCATCACTATTACCACTTGCTCAGATTTTTTAAAAATTACATCAAAAGTTAATATTTTTAAAAAGTCAAGAATTAAAAAACAAGAGATTTACAAAAAACAGTTTTTAAAGTTTTATTATTAAAAAATAATTTTTTAAAATTTTATTATCAAAAAACAAGATTTTTTTAATTTTACATATAAAATTTGAAAAAATACTACGTTTGTATTTTAAATAAATATGTGTTAGAATAAAGTTTACTAATACTTGATTAGTAGTTTTTTTAATTAAATTTGATATTTATAAAAAAAAATTTATTTTGATTTATAAAATTTAATACTTAGTTTTTAATAAAATTAAGAAACTTACAAATATTTTATTTTAAAAAGGGTATAATATTTTAAACTTTAATTTTTTTAAATGACGAGATTTTTTTTTCAAAAAACATGTTTACAAATTTCAATTCTAATTTATTAGTTTTAATTTTTTCATATTTAATTTTGGAATTTTAAATTTAATTGTGTCGAAGTATTACAGAGTAAAATTTTTAAAATTTGTAGTTTTAAATTTTGAATTTAAAAGAGGATATATTGTTGAAATTTAAATTTTATTTGTATCTTTTTATTATTTTTTTAATGAGAGATTTAGTATTAAAACTTTAGCGAGATTTTTTGCATAAAAGTACAAATAGTATCCGTCAATCAGAGCGTGTTGATAATGATTTTGATGAAAGTTTATATTCTCCTGATGTTCTAAATGTACTTACATTATCAGGTTTGTCAAACCATAAATTAGTTTTAAATGTCGGTGTTTCAGTTATGCTATTAATAAATTTTAATAAAAAAAAATGGTTTATGTAATGTAACAATTCTTTAAGTTAAAGCACAAGGTAATCGCGTTATAAAAGCGAAGATTACATTTTCAAGCAACATTGACCATCAGAATTTTATCCCTATAAATGAGTTAACATATTCAGACTACAGAATTTCATTAAAACTTCAAAGAAAAAATATACAATTGTTGTATTTTTGCAATGATCATGAATAAAAGTTTAGCACAATCACTTTCAAATGTAGGATTGTATTGAAAGATCCGGTGTTTATTCATGATCAATTGTATGTTGCAATATCAAGAGTTAAAAGTAAAAGTAATGAAATATTTTCAAATTTGTAAATAATAATTGTAAGGTTTCATTTGACATGAGATTAATGTATTGTAAAATATGCATAACTTATTAAATGAATTTTTATGTATTTTTTTGATGTTTTAATTACTCTCATCCATGTAATCTTAACATGTAACAAAATGAAAAAAAGTTACAAATACAATATCAAATTTGTATAAAAAGAGTTATTAAGATATTTATATAATCTTAGCGTTTCAGCCCGTGTAACACACGGGGTTAAAGCTAGTTAAATAATATTATTATAACAAATATATTAAATTGTAACTATGTATTTATTTAAATTTTATATTTTACATATAAATTTATTATATTATTTTAAAATTTTAAAATTTTCAATATATTAATTGTTTTTTTATTTGTATTATGTCGTTTTTATATCGATATGTATTTTAAAATTTGTTTATCATATTTTACATGTTTATCACTTACTGAAAATCAAATTAAAATTTAACTTTGTTTGTAATTAAAAGTTTTTACTTCTCATTTGTTCGGGTCTACGAAAGTTTGTAACCATGACTTGCTCTGATGTTAAGTCTATGTATTCTTCAAAAAGATCATTAGATTAAAGAGGAGCTAGCTAATGATAAACCGAATCTAGAAAATGAGTTTGATAATCTCTTTATTGCATTAACAAATGAACAACGATTCGTTTTTGATGATATCATGATGGTAGTTAAAAATAATGAAGAATGTGTGTTTTTTGTTTATGGTTATAATGGAACCGATAAAACCTTTCTCTAGAAGACATTATCTCAGCTATTAGATCTAAAACCTTTATCAAGTGGGATTGCATCAATGATATTATCCGGATGTGGAATTGATAAAACCTATATCAAGTGGGATTGCATCATTATTATTGTTCGGAGGTAGGACAACCCCACTATCGATTTCTAATTCCATTAAATCCTAATGTGGAATCTCTTTGTCATATAAAGTCAGGGAGGGATGCTGCCTATTTATAACCGAAAACAACATTGGATATCTAGGACGAAGCGCCAATGATTCGAAAGCATGCAATTGAAGATTTTGATAGAACTTTGAAAGACGTACCGACTTGTGATAGTTTTAACAACTTTGAGTTGTCATTTAGATGTAAAGTAATTGTTTTTAAATGAGGTTTCAGACAAATTCTCACTGTTATTATCAACGAAAGTAGACAAGTCATTGTTAATGCATTTTTAAGTTCCACGTGTATTTAGTGAATTTAAAGTGCTTAGATTGATGAAAAACATGAGGTCTAGTCCGGAAAGTGAACACCCGATATGGAATAAACAAAGATATTTGTAGAATGGCTTTTCGATTTAGTAGTGAGAAATGCTGGTGGTATGAATGATGATGAGGCAATCGTCGATATATACTTGATGATCTTCTCACTATTAATTTATCCTATTCCCAATTTATTTGATTTTCTCTATCTTTCTATTCTTCAAAATTTTCAACAAGCCAAAGTTTTTTCAAAATTACTTGCTCCGAAAAATGATGCCAGTCAAGAAAATAATGATCGTTTACTATCAATATGTTCCTAAAGATAAAAAAGAAATACCTAAGTTCACATAGTATGTGTCAAACATAATATGTTAATAATAAGTTTGAAGAATGTTTATATTCACCTCATGTTCTTAATGGGCTTAAACTCTTAGGTTTGCCAAACCCATGGTTAGTAATAAAGGTCGGTTTTCCGGTCACGTTACTAAGAAATATTGACCAAAAAGTGATTTATGTAATGAAACTATAATACAAGTGATATCACTGGGTAATGGTGTTATAAAAGTGGGTATCATATCTAGAAGTAATATTAGGAATCACATTTTTATCCCGATCATTAGTTTGACCCCTCCAGACAAAAGGATTTCTTTCAAATTTCAAAGAAGGCAATTGTTAGTTGTTGTATGTTTTCAGTAGTAATAAATAAGAACCAAGAACAATCACTATCCAGAGTTGGTTTATTCTTGAGATAACCGGATTTTACAAACGTTTAGATGAATATTGCATTATCTAGAGTTAAAATAGAGACGGGCTGATGCTATTAATCATAGATAAATATGATAAACTTACTAATAAAGCATTAAATGTTCTATTCAAAAAAGTATTTAGAGATTTATAAATTATAAGTACAACTTTTCCTCTTTCATTATCATACTTAATGCATAATTTCAATCAAAACAAGTATTTAGAGTTTTATGAATTATATCACTCACATTTTCATTATCATACTTAATACGTTATAATTTCAATCTTAACAAGTATTTAGAGTTTTATGAATTATATCGCTCTCATTAATCAACCTCGGTAATACACGAGCATCTGGCATAGTATCGTAATATACTATTAAACACCTCATCATTAACATGTTTAGATGTATTATTAGCTTATCACCCATTTATGGTATGATTTCTAACAAAGTATACCATATAGTTAAAGACCAAAAAATGTGATGGAGACATTTGCCACTGACAAAACATCACTTGAGTGCAATATAACAGTGATTCCAAAAGTCACATATTTACAAAACAAGACATTATATGATCCCTATCAGGATCTAATTTTGTTTGCTTTGATGATTAGTTCAGGCATGTGATAGTGTACAGGTTGGTTTTGTTTATGAGGAATGAAGACAATCATATTATGATAGGAAGCAAAATATGCCATCCTTGAAATTTGGCTTTCTTTGGCATTTGGTTTCCATTCATTGCCGTGTGGACCTCTACTTTTAACATTGGCTTTGATTGATTTTTGTGCATGTTATAATTAAGGTTTTCTCCTGATGTTTTTCATGTTGCTGCTATTTTCTGTTTTTATTCCCATCATAATCGAATAATATGAAATTAATTCGGTCGAAGGAAGAAAACATTTAACAACAAACCAATAATTTTAGAGGGTCATCAGCACATTGAATAAAATTATCTAAAGACAATAATATACCGTGTCTCATTAATATAACGCCTTATTAGTTAAGTGACCACTTTAGGAGGAAAATAATTTAACCTTCCTAGAGTTGGTAGAATAACATGGGCTTGTACGTATTACAAGTTTTACGGAATGTTTCACGAATGAAATATTTGTTGGTTAAAAGAAATCTTGATAAACTCACAGTAAACTGATTATATAGTTCATTCCACAATATGTCTCTCTATCGGGATGAAAAGTATTAAAATTGACTACAAATATCGAGTTATGTTTTTAACATTGGTAGCCATATTGACAAGATGAAAACAACAAAAAATATCTAGGAAAAACGAGAAGGTTTGGCCACTATTCCTAACTAACCTACTATCCCAATACAATGCAGTGATAATAGTTAATCTTGTAAATTTAAAAGAAGTAGATTAACATTCCTTAAAAAAGACAAGACTAACATTTTTTAATGAGAAACAAACTATACGTTGTCTTACGGTTTTCCTCCGTGCGTCATGAAAAGCTACGACTTTGAAGTGATATGAAAATCTACGACTATGAAATCGGCATTAGTCGTGCTCTAACCTTTTGTACGTATGAACTTTAGACGAATCTTAAAAGCAAGTTCATAACTTAAATATGTAAACACTTTGAAATAAAGAGATCAACATGAATAGCTAGTATTTTACCAATAACAGTGATCCAATGATCTTATCTAGAAGCTCTTTCAACTAAGTTATCAGCTCTTTCATTCTGATTGAGTTAATTGGTAGGATGCTTTCGCAACATGTTGGGCTTCTGGGTCAAATCTATTTGAAACTCTGTCTCCCTATCATGTGGCATTCTAGACAAGTTCTCGGGGGAACACCTCTCGAGAATTGAACACCACGAGTACATCTTTCAAATTTGTAACTATCGCTTTATCATCAATGACGTACGCCAAGTAAGCCTCGCGACCGCGCCCTACAAAACTCTCAGCCTATATCATAAAAATGACGTTAGGCACTGTACAATCTTTCTCCGTATAAACTGTGATTAGACTATCATTACAAGCTCTGAGATGAATCATCTTTTGTTTACAGAATATATGTGCTACATCGGTAGCTAGCCAATAAATTCCAGGTACTATAACAAATCCTCCTAAGGCTAATAGAAATAAATTAGCAGGAAATCTAAAACCAACAATCCATATCAAGATTCATCTGTAGCTTCTACTGCTCTAGTCTAGATTTTTCGACTTTTAATCTACTCTATATCCATGTTGGCACACGAGTATGGGCTAAACCGATGAGGGTCTCGGCTTGATCCGGAGAACACACCACAACAATGTCTAGGGTTGCATCCAGATGGAACTTAAACGTCAATGTATTAGTCACTTGTAGGCATGGGAGGAACATATAAGGGGGGCACCCCCCCCCCCCCACACCCACACCCACACACACACAATTTTTTTGCACAAAAATATTAATTTCATGGCACTATGTTTATTTTATATTAGTTTTAGTATTTGGGCCCTTTCTAATCCAAATCAAAAGCTTAAATCTGTTCCATAAATACGTTAAAGGTCGTCGAACTGAGTTGTAATTATTCTTCATTTGACGTTTATGTGTAAGAAAACTGTTTGTTTTTTTGGATTTACAATCTTTATTTGGTGAAAAAAATTGGTTTTTTATGTGTAATATTTTCGGCCCCTAATTTAATTGTTCAAGTTCCACCACCGCGTGTAGGCAAATCGAAAATCAGCTTCACACCATGTTCTTGTAGTGCATGATGAAATTACCAAAATCAACATCCTGATGGTGACCCTCTAGCTTTCTGAACAAGATTTTCTGACTTGCTCTTGCAAGCAGCCGAATCTGATTAAAGATCAGATATCAGCTGTTCATTTAGATTGCACCACTGCAATTGTTATTCCGCCATTCAATACTCAACCAAATATTCTGTTCTAGGTAATGTGAGTGTCAATTTATCAAAATTGAGTTTTACTTGTTTTGTGATCAAAGACCACTGAATGAGTCTAACAAACCTGTATCTAAAATGAATAAAACAAGAGGAGTAGTTGTGCATCTTGAACTCTATATATGATTACTCTTTTATTTGTAGACAATTTCCTTGGACACAAATATCTTTCAGAAGCGACTCTCCTATGCCCCTACTAACACTTTTGGCTAAGAAAAACTATTTTTGACGCTAATCACTATTGCGACGGATAAAAATTACTGGAGACTTTAGTGATGGATTAATCACTATTGCGACGGATAAATATATTGGGTGCGGATTTTATATAAAATAATTGTTGATGGATTTTCAATTTTTTAACAAAGTTTAAGAAGATGTGTGATTTTCCATATTTATTTTATTACATAAATATATGTAAAATCACATAAACATATACAAATGCAAATCAAACGCAAAATTTTCACAAACACATAGAATTATCATCATTTTTCTCATCATAAAAGTATACGAAGTAAAATTGATCAAGCATCCTAAAAATGATAACAATGACGGGTAAGATTTATGTAGTGTGTGATGGAATAACATGGTATCGAAAGTGTGATGTGTGGAGTGATCAGGTACCTGAAGTGGTATTGTGGTGTAATCTGATAAACTTTGGTGTGAGGAATAATGTGTTAATTAATGCGTGAGAGGTAGGTGATGGAAATTTGGAGGTTGATCGAAATTCCCTTTTAGTGAGGAAGAGTTGTGACACTCTTTTTTAGGAGTTGTTATTTTTTATTAAATTAAATATGTTGTATAAAAAATTTGCTAGTGAGATATCATTCGAAATAAAAGGGCATGAATGTGGACCAAGCAACGTACACTTCTATTAATCTTAGGTACCATAGGGCTACAACTATGGAGGACTTGTAGATATCGCTGCTAAATTGGACTTTGGTATGTGTTAGGCCCATCTAGGTGGGTCGAATCTTAAAAGAGTCCCAAGTTCAAGATGACCCATTAGGCTTGGCCCACCCACCCTCCCTCCCTCCCTCCCACAGGATAGGAATATGAATACACGATGAAGACCCGACTCACTTGATCATAAGAGGGCACTAGGAGCGGTGGATCCTGATCCCTCTAAAGAGCTTCTCCTATTGTTGCAACGAACTATCTGATTGGGAGGAAGTAGACTCCACAACGGATTTAAATATTTGCTTATCTTCTCTTTATTCGTGAAACAACTGCGCGAATCCTCCGGTAACATGAATTTGCTTCTTAAGCATGCATTATGTATAGGGCCAACTAGTTCAACTCCCAACATCTTGGATTTAGTTTAACCCAAGTTTGATATTGTTGGCCTTGTAATTGTTTAACCGAAGTTTGATAGTTGATGGGTCAAGATTGTATATAGTCAAAAGTTGTAATTTAAGTCTCTTATATAATGCTTTGAAGTCAAGGGGTCCATATGACAAATCCAAAATCTAGAATTGGATTAAGCATCACACGTCGTCTAGAATTGAATATTAATTTATAAACATTTATTTCATAAGTAAGAATGAGATTTAATATACTTAAACAAAAATACAGTTGCAACATTTTTAATAATTTGGGCTTAGATGTGCTGACTGAGCTTCAAATATTAACTGGTTACCGTGACACTGCTTCTACAAAATGGTGGGCTCAGATGAATTTTGCTCTGATTTGGGCTGGGTCTACACAGAATGACCGAAATATGATTGGTGCACTGAGCTTCAAAATTCAAATATCATTGGGGAAGTGAAGTTGAACCATCCTTTTTCAGTTTAAAAAAATAAATAATAAAAAGTAAAGTTGATGAGTTGAACCACCGAACCATCCTTTTTCAGTGAAAAAAAAAAAATTAATTTCCACCAGGCTAAACTCAAATTAGCCAACATAGTATACAAAAATGGTCACTAATAAAGTGAAAACCAGCGAACTAAACAACAAAAACTAGTTAAATCGAAAAACACCATTGGTCTCAAGAAAGAGCTTGAGTTCTTGAGTGATTCTTAAGCCAAAGGAACTTGAGCGCTTTTATATTCCCTACAACTTTTTCCAAGCTAGTCGGTTTTTGTTCAAAGATCAACACGTCTGATTTCTCCACAACACCCATATAGTAGTTTGAATGACGGTATAAATGATCATTTTCCATTTCGATGAGCCTTGAACATGAAGATGATAATTTACTAGATCTCTAGATTCAAAGAAAAAAAAAGATGGTAACTCACACCAATAGGAGATGAAATTCCAGATCTTTTGTGTAAATTGGCATGACACAAAAAGGTGACCCATGGTTTCTTCATGTTCACCATAGAGTACGCATCAGGTCTTTGGGAGCTGGACATTTCTTCGAGTTAAGGCATCAAAAGTTGGGAGTCTATCAAAAGAAAAACACCAACAAAGGAAGTTTACTTTGATTGGAGACCAACTATTCGAGTCGATGGATAGTCCGAGATTCGAATACAAAGCCGACTTCATTGCCCTTTTCAGGTTGCTCACAGAAAACGAGTCGGATGAGTCAAGGTCCCATAACCACCTGGACGGATGTAGCGGGTCAGTCATGGGGCGGATGAGGCTGGCCAGATCTTGGTCGAGATGTAGAAGTTCCTTTGTGACATTGCCAATCTTTTTCCATTATCTAGGATGAGTGATTCTAACAGGAATAAATCTCCACAATCTGTAGTTATCATGAATGCTTCATATTACCTTTCTATATTCCATTCTCATCAACTTTGAATCGCCACCACCATTTCGAGAGCATATCAGTATTAGCTTCTCGTAAGGATCCGATGCCCAAAACCCCCTAGGGGTCAAGACATTTTCTTAAGATACCCAATTAATCTTGCGTAGATCCGGAGATCCCCCCAACCCTCCCACCCCCACAAGAAATCCCTACGTAACCTCTCCAATTCATTTATGATTTTAGTGTGCGTCTTATACAAGGAGAAGAAGAATCTGGGAAGGGAGTTAATAACCGAGCAAATTAACGTGATACTTCCCACAAAAGACAAAGTTTTTGCCTTCCACAATGATAACCGTTCTCTAAATTTATCAACAACCGGCTTACATTGCTTCGCAAGATTCGTGTTAGCTACCACTTATAACCCGAGATATTTAAAAGGAAAAGAACCAATCTTACAGTAGAGAATGACTGCCATTTAGGTTGTCAACCACACCAATACGGAAAAGGCTCCTCTTGGCGAGGTTAACCAGCAACACTGATGCAAGATAAAAGCACCTAAGGAGTCTATCTACATTGCGCACATTTTCCAGCGACCACACACCAATGAAAACACATCGTCAGTGAAGAGGAAATGAAACAAGTTTGGACCCGGGGAGCAAGAGAATCCGTGGAAAAGGCCAATGGAACATGCTTCCTTAATGATAACCGAGAGCACTACAATGGAGATAATGAATAAGAACTCGGACAAAGGATCTCCTTGTCTCAGGCCCCGTTTACAAGAGAATTTTTTAGGTGATCAATTAACTAAAACCAAGGCACGAGCACCTGATAAGATTGCAGCGATCCAAGATCTCCATTTTGGTGGAAAGTTCATCTAGGTCATGATAGATAAAAGGAACTCCCAATTTAATGGGTCAAATGCCTTATCTATGTCCACCTTGAAAAACATCCCATACTTATTTAATTTTTTCAACCAAGTGAGGAGGTCGTTGAGGATAAGGGGACCATCTAGAATGCTTCGATTTGACAGAAAAGCATATTGGTCTTCAGAAATAATTCCTTGAATGACCGGTTTTATCCGGTTAACCAATACCTTTGAAATGACATTATTAATGCAACTAATAAGGCTAATGGTTCGAAAATCTTTTTAGGACCAACAAGGTCTTTAACCTTGGGAACTAAAGCCAAAAATAGGAGGAGGAACCTCGACTAATTGAGGCATTTTGGAAGAAATCCTCGAAAATTATCATTATGTTAGTATTACATATACGTAAATACTATGTGTCATGTATATGTAACATTATTTGGTATGTATATCTAAGAGTCATCATTTCTATATTTATGTTCAAAATATGTGTTCACAATACTTAAATACTCTCTTAACAATTGAAAGAAAAAATAATTTATAAAATATTTGATTGTTTTATAGTGGTTATCACATAAAATATTGGTTATCATTTGAACCCTTCCCTATATGTATACACGTATGTAGGGTCGGTGTTATTCAAACATAATACAAGATAGTTATGTTGGTTAGTTGAGATTAGCGGATAATAACTAACTGTGTAAGAAATGATAAGAACATATGTGGATCAATTTCAAGTTCTATTATATTAATCTCTCAACAATGCTTACAAGGTCGCAAGAGCGCATACATTATATGAGAATAATCCTAATACATATATAGAGCTACACTTTCCCCGTAATCAATGCAAACCATTGATTCTAGGGATTAAATTCAACCTAAACCGTTGATCTAATTACAAAGCATGAAAATATACTACTATTAGTTACATGTTACATGACAAAATTAATTACAAAAGTCATAGATCTTCTAAAAATTTTCTATTGATTCGCTGATGAACTGTGTGATTGAGCCAGGCTAAGTAGGAACATCCACTCCCATGTTATGGAGGCACGGTTGTGAATTGTGCAAGAGTCTGTGATAAAAAGATCCAAAAAAGGACAGTAGAGATTCGACAGTAACACGGAGGCACGCCTGTGCGTCGGAGGCATGGTTCCCCCGGATCAACCTGTGAATGGTTCCATTGAGCACCTCATGTGAAAACTACAAGGAACCACAAGCAACAAAGCTCCAACCTTAGAGGAGAGTTCCATCTAGGTTTCTCTTACCTAGAAAAGTAAAGAAAGAACGTAGTCACTTTACCTAAGATCAAGAAGCACATCATAATCACTACACTTTGACTTTGGTTTAATCCGTGGATCCTTCCATGGTACTATCGCCAAGTGTTAGTGTATTCATTATCATGGCCATTACTAGCTTGCCTTCTTATCATTTGGGTGAAGATGATGCTTGGTGTGATTTAATGTTTGAAAGTAATTAATGAAGTGTTTATGTTTCTTATATTATCTTCTTATTTTTCTTTAAAAAGGCATGAGCATTTTGATTTTTAGTCATTTGAAGTCTTATATCTTGCGGGTGTGTTAAACAGACATCTTGTTTAACATCCATTCGAGTTTGTACGTCTTTAAATAAATCTTAGTGCTACCAAGGGCTCGGGTAGTATAGATCTATAACTTTGGATTGATTGGGGGTTTAGGTATTCAACAAGATATTTTGAATCTTAGGTGGACCTTGTATTTTTTTGTTAATGTTTCCCTTCTACTTCTTTTGTTTTGAGTTCGTATAGAACATAGCCGCAGTTGTGGTGTTCGAAACTTAAGAAGAAAGTAATGTTTATTTAAAGTATTTTTATTAAGAAGGTCACTTTAATTCCGGTCGTTGGTGGTTTGGACGGATAATTATTCTAACTGTCCATTTAGACTGAGGGTTAAGGTTTGTAGCACTTCCAATTTTTATAAAGAGTCATATGGCTTGGTATACCTGACAGGAGCCAAGCCAACTATATAATCTTAGTACAAATAACAACTAGAAGAGGAGACTAACGTTTGTGGGAGCCCGTTAGCACTCTAGTGGGTATTAGGACAGTATAATGACCAAGGAGATGTCCCCCCCCCCACCCACCAAAAAAAAATTAACCACAACATTTTTTTCTTAAAAACATCCATTTATTACCAAGAGGATTCCAACCCAAATGATATGCACTTGATCTGATTATCTCGCAAATCCTCTCCACCTAGTCTTGTTGTCCCACTTTTTTTATTTTTAAAAACATTTACACCCACTTTTATTAGACAAAACAATAACAGCAATCAAGTATTAAAAGTTGATATGTCCCTTGGTTTCGATATACGGTTCTTACCTAGACTATATCATGCTACGATAAGTCCGCTTACCTATTGGGTGTAGTTAGTAAAAATAACAATCATTTCACAAATTTAAAAACCGATAATTGTGTTACCGTTCTTAGTTAAAACCATACTACTAACACACTACGTCACATTAAAAGTGAGAAGTCCTAATACATATAGAGAGCTACGATTTCCCAATATTCAACATAAATTGTAACATCCCGAAAATATACCTTCAATGTGGACATTTTAAAATTATATGAAAATATAGGCTGAAAAAAGTTACATTGTTCAAAGAAAGAGAAGTTGAGCGAATGAGTTCAAAGACAATGTTGCCATAACAAAAGATGGCCAATGCTGCCGCAACTGAGAGGAGAGAAAAAAGAGGGTCAATGTTTTCCCAAGTGAGGTGTTCTGCTATCAGAAAAATCTTTACCCGAGGGGTTGACTCGTGCTTAATAAGAATGTTCTTGGAAGTAGCCTAGTCCTTGGATTTTATCAGTTTAGCCACTTTAAAAGCCTTAATCCGCACCCTAAACCAAGCCAAATGAAAATCCATTAAAGTCCTTTTGATTCATTCGCATTGTTCGTATAATGTGAGAAGGTGAGACAATATGTATAGGGGAAGCTTGAAGGTTTGCTAGGTCCAGTTAGATTGATAGTTTTGATAGTTGTGTGGAAAGAAATAGAGAGCTTTGATTTAGGACAACAAAGGATAAGTGTGGGGATTTGATCACGGGGTGATAGTTAGACGTTTTGATAGTTAATACTTATATTTTTATATATGTGTTTATAGGTATGAACTCGATTACTTTGGGTATGTTATAAATTTAAGGTGATAAGGAGCTAAAATGTGTTCCAGGAGTGAAAGGAAGCTAAGTTGGAAGACCAAAACTGCAAATTGGGGAAGTTGCAAAGTCAGGAGGAACAAAAGTAACCCATCGTACAATACGACGGGTTGGCCGTATTGTACGGTGCTCCGGGCGTACAAGTTTTTTTTATCAGAAAGTTAGGGTGTACAAAGTAGGGGATCGTCGTACAATACGGCACCCGCGACGTTTTATTCGACGGAGGCGACCAGTTCCGGAGTTTTTGGATTTTCTTCCTTCTATGACCCAAATCTCTAGGGTTACGGGATTATTCTTTTGGCAGCCAATTTTGGACGATTTTGGAAGCTTTTGGGAGTAGTTTTTGAGATATTTTACTTTGGGTTTATGCTCTTGATGTCTAAACTTAATTTTAGCGTTTGCGTGATGACTATGAGCGGCTAAGCTCCTTTGTGAGCTACCCGGGTGAACGATTCTTCCAGGTAATCGTTTGGTTTTTATGTGTCTAGTGTTGGATTGGATTTTGTGAACCCCTTAAGTTCTTTGGATTCAATTGTTTGTTTGATTTCTTAACATTTTAATGTTATTTAATTTTTGCACTTGTGTCATCGTTTCTTGGTTTTCTTGCATCGGGAATAATCTGACTATATGTTTGGGTTTTACAATATTGATTTGAGTAAAACAATTAAACAAGGTCATGTCATGTGTTCTTCTGTCTATCTTGAATTAAAACTGAACGGTTATTTTGCTAAATGAGAAACCTAGAGGGGTCACTCTTTCTATAATTGTTTTCAAAACTAGTTTCTTGTGTTTGCTTTTGAAAGTGTTTTCTCATTCATTCTGAATCAAAAGTTTTAGTTTTACTTCTAATTGCTTAAATACAATCGTAAGTTAAAGATGGTGTTTTTTACAAATTCCATGTGGATTCGACAACCCTAATTTCTATACTGCAGTCAAAAGTAGCTAAAAAGTGGTTTTTATTTATATTTTTATTAGCCTTCGGCACGCCATCATTTTAACACTTCAACATTTAGCCTTCTGTATTTAATTATTTTTCTAATTAATCATCGAACAAATCGATAAATATTTCTTCACCAAATTATAAACCGTGTTTCGTGAATAATCATGTTTACAACTGAACATTAATAATTGCACGTTGTCCAAAATATAACTCTTTGAATCATATCTCGATAGCAAAGTTGATATAATCGACGACCAGACATCCTATATCAAACATTGCATAGAGTGTCTTTAGTTCAATGTTTAATATAAATGTTACTTGTATCTGTTAGGAATCTATACTTTATAATAAAGGAAAATCATGGGGAACACGTGTCACTCTCTGGTTACTCATCACCTTTATTTTCCTGTATCTCTCTCCTATTAAATATTATTTTTTTTGTTTTTCTCTCCTATTAGATAATAATATCAAATAATAATCTTTATATTAATAAATAAAATTTTATAGACACGTGTCACTTTTTGATTTATCTGTATCAATTTTTTCCGGTCTCCCTCATACTGAATAATGATATTAAAATAATTTATTTTTAGATTTTTAATATAAATTTAATTACGGATACTTATTATTTAATTATAAATAGTTCAACCCAATGTAATATACCGATTTATTCAACCCGTGTATTACACGGGTTTTTAAAAATATAATTTTTTTATTAAAATACACGGGTTTTTAAAAATATAAAATTTTTATTATTAAGTATATAACATTTTGTTTATTCAACCCGTATAATACACAAGATTTTAACATAGTGTTCTTAATAATCAAATAAGTTGTTTTGCGTTTAACAGCCACTACCAACACCAGTGTGCTACCAATGGTGTTGTCATTAGCTTGAGGTACTACCAATAAGATGCCATAGTTTTCAAATTTGTTGTGTTCATTCATACAGTTCAGATCTACCACAAATTCCATGAGTATGTGCCCAATGCAAGGATACTTGCCCAGTCGTGTGCGTCTTCATTGTTGATGATGACGAACCCAACACACACCCATCTCTTGGTGGTTCGAACCACACCGACAAGTAGTCCGATGATGGACTACAAAAGATTTTCTTGTTTACCAAATGGATATCAAAACTACTAGAAGGGAGGCCTTGGTAAAGATTTTATAACCAATATTTTTCTCGTAACCACATACACTACATTATTTAGAAAAGGAAATCCGACATCATCTATTTTTATTTTTATTTCCAAAAAATGTACAACTGAAGAATGCATCAAGCCATATTCTTTTATCATGTTTTCCTAAATAAGCTCAGTGCGTTAACCAAAGATTCCATGAGATGTTGAAGAGATGACATCAACAATATGTTGAAGTGGTGAGATCAACAAGCAACGGTAACTGCAATGTCACAAATGAAGCCATAGGTAGACATGTTAATGCAACAATTGGGGTCAGGATCCATGACTTTTCTTGTCCAAATGTAAGATATAATGTTGCACTGAAGGCTATCATCATGGTTGTCACCGACAAGAATAACATCACAAGGCCAAGTATTAATCTCTTAGGCAACTTGTAGAGAAAATCCTCTTCTGCATAACGAGCTGTGAGAATGGAAATAAATAACAACAATGATGTGGTGGATGTGAACAATGAGATGGCATCTGAGACAACAAATATAACGAAACTCAGCCTTGTTCCATAAATAGCTATCCCAGTCTGCCCATTGTTTCCTCCTGGTACAGTAATGGATGCTGCAAAATCTATTATAATTATAAGAGCAGTTGTGATTGTGTACGAATCTGCTGTCTTTTTCATCCACTCTTCACCTTTGTGTCTCAAATTTTCTTTTTTTGAACGGCAACACTAGATATTCTAGAATAATTGGGTTTCCTCAGGGCAACACCTATAACATCTAGGGCAGCCCACCACTGGAGGAACTCCCCAACTGGGTAAACCCCCTGACCTGGCCACAGAACCCTTTTTTGTTGTTGCCAGGATTCGAACCCAATACCTCCACTATGGGAAGTATTAGGGTTACCATTGCACTAAATGGCCAAAGCTTGGCGACAAGATTTGCACTGTTTGTCCCTTGGTTCTCAATGTCATGAGTCTTATATGTGTCCTCTAAACCGTCATTCTCTGTGGGTACGTCTTCAAAACAAACTTAAATTTTAAATAGATGACGATCTATATAGTTACATCGAGAAAACGATAACAAAGCATTAGCTACGAATGAAAATTTTGATGAGGAAAAAAAAATAAATTTAAATTGTATTTGATTGGGTACAATTTCATTTCAAAAGAGTATTTTAGATTCTGTTGTTGACAAGGGATTTAAAATACTCAACATATCATCCTACCCAAGTGTAAAAAGAAAAAAAAACAATAATAAAAAAATAAAAAGTAAATTTCACTTTTGCCCTATGGTTTAGCCTTTTTAACCCTTTTAAAAATAGTTAAAAAAATAATTTACAGAAAAGCTAAAAAAATGTTTTATAAAAAAACTAAAAAATGATTTTAAAAAGGTAAAAAAACGTTTTAAAAAAGTACCAAAAAGAGTTTTTTTTTATGAAAAATCCTAAAAAAAGGATTTTATTGGACTAAAAACTTTAAACTAGTTCAGTTATAAAAAATGACTAAAATGTTTCTATACTTAACAGAACAAGTTAACACAGTTAGTGTCATGGACTTGAATATTTACAAAAATACAACCTTAGGGGCTGATATGTTAAAAGATTTTTTTGGACCAAAAGTGTTAAACAAGGCAAACTACATGGGCCGAAAGAGAAATTTACAAAAAAAATAAAGGGTTGTGCTGGGGACACCGCTGGTTTTTTTTTTCACACCTGACCTAACCGTCACGTATAGGTCTAAATGTGACGGTTGTGACCCAAACGGTCACGTTTCGGCCTAAACGTGACGGTATGTCTCTCGTGAGTCCGGGAATAAAAAGAACACTGATGATACGAGGTTGTGCACACTGCAAAAAGGAACCCTAACCGTCACGTATAGGCCAATACGTGACGGTTGTGTACGAGGTTGTTTTGACAGAAAGTTAACGTTGACGGTGTTGTCGGACACCTAACCTAACCGTCACCGTTGGACCTATACGTGATGGTTAGGTTGTAGATTCTGCTTATATTAAGACAACTCTCACCACTCACTCACACACTAAACCCAAAATCAAACACAACTCTTATCACATTAAACCCACAATCCCCAACTCTCACCACTCACTTTCATCACACTAAACCCACCATCATACACAAACCTGACACTACCATTTTCACCAAAATTAAAAAGAACATAAAGTATAGACGAAAGAGTGTGTTTGAGTTCTTAGTTGTGGTTATTTGTTATTGGGACACCCAAGTAATATTTGTTTCACGCCTGACACCGATGTCGAGTTCGGGAGATTTTTATCAGAAGTCGAAGCTTCCAGATTTGAATGAAGAGCCAACCTTTGAAGATCTGAACAAGGTTTAACAAGTCTTTATTTTATTAAGGGTTCTACTTTGACGGGTAAACTTAGTGGTGCGCAAGTTTTTATTTTACGTCGGGTATCTAACCGGCCATTACGTTTTCAGGAGTATTTCGTATTCAGGAGTCGCCCTTCGTGGGGGGGGGGGACCAACTCGTTGAATTCATACGGTCAAGAGTCGTCGCAGTAGCAACCATTACCGAATTACAGTCAAGAGGCGTACATGTCACTATTTGGACCGAGGATTATGGTCAAGGGTCGCATCGTCCACAACCAGAACCGGATTACGGATATCTTTCATACCGGTCACAACCAGAACCTGATTACGTACATCTCTTGTTCCAGTCACAACCAGAACCGAATTACATACATTTGTCGTGCCGGTCACAACCAGAACCGGATTATGAACATTTCTCGTACCGGTCACAACCAGAACCTACACACGTGTCGGATAGTTTCCATAGGAATGACACAGATGACAGTGAGTCTTCCGTTCATTTGAAAGGAAACGATGGGGATGCGGAGAATGCATTGGACGATGATCGCATACGCAAGGCGACAGTTTCATATAAAACAGACAAAGTATGACAACAACTCTTTCGTTCGTTGCATGGGTGCGTCAGTGTGGTCAGTCGGTCAAGGAAAAAAGATGTGAAACTCAGATGCAATCGTGATGGGGAACCTAAATGAAGGGGCACAGTCAGGCGTACTGGGAGCATAAAAAAATCATGTCCCTTTAAGCTCGTAGGGAGATACATCGGAAAGAGTAATAGTTGGAGGTTGTACGTGACAGACGAGACACACAACCACGATCCTGTTGTATTTGAGGAGGGCCACGCGCAGCTTAGGAAGCTGTCCGCCAGAGAAATTGATCTGGTTGAGAGGTTACACCGGCAGCACGTGCGTGCACGTCACATTCTTGCAGCCGTACGGGAAGAGTTTCCCGGTAGGAGATGTGTTGTTCAGGACATATACAACGCCACAGCGAAGATTAGGGCCGAAAGTAAAATAGGTCTGACACCAATGTTGGAACTTGAAAACTTACTACAATCTAAAGAGTTCGTGTATCACACCGAGGAGAATCCCTCCACTAATGTCGTGGATGATATTTTCTTTTTTCATCCTACCTCCTATAAAATGTGGCGCGCCTTACCGCACTTGATTTTGGTAGACACAACGTACAAAACCAACATGTACGACATTACTTTTGTTCAGATTATTGGTGTGACGTCGACATCGAAGTCGTTTTGTATTGCGCACGCATTTATATAGAGGGAACGATGGGACAACTTCACATGGGTCCTTTTGTGTGACCTGTCACTCTTACCTGGGAACATATATGTTGGAGGTACTACTCTGGTAGATGACTGTACTGTATTACGGGTGTGACACATATGTAATAAAAATTAATTTTGGATTGTTATAATTTATGACGTTAATTATAATTTTAAAAAAATAAAATTCTATTTTCAGTCTTATAATTACATTTTTTGGTTTAACTTATTAATTAAACTTTGATATGATACACTAACTTATTAATTATGAGCAATAAAATATTTTAGGATTATTGGATTTTAATAATACCAGCTTTTAACAATTGGCCAATAATAATTTCAACTGAGAATATTGTAACCATCAGTTCATACTTTAAAATTTTGTTTTCATTGGACCCCTCGTTAAAAATACTAAAAGCCGTTATATTATATATAACGTGGATATCTGCAAACTGCCGAAAAGTCGAGTTAAGCTAGCAGTGGTCTTGTGATGGGCTTTGAAATTGGCTCTAGTGTTTAACTGGTCTTTTTTTCCAGAAAGTCCAAACAGAGACAACGGTGGTGTTTCACAAGACCAGTTAAACACCACCAGAGCCAATTTCAAAACCTACCACGAGACCACTACCAGCTTGGCTCGACTTTCCGGCAGTTTGTAGATGTCAACGTCATATAAATCTAACGACGTTAAGTTTTTTTAACGGGGTCCAATGTAAGAAAATAATTTGAAAGTAGGGATTGGTGTAAAAAATATTATCAGTTGTAATTATTATTGACTAATTGATGGGATTATTAAAATCCAATAATCCAATATTTTATAACAATGTAATATTTTTATTTTTTTTAATTAGTATTAGTTTTTTAAATCTTACTTAAAAAACTACTTATTAAGGTTATTAGTCTATTTTAGTAATCATATTAACCTCTTATTAAAAAACAAACAAAAAAGAATAGTAGGAATAGTAAACATTTTTTTTTAATTTTTTAATTTTTGTTTTGACTCTCGTACTTTGTATAATATATGTTTTAACCCGTTTCATTTCCCTTCGTATTTTTTTCACCCTCATACTTTGTATAATATACGTTTTTAAGCCGTTTCATTTATTTTGTATGATATACGTTTTTAACTAGTTTCATTTTCTAAATGGTATTGGTATTATCGGAGAAACGTGTACGTTTCGACGCGTTGCCGTAATGCGGGGTGGTTTGAGTTACTATACGTTTCGACGCCGCCGCAACGCGAGGCGGTTCGAGTTGTTGTACGTTTCGAAGACGCCGTAACGCGAGGCGGGCAAATCCCCTAGTTTTCATAAAAAAAATTATCGTAGATTTTTACTCCAAAATTAATGGTGATTTTGCTTCATCGCCGGAACATCAATCAACCAAAATTAAACCATAATTTCGTTGAATTCTCTTTCCTAACTTGGAACAAACAATTTCACCACAAGAACATTTGAAGATCTCATTAAAGGATTGACTTGACCTATTAAACATGATAGAAATTGTTATCGTCTCATAAAGAAAACCCTTTGCTTACTCTCGTTCTCTATCTATTGATCTCCTTCTGTTATCAAGTTCACGACCATCGACACACCACCACTTGGAATCATCTTCCTGAACCGCCAACCTTCTCCAACGAGAACCGCCATCTGTCTTCATATAGGTGTTTTCTTGTCCCTGATCCGTCATCCAATTCCGAAATCAGAAGGCATAAAGTTGATGCCCTCTTGTTCATTTGGTTTCTCCTTCTCTTGGGTGAGATGTAGTTTTAAGAATTCTTTTAAACAAAGTCAAAGGTCAAAAATCTTTTAGTCAAATTCTTATAGGAAAAGGACATAAATGTCCTAATGTTAGATATGCATGTTATGCATTTAGACTTTTAGATTACGACATGGAATCTATTGACACCATTGAATAAGCAAGTCATTCAGATTCTAGTTATTATCTGCGGAGTTTATTTGTGACGTTGTTAATGTCTAATAGTATGTCTATATCAGATTTTATTTGAGAAAATACATGAGAATACTCCTAACATAACATTCTTTTCAAAACAACTACTTATTTTAAGGTGTTTGTGTATAATTACTTTATCCTCACTATTAAATAATATTATTATAACAAATATATTAAATTGTAACTATGTATTTATTTAAATTTTATATTTTACATATAAATTTATTATATTATTTTAAAATTTTCAATATATTAATTATTTTTTTTATTTGTATTACGTCGTTTTTATATCGATATGTATTTTTAAATTTGTTTATCATATTTTATATATTTATCACTTACTGAAAATCAAATTAAAATTTAACTTTGTTTGAAATTGAAAGTTTTTACTTCGCAATGGTTCGGGTCTACGAAAGTTGGTAACCATGACTTACTCTGATGTTGAGTCTATGTATTCTTCAAAAAATCATTTGATTAATGAGGAGCTAGCTAATGATAAACCGAATCTAAAAAATGAGTTTGATAATCTCTTTATTACATAAACAAATGAACAACGATTGGTTTTTGATGATATCATGATTGTAGTTAAAAATAATGAAGAATGTGTGTTTTTTGTTTATGGTTATGGTGGAACTGATAAAACCTTTATCTAGAAGACATTATCTCAGCTATTAGATCTAAAACCTCTATCAAGTGGGATTGCATCGTTGTTATTGTCCGGAGGTGGAACCGATAAAACTTATATCAAGTGGGATTGCATCATTGTTACTGTCCGGAGGTAGGACAACCCCGCTATCAATTTTTAGTTCCATTAAATCCTAATGTGGATTCTCTTTGTCATATAAATTTAGGGAGGGATGCTGCCTATTTATAACAGAAAACAACATTGAATATCTAGGACGAAGCGCCAATGATTCGAAAGCATGCAATTGAAGATTTTGATAGAACTTTGAAAGACATACTAACTTGTGATAGTTTTAACTTTGAGTTGTCATTTGGAGGTAAATTAATTGTTTTAGATGAGGTTTCAGACAAATTCTCCATGTTATTGTCAGCGGAAGTAGACAAGTCATTGTTAATGCATTTTTAAGTTCCTCGTGTATTTGGGGAATTTAAAGTGCTTAGATTAATGAAAAACATGAGGTCTAGTCTGGAAAGTGAACACCCGATATGGAACAAACAAAGATATTTGTATAATGGCTTTTCGATTTAGTAGTGAGAAATGTTGGTGGTATGAATGATTATGAGGCAATCTTCGATATATACTTGATGATCTTCTCATTATTATTTTATCATATTCCCAATTTAATTGACTTTGTATTTCTTTCTATTCTTCAAAATTTCAACAATCCAAAGTTTAAAAAAAAATACTTGCACCGGAAAATGATGTCAGTCAAGAAATTAATGATCGTTTACTATCAATATGTTCGTAAAGATAAAAAAGAAATACCTAAGTTCAGATAGTATGTGTCAAACATAATATGTTAACAATAAGTTTGAAGAAAGTTTATATTCACCTCATGTTCTTAATGAGCTTAAGCTCTCAGTTTGCCAAACCCTTGGTTAGTACTAAAGGTCGGTTTTCCGGTCACGCTACTAAGAAAAATTGGCGATAAAAGTGGTTTATGTAATGGAACTATAATACAAGTGATATCACTGTGTAATGGTGTTATAAAAGTGGGTATCATATCTAGAAGTAATATTAGGAATCACATTTTTATCTCAATCATTAGTTTGACCCCTTCAGACAAAATAATTTCTTTCAAATTTCAAAGAAGACAATTCTTAGTTGTATGTTTTCAGTAATAATAAATAAGAACCAAGAACAATCACTATCCAGAGTTGGTTTATTCTTGAGATAACCGGTTTTTACAAACGTTTAGATGAATATTGCATTTTCCCGAGTTAAAAATAGAGACGGACTGATGCTATTAATCATAGATAAAGATGATAAACTTACTAATAAAGCATTAAATGTTCTATTCAAAAAATTATTTTGTGATTTATGAATTATAAGTGCAACTTTTCCTTTTTCATTATCATACTTAATATGTAATTTCAATCATAACAAGTATTTAGAGTGAAGGAGACATTTGCCACTGACAAAACATCACTTGAGTGCTATATAACAGTGATTCCAAAAGTCACATATTCACAAAACAAGACATTATATGATCCCTATCAGGATCTAATTTTGTTTGCTTTGATGATTAGTTCAGGCATGTGATAGGGTACAGGTTGGTTTTGTTTATGAGGAATAAAGACAATCTTATTATGATAGGAAGAAAAATATGCCATCCTTGAAATTTGGCTTTCTTTGGCATTTGGTTTCCATTCATTGCCGTGTGGACCTCTACTTTTAATATTGGCTTTGATTGATTTTTGTTCGTGTTATAATTATGGTTTTCTCCTGATGTTTTTCATGTTGCTGTTATTTTCGGTTTTTATTCCCATCACAATCGAATAATATGAAAATAATTCGGTCGAAGGAAGAAAACATTTAACAACAAACCAATAATATGAAAATGCATGAAAATGAACACTAGCAAAGTGCAAAAATTTAGAGGCTCATCAGCACGTTGAATAAAATTATCTAAGACAATAATATACCGTGTCTCATTAATATAACGCCTTAGTCGTTAAGTGACCACTTTAGGAGGAAAATAATTCAACCTTCGTAGAGTTGGTATAATAACATGGGCTTGTACGTATTAAAAGTTTTACGGAATGTTTCACGAATAAAATATTTGTTGGTTAAAAGAAATCTTGATAAACTCATAGTAAACAGATTATATAGTTCATTCCACAATATGTCTCTCCATCGGGATGAAAAGTATTAAAATTGACTACAAATATCGAGTTATGTTTTTGACATTGGTAGCCATATTGACAAGATGAAAACAATAAACAATATCTAGGAAAAACGAGAAGGTTTGGCCACTATTCCTAACTAACCTACTATCCCAATACAACGCATTGATAATAGTTAATCTTGTAAATTTAAAAGAAGTAGATTAACATTCCTTAAAAAAGACAAGACTCTAACAATTTTAAAAGAGAAACAAACTATATGTTGTCTTACGGTATTCCTCCGTGCGTCATGAAAAGGTACGACTTTGAAGTGATATGAAAATCTACGACTATGAAATGGGCATTAGTCGTGCTCTAACCTTTTGTATGTATGAACTTTAGACGAATCTTAAAACCAAGTTCATAACTTAAATATGTAAACACTTTGAGATAAAGAGATCAACGTGAATAGCTAGTATTTTACCAATAACAATGATCCAATGATCTTATCTAGAGGCTCTTTCAACTAAGTTATCCGCTCTTTCATTCGGATTGAGTTAATCGGTAGGATGCTTTCGCAACGTGTTGGGCTTCTAGGTCAAATCTATTTGAAACTCCGTCTCCCTATCATGTGGCATTCCATACAAGTTCTCGGGGAACACCTCTCGAGAATTGCACATCACGAGTACATCTTTCAAATTTGTAACTATCGCTTTATCATCAATGACGTATGCCAAGTAAGCCTCGCGACCGCGTCCTATAAAACTCTCAGCCTTTATCATAAAAATGACTTTAGGCACTGTACAATCTTTCTGTGTATAAACTATGATTAGACTACCATTAGAAGCTCTGAGATGAATCATCTTTTGTTTACAGAATATCTGTGCTACATCGGTAGCTAGCCAATCAATTCCCGGTACTACAATAAATCCTCCTAAGGCTAATACAAATAAATTAGCAGGAAATCTAAAACCAACAATCCATATCAAGATTCATTTGTAGCTTCTACTGCTCTAGTCTAGATTTTTTGACTTTTAATCTACTATATATCCATGTTGGCACACGAGTATGGGCTAAACCGATGAAGGTCTCGGCTTGATCCGGAGAACGCACCACAACAATGTCTAGGGTTGCATCCAGATGGAACTTAAACGTCAATGTTTTAGTCACTTGTAGGCATGGGAGGAACATATAAGGGGCCCCACCACCCCCCACCCCCCCCCCCCACCCACACAATTTTTTTGCACAAAAATATTAATTTCATAGCACTATGTTTATTTTATATTAGTTTTAGTATTTGGGCCCTTTCTAATCCAAATCAAAAGCTCAAATCTGTTCCACAAAGACGTTAAAGGTCGTCGAACTGAGTTGTAAATATTCTTCATTTGACGTTTATATGTAAGAAAACTGTTTGTTTTTTTTTGGATTTATAGTCTTTATTTGGTGAAAAAAAATTGGTTTTTTTATGTGTAATATTTTCGGCCCCTAATTTAGTTGTTCAAGTTCCACCATCGCGTGTAGGCAAATCGGAAATCAGCTTCACACCATGTTGTTGTAGTGCTTGATGAAATTACCAAAATCAACATCCTGATGGTGACCCTCTACCTTTCTGAACAAGATTTTCTTACTTGCTCTTGCAAGCAGCCGAAATCAACAACCAAAACCGCTTGCTTTTAATCTTCAACAGAATCCGATTCAAGATCAGATATCAGCTGTTCATTTAGATTGCACCACTGCAATTGTTATTCCGCCATTCAATACTCAACCAAATATTCTGTTCTAGGTAATGTGAGTGTCAATTCATCAAAATTGAGTTTTACTTCTTTTTTCACGTGTAAATTTAAATAACTGATCAACGGACGTAGTATTTACTTGTTTTGTGATCAAAGACCACTGAATGAGTCTAACAAACCTGTATCTAAAATGAATAAAACAAGAGGAGTAGTTGTGCATCTTGAACTCTATATATGATTACTCTTTTATTTGTAGACAATTTCCTTGGACACAAATATCTTTCAGAAGCGACTCTCCTATGCCCCTACTAACACTTTTGGCTAAGAAAAACTATTTTTGACGCTAATCACTATTGCGACGGATAAAAATTACTGGAGACTTTAGTGATGGATTAATCACTATTGCGACGGATAAATATATTGGGTGCGTATTTTATATAAAATAATTGTTGATGGATTTTCAATTTTTTAACAAAGTTTAAGAATATGTGTGATTTTCCAGATTTATTTTATTACATAAATATATGTAAAATCACATAAACATATACAAATGCAAATCAAACGCAAAATTTTCACAAACACATAGAATTATCATCATTTTTCTCATCATAAAAGTATACGAAGTAAAATTGATCAAGCATCCTAAAAATGGTAACAATGACGGGTAAGATTTATGTAGTGTGTGATGGAATAACATGGTATCGAAAGTGTGATGTGTGGAGTGATCTGGTACCTGAAGTGGTATTGTGGTGTAATCTGATAAACTTTGGTGTGAGGAATAATGTGTTAATTAATGCGTGAGAGGTAGGTGATGGGAATTTGGAGGTTGATCGAAATTCCCTTTTAGTGAGGAAGAGTTGTGACACTCTTTTTTAGGAGTTGTTATTTTTTATTAAATTAAATATGTTGTATAAAAAAATTGCTAGTGAGATATCATTCGAAATAAAAGGGCATGAATGTGGACCAAGCAACGTACACTTCTATTAATCTTAGGTACCATAGGGGCTACAACTATGGAGGACTTGTAGATATCGCTGCTAAATTGGACTTTGGTATGTGTTAGGCCCATCTAGGTGGGTCGAATCTTAAGAGTCCCAAGTTCAAGATGACCCATTAGGCTTGGCCCACCCACCCTCCCTCCCTCCCTCCCTCCCACATGATAGGAATATGAATACACGATGAAGACCCGACTCACTTGATCATAAGAGGGCACTAGGAGCGGTGGATCCTGATCCCTCTAAAGAGCTTCTCCTATTGTTGCAACGAACTATCTGATTGGGAGGAAGTAGACTCCACAACGGATTTAAATATTTGCTTATCTTCTCTTTATTCGTGAAACAACTGCGCGAATCCTCCGATAACATGAATTTGCTTCTTAAGCATGCATTATGTATAGGGCCAACTAGTTCAACTCTCAACATCTTGGATTTAGTTTAACCCAAGTTTGATATTGTTGGCCTTGTAATTGTTTAACGGAAGTTTGATAGTTGATGGGTCAAGATTGTATATAGTCAAAAGTTGTAATTTAAGTCTCTTAAATAATGCTTAGAAGTCAAGGGGTCCATATGACAAATCCAAAATCTAGAATTGGATTAAGCATCCAGTAACACGTCGTAGAATTGAATATTAATTTATAAACATTTATTTCATAAGTAAGAATGAGATTTAATATACTTAAACAAAAATACAGTTGCAACATTTTTAATAATTTGGGGTTAGATGTGCTGACTGAGCTTCAAATATTAACTGGTTACCGTGACACTGCTTCTACAAAATGGTGGGCTCAGATGAATTTTGCTCGGATTTGGGCTGGGTCTACACAGAATGACCGAAATATGATTGGTGCACTGAGCTTCAAAATTCAAATATCATTGGGGAAGTGAAGTTGAACCATCCTTTTTCAGTGTAAAAAAATAAATAATAAAAAGTAAAGTTGATGAGTTGAACCACCAATTCCTGGGCGTAACTGAAGTTGAACCATCCTTTTTCAGTGAAAAAAAACAAATTTCATTTCCACCAGGCTAAACTCAAATTAGCCAACATAGTAAAAAAAAATGGTCACTAATAAATTGAAAACCAGCGAACTAAATAACCAAACTAGTTAAATCAAAAAAGCATCATTGGTCTCAAGAAAGAGCTTGAGTTCTGGAGTGATTCTTAAGCCAAAGGAACTTGAGCGCTTTTATATTCCCTACGACTTTTTCCACGCTATTGTTCAAAGATCAACACGTCCGATTTCTCCACAACACCCATATAGTAGTTTGAATGACCCTATAAATGATCATTTTCCATTTCGATGAGCCTTTAACATGAAGATGATAATTTACTAGATCTCTAGATTCAAAGAAAAAAAAAGATGGTAACTCACACCAATAGGAGATGAAATCCTAGATCTTTTGTGCAAATTGGCATGACACAAAAAGGTGACCCATGGTTTCTTCATGTTCACCATAGAGTACGCAACAGGTGTTTGGGAGCTGGACATTTCTTCGAGTTAAGGCATCAAAAGTTGGGAGTCTATCAAAAGAAAAACACCAACAAAAGAAGTTTACTTTGATTGGAGACCAACTATTCTTGTCGATGGATAGTCCGAGATTCGAATACAAAGCCGACTTCATTGCCTTTTTCAGATTGCTCACAGAAAACGAGTCGGATGAGTCAAGGTCCCATAACCACCTGGACGGATGTAGTGGGTCAGCCATGAGGCGAATGAGGCTGGCCAAATCTTGGTCGAGATGTAGAAGTTCCTTTGTGACATTGCCAATCATTTTCCATTGTCTAGGATGAGTGATTCTAACAGGAATAAATCTCCACAATCTGTAGTTATCATGAATGCTTCATATTACCTTTCTATATTCCATTCTCATCAACTTTGAATCGCCACCACCATTTCGAGAGCATATCATTAGCTTCTCGTAACGATCCGGTGCCCAAAAACCCCCTAGGGGTCAAGACCTTTTCCTAAGATACCCAATTAATCTTGTGCAGATCCGGAGATCCCCCCCCCCCCCACCCTCCCACCCCCACAAGAAATCCCTACGTAACCTCTCCAATTCATTTATGATTTTAGTGGGTGCCTTATACAGGGAGAAGAAGAATCTGGGAAGGGAGTTAATAACCGAGCAAATTAACGTGATCCTTCCCACAAAAGACAAAGTTTTTGCCTTCCACAATGATAACCGTTGTCTAAATTTATCAACAACCGGCTTACATTGCTTTGCAAGATTCATGTTAGCTACCACTTATAACCCGAGATATTTAAAAGGAAAAGAACCAATCTTACAGTAGAGAATGGCTGCCATTTAGGTTGTCAACCACACCAATACGGAAAAGCCTCCTCTTGGCGAGGTTAACGTGCAACCCTGATGCAAGATAAAAGCACCTAAGGAGTCTGTTTACATTACGCATTTTCCAGCGACCACACACCAATGAAAACCACATCGTTAGTGAAGAGGAAATGAGACAATGTTGGACCCGGGGAGCAAGAGAATCCGTGGAAAAGGCCAATGGAACATGCTTCCTTATTGATAACCGAGAGCACTACCATGGCGATAATGAATAAGAACGGGGACAAAGGATCTCCTTGTCTCAGGCCCCATTTGCAAGAGAATTCTTAAGTGGGTGATCCATTAACTAAATCCAATGCACGGGCACCTGATAAGATTGCAGCGATCCAAGATCTCCATTTTGGTGGAAAGTTCATCTAGGTCATGATAGATAAAAGGAACTCCCAATTTAACGAGTAAAATGCTTTATCTATGTCCACCTTGAAAAACATCCCACACTTATTTAATTTTTTCAGTCAAGTGAGGAGGTCGTTGAGGATAAGGGGACCATCTAGAATGCTTCGATTTGAAAGAAAAGCATATTGGTCTTCAGAAATAATTCATTGAATGACCGGTTTTAGCCGGTTAACCAATACCTTTGAAATGACCTTATTAATGCAACTGATAAGGCTAATGGTTCAAAAATCTTTTTAGGACCTACAAGGTCTTTAACCTTGGGAATTAAAGCCAAAATATAGGAGGAGCAGCCTTGACTAATTGAGGCATTTTGGAAGAAATCCTCAAAAATTATCATTATGTTAGTATTACATATACGTAAATATTTGGTATGTATATCTAAGGCTCATCATTTTTGTATTTATGTTCAAAATATGTGTTCCCGATACTTAAATACTCTATTAACAATTGAAAGAAAAAATAATTTATAAATTATATGATTGTTTTATAATGGTTATCACATAAAATATTAGTTATCATTTGAACTCTTCCCTATATATATACACGTATGTAGGGTTGGTGTTATTCAAACATAATACAAGATAGTTATGTTGGTTAGTTGAGATTAGCGGATAATAACTAAGTATCTAAGAAATGATAAGAGCATATGTGGATCAGTTTCAAGTTCTATTATATTAATCTCTCAACAATGCTTACAAGGTCGCAAGAACGCATATATTATATGAGAATAATCCTAATACATATATAGAGCTACACTTCCCCATAATCAATGCAAACCATTGATTCTAGGTATTAAATTCAACCTAAACCGTTGATCTAATTACAAAGCATGAAAATATACTACTATTAGTTACATGTTACATGACAAAAATAATTACAAAAGTCATAGATCTTCTGAAAATTTTCTGTTGATTCGCTGATGAACTGTGTGATTGAGCCAGGCTAAGTAGGAACATCCACACCCATACTATGGAGGCACGGTTGTGAATTGTGCAAGAGTCTGCAATAGAAAGATCCAAAAAAGGACAGTAGAGATTCGACAGTAACACGGAGGCACGCCCGTACGTCGGAGGCATGGTTCCTCCGGATCAACCTGTGAATGGTTCCATTGAGCACCTCATGTGAAAACTACAAGGAGCCACAAGCAACAAAGCTCCAACCTTAGAGGAGAGTTCCATCTAGGTTCCTCTTACCTAGAAAAGTAAAGAAAGAACGTAGTCACTTTACCTAAGATCAAGAAGCACATCATAATCAGTACACTTTGGTTTAATCCGTGGATCCTTCCATGGTACTATCGCCAAGTGTTATTGTATTCATTATCATGGCCATTACTAGCTTGTCTTCTTATCATTTGGGTGAAGATGATGCTTGGTGTGATTTAATGTTTTAAAGTAATTAATGAAGTGTTTATGTTTCTTAGATTATCTTCTTATTTTTCTTTAAAAAGGCACGAGCATTTTGATTTTTAGTCATTTGAAGTCTTATATCTTGTGGGTGTGTTAAACAGACATCTTTTTTAACATCCATTCGAGTTTGTACGTCTTTAAATAAATCTTAGTGCTACCAAGGGCTCGGTTAGTATAGATCTATAACTTTGGATTGATTGGGGGTTTAGGTATTCAACAAGATATTTTTAATCTTAGGTGGACCTTGTATTTTTTTGTTAATGTTTCCCTTCTACCTCTTTTGTTTTGGGCTCGTATATAACACAACCGCAGTTGTGGTGTTCGAAACTTAAGAAGAAAGTAATGTTTATTTAAAGTATTTTTATTAAGAATGTCACTTTAATTCCGGTCGTTGGTGGTTTGGACGGATAATTATTATAACTGTCCATTTAGACTGAGTGTTAAGGTTTGTAGCGCTTCTAATTTTTATAAAGAGTCATACGGCTTGGTATACCCGACGGGAGCCAAGTCAACTATATAATCTTATTACAAATAACAACTAGAAGAGGAGACTAACGTTTGTGAGAGATGTCCCCCCCACACCCTCCAAAAAAAATTAACCACATCATTGTTTTCTTAAAAACATCCATTTATTACCAAGAGGATTCCAACCCAAATGATATGCACTTTATCTGATTATCTCACAAATCCTCTCCACCTAGTCTTGTTGTCCCACTTTTTTTTATTTTTAAAAACATTTACACCCACTTTTATTAGACTAAATAATAACAGTAATCAAGTATTAAAAGTTGATGTGTCCCTTGGTTTCTATATACAGTTCTTATCTAGACTATATAATGCTACGATAAGTCCGCTTGCCTATTGGGTGTAGTTAGTAAAATAACAATCATTTCACAAATTTAAAAACCGATAATTGTGTTACAGTTCTTAGTTAAAACCATACTACTAACACACTAAGTCACATTAAAAGTGAGAAGTCCTAATAAATATAGAGAGCTACGATTTCCTAATATTCAACATAAATTGTAACAGCCGAAAATATACCTTCAATGTGGACATTTTTAAATTATAAGAAAATATAGGCTGAAAAAGTTACATTGTTCAAAGAAATAGAAGTTGAGCGGACGAGTTCAAAGACAATGTTGCCATAACAAAATATGGCCAATGCTGCCGCAACTGAGAGGAGAGAAAAAAGAGGGTTAATGTTTTCCCAAGTGAGGTGTTCTGCTATCAGAAAAATCTTTACCCGAGGGGTTGACTCGTGCTTAATAAGAAAGTTCTTGGAAGTAGCCTAGTCCTTGGATTTTATCACTTTAGCCACTTTAAAAGCCTTAATCCGCACCCTAAACCAAGCCAAATGAAAATCCATTAAAGTCCTTTTGATTCATTCGCATTGTTGGTATAATGTGAGAAAGTGTGAAAATATGTATAGGGGAAGCTTGAAGGTTTGCTAGGTCCAGTTAGATTGATAGTTTTGAGTTGGAATTGAAAATGTGAAGTTGTTGCAAGTGGGGTGTGACTTTTGATCTTAACTTAGAATTGGTTAGGAACTAGTGAGGTGTGTTTGTCAAGGATGATTGTTTGGAAAGAAAAAGAGAGCTTTGATTTAGGACAACAAAGGATAAGTGTGGGGATTTGATCACGGGGTGATAGTTAGACGTTTTGATAGTTAATACTTATATTTTTATATATGTGTTTATAGGTATGAACTCGATTACTTTGAGTATGTTATAAATTTAAGGTGATAAAGAGCTAAAATGTGTTCTAGGAGTGAAAGGAAGCTAAGTTGAAAGACCAAAACTGCAAATTGGGGAAGTTGCAAAGTCAGGAGGAACAAAAGTAACCCACCGTACAATACGACGGGTTGGCCGTATTGTACGGTGCTCCGGGCGTATAAGGTTTTTTTTATCAGAAAGTTAGGGTGTACAAAGTAGGGGGATCGTCGTACAATACGGCACCCGCGACGTATTATTCGACAGAGGCGACCTAGTTTCGGATTTTTTGGATTTTCTTCCTTCTATGACCCAAATCTCTAGGGTTACGGGATTATTCTTTTCGCAACCATTTTTGGACGATTTTGGGAGCTTTTGTTAGTAGTTTCTGAGATATTTTACTTTGGGTTTATGCTCTTGATGTCTAAACTTAATTTTAGCGTTTGATGACTATGAGCGGCTAAGCTCCTTTGTGAGCTATCCGGGTGAACGATTCTTCCAGGTAATCGTTTGGTTTTATATGTGTCTAGTGTTGGATTGGATTTTCTGAACCCCCTAAGTTCTTTGGATTCAATTGTTTGTTTGATTTCTTAACATTTTAATGTTATTTAATTTTTGCACTTGTGTCATCGTTTTTTGGTTTTCTTGCATCGGGAATAATCTGACTATGTGTTTGGGTTTTACAATATTGATTTGGTTAAAACAATTTAAACAAGGTCATGTCATGTGATCTTCTGTCTATCTTGAATTAAAACTGAACGGTTATTTTACTGAATGAGAAACATAGAGGGGTCACTCTTTCTATAATTGTTTTCAAAACTTGTGTCTTGTGTTTGCTTTTAAAAGTGTTTTCTCATTCATTCTGAATCAAAAGTTTTAGTTTTACTTCTAATTGCTTAAATACAATCGTAAGTTAAAGATAGTGTTTTTCACAAATTCCGTGTGGATTCGACAACCCTAATTTCTATACTGCAGTCAAAAGTAGCTAAAAAGTGGTTTTTATTTATATTTTTATTAGCCTTCGGCACGCCATCATTTTAACACTTCAACATTTAGCCTTTGGTATTTAATTATTTCTCTAATTAATCACCGAACAAATCGATAAGTATTTCTTTAAATATTTCTTCACCAAATTATAAACCGTGTTTCGTGAATAATCATGTTTACAACTGAACATTAATAATTGCACGTTATCCAAAGTATAATTCTTTGAATCATATCTCGATAGCAAAGTTGATATAATCGACGACCATACATCATATATCGAACATTGCATAGAGTGTCTTTAGTTCAATGTTTAATATAAATGTTACTTGTATCTGTTAGGAATCTATACTTTATAATAAAGGAAAACCATGGGGGACACGTGTCACTCTCCGGTTAATCCTCACCTTTATTTTCCCGTCTCTCTCTCCTATTAAATATTAATTTTTTTTGTTTTTCTCTCCTATTAGATAATAATATCAAATAATAATCTTTATATTAATAAATAAAATTTTATAGACACGTGTCAATTTCTGGTTTATCTGTATCAATTTTTTCCCGTCTCTCTCATATTGAATAATGATATTAAAAGAATTTATTTTTAGATTTTTAATATAAATCTAATTACGGATACTTATTATTTAATTATAAATAGTTCAACCCGATGTAATATACCGGTTTATTCAACCCGTGTATTACACGGGTTTTTAAAAAATAATTTTTTTACTAAAATACACGGGTTTTTAAAAATATAAAATTTTTATTACTAAGTATATAACATTTTGTTTATTCAACCCGTGTAATACACGGGATTTTAACCTAGTGTTCTTAATAATCAAATAAGTTGTTTTGCGTTTAACAGCCACTACCAACACCAGTGTGCTACCAATGGTGTTGTCATTAGCTTGAGGTACTACTAATAAGATGCCATAGTTTTCAAATTTGTTGTGTTCATTCATACAGTTCAGATCTACCACAAATTCCATGAGTATGTGCCCAATGCAAGGATACTTGCCCAGTCGTGTGCGTCTTCATTGTTGATGATGACGAACCCAACACACACCCATCTCTTGGTGGTTCGAACCACACCGAAAAGTAGTCCGATGATGGACTACAAAAGATTTTCTTGTTTACCAGATGGATATCAAAACTACTAGAAGGGAGGCGTTGGTAAAGATTTTATAACCAAGATTTTTCTCGTAACGACATATATACACTACATTATTTAGAAAAGGAAATCCGACATCATCTATTTTTATTTTTATTTCCAAAAAATGTACAACTGAAGAATGCAACAAGCCATATTCTTTTATCATGTTTTCCTAAATAAGCTCAATGCGTTAACCAAAGATTCCATGAGATGTTGAAGAGATGACATCAACAATATGTTGAAGTGATGAGATCAACAAGCAACGGTAACTGCAATGTCACAAATGAAGCCATAGGTAGACATGTTGAAGTAATGAGATCAACAACCACCGAAGGAACCCCCAACTGGGAAACCCCCTGACCTGGCCACAGACCCCTTTTTTGCTGTTGCTAGGATTCGAACCCAATACCTCCACTATGGGAAGTATTGGGGTTACCATTGCACCAAATGGCCAACGCTTGGCGACAAGATTTGCACTGTTTGTCCCTTGGTTCTCAATGTCATGAGTCTTATATGTGTCCTCTAAACCGTCATTCTATGTGGGCACGTCTTCAAAACAAACATAAATGTTAAATAGATGACGATCTATATAGTTACGTCGAGAAAACGATAACAAAGCATTAGCTACGAATGAAAATTTTGATGAGGAAAAAAAAACAAATTTAAATTGTATTTGTTTGGGTACAATTTCATTTCAAAACAGTATTTTAGATTCTGTTGTTGACAAGGGATTTAAAATACTCAACATATCATCCTATCAAGTGTAAAAAGAAAAAAAAAACAATAATAAAAAAATAAAGAGTAAATTTCACTTTTGCCCATGTGGTTTAGCCTTTTTAACACTTTTAAAAATAGTTAAAAAAACAATTTACAGAAAAGCTAAAAAACGTTTTTATAAAAAAAACTAAAAAATGATTTTAAAAAGGTAAAAAAACGTTTTAAAAAAGTACCAAAAAGAACTTTTTATAAAAAATCCTAAAAAAAGGATTTTATTGGACTAAAAACTTTAAACTAGTTCAGTTATAAAAAATAACTAAAATGTTCCTATACTTAACAGAACAAGTTAACACAGTTAGTGTCATGGACTTGAATATTTATAAAAATACAACCTTAGGGGCTGATATGTTAAAAAAAATTTTTAGACAAAAAGTGTTAAACAGGGCAAACTACATGGGCCGAAAGAGAAATTTACACAAAAATAAAGGGTTGTGCAGAGGACACCACTGGTTTTTTTTCACACCTGACCTAACCGTCACGTATAGGCCTAAACGTGACGGTTGTGACCCAAACGGTCACGTTTCGGCCTAAACGTGACGGTATGTCTCTCGTGAGTCCGGGAATAAAAAGGACACTGATGATACGAGGTTGTGCAGACTGCAAAAACGAACCCTAACGGTCACGTATAGGCCAATACGTGACGGTTGTGTACGAGGTTGTTTTGACAGAAAGTTAATATTGACAGTGTTGTCGGACACCTAACCTAACCGTCACCGTTGGACCTATACGTGACGGTAAGGTTGTAGATTCAGCTTATATTAAGACAACTCTCACCACTCACTCACACACTAAACCCAAAATCAAACACAACTCTCATCACATTAAACCCACAAACCACAACTCTCACCACTCACGTTCATCACACTAAACCCACCATCATACACAAACCTGACACTACCAATTTCACCATAATTAAAAAGAACAGAAAGTATAGACGAAAGAGTGTGTTTAAGTTCTTGGTTGTGGTTATTTGTTGTTGGGACACCCAAGTAATATTTGTTTCACGCCTGACACCGATGTCGAGTTCGGGATATCCTTATCAGAAGTCGAAGCTTCCAGATTTGAATGAGGAGCTAATCTTTGAAGATCTGAACCAGGTTTAACAAGTATTTATTTTATTAAGGGTTCTACTGGGACGGGTAAACTTAGTGGTGTGCAAGTTTTTATTTTACGTCGGGTATCTAACCGGCCATTACATTTTCAGGAGCATTTCGTATTCGGGAGTCTCCCTTGGGGGGGGGGGGATGAAACCAACTCGTTGAATACATACGGTCAAGAGTCGTCGCAGCAGCAACCATTACCTAATTACAGTCAAGATGCGTACATATCACTATTTGGACTGACGGATTACGGTCAAGGGTCGTACCGGCCACAACCAGAGCCAGATTACGGACATGTCTCATACTGGTCACAACCAGAACCTGATTACGTACATCTCTCATGCCAGTCACAACTAGAACCGGATTACATACATTTGCAAGAGATGTCTGTCACCGTAGTAAACATCGTCGTCACGTTTGGCTCTAACGGTCACGTGTATTTCACATTTGCCAGAGATGTTTGTCACCGTAATAAACATCGCCTTCACGTTTGGCTCTAACGGTCACGTGTATTTCCAAACTATCACGTTTGGGACTAAACGTGACCGTTTACCTTCGTCGAGATTCACGTTTGGGCCTCGCGGTCACAGTTATTATTTATTATTATTATTACGTGCCATTTATAGGCTAACGGTCACGTATATCCGCGATTTTTACGTGACAGCTAGTTCTATATGTCACCGTTTCGAGCTCACCTTTTGAAATTTAGCTCACCTTTCGAGCTATCCGTCACTTTTTGATGTGTACGGCTCACTTGTCATTACCGTTTATGTGGACCTACATACACATATTGATCTCAAATCGTCTTGAAATACGTTCGTATACATACATATACTCATACACAACCATATTCTCATCATCGATTATAGCCATAGGTTTAGGAACTGTAGCAACATCAATAGAGGCTGATGAACAGGATCGTGACATCAAGAGAGGCTAATGAACAGAATCTTGACATCAAGAGAGGTCGATGAATATACGTACATACATACATACATATAGTCATATTACATACATAGAGGCATACATACATACATGTATGTATGCATGCCTGTACGTATGTATGTATGCATGTATGTATGTATGTCTGTATGTATGTATGTATGCAAGTATGTATGCTTGTAAGTAAGTAATATGACTATATGTATGTACGTATGGATGTATATATGCATGCATGTATGTATGAATGCATGTATGTATGTATGTATGCATGCCTGAATGTATGTATGTATGTCTGTATGTATGTATGCATGTATGTATGTATGCCTGTAAGTATGTATGCTTGTCTGTATGTATGTATGTATGCTTATATGTATGTATGTATGCCTGTATGTATGTATGCATGTGTGTATGTATGCCTGTATGTATGTAATATGACTATATGTATGTATGTATGTCTGTATGTAATATGACTATATGTATGTATGTACGTATGGATACATGTATGTATGTATGTATGCCTATAAGTATGTAATATGACTATATGTATGTATGTATGTATGCCTGCATGTATGTAATATGACTATATGTATGTATGTACGTATGGATGCATGTATGTATGTATGCCTATAAGTAATATGACTATATGTATGTATGTACGTATGGATGCATGTATGTATGCATGCATGCAAGTATGTATGAATGCATGTATGTATGTATGTATATGTGCATGCCTGTATGTATGTATGTATGCCTATATGTATGTATGTATGCATGTATGTATGTATGTATGCCTGTATGTATGTATGTATGCATGTATGTATGCATGTATGTATGTATGCCTGTATGTATGTAATATGACTATATACATGTATGTATGAATGCATGTATGTATGTAATATGACTATATGTATGTATGTATGCCTGTATGTATGTAATATGACTATATGTATGTATGTATGTATGTATGGATGCATGTATGTATGTATGTATGCCTGTACGTATGTAATATGACTATATGTATGTATGTACGTAGAGATACACAGTTCTACACAATCAAAATATTTAATCAATTTAGAATAAGTGAAGAATTACGAGAATAAAAAAACCTTTGGTACAAGTTGTATCGTTTGGCACTCCGATATGCATCCGACTTTTGGGCAATACTTCATAATGGAGGTTTAATAACAGCGACCTGTATTGTTGCCAGTTCAGGGTAGTCCTGAAGCAAGCCATATGCAACATCTGCAAATAGGATTTACAATACCAAAATAAATTTAGTATATTGGGATATATTAAATTTGGTAAAATGTTTAATGGTAAAGCTCACCCAAAAACCCTGACTACATAATTTCACGGAGAAGGAATGCGCCCATTATACCCCGAAAAGGGTTGAGATATCCTTCTTTTTGGCTGAGCCCAATATGTAGTTTGCATACTTGAAGCAAATAATCAAAAGTGGCCTTGTGAGAATGATAAACAACAATGTGGATAGGCAATTTTTTCTGGCAGTCCATAATGAATAACAAATGCGGTTTTTTCTCGACTAATTTCTTTACGGCTTGGGTGTTGTCAACCACCGCAGTATAGTGCAACACGTTTCACTGTTTATTGTCCACCAAGGATGGGAGTGACTCCGCCTTATCTGCTGCAGGAGATTCTCAAGAAACTTAATATTTTTAGTATTACCAATTGCGACATGAAGTGTTCTTTGTCCATCAATGTTGAGGAAATCGATCAACGCATCTTTGTCGTCGTTGAAACATTATTGAGCTTTCTCCCAGTCTCCCATTTGAATAGCTCGCATAGTGGGACAACTCTTCCTCATCTATTGCCATATATAATAAAAGATTACAACAGAGAAAAGAGAAAGAAATGAATCAAACATGAACAATTAATATAAGAGTAAAGTACACGGAGGGTCCCTGTGGTTTACCCAAATTTTATATTTGATCCCTAGCTTTTCAGTAGTACATGAATGGTCCCTATGGTTTGCACTTTGTTACGCATTTAGTCCCTAACGAACAAATCTAAAAGTTTTAGAAGATCCAAGTTAATTAGAGACTAAATGCGTTATAAAGTTCAAACCATAGGGACCATACATGTACTTTTATCAAAGTTTGGGGACTAAATGAGTTACAAATTGCAAACCCCATGGACCATCCGTATACTTTTGAGAAACTATTGACCAAATCCAAAATTTGACTAAACCACAGGGACCATCCGTGTAGTTTAGCAGCCATACCTTTTCTCTCGGTGAAGGGGCTGCTAGGCGTAGGGAGAGTAGTATACTTTATCTTCAGCTTATTCCAAACGTCATTAGCTGTTTCGAGGTCCCCAACAGTTCCCATCAAATCTTCACTCAGGGAACCAAAAACCCATTCTTTCACTAGCACGTATGACCTTTTCCATTTAGTGTTCCTTTTTAAATAGTTATTCCCTTGGGGTTTCTTTAACTTGCCATCGATAAAACTACGCATATCATGGCTGTCCACAAGGCACAACAACATTTCTTGCCATCCAACATAATTAGACTTTCCGGACAGCTGTATGGACAGAAAACAGGCTGCATTCACGTGAGAAGGGTATGGATATTGTAAGACCCCAACCCGGGCATCCAACAGTTGGTCCTCATAACGAGTCATTCTCAATTAAAATACTCATTTATTATTAATCAAACTACTACGAAAGTCTTTCTAAGAACATTAATTACTATTTAATGTCATTAAGTTTACCTCACGAATGCATGCACACCAATCCGAGTAACACTGCTTCAAGCCAAGATACGTCGACGCCGAAGCTCAACTACAAGATAATCTATCGTACACACAAAGCAGCTACGCTGAGTGAGTTCTAATAGTTTAATTTAATTAAAAGCCAACTCGTCACAAGAGTTGTTTGAACTTTACCCGAGACTAATCCCCTAATGTTAATAGTCACGCAGTCTCATCAACATAGGACGAACCTACTATGCAAATAACTCATACCTTAGTGCACATATTAACTCAACACTTGGTTAACACGACAAATCCCTAGACATTAACTTACCCGGCCTTAACCAAGGCTCTTACAAATCATCTGAAATAACAGTTCTAAACACCACATCACGATTCGGACACAACGGTCAACGTAACTCTACTCACCACATTAAAAATATCTCATGCACAACAAATATAACTCAACGCTTGTATGCAATTTAATGCAAATATATAAGCACATAAACACATACCTCATCACTGCACACTTGTCAGGGTTTCCCTCGTCAGGGCATTCGACACCCTCCGAGCTCATCGACATACATGCTCAAAATTGTCTGTCACCTTTGGTGACCTCTCGAAGGACTTCGTCCTTCACAATCCCGTTTACCGTGTCATAAAAAAACAATGCAAACATAAAACGACACACTCATAACACATAACAACATACTAGCAATTACATGACTCGTTAGCTAAGCATGCACCCCACATCATATCTCAAGAATACACATCCTACTTATACTCAATTATAAACATGTAATACCACCATTACATGTATATGACTCCTTAACTACCTTTGCACCCTGCACATAACACTAGAATAACGTATCATGCGTGCATTCATAAGCGTTTAGCTTATATCCCGACTAACCCCAACTAAATCATAACACCATACCCTACTACCATAGAAGCACACATGCAAATACCATGCCGTATTATATAAGTAAATACCACGTACATGCATACCCCGTGACACCTCCTAGTTATACCCGTACGACCTGTAAATACAATCCCAATTCGCCCCTGTTAGGTCAGTATATGGTCCACGACCATTTACCCACCTTTAACCTACACATCTTAAGGACAACACATAGTCCCTTAGCCCGTATTTATGTAGTCAAATTCATAAACCCATCGGTTTAGACCCAAAAGCTTGATATATATTTAATGTATTACGACACATCTCAAAGGTACGTACGATAGCCCCAAAACATTTAAAATATTTAAAGAAGTGGGGGATTAGAAACTCACCGGTTGCGAAGCTTTACTTCCGTAAGTCGCATACCCGCAAACGCATAGTCCAAAACGAACCTGTCATCAAAATAATCATCCAGATCAACACTTGACCTTTATAACTCTAACCCACTTACTAGTGACCATCAAGCTACAAGCTCGGTCAAATTCCTCCCAAACCGTACAACCAGCGCGCTCGTTCGCGTACAAAAACCCTTAAATTAACGTTACCGAAAAACGTTCCCGAAAGTCATTCCCGACATTTTTCTCATATTCAAAAATGGTCCTCAACAATGAATATAAAGTTCAATGGGGTCATACCTTTGCGTACAAGCCGTTCTAATAGGTTTTGTATGAAACTACTGAGCACCACACGAGAATAAAACTTGTTTTGCTCATAACTCGACCGTACGGGCTCTGTTTTGCGCGATCCACCTATCCACGTATTCGTCTCAACATGCCCGAACTCAGAAAAATATTGGCGTCGGCCGCCGCCGCCACCGCTGCTGCCAGAACACGAATTCGTCTTTTAGCACATTCATTTTTGTGCGTCAACATTCGAGTAGCTTAATGCCGGCGACGGATTATACGCCGGGGCTGACGCGGTTGTTCATAAGCATATGATCATCTATTAATAAATGATAATATTTATTTAACATAATTAAAGCATCTGTTACAAATAGGAATGGAAAACAAAGAGTTCAAACATAACATAAGTTGAATTTAAACTTTATTAAAGCTAGGTCCAAAGTCCTATGTGATCATATAGTATCCTCAAACTGGTGCATCTGAAACATGTGAGTAAATGTCAACTACAAGTAGTTGGTGAGTAACATAGGTTTTGATACCAAACAAATGTTAAGTATAATTTTACAATTCAATATGTTCAAAGCACGTCTAGAGCATAAATGTGAAAACATACAAGGTTCTAAGCGTACAATCAAGCCATTTTATATGTATACACAATCCCCCGAATTGCGTGGGTTCTAAATGTAAACACTAACCCGCCAAGGTTCGTGTTAAGTAATATATCGGATTCCCGTATAAATTATCATAAAAGGTACTACCTTAGGCTTGCCACGCAAGTTAATGATTGTATTAACATGAACACACGTTCTGATCACCAAGCAGTTTAAGACATAAAGCATAAAGACAAAGGCATAAGAACACAAGGTATTGAATTGTGTAAGTAATGTAATTGTAGACATGTTTTACCCCAAAAGTATATAAATGTAAAAAGGGCTATGTAAACTCACTTGTATCCAAGCTTGAATTGATATGTATTGGTAAAGATTGATAGGTCTCGTGATGATTACTCACAATAAACCTACACGTGTAATGGTACTCTAAATTTAATGTAATTCTAAATGGTAATAATGAGAGCTTGGGACTTTAGGGTTTCATGGGGTTTAGATTCGAAGATGGACTTGAATATTTATACACACACACACACACACACACACACACACACATATATATATATATATATATATTTTGTAGAAAAAATAGGAGTTTGAGACTTGTTGAAATATTTTATTTGAAATTGTTTATAAAATCAATTAGAATTAGTCAAAGCTTCTAATTAATTACATAGTATTTTGTTTATAACATTATTCCTAAACATAATAAATAAAATTATGAAATGGGACAAAACTAATGTATTTGTATTTATTCATATCATTATTCTAAAATGGTTTACAAATAAGTCTTGGAGTGTAAAAGGTTTAGTTTATATAAAGAAAAAGTTAATGTCAATAAAATGGTTACTTAATCTACTAATTAATTCATTAAATGAATTGTAAAAGACTAACTAAGCCTTAAATGGAATTTATTGGGCTTTACATAAAATAATTATTTAGATATTTATAAGTTTAAAAGTATTTAAATAATTACTTTCATAATAATTATTTAAAAGCTTAAAAATAATGTTTAAACATATAATTAAAAAATTATGAAATAATATGTAAATAAATAACATAGTTAAATTTGCCAAAACAAATCATTTTCATTATTTAATTATGAATTTAGGATGTTTTATAACATAGTTAAATTTGTGAAAACAAATAAATAAACTTTACTTTATAGCTTATGTTTTTATAAAACTTTCAGAATATATTTCTAGAATTTCACAAAAATTAAATGGGAATTTTTAAACTTGATATACTTTATTAAAATAATAAAAGGATTAAATCAAGAATAAAAATGGTGGCCGGGACTTGAACCCGTGCCACTTCCGGTTCACACACGCTCGCACACAATAATCATCAGAATGGGCATGATGCCTTGCTTCTGAATTGGTTTGTTTAATTTAAAAACGTAGGTTCTCAAGTCATCTTCTTCAATTACACCCATAACCCTAGCCCCTTTAATTCCCTCAATTTTCCAATGACTCGAACCTGAATTCATGGGGCTTTTGATAATGGGATTGAGACGAGTTGAATGACATAATATTTACCTGAAATGGTTGCGTAGGTTGGGAGAACGACTAGACGAAATAGAGGCGGCTTCCTTGGATGATTTGAGTGATTCACGGATGGAGTTAGACGTGATTAGAGGTGTAGGAAGTTTTTAATGAGTTTCGTTAAGATCAAGGTATGCATATTTATACCCAATTTTACTGCATTGAATCAATCGAGTAAATGATTAGGAGTGGGGGGTTTCGGTTACGATTTTAACATCAATATCGTCATAAAATCCAATTAAACGAAGAGAGTGTGTCGTTTGATGGTCCTAAACGTGTTGCCGGTTAAAGATTTGCACGAAAATATCTCACGAACGAGTTTGAGATTAAAGGCCGAAGCCGGTGGTCTGCGGGTTTCAAACCCATGGCTGATTTGGGAAGGAGGAAGATCTCGAATTCGCAGAACATGTCCTCTAAGTTTCTGGATGTTATTATTTTATGTACAAACTTGTTTTTAATTGATATCAAATTTTCTGGAATTACAATTTAAACCCTGGACTTTTATAAAATCTTCAAACCTTATAAATTTGTACAAAATCTAATAAATCATTAGGTTATAATTAAATGTTATAAATGTAAAAAAATGTAACTTACTAAATAGAATTAATTCCATTTAGAAATTATTTTATTGGTAATTAGTTAATATAACTTTTATAACCCTAATTTTATTTAGAAAATTATATATATATGTAGGTAGGCTTTTGAAATAACCCTATATATATATTGGTATTTATTTCCTTGAACTTTAAACCATCAATTTCATAATTCTTTATCCTATTATTTGTTATACATTGAAATGAAATAAATATATGCATGTATGTGTACTTTAAGACGAAATTGATAAATAGGATAACTTTCATTGAAATGAATAGATTAAATCATATAATAATGAAATTACAAGTGTCGAAAAAGTAAAAATATAGGTCGGAATTTCCTGGGGATTACACTTAAAACCGAACCAAATGAACTCCGTTTTAGGAGAATTATATATCCCCGTGTTCGTATTGCAGAACCCTTTCAGACGAACCAGTCGTCGTCGCCGGAAACCGACGCCTCCATCGCCGGAAAACGAAACAGTCGCCCGAATCGCCTATTCCGCGCTTCCATCTTTCTGTTGCTCGAATCCCTATCAAACGGACTCGGAATTGGATAAATAATATATCCACGCGACCGTGTCACCAAACCCTTCCACCTCCTTCCATCGCCGCTGCCGGAAACGCGAACAGTGGCTGTAAATCCTCACCAGATTTCCGTTTTCGCTCGTTTCCTTCATTTACATAACCCGCTCATAACCACCACCTGTCATTCAGCCCGACCGATACCTATTACCATCGAAACAGCCCCTACTCAAAACCTTAGTCATAGTTCAAGCCAAAAAGGATCGTAAACAACAAAAACTAATGTAAACGGGATTACCTTTTGTTGAATGCGGAGTCTTTCGCTCAGAACCGTCGCCAAACCACCCATTATCATCGGCTCCCAATGTTTTCTCCAAAATCTCCTCGCATCTCACGCATCTATCCAACACATTAGCCTCAACCAAGGTTCCACCGTAGGTCGTCTTTCAACAAGTCATACGTCTACCAACGTAGGTATTTCCTGCCCAGTTTCAATATGCACTCCTGAATTTATCTTCCCCTTGCTCCACTTTCCTCGTCGTTGCTCTATTATCATTACTCGATCATCGACCGCGTCTCATTTATCAAGTGTGAACATGCAATCCGTCTTGTCACCAGCCTCAGCCACCCATTGTCTCATTCAGAGTATGTTGTAACATCCCGAAAATAATAAAAGACAATAAATTGAAACGGATTAAACGCGAGACGAATGGAATAAACGAGCTTGGAAGGGCCGGCTATGGGCTCAAGGGAAGTCTCTCCCTATAAATACCCTAGCCCATCTCTCTTTTCTCATTTTACAAGTTTTAGAGAGAAACCGAAGAGAGAAAGTGCACGGATCGGCCCGAGATTCCAGCAAAGTGTTGCTCCCTAGCTCGTAAGAAGAACCTCCGAATCAGAAGCTTGATACAGGTAACGATCTAGTCTAGATCTGTGTTTTTATTCGTTTTGGGGTTTTTCGGGTTTTGGATAAAAAGGTAACGTTTTTACGGATGAACCTTGAAAATGAACATAGATCTAGCATCTAGAAGGAAAAATGAACGTTTTGAACAAAAGGTCGGGATCTTGACGTAATCAGATCTGCGTGTAAAAATTTAGGGTTTTTACGGGAAGAAGGTCCTACGTACTTATCAAGAAGTACGGATGAAGAAGGTCATGCGTACTTATCAAGTACGCATAAAGAAGGTCCTGCGTACTTATCAAGTACGCATGAAGCAGGTCCTGCGTACTTATCAAGTACGGATGAAGCGAAGTCTGCGCACTTATTAAGTACGCAAGAACAAGGCCCTACGCACTTGCTAAGTGCGCAGGCATCATGCTGGTTAGGAAAGTCAGTATGTTTGCCTAATTCAGAATGGTTAAACCGTTAGAGTTGGGATTAGGTCTGATGTGTATTTAACTACTCAATCTAGATCGTACGTGACGTTGTTGGGCCTTTGTTTAGGGCAACCGAGACTAGCTTATCAGGTGAGTTCTAGAAGCCCTTCTTTAAATGTTTTAATTAAATGTTTTTAGGCTGGTGTGCATACATATGGAATGATGTTTTTTAAAATGAGGTTTATGAAATGATGTTTACGATATGGTGTTTACGAAATGATGTTTACGAGATGATGTTTATGAAATGTTTTGCCAAATGAAGTTTACGAAAGGTTTACGAAAGAGATGATGTTTTGTTTAATAAAACGTACGAATGCTTTAACTAAAAAGAGGTAAAGGTTTTATGAAAGTCACGAATGAACGAATCTGCCACGAGTTCCTACGGGAGCTAAGGTATGTATATATGTATTGGCCTCACCCTTACGGGGGGCCTTTGTGGCTGGCTAAGGGTTGTATAATTGGTTGATGATGGGGTGACGAGGGTCACCCATGGGATTACCGGGATCCCGATGGAAGGTACTATTCCTTACAGGGAAATAGTGCCTATGTTATGTTCTGTCTTCCTAGAGGTAACGAACCTTAGGAGACATATGTTTGGTCCACCTAGAGGTAACGAGCCTTAGGAGACCTGGTGACGGATGACTTAGAGGTAACGAGACTTAAGTTCATCCACTGGTATGCGATGTATAGAATTGACGGTTACGAGAAGGCGCAGATTCGGTTCATGTTAACTTACGTTATGATGCTATGTTATGATGTTTTGATGATGTTAAGTTATTTCATGTTTTATGTACGCTTTTGTTAAACAAATGCATGTTATGTTTTTGGCAAAATGTTTATGTTAAGGTTTTATGTAAAGCTAGAACTCACCAGCGTAGCTGACTTTTTAGTATGCACATTCAGGTTAAGGCAGGTTATGATGATGGACGGTGATGCTGGGCGGCTTGATTAGTTACCTGGATGATATGAAGACTGACATCCCGTTATGATTAGCTTATGTTATGTTTATGTATTAGACTATGTTACGCTTCCGCATGTTGAACAATGTCACGATTATGTTTTAATGAAATTTTTCGCTGTGTTATTTTGATATTCAAGTCTAAGAACTGTTTGTGAATGAGTAAATCCAACGAGTGAGGCCTCTTGGGATTGGGGCCATATAAGTTGGTATCAGAGCAATAGTTTGAGAGATTCGGACACTCCCAGTGTCTGAACTTAAACTGTGAGTGGGACCGAAAGCGGATTCCAGTACGGGTAGCTCGAGCCACAGCATCAGGTATGAAGGAAGTATATATTTACACATATAGTATGCCTTAGAAAGGGTTAGGTAAGGACTTGTGTTCTGATGAAATCACAAATGTGGTCAAATAGAAATCGAAAGGTAGTGTAATGGTTAATTGTAGATGGCCAGTGTATATTAACATCTTACGGTGCTTGTTGAATTCTATTTGTTAACTAGCGTGCTGACATTGGATTCCTTGTCATATAGAACGAAATGGCAAGGAGAGGAAACGGAAGGCATGGGGGGGGAATACCAGTGGTCGTAACGGTGGGCGCGCAAGACCCCTGCACGCCAAGAGTATAGTGAAGAAGGAAGTGTTCACCCAGAGCCAGAAGTTAGTATACACGAGACTGAGCCGACTCATGTCGAAGAACAGCAATTCACTTTTGAACCGGTAGTGAGAGCGGCTTTGGGATGCGAGTTCACTGAGTTGATGAAGGTTTCCTTGCCAGGACTTATGACAGAAGCGTTAAAGAAGGCTAATGAGACGGATGGGTCTAACACGACGGTTGGTACCCCAAACACTGAGGCAATCAAGCACCGCTTAACCGTGGTTGTGACTATAAGTCCTTTAAGGCATGTGACCCGCTGGTCCTGACTGGGAAGAAGGGCGCGATGGCTACTTTTGATTGGGTAATCCGTATGGAAGCTGCCATTCGTCTGAGCGAGTGTCGAGCGAATCAAGTTGTAAAATTTGTTGCTAACTCCTTGAGAGAGGAAGCATCCCATTGGTGGGAAGGTGTACGTCAAGCCAAGGGGGACGAGGTTGTGGATGCGATGATGTGGACTGATTTGAAAAGTTTGGTGATCAAGAATTTCTGTCCAAGGAATGAGATCGAAAAGGTAGAAAGGGAATTTCTAGGGATTAAGGCCAGGAGCATGACGCACCGGCAGTACACCACACGGTTCAATGAACTGGCATGTCTGGTGCCACATCTTGTCACGACTGAGGAAAGAAAGATTTCCTGCTACATTCAAGGGCTGCCTGACCAAGTCCGCACCTATGTTAAGGCAAATGCTCCTACTACCTATGATTCGGTAGTAGAACTGAGCGGCGTGGTATTTGATGATCTGGCGCTGAATGTCGTTGCCATTGAAGAGCCTTAGAAGAAGCTGAGTTTTCCCGCCAAGCGATTGGCTGGGAAGTTGTTTGGGGCTCAGGAGAAACAGGCCAGGGTAGGCGAGACGACAGTCTGTGGAAAATATGGGGTAAGACATACGGGTAAATGTCGGCTAGGGACAATTTTGTGCTACAAATGTGGCAAGACTAGGCACTACTCCCGTGAATGCATGCAAGGCATTCAATGCTTTAATTGTGGTGAAAGCGGCCACATGAGCCGGGGATGCACCAAACGAAGATTGGGTGAAGCGGGAAAAGGGAAAAGCCCCAAAAAGAAAGAAGACAGACCCCGAGCGAAGACTCGAACCTATGCGCTGACGCAGGAACATGCCAGGGTGGACCACGATGTGGCGTCAAGTACGTTTATCCTGGATAACAATTTCATATCTGTGTTATTTGATTCGGGTGCCAATAAGAGTTTTATATATGCGACTTTTTGTAAAAGGGTAAAGTGCGCTGTGAGTAAGCTAGAAAGGGTCTTTAGCGTAGAAACCGCCGAGGGAAGAACTGCGAGGGTGACTGATGTAGTTGACAATTCCATGATAAAAATAGAAGGCCATAGATTCCCCGTCAGGTTGTTTGTTATGATTTTGGGTGGGTTCGATGTCGTGTTAGGTATGGATTGGCTAACTGCCAATGAAAAACAAATTATATGCAAACGAAAGATAATCCGACTCAAGGCTCCGGATGGTAGCGAAGTCGAGGTTTTTGGAGATCGTGATGCCCTGATGCCTAACGTCATCTCAATGATCAAGGCAGCATATTACCTAAGGCGCGGATGTGAGGCCTATCTGGTGTACGTAAGTGACAAGTGTAAGGAAGTGAAGCAACTAGACGATGTACCCGTGGTACGCGAGTACCCAGAGGTGTTTCCAGAGGACTTGCCTGGGATACCACCTGACAGAGAAATTGAGTTCCGAATTAACTTAGTACCAGATGCCCAGCCCGTGGCTAAGGCTCCATATCGACTCGCACTAGAGGAGATGAAAGAGCTAATGACAAAACTAGACGAGTTCCTTGAGAAAGGATTTATCCAACCGAGCGTATCACTATTGGGTGCTCCGGTGTTGTTTGCGAAGAAGAAAGATGGTTCAATGAGAATGTGTATTGATTATCGTGAGTTGAACAAACATACGGCGAAGAATAAGTACCCTTTACCAAGGATCGACGACCTGTTCGGTCAATTGTAAGGCGCAAGTTGGTTCTCAAAACTCAACCTTCGGTCCGGGTACCATCAGTTAAAGGTGAGGGAAGAAGACATACCGAAAATTGCATTTCGCATGCGTTATGGACATTTCAAGTTCCTCGTAATGTCTTTTGGATTGACGAACGCCCCCGCAACGTTCATGGATTTGATGAATAGAGTTTGTTGACCAATGCTGGATCGATCGGTAATCGTGTTCATCGATGATATCCTCATCTACTCCAAGAATGAGGGTGATCACGCGTGTCACTTGGAAGAGGTATTGGAAGCTCTGAAGAAGGAAAAGTTGTATGCTAAGTTCTCCAAGTGTGCGTTCTGGCTTAGGGAAGTCCAATTCCTAGGTCACGTCATTAACCCGAACGGCATTATGGTTGACCCAGCAAAGATATTGACGGTAAGGGAATGGAATATTCATAAGACGCCAACTGAAATCCGCAGTTTCTTGGGATTGGCAGGCTACTATCGGAGATTCATCCAGGATTTCTCGAAAATAGCTTCACCGTTGACAAAGTTGACTCAGAAGGAGGTAAAGTACAAATGGGGTTCGACCCAGGATGAGGTGTTTAAGGAATTGAAGGAGAAGCTAAAGCTCTAGTCTTGGCCCTTCCCGAGGGCAATGAAGACTTGGTGGTATACTCTGACGCTTCAGGTCGCGGGAGAGTGATTGCATATGCGTCACGGTAGTTGAAAGTTCACGAAGTCAACTATTCGACTCATGATTTGGAACTTCCTGCTGTCATAATTGCATTGAAAATCTGGAGGCACTACCTCTACGGGGTGAAGTTTATTATTTACTTCGACCACAAAAGTTTGAAGTACCTCTTCGAGCAAAGAGAGCTTAATATGAGGCAAAGACGATGGTTGGAACTCCAGAAAGATTATGACTGTGAAATCATATATCATCCTGGAAAGGCAAACGTGGTGGCTGGTGCTCTAAGCCGAAAGGATGTGCCTACTCCTATTAGATTGAAAGCTTGCCAGTTGGTGGTAACATCAGATTTGATAAGGGAAATCGAAAGAGCTCAAGATGAAGCACTTAAGGAAGAAAACATAGAGAAGGAAAAGATGGTTGGCCAACATGACAAGTTGGAATATAACATCGTTGGTGTTAGGACACGTTTTGGACGGGTATGGATACCTATGGGTGGCGAACTTAGAACCAAAATCTTGGATGAGGCTCATAAGTCTAGATACTCTATCCATCCCAGTACCAATAAAATGTACCAAGATCTGAGGAAGGAATACTGGTGGCCTGGAATGAAACATGAGGTGAAAAAGTATGTAAGCAAGTGCTTGACTTGCTCACAAGTAAAGGGCGAACACCAGAAACCGTACGGAAAGATTCAACCATTTGATATACCGGAATGAAGTGGGAACACATTACCATGGACTTCATAACCAAGCTACCTCGCATAGCTAAAGGTCATGACACCATTTGGGTAATTATGGATCATTTAACGAAGAGTGCTCATTTCCTACCTATTCGCGAGACGTTATCGTCGGAAAGGTTAGCAGAAGTATTTATTAACGAAGTAGTAGCACTGCATGGGATTCCTTTGACGATCATATATGACCAAAACACACGATTCACATCGAGGTTCTGGAAAAGATTTCATGAGGCGATGGGCACGATACTTAATGTTAGCACGGCATACCACCCACAAACGGATGGTCAGTCCGAAAGGACCATTCAGACATTGGAGGATATGCTTCATGCTTGTATTATCGATTTTGGCGGCATTTGGGACAGTCATCTTCCATTAGCCGAATTCTCCTACAACAATAGTCATCACACGATGATATGCATGCCCCCTTACGAAATGTTGTATGGGAGAAGATGAAGGACCCCGGTTTGTTGGGGTGAGATTGGACAGAAGGAATTAGGAAGTCTTGAAGTCGTGAGAGAAACGTCGGAAAGGTTTGATCAAATCAAAGCACGAATGAAGGCCGCACAAGATCGTCAGAAATCCTATGCGGATAAACGACGAAGGCCTATTGAGTTTGATGTTAGGGATAGAGTAATGTTGAAAGTATCACCCTGGAAGGGAATCATACGATTCAGGAAGAGAGGAAAGTTATTGAGTTTGATGTTAGGGATATAGTAATGTTGAAAGTATCACTCTGGAAGGGAATCATACGATTCAGGAAGAGAGGAAAGTTAAGTCCGAGGTTTGTCGGACCATTCTGGATAATGGCACGGGTTGGTGAAGTCACTTATCGGTTAGAGTTGCCTGATGACTTAAGTGGGATTCTTCCTACCTTCCATGTATCACACTTGCGAAAGTGTTTGGCGGATGAATCAGCTCACGTACCACTTACTGACATCGAGGTCGACAATAGCCTTAACTACATCGAAGAACCCGTGGCCATTTTAGATAGAAAGGAGAAGCGTTTGCGTAATAAGATTATTCGATTGGTTAAAGTCCAATGGAAGCACCGAAAGAGATCGGAATCTACTTGGGAAGCGGAGATGGAAATGAGGGAGTCGTACCCTCAACTATTTGACTTATGATAGGTTTCGGGGACGAAACCTATTGTAAGGGGGTAGAATTATAACATCTCGAAAATAATAAACGACAATAAATGGAAACGGGTTAAACACGAGACGAACGGAATAAATGAGCGTGGAATGGGCCGGCTATGGGCTTGCACGCGTGTGGGATCAAGGGAAGTCTCTCCCTATAAATACCCCAGCCCATCTCTCTTCTCTCATTTTACAAGTTCTAGAGAGAGAAACCGAAGAGAGAGAAAGTGGGCGGATTGGCCCGAGATTCCAGCAAAGTGTTGCTCCGTAGCTCGTGAGAAGAACCTCCGAATCAGAAGCTCGATACAGGTAACGATCTGGTCTAGATGTGAGTTTTTGTTCGTTTTGGGGTTTTTCGGGTTTTGGATGAAAATGTAACGTTTTTACGGATGAAACTTGAAAATGAACATAGATCTAGCATCTAGAAGGAAAACGAACGTTTTAAACAAAAAGTCGGGATCTTGACGTGATCAGATCTGCGTGCAAAAAGTTAGGGTTTTTACGGGAAGAAGGTCCTACGTACTTATCAAGTACGCATGAAGAAGGTCTTGCGTACTTATCAAGTACGCATGAAGAAGGTCCTGCGTAATTATCAAGTACGTATGAAGCGAAGTCTGCGCACTTTTTAAGTACGCAAGAACAAGGCCCTGCGCAGTTTCTAAGTGCGCAGGCATCAGGCTAGTTAGTAAAGTCAGTATGTTTGCCTAATTTAGAATGGTTAAACTGTTAGAGTTGGGATTAGGTCTGATGTGTGTTTAACTACCCAATCCAGATCGTACATGACGTTGTTGGGCCTTTGTTTAGGACAACCGAGACTAGCTTATCAGGTGAGTTCTAGAAGCATTTTTTTAAATGTTTTAATTAAATGTTTTTAGGCTGGTGTGCATACATACGGAATTATGTTTTTAAAATGAGGTTTATGAAATGATGTTTACGAAACGATGTTTGTGATATGATGTTTACGTAATGATATTTACGAGATGATGTTTATGAAATGTTTTGCCAAATGAAGTTTACGAAAGGTTTACGAAAGAGATGATGTTTTGTTTAATAAGACGTACGAATGGTTTAACTAAAATGAGGTAAAGGTTTTATGAAAGTCACGAATGAACGAATCTGCCACGAGTTCCTACGGGAGCTAAGGTATGTATGTATGTATTGGCCTCACCCCTACGAGGAGCCTTTGTGGCTGGCTAACGGTTGTACAACTGGTTGATGATGGGGTGACGACGGTCACCCATGGGATTACCGGGATCCCGATGGAAGGTACTATTCCTTGCGAGGAAATAGTGCCTTTGTTATGTTTTGTCTTCCTAGAGGTAACGAACCTTAGGAGATATATGTTTGGTTCACCTAGAGGTAACGAGCCTTAGGGGACCTGGTGACGGATGACTAGAGGTAACGAGTCGTAAGTTCATCCGCTAGTATGCGATGTATGGAATTGACGGTTACGAGAAGGCGCAGATTCGGTTCATGTTGACTTATGTTATGATGCTATGTTACGATGTTTTGATGATGTTAAGTTATTGCATGTTTTACGTACGCTTTTGTTAAACAAATGTATGTTATGTTTTTGGCAAAATGTTTATGTTAAGGTTTTATGTAAAGCTAGAACTCACCAGCGTAGCTGACTTTTTTAGTATGCACATTCAGGTTAAGGCAGGTTATGAAGATGGACGGTGATGTTGGGCTGCTTGATGAATTACCCGGATGATATGAAAACTGGCATCCCGTTATGATTAGCTTATGCTATGTTTATGTATTAGACTATGTTACGCTTCTGCATGTTGAACAATGTCACGGTTACTTTTTAATGAAATTTTCTGTTGCGTTATTTTGATATTCAAGTCTAAGAACTGTTTGTGAATGAGTAAATCCAACGAGTGAGGACTCCCGGGTTTGGGGCCTTACATATGTATTTCTACTTTTCTCATATCTTACCTTGACATAATTCTCTACATGGAACGTTTTCCATGGAGACCCTCCCGTCACCTCCTTTGCCTCGTGTTGGAATCTTCAGTATCATCACCTTTACCTCACCAAAACATTTCGGGTTAAGAGTCCACTCATACGCTTTCATCATCTACTCTCGCAGCTCTGCCCATTGGCTTCGTGCTCTGAATTCCCGAGATATAAGCATAGGCATCTCATAAGATCACTTCATCGATTTTATGGAAAGACGTCAAAATTTCTCGCATTACCTCGATGTATCAACATCAAGAAAATCGTCAAGATAGAAATACTATACTCGTGCACATATACTTTCCATCCTATGCACGACTAAGCGTGTACTACTAGGACATACACTGACACACATAACAACAGAACACACACATTGTTCCACACATGTTCTAGTAACCCCAAACTCTAAACACACATCACATGCACATACACAACTACTAGATCTGAGTAAATCTACATGCATACAATATGACCTTGTCATTTATCGACCCACAAACTCCTGAACCTGCCACACTTCATCACATATGTGGTCGTACTCCACACGGGTCGTACCAGAGGTTCAGAACGACACACTACTCAGTCTAGACACAGTTCATCACTCTACACACTCACACACATAAGATAAAAATATCATAATTACCCACAAGATCTTGTCCTAAACATTCATACATACTAAAGATGTATATTCATGATTTCCCACAGGACCTTGTCCTGAAAATTTACTCAAAGCACAATACACCCCTTATACTTCAAACATCACCTAAACATTAGTACCTAGGTGACACTATCTTATGACCATAGACACAGGCAAATTCAAAACTCATGTACATACAAGTCTACTCACATCATCTAATTAACCATGCTCTAGTTATCACAGCAAAGGTCACATTTAATGCTAACTAACATCACTTAGAACGCAATTACATAATCACACCATACCGCACATATTACACTAATGTAAACACAATCATACGTCGTCACAAACACAATTATCATGAGTTATTTTCAACTCACCATGCGGTAAGACTCATAAAAAATGTCAAAATCACATAATTAATATTTGAATTGAGCATTACCCTCTGCAAATGTTAAATCAGTCATATCGTCCAATCACCCTAAAATCTCTCATGACAACTGTCACACTAACTAATCATCAAGAAATCGAGCATCCCAAACACTGCCTGCAAAATCACTATTAGACCATGTCAGGTGCATCTGTTGTGTCCTTCTGAAACAGAGCTCTCTTGATCGCCGCAAGTGGTCGATCTCTCCACCATGTAGGTCCACATCATGTAGGAAAATCACATACAACTGATACTGCTCTCCTTCTCCATCTCGTCTTTCCAATCATAGCTCCACGTGGTATGTTGCTGACCAAAGCTCCAGTTACACTTGGCGTGAGAAGTGCCAACACCACCCCACCTCACTGTCAGCTTTATCTACGGCAGTCGTCAGCTTGACCTGTCAATCTGCATTCCTCTTAGTAGGAGTTCCATGCTTGCCCGATCTCGTACGCTTTGCCTTAGCCACCAAATCCTACTCAAGATAGAACGCTAGAGTGCTTAATATGGGTACAAATCCAGAATATGAGAGTAATCATAGACTGCCAAATCACGGTGATCAAATGCAATTTGGTGGTCCACATTACTACTCGTACTCTAAACCTTTCCCATCATATCCACACTAGCTTTCTATCTTTCACACACACCGAATGCACATGCATCCCACGTAACTCACTTAACACCACACAAATAAATAGTAAATCATCATATATGTCACAATTGCACACCACATGTAGTTACACACCAATTCAATGAACCATGCTAACGCACCAAGCTATGTCACATAACGCACTTAATTGTACTCTACATTAATTAGCTCACAAAACATGATTTCACCATGTCACACCACACACTTCACATAGTTCTACATACTACTACAACACATAACACGCATCATGCTCCCACACAGAACTATAAATCACTCACTCGCACCAATCGCTTTACCTATCGTAACACTACACAAATGGTAAATAATAATTATTGCTCGACTCGAAAGACGTACCTCTTGGCTCGCGGTTACTCCTGGAGGCATTCGTTTCACCCTCGTCCCATTTTTAGTTTAAGTTAAGGTATTTTATTTTATAAAAACACCGATTTTCTCTTAAACCACTGATCTGAAACCAACTTGTATGAACCCAAACCCAACTCGGGCATCCTATAGTTGGTCCTCATAATGGGCCATTCTCATTTAAAATACTCATTTATTATTAATCAAACTACAGCGGAAGTCTTTCTAAGAACATTGATTAATATTTAATGTCATTAAGTTTACCTCACGAATGCAGGCACACGAATCCCAGTAACGCCGCTCCAAAGCCAAGATACGTCGACGCTAAAGCTCACCTGCAAGACAATCTATCGTACACTCAAAGTCACCTACACTGAGTGAGTTCTAATAGTTTAATTTAGTTAAAAGCCAAGTCGTCACAATAGTTGTTTGAACTTTACCCAAGACTGATCCCGTAATGTTAATAATCACGCAGTCTCATCTACATAGGTTGAACCTACTACGCAAATAACTCATACCTTAGTGCACGTATTAACACAACACTTGGTTAACACGACAAATCCCTAGACATTAACTTATCGACATAGGTCGAACCAAGGCTCTTTCAAATCATCTGACATAACAGTTGTATACACCACATCATGATCCGGACACAACGGTCAACGTAACTCTACTCACCACATTAACATTATCTCATGCACAAAAAATATAACTCAACGCTTGTATGCAATTTAACGCAAATATATAAGCACATAACTCATCACTGCACCCTCGTCAGGGTGTTCGACACACTCCGAGCTCATCGACATACATGCTCAATATTGTCTTTCTCCTTTGGTGACCTCCCGAAGGACTTCGTCATTCACAATCCCGTTTGCTGTGTCATAAAGACAATAATGCAAATATAAAACAACATACTCATAACAGATAACAACATACTAGCAATTACATGACTCATTAGCTAAGCATGCACCCCACATCATTTCTCAAGAATACACATCCTACATAAACTCAATTATAAACATGTAATACCACCACTACACGTATATGACTCCTTAACTACCCTTGCACCCTGCACATAACACTAGAATAACGTATCATGCATGCATTCATAAGCGTTTAGCTTATATCCCGACTAACCCCAACTAACTCATAACACCATACCGTACTACCATAGAAGCACACATGCAAATACCATGCCTCATTATCTAAGTAAATACCACGTACATGCATACCCCGTGACACCTCCTAGTCGTACCCGTACAACCTGTAAATACAATCTCGACTCGCCCCTATTAGGTCACTATACAGTCCACGACCATTTACCCACTTTTAACCTACACATCTTAAGGACAACACATAGTCCCTTAGCCCCGTATTTAAGTAGTTAAATTCATAAACCCATCGGTTTAGACCCCAAAGCTTGATAGCCCCAAAACATTTAAAGCATTTAAAGAAGTGGAGGATTAGAAACTCACCGGTTGCGAAGCTTTCCTTCCGTAAGTCGCATACCCACAAACGCGTAGTCCAACGTGAACCTGTCATCAAAATAATCAACCAGATCAACACTTGACCTTTATAAAACTAACCCACTTAGTTAGGACCAACAAGCTACAAGCTCGGTCTAAATCGTCCCAAACCGTACAACCGACGCGCTCATTCGTGTACCAAAACCTATAAATTAACGTTACCAAAAAACGTTCCCCAATGTCGTTCCCGACATTTTTCTCATATCCCAAAATTGTCCCCAATAATGAATATAAAGTTCAATGGGGTCATACCTTTGCGTACAAGCCGTTCTAAGCGGTTTTGTACGAAACTGCTAGGCAACACGCGAGAAGAAAACTTGTTTTGCTCATAACTCGACCATACGGGCTCCGCTTCGTGCGATCCACCTATCCACACGTTCGTCTCAACATGCCCGACCTCAGAAAAATATTGGTGTCAGCCGCCACCGCCACCGCTGCTGCCAGAACGTGGATTCGTCTTTCAGCACGTTCATTTTTGTGCGTCAACATTCGAGTAACTTAAACCAACCCAAATGAACTCCGCTTTAGGCGAATTATATATCCACGCGTTCGTATTGCCGAACCCTTTCAGATGAACCAGTCTCCGTCGCCGGAAACCGATGCCTACGTCGCCGGAAAACAAAGCAGTCGTCGGAATAGCCTATTCCGCGCGTCCATCTTTGCGTTGCTCGAATCCCTATCAAACGTACTTGAAATTGGACAATGAATATATCCACGCGAGCGTGTCACCAAACCGTTCCACCTCCTTCCATCGCTGCCGCCGTCCCCGGAAACGTGAACAGTGGCCGAAAATCATCGCCGGATTTCCGTTTTCACTCGTTTCCTTCATTTACTTGACCCGCTCATGACCACCACCTGTCATTCAGCCCGAACGATACCTATTACCATCGAAACAGCCCCTGCTCAAAACCTTTGTCATAGTTCAAACCAAAAACGATCGTAAACAACGAAAACTAATGTAAACGGGATTACCTTTGTTGAATATGGAGTCTCTCGCTCAGAACCTTCGCCAAACCACCCGTCGCCGGTCGTCAAACTTCCGACGTCTCTCCTCGCGTCCACGGCTGTCGTCGCGCACACCTAGGCCAAATGGCCTAGGGTTTGCGCTTAGAGTGGTTTTTATACGGCGACTAGTTTTGTTTCGGGCCCTCTAAACTCTTTAGGCACGTTTGCAACTTGAACATTTAAAATAATCGCTAAACAGGTCCCGTAACCATAATACATCAAGCCTCTCGTGAAACCGTTATAGTCCGAGTTGTAAAATAAGGCCCTACTCCTTCACAGACCCGACCCATTTAGATAGATAAGTTTTCGGGATGTTACAGATACAGTTGTGACACAGGTGGACAGTGGGATGGCTTCATGGGTCCGTTGTCGTCTATGATTGCCAGGCAGCAGGCGACTACGGCTCCCTTCCTCCTACGATTCTCGACGTTTCTATTTATTCTCTTCATTTTATGTTTATTTTTATTTCAAAACTTATGGAAGCTGTTTTTACAAGAAAGATGATTGGGTGCTAGGGATCTTTATTAATGGCTTTGCTGCTGTCCTCTAGAGGTGTTGTTATATTGGCACGTGAAAGAGGAAAACGCGTACATTATGAGGAAAGACATATAGCCATTTTTACAAGGAAGTTTACAAAAAAAAATGTAAGTTATGAGAACGGAACGCGTAATATTGATGATTCTGGGGTTTCATACCCATGTGTTCCGTGCCTCCACCAAAGATTTAAATAACCGACTGTAACTTTAGATTTTGCTAACTGTGAACGTTTTCTATCCTTTTGGACATAAAAATTAACTACACCACCCTCTTGAGCTCAAAATCGACTGTTTCATTTCATTTTACCGACCTTATGATTCTGAAACATAAACAAACTACCTTCATGTTATTCTAATCAAACTACTGTGACTTTGAAATTTGAATATCGAAATATCTCTAGTGTAACAAAAATTTCGATTGGAAAAACAATATATGAATCAGCTAAGGCACGAGGGTTATCTAGGCGGATATTTGTGATGATCGATAAGTTAAGGATAATATAAGGGTAATAAAGTCCTATGTTACTCAATCATTTTCATACAACTACTAGTTCATGGTCTTGATGTGTATAATGTCATCAGTTACACTCCCTAGAACCTAACAGTCAATCCAAACTTTCACCTTTCCGGGTTTAGTAGCCTCTACCAGTTAAATTTCGGGACGAAATTCCCATAACATGGAGAAACTGTAACATCTATGATTTTTTCGGTCCTATTTTATTTTATGTACTTCAATAATAACACTACATTTAAACCCTATAATTGTACAAGCACATTATGGCACATGAAATATTATTTTTATTCAAATTTTAAAACTTGCGTTTACATATAAATTTACAAATATATGTATACAAATATCCTTATGTATTTAAGATTTTTTTTTAAAACCCCATAAGAATAATTGTTTAGCAAATATATATTTTGTCATTTAAATAAATCATTTTAAATTTATAATATAGTTAGTTTATAACGAAAAAAAAACTTTAAGTCACTTATTTCTACTAAAGTATTAAAAGTTTTAAAGAATCAATTTTATAAAAATTGGTTTTGAACCCTTTACACATCAAATTTAACCCATTCAAGGGTTTGAACCCATCTAAGTCGTCCTTTGACTTTCTGAAGTCAACCAAGGATGAATTCCCCACAATTAGGCATCGAATTCGACCCCAACCCGACAGATTCGACTTGCCATAAACCCTAGATGGATTATCGACCCTTACTAAGCTCACTTGACACTTAATCCAATCTATAACGCGCTTAATTTCGAAATTTGAAAGGTTTGACTCCCCCGAGTCAAACCAAGCCAAATCAGTCCCAATCACAGCAATTAAACACAATTAGCATCCGTAAATCATGTAATGAATAACTTGCGTGTGAATCCAGACCAAAATTGCGACCTAGTTCATCACTCAATCACAAAACTCATATTAGTGCCTATGACTGTCAGCGGCAAGAACGAAATTGAATCACGCGTTTAGGATGAAACTGATGAAATTAACACATTCCCTCACTATCGCACAACCAGCTCTCGCAACCCGCATTCAACTGCATTTCATCTCTACACCTCGAACGAACGGCAAAAACATCGTTCTTGTTTCCACAAGCCGAGCCCCTTTTCGCAACCATTACAGTTATTAGTTACGTCTTTAGTTTCGTCTCCACGCAAGGATCAAAACCCCTCTATCAATTTTAGAAGATAGAGGGTAGTGAACTAAGTCCCATTTGAATTCAAGGCTGTTCATGCAGGTTCAATTTGGGATTTCCTGAATCAAATCCTTAAACGTATTTAATTTATTAAAACCCTTGCTAAACAGCGAAACCACTCGGTCCATCAGGCTAAGTCACAGCACCAATGAACCGAGTGGCGTGGGTTCGAAACCCACAAACCAATTCTTTTGCACAAGCCTCAAACCCATATCCGACCTCTCTCCATTACCGGAATAAAACTTTTGCAAATTGGTTCTGTATGCGGGTAAGTCCCGTGGTCCAATGGTAAGGCATGTACCCTCACAGAACCTATTCGGGTTCTAACCGGGTGGCGTCCATTCTTTTTATAGTCAGAGTTTTTAAACAGTAATTTATTTATAAAAATGATTTTATAAAACCTAATACCTTTTGAGGCTAAGTTATGCACATATAATCAGATTTTCAATTTAAAAACTATCATCATTACAAATTAAAGGATTTTAATAAAAATAATTTAAGAAATGGATTTTTCTTGAAATTTATTAGTTTCACTTAAAGTTTATATATTATCCTTTTTATAAAAAGTTTGTGTCATCACTTTTATATAAAAAAAAGGGACACGTTTATAAATCAATTTGACAAATCAAATTTCTATTTAGTATAAATATAAAAGTTTAAACCCTATTTAAACAAATATAGAGTTACTAATTATATGTTACAAATTTAAAAATATTTATCTTTTACATTAACATTTCATGTAGGGTTTAAATTGGAATATATGTACTAATATAGCTACGCTATACTTTTGACACATTGTAATAATAAATAAACTAAACTTATAAATATGACATCGTATTACAATTAAAGAACTACTATTTTAAATAAACTAATAAGAGAAATTTACTTATTTAAATTATTTAAATTCAAACCCTAACATCAAATATCATTTTCATATATACTTTGAACTTACAAGTTTATATCAAACTTTTGCCAATTTATATCCTTTTCATGAAATGACACAACCCTTGTGCAAACCCACACATATCCGGACTCAATGAATATTAGACCTTGTCATATACTTGGTGCATGTTATTAATACGCTTTCACTCTAGGTTAAGTTTGTGAATTGCAAACCCACTTGTGCTACTTGTTGCTCGTGTTATCTACACAACTATTAAAGGTGAGTTTTACATAGCCCCTTTTTACTATTTTATATTTTTGGGGTTGAACATGAACACAACATTACAATGATTTACACAAACTACACAATACAAATCCACTTTACAATTTGTGTGCAATTTGAGCTTTATGTTTGAGTGCTAGGTGTGTTAACTACTTGTGTGCAATTACATGTACAATCATTAACTAATCAAGCCGATGGTTAACAATGATAGATCTATTGAGTCTGACAAACCCACCCAGGTAGGGTGATTGTTACCGAAAACACACTTTGTTTTGCATGCCAGTTACAAAGGTTTGATTGTACTACTTGGTTACACAATAGTGACTCCCCATAATTGCCTTATTAATCATGATTTGTATGGATTTGTTTACACACAACACTTTGATACTACTTAGAGTCAAAACCTATGTATGCTCACCAACTTTTTAGTTGACATCGTTTTCATCATATTTCAGGTACAAATGTTTGAGTTGAACAACCTTGCTACACTTAGGATATGGACCTAGATATTTAAAATGAAACTTGTTACGTATTCCTCATTTTCATGTACATGTTGGATTTTATTGAAATGAAATGTGATGTTTAAATGTATTACAATCTAGTTAACCATGTGCTCATGAACAGTCCACATGTCCCTCCCCGACGTATTCCGCCGTCGGTTGGGGTGTGGCATCAACTACTGCGAGTAGCTGAAGCATAACTTGTTGAATGTCTCTCAAATGTGCAACAAGGAGTACTCGTTATGTTTGACAAGTCTGAATGCTTGATTCTCAAGCCTGGTGTTGAGGTTCCTGCTGAGTGGATTCACCAAGAACAAATGACACCTATCAGAAACGATGGGGCTTTGAAATGTAATGTTCAAACAAGATGCAATATGGTTCGATTACCTGAAAAACGGAGATAAACTTCGGGTTTGGGTGCGATTTTGAGTTGTGAACGATTTAGATGCTTAAAGGGTTTGATTTGGACGCGTTTTCAGTTGTTAATTGATGGGATTTGTGGGTTTTCAGGGCTGGATTCATGGGTTTTGAAAACCACGACTATTGCTAACAAAATTGGGTCAAAGAAATTGATTTCTCAATTAATTTGATTGATTTCAAGCCCCATAATATCGCAAATGAGCAGAGAACTAACAAGGGTTCATGTGAAGGTTCAATGTAAATAGAGGGGGTTTAGTTGAGGTTCAAAACTAATTTAAATAATACTTTACTATTTTAGAAATAGTTTTAAAAATTTATAAAATCTTAAACATTATATATTTTATTCTAGTTACTTTATAAAAAAAAACTCCATTTTTATAGAACTAAAAGTTGTAGAATCGAGTTGTTTAATAAAACCAAATAATTTGTAGGTCCTGGGAGACTCGTCGCATAGCGGAAATAACACGGACCTGTTCTGTAATTTGTGTGGGATAAAAAAAACGAGACAGAGAGAAACACGAACATAAAGAAGAGAATCAACACAAAAACGATATGTAATCCATAACAATGAAGTCATCTCACATTACATACCGAAGAAGTACCCATCTCTCGTCTACGCTCACGGTCCAGGGGCGGGAGAGCTCATCCCGCCTGGACACCTCTTGACCTAGTTCCCAGAAGTTCCACCTACAAATGAAGACAAGTCTTCTATTTATAGGGGCAGTAACACTACCTGCGTACTTGTCTAAGTACGCAGGGTTTGTTCCTGCGTACTTGACAAGTACGCAAGGCTGCGTACTTACTAAGTACGAAGGATCAAACTGGTGTGCATGCTATGTACTCAGGAACACCTTCTTGCGTACTAGCCACGTACACTGATACATAGAATTTTATCTATAGTTACAAAAACATGCTTCTACAAACTCCCTCTTAACTATAACATCAAATTCTATCCAGCACTAACACTGATAATCATCAGTTACAAAGAATGTCCTAACAGACTCCTTCTAAACTAATGACATCACGTGTCTTCTGGCGAGACTTGATCTTCTAGTATTCCACTTGAGATCTTCAAATCTTCAAACTTCATTCTTCAGTTGCCGAGTGATGACAAACCCGACTCCCTCTTAACTGTAGCTTTCATTGTAGACCAAACCAAGTGTTTTAATAGGAACCAACTAACGCAACACAACTCATTGTAGTTCATCCTCTCAGCAGTAGCTTCCTCCAACTTGACTTAGGAATCCGAGTCTGACCGCGTCTTCCTCACAAGGTAACATCAGTAGACTAAAACATCTCCAAATCAATTGGCAGATGATAGAGAGTTTGAATTTCAAATAACCTTCATCAAACTAATCAGCTCCCATAGGAATTCCAGTAAGATAAACTTTAGTCTTCACACCATATGTGTCCAACTTTATCATGTATCTTCACGAGTCAACCAAATTCCTGAAGATGTTCATTTCGAATTTCCCCTTTCAATGTAAGCTTCTCCTGACTAGACCAGAAACAAGGGAACGTTTCTTATCCCATCGGCAAATGATAAAAGGTTCCATCTTCAACTAATAATCTAACGAATATCCAACTTTATCTAGAAAACACATGATAGAATAAAACACAAAAAATATAGATTACACGAGAAATCATAGTTGAGATTCATGTTACATTAAAGAGGTATATATATATATAAGAAGTACCAACGGCTTTTCCACCACCTCTTTAATGTCTCATGAATACTAGATTTTATCCCCCTTATTTCTCTGTAAACTATAACCAACTTCATCACCGCTTCACTCAAATCTTCAAAATCACAACTAGTCAAATCTAGGATTTTATTCTTTTATTACTTACAAAGATCCGAAACAGCAAATCCTTGGGTTCAAGTTGTTCGAGTATTCATCCCCTATTAAAGAAGTATCCCGGATACTCGTAGCCTACATATTCAGGTTTGAATACCTAAACAAGATGATTCGTTTTTCGAAAGACCCAAAGCAGCCACATCTTCACAAATAGAACGAGACCTTTAGCCGATGACGACCCAATTGCTCCCATTAGTTCAACATTCATACCCTATTAAATAAGTATCCCGATGGACACTTAAACAATGTATGGCAAGTGGTATCATCCAACAAAAAACTCGTTCGTGTTTCGACAAGCCACATCGTATACAAATTCTGGTCCGGAAAAACAAAAATTACTATCTTCTCAAATATTTGGCCTGAAACACGCGTACAAACGATCACTAAAAAAAGTTATTATTATTATTATTATTTTTTGAATCCCATATGCTAGTTCATGCGTACTTAGTAAATACGCACATAACGGATGTTCATGCGTATTTAGTAAATACGTAAAGCCAAGTGCTCATGCGTATTTGATAAGTTCGTAAAGCCAACCCATGCGTACATGCTAAGTACGCAGAGTCAAATACTCATGCGTACTTAACAAGTACGCAGGACAACTTCTCGTGCGTACTTAGTAAGTACGCCGGGCAAAACCTATGCGTACTTAGTAAGTACGCAGAAAAGCTGAATTTGTGTACTTATCAAAAAGTAACAGCGTTCTTAACGGATCTTGAGGAGAATGCTCGAAAATTGATGGATCTGAGAAATTGATGCTTCCAAAAGCTTAGAAATCATCATCTAACAAACCCTCAGTCTTCCAAAAACCAAATGAAGCGATAACAAAGACGAATCTAAGGATTTTTGACAGAAAAAGTAGCGAACTTTCATAACTCAGATCTGCTCCAAAAACCCTAAAACACGAATCTGGAACACAAATCAACGAACACCGAGGCTCTGATACCACTTGTTGGTCCCGGGAGCCTCATCGCGCAGCGGAAATAACACGGACCTGTTCTGTGATTTGTGTGGGAACAAAGAAGAATGAGACAGAGAGAAACACAAACATAAAGAAGAGAATCAACACAAAAACGACACGTAATCCATAATAACGAAGTCATCTCACATTACATACCGAAGAAGCGCACATCTCTCGTCTACGCTCACAGTCCAGGGGCGGGAGAGCTCATCCCACCCGGACACCTCTTGACCTAGTTCCTAGAAGTTCCACCTACAAATGAAGACAAGTCTTTTATTTATACGGGAAGGAACACTACCTGCGTACTTGTCTAAGTACACAGGGTTTGGTCATGCATACTTGACAAGTACGCAAGGCAAAAGCCTTGCGTACTTACTAAGTATGCAAGGCAAAAGCCTTGCGTACTTACTAAGTACGCAGGACCAAACTGGTGTGCAGGCTAAGTACTCAGGAACACCCTCCTGCGTACTAGCCACGTACACCGATATATAGAATTTTATCTATAGTTACAAAAACATGCTTCTACAAACTTCTCTATGAAAGATCTAACGGCTCTAAGTGACAAATAATGCATCTACACAGACGAGTGGACGAATCATCAAGCTTCAAGATACAACAAGTTAGTCAACTTTTGTCTTGACTACAAGCTACAGATGGGAAGCTAGAGCTGGTGGAGGTTGAAGATGGAAGACAATCCATATTTGTTGTCAAGGGAGAGTTTGTTGGAGCACGTTTGTGTGACAGACTTTGCATGTTGTCTATGCTTTTGTATCTTTACTTTCTGTATTTGTACTTGTGTTTTATTATATGTATGTATTGGTTTATCGAGTTGTAAACATGTATGTAGGTACTTATCGTTGTGTTTGTCTTGTAAAGTGTTGTGCGCACTTCGTAAGTGCGCAGGTTGTTTAACCTGCGTACTTAACAAGTACGCAAGAACAAATGTCTGCGTACTTGTTAAGTACGCAGGAACTAAGCCCTGCGCACTTGTTAAGTACGTAGGCAACATGTTTAGTATAAATAGCTGGTTACAACAGTCAGTATGTACGCATTCATTCATACTCTGTAACTGGCTGTCATTATCAATAGACGAACTTTGAAGTATCTCGTGCTTGTTGTCGGTTTAATTTGTGTTGTTTGATACTCCAACTAGTCACAGGTATTCCGCACCCTGTTGGACTAGACACACACTCGCACGTAACGATCCGAGACACCCGGGGACCTACATGATTTCTGGCCACCACACGCAGATGCATGTGTAAGTTCCAACACAGCTGGGATTTCTGATTTTGGAATGCAATGCCTGATGAGTTGGTCCGCTCCCACCTTGAACAAATCTGGTTCATCCCAGGTGTACTAGTTGACCTTTGTCGAGATTTTGTTTATCTTCTTCTTGGTCCAGCCTTCATGAATAGTACATGTAATTAACTAGTTAGGGAACTGCTCATTTATATCAGGAGTGACATCTTCCTCTTCCCTTTGGATTCATGACAGATGGTCAGCCACAAAATTCTCACAACCCTTCTTGTCCCAGATTTCCAGATCGAATTCCTACAACAAAAGGACCCACCTAATCAAGTTAGGCTTTGCATCCTTCTTTGCCATCAAATATCGGACAGCTGCCTGATCAGAATAAACAATCACTTTGCTACCCCAAATATAATACCTAAATTTGTCTAGTGCATAGACAACTTGTTGAAGCACTTTTGTGTGACAAACACTCTAGATATTGTCTTAGCTTTTGTACTTTTCTTGTATGTATTAGTCTATGTATGTTAGTATCTGTATGTATTAGTTATCGAGTTGTAATTACTAATGTATGTACTAGTCATCTGTTTTCTCTAAGTGTTTTGCGCACTTAGCATGTGCGCAGGAATTACTTCCAACGTACTTAGCAAGTACGCAAGAATAATGTGCGTACTTTTTAAGTACGCAAGAACAATTTTCCCTGTGCACTTGTTAAGTGCGCAGAGATCAGGTCTAGGATAAATAGGTTGTGCTGACAGAAGTTATGTACGCACTCATTTGTGACATCTCTGTAGCCTACATGTTTTATAATAGACGAAGTTTGAAAGTGTTTTCGCTATCAGTTTACTTTGTGTTACATGATTCTCATCCTAGTCACGGGTATTCCGCACCCGGTTCGACTAGTCACATGCCCACACGTAACGATCCGATACACCCGGGGACCTACAAGTGGTATCAAAGCTTTGATCTTGATTTCGAGTGTTGTGAGTGTGTAAGGAGCATCTTCTACACAACCTACAGAGTTTTACAAGCAAAAGAGAGTGTCTTTTGGTGATTTTGTGATAAAATAGGGGTAGCTCTTGAGCACTATTTTAGAGGCAAAAATCACTTAAAAAACCGACCTTTTGTTGTTTGTTTGAGTGTTTTGAGCATCAAAGGCTGGTTAAAAACAAGTTTCTAACCCTTTGGTTTGATTTAGTTGGTCATATCTTCATTTTTTGAAGATTCTGGTGAGTTTCCAGTGACCGGAATAAGTTGGTGAGAGTTGGTGAAAAAGTGATATGCGTACTTACCATATTTGGCAAACAAGTACAGTCTTGCTGCGTCCTTACCAAGTACGCAAGACCATATTTGCTGGGTACTTAAGCTGCGTACTTGTCTTTTACTCATGCGTACTTGCTAAGTACGCAAGAGTAAATCCTAAGTGCGCAAGACTAATTCCTTAAGTGCACAAGGCCAGTTACAAGTGCGCAAGTTCCTTTGACTTTTCTGAAATTTGACTAAGTGTTTCACCATGGAAAATATTCAGAACCTCGGTAACCTTCTGAATTATGACAACGATATTGGAACCCCACATAAACCACCAAAGCTGCTTAATGTAAATGATTACTCAAACTGGAAAGCACGCTTTGAGCATTATATCTCATACACCGATTCTTCACTTTGGATACCCATTCTAGAGGGTTATAAGCATCCCACATATACATATCTTGATGAGGAAGTTCCCAAGCCTATCTCCAAACTTGATGAAGAATAAAATAAAGTTTATGACAGAGAGAATAAGGCACACAGATCTATTACTATGGCCTTGACCAGTGAGTTATTTCACAGCTTTAGAGGATACGATAACTCCAAGGATCTCTCGAAGGCTTTGCAGAAAAGATTCAAGGGAAACAACGACATCAAGAAGAGTAAGAGGGATCTTCTTAGGAAGCAGTATGAGTGCTTCATATATCTGGAGAATGAATCCATAGATGAGCTAATCTCTAGATTCTATCATCTATAAACTGAGCTGAAAGCTTTTGACCTCATCTATCCGAATGAGGAGTTAGTTGAGAAGTTTCTGGATGCCCTACCACCAAAATTTGAGATGTACACTACCTTGATGAGAGAGAACTCAAAGTTTTATGAGATGACAATTGATGAAGCAATCGAAAAGGTTCAAGCACATGATATGAACCTAAAAAGAAAGGAGAGCTCAGGGAGACCTCAAATACAAGACCCTCCTATGTATTATGGGACGTCTTCCACATCCAAGTCATCGGGTTTTGGAATTACACTTTTCTTAGGGAACTCTCACGAGGAGGATAATTCAAAAGTTTGTGGTGGTCATGCTTGCTATACAGCATCTGGATCTGGTTCTAGATCTCATCACCAGAATTCCTCAAGAAATACTTCTCCCACATCTTCAGCTAACCAATCTGCAATAGCCAATATAGCTGAAGATCATGTGGCTTTGTTTTCATCTTGTATGCTTGCCTATGAAAACTTCATTGGTGGAAAGCTAATGGATCCTGAAACCATAGAAGAAGACTTTAATCAGGTGGAGCCGGATGATATGGAGGACATGGATATTCAGTGGAATATGGCCATGATCTTTAGAAGAGCCAAGCATTTCCTGAACAGAAGAGGAAGAAAGTTCATTGGTGGGAATTCAAATGCCAAGGTTGGTTTTGATAAATCCAAAGGCAAGTGCTATAAGTGTCTGAATTTTGGACACTTTGCTCTTGAATGTCAAAAGGACAAAGCACCGGCCTCGGGTTTCACCAGACCTAGCCAAGGAAACTGTCAAGGGTACAACAACTCCAACAACCGCAATCAAAGTCAAGGTGGTACGTCAAACGATTTGGTAGCTCAACAGAATGATAGCTTTGATTGGGGTGTTTATCTGGAGGATGCCGTTATTGCTCAAACATAGGTTGGTCTCATGACTGAGATTATGGAGATGATGGAAACAGAGGAACGGGAAGCTTATGTGGCTAACCAAGAATAGTCTACAACTGCAGTTGCCCTCATGGCTATTAGAGAGGCATCATGCTCATCAAATAAGGTAGATTCTAACTCTTTTGCTGTCATTTCTTGTTCAAAATGTCTGAGCTTAAAGGATGAAAATTCTAAGCTTCAACACAAAGTAGAACCCGTTCGTATTGCAGCTTTAAGTTACAAAGAAAACGAAAAATGATACAAAGATTCAATTGAAACTTTGAAAAAAGAAAAACGTGATTATTCATTTAAAATTAGTGATCAATGTTGGAACCTAGTAGTCCATAGAAATCAATTAGATTTAGATTTGTATAACTTTAGAGTTTTCGGTCGAAAACACTTTTCGATCAAAAGATTTCGATCGAAACTCCTTTGTATAAATAGTTTTTTCTTTTGTATTTCAAGGAACGATTCTCATTTGTATTGTGATTTGCAAATTTATCAAAGATAATTTCTGCGTGTTTTTCTGTTAATTCTTGATTACATTGCTGGATTAATGAAGATAATCATCATGATTATATGCATCTTGTGTGATTGATTGTATCTTTATTGTTCATCTTTGATTTGATCATTTCGGTGTAACTTGGATTTCTAGATTAATTTCGCCAATTCAGAGAGTGATCGAAGACATTATTCTTGAATATCAGCAGATCGAAGGGATTCACAAGTGGTATCAGAGTTGTTGGTTAAGAGCTCTTGGTATTCAATAAGAATTTTAGTCAAAATTGATCGAATTGAAGTAATTTGGGTGCCATTGTTGCTGATTTGAAGCTAATATTGATGGAGATGAAGTTTGCATCGAGTTTGGAGACTTGATTTTGTACTCGGAACATCACATAAAGTTTTTGGTCAATTCAATTGTTCTTTTGTTGAATTGTCCGAAAAGTTGGTTTGAAGTAGCCGAAAAATGTGTTTGAAGAAGCCGAAAGGGATAAATTTCATACTTTTCGACCGAAAAAGCATTGTCCGAAATTTCATCTGTTTGAAATATTCAGACTTCTTGACTGAAAAAAAATTGTCCGAGATTTCAATTATTCAAAATATTCAGACTTCTCGACCGAAAAGTTATTGTTCGAAATTTCAACAGTTTGAAATATTCAGACTTTTCGACCGAAAAGTATTGTCCTAAGTTTTTGACCGAAAAGTTCTAAGTTGGAAGTTTCTCTGATTTCGACCAAGCTTCATACTACAAGTACCGAATGACTAGAAAGATATACGATACTGAGAGGGTTATTGGGAAATCACCACCGATGCTGAAATCAATATCAGAATTTTCAAATTGGAAAATAATGATGAAGGCGTATTTCATGTTTATTGAACACACACTTTGGGAATCAATTGTGAAGGGTCCTCATATTCCCAAGACTGCAAATGCTGATGGGTTAGTCCCGATTGCTGATCCAGAGGAAGATAAGAAGTTAATCGAGAGGGATAACAAAGCATTGGGTTCTATTATTCTAGCACTTCCGACAGAGTTGTATTTGAAATTTTGAGCAACATGAAACTGCTCAGGGTTTACGGAACGCTTTGTGCTTAAGATTTGAAGGAAATGCAGCTCTTCCGGAAAGTAGAACCGATCTTCTACTGAAGTAATATAACATGTTTAGTTATAAAAAGAATGAGAGTTTCAGTGAGCAGGTGACCAGGTTTATAACCATGATCAACAGATTGGGAAAAATGGGAGTGAAATTTGAAGAATATGATCTAGGGAAGAAGCTTTTAGACTCATTGCCAGATTGCTAATCAAGAACACAACTCCAGATCTGAAGAGTAAAACCCTTGATGATATTATCTTTCTGCTCGAGTCTTATGAATTAGATGCAAAGAAGAGAAATCTGAACAACCAGGATAAACAAAATAACTCAGGTTCAACAAATGCATCACTATTCTCTGGAAGTAGTGAAGGAAGTAGTGGAACAAAATCTGAGAAAAGCAAAGGTTGTTGTGAACACTCTTCTGGTGAAAAAGTCAAGTCATCTGGATAAATCCCTGAAGATCAGATTGCTCTGTTCGGAGCTTTCATGAGCAGTTATGACGCATTGGTGACAGGAAAGTTACAACCTGCCGTGCATGATGTAGAGGATCTTGTTCAGATCTATCCTGATGACTTGGAATATATGGACTTGCAATGGCAGATGGCCATGATAGCTGTAAGGGCTAAAAAGTATTTGCAGAAGGTTGGGAAGGATAAGTTGCAGTTTGGGAAAAATGTTGGTTTTGACAAAGCTAAACTCATGTGCTACGTTTGTCAACAACTTGGTCACTTCGCTCGTGAGTGTACCAAGGACAAGAAAAAGAAGGTTGAGGGAAGCGGAGTTAAGCTAGTGGAAATGATTGATGAGAATGACAAGTCAAAGAAGGCTCCAACTGCACTCATGTCCAAACAACTCAGCAACTGTGAATAGGAAGATGAGATTGAGGATGCTGAGGATGAACTAGATGAAGCCTTGATGGCTGAAATTGAAGATTCAAAGAAACCAGCTGAAATTGCCAGTGATTGTGCACTCAAAACAGATTCTAAAGGAAAGGGCAAAGTTGTTGATTCTGATGAAGCTTCATATGAGAGTGAGGTAAATTCTGATAATGAATTTGACATATTTTCCTCATTGTGTGTAGAACGAATGCAAAATTATCATGCAGCAAAGACGTTTCTACTTGCTAAAAATGATAAACTAAAAAGAGTAAACAAAGAATTGAAACAAAATTAAGTAAATTTTACAAGAAAAATTAAAGCATTATTGAAAGACAATGTAACATTTAAAGAATATTTAGATAAAAAGAACGTTTTAATCAAAGATCTTTCAGAAAAACTTATCAAATCTGAAACTGACTTAATAAAAGAAAGGGTAATTGTTGCAAAGTGGAAGATGCAACAAAATGTCTTTGATGAATGTGTGAGTAAACAGAGAACTTTTTACATCAAAGACGGGTTGGGTTACAACAAAGTTCCACATCGTGAAAATTTTGTACCATTTCCTGAACCGCATGAATCAAATGAGCTGATGAATGCGAGTAACTCTAACTTTCATGATATATATATTAGTGCAGATATAAACTCATGGTGTGTGGATGATGATAATGAACTTGATGGAGTGAAAAGTATTTCAGCTTTTAATAAACAGTGCACTAGGGAGTTTATTAGGGACTGCAAACAGTACCTAGATGTTGATTGTAATCTAGATAAATTTGTTTTAGTTTCTAGTGGTAAAGTTGATGTAAACAATATTCATGTTTCTGATTCTAATTCTGATGTTTCTTATGTTTCGGCATGCTCTACTAATGGTTGTGATGATTTTGATTGCGTGTCTTAAGTGTCATCAACATCCACTTTCTTTGATAAAGTGGTGCATACAGCTAGAGATTATGTCTCACTTCATAAAATCTCACGTCTAGTTGGTGATGTGGTCTTAGATGGGTTTGGAAATCCTTTGATTAAAGAATATGATTTGTCAAGTGCGAGACCAAAGAAAAATGATGCCATAGCACCATAGAATCATATTCTTACCAGTGAGACAGAAAGCAATAAAGGTGTAAAAATTAAAGTGAGTGTACCAACAATTGTCCAAAGAAAGTCTTGGTGTGTTAAAGGCAAATCAATTGATGTCAAAGACAAGTTCATTGATGGCAAAGGTAAGCCTATTCAAATCAAAGGAAAATTAAGAAAGAAAGGTTGTGGCTTAAAGAGTGAAGTAGGCGAGTGTTCAAAGTCAAAGTCAAAGCCTAAGAGCTACAATTGCTTGTGTGTGGTCAAGTTGGTCATTTTGCGAGAAATTGCAAACAAAATTCTAGTGAGTCGAAGTTCACAAAAAACAAAGAGAAAGTTAAGAGCAAAGTTACTCAGCATTTCAAGAGAACGTCTGGGAACGACAGTGTGTCAGAGTCCGGAGTGACACAACGATACAGTCGTGATTACTTGTTTTCTAGAAATTGTTATGCTTTATATTCAAATGTTTGTCATGATTATGTGCTACCAAGTTTTGAGGATACACGTGTCCCAAAAGGTTCACAATATGTCAAGTTATTTAACCAACCAATCTATTTTGCTAAAGAAAAAATGGCTAAGAAATATGCGAAAAATGTTGGTTATGTTTGGAAAGTTAAAAATTAAAAGTCTTGACATATGATTGGAACAAAGAACAATATATAATTGAAAGAACAAGTTGTTGTGACTAAGACTGTAAAAGGTCAAAGTCAGCCCGAGTCAAAGATGATCTGGGTACCTGTTTCTCATTAAATTTGTCTTGAATGTGCAGAGTTTAACCTGGAGGACTATTAATAATGCTTGGCATGTTGATAGCGGTTGCTCAAGGCATATGACTGGATAAAGAGAAATTATGGAAAACTTTCGAGCCTTTGATGGTGGTTTTGTTGCGTTTGCTGGAGATAAAAAGGGAGGAAAAAACTAGTCAAGGAACAGTTTTGAATGATCTCATAACATTAGAGAAAGTAAACTTTGTGTCTCAATTGGAATTCAATTTACTAAGTGTTTCTCAAGTTTGTGATAAAGACATACCAGTCCATTTTACTGCAAAGGAATGCCTGTTCTTAAAGCATGGACTGGTTATTCCAGAAGAAATGATTCTGATGCGTGCTCCAAGGAAGTTCAACACATATGTAGCTGACATAAATGATCATACTACACCAGTAAATGTCTCATGCTTATTATCAAAAGCGACTGGTTCAAAATCTTATTTGTGGCATCGAAGAATGGGTCATGTGAATTTAAAGAACATGAATAACTTAGTGCATAAAGATTTGGTGCGAGGATTGCCAAAGAAAGAGTTCATAATTTAAGAAAATTGCATGTGTGTACAAAGGGAAAACAGCACAAGAAGTCCCATCCAAGAAAAACCATAAGAACTTTTACTAGACCTTTATTTCTCATACATATGGATTTGTTCGGTCCAGTTCGAGTTAAAAGCATTGCGAAAAGTCATATTGTCTTGTTATCACAGATGACTTTTCAAGATTTTCATGGGTGTTTTTCCTTGCAACAAAGGATGAGACACCTGAAACAATTATTGATTTTATAAAAAGAATAGAAAACATCTGTGATAGCAAAGTTTCAATCATTCGCAGTGACAATGGAACATAATTTAAAAATAAACTGATAAATTCGTGTTGTGCAGAAAAAAGAATAACCATCAGTATAGTGTTGCAAGAACACCATAACAGAATGGAGTGGCTGAAAGAAAGAACAGAACTTTAATAGAAGATGCTCGAACAATGCTTGTTGATTCCAAGTTGCGTATTATTTTCTCGGCTGAAGTAGGAAACACGGCTTGTTATGTTCTAAACAGAGTTCTCATGGTGAAGCAACTTACAAAGACTTCCTATGAACTATTCTATAAACCAAAGCCGAACATCAGCATTTGGTTGTTCTTGTACACTGTTAAATACATAAGATTCATTGCCAAAATTCACAGCTGTTGGTGATGAATGCTATTTCTTGGGTTATTCTTCATATCAGAAAGCTTATAGAGTGTACAACAAGAGAACCAAAATTGTTCTAGAATCTTTTTATGTGGAGTGGCAAGAACTAAATTCTCCTCCAGATCAAAATGGACCTGACTGGTTCTTTGATGCTGAAGTAATCTTCAAGACCTTTGATCAACAACTTCAAATGGATTCTAATGAAGCAAGTACTTCGAGTACTGTAACTGAGTTTTCTACAAGCAGTGATCTATCTGTTGAAAGGTTTTTGGTTGGACCGCAAAATGTGATGATTTAAAATTAGATGTCTGAAAATGCTACTACATCAACTCAAACACAATAAGATATTGTTGATAACTCTGTCACTAATGTTGATTCTGAAGTACAAGAAGTTCCAAGTACCGATGATGAACCAGCAATTAATGAAGTTCAGTTGGATCCTATAAATGATCAGACTGAGGACGTAATTAAAAAAAGTTCATCAAGTGATGAAGATTCAAATGATCAATTACCAGAGTTGAATGATTCAAATATACCAGAGTCTGTGGAAGTTGAACCTATTCCAAATCATCGAATTCATTTTGCTCATCGAGTTGAAAATATTATTGGATCTCTTGAAGATGGAGTTAAGACAAGAAGTCAAGCTGGAAATATTAATATCTGTTTGTTCTCCTGCTTCTTATCTCAAGAGGAACCAAATAATGTTACTGTTGCTGTACAAGATCCAAGTTGGATTGAAGTTATGCAAGAAGAACTTCTTCAGTTTAATAAATTAAACGTGTGGCATCTTTTGGACTTACCTGAGGGAAAATATCCAATTGGAATGAAGTGGGTCTTCAGAAACAAAAAGGATGATCGTGGTATTGTAGTTCGGAACAAAGCACGTCTGGTTGTACAAGGTCTTTATCAAGAGGAAGGACTAGATTATGATGATGTCTTTGCTCCTGTTGCGCGAATTGAAGCCATACGTATCTTTTTGGCTTATGCATCGTACAAGAAGTTTACTGTATATCAAATGGATGTAAAAACAGCTTTTCTGTATGGGGTGGTAAAGGAAGAGGTTTATGTGAATCAACCACCGGGTTTTAAAGATCCAACTCATCCATTTCAAGTATATAAGCTTGATAAAGCACTGTACGGGTTACATCAAGCGCCTCGTGCGTGGTATGAAACCTTGTCAACGCATCTTACATCGAATGGCTTCGTTCGTGGAACAATTGACAAGACCTTATTCCTGAAGAAATATGATGCTGATTTATTAATTGTACAAGTTTATGTTGATGATATTATCTATGGGTCAACAAATGAAGCTCTTTACAAAGAATTTGAACAAGTTATGAAATTAAAATTCACAGTGAGCTTGATGGGAAAAAAGCAGTTCTTTCTGGGGTTACAAGTTGAACAAAATTCAAGATGAATGATTGCAAATCAGCTTCAACACCAATTGCTCCCCATGAACCTCTTACTGTGGATTTGTCTGGAGTTGAAGTTAATCAAAAGATGTATCGGTCATTGATTGGCTCATTGATGTATCTGACTGCAAGCCGACCGGATATCATGTTTGCTGTTTGCTCTTGTGCAAGATATCAGGCAGCTCCAAAACAATCTCATGAATTGGCTGTTAAACGAATATTCCGATATCTTAAGGGTTGAGTAAATTTAGGTTTATGGTATTCTTCTGATTCTGAATTTAATTTCTTTGCTTACACTGATAGCGATTATGGAGGTTGTAATTTGGACAGGAAGTCAACTTTAGGTGGATGTCAATTTTTGGTGGAGAGATTGGTGTCTTGGCAGTGTAAGAAACAAACGAATGTCTCCACATCAACTGCTGAAGCTGAGTATACTGCTGCCTCGAGATGTTGCTCACACGTTATATGGATTCAACATCAAATGCTAGATTTTGGAGTGAATTTCCTGGAAACTCTTATTTATTGTGACAACGAGGCAGTGCTCGGAATAGTCAAAAATCCTATTCAGCATTCCAAAACAAAGCACATTGCTATCAGTTTACATTTCATTCGTGACTGTTTTGAAAATGGGCTGATTAAGGTGATCCATGTCGATATCCTAGAGCAAAAAAGCCGATATTTTTACAAAAATCTTTTTCAACTGATTGGTTTAACTCTTTGGTTGAAATATTGGGGATGATTTCTTTTTAAAATATAAAAAAATAAACGTAAAAAAATAAAAAAAATGTCCATTTTTGAGGTGAAAGACTGCAAAAATATGTTCCTCAAAAAGATTTTCTTTTAAGTGTTAAAATTGTGTTGTGTATGCTTATATGAGTGTTAGTTTACTACGTGTTTGTGTCAGTGTCAGATTTGTTTGTTCTCATAAGTGGTATAATTAGTAAATAAAGTTGCATCACAATTTTAGGGGGTGAATAAAAGGAAAACAAAATAAAAAACTGAAACATTTGTAGCATGTATTTGATTTGTGTGAAAAATTGAAAAATAAGAATAAGTGTGTCTGATTCACGTATAAATAGGAAATGATAGTATAAATGTGTGCTGAGCTTATACATGAATTGGACATGATGGTGACATCGGTTACAATGTTTGATATGCTGATAGGCTCGACATATGTAAATTAGGCGATATTTGTGTGATTAACTAAATTGCAATCTTAGTGTTATCCTCATCGAATATCGGTACTTTCATTCTTCGAATGCTAAATGAATCCATACATACCATGAGACCAGGATCTTGATGAGTTTTTAGCAGAATTCGTTTACTCCATTAACTATACCCGTCAAATATACGATTTAGAGTTAAACATATTTATACAGCTGATGGTTCTGGTGGAAATCTCGGATGGAAACCAGAAAGTAAGCCTGTTTCGCCCTTTGAATCATTCGTGATTTCAATTGACATATCCAATACTCTATGGATATCCGCATACCCGAATCAAATCTGATTCCAAAATTTCATCACTTCATGATATATCTCATATGAATCAAATTGATTCAGTGTTCGTTTCATCAGAAATCAAGATATAAGAATCAAAAAGATTCTCATCAAATCCATTCGGATTATTTTTCTGTGCTAAAAACGATACCCTCATGCTGGTGATTGGATTATGTTTTAGAGAAACTTTATGTTGCGTATTAGATTAATTCATCTCGATGTTTGGATACACTTTGTATTGATAAATCTGACCTTAAATGTCACACAGTATCTGCTGAAATATGATATTTGAGTTTAAGCTGAAAAATATACTAGCAATCAAGGTTGAACTGATTAGATTCTGATTTGATATGCAGTGTAGTTAAGACAATATACATTTATGATCCTATGTCAGTTGAGTTCATCAAAAGAAAAATAAAAAAAGGTAAAAAGAAAATAGTAAGAATAAATAAATAACTACGCGTTTTGTTAAATGTGCATTCTTATCTGGTTATGATTGAAATTGTGAAAATTGTTAAAAAAAATTGAAACATGTCTTAATGATGTCAAAATAGACTTAAATAAAAAAAATATATAATATATAAATAACAAAATAAAATAAAGTTGGTTTGAAAGGTTTGAAAATTTTAAAAAATTCACATGTTTGGAGTTTCCGGTTGAAATCTCTTGACAAATAATTTCATCTGAAAAAGTTTTCGATCGAAAAGTTTCAACCGAAGTTTTCAGTCAGATTTGAAAAATCTATATATACAAATGTTTCGAATGAAAAGTCTTTTTACACCTTTTCGATATCTCTCGACTGCCATTAAAGAGTTCAACGAGTTTTTACAAGTGTTGAGGTTTCGTGCGAAAAAGTGTTCGATTGTGACGTCATCGTGTTCCTCGGTAGATTTTGATCATCCAGGTATGTTCTAGTGATTCGTAGAGGTTGATAAGTTAGATCCAAAGCCTTAGTTTATGTTTGAATATTGGAATATTTGAATTGCCTAAAATCTTAGTTGAATGGATCGAAAAGTCTCATGGATGGTCCGAAAAGTGTTTCAGATGGAAATGAAGAGTCCTGATTCATCCGAAATAGTTTTCTACCGAAATGTGTTTTCGATCAAAAAGTACATATTTGGTTATTGGTTTTATTAATGAAAGTTTTCGATCGAAGAGTTGTAAGGATAAAATTCCAAGTCTTTAATCAGTTGACTAAGAGTTTTCGATCGAAAAGGTAAAGTACTGAAAGAGTTTTTGATCGAAATGTTCAAGGTTGTAAGGTTTTCATTTTCTGACAAAAGTGGTTTTTAAAGGTGTTCGATCAAAAAGTTGTACTTAAGGGATTTTTTGATCGAAATGTTAAAAGTTAAGATTTTTTTAGAAATTTTCTAACTTGTCGTTGTTTTTTACAGATATAAACAGGTTAAAGTTTGAGCCTAAGCACAACATCTGTGCCTGTTTAACTACTAATACAAAGAAGGCACGTGGCTATGAGGAGATTGTGAGGTTCCTAACAAAATGAAGAATTCATACTGCAATTTCTAGACAAGTGCGTGTGTTTGAAAAACAGGTTAGGGAATTTTGGGACAACGTGGAGTACAAACATGTCAATAAAGAGATCTGGATTGAAAGCACAGTTGGAGGAAACAAGATTAAGGTTACTGAGCAAGTGATTAGAGAAGTATTAAACTTTAGAGTTGCAGCTGATTTTCCTTATTTTCAAGTTTCATCCATAAAAACGTCTCCTATTTAGCTAAAACCCGAAAACCCCAAAACGAAGAAAAACTCAGTTTAAGGTCGAATCATTACCTGGATTGTGATTCTGATTCGGAGGTTTTGCTCACGAGCTCAGTAGTAACGTGCTCCTTCAATTTCGTGCCGATCCGTCGACTTTCTCTCTCTAGACCCGACTCTCCTTTCTCTCTCTAGCTTGCAAGTGTTGGTGGAAAATGAGAGATTCAAGGCTGTCTTGGCCCTTATATACCTAGGCTTCCCTCGGCCCGTTGGAGCCGAGCCCAAGCCCATCCATTTTTCTTTCATTTTTGACGTTTAAATCTCTATCGCGTTATTAATTACTTATTTACTATTTTTGGGATGTTACAAGTCTACCCTCCTTAAAGAGGTTTCGTCCTCGAAACTGCTTATACGTTAAACAATTGAGGGTATAGTCCCCTCATCTCGTCTTCTTTTTCCCACGTAGCTTCTGACCCTTTTCTGTGCTTCCATTGTATTTTGACTAGAGGAATCGACTTATTGCGTAGTCGTTTTTCAGCTCTGTCAAGGATGGTTATCGGTTCCTCTACATAATTTAGATTGTTATCTACTTCGATCTCGTCGTAAGGTATGTGAGTTGTGTCGTCAGCTAGGCACTTGCGTAAGTGCGACACGTGGAACGTAGGGTGTATTCCACTAAGCTCAACGGGTAGGTCGAGTCTGTAAGCAACTTGACCCACTCTCGCTAAAATCTTGAAAGGTCCGACAAACCTTGGACTTAATTTGCCATGTCTTCTGAATCGAATGATTCCTTTCCATGGTGATACCTTTAACAGTACCATGTCCCCCACTCGAAACTCTAAATCCCTTCTTCTCTTATCCGCGTATGATTTATGTCTGTCTTTTGCAGCTTTCATTCGAGCCTTGATTTGATCAAACTTCTCGGAAGTAGCCTTGACTACTTCGAGACTTGCGAAATCCTTTTGTCCAATTTCCACCCAACAAACCGGGGTCCTACATTTCCTCCCATACAACATTTCAAATGGCGGCATGCCAATAGTCGAGTGATAGCTGTTGTTATATGAAAATTCTGCCAATGGTAGATGGCTGTCCCAGCTCCCACCGAAGTCAATGATACAGGCCCGGAGCATGTCCTCCAAGGTCTGAATGGTCCTTTCTGATTATCCATCGGTTTGGGGTGGTAAGCGGTGCTGATGTTCAGTCTAGTGCCCATTGCTTCTTGAATTTCTTCCAAACCCTTGACGTGAATCTAGTATCCCTGTCGAACACAATCGACAGCGGCATACCATGTCTACTCACAACTTCCTTGATAAATATTTCTGCTAGTCTTTCTGACGAAGATATCTCACGTATTGGCAAGAAGTGAGCACTTTTTGTCAAGCGGTCGACGATCACCCAAATGGTATCATTGCCTTTAGCTGTTCGCGGTAGCTTGGTAATGAAGTCCATCGTGATCTCCTCCCACTTCCATTCCGGTATCGGTAAGGGTTGCATTTTACCGCATGGTTTCTAGTGCTCGGCCTTAACTAGTGAACACGTCAAGCACTTGTTCACGTACTCAGTCACATCATTCTTCATGCCCGGCCACCAGTACTCTTTCTTCAAGTCTTGATACATTTTGTTTGTCCCGGGGTGGATAGAATAACGAGACTTATGGGCCTCATCGAGTATTTTGGCTCTAAGCTCGCCAATCTTAGGTATCCACATCCGGTGAAACCTAGTTCGTACACCGTATGCATTTGCATCTAAATTCCCTTGTTGTCCTACTATTCTTTCCCGTTTTATATTTCTTTCTGATAGTGCTTCATCTTGTGCCTTTGATATTTCACTCATCAAATCTGGTGTTATAATCAGCTGACATGCTTTGATCCGGATAGGTGTCGATTCTTCCTTTCTACTTAAAGCGTCAGCCACCACATTTGCCTTGCCTGGATGGTACAATATCTCACAGTCATAGTCCTTCAGTAGCTCTAACCACCTTCTTTGTCTCATGTTTAATTCCTTTTGCTCGAAAAAGTACTTCAGGCTTTTGTGATCGGAGTAAATGGTGCATTTAACTCCATACAAATAGTGCCTCCATACTTTCAACGCGAAAACTACTGCTGCTAACTCTAGATCGTGTGTTGGGTAGTTAGCCTCGTGAATCTTTAGTTGCCGCGAGGCGTAAGCAATTACCTTTCCTCGTTGCATAAGTACGCACCCCAAACCCTGCCCCGAGGCGTCAGAATAGACTACCAAGTCTTCATTTCCCTCAGGTAGAGTCAAGACTGGAGCTTGGGTTAATCGTACCTTAAGTTCTTCAAACGCGTTGTTTTGGGTTTGACCCCATTCATACTTCACTTCCTTCCGTGTCAACTTAGTTAGTGGCAAGGCTATTCTTGAAAAATCTTGAATGAATCTTCGATAGTAGCCTGCCAATCCCAGAAAACTTCGTATCTCTGTTGGTGTCTTTGGGACGTTCCATTCCTTTACTGTCTCAATCTTTGCCGGATCCACCATGATTCCATTTGGGTTTATTACGTGACCTAGGAAATGGACTTCCCTAAGCCAGAACGCGCATTTGGAGAATTTTGCGTACAACTTTTCCTGCTTTAGCACCTCCAGAACCTCTCTTAGGTGACAGTGGTGATCACCCTCGCTTTTCGAATATACCAGTATGTCGTCTATAAAAACTATCACTGATCGATCCAACATTGGTCGACATACTCTATTCATCAAATCCATTAACGCTGATGGTGCGTTGGTCAATCCGAAGGACATCACGAGAAACTCATAATGCCCATAACACGTGCGAAACGCGGTCTTTGGTACGTCTTCTTCTCTTACTTTCAACTGATGGTAACCCGACCTAAGATCGATCTTTGAGAACCAAATCGCACCTTGCAGTTGATAAAAAAGGTCATCTATTCTAGGCAGTGGGTATTTGTTCTTTACTACCCTCTTGTTCAACTCGCGATAGTCAATGCACATGCGCATGCTGCCATCCTTCTTCATTACAAATAGAACCGGAGCGCCACACGGTGAGATGCTCGGTCTAATAAATCCTTTTTCTGTTAGTTCCTCTAGTTGAGACATCAATTCTTTCATTTCTGACGGAGCCAATCGGTAGGGGGCTTTGGCAACGGGCTCAGCTCCTGGCAATAAGTCAATTTGAAATTCTATTTCCCTATCGGGTGGTAACCCAGGTAGATCCTCAGGGAATACTTCCGGAAAGTTGCACACCACGGGCACATTCTTGAGTTCATTCGTTTTCATTCTATCATCAATAACATATGCCAAATAAGCTTCGCAACCGCGCCTCATGTAATTTTCGGCCTTGATCATCGAGATGATGTTCGACATCGTGCAATTCCAATCCCCATAAACCGTAATTGGACTGCCGCTAGGAGCTTTGAGGTGTATCCTCTTACGTTTACATGTGATTTGAGCTTTGTTGGCAGCTAGCCAATCCATACCAATACTATATCGAATCCTCCTAAGGTAAGAAGGAATAATCTAGAAGGGAACTTATGACCCTCTATTTCTATGATGCAATCCTCTGTTACTTGAAATATTGTCGAATTTTTACCAACGACAGTTTGTACGCTAAAGGCCTTTACTATAGTGTTGATAGTGCAACCTAGTTTACGACTAAATGCATTGGATATAAAACTTTTACCAGCACCAGAGTCAAATAAAATAGCAGCATGTTCATCATTAACTACGAACGTACCTGACACAACATCAGGGTTTCCCCTTGCTTCCTCCTCAGTTAGGGCGTAGGCTCGAGTCCTAGCCTGCGGCTGTTCCTTTTCCCTCTCTTTTCCCGAACCAGATTGGCCGGCCTTCCTGCAGTTCTTTGTCAGATGTCCAAACAATCCGCATACTTGACACTTGACGTTCTTTATGCATTCTCGGGAGAAGTGACCCGGCTTCCCACACTTATAGCATGTGGTGGTGCCTATTCGACACTCGCCAAGATGTTGCCTTCCACATTTCCTGCAAGTTTCATATTCATCCGACCTTGGTTTCTTAACTTCAGTTGCTACATTCCCTTTTCCGGTGCCTCTAGACGGGTTCTCCCACTTTCTCTTTTGTGTCTCAGGTGCAGGGTCCTCATTGGCATAATCGTCGTAGACGATTCCGCTCAGATTCACTACTGACTCGAAGGTCGAGGGTAGGTTGGCTTTCACATGGACACGGACCCTTTGAGGTAGGCCCTTCACATAATACTTGATCATTCGCTCTTCTGTCTCCACCAGGTGGGGTACCAGTTGAGCTAGCTCATTGAATCTAGAGGTATACTGGCGGTGCGTTTTGTTGCCCGCCTTAAAGTTTAGGAACTCGTTCTCCACACGATCAATCTCGTTCTGTGGGCAGAACTTTTGGATTATGAGCTTCTTCAGGTCTTCCCATGTCATTCTAGCGATAGCGTTTGGCGACTTTGTTCTTTGAATGTTTCTCCACCAACCCAGTGCTTCGTTGGTGAAAGAATGAGCAACATATTTAACTGACTGGTCCGGTCGACACTCGCTGATGTTAATTACAGCGTTCATCCTCTCAATCCATTCGAGCGTTGCCACTGAATCCTTGCTCCTATCGAACTTGGGTGGGTCTCCGTCTTTGAATCCTTTGTAAGTGCACCCACGATTGCTTGATCCCACTTTTACTTCATCCCAATCACTATCATACACTTTCTCTTCATGGTCTCTTTCATCATCCTCTTTACTTTTCTTTAGTGCCTCGGATAGTAGATCAGGCAATACTTTCTTCAGAGTGAGCACAACTTCACGGGCAATAGCATCCCTGACTTCGGGTTCCAACTGTATCGGCCCTGGATTGTCATCTCCAGTTGGGTTCACATCTGTTTCGTGCACACTCTCAGTGTGTTCTGCGTGCACACTCGCTTCCTCTTCAAGCCTTTGATTCAACGGAGGTCTACCTACTTGGCCAGTGCGACCGCCTCGGCGTCCGGTCCTTCCTCCACCAGCCATAGTTCTTAGTTTTCCTGATAGTTATAAAGGGAATACATCAATGCCATTCCTTCAGATCATAGTTTAGAACAGTACGAGTAAGGTAAATTATTAATTACAGTGACCGGTTTGTGATTACTAATTTACATTGCTTTTCGGGTTCAAAACTCTTCAAATCGGTTGTGACATTGACATCTATTTGTTCTAAGTTAAGGTATCTATTCTTATCCAAGTGCATTAACTTTAGTACTTACTTACCGTGCTGGCGTTGGTGTTGGTTACCCATGACTGACATCCGTACGTTGGTCCCATAATCAGCTTGAGTCCAGACATTTACGGATGTCTGAATCTCTCAAACTATTGCTCTGATACCAACTTGTAAGGCCCCCTTTCCCAGGTAACCTCACTTGTTGGATTTACTCATAAACTTAGTCATAAATACTGAGCTTAAATTTAAAACATTCAGAAGTAACGGAAGCAAACATCATTCATATTACATGACGTAACAGCGGAAGTCTTAATAATTAAATACAAAACATTGTCTTAACATATAAATATGGGATGTCAGTCTTGTGTCGGGTAACCTTCACGCCATCGCACGACCTTTTCTTCCTTTACCTGAAATGTATACTAAAAGTCAGCTAACGCTGGTGAGTTCTAGTTTAAAACTATTAGGTATGAACATTCTTTTCTTTATAATTATACATAATTATATACATACATTTCTATAAATACGTATTCATAGCTTTTACTTTTCTTTCTTCATTCTTATGTGATTACATAGATATGCATTCACCTTTTCTTTCCTTAACATTCATTGGTCATACACATAAGGGTGATCAACCCGTCTTTTACTGCGTATATCACAAAGACATACGCCCTTAAGCTACCGTCGTAGCCCTTTTACTCGTCCGGTCCTAGAAACCATCCGCCTTAACTTTCGTCCGGTCAACCTTCGGCCGTCCGTCTTTACCGTCCTACCGTCGTAGTCCGTATTATTCGCCCGTCTGCCCTAAGGCATCCGTTTCCCACGTGAACTATTGTTTATGCAACCGTTATACTATTTTAGCATTTACTTCGACCACCCATTTATGCTTTTTGTACGTCCTAGCTTGCGAAGGACGTATCTTTCCCGGTTGCAAAATAGTCACGTGGTCGTCCGTCTACAGAAGTAGTCGTTAGCTTCGTTTCCGTCCATAACGTATACATACATTCATAACATGCAATATAAATAATTATAAAGCAAGATTTCATTTATTTACGTTATGCCATTCTTTCCTTCATTCTTTGTAAACATACGTTTCATTCTTTGTTCATAATTCATTCTCTTATATATATAAAAAAAATATATATTAGTACATCACGTACGATCACATTAGCATTCATATCATTTATTCATCTAGTGTATACATTTCAGCCCCAAAACATTTAATAAGGTTTGCACATAACATAGAAGGGGGCACATAGAACTCACCTGAAAAGCTAGTCTTGGTTGTCCTAAACAAAGGTCCAACAACATCACGTACGATCTGAATTAAGTAATTTAAATACACATCAGACCCAACGCCGACTCTAACGGTTTAATCATTCTAAACATACTGACTTTACTTATTGGTCTGGTGCCTGCGCACTTAGTAAGTGCGCAGGGCCTTGCTCATGCGTACTTGACAAGTGTGCAGAGCATTCTTCTTGCGTACTTGGTAAGTACGCATGATCTTTCTCCTGCGTACTTGGTAAGTACGCATGATCTTTCTCCTGCGTACCTGCGTACTTGGTAAGTACACATGATCTTTCTCCTGTGTACCCGCGTACTTGGTAAGTACGCAGGACGTCTCTTCTACGTACTTGATAAGTACGCAGCACCTGTTTTCTTGACAAGTCCGAAATTTTGCATGTTAATCCGGATCATGCTAATCTTACAACTTTCTTTCATCAAAAGGTACGGTTTTCACTCTAGATGCTAGTTCTAAGCTTATTTTCAAGTTTCATCCATAAAAACGTCTCTTATTTAGCTAAAACCCGAAAACCCCGAAACGAAGAAAAACTCAGTTTAAGGTCGAATCGTTACCTGGATTGTGATTCTGATTCGGAGGTTTTGCTCACGAGCTCAGTAGTAACGTGCTCCTTCAATTTCGTGCCGATCCGTTGACTTTCTCTCTCTAGACCCGACTCTCCTTTCTCTCTCTAGCTTGCAAGTGTTGGTGGAAAATGAGAGATTCAAGGCTGTCTTGGCCCTTATATACCTGGGCTTCCCTCGGCCCGTTGGAGCCGAGCCCAAGCCCATCCATTTTTCTTTCATTTTTGACGTTTAAATCTATATCGCGTTATTAATTACTTATTTACTATTTTTGGGATGTTACATTTGAGTGTGTCAGTCGCTTTTACAGAAAGTTGTCAGCGACGCTTGGCATGGATAGTCAGCTGCAACGATTTATCTTCAAGGAACACAGCTATCGGCAGCAAGAATGAGAATGATGCTGCTGATAAGCCTATCAGCAGCAACTTGTGTTGAACGCTTCTGATAAGCCTATCAGCAGCAACAAGTGTTGAATGCTGCTGATAAGCCTATCAGCAGCATTTGTACTTAGAATAATTTAGTAGCAATCAGTCTTTGGTTCTACAAACTTCCCCTAGACTGATGCAACCAAAATTCTTCTAATCACTTTGCTGCTGAAGCTTTTGCATGTGGCTGACTATCCTTTCAACCTCATAGCCTCTTGGATCCTTGCTAGGATTGTTCAGTGGAAGTGCAGACAGTGTCTTGATGTCTTTATGTGGCATTTTGTAGATTGTTTTGCTTGAACATCTCATCTTCTGCTTCCTTACATCAGTTAAAGTGAACTCATCCAAATCAGCATTATAGGACCAACTTACAAATGGAGAGTGGGACTTGAGTGGTTTGATGTCAATGATCACATCTTTGCTAGGGTTGAAGTAGTGTTTGATGGCTAGCACAAGACGTTTCCCACCCTCATTTGCAGGCTCATGAGCTTCACCCAGCTCCAAAATTCTGCCAAGATCTGAATCTGGCAATTGCAGAACTTCATCAATAGATCTGTAGATAGATCTTCTTCTTTTAGTTCTCCCCCTAAAGATATCAAACCTTGATTATAGACCCAATCAACTATGTCTCTTGAGTCTTCTGGTTTAGGTGTGGGTTTGGATTTCTTCAAGGGAGGCTGTTGATGAGTGGGAGCTGGGTGGGATGGTTTGGACTTTTTGGGTGGAGGAGTGGAAGGTTTGGGGAGGAGAGTGGAAGGTTGTTGGACTGAGGAAGAGGTAGGTGAGGGAGAAGGCATGGGTTTCTTTGCTTTTGTTTCTTCTTCTTCCTGAATAGGTACCCTTTTCTTGGAGCCCTTCTTCCCCAATCTTTCTTCCTCATCCTTCTTGACTTTGAAATAAAGGGCTTGCAGGTTTATGAAACTCATGGGACCTAGCCTCTTTCCACTCTCTCCTCTAGCCTTAAGGAAGTCAATCATGACCTTCCTTTCTTCATGGGTCCGTTTATTTAAGGCAATGGTCTTTTTGGACTTTTGTTTGGCCTTTTCTTCTTCTTCAGCCTGTTTCTTCTTTGCCAATTGACCTTGCTGACCCATGAAGGCCCTGTATATTTCTTTATTTGATAGTTTCTCAAGGTAGTCTGCATCCTCACCTTGAGAAACTAGAGCCTTTATCCACTCCTCCCTCATTTCTTTGGCTAGTTCAGAATCGGTTATTCTGAACTTAGCTTCTTCTTTCTTCTTCTTCTCCAATTCTTCCTCTTCTCTGTTAAATTGTTCCTGTAGTTGAAGAGCAAGAGCTGCATCTTCTTCAATTTAGTCAACTGTAGGAATTTTTCTTTTTCAGTTCATCCAGCTGTCTAGCATACAGCTGGATGGTTTGTTCTCTGAGGAGAATGGCTATTTTTCTTTCTTTAGCCTTTTTAATGTCAGCCATCTCCTCTTCTTCTCTTCTTCTTCTCTTCTCTTCCCTCTCTCTTTTCTCTTTTAGCAACCTCTCTTCATCTTCATCTGTCATAATTCCCTTTCCCTAGTTTATATTGGATGCCTCTGCTTCGGCTTCACTGACCACAACAGCAGATGATGGTGCTGCTATTGGGATCTCAGCCTTAGCCTCATTGGCACCTTGAGAGGTTGATAAGGGAAGGTCCTTATCTTCATCTGATTGGCACTCGGAACTTGCTAATTCTTGCTGAAATCTTTGAACAACGGACCTTGACCCATAAGCTGCAGAAAAGATGTCTACTTGAGGGGAAGCTGAGTCAGAGTCAGTGTCAGAGTTTGACACATATACTTCCTCAGCAATCCTTCCTTCCTGTTCAAGGTGGGCTCTGATAGTGGCTATCATTTCTTGTCTTTCCAGGGAGTTGACATTGCAGATATTTGCTCTGAGTTCAAAGATCTTGTAGAGAAAGTCTGTAGGCAGTTGCAGGATGTTCCTGGTGTTGATGATGAGAGAGGTATCGTTGCTTAGTAGTAGAGTGTGGTCAAGAGACTTAGTGCTCACCCATCCTAGCACATCCAAGTCCTTGACCAAGAAGTCATACATGAATCTTCTTAGGCACAAAACTTCTTCTTCAGTGAGAAGACTGCTCCTTATTACTTCAAGGCTTCTAGGAGTCTGTCTTCTTTCTGCTGCTGCCGAAGATTCAGGATAAGCTACCCGTTTTGCTGTTTGTATGAGTCTTTCGAAGTTGGGTAGATTATCCTCCATCAAGTCATAGAACCTGTCAATGGCAAGTTCTGCTGAGAGATCTGATGAAGTGTTGATGCAGTTAGTTAGATACAGTTGTAGGACTTGGAGGGCATTGAGAGAGTTCCAGTTTAGCTCTTTTACTCCACTAAACTCCCATCCAATCCAAAATCTCTCAGTTGATCCATCATACCCCCAAGCTAGAATGGAGTTAAATTGTAGCTTTTGTGAAGTTTGAAAGAGTTGGGGGGTAATGGATTGACTTATGATGACTGCTGCTACAGGGGGGATGATGAAAGCTGTATATTTTTGTTCTTTGTCTTCAGCTTTATTCAGCACCTCATCAACAGCCCTGACGACTAACTTCCGGTCTTCAGTTGTTTCTTCTTCTTCTTCGTTATCTGAAGCTGGCAAGTCATGGACCTGTACAAAAGATGGCTTGAAAAGTGTACTTTGAAAAACAGCCTGCTCTTGAATCCAGTCGTCAAGACTGTCTGTGTCTTCCTCCATTGGGACCATCTCCCCCTTTTTGGTTGCATCAGTGGACAAATAAGCATCAGTTTGGGTGCCTACTGATACAAGAGAGGGAGAAGGTACAGTTGGGCATTGATGGGCTTCATGCATAGAGACTTGGTGTCTTAGTTTGGACACTTCAGCCTCTAGCATAGCCACTCTGGCCGTCCATTCCAGGTTATGAAGTTTCAGTCTGTCCTCATCCACAGTTGTGGAATCCTTGGATCCAGATGGGGCCTTAGGCCTAGCCTCTTCATCCCCGTCACCCATGGTTTCTTGGCGCCTGGGATTCCTCTCAGTGAAGGGAGTTTCCAAGGAAGCATCCTCACTGTGAGTTGCCGTGGTTGAGGTCTTAGCAATGTTGTCACTGTCCTCCTGGTCATTTGATGGACCAACAGTAGTGACAGCCTCTTCCACATCCACTCTTTCATAACTCCTAGAGTGGACCTTCAGTGTAGAAGAACTTGGGTTGGGTGTGTTGGAAGCAAGATCAATCAGTACCTCCGAGATAGTGGTAGTTGGAGAAGGTACATCATCTTGATCAGGTTCCTCAGCACTTAAGTTCAGAAGAGAAAGAAAGGGCTCAAGGGGCTGTTCTACAGATCCGGGAAGTGATCCGAAGAAGCGTCCCAAATAATGTGGCTTTCCCTTATGATATTCTCACCAGAATGTTGGGATTCCGAGTGAGGGCTGTTAGGTTGGGTTTGGGCCTTGGAGGCAAGAGAAGGAGTTCTCTTACCCCTTTTTCTAGTATAAGTTGTTGCAACCGGGGCCCTGTGTTCCGGTTGAACGATAACATCCAAAAGAGGTGTAAGTAATTTTTGTGCATGTTCATTCTTAGTAGTATACACAGGGGTTCGAATGGTAGAAGCAGATTGTTGTTCAGGATGTGAGGTGGAGGGTGTGGGATCAGTATCAGCTGGGATTGCTGAACTGTCACCCGGGTTCTTTGCATGTTCAGCATTGTAGATAACAATGGAACATTGACCCCCGAGAACTTTTTGGAAACAGTCCTCATGCTTTGAAAAATGTTATTTTTATGACCCAACATGATGTAGATTCTTACAGGTTTTGAAAGTTATTTTAGTTCTTGATTGAAAACTTCCTGCAAGAATCTTGGGTACATAAAAAATTGCTGCTTTTCACCCTCTTGGAGGTTATATCTCAAACCCTCAAAGATGAGGTGTGCAAAGTTGAAACCTTGGTTAGTGACCATACCATGGAAGGTGGAGGCAAGGGCATAGCTCACCGGATGCCATCCACTCCTCTTCTGAGATATGCATTGGAGAAGAGTGTGGCAGAGATACTTCCATGGAGGGCCCATCAGCACCTTCTCGATCGTATACTCGGTCTGATTTCTAGTGTATCCAATGGAGACAAAGGTCCTCATATATTCGTCCTTCGAGTATGAGATCCCTGTTCCCTCATCTTGAAGCTTAAGATGTTTTCTGAGTGTGGCTTCCAAGATGGTGATATCCTTGCCATCTACTTTGGCTTTGATTTGGGGAATCCCCTATTCGGTAGTGTAGACGGCGGTACTCCAGAAATCCTCCATATGAGGGATATATATGGTAGGGTTAGTGGTGAGCGCAAAGTAGATCTTTGATCGACATAATAAATCGATCATGTCGTCAAATCCTTCAGATTTCTTTCCTTTGGTGAGGTATGCTGTTAGGTTATGGTATGGGGAAAATTTGTCTTCTGGGTTGTTGATATCTGCCATAGCCGTTTGATTTTGGAGGGATGGTTTGAGTATGGTGGAGACTTGAGAATAAGGAGAATATGGAGAATATGGAGAGCTTTGAATGTGGTGGGGACTTAGGGTTGAATTGAATGTGAAGAGGTGGTAAATAAAATTTGATTTTTTCTTATAACGGTAGAGGAGAGAAAAAGCAAAATGACTTGTACAGTACAACCTTATTTACTTTTTATTGTTACAGCTGTAATACACCGAGGCAGTCATGGTAAAGACTGACGTTAATATCTTTTACAGCGGGTAAAAGTTAATTTGGACTTAAATTTATCCATCAGCAGCAAACTTGGTTGATGTGGATGAATAAGCATGTCCGCTGCAACTTTGGTTGCTGCGGAAGGTTAAGTTTGTCAGCAGCAGACTTAATTGCTGCTGATAGATGCAATGATCTGCAGTAAGGATGTTGCTGCTGACAGCCTTAAAGCTATCTGCACGAAACTTGTTCCTTCTGATAAGTTAAAGCAGTCAGGGGCAAATTCTTTGTTGCTGAAAATTAGACCTGTCAGCAGCCAAAAGGATGTTGCTGACTTATAACTTTTATTTACAGCAGAGGACATACATATTTACAACAAAGGATAGACGCATTCAATTGAACCGATGATGATGCTTGGTGGTTTCTTTGCCTTCCATTGTTGAGTTGGTGGTTTTCCAGCTCTCTTTACCTTTTCAGCAGCAGACGTTGTATCTGAGGACTTTGGCTTAACAGCAGTAGATTTTGTTGCTGCTGATGGTTTTACTTGAGCAGCTGCAGACTTTGTTGCTATCGAAGGCTTTCCTTTTGGATGCTTGAGCTTTACTTGATCAACAGCAGTTATTTTGGCTGCTGATGGTTTGAGAACAGATGTATGCCTATCCTTCTTCACCTTACTGATAGGCTTGTGTATAATTGGGGTTGGAAGAAGAATTTGATTGAAAGGATTAAACTTACAATTTGCAGCAAAGTGATCTGATTCACCACAGATGATGCAAGATTGTAGAGATTTTGACAACTGCTCCCTTGGTGGAGAAAGAGAGTTTCTGAATTGAGTTGTCTTAGCTTCAAACCTTCTTACCTGTTTGTTCTTCTTTGTCTTCTCAAAAGCATGTTGCTTGAGGTTTTTTTGCTGTTGAAGGTAGTAGAAGCAGGTGCTGGTAGTGTGGTTATATTTTTCACAGACAAAACATGATTTTGCCAGTTTGTCACTTGAAAGATAAACATAATCCTTTCTTTTGAAAAGGTCTTTGAAATTCCAAGGGTGAGCTTTTTTGTGCTCAAAAGTAGCTTCTTCCAATGTATTTTGAACATATGGAACCCTCTCTCCAGGCGCATGACATATGTCAAACACCTTCCTTGGCTGGACTGAAGTTGAGGACTGGCCCTTTTCAGTATTTAGCTTCCTACCTTCTGGAGGATAGCTAATTTTGATTTGTTTGAATGGTGTAGGAACTGGTACTGAAATGGCTGGTACTGGTGCTGAATGGATAATGGGGACTTCATCTTTAGTCAGAATGACTTTAGGGGCAGGAGGAGATGAAGTAGTGGATTCTTGTACCAAATATGAAACTTCACTTGTTTCAGTGGAGTCTGAGTAAGTTGAATCAGACTCTGATGAGGTAGTGCATTTTTGTACCAAAGGTTCTTCCTTAGAAGGATCAAGATTTCTGTTGGCCATATCAAGATTTGCAAGATTGAAGCTTGGTTCATGGATGGCAACGTAGTCAGCAGGAGGTGCAACGGCTTGATATTGTTCAGCATGATACCCCAGACCTGTTTTTACCTTTTCACGAATTTGAGCATCCAAAAGTCTTTGCAGCTTTTGGATGCAAATTCATATTTGTCGACATGAACTTTTTGTTCTGCCAATTCTGCTCTGGTAGCTTTTAATCTGGCCAGTAGATCATCAATCTGAGTTTCAAGATTGGTTTGTTCATGTCTTGATGATGAAATATCTTTCTTTAGTCATTTAATTTTTTCTTTGTAACTGTCTTCGACCTTTTTGAATTCAGATTTCATTTGATGAAACTCTTCATTTTGATCTATGAGGTTTTGATTATGCTTTCTGTAGCCTAAAACCTTATCAATACAGGCTTGGAAACATAGATGTTCATATACCTGAGGCGGTATTTCAGTTGTATCTGCCATAAGGGCTTGGTTGTTGGTAGGCATATCTTCATACTGAAAGCTCCAGTCAGAAGTTCCAACAGCTGCACAAGCTGCAGTTTGAGCTGGGGGAGTAGCTTGTTGTTGTTGTCTAGGTTGGCTTTGTCTTGTTCGATACTCAGCAGGGTTTGCCCTAGGTGCCTTGCATTCTCTAGCAAAATGACCCAGTTGGTTACAGTTGTAACATCTCAATTTACTTTTATCTAAGCCAACTCTGGTGTTGGAGCTGTTGCTTGGAATGGGTCTTCCGGTTCTAGAGTAGAACCTTTTTGCTCTTATAGAGAGCATGGCATAGGAGTGTTGTATATCCATTTCTTCTAGATCATCTGGATGGAAGCACTCAAGATCCTCCTTGATAAAGTACATGTTGCTTGAGTTTTCAGAAACAAAAGCAGCGGAGGTTGAGGCTTGAGAAGGAGCTTCAAAAAGAAATGGTGATGTGTTTGTTTTAGAGGTAGGAGTTTGAGGATGTGTGACTGTGGGAGGATAGTAGTTGCTAGTACTAGGGCCTGAGTGCTCAGAGTGAAAAGCAGAAGAGGTGGTGGTGGATGTTGAAGCTATTTGGTAGCTTGAGCTTCGTTCTTTTGCATGAATCATCTCTAGCTCATAAGTCTTCAGCATACCGAAGAGCTCAGTCATTTGGAGAGTCTTCAGATTCTCAGTTCTTCTATTGGACACCGTGTAGAGTGTCCAGCAGCTAGGTAAAGATCTGATGAAATTTTTGAGAATATCCTCATTCTCCAGTTTCACCTTTGAGCACTGCAGCTCACCTACAAGATAAGTAAATCTGTTATATAAAACAGTTAGGGACTCACCTTCCTTCCAGACGAAGTTTTCGAACTGCTGCTTCAGGATGTCCCTTCTGTTTTCTTTGACTTCTTCTGAGCCAGCAAACATCTTCTCAAGAGCCTCCAAGAGCTCTTTGGCGGTTTTGTAACTTCTGAAGTTACGAAAAACTTCATTTGGAAGACACATTTGGATAGCTCCTAGTGCCTTGAAGTCCACCTCCATCTTTTTTATATCCTCTTCTGAGTACTTGGAGGAATCCTTTAGAACTGATGGTCCTCCAGAGTCAGCAGATGCCACCATGGGAATGTAGGGTCCATCCCTGATGGATTTTCACATTCCGTACTCCTGATAGCAGAAAAAACTTTCCATGCGATTTTTCCACATGTCGTAGTCTTCTCCAGACACCAATCTTGGTGGTCGGTTGATGCTGCCGATGTCTTCAAAACAATTGCTTTGTGCCATTTTTGTTTCATGATTTTGGGTGACTTGATCAAAGAGAAAGTTTAGAATAGAACCAGAAGTGATTAAACAAGTGTGAGTTTGTTTAATCTGAGACAAAGCTCTGATACCACTTGTAGGATCGTGAAATTACAATATGGTTCTATTCTTAGTTGAAATTGGCGGAAACAATAACAACTACACAAATGTAATCGAACAGGCAGAAAGAATACTTTTAAGAACACTGTTGTATTAAGCTTTTGCATATAAACGATTACAATTGAAAAACTCAGTGAAGAAACATACTACAATAAAGTGTTTACACAGTATTTATACTAACTTAGAATCAAGACAGACCCTTGATTCTAAGGATCAGATCTAACACAGACCGTTGATCTTTTATACAAAAGCTAATAATACACGTTAAAGCTAAACTAGCTAACTTTATTGAAGCGTTTTCTTTATTCATCATTGTTTGCATGCTTGGAGAAGAGCATTGTCGTCCGTCATAGGTTGCACCATTGAGGTTCCTTCTGCTTTTAGTGTGTCAGTGCTTGGCATCGATAGTCAGCTGCAACGATTTGTCTTCAAGGAACACAGCTATCAGCAGCAAGAATGAGAATGATGCTGCCGATAAGCCTATCAGCAGCAACTTGTGTTGAACGCTTCTGATAAGCCTATCAGCAGCAACAAGTGTTGAATGCTGCTGATAAGCCTATCAGCAGCATTTGTACTTAGAATAATTTAGTAGCAATCAGTCTTTGGTTCTACAAGCTGAAGTAATCAAGAAGAGACTTGCTGCTCTGGATGCTAAGAAGCTAAATGTTAAAGCCAAAACCAAGCCTGCAAAAGACAACATGTGAAGAATTGATGTTCTGTGGACTAGGGGGGAGATTGTTGGAACCTAGTAGTCCATAAAAATCAATTTAGATTTAGATTTGTATAACTTTAGAGTTTTCGGTCAAAAACTTTAAATTTTCTGTCGGAAAGTGTTTTCGGTCGAAAACACTTTTCGATCAGAAGGTTTTTATCGAAACTCTTTAATATAAATAGTTTTGTCTTTTGTATTTCAAGGAACGATTCACATTTGTATTGTGATTTGCAAATTTATCAAAGAGAATTTATGTGTGTTTTTGCTGTTAATTCTTGATTACGTTGCTAAATTAATGAAGATAACCATCATGATTATATGCATCTTGTGTGATTGATTGTATCTTTATTGTTCATCTTTGATTTGATCATTTCGGTGTAACTTGAATTTCTGGATTGATTCCGCCAATTCAGAGAGTGATCGAAGACATTATCCTTGAATATTAGCAGATCGAAGGGATTCACAATCAACAGTTTCATTTGGATGTTGCGTACAAGGGGTTGGAAAAGAGAAACAATGAGATCACCAAGCTGCAAAATGAGATCTTGTAGTTGAAAGGCAATATTGAGAAGTTGAAAAACTCTCGTTTTGTGGTGGAACACTACGAGTCTGTAGTGAGACAAGTGAATGGCTTAGGGCTGGGTACTAATGTCATTCCTCCACCAGCAAGAGGGAAATTTGTCAACGTCTTAATTGACATTGATCTATCTTGCCTTGATGAGTCCTCGAGTAAGGATGATTCCTCAAGTAAGGCCAACTCTGCATCTGATGAAGAGTTATTTACTGATTCTAATGATGGGTCTGAGAACACCTGCCTTGAAGGTGTAGTCTCTGAGGAGTTGCTCGGTGAACATAAAGTTAAGAAAAACATTGTCACTGATTGTGATAATTATATTTTGACTGAACCCGATATCGTTGAATCAAATGAAAAATTAAAAGTGATGCTTTATGGGGGATATAAAAACATTAACCAAGTTAAGAAAGAAGCCTTTTTAGCTCATTACGGGCTTGGCTATCAAGAAATATACAAAAGTGTTATATTCCAAAAAACTAATCACCATCGGGTCAAACTACTGTTCACCAAACAACTTCTCCTGTTCATCATGCGAGTCATCAAACTTCAAATCAAATGAGCCTTACAGGAGGAATTACAAAGATAGGAGAACCTGTTTTCACTGTGGTACGATCGGTCACATTATTGTGAACTACCCGAATAAGAACCAAGGGAAACGGCTAGTTATTTCTTAGCCAGCTGTTCTCCCCAAGTCACCACTAGTGAAACAGACCAAGAGTCCAAAGAAGAATGAGGTGAAACCACTAGTGAAACCGTTGGTGAAGCCAAAGACCACATTTGAGGCTAAACCAACTATTCCAAAAAGGGAAAAGCTTCCTGCTAAACCTTGTGCATCTACCTCTGGTAGTGCACCAACTAGTGAGAAACCTATGGTAAAACTCTCTAAACCACGGAGGAGAAGAAGGAATAAGAGATTGAGAAAGCTGGAACAACTGGCTGGAGTTCAATCAGGTGAAGCTTCCACTAGTTCACCTGCTGCTATTAAATGTAATCCTACTGTTCCAGTTAAGAAAAAAAAGAGGTCCTCGAACAAGAAATCCAAAAGTTCTCAATCTCCTGATCCCAAGTTTTCAAAAGATTCATCCATTTTTGACAGTCACGATTGTGAGTTAATAGAGGTTGTTTATTTTGAGAAAGAAGGACGACCCAAGACCACTATGGCTTGGGTCTCCCTAAGACCACTATGGCTTGGGTCTCCAAATCTAACTGATCTGTTTGTGACTCGTGCAGGGACATCCGAGGGGTACTATATCTAATAGTTGGTATGTAGATAGTGGATGCTCCCGGCACATGATAGGTAACATGGCCCTGCTTCAAGATGTCAAACCATTCAGAGGCGGCTATGTGGCCTTTGCTGGAGAGAAAGGCGGTAGTATCATGTGTCAAGGCGTGATTTCAAATGGATGTGTTAGCTTCGACAACGTCAACTACTGCGAGCAGCTGAAGCATAACCTGTTGAGTGTCTCCCAGATGTGCGACAAGGAGTACTCAGTTATGTTTGACAAGACAGAATGCATGATTCTCAAACCTGGTTTTGAAGTTCCTGAAGACTGGATTTTGATGCGAGCACCAAGGACAAACGACACTTATCAGATCGATATGAGCGTGGTAATAACCACCTCATCAGTTGTTACTTGTTTGCTTACCAAATCGACAGAGCTTGACTCAATCTTGTGGAATAGGAAACTCGGACACATTTCTTATCAAAAAATGAATCATCTTGTCCGAAACGGTTTGGTAACCGGTGTTCCTAAGCTGAGATTTGCCGTTGCAGATGACTGTATGCCTTGTAAAAAGGGCAAACAACAAAGGAAGTCTCACAAGCCCAAGCTCCAAAACTCTGTCAATACCCCTTTGGAGCTATTACATATGGATTTATTTAGCCCCATAAGTATCAGGAGTATTGGAGGTAGGTCATACTGTCTAGTTGTAATGATGACTTTTCACGTTTTTCTTGGGTGCACTTTTTAGGTACAAAGGACGAGACTGCTGACATTCTTCAATACCTGATCCTGAGCTTGGAATCTCTTTGCAAGTTGAAGGTTAGAAGAATAAGGAGTGATAATGGAACTAAATTCAAGAATAATTTGATGGAGCTTTTCTATCTCAAGAAGGGTATCCGTCATGAATTTAGTGCCCCGTACACACCTCAGCAGAACGGAGTTGCAGAAAGGAAGAACAGAACCTTGATCGAGACTGCAAGGACAATGCTGTCAGATGCAAAGCTTCCTGTAACTCTTTGGGCATAAGAAGTAAATACAGCTTCTCACGTTGAACAGAGTTCTGGTTGTGAAGAGGCACAACAAGACTTGCTATGAGTTGATCAACAATAGACTTCCCAATCTTGACTACCTAGTTCCTTTTGGTAGTCCCTGTTCCTTATTGCTACAATACAAGGATCGAAAATCTAAATTTCAGGCAAAAGCAGTGGAAGGCATTTTCTTAGGATATGTTGCCAATTCACCATGCAAGAGAGTGTACAATATAGGAACTCGTACTGTCGAGGAATGGTTCGAAGTGGATTGCAGTAAACACAACATTCCACCAGAACTAACTGGTCCAGCTTGGGGTTTTGATTATGATGCGATATTTAAGTCTTTCAACCTTCCTGGTTTGTCTGCCGATGATGCCGCAAATGTGTATGATTTCTTTAATGGAGGTGATGATTCAAATTTCTCCACTCGTGCCACGGTGCCCATTGTAACTCCCGATTCCAATGCTACATCTTCATCTGGAACTCATAACAGTGATGATGTTGAAGTTGTCCATGTTAATGGAGATGATGCTCTAGCTAATCCTAACACTCGTGTAGGAAATGAAGCTCCAGCTGATCCAATCAACATTGAATCATCGTCTTCTAGATCACAGGATATGGGGGAGTTGAGCACGAATCTACACACAAATCTCCAGGAACCGGATGTACCAGAGATGAGAGTGCATAAGAATCATCCAATTGACAACATTATTGGTGATCCTTATGCCGGTGTTCAGACTCTTCATAGAACCATTGCTAAGAACACTAGTTTGTACGTTGAGATACTTGACACTGGTATCATGGAAACATGTTTGCATGTTGCATTCGTGTCCCAGTTGGAGCTGAAGAATGTGACGGAGGCTCTCACTGACAGCTGCTGGATTGAGGCGATGCAAGATGATTTGTCCCAATTCCAAAAGTAGCATGCGTGGGATTTAGTTGACTTGCTAAGAGGCGTACAACCAATTGGAACCAGATGGGTGTTCAAGTGCAAAACGGATGATCGTCATGTCGTAGTGAAGAATAAAGCAAGGTTGGTTGTTCAAGGATTTTATCAACAAGAAGGCTTGGATTACACTGAAGTATATGCCCCAGTTGCTAGACTTGAGGCCATTTGACTGTTTCTGGCTTATGCCTCCTATGTTGGCTTCAAGGTCTATCAACTTGATGTGAAGAAGCTTTTCTGTATGGAAAAGTTCATGAAGAGGTCTATGTCACTCAACCTCCCGGCTTTGAAGATCCGCATAATATTAATAAAGTGTATAAGCTCGACAAAGCACTTTATGGTCTTCATCAAGCACCTCGGGCATGGTATGAGACGTTATCAAAACATCTACTGTCCAATGGTTTCGATCGTTGACAGATTGACTCGACCCTCTTCATTCGGAAAGCATGAGGTGATATTCTACTCGTACAGGTGTATGTTGACAACATTATCTTTGGGTCTACAAATGAAGAGATGTGTAGGGAATTCGAACAAGTGATGAAGTCCAAGTTTGAGATGAGCAACATGGGTGAATTGTCGTTCTTCCTGGGTCTGCAAGTCAGTCAAAGAGAGGATGGCATCTATCTACATTAAACTAAGTATGTGCAGGACATCTTGTCAAAATACAAGATGAATGATAGTAGTACTTATGGCACACCTATCCCTGTCAATCATGCTTTGCATCCAGACAACGATGGAAAGGATGTAGATTGCAAATTGTACCATGGGATGATCGTTTTCTCATGTATCTCACAACTTCAAGGCCCGACATAATGTTTATTGTTTGTGCTCAAGGTTTCAGTCACAACCGAAAGAGTCTCATATGATAGCTGTTAAGAGGATATTCACATACTTGAAAGGGAAACCTCGATTGGGTCTTTGGTACTCAAAGCAGCAGTCATTTGACCTCAAAGCCTATATTGATTCAGACTATGGCGGTTGTAACCTTGATAGAAAATCAACTTCAGGTGGATGTCAATTCTTGGGAGATAGACTGGTTTCCTGGCAGTGCAAGAAGCAATCAACGGTTTCTGTCTCAACATGTGAAGCAGAGTACATTGTTGCAGTGAGCGGTTGTTATCAGATACTGTGGATTCAACAGCAATTGAGAGACTACGGCTTAAACTTCACTGGAACACCATTGTTCATTGACAACAATGCCACCATGTCCATCACAAACAACCCGGTGAAACATTCCAAAACTAAACATATTGAAATTCGCCATCATTTCATATGTGATTGTGCTGAAAAGCATCTCATTGAACTTGTAAAGGTTCACACGGATGACAACTTTGCTAACCTTTTCACTAAGGCGTTTGATCAAAAACGTTTTGAACATCTTGTCAACATGATATGAATGTTCAATCCGGAGTGAAAACTTGTTTTTCTTAAATCAATTCAATTCATGAAAGTTAAATTTTATTTCTTTTAAATGTTTTCTGTATAGTTCTTTTAATTTTTAAATATTTTACAAAAATCCAAACAAAATAGAAAAACCAGATAATTTCAAAGTTCTCTTGAGAAAAGAGGAAATGATAGTACATCAGAAATGATCTAAACGTCTTAGATTGCACATACGGGAAATGATTGCGTCATGCTTACTTGATTATTTAAATTGTTGTGTTTTTAATCTGCTTGTTTACAAGTAATTTGAATTGTCAGTAGGCTGTAAGCGTCTTTGAATCATTAGTATTCTGGAAATTAAATCAATACTACAATTGTGGTTTGAACCCATGTTTGCTAGTGTGTGTGCGTAAAAGAATGCAAAAGATCACTATCAGATACAGGATGTTAGATTTTGGCAACTATTTTCTTCTGGGATCAATTTTGGGTTAGGTCGTTAGCACAATTAATGCGGTTCATCTCACTTCCCATACTCACAAGTATGCAATGATAGATTGAATCAAGATATGTCTTGATATCAATCGTTGAGCATGTATTCACCCTTGAATCACTCCTGATTCATTGAATTCAAATTTAGATAAAAGTTGGATCCCCTTACCTAAATCCTCAAACACCATATTCATTATCCTGAATCATGATACCGATATTCACTGAAGAAATCACATGAAACCAAGACAAATGAATCACTCGATTTTGAATCTTATGATTCCTAATAATCCTTATGGATTATGTTTGATTTTTCCTGTGCTAATTGATGTAGCCTCATTCTGGAAATTTAGAAAATCATTGGGAAAATGTTAGATGCCTTGAGATCAGTGCAAAGTAAGTTCATAGCATAACTGTGGGGCACACGTTGTATATTTATAACTACTACCTTAACACACAAGAATATGATACTAAAATGCTTATGGTTTCAAATCTTATAATATTGCCAACTTGAATTACTTGTTTATGTGCTTATTACGTATGATTAAATAGTAATCCATGACATGATCCCATATTCTTTGATGTTTATCTTGTATCATTATTACTATGATCCTCTGCTCGTGTCTTTGAACAAAAATAGTGTGTGTGCATATACTTGTATATCTCTATTCAGAAAAGATCAAAAAGATTTTAAGTTTACGTACAGTTCATTCTAATTAGAAAAAGCCAAAAATATTTGTGTTTAACCTTCTTGAATTGACTTTGAATCCTCTTGATTGAATATGCTTATCATGTTCGTTATTTCACTTTAACTTCTTCATAATTTGAGTTGTAATTTGTGAAACACAAGGTTTCTACGTACTTGACAAGTGCGCAGGAATTAAACCTTGTGTACTTATAAGTACGCAAGACTTAAGTCATGCATACTTGTCAAGTACGCAAGCTTTAAGTCTTGCGCACTTGCTAAGTACGCAAGACCCAAACGTGCGGGGTATATATACAAGACTTAGGTTTTTTATGAGTTCATCTCATTTCAAACTTTCGACACTGTTGCATACTCCCTGGTCATTTTTCACTCAAAATTTCGTGTGTTCCCGAACGGTTTTTCTTCCCGATTCTAGTTTCAACATCATTTAACTAACATTTGGTGAGAATCTAGGACCATTTCACCCATTAAATCATGTGATATGGACCGATTTCTGAACTTGAAGAACTAAGGTTTTGAACTTTGATTTTTGACAAATTTTAGTTGATTTTGACACACATTATGACTTAAAACTTGTTTAAAATCATTATTCAAGGCTCGATCATCACATAATTGTCCAAAACACTCATTGATTTTGATTTTGACCTTTGTGTTTGACCGTGGGTTTACGCCGATGGTCTCTGAGGTCAAAATGACCGGGTTTTAGCAAAATTTTGGTGTTGAATAGGTTCCTTTGCTCTTAGACATGTTTTTTCACTATGGGGTAACCAACATTCACATCAAAATCTCACAATCTACTGATTTTGGATTTTCAAAATGTGTCCAAGTGTTAAGCATGCGTACTTAACAAGTACGCAAGACATAAGTCATGCGTACTTGCTAAGTACGCAAGGCATAAACCCTGCGTACTTACCAAGTACGCAGGAAGGGCAAATCTGAAATTTTTTCTAAGTCTGGATTTTAGTTAAATCTGATTGTGCTATACTTGGTCATGTGTATTCATCTCCAATGACTCTTCTTGTTCTTATTGTGTTTATTGTTTGTTATTGCAGTGATGGCTCATGCATTTACATGTGAGTTCAATATGTTGGCACTTACTGAACTGGAATGGAAGGGTTCTGCACTTCAGTACTGGGAGATCATTGATTTCTTGAACCGCTCAAGGATAAGCTATGCTATTTCAGCAGACCCTGTCATATCAAGACCGTACTTGGAGCAGTTCTAGGATACTGCAGAACATGACTGCACAGCAACCCCCAATGTTATTCAGGCTACTATGGCAGGTCATGATATTGCCATTTCTGAGGACACCATCAGGCGGGTTTTACAGTTTAGAGATCTTGTAACCGACCCAATATCTTATTCTGATTACTTTGTGGATGGGTGTTGGAGACAACGTATGGGATACGTCAGTGTGCGGGATTATACATCATACAAGAATATGTGGGTGCTAGATCAGCGGAGGTACTTTGCCCACATTATGATCGTGTGCATGTCTTCCAGGAAGGCGGGGAAAGATGTCATGGGTCATGATCTAGCAGCCGCTATGGTTGGGCTGTCTCTCAACAAGGGCTACAACTTCTCCCGCTACATCTACAAAGCCCTAGTTGATCAGATTAATAAGGCGGAGAGGTTTAGATTCTTGTTATATCCCAGATTTGTGCAACTCTTGATCAATGATGTGTTGCCAAATCTACCTGCTATTGGGGAGAGATTGCAAGTTAAGCGGGTGGCCAAGAGAGTTTTCTCACAGTTCTTAATGCCATGCAGTGTAAAACCTACCCCTGATCATACTCCACTCTTTGGCCACCTGATCAATGAAGCTTATGTGGTGCTTGCAGATTGGAGATGGTATAGTGTAAAGTCTGAGCCTGAACTTAGTGAACAAAGTGATGAACAACAGGAAGATGAGGAAGTTGAATCTTAGGATGAAGTGTTTGAAGAAGGAGGAGACGAAGAACAGGGAAGTGGGGGTGCTGAAGAATCCGACTCAGATTCATCTGATTCTGATGATGCACCATCACAGGCACACCCAAGGAGATTGATGAAGGTGACCCTTCCCGAGTCATCTTCCAAGAGAAAGAGACGAGAAACTAGCGGTGAATATGAGCCCGATTCTGATTTGGACGCTGCTATACAGAGACACAGACGGGAAAGTATCAACAAGCGTCGGGGGATAGGCAACACCAACCTATTCTTCGTGAGGTGGAAGTAAGTGCTCAGAGGCAAGTAACAGTGACAGCTGTGAGCACTGAATCGACTTCTACTTCACCTTCATAGTAGCTTTATCGGTGATAGAGGAGGAGGCCATTGGTAACATCTGTTGAGGCTACTACTACTATCATTACTACTATCATAGAGGAGGTTCCTATGATAGTAACCCTCCCTGTACAATCTGTCCAGGTGGCGGTAACGACTCCAATTCTGACCGAGTCTGTCACCATCACCCTAACCACCATCCCTACCTCAATCCCCACAACCACTCTCCAACACATCAGTGAACCATTTCCTAAGTTTGAATTTACTCATGGATTTGATTTTGATGAAATCTTCACCTTCCCAGCTCATCAAGCCGAAGCATCGTCGTCTAGGGGTCCTAATCCTAGAGATGCCAGGATCACTACTCTAGAGACTCAAGTTGCTGGATTACTTGAAATCGTACGGAAATCACGTGAAGAATCTGACAAGCAACAGGGCTAGATAAACTCACTGATTGATGAAGTAGCTGCTTTGAAGAAATAGCAAGCGGTTGATGAAAAGCAGCGTAAGGAGCATGATGCTATGGTTAAACTGGTCTGTGATATGGCCAAGACGCATGCTGCTCAGGGGAAGAAATTGAAAGAATTGTTGGAGAAGCAACCACCTAAGCCCAGTGAAGAGGCTTGTCACTTAGTTGATCTAACTAAGGGTGATGATCAGGACAAGGATCCTGAAGCCGGTCCGAGTGGAAGTGAGCAGCAATCGTCGGCTTTGGCGATTATTCCCATTTCTGTCATGCCTATGGCTGGGGGGGTCTACTCGGAGTGAAGGTGGAGGTGATGCTTCGGGTCGTGATAAAGGAAAGTCTGTGGCTGACGTATTGAAAGATCTATCTGACGACGTGTCGGACGATGTGATCTTATTATTAGAGCTAGACTATTCCAAAGAAGCATAGATCGATGCTCTCTGCAATCTGGAAGAGGGAGAGATCGATTATGGTGATGTCTGGGATGAGGAGGATGAGGATGTTGTGATTAAAGTTCCCAAGTGTGACGGGGAAAGAGAATATGAGTTTGAGGATGGAGATATTTTCGAAGCTCCATTCTTTGAAACTAATCTTGAAACAGGTTCAGTCGAGCTAGAGGGGTTCTCCTATGGATCTAGAGGAGAAGCCTCTCCTACTGACCCTACACCTATGGATCTAGAGGCGCAGAAAAGCAAACATACACCTGCAAGTTCATCAAAGGATCTGGCTCCTGTCTGGCAGAATCTGTTTGCAATTAAGCGAGCTAGAGGGGTTCAATACTTAAAACCAACCAGTGAAGCTTTCAGCTCCTTGCCAAAGTATGACCTTACGAACCTAGCAAACCGAGAGCTGCTGGGTCACTCAAATCACGCAGTAGCGATGGGTTTGTGGCATGTTTTGCAGCGAGAGGTAAGATCTGGGAAGTTCGAAATGTTTAAGCCTCAAGTGCCCAAACGAGTCAGGGACAAGAATGTTAGACATCCCGTGACTCATAAAAGCTTAAAGAAACGGGTATACAAGCCACTGCTGTGTGAAACCAAGATTCCCCTGAGCAAGTTATCTTAGGATATCCTCGGTAACATATGGTACTGGTACGTAGATCCTAAATCGGGTGAGGCAGTGGTGATTGAAAAGGTGTGGTCCGAGAGCAGAAGCTTAGTGTTAAGGGAACTGATCAGAGTTTTTGATGAAGTCTGCCTCATAAACTTCTCTATGAAAGATCTGGAGGCGCTAGCTGACAAGTACTGCATGTACACGAAAGAGTGGACAAAGTTCCTTGCTTCTAAATACGACAAGGTGGTCAAGTTCTGCCTTGACTACAAGAAGAAGATGGAAGCTAAAGCTGGGGAACAGTGAAGACCAAAGACAATCCAGAGCTGTTGTCAAGGGGGAGTTTGTTGAAGCACTTTTGTGTGACAAACACTCTGAATATTGTCTTAGCTTTTGTACTTGTCTTGTATGTATTAGTCTTTGTATGTTAGTGTCTGTATGTATTAGTTATCGAGTTGTAATTACTAATGTATGTACTAGTCGTTTGTTTTCTTGAAAGTGTTTTCGCTGTCGGATTACTTTGTGTTACTTAATTCTCCGCCTAGTCACGGGTATTCCGCACCCGGTCCGACTAGTCATACACCCACACGTAACGATCCGAGACACCCGGGGACATACACAACTGCAAGCAACTCCTTCTTTGTTGTGGTGTAATTCAATTGAGCACTAGAGAGGGTCTTGTTTGCATAGTAAAAGACAACATGTTTCTTCTCTACCTTTTGACCCAACACAGCACCTACTGCATAATCACTTGCATAACACATTATTTCAAAAGGAAGATTCCAGTTCGGTGATTACAAAATTAGGGCTTGTACCAATTGATATTTTAAAACATGAAAAGCATTTAAACAATCTTTATCGAATTCAAAAGGCATATCTTTAGGAAGTAAGTTACATAAATGTTTTGTGATGACACTAAATCCCTTAATAAACCTACGGTAAAACCAGGCATGTCCTAGAAAAGAGAGCACACCTTTAACATTCATCGAGGGAGGTAATGTTGAAATAACACTAATTTTAGCTTTGTCTACCTCAATCCCCCGACCTAACACCGCATGACCTAAAACAATACCCTCTTGAACCATAAAATGACTCTTTTCCCAGCTTAAAACCATATTAGTTTCCACACATCGTTGTAAAACTTTAGATAGTTCATTTAAACACATTTCAGACGATGAGCCAAAAACTAAAAAGTCATCCATAAAGACCTCAAGCGACTCCCCGACCATGTCCGAGAAAATACTCATCATACACCTTTGAAAGGTGGTTGGGGCATCGCATAGCCCAAATGGCATCCACCTAAAGGCAAAGGCACCATAAGGGCATGTGAAGGTAGTCTTTTCCAGGTCATCAGGGTGGATGGCTATTTGATTATACCCGAGTAACCATCTAGAAAACAGTAAAATTTCTAACCTGATAGCTTCTCAATGATTTGTTCAATAAAGGGCAAAGGAAAATGATCCTTTGATGTGGCAGCATTCAACTTCCTGTAATCAATACACACACGCCACCCGGTTACCGGCCGAGTGGCAATTTGCTCACCATCATCACTTGTTACTACCTATATACCTGTTTTCTTACTATTTGGGTTGGACTCACCCATGGACTATCAGAAATGGGATAAATGATCCCGACGTCCTACCACTTCATGACCTCCTTCTTGACAACTTCCCGCATTTTGGGATTCAATCGACGTTGTGTATCCCGTGAAGGTCTTGCATCTGTGTCTGTGATTATTTGTGCATCACAATGGAGGGACTGACACCTTTCAAATCCGCAATGGTCTAGCCAATTCCAGCTTTGTGATCCTGAAGCACCTTCAGTAGTGCCTCCTCCTTCTCTGCATCCAGTTTGGAAGCAAAGATGACAGGTAGAGTTTCGCCCTCCCCTAGAAATGCATACTTTAGGTTTTTGGGGGGTCTTTCAACTCTACCTTTGGGGGGCTGACAAGTGATGTTTCAGCCCCGAATCAATCTCTATTGGTAGACTCTCCACATGATGTGTCCATGGAGGTCTACTATCCCTCACAACTAAAGCTTCAACAACCTTTTCCTTCTCTTTCAAGTCAAGCTCCAGCTCCTATTTAACCCTGTCACACACAAAACACTCCTCTGTGGATTCATCTCCAGAATGCGGATAGCATCCTTCAATGATGTCTGCCATAAAGCATTCATCACTGGGCAGAGGATTAGATTCATTTGAAAAGATATTTAAACGGACCCTTCATATGCCAAAGGTCATATCAACTTTGCCTAAGCGACAATCAATCAAAGAGTGAGATGTGGCTAAGAAGGGTTGACCCAAAATGACAGTTGGTTCAGTGACCTTTTCAGATTACACGTAGTCAAGAACCAAGAAATCCACCGGATAATATAATGTCCTCCACCACACCATCAAAAAAGGGGGGTGAAGGTGCAACCTTGTTATCATAAATCTTACCACTTTGAAAAGTACTAGTCTTGCCCACGTGGCTCTTCTTCATGTTTCTGTTCCTCGAAGTGTGATGGGATGGATTGGTCACCGTATCACTTGGAAGCTTACCATTGCTTTTCCTCAACTCAGCTATTTCAGTGGCAAATTTCCCCATTTGAGTAGTCATGACTTGCATGGCTTTATCGCGCACATCATCAGCTTAGTTCTTCTTTTGCATGTCTTGTTGGATGGACTTCAAGATATCCAACATTGCACTCTCACTAGTCTGATTAGAGGATCCAGATGATCCTCCCTGCTCATTCCCCCTTTGGTATTCCCTTTGGTTGTTGCTTTGACTGAAATTTTGGTTTCGGGGTGGAAACGGTTGTTGAGCTCTTTGACCACTACCTTGAAAATTAGGGTTAGCTTGATTTGAGGCATCCACATAACGGAAGTTGGGATAATTTCTAAGGCCTGGGTGGTAATTTTTTGGAGTTCATATCATAGTTCCTACCACCCCCTTGCACATAATTCACATCTTCATACGTACATGTGCAACTAGCACCACTGTGCCCTAACTCACCACATTGGTCACAGACTTCATACTTTTGATCCCCTATACCCATCTTGGCAACATGCTTTTCTAATTTCTCTAACCTGTTTGCCTCGGGGCTAGGACTTTCAACTGCTCTAACTACCGAATGCCTTGCCCGTCTTGAAGATTGGGCTTTCCTCTTAGATGTTACAGCCATCCTCTCCAAGTAGTCCCAGTCCACATCCTCATAGTTAGTTTCCAAAGGTTCCATTAGAAATAGAGTTGCGGTCTTGGGAATCATCATCTGTCAAACCCTCATGAAGGCATTCAGCATTTCCCACATTTGCAACACATGGTGTGGACAATTCTTGATTAAAATTTTGAACATAAGGAAGGCCTCATGAAATAGCTCCCCCGATTGTTGTTGGAAATTCCTGATGTTCTTTCTTGCATCACTAGTTCTTTGATTGGTGTAGAACTCATCCAAGAACTGTTGCTGCATATCCCCCCAAGTGTAGATAGAAGCATAAGGCAAAGAATGAAACCACTGTTGAGCCTTGTCGTCTAGGGTGAATTGGAACAACACCAGCTTCACATCATCTGGTGTGAATCCTTGTCCCCCAATGGTGTTGCACATAGCATCATAGGCAATCAGATGTAAGTATAGCTCTTCTGTCCACTGACCATGATACTTAGGCAAATTCTGAATTGCCTGGGAACGAACTTCAAATGACCTCCCATGTTGTTGTGGAATAATAACTGGAGATGGATTATAAGCAATGGAAGGTCTGAAGTGGCTCTCAATCCCTCTAACAGGGCCTCTGTCATGTCTCCTTGGAATGACTCCCGCATTGTCAACAGGAGGAATTGCATTCCTAGTACCGGGTCTTCTTTGCCTTTTTTACAGGCTTCTGCTGTAGTGGGATCGGTGCAGGAATGTCGTGTTGAGGTGGTTGTTGTGGCAACCTCTGATCAAACTGATGTCCATTCGGTCATTCAAACCGAACACCTGCATCATGTCTCCTGTACACTGGTAACCTAACCCTCTGTCTTTCCCTTCTGTCACCATCATGTGTATCATCCTCATACTTATCAAACTCATCATCAAAGCCATCTGCCTCATCCTCATAATTTACACCTGAAGTGTATGGATGGAAACCCGGTGGTGGGATTGAGTGGAATATATAAGGCTTTGTGATTGGTGGTTGTGAGGTGGGTGGTATGGTATTTGTATCTAGTAATATCTTTCACATATGGTGAAGAATAGTGAGTGTCGGGTTTGAACTCAGAGGGTTGGTTTACTTGTGGTAGAAGTTGGCCAAAGTTGGGTAATTGTGGAATTTGGCTAGTGGATTGGTTGAGGTTTCCATCTGTCCTAGGTGGAGGAACAGATGATGAGAACACACCTGAGGAAGGCTGTTGTTCTGGTGGTAGCTGACCTGCAGGAGGCAAGTCGGACTGCTTCCCATGATCCAGTTTAGTCTCCATTTGAGTTGGAGAACATACCACTTTGTTGGTTCTGTGAAAAACCCTATTTTGCCTAGCAGTCTTCTCAATTTCTGGATCAAAAAGCAATGGAGAGTATTTCCTAGAGTACCTTGTATGATGCATACAACTGAAGAATCACTTGCATAACACAAACAAGAGAACCCGTGTAATACTGAACAAAGCAAAAAAATAAGACAAGAAATTTAAATAAGAAATTTAGATTTTGTGAGATGTAGCAAACAATAACAAATTAACACTAAGCGCACTAACTCCCCGGCAACGGCTCCATTTTGATCGATATCGTTTGGTCGGTCAAAAACAATCCTTAAACACTTAACTAGTAAGGGTAAGTAGAGTATCGTATCCACGAGTAGTTTGTGGAAAGTGTCACTTTGTTACAATATTTGAAAGACAGAAAACAATAACAACAGATTTGGATTTTGATTTAAAACAATACTGAGAAAGGTAATCCTCTCCGGGGTTCATGTATGCAAACACAAGTCACTTCAAGATAATTTGCAAGCGATTACATAGACATAATCATACGGTTGAATTCAGCGATAATGCAATAACCCGTTGTGAATAAAACTTGTTCTCACATAACCATCAATGATTAACCAACTATAATCCAACCCCCAAGTTGTCCCCACTGTAAAGAAACCCGAGACTATTGAGACTTGAACAACAATTCAAAATCAATCAATGAAGTTTAAAGCATTCAATCAATAAATGAAATCATATGGCTTAACATGTCAATCAATATTACAAACCAAAGCTAATCATTCAAGAAATTACAAGTGTTCACAAAACCCTAGACCCAGGGAAGACTACAAGAGATTTAGCCACTCATACTCATACCAACAACAAAACCAAAGTACAAGGACTTACAATCATGAAACTTTAAGAACAATCGACCTAACAATGATGGAAATCGCCTTCTTGGAGCTCTGGAACGGCTGGTATCGAAGAAGGATGATAATGGGGGATGCTAAAAATTAAAACCTGATTTAGGTTAACTTTTCTGTAAAAACAGATCTTCACGTGTCGCGAAGATGGCAACCAAGTTCTTCGTGTGGCGCGAAGAACAAACTAGTCGGGGGCGCCTCTGGAGTTCTTCGCGTGTCGCGAAAGATGAAGCCCGGGTATTGGTGCCACGCGAAGACCATAAATTCCAGGAAACTTGATTCTTTTATTTTTTTTAATCCTGTGCTTCACATCCAACTGCTTCGCTCCCGTTTCTCGCTCATTTAGCACATAAAACCTGAGAGGTAGACACAACTACAAACACCCACAAAACAGAACAAAGATACATACTAAAATAACTAAGACGCACACAAAATGACATATAAACTGGGGTTATTAAACCCCACATCAACTACCAATGTATACAATGGTGCATACAGTCAGGACATAGGCCTGCTGAATGTATAGATTCAACATAACGTTGTGATTATCGAATTAATACTTGTTTGTGCCAAAATCTTTATATATTTACCGTCATTCGCGTTGATGTTTCATTTTAAAAATGTTTTCAGGTAATCAGTAAATATGTGATGGAAAAAGGATTCGGGAAGACGTTAGAACTGCCCTAGTAAATGACATGTGAAAAGGATATTGTGCACATTGGATTCTCAGGCCTCGTGTATTGATAATCCTAAAAGATAAAAAGGAGATAGGACCGAGGAATTGATCAACGCTGGATAGTACTATTTCCGTTGGTTGTGTATGTATTTGATTTCAAACTCTGTTTTGTAATTAAAATAAAAGGGTATTTAAATCCCTGTGTATATAAAATAAATACGAAACTTTGTCTTCCAAGTAAGTTTTGATATTTACAAATACAACCCTTGAGGTTGAAAGAATGTTGAAACGATCCTTATAAAAGGACTCCCGCTGTATTTTATAAAACTCTGAAAATCAAAGCATGTACCGATCGAGCTCGCACACTTCTAGAGGGTGCCTGAGGCGGGGTGTGACATTTACATAGAGAAGACTTTGTATTGCTAATGATTTAGTGATAGTGGATTAGAAGCGGATCTAGTAGTCTCGTGGGTTTTACTCTCGTTTCGAGGGGTTTTCCACGCTAAAATTTGGTGTCCTTTTATATTTATTTGCATATAGATTTGGGGCTGTTTTGGTGACCTTGGAATACCCTATTTATTTGCATCCTAACAGGTTCATTCCGGTAGGGGAAGTTTTGACCAAACAAAAATTAATTCCGTATTTTTTTGTTTACCGTTAGTGGTCGATTGTGCGTTTTTCCCATCAGACAGGAGCGTCTACTCTTTGAGCATTGCTCTCTTCAATAGATTTCCATGGCTTTTAAGCATATATCCTTGACGTCAAGGGTGTGGACAGAGAGGTAGAGAGAGAGAGTGAAGGGGTGATCGGTTCTCGTCGATGGTGCTGGTGCGTACCAAGATTGGAGATGAGAGACTTTGGGTTAGGGGATGGGGATGGGGAGTTTTGTAGATTAGGGTTGTGGAAAAAGGGGAATTTGGGGATTTGGGTGAAAATATTTTGGAGGGTAAATTTTGATTTTGGAGGGAATTTAGAATATGTGAAATATTAGTTTGCTGGGATGTAAAATTTAGGAAGTAAAAATAAATACAAATTAATACAAAATTAATAAAATTAAAATTATACGTATTTTATATTATATATAATAAATTGAAAGAAAGTGCTATGTGTTTAGAATTTAGGTTGGTTTATAATTTATAAAAAGTATTATTTAAATATCTAATATCACCAAAACTATAATGAAAGATTTTTATATTCACAAATAAATACTTTCTATATTTTTTTTTTCATTTTCATTGAATTCGTAACTATTTAAAATAAGATTTGGATATAAGTTTTAACAATGCAAACTTTCTTATAAAAGCTGCAAATTTCAATAAAATTTGCACCTTTTAAAAAAAATGTTGCACTTTTTAATTAAATTCACCGCTTTAAAATAAAAATGTTACAATATCAGTAAAATTTTGTAACTGTTTATGAAAAAGCTTGCATTAAATCTTTTAATGCAAACTTTACGTTAAACGAAGTTGTATTAGAATCCAATGCAACATAATTAAAAAAGTTGCATTAGCCTCGTTTTTTAGTGATTCATTAATACACATACAATACAATACATACAAATTAGATCATGAAATTGGCAATGAGCAAACGGAAACTACCTATTATGGGCGATTGTACGAGATATTTCCGGCTGTACTACTTCTGTTATGTTCTCCTGTTTTGTCATGGTCCTGGTCCTTTAGAGGAGATGGTCATGCAGATGGATTACCGACGATTTGAAGGTGATCGGGCGATGGTGAATTAGTGGTGGTTAGGAGGCGGCTTAGCGGGAGTAAGTGAGAAGGCAAGGAGTGAGGCAATGATGGATTGAGTGAGGATGATTCCATTTATTGAAAGTCTACAAAAAATGACCTAAATCGCTAACGGATTACCGAAGACTAGTCCTTCACAAAATTAACTTCCCTCGGTTGGTCGATAATCAAAGAAAAATTAGCGACAACTTAGAAAGATAAATCCATATATTGGCCTTAATGGGATTTGTTATTTGTTAACATGTTTTTTACCCATATGACAAGCCACATTAGGTCATAACAAGCCAATTATGTTTTAGTGACATATATTAGATGAAGTCCATATATTAGGCCTTAATGGCCTTGTCATTTTAGTGTATTGGATTTTTATATAACAAGTCTTGGTATCTTCTAACAAGTCATTTAGTTTTCACTGATATATATTATATGATAAGTCCATCAATTGGGTCATAATGGGTCTTCGCATGTGTTAAGGTTTGTTTAGTTACATAACAAGTCGCATTGCAACAAGGAGCAAAATCAACAACTCATTCTCAGCATTGCTCTTCCAACCCTGGGGAATCCTATTGACTTGTCAAGTCAATTTCGAGCCCTGTTTCAACCTACGAACTTGTCAACAAAGGAAAACTCGTAGAACTACATTGAAACATTTGTCCACAGACTTTATTTTTAAATTCTAAGATACGCAATTCAACAAACTAGCTAACACTATATTAGCTCAGACGACGGTCACATTTACCATTTTTAAATTCCAATTCCACGGATTCCATCTAACAATATAGTATGTGGAATATCTATCGGTATTCAAGGAAGAATACTATCTTGAGGCTCATATATTAGAAAACGTTGGAATACGTTTGAAAACACAGATTTGTACAATATTTATAATAAAAATATCGATGGTTAGCGACATGTTTTTTTTCTTTCGGAAATCTATCTAAAAATAGTGACAAGTCCTAAAAAGAAAATGGGGCGGAAATAATCTTAATTAGTTAGCGACACATTATCGACCCATAATTAAAGGTTGGATTATTATTTTCTTTATCTTTTGTCAAAAATGATGTTTTATTCAGAGAAGCTTAAATATAAATAAGAACCAAATGGTTCGATTACAATAACGGCACAAAATAATCAATCCAGAAACTAGGACCACTTGGTCCGATTACAAAAAAATCCAAAACTACAAAGAAAAATACCGGGACTGATGTTGTGTGTCTTCCCGTCAAGGAGCGCAACGTCATTTATAGATAACAGGGGACACAACGGTATAGAAAACACCACAATCAACGAACGCATCAAAGGAAATCGAGAGCCTGCAGATGATGAGATCACAGCTAAATATGCGGAGACAAGATATCCTTGATTGGCCTTTCCATTTTTAGGAGCGATCAACGGGGCTGCAACGGGTAGGAAAAACAAGAGCAAACCCTAGCTTGTGTAAGCTAGAGGCAACTCCAACGATGAAGCCTTCAATCGGGAGACAAAAAAGAGGTGGGAAATCGCATGGGCTTCAAAGCCGATCAACCCAACAGAGAAAAAAGAAAGCCCAATATTCAAAAATAAAAGAAAAACATGAATTTGCAAATTTTTATACTAACAATTATCAAAGTTGAAAGAGTGGTTGCATGAGATACAACTTCTAAATGCACTCTAACTCTCTCTCTTTCTATTAAAAAATATGTATTTACCTTTTAGCCAATAACACCTTGACATGTGTTTTGACTATGGAATTTTTTTTTTAATTTTTCATTGATACCTTTTAACAAATATTGTTTTATAAAATTTTGACTATATATTTGTGACTTGTTTATTTTGTCTACGATTCGATGTAAGTTTTGTTTAAAACGAAGTTTCGTAGGATAATGAACAAGTTGTCTAAGCACTTACGTAGAATCATTATAATTTTTTTAACTCTTTACTCTTTAAAACGGTTAAATTTTTTTAACACCTTTATTACGGTTTCGGTTTTTCTTTTATATAAAGTTTTTGGAATGTTACTAACTATTTTGCTGCAAAGCATGGGTTTGCGTAAAGATTTTGTTTTTGTATAAAGTTTCAAATACGTTTATTTGACTACACGATAACTTTCTTAATGGTTTCTAAATAATGTCTTTAATATTATCAACCCTCTATTCGATGTTTTGTTTTTTAATGTATTTCGTGTTTTAGCGTGCCGCTACGTGCGAGTTAACGGGCAACAATGCACGTGACTCTTCGAAAACTTTGATTTATTTTACGGTTTAGCTTCTGTTTTTAAAAGTTTCGAAGCCGTTTGGCGTCCGTTTTTTTCAGTTTTTCTAAGATTTTGGTTTATTTAACGGATTAGCTTTCCTTTTTTTATAAAGTTCAAAATCATTTAGTGTCTGTTGTATAAGATGTCACGGTGCGCGACGGTTGCAACGCGCCGGATTAATTACTAGTTGAATATATTTATAGAAGAGAATTTTTAACATCTTTCTTGATATCCGTCGGTCAGCCAGTGATTTCGGCGTTGATTGTTAGTGGTAAATTATTCGAGAAGTACTGTGTTTTGTATTGTTATGTCAAAAACACTCGGTCCCCACATATATATTGATGACGAACCACTTTACCAAGAATCTTGCTCCACCTCTAATTTATATATTACGAACAAAATGATTTTTTAACTAACTTGAAATTCCTGATAAAATAAAGATATTTGCTACAAGCACTGTGTAAGGTCAGAATTGGGGCAAAACACTTCGACTAAATAAAGTTTAACTTTACAAGTGTTTGATCTATTTAAAACCAACAATATACTGGATATAATTATTACAGTATATACCATATATTAACAGTATACTTCATAAAAAGAAATTCAAGATATCAAAATATTCATTTACAAAAGATGGATTTACTTACCTTGAGAAAAGCTTAAACGGCACTTTTGAACAAAGGTTTGCTAGTCATGATGGCGAAGATGGGCACATGAACCACTAACTCAATTGCATACACGTCTTTTTCCGACGAGGGTTTTTCTGGCAAAATTTGTCAGAATTTGATGTTTCCGACTCATTTACGACGCAAATTTGCGTCAGAAACACGTTTTTTTTCTAGTCATGCCCCAACTTTGGAGTTAGTAATGCACGTGCCCTGCTTCTCCATCTTGCTCAGCACCCTCCTTATGGATCTCATAACCTCTCTGGACTCTATATTTCTTTCAATAAGAAACCAACCACCAAACACACTCATAATCTACACAGTATCATATTTATAGAGAGTGGGCTGTTGGAGAGATATGGGAAGTACTTTACATGAAACTGACTTGCTTTCTTCATCATTTATAAGAAATTAATTGAAATTTAGGAGTGTGTCTTCACCAAATAGTTTATGAGACGACTATAGCAATTAGTTGGGTATGGGACCCTTGCAATTTAAGCAATCTCAAACAGCATGTGACGTACCTACTTCCCCATAGTGGACCGCATTCAGTAACACGTACTTGATCTATGAATCCTACGAAAACAATAAAAGTCCTTCAACCTTACCCTAATTACGACGTGCACATCTATTTACATGTCACAATATATATATAAAAATATAGAACATGAAGTTATTTAGAATTCCTCATCAACACAACATCAGTGTTTTAAGAACCGAACCGAATATGTGAATAGATGTGCAAGCATAATTAGGGTAATTAGGGAACCGGATATAGAACCGGTCCGGTTGTGTGTAATTGAACTAGCCGGTTACTGGTCAAACCGTTGAATCGGACCGGGTGGTCGGACCGGATTTCAATTTTTTATATTTTTTTTGTATTTTTTTCTTTCAAAATCAAATTTTCTAATTAAATTAGTATTTCAATTTACATATTTTATTTATTTAAGCTTTTATAATCAAAACAAAAAATATTTTTATATTTGTATATATATATATATATATATATAGGGGTCAGTTATCGTACAAAGTGTTTTAAAGTACGAAGCGTACGAAGTCACCAGCATGCGACACGTGTTTAGTGGGCGAGGGGTAAATAGATCCGCGTTATAATCACGCATGATTTATAATAACGTATGACCATAATAACGTAATCACACATGTTATAATCATGATCATAATCACGTAATCACGCATATTATAATCATAACCATAATCATGTTATACACATGACCATAATCACGTAATCACGCATGGTATACGAACAGCACATCGACCTTTTAAAAAAATCATTTTTTTTAATAAAAGTATAGCAAAATAATACTCAAATTAAAGAGAATAAAATGTTCGATTTTATGGAGTAATTTTTTTTTAAAAATAATGTCGTATAAAAAAGTTATGCTTGTTTTAAAAAAAATAAGGGAAGTTGTAAAAAGTCAACAAATGTAGGTTATTCCAATTTTAGCTTTTCGGAATATTTTCACGCTTAAAACAAACACATTTGATCGTAACCATTGATTTGCTAGATCAACGCTTCAAAATACTTCTTATGCTTCTCATGTTAAAAACATTTTGTATTTAATACTTCCCCTATATATATATATATATATATATATATATATATATATATATATATATATATATATATATATATATATATATATATATATATATATATACACTAAGTTAAAATCTCGTGTATTACACACGAGTTAAATAAATAAAATGTTATGTATTTAGTAATAAAAATTTTATATTTTTAAAAACTCGTGTAATGCACGGGTTGAATAAACAAGTATATTACATCAGTTGAATAAAATATAATATAATTTGTTAACAAACACATTTATCAAAATATGTTTTTAAAAAAGGTAATTTGTCGTGACAGTTATAAGTTCTGTTAAGTTAGTTTTTAAAACATTTTTTTTCAAGTGAGTATTAATTTTTTAATTGATAAATGTTAGTTCATATTAAGTTCATTTGATTGATGATATAATAATTATTTATAATTAAATAATAAGTATTAGTAATTAGATTTATTAATATAAAGATTATTATTTAATATGAGAGATAAATAGAAAATCTAATATTTAATAGGAGAGAGAGGCGGAAAAATAAATATGAGAAATAACCAGAGAATGACACGTGTCCTGAAGAGATTTTCATTTATTAGAGTAGTAAGATATATATATATATATATATATATATAGGGAAGGGATCAAGAGAAAACCACAAAGTTAGGCGAAAACCAAGAAAACCACATCATTTTAGGCAATTTTTTTACTTACGTATACGTATCCAAAATCAATTTTTTTGATTTACGTATACGTAACCACAATTTTTTTGTTTTATGTTTACGTATACGTAACACTATGTGTAAAAATGTTTTTTGGTAAAAATGTTTAATATTACATTGATACTCTTATAAATAAATAAAAATAAAACAAAACAAAAAATAAAAATTATTATATGATTGGGTAAAATTGGTTTTTTTAGTGGTTTTCTCGGTTTTCGCCTAACTTGTGGTTTTCTCTGGAACCCTCCCCTATATATATATATATATAATTTTAATTTTTATGTTATTTATAACATCAACCGGTTCTTAAATCCGGTCTAACCGGTTTGACCAATGAAGCTCTAAGACGGTCGTTTCATTGTACAATCCGGTTCTAAAGACATTACACTAACACTTTTTGGTCATAAACTTTCAAGTTATCATGGATTTAAAGTGATTAAAGAATCATCATAAAACTGTTTTAACATGATTATTTAACAATATAGTGGATAAGGGGAAAAAAATTTCCGAACTAAATGGAGTTCTTGTGACATTATAACAACGAAGTCCTCACATGATAGCAACCAGACACATAACCAAACATATAAATATAGGTTTTGCTTATTCACCAAGTTGTAAGTGGTTTTTCTTTATATAATTAAACCTTTCCTTTAGACTTCAGAAAAGTGGTGGTGTAATCCTACAACAAACAAAAAAAGTCCTTCCACCTTACCCTACTTAGGGCTTGTAGATCTATTTACATGTTATATATATATATATATACACACACATACATACATACAGGGGAAGAAAGAAGAGAAAAGCACAAAGTTAAACGAAAACCATGAAAACCACTAAAACAATGTGTAACACTATGGACTACGTATACGTAACCGCATTTTTTTTGTTTTCTGTTTACGTATACGTAACACTATGGGTTACGTATACGTAAGCCAATATTTAAATGATTTTTTGGTAAAAATGTATAATATTACATTTATTCTCTTATAAATAAATAAAAATAAAATAAAACAAAAAATAAATATTATCATATGATTGGTTAAAATTGGGTTTTTAGTGCTTTTCTCGGTTTTCGTCTAATTATGTGGTTTTCTCTAGAACCCTCCCGTGTATATATATATATATATATATATATATATATATATATATATATATATATATATATATATATACATATATATATATATATATACATATATACATATATATATATACATATATACATATATATATAGGGTTAGGCTAGAATGGAAACCCATATGAGTTGTGAAAACTCAATGTTACAACTTTATTTATTTTTTTAAAAGATAAGGTAATTTTGTTACATATTTTCGTCACTCTTCATAAAAAAAATCAAAAAAGTGCCTAAGGAATTTTTTTTTAAAGATATAACAATTGTAAAAAAATTACCGTTACAACGTTGTTATGTATTTAACAACTGAAAAACGGGATTTTTTTACAATTTTTACATCTTTTTTAAAAAGAATTCCTTCGGCGCTTTTTTTATTTTTTTTATAAAAAGTGACGAAAATATGTAACAAAACTACCCTATTTAAAAAAAAATAAAGTTGTTATATACAGATTTCATATAGTTTTCATGAGATTTCACAACTCATATGAGTTTTCACCCTATATATACCCTATATATATATATATACAATAATATATATATATATATACATGAATATATATATATATATATATGAATATATATATAGGGGAAGGATCGTAAAAAAATCCAATGTTCATGAGAAAACCAAAAAACTATTTATTTGAGGTAAAAAAATAAAAATAAAATCATAACTAAAAAAATAAATCAAAAATTAAAAAACTGCTTCAGATACACCTTTTCCCACGTCGTCCTCGTTCAAAAAAAATTAAAAATAAAAAAAAGTAGTAGTGGGTGAGGAGGTAGATGGGGTGGGGTTAGGTTTTTGGTTTAGTTTAGCTTTTAGTTAGGTTTTTGGGGGTGTGTGAGGGGGGTAGGTTGGATGGATTTAGGTTTTTGGGTGAGGGTGGGGTGTGAGAATTAGGTTTTTGAGAGTAGGTTAGACTTTTAGGTTTAGTTTAAGTTTTTGGAGGGGTGGGGTGGGGGTTTAGGTTTTGGGGGTGGGTGAGTGAGTGGGTAGGGTGGGTTTAGGTTTTTGGGTGGAGGTGGGGGGTTTAGGTTTTTGAGTGGGGGTGGGGGGTGTAGGTTTTTGGGGGTGGGTTGGGTTTTTTGGTGTACTACACATATGTAGTAAGAGTTTTTTTGTTTTCTCATGAAAATGAGTTTTCTAGTGAACCCGTATATATATATATATATATATATATAAAGAAAAATAAAATTTAACAAAAATAATTATAAAAATTAAAATAATCTCCAGGACAAGATTTCGAAAAAGAAATACATGAGTACACATGGGAACCGGAATCAGAAATGAAAAAGAAATACCCATACTTATTCAAGGAATAATCTCTAGGACGAGATTTCAAAAAAGTTGGGGATGATGTATGTCACACCACCAAATTTCCACTAACGGAGTTTTACCGTTTGGTGCGTGACAAAATAGGATCTCAGTCATTAGTTACATCAAACGACACTATATGGGACTCAAATTGAAATATTATAAAAGTTCAAAGTAAATGCGGAAGCGTTTAAATAAGAAAATAAATGCGCAAAACAAGCGCGCCCAACTTAAATTTAATAAAACAAGTAAATTGTTTTGAATGTTTTCATGAGGATGAAATGATAGTAGGACTCCATGCATATCCTAAGTGTGCAACCTGTGCTTTAGCGACCTGAGAAACATGTAAGAAAAAGTGTCAACACAAGGTTGGTGAGTTCACAGGTTTACAAGTGAATAAACTGTTTGAGTGTTTACAGGATCCACATACGTAAATCACACCTATTGCGAGCTAGACAATGTACACGAAGCTGACTGTTTATGTTTGAGATGCCTTCCGCCGTTGCTAACATCAACAATGGCAAGTGTTTAGGACAATTTACACCCGTTAGACCTCCAATCAAGTTAGTGCGACTACCCCGGGTGGGGTTTGTCAAACCCAGTAGTACTACTCGAATTTTCTCGCTATACTCCATATATTAACGGTCCGAGTGTGTAAGGACTTTGCATGTTATATTTGCACGTAGGTACACAAATGGTAATTAAATACTATGTGATCCATGTCCGTTCATGAGTATGTCTTTCCTCGACGGGAAGACAAGTAAACGGATGTTTGTTTGTATGCATGTTTCACCCCAACGGGAAACAAGTAAAATACTGTTTGTTTGTATGCATGTTTCTTCCCAACGGAAAAACAAATAAAATGATGTTTGTGTATATGCATGTTTCTCCCCCAACAGGAAAACAAGTAAAAAAGGGGCCGTGAAAACTCACCTGAGCTGCGAATGAATAGATAACAACACACAAGGATGCAAGTAGGAAACACAAGAGTTTGCAAGCAGACAATCTACCGATGCCCTAGAATACGATTGACAACTGTTAGGGACACATGGGATTTCGTGTGACACCCGGCAAATTCAGGTTAATATCCATACCCGACTATTACTTGAATTCACGTGATTACACTTGCATCATACTTAATTATAGGTTAATTAAGTACACATTTCATATAACAAGTTCATTCGTTTTATTTCATTACATGCATCGGTAATCGGACGGATTACCGGGTCACATACGCGTCCTGTCACACGAACGTTGGTGAATTTTAGAAATAATATTTAGACATATAATTTGTGTGCAAAAATTATATGTAATACTGTGATTTAATATTTCGTGCTTATATGAATTTTTCCGGAATTTTTAGAGCAACTTTTAAATTAACGCTTTTTAAGCGGATACGCGATATGTGCCAACAACACTAAATTAGATTTTATAAAAATGATGGATTTATAATTTGGGCCAAATAATTCAACTTTTTACTAATTAAAAATCTATTAGTAGCCCATTTGATTTGTAAAAAGCCTTAAACTCAAGAAAGCCCAACACCCTTTTTACTAAAACTCCCTTACACTCACTAATCCCTCATTTCCACCTAAACCCTAAACCTAATCTCTCCCCTCTCCTCTCATTTTCGGCCGCCACCATCACCACCTAGCCACCACCTCTCTCAAGCTTTCTCATCCATTTCAAGTGATTCTAAGGCCATTCAAGGGTGATTCAAGGTGAAACAAGACAAGAACACATCATTTCTAACATCATACTTGCTTTTGGTAAGAATCTACCCATTCTTTTTCATCATTTTCGGCCATGTGTAGTGCTACCATCATCCAAACGAGTTTTGTTGGTTCAAAGTGTTATAATGCTTGTTTTAACTAAAAGATTTCATAATAATGAGTTGTTGATGCACATATGCACATTTTATGTTTCGAAATATTTGTTTAGGTCATTATTTGCTCGTTTCTATTTATAGAAACTTTGTTGGATGCATTTTTGCAAAACTTGATGTGTGATATGTTTGTTGGTTTAAATGGTACACATAATAGTGGAATAGATAGGAAATATAAATTTTTTTGGTTAAAATGTTGTTTTACACTCGGTTATGGACAACTTACTATTTAAGGAAACTTTAATTTTGCATATTTTGTGTTATGAGTTTCTATTGGATAAAAACTTGATATTATGGTTCTATAATATATATTAAAGTAGTAAAAAGAGTTATTTGAGGTTACACATGTGCAATAGGGTCGTTTGGACCACTTTCCTAAAAAGGAAACTTTAATTGTTCATGTTTGGCATGTGTAGGTTATAAATGTTTAAAATGGATTATATAGCTTCATTATCATATGAATAGATGACTTATGCAAGAATATGTAATTTGAAGTTGTGTTATGACATGTTTTGGTGAACCTTGCTAAATAAGGAAACTTTATTTGTTGAGAAAACTTCATAATTGCTTGAAATAGAAAGTAAATGCATAGGATCATGTTACTAGTATGTTAATAGTATAAATTCATGTATAACTTGTTTGTTTGAGCTATGACACCTTAGATGCACTAAAACCCTAATTATCAAAAATGGAAACTTTGTTATGTTAAGAAATATGAAATTGCAATGACATGTTATGCTACTTGTTTAAAAGAATTGAAATGGTACTAATAGGTTATTAATATGATGACATGAATTATGTGTATGAAATATGCCATTAAGAGGTGCAAATGCTATGTCACTTATAACATGTTAATTTCTTATGCAACTAGTTGAAGCATGTATGTTATGTCACAAGGTGTTACTTATACATTACTTAGGTACAACTTGTATGTTCCTTACGTGTCACACATGTACAACTTATATGCTACTTGTGCTACACATGTATAACTTGTATGATGCTTATGTGTTACATGTTTACAACTTATATGTTACTTGTGTGTTGTTTATACATGACTTCAATATGAGTCAACATTGGTCAACATTGGTCAACACTAGTCAACATTGGTCAACATTAGTCAACATTGGTCAAACTTGGTCAACATTGGTCAACACTAGTCAACATTGGTCAACATTAGTCAACATTAGTCAAACTTGGTCAAAGTTGGTCAAACCTTGGTCAAAGTTGGTCAAACCTCGGTCAAACCTCGGTCAACTTTGGTCAAACCTTTTCAAAACGTCAATGTAACCTTTCAACGTTGAGTCGTTTGGATGAATGTGGTTACATAAACCATGTTTACTTTCATAGACCTTATAGCCTTATTAATTCTTAGGGCTCGGTTAGGTCGGTTACCCGGAGTTACTCGATTCCTCTCGTTACTCCCATTTCTCATTCACCGCATTTCCAGGTGAGTTTTCACGGCCCCATTTTACTTACTTTTCCATTTGGGGGAGATACATGCTAAACCATTTTCTTACTTAGTCGTATGACAATTACTTTGATTTCGCTTTAATTTATATAAGTGGGTGCATTTCCCGCACATAAAGTCCTCTCATATTCGAACCGTTAATTATTACACAAAGCGAGGTGATTCATGAATAGTACTATTGGGTTTAACAACCCCCACCCGGGTTAGTCGCGCTAACTCTGACTGGGAGTCAAACGGGTGCATAATTGACCTAATCCATTGCGTGCTGGGCACGTAAGAGGCAAAATGCTAGTTTCTGCATTCCTTCGTTGAGCTTCGGTTTCGGTGTTGCTTATATAGTTAATGTTTATTGTCTGATCAACAATCGAATCAATGGTATACATGCGTACTGTTACACTGTTTTCATTTCTGTTTCTGTTACTTAAACCTGTGAACTCACCAACCCTGTGTTGACACTTTAAGCATGTTTATCTCAGGTCGCTAAGCATTCATGCACGGACTAGGATTGCACTCCAAGAGTCCCACAGCATGTTTTCATTTAGAAGCTTAGGTTTATGGGAACCTAATTTGTCATGCTTCTGTATTTTGCAACATTACTTTTGCTTCCGCACTTTACATTCCGCATTTTCAAACTCTGTATTACTATTTAATTTTGTATGATGTTCAAACGGAATGTCTTTTCGAAAACCAGTTAGAGGTCGTTCGAAATGACCGGGACTGATGATCCTTGACAGTCACAACCCGCGGGTAACCCGCTGTGGAATTTCAGGGTGTGACAGATTGGTATCAGAGCCCTGGTTATAGAGAACTAAGTTGCATTTAGTATACTTAGACTATAACTGTAGGCTCACATAGTTCACATCACATCATACATGCATTTTCATACATGAATACAATGGATTACTGGATATTGACTTGTTACAGGATGTCGACCTCATCGGACCCCATTGTGATCTCGGACTCTGAGGAGTACAGACCGGCTACCCCATCATCATCAGTGGAGCCACTCACCCCACCTTCATCACCCTACTCATCCACGGATGAGGAGCAGACACATGACTCAGTGGATTTTGTAGAGTTGGATTCTGAAGAGGATCCTGAGGAGGACCCGGAGGAGGATCCTGAGGAGGATCTAGAGGAGGAGGCAGATGGCGCACCAGCCCCAGGAGGCAATGGAGACGCCGGTGAGGGGAGCGACACGGGCGAGACGGTGCCCTACTCCGTACTACACGGGGACTCATCGTCCGACGACGGCTCCATACTACCTTCACCACCTCGTCTGGCGGACCCGACGCCGCCATCACCATTACTTGCACCGGTGGGAGCGAAGACCAAACTCACAGCTCGGAAGAAGAACATTCGCAGAGGAAAGCGACCAGCCCACTCCCCTAACATTGCTGGACCATCGGCCAAAAGGGCCCGGATTGCATCATCGGACACTTCATCTACGGGAGAGTCAACTGGACCATCCTATCCACCACCCTATTGGCTCCGGCCTACCCGGGAGGTGCTACCGATACTTGCGACGCGCAGCAAGTTACATGATGCTGATATATCGTCCCTTCAGGACGAACTTGCTTTGACTGACCAGGCACTACTGATAGTACGAGACCGGATCGAGGCCGCGGAAGAAAAGGCTCGGGAGGCAGAACAGAGGGCCACAGCTACTGAGACTGCACTACAGGCATTACAGGGGCAGGTAGCAGGACTACTTGAGGATCGCCAGAGAGAGACGGATAGGATCACTGCACTATCCAGCCGCCTCCAGCAGACTAAGGAGCAGTTGGGGATGGCACACCAGCGAGCAGCAGTAGCCGAGCATCGAACCTCACTTGCTGACTCTACAGCCTTAGCGGCAGAGCTTACGGCTAACACGGTCAGAGAGGAGTTGGAACCCGCCAGGGTTCTGATGATTCTCTGTGCCTTGTTACTTTTTACCTTCTTGCAGAGTGGTACTGTTACACCACCCAGTTGATTAGCCTATCGTGAGCGGGCTGTGCTCACGCAATATTTTTGAGATATTACTTGTTTTGGAGGAGTGTTTACTCCTGAAAAATACTTTGTATTTGGTACAACTTATTTATCAAGTGGTTGTCTTTAGATTATATTGCATGGTTGATTTATTGTTGATTGTTGTGTGTTGTCTTATACACGTGTGTTGATTGTTATTTATTACGCAATATCTAACCTTTGTTATCATTATGATTATAAAGAAACATGCCGCCAAGGAAGACACCCCGCAACCCAGGAGAAGGCACCAGTTCCATGACCACTGCCCAAATTGATGCCCTTATCGCCCAACGCGTGGCAGATGCACTCGCTAACCACGAAGCCAATCGATCCAGTGGAGGGTCGGGAGACCACGGCGAGAGCAGAGGTATAGTACAAACCGGAAATAGTATATACTGCAAGTAACATAGCCCTACCTCGGGAAAATTTAACCTAATTACGCTCTATCATTGACACACAGGAACTGGGCATGGAACAAAGGCTTGCACCTACAAATCCTTTATGGATTGCAAGCCGCATACATTTACCGGGATGGAAGGAGCAGTGGGACTGCTACGATGGATAGAAAAGATCGAATCGGTCTTCAGTATGAGCCAATGCACAATGGAGAACAGAGTCATGTACGGAGCTGGGACTCTCGAGGGCCAAGCACTCTCCTGGTGGAACTCTTATATCCAGACTCTGGGCCTGGATAATGCGAACGCCATTCCTTGGGAGGAATTCAAGGAAATGTTGAAAGAGGAGTACTGTCCTCGTAACGAACTCCAAAAGTTGGAACAGGAGTTTTGGAACCTAAGGATGGAAGGTGCTGACATCGCGGGATATACCGCAAGATTCTACGATTTAGCAAGACTACTACCGCACATGGTTACACCGGAGTACAAACGAATTGAGCGGTACATTTGGGGTTTGGCACCTCAAATACAAAGCATGGTTACTTCTGCAGAACCCACAATTATCCACAACACAGTGAGGCTGGCTCATAATCTTACGGATCAGGCAGTCCGTCAGGGACTGTTCAACAAGAAAGAAAGTTTTGTGAAAACCTTTGACAACAAGAGAAAGTGGGAAAATGCTCCTGCCAAATCCTATGTGCCGAGTAACCAGAAGAAGCAGGAACCGGCCCGGGTGTTTGTGGCTAACCAACCGGATAAAAGGCCAAGAGGGACATACACTGGAACCCTACCTAAGTGCAACAAGTGCCAGTTTCACCACAATGGTACTTGTGAAGATTCTCGGTGCCAGAAGTGTAAACGTTTTGGACACACTGCCCAGAGCTGCCGATCAGTTGAACAAGCCCCGGATGGCAGGGGAAACCGCGGATGTTTCGGGTGCGGTGATCCCGGACATTTCCGCAAAGACTGCCCGAAGAACCGAAAACCTGGAAATACAAACACTCGGGGCAGAGCATTTGTTATTGGAGCAGGCGAGGCTAGGCAGGATCCCAACATTGTTACTGGTACGTTTCTCGTAAACAACTGCTATGCTTCTATCTTATTTGACACGGGTGCCGATAAGAGTTTTGTATCCACTGAGTTTAGCTCATTACTTGGGATTACTCCCATCGCCTTAGATTACTTATACACGGTAGAGCTAGCAGATGGTAAGCTAATAGAGACAGAACAAGTAATTCCAGGTTGTGTCTTAACACTAGCCGATCATCCTTTCACTATAGACCTATTGCCAGTAACGTTGGGAAGCTTCGACATAGTAGTCGGTATGGACTGGTTGTCCAGGAACCGAGCCGAAATCGTTTGTCACAAGAAGATAGTCCGCATCCCACTGTCGGACGGAGAAACACTGACCATTCAAGGAGAACGGAGTGGTGCTACGTTAAGGATCATTACCTGCATGAAAGCCCGAAAGTACTTGCGGAAGGGCTATCACGCGATCCTAGCACACGTGACGGAAAAGAAAGAAGGAGAAAGGAAGATTAAAGACATACCGATCGTCCGAGAATATCCGGAAGTATTTCCCGACGACTTGCCCGGACTTCCACCGCAGCGACAAGTCGAGTTTCGGATTTATCTCACACCCGGAGCTGCTCCGATAGCAAGGTCACCTTACCGACTGGCGCCATCGGAAATGCAGGAATTGTCTAACCAATTACAGGAACTGTTAGACAAAGGCTTCATCAGACCAAGCTTCTCGCCTTGGGGAGCACCAGTCTTGTTCGTTAAGAAGAAAGACGGATCGTTCCGTATGTGTATCGACTACAGAGAATTGAACAAGGTAACTATCAAGAACCGATATCCACTACCAAGGATCGATGACCTGTTCGATCAATTACAAGGGTCGAGCTATTACTCAAAGATCGATCTGCGGTCGGGATACCATCAGCTAAGGATTCAGGAAGACGACATTCCAAAGACCGCCTTCCGAACTCGTTACGGTCACTACGAGTTCATGGTCATGCCATTTGGGTTAACCAATGCACCGGCGGTATTCATGGACCTCATGAACCGAGTGTGCAAGCCCTACTTGGACAAGTTTGTGATTGTGTTCATAGACGATATCCTGATATACTCACAGAACAAAGAGGAACATGCCGAGCATTTGAAGTTAATTATGGAATTGCTGAAAGCCGAGAAACTGTACGCCAAGTTCTCGAAATGCGACTTCTGGATTCGCGAAGTACAGTTCCTTGGACACGTGGTCAACGAGAAAGGCATACATGTTGACCCATCCAAAATCGAGGCGATTAAGAATTGGGAAGCACCTAAGACTCCGACTGAGGTACGACAGTTCTTAGGCCTTGCGGGCTACTATCGACGATTCATCAAAAATTTCTCTAAGATAGCCCAACCTCTCACCACACTGACACACAAGGATAAGAAATATGAATGGAATGACAAGGCAGAAACCGCTTTTCAATTACTCAAACAAAAACTTTGCAGCGCGCCGATCCTATCGTTACCAGAAGGAACAGACGATTTCGTGGTGTACTGCGATGCGTCACATCAAGGGCTCGGGTGCGTGTTAATGCAAAGGGAGAAGGTCATAGCCTATGCTTCTCGACAACTGAAAGTGCACGAGAAAAACTACACTACCCACGATTTGGAGCTGGGAGCGGTAGTATTTGCACTCAAGATCTGGAGGCACTACTTGTATGGCACGAAGTGCACAATTTTCACCGATCATAAAAGCCTTCAACACATCTTCGATCAGAAGGAACTTAACATGAGGCAACGTCGATGGGTCGAATTGCTAAACGACTACGACTGCGCTATCCGTTACCATCCTGGAAAGGCAAACGTCGTGGCTGATGCCTTGAGCAGGAAGGATCAACCCAAACCGCGACGAGTGCGGGCGTTACAGTTGACCATCCACACGAACTTACCCATGCAAATCCGCGACGCCCAACTCGAAGCAATCAAGGAGGTAAACCTATGCCATGAGTCCTTACGTGGTATGGACAAGCAGTTTGAGGTCAAATCCGATGACATCCGTTATTTCATGGATCGGATTTGGGTACCAAGATTTGGGGATCTAAGGGATCTGGTGATGGACGAGGCACACAAGTCCAGGTACTCGATCCACCCCGGTGCTGACAAGATGTACCATGACCTCAAGGAACATTATTGGTGGCCTAACATGAAAGCCGAAATTGCTACCTACGTCAGTAAATGCTTGACCTGTGCTAAGGTCAAGGTAGAGTATCAAAAACCATCAGGGTTACTCCAACAACCAGAGATCCCACAGTGGAAGTGGGAACAGATTTCAATGGACTTCATCACGAAATTGCCCAGGGCCTCTAATGGCTGTGACACAATCTGGGTAATTGTCGACAGACTAACCAAATCTGCGCACTTCCTTCCCATTAAAGAAACGGACAAGATGGAGAAACTAACCAGAACTTACTTAAAGGAAGTAGTCACAAGACATGGAGTGCCAATCTCCATCATTTCAGATAGGGATAGTCGATTCACATCCCGATTCTGGCAATCCTTACAGAAAGCCTTGGGTACTCAGCTAGATATGAGTACTGCATACCACCCCCAGACGGACGGTCAAAGTGAAAGGACCATCCAGACCCTGGAGGACATGCTCAGAGCTTGTGTGGTTGACTTCGGGAACGGATGGGATGCCCATCTACCGTTGGTCGAATTTTCATACAACAACAGCTACCACACTAGCATTAAGGCCGCACCATTCGAAGCACTTTACGGACGAAAGTGTAGATCGCCGATTTGCTGGACAGAAGTGGGAGATAGCCAACTCACAGGTCCAGAAGTTATTCATGAAACTACAGAGAAGATTGTACAGATACGCGAACGTATAAGGCCGCGCGTGATCATCAAAAGAGTTACGCTGACGTGAGACGCAAACCATTAGAATTTCAAGTGGGAGACAAGGTACTACTGAAAGTCTCGCCATGGAAAGGAGTGATACGTTTCGGCAAGCGTGGAAAGCTTAATCCTCGTTACATTGGACCTTTCGAGATTCTGAAAAGGATTAGTCCTGTTGCTTACAAACTCAACCTACCAGAAACCCTCAGTGGCGTTCATGACGTGTTTCACGTGTTAAATCTGAAGAAGTGATTGTCAGACGAGACACTAGTCATACCATTGGAGGAAATTCAAATAGACGATCAGCTTCACTTCGTCGAAGAACCAGTCGAGATCAGGGACCGCGAGGTCAAACAGTTAAAACAAAGCCGCATTCCCATTGTTAAGGTTTTTGGGTGAGGGTGGGGTGTGAGAATTAGGTTTTTGGGAGTAGGTTAGACTTTTAGGTTTAGTTTTTTGGTTTAGTTTAAGTTTTTGGAGGGGTGGGGTGGGGGGTTAAGTTTTGGGGGTGGGTGAGGGAGTGGGTAGGGTGGGTTTAGGTTTTTGGGTGGAGGTGGGGGGTTTAGGTTTTTGAGTGGGGGTGGGGGGTGTAGGTTTTTGAGGGTGGGTTGGGTTTTTTGGTGTACTACACATATGTAGTAAGAGTTTTTTGGTTTTCTCATGAAAATGAGTTTTCTAGTGAACCCGTATATATATATATATATATATATATATATATATATATATATATATATATATATATATATATATATATAAAGAAAAATAAAATTTAACAAAAATAATTATAAAAATTAAAATAATCTCCAGGACAAGATTTCGAAAAAGAAATACTTGAGTACACATGGGAACCGGAATCAGAAATGAAAAAGAAATACCCATACTTATTCAAGGAATAATCTCTAGGACGAGATTTCAAAAAAGTTGGGGATGATGTATGTCACACCACCAAATTTCCACTAACGGAGTTTTACCGTTTGGTGCGTGACAAAATAGGATCTCAGTCATTAGTTACATCAAACGACACTATATGGGACTCAAATTGAAATATTATAAAAGTTCAAAGTAAATGCGGAAGCGTTTAAATAAGAAAATAAATGCGCAAAACAAGCGCGCCCAACTTAAATTTAATAAAACAAGTAAATTGTTTTGAATGTTTTCATGAAGATGAAATGATAGTAGGACTCCATGCATATCCTAAGTGTGCAACCTGTGCTTTAGCGACCTGAGAAACATGTAGGAAAAAGTGTCAACACAAGGTTGGTGAGTTCACAGGTTTACAAGTGAATAAACTGTTTGAGTGTTTACAGGATCCACATACGTAAATCACACCTATTGCGAGCTAGACAATGTACAAGTTACTCTAAGCGTTCGCAAACGAAGCTGACTGTTTATGTTTGAGATGCCTTCCGCCGTTGCTAACATCAACAATGGCAAGTGTTTAGGACAATTTACACCCGTTAGACCTCCAATCAAGTTAGTGCGACTAACCCGGGTGGGGTTTGTCAAACCCAGTAGTACTACTCGAATTTTCTCGCTATACTCCATATATTAACGGTCCGAGTGTGTAAGGACTTTGCATGTTATATTTGCACTTAGGTACACAAATGGTAATTAAATACTATGTGATCCATGTCCGTTCATGAGTATGTCTTTCCTCGACGGGAAGACAAGTATACGGATGTTTGTTTGTATGCATGTTTCACCCCAACGGGAAACAAGTAAAATACTGTTTGTTTGTATGCATGTTTCTTCCCAACGGAAAAACAAATAAAATGATGTTTGTGTATATGCATGTTTCTCCCCTAACAGGAAAACAAGTAAAAAAGGGGCCGTGAAAACTCACCTGAGCTGCGAATGAATAGATAACATCACACAAGGATGCAAGTAGGAAACACAAGAGTTTGCAAGCAGACAATCTACCGATGCCCTAGAATACGATTGACAACTGTTAGGGACACATGGGATTTCGTGTGACACCCGTTAAATTCAGGTTAATATCCATACCCGACTATTACTTGAATTCACGTGATTACACTTGCATCATACTTAATTATAGGTTAATTAAGTACACATTTCATATAACAAGTTCATTCGTTTCATTTCATTACATGCATCGGTAATCGGACGGATTACCGGGTCACACACGCGTCCTGTCACACGAACGTTGGTGAATTTTAGAAATAATATTTAGACATATAATTTGTGTGCAAAAATTATATGTAATACTGTGATTTAATATTTCGTGCTTATATGAATTTTTCCGGAATTTTTAGAGCAACTTTTAAATTAACGCTTTTTAAGCGGATACGCGATATGTGCCAACAACACTAAATTAGATTTTATAAAAATGATGGATTTATAATTTGGGCCAAATAATTCAACTTTTTACTAATTAAAAATCTATTAGTAGCCCATTTGATTTGTAAAAAGCCTTAAACTCAAGAAAGCCCAACACCCTTTTTACTAAAACTCCCTTACACTCACTAATCCCTCATTTCCACCTAAACCCTAAACCTAATCTCTCCCCTCTCCTCTCATTTTCGGCCGCCACCATCACCACCTAGCCACCACCTCTCTCAAGCTTTCTCATCCATTTCAAGTGATTCTAAGGCCATTCAAGGGTGATTCAAGGTGAAACAAGACAAGAACACATCATTTCTAACATCATACTTGCTTTTGGTAAGAATCTACCCATTCTTTTTCATCATTTTCGGCCATGTGTAGTGCTACCATCATCCAAACGAGTTTTGTTGGTTCAAAGTGTTATAATGCTTGTTTTAACTAAAAGATTTCATAATAATGAGTTGTTGATGCACATATGCACATTTTATGTTTCGAAATATTTGTTTAGGTCATTATTTGCTCGTTTCTATTTATAGAAACTTTGTTGGATGCATTTTTGCAAAACTTGATGTGTGATATGTTTGTTGGTTTAAATGGTACACATAATAGTGGAATAGATAGGAAATATAAATTTTTTTGGTTAAAATGTTGTTTTACACTCGGTTATGGACAACTTACTATTTAAGGAAACTTTAATTTTGCATATTTTGTGTTATGAGTTTCTATTGGATAAAAACTTGATATTATGGTTCTATAATATATATTAAAGTAGTAAAAAGAGTTATTTGAGGTTACACATGTGCAATAGGGTCGTTTGGACCACTTTCCTAAAAAGGAAACTTTAATTGTTCATATTTGGCATGTGTAGGTTATAAATGTTTAAAATGGATTATATAGCTTCATTATCATATGAATAGATGACTTATGCAAGAATATGTAATTTGAAGTTGTGTTATGACATGTTTTGGTGAACCTTGCTAAATAAGGAAACTTTATTTGTTGAGAAAACTTCATAATTGCTTGAAATAGAAAGTAAATGCATAGGATCATGTTACTAGTATGTTAATAGTATAAATTCATGTATAACTTGTTTGTTTGAGCTATGACACCTTAGATGCACTAAAACCCTAATTATCAAAAATGGAAACTTTGTTATGTTAAGAAATATGAAATTGCAATGACATGTTATGCTACTTGTTTAAAAGAATTGAAATGGTACTAATAGGTTATTAATATGATGACATGAATTATGTGTATGAAATATGCCATTAAGAGGTGCAAATGCTATGTCACTTATAACATGTTAATTTCTTATGCAACTAGTTGAAGCATGTATGTTATGTCACAAGGTGTTACTTATACATTACTTAGGTACAACTTGTATGTTCCTTACGTGTCACACATGTACAACTTATATGCTACTTGTGCTACACATGTATAACTTGTATGATGCTTATGTGTTACATGTTTACAACTTATATGTTACTTGTGTGATGTTTATACATGACTTCAATATGAGTCAACATTGGTCAACATTGGTCAACACTAGTCAACATTGGTCAACATTAGTCAACATTGGTCAAACTTGGTCAACATTGGTCAACACTAGTCAACATTGTTCAACATTAGTCAACATTAGTCAAACTTGGTCAAAGTTGGTCAAACCTTGGTCAAAGTTGGTCAAACCTCGGTCAAACCTCGGTCAACTTTGGTCAAACCTTTTCAAAACGTCAATGTAACCTTTCAACGTTGAGTCGTTTGGATGAATGTGGTTACATAAACCATGTTTACTTTCATAGACCTTATAGCCTTATTAATTCTTAGGGCTCGGTTAGGTCGGTTACCCGGAGTTACTCGATTCCTCTCGTTACTCCCATTTCTCATTCACCGCATTTCCAGGTGAGTTTTCACGGCCCCATTTTACTTACTTTTCCATTTGGGGGAGATACATGCTAAACCATTTTCTTACTTAGTCGTATGACAATTACTTTGATTTCGCTTTAATTTATATAAGTGGGTGCATTTCCCGCACATAAAGTCCTCTCATATTCGAACCGTTAATTATTACACAAAGCGAGGTGATTCATGAATAGTACTATTGGGTTTAACAACCCCCACCCGGGTTAGTCGCGCTAACTCTGACTGGGAGTCAAACGGGTGCATAATTGACCTAATCCATTGCGTGCTGGGCACGTAAGAGGCAAAATGCTAGTTTCTGCATTCCTTCGTTGAGCTTCGGTTTCGGTGTTGCTTATATAGTTAATGTTTATTGTCTGATCAACAATCGAATCAATGGTATACATGCGTACTGTTACACTGTTTTCATTTCTGTTTCTGTTACTTAAACCTGTGAACTCACCAACCCTGTGTTGACACTTTAAGCATGTTTATCTCAGGTCGCTAAGCATTCATGCACGGACTAGGATTGCACTCCAAGAGTCCCACAGCATGTTTTCATTTAGAAGCTTAGGTTTATGGGAACCTAATTTGTCATGCTTCTGTATTTTGCAACATTACTTTTGCTTCCGCACTTTACATTCCGCATTTTCAAACTCTGTATTACTATTTAATTTTGTATGATGTTCAAACGGAATGTCTTTTCGAAAACCAGTTAGAGGTCGTTCGAAATGACCGGGACTGATGATCCTTGACAGTCACAACCCGCGGGTAACCCGCTGTGGAATTTCAGGGTGTGACATTTCGTGATGACGACACGAAAGGGTTGAGCATCCTAAAACATGCTTAGAGTTAACGAGTAAACAATCGTGTCATCAGAAATCTAAGAATTCTTAGTTTAGTAATTATAATAAATGTGATACGTATCAAACATCCCTAAACATGAGTTAAATATATATCATTGTTTCATTTGTCTATTTGAGTTACATGACTTTATTTAATAATATAAGTAATTATATTATTTCAAAACGTGAGAATGATAATCAATACGAGTTATAAAATCCAATCCGATTACAAAACCATTGTTTGCGTGTTTTATGGATTTAATAATTGTTTAGGGAAGAATAAATTATATTATTTTTAAGTTATACAAAATGCTCAAAAATACATTATAAATTTAATCCCGAGCCTATGGGAGTTTTCCGGGTTCAAAACGTACTAATAGGTTCTTAAAATGATATAGAGGTTTGTTTTTAAAAAGGAAATCAATGGAAAAGTCCCAAAAAAAATATCACAGGAGACCGGATTCAAACCCGGGTCTATTCACGGGGCTTTTAATGATTGAGGGATTGCGAATCTATTCATGTGGTTTAATTTGATTGATATTGTGTTTAAGATAAAAAGCCCCAAAACGTTTTAACATAGGGTTATCATCACACATGGTATTGCAAAGCTAGTGGTAGGTTTTAATTGCATTTAAATAGAGTCTATGGTGATGATCGATTAAACCATATACGTTAAGAACCCTAGAATTGGTTCTTGATCGGATCGATGTTTTAAGCCTCAATTATCATGGGGCTTTTAATCTATGGATAAAAACGAAGCTAAGGATGTGATTAGTTACCAGAATTGATGTTGAATTGGTTGAGTTCGACTAAGATGGGTGCCGAATTTGCGTGATTTGATCTCCGGCAACACAGGTTCTCTTTCCGATCGAATTGGTGTATGAAACAGTTTCGGCTTGATGCGATTAAGGTGTGAGCATGTTCAATTCAGAGAACAATGATCGAGACGAATGAATTTGATGGCTTTGCAATGAAGGTCGATGGTTTAAGGTTTGAATGCCCATAATTGGGATTAATTTGAATCATTAACACTCATTAATAACTCAATGATGAACGATAACGCCATTAGTAATCTTTTCAATTACGAATTCGACCAGATATTCGGTTATGGGTAGCGAATTTGAGTGAAAAGCAATTGCAGTTTGACTTTACAAAGTCAACAGGAAAGATTACACTCAATTTTGACTCTCTAAAGTTAACAGGATTGAGTTTAGGTTAAATACACACTAGTCCTTATAGTTTTAGTTTAAGTATTGACAGAATTAGTCCCTAAAACTTGAAATGAATTAACTGGGTTAAGAAATAACTGGATTTGAGTAAACTAAGTTAATCGGAATTTGTCGGGTGTCACATCATCTCCTTGTTGAAAGAATTTTCATCCCGAAAATTAAAATAAAAAAATATCCGGATGTTACATCATCCCCTGGTTGAAAGAATTTTCATCTCAAAAGTTATATGGTACCTTATATGTTTGATGTGGGGTGCTTGAACAGGTGAGGATACTTGCGCATCATCTGATCCTCACGCTCTCATGTGAATTCCGGTCCGCGTTTCGAGTTCCAGCGAACTCTGACAATAGGGATTTTACTGTGTTTGATTGTTTTGACTTCCCTATCCATGTTTTCTATCGGTTCTTCAATGAAAAGCAAGTATTCATCGATGTGTAGTTCCTCAAGAGGAAACGCGAGTGTCTCATCTGCTAGACATTTCTTCAAGTTCGAGACATGAAAGACGTTGTGTACACCATAAGTCCTTCCGGTAGGTCCAGTTGATACGCTACTGGGCCAATTCTCTTCACTATCTTGAACGCTCCAACATAACGAGGATTTAGTTTGCCTCGTTTACCAAAACGGGTTACACCTTTCCACGGTGAGACTTTCAATAGAACTATGTCGCCTACTTGAAATTCTAATGGTTTACGACGCTTATCGGCATAGTTGTTTTGACGATCACGAGCTGCCGCCATACGGTTTCAAATTTGAATAATCTTTTTTGAGGTTTCAAATACGAGTTCAAGACCCGTAAGTTGGCTATCCCCAACTTCAGCCCAACAGATAGGTGATCGGCATTTCCGTCTGTATAATGGCTCGAATGGTACTGCCGTGATGCTAGTGTGATAACTGTTATTGTAGGAGAACTCCACTAAAGGCAAATGAGTTTCCCAACTGTTACCGAAATCGATCACACAAGCTCGTAGCATGCCCCCAAGAGTTTGAATAATACGCTCCATTTGGCCATATGTTTAGGATGTTATGCCGTGCTCATATCCAGGCACGTTCCTAGAGATTTTTGTAAAGATTTCCAGAAACGTGAGGTGAATCAAGCGTCACGATCCGAAATTATAGAAATTGGCACTCCGTGCCGAGAGAATACTTCTTTCGGGTAAATGCGAGTTAACTTCTCCATCTTGTCAGTCTCTTTAATTTCTAGGAAGTGAGCGGACTTAGTCAAACGATCTACTATTACCCAAATGGTATCACATCCGGTAGAAGTTCATGGAAATTTTGTGATAAAGTCCATGTATATCTGCTCCCATTTCCACATAGTAATCTCCGGTTGCTTGAGTAGAGCGGAAGTCTTTTGATATTCAACTTTGACCTTTGCGCAAGTCAGGCACTTGCTCACATAGGTGGTTATATCGGCCTTCATCTTTGGCCACCAATACAGCACGTTTAGGTCATGGTACATCTTGTCGGAACCTGGATGAACGGAGTAACGAGATGTATGAGCTTCACCCATGACTAGTTCCCTTAAGCTTCCGAATACTGGAACCCATATTCGCTCGGCGAAGTAGCGAATGCTGTCAGATTTGACCTCAAGTCTTGCTTCCATACTGCGTGTGGCTTCTAATGGTAGGTTTTCCTCTTTAAGGGCTTCAAGTTAGGCACTACGAATTTTATCAGGTAATCCGGTGTGAATAGTAAGTTGTAATGCTCGAACTCATTTGGGCTTTGTTTCCTTTCAACTTAGGCATCATATACAACATTAGCTTTACCCGGGTGATACTAGATCGCACAGTCATAATCATTCGAGAGCTCAACCCAACGACGCTGTCTCATGTTCAGCTCTTTCTGCTGGAAGATATGCTTAAGACTCGTGTGATCGGTGTAGATAGTACACTTGGTACCGTACAAGTAATGTCCCCATATCTTAAGTGCGAAAACTACGGCTCCCAACTCTAGGTCATGAGTGGTGTAGTTTTTTAGTTGACGCGAAGCATATGCGATCACCTTTTCTAGTTGCATTAATACACAACCCAGACCCTGAATGGATGCGTCACAATACACCACAAAACCATTCGTTCCCTCCAGAAAAGCTAGAGTGGTGCACTGCAAAGTTTCTGCTTAAGGAGTTGAAATGCTGACTCGTGGTTATCGCCCCAGTTATAAGCTTTACCCTCCTAAGTTAAGGCAGTGAGAGGTTGTGAAATCTTAGAAAATCCTTTGATGAATCGACGATAATAACCAGCCAATCCCAGAAATTATCGCACTTCTGTCGGAGTCGTCGGTGCTGCCCAATTCTTGATGGCTTCTATCTTTGATGGATCGACTTGTATTCCCTTGTCATTAACCAAATGCCCTAAGAATTGAACTTTCCGGATCCAGAATTCACACTTGGAAAACTTAGCATACAACTGCTCTTGCTTTAGTAATTCCAGAATTAAACGTAGATGTTTTTCATGTTCTTCCTTGTTCTTGGAATAAATGAGGATGCGTCGATGAAATCGATGACAAATTGATCAAGGTATGGCTTACACACACGGTTCACGAGGTCCATGAACATCGCGTTTGCGTTGGTTAATCCGAAATGCATGACCATAAACTCATAGTGTTCGTACATAGTTCTAAAGGCAGTCTTAGAGATATCTTCGTCTCGGACCCTCAGTTGATGATAACCGGATCGAAGATCTATCTTTGAATAGAAAATTTACTCTTGATGTTGATCAAACAGACCATCTATGCGAGGTAGAGGATAACGATTCTTGATTGTCACCTTGTTCAGCTCATGATAGTCAATACACATATGGAAAGTTCCATCTTCCTTCTTGACAAATAGGACCGGAGCTCCCCATGGCGATGAGCTTGGTCGGAAGAAACCTTTATCCAACAACTCTTGTAGTTGTGTAGATAGTCCTTGTAATTCACTAGGTGCAAGTCTATAGGCTGCCTGAGCAAGAGGCGCTACTCCAGATGCTGGGTCAATTTGAAATTCATCTTGACGGTGAGGTGGAAGACCAGAAAAGTCTTCGGGAAATATTTTCAGATAGTTGCAAACAATTGAGATATCATCAATCTTCTTATCCCCAGATGACTGCTAGGTGATGAGAGCCAAAATAGTAACATGACCTTTACGTAAGCACTTATGTGCTTTTATTAAGGATATGATGTCCACGACTGCACCAATCCCTTCGCTTTGGACAGAAAGATTTTCTCCTCTAGTGAGAGGAAGGCGAACGATTTTGTCACGACAAATGATTTCGAGTCGGTTCTTAGGTAACCAATCCATGCTAATGATTATGTCCAAGTTGCAATGTGTGACTGGCATGAGGTCAATCTCAAGCTTATGACCAGCCAATCCGTGTTTACATCCCTTAAGAATGTGGGTTGCTTCAATTATCTGACCATCTGCTATCTCAATAGTATACTTGGTTTCTAATAGAGTTTGAGTACTATTGTACCAACTTGAAGATTGTGAAGTCATGCTGACATTTCTAATGAGACCCGTGCTTATAAGGTAAGCGTCGGTCAATGCAAAGTTCAAGGAAAAAGGTTCACATGTAGGAAGGAAAATCTAATGAGTTATAGATTCCAGTAATACAAGGAATAGGTTGTCTGTTTAAGTAATCACGTTCAACTGATGGTTGGTTAGATTAAATCCCCGTTTTCTAATGTCATTGGAACAACGGGATATGCTGGGGTATAAATCTAATTAGACTAAGGATTAGTCACCGGATAAGACAATAGGGTCAAGTGAGATTTATTGTTGGAGCGTGTTAGCTTAGAAAGAGTTCCACAAATTCCGCTTACATACTTGGAGTCGATAAGTTTGCCATGAGATTCTATGAGAGTTTCAATCAAGATGGTTTCTGTGATAAAGTTTGGATGAGATTCTTCAGGTTAAAAAGACTTACATGAGTGAGAATAATGTTGATGGATTCCATTGATGATAGTTCAGTGTGTCTGTAAATATCTTCAACCTGATAGTCACGTCTATCAATTGTTGAACAGGTTTAACGATACCAACTAGTCGTTGAGCGGGTTACGAGAATTTCTACGGACAGTGGAAACTTAAGTCTTTAATTCACATATTAGGACCATTTATCCACACACTAGGTTTCACCAGGATTTACATGCACCTCAAATTACTATTACGTGTGCACCCGTAATGATAATTTTCTTTGCATGCTCACCCTAGTTCTCCCTGTCCTGTGTCATAATGTCCTTTAGCATGTATTGATGAGTACAGAGTGTTGTCAGATATGATAAGTCATTGAGAAGCTTAGCCATCAACTATAAGTTTATCAACTAGGATTCATATCAGGATGAGTAGTCAGGAATCATTTGATCCGAGTATTCACTCGAGTTGAAACACAATACGAGGGTCCAATCCCTCGGATTGTAGGTGAATCATGCACGCGAAATGCGACTTCAAGAAGTGAAACTAATTCGTGGATACGAGTTACAAGAAGCAGCAAAGTAGTCGTCCTTCCAACTGAGTCAGGATATGGTCTGAGTATGCAATGAGCAATGCGTTCTCAAAATTGTGATCAATCTATCTTCAACAGAATATCGACCAAAGACGCGAGCCCATGGTTCGGGAAAGTGATGTCATCTACGTGTCAATGGATTCTGCCATAATGCGTGCAACGGTCTGTCTTCACTCAGCTTATTGTTGCTAGTGGGTACAGTAGGGACTCGCCTCCAACGATCCCAACTCCCAAAGAGACGTGCGATAGCTAAGTGTCGTCCATAACTGGACCTGAGAAAGCGCACCAAACCCGACAGGTAAAGGTGGTGCAAGTGACTTCTCCGAAGGCTCCGTCTCGTTGCCCACGGACGGGAGTGGATGTTGTTCTGGTGATTCCCCGAATGTCGCCACTGGGAATGATGATGCAATGCAAATGATGTGTCCCTCGTCAACATAGGGTGATATGGTTGGTGTTAACCTGCCTGCACTGCAATCTACGTATGTGTGCTATGTGTATCAGGTATGAGTGTCTGTGTCGTGTAACTAATGCATGAGGTTATAGTTTAGTATGCAATCCTAGTTCTCTATAACCAATAGCTCTGATACCAATCTGTCACACCCCCAAATTTCCACTAACGGAGTTTTACCGTTTGGTGCATGACAAACCAGGATCTCAGTAATTAGTTACATCAAATGACACTATATGGGACTCAAATTGAAATATTATAAAAGTTCAAAGTAAATGCGAAAGCGTTTAAATAAGAAAATAAATGCGCAAAACAAGCGTGCCCAACTTTAGTTTAATAAAATAAGTAAATTGTTTTGAATGTTTGCATGAGGATGAAATGATAGTAGGACTCTATGCATGTCCTAAGTGTGCAACCTGTGCTTTAGCAACCTGAGAAACATGTAAGAAAAACTGTCAACACAAGGTTGGTGAGTTCACAGGTTTACAAGTGAATAAACTGTTTGAGTGTTTACAGGATCCACATACGTAAGTCACACCTATTGCTAGCTAGACAATGTACAAGTTACTCTAAGCGTTCACAACCAAAGCTGAGTGTTTATGTTTGAGATGCCTTCAGCCATTGCTAACATCAACAATGGCAAATGTTTAGGACAATTTAAACCCGTTAGACGGTGGGGTTTGTCAAACCCAGTAGTACTACTCGAATTTCCTCGCTATACTCCATATATTAACGGTCCGAGTGTGTAAGGACTTTTCATATTATGTTTGCACTTAGGTACACAAATGGTAATAAAATACTATGTGATCCATGTCCGTTTATGAGTATGTCTCTCCTCGGCGGGAAGACAAGTAAACGGATGTTTGTTTGTATGCATGTTTCACCCCAACGGGAACAAGTAAAATACTGTTTGTTAGTATGCATGTTTCTCCCCAACTGAAAAACAAATAAAATGATGTTTGTGTATACGCATGTTTCTCCCCCAACAGGAAAACAAGTAAAAAGGGGCCGTGAAAACTCACCTGAGCTGCGAATGAATAGATAACACCACACAAGGATGCAAGTAGGAAACACAAGAGTTTGCAAGCAGACAATCTACCGATGCCCTAGAATACGATTCACAACTGTTAGGGACACATGGGATTTCGTGATGACGACACGAAAGGGTTGAGCATCCTAAAACATGCTTAGAGTTAACGAGTAAACAATCGTGTCATCAGAAATCTAAGAATTCTTAGTTTAGTAATTATAATAAATGTGATACGTATCAAACATCCCTAAACATGAGTTAAATATATATCATTGTTTCATTTGTCTATTTGAGTTACATGACTTTATTTAATAATATAAGTAATTATATTATTTCAAAACGTGAGAATGATAATCAATACGAGTTATAAAATCCAATCCGATTACAAAACCATTGTTTGCGTGTTTTATGGATTTAATAATTGTTTAGGGAAGAATAAATTATATTATTTTTAAGTTATACAAAATGCTCAAAAATACATTATAAATTTAATCCCGAGCCTATGGGAGTTTTTCGGGTTCAAAACGTACTAATAGGTTCTTAAAATGATATAGATGTTTGTTTTTAAAAAGGAAATCAATGGAAAAGTCCCAAAAAAAATATCACAGGAGACCGGATTCAAACCCGGGTCTATTCACGGGGCTTTTAATGATTGAGGGATTGCGAATCTATTCATGTGGTTTAATTTGATTGATATTGTGTTTAAGATAAAAAGCCCCAAAACGTTTTAACATAGGGTTATCATCACACATGGTATTGCAAAGCTAGTGGTAGGTTTTAATTGCATTTAAATAGAGTCTATGGTGATGATCGATTAAACCATATACGTTAAGAACCCTAGAATTGGTTCTTGATCGGATCGATGTTTTAAGCCTCAATTATCATGGGGCTTTTAATCTATGGATAAAAACGAAGCTAAGGATGTGATTAGTTACCAGAATTGATGTTGAATTGGTTGAGTTCGACTAAGATGGGTGTCGAATTTGCGTGATTTGATCTCCGGCAACACAGGTTCTCTTTCCGATCGAATTGGTGTATGAAACAGTTTCGGCTTGATGCGATTAAGGTGTGAGCATGTTCAATTCAGAGAACAATGATCGAGACGAATGAATTTGATGGCTTTGCAATGAAGGTTGATGGTTTAAGGTTTGAATGCCCATAATTAGGATTAATTTGAATCATTAACACTCATTAATAACTCAATGATGAACGATAACGCCATTAGTAATCTTTTCAATTACGAATTCGACCAGATATTCGGTTATGGGTAGCGAATTTGAGTGAAAAGCAATTGCAGTTTGACTTTACAAAGTCAACAGGAAAGATTACACTCAATTTTGACTCTCTAAAGTCAACAGAATTGAGTTTAGGTTAAATACACACTAGTCCTTGTAGTTTTAGTTTAAGTATTGACAAAATTAGTCCCTAAAACTTGAAATGAGTTAACTGGGTTAAGAAATAACTGGATTTGAGTTAACTAAGTTAACCGGAATTTGTCGTGTGTCACAATGTAACACCTGCCAAATTTCGGTCCCGGTATTGCCGGGAATAAATATAAGAAAAGACTGGAAATGACAGAAAATCGAAAGATAGAAATTTAAAATAAGAATTATGAAATTCTTAGGGTAGCAGATCGCTACCAATCGGTCAACGGTCCCCTACGGACTCAAAGAATCAAACTGTGACGGTCTACTACGGGAAAGTCATGGCTAGCGGACCGCCACCTGCTTGGCTAGGTCCCTAGAGACCCTCTGCATTAGATACGTGTCGAGAAACGTGTAGGACATTTGTCAGCATGTCGGATGCGTGGACGAGTGGCGGACCGTCACTAGGGCCTACACAGTCCACTAAGGATATATGGCGCGCCTGCTATGCATGGCCACCACATGGCGTGCATGCGGACAAGGTATGGCGATAGCGGACCGCCAGCGGCCTGGCTAACGGTCTGCTATGGGTTGGTTCTCAACCTGGCTAACGGTCCGCTAAATGGAGTTCTAGTGATGTTATAACAAGTAGTCACATAACCAAAACATTGGTTTTGTTTATACAACACGTGGTAACGTTGGAGATAATGTCTTACTTAAAGTATCGCCTTGAAAAGGCGTAGTTCAATTTGGAAAGAAACGGAAATTAAGCCCTAGGTTCGTTGGACCTTTTAAGATTTTGGAACGAATCAGACCAATGGCATATGAGTTAGAATTGCCAAATGAGATGAACGTAGTACACGATGTACTCCATATCTCCAACGCAGATGAAATTTAGCAATGCTACTACAAGATGTAGTAGTGAACGAAAGGCTTAAGTTTGTGGAACAATCTTTGCCAATTGAGGATCGACAAGAAAAAAATTGAAACAAAAAAGACTTGGGTTAGTCAAAGTGAAATGGAATTCCAAACGTGGACTTGAGAAAAAATGGCTTGATCTTGTTGGGGATAGTGTAGTGACCCGATGCATCTTGTGTAGGCATGACCGTCATTTGAGGATACGGAAAAAGTGGGTATGGAATGTACGGTTGTTGGGGAATTTCTTAGCTCGATGGTTGTTGACTAGAACCGCCTCTCGGTTTGGACACTTTTTTTTATGCTAGAACCTCCTCTCGGAATCCATAGTATTTTTTATGTAAAGAATAGAGGAGAAATAATGTATTTTTTTGTGTATTGTGTAGAATAACTAGTTATGTATTTATAAGGGTTAAATTTATTAAATTTAGTTTATTTTGTACAATGGCTATATAGCCGTTCAACGGATAAAAGCAACAAATTGATTTTGAAAGTATAAGCGGCTTCCCAAACCCGCCTCCCTCTACCCGCTTCTACTCGCCACCCTTCCTACGGTGTACCCGCCTTCTACCCTAGCACTACCCGTGCTCCACTCCCACCACCCTAATTATCATCATTGTTGTTGTTGGTTAATGAAAGCGCCTATTAGTTATGCGAACAAATGTTAAAACAAATTGGAAACTTTTTTTCATAATAATATATATAGCTAGCATTGATGTAAAATATGTCAAGATACACTAATTAACGTTAAAAAAATTGGTCATTAGTCACCATCAACATCGTGCGGGAAGAGATCGCTAGTTTGCCCATATGATACCAATTGAGAAAAACTAAAAATTATGAGCCACGCGTTGGGGCGGGGTCGTTCAGTGATATTAACATGGTTAACTACATACTTAAGTCCGCGTGTTTGTGAATCTTGCTACATGTGTTACAGTTGTGACACTAATGTCGTTAAATACGATGACTTTAGCACCACGCGCTCTGCGGCGGGAAGCGAACGTTAAACAGTTGAGGTAGTGACTAACGTGACTAAACACAAAAAAACGTGATTAAGTTCATAAAAATGTATGAAGTTATGGTGACTTGGTTAGCCCAATAAAAAGAAATGTAAAAAAACCCAAAAAAATATGGACCAACAGATAGGTGACATGTGACGTGACGGTGGGAAAACACGTAATTATTAAATTTTATAAATTTCAGCGAGGAGTTATGGTAGACACTTGTAAATGAGTAAAACAAAATTTATACTGCGACGAAATGAAAAAAATATTAAACATAAAAACAAAATAATTTCTTTGTAGAGGTATATTTGAGTTTTTTGAAAGTTGAAGATTATTATTTAAAAATGTGAAAATTAAAGAGGTATATATGAGAAAAGAAAAAAATAATAAAAAGTTCATTGGACGTAGACGTTGCATTTTGAGAGTAAGTGTAATATAATAAAATTGGTGAAGACTAGGGTGACCAATAATTAAAAAGCATACGACAATTATATCACACTACAACAATATAACGATATTTGTTTCCTTTCTATTATCCGTATTTTTATTTTTCTACTTGTGACAATCATAATATTACTAAAATAATTAAAAGCATACGACAATTAAATTAAAAGTTTGGATTATCAATAAACAAAATGTTAGTTTGAATTATTAGTTGTCAATAAGTCATAGTTTAAATTATTAAAAATCAATTTACTAATATAAAACAATATATTTATCTTCCACCTACAAAGATAATAAACATAAGCTAGAGACAAACTTGTAGACACTTTCAATTTAAAAGTATATATCGTGAGTTTATATTAACAAATCATGGTATTTAAGTATTCTGGTAGACAAATGTTACTAGGTTTACTTTTATTAGAAGTATGTTTAACGTGATTGACGAATGATGTCTCACGTGGTCAACACATTTTGCAAAGAAGGACAATTAACTTTGGTCGTGTTAGATTAATTAAACTTTTTGAATCCATAACAAAGCGATATATTAAAATTTAAAATGACGGATAAAATAAAAGTCCAACTCAAAAACATATTTGATGGTTGAAGTGACACGCATTGACAAATAAAACTGTTAAACAATCTTATCAAGGAAAATAACAATAGAAATGCAATGGATCTTCCTAGCGACAACTAATTATTGCTTTAGAATTTCTCATCTAACGCTGAAAGTGGAAGATGCCCGTTGCCGACGTGAAAGATGGAGCGACGAACGCGTGTCACGTGAGGAGAGACGGTGGGTAACATCTACCCAAAAGGGCGGGTTAGAACGAGGAAGGTGAGAGAGGAGGGAAGAGGGGAAGAGAGGGAGGGGCGCCGGTGGCGACTCCGACATGGAGGGAAGAGCATCCTTTCTTTGCCAACATTGAGTCATGTTTTATGCTACAAATTACTATAAATTAAAATAGTTGTAAATTAGTCGAACTCGAGCTGTAGTTTGACTTGGACTAAGCTTAAACGCGATTTGTTTAACTTATGAGAGTTGAAGCTCGAGCACGACTCCTTTAAAGCTCTATTTTTATGCTTGAACTTTGCTCATGATCAATAGTTTTTCATGCTCGAACTTAATTCATGCTTAATTCGTTTATTAATTACCTTATTCATAATAATAATCTTTATATATAACATAGCATATATTGCATTATTACTTTTATCATAGTTTTACATGTAATAGTTGTTATTACGTAAATATATTAAATAAAAGTTACATAAATAATAATAGTTATTACGCAAATATATATTAAATAAAAGTTATATAAATAAAAGTAGCATTGTCAAGTATCGTGGCTCATGAGGAGTTATGATGTAAACAAAATTTCTTTAAGTGCCAACCTCCACCGTGAGAATTAGCTACTAGTGGTGGTATTTGCACATTCCATAATTATCATTTGCTCGCCATTTTTTTCTGTCAGCGTATGTAAGTCGTGTGACGACTAGCCCTTGTATAGTTTTGATTCACTATAGTGATTCTTTTTTTAAATGATGACCCAATTAAGGCATATACCCTGAAACTTAGACTTGTAAATTTTGGGCAGTGAAAAACAACTTAGATTTTGTGCTCCATGTGGTAACTTTTGATCCAAAACTTTAAGTTTCGATGTTTTGTAGCCCAGAGTTGCATCTCTTAGTGGTTTTAATTAAATGGTTAAGGCTGTTCACGTGATTCATCCTACACAAACAAAACAAAACAAAGCAACTTACTTTCTTTATCAATAATAATGCATCTTTTTCAGGTTCCAATGATGGTTGGCCCGACACATTTGTAGAAAAAGAAGGCTTTAATGGCAAATTCACCTGCAAATTATTATACAAAATCAACTATAAAGTTAGGCTGTGTGCGTGAGTAGTTGTTACAGTGAGTGGTTTTGGTTGCCTTCACATTCACTAAGAATATTATTAAACAAGTCATGTTTAAATTGTACTAAAATTAAACAGCGTCAACCTGTTAGAATTGAATCACAAAAACTAAAAATATTTACAATTTATGTGTTAAACTAGGGAGTTCGCTTACAACTTTATTATAAACAATTTATATCTTAGTTACAAGTCATTTACAACCCGCGAGCCTGTTTTGATAAACAGATTAAATGGGTCATGTGCAGATTATATGGTGTCCGAGACGTGGCTGATGTCTTTTACATTAAGAAATATAAAAATCTTATTCCGGATCATCAATTTCTACCTGCCTACCTGAACCACTGGAGCCCTAATTTTATCTTTAAACATTCAAAGTGTTTTATATAGGAAAATACATCTATTTCCTATAGAAAGTAAATAAAGAATCTCTTTTTTATTTCATGAGAAGCATACAATACAATACTTTACTGTTTATACAAAACACAATAAAATTATATAAAATACCTATTACATAAACATAGCACAATTTAGCATGATTCAAACTACTATATTATACAAAAATTGAACCACACACGTGTAGGACAAGTTCTACACATTTCATCCTTTCATGTTTCATATCAAATATAATACTTAAGATATCCATATCTTATTCAACTTACATGAAAAGCGCAAACTCACGATTTGTTTGGTAAATTCCGAAAAAAAAAATAGGTATGATAGATGGGTAAATAATTTAAATAGGATATTTAGTGTCATCTTGAGGATTAATTTAATCTAATTTTGTAATCACTTTAGAGACAAACGAATCTGGTGTTATTTAACTTTATTGATTTGATGTAAGTGGAATGTGTACAATTATTCAAATAAATGATAATTAATCAACCTATTTCACTTGATACTGTAACCATTTGTTTACGTTGACATGGCACTACAAGAAAATGACTCGTTTTCGTTGAGCACACAGACAACAGTCGTCGCCGGTATATGTTGACTTTTACATACGACATGTGTCTTCTGGATAAGCATCTTTTTTTTATATTTGACTGGTTAAAGTCTATACCTATGATATCTCATGGGGATAGGTTTGGCGAGGTGGAGGGAAGAAGCCGCCTAAATGAAAATCTTTCCCGACAACATATTGTGGGGATATGTTAAATTAATTTTTTTTCTTTTTTAATAACTAGGGTAGAGGGCGAAACCTACTTTAATGGCGGTTAATCGTAACCTCCTCACTTTCCCTTCTTCAACCTACAAATCGAACCCTCTATAGATCAAACCCTTTGTAAATCTACAGCTCGAACCATTTTTCAATGGCGGTAGTTGTTTGGATAGAGGCTGAAGTTTGTTAGGAGAAACTATCATTTTGCTAGTTTCGTTTTAGCATAGTTTCGCTTTTTAGCGACTTTCACTTCTTTGATTCTTTTCTAGGATATATAAGCGTTTTATTAATTATTATTTGATTTATAAATTAAAATCATTTTTTCCCTCGTTTATTTCTCTCTCATTTGAATCTCATTTTACTATCATAACAATGTTGAGGTCTACGCAGAGACGGCCGATAGTAGCTTGAAACGATGAATACCGAGAGATGTTTGGTGTGATTGTTTGGTGCTAATCAAACCCTTCTACAAGGCCGAGAGACAAGGCCAACATTGATATCTGGTGTGATTGTTTCAGATAGAGAAAGGGGTAGGGTTAAAAGAGAGGGATAATATATATACACACACATATATAAATATATATACTATATAATAAATAAAAATAATTTATGGCACGTGTCGTTTCCACATCTCTTCTCATCATTTTTTCCCCGTCTATCTCTCTTATTAAATGCACCTCTTTTTTTTAATAATCTATACTACCTGATAAACAAATAAAATAAGATGACACTTGTCACATTTCTAGACCTCCTAATTATTATTTTCTCGTCTCTCTCTCCTATCAATAATCAACTCCACTATATTAGCCAACCAAATTAATTATTTGTTTTAATTTTTATCTACAGATTTTTAAATTTAAAATTATGTTTATCATCAACTAAATTGTTTAAACATATTTTTATGAATTTTACAAACTAAAAACAATTTTATAGCCGGTTAGGATCCAAATAAAAGACATTCAATTATATATTTACATATTCATATTGTTACATTTTGACGAGTTTATGTGTTAACAGATTATATGATATTTTATTCAACTCGTGCAATACACGAGTATTTAAAAACATAAATTTTAATTACTAAGTATACGATATTACATTTATTCAACCCGTGTAATACACGAGATTCTAATCTAGTGATTTATATTTAAAGAAAAATATCAATTATACTAATAAAACACATTTAATTTAAATTATCTCTTATTTTAACAAACTTTGAAATTTAATTGTGATTTTTTTACTAAATAGTGATGTAAATCAAATTATATTAAATAGAAATTAATGTATTCAAACCGTGTAATATACAGGTTTTTAAATATATAAATTTTTTATTACTAAGTATATAACATTGCATACACGGGTTTTTTAAAATTCAATTTTTTTTATTACTAAGTATATAATATTATATTTTAGCAACCTGTCTAATACACGGGATTTAACCTAGTGTATATATATATAGGGAAGGGTTCAAATACTAACCAACTTTTTATGTTTAGCTTTAGGGTTTAGTTTTTGAGTTTAGTTTAGCTTTTATGTAACTTTATTTAAAAAAATTGTCTGTGAGTGTGTATGTCAACCCAAAACTTAAATAGAAAAAGGACAATTAGAACTCACTTGTGAAAATTCACTATCGAGATCTAATTCAACTCTAAACAAAATTTGTATAAGTTCACCACATCAAACAGTGGGTTAACGTCTGTGCAAGACACCTATCAAAAGTAGGGACTCTTGATATCTCAACTATATGCATCAAAGTATACTCAAGTGTTGGGTCTTGAGATTCAAGATCGACAACTTGATTTGGATAGATGGAATATAAAAGTTCAATAGATATTGAAGTACAATTAATTCGTTGAAAAGGGAGCAACGAATAACCAAACGAGCAACTGAAGTTCAAGATAGTGAAGAAACCGGATGACCCGAAGACTCGAATATAAAAATAAATGATAAATGGAATTAATGTTTAATTATTATTATCATTTGTTGTAATTTTAATGTCTTTATTATTTCTAGGGTTTAGGTCATGTAACACTATAAATAGAGGTTAGCCTCCATTTTGTAGAGTGTGTGAGTGTGTGTTTTCTTCATGGAATCTTGAGTTGTATTCCCCGTGGTTCTTCAACCATGGGGGTGGATGAATGAAATAAAACGAAACATTATGTTTGTCACTTTGATTCTCTTTGTTATTTCATTTCAACAACTCAGATTTATGTTTATGATTTTTCGCCACTATACCCATCTCCTACCTTTTGAGTGTTCTTATCAAACAATCTTTTCCAAAACAGGTAGATCAATTCTGCAAAACGAATTTACATCAAGGGTATTTGCATCAGGTATACGCATGAGTACTCATGCAGATACTATGCAAGTACATGCACATGTGTCCCTGCGAATACTAAGTTCTGCTTGTTTTAATATAGAAATATATTTTTAAAATAATTTCACAAGATCAGGTTTTAAATTTTAAAAATGATAATTACTTTAACTTAAAACATACACAATAGGCAAGTATAACTATAGCATCGTAATATAGTTTAGGTAAGAACCAAATATCAAACCATGGACACGGATCCCGTACTCAACCCTCACTATTGTCTGACTAGAATAATAAGTTGGAAAATGGGTTTTGTTTAAAAGGAAAAATAAAAAGTTAAGAAATGTAATTAGAAATATTATTATGTTTAAGGTGTTACTCTAGCTGTTATCCCTTATTAATTAATGTTGTATTTAAAGTAAGGTTGGTCATAGTTACTAGTACTAACCTTTTTGATAGGGGAGTTGGTATTTCGTAACGGAACAGTGGATACGGTTTGCCAACTGTTCCTTAATGAATATAACGGACCCTAAACGGGGCGTCAAGTCCGTCGGTATCTCACAATTCATTATTTGAACTTATTATCCTTGTGACTGACGTACGTCTGGTCTTGTAACTTCTTCCGGTAAGTCGGAATGCACGACTTCCTTCAAAGGTACTTTATGAACGCTCGGACCTAACAATTTATGTTCTTAAATAGTTGTCTTTACTTATAATAGTATTTCTAATAAATAAGACTTTCCTTCTCAAGATCAAACCTCATGGCTTCCGCTAGAAGTCCTCTACAAGCCGATACGAGAGAAGTAGAGAAATACCCACATAAACCGCCTCGTCTAGTTAGGGCTCAAACGACCTACTGAATACCCAAACCTCAAATCAACCCATAATGTTAAATCTATACTAACCGGCCAGATTAGCACCAAGATTTGCGTATAGACCATACAAACATCGAATAAGATTCCCAAACAAGAAGTGTTGTTTGGGTAACTCACAAGATTTTAGATTATTAGATTGCTTTAAAGATCACTTATTCTGGTTCTTTTTAGATAATTTATAGTAAAGACTTTAAAAACATAACTTACTAAAAGTACTTTATTAATTAATTAAAGTTCAACCAACTCGAGAAACCCAAGAGAACTAGCCATGAATGACTATACAAGTGACTTTACTAACCCTTAGATAATGTGTGGAAGTATTTCACCACCAAGGGAGAGTGGGTATAGGTTACCTCTTGGTTCACTCGAATGAGAAGAAAAAATTCATATTACAAGACTTTGAAAAGAAAATAAAAAGAAAAAGCTAAATAGACCAAAACCGAGAGAGTTTCAACTTTTAGCAGAGCACTAAGGCCTTCCCTACTCTTGATCTTGGACACCTAAAACACTAGAATGAGCTTGCTATTTATAGACTGAAAAAATTGGTAATGCACGGCCGTGCAATGGGATGCACGGTCGTGCAAAGCACTCATTTCCTACACATGAGGGAATCTAGCAGAGTAGGAGACTACAGGGTCCCAAAATAGGGTTTGCAAGATCGTGCATGGCAATGCATGGCCGTGCATTGCCATATTTTGGTTCCTGTTGACTTTTTGACTTCCTGGTTTGACTCCATGCGTCCGGTTTCGTTCAGTTGGCTTCCGAATGCTATTTTGGCTTGTTTTTTGGGTGTTTTCTTCATGTTTTTGTATGCGAGGGTTAATTATCCTGTTGTAACACAATTAGTGGATTAAGTCTCATACCATATCATATTATCTATAATTGTGCTATTTATGGTGATAATTGTGCATGTAAAACATGTATAAATGATGGCATATCATAACACCCCATACTTAAACTTTGTTTGTCCTCAAGCAAACTCATGCATGATTATACTCATAGAATAAAACATTAATTTAATGTTAATCTAAACTTTTGTCCCAAATGGTTTAACGGCTCTTTTAATAAAAATAACTTGATGTTTGCACCTTTTGAATGTTTCTCCACAATAGGGTAGCAAACCAAATATACTTGATGAAACTATGATTATACACAAAATTACAGTCTCACAAATGTTCACTCAACACTCGAGTTTAATATATGGATAATGTATGTCAAGAAAAGCACTCAATGCTATAATTAATTCCTGCATAATCATAGGCTTGTATAAAAATCAAATCTCCACCAATTGACAAAAAATATGTACATAAATCAAAAGGGCTTTAAATGGGTTGTAATGATAGGCTTAGGGTTAGGGTAGGAAATATTTGGAAAGAGTGGCTAATTGTTGAGAATCAGACTTGGCTTAATGATTAAATGGTGAGTGAGCTTGTTGCTAAATTTAGACTAGACATTGTGACTAATCTAAGGACTCTTTTAAGGTCAGATCATCAAGACCAATTTCTTTCTTCAAGAATGAAAACTTCTTCTTATTTTGAAGCATTCACTGCTATCAATCCCCCATGGATTTTTCGATTGTTTCTTCCTAATACGTCCATATTTTTTATTTGCTTTGCATACTCCAATTTTCAGGTAAGTTTGATTTTCCTTTGATGAAATTTATTCAATAACTTGGGCGAGTATGAATTCCTTTTTGTTGCCCCTTTTCTTTTCATAATCATTCTCCGTTTCATGATAATTTTATTCTTTGATCATAAGATGAGTGATGAATCTCTTTGTAGACGGAACTTCTCACATCATGGCCAAGTTGATTTTTAACTAAATAAAAGGGAAAAGGGAAATGGCGCCAAAAATTTGATAGTGTTTTTGGATTTGAAATGCGGGTTTAGGAATGAAAAGGGTTTAGGCTCAAAGGGGGTTAACTGGGGGATAATGTTTAGGGTAGAAGATAAGAATGCTAAAGAAAGTGGGTGAATCCTAATGCCTCAATCATTTTTATGCATTCTTTTAGTCCATGATCTTGAAATATATGTTTTACACAAGTTCTGACATGCAAAACACTAATTAGCAAACACTAATTAGCAAACACTATATCAAACGAAATGAGCATGTAGAAATTTGGCAATGGTGTCAAAACTTGATATGTTGTATGATAGTGCTCGAATATGCTCAAATTCTCACATGAAACGAAAAATAAAGGGGTATAAAGTAAAAATGTGCATAAACTTATTTCTTTCTTTCTGTTGTGCTTACTAATATTCCCAATTTGTTTCCTTGATTTATTTCAACGGTATTTCAAATTATTGTTTTTATAAGATCGTTTTAATCCAAATGATTTTTAAGACTTCTAGCTTTTAGATTATTTATGAAACTATTAACTTTATAGTTTATTTTTGAAAATGTTTTAATGACTTCTATGTGTATTTCAATATGATGGATTGAATACTTGTTAATCATGAACTTGTAATACTTGGGCCAATTTATTCTGTCGATACATTGGTAAGTTTTCTAACACCCCATACTTAGAATTTGACAATGTTCATGTTATAGGAGAATGTGTCATTTAATAGTTGCCATGGGTAAAATAATGGTGAAATGGAACTAAAACTCCCTTGTTGATGCATCACCATTATGCGTATGGTTGATTTCCTCAGCTTGGTTGATATGTGCTTCCAAAAACTGTATGTCCTTGTTATGCTATGCAATGCTCAAACAATAAAAATTAAATATTAAACAGAAAATTAAACTAATATTCGCCAAAAATGGTGGCCGAATAGGTAGGTGGCAATGCCACCCTATCAATGGTTGTAACCGGTAAAAATGGTACGTGTCTAGTCAAACAAACCAACCAACATTGTCTAAAGTCAAGAACCTCAAAACATTTTATAAGAACCACAAATATCAAAAGATAAAAGGTGAGAAGAGTAGCTACTAGAAAGGAGGATGCTGCCACTGTGGGTGCGGGCCAGGAGGTTGCTGCTGATACTAATGATGGGCGTACGGATCATGGGTGTGATCGTAGCAGTCCTACCGCATAACGTCCATCGTGTGTCCCAATTGATCCATGCGGATCATCAAGTCTAGCATAGTGGGATTAGTAGTAGTGTGATACATACTTTGGTCGTGATATCCCACTTGCCCCAGTGGTCCTTCCTCGTCCGCTGACTCTTCATCTTCACCTGTCCAAATGTTCCCACGATGCCCCACTAACCGGTACACCCCATTAAATTTTTTCATCATATGCATGTTGATCATCATTTAGGTGTCTATAGGTTGAATGGGCAGATCCATATCTTGGAGTATTTCAAGGTTCACAGGGGACAAAATACCTAAGTATTGAGCCATATGGGTAATGTGTGGTCCTCCAAAAATGAGGCTAATAGAATTGTAGCCTGTGGCTCGGGTAAAGAATTTAGCTAAGTTGTAGGCTAGGTTACAGGGAACTTGATCAATCAGGCAATGGAGATGGAAGAGGTCTCTCACGGTTACCACCCCGGTGGTATCTTTCCTCCAGCCAATAGAAAGGACAATGCATCGATATAAATAATGGTAGAGAGGATGTTAGATCCTGGTGCTTTTCTGAGCATGTGGGTCAAAGGGCCCTGACCCGATACTGTTCCAAAATGTCGAGGCTTCACCTTCTGCAAATTCTGATTTACATTCAGTGAAGATCAGGTCCGTCTTTTCCCGGTGCCTATACAATCCCATTTTAACCCCAAACTCTGCCAATGGCATTTCATACCAGTGCCTTGCCATTCTGAACCTCACACAATCTTGGTTCACCATACTTACCACCGGCCTATCAAACTTAAAAGATGCTAAGAACTCAAGAGTGAGCTCATAGTATGTTGCCTCCTTAATAGCAAAGAATCTTTGCCAAAGTTTCGTGATTAGAGGGACTGCACTATCCAAGATATTAACCTCTTCTAAGGATGGGTAGCAGATGGTTTTATGTGTCCCGAAGGTCTGTGCCAGTAATGTGGCCAATAGTTGGTATGCATGGATCTCGATGGCATCATCGGGATCAAAGATAAGCCACGGGTGCAAGTCCTGCGATACTTCTGTCATGTGCTGTGGGTAGAAAGGATGTGGAGGTGATGGTGGAGTTCGTGGTGAGCCGCTCATGTGGCTGACAATGAGGATCCTGTTCGAGACCCTGACCTAGTGTTCCTACTCTTCCGCCACGCTTGTCTGGATGACTCAACCATGTCCTATACAACAACAAATGGAGTTCGTATAGGGAAATTTCATTGCATATATGGCAACGATGCCAAAATTTTGATATGACATAAAAATTATGCACATATATATTTTAGGACCACATAAAGAAAACTTAAATTCATACATTGTAATGGCATGGTTACATTTCTAAGTCCATAATTAGTTAATTGCAATTTAGCCAAACAAGACTCAAATTCAAACAATGGTATTTTGACGTTTGAAAGTCAGAATTTTCAAAAATTTTGACCTAGTTTATCAAATTAACAATTTTCCATCAAGCTATACCACATTTTAAACATATATATATAAGATTCATGCTTCAATTTACACAATTAAGGTCAAAATTTCTAAGCAAAAATCAAGAACCCAAATCATACGAGTGGGACAAATCTGTCTAAACAAGGCTAAAACAAGTTACATTATGATCTATTATGGTCAAATATGCATTTAGATTAAGCAATAAGTTCAGATTCAACATATTCATATCAAAATTCAAAACGAAACCCTAGCCCCTATTTGAACAAAATTAACCATAAATGAAGCAAGAATAGACTCAAAAACGATAATGAACAAGTATACATACCTTGGGGGAGATATTAGAGTGAAGAAACGAGAAAACCGTGAGAAATCAGGGGTTTTGGAGTGTTTTCAGCCGACTCGTAGCGAGTTTGGGGGTTAGGTTTTAAGAGAAAGTGTTACTACTGCCCTCATTTAACACCTGACCCGCTTTTGACCGATGCACGGCCGTGCATTCCCCTTTTTGACCAGCTTTTTTTTTTACTGTTTTTTTCAGCTTAGTGTTTTTAGAAAATAAATTTTATATTTTTAATTAAAAACTAATTTAATTTTTTCAAAACGTATTACCTAACAAATGGTCAACAAGTAATGTCACCAACAAAAATCCCGAATTTATATTTGGAAACTTACCTCATTTCGTGAAATCCAACATTAGAGTATCGAGCTTGTCATTATGAAAAACAAAAATGTTGAACACGTAAAAAACGTTCGAAAGTGTTATGCCTAAAAAGAAAATATTTTTGCTTTCGAATGGCGGTACTTATGTTTGTTCGTTTTCTTAACAAAAATTTCGTGTTCGCGATCCTTGAATATTCCTGCAAAGATAGATGTAAGTAACAAAAATACCATGACTCAAAAAAAAAGAAAATATAAAAAAATAGTCAGTTCAACGAAGTAGATCTTTCGTAGAATTACCTTGTCCCCGACAACGGCGCCAAAAACTTAATATGTTTGTTTTAATATAAACATATAAATAAATATATTTTTAGGATAATTTCACAAGATCAGGTTTTAAATTTATAAAATGATAATTACTTTAACTTAAAACACACACAATTGGCAAGTGTACCTATCGCAGCGTAATATAGTTTAGGTAAAAACCAAGTATCGAACCATGGATACGGATCACGTACTCAACCCTCGCTATTGTCTGACTAGAATAATAAGTTGGAAAATGGGTTTTGTTTAAAAGGAAAAATAAAAGTTAAGAAATGTAATTAGAAATATTATTATGTTTAAGGTGTTACTCTAGTTGTTATCATTTGTTAATTAATGTTGTACTTAAAGTAAGGTTGGTCATAGTTACAAGTACTAACCCTTTTGATAGGGGAGTTAGTATTTCATAATGGAACATTGGATACGGTCTGCCAATCGTTCCTTAATGAATATAACGGACCCTAAACGGGGTGTCAAGTCCGTCGGTATCTCACAATTCATTATTCGGACTTATTATACTTGTAACTGACGTGCGTCTGGTCTTGTAACTTCTTCTGGTAAGTCGGAATGCACGACTTCTTCCAAAGGTACTTTATGAACACTCGGACCTAACAATTTATGTTATTAAATAGTTGTCTTTACTTATAATTTTATTTCAAATAAATAAGATTTTCCTTCTGAAGATCAAACCTTATGGCTCCCGCTAGAAGTCCTCTACAAGCCGATACGAGAGAAGTAGATAAATACAGACACAAACCGCTTCGTCTAGTTAGGGCTCAAACGGCCTGCTAAATACCCAAACCTCAAATCAACCCATAATATTAAATCTATACTAACTGGCCAGACTAGCACCAAGATTTGCATATATAGACCGTACAAACATCGAATAAGCTTCCCAAACAAGGAGTCTTGCTTGGGTAACTCACAAGATTTAAGATTATTATATTGCTTTAAAGATCACTTATTCTTGTCTTTTTTTAGATAACTTATAGTAAAGACTTTAAAAACATAACTTACTAAAAATACTTTATTAATTAATTAAAGTTCAACCAACTCGAGCAACCCAAGAGAACTAGCCATGAATGACCATAAAAGTGACTCCACTAACCCTTAGATAATGTGTGGAAGTGTTTCAACACCAAGGGAGAGTGGGTATATGTTACCTCTTTGTTCACTCGAACGAGAAAAATAAGTTCATATTACAAGACTTAGAAAAGAAAATGAAAAGAAAATAAAAAGAAAAGGCTAAATAGACCAAAACCGAGAGAGTTTCGGCTTTTAGCCGAGCACTAAGGCCTTCCCTACTCTTGATCTTGGACACCTAAAACACTAGAATGAGCTAGCTATTTATATACTGAGAATTTGGTAATGCACGGTCGTGCAAACCACTCATTTCTTGTACATGAGGGAATCTAGCAGAGTAGGAGACTATAGGGACCCAAAATAAGGTTTGCAAGACCGTGCATGGCAATGAACGGCCGTGCATTGCCATATTTTGGTTCCTTTAGACTTTTCGACTTCCTAGTTTGACTCCATGCATCCGGTTTCGTTCAATTGGCTTCCGAATGCTGATTTTGCCTTGTTTCTGGGTGTTTTCTTCATGTTTTTGTATGTGAGGGTTAATTATCCTGTTGTAACACAAATAAGTGGATTAAGTCTCATATCTTATCATATTCTCTATAATTTGTGCTATTTATGGGGATAATTGTGCATGTTAAACATGTATAAATAATGGCATATCACCAGACCATGTTCTTCGCCGAAACCCTAATTGTGCTGGAGACCGTTCCAAAAACGGATCAAGATCCCAATTTTAAAATCTAAAAAGACTTGGAGTCATCATGTAATCAATTCTCAACCATCATATGTTGAATGTGTAACATCCGGAGTTTTATGACGCGAAAGAATTCACGAGAATTAAAATTTTTTAAATAAGAAAAGGGAAGCGGGCTTGGGCCGGGGTGTACGGGCTATAAGCCTCAAGACTAGCCCAAAACCCTCACTTCCAACACATTTTCGGATTCTAGAGAGAGAAAGTGAGAGAGAGCCTAGAGAGAGAAAGTCCCGGTTTTCGTATTAGAGCTTCAAGGATCATTAGCAAGAGTCTCTTGAGTGTTTAGCAACGAAAAGGAATTGATTACAGGTAACCGATTCTCCTAAATCTGAGTTTTTATTCGTTTTTGGGATTTTCAGGTTTTGGCTAAAAAGGTAACGATTTTGCGGATGGAACTTGAAAATGAGCTTAGGTATAGCATCTAGAATGAAAACCGAACATTTTGATCTAAGAAAAAATGAGATACTGACTCGATCAGACTCGCATGCAAAAAACTTCAGATTTTTGGGAAGACGATCTGTGCAGGCCCATCGAAACTACTAGTTTCGATATGTGCAGGTCCATCGAAACTACTAGCTTCGATATGTGTAGAACCCGTCGAAACTACCTAGTTTCGATATGTGCAAACCCATCGAAACTACCTAGTTTCGATATGTGCAGACCCATCGAAACTACATAGTTTCGATATGTGCAGACCCGTCGAAACTACCTAGTTTCGGTATGTGCAGACCCATCGAAACTACATAGTTTCGATATGTGTAGACCCCATCGAAACTATCAAGTTTCGATATAAGCAAATCTATCGAAACTACTAGGTTTAAGCATAGGGATGTCAAGTGTCATCTAGGAGCACTACCTTACCAGTATGGCTTTATTATAACAGATCGTGAGTGACATTAGTGACGCTCAGTAGCCAGCTAAGAGTATTTCAGAAACTGCTTATCAAGTGAGTTCTAATCCCCTTTTTGCCTTCTTTAGTGGTGGTGTGCATACTTAGTGTAAAGCGTTTATTATATTTTATATATTATAAACTGAAGGGAAAATCTATGTTTTAGTGAAAAGTTTAAATGAGGCAAAAGTACATTTTAGTAAGGTATGATTATATTATTGGCAAGCGTTTATTATATTTTTCATATACATAAACAAAGGCATAATATAAGTGCTAGTATGTTTTTAGTAAAGCAAGATATATTATTTGGCAAGCGTTTATTATATTTTTCATATACATAAACAAAGGCATAATATAAGTGCTAGTATGTTTTCAGTAAAGCAAGATATATTATTTGGCAAGCGTTTACTATATTTATTATACATAAACAAAGGCATAATATAAGTGCTAGTATGTTTTCAGTAAAGCAAGATATATTATTTGGCAAGCGTTTACTATATTTATTATACATAAATAAAGGCATAATATGTGTGATAGTATTTTCAAGTAAGCAAGATATATCATTTGGCAAGCGTTTAATATATTTTTATATACATAAACAAAGGCATGATATATGTGTTAAGATATATTTCAGTAAAAGCAAAGGTATTTATGGAAAGCGTTTACTATATTTTTATATACATAAACAAAGTCATAATACATGTTAAGTTATGAACAAGATTTACAGAAAGAGTTATGAACAGTAAAGTGAACAGTTTTCCTTCGGGAATGTGTACCAGCTATAAAGGTCCTTGGGACAGATGTTACTTGTACAAGATGTCAGATGTGGGTTCTACCCATTAGTAAGAACCTTTGGGTTCGTTAACGGTTGTACAACTGGGATGAGTGACGGCGGTCGCTTGGGAGGTCCACGCAACCTCCCCGTAGTGTTAAGCGGTATTGTCGGTTCATGGTCGTTGATCATGGGGGCATTGACCAGGGTATTGTCGGTTCATGGTCGTTGATCATGGGGGGCATTGACCAGGTACTCGTCGGTTCATGGTCGTTGACCATGGGGGCGGTACAGTAGTGACAAGAGAATTGACGGATAAGCGGTATTGTCGGTTCATGGTCTTTGATCATGGGGGCATTGACCAGGTACTCGTCGGTTCATGGTCGTTGACCATAGGGGCGGTACAGTAGTGACAAGGGAATTGACGGTTTATTATATGTTTTAAACTGTTTGAAAAGTAAAGTATGTAAAGTTTAGCCTTATTGGCAGTATATATGTTTTAGTAAATCTTTTGAATAATTGATTTAAAACGTTAGAACTCACTCAGCGTTGCTGATTTTTAGTATGCACATCAGTTAAGTGTAGGTGGCAGTAGATGGAAGTGTATGCTTGGCTTGGCGAGAAGAGTTACCCGAAGATCAGCATCTGGCATCATGTTTATGTTTCTTTTGATTATGTTGATTAAGACGAGTTTCAATTGTATTTGACAAGCTTCAGTTGTTTAGACATGTTATGTTTCCGCTGCGTATGTTGAGATTTTAAGTCGTTTCCGCTGTGTTAATGAATGTCTTATGTTTAAATTGCTATGTGTTGATGAGTAAATCCAATAAGTGAGGCCTCCCGGGTTCGGGGCCTCACAAGTTGGTATCAGAGCCATAGTTTGAGAGATTTGGACATCCCCGATGTCCAGACTTAAACTGAGAATGGGACCATGTAGCGGATGCCAGTACGGGTAACTCAAGCCAAAGCATCAGAAGCGTATAGTAAGTAAAGTTTACCTTTTAGAGTGTCAAAGATAAGAATAGAGGCTTTAGTGCAACCATGAAAGCGAATAAATATAAAACAAGATGTGATGTAATGGTTAATTGCAGATGGCTAGTGTATATTAACATCTTACCTTACTTATTGTGTTCTACATATTCCCTAGCATGATGAAATTAAATCCTTTTGTTCTCTATATTTCAGTTAGAAATGGCTAGACGTGGAGGAACTAGAGGGGGTGGAGGAGGAAGCCGTGGTGGGCGTACAGGCCGCCACAGTGGAGCTAGAACCAACCAAGAGATTGAAGGGAGTGTTCACACTACCCATACTGATACGATAGTCAGTCAGCACAATGTTGAGCATGCGGCAGAAGATGATCAGACATTCGAGTTCGAGCCGGCCGTGCAAGCAGCTCTTGGCCGTGAATTTACCCGACTGCTGAAGGAAACCTTACCGGCCATACTAGATGAAGCCTTGAAGAAGGCCAAGGAGAACCCCAACACAACTGAAGAGCATGTGGTGCTTCCAACAATGGGAGGACCAAATCTGGTAAAGAATGTTGCACCGCGTGCTCGCGGCTGCGACTACAAGGCGTTTCGGGGTTGTGATCCACCCGTGCTTACTGGGGAGAAGGAAGCATCAGATACCTTAGACTGGATTAACGGCATGGAGTCGACCATTCGTCTTAGTGAATGTCGACCGGAACAAGCAGTCATGTTCGCTGCGAAGTCATTGAAAGGGGAAGCAGCACACTGGTGGGAAACTGTGAAACAGGCTAAGGGTGACCAAGCGGTCGGATTGATGAGGTGGAGTGACCTGAAGGCGTTGGTAACTGAAAAGTTTTATCCTAAGAACGAGGTCCATAAGGTGGAAAGGGAATTCTTGACTCTCCAAGCCGGACTCATGACTCACCGGCAATATACTTCAAAGTACAACGAGTTGGCACTCCTGGTGCCTCATCTTGTAACGACAGAGGAGAGGAGGATTCATTATTATGTTCAGGGGTTGCCTCCAAAGATACGTACCTTTGTAAAGGCGAACACACCGAGTACCTTTGAGTCGGTGGTTGTCCTGAGCGGAGTTGTGTATGATGACATCGCCTCTGAAGTCATTACTGAAGCACCCAAGAAACAAGCGGCTAAGCGCACTGCTGAGGAACTCCAGGGTCCTAACGATAGGAGGGCAAGGGTAGAAGCTGAGGGTCTATGCGGCAAATGTGGAAGGAGACATGGAGGTGAGTGTAAGGCAGGTCAGGTGGGATGTTTCAGGTGTGGCAAGTTTGGACACCAATCGCGAGACTGCCCGGAAAGGCCAAGATGCCACAATTGTGGGAACAGGGACACGTGAGCCGAGATTGTAGGAAACCCAAGGAAACGGAAACGGGGGGATCTGGAAAGGGAAAGGGTGCAAAGAAGGAACCCTACATGAACAGAGCCAAGGTGAGGGTCTACCAGATGACTCAGTAAGGTACGTTGCAAGCTCTTATTTGTGATATGGCAAGTTTATGTTATTATTTCCTTACTAAATTAGTTAGCCCCATTAGTCTAGATGCCTTAGAATTTGAGATCGTCCAAGGTTAAGCTCCCAGTGGTAGTTAATCACAATGGCCTTCATGACCAAGCTGCCTTGCATAGCTACGGTTTATGCCACCCATTCTGTGATTAGCTAATAGTTTAGTTTATGGCAGGTTTCGAGGACGAAACCTATTGTAAGGAGGGTAGACTTGTAACATCCTGAGTTTTAGGGCGCGAAAGAATTCACGAGAATTAAAAATTTTTAAATAAGAAAAGGGAAGCGGGCTTGGGCCGGGTGGTACGGGCCGAAAGAGGCAAGGGTTTGGGCCCTTATAAGCCTCAAGACTAGCCCAAAACCCTCACTTCCAACACGTTTTCGGATTCGAGGGAGAGAAAGTGAGAGAGAGCCTAGAGAGAGAAAGTCCTGGTTTTCGGATTAGAGCTTCAAGGATCATTAGCAAGAGTCTCTTGAGTGTTTAGCAACGAAAAGGAAGTGATTACAGGTAACCGATTCTCCTAAATCTGAGTTTTTATTCGTTTTTGGGATTTTCGGGTTTTGGCTAAAAAGGTAACGATTTTGCGGATGGAACATGAAAATGAGCTTAGGTATAGCATCTAGAATGAAAACCGAACGTTTTGATCTAAGAAAAATTGAGATACTGACTCGATCAGACTCGCATGCAAAAAACTTCAGATTTTTGAGAAGACGATCTGTGCAGGCCCATCGAAACTACTAGTTTCGATATGAGCAGGTCCATCGAAACTACTAGTTTCGATATGTGTAGACCCCGTCGAAACTACCTAGTTTCGATATGTGCAGACCCGTCGAAACTACATAGTTTCGATATGTGCAGACCCGTCGAAACTACCTAGTTTCGATATGTGCAGACCCATCGAAACTACATAGTTTCGATATGTGCAGACCCGTCGAAACTACCTAGTTTCGGTATGTGCAGACCCATCGAAACTACATAGTTTCGATATGTGTAGACCCCATCGAAACTATCAAGTTTCGATATAAGCAAATCTATCGAAACTACTAGGTTTAAGCATAGGGATGTCAAGTGTCATCTAGGAGCACTACCTTACAAGTATGGCTTTATTATAACAGATCATGAGTGACATTAGTGACGCTCAGTATCCAGCTAAGAGTATTTCAGAAACTGCTTATCAAGTGAGTTCTAATCCCCTTGTTGCCTTATTTAGGGGTGGTGTGCATACTTAGTGTAAAGCGTTTATTATATTTTATATATTATAAACTGAAGGGAAAATCTATGTTTAAGTGAAAAGTTTAAAAGAGGCAAACGTACATTTTAGTAAGGTATGATTATATTATTGGCAAGCGTTTATTATATTTTTCATATACATAAACAAAGGCATAATATAAGTGCTAGTATGTTTTCAGTAAAGCAAGATATATTATTTGGCAAACGTTTATTATATTTTTCATATACATAAACAAAGGCATAATATAAGTGCTAGTATGTTTTCAGTAAAGCAAGATATATTATTTGGCAAGCGTTTACTATATTTATTATACATAAACAAAGGCATAATATAAGTGCTAGTATGTTTTCAGTAAAGCAAGATATATTATTTGGCAAGCGTTTACTATATTTATTATACATAAATAAAGGTATAATATATGTGATAGTATTTTCAAGTAAGCAAGATATATCATTTGGCAAGCGTTTACTATATTTTTATATACATAAACAAATGCATGATATATGTGTTAAGATATATTTCAGTAAAAGCAAAGGTATTTATGGCAAGCGTTTACTATATTTTTATATACATAAACAAAGGCATAATACATGTTAAATTATGAACAAGATTTACAGAAAGAGTTATGAACAGTAAAGTGAACAGTTTTCCTTCAGGAATGTGTACCAGCTATAAAGGTCCTTGGGACAGATGTTACTTGTACAAGATGTCAGATATGGGTTCTACCCATTAGTAAGAACTTTTGGGTTCGTTAACGGTTGTACAACTGAGATGAGTGACGGCGGTCGCTCGGGAGGTCCACGCAACCTCCCCGTAGTGTTAAGCGGTATTGTCGGTTCATGGTCGTTGATCATGGGGGCATTGACCAGGGTATTGTCGGTTCATGGTCGTTGATCATGGGGGGCATTGACCAGGTACTCGTCGGTTCATGGTCGTTGACCATGGGGGCGGTACAATAGTGACAAGAGAATTGACGGATAAGCGGTATTGTCGGTTCATGGTCGTTGATCATGGGGGCATTGACCAGGTACTCGTCGGTTCATGGCCGTTGACCATGGGGGCGGTACAGTAGTGACAAGGGAATTGACGGTTTATTATATGTTTTAAACTGTTTGAAAAGTAAAGTTTTGCCTTATTGGCAGTATATATGTTTTAGTAAATCTTTTGAATAATTGATTTAAAGTAAACGTTAGAACTCACTCAGCGTTGCTGATTTTTAGTATGCACATCAGTTAAGTGTAGGTGGCAGTAGATGGAAGTGGATGCTTGGCTTGGCGAGAAGAGTTACCCGAAGATCAGCATCTGGCATCCTGTTTATGTTTCTTTTGATTATGTTGATTAAGACGAGTTTCAATTGTATTTGACAAGCTTCAGTTGTTTAGACATGTTATGTTTCCGCTGCGTATGTTGAGATTTTAAGTCGTTTCCCTTGTGTTAATGAATGTCTTATGTTTAAAGTGCTATGTGTTGATGTGTAAATCCAATAAGTAAGGCCTCCCGGGTTCGAGGTCTCACAGAATGCATGCAATTTAGAACGTAAACTCTTTCCTTTCCAATGCAAAACCGTGAAACGTGAAGCTCCGGCGAACACCTCCTCTTCCTGGTTGTATACACGAGAAACACTCTTCTGTCTCTTTTGGAACGGATGATCCAAGGAATCTCAAAGTGAAGAACTTGATCTTTCTTCCCTTTCTTCTTTATCTCCGCTGAATACTCCCACCCACACAAAATATTGTATTTGGCATGATTATGGGGTCTACTCCCCCTCTTTAGGTGTAAATTCAAGTTACAAAACACCCCCTCTAATTTACATAATGAGCCATTCTTTTAAAACCTTTTCCTTAGATAACTATAAACACAATTACAAGTTTCGATATGTTACATCTTACTATATACATATATATATATATATATATATATATGTGAAACGGATCATGTGATAACCAACTTTTAATGTAAAAATCAAAAAATCAATTTTTGACCTCTCATTTATTTCAACATATAATACTTAGTGGTTGTGATTAATTCTGATTTTGTTTTATTAAAATGAGTGGTTTAGATTGTTTTAAAGGTATAATGGTAATTTGATTTATTTATTTAAATTTGGATTAAATCTCTATCTCCCTCCTAAATCAAATCCCACTTTTCAAGATGAAAACTCAACATCTCTCTCACCCTATCTTGAATTGGAAAGACAAAAAAGGTCCAGATCAAAATCGACCAAGGTGAAGATGACGAGCCATAAAAAACAAAGATGAAGATAAAGTTTAAAATCTGGCCCAGATCCCACATTCAAGGGTTCGATTTTATGTTTGATTGATTCAAGATTCCACTGTCAAGGGTTCAAACATCGATTGACGATGGTGGAAACGCACACCGATTTAAATGCGAATGGAGGAGGGTGGAAACACATATAGATTTAAACACGGGTAGCGGTGATAGAAGCGTGTTTCGATCATCTGCCAAGACCAGATAAGTGAAGGCCCAACTTATTGGTTTGTGATTTCGGTTCTCCGATTTAGTTTTTCAGATTCGAGGATATTATAATTTTTTGGTTTGAAGATGTTTGATTTTAATATTATTTTTGTTTGAAGACCAGATAAATCCAGGCCAACTTCATGTTTGATTTAGTTTTCAATTTCTGGGTGATTTAGTTTTTAATAAATTTTTGTTGTGAAGTTCCAACTTCCTATTTGATTTTATAATTTTGGTTTGAAGCTTGTTTGAATTAGATTTTAATTATCTGGTTTAGATTTTAATAATTTTCGTTTGAATCCTATTTGATTTTAAATCTAGGTGTTGTTATAATCGATCTGCGTCAAGGCTAACTTCCTGTTTTATCTTGATTTTAATAATTTTTTGATTTGAAGACCATATTCAACCTTGCACCAACAGGTTTAAGATATTGTTTTTTGTATTTAAAAAATGTGTGGATTTTTATTTCCACACAAAAATAGGATGCTTATGACTCAAAAATAAATGTATTATGTATTATATATAATATATGATTATTATTAATTGTGTAAGATTTTTAAGTTTTTGGTTAAACAATTTTAGATGAATATGTTGATTTATCGGTTTTGCTATTAACTATTACATATATGAAATATCATATTACATATTCGTAATTTGATATTACATATATGTAAACTTATACTACGAACAAGTAATCTCCTACTACATATATGTAATTATAGGATATTACATATATGTAATAAAATATTAATATTTAATAAGATACTATATATATGATTTTTCATTTTACATAATATGAACATTTACATATATGTTCATATGAACATTATGGGTTCTGATTTTTTAATAAACAAAGTTATGGGTTTTTTGAATAAACAAATTTATGTGTTTTGTTCTTTTTGTATAAACAAATTAGATGAACACATTAATATACGGGTTTGTTGATGAACAATATTATTTATATTACATATATGTAATATCAAAATTCAGAATATTTGGATGAACTAACATTTAAAAACAATAAACAAAAATTATATAACAAGACTATACACGAATTAAAATAAAAAATGACCTATTTAATGGTGTGATTTTTTTTTAAATTATATTGTTTAAATTCTAAAAAAGAGGGGGGATTTTGAAAAAAAAATTAGGGAACTTTTGAACACTTATATATATATTACATATATGTAAGTGTTCGTTACATATATGTAATAACAGACGTTCAAAAAAAATTTCAAGATTATAAATGAATTAAAGATAAAAAAAAAAAGCTCTATTTAATGGTGTAATTTTTATAAAAAAATAATGTTTTGTAAAAAGGTTATAAATATTTCAAAAAAAAGGGGGAAAAGTTAAATAGATGAAACTTAAATTATTAAAAAATGTAGGAATGTAACATTTACCAAAATACCCTTTTAATAAAACAAAATGATAAATGATGTGGCATTTTCTTATTGATTTTTTAGTTTACACATGAAATAGTGATTCTAATTCTAAGAAGGGTGAGAATGATTTAGAGCCATTAGATCAAATTGTACAAAAAATTTAATGGTTGAGATTAAATTGTAGGAGAAAAAGTTGTTGGAATGGTATTTTATTCTTGACCACTTTTGTTGACTTTTTATCAAGTTCCCCCCCTCATTTTTAAACGTTCATAACTTTTACATACGACATTATTTTTCAAAAAAATTACACCATAAAAACGAGCGTTTTTTATCTTTAAAACGAGTATAGTGTCGTTATAAACAAAAAAAAGAAAAAAAAATTATGTTTTCCAGCTCATTGTGTAATACAAGTTCATTGTGTAATACAAGTTTAATGTGTAATACAAGTTTATTGTGTTATATGTATTTATCATTGTGTTTTGCGTTTTTCAGCTCATTGTGTAATACAAGTTCATCGTGTAATACAAGTTCATTGTGTTATATGTATTTATCATTATGTTTTACGTTTTTCAGCTCATTGTGTAATAAGTCAGGTCATTATGTAATACAAGTTCAATGTGTATACAAGTTCATTGTGTTATATGTATTTATCATTGTGTTTTACGTTTTTCAGCTCATTGTGTAATTAGTCAGGTCATTGTGTAATACAAGTTCATTGTGTAATACGGCGTCTGGTCATTGTGTAATATCTGGTCATTGTGTAATTAGTCAGGTCATTGTGTAATACAAGTTCATTGTGTAATACAGGTCCATTGTGTAATACAAGTTCAATGTGTAATACAAGTTCATTGTGTTATATGTATTTATCATTGTGTTTTACGTTTTTCAGCTTATTGTGTAATTAGTCAGGTCATCGTGTAATACAAGTTCATTGTGTAATACCACGTCTGGTCATTGTGTAATTAGTCAGGTCATTTTGTAATACAAGTTCATTGTTTAATACAAGTTCAATGTGTAATACAAGTTCAATGTGTAATATAAGTTCATTGTGTTATATGTATTTATCATTGTGTTTTACGTTTTTCAGCTCATTGTGTAATACAAGTTTATTGTGTAATACCACGTCTGGTCATTGTGTAATATCTGGTCATTGTGTAATTAGTTAGGTCATTGTGTAATACAAGTTCATTGTGTAATACAAGTTCATTGTGTAATACAATTTCATTGTGTAATACAAGTTCATTGTGTAATACAAGTTCAATGTGTAATACAAGTTCATTGTGTATATGTATTTATCATTGTGTTTTACGTTTTTCAGCTCATTGTGTAGTTAGTAAGGTCATTGTGTAATACAAGTTTATCATGTAATACATGTTCATTGTTTAATACAAGTTCATTGTGTAATACAAGTTTATTGTGTAATTAGTCAAGTCATTGTGTAATTGGTCAGGTCATTGTGTAATACAAGTTCATTGCGTCAAATATTTTTCATCATTGTGTTTTATGTTTTCCAGCTCATTGTGTAATTCGCTTATTATTGTGTAATTCGCTCAAATATGTCAGGTCATTGTGTAATATCAGTTCATTGTGTAATATCAGGTCCTGGTGTATTACAAATTGACCTGTTATATTACACATTGACCATTATGCTCTCCCTTTAAAAACAATAAAATGACATATGTCAAGCTTAGAATCCTTCTTACCCTTCTTATTTTTAAAACCCTTTTTACTATAACCTAACCCTATATATATAGGGTTGGGTTCCAGAGAAAACCAATAGTTAGGCGAAAGCCGAGAAAACCACTAAAAAACCAATTTTAACCAATAATAAAAAAATATTTAGTTTTTTATTTTTTTATAAGAGTATCAATGTAATATTATAATTTTTTACCAAAAAATTATTTAAATATTTGCTTACATATACATAAGCGATAGTGTTACGTATACGTAAACAGAAAACAAAAAAAAATCAAAAAAATTGCGGTTACGTATACGTAACCTATTGTATTACTCATTGTTTTAGTGGTTTTCTCAGTTTTCGCCTAACTTTGTGGTTTTCTCTTGATCCCTCTCATATTCGATAATTCGGATATCCGAATTTTCAGATAATTCATATTCGGAATTTCGGGTTTTTGATAGTATATTTGGATTCAGATGTTTTTTAACACCCCTACATATAATAGTGACTCTATCTTATTAAGAGATGAAAAGTATTTGGATATTCAACGTTGGCATGGTTCATGGGAGGATGACACAGTTTCTTAATCAAGAAACTTGTCGTTTGATCATCTGAGACGTCAATGTTTAAAATTTGGAAAGACGCTAAAAAACAAATAATTAAAGGTTTTGAAATTTTAAATACCAATGTTAACTTAACTATCCATGTTTGATCAGCACCTCATGTTTTACTGGAATCTTATACTACTAGAAAATATACCTTTAATGACACGCATTGTGTGTCATAAAAGGGGGTAGATGACACGCGGAAGTGTATCAAGGATAGCCCTGTCAAGAATGAAGATGACACGCATTTTGTGTGTCATCTGTTTATGACACACATTTACAACAAGCCTTTACGACATGCAATGCGTGTCAAGAAAGGCCATGTCAAGAATGAAGATGACACGCATTTTGTGTGTCATCTATTTATGACGAGCATTTTTTTGTCATAAATGTGTGTCTTGGTTAAAGCTGTTTAAAAAATATAATTTTTTATAGAATTACTAATTTCCAGTTTTTCATATTAATATCATAAAATAGTAATAAACATTTCATAATACAAAATAAAATACACATGACAAAACAATCTATTTCATAAAATATAAACAAAAATTTAAAAGTAACAAAAGTCGATTACAAATTCAACTTAATGTCAATACAAAGTTTCACCGAAAAATAAAGTTTGATACAAAAGTCGACCACTCTTCACGAACTCCATCAATATAAAATCGGTCATTGAGCCTCAAAATCAATTAATCGCAAAAGCCCTAACACTAGAAATAAACCTTAAATCAATGTAAACAACAGAGAAAACCTGAATGTGAGGGGAGGAGTGTTTGAATCGCCGTCAGGTTGCTCAGGTGGAGTTGGAATCGCCGTCAGATTGTGGAGTTTGATACGCCGCTTGCTCAGGTGGAGTTGAATCGGCGCCGTCAGATAGTGTGGTTGGAATCGCCATCAGTTGGTGTTTTGTGATGTGATTGAACGACGAGAATGAGCGATTAGGTGGAAAGAAGTAGGTTTGAACATCTGAGTGTGATATGCTGCGAGTCTGCGATTGTAGGAGATGGAGGTGTGAGCGGGATTTCTAGATTGTGTTTCAGGGTTTTCAGAAAGAAGCGCCACGTATGAGCGGGATATGTTAAATTAAAAGATGACAGTTTTCAGATGACACGTGTATTGAAAAAGTGTACTCCGTGTTTTTTTTTAATATGACATTAAAAGATGACATACGTTTTTGCGTGTCATAGCTCACGTGTCATTAAAGCCCAGTTTTGCTAGGATGACACTAAAACGATGACACACGCTGTTGCACGTCATAGTTCGGGTGTCATTAAAGGTATAGTTTGTAGTAGTGTTACCTTTACATAACCGCACATTGAGTCGATCTCAATACGTGGTAAATGATAAACGTACAATTGTGTTTGAAGCATTTAGAAATCCACATACTAGAGAAACTTTTAAATTACAAGATAAAATATTTTCATAAAACATTAATAAAAGCTCCAGCTTGATTGAAACACTACTTGGTTAGGGTTATTCATAAAACATTAATAAAAGCGCGAATCATTCATCCATCGATCCATTATCCATAATTTTAAAAACATATATATATTCGTGTTTATAGAGGTGGGAAATTTATAAGGTTTAACCCGAGCTTAAACATGACCTTGTTATGGGATTAGGCTGAGTCGTAGCTTTTTGATGGTGAGGCCCGTAGATAGACTGACTGCTTGGTAATGAATAGGGTAGTAAATCATAGAATCGGAGGCTCGAGAGTCGGTGGTTGGGTTTAATTGGATCGAAATACCAATTGTTACAGTTAACACGTAATTATATTAGTGATAATAAATGAATGAAATTGTGTAAACCAATTTCTAGTTATGATTCCATTGCAAAATATTTTTCAGGACAAAAAATAACAAGTGTGGTGATGTAATAAGTAGTTAATTTACACATTCTAGTTGTATATAAATATATGTTTTTAACCCTAATTATATATGAATCAATTTAATTTGACTTGTTTTTATATTTTAGGGATTTTGATGTATAATGAATTAAAAACACTAATCATACAAATTAAATGAGAAAATAGTTAAATTAAAATTTATTGAATTTTGATTCATGATTCTATTACAAATTTTAGAAACTCACGTGACTAACACAAGATGGTGGATCAATATGGATTCAATTTAATGGGCTGTTAATGGATCGATGGTAACAAAGAAAAAGAGGCCCACAAAATGGAACTAATAAGGGGATTATAGGCAAGGAAGGGACGACGCAAGTTGGGAGAATTACGGCCGGAATTTTAGGAATTGTGCAAGGGCACATTTTACGAGGGAGAAAAGCCTTGGGCTATTTGCAGGCGTTGACTGAGAGGAGTCAAGTTGGTTACTTTTTTGATCAATCGTATTTTTTTTAACGGTGACGTCGTACCTTCGTTACATGGGAGAGACTCGTCCAACTTCGATCAATATATTGTTTTAAACGGGCCTACTTGACGTCAGAGTTAGAGAGCATCCAAGGAAAACCGCGTGTGGTGATGACAACATTTGATTTCTTTGTTATTATGTGTGGCTAAACCGCGTGTGGCTTCCTCCGGCGGATGGTTCGTGTATAGGTTTCGTGTTTTATTTAGTTTGTTTATGATTTTGGATCTGTTAGTTTCTGAAAATAACGTGATAGATTGATATATTAGTTAATTTGAGCAGTTTATTTGAATGCTTTGAGTTTTCTGTTTTACAATCTTGTTCGATTGATGATAAAACCTAGTAGCAGGGTTGGGTGACTTGATCGCGTTGTCAAGGTCAATAAAAAACAATTATAAATTCTAATACCTAGCTATTTTAAACTATAGTATAGTGAAGTAGGGTTTCGTATCCATAGGGAATTGTGGAGAGTGTTTGTTTACGAAAACTGTTTGGATTTTAATTAAAGAGCAATTAACTTTAAATTTGTAAAAGTATTAAGAGAAAACGAATCGCTTCTGGGTTCAGATTGTAGGTTCTGTGATGACTGATTTGTACTTATTTGAAGTTACATAGACATAACTCGTCAATCAAGTTGATAAATAATTAACAATCAAATAACCATTGCCCTGAGTAACGACTATAAAACCGGATGCTTGACACAAGTTAATTACCCAGTAGTTAATTACCAATTCAGAATACTAATCATAGATACACAATGGTTCACGATAAAAACCGAAAAAAAACTGATGCATTTGAAAAATCAATAAACTGGAATTGTTTAATCAATCAAGACAACTAGAGCATTCAAACGATTACAAGAACACTAAATCAAATCATGTATGAATCATAGTCTATCATTTACAAGCAGATCCTACACCCGTAAACGATACGAAGAGATTAGTCGCTCATCGACATCATCATCGATTCTTCAATAGTTGATGTAACTCGATCTAGTATCAAAAACATGAAAAGCTTCGAACTTTGTCTCTGGAAATCGCCTCCGGAAAGCTCAGGGACGAAAAAATGCAAGGTAATTCGATTATGGACTCCCACATGGCTTATAATTGAAATTAGGACAAAATTGCCGAAATTACAATTCTTCACATGTAGTGAAACAATCTTGGCCAAAATTCGCGTACCGCGAGGGCCAAAATAGTCGGGTGGGCTTTTTAAGTCTCTCGCGTACCGCGAAGCTTCCTCTCAGGTTCTTCGTGTACCGCGAAGAACCTAAATTCCAAGTTTTTGACTTTTGTTGACTTTTCTTCTCCGGGACCCGTGTATGCTACTATCCTCTTGATATTTAGCTCGTGTTTTCCCGCTCACTTAGCATATTAACACTGTAACACTCAAAAACACTAAATGCACATAAAACATACTTGATATACAAAGCTAAACGATTAAAACTTAAACAATTAGACTCCCATACACGGGATATTTAGCAACACACCATGACTGAAGGGGGTAAACATGGCATTTATAAACTGGGAGATTGAATTATACTGGTTTGTGACGAAACTGGTTGTATATGTTGCTAACAATAGTCTGTATTCGAAGTTTGGATGAGGGTGCATCTTTAATTAATTTGAGTTTTAATCAGAAGAATTTACTAAACTAAGAAATTCAATGTCTCCACTGATTCCATGTAGATTCGACAACCCTACTTCCTGTACTACAGTCTAAGTAGTAAAGGAGTAGTTTTAATATAGTTTTTTGATTTGCCTTCGACAGGGTGAATGATGGGAAAAGTTTGAAAAGCGTAAAATCAATTTACCATTTTTAAATACGCTTAAACAAGATCCTAATAATGTTGAGTGTCTGAAAGGTTTGAGTACCCAAAAACGATGGCACAAAATGCCCTGAACAAGTTAAGTTAAGTGCTAGTGTGAATGCCATGTTTATGGGTACCCTTCCCCCAAAACTCCAAGATCCCGGGGCACCTCTTATTTCAATCCAAGTAGGTGAATTTAAACTGGATAAACCGTTGCTGGATCTTGGAGCATCTGTGAGTCTATTACTGGGTAGTCTGTACGATCAGCATGATTTTGGGCCAATACAAAGAGTCCACACCACTGTGGTGTTGGCTAATCAGACTCCCACGCATCCTAGGGGGATTGTAAAGGATGTAATTGTTAAGGTAGGGGAGTTTTACTACCTAGTGGATTTCTTGGTGTTGAATTGTGTCAAGAATACACAACCAACTGTTATTTTGGGTAGACCGTTTTTAGCCACTGCTAGTGCAACTATTAATTATGCTGAAGGTACGGTACGAATGAGATTTGTGCTAAGAAGATGAATCTTAAAATATTTTCAAACTTGCCGAACCTGAATGCTAACAAGTGTGAGTTACCTGAAAAAGTGAATCACACGAAAAAAAATAGATTGTGTTGTGTTTGACAGGGCAGCTGATAATAAGGATGGTGAGACTCCAGGTAAGGGAAGGAAGAAAAGGAAAAGCATCCCACCCGACCACCATGACATCAATCAGGTACATTGCGTATGGCTAAAGACGTTAAACTTAGCACTCTTGGGAGACATCCTAAGGTTAGTTTGTTTATTTTATTATCTAGTTAAATGAACGTTGTGGCTGTGTTCTCTAGAAACCCTCACGAGACTTCACTCGTCCACTCGGGCTACCGACGGGTATAAAAGGCTTATTGCATACGCTAAATGCAATCGTGATTCCTACGAAAGTTACTTAGGACTTTGTTTTATTTATTTATTTATTGTGTTTTTGTATGCGAGCCGACCGAGTGTGGGGAAGTTTCACGGGTTTTCAAGTTTGGATTGATCCACCCGTACTCAATCTCCATTCAGGTGATGATGAACCAAGTTTGATTTTCATGTAAAAGGCAACCAACTAGTAGATTTTGAAGACGGTCATGAAGGAAATGCTATACGATTGTATGAGTTGGATTGAAGACAGTTACAGCTTGCAACTAGCTAAGTCATTTCCAATTCTTTGTATATATATTTTTTTATGTATTTATTTTTAATAGCCTCTCATCCTACATTGGGGGCAATGTAGAGTTTAAGTGTGGGGAAAAGAGATTGAGTCTGTATAGTAGAATAAAATTAAAAAATCATAAAAATTTAAAAATTCTATAAAATGTCCCTGGTTTAGAATTTTTGCAAACAAATGGAAAATGATTAGTAAACACTCTATCAAACGGAATGAGCATGTGAAATATGTAATAATCAACGACGTCAAAAACTTGATGTGTTATGTGATAATGCTTAGATAGGCTCAGATTCTCACATGAAACGAAAGATACGGGGTATAAAAGTAAAAAATGTGCATAAACTTATTTCTTTCTTTTTTTGTGCTTACTAATCTTCCCTATTTGTTTCCTTGATTTGCTTCAATGGTATTTCAAATTGCAGTTTTTATAAGCTCATTTATGCCAAATGATTTTTAAGACTATTGCTTTTAGATTATTTAAGAAGTTTTCATGCTTAAGGATTATTTTTTAAAAATGTTTTAACACTTCTATATTTTAATTCAATGAATTGGGTAGTTGTCAATCATGCATTTGTAATAGTTGGGACAAAACTAGGCAGCCAATTTATCAGTGTGGTTCCACCCCACACTTAGTTTCTGACAATATGGATGTATGCAATATAATAAGTGTCATGAATAATAAGAGTGTGGCGAACCACCATCGCCTAAAATGTATTTCTCAGCGCGAACCAAAACTTGCTTTCACCTGTTTATTCAAAGCTTAATACACAACTAATTACTAGGAAAAAAAGAACACTAAACTAATATTAGCTAACTAGGGCGGCCGAAAGTGGTGGGGGTGGCACCATATCAACAGTTATCTACGTAACCGATAAAAAACCATGAGTCTCAATGTATCCAAATCATCTAACATGTGTTTGGGGGTGAGGGTTTTGAGGAAATGAACATCCTGCCCCAATTTAACACCTGACTGTCTGACCAAATTTGACTTCTTTTTGTTTTTTTTTATTTAGAGGAAATAAGGAACAAAATAAAAATTAAACACGAAAAACCGTCCGAAAGCATTACTCCTAAAAAGAAAATTTTTGCTTTCGTATGGCGGTACTTATGTTTATTTATTTTTCTTAACAAAAATTTCGCAGTCGCGATTCATTGAAAATTCCTGCAAAGATAGATAGTTAACACAAGCACCAAAAAAAAAATAAAAGGAAAATGAAAAAAGAAATAGTCAGTCCAACGGCTTAGATCTTTCGAAGAATTACCATGACTCCGGCAACGGCGCCAAAAACTTGATATGCTTTTTTTTAGTAGTAATAAATATATTCTATTTAGAACTACACAAAATCAGATTTTAAATTTATAACTAAACACACACACACACACACACAATATGCAAGTGTACCAATCGCAGCGTAGTATAGATAAGAATCAAGTATCGACCCATGGACACGGATCCCGTATTCAACCCTCGCTATGTCTGACTAGAATAATAAGTTGGAAAATGAATTTTGTTTAAAAGGAAAAATAAAAAAGTTAAGAAATTTAATTAGAAATATTATCTCGTTTAAGGTGTTACTCTAGTTGTTATCTCTTGTTACTTAATGCTATATTTAAAGTAAGGTTGGTCATACTTAATAGTACTAACCCTTTCGATTGGGGAGTTAGTATTTCTTAACGGAACAGTGGATACGGTCGGCCAACTAATTTTTAATGAATATAACGGATCCTAAACGGGGTCTCAAGTCCGTCGGTATCTCATAATTCATTATTCAGACTAAAATTATCCTTGTGACTAATGTACGTCTGGTCTTGTAACTTCTTCCGGTAAGTCGGAATGCACGACTTCCTCCAAAGGTACTTTATGAATGCTCAGACCTAACAATTTATGTTCTTAAATAGTTGTCTTTACTTATAATATTATTTTAAATAAATAAGACTTTCCTTTTCAAGATCAAACCTCATGGCTCCCGCTAGAAGTTCTCTGTAAGCCGATAAGGAGAAGTAAAGAAATACCGACACAAATCGCCCAGTATGTTTAGGGCTCAAACAGCCTGCTGAATATCCAAACCTCCAATCAACCCATAATATTAAATCTATACTAACTGGCCACGCTAGCACCAAGATTTGTATATAGACCGTACAAACATTGAATAACTTTCCCGAGCAAGAAGTCTTGCTTGGATAACTCGCAAGATTTGAGATTTCATAATACAAGACTTTAAAAAAAAATAAACAAAGAAAAGCTAAACGAACCAAAATCGAGAAAGTTCCGGCTCTTAGCAGAGTACTAACGTCTTCCCTACTCTTGATCTTGGACACCTAAAACATTAGAATGAGCTTCTTATTTATAGGCAAAATGCATGGCCGTGCAATGGGATGCACGGTCGTGCAAAGCACACATTTCTTGCATGTGAGGGAATCTGTTAGGTCTGGTAGGCCCAGGGCCCATTTTCACCACTTGCATGACCGTGCAATGGGATGGACGACCGTGCAATCCATTATTTTGACTTTTGCTTGATTTGGACTTTCTAGGTTGACTCCTTGGGTGCGCGAACGTCCGATTGGCTTCCGGTTGCTGATTTTGCCTTGTTTTTGAGTGTTTTCTTCATGTTTTGCATGCAAGAGATAATTATTCTGTTGTAACACAATTAAGTATATTAAGTATCATATCTTATCATTTTCTCTATAATTGTGTTTTCTTCATGTTTTTGCATGCAAGGGGTACTTTGACTTGTTTTTATATTTTAGAGATTTTGATGTATAATGAATTAAAAGCACTAATCATACAAATTAAATGAGAAAATAATTAAATTAAAAGTTATTGAATTTTGATTCATGATTCTATTATAAATTTAGAAACTCACGTGACTAATGACCTGTTTGGTAACCTCTTAATGATAATTAAGAGGCTATTTCTTAATAGTTCAAAGCCTCTTAATGGTTAAGAGGTAACCTTAAGTCTGAATGGTTAACATGTAACATCTTAATGATAAGTTCTCACAAGTTACATGACCCCTTACCTCTTAACCATTAAAAAGCTTTGAACCATTAAGAGGTAACCTTTTAATGCCATTAAAACACTACCAAACAGCCCCTAACACAAGTTGGTGGATCAATATGGCTTCAATTTGATGAGTTGTTAATGGATTGATGGTAACAAAGAAAAAGAGGCCCACAAAATGCAACTAAAAAGGGGATTATAGGCGCAAGGAAGGGACGACGCAAGTTGGGAGAATTACGGCTGGGTATTTTAGGAATTGTGCAAGGGCACGTTTTACGAGGAAGAAAAGCCTTGGGGCTGTATGCAGACGTTGATCGAGAGTAGGCAAGTTGGTTACTTTTTTTATGAATAGTATGATGAAAACATTTGATTTCTTTGTTGTTATGCGCGGCTAAACCGCTTCTGGCTTCCTCCGGCAGATGGTTCGTGTATAGGTTTTGTGTTTATTCAGTTTGTTCATGATTTTAGATCTGTTAATGTCACACCCTCAAATTCCACTAACAGAGTTTTATCGTTTGACGTGTGACAAACAAAGATCTTAGTAATTAGTTAAATCAAACGACACTATATGAGACTCAAATGAGATAATATAAAAGTTCAGAGTTAATACGGAAGCGTTTAAACAAGCAAGTAAATGCGCTCAAGTCTAATACTAACGGAAAACATAATAAATGTTTGATAGTTTGACAAGTGTTGGATATATCAATTAGAAACCATGCATGCCTTAGCGTGCACCTGCTTAACGTCCTGAGAAAACATGTAAGAAAACGTGTCAACACTAGGTTGGTGAGTTCACATGTTTCAATATCGTAATAAAAGTGTTTACAAGATTATGTACATTCAATATGTCTGTCTATAGGTAGCTAACCTATGTTCATGTCTTACTAAAGCGCTCGCAACCGAAGCTGACTGTTTGTGTTTGAATGCCTCCTACCTGGTCTATCAACTCTGACAATGTGATTAGGCTAACATTTCATCCGTTCGACCTCCAATCGAGTTAGTGAGACTAACACAGGTGGGATTTGTCAAACCCAGTAGTACTACTAAACATTACCACGCTAAGATCCATATTAACGGTTCAATATGTGTGAAGACTTTCAATGATAGTGTGTTAAGCATAGCCTCAACAGTGATAACATATGAATTACAATAATAAAAAATAGTTGCGTCATGTTTTCTCACCAATTTAAAACAGTAAATGGGGCCTAAAATTTTCATGTGAACTGTCTGCGTATGCCCTAAAGTTATAAGCATAATAGTTAGGGATACAATGGGATTTTGTGACGACGACACAAAATATTTGAACGTCCTAGAACATACTTAGGATTAACGAGCAGACAAACGTGTCATGAGAATACAAAATTTCCTTAATATATAATTAACATAGCCACGTTTCGAATCGAGAGTTTCTAAATACAAATGATATTATAAAAATAAATATTCGCGTGTTTGTACCATTAAATAATGGTTTAGGAAAATAATATAATCGGTTATATTATTTTTAAGTTTGGAGAAATAACACGATATATATATATGTATATATATAAATATATATATATATATATTCTTGAATAAAATAATAAATATATTATTTTTGATTAATAAAATACATTTAGATCAGAGTAGGAATTTCATTCCCGAACATACGAGTGTTTTCCGGGGCCACACTACAATAATATTGTATTATAATAATAATGGCATAACTTTTATATTTAAAATACTTGTTTAAAAAAGATTTAGGCCAAAAAGAGGGTGGAGGGACTAGAAACCTGGTCCCCTCCCCCACAGACCAACACCTTAACGATTACGCCTGCTAGGGTCATCGCACAAACATCCAGATCAAAATGGTTTTAACCCAAAGCTATTGTGTTTTCCCTTCCCTTGCGAACCGGATCAAGAACCAGTCCTAAACCCAAAGGATCCGATCGCTATTGACCATAAAATCATAGGGGTTTTGTTTGTCTATGGATATCAAACCTGGGGATGTAGTTAATTGCAAAAATCATTAAGTTTTAGGTAGTTTAATTCCAGTATGAAAAGGCGAAACCCTAGATTACGAACACGAATTCAATTTGAATAATTCTGATAACGAAATATGTTGAATTCATATGGTTTTCAATAAACAGAGGGTTGCGAATCGAACCCTGTGGTTTAATTTGATTTAGGAAGTTGTTAAGATCAAAAACCCCAAATCGATTATGAACAAACCCTAGGTTCTAGGTTATGATGAATCTGATGATGTTTGTTAAAATTAACATAGGGCTTTCAAATAGTAAGAAATTGAGATACTAAAAGTATAATTTAATTGGATTTAAAATGAGTCGGGGGTAGGGTTTGATTAAATCCGAATGAATATGAACCCTAGGTTGGGTTCTTGATCAAGTCGATGTTATAAGCCTCTAAAAGGTTAGGGCTTTTGATTTAGGGGTGGAAACGAAGCTAATGGTGTAAGAAATTACCAGTTTCAATGTCTAATTGACGGTGTTTGACTAAATCTTGGCTCCGACGGTGTGTTCTTGCTCTCCGGTGACTCATGCTGCGACTCCGACCAAATTGATGTGTGAAACAGGTTCTAAGATGTTCGAATAAGGTGCACATGGTGTTTGCTTGTGGATTGGTAACTGAAATTTGTCGAATTCGATTGTTTAAGCATTGAGTTCGACGGTTATGACTTGAATGATCATAAATTGGTTTAATTCAAATCAATGTCGATGATTAAAGTCATAATGATGCTCGTTAATGGTGTTTAATGTGTTTTCAGTTACCAATTCAAACAGATTTCGATTACGTATGCGAATTTAGGCTCAACAATAAGAGGTTTGACTTTCAGAAGTCAACAAAATCAAAATTGAGTAAATTGCAGATTTAGTCCATGTGGTTTCATGTATTTAAGTTTGAATTTTGGCAAAAAAGGTCCTTGTGGTTTGTAACTGAGTTAACTAGACTAACTGATTTAGAGTAAGATAATGGGATTTTGCTAACGGAGTTAACCTAAAAAGGTCGGATGTCACATCATCCCCTAGTTGAAAGAATTTTCTTCCTGAAAATTAGAATAAAATTAAAAAAACCCGGATGTCACATCATCCCCTAGTTGAAAGAATTTTCGTCCCGAAAATTAGAATAGTACCTTATGTTTGACGTGGAATGCTTGAAAAGATGAGGATACTTGCGCATCATCTGATCCTCACGCTCCATGTGAATTCCTGTCCGCGTTACGAGATCCAACGAACTCTGACAATAGCGTTTTTTTACTGTGTTTGAGTGTTTTGGCTTCCGTATCCATGATTTTGACTGGTTCTTCAATGAAACGTAATTGTTCATTGATTTGTAGTTCCTTAAGTTGAACCACGAGTGTCTCGTCTGCTAGACATTTCTTTAAGTTTGAGACGTGAAAGACATTGTGTACACCACTCAATCCTTCAGGTAGGTCCAGTTGGTACGCTACTAGGCCAATTCTCTTCACTATGTTGAACGGTCCAACATAACGAGGATTTAGCTTGCCTCGTTTCTCAAAACGAATTACACCTTTCCAAGGTAAGCCTTTTAATAGGACCATGTCGCATACTTGAAATTCAAGCGGTTTTCGAAACTTATCGGCATAGCTTTTTTGACGATCACGGGCTGCCGCCATACGATTTCGAATTTGAACGATTTTATCTGAAATTTCGAGTACAAGTTCAGGACCCGTAAGTTGTCTATCCCCAACTTCAGCCCAACAGATAGGTGATCGGCATTTTCTTTTGTATAATGCCTCGAATGGTGCTACTTTGATGCTAGTGTGATAACTATTATTGTAGGAGAACTCTACTAAAGGCAGATGATTTTCCTAACTATTTCCTTAATCGATCACACAAGCTCGTAGAATGTCCTCTAGGGTTTGAATGGTATGTTTAGTATGGCCATCTGTTTGAAGATGGTATGTTATGCTCATATCTAGGCGTGTGCCTAGGGCTTTTTGTAAAGATTGCTAGAAACGTGAGGTGAATCGAGAGTCTCGATCTGAAATGACTGAGATTGGCACTCTGTGTCGAGAGACGACATCTTTAACATAAACACGAGTGAGCCTTTCCATCTTATCAGTCTCTCTAATTGCTAGAAGGTGAGCGGATTTAGTCAAACTATTTATGATCACCCAGATGGTGTCGTGTTCGCTAGAAGTTTGGGGCAATTTGGTAATAAAATTACTAGATTCAATGTCTAATTGAGGGTGTTCAACTAAATCTCAGCTCCGACAATGTGTTCTTGCTCTTCGATGACTCATGTTGTGACTCCGGCCGAATTGATGTGTGAAACAGTTTCTGAGATGCTCGAATAAGATGCGCAGGGCGTTTGCTCATGGATTGGTAATTGAAATTTGTCCAATTCGATTGTTTAAGCATTGAGTTCGACGGTTATGACTTGAATGATCATAAATTGGTTTAATTCAAATCAATGTCGATGATTAAAGTCCTAATGATGCTCGTTAATGGTGTTGTTACCAATTCAAACGGATTTCGGTTTGGCATGCGAATTTAGGCTCAAGAACAAGAGGTTTGACTTTCAGAAGTCAACAAAATCGAAATTAAGTTAATTACAGATTTAGTCCATGTGGTTTCATGTATTTAAGTTTGAATTTTGGCAGAAAAGGTCCTTGTGGTTTATAACTGAGTTAACTAGACTAACTGATTCAGAGTAAGATAATGGGATTTTGCTAATGGAGTTAAGCTATAAAGGCCGGATGTCACAATTAGTTTCTAACAATAACGTGATAGATTAATGTATTAGTTAATTTGAGCAGTTATTTGATTGCTTTGAGTTTTCTGCTTTACGATCTTGTTCGATTGATGATAAAACCTAGAAGCAGAGTTGGGTGACTAAAGGGGGGTAAACTTGGCATTTATAACCTAGGTGATTGAATTATATTGGTTTGTGACGAAACTGGTTGTATAGGTTGCTGATAACATCCTGTCTTCGATTACTGTTTTAACTGATTTTTCAACACTATGTCTATGTGATTTCCAATTGAACACTGAGTTTTACATAAATCCAGAACCTGAAGTTTGGAAGAGGGTGCATCTTTAATTAATTTGAGTTGTAATCAGAAGAATTTACTAAACTAAGCAATTCAATCTTTCCACTTATTCCATGTGTATTCGACAATCCTACTTCCTGTATTGCCGTCTAAGTAGCTAAGGATTAATTTTAATATAGTTTTTTATTAGCCTTCGACATGCGATCAGCGGGCCAGGTCGCGTGTACTCTTGGTGACATAAGCCCTTAGCGGACCGTAAGGCATGTTGTAGTGGTTAGCTACCGTCTTGACGGGCCAGAAAGCCTAATTCTGTCGTTTTAAAGGAATTAATGAGTTTCGATCACAATTTTCAATTGCTAGGGGCTTTAGACGACCAAGGAGCACTGAAGACGAAGGTTTTGAGCTCTGGGATCATAGGAATTGAATTCTAGAAAAGCTTTTCGGTTTGGAATGATTCGGTTTACATCTTTTCCAGTACTTGTTTTTGATTCTAATGATGTTTAAACTTTGTTTTGTTTCGTTTATAACTGATATGAATGGCTAGTTTCATTAGCTACCTAGGTTTGGATGATTATGCACTTCTAATGACATTTTTGGTATTGAATCATATGATTTGTTTTGCTGATTATATAATCAGTATGTTGTATGCTTTTAGATAACGTTGTATGCTATTTTTACTAGATTTCTACTGCTATGATCATGTACTACTTGTCTTATTTGATCATGTGTCTTCTAGGTTGGGTTTTGCATGCTAGACGTCCTTACTTTGTGTTTTAACCGATAGACGACTTACTTGACCATAGCGGTTGGTGTCTAGGCTGTAGTTAGAAAGTAAGTTCTGTGTCCTACCGTACGAGTCTATCTTTTCTGACGTGGTTTTAGTGTTCTTAGGGTCTATTTGCTTCCTTCATATCTGATTGTCCTTTGCTATGGGGTTATGGATCACAACCTTTCATAGCATTGGAAGTGGTGATGTCAGGTTAAATATCCCGTGCATAAGAGTCTAAGTTTATAGTTTTAAGCCTTTAGCTTTGTATACCAAGTCTGTTTTATGTGCGTTTGGTATTTGTGTCCATTATAGGTTTAATGTGCTAAGTGAGCGGGAAAACACGAGCTAAAAATCATGAGGATAGTAGCATACACGGGCCCCGGAGAAGTCAAAGGAACAAAAGTCAAAATTTGTGGAAAATAGGATCTTCGCGCCACGCGAAGATCATGAGGAAGAAGTTCGCGACATGCGAGGGCCTTGAAAAGCACACCCGACTAATTTGGTCTTCGCGCAACGCGAAGAACATCCATCCTAAGTTCGCGACACGCGAAGATTCATAAATTCGACAAATTTAACGTAATTTCATTTTTAAAGCATGGAGGACTCTATTGTCGAATTAACTTGTCATTCTACGATCCAGAGCTTCCCTAAGGTGATTTCCAGAGATAAAGTTTCAATCGTTACCAGTTTTTATGCTAGATCAAGTTAGCACAATTATTGAAGAATCAATGACGATGTCGATGAGCGGCTAATCTTTTCGTGTCGTTTCCGGGTTTAGGATCTACTTATAAGTGATATACCAAGGTTCATACTTGATTTGGTCTAGTATTCTTGTAATCCTTTGATTGTTTAAGTTCTAGGATTGATTGGATTGATTAAACACGTTTAGTTTATTGATTTATCATATGCATCAGTTTTTCGGTTATCTATCGTGAACCATTGTGTATCTATGATTAGTATTCTGAATTGGTAATTAACTATTGGGTAATTAACTTATGTCAAGCGTTCGGTTTTAAAATCGTTGCTCAATATAGTCGTTAGTTGAATGTTAATTATTTATCAATATGATTAATGAGTTATGTCGATGTAATTTCCAATAAGTACAAACTAGTAATCACCAAACTTGCAATCTGAACCCGGAAGCGATCCGTTTCCTCTTAATAGTTTTTACAAAGCTAAAATTTATTTACTTTTTAATTAAAACCCGAACAGTTTTCATAAAACAAACACTTTCCACCAATTCCCTGTGGATACGATACCCTACTTCATTATACTATAGTTTAAGGTAGATAAGGATTAGAATAATTGTTTTTGATTGACCTTGACAACGGGATCAAAATGGCGCCGTTGCTGGTGAATACGTGCGCTTATTGCTTTAGTTTAAATTGTTTTGTTCGGAGCTACTAATAGTTTGTTTATTCATGTAGATCACAGGTTTATGCATACTCGCAATTCAAGAAGAAAGTCACCATTGTTATTTGATTCAGAAATAGAAAAGGCCACTAGAGCCAACCAAAAGATAAAGAATCAAGTTCAAACCATCTTGGAGAAACTCGATAGCTTGAGAATGTCACAAAATCAACCACCAAACCCCGATCCAAACCAAGGAGGGGGACCAATCCCACCTTTTCCAGATCTCCTATTTCCAAATCAACTACCTCCAAATCAACAACCACCCGCACAACCACAAAATGAACCACCACCACCATTCCATAACAACCAACCATATAACAGCTACACAAGTTACTCAGACTTTAGGATGGTGAGCATTTGTCAACGGGACAAAGTTATGGGCTAGAACATGGTTCTCAGCATGAGAACTGGGATAAAGATGAAACATGGTATGACCTAAACTACCATCCTAGAAATCAAGAAATAAATGGGGTGAACAATTGGGTACAACCATCACCAAGGGTCGACTATGGGTATTAACCGAAAAATCAGGGTAATTTTGACCAAGAGAACAGGTACATGTAACCTCAAGTGCACAGACCAAATTATCAAGAGGAACCACATAGGAACAGAAACTTGCCAAGGCATGAACAGGGGGTAGACAGTCACTTTCGTCCCACTTTAGCCCTAAATGCTTCCCCCGTGATTCCACTAGTTCATAGGGGAACACATTTGAGATCAGACCGGGGTGTCTAGGGATCCTCCCAAACTTGTTTGGGAAAGCTACTAAGGAGCCCTACACACATTTATCAGAGTACGAGGCTACATGTGGGACCATAGGTGGTCAAGGATTTACTACAGACGAGGTGAAGTTGGTAGTCTTCTAATTTTCATTAAAGGACCGTGCTAAACAATGGTTCCTTTTTCTACCATCTGCTAGTATTGCTACATGGGCAGAGCTTCAACAACAGTTCTTGGACGAGTACTTCCCATCAGACAAGACTAATGAGGCCAGAGCTGCACTCAGGGATTTCAGGTAACCGTAGGGGGAGGCATTCTATGAGGCCTTCAAAAGGTTTAAAGAATTGTTGAGGAATTGCCACAATTGATCCAGCCATTCTATGATGGCCTTCTGCCTGAGGATGTCAGAGATGTTAACTCTACAAGTAGTGGATCATTTTTCTATAACCATGTTGATAAGGATTGGGACATACTTGATAGGATTGCGGTGATATCCAAAACACAGGCTAATGCAAGCAGGAGGGGAAAGTCAACTTCATAAGTGAAGTCAGTTGATTATGAGATGCAAAAGCGGTTGGATGCCATGGAGATTCAAATGGCACGTCTTGGTAAGCCAAATGGTAAAGAGGTGGCGAATGTGAACCAATCTTATCCTCTATGTGACGGATGTGAAGAGTTGGGGCATGTGTTAGCAAACTGCCCAAGAGAGCAAGCAAAACCTGAAGAAGTGAATCAACTTGGAGGAGACAAGGCCACTGCTACACACTATCATCCAGGACTCCAAAATCACCCAAACTTCATGTATGGTAATGCATCTAATCAAATGAATCCTAACTTTCAGGGTGCTAATGTACAGGGTGGAGGACAACCACAACAACAGCAACAATTTTAAAATCGCCAACAAAACTACAATCAAGGTGGATACCAGAGGAATCAAGGAGGGTAACAGCAAAGTTACCCAAGGAACTACCAACCACAAGATTAACAGAGTGGTAATCAAGGGGGTGTCCAATTTAATGCCCTCGTGGATGCTATCAAGGAATTGAAAAAGGATAATGAGGTTCGGGATAAGATAGTAGACGCCCTATTGAAGCAAGTGAAGATTTGATGAGAAGAGACCCGGGCAAACTACCAAGTAATACTCAGACCAATCCTCAACATCAAGGGTCGAGTTCAAATAATGCATATGTCGGTGCTGTTAGTACATGCCAAGACAGTGAAGATGGTGACTCGGAAGAAGAAAATGAGCAAGGAGCACCTCTTATCCCAATTCAAGTTGGGGGAATAAAAGTAAGTCAAGCACTACTAGATTATGGAGCAACTCTCATCATCCTTCCAGGAAGCTTATATGATCAGTCGGACCTAGGTCCTCTCCAACAAGTTAACACCACCGTGGTGTTAGCTGATTTGACACGAAAACGTTCAAGGGGGATGTTAAGGGGAGTAGCTGTAAAGGTCGGGGAGTTCTACTACCCCGAAGACTTTTTAGTGATTGATTATGCACCCGGTCAGAAGAAAGGACAATCAAGAGTTTTGCTAGGAAGACCATTCTTGGCGACTGCTAATGCTCAGATCAACTGTCGCAGCAAAACAGTGAGCATGAAGTTTGGTAACCGTGAGCTTATCCCAGATATGATTACAAAATCGTTTACTTATTTGTCTAAGGTTAAATGTTCAAAAGCAGGTAAAACTAATAAGGGTCCACCTCGGTCCAATCTGGATGAGGGAGCCACAAATGAGAACGTTGTGAATGTTGACAGGTCTGAAATGTAGAGAGAGATGAAGGAAAGGGCAGATGTAGTAACCGACATGTGTGGGGATGATAGACTACAAAGGGGAAAGCGACCTGAGCACCAGCAGGCAAAGAGTGCAAGTAATCATCACAACACAAATTCAGGATCATCAACAAGAACAAAGAAACCTCTAGAGTTCATGAGGCGAGCATATGAGGTGGGTGAATCCTGGGAATATGAAGAGTATAGTGATGTGCAACACATGCGAGGTACAAAATTGAATGGTTAAGATTATCACCGGGTAGGTGCAGCAGTTGAAAGGAATTTTCATTCCGACCACCGTAACCCAAAGTAAGGTACACTACGTCTGGCTAAAGACGTTAAACTTAGCGCTCTTAGGAGGCAACCTAAGCATTACTTTTTGTGTCTAGAATAAATGAACGTTGTGAGTGTGTTATCTAGAAACCCTCACGAGACTAAACTCGTCTACTCGGGCTACCGAGGGGTTTAAATGGCTTGATGCACGCGCTAAATGCATCCGTGATTCCTACGAATTCAGTGAGTTAGGTTTTTGTTTCATTTTTTTGTGCTTTAAATTTGGGAAAAGCCTAAGTGTGGGGAAGTTCTGGGAACGCTGAGGCTTATATTAATGCAATGTGGACCGTGCATCATTCTATTGGGGGTATGATACCGTGTGTAGAGTTTGTAGAGTCTTGAGTCTTCATTTTTAGTGTTTTCGGTATGTTTTCGTGTGTTTTTCAAGTTTTCCCGGAGATTTGGGGCTATACAAGCATGAAAAAAAATTACAAATCTTGTTTCAGGTATATACGAACTTAATTGGAGAGTTGGAATGAATTTTGAAAAAGTTAAAAATTTTGGCATGAAAAACTCAAAAAAATTTCTAAGGCAAAAAGTGAAATTTTTTTCAATCTTTCTGTGAAGGAGGTGTCTTCGCGCTACGCGAACTTCAAAGAAAGTTCTTCGCGACACGCGAAGAACAAAAGTAATAACCCGAATGACTATTGGTTCTTCGCGACTCGCAAAGAACTGGCCCCATGTCTCTGCGACGCGCGAAGACTCTTAAACCCTAATTTTTTATTTTTTTTATTTATTATCAATTTTTTTGAGTCATTTGAGTCCGTCGGGTCTTTTATTTTTTATTGAGTCGCCTTATTGAGTCGATATGATGCTTGTGGGTATGTTTCGATTCTGATTTTGCAGGTTTGGATTTAATTTCTCGTACGCAATCTCCATTCGAGAGATGATAATCTGATCTTGAACGTTTTTGTACCATGCAACTCACTTGTTTATTTTTTTATTATTTGTCTTTTACTTTTGAGTCGCACTTTCTACATTGAGGACAATGTCATGTTTAAGTGTGGGGAGGGGAGACCTAGTCCAGGTCTGTGCTTGAGTATTTTATGTTGAGTCAGAAAAATCATACAAATTTAAAAAATTTACAAAATATCCTTGGATTAGAATTTTTGCAACTAAATGGAAAATGATAGTACAATTGGGAACTTTGCTTGTGGATTTAAATTAATTGAATAATGATAATCAAACATGTCTAATTTGTAGGCCTAACCGACTTAAGAGCTTAAACATCCTGATAGTGAATCTAGCTTAATTGAATAATTAATTCAGGATGTCTAGTGGGTTCTCATCTTAGGGGTGATGGTAAAGTCGAAACTGTCAATATAGGGTGATAGGTACCTTTATAAACAAGAATTTATAAGTTTTTAAAATTTTGGCACACCACTTTCTTTTTATGAATAAATCCGAAAGTTGGTGGCGCCCACATTCCATAATCCATCTTGCATGAGCTTAATTAATTAAAATTGAAAGCTTAGGTTCAGCCTACGTGTTACCCTCTGGGATAATGACTTGGTTGATACACCCATGGGCGGGACTTAAGTGATCAATATTGGATGACTAAGTTAGGTTTATGTGTTACCCTTCGGGATGGCGACTTGAAGGATACACCACTATTCCAAGCTTATGTACTTCATTGCTTAAAAACTGTAGCCTACGTGTCACACGTCGAGTTCTAGCTTGATTGAAACACCACTGGGTTAGGTTTATTCATAAAACGTTAATAAAAACTCGTATAATTCATCCATCGATGCATTATCCATCTTAATTTTTAAAACATATAAATTCGTGTTATAGTGGTGGGAAATCTATAAGGTTTAACCCATGCCTAAACATGACCTTAAGATGTGATTAGGCTGAGTCGTAGCTTTCTGAGTGTGAGACCCATAGATAGACTGATTGCTAGGTAATGTATAATATAATAGATCACATAATTGGGATCTTGAGAATCGGTGGCTGGGTTTAATCGGACAGAAATACCGATTCCATTATCCATCTTAATTTTTAAAACATATAAATTCGTGTTATAGTGGTGGGAAATCTATAAGATTTAACCCATGCCTAAACATGACCTTGAGATGGGATTAGGCTGATTCGTAGCTTTCTGAGTGTGAGACCCATATATAGACTGATTGCTAGGTAATGTATAATATAATAGATCACATAATTGGGGGCTCGAGAATCGGTGGTTGGGTTTAATCGGACAGAAATACCAATTGTTACAGTTAACATGTTATGAAAATCTGTGTAGTGTATAATGAAAGTAAGTTGCAAGTTTCTGATTATGATTCAATGCATAATTCTTTTTCGGGACGAAAAGGTCAAGTGTGGGGATGTGATGTGATGTGAGGTTAAATATCTCGTGCATAAGAGTCTAAGTTTATAGTTTTAAGCGTTTAGCTTTGTATATCGAGTCTGTTTTATGTGCGTTTGGCATTTATGTCCATTACATGTTTAATGTGCTAAGTGTCACACCCCAACCGACAGCGGAATCATCTGGGCGGGACATGTAGACTGTTCATGAGCTCAAGGTTCACTAGATTTCAATATTTAATCATCAATTTCATTTCAAACAATTCAACCACAAATAGCAAAATTCAACAAGTACATAAATGAAAATACAAATTGTTCTTTGAATTTAAATTAACTAAGTCCAAACTTAAGTGTAGCATGTCTTGATCAAACTCACACATTAGCACCTGAAACATAAATAAAATAAGGTCAACTAAAAAGTTGGTGAGCATACCCAGGTTTGTATATAGATAACATATAGATTGTAAATAAACAAATCCTTACATAACATGATAAAATAAGGCATTTATGGAGAGAAGCTATTGTGTAACCAAGTACAATCAAACCTTTGTAACTAGCATGCAAAATTCTGTTGTCAGTAACAATCACCCCAATCTGGGTGGGTTTGTCAGACTCAATAGATCTATCATTGTTTACCGTAGGCTTGAATAGTTAATGATTGCACATAAATTGCACACAAAAGTTAGCACACCTAGCACTCAGGCATAAAGATCAAATTTGCACACATGAATGTAAAGAGGATTTGTACTTGTATAGTTTGTGTAAATGTAAGCAATAGATTGTATATTGTTCATGTTCCACCCCAAAAAGTGTAAAAGAGTAAAAGGGGCTATGTAATACTCATATGGTTTGAAGGCGTAGCTAACACGAGAGACTAGATAGTAATACGAGGTCCTTGTAATGCACAACGTTAACCTAGAGCGTAATATGTATCGAATCAATAGTATGCACAATAGTATATGTCTAAGTCTAAGGTTAAATTGGATGTGTGTATAAAGAATTTGAAGTTGTAGGTGTTAGTGGTTTGTATTTGAATGGTGTTGTATAAAATTATGGTTTAAGTTTGGAATAACTAAATAATAAAACAAAATTATTATTTATTTACTTAGTTATAAAAAAAATAATGTAGGTATTAGGGGTAAGTAAGTATAACCTACATAATTGATTTTTGTTTAAATGTAAATTAAATAAATAATTGTTACATTATTTATTTATAAAATATGTAACTTAGTCATTTGGTTATAAAAATGTATTAGATGTTTTATATTAAATATAAATTTCTTTACTTTATTTTTATAAAGATGTTTAAATAAAGTGTGTAAATAATAATTAAGTATAGGGTTTAACAATAAATATAAATTAAATTTTGTAAGTTTAAAATAAATAATTTCTATTTATTTTAGAATAGAAATTTGATCTTTTTAAATAACGTTAATATAAATCTTTATAAAATCAATTCTTTTTATTTAAAAATTAATTTGAAATACTTATTGTTTTTAAAATATGGAAATAATTATTCTGCCAAGACTTTTCTCACACACACGACCGTGCTTGGGACAAGGCACGATCGTGCTAAGACCACGGGCGCGAACGTGCTAGTCAGGGACGCGACCGTGTTGACCAAACAGAAGACATAACTAAGCTGTTAACTAGGCACGATCGTGTCTGGGAGGCACGACCAGGTCTAGCCAAGGGCATGACCGGGTCTGAGTGTGTGAGGCACGACCGCGCTGGTATTGGCACGACCGTGTCTCATGAAGCACGACCGCGCTAGAAGACTAGCGCGACCGTGTCTGTTCCAAAACAGAAACGTTTTGACTAATTCTTATATTATTAATGTTGGGATTCATGGGGCTTTCATCTGTAGGGTTATTACGAGTGTATTGGAGTATATCAATTGTATTTAAAACGTGTTCAAAGCAGGGTTCGATTAAATTCATTTTGAACGAAAAATAGATTCTGGTTCGTGATGATTCCCATATTGTAAGCCCGAATTAGATTAGGGCTTTTGATCTATAGACTAAAATGAAAGTGTAGGAGGTTTCAATTACTCGGAAAGACGATGAATTGATAGCGTACGGTAGAGATGAGTTCCGGCGACAACGGTTTGATCTCCGGCGTCTTCTGCTGCAATTCCGGCTGACTCAATGTGTTCTGGAGGTTTAGGGAGGATCGAATGATGTATTTGCGTGCTTGTTTGAGAGGATTGCAAACAAAATCTTGAAATCGATGGTCACATGGAGGGTTTTGACGATTATAATATGAATCGATCAATTGGGTTTATGTGTCGTAAATAAAATGATTAAAACCTTTAATTGGGTTTGTTAATATGCGAAACGGTTACGAAATCGAATGGTCCTGCGATTAAAGGCTGCATTTACGTTTCAAATGACGTGAGGCGCGCCCGTGCCCATATGAGGCGTGACCGTGCCAAGGCACCGGGCGCGACCGTTCCAAAGCAAGGCCCGCGACCGTACCATAGCACTTGGCGTATTCCGTGCCAGAACGAGGCGCGGCCGTGCCTATTAGGGTTTCTGGTTCTTTATTTATAAAATCAGTCCTTGAAATTTCAGTATTGATAGATTTGTATAAATATGGACTTATGTATAGTTTAATAGGGTATACTCGTGTAAAATTTATGGATTTGCATTGGAACATAGTATTTAATTGTTGGTACGAATAGAACAAGTCAGTGTACTAAATTTGAATTTGAAACGTGTCACATTGAATTGAAATACAGATAACAAAAATCAGAAATGTTACAGTATCCCCATTTTGAGGGAATTTCGTCCCGAAATTTAGCTAGTGGAAGCGACGGCATCGGTGAAGAGATGGGGGTACTTGAGCTTCATTTGGTCCTCTCGTTCCCAAGTGAATTCAGGACCACGTTTAGATTCCCAACGAACTTTAATAATAGGGATACTACTTCGCTTGAGCTGTTTGATCTCACGATCCATGATTTCCACCGGTCTCTCAACGAAGTGCATCGTTTCGTCAATGTGCACGTCGTCAAGAGGTATGTGGAGATTTTCATCAGCAAGACATTTCTTCAGATTAGACACGTGAAAAGTAGGATGCACATTCCCAAGTGATGGAGGTAAGTCGAGTTTGTAAGCCACTTTCCCAATACTTTCAAAGATCTTGAATGGACCCACATAGCGAGGTGCTAATTTTCCTTTCTTTCCAAAACGGATCACACCCTTCCACGGAGACACCTTTAGAAGAACATGGTCACCGACTTGGAATTCCAAGGGTTTTCTCCGTTTGTCAGCATAACTCTTTTGCCGACTTCTCGCTACTCGAATGTTGTCACGGATTTGGATAATCTTGTCGGATGTTTCTTGAATTAGCTCGGGACCGGTGATTTGTGCTTCACCAGTCTCGTTCCAACAGATAGGAGAACGACACTTGCGACCATAGAGAGCTTCAAATGGAGCCATGTTGATACTCGTGTGGTAGCTATTATTGTAAGAGAACTCGATTAGGGATAGATGTGAATCCCAATTGCCACCAAAATCAATTACACAAGCTCTAAGCATATCCTCAAGAGTTTGGATTGTTCGCTCGGTCTGACCATCAGTTTGGGGATGGCAGGCCGTGCTCAAATCCAATCGTGTACCAATAGCAGTTTGGAGAGATTGCCAAAATCGAGAGGTGAACCGAGCATCTCTATCGGAGATTATGTTTAAGGGAACACCGTGACGGCTCACAATTTCGTCAATGTAAATTCGAGCTAGTTTCTCAACCCGATAGTCTTCACGGATAGGCAAGAAATGAGCAGATTTGGTGAGACGGTCAATAATCACCCAAATGCTATCATAACCACTTGACCTGCAGGGGAGTTTGGTAATGAAGTCCATAGCTAAGTTCTCCCATTTCCACACGAGAATTTTCGGTTGTTCAAGTAATCCGGAAGGACGTTGGTGTTCGGCTTTGACTTTGGAGCACGTTAGACATTTGGCAACATAGAGAGCAATGTCTTTCTTCATACCAGGCCACCAATATTTTTGGCGAAGATCTTGGTACGTTTTATCCGCACCAGGATGAATAGAATAACGAGTCTTGTGAGCCTCGTTCATGAGAAATGTACGGAGATCATCGTGATCGGGAACCCAAATACGGTTTAAGTAATAAAGTAAGCCATTGGGTTTTGATTCAAGCTGAAGTTCAACACCACACGACATTTCCTCGTACATATTACCCTCGGTGACCAAGACGTGTTGAGCTTCTAAGATGCGATTCTGAATGTCGGATTGAATTCGGACACATTGAAGCATGACATGGTCCTTTCGACTCAAAGCGTCGGCTACAACATTCGCTTTGCCGGGATGGTAACGAATCTCGCAGTCATAGTAGTTAAGAAGTTCAACCCAACGTCGTTGCCTCATATTAAGTTCTTTTTGGTTGAAGATGTGTTGGAGACTTTTGTGGTCGGTGAACACCACACATTTCGTTCCATAGAGGTAATGTCTCCAAATCTTCAATGCAAATACAACCGCACCCAATTCGAGATCGTGCGTTGTATAATTCTTTTCATGAATCTTAAGTTGCCTCGATGCATAAGCGATTACTTTGCCTCGTTGCATGAGGACACAACAGAGACCTTGGTTGGAAGCATCACAGTAGACAACTAGATCATCATTCCCATCAGGGAGAGTCAAAATAGGAGCATTGCATAACTTTTGCTTGAGAGTTTGGAAAGCTTCTTCTTGTTTTGGTCCCCATTCATAAGTTTTACCCTTGTGGGTCAAAGCGGTAAGAGGGACAGCAATCTTAGAGAAATTTGAGATGAAACGACGATAATATCCCGCAAGACCAAGAAATGAACGAACTTCGGTGGGGGTCTTCGGGGCATTCCAATTTTTAACCGCTTCGATCTTAGTAGGGTCAACATGAATTCCCTTGTCGTTAACGATATGACCAAGAAATTGAACTTCCTTTAGCCAAAATTCACATTTGGAGAATTTGGCAAATAGTTGTTCCTTCCTTAAGAGGTCCAAAACCAGTCTAAGGTGTTGCTCATGGTCGGATTTAGTCTTGGAGTAGATTAAGATATCGTCAATGAAGACGATCACAAATTTATCAAGGTACGGTTTGCACACCCGATTCATGAGGTCCATGAAGACCGCGGGTGCATTGGTTAGTCCAAAAGGCATGACCATGAACTCGTAGTGACCATACCTTGTTCGGAAAGCAGTCTTTGGAATATCTTCCTCTTGTACACGGAGTTGGTGATAACCAGATCGAAGATCAATCTTCGAGAAGCAAGTAGAACCTTGAAGTTGATCAAATAGGTCGTCAATTCTAGGCAAGGGATAACGGTTTTTGATGGTAAGCTTGTTGAGCTCGCGGTAGTCAATACACATGTGGAATGATCCATCCTTCTTTTTGACGAATAAGACGGGTGCACCCCACGGTGAATGACTTGGACGAATGAATCCATTGTCGGAGAGCTCTTGGAGTTGACTTGCAAGTTCTTGCATTTCAGAAGGTGCAAGACGGTATGGAGCTCTAGCCACGGGGTTAGCTCCGGGCACAAGATCAATGCGAAATTCTACTTGTCGAACGGGTGGAAGACCGGATAGATCTTCGGGAAATACTTCAGGAAAATCCCGAATGATGGGAATGTCTTGGATACTCTTCTCTTTGACATCCTTTTGAACAATATGAGCTAAGAAGGCCACGTACTTCTTTCGTAGGTACTTTTGGGCGGTAGTGCATGACATTAACTTAAGTCCTTTGCAAGGCTTTTCACTAAAGACTCTTAACGTTTCTCCCGACGGTAGAGGTATTCGGATGCACTTCTCGAAACAGATGACTTCGGCATGATGATTTGATAGCCAATCCATGCCTATGATGATATCAAAACTTCCTAGTGGCATTGGTACAAGATTGATTGGGAATGTATGCTCATTAAGTTCTATAGAGCAGTCATAGATAACAGACTCAATTGTAAGCGAATCACCATTTGCTACTTCGACAGTAAAGGTTTTATCTAATTGGGACCGTGTCTTTGCAAGTAAGGGTTCAAAATTAAGTGACACAAAACTTTTATCGGCACCGGTATCAAATAAAATGGAGGCATATTGACTATTAACAAGTAACGTACCGTTGACCACATCATTGTTGGCTTGAGCTTCATTGGCGTTTATGTTGAAAGCACGCCCACGAGCTCCGCCTTGTCTAGCATTGATTAACCTTGGGCATTGATAACGAAAATGGTTTGGGTTACCACATTCATAACACGCACGCCCATTTGCAATAGCATGAACACCTTTATTAGCCACTTGGGGGTTGGTTCGGTTTGGTGGGTTGACTTGGCCTGCAAGTGCTTTGGTTCTACAGACATTGACCGTATGGCCATATTTCCCACAGTGAGTGCAAAGGCGACAAGGAATGTTTTGGAGATGGTGATAGTTGCATGTGGCATAGAGTGGGTAGATCCCAACATATGGCTTTTTGGCTGGTGCTTGAACCATAGGAGCAACTTAGTTAACAGGGATAGCAGGAGTGACCATAGCATAGTTTCTAGCCTTTATTTTCTTATTACTACGAGAGGGTTCAGTTGTGGCTTCTTTGATGTGTACGGGAGGAGTTATGGTGTCGGGAACTTTCTTGGTGCCTTTTCTAGTCAGAGTTCCCGCTTTCACATGGTTGTCGGTTAATGTAGCAGATAAGCGGATAGCATCTTCGAGTGTTGTGGGATTTCTCCCTAAGACAGTATCTTGAATTTGCCTTGGTAATCCACCAATATACTTCTCAATGCAGCGGGATAAAGGTGTGACCATACGGGGCACAAGGAGACTCAACTCATGGAACCGAGTTGTATAAGCTAGACTTTCACCACCATCTTGGGCAAGATCCCAAAACTCGGCTTCCAGTTTCTTTACCTCATTTCGAGGGCAAAATTCTTCGGTCATTAGCCTTTTAACCTCATCCTAAGGTAAGGCCATTGCTACTTCCACACCTCTATTCCTCTTTTCCCCATTCCACCACGTGAGTGCCCGTTTTTGTAAGACACTTGTGGCATGACGAACACGAAGGTTATCGGGGCAGTCACTATTGAGAAAGTTATTCTCAATACTTTCGAACCATTGAAGAAGTCCCGTAGCTCCTTCGGTACCATAGAACTTAAAAGGATTGCATGAGTTGAAGTGTTTGAAGGTGCATTGTGGTGGGTTGGCACCACCACCACCATTAGCTCTATGGTTACCATTTGTGGCACCATTAACTTGAGTGAGTTGAGTTACAAGTTGTGCAAGGATAGCAGCAATGTCGGTGTTGTTGTTGGTCACGGGAGAACGATGGGGAGGCATTCTACAGAATTGCACAACACAAGAAAAGATGTAAGAACTTATGAAAATTATTTGGATTTAAAAGGATAAGATAGCAAATAAAATAGTTAATCATACTTTGGATTGTACCCAAATAGTGATAAAATCACTTGAATACTAAGACACATTAAGGTTAATTAAACTCATATAATTTTCAGGGAGACATGCTTTAGCCTATAAGTAAACACTCATCCCGAGAATTCCCAGGAAAGCATACAGGTCCCTCGGTTGATTGGGATTTATGCGAAATGCTTTCCTAGACAGAAAACCTAGAATACAGGTGTCACTCTTCCAGATTGCTCGTGTCCTCAAATAATTAACAAAGTTTAAAAGCCTTAACGAGGAAATAAAGAAATATTATAGATTTAGATCCATGGAGTTTCCACATGCTAAGAAGATGATGATAGAGGAGTAGGTAAGAATATTATGAGGTTTTAGGGTATAGGTAGGGATATTGTTTATTTAATTATTATTTAAGTATATCTTAATAAGTCATGAAATTTTTTTTCTTAACAAGTAATGCATCAAAAATGAAATAATAATTAATCATAGAAAACATGTAACACATAGCATATAACATATAACATGTAGCACATATCACATAATCATGAAGCATGACATAAGTGGGTGTCCTAAAGTTATAGTCTAGGTCAAGGGTGTCTAATAACCTAGTTCCCTATAACCAAGGCTCTGATACCAATCTGTCACACCCCAACCGATGGCGGAATCATTGGGGCGGGACATGTAGACTGTTCATGAGCAGAAGGTTCACTAGATTTCAATATTTAATCATCAATTTCATTTCAAACAATTCAACCACAAATAGCAAAATTCAACAAGTACATAAATGAAAATACAAATTGTTCTTTGAATTTAAATTAACTAAGTCCAAACTTAAGTGTAACATGTCTTGATCAAACTCACACATTAGCACCTGAAACATGAATAAAATAAGGTCAACTAAAAAGTTGGTGAGCATACACAGGTTTGTATATAGATAGCATATAGATTGTAAATAAACAAATCCTTACATAACATGATAAAATAAGGCATTTGTGGAGATAAGCTATTGTGTAACCAAGTACAATCAAACCTTTGTAACTAGCATGCAAAATTGTGTTGTCGGTAACAATCACCCCAATCTGGGTGGGTTTGACAGAATCAATAGATCTATCATTGTTTACCGTCGGCTTGAATAGTTAATGATTGCACATAAATTGCACACAAAAGTTAGCACACCTAGCACTCAGGCATAAAGATCAAATTTGCACACATGAATGTAAAGAGGATTTGTAGTTGTGTAGTTTGTGTAAATGTAAGCAATAGATTGTATATTGTTCATGTTCCACCCCAAAAAGTGTAAAAGAGTAAAAGGGGCTATGTAATACTCACATGGTTTGAAGACGTAGCTAACACGAGAGACTAGATAGTAATACGAAGTCCTTGTAATGCACAACGTTAACCTAGAGTGTAATATATATCGAATCAATAGTATGCACAATAGTCTATGTCTAAGTCTAAGGTTAAATTAGATGTGTGTATAAGGAATTTGAAGTTGTAGGTGTTAGTGGTTTGTACTTGAATGGTGTTGTATAAAATTATGGTTTAAGTTTGGAATAACTAAATAATAAAGCAAAATTATTATTTATTTACTTAGTTATAAAAAAATAATGTAGGTATTAGGGGTAAGTAAGTATAACCTACATAAATGATTTTTGTTTAAATGTAAATTAAATAAATAATTGTTACCTTATTTATTTATAAAATATGTGACTTAGTCATTTGGTTATAAAAATGTATTAAATGTTTTATATTACATATAAATTTATTTACTTTATTTTTATAAAGATGTTTAAATAAATTGTGTAAATAATAATTAAGTGTAGGGTTTAACAATAAATAAAATTAAATTTTGTAAGTTTTAAATAAATAATTTCTATTTATTTTAGAATAGAAATTTGATCTTTTTAAATAACGTTAATATAAATCTTTATAAAATCAATCTTTTTATTTAAAAATTAATTTGAAATACTTATTGTTTTTAAAATATGGAAATAATTATTATGCCAAGACTTTTCTCACACACACGACCGTGCTTGGGACAAGGCACAATCGTGCTAGGACCACGGGCGCGACCGTGCTAGTCATGGACGCGACCGTGTTGACCAAACAGAATACATAACTAAGCTGTTCACTAGGCACGACCGTGTCTGGGCCAGGCACGACCGTGTTTAGGGTTCTGAGGCATGACCAAGTCTAGCCAAGTGCATGACCGGGTCTGAGCGTGCGAGGCACGACTGAGCTGGTATTGGCACGACCGTGTCTCATGAAGCACGACCGCGCTAGAAGACTAGCGCGACCGTGTCTGTTCCAAAACAGAAACAATTTGACTAATTCTGATATTGTTAATGTTGGGATTCATGGGGCTTTCATCTGTAGGGTCATTACGAGTCTGTTGGGGTATATCAATTGTATTTAAAACGTGTTCAAAGCAGGGTTCGATTAAATTCAATTTGAACGAAAAATAGATTCTGGTTCGTGACGATTCCCATATTGTAAGCCCGAATTAGATTAGGGCTTTTGATCTATAGACTAAAAGGAAAGTGTAGGAGGTTTCAATTACCCGGAAGGACGATGAATTGATAGCGTACAGTAGAGAAGAGTTCCGGTGACGTTGGTTTGATCTCCGGCGCCTTCTGCTGCAATTCCGGCTGACTCAATGTGTTCTGGAGGTTTAGGGAGGATCGAATGATGTATTTGCATGCTTGTTTGAGAGGATTGCAAACAAAATCTTGAAATTGATGGTCACGATCAATTGGGTTTATGTGTCGTAAATAAAATGATTAAAACCTTTAATTGGGTTTGTTAATATGCGAAACGGTTACGAAATCGAATGGTCCTGCGATTAAAGGCTGCATTTACGTTTCAACTGACATGAGGCGCGACCGTGCCCATATGAGGCGCGACTGTGCCAAGGCACCGGGCGCGACCGTTCCAAAGCAAGGAGCGCGACCGTGCCATAGCACTTGGCGCGACCGTTCCAGAACGAGGCGCGACCGTGCCTATTAGGGTTTTTGGTTATTTATTTATAAAATCAGTCCTCGCAATTTCAGTATTGACAGATTTGTATAAATATGGACTTATGTATAGTTTAATAAGGTATACTCGTGTAAAATTTATGGATTTGCATTGGAACATAGTATTTAATTGTTGGTACGAATAGAACAAGTCAGTGTACTAAATTTGAATTTGAAACGTGTCACATTGAATTGAAATACAGGTAACAAAAATCAGAAATGTTACACTAAGTGAGCGGGAAAACACGAGGTCAAAATCATGAGGATAGTAGCATACACGGGCCCAGAAAAGTCAAAGGAACAAAAGTCAAAATTTGTGGAAAATAGGATCTTCGAGCCACGCGAAGATTAGGAGGAAGAAGTTCGCGACACGCGAGTGCCTTTAAAAGCCCACCCGAATAATTTGTTCTTTGCGCCACGCGAAGAACAACCATCCTAAGTTCGCGACCCGCGAAGATTCATAAATTCGGCAAATTTAACCTAATTTCAATTATAAAGCATGAAGGAGTCTATTGTTGAATTAACTTGTCATTCTACGATCCAGAGCTTTGCTAAGGTGATTTCCAGAGATAAAGTTTCAATCTTTACAAGTTTTTGATGCTAGATAGTTAGAACAATTATTGAAAAATCAATGACGATGTCAATGAGCGGCTAATCTTATCGTGTCGTTTCCGGGTGTAAGATCTGCTTGTAAGTGATATACCTAGGTTCATACTTGATTTTGTCTAGTATTCTTGTAATCGTTTGATTGTTTAAGTTCTAGGATTGATTGGATTGATTAAACACGTTTAGTTTATTGATTTATCACATGCATCAGTTTTTCGGTTATATATCGTGAACCATTGTGTATCTATGATTAGTATTCTGAATTGGTAATTAACTATTGGGTAATTAACTTGTGTCAAGCGTTCGGTTTTACAATCGTTGCTCAATACAATCGTTATTTGAATGTTAATTATTTATCAATCTGATTAATGAGTTATGTCGATGTAACTTCCAATAAGTACAAACCAGTAATCACCGAACTTGCAATCTGAACCCGGAAGCGATCTGTTTCCTCTTAATAGTTTTTACAAAGTTAAAAGTTATTTGCTTTTTAATTAAAACCCGAACTGTTTCATAAAACAAACATTTTCCACCAATTTCATGTGGATACGATACCCTACTTCATTATACTATAGTTTAAGGTAGCTAGGGATTAGAATAATTGTTTTGATTGACCTTGATAACGCGATCAAGTGGTGAGACCGACAGGAGAACCCTCTTTAGACATTTTGGCTTAACCTATCCCGACCCTCACATGAGTCTTCTAGCTTTCTCTGAGAGTAGCAATATACCTGGTTAGCTTTAGACTTCTATCCCTAGAGATAGTTATATGATCAGTACCTTAGTCATTGCATATGTATAGGATTCCTGCCTAGGTGGTTGTCTTAGTATCTTGATCTTTACCCGAATTTTCCCGTCTTTGTTGATTTGTTATTTACTGCATTTTCATCATTTAGAGTCGTTTAGTTTTGAATATTTAAGACATTTGCATTAGTTTAATATTTTCAGGTTTTTAGTTAATATCATCTTGATCGTATCATTAGGTTAGGACTCGATAGAGGTTTGCTATCGAGGTTCGTCTTAGGTGTCCACGGATTGATATCTGGACTTACATTTACTTCACTACATACGTATCGGTACACTTGTGGTGTCTGTAGTTGAGTCTTGGGTATTTCCCTTTTAAAAATAATGTGTAATTGGATCTAATTATATATATATAACTTACACATCAAGTTTTTGACGCTGTTGTCGGGGACACCACATAGGCGAGTTCGAGTACCACATGAGTCGGGGGTCTTGCCATTTTTTTTTATTTACTTGATCTTCATTCTATTTTTTTATTTGTCTGAGCGTGTCACTTGAGTTTAGGTGCTTTATTTGCTATTTGTTTCTTATATGAGGAGGACCAGGTTGATTTTTTTTCTTTTTCTTTTTCATGCAGTGCATGTGACCTACTCGACCTGTGGGACCATTTGAGTTCATTGAGTTAGCCAAGCATGAGAGAATCTTTCACCGAAGGCAGCGAGTCAGAGTTGAGTTAGGAGATCAACCACATGTTAGGAGGGCCGTCGCGGATTATGCTAATCCCACTACTGTACCGTTTTGGGACCCAAATTCGCACCTTAACCGTTTTGGGATGATATGTGATACCTTTCGCATCAACACCCCTGAATAGTGCATAGACTTGTTTGAGAATCTGGCGATGAGTAATTACCGGTATCCTAGCCCTAGGGGCACTTCATCATCTGCACCGCGAGGCGTGCACCAGGTTGATTATAGCACTGCTTTGCCGCCCACGTCGAAGCTTTAGCTAAGGTTGTAAAGGATATGCAAATCTAGAACACCCAGAAGTGTGAGATTTGGGGTGGTCACGATACCATTGATTGTCCGATGGGACGTGCTGAGGGGGAGGTTAACTTCGTGGGGAATCCCAACCAACAGAACAAAGATTTTTGGAATTCATACAATTCCGGTTGGAGGAACCACCCTGGCTTTAGTCGGAGAAGCGGGAACCAACATGATTCCCAGCATCAGAGGCAGACCCTATTCAGGGCCAGAGTGAGGGGCAAGGCAGTGGCAGAGTGGAGGCAAGAAGAAATCCTCTATGGTTGTTTATTGATTATTTGGTTTGCATCTGAAATCCTGGTGGGGCGCTCTAGGGTTCGGCTTATATCGGTTTATGCTTGTTTTTTCTCTGCACGTTTTAAAAGAGTTTTGAAACACTAGCACGCAACCCCAACACTTTATGACATGATTTAGACAATTCTTTTCTATTTGGCTCGTGTAATCCCATCAAATCCAACTCTTTTTTGTATTTGTCTTACTCACTTCTTACAAAGTTCGAATATAAGTCATCCTACTTTAGAGCATGTGATATTCGGCCTAAGACTCTCGGGTATCGCGAGACATCACCTTAACATGGTACAAGGAAATCCAAATAGATGGTCTAAGACACTCTTCACAAGAAAATTCATTTCGTTGCAAAAATGGACTCCTTATTGGATTTTGACTTTTGGCTTGTCTCGTCTCAATTTGTTACAATTTTGACAATAAGAAAGAAACAATATTTTTACATCAGAATTGAATAAACAAATATAGGACTATAAAATTATAAACATATCAAAATTACAACAAAAATTTAAACTAGCACAACCTATCACATGGGTTTAGGCTCGTTTTGCATTAACACAAAAGTTAAATAATTTATATTTTTATATGATTAAACATAAGTTATAAATTACATAATTTGCAGATTACAACAGTCCTTTGTATAAAATACTAAAAATATCATCTCATTATTAAGAAAGTATGATTGTACAAATTCATTAAATATAGAACTATACCAAATGACAAAGTACAATTGTACAACCTACAAACCCCTTGATGAATAACTAAGCATTAAATTAACACGACACAGGCAAGTACATAATTAGCAAAACATTTTTTTCAATGAATAATTATCAATATGTTTTAACCATAATTAATCAATGGGCCCTTATACAATAGTCAATAATGGAGCAAGAAACACCAATAATTCAATGATCCCATCGATTCCATCATAATTATGTCCACAAACCTTTTATAACCGAAAGCTCCTTAGATAGCTAAAAGAAATTAAATCGAGCTGGATAGATGGTGATGCCTCCTAAATATGTCGTAAGATGCACATGCATGCTTACCAGCCATGCCTAATGCATCATCCATCATCCCATCATGCCATACATCTCTCATCCCATCGTTCAACCGTCGGAAAGGTTTGGGGGCAAGTATAAGAGTGACACTATTGATTTGTTTCTTTGCGTGATCAAATTGTTGATTTTTAGGGTAAAGAAGGGTTTCCACAAAACTGCTTGTGTTGAGAACTATTCGTGTCGCTTTATCGTTTGATTCGTAAAAGATGGAAAAACGCCTTCCGGGTATCGAGTGTTTTCCTGAGTCGTTAAGGATTGTGATCGAGAACCCTTTCGACGCTTCGTGGTTAGCCCATATGGCAACGGTTGCAAAGGAAGATATCAAAATTAGACGGGAAATGAGGTCGGAAACGGTCGGTAGGGTGTTAGGGTAATTTACTGATTTTGGTGGGCAAGATGTGGTGGTGGCGGCGGTGGTGGTGGTGACGGTGGTGGTGTCTAGCAGAGAATGGTGGAGGGGGTAGTTGTTCATTTTGTGCATAAAGATAGGTAGAATTGGAAGTGTTCCTTTTGGTGGGTAGGTTTGGAAGAATGTGTCGTGGTTCAAGCATATATCCATATTTGAATGGATAAAGTTTCACCAGCTCACCAGCAAAAATTAAAGGTTTGAAATGATGACGTGGCCATGTGTTCGACCACAGTGATCAGTAGTTACTAATGTGTAACACTATCATGTCATGGTGATGTATAATCATCCATGTCTAGTTTGATTTTAGTGCCAAATCAATCCTGTTAATTAATATCTAATAATTTTTTTGCATTAATTTATATATATACTATATAGGGAAAGTTTTTACTAAAAAGTGTTTTTTCGATAAGAAACACTAACAAGTGGTTCAAACGAACTTCGATTGATCTCATTCCAGCGGCGTTGGAACCGTCTTATCGAACCCTAACCCGGACCCAAAAACCTAAACCCCCTCCACCCACACCCCCAAAAACCTAAACCCCCCTCTCTCCAACCCCACCCCGAAAAGCCTAAAACCACCATCCCCACCCCCCTAAAAACCTAAACCCCACCCCCACAAAAAAAAAAAAACCTAAACCGTAAAATCTAAACCCTAAAAGCTAAACCCTATGGCTAAACCATAAGGCTAAAACCCTAAAATTCAAACGTAAAATCTAAACCTTAAAAGCTAAACCTTAAAAGCTAAATCTTAAAAGCTAAACCATAAAAGCTAAGATGGTAGAGTTCGACGAGACGGTTCCAACGCCGCTGAAATGAGCTCAACCGGAGTTCGTTTGATATCATTTATTAACGTTTTTATCATTTTTTTTGATTTTTTAACGAAAAAATACTTGTTATTTGAACCTCCCGATATTATATATCAAAAGATTAGTTTTAAAAACTCGTGTATACAAAGATCATACAAACATCTTCAAATCAATCATTTAAAAGGTAATTAAGTTTACCAATCATATAACTACTATAACTGTATGTGCCAGGAACCTCAATTTTTCTAGTTACATTAATGTTAGAGGTATATTTTAGTTTATAGTTTACTATTTGTTTTGTTATAGTCTCTATATAAGTTGGTTTAATATTGGAATTTCTAGATAGGTACATTATCGGTTGATAGTCTAGATTATCTACAACTAATCAGTCTTTATATATAGGTTCTTTTGTAAAGAATTTTTTAATCAATGAAAGAGATTAATATTCGATGATATTATAGGGTATCAGAGCCGAAGAATTGATTATTATAAAAACCTATCAACAAAAACAAGTACAAACCTGTAGAAGAATGACAACGTTGATTGGACCGAGACCACCGAGTCACAAAAACTAGTGGATTAAAAACGGGAAAGCATGGCGAATAAAAAGCAGATGAACATGCAAAACAAACTCACCATATATCGCGTTCAAAATAGATGTGAGACCTGTTTCGAAAGACCAAGTCAGAACGGATGGCGGTGGCAGACATCGGCTAATGGAATGGTTTCAATGCAGTTTCATACCTGTGTTCTGAAAGGGTGATTGTTGGTAATGGAATAATGCTTTTTATCTCTCTCTTATATCGGTCATTATATCATTCTCTCTCAAATAGAAACCTTTTACTAAAAAAATGTACTTTTGGTTCCTGGACTCACAAAAAATAATTTGGCAGTCTTCTCACATTTTGGTTTATCCATTCGAACATTCATGAGACAGCTCCGCCACCACATGTTGTCTAAACCACACCAGCTTTTCTTGCTCTCATCTACAACTTCTACCTCTCGAGAACTATGGCACTCTCAGCATGGCCATCCATCATCAGATTTAGTTTTGTCTCGTCTTTCTTTTCTTTATGTTTTGAGCAAAAAACTTAATAATATTTGTAATGCTTGCAATATTTCAATATCCTGGCGGCTACCCTTCTATCCTTCATTATCACATAGTACTTTACCTTTAAATATTACTCACTATAATATTTGAGGACCATCAAGATGAATTTTTTTTCAAATTAGTATTTATTTAAAAAAAAATTAGGATAACAGGGAAAGTCAAAAAAAAATTCGGATAATGGTTAAACCGCTATTAGCAATGGCGGATTAGGAGCAATATTTTTAAAAAAACTGACACCATTGGTATCCGCTATTAGCAATCGCTGATTAGGACAAAAAAACTAATAGCGGACACCAGTGGTGTCAGTAAAAAAAAACCATGGTTACAGAGCTTGTTCCTAATCCGCGATTGCTAAACGCGGATACAGTGGGTGTCAGTTTTTTTTGTCCTAATCAGCGATTGCTAATAGCGGACACCACAGTTTTTTTGAAAATATTGCTCCTAATCCGCCATTGCTAATAGCGGTTTAACCATTATCCGAATTTTTTTTTGACTTTCCCTATTATCCTAATTTTTTTTTAAATAAATACTAATTTGAAAAAAAATTCATCACTTATGTGTACCCTTTTATCTCTTCATTCTGATGCCACTGCATCTTTTTTGTCATTTTAAACCACTTGTTAAAAAGTTAGTTTCTTGCAAGATTAAATATTTACGGAATGATGGTGCCCTGGAACTTAGTTAATGTAGTATCGCTCATTTTCTTACCGAATAAGGTATCTTTGAGCGTATCTCCTGCTTATACACTCCATAAAAAAATGGAGCGGCTGAGCGTATTAGTCGATACCTATTTGAAATTGTCCAGGCTCTCATCTTTAATGTGCATCTTCCTCATAAATTCTGGTATAATGCTTATATTACAGTCAGTCACCATGCTTATGGTTACACCTAAGCAAGTCTTGAGGTAATAGTGTGGTCTTAATGACCAGTGCTACTCGAAGCATATGATAGTGTCATTACATGAGTTGCCTGCCTGCCATATGAATAACGGGAACAGTGCTCGTTAGGGCACGATGACCGGAGATGTTGCAACTGGTATAACAGGGGTAATGACCTTTATCCTGGTGATGACTGTCACCAAATCATTGAATGTGCTTCTTGGAAGTAAGAATATCCTTCGTGGAAGAAACATGTCATTTGTGGACGTAAGGTGAGTAATCGGCCTTTGGACGTTGAGCCTCAGAGAACAATACTCACTAAGAAAGAGAGTCTTTAGTGGACAAAAGAATCCTTTGTGGATAATAGAATGTCCCTCGTGGAAGTAACAGGTCCTTTGTGGACGTTAAAAAAAATGAATGCATGACTTAAGTAACAGAGCACAGAAATAACTAAGAATAAAATTACATATTGTATTGTGAAATATTTACTTAGTAATATAAAGTATGTTTTTCGGTAAATAAGTTTTATATGAATAAGATAAGAAAGAAAACTTACTTATTAAAGGTTTTGAAAACTTGAACATGAGAAAGAAAAGTTTTATACGAATAACATGAGAATGTAAGGGTTGGATAACTGCTGGCGACAAGACTGGCATCCCTAAGAGAAATATTTTATGAATGTTGAACAATTATGGTTGAAAGTTTTAATTGACCCTGAAACTGTAATAGTCTTACGCCGTATTTTAAATTGTCAAAGTTTTATAAGAAATCTAAAATACTTCAAGTTCTATAAAAGTTTTTAAAAATACTACGAGATCAAAGTTTAATAAAAGATTAGTGGTAGGAGATTTATAGAGTTAAAAAAAAACAAAATAATTATTTCTTTAAATGAAGTTATAAAGTATTCAAATTCTTAAAAGGTTATATAAAATTTGAAAGATGTTTTGTTTTTTTTCCCAAATTGTGGTTGTGGAGGTTGAGGCTCACCCTTCATGCCAGGATAATCATAACAATGGTTTTGTCATTTAGTCAGGGTTGAATGACATCTCCTACCTATCACAGGCCACTAAAGATAGTTCCGGAGTTTTGATCAATGTTTATAGAAACCGGTCTTCTTACCGGTTCACTGGTCAGACTGGTCTTATCGGTCGGACCGAATTTAAAAACCGGACGACGTCATAAATATTATAAAAATATATCAATCCAAACAACCATTAATCCTTTCAAAAAACACCAACAAGTCAATTACAGTAATTTTAAACTAACAATTACCTACGAAATACGAAGTCAAGAGACTTAAAAAAGATAAAAATAAAATAAAAAAATAGTCTCGCCCGGTCCGACCGCTGGTTCGTCCGGTCCAACCTCCGGTTCGCTGCAGGACCGGTTCAACATATGTAACCAGACCGGTCAGACCACCGGTGGTTTTTTAAGGATTAATGGTTGTTTGGACTGATATATTTTTATAATAATTATGACGTTGTCCGAGTCTTAAATTCGGAGTGGACCGGTAAGGAGACCGGTTCAACGTCCGACCCGGTTCTAAAAACATTGGTTTCGCTCTGGAGTTGAGGTTTTTAGGGAGTTACAAAGATTTCGGGTGGGTTAGACATTGCATAAGTGAACCTTAACTCCAATATATTTATTCGTATCAAAATAGTTAAAATAGTGTTGTGTTTCAGGTCAACTCATTTAATATTCATTTTTAAATCGGGGTAATACTCGGTGACATAGAAACAATGTTAATAATGGGTAGCTTAAGCTCATATGAACAATTCTTTTAATTATTTTTCTTCCTATCGCTCGTGTCCGATAATCTTGGGTTTGCTCAAGACTATTGGAATGTGAAAGAAATGATTAGGGAATGAGGAAGTGAAAATGGATAGTTATGAGTAATGAATAAAGTTATTGTAAATGTAGAGTTAGTAATGAATTCGAAGAGTGGGGATTAGTTTTGCTTCTGAAACTGAGACGGAAACTAAAAATCGAAGTATCAAACTTTAAATGATAACAATTTTTAAGGAACCACCTCCAAAATCTAGTTAAAATCCCTTAAACTTAATTGGGGGTGGGGTGTGTTCGGATTAGGGTTGACAATTTTTGACACAGATCTGTTAACACGATACGACACGTAATTAACATGTCCCGTGTTTGACCTTAACAGGTTTTGTGTTTTAAACAAGTCGACACGTTAGGGACATGTTAAATTCGCGTCTTAACAGGTTAAAGACATGTTAACCTGTAAGACTCGTTAGAGACATGTTAACACTTAATATCCTATTTGCATTTAGATTCTAAGCCGATTTCATTAATTAATTTTGTTTTTATGGGTTTTGTTTTAAAAATGTTTTGGATTTATTATGTTAATGGATGTTATGATTGGACTTTTTTAAATTTTATTAAGTTTTGACATTTTTTTTCTTTTATTACATATGTTATATTTATTCTCTCTTTAAACATGTTTGTAAACAGGTCCCTTAACAGGTGACCTGTTTCTAAACAGGTCGTGTTCGTGTTTGGAAAAAATGACACGATTAGTTATCGTGTCGTGTTCGTGTTGAGCATAACAAGTCATCGTGTCTTATCGTGTCGTGTCTTATCGCGTCGTGTCTGACATGTTATGCCAGCCCTAGTTCGGATTAACTTATTTATTAGACGGGTCATTTTCAAATTGGCCAATTTGATAAGCGGGTATATTAGCTAACCAAAATTTGACTATGTTGGTATCGTATTCATAATGTGTTTTGGATCGTGTTAAGACACTAGTTTTTTTTTCTTCAAAGTACGTCAAAACATGTGTGTACTAAAAAAATCCATGAGCTTATAAAATGTTCCAAATTAGAAAATTTGTCTCGCGCTCTGCGGCGTGAAGTTGACCTTATTCGGTTTAGGTGGTATTATTAACGTGGCTAATCACAAAAACAATCGTAGTTAAATACATAAAAAAATGTATTAAGTTACTGCGAGTCGGTTGAGGATATCGATTCATAGATAAAAAACGGTTAAATAACGTTACCGATGCTTTTCAGTCATTGTCGGTCTTATTCTTCATGGTGTCAGCACGTCACCGTCAGTCGATATAACCGACGATACTATAGTGGATAAATCTGAAACTTTTGAAACCCGGAGGTTGTAAATGAACAAATTAAATTAGGAATACATTTTTTTAGAAATGAATATAAAAAAAAAGTAAAAGTAAAAAAACAAAAAAAAAACCTGGTTAGTCACACCCTACACTCGAATACGCGTTGATGCATTTAGCTGGTTTATCGTAGAAGAATAAAATTAGTAAAACAATAATGAGTTAAAAACGCATATAATATGTTATAAGTGTAAAGTTGAGAATTTAGAAATTTGAATAATGAGTTAAAAAACATATCTTATATATAATACATGTGTAAATTTGAGAGTTTAGAAAGTTGAATGGTACTTTATAAACCCAAGAGGTACAAGTGAATTTTTTGAAAGTTAAAGGGTATTATTTAGAAAATATAGAAAGTTAAAGTATTTAAATAAAAAGAAAAAAGAAAAAAAAATCTTATTGGACACCGTCCATGAGTTTTAAGGTATTAGTAATAATAAATTATGAACGATCTTTGTAAGTTAAAGTCATCGTAATTTTTTTTTTGGGTATTAAACTATTTGGTAGTGTATGATATGTATAAATGTATAATGAAATGGAATGGGTCATTGCACTGAATGAAAAAAAACATGTTTGTTAATCACATAGAAATGGAATAGACCATTACATAAATAATGCAATTTCTTTTCTTCTAATGATTTTCATTCCTTAGGGAATGGTGTTTTTTCATTCCTTTAAGGAATGGAATGATTTTGTTTAATTAATGACCCGAACCATGACCCGACTCATGCTCAGATCCATGCCGTGAACCATGACCCGTCCCATTCCCCGATCCATGACCCGACCCATGATCGGACCCATGACCTGACCCATGCTTGGACCCATGCCCCGGCCCATACCCCCAACACATGGCCCGAACCATGGATCGAACCAAGCCCCAAACCATGACCCGACCTATGCCCCGAACTCTGACCCGTCCCATGCTCCGACCCATGACCATACTAAGGACCCGACCCATGCCTCGACCCATGCCCCGAACCATGACCCGTCCCATGCCTTGACCCATGCCCCAAACCATGACCCGTCCCATGCCTCGACCGTAACCTGACCCATGACCAGAACCATGACCGCGACAATGGGCCGAACCATGACCCAACCCATTATCGGACCCATGACCCGTCCCATGCCCCGACTCATGCCTCGACACATACACCGACACATGCATAGAATCGTGACCCATCCCATGCCCCGTCCCATGACACGAACCATGACCCGATTCATGCCCCGAACATGACCCGATCCATGACCAGATCCATGACCATAACCATGACAAATCTCATGACCCGAACCATGACTCAAATCATAATTAAAATTTACTAGTTAAAAATATTTTATTTTTTCATGAAATATTTTCTTGTCTACCAATGAACACGAAGTAATAAGTCATTTCATTCTCATAGGATAATCAAACAAGACAATGGAATGGTAATAATTCATTTCTTTCCCTTTATCCATTTCATTCACTCGTCCATTTTATTCTATGTTCATTCCATTACAACATATCAAACATACCCTTTATATGATCATTTTCCGCCTGTTGTGCCATGTCAACCGCCACAACAACGAATTTCTGCCACACAAGTTTTCATAATATTCTTTATTTTAATAAATTCTTTTTTGAACGGCAGATTGAATTAAAAAACAGACGAGACCGGCTCAAGGAGAGCCGAAAACGAGAAAGTTACATCAAAAGGAGAGGGTTTTTGAGCCACTCGTCCCAACCAAAGTTCACTTTATGATTCGTATTAGCAAACCATAAAAAAAAGTAATGAAGAATAGAATCAAAGATCTCGCCGTTCCTACTTTCCAGCGGATTGAAGATAGATGTGTTCATGAACCTCCATAAGACCCACCAAGTAGTAAAAGATATAGCCTCAAGGAAACCCTTTTTAGAGACCGAGAGCCGAGAAGCATCAATCAAGTCTAAAAGGATCATCGGACGGGTAGGCACGGAAAAGTCAACATCTAACCAAGCCGTCACTCGCCTCCAAGTTTTAACCGAATTAGAGCACTCCCCGATCATGTGCGCGATAAATTCAACATGATCCGAACAACAAGGGCAAATAATCGAAGGGACATCTAAACCTCTATGGGAGAGGTTGGAGTGAGTAGGGAGGCGGTTTAGAAGCATGCACCAAACAAAAATATTAACCTTTTTCGGGACAAAATTATTCCACCTCGTAGTCCGATCACCAACCGGGAGGGAGAGACAGTCAATGAACTGGCAAGGTCCTAAACCGAGAATTCAAGAGTTACTGGAAGATTCCAAACCCAACTATCCACCTCTTCAGAAAATGAACAATCCTGAATCAAATCCATCAAATCTTGAAGTTGACCCTCTTCAATACCGCTCCTCAAGGGACACCGCCAATCCCAAATCCAACCGTTGCCCGATCTCCTTTGCAAGATAAAACAGTCTTTATGCAAAGCAAGAGAAAAAAAAATCCTTTTAAACTTGTCTGCGAGAGTAAACTGACCCAACCAGGTATCTTTCCAGAATCGAGTCTTGCCACCATTCCCCATTTTTTTCCTAATAATCGAAGTAGGCAACGGCAAACGATCATGGAGACGAGATGTGGAGCTACAAATAGCTGCCAAATACCTGAACCCCTAGTCGAATTAGCAACCTCAAACGAATCTCCATGGATCACACAAATAACCTTGGACCACAAAGCCTCCGGATTAGAGACAAAACGCCATTTCCACTTATAAAGTAACGCCAATGTCATAGCCTCCAAACTCCCAAAGCCTAGACCACCGTGATCGTTATTAGCAAGAACCAAAGACCACTTGACCCATGCCATTTTCCTACCCTAATCATTTCCACCCTAGAAGAATTTTGAACGAATACCCTCAAGAATGTTATTAACTTTAACCAGAAGTCTAAATAAAGAGAAATAATATGATCCAAGCGCCCCAATGACAGACGTGATAAGCGTAGCACGACCACCAATAGAAAGTAGATTAACTTTTCAATTTGCAAGACGTTTTTGGAACCGGTTAATCACCGGATCCCAACCCGTGAGCCGCAACATATTAGCCCCCACTGGGATACCAAGATAAAAAAAGGGGAGCTAGTCCGCCTTGCAGCCCGAACGATTAGCCACATTTCTAACTTCCGAACTCTCAACACCAATACCAAAAACAGACGACTTATGTAAATTAATCTTAGCCCTGAAGCCAAATGAAAACAATGCAGAGCGAAAACAATATTATCCATATTTTCATAAGACTATTCACCAAGAAGGATAACATCATCGGCGTAAAAAATATGAGACAAATGAATATTGTTAAAACGAGCACCGCGAAATAAACCGACCTCCTCAATGTCATTGAGAAACACATGCAGACCTTCCATTGCCAAAATAAACAAACGGAGCCATCGGGTTGCCTTGTCTTAAACCTCTTTCCAAACTGAACTCAGGAGTAGGACTTCCATTGACAAGGATCGACGCCCTAGCCGAACAAAGACAAGCCCGAATCCAACCCAACCACTTATCCCCAAATCCCATGAACTGCATGATAGAGTCCAAGTAATCCCAAGAAATAGAGTCATATGCTTTTGCAAAGTTGCTTTTGAAAAGAAGGAGTTTTTCCTACTTTTTAGAAAACCAATCAATAATCTCATTAAGAACAACAGGTCCATCAAGAATCAGACGACCTTTAACAAAAGTTTATTGCTCTGAGCTAACAATGCAGTCTATAACATTAGCCAAACGATTAGCCATTATTTCAGCAATAATTTTATATTGCAAACCAATAAGGCTAATATGACGATAATCAGTGATTAGGAGTGGGCTTTGTACCTTAGGAATGAGGGCAATGAAGGAGGAGTTGTGTAGGTCCAGATTTCACTCAGAAATCTCACAAATGATCGATTCTCCACACACAAAGGCGGAAATAGTGTGTATGGAGGTGAAACAGAGGATATAAACAGATTTGGTGAAGATAACAGACTAAACATACTCACAATCAACAAAAATATGATATGAAATTGTAAGAACAGTGCACAATACTCAAAATGCAGATTGTATTGATTGATGAACAATGAAAGAGAAGGTTCAGGGTTACAGCCGCTACTCACACCCTAAACCTTCCCAAACTAGGCTATTTATAGTAATTGACAGGTATCGAAACTATGTCAACCGAAACTACTAGTTTTGGTTGAACATTTACAAGTGAATGAACACCCTGTCGACCCATTGATATGCCTTTGCATTGTCAGCCCTTCACTAAGCAGTTGGTCCTTCAGTAGGCTTCTGGATGTAAGGCTTGACATGTAGGGCCATGAACCATTGATATGCCTTTGCATCCGCCTCATCTTCATCACTGTAGGCTTGAATATGATTCATGAAAAGCACCTCCAGATCATCCGGTTGAAACTTCACCAACTCCATCAGTTCAAAGATCACCATATCTTCCTTGCCTTCACACTTTATTACAGCACTTTCAAAATTTGGATTGTAGTACCATTTCTTGAAGGTTTGTAGTTGAACAGGCACAGATTTAGGAAGAGTGATGGTTTTGTGTGTTTGTGCTGGTTTGTACCTCAAGAAGACATAAGGCTTCTTGGTCTTTGGATGAAACCTAGTCTTTGAAATCTTTTTCTTCATCTTTCTAGGCTTCATTCACTTAAAGTCACAGTTCACCTGGTTGTGCAGGAAGTGTTCAAAATCAGAGGCCATTGTGACTTTCCCTGGATTTTGAAGGGGAAGTTTGGCTAGATCCCTCATATCATAGAAAGGGAGTTTGAAAATCTATCATGTTCTTAAAATGTTGAACACCTTCCTTGTATCTTCTGATTATAAACAGCTTCCTCTAAGCATCATACTTCCAACCAACCTGAGGCCTCTTAAGCTCCTGATGTTCACCTATCCACTCATATGTTTGAGGGCTCTCCTCCTCTACAATCTTTCTCAACCACGGTTTCTTCGGGTTTGGATAGTTGGGATCAGGAGTAGGTTGAGTTGGAGCTTGAGTAGCTTTAGGTACTATTGGAGTTGGTTCTTCAGTAACAACAGGCTTCACGATGTTCACTTGGACATCTTCTTCAGCTTGGTTCTCATTGGATAGAGCTTGAATTTTATCTCATTCTTTAGTAAAGTATCGGACTCTTTCAGTGTCTAGCTCCTCAGTAGGTAAGATTTATGGATATGGATCATTGTAGCCAAAGTTGTCGATTTCATCTAAGAGGGCATTGAGCTCGTTGTCAGATGCCACATCTTCTTCATCCAGAATTACCATCTCAACATCAGTCTCAGTTCCCTTCCCTCGCTTCCTAGCTTCTCTTCTTTTACTTGTTGAGGGAAGGTCGAACTCTTGCTCTTCAATCTGAACCTCCATAGCTTCCTTTGTCTTAGTGGCAGGTTCATAGAAGATGGTCATTGCAGATTCAGGATTGTGACCAAGGCAGGGGAAGAGGGTTCGACACCCGAAGTGGTCTCCCCCTGAGCTGTGGAGGTGGTTGCTTGTTGCTGAACATGCTTTACTAAAGAAGCCTTAAGTTGCTCAACAATTTCAGCTAAGGCTTTGAATTCTTCCTGTTTCTTTGAGATGAGCTTTTGTTTTGCTAGACCTCAAGCTGGGTATGTAAGCCCCCAACTTCCAGCTTCAAGTCTTTAACTTCTTCTTTGCACTCATTCAGCTCAGTTCTTAAACCTTCAACCATAGTCTCCTTTCTTTAACATGATCATGTAGTTTCTTCACTTCAAGACTTAAGGTCTTGACTCTTGGTACTGATGATGTTAGTTCATGAGATGGTGATGTAGGTGGAGTAGGAATGTGTACATGTTGTGGAGATGGAGGTGGTGTGGGGATGTGTACATGATGAGGTGATGGTGGAGGTGTAGGGATGGGTGCATGTTGTGGAGATGGAGGTGGTGTAGGTTGTGGTGTTGGCTGTAGTGATGGTGGAGGTGTGGGTTGTGGTGTATCATAGATTGAATTAGAGGAAGATGATAGATCTTCAAACCCTGTCTTTATTTTCTTTGCCTTGGGCTCTTCAAGCTCATAATCAGAGTCTGAATCAACTTGTCTTTTGGAGGATGATGCAGGGGTTCAGTTTGAGCATCGGAGTCTGACTTGTAGTAGTCTGACCCATAGATTCCTGCATCCAGTGTCCCACTAGACTCTGCAACCTCCTCCTCGTCTCCTTGTATACCAGCTTCAACGTTAACCACTGACTCAATAGGAATCTGTACTTCCTTAACAAAAGGAGCTTCTAGCACAGGCTCATTAGCAGGCCGTTCTTCTTCTTGAATAATAGGGATTTCATCATCAGCTTTAGCTTCAACCTCTTGCCGGTTCCCTTCATCATGTACCATCTCCTCTTCTTCATCTTCAAATGAGTCATTTGCTTCTCCAATCGGTAAATCAGGATCAATATTTGGTACTAACTCTTCCTCCTCACCAATCACGTGTCCAAACAACAGAATATCAGCTATTACTCTATTAGTTCTTTTATTTTTGCTTTTCACGTAGCTCAGAGTCTTTGCTCCCATATGATCAAACACCAAGATATTTCCTCCCTGTTGAAGATTTGGATGGACATGATTTATGATGATCTGAAGAAATCTGGGATAGACTAAAAACTTCTCTTTCACAGGCCCAGTTAGATTCTCTTTAAGTTGTGTGAATACCAACCTTGAAAAGTTGTAGTCCCTACCTTTGATCAAGCCCAATACAGCAGATGCCACCATTGCATTTGCAGAGTCAAAACCACCTTTTCGAATGGACAAGCAGTGGATGAAGATATGCAAAAAATATCTCAAGTGTGATGGTAGGGAGTTCTTAATGATTTGGCCACTCTTGAATTCATCTGGATGGCCCATTCGTCTAAAGCATTCCTTTATGTAGAAGCTTGAAAACTCTATTGGTGCTTCTGGATTATCATTGAACATCAGCACTTGTCTTATTGTGGCTTCAGAAAATAGAACCTCTTGCTCATGAACTATGGCCCTTATGTATTCCACATTATCAACAGTAACCAACTCAGCAGTTTCCTAGAATTCTCTAATAGATGCCTCAAAAACCAGAAGGTTGTGACTGATAGAAAAGCTTATGTTTAAATTAGCCAGGAAGTTAGGACTGGAACGAACTCGGCACTCTTTGGATCATTAGCATCAAGGAAAGCACAAACATTATGCCTTTTAACGAATAGTAGATCCATGTTTCCAAACATACAAGATTAATCAAGTATGATATTTAGAGAAATTTCAGAATAAAGCTGATTGAAACTCTTTGGCCCAACACTTAGATAATTTCTGAAATAAGCCCTATCGAAACTATTAGTTTCGATCGAAACAACAAGTTTCGGTCAATACTTAAAAAATTTCAGAATAGGCCTTATCGAAACTATTAGTTTAGATCGAAACAACAAGTTTCGATTAACACTTAGAAAATTTCATAAAAGGGTGACCGAAACTAAATAGTTTCGGGCAAAGAGACAATACTTGGGGCAAGTTTGGGTATCGAAACTACTAGTTTCGATTGAAAACCTGTTTAAATTTTGAAAAAAAAAACTATTTTAAAAGAAAAACATCCCTTTTATCGAAACTACTTAATTTCGATGCCCAAACCCTTAAACACACAGAATCAAGACTCAAAGAAATTTACAGACTCATATAAACATGAAATTGACGAAAAAGATAAAAGAAGGAGTAAGAGTGTCATGTGAGTGTCGAAACTCCATCTTACTGTTGATTCAAAGATAAATCTGCAAACATGTACACAAAGATGTAAGATATTAACAATGGTGAGTCTATGAACAGAAACTAAGCCTTGATCGGCCATTAATATGAAGTGTTAGTGGTGAAAATCTATCCATCTCAAACCCTAGGTTTGATCATCTGACATTTCAAATAGAAACCTTAACACGATCGTTACCTGATAATGAATATGATGAAGACGACGGGGGAATCAAGTTAGATACTGATTTCGCAAGCTAAGACCAAGGGTTTGAGAGATTTTGTATGTGTGAGAGAAGGTGTAAAAGATTTGGAGACGGTAAAGTGAGGCTTTACGACGAAGAAACCTGATTATGAAGTCATTTAATTTTCCCATGTGGCAAAAGACAATTTTACCCCTATCGAAGCTACTAGTTTCGATAGAGTAAAGTAGTTTCGGGTGACTTGGAAGTTTCGGGTGACTTGAATAGTTTCAATAGATATGAAACACATAAACTAAAAACATAACTTAACTTATATACAACCTACTAAACTATAGAAATGAAAAAAAAAATAACACTTATACGAAATATTCACACTTAACCTTTTTTGGATAAGATCCAACATGAGATCATATCTGGTCAGTCTCTTGAAACACTTCCTGTTGCAATCAACTACTGAGAGTCCCTGAAGATAGCTGATATTTGTGCAAGGTAAACCCGAACATTTGTTTGTACATAGATTTTCATGTGATTAAATGGTACCGTTAAAACAAGATACAAGGTGTACCCCATATATTGAAAATAAGATGGTTTCGAAAATCTATCAAACCTCAAGAAATATCCATATTCATCCTATCATCTATTTCTGATTAACCAAGGTACCATTTTAGTAATTTTAAAATACCACCAAATAGAAGATTTAAACTGAAAAATATCCAAGTAGATATTAAAAAGGTACGAACATTCTAGATCTTTGCGTAAGTAAAACAGAAGAAGTCGTAAAATTATCCAAGCGGATAGGAAAATGTTGAACACCCGAGATCTTTGCATAAGCAAAATAGACGGGGTCAAATAGTGGATGGGAAAAAGATGACCACCCGAGATCTTTGCGTAAGCAAAACATACGGGGTCATCGGTGGTAAATATCGTTGCTTTGACGGTCACCTGGCGTATGAATAAGAATCCAACACATAAGACTGTATCTGATTGAATTGGTTTTCTTAATAAACAAAATGGGTTAGATGTTTCAATAATGGGTTCAAACACACAAGTATGAGATAGGATTTAGGTTTTCACACTATTTACAAGTTTTAACCATATGTCGGGCATACTAGCTATACCTCAGTAAACACCATCCCATTCCATGTTCAAGAGATGTGATCAGACACTATTATTTCTCAAAGGTCAAATTCAATTTTCCCGTAACAAAACCACTTGTAAGAGTGTACACAAAGCGATTCTTTTCAATTTTTGACATATTAAATTCTCATTTCTCCCCCAAAAGATTTGCTAGGTTATAAAAATGAACAATACGCAATAGGAAAATCTTTTAGGAAAATCTTTTTGGAAATTTTCTTGACCGTTAAGCATAAACATAAAACAACTAATATACACAGGGATTATTGAAAGTTTATCATGCCAAGCATCTCCACCAGTTGGGCAAATCTGGCATAGTCAAAGGCCTTTGTGAAGATGTCTGCGGTTTCGCTTGTCGGTTTTGACCTCAACGATTTGAATATGTTTTTTTTCAACACAATCACAGATAAAATGATGTTTGATCTCGATGTGTTTGGTTTTGGAATGCTGAAGTGGATTTTTGGTGATATGGGGAACGGTAGTGTTGTCACAATGAATGGGTGTCTCATAGAATGTGATCCCATAGTCAAGCATCTGATGGTGTATCCATCTGACTTGTGAACAACAAAGGGCGGCGGCAATGTATTCGGCTTCGACGGTGGATTGTTTCTTACATTTCCATGAGACAAGGAAGTTGCCAAGGAACTGACAACCTCCAGAAGTGGATTTGCAGTTTAAGTTGCATCCCCTTAGTCTGAATCTGAATAAGCCACAAGATCAAACAAATCATTTTTAAGATACCAAAGACCCAATTTTGGCTTGTACTTTAAATATCGCAAAATATGTTTGATAGCAGATAAATGAGAGAGTTTAGGATTATCCTGAAAACGTGCACACAAGCACACTGCGAACATGTTGTCGGGTCTGCTGGAAGTGAGATACATGAGAGATCCTATCATAGAGCGATAGAGGTGCTGATTAACGCTTTCACCAGACAGACAATGTCGAACTTCCATGGGAATTTTGACTGGATGAGACTCAACCGTTTTGAACTTGGTCACGATTTCTTTCACATATTTCTCTTGATGAATGAGAATTCCTAACTCGGACCGATCAACTTGCAATCCCAAAAAGAACTTCATTTTTCCCATAGAGCTCATTTCAAACTTAAAACGCATCACTTCTTTGAATTCTTTGCACATACGAGGATTTGTGGATCCAAAGATGATATCGTCCACATAAATTTGCACCATGATTGTATCCTTTCCATCCTTCCATTTAAACAGAGTTTGGTCAATGGCTCCTCGTGTGAAACCATTTTCAAGCAAATGCTTTGATAACGTCTCATACCACGCATGAGGTGCTTGGTGAAGACCGTACAATGCCTTGTCTAACTTGTAGACACGGTCTGGAAAGTTAGGATCAATGAAACCCGGTGGCTGCTTGGCATAAACTTCCTCTTGAATTTTTCCATACATAAATGCGCTTTTGACATCCATTTGATGAACATTGAAGTCCATGTAGGCTGCATAGGCGAGAAACATTATGATGGCTTCCAAGCGAGCCACTGGTGCAAAAGCTTCCTCAAAGTCAATCCCTTCTTATTGATAGAAACCTTGAACAACCAAATGAGCTTTGTTCCGAATCACAACTCCTCCTTCATCCTTTTATTATGAAACACCCAATGAGTGCCGATAGGTACTTTGTTCTTGGGAAGATCCACCAGATTCCACACATTCAGTTTTGAGAATTGTTGCAACTCTACTTGCATTGCTTCCACCCAGCTGTTCTCAAGCAAAGTTGCTTTGATGTTCTTAGGTTCTACTTGAGATATGAAGCACGAGAACATGCTATTATCTAATGCATCAGATGCACTTCGGGTACGAACACCCACATTGAGCGGACCAATGATGTTATCGGTGGGATGATTCTTGTGAATTCTCAACTGAGGAATCTCACATCTTCTTCCAAGAGTTCATCTAGATTTGTGATATTGTCAGCAGGAGGATCAAATTCATTAACAATAGGATCTTCAACAATTGATTGTGCGGAAACATCTACTATTGGAATGACGTTGTCTTTAAAAGTTTCACTTGTTGCACCAGAACCGGAAGAGACCATATTGGATTCAGCATCAGCAGGTGCAGGGATTTAATTTTGAGTTGAAGAGGAAGAACTTTGATCATTTATGTTCCCTAGATTGTTCACATAAAAGTAAGGATTAGCAGAAGGTAATTCATTTGAAAGCACAAGAAGATTAAATGACTTAAACAATGATTCGACATAAAAAGCCAATCAGGACCATCCCCAACGCCCGTTTGATTGCTTTCATGCCAATTGATATCAATGGACTCCAACACCACCTTCTTTGCTTGTTGTAAACACGAAACGCTCATTGATTAGAAGAGTAGCCCACAAAATAGCATTCATCGGCTTTGGCTTCAAACTTGTTTAGCTAATCTGAAGTATTCAGCATCGTGCACACACACCCAAACTTTCTGAAGAAATCAATAACTGGCTTTCGCTTGTACATGATCTCACAGGGTGACTTGTTGCAACTTTTGGTGATGAGAACCCGATTTTGCACAAAACATGCAGTGTTGACCGCCTTAGCCCAAAAGGTCACGGGAAGCTTGGAATCAACAATCATAGTTCTAGCAGCTTCAATTAATGTGCAGTTTCTCCTTTCAACTACACCATTTTGTTGAGGAGTACGTGGTGCACTGAATTGCCTAGAAATTCCTTTGCTTTCACAGAAGGAATCAAAAGTGGCATTCTTGAATTCTGTTTCATGATCATTGCGGATAGTCTTCAAATGTGAGAAACACTCATCAGATTGTACTTCAATTGGGGAACGAAGTTGACATGTTCTAGACTATTTACACCATTCGATACTGTTTCTTGTCCTTCAATCTTTCCTCCCCTTGGATTGCCAGCAAAAGCTATATAATCTCCATCCATTGGATGATAATCTTGCAGCAACTTAATTTGACCAGTTATATGTCTTGAACATCCACTATCTACATGCCAAATGTTATCTCCGGTTCTTCTTGGTTGACCCTATACACAACGAACCACTTAGACATTTTGACCAAGACCATTGCTATCAAGAAGTTTCTTGTCAAAATAGGGCATCTCATGGGAATCATAATCAAAATCCTCCTTAGACGAAGCATGGTCATCATATAGGACATTATTTTTAATTTTCTATGTTCTTTTCAAATAATTTTTATACTTATTAATTCTTTTACACCTAGATTTTCTACTGTGAGAAGACTTAGACGACACATTTGAATTTAATAAAATTTTAGGAGATGATTTTTCATTACAATGTACTGTTGTCAAATTACAACTTTTTGAAACATGATTTGAAGCACCACAACTAAAACAAACTTTATCACAAGACGCCTTAGCCTGATAATTGTCATCACAAGATGAAGATGATTGTGATGTTGAGGCATCTGAACATGATACGATTCTTTCTTCAATAACTTTGTCTTGAAGACTTTGTTCTTCCTTTAAACTGAAAAATTCCATGCTGCTCATGGTTTCACGTGGTACATCATTCACAATATATCCTGCACTTTTAAACTTGGTAACATAAGGCACATAATTCAATGATTTAGGAATAAAAGGTAAAGCATTTTTAAACTTAGAAATGTCATTTCCCAAACCCACATGCTCAGAAGGCATACAATCAAAATACAAACTTTCAACGTGTTCACAAATATCTGGTTTTAACATGGACATATTATTACATTCATCCGACACGAGTTCATTTAAAACAGTTCTAGAACAAGAACTCTCATCACAATCACCCTCTGAAGTTACACAATTTGACTCTGCACAAGAATCAAAACTTTCAGAATCTGGGGACGTAATATAATCATCAGCATATAAAGTACACACAAAAGGAGTAGGAACATGAGCAACAGGCATGTCAGCAAATCTACCTGACTTAGAATAAGGTGGTGGATGAGAAATCTAAGCAAGACCCTCTGTGCCTTTTCTATTAAATTGTTTATCAACTATCACAAACAAAATTTTTTATTCCATATCCATATGGTCAACTTGTAATTTAGTCTTTTCTGCCTTTTGGACACTTTCACTCAAAAATTTATTATTAATGGTTTGAGTGTTAAGTTGCACAATTAAAGAACGGTTTTCTCAAGAACTGTCACGAATTTTCTTTAAATACAATTTCTCATTTTTGGCCACAGAGTCATACATCACCTTAATGTGTTCTCGTTCGTCAATCAAAGTTTGATTGATGAATCTGTATTTTGGAATTTCGTTTAAACAAGATTTAGCACTACAAAGTGTAGAAATAACCTCAGCTGGTACAGTAGTGAGATCCTCAGATGGCTCGATCATGACACACTTTCCTTTGTCCTCCACATCTGCCATCAAGGCTTTATCATCAGCATCCTCGGCTTGGTCTCCCTAATGATAGTGTCCATCAGCTTGACAAACAAGAGCTGTGGAGCTTGAAGATGTGCTGGTCTTGGGAGGATTAGCAGCTTGTTTCCAGAGGAAGTCTTCTTCTCATGCTAATCCTTGGATGAAGGCTCCTTGAAGTTTCTTGTAAAGTGACCCAGCTAGTTAAAGTTGTAGCACCTCACCTTCTTGATTTCAAAACCAAGAGTCTTTCCCTGCTTGAATCTATCCATACTCGTACTTTTGATGAATCTCTTGGCCCTTAGAGTCAGCATGGCAATGCACCAATCAATGTACATTTTCTCCAAATCATCGGGGTTAATTTGCTCCAGGTCATCGGGTTGAAAACTGACCGGTGTCAAGTTTACAGAAATCAGTGCATCATAGCAGGACATGAAAGCAGTCATGATTGGCACATATTCATCAGGAATCATAGCAATATTCTTCTGAGGAGCGGAGGAACTGGTAGATTAAATTACAGCAGCAGAAGAAGGAACACTAGTCTGAAAGTATGAGCTACTGGAAGAGCTTGATCCAGCAATGAGAGCTGTGTTTCCTGACTGGTTGGTGGGAGTGACTGCTCCTTTTTTGATTTCAATCTCATAAGATTCAAGAATGATATAGACTTCTTCTTGAGATAGGACGCTCAGATTCTCAGTCTTTTTTATCATGATACGGTACATGTTCCATTCCTCAGGAAGAACATCTAGAAGTTTTTTGTTCAGCTCCACAGTTGGGTACTCAACACCCATTACCTTCAGTCTAGACACAATGCTTGAGAAACGGTTGATCAGATCAGACATTGATTCTTCTCTGACACTACTAAACATCTCATATTGCTACTTAATCAGATCTCTCTTACTCTCCCTAACTTCAGCACTACCATCAAATCTAGTACACAAAGCTACCCATAGATCTTTGGCTGTGGTGTACTCGGCAAAAGTGTTGAAGATATCCATAAGAAGAGCCATAGAAATAGTCCCATAAGCCTTGTTGTCTCGGGCAATCAAAGCAATGTCTTTATCATCATATTCAGCCACGGTCTTAAGTCGCTGAACATCAGAAGTAGTGATAACGTGTTTGTGGGGACCATATTTGATAGAGTTCAATAAGGTATGATCATGAAATTGAAAGAAAGTCTTCATCTTCTTTGTCTAGTAATCAAATTCTCTTGTGGACATAAGAACAGATGGTTTGTTCCCTCCAGAAAACTCATTGGAGTTTGAAGTTGCCATTAACTCAGAAGTTGAAACTAAAACAGTGACTAGTTTCGGGTGGACAAACTTGATCGAAACTACTAGTTTCGATAGAGAAACACTGATCGAAACTCCTATTTTCGATTGAAGAAATAAAGCTCGAAACAACTAGTTTCGATGGTTAACACTTAGTTAGAAAAAGAAGCAGAAACTCTCTAGGTCCTGAAAACACAGATCTGCAGAGAAATGTTCAAACAGTCCGGATCGAGAGGCGGAATCTCTGGATCCGGTATCACTCTCGAGTCAGAAATGGTAGAGACGGGGTGCAGGAATCACATACACGAACATAAATATTTAAAAGTGAAAAAAAAACAGATAATCGAAAGCATAAAACATATGATTCTTTGACTGAAATGAAAATAAAACCTCATCATACGCGAACAATTAGTCTCACCCCAGGGTGAGATCCCCCTGGGGTGGTGGTTCCCTCTACAGACACACTCTCACTCCTAAGACTTGTTCTGCTATATATACGAGGCCAAGCACATGTGCCTTGTTTTCCAAGCCACCGCCAAATGAGCCTGAAAAACAAGTATCGAAACTACCTAGTTTTTGATTGAACAAATGTTCAACCGAAACTAGTAGTTTTGATATTGTAGTTTTGATTGACAGCATCAGTCTCAATTCTATACCCAACAACCTCAGTAGAAACTACTAGTTTCAATATCTAATGTTTCGGGTGAACAAGCTGCACAGAGTAGTTTCGATTAGAACAAGACAAAAGGCTAGTTTCGATTGTACCTTCTTCAGACAAAAAGTACAGAAAAGAAGTTTCGATGACCAACGAAATTCAGAGAATGCTCCCTAGTATTTTCGATGCCTTCTTCCCCAAACTCAGAAAAACTCCATTGTTGAAAAGCTACATAAATCAATATCACAGAAATGACAATCCAATCCAGCGAAAATATTCAACTCAAACTTCTTAACACAAATCCAATATCCGATCTTGAAATCACGAACAAAAACCCTTGAAAATCGATGAAACAGTAACAACAGCGATGAAACAGTGCTTTCGAGAATTTTATGCAGAAAAACTTTGAAATACCATACAAATCACCTAGAATCGATCACAAAACCTGATAATACTAAAAAGCTCAAGAGCATAAAGCTCTGATACCAATTGTAGGTCCAGATTTCACTCAAAATTCTCACAGATGATCGATTCTCCAAACACAAAGGCAGAAACAGTGTGTATGGAGGTGAAATAGAGGATAGAAACATATTTGGTGAAGATAACAGGCTAAACACACTCACAATCATAACAAATATGATATGAAATTGAAAGAATAGTGCACCATACTCAAAATGAAGATAGTATTGATTGATGAACAATGAAAGAGAAGGTTCAGGGTTACAGCCGCTACTCACACCCTAAATCTTCTCAAACTAGGCTATTTATAGTAATTGACATGTATAGAAACTATGTTAACCGAAACTACTAGTTTTGGTTGAACATTTACATGTGAATGAACACCATGTCGAAACTACTATCTATCGAAACTACTAGTTTTGATTGAACATAACTCTATCGACACTAAGTAGTTTCGATGGCCCAGACTTGACTAAAATAAAGCTGTAACATACATAAACTGAAATTACAATAAAAGAAAACTAAACTAAGATTATTCAAAATACAATAATGACAACAACTTAATAAAATTACTAGACTCTACAAGTTGCACCCAGCAGGAAGAGAAGAGAGATGGAAAAATTCCATGACAAAGCCACATATATCATCCTTGAGAAGCTCCCAGAACCGTTTAACAAAACCAAAAGAGAACCCGTCTGGACCGGGGGACTTGTCACTACCACAAGCCCAAACTGTCTTCTTAATTTCCTTGAACCGCGGTTCGGCCTCCAATAAAGAAACTTGCCTCAAAGACAACCGCTTAAATCGGTTACTTCTATTAACAATTTTTACCCCACAAAATTTCTTGAATTGGCCTGAAAAATGATTAAAAAGGAATTGTTTAAACATAATGGATCTTCGATCCAAGCCCCTTCATGCTTAATACCCCTAACTAACGTTTGCCTCCTCTTTTTATTAATAACACTATGAAAATACTTTGAATTCTCATCCCCTTCCACGCTCCAATTTACTTTGGCTTTTTGACAAGCGTCCAAGTAAAGCTTCCTTTCGGTTTCACCCAACCTTTTCATAAGGCCACGTCTTTCCTGACCGAGCTTAGGATCAGAGTCTCCATTATCAACTCTCTCATCGATAACCTTAATGGAATCCATGATAGATCGAAGAGAGTCAAAAGGTTTCGGCCTTCCTTTTAACCAATATTTAATCTTTAGCTTAAGGTGCTTCAATTTATTCTTGAAACTGATTAGAGGCGATGAAGAATATGAGGCCGAGCCATCTCTCCAACAATTAACAACAAGGCTATCAAAGCCATCAATATCCCACCAAGAATTGAAGAATCTGAACGGAACCGGGCCAAAATCTAACACTTTTGGTCTCAAGAGGATGGGCTGATGGTCAACAATAGAACGATTAAGCGAAATAACTTCCAGATTATCTATACTCTCAAGCAAACTTTCCGACACAAGAAATCTATCTAGCATGCTAGACTTTAAGCAATTAGCAACCACGCGGGTAAAATGAAAACCCCCCATTGGGATATCCACAAGATTCCCCTCGTTGATAAAATTATTAAAATTCCTAGCATTAGTCGGCGAAAAAACTGACCCCAATCTTTCACATTCAGAACGAACATAATTAAAATCACCAAAAACCACATACATACCAGGATGGGAAGGCATAAATCACTGCCACAAATTGCATTTATCCTTCTCATCTTGAGGAGCATAGACATTAATCATAAAACATCTCAAATGAGACGCCACCAATTCTCCTTCCACAATGACAACATAATCGGTAGAAAAAACAGATACTTTGGAGAAAGTATACGGGTCCCAAACCAAAAGGATGCCACCGGATTGACCCCTAGCCGAAGAGTATGCAAAATCAAAATGAAAGTTCCCCCATAAATTCTTAACACAGGAAAGATCCAACACAGACATCTGGGTTTCTTGAACACCCAAAAAATTGACACAATGCTTAGATACCAATGATTTAATTTTATTCCTCTTAGACGAACTCCCGCTCCCACGCATGTTAATGGACAAAATATTCATTTGTCCACCACCTTTTCACTCATTCTTTTAATGAACTTCTCAACATCACCTGAAGTGCCATCTATATCAAAACCCATAATACGTCCCATTTCAATAACTTTAGATAAATCATGTAGCAAAGATCCTCCATTGGTTTTACCATGATGCGTGAACGAAGGTGACCCCATAGACACATCATCCGTACCCAAATGCTTAAAAGCCATTTCCTAATTAACGAACTCTCCAAACCCTGGAGGTTTGGAGGGGAAGGAAGAATGGACAGAACATGTCCAATCGTCCACTGGTGTCCTAGAAAATGGAGCATCAATCTTCTGATTCTTGGGCCCTAAATCATCCAAATGATCGATCACTTTATATATAGAGAAGGGATCCACCGAAATAGGCTGCTGTGATTCAGCATTAGTTTTTGGCACCTCACCCTCTTCTAGTTCCATTTCGATGACCAGGTTTTCATCAGCCATACTGTATTGCTTCTTAACATCATCATTACCACTTTCTGATCCGCCCACATTTGAAGACGTATCAGTTGAGTCATCCAAACTACCATCACTTTGTCTATTGGACCCGCCAAGCTTTTTAAATGAAGGGCACCACCATGCAAACTCTTTAACGAACACTTCCAATGTGACAACATCAATAGTCACCATAATCGTTTCGGAAATTCTACCGAAACATGAAGTTTTGATGCGAAGTCTGCCACTTGCAATTGCTTCGTCTCCATCATCATCAAAGAACATAACATCACCCCACACCTTTGCAACACGTTTATACCCGTTCATGGGGATAAAACTTACGTCAAAACACAGACTCGCTATAAATTAAGATAAAAAACAATACTTGGACCCTGACAAAAAAAAACAAAGCCGTGCGTCCCGTTTTGACAAAAGAAAACGTTAACGAACGAAATTTTTCACAGATGAACGAAACTATTATAAAAATAAAATGGGTTAAAAGCGTGAAACAAAAATAAAAAAAACTCCTAAACATTACTAAAAAATAAACCCATTGAAATTTTGTTACATTTTTATGAAAAACTAAACTGTTGGGAAAAGAAAAAAAAGCCTACTGTTCCTTTCCACTTGTGGAAAATTTTTGAAAAACTAAACTTTTGAGAAAAGAAAAAAAATTAAAAGCTTACTGTTCCTTCTCACGACTATTACTATTATTAATATGCTAATAATAGTTATACGTATGTTTTAGCTTTTTTAAATATAATAATAACTAGTTGGGTCCACTCGTACGTTGCACGGGTTCTGTTTATGAAAAAACTCACGCTACACGACAGAAGTTTAGTCGTTTCATCCCTACGATTCGCGGCGTGGCATTTGATCTGCTCATCGCAAACCATAAAAGCGGATACCGATTTCGGTCCCATTAACACCAATGGTAGCAGCAACGATGTTAGCTCATAGTCGAAGGAGTTTGGTCGTTATCGGTTCGGTTCGTCTGTGGCAACGGTTGTCACTCCGTCATAAAATCCGAAACATACTCCGTATATAAAAACACTTCGCACTGGCTGTCTCTTAGTCTTAAGACCCTAAATATACCCTTCCTAAAAGCAATCGTCACCACTCTGGGCTTAAAAAACTGAAAGCATAGCGTTAAGTAACTAAAACACAAATCTAGATACAAAAACATGTCACAACAGTCGTCACTCTATCGTAAAACCCTATACTATACCTCATCGTAAAAGTAAACGTTACTTCACCGTAAACCCTGAAATCGTAGTTTCAAGAAACGCGAACGCAAAAGAAAAAACAAAAGAATTAAATCAACGTAAAAAAAATCTGGACGCACCAATTTAAAAAAAAACAAAAGAAAAAAAAACTCAAACGTTGTACCCATCGTAAAAGTAAACGTCACTTCACTATAAAATCACAAACACAATTATAGACAGAACAATTGAAAAAAAATAAAAAAAATCACAAAAACACAAAGTTTTTCTATTCATTTAGTTGGCAAACAAATATAGATATAATTATAATATTTGAAAGATGTGAATGGTAAATACTGGATTTCCTTTTTGTATGCGTAGTTCTATATATAGTTTAGTTTTTTTAGTGTAATAACTTTTATAATATTTTAATCTATAGAATTAACTTTAAACGTATTTTATTTTTTTTTATAATTTTTAAAATATAATATTTTAAAATATTCTTGTTTGTTCCGTTGCGAAGTGCCTATTTTTATACGTTCCGTTATAAATTTCATTCAAAAAAACCGAGTTTTCATTATAATGTAAAGTTATTATAGGAGTCGGGATTTGTCGTTTCTACGTGTTTATTTTACAAGTGTTTCGATGTGATCTTTCTCGACGGCGTGAATATCAGTGTAAAGATCGTCGAAACCGAGTGTTACAAATCATAGTACTTAACCGATACCGGCCGATCAACATCGGTAGTGGCGTCGGTATTATCGGAACGGATATCGATTTGTTTTTGTTTTCAATCGATGTAAATACATGACGATATCCTTGTAGGCATGTGAAGACTGTTTATTTTAGTTCTTCCCTTTCGTCGGGTTCGTACCGGTACCAAAACGAGCCGTACCAATACCGACCAAATTCCCGTAGCATAGCACGGGGAAATATGTTATGATATCGAGAATGATCGCTAGAAACAACCGAGAATGATAAACGAGAGAAATAAAATGAGAGAGAATGGTTGGGGGTAAAACTGAAATGAATTTTGATTGATAACTTTATTAATGGTTACAAGATACTATTTATATACTATGAACGGAAAACTAACAAAGCTAAACTAAACCGCTCCTATACTAATAAGCGAACTTAGTTTAAGTTCCCTAACACTCCCTCAAGTTGGAGGTGTATACAACCCCAACTTGAAAATGATATCTGAATGCGATTGACCAGCTAAACTCTTAGTGAATAAATACGAAATTTGAACAGAAGTCCATTTGTGAGAAAGCATAATCAAACCAGCTTGAAGCGTCTCGCTGACGAAATGACAAACCAACTCGATATGCTTAGTTCGCTCATGAAAAACTGGATTATTAGCAATATGAATGTCCGCCTGACAGTCACATTTGAGAGGAACGGTGTAACGTCCCGGTTTTTCGTTTAAGAAAACGGGTTTTTAGAGTGGTAAATAGTTATTAGCAAGTATCGAAACTTGACGGGGTTAGTAAGCGGTGTGGTTATAATTATTTAGACAGGGGTTATAATGTAATAAATGGGACTCGAGGGAGAGTTTGGTAAAGGAATTCAAGATGGGCCAAGCCCGAGGATTACGCGCTAGCGCGTAAGGGCCAAGCCCGGTTCACGGCAATAGGGGGTTCCCCATTTTTGTGTTTTGCGGCTGCCGTGATCGAGAGAGAGAGGACGAGATGAGGGTTTCGAGCTTCCAAGGTAAAAAGTCTCAATCTTTCGTTCCTTGTTTCGTGTATTCATTCGTTGAACCATTGTTAACGCGTTTGCGGTATTAGGGTTTCACACAAGGAATTCGATCGAAGCAGAGGAGTTCGTTGGTGATTCGATCCACGCGAGTCACCCGGATTTGAGGTATTAACATGTAAATCTAACGCCTTAATGATATTGTCATTTTGTGAGTGTTTTCGGGTTAGGGGAGGTTCGGCCGAACCCACTATGGGTGGTCGGCAAGTGTAGCAAACTCAGGTAAGGACCGGCTTGGGTCGGGACAGCGGACGCGTGACTGTGGTGACCTCGGTGATAGCCGGACGCGGCGAAAGGGGTGTTATCCGGTGGTGACAACATCGAAGAAGCACCCGTAGGTCGGTCACGGGGCTTCAATGGCGCCGGGAGTGGTTGACTCGTTTATTGTGTAATTATTAGGTACGAGGTTGAAGGACGAGTACGAGAAATTAGAAAGTTCTAGTGATCGAGTTGCGTCTAGCAAAGGTGAGTTTCTATCGCCCACTTTTAAACGTTTTGTAGCTTTTGGCATGAATACATGCAACGTGCAATATAGCAAAGGCACGAAATGAAAAGCGTTTTGATATTAATATTTGGGCTGTGAAATAACAGTTATAGTTGTGTGCGTAGGATTTGGTGTCACGTAATTGAATGTCGTGACGGTTAATTAGGAGTTAATTGATATTGTGTCGACCCTAGTTGACGGGAATTTGGTCTGACCTTAGTTAGATGAAATGGGTTGCTTAAGCGTGATCGTAAGTCGGTGTTGGTCGGTGACTTGTCATGACTGAAAATAATAAGTCAATGAGTCATGATCGCACGAGTCCTTAGACCAGTCAACATCATTTCGTGTATGTCGATAAAATATATATTTGATTAAACGGTAAAGTAATGAGAAAACCTTTCAGACATGAATTGTTTACAATAAAGGTTCGGGACTTAATACCCCCTAACAAGTTACTATAGAAATCACTCAGCGTAGCTGACTTTTTAGCATGTATTTCAGGTAAAGAGAAAGTTTGAGCTAGTAGCTTCTGGATGGCGATTGGTTACCATGACAGTAGCATGCGTATGCACATTGACTACCGGGAACTCAATAAGTTGACGGTTAAGAACAAGTATCTGTTACCACGTATCGATGACTTGTTCGATCAACTACAAGGAGCAAAGTGGTTTTCACGTATAGATCTGAGGTCAGGATATCACCAGCTGAAGGTAAGGGAAGAAGATATTCCAAAGACGGCATTTAGGACACGTTATGAACATTCTGAGATCTTGGTTATGTCCTTTGGATTGACGAATGCCCCGATAGCATTCATGGACTTAATGAACCACTTGTGTCGTCCAATGTTGGATAGATCGGTGATTGTGTTTATCGATGGTCTTCTAATCTACTCTAAGAGTGAGGTGGAGCATGGAGATCATCTTCGAGAAATGTTATAGGCCTTGAGACGAGAAAAGCTTTACGCTAAATTCTCAAAGTGTGCGTTTTGGCTACGGGAAGTGCAATTTCTGGGGCATGTCATTAACCCAGAAGGGATTATGGTGGATCTTGCAAAGATTGAAGCAGTAGTAAAGTGGAACGCTCCTAAAACTCCAACAGAGGTGCGTAGTTTCTTGGGGTTAGCCGGTTATTACAGGAAGTTCATCGAGGACTTCTCCAAGTTGGAAACACCATCAACTAAATTGACTCGAAAATGAGTGAAGTTTGTTTGGGGAGCGGATCAAGAGGGTGCATTTCAAGAGTTAAATAAGCGGTTGACTAAAGCACCGGTGTTAACATTACCGGAAAGGACAGACGACTTAGTGGTGTATTCGGACGTGTCTTATTTGGGGTTAGGTTGCGTGTTAATGCAACGAGGGAAAGTAATAGTGTATGCATCAAGCCAATTGAAGACGCATGAGGTGAATTACCCTACCCATGACTTAGAGTTAGCAGGGGTGGTGTTTGCACTCAATTTATGGAGGCACTACTTATACGGGATCAAGTGCACGATCTACACGGATCATAAGAGCTTGAAGTACTTCTTCGAACAGAGGAGGTGGTTAGAGCTAATCAAGGACTACGAATGTGAGATACTTTACCATCCGGGGAAGGAAAATGTAGTTGCTGACGCGTTAAGTCGTAAGGAGGAACACACGCCAATTAGAGTTAAAGCGTGCCAACTAGTAGTAACGCCAGATTTCATGACGTTATTAAAGGATGTGCAAACGGAAGCATTGAGAGATGAAAGGCTAAATGAAGAAAGAATTTTTGGACAACGTGATCTGTTGACTGAGAACAGTCAAGGGGTGTGGGTCAAGGATGACCGTAGCTGGATACCAAGGTTTGGTGGATTTAGAGAGCAAGTACTTGATGAAGCGCACAAGTCAAGGTACTTGATACATCCGAGAACGAAAAAGATGTATGAGGACATGAAGGGCAACTATTGGTGGCGGGGGATGAAGCATGATGTGATCCAGTATGTAAGCAAGTGCTTGACATGTTTACAAGTTAAGGCAGAGCATCAGAAGCCTTATGGAAAAATCCAACCTTTAGAGATTCCGAAGTGGAAGTGGAAGTGGGAGCACATCACAATGGATTTTATTACAAAATTGCCTAAGAAGGTTAAAGGGCATGATACAATTTGGGTAGTAGTGGATCAATTAATGAAAAGCGCTAATTTTCTACCGATTAAGGAGACCTTCTCATCGGAAAGGTTATCGGAAGTGTTTGTCAATGAGATCGTTGCAAGGCACGGAGTGCAGATTTCTATTGTATCCGACCGTGATACGAGATTCACGTCTAAATTTCGAAAGAGATTCAATGAAGCTATGGGGATGAGGTTGCACATTAGCACAACATATCATCCTCAGACTGAAGAACAGTCAGATCGGACGATACAAAAGTTAGAGGACAAGTTGCGTGCATGTGTAATAGATTTCGGAGGTGCATGGGATGGTCACTTACCGTTGGCGAAGTTCTCTTATAACAATAGTTATCATGCGAGTATTAGGATGCCACCATACGAGATGCTTTACAGGAGGAGGTGTAGGACCCCAGTGTGCTAGGGAGAGATCAGACAGAAAGAATCAGGGAGTTTAGACGTTGTAAAAGCAACTTTCGAGAAGTTCGAATTGGTGAAGCAAAGGATGAAAGCCGCTCAAGATCGGAAAAAGTCTTACGCCGACAAGAGACGGCGACCTATAGAGTTTAACGCAAGGGATTATGTGATGCTTAAGGTGTCGCCCTGGAAGGGCATTATTCGTTTCCAGAAACCGGGAAATCTTAGTCTGAGATATATTAGACCGTTTATGATAGAAGAACGTGTTGGTTGTGTTTCCTACAGACTGCAATTTCCAGAAGAATTGGTAGGGATACACCCAACGTTTCATGTGTTCCATTTACGGAAGTGTTTGGCAGATGCTATGGAGCACGTATCGTTAAACAATATCGTGGTGGATGTAGGTCCCCGGGTATCTCGGATCGTTACGTGTGGGTGTGTGACTAGTCGGACCGGGTGTGGAATGCCCGTGACTAGTTGGAGAATCAAGCAACACAGAGTAAACTGACAACGAAATCACTTTCAAACTTCGTCTATTATAAACTTGAAGGTTACAGAAAGAATATACTGAGTGCAAATGTCTGCGTACATAAATTTTGTCAACCTATTCTATTTATACTAGACCTGATCTTTGCGCACTTAACAAGTGCGCAGGGCAAATTGTTCATGCGTACTTAGCAAGTACGTAGAGTATGCTTGCGTACTTGCTAAGTACGCAGGAAGTAATTCCTGTGCACATGCTAAGTGCGCAAAACACTTAGAGAAAATATACAACGATAACATGCATTAGAAATTACAACTCGATAACTAATACATACAGACACTAGCATACAAAGACTAATACATACAAGACAAGTAAAAAAGCTAAGACACTATCCAGAGTGTCTGTCACACAAAAGTGCTTCAACAAACTCCCCCTTGACAATAACTTTGGATTGTCTTCGGTCTTCACTGCTCCCAAGCTTTAGCTTCCATCTTCTTCTTGTAGTCAAGGCAGAACTTGATCACCTTGTCGTATTTAGAAACAATGAACTTTGTCCACTCGTCCGTGTACATGTAGTACTTGTCAGCTAGCGGCTCTAGATCTTTCACGAGAAGTTTATGAAGCAGACTTCATCAAACACTCTGATCAGTTCCTTTGGCAGTAAGATTCCACTATCGGACCACACCTTTCCAATCACCACTGCCTCGCCCGATTTAGGATCTACGTACCAGTACCATATGTTACCAAGGATATCCTGAGATAACTTGCTCAGGGGAATCTTGGTTTCACACAGCACTGACTTGTATACCAGCTTCTTTAAGCTTCTATTAGTCACAGGATGTCTAGCGTTCTTGTCCCTGACTTGCTTGGGCACTTGAGGCTTAAACATTTCGAATTTCCCACATCTTACCTCTTGCTGTAGAACTTGCCACAAACCCATCGCTACTGCGTGATTTGAGTAACCCAGCAGCTCTCGGTTTACTAGGTTCATGAGGTCATATCTTGTCAAGGAGTTGAAAGCTTCGCTGGTTGGTTTCAAGTATTTAACCCCCCAGCTCGCTTGATTGCAAACAAGTTCTTATCCTCCTCGAACTTCACAGCTAAGATCATCCATGTCGCTCTGTGTTTGTCTATGATTGAAGTCTTTTGCCAGACAGGAGCCAGATCCTTCGATGAACTTGCAGGCAAATGTTTATCTTTTTGTGCCTCTGGATCCACATGTGTAGGGTCGGAAGGGGAGGCTTCAGTCGACGCCTCAACAGTACTAGCAGGCTCGACTGAACCTGTGACAAGATGAGATTCAAAGGATGAAACTTCAAAGATCTCTCCATCTTCAAACTAATACTCTCCTTCCCCGTCACCCATGGGAACTTCGATTACCACATCATCATCTTCCTCATCCCAGTCATCACCAGAGTCGATCTCTCCCTCTTCCAGATTGCAGAGAGCCTCGATCTGTGCTTCTTTGGAATAGTCTAGCTCTAAGAATAAGATCACATCATCTGACAAGTCGTCAGATAGATCTTTCAGAATGTCAGCCACCGACTTTCCTTTATTGTCACCTGAAGCATCACCTCCACCTTCATTCTGAGTGGACTCCCCCTCAGCCATAGGCACGACAGAAATGGGAACAATCGCCCAAGCTGACGATTGTTGCTCACTTTCACTCGGTCCGGCTTCAGGATCCTTGACCTGATCATCACCCTTAGTCAGATCAATTAAGTGTCAAGCCTCTTCATTGCTTAGGTGGTTGCTTCTCCAACAGCTCCTTCAACTTCTCCCCCTAAGCAGCAAGCGTCTTGGCCATATCATAGACCAATTTCACCATAGTGTCATGCTCTAACCGCTGCTTGTCATCAGCCGCCCGCTGTTTCTTCAACGCGGCTACTTCATCAATCAAAGAGTTGATCTGGCCCTGTTGCTTGTCAGATTCTTCTCTTGATCTCCATACCATTTCAAGAAGGCTCGCGACTTGAGTTTCTAGGGTAGTGATCCGTGTATCACGAGGATCAGGTCCCCTGGAAGACGATGCTTTGGCTTGATGAGTTGGGAAGGTGAAGATATCATCGAAATCAAATCCATGAGTAAAATTTAACTCATGAAATGGTTCACTGATGTGTTGAAGAGTGGTTGTGGGGATTAAGGTAGGGATTGTGGTTGATTGGATGGTGGTAGGGGTGATGGTGACAGACTCGGTTAAAATTGGAGTTGTCACCGCCACTAGGACAGATGGTACAGGGAGGGACACTATCACAGGAATCTCCTCGGTGATAGAAGTGATAGCCACATCAGGTGTAACACGTGGCCTCCTCCGTTGTCGCATGTAAAGCTGTTGTGAAGGTGAGGTAGAAGTGGAATCAGTACTCGCAGCCGTTACATGTGCTTGCCTCTGAGCACTGACTTCTACCTCATGAAGGATAGCTTGTTGCGGCCTATCCCCCCGTTGCTTATTTATACTTTCTCTTCTGCGTCTATGTATAGCAGCGTCCGAATCAGAATCGGGCTCGTATTCACTGCTAGTGTCTTGTCGCTTTCTCTTGGAAATAGCAGCGTCCGAATCAGAATCGGGCTCGTATTCACTGCTAGTGTCTTGTCGCTTTCTCTTGGAAGATGACTCGGGAAAGGTCACCTTCGACAGTCTTCTTGGGTGTGCCTGGGACGGTGCATCATCAGAATCAAAGGAATCTGACTCGGTCGATTCAGAGTCAGAATCTTCAGCACCTCCAACTTCCTGTTCCTCATCTCCTTCTTCTTCAGACAATTCATCTTCAGATTTAACTTCCTCTTCTTCTTGCTGTTCATCACTGTGTTGACTGAGTTCTGGCTCAGACTCGGCACTATACCATCTGAAGTCAGCAGGGGCCACATATGCTTCATTAATCAGGTGGCCAAAGAGTGGAGTATGCTTAGGGGTAGGTTATACACTGCCTTGCATTAAGAACCGTGAGAAGTCTCTCTTGGCCACCCGTTTGACTTGAAGTCTCTCTGCAATTTCCGGTAGATTAGGTACATCATCATTAATCAACAGCTGCACGAACCGAGGGTATAATAGAAATCTAAACCTATCAGCAGCATTGATCTGATCGGTGATAGACTTGTAGATATATTTTGAAAAGTTATAACCCTTGTTAAGAGAGAGGGCAACCATTGCAGCTGCCAAGTCATGTCCCATTGCATCCTTTCCCGCCTTTCTAGCAGACAGGCACATGAACATGATGTACGCGAAGTAACACCACTGATCAAGTACCCACATCTTCCTGTACGAGGAGTAGTATATGGTACCGACATACCCCATCCTTTTTCTCCAGTATTTATCAACGAAGTAGTCAGGGTAACTCACCAGATCAGTTGATAAGTCCCTAAACTGTAGCACACGTCTGATGGTGTCTTTAGAAATAGCAATATCATGACCTGCTAAAGTAACCCTAATGGCATTTGGGGTTACTGTGCAGTCATGATCAGCAGATTCCCAGAATTGCTCCAGATACGGTCTTGAGACAATAGGATCAGCAGAGATGGCATAGCTGATCTTCGATCGGTTCAGGAAGTTGACGATCTCCCTATATTGAAGTGCAGCACCCTTCCACTCAGGCTGTGTTAGAGCCAGTAGATTGAATTCGCTGGTAAATGCACGAGCCATCACTGCAAAAAAACAAACAATAAACACAATAAGAACAAGAAGCATCATTGGAAATGAATCAAACATGACTTGATATAGCAACTACACAATGAACTAAATTTCAGACTTAGAAATTTTTCACAAGTGTTCTTCCTACGTACTTAGCAAGTACGCAGGGGTTGGTTCTTGCGTACTTAACAAGTACACATGAATTACTTCTTGCGTACTTGTTAAGTGCGCAGGAACTTCACTTAGCCAAATTTCAAATTCCAAAATTCAACAGATGTGAGGCATTGTTGTGGATTAGGGTCACCATAAGGTTGAAATACATGATTAGGACCTATGGAACCACTATCAACTGCAATGAGTTGCTAAACTCGTCAATTTTGACCTAGCCTTGGTCCGACGGTAGCCTACAGTCAAACAAGGGGTCAAAAGTAAAATCAAACCCTGATACAGATAATTTAGGAGTCAATAAGCTTCGATTAGTGACTAATAACAAGTTTTAGGTCAAAATTTTATGTAGAACAACCAAAATCGTTTAAAGTTTCACTATCAAGAACTTAGAGAGTCTGTCAATAATCGGAGATGTAACGGGTGAAATGTACTGAGATTCTCACCAAAGATTAGTAAGGTGAAGATGACACAAAGATTGGGAAGAAAAAACGATTAGGAACACACGAAAATCTTGAGTGAAAAAGTGCAGGAGGTATTCAACAGTGAAACGTTTGAAATGAGATGAAACCCAAGAAAAATTCTAACTGATGTATATATACCCAACACAAACTGGTCGTGTGTACTTGTTAAGTGAGCAAGACTTAACTCCTGCGTACTTACTAAGTACGCATGACTTAAGTCTTGCGTACTTGTTAAGTACGCATGGTTTACCTCATGCGCACTTAATAAGTACGCAGAGACCATTGTGTGCTCAAACTTTCAACTCAAATTATGAAGATTTCAAGTCAAATAACGAACAAGATAAACACATTCAATCAAGAGGATTCAAAGTCAATTCAAGAAGGTTAAACACAAATATTTTTGGCTTTTCTGATTAAAATTGAACTGTACACAAACTTAGAATCTTTTTGATCTTTTCTAGATAGAAATATACAAGTATATACACACACTATTTTTGTTCAAAGACACGAGCAAAGGATCATATCAGGCTAAACTATAGCAAAAATGATACAAGATAAACATCAAAGAATATGGGTTCATGTCATGGATTACAATTTATTCATACGTAATGCGCACATAAACAAGTAATTCAAGTTGGCAATATTATAGGATTTGAAACCATAAGCATCTTTGTATCACTTTCTTGTGGGTTAAGGTATTAATTTTAAGATGTACAACGTGTACCCCCACAGATATGCTACAGAAATGTAAATTGCACTATCTCAAGACATCTAAGATTTTCCCAAAGTTTTTCAAATCTCCAGAATGAAGTTACATCGTTTAGCACAGAAAAAATCAAGCAGAATCCATAAGGATTATCAAGAATCATAAGATTCAAAATCGAGTGATTCAGTTGTCTTGGTTTGATTGGATTTTCTTCTATGAATATCATATGATGATTCAGGTTAATAGATATGGAGTCTGAGGATTTAGGTAAGGTGATCCAACTTTTATCTGGATTTGATTTCAATGAATCAGATATGATTCAAGGGTGAATACATGCTCAACGGTTGATGTAAAGACATGTCTTGATTCAATCTCTCATTGCATACTTGTGAGTATGGGCAGTGAGATGAACCGTAGTAATTGTGCTAAAGACATAACCTGAAACGGGTGTCTTAAGAAATTATTTGCCAAAATCTTACATCCTTTATCTGATAATGATCTTTTTGTATTCTTTTACACATGCACACATGAATACATGGGTTCAAATCACAGTTGTAGTCTAGATTTAGTTTCCACACTACTAGTGATTCAAAGACGCCTACAGCCTACTGACAATTCAAATAACTTGTAAATAAGCAGATTAAAAACACAACAATTTAAACAATCAATTAAGCATGACACAATCATTTCCCATATGAGCAGTGTATGGCGTTTAGATCATTACTGATGTACTATCATTTCCACTTTTCTCAAGATAACTTTGAAATTTTCTCCATTTTCTATTTTGTTTGGATTTTTGTAATCTGCTTCACATGTTGAGACAGAAACCGTTGACTGTTTCTTACACTGCCAGAAAACCAGTCTGTTTCCCAATAATTGACATCCACCAGAAGTTGACTTTCTATCAAGGTTACAACCTCCATAGTTTGAATCAGTATAGGCTTTGAAGTCAAATGACTGCTGCTTTGAGTACCAAAGACCCAATAATATCCTCTTGACAGCTATCATATGAGACTCCTTCGGTTGTGACTGAAACCTTGAGCACAAGCATACAACAAACATTATGTCGGGCCTTGAAGCTGTGAGATACATAAGAGATCCGATCATCCCACGGTATAATTTGCAATCTACATCCTTTCCATCTTTGTCTGGATGCAGACCATGATTGACGGGGATATGTGTGCCATAAGTACTGCTATCATTCATCTTGTATTTTGACAAAATGTCTTGCACATACTTAGTTTGATGCAGATAAATGTCATCCTCTCTTTGACTAACTTACAGACCCAGGAAGAACGAAAATTCACCCATGTTACTCATCTCAAACTTGGACTTCATCACATGTTTGAATTCCCTACACATCTCTTCATTGGTAGACCCAAAGATAATGTCATCGACATACACTTGTACAAGAAGACTATCACCTCCTGCTTTCTGAATGAAGAGGGTCTAGTCAATCTGTCCACGGTCGAAACCATTTGACAGTAGATGTTTTGATAATGTCTCATACCATGCTCGAGGTGCTTTATGAAGACCATAAAGTGCTTTGTCGAACTTATACACTTTATTGATATTATGCGGATCTTCAAAGCCGGGAGGTTGAGTGACATAGACCTCTTCATGAACTTTTTCATACAGGAAAGCACTCTTCACATCAAGTTGATAGACCTTGAAGCCGACATAGGAGGCATAAGCCAGAAACAGTCGAATGGCCTCAAGTCTAGCAACTGGGGCATATACTTCTATGTAATCCAAGCCCTCTTGTTGATAAAAACCCTGAACAACCAACCTTTCTTTATTCTACACTACAACATGACTATCATCCGTCTTGCACTTGAACACCCATCTAGTTCCAATTGGTTGTACGCCTCTTGGTAAGTCAACCAAATCCCACACATGCAACTTTTGAAATTGAGACAGTTCTTCTTGCATCGCCTCAATCCAGCAGTTGTCAGCGAGAGCCTCCTTCACATTCTTCGGCTCTAACTGGGACACGAATACAACATGCAAACATGTTTCCATGACACCAGTGTCAAGTATCTCAGAGTACAAACTAGTGTTCTCAGCAATGGTTCTATGACGAGTTTGAACACCGGCATGAGGATCACCAATAATGTTGTCAATTGTATGATTCTTATGCACTATCGTCTCTGGTACATTCGGTTCCTGAATTTCTGAATCGAGGTTCGTGCTCAACTCCGCCATATCCAGTGTTCCAGAAGAAGAAGATTCAATGTTGATTGGATCAGCTGGAGCTTCATTTCCTACACGAGTGTTAGGATTAGCTTGAACGTCATTTTTGTCAACATGAACACCTTCAATGTTATCACTATCATGAATTCCAGATGCAGATGTAGCATTGAAACGGGAGTTACAATCGGTACAGATGCACGGGTTGAGAAAGTGGAGTCATCACCGCCACCAAATAATTCATACACATTTGCGGCATCATCGGCAGACAAATCAGGAAGGTTGAAAGATTTGAATAGTGCATCATAATCAAAACCCCAAGCTGGACCAGTTGGATCTGGTGGAATGTTGTGTTTACTACAATCCACTTCAAACATTCCTCGACAGTACGAGTTCCTATATTGTACACTCTCTTGCAAGGCGAGTTGGTAACATATCCTAAGAAGATGTCTTCCACTACTTTTGCATGAAACTTAGACTTGCGGTCTTTGTATTGTAGCAATAAGGAATAGGGACTACCAAAAGGAACTAGATAGTCAAGATTGGGAGGTCGATTGTTGATCAACTCATAGCAAGTCTTGTTGTGCCTCTTCACAACCGTAACTCTATTCAAGACGTGACAAGTTGTATTAACTGCTTCTGCCCAGAAAGTGACAGGAAGCTTTGCATCAGACAACATTGTCCTTGCAGTCTCAATCAAAGTTTTGTTCTTTCGTTCTACGACTCCATTCTACTGAGGTGTGTACGTGGCACTAAATTCGTGAAGGATCCCCTTCTTGTGACAGAAAAGTTCCATCAAATTATTCTTGAATTCAGTTCCGTTATCACTCCTTATTTTTCTAACATTCAACATGCAAAGAGATTCCAAGCTAAGGATCAGGTATTGAAGAATGTCAGCAATTTCGTCCTTTATACCTAAAAAATGCACCCAAGAAAAACGTGAGAAATCATCAGTTACAACCACACAGTATGACTTACCTCCAATACTCCTGATACTTATGGGGCCAAACAGATCCATATGCAATAGCTCCAAAGGGGTATCTATGGAGTTTTGGAGCTTGGGTTTGTGAGACTTCCGTTGTTGTTTGCCCTTTTTACAAGGCATACAGTCATCTGCAACAGTAAATCTCAGCTTAGGAACACCGGTTACCAAACCGTTTCGGACAAGATGATTCATTTTTCGATAAGAAATGTGTCCGAGTTTCCTATGCCCCAAGATAGAGTCAAGCTCTGTCGCTTTGGTAAGCAAACAAGTAGCAACAGATGATGTGGCTATCTGCAACATAGTTGTGCATCAGCAGGAGAACACAACTATCCGCAGCACTTAGCCTTATCCGTAGCAACTTTTAAGTCACTTGCAAAATTATGGAGTCCGCAGCAATTTTACTTAGAGAGATTTGTAGTCATCAGTCTTTATCTCTACAAACTTCCCCTAGACAGATGCTACCAAAACTCTCTTATTACCTTTGCAGCTGAAGCTTATGCATGTGAGCAACGATCCTTGCTGTCTCATAGCCTCTTGGGTTCATGCTTGGATTGTCAAGAGGAAGTTCAGATAGAGACTTGATGTCCTTGCTTGGCATGTTGAAGATGGCCTTGCTTGAACATCTCATCTTCTGTCCTCTGACATCTATCAAAGTGTAATCATACTGAGCAGCATTGTAGGACCAACTGACAAATGGAAAGTAGGATTGGAGAGGTTTAGCATCAATAACCACATCTTTGCTAGGGTTGAAGTGATGCTTGATCACCAACGATAGATGTCTTCCACTTTCATTTTCAGACTCATGAGCTTCACTCAGCTCCATCATTGTTGGAAGATCAGAGTCCGGAAGCTGCATCACCTCATCAACAGATTTGTATATTGATCGTTTTACTTCTGTCCTCCCCCTGGGTATTTCAAACCACTGGTCTTGATTGCTATAAAACCATACTACAATTTCTCTTGAGTCTTCCGTTGTGGTAGTAGGTTTGGTTTCCTTCTTGAGAGGCTGTTGATGAGAGGGAGCTGGGTAAGAGGATTTAGACTCTTTGGGAGGAGAGGAGGGAGGTCTAGGAGGGAGTTTGGAAGGTTGTTAGACAGAAAGAGGAGATGATGAGGAAGTAGGCTTAGGTTTCTTTGATTTTCTATCTTTGATTTGAGTATCTACCCTTCGTTTTGAACCCAACTTCCCCAATCTTTCCTCCTCTTCCTTCTTTAATTTGATGTAAAGGGCTTGCAGGTTCATGAAGCTCATGGGACCCAACCTCTTTCCACTCTCACCTCTAGCCTTTAGGAAGTCCATCATGACCTTCCTTTCTTCATGGAATCTAACATTGAAGGCAATTGTTTTTCTAGATTTTAGTTTGGCTTTTTCTTCTTTTTCTGCCCTCTTCTTGTTTGGAAATTGACCTTGTTGTCCTATGAAGACTCTGTATATTTCTTTATTTGATAATTTCTCATGGTAGTCTACATCCTCACCTTGAGAAATTAGAGCCTCAGTCTAATCCTCTCTCATTTCTTTTGCAAGTTCAGAATCAGTGATTCTGAACTTGGCATCTACTCTTCGCTTGTTCTCTCTCTCTTCTTCTTCTTTATTTAATTGATACTAAGGCTGGAGATCTAAGGCTTCATCTTCTTTTATTTGTGAAGCTGCATGAACTTTAACTTTTAATTTATCCAGTTGCCTAGCATGCAACTAATGCAACTGGATTTGTTGTTCTCGGAAGAGTATGGCAGCCTTTCTTTCTTGAGCCTTTTTAAGCTCAGCGATCTCCTCCTCTTCTCTTTCTCTTCTTCTTTTCTCTTTTTCTTTCTTTTCTTTTTCTATCTTTTCTTCTTCTTCCTCAGTCATAATTCTCTTCACTTTATTTTTGTTGGATGCCTCTACTTCAGCTTCATTGCTCTCAACAACAAATGTGGGGAATATTGTTGGGACCTCAGCTTCAGCTTCATTGGCGTCTTGAGGAGTAATCAAAGGTGGAGGGACTTCTTCATTTTCATCCACTACCCATTCTTCTCCAGTAACTTTCTTCCATGCCTCCATCACCTTCTGTTTTTTCCTCCTTTTTGAATCTTCTTCTGTGTTTAGAAAGATGGATGGAGAAGAAGGAAGGGACAGGTCTGAGTCTGGCTCCTTCATTCTTGAGAAAGTTTTTAATAAGAAGGATCATGTTTTGGCTGTTTCTAGAGTTGGTGTTGTATATTTGTGATCTTTGTTCAAACACTTTAAAGAGGAAGTCTTGGTAGAGTAAAAGGATCTCTTAGGCATTGTTGATTATGAATGTAGATCCATCACTCAATAAGAATATGAACCCTGAAGGCATAGTGTCTGACCATCCATACACTTCCAAGCCCCTGACAACTTCATTATACAGATATCTTCATAGACATAAGACTTGTTCTTCAGTTAAAGCTGTGCTTCTTATCAATTGAAGTCTTTATTCAGCTGCTTGTGAGGACTCTGCTTCTTCATCCTCAACTTTGTTGTAAGCCACTTACTTAGTAAGATCAAGAAAGGCTTGAATCTGGGCATGTTGTCTTCACATATGTCATGGAAGCGCTCAATGGCAAGCATAGCAGACAAATCATCAGAAGTGTTGACACATTTAGTCATGTGCAGGGATAGGGTGTCAAATAAGTTCAAGTTCCCCACCTAAATTCTTGTACACCGAAAAACTCCCGCCCAATACAGAATCTATCAGACAGACCATCATATCCCCATGACAAGATGGAATCAAATTCCAGATTATGTGTAGTTGGTTGAGAATGTGGGTATATGATCTATCTTGAGATAGCAGCAGCAGCTGGAAGTATAGTAACTGAGAGAGGCATTGCTTCATCTTTGCTTTCACTTTCCATCTTCTCAGGGAACACCTTATCAACAGCCCTGACCACTAACTTCCAATCCTTAGAGATCTCTTCCTCTTCATCTCCTGAGACTGGCAAGTCACGAATTTGAACAAAAGCAAGCTAGAATAGTGTTCTTTGAAAGACTGCATGCTCTTGTATCCATTCATCCAGACTATCTTTGTCATCTTCAATAGAAACTATCTCCCATTTTCGGTTGCATCAGTGCATAGCGTTTGATCTGTTTAGGCTCCCACTGATACAAGGGAAGGAGAATTCACAGTTGGGCTTCATGCATAGAAACTTGGAGCCTTAATTTGGACACTTCATCCTCTAGCATGGCTACCCTAGCTGTCAATTCCAAATTTTCTAGTTTCAGTCTGTCCTCCTCCACGGTTGTGGAATCCTTGGAACTAGATGGGGCCTTAGACCTAGCCTCTACATCCCCATCACCCTGGTTTTCTTGGCAACTGGGATTCCTCTTAGTGAAGAGTGTTACAAAAGAAACATCCTCACTGTGAGTTGTCATGGTTGGGGACTTAGGGATGTTATCACTGTCCTCCTGGTTAATTGATGGACCAGTAGTAGTGATAGCCCCTTCCACATTCAGTCTAACATCACTCCTAGAGTGAACCTTCTCAGGTGATGAACTTGGGCTGGGTACTTTGGCAGCTAAGTCAATCAATACCTTCGAGATTGTGGCAGTTGGAAAAGGTATATCATCTTGACTATGTGCCTATGTACTTAAGTTCAATGAAGAAAGAAAGTGTGTAGGCTCAATTGGGTATTATATGGATCCGGGATGTGATCCTGATCCTAATAGAGAACCTTCCAAGGAAGTTTATCTAACATTTTGGCTATCCCTTATGATATTCTAACCAGAATCTTAAGATTCTGAGTGAGGGTTTTTAGATTGGGACTGGGCCTTGGAGACAAGAATAGAAGGAGTCTTCTTGCTCCTCCTTCTTTTGCGGCTATAGCTTGCCTCAACCTGGGCCCTTTGTTTCAGTTGGGCTTGTAGAGCAGGGGTAAGTATTTGTTTTGCATGTGCACCCTCAATAGGTTGCAAAGGGGTTCGGTCAAGGGTAGCAGATGTTGTTTGTTCAGGCTGTGAGGTGGAGGGTGTGGGATCAGTATCAGCTGGGGATCTTGTGAACTGTCACCCTAGGTACTTTATATGTTCAACATTGTAGATAACAATGGAAAATTGACCCTTGATAACCTTGTTAAAATGGTTCTCATACTTTGAAAAATATTATTTTTATGTCCCAAAATCATATAGAGTCTTGCAGGTTTTGAAAGATCTTTTAGTTCATGATTGAAAACTTCCTGCAAGAACCTAGGGTACATAAACAAGGCTTGTTTTGCTCCTTCCTGAAGGTTATATATCAAACCCTCGAATATCAAATGAGCAAAATTGAAGCCTTAACCAGTTACCATACCATGGAAAGCGGAGGCAAGAGTTGAACTCAGTTGATGCCATCCACTTCTCTTCTGAGATATGCATTGTAGAAGAGTGTGGCATAAGAACTTCGAGGAAGGACCCATCAGTGCCTTCTCGATTTTGTAATCATCTTGATTTCGAGTGTACCCTATGGATACAAAGGTCCTCATGTATTCACTCTTTGTGTATGAGTTGGCAACTCCCTCGTCCTAAAGCTTTAGGTGTTTTCTAAGTGTGGTTTTTGTGATTGTGATGTCTTTGTTGTTTACCATGAATTTGATTTGGGGAGTCCCCTGTTCGGTAGAGAAGACGGCAGAGTTCAAGAAATCCTCCATATGAGGTATGTAGATTGTGGGGTTGACAGTCAGGGCGAAGTATATATTCGACCGACATAGGAAATCGATCATGTCATCGAACCCTTCAGATTTCTTCCCTTTGACGAGATATGCAGTTAGATTATGGTAGGTTGAGAACTTGTCATTAGGATTGTTGATATCAACTTCTGCCATTATGGTTAGATTTGGAAGGAAGGAGAAAGCTTTTGAAAGGAAGTATGGAAGTGCTTTGAATACTTAAGAGAAAATGGTGAGGGTTAGGTCAGAATTGAATGTGAAGTGGTGAAGGAAGAAATTTGATTTGTTTTATAACGTCAAAGGAGGGAAGCAGCAAAATTACTTGTATTGTACAACTCATTTACTTTTCAGTGTTTTACAGCTGTAACACACTGTAGCAGTCATAGTAAAGACTGAAAGTAGTTTTTACAGTGGGTAAAAGTTAATTTGGACTCATTTTACCCATCAGCAGCAAATTTGGTTGCTGCGGATGGTTAAACCTATCAGCTGCAAACTTGGTTGCTGCTGATGGTTAAGCCTATCAGCAGCAAACTTGGTTGCTGCTGATGTATGTAATGGTCCGCAACAAAGATGTTGCTGCTGATTGCCTTAAAGCTATCGGCAAGAAATATGTTCCTGCTGATAACTTAAGGCAGTCAGTGGCAAATTCTTTGCTGCTGATGACTAAACTTGTAAGAAGCAAAAATGTTTACTGCTTACTATTAACTTTTTATTTACAACAAAAGAAAGACAAACACATTTTATTCAAAATTTTAGAGACAAATTTTAATCAAAGTTCAGCATGCCAATGGATTAAACTAAATATCTAAATCTAGCTTCATTAAATGGTTTTGTAAATAGGTTAGCATATTGCTCATTGGTATGAATTTTGGTTAAAATGATTCTCTTTTTATCAGCTTGATCTCTTATGAAGTGATACCTGATGTCAATATGGTTTGTCTTAGAGTGCTGCACAGGATTATTTGTAATTGATATAGCACTCATGTTGTCAATGTGAATGGGAGTTGCCATGAAAGTCATCCCATAGTCCAGCATTTGATTTTGTATCAAGATGACTTGTGCACAGCAACTTGAAGCTGCAATGTATTCTGCTTCTGCTGTAGATGTTGATACACAGGTTTGCTTCTTGCAATGCCATGAAATCAGTCTTCCTCCCAGAAACTGACATCCCCCTGATGTACACTTTTTGTCTAAGTTTCATCCTCCATAGTCACTGTCAGTGTATGAATACAATTTGAATTTTTCATTTTTAGAATACCATAGCCCAAGTCTTGGAGCTCCTTTTAGGTATCTAAAAATTCTCTTGACAGCTTGGAGATGTGTTTTGTTGAGAGGCTTGACAATGAGAACTCTATTTTGCACATAATAGTTTGTGCTGACAGCTTCTGCCCAGAATGTGGGAGGCAGTTTTGAGTCAGCTAGCATTGATCTTGCAGATTCAATTAGAGTTATGTTTCTCCTTTCAGCAACCCTATTTTGTTGACGAGTTCTTGGAGCACTGTATTGTCTTTCTATGCCCTTTCTCTCATAGAAACATTATAAGGTTTGGTTCTTGAATTATGTACCTTGATCGCACCTTATGACTTTGACTTTCTGATTGCTTTGATTCTCCACCCTAAGAATGTAGGATTTAAGAATCTCAGCAGTTTCATCTTTTGTTCTTAAGAAGTATACCCATGAGAATCTGGTATAGTCATTAGTTATCACCAAACAGTATGACTTCTTGCCCATTGACATGACATTTATAGGACCAAAAAGATCCATATGTAACAATTGTAGTGGAGTGTCATTTGAATTCAATGTCTTGAGCTTGTGAGAACTCATGTGTTGCTTCCCCCTCAAGCATGCTATGCAGAGATCTTCAAGTTGGAATTCCTTGTAAGGAAGACCTCTGACAAGATTTCCCTTCACCAACTTGTTGATAGTTTTTATATTAACATGGCTTAATCTCCTGTGCCAAAGAGTTGATTCATCAACTGATGCCTTTGACAGAAAACGTGATACACTTCCAGATGGAGTGACCTCATTCATGTCAAGAACATAGAAATTATCTTTTCTTTGAGCAGTTAATAGAATCTTCTCTGGAGGGGGTTTTCTTAAACCAGGGGAGAGCATAAAACATTCTTTTTCTGTAAAAAGCATCCAATGCTTCTAATCACAGACCTGAGACACACTCATGAGATTGAATTCCAACTCTTTAACAAAGTTTACCCTTTCAATACTCATTCTTTCATTGGACATGGTTCCTTGTCCAGTTATAGATCTTGACTTTGAATCACTCCCAAAGGCAGCATATCCTCCATTGAAATGTCTAAAGTTAGAGAGGATGGACCTGTTGCCGGTCATGTGCCTAGAACAACCACTGTCTACAACCTAAGTGTTATCCTTGTGACCTGGTTGTCCCTTCACATGAGAGAGATCTAGTTAGAGGGAGGGACCCAAGAGCTTGTAGACTTGGGTGAGTGTGTCTTTGAATCAAGATTTGTGTGCTTGCATTCAATGGAACCAATGATGATGCATTGAGAGACAGAAGCTGTGGATTTGGCTTTCCAAATGTGGCTTTGGCAGCTGATAGCTTTGGCTAATCAGCAGCAACCTTGATTGCTGCTGATGGTGTTAAACTGATCAGCAACAGTTTTGATAGCTGTTGAAGTCTTTGACTGATCAACAGCAAACTTTATTGCTGCTGATGGCTTCAACTGGTCAGCAGCAGATTTGATTGCTGCTGAATACTTTGGTTTGGGCTTCTTTAGCTTCACATGATCAGCAGCATTTTTACTGGCTGTTGATTGTTCAACAGATACATGCTTCTCCTTCTTTACCTTTTTATTAAAAGTGGGTTTCTCTATGGGAGTTCTTCTATAGAGTGGCTTTTGTTTTGAAGTAGCTTGATCTGCTATGGAAGTTGGTTGAAAGATCTGGTTGAAGGGATTGAACTTGCAATCTGCAACAAAGTGATCTGATTCACCACATATGATGCAGGATTGTTGAGCTTTTAGGAGCTGCTTTCTTCGAGGAGAGAGAGACTTTCTGAAGTGAGATGTCTTGGCTTCATAGATTCTTACCTTCTTGTTCTTCTTTGTTTTCTCAAAAGCATGTTGCTTGAGGTTTTTTTGTTGCTAAAAGTAGCAGAAGCAGGTGCTGGCAGTGTGATGGTATTTGTCACAGACGAAACATGATTTAGCCAGTTTTTCTCTTTGAAAGTACACATAGTCCTTTCTCTTGAACAGATCTTTAAAATTCCAGGGATAAGCTTTGTTGTGCTCAAAGGTGGCTTCCTCCAATGTCTTTGAACATATGGAGCTCTCTCTCCAGGTGCATGATAGGTGTCAAACACCTTCGTGGTTTGGATAGTTTGGTTTGTTAAGAGATTGGTGGAGGTTGATGATTGTCCGTTTTCAATAGTTAACTTTCTCCCTTCAGGAGGATAGCTAATTTTGATATGTTTGGTGGTAGGTACAACTATTAAGGGAGTTAAATGACTTGGATCATTTATGGGAGGTAATGGAGCTTCACTTGTTTCAGTGGAATCTGAGCATGTGGACTCAGCTTCAGATGCGGTACTGCATTCTTGCACAAATGGTTCTTCCTTGGAGGGATCAAGGTTTCGATTTGCATGCTCAAGGTTTGAGAGATTGAAATTTGGTTCATGGATGGCTAAATAATCAGCAGGTGGAGGTACAACATTGTAGGGCTTTTCAGCTTGAAACCCAAGACCAACAGTCACCTTTTCATGAATTTGAGCATCCAAAAGTCTTTGCAGCTTTTTGGATGCAAACTCATACTTGTCAACATGGACCTTTGGGTCTGCCAACTCAGCTTTTGTAGTTTTTAACTTAACCAATAGATCATCAATCTGAGTTTCAAGATTTGTTTGTTCAGGTTTTAATGATGAAATCTCTTTCTGTAGACAATTAATCTTTTCTTTGTAACTGTTTTCAACCTTTTTGAATTCATATTTCATTTGGTGAAACTTTTCATTTTGATCTATAAGGTTTTGGTTATGCTTTCTATATCCAAGAACCTTATCAATACAAGCTTGAGAACAGAGATGTTCATATACCTAAGGTGGTATCTCTGTTGTGTCTGCCATGAGTGCTTGGTTGTTGGCAGGAAGATCCTCATACTGAAAGCTCCAGTCAAACTCAGTTGTTCCAACAGCTGCACAAGCTGTAGTTTTAGCAGGAAGGGTGTTACTTGACTTGCTTGACCTTGATGGGCTTGTCATGGTTGTGCAGCAGCTGGGTTTGCCTTTGGTGCCTTGCATTCTCTGGCAAAACGACCAAGTTGGTTGTTGTTGTAGCATCTGAGCTTGTTTTTTTCCAATCCAATTCTAGTGTTAGAGTTGTTGCTTGGAATGGGTCTTCCAGTTCTTGAGTAGAACCGTTTAGCTATGAGAGATAACATGGCATAAGAGTGTTGTATGTCCATTTCTTCCTGATCATCAGGATGAAAACACTCCAGATCTTCTTTGATAAATGACATGTTACTTGCGTTTTCAGAGACAAAAGCAGCAGAGGTTGTTTGAGGTGGGGCTTCAAGGAGAAATGGTGAGTTGTTTTCTTTGTGAGTTGGGAATTTGAGGATGGGTAACAATGGGAGGATAATAGTTACTAGAACTAGGAAATGAGTGGTCAGAGTGCAGTGCAGAAGAAGTAGTGGTGGATGATGAGACTGTTGAATGACCTGAGCTTCTTTCTTTGGCTTGAATCATTTCTAATTCATAAGTTTTTAGCATACCAAACATCTCAGTCATCTGCAGAGTCTTCAGGTTTTCTGTTATTCTGATTGACACTATGGAGAGTGTCCAGCAGCTTGGCAATGATCTGATGAACTTTTTGAGAATATCCTCATTCTCCAGCTTTACTTTAGAACATTGTAGCTCTCCCACTAGATAGGTGTACCTGTTGTACAAAGTAGTAAGAGACTCACCATCTTTGCAGACAGAGTTTTCATATTGTTGCTTCAAGATGTCTCTTATGTTCTCCTTCACCTCTTATGATCCAGCAAACATCTTTTCAAGAGCTTCTCATAGCTCCTTGGCAGTCTTGTACTCTCTGAAGTTATTAAAAACTTCATTTGGCAAGCACATTTGTATGGCTCCCAAGGCTTTAAAATCTACCTCCATCTTCTTGATGTCTTCTTCAGAGTACTTTGAAGCTTCTTTAGGGACAGATGGACCTCTGGAATCAGCAAAGGCCACCATGGGTACATAGGGATCCTCCATTATGGATCTCCACATTCCATATTCTTGAAAACGGAAAAAGCTTTCCATTCTGTTTTTCCACATCTCATAGTCTTCTCCAGACACCAATCTTGGTGGTCAGTTGAGGCTTACAGTATCATCGACTCCAGTGTTTTGTGCCATGTTTCTGGACAGATGGTTTTTTTAGCAAAGAGATAGTAATGAACAGAACTAGAAAGTGATTAAACAAGTGTGAGTTTGTTTAATCTAAGAGCCAAAGCTTTGATACCACTTGTAGGATCGATGTTTACAAGATGGTTATGTTCTAGGTGAGATTGGCGGAAACAATAACAACTAAGGAATGTATACAAGAAACAAAGATAATACTGATAAATGCAAAGTGTATTAATCTTCAATGTTTACAAGTAATAGAGAAAACTCTAAGGAAGCACACTTGTACAAGTAAGAAGATACAATACATATATAGGAACTTAGAATCAAAACAGACCCTTAATTCTAAGGATCGGATAAAACACAAGCCGTTGATCTTTGACAGTTACAAGTTACACTACAATTGGTAGACAACTAAAAGACAAGCTGCAGCAAACAGTAATATTCAGGTCAAAAGTCTTCTTAGGAATCTTTGAAGAAGACTTCAGAAGTAGTAGCTTTGTCTTTAATCATCTGCACCAATAACATTCCTTCTACTGATAGATCTGTCAGTGTTGCAGCAGAGGTGTCAGTAGCAAAGTCAAAGTTGCTGATGATTTGCCTATCAGCAGCATCAAGGGTTTGATGCTGCTGAGAAGCCTATCAGCAGCAACTTTGAACTTCAGTAGATAAGGCTATCCGCAGCATAGTTGTGCATCAGTAGGAAAACACAACTATCCGTAGCACTTAGCCTTATCCGCAGCAACTTGTTAGTCACTTGCAAAATTGCGGAGTCCGAAGCAATTTTACTTAGAGAGATTTGTAGTCATCAGTCTTTATCTCTACATAAATGTCTTCATCAAGATCCCCATGTAAAAAAGCATTATTGACATCCAATTGATATAAACCCCATTGTCGTTTAGTGGCAACAACAATGAGACTATAAATAGTAGTCATTTTAACGACGGGACAAAAAGTCTCAGAATTATGTTGAAGGAGTTGCAGAAGATTGTTATATTGTTCGGAAGAAAGAGCTGTAGATGCATTGGAAGTAGGAATAGTAACCCCAGCATCAGAAACAACATTAGCAAAAACTATGGTCTACTAAATTTGAAGTCTTTGGGGAACCTAATTAAAAGGTAACATTTGTTGGCATCATGTCCCGACTTCTTGCAATGAGAACAAACCGAACCTTTCCGAACACCAAGATTCTTTGGTACATTCACAGAAGCATTCATAAAAGCTTTATGAGGAATAAACTGTGCAGATGAGTGAAGTACTCTCTCTTTCTCATCTTGAATGAGAAAATCATAAGCTTCATTGATTGAGGGAAAAGGCTTCATCATGATAATATTCCCACGAATCATGTCAAAACAAGAGTTAAGGCCCATTAGAAATTGGATCAATCGTTGATCTGCTTCGCGCTTAACCATAAGTCGTGAAGTACCACATGTGCAAGGAGGAATAGACTCAATTGCATTAACCTCATCCCAAACAGACTTGATTTTGTTACAATATGTAGCAACATCATCATTCCCTTAAGAAATAGCAGAAAGAGACTTATGCAATTGATAATACTTTGCCCCATTACTCTGTCCATACCGGTCAGTTAACTCGTTCCAAAGTTGACGAGCAGTCTCAACATACAAAACACTCACACTGTTATCACTAGAAAGAGTGTTCAAAATCCAATAAATAACCATATCATTGCATCGTTTTCACAGCTCCATATTAAGAGAGGAAGTAGGTCTGACAACAGTTCCATCAATAAACCAATCTTGTTCTTAGCAGATAAAGCAATGGACATGGCATGTTTCCAAGATCCAAAAGCAGAGCCATCAAAAGTTTTGGAAACAAGTAAGAGCCCTGGATGATCAGATGAGTGTAAGAATCCATGGGAACAATGATAGGCGCAACAATGGTATTATACATGACAAGTAAACGAAGAAACGAAACTGAGAAAAGAAGACTGAAGAGGGCGAAATGAACAAGTTTGTCAAAAAGAGAACTTAACAAGTTTGTTAAAAGATAACTTAACAAGTTTCCTGAAAAAAGAACTTAACAAGTTCGTCTAAAATAAGTTCTCCCATAAGAGAACTTGTTAAGTTCGCCTAAAATAAGTTCTCCCAAAAGAGAACTTAACAAGTTCACCTAAAAGAGAACTTAACAAGTTCGCCGGAAAGAGAACTTATTAAGTTCGCCTGCACGAACAAAAAAACGTGAAAACGATCCAGAAATCATCATAACTCGAAATCAGAAGCGTATATGAAGAAATCTAACCGTATGAATGATCAGAAACATAAAAGGAAACTTTTGAACGGATCAAAACATCAAACGAACCCCAATCGACAATGATAATGAGAGAACGAAAGAAAAAACAAAGAATGAGTGTAGAATAAGAGAAGAAAATCACATAATCGAGCATATATGCTCTGATACCATGTTATGATATCGAGAATGTTAAACGAGAGAAAGAAAATGAGAGAGAATGATTAGGAGTAAAACTTAAATGAATTTCGAATAATAACTTGAATAATGGTTACAAGATACTATTTATATACAATGAAAGAAAAACTAACAAAGTTAAATTGAACCGGCCGAACTATACTAAGTTCGCTAACAAAATCCCATGAGTTATTTTTATGGGAAACATTGTTAATTATTTTAAATCATCTATAAGTTGAACAAATTTCCATTTCATTCTTATTTAAATATTTTGTGGAACTTTTACATAGTATTTTTATAATAAATTAATAATTTGGTGAGGGTTGTGTCTAATGTGAAAGTCATTTAGAGTTAAGGTGAAGCGTCCCTTGAGGTCTAGGGTTCGAGCCCCGTCGTAGGCGAATTGGTGTATTAAACGTGGTGTAGATTAGGAGTCGTTTAAAAAAATAAATAAATAACTTTATCCGTCACGTTTCGACTTCTGGTGAAGTCTAGATTTTTGTTTCCCGCTTCTCTATCATATTAAATAACTATCTCTTCTATTAAATAATAAGGATTTTAAATAACTAAAATTTATTTATAATATTTAATTAAAATTACTAAATAATAAGAAGATTTCAATTATATATTATGTTAAGTTATAACTTTCTTAAATTTGTATTATTTTTTATTTATAATTCTTAAATTTTCATTACTTGTTATTTATAATTATTAAATCTTCATTATTTTCTTATTTCACCAAAGATTAATGACATTCAACATACAAATCATCATAGAAACTGATGGTTTCCAATAAATTATGATTTATTCAACATGTGTAATACATGATTTTCTAACATAATTGTGTAATAAATAGATAATAAAAATTAATAATTCTTGAAGCAAATCATCGATATTAAACATAAATAAACAAACACAAAGAATAATTTGTAATTATTGAGTATGGACTCATCCCGTGATCGACATATCATCATGGATCCAACAAACTCTATGTGGGTGTGTTTGAAAGGACACCTAATAAATCCAACAAATTTGAAACCCAATGCAAACTTTAACATCGACCATATGAATGTTCGCAAAAGTCGGTAGGCACTCCCTAGTCGAAGTCGGGAGTACTGGGAAGTACTCAGCATAGGCGGAGAGTATTCGGGGAGTACTTACTTGGGCCTCGGCAACCTACCTTGTAGCGATTACTCGGGGAGTACTCGCCCTCTGAGACCTTATTTTACAACCATGACCATATGTGAAAACTCTATCCAAATCGGATTATCGATATTATATAAAAATAAAAGTTGTCATGTGGATTTCTACATGTTGAAAGTATACCAAGAAATCCAACTAAGTAAAAGTGTGTGAGTGAAACTGTAACACCCCGAATTAAAACAAAATCGAATCTGGCTTTATAACACCTTAAATTTAGTAAAAAGTAGTTTGAAAAACATATATATTTCCTACTTGTAAGGCCATATTTTCGAATAATCTCACTTGTTAGATTTACTCATAAACATAGTCATCAATACTGAATTATAATTTAAAAACGTTCAAACACAGCGAAAACATTCAACATTAAAATACATAACATAACAGCGGAAGTCTTAACCATTAAACATAAACATTGTCTTAACATAAATAAAGGGGGATGGCAGTCATACGTCGGGTAACCATCAATCCTTTGCACGACCCTTCCTTCTTTTACCTGAAATGTATACTAAAAGTCAGCTAACGTTGGTGAGTTCTAGTTTAAGACAATTTGATAAAAACATCTTTCCGTTATAAGTATATATATAAATACACATTATCATAGTCTCAATAACGTTCATATGTGAATACATAAATACGTATTCTCCTTTATTTTCCTTTAATATTCATTGGTCATACACATAAGGGTGATCAACCCAACATTCATTTGCGTACATCACAAAGACAGACACCCGTCCTACCGTCGTAGTCCGTCCTCCACAACATCCGACAAACCTTTGGCCATCTGTTGTGCTATACCGTCCGGAAAACCTTCGGCGGTCCGTCTTACCGTATTACCGTCATAGGTCGCCATTCGCCCGTTTACCCAAAGGTATCCGTTTCCCACATGAACTATTATTTATGCAACCGTTCTACTTATAAAAAAGGATTTGCTTCAACCGTCCATTAATGCCCCCATACGTCCTGGCTGATGAAGGAACGTATTTGTCCCGGTTGTAAAATAGTCACGTGGTCGTCCGTCTACCGAAGTAGCCGTTGTCATCGAAGCATCCATAACGTTTACATACATTCATAACATGCAATATATATAATATAAAACAAGATTTCATTCATTTACGTTACGTCATTCTTTCATTCATTCTTTGTTCTTTGTAAACATACGTTTCATTCCTTGTTCATAATTCATTTACATATATATATATATATATATATATATATATATATATATATCACGTATGATCACATTGGCATTCATAGCATTTATTCATTTAGTGTATACACTTCAGCCCCAAAATATTTAAAATGATTTGCACATATCATAGAAGATAGAAGGGGGCACATAAAACTCACCTGACGGGTGATTGCTAAATACACCTAGCCAGTTTAGGAGCGTCAGTTAGGGTCACACACAATTTGTATAATCAAGTCATACGAGATAAGCTAATGAATCTAACCGACACTTAACATTTATGTTCTTAGAGTTAGGTGAACTAGACACATGAATGTCAAATCATTTGCCCGAAAACTCTAAACGAAATCTATTCCGGTCAAAATCTATTTCTACCGGAAACTAATCTCTTGGAAAGGTTCTTTATTCTTATTTTCTTTTGCTCGAAAACTCCTTGACCAAAATCCCTTTTCGTCCGAAATGTTTCGTCCGAAATCTTTGGGATTTCGAATCACTTTTTCGACCGAAATGTCCTGATCGAAATCTATGATGTCCAACACTTTTCGACCGAAATGTTCTGATCGAAATCAATGATGTCCAACACTTTTCGACCGAAATGTTCTGATCGAAATCTGTCCAAGACACTTTTCTACCGAAATATTTTGATCGAAATTTATGATGTTCAACACTTCGGTCGAAAAATAGTTTTGGCCCATTCGTCTGACTTTTCGGGCGACGCATCAGATTTTCATCATCTTCATCGTTTTTGATTCAAGCTTAGATCTTTTTACGTTCAGAACTTGTATCTAGCTTCCATGAAGCTAGATACATACTTTTTATGCGATTCCATACGTAAAAATACCATCTTTTGATTCAAAACCCATTGGAACCCTAAAACCCATTTCTTAACTAAAAACTCATATTCGAGCACGAATGTTATCTGTTTTCGTTTCCTGTTTGTTGTTCATCATTCCTGAGATGTGGAGTAGTGATTCTCGAGACTTTGAGCTTGATTCCTTATCTTTCTCTCTCTAGACCCGAGCTCTCCTTTCTCTCTCTAAGTTTGCACAAATGGTGGAGTTGAAGGAAAGTGAGGGCTGCCATGGTCCTTATATACATGGGCTTCCCTCGGCTCGTTGGAGCCGAGCCCAAGCCCATCCATTTTCCTTTCATTCATTTCGATTTTAGTTTTCGAGGATTCAATCCCGCTCGCGTTATTATTTATTTATTTACTGTTTTTGGGATGTTACAAGTCTACCCTCCTTAAAGAGGTTTCGTCCTCAAAACCAATTATACGTTAAATAGCTGAGGGTATAGTCCCCTCATTTCGTCTTCTTTCTCCCATGTAGCTTTTGACCCTTTTCTATGCTTCCATTATACCTTGACTAAAGGAATCGACTTATTGCGTAGTCGTTTCTCAACTCGGTCAAGAATGGCTATTGGTTCCTCTACATAATTTAGGTTGTTATCTACCTCAATCTCGTCATAGGGTATGTGAGACGTATCATCAGCAAGGCACTTGCGTAAGTGCGACACGTGGAATGTAGGGTGAATTCAACTAAGCGCATCGGGTAGGTCAAGTCTATAGCAACGTGACCAACTCTTGCTAAAATTTTGAAGGGTCCGACAAATCTTGGACTTAGCTTGCCACGTTTTCTGAATCAGATGATCTCTTTCCATGGCGATACTTTTAACAGTACCATGTCCCCTACATGGAATTCGAGATCTCTTCTTCTCTTATCCGTGTATAATTTCTGTCTGTCTTTAGCGGCTTTCATTTGAGCTTTTATCTGATCGAACTTCTCTGGAGTAGCTTTGACCACTTCGAGGCTTGCAAAATCTTTTTGTCCAATTCCCCCCAACAGACCGAGGTCCTGCACCTCCTTCCATACATCATCTCAAATGGCGGCATGCCAATAGTTGAGTGATAGCTGTTGTTATATGAAAATTCTGCCAACGGTAGGTGGCTATCCCAACTCCCACTTAAGTCAATGATACAGGCCCGGAGCATGTTCTCCAAAGTCTAAATGGTCCTTTCAGATTGACCATCAGTTTGAGGGTGGTAAGCTGTACTGATGTTCAATCTAGTGCCCATTGCTTCATTGAATTTCTTCCAAAATCTTGATGTGAATCTAGTATACCTGTCGGACACGATCGGCAGCAGCATACCATGTCTAGTCACAATCTCCTTGATAAATATTTCTGCTAGCTTTTCAGACGAAGAAGCCTCACGTATTGGTAAGAAGTGAGCGGTTTTCGTCAAGCGGTCGACAATCACCCAGATGGTATCATTGCCTTTAGCTGTTCGCGGTAGCTTGGTAATAAATTCCATCGTGATCTCCTCCCACTTCCATTACGGTATTGGTAAAGGTTTCATTTTACTGCACGGTTTCTGGTGCTCGTCCTTAACTAGTGAACATGTGAAACACTTGCTCACGTATTCAGTCACATCATTCTTCATGCCAGGCCACCAATACTCTTTCTTCAAGTCTTGATACATTTTGTTCGTTCCAGGGTGGATAGAATAGCGAGACTTATGGGCCTCGTCGAGGATTTTAGCTCTAAGTTCACCGATCTTGGGTATCCAAATCCGGCCAAACCGAGTTCATACTATGTATGCATTAGCATCCAGATTCCCTTGTTGTCCTACTATTCTTTCTTGTTTCACATTTCTTTCCAAAAGTGCTTCATCTTGTGCCTTTGCAACGTCATTCATCAAGTTTGGTGTTATAATCAGTTGGCATTCTTTGATTCGAATAGGTGATGACTTTTCCTTTCTACTTAAGGCGTCAGCCACGACGTTTTCCTTGCCTGGGTGGTACAATATCTCGTAATCATAGTCCTTTAGTAGCTCTAACCATCTTCTTTGCCTAATGTTTAATTCCTTCTGTTCGAAGAAGTACTTCAGGCTTTGTGATCGGAGTAAATTGTGTATTTAACTCCATACAGATAGTGCCTCCAAATTTTTAATGTGAAAACTACTGCCGCCAACTCTAAGTCCTGAGTCGGGTAGTTTACTTCATGAATCTTTAACTGCCGCAAGGCGTAAGCAATTACATTTCCTCTCTGCATCAGTACACAACCCAATCCCTGACCCGAAGCGTCAGAGTAGACTACCTAGTCTTCATTCCCCTCAGGTAGGGTCAAGACTGGAGCTTGAGTTAATCGTGTCTTTAGTTCTTCGAACGCGTTGTTTTGGGTTGGTCCCCATTCATACTTCACTTCCTTACGTGTTAGCTTTGTCAATGGCGAGGCTATTCTCGAGAAATCCTGAATGAACTCCTATAGTAACCTGCCAATCCTAGAAAACTTTGTATTTCTATTGGCGTCTTCGGAATCTTCCATTCCATTACTATTTCGATCTTTGCAGGATCTACCATAATACCATTTGGATTTTTCACGTGACCTAGGAATTGGACTTCTCTAAGCCAGAACGCGCATTTGGAGAATTTGGCATACAATTTCTTCTGCTTTAGGACCTCCAAAACCTCCCTTAGGTGACAGTGGTGATCACCCTCGTTCTTTGAGTAGATGAGGATGTCGTCTATGAAGACTATCACCGACCGATCCAACATTGGTCGACATACTCTATTCATTAAGTCAATGAATGATGCATGTGCGTTGGTTAGACCGAAGGACATCACGAGGAACTCATAATGTCCATACAGTGTGCGAAACACGGTTTTCGGTACATCTTCCTCCCTTACTTTCAACTGATGGTAACTCGATCTAAGATCGATCTTTGAGAACCAAATCGTGCCTTGTAGTTGATCAAAAAGGTCGTCTATTCGAGGTAGTGGGTATTTGTTCTTTACTGTTCTTTTGTTCAATTCACGATAGTCGATGCACATTTGGATGCTACCGTCCTTCTTCTTTACAAATAATACTGGAGCGCCCCATGGTGAGATGCTCGGTCTGATAAATACTTTTTCTGTTAATTCCTCTAGTTGAGACATCAATTCTTTCATTTCTGACGAAGCCAATCGGTAGGGAGCTTTGGCAACGGGCTCAGCTCCTGGCAATAAGTTAATTTTAAATTCTATTTCCCGATCGGGTGGCAAGCCAGGTAGGTCCTCTGGGAACACTTCTGGAAAGTTGCACACCACGGGTACATCTTTAATCTCTTTCATTTTCATTCTTTCGTCAATAGCATATGCCAGATAAGCTTTGCAACCTCTCCTCATGTAACTTTTGGCCTTGATCATCGAGATAACGTTTCGCATCGTACCATTCCAATCCCCGTAAACCGTAATTGGACTGCCGTCAGTAGCTTTGAAGTGTATCATCTTTCGTTTACATATGATTTGAGCTTCGTTGGCAGCTAACCAATCCATGCCCAATACTATATCAAATCCTCCTAAGGTCAGAAGGAATAATCTGGAAGGAAACTTATGGCCCTTTATTTCTATTATGCAATCTTCGGTCACTTGAAATATCGCCGAATTTTTACCAACAGCGGTTTGTACACTAAAGGCCCTTACTATGGTGTTGACAGTGCAATCGAGTTTACGACTATAAGCATTTGATATAAAACTTTTACTAGCACCAGAATCAAATAAAATAGCAGCATGTTCATTATTAACGAGGAACGTACCTAACACCACATCAGGGTTTCCTCTTGCTTCCTCCTCAGTCAGGGTGTAGGCCCGAGTCCTAGCCTTTGGTTGTGTGTGTTCCTTCTCTTTCCCCAAAACAGATTGTCCGGTTTTTCTGCAATCCTTAGCCTCGTGCCCAAACCAACCACAGTTCTGGCACTTAATGCCCTTCTTACAATATTTTGAGTAGTGCCCAGATTTTCCACATTTAAAACACATGGTTGAGCCAGCCAGACATTCACCGCGGTGTTGTTTCCCGCACTTTGAGCAAGTTTCGTATTCATCAGCCCTCGGTTTCTTAGTCTCAGCTGTAACATTTCCTTTTCCAGTTCCCTTAGATGGGTTCTCCCACTTTCTATTATGTGTCTCAGGTGCCGGGTCCTCATTGGCATAATCGTCGAAGACGATTCCAAACAGGTTTACCACTGACTCGAAGGTCGAGGGCAGATTTGCTTTCACATGAACACGGACCCTTTGAGGCATGCCCTTGACATAGTACTTGATCAATCACTCTTCAGTTTCTACCAGATGAGGTACGAGTTGAGCCAGCTCATTAAATCTTGAAATGTACTGGCGATGAGTCTTGTTGCCAGCCTGAAGTTTGGGAACTCGTTCTCCACACGATCAATCTCGTTCTGGGGCAGAACTTTTGGATTATGAGCTTCTTCATGTCTTCCCAGATCATCCTGTTGAGGGTGTTCAACGACTTAGTCCTTTGAATGTTCTTCCACCAACTCAGTGCCTCGTTGGTGAAAGAATGAGCCACATACTTAACAGCCTGGTCAGGTCGACACTCACTTATGTTGATCACATCGTTCATCCTCTCAATCCATTCAAACGTAGCCTTCGAATCATTGCTACCATCAAACTTGGGCGGGTCACCGTCCTTAAAACCCTTGTAGGTACACCCACGGGTGTTCAGTCCCACCTTTACTTCATCCTCATCACTGTCATACACTTTTTCCTCGTAGTTTCCTTCGTCTTCCTCCTTGCTTATCTTCAGTGCCTCGGATAGTAGGTCAGGCAAAACGTTCTTCAGAGTGAGTACAACCTCGCAGGAAATAGCATCCCTAACTTCCGGTTCCAACTGTAGAGACCCTTGATTTCCCTCCCCAGTTGGGGTCACATTAGTTTCGTGCACACTCTCAGTGTGTTCCTCGTGCACACTCTCTTCTTGCTCACATCTTTGACTCGGCGTCCCGTTCTTCCTCTACCAGCCATAGTTTCTAGTTTCCTGATAGGTGTAAAGGGAATACATCAATGTCATTCCTTCAGATCATAGTTTAGAACAGTACGAGCAAGGTAAATTTTTAATTACAATGACCAGTTTATGAATACTAGTTTACATTGCTTTTTGGGTTCAAAACTCTTCAAATCAGTTGTGACATTGACATCTATTTGTTCAAAGTTAAGGTATATATTCCTATCTACAGGAATTAAATTTAGTACTTAGTTACTGTGCTGGCGTTGGCTACCCATACTGACATCCATATGTTGGTCCCATTATAAACTTGAGTCCAGACATTTAAGGGATGTCTGAATCTCTCAAACTATTGCTCTGATACCAACTTGTAAGGCCCTATTTCCGGGTAACCTCACTTGTTGGATTTACTCATAAACATAGTCATCAATACTGAATTATAATTTAAAAACGTTCAAACACACCGGAAGCATTCAATAATCAAATACATAACATAACAACGGAATTCTTAACCATTAAACATAAACATTGTCTTAACATAAATAAAGAGGGATGTCAGTCATATGCCGGGTAACCATCACGCCTTCGCACGACCCTTCCTTCTTTTACCTGATATGTATACTAAAAGTCAGCTAACGCTGGTGAGTTCTAGTTTAAGATAATTAGGTAAAAACATCGTTTTGTTATAAGTATATGTCACACCCCCAAATTCAACTAACGGAATTTTATCGTTTAGGGAGTGACAAACCAGGATCTCAGTCATTAGTTACATTGAACGACACTATATGGGACTGAAATGAAAATATCATAAACGATGAAAGTAAATGCGTAAGCGTATGACAAAAGTAAATGTGCAAAACAAACGCGCCCAAAAAGTCCAGTCCAAACATAAACAAAAACAGTCCGAATGTAATAAAATATAATTCAAAAGTAGGACTCCATCCATGTCCTATATGTGCACTTGTGCCTTATCTTAGCGACCTGAGAAAATATGTAAGAAAAGATGTCAAAACGAGGTTGGTGAGTTCACAGGTTTCAATATGTAAATAAACGTTTACCAGATTATTGTTCATTCAATATGTATCTATAGGTAGCTAACCTACGTTTCATGTTTAACTTAAGCGCTCGCAACCGAAGCTGACTGTTTGTTTATTTGCCTCCTGCCATGTCTATCAAATCTGGCGATGAGAGTAGGCTAACATTTCACCCGTTCGACCTCAAATCGAGTTAGCGCGACTAACGCAGATGTGATTTGTCAAACCCAGTAGTACTACTAAACATTACCTCGCTAAGATCCATATTAACGGTCAGATGTGTGTTGAGGACTTTCAGTGATAGCGTATTACACTTAGCTTTAACAATGATAACATATGAATTATAATAATCTCAAAGAGTTGTTACATGCTTTCTCCCCCAAGTTAAAACAGTAAAAAGGGTCCATGAAAACTCACCTGATTTGCGTAGGAAGTATCACACAAGTATGAGATTGAAATCTCAAGCGTTAGCCCGACACGGCTCACGAATGCCCTAAAATTACAACATAATTATTAGGGATAAAATGGGAAATGTGACGACGACACGGAATGAGGAACGTCCTAAAAGAAACGCTCTAATGATCAAGAGTAGACGAACATGTGTACGGGAACACGAATTTCTAAGTTAAATAATTAGAATGATTACGATACGCGACAAAATACAATAATAAATATATTCAATCGTCTTCGTCATTAAATAATGATCTAGAAATGTAATATTATTATATTATTTTTAAACTCGCATAGTTAATACGATAACTATTTATGCGGCAAAAATAATAATATATTATTTTTATTCGAGAATATAATTACGGGTGTAAATAATATAGTTAATTATATTATTTATTTGCTTAAAATGTTACACGCAATTTATAAATGAGATGATAATAATATATAAATATATATTATTTTTAATTGAGATCAAGGGTTGAAAATAATATAATATATTATTTTATAAACGAAGTTTAAATAACGAACATGGGTTACAAGACCAAACCTGAGCCTACGGGTGGATTTTCGAGTTAAAACTTTTTAATATATAAATATAAATATATAGGGATAAGTTTAATATTGAAATAATTATTTAAAATAAAAAAACCCAAAAACAGGGGTGGGGAGACTCGAACCCGGGTCTCCTCCCCATCAGCACACACACTTAACCAGTCATGCCCGCTAGGGTATCGCAACGGAAATCGGTTCCAAATGGTTTTAACATTCAGTCAAGGTGTTCACCTTCCCCCCTATCGAAGCCGAACCTAAACCCAGTCAATTACCCATGAATTCGACCACGATTGGAAACAGGGGCATATGGGTTTTGTTAGTCGAGGGTTTGCGAATCTGTATGTTGTTTTAATTTGAAAATCATTAAGTCTAAGATCATGTAATTACAGATTCAGAAAGTCGAACCCTAGGTTTGAACATAAGATCAATTCGATTGATTTTGATAATGAAAATGTTTGGAATCATAAGGCTTTTAATAAACAAGGGATTGCGAAATTGATGACATAGATTAATTGAATTGAGGTTAAGCCTAAAATCAAAACCCCCAAATCCGTATATGAACAAGCCCTAGATTCCAGATTTTGACAAATTCGATGATAATTGATCAAATAAACATGGGGCTTTCATTATACAGGTGATTACGAGTCTAATGGTGTAGATTAATTGAATTGGAATCGGGTCTAAGATAGAGTTCGATCAAACCAATTTAAGATGAACCCTAGAATCGGGTTCATGATCGAATCGATGATGTAAGCCTTAATAATCATAGGGCTTTCATTCTAAGAATAAAAACGAAACTGAGGGTACAAGAATTTACCAGAATTGAGTTCGAATTGGTGGTTCCCGACTAGAAGGGCAGCCGCGGTGCGACGGGTTGGACTCTGGCGTCTCATGCTGTGTTTTCAGTGGAATTGGTGAGTGAAAAAGCTCTTAGAGAGTTCGTATAAGGTGCGTAGAGGTTCAATTTGCGAGAATGACAGATACAATGAGTGAATTGATCGCGATTTAGGGAGTTTTGGTGGTTACGGTTTTTAATAAACATAAATGGGTTAATTCGCGAATAATAGCTGTGTTATTTCCCTCAATGATGATCGATTAATGTCATAAACATGCAATTCAGTTACGGGATAACTCATACAACGATTTTGAGTTTGAATTTAAATTTGAATGCTTGCGATTTTGACTTCTAAAAGTCAACATGAACTCAATCTAATCAATTTTGACTTTCCAAAGTCAATGGAAATGAGTTTGATTAATTACACCACCGGTCCTTGCAGTTTAAGATTAATTCTTGACAGAAATAGTCCCTAGGGTTTAAGATTAGGTTAACTGGGTTACGGCTTAACAGGATTTTTAACGGAATTGTTAACGGGGTTAGTTTGAAAGGTCGAACTGTCACAGTATATATAAATATATAAGTATATATATAAATACACATTACCATAGTCTCAATAACGTTCATATTTGAATACATAAATACGTATTCACCTTTACTTTCCTTTAACATTCATTGGTCATACACATAAGGGTGATCAGCCCAACATTCATTTGCGTAAGTCACAAAGACAGACGCCTGTCCTACCGTCGTAGTCCGTCCTCCACAACATCCGGCAAACCTTCGGCCATCTGTTATGCTATACCGTCCTGCAAACCTTCGGCCATCCGTCTTACCGTCGTAGGCTGTCGTTCGCCCGTTTACCCGAAGGTATCCGTTTCCCACATGAACTATTATTTATGCAACCGTTCTATTTATAAAAAGTCATTTGCTTCGACCGTCCATTAATGCCCCCATACGTCGTAGCTGATGAAGGAACGTATTTGTCTCGGTTGCAAAATAGTCACGTGGTCGTCCGTCTACCGAAGTAGCTGTTGTCATCGAAGCGTCAATAACGTTTACATACATTCATAACATGCAATATATATAATATAAAGCAAGATTTCATTCATTTACGTTACGTCATTCTTTCATTCATTCTTTGTAAACATACGTTTCATTCCTTGTTCATAATTCATTTACATATATATATATTTATATATCACGTATAATCACATTGGCATTCATAGCATTTATTCATTTAGTGTATACACTTCAACCCCAAAACATTTAAAATAATTTGCACATATCATAGAAAGGGGCACATAGAACTCACCTGACGGGTAATTTCTGAATACACCTAGCAGGTTTAGGAGCGTCAGTTAGGGTCACACACAATCTGTATAATCAAGTCATACGAGATAAGCTAATGAATCTAACTGACACTTAACATTTCTATTCTTAGAGTTAGGTGAACTAGACACATGAGTGTCAAATCATTTGCCTGAAAACTCTGACCGAAATCTGTTCCGGTCGAAATCTATTTCAACCGGAAACTAATCTCTTGGAAAGGTTCTTTATTCTTATTTTCTTTTGCTCGAAAACTCCTTAACCAAAAATCCCTTTTCGACCGAAATGTTTCGTCCGAAATCTTTGGGATTTCGAATCACTTTTTCGACCAAAATGTTCTGATCGAAATCGATGATGTCCAACACTTTTCTACAGAAATGTTCTGATCTAAATCTATGATGTCCAACACTTTTCGACCGAAATGTTCTGATCGAAATCCATGATGTCCAACACTTTTCGACCAAAATGTTCTAATCGAAATCTATGATGTCCAAGACACTTTTCGACCGAAGTGTTCTGATTGAAATCTGTCCAAGACACTTTTCGATCGAAATGTTTTGATCGAAATTTATAATGTTCAACACTTTTCGGTCGAAAAATGGTTTTCGGCCCATTCATCTGACTTTTCGGGCGACGGATCAGATTTTCATCATCTTCGTCATTTTTTATTCAAGCTTCGATCTTTTTACGTTCAGAACTTATATCTAGCTTCCATGAATCTAGATACATACTTTTTATGCGATTTCACACGTAAAAATACCATCTTTTGATTCAAAACCCATTAAAACCTTAAAACCCATTTCTTAACTAAAAACTCAAATTCGAGCACGAATGTTACCTATTTTCCTTTCCTCTTTGTTGCTAATCGTTCCTAAGATGTGGAGTAATGATTCCAGAGCTTTCTCTTTCTAGACCCGAGCTCTCATTTCTCTCTCTAAGTTTGCACAAATGGTGGAGTTGAAGGCTGCCATGGTCCTTATATACATGGGCTAACCTCGGCCCGTTGGAACCGAGCACAAGCCCATCTATTTTCTTTCATTCATTTCGTCTTTAGTTTTCGACGATTCAATCCCGCTCGCGTTATTATTTATTTATTTACTATTTTTGGGATGTTACACTACAAAAGTTTCCGACAAAAGAAATTTCCCACAAGTTAGCGACAAATTTCCGAAAAAACAAAAACAAAAAAGTAACTATACGATTTCCTACAATTTTTCGACAACTTTATTAAATAAGTTAACTTATTTATTTACAATAATCGTCGGAATATTGTCAGAAATTACCGACAAAAAGCTTTTGTCGCTATCTCGTCGGAAAATTAATCGGGACTTTGTCAGAAAAAACATTTCCTACGGAGTTTTTTCCAACAAACATTTTTTGTTGGAAACTTGTCGCTAACGACCAATTCCGACGAATTTCCCACAAAACTGCTATCGCAAAATTTTCAGTTTTTTTAGTAGTGAAATTTCGTGTGAAATTTGTCGGAATTGGTCATTAGCGACAAGTTTCAGACAAAAAAGTGTTTGTTGGAAAAAAAAACCCCGTATGAAATGTTTTTTCGGACAAAGTCCCGACTAATTTTCCGACGAATTAGCAACAAAAGTCTTTCGTCGGTAAATTCCGACAATATTCCGACGATTATAGTAAATAAATAAGTTAACTTGTTTAATAAATTTGTCGAAAAATTGTAGGAAATCGTATAGTTACTTTTTTGTTTTTGTTTTGTCGAAAATTTGTCGCTAACTTGTGGGAAATTTTTTTTTTGGTAATTTGTCGGAAACTAATGTAGAAAATATATATGTTTCCTAGTAATGAAATTTAGCAATTTGTATATAAATATAACCTTTCAACTGGTTTATTGATTAGGTATTAGATCATAATGTTATTAATTATTAGTAGGAGGTAGATTATGTAAATATGAGATTTGTATATATCTCTCTTATAATTCGATCTAAATCATGTACAATCGTAATTATATTACAAACAGATAACGGTATTTAACTTTAGGTGTTACTGATATCATAAGTGTCAAAAAATTGATAATCAAACGATTTTACTACTTAAAATCAACACAAATATATAGAAATATAGACGAAGACGGAAAAGGTTTAAAACCCTAAATAGAGAATTGTTCTTCATGTCTTTGAAGCAAGAGGGCAGCGCCTTTTTATATAGCAGCGAACAATGGCTAGAAAGCCAATCACGAACCCAGAAAGGAGAGCATAATATGGATGGATAATGAAGATTAATCAATCTACAGCTGGAGCCTTTGATGACCGAAGAATAAGTGTAATTTTCTTCCTTGATCTGTGCTTTTTCCTTCATTAGACACAAGAAAAGAAATTTGCCCTAGAGAAGCAATGATGAGAGGGAAGCCGGCATCAAACAAATCAGGGATGTGGGCTTCCTAAGGCCAACAAATGATTAGGAAGGGATTATTGAGGAGGAGACTTGGACAGGGCTCAACAGCAACCCAAGAAGCAAATCGGGGCCCATTTGTGGAGGGAAAACCATAGCCCAATATGAAAAAAAGAAAGAAACAATAGAATAAATAATTATTAAATTGAAGAAAACGATTTAACAATAAGACATATATGTATGTCGTTAGTGATTCCAATATCTCTAATTGTTATATTCCAATACATATAACTATTTGTATTTGCATAAGATTTATAAAACATAGCAACTAAAGCAATACACCATTTTGAAACAATTTTAATGTTCACATGAAAAACACAACTATGTGATGTAAAAGATAGTCTTTCAAGAATCGATTTTTGGAAGCAAAAGGACTAAACCACATGAAAGCTCTTGACAACTTAATGAGTACTAACCCTTAACAGAGAAGCTCTTGGAAGTCCAAGACTTCAAGTGGCGTAAGAGAAGATGTGTAGATGCAAGTGATAATAGTTTACACACTTGCAAGAACAAGAAAAAAGCTTCAATTCTTCTTCCAAGAAGCAGATGGTGAACTCTCTCCTTTGATCTTTTCTCCTAAGCTCTCACAACAGTGCGTGTTTATAAGTCTTTGACATGCCAAGTTATAAGGAAATAAGATCCTCCAAGTGTTGAGGATCTTATTTCCCGAGGGGGTCTGATAGGGAAAAAAAAGTTATAAGATTCCGCTGCCCCCCCCCCCAAGTTATTTTTGTTCAAGCTTTGTCACTGAACACTTGATAATACAAAACTAAGTTTATTGTTGTTGATGGGTTGATACAACATTTAATGTTGTTAAACTCCATATTGGCGGATATGGGTTGTTGATCCTATAAGTGTTTGATTTTGAAGTGTGTTTCTACTAGATGGAAACAGTTAATACTCGTAATGGGTTAAATAACAAAGAACATTACCTCTTATGGTAATGTTGGTACTAAAGAGGAACAACCTCATAGTTGTTACTATTGAAGAAGGTTCATACTCACAGGAACAAACCGCTAACTTCCTACTGATGTAAGTTATTATTGATGAAGAACAACTTCATGTTGATGAAGTAGTTAATGTGTACTATACTGGTCAACACCACCTCCAGTCACGTGCTTCTTGATTACTATTATTCAAACTCAAAACACCGAATTAGAACGTTAAAGCATCAGGATCCTGCGTTGGCGCCGGTGATAGTTTGGTGTTTAGTAAGGCATTATTAGCACCGGTGATTCCTTTTGTTTTTGCTAGTGAAGGGGGGATTTTCATGCCTTTTGTTTGGCACTTAACATAAGCTAGGGTCTTGGTTGATGTTGACTTGTTTTTGTTAGAGATGGATTTTGTTTTTGCCTGAATGCCGGAGAAGGGGGTGGTGTGTCGGATACCGGAGATGGGAACTTGAATCATAGATATGGTGGTGAGATGGTGATGGCGGCAGATGGTGGTGAGATGATGACGGAAAAATTTTTTTTAATGGCAATTTGGATCACTGACGGGCCACTGACTCACCCGATCATCTTCACTCTCACATAAGGAAACTCATTATATGTGAGAGAGTCTCATGTCCTAATCTAGTGGTTGTAAATGGTTGTGTTTTGTAATTCGTTTTTTTTATTTGTTCAAGTGGGGCCCACAAATATCCATTACTTAGAATGTTTAGTGTTTTTGTTTTGATTATTATTTTTTGTTTTTATTAAAATGTATTTAATTATTTTACATCCACTTAACTAGAAATGTTAACGTCCATAGATTTTTCATACGAAATTATTTTTTTTAAAACGTTGCACCATAAAATCGAGAAATTTTTTATATTTAATTTGAGTACCATATTGCTATATAAAAAATAACAACTAAAAAAAATATAAAAAAGTGGGTTTTTTTCTATTTTGTACTATATTTTTTGTGCTATATCTTTTTACTAATTTTTTGTGATGGAATTTTTGTACTAAAATTTTTATGCTAGAGTTTTTTTATTAAAATTTTTGTATTGGATTTTTTTTACTAGATTTTTGGTGATGTATTTTTTATACTAGATTTTTTGTGTTGTACTTTGAGAAAACAAGTGGATGAAACTTTGAGTTGTAGGACCTAAATGCCATTTAATCATATTTATGAGGAGTGTCACACGTCATTTTCATAATTCTTCTTAGGCTTTTTTTTTCGAAAGGCAAACTTTATTAAGAAAACGCCCCAAAGGCAGCCAAACAAGGAACAATTACAACATAATTACACAAAGTTAAAATTGCACCAATCTAGCCAAGAGATTGAGAGAGGTTTGAACCGATTACTAAACCAAAGGTACCCCAGAGCCTTGATATCCTCCGCTATTTTCCTAGGATTAGCTTCCGTGTTGGAGAAGTGAGACTCGTTTCGAGATTTCCATAAGCAATCACCAAAATTCCATGAATAATGACCTTATGAGAATCCACCTTTGGAACCTGCTTATAAGTTTAAAAAATGTCACGGACCGAGAAGAAAAACAAAGGATCAATCTTACACCAGATGCTGATATGGTGCCAAACAACCGAGGCAGTGAAGCAAGAGGTGAAGAGATGATTCGCGGTCTCCCGATCTTCACCACAGAAAGGGCACGATAGAGAACTAAGATGAATATTCCTTGCATTAAGGGCTGCTAGGGTGGGAATACGATTCATTTCCGCCCTCCAACTGAAGATATTACATTTATAAGGCACCCAGTTGCACCATTTGAACTTGAACAGAACCAGCGAGCAATTATTCTTAAGAATCAAATGCTTGACCCAAATACACTTGTTTTCACCGATCGGCGCTTGGACTTGGCAGAGAAGTCTTTGACATTGATGTCATTCAGTGAGCTCGATTACTGTTTGCGGGGAACGAGACCAACGCCAATTCCAGGAGATAACTTGATTTTCCAGAGTGTAGCATTCCCGGATCCTGCGCTTTTTCTTTTTTTCTAATCTAAACAGATTGGGAAAGGTAATTCTCAATGGGGTATTAGAAACCCATGGGTCAAGCCAGAAACAAATTTTGTCACCCGAACCTAGTGCACCACTGATGTAGTTCGACAAAAGAATACCATCCAACTTTAAATTTAAAACCAATCCGGATATGTTGTTCCAATCCCCCTCACAAGTTGAAAATATCTTGAAACTTAACATGTAATTTCTCAAAGTTAAGGATCATATCTTTAATTCGGCCAAACCACAAATACCATCCATGTAATTAACTCATACAATTAAAGAACAGTCAAGTTTCAAGTAATCATACAAAAATAAATAAGGTTTTGACCAGGGCAATTTAATTTATCTAATCTAATTAAAAAACTATTATTACGTATATGTTATAAATATATACTATTATGGTTATCAATGCCTAAAATAGATCAGCATTGTTAAACAAGTTTTCCTCTCCTATATATATCATACTATGTTAGAAACTCCGTGTATTACACGAGTTGAATAAATATAATATTATATTTAATAATAAATATTTACATATTACATATTTATGGCATATTATATAGTTTTTTAATACAAATTTTGAAAACGTCATATAGTTATTTTTTTTAATTTATAAAAAAATGAAATAAATGTTCAACTTCTAATAATGTTTTATGAACAAACCTATATTTTTTTAAATAAAAAACATTTTATAAAAATAATTATATAAATCATTATTATTTAATAGGAGAGAGAGACGGAAAACAAAAAATTATAAAAAAAAATAATTAAAGAGAGTTTGAACAATTAATATGAGAGAGAGACGAGAAAACTTGTGTCACCAAAACCTTTATTTATTATAGAGTATAGATATAGATATAGATATAGATTGTATAAAATTGTATTATATACTTGATTAATGAATAATAGATCTCTTTCTTCATATTTCTCTTGTTATAATGTTTTGTTTTTAGACTAGTTTTACAATAATATACTTATTTAAAATACTTAAAACTTTATATTTACTCATCTCATGAAAGACTATACCCTTATATACAATTATAAATGAGAGTGAACACTTCAAGCATGCTAATGGATGATTTTTATATTAATTTAGTAGTTTAGATTCCGTGTCTATATACGGGGTGAAAAATATCAATACATAAATTTTTAAATCTTTATGTATATATTTTACAGAATATATTACATATATTAAGAATAAAAAACAAATTCAAAATATGTAAAAATTAATATATAATTGGGTTTCGAAAATACGAATTACTATTTAATATGATTTGACTTTCATTTACTATTTGACTGAAAATAAAAGTAATTAAATTTTAATTTTTTTATAATAATAGATAGTTTAAAATAAATATGTTTTATTAGTATACAATTAGTATTTTCTTTAAACATATATTATTATTAAAAGTCAGAAGTGCATTAAATAAGATAGATGAGCGGGAAAAAGATTATGAGAATGAATATGAAGGCGACACGTGTCTTGAAAAACCTTTATTTATTATATAGTATAGATTTGTTTCATAAACCTCCTTAACTGAGAACACGTGTTTCACCTATTTACACAATACCATTTTTTTAAGGCAAATTTCAAATTAGAACCACTACTAGCTTCTGGCTAGGAGCAAAGAGAAGTCATACAACAGAAGAAAAAAAAAACAGAAAAAGAAAGAAGAAACATACAACCAGACTAGGTTAAAAGTGCACCACCTATCCCAATCTAAAAGAATTCAACTTAGCCATATGTTTAATCCAAAGGAACCCCATCGTTTTAATCTCTTCGATTATACCAATAATGGATATCGGAAGGCGTTTAAAAATGAATTTGTTCCTCGCTTTCCATAAGACCCAGCAAACCAGAAGAATAATTGAAAGTACCATACGTTGTTTGATGGGATGCAACCCTTTGTATGCTTGGATGTCAAACAAATCCTTCACCGTGAAGGCAAAGATCGGTGGTATCCTACACCAAGAAGAAATATTTTGTCAAATAATTGAGGCCACGTAACACGCTGTGAATACATGGTCCATCAACTCGTCCACCTCCCAGCAAAACACACATGCTACTGATGGAATTGGAATATTCCTACGTATCAATTTCTTATTTCAACCATCTTCTTTCTCCATGGTGCTTCTTTTTGCTTTTTTTTTGTTTTGTTATTTTTAAATCCATTTACTTTTACTTTCATTTTTTTCAGTTTGGCTTTTATCGTCTTTCATACATAATGTTTTTATTTAGTATGCAATACGTGTTTCGCTGTGTAGTACGGGTATATTTTTATAATAATTTTATTTTTCTATAATAGTTTTCGTTCGTTAACCTTGTTTTAAAAAAAATATAATGCGCTGCTCTGGTATAAATTGTTTTTAAGACAGAGTTATTTTCAAAATCAAGTATATTTATTTGTATCGTAAGCTATAGCGAGCGACGTTAATGTTGTGTTGCCGTGAGAAACCCGACCGCTTATGAGCGAACAACATTGTTGCCGGTGTTTTGGTATTATCGTAACCGATATCTGTGTTCATTTTTATGGTTTTCCATGAGCCGAACCGATAACGACTAGAATCATGCCGCGTAATGCGAAGAAAAAATGAGCACGCTCCCACCATGAAACACCAGTACAATTACTAGTTCATATTATATACCATTTTTTTCTTATACTTTAAACTTTTATACCCTCCTCTAAAACTTTAGAGGAATAGTATAAGTATCATAAAGTTAAAAATAAATACTTAATATTATAATTTTTATTAGTTAAGTTATATCCAGTTTTTTAAAAAATATATGAAAGGAATTACCAACGTTTTAAAAAACGTATGAAAGGAATTACCAATGTTTAGGGATGGCAATAGGTAACTCTTTGGTAATATCAATCTCATACCTAATTACAAAATCATGTCTCATACTCATTACATTTTTTACTATATTAATTTTAATAATTGTATTTCCAAAGAACTTTAGAAAGATAAAAAGTAAATTGTCAATGGATTAGTAGATTACCCTATTACTAAAGACTTGAGAAAATAAAATAAAAATGTTTATGACTATGGTTCTAGTATACATGTATGTATGTTTCAGGTAATCAGCTCGGTATCACCTATTACCATACACTTGTTATACCTTCAAAACACATTAAGACTAATTATACACCCTAACATAGGTCTACTACCTCATCCCGAAAATGTCAATTGTGTCGGGTTGACAGTTGGTGGGTTGCGGTTTGACGGGTTGAAGTAGGCAACCCGAACACAACTCATATTCTTATTCGTGTCAAAAATTTCAACTATAACCTAGATACACATAAATTTGGGTCAACCCGAACCTTACTCATTTAACCCGTTTATCTAAATCAAAATCATAAAACCACTAAATCCAAAATATAATTCATTCAAGGTAAACTAAAAAGTAATTGAATAGTTATATTAGGAAAAGAAAGAATCAAAAGTTTTGATCTAAATCTCTTTCTTTATGGTAAACACTAAATATAAAAGTAACTGAACAGTCATTTATAGAATGAGAAAAGAAATATATAATTTTAAAACCTAAACGGGTTAACGGGTCAACCCAACCCGTTCATTAAACCCGAACATGACCCATTTTTTAAGACGGGTTAAAATTACTAGCCCAAAATCTAATTATTTTCGTGTTTTATTTGAATCATGTTCAAGTCGTGTAAGGAACTACGACCCGTGCTTATATATCAGGTTTGAGGTTTGTTAATGGGGTTCAATTGTTTTATCACTTGTTTGCCAATGCGGTTGGTGGCCTATTGGTAGAGGAAAATCCTCTAAAAACACTAAGGTTTGTAAAGATTATAGGTTCAAGTCTCACTCCCAACAGGATTTAAGAAAATTTATCTTTCAAAAAAAAAAACTTATTGATAACCACCTGTGATTGGAAACTGAAAAAGTAAAAGTAAGCAATGAAAAGGTGTGATTGGGTGGGTCTACATCCACCAGCTGACAGGCTTTCCTAACGGTAACCATATCCAGCCGTTGGAATTTTCTTTTGCGTTGTAGGGTCACGGGCAGGGGCCGCTCACCAGAATCCGATGCAACCAGACCACCTCATTATCCAACCAGAATTTTTTTCTTTTTTTTCGTTCTTAATTGATTATAAGGGCGTCTACTTGTGGCGTGAAGAGAGGACGTGATCCATCCGGTCCTAAATTTATGGACGTGGAATACCGTCCCCCATGGTACAATGGGCTGGGCGTGAGTGTATTCACATGCAAAGGGCGATGTTCATATTCCAAGAGTATTAGTCATAACCCTAAATACCTCAAGTACTCTAATGGCTCTAAATAATGAGTTCCTCACTTTTATTTCAAATTTAACTCAAAGTATGAACAAACCCTAAGTAGTCTAAGGCTTTATTTTTCATTTTTTAAATTAAATCTAATTATATATTTAAAAATAATTTTATTGATTAAAAAAAAGAATAAAACAATATCTAAAAAATAATTAAAAATAAAAACAATAATACTTGTTAAATAAATACATAAATATTTTTATCTAATTATAATAATTTACGATCCATAAATATTTTTATTAAATAATGTGAATTTACTGTTGTACAACAGCTAGTTCTTAACCCACCTCCCAGCCGTTCACGAGTACTAATACCCTATTTGCATACCCGTCATGGGTACCCGCAAGGCTTGCGACGATGTACCGTGGTACCCGAGATATCCGAACGTGGTACCCACAAGACAGCCCCAACACCCTAAATATATATACTTCACTAGCTTGGAAACTCGTGTAATACACAAGTTAAATAAATAAAATATTAAAGAGTTAATAATGAAAATTTTAAAATTATAAATGGGAAAAAGATCTTTGGAAGATTAAACGGTTAGTAATAAAGATTTAGAAAATATTAAAAAGATTAATTATAAGCATGGAAAAAAATCTTAAAATCACATAATTGCGACACGTAACGCGACTAGTTATATATTAGGTATAGATTTTAAAACCAAAATGAATATTTCCATACAAATGGGAAGCCGCTAGTGTACAATGTTTTTTATTTAATTTTTTATTTATTTTTAGCCACATTTTTTTAATTATAACTTTTAAACGGTAATGTTTCCTTAAATCCTGAGTATACCTTTGCAACGTACATATTTTTATCTACGTTTTGATATTAATTTTGTTCAAAGTTGGGTCGGGTACTCGGGTTTAATATAATATATTTTTTAATTACTTTCTCTTATTTATAAGTCGTGTCAACTATAATATATTTTTATGCTTTTTTACTTTTAGATTTGTTTGTTATTCGTTAACGTTTATTTTTCACGATTTACGAAGTCTTATATTTTTTGTTGGTTATGGTTAAAGTTAATGCGTTTGTTGATAAATTCTTTATTTCATAATTTTTTTTGCTAGGTCACGCATTTATTTTTTTACTAGCTTAGTACCCCGTGTCTATACACGGGATAAAAATATCAATACATAGATTTCTTAATTTTTTATGTATATATTTTACATGTGTAAAAATGTATTACATATACGAATGATAGAAAAACAAAATAAAAAAGTTTAAAAATTAATATATAATTGATTTTAAAAAATACGTTAATTATTATTAAATGCAATTTTTCTTTCATTATTACTTGATTCAAAATAAAAGTTACATAATTATATTTCAAAGTTTTCTATAATAAGGGATAATTTAAAATAAATGTGTTTTATTATGATAATTAGTATTTTCTTTAAATATATATTATTATTAAAATATAGAAGTGTATTTAATAAGAGGGAGTTGTGAGAATAAAATGATGAGAATGAATACGGTGACGACACATGGCATGTAAATCTTTATTTATTATATAGTATAGATTAAACTAAAGGTCGAGTTTTATCTTTTAGTAAACATTTAATATTGTTATAAATAAACCTTTTATTTCTTATTTTGTAATATACATTTACCTCACCACAACGCGCATGTGACATAGTATATAACTATTTCTTTAGTGTATTAAAATTATTTACATAATAAAAATATTTAAAATAAAAGTTATAGTACATATAGTTGGGATATATATGGGGATTGGCCCCAACATAATCGATGTCAACAAGGTTTAAAATTTATGTTGTGGAAACTAAAGGACACTCTACTACTTTATAGTTAATTTAGCATGTAGTTATCGAGATCATACCAATATTTTTAACAAGAAACAAATGTAACGATAAAAACACACGTTTAGACTCGAAAATCAATGACACTTCAAATTTATCATTGCAAGTGTTCTATGAGGTCTTTAGCTATCTTTTTTTAAGGCAAATTTCTTTATTTCTATGGAAGTGGGACTTGAACTCATAATCTCCTTAATCCTTAGTATTTATAGAGGATTTTTCTCTACCAATGTACCACCAATCCCATTAGCCTTTAAGTATCTAAAAGCAACATAACCACCTCTTTCTTACTAAACTCCAAACTAACACTTCTAATAGCTTATACATGATGTAAGTGATGTTTAACACTTTAAGATTGATTTCCCTTATGTCTATTCTATGAGCTATGAAACCATAGTTAAAACTATCACAATCATGACTTGATCATTAACATAGACTCGTTTCGACATAAACTGATGTAACTGCTCAAACTAGACATTGGTTTTGTTTCATGGTTGTTTTTTTTATTTCTTTTGATCGACTTATAAATTTCAAACGTACCCGTTGACGTACAATTTCGACAAAAGAAAGTCAACTAGGGAAACACTTGTATAAACTTGGACTTTACAGTTTTATACTTCTAGATTTGAGCATTTTTAAAACTTTGTTGTGCAATCTAATTATCTAAGACTTTGTGTAACTAGTCCGTGAGTGCAAGGGGCATGGGTCATGTGGCAGCGTCCGCCAAGGGCGTGAGGGCGCCTTTGTGAGGCTGCTCACGAGCATGGGGCAAAAGAAAAGATTTTTTATTCATCCATCAAGCATAATCCTACACTTCGCCATCTCTTTTTTAAGTAAGTCTTACACTTACACAAACACCATCAAACCCTTTTAGTGAGTGTGACCACACCCCATGCCTATGTGGCACATACTCATAATTATATTTTTGTCACCCTCACCAATGTATAACACATAGTCTAATAATCATCAAGGAATGTCTAACCATAGGCGGTGGTTATAGCACTCTCAAAAGAGACTATGTTCGATACTTTGCTTTTGCACTTTAATTCTTCCCTACCACCCACAATTTCGACGTTTTACTGTTATGATGTTTGTTAAGTTGTTCAATCTATTATGTTGTTCTAACGTCACAACTCAAGTTTGATTGTTTGTTCTGCTTCTAGGGAAATGGTTTTCATATCATCAATGCTACCTAGGTATATTATTTCTTTGTTGAAGTATGTACAGTCTAAAATCGGTTAATAACGATTTTATATAGGTCATAAATTGTGTGTAAAGCCATGAGTTAGGTTTCGTTTAGTTCATTTTAATTTTAAGGAAATTTAACTAATACTTAATCCTAAGTGTCGGTGGAGTTATCCACCGATCAAATCTAACCCTTAAGTTTGTATTTTGACAAAAATAATCCCTCCACTTTCTAAGTATTAACTTTGATCCCCTCAAGTTTTATAATTTTTAAGTTTTACAAATTTTAATTTTACCCCTGTATTATATATAATCTGATTTTTTTCTCAATGTGTTTTTTTTTCTTTGTTGATGCCCCAATGTAAATTTTGTTAAAAACGAAGTTGTATTTGATGTGCTCTAAATTATACATATATTTCACAATATTTGCATCACATTTGTTGGCAATTTCATTGTACATTATGTTAATTTGTCGCTCATTAATTTAAGTTCAAAAGGAGAAACAAGCGAAAAGACGACGAAAATATAAGAAATTAGCCAAGACAGAAGATCAAGCACGGGCCGTGCGCCACCAGGCACGCCCCCGTGCTCACACCCAGCAGAAAGGACAAAGTCTCCAGTAGAAAAGACAAAGTTTCCCAGCCAAGCACGGACCGTGCCCCACCAGGCACGCCCCCATGGTCAACCGTCATACCAGAAGTATTGTTGTCGGCTAGTCAGACGAAGCACGGGGCCATGCCCCACCAGGCACGCCCCCGTGTCCAATACATGCAGAGTACGTACGCAACCAAGACAAAAGAAGCCCGTCAGATGTCTCAGCACGGGGCCGTGCCTCACCTCTCTGACCCTATAAATAGAGCCATTTGGCTCTTGAGTTGGGTTAGCTTTTGGGGAGAGAAGAATTCCATTATCTCAAATCCGTAGTAGCAAATGTTGGACACCATTTGGAGGCCCAAGAAGAACCATTCCACCTTCATAATCTCACTTGGAGGATATCATTTTCATACTTGAAGCTTTGGTTACATCTAAACTCACTATGTCTTGCATGTATCTCATTTGTGTTATGTTTGTGTGTATGCTCATCATGAGCTAAACATCTTTTCAACCATCTTAGTGTGATGAAACTCAATTAATTATGTTGAACTCATGAGTATGGCTAAATTATTATGTTAATGTAATTATGATTTTGTGTTAACCTTTTGGTGATCTTGCATGTATAAATGTTTATGGAGCAAATTAAGATTTATAAATGAGAAATCATATCGAGTTGAAAAACATATGAGACTAACATTTATTTATAACCTTAACATCTTTTGTTACAATGTTATAGCTAAGAATTAGGAATAATCTTTGAAATCTTATTTGTGAAGGAAACATGAAGACATACATCCCTTTGGTCAAGATTTGGAAAAACGAAAAACAATGTTGTGTTATTTCTATTATAAAAGTTATACTAATAGAAAGTGACGATGACTCGCTCTTAAAATTTATTTAACTTTGTTTTAGAATATCATAAGTCAAAAAGTTGCACTCTTTTATCTGACTAAGCTAATCTTAAGTGGATGACATGTAAATTACTCATGGAATTCCGTCTTAACGGTTAGGGATTATAATATTTAATTGGATTTTGGTTCTACTACTTCAAATAACATTCACATAATGGTAAACTTTAGCCATATGAAAAGAGGTCAACATACATTAATGAGTGGATTCTAAACTAAGATGGTTGTCTTTTAAAATTATTACTTTTGCTCAAATTACATCTTTTTAAGAAAATACAAAATAATTCTCATTTTACCAAGAGAAACAATCTAATCACTTGTTCACTAGTCACTTGATCTAATTAAAAATCTGGGTTGAGACGTTAACTGTGTCCATGGATTGACATCCGGTTCTTATCAAAACTGTATTACCACTCGATAGGTGCACTTGCCTTTGTATGTGTATTGTAGTCTAGGTGAAAACCATCTTATAAAACCGACATTTGTGTGAAAATTATTTATCAAAAAATATATATAGTTCACGCACATCAAGTTTTTGGCGCCATTTCCAGGGACACAGTTTCAACAATTAACCCAAATTTTTAATCCGTAAATACTAGTAAATATTTTTCAATTCTTAGTTAGTCTGTTCTTTTTTCTACAACAATTTCACAATTAATTGTTAGGTAATGAATGTCCACCACAGCTGATCCCAATATCGTCACACCCTTTTCGGAACTCGAAAGACATTTCCTTCATCGATTACGGGAACGAACACGAACTATAGCTGAGGCGATAGCAGGAGAAACTTGGGAGGACGCTCAATCAGACGAAAACATGGCAGACGTAGAAGAGAGGAATATGACGTATTACGCCAAACCGTCCCTTGACGGTTACGAGTCCAGCGTTACCCAACCAGCGGTTGTAGCCAACAACTTCGAAATAAAATCTAGTATCATTCATTTAGTAGAAATCTTTGCTCAATTTAACGGTCTACCTGATGAAGATCCTAATGCTCACATCGCTCGTTTCTTACGAATCTGCGCTACTTTCAAAATTCATAACTGGTCCGATGATGTCGTTAGACTTAGGCTCTTTCCGTTTTCACTCTGTGGCTGCGCCATGGAATGGTTAAATGCATTGCCTCCTGTAACCATCACAACTTGGGCTGAAATGGTCGAACAATTCTTGCTAAAATACTTTCCACCCGACAAAACTGCCAAGTTAAGATCAAGTATCACAGGCTTCCGTCAAGACAACGATGAATCACTGCATGCAGCATGGGAAAGATATAAGACCCTTCTAAGAAGATGTCCACATCATGGTCTAGATCTTTGGTTGCATTGTCAAACATTTTACGATGCAATCAGTGGAGCACACAAGCAAGTTGTCGACCAATGCGTTGCAGGAGACTTTGAAGGAGCAACCCCAACAAAGGCATTCCAAGCATTGGAAAAGGCCGCCACGAAAAGTTTTGCATATAATCCTCTAAGATCCGGACCCACCTAAAAGGGTATGCATCACGTTAGTACCGACACCATTGTCGCAGTACAATTAGAAGCACTTACAAAAAAATATTCGAACAAATGCAAACCGAGTTCAAAAAGGTACAAGTTCGATGCGATACATGTGGAAAGCAGCATAAAACCAGCGAGTGTCAACAAGCAATGGTGGTAGAAGAAGTCGATTATGTGGAAGGACAAAAACTTCCTACGGAAATAATTATAACTCTAACTGGAGAAACAACTCCAACTTCAGAGAAGGAGGAAACAATCAGCAACCTCCAGGGTTCAATCGAAGACCACCTTTCCAGCAACAAAATGCACCTTTTCCACCCAAACAACCATATCAAGGACAAAAAGAAATTGGGAGACTAACGTCGAGAATCTTTTGCAGCAACTTCTAGCCAGCACGCAAACTCTTAACAAATTGATTGAAGATCTTTTCCAAACGCATGAACTTGAGATGAGAAGTTAAAAGGCATCCATGCAAGCTATTGAGAAGCAAGTAGGACATATGTCGCCCAGCAAGGAAGTCTTCCTAGCAACACAGTACCCAATCCTAATGCACAAGTAAACACGGTTACACTTTGGAGTGGCAAGACCACCAAGGAAGGAGTCACCTCCACCTCTTAGCAAATCACAACGGAGGAATGCCCAAATGATACTCAAGAGGACACTCCTCCTACTACTGAAAAGCCAACCAAGGCACCTGTTCGAACATATGTCCCGCCTCTTCCGTATCCGGGACGTATGAAAAAGGTGAAACTAGAAAAGGAATACGGGAAATTCCTAGGACTATTCAAGCAACTTCACATAAATCTGCCTTTCATTGAGGCTCTTGCTCAAATGCAAAATTACGCGAAATTCCTTAAAGGCGTATTGACAAACAAAAAGAAGCTTGAGGAGCTATCCCATGTAATACTCAATGAGGAATGCTCAGCTATCCTGCAAAACAAACTTCCCACAAAGATGACTGATCCAGGTAGCTTTACCATTCCGTGTCTAATCGGAGATCTCTCAGTCAACAACGCCTTGGCCGATCTTGGCGCAAGTATCAATCTAATGCCATATGCAGTATTTGAAAAGTTGGAGTTGGGAGAACCCAAACCAACCCGTATGAGCACCCAGTTGGCTGATTGTTCAGTAAAATACCCTCGAGGCATAGTAAAAAACAAGTTGGTGAAAATCGATAAGTTCGTCTTTCCTATTGATTTCGTTATCTTGGATATGGATGAGGACAAGAACGTCCCCCTCATTCTGGGACGACCCTTTTTGGCTACTGCCAAGGCCCTCATTGATGTTTGCACAGGAAAATAGAGATGAAATCACTTTCGATATCGGAAAATCTATGAAGCATCCACAGCATCATGATGATTCTCTGTACTTCATTGACATATGTGACTCTATCATTAGTTGTCATATTCGAGAAACATGAGAAGAGGAAGCATGTGACACTTAGATAATTGAAGAATGTGTAAACGAAGACTATACACAAGAAGAGGTCCTGCAAGTGGAAGGGTCAGAGGAGATTGACACCCACTTGAATCAACTATGCAAGGACATCGACCGAGATTCAGAACCAAGGGCAAAACCATCCTTGGAAGAACCACCAGTTCTGGAGTTAAAAGAACTGTCATCGCATCTGGAGTACGCGTTCTTGGAAGAACAATCCCGATTGCCCGTGATCATCTCTTCTGGGTTAACAATTAAGGAGAAATCTGGACTCCTTAAGGTCCTTAAAGAACACAAAAAAGCTATAGCCTGGAAGATCATGGATATAAAAGGGATCAATCCATCATTTTGCACTCATAATATTTTGATGGAAAGCGAATACAGGCCAGTTGTTCAACATCAAAGGAGATTGAACCTAAGCATGCAAGAAGTGGTAAAGAAGGAAGTCATAAAATTATTGGATGCGGGGCTCATCTATCCTATTTCTGATTCGCCTTGGGTCAGCCCTGTGCAAGTTGTACCCAAGAAGGGAGGAATGATAGTAATAACAAATGAAAAGAATGAGCTCATTCCCACTCGAACCGTAACTGGATGGAGGGTCTGTATTGACTACCGAAAGTTAAATGATGCCTCTAGAAAAGATCACTTTCCACTTCCATTCATCGATCAAATGTTAGAAAGACTTTTCGGCAGAATGTACTACTGTTTCTTAGATGGTTTTTTTGGGTACTTCCAAATTCCCATAGCCCTGGAAGATCAAGAAAAGACAACATTCACCTGTCCATACGGAACATTTGCCTACCGACGCATGCCTTTCGGCTTATGTAATGCACCAGCAACATTTCAACGGTGTATGGTAGCCATCTTTCACGACATGATCGAAGATTCAATGGAAGTGTTCATGGATGATTTCTCAATCTTTGGCGACTATTTTGAGCATTGTCTCTGTAATTTGGAGAAAATGTTAACAAGATGCGAAGACGCCAACCTTGTCCTTAATTGGGAGAAATGTCATTTCATGGTGACAGAAGGAATAGTGTTGGGACACAAAATCTTGAAAGCAGGATTAGAAGTTGATCGGTCTAAGATAGATACCATTTCAAAACTTCCACCGCCCACTTTCGTAAAATCCATTAGAAGTTTTCTAGGGCATGCCGGTTTTTACCGTCGGTTCATTAAAGACTTTTCAAAAATTACACATCCTATGACCCAAATCTTAGAAAAAGATGTCACCTTCGTATTCTCGAACGAATGCCTAAATGATTTTGAGCTTCTCAAAGAAAATCTCATCAATGCTCTGATCATGAATGTTCCTGATTGGACCTTACCATTTGAGTTAATGTGCGATGCAAGCGATTTTGCCCTAGGAGCCGTCCTAGGATAGTGAAAAGAAAAGCATTTCCACCCAATTTACTACGCAAGTTAAATGTTGAACGATGCTCAAGAAAACTACACCACCACTGAAAAAGAACTCTTGGCGGTAGTTTTTGCATTTGATAAGTTTCGCTCATATCTTGTTCTCTCGAAAATAATCGTCTACACGGATCATGCAACATTGCGTTATTTGTTCAGCAAACAAGACTCTATGCCAAGGCTGATCCGATGGGTACTCCTGTTACAAGAATTTGATATTGAAATTTGTGACAAAAGAGGAGCTGAGAACGTCGTAGATGATCATCTCTCACGTCTTGAATGTCCAACCTCAGCCGAAAACATGAAATTGGATATCAATGATAACTTCCCACATGAGTTTTTAATGAGCATACACACAATTTTCGAAGAACATCCACGGTTCGCGGATTTCTCAAACTATCTCGCGTGCGAAGTTATTGTGAAGGAATTAACGCACCAACAAAAGAGAAAATTCCTCGCGGATGTCAAACACTATTTCTGGGAGGATCCATATTTGTTCAGGGTCGGAGCAGACCAACTCGTCCGACGATGCATGTTCGGAGATGAAAAGCAGCAAATCCTCAAACACTGCCATGAAGGCCCTACTGGAGGACATCATGGGGTCACTCTAACTGCTAAGAAAGTGTTTGATTTAGGATTTTTCTGGCCCACAATCTTTAAAGAATCATACGCCATGGTAAGATCATGTGATTCCTGCCAAAGAGCCAGAAATATCTCGTCAAGGAATGAGATGCCTCAAATACCTATTCAGGTCTGTGAAATTTTTGACGTATGGGGAATCAATTTTATAAGGCTATTTCCTGTCTCCATTGGAAACCGCTAAATACTTGTAGCAGTTGATTACGTCTCAAAATGGGCTGAAGCTCAAGCACTCCCCACTAATGATGCTAGGACATTAGTCAAATTCTTGAAAAGACTATTCGCGCGATTCGGCGCACCAAAGGCACTCATCACTGACAAGGGAACACATTTCTGTAACACTCAATTGGAAAAAGCCTTGTCTCGCTACGGTGTGCGTCATCGGTTTGCTACACCTTATCACCCACAAACTAGCGGACAAGTAGAGGTGACAAGTCAAGGCATCAAAAGGATTCTTGAAAAAACAGTCGGACACAACAAAAAGGATTGGTCCGCGAAACTCGATGATGCACTATGGGCATTCCGCACAGCCTATATGACACCCATTGGGACCACCCCATTCAAACTAGTCTACGGGAAAGCTTTTCATCTTCCGGTCGAGTTAGAACACAAAGCATACTGGGCATTGAAAACTGCTAATCTAGATCTGGTACAAGCCGGAAAATTCAGATTTCCACAAATTCACGAGCTCGAGGAATTACGTTGTCAGGCGTATGAAAATTCTAAAGTATACAAAGACAAGACAAAAAGGTTGCATGATTCCCGTCTGAAAGAAAATAAACAATTCAAAGCCGGAGATCGTGTCTTGCTTTACAATTCCCGCCTTCGTTTATTCCAAAGAAAACTGAAATCCCGTTGGACCGGACCTTACACCATAAAGGAATTTTTTTCGCATGGAGCAGTTGAAATTGAACATGCCGATGGGAGAAGTTTCAAAGTAAATGGTCATCGTTTGAAGGTGTATATTCAAGAACAATTAGAAACACTTTCGAAGGTCATCTACCTCGAACCCGAGGACACTTAATCCAAATGGGAGGGGTCTTGCCAAAGACCCGACATTAAACATTGGCATCTTGTAAATATTTTAATTCTAAATTTTTGAAGTTTTTTGAGTATGATGAGCGAGGCACGCCCCGTGCCTGGCTAGGTACGCCCCCTTGTCTGACATGAAATCTTCGCCATGATCTCCACTGAGTCCGTACTAGTTGCAGGTCTGAACATTACGTAATCCCTGTGAAGCACGACCCGTGCTTGGCCTTCTGGCTCCCCTATAAATACCATACTCGTTCATGTTCATCTTCACACCAACAAAGAGGAGAAATGAAGATGGATTCCAGGGAGAGCACTTCGGAATAGGTTCCAACGAAGAAGCCAAGGACGGAGAGTAGTGAAGCAACAACCGTGGAAGTCGTCCTCAAGCTCAAGGAGCTAATCAAGGAGCTAACCGAGATGAACATGCTTGCGGAAAGGCGTTTGCTTCAACTTTGCAAGCATGCAGCTGAGATTAAGGAGGAGCTTATCACGCTCAACTTGAAATTCGCTGACCTTTGCAACCGCACTTCCCAATACCCGATGCCCATGCTCCCACATGAGATGTTCGGTGGCTTCATGTAAAATGTTCTAGCGTAGGGAAGTAGTTTGTAGAGTCTCGTTTTGCCTCATGAGGCTCCCGGCTTGTATTTCAATTTCCTGTTTAATGAAATGATCGTGTGTTAGGATTTCCGTTTATCTTAATCTTGAATGACTAACTAACCTTGTTGTGTTGGATTTGAGACTTTGGTGACCAAGCTTAAATATTAAAAAAAAATTAAAATATGCACAGTGCAGCGGGGCACGGCCCGTGCCTAGGGAGGCACGCCCCCGTGCTTGATAGTTGCAGCATCTTTTTCTCTTTCTAAAAAACCCCAACTTCTTAACTTCACTCACCCATAATAATTCAACCGATTGCTCTCAGTTCTTGGCCACCAAACACTCCATTTTCATCAATTTCTTCAACAAATCTCTCAATCCCTTCATCAAGGTATGTTTAGATCATCCTCTTGTAAGTAATTAGGGTCTTTATTTCAATTTTGGGCATGATTCTTGTTCCTAACCGGATTTTGCCCCTTTTGAGTCAAAGGTTCTAAATTTCTAGGGTTTTCCCTTCAAATCTTCAACTAATCTTGCAATCTTCAAGTTTAATTTGAATTTCCACCCGGATTGACCCATTTGTTTATAAATTAGTTCTTTAGGTTTAATTCTTGTTGACCATTGTTTAAAATCTGTTACACCTGTGAAAACAGAAATTCATGGTTTCATAAAACCGGGCTAGTGCATAAGTTCGAATCTCAGATTCTGCACTCTCATTGAAGCACGCCTCGTGTCCCACCTAAGCACGGCCTGTGCTTTGACTACATTACGGGTTTGTTATTGTCTGGCACTGCACCATCAGGTCTGATGACCAAGCACGGCCCGTGCCTACCTAGGCACGGACCGTGTTCAACCTTCTGTCCAAAATAGGATGTTCGTCTAATTGATGCGTTTTGATTCAACTCACTTGTGTATTAACTTCTCAGGAATTATCGTTCATCCATACTTGGTTTTTTATGGTGACAACGAGGGATGGTGCCGTACACGTTTTCGCAAGCTTAGGTGGCGCAAGGAGTAACCGCATCTCATGGTTTGCTATGATACCTTAGACGCCGTGAAACAGCGGACACGCTTCAATAACATAGTCACTCCTCCTTGGCGCCGCGTGTTCGGAAAGAACCAAGTATCAATTTACGAGTTACCTTGGAGTTCTTGTCATCATTCAATTTCCAATCAACAAACCTAGACTTTTGGGATGAAAGCGTTGTATCATTCCGTCTCATTCCATCTTGGAGGCGTATGGCACACCACGTCAATCACTCACTTTGGGGTTGCACTTGGAGTTTATACCGAGAATGAAATCCTTGAACCCGACTTTTATGAGTCGGCACACAGTTTTCCTAATGAGGAGGATAGAAACAACCCCGAATAGGGGCATGCTAGAACATCATTTTGGAATGAAGTGGGCACCGGAGAATACAATGCTAACTGTACAAAAAGCAGCAAGCTAAAAGGCCCGCTCCTTCGTTACATTCACCGCCTGCTTAGCCACTCTGTAACACAACGTGGTCAGAGTGGGGGTTTAGTCAACCTCAGGGATCTTTGGATACTATACTGTTTAGTCAGGAAGCAGCCGTGCAGCATCTCATTCCTATTCTGTCGTCTTTTTGCCTCAAATGCAACAGCCGGGGAAACCACCCCATTATTTGGAGGAAGTAGGATCGCAAAGCTCTACGAGTACCACCAGGAGCCTATGCGTGGTACTTTCGGGCCATCGCCCGGTTTTCTAGATTTAGGCATCTGTGCCAGCATGGGGATGGTCACCCACCTACATGATGGCCAACCACGGTTTCTGTAGGTCCCTTCGTGTGTGTCGGATCGTCACATGCAAGTGGTCTACTAGTCAAACCGGGTTGCGGAATACCCGTGACTAGGTGGAGAGTCTTAATAAACAAAGTAAACCAAACACGAGAGTCACAATAAACGTTCTTTGTATTATAAACACTCGACGGTTACAGAGAGAATACAAGCTGCGTACTTAGCAAAACTGAGTTCGTCTGAACAAATGGTTCTGCGTACTTAGCTTCTGTGAACCTATCCTATTTATACTGACCTGATGCCTGCGCACTTGCTAAGTGCGCAGGACCAATTACTCCTGCGTACTTAACAAGTACGCATAGGTATTCTTGCGTACTTACTAAGTACGCATGAGCATTCTCCTGCGCACATACAAGTGCGCAAAACACTTGGAAGAAATCAATAAAACATTAAGTAAAAGTAAATACAACTCGATAAACTTTTACATAATGACGCTTACATACAAAGACAAAATACAGACATTAGACATACAAACCTAGACTCTATCCAGAGTGTTGTCACAGGAAAGTGCATCAACAAACTCCCCCTTGACAACAGCTCGGGATCTTCATCGTCTTCAGTCTTCAATCTTCAGTCTTCACTGCACTGCTTCCTTAGCTTCCATCTTCTTTTTGTAATCAAGACAGAACTTGATTAACTTGTCGTATTTGGCCGAGAGAAGCTTTGTCCATTCGTCAGTGTGGATGCAGAATTTGTCTGCTAGTACCTCCAGATCGTTCACAGAGAAATTGATGAAGCAGACTTCATCAAAAACCCTGATCACTTCCTTTGGCACTGTGTTTCCACTATCTGACTTACCTTTACCCATGATCACAGCCTCGCCCGTTTTTGGATCAACGTACCAGTACCACATGTCACCAAGGATATCCTGAGGTAACTTGCTCAGGGGAATCTTGGTTTCACATCGCACTGGCTTGTATACCAATCTCTTTAACGGCTTCTTAGTCACAGGATGCACAGCGTGCTTATCCTTGACTCTTCTGGGCACCTGAGGCTTGAGATACTCAAACTTTCCCGATCTTGCTTCACGCTGTAGTATACTCCACAAACCCATTGCTACTGCATGATTCGAATGATTCAGCAGGTCGCGGTTTGCAAGGTTAACTAGGTCGTACCTGGGCAAAGAGTTGAACGCCTCACTGGTTGGTTTCAAGTATTGAACCCCTCCAGATCTTTTGATGGCGAACAACTGCTTGTCCTCCTCAAACCTGACAGCTAAGATCATACCAGTCACTCCATACTTGTCATTGATAGACGTCTTTTGCCACACTGGAGCTGGACCTTTTGTAGATGCAGAAGGCATGTCTTTCTCTTTTTGTGCCTCGGGGTCCACAAGTATAGGGTCGACCGGGGGGGCATCAGTTGTAGCTTCAACATTACTTGCTGTATCAACTGAGCCTGTGTCTGTTTCGAGCAGAGATTCGAGCGATGGTATTTCAAAGATCTCACCATCCTCTAACTCATACTCTAGATCCCCGTCGCCCTTGGGAATCTCGATTATCACATCATCATCATCATCGTTCCAATCATCACCAGAGTCGATCTCTCCTTCTTCCAGATTAAGGAGAGCATCGATCTGTGCTTCTTTAGAATAGTCAGGCTCGAGACATAGAATCTTGCCAGCCACTGACTTCCCTTTATCACCGCCACCACCACCTCCTGAGGTATCACCACCCTCTTGCGTAGTAGACTCCCCCTCAGCCATTGACGTAGTAGAGATGGGCACAATTGCCGAAGCTTGGTGCTCACCTCCACTAGGACCGACTTCAGGATCCTTGTCTTTGTCATCATCCTTAGTCAAATCGACTGGATGACAAACCTCTGCACCGGTGGATTTTTCTTTTTCCTTCTCCCCCTGAGCACCTAGCTTCTCGGTCAGTTCTGCAATCAATTTGACCATAGTAGCGTGCTCCTGCCTTTGAGCATCCATCCTTAGCTCAATTGAAGTTCTGTGGGCCAGAATCATTTCATTCGTCTTCATTAATAGTTCATTCTGCGCCATCACATTCTTCAGCCGTTCATCAGTCCCCGTTCTCTGGCTACGCAGAATCCTAACTTCATCTGCCAGAGAGTTTATATGTGCTTGTTGAGCATCAGACTCCTCCTTTGACGTTTGAATAGTCTTCAACAAGCCAGCAACTTGGGTTTCTAGCACATCGATCCTAGCTTCATTTGGATCCGGATGCCTAGATGATGAGGCTTCGGCGTTGTGGATGGGGGAAGAGAAGATTGTGTCAAAGTCGAACCCCTGTGAGAAATCACCGTAGTTGAAGGGTTGACCTGACGGCTCTTTGGTGGGTGTTGGGGTTGGGGATGGTATGATGTGAGTGGGTGTTATTGTTGGGGTGACTGTGACTGACTCCGTGAGAAGTGGAGCAGTCACCATCACCTGGACGGTTGGAATAGGGAGGGTCACCGTCACAGGAATCACCTCTGTGACCGCCTTGACCGCCACATCTGCTTGTACCAGTGGCCTTCTCCTCCTACTAAACAGTTGCCGTGCTGGTTGGGTAGATCCTGGAATGGCAACTTCAACTTGTACTGGTTGCACAGTTGGAATCTCTTCAACCCTGGGGATGGCAACCTCTTGCCTATCGCCCCTTTTCTTGTTGGTGCTCTCTTGTCTCTGTCTTTGTAGAGCAGCGTCAGAGTCGGAATCCGGCTCATATTCGCTGCTGGAGCTTTGTCTCTTTCTTTTTGAAGACGACGCAGGCTGGGTTACCTGTGTCAGTATCCTCGGATGTGCCTGTGATGGTGCATCATCGGAATCTGAAGAATCTGATTCTGTAGCCTCCGAATCGGATTCCTCAGCACCACCAACACCACCTTCATCATCACCCTCATCATTACCTTCATCATTACCTTCATCATCCTCATTCTCTTCATCTTGTTCTTCATCAGAGTGATCACTCATCTCTGGTCCCGAGTTGGGACTATACCAGTTCCAGTCCTCCGGAGCGACGTATGCTTCATTAATCAGGTGGCCGAAGAGTTCAGTATGCTCAGGGGTAGGTTCTACACCGCCTGGCTTTAAAAACTGTGCAAAGACTCTCTTGGCCACACTCTTCACTTGCAGTCTCTCCCCGATCACACGCAGGTTTGGCAACGCATCATCGATCAAAATTTGCACAAACCTCGGGTATAAAAGGAACCTAAACCTCTCCGCCGTATTTATCTGGTCATTGATTGCTTTGAAAATAAAGCGGGAGAAGTTGTAGCCCCGATTGAGAGACATGCCCACCATGGCTGCGGCAAGGTCATGACCCATGGCATCCTTCCCTGCTTTCCTTGATGAGATGCACATGATCAAGATGTGGGCAAAGTAACGCCATTGATCTAGAACCCACATTTTCTTGTATGAAGCATAGTCCCTTTCCCCGACATATCCCATTCTCTGCCTCCAACACCCATCCACGTAGTAATCTGGATAGGATGTCGGTTCGGTGGGAAGGTCTCCAAACTGCAGTACTCTCCTTATTGTATCCTCAGAGATGGCAACCGTCAACGGTAGCCCTTATGACATTTGGAGATACCGTGCAATCGTGCTCTGCTGTCTCCCAGAATTGCTCTAAGTAAGGTCTTGAGACTGTTGGATTAGCCGAGATTGCATAACTTATTTTAGATCTGTTTAGGAAGTCCACAATCTCTCTATATTGTAAGGCTGCCCCTTTCCATTCTGGTTCAGTGTGCGCCAACAGATTGAATTCGTCAGTGAATGCACGAGCCATTATCTGCAAACACACATAGAAAACATAATTAGATCAATTAATAACAATGGAAGTAGACTCACATGACATAGAATAGTAGTTACACTTTGTAAAAAATTTCAGACTTTGAAAAATTTTCTAAGTGTTGGTCCTGCGCACTTAGCAAGTGCGCAGGATTTTACTCTTGCGTACTTAACAAGTACACAGGAATTACTTCTTGCGTACTTGCTAAGTGCGCAAGAACAACCCTTAGCAAAAATTTCAAAGATTTAAATTCGTTCAAAAAGCGGGTTGATTAGGTAGCCACTAGGTCGGAATCAGGGATTCGAACCTATGGTACCATGATCAACACCATTAACCACTACGACACGATCAAATTCTGACCTAGGTCAGTGATCGACCCACTGACGGTTCGACTTCAACCCGTCGGATCAATCGATGACCAAAGGGAAAATGTATGATCGATTAGGCAATCTAATAGCTTGTTAGTGACATTAGTTACCCAAACAACCCATTTTACCCCAAAAATTCTACGGATTTAACCTAAAAATTCTAAGTCAAAAATCGGTCCAAAATTTCACGAATTTACAGATGAAATCGGTCTAAAATCTCACCAAGGAGATGAAATACGAAGATGATAATGTGGAAGGGATGAAAAACGGGTTTGAACACACTCGATTTTGAGAGAAAATTGCAGGGGGGAAAATTTCGGTTTGAAAGCTTAACCTGAAAATTTTTCTAAGTGTTGAACTTATACCCCACTGATAATGTTCGTGCGTACTTGCTAAGTGCGCACGAATTAACTCTTGCGTACTTAACAAGTACGCAGGAATTAACTCTTGCGTACTTGCTAAGTGCGCAAGTCTTACTTCGTGCGTACTTGACAAGTGCGCAGAAACTTTAAGTGCGCAATTTTCAACTCAGAATTATAAAGATTTTCAAGTCAAATAACGAACAAGATAAAAATATTCAATCGGGAGGATTCAAATACAATTCATGAAGGTTAAACATAAAATATTTTTGGCCTTTTCTGAATTAAACTTAAACAATGCATAAACTTAAAATCTTTTTGTTCTTTTCAAAATAGATATGTACAAGTATTCACACAAGCTATTTTTGATCAAAGAAACGAGCAGAGGATCATATCAGGCTAACTTATAGCAAAAACGATACAATATAAACATCAAAGAATATGGGATCATGTCATGTATTACTCTTTATTCTTACGTAATAAGCAAATAAACAAGTAATTCAAGTTGACAATATTATAAGATTTGAAACTATATGCATCTTTGTATCATGTTCTTGTGTATTAAGTTATTAATTATAAAATATACAACGTGTACCCCACTTAAATGCTATGATATTTTGCACTATCTCAAGGCATCTAAGATTTTTCCAATGATATTCTTAATTTTCAGAATGAAGTTACATCAATTAGCACAGAAAAATCAAGCAGAATCCATGAGGATTATCAAGAATCATAAGATTCAGAATCGAGTGATTCAATTGTCTTGGTTTCATGTGATTTTCTTCTTTGAATATCGGTATGATGATTCGGGATAAGGAACATGGTGTTTGATTATAAGGTAACGGGATCCAACTTTTATCTGGATTTGATTTCAATGAACTAGGAATGATTCAAGGGTGAATACATGCTCAACGGTTGATGTAGAGACATGTCTTGATTCAATCTCTCCTTGCATACTTGTGAGTATGGGCAGTGAGATGAACCGCATTAATTGTGCTAACAACATAACCCGAAACTGATCTCAAAAGAAAATTATTGCCAAAATCTAACATCTTTTATCTGATAATGATCTTTTCTATTCTTTTACACACACACACTTGCAAATATGGGTTCAAATCACAGTTGTAATTTAGATTTAGTTTCCACACTACTAGTGATTCAAAGACGCATACAGCTTACTGACAATTCAAATTACTTGTAAGTAAACAGATTAAAAACATAATAATTTAAACAATTAAGTAAACATGACACAATCATTTCCCATGAGCAGTCTATGATGGTTAGATCATTTCAGATGTACTATCATTTCCTCGTTTCTCAAGTGAACTTTTTGAAATTTTTCTCCATTTATTTTATTTTTTTTTGAACTAACAGAACTATACAAAAAAAAAATTTAAAAGAAAATAAAATTTAACTTCCATGAATTGAATTGATTTAAGAAAATTAATTTTTCACTCAGGATTGAACATTCCTATCAAGTTGACAAGATGCTCAAAACGGGACCGATCAAATGCCTTTGTGAAAAGGTCAGCAAGATTGTCATCCGTGTGAACCTTTACAAGTTCAATTAAATGCTTTTCAGCACAATCACGGATGAAATGATGGCGAATTTCAATATGCTTAGTTTTGGAATGTTTCACCGGGTTATTTGTGATGGACATGGTGGCATTGTTGTCAATGAATAAAGGAGTTCCAGTGAAGTTCAAGCCGTAGTCTCGCAATTGCTGCTGAATCCACAATATCTGAGAACAACCGCTAGCTACAGCAATGTATTCTGCTTCACAAGTTGAGACAGAAACCGTTGACTGCTTCTTGCACTGCCAGGAGACCAGTCTGTCTCCCAAGAATTGACATCCGCCAGAAGTTGACTTTCTGTCAAGGTTACAACCGCCATAATCTGAATCAGTGTAGGCTTTGAAGTCGAATGACTGCTGCTTAGAGTACCAAAGACCCAATCGGGGTTTCCCTTTCAGGTATCTGAAAATCCTCTTCACGGCTATCATATGTGACTCCTTCGGTTGAGACTGAAACCTTGAGCACAAGCATACAGCAAACATAATATCGGGTCTTGAAGCTGTGAGATACATAAGTGATCCGATCATCCCACGGTACAACCTGCTGTCTACATCCTTCCCATCTTTGTCAGGATGCAAACCATGATTGACTGGGATTGGTGTGCCATAAGTAGTGCTATCACTCATCTTGTATTTTGACAGGATGTCTTGCACGTACTTAGTTTGATGTAGATAAATGCCATCCTCTCTTTGACTGACTTGCAGACCCAGGAAGAACGACAGTTCACCCATATTGCTCATTTCAAACTTGGACTTCATCACCTTCTCGAATTCCCGACACATCCCTTCATTGGTCGACCCAAAGATGATGTCGTCGACATATACTTGCACAAGTAGAATGTCACCTCCTGCTTTCCGTATGAAGAGAGTCGAGTCAATCTGTCCACGGTCAAAACCATTAGACAGTAAATGCATAGATAATGTCTCATACCATGCCCGCGGTGCTTGATGAAGACCATAAAGTGCTTTGTCGAGCTTGTACACTTTATTGATATTATGCGGATCTTCAAAACCGGGAGGTTGAGTGACATAGACTTCTTCATGCACCTTACCATAAAGGAAAGCACTCTTCACATCAAGTTGATAAACCTTGAAGCCGACATATGTGGCATAAGCCAAGAACAGTCGAATGGCCTCAATTCTAGCAACTGGGGCATATACCTCATTGTAATCCAATCCCTCTTGTTAATAAAAACCCTGAACAACCAATCTTGCTTTGTTCTTTACAACAACATGACGATCGTCCGTCTTGCATTTGAACACCCATCTGGTACCAATTGGCTGGAAGCCTTTTGGCAAGTCAACTAAATCCCACACGTGCAACTTTTGAAATTGAGACAGTTCATCTTGCATCGCCTCAATCCAGCAGTTGTCAGTGAGAGCCTCCTTCACATTCTTCGGCTCTAACTGGGACACAAATGCAGCATGCAGACATGTTTCCATGACACCCGTGTCGAATATCTCTGTGTAAAGACTGGTGTTCTCAGTGATGGTTCTATGACGAGTCTGAACACCGGCATAAGGATTACCAATAATGTTGTCGATTGGATGATTCCTATGCACCCTCGTCTCCGGTACAATCGGTTCTTGAATTTCTGGATCTAGATTCGTGCTTAACTCCCCCATTTCCGGTGATCCAGAGGAAGAAGATTCAATGTTTATTGGATCAGCTGGAGCTTCATTTCCTACAGTTGTGTTAGGATTGGCTTGAGCGTCATCCCCAACAATATGAACACCTTCGCTGTTATCACTGTAATGAGTTCCAGATGCAGATGCAGCATTGGAATCAGGAGTTATAATTGGTACAGTAGCACGAGTAGTAAAACTGGAGTTATTGTCGTCACGCAATAAATCATAGACATTTGCGGCGTCTTCTGCAGATAAATCAGGAAGATTGAAAGACTTGAATAGCGCATCATAATCAAAACCCCAAGCTGGACCTTTTGGTTCTGGTGGAGTGCTGTGATTACTACAGTCCACTTCAAACCATTCCTCGACAGTACGAGTTCCTATGTTGTACACTCTCTTGCAGGGCGAATTGGCAACATATCCTAAGAAGATGCCTTCCACCGCTTTCGCATGAAATTTAGACTGACGGTCTTTATACTGTAGCAACAAGGAACAAGGACTACCAAAAGGAACTAGGTAATCAAGATTGGGAAGTCGATTGTTGATCAACTCATAACATGTCTTGTTGTGCCTTTTCACAACCAGAACCCTGTTTAAGACGTGACAAGCTGTATTAACTGCCTCTGCCCAGAAAGTGACAGGAAGCTTTGCATCAGACAGCATAGTCCTTGCAGTCTCGATCAGTGTTCTGTTCTTCCGTTCAGCAACTCCATTCTGCTGAGGTGTGTACGGCGCGCTGAATTCGTGACGGATCCCTTTCTTGAGATAGAAAATTTCCATCAAATTATTCTTGAACTCAGTTCCGTTGTCACTTCTTATTCTTCTAACTTTCAGCTTGCAAAGAGATTCCAAGCTCAGGATCAATTGAAGAATATCAGCAGTCTCGGCTTTTGTACCTAAAAAATGCACCCAAGAAAAACGTGAGAAATCATCAGTTACAACTAGATAGAATGACTTACCTCCAATACTCCTGATACTTATGGGGCCAAACAGATCCATGTGTAATAGCTCCAAAGGGGTATCGATAGAGTTTTGGAGCTTGGGCTTGTGAGACTTCCGTTGCTGTTTGCCCTTTTTACACGGCATACAGTCATCTGCAACGGTAAACCTCAACTTAGGAACCCCGGTTACCAAACCGTTTCGGACAAGATGATTCATTTTATGATAAGAAATATGTCCGAGTTTCCTATGCCACAAGATTGAGTCAAGTTCTGTCTCTTTTGTAAGCAAACAAGTAGCAACTGATGAGGTGGTTTTTGCCACGCTCATATCGATCTGATAAGTGTCGTTTGATCTTGGTGCTCTCATCAGAATCCAGTCTTCGGGAACCTCAAAACCGGGTTTGAGAATCAGACATTCTGACTTGTCAAACATCACCGAGTACTCCTTGTCACACATTTGGGAGACACTCAACAGGTTATGCTTCAGCTGCTCGCAGAAGTTGACATTGTCAAAGCTGACACAACCGTTTGAAACCACGCCTTGACACGTGATACTGCCGCCTTTTTCTCCGGCAAAGGCCACATAGCCGCCTCTGAATGGTTTAACGTCTTGAAGCAAGGCCATGTTTCCTGTCATGTGCCGGGAGCATCCACTATCTACATACCAACGATTAGAGATAGTACCCTTCGGACGTCCCTGCACGAGTAACAAAAGAATTAGTTAGATTTGGAGACCCAAGCCATTGTGGTCTTGGGTCGTCCATCTTTCTCAAAATAAACTACTTCTTTCAACTCACAGTCATGATGACTGTTCAAGATTGGTGAATCTTTGGATGAAAATGGAGCAGGAGGTTGAGAACTTTTAACTTTCTTGTTCCAGGATCTCTTTTGATTCTTAACCAGAGCAGTAGACTTTGGCTCAACCACAACCGGTGAACTTGTGGAAGCTTCACCTGATTGAGTCTTAGTCAAATGTTCCAGCTTTCTCAACCTCTTATTCCTTCTTCTTCTTTGTGGCTTAGAGAGTCTAGCCACAGATTTCTCACCAGTGCGTGTACTACCAGATGTAGACACACGAGGTACAGCATGTTGCTTTACCTTTCTTGCAACAGATGGTTTGGCCTCAGATTTAATCTTATGTTTTCCCATGGGTTGTACTGGTGGTTTCACCACATTCTGCTTTGGACTTTTGGGAGATGGTTTCACTGGTGGCGACCTGGGGATAACAGCGGGCTGTGAAGCAACCTGCCGTCTCCCTTGGTTCTTAGAAGGACAGTTCACAACAATGTGACCAACCAAGCCACAGTGAAAACAGTTCCTTTTGTCTACATAAGTTCTCTTGTAAGGCTCATTAGATCTGGCCTTAGATAACTCTCCATTATGAGCAGGAGGAGTTGGTTTATGAACAGAAGTCTGACCCTTTTCAGTTTGGTTTTTAGGGGTATAATACTTTTGCAAATTCTCTTTGTAACCAAGCCCATAATGAGCTGAAAAAGCCTCTTTCTTAACTTGGTTAATATTTTTATAACCCCCGTAAAGCATTACCTTAAGTTTATCATTTGTTTCAATAATATCAGGTTCAGTTAAAATGCAGTTATCACCATTAGTGATAATGTTTTTGTGGACTTTTTGTTCATTCAGCAACTCCTCAGAGACTACTCCTTCAGGGCAAGTGTCAACCGACCCATCTTCAGAGGCAGTAACATACTCCTCACTAGATGTGGAGTTAGCCTTACTTGAGGATTCATCCTTTTTAGGGGAATCATCCTTATCAGAGGACTCATCTAGACAAGTGAGATCAATGTCTATCAAGCTATTGACAAACTTCCCACTTATTGGTGGAGGAATGGCATTGGTACCAAGACCTATACCCTTCATTTTCCTCAGTACTGATTCGTAGTGCTCCACCACAAAGCGAGAGTTTTTCAACTTCTCATTTGTACATTTTAACTGCAGGATCTCATTTTGCAGTTTGTTGATTTCATTGTTCCGTTTTTCTAACCCCCTATACGCAATATCCAAGTGAACTTGTTGCTCACTTATTTGTAAAGAATATTCACATTTTTCCTTTTTTAATGTTTCAACAGATTCTTTAAAACGTTTTTCGTTTGCTTTGTAATTATGAGCTGCCATAGTTAGGGGTTCGATTTTGTCTTGGAGCTTAGAAATTTCATGCTTTAGCTCTAGACATTTAGAACAAGAAATAACAAAGAAAGGGTTAGAATCTACCTCAGAAGATGAACTCTGTGCTTCTCCAATGGCCATGAGAGCAACGGTAGTGGTAGACTCCTTTTCAACAGCTATAGAAGCTTCCTTCTCCTTAGCTTCTTTTCTCTCAGCCTCCATCAGCTCCATGATCTCAGCCATGAGACCAACCTGGGTTTGAGCAATGATGGCATCCTCTAGATGAACACCCCAATCAAAGTTTTCGTCATGCTGAGCTACCAGTGCATTTGACGAACCACCTTGGTGTTGATTGTGGTGGCTAGTGTTGTTGTGGCCGTGGCTGTTTCCCTGGCTAGGTCTGGTGAAACCAGAGGCCGATGCTCGGTCTTTTTGACACTCACGAGCAAAGTGTCCATAGTTCAGACACTTGTAACATTTGGCCTTGGATTTATCAAATCCAACCTTGGCATTAGAATGTCCACCAATGAACTTTCTTCCTGTTCTGTTCAGGAAACGCTTGGCCCTCCTCAAAAGCATGGCCATATTCATTGAATATCCATGTCTTCAATATCATCAGGATCCACTTGGTTAAAGTCTTCTTCAATAGTTTCAGGATCCGTTAGCTTGCCGCCTATGAAATTCTCATACGCAAGCATACATGATGAAAACAATGCTACATGATCTTCAGCTATTTTGACTATTGCTGAATGGTTAGCTGAAGACGTAGCTGGGGGATTTCTTGAGGTGTGCTGATGATTAGTTCCCAACCCTGATCCGGATGCATAACAAGCATGACCACCGCACCCATTTGAGTGGTCTTCTTCATTGGAGTGTCCAGTAAAGAGGGCAATTCCAGAGCCCGATGATTTTGAAGTGGAAGTCGTCCCATGATACATGGAAGGGTCCTGTATCTGAGGTCTTCTCGAGCTCTCCTTCTTCATAAGATTCATGTTATGAGCTTGAATCTTACCAATAGCCTCATCTACTGTTAACTCATAGAATTTAGGATTTTCCCTCATCAGGGTTGTATACATCTCAAACTTTGGTGGCAAAGCATCAAGAAATTTTTCCACCAGTTCTTCATCGGGATATTGCAGTTAAAAAGCTCGTAGTTGGACTTTGGGTTGGGTCGGCCGGTCCGCCTTTAGGTGTGCACCGGTTTACTCGTCCCTTCTGTCGGCGATGCGTTCCTAGCGCCTTCCAATTGGAATAATCGTTTACATTTAATAGTTTAGGCGGTTTCTGAGGTGTACCGATCTCATTATCATAGTTTAACATGTTTCCAAGATTCTGAAGGTTCGACATAGTGATTACTTGGTCAAAAAAATCAGAAAAGTCAGACACTGTTGCGCACTTGTTTTTGGCCTTGCGCACTTGAGAAATGGTCTTGCGTAGTTAAGACTTACTCTTGCGTACTTGTAAGTACGCAGGAGGTAATATTAAGTACGCAGGATATAACTTAAGTTCGCACAAGTTCAGTCTTGCGCACTTGTAAGTACGCAGGAGATAACTCTTGCGTAGTTAGTAAGTACGCAGAAAACTGTCCTTTTTACCAAAAATGGTAAGTACGCAGGACACCTTTTCAGCAACTCTCACCAAACTTTTCCGGTCACCTGAAAATCGCCGGAGATGGTGAAAAATAGGCTGATGATCAATGCAATCGAGCCAAAGGATCAGAAACAAGTTTCTAACAAACCTTTGATGCTTAAACCACACAAATACACAACAAAAATCGGTTTTTGACAGATTTTTGCTTCTAAAAAAGTGCTCAAGAGCTAACCTTTTTTATAACAAAAATCAACAAAAATACCTCTTTTTGCTTGTAAAACTCAGTAAAACGTCTCCAAACTCACTTACAACACTCGAATTCAAGAGCCTACGCTCTGATACCACTTGTAGGTCCCTTCGTGTGTGTCGGATCGTCACATGCAAGTGGTCTACTAGTCAAACCGGGTTGCGGAATACCCGTGACTAGGTGGAGAGTCTTAATAAACAAAGTAAACCAAACACGAGAGTCACAATAAACGTTCTTTGTATTATAAACACTCGACGGTTACAGAGAGAATACAAGCTGCGTACTTAGCAAAACTGAGTTCGTCTGAACAAATGGTTCTGCGTACTTAGCTTCTGTGAACCTATCCTATTTATACTAACCTGATGCCTGCGCACTTAGCAAGTGCGCAGGACCAATTACTCATGCGTACTTAACAAGTACGCATAGGTATTCCTGCGTACTTACTAAGTACTCCTGCGCACATACAAGTGCGCAAAACACTTGGAAGAAATCAACAAAACATTAAGTAAAAGTAAATACAACTCGATAAACTTTTACATAATGACTCTTACATACAAAGACAAAATACAAACATTAGACATACAAACCTAGACTCTATCCAGAGTGTTGTCACAGGAAAGTGCATCAACAGTTTCAAGATTCAAAAGCATAAGTTTGGGATCCCGAGGACCCTGAACATGTAATGATGGAGTTAGACATTCAGAATTCACCGCAGAGGCAGCACAGTTCACGCTTCAAAGCAGGAACCTCATCATCTCAGCAGACTGGATTCCCATTTATGATGGATCTCTATGAATCCATCCAGACCGTCAACACATATGCCCGCCGCTCCTTTGAAATCTGCGAGTCAAATTCCGGACGCATCACTAATCTGTCCGATAGGGTTGATCTAATTGGGGAGGACGATGCCTACATGAGGCGGCAAATGAACAGGAATTGGGGAGAAGAGAACCTCGATTAAGTCGAGATGATGGGTGGAAGTCCCATCAGGACACCATTTTTAACACAAAAGTAGCTATGTTATTCGGATTTATATCTTTTAATTTTTGTTTGTATTAAAAACTTTTGGGCACTGGCTGATCCATGCCCCTTCTCTTTTAAACTACTTATTTATGTTTGTAGTTTTTAAGTAATTTTTGTGATAATAAGTTCGTGTGAACACATTTGATTCATGTTTTCAGGATACGGTGAGTACCAATTGCAAGCTTCAGAGACAATATCTTTCAGGGGAGTTCTTTTTAACCCTTACCTCTCGTATCTATTTTACACTTTGTTTAAATCATGAACATTGAGGACAATGTTAGCTTCAAGTGTAGGGAGGGGGGGTTACACCATTTTTAGCACTTGAACTTTGGCTATAAAAAGCTTAAAACGAACTACAACAATTTTCATGGCACAAAAACTATTTCAACAATTTTGAAAAGCTGAAAGAAGGAAATTGAATTTTTTTTAACACAAGTTTAGCAAACCAACTAGTAAAGTGACACAAACAATTCCCTAAGCATGGCAAGTTACATATAAATAATAGACATGCATGAACTTTACACTTTTCACCCATTCCATCCGTTTCCGTGAGCATAACTTGAGCCTTTAAAATTTTCGTATCATTCTTGTTTATGTGTTCACCGAATCAGTGAGGGTATCACGTGTTTTGTGCAAAGTTAGAATTTGTTTTGGCTATACATGACGAGACCACCATTTGAAATTTTTGCACGAAAATGATTTAGGCAACAAGGATTCCCGCCTTACCAACCATCCAACCAAACACACCTAGCTAGCCTTACCATCTTCACCCAAACTACTAACCTTCACCAAGGACCTTGTTTTGAAAAACAAATGCATCCGTTTGATCTCAACCTTCTTTCATGTCTTCATTTCGTAAAACCGGAATTACCCTCGAAAATTAGAGAACATCTTTTTGTTCTAATGTTTGAAGCAAGGAAAAGTTGGAGAAAAATGGAACAAAATCCACCATTTTGTGGTACATCGAAAAGCGCCATGAAAAGAAGGGCGAGAGGATACGAGAGATGTTACAAGTGTGGAAATTGGTCTCATGAGGGAAAATATAGTAAAAACCAAACAACCTCTCAATTTGAATATACGGAGTTGATCAAATTGGGTGCTATTAGGCTCAAAGCCGAGGGAACCTTTAGGAAAGATAGTTATGTATATCTCAAGGTCAAGGAGGAAGTTAAGTTTCTAAAGATGAGATTTGGTCATGACAATCTGACCATAAACGAGTCCTCGAGTTAGTATTACCCCTATTAACCCGAGTATTGTAGAGGGATTTCTTTTAGTTTTTACCTTAGTTTTCTTTTCAACCAAATAAACCAAAGCAAGTCCCAAATTCCCTAGCCAACCCACAAACCATAAGTCCTTTTGATTCATGCAAGGTTTCTAATTAATTTTGGTGAAGTTTTGATCCCATCACAAGCATATGACCTAGCACATTTCATGTTGAAGATTGAGTGTTCTAAATACATACACCATTACAAGTATGATCACAAATATTAACCGAGTATGTGAGAACATTGTGAGCAAGTGTTAAAGTTGTGCTTGTCTATAACTTCATAAAATGAACCATTGTCTCTTGGGAATAACTTCATAAGTTCACTTTTTCTTGTTTGGCAATTGTTTTCTTGTGTTCCTTCTTCAAAGAAGGAAAAATTACTTCTCCGCTTAAGGTTTAATCAAAGTTCAATGTTTTTATCTTGCCATTAGAGTGATTTATTTCAAGATTTGCTTGAGGACAAGCAAAGTTCAAGTTTGGGAGGTTTGATGTGCTCTAAATTATACATATATTTCACATCATTTGCATCCCATTTGTTGGCAATTTCATTGTACATTGTGTTAATTTGTCGCTCATTTAGCTTATATTCAAGTTTCATGGAAAATTAAGTTCAAAAGGAAGAAACAAGCGAAAAGAAGATGAAAATACAAGAAATTAGCCAAGACAGAAGATCAAGCACGGGCCATGCCCCACCAGGCACGCCCCCGTGCTCACACCCAGCAGAAAGGACAAAGTCTTCAGCAGAAAAGACAAAGTTTCCCAGCCAAGTACGGGTCGTGCCCCACCAGGCACACCCCCGTGGTCAACTTTCTGTCATACCAGAAGTACTGTTGTCGCCCAGTCAAACGAAGCACAGGGTTGTGCCCTACCAAGCACGCCCCTGTGTCCGGTACATGCAGAGTACGTACGCGACCAAGACAAAAGCATCCCGTCAGATGTCTCAGCACGGGGCTGTGCCTCACCAGGCATGGGCCGTGCCTCACCTCTCTGACCCTATAAATAGAGCCATTTGGCTCTTGAGTTGGGTTGGCTTTTGGGGAGAGAAGAATTCCACTATCTCAAATCCGTAGTAGCAGCTGTTGGACACCATTTGGAGGCCCAGTAAGAACCATTCCACCTTCATAATCTCACTCGGAAGATATCATTTTCATACTTGAAGCTTTGGTTACATCTAAACTCACTATGTCTTGCATGTATCTCATTTGTGTTATGTTTGTGTGTATGCTCATCATGAGCTAAACATCTTTTCAACCATCTTAGTGTGATAAAACTCAATTAATTACGTTGAACTCATGATTATGGCTAAATTATTATGTTAATGAAATGATGTTTTTGTGTTAGCCTTTTGGTGGCATGTCTAAATGTTTATGGAGCAAATTAAGATTTATAAATGGGAAATCATATCGAGTTGAAAAACCTATGAGACTAACATTTATTTATAACCTTAACATCTTTTGTTAAAATGTTATAGCTAAAAATAAGAATAATCTTTGAAATCTTATTTGTGAAAGAAACATGAAGACATGCAACCCTTTGGTCAAGATTTGGAAAAACGAAAAACAATGTTGTGTTATTTCTATTATAAAAGTTATACTAATCGAAAGTGACGATGACTCGCTCTTAAAATTTATATAACTTTGTTTTAGAATATCATAAGTCAAAAAGTTGCACTCTTTTATCTGACTAAGTTAATCTTAAGTGGATGACATGTAAATTACTCATGGAATTCCGTCTTAACGGTTAATGAATTATAATCTTTAATTAGATTTTGGTTCTACTACTTCAAATAACATTAACATAATAGTAAACTTTAGCCATATGAAAAGAGGTCAACATACATTAATAAGTGGATTCTAAACTAAGATGGTTGTCTTTTAAAATTATTACTTTTGCTCAAATTACATCTTCTTCAGAAAATACAAAAGATAATCCTCATTTTACCAAGAGAAACAATCTAATCACTTGTTCACTAGTCACTTAATCTAATTAAAATTCTGGGTTGAGACGTTAACTATGTCCATGGATTGACATCGGTTCTTATCAAAACTGTATTACCACTCGATAGGTGCACTTGCCTTTGTGTGTGTATTGTAGTCTAGCTGAAAACCATCTTATAAAACCGACATTTGTGTGAAAAACTTTTGTCAAAAAATATATATATTTCACGCACATCAGTATTCAAAATAAAGTATTTTTTAGGTATCATGGATTATATCGACCGTCAATCGTGAAGAATGAGAAATTTCGTATCCGTTATCTAACTGTCTTTTATCTATTTTTCGAGCTCCACACTCGAGTCACTGTAACTGCATACGTTTCTTTTATGAGTTTTATGGTTCCGTTGTGGAGCGCGGGGCAAAATTTATTTAAGCACGTTTCTTTTTGTGCATGGTCACGTTAATGTCACCATCTCAATCGTTTAAGGTCTGGTTCCCGCCGCGGAGCGCGGAATACAATTTCTAGTTGATTTTGATTTAAATGATAATTTGATCAAAAGCCACCTCTCTTTTAAACGTAAAAACAGTCTTAAAAATCATTTTAAAGGACACTAAAACAAACTCAATACTAGAATAATAAGCATCACCGGCGGAATGAATTCGTCTGTAATCAATCATGCATCAGTGACGGAACCCATCAAAATCCATAACATAATTAAAAAATAATCTATTATCTGTCGGTAATCACCAACGGGTCACCAATGGTTTCCAAAACCCATAAAGGTGATACCAATGGATTACGGATGTACCTCCGTTACTGACAAATCATGATTTGATCGTTGTCTGTCGATAATCACATTTATCGACGAATTTTCTTTGTGGTGAAGTTCATTAGTTTTGTAGTAAGTCAAGTATTATATAAACGTATCCCTATTCTAATAAAAAAACTGAAATTTTTTGCCAATTGTCATCACAATATTCATCCTTACAACTTTTTTCTCACAAAATCACATTTACATCAACTATTCAATCTTTTAATAGTTTGCTTAACTTTTTTGAAAAACTACAGAAATAAACATTTTACCAAATTAATTCATCATTATTACCATTGACTCAAATTTATTTTTATATTATCATCAAAAGTGAATATTTAAAAAAAATCAACAATTAAAAATAGGAGATTTGAAAAAAATTCAGCTTTTGTATTTAAATAAATATGTGTTAAAATAAAGTTTACTAATATTTAGTTAGTAGTTTTTAATTAAGTTTAATATTTATAAATAATTTTTTTATTTTGATTTTAAAATTTTAATCGTTAGTTTTTTAATTAGAATTAAGAAATCTATAAATAAATATTTTTAAAAGTGTATTATATTTTAAACTTATTTTTTTTAAACGATGATATTTTTTTTTCAAAAAAATATGTTTGACTTAAATTCTAATTTATTAGTATTAATTGTTTTCGTATTTAATTTTGGAATTTTAAATTTAAATTGTGTCGAAATATTAAGGAGTGCACTTTTTAAATTTTGGAGTTTAAAACTTTGAATTTAAAAGACGATATATCGTTGAAATTTAAATTTTACTTTATTTAAATGAGAGATTAAATATAAAAGGTTTAGAGAGATTTTCCGTGTAAAATTCGAGATTTAAAAAAAGTAACTTAGTTTTGATACGTAAATTTAATTACAACTTAAACATTTGTAAATATGTTACAACATTAAGGTTAAAGTTTATATAAAAAGGCTGATAAAGTTTAAGAAACTAATAAAATGGATAAACAACGTATGCAAGGAAATCGTTGACTAATTTGATTATCTTCTATTTCATTGTGCCCTATTTTTTGAACGGTTTTGGTTATTTTGTGGTTTCAGTCATTGAGGAAAAGAAACTATATTCTTTGTTTCATTTAGTGGGTGTTAAACATTGAAAAGTTACCAATATCACGTCAAATGTTGTATATAATGAAGTATTTTCAAATTTGTAAATGATCATTGTAAGGTTTTATTTGACATGTAATTTAATGTATTATAAAAATACACCACTTATGAAATATATTTTCATGCATTTTTTTATGTTTTAATTACTATCATCCATATAATTTTAACATTTAACAAAATAAAAAAGTTACTAATTAAGTGTAAAGATGTGTGGCCTAAATTTGGTGATGAAAATTCAAAATTTTATCATGCCTTTTTGAAAAAAAAAAGAGACAACAGTCTATTGCGGGGGTAAAAGACGAAGGAGTTTGGTTGGATGATCCGGTTCGGGTAAAAAAGGCCTTTCATGGATATTTTTCCTCTAAATTTGAAAAGCTAAATACTTTTTCGTTGATTAGCAAATCACGTTATTTCCCATGCTCTCTGAGTCTCAGGTTTTGAGTTTGCACCGATCTGTATGGAAGAGCTTAAACTTGCGGTTTGTTCGTGTGGGGATGACAAAACGCCGGGCCCAGACGGTTTTACATTTGGTTTCGTGAAACACTTTTGGAAAACTATTAAAGGAGACATGTTTGAGGCAGTTGAAGATTTTTTTAGGTCGTCTATTTTTCCAAAAGGATGTAACTCCTCATTTCTGACTCTTATTCCTAAGGTTCATAGTCCGACTCTCTTTAAAGATTATCGGCCGATTAGTCTTATTGGTATTATTTATAAAATGATTGCAAAACTCCTAGCTTCACGGTTAAGCTTAGTGATTGATTCTTTGGTGAATGGGGTTCAATCTGGGTTTATTAAGGGTCATCAAATTTTGGATGGTCCATTGGTGATGAATGAGTTGGTGGATTGGTGTAAAAAGAGAAAGAAGAATCTTATGATCTTTAAAGTGGATTTTGAAAAAGCTTATGATTCGATTTCTTAGGATTATTTGCAGTCCATCATGGGTTTTATGGGGTTTGGTGAAAAGTGAATTGGTTGGATCAAGGCTTGTGTCACACCCCTAAATTTATTTACTTATTAAATAAATACAGGTTGCAACGATTGGTTCATTACACGATAGCGGAAGCTGTAATAGTGTTTTCTAAGACTTGATTACATATACAATTACTAAAACTAAGTAATACTATGATCTAAGTTCTTCTAGATCAACGATAGACTTGAGACTTGATATTCTACGTCCTTCCAGCTTCTAGGAATTGATCCAACATAGCTAGCCTATTCTAACCGCGCCATGGCTAAAGGTTACCTGAGAAACATACTTGAAAGTGTCAACACAAAGGTTGGTGAGTTCACAGAGTTAGTTGTATTAGTGCTTATAGTTTTTCCCGAAAACATGTACATGACTTTACCGTCATAAAATAAGTAGTATTCATTTGAAAACATTACCATGACTTAACCTTCATAAAATAAGTAGTTTTCCTTTGAAAATATTACCATGACTTAACCGTCATAAAATATGTAGTTTTTCTTTGTATAAACCTGATCAGAACACTTTGTTTCAAATTCAATTGTTCGTAAATAGTTCCAGTTGCATGTGATAATCAGAATAAGAATTGTTGACCCATTTGTAAACTAGCTAGGAATACAAATAATATGTTCCTACATGAGCCGTAACCAAACCATGACAATTGTACACGCCCCTAATTTCGTTATCCGGTTCTATGCGGCCATTAATCCTCCAGATTGTGGTTAGCGCGACTAACCATGACCGGGAGACGTCACTCTCCATAGTACTATTCATAGGACCCTAGGCCACAGTTAATAGTTACTAAATTGTTCCAGGGGACTTTAGCGGCCTCAAATCGTTTAACTCATGTAAACATAAAAAGTCGAGTCTTATTCTCTTGTTATCACATAAAAATAGTTGTAAGTATGTTCTTCCCCCAAATCGTTGAGTGTTGTTCATCCGAACAATCGTTGTGTGTTGTTCATCCGAACAATCGTTGAGTGTACTTGTGTCCAGCTGTTTAGTTGAGCAAGTTTTCTCCCCGTTTGTTTAAAAACAATTTAAAAATAAGTAGTAAAAGTGGGACCGTGAGACTCACAAGAAGTTAAACCAGAATGTTCGTATTGTCAAATGTATAAGCAATGTAATTCATGTTTTCAAAACATAACAAGTATGTTTCTCCCCCGATGTTTACAAAACAGTAAAGAGTTAAAAGGGGGTCGTGAACTCACCTTGTGTTCGATGAAATCCTAGCAAACAAACTTGTGCTAGTTCTTGTCTATCCGTACCCTAATCACACAAGGGTACTAATGTGTTAAAACTACCCGTTTTATACGTAAGTTGTTCACCGACTTAGCAAATCTGATTGCTTTTGTTTAAAATATCTTCTTAGTTTTTCAACACTTGTTTCGTTATAAAACAGTTCTAAGTTACTGCCCAATGGGACTGATGAACAGGTATCGAAACTACCTAGTTTCGATTGAACAGGACAGATGTCGAAACTACCTAGTTTCGATTGAGTAAACTGGGTATCGAAACTACCTAGTTTCGATTGGCAAGAATAGTATCGAAACTACCTAGTTTCGATTGGGCAATAGGTATCGAAACTACTTAGTTTAGTTTCGATTGAACAACAGGTATCGAAACTACCTAGTTTCGATTGAGTAAACAGGAATCGAAACTATAGTTTCGATTACTGAACTTTTGATTGACAGAATCAGTCCTGCATATATTTATGTTTTAATCTTGAATTTGACACACTTTTCTTGTTATCTTACTTGCGTTCGAGCGATTTGTATGTTTAGCTACGGTTTTAAAGAAAATAATATGGATGGTATCGAGTTTTTACCTCTGGACAGAGATGGTGATTTTTGAGAGAAAAAGAGAATGATCTTGACTTCTCCTGCTAAAAACCTTTGAGAAAACACTTGGAACTCTCCTTATAATACCAAAATAAAGGATTCGAGTCTTCGATTATGGAAGAACACCAACAGACGGATGATTTTGCCTTGAAATTAGATGAATACTAAAGAAATAAAAGATGAAAGTGGTGGCGTTGCTGGTGTCGTAAAAGAGAGAAGAATACGGTGGAGTGTGTGTTTAGAATTGGTATGTGATAGATATGATGGAAGGTGAGGTCTTGTCAAGTTTTAGAAGGCAAGTGGCATGGTATAAGGATTAAAGAATTTGGATGGAAAGATTTGATTGGTGAAAGACCCCATTTGGGGCATCTCGTCCGAGAACAGGAAAAAGGGTTGGGGGAGTTTGGTTTGGGTAAATATTTAGTTAGTTTAGGTACTAGTTATCTAGATTATTAGGTGGTATTAATCGAAATTAGAGTTCCAACGGTAATTTAGTTCGGTTTAGGTTCTTGACGGAACTCGAATTATGGTTTATTAATTAAGGACTAGTTTGATGAAAAACAATAATATATTCAAATCACGAGTTGTATAATTCGTTGGGGTGAATATTTGTAGGTACCCGTGCCAAAAGGTGATGCTACATGGTAATGTTTTCGAAAGGGTTCGATATTTTACTTTTACGTATCTTATATGATTTAGTCTAAAATTAAATTATTGTCCAACGTAGAGTTTATGTAATATATATGTATATATATTTTTCTGGTTATTTAATTTAACCACTAATGTTTGTATTTAGTCGATTCATACGGGTATATGAACCGGTAACTCCTAGAGTTACCAAAATGTAAAATGAGACAATGTACGGTTTTTGTTAGACCTTAATGTCCTTGATTGTGAAATTAAGTAAATCTCGAAAACAACTATAATGTAAACTCGTTTATAACATGTACGGATATTGACCTGAAATGTCGGGTGTCACAGCTTGCCTTCAATCGGTGAGACTCTCGGTTTTGGTAAATGGTAGTCCTACAGATGAATTTGATATGCATAGGGGGCTGAGACAAGGCGACCCATTATCACCTTTTCTTTTCATTATAGCAATGGAGGGGTTACATGTGATGATTGAGGATTCGACTAAATTAGGGATTCTTAACGAGGTCAAAGTTGGTGCGAATGGAGTCCCTTTATCTCATCTTTTTTACGCGGATGATGCGGTTTTTGTTGAAGATTGGTCGGTCACAAATGTTCAAAATGTGGTTCGTATCCTTAAGTGCTTTTTTCTTACTTCGGGTCTAAAAATAAATATGCAAAAATCAAATTTATATAGGGTGGGTGTAGAGGATGTTGAGGTGGCTTCATGTGCTTCTTTGGTAGGATGTAAACCGGGGAAGATTCCTTTTTTTATATTTGGGCATTCCGATTGGCCAAAATATGGACAAAATTATAGGCTGGAAAGCTATTTTAAATAGATTTGAAGCTAGAGTGGAGACACAGAAACCTACTCTTATGTCTATTGGTGCTAGGTCCATGTTGATTAAATCGGTCCTTGGTGCTTTAGGGACTTATTATATGTCGGTCTTTAAAGCCCCAATGAGTGTTTTGAAGAGATTAGAGCATATTCGATCTTATATTTTTTGGGGAGGTAGCCACAGGGAGAAGAAAATGCATTGGGCAAATTGGAATTTAGTTTTGGCGTCGAAAGAAAAAGGTGGCATTGTCATTGGATCTTTGGCTAGTCTTAATAGTGCTTTGTTACAAAAGTGAAGGTGGAGCTTTGTAAATGAACCGTGTTCTATTTGGGTGCGAATTATCTCTTCCTTATACGGGGCGGATGCGATTTTTAGTTCTACCATCAAAGGGAACATGTTTGGCAGAGGATGATGAAAGATTTTCATAAACTACATGAATCTGGTATTGTTCCTTTTAATTCGATTCATAGACAAATTGGGTGTGGTAATGAGACTAAATTTTGGAAGCATATCTGGTGTCAACACTTATGCTTAGCTGAGAAGTTCCCGAGATTGTTTGCTTTAGAGTTGAATAAGGAGTGTTTGGTGGTAGATAGGGTGGCGGGCGATGCGTGGAAGTGGCGTAGGGATATTAGAGGTGGGGCAGAGTTAGCCCAACTCGTTGAGTTGTCTAATTTGCTTGCGGGTGTGTCTCTCGATTCGGGAAGAGATCGTTGGGTTTGGTCAATGATGGGGGTGGCAGATTTTTCGGTTAAGGGGGTTTGAGAACGGATTGATGAGTATTCTTTGACTTCTAGTGCGAGGAAAACAACTTGGTTTGCGTGTCTTCCTAGGAAGATCAATATTTGTGGATGGCGTGTGTTGGGAAATCGACTCCCCTACTCGAGTGAATCTGGATGCAAAGGATATTGATGTTCCGTCTATCATTTGCCCCTTGTGTAATGATGGGACAGAATCAAATATTCATATTTTTTTTCGATTGTGGGTCAATTAGGAAGATTTGGGATTTGATTGAAAGGTGGCTTGAGGTGAAGTTTCCGGTTCTAAGATTTCCTGTGGAGCTTATGGATTGGCTTGAGGTTTCGAATCTGAATGTAACGAAAAGGGAGTTAGTTGGGGCAATTATTTTTGTCGCTTGGTGGGCTATGTGGAGGCTAAGGAATGATGCGGTCTTTATGAAGGATCGGTCAAAGGACGACAGTTTATTTGATGATGTTGTTTATTTTTCGTTTATTTGGTATATTGAAGTAGGAACAATAAGCATAAAAGAAAGTGGTTAGAGTGGTTACAAAACCCTCTATTATTCATGTAAGTTTTTATTCGTCCGTCTAGTTCCTTGCTAGTCAGTGTTATTAATATCAGCCGTTAAAAAAATACAATATTAAATTTGTATAAAAAGAGATGTTAAGATAGTTATCAATATAATGTTAACGTTTCACCCCATGTCATATGGGGTTAAAGCTAGTATTTAATATAATACTTTGATAAATTGTAAAAATCTATTTTTATTTTTTTAAAAGGCAAAGTTTAATCTGTTTTTTTATTAGAAAAGTTTTTAACTGAATAAAGGTTCATTACGTTTTTTGTTTTTATTTTTTGTAGAAGCATGTTTTGTAACTATAGATTAAATTCTATGTATCGGTGTATGTGGCTAGTACGCGGGAGGGTGTTCCTGAGTACTTAGCCCGCACACCAGTTTGGTCCTGCGTACTTAGTAAGTACGCAAGGCTTTTGCCTTGCGTACTTGTCAAGTACGCATGACCAAACCATGCGTACTTAGTAAGTACGCAAGGCTTTTGCCTTACGTACTTGTCAAGTACGCAGGAAGTGTTCCTGCGCCTATAAATAGAAGACTTGTCTTCATTTGTAAGTGGAACTTCTGGAACAAGGTTGAGAGGTGTCCGGGTCGGGAAGAGCTCTCCCGACCCCTGGACCGTGAGCGTAGATGAGAGATGTGTGCTTCTTCGGTATGTAGTCTGTAATACGGGATGACTTCTTTGTTATGGATTACGTTTCGTTTCATTATCTTTTGTCTGTGTTCGTGTTTCTCTGTCTGTTTCTCGGTTCCCACGCAAATCACAGAACAGGTCCGTGTATATCCGCTGCGCGACGAGGCTCTTTGGACCTACAAGTGGTATCAGAGCCTCGGTGTTCGTTGATTTGTGTTCCAGTTTCGATTTTTTAGGGTTTTGAGCAAAACGAGTTCGTAACCTAAAATCCTTAAAATCGAGTTTGTTATCACTTCATTTGGTGTTTGGAAGGCTAAGGGTTTGTTAGATGATGTTTTCGAAGCTTTTGGAAGCATTAATTTCTCAGATCCATCACTTTTCGAGCATTCTCCTCAAGATCCGTCAAGAACACTGTTGCTTTTTGATAAGTACGCAAATTCAGCTTTTCTGCGTACTTACTAAGTACGCATGGGTTTTGTCCTGCGTACTTACAAAGTACGCGTGAGTATTTCCTCTGCGTACTTAGCATGTACGCACGGGCATTTTGCGAACTTATCAAATACGCATGAGCACTTGGCTTTGCGTATTTACTAAATACGCATGAGCACCCTTTATGTGCGTATTTGCTAAGTACGCATGAACTACCATCTGGGATTAAAAAAAAAAGTTTTTTGGCGGGAAAACTTTTCTCGGCCAAAATTTTTAGAGATCATTTGTACGTGTGTTTCGGGCCATTTTTGAGAAGATAGTAATTTTGGTTTTTCCGAACCAGAATTTGTATACGATGTGGCTTGGCGAAACACGGACGAGATTTTTGTTGGATGATACCACTTGTCATACATTGTTTAAGTGTCCATACCTGAAAATGTAGGCTACGAGTATCCGGGATACTTCTTTAATAGGGTATGAATGTTGAACTAATGGGAGCATTTGGGTCGTCATCGGCTAAAGGTCTCGTTCTATTTGTGAAGATGTGGCTGCTTTGGGTCTTTTGGAAAGAGAATCATCTTGTTTAGGTATTCAAACCTGAATATGTAGGCTACAAGTATCTGGGATACTTATTTAATAGGGGATGAATACTGGAACAACTTGAACCCAAGAATTTGCTGTTTTGGATCTTTGCAAAGGAATAAAAGAATAAAATCCTGGAGTTGGCTAGTTGTGCTTTTTGAGGATTTGAGTGGAGTGATGATAAAGCTGGTCATAGTTTACAGAGAAATGAGGGGGACAAAATCTTGTATTCATGAGACATTAAAGAGGTGGTGGAAAAGCCGTTGGTACTTCCTATATATATACTTCTTTGAAGTAACATGGATCTCAACATGATTTCTCGTGTAAACTATATTTTTCGTGTTTGATTCTATCGTGTGTCTTCATGATGAAGCTGGATATTCGTTGGATTATTAGTTGAAGATGGAACCTTTTATCATTGGCCGATGGGATAGGAAACATACCCTTGTTTCTGGTCTAGTCAGGTGGAGCTTAAACTGAAAGGGGATTTGGAAATGAACATCTTCGGGAATTTGGTTGACTCGTGAAGATACAGGATAGAGTTGGACACATCTGGTTGAAGACTTAAGTTTATCTTGCTGGAATTCCTATGGGAGCTGATTAGTTTGATGCAGGTTATTGGAAACTCAAACTCTCTATCATATGCCAGCTAATTTGGAGCTGTCTTAGTCTACTATTGTTACCTGTTTAGGAAGACATTGTAAGACTCAGAAGTCTAAGTCAGGGTAGAGGTTGCTACTGCTGAGAGGATGAACTACAATGAGTTGTGTTGGGTTAGTTGGTTCTTATTGAAGCACTTGGTTTGGTCTACAATGAAAGCTGCAGGTATGAGGGAGTCGGGTATGTCATCACTCGGCAACTGAAGACTGAAGTTTGAAGATTTGAATATCTCAAGTGGAATGCCAGAAGATCAAGTCTCACCAGAAGACACGTGATGTCATTAGTTTAGAGGGAGTCTGTTAGGACATTCTTTGTAAACTGATGATTATCAGTGTTAGTGATAGATAGAATTTGATGCTATAGTTAAGAGGGAGTCTGGTATAAAATCTTGTATTCATGAGACATTCAAGAGGTGGTGGAAAAGCCGTTGGTACTTCCTATATATATACTTCTTTGAAGTAACATGGATCTCAACAAGATTTCTCGTGTAAACTATATTTTTCGTGTTTGATTCTATCGTGTGTCTTCATGATGAAGCTGGATATTCGTTGGATTATTAGTTGAAGATGGAACCTTTTATCATTGGCCGATGGGATAGGAAACATACCCTTGTTTCTGGTCTAGTCAGGTGGAGCTTAAACTGAAAGGGGATTTGGAAATGAACATCTTCGGGAATTTGGTTGACTCGTGAAGATACAGGATAGAGTTGGACACATCTGGTTGAAGACTTAAGTTTATCTTACTGGAATTCCTGTGGGAGCTGATTAGTTTGATGCAGGTTATTGGAAACTCAAACTCTCTATCATATGCCAGCTGATTTGGAGCTGTCTTAGTCTACTATTGTTACCTGTTTAGGAAGACATTGTAAGACTCAGAAGTCTAAGTCAGGGTAGAGGTTGCTACTGCTGAGAGGATGAACTACAATGAGTTGTTTTGGGTTAGTTGGTTCTTATTGAAGCACTTGGTTTGGTCTACAATGAAAGCTGCAGGTATGAGGGAGTCGGGTATGTCATCACTCGGCAACTGAAGACTGAAGTTTGAAGATTTGAATATCTCAAGTGGAATGCCAGAAGATCAAGTCTCACCAGAAGACACGTGATGTCATTAGTTTAGAGGGAGTCTGTTAGGACATTCTTTGTAAACTGATGATTATCAGTGTTAGTGATAGATAGAATTTGATGTTATAGTTAAGAGGGAGTCAGGTATAAAATCTTGTATTCATGAGACATTCAAGAGGTGGTGGAAAAGCCGTTGGTACTTCCTATATATATACTTCTTTGAAGTAACATGGATCTCAACATGATTTCTCGTGTAAACTATATTTTTCGTGTTTGATTCTATCGTGTGTCTTCAAGATGAAGTTGGATATTCGTTGGATTATTAGTTGAAGATGGAACCTTTTATCATTGGCCGATGGGATAGGAAACATACCCTTGTTTCTGGTCTAGTCAGGTGGAGCTTAAACTGAAAGGGGATTTGGAAATGAACATCTTCGGGAATTTGGTTGACTCGTGAAGATACAGGATAGAGTTGGACACATCTGGTTGAAGACTTAAGTTTATCTTACTGGAATTCCTATGGGAGCTGATTAGTTTGATGCAGGTTATTGGAAACTCAAACTCTCTATCATATGCCAGCTGATTTGGAGCTGTCTTAGTCTACTATTGTTACCTGTTTAGGAAGACATTGTAAGACTCAGAAGTCTAAGTCAGGGTGGAGGTTGCTACTGCTGAGAGGATGAACTACAATGAGTTGTGTTGGGTTAGTTGGTTCTTAATGAAGCACTTGGTTTGGTCTACAATGAAAGCTGCAGGTATGAGGGAGTCGGGTATGTCATCACTCGGCAACTGAAGACTGAAGTTTGAAGATTTGAATATCTCAAGTGGAATGCCAGAAGATCAAGTCTCACCAGAAGACACGTGATGCCATTAGTTTAGAGGGAGTCTGTTAGGACATTCTTTGTAAACTGATGATTATCAGTGTTAGTGATAGATAGAATTTGATGCTATAGTTAAGAGGGAGTCTGTAGAAGCATGTTTTGTAACTATAGATTAAATTCTATGTATCGGTGTACGTGGCTAGTACGCGGGAGGGTGTTCCTGAGTACTTAGCCCGCACACCGGTTTGGTCCTGTGTACTTAGTAAGTACGCAAGGCTTTTGCCTTGCGTACTTGTCAAGTACGCAGGAAGTGTTCCTGCGTACTATAAATAGAAGACTTGTCTTCATTTGTAGGTGGAACTTCTGGAACAAGGTTGAGAGGTGTCCGGGTCGGGAAGAGCTCTCCCGACCCCTGGACCGTGAGCGTAGATGAGAGATGTGTGCTTCTTCGGTATGTAGTCTGTAATACGGGATGACTTCTTTGTTATGGATTACGTTTCGTTTCATTATCTTTTGTCTGTGTTCGTGTTTCTCTGTCTGTTTCTCGGTTCCCACGCAAATCACAGAACAGGTCCGTGTATATCCGCTGCGCGACGAGGATCCCGGGACCTACATTTTTTTTATGAGGTATTCAAGTAGTTAACCCGTAATAATAAAAAATTAAACAAGCTAAAATGGATCATTCTTTAACTCATAAATATACAAATTAAAATGAAATGAGGTACGCATATAAATAGAAACCTGCAAATATATTACACTAGGTTAGAAACCTCGTGTATTACACGGGTTGAATAAATGCAATAATAAAATGCAATTTTATATACTTAATAAAAAATATTTACATATTACATTTTTATGGCATATTCTATAATTTTTTTAATACAAATTTTAGAAAACGTCATATAGTTACTTTTTAAAAATGTTTTATAAAAAGAATGAAAAAAATGTTCAATTTCTAAAAATGTTTTATGAACAAATCTATATTTTTTAAATAAAACATTATATAAAAAATTATATAAATTATTATTATTTAATAGGAAAAGGAGACAAAAAACAAAAAAAATATTAAAAAACAATTAAGGAAAATTTGTGTAATTAATATGAAAGAGAGTCGGGAAAATTTGTCTCACTAAAACCTTTATTTATTATAGAGTATAGATTCACTAATACTTTTTACTCTGAGATTTTTTTTTACTTTTTTTTAATTTAGTTTTCATTTTTTTTTACTTTTTTTACTTAAGATTTTTTAATTGTTTTTAACTTTTTATTTGAATTCCTATTCCATTTTTGGGTTTTAACTCTTCGATGTTCCTTTATTATTTTTCCTCCTCTTTCAATTTCTAAGTTTCGAGTATCATCAACGCCCCTTTATAGCAAGAACTCACGGGTCAAATATAATATGTTTTGATTTTTTTTCAAAACAATGTACTATTATTTAAAATTCAGACTATAAAATAACGACATGATTATTTCTATCTACGTTTCGATTCGATGTTTATTACCGAGTCATCTCGCCGCGCCACCCGCTGTAACGTGCGGGTATTCAACACTAGTTTATATATATAAATAATAGTGATCCCTTTTTTGAGGCGTAGGAGGTGGAGGCTACGTAAATGCTAATTTGTCTTGAGATTGAAAACATATGCCTTCATTATTACGATTGTGTCCCAACGATAACACTCACATGTGCATGTACCATAAAGAGGAGTTATTGTCTAAAATAGTGTTGTTGAAAAAAATATTTACTAATCTAGTGTTGTTTGAAAAATATTTACTAAAATAGTGTAGATTTGTATAAAATAACATTTGTACCCCTATTATCAATAAACAAAAAATAATTAAAAAATCCAAAACAGAAGCCCACGTGTGCGTATCTTCTTCTTTGATCATGGCTTTCTTCTTCATCATGGTTGAATGTTTATCTAGACGGGGAACAATGCCGCAAAACTGAAAAAGGTTAATGAGTTTGAACAAGGAGGCAATCTTTGTTCATCAATGCAACCACACTTGCATGATACGTTGAACGAGCGATCGGAAACGAAACCGAAATCCAAAATTAGTCCCCATCATCGACCATCTTCTTCGTCGACTTTGTAATGGACCAACGGATTCATCTATATATTTCTGGGATTTTTGATGTAATTACCGGCTTTTGGATTTCCGATTCATCGGTAAATTTTTGTTTTCGGACTTCCGATTTCATCTATTTTGTCCAAGAATTCGATTAAAGTTCAATTCACAATAAACCACTGAAACAAATCCATTATGATGGTAACAAAATATCAAACTAGTCCTAATGAAGATTCAATGGTAGATTGAGTCTATTACAACTGAGCAGACTGAATTGATTGCAAACAAAATGGTAAACCAATTTGGCATACTGAATCGTCATCTTCGTTGTTGTAGATAGGCGCCGATGTGGTCTGCGTGCTGTAGATGGAGGGTCAATGGGTTTCTGAATCGACGATGGCGCAAAGAAGTACATATGTCGGAGATGGGATGGAGAGGTCGATGGCATGGTGATGACTGAGAAAGTAAATATCTTTTACACTAGTTTGGTAATTATTTTTTAAACTACACCAGATTGGTAAATAAGTTTTATAATAACATCAATTTAGAAAAAAAAACTCCCATAAACACAAAGCTTTTCAAGTGGTAATATTATCCGCAATTTGGTGTATTTGGAAAATAAGGAATGGTATAGTTTTTGGGGGCAAACGGGCATCTCTCTGATGGTTAACCATGCTAATTAAAGGAGCTCAAACAACGCTCTTTGAAGACCTTAAGTGTTCAAGCTACTTACGGGCAAAAAATAAAAAGAAGATCAGGGTAGTAGATTGGAAGAGTTTGAGCTCCTTTAATTTCTAAAGAGTGCTTTCTGTTTTTTTGATGGTATCTTTTTTTTCTGTTCAATTTTTTCTTTCATTGTTGATTTATGTTTTTTTCTAGTTTCTTCTAGCCTTTTAATACAAGTCTGCCTTTCAAAAAAAAAACTTAAACTAATCATACTTCAAAAGATCCAAATGTTTTTACAAATAATCTTTTCTTATTGAGTTTTTTTGTATAAAATAATATTTTTATATAAATAGAACTAAAAATGGAGTTGTATTACCACGAAATAAACTATAAGATCTTTTTAAATTGCAAAGATTGATAAGAATAACCCTTTGTAAAAATTTAAACATGTGTCAAAGTGTGGTACTTAGAATATTAAAATAAAAGACGGTTTACGTTTTTATTGACTATTAAGCGCTAGCTTTAACACTGGGTGAAACGTTAAAATTATATTGATAAATATCTTGAAAACCTTTTTATACAAATATGATATTCTATTTGTAACTTTTCATTTTGTTACATGTTAAGATTATATGGATGAGATTAATCACAACATCAAAAAATACATTTCATAAGTTGTGTACTTTTTACAATACATTAAATTATATGTCAAATGAAACCTTATAATGATTATTTACAAATTTGAAAATATTTCAATGTATGCAACATTTGACGTGGTATTGGTAATTTTTTCATGTTTACCAAATATTTATAGTTTGAGTCCATCTCTACTTTTAACTCTTGATAATGCAACATACAATTGATCATTAGTAAACGTTGGATCTTTCATTACAAACCAATATTTAAAAGTGGTTGCCCTAAACTTTTATTCATGGTCATTGCAAAACATATAACAATTGTATATTTTCTTATTTGAAGTTTTGATGTGAAAGGACCCAAACCGGGTATCTTCCATAGTTGGCAAACATTGCATAATCATAGCTCTTAAACTTTGAATCAAACATAAAACATTAACAGCGGAAGTCTTGTACAAATTTTAGAGTTAACAAAAACTTTAGACATAGCATTGTTCAACATTCATAATCTAATAATAGGGATGTCAGTCTTCATGCCAGCAACAGCCATCCAGCCATCTTCTCTCTAAGCCATCGCGGCTTCATATCTTTTTCTTTCCTATCTGATGTGCATACTAAAATAGTCAGCTAACGCTGGTGAGTTCAAGTTTACAATCATTAAACATAAAAACGATTCTTTCTCATGTTAATCATATAAAACTCATTTCATGAAAAACATTCGGTATACTACTAAGTAAAATATATTACAATACTACTTGTAAATTGATACTTAGTTATATTGTGTTTTTTCTTATTAAGTTATACATTTATAGTCCACAATCTGTTTTCTTTCTCTTTCTGGTGTCCAACAAGGACTTCTCGTGTCCATAAAGGACTTCTCAGCGAGTATTGTTCCCTAAGGCTCATCGTCCAAAGGCCGATACTAACAATGGTGTCTACAAAGGACTTCTCAGGTAACCGTCGTCGCCGGGGTAACCGTCATCACCCATTTCTACCAGTTGTACAACATCCTCGTTACAATGCCCTGCCGAGCATTGTCCCCATTTTTCTCATGTTACGGCATGGTCTCGGTCCATGACGTAACATCGGCTTCGAGTAGCATTAGTCTCAAGGACTATACTACTACCTCAAGACTTGCTAATATGCTTAGGGTAGCACTAGACTCTAGGACTACGCTACTACCCCAAGTCTTTTCTTTCCTGGGTCTCATACTCTTACAGATTAGACAATGTATTTGACTTATTCTTCTTCTCTTTGTTTATAAAACATATAGTTAAATAAACCATTCTCTTCTCTTTGTTTATAAAACATATTGTTAAATAAACCATTATGTTTTTCTTGTTTATAAAACATATAGTTAAATAAAACATTCTCTTCTTTTTGTTTATAAAACATATAGCTAAATAAACCGTTCTTTTCTTCTTAGTTTTCGTTTATAAAACATTTAGTTAAATAAATCATTCTCTTATCTTATCTTCCGTTTATAAAATTCCCGGTTACATAAACCGTATCTTTCTTTCTTACAAAACGTTCGGTTATATAAACGTATCTTTCTTTCTTAGAAAATGTTCATTTACATAAACTGTTATTGTTCTAATCTTTCTTTGCAAACGTTTAATTAATAAAATACATTTATTATAAACGTCTAATTCTTGAGTATGCACACCACCCTAAAAACAGTAAAATAAGGATTCTTGAACTCACTAGATTGTCTTACGGATTAACTTTTCTTAAGATAAAGCTCAACTGGGTGCTAGACGACCCGTTCGAACGGTCATAAACAACACGTGTAAATTTCTAGATATAACATAGCGATTTGTCCAAAATCTCTTGTCTATATACTTTTTCGACCAAAAACTCTTGCCCAAAATCTCTTGTCCAAAAACTTTTGCCCAAAATCTCTTGTCCAAAAACTTTCTGCCCAAAATCTCTTGCTCAAAAACTCTCTGCTCAAAATCTCTTACCCAAAAACTCTCTGCCCAAAATCTCTTACCCAAAAACTCTCTGTCCAAAATCTTTTGCCCAAAAACTCTCTGCCCAAAATCTCTTGCTGCCCAAAACTCTCGTCCAAAAACTCTCTACCCAAAATCTCTTGCTCAAAAACTTTCTATTCAAAACCCTTTTTGGTCCATTCAAAGAGTTTTCGGACAATTCATATGTTTTTTGGCCAAAATCGTTGTTTTGATCCAAAAATCACAACTTTTATATCCGAGATCTTTTAAAACCACCATATATTTATAAAGCATACACAACCGCTCCTAAATATGTGAACTTTAAGTAAAGTTACCTTTTTCGAATCTCAATTTTTTTGCAAGTTTCTTTATCCACATACAAGTAGCTCAAAACTATAGCAAACGAACTCCGATTGCGGTGAATCAGGCGTCCACGGAACCGTCTCACCGAGAACTACCAGATCCCCACTTAGCTGCCACCAGAAACCACCTTCGCCGTCTCCGGAAAGCCGAAACAGTTGCCGAAATCCTTCCAAAATCGATGTTCTGTTCGGGACAGAATAACGCGAATTCCAGACCTCCAAATAAAAACCCAACCGTGGAAGTCTTCGTTTATATTCTATGAAGCTCCAGTAAAAATTTGAGAACGATCCGACGGCTAGATCTCTGGGGATCGTCCGCTCTTTGCTGCTAGGTATCACAAAAACGAGATTTTTCTCCATTTCCTCTTTCCCTTTTCCTTTTTGGCCGAAAACTTAGGGGAAGATGAGGTGAGTTCCACCTAAAGTATTTAAATGTAACCCAAGCTTACTCTCCACGTTTGTCCTTCATTTTACGTTTTCTACCCCAGACTTTACTATCATATACAAGTTCATGCTTATCCACGTGATTCTGAAAACGGGATGTTACATGATGAAGTTATTTTGTATGAATATGTTAACCCAATTATAGAGATAAAATTGTGATGACCAATGTTGCTTCCAAATATAATCTTCGCTTCTATAATGCAATTACCTAATGATTTGACCTGAAGTCTTGTTACATTACCTAAACCATTTTTTATCAATATTTTTTAATAGCATAATTGGAACATATACATTTAAAACTCATTTATGCTTTAACAAACATGATAGTGTAAGTCCATTTGAAAAATCAGGAGATTATAAACTTTCATCAAAATCATCATCAAGATGCTCTGATTGACGGATACTATTTGTACTTGTATGCAGAAAATCTCGCTAAACTTTTAATACTAAATATCTTATTAAAAAAATAATAAAAAAGATACAAATAAAATTTAAATTTCAACAATATATCGTATTTTAAATTCAAAATTTAAAACTCCAAATTTTAAAAATTCCACTCCTTCATATTTTGACACGATTAAATTTAAAATTCCAAAATTAAGTATGAAAAATTAAAACTAATAAATTAGAATTGAAACTTCTAAACATATTTTTTGAATAAATCTATTCTCGTCATTTAAAAAAAATAAAGTTTAAAATATAATACACTTTTTAAAATAAATATTTGCAAGTTTCATAATTTTATTAAAAACTAGACTAAATTACATAAAACAACCTTTAGGTATATACCAAATTACACCCGCAGACCTTAATCTTCATTAATTACACTAGACACTATTTATCTATATGGTTTGTATCAATCCATAACCTTTAGACTAACCGTCATTAGATTTTTTAGTTAAATGACATGTAAATGACTAATTTACCATTCATTCTTATACTAGGTTAAAACCCATGTATTATATGGGTTGAATAAATACAACTTGTATAAAACATCAGTTCCTATGTAAATTTAAAAATTCTAAAAATGTTATATAGTTATTTTTTTAAAATGTTTTATAGAAAAGAATGAAGAAATGTTCAAATTATAAAAATGTTTTATGAATAAACCTATTTTTTTAAATAAAAAACGTTTTTATAAAAGTAATTTTAAAAATAATTATTATTTAATAGGAAACAAAAACTATAAAAAAAATAAAAATTTTGAATAATTAATAAGAGAGAGAGGCGGGAGACAAAAAATAAAAAAAAACTTGTATAATTAATAGGAGAGAGAGGCGGGGGAAAAATGTTGAGTATGAATGTGTGAATGACAAGCGTCCCCTCAAAACCTTTATTTATCATATAGTATAGATTAACAAATTAATATATATATATATATATATATATATATATATAGGGGACGGTTATCGTACAAATAGCCTAAATCGTACGAAGGGCCTCCAACCGTCCGATTAATATGATCTAAGGTTGGGGATAACGCGGTGGCATAAACGTAATTACTTTGAAAAAATAACATGTCATCCAGATAAAAAAGGGCATAAATGTCAATTTTTTTAAAATAATCACACTTCATGCGTGCTTTTTTTACGTAATCATGTTTTTATGTAACTTTTTTACGTAATCACGTTTTTACGTAATTATTTTTATGTAATCACATTTTTCATTAAAAAAAATTACCGTAATCAAATTTTGTGTGATTACAACTACTTTTAAACATGAATAATGATAGTCAATACTACTGTCTTCAATCTTACCTTCTCGCTTTTAAGTCAAATTATCGGCAAAAACATTAATCAAAGTTTCTATCGAATGTGTATGGATTTGGAAACGAAAACGGATAGGAACAAACAAATAAAACTAACTGAAAAATCTAACCTCTGTTTGTCTAAAGGTTATAATTTGATACAAACCATTTAGATAAAGGGTGTCTAGCGTAATTAGTGAAGATAAAGGTCTGCGGATGTAATTTAATATATATTTAAAGGTTGCTTTATGTAATTTAGTCTAAAAACTAAGTATTAAAATTTATAATTTAAAATAAAAATTTTATTTATAAATATCAAATTTAATTAAAAAACTACTAATTAAATATTAGTAAACTTTATTCTAACACTTATTTATTGAAAATATAAACGTAGTATTTTTAAATTTTATTTGTAAAATTAAAAAAAATTGTTTTTTTGTAATAAATTTTAAAAAGTCATTTTTTAATAATAAAACTTTAAAAACTCTCTTTTTTAAAATCTCCCATTTTTTAATTCTTCATTTTTTTTAAATATTTAATTTTGATGATAATTTAAAAAAAATGTTAGCTAGTGACAATAATGATAAATTGATTTGTTAAATGTTATTTATGTAATTTTTCAAAAAAATGGGCTAAATGGAGGATATAAATGTGATATTGGGGGGAAATTTTATGAGATGTAATGTGGTGATACTAAGTGACAAAACTATTTAGTTTTTTTTTATTATAAGAGGGATATGACGTTTTTAACAAAAAAACATAATTAAATGGAATAAGTGTATGACTATCTAAGTGGTGTGATATTGGTGATTGCCTCCTATAAAATGATAAAATGATATGAGTTTAAATCATATATATATATAAGGCGGTTTTTATTTCAATTTTTTTAAATAATTTATAGAGTGGCGATATTTTTTTTAAAAAATAATTTATAGAGAGTCAATATTTTCAAGTACTAAACTACTTTCTTTGAATAATTGGGGATCATTCCTTAAGCTATTTGCATAAGTTTAGAATGCTCTCCATACATGTTAGATGAGTCTTTATTTCACTCCACTTCATTAAGGAAATAGTGTAGTATATGCTTTCCTCTAAAAATATCAAATAAATCTTTACAAAGTTAAGGAAGTCGGCGTGGGATTGGGCGTGGGATTCTCCACACGAATCGCCTTTCTAGCTGCAAGGAGAAAGGGGGTGGTGTTCATTGACAGCTCCTCCCTCCACCTAGACTATTCTGTTGTAATCGGTGACCACACCACGTTGCCTAACCATCCTTAAACATGGGAAGTGCTTCCCTCTCCATTCCTAAACTATTTTTTAATTAAATTAAATAAAACATAATAAAAAAATATAATATCAGTTATAATTAAAAAAAAAATACATTTCATTAAATTAAAAATATAAATAAAATAATAATGTAAATGACAGTAATATAAATGAAATAATAATAATGTGCAATCATGATGATTATTTCAGATTCAAACGAAGCGTATTTCGAAGATGGTTTTCTGTTGGTGTGGTAAGCAAGCTTCAATCAAGACCTCATGGACTTCAAGCAATCCAGGTCGACGCTTCTATTCTTGTCCTTAACAAGTATGGTGTCCTTCTCCTTCATAATTACCCCCATATTACTCATGTTCCCTAATTTTATTTTTCCAACTTGAAATTAGGGCTCAGAATGAAAATTCAGTGGATGGGATAACCATGAAATATGTCAAAGTTCTTTGGAGATTATGCCCGGTCTACTAAGATCAGTGAATGATCTTGAAGCTTTAAGGGATCAACTTGAAGTTTAACCGAAAGCAAGTGAAGAAAAAGCAAGACGAATGAAGAAATATTTGATTTGTAGTTGCATAGGTTTTTTTATTGTTCTTGTTAATTTTAAGTCTATCCAATTCATTGTCAGCGGTAGGATTTTGGTATGTATTTTGATCGGTTTGAATGTAATGAACCATTATGTATGAAATGGGAAAGATTGATATTTTGATCAGTTTGAATGTTGTTTCATTATTAACCATTTGTTGTAATGAAAATACCGATGCGTAATTTACCATAAGTAATTAATGAACATTTTTTTTACGAATGTGTCGATCGAACATGTGAAAAATCAATTTCAAAATGAAAACTTGTAGCGAACAACTATATAATCTAATGTTTTTTTTCCTAATAACATTGTATTTTTTACTATTTGTTTTCAAATGACTATGTATTTTTATTATCATATAGTATATTATTATGTGACCGGCCCGATCAACCGAACCGGCCCATAAGAATCTTATGTCGGCTTGTTAGAAATTCGAGCATTAGAAAATAGCGACCCTATAAGAAAATAAATCATGGCTCCCCAGGAGGTGTAGAATGTATCATCAATCAAAACTATTTTAATTTTTGGAACCATAGAACCTAGGCCTGGCAAAATTGACCCATATTCTTAAAAATGGGTCCATTTGGGCTTATAGTTGAAGGGTATGGGGTTACTTTGGACTATATACCATTCCCAAGGGGGTCTACTTGGGCATATCTGAAAATAAGAAATAGAATTCACGGGTCAAATTGGGTGGAAACAAAAGAAGTTACGGGTCAGGATGGGCGGATTGGATTGATTTTTAGGTTTCTCCTCCACAAAGAAAGTAGTCAAGCATCGAGGCTTTAGGTTTCCTCTAATTTTCTTATCGAATCAGGTTTTTCTCTGAGAATCAGGTGGGAATCAGGGCATCTTCTTCGCAAATCTGGGCATCTTCTTCGCGAATTAGAGCATCTTCTTCGCAAACCAGCGTAACTTCTTCACAAATCTGGGCTTCTTCTTCGTGGATCATGGTTTCTTCTTCCTTGAATCATCTCCATGACTTGTGATTACTTAATCTTGACCCGTTTGAACTTCGATTTTATCCAAAATTGAGGTTTACTGTCTCGTTTTCTTGGTCTTTTTCTTTCTATATTTTTTTAAATCTTTTCTATTATATTATCATATAATATAGGAATATCAGTTGACATTTTGTTTGCTTTGTTTCAACTTTCAACGATGACTGTATGTTATCCTGTAAAAGTAAAATTTTGAAATTTGAATCTTAATGGCATTAGAAACTTTTCATCTTTGCTTCTCAAAATCTGTTATTTGTTTTCTTATTTACAACTCAAGATCCGTAATAAATTCAAATCCTATCTTTTTGTGTTGAAATTAAACAACCAGTGAAAATCACCATATTTGATTACAAAGTTTGTGGTTTTCGGGTAAAGATTGAATGATCCACTCTGAATTTATGTCGATTTATAAGTTCGGAAAAAAAGATGGACATGATATTTGTAGATATAGTTTGACATGTAGCCATTTTTGTCACACCCCAACCGACGGCGGAATACGTCGAGGCGGGACATGTAGACTGTTCAAAAGCTCAAGGTTTACTAAAGTTTAAATATTTAAACAACCAAATTCATATCATAGATAAACATCAATCCAACCATACAAAGAAAAATAAAGAATACATAAATAGTTTATTTAAATTAGATTCTAGGCCCTCGGTCCTAATTGAAGCAACTTGTACTTATTCTCAAGCATTAGTACTAGAAACATGATGAAAACAAAGTTAACTAAAAAGTTGGTGAGCATACATAGGTTTTGACACACAACCAAGTTTAAAGTGTTTTATACAATTCATACGATATACATGTATAAGGCATTTATGAAAAATCTATAGTTAAACTAAGTGTGTACAATCAAACCTTGTGACTGAGGCATAACATGAAGGTTACCCTAATGTAAAGTCGGTAACAAACACCCTAACCGGGTGGGTTTGTCAGACACAATAGATCTATCAATGTTAATCGTTGGCTTGTACGGAGTTAATGATTGTACTAACATCATGTATATGTAGTCTTAACTCATAGCATTCAAGCATAAAGCACATAACACATAATATCATATTATTGAATTGTATTTAAGTCTATGCAAAAAGTTTCAAAGAGTAAATCATGTTTCACATCAAAAGTACAAAATGAAAAAGGGGCTATGTAAACTCACTTGGATATATTGTGTGGGTAACACGAGCAAGTATGTAGCACAAGTGATTTTCAAATCACAAGTTAACCTAGTGTGAAAATTAATAACGTGCACAAGTCTAAGGATAGGTGTAATGTTCATCGGGTCTTGTTATGTGAGAACTTATATAAAGTTTGTGTTATTTTATGTGAAATAATAAGATATCGAAAGTTTGGTGTAAACTTTGGAAGTTCAAAATGTTATATGAAAATATTATGTGTCTTTAGGGTTTTAAATAAATAAAACTCTTTTTATTTATTTAATTAAAATAATAATTATTACTAAAAGTAGTATGATAAAATATCAATTAATTCCATCCATTTATTTATTTATGACAAAGTGATAGAAACATACCAATATGGATTAAAGAAAATTCTAAGTGTATAATGTAGTAAATTTTATTTACTTATTGTGAAGTTAATATGCTAAAAAAATGTAGTTATAGATATATATATATATATATATATATATATGTAAAAAAACAACTGATTTATAAAAATGTATTATTATATCTTGTCAATACGTTTTATAAATTAGGTAATTAATTACCCGATTTAATTATTTAAAAATATATTTTTAAATAATTTAAAATGAGGTTTTAAACAATTTAAGTTGTAAAAATGAATGTTTTGGGTTTAAACACCGTAATTTTTTTGTAAAAATCGGTTCTAGAGAATGTTAAATTTATAAAATAATTTTTATAGAATTTAATTACTGTTAAAAATGGTTTTTTAAAAATAAAAAGAACACCACCCGGTTCGAACCCGGGTGGGTTCTGAGTTGTGCATGTGAGCTACCACTGGACCAGGGGACTAACCCGTGTTATAGAACCGGTTTGATTTGTATATAACCAATTCAGTACAAGGGGCCGGGTCTGGCTTTGAGTCACGCACAAAAAGGACCAGTTATGTGGGTTTCGAACCCACGCCACTCGGTCCAATGGTGCAAGGTCTTAACCAGTTGGACCGAGTGGTTTCGCTGGTATAAACTAAAGTGTAAAAACTTAAATGCATTGAACCATTTAAATCGAATTTCCCTTTTAAAATCGTATGAACAAGTTTAGAGAATTTCTAGAAATTGAACCTGATTTGGATTGTTGTTTTGTAAAGTGATAAGGGGCTTTCGATAAGTGGTTAAAAGCGAAACGAACGATGTAAACCATACCTGTGATGGTTGCGTAACGAAGCCTGGCGACTAAACGGACAGAGGCGATGTTTAGGGTGCTAGATCGACGAACAGGGATGGAATGAGACTCAAATGAGGGTTGGGGGAGATTATATGAAGTCATGCGAAGGTCCATAGTGATTTAATTCGTTTAATTTCATCATTAACGTATTATTCGATTGAGAGGTTTAGGGGTGACAGCTATGACTCCAATTACGCGTTAATCCGGTTGTAATCGAATGAATTGGGTCGTGTAATAGGTCTAGATACATGCACGATCAGTCTACGCATGATTTTCGGGATTAGAACGCGTCTAATTTATTGAATTGCAACCGAATTGATTCGACTTTGACTCCACGAAGTCAAATGGTTTGAATTCGAATTCAATCGTATGATAGACTGAATTGGGCTGTTACATGGGTCAGGGTAAAGTTGATTAATGATTTCGGGTGTAGGGAAAGCCATATCAACAGGCTTAATCGATTTCACAAGTTGGATTTCATAGATTTGGGCATGTTTGACTTTTAAAGTCAAAATTGACGAATGGGGGTCAAATTTGAGTCATATAGGGTCAAGTCTAGTACAAAGGTTCAATTGCAAGGGTGGGGGTTCATGTTTAGGGTTCAAGGACTTTGGAGAGGATGTTCAAGAACAATTTGTTTATATAAAAATAATTATATATATATATATATATATTTACATATATATATAATTACATATATGAAGAAACTATAAGCTTCAATACTCATTCTTGTATGGCATATGTAATATATGGGATCAACTTGGAAAGTTTTTGGTTTCTTTGAATTAGTATTAATATGGATTGAAATATATACATGTAATCCTATAAAATGTATCAAATGAAATCTTAGGGTGAAGTGTTTGCATCAAGGTTTGTATTATAATTGAATTGTTGTTTATTACACCAAACAAATACATGAAAAAATCAGAGATGTTACAGTATCCCCATGTTGAGGGAATTTCGTCTCGAAATTCAATTAGTTGAGGCTACTGAATCAGACAAGAGGTGTGGATACTTAAGCTTCATGATCCTCACGTTTCCAAGTGAACTCAGGACCGCGCTTAGAATCCCAACGAACTTTGACAATAGGAATACGGCTTCGCTTGAGCTGCTTGATCTCACGATCCATGATCTCCACCGGTTTCTTAACGAAGTGCATCGTGTCATCAATACGCGCATCGTCAAGAGGTATATAGAGGTTCTCATCAGCAAGACATTTCTTTAGGTTGGACACATGAAAAGTAGGATGTACATTATCAAGCGATAGAGGTAACTCGAGTTTGTAAGCCACTTTCCCAATCCTTTCGAGGATCTTGAATGGACCCACATAGCGAGGTGCTAGTTTGCCCTTCTTCCCGAAACGGATCACTCCTTTCCAAGGAGATACCTTTAGAAGTACAAGATCACCGACTTGAAATTCCAAGGGTTTACGTCTTTTGTGGGCATAGCTCTTTTGCCAACTCCTTGCTACTTGAATATTGTTGCGGATTTGAAGGATTTTGTCAGAAGTTTCTTGGATTAATTTGGGACCGGTGATTTGTGCTTCACCAATCTCGTTCCAACAGATAGGAGAGCGACACTTCCGACCATAGAGAGCTTCAAATGGAGCCATGTTGATGTTTGTGTGGTAGCTATTGTTGTAAGAGAACTCAATGAGGGATAGATATGAATCCCAATTGACACCAAAATCAATTACACAAGCTCTAAGCATGTCCTCGAGAGTTTGGATTGTTCGCTTGGTCTGACCATCAGTTTACGGATGGTAAGCCGTGCTTAAATCCAAACGTATACCAAGAGCAGTTTGGAGAGATTGCCAAAAGCGGAAGTGAAACGAGCATCCCTATCAGAGATTATGTTAAGTTGGACCCCGTGACGACTCACAATTTCGTCAATGTAGATTCGGGCCAATTTCTCTACCCGATAGTCCTCTCGGATGGGTAGAAAATGAGCAGACTTGGTGAGACTGTCAATGATTACCCAAATGCTATCATAACCGCTAGAAGTACGACGGAGTTTGGTAATGAAATCCATGGCTAGATTCTCCCATTTTCACACTGGAATTTCCGGTTGTTCAAGCAAACCAGAAGGACGTTGATGTTCAGCTTTGACTTTGGAACAAGTTAGACATTTTGCAACATAAAGTGCAATGTCTTTCTTCATTCCGGGCCACCAATATTGTTGGTGAAGACCCTTGTACATTTTATTCCCCCCGGGATGGACGGAGTAATGAGTTTTGTGTGCCTCGTTCATAAGGACTGTGTGAAGGTCATCACGATCGGGGACCCAGATACGATTCAAGTAATAGAGGAGGCTAATAGGTTTGGTTTCTAATAGGAGTTCAACACCACACGACATTTCGTTATACATGTTACCCTCGGTGACCGAGAGGTGTTGAGCTTCTAGAATGTGATTTTGAATATCGGTTTGAATCCTAACACAATGAAGCATAACGTGGTCCTTACGACTCAAGGCATCGGCTACAACATTCGCTTTACAGGGATGGTAACGAATCTCGTAATCACAATCGTTAAGGAGCTCGACCCAATGTCGTTGTCTCATGTTGAGTTCCTTTTGATTGAAGATGTGTTGGAGACTTTTTTGGTCAGTGAACACCACATATTTCGTGTCATAGAGGTAATGCCTCCAAATCTTTAATGCGAAGATGACCGCACCCAACTCAAGATCATGCGTCGTATAATTCTTTTCATGAATTTTGAGTTGTCTTGATGCATAAGCGATCACCTTACCCCGTTGCATGAGAACACAACCAAGACCTTGGTTTGATGCATCACAGTAGACAACCAGATCATCGTTGCCATCAGGAAGAGTGAGGATAGGAGCATTACACAACTTTTGCTTGAGGAGTTGGAAGGCTTCCTCTTGTTTTGATCCCCACTCATAAGGTTTGCCTTTATGGGTCAAGGCCGTGAGAGGGACAGCAATCTTGGAAAAGTTTGAGATGAAACGATGGTAATAACCCGCAAGACCAAGAAATGAACGAACTTCGGTAGGGGTATTAGGGGCACTCCAATTCTTAACAGCTTTGATCTTTGCGGGATCAACATGAATTCCGTTTTCGTTGACAATATGACCCAAAAATTGAACTTCCTTTAGCCAAAATTCACACTTGGAGAACTTAGCATATAGTTGTTCTTTTCTTAAAAGGTCTAAAACCAACTTAAGGTGTTGTTCATGATCTGATTTAGTCTTGGAGTAGATCAAGATGTCGTCAATGAAAACGATCATGAATTTATCTAGATATGGTTTGCATGCACGATTCATGAGATCCATGAAAACTGCGGGTGCATTGGTTAGCCCAAAAGGCATAACCATAAATTCGTAGTGACCGTATCTTGTACGAAAGGCAGTCTTTTGATATCCTCCTCTTGCACACGAAGTTGGTGATATCCGGATCGAAGATCAATCTTCGAGAAGTAGATGGAACCTTGGAGTTGATCAAAGAGATCATCAATCCGAGGCAAAGGATAACGGTTCTTGATGGTAAGCTTGTTGAGTTCACGGTAGTTAATACACATCCGGAATGAGCCATCTTTCTTCTTCACAAATAGGACGGGTGCACCCATGGTGAATGACTGGGACGAATGAAACCTTTATCGAAAAGTTCTTGAAGTTGGCTTGCGAGTTCTTGCATTTCAGAAGGTGCTAGACGGTAAAGAGCTTTAGCTACAGGATCAGCTCCGGGTACAAGATCGATACGAAACTCTACTTGACGAATGGGTGGGAGACCGGATAGATCTTCAGGAAACACTTCGGGAAAAATCACGAATGATGGGGATGTCTTGAATATTCCTCTCTTTGTCCTTCTTTTGAACGACATGGGCTAAAAAAGGCTAAATACTTCTTCCGTAAGTACTTTCGGGCCGTAGTGCATGACATGAGCTTAAGCCCACTACATGGTTTCTCATCAAAGACTTTTAATGTATCGCCCGAGGGGAGAGGAATTCGGATGCACTTCTCGAAACAAACGACCTCGGCATGATGACTAAATAGCCAATCCATGCCTATTATGATGTCAAAGCTTCCCAATTGCATAGGTATGAGGTTGACGGGAAAAGAATGTTCATTAAGTTCGATGAAACAATCGCGGATAATGGAGTCAATGATGATGGGGTTTCCATCCGCTACTTCAAAGGTAAATTTTCTCTCTAACTTAGTGCGTGTTTTAGCAAGTAAAGGTTCAAATTCAAATGAAACAAAACTCTTATCGGCACTAGTATCAAATAGTATGGAAGCATATTGGTTATTAACGAGGAACGTACCGTTGACCACGTCCTTGATGGTCTGGGCTTCATTAGCATTTATGTTGAAAGCACGCCCTCGAGCTCCACCTTGATTAGGGTTGGTAAGTTTTGGGCATCTGTTTCGGAAGTGGTTTGGGTTACCGCATTCAAAGCAAGCATTCCCATTAGTGATAGTTGGAACCCCTTTTTTTCCCTGGTTGGCTGTATTGACAGGTGGGTTGACTCTGTAGGTGTTGGCTAAATGCCCATATCTTCCACAGCTGGCACATATCCGACATGGTAGGTTTGGGAAGTGATGGTAATTACACGTGTTGCACAAAGGGTTTTTTCCCACATAATGCTTCTTGACTGAATTCTGAGTCATAGGAGCAACCTGGTTGACTGGGGCAGCTGGGGTAACCACAACAAAGTTCCTATCCTTTCATTTCTTGTTGTTGGAGAAAGGTTCGGGTTGATCCCCTTGGAGGGCTCAGAAGGTGTTGCTGTGTCTGGGACTTTCTTGGCACCCTTCCTTGTTAACGTACCCGCCTTTACATGGTTATCGGTTAATGTGGCGGATAGGCGGATGGCATCTTCAAGGGTAGTTGGGTTTCTCCCTAAAACAGTGTCTTGAATCTTCATCGGCAGACCACCGATGTATTTTTCAATACCCCGAGCCAAAGGTGTGACCATGTGAGGTACTAGAAGACTTAGCTCATGAAAACGGGTGGTGTAGGCTAAACTTTCACCACTATCTTGGGCAAGATCCCAAAATTTGGCCTCTAACTTCTTCATTTCGTTGCGAGGACAGAACTCCTCGGTCATGAGCCGTTTGACCTAATCCCATGGAAAGGCCATTGCCACATCTATGCCCCTATTCCTCTTTTCACCATTCCACCAAGTGAGCGCCCGTTTTTGGAAGACGCTGGTGGCATAGCGGACCCGGAGGTTGTCGGGACAGTCGCTGTTGAGAAAGGTACTTTCAATGCTCTCGAACCACTGCAAAAGACCCGTGGCTCCTTCAGTGCCATAAAACTTAGTAGGGTTGCACGAGTTAAAGAGCTTGAAAGTACATGGGGGTGGGTTGGCACCACCACCACCACCAACGTTAACAATGCCACTAGAGCCCCCATTAGCCTGGGTAAGTTGGTTCACCAATTGAGTGAGGAGAGCAGCAAGGTCATTGTAGGTCTCGTTTGCGCGACGGGGAGGCATGCTATAGATTTAAACAAAACAGTGAGAAATATAAGAGATTATGAGGGTTTTTCTTGAATTTTAAAACAAAGGATAATTAAAACATAAGTATTCAAAGTTTGGATTGTACTCAAATGGTGATAATACCACTTGAATACTATGACATATTAAGGTTAATAGACTCATATAACTTTCAAGGAGACATGCTTTAGCCTATAAGTAAACACTCATCCAGGGAATTCCCAGGAAAGCATACGGATCCCTCGGTTGAATGGGATTTATATGAAATGCTTTTCTAGACAGAAAACCCAGAATACAGGTGTCACCCTTCCAGATTGCACATGTCCTCTACTAGTTAAAAAAGTTTAAAACCCTAACGAGGTGTAAAAAGAAGGTTAATAAACTTATGTCAATGAATATGACGTTCCACATGCTACGATGATGATGACATTGGAGAAGGATTGAGGCTTAGAGTAAGGGTATAGGTATTATTATTTTGAATTTATTGTTTAGATAACTCCTAGAAAGTCATGGAGTCTAACAAATAATCATTAAATATATTAAACATATAGCACATAGCATGTAACATATCATATAATCATAGAAAATGGCAATAATGGGTGTCCTAAGGTTATAGTCTAGATCAAAGGTATCTAATAACCTAATTCCCTATAACCAAGGCTCTGATACCAATTTGTCACACCCCAACCGACGGCGAAATACGTCGGGGCGGGATATGTAGACTGTTCAAAAGCTCAAGATTTACTAAAGTTTAAATATTTAAACAACCAAATTCATATCATAGAAAAACATTAATCCAACCATACAAAGAAAAATAGAGAATACATAAATAGTTTCTTTAAATTAGATTCTAGGTCCTCGGTCCTAAGTGAAGCAACTTGTACTTATTCTCAAGCATTAGTACCTGAAACATGATGAAAACAAGGTCAACTAAAAAGTTGGTGAGCATACATAGGTTTTGACACACAACCAAGTTTAAAGTGTTTTATACAGATCATACGATACACGTGTATAAGGCATTTATGGAGAATCTATAGTTAAACTAAGTGTGTATAATCAAATCTTGTGACTGAGGCATAACACGAAGGTTACCCTAATGTAAAGTTAGTAACAAACACCCTAACCGGGTGGGTTTGTTAGACACAATAGATCTATCAATGTTAACCGTTGGCTTATACGGAGTTGATGATTGTACTAATGTCATGTATATGTAGTCTTAACTCATAGCATCCAAGCATAAAGCACATAACACATAATATCATATTATTGAATTGTATTTAAGTCTATGCAAAAAGTTTCAAAGAGTAAATCATGTTTCACCCCAAAAGTACAAAATGAAAAAGGGGCTATGTAAACTCATTTGGATATATTGTGTGGGTAACACGAACAAGTATGTAGCACAAGTGATTTTCAAATCACAAGTTAACCTAGTGTGAAAAAGCATGATCTTAGATTAATAACGTGCACAAGTCTAAGGATAGGTCTAATATTCATCGGGTCTTGTTATGTGAGAACTTATATAAAGTTTGTGTTATTTTATGTGAAAGAATAAGTTATCGAAGGTTTGGTGTAAACTTTGGAAGTTCAAAATGTTATATGAAAATATTATGTGTCTTTAGGGTTTTAAATAAATAAAACGCTTTTTATTTATTTAATTAAAATAATAATTATTACTAATTCCATCCATTTATTTATTTATGACAAAGTGTCAGAAACATACTAATATGGATTAAATAAAATTCTAAGTGTATAATTTAGTAAATTTTATTTACTTATTGTGAAGGTAATATGCTAAAAAAATGCAGTTATGGATATGTATATGTAAAAAAACAGTTGATTTATAAAAATGTATTATTATATCTTGTCAGTACGTTTTATAAATTAGGTAATTAATTACCCGATTTAATTATTTAAAAATATATTTTTAAATAATTTAAAATGAGGTTTTAAATAATTTAAGTTGTAAAAATGAATGTTTTGGGTTTAAACACCGTATTTTTTTGTAAAAATCGATTCTAGAGAATGTTAAATTTATAAAATAATTTTTATAGAATTTAATTACTGTTAAAAATGGTTTTTAAAAATAAAAAGAACACCACCCCGTTCGAACCCGGGTGAGTTCTGAGTTATGCATGTGAGCTACCACTTGATAAGGGGACTAACCCGTGTTATGGAACCGGTTTGATTTGTATATAACCAATTCAGTACAAGGGGTCGGGTATGGCTTTGAGCCACGCACAAAAAGGACTGGTATGTGGGTTTCGAACCCACGCCACTCGGTCCAATGGTGCAAGGTCTTAACCAGTTGGACCGAGTGGTTTCGCTGGTATAAACTAAAGTGTAGAAACTTAAATGCATTGAACCATTTAAATCGAAATTCCCTTTTAAAATCGTATTAACAGGTTTAGAGAATTGCTAGAAATTGAACCCGATTTGGATTGTTGTTTTGTAAAGTGATAAGGGGCTTTCTATAAGTGGTTAAAAGCGAAACGAACGATGTAAACCATACCTGTGATGGTTGCGTAACGAAGCCTGCTGACTAAACGGACAGAGGCGATGTTTAGGGTGCTAGTTCGACGAACAGGGATGGAATGAGACTCAAATAAGGGTTGGGGGAGATTATATGAAGTCGTGCAAAGGTCCATAGTGATTTAATTCGTTTAATTTCATCATTAATGTATGATTCGATTGAGAGGTTTACGGGTGACAGCTATGACTCCAATTACGCGTTAACCCCGCTGTAATATTGGGTCATGTAATAGGTCTAGATACATGCACGATCAGTCTACGCATGATTTTCGGGATTGGAACGCGTCTAATTTATTGAATTGCAACCGAATTGATTCGGCTTTGACTCTACGAAGTCAAATGGTTTGAATTCGAATTCAACCGCGCGATAGACTGAATTGGGTTGTTACATGGGTCAAGCTAAGGTCGATTAATGATTTCGGGTGTAGGGAAAGTCCATATCAACAGACTTAATCGATTTCACAAATTGGATTTCATAGATTTGATCCTGTTTGACTTTTAAAGTCAAAATTGACGAATGGGGGTCAAATTTGAGTCATATGGGGTCAGGTCTAGTCCAAAGGTTCAATTGCAAGGGTGAGGGTTCATGTTTAGGGTTTAAGGACTTTGGAGAGGAAGTTCAAGACCAATTTGTTTATATAAAAATAATATATATATATATATATATATTTACATATATATATAATTACATATATGAAGAAACTATAAGCTTCAATACTCACTCTTGTATGGCATATGTAATATATGGGATCAACTTGAAAAGTTTTTGGTTTCTTTGAATTAGTATTAGTATGGATAAAAGTAGTGGTTTTTAATATAATTATAAGGATAAGAATAAAGAGAGAGAAAAGTAGAAATAAAATGTAGAAAAAGTAGTGTTTTTTAGTGTAATTATAAGGATAAGGATACGAAATATAAAGAACGGGCTGAGAATGCTCTTATGGTGTGTGACGACGTGGGCGATGGACCTGTGGAGTGTGGGGTGGGGTTCTTACTTCTGGGCCAGAAATACGTAGTCCACAGACAAAATGTATAAGTTGATTATAATAAATATAAATCAACAAAATATATAATAATAATAATAATAACATATTAAGAATAATAATATATTAACAATAATTTAATTCAAATAAACCGAGCAAGTTTTGATTCAGCCTTTTATCCGACCAAAACGATCATTTATTAAAAGACCTGTTTTGAGTCGTACCCATTTTTGGTAAGACCCGTTCTGACCCGGACCAAAATGACATTTTTTTTGGAATGACATGTTCTGACCCGAACCCATCCTGACCCGAACCCGTCTTAACCTGTGACCCGAACTCGCCCAACCCGCCCAGTTTGTCAGGCCTAAGGGTGATGAATAATTACAATTAATTTTAATAAATAAAATAATTATTAAATTTATAAAATATAATTAAATTACAATAATTATCCTTTAATGGTAAAAAGACTAAGTTGTCCTCATGTGCAGTGCACATAGGGTGACTTAACTGAAAAACTTAACGATCGTTAGTGTAAGGGACAAAAAACGAGAGAACTATTCATATAAAGGATAATAAGTGAAAGTCAAAACTTTAAAAGACACATTCTATAACTTTGGTAAACATAAAGGACAAAAATTATAATTTAGTCTTCTTATAATAATAGATAATTTAAAATAAATATGTTTTATTAATATAATTAGTATTTTTTTAAAATATTTTATTATTAAAAGATATATGGGTATTTAATAAAAAAGAGACATGAAAAAAAATGATGAAAATAAATATGGAGGTGACACATGTTATTAAAAAACTTTTATTTATTAGATAGAATAAATGAATATGTATTTAATATGATATTTTTTTCACCCACCTTTACACATATTTAACCTTATTGAAGTTGAACGATACTATAAACATTCATTATAGTATTTAAGGACCGTATTGCTTATATATATGAGGGTTTCATTAAAAAATCTAAGAAATGACCAAAATGTTTAGAAACGATATCAAACGAACTCTGATTGAGCTTATTTCAGCGGCGTTGGAACCGTCTCATTGAACTCTACCATCTTAGCTTTTAAGGTTTAGATTTTACGTTTGATTTAAGTTAACTATTATTTTTTTCAAAAAAATTGTATGTAAATCTAAAAAGAAAATTAATAACAAAAATAAAAATTTCACTAACAAATAAAAAAATAACTTAATGTATTTGGATATTATATAATGTTCAAAAGTATAATAAATAGTATAATTAGATTGTTAGAAACTTGAAATTGTTATAATTATATAATTGTTAGAAATAACGTCATGCGATTCTAGAAACATCTATATGTGTCGGTGCATTTGTTCTTGCCGAATAGAAACATTTTCAAAAGATTCTTGTAACCGTCTCATCAAACTCTACCATCTTAGCTTTTAATGTTTAGATTTTACGTTTGATTTAAGTTAACTATTATTTTTTTCAAAAAAATTGTATTTAAATCTAAAAAGAAAATTAATAACAAAAATAAAAATTTCACTAACAAATAAAAAAATAACTTAATGTATTTGGATATTATATAATGTTCAAAAGTATAATAAATAGTATAATTAGATTGTTAGAAACTTGAAATTGTTATAATTATATAATTGTTAGAAATAACGTCATGCGATTCTAGAAACATCTTCATGTGTCGGTGCATTTGTTCTTGCCGCATAGAAACATTTTCAAAAGATTCTTGTAACCATTTGAAATTTTTCTCGTTTATTTTTCCTTCAGCCCAAACTATACCTTATAAATAAGTAATTGATTGAAAAAAATTTCACTTATTGTTTCTCAATTATTTATTATCTTTATTGTGAATATTCACTTTATGAATATTTCATTTACTTACTATTTTTTTCCAACTATTTATTTTGTTTTTTCCGTTTATTAATAACTGTTTCATATTTTATCGATCCAACTATTTCTTTACAATACCAAAAAAACACTCGAATTTTAATTAAGCTTAGTCTTCAATAAAATTTAAACCAGAACGTTAACATATTTTTTTTAAGAAAACGGCGCATTCTGTTATTTAAAAAACTTAACGAACGATGGTTATCATAGAAAACGGTGTCGGGCCCATCGTTAATAAAATCTAAACGAAAACATAGGCGCAATGGTAAATTTAATGTTAATAAAAAGGAAACATAAAACTAAATATTAAAAAAGGAAAAAAAACGAATTAAAAAATACCCCTTCGGGTCGTCAAAACCATAAGGCGAATACCGATACGGATTCCGATAATACCAATATCGACAATGATGTTGTTCGCTCATAATAGGTTTGGCCCGTAACGGTACCACAACGGTTACGACACTAGCTATAGACAACGAAAAAAAATCTTGATTTTGAATACAACCTCGTTTTAAAAAAAAATATCGAAACGTTACCAAAATAAAAATTACAAATAGCTGCGCACTCCGTATTTTGAAAAAAATTTAACGAAACGAAAGTTATTAAAAAAAACGAAATTAATAAAAAATAAAACGGCCTAAAAACGTATATTATATATACTTTAAGGGTTAAAAATGAAAACAAAAAAAATTATATTTTAACTGACACGTGACACTCCCCCATTGGGGGAGTTACTGTTCACCTACGTTCTTCTTTAAACTGAGTTTTTAATTTCTTTTTTTATAAAACAGGTTTTTATTTTAAAGAAAGTTAGGTTTGTTCATAAAATAATTTTTAAATTGAATATTTCGTTAACTCTTTTATTTGAAGTACTAAATATATATTTTAAATAATATAAAAAGTACTATAATTATTTTTTTCCTTTTAAAAAAATAAAATTTAGATATTTTAAATAATGTAAAAAAACTATAAATATATTATTATACACATCCAATACTTTTATAAATGTTAAAGCTTAAAGTATTATTTTTTTGTTTATTAATATCAAATGGTGTAAAACTTTTAAATTTAAATTTATATATAAAAGGTGGTGTATGAAACTCATATTAATACTTAAATATATTAGAAAAACTAGTTTAGAACATGTGTACTACACAGGTTGAAAAAATATTAGTAAATAAAATTTTTAAATCTTTATATATATCTTATAGGTGAAAAAATGTTATTACATATACTAACAATAGAAAACAAAATCCAAAAATATATAAAAGTTAATGTGTAATTGAGTTTTGAAAATAAATTAATTACTATTCAAATTAATTTGACTTTCATTTACTCTTTGAATGAAAACATAAGTTAGATAATTAGATTTCAAAGTTTCTTATAATATGCGATAATTCTGAATAAATGTGTATTATTAGTATAACTAATAATTTGTTTAATAATATATAATTATTATTATTGAAAAGATGGAGGTGTATTTAATAAGAGAGATAGACGGGAAAAAATTTATAACAATGAATGTGAAGGCGACACGTGGCATTGAGAAACATTTATCTTACTTATCTAGTAAATGAAAATCTCAAGTGACACGTGTTATTTATTAAGGGTATGAAGAACTTTTTTTTCCCGCCTATATTCATTTAAAAAATATAATAATCAATTAAAATAAAGAAAACATAATTTTTTTATTATATTTTTTATATTATTTACACTAAAAGTCCCTATTTTTAAATTTATTTTTTTTTCAATAAACAAAACCACATAATAAAATTGGGAAGTAATGATGTGGAATTTAAATCAATATTTTATGTTTTTAAAGAGAAAGCTCAAAACTTATAATCTTAATATTTTATATATTTAATAAACCTTTTAATATATTTTATAAATCTATCTTCTATCTATTCTAATAAAGAAAAATAAAATTGGACACGTGTCATTATGTGGTACAATCTCATAATTATTTTTTCGCATCGCTCTCTTATTAAATACGTCTCTCTCTCTCTTATTAACTACGTCACTATCTTTTTAAAATTTTCCATATGAAGTATTAAAGATATAAGAAAATTAGAGAGTAAATTTGAATCATAACATTAATCATAAAGATCAATTACCAATCACAACTATAATTATAGATATCATTTAAAATAATTAAATTTTTAATTTCGTTTCTTTTTTAAAGTTTTTATTTTAATTATTTTTGGTAAACCAGTTATATTTGATAACAATATGTTTAAATTTGATCAATTCTTTTATCTATACCTTCAAATCAGGGAAGATTTTACTTAAATTACCGATTTTTTTATTTAATCTTATATTTAAATTAGAATAGGTTATATCAAACTATATTTAAGAAATTAGCTAAATATATTATAAAAAGTTCTAATGATGCTCATTTTCTTATTTTCTAATTTGCAAAATTGAAGTTGTATCAAGGATTATGAATTAAGTTAAAAAAACGTATATACATACTTATGAATTGTTGTTAAAAAAACATATTTATGAATCATATCGTTTCAATATACAACCCGTGTAATACACAGGATTCAACCTAGTTTATTATATAGTATAGATTGGTTACAAAAAAATTAGTAAAAAAATTGTATCATATTTCTGAAATATAAGTATAAATATAAATTAATATGTAGTTTGTTACACTCCGAGTCTCGGACTATAAATGTTTATTCTATTAGTTAGTAGGTTAGAAACCCCGTTTATTATATGGGTTAATCATTACCTTTATAATTATACGGGTATAAATATAAATTAATCTTTCAGAGCATCCCATCAACTTCTTTATCATCATATTTATAATTACACTAAAAATCAATATTTTTCTCTCATTTTCAATTAATTAATATTGTTTTTTACCTTTACCATTACATTTTCTCTCTTCTGCACTCACAACCATTTTTAAAAAATATTAAAAAATTTACACAGATGAACAATGTTTTTACAAATATACAAAAAAATTATACATTTTATCTCTCTTCCACTCACAACCACTTTAAACTATTTCATAAAATATACAAAACTTACTCACAAACATAAACTGCTATGAATGCTACTTAAATTATACTATAGATTAAAAGGAAGTCTAATTAAACATATGTTTCATTGACTTTGTGAAACCTCATGTTATTTTTTTTTTAATTTTCATTTTCACCCGAATACTATTTATAATATCCACTTTTAAGCAATTTAATTTTTTAATAATTTCGTTTTTTTTTAATAACTTTTGTTCGTTAATTTAATAAAAAATATATTTCATGGATGTTTTTGGTTTTTTAGTCAACGTTCCAATATAATATTTTTGAAAACAGAGTTGTATTTAAAGTCAAGTTTCTTTTCTGGTATCATAGTCTAGACCAAGTGTCGTTACCGTTGTGCTACCGTAACAAGTTGAACCTATTATGAGCGAACAACATCATTGTCGGTATTGGTATTATCAGAATCGGTATCAATATCCGATTTTATGGTCTTCAACGACCCGAACCAATAATATTTTATTTTTGGTTTTTTTTTTTGCGTTTTTTATAATTTACTATTATGATTCTTTTTTATTAACATTATTTTCAATGTTGTAACTACGTTTTCATTTAAATTTTATTAACGATAAACCCGATATCTGGATTAGAAGTATAACCACTTAGTTTTTGTTTATCATAAACATTCCATTTATAAAAAAAGATAAAAAAAATATATTTTGTTAGTGACATTGAGGTTCTTATTTATTTACTCCTACCGTTGGTCATTTGGTTCAATGATAGCCACAAGACTTACTATAGTGGAGGTATTAGATTTGAATCCTTGCCACAACAAAAAAAGAGTCCGTGGCCACGTCAGAGGGTTGGCTGCCCTAGATATTTTAGATGTTGACTCGAGGAAACTCAATTATCCTAGAATATCTAGGTGTTGCCGTTAAAAAAAAAATTATTTACTCCCTTGTAATTAATAATTAACAATACAAAATACTCACTTTCAACTACGTGTCACTAAACAAACAAAGAACCATATTTGTTAAATAATTCATTCCTTCCAATTGGTTTAAAATACTTTTACAAACTTATAACATATTTTAACCATTAAATGTATAAAAAGTAATAATCTAGAACAATCAATCACTATCTAAATTAATAATAGTAATACGCGTTGACACCGTTTCTTTTGGTCCAGCTCTTCACTTTCTCTCTCCAAAACCCTCTTCCGTGTTCTTCTTGATGAAGAATCACCATCTCCGATGAATTTTCTCTGCAAATCTCTCAATCAAATGAACTATTTCCGTCGCAATTTCATCGTTAATTACCGAAATCACTCGACATTCGTCGGAGCTAATCACACTTCCGCCCGTTTCTGCTCCCGGTAAGTATTTACAATCTCAAACCCTAACCCTAACTCGATCTCATTTTGTTCCATTCAGTTGTTTTCCGTCGTTTACGATTCTCACACACACACACGCCGGTTTCCGATGGAACTGGCCGGCGGAAAACTTGGCTTCTTCCGAAATGTCGTCGTTAGGTTTTTATTGTTTTCGCTTCTCGTCGTCGGCGTCCGATTCGCCTACGTCATCACAATCCGAGGCGAATCCTGCCGTGCTGGAGATGATTTCTGTTTCTTCTCCGGATCGACGGGAAATCAGAACCTAGTCACCGCCGCCGGCGTACGTATCGGTTCGTCTTCCGTTACGCTCAATCCTACCGCCGCTGCCTCGCCGGAGTTTCAAAAACGCGTGATGTTTTACATCACCGTGTTTCAGGATCTGATCGTCGACGGCTTCCTATCAACGAAATCGAAATCTCTCTGTGTTGAAACGCCGGTCGGTGACGACGTGTACGCTCTGAGAGAAATCGGCGTCGACCATTCCGTCGGAATTTTCAAAAAAACGATGAAGCCGTTAGTAATTAACGGATTAGGGCACCGGCATCCTTTTAACAATAATACATTTGATTTTATATTTTCCGGCAACGGAGCGGTGGACAAATCGGCAAACGCCGCCGCGTTCGCTGCCGAAATTGGACGGACGCTCAAACCGGAAGGGTACGTCGTCGTTCACACTGCATCTACAGATACATACAGTTTCAATTCTTTCATTCGTTTATTCAATTGTTGTACCTTCATACGTTCTCGTCACATCACCGGATTAGATTCCGACATGCCTCACATTCATGAAATGGTTATGAAGAAACAAATTGACATCAAAATTAGGTCAAAAACCGACATCAATTCTGTCAATCGGTGCTCAGTCCCTGGGTATAAACAAGACTTGTTGAGAAACTCTGAGCCTCTGATTGAATCAGAGCCACTAAAACCATGGATTACCTTGAAGAAGAACATTGAGAAGGTGAAGTATTTGCCTTCAATGGTGGATATCAATTTCAAACAGAGATATGTATACATAGACGTCGGTGCTCGTAGCTACGGCTCCAGCATTGTCAGCTGGTTCAAGAAACAATACCCGAAACAAAACAAGACATTTGACATATACGCGATAGAAGCTGATACGCACTTTCATGATCAATACAAATCCAAGAAAGGTGTCACATTGTTGCCATATGCTGCGTGGGTGAGAAACGAGAGCTTAGTGTTTGAAATCAATCAAACTCCTGGTGATGAAAATGTTGAAAAGGGGCGTGGAATGGGTCGGATCCAGGCTGTGGAATCGGGTGGTGGGATTGTGGGGTCTACTGATGTGATTCAAGGGTTCGATTTTGCTGACTGGTTGAAGAACACAGTGAGTGAGAAAGATTTTGTGGTGATGAAGATGGATGTTGAAGGGACTGAGTTTGATTTGATCCCAAGGTTGATTGAAACGGAGGCGATTTGTTTGATTGATGAAGTGTTTCTTGAATGTCATTATAATCGGTGGCAGAAATGTTGCCCCGGTGTGAGGAGTCCGAAATATCAGAAGAGTTATGGGCAATGTTTAGATCTGTTTAAATCTTTGAGACAACGCGGTGTTCTTGTTCATCAATGGTGGTAGTTCTGGTTCATCAATGGTGGTAATCTGGTAATGGGTACCCCTTGTTTTACTTGAAAATGTTGTAGTTTTGATCTTTTTTTTGGGGTTTTGCAACAAATCAAAGTTTCTTCATGGGAATGAGGAGTAATTTGTTTACATATTGTATTCATTGGTGAGGAAATTCTATACATGGATAAGGTGGTTCATTGATTTCATATTTGTTGTGTAATATAAACTAGAGAGGTAAATAGGTCCAAGAATCATGTATACATGTGTGGACTTGTTATGTATTTCTTCTTGCAAGAAGACCCATAATTTATAGATTTTTTTAAAAACTAACTAGAGGTGTTAGATCTGTTTTTTCTTTTTTGTCTTTAACTAGATGTATTCTCCAGTTTCACTCATTTTTATGAAAGTTCTAGACCGAACTGCTAGCTACGCTTTGATAAAAAAAACAAACCAGTTGGGTCGGCCATACGGGTGGTTTTGATGGTTTGAAGAAATTGAACAATTTTTTTTTTCAAAAGCATATACTTGTGTTAACTTTTTAAAGATGATAAGAATGGTTCATGAATATAATACATTTATATAACTTCATGTTTCTAAAATGTAAAAAAAAATATCTAAAAAAATGTATGAATAGTAAAAAATGTTAAACAACATGTTCAATTTTTACACAGCTACTTCTAAGTTTCAAACCATAACCATCAAAACCAAACCATATGTATTTCAAATCAACCGACTTGATTCGGTTTAGACAGTTTAGTCGGTTTCCACGGTTTATGATCATCTTTACCTTTAACCTTTGAAGGTCATCAACACAGTTCATGTTGTGTAAGGCCATGTTTGAGATTACTTTTTGATCTCTTTATTGACTTATTAACTTTATTTTAAAGTTAATAAGTTAAAATTTTGTTTGGGTAAACAAAAAAAAGTAGGAAAATAAAGGAAAAAAATAAGTTTTCAAGAAGGGGCAAGCTATTTCTCAAAACTCCTTATTAACTTTTTGCAAAAATCAATAAGGAGTTTTCAAAAGTAATCCCAAACATGCCCTTAATGATATCATTGGTCACAGGGTTTCGTGAGATCCATTGAGTTGATCTCCTTGATTAACATCGTATTAGTACAATCTTGTGTTCTCATGACTAAAAATAAGAATTTGATATAACTTGTCGATCTCATTGATTAACATCTTATTAGTGGAATCTTTTGTTATGACTTAAAAATAAGAATTTGATATAACTTGTCAGATCTTTTTGTAATTTAGTTATCGTGTGAAAGGTATAATAGTCATTTCATACATATGTATGAATAAAAGTGAATTGATATCGGATAACATGTGTTATCAATTATTAGTTTTCAAATTTCAGTTGCTTTTCTCTTTTTGGGTCTCTAATTATGTACTTTGAATCTGCTGTTTGTTTTTTCCTTAAATTTGATAATTAGGAGATGGGTCCCACATTTCATGTGGCATGTTATACAAAGGGTTGGGTGTATGGTTGCTTTGGGATGGTTGTAAAGTATGCCCATGTGATATGTCATATATTGCAACTCAAAATTTATTGCAATATGCATTTTGTAGTTGGTGTTTTTCTCATAAATAATAAATAAATTATTATTTTTATTATTATTAGTTTGTGATCATAATAATAAGACTATTTGTAGTGGTTTTATACCCTTTTTTTTCACGACTCGTCACGTCACTGCAACATCAGTACAGGGACAATCACTGTCCAGAATCACTATGGTGCGTAGTGGTTTCACGTCTCACATTAATAAGTGAATTTTTTTTATTTTGTTAATTTTTATAAACAAATGATATTTATTTTTTGAAACAATTATTTATTAGTTGAAATCTCGATCCAAACACGTTAAAAAGCCACTTACGTGACGAATTTTTTTTTATTTAAAACGACTCCGTTTTCGTTAAAATTTATACCTGGATGTTCAGAAAAATAAAATGAATTAGCCCGTGTATTTCGTTTTTTTTAATATTTTTCGATAATGAGTTATTTGAAGAAAACCAAATTAAATCAAAATCTAAATAATTAGTTAGCACTCAAAGGCAAAATGCCCCTTGCCCCGTGAATACATTCACACCTGTTAAAACCCTTGCGGCGCGATATTCACTGACGTGAAAGGGTAAGGTGGCATTCACACCCCCCTTCTATGGCTCCACTACGAATGGTCTAAAGTTATTTTATTTAGGATTATGTTAAACATACCCCTCATTATAATTTATTAAATGCACACCTCCCATTGTTACGTCATTCATTTTATCTTTTTAAATCAGTAGCTTGTGCTATATACATGAGCCATTAATAAAATCACATCAACATGTGGGGTATAACAAGTTTATAGAATGTACTTTTAGCTATATTATGAGTGCTATTAAAGATACACCAGCTATACGACTCGTATAGTAACAATACGGACTATAAAATCAAAACGACAACGTATTGACATGTCACATCAGTCACATCCGGCCACCAACCGTATTATGTCTAAAATAGCCTATTACGACGTGTATTATGCCTCGTATAGCCCTTATTATACATTTGGAGCATTGTATCAAATCGTTGTTTTGATTTCAAAATAGGATTCATGAACACAACACTCAACTCATACCAAGAAACATTCACATCCAAAATTTAATGTGGAGATCCACAAGTAAAAAAACATTACAAAAATATATTTTCTTGTTTAAAAGATTCCAAACTAAAACCACCAATATTCAAGTTAATTACTTGGTAAACTAACAGCTGAGAAAAAGCATCTCCTGCCACTAGCCTTTGTGTCAAGACTTTCCCAGCCTTGGCCTTCCTTGTAGCATTCAACCTGTGTCATTGCTACCAGTTAGACCCGTGATTAACAATAATATTATTTGAACTTTTAACTTTTTTATAAACTTTTTGAAAAATAATATAGATTACTATTGTAATAATATTGTTTTCGTAAAGGGAATGTAACACCCAATAATGATCAAGTTTCTTCGGTGTTTGTTGTGAAATTAAATTATAAATGTTTAAAAAAAATTTTCAATTAAGTGATCTAAATGGAATTAAAAAAACACTAAATGTTAGCCAAGTTTCAAATTATTCTATTTGTTAACTTGAAAAAAAAATTACTAAATAGTTATAAGTTTCATATATATTCCATTTAAATCACGTAATTTTAAAAATTCTGAACACTTATAGAAAAAATTTCACGACAATGAAGAGTGTTTTTTTATAGTTAAAAAAGGTATTTGTGACAGTTATTGCGACAATACTGAAACTTGGTTATTATTTCATGATTTTATCTGTAAAGTAAATGTATTAATTAATTATTTATTAAAAGAATTACAAAGAATGCGATGTTTGCAGCTCAACCCGGCCCGTTACACATACAGTGTGATTGATTTCTTCACCGGTTTTTAGCCCACCAAAAATGTGGATAGATTCTTTTACAACAGCTGCAGCTGCAAATCCCCGGGGGTAGTTCATGGGCTCTCCAATCATCCATGACCCGCGTCTAGGATCATATATTTCGACACTTGGAACCATTGCATTACCATCAAAACCACCTAAAACATATCTGTAAATAAATTTATCAACTTGTATACAAATATTTAACAAAACTAGAGGTCGTAATTTCAACCCGTTCACTTGTGAATGGGCTGATTTGGAATATGGTTTTATCTGTAACCGGTATAAGAAATAGTTAATAAGAAAACGGGTCAAGAGTCTTACAATTTTTCATCAAGAATGGGAAAAAAATATCCTAACTAATTTATCCAAAATTCAGATTATTATTTAAATAAATTTCAAAAATTCAAATTTTGGAAAATAAATTGTTCTGTCAACTCAACCTCATCTTCACCAAAAATTACCCTCTTTAGCGGATTATTTGGATTATGGTTTTATCTGTAACCAGCATAAAAAATAGCTAATAAGGAAACGAGTCAAGAGTCTTACAATTTTTCATTAGGAATGGAAAAAAAATATCCTAAATAATTTATCCAAAATTCAGATTAGTATTGAAATCGATTTCAAAATTTTCAAATTTTGGAAAAATTTTGAAAAAAAATTGTTCCATGTCTATCCAACTTCGTTTTCATAAAAAATTACCCGTTTTTAACGGGTTAATGACCCGCTCATTGCCACCTCAAAACAAAAGGATATGAATGTCTTACAGTTTTTCATTAAGAATGACCAAACAAGGGCAACCCCTCATTGAGTTCATGCTCTCGATTCTTGTCCACGAATGTTCTCTTGGATCAAATCTTTCAGCAGACCTGAGATAAAAATAATATTAATAACAATAATAATAGTAATAATAGTAAAAAGAACTTTTTAAAGCTGTGAGATTCAATCAAAAAGCAAACTCTAGAATTATGGGTTCATTTGGAAAGTGTTTGATATCTTATCTGCGACGGGTTGATTAAGAAAAAAAAAAAAAAAAAAAGAAATAGCTAAAAAGGAAAATGGGCCAAACGAGTTGAGAGTCACCCAAGGACCCGTAAACCAATATACTTTTTGTAGTAATATCTAACATACATTTATTCTTAGAAAGACGCAGAAACTGTTTCAGGCCCGACCCGTAAAACAAAAATTACCCATTTGATCGTTACCCAACCCGCCCGACCTGCCCATTTGCCACATCCATCATATCACAGCCATGAACAACAACAAACGACAACAGATACACCGAGTATAATCCCACTCATAGCAGATCTATTTGTCGGGTCTGGGGATATCACAACCATGAACAATCAGGTAAATATGGATTCAACTAAAAACTCAAAAAAGAATAATTACTTCAAATAGTTTCTTCCATCATAGCCACCAACAGCATATATCGCCCCATTAAGTTCCGCTGCAGCCAGAGAAAAACGCTGCAAGAAAATTTAATCATTTAGACAACATATTTCAGTAGACCTAAAATGAGATAGACTTAGAATTCATAAATATTATATATTTACTTTTTCAAGCATCGATCGTGATGGAATCCAAGCTCCAATATCAAGATCTAACATCTCAGCCGTTGAATAAAATTCGTTATCACATCCACCGCCAACTGCATAAATCTTGCCATTTAAAGTAGCGCCAGCTAGACTTCCTTTTTTTGCATTTAGCGATGGCCTGCTAGTCCACTCATTCACAACCGGATCATATGATTCAACTTCAAACAAATAACAAAAAAACAAATAAATGGTAAAACCATCATGCATATATACACATAAATACATGAATACACATATATGCATACATAAATACGCGCACATGTACCTGTGTCATACCATACACCACGAGTGCCACCACCAAACACATAAAGTTGGCCATTTAATATTGAAACAGGTGCAGAACACCGAGCGGTATTCATTCGTTTAAGAGATTTAATATGATTATTTGACGATGAATAGCAATCCAGTGCTGAGAACCATGAGCTGCCATCATATCCACCAACCAGAAATATCAAGTCATCACAACTGTCCAAATTGATATCAGGTGAATCATCCAAATGGAACTCCTTAGATGAAGTTGTTCCACTTATAGTATCAGGCTCCTCAGAGGGGCCCGCCATACTTTCTAACATGCCACAGTGGTGTTTCAGATACCTAATTTCATTTTGGGCTTCAGCCTGACATGTAAGCATGAGAAAATATTTAAAAAAATTAATGTTATATTTAAAAAAAGAAGTCACCAGATTTATGAGATATATCAAGAATACCAGATTCTGCTCCAAGAAAATAATGTTCCTTTCCAAACAGTCAATCTTGTTACTTTGCTCTGTTTTAAACGCCATCAGATCTTCCACCTTCTCAATCAACTAATATCCACGAGAAAATTTCCAAGAATTATATGTTAATATAATTCTACAGATAATGAGGAAAATACATAACAGAAACAGTTGATGTGGCAATTTCTACTTATAAATGTGGGTTATTATGTCTCTAATGGGTCAAACATGTATAATAAAATAAATTGGGCTAAAAGGAAAACGGGTCAAATGCGTCAAAAGTTGCCCAAAATGTATTTGTATTTTGTAATTCATAAAACCTTCTAAAACATTGTATTAAAAAGAATTAGATTATTATTAAAATAATAACTTTACTATTAGTGGGATTTTACTAGGTTTGGTTGTTGTTGTATTAAAATAATATGATTTTTGTAATCATACTTCACACATTAATTATTTTTAGAAAAATCCAAAATTCAGGACGAAGAGTGGTATTGGGCCAACCCAACCCAGCGCTCCGACATATACCAAATTACCCATTTTGACCCGTTACCCAACAAGCCAGACCGCCACCTCTAAGAGAAACATATGTAAATAGGTGACACCTGAGCTATAATAGGATCTCCCATTGAAGAAGTGTTGGTCTCCAAAATCATATCTTTAAGGGCAGCATAAGGCGGGTCTCCTTTTTTACAGGCAGTTTCATCTTCATGGGCAGCAAAATGTGGGCCCATATTTATGCGGGCAGCTTCATCTTCATTCGGGTCTAAGAACTTACTGTTTACAGACAGCTCTTTAAGCTTCATGCACACAAGTTCCTTTTCATCGTTTCCGACTGTACCTAGACAGTCATCTAATGTATCCGAATTTACAGTCTCCGCACTGAAACCCATACAAAAAGTTCTCTCTTTGAGCCCGTTTTCGGGTTTCTTGGATACAAATGGCCAATTTGTTGTAAAAAGTGAAGCAGAAACGGGTTGAGATGAAAATAAAGACAACAGTCTGCTTGTTTGAGAATGATCCAGTTCAAACCAGAAATGGGTTCGAGCAAAATAATTGTCCACAATTACGGGCTTAAACAGATTCTCAGTTAGTGGTTGGCGTGCTGACTTTAGACGTACTTGAACCTAAATAAAAAGAGCAAAGTTCAATATGTAAATTTTAGTTTTTAGAGTTTGGATAGAGTAGTTTTTTTATCATTATTATCTGGGTCAAATATCAGTTTCATACCTGCTGCAGTAGAGCTGATTAACGTTACTTATTTACCGACATTTTTGTTCTAAATATTACAAAAGTGAAACTACTGGAATTCTAACTATACAGATCAAATCGCATGGTGGTGGTTGTGTTCAACCGTCAGCCTCTCAGTCCTTTTTTCCTAAAATTTAAACTAAGAATCCAATCAATGGTTCAGCTGACATGGCATGGCACACCCATTTTTTTTAAAGATAGATCAATTCCCTCTCTATGCATTAATATATACAGGGGAGGGATCAAGAGAAAACCACAAATTTAGGGGAAACCGAGAAAACCACATCATTTCAGACAATTTTTTTATTTACGTATGCGTATCCAAAAACAATTTTTTTGATTTACGTATGCGTAACCGCAATTTTTTTGTTTTATGTTTACGTATACGTAACACTATGTGTAAATATGTTTTTTGGTAAAAATGTTTAATATTACATTCATACTCTTATAAATAAATAAAATAAAATAAATATTATTATATGATTGGGTAAAATTGGTTTTTTTAGTGGTTTTCTCGGTTTTCGCCTAACTTGTGGTTTTCTCTGGAACCCGCCCCTATATGTATATATATATATATATATATTGGGGAGGGATCAAGAGAAAACCACAAAGTTAGGTGAAAACCGAGAAAACCACTAAAAAAACCAATTTTGACCAATAATATGATAATATTTATTTTTTATTTTATTTTATTTTTATTCTTTTATAAGAGTACCAATGTAATATTACACATTTTTACCAAAAAATCATTTAAATATTAGCTTATGTATACGTAACCCATAGTGTTACGTATACGTAAACAGAAAACAAAAAAATTTATGTTCCGTATACGTAACCCATAGTATTACACATTGTTTAAGTGGTTTTCGCTTAACTTTGTGGTTTTCTCTTGATCCTTCCCCTATATATATATATAGGGGAAGGTTCCACTAAGAAATGGTTTTTCGCTAAGAAACGCTAAGAAGTGGGTCAAACGAACTCCGATTGAGCTCAGGCCAGCGGCGTTGGAACCGTCTCATCAAACTCTAATCCGGACCCAAAAACCTAAACCCCCCTCCACCCGCACCCCCAAAAACCTAAACCCTCCCTCCAACCCCACCCCCAAAAGCCTAAAACCACCACCCCCACCCCACCCCCCCCCCCCCCCCAAAAAAACCTAAACCCACCCCCCAAAACCTAAACCCCCCACCCCCACCCCCCAAAAAAACCTAAACCATAAAATCTAAACCCTAAGGCTAAACCATAAGGCTAAAACCCTAAAATTCAAACGTAAAATCTAAACTTTAAAAGCTAAACCCTAAAAGCTAAGATGATAGAGTTCGACGAGACGGTTCCAACGCCGCTGAAATGAGCTCAATGGGAGTTCGTTTGATATCGTTTCTAAGCATTTTGGTCATTTCTTAGAGTTCTTAGCAAAAACATATTTCTTATTTGATCCTCCCACTATATATATATATATATATATATATTTGTATGTATGTAGGAAATGGATCATTTGAGAACTCGTAAATATTTTGAAAACTCGTCAAAAACCAATCAAAACCATTTTTTTTACTACCTTTATTATTAGAATACAACATAATAAAATGAATTTATATATGTAAATTTACATGTATTCATATATTAAAAAAATTCTACACTTGTGTAAGTTTACCACTTACACATGTGTAAGTGTTTACCATTTACACATGTGTATAAATTTTTTTAAGAATAATTTAGAGAGAATAGGTGAATTAATTGAAGAGATAAATCATTTTTTATGTTGTATTTTAATAATATAAGTAGTGAAAACAAAAAAAATGGTTTCAATTGGTTTTTTGACGAGTTCTCAAGTACTTATGAGTTCTCAAGAGATCCTAACCCTATGTATGTGTGTGTGTATATATATATGGGGGAAGGTTCCACTAAGAAGTGGTTTTTCGCTAAGAAACGCTAAGAAGTGGGTCAAACGAACTCCGATTGAGCTCATTCCAGCGGTGTTGGAACCGTCTCATCGAACTTTTTTCCGGACCCAAAAACCTAAACCACCCCCCCCCCCCCCCGATCTAACCCCACCCCAAAAAGCCTAAAACCATCACGCCCACCCCCGAAAAACCTAAACCCCCCTCCACCCGCACCCCCAAAAACCTAACCCCCCCCCCCTAACCCCACCCCAAAAAGCCTAAAACCATCACGCCCACCCCCGAAAAACCTAAACCCCCCCCCCCAAAAAAAACCTAAACCCACCTCCACCCACCCCCAAAAACCTAAACCCCCCACCCCCCAAAAAAACCTAAACCATAAGGCTAAAACCATAAAATTCAAATGTAAAATCTAAACCTTAAAAGCTAAACCCTAAAAGCTAAGATGGTAAAGTTCGACGATACGGTTCCAACGCCGCTGGAATGAGCTTAATCGGAGTTCGTTTGATATCGTTTTTTAGCGTTTTTGTCATTTCTTAGATTTCTTATCGAAAAACTTCTTATTTGAACCTCCCCCTAGATATATGTATGTGTGTGTGTGTAGGGGAAGGTTCTTTGGGGAAGCACCAAAAAATGGGGAATTAGGGAACCATGTGAAAAACTCCTTTTTTTAGTAAGGACGGCTTTTTCATATGTTTATATGCAAGAGCTGCACAGAAAATTACGTAAAATGAGTTTTTTATGATTTTTTCACATGTAAAACACATGGTTCCCCTTTTTTGTGTGATTCCCCAATGAACCTCCCTCTATGTGTGTGTGTGTGTGTGTAAATATATAGGTATGAATGTATTAAAACTTTCTCATAAATTTGTATTATTAATTAGTATTAATTAGCAGTCGTTATAATTAGATTAATAGTTTTCTCTCACATGTCAGTACTTTGACCAAGTATAAGGTTCCCTATTCATAGTCAAGTACAACAACCAAACTACCATTCATCACCTTCCATTGGTTGTCTCCAAAATCAACGTGTTGTCCATTATCTGATTGTCCCACTGACATTAACATCCTCTTGGGATATGGGATACACCTTTAGGTCGTTCAACGTCTAATTTGTATCAAGGGAAATTCTGAACAACGAACTGTCCATCATCCAATTCATCTAACTAACCGATGTAGAATCAATTTATAATTCTTCACATAATCAGAAACTACCTCTATCATCTTAGTACCACTAGTTGTCGAATAAGAAAAACCTTATTTGAGGCACTAGGTATTGATACGTGATCGCTCAAACACACATGCAATGTTTTAAACCAAGGCAAGAAGCGAGAGGCGAACGCGCATGCATCACGTGCGCAAGGCACACTTGTTTACGATTCAACATATATCCTAGCCACACGACAAGAATTAACACCAAAGAAAAAGATAACAAAACATACACACGCACTTTACCAAACCAAACCAAACGTACCCAGTATAATCCCACACATAGCTAACGCTATTAGTAGGGTCTGGGGAGGGTGTGATGAGGGCAAACCTTACCCCTATCCCAAGGGATAGAGAGGCTACTCCCGTTTAGACCCCCGGCTCCATGGGAAAGAAAAAGATAAAAATATAAATAAAATTAATGAGTAATAAAGTAAAATAAATCTAACAGTAATCTAACAATTAGCAGTGTATGACTAGAGTATATTAGTCACAAGAAACACAACACACCTACAAGAAACAAGACATACGCAAAATCTTTGCTAAACAACTCTACTCTCCCACACAACGGGTCACTCATCCTAAAACCCTAATACGACGTCTCCATGAAATCCTATCATTGATCATGTCCTCTGAGAGGTGTAAATCTAGCAAATCAAGCCTAATCCTCTCATCCCACGTTAATTTCGGTCTCCCCCTGCTCCTTTTCCCCTCTACAACGAGAGTTTCCACCGTTCTCACTGGATCTGTGCTCTGTCTCCTCTTGACATGTCCAAACCATCTCAATCTTCCTTCTCTTATCTTATCTGAGATACATGTGACTCCCAATCTCTTCCGAACAACTTCATTTCTTATTCGGTCCTTTCTTGTGTGTCCACACATCCACCTCAACATCCTCATCTCAGCTACATCCATTTTTCGAGCTTGTGTCTTCTTGATGGCCCAACAATCGGTTCCATATAGCATCGCTGGGCGAACTGCTACCCTATAAAATTTACCCTTTAACCCTATTGGGAACCTCTTGTCGCACAAAACACCTGAGGCCGCTCTCCATTTACACCAACCAGCCTGCACCCGATGGACTACATCATTGTCGATGTCCCCGTTACTCTGGATGACAGATCCTAGATACTTGAACTTCAGTGTCTTAGGGACAACCCCACCTTCAATAGAAATCTGGGTCTCCTCGTCGACGTTTGCACCACTAAAGTTGCAGTGAAGGTACTCGGTTTTAGATCGGCTTATCTTCAAACCTTTGTGCTCTAAGACTGTTCTCCATTCCTCTAGCCTGTTGTTCAATGTCTCTTTACTTTCTGCAATCAACACGATATCATCAGCAAAAAGCATGCACCATGGAATTGCATCTTGAATCGACTTTGACAACTCATCCAAAACTACTGCAAAGAGAAAGGGGCTTAGTGCCGACCCCTGGTGAACTCCCACTTCCACCGGAAAAAAGTCTGTATCCCCCACGGGTGCTCGGACGCACGTCTTAGCCATGACATACCTTTCTATATCTCTATGTACAACTCATCCAATATACACGCACTTTAATATATAAAAACCATGACATACCTTTCTATATCTCTATGTACAACCATAAAAACTGTGACCTACCTTCTTATCACCATAAATAGCATGATCTACCTTCTTATCACCATAAAAAGCATGACCTACCTTTCTTATCTCTAGAACCTTTTTCATAGCCTTATAACTTTTCCATTATTCTTTCTCTAAGAAAACAAAAGTTTGCATATAGAGTAGAAAGAGAAAAACAACCAAAGAAGGATGTACCATAGTCACAGGAAACGCTATAGTAGCCGCGTACCGCGATCCAGATCGTTCGTACCGGATTCAGGTACAGAGTCGTACCAATCGCCTTTGGTACGCGATCCGGATCGGCAAAATCAAGCGATCCCAATTGGACAACAATTCGAACCCTTATCAGCCAATTCACGATCCCAATCCCGTTGGTACGCGATCCGGAATGTTCCAAAACGCGTACCGGAATCTCAAGAGCCATTTCAACCTTTTTTTTAACGAATTTAATGTCTCGGTATCTCAAAGGTCTCTTTGAATGGCTCCTTTTTGAAATAATTAAATGTTTACTCCATAAATACATGTTAGTTTTATGAATTTTCTGTTATGATTGTGAAATGTGTCATTTTAAATTGAAATTTTATGAAAAAATCTATTTTAAAATGTTTTGTATATGATACACTGTACCGGACTATATGGTACACCTTACCACGTACCGAATTGGCGTTCCGAATGAACCTACCCCCCCTCGTACCGAATTTTAGAAATGCACGTACCGCATACCAGTTTTCGTCCCGCGTACCGGAACGTACCGCGATCCATGTGACTATGGAATGTACACATGCGGAAGTTGCAGGTCACTTGAAGTGCTAATATACATGAACATGGAGTTTTTTCTTGCGTTGGCGCATCATGGACAGGGAGTTTGTTGCTTTGTTTACCATCAAAATAGCCAAAAATATACATGAAGCAACAAAGCGCGCCTCACTAGAAGCAACCTAGAGGCGCACACCTCACATAGAGTTATGTCATTGCTACGCCTAGGTTGATTTTAGCACCCCACGCCTAGGTGCACCTACGCGCAGTTTTTAAAACCAAGCGCACACTTGGTTTTAAAAAAATTGTGGCGGCAGTGAGGCGAAGCGGCCCTGAGCATTGCAATCTTTGGGAAATTGGTGAAGTTCAAATCAGGAAGCAAGAAACTCGTGTGTTTTCTTTCTCCTGTGAAGTTTAAACTAAGAATACGGAAAAGATGAAAGAGAGGGAGAGGAGAGATACTTTGAGTGAGGGAGAGCATAGAAATGATTGTTTTCACATAGCTAAATAAGCTACCAATGTTTTCATAGAGAAGAGATTTTGTTTATATAATATTTAGTTTCCCTAAGTTTCTTTAGTTGTGCATGGATTTTAAAGCTTCTTTAGGTTGTACATATAGCTTCTAGGTTGTACATATAGTTAAGTTGTTTTTAACAAATTTAATGCTTAGGTTTAGGTTGTACATATAGCTTCTTACATTGTACACAGAGGTTCTTTACCCATTAAATCGTATGTACTTTTTTATTATCTAAATTTTGGTAGTTAAGGATTAGCAACAGAGTAAATAGTATCTAGAAATTAATTTATAAATATTATATGAATACCTTTATCGATTTCTAAGTAGGTTTACAACTACAAGACAGATAAACTTATAGGGACGGACTTAGGTTAAATCCCATGTGACAACTTGTTCGCCAAGGATGCAATTTGGGCCTAAAATTCCATATTGTTCAATCGTATATCTAAATTTTGTTCCAAAGGGTGTTGAACTTGGGGCCACCCTCTCTTGATCCCAACTTGTTTGTGCTCTAGTGTAGACGAACTCTCGCCACTGTGTCGATGGTGAAAACCATCATGGCAACAACTCAACCAATTATTACAACTTCAATAGACAAAAACACATTTAAACACTGTATCTTATAGCATGTTCTATTATTAAAGTTGATTACTTGTTTATGATCATTCAATATAACATTATCAATTTCAAACGCATATTCAAAACTCAAACTTGATTGAAAAGTAACACACGCAACAAGATACCTGAGCAGGAAAAGGTGTTTTTTGTTTGGCTTCACAAGTCCATGCATATGGATCTATATCTTTTTGGCCATGACTAGCAGCTTCAAAAACACCATGCAGCTTTCTATCCGTATATTTCAATAGAAACAGTGGCAATCCAGGATCAATCTTTTCAACATATTGAAGGTGCTCCTTTGGTAAACCTAATACAATTTCAAGAAGAATATTAGATATATTAAAAAATTCTCATATTTCTAAAAAATTCTCATGATCTAAAAGGTATTTAGATGGAAATTCATTGCCTCGGAAGTCGCAAATAGGGTGCAAGGAAATTTTGGACATAGGAAGGATTGACCTAAAGCATTTTAATTACTAATATTAAAATGTTTCAATAGTAGAGAAATTTAAATAAATTACTCTAGGAGGTTTCACGCATTAAAAATACACTATGGGTGAGTTCCAATCGATCCCATTTGAGCCATTCCCTTTATGTTATTTGTTAGTTCACGGGTTTGGCCCGTTATAGATAAAACATAACATCCATTGACCCATTCATAAGTAAATGGGTTGAAATGGTGCTAAAGGATTGGGAGACAAAGGTCCGGGCACCACAGATTAAAAAAAAATAATTCTAAGTCAAATTACAGGACTAACCAAAGAGTAGTTTAGAAAGGCATTCATTGATTGTGGTGTTTGTCGCACCAAAAATTACACCACCTAGTTGACTTTTCCCTAAATTTCTAGTGTTTGACCAAGACTCTTTCTTTCTTGCCCCCATCTTCAATCTGTGACTTGAAAATACAATGTACAGAAATAAACAAAAAGAATTAGAATAAGAGCTTTACATCCATAATTCTAATACTTTTAAACAGAATAAAGGATTCGACACACATGCATGATGTATCAGAACAAATAAGCTTTTATATAACTTTTTCTAAACATACAAAATTGGCATGGTTCATTAAGTTTTTATAAAATGTTGTTACCACTTTAAGCCGTGTAAGAAGCACCACAATCTCTCTCAAAAATGGATATTCGAAACATAAAATAAAAGGGTATTAACTTCAAATCTGATAAAAGCTAGGTTAGACACTAAAAAGAAGAAAGTGGATATACATTCACTTGTTATTTAGCAAAAATCACACTGATAGAGAACACATAGCAAGCACATGTTGTAAGAGGACCATAACCCATTGATTAAAACACCATCAATTTCATTTTCGACAACAATAATCGAGATAACATGAAATAAAACCTACTGCAATTATGATGTGACGACAAACACAGGATGAGAGGTGGAAATCAGAAACAAGTGCACATGGGGCAGTGCAACTAGCTATGGGGTGGCAGGAGAAATTACAAGCCTGGTAACACTGCTTTAGCTTCCCCAATGTGATGGTAAAAACAACCGGCAGTGGCAAAGATGTAAATAGATTATAGATCTCTAAACAAAGCTACAAGCCTACAATATGTCAATATGTGACAGGTTCCCCATTTCACTTGTTGAAGTGCTAAAGAATGAATTGCAAGGTGCTTCTTCTTCTTAAAATTTGATTAGAAGTCAGGTTATTATCGAATCAAAATAAAACTTATTCGTGAAAACTACTTTTAAAACTCAATACTAGTCAAATGGGATAAAGCAGAATTAGTAATTAGGTCATGATATCTCCCATAAGATCCTAAAAAAATCAAATCAGTGTTGGAATAACCTATTCCTAAAAGACTAAAAGCCTTAAGCAACTAAGAGGGTTCTAGGTAGTTACTACACAAGGTTCATCCAAATTTGTTAGATAGACACTTTACTATCAAGAAAGCCTAAAGTACTTACTGGGAAAAAACAGGATGTCTGCTCTATTCCAACAAAAGATGATTGTTAAAGTTAGTTGGCTTGATTTACTAAAGGTTAGCTTTTACAGATGGCAATCTAACAGTTCAGTCTGGTATGTTAGATACTTCGATCTCTTAAAGGCAACTTGAGAAGCTGATAACACCTTGAACACCATTATTAAAGATCTAAAGAAGAACCTGTTAAGAAATCAGACACGCACACACAAAAGAGAATAACAACAAGCTGGTTTAACATGGTTCGGTCGGTGTGGCCTACGTCCACGGGTTGCAACTAGCTCTCTTCTATTATTCTGTGCTCAAGTACAAGGAATTACAAGTACAAAGATTGGTATTTAAAGACTAAAACTAGGGTAAAACAGATTAATTAGGGGCCGCTAATAATTAACCCAAGTGGGTCGAACCAAGGCTAGGGTCGGCTGCCCTACCTTGTTCGAGACTCCACAATCGCGCCCAGCAATCTCCCACTTGAAGGCTCAAACTATGCTTCACCGTCTCTCATCATCTAATACCTCTTCTAATCTTCCTTCACTGCTAGTTGCAATAAGGCAAGCTACACCGAGCTTCAACTCATCTTTCATCATGAACTCGTCTGACAATGACCCTTTCTTCCCTTTCTCTACATGCTCCCACTGTACAAGTCTTTCACTTTGCTGGCATCTGAGACATACTAGGAATCCACACTTTCCATTGCAAGCAAGTAATCAACATGAGAGACTTTCTCCGACGGTTTACTGGTTCTCTTGGCCCATTGTAGAACTGGAGTTGCAACTGAAGCAACTTTCACCCCTGTGCTCCAACAGTTGTGAAACCCTCCTCTAACTGGCTTTTCTAAACCTCTCCGTACCGCTCGTTCTTTCTGAGTTTGTAACTGCTTTAGGTATCTCCTTAGCAAAGGTAACTCTCTTTTGCACACAAGATTTACTGAACAGAGCTTTTTCTTTCTTTAGAACTAGATCCATTCCTTCTGGCGGTATCTCAACCATATACAAGGACCCCCTCTTTTTCCCACAAGCAATTACTAGATTTTGTTTGATTGCCTTCCACTGACCATCACCAAACATAATATTGTATCCCTGATCATCCAACTGCCAGGCTGAGATAAGCATCCTCTTCAAGCTTAAACATCTCTTAGAGTCCAGGTGGTTCCCGCAGAAGTCTTCAAATCAACATCTCCCATACCCATAACATCTAGGATCTCATCATTGGCTAATGTTACCTTTCCAAAGTCCCTATTAAGATTCTTCATCATCTCCATCCTATGTATAGCGTGGAATGATGCACCAGAATCCATAACCCATGAATCAGCAGCACTCTCTACACTACAAACCAAAACATCATCTGAGTATTCTTCTGTAACATGATTCACTTCTTTCTCCTTCTTAGCACCCGGACACTAATTTCTAAAGTGTCCTACCAATCCAACAGACCACTTCTTTCCGATTCTTAGACTAGCTTCTTCTTCTCTGGTTGCTACCCCTTTCATTATTTCTTCCCCTATCGTTGGCACTCAACAGTGAACTCGAAGTATCCCCTGAACTTTTCCGTCTAATATCTTCTCCCAGAATCAAGTCCGGGATACCTCCAAAAGTGAACTTAAGGACACGCACATACATAAACGAGAATAAGGACACGAGGGTTTAACGTGGATCGGCCGGTGTGACCTACGTCCACGGGTTGCAACTAGTTCTCTTTTATCATTCTGTGCTCAAGTACAAGGAATTACAAGTACAAAGATTGGTGTTTAAAGACTAAAACTAAAGTAGAACAGATTAATTAGGGTCGACTAATAACTAACCCAAGTGGGCCGAACCAAGGCTAGGGTTGGTTGCCCTACCTTGTTCAAGACTCCACAATCACGCCCAACAAAACCCTCGAGTACCGATTAGGAGCTGAGGAGAATGAATAAGTTGGTGGTTGGAGACAACAAAAAGCTAAAACAAAAGATTATGAGCTAATTTAATGACTCTCAACATAGCAGACACTCAGGTATAATTGCCACTTGTAAGAGTACGTGAGTACAATTGTGATATCATAATTGTGTCTCATATAGATAAAATTATCAACAACCCTTTTGGAGTGAATTGTTAATAGTACAAGGCATTGATCAGAAAACATGTAGTGCTTATCACCCACATACATATGGCAAACAAAAGTGCTTAATAGATGCTTGGAACGGTAGAGGTGTATGTGCTTTGATAAACCAAACGATCGACATAAGTGGCTACCCCTAGCTGAGTTTGTGTACAATACTAGTATACTACCCATCATACAGCCATCCTTAGCACTCATTATAAGATTATACATGGCCAAATACCCCCATTATATAAGCCCATAGCAGTCAATTGTTAAAACATGTCTAAAGCAGTACTATGTGTGGAATCAGTGGATAGAAGTCTCATGGCTCACGAGAACACGTTTCAATTATTAAACCAAAATCTTTGTAAACCTAATGAAACAATTGGCTGACAAAACATTTGAGATGGGTGATTAGGAGTTACATTCTCACAAACACACTTCTATCAAACTTACATCACAACAAAAACTAACAACCAAGGTAGAATCAGTTGCTTACTCTCTTTAGCAAATCCAAACAAAATTGCAAAAAAAACCACATCCACTGGAAAAAGGACACTCAAGATGGAAAAAGGACACCCCATTCTAGTCTGTCATAAATTCAGACTTAAAACTAAGAACAATGTAACAAACCCTCGATCATAATACAAGATACATTCACAGAGGCATATCGTCGAACACATTGAACGCATTCAACAACTAGATCAAAATTCAAAACCCAATTCAATAAACCCTTGAAAATTTGAACATATAAACGTATAGTAAAGTAAAAAAAGAATAATGTTGAAAATCATAAACAATTAAAACCCTTAAACCCCCCAAGAATGAAAACCCTTACGCTGATTTCATGATTTGGGGAATGAGAATGAAATGAAGCGCGAAAGCAGGACGTGGGTATTAAAGTAGACCCAAATCGGTCACACGTTACGCACCTGTATGTTACTCACACGCAGATCCCTCACACGTTACGCCCCTGTAGCTAGGTGTTTTGTGTGTCACTATCTTGTGAAGTTACTTAAGAATCTTTTGAAGTTAAAGAGGACCTATCAATCATCAATGTCTAGTAGGTATTCAACATAACATGTTGTGATATTGAAGATGGAGTGTTAGGAAAAGTTAACCAGTACTAATGTCTTTAAAACGGGACTGATGATTGAATCATAATTTTATCGGTTCATTCATCGACAGTGGCGGAACTTGGACAATTAAATTGTAGGGACCAAAAATACTACACATAAAAAAACTAATTTTTAGTGGATTTGTGAAACAGATTTAATCTTTTTGTCTCGATTATAAGGGGCCAAAACATTATAATTAATATGAAATAAACTTAGTAGAACGAAATCAATACTTCTGAGCAAAAAAATGGAGAAAAAACAATTTTTTTGTGGATTTGTGGAACAGATTTGAGCTTTTGATCTGGATTATGAGGGCCCTAAACAGTATAACTATGAAATAAACATGGTGAGCGGAAATCGATACTTTTGAGCAAAAAAATAGAGGGTCTGGGTCTCTTTGCCCCCTATTAAATTCCTCCCCTGCTGGTCAGACCGAGTTCAAAAACCAGAAAACGTAATAATTTTTTATTATAATAAATTAATAACTTTATCTGACATGTGTCGAGTTCTTGTGAAGTCTAGATTTTTATTTCTCATCTCTTTCACTCCTATTAAATAATTCTTTCTTATTAAATAATGTAGATTTTAAATAATTATATATCTAACATTTATGTTAATATTTTATTAAAAAACTTACTATATCATAAAAGTATTTCAATTATATTTTATCTTAAAATATAATTTTATAACTCTTAAATCTTCATTATTTATTACTTATAATTATTAAATCTTTATTATTTGTTATTCAAGTTAGATTTATTCAACATCTATCTATACTAATAAAGGAGTAAAAAAGAGTGAAACGTGTCGCTCTCACGTTTATTCTCACAAAATATTTTCCGCTCATTTTTTATTTACCCAATTTGACTTCCTATTTTATGTAATAATATTTGTTTCCTATTTACCCAAGTTCAACTCACCATTTATATATAACTTATACATTTATATAGAAAGTATTTTAAATTTTAACTTATTATTTCAAATTTTAAAATTATTCCACTCATTTCATTTATATATTCATAAAAGTAATTTAATTTTTAAATTGTTTTCTAAATTCTTGATTTTCAATTTGAATAGTAGAATATATAAGATAGTTTATTTGTTAATCTATACTATATAATAAATAAAGATTTTCAGTATCATGTGTCACCTTCATATTCATTCTTATTATTTTTTTACCGTCTCTCTCTTATTAAATACAACTTTATATTTTAATAATAATATTTATTTAAAGAAAATACTAATCTTTGTATTAAAAATCTCCTGGCATATTTTGACTACTATATGTGTTAATAGATTATATTATATTTCACGAGTTTATTCAACATATATAAAACACGAGTTTTTAATTCCAAATCATTGTTTCGTCCTAACTATTTGACTACTAAATGTGTTAATAGATTATATTATATTTCACGAGTTTATTCAACCTATATAAAACACGAGTTTTTAATGCCAAATCATTGTTTCGCCCTAACTATTTGAGAGCGGCGAAGGTTTCCCTTACCGAGTCGTCCTCCAAGAGAAGATGACACGACAATACCGACAGTGAGTATGAACCAGAGTCGTATACTGAAGTACAAAGACAAAGGACAGAGAGAAGAGTAAAGCAAAAAAATGATAAAGTCGTTTGATGTGTCATGAGAGATCTTGAATCTCGTGCTCAGCGTCAGGCGGTCACTACAACAACTCAAGCCTCAACTCAGCTCTACCAGAGGAGGAGGCAGCCATGTGTTACTAGTGAGGTGGCTGCTGCTACTGTCTCAGAGGAGGTGCCTGAGATAGTATCCCTCCCATTGAAACTGTCCATCAGGTGATAGTGACAACTCCCGTTCAGACTGAGTCGGTTACTATCACCCCAACCACATTTGAAACATCCACAATCCCAACAACAATCCCAACTACCACCCTTCAACCCATCAATCAACCCTACACCTTTGGTGACTTTACACAAGGGTTCGACTTTGATGAGTTATTCTCCTTTCCCACCCACACTTTTGAAGCCTCTACATCCAGGGATCCTGATCCCCGTGATGCACGAATTGCTACCCTAGAGTCTTACTTGAAACATTTCGAAAGTTAAGGAATGAATTTGAGGCTCAACAAGCTCAGATTAACTCTTTGGTGGATGAAGTAACAAGATTAAGAAACCAAAGTGATGGGACCCAGGAGCGGCTTAAAAGCTTGATGGCCCAAAATGAGATGATCTTCAAGACCAATGACATGATTCTGGGGCAGAGATTGACCATGGAGCTTAGAATGGATATTCAACGAAAGGAACATGAAATGATGGTCAAGTTAGTAGGTGAATTAACCGCCAAGCTTGTTGCTCAGTGGTGATGAGGCTTGTCATCCTGTCAATCTGACAAAGGATGACGACAAAGACAAAGATCCTGAAGTCGGTCCTAGTGGAGGTAAGCAACAAGCTTTTATGGTTGTTCCAATCTCTGTTGTGTCTATGGCTGAGGGGGAGTCTACTCAGCACGGCGGTAGTGGTGATACTTCTGGTACCGGTGGGAGTGAGAAAGGAAAGTCTGCGGCTGAAGTGTTATACGACTTATCTGATGATCGAGCTGGACTATTCCAATGAAGCATAGATCGATGTTCTCAGTAAACTGGAGGAAGGAGAGATTGAGTCTGGTGATGAATGGGATATGAGTGATGAGGTTGTGATGGTGGAATTCCCAAAGGGTGGCGGAAAAGGAGTTTATGAGCTTGAGGGCAGAGAAATCTTTGAGTCTCCATCCTTTGAAGCTACTTTTACCACAGGTACAGTCAAGCCTGAAAACGTTGCTGAGGCTAGTGGAGCAGCAACCTCGACTGAAGCCTCTCCTACCGATCCCCAACCTGCCGCTGATGACTAGATGAACAAGTATCCTTAGGGATGGTTCAAGAAGAGTCAGCCTCCTGCTTGGCAAAAGTCTTCAATCCTAGAAAAGCATGGAGAAACAAGTATGATCTTATCTGTCAGGTTTGGCAACGACAAGAAGCTTTTTGCAATCAAACAAGCTGGTGGGGTTCAGTACTTGAAACCAACCGGTGAGGCATTTAGCTCCTTGCCTAAGTACGACCTAGTGAATCTAGAAAATCGTGAACTACTTGGGGACACTAGTCACGCAGTAGCAAAGGGTTTATGGGGAACACTACAGAGGGAAGGAATATATGGGAACTTCAAGATGTTCAAGCCTCAAATGCTCAAAAGAGTCCGGGACAAAAATGTTAGTCATCCCGTGACAAACAGAAGCCTAAGGAAGTTGGTCTACAACCCGATACTATGTGAGACCAGGATTCCCATGAGCAAGTTATCTCATGATATCCTCGGTAGCATGTGGTACTGGTACGTGGATCAAAAAATGAGCGAGGCAGTGGTGATGGGAAAGTCCATGTCCAAAGGTGGAAACTTGGAGCCTAGTGAACTTATTAGGGTATTTGATGAGATTAATTTCATCAACTTCTCTATGAAAGATCTGACGGTTATGAATGACAAGTATTGCGTCTACAAGGATGAATGGACGAAGCTTCTAGCATCAAGATACAACAGGTTGGTCAAGTTTTTCCTTAACTACAAGATGAATATGGGAAGCTAAAGCTGAAGGAGCTTGAAGACCGAAGACAATCTAGAGCTGTTGTCAAGGGGGAGTTTGTCACACCCCCAAATTCCACTAACGGAGTTTTACCGTTTGACAAACCAGGATCTCAGTCATTAGTTACATCAAACGACACTATATGGGACTCAAATTGAAATAATATAAAAGTCCAGAGTTAATGCGGAAGCGTTCAAAGAAGAAAGTAAATACGCAAAAACAACGCGCCCAAGTCTAATAATAACGGAAACATAATAAATGTTCGGTAGTTTGAAAAATGTTGGATATATCAATTAGACACCATGCATGCCCTAGTGTAAGGCCCTGTAAGGCCCCATTCCCGGGTAACCACACTTGTTGGATTTACTCATAAACATAGTCATAAATACTGAGCTTAAATTTAAAACATTCAGAAGTAGCGGAAGAAAACATCATTCGAATTACATGACATAACAGCGGAAGTCTTAACAATTAAATACATAACATTGTCTTAACATATATAAATGTGGGATGTCAGTCTTGTGCCGGGTAACCTTCACACCATCGCACGACCCTTTCTTCCTTTACCTGAAATGTATACTAAAAGTCAGCTAACGCTGGTGAGTTCTAGTTTAAAGACAATCATACATAATATTTATCTTATTATGAATATTTTATATATGTATACATAACATACGTAATATTTGTGCTTTTACATATTCTTACTTTAATGTTCTCACATAACATTCATATTAAGTATATACATATGTACATACATACTTACTTGGGGAGAACACTTATTGGCCATAATCTTAAGGGAGATCAACCCATCACACTTTTCGCGAATGTCACAAAGACATCGCAGTGAGAACTACCGTCGTAGCCCTTTTCATTAACCGTCCGGCTCTAGAAAACCGTCCGTCGAAACTTAAATCCGTCCGGCAACCTTTGTCCGTCCGCTCTTAAACCCGTCCTACCGTCGTAGTCCGTTCATTCGCCCGTCTGCCCAAGGGCATCCGTTTCCCACGCGACCATTATGTATGCAACCGTTCTACTTGAGTTAAGGCAATTGCTTCGACCGTCCATTAGTGCCTTTTTATACGTCCTAGCTTGCGAAGGAACGTTTTTGTCCCGGTTGCAAAATAGTCACGTGGTCGTCCGTCTACCGAAGTATCCGTTGTCATAGAAGGGTTCATAACGTTTACATACATTCATAACATACAATATATATAATATAAAGCAAGATTTCATTCATTTATGTTATGTCCTTATTTCATTCATTCTTTATAATCATACGTTTCATTCTTTGTTCATAATTCATTTTCATATATTAGTATATATATATATATATATTTGTATACCACGTATGATCACATTGACATTCATAACATTTATTCATTTAGTGTATACACTTCAGCCCCAAAATGTTTAAAATGATTTGCACATAACATAGAAGGGGGCACGTAGAACCAACCTGATATGCTAGTCTTGGTTGTCCTAAACAAAGGTCCAACAACGTCACGTACGATCTGAATTAGGTAGTTAAATACACATCAGACCCAATCCCGACTCTAACGGTTTAATCATTCTAAAACATACTGGCTTTACTTACTGGTCTGATACCTCGCATTTAGTAAGTGCGCTGGGCCTTGCTTATGCGTACTTGACAAGTACGCATTATCTTTCTCCTGCGTACTTGGTAAGTACGCATGATCTTTCTCCTGCGTACTTGGTAAGTACGCAGGACGTCCTGTACGCAACACCTGTTTCCTGGACAAGTCCGAAATTCTTGCATGTTAATCCGATCATGCTAATCTTACAATTTTCTTTGATCAAAAGGTGCGGTTTCATTCTAGATGCTAGTTCTAAGCTTATTTTCAAGTTTCATCAATAAAAAGTCTCCTATTTAGCTAAAACCCGAGAAACCCCAAAACGAAGAAAAACTCAGTTTAAGGTCGAATCGTTACCTGGATTGTGATTCTGATTCGGAGGTTTTGCTCACAAGCTTAGTAGTAACGTGCTCCTTCAATTTCGGGTCGATCCGTCAACTTTCTCTCTCTAGACCCGAGCTCTCCTTTCTCTCTCTAGGTTGCAAGTTTTGGTAGAAATGAGAGTTCTTGTTCTGTCTTGACCCTTATATACCTGGGCTTCGCTCGGCCCGTTGGAGCCGAGCCGAGCCGAGCCCAAGCCCGTCCGTTTTTCTTTTGTTTTATGACGATTAAGTCTCTATCGCGTTATTATTTACTAAATTACTATTTTTGGGGTGTTACAAGTCTACCCTCCTTAAAGAGGTTTCGTCCTCGAAACCGCTTATACGTTAAACAATTTAGGGTATAGTCCCCTCATCTCGTCTTCTTTTTCCCATGTAGCTTCCGACCCTTTTCTGTGCTTCCATTGTACTTTGACTAAAGGGATCGACATATTGCGTAGTCGTTTCTCAACTCGGTCAAGGATGGCTATCGGTTCCTCTACATAATTTAGACTATTATCCACTTCGATCTCGTCGTAAGGTATGTGAGCGGTGTCGTTAGCTAGGCACTTGCGTAAGTACGACAAGTGGAACGTAGGGTGTATTCCACTAAGCTCAACGGGTAGGTCGAGTCTATAAGCAACTTGACCCACTCTCGCTAAAATCTTGAAAGGTCCGACAAACCTTGGACTTAGTTTGCCACGTTTTCTGAATCGAATGATTCCTTTCCATGGTGATACCTTTAACAGTACCATGTCTCCCACTTGAAACTCTAAATCCATTCTTCTCTTATCCGCGTATGATTTCTGTCTGTCTTTTGCGGCTTTCATTCGAGCCTTGATTTGATCAAATTTCTCGGAAGTAGCTTTGACCACTTCGAGACTTGCAAAATCCTTTTGTCCAATTTCCCCCCAACAAACCGGGGTCCTACATTTCCTCCCATACAACATTTCAAATGGCGGCATGCCAATAGTCGAGTGATAGTTGTTGTTATATGAAAATTCTGCCAATGGTAGATGGCTGTCCCAGCTCCCACCGAAGTCAATGATACAGTCCTGGAGCATGTCCTCCAAGGTCTGAATGGTCCTTTCCGTTTGACCATCGGTTTGGGGGTGGTAAGCGGTGCTGATGTTCAGTCTAGTGCCCATTGCTTCATTGAATTTCTTCCAAAACCTTGACGTGAATCTAGTATCCCTGTCGGACACAATCGACAGCGGCATACCATGTTTGCTCACAACTTCCTTGATAAATACTTCTGCTAGTCTTTCTGACGAAGAAGTCTCACGTATTGGCAAGAAGTGAGCACTTTTCGTTAAGCGGTCGACGATCACCCAAATGGTATCATTGCCTTTAGTTGTTCGCGGTAGCTTGGTAATGAAGTCCATCGTGATCTCCTCCCACTTCCATTCCGGTATTGGTAGAGGTTGCATTTTACCGCATGGTTTCTGGTGCTCGGCCTTAACTAGAGAACACGTTAGGCACTTGCTCACGTACTCTATCACATCATTCTTCATGCCAGGCCACCAATACTCCTTCTTCAAGTCTTGATACATTTTTTTGTCCCGGGGTGGATAGAATAGCGAGACTTATGGGCCTCATCGAGTATTTTGGCTCTAAGCTCACCAATCTTAAGTATCCACATTCGGCCAAACCTAGTTCGTACACCGTATGCATTTGCATCCAAATTCCCTTGTTGTCCTATTATTCTTTCCCGTTTTATATTTCCTTCTAATAGTGCTTCATCTTGTGCCTTTGATATTTCACTCATCAAATCTGGTGTTATAATCAGCTGACACGCTTTGATCCATATAGGTTTCGATTCTTCCTTTATGCTTAAAGCGTCAGCCACCACGTATGCTTTGCCTGGATGGTACAATATCTCACAGTCATAGTCCTTCAGTAGCTCTAACCACCTCCTTTGCCTCATGTTTAATGCCTTTTGCCCGAAAAAGTACTTCAGGCTTTTGTGATCTGAGTAGATGGTGCCTCCATATTTTCAACACGAAAACTACTGCCACTAACTCTAGATCGTGTGTTGGGTAGTTAAACTCGTGAATCTTTAGTTGTCGCGAGGCGTAAGCAATTACCTTTCCTCGTTGCATAAGTACGCAACCTAAACCCTGACCCGAAGCGACAGAGTAGACTACTAAGTCTTCATTTCCCTCAGGTAGTGCCAAGACTGGAGCTTGGGTTAATTGTGCCTTAAGTTCCTCAAACGCGTTGTTTTGGGTTGGACCCCATTCATATTTCACTTCCTTCCGTGTCAACTTAGTTAGTGGCGAGGCTATTCTTGAAAAATCTTGAATGAACCTTCGATAGTAGCCTTCCAATCCTATAAAACTTCGTATCTCTGTTGGTGTCTTTGGGACGTTCCATTCCTTTACTGTCTCGATCTTTGCAGGATCCACCATGATTCCGTTTGGGTTTATTACATGACCTAGGAATTGGACTTCCCTAAGCCAGAACGCGCATTTGGAGAATTTTGCGTACAACTTTTCCTGCTTTAGCACATCCAGAACCTCTCTTAGGTGACAGTGGTGATCACCCTCGCTTTTCGAATATACCAGTATGTCGTCTATAAAAACTATCACCGATCGATCCAACATTGGTCGACAACTCTATTCCTCAAATCCATGAACGCTGCTGGTACGTTGGTCAATCCGAAGGACATCACGAGAAACTCATAATGCCCATAACGCGTGCGAAACGCGGTCTTTGGTATGTCTTCTTCTCTTACTTTCAACTGATGGTAACCCGACCTAAGATCGATCTTTGAGAACCAACTCGCACCTTGCAGTTGATCAAAAAGGTCGTCTATTCTAGGCAGTGGGTATTTGTTCTTTACTGTCCTCTTGTTCAACTCGCTGTAGTCAATGCACATGCGCATGTTGCCGTCCTTCTTCTTTACAAATAGTACCGGAGAGCCCCACGGTGAGATGCTCGGTCTAATAAATCCTTTTTCTGTTAGTTCCTCTAGTTGAGACATCAATTCTTTCATTTCTGAAGGAGTCAATCGGTAGGGGGCTTTGGCAACGGGCTCAGCTCCCGGCAGTAAGTCAATCTGAAATTCTATTTCCCTATCGGGTGGTAACCCAGGTAGATCCTCAGGGAATACTTTCGAAAAGTTGCACACCACGGGTACATTCTTGAGTTCATTCATTTTCATTCTATCGTCAATAACATATGCCAAATAAGCTTCGCAACCGCGCCTCATGTAACTTTCGGCCTTGATCATCGAGATGATGTTCGGCATCATGCAATTCCAATCCCTATAAACCGTAATTGGGCTGCCGCTAGGAGCTTTGAGGTGTATCCTCTTACGTTTACATATGATTTGAGCTTCATTGGCAGCTAGCCAATCCATACCCAATACTATATCGAATCCTCCTAAGGTGAGAAGGAATAATCTAGAAGGGAACTTATGACCCTCTATTTCTATGATGCAATCCTCTGTTACTTGAAATACTATCGAATTTTTACCAACGACAGTTTGTACGCTAAAGGCCTTTACTATGGTGTTGATAGTGCATCCTAGTTTACGACTAAATGCATTGGATATAAAACTTTTACTAGCACCAGAGTCAAATAAAATAGCAGCATGTTCATCATTAACTAGGAACGTACCTGACACAACATCAGGGTTTCCCCTTGCTTCCTCCTCAGTCAGGGCATAGGCTCGAGTCCTAGCCTGCGGTTGTTCCTTTTCAGCTTCCTTTTCCTTTCCCGAACCGGATTGTCTGGTTTTCTGCAATCCCTAGTCTGCTGTCCATATCTTCCACAACTTTGGCACTTGACGCCTTTCAAACAATCTCGGGAGTAGTGCCCCGGCCTCCCGTACTTTTAACACACGGTGGTGCCGATTCGACACTCGCCAAGATGCTGCCTTCCACATTTCTTGCATGTTTCATATTCATCCGACCTTGGTTTCTTAGTTTCAGTTGCTACATTCCCTTTTTCGGTGCCTCTAGACTGGTTCTCCCACTTTCTCTTTTGTGTCTCAGGTGCCGGGTCCTCATTGGCATAATCATAGTAAACGATTCTGCTCAGATTTACTACTGACTCGAAGGTCGAGGGTAGATTAGCTTTCACATGAACACGGACCCTTTGAGGTAGGCCATTCACATAGTACTTAATCATTCGTTCTTCCATCTCCACCAGGTGGGGTACCCGTTGAGCTAGTTCATTAAACCTGGAAGTATATTGGCGGTGCGTCTTGCTGCCAGCCTTGAAGTTTAGAAATTCATTTTCCACTCGATCAATTTCATTCTGGGGACAGAACTTTTGGATTATCAGCTTCTTCAGATCTTCCCATGTCATTCTGGCCAGAGCGTTTGGCGACTTTGTCCTCTGAATGTTCCTCCACCAACTTAGTGCCTCATTGGTGAAAGAATGGGCAACATACTTAACAGCCTGGTCCGGTCGACACTCGCTGATGTTGACTACATCGTTCATCCTCTCAATCCATTCGAATGTAGCCATGAAATCCTTGTTCCCATCGAACTTGGGTGGGTCTCCATCCTTGAAACCTTTGTAAGTACACCCACGGTTGCTTGATCCCACCTTTACTTCATCCCCATCACTGTCATACACTTTCTCTTCATGGTCTCCTTCATCCTCCTCTCTACTTTTCTTTAGTGCCTCGGATAGTAGATCAGGCAATACTTTCTTTAGAGTGAGTACAAATTCACAGGCAATAGCATCCCTAACCTCTGGTTCTAACTGTAAAGGCCCTTGATTGTCGTCCCTAGTTGGGGTCACCTCTGTTTCGTGCACACTCTCAATGTGCTCTGCGTGCACACTCTCTTCCTCTTCATGTGTTTGATTCATTGGAGGTCTACCGACTCGGCAAGTACGACCGCTTCGGCGTCCTGTTCTTCCTCCACCAGCCATAGTTCCTAGTTTCCTGATAGTTATAAAGAGAATACATCAATGCCATTCCTTCAGATCATAGTTTAGAGTAGTACGAGCAAGGTAAATTTTTAATTACATTGACCGGTTTGTGATTACTAATTTACAATGCTTTTCGGGTTCAAAACTCTTCAAATCGGTTGTGACATTGACATCTATTTGTTCTAAGTTAATGTATCTATTCTTATCCAAGTGTATTAACTCTAGTACTTACTTACCATGCTGGCGTTGGCGTTGGTTACCCATACTGACATCCGTGCGTTGGTCCCATAATCAGTTTGAGTCCAGACATTTAGGGATGTCTGAATCTTTCAAACTATTTCTCTGATACCAACTTGTAAGGCCCCTTTCTCGGGTAACCTCACTTGTTGGATTTACTCATAAACATAGTCATAAATACTGAGCTTAAATTTAAAACATTAAGAAGTAGCGGAAGAAAACATCATTCGAATTACATGACATAACAGCGGAAGTCTTAACAATTAAATTCATAACATTGTCTTAACATATATAAATGTGGGATGTCAGTCTTGTGCCGGGTAACCTTCACGCCATCGCACGACCCTTTCTTCCTTTACCTGAAATGTATACTAAAAGTCAGCTAACGCTAATAAGTTCTAGTTTAAAGACAATCATACATAATATTTATCTTATTATGAATATTTTATATATGGATACATAACATACGTAATATTCGTGCTTTTACATATTCTTTACTTTAATGTTCTCACATAACATTCATATTAAGTATATACATATGTACATACATACTTACTTGGGGATAACACTTATTAGCCATAATCTTAAGGGAGATCAACCCATCACACTTGTCGCAAATGTCACAAAGACATCGCAGTGAGAACTACCGTCGTAGCCCTTTTCATTAACCGACCGGCTCTAGAAAACCGTCCGTCGAAACTTAAATCAGTCCGGCAACCTTTGTCCGTCCACTCTTAAACCCGTCCTACCGTCGTAGTCCGTTCATTCGCCTGTCTGCCCAAGGGCATCCGTTTCCCACGCGACCATTATGTATGTAACCGTTCTACTTGAGTTAAGGCAATTGCTTCGACCGTCCATTAGTGCCTTTTTATACGTCCTAGCTTGCGAAGGAACGTTTTTGTCCCGGTTGCAAAATAGTCACGTGGTTATCCGTTTACCGAAGTAGCCGTTGTCATAGAAGGGTTCATAACGTTTACATACATTCATAACATGCAATATATATAATATAAAGCAAGATTTCATTCATTTATGTTATGTCCTTCTTTTATTCATTCTTTATAATCATACGTTTCATTCTTTGTTCATAATTCATTTTCATATATTAGTATATATATATATTTGTATACCACGTATGATCACATTGACATTCATAACATTTATTCATTTAGTGTATACACTTCAGCCCCAAAACGTTTAAAATGATTTGCACATAACATAGAAGGGGACACATAGAACTCACCTGATATGCTAGTCTTGGTTGTCCTAAATAAGGTCCAACAACGTCACGTACGATCTGAATTAGGTAGTTAAATACACATCAGACCCAATCCCGACTCTAACGGTTTAATCATTCTAAAACATACTGGCTTTACTTACTGGTCTGCTACCTGTGCACTTAGTAAGTGCGCAGGGCCTTGCTCATGCGTACTTGACAAGTATGCATAATCTTTCTCCTGTGTACTTGGTAAGTACGCATGATCTTTCTCCTGCGTACTTGGTAAGTACGCATGATCTTTCTCCTGCGTACTTGGTAAGTACGCAGGACGTCCTTCCTGCGTACTTGATAAGTACGCAGCACCTGTTTTCTGGACAAGTCCGAAATTCTTGCATGTTAATCCGATCATGCTAATCTTACAATTTTCTTTGATCAAAAGGTGTGGTTTCATTCTAGATGCTAGTTCTAAGCTTATTTTCAAGTTTCAACCATAAAAACGTCTCCTATTTAGCTAAAACCCGATAAACCCCAAAACGAAGAAAAACTCAGTTTATGGTCGAATCGTTACCTGGATTGTGATTCTGATTCGGAGGTTTTGCTCACGAGCTCAGTAGTAACGTGCTCCTTTAATTTCGGGTCAATCCGTCAACTTTCTCTCTCTAGACCTGAGCTCTCCTTTCTCTCTCTAGGTTGCAAGTTTTGGTGGAAATGAGAGTTCTTGTTCTGTCTTGACTCTTGTTCTGTCTTGACCCTTATATACCTGGGCTTCGCTTGGCCCGTTGGAGCCGAGCCCAAGCCCATCCGTTTTTCTTTTGTTTTATGACGATTAAATCTCTATCGCGTTATTATTTACTAAATTACTATTTTTGGTGTGTTACAGGCCCCAAACCCGGGAACCCAACACATTGGCATACACGTAAGCACAGTAGTAAATGACATCAAATAAACTCAATTAAATGCAGCGGAAAATCAATAGTCAAACAAATGGTCAATGACCCGACCCCCAAACATAATCCAAACCAAGTACTAATACTCAAATGTCTTAACAACGAATAGTAAATAAATGTCATCACAATCACATACGGTAACCAAACGCCATACAGAAGTCACCAGCTCACACTTTCTCTTTACCTGAAATACATGCTAAAAGTCAGCTACGCTGAGTGAGTTCTATAGTAATTTATTAGGGATATTAAATCCCAAACCCGTTATAAAATAATTTAAGTCTCATAGGTATTAGCTCATAATGGGTTATACAAAATGTTTGAGAGCCTCCTTTCGCTGCTGTCGCAACCGGCCAACATCATTTCCGATGTCCACGCGTTATTCCGAGACCACCCGCATCCGCGATGGTCGTATCCCGTCCCTATCACTGTCCAAACAGCCTAAACATCCATTCGGGGGGCTGCCTTGTCCGCCCAGCAACATCGTCGTCCGTCTTACGCGATCTCCGACTTCCTCGTCCCTCTCCAAATGCTCGCAAACCTCTCCCCTCGCACCCTTAGGGTTTTCTGCTAACATCTACTCAACACTCACAAGTTTCAAACGACCAAATGATTAAACGAGGGAATTATAGAGATTATACATTTGATCCGAGTGACTCGTGCAAATCGAATCACCAAGAACTCGTTCCTTTTTCACTACTTGTCACCTACGAAACCCTAGAACCATAAAAATGATTATTTGTCACACCCCCAAATTTATTTAATTAATAAATAAATAAAGGTCGTAACGATTGGTAACATTACACAACAGCGGAAGCTAAAGTAAAGACTTCTATATGTCAAACACCATTACAACTCTAACATGAATTAGTGCATTGATCTAAATCTATCTAGATCAAAATCGACTTGAGGTTTGACAGTCGTACATCTTCGACTTCTAAGGTTCAATCCGAATGGTTAACCTATTCCAACCGTGCCATAGTTTTGTGTTACCTGAAAAACATACTTAAAGTGTCAACACAAAGGTTGGTGAGTTCACATGTTTAATTGTAGCAATGTAAACCCGTTTTCCTTGAAAACATAGATATCGTATACATGGGCATAATATAAAAGCGTTTTCCTCGAAAACATGTGATGACTTCCTAGTCATAAAATGAGTAGTTTTCCCAACGAAAACTTGTGATGACTTCAAAGTCATAAAACGAGTAGTTTTCCCAATGAAAACATGTTAATGAATTTATCGTCATAAAACGAGTAGTTTTCCCAACGAAAACATGTTAATGAATTTATCGTCATAACACGAGTAGTTTTCACAACGAAAACATGTTAATAAATTTATGCCCATGTCAAGCCCTCTTTAAAGAATTTTTAAAGATAGGAACGTTAACCAAAACATTTAGCAGTATTAGGTGTATATGATAAAGAAAACAAGCAATGTGTGCCCATTCGTAAACTAGCTAGGAATACAAATATATGTTTATACATGAGGTATAACCAAACCCAAACACTTGTTCTTGCCCCTTGCTCGTACCAAATGAACCCTTGTGTAGACACTATGCAGCCATTCAATCATGTGGATCATCGGTTAGCGCGACTAACGATGACCGGGGTGTGTCAATCCCAATAGTACTATTCATAGAGCCGCAGGGTAACCTATAGCTAATGGTTATAAATTACGTAACGTAGGGGACTTTAGGAGATCTACTTGTGCCAACTCATGCAAACATAAGGGTCGAGCCTTGTTTTCTTGTTACCATATGAAAATGTTTGTAAGTATGTTTCATGTTTTCTCAAATGTGTCAAGCAATAATGTTCCCAAATGTATTAATCAATGATGTTTCATGTTTTCAAACGTGTAAAGTAAGTATGTTTCTCCCCCGCTGTTTCTAAAGCATTTAAAAGTTAAAGGGGGGCAGTGAACTCACCTGGTGACGTGTCAGAAATAATAATGTCCCTTTGATAGTAATAGAAACCAGTGTCCACATGAAATGATAGTCACGAGTTTACGTTCTACTCGAGTCCTACGATACATGTAGGTACTTAAAGAGCTTTATGAACTAACCCTAATGTTATAAGGTAAATCTAAGTTCTCATCAAGTTATCACGTGTGCGATTGAGCCATGTTGTCAACTTAACGATTAGTGATAATTGTTATTTAATTCGAGTCGGGCTTCTCAGCTTATTTATGTTCCAATGGCCACGTTCGACGTAACATTTATCGAGCTCACGCTGTGCAATAATCATATATATATATTTATAATTAATAATAACATTTCTCGTTCGTATTACTCTTAACAGGATGTGTGCAACTCTATGTTTTAATGAAACTATCTCATAGTTTTATATCATACACGTGTTATATATGTGTGTATGTGTTTACATTTAGGTGTTGTATTGTATAATCTCAAATTATTTATAGAAGATATAACATTTATAATTATTCATTTACGTATGAATACCTCTGTAAATACGTGACATGATATTTGACCAAATTAATAAAAGTCTAAGTTTTCATATTTACCCGGAACGTATTCGTTAAGCTCCCATCTGTTTGTGTCCTTTATCCAAAACTTCAAAATGATATATATATTTACTTTACTTTCGAGTACATGAATAGGCACGTATATGTTCAAAAATAACTCTCGTGTTTCAAAATAATCATTTGATTTCATAAACATTTAAATATTTATATTCATGTGAATTTATAGGTGTGTATATATATATATATATATATGTATTCATACAGTGCGTTTACATGTATGAAAATAATATTGCATCACGTTTGTCATTTGTCACATTCTAGTTTTAGTCCTTCGGGTCATATAATTAATTATCATTCATCGACATATCAAATAAATATATATCTATCATTATATAAAATCCTTGAAATAACGTCATTCCGATCATATTTATTTTGTATATACCGCGTTGTAACACAAATATAATATAAATGTTTTCACGTTCAAGTAACAATATTTAGTACTATTACGTATCGTTTGTCAATCCTATTCGAGAGTCTCGTTTATCCGATTATACGTTTACGAATATACTTTCACGTTTTTAACAAATATATATTTAATCCGAACGAGTTTCTTTATATTAACTAAGCATGTTTTACGGTCCATTAGTACTTATCATTAAGTTAATATTTATTTTTATCGTTAATAAGTTGTTTAGGCTCAACTCGAATAACCGTACACGCGTTTAACCTTTACGTAACTAAATATAATTACTATAGTGCATGTTTTATACCTTTACGCTCACTAGGTTCGCATACGTAACTCGTTCGTATTCCTTGGCTCGATTTGACCACTGTTGACCAGGTTGACCGAGTTTTAACTTGTATCCAAACACACCAAATTCGTACCACACGCTAACTAATCACCTACTTGTAACCAAACACCACCAATATACAAAACATGCTACCAAACATAACCCGAAGGTCATCTTCACCCTTAATCGTTGCTATCACCACCCGTACTGCTTCTATCCGTCGACGTTTCCCCGGATATACTCGCCAGAGTTCACCGAAATATATTGATTTCTCTGGTAATCAACATACAACCACAGATCTATCACTAGCGGGTGTTTTCTTAACAAAAACATCAATTACAATGAGAACCTCACCATAGATATCGCGGATCTGGACCGAGTGGGCATTTTCTTGACTCAAAGTTTCTTGTCGGCTCGGTTTCACGCACCACCACCACTATCTACCCCCATTCGGTGGCCGGAGGTTGTCTCTGCTGCCCGCAGCCATCGTTTCTGGCAAAAACCACCGAAAACTCCGTCGGAGTTCGTATGTTTTCCTTAAAAAAATGCATCACCATCACTCGTATGCTTAAAACGCTGCAACCATCGGCCTCCCAGCTTCTGATTTAGTGGTTTCAGTGTTGACACGCGCTAGTTGGCGGTGTCTCCGCCGTACGCCGCTTTCGCCTGTCGTGGTTGCCGTCGTCCCGCCGCCGTAGCCACCACCACGACCTCGCCGTGTGCCGCCATGGGCTTGGCCAGACCTCCCTGTCACTCACCCAATTTCAACTAACGAAGTTTTACCGTTTGGGAAGTGACAAACCAGGATCTCAGTCATTAGTTACATTGAACGACACTATATGGGACTAAAATGAAAATATATCATAAATGATCAAAGTAAGTGCGGAAACGTAAAATGAAAGTAAATGCGCAAAACAAACGCGCCCAAGAAAAGTCCCAAAGTGTTCAGTCCAAACAAAGTACAAAGCAAATCGACAATAATAATTTATAAATTAATCATAAGACTCCATGTATGCGTGTACCTGTACCTTATCTTAAGCGACCTGAGAAAACATGTAAGAAAATGTCAACACAAGATTGGTGAGTTCACAGGTTTCAGTTTGTAACAAAGTTAAATAGGTTAATGTACATTCAATATATAAATCAATATGTAGCTAACCCATAAGCATGTTAACTAATGCGCTCGCAACCGACAACTGACTATTTATGTTTTTGCCTCCCACCAGGCCTATCAACCATGGTGCATGTTTAGGTCAAGAATGCACCCGTTCGACATCCAGTCGGGTTAGCACGACTAACGCGAGTGAGGTTTGTCAAACCCAGTAGTACTACTCACCTTACCTCGCTATGTTCATATTAACGGTCCGATGTGAGGACTTAGTGATAGATGTGTATGCATAGTTAAACAAGTGATAAAATATATGAATTACATAACCAAAAATGTTTACGTCATGTTTTCTCCCCCGGTTTTAAAACAATAAAAGGGGCCGTGAAAACTCACATGACTGACGTAGGTAGGTTCACACAAGTATGAGATTGGAATCTCAAGCATTAGCACGACACGGCTCACGGATGCCCTAGAATTACAACATAATTATTAGGGATAAAATGGGGATTGTGACGACGACACGGAATGAAAAACATCCTAAGAGAAACGTTCTAAAGATCAACGAGTAGACGACGTGTCTACGGGGAATGATAATTTCTTAATTAATATTTAAGATGAATTCGTTACGCGACGATTGACAATACTAATAATATATATATTCGAGCGTTTGTACCATTAAATAATGGCCCAAGAAAATAATATAATATATATATATATTATTTTAGATTTTAACAAAGTATAAAATTGCGCGATCAAAAATAATAAATCTATTATTTTATTCGAGGATAACAACGAGTGTAAATAATATAAATAATTACATAAATTATTATTTTAAAATACGATTTAATTAAAAATATAAGACACGAGGCTAAACCCGAGCTTAAAGTGATATTCCGGATTGAAACACATTAATATGATAATACAATAATTTAGTGATTGATTTTCATTTGAAAACATTAGTTAAAAAATGGTTTAAAAATAAAAACTGTGTGGAGAGACTCGAACCCGAGTCTCTCCCACACAAGCACACATCACTAACCAGTCGAGCTTCACGGTGATTCGCAACCATAACCCGGATCAATTGATTTCATTATAGAGCTCAAACCGATTTCCCTCCCATATGCATTCAAGTTCGAAACCCGCCCCCAAATTCAACAATTCCGATCGCGAAGGGACATAGATTCATAGGGGTTTTGTTCCTAAACAACTTTCGAACCAGTGGTTATGATTACTTGCAAAAACAACAGGTTTAAGGTCTTTAATTGCTCGCTTAAAATCCTAACCCTAGCTTTATGAACACCGATTTAAATTCGTCAAATTAGATGATATCAAGGATTAAGACCATATGGCTTTTGTTAATTAGGACATTTCGAATATGTGTATGTGGTTTAATTTCATTTACGCTGTGTATAAGATCAAAATCCCCAAATCAAATTATGAACGAAACCCTAGATTTCGGATTTCGACAAATTTGGTGATAATTGATCAAATAAACATGGGGCTTTCATTATACAAGCGATTACGAGTCTAAAGGTGTCGATTAATTGAATTGGAATTGGGTCTAAGATAGAGTTCGATCAAATCAATTTAAGATGAACCCTAGAATCGGATTCATGATCAAATCGATGATATAAGCCCTAATAATCATGGGGCTTTCATTCCAAGAATAAAAACGACACAGAGGATACAAGAATTTACCAGAATTGAGTTCGAATTGGTGGTTCCCGACTAGAAGGGCAGCCGCGGTGCGACGGTTTGGACTCCGACATCTCCTGCTGTGTTTCCAGTGGAATTGGTGAGTGCAAAAGCTCCTAGAGAGTTCGTATAAGGTGCGTAGAGGTTCAATTTGCGAATATGATAGACACAATGAGTGGATTGATCGCGATTTTAGGGAGTTTCGGCGGTTACGGTTTTGAATGCCCATAATTGGGTTTAATTCGCACGAATATTGCTCAATAATGATCCCATAATGAACGATGATAGAATTAAAGCGCATTCCCTTTACCATTTCAAACGAATTCGGTTATAGATTGAGTTTGGATTCAAGGATTAGCGAATTTTGACTTTGGGAAGTCAAAGTAATCGAGTTTGTGTTAATTACATGGTTAGACTTTGCAATTTCCTGTATTGAAGTTTGAATTTAGGCAGGATTGATCCTTGAAGTTAAAAACAAGTTAAGTACACGGTTAGTTGTCTTTCAAAAGTCAATAGAATAGAGAATGTTTAGAAAATGCCATAAATAATCCCTGGAGTTTGAATTTAAGTTAACCGAGTTAAGACTTAACTGGATTTGCTAACGAGGTTAATCCTAAAAGTCCGGATTGTCACACTCCCCTTCTCACGATCTCTCTCTCCCGATCTCTTGCTCTCTTTCTCTCTCTAAGATTGAGAGTGTGTAGGTGAAAAATGGGGGTAGAGAGAGAATAAGGAGGCTTTTATACTTAGGGTTTTGGGTGGGTGGAAGAGTAGGGGAATAATACTGGTTTGCAGATAACGTGCATCCGTTCGAGTCCACATCATGATTAAAATTTCCCGAACTATAATTTCAGAATACTTAGAATTAAAAAAAATTATTAGCGATATCATTTAAGTATTTAAATTGAGAAAACGTACGTTTCAATTAATGTACGAACCGGTAACGCATTCGTTCTTTTTATTCGTTTCGCGCACCGAGTTTATAGAATATTATTTTACTATTAATATTAAAATGACTATTTATAATACTTGTCGTATCAAAGTACATATTGGTAACAAGCGTACCACTATCGCTAGTCTCACGAATATCTGACGCGGTTTAACGTTCACGTATACGTACTACGCAGGCCTTTATCAGATTAGTCTTCCAAATGCATATTAATACTTAATATTAATACTTCGTTATCTTACTTATTCATTTTGAGAGTATCCGATAATAACCGATGTTTCACGCGTTATACGTTTAAAATGCCGACTCGTGTATAAGCTTCTATCGTTTTGTAAGTTCTTAGAATCACGTAGCAAGTCATTAATGAAACCGATTGGTTAGTATGAAGTTTGAATCACGTAAATTGGACCTCTAACAGGCTTGGATTCCTTTATGGGCCTCGAATGGGCTTAGATTTCTATTGGGCCTAGTTGGGTTTAGCCCAACAACTAGGTTTTGGATTATGGAATTTTGTGGGTGTCACATTATCACGATTAATCGAGGCTTAAAACACATTCACTATGATTAGAGGCTGGCGATTATACCTTGATCTCGACCAAAACACGATGAACGGCCTTTCTTCCTCTCCCTTCTCTTCTCGGCAGTCGCCATAACCCAAATGGGGTTTCCCCCATGCGTAACACCCTTTAGGGTGTTGCTCCCCGGACCTGGCTTGGCCCTAGCGCGCCATCAGCTACCCCAACCCCGTGCTTGGCCCGTCTCGCAGTTTAAAAAAAAACCTCTTTAAAGTCTTGATAATTACATAGTAACCCCAGTCTAATTATTTACAAAAGCAATAACGCACTAACCCCGTCACGTCTCCTACCCTGGCGAACCGTTATTTACAATAATTACAAACCCGTTTTCTAAACGAAAAACCGGGATGTTACACCTAGCGTGCACTTGCTTAACGTCCTGAGAAAACATGTAAGAAAACGTATCAACACTAGGTTGGTGAGTTCACTGGTTTCAATATTGTAATAAAGTATTTACCAGATTCTGTACATTCAATATGTGTATCTATAGGTAGCTAACCTAAATTCATGTCTTACTAAAGCGCTCGCAACCAAAGCTGACTATTTGTGTTTGAATGCCTCCTGTCAGGTCTATCAACTATGACAATGTGATTAGGCCAACATTTCACCTGTTCGGCCTCTAATCGAGTTAGCGCGACTAAAGCGGGTGAGGTTTGTCAAACCTAGTAGTACTACTAAACATTACCACGCTAAGATCCATATTAACGGTTTGATGTGTGTGAGGACTTTCAATGATAGTGTGTTACGCTTAGCCTCAATAGTGATAACATATGAATTACAATAATCAAAAATAGTTGTGTCATGTTTTCTCCCCCAATTTAAAATAGTAAAAGGGGTCGTGAAAACTCACCTGAGTTGCGTACGAGTAGCACCACACAAGGATGCAAAAGGGACCACAAGTGTTAGCCTGTGAACGGCTTACGTATGCCCTAGTATTATAAGCATAATAGTCAGGGATACAATGGAATTTTGTGACGACGACACGGAAGATTTGAACATCCTAGGACAAACTTAGGATCAATGAGTAGGCAAACGTGTCCTCGGGTTTATAGAATTTCTTAATTTAATAATTAAGATAGATGTGATTTGTATCGAGAGTTTCTAATTACAAATAATATTATTAAATATGTGTTCATGTGTTTTTACCATTAAATAAATGGTTTAGGGAAAATAATATTATTATATTATTTTTAAGTTGGAGAGATAATACGATAACTAAATACGTGACAATAATAATAAATATATTATTTTTATTCGAACTCTTAAGCTTAGGCAATAATATAAATAATTATATTATTTTTAAAATGTGTTCTAAATTCAATCCCGAGTCTTCGGGTATTTTCTAGTGTCAAACAAATTAATATATTATTAAAATAATATGGGGATTCGTTTTAAAAATGGAAACCACGGAAAAAGCCCAAAAAAACATTACAGGAGACCAGTTTTGAACCCGGGTCTCTTGTGTATCAGCCTGAAGACTTAACCATGCCCGCCCGCTAGGGAATCGCAACAGAAAGTCATTATGATTCGTTTTAACAAGCACATGCTCAGATTCTTTCCCCTTTGCGAGACTCGATCCAAACCGGTCCCAATTCCCTTTAAAAATGGATTTGGGAGTTTTGCAATGGCCAACTATTAGTCATTCAGTGTGTCTGCACTTCCTTAGTGTTTGAATGGTACTTTAGTGACTTACTGTGACAACCGTCACTTTAGCAAACGTTAATCCCATACTTTGCCAAGTCTAAGTATGATTTTATGTGTTCAAGTTAGGACATAGTAAGTTGCGATGTACGTTATGAATGAATAATTCAAGATAATAAGAAAATATAATAGTACATCTACAATAAGTAATAGAGCTACGAGTAAACAAGCATGTTTGATATTAATCAAAGTCTCTAACAATCCGTTACGACTAAAAAATTTATAGTAAAGATATATTCGGGAGAGTCCGAATCAAGATGTGAGCCAACGCCTACATCTAAGCAATACACGTTCATAGGAATGTGAAGAGGGGTGAGTTATGATCAGTAAAAAGAAAACTATGAGTACCTAGTCAAACCCAATTAATGTGTTTAGAAATACACTTGATTAATTGTAGTAAGGATGATATAAATTATATGTTATCTATATATATTCATCTTTAACAAGTTAGATAATTGTTATTAACTTATAGTATAGAAAAATAAGCATGTAAACATATGCATTGCATATATGACATAAACATTCTATGGAATCAAAGAATGCATGCATATTTTTATTAAAAAAACTTAGAATTTTTAAAAAAATTCTACAAGAATGCATCAAAATCACATCCACCCACTCATTTGTCCCTACTCTCCTTGTCCTCACCCCACCCCCTCTCCTCCCCTTGTTCTCGACTGAACCCAATCCCACTCCCCATTTTTTTTTAATTTTGCTTCACATGTCTCTACTATACACACAAACTTTCATGTTTCACTCACATGATTGAGAAGTGTTAGGCAGGGTCTTCAACTAGTATAAATAGAGGCTAAGGGTGAGTGAAAAGAGTTGCACCAATACCACACCACACTCTCCCTCTCTTGCTCTCGGCCGAAAGGAGCAACCCAAACACACTTGGTGTGTTTTGAAGTTTAGCACTTGGAATCATCCTTAGAAGCCCCATTTGGTAAGTTAATCAAGTTTGATACACTTTAGCATTCATGTTTCATGCATACACATCTTCTCATTAGCAAAAGTTCATGATTTTATGCATCCATAATAACTAGAACAAGTAAATATATACATATATCACTTACATAAAATAACACTTGAGTGATGGTGTTCTTTAAACCCTTCATACCATTCATGTGTTATGTTGAAGGATACGTGTTCGTGAGGTTATATGATCATGTGTGACTTACCTGGCTAAGTTCAAGGTGATGTCCTATGATTTAAGAAAACACACGAACGATTATCGTCAACATATGAACGTGAAAAGTGTTAACTAAAAGTATATATATAATCAACATATCATGTGCATGCATACACATAGTAGAGTTCACTAAACAAGAATCCACACACTTCAAGTTAGCCATAACAACCTCATAAAAGTTGGTAGAAAATCCTAAAACGAAAGAATGAGAAACAAGTACGAACCGGGTAGACGTTGTTAGTATCAAAGTCAAGTAAACTATTTATTTTCTATTTCCCCTTTAAAATAATCAAGAGTCACATGAAAAATGTTAGTATAATATTAACCAAAAGAGGCTAAGAGTATATAGATATATATTAGACGATGAGTTAACGTTGTGGAAAAGAATGGTTAAGCAAGGATATTCGTAAAAAGATGAAACTAATAAAGTAACTCGGACGAGTATACAAGTGTACCGAGACAACATTTTTAGAACCATAAACCTATTTTATAAAGTAAAACTAGAATGTTTTCGAAGGATAAAATGTCTCTTTAAAGTTCAAGACTAGTTACGATAAAAAGTGTTGCCGAAAATACTTTCTTTATTTACTAATTGACCTTTTTCAAGAGTTTGAGTAATATAGTATTTTCTATACAAGTAAAGAGATTACATTTATGGAAACAAGGTATTTTGTGTAAAACATTTTAGTTAAAACACACGTCCGTTATCAACAATACGATAATTACTAAAGAGACACAAAGAAAAAAAAATAAAGATTGAGGAACTTGAGGTAATCAAGGTCCATTTCTTGATAAAAAAGAGATAAAATTTGATGAGTTAAATAATAAGTAAGTCAAGTCCCAAGGGATATAAGGGTGTAACACTTTAACATAAACGCCGAGAGCATAACTTGGATAATAAACGCATAAAATGTTAGCGAACATGCATCCATATTTAGAGATTTTGCATAAAAGCCAAGACTTGCGAACTTAAAAAGTATTTACATATTTGTAGCGCTCGAGTAGAACGTACCATCCTACTTAATAACTTCATTCAAGATTCAAGGTGAGTATTCGTAGCCCCATTTTATTTTACGTTTTTTGGGGGAAAAGCATGCTCAAGGTTCTCTAAATATCTATGTAGTTATGTTTACATGTGGCCAGTATTATCACTCTAAGTCCCCAAGTATTATGATAACCAATTAACTCAAGAGCCGATGGATTAATATTGATAGTACTATCGGAGTTTGACAAACTCCCATCCATGTGATGTTGAACGCGTAAATCAACAGAACTTGTGTGGATGCTTATTTCCAAAGAGTAGAGCCGAATGTTCCGTGATAAGGCATTTGCAAGTAGGGGCACAAGTTCAGGTCAATAGGTTTGGTTATTGCCCATGTAATATGTATACAACTACTAGTAAAGAAAGTACGATACGTCCCAGGGCTATCTGCAGCATAGTTAAGATACGCCCAAGGGCTATCCACAGAGTAATTAAGATGCGCCCAGGTGCTATCTATAGTATAAGTAAAGTGCAACTAATAAGTATGATACGCTTCGTGCTATCTACTTCAAAAGCAAGTAATTTCCAAGTTAAAAACCTACGAACTCACCAACCCTTTGGTTGACACTTTTTAGCATGCTTTTCAGGAAAGAAGTAACAAGTCGTCAAGCATTCACGCAAAAATAAGAGTGCTTTAGAAGACCTACGTATTTAGCCGACCTAGTAGGTCTAACTAGCTTAGGAAGTCAACTTGTACTCATTTTATTAATTTCCAACAACATCGTAACTATCCGATGATGTAACATGTAATTCTCTATATGTACTATGCGCACTTGATATCCAGTATTAAGTTACATTCCTATGTTTCTGCTTTAGCGGGGGTGTGACACTTACCATTACGTATTCCACTCATTCAGGTTATAGCCTCAAAATCCTTAGCGCAAGGATAAGATTGAGGCAATGAGTGTTAAACATCGAAAATTTTGTACTCTTATTGAGCCTGCGTTAAGAGGTCATTTCTTAACAATATATGCTCTAGAGCTTCCCACTTATAGAAAACTGGGAGTGAAAGATGTGATCACGCCTCTCCTCTAGGCTGAAATCTGGGATCCATTCAACAATATGATCATTTGGGAAGTGCGGGTACAAAAAGGTATAAAATTATCCTTCTCGAATTCTTGTGGAAAGTGATATGTTGTGAACAGCTCGAGCTTACGTCCCTTATGAATATCATGAACTAATGGATTTGCACGAAATTCCGTATTTGGGGCTCCTTTAAGAGTTTTGTATGTCGTTTTTCTGTTAGTGCGACATTAGTCGTTAGTCCACACTTAGGTTTCTTTGGCATTCGCTTGAGCATCAACCGCGCTTATCCATTACCGGGAGAATACTCGGACTTAAAGGTTTACTGAATGTCAATAGTTGCGAGAGCAACCCTGTTTGGCCAATATTATGAAATGTCCGATTACCTACTTGTCTCACATCAAGCCTCCACAATACCCCATAGGTGCTATGTGTTAGTGCCTAGCACTCCTGATGAAATTTTCAAGTAATTATGAGACTAAATTGTACGATGGATCTTGAGATTATGCTATAATTTCCCACAATAATTGTGCAATTATTGTAAGCGTGGGTTGTGGTAATGCTCAATTTGAAGCTATCTTGACCAGTAGAATCTCAATGAATGAATGTGTGAAATCCTTCGCCGTTCAGGATTCAATAAGGATTGGTTGGTTTCAATTTGAATTTCTCTTGTTCCTTTCGAACTAGGAAAATGCTTTGTGAACGTCTAATTGAGAAGTCCGGTTTGTTAAGATCCAATCCTAAATCAAGTGACTGAGAACATGGGTTGATCATTAGCTTAGATAGAAAGACTCACTAAAGTTCCCATGCACTGCAAATTATGATTACGTTTGCACCCGTAATGATAATTTACTTTGCATGACCCCTGTAGTGTTTCTTCTATCCCAACCTTCTAATAAAAAGGATTTAAAGTGTCATTAGATCGCGTTTGCACATTTGTGCAGGAGTGTGTAATGTCCTATCGGATTACTCTTAATTATGTGTTCCAATACTTATGAGTCTGCCGAATATGGCTATTGCCGGATGGGGTTAATGGTAGAGAGGCACCACCAGTGTCTCTGAAGAATAAAATGTGTATGGACGTCAGGCACTATGTGTAAAGCAGAGATTCTCAAATCAGTGTCGAGCAACTCATGCTCCAAATCTGTATGTATGCATGGATCCACATGATCCCGATGAAGGTCTGGGTCCCCTGACCCGTGGAGTTCTCTCCAGTTGAGTCCTGCTTAACCAACTTGGGTTCCCTTCGGTCCAGGCAATCCCATCTGCCATATCTCATGGCAAAAGTTTAGGCATCCGAATCGGCAACTCATGAAGGAGAGTAATTATACCGCACATACGTCAAAAAGAAACCGCCTCCACGGCTGGAGTAGTTGTAGGTGTCGTGTAGGTATAGGTACAGATTCTGGTACGGGTTCAGCCTGTTGTGATACCTAGATCGGTAACTGGCGATTGTTGTCGTCGTCGCCCAAGCTCAGCTTGTAACTCGATCTTCTAGGGTTGCAGTGTGCTAAGTACCCATTATCCTTGACTCGTAATCCGAATAGTGACACTTTGTTGAGAAACGTTGTGAGTGTCTATTAATTCCACATTGTTGTATGTTTAAGTATTCGTTACATGTGTCATGTAATTGTATTATGTATTAGTGTAACTGACGATACCCTAGTGTAACTCCATACACTAATAGTCTACACAACTGGTTCGGCAACAGTTGGAATTCCTATACTCAAGTCTCGGGTGTTCTTAGTGTGATGCAAGTCTTAGAAATCTTGGTCCCTAAATGACTCTGGTTAGAGCCTAGGTATCACTAAGAAAATCTAATTCGCTAAAACCATTTCTCTGATACCAATCTGTCGCACCCCCAAATTTATTTACTTAATAAATAAATAAAGGTTGTAACGATTGGTTAACTACACAATAGCGGAAGCTGTAATAGTGATTTTTAAGATTTGATTACATATACGATTACTAAAACTAAGTATTACAATGATCTAAGTTCTTCTACATATTTTTGTCTTCTTTAAATATAGTATAATTTTTCTGAAACATAACACATATAAATGTTAATTTATCTAGCCATCCGCAATTTCAATCAGCCAATCATCTAATCCTAGTTCTCGAAGTCCAACAATCAATTTCAAATCAGCAAAATAAAATTAACTTCACCAACAAAATACCTCAATTCAATAGCAATTAACAAATAACTAAATACATATATCCAATATTTGAATTCACCTGTTGCCAACTAACTAAAACGGCATAAGAATCATCAATCGTTATGCAAAAACTCATTGAGAAAGGTTTCTATATATATGTTCTGTTCTACATCAAGATATGAAAAAGAACCACATTATACAGGTATAATTAAAATGTATTTTTAGATTAAAAAAAGATGTTAAGGTGTGTACCGGAAGGGATACATAGAGACTAGGCCTGACAATCTTAACCCAAATCTATGCATATGGGTCAATTTGAACTTTTTAAAATAAAAGGGTTGTTTTGGGTCATTTAATAGCTTCAACGGGTCAAAGTGGGTAGGTGTGAAAATAAAAAGGGGAATGAGGTCAGGATGGGTCAAAGGATAAAAGAGCCAACTTTGTTTCTTACTCCTTTTTCTTCACCGACCCCCAAATTCTCCCCCGCAATCAAAATTTTCTACCTCCTCTGCTCTATCATTCTTCATATTTCCTTCTACTTCTTGATTCAACAATGTCAATCATCATCTTCATCCCGCCCTCACTTCTTCATAGATTCTCCGATCGCCACCACCATCCTTTCCATCTCGTTCCGTTTCATTTGAAGGTTATGAGAGCTAGGGTTTTCGCATAAGCTATCGGAAAAGGTTGTCGGAGTTGGGCTCATCAACGCAGAAGAGTGGGGATGGTTTCAAACTTCAAATGAAATTGGAAGTTAGTAATTTTGGGTTCTAAATCAGTTTTGATTTCCAAATCAATTTTGGTATGATTGAAACGATCCAAGTTTCTAAGTATGAACAAACACGGGAGTTCTGTTCTTGAAGAAATCGATCAATTGTTTAGGCTTCCAAATCAGATTTTGTAGAACGACAGATCAGGTTGTTAAATTGATCTCTTATAACCTTATCGCTACTCTCAATCATGAGATTTCTTCATCTTATTTCAATTTCAATCGTTCGATTTATGTGTTCGATTGGGTTCTTTTTCATCTTAACTGTTAATAGCAGCCATGGCGTCCCACGTCGTCTTAAGATATCGTTGACCGCAAAATATGTTGTTTTTTAAATAATCATGTAAACAAAGTAATTGCTTTTGACTAATCTTCTCCATCGATTTTGAACAGAAAATTTCAGAGTTTGATTTAGAAGAATTATTTGTTGATTTTAAACAAACAGATTTTCATCAAAATATATTTCTGGGTTTAAGTTCTCTGAATATTTTCTTGGTTCTATGAATATTTTCACAAGTTATCCAAAACTCTACCTACATGTTTTAATAAGTATAGATCAGATCAAGGTTAATATAAGACGATTTTTGTATAAGTGTGTAAGTTTTATAACAATCCGTTTGGGCCCGAACCCGTTCTGACCCGAACCAAAATATCATTTTTTTTTCTAAACAACCTGTTTTGACCCGAACCCGTCCGACCCACCAGTTTGTCAGGTCTAATAGAGACCTAGAAGCGAGATTTGATGCAGCAGTAACCCCAATTGTATGAATGGAAGAAGAAGATAATGTAAAAAACCATACCTGCATATCGGGGAACCGAAGCCGAATCGAAAACAAAAAAAAATGACACGTAATTCAGTTCATTAAAAATGTTTAAATCTTGAGTGTGAACATATCAAGAATTATATCAAAATGAATCGGTGAAAACCAGAAAATGGATGTACCTCATAATCATTATCATCTTATCTTTTTCATCATCTGAAATACAAGAATAAACGCTATAAAAACAGATTTGGGGTAGATATACCCCGTTAGGGGTCTTACACGATATTAATATAAGCTAAAGATAGAACAGATACTCCTCCAAGGGCTTATAAAATGAAACAGATAAGAGCATGTAACCTAAAATCTTAAGAAATAAAACCCTATATAAATATGTTCATTCGATTCGTATACGGGCCTAATAGCAACTACCATTAACCAAGAGATCCAATTCAAGATTTCTTTATACATGTAGACAAATCTGCAGAATAGAGAGTTGGTGCAACAAATTGAACAGCAAATCATAATTGAAAAAGAAACTTTAATACAATGATGTTGAGCAAATATGTGTGGTGATGAAAGTAATTATCGTTATGTAGTTAGTTAAATATAGGAACGCTCACTATTTTGACCCTAAATAATAAAAAATTCAAAATCATAATCTACAATTAAAAGCACTTGTTGCAAGTGGAAGTTGCTAATAGTCAATATAAGAGTACATCCAGACACCTCTTCTGTATTAAGCACGTTAAATATATCATAACATCGCATCCTTAGGGGGTGTTTGGGATTACTTATTTAACCCCAAAAGTTCTTTGTATCAAAATGACTTATTGACTTATTACTTTTTGAAAAATAGTTTTTAAAAAAATGTTTGGATTAACTTAGGGGGTGGGAGCGGTACCCGCCCAAACAAAGTACCCTCTCAAATTACACCAATAATGAGATGTCACCTCAATTAACCAAAGTACCCTCCCAAAGTACTGTCTTAGGTGGGAATGGTACCCTCAAAGTACCCTCCAAACCTCTTTTAAAAAAAATAAAAATAAAATTAATAAACTAAAACTTTAATTAATTAATTAAAAATACATAATAAATTAAAAGACAATAAATAAAAATACATAACAATAAATAAAAATTCATCTACTCTTCGTCTTCGTCCAAATCCGGGGGTTTCTCGCAATATGTTCCACGAGATCAAATCGAAGACTAATATGTGTAGCTACATCGTGCAACTCCGAAAGGACGTTATCGTCAATAACTGGTTCGACCGAAGGATCCCGTATGTAGACAGGTGATATTGCGTTCCCGTCATCCTTTAAGATCATATTGTGCAATATCATGCATGTATATACCTCGTTCCTAATCTTCGCCAATTTTAAATGCCGGTTTGGTCGACGAAATATACCCCATTTCCCTTTTAACACACCGAAAGCTTTCTCAACATCTTTTCTTGCCGACTCTTGCACCTTCTTGAATGCCTTTTCTTTAGGGATTGTTGGATATGGAAACGATTTAACAAACATAGACCAAGTAGGGTATATCTCATCCGTAAGATAGTATCCACGTTTGTATAGTCGTCCATTAACTACAAATGGACACTTAGGTGCGGTTCCAAGCTCCTCGTTGGTAAAAAGTGGTGATTGTTGGAAAACATTTATGTCGTTGTTAGAGCCGGGTGAACCACAAAACGCATGCCAAAACCATAAATCATTTGAAGCCACCGCTTCTAACATGATCGTCGGGTATTGGTGATCGCCTCTCATATATTGTCTGCGCAAACTTGTCGGACAATTTCGCCAAACAAAATGTGTACAATTGATGTTACCGACCATACCTGGAATACCATGTTTTACTTCATGCGCGTTGTACTGTAACACCAAAAATTTACACCCGATTTTAACTTTCAAAATCATGCAGAAAATAGGTCCCATTTGACACTCTTGATTAAACAACACATGTTAAGTACAATAATACGACAACGACATAGTTTTGTTTCAAAACAAACAACCGACATCTCAAAATATAACAGTTAGTTTTAACACTTGAATGACAACCCAAAACAAGTTTAGTAACCTCCCTATAAGGAGTTCCAACCCAAATATTATCCACCACTAAAGGCAACCGAGAATCAATCCGACACGAAGCGTGACCCGAGACATCAAACCGGAGTTTTACCTAATAGGAAAACCACAATATCACCATTAGTAATGACATACAAAATCCCCCAAGCCCCAAAGGATAACACCCAAGAAAATGGCCAAGAACGCATAAAAGTTACAACACAACATTCTAGAAGTCCACAACAACGTTTTGAAGCTCCAAAGGCTGGTGGCGTTTTGGCAGCGTTTTGAAAGCGTTGGACAGTGAGTTTCTCCGGCACTCTTTACCACAGAGGCGTTTTGAAACTCAACATGGGCGTTTTAAAACTCCCCGTTGTCATATACTCTAAACATCACCTATTGCATACACATAACACCTATGTATGTGACCTTGGTTTGGTTTTCCTCTCATTAAGCCGACCATACATCCTTGTGAGGTTTTAAAGACCTCAAACACCACAAACAACTACGTGAAGTTCATGACCTCAAATAACTTCCATGTGAGGTTCTTATACTTCATTTACCACAAACGACTTGTGAATTTCATGACCTCAAATAAATACCGTGTGAGGTTCTTAGACTTCAACCCCATTACATTAGGTTCTAAAGACCTCAAACGCCACAACACAACCTTGTGAAATTCATGACCTCAAATTACTTTCGTGTGAGGTTTTTAGACTTCTAGCAACAAACACATTAGTGAAGTTCAAAGAATTCAAGCTACATTGAAATAAGTGAGGTTCATGACCTCAATTCCACCGATTGCATTTTACATCGACTCTTACTACATATTAGTCAAATTACACCAAATCACCACATTTTACATATTAGTTTGACTCATACCACACAAAGTCAAATTACACCAATATACCACATCTAGTTTGACCATAGACCACATAAGTCAATTACACCAAATTACCAAATTCTACTTTTAGTTTAACTATATACCACATAGTCAACTACTCCAATTTATCACAAAACATTATGCATACAAGTATGACTTTTACCACACAAGTCAATTTTACACCAATACACCATTTAAGTTTATTAACTTAATTCATCAAACAATAAGGCAGGGTTGTTAGACCTCAAACACCACGCACCCATCCTTGCATATTTTCACCGTATGCAATTTCCTTAATTTTCAACATCCAATTAACACATATAAGATATTTGAACAACCAACATGTAAATCCAATATATACAATTACCACCACCTATCATTACTAAGTAAGTGCAAAGCACTTACCTTTAGCTAGAGACTATTCCACTTGGTCTTCAAGCTAGCTCCTTTAACGCCTTGATCATCTAGAAATCAACTTGCATTTAGAAATCTTATGATCTCAATCCACACACCAAATTGAGATTCAAGACACACCAATGATATAAAGACCAACACCCTAACTTAATTTGGTTAACACAACCTTAACCAAACCTCCAACACACAATCCAACCTTTTAACCCATTTTGACCCGTTAAGGAATCACCCAAGTTCCATCAAAACTCTCATTTTACAAATCATCATAAAAATTAAGGCTTTATGTTTAATTGTGTGTCCATTAACTCCCTAGACACTTAACCAACCTCAATTCAACATTCAATTATCCCCAAATCAAAAACCCCCAATTTTGATCCTCAATAACCCTAACTTTCAAATCATGAAATTGGATGAGGTTTCTTACATGAAAATGTGTCTATCAACACCATAGACACTTATCCAACATCAATTTAACATTCTAACACCATTAAATTGAAAACCTCCAATTCACCTTCAAGAACCCTAATTCTTGAATCATCAAATTAGATGTTAAAACCAAGTAATTCTTGTTTCTCCAACATTAACAATGCTAGATTATTACTTTTAACAAGTATTTAACCATTTATTTCAATCAATCAGCCCATACACCTATTTCTCCCCAAGAACACCATAAATGGTGGATTTAAAGATGAAGAGGAGCTTACTTGATGATTAGAATGGATTGAGCAAACCAACACCTTCAATCTTCACATGCATTTGATCAAATAATTGGTTCAGCTCCTCTCCCCCTTTCTCTCTAGAAAAAATCGCAACACACACACACACACACACTCAAATGAGTGTGTGGGTGCCCTCCACCCTTGCTAAAATCTGAGTTTTCAGATTTTTCACTTTAAGCCCCTCTAATTTCAGTTTTTTGGCCTTTTAATACCAAACAGTCAAAAATCCACTTAATTTGCAACAAACCCCCAACTTTCCTTTATATTTATTTACACCCTTATAATATATTTAACATATTATATAATAAACCCGAAAGTTGGTTCGTTACATGTACAAAAGTGTAATGTCGTGGCTTGTCGGTCCGCGTAAGAACTCTTTGCCGTATATTTGAATTATGGCATTACAAAAATACTCTAGACATTCACTTGAGGTTCTCCTAGCCATACTTAAATAGTCGTCGAATTCGTCGTGAGGATTACGTGTTCCGAGTTGTTTAATCACCGATGTGAATTTTTGTAACGCCGTGAAACTCTTCTTCTTCCTAGCGTCTTCACCCTCTTGAAAATATTCATACATAGCCTCTACGTCGCCAACTATTTTTAAAAATAACCTCTTTGACATCCGAAATCTATCTCAAAACGTCGCTTCCCCGTGTGTTGGGTTTTCGTCGAAATAATATCTTTTTAGAATCTCTAGAGCATGTTCACGATCACGGTGTACATACGTCCTTGATGATGTAGCCGTGTCTTCCTCTTCGGCTTGGGCGACAATATCACATACAAATTGCATACTATCAGTTGGTTTTTGTTCCTATCCTTGGGATCGGTTTGAAAGAAAAATAGAAACAGAGAGTTTGAAATTTCAAATGTTTTTATCGTTTTCCGATGAATAAACGAAGCTAAAATCTGGAAGCGTTGGGATAACACTTTTGTATCTTGCAATCAAATAATGATCTTCCTTTGTAAAATCATAAAATCAACTGAAAAACCATAGCCTCTCTAAAAACCCAAAATTCTTCAAGAGAAAACACCACAAAACTTCAGGTAAACATGTAACAACCCTATTAGAACCCAAAAATCAGAGGCTCAACCTAATTTTAAAACCGTCACCTACCCGTCACTGTTTCCCCACAGATGTTGCTGGCGTTTGGTTGTTGCGTTTAACCATCGTTACCATCAGGAGGCGGAGAAAGAGCAGGTCCGAGAATGAGTAACCTGATTTTTGTGGCTGTATTTGGTACCCAGGGAAAGAGAACGGAGCGTGAGGTAGAAGAGTTACGACGGGAACCTATACTCCACCTATTGAAACAAATAAGAGCATGTAACCTAAAATCTTAACTTTTCTTATCAACTTTGTTATGCTTCCATTTTTTTATAAAGTTTTTGAAGTATTACTAACTATTTCGCTGCAACACGTGAGTTTGCGTTAAGTTTTTTTTTATTTCATTTAAAGTTCAGAATACGTTTTTTTTATTTCGTACAATATAACTTCTTTAATAATTTCATTTTCTTATGACTTTATTTTTTAAGCTTTCTACGATGTTCATTTCTTCTTAGATGCGATAAATTTTGTGAAATATTACTGTCTATTTCATTGCAATGCGCACCTTTGTGTAAAAGTTTTGCTTTTTATATCGTAAACGATAACTTTTTTAATGGTTTAATTTCCCTATGACTTTATTTTATAAGCTTTCAAGTATGTTAATTTCTTCAAGCGATCCACAATAACTTCATACGCTTCTTTTTACGTACTTAACTAAGTTAATAATGTGACCGCCGCATTTAGGATTTTTTTTGTTTTCTTTTTTTTTAGTTTCAAGTTTTTTTTATTAACGTTATTCTCACTTTATGTATGTGTTTCGGATATTTTATTTTCCACGATTTAAGGTGTCGCGACGCACGAGTATGTTTTTATTAATGTTTTTTTATATTTTATCTTCAGGTATGTTTTTATTAACATCTTTTTTCTGTTGCGTCTACGTTTTCATTTAAATTTTATTTAAAATAATCCGACTCACTCCGTCGAGAAGCGCGGTGTGCCCACCGGTTTATTTTTAAAAGAGTTTATAGAATCGCCTAAGCTTCTAAAACCCAAACAAACACCCACCTAAAGCCCCTCCGTTGCCGGAAGCTTCTTCACATGCTCAATCTCCACTCACATGGAACAAAACCTTCTCTCCAATTTCGAACAATCTCTCAAAACCCTAACAAAACCTTCTCTAAAACCCCTCTCTATCGCCAGATCCCTCATCGTAAACCCTTCAACCACCGATCAAACAATCTCTTCCATCATACAAACCCTATCAACAAACCCTAACTTCCACCTCCACCACATCACCACTCTCCTCTCCGAAATCTCCGTCGCCCGCCCCCATCTCTCCCCCACCGTCACCGCCGCACTCCGCTCCCTCTCCCTTACCCGACCCGACATTCCGCCACGCGCCGCCGCACTCTCCACACTCGTTTCCTCACCTCCGGCTTCCGATCCCGAAACAACTGAGGGATTGTTTCTGTCTCTGTGCTTTGGTGCGTCCGTGCCAGTGCGTCACAGGCTGTTACTGGATGCAGAGAAATTTGACGTGAGGCCGTCGGTTCTGCTCACGGTGTTGCTAGGGTTTACGAAGGATCCGTATCCGTACGTGAGGAAAGGTGCGTTGGATGGGTTGATTGGTTTGTGTAATCGAGTTGTTATTGGAGATGGTGGTGTGATTGAAGGATGTTATTTACGTGGTGTTGAGCTGTTGTCTGATTCGGAGGAATGTGTTAGATGCTCAGCTGTTCGTATGGTAATGTATTAATTTTTTAAACATCAAACTTATCATCCGAAATGTTGATCCAAACATCTGTAAAAACCTCTTACGAGACTAAAACTTTTTATTGAGATCCACTCCGTTTTTGCTTTTGTTAAAATTTATATCGAAATTTTAAGAAAAAATGTATTTTGTTTTTCTAAGAAAGCTCACGGTGAAAATTATTTAAAAAAAATCAGATTAAATGTTAAATGTTTTTTTTATAACAAAAAAGAACTAAAAAAAGGAAAGGGTGAGGTGTCTAATTTTAATTGGGGAAAATACCCATAATGAACATTTTCATCATTGGTTTCCCAAAAATAAACAAAACTCTTTGAAAATAAACATCATTTTTCGCCTAGATTGCATAGGAGTGAGCAATTTGTGGTTCTAGAACCATGAACCGGACCCGAAACCTTAAGGACCGGAACCACATATGCTTATAAGGTTCAGTTCGTGGTTCCTAATTTCATCAATAAAAGGGTATTCGATTCTAGAGGGTCGGGTTGGTTCCAACCCTTTGCACAGTTAGGGGTGAGCAAGTTATGGTTCTGGACCCTCAGAACCATGAACCGGACCCGAAACCTCAAGGACCCGAACCACATAGGCTTATAAGGTTCGGTTCGTGGTTCCTTGTTTCATCAATAAAAGGGTATTCGGTTCTGGAGGGTCCGGGTCGGGTCGGTTCCGACCCTTTGCACAGCCCTATGTGTACTTCTCATTGGAAAAAAGATTGTCAAAATGTACATTTTGGTGATTTTCCCTTATTTTTTTTGTCTCAACTGGTGTGCAAATGCTTTGAAATTGTTTTGGTGTTGCAGGTAAGTGAATGGGGGAAATTGCTTGTGGCAAATAATGATGATGAAAGCAGAAGGGACTTGTCAGATGCATTGTATGTACAGGTATCTATTTCAAATGTCATTTCTTTCATTATTTTTTTCTGAATTTTTGGTAAAATATGAAAAGCTCTGGATTAGATTAAAGGAACAGAAACCACCTTACTCCTTGAGAATTTCCCAAGACGTGGTCTAGAGTTTTGGGTGCAAGAAAGATACAACACTGCTGTTACTTGTTTATTAATCCGTGCTAAGCTACTTATGGTGCTACTTTTTTTGGACAAGCACTTGAGCATAATAATCATAGTGGGACCTATGAAGCATTGCAATTTGCCTTCCTTTTTGGCCCTTAGCTCCCTTTTTTGTCATGAAGATGTAATATGAATATTAGAATGTCCTTTGACAATGTTGAAGTAGTAATTCATTTAGTTCTTGTAGTTGAGTTCTCCTAATGAATTCTTAAAAAGGGTGATGATTCACCATCACTTTGCTTTAGTTTCATGGGCACATGTTGTAGAATAGCGATATACTTAAGGTTTTTGGTAGTTACAACTCTTTTTTGACCTGTTTTGGTAACTACAAGTTTTTGAACAACCTACCTTCGCAACTATAGCGTAAAAAAAACCCAGGTTGGAGCAAAAGAACTCAATTACTATATTTAATTACTAGATAGGGACTTTAAATACCAACTTAGGCCATTCCAAAACTTGTAGATGTCATATTGCTTTTCTGTGAGACCTTGACATTTGGCCTACTTACATTTATAACGATCTATTTTCTTTTCTATACAACGAGGGTAAAATCACAGTATGTTGCTGGGTAGTGAGCCTTTATTCTGAATTAACTTGGTTCTAAGAGCTATAAAAAATAGACAGACTATACAGAAAGGTTAATAATATATTATTGATGCTGAAGAATTAATAGTGCGTACTAACAGAAAGGAAAATAATATATTATTGATGCTGAAGAGTTAATAATGCGTACTAAGTGTGTGTGTGTGTCTATATATCTATATCTATACTATCTAATAAATAAAGGTTTTGGAGCATATTCACCCTCAACATTTTTTTCCCCGCCTCTCTCTCCTATTAATTACACAAGTTTCTTTAATTTTTTTTGTTTCTCACATCTCTCTCGTATTAAATAATAATGATTTTTATAAAACGTTTTTTATTTAAAAAAAATATGCATGTTCATAAACTATTTTTATAGATTGAACATTTTTTCATTTCTTTTTATAAAATAATTTTAAAAAATAATCATTTCATCAATAACATCCAACATACAAACATTCATAGAAACTACAAGTTTACAACAAGTTGTTTTTATTCAACCCATGTAATACATGGGTTTTAACCTAGTAATATATAAAAAAACATTTAGTTGTTTAAATCAACAAAATAGGTTTATTTAACTAATAAAATATTATGAATCATAATAAGTTAATTTTGATTTAAATAAAACACTATAACAAAAGGTTTCAAACTTAGGGGCATTTTAAACTTGTATAACATTCCAGCACGTTTTTCTTTTACTGGAATTGGCAATAGTCATAGACAAATTGATATTTGGGTGACATATAGAGTTGTTTGAACATTTAGGTGACTTTAGTGTGAACCTTTGATCACTTGGTTGATCTATGTATAGTATAACATCAATGATAATAAATTAATAATGTTTACTAAATACATAATATTCTTGCAAAAGAATAAAACACGTAGTTGAATGAATTCAAAATAGTTTTATGTTAATAAAAAATAATGTAATATTGAATATTGAAACATAATAACTGATAAAGAAGTTAATTTAATATATTTGCAGCTCTGTTCAATGGTGAGGGACATGAGTATGAATGTCAGAGTAGAAGCTTTCAATGCCCTTGGAAAAGCAGAAACGGCGTCCCAGTATCTTCTAATGCAAACCCTCTCTAAGAGAGTCTTAGAAGAAAATAAAATTTCTGGTCAACTCTCGGGAAAACATTTCCGTTTACAAGCATTAAGTGTTGCTGGAGCTTTTTTACATGGGTTGGAGGATGAATTCTATGAGGTATCCCGATGCATTGCAATTATTATATTCTATATGTGGCAATTGTTAGAGTTGGGTATCACGGATGTTCAAATACACAAATTCTTTTCTGTTGACCTTTTCTGGTCAAACCAGATTCTCAACCAACGTTTTTTAGTCAAAACCTTCTTGTGGTCAAACCTGACTGGCGTTGACCTGCAACAGTTTACCTGTCAGCGTTGACTTTCACAGTTGACTAATTTCTGTTACCCAGCACAATGGAGGCTGCTGGTGTTTGTTTGCGCAAACAGCCAAACAAAACACACACACACACACTCAATTGCAAACACAATAAAACAGAAAACTACAGATTCGATTAGGGTTAAACCTTTTCCAAATTGCAAACCATTTCTAATGGCAAACGTTTCCTAGGTTAGCCGAATTTGGCAGATGCCAAATTAGTGTATTTGAAACAGGAAAGATTAGTGTATTTGGAACAGCCGTGATACCAACCCTAACAACAATCTCTATCCATTTACTTATGAATGGATTGATTCGAGTTATGTTTTTTTCTCAAACAGCTAAAATTAAACAAATCAGTTCATAAAGAAAACTGACCAAATGGGTCAACTGACTCGAAAGTTGCTTAAAAGTCTGTTTTTTAATGCGTAAAATCTCCTAAATCATTTTATTAAAAATAGATTAATATTTAAATATTTTAGTTTTTTAATCATTTTATAATTGCATACAAGTCTTCTTTGTTCTAAGGTACGGAGTTCTGCGTGTTATTCTTTGAGAATGCCTGCCATTTTTTCTCCTGATTTAGCAGAAAAAGTCTTAGGTTTATTGATGGATATGCTGAATGATGATTCAACTGTCGTCAGATTAAGAGCTCTGGAAACCATGCATCACATGGCAGTTTCTGGCCACCTAAAAGTGCAAGCATTGCACATGCACATGGTAAATTTCTAGTTAGTTCTTGGATATATTGTCTTGATGAAATCTGGATCTGATTTGAAAATATAAACTTTTTCAGCCACAATGTTAAATCAATTTAAGTTTAAAGTAGAATTGGCAATTACAATACGCTAAAAAATAAAAAAAATATATCGTAGGTTTGAATTTGATTCGAAAACCGAATTCTGTTCTGATAAGTATCTGATTCGAATATTCGAAACCCGAATCCGAATTTGTCATTTGAATTTTGTTCGGTTCGAATTTTGGGTTTTCGTGTCTGATTCAAATAATGAACACCCCTATAAAGAAATGGGTCAAATGGATTAAAAGTCACCGACAATGTATTTTTAATGCAAGACACCTTCTAAATTATTTTTATTAAAAAAGATTAGATTACTATTTGTATAAACGTGTTTATGGAAAACGTGTTTTAGGTTTTTAATTATAAGTACTTCAAATTTTTTAGACAAAACGTGTTTTAGGTTAGTCTGACCTGCCCATTTTCCACATCCCGTCTTAAGCATTCAAGTCATTTATAAAATATTTTATTGTTTGTATATGCAGTTTCTTGGAACTCTAGTTGACATGAACTCATCAATAAGATTTACATCAAGAAAAGTTCTTCGTTTAACCAAGTTCGATAACATGCCTATGTTTAGATTAGCTCTCGACAGCCTAATAAACAGTCTAGAAATCTATCCACAGGTAAGTTATTTTTAGTGTTTTCATCTTACAAAAATAAAAGATGTTTTTTTTTGTCAATTTACATTTTGATTCTCATTGTTTCAGGATGAGCCAGATGTTCTCTCTGTTACATTTGGAATCGGTCGAAATCAAGCAAGTTTTGCTGTGAGCATCACTGAGGAAACCTTTTTAGGGGTTGGATAGTCATCATTACACTTATTTATTTATTTTTTACTTGCGTTTAGTGGTGTAAACAAACTGAACCGAGCCCGAGCCCGAGCTCGAATAGGTTCGTTTAACTTATAGAGAGCCCAAGCTCGGCTCGCGAGTAGTTTTTTAAGCTTGAGCTCGGCTTGTTTATTATTTTTTAATTATTTAATATATAAACATATATAATTATTTTTGTATAATTTTTATATATAACATAATATATTAGCTTTTTTATCATAATTTTATATATACTAAATATTAGTATATAAATATATATTTGACACATTAAATAAAAATTTAATAAATAACATGCTTGTTTAGGCTTGCGAGCCAGCTTGAGCTTGATAAATGAAGCTCGGGCTTGTTTAAGCTCGGTTCAGTTCGAGCTTTTACTGAGCCGATCTCGAGTAGCTCATGAGCCGGCTTGGTTCGCTTACACCTCTACTTGCGTTTTAATTTTTCTTAAAGCTTTATATCGTTTTGATATCTAAAGTCTAAACATGTTTTAGATGGAACCTTTTTCTGCAAGCAACTGGGACTTCAACAGCTCAAAAACTGCTGCAATGCTCACATTAGCCATCTCTGCTCCACTCTCCCATGAATTGCAACAGCATTCGTACATCATACCGCCAACAATATTTTCTTACGCGGTTACAATGCTTGGAAGAATTTCTGATGGATTAACTGAAGTAATGAATCGGGACACACTTTTGTCTTATTTGTCACATTGTAGTACATCAACTGGACCCCAGCGTATAGAGGTCGAAGATGATCTGGCAACCGAGTCCAACTGTCAAATATTGGTTTCCCATGTTGCTGACCCGCTTGAACCGCATGATAAAGAATATAACTATGTACAGTTTGTCCTTGCTAATATTGCAGAAATATGGCAGCCTTTGATGAAGCTCGGATGCACAAGTGAATTGCTTACCGCTTTGAGGTTAGTTTATATAAGGGGCGTCAAATCTTGACTCGACCCCAATCACGACAAGAAAATAATCGGGTTTTGGGTCCTGTTTGAAACATGTTATGTTCGGGTTGACCTCTTTAATTAAATGGATCGTTATCCACCAACCCGTTTACGACGCGTTTAACCTATTCATTACAATCTTCCAACCCGTTTACAACTTGATTACAACCCGCCAACCGTTTGACTCGTTTAAATAAATGGGTACATGGGTCATGTTCAGGTTAGGGTTGATGTCTTTGACATGATTAAATATATAATTCGTGTCGGGTTCATCAATTCAACTCGTCAACCCGTCATGCTTGACACCCCTAGTTTATGTGTTACAGTTTCCATCATTTTATTTTTCTTTGCTTTATATTTTTTTTGATGTGTAATTTCCACAGGCGTTGGAAGGAAGAGCTAACAGCCCATATAACCGATTCACGTCAATCAGGTTCTGTTTTAACGTTCACTATACAATATCTTGATGTCGTGAAACTGCTTTCTAAAGCATGGTGGCATGTTATGTGCCCGGTAGACTTCATATACAACAATGTCGGGGACGTGGGATGTATTTTTCAAAAGTTAGAAATAAAACTCAGAGATATAAGATATCGGTTCATCGGGCTGAGTAAAGAAGACGAGTTGCATATCGAGGAGCTGACACTTGTCGCGTGTACACTCAAATTATCAACTTCCTATCCCTGTTTTCATGAATCTGCTCCGAAGAAACTGTCCACTTACAAAGAAACATCAACCGAACCCTCTAGATTCTTCACCGAACTAATGAAGACACTGCAAAAAGACGAGAATGACCCGTATCGTTTTCGGGAACCGCTCGAGTTCTTCTCATTAAAGCCGCTCGTGTTATCCCGACATTTGAGGCACACGAGGGCGGACGTGGAAATTGAATACAATGATTGGTTAAAACCCATTCTTTTTGTGTCGGGACTACCCGTTGGAATACCGTTGAAGATGAAGCTACATAACATGCCGGTCGAGACGAAGTTGTGGTTAAAGATGTCGCGATCAGAAGACGCTATTGATTATGTGTTTATTGATTTGAAAGAGTTTGAAGGCTGTGATAAGATGAGAGAGTTTAGATTTACAGCCCCATTCTACAGGACCCCAAAAGTTGATTCTTTTGTATTAGTGTTGTGTATAGGCATGGAATGCTTGTCTGAGGAAATTCCTGGTTTTAGAGGCCATGGCCATGGCCATGGCCATGGTGGGCCAAATCATGAGATTGTTTACCTTTGTAAGGAAAAGCAAGTGTTCCTTTCTAGAGTTAAAAATACATAATCATACCTTTTTTTATAGTCTGGAAAAATAGGTGGTGTTTTATTAAACGGATCGTATTTGACATAATACGTTCAACACGACTAGTGAATCGGAGAATGACATGTTCAACTAATTGTGTCATTTCTACAAACTAAAACGAATATGTTTTATAAGTAGGTTACATGACATAACATGTTTAACACGATTAATATGATTAAATATAAGCACTTAATAATATAAATGCCACGGCAAGTTTAACACAATTATTGAGGCTATTAATTTTCATTGTTAAAAAATAATAAGGCATAATTAACATGATAAAAGCCATCAAAAGAATCCATGTTGAATTATTTACAAAACTATAAAACCAAGTTGTTTTGGTAAATGTGTTATTTGTGTCATAAACGGGTTAAATGGGTGAAAATGGTTAAACATGTTTTTAATTTTGTAAACCCGTTTCCGACCGAAAATATTTACCTTAAATGTTTAATCGTTAAACTTCATATCGTCTCATAAATCATGAGCTTTGCATTCTTGCAATATAGAGCTCTCTCAAAATGACAAGGGTACGTTTCGTTGTACAAAATTTATGATTGAATAATGGAATGAACTATTGTTTCGTAGTCATATACGGGACGTATAACTTTTCTAATTTTCAATGAAAGACATCTTACAGGAGGTAAATCGTACCTTATATGCCTCGTATAGTACTATACAAGACGTATAGAATACAATGTACTTCCTGCAAGATGTCTTTCATTGAAAATTAGGAAAGTTATACGTCCGTATATGGCTATACGAGGCGTATAACTTCATCCACAACCTCATATAAACTTCTCTGAATTCGTTCGATCGATATACACAAACATAAAATTTCTCCAAATTCGTTTAACACCCTATTTAATCCACATACTCAAGTATAGCTATGTTGTTTTGTGACGACCGATATGTTTTTGGCGAATATTCTAACGAGTCATGGGAAAATAAGTCACCAGGTATAAGATTTATTCACTTATTTGTTATTTTGTTTAGAAAATACTTACCATATCGTAGGAGGGGTCTGGCGTTCATTCTACTTACGAGACAGGGTTGTTAGATTTGAATCAGTAGACGGTCGTGTCCAACGTTCATTCTAATCAAGAGACAAGGTTTTTGATTTGAACGAGGCAAAACATCTATTTATTTATTACTAGCTGTTAGCTTTACTGAAATCTAACCATTACGTTCTTTTTTCATGAGTTCCTCCCTCAGAGTGAACCCTCTAACCTGCCACAACCTAATAATGAGTTCTACTTTAATTCTCAAAATTCGTACGTGGAACAAAGCAATTACGAATACATATACGGGGGTCAACCTTCGTACGAGGAGCAAAGCAATCCTGAGTTCGTGTATGGTGCTCAACGTCCTGATCCGATAGTTTCGTATGGAACTAACGAGGTATTACATTCCTTAACTTACGCCTTCTTCCTTATATATAAGTCTAACTGTATCGTTGTTTCAGGATTTTATGTCTCGTGATGAGTTGGTGGCTTGGGTTGTTACCAGAGGACGTGAGAATGATTACGTCATTGTGACCCGGCGATCGAAAAAGAGTCAGACATGCATGCAGTGGTCGTGAAGATATGGCATTTGTGCGACCGTGGTGGCGAACACAAGAGTACAAACCACGATTATACGTGCCGGTAGCAAAAAAATAGGGTTTCCTTTTAAACTGGTAGGGGTGTACGATGGAACTCGTGGTGCTTACAAGTTACAGGTGAGGAATGGCAAACATAACCCTAGGGACACTCGTTTGCTATGAGACTGACTCCGAATGAATACCTTTTGGTGGTGAAGATGTATTCACAAAATCTGGAGCCACGCAACATTCTAGCAACCATAAGGAAAAAAAACCCTCGGAGCGTGTGTTTGATTGTTCAAAGATTTGATGTGATTTTCAAAGATTGGATGTGGATGCCCTACACGGGACTCTTGATTTCTCAAAGATTTGGTATTATTGTTTAGTTGTTACGACAATCAAACCTTTCCCCCTATGGGTTGGCCCGAATGTTTTGCCAAACCATCAATTCGTATCGGTTGCACATGTTTACACTAACCATTTCATCATGATTAAGTTAGACGAAGATTATCCGATGCCTATACCGAATGATCTTTGGAGTTTGCGCCGAAGTGATGCTACAGTAGATTGGGAACATATGTACTTGCTTCGTATAAGATAGTTTAAGGAGATAATGGATAGTATCAAAGATCAAGGAAGACAATACTTCAATCTTTTTTTAGCTGATTACAAACATTGAAACTTGAATAACAAAATTTCTTTAATTTTATCTGTTAATTATTTTCAGTTCAAATGTATATCGTATTCACAAGTAACTTATTACAAATTATCCATTAGCGTTTGTTTGTTTATTTTTTTTTGTCTTAACATCCTAGTATAATTTTTTTTAAAATGGTTTTGTATTCAAAATAGAGTATTTTTCTTAACGTTCCATTATATAACTGTCTTTTATCTATATTTCAATCTTCAAAACCGAGTCGCCATAATTTCATACGTTTCTTTTATGTATTTAACCACGTTTATTTATGTGCTTAGCCACGTTAATGTCACCGCCTCAATTGTTTAAGGTCCGCCCCCCGCCGCGGAGCGTAGCGTAACATTACTAGTTGTTATAAAGAGCAAGAAAAAAAATAAAATATACGCCTCGTATAGATCTATACACTTCATAATTTTTAAACTATACGCCATGTATAGACCTATACGAGACGTATAGATAATCATATATACGATGCTAGGTCAGGAACCATACACACGCTCTTTCAAACATCACTCACAAACAAACACACACTCTCTTGTATCGCTCTATACTACACTCGAGGATTTTTTATTTTTCACCGTATAGGTACGTATTCCTCGCCTCTAAACATTAATTTATATTTTAAATGATTAGAAAGATCTCTTGAATGGTTTAATCGGGTTGAATTTCGGATTTTTTTTAAATGAGCAAGAACTATACACCACGTATAACCCCATACGTGGCGTACAGTTCTTCTATTGAAGAAGAATATGAACAACCTTAATTGGGTAGCATATAGTGTATGGGATGCGCATGGTCTAGGGTTGCGTTTGATCTTTACGCCATCCATTCCCGAGACCATACGCATGTATAAAGCTATACGTGTCGTATGGTCTCGGGAATGGGTGGTGTATAGGTCATACGCGGCCCAAACAATGCCGAGCCTATACGTGACGTATATTTTTTTTTTTACTTTTTAAAACTTAGTTTTTAAAATTATGTTGCATGTATATCATTGTTGCACGTATATCGATGTTGAATTTCCATGTATGTACTCTGGTTCTGATGACGAGGGGGCACACGCCCATGAGGTGGTCGACGATCTTGCTGAATGGTCGTTTCTATAGTTCGAGCAGGGCATCAACGTGTTTACGCGGTGCTCGAAGCTACGGAGGATAAGGGTCGACGCATAGACTACAATGGACTGGGGTCTACTTTGGGTGCTCGACGATGAGGATCGGGCCTGTGGCTTTATCGGTAATGATACGCCATAGGACCGCTGTTCGATAGAGCCTTCCAGACGTCTCACAGGGAGCTTGTCATGGAGTTTTTATTTCGTTTATTCTGCTAACTGTACGAGATGACGCTGGCTAGGTTTGCGGTGTTTGTCGGCTTGTACACGGAGCCAGAGACTGTCACCCCTCTTTACACAGAGGGATCAACGAGGTGGAAGCAGATGACCTTGTAACCTTTTGGTCGGTTATTGCCGATGGTCCCTGGGAGGGGACCAAGGGGAGGGTCTCGTATATTATAAACCACTTTACAGATACTTGCACCGGCTTATTGCAACGTCCATCGTGGCACGTGGCAAGGGCGGGGAGTGGTGCACGGAGCGCGACCTATTCTTTCTCTCGTGACTGATAACCGACAGGACGTGCGCGCTAGCGACGTATTTGGCGCAGTACTTCTCTTCGACCTTTCGTAGGCATGAGCGAGGTCTATTGTACGGGGGCGTACATCACCATTCTTGCAAGGGTTATAACACCTATCCACCGTAATCTTCACCATATGGCCCCTCCTAGTCGAGCCGGTGAGGTTACACAAGCACATGGTGTTCGGCATGCACATCGTGCACAAGTTCCCCAGCCTTGGCGTTCGATTTCGTTCCAGGGACGGCCAGCTTTTTGAGCCGCAGCCGTTGCCGGATATCCTGGTGATGTCGGTGCCGTTACAGGAGGCCCTAGTGCTGCATCATATACCACCTCAGGGTGCACCTGAGCCTTAGCCTGACCATCCGTCTCATCATCTACGCCATGTCCGTCGACCTTTGAGGCTGCGTGTAGTCACACAGGCCTTGCTCGGGAGTCACGACGCCAGGGTCGTCAGATCAACCCTGTTAAGGACATCATGATGTGGCTGGTTGATCGCAAGATCGATCAGTCACGAGCCGTCGGCCTCGAGCCTCCACTACTACCGCCGCCACTTTAGTATCCGAATCCTGGCCCGACATGCAAGGATCCTGGCCGGGCATAGTCGTGGTCATTTGCTGTTTTTTTGTATTTCACATTCAGTTATATTTTTTGTTATATACGTACAAACTGATGTAAATTTATGTACAATTTTGGTTGTTTATATATGTAATGTTTGTTTAGGATGTTTAGTTTGTTTAGTTGTTTACTTATTATACGTCAGTTTAGTTTCGATTAATTAATATAGTTATTATTTTATAAAAATATATTTTTATTTAATGTCAAAACATATTATTTTATAAAAACATTTATTTATTTAATGTTAAAACATATTATTTTATAAAATATTTATTTATTTATTGTTAATAGATTTTTATGAAAACCAGTAAAAATCTTTATTTACCTCCAAAACGATAAATATTGGTATCATTAAAATATAATTTTTATTATACTTGTTTATTTATCATCCGAAATTTTGATCAACCACGTGAACCACTTACGAGACCAAAATACTGTTTAAAAAATAAAAATAAAAATCCATTTTCATTAAAGATTATGCCAGAATATTGAGAAAAAAATAAATAAGAAAGCCCGGATATTTTATTAAAAAAAACTAATTTACGCGTGTTTTTTTAAATTTAGGCAAATTGGTTTATAATAATTCAAACTATAACTAACTGACTAATAATAATTCAAATTAATAGTTTGGCTGGTGATAATCTCAAATTTCACTTTTGTTGTTAATGACAGTCCTTTTAGTATAATTATCATATATTTTATACTCGATTTCGTTTATACGTTTTCTCTATCTCATTTAAAATTGTCATTTTGAGCACAAATAAGTGTAAATAAACGATGATTATGATACTAAGACTGCCATTAACAATAAAAATGAAAGTTAAGGTTTTCAGTAACCAAACTGTTAGTTTAGAGTATTATGTGCGAACTATGAATTATTAAAAATCAAATTTCCTTAAAATAAAGCCAGTTATTTGCAATTTTGCATCATACAATTACAATGTACAATTCAGTATTGGTCAATGTACAACAACAATAACGTCATTTGCTCTGGATTAAGAAATTATAGCCCTTGTAAAACAAATATACCTCATCCTTCAACCCCAGTTTCATGCAATACCGCCTCGCTATCAAAATTCTAGTGAGAGAAAGTACACTTTTCTAGAGAGAGAAACAACACAATTACAAGTTTTCTTCATACAAGAGAGAATGAACAGCAAACTACTTATCATCCTATCGTTCATCTCAACTCTCGGATTATCATCATCTTCATCTCGGATGCTTAGTCACATTAGCCACTAAAAGGTCGCAACTAAAAGGTCGGCGCTAATGCCTTTTTCTGCAAGCAACTGGGACTTCAACAGCTCAAAAACTGCTGCAATGCTCACATTAGCCATCTCTGCTCCACTCTCCCATGAAATGCAACAGCATTCGTACATCATACCGCCAACAATATTTTCTTACGCGGTTACAATGCTTGGAAGAATTTCTGATGGATTAACTGAAGATGATCTGGCAACCGAGACCAACTGTCAAATATTGGTTTCCCATGTTGCTGACCCGCTTGAACCGCATGATAAAGAATATAACTATGTACAGTTTGTCCTTGCTAATATTGCAGAAATATGGCAGCCTTTGATGAAGCTCGGATGCACAAGTGAATTGCTTACCGCTTTGAGGTTAGTTTATATAAGGGGCGTCAAATCTTGACTCGACCCCAATCACGACAAGAAAATAATCGGGTTTTGGGTCCTGTTTGAAACATGTTATGTTCGGGTTGACCTCTTTAATTAAATGGATCGTTATGCACCAACCCGTTTACGACGCGTTTAACCTATTCATTACAATCTTCCAACCCGTTTACAACTTGATTACAACCCGCCAACCGTTTGACTCGTTTAAATAAATGGGTACATGGGTCATGTTCATGTTAGGGTTGATGTCTTTGACATGATTAAATATATAATTCGTGTCGGGTTCATCAATTCAACTCGTCAACCCGTCATGCTTGACACCCCTAGTTTATGTGTTACAGTTTCCATCATTTTATTTTTCTTTGCTTTATATTTTTTTTGATGTGTAATTTCCACAGGCGTTGGAAGGAAGAGCTAACAGCCCATATAACCGATTCACGTCAATCAGGTTCTGTTTTAACGTTCACTATACAATATCTTGATGTCGTGAAACTGCTTTCTAAAGCATGGTGGCATGTTATGTGCCCGGTAGACTTCATATACAACAATGTCGGGGACGTGGGATGTATTTTACAAAAGTTAGAAATAAAACTCAGAGATATAAGATATCGGTTCATCGGGCTGAGTAAAGAAGACGAGTTGCATATCGAGGAGCTGACATTCGTCGCGTGTACACTCAAATTTTCAACTTCCGATTCCTGTTTTCATGAATCTGCTCTGAAGAAACTGTCCACTTACAAAGAAACATCAACTGAACCCTCTAGATTCTTCACCGAACTAATGAAGACACTGCAAAAAGACGAGAATGACCCGTATCGTTTTCGGGAACCGCTCGAGTTCTTCTCATTAAAGCCGCTCGTGTTATCCCGACACTTGATGCACACGAGGGAGGACGTGGAAATTGAGGACAATGATTGGTTAAAACCCATTTTTTTTGTGTCGGGACTACCCGTTGGAATACCGTTGAAGATGAAGCTACATAACTTGCCGGTCGAGACGAAGTTGTGGTTAAAGATGTCGCGATCAGAAGACGCTATTGATTTGAAAGAGTTTGAAGGCTGTGATAAGATGAGAGAGTTTAGATTTACAGCCCCATTCTACAGGACCCCAAAAGTTGATTCTTTTGTATTAGTGTTGTGTATATGCATGGAATGCTTGTCTGAGGAAATTCCTGGTTTTAGAGGCCATGGCCATGGTGGGCCAAATCATGAGATTGTTTACCTTTGTAAGGAAAAGCAAGTGTTCCTTTCTAGAGTTAAAAATACATAATCATACCTTTTTTTATAGTCTGGCAAAATAGGTAGTGTTTTATTAAACGGATCGTATTTGACATAATACGTTTAACACGACTAGTGAATCGGAGAATGACATGTTCAACTAATTGTGTCATTTTTACAAACTAACACTAATATGTTTTATAAGTAGGTTACATGACATAACATGTTTAACACGATTAATATGATTAAATATAAGCACTTTATAATATAAATGCCACGGCAAGTTTAACACAATTATTGAGGCTATTAATTATCATTGTTACCTGAGGACGTGAGAATGATTACGTCATTATGACCCGACGATCGAAAAAGGGTCAGGCACGCCTGCAGTGGTCGTGAAGATATGGCATGTGTGCGATCGTGGTGGCGAACACAAGAGTACAAACCACGATTATACGTGCCGGTAGCAAAAAAATAGGGTTTCCTTTTAAACTGGTAGGGGTGTACGATGGAACTAATGGTGCTTACAAGTTACAGGTGAGGAATGGCAAACATAACCCTAGGGACACTCGTTTGCTATGAGACTGACTCCGAATGAATACCTTTTGGTGGTGAAGATGTATTCACAAAATCTGGAGCCACGCAATATTCTAGCAACCATAAGGAAAAAAAACCCTCGGAGCGTGTGTTTGATTGTTCAAAGATTTGATGTGATTCTTCAAAGATTGGTTGTGGATGCCCTACACGGGACTCTTGATTTCTCAAAGATTTGTTATTATTGTTTAGTTGTTACGACAATCAAACCTTTCCCCCTATGGGTTGGCCCGAATGTTTTGCCAAACCATCAATTCGTATCGGTTGCACATGTTTACACTAACCATTTCATCATGATTAAGTTAGACGAAGATTATCCGATGCCTATACCGAATGATCTTTGGAGTTTGCGCCGAAGTGATGCTACAGTAGATTGGGAACATATGTACTTGCTTCGTATAAGATAGTTTAAGGAGATAATGGATAGTATCAAAGATCAAGGAAGACAATACTTCAATCTTTTTTTAGCTGATTACAAACATTGAAACTTGAATAACAAAATTTCTTTAATTTTATCTGTTAATTATTTTCAGTTCAAATGTATATCGTATTCACAAGTAACTTATTACAAATTATCCATTTTTATCTTTAATTTTTATCATTTAAGATAGTTTAAGGGAACATATGTAATGTTTGTTTAGGATGTTTAGTTTGTTTAGTTGTTTACTTATCATACGCCAGTTTAGTTTCGATTAATTAATATAGTTATTATTTTATAAAAATATATTTTTATTTAATGTCAAAACATATTATTTTATAAAAACATTTATTTATTTAATGTTAAAACATATTATTTTATAAAAATATTTATTTATTTATTGTTAATAGATTTTTATGAAAACCAATAAAAAAATCTTTATTTACCTCCAAAACGATAAATATTGGTATCATTAAAATATAAATTTTATTATACTTGTTTATTTATCATCCGAAATTTTGATCAACCACGTGAACCACTTACGAGACCAAAATACTGTTTAAAAAATAAAAATTAAAATCCATTTTCATTAAAGATTATGCCAGAACATTGAGAAAAAATAAATAAGAAAGCCCGGATATTTTATTAAAAAAAACTATTTTACGCGTGGTTTTTTTAAATTAAGTCAAATTGGTTTATAATAATTAATAATTCAAACTATAACTAACTGACTAATAATAATTCAAATTAATAGTTTGGCTGGTGATAATCTCAAATTTCACTTTTGTTGTTAATGACAGTCCTTTTAGTATAATTATCATATATTTTATACTCGATTTCGTTTATACGTTTTCTCTATCTCATTTAAAATTGTCATTTTGAGCACAAATAAGTGTAAATAAACGATGATTATGATACTAAGACTGCCATTAATAATAAAAATGAAAGTTAAGGTTTTCAGTAATCAAACTGTTAGTTTAGAGTATTATGTGCCAACTATGAATTATTAAAAATCAAATTTCCTTAAAATAAAGCCAGTTATTTGCAATTTTGCATCATACAATTACAATGTACAATTCAGTATTGGTCAATGTACAACAACAATAACGTCATTTGCTCTGGATTAAGATATTATCGCCCTTGTAAAACAAATATACCTCATCCTTCTACCCCAGTTTCATGCAATACCGCCTCGCTATCAAAATTCTAGTGAGAGAAAGTACACTTTTCTAGAGAGAGAAACAACACAATTACAAGTTTTCTTCATACAAGAGAGAATGAACAGCAAACTACTTATCATCCTATCGTTCATCTCAACTCTCGGATTATCATCATCTTCATCACGGATGCTTTCGGGTAGTAGTGATAGTGTTGTTGCTGATCGGGAAATTAAGCTCAAAAACCCTAGCAATTTGGGGGAAATTGAAGCTGGATTAGCTAAATCTCGAGCACTAATAAGAAAATCTGCTGCCAATCAGACGATTGATGATGATGATGATCCTGGTTATGTGCCTTCTGGTTCAGTTTATTGGAACCCTAATTTGTTTCACAGGTACCTTTCATTTCAATTTTGGTATCCTACTTATTACAAACCAAACAGAAAACTGAATCCAAAATAATAACCAAATAGGAGAATTCAACTCAAAGAGACTAGCCTATTTGGGTTACCATACATAGATTGCTCATACACAGTGGCACAGCTTAGTGAGGCCCCCGGCCTCCGATTTTTTGTTCAGAAGTGCTAATTTATATGTATTCCGTTGAAATTTTTTATAGGTATTAAGTTCCGGCCCCCTTGATAAGAAAAAAAATCACGGCCCCCTGCGTTTTTCTTTAAGATTCGCCACTGCTCATACAATCGATATAGGACTTTGTTTCTGAAAATTCTTTGCTTGAATAGGCGGAAAGTAATAATTGATAATAAAGAAAGCTGGTTGATTTCGGACTAATATTACAAAATAATTATTGTCCTAAAAGAAGAATAAAATTGGGATCCTTTTGATTTTCTATCCTTCAAATATTGAATTACTTTTTAAATAGTTATTGCTAATTAAAATTTTGGTACTATCGAGTATTCTCGTTAAGTGATAGTCATAAGACTTTTTAAATGAGAGGTCGTGGGTTCAAGTCTTGTTTGAGACAAATGTTCCAGGTTGAGCGAAAGAGTTTTCCCAGTTATGAGTTTCCTCCTAGGTGGTATGGGACCGGGTCAACACGCTTCTGTTTTTCGGACGGAAAAATGATCCGTTTGCCAGGATGATTCCTCGGGCCGGTCCTGAAGATTTAAGTGCCTCGGCCGAGCTGGAAAAAAAAGGCCCATATGAACAAAATATATAAACTAAATTTTTTTTAAACGACGATTAATGTTATAACAATAAATATAGAAAAAATCAATACTATATAATAAATAAAGGTTTTTAGTGACACGTGTTGCCTACATATTCATTCTCATCATTTTTTTCCCGCCTCTATTTTTTATTTAATGCACTTCTATCTTTAAATAATAATATATATTTAATAAATACTAATTAAATTAATAAAACACATTTACTTTAAATTATCCCTTATTATAAAAAACTTTAAAATTTAATTATTTAACTTTTATTTCAATCAAATAACAAATGAAAGTCAAATTACATTAAATAATAATTAACGTATTTTCGAAACTCAATTATATATTAATTTTTACATATTTTGAGTTTGTTTCTATTCTTAGTATATGTAATATATTTTTACACCTGTAAAATATACATACTTAAAGATTTAAAAATTTTATATATTGATATTTTTCAGTTTTTACCCGTGTGTAGACACGAGATCTAAACTAGTATAGTATGTAATAAACAAAAACAACAAAAAATCTATTATAAGTTTAAATAGGGCCCAACCAATAAACATATAATTTTTTTTAAATGACTAAATGGTCATGGAATAAACAAAAGGGTCCAACAATTATAAAGACTAAAAGGGCCCAACCAGTATAAAAAGGTCCCAATAATTTTTTAAGTTTTATAAAAAGGACCCAATATATAAAATCGGTATTTAAAATTTTATAAAAAACATATATATATACAGGACCCGTAAAAATTTTAGGCCCCCGAAAAAACGGGCCCTGGCCGGCGGCCCGGCTCGGCCTATCCCAGGGCCGGCCCTGATGATTCCGGACCTTTGGTATAAAAAAAATTAAAATTTTGGTAATGAGGTATGACGTGATAAAAGTAGAATGTGTGTAGCTGATATAAATAATAAATAATGAGGAAATTCACCAACGAGTTAAAACTTGAAACCTAAAATATTTAGGTCGAAACATTAACAAAAACACACTAAATTAATATAAAAAGTATGTCAATTCCACATGAAGTGTGACTCGTCTCGCGCGTTGCGACGTAAACATGACTCAGTTATCGCGCGTTTATGTTATGTCAACATTTGCCAAATTAATTAAAGAATTAGATAAACTTACGTGTTACAGTTAGAACATTGATAATCTTTAAGACCTTATATAAAAAAAATTATAGCTTTATACCCGTGCGTTGCACCGGAGGCGTAAACCCGTAACAAAAAAAAAAAACGATTAAACGTTAAGACCCGCACATTGTGGTAGGGTGCGTTTGCGAACTTTGTTACGCCCATTTTGGCTTTGACACTAACGTGCTTAACTACATAAAGAAACGTGCGAATTTGAGGCAGATCGATTTTGAATATCGAACAACAAATAGAAAAAAAGTATTACGTCTCGCACATTACGTCCTAATATTTTTAAGAAAATAATCAAAAGAAAAAAAGTAAGAAATCTAAACTAAAAAAAAACAAAGTTGTTAGCCTTATGTTTTGAACCCACGACCTAGCTACAAAGTAAAGGAGATGACCTACCAAAGCATTAAGTTTTTATTGAGAAAAAAATATATGAAATACAAATAATTTTCTTTGTTGGTGTTTTGTAATTGAATACAGACTCTTTAGTTGTGTTCCTGAGTTTAATAAACGAAAGAAAAGAAAAGAAAAGAAAGAATCTATTTCCCTTCTTTTCTTTTTCTCTTCCTTATTTTCTTTTCTCTTCAAATCTTTACGTTTTGGAATGATGAAAATAAGTCATGCTTTCCCTTCATTTCCTTCCATTTCCTCCTTAAAAAAATCTCTAGAACACCTTTTCTCTCATTTATTTTCTTTTCCTCCTTAAAAAAAACTTTGAAACAAATGTTTCCTTTCCTTTCATTTCTTTTCCCTTCTTTTATCTCCTTAAATGAGACTCGGAAACACGTAAGAGTGGGTAAATAAGTAACGATAGATGGCCTTATACAAAAATAGAAAAAAGTTAAATCAAGTTATAACTATTCAAACAATAATTACATGCATCAACTACTTCTTCCTAGAAAAAAAAATGTTGGTGTCTTATAGATTCGTTTAGATAATTATTAAAAAGATTAAGAGAATAATACATGTTTTTTATTATAAAAAATTTATGCAACAATATTTCTTTTGTAGACTTTAAATTACTGAATTTTGGACTCTTTAGATCGTTATATATACAAAGGGAAGTTCATTTTAGAACAAACAAATTATATGAAAACAGATGGAATAAACCTAAATACGTTTAATTTTTGATCAACTGTAAAAACAATTTAAATTTTATAATTCTTACATACAAATATGTATGTTTATGTACATAAAAATCATTAAACAACTTTTATAATGTATTTTTATATATTCAAAAGTTTCCTACACATGTGTAGGTAAAAAACGTACACATGTGTAGGTATGTATATAAAGGATATTTGTTCATATTTTTTTGTTTGAATTTAATAAGAAATGAATAAACATTATATTTATATCATTTAATTATATTTCAAAACTTTTAAGATTGAAAAAATGAACTATTCGTTTTGTTCTGCATGTCCTCGTAATATTTAGTATTCTAAATTGAATTCTTCCTATATATACATATACACATATTAGAGTTGGAGTGTATTTTAGTAAAAATAAACCTTTCTGTAAACTCCAAGACCTTCGGATCTTGCTATCAAGGAACTCCCAGGAGGGTTATGCTGAGCATGACCTAGCAAAATAGTATACATCGTTAGTCTCGTCACAGTGAGGACCCCAGAGGGTTTCGCTGTGACCAGCCTCCGGTGTGAGAGTAAGTATAGGTTTTGAGAGAGGAAGACAAGTATGGAGAGTGGATATGAATGAATTAGAACATGAACATTACCTTATGATTTCTTGGGTATTCATACCTTATAATAGTTTGTCTTTAGCCTCGAACAGCTCCTTGCCTATTGGTCTAGGTACATAATGCTTAGGCCATTTTAAAGGTTGTTAATAATGGTTTGCGCATTGTCGGGCCTCTTCTGTTGATTGGTTCGTACTCTGACATGTTGATTCTTGTCTCCTCTCTACCGTTACTTATTTGTCTTTTTCTCCTTATTGCGCCCGGGCGTAATTTCGCTCGCTGAGCCTTGGTTGAGGTCCGACTGTTGGGTCTGCTTTACATTTTTGTGTATGGTTATTCAGACTTGGGCTTTGGGATATGCCCGGTCTCATGCCGGGTTATATCCCAACACTTTCCAAAATACCAATTCCTTACTCTTTTTGTCAAAACTTGAAAATTAAACGAAGTTAAAAATAAAAATCCAAGGCCTTTAAAATATAAGGACCCAAGCGTCACCTTATTTTTTTTTCCTAAGTGGAGCGATCCCTGCTTTTATACAATACTAGCTTAGACCCCGTGTAATACACACGGAGTGAAAAATATCAATACATAAGTTTCTTAATGTAAGGCCCTAATTCCAGGTGACCTCACTTATTGGATTTACTCATAAACAAAGTCATCAATACTGAACTTTAAATTTAAAACATTCAAACACAGCGGAAACATTCAACATTTGAGTACATATCAGCGGAAGTCTTAACATTTAAAACATAAACCATTGTCTAAACATAAAATAAAGTGGGATGTCAGTCTCATGCCGGGCAGCCCTCACGCCTTCGCACGACCCTTCTTTTCTTTACCTGAAATGTATACTAAAAGTCAGCTAACGCTGGTAAGTTCTAGTTTAAAGAGATTAGGTATGAACATTATTTCTTTAAAAGTATGTATAAATATATAAATATATATAAATACACATTAACATATCATAGACCTTCATTTGTCGTTCATATGCGAGTACATAAATATGTATTCATAACTTTTGCTTTTCTTTCATCATTCTTATGTGATTACATAGATATGCATTCACCTTTACTTTCCTTAACATTCATTAGTCATACACATAAGGGTGATCAACCCGTCTTTTACTGCGTATGTCACAAAGACATACGCCCTTAAGCTACCGTCGTAGCCCTTTTACTCGCCCGGTCCTAGAAACCGTCCGCCTTAAAACCGTCGGCCGTCCGTCTTAACCGTCCTGCCGTCGTAGTTCTTCATATTCGCCCGTCTGCCCTAAGGCATCCGTTTCCCACTTGAACTAATTATACAGCCGTGCATCGATTTAGGGACTTACCCCACCGTAGTGGCCATTATTTACTCTACCTTTCTAGACTTTCCTTTCTGACTGCATAATAGTCAAGTGGTCGTCCGTCTACCGTAGTAGCCGTTAGCTTCATTTCCGTCCATAACGTATACATACATTCATAACATGCAATATATATAATTATAAAGCAAGATTTCATTCATTTACGTTATGCCATTCTTTCATTCATTCTTTGTAAATATACGTTTCATTCTTTGTTCATAATTTATTTTCATATATATATAAATATATATATTTGTATATCACGTATGATCACATTGGAATTTATAGCATTTATTCATTTAGTGTATACACTTCAGCCCCAAAATATTTAAAATGATTTGCATATAACATAGAAGGGGGATTATAGAACTCACCTGATGGGTGATTTCTAAATACACTTAGCTGGTTTAGGAGCGTCAGTTAAGGTCACACACAATTTGTATAATCAAGTCATACGAGATAAGCTAATGAATCTAACCGACACTTAACATTTCTATTCTTCGAGTTAGGTGAACTAGACACATTAGTATCAAATCATTTGCCCGAAAACTCTATGTCCGAAATCTATTTTGGTCGAAATCTATTTCGACCGAAAACTAATCACTTGGAAAAGTTCTTTATTCTCATATTCTTTTGCTCGAAAACTCCTTGACCAAAATCCCTTTTCGACCGAAATGTTCTGATCGAAATCTTAGATGTCCAAGACACTTTTCGACCGAAATGTTCTGATCAAAATCTTAGGTGCCCGAGACACTTTTTGACCGAAATGTTCTGATCGAAATTCTTAGATGTCCGGAACCACTTTTCGGTCGAAAAATAGTTTTCGGCCCATTCATCTGACTTTTCGGGCGACGCATCAGATTTTCATCAACTTCATCGTTTTTGATTTAAGCTTCGACCTTTTTGCGTTCAGAACTTGTATCTAGCTTCCATGAAGCTAGATACATGTTTTTTATGCGATTCCATACGTAAAAATGTCATCTTTTGATTCAAAACCCATTAGAACCCTAAAACCCATTTCTTAACTAAAAACTCAGATTCGAGCATGAATGTTACCTGTTTTCGTGTAAGGCCCCAAACCCGGGAGGCCTCACTTGTTGGATTTACTCATTCACAAACAGTTCTTAAACATGAATATCAAATAACGCAGCGGAAAATTTCATTAAAACATAACTTAATCGTTGTTCATACATGCGGAAGCGTAAACATTGATTAAATCATAATTACATCATAGACAAAACATAACGGGATGCCAGTCTTCAAAAGCAGTCGGGTAACTCTTCATCTTTAGCCAAGCATCACCGTCCATCCTCATAACCTGCCTTATCCTGAATGTGCACACTAAAAAAAGTCAGCTACGCTGGTGAGTTCTAGTTTTAACATAAAACCTTAACTTCAAATAAATTGCCAAAAACATCACTTCATACTTCATTTAATAAAAAGCGTACGTAAATAATGCAATAACAAACATAACACTTCATAAGTCAACGAACGTATAGAATCTGCGCCTTCTCGTAACCGTCAAATCCAAACGTTACATACTGGTTGAATAACTTAAGGATCACCACCACTAGGCCCATCATCACCGTACTGTCCTTCGGGTGAGGAACTCCTAGGGCCCGATACTTAGGTTATCCAACCCTTCAAGCACGGCGTCCCAAAGGATAGCGCGTACCAAACTTCAAGCACTGCGCCCCGTCGGGCGCAAGTACCAAACTTCAAGCATGACTACCCCGTAAGGTAAATCGTACCAAACTTCAAGGATCACGATAATCCCCTTGGCGACCGTCATCGCCCCAGTTGTACAACAGTTGGCAAGCCACAGAGGCCCCTAAAAGGTAAAGGCCCATAACATACTTCCCATCCCTTAACCTTCATTCCCTAAGGAATATTGGCAGATTCGTTCGTTTGTGACTTTCGTAAACCTTCGCTTCTTTTTCTTCAAAAACTTCAGTTAAAGCATTCGTACGTTTTATTAAAAACATTCTCGTTCGTTAAAACACTTCGTAAACTTCTTTTGAAAAAATATTTCATAAACACTTCCTTCATAACCTTCCTTCTTAAACATCCTTCATAAACATCATTTTATAAAACGTTACATACAACCTTCGTAAACATCGTTTCATAAACATCGTTTTATAAACATCGTTTTATAAAATCATCACGTGTGCACACCAGCCCAAAAACATTATTAAAACATTTAAAAGAGGGCTTCTAGAACTCACCTTATTAGCTAGTATTGGTTGTCCTAATCAATGGTCCAACCACGTCACTTCCGATCTGAATTGGTTACAAAACACATATATCAGACCTAACCTCAATTCACGCTCTACTCAGCTCATATAGGCGAACTTACTGCTAAGTTCGCCTCTTTTGGCCTAAGCGAACTTAATGCTAAGTTCGCCTCTTCTGGCCCAAGCGAACTTATAAGTTCGCTTACCACTTGGCCAGGCGAACTTAATCAGGCGAACATAATAAGTTCGCTTACCCTCAGGCGAACTTAATCCAAGCGAACTTGATAAGTTCGCTTACCTTGGCCAAGCGAACTTGCCAAGCGAACATAATCAGGCGAACATAATAAGTTCGCTTACCCTCAGGCGAACTTAATCCAAGCGAACTTGATAAGTTCGCTTACCTTGGCCAAGCGAACTTGCCAAGCGAACATAATCAGGCGAACTTGATAAGTTCGCCTCCCCCAAGCGAACTTGACAGGCGAACTTGTTAAGTTCGCCTGCAACATCAGTCATCTTCCCCAAAAGTCCCGAAAATCGCGGATTTGGGTTCGGTTATGTCAAAACTTCAACTTTCTTTGCTCAAAACAACCGTTTTTCATTGTAGATACTAAACCTAAGCTTATTCTTAAGTTTCATCCGCAAAAACGTCTGATTTTTCACCCAAAACCCGAAAAACCCGAAAACGAACAAAAACTCAGATTTAGGTCGGATCGTTACCTGAATCGAGCTTCTGATCTGGAGGTTTCCTTCACGAGTACAAGAGACATGTTCTGGTACAATCTTGTGCGATTCCGACACTTTCTCTCTCTATGGGTTTTCTCTCTCTAGAATTGTAAAGAGCAGAAGAATGAGTGCCTTGGACTATTTATAGGGGAGACCTCCCCAAGCCCGGTTCACGACCGACCCGGCCCGACTTCGGCCCGCTTGAACTCGTTAACTTTATTTTTCGTCATTTTGGGATGTTACATTTCGTTTCTTCTTTGTTGCTAAACGTTCCTGAGATGGAGAGCAACGATTCCTGAGCCTTTGAGCCGATTCCTTTACTTTCTCTCTAGACCCGGTTTTCTCTTTCTCTCTCTAAGTTGTGCAAAATGGAGGAGTTGAGGGGAGGTTGTGATGATGTAGCTGACTTGAGGGGCTCTCTTCCTTTGCTCGCGGCCCATGGGCCGGCCCTAGGTCAAGCCCGTCTATTCCTTTTTACTTCGCGTTATTAGTCTCGACCCCTAGTTCCTTTATTCAGGTTTTTTATAATTTAGGGATGTTACACTTAAATTTTATTTATATATTTTACATATGTAAAAATGTATTACGCATACTAAGGATAGAAAACAAAACTCAAAATATGAAAAAAATAATAATATATAATTTACGTCAATTACTATTTAATGTAATTTGACTTTTATTTACTATTTGATTGAAATTAAAAGCTACATAGTTAGATTTCAAAGTTTTTTTTATAATAGAGGGTTAGTTTAAAATAAATGTGTTTTATTAGTATAATTAGTAAATTGTTATAAGATATGGGTGAATTTAATAAGAGAGAGGCGAAAAAGAATGATGTGATTGAATATGGAGGCGACATGTGGCATATAAAAACCTTTATTTATTATATAGTATAGATATAGATATTAGTAATTTTTTTTTTTACTATTTTCTAAAAAAGGTTTGCAAATTAATTTTGGATAGGAGTTACCTAGTAATGGAGAAAGAACTGAAGATATATGTATATGAAGAAGGCGACCCACCAGTTTTTCATGATGCACCTTGTGATGGGATTCTTGGAATGGAAGGGATCTTCATAAACGACATGGAAATTAGTCGGTTTCGTACAAGAGACCCCGAAAAAGCTCATCTTTTCTTCCTCCCGATTAGCATTGTGTCGATTGTTCACTTTGTTTTCTTGAGAGAAACCCGACTTTGGAGTGACATGAAGAACACCCTCGTCGACTACGTCAATGTCATAGCTGAGAAACATCCATATTGGAACCGAAGCCGTGGTGCTGATCACTTCATGCTTGCTTGCCATGATTGGGTATTTTCAAACACATACGCTTTTTCGTATACACTAAATGTAGCGAAAATATCAGTATAAATAGAAGTGACAAGATGGTAACATGTCAAAATAATACAAAAAGGTCGTTTTAACATGTAAATTCTTTTTTGTTTATTATTATTATTATTATTATTATTATTTTTTTATAAATAATTAATGTGTTAATTGTGATTACTAATGGGTTTTAACTCCTTAAGTTGACTAAAACTATTTATGTAACAATAATTTAATAGATATCAAAAATATACTTTTGGTAACTTTCAATTCAACATGTATGACTATTTTGATTTGACATATATCATCTCTTTGAGATGAAATATAACCAAATCAATTCATTCGTATGTAAACAAGTTAAAAACCTGAAACTATATATTTTAACGAGTGGGTGCGGTTTCTAATATATTTTCTTAAACTGATTTTGACGTGTTGTAGGGGCCTGAAATCTCATCTGCTATTCCTACCTTATACAAGAACTCCATTCGGGCTCTTTGTAACGCGAACACTTCCGAAGGATTCAACCTTACAAGAGACGTGTCAATCCCTGAAATATATCTTCCTCATGGTACAACCGAAGGGCTGCTAGGCGGTCCTTTTCCATCCAAACGAACCACCCTAGTCTTCTTCTCCGGTGGTGTTCATGGCTACATTCGCCAGTTACTTCTGGACCATTGGGAAAACAAGACTAAAGATGGTGTCAAAATCCAACAATACCTCTCAAAGGACGAGAATTATTATGACGAGGTAAGTTTTACTATGGAAGTCATAAGGTTTCGTGTTAAAAACTTGCATAAACAATATGGGAAAATTTTCAAAATAAACAATTTAATTTTCAATTTCCTTAAAACAAACAAAGACTTTACCATTTTGCAAATATAATTTGGTCAAAACATTCTTCAAAGTCGGAGAATTCGCCGACTCACGTGTCTTATTTTATAACTTACACGTGTAATTATCACCGGAATAATTACCCAACTCAGTGATTTCGCCAAATTGAAGGGTTTCGCCGGAATTTGAATAGGTTTCGCCCGAAGATGAACGGGTTGCTTACGCTGGAATTGAAGGGGTTTTCCGATGAAAAAACCCCAGGTCTGGTTTGCATGCAATTCGGAAACTTCCTATTCCGTGGATTACATCAAATTGTTTAAATGAATTTTAAAGATAGAGGAAGTTGTAGGGGTTTCCCCGGAATTTGAATATGTTTCGTCGGAAGATGAACATGTTGCTTAAGCCGGAATTTGAAGAGTTTTTGGCGAAACGCTGGGATTGAAAAGACATGTTCGGGCGAAATCGCTGAGTTTGGTAATTGTTCAGGCAAAAACTACACGTGTACGTTATAAAATAAGACACGTAACGCCAAAATGATTCGACGAAATTTTGATGTTTATATTTAGGAAGTGGAAAAGTGTTTATTTATTTTAAGAAAACTGAAAATTAAATTATTTATTTTAGAAATTTCCCGCCTGCCATATAACATAAGTCTTCATCTTATAAAAGGAGATGGCAACTTCTACCTTTTTAATAGTGAATGAATAATTTATGGTCATCTTTATATCAAAGTTAGATTATTATATAATGAAATAGTTTTTAGTTGCATTTAATAAATTAATAATGTAAAAAATGTAAAGTTTCTTTGCTTTTATCAGAAAACTAAGCTAGAAACCCCGTGTATTACACGAGTTTAATAAATGCAGTGTTATATACTTAATAATAAATAATTACATATTAATGATATATTATATAGTTTTTTAATACGGATTTTAGAAACGTCATATAGTTACTTTTTAAAAATGTTTTATAAAAAGAATTAAAGAAATGTTTAATTTCTAAAAATGTTTTATGAACCAACCTATATTTTTTAAATAAAAAATAGTTTTATAAAAATAATAATTATTTAATAGAAGAGAGAGGCGAAAAACAAAAATTATTAAAAAACAATTAAAGAAAATTTGTGTAATTAATAGGAAGGAAGACATGAAAAAATGGATAAAAATACATAAGAGAGTGACAAGTGTCCCACCAAAACCTTTATTTATTATAGATTATAGATAGATGAAGTGTTTCATATCAATTCAACACGAACACGTATCAACATATGCAAAATCTTAAACATTTTGACCGAACCAATTCTTCCACATTGTTCGAAAAACCCTAAGACACTATGTTTTCAGGTAAGAAAGAGCAAGTATTGCATTTGTGCAAGTGGGTGGGAAGTGGCGAGCCCGAGAATGGTGGAAGCACTCTACATGGGTTGCGTACCCGTCCTCATAAAGGTTCATTACGCAAAGCCATTCAACGACGTATTGAATTGGCGTGAGTTTTCAATCGACATTGGACTTGAAAATATTCCTAATTTGAAATCCATTCTAATGGAAATTTCTCAAAGGAAGTACATTAGATTGCAAAGAAACGGTGTTCAAGTTCGAAAGCATTTTGTGGTGAATTTTCCTCCCAAGAGATATGATGTTTTTCATATGGTTCTACATTCTATATGGCTTAGAAGATTGAATACTCGTATTCATGATCTTCATGAACCATGATAGCTATCTAGGTTTTTGGATAAAATACATGTATTATATTTGAGAAACAACTTATCATTTATTTATAATATACTAGGTTAGTAACTCGTGTACTACACGAGTTGAATAGGGTTCAATGCCAAGTAAAAAAAGATGTTAATAAGGGATATAATTCCGAAATCAAAATTCAATGTTTTTCTGCCATATCTATTTCTACATAATTAAAGTAACATTCTTTGGCATAATTAAGAATATTATCCCCGCCAAGCGTTGCTGAGGTGGTTATTTACATTAGCAAAAGTAGTTGGTCTAATTCTTATATTACAAAATATGATTGGTGGTTTTTTTTCATTATCAGATAAAGTGTAAATACTAAATGAAGTGAGATAAAAAATTTAGTAACATTCAACAAAATACAAAGTACGACAAAGTTTGTTTCTAAGCCAAAAGTTAGACCCGAAATTGCTAATCCTACGTCTTGTTTTTTAATGACGGCATTTATGTAGAAACAATGATTAGTCTTATTATTGGAACTTGAACATGGTAGCATAAACGTACTTGTGGTCTATTATCAACATAAAAAGCTATTAAAAGGCAACATAAACATACCAACACGAACATACATGTAGTATTTCTAGCCTACTCTACTTACAAAGCCATCATAGTTCACATCCGACCTTACCAAAATGAGCTAAATAATAAGATCATAAAAAAAGTTGGTTTATTGCATCAAAATGCAAGGGATTTTCTATTTTCTTGCTGTAGCGCTGTCCTATCTAGAGCAAATTCTTTGGTATAATTTCCATTTGGATTAAAAAATTTTGATCCAAGATAACCAAGTTTCAAAAGATTTGATTTAGCGTAATCTGAAGTGTAACCCATCATCTTGGCCCCCCTACTACCCAACATGAAAAGCCCGTCAAAAACGGGCCCCACAAGTGCTTCAAGAAAAATGAATCCAAAATCATATACATCATCAGCCAACTTTTTCATATGCCTCTAACATTTGACTCCATACATCTCATATACCCCACAAGTGCTTCAAGAAAAATGAAACCAAGTCATGACACAAAAATTAGCCAAAAAATAACAAAGGATTAAAAACCCGCAAGTTGTTCCATTCTTCTATAATTATGGACATTCCATAGTCACTTAACTCCGCAAAACAATATTCATCAAGCAATATATTATTTGTTCTTAATCGATTGCTTGAAGAAACATGAGTTACACCTCTATGCACAAAATGGACCGCCTTAGCTATTCCAACCAGAATTGCTAATCGATCTGGCCATTTGAGAATCTGGTTTGGAGAGCACACTGCATCAGTGGCGAAGCATAGGGGGCCGGAGCTATAAAATTTTCGGCCGAATACGTATAAATTAACACTAATGAGCGAAAAATCGGCCGAATACGTATAAATTAACACTTCTGAATAACCCCACAATCCTCAACAATCGAACTGCAAAATTCAAAACCTCCCACCCTGTAACGAAGAACACAAAATTCAAAACTAGAAATTGAAATCTAACTTCAAATCTTGATAGCAAAGAAGTCTCGATTGTGAAGAGATGAAGATTAGGGTTTGCGTGGATCGATTGTGTAGAGACGGCAATTAGAAAATGAATGGGGTTAGAGAAAGAAACATGGGATCCGTGAAAATTAGATAAGATGGGTCATAAGATCCGCGAATTTTAACAAATGGGTTTAGAAGATTGAGGTTGATTGTGGTTGAGTGGCAAAAATCATAGGTGGATATTCTAGGAAAGGGCCAAGTGGCAAAAAAATCTACTTCTTTATTATAATAGGAAGATATGTTGTATTATTGTTCAAAGCACATTTGATTAGTGAGGTTTGTGCACTCTATTCAATTGGGTTGCAAATTTGAGACCATTTTTATTCTGTGAAGCTTTTTTTATGGCCAAACTCTTTGTGTTTTATATTAAACTTACTTAAAACATTTTAATAAAGTTTTTAGTGAAAATAACTTGCGTCTTTGACGGTTTTTAGGAATATTTTGACATTACTTTGAATAAATATAACTTCTGTAATATTTTGATTTGACAAAAATAGAGCTTGTGCCAGTTTTAAGGCTTTTAACGCACATAATGCTGTTTTTAAAGTATTGGTCACGGTTTTAACAAAACCTATAAATTTTTATACGATTTTTCAATTTATACCTTATGCCTACTAGAATATACAAATTCCTTAAAATAGGGTTTAAAGTATCAAGACTCGTTTTTGTTATCGGTAAGCGTTTAATTTGCGGTTTTCACCGTTTGATCTACTTAAATCGTACCCAAACCTAGGTTTTAGACATATATAATCTTAATAACTTTTACCTACTATAATATTAACATTTTCATGGTTTTTAAGTTTATCCTTTAGGTTTTTACGTACACGCGTTAGTTATGTGTTCATTTATTAGTTTTTTCGGCTTTTATCGTACTAAAACATTTGGTTGGTATCTTTACTATTTGGACATAATTAAGTACCTATTATTTCTTATAAAATCATGTTTTTAAGATCCATTCTATTTATTAGCTTATTTTAGTGAATAAAGTCCATTTCTATGCTTAAATTGTACATATATGTAATTATTTGACCAAAATCGAGTTCTATGGTAGAGAGAAAATCATCATGGATGAATGTTTCTTGTAATAGGAGAGTGTTTGTGTGTGTGTAGAGAGAAAAAGGAGAGGGAGAGCCGAATATTGAGAGAGAGAGAGGGAGAGAATGAGAGTGTTGTGAGAAATGAAGAACGAAGAATTTGGGAGAGAGGGGAAAAATACGACCAAGACTAGGAGAGGGGAGATGGAGAAGGAAAGAGAGAGAAAAGGGAGAGCCAAATAGTTATTTTGCTTTGCTTTGGGACATTTTTAAATAATAGAATTTTATTAGATTAGTATACCTTTCACCTAAAAAGGAGATGTATTTTGACTTATAAAGTCGCTCCATGGAAATCAAACACCAGCTTAGGTATGAAACATCAACATAGGAATCTTGATCGTTAACCATTATCGGCCCGTAACTCAAAATGTAAAACCAAACGGTAGAATCCGGATTTAGTTTCATCTAAGAAACAAACTCACTCTTTATCAAATTAAATGCTGGTTTTTCAAGGTACGTAATGGTGGTGCCAGAATCAATGATCATGACTCTAATCCCGACTGAACCAACCGTGAAAGTCGACTTTTTGATCGGCAAATCATGTTTCTGACTGAAATTTCGACGAATGGGAGGTAGTAAAATGACGGGTCAATGGGTGTGATGGGTTTTGTTTCTAAAGATCACATCTCTATAGTGTTTGCAGGACTTTTGATGATGAATAGTAGTCATTGGAGGAAAACTTTGATTTTTTAAGGTGGGAAACTAAAGATCAAAGTGTAAAGCAGGTGAATAGATAGAAAGAAGGGTAAAATGGTAGTTTTATAAAAAAACTTTTAATAAAAGAAACTAAAATGGATAAGTATGATATTTTAAGCTTTAGAGGGGGGGTATACATAATATTTTAAAATTTGGTTGGATATATATGATATTATGAAGGTTTAGAGGGATATGAGACGTATCAAATAAAAACCATTAGTTGTTGTAAAAACCCAAAAACTCAATCCTAGCCACTCATTTTATTTCTGTCATTTCTGATTTATTTTATGCATTGAGGGTTGTTTTGGTAATTTACCTATTTACCATATATAATTCATTTTTTTCTCTCTCTTAAGCATAATCCGTATTCATTTGAACATCTTCATCTTTATCTCTCTTTTAAATTAGATCTTTATCTTCAAGTTTCAATTTCACAGATCTCCAGCCCTCCCCCCTTCATCCACCCGATCTCCGGCCTCCACCGTGTGGGTTCACAATCATCTCCATCTCTCTCTTTGTCTTCAATTTCGGTCAAAATGCAACCCACCCACATGAAATCACTATGGAAGTTGCTTGATCCCTTTTGGTTATGGCGGCGCTGGTTCTGGTCGTCTTACTGCCAAATCTGGTAGTCTTCTCATAGAGATCGAGAGTTGGATAGAGACGGTGCGCAAGATAGAGATAGAGAGGTGGATGGGTGGACATAAACATCTCGACCCTGTGGGATAGAACCTGGATTCTACTTACACTCGCCGAAAATGGAGACGAAGGTGGTTTTCTTTGCGGGTCCTTGTTTCTAGTTTGGTTTTTCATTTTAAATTTTTGAAACTTTCGCCTCTAATTTCATGTGTTATTTTATTCCAATATAAGTGTAGAGTAAGTTTTTAGGTGATCAGACCATTTTTTTCCTAGCCTTGTAAAGGAATCTTGATTTTTGGACCCCCTGGTACTGGTAAAATGAAGCTTACAGACTGGTGCAAATTTTATTAGCATATCAATGTTAAGAATTGCTTCAAAGGTATTGATTAGTATTTCATTAAGTACTAAATTGGGTTCAAGATCAAAAAGTGAAATGTATTCAAGTTCTATAAAAAGTGAAATTGTGGCTCTTGTGCGATTTGCATGAAGCTTACTATATATTAAAACTAGTTTATATAGTATTTAAATTTGTATTTAGTTTATATGCAATAATTGATTTTACACAAGTGTAAAATGAATCTACACAAGTGTACACAAGTCTAGAGAGAGTTAAAAATTAGTTTTCAAGGATTTAAGATTCTTTTATACAATTGTAAACTGAATTTACACATGTATTTCATGTGTATTTTATTTAACTCATCCATTTTTTGATAGAATGTGTAAGACAGTTTTTCATGTGTAGGATATAACCTCAACAAGTTAAAAAAATACATATAATATACATACAATGAGGGATATACTAGAAAAGAGGAAAACTTTAGAAAATCTAGGAAGTTAAATAAATTAACATAACTGTTTTTTTTACAGCTCTGCTACGAACAAGTTGAATACTTCAAAAGATCACGCTGCCGTTCAAGTCAATGTTGGTCATTTGGATGAATCTGGCTAATTCTCAACCTTTAAACATGTGTATTTTGTTTTTACACAAGTAAGAGTTTGATATTGTTCTTTTAGTTTGATTTACAACAGGTTTTGATTTTCACACATGTATATTTTGATTTTACAAATGTGTATTTGATTCTTTTACACATGTGTAAACTGAAATTACACATGTGTAAAAGAGTTTACCATGGGTGCATTTGATTTTGTTTATCTGGATCTAATTGTTATCTGATTTGTGTATACGTTTTTGTTTCTAATTTGTAAAGATATTTGAGTTTTTTAGATGTAGATTTTTTTTGATGATTATATATATATATATATATATATATACTACCATATAATGCATATTGAAAGGATAAGAATGTAATTTAACTTAAATTTTAAGACACTTAGGAACATCTATACTACATTTGGTATAAGTGTTGATGCATTAACAACTACCATTTACAATTTTGTCCCTCTTATTTACAAATCTATGCCTATCTCACATCGGATGAGAAAAGAAATATGGATGAAAGAAATGATTATAAAAGAACCCTTTGGCTTTTTCAAAGAATTCATCAATTCCATTGTTTCTTTATCTCATATCGATGAAGAAACAAAAGTGGAGGAACCACATACTCTATATAGTGGAGGCAATAACCAAAACAATTACTCAAATATTCGGTTATCTATCTTTAAAAACTGACTAGCTTCGGTTAGAAGCAATTCGGTTATTCAGTTTTAAAACTTGGGTCAGCTCATCTATACTTCTATACTACTATATAATGCATATTGAAAGGATAATAATGTAATTTAACTTAAATTTTGAGACACTTAGGAACATCTATACTATATTTGTACAAGTGTTGATGCATCAACAACTACCGTTTACAATTTTGTCCCTCTTGTTTACAAATCTATGCCCATCTCACATCGGATGAGAAAATAAATATGGATGAAAGAAGTGACTATAAAAGAACCGTTTGACTTTTTCAAAGAATTCATTAATTCCATTGTTTCTTTATCCCAGATCGATGAAGAAACAAAAGTGGAGGGACCACATACTCTATAAAGTGGAGGTAATAACAAAAAAAAATTACTGAAATATTCGGTTATATATCTTTAAAAACCGACTAGCTTCGGTTAGAAGCAATTCGGTTATTCAGTTTTAAAACTTGGGTCAGCTCATCTATACTTCTATACTACTATATAATGCATATTGAAAGGATAATAATGTAATTTAACTTAATTTTTGAGACACTTAGGAACATCTATACTATATTTGTACAAGTGTTGATGCATCAACAACTACCATTTACAATTTTGTCCCTCTTGTTTACAAATCTATGCTCATCCCACATCGGATGAGAAAAGAAATACGTATGAAAGAAATGACTATAAAATAACCCTTTGGCTTTTTCAAAGAATTCATCCATTCCATTGTTTCTTATTCAATATCGATGAAGAAACAAAAGTGGAGGGACCATATACTCTATAAAGTGGAGGCAATAACCAAAACAATAACTGTAATATTCGGTTATCTATCTTTAAAAACCGACTAGCTTTGGTTAGAAGCAATTCAATTATTCAATTTTAAAACTTGTGTCATCTCAATTTTTGGTTGATAACTGAAAACTTAAACAAACAACTACTTGGGTTGGAGTTTTAAAATTTTATTTCAATTGAATTTAGTTAACAAGAACACCAAAAGGTTGAATGCATTTTATCAAAACGCACATTCTATAACTTACTAATCCTTTGGTGTTTTGTTTATGTGCTAACATTCGATTTCTATAACATACCAAACCTCGCTAAAACTTTAAAGTGTACGACTTGATATCAACTAAACCATATTGATTTTTTTTTAGAGTGTAAGATTGTAAAATACTAAACCCAAGAGTAATGTGATGATATTTCATACCCGTCGCGAAGCGCGGGCGTCCCTACTTTTTAATCTATACTACCTTATAATACATATTGGGTGGGCAAAAGGGTAATTTTACCCAGTTTTAGTACATCGTCTTAAATAACACTTGTTAAACACGATATACAAGTACATCAAAGCTTAATACTTTAAAGCTAAACAAATCTTTTTTACTGTTTAGCTTGTCCCACATTGGTGGTTTACTCAACCTAATCATATAGCAAACCACTATAAATAGATAAGCCTCCTTCCTTACTTGAGAAAATTAAACCATGTGTTTCATGCCCTTTTTGGCTAGGTAAACAATGAATATGTTTTTAGTGCAAAAATTTGGATACTTAACCGAGGTTCGAAGATTGCTTGAAGAAAACTCGCCTTGAAATTGTTCTGGTTGTAATCAGTGTTTAAATCCGGCCAGGTTAGATTGCGCTCTAAAAAAGACCCACGGTGACACCCGCCGCTTTGCGCGGGCCAATCCACTAGTGTGTGTGTATATATATATATATAGGGTGAAGTTCATACGAAAACTTACATTTAGGGAGAAAACTAGAGAACTCATCTTTAAAGGTAAAAAAATAATAAAAAATCATAACTCAAAATATATATAAAAAACTAAACAAGTGGTTCGGAGACCTTGTTTCCCACGTCGTACTCGTTCAAAAAAAAAAAACTCAAAAAATTAGTCGGTTTAGCTTTAGAGTTTAGTTTAGCTTTTTGGTTAGGTTTTTGGAGGGGGGTGGATGGGGGGTTTAAGTTTTTAGGGGGTGGGTGAGGTTAGGTTCTTGGGTGGGGGTAGGGTGAGGGATTTAGGTTTTTGGGGTGGTACTACACATATATGCAATATTACGTTTAGGGTTAGGTTTTTAAGGGTAAGGGGTGAGTGCAGTGGGTTTAGGTTTTTGGGGGTGGGTGGGTTTAGGTTTTTGGGTGGGGGGTTTAGGTTTTTGGGTGGGGTGGGTGGGGGGTTTAGGTTTTTGGGGGTGGGCGTGGTGGGTTTAGGTTTTTGGGGGTGAGTGTGGGGGTTTTAGGTTTTTGGGGGTGAGGGTGGGGGTTTTAGGTTTTTGGGTGAGGGTGGGGTGAGGGTTTAGGTTTTGGGGGTGTGTTAAGTTTTTGGGGGTGATACTACATATATGCAGTATTGAAACTAAGAAGAAAAAAATAAGACGAGTTAATTCTTATTTTTTATAACGTCATTTATAATTAAATGAAAGATAAAGAAATTCTTGATTTAATGGTGCAATTTTACAAAAAAAATTAATAACGTATGCAAAAGATAGAAATGTTTAAAGATTTATATATATTTTAAGTTTCAGTTTTACCATTTCTCTTTAAAATCCCACCCTTTTTTTAGTGGTTCACTAGTTCTCTCATTAAAATGAGTTTTCTCATGAACCTAACTCTCTCTCTCTCTCTCTCTCTCTCTCTATATATATATATATATATATATAGGGGAAGGATCATATCAGGGCCTGCCCCAAGATTCCTCAAAACATTTTGAGCCTAGGATATGTAAAAAAAAGGGCCCCATAATATAAACTGATAATTGCATAATAAAAAACGACAACAAACGAATAACGATTAACGAATCATAATAACGATTTATTTGTTTTTTTTTATAAGTTTGAAAATCTAGTGGACCTTTCTAATTTCTAAGTGTTTCAGTAATAAGATAAATATTTTTGTATGATGTTTTTTGTTCTTTCTTAATAAAAATATTTTTTTTGTTACTTTAGAGCTAAGAATCCTTATAAGATTCATATAAACACATTAGAAACATCAATTGCATTCTAGTGGATTTGAAAAAATCTTGGAGATCCTTTCAAAATTTCAAGTTTGTAGATTAAGAGTTCGATAGTTGTAGTTAGTAAAGTAGCAATTTATATTATTTTTCATTTAGTATTTTCATCCACTAAGTCCCACATCCCCAACCCAAGATACCCAACTCCTTCACCTCTCTATGTATTATACTCTCCATCCTACGTCGCCTAGTGAAAGAAACACAACTCCTCTCTTCTTTCCATAAAAAGGAAAGCCAACAACAAGAATAAGCAATCCAGAAACGGTTGGACCAGTATTACGGTTTACCGGTTGGACCCGATTCACTGCAAAACCGGCAGTTTCTTTGCGCAACTATTTAAAGCATATAAACTGGACCGGTGCTTCAAGCGGTTCCTGGCTGAACCGATTCGACCGACTGGTCTGGTCCGGGTTTAAAAACATTGACTACGGCCCCTTAGGAGATCAGGCCCCGGATGATCGCCCTCCCCGCCCCCCTTAGGGCCGGCCCTGGATCATAAGAAAACTCAGTGTTCATGAGAAAACCAAAAAACTACTTATTTAAGATAAAAAAATCATAACTCAAAAAATAAATCAAAAATTAAAAAACAGCTTCGGAGACCTTGTTTCCCACTTCGTCCTCGTTAAAAAAAACCCGAAAAGTAGTGGGTTTAGTTTAGCTTTTAGGTTAGGTTTTTGGAGGGGAGGGGTGGGGTGGGGTGGGGTGGGGTGAGGGGTTTAGGTTTTTGGGGGGTGTGTGAGGGGGTTTAGGTTTTTAGGGGGTGGGTGAGGGGGTAGGTGGGGTGGGGTTAGGTTTTTGGATGGGAGTTGGGTGAGGGGTTTGGGTTTTTAGGGGGTGGGGTGGGGGGGTTAGGTTTTTGGGGGTGGGTTAGGTTTTTGGGTGTACTACACATATGCAGTAGGAGTTTTTTGATTTTCTAATGAAAATGAGTTTTCTAGTGAACTCACCCCTATATAGGGTAGGGTTCAAATGCTAATCAAATTTTATAAGATAACCATGAAAACCACATCTCAACCAATGATTGAGTTTGATCAATGGTAGATTTTATTTAATGGCAAATTTGTAAATATTATAGAAAAAAACATTTAAATTTAATTGAAATGGGTAAATTGGGTAAAAGAATACAACTTAATTGAAGTAACCATTAATTAGTAATTAAAATATCCCAAAAAAATCTCCCACTTTATCTCCCCTCTCTCTCATATCAAAAACATATTAACAAATTTTCAATTGCTTAGATTCATTTTTACAAATCAAAATCTAAAATATCTATGTATAACCTAGAAAGACAAAAAAAAGTATTATGAATGAGTAGTTGTTATATATACGTAGCTATGTGGTACGTATATGTAACGCAATGTGAAAACAAAATCTCATAGAAATCTCAATTGATTCCTCACTCATACTATTCCATCTAAATAAAAAAAGTCTCAATCATAGTAATGAGTGCATATAAACAAATCAAAACTATTGCTATTCCATCCAAATAAAAAACCCTACATTAATCAGTTTGATACATATATGTATAAGAATATGTAACAAGAAGTGTAATAATCATACACAAACAACCGAACTTGTAAATTGATATAAATTACTAAGTTACATATACGTATTAGACCACAACTTGATAACACCAATGTTACACCCAACCGTATTACATATACATACCAACTGCATTACATATACGTAACACATGTGATACATATACGTAACACCTGTGTTACATATATGTACGACTGTGTTTATATATTCTATGCACTAATTGGAAAAATACTATGGAATCAAATACACTTAATCAGTTTTTAATCATATTTCTTTGAGAATCATTTCACTGTTATTATTTTGCGTTCCCACTACATCATTGTTATTATATACGTACCATCTGTGTTACATATATGTAATGGACCCAAATACCCTTGTCAGGAATATAACGAAAATTAACAAACAAAATATAATACCCCAAAATGGCGAACATTTAAATTAGATTTTTTTGAATTACAACATTGTTAAAATAAACATACGATAATTGACGAACATTTATCTAGCCTATTTATTTATCTATGGACCAAGAATGTGACTTCATGTCTCTACTCTACCTTAGTTAAATACAGTAAATCCAATTTATAATTTTAAAATTAACACTAAAACTATGATTATTTTATGAAATATATTTATTTAATTTAAAAAAAGGATTTATTTTGTTAGTTTACTGACAACAGAAGTTATCTACTACTTTTAAAAAGATATATATATTAATTTTTCCTATAAAAAAAAACTTCGTAATTCACTTCCATTACATATATGCATTCACGTGACTAGGTTTGCAAAGGAAAAGAAAATCAATTGTGATATGAAATGGAATACAATTTAGTAATTAATTAGAGGCTAAAATAAAGGAAGGTAGAGGAGATTATTAAGGTAAACAAGGGGTTTAAATTTACTTGTACTAAAATGCCTTTTTAAAAAAATAAAATAAAAAATAGTTAGAAATTATGTGATTGGTTGGATGATGGTTAGCATGGTTATCATCTAAAAAGTTGGTTAGTATTTGATAGTATTTGAACCCAACCCTATATAGGGTATATATCGGGTGGAATCCCATTCTAGTTATGAAAACCCTGAAAACCCATTTTGTGGTTCACATTCCTCTGCATCTTCAATCCATCTCCACACATGTTCAAATCCTTAAGGGTATTTATGTAATTTAACTATTACAAGACATTTAGTTTCCATTATCATCATCACCTTTCCTATCATACTTCTTTCCTCATTAAATTATTTCTTCTCTCTTTTTTCTATTCTCATGATTTGAGCTTATTACTTTTGATTTATTCATTTCTTCATCCTTCCATTAATGTCTTCTCCATTTCTTCAACCTTCCATTAATTTCTTTAACATTTTTTTATTAACCTTCTATTGATGTTTTATTGTTCTCTTTCTTTCACCATCACCATTTATCTCTACCACTCTCTGATATACCACAACCATTTCTCTTAATCTCTCCATTTTTAAATCTCTCATCACCATTTTTAGAACCTCCATTAAGAAAAGTTATTTACTCTTTTTTATATTCAGTTCAGATTGGTTACCTAATTTGAGAATGGGACTGATCTGGAAATGGAAGACGAGTCCGATTCGAGGAAGACGGGTCAGATCTAAAAAGAATCGAAATTTTTTCGAGAGCTGCAATTTAGAGAGTACGAGAGTGGATAGATCCGGTAATGTTCATTTTTTTGCAGGGTACTCTGTTAACAATATTTCTTGAAATAAATATGTGTCAGATTTCGTGGGTTGTTGACAAATTTTGGCTTTAAAATTTCTTCTTATTTGTGTGATCATGTATGAAAATGATTAGTTTATGTTTTAGGTTAAATTAAAATGAATATTTGTTGAAATAATTAGTGAAACTCATTTTGGGGTCCCATTAACCATTAATTTTTTTTATCCACCAACCCATTGTTATGCCAATATATGTGGAGACCTAATTGAATATAAACAAAAATACATATATTCTGATACGCTCATATTATTTGAGAAAAAATAAATAAAAACTTATACGTTTTTTAAGCTTAAAAAATATTTATTTTATTATTATATTATTTATTTTATACATTTTTAAGCTTAAATAATTTTTATTTTTCTGTCTCAGTTTTTAAAAGTGCATTTATGTCTCAAGGTTTTGTTGTTGTGTTTGTATAAGTGGGTTATGTGTACACATGCATAGAGGTAGAATGACGAAGACGACAGTGACGTTGAAAATAACGACAATGTTAGTGAAGATGACGGGATGTTTGTGGAAAGCTTTTGACAAAAATGACAATTTTTTTAAGTCTCATTTTTATTTCTTGTAAGTTTCTAGCAATCCAATATGTAACATTGTAGTTATATTTTAGTGTCAACTTTTATTAAATTGTCTCTCATATTTTTCAAATTTTGTGTATTTTGAATTTGACTTTTTTGTTAAAGAAAGTTAGTTTTTGAGATGATTTGATTGAAATTCAGGGTGGTTTCTTCAATACCGGCCTTTTGTAACGGTTGTTAACTAGTGTGTGTAACTACCAAACGTTCTAAATATGTAACAATTAGAAGAAAAAAAACCCGTTTTTATATGTAACAGCACGTGTTACATACGTAACAAAACACAAAAAACGAGAATTTTTTACAATTGTTACATCTTTTTTTTAAAAAAATTCTTCGGCTGTAACAAACCTACCCTATTTTAAGAAATGGATAATATCATATATACCCCTACAAACATGGGTAAATATCATATATACCCAATCAAAACTAAAAATATCATATATACCCAATTTAAATAATTTGTTACTTTATTACCATTCTACCCTTATCCATTATACGATTTTTTATAACCTAATTTTTTGCTTTATCCAACATGTAAAAGATCACTCGTTCTCTTATTTTTTATGGCGACCATCGCGATTCTTCAAACTCATTCAGAAGGCATCGATTCAGAAGGAATGATCGAGAGAAAGTTACAAAACGCTAACGCCATAAAAGAAAATTGGTAAAATTACTTTAAAAAAATGAGAAAAATTCAAAATTGTAGTTTAAGAAAACTATTTTTTTGTGGTTAAAAATAAAATTCTAAAGTTGAAAATATGTAAATAGGAAATTTCAATGTTAAAAATCGGTAAATATGAAATATTATAGTTTAGAAAAATAAGGGTAAAATGGTTATATTTTAAATGGTTTTTAATGAAATGGATATATATATATATATTATTACATGTTTGTAAGGGTATATATGATATTTTTAGTTTTTATTGAGTATATATGATATTTTTCAAGTTTGTAAGGGTATATATGAAATTGCCGCTTTAAGAAAAGAAAATAAAGTTGTTACATAGAGTTTTCATGTGTTTACACAACTCATTTGGTTTTTCATTCTAGCCATTTGATTTTGAATACCATGAGTTTGGTTTGATTTTGAATGATAGTAATTATAACAATTGTGCAGTAGATCTGGTAAACGTTTGACATGGAGTTTTTCTTTGTTAGCTATATATATAACTATCCTAGTTACATGTGCAACATATTTCTAGTTATATGTTTATAGATTAATGTTTCTTCTTCCCGCGAAGTTGAACTAATCGCCCCAAATCGGAACCCATGAGACGAGAAAGAAAAGAGTGTGGTAGAGAGATAAACATAGATTGATGATTAGTTATACAAAAAACGAATAAACATTTGTAATGGATTGTATGTATTAGTTTTTATGTTTCTTGTAAAATTTATAGAGGTAACTACCAAATGTTACACATGTAACATTTTTTGTTAGCTACATATATAGTAGTTTGTACTAATGTTTAGTAGTTTGAAAGTACTATTAATGTTTGTTTTAAATTTTGTTGATTTCGTTACACTATGTAACAGAACAAACTCCTTTTGAAAGATATGTTTTGTTACATTTTGCTAGTTAGCCTTTTTTTTACAGACATGTAACATTTTGCCTTTTTGTTTTGTTACATCCAACATATATGTAACATTTAGTCTTTTTTTACTTAACTTAATATTTCATTCATATCATTTAAATCAACGTTACATACATGTTATAGAATTAAAAAAAAATGTTACATTTCCACTTAAGAGTGAAACTGATTTGTTACATATGCGTTACATTTCCACTTAAGAGTGAAAACAAAAAATTAAGTCTCGTTTTTAAAAGTCTTGTTTTGAGTTTTATATAAAAAAACCCTTTAGTTTTCCTATAAAAATCTTACTTTTTAATAAAAATATCGCATTTAAATATTTTAAAAGTCTCTTGGTTTAAAAATTCTTGTTTTTAATACTTATAAAATTTCGCGTTTAAATATTTTAAAAATATGTAAATATCGTTTTTATTTCTTTGTGTTCCGACAATCCAAAAAATTCAGAATTTAAAAAAAATTAAACATTATTTCTGTAAAATTTTAAATTTTATTTTTTATAAATAAAAAAGATGAATTATAAGTTACTATTTTTTAGTTTAAATTAAAAAAAATAATATAATAAAAAGAAAGAAAAGTGTATGATTTGATTGATAGTTGAATGATGTCTTTTACACTTCTCACTGTACTATTTCACTACCCAAGAAAAGTTGCTTTCAAGGTAAAATGACATATCTATCATTTTTGTACTTTTTTTCATTTAAAAAATAGAAAAAGAAATTGTTAATATGTTGAATAAATCTTAGTCATTGATCTTTTTTCATCTATGGTCATTATAGAGTTTCTTGAGTTTTCACAACTCATATGGTTTTCCAATCTAAGCCAACCATATATATATATATATATATATGATTAAGTTCAGGTAAAAAAATTCTAATTATAAGAAGGGTGAGAATGATTTAGAGCCATTAGATCAAATTGTAGAAAATATTTAATGGTTGATATTAAATTGTAGGAATAAAGGTTGTTGGAAGGGTATTTTAGTCTTGGCCACTTTTGTTGACTTTTTATCAAGTTCCCCCCTCATTTTTAAACGTTCATACCTTTTACAAACGACATTATTTTTTCAAAAAAATTACACCATAAAAACGAACGTTTTTTATCTTTAAAACGAGTATAATGTTGTTAAAAACAAAAAAAGAATTTTTTTTTACGTTTTCCAGCTCATTGCGTAATACAAGTTCATTGTGTAATACAAGTTCAATGTGTAATACAAGTTCATTGTGTTATATGTATTTATCATTCTGTGTTACGTTTTTTAGCTCATTGTGTAATTAGTCAGGTCATTGTACAAGTTTATCGTGTAATACAAGTTCATTGTGTAATACAAGTTCATTGTGTAATACAAGTTCAATGTGTAATACAAGTTCATTGTGTTATATGTATTTATCATTGTGTTTTACGTTTTTCAGCTCATTGTGTAATACAAGTTCATCGTGTAATACAAGTTCATTGTGTAATACCACGTCCGGTCATTGTGTAATATCTGGTCATTGTGTAATTAGTCAGGTCATTGTGTAATACAATTTCATTGTGTAATACAAGTTCATTGTGTAATACAAGTTCAATGTGTAATACAAGTTCATTGTGTTATATGTATTTATCATTGTGTTTTACGTTTTCCAGCTCATTGTGTAGTTAGTAAGGTCATTGTGTAATATAAGTTCATCATGTAATACAAGTTCATTGTGTAATACAAGTTCATTGTGTAATACCACGTATGGTCATTGTGTAATACAAGTTCATTGTGTAATTAGTCAAGTCATTGTGTAGTACAAGTTCATTGTGTAATTAGTCAGGTCATTGTGTAATACAAGTTCATTGTGTCAAATATTTTTCATCATTGTGTTTTACATTTTCCAGCTCATTATGTAATTCGCTCATTATTGTGTTATTCGCTCAAATATGTCAGGTCATTGTGTAATATGCTCATTGTGTAATATCAGGTCTGATCATTGTGTAATATCAGACCTTGTATTACACATTGACCTGGTATATTACACATTGACCATTATGCCCTCCCTTTAAAAACAATAAAATAACACATGCCAAGTTTAGAATCCTTCTTACCCTTCTTATTTGTAAAACCCTTTTTACTATAACCTATATATATAAGTTTACACATGTTTATATGTACAAATAAAAACTAAATACAAATTTAAATACTATATAAACTAATTTTAATATATAATCAGCTTCATGTAAAAATTTATTATAAATTAATTTATTATTCTAACGTAAGATAAACAATTATATATGTATATTTTTTTTTGTATTTTATGAATTTAAAGTGAAGTTTAATTTATATCATCAAAAAAATGTAAAATGAAACGAAATAATAAGAATATGAAATGTGTAAGGTTATTAAAAAGAAAAAAAAGTGGAACTACCTTTTAACCTCCATATTTAATGTAAGACACATGTTTTTTTATTAGATATATTAAAAATGCAGAATTAATAACAACCATATATTAAAATATTAAGAGTGAATGCGGCACAATTCTCATAAAAAAAGTAACCTAACAAAGCCATCCAATTAGGCTATGCCAACTCACTTTTATCCAAATGTTACCCTAATACCCTAAAGTGTTGGGGGCACAACCTTAATACCCTAAATACTTTTTTTTTCATTTTGTAAATTAATTCTTTTTTTTAAGTTAAAACAAATAATAATAATATTTATAAGTTAAAACAAATAATAATAATATTGTAGGGTATCATTTTATAGTTTTAACTCATAAGACAAATAAAAAATATCTATATTTTTACACAAGTAAAATAAGAATAATTATTTTATAATTACATACAAGTAATTTTAAAAATAAAAAATTATTAGACCATAATTGTAGGGCCAATTATTGTAGCATCATTAATACGGTGAATAAGGAAAATCAACAAATGGACTCGGGTAAAAGTACCTGCAAAAGGCTACCCGTGAGCGAACCCGAAGTGACGACGGTGGTGTACCCGCGTGAACCCGCGTACCAGATTGCCTTACCCGCAACGCCCCCTTCACCCTAAGAAAATGAATGTGTGGCCTACATTGAGTTTAAGGGTTTTCACAACAACTCATTGTTTACAACCGATACCACCCATAGAGGGATATATATGAAATTCTTGTAAAAAGAATAATATAAGGGGCCATCCTCTACTATAGTCATGTGTATATAAATATTTCTAGTATATGATAAATATAAATTACGACTTCATGCTTCTAACTAAGAAGGTACACCTTCTATATCTATTTCTAAAGTAAAAGTTTAAATTGGCCCTGATATTTGGGGTAGTTACAATGCGCAGTAAACAACTTTGCACTTTACATTCCAGATTAGGAGTTACCACAATTTGAACTATAGGATGGTGTTAAATATAATTTATTGGATATTAGTGACAAGTTTCAAAGTTCAAGGACCAATCTTGTCTGTTTTAAACTGTTTCCTGATTTTCTATTTGTAGAAGGGGTCATATGTCATTCTCTGATAGTTGAAGGCCTTTCAGGTTAATAGTTTGTTAACCAACTCGTTAATAAGGGATATTAGGTCAGATTCTTGTTAGTTAGTTCATTACGATTGTTTCTTCTCATTTTACTGTCGTTCCTTTGGTCTTGTAATCGCTTCTCTTCAATAAGATTTGGTAATCGTTTGGCGATCGAACAGCTTCTTTCTTCTATTGAATTCCAATTGATGTTATTGCTCAATTTCGTATTTGCATTAACAATTGGCATCGGAGCTTAGGCTCAGGGGAAATTCGAAGAATCTGTTAATCACAGAGTTTCTTGTTCGATTCGAATTCAATGATGGTGTCAACGAAGTTCGATTTAGAGAAATTCGATGGAAAAAGTGATTTTAGTCTTTGGCGTTAGCCCTTCTAGTGCACAATGGAGTTGTTGATGCATTGAAGGGGGAATGTGGTCTACCTGAAACGATGACAGATAAGGAAAAGAAAGAGGTAATGGAGAAAGCACACAGTGCAATAATTTTGAGCTTGGGGGACAGGGTTTTGCGAGAAGTCTCTAAGGAGACCCCTGCTGCTGGGTCTGGTCAAAATTAGAGTATATGACAAAATCACTTGCCAATAGGTTGTATCTGAAGAAACGTCTGTATAGTTTTCAGATGAATCCAGGGATCATGGATCAAGGATTCAGGTTGTTCACATGACACCTAGGAAGGAATTTTTCCAAGAATTGAAGTTAGAAACTCAAGGTGTGGTACAACTAGGTGATGGCAGGCCTTGTCATATTCAAGGCATTGAAGCTGTAGTATTCAGAATGGATAATGGTTCAGAGGTCACTCTGCATGATGTGAGGTATATTCCCAACTTGAAAAGAAACTTAATCTCTCTTGGAACAATTGAAAGTAATGGGCATCATGTTAGCCTAAAGAATGGGAAGTCCAAGGTCATTAAAGGGTACATGGTAGTGCTGTTTGGTACTAGAATGAATAAAAATACTTATGTCTTGGATGGTAAAGTCTCTATTGGGCCAACCTGTGTTTCTGAAGTGAATCTTGTTAGTCATGCTAGTCTGTGGTATAAAAGACTAGGACATATCAGCTCACAAGGGTTGGTTGAATTGAATAAGAAATAACTGGTAGGTAACCTAAAGAATTGTGACTCAGGGTTTTGTGAACACTATATCTTTGGGAAGTCTCAAAAAGTAAGGTTTAGCAAGGGGTTACATTACACTAAAGGGATATTGGATTATGTTCATGCTGATTTGTGTGGTACTGCCAGGATTGAATCTTTGGGTGGAGCTAAGTATTTTCTTTAACTAATAGATAATTACTCTAGGAAGGTTTTGGTGTTTCTTGATGTCGTCCGGACGTTCTATAAAAAACTAACTATAAAACCTAACCTAGACTCCTAAGTAATGAAGGAATACCCTCTAACTAAACCGCACTGACATGCAAGTGGACCTATCGAGTGTAGCACAGCTTAAAGGTAAACCGAGTTATCGAACCCTAGAGACACTACGAATAACAAACTAGACTCTGACTCGGACTAAAGAATGATTTGGTTTGGGGGGCTTTACTACACTACTGAATTAAATAAGAATGCAATAAACTAAGAACGATTCAAACTATCAGGACGGAGAACAAAGGGAGATATCAGGAATAGGAAGAACACTACTTAGGTCAGAATCCTACTTGCAAAGAACAAATTCTACTAGTTATGGAATATGATGGATCTGGGTTTCTATGGATAGCAACTATAGATAACCTAGTGGATCCCCAATCACTCTCAGGGTGTCACCAACTAAGGAACCTATAGTGTACTAAACTCACCAGATTGTTGGATCACTTCTCAGGTATTTTCAACTATGATATTGTACCCTAATGGACAGATTACCTCTCAGTCTCACCGTCCACAATATACTCAAAGAATGCACGGGGTAGTCTTAGGATAACTACTATGACTTGACTAGCAACAATCACTAGACACCTAATACTAACGCCCTCTCAGACTGTTAACACTTGGATTCCTAATGATGAAGACTAGACAACTAATTCTCACCTCTCGGGTATTGAACTAGGATACATATTCAACTCTAATAAGCAGTCAATCACAACTCATATGGTCACTACGTCTAACAAACCACACAACAATCACAAACCCTAAGATCTATGACCAAGATATGCAAATCAAATTGGTAGACAACCACAATTAGCATATGGGATTATAATCAATTACAAATTAGATTAAAACATGCATATACATCATACTAATCAACCCCAAGATCGTTTACAAAATCAAATAAATCATCAAACTAATCCAAAAACCGATAAAGTTGCAAACTTTAACAAGCAATCATCATTAACCTAGGTATTATTAACAAGTTTAGCCTAGGATCATACTTAGAACAAGAATAACAGAAGTAATCAAGCAATACATGATCCAAAACAAACTAATTTCAAACAAAGATCGAAACTTTAAACCTGAATAATCTAATATAGACAAACCCGGAATCGAAAGCCTTGATCTTGTTCTTCAATCGACCCCCAAGCTCTCAAAATCGTCCCTTTTTGCTCCCCAGACGGCTGGAAATCGATTAGAAAAATAATGGGAGAGTCCTAAACTTTTAAACCCTAAAAAATATGTTAAAATTCCCGTAACTTGGGTCCCTTGCGTACCGTGAGGGCCCTGACCAGTTTCTCGCTTACCGCCGGGCTAAGAAAACCTGATTTTTGAACTCCTCTTGTCGAGCATCCCCAAATCAATATAAAATGGGCCCCGTAACTCATTTTATAGCCCGAGATATAGCCCTTTTAAGATTTGACTTTTTCCTGACTTTTTCCGTTTCTCATCCCGGGTTCTCGTGCTCGTTTCTTTCCCGGTTCTTGTTCGTTTAAGCCCAAAAGTGACTCGACCACCTACAAAACCACGTATGAATCAATACTAACTAAAAATGACTCAATACGACTCTAAAACTATATAAAAACGACACGAAACAAGGCGGAAATACATGTGTGCTTTGCAACTATCTAGCCCCCGTGATGTGTTCTAATTCCAATTTATACAATAATCAATCTATTTATGTGACTCACACTTAGAAGCTACAGCTCTACTTAATCCCGTCTCAAGATCATGTTTAGGCGTGGGTTAAACCATGTAGATTTCCCACCACCTTAAACTAAGATTTACAGATTTTTAGAAATCAATGGAATATGGAATGAATGGATGGAAATGAGCGTTAATTAAAGCATAAGAACTTTCGTCTAGAGGCGTGTCAACCAAGTCACTATCCCGGAAGCTAACACATAGACTAGATTCTAAACATTTAAGCACATAAATCTCACTTATGGGTGTATTCTTCAAGTCGCCATCCTAGAGGGAAACACATAAGCAAGACTCAATTTTCAAATTAATTAAGCTCGTAGTTATGGAAATTGTGGATTTATGGAATGGGAGCCACCGAAACTTGGATTTATTCTCATAAAAAGAGAGTGGTGTGCCTTGAAAATTTTTAAAAACCTCTAAATTTTAACTCAATGTGGTACCTATCACCATATGTTGACAGTCTCAGTATCACTGACACCCTGAGATGAGTACCCACAAGATTTCATGAAATTATTACGTGATTAATTCTAAGTAACACTCACAGGCTATTTAAGCTATTTAAGTCGGCTGTGTCTACCAAAACATCACTAATTAGACGCGTTTTCTATTATTTATTCATTTAAACAAACAAGTAGATCCAGTTGTACTATCATTTTCCATTTATTATGCAAAAGCTTTCAATTTCAAAGGACATTTTCCAAAATTTTCAAATTTTTTGTATTTTTGGATTTTTATAAAAGACACAAACTTAGACTTAAACACTCACATCCCCACACTTGAAAGACACATTGTCCTCAATGTGAAGCAAGACACAACGAAAAATAACAATGCAAAAAATAAAAACAAGAAGCGACTTAGCTGGTAATGTAGATGCAACCAAATGTGCAGCTTCGTTCTTCCTGGTGTGCACCGTATAACATTTCGGTCACGGTTACACACACTGCTGGGTTGCCTTTACAAAGTAATAGAAGCATTCGTCCCGTCCGAATGGAGATTGAGTACGGGCAGGACGAACAATACCTGCAAAATAAACCTCACAGCAAACCCGCAGCATTAACCTGGCTTAAATGAAACAAAAAGACTCACTAACTCAAACTGAATCTGGATAGATATGCAAGGACATGTACCCGATGTGTGGCAAACACATAGACATGAACGCCACAGAAAGGTGGATCATCGGTTACGAACTAGTTCCCAAGTTTCCCATGGTCGGTGATCGATGAATGAGATGATGATGGATGGATTATGGATGAATGATGGATGGGATAGATGATAGGTGATGATTATGGTGGATCATAATACTGGATGTAGATGGTGATGAGTGACGGTGGATCATTGTAACGGATGATGTGGATGGTGGTAGGTATCGGTGAATGGATATGGAAGACCATGGGAAAACAAGGGAAATATGGGTGATTCAGGATCCCCTCACGTACCGCGAGAAACCAGGACTCCTCGCGTACATCGAGGGGCCAAAATTCTACCCGGCTCAAACACTTATCTCTCGCGTACCGCGAGAGACATGGGTCTAACCTTCGCGTACCGCGAGGGGGGTTTCTTCACAGAAAGTTATTAAGAAAAATCAATTTTTATACTTAGAAAAATTTTTGACCTCCTAAAATCTTTTTCACCCAAACCCTTAGAAACCCAGTTCCAATGATCGAAACCAATGTAAAACATACCTGGAACTTCGTTCCCAATGATTTCCCATGCCAAATCAAGCGCGAATCCCTGCAAGACATGACGCAAACAAAACACACAATACCAAAATACACACAAAAGACACGAACTCAACCAAGTAATGCATACAAACTCCACATCCCGAGCACTTGTCCGAGATTCAAACAAGCCTATCAGGAGGCTTCTCCTTGATCCTAACCGGAACCGCCTTCATCCTCCGCGGTCTACCGGTCCTACACCAACTCAAAAACTTCACATTCCTCACAACTAATGAACTCATATCACATTTTGCACACAAATCTTTCAACCACATTTTATATCTACCCGGCCCGAATGTTATATGCATCAAATACCTAAGTAGTCTATCATCCCTAGACGTCCCCACACTTGAGGTTTTCACTCTCTCTAACTCACTGACGTCTCTCAACACACGTATTCTCTCACTGGGTGGCCTGGACCTAGGTGTAGTGGAACTAATGGTCGGGTCAACACTCACCCTCTCAGAAGGCACGACTGTGCTTAGCAGCGGTTCAGGAATGGAACTATCTATGAATATGATCTCTAAACCTCCACCAGGATCATCGGGATCCTCAACTCTCTCCTATAAATCCCCCACACTTGGGGACTTTCCTATGATCGCATCCAATTCTGCCATCATCCATAGCAGATCATCAGGCATCTCATCGCCGTAATCGTCCGGCACCTCTAACAACTTTTCTAACTTTACCGCCCAATCAGATGGTCCTTCTAAATTTGGGGCAGGCTCACCTATTTCTATTTCCGGATTGGAGTCATGATGGTAGTCTATGAAGGCAAGCATGCACCCGGAGTGGCTATGCTCGCCAACATCCCCCACGGACTGTGTGGCATCAAATGTAACTGACTCATCCCCCACACGAAGTGTGAGTTTCCCGTCAAAGACATCAATCACTGCCTTGGCGGTGCACAAGAATGGGCGCCCTATGATGAGTGGGACTCCGTTATCCACCTCCATGTCTAGAATGACAAAATCCACAGGGAAGACAAATTTTCCTACCTTCACTAGAAGATTCTCCACAATTCCCCGTGGATACTTGACTGAACGGTCAGCCAAGGCTATGCTCATGCACGTCGGCTGAGGTTCACCTAGGTCTAGCTGCTTATATAAGGAATAGGGCATCATATTTATGCTAGAACCTAGGTCGGCCAACGCATGGTGCAAAGGAAAACTGCCTAGGTGACATGGGATCATGAAATGACCTGAGCCGCACAGTTTCTCTGGTAGCTTGTTCTGCACCACCTCGAGCTTCTTCTTGTTGGAAAGATGATCTTTATGGAACTTGCCGTACTTTGGCATGCGTTGGAGGGTCTCTATCAGCGAAATATTGACCTTGAGTTGTTTAAACATATCAAGGATTTTACCGTGTTCCCTAGCTTATTTAAATGGCAGTAAACGTGCTGGGTAGGGAACCCGAATCAGGTCAATCTTAGGGGCTTTCATCTCTGCCCCCTTCTTCGTTTCCTTTGCCTTCTCGGCAGGCAACTCAACTGTTTTCTCCTCGTCCACCTGCTCCTCAACCATCTTGGCATCGATCTCAGCGAATCGAGCCCCCAGTCAATCTTCTTGACCTCCGCAAGCGACGGAATATTGTACAAACAGGAGTGGGAGTCATCCTCGACAACCTCTCTCTTCCCCTCACTCCTGACCGACACGGCCATCACTGAAGCGTTGGATCCTGAGGATTGACCTCCCTGTCGATCCTTCAGACTCTTAGCGATGTCCTCTACTGTGCGTTTTAGATCATGGAATGCCGATTGCTGATTCTTCAGTAAAGTGTCATGGCTATTCAATATCTGCCTAGCATCCCTGTCCTACTGGACTAGGTGGGCAAGCAGCTGTGTCTGAGTATCAAGCATCTCTTTAATCAAATTTGTGTCGACACTGATTCCCGAGTTAGCTCCTGTATCTCATCCTCCCTGTTGCTGCTGCTGACGACCGTTGTTTCCAGATCTCCACCCCGAGCCGAATGAATTGTAATTGTTGTACCATCGGTTCAGGTATTGGTTACCAGCATAGCTTACCTGCTCCTGATTATTCACTGGGCAATCATGGGTGTCGTGGCCTCCCCTGCACACTTGACACCGCTGAGCACTGAGCTTCATCTCCTTTATCTCGTTGGCCATTGAGGCGACTGCAGCAGCCACGCTAGAATCAGGGTTGACCTGATGCACACCTCTCGAGGCTGAGGTGGATGATCTAGCACTAGGAATGGAAGTCCTAGTAGATGGATACTGCTGTTCGGCCTGAGCGAAGCTCTCGAACATTTCTTCGCACTCAGCAGGCTCAAACTTCTCCATGATGTGGCCTCCCGCAGCTGTATTGAACATCTGCTGCTTCTCAAAGGTGAGGCCATTATAGAACTTGTCCACTATCACCTAGTCAGAGAGACTGTGCTGGGGACATCGGCTCAACAGCACGTTGAACAGCTCCCAGGCCATGTAATAGGGCTCTTCAGGATCCATCCAGAAGGAGTGGATTTGGTCCCTAAGGCGAGCGGCCCTGGAAGGTGGATAGTATTTGTTGAAGAACTTGGCTTCAAGATCCTCCCAAGTGGTGATCGAGTTGTCCGGAAGATTATCGAGCCAAGTAGAAGCACGCCCAGAGAGCGAGAATGGGAAGAGACGCAAGTAGATTGCGTCCTTAGATACACCCGTGATATTGAAAGTATCATATATGCGCGCAAAGCGGGACACATGTCCGGGAGCATCCTCATCCTCAAGGCCATGGAACTGGGTGGCATGAGTGATCGTACTCATGACATGTTGATCGAAGATCTCGCGCCCGTGACCTCATCACTGTCCCTTTGGTGTACTAATAGGACTAATAGGACGTACCTGGTTTTCCCAACGAGGTAAAAATGGAATAGGGCTAATAGGACGTACCTGGTTTTCCCACAACTGTTTCAAACGCTCCTGAAAGTCGCGGGTGCGCTCGTGTAGCTCTCGCTCGGTCTCTAAGAAAGCAGAATAAGATGGTGATCCCTGTGAGCGAGTGTTGTGCATAAACAGAAAGACTCAATAGGAAAAAGAAACAGAGACTCAAGGACAGAAGGACTCACACGCAAGTAAACACAGAAGACAAGCACACAAGACAGACTCAAAGAAAATAAATAAACCCAAAAATCAAATAAAGAACTAATCAGAGTTAATATTGTTATTGCCAAGTTCCCCGGCAACGGCGCGCCAAAAACTTGATGTCGTCCGGACGGTCTATAAAAAACTAACTATAAAACCTAACCTAGACTCCTAAGTAATGAAGGAATACCCTCTAACTAAACCGCACTGACATGCAAGTGGACCTATCGAGTGTAGCACAGCTTAACAGTAAATTGAGTTATCTAACCCTAGAGACACTACGAATAACAAACTAGACTCTGACTCAGACTAAAGAATGATTTGGTTTGGGGGGCTTTACTACACTACTGAATTAAATAAGAATGCAATAAACTAAGAACGATTCAAACTATCAGGACGGAGAACAAAGGGAGATATCAGGAATAGGAAGAACACTACCTAGGTCGGAATCCTACTTGCAAAGAACAAATTCTACCAGTTATGGAATATGATGGATCTGGGTTTCTAAGGATAACAACTATAGATAACCTAGTGGATCCCCAATCACTCTCAGGGTGTCACCAACTAAGGAACCTATAGTGTACTAAACTCACCAGATTGTTGGATCACTTCTCAGGTATTTTCAACTATGATATTGTACCCTAATGGACAGATTACCTCTCAGTCTCACCGTCCACAATACACTCAAAGAATGCACGGGGTAGTCTCAGGATAACTACTATGACTTGACTAGCAACAATCACTAGACACCTAATACTAACGCCCTCTCAGACTGTTAACACTCGGATTCCTAATGACGAAGACTAGACAACTAATTCTCACCTCTCGGGTATTGAACTAGGATACACATTCAACTCTAATAAGCAGTCAATCACAAATCATATGGTCACTACGTCTAGCAAACCACACAACAATCACAAACCCTAAGATCTATGACCAAGATATGCAAATCAAATTGGTAGACAACCACAATTAGCATATGGGATTATAATCAATTACAAATTAGATTAAAACATGCATATACATCATACTAATCAACCCCAAGATCGTTTACAAAATCAAATAAATCATCAAACTAATCCAAAAACCGATAAAGTTGCAAACTTTAACAAGCAATCATCATTAACCTAGGTATTATTAACAAGTTTAGCCTAGGATCATACTTAGAACAAGAATAACAGAAGTAATCAAGCAATACATGATCCAAAACAAACTAATTTCAAACTAAGATCAAAACGTTAAACCCGAATAATCTAATCTAGACAAACCCGGAATCGAAAGCCTTGATCTTGCTCTTCAATCAACTCCCAAGCTCTCAAAATCGTCCTTTTTTCGCTCCCCAGACGGCTGGAAATCGATTAGAATAAGAATGGGAGAGTCCTAAACTTTTAAACCCTAAAAAATATGTTAAAATTCCCGTAACTGGGGTCTCACGTGTACCGCGAGGGCCCTGACCAGTTTCTCGGGTACCTCTGGGCCAAGAAAACCTGATTTTTGAACTCCTCTTGTCGAGCTACCCCAACTCGATATAAAATGGGCCCCGTAACTCATTTTCTAGCCTGGGATATAGCCCTTTTAAGATTTGACTTTTTCCCGACTTTTTCTGTTTCTCATCCCGGGTTCTCGTGCCCGTTTCTTTCCCGGTTCTTGTTCGTTTAAGCCCAAAAGTGACTCGATCACCTACAAAACCACGTATGAATCAATACTAAATAAAGACGACTCAATACGACTCTAAAACTATATAAAAACGACACGGAACAAGGCGGAAATACATGTGTTCTTTGCAACACATAAAGAGTGGAAAGCTTTAGTAGAAACTCAAACTGAAAGAAATGTGAAGAAGTTGAGAACTGATAATTGCCTAGAGTTTTGCAATGGGTTTTTTAATGTCTATTGTAAAGATCAGGGAATAGCTAGACACTTGACATTTGTGGGAACACCACAACAAAATGGTTTGGCTGAAAGGATGAACAGAACCTTATTGAACAAGGTTAGGTGTCTACTATTTAGGGCAGGCATGCTTAAGAAGTTTTGGGCTAAAGCTCTATACATTGCTTCAGTGTTAATCAATATGTCCCCATCCTCAGCTATTGAAATGAACCCATTGAGAAATGGTCAGGGAGAACATGCAACTATGAAAGGTTGAAGGTGTTTGGCTGCTTAGCTTATGCTCATATAAGCCAAGGGAAGTTAGAACCAAGGGTAGTTAAATATGTTCAGCTGGGTTATCCTGAAGGGGGAAGGGTTATAGGCTGTGGAGGATAGATGAGAAAAGCCCAAAAGTCATGATAAGTAGAGATGTTTTGTTCAAGGAAGATACTCTATACAAAGACCTTATTGGGAAGTAAAGTGAATTTAATGAAGGCAGTGAATTTGTTGATTCTAGTGTTTATATTGAGGTGGAGCCAGTTTCTAGTCCAAATGTCACAAAGGTTGAAAGAAATCAAAATGAAGCTAGTACTAGTGGCACTTTTGCTACTAGTGGTTATCAACTAGCTAGATTTCGACCTAGGAGGGAAATTACAGTCCCTGCCAGCTATAGGTCAAATGAAGACATTTCAGCCTATGTGTTTACTGCTGCTGAACAAGAGAGTATATGTGAGCCTCTTACTTATCATGAGCCTATGAATTCTGTTGAGAAAGATAAGTGGATTCATGCAATGAATGAAGAAATGGAATCCTTACACAAGAATGGTACTTAGATTCTTGTGGATCAACCAAAGAATCAAAAGCTTGTAAGTTGCAAATGGATTTATAAGCTGAAAGAAGGGATTCAAGGGGTTGAGGCTCCTAGGTACAAGGCCAGGCTAGTGGCTAAAGGGTTTAAACAAAGGGAAGGCATATACTATAATGAGGTGTTCTCTCCTGTTGTTAAACATTCTTCTATCAGGGTGATACTGTCCTTAGTGGCTGCTTATGATATGGATCTAGAACAACTAGATGTGAAAACTGCTTTCTTACATGGGAATCTGGAGGAAACCATTTATATGAAGCAACCTACTAGGTTTGAAGTGAAAGGACCGGAGAATAAAGCTTGTTTGCTATACAAGTCTCTATATGGACTAAAACAAAGTCCTAGGCAATGGTATCTCAGGTTTGATGATTACATTCCGTCACAAGGTTTCAACAGAAGTGCTTATGACAGTTGTGTTTATTTGAGAAAATTTGATAATGGAGAGTATGTCTATTTGTTACTATATGTTGATGACATGTTGGTAGCTAGCAAACAGAAATCTGAATTTGAGAATACCAAAGAGATGTTGATGAAAGAATTTGATATGAAACATCTGGGAATTGCTAAAAAGATCTTAGGTATGGAGATTTCAAGAGCAAGGTCATTGGGACCGACTCAAACTTCTTACCTAAATAAGGTATTATAGAATTATTCTATGAGTTAGTGTAGACCAGTGAAAACTTCATTGGCTTCTTATTTCAGATTGTCTATTCATGACTGCCCTAGTACTGAAGCTGAAGAGGAGAGAATGCAGGTTGTTCCATATGCAAGTGCTGTAGGGAGTCTCATGTACTTGATGGTATGCACAAGACCTGATATTGGCTATGCAGTCAATGTCTTGAGTAGATACTTGAGTAAGCCTGGTAAGAGGCATTGGGAATGACTAAAATGGGTGCTTAGATACCTGAATGGTTCTAAAGACACTGGTCTAGTTTTTGGACATAATCCTAAAGCAGAAAATGTAGTAGCAGGTTATGTAGATGCAGATTTTGCTAAGGATTGGATAAGGGAAGGTCTGTAACTGGTTATAGTTTTCTGGTCTATGGACGCTTAGTCAGTTGGAAGTCCTCACTTCAGCATGTTGTCGCTTTAAGTTCAACAGAGGCTGAGTACATGGCTTTAACAGAGGTTGTTAAGGAAGCTTTGTGGCTTCAAGGTTTTGTATCTGATTTGGGAATTGAAGTGGGTTATGCAACTGTTTGGTGTGACAATCAAGGAGCATTATAGTTGTCTAGGAATCCTATGTTTCATGAACGTACACAACATATAAATGTGAGGCTGCATTTCATTAGAGAGATAATTAGCCCTAAACGGGTCAAAGTTTGTTCGGTGAATACTCTTGACAATGCAGCTGATATGCTTACAAAATCATTAAGTGGTAGTAAGTTTCTGAATTGTTTGAAGCTCTTGGGGATATCTTGAGAGGTGGTGTTATTAATTTGAAGACATTTCACTAAGGTGGAGTTTGTTAGATATTCGTGACAAGTTTCAAAGTTCAGGAACTAAGCTTGTGTGTTTTTAACTGTTTCCTGATTTCTATTAGTTGAAGGGGTCATATGTCATTCTCTGATAGTTGAAGGCCTTTCAGGTTAATAGTTTGTTAACCAGTTCGTTAATAAGGGAGATTAGGTCAGATTCTTGTTAGTTAGTTCATTACGATTGTTTCTTCTCATTTTACTGTCGTTCCTTTGGTCTTGTAATCGTTTCTCTTCAATAAGATTTGGTAATCGTTTGGCGATCGAATAGCTTCTTTCTTCTATTGAATTCCAATTGATGTTATTGCTCAGTTCCGTATTTGCATTAACATAATTCAAATTGTGAATGGATTAACTTAGCATTATGAGGTTTATCATATGGGTTGAATAAACTGGGCATCTGAAATTTAATATTTTATTTAATGCATCTGGTAGTTTATCTATTATTTTATGTTTTAATTTAGTTATTCAGATAAGTCCATGTAGAAGTGCAAACTGTTGTTTAAAGAGCATAGCCACTAGCACACTTAGAAACATAAATTTAAACCATGACAACAAAACTCATTCTCCAACACAAACAAATGTTGATTACACAAGTTGTGCAATTACACCAACGCATAGTTTTTCTAGCTGACTTAGTACTTTCTCGTACTCATCGACATCTGCAAGCTCATGATTTCCAACAACATATTGGTTCGCGATCGCAATGTCATTTTCCATTTTCTTGATATCTTCGGCATGCAACATTGTCTTATCGGTGCTTCCTATTGTCTTCATTTTTCTTTCCACATTGTAAATGTACTCCTCCAACACATTGCGCGCACACATTATCCTTTTGTACTCAATGTCCTCCAGTTTATACTTTTGCGCATCTTTCAACATCATCTTGATCTCTTCCTTTGAAAGCTTATCCTTATCGTTATCAATTATGATCTTCTTTTTTAGGCCGGTGGTGAATTCCTTAACCCAACAATTCAAAACACCTTCAGCATCAACACTAAAGACCAGTTTTACTTTTGATTTACCCTTTGGAGCAAGTGAAACCGCAACTTCGAATTTCCCTAGCCACTTATTGTCTTTAGCCTTACTTCTCTCACCTTGGTAGACATTGAAAGATATGCTGTTTTGGTTATCTTTAGTAGTAAAATAAATACTTTCCTTCTCCACTGGTATTGGCGTATTTCTTGGGATTATAACCGAGAAAACACCATCATACGCGTCTACACCGAGTGACAAAGGGACAACATCCAATAGAGGTAAGTTCCTCGGTTTTTCACTTTTCTTAAGGCTTGGATATCCAGCAAGAATTGTTGCACCATATGCAACCACCTCCTCAGCATGAATGCTCATAAAAATCTCCTTTCCATTGAAGAATTCTTGCACCAATTGTTGTACCTTTGGTATCCTAGTTGACCCACCAACAAGTACTATGTGATCTACATCTTTTTTATTTATTTTTACATCTCTCAAAAAGGTTTCCACCGCCTCTAGGCACTTACTGATGAAGCTTTTACTGATATATTCAAACTTCTTTCTCGTAACTATAGTGAAAAAATCAATACCTTCATGCAATCTATCAACATCAATAGTAGCTTCATTTAGTGCGCCGAGAACTCGTATTGCCTTTTCACTATGGTACCTCAACCTACTTAGTGCTTCTAAATTCCTACTTAAGTCGAACTTGTGTTTACTTCTAAATTCCTTGACAAAATGGTCAACCATTATGTTAACAGTGTCATGATCACCGAAATGAGTGTCACCGCGTGTAGCTTTTAATGTTAACTTACCCTTTTCCTTAGTGGTGACAATAGACACATCAAATGTCTCATAATCCAAATCAAAGATGAGTATATTTGTGTCCTCGCTTTTCAGGTTTAGTCCATATGCAATTGCAGCTGAGACATGCTTACTAATTATTTGAACAACATCAAGTCCAGCAAGGTGAGCGGCAACCTTTGTAGCTTGGCATTGTGAATCGTTATAATAATCTGGGACAGTGATCACCGCATCTTTCACAGTTGTGCCAATGTATGATTCTGCAAGATTTTTCAGTTCTACAAAAACCATGGATGAAATTTCTTCTGCAGAATATTCCTTCTCTTTACCTTTGTATGTAACTACAACCTTTGGAAGACCATAAATCCCTTTTATTACCTTGAAAGGCCATGACTTAATGCTTTCCTGAACTTCTTGATCATTGAATTTCTTTCCAAGTAATCTTTGTGCATCTGTAATTCCAATAAATGGAATCATGCAATAGTCAATGGTGAATAACAAAATTTTTAGTAACTAAATGTCCTTAAGAAAAAAAGACTAAAGGAAAAGAATACATACCATAGATGGTGTTGGAGGGATTTCTTGTGACCTGTTTCATGGCACCTTCACCAATTAGACATCCTGTGGGCGTAAAAGCAACAAAAGATGGTGTAGTCCTATTGCCTGCGTCGTTTGTTATGATCTCAACTTTGTCTTGATACCAAACACCAACACAAGAATGTTTTGAGCCAAGGTCAATGCCAATAGCCGGTGTAACACTTTTCTCAGTCATTATGCGTTCAAGTCATAAATATCTACATTGTGGGAAACATGATAAATATTCATTTTGATATTCGTATTCATGAAATTCTTCAAAGTATCAACATTTGTCCAACTTCAAGACCTAATGCACCTTTAACAAATAACAAAATGAGCATAAGAGTTTGCAAAAAATGCTGAGTTTTATGTATATAGTAAGAGTCTACAAATATTGTTGGGTTTTATGTATATAGGCTTAAATGAAAATGCTAGATACCCAAAACAATTCACTTATTCTATTGAGGACAACAAAGCCTTTAAAATGTAAAATAAAATAACCAAAAGAAAACAAGACACTTTTTTTTGAACGGCGACATCTAGGATAATGACAGGGCACCAGCTAGAACATTCATGGCAGCCCACCTCATGAGGAATCTCTAACCGGGTAAACCCTTTGACCCGGCTACAAACCCCTTTTTTTTGCTGTGACCCACATTCAAACCGACGACCTTACATTTGGAAGTCACTGGGATACCGCTAGGAACTAACTATAGTTTAAAGACTAATTATTTGTTGTAATGGCTATATGAAAACTGGGTTTTTACAGCTCGTAGAGGTGTCTTCTTAGAGAAAGAATTCAGCGCCGACTGAAAACATTGTGGATCTAGAAGGAATTCAAGAACCACAACTAATTTCGCCTGAGGTTGAAACTGAATATCAACAAATTATTATTAGAATTTTGGTGGAATTTAGTAAATTCTGGTGACCCGACCCGACCCAACGAGGTAAAAATCCAAAAATTTAATTGATCTTGGAGATGGAAACATGTATCTAGTCCTGCTAACTTTGTTTATTTCCTTCAAATGAATTTGAGATTACACAAATAACATAATCATAACTGATTCAGAGATAAACAAGAATATCATAGTTCAATGTGTTTCAAACATGGGAGAAACAATAATCAACCACGAGATGAACGGTAATGATGTACCAGTATCAACAGCAGGATTCAAAGTAAGCAGGACCGTTGGATTGTTGACCACATCTGTTGGAAGATACACGTGAAAGGATTTGTCAGTCTAATCAATCCACACAAGAAGATTATACTCGTCTTTGGTAAATTGAAATGTTACCCTCAAAATCTATATCGTATTGGTAGGAAATTTAACAAACACAAATGTTGGATATAAATAAAAAAAAGAAAAAAAAGAATCCTTACTAAAGCTATGAAAACACCGATCGCAGGTTTCACTCAGTCATTTTTACAACTCATTATTGCAGGAACGATTGATAGAGTCTGATTTAAGAAATATGAAATTGGTCAACTTAGGAACTTAATTTGCATATTGGCTGTCGATCACAAAACTCCACCCTTATCTTTAGAAAATATTATTATTTTAGGGGAATATCATGTATTTTATTTTAGCCTTGATAAAAATTTGCTAGGTGGTTATGTTTACGTTGAATGTTCAATTATTTTGTTATCTTTTTTTATTTTTCTATAAAAACACAAAATTGATAGATTATCAAATACATTTTCAGTTTAAAATTTATTCTCTCGGATTGCCACAACATCAACAAGGAGTGCATAGACAATATTTCAAACATAATTTTAAGGTGATCCGAAACAAACATAATTTTAAGGTGATTTGAAACAAATATACATTTATGGTGATTCAAAACTCATGTTAGTTATAAGTAGCAAGGGCTAAGTAGAGAATTTGAAACCTTGCAAATGCAAGAAAACGGTATTGTTTCATATTTCTTGTCCAAAGAATGAGGACCGTCAATCAGAAGAGATCCTACGGTGAATATGTATGAGACCAGACCGTAGTTGAGAAGGTACTGCACGGTTTACCGGCCAAGTAGACGACTAGGTTACTACTATTAACGAATCAAAGGACCTCAAAGTACTTTCATTTGGTTAGGAGGGACAAGTGTTAGTGAGAAAGACATACCAAGTAAGATGAATTTGGTTCCAGGTCATTAGGACATGGAAACGGAGTATTTCGCATCCGTGGTTTTAGGTTCGATTCTTACCTCAAATCAGACGTTTTTCGTGTAATCTTCTTCACTAACAATGTGGCAACAACTTGGAGCAGATCTTCAAGCTTTTTGGAGTCTTTTTTTTTACTTTCTTCACAGAATCCAATTGTACAACTGTTAGCGAACCACGAAGGCTCTTATAGAGGTGGCAAAGCCCGTAACTGTCCTGGCACTTGTTCCCGTAGGAACCCTTTCCTTCCCTTACCAAAATTAAGCAATGTAATGACTTCTTAAAACATTACCTTCTTAGTTTATTAAAACAATCTTTAAACACCCGTTTTTGCCTCTTTTCAATCTTTTACTTTAAAACCTTCCTTTACTAACACACATTTATAGTAAATACTTTCTTTTCATTCACCAACACATAGTTATGGTAAACAGTTTGTATGCTTTTGCTTATTAATTAACACACGTTTATAATACACACACACATAAGATATGTACACCACCCAAAAACAAGCAAACATGGGTCTAAAAGTTATCTGGTCGTTGGATAACTTACTATGAACGTAAGGCCTAAGTACATAAGAGTTAACACAAGAAACTATCAAATCTAATAGTGTCGCCTAACATTCAATGTCGCTAACACCCAGTGTCGCTAAGGCAGTGTTGCTACAACATGGGTTCTGGACTTAGTGTCGTGCAACACGATGTCGTCCCCCTAGTGTTGCCCAATTTAGTGTAGCCAGTTGGCTTTGGAAGCACCCTTACGCCATGGGATGACACGTGTTCCAATCATTGAAACACCACGGGCATCAAGCCCTTCTTCCTCAATTTCCCCGATAAGTGTCGGTTGATGAACACCAATCTCAAACAGGTCTATTTTATGTCCAAAACGTTTATCTAGCTTCTTTAAACCGCATCTTACACGTAAATACTCGTACTTTGAGATCAAAACCCTAGTTTTACCCAAAACTCTTTTAAACTGAAAATCAGAGGTTTTAGGTCTGATTCTTACCTCAAATCGAACGTTTCTTCACGTAATCTTCTTCACTAACACTTGAGCAACAACTTGGAGCAGATCTTCAAGCCTTTTGGAGCTTTTCTTTCATACTTTCTCTCTCTAAATTGCTCTCTTTCTCTCTCTAAACGAAAATGGTGATTGAGGGTTGCCATGGTGCTGATTAGGTTTATTCTCCCTTTCCTAAGCCCACCAACCGGCCTAAGCCCATGTCCACCATCTCCATTTTTGTTTCTTCCAATCCACCCATGCATATCGGGATTTTCGTATGTTACACATCTAGTGCGTGGCATGGCATATATAATGTAGAAGCATATGGAACATTTTTCATCTTCTTAATCTTGTTGTCCGTTAAATGATTTTTAGAATTGCTCAGGATTGTCTCCTATGCTAGTATCACTGCTTGGAGTCTTGCATTGAGAAGTGTCCGATGACCTTATCTATGTATGCACTTTGGCTTAACATCATAAGTCGGTTTGATCTATTCATGTAAATATTTATTCCTAGAACCATGGTGAAGAATGTGACTACCACTTATCATATTGTTCAAGCTTCTAATCTTGTCGAAGATGACTCTTCCACTTGTCATCTTGTTCAAGCTTCTAATTATGTTGAATACACTACTAGAAAACATGCATATTTTCTACTAGAAAACATGCATATTTTCTACAAATGTTTCTAATAAGTTACCAACAAAAGAAATTTGATACAAGTTAGGGACAACTTTCCAAAAAAAAAAAAAGTAACCATAAGATTTTCTACAAATTTCTGACAAATCTATTAAATAAGTTAACATATTTATTTAATATAATCGTTGGAATATTGTCTCAAATTACCGACGAAAGGCTTTTGTCAAAATTCGTTGGAAAACTAGTTGGGACTTTGTCGGAAAAAAACATTTTCTATGGGGGTTTTTCCAACAAACACTTTTTGTCGGAAACTTGTCGCTAATAGCCAACTCCGACAAATTTTCCATGAAATCTATTGTCTCAAATTTTTCAGTTTTTTTGGTAGTGATTACGTCTGCACCTAAATGGTGATGGAGACATGGCTAAGTGGGTTTTAGTTGTTTTTTTTTAAACAAATTGAATAATAATAAAGTTAAATAAAAAAATGGAAGTAAGAATGTTTATTTAAATAATAAATTATGGCTTTTATAATATTAAAAAAACTAAAAACAATATATGGAATTTATCAGGGACGGCCTTAGAATTCTCGAAACGTTTTAGGCCCAGGATAAACAATAAAAAAACGGGTCTCAATAAATTTTTTTTATATGTAATGGGTTTAATTATGTACATTTTTGTGTCTTTTTTTGGTTTTGCTTTAATAGTTTAAACAGTTATTAGTTTTTGTGAGACAACCTTTTAAAAAGAGAAAAAAAAAGAAGAGAAAAAAAGAAAAATGACACATGAAAAATAAATAATGTTGTTGATAAAACTTGAACCTATAACCTTTACATTTTTTGTAATGATTTTTTCAATTACACTAAGGAAACTTTAATATACATAAAATGGATGTATAAACTAAATATACGATTTAAAACATACAAAAAATTTTAAAAACTTCAGGTCTCTCAAAAAACCGGGCTTGGAGCTCTGATCACCTTGCCCTCCCTTTGATAAAAGTTGATGAAAACAATAAAACTTTTTTGAGAATTTTGGATAGTCAAACTGTTAATAGATCTTTCTGATCAATAAAAAAGTTATGAATAGTCGTTTTCCGGTGAGGTCTGATTTTTTGTTTTTTGTTTTGTAGGAAGCCTTTCAAGGGCCCTAGCACCTTCGTCTCCGAAGCCGACGGTTTTGTGGCCACACTACCATTCAATTATCTAACTATTACAATTACAAATAACATTATAAAACCTATAAAAAGTGCATTGTAAAAGGTTGATATTTCAACGATATATAAATGTAAACTCGTTAATTAAATTAAAAAATTGCAATTATATAATATATTTTTAGTAAACAAATAGATTAAAACATGTATGAATGAATAATATTTATTTTTATGTTTAAAGGAAGCTGAATTCTCTTTGAAATTCCTATATGTAAAGGATTCGTTGAAATTGTGTTTTGCTGTTGAACCGGTATTAATAATTGAGAAAATCTACAAAATTTACATGTTAGATACTATTTTTTTTTAAAATGAAAAATGATTTTTAGTCCTTACAAAGTTAAACATAAAAAGAACCAACAAAAATCGTCACCTTACCTTACCTGGCTAAGACGACTAAATTTTATCCGTCACAAAAAAAACATGGGTCCACAAAACAACTAATCAGAAAATGACACGTAAGCTAACACAACTAAAATTTAAGCGGCTTCTCCTCAACCCGGCTAAAATCTTGCCGGTTGGGAAAAATGCCCCCGTAAATTTCAGTCCGGCTTCTCTGATTTGTTAGTTTTGTGGGCCTCTTTGTTTTTTCTTTTTTTCTGTGCTGGCTAAAATTTAGCCTTTTTAACCGTATTAGTTTATGTGTCATAGTTTCATCGGTCGTCTTTTATCCGTATATATTTGTAAGGGCTAAAAGTCGATATATATTAAAAAAAAAAATAAAAAAAAACTTGGTCAACATGTAGTACTGATTTCCCTTAATAATTTCTCTGACATTTTAATATTAAAGCCAACCGTTTATAGCTGGAAGCTTTCTTTGAACAAGTAAACACGAATTCATAAGTAATAAAGCCAACTGTTTGTAGCTAGCTGTCCAGTGAATTTAACAAATAAATCAATTACATCCACTTGACGTGAAGGCTACCCCTTGCCTCTGAAAGCTCTCTCTCTCTCTCTCTCTAATGGCAGGACTGAAAAAGTCTCAACACCTCAAACTAGAACTCAAAGAGATACGAGCAGCAACAAATAACTTCAAAACGTGTATTGGAAATGGTGGATTTTGTATGGTGTACACAGGGGAACTTATAATGAATGGTAAACATACCACAGTGCCTGTAAAGAGGTTAAGGAAGAAATTTGGACAAGGGTTAAAGGAGTTTATGACAGAGATTGATTTGCTCACCGGTCAAGAACATCCAAATCTAATATCCCTTCTCGGCTATTGTGATGAGGGCAAGGAGAAGGTTCTTGTTTATGAATATGCTTAGATCAGTATATAAGGCGTCGTAAGCCAACATACAATCTTACATGGGTAAAAAGACTCGAAATATGTGTTGATGCGGCTCGTGGATTGGATCATCTTCATAGTCATGCTGGATTGCATCAAGCCATAATTCATCGCGATATAAAAAGCGCGAATATTTTGTTAGATGAGAATTGGGTTGCTAAAGTTTCTGATCTTGGATTGTCCAAGTTAAGTTTTGTAGGTTTAGGTAGAAGTGACCTTGTTTCGGATGGTTGTGGCACACATGGCTATTGTGAACCAGAATACTTTACGACTGGCATCGTGAACAGAAAATCAGACGTATATTCTTTTGGCGTGGTCTTATTTGAAGTTATGTGTGGGAGGCTATGCCGCATTAAAGACAATGATGGCTTCATGTTAACAGCCTTTTCGGCCGAAGAGTACTATGAAAAGAAGAGACTGAACGAGATTATTGATCCACGTATAAGGGAACAAATAAGCCCATCCTCATTGAGTAAATTTTCAACAATCGCGTATGAATGCTTACACGACCATCGAGAACAACGACCTCACATGGATGTTGTCACCAAAGAGCTTGAAGAAATATTGAAAATCCAAGTAAGTTCTACAGATCAAATAACTCTGGCCACATTAATTAATTACCCTCCTTTTATTTTTATTTTTATTTTTTCTGTTTTGAAATTACAAATATGAGTTTTGATAGGTGGAATTTGAATCTTGGAAGGAAGAGGAGGAATATTGGAAGATAAAACTACCATATGATAGTGAGGAGATAATAGAAAGGTTAAACCCTCCTCTTAAACAGTATTCCACAAGAAAGGATCTCTTCATGCTTCTTCACAAAGGATTTTTCTTCGATAACGGCGAGAGGGTATGATTTCTTTTATAATTAATCACTTCTTTAGAAAGCTGGAAATTGAGATGATGAGCCCTTAATTAATTATTCAAGTCTATCATATACTTTGATAATAACATTTACATTGGATTCCCTATATCAACCTTATAGGTTTTATGTTGGAAGTTAATCTTGATTATTTACATGTTGAGGGGCTTAATTAGTGAACCGAGAAGTTGAAGTTTGTTTTGGTCTACATGTGAAAGATGGTGATTGAGACAAACACAAAATAGGAAAAGAGTCGAATCCTTAGATGGGATAAATACAGAGAGTTGTTAGGATTAAGTACAAGTGTTTTCTGTAGTATTTGAGTTTGATTTGGTTACTAAATCCTATTAGTCTTCTCTGTAGACTTGTTTAGCATGGTTTGCTTTTAATATAAATAGGGGTTAGGATCTTTTTATTTGGTGTGGTTTTTCGTTATTAATAATACCATAAGAGTCGTGAGAATTTTCACAAAATGTTGGGTTGTTTTTCGTGTGTGATATAAAATTTGGGGCCGACAATTGGTATGAGAGCTTAGATGAAGCTGATACTTGGGAGAGGCTGAAGATTAAGATATGAAGAGAGGAAAATCAAGAATCTAAGATCAAACGAAGAACATGGACAAAAGAAACCACTAATCGATATGTGGGAGATTGATCACGAATAAGACGAACATGTGTTGACCGGTGAAGGAGTTTGAAGAAACTGTGTGATTCTAGATCGAGGTGTGATACATGTGTGGAAGACGAATCGTGGGATACAATCAAGCAAGGAAGGAGATTGAACAAGTCTCTGCGGATTACCTATGAGGGGTGCGACTCGTAGTGTTCAAAGATGCTGTAAAAAGGTGCGACCGGGTAGTAGCGGAGCTTGAAGAAAAACGCAGGGGGGGCGAGATTTTTTTCCCTATATGGGGGCCTGAACTATAAAAGTTTCGGCCGAATACGTATATATTAACACTACTTAACGAAAAATTGGTCGAATACGTATATATCAACACTTCTGATGATATGGATAACTGTGGAAGATTCAAGCATGTGAAGGGTGAGAAGATCTATGCGATGCAGGTTTAAGTTATGGGGCTTGAATTGGGACGTTGGTTATGTGAGACAATTAAGATCGAGAGAAGAAGATTAAATTGTGAAGTTTTAATCATGAAGAAGTCGGCCTTGAGAGATTCGGATTGTGAGTTGATTTGTGTGATCGAGGAGAGTAAGAAAAGAAGATAAGCAAGATGTGATAACTTGAGTTGTTGGACAAGAAAAGAGAAGAGACAAAGCGTTGAGAACAAAGAAATTTTTTGAGTTATCGGAGTTATCATTTCTCTCTAGTACCAATTTGATATTAAGAAAAGATGTCAAGCAATCTAATGAAAAAGTAAGATAATCATGATTGGGATTACCATGATGGGGTTGAATGAGATATCGAGAATTTGGCTCCATGATACCAAGAGGAAGCAAGAAGAAAGGTTTGCAAGAGGGCATGAACTTGTTGGTGAGTGCAAGAAGTTGAGGATCGTAAACACGTCGGTAGATCAAGGACGAGTAATACATGGAATTCAAAATCTTGGAGGAACAAATCAAGATCAAGGGAAAAATTGTTGAAAGTTAATCTTGATTGTTTACATGTTGAGGGGCTGAAATAGAGAACCGAGAAGTTGAAGGTTGTTTTGGTCCACATGTGAAGGATGGTGTTTGAGATAACGACAAAAAAGGAAAAGAGTTCGGCTCCGTGTGTGATATACGATTGAGTCCCAACATTTTCATTTAAAGACATTAGTGATTTTTAGTAAAATTATAAAAATGAGATATGAAATTATAAAGATATGAAATTCAGTGTGATTGCTCTAAGTAATAAACATAACTAAGAATACTTTTTTTTTAACGACAACACACCTATATATTCTAAGATAATTGGGTTTCTCCAGGACAACACCCAGAACATCCAAGGCAGCCCACCACAGGAGTAACCCCCAACTGGGTAAACCCCCTGACCTGGTCACAGACCCCTTTTTTGCTGTGGCCAGGATTCGAACCCAAGACCTCCATTATGAGAAGTCTTGGGGCTAACATTGCACCAGATGGCCAACGGTAACTAAGAATGCTTAACTAGAGGATTATGAAGATTTATGAAAAGCCTCTTCTGTAGTGAATATAGTAACTTTTTAATCTTTCTCCAAATTTCTCCTTAAGAGCAGTTTTAAGCAAAGCTCGGTAGGTTAAGTTTACTCTATTATGGTTATTTTTTAATTATATTATTAATATTTTTATTATTATTTTACACAATATTAACTTCAAAATGACATTCCAAATATAATTCTTTCGAATTTTGTGAAATTAAAAGAATTTGTTTTTATATATGCACAGTTCTTTTCAATAGATGGTGATGGAAAAAAGTGTGAACTAATATCAGCAAAAGGATTTGTAAAACAGAAGAAATCAGAGTCTTTTCATAAGACACTACTTTCTCCTCATCACCTCTTGGGAGATAAATCAGTAAGGTAATTACGCAACTTCTAAAATTTATGAAATTTATTTAAAGAGACTTAAGTTATAGAATTTTTGAAGAAATGTGTTATTTTTATGAGTTTTAACGGTTTCAAGGTGTACTTTAAATATTTCATGGAAACTAGGTGTTCCGCAACGGATATTAGATAAAGTCTGCAACATCTTGTACAAAAGTTTCAAGGGTTGTCCACTTTTTGTTCACATCCGCCGAGCGGATCACCTAGTTTTCATCCTAGAAACCATTAGAACTCATACAAATAACTTATCTCCAAAAAATTATTAATATGATTCATGGTAGGTTAAGTATACACTTAATTCTTGAAGATGGATCAAAATACAACCACCTAAAGTACTTGTAATACAACTTAATTTCCATTATATTTAACTTGAGACAAGGAACTCAAGATCAGCTTTGGATCATGTTAATTTATACCTAAATTTTAATGGTTGCAGATCGCCGATGATGAGATGGTATCCTCATACCTCCGAACTTAATCTTTATTTCCAAATAAGCACGAGTTTGTTATCAACCGATACCATGTATGCAACTAACTTAGTGTTTTCTTTCAAAGAATGGGATAACCATAGTTCTTTGCATCTTGAATCATCAAGGTGGGTATGGATAAAGTGGAAGTGTGAAGAATTGTGTGTATCCTCTGCACACTTTGCAACAAGAAGAGATGATGGAAATTTCAATACTACATTATGGCATTTTTTCAGTAGTGACAGTAGTAGTTACTTTGACATTATCCTAACTAGACTTCTAGGTGGGGAAGAGGAAAAATTACCTTATATCATTATTCATGGACTCGAATTTCAGCCTCTAGAGATGGTAACTTCCACATTTTCGATTAAAAAATCATTCGTGTGTTTCTAGTCATTGAACTCGCGTAATTTCTATTTGTGTAATTACGACGATGTATTTGCATTTTCACAAACAGAAAAAATCACACAATGGGACGGAAGAAATCGAAGGTGAATCGATACATGTCCAAGATTTTGATTGGGAGAACAAATTGCCAAGTGATTATGAAGGTATAATTTCCAGATCACACATACATTTGTAGTACACTACTCAAAAAGAGCTATACTTCCTTCTTTGTGATGGAATACTTATCGATAATGGTAGAAAGGTAATTGAATTTTCACAAGGCAAAATCCAAAATTTATATCATATGACATATTTTTTTAGGCAAATTGGTTTTGAATAATATAAACTATGACTCATTGGTTGATAATAATCCAAACTAACCGTTTGGCTGGTGATAATAATCTCAACTTTCACTTTTGTTGTCAATGATAGTCCCACTAATCATAAACTTACCCTTTATTTACATTTATTTTCGCTCAAATTGACGATTTAAAATGACATGGAGAAAAGTATAAGCTAAATCGAGTGGGAATCGAGTATAAATATATGATAATTATTCTACTGGGGCTGCCATTGACAACAAAAGTGAAAGTTGAGATTATCACCAGCCAAACTGTTAGTTCGGATTATTATTAACAAATAGGTCATAGTTTGAATTATTAAAAACAAATTTGCCTTTTTTACGTGTACTTTTCCATTTTCAAACTATTTGTTGAACAGTTGTTTTCTTTATGCGAATCTACCGGTGAGAAATGCCATATGTTACCTGTCATAGATATTTTCCGCAATGATTCCAATTATGAACTTATGGATCGAATATTGTTATATGAATCCAGGTAATCTCTCTTAAAACATCTAATTCAAGATTAACTTTGGACATTATAGTTTTCCTACAAAATTGAAGTAATATAAATTCAAAATTAACAGGTTCAAAGAGGGGATACAACTTCACACTGCTCCTCAGTATTATTTCACATGTGAACTTGAAGCAGACATGTTTTCATATGGGAAACTCTATGCAATCTATCTTGTCTTCAAATTGGTAGATGGTGAAACTAAGACTGATATTGCGTGCCTGTTGGAAGCATATTGTGAAATGAATGATAAAAGGACAAGTACTATCTTTGCACATGTGAACTCGCGTGAACCAATACCAATAATCCGGCCTAAGAAGAAGAATACTAAATTACGTAAGTTGTGGAACATGCCGAAAGCAAAAGGCTCTGGAGTGCCTAAGTGGTGCTTTACTGGTACACATAATTGGATGGAACAGAGGCATGATGGTTGGATGGAGGTTCGTTTGTTTAAACCGTTCGATGCATTAGAACAATATAATTCAATGTATATAAAGTTGCGTTGTTTGATAGGCACTTTGCGTGGCACTATTCTCCAATCCAAGGTGTTGAGTTTAGGCCAATGGAGAAAGATATGTAGTATTTTTTAAGAGGAACAAGTTACTATTTGCACTTTTCGTTCCTTTCAAGTTTTTCATCATCTTTTACTAATTTATTACGAAAGTACGTCCAGAAATGTATAGAGAGAGTGATCGTCCATACCGCACAATGTCAAAAATACGGATACAAAAAGAAATACTTAAGAATCTCAAATACAAACTTAGATCCAGTATAAAATGAACAAGAACACGGTACACTCTAAAACTCAAATTATCAACACAATGATTTGATACTAAACACCAAAGACCCATTACAGAGCTATTGATTCAATAAATAGATGAACCAAACCCTAATTTACCGGTAAAGATGAACAAACACACAAAGAACTCCCAGGACGTGTGAAGAATGAATAAAACCAGTGTTAATCCTAAACGAGCAAATAAGCTTGTTTATATAAGAAAACACTCAACGACCAAGCCGACTCCTCTCAAGATATGCGTAGATACCGCGCCCATTTCTTAAGCCCATTAGCAGCAGCACTCTCCTGCCTCATTAAACCCATCCTCAAGCCCAATTCAGCCCATACCACAACTCAAGAATTATGCAACAAAATGAAGCCAAATATTAGACTAAATATGGATATTGAATTTTAATAGAAGACATTTTAACAACCCCCCTACCAAAAGAGTCAAAACATATAAGTCAACTTACACAAGTGATTATGTTGATGTATTAATAAGCCTTTTGTAAATATATCTGCGAGTTGGTCTTATGAGCTAACTCGGACAGTCTTAACAATTCCTTATAGACTACCTAAAATTCATGCACTTACCCGAGTCAGAATTTACATGATAAACCTTGAGCTTTCAAAATTGTAGTGCATGTTAATAATGAAGAATTATAAGAAAAATGTTAGATAGTTAGTAAAGATATATTAAGGTGTTACTAATGAAGAAAAAATAAGCAGTAAAAAGAATCTTGAGCTTACAAAATTTTAACATATATGACGTCACACCCCAACCGACGTTGGATTATACGTCGAGGCGGACGCGGTTGTTCAAAAGCACAAGGTTGACTAATAAGGTTGAAGTATTTCATTAATAAAATTAAAAGGTTCAAACATAGGAAAACAGTAACATATTGTTCAACATCATAACTTAAAACATAAATTTAACTTGATAGATATTCTAGGTCCAAGCATCTACGTATTCACAAGATAAGCCTCAAACTTGAGCACCTGAACATTGTTAAGTAATTGTCAACTAAAAATAGTTGGTGAGATACGAAAGTTTTGACACTGTTTAACAAAGTCTTTAAAAGTTTTACAATTCACTATGTTATTGCATCTAAGTATAAATGTGAGAGGAAGCAAGTTAAACATTTTGCATTTCAAACCTCCAACCAAGTTTAGGCATAACCCGAGGGTTACCCTTAAAATTCTAAGTTTAAATCCAGCAACAATCACCATGGGCTCCCCCCGAAGGGTCAATCAATCTAGGTGGATTGGTCAAATACAATAGATCTATCATTGTCACTGTAGGCTCGGCCAAAGTTAATGAACATGCTAGTCTTAAGTTTAATTTAAGCATGCAAGTCTCAAAAGCATATAACACATGGAAAGCATATAAGCATAGTTGAGTTTGAATTGTATAAGTCTAAGAGTTTGAAACATGTTTCACCCCAAGTTTATAAATCAAAACAAAACAAAAAGGGGCTAAATATACTCACATGAAAAGATGCAAGAGTGTCCGACAAAGATTAAGTGTAGTGAAGCTTCGAGGAAGGATATCCTCACAATAAGCCTAATGACAAGTCTAAAGTTTAAGGTTTGTTTCTAAAGTATCTGACAAGGATCAAGATTTAAGATTGACTAGAGTTCTATATGGGAGGCGAGGATGATTGTTTTACAACAAGTTTTAAATAAGTAGTATAAAATAGTTATCTAGTAAAGAATAAATAAACAATCATTTAAAGGGTTAAATAATTGTTTAGAATGACTTGCAGTTACTTAAAAGGATAAATAATTATTTAGAATACATAATAATTATCCAAATAATTAATAAATAATTATTAAGTAGTAATTAATTATTCAAGAATAACTAATAATTATCTAAAGAAACGTAAATACTTTTAAGTAATAATAATTATCTAAGAGGAGTAAATAATTATTAAGGATAACCAACAATTATTTAAAAGAGTTTGGAAATAAATACTTTGTCTAATTTATAATGATTTATATAAGTCACTCAAAATTATTTAAGTGTCTAACCATTAAGTATTCATTTGAAATGTCTTGTAATTATTGTAAATAATATTTAGAAAGTGTTTAAAAGTTTAAATAAATATATTTCAGTATAGGTTTATAAAAATGGTTTTTAATTACAAGTGTGTAAGTATTTTAAATAAAGTTTATGTTTTAAGAAGTTTATGAATGTTTTAAAGTTCCTGTTTTTATTTTGTAAAGTTTATAAGTTTATTAATATTTTAAATTTTAAAATAAATAAAGCATGTTTATTTTCTGTTTAAATCAAATAAATAATTAAGCTTTAAATTTTAAATCAATAAAAGTTTTATACATTTTACAAGTTTATAAGTTTCTGATTTCTAAACTAAAGATATAAGTTTTTATAGATTTTCTGTTTTTATTAATACAAGTTTTCTGTTTAATTAAAGTTTATATCAATTATTAAAGTTTAAAAAAAACAAAATAAGCCCATTTATTTCAGAAAAATAATAATAATTTAAATTTCTGATTTACAAAAGTCGAAGGTATTTTTTTGTAGTCTTTTTAAATATTTAAAATTAATATTCAAGATTAAATACTTATAGGTTTTAACTAAGTTTTAATTAGTTAAAATAATTTCTGAAAATAAAAGTATAAATAAAATTTAATTTTAAGTTTATAAAAGTATATCAGATTTTTTAAAAATAAATAGGAATATAAAATATGATTAAAAAACCTCAAAAAATGAAAACATAAAAACTTGGGTTCGCCGGATTCGAACCCGGGCCACCCAAGTCAACACACACACGACTTAACCATCCGGCTACGGGCCTCGCTGAGTTTTAAACTTGAAAATATTTGTTTTAAACACAATCCCGAATCAGCCCCCAAATCCGTATGAACCCTAGAACTTCAATCTCTAAATACGAATTGAAATCCCCTCTGTCATTGCAAATTGACAGAGGGCTTTTGATTCTTGGATGAAAACGAAGATGTTAGCCATTCGAATTACCTGAAATGGTGTTGAAACGAGGGGGAAACGAGTTTGAACTCAGGGTTGGCTGTCCATGAGACTAAATCGGCAATTGCAGGTACTGGTTCGAAGAATTGAGAGTGTAGGAAGTTTGAGTGAGGTTTCGTTGAGGCATAGCAGGTGGTTTTTATAACCAATTTCAGTGATTAATGCATGTACAGTTGGGAAGAATACAGTTGAGTAAAACGAATTAAAATCCGACACTACGCGTGTTTACAGTTGGAATTGAGCGTTTAATGCACCTTGGAGAAAGGTCGCATGCGCGAAGGGAGGATTGAGGTTCGATGAATCTGGCCGGAATCACGATTTCGAGTAATAGGGACGAAAACCGGGCTGGGCAAGGCTCGAGCCCACGACTGGGTTTGGGTTCCATGTGCTTGGGCGATTTACACAACCAGTCCCTGAAGTTTGAAAGTTTTATCATTTCATGTTAAAACATGAGTTTTAGTTTAAAACAAGTTTTGGATATTGACAGTTTAGACCCTGGACTTTATAAAATAAATAATATGTTTTATTTTATAAATTTCATATCTTTTTAATTTTGTAAAGATTTATGTGTTTATTAATTTTAAGGATTTAAAGTTTATTATTTATATTATTTAAAAAATAACAAATATAAACTTATAAAGTTTCTTTAGGGGTTTTAAATCTATTTTTTATGGGATACATATATTCACATACTTTTAGGTATATATGTATATAAGTCTATTTACTAATACGTGTAAAGATTTGGAAATGATACGTTCATTAGAATTTGAAATAAATGGGTTACAATGGATTTAAATAAACTGATAACCGGAATTGATACATCGGAAAACACTGGATATTACAGTCTCCCCTACTTTAGGAAATTTCGTCCCGAAATTTAAGAGGAGGTCCAGAGAAAAGATGCGGGTACTTAACTTTCATTTGGTCTTCACGTTCCCAAGTAAATTCTAGACCACATTTAGACTCCCAACGAACTTTGATGATAGGAATACGACTACGTTTGAGTTGCTTGATTTTACGATCCATGATTTCCACGTGTTTTTCTACAAAGTGCATAGTTTCGTCAATGCGCACTTCATCGAGAGGTATGTGAAGGTTCTCGTCAGCAAGACACTTCTTGAGATTAGAGATTTGGAAAGTTGGATGAATGTTGCTCAAATTTTTGGGTAATTCAAGCTTGTAGGCCACCTTTCCGATCCTCTCGAGGATCTTAAAAGGACCCACAAAGCGAGGTGCTAGTTTCCCTATCTTTCCAAATTGAACCACTCCCTTCCAAGGTGATACCTTGATAAGTACGAGATCACCGACTTGAAACTCTAAAGGTTTTCGTCGCTTGTCAGCATAGCTCTTTTGTTGACTTCTACCTACTAGCAGGTTATCACGAATACAGAGGACTTTATTCGATGTTTCTTGAATGAGTTCAGGTCCGGTGATTTGTGCTTCACCGATCTCGTTCCAACAAACAGGAGAACGACACTTACGACCATAAAGAGCTTCGAAAGGTGCCATGTTGATAATGGTGTGATAACTATTGTTGTATGAGAACTCAATCAAAGGTAAGTGTGATTCCCAGTTACCACCGAAGTCAATAACGCATGCCCTAAGCATGTTCTCTAAAGTTTGAATGGTTCTCTCGGATTGACCATCGGTTTGAGGGTGGTAAGCTGTGCTGAGATTCAACTGGCTACCAAGAGCAGGTTGTAAAGATTCCCAGAAACGGGAAGTGAAACGGCCATCACGATCAAAGATAATGTTAAGAGGCACACCGTGACGACTAACTATTTCGTTAATGTAAATCCCAGCCAATTTCTCGACTCCATAGTCCTCACGAATGGGTAAGAAGTCTGCCGATTTAGTTAGATGGTCAACGATTACCCAGATGTTATCATTACCATGAGTAGTACGAGGTAGTTTTGTAATGAAATCCATTGCTATACACTCCCATTTCCATATGGGAATCTTGGGTTTTACAAGAAGGCCAGATGGACGCTGGTGCTCGGCTTTGACTTTTGAGCAAGTGAGGCACTTTGCCACGTAGAGAGCAATGTTCTTCTTCATGCCGGGCCACCAGTATTGATAACGAAGATTCTTGTGCATTTTGTCTGCACCAGGATGAACCGAATAGCGAGTTTTATGAGCTTCGTTTAAAAGGAATGTACTAAGATCATCACGATCAGGAATCCAAATACAAGGTAGTAGAGTAAGCCATTGGGCTTAGTCTCTAATTGGAGTTCAGCCCCACATGTCATTTCGTCGTACATGTTCCCTTCGGTAACTAAAAGGTGTTGGGCGTCCAGAATACGGATTTGAATGTCGTTTTGAACTCTCACACAATGTAACATGGTGTGTTCCTTCCGACTTAAGGCATCAACCACAACATTCGCTTTTCCAGGATGATAACGAATGTCACAGTCGTAGTCGTTAAATAATTCAACCCAACGATGTTGCCTCATGTTGAGTTCTTTCTGATTGAAGATGTGCTGAAGGCTTTTGTGGTCAGTGAAAACCACGCATTTTGTACCGTAAAGGTAGTGTCGCCAGATTTTGAGAGCAAAGACAACTACACACAATTCGAGATCGTGCGTTGTGTAGTTCTTTTCATGGATTTTAAGTTTTCTTGACGCATAGGCAATAACCTTGCCTCGTTGCATAAGGACACAACCGAGACCTTGGTTAGATGCATCACAATAAACCACGAAGTCATCATTACCCTCAGGAAGAGTCAAAATTGTAGCGTCGCAAAGCTTCTGTTTAAGAGTTTGAAAGGCTTCTTCTTGTTTTGGTCACCACTCGTAAGGTTTGCCTTTATGAGTTAAGGTTGTGAGAGGCACCGCCACTTTGGAGAAGTTGGAAATGAAACAACGGTAATAACCGGCTAGACCAAGAAATGAACTAACTTCTGTAGGAGTCTTTGGTGCTTTCCAGTTTTTCACCGCTTCGATCTTTGCGGGATCCACGTGAATCCCTTTCTCGTTGACTATGTGTCCTAAGAATTGGACCTTTTTTTAGCCAGAATTCACATTTGGAAAAATTGGCAAACAGTTTCTCCTTCTTCAAAAGGTCTAACACCAAACGTAGGTGTTCATCGTGCTCCTCTTTAGTTTTCGAATAGATTAGGATATCGTCAATAAAGACGATTACGAATTTGTCCAAGTATGGTCTACACACACGATTCATTAAGTCCATGAATACCGCAGGTGCATTAGTTAGGCCAAAAGGCATAACCATAAACTCGTAGTGACCATATCTCATACGAAAAGCCGTTTTTGGGATATCCTCCTCGAGGACACGAAGTTGATGATAGCCAGAACGAAGATCAATCTTGGAAAAGCACGAAGAGCCTTGAAGTTGATCAAAAAGGTAGTCGATTCTTGGTAAAGGATAACGATTCTTGACGGTAAGCTTATTGAGTTCACGACAATCAATACACATGCGGAAGGATCCGTCCTTCTTCTTTACGAATAAAACGGGTGCTCCCCATGGTGAGACCCTGGGACGAATGAAACCCTTTTCGGAAAGCGCTTGTAATTGGCTTGCTAATTCCTGCATCTCCGAAGGTGCAAGACGGTAAGGTGATTTTGCTACGTGGTTTGCTCCCGGAATGAGATCGATTCTGAATTCAACTTCACAAATGAAAACTTCGGGAAAGTCACGAATGACAGGGATGTCTTGAATACTCTTTCCCTTTTCCTTATTTTCCACGATGTTAGCTAGGAATGCTACGTAATTCTTTCGTAGATACTTACGAGCCGTGGTACAAGACATGAATTTGAGACCGCTAGATGATTTTTCACCATAGATTTGTAAGATACTCCCAAACGATAGGGGAATACAGATGCATTTTTCGAAGCACACGATTTCAGCATGATGTTTGGCTAACCAGTCCAGGCCCACGATTATGTCAAAACTCCCTAGACGCGTCGGAATAAGGTTTATCAGGAAGTCATGATTGTTAAGGTTAAGGACGCAATCATGAATGACGGAGTCAATAGTTATGGGGTTTCCATCAGCTACTTCTACCGTGATTGATTGTTCTAATTTAGAGCGGTTTTTAGCAAGTAGTAATTCAAATTCCAAAGAAACGAAACTCTTATCGGCACCGGTATCAAATAAAACTGAAGCATATTGTTTATTTACTAAAAACGTATCGTTGACCACCTCTGTGTTAACCTAAGCTTCGTTAGCTTTGATGTTGAAGGCTCTTCCTCGTGTTCCTGGATTCACATTGGTGAGCTTTGGACACTGGTTACAAAAGTGGGTTGGATCACCACATCCAAAACAAGCTCGACCATTTGTTAAAGCTGGTGGTGCAGAAGCATTGGGACGATTTCCCTGAACAATTGGAGACCTGTTGATAAAGCATGTGGTGGACATGTGTCCATAGCAGCCACAAAGGTTGCACAAACGACATGGCATAGTGGTTGGATGATGAAACTTCCAGGTGTTACATTGAGGATGTGCTCCCACATATGGCTTCTTAATAGGAGAAACTTGAGTTAAAGGGGCAGCCGGTGTGACCACTTCAAATTTCTTGACCTTACGTTTCTTGTTGAACGAGGATTCAGCCTTGACCACTTTGGTAGGCTCAGGAGTAGACGTGTCAACGGGCTTTTTGGAACTCTTTCTGGACAGGGTTCCTGCTTTCACGTGATTATCCGTCAAGGTAGCAGAAAGACGTATAGCGTCTTCCAGAGTGGTAGGGTTCCGACCCCACACAGTGTCCTGAGTTTTCATAGGCAATCCACTGATGTACTTTTCAATCCCTCGGGATAGAGGGGTAACCATATGGGGTACCAGTAAGCTTAGTTCATGGAAACAAATAGTTTAAAGGAGGTTCTCTCCACTATCCTGAGCAAGATCCCAAAATTCGGCCTCGAGCTTTTTCATCTAGTTCCTTGGGCAAAACTCCTCGACCATTAATTCCTTGAATTCTTCCCAAGTCAGTGACATCGCAACGTCTGCACCCCGATTACATTTCTCTCCATTCCACCACGTTAGTGCCCTCTTTTGTAGGACACTTGATGCATGACGGACTCTGAGGTTATAGGGGCAATCGTTGTTCAAGAACGTGCTTTCCATGCTCTCGAACCATTGGAGGAGGCCAGTGGCTCCCTCGGTCCCAAAGTACTTGGCGGGGTTACATGAGTTGAAGTGCTTGAAGGTGCACGGAGGGTTTGAACCAGACTGGAGGGATCCAGAGTTAGCACTGTTGTTAGCTGCAACTTGGTTTAGTTCGGTGACCAAAGTAGGTAGGACCTTAGCCATTTGTTGGGCAATAAGGTTTGCAATGACTCTGCTTCGGCTACGACGAGGAGGCATACTATAAAATGAAAAGTGTGGGAGTAAGAATCACAGAGTAAGGATTATAGATGAGGATATAAATTAGGAAGGATAAGACTTTTAGGTGGTACCCACTTAGTTCTTGTCACTAAATAGGTATTTTGACATATCAGAAGTAATTTAAATTCACCAATGTTAGAGAAGTCATGCATTCCTATAAGTGGACACTCATCCCAAGAATTCCCAGGAAAGCATACGAGTCCAACGGTTGATCTAGATTTGTACGAAATGCTTTTCTTGACAGAATTTCCTAGAATACAGGTATCAACCCTTCCGGTCCGCACAAGTTCTTACACATTGTTTAGAATTTAAATACTTTTGACGAGAGTTAGTTCATGGATTAGACTTGAAGCTTAAGAATATAACTTCGATGTAGTGGATTCTTGTAGTACGTATGTAGGTGGAAGTATAAGTATAAGCATGCACGTTTAATGTATAAGATTGAAGGATAGTATAGAGGTGCGATTCCTAGTAAGTACATGAGGTGACTCATGTTTGGGGAATCTTAGGTTATAGTCTAGGTTACGTGTCTAATAACCTAATTCCCTATTACCAAGGCTCTGATACCAATCTGTCACACCCCAACCGAAGGCGGATTATACGTCGGGGCGGACGCGGTTGTTTAAAAGCACAAGGTTGACTAATAAGGTTGAAATATTTCATTAATAAAATTAAAAGGTTCAAACATAGGGAAAACAGTAACATATTGTTCAACATCATAACTGAAAACATAAATTTAACTTGATAGATATTCTAGGTCCAAGCATCCTACGTATTCACAAGATAAGCCTCAAACTTGAGCACCTGAATCATGTTAAGGAAACTGTCAACTAAAAATAGTTGGTGAGATACGAAAGTTTTGACACTGTTTAACAAAGTCTTTAAATGTTTTACAATTCACTATGTTATTGCATCTAAGTATAAATGTGAGAGGAAGCAAGTTAAACATTTTGCATTTCAAACCTCTAACCAAGTTTAGGCATAACCCGAGGGCTACCCTTAAAAGTCTAAGTTTAAATCTAGCAACAATCACCATGGGCTCCCCCCGAAGGGTCAATCAATCTAGGTGGATTGGTCAAATACAATAGATCTATCATTGTCACTGTAGGCTCGGCCAAAGTTAATGAACATGCTAGTCTTAAGTTTAATTTAAGCATGCAAGTCTCAAAAGCATATAACACATATAAAGCATATAAGCATAGTTGAGATTGAATTGTATAAGTCTAAGAGTTTGATACATGTCCCACCCCAAGTTTATGAATCAAAACAAAACAAAAATGGGCTAAGTATACTCACATGAAAAGATGCAAGAGTGTCCGACAAAGATTAAGTGTAGTGAAGCTTCGAGGAAGCATATCCTCACAATAAGCCTAATGGCAAGCCTAAAGTTTAAGGTTTGTTTCTAAAGTATCTGACAAGGATATATAAGTCTATTTACCAATACTAGTAAAGATTTGGAAATGATACGTTCATTAGAATCTGAAATAAATGGGTTACAATGGATTTAAACAAATTGATAACCGGAATTGATACATCGAAAAACACTGGATATTACATATGAGGTAACCAGTTACTTATTTATTAGGTATAGATTGGATTACTATTATTAATAAGTTATTGGATACTTGGTTACTTTGTATTATTTTTTATTCTTTATAATAAGTTACTAGATACCTTGATATTGGATACTTGAGTTATAGTTGTTACTTTATAAACATTTTTGTTATTATTTAAGACCGGTTAAAGGAGGGTTTAAGAATGACAGTTGGAAAAGGACTCATAATTCTACTTTGCCTTGGGCCCTCAAAAGGGTAGAGCCACCTTTCTACCATTAATTGAGCCATTCGATATTTTCTCGACTACTCTTCTCTCTTTAATCACTACACTTTTTCATTCCTACAAAAATACTTATTCTTAAACTGGAGGGTTATACAAGAACTTCCTATCTGCGACTAAACTAACTGTTTGTTTTAGATCGCATTTGCTTTCGTACTTCATCACTGTTATCAAGAACATTAGCCCGAACCCGAAGGTTTTGCTAGCAAGAAGCATACGTATCACCGCGTATGGATTATTTAAAATTGTACGTGGGTCAAGTACCATCAAACCACATCTGATACGTAAGTAGCACTTGTTGAATTTCATGCTTATTAATCAAGATGAGAAGATAGTTTATTTAACATACAATACCATACAACATGCACATATTCTTAGGAGCAAACAAACAACGTGCACTCTATCCAAAAGAATTATATGAAGTGGGAATCAGAGGCGATTGGCAAAAAGGCTAAACCCCATGGAAATATGTTATCTTGTGAAGGAAACGAATCACCACCTTTTGGAAGGAGAATGCTTTGAGTGTTGAGTGAAGGATGTTTGAATATTTGAGTGGATGCAAGATCATTGTCATTAATCCTAGCCCTCTTTGGGAACCGTTGATATTGTCTATATCGCATCTCATTTGTGTCCACTTCAGAATCAGATTCGATGTCCTTCACGATTGATTCGGACACATCACAGAGAGACGGTAGAGATGTTGGAGACATCTTGTTGATTTTGGTAATGTGGGTCCTGAATCTGTGATCCTCGGTGAGTTTATCAAGAAATCTTGATTGTGCTTCAATTTTCAGCTTCAAGTTCTTCTGTACCTGTTACATAACCCCCAACGGGAAATGCTCAATTTTCAGCTTCAATTTGTTCTATTACGGAAGATTAAACTTTTTGTTACCTTCTAATAGATGTAGAAAAATGTACTATTAATACTAACCAACTATTTTTTACTAACATTTAAATATGTTTCAAGTAAGTTATCTTATTAAGTATATGATTACACTTCAATTTGCATAAATAAGTAATGATTTAATTTGTTAGAAATCGATTTTAGGTAATAAACATATTGCAACTTATTTAATGAAATTAGTACGTGGAATTGTGTTGGTGATTTTAGTGTTATCAATATCATTTAAGTGTAATTGTATTTGCCTGTTGATCAAACGAATCATAATATACATCAAACCAGTCAGAGGGTGTGAACTGCACACTTGTTTGAGTTTATTTGATTCTAAGTATTTAGGAACCTCGTTGGTTCAATGGATTCCAAGGGGGCACCACCCCTGGAAGCAGGGTCCAAGGGGTGGCAGCCCCTGCCTGGGGTCAAGCTAACATGGAAATCGAATGGTACCCGCAACTCGACCCGAAATAACTGCCAAACCATAGTTTCCGAAAACTAAAAACGCGTTTCTTGTTCATTCTTGGGTACGGAAACAAACATCACACATAAACAAAAAAATGTTCTTAATTTCTCTCTGAGTCTTATCCGGTTGAAAATTTTGAGAGTACCATCGAATTGTTTAATCTAAAAGCGCATTATGATTCTCATATAAGTCCAGAAAAACGATCTCGAATACTACAAATTGTCGGTGAAAACACTGAAAGCGACCAAAATTTTAAGACCCACATAAATGGCCGTAAACATAGCGACCGGGTTAGCGACTGAGTTGAAAACGAAATTGTGCAAACCTTGCTAATGAAGATAGTTGGCCATAAGAATGGTCAGTAACAATTTTGGTAAAAGCCGATTACAAATGTCGTTTTACATTTTTATATATAGTTAATTAATAATACGTAACACCTTATAGGGTTTTCATCGTTTTACAATCTAGTCTTAACAATAATTCAAAAAAACAAACTTTTTTATATTGATCTTTGTTTAATTCATAATTCAACTTTCTTTTAGATCTCTCTTGTTCCAATAAAAAAAGCTAAATAAAGAAAAAATATGAAATCGCGTACCTCAAGTTGATCATTTAATCGCTTTTGAACTTCCATTTGCATTTGTAACGCTTCATTTAGCTGAGCGCCACTGCAAAAATATTAACAAAAAAATATAGCTTGAAAACTAGACAAACATTATATGGCTCATGAATTACCAACCACATAAGTTGTCATGAAAGTACTCACGATGTTACACTGAAGTTTGGAAACATTTCGGATATGCTTCTTTTATCAAACTTGTCTCCTGTTTGTTAGATGTAACATCAGTTAACAAGTACAATTTCATGCAAAGGCAAAACTATTAGATTGAATATACATCGGATAGGGTTTATCGTGATTTATTAATACACTAATTAGCAGATATGATTTGAATACGTTTCTTTCATTATAAATATTTTAATTGATCAATGATACACAATATTTTATAAATATATTTATTCTGTAACCTAGTTCTCATTTTCTGATTTTTGCAATCAAATTATACAATTACAAAATTTGTTACTTTATACTTATTTTGTTTTAAACTGAAGAGCAAATTACAAATTATATACTTTAGTTATTACCTAAATTTCAGTATTACCTAAATTTCAGTTACGTCTATTATGTTTAAAAAACTTTTCACGTTACGTCATTTAACTTCACGACCATTAAATTTTGCCGTTAAGTCAGGGCATGTGCAAGACACATGAGGGTATTTTGGTTTTTTTACCGTAAAATTACTATTTCTGTAAATTCTCATTCATAGAAACAAATTACAAGAATAGTCCTTTTATGTGTGAAAGCCCCAAAATATCCTCATGTGCCTTACACGTGACCTGACTTAAATATAAAATTTAACAGTCGTTAAGCCAAATGACGTAACGTGCAAGGTTTTTTTAAACATAAAGGAGGTTTTTTTAAAGAACGTATACTGAAATTTAGGTAATACTTAAATAACGAAATTTGTAATTTGCTCAAAACATAAATTATCTGGTTATTATTTAGATATTATTGAGCCCTCTTGGGTTAAGATTGAAAGTCTTGAAGCTTACTTCTTGATGATTCAGGGATAAACTTGGACATTCTGTATTTCTGCGTAACAAAAACAAAACATTACACTTTGGTCACTTATTTCGGAGATTAGAATGATCAAATCATATCATATATATGTACACAAAATCTTAAAAGAATAGACAACACATCATTTTAAATGTTTGTGTTGTTTAAAAATATAATACAATAAAACCATTAATTATACAATACCTGTAAGTGGCTTTTAACATGGTAGATAGTAAGTCCCGGTATCCCCATGGCCTTCAATATACCCTTCGGTGTTGCCCCTATAAAACAACAATCAAGTTTCATCAAAAAATCAATCCGAACCCTTGTTTCGTGTAGATACAAGCTAGCACCATGCATGACCAAACATCTATGCACTTACTATCTGGACCACCAAGCTGATTAACCGCCTTTTCGAACAAATCATGAAGTTCTTGAGTCCACTTTAACCGCTCTTTCCCCGAGCCTTGATCACAGCGATTTGAACCCATGTTTGGCTAGCCAAACACAAGTGGTTCAAAGGATGTAATAAAGAGAAGTTGAGGCGATTTGGGCTAAGGTGGAAGATGCTATATAATGTATGGATATTGTAAAAGTTCGGATTAAACTAAGCACAAGTTTGTAGTGTCCGAAACTTGTGAAATTCATTGTCTTGGTTTACATCAACCGGCGACTTGCCCAATAAATACAAGATGTATGAAAAGCTTCACTTAACTCAAAGAAGTACATAAACAATCTAAAGGTTTTTTTTTCTTTTTACGTGTGTGTCCTTTTCTTTGCAAACGCAGATGTACGTTGACCTTTCTTGTGCTAAGAAAAGTGGACTATTATGTCTTGGGTGTGTAAAAGAACAATGTTATTTACTTTTGAACACATTCAGAAAATTCCTCTTATTGTCCTATTACGAAGACTTCTTGAAAAAATATACCAGGATATAGTTTATAAGGGTGTCGTTTAAATGATAACCAATATTTATGTGATTACCACCCTCAAACATAGTGTTACGCATATGTAACAATTATTATTTTGTTAATGTAGCATATACGTAACACCATGTGTCACGTATATCTAACATTATGTGATACGTATATGCAAGACTCCTAATTTTTGTATTTATTTTCGAGATATATGTTCAAAGAGTGTTTACCAATTAAAAGAAAAAATAATTTATAAATTATGTGACTGATTGACAGTAGTTATCATGGTTTTCAAATAAAAAACTGGTTATCATTTGAATCTTCTCTAGTTTATAATATATATATATATATATTTTATTAAAAGTTTTTTCTCTCTTCCATTTACTTAATAAATGTTTGGTTTTGGGTATTCCATAATAAATGATCATGGATGTGTGTTTTGAACCCCAAAAATCAAGTGAGAATATTAGCAATTGGTTGTACATAATTGATGATTTTACACAGATGGAGGTCTTACGGATGAGTTCTAGTAATGATAATGGGATAATGGAATGAGATCATCTCATGTTTAGAAACCAACATGATATCTCCTCAAAGTTCCAAGTATGATTAGATAAGTATTGATAAAATTTAACCATACAGGAGTTTAATACGAGGTTAATATACACAAATTAACACGTGAACTTGTGATTATATTTCAAAGAACATCATTCAATATGCACTATTAAACTAGTAATGAAAGGATCAAATCAATTAACCCATAACCAATGAAATAATTTAACCAAAACTTTCAATTCACTACTAGAAAATATACCCCTTAATGACAAGCATTGCGTGTCATAAAAGAGAGTAGATGACACGCGGAATCATGTCAAGTATAGCCCTGTCAAGAATGAAGATGACACGTCATTTGTGTGTCATCTGTTTATAACACACATTTATAACACGACTTTACGACACACAATGCGTGTCAAGGAAAGTCTTGTTAAGAATGAAGATGACCGGCATTTTGTGTGTCATCAATTTATAACGCGCATTTTTTTTTTGTCTTAAATGTGTGTCATGATTAAAGTTGTTTATAAAAAAATATTTTTTTATAAAATTACTAATTTCCAATTTTTCACATTAATATCATAAAATTAGAATAAAAAATTCATAATACAAAATAAAATATACATGACAAAACAATACATTTCATAAAATATAAATAAACATTTAAAAGTAACAAAAGCCGATTACAAATTTAACGTAATGTCGATACAAAATTTCACGGTAAAATGAAGTTTGCTACAAAAGTCGATCATTCTTCCCGAATTCCATCAATATTAGCATCATTGTATTTATCTTTCCTTTCTCTAACCTGAGAAAAAATTTGTAAACAAGTTAATGAGGAACATCCGTCTGAAATAAAACACAACCCAAAAAAATAAATGAATAAACGAGGGGAAGATACTTCCTCATAGTAAACCGGTAGAAATGGATAATGTTTCAATGATAATTCAAAGGGAAACCTGAGACACAATCATATTTCCCGCAAAACACAAAAGGTTTGTTAAATAAAACGAGTAACTTATTTGGCGACCCATAGTCATGCTCAAAATAGCAATTTCGTTATTTCATGCCTTCAAAGAGACCGGGCTCTTAAAACAAAAGGGTGACACAATACCGTTTCCCGATGCACTAGCTGAGAATGACCAAGTAAATCATTCAAAAAGTTATAACCGAAGATAGAACTAATGATATAATAAAACTCATCTCCCTGCCTTTCATTCATTTCGACCAATACATAGAAAATTGAATTCAAGTGAGAACTGCTGCTAATCATGGGGTAACTACCTTGACAACTGTTAAATAACTAAAATTCCAAATACAGAAGCAAGATCAACACGGGAAATTAAAAATTAGAAAATAAACATGGGATAGTTAATCCAATTGGACGTGGGCATGGGTAGGATTTCTGCATGGGGCTTCCGGTCACGGCCGGTGACCCGATATACAAATGTCAACTCGTGATAGGATGTCGAAGAGGAGGTGTTTTCGAGCTGCAACATTTGCCAGGTTTTGTTGATTTTTTCGGATTTTCGCTTAACCGTGAATTTAAAGACAGTGAAAAAATCTACCCCATATATACTTGCATGCTCTTGTCATGAATTTAAAGGCTCTAAATGAACACCATGACGCTTTTTTTCAACCCGTTGCTTGACCCGTTCATGCATTTATAGGATTTTGCTTCGGACCGGTTTGTGTAGGGTTTTGATGTTAGGGGCTTGGGCATTGATGTTAGCGGCTTGCTTCTCTACAGATTATGGTTCAGGTTCACCACTAATATTTAAAGAATGATTTTACTCCTTACAAACTCTTGCATTCATTCAATCCAAAACACTTTACATAAATAGAGAAAAAACAACTCTTGCTACTAAAAAAAAGGAAATAACTTACCCACTAAGCCATGATCTAAACACACTAAAAAATGAAAAACATGTGCCTAAATTAACCTTTCTACTGACTTGACCCATTTAAACAACCCCACAAATTCAGTTCCATGACCCGTACCCCAATGACCCAAATTTGGCCCGGTTTTGACCCATACCCATCAAGATTAACCCCCTACAACCACTAACAGGTGATTCAATCCTTCAATCGGTATTCTCGCTAAGAGCTCGTGTCACAAATAACACTCCTCTTCATCAGGATCAATTTCATCTTCATCGTATCGGGTCCATCCTTATCATAGTTTACGGTAGTTTGCTCCTCCTCACGACCTTTTTCTTCACAAGCAAATGTATTCTCTAGTTCTTCACGGTTCAGATCTGGATCGTTGTCATGATCCAACATGATTTCAGTTTTTGGCTCACTACTAGAATCATGACCTGTTACGACAACCCATTCCCGACGACATAATGTCGTCGGCGTAGCCCCCTTTTGACGACGACACGTCGTCGTTACAAGTCCGTTTTGACTTTTTCACCTTTACCACCTTTTAACGACGACATGTCGTCGGTATACGTCGAGCGGGAAAGTTTGGCGCTTAGTGAAAAGAGCGCTCTTTATCACTCCATGGATTCTCAAAAGCCTTAAAACATTTACGTGGGGTTTTTGGTGGTGGTAGGAATATGCAAGTCTATGAAATTTCCATCTACAAGTAAAGCTAACATTAATGGATTATCGACGCTAGAAAGTGTGATTGAAATGAAAAATGTGGAACTTGAGTGATTTGAGTAGAAATTTGTTGTAATTTTTTGATTAAATGCTGACAAATATTTTGTTATTAAACAATACGAGTGTTTTATTTTTTGATTCATAATTTCATATCATGAATCATAAGGTACTTTTGGTTTGTGTCATCAATTCATGTTAAACTCTTTTTTTGTGTTTAATATAATTTAAAATATAAAGTTATGTCATATTAAATTAGTTTAATTGTGGTTAATAAAATATTAAAAATTGAGTTTTTAGTATGGTTATAAAGTTAGCCTTATATGATTTTTTTTTCTAAGAGAACTATTTTCATATAATTTAGAGATGAACATTCTCTAATTATTTCACTATCACCAACTTTAACTATTTCTAACCACATAGGTTACCCGGTAATATCTCGGGCGCGTGAGCCATTCGCGACAGTATACAAACTTTCCAGTTGTTGTACCCTGGGATATAGACATGTTCGTCTAAAAGGAGACGCGAAATCTGTTTTAAGGGACACATGTTAAACACGAATCCTGAACTACCGCTAAAGACAGTACAATCATATAAATTTTGTAGTTTTAAATAAAGTTTTGTACTCGTGCATGTATTTCCCCTTGTATAACGTATTATTTTAATAAAAGTCTTCTACACTTTTAAGTTTTGATGAATTATCGGTTATAGGTTAATCACATGTTTCAGTTTGTAGTATAAGATTTAGATTTTAGATTATGAGAGTTAAAAGTGTTTTATGCATACTGTGGAGGAGGAGATTAGAAAAAAAATAGAATGGTTATATTTTGAATTATATTTAATAAATTTTATAAATATAAAGTTTCGAAAGTGTTTTAAATCTAATATTAATAGAATGTATAAAACTAGACCTTGTTTTTATCAATCACATTATGCATATTTAAACACTACTACATGACTTAACAACCACATTAAAAAGTTAGGTGATATATATTATCTTCAAATCCCATCACTGGAGCCTTTCGGGTAGAGCTGTCACAAAACGGCCCCTACTTCTCCAGTCGTCATTGTTGCCAAGGGGCCAAACTAACAAGGATAATGGGAAAATAAAAATGAATAAAGAAGGCTACATGAGCATATTAAGTTACATGGTTTACACTATACATTAGTCACTTGATCTTGAAAGAAACTATTTATTTGCTTATTTATTTGTACTCTATAAATCGTATAGTACACGTAGGTGAAAAATATCAATACATAATTTTTAAATTTTTTTTTGTATATATACAATTTACAGGTGAAAATGTATTACATATAGTAAGAAGTAAAAACTAATATATAATTGGGTTTTGAAAATATGTTAATTATTATTTAATATAACTTGACTTTCATTTATTATTTGATTGTAAGTAAAAGTTACATAATTATATTTCAAAGTTTTTTATAATAAGAGAAAATTTAAAATAAATGTGTTTTATTAGTATAACTAGGTTAAAATCCCGTGTATTACACGGGTTGAATAAATAAAATGTTATATACTTAGTAATAAAAAAATTATATTTTTAAAAACCCGTATAATACACGGGTTGAATAATCCGGTATATTAAATCGGTTGAACTATTTATAATTAAGTAATAAGTATTCGTAATTAGATTTATATTAAAAATATAAAAATAAATTATTTTAATATCATTATTTAATATGAGACAAAGAGCCAAGAAAAAAATGATACAAATGAACCCCAAAGTGACACGTGTCCATACAATTTTATTTGTTAATATAAAGATTATTCTTTGATATTATTATTTAATAGAAGAAAAAACAGAAAAATTAATATTTAATAGGAGAGAGAGGCGGAAAAATAAATGTGATGCGTAACTAGAGAGTGACACGTGTCCTTCATGGTTTTCCTTTATTATAGAGTCTACATTAATATTTTCTTTAAAAATAAATTATTGTTAAATGATAAATGTGTATTTAATAAGAGATAAATGTGGGAAAAAAAGAATATGAAAGCGACATGTGCCATGAAAAACTTTTATTTATTAGATAGTATTAGGTTAAAATCCCGTGTATTACACATTTTAAATAAATATAATAAAATCGTTTAATACAATATAATATGTTAACATATACACCCGTCAAAATATGTCATGAGATTTATTAATATAAATATTAGTATTTTCTTTAAAAATATATTATTATTAAAAAAATAGAGGTATATTTAATAAGAGAGAGGGATGCGAAAAAAAATGATGAGAATAAATATGAAGACAACATGTGGCGTGAAAAACCTTTATTTATTATATATTATAGATAGATATATATAGATATAGATTTTTGGTTGTGGGGCTCCCTTACCATGAATAAAAAAGGTATTTGATTATGTACAATATTTTGACGCATTAGAGTATTCACAACATGTTTGGTCTAATTATTTGAGTGAGTTTTGTATATTTTAACGAGTAGTTTAAAGTGGTTGTGAGCGGAGGAGAGAGAAAAGATATAAAGTTTTTGTAATATATAAAGGTAAAAGTAGCGGTTTTTATTTTTATTATAAGGATAAGGAGAGAGAAAAAATAGAGATAAAAGGTAAAAAAAATAGAGTTTTTTAATGTAAATATAAGAATAAAGATACAGAATATAAAGAACGGGTTAGAAATGCTTTTAGAGCATTCACATCATATTCTTATTTTCATCACTATCACTATAATTTGGGAAAAATATAAGAAATTATTTTTTTTAGTCCACATCAAGATCACCATCAATAAAATTTAAAGGAAAAAATTTAGCAACCTCTATAGGAAGGTGCTATATATTCAACCCTATATTATTGTTTATTTTATTTTTATGAATAATTGTGAGTGGATGAAAGAGATAAAAAAGAATAAAAATTATTAAAAAGATATTATTTAAATAAATAATGATAGATGTGAAGAACCTTATGTGAGAGGTTATAAAATAATTATTTAAATTTTAAAAGTAAAGTTTTTTAGTTAAATTATGAAGATGAATATAAGAAGACAATTGGTAATTCCTTAGCTACACTATTATAAACTTATTCATTTGAAACTCGATAACACTCGCACGTGAATAGTACTTGATGTTGATGGACCGTTTTGGACTCGCATGTGAATAGTACTTGATGTTGATTGACTGTTTTGGATGGCTGGGACAGCTGTGACGTTTCCATTGGTTTGTTTTTTACCCTTCAGTCAATATGTTTTGTTATTAAATACTATTCGCTGAAAGTATATCACTGTTGAGGACTTGCCAGATGGTAAACGTAGACCTTACATTCCACCCGTTATCAGGTTTCGAGGCATGTTCAAGTGTTTTTTTTTCCTTTTTTTATTTTTAAATGGATTTTCCCTCATCGGAACTTGTGGCTGCGAAACTATTAGGGTGAAGGGGGCTGTCACACCCCGCCAGAGACGAAAACGTGAGGTGTCACACATTTAGTTCATAGCACAAGGTATAAAGATAATTACTAAGGCATCACAAAATTTATTAATTTCACAATTAATATTCAACACTTGTTTCAAAACATGAACATCCAATCAAAATAAAAACAAAGTTCAAATTTATTTGCTAACTACTTGAGCAATCCTATATGATCTTTCACCTTCTAGTTTTTTTTTTTTCTGAAACATGTAAAGTAAAATAGGTTAACATAAAGTTGGTGAAAAGATAAATTGCCACACAAAATATAAAACAAATTCAGTACAAGTTCAAACAAGTGTGCAAGCATATTAATACAAAATTTATTGCAATCAACCCTTAATGTTATATGCGTCCACAATCACAAATATTGTGCCGTTGAAATGTTATTGCGTCCACAATCCAAAGATTGTGCCGTTGAAATGTTATTGCATCCACAATCCCAAAAATTGTGCAGTTGAAATGTTATTGCATTCACAATCCCAAAGATTGTGCCGTTGTTATATCGGTTTCCCCTATATAGCCATACTAGTACTACCTTATGCTTGTAAACAAGTTAATGATTGCAATTTTGTTATAGTGTTCAAATATCAAGCACATAATTGAAATTACTTGTTTAAGAATCTGTTTTGATAAAAAAAAGTTAAGTTATCAAGACATATGTATACATTTTTCACCAAAAAAAAGAAGTAAAAGGAGCTATGAATCTCATCTTGATAAGTAGAGGGTTAGACTTGTAACTTGTAGTAACAAGAATTAAAGATGTGAGGGTAGCACTGACATCAAGAATTATGAGCATCATGTTCATCCTGTTCATCATCATATGGGTGTGTCGGATACACCAAAACCAATTTCAGCTCTTAATGACGATGAAAAGAAATTGTATGATCGTGAAAAGAAAGCTCCTGCAGCTTTATCCATGTGTTTACCTCTGGACATCTACCATACTTTCAAGAATTTTAAGACTTCTCGTGAACTTTGGGAAGGTTTAGCTAAAAGATGTGAGGATAGCACTGACATCAAGAATTATGATTTTATTAATATTAATTTTAATGTTAAATATGGATCATGTCGTTATAAAGGTTTAGATAAATATAAATACATAACCCTTTAGTTTAATAAAAGTCATGACGTTACGACCAAGATTATTTTATAAGTTTAAGAGTTATTTATAATTCATAAGTTTTAAATACAATAACGTTTGTCACGTTCTTGATATATAAAATGGTAACGAATTAATACATATTTAATAATAAAAATGCTCGTATACTATTAGCGATAATCGAAACGTTTTTAGAAAATAATTAAACACAATTATAAATACTCTTTTTATTGAAAAGAATACAAATTATAAACCCTTGAACATCTATAATAAAAATTTGTTTATTAACCATGATTTGATTATTTAAGAAAATATATAAGTGTGTGTGAGGGGTGTACCAAAATCCAAAACAGAAAAAAAAAAAAAAGAAATGGACAGAAACAATGGTCTAGACTCGAACACATGACCTGTGGGTTGATGCTTAAGGGGTTTACCATTAGGCAACTGCCCTGAATATATATCTTACCAAAACCCATAACCTTTAACCATTACTCCAGGCTTCATCTTCTCTTTCTTTAAACACACCAGACGCAACGAGTCTCCACCCTCAAAACCCTAATTCCCAAATTTAAGTTAGACCAGTAAGGTGCGAGAACGAGGGAGAAGAGGTTACCTAGATTGAGACCTTGAACCAATCCTATTTGAGAGGCCCCATCCCCTTGCGTCAATCGTGAACCGATAGAGAAAAAGAAAGAAAAAAAAAAGTGAAGTGATAGGGGGGGGGGGGGGGTTTAATTAGTCAGAGTAACACCTTGATAAAGCACATCCAAACACCACTTAGATGGATCTTAATTAGTCTGTTCACCATACATACATGGAGCTAGACTATATAACTTTTACCAAAAAAAATGAGTTCAAATTACATTTTCTTCTCTAATACAGTTTCATACATCAGTATCATTTATTTGATGTATGCAGTACTAAAATTTCATGAGATATGAGACCTAACAAACACCGTAAAGAACACATTACCTCCAAGCAGCTTCGTGTGAGCAACATGATAAAAGTGAGGAATACTCTGATCCGATTCATGATTCCTTGATGCCTCTACCTAAACAAATCCCAAGTCAACGATTCACCCACAAAATACCTATTTCATAATATTGTATTGGAAAGCTTAAAGTAACCTTCATGCCACCAAGTGCAGATCCAATTATGACACCTAACACCACCATCTTCCAAGGCCTTCTTGCCAGCACCTAGCAAGTAAAGCATAAACCTGCCTGCCCGCTTTGAAAGAATGTACAAATCGGTGTGTGCTTAACTGTAACAAAGACACTAAACAAACCAGAAGCCCAAAAGATTATAAGATTAAATGGAAACCAACCTCAAACCTAATTGAGAAAGTAGTGGAAATAGGTCCACCAAACAAAATCTTCTTTAAAAGCTTCGAGTGTTAACTCCAACATACTGAGCACATTAAAATGAATGCAATTCATATTCTAAAACATTCTTTGGTCAATTTTACTTGATAGTTCACTTTTTGACTCTTTAGAGGTTAAACCCTCACAGAACCTCATTTTTACTCTGAACTCATCTTTTAAATCCATTTTTAGTTGACTTATTTGCAATCGAAACAAAAAAGAAAAACCCTAATACATGGATTTAATCAAGGTGAATAGTTAAAGAGAGATTTAAAATACCCACTGAAATGGCAATTGAATCTGCCACCGCCATCGTCGCCTGAATCGGGCATCACCATCGCCATCACAATCACCACCTAAGGCTGCCATCATCACATTCACCACCACCACCGGACGCTTCATGACCATCGTGGCACGGTCACAGGGAACGACTTCAAATCCACACCGCGCCGGCAGTGACGGTGGGTATTGCGGCGATGGAGGAGGAACAAGAAAGAAGAAATAGCAAAAACCTAATCGGATGAACTGAATGGATGCTAAATAGAAACCTAAATGGGTGGAGAGAATCAATCTTTAGGAGATTTTGGTGATCATGTGTGGAGAAAGAGAAGGGACAGAGGCGGTGCAGAAAAGGAAAAAGAGGGGATCTCAACATGTGTAAATTAACGTGTGCAAGGTTATGAAAAAATAAAGTTCTGTGGCAAATTGTAAAACTCTCAAACTTAACTGTTCTTAAGGAGTTACTCTTTAATAATTCTTATTATTAATATTAATTACTTTTAAATATATACTAGTTTTAATTAAAAAAAATTTTTAATATGAAAATGCATTTTTTACATGTAAAAATGAGTTTTTAAGATGTCATAAATATGATTTTTTTCATTGTTCACAGTTGAACCTCTCTTTCTATATAAGTTTTAGGTGTTTTAAATATAATATTACTAGTTTAGATCACGTGTATACATATGAAGTAAAAAATATCAATAAATAAATTTTTTAAATTTTTATATGTATATTTTACAGGTGTAAAAATGTATCATATATAAGGATAGAAAATAAAACTCAAAATATGTAAAAAGTAATATATAATTTGGTTTTGAAAATACATTAAGTACTATTTAATGTAATGTAACTATTTGATTGAAAATAAAAGTTAAATAATTAGATTTTAAAGTTTCATAAAGGATAATTTAAAATAAATGTGTTTTATTAGTATAATTAATATTTTCTTTAAATATATATTTTTGTTAAAAGATTAAGATGCATTTAATAAGAGTGAGAGGCGAGAAAAAATGATAAGAATAAATGTGGAGACGACACGTGGCATGAAAAAACTTTTATTTATTATATAGTATAGATTATAATATATAAAATATAAAGGGAGAATTACCCCTTGTTTTACACATGCAAACACTAGTACATCACTGGACCATACCTATTTAAAAGTTAGGTGATATATTATTATCTATAAATACCGTCACTCTGGAACCATATGCAAGTTAGCCCACCCCCCACCACCCTTACTTGACTGTCGACATGATGGTTACCACTCAAACCATGGTGTTTTTGTTGTTCACAACAATACTATTACTAGCCAAAAGCGACCCTCAAGTCCCTTGTTACTTCATATTTGGTGATTCTTTGATGGATAACGGCAACAACAACAACCTTCTTACTCAAGCAAAAGTTAACTTTCCACCATACGGGATCGACTTCTCCGGCAGCCCCACCGGTCGGTTTTCCAACGGCCGAAATACCGCGGATGTGATTGGTATATATACTTCTCCCTCTCTGTATTTAAACGCGTACATATATACAAGTATTTTAAAATTCATGTTGTTTTAATTTTTATTTTGTTTTAAACAGCTCAATTACTTGGGTTCGATAATTTCATCCTACCTTTCGCAACTGCGAAAGGCATGGAAATTATAACCGGAGTAAATTACGCGTCTGGGGCAGCTGGAATTCGAGTTGAAACTGCAGAACATTTGGTACGTTTACCATTGGCATTGTAATTATACATATCTACAGAAGCAACTTATGAGCCCAGTTTGAAACTTAAATTCTTTTATTTTAAGTAACCAATTTTTAATAGAGTTACTTTCTGAAAGAACCACAAGGAAAAAGAGTGGAACACTCGCATAAAATAGGCCAAGAAAAATTGATTATTTGGAATTGTTCATTTTGCAATTTCAAAGCAATATATTGGATATGGAACATGGTTTGTTTAAATTCTTGTAACTAATAATAAAATATTTTTATAAAACAATACGCAGGCGATGGAGAAAACACGTGTGGTGACTAGCTACCACAAAATCAAATGGGTAGTTGATTATCAATAATGACCAAATCAAACTTTTCAATAAAAGTTCACGTGAGGGTAAAAGGCTATGTACCTCCATGACAATCCAAACTACATATTTTTTAGGGTTTTATAGGATTATAGGTGGAGTATAGGTATATATGACAAGTATAAGAATATATATTTTTTTAATATTATCAACATTTTTATAAAGTTGTGACCTCGGCATTGATTGGGTTGTGTATGATCTATATAACACTTATTCTCGATACCATACCACATGTATAGCTTTATACTTGTCGTATAGTCTCGGGAATGGGTGGCGTATAGGTCATACGCCTCCCATTCTCTAATACGCTACCCACTGCATTGTATGTTCATATTTTTCTTCAACAGACTAACTATACGCGACGTATAGGTCTATACGTGGTGTACAACTTAGTGTTTTTATTTTTCTTGAAGTTTATGATAATTTGTAAACATTGATTGTGGTCGTAATGAGTCATTATAGACCATAATAAGTCATGGATGATATAAGTTCATATTTGACTTGTATACTAATAATTATATGGCCTACATTGCCATGTTTAATCATGACTGATCAAATTTATCTATTTTTTAACAAATTTTGACTCATACATGTCCTAGAGGTCGCAATGAGTCATTACAGACCTAAATATGTCTTAAATGGATTATATAAGTTTATGTTTGACTTGTATGCTAACAATTATTTCGCCTATATTGCTATGTTTAGTCATGATTGACCAAGTTTTACCATTTTTGAAAATGGTTGACTCATACATGTCATAGTGGTCTTAATGAATGATATAAGTTCATGTTTGACATGTATACTGACAATTATCTTAATGGAAAAGATAAGTGTTCATCGTTATCCGATATAGGTAAATATACATGTAAAAGCCGGAAATGAGAGTGCAAAATGAATGAACGATACGATGAATTGATAAAGTTGCTATTTGATTATGAATATGCATACATACAATAGACACCTACATACATATAGTTGTTTGGGTTTAAGTAACCTTTATACAGACCGACACAACGTTTGGATTTTCATAGTTTACATCCTAACCCCTAGACTTTTCATATTTAGTTTATATATTTCATCACTCCCCCATAAACTAAATATAGTTTAAGTGAGGCCTTCAAATTGCTTTTTCTAGCTTTTACAGTAGCGTTGGTTCTTTGTCATTTATTATATTGGATTCTTTCGGCTTGTCCTTCCATTTGGTGCATTTGTTTTTATTTCCTCGACGATACCTCCTCCATATCCACTTTCTAGACCAAGTTTCCCACATTCATAACATCTAAACTTGCTTTTGTCTTTATTTCCTCGACCATGCCTACTACATATCCATTTTCTCCTTTTTTAGCGTTTCTACCACGTCCTTGATTGCTTGAACTTGCCATTAGAAGTTTGTTTTAATAATTTACCTCTGCTTCATCTTGGCTTTTAATACGTTATTCAAAGACTATTATTCTTCCAACGGCTTCTTCATACGACACTGTGTCAATTTCTTGATATTGCCTGATAGTTGCCACGATTAGTAGGAACTTCTTTCCAACCGAGTTAAGTAATTTCTTTTCAAATACCTTAAATTTTAAGAGTACTACAAAGACTTTTTAACTTGGATTTTATGCTGCTTAACGTTCCTGTAAAGTCACTTACTGGTTCGTTTGTTTTCATTCTCAAAGCCTCTACTTCACTTCTCAAAGTTTGTAAACGTGCTTTCTAAACTAGATAGGCTTCAAGATATTTGGCTTTGATTGAGTCCCAAACTTCCTTTGTAGTCGAGTACTATGCAACATGCACTAATACATCTTAAGGCAATGTTTGAAAGATCAATGACTTGGTTGTATGCACTTTCTTTTCATCAACTGTTTCTTTAACATCAATCGTTTCCCAAAGGACATAGGCCTTTAAAATTGTTTCTATCAACAATGCCCAAGTAGTATAACTGGTTTAATTCATTTTTTGAAGGAAGACAGAAGTTTATACACTGTTCTAGAAGAAGAGAGTCTTCTATGTCATTCTCGAGGGAAGACGAAGTTGGTCTGTAGGTGTACTTGAGGGTGTATTTATATTGTATTACATCCGTGTGAGGTATGAGGTTTAAAGATTAGGAGAATCCCCATATGCTACTTGTCATTGACAAAGCATGCGTATACCTCGTTAAGTTTCTAACCTCGGGTGCGTGAACTTACTTCTTATGTGTAAAGGTTTTCCTTTCTCATTAATGTGAACCAACACTTGTCTAGTCACTTTTTAAAATCCTATGACCATGGTAAGAGCAATCTTGAAACAACAATGTTCTATGTCAGTGACGATTTGATCGTTGTAGGGTGATCGAATAAGCTTGGATAAGCAAATAAAACACCATTGGATCACTATTTTACGGCTCTCCTACTTGATTGGAAAGGGAAGTCTCGTTGAAACAAAAAAGTACTTAAACAAGTGTATATACACAGTTGGAATGGGCAACAACGACTACATTAACAACTACTTCGTTCCTAAATACTATAAGACGAGTAGCATATACACACCCGAACAATATGCAGAAGCTCTTGTAGAACAATATTCTCAACAACTTCAGGTTCGTCTTCAATACCCAAGCACCAACATTGTTGTTTCATATGAATATTACAAAAAAGTACAGCCTTATTTAACAAGCATGAATATCCACAGGATTTGTACAAAAGTGGAGCCAGAATGTTTGGGATCTTTCCAGCTGGTTATGCCGGTTGTACCCCAGCGATAATGACCGAATTTGGCATGAACACATGTGTGGATTCGGTTAATAGCGCAGTCACATTATTTAACTCGCGTCTTAATGCCACACTAAATGATCTAAACAGCAAACTCCTTGATGCAAAGTTCATCTTAATCGACGCTCCCCTAGAGTATCCTAATGGTAACTTGTCACTTCTATTCATTACCAAAAAACTAGAAAAATTATGACAGCAGATTTCGTGGAAAATTTGTCGGAATTGGCCGTTAGCGACAAGTTTCCGACAAAAGGTGTTTGTTAGAAAAAACCTCGTAGGAAATGTTTTTCCGACAAAATCCAGACTAATTTTCTAACGAATTAGCGACAAAAGCATTTCGTCTGTAATTTTCGACAATATTTCTATGATTATATTAAATAGATAAGTTAACTTATTTAATAAATTTGTCGAAAAGTGTAGGAAATCTTATGGTTATATACTTTTTTGTTTTTGTTTTGTCGGAAAGTTGTCGCTAACTTGTGGAAAATTTCTTTTATTGGTAATTTGTCGGAAAGTTTTGTATAAAATATACATGTTTTCTAGTAGTGGTTATTGTTTGATATTGATCATCAAGGACTAAAAGTTATTTAACATGTTCTTAACTTGAACATTGTCTATATGTACAGATATAAATGTGACCGATACACCATGTTGCAAGGTTTCAAGCACCAGCGGCAAAGGGCAATGTGCTCCGAATCAAGTCCCATGTAGCAATAGGCAAAACTACTATTTCTGGGACGGGTTTCATCCAACAGAGAGGATTAGTGTTATTGTTGGAACAAAGGCGTATGAAACGCTTTCTGAATTTTACGCTTCCAAGGGTATTGCATTGTCGAAGGACAAAGAAACCGGCTATGTCAGTGATGCATAAGGGTGCGGTCAAATGCATGTCATCACTGTTTGATTTAAAAGTTGTTAAATCCATTTGCCAAATCTTTTTATTGTGTTTTTGTTTTATTTTATTTTATTGCTATTAACATGAATTTGATGGCCGGTGAGATGAACATTTATAATATAAATCTTTATTTGATAAATCTTTCCCGATTCGTATTTATTGAGATATATAATGGGTCGTATCATCCTGTGGTGTGACTAGGTTTTGTATTTCGTGTTGAAAAACTTAGTTAAAATGTGATTGCTTTCATCAACACATACTTATTTAAATATGATAGATATGAGTAATACCATTCGGGCTGTGTTCTACTTGACGGGAGTTTTTGAATATATAAACTAAACTTATTTATTTGTTAGTATAACGGTTGGTTTTGATTCACTCGGTGACAAAACACCCATGTACAATTTTCATAAGAAGCACTTGATATCGATTTTATCCGATAATAGACGAATTGAAATCAAATTCGATCCGAAACCAATGTGTAGAATGTATTTGTTAAGATTAGGAGAAAGAAGAAGCAAAAGACGTCAGAGAAATCATCAAAGATGGATGAAAATGTAGCAGTAACGTGTAGCAGAAAAATTCAAAAGCCATCGTTTATCTCTATCAAGCCATTCCTGAAGAACTTGTCTCCCAAATTGCTCATCATAAGAATATAAAGATATCTGGGAAGATTTGAAGGCTCGGTTCGAGGGGACTGACAGGGTCAAAGAAGCATTACTACAAACGCGTGAATCTGAGTTTGAATCCTTAAAGATGAAAGACTCTAATTCACATGATGATTACACCAACATGAGTTATCTGAAAGAAAACTATTACATTAAACTCTTATGGTTTGGCGTTGTATCATGAGAAACATGGACAAGGAATCTGTTTGAAAGGAAAACATGGACCTCGACTGCGTTTTTTCTAACCATATGTTTTAAATATATACACAAAATAGATTTATAAACAATTTTTTAAAACAGGTTCGAACAATTTGAAGTGTTCTATTAACATTTTCATTAGTAGTACAGGGTGTAAAACCTTACAAGTGGGAGTAACAAGAAAAAACAACATACACCAATTGGTTGCAAAACTCATGCGACCTTTTTTTTTATTGTTGGTAATTTTAGTGTTATCAATTTGTTTAGTGTTATCAATTTGTTTAGTGTTATAGGATTAATTTGATGATCGAGTAAATATTATTGGTTATTAAACGGATTAGGAGATGCTGGATTGCGGGCTCGTTTGAACTAATAATATTTGGTGTATGTAACTAGTTAATTATTTATGTTGGGTCATTTGTATATTGGGTTATTTATTATCTATTAAAACTAATAATAATAACTTGGGCCTTGGATTAATAAGTCTTTAGTTGACCATCAAGGATCCGGAAAGAGTTATTTAACTAGTTTGACCCATATGTGATAACCCTACATACATGGTTATAACTCACGCCGTTTTACACATCTTGATTAGTTTTTTCTTTTCTTTCCCTGGTACGGTTACAATTCTCTGAAGAAACCAAATTGGTTCTTGAATAAACACCCCAAATCTAATCCGATTAATTATTTGATTAGTACCATCAAATAGGTTAATTTGATAGTGATTCACAATTTTTGGAGAAATCCAAGTATGTTTACGAAATCTCTAGTGTTTCTGCAATTCAGTATTGTTCTTAATCTACATTTATTATCATCGAACTTTAAATGTGAACAATATAATTAAACAGAAACCTAAACCAGGTTATATAATACATGTTACTTGTTATCTAAGAAACAAAAATTCGAAATTCAAACTAAACACAACTAAGACTCTAAAACCAATTAACGAAATTCAAATAACATAGGAATTCAAATAAACTAGGAGGTGTTATTCTCTTCCAAGTATTGCCCTTCACGTTTAATGCTCCCTCTCAACACTTGCTTTCACCGTACCAACATCTTCAGTGAACACCTTTTAAACTCTAAAGTATGTTAACACTATGAAGAGCTTGATTCTTTATAGAACTTTAGTATCTTATCTCTAGGTAGGCTTTTAGTGAATATGTGAGCAGCTTGATTCGTAGTGTTTACATACTTTAGATCAACCACCTTTTGTCTTACAAAGTGATAATGAACATCTATATGCTTAGTTCTCGCATGAAATTTAGGATTTTCAGCCAAAGGAATAGACATCTTTTCACAATATATTCTACTTCCATATTCAAATCCTTTGAAAGTTGTACCAACCAAACACCTCTTTAGCAGCCATTGTTTAGCTCAATACCCAGGTTCGATTGGCTGTTGAAAGGAAAATAGTTGGTTGTCTTACCGCAGCTCGACACGACACTTGAATCGAACATCAACACTATACCTTCTTAGATCAAGGTTTGTCTCCCTCTTAAAAATAGTTATGTACCTTGATGTAGCTTTCACATGCAGTATCACGATACGAATTGCATCAAGATGAGGTTTCCTTGGGTTCTTCATATATCGGCTATGAACTCCCATAGCAAATACAATATCCGTTGTGGTGAGTGTGAGGCAAATGAGACTACCCATGAGTTTCCGATGTATGGTCACATCTCAAGCTCGTTACCTTCATCTGCTCGTAGCTACATGTTCATATCCATCGGTGTTGTTGTCGGTTTATAGCTTAACGTCCCAACTTGTTTAACAAGTCCCTCGAATACTTGTGTTGGTGCAATACGATTCCATCCTATTCATACATTAGTTCCAAACTAAGAAAGTGGTTTAGTCGTCCAAGATCCTTCATGTGAAATCTTGTGCAAAAATTAACTTTCAATTGTCGAATAACATCATCTGGATCGCCGATAATAAATAGGGTGTCAACATGCACCAAGAGAACTGCAATCTTTCCCTCTTTAACTTGAAAAAATAGGCTACTATAGGATGTGGTAGATGAGAATCCATTATGATCAATGAAATCACCAATTTTCCTGAACTATACACGGGGAGACTGCTTAAGTCTGTACAATGCTTTCTTCAACTAACATACATGCATGATTCTGGTACTTCACCCTTTCAAACTGATAGAAACTTGAAATTTGATTGCTTAAATTAAACGAGAACATGGATAGTTGGTCCGGTTTGAGAGGGGCAATGTCTCTAATTACACAATACTAATACTTTAATAATAAAAAAAAACAAGACTGAGGAATATGAAAGTAAAAAGCCTGCTTATAATGACCCTGTCATTTAGTAACTGTTGCTGAAAGAATGTATAAGAACAACCCTTCACCTTTCCATCTTCCCGCTAATAATAGACATATTAAATCCCAACACCAAACCCCACCTGATTTGAACCTGGGTTTCCTGGGTTCGTATCAATGCATCCTCCATGGACAAGCAACTTGTCCTCAAGTCGGCTGCTGGATCGCTGGCCCAAACCTTTTGTTGGGTCTTCTTCTAATGACTCGATGGTGAGGTGATGAAAAGCGACTGAATTTTTTATATCGGGTGGTACTCCCTGCAGCTTGAATTCCTTACCATCAATAATGAAAATAAGGAACATCTTGTTCCAGTTAGCTTGGATTGTGCCTAAGGTAGCTAACCACTGGACGCCTAGTACTACATCAGCTCCTCCCAACGAAAACCGGTAAAAAAACTTGGGTGATTTGAAGGTCTGAGATTTGTAACACAACACCTTTGCAAACTTGGTTACAACTGATAACGTCGCCATTGCCAATTCATACACCAAAGGGAGGGATAAATTGGAAATGGATCTTTAGGTCATTCACTAACTTATCCGAGATAAAGTTATGTGTTGACCCGCTGTCAATTAGGACTAGTACCTTCGCTGTCCCTAGAGCTCCTTGAAGCTTCATGGTTGATGTTGTTGACTGACCAAAGAGAGCGTGAAGGCTGATCTCGGCCAGTCCATCTGGGCAATTCTTCTCATGCATCGCTGGTTGTTCTTCTCCCCCATCACTTATCTCTAATACCTTGAAGGTTCCTGCCTTGCAACGATGTCCAGGACCGTATTTATCCCCACAACGGAAGCATTCACCCTTAAGGTAACGACTCTGTTTTTCTGCCTCAGTAAGGCGGTTTTCAGTGGATTTTTGGATGGGAACAACCTGGTTAACATGGCTTGAAGAGGTTGATTTTGGGGCTGTTGTTGTTTTGGGAGTAGGATTAACATTTTTTCCCGATAGGGTGTGGCTAAGCTTGGATTCAAACTCGAGGGATAGGCTGACTACCTTATAGATAGAACGAGGTTTATGGATGCGTACATCTGCCTTCAGTTCCTCTTTCAGCCCATTAAGAAACACTCCCAACAGGCAGTGGTCTGGCCAATTTGAAACTCTTGCTGACCTACGAGCAAATTCTTGTTTATACTCTTGAACGGAATCGGTTTGTTTGAGGTTGCAAAGGTACTCGTCTGGGTTTTGGAATTTGGGTAGCCCAAAGTGCTTCTGTAAAGCCTGGACTAATTCCTCCCAGTATCTGAGTTCATGTTCAGTTGACAACCAGGAGTAGAGATCCAAGGCATCACCCTCCAAATGCATCGCTGAAACATCCACCATCTCCTCTTCGGGGGTGTGGTAAAATCGAAAATACTTCTCGGCTTTAAGAATCCATCCCCTTGGATCTCCCTCGCTGAAAGACGGAAAATCCAATTTTTTGTATGGTTTGTATCCGGTTCGTCCCCTCCACGAGCTCTCCCCTTCGTCAAACTTACTGCCCTTAGATCGGTCTCCTTTCAAGGCTGCAATATCTTCCTTCATTGAATCGATGGACTCCAATTTTGCAGCAATGGCAGCCAATTGAGCTGTGATTTGGTCTAGGTTTGAGCCGCTGCCATTAGGGTTGTTCCGGGTGTTAACCATCTTCGATTTCCCGGCAATGGAACCAAATGATAGAAACTTGAAATTTGATTGCTTAAATTAAATGAGAACAGGGATAGTTGGCTCGGTTTGAGAGGGGCAATGTCTCCAATTACAAAATACTAATACTTTGATAATAAAAAAAACAAGACTAGGAATATGAAAGTAAAAAGCCTGCTTATAATGACCCTATCATTTAGTAACTGCTACTGAAAGAAGGTATAGGAACAACCCTTCACCTTTCCATCTTCCCGCTAATAATAGGCATAGTAAATAGCTTCTTTGACCCATCACCAAACCCCACCTGATTTGAACCTGGGTTTCATGGGTTCGTATCACAAACTGTCTTGGTTTCAATGGGGATCACCATTATCCAACCTTTCTTTGGTACCACCTGAGATCGGTTGAGCCATGTAGAGTCCGATATGAGGTATATCAGACCGACATCAAGAAGTTTAATGACCTCCTTATTTATCACTTCATGCGTATTCATATTTAACCTTCTTTAGTGTTGCACACTAGCTATATATTCATTTTCCAATCGGGAACTTGTGCGTACAGAATGAGACATTTATTCCTTTGATATCCATAATTTTCCACGTGATTTCTTGTTTTGAATCCTCGTATAGGAACGCGTACTCATGGTGAGATCAAAATTCCTTGAGTTCGATGGCTGGTGGTTCTTCAAGGAAGGCTTGACCGCTGGTGCTTTCCTTTCTATTACTTCAAATACTTCGGTCGTGGTACTATCTCATTCTTTTTTAGTTTTAGTCCATATGTGATTGTGTAAAATCTATTGGATTAAATAAACTAAACTTATTGTATTTATTTAACAGGTGAAAAAAGACTTATGAATATTTTTCGGGAATTAGCAGTCATTAACGACCAAATAACCGCTCCATTTGGCGATTGAATTTGGCGGGAACTAACGGCTATCTAACTGCTGTATTCTCATGTTATATATGAATATGTGCAGGAACATAATTCTTCACCAAGTTATTATGATATACTCTCGTTTTATCCATTCTTATTTCTTTATTTCGTGCAACCAAAACAATACCAGTTGTGTTCTTGATAGACAATATCCGGTAGTAGAGCCAACACCATTTCAATCCACTCATCACCAAAGAACTCGCAATGAAAGGAGGAACACAGAACGAAGGAAAGAAAGGCCTCACCATCGACCGACGATTATGCTATTATTGCAGAGAACCGGTTCACTAGATTCAGAAGTGCACTCTAAAAGAACGTGACAAAGCAATGTTCCTAATTCGGCAGGCGATAGACACAGGAACACAAGATCAAGACACAAGCAATGATTACGCTGAGGAGTACATTCTTGTCGGCACGGATTCTGGACAACGGTCTGATATATGATATGTAAACACTTGTTGCAAATCATGGTACCAGTTTTAACTTTTAAAACATTAATTATTTAAACATTTTAAACTAATAAATCAGATATATTTTAGCGGAAGCGATTTAATAATACCATTAATAGATCAAATCTGGATTCCATACAGTGATCAGATTACACAGCGTTTAGACAATAATAAATAAAGAAAACATATAAATAGGGTGTTTAGGGTTTTTATACCTTTGACGAAACAATCGTATTGAAACACTCGGGTACAAAGAACATCACGCTAGATGACAACAACGAGCATGTCACACGAAACACTCCAAACGGGAACCCGGTTCTCTTCTCCTTGTTCGGTTAGGCTCGCGAGGAAACAAGGAAACACAGCGGCGGTGCGCGGTGGCTGGTGGTGGCCGACGGCGGCAAGGGGTGGCCGGCTTAGGTCGGCGACGCAAAGGGGGGGTGGTTGGCTTCTCCTTCTTTGCGTAAACCTCTTGGTGGATAGAACTAGGATTAGGGTTTTGACTTAATGATATATTTGTAGTAAAACATTTTACAAGTCAACCCCTGAATAATTAACATTTAATTATTAACTGATTAACAATTAATCAGTTCCAGTCCTCGTAGTTTATGATTACATTAATCATAAGTAAAACTTTGCGTAAAAACCGATCCCTTTGTATTTAACAATTAAATATAACATCCCGACTATATATATCTCACATATACATATAAAACCTTATTTCGTCCAACGTTTAATTATTCTAAATAACTAAACATAAATAATAAATATCTCTCTAGATATTTAATCCACCGAATTCTTAATTCTTATTTCATGTGATAAAGTTTAACAATTAAACGATATAATTTGTTCTTTACTCAAAGTGTAACTCTTCGGATCGTGTTTCGATAGTAACGTTGGTATTATCGATGATCGGACATCTAATATCTAAAAATCTCTCACTTGGTCGATTCATTGATTAATCAGGTAAACGTAGACAGTGGTGGACGCCTAGCTGCATCTCACTGCCACTAACAAGGTATGACATATTTATAATCGTCAAGTAGTTCATTGTGTTCAAGTAACTCTTACTTAACCAATTACAATAACCAGGGTAAACATATATCTATCTATCTATATATATATATATGTGTGTGTGTGCCCTTTCTGTTTAGATCATTCGTTGAACATGAGACATGGATACAAGTCATTTCTCATATGTGTTTCAACTATTCTTGTTCTCGTTCTCCGATTCAAAGATGGTCTAAACAAACCACTCTAGTTTGTACGTGGCCACGCGATTTATACCAGTCTGAATCAACGAGGGTGCCAGAATGTCCAGATCTTAATTAAAGGATAACATAATTACTTTGGCCACGTACAACTCCACTTAACTTCAAATTACTCCTGATCATATCCTTATCACTGCCTGTTAAGGTACAACGTTAGATAAGATCAAGGAATAAACATTAGGCAGAGTTAGTTCTAGTGCATGCCTCGGGCCGAAGGATCAATAGATCTTACCATATTCAAAACTTCTCAAGACATTGATCCATGAAGATAGTTTTGAAGCGATTTACGTTCAATAATCATTCTCTAATGATTATCTGTGAACATGACGTCCAACCGTTTGGCCTTTCATTCCTAATGAACCAATCATCCAATTCAAAATACTCTTACGTTCAAATGGATTCCCATGAATCTGATAGACTACGAACATTTAGAATATAACATAATATTCAAGGATTTCTAAAACATACAAAATATCGAATCATAGAAACATCTATTTACAATGCACTTAACCTTTAAGCCAACATAAAATACCAATGTTTCTATATTGTTCGAAAGCACCCAATACTAACAAATCAAACTCAAGTCTAGCATTTCTAGTACCTATCAACATGCTCCTCGTACAGATTGAGGTATAGGTTTAGCAAATGGGTCAGCTAGATATTGATTTGTGTGAATTTTGTTTTATCCTGATGTCTCCAAGTTTCATGATCCTATTAATGAAACTTAACGATGGAAAACTTTCTTTTGGAACTTCTTTCCACACTATTAGAAGTTATCTGAAATTCTTTCTGAAATATTATATTCTAATGTTACAACATCTCATGTTTGTGTAAATGTTATTAATGGAACTTTTCTATCAGATAACGCCGATGTATTATATAATCATTATCAGATAATGTATCATGTAATTATTCTCAACGATCACTTCATGGTGTTTGTATCTTAAACCTTTTAAGATCGTTGTGTTTGACTAATAGGTTGTCATAACTAATTATGATTTTGTTTCAAGTACCCTTCTTGACAGTCAAAGTTGGTACTTTAGCATCTTATCCAATAAGATATCATTGTCTTACATAACACTTTATGATCACAATTATATGCTTCTCAAGCATTATTTTCCTTTTTGTCATAACAAAATTTCAAAGTTCTTTTTCATCGTATGAAAAATATTGACAATTCTTGTTTTCCTTTTAGATGATACTTTATGAACTATTTCATTTTTCATCTTATCCCAATCATTATGGGTTATGGATAATGATAACAGAAATGTTAACGGTATATGTCTTTATTAATTTGTTACACAAAACATTTAAGACAAATTTATTAATGTCAATAGATCATTGTGATTCTTACTTTAGAATATTTCCCTCTTATATACCATATATATATGAATGCAATCAATGCTAGTTTTGAAATTTATCTTCTAAATATACTTTATCTTTCAATGATATTTTTAAAATATAACTCGTAATTTCAGTAATGTATCACTATACATTCCATGATAACACTTATCATCCCCTGTTTATTTTGTGTATCATTATACACTCTATGATAACACTTATCATCCTTATCCGTGGTTTTCTGTGTATCACTATACACTCTTCTTAATAATGTGTCTCTTACACATTCTTATTGTTGTAGATATTCACTCCCACCGGCCTTTGCATCTATCTTATTGAATCTTATTTGAAATGATAATATCAGTTTCAATGATTCAATGTTCTCAGACATGTCTAGACTTCTATAATTTTCTTGAAGCTAATTTATTCCAAGAACATACATGTTTGTATTGAATAGTTTATTTAACTGTTTAAAAACTTGTAATCTGTTTCCTTTTAAGGATACTAGGAATCCAATTCCTATTTTATCAACCTTTGATAATATGTTAGGCTTCTAGTATTAACGATCCATTTGTTGTTTCTAAAACAACTTCTACATCTGGATGAATCTCATTCATGTGTAGTCTGATCAAATCTTTATTTGTCTAAATGGATTGTGTGTTGGGATCATCATTGGATGAATTGACTAAAGAAACTTGTTGGATCTGAGTTTGATTGTTATGAACTTTTTGCTAATGTAACAGTGAAAGATGAATGAGTAAATATGGAAAGTGCAGCGGAAATAAGCTTTAATTCATAACAAACAGAAGATTGCTTTTCATCAAGTACTTTTCATTCATTCATATAAGAATAACAGTACAAGAATTACAAACTCCCCCTCAGCCCGATCACTCAGTTTGTTCGTGCAGAGAATGTGTGCAGAGTGATGAATAGAACAGTACAGGTACTGATCTATTTATACACGAACCAAACATCTGTTGATCAAGGCTGACGTCACCTAATACAGCGACATCTAACAACCTCTAACAAACTCTAACATCTGTTTACATAACATCTGTTCTATAGCTAAACACTGTTATCCTAACAACTGTTTATACAGACACTGTTCTATTACTAAACGCTGTTGGCTTGAACAGACCTTGTGTCTTCATCAGCAGAGGTTAGCTTTAGCAGACTTTAGCTCAAAACAGATCTTGCATGTTCTTGGGCAGATGTTAGCTCCAACAGATGTTAGCTTTGACAGATCTTGTATAAGCAGAGGTTGTAGTATCAACAGTCTTTTGGGCAAACAGATCTTCTAACTTCTGTTTTATTAAGGATCAGATGTTAGCAAGTTTTGGCTTTCCAATCATCTGTTCTTCTTGGGTCCAGCAGATTCCAACAATCTCCCCCTAGAACGGATGATGCCAAAACTCAGTCTTTATTGCTGATCTTTATTCCTCATCATTGATTCCCTAATTTGTCCCTTCAGTTGAAGTTCAAAATTAAAGGAGATCACATCTTCAAAATCCCTTTCTAGTTCTAAATTAAGCAGGTTTTGGTGATCTTGTTCACTTAAGTTGTAAGCATCGTCCATGCTGAGTTTTTGAACCTCCCCATCAAATCTGAGCAGAGTCAATTCGTGGGTGTCTTTATCTGACTTCCACTTTAGAATTTTTGAATCTAAGGGGTTTCTTGGGTGAAGCTTTATTCTTGATGAGTTTGGTGAAGAGGGTCTACCAAAGAGCTGTCTTATCTCATTTGAAACATCATCTGAGAAAAATCTTAATTGATGAGACAGCCCTTCTTTCCACAGATCGTCATGAAAGTTCTTCTGATCCTCTTCAGACATTTCTTTTTGCCTTTTGGCTTGTCTTCCTGCAGCTATCACTGCATTGGATACAGAAGGCTGTGGATTGTGAGTTTGGGTCTGTCGAGATGGTTGGTCATCTTCCTCATGAGATGGGTAATCAGGTCTTCTGGGAAGAGAAGGATTTATTAGCCTGTCTTGTCTTAGCTTCTTGTAAGTTTCAACTAACCTCAACTCAGACCATCTTGCAACTGATCTCATGGGACCATATTCAGCAGCTACCAGCTCTTCTCTCGTTCTTCTCAGTTTCAAGATATGTTTTGAATCTTTACCCATTCTTGGTGGTGGAGTGGATTTGATAGAAGAGTTTTTAATCATACCTTGAATCCTGTCAATTTCGTCTTTGAGAGCTTGAGTGGTCCAGCCACTGAATTGCTTTTTGGTGGCTTTGTAGGGTTTGTTTTTCATAATGTGATCCAGATAAGCTTCCCTCACTTCCCTTTCAAGATCACCACTGACTGGTTGTTCTGACATGGACTTGCTCAGGTCCTTAGCATAATCTTCTATGAGTCTGAGTTTGCTAAGTACTGCTGACAAGATTCCCTGAGCAGCCCTGTCATCCTTCCCCTTACTTTTCTCCCTCCCAGTAGTATCAGCTTGTTGAGCTTTGATCTTTAGATACTCCTCAACATTTTTGGGTTTAGGGTAGTTTTGTAGAGATGGAAAGGATAGTTGAGATGGGTCATCAGCATAATAGAATGATTTGATTTCTTCCCTAATAGCTGCAAGCTCAAGTGGGTATTGAGCACCCAATGGGCCAATATAAGAAGTGGTTGCAGTGGGTGTGGATGATGTGAAGGGAATGGCTGGTGTGGGAACAGATGTGTGGATCTCCTCTTCATCATCTACAACAACGAAAGTTTTTCTTTTTCTTTTAGTTTTGATGAGAGGATATGGTGGTGATGGTAATTTTGAAGTGGTGGTTTGAGTGGTAATTGGTTTGGATATAGTGGGAGAAGGTGGTGATGTAACATCTGTTGGATATGAGCTCAAGGGAGTGGGATTTACAAAGGCTAGAGCAGTGGTTACAGAAACAGAGGTTTTAGGAGCTGAGGAATCCTCTGTTGAAGAGCCAACATTTTCCTTTTTCTTCTGTTCTTCTTTTCTTTGCTCAATCAGCAGACAAACCTTTGCCTCCCTTGTGTCAAACCTCTTTTTTTTTTCCAAAGCAACTTTGTCAGCAGTGATGTTGAGAGCTTCATCAACTTTCTTTCCTTTGTCATCTGCTGATTGCTTGGCAGAGGTTTGAGGAGCAGATGCTTGCACATTTGGAGATGGTTTTGATGGGGCTTCAGTGTGCAGCTTTCTAAGACCTTCCTGTTCATTCTCCCCCTTTTTGGCATCATCAGGGTTATCATCCCTAAGAACAGTGGTAGGGGTTGAACCAGTGGTCTTCAATAGGTGGTCTTTGATGGCCTTGATATCTGCTTGGGTATCCTTGTATCTGGCCTCCACCATGTTTCGAATGAGCTCCATGTGGGAGTCATGGGTGATGTCTGCTAATTTTCGTTGAGCTATGATGATGGGATTGACATTTTTCCATAGCTCATTGGCAAGATCAGCGGTTGATGGTTGACTGTTGGAGAGCTTTTCTAAAGAAGTCATCATAGTCTTCACGTCAGACTTGATTTCAGTGATTGATGACTCAATATTTGTCACTCTTTCCGTCAATTCCTGGTATCTTAATCCATCACCTAACTGAATAGTATCATCTGAATTCCTACCAGATGTGGTAGTTGTAGTTGGTTTCTTCCTAGGAGGTGAGTCCATGGAAGAGTAACCAGCTGCCCCTTGTTCATGGTACTGGGGACTTCCAACTGGAACAGAGGTTACAATTGTAGCCTCAATAGTTGTTGCCTTCAAGGAAGACTTAGCAATGGAACCACTGTCCAGTTGTGAGACAATGGTCTCTACAACTGTAGTGGCTGCTTCTCTTGAACTACCACCAAGAGTTACTTGTAACTCAGGGGGTGTAGCCTCCTCTGTTTGTGGGATAGCTGATAAATTTAACCCAGGCCCAGTCACTTGTTGAAGTATACTCTCAGTGATGGGTGGTTGAGAGGAACTGGTTTGTGCCTGAGTTTGATTTATAGCTTCAAACAGTGATTGTAGGGTAGAGGGAAATGTAGAAGATGGTGTGGGTTGTGTATGAAAAAGCATTTCAGCCCTGGGAGAAGGACTTGTAAACAAATGATCAAGTGATTCATAAGTTTCATTATGTGTTTCCCCTTGGCTTTCAACATGATCCTTTTGAGAGGATACATGAGGAGTTTGGCTGGGTTGAGATATTTCCATCTGTTGAGAGGAAGTATCAACAGTGGTTGTTAGTTGCCGTTGTGTTGCAACAGGGTTATCCTCTGGTATCTCATCCTCCAGAGTTGCCCTTTTTGGTTTTGTTTTGGTGGGCTTTTTGGATGGAAAGTTTCTTGTGAATGTGATAACTGGTGGGGGTTCCACAGCACTGGTTGTTGTACTGTGGTCACCAGGAGTAGTGGGCTCGGCAACAGATGTTACTTCAACAGATGTTGTTACAACACTGCTGGTGGGTGGTGTAGAAACAGATACTTTTGAAGATTTTGCTTGGGGTTTTGAACCCATCATTCTTGTAAAAGTTTCATGTGAAAGGCTTGTTATTTTGTAAGCCTGACCATCTTGAAAGTCTTTTTGAGGCAAAACCTTTTGTAGGTAAACACTTAGCAGTCTAGGGTATAATAAAAATGCTTTGTTGGACCCTGACTTGATGGATTTCACATTTGCTGCCAAGTCCATGAACAATGTCTGGGATAGATTATAATCAGTGTCTGATAAAATCGCATATCCCAGATATTGAACTTTCAAGGGAATCTCATTAAAAGAAGTTGTCTTGGCAGAGAGACATATGAGAAGGGTATGGAAGAAAAATTTCATTTCTAGGGGAAAGTTAGGTTTAAAAATGGTTGCCCCAGTTGTCTGACCATCATAACCCCTCTCAATGAACTCTGTGTGAAGTTCATGCTTGGTGAATTCAGTTTTACCATTTAAGTCATTCAAGTTGAATACTGCTGAAATGCTCTGTGGTGTGATTTGGATGGTGGTGTCGCCGATTTTTGAAATAATGGCGGATGGCTTCTTGTTGGCCATGAGTGTGTTGGCATTCAGCCAGAATGTTTGAAGGGTGTGGGAGAAAATGGGAGCATCAGCAGTAAGAATGGAGAGATATTTAGAGTTGGTGAGCATGTCGATGATTGGATGAAATGGTGTGTTGGTATCTGTTTTGACCAGATATGGAAGATGATTGTGTGGGGTTTTGATTGGAAGATCCATGACTGTGAACGGAGGTGACGGTGTTTGTGAGAGAGAGTAAAACGGTTCGCAAGAAATTTAATTTCAAGAAGACAACGTAAACTCTGTTTTGGGGAAAAAGGGTTTTATAGAATGAAAAAGTGATTCTGACATGGCCAAACGTCTGTTTTTGAGAACTGACGTGGCATCTGTTGGAAAATATCTTTTTGAAAGATCTGATGATCAAGGTCTGTTGACCTTGTGCTAAACTCTGTTTAGACAAACATCTGTTTGACTAGTCAACAGATGTTGAAAACAGTGGTTATCTTCAACAGTGGCGGTTTTTTTTTTTTTTTTATATATCAAAGTGAACAGATGTTTATGTTGCGAAAATAGTGGTTTCTGAACAGACTTTTGAAATATCTGAACAGATGTTGATGTTGAAAATAGTGGATTCTGAACAGACTTTTGAAATATCTGAACAGATGTGTAACAACAAGATGGATTTTTATGAAAGATTTGAATTTTTCAACATTTTTAATGTTTTGAAAACAAATTTTTGTTGTTACTGCATGTTTAACATGCCTATCCGAGAGATTAAGCTTTCAAAGGTGGATGTGTCTAAAGGTTTTGTTAACACATCTGCCAGCTGATCCTCTGTTGGAACATGATGCAGAGAAATCAGACCTTTTTCATAGCTGTCTCTGACAAAATGGTGTCTGATGTCAATGTGTTTGGTAGTTGAGTGTGATACTGGATTTTTGATGATATTTTCAGCTGCTTGACTGTCCAGCATGAGTGGAGTCTTTAGAGCAGTTATACCAAAATCCAGCAGCTGGTTTTGAAGCCACAGAAGTTGGGCTGTACAGCTGGCAGCTATAATGTATTCAGCCTCTGCTGTTGAGGTTGAGACAGCTACCTGCTTTTTGCTTTGCCAAGAAACCAAAGCATTGCCTAGGAACTGGCAGCCTCCTGAGGTGGACTTCCTTGTTGTTTGACAACCAGCAAAATCACTGTCTGAGAAACCTGAAAGCTCAATAAAACCATTAGCAGGATACCAGATACAAAGTGTGGGAGCACCTTTTAGGTATCTGAAGATCCTTTTCACAGCTATGAGATTAGACTTTCTGGGTGAAGCTTGGTATCTTGCACAAACACAAGTGGCAAACATAATGTCTGGCCTAGAAGCAGTTAGGTACAATAAAGAACCTATCATGCATCTTTAATGTGTCTGATCTACCAGTTCATCGTTTTCCTCAACAGTGAACAACTTTGTGGTGCTCATGGGTGTACTGCATGGCTTACAATCATTCATATCAAATTTTGTTAGTAGGTTTTTAACATACTTGTTTTGATGAATGAAAGTTCCATTTTGCAATTGCTTAACTTGGAGACCAAGAAAGCATTGGAGTTCACCCATGGCACTCATTTCAAACTCTGCTGTCATGAGTGTCCGAAACTCCTCACACATTTTGTTACATGTGGACCCAAAAATGGTGTCATCCACATATATTTGAACAATCATTAAATCTTTTCCTTTCCATTTTAGAAACAAGGTTTTGTCAATTTTACCTTTTGTGAAACCTATGGATAAGAGAAAAGTTGAGAGAGTTTCATACCAGGCCCTTGGTGCTTGTTTCAAGCCATACAAAGCTTTGTGGGGCTTGTAGACATAATCAAGATGGAATGTGTCTTCAAAACCAGGTGGTTGGCACACATATACCTCTGCCTGAATTTTGCCATATAGGAAAGCACATTTGATGTCCATCTGATACACCTTGATGTTGTGGTTGACAGCAAAGGCTAGAAAGAGTCTGATAGCTTCCAACCTAGCTACAGGAGCGAAGGTTTCATCATAATCAATTCCTTCTTCTTGTCTGAAGCCTTGAACCATAAGCCTGGCTTTGTTTTTGACAACAATGCCCCTTTCATCAGTTTTGTTTTTGAAGACCCATTTTGTGCCTATTGGATAAACATCTTTTGGCAATGGTACAAGTTCCCATACTTGTTGTCTTTTGAACTGAAGGAGCTCTTCTTGCATGGCCTCTACCCAACTGTTGTCTCTTAATGCCTCTTGGTATTTGACAGGTTGTATGAGTGATAGAAAGCCAGCAAAAAGACAAATGTTAGAGGTTTGACTCCTTGTAAGGACCCCGTCATCGATGTTGCCAATAATGAGATCTGGTGGATGAGCTCTGAGGTAAATGAGGTCTCCTGTGTATGGAATAATGGCATTTTGATGAGAGGGACAGAGATGTGAAACAGCTGTTGCTGTATCTGGTGCAACATTTGTTTGTTCTTCAGAGGTGCCAACAGATGTTTGAAATGGAGGGGGAGGTATGGGTCCAAGTGGTGTAGCAGTGGATTGACTTTTGTCACCATAGGATGAACTTTTGTCAACAGATGATGAACTTGGTGAATCAGTGGTTTGGGGATGATACTGATCAACAATGGTTGAAACAGCTGAGGCAGAGCTGTGACAGACATTCTGAACATCTGATGCTCCTTGTGTGGACAGACCTTTGCATGGTGAGGGAATCACTATGTCGAATCTGAAATCTTGTGGAGAGACTTGTGGTGTACTTGCACTGTAAGGTTTATTTGTGATATCTTCAAATTTGAATTTATCTAAATCAAACAGTTCTGCAGGATTAGCAGGGATTTTCAGGGATGAAAGTTCATTGAATTTTACATTCAAAGTTTCTTCTATAGACCTAGTTCTTGTATTAAAAACTTTGTAGGCCTTGGCAGTAGAAGAGTATCCCAAAAAGTAACCACAGTCTACTTTGGCTGCAAATTTTGAAATGGAATCTTTGAGATTTAAAATGAAACATGGGCAGCCAAAGATTTTAAAAAATGATATCAGTGGTTTGATTTTGAACAAGATTTCATAAGCAGTCTTTTGATGTCTGGGATTGATTAAAACTCTGTTTTGTACATAGCAAGCAGTGTTTACAGCCTCTGTCCAAAAGGACAGTGGTAAACCAGAATCTGCTAGCATAGATGTTGCAGCCTCAATCAGAGTTCTGTTTTTTCCTTTCAACCATCCCATTTTGTTCTGGTGTCCTTGGAATGCTGTACTGCCTCACAATTCCTTTTGACACACAAAACTCATCCAACTCCTTATTTCTGAATTCTGTTCCATTGTCACTTCTAAAGACTTTTACTAGCAATTCATATTGTTTTTCAACTTTGATGACAAAGTCCTTCAAGATACCTGCAGTCTCATCCTTAGAGTGTAAAAAGTAAGTCCATGTAAACCTAGAAAAATCATCAACAATGACAAGACAATATCTCTTTTTCTTTAGACTCATGATTTTAACTGGGCCAAACAAATCCATATGCAACATTTGAAGACATTGGATTGTTTTGGACTCGTCAATGGATTTGTAAGAGCTTTTATGCTGTTTTCTTTTTAAACAAGAAATGCAATGCTCATTACATTTAAAATCTTTTGGTGGAAGACCACGGACAAGGCCTTGTTTGGAGAGTGTGTTAATAGTTTGAAGGTTTGTGTGACTCAATCTCCTATGCCACAACTCTGTCTCTTTTGTAGAGGCAGGGGTGAATAGGCAAACATTTGCCATTGGGTTATCCCTCATCATATCAACAACATACACATTGCCACTTCTGTGAGCAACAAGTTGTGCTTTGCTCTCAGCAATGATTGTTTCAATCTTTTTCACCACTTCTGGCCCAATGATTTTACAGGTGTTCTTAGTGAAAAATGAACCATACCCTTTGTCACTCATTTGTGAGACACTCAAAAGATTAAATTTAAGATTATCAATGAGATTGACATTCTCAAACTTGAGTTTCCCAGCCTGAACAGTCCCTGAACCCAATACCTTACCTTTAGAGTCATTACCAAAGGATATATCACCCCCTCCATGAGACAAGAAATATTTGAGCAGGGCTTTACATCCTGTCATGTGCCTGGAGCCTCCATTGTCTACATACCATAAACTGTCTAAGCAAGTAGAAGCTCTCTGCACATCAGTAAAGGGTTAGTTTTGGTGAGTGTCCAAAGCCGAGTTGGCTTTGGATGGGGTCTTAGTGTTCATAGGCACAGAAGTTGGTGTATGGTAAGTGGTTTGAACAAGCTTTTGGACCAAGTGTAACAATTGTTGTTGACCATTTGCCAGTGCTTGAATGTTTACACTTGGTGCAACAGATGTTTGATCATTGCCTGTTAAGTGAGAATAGCCATGAGGATGCCTGTTTACCTTTGGTTTAGAAGGCCTTTTTGGCTCTTCATAAACATGGGACAATCTATGGTAATGTGGTTGACCATAGCCTTTTGGAAAATGGTTTGAAGGTGGAGCATCTGTTACTTGAATATCTCTATGGACATAGTTTTCATTCAAGCTTTTGGTAATAGATGTTTGGAAAGGTGTGAAGGTCTGTTTGGACAAGTGTTTTGAAACATGGTTTTCCTTTTGGTTTTGAACACCAAAAGTTTGCCTGGACTTTCCTTTTGAAGTACTAATCCCTTGATCCATTTGAGTTTTAGTTTTATACTCTTTTATCTTGACATCAAAATTTTTGAGATAAAAACACTCTTGAGTTTTATGATTCTTTTTCTTACAAATTGAACAATTTGAATCAGAATCACACACACTTGTTTCTTTGTTGACATCATAAGCTTTTAGAAGAAAACAGTTTTTAGTAACATGATTCTTCTTTTCACAGAAGTCACAAAACAAGTTCAAATCCTTTTATTTCTTCCTTTCAACAGATGTTTGATCATCTGCTGGAAGATCTGTTAGGGGAATGATTTTAACAGTTGGTGCTTTCACACCATCAGTGGTTGAAAATTCTACTGGTTTGAAATTTTCAAGAACATCACACTCATCTGACCAAGTAGGTTTAAACTGATATTTTTCAACCTCAGAATGAGATGAGGAACCTTCATGTTTTGTAAGAACAATTTTCTTACCATTTGGTTCAGTGATTTTGACAACTTGACCCTTTTCATTTTTAGGAACAAGTTCAACCAAGTTTGTTTCCCTTCCAACAGTGTTTTGAACATCAATGGTTTCAAGGAATCCAAAGCCAAATTTTACATTGCTCCTGGTCTGTTGGTTAAGCAAGATCTCATAACCTTTGCATGATTCCACCCATTTTTCACAAGTGATCTGGGTGGACTCAAGCTCCTGTTTACAACTTTGATATTTGGTTATCATTGTTTGGAGCTGGTCTTTGGTTATGCTTGCCTCATGTTTTAAACTGCTGATTTCATAATCCTTTTCAGTTAATTTTGATTTTAACTCTTTTGTGAGTTTTTTAAACTGATTTTCGTCTTCCAAAATTTTCTTTCTAAGGTTTTCATTCACCTCTTTTATGTTAGCAAAAGCTATCACACATGTTTTTGAACATAGATCCTTTAGGATTTGAGGAGATACCTTAGCAGCAGCCATCAATGCATACTCACACTTGCACTCAACATCATCAGAATTCCATGGATCTGAGAGATTCACAACTTCCTTTTCAACCTTTTCTTCTGAAACATCTGTTTTAATCATTTCATTAGTCACATTTTCAGATTCAGAGACCACTTCCTCAGATTCAACTCCCTCAACTATTGACTCTAATGCCATGAAACAGAAGTTTTCTGGTTCAGTGGAGTTGGCAACTAGAGCAAAGTTCTCATCTGTTAACTCATCTGGTAAACTGCTCCAGTCAACAAAACCTTGTGTAAAGAAGCTTTGTTGACTAGCCTCTGCAGGTGCAGAGGATGGGCCAGCAGCTTGTGGTACTGAAAACTGAGCAACATGGGTTTGAACATATTGGATTTGAGGAACAATGGTTTGGACAAAGTGCACTGGAACAGTAGTTGGGGTCTGTGCAAAGTGGGCGGTGTTTTGCACATTTTGACCAGGAGGGGTAGTTTGGGGATAATGATAATTGTTGGTCTGAGGCCTTTGGTCAGGGTAGGATACTATAGGTACACTATTTTGACTCATACATTCCCTAGCAAAGTGGCCAAGTCTGTTACATTTGTAACATTTCAGCTTTGATTTATCCAACCCTACCTTTGTCCTCCCATGTAACCCTGGAAATTTCCTACCAGTTTTCTTATAAAACTTGTTAGTTCTAATACTGAGTAGGGCCAGTTGGTGCACTAGTTCCATTTCTTCCAAATCTAAGGGATCAAAATATTGAAGGTCATTATACTCAAAGGACATGTTATTAGAAACTTGACTGTCACCATTTGCTACAAAAGCATAATTGGATGAATGAGAATCAGAGTTAAAACCAGAAGTTATATCAATAAAATGATCATAACCCTGATCCTTATTGCTAGTCACCTCATCTTGACCCAAAAGTGCTGTATTCCCAAATACATAGTCATCAGACACTTTTCTAGAATCCTAGAGCTTCTTTTTCTAGTTAAGCTCTCTCTCATAAGTCAAGAGATTACCATGAAGCTGGGTCAGAGACAAGTCCTTGAAACCAAGAGAGTTTCTCATAACAATTGCAATAGTATCACATCTATCAGGTAGTGATCTTAAAAATCTGTGGTTTAAAGTTGAATTTTGATAAGTCAGATCTACAAGTTTTAATTCACTGATTAAACAGTTAAACCTCTCAAATTGTTGAGTTAATGACTCTCCCTTCACATGACAGAATGTTTCATACTGTTGATTCAGAATTTCACAATTGTTTTCATTAACCTCTTCAGTTCCACCGAATTGTTCCTTCAAAGCATCCCACAACTCTTTGGCACTGTTACAGTGTAACAGCCCAGCATAGATATCATTCGGTAGTGCCATTGCTACAATACTGAAAGCTTTGGCATCTAACTCGATTTTCTAAAAATCTATGTCAGAGTAGTTTTCAAGCTTTTTAGGCTCCTGAATTTTGGGATCTTCGGTACTCGGCACCATCGGAACATGTGGTCCATAGATGACCGATTTCCAGCATCCCGTGTTCTGTTGTGCGAGAACATGGCTCATCCGACGTTGCCAGATATTGTATTCGGATCTGACAAGCATTGGTGGCTTGTTGTTTGTGCCGGTGTTGTGTGGATCGTGATTGATGGTAGACATTCTTTGCTTGTTTTCAAAATAGATTTTATAAAACTTTGATCGTCAATAAACTCTAAATTTGTTTTCAAAAACGAACAAACGAAATCAATAAGAGAGCTGATCTATTTGTATTAAATTTGATTGGTTAGATCAAATTCAATCGACCAAGCTCTGATACCAATTGTTGGATCTGAGTTTGATTGTTATGAACTTTTTGCTAATGTAACAGTGAAAGATGAATGAGTAAATATGGAAAGTGCAGCGGAAATAAGCTTTAATTCATAACAAACAGAAGATTGCTTTTCATCAAGTACTTTTCGTTCATTCATATAAGAATAACAGTACAAGAATTACAAACTCCCCCTCAGCCCGATCACTCAGTTTGTTCGTGCAGAGAATGTGTGCAGAGTGATGAATAGAACAGTACAGGTACTGATCTATTTATACACGAACCAAACATCTGTTGATTAAGGCTGACGTCACCTAAGACAGCGACATCTAACAACCTCTAACAAACTCTAACATCTGTTTACATAACATTTGTTCTATAGCTAAACACTGTTATCCTAACAACTGTTTATACAGACACTGTTCTATTGCTAAACGCAGTTGGCTTGAACAGACCTTGTGTCTTCATCAGCAGAGGTTAGCTTTAGCAGACTTTAGCTCAAAACAGATCTTGCATGTTCTTGGGCAGATGTTAGCTCCAGCAGATGTTAGCTTTAACAGATCTTGTATAAGCAGAGGTTGTAGTATCAACAGTCTTTTGGGCAAACAGATCTTCTAACTTCTGTTTTATTAAGGATCAGATGTTAGCAAGTTTTGGCTTTCCAATCATCTGTTCTTCTTGGGTCCAGCAGATTCCAACAAAACTCATTCTTTCATCGTATGATCCATGGTGTCTGTTGTAAAAGATCTCATCTTTTCTTTCATATACTTATCAATTATAAAAGATCTTTATCTTTTGTTTATAATATCAAATGTAAAAGATCACATCTTTTGTTTATGATACACATTTTATATATTTCTAGGACATGATCCTTGTCTGTATATGAAATTTTATGTCTATGCAATTGAATAATACTATTTATTCAGAACTATAAACAACACTTGTTTTTGTTCAAGAATCAGGTATATTACGGTTATGAACAGTTTCAATCTTATTGAAGTATTTATTAAGGCAGCAGACGAAACTATTTCGTATAGGGGTTCATAACATCCTATCCTAATTTGTTCGTAGGTCTCTTTTATATTCATATCCCATATGACTTTTTATACCTGTCCTGGATGAACCTTACAGCTCAAGGCTAGTGATTTGGATCTTGTGAAACTGCTTGGTATGACTAACTACTTAGTCTTATAGTAGTGATAACTCTTATCGCTCTTTTATATCTTATCTAATAAGATTCTTTCTAGATGAATTTATTGAAACTATTTCAATCAAAAGTCATATGTAAACATTTATATCACATATATGTCTTTTATAGGACTTAATATGTTTCATGGTATCTATTAGATCTGATCTAATTAATTATCTAATAGACTTGAACAACATGTCTCACATGTCTCCATGTCAAATAGATGGTAATGAATTCTTAATTCATTGCAGGCAACAACCATAATGCATTAAAGATTTAAATAAGTTATACTTAAAATAATCAAGCAATATTTAAAAGAAAATAAATCCGGAATTTAAATTTGTTCCAAACAAAAATAAGATAACATCATCAAATGATGTAATCAACAACTTGAAGTAATCTTCAAGCTGTGTTCGTCTTTCTTTTCCTTTTTCTTTCCATCTTTTCTTTTATCTCTCCAAAAAGTCAGTTTGCATACGTTAAAAGTCTAACTTTTAAGCGATAAAGAAACAATGGAAAAGTTTCCTAGATACCAGGAGTATATGGCTATATCCATCCACTAGCTTCAGCAGCTTTGAGCAATTTTCTAACACGACGCTTCATTTTAGAGATATTTTCTTTGGTCTCACCAATAGCTATGCCCTTATCCCCGATCTTGATAGTCATTACCGGTACCCTTTTACTTGTGAAACACAAGTAATGATCATCATTGATCATAACTTTTAAGAAGTTGTTATTGGGATAAATCCCTATACTTTCAAGCTGATCAATGAAGCATGACATCCTTGAAGCATCATTGGGCACCCACTCGGCATACTGAGAGATGAAACCTATAGCGTAGTCATAACGACTAAGAGGATGTCCTTCCTAATTACAATCGTCAAATGCATTATCAACAGTAATGTCTATGATCAAGTGATCATCTATAGGAATGCATGCTTCCTTGATGTCTGATGCTATCTTTTCCATGACCACGGCACGTTCTGGATTCTTCAAGGCAATGTCTTTAATGTGTGACATTAAAGAGTGAGAAAAATCCATGTTGTTATCTTGACAGTATTTTCTCCTTCAAGTTACAAATCATGTCATAAGCAGACAACTTCCGAAATGATTTTCTAATCTCTGAGTCAACAGATGCTAGCATAAGGTTTGATATAGCACGGGTATCAACCTTAAGTTTGTTCCATGCATTTATGACAAACTCGCCAGCATCCTCAGATGGCTGCTTAAGGAGGGGAAATTTAAGAACATGCATCTTCTTGTTATATCTAAGAACTTTCTTTAGATTGTAGTACCATTCCAAGAAGTTTGTTCCATTGAGTTTGATTTTAAAAATATCATTAAGATGCTCTCGGGTAACAACATCAGCAGACGGAGCCATCTACAAAATTTGATTAAATTTTAGTATTTTAATGCTTTAATTATCTTAATTATATTAATGACCCAAAGACAAAAATATTTATAATTAAGATTGAGATCCAGGTTTACTATGTTACAGTGAATGGCTAAGCATTTTTCACTGATATAGCTAGACTGGTAGGTAACGATTACCGATTGTATCAATTATATAACTATCGGTTTGAGGGGCATGACAAGCAAGGTCACGCTTATATACGTTTCCCTCAATTACGTCCGCTTAAACGACTTTAAGTGATATTTGTCCCTCAATTGTGATTGTAGTCCCGGCCTAAGTGACTTAGGAATCACGATCCTACCTTTAACCAAAACCGTGGCGTCCAATGCAGGGAAATTTGCTAACATTGACGTTTTAGTCTGGTTGAAGTGTCATAATTAAGGGTGGCGCTAAAATATCGATTTTTAATAATTGGGATTTCTTTAATGTTTTAATTTACCGATTAAGGGTAAAAAAACATTTTGGATGACACATAGCATGAAATTAGTCGTGCAAATTTTAGTAAACCAATTTTACTATTATATAAGCTAGTGAAACACTTTTCAAAACTCGACACGGTCCAATTTTAAATAACTTATTTAATCTAAATTGGTCGTTAGTCGCGAACTTGATTTTATACTAATTAACTTTTAATTAATTTAAATATGTTTTTAAGTAAAACAATTAAATTTAAAAACTCGTTTTACTTTTAAATAAAAACTACTTTTATTTAATTACCTTTCCGAAAAATTTTAAACCTTTTAATATTCTCGTTGTTTTATAAGATTGTGTTAAATGTTTTTTATAAAAATATTTACGGTTTTAATTATTATCCTAAATAATTTTATCAACCACAAACATACAAACCAACCATCGAGCCACTAGTAAGTTTGTTCGGTTTCGTACGAGCCATCAAACGAGTAACCGAACCGGTCTAAGTTACAACAAATAAAATTAAACTTGTCGTCTATCACTTAGTCCAAGATCTCTATCTTCAAACTCCCGTCTTTGTCAGTCCATGTATTCAAATCTTCGTCTTGATATGTTTATAACTTTTATACTTTTACAATAAAATAAAAATAAAAAAAGAAACCTATCTATTATATCTGGGTTCCAAATAACTCAAAAATAAAATACAAAGATAATAAAATCAAACATGGCAAACAACCACAAGTCACTAGGGCTCGATGTTCCAAACACAATCACAACCAAAACGATAAAGGCTCGATCTTTTGTCAAACAAAAGTTTTAACAAATAAAACAATACATCGATTTAAAATAAACAGTTATGTCTAAACGCGCGTAAAGGTTGCTCTGATACCAGTGTTGTGAATCATGGTACCAGTTTTAACTTTTAAAACATTAATTATTTTGTAACATCCCAAAAATAAAACGACAGTTATAACAACGGAATAAACGAACGAGGCATGTCGGGTCGGGCCGGATGGGCCAGCGGGCTGGAATGGGAGCCTCCCCTATAAATAGCCAAGGTCCCCACCCATTTATCTCATTTGCAACTTCTAGAGAGAGAAACCGTAGAGAGAGAAAGTTGGCGGATCGACCCAAGATTTGAGAAGTGTGTTGCTCCAGAGCTCGTGAGAAGAATCTCCGGACGTGATCAGTCCTGGATGCGAAAGTTAGGGTTTTTGCGAGGAAGCAGTTCGTGCGTACTTATCAAGTACGCATGAAGCTGATCCTGCGTACTTACCAAGTACGCAAGAAGAGGATCCTGCGTACCTATCAAGTACGCATGAAGAAGGTCATGCATACTTATCAAGTACGCATGAAGCAGGTACTGCGTATTTATCAAGTACGCATGAAGCGGGGTTTGCGCACTTATTAAGTAGGCAAGAACAAGTCCCTGCGCACTTGCTAAGTGCGCAGGCATCAGGTTGTTTAGGTAAAGTCAGTATGTTTAAGAAGGTTAAACCGTTAGAGTCGGGGGTTGGTCTGATGTGTATTTAACTAATCAATTCAGATCGGAAGTGACGTTGTGGGACCTTTGTTTAGGACAACCCAGATTAGCTTATCAGGTGAGTTCTAGAAGCCCTCTTTTAAATGTTTTAAATAATGTTTTCGGGCTGGTGTGCATACATACGAAATGATGTTTTACGAAATGATGCTTATGAAACTATGTTTACGAAATGAAATGATTTGGAATGAATGGTTTATGGAAAGAAAGTTTTATGAATGGAATGTTTACGAACGAAATGTTTATAAAGAAATGGTTTATAATGAAGGTAAAGGGTTTTGAAAATGAATGAAATATTTTACGAAAAGAAAAGAAAAGGGAAAAGGTTTTAAAGAAGTCATTACAAATCTAATATGTCGAATGAAGGGAATTGACGAATGAAGTCTGGGAACCCAGCCTTGTGGTAGATTATGGACAGCGAGCCATAGTTGCCATAAGAACAACAGGGGCAGTGTCTTTGTGGCATGTCAATGGTTTGATGTTGTACAACTGGTAGGGAGTAACGACGGTTACTTAGGGGTTAACATGACCCTATGTAAGGTTAAATTATGATCCGACGGTGTTATGGCCGTGAGCCATAGCCGTCGATGGAAGTTGTCGGTTTATGGACATGAGAGCCATAGGGGCAACTGAATGGGTATTGTCGGTCCTCGTGCAGTTAAGCCTTGGGGGCAATACAAAAGGGAATTGACGGAATGTATGGTATTGTCGGTCTTCGTGCAGTTAAGCCTTAGGGGCAATACCATACTAAATGACGGTACGAATGGTAACACAGATTTAGATAGTAATGTATGACTTAAATGAATGTTAAACGTTTTAAACAAATGATCCGTTCAATGTGTTTATGATGAGGATAAATGTTTGAAGGTTTTTAATGATGAACGAAAGGCCCTGTTTTCTTATACATATTGTTAAACCCTAATGAATGATGAACCATTTCTTAAATCGAACGAAAACTAGAACTCACCAGCGTAGCTGACTTTTTAGTGTGCACATTCAGGTTAAGGCAGGTTATGAGGTTGGACGGCGATGCTTGGCTAGCGATGAAGAGTTACCCGGACGCTTATGAAGACTGGCATCATGTTACGTTTTGATTTCATTAAGTTATGTTTAGACATGTTTACGCTTCCGTATTTTGAACAATGTAATGGATATGTTTTAATGAAGTATTTTCCGCTGCGTTATTTTGATATTCAAGTTTAAGAACTGTTGAGGCCTCTCGGGTTTGGGGCCTTACAAGTTGGTATCAAAGCAATAGTTTGAGAGATTCGGACACTCCCTGTGTCTGAACTTAAACTGTAAATGGGACCGAAAGCGGATGCCAGTACGGGTAACTCGAGCCACAGCATCAGGTATGAAGGTAGTATATATTTACATGTATAGTATGCCTTAGAAAGGGTTAGGTAAGGACTTGTGTTCTGATGGAATCACAAAGGTGGTCAAATAGATATCGAAAGGTAGTGTAATGGTTAATTGCAGATGGCTAGTGTATATTAACATCCTACAGTGCTTGTTGAATTTTATTTGTTAACTAGCGTGATAACATTGGATTCTTGTCTTATAGAACAAAATGGCAAGAAGTGGAAACGGAAGGCGTGGTGGGGGCCGTACCGGTGGTCGTACAGGTGGTCGTAACGGCGGTCGCGGCAAGACCCTGCGCGCCAAGAGTATAGTGAAGAAGGAAGTGTTCACACTGAACCAGCGGTTGGTGTGTATGGAACCGAGCAGACACAGGTTGAAGAACAACCTTTCACTTTTGAACCAGAAATGAGAGCAACTATAGCTCGAGAGTTCACCGAGTTGAAGAAGACTTCCTTGCCAGGTCTGTTAGCTGAAGCATTGAAGAAGGTTAATGGGGAAGGTGGGTCTAGCGCAGAAACTGGTGCCCAGAATAACGAGACTGACAACGCGCCGCCTGCTCGCAGATGCTACTATAAGTTGTTTAAAGCATGTGACCACCGGTCCTGACCGGAAAGAAAGACGCGGTGGCTACGTTTGACTGGGTAATCCGTATGGAGGCTGCCATCCGTCTCAGCGAATGCCGGGCGGATCAAGTGGTGAAATTTGCTGCTAACTCCTTGAGAGAAGAAGCGTCCCATTGGTAGGAAGGAGTGCGACAAGCTAAGGGAGATACAACTGTTGACTCCAAGTTATGGAATGATTTGAAGGCATCAGTTATTAAGAATTTTTCCCCAAGGAACGAAATTGAGAAGGTGGAGAGGGAATTTTTGAATTTAAAGGCTGGTAACATGACCCACCGTCAATACACCACCCGGTACAATGAGTTGGAACGACTGGTGCCACACCTAATTACTACCGAAGAGAGAAAGATTTCTTGTTATATCCGGGACTGTCGGACAAGGTCCGCACCTTTATCAAAGCAAACACTCCTACCACTTTCGATTCGGTGGTGGAACTCAGTGGTGTGGTGTATGATGATCTGGCATTAAAAGATACCGCCATTGAGGAACCGAAGAAGAGACCGAGCTTCTCAAACAAGCGAACTGGTGGAAAGATGTTTGGGACTCGTGATAAGAGGGCTCGGGTGGATGAGCCGACTGTTTGTAAGAAGTGTGGAAGGGAGCATACAGGTGAATGTAGACTGGGATCTAACTTGTGCTTCAAGTGTGGCAAGACCGGGCACTACTCCCGTGAGTGCCCACAACACTTCAAGTGCTATAACTATGGGGATGCCGGTCATCTGAGTAGGGAATGCCCGAAACCGAAAATGGGCGAATCTGGGAAAGGAAAGAGTGCCGAGAAGAAAGAAGAGAGGCCCCGAGCAAAGACTAGTGCGTACGTGCTGACGCATGACCGGGCCAGGGTGGACTCCGACGTGGCGTCAGGTACGTTCATCCTTGACAACACTTTTGTTTTTGTGTTATTTGATTCGGGTGCCAGTAAGAGTTTTATATCTACGCCTTTTTGTAAACGAGTAAAGTACACTGTCAGTAAGCTAGAAAGGGCTTTTAGCGTGGAAACCGCTGAGGGTAGAACTACGAGAGTGACCAATGTAGTTGACATCTCCACGATAAAAATAGAAGGTCATAGGTTCCCTATCAAGTTTTTTGTTATGGTTTTGGGTGGGTTCGATGTCGTGTTAGGTATGGATTGGCTAACTGCCAATGAAGCGCAAATTATATGCAAACGAAAGATAATCCGACTCAAGGCTCCGGATGGTAGCAAAGTCGAGGTTTTTGGAGATCGTGACGCCCCGATGCCAAACGTCATCTCGATGATTAAGGAAACAGATTACTTGAGGCGTGGATGCGAGGCTTATCTGGTGTACGTGATCGACAAGTGTAAGGAAGTGAAGGAACTAGACGATGTACCCGTGGTACGCGAGTACCCGGAGGTGTTTCCAGAGGATTTGCCTGGGATACCACCCGACAGAGAGATTGAATTCCGAATTGACTTAGTACCAGATGCCCAGCCTGTGGCTAAGGCTCCATATCGACTAGCACCGGTGGAGATGAAAGAATTTATGGCCCAATTAGATGAACTACTTGAGAAGGGATTTATACAACCGAGCATCTCGCCTTGGGGTGCCCCGGTGCTATTTGTAAAGAAGAAGGATGGTTCGATGAGAATGTGTATTGATTATCGCGAGTTGAACAAACGTACGGTGAAGAACAAGTACCCTTTACCAAGGATCGACGACATGTTCGATCAATTGCAAGGCGCAAGTTGGTTCGCAAAAATCGACCTTCGATCCGGGTACCATCAGTTGAAGGTGAGGGAAGAAGACATACCGAAAACTGCATTTCGCACGCGTTATGGACATTTCGAGTTCCGCGTAATGTTTTTCGGATTGACGAACGCCCCCGCAGTGTTCATGGATTTAATGAATAGGGTGTGTCAACCGATGCTGGACCGATCAGTAATTGTGTTCATCGATGATATCCTCATCTACTCCAAGAATTAGGGTGATCACGTATGTCACTTAAAGGAGGTGTTGGAGGCTCTGAAGAAGGAAAAGTTGTATGCTAAGTTCTCTAAATGCGCGTTCTGGCTTAGGGAAGTCCAATTCCTAGGTCACGTCATCAACCCGAACGGCATTATGGTTGATCCAGCGAAGATAATGACGGAAAGGGAATGGAATATTCCTAAGACGCCAATTGAAATCCGTAGTTTCTTGGGATTGGCAGGCTACTATCGGAGATTCATCCAGGATTGCTCGAAAATAGCTTCGCCATTGACAAAGTTGACTCGGAAGGAGGTAAAGTACGAATGGGGTTCGACCCAGGATGAGGTGTTTAAGGAATTGAATGAAAAGCTAACCAAAGCCCCAGTCTTGGCCCTTCCCGAGGGCAATGAAGACTTAGTGGTATACTCTGACGCTTCGGGTCAGGGATTGGGATGCGTGTTGATGCAACGCGGAAGAGTGATCGCGTATGCGTCACGACAGTTGAAGATTCACGAAGCTAATTATCCAACCCACGATTTGGAACTTGCTGTTGTCGTATTCGCATTGAAAATCTGGAGGCACTACCTGTACGGGGTGAAGTTTACTATTTACTCCGACCACAAAAGTTTGAAGTACTTCTTCGAACAAAGAGAGCTTAATATGAGGCAGAGACGATGGTTGGAACAATTTAAAGACTATGACTGTGAAATCATATACCATCCTGGAAGGGCAAACGTGGTGGCTGACGCTCTAAGCCGAAAGGATGTGCCTGCTCCTATTAGAGTGAAAGCTTGCCAGTTGGTGGTAACATCTGATGTGATGAGGGAAATTAAAAGAGCTCAAGATGAAGCACTTAAGGAAGAAAACATAAAGAAGGAAAGGATGGTTGGCCAACAGGACAAGTTGGAATATAACACCCTTGGTGTTAGGACACGTTTTGGACGGGTATGGATACCTATGGGTGGAGAGCTTAGAACCAAAATCTTGGATGAGGCTCATAAGTCTCGGTACTCTATCCATCATGGTACCAATAAAATGTACCAAGATCTAAGGAAGGAATACTGGTGGCCTGTAATGAAGCATGAAGTGACAAAGTACGTAAGCAAGTGCTTGACTTGCTCGCAAGTAAAGGCCGAACACCAGAAACCGTATGGAAAGATTCAACCACTTGATATACCGGAATGGAAGTGGGAACACATTACCATGGACTTCATAACCAAGCTACCTCACACAGCTAAAGGTCATGACACCATTTGGGTAATTGTGGACCATTTAACGAAGAGTGCTCATTTCCTACCTATTCGTAAGACGTTCTCGTCGGAAAGGTTAGCGGAAGTATTTATTAACGAAGTAGTAGCACGACATGGGATGCCTTTGACGATCGTATCTGACCGGGACACACGATTCACATCGAGGTTCTGGAAAAGATTTCACGAGGCGATGGGCACGAGGCTTAATATCAGCACGGCATACCACCCACAAACGGATGGTCAGTCCGAAAGGACCATTCAGATATTGGAGGATATGCTTCGTGCTTGTATTATCGATTTTGGCGGCAATTGGGATAGTCATCTGCCGTTAGCCCCTACAACAATAGTCATCACACGACTATAGGCATGCCGCCTTACGAAATGTTGTATGGGAGGAGATGCAGGACCCCGATTTGTTGGGGTAAGATTGGACAAAAGGAATTAGGGAGTCTTGAAGTAGTAAGAGAAACGTCAGAAAGGTTTGATCAAATCAAAGCACGAATGAAGGCCGCACAAGATCGTCAGAAATCCTATGCGGATAAACGACGAAGGCCTATTGAGTTTGATGTTGGGGACAGAGTAATGTTGAAAGTGTCACCCTGGAAGGGAATCATACGATTCAGGAAGAGAGGAAAGTTAAGTCCGAGGTTCGTCGGACCATTCAGGATAATGGCATGGGTTGGTGAAGTCGCTTATCGGCTAGAGTTGCCTGATGAGTTAAGTGGGTTTCATCCTACCTTCCATGTATCACACTTACGAAAGTGTTTGGCGGATGAATCGGCTCACGTACCACTTACTGACATCGAAGTCGACAACAGCCTTAACTACATCGAAGAACCCGTGGCCATCTTAGACAGAAAGGAGAAGCGTTTGCATAATAAGATTATTCAATTGGTTAAAGTACAATGGAAGCACCGAAAGTAATCGGAATCTACTTGGGAAACAGAGACGGAAATGAGGGAGTCGTACCCTCAACTATTTGAGTTATGATAGGTTTCGGGGACGAAACCTATTGTAAGGGGGTAGACTTGTAACATCCCAAAAATAAAACGACAGTTATAACAACGGAATAAACGAACGAGGCATGTCGGGCCGGCCAGCGGGCTGGAATGGGAGCCTCCCCTATAAATAGCCAAGGTCACCACCCATTTCTCTCATTTGCAACTTCTAGAGAGAGAAACCGTAGAGAGAGAAAGTTGGCGGATCGACCCGAGATTTGAGAAGTGTGTTGCTCCAGAGCTCGTGAGAAGAATCTCCGGACCAGAAACTCGATTCAGGTAACGATCTGCCCTAAATCTGAGTTTTTATTCGTTTTTGGGTTTTTCGTGTTTTGGATGAAAGTGTAGCATTTTTACGGATGAAATTGTAAGGAAAACGTAGATTTGAGTTCCTTAATGATAAGCAAACGTTTTGAATGTAAACAAGATCGGGATCTTGACGTGATCAGTCCCGGATGCGAAAGTTAGGGTTTTTGCGAGGAAGCAGTTCGTGCGTACTTATCAAGTACGCATGAAGCTGAGAATCCTACGTACCTATCAAGTACGCATGAAGAGGGTCATGCGTACTTATCAAGTACGCATGAAGCAGGTACTACGTATTTATCAAGTACGCATGAAGCGAGGTTTGCGCACTTATTAAGTACGCAAGAACAAGTCCCTGCGCACTTGCTAAGTGCGCAGGCATCAGGTTGTTTAGGTAAAGTCAGTATGTTTAAGAAGGTTAAACCGTTAGAGTCGGGGGTTGGTCTGATGTGTATTTAACTAATCAATTCAGAGCGGAAGTGACGTTGTGGGACCTTTGTTTAGGATAACCCAAATTAGCTTATCAGGTGAGTTCTAGAAGCCCTCTTTTAAATGTTTTAAATAATGTTTTCGGGCTGGTGTGCATACATACGAAATGATGTTTTACGAAATGATGTTTATGAAACTATGTTTACGAAATGAAATGATTTGGAATGAATGGTTTATGGAAAGAAAGTTTAATGAATGGAATATTTACAAACGAAATGTTTATAAAGAAATGGTTTATAATGAAGGTAAAGGGTTTTGAAAATGAATGAAATGTTTTATGAAAATAAAAGAAAAGGGCAAAGGTTTTAAAGAAGTCATTACAAATCTAATATGTCGAATGAAGGGAATTGACGAATGAAGTCTGGGAACCCAGCCTTGTGGTAGATTATGGACAGCGAGCCATAGTTGTCATAAGAACAACAGGGGCAGTGTCTTTATGGCATGTCAATGGTTTGATGTTGTACAACTGGTAAGGAGTAACGACTGTTACTCAGGGGTTAACATGACCCTATGTAAGGTTAAATTATGATCCGACGGTGTTATGGCCGTAAGCCATAGCCGTTGATGAAAGTTGTCGGTTTATGGACATGAGAGCCATAGGGGCAACTGAATGGGTATTATCGGTCCTCGTGCAGTTAAGCCTTGGGGGCAATACAAAAGGAAATTGACGGAATGTATGGTATTGTCGGTCTTCGTGCAGTTAAGCCTTAGGGGCAATACCATACTAAATGACGGTACGAATGGTAACACAGATTTAGATAGTAATGTATGACTTAAATGAATGTTAAACGTTTTAAACAAATGATCCGTTCAATGTGTTTATGACGAGGATAAATGTTTGAAGGTTTTTAATGATGAACGAAAGGCCCTGTTTTCTTATACATGTTGTTAAACCCTAATGAATGATGAACCATTTCTTAAATCGAACGAAAACTAGAACTCACCAGCGTAGCTGACTTTTTAGTATGCACATTCAGGTTAAGGCAGGTTATAAGGTTGGAAGGCAATGCTTGGCTAGCGATGAAGAGTTACCCGGACGCTTATGAAGACTGGCATCATGTTACGTTTTGATTTCGTTAAGTTATGTTTAGACATGTTTACGCTTCCGTATGTTGAACAATGTAATGGATATGTTTTAATGAAGTATTTTCCGTTGCGTTATTTTGATATTCAAGTTTAAGAACTGTTTGTAAATGAGTAAATCCAACAAGTGAGGCCTCCCGGGTTTGGGGCCTTACATATTTAAACCTTTTAAATAAATAAATCAAATATATTTTAGCGAAAGCGATTTAATAATACCATTAACAAATCAGATCTAGATTCTATACAGTGATCCGATTACACAGCCTTTAGACAATAATAAATAAATAAAACACATCAATAAGGTGTTTAGGGTTTTTATACCTTTGACGGAACAACCGGATTGAAACACTCGGGTACAAAGAACGTCACGCTAGATGAAAACAATGAGCTCGTCACACGAAACACTCCAAACGAGAACCCGACTCTTTCCTCCTTGTCCGGTTCGGCTCGCAAGGAAACAAGGAAACACAGCGGCGGTGCGCGGTGGCGGCGACAGCGGCGACTGGTGGTGGCCGATGGCGACAAGGGGGTGGTCGGCTTAGGTCGGCGACGCAAAAGAGGGGGGTTTCGGCTTCTCCCTTTTTGCGCAAACCTCTAGGTGGCTAGAACTAGGATTAGGGTTTTGACTTAATGATATATTTATAGTAAAACATTTTACAAGTCAACCCCTGAATAATTAATAGTTAATTATTATCTGATTAACAATTAATCAGTTCCACTCCTCGTAGTTTATGATTACATCTATACTAATAAATAAATGTTTAAGTCGTACACGTGTCACTTCCTCATGCATTCTCACATTGATTTTCCCGCCTCTATCTCCTAATAAATTCGTCAATATCTTATTAAATAATAATGATATTATAAATATATCATTAAAGAGAAATACTAATTATATTAAATAACAATATATAATAGGAAATCAAAATATAACTAATTAAAGAAAAATACTAATTTGTTATATATACAAATTTTCACTTGATATATCTCGAGACGATCATAATAGTCTGACAAATTAGGACGTATTTACAAATTTATAAGTTATATTTTTAATATACAACACGTGTAATACACGAGATTCGAACCTATTTAATCATAAATAAAACTTTGCGTAAAACCGATCACTTTATATTTAACAGTTAAATATAAAATCCCGACTATATATATATATATATCACACACACACACACACATATATATATATATATAACCTTATTTCGTCCAACGTTTAATTATTCTAAATAACTAAACATAAATAATAAATATCTCTCTAGATATTTAATCCACCGAATTCTTAATTCTTATTTCATGTGATAAAGTTTAACAATTAAATGATATAATCGATGATCGAACATCTAATATCCAACAACACTAAGAACAATCAACATATAACCGGGTCATTGTCACAATTTGATAAGATAAGGAAATCTTTCGGGGTTGAGACTCGCACGGGAAATGCCAACATGATATTCATACGAGGGGTGGGACAAGTAATAGTAAATTCAATTAAGATTTCAAATGTATTTTACTCCCCTGATATAGATAAGAACATTCTAAGTCTCCAAAAATTAAGATTACAAGGTTTCTTAGTAAGAATAGAAGGCATTAAGTGCACTATATCCCACATGTTCAATGAATATGAGAAGGAGTCTGTAGAAACCAAATCTGCACAAGAAAGGGTATTAGAACATGAAAGAACAATTGATTCAGGAGACATGCATGAGAAATATAAACAAGAATATTTAGACACATACTTTGAAGCACTTTCGGTACACAAACCTAAAGAAGAAATCATCGATTGGACCACCATTGAAGCACTCGCATTTGATACACTTGATGATTGCATAACATTGCTAGATACCGTAGAAAAGATTGATGATGTTTGGGCACATCGAAATAGGCTGAAAGATAAGTTTTTACAGATGGTTGACTGGTTCCTCAATTTTTATTTAAGAACTCCTAACAGGCCCATACCACCATTAAGTAGAACAGGAAAAAAAGTTGAGTTATTTGATTTATATATTGCTGTCAAGAGGGAAGGCGGCTGTAAGCACATTACCAAATACAACCTATGGGTCCTAGTTGATAAGGACTTAGGACTTGACTATGAGGATGAAGATTTAGTCAAAGGATTATACGCAACTTCCTTGGACACGTTAGAATGGAACTATAAGTTTGTGTGGTAGGAAAGAAAAATATGCAGGAACATGAGACTTCGGATGACAAAGAACAAAAGAGAATCAAAGAGATGGTTGATCAAATGACGACTAAAGAAAAATCTAGTCCACAATGAAACGACGTCATGTTTTATTCCAGATGAAGCAGCAGAAAACATGGCGGCCAAGAAATCAAGAAAACTAGGCGAAAAAATATGCATATTTGATAAAAGGAGATAGCGAAGACTACGCGCTCTTTCTGGGAGGTAATTGGAACACAGCAAAGAGATTGTTCAAACGAAGATAATTCAACTTCGCTCGTGCAACCAACGCCTTGGAGGAAGCCAACAAAACTCACCCCAAAAAATAGGCGAATGAAGTTTAGTTTAAGGGGCGATATTGGATTAAATAAACTAAACTTGTATTTATTTAATATGTGACAACTTATATTTCGTATTTAGCTTGTAAAGACTTATGAATATTTGTCGGGAACTAGCAGTCATTAACGACCAAATAACCGCTCCATTTGACGGTTGAATTTGACGGGAACTAACTCCTATCTAACGGCTGTTTTCTCATGTTATATATGAATATGTGCAGGAACCTGCACCAAGATATTACGATATACTCTCGTTTTATCCATTCTTGTTTCTTTATTTCGCGCAGCCAAAACAAAACCAATTGTGTTCTTGATATCCAACAAAATCCACCTCTTATTCGTTCCTTCTAAAATCTATGTGTTTGAGGCATATTTCCTGGAAATTTTAGCCAGGTATTCACCTACGTGAATCATGATCATATTGGTTGAGCATAAAGCATCTCCTTGTTCCTAAGTGTACCTCATGTAGTTTTTGGTGTCAAAAGTTACTATCTCGCCATCAACTTTAAGAGTTAGTTTGCCGTCAAAGACGTCATTCAGGGCCTAGACGTAGCTAAGTGACGGATCCAGGATTTTTTGCCAGTGAGGGCCAAAAATAGACCGTCAAGACGGGCCGAATATGCCATTGATGGAACGGGCAAAACGGGTCAAAATTTGATACTTTATTCGGTTAATTTTTAAAAAAGCAATAAAAAATCTTCACATTTCACATTGGATTCCTAAAAATACTCCTTAATTACGGTAAAACTATTACAACTATACACCATTTTATGTTGAGATAATTTAACCGATATAGATACTCCTAAATTACAATAAACCGATTTGACTACACCTATATTTAACTATGTTTAGAGATTTTTAAATCCTAGTTTTAGGGGTTGTTAAGGCTAATATCATTGTAAAAAATACAAAGCATCCAAGCTACGTAATATTTTAAACTTAATATACTAAAAAAAATCTAATATCCAACACCCTTTATACACTTGAAACAACTTTCATAAAATTATAAGAATCAATCCAACTAAAAAAATGAAACACTTGAAAAAAATTTGATTTGCTATGCTCAAGGAACCCAAACAAACAACACATTGATATGTGTCCTTCTATACTCACAAACACTATACTATCCTAGGAAAATATTGCAATTATTTTTAAAAATGCATATTGATGAATTCTCATTTTATGGATAGCCTTATAAAAGCAAAACATTAATAATTAATTTAAAATTACTACACAGGGGAAGAGGTAAAAAAGAAATTATGCATACCTTTCATTCATGAACACATGAACCCTTAATCATTACAATTTGTCTCCCTTTTTTTCTTTTAAAGATTTCTCAAGGTGAAAGAAACATCACTCCTATCCAAAAAAAAAACTAGAATTTATATGAAGGAAAACAGAGGGTTAACTAGGAGCTGCATTTGTCGACTTGGACGGAGCTGCATTAACAGATGCATATATAGGGTTTAATTTGGTTCTGTTGCGATCACCCAAATCAAAACAAAGGTTAATTGGTTTAAGGATTTGAGAAGATAATATCAAGAGTCGTAAGAAGGGGGCCTCGGCAAAAATCGTGACAGGGTCTAAGTTCTTTTTTTGTTAAATCTTTAAAAAATTTATACTGTTGGGCTGGTGTTGAGTGGGGCCCTTCCCCCGAGCTTGTCTTGGGTCCGTCCCTACGTAGCTAGAAAGAGTCACCCTAAAATGAGTGGCAGTTTCGCACCGTCATCGATATCATACGCACGGTTTACGACAACCTTATTATCAAAATTTGAAAATGAGCCCATAGTGTGCCTAACACGGCTTCTTCTAAACATTTGAAAAAGAGTTTGTTGGAACCAAGAGGGATGTGAATATATTATTTTACGATTTTAACAACTTCTAATTGATATATGGAAATGGTTTATAATTTGCAAGTATGTAAGGAGATAAAAGGGAAGATTGTAAAGAATCTTCATTTTTCATACGGACGATCCCAATCGTATATAGATGGTGATTCTCATGTGTCTTGAATATTTAATAAGTTGCCACATACTTGGCATGGTCAATCTATGATTTGACCGTGGCATAGATTGTGATGCTTCTACTATTGGATTTTATTATGAAGCCCATCTATATAAAATTTATGCATGGTTGTTCATTGTTACTTTTGTTTGGCATTTCAAATCATATTAACATCAATTGAACAACCTTTTTGCATATGACATCACGGTGATAACATTCTTACTCTTGTGATATCGGGCACCAGATTTAACTTTTAAAACTAAACTTTATAAAATCAGATTTACAATAGCGGAAGCGTTTACAAAAGCACACGATAATAAAGATCCGATCTTTTCCGGAAGTGATCAGATTACACAACGTTTAAACAATAATAATAAATAAATAAACACATCCATAGGGTGTTTAGGGTTTATACCTTTGACGAATAACCGTATTGTAACACTGGGGTACAAAGAACGTCATGCTAGATGACAATAACGAATTTTGCGCAAAACGCGGTTCGCGGATTCTTCCGGTTCGGCTCGCGGAGGAGGACACGCCGGCGACTAGGGCCAACTCGAGGGGGTTGCGCAACACGGGCTAGTGGCGGTGGGTGGTGGTTGTGTGACAACTAGTAATTTACCACATAATTATTTAAATATAATTATACAAAAACTGTGCATATTAGACTAATTTTAATTAATTAGGTCTATCCCGGTTAAGTAGAGTCCAATCCACACACAATTACGCTGGAAATATTAGATATTTTCAAGACACATATCGCGTTGGTGATGGACCAAAAATAATATTTAGGCGACTCGAAAACATTCTCTTTATATATATTTCATTTATATATATTATTTATATATTATAGAATACTCACTCAAACGAGACTATAAAATTAATATATGTCGAACATATATTATACCCGAACTATTAAACTATTATTATTTTTGATACCCGACTCATTCCCGAGACGTAACAACAAATGGAAACGACACACGGGTATTATACCGAACTAGTAATAAGCGGGTATCACTCCACACCTCAACCTACGCTCCCTACTACACCTACCTCCATGTGCCTATTTTCCTCACTGTTGAATTAACAGACTCCTAGCCACCATGAGAATGGCTCAGCTTGCGTGCTTATCAACTCTGTTGCTCTTAAAGAAATCAAGTGGTATGCAGGGAAAATAAAAATTGAATAGTTATTAACCCCAAACACCCATATATAAACCCATGTACCCCCGCTTCTTCAAAGCACCACAAACACTTCCCTTCTTCTCCTTCGGCTCTTTCCGACCCGAGAACCAATCCACCACCTTGCCTCCTTGTTTCATTCACAAGCAACACCACAATCACCTCACCACCACCCCCAAGCCATACACCACCTTAGCCTCCCCTTTCTCTCCTCTCGATCACTAACAGCAGCACCATCCCTCACACCACCTTCATCACACCACCACCACCAATCATCACAAACCACCCCTACCTCTTGGCTTCAACAAATAGCAGCAACCTCACCTCCACATCCTCACAAAGCAACAACAACATCCCTTCCATCACCCTCCACCACCCAACATCGAGCCACACCACCTCTCCCTTGATCTCTCGGCTTCACCACAACCCCCAAACCACTACCGATCACCATCACAGCCACTCGTTCCAGCCATCCCAACCTTCATCAGTCCCGTCCCAGCCTCCGACAGCCCCGACAACCACCGCCGTGCACCATATTCACCACCCCAGCCCTCCGCCACCTTTTTACGGGTTCTTTCGGAACAAAACCCGGTTCTTTCGGGTCACCGTTTCTCGCTTACGGTCACCACATTACGTTCACCTGAAGCCTACGGATCATTTCGGGAACTTACAGAGTCATTCGGGACGTTTCGGAAAGGAATCGGACCTCGCGTATTCGTTGTCACCTTCTCCCGACTATTTACGTGAGATTTTGACTCATTTATTTTAACGTTATTATGGTTGGTGATATATATTAGGTTATAACCGGGATTATAAATTTAAATAACGAGTTTTAAATGTATCAAAGACGAATCGTGTTTTAAATATATAAAAGACCGGTTTTAAAATAATAAATAACGATTAAAGAAAATAGGTTATTAACCCTAAATTTTTTATAATAAAATAAATAATTGATTTATTTTATAATAACATATTTTTATTATAAATTAAAAACTATAAATAATTTTATATGAAAAAGAGGAGATTTTTATAAAATTATATTTATAAAAATGCCGCATTATGGCTAATATATAACAATTCTAGTTTATATATATATATATATATATATATATATATATATATATATATATATATATATTGTAGATGCATGTAACTTAAGCTGTTATCATTATTGTGTTTGTGAACAATGTTAATTTAGTTTTCTTATTTGTCATTTCAGTATTGTAATTTCATTTTGATGTAATTTACTGCTTTATTAGTTTAAGTCTAGATCATCGAAACTACTTAGTTGCGATTGAGTTTTGTTCAATCGAAACTAGTAGTTTCGATAGATAGTAGTTTCGACAAGTTTGACTGTCACTTGTAAATGTTCAACTGAAACTAGTAGTTTCGGTTGACATAGTTTGAGAATGTTTAGGGTGTGAGTAGCGGTTGTAACCCTGAACCTTTCTCTTTAAAAATTTTCTGAATCAATACACATTTTGCAGTTGTTTACGTTGTTGTTCTTACAATTTCACATCATTTTGTGTTGATTCAATTGTGGTTATCCTGTTAGCTTCACCAATTCTGTTTCTACCTTCTGTTTTACCACCATACACACAGTTTTCGCCTGTGTGTGTGTAATCGATCATTTGAGTGATTTCCAAGTGAAATCAGGACCTACAATTGGTATCAGAGCTTTATACTCTTGTTTCTGAGTATTATTAGGTTTTTGTGATCGATTCTAGGTGTTTTTCTGTGTTTCATTGAAGTTTTATGCATCTGGATTCTACGAGCACTATTCCAGTGAAAGACGGTACTGTTTCATCGATTTCCGGCACACATTTTGTTAGTGGTTTCAAGATTGGAGGTCAGATTAGTGATCAGGAGTATTAGACGCATCTTTTCGCTGGATTGGATTGCTATTTTGGTGATATTTATTTCTGAGGTTGATCATCAACGGAGGTTTTCTGACTTGCGGAAGAAGGCATCGAAACCACCTTGGGAAACATTCTGTTGTTCATTGAATCTTCCTGTCTGTACCTTGTCTCGTGAAGGTACAATCGAAACTAGTTACTTGTCTTATTACATCAAAACTAATCTATGCAGCTTGATCACCCGAAACTATGAGTTATCAAAAGTAGTAGTTTCTGCTGAGGTTGCTGGATTTCCTGCTCAGTGTTCATAATTGAAACTTGTTGTTTCGAGCTCTGTGTTTCACTATCGAAACTAGAAGTTTCGGGCCAAATTATTTTATCGAAACTAGGAGTTTCGATAAGCTTATCTTCAATCGAAACTAGTAGTTTCGATCAATCTTGTTCACCCGAAACTAGCTACTGTTTAAGTTCAAATTTATGAGATTATGGCTACTTCAAGCTCCAATGAGTATTCTAGAGGGAACAAACCACCGGTTCTTGTGTCCACAGGGGATTTTGATGATTGGACCAAGCAAATGAAGACTTTCTTCCAATTCCATGATCACACCTTATTGAATTCAATCAAAGATGGTCCTCACAAACCCGTTATCATTACTGCTGATGTTCTGCGTCCTAAGACTGTGGCTGAATATGATGAAAAGGATCTTGCCTTGATTGCCCGAGACAATAAGGCCTATGAGAGTATTGCAATGGCTCTTCCTATAGATATCTTCAACACTTTTGCCGAGTACACCACCGCCAAAGACTTATGGGTAGCTTTGTGTACCATATTTGAGGGAAGTGCGGAAGTTAGGGAGAGTAAAAGGGATCTGATCAAGAAACAGTATGAAATGTTCAGCAGTGTCAGAGGTGAATCAATGTCTGATTTGATCAACTGTTTCTCAAACATTGTGTCTAGGTTGAAGGTAATGGGTGTTGAGTACCCAACCATGGAGCTAAACAAGAAACTTCTCGATGCTCTCCCTAAGGAATGGAACATGTACTGTATCATGATCAAGAAGACAGAGAATCTGAGTGCCTTATCTGAACAGAAAGTCTATAGCATCCTTGAATCGTATGAAATTGAGATAAAGAAAGGAGCAGTCACTCCCACCAACCAGTCTGGAAACACAGCTCTTATTGTTGGATCAAGCTCTTCAAGTAGCTCATATTTTCAGACTGATGTTCCTCCTTCTGCTGCTATTCAATCTACCAGTTCATCTGCACCTCAAAAGACTATTACTATGATTCCTGATGAATATGTCCCAATCATGACTGCCTTCATGTCATGCTATGATGCACTGATTTCTAGAAACTTGACACCGGTCAGTTTTCAACCTGATGACTTGGAGCAGATCAATCCTGATGATTTGGAGAAAATGGACATTGATTGGTGTATGGCTATGCTGACTTTAAGAGCCAAGAGATTCATCAAAATGACGGGTTTGGATAGATTCAAGCAGGGAAAGACTCTTGGGTTTGACATCAAAAAGGTGAGGTGCTACAATTGTGACCAGCTGGGTCATTTTGTAAGAAACTGCAAAGAACCTTCCTCCAAGGATCAACATGAGAAGAAGACTTCCTCTAGAAAGCAAGCTGCTAATCCTCCCAAGACCAGCACATCTTCGAGTTCCACAGTTCTTGTCTGTCAAGCTGATGGACACTATCATTGGGGAGAACAAGCCAAGGAAGCTGCTGACAAATCCTTGATGGTAAATGTGGAGGACAAGGGCAAATGTGTCATGATTGAGCCAACTGAGGATCCACTGCTATACCTGCTGAGGTTATTTCTATACTTTGTAGTGCTAGATCTTGTTTAAATGAAATTCAGAAATACGGATTCATCAATCAAGCTTTGATTGACGAACGAGATCACATTAAGGTGATGTATGACTCTGTGGCCAAAAATGAGAAATTGTACTTAAAAAAAATTCATGACGTTTCTGGAGAAAACCGTTCTTTAATTGTGTAACTTAATACTCAAGCCATTAATAATAAAATTTTGAGTGAAAGAGTCCAAAAGACAGAAAAGGCTAAGTTACAAGTTGATCACATGGATATGGATCAGAAATTTTATTTGGAATAACTGATAAACAATTTAATAGAAAAGGCACAGAGGGTCTTGGTTACAATTCTCATCCACCACCTTATTCTAAATCAGAAAGATTTGCTGACATGCATGTTGCTCATGTTCCTACTCCATTTGTGTGTACTTTATCTCCTGATGATTATACTACGTCCTCTGATTCTGACAGTTTTGCTTCATGTGCAGAATCAAATTGTGTAACTTCAGAAGATGATTGTGATAAGAGTACCAGTGTTTGAAATGTTTTAAATGAACTTGAGTCGGATGAATGTAATAATATGTCTGTGTCAAAACCAGATATTTGTAAACACGTTGAAAACATGTATTTTGATTCTATGCCTGCTGAGCATATACGGGATTCGGATGTGATATTTCTAAATTAGATATTAGATAATATGTTAAAAAGATTAAAAAGAAATTAATTTTAAAAAAACGGTAGCTGGGATCAAACCCGCGCCACCTCCTGATCTCACAAACATGTACACTAACCATTTGACCAGGGCATGAAGCCATGTCTGGTTTGGGTTCGTGTTGGTTAAAACACGCAAACTTAAACTCATCTCCTTCCCCAAATAAACCCTGTAACCCTAGCCATCCAATTGGCTTGATCGAGCAATCTATCGAACCCAAATTCATAGGGCTTTTGATCCCCGCATCAACACGAATCTAAAGACACCAAAATTACCTGTAATGGATACTAATTGAAGGAGAATGAATCGATGAACAGGTTCGGCTTCTTCGACTAGACTTCGAGCTCCAGGGGTGCGTTCGGAGACGTATTGGGGTATCAGAAACTTGTAAAGTGTTTCGTATATGATTTCCACTCCATATTTATAGTCAATTTTACTCTACATTGAAGGATCGAGTAAATGATTGCGCGTGTGTTAATCGGTTATGAGTTACTCATCATAAACATCATTAAAATCCAATTAAACGCAGGTAGTGGGTCGACAAGGTGTTCTCAACGTATAGCCGTTTTCAGTTTCGTCTAGAAATATCTTAGTTGCTGGATCCCGATGAAAGGGGTGAAACCGGTTGAGGAGGGGTTTCGAACCCATGACTGGAATGGGGGGAGGGGGAAGTTTCAGGTTTTTTGGCAGAATAGGTCCCTCTAGTTTTCCAGGTTTAACATTTTATGTGGTAACTTGGTTTTTAATTGTAAAGGAGTTTTAGAAAATGCAATTTGCACCCTGGACTTTTTAGAAAACATAAATTTATTAAATCTTATAATTATAATTTTTATAAAATCTAACAAAATATTATAAATATAAAATGTAGTTAGAATTTATTACAAGAGCATAAACTCTACTTTTTATAGGATTTATAAATTTACTTTTGTAAGTTATATTTTTATAAAGCATATATATAGGTTTTAGAAATAACTTAACATACATATGTATATATAGATTTATTTCATAAACTGCCAACAATGATTTATATAAATATTTACTGATTTTGAATTTGAATTAATTTGCATTTAATGTATGTATATGTGTATACTCATGAAATATCATAAATAAATATGGTACTTTCATTGAATTGAATATATGTAAATTATATAATAATGAAGTTACAGTGCCGAAAAAGTAAAAATATAGGCCGGAATTTCCTGGGTATTACAATACATGGCTTGCATGCACACGTACACACCTTAACGCACCTAACCCATCTTCGCATCGCCACCTTCAGCTTCCGTCAACTCCCACCATCGTCGTACCATTGTTGCCGGAACATCGGGGCCATGACTTTGGTTACCTACAACCATTTCTGACCCCCACGACTTGTCCCAGCCGTGAACCGCCCTAGCGACGGGCTGCCTCCAACTTCCCGCACCTGTACTGTCGTGGACAGCCCCTTCGGGTGACTGTCGTGTCCGCCCAGCGCCATCGCCGGCCTCCTGCGCGTTCTCCCGGACTCCCTGATGCTTCCGTACGCCTCTGGTCGCCACCACATCTGCACCCCGTCACAACCGGGTGGAGCTATGCTCCTTGCTTCCTTCATGCGGCTACCTGACACTCCCGAGACCCTCTAGGGTTCTCGATCGAAGTAACAAACCCAACGACCACTAACCTAGTCGAACAAAATCGCATACACGGAGGAAACAAATGAGTATACCTTGTAATCGAAGACCTCGTGCTCGTCGAACTCCCGATACGTTTCTTCTTCCTCGAACTCGCTCTTTTGAAACCCTATAATCACAAGATGATCGTTATGATCATCCAATACTTAAACCATGCATACGATGGTTATAGGTTTACGAATTTAACTCGGATAGACAATCGAATTCGATGAATCGGCCTCTCCTCTCTCCATTATCCTCTCGGCAGCCGCAACACAACAATGGGGAACCCCCCATTGTCGTAAACCCTATAGGGGTGTTGACCGGACCGGGATTCGGCCCTTGCGTGTTACCGGACTCCCCCTCGGGCTTGATCCATCTTGAGACTTTTACTAAACTCCCCTTGAGTCCCGTTTATTACGTAATAACCCCCTGTCTAATTAATTACAACAACACCGCTTACTAACCCCGTCAAGTTTCGATACATACTAATAAGTATTTACAACTCTACAAACCTGATTTGTTAAATGAAAAACCGAGATGTTACAAGTCTTTTCTCCTTAAAGAGGTTTCGTCCTCGAAACCTGTGTCATCTGGAAACAAATGCGGATAACGCTCGCGCATATCCGCGTCCGGCTCCCATGTAGCTTCGGACCCCTTACGATGCTTCCGTTGCACTTTGAAAATAGGGATCATTTTCCTTCACAATCTCTTTTCCTTTCTATCCAGTATAGCCACCGGTTCGTCTATATAGTTTAGCTTATCATCAACCACAATGTCATCTAACGGTACGTGTTCTGTAGCATCCGCCAAACACTTCCGTAAATGGGACACATTAAACGTTGGGTGTATCCCTGCCAAAGCATCTGGCAAATGCAGTCTGTAGGCAACAATACCAACACGTTCCTCGATCATAAACGGTCCAATATATCTCAGGCTAAGCTTTCCCCGTTTCTAGAAATGAATAATGCTTTCTAGGGTGACACCTAAGCATCACATAATCTCCTGCATTAAACTCTATAGGTCACCGTGTCTTGTCGGCGTAAGACTTATGCCGATCCTGGGCGACTTTCATCTTTTGCTTCACTAGCTCGAACTTCTCGGAAGTTGCTTTTACAACATCTAAACTCCCTAACTCTTTCTATCCGATTTCTCCCCAGCACACCGGGGTTCTACACCTTTTCCCATAAAGCATCTCATATGGCAGCATCCCAATAGTCGCATGATAACTATTGTTATAAGAAATTCCGACGACGGTAGGTGACCATCCCATGCACTTCCGAAATCAATCACACATGCACGCAACATGTCCTCCAAAGTTTGTATTGTCCGCTCTGACTGTCCGTCAGTCTGAGGGTGATACGCAACGCTAATGTGCAATCTCATCCCCATAGCTTCATTGAACCTCTTCCAGAACTTGGATATGAATCTCGTATCCCGGTCGGATACAATAGAAATTGGCACTCCGTGCCTAGCAATGATCTCATTAATAAACACTTAGGATAACCTTTCCGATGAGAAATTTTCCTTAATCGGTAGAAAATGAGCGCTTTTCGTCAACCGATCCACTACTACCCAAATGGTATCGTGCCCTTTAACCGTCTTAGGCAATTTCGTAATAAAATCCATTGTAATATGCTCCCACTTCCACGTCGGAATCTCTAAAGGTTGGATCTTTCCATAAGGCTTCTGATGTTCTGCCTTAACTTGCAAACATGTCAAACACTTGCTCACATATTGGATCACATCATGCTTCATTCCCGGCCACCAATAGTTGCCCTTCATGTCCTGATACATCTTTGTCGTTCTCGGATGTATCGAGTACCTTGACTAGTGCGCTTCGTCAAGTACATGTTTTCTAAATCCACCAAACCTTGGTATCCAGATACGGTCATCCTTGACCCACACCCCTTGACTGTTCTCATTCAACAGATCACGCTGTCCAAAAATCCTTTCTTCTTTTAGCCTTTCATCTTTCAAGGCTTCCGTCTACACATCCTTTAATAATGTCAGGAAATTTGACGTTACTACCAGTTGACACGCTTTAACTCTAATTGGCGTGTGTTCCTCCTTGCGGCTTAACGCGTCAGCAACCACATTTGCCTTTCTCGGATGGTAAAGGATCTCACAGTCGTAGTCCTTAATTAGCTCTAACCACCTCCTCTGCCTCATGTTCAACTCTTTTTGTTCAAAGAAGTACTTCAAGCTCTTATGATTTGTGTAGATCGTACACTTGATTCCATACAAGTAGTGTCTCCACAACTTGAGTGCAAACACCACTGCCGCTAACTCTAAATCATGGGTAGGGTAATTCACTTCATGTGTTTTCAATTGCCTTAACGCATACGCAATCACTTTCCCTCGTTGCATTAACATGCAACCTAACCCCAAATAAGACGCATCCGAATACACCACTAAGTCGTCTGTTCCTTCCGGTAACGTTAACATTGGTGCTTCAGTCAACCGTTTCTTTAACTCTTGAAATGCACCTTCTTGATTCGGTCCCTAAACAAACTTCACTCCCTTTCGAGTCAACTTAGTTAATGGTGTTGCCAGGTTAGAGAAGTCCTTGATGAACTTCCTTTAATAACCGGCTAACCCCAAGAAGCTACGCACCTCCATTGGAGTCTTAGGAGCGTTCCACTTCACCACTGCTTTAATCTTTACAGGATCCACCATGATCCCTTCTAGGTTAATAACATGCCCCAGAAACTGCACTTCCCGCGGCTAAAACGCACACTTTGAGAACTTAGCGTAAAGCTTTTCTCGTCTCAAAGTCTCTAACATTTCTCGTAGATGATCTCCGTGTTCCTCCTCACTCTTAGAGTAAATTAGAATATCATCGATAAAAATAAATCACCGATCTATCCAACATTGGACGACACACGCGATTCATCAAGTCCATGAATGCTGCCGGAGCATTCGTCAATCCAAAGGACATAACCAAAAACTCATAATGTCCATAACGTGTCCTAAATGCCGTCTTCGAAATATCTTCTTATCTAACCTTCAACTGATGGTATCCTGACCATAGATCTATATTCGAAAACCACTTTGCTCCTTGTAGTTGATCGAACAAGTCATCGATACGCGGTAACGGATACTTGTTCTTAACCGTCAACTTATTGAGCTCCCGGTAGTCGATACACATATGCATGATACCGTCCTTCTTCTTCACAAACAAGACCGGGCACCCACGATGATATACTTGGTCTTATGAACCCTTTGTCCAACAAGTCCTAAAGTTGCTCCATGAGCTCCTTCATCTCTGTCGGTGCCAATCGATAAGAAGCTTTAGCAACCGGCTGAGCTCCTGGCTGTAGATCGATCTGGAATTCGATCTCTCGTTCCAGTGGTACTCCTGTCAAGTCATCAGGGAAGACATCCGCAAACTAAATGGATTTTCAACACTAAACGGATTTTCAATAAAACAGGGAACCTATGACCCTCTAGATCGATAAAACAGTTGTCTAACGCTTCAATGACTCTGGTGGGTGCTCCCACCGCGGTCTCAACACTAAACGGATTTTCAATCATCCTAGTTGTCCTACACAAACTCTTGCAAAAAGATGGGCTACGAAGCTCTTACTTGCCCCGGAATCAAATAAAATCGAAGCTGGTACATTATTAATAAGAAAAGTACCTGAAACAACATCAGCGTCCGTCTTGGCTTCAGCTGCAGTCATGGTGAAGGCTCTTGCTTTAGCTTTAGAATTTTCGTCTTCTTTCTTTACTGGGACTGCTTCTTTGCTTGGTCTCGCACCCTGCCCTGCCTTACATTCCTTTGCCAGATGGCCAAACCCCCACAGTGGTAACACTTAGGACTGTGCGGGCAGTCTCTAGCAAAGTGTCCCGCCTTACCACACTTGCGACACGAATCAGGTCCATCGGTCCTTGCCTTCTACACAAACGGAACCTTCAAATCTTTACCAAAACTTTTGAGGGGTACGGTCCACTTCTTATCCTCCGATTTCTTCTCTTACACCTCAGCTCCCATGACATCATCATACAAAGTCCCACTAAGCTCCACCGCACTGTCAAAACTCGAAGGTTGCTGAGCCTTGACTAAATGCCTAACACGATCCGGCAGACCGTCTATATACAACTTCATCTATCGCACGTCATTTTCAGCTAAATGTGGCACCAGACATGCCATCTCTATGAACTTCGACGTGTACTCACGATGAGTCGATTTACCCGCCTTGAAAGTCAGAAACTCTCTCTCTCTCTCTACTCTTTCCAGCTCTTCCGGAGCACAGAACTTCTTCCTAACCAAACCCTTCAGATCCTCCCAAGTCATAGCTTCCAACTCCTGAGTCGTCTTTATTTCTTTCACCGAGTTCCACCAGTGCAAAGCCTCAACAGAGAAAGAGTGAAAAACAAACTTCACTATCTGCTCCGGCTTGCACTCACTGATAGAGATGGTGGACTCCATCTCAGTAAGCCAGTGATATGTGGCCACTTCATCCTTCAAACCATCGAACCTAGGCGGATCGCACTTCTTAAAGTGCTCGTAGTCACAGTTGCCGCCAGTTCCAGCCGACCTCTTCTTCTTTTCCACCTCCACTAGCACTCTTGTCTCTAGCTCCTCGAACGCTGCCTTAACAAGATCAAGAAAGTACCCATGAATCATCTTATTCAATTCCTTCTTGATCGCCTCGTGAACCTCTGGTTCGAATTGGAACCCTTCGTTGTGCTCAGAATGCACCGAAGGTTCAGCACGCACTGAGGGTTCAGTATGAACCGACACCTCGTCATGATTAGCATTGTCGTCCTGAGCGTTCTCACGACGCTCCCTACCAGTAGCATTAGCAGCAGTCTGTCTCTTAGGTGCCATTAGTTACTGAAAATAATAACAAACAGAGCAATACTTAGGTATCATTTAAAACAATCCGAGCAGTGCAATTAGTTAATGACGGTGGCCAATCGCCATTACCCGCTTGCCTTGCCTTGCAATTAGTTAATGACTAGGGTCGACACGATATTGCACGTTGCTTGTATTCAAGCCCAAAACTACAAAACGTTTAAAAGTGGAAGATAAAAAATCACCTTTGCTAGACGCAACTCGATCACTAGAACTTTCTAATGTAAGGCCCCTTTCCCGGGTAACCTCACGATCTGGATTTGTTAATTACACATACATTAAACCTAATCCCGAGTCTAACGGTTAAATCATTATGAATTAAGCGACTATACTGACTTCACTAACGGCCTGCTGCCTGCGCACTTGCTAAGTGCGCAGGACCATACTCATGCGTACTTGACAAGTATGCAGAACATTCTTCTTGCGTACTTGATAAGTACGCAAGATCTTCCTCTTGCGTACTTGATAAGTACGCAGGACATCCTTCTTGCATATTTGATAAGTACGCAAGACCTGCTTCCCCATCAAGTCGAAAATTCTTGCATGTTAACCCGATCATGCTAATCTTACAACTTTCTTTGATCAAAATGTGCGGTTTTCATTCTAGATACTAGTTCTAGGCTTATTTTCAAGTTTCATCCATAAAAAACGTCTCATATTTAGCTAAAACCTGAAAAACCCTAAAACGGACAAAAACTCAGATTAGGGTCGAATCGTTACCTAGATTGAGATTCAGATTCGGTGCTTTTGCTCACGAGCTCAGTAGTAACGTGCTCCTTCAATTCCGGGTCGATCCTTCAACTTTCTCTCTCTATGCCCGAGCCCTCCTTTCTCTCTCTAGATTGCAAGATGTGGAAGAAATGAGAGTCTAAGGCTGTCTTGACCTTTATATACTTAGGCTTCTCTCGGCCCGTTGGAGCCGAGCTCAACCCCATCCATTTTCCTTTCATTTTTGACGGTTAAATCTCTATTGCGTTATTATTTATTTATTTACTATTTTTGGGATGTTACAAGTCTACCCTCCTTAAAGAGGTTTCGTTCTTGAAACCGTTTATACGTTAAACAATTGAGAGTATAGTCCCCTCATCTCGACTTCTTTTTCCCATGTCGCTTCTGACCCTTTTCTATGCTTCCATTGTACTTTAACTAATTGAATCGACTTATTGCGTAGTCGTTTCTCAGCTCGGTCAATAACGGCTATTGGTTCCTCCACATAATTTAGACTGTTATCTACTTCGATCTCGTCGTAAGGTATGTGAGCTGTGTCGTCAGCTAGGCACTTGCGTAAGTGCGACACATGGAACGTAGGGTGTATTCCACTAAGCTCAACGGGTAGGTCGAGTCTGTAAGCAACTTGACCCACTCTCGCTAAAATCTTGAAAGGTCCGATAAACCTTGGACTTAGTTTGCCACGTTTTCTGAATCGAATGATTCCTTTCCATGGTGATACCTTTAACAGTACCATGTCCCCTACTTGAAACTCTAAATCCCGTCTTCTCTTATCCGTGTATGATTTCTGTCTGTCTTTTTCGGCTTTCATTCGAGCCTTGATTTGATCAAATTTCTCGGAAATAGCTTTGACCACTTTGAGACTTGCAAAATCCTTTTGTCCAATTTCCCCCCAACAAACCGGGGTCTTACATTTCCTCCCATACAACATTTCAAATGGCGGCATGCCAATAGTTGAGTGATAGCTGTTGTTATATGAAAATTCTGCCAATGGTAGATAGTTGTCCCAGCTCCTACCGAAGTCAATGATACAGGCCCGGAGCATGTCCTCCAAGGTCTGAATGGTCCTTTCAGATTGACCATCGGTTTGAGGGTGGTAAGCGGTGCTGATGTTCAGCCTAGTGCCCATCGCTTCATTGAATTTCTTCCAAAACCTTGACGTGAACCTTGTATCCCTGTCGGACACATTCGACAGCGGCATACCATGTCCGCTCACAATTTCCTTGATAAATATTTCTGTTAGCTTTTCAGACGAAGAAGTCTCACGTATTGGCAAGAAGTGAGCACTTTTCGTCAAGCGGTCGACGATCACCCAAATGGTATCATTGCCTTTAGCTGTTTGCGGTAGCTTGGTAATGAAGTCCATCGTGATCTCCTCCCACTTCCATTCCGGTATTGGTAAAGGTTGCATTTTACCGCATGGTTTCTGGTGCTCGGCCTTAACTAGAGAACACGTTAGGCACTTGTTCACGTACTCAGTCACATCATTCTTCATTCCAGGCCACCAATACTCTTTCTTCAAGTCTTGAGACATTTTTTTTGTCCCAGGGTGGATAGAGTAGCGAGAGTTATGGGCTTCATCGAGTATTTTGCCTCTAAGCTCGCCAATCTTAGGTATCCACATCCGGCCAAACCTAGTTCGTACACCGTATGCATTTGCATCCAAATTTCCTTGTTGTCCTACTATTCTTTCCTGTTTTATATTTCTTTCTAATAGTGCTTCATCTTGTGTCTTTGATATTTCACTCATCAAATCAGGCGTTATAATCAGCTGACACGCTTTGATTCGGATAGGTTCCGATTCTTCCTTTCTGCTTAAAGCGTCAGCCACTACGTTGGCCTTGCCTGGATGGTACAATATCTCACAATCATAGTCCTTCAGTAGCTCTAACCACCTCCTTTGTCTCATGTTTAATTCCTTTTGTTCGAAAAAGTACTCCAGACTTTTGTGATCGGAGTAAATGGTGCATTTAACTCCATACAGATAGTGCCTCCATATTTTCAACGCGAAAACTACTGCTGCCAACTCTAGATCGTGAGTTGGGTAGTTAACCTCATGAATCTTTAGTTGTCGCGAGGCATAAGCAATTACCTTTCCTCGTTGCATAAGTACGCAACCTAAACCTTGACCCGAAGCGTCAGAGTAAACTACCAAGTCTTCATTTCCCTCAGGTAGTGTCAAGACTGGAGCTTGGGTTAATCGTGTCTTAAGTTCCTCAAACGTATTGTTTTAGGTTGGACCCCATTCGTACTTTACTTCCTTACGTGTTAGCGTTGTCAGCGGCGAGGCTATTCTCGAGAAATCCTGAATGAATCTCCGATAGTATCCTGCCAATCCTAGAAAACTTTGTATCTCTGTTGGCGTTTTCGGGATGTTCCAACCTTTTACGGTTTCGATCTTTGCAGGATCCACCATAATGCCGTTTGGGTTTATGACATGACCTAGGAATTGGACTTCCCTAAGCCAGAACAGGCATTTGGAGAATTTTGCGTACAACTTTTCCTGCTTTAGCACCTCCAGAACCTCTCTTAGGTGGCAGTGGTAATCACCCTCGCTTTTCGAATATACCAGTATGTCATTTATAAAAACTATCACTGATCGATCCAACATGGGTCGACATACTCTATTCATCAAATCCATGAACGTTGCTGGTGCGTTGGTCAATCTGAAGGACCTCACGAGAAACTCATAATGTCCATAACGCGTGCGAAACGCGGTCTTTGGTACATCTTCTTCTCTTACTTTCAACTGATGGTAACCCGACCTAACATCGATCTTTGAGAACCAACTAGCACCTTGCAGTTGATCAAAAAGGTCGTCTATTCTAGGCAGGGGGTATTTGTTCTTTACTGTCCTCTTGTTCAATTCGCGGTAGTCAATACACATGTGCATGCTGCCGTCCTTTTTCTTTACAAATAGTACCGGAGCGCCCCATGGTGAAATGCTCGGTCTGATAAATCCTTTTTCTGTTAATTCTTCTAGTTGAGACATCATTTCTTTCATTTTTTACGGAGCCAATCGGTAGGGGGCTTTGGCAATGGGCTCAGCTCCTGGCAGTAAGTCAGTATGAAATTCTATTTCCCGATCGGGTGGCAACCCAGGTAGATCCTCAGGGAATACTTCCGGAAAGTTGCACACCACGGGTACATTCTTGAGTTCTTTCATTTTCATTCTATCGTCAATAACATACGCCAGATAAGCTTCGCAACCGCGCCTCATGTAACTTTCAGCCTTGATCATCGAGATGACGTTCGGCATCGTGCAATTCCAATCCCCATAAACCGTAATTGGACTGCCGCTAGGAGCTTTGAGGTGTATCCTCTTACGTTTACATATGATTTGAGCTTCGTTGACAGCTAGCCAATCCATACCCAATACTATATCGAATCCTCCTAAGGTGAGAAGGAATAATCTAGAAGGAAACCTATGGCCCTCTATTTCTATGATGCAATTCTCTGTTACTTGGTATACTGCCGAATTTTTACCAACGGCAGTTTGTACGCTAAAGGCCTTTACTATGGTGTTGATAGTGCAATCTAGTTTACAACTAAATGTATTGGATATAAAGCTTTTACTAGCACCAGAGTCAAATAAAATAGCAGCATGTTCATCATTTACTAGGAACGTACCTGACACAACATCAGGGTTTCCCCTTGCTTCCTCCTCGGTCAGGGCGTAGACTATAGTCCTAGCCTTCGGATGTTCCCTTTCAGCTTCCTTTTCCTTTCCCGAACCGGATTGTCTGGTTTTCCTGCAATCCCTAGTCAGGTGTTCATATCTTCCACAACGTTGGCACTTGACGTCCTTTATGCAGTCTCGGGAGTAGTGCCCCGGCCTCCCACATTTGTAACACATGGTTGTGCCAACTAAACATTCGCCTTGGTGTTTCCTTGAGCATTTCTTACAAACTTCATACTCTTCTGCCCTAGGCTTCTTCACCTCAGCGGTGTAGTTTCCCTTCCCATTTCCTTTGAACGAGTTCTCCCATTTCTGTTTCGGAGCTTCGGGAGCTATGTCCTCGTTAGCATAATCGTCATAGACGATTCTAGACATGTTGACTACCGACTAGAAGGTCGAGGGTATATTAGTTTTCACATGAACACGGACCTTTTGAGGTAGGCCCTTCATATAGTACTTGATCAGTCGCTCTTCAGTCTCTACCAGGTGGGGTACCAGTTGAGCAAGTATACTGGCGATGCGTCTTGCTGCCAGCCTTGAAGTTTAGGAATTCATTTTCCACTCGATCAATTTCGTTCTGGGGACAGAACTTTTGGATTATCAGCTTCTTCAGGTCTTCCCATGTCATTCTGGCAAGAGCGTTTGGCGACTTTGTCCTCTAAATATTCCTCCACCAACTTAGTGCCTCATTGGTGAAAGAATGAGCAACATACTTAACATTCTGGTCCGGTTGACACTCGCTGATGTTGATTACAGCGTTCATACTCTCAATCCATTCGAACGTAGCCACTGAATCCTTATTCCCATCGAACTTGGGTGGGTCTCCGTCCTTGAAACCTTTGTAGGTACACCCACGATTGCTTGATTCCACCTTCACTTCATCCCCATCACTGTCACACACTTTCTCTTCATGGTCTCCTTCCTTCTCCTCTCCACTTTTCTTTAGTGCCTCGGATAGTAGATCAGGAAATACTTTCTTCAGAGTGGGTACAAATTCGCAGGCAATAGCATCCCTGACCTCGGGTTCCAACTGTAGAGGCCCTTGATTGTCGTCCCCAGTTGGGGTCACATCTGTTTCGTGCACACTCTCAGTGTTTTCTATGTGCACACTCTCTTCTTCTTCATGTCTTTGATTCAAGGGAGGTCTACCGACTCGGCCAGTGCGACCGCCTCGGCCAGTGCGATCGCCTCGGCGTCCTGTTCTTCCTCCACCAGCCATAGTTCCTAGTTTCCTGATAGTTATAAAAGGAATACATCAATGACGTTCCTTCAGATCATAGTTTTAGAACAGTACAAGCAAGGTAAATTTTTAATTACAATGACCGGTTTGTGATTACTAATTTACATTGCTTTTCGGGTTCAAAACTCTTCAAATCGGTTGTGACATTGACATCTATTGGTTCTAAGTTAAGGTATTTATTCTTATCCAAGTGCATTAACTTTAGTACTCACTTACCGTGTTGGTGTTGGTTACCTATACTGACATCCGTGCGTTGGTCCCACAATCAGCTTGAGTCCAGACATTTAGGGATGTCTGAATCTCTCAAACTACTGCTCTGATACCAACTTGTAAGGCCCCTTTCCCGGGTAACCTCACTTGTTGGAATTACTCATAAACATAGTCATAAATACTGAACTTAAATTAAAAACATTCAGAAGTAGCGGAAGCAAACATCATTCGAATACATAACACAACAGCGGAAGTCTTAACAAATAAAAAACATAATATTGTCTTAACATATATAAAAGTGGGATGTCAGTCTCGTGCCGGGTAACCATCACGCCTTCGCACGACCCTTCCTTTCTTTACCTGAAATGTATACTAAAAGTCAGCTAACGCTGGTGAGTTCTAGTTTAAAAACAATCATACATAGCATTTATCTTATCGTTAAGTATTATATATATATATATTATACATGCATTAGCATATTCTTTGCCTTACTGTTCTCACATAATATTCATACTGAGTATATACATATGTACATACATACTTACATTGGGGAGAACATTCATTGGTCATACACATAGGGGTGATCAACTTGACATACTTGTCGCGAATGTCACAAAGACAACGCAGTGAGAACTACCGTTGTAGCCCTTTTCATAAACCGTCCGGCTCTAGAAAACCGTCCGTCGAAACATAAATCCGTCCGCCAACCTTTGTCCGTCCGCTCTTAAACCGTCCTACCGTCGTAGTCCGTCCATTCGCCCGTCTGCCCTAGGGCATCCGTTTCCCACGTGGCTATTATATATGCAACCGTTCTACATGTAATAAGGCATTTGCTTCAACCATCCATGAGTACCTTTTATACGTCCTAGCTTCCGAAGGAACGTTTTTGTCCCGGTTGCAAAATAGTCACGTGGTCGTCCGTCTACCGATGTAGCCGTTGTCATCGAAGCGTCCATAACGTTTACATACATTCATAACATGCAATATATATAATATAAAACAAGATTTCATTCATTCACGTTATGTCCTTCTTTCATTCATTCTTTATAATCATACGTTTCATTATTTGTTCATAATTCATTTTCATATATAGGTATACATATATATTTGTATACCACGTATGATCACATTGACATCCATAGCATTTATTCATTTAGTGTATACACTTCAGCCCCAAAACATTTAAAATGATTTGCATATAACATAGAAGGGGGCACATAGAACTCACCTGATGAGCTAGTCTCGTCCTGTCCTATCCGCGGTCCAATGAGTGCCACACACGATCTGGATTTGTTAATTACACATACATTAGACCTAATCCCGACTCTAACGGTTAAATCATTCTGAATTAAGCGACTATACTGACTTCACTAACGGCCTGCTGCATGCGCACTTGCTAAGTGCGCAGGACCATACTCATGCGTACTTTACAAGTACGTAGAACATTCTTCTTGCGTACTTGATAAGTACGCAGGTTCTTCCTCATGCGTACTTGATAAGTATGCAGGACATCCTTCTTGCGTATTTGATAAGTACGCAAGACCTGCTTCCCCATCAAGTCCGAAATTCTTGCATGTTAACCCGATCATGCTAATCTTACAATTTTCTTTGATCAAAATGTGCGGTTTTCATTTTAGATGCTAATTCTAAGCTTATTTTCAAGTTTCATCCATAAAAACGTCTCCTATTTAGCTAAAACCCGAAAAACCCCAAAACGGACAAAAAATCATATTAGGGTCGAATCGTTACCTGGATTGGGATTCAGATTCAGAGGTTTTGCTCACAAGCTCAGTAGTAACGTGCTCATTCAATTCCGGGTCGATCCGTCAACTTTCTCTTTCTAGACCCGAGCTCTCCTTTCTCTCTCTAGATTGCAAGTTGTGGAAGAAATGAGAGTCTAAGGCTGTCTTGACCTTTATATACTTAGGCTTCCCTCGGCCCGTTGGAGCCGATCCCAAGCCCATCCATTTTCCTTTCATTTTTTACGGTTAAATCTATATTGCGTTATTATTTATTTATTTACTATTTTTGGGATGTTACATCTAACTTCTCGTGCTCATCCTTCAACCCCATACCTAACAATTACACAATACATGAGTTAATACGCGACTCGACGCTCGTCCTCTCATTCACTCACTCGACCCGACCCGGTGTGTTACACCCGCGCATGCACGTCGCCATGCATGGCTTACTTGCACACGTACGCACCTTAACATACCTAACCCGTTTTCGCATCGCCACCTTCGTCTTTCGTCAACTCCCACCGTCGTCGTACCATTGCTGCCGGAACATCGGGGCCACTGCTTCATTTACCTACAACCATTTCCGACCCCCACGACTTGTCCCAGCCGTGAACCGCCGTAGAGACAGGCTGCCTCTAACTTCCCGCACTTGTACCGCCGTGGACATCCCCTTCGGGGGACTATCGTGTCCGCCCAGCGCCATCGCCGGCCTCCTGCGCGTTCTCCCGGACTCCCTGCTGCTGTCGTGCGCCTGCGGTCGCCACCACAGCCGCACCCCGTCACAACCAGGTGGAGCTGTGATCCTTGCTTCCTTCCTGCGGCTACGCGACACTCCCGAGACCCTCTTCGGTTCTCAGCCGAAGTAACAAACCCGACCACCACTAACCTAGTCGAACAAAATCGCATACACGGAGGAAACAAATGAGTATACCTTGTAATTGGAGAACTTGAGCTCGTCGAACTCCCGATACGTTTCTTCTTCCTCGAACTCGTTCTTTCGAAACCCTATAATCACAAGATGATCGTTATGATCATCCAACACTTAAAACATGCATACGATGGTTATGGGTTTACGAATTTTACCTTGGATCGACTATCGAATGCTATGAATCGGTCTCTCCTCTCTCCCTTCTCCTCTCGGCAGCTGCAACACAACAATGGGGAACCCCCTATTTTCGTAAACCCTATAGGAGTGTTGACCGGACCGGGCTTCGGCCCTTGTGTGTTACCGGACTCCCCCTCGGGCTTGATCCATCTTGAGACTTTTACTAAACTCCTCTTGAGTCTCGTTTATTACATAATAACCCCCTGTCTAATTAATTACAACAACACCGCTTACTAACCCCGTCAAGTTTTTTCGGTTATTACACATATTCCTCAGATCCTTTCTCTTCTTTTTTCCTCCACATCCACCGACACATCTCTCATCTCCTCCCTCTTTTTTTCACACGAGCTCACGTATACAGACAAATTCCTTCGAGGTGCTCTAGCCTCTAATCCTCTATGAACATTGCATATTATGAACAGTGCGCGGACCCATAATTTTTTTTTATGGACGTTGAATTTTTTCCGGTGTTCAGATGTTTATTATAGGAGATTTTATTTGTCGGGTTGGGTCATTGAATTTTTTATTTTTTTTTGCCAAAGCTCAGGTCACCGAACTTTTTTCGGTGTTTGGATGTCGATAATCTAATATTCTAATAAATAATATAGATAATAAAGTGAAACTTAGAGTAAAAGTTCAAAAAATACTTAATCTGTTAAAGAAAAAGTTCAACAAATACCTAAATTATGGTCGTTTGGTAATTTGGTACAAGATTTGAGAAAGTGGAGGGGCAATCTCTAACACACAATCCGACTCACGCAGACGGTAGTGGCATGTGATTTTTAATTAGGTTTGGGGGGGTCACTTCTCAGTTAATATTCGTTTGTTTCCGTTTCACTTAATCAAGTTCGATAAAGATGGAAAATATGATAAGACCGGTTAATTGTTTAGAAGGAATTAAATGGCTTAGGGTAAAATGTTATTTGGTTAAATGGTTACTAGCCTAGTGGGGTTAATTGTTTATAAAGCTTATTAATGTGTATGCCCAATTAATTTATAATAAATTTATTTTTGTTAATTAGTTTATAATAATTAAACGTTTATATTTATAAAATTTTATATTATTTTATTTGGGTGTCGTTTTGGTCAAAAAGAAATTTAATGGGGGTTGGTGTCAAAATTTCACGGGGGTCGATCGGGATTAACCGTACATATAACAAACAATTTTTTTTTCATGGGTGTCGCCCGACCCCGATCCCATTAATGTGGGTACGCCACTGATTATGAACTGAAATAAAGAAAATATTACACTTAGTAAGTTTTTACGGAGATATGTAATTTTTTTTTAAAATTTTACATATAATACTATTATATTAGAAAAAACTAGCTTATACCCCATGTATTACACACGGGGTGAAAATATATAAAATTCAAAAACTTTATGTATATATTTTACAGGTGAAATGTATTAAATATACTAAGGATAGAAAACAAAATTAAAAAAATATAAAAATTAATATATAATTGAGTTTTCAAAAATACGTTAATTACTAATTAATGTAATTTCATTTATTATTTGATTGAAAATAATAATTATATAATTAGATTTTAACGTTTTTTTATAGAAACAAATGTGTTTTATTAGTATAATTAGTATTTTTTTAAATATATATTATTATTAAGATAGAGGTGTATTTAATAAGATAAATGAGAATGAATATGAAGACGACATATGGTATGAAAAAATCTTCATTTATTATATAGTATGTAGTGTATATAGCATAAAATAGCTATGATAAATTAGTAACTACCACAAATGGAAAGGTCGGCGCCCAATCAAGAAAGGCCACCGACCAATTTTACAACACACTCCCTCATTTTTATAAAATTTACACTTTAAACTCTATTTTTTTTAAGTTTCAGGTTTACTCATGGTCATATTTTTCAACTCTATCTTTCCAATTTATAAATTTCAATTTTACCTCTGTAATATATTTTTAATAGACGCTTTTAACTCGATCACTTAAATTTCTAAACTCTTAAATTTATCCCATAATTTTTTTCTTTTTCTTTTACTTTTTCATATTCGTTTGTAAAAAAAGTTCTATTTTTTTTACTTGATTCTTTCTTTAACAAAGTTGTCGTTTCAATGTTAGACTTTATTCGCGCCGTATTTTATCTATTTTTCGATCTTCATAGGTTTCTTTTACTTTTTTATATTCGTTCGTGGCAACCTTACAAGTTTCTTTTATGTGATTACTCACGTTATTGTCGTCTCTGCAAATCGTTTAACCTATGACGCATTGTATGGGCTTTAGTTATGTATTTAAACACGTTACGACCCCCTCGCAACATATTTTCTAGTTGGTAACAAAATTTAAGTGATAACTTAAATAGTGTGGCGCACCCCAGTCCCTTGGCTAGGGCGGAAAATCAGCAAGCTAAAGCTCTACGCAGTGATCAGCTTAAACCCTCATCTTGCTTCGATTTTGTGTTCTTCTTTTCTTAAGGTAAATTCAACGATCTTCGATTTCGATTTAATGCATCTTTCGAATGTGTCTGAATTAGGTAATCTTTTCATTTTTTATTTCGTTAAGAACATCGTGATTAGCGACTCTCATTTTACAGCCCTAATTATGTGTGTGTATTATCCAGCAGAAGAAGATGTCTGATAAAGGAGGGAAAGGGGGAAAATCTGCTTTGAAATCTCCAGGTAAAACCCTAATTTGAATAATTTTGTGATTATCTGATCTAATTTGTGTAATTTCTGTGTAGCTTCTAAAGGAAAGGATGACTCAGCTAAATTGAAGGGGAGGAAAGTTCAATTTGATTCTGAAGGTTAGGTCTCCATTGATTTCACTTGAATTATTAACTCGTAGCTGTCTTATGGAATTTGTTATGTACATGATAATGATGTTGTAGATATGTTTGATGAAAAGTTTGAGACAAATGGAAATGGAAAGTCTAATGGGAAAGGTGATACGCCTTTCTCCAAAGGTATGACTGTAGAACTATCTTGGTTTAAAAAGGCACCTCGCATCAGGCGCATGCGTCACCTTATGCAGTTGACCGATTTTTGAAGTTTGAACAATTAAGCCATCGATTGCACTTGGTTAAGGCGACCTTAGGCGCAGGTCCGGTTGCTTTTGCGTAGCCAAGGCGCGAGCTGTACGAAAGTGCATGTACGAAAAGCGCAGTTGTGAATCGATGTTGTACAACAGGTTTTTTAGGTTGTACAAGTAGGTAATTTTTATATTAAGTCATATATAAACTGATTTATGGATAAATTTTGGGTAGAGGATGCTAAAAACCTATGGGATATATAAAAATAAATTATATAAGCACCTTGCACTTTTCGTACGAAAAGCGGTGCGCTTTTGCGCCTCTGTTTTAGACCCCGTCGCCTCGGTGCGCTTCTTGCTTTTTTAAACCAAGCGATTGCAATGGGTAAAACCTTTTTTCAAATCTGATTGAACAAATTTGACCATCGATTGAGCAATGGTTCTGAGTGTTTCTAAACCATTGATCGAACAATTCTGGCCAGAGATGAGAATATCTTATATTTTAGTGTTTAAAAGTAAACAAGTTAAAATATTATTTATAAGTAATATTTTAGTATTTTTTTAAGAACGAATGTCTTGCATACATGAGCATATCTGATTTTGGATTCAGAACGCCTCGGAGCACCTTGCACCTTTTAAAACCAAGAAAACTATTTGTATTTTCTTTTCTTTTTTCTTTAAATTTCTGTTGCTTATGTTCTTTGCATACTTGTATATTTCTCAAGGCAAAGGGGGAAAGGGAGATAAGGGAGGATCTGCAAAGAAAGAACCTCCTCCACTTTTGCTGAATGTTGAACAGGGTTAGTATGCGTTCTTGCTGTTAATCCTCATGAAACAGATTAATTAATTATGTATTGTTGTAGTGATTTATTGATGTTAATTATGCAGTACTTCTTAACATCTGATATTCATTATTATGCAGAGCTTCCTGAGAACGCCAAGTGTTTGATGAACTGTGAAGCCGCACAAATTTTGCAAGGAATCCAAGATCACATGGTGCTACTGTCCAAGGACCCCACAATCAAAATCCCAAGGTGGGAAGTCATGAGTTACATTTTGGTATAAAGGGTGGGTCAAATGGGTTGGGTCACGGGCTGGGTAACGGGTCAAACGGGTGACGATTCGGGCTTGGTCTAAATGATACATTGCTGAACTTGTATCCTTTTTTCAGTTCATTTGACAGGGCGTTGCAGTATGCCAGCACGGGCAGTTTTTACACCAACCCTCAGTCTGTTAGACAAGTATTGGAGTATCCTTTACGAGCATTGTATTTATTCATGTTTATTTTTTTTTCTTTTTTTGTCCCCTTTTATTTATATTTGACATTATCTTTGTAATTGCTGTTGAGCCTTTAACTCAAATCTAGATCTCTCAAGAAGCAAGATGTTTCTGATGGCGAGGTATTGATCTAAACCTCAAGAACTTGTTTTTTCTGATATACAATTTTGTATCTTGAAACAAATTTAAATTATTTCAGATATGTGTCATTGCAAATACTGGAATTGAATCGTCTAAAAAAGTTTTTGCTCTCATGCCATCACTAAAGGTATGATACAATACACCTTGCTTATGACATACTTACGCTTTTACTTGCATTACAAGCTATCTTGTCTTGCAGGCTAAGAAAACAAATGTAAAGGAATCCTTGACTACTGCATTGACTGAGCTGAAGAAGCTGAAAACCGTCACAGAAAGCACTATAGTGCTTGATTGAAGGAACATGTAATCTACTTTTAACCTAAATATTTTGCTGACTTGGACGGGTTGGTAAACACTGACGTGGCTTTTATTGTGTACCCGTTGCTTTTGACATAACAATTGATGTTTTGGGTTTGGGTTTTGTTCAAGTTCTCTGAAAATTAGGCTGAGCAGTGACCGATCTAACCCAAGCCCATTTGTGGTCTTTAGTGTTGACTGGGCTCTTGGCTTGAGCCACCTCATCCATGGGAATGTAAGCGTAGTTACCGTTTATAGGCCCTGTTACGAACCCTGTGTGGCCCGCCATAATCCCGTGAATAGCAGAATAGGCCAACAATGTGCAGTACAAGTTGTCAGTAGCATTAGCCGTAACAGCCCGTATCATGTAAGTAGGATCTATATATTTAACCATAAACAACTCGCCCTTGTGATCCCTCTCCCACCATTTCTTGAGCTAAGAGTTCTACCACGACCCGGCATCTAGAAAAACCGGATTCCCCGAATCATCCGTTTTTTGTGTTTGTGAATCGGGCCTGGGATAGATATCCTGGCCCGCTCCTTCCGCTACCATGATAACCGCGTGCCCGTTTTCTTTCAAACGAAGATCAAGAAACTCGAATAAACCGCCTTTGCCTTCATGGTAGAAGTGACATCACAACTGCTTAGGGTTCTTCGAGGGTGATGTGGCCCGTGTTCCAGCCCATTAACTTGACCAGTCCTATACAGTTGGGTGCACTCTCGGTTTCTACATGGGCTGCACTTATTGCTTGTTGGGCCATCTCCCCACAGCTGTTTGGAATCCAAATGACCTGTCGTTGATCCTGACATCATTGTCCATGGTTTTAGGAATTCCGGTAACCGCAACACTTAGTTTCCGGCCTTGAATATCGTTGAATATTTGTACCGCCCCTCGTAGAGTGGTATATCCTCTGATGATGTACGTTCGGGATCAAGGGGGGTTACAGTCAGCTTTTTTGAAGTATCCTATGATATTTACATATATAATCGGCCGGGTCGGGTCTTGACCTAGTTTTGAATTTAGGTGTGTAAACGATCTGAGACTGAGCTCGTCTAAGCTCCAGCTCAGGCTTTTAATAGAACCCTAATATAAGCCCGAGCTCGTTTAAGCTTAACTCGATTCGAGTTTTTAGCAAATCGAACTTGAGTAGCTCACGAGTGGCTCGGTTCGTTTACACCCCTACCCCTAGGTGTGATCAATTTGCTTAGCCCTATGGATCTAAGAAATTAAAATTTTATTTTTCTGATATGATTTGGATTCAAGAATCAAAATGAACCTGATTAAATCCACGTCTTTCAATGGCATCTACAATCTTGTGAAGATAAAAACCACCTCTAAATGTTTCAAGTACAGTACCCTCTCTCTTGTGCCATTTATGAACCAGTTTCAGGTCAAGCCGTATCGGGTCACCCCAATAAAACCCGCGGTAACCCGCCTTGATCCCGAAGATCTCCCGAACACCATACAACTCCCACAACCTGACCACCAGTTCCCGGATGACGATGTTCAGACCGGTGCAAACACCGCTACACGTAACAATGGCAGCCCGCACTGGTTTAGTTTCAAACAAGATCTCCTTGCGCGGTCCAGCATGGTGGTAGTCTAAACGAGGTGTAGAAGAAGGGAAGTTGCCGGAGAAATCGAAGACGATTTGACGGAGTGGGAGATCCCGAGATGTCCCGGAGCCATTGTGGTAGGAGTGGTGGTAGAAAGTGTTGTATTGTAAAGGGTTGGTGTGGGCTTGGAGGTTGGGGAGGTAGTAGTGAGGCGGGCTTTAGTTTGACGTTGATCGGAGAGATTGTGAGGCTTTCAAGCTGATCTTGGACGGCGTCGGTGTTCATGGTTAGTTTATTCCGGTGGTCGGCCGGTAAAGAGAATTAAAGGGGAGTGATAAGGAAGAATTGAACTGTTGAAGGGAGATGGATCAAATTATCACACTTGGAGAAACAACAAGAGTTGTAGGAGTGTCATAATAATACCAACCAAATTTGACTCTATGATGAGTGTATCTAGCCGTTCAATATATCAATGTTTTCTTCATTGTACATTTTTTAACGTGTTATATTTTAAAATTCTATTTACACCGACGGAGATGTTATGTATGTTGAGTGCAAATGTATGTGATTTATGATATGAACTATTCATGCATAAATTGAAAATGAGTACAAAAGTTTGTTGGTTATTTTAGTGTCATAATTAAGGTTTACTTGAGACGAAAGAAAAATCCGATTAAAGATCGATATGAGTTGGGAGGTGAGGGGTGCCCACTTGTTCAAGACTAATCAGATGTCTGACACCATGTAACCTTGGGAGTTGCAAGAGCGGCAGGTTAATTTATCATCAGTTACTGCTAGCGAAAACTAACTAGAAATCTGACACCAAGTAACCTTGGCGGGGTGTGAGAGGCAGCGAGTGAAAATTCAATTTCATGTCTTTGGAAATTGCTTTGGCAGCCGGTTAACTAATCATCAGTTACTGTCAAACTAAAACTAAGTCATCAACAATTCGATTTTATATGCCTTTGTAATTTGCTTTGGGCGGTTAATTCATCGTCAGTTACACTTATCGGAAACTAAGTGATCAACAACAACCACACTATCACTCTATCAACACCAACTACATTATTAGCAACATTTATACACTCGACACTAACTTGGGATTAATAGTAACTAAGTTTCTGCCGACAGAAGCTAATCATTAGCTAACAGAGTTCCCACTGATTGTAATCGAATTAACTGCTAACCAATTTAACCAACTGACACACTCTTTCTCAAAGCGTTGTGTCGTTTCAATTAAATTCTATGATGGTCCCTAACTATAAAACATAAGTCTTCGGTCTATTTTGGGTAAACAAATTTCAGAACAGAAACATACATTCCCTTTCTTAATTATTTATGAATTAACTTATATTGAGACTTCAAGAGTGCTATTAAAATTTTTTACAGTGTGATTGATTAAACACGATTTAGAAAGATTATCCCGAAAATTACAAACTACGAACCCTATAAAAGATATGATGATGATCCAAAACGAGGGTATCAACAAAGCATGCATACGAATATGCTTAAGAATGAAATTAGTGTTTGAGTCATTAGAGGATTACACTGTCAAGCCCTGCCAAGGTATTTATAGTGATCTGGATAGATGTTAACAAGCCCATCTTACGTCCACTCCTTGGTATCCATCAAAAGTTTATCTTCATTTTGATCAACTCACTATTCAAAGCAGTGATCATCTTCATAATTATCTCACTAACCGGGTAGTGATCACCCCTTCAACGTCTCACTAATTGAGTGGTGATAACCCCTTCTACGTCTCACTAATCAGGTAATGATTACCCCTTTAGCATCTCACTAAATAAGACTGTGATCATTGTCGGAATTGAAACGTATAAACCTCTTTTATAGTGAGCATGTATGCACCAAGAATTATAAATAGACATCTCCATGTAATTGCAAATAGCTTAGAGTTTCACTATAAATAATTGGTTTCTTCTGATAAAATTATATATTGTCATCTCACAATTGTTGTTGGATATCAAGAACACTAAATCATGAATTCATATATGTAAAATCATATTCATCAGAATAAGAATAAGGGATCAATTGCACAAAATCTGGCCTGATGTGAAAAGTCAAACCAGGCAATTTTATACTATGAAATTGACCAACGTTTCTATATATTTTTGGGTATATTTGAAAAATTGTAACTTCAAAGAATTTTAAACAAAATATTTCAACCCACAAATTGGAACTATAAAGTTAAATCACATTCAATAAAAATAAAACCATAATAAAACCAAACAAAATAATAGTTATCACCACATGAAACCTACTATTCTACTAAAAGAGTTAATCTAAAATTCAAAACTAATAAATGGTTTAGGCCACAGAAACCACAATGGGGCTCTTCACATGGTAATGCTTGCCATTAGACCATATTAGTTCCCCAAAAACATAATTTCTATTCACACTTTTGCCATCAGCTTTCATTGTCAACTCAAACTTCTGTACTTCACCCTTCTTCCTAAATGCAAGAATGTTTGGTTTCACATTCACAGATATCCCAGCAGGGCTGTTAACAGCAACTGTATAGATTCCAGGTGGGCCCACATTCGTCAACCTTCTCGTGACGGTCACTGTACCGTTAAGTTCATGGACTGTTATGGAAGGGTAGTTGAAGTCTAAGATTCTGTTGTTTTCAGGACATTTGTAAGGCTGATCAGAAAACTTCTGAATCATGGTTTTGTTGTATCCTCTAGTGCATAGGAAGTCAAGATAATCGGTTACAGTTAGATCATAAACCAGTCCAGGATTCATTGCACGATCTGGATCAATATGTCCAGCACCACGGCTAAATGGGCTCGCCATATTTTTAGTTTCATCCATCATAAGGTTGCCTCTATTGTCTTTTATGTATGCTGTACAAACACACCCCGGGATATAAGTCAGTTATTAAACTAACATATTAATAATTAACTCATGTGATGGTTGTTAAGTTACCAGTGCTCATGATGGCAGATTTGATGGCAGAGGGGCTCCAGTCAGGGTGGAGACTTTTGAGGAGACCAACAACTCCTGCAACATGTGGGCAAGACATTGAAGTGCCTGATTCTATGTTATATGGTAAATACTGGTTTTGCATCTTCAGAGAATGCTGCAATGATATTCACTCCAGGGGCTGTAATATCAGGCTGTACATTTTCAAAAATTTAAGATAATTAATTTTCAGTTAATTACTTGTAAAGCAAAATATCAGTTGGTAGAACAAAGACCTTAAGAATCTCCGGTGTGATTGGATTCGGGCCCCTAGAAGAGAACCCTGCCATAAATGGAGCAGGCTTTATGTTTATGGCAGCTTCAGGATGGGTTAAGTACCCCAATGGTTCACTACATTAATATAACATACATGTCAGTGACATCAAAGATACAACTTATAGGTGGCAAAATGGGTCGGGCCAGGTTTGGGTTGAGTGTAGTTACTTGGTAGAGTTGAGGTAGGTGTAGAGACGAAGCCCGTCTGCATATGTGATGTGTGTTGCTGGTAGCACATGAGGCTCAGCTATTAGTTCATCAGCACTGGCTTTATCATTGCAAAGAATCATGCCAGCAGCCCCAGCAACTGCAGCTTGTGTGCCCTTATCAACCCTACCATTGCCTCCCCTTAAGCACACCAAAATCTTCCCATGAACCTTCTTCGGGTCAAGTGCACCTTGAGCGCAAAACATTCTACACAACACAAATATACAAGTATAATTTATTAGTCGGTTATAGTATTTTATTATTTTAGTATAGTATTTTATATTTTTGGTAAATATTAGCTGTAATTATTAGCTGTAAATTATTCCTGTAATTCCTCCTAGATTAGCGATTGCTAGCTGTCTCTCCTTGTGTATATATTCTCCTGTGTATCAATGAAAGGATCATCGATTTATCAAGAATTGCATGGTATCAGAGCCTAGGGCTCCATACCTCTTCTTTTCGCCTGTCTTGCCACGGCTGCAGCCGACTCTCCTCTTCTACCCCCTGTTTTTTTTTCTTTTTATTTTTGGTCGTTATCCATGGGTGACGCCCCTGCTCCTCCCGCCCCTGCTCCTCCTAAACCCCTTCACCCGGTTTACATGGTAACCAACATCCAGAACAAGGTCCGTATCCTCGATGGCACAAAAGTCACCTACTCTTCATGGGTTAAGCTTTTCTTGCTCCATGCCAGAGGATACAAGGTCCTCTCTCACGTGGATGGAACCACCGCTCCTCCCAAGACTGACCCTGACTATGAATCATGGTCGGAGACAGACGCTATCGTCCTACAATGGATCTACGGGACATTGTCGGATGATCTCCTCGTTCGTGTGCTTGAACCAGAATCCACAGGCCTTGAAGCATGGACCCGAATCAAAAATATCTTTCTGAATAACAAAGGATCTAAGGCAACAGCCCTAGAACAGGAATTCAGTAATCTGACCCTTCGAGCCATGCCTTCACTTGAAGCCTATTGCCAGCGGCTGAAGGAACTCTCAGACCAACTGTCTGATGTGGACAGCCCAGTCAATGAAAAACGACTGGTACTCCAACTTGTTCGTGGGCTACCGACTGAGTATGACCCGGTTGCTTCCTACATCAACCAAAGTCTCCCAAACTGGGACACAGCGTGCAATATGCTGCAATTAGAGCAGCACCGACAATCTGCCTGTGAATCTATTGCTACATCAGAAATTGTTGCTGCTGTTGCCCATGAACCACCGCATCACCGTCGGAATGACAATCCTGGACACCGGCGACCACCTCCTAGGAGATCCGCTCTGAATCGTGGCTCTATCAACCCCTCTCAACAGCCTGGTCGGCCTTCCTACACCAACTGTGGGCCTCCACAGACTCAACAAACACATAACAGGTCTGCTCGTGACTCCCAAGCAGACTATCAGAATCCAAATCGCCACGGGCCTAGTGGGCCTTGGTCCAGCAACCCACAACCACTACCCCTACCTTGGGCTCCTCCACCGTGCCCCTACCCAACCCAAGAAGGTTGGGCCTTCCCTTGGGCTCCCCAAACAGGACAACAGTCCTCTGCTAGCAGTCGGCCAAGTGACACACCCCAAGCTCATCTCACTGAAGTCAATCCTCTTGAACCCATAGAGCTTGGGGCAGCTTTTCAGGCAATGGTTATGGATCCAGGTGATGACTAGTGGTACATGGACACAGGTGCTACCACTCATTTGACTTCGGACTCAGGTAACATTTCAATTCCTAGTATGTCTTCCATTAAAACTGTTTTTGTTGGATATGGTAATCGAGTGCAGGTTCTTGGATCGGGCCACTCCCCCTTACCCCACTCCCCTACACCTCTCCACCTCAAAGACATCCTACACACACCTCACATTATCAAGAACCTCATCTATGTTCGTAAGTTTTCTCGTGATAATTTCGTTTCAGTTGAATTTGACCCATTTGGTTTTTCCGTGAAGGATTTCAAGAATGGGAAGCTCCTGACTCGGCACAATAGCACCGGTGACCTTTACCCACTTACCGCTCCTGTTTCAGTTCCTGCTTCTGCTCCAGCCATTTCTTGTTTTGTTTCAAATAATGTTTCTTTTTGGCATAATAGACTAGGGCATCCCGGGTATCATGTAATGGATTTTCTTAGTTCAAATAAAATTATTTCCTGTTCTAAACATGATTCTACTTTTGTATGTCATTCTTGTCAAATTGCAAAAAACAAACGTTTACCATTTCAACAGTCCACATAAAATACACTGAAACCGTTTGACCTTATTCACGGAGACTTATGGACATCACCCATCTTAAGCAAAAGTGGCTACAAGTACTATTTGCTTCTCCTAGATGATTACACCCACTACACATGGGTCTTCCTTCTCAAATTCAAATCAAAGACAATTACAAAATTCACCCAATTTTATAAATTTGTCCAAACACAATTTAATCAACCTGTTAAAACATTCCAATGTGATATGGGTGGAGAATTTGACAACACCAAGTTTAACACATTTGCTTCCACAAATGGCTTAAATTTTCGGTTCTCTTGCCGCCACACCTCCCAACAAAATGGGAAATCCGAACGCATGATTCGACGCATTAACGAACTCATGCTTTCCCTTCTCACACATGCTTCTCTTCCACCATCATTTTGGGTGGAAGCTCTCCATACCGCCACCTACCTTCACAACATCTTGCCCTCCAAACTCTTAAAATACCACACACCAACCTCTGCCCTCTATCTTAAACACCCTACCTACGAACACCTTAAGGTTTTCGGGTGTGCTTGTTTCCCAAACCTTACCGATACACGCAAACATAAATTGGCACCACGTTCCACCATTTGTGTTTTCCTCGGATATCCAGCCCACTACCGTGGTTATCGCTGCCTTGAGCTCTCCACAGGTAAAATCATCTTATCACGACATGTAACCTTTGATGAATCTTGTTTCCCCTTCTCTAAACAACACAACACCACCCCTCATAACTACTCTTTCCTTGACACGGACCCCTTCCCTATCCTGTTTGACACTACCCAAAGCGCTGTCACAACCCCTGCCACCACGTCAAACACCCCAACACCTCCTATTCACACACCAGCCACTGCCACCACATCTTCCAGCCCACTCCAGAAACACTCCAAACCGAACCACCCCCAACACAGTCTACCTCCATTCCTACCAGCACCACAACTACACCTTTCTACCCCCTAACCTACTCTCGACGTCCCAGACCAGAACAGACACCTACACACCAACCACCACCACCTAAAACTTCCGCCAGCACCACAGCAGACCCACCCCCCACCTCCGTCCCATTCCATGATTACCCGATCACGTGTTGCAACAACCCAACCAAAACCTTCTGCTAACCTACATACATCCAACCCAAATAACCAAACCATCTCCCCCATTCCCAAAAATTACAAACTGGCTTGGTCCGATCCAAACTGGCAATCTGCCATGACCGATGAATACAGGGCTCTAATGGAAAACAATACATGGAAACTTGTTCCTAGACCGACCGACTCAAATGTTATCAGATGCATGTGGCTGTACCGCCATAAATTCCATGCTAATGGCACACTTCAAAGATATAAAGCTCGCCTCGTTATCAATGGAAAATGCCAACAGTTGGGCATTGATTGTGATGAAACTTTCAGTCCCGTGGTGAAACCAACCACAATCCGAACCGTTCTCAGCTTGGCTGTTTCTCGCTCTTGGCCAATCCACCAACTAGACGTAAAGAACGCGTTCTTATATGGCGACTTACATGAAACGGTTTACATGTTTCAACCTCCCAGCTTTGTGGACCCAAACAAACCGACACATGTTTGCAAGTTACAAAAATCTTTGTATGGGTTAAAACAGGCCCCTCGTGCTTGGTATCAAAGGTTTGCCTCTTATATACAAAAATGTGGTTTCCATAGCACCACAAGTGACAGCTCCTTATTTGTCTATAAGAAGGGCAACCAAATGGCTTATTTGTTACTTTATGTTGACGATATTGTCTTAACAGCTTCCGATACCAAGACTCTCCAGCACTTCATCACATTATTATCAAGAGAATTTGCTATGTCCGACCTTGGGCCCCTTCACCATTTTCTCGGTATTCGGGTGCAAAACACACCTAGAGGACTATTTCTCTCTCAACAGGCCTATGTGCACAGCATCCTCGACCGAGCAAACATGCAATAATGCAAACCCAGCTCCACACCTGCTGATACTGGTTCAAAACTCAGCGCAACAGCAGGTGAACCATTACAAGACGGGACCCTTTATCGAAGCTTGGCCGGTGCCCTCTAATACCTTACACTAACCCGGCCGGACATCGCCTACGCGGTGCATCAGGTTTGCCTATATATGCATCAACCACGTGAACTGCATTTCCATTACTTGAAGCGTATCCTCAGATATCTTAAAGGAACCAGCAGTCACGGGCTACATCTCACACCCTCCAAATCAGTCAAACTCACCGCATACTCAGACGCTGATTGGGGGGGCTGCCCCGACTCTCGACGCTCCACGTCCGTATATTGCGTATTCCTCGGAGATAATTTAGTCTCCTGGTCGTCAAAAAGACAGCCCACAATTTCCACGTCCAGTGCCGAGGCCGAATACAAAGGGGTTGCTAATGCCACCGCAGAAACTTCTTGGCTCCGCAACCTCCTACTTGAGCTCCACTTACCGGTTCGCCAAGCCACTATCATCTATTGTTACAATATTTCAGCCGTGTACCTCACTCAGAATCCAGTACAGCACCAACGTACCAAACATGTTGAGATAGACATTCACTTCGTTCTAGAAATGGTACGTCTCGGCACCGTTCGTGTGCTACACATCCCAGCCGATTATCAATACGCGGATATCTTCACCAAGGGACTGCCTCGCCATCTATTCACCCGTTTCAGATCCAGTCTCTCTATCCGACTTGCTACAGATTCGACTGCGGGGGACTATTAGTCGGTTATAGTATTTTATTATTTTAGTATAGTATTTTATATTTTTGGTAAATATTAGCTGTAAATTATTCCTGTAATTCCTCCTAGATTAGCGATTGCTAGCTGTCTCTCTTTATGTATATATTCTCCTGTGTATCAATGAAAGGATCATCGATTTATCAAGAATTGCATAATTAACATACAAAACCAAGAGAAACAAAGAAGACAACTTTCAAGAAAATAAAAGCACTTACGCGTTCATCATTGTTGCATTTTCAGCTTTAGCATTTGCAGCATTAATTAGAGGATAAAATCCAGAATGTGGCAAGGGTTTGGACATGCTTAATCCCTGTTATTACAATTAAAACAACAGATGTTTATATCTTCAGAGGAAAACTAGATAATTGGTAAACTAAAAGAGTGTTGAGTTTTGAACCTTTAAGGTAAGTCCACTAGCAAGGTCCACAAAAGACTGGAACTCGCGGTCAATTGTGCTAGCCCCTACGGTTATAACCCAAGGAGCCACATTGGTGACTGTTCCAGGTGTGGGTCCATCATTCCCTGCAGAAAACACAACAGTGATACCTTTCATGACAGCATGGAATGATGCAATGGCTAGACCATCATCCATGTAATCAGCAGGCTGTCCACCAAGAGATACAGAAATCACATCCACACCATCATGAATGGCGGTTTCAAACCCTTTGACTATATCTGCATCATCACATTCACCTCCTAGAAAGGTAGGTGGCCAGCAGACCTTGTAAGCCGCCACTCTGGCCCTTGGTGAACCACCTTTCGCGGTTCCAGTCTTGATTTCATTGATACTCACATCCGGAACAAAGTTACCAGCCGCAGTTGATAATGTATGGCTACCATGCCCTTCATGGTCACGCGCATTGTTCATTGAAGGATCCATTTTTCCATATGAGGCTTCATAACCTTTGTTATAGTACTTGGCACCAATAAGTTTACTGCAAACATGACATTATTATATAAATATTCAAATATATTAATTTTAACAGAAAATAACAAACAAGTAATTAATAGGCTTACTTGTTGCAAGGAACTAAGGTTTCATTCTCACATCCACCCTTCCACTTATATGGAATGGGCCCATAACCATTGCCACTGAAGCTTTTTGATTCGGGCCAAACACCTTAATCATACGTGAATGAAAAGTTTATAAAATAAAACTTAGAAAATCAAAACTTAATAGTAAATCTCAAAACAAGCTGTTACCAGTGTCAAGATTGGCAATGATGATGTTTTCACCAAATCTTGCTTTCTTCCACAAAGATGATGAATCGACGACACCATTCTTTTCGAGCTTTAAGAAATCCCAGGAACGGGTCGTGTGTAACTTTCTCCCTTTATTCTGGATCACTGTCACAACGTCCGGATGTGCTACATGATATAAATCAAAGATTGTTATAAGAACATATAATAAGCAGATTGTTATAAGAACATATAATTAATAAACCTGCAATTTTAGCAGCATCTTCGTCTTCGAGAAGAGCAGCAAAGTCATTAAACTGTTTATTGTATGAGTATATCATGGCCTCATCAACCCTCTCTTTGCTGTTCCAAAACATAATGAAAAAAACTAAGTCCACTACCTACTTTGATCGTAAAAGAAGATCGAAAGTAAACCGGATTTACCTCCCTAATATCGAACCGAGAAACTCAAAGTGGGAATCTTGAATCTGAGATGCTTCATATTGTTGATCTAAGCCTCCCAAGTAGACTATATATGACTGCAAATTAACAAGAATTAATGTACAGAAAACAGTGATGAAGAAAACCATGCATGCATGCATCATGTATATACCTTTTTGCTATTGATTGCAAAAGATGAGGACTGCAACACACATGAAGTGATGAAGATGGCAAGAAGAACTCTAGACAGATCCATGTTATGCAGTTGTTAATTGTTCTGCAATGTATACTTATAGCATTCGTATGTGACTCTTATAAGTTCAACAGCTTATCTGTATTTTAAATTAATATTCCTAATGGGCTAGAATGCTTATGCAATCATATTCAATTTGTGAAATCTTAATTCACTTCAACTTAATGCTCTCATTATGTATAAAAATATTTTCAATTATGATTTAAAAGTATTTTAAATCATATTCAATTTGTGAAATCCTAATATTTTCAAATCATAAATATATTCAATTTGTGAAATCTTAATTCACTTCAACTTAATGCTCTCATCATGTATAAAAATTATAAGTAATAAATTACAAACACTAAATTATGAATTATGAATAAATCATGCCATGCTGATTATTTTATTAAGTTTAGAAATAAGGAGGCAACAATTAGATTGATAATAATTTTATTGAATATAGGTTATTAAGTTACAGTTTTTTGTGTTCGATATATAACCTATGTTATATGAAAAAAGTTTGATTTTTAAAATTTCTTTTTGATAATTAGTTTGTTTCAGTACATATCTGTTTTTTGTTATGATAGCTCTAAAATCTATTTTGAAAATCTTGTCAAATATAGAATTTATCATCCATTGAAATTTATATTTATAAAATACATTATCTTGTTAAAGATGTATATATTTTAATATGTTTACATATTATGTTAATCAGTTGAAATAAATAGAGAATTTTTTTTTCGTTTTTGCAACCGAAATTGTAGTTTATGTTAAAAAAAACTTAAATAATCAATTACTACATGTAGTTTTTCATGTTAACTTGCACAATATAATTGGTTATATATGTCAAGCATATTATTTATATGTTTTATAATGTACTTTAAATATTTATACATCATAGTTATATATGAATACAATATTAATTATTTGACTTGCATATAATTTAATAAATATATATTCAACTAAAAAAAACTTTACAACATGGGTAACATGGTAATATTGTAAACGAGAACATACTCAGGAATTTGATTGCAACTCAAAGAACAAGTTTACACAAAATCTCACAAACACTCTCTTACCTAACAGGTTCAACAACATGATGAACCATATAAACCCTAGGGTTAATGAAGAAGACGGAAAACAGACGAAAGAAGAATCGAGAATCAAGAATATGATCTCGTTACCTCCATACTTCCCAACTTTGGCTACCCATTTAAAAGTTTTCAAGTTGTACCATTTATCCAGATTGCAAGTCTAGATCTACAAAATAGCAAAGATACAATTAAAACCAACATAAAATAGAAATCAAACAACATATTTTCATATTGAGTATAATTGAATTGATGTTGAAATTTCAATTCCAAAAACATCATACATATTAAGTAACTTACACTAGATAACATGCTGATTTATCTGCAATCATTTGGTAGGAATGTCAGCCAACTGATCTTTTGAACTAATATCCACTGTCTGAATGCATCTCTTAGAGTTTTTCTCTCTCTAGAAAAACAAGTCTTATCTCAAAATGTTTAGTTCTATCATGAAACACTGGATTTTGTTGCAATTGAAACTGCAGATGAACTATCACAAAACAACAAAACAACCAACTTAATATTAACATTTAGTTCACCCAAAATGTTCATTAATCACTGTATCTCACATAGCTTGGTATTCGGCCTCATCAATAGACCGAGATACCATGTGATGCTTTTGTCGGTTGTTTGACTTCCCAAAGTTGGCTACCCATTTAACATTCTTCAAGTTCTAGCCCATTAGCTTATATCCAGATTGCATGTCTAGATCATGTACAAACAGTGACGAAGCTTAAAGAAAAACACAGAGGTTTGGGATTTTTTTTCCCTATCAGGGGGCCGGAACTTAATACCTATAAAATTTTCGACCAAATACGTATAAATTAACACTTGTAAACGAAAAATCCGGGCCCTCACTAAGTTTCCCCCTTTTGTACAAAATAGCAAAGATACAACTAAACCAATATAATATATAAATCAAACAACATATTAGGATATTGAATTGATTTTATAACTTCAACAACACGCCCCCTCCCCCCAACACACACACACACACAATTCAATAGCCAAAAACATCATACATATTAAGTTACTTACACTAGATATCATGCTGATTTATCTGCAATCCTTTCGTAAAAAATGTCAACCAAATAATCTTTTGAACTAATATCCACTGACTGAATGCATCCCTTAGAAATTTTCTCTCTTAAGAAAACAATTCTATCTCAAAATGTATAGTTCTCTCTTGAAACACTGAATTTGTTGCAATCTAAACTATCACAAAGCGGTAAAACAACCAACTTAGTATTAACATTTAGTTCACTCAAAATGTTAATTAACCACAGTATCTCACATGTTGCTCATTGGGACTACTAACCGGTTTGCATCCATGAATGTCGTACTCCACTAGTAATTCTAACAATATTTTATTTGAGACATAACAAATACCAATATCAGACTTAACTACTTCAATTCCAAGAAAATATTTTAAATGACCTAAATCTTTGATTAAAAAAATGAGACTTCAGGAAGGCTTTAACTTTTACAATTTCAGTAGTATTATCTCAGGTTATCATAATTTCTTCAACATACACAAGTAACAAAATAACCACAAACTTAATTTTACAAACATTGAATGATCACATTTACTTTGCACAAGCCTAACTCAAGTAATACACCAACAAGCTTCTCTTTTCACATATGTGGAGGTTGTTTAAGACTATATAAAGATTTGTTTTTTAATTAACGGATGATGTAGTGCAAAGCACACATATTTATTCCTATTGTTTTCGTTCGTTTTACTTTGTTTTATCTTTATTTTGAGTCTTTTTTATGTGCTTTTGAGTCGTTGTATTATTTATAGGAGCTCGTGAGAATAACAAGTAGAAATCCGAAGAAACCGAGCACGAGAATGAAAGCCCAAGATCAAAAGCTAAAAAGTTGAAATTCCTATCCCTCGCGGTACGCGAGGGAAGCCAAAAGTGGGCGTGACTATTTTGTGCCTCGCGGTACGCGAGGAAGCTTTGTCAAACTCTCGTAAGCTAGCTAGTCTTACAAATACCTATGTTCATACATGGAACCGTAACCAAACCCTGACAAATGAATGCCCCTCCCTCGCTAAACCACGAGAATAAGACAATATGCAGTCATTCGGCCATGTGGACCCCCAGTTAGCGCGACAAACAATGACCGGAGGCGTCACCCCCAATAGTACTATCCATAGAATCCCAGGCTAAGTCCATAGCTAATGATTACAAAAAGTGTGTTAATCCAGGGACTTTAAGCGCTATATTGTTCCCTATGTATGACATAATGTTAGTGTCTTGTTCCCTTGTTATCATATAAAAATGTTTGCAATGTTTTCTCAATTATATAAAACAAAAATGTTTCCAAATGTATTAAACAATAATATAATACATAATATGTAAGTATGTTTCTCCCCCACAGTTTACAAAACATTAAAAATCGAAAAGGGGGCCATGAACTCACCTGATGAGCAAACAATGAAGCAAAGCAAAATAAGTAGCAACTAGCAAAGTCCGTGAATACGTGAGCCGACCTAACCATTCCCTATGGTAAAATAAGACACTTTAAGGTCTAAACAATGTTTCTAATGTGTAAGTTGATCGTGTATACGATTCACCCAATTAGACTTGACATGAATACTAGTTTATGTTTCCGACAGTTTTGACATGACGACCGTCAGTGACGAGTTGTGACAGTCAGATACATTTATATATACTTATATAAATAAGTTATGTATCTCAAGACGTGTCTTTACGTTTACACAACCACATCATGGTTGGGGTTGAAAAATATATAGTATGGAAGGTAAAACTTTTTTTTATCAAAATAGCCTTTAGTAATGTATTCGGGCTTTTAAGTCAACTTGAGTCGTGTTTTTAGTCAATTTATCGAACTCAATAATTTATGGAACTTTTACCACACTCAACTAAGTGTATTGACTCTATATAAATGTATGGATCATAATTTATAAAGGGGTTTAAGGGTTTCAAACAAAAATCATAACACAAATAGGTTAACAACTTCGATTTTGTCGGATATGTCTCGGGAATCTTGACGGTTGGGGGTCAAAATGTTGATTTCATCATAAGAGGCCATATGGGTTTTATAACCAATACAAAATGATAGTTTTAGGAAAAATAATCGAATTGGTTGGACTAGTTTTTAGTAAGTTATGACCTATACAAGTTAACCTTATGAATCTCTCCAAACCTTTCAGCTTTGACCCATTTTCTTGTATCGACCTTTTAGGGTAACAAAACTCCACCAAAAATCACGAAATTATCTGGGATGGATAGAGGACTCTTTAAACTTAATTTTAGACTCAAGAAACGTCAGTTTTGACTAGGATACGACCCTCCAAAGTGGAATGAAAATTCTGCCAGCACGTTTTTGTTTTGAATGGTGACTTTTCTTTTGAAATAAATACTACTTGGGTGAACTTAAGCACAAAACAACTAGTGTACTTAATAAGATCAAAGACTTAGGATATGAACACTCACTTAAAGCAAGCAAGGAGAAGGATGGAATTGTGTAGGAAACTTGAACTCTAGAAAACACCCTTGGAACTTCAAAGTTCTAGCTTAACTTTCTATAGAATTTGTTTCTTGGATTTGAAAGTTGCAAAGTGAGGGTGTGTGCATGTGTGTGAATCATGTGTGTGTGTGTGTGTGTATATATATATATATATATATATATATATATATATAGAAAGGGAGTGAGATTGAGTGTGCTAGTAATCATCATGATTACTAAAGATGATGGATGGGATATTTGCTTGTGATTACACTTGAAGTAGTAAGGTGATCATAAGACAACAAGCATTGAACAAGTATGGAGTGGCAAAGTGATTGAAGCAAGATGGGTGGGTGGCCCCATCGAATCTTGGCCGAAATGGAGGGGGTGGGTGTTGTCACTTCACTTGGTTGCAATCTAAGTCCTAGTTAGGTCGGTTCTAGTTAGTGTAAACCTTGTAGGTGATCCCGTAATATAATACCCGGTATAGAAACTTTTAGTGATTAAATATCTTTATGTATTTTGTGCAGTTTTTCAACTAGTCTAGACAGATAACTAGTTGTAGTCTGTCATAGATAATAATTTGCTACTTTTATGCATGTCCAAATATAAAGATAAATCATGGACTGTGTGAATTAATGATTTTCGTATCAATCCATACAAATTATTATCACCAACATATATATTTTTATATCAAAACGTGTTTCTAGACTTTACTTGTATATTATTTGATAATCACGAATGACCGTACATTGCGGGTCATAAATGTTTATAACCTAGTAATTCTTAAAATTACTAAAATATGACATGTGTTCCTTTGCTAGACTCTTGACAATGCCTTGTCAAAAATAATATTCCAGGAAATATAAAATATGAACGTGCAATTATGAATATGGATATTGACCTGAAATTGTTGGGTGCCACACTCTCCCCATGTTAAAGAGAATTTCGCCCCGAAATTCAATTGATGTTATCTTGAATTGGTGTATTCGTGAAAAAGGACCGCTACTCGGTTTTCATTTGATCTTCATGTTCCCATGTATACTCAGGGTCACGCTTTAAGTTCTACATACCTTAACCAATTCAATTCGCTTACGCCCTCTTCCCTGATTTTTTTTAGTCAGTGATTTCAATAGGTTCCTTAACAAAGTGTGGTTTGTCACTTGTGTGAACTTCTCAGGTGGTATTCTGAATCATAGTTGTTATCCTAGGATTACCCCGTGCATTCTTTGAATGTATCGTGGATACTGATACTCAGAGGTAATCTGTCCATTAGGGTACTCTGTCATAGTTGGAAATACCCGAGAGGTGATTCGACCATCTGGTGAGTTTTTACACTTTAGGTAACCTTAGTTGGTGACACCCTGAGAGTGATTAGGGATCCACTAGGTTGTCTTTAGCAGTTATCCTTAGAAACCCAGATCCATCATTGTTTCCAGAACCGGTAGAAGTTGTTCTTTGCAAGTAGGATTCCGACCTAGGTAGTGTTCTTCCTTTTCGTGATATTTTCCTTAGTTCCCGTCTTGATACTTTGATTCATCCTTAGTTTATTGCATTCTTGAGTGATAATCAGTAGCGTAGTCAACCCCCAAACCAAATCATCTTAAGTCCGAGTCAGAGTTTAGGTTGCTATAGTAGTGTCTCTAGGGTTCGATATTCCGATTTACCGTTAAGCTGTGCTACACTCGATAGGTACACTTGCCTGTCAGTGCGGTTTAGTTCATAGGTTTTCCTATTATTACTTAGAACTCTAGGTTAGGGTTTATAGTTAGTTTTTATAGACCACCTGGACGACATCAAGTTTTTGGCGCCGTTGCCGGGGACACTTGGCAATAGCAATATTGACTCTGATTAGTTATTTGTTTGATTTTTGGTTTATTTTGTTTAATTTAAGTCTGTTTTGTGTGCTTGTCCTACGTGCTTACTTGTGTGTCTAATATAGGATCGAGTCTTTCTGTTTTTGAGTCTTTGTTCCTTTCTATCCATTGAGTCCTTTTGTGTATGCACAATACTCGTTCGCTGGGATCACCACCATACTCTGCTTTCTTTGAGCCCGAACGAGAGCTTCACGATCACACCCGAGACTTCCAGGAGCGTTTGAAATAGCTGTGCAAAAACTAGGTACGGCCTACTAGCCCAATTCCCATTCCTAAAATTGGAGACACTAATCCTCCAACCAAGCGTACTGATGTGTCGTGTTTCAATATATAAAAATATAAATAAATATATTTTTAAGGTGATTGATTTCATAAGATCAGGTTTTAAATTTAAAAATTAAAATGATAATTACGTTAACTTAAAACACACACAATATGCAAGTGTACCTATCGTAGCGTAATATAGTCAGGTAAAAACCAAGTATCGAACCAATGGACACGGTCGAGTTCCAATACTCAACTTTTGTTATCGTTTAGCCGGATTAATTAGTAAGTGGGTTTTGTGTGCTTGTGCAGCAGAAAAGTAAATGACGGTAAAGTAAATAACATAAAAGTAAAAATATGCGTGAAGTGTGTAACAGAAATGTAACTAGCAGAATAGTAAATAGCATGAAAGTAAATAAAACAAAAATGATCAGATTACGAAATGTATTGCTTCGGTATTCGAATCAGCTTGGTACGTGATAATGTTAAGTTAACTAATTCAGTGGTATGACTACTACAAACTTGTGACCCGGGTCACCGCTAGAGCCTCGTCCTCACAACATTTGATTTGCAAATTATATTCTTTAAAAAGAGGAAGTGCCTCACGTTAAGGACAACATTTACCCTCAACCCATCGAATGGTCACTCCGGGTTGGTTAAAGACATCACACTCAAAATGCTTTATATTAAGTTAAATAGGTGATTTTATTTTGCTCACCGGGAGGCGGTGTAACAATGGGACCAAGTATAAAGACGTACCGTTCCCAACATGAGTTCACTAATTCTTGGTCGCATAATAATCTCGTATAAAGACGTACGATCTTAGAAGTATAGACCAAGCCTTGGCTTATCAATCTCTGCTCGTATAAAGACGTACGAGCTTCAAATGAAGTTTGATTAAAAAGGGTTTTATGATCTTGCTCTTTAGAATCAAGACACTCACAAATACAAAGACGGATTTAGACAATAATAAAAGTCCATCAAAAGATGGTTTTTGAGGACGAATTAGTTAAAGACATAAACATACCACTTCATTAATAGGTTAAACATTAACATGCACCAAACATCATCTTCACCCTAGCCATTCAAAGAAATTTTAGCCACAAATGGCCATAACGACTAGCGTAATGATGAGTTTTGTAGGCTCCCCTATTGTGAAACAAGGAGGAATAACCCTCTACCCTCTACTCTAACTACGAGAATGCTCTCTTCTTGAGTGTTATTTTGCTCTGGATTGGTGTGTGGAATGAAGAACCCAAGCCTCCTATTTATAGGCCTCAAAATGTGCAATATACGGTCGTGCAAAGGCCCAGGGAATCAAATAGGGTACAGAGGACACGGTACTGGGCTGTGGGGAGCAGGAGAGGGCAATGCACGACCATGCATTAGGATGCATAACTTTTCCCTAGTTTTGTCTTGTAGCTTCTTGTTGACCAATTTTAACTTCTTGGGGTCAATGATCCGAGAATGAACCTTCTAGAAGCTTGAATTCTTCGTGTCCTTGATAGGATTTAGTTTGATTTGTATTTTTAACACCGAATAACCTGCAATTACAAAATATTCGTATTTTAAGCATAAATTGCAAGGTTATCACTCAATTAGTACCATAATGTAGGATTATTATGTATGTTAAATGTGTATAAATGATGACATATCATGTACCGTACACCAGAGAGCGAGTGATGGGGTCACCGGGGCGAGATATTCGATCACACGTCCCGATATTCCTAATACAAATTCTTCGCAGATCCCATCACATGTCATGAGTACGATCACTCATGCTTCTCGGTTCCATGGCCTCGAGGATGAGGATGCACTCGGACACCTGTCCCACTTCGTGCGTATATGTGATACCTTCAATATCACGGGTGTGTCTAAGGACGCAATCTACGTGCGCCTCTTTCCATTCTCGCTCTCTAAGCGTGCATCTACTTGGCTTAACACTCTCCCAGACAATTCTATCACCACATGGGAGGATCTTCAAGCTAAGTTCTACAAGAAGTACTATCCACCTTTCAGGGTCGTTCGCCTAAGGGATCAAATCCACTCCTTCCGGATGGATCCCAGCGAGCCTTATTATATGGACTGGGAGCGGTTCAACACGCTGTTGAGCCGATGTCCCCAGCATGGTTTGTCAGACTGGGCGATAGTGGAGAAGTTCTATAATGGCCTTACCTTTGAGAAGCAGCAGATGTTCAATACAGTCGCGGGAGGCCATATCATGGAGAGACTCGAGCCATCTGAGTGCGATGAAATGTTCGAGAGCTTCGCTCAAGCCAAACAGCCGTATCCATCTACTAGGACTTCCATTCCTAGTGCTAGATCATCCAACTCAGCCTCGAGAAGTGTGCATCAGGTCACTCCTGATTCTAGCATGGTTGTTGCGCTCGGCTCAATGGCTAACGAGATAAAGGAGTTGAAGCTTAGTGCTCAGTGGTGTCAGGTGTGCAGGGGAGGCCACGACACCCGTGATTGCCCAGTGAATAATCAAGAGCAGGTGGGCTATGCTGGCAACTAATACCAGAACCGAGGTTCAACAACTACAATTCATTTGGCTCAGGATGGAGATCTGGAAATAACCCGCCTGGGTTTAATGGACGCCCGCAACAGCAAGGAGGAGGAAATACAGGAGATAGCATGGGAAGTAGAGTCAACACCAAGAAGATAGAAGATATGTTTGAGACTCAGACACAACTGCTTGCCCACTTAGTCCAACAGGACAGGGATGCTAGGCAGAGATTGGATAGCCACACTCTACTGAAGAATCAACAGTCGGCATTCCATGATCTGCAATGCATGGTAGAGGACATCGCTAAGAGTCTGAAGGATTGACAGGGAGGTCCATCTTCAGGCTTCCATGCTTCAGTGATGGTTGTGTCGGTTAGGAGTGTGGAGGAGAAAGAGGTTGCAGAGAATGACTCCCATTCCAGTAAGTATAATATTATGTCACCTAAGGTGGTCAAGAAGATTGAATGTAGAGCTCTATTCGCTGAGATCGATGCCAAGATGGCGGAGAAGCAGGTGGACGAGGAGATAGAGTAGGAGAAGCCTGCCGAGAAGGCAATGGAGAAGAAGAAGGGGGCGGAGATAAAGGCCCCGAGATTGACCTGACTCATGTTCCCTACCCAGTACGTTTGCTACCATTTAAGCAAGCTAGGGAATACGTTCACTTCCTTGACATGTTTAAACAACTCAAGGTCTATCTCCCACTCATAGAGACCCTCCAGCGTATGCCAAAGTATGAGAAGTTCCTAAAAGATCTTCTTTCCAACAAGAAGAAACTCGAGGAGGCCTCTAAAGTCTCACTTAGTGAGCAATACTCTGCAGTGTTGCAGAACAAGCTACCAGAGAAACTCAGATATTCGGGTCGTTTCACGATCTCATGTCTCTTAGGCAGTTTGCCCTTGCACCACGCGTTAGCTGACTTAAGTGCTAGCATCAATCGGATGCCATACTCAATCTATAAACAACTAGACCGTGGTGAACCACAGCCAACGCGCATGAGCATATCCTTAGCTGACCATTCAGTCAAGTATCCACGGGGAATTGTGTAAAATCTTCTAGTAAAAGTAGGCAAATTTGTCTTCCCCGTGGACTTCGTTATTCTGGACATGGATGCGGATGAAAAAGTCCCACTCATCCTCCCATTCTTGTGCACCGCCAAGGCATTGATCGATATCTTTGACGGAAAGCTCACACTTCGTGTGGGGGTGAGTCGGTTACCTTTGATGCCGCAAAGTCTGTGAAGGATGTTGGCGAGCATAGCCACTCCGTGTCCATGCTTGATTCCATCATAGACTACCATCATGACTCTGATCTGGTGTTTTAGAAGAACCATCAGAGTGGGCGGTAGAGTTAGAGAGATTGTTGGATGAGCCGGATGAATACGGAGATGAGGTGCCTGATGATCTGCTAGAGATGATGTGTAACATCAAGGTTTTTCGTTTAGAAAACGGGTTTGTAAATTTTGTAAATAAAGGTTCCCGGGAACGGGAGACTTGGGGAATCATTTTGTAAATAAAACTAGAAGGGGTGGCGAGTAAATAACGGGAATTATAGGGGGCGCTATTAAAGGTTCGATCGGGCCACGGGTGCGCAAGGGCCGAAGCCCGGTCCGCGACTTTAAACCCTTTTAGGGTGTTACGACAATGGGGGGTCCCTCATTGCTTGTTTGCGGTTGCCGAGAGAGGGAAAGGGAAAGAGAGGAGATCCGTCGTGGTGATTCCGAGCAGAGTTAAGGGTTTACATAAGGAGTGATTCTCGTGAAAAGCGGATTCAATTGGAGATTCGACTAGCACGGATCGTCCGGTTTAAAGGTACAAGGTTGAAGGACGAGCACAAGAAGTTAGCGAGTTCTAGCGATTGGGTTGAGCGTAGCAAAGGTGAGTCTCTATCGCCCACTTTTAAATGTTTTGTTGTTTTGGGCATGAATGCATGCAACGTGCATCATAGAATATGCAAGTACATATGTGGTTTTAATGTTATTATATGCGACATGAATTGGTAATTGTGTTTGCATGCGTATGATTTAGTGTCACGTATTAACTGTCGTGACTATAGATATTAAGAGGGATTTAATATTGTGCTTACGTTTTTCGACGAGAAACTAGTCTGACGTTTGCCAGAAAAAATGAGTTGCTCAAGCTTGAAAGTAAGTCTGTGTTAGTCGGTGAGTCATTATGACTGACGGTGATAAGTTGATGAGCCATGATCGTGTGTGTCCTTGGACTAGACGACATGAGTTCGAGTACGTCGATATAATATAACATTCAAATGAACGATGATTTGCATGAGGAAACGGTTAAAACGTAAACTATTTTTAATACACGTTCAGGACTTAATATTCCCGAATGAACTACTATAGAACTCACTCAGCGTAACTGACTTTTAGCATGTATTTTAGGTAAAGAGAAAGTGTGAGCTGGCGGCTTCTGGATGGCGTTTGGTTACCGTGATCGTTGTGATGACATTTATTTTCCGTTATGATGTTGAACTATTTAAATATTCGTACTAGTTTGAGTTGTGTTTGAGATTTGGGTCGTTGACCACTGTTGACTGTTTGAATTCCGCTGCATTAAATTGAGTTGATTTGATGTCATTTAATACTGTGCTTACGAGTATGCCAACGTGTCGGGTTCCCAGGTTTGGGGCCTTACATGATGGAAAAGTTAGATGATATCATAGGCAAAACCCCAAGTGTGGGGAAGTCAGAGGAGAGTGTAGAGGATCCCGAAGATCCTGGTGGAGGTTCAGAAATCCCATATATAGAAAATCCCATTCTGAAATCTTTGCTCATCACCGTCGCGCATTCTGATAGTGTAGGATCGGTGAATACAAGATGGTTCTATTCTAGTTGAGATTGGCGGAAACAATCACAATTATACAATGTAAACAGATAAACAACGAGAATACTGATAAATGCAAATTTGTATTGAACTTCAATGTTTACAAGATTACAGAGAAAACTCTTAGGAAGCACACATGTACACATGTAAGATACAATACATATAAAGGAACTTATAAGAAAGACAGACCCTTGATTCTAAGGATCAGATCAAACACAGACCGTTGATCTTGGACAGTTACAAGCTATACTACTATTGATAGACAACTAAAAGACAAACTGCAGCAAACAATTGTATTCAGGTTAAAAGTCTTCTTAGGAATCTTTGCAGGAGACTTCAGAAGTGGTTTGTCTTTAATCATCTGTATCAATAACATTCCTTCTGCTGATAGATGTGTCAGTGTTGTAGCAGAGGTGTCAGTAGCAAAGTCAAAGCTGCTGATGATTTGCCTATCAGCAGCAACTCTGGACTTCAGCAGATAAGGCTATCCGCAGCATAGTTGTTCATCAGCAGGAGAACTACTATCCGCAGCAACTAACCTTATCCGCAGCAGCTTGTTGGTCAGTGGAAAAACTGTGGAGTCTGCAGCAGTTGTACTTAGAGAATTTTGTAGCCATCAGTCTTTATATATACAAACTCCCCTAGACTGATGCTACCAAAACTCTCTTACTGCTGTTTTTGCTGAAGCTTTTGCATGTGTGCAACAATCCTTGTTGTCTCATAGCCTCTAGGGTCCTTGCTTGGATTGTCAAGAGGAAGTTCAGATAGAGACTTGATGTCCTTGCTTGGCATGCTAAAGATGGCCTTGCTAGAACATCTCATCTTCTGACCTCTGACATCTGTTATAGTGTATTCATTCTTCTCAGCATTGTAGGACTAACTAGTTAATGGAAAGTGGAATTGGAGAGGTTTAGCATCAATGATCACGTCTTTGCTAGGATTGAAGTGATGTTTGATCACTAGCGACAGATGCCTCCCACTTTCATTCTCTTGCTCATGAGCTTCACCCAGCTCCATTATTCTCTGAAAATCAGAATCTGGAAGCTGCATCACCTCATCAACAGATCTATAGATTGATCTTTTTAACTCTGTCCTTCCCCAGAAAACCTCAAACCATTGATCTTGATTGTTGTAGAACCATGTAACAATTTCTCTTGAATCTTCTGGTGTGGTTGTAGGTTTGGTTTTCTTCTTGGGAGGCTGTTGATGAGGAGGAGCTGGATGAAAGGATTTGGACTCTTTGGGTGGAGAGAAGGGAGGTCTATGAGGGAGAGTGGAAGGTTGATGGATAGAGGAAGGGGTGGATGAGGGAGTAGGCTTGGGTTTCTTTTGTTTACTATCATCAGTTTGAGTGTTCACCCTTTTCTTTGAGCCTGTCTTCCCCAATCTCTCTTCCTCTTCCTTATTGACTTTGACATATAAGACTTGCAGGTTCATAAAGCTCATGGGACCTAGCCTCTTTCCACTCTCTCCTCTAGCCTTTAGGAAGTCCATCATAACCTTCCTTTCTTCATGGGTTCTTATGTTGAAAGCAATGGTCTTCTTGGTTTTCTTTTTGGCTTTTTCTTCTTGTTCAGCCTTTTTCTTATTTGCCATTTGACCTTGCTGACCCATGAAGGCTCTATAGATTTCTTTATTTGATAATTTCTCAAGGTAGTCTGCATCCTCACCTTGAGAAATCAGAGCTTCAGTCCACTCCTCTCTCATCTATTTGGCTAGTTCAGAGTCGGTTATCCTGAACTTAGCCTCTTCACTTCTCTTCTTCTCTTTTTCTTCTTCTTCTTTATTAAGTTGTTCCTGCAGCTGAAGAGCCAAAGCTTCATCTTCTTGTAGTTGTGCAGCTGCAGAAACCTTAACTTTCAAAGTATCCAGTTGCCTAGCATGCAACTGGATCTGTTGTTCTCTGAGGAGAATGGCAGCTTTCCTTTCTTGAATCTTTTTAAACTCAGCAATCTCCTCCTCTTCTCTTTCTCTTCTTCTCTTCACTTTTTTCTTTCTTTTTCTTTTCTAACCTTTCTTCTTCTTCTGTCATGATGCCATTTCCCTTGTCTTTATTGGATGCCTCTGCTTCAGCTTCATGGATCACAACAGTAGATGTGAGAGATGTTGTTCGGGTCTCAGCTTCAGCTTCATTGGCAATCTGAGGAACAGACATAGTGGAAGGGACTGCTTCACTCTCTTCCTTCTCCCATTCATTCCCATATGCAGCCTTAAAAGCCTCTTTAACATTTTGAGCAGCTATTTTTCTTGACTCTACTGCTGCATTCAGTATGACAGTTGTTGAGGAGGGAAGGGATAAGTCTGAGTCAGAATCATCCTTTGCAATCCATCCCTCCTTTTCAAGAAAAACTTTGATAATCTTGATCATTGCTTGACTTTCTAAGGAGTTGATGTTGCAGATGTGTGTCCTGAGCTCAAAGACCTTATACAGGAAATCTGGGTTAAGGAGCAGGATTTCTTGAATGTTGTTAATTTTGAAGGATGATCTATCACACAAGAAGAACTCAAAACCAGAGGACCCGGTGCTTGACCATCCTTGCACTTCCAGGCCCCTGACCACTTCATTGTACAGAAATCTTCTCAAACATAGAACTCGTTCTTCTGTTAAAGCCCTGCTCCCTATCAAGTCAAGTCTTGGAGCTAGTCTTTGTTCTGCTATTCTTAAAGACTCTGCAGTTGATGGATAAGCCAATTTAGTTGCTTCTTGAAGAAACCATTCAAACCAGGGCATATTATCCTCTATCAAGATGCAGAATCTATCAATTGCAAGTTCTGCTGAGAGATCTGTGGAAGTGTTGATGCATCTTGTTAAGTACAGTTCAAGGACTTTGAGTGGATTCAGTGTATTCCAATTCAGCTCTTCTATTCCACCAAATTCCCATCCAATCCAAAATCTCTCATATTGACCATCATACCCCCAAGCTACGATAGAGTCAAACTCTAGCTTATGTTCAGTCAGTGTGCATTGAGGGGCAATGGTCTGTCTTGATATACTTGCAGCAGCTGGAAATATGTTGAATGATAGAGGTTTGTCTTCATCTTCACTTTTATTTTCCAGGACCTCATCAACAACTCTGACCACTAACTTTCAATCCTCAGAGATATCTTCCTCTTCATCTACTGAGTCTGGCAAGTTATGGATTTGAACAAAAGCAGGCTTGAAGAGTGTACTTTGAAATGCAGCCTGCTCTTGTATCCAGTCATCAAGACTGTCAGCATCATCTTCAGTAGTAACTATCTCCCCTTTTTTGGTTGTATCAGTGCATAGAGTTTCATCTATTTGAGTTCTCACTGATACAAGGGAAGGAGTAGTCACAGGTGAGCATTTATGGGCTTCATGCATAGAGACTTGGTGCTTTAGTTTGGACACCTCAGCCTCTAGCATTGCCACCCTGGCCGTCAATTCCATGTTTTCAAGTTTCAATCTGTCCTCATCCACAGTTGTGGAATCCTTGGAACTAGATGGGGCCTTAGGCCTAGCCTCTGCATTCCCATCACCCTGGTTTTCTTGGCACCTGGGATTCCTCTCAGTGAAGAGTGTTTTAAAAGAAAACCCTCACTGTGAGTTGTCGTGGTTAGGGACTTAGTGATGTTATCACTGTCCTCTTGGTCAATTGATGTACTAGTAGTAGTGATAGCCCTTTCCACATTCACTCTATCATCACTCCTAGAGTGAACCTTCTTAGGTGATGAACTTGGGCTGGGTACATTAGCAGCCAAGTCAATCAATATCTCCGAGATAGTGGTAGTTGGAGAAGGCATATCATCTTGACTAGGTGCCTCTACACTTAAGTTCAAAGAAGAAAAATAATGAGAGGGCTCAGAAGGTTGTTCTATGGATCCAGGACATGATCCTGATCCTAATAGAGGAACTTCCAAGGAAGTCTCTCTAATAATTTGGCTATCCCATTTGATATTCTCATCAGAATGTTGGGATTCTGAATGAAGGCTTTTAGGTTGGGATTGGGCATGCGAGACAAGAATAGAAGGAGTCTTCTTGCTCCGTTTTCTTTTTCTGGTATAGCTTGCCTCAACTGGGGCCCTGTGTTCCAGTTGGGCTTCCAAAACAGGTGTAAGTATTTGTTGTGACTGTGCACCCTCAATAGGATGCACAGAGGTTCGAACAATGGAAGCAGTTTGTTGTTCAGATTTTGAAGTGGAGGGTGTGGGATCAGTATCAGCTGGGATTGCTGAACTGTCACCCTAGGTGCTTTGTATGTTCATCATTGTAGATAACAATGGAACATTGACCCCTAAGAACTTTTTGGAAACAGTTCTCATGCTTTGAAAAATGTTGTTTTTATGCCCCAACATCAGGTAGATTCTTGCAGGTTTTGATAAATCTTTTAGTTCATTATTGAAAACCTCCTGCAAGAACCTTAGGTACATAAAAAATGCTTGTTTTGCACCTTCCTGAAGGTTATATCTCAAACCTTCAAATATCAGATGTGCAAAATTAAATCCTTGGCCAGTAACCATACCATGGACAACAAAGGCGAGAGCAGAACTCACTTGATGCCATCCAGTTCTCTTCTGGGATATGCAATGAAGAAGAGTGTGGCATAGAAACTTCCATGGAGGACCCATCAGCGCCTTTTCAATGGTATACTCGTTTTGATTTCCAGTGTACCCTATGGATACAAAGGTCCTCATATACTCGTCTTTGGTGTATGAGATGGCGGCTCCCTCGTCCTGAAGTTTGAGGTGTTTTCTTAGTGAGGCTTCAGTGACGATGATGTCTTTGTCGTCTACCTTGGTTGTGATTTGGGGAATCCCCTGTTCGGTAGAGTAGACAGTTGTGTTCCAGAAATCCTCCATGTGAGGAATGTAGATGGTAGGGTTGACGGTGAGTGCAAAATAGATCTTTGATCGAAAAAGGAAATCGATCATATCATCAAACCCTTCGGACTTCTTTCCTTTAACCAGGTATGTGGTGAGATTGTGATAGGTTGAAAACTTGTCATCAGGATGGTTTATGTCGACCTCTGCCATTGACGTTGGATTTGGAGGGAAGGAGGAAGTTTTTGAAAGATGGTTAAGTATGAAAAGCTTTGAATGCTTGAGAGAAAATGGTGAGAGTTAGGTTGGAATTGAATGTGGAGAGGTTAAGGAGAAATTTGTTTTGTATTATAACGGCAGAGGAGGGAAAAAACAAAGTTACTTGTACAGTACAACCCATTCACTTTTCACTGTTTTACAACTGTAATACACTATTGCAGTCATGGTAAAGACTGATAGTACTTTTTACAGTGGGTAAAAGTTAATTTGGACTTATTTTTACCCATCAGCAGCAAACTTGGTTGCTGTGGATATTTAAGCATATCCGCTGCAAACTTGGATGATGCAGATGGTTAAGCCTGTCAACAGCAAACTCAATTGCTGTTGATGGATGTAATGGTCCGCAACAAAGATGTTGCTGCTGATTGCCTTAAAGCTATCTGCAGGAAACTTGTTCCTGCTTCAGTGGCAAATTCTTTGTTGCTAATGATTAGAGCTGTCAGCAGCAAAAATGGTTGCTGCTGACTTATAACTTTTATTTACAACAAAAGACAAACACATTTTTATTCAAAAAATTTTAGAGACGGATTTTAGTCAAAGTTCATCATACCAATGACTTCAAAGGCAAGTAGTGATGGAGCTTCATTGGTTTAAGTGGAGTCTGAGAAAGTAGACTCAGACTCAGATGAGGTAGTGCATTCTTGCACAAGAGGTTCTTCCTTTGAAGGATCAAGATTTCGGTTGGCCAGATCAAGATTGAAACTTGGATTATGAATGGCTACATAGTCAGCAGGTGGAGGCACATCATTATAGGGGTTTTCAGCTTGAAACCCAAGCCCGGCAGTTACTTTTTCATGAATTTTAGCATCCAAAAGTCTTTGCAGCTTTTTGGATGCAAACTCATATTTTTCAACATGGACTTTTTGGTCTGCCAATTCAGCCCTTGTAGCTTTTAACTTAACTAGAAGATCATCAATCTGAGTTTCAAGATTTGTTTGTTCATGTTTTAATGATGAAATCTCTTTCTTTAAACAGTTAATCTTTTCTTCGTAACTGTTTCAACCTTTTTGAATTCAGATTTCATTTGGTGAAACTCTTCATTTTGATCTATGAGATTCTGGTTATGTTTTCTGTATCCAAGAACCTTATTAATACAAGCTTGAGTACAAAGACGTTCATATACCTGAGGTGGTATCTCTGTGGTGTCTGCCATAAGAGCTTGGTTGTAGGCAGAAAGATCCTCATACTGGAAGCTCCAGTCAAATTCAGCAGTTCCAACAGCTGCACATGTTGCAGTTTGAGCAGGAGGAGTGGCTTGTTGCAGTTTGAGCAGGAGGAGTGGCTTGTTGTTGTTGTTGCTGTCTTGGTTGAGCTTGTCTTGGCTGAGCAGCAGCTAGGTTTGCCTTTGGTGCCTTGCATTCTTTAGCAAAATGACCAAGTTGGTTGCAGTTATAACATCTCAGTTTGCTTATGTCCAAGCCAACTCTGGTGTTGGAGTTGTTGCTTGGGATTGGTCTTCCTGTTCTAGAGTAAAACCTTTTTTCTCTAAGAGAAAGCATGGCATAGGAGTGTTGTATGTCCCTTTCTTCTAGATCATCTGGATGGAAACATTCCAGATCTTCCTTGATAAAGGACATATTTCTTGAGTTTTCAGAGACAAAGGCAGCAGAGTTTGTTTGAGGTGGGGTTTCAAGAAGAAACGGCGAGTTGTTTGATTGTGATGTTGGAGTCTGGGGATGGGTAACAATAGGAGGGTAGTAGTTGCTTGAACTAGGAACTGAGTGGTCAGAGTGAAGTGCAGAGGAAGTAGTGGTGCATGATGAGGCTGTTGAGTAACTTGAGCTTCTCTCTTTGGCTTGAATCATTTCTAATTCATAAGTCTTCAGCATGCCAAACAGCTCAGTCATCTACAAAGGCTTTAAATTTTTAGTTCTTCTGATTGACACTGTGTAAAGTGTCCAGCAGCTTGGCAGAGACCTGATAAACTTCTTGAGAATGTCTTCATTCTCCAGCTTCACTTTTGAGCACTGTAGTTCTCCCAAAAGGTTGGTGTACCTGTTGTACAACACGATAAGAGACTCACCTTCCTTCCAGAAAAAGTTTTCATATTGTTGCTTCAGAATGTCCCTTCTATTTTCTTTCACCTCTTCTGACCCAGCAAACATCTTCTCAAGAGCCTCCCATAGCTCCTTGGCAGTCCTATATTCTCTGAAGTTGTGGAAAACTTCATTTGGCAAGCACATCTGAATGGCTCCCAACGCTTTGAAGTCTACTTCCATCTTCTTGATATCTTCATCTGAATACTTTGAGGGTTCTTTAGGGACTGATGGACCTCCGGAATCAACAGAGGCCACCATGGGTACATATGGTCCATCTTTAATAGATCTCCACATCCCATACTATTGATAGCAGAAGAAACTTTCCATCATGTTCTTCCACATATCATAGTCTTCTCCAGACACCAGTCTTGGTGGTCTGTTGATGCTTCCAGTATCATCAAAACCATTGTTTTGTGCCATTTCTGGATTTGTGATATATGGTGTTTTAGCAAAGAGATAGTAGTAAATAGAACCAGATTTGTTTAATCTGAGAGGGAAAAATATGATACCACTTGTAGGATCGGTGAATACAAGATGGTTCTATTCTAGTTGAGATTGGCGGAAACAATCACAACTATGCAATGTAAACAGATAAACAACGAGAATACTGATAAATGCAAATTTGTATTGAACTTCAATGTTTACAAGATTACAGAGAAAACTCTTAGGAAGCACACATGTAAACATGTAAGATACAATACATATAAAGGAACTTATAAGAAAGACAGACCCTTGATTCTAAGGATCAGATCAAACACAGACCGTTGATCTTGGACAGTTACAAGCTATACTACTATTGATAGACAACTAAAAGACAAACGGCAGCAAACAATTGTATTCAGGTTAAAAGTCTTCTTAGGAATCTTTGCAGGAGACTTCAGAAGTGGTTTGTCTTTAATCATCTGTATCAATAACATTCCTTCTGCTGATAGATGTGTCAGTGTTGTAGCAGAGGTGTCAGTAGCAAAGTCAAAGCTGCTGATGATTTGCCTATCAGCAGCAACTCTGGACTTCAGCAGATAAGGCTATCCGCAGCATAGTTGTTCATCAGCAGGAGAACTACTATCCGCAGCAACTAACCTTATCCGCAGCAGCTTGTTGGTCACTGGAAAAACTGTGGAGTCCGCAGCAGTTGTAGTTAGAGAATTTTGTAGCCATCAGTCTTTATATCTACAGAGAGGGTGAGTGTTGACCCGAGTCCTAGTTCCAGTCCCCCTAGGTCTATGCCACCCCGTAAGAGAACCCGTACTTTGATAGAATCTACTGGTTTTAGGATGGTGCAAACCCCAAGTGTGGGGAATTTAAGGTGATAAGTTGCTAGAATATTTGAGACATGTTATCATTGGACCGGGTAGATTTTAGCTGTGGTGGAAGGATCGATGTGCAAAATTTGATATAAATTTAATTTGTGAGAGGGATAAATGTTTGCTGAGGTTGTGGAACACCCGAAGACCGCGTATGATGAAGGCGGTTTCGGTTAAAATCAAAGAGAAGCCTCCTGATAGGCTTGTTTGAATCTCGGGCAAGTGCCCAGGATGTAGAGTTTGTATGCATTACGTGGTTTGAGTCTGTGTCAAATTCTGTGTTTTTCGGTATTGTGTTTTTTGTGTGTGTCATGTCTTGCAGGGATTCACGCTCGATTCAGTGAGGAAAATCACTAGGTATTTTTACATTTGTTTTGATGCATGGAACAAGGTTTCTAAGATTTTGGGTAAAGAAAATTTGAAGGATCAAAAATATTCTAAGTATAAAAATTGAATTTTTTCTTAACTTTCTGTGAACATAGGTCCCTCGCGGTACACGAGGTATGTGTGGGTGTTCTTCGCGGTATGCGATAACCAAACAAATTGGCCGGCTTAAAGGCCACTTCCTCGCGGTACGTGAGGAGTAGCCTCCGATTTTTTTGCGGTACGTTAGGCACCCCTGATTTTCCCTTTGCACCTTTGTTTCCCATGGTTTCCCATACACGTCACCATCATCTATTACCATCCATCCATAATCATCATACCCTCCATCCTACCATCATCCATTATCATCCAATACATCTTCCATCATCTCCTATCACTTCATTCACCGACAACCAACAACCTTGGGAAACTTGGAAACCGTTTGTAACCGATCATCCACCTTGCTGTGAGATTCATGTCTATGTGTTTGCCACCCATCCGGTACGTGTCCTTGCATTCTATCCATAATCTTAATGAGTCATTTGAATATTTTATTTGTGTCAGTTTGATGTTGCAGGTTTGTTGTGAGGTTTATTTTGCAGGTGTTGATCGTCCTGTCTGTACTCAATCTCCATTCGGGCAGGACCAATGCTTAGTGATGTGTCGTGTGATAATATATATAAAAATATAAATAAATATATTTTTAAAGTGATTGATTTCACAAGATCAGGTTTTAAATTTATAAATTAAAATAAAAATTACATTAACTTAAAACACACACAATAGGCAAGTGTACCTATCGCAGCGTAATATAGTTAGGCAAGAACCAAGTATCGAACCAATGGACACGGTCGAGTTCCAATACTCAACCTTTGTTATCGTTTAGCCGAATTAATTATTAGGTGGGTTTTGTGTGCTTGTGAAGCAGAAAAGTAAACGATGGTAAAGTAAATAACATAAAAGTAAAAATGTGCGTGAAGTGTGTAACAGAAATGTAACTAGCAGAATAGTAAATAGCAGAAAAGTAAATAAAACAAAAATGATCAGATTACGAAATGTATTGCTTCGGGATTCTAATCAGCTTGGTACGTGATAATGTTAAGTTAACTAATTCAGTGGTATGACTACTACAAACTTGTGACCCGGGTCACCGCTAGAGCCTCATCCTCACGACATTTGATTTGCAAATTATATTCTTTAAAAAGTGGGAATGCCTCCCGTTAGGGACAACATTTACCCTCAACCCATCAAATGGCCATCTCCGGGTTGGATAAAGACATCGGACTCAAAATGCTTTATATTAAGTTAAATATGTTACTATATTTTGCTCACCGGGAGGCGGTGTAACAATGAGACCAAGTATAAAGACGTACCGTTCCCAACATGAGGTCACTAATTCTTGGTCGCATAATAATCTCGTATAAAGGCGTACGATATTAGAAGTATAGACCAAGCCTTAGCTTATCAATCTCTGCTTGTATAAAGACGTACGAGTTTTAAAGGAAGTTTTATTAAAAAGGGTTTTACGATCTTATTCTTTAAAATCAAGCCACTCACAAATATAAAGACGGATTTAGACAATAATAAAAGTCAATCAAAAGATGGTTTTTGAGGACGAATTAGTTAAAGACAAAATCATACCACTTCATTAATAGGTTAAACATTAACATGCACCAAACATCATCTTCACCCTAGCAATACAAAGAAGTTTTAGCCACGAATAGCCATAACGACTAGCGTAATGATGAGTTTCGTAGGCTCCCCTATTGTGAAACAAGGAGGAAGAGCCCCACTACTCTCTAGTCTAACTACGAGAATACTCTCTTCTTGAGTGATATTTTGCTCTGGATTGGTGTGTGGAATGAAGAACCCAAGCCTCCTATTTATAGGCCTCAAAATGTGCAATGCACGGTCGTGCAAAGGCCCAGGGAATCAAACAGGGTACAGAGAACATGGTACCGGGCCATGGGGAGCAGAGAAGGGCAATGCACAACCGTGCATTGGGATGCACGACCGTGCAAACCACCATTTTCTCCCAGCTTTGTCTTGTTGACCAATTTTGACTTCTTGGGGGTCATTGCTCCGGGAATGAACCTTCTAGAAGCTTGAATTCTTTGTGTTCTTGATAGGATTTAGCTTGATTTGTATTTTCAACACCAAATAACCTGCAATTACAAAATATTTGTATTTTAAGCATAAATTGCAAGGTTATTATTTAATTAGTACCATAATGTTAGATTATTATATATGTTAAATATGTATAAATGATGACATATCACTTAGTTTATCTTATTATGTAAAGGCAACCCAGCAGAGTGTGCAACAGCGACCGAAATGCTATACGGTGCACACGAGGAAGAACGAAGATGCTCATTTGTTTGCATATACATATCCAGCTAAGTCGCAACCTGTTTTTATTTTTGCATTTTTTATTTTTTAGTGTGTCTTGCTTCACATTGAGGACAATATGTCTTTCAAGCGTAGGGATGTGAGTGTTTATGTCTTAGTTTGTGTCTTGAAATTAAAAATTTTGAAAAATGTTCCTTAAAATTAAAAGTTTTGCATAACAAAATGGAAAATGATAGTACAACTGGATCTGTTTGTTGAGTTTAAATGATATAAATAATAGAAAACGCGTTCAATTAGTGATGTTTTGGTAAACCCAGCCAACTTGAATAGCTTAAATAGCTGGTGAGTGTTACTTAGAATTAATCATGTAATAAATTCATGAAATCTTGTGGATACTCATCTTAGGGTGTCGGTAATACTGGATCTGTCAACATAGGGTGATAGGTACCATGTTAAGTTAATATTTAGAGGTTTTTGAAAATTTTCCATGGCACACAACTCTCTTTTTATGAGAATAAATCCGAGTTTCGGTGGCGCCCATTAATTAATTTGAAATATGAGTCTTGCTTATTTGTTACCCTCTGGGATGGCGACTTGGAGGATACACCCTTAAGTGAGATTTATGTGCTTAAACGTTTAGAATCTAGTCTATGTGTTAGCTTCCGGGGTAGTGACTTGATTGAGACGCCTCTAAACGAAAGTTCTTATGCTTTAATTATTGCTCATTTCCACCCATTCGATCCATATTTCATTGATTTCTAAAAACCTGTAAATCTTAGTTTAACGTGGTGGGCAAATCTATATGGTTTAACTCGTGTCTAGACATGACCGTGAAACGGGATTAGGTAGAGTTGTAACTTCTAAGTGTGAGTCACATAGTTTGATTGATTGTTGTATAACTTGGAATTAGAACTCATTACGGGGGCTAGATAGTTGGTGCTTGGGTTTAATCGGACAGAAATACATATTATTGCTTTTTAACGCGTGAGTATGTTTTGCTAATTGGTAATTGATGTTTGAAAAGTTAGATCTCATTTATGATTCCATTGAAGACTTTTTCGAGGACGAAAAAGGTTAAGTGTGGGGATAGTTGGTGCAAAGCACACATCTTTATTCCTATTGTTTTCGTTCGTTTTACTTTGTTTTATCTTTATTTTGAGTCATTTTTATGTGCTTTTGAGTCGTTGTATTGTTTACAGGAGCTCATGAGAATAACAAGTGGAAATCCGAAGAAACCGAGAACGAGAATGAAAGCCCAAGATCAAAAGCTAAAAAGTTGAAATTCTTGTCTCTCGCGGTACGCGAAAGAACCAGAAGATTCCCCCACGGTATGCGAGGGAAGCCAAAAGTGGGAGCGAGGAACCTTTGCCAAACTCTCGCGGTACGCGATAGATGGAAAATCCGAGAAAAACCCTAAAATTCAATTAAAAAGAATTGTAATCCCATAATGCTAGGAGTTCGTATTCTTGCCGTCCAGAGAACTTCTTAGGGCGATTTTAGAGCATAGGAGGTTGACTGAAGTGAAAAGGTGAAGGCTTTGATATCCGGGTTCATTGTTTAAGCGTTTTCAGTTTGCAAGCTTGAGTCTTTATCTTTGATTTGAATGTTTGAAACCATGTTTATGTTAATTACTTCTGCTCTAGTTGTTTTGAGCATGATCATAGGCTAAAACATTGATACTGCCTAGGTCAATGATGAATAATTGTTAAAGTACTGATTTTTATCCGTTTTTGGATTCGTTTGATGATTTGATGACTTTGTGAACAATCTTTGGTTAATAATTGTGATGAATACGCATGTTTACTTCTGATTGTATGTTTGATTTCAATTCCGTATGCTAATTGTGGTTACGTGCCAGTTTGATTTGCATGTCTAAATCACAGATCCTTAGGGTTTGTGATTTTGTGTGGTTTGCTAGAGATAGGAGCCATAGGAGTTGTCTTTGATTGATGATTAGAGTTGAATGTGTGTCCTAGTTCAATACCTGAGATGTGAGAATTAGTCGTTTAGTCTTTGTCATTAGGAATCCGAGTGTTAACAGTCTGAGAGGGCGTTAGTATTAGGTGTCTAGTGGCTGTTGCTATTCTGAATCATAATTGTTATCCTTGGATTACCCCGTGCATTCTTTGAATGTATCGTGGATAGTGAGACTGAGAGGTAATCTATCCATTAGGGTACTCTGTCATAGTTGGAAATACCCGAGAGGTGATCCGACCATCTGGTGAGTTAATACACTTTGGGTAAGCTTAGTTGGTGACACCCTGAGAATGATTAGGGATTCACTAGGTTGTCTTTAGCAGTTATCCTTAGAAACCCAGATCCATCATTGTTTCCAGAACCGGTAGAAGTTGTTCTTTGCAAGTAGGATTCCGACCTAGGTAGTGTTCTTCCTTTTCCTGATATTTTCCTTAGTTCCTGTCTTGATAGTTTGATTCGTCCTTAGTTTATTGCATTCTTTAGTGATAATCAGTAGCGTAGTCAACCCCCAAACCAAATCATCTTACGTCTGAGTCGGAGTCTAGGTTGCTATAGTAGTGTCTCTAGGGTTCGATATTCCGGTTTACCGTTAAGCTGTGCTACACTTAATAGGTACACATGCCTATCAGTGCGGTTTAGTTCGTAGGTTTTCCTATTATTACTTAGAAGTCTAGGTTAGGTTTTATAGTTAGGTTTTATAGTTAGTTTTTATAGACCGACTGGACGACATCAACGGACATCGCCATATACACATCTTCACTTAATGTTCTCTGTAGGAAAGCATTATTGATGTCAAGTTGATATAACTACAAATCATTTTCAACCGCAAGTGACGGCACACACCTAACAATAACCATACGGAGGAAAGGTTTCTCCAAAACCAATTCTCTCCGTTTGACTAAACCCCTTAGCTACTAACCTATCCTTAAACCTTTCAAATTCTCCTGAAGATTTATACTTAGTTTTAAAACCCACTTAGACCCAATAGTTTTCCAAGCAGAAGGTAAGTCAACTGCATCCCTATGTGTCATTTCTAAGTAACGCCTCAATTTCTTCATTCATAGCATTAACCCAATTAGGGTGTTTAATTGCTGCATAATAATTTCTAGGTTTACTACTTTTACTTAATATAAAAGCAAAACTTGAATTTTCAAATGGAAAATTAGTATAATTGACAACTCTTTCTACACCATATCTAATTTTTCCATCTATAATATAATCATTTAAATTTCACAGAAAAATGGAAGACCTCCTAATAACTGTTGGTACATCAATTTGTAAACTAGTTCTCTCATAAGAGTTTATTTCATCTTGCCTATAAAATAACATCTCCAACCCCACCAGATTTAGATTGTGTATTGTGTATTGTGTGGCTACTGAATGTCAGCCCACCAATAGTAGTACCAGATTAAGAATCTGACTGCTGGAACCAATTTTTTGAATCATGTATAACCCTCTAATCATCATTGAGAGTGATATCACCTTCAGACTTACTGGTTTCAGTTTGTTCAAACAAATAAAAAAAATTCAATGTCTTAAAGTTTTGCTAATAACCGAATCTAAATTATGTAGTAAAATGTTTTGTTTAAATGAAAACACATATCTCTAGAAAATACTTGTTTTTTATCAATACTCCACAACCTATATCCCTTTTTTTTATTGAGAAATAGAAGAAAAATACATTTTTCTACATGACTTTCAAACTTGTTTGTTATTTAAAATTGTACTAAAACATAAACAACCAAACTTGTACTAAAACATAAACAACCAAACTGTCTAAGGTGATTTAAAAAAAGTTTGAAACCATACACAAGTTCATAAGGAGTTTTACCATTTTACACGAAGGAAGGAGTTCTGTTTATCAAGTAGGTAGCAGTTAGAATATAATACACTCACTTGGGCCATAAATCAAGAGGTAATCCCCTTTGAAATAAAAGAGCCCTAGCCACATTCAACAATTGTTTATGTTAGTGTTCTACAATCCCGTTTTGTTGTGAGATTAAATTCATGCATTTTGTTATTTACATATGCACTTCCATTATCATTTCTAAACACTTTTACGGTCTTTTAAAACTAGTTTTTTTTTATCAGATTACAAAAACTTTGCACATTGAAAAATACTTCATCTTTATGTTTCATTAGATACACCCACACAGCTCTTGAGTAATCATCAACAATAGTAAGTAAAAATTTAAATCCTTCCTTACTTAGAACTCTATATGGTCCTAAACATCCAAATGAACCAATTCATCTATAGTTTTAGACTTATGGTCACTTAAGGGAAATGGTTTTCTATGTTGCTTTATCTGGAGAGATATTTCACAAGGAAAAGAATCATCAATTAAGGTTAGCCTTAATTGATCTTTTAACAGTCTTAACACTTGAGAAGAATGATGCCCTAGTCTAGAATGCCATAAATATACTATTTCATGACAAATTCAGAAGAATTAGCACACATATATAGACCATTTGTAAGACCCCGACCCGGGCATCCTACAGTTGGTTCTCATAACGGGTTGTATTTATTAAAAACACATTTATCGTAATTAAAACTACAGCGGAAGTCTTTCAAAACTCATTTATGACCATTTAATGTTATTAGGTTTACCTTAGGTATGCCTACACACCGATCCGAGTAACGCCGCTTCCAAAGCCAAGATACGCCGATACGCTGCTTACCTGCACACAGTCTAACGTACACACAAAGTCAGCTACGCTGAGTGAGTTCTAATAGTTTAAATTAAAGGAAAACCACCACACCAAGTTCCTCGGTTTAATTCACCTGGACACTCCGGTCCTTATAAAATATAATTACTCTTATTTGAGGAATGACTAATCCCGTGTCACCTCATAACATCCCGTAACCGTTTAGTTACCCAAGACTCAACCCGTACTACCAATATAAATAGTAATAACCTTACCGTCACCACCGCATAGACTCAACACGCTATGTTAGCAACTCATACCCAAGAATACATATTGACCCGACTCTCGGTTAACACAACCTACCCTAAAACACTAACACATCCGGCCTCAACCAAGGCTCTCACAATTAACTGACACGATTCTTATATGCGTCACGTCACAAGTCCTGACTCAACGGTCAGTCTAACCCTACACGTCACAATTCAACACGTCCCAATAACACTAGCTCAAACATAACAAATACAATTAATCATTAGCATGCAAACTAACAAATATATGTATATGCATGCAAACACATACCTCATCGTTGTACCCTCGTTAGGGTTACCCTCGTCAGGGTGATCAACACACCTCATCATCAACCTGTCAACTAACTGTCACCTTTGGTGACTTCCCGAAGGACCCCGTCCTCCACGATCCCATTTGCCGTGCCACGAGGACAACAAAGCAAACTCGACACATAAATATAAACACGTAATATCACACCTCATACATATGACTCATTATTTGCACACACCTCACGCATAACCCTAGAACAGTGCATTTAATATCATAAATTCATTAGCCTTTACTACCGGGCACAACCGTTCCCGTTCGGCCCTTAACACATCACGCACTAGCAAACCATATCATTGACTCACACATAAAATCATGGGCATTTAACTTAAAGCCCGACTCTCCCCGATCCACGTTTAGCACCACATTGTCCCTACGACTCTTAATACTCATTTTAAACTCAAAGCACGTCGGGTTAGAACCCGAAACCCTTAACATGATTTATTATATTAATGCCACGTGAATGTATGTACGATAGCCCCAAAACACTAAAACGTTTAAAAGAGGGGGATTAGAAACTCACCGGTTACTAAGTCTGAAACCTTGCTCCGCGGCACGTTTGCTCGCGCTCATTGCCCAGACCTGACAAATGTATGATCACATTATCAGACGTGTTCCAATCATATGTCGAATAGCATACACTAAATATATAAAATCCCACTCAATCTCAACCACTTGTCTTTCCAAGTCATCGGACCCTTCGTTCTGTTCATACACGTATCGGGTCATCCTTGACCCGATTAGGGTTTGAACACCCAAACCAAGTTCCGCACATGCACGTATGCATGCAAGCTCATGCAAAGCTCTAAACCCTTATCACCTTATCATACAGAATCTTGCTGGCATATTCGTGTAGCCCCACACGTACCATCACCTTCATCGTGCACCACCACCGTGGCCACCACTTCGTCCTCCGGCTCCCCGTCATGCACTACCAACCTGTCACTGTCATCTTCCTTGCCTTACAACACCCTAGCAGAGCCATGTACGGCTACCACCATAGTCCCCGTCACAAGTGGTCTCCCACTGTTTGTCGCGCTTGGACACCACCACCGCTGTCGCAACAGCCGTAGAGCGCTACCACCAAATACTACCTACGCCCGCTGCCGAGTGACCCTCCACAGCAGCTTCCGGTGACCGCCGAGTGCCACCACCTGCTGTCGTCGCCCCCTCTATGATCCCAGACGCAATCACCACCTTCGCCCGACACTCTCCCCTCTCTATCACTCTCCTTCTCGGCTCCGGCTGTCACTCATCACCTTCGACCACTTGTAACCACCGTCCCCTACCAGCGTCTCCTCACTGCCAGCCTCTACCATCACCGTACCCGGCGACCACGGCCAAGCCTCACCCACAAAACCCTATCCGGGTTTCTTACTATAATCACAACGAAACGTGAACGAGAGGAGTAATGAGGATTACCTGGGTTGACGTGTAGCTCTCTACTTGAATCCGCCACGTGACCACCGCTGAACCACCGCGTTTCCCCTCCTTTCCTGGCGACCTATCTCTCGGCTTCTTCTGCCGCCACACCAAACTAGCTAAAATGCCACCTAGGGCTTCCCATGCTAACGCATATAAACCATAGAATATTTCATCCGGGTCCCCGCAGTTTTGATACGCACAATAAGGTCCGAACTTGCTGTAAATGACTGACCGAGTCCATCTAGTTTCTATCTCAGACATTTTGATCGTGAAATATCTCTTTAGAAAGCTCCTAAATTACCAACCACAACAATCCTCTCATTTAATGAGTATTGGGATTGCCCACGTGCCCGATCCTTTGCTTAACGGATTTCCGGGATGTTACACCATCAAGTAGATTACCGGTCACCAGACACTCTTTGTCAATGAATCTTGAATATAACAATATTTTCATCAAATGACACAGTAAGCTTACTATCTTTAGCAAGTTAATAAACAAACATAAAATTCAAACAGTAATCAATGATAACAAAGACACCAAACAACATAACTTTATCACTTAGTTTTTAATTTTGAATTTTAGTGACAACACCATTAGTTCCATTATGGATTTTCTTACTTTTATATTAAATTATGAGACATCAATAGGATTAATTAAACCAATTTCAGCCATTACCATGTGCTGGTTTGCCCTAAATCAACAACCTAACCAATTCCTTTACCATACACATAAGCATTTGAGAAACAAAGCACACATTTGGTAAAGCTAACAAAACCGAAAGGGTCAAACAATATACATGTTGGAATTTCGTGCATGCATTTTCAAAAACTATTTTTGATCAGAATAAATAAACACACCGGAAAGTACGTAGAACCGATCCATGCAATTACCCTAGATCGCCAAACCAATAAGAAAACAAACAACCGTAGGGGGTTAAAACTTTATTCCTTTCACGTAACTAGCTTACTGACTAAGCTAAACACCTTGATTCAACAATCCAGTCGCTAGGTCTGGTTCACACGAATCCTTACCCAAATCTGAACTCCTTAAAATCCTATCTCCAAGAACGGTCCATAAAATCTGAACTCTTTTAGATCCACTCGGAGTGCACTCGTAAAACTGAACTTGACAACAACAATATACTTCTACCCAAAACTGATAAAACCAGAGTAAACAAAAAAAAACCGATTCGTTGTAGTTAGCGGTGGCGGACAAACGACAAACGGCTACGTCCGGCGAAGGGGGAGACGGACTGAGAGCGACGCTGGTGGTTGGCGACTAGGTGGCGCAAGAGGGGAGGGGGAATCAGGGTTTGGAACTTTTCTTAAACCTGATTATTCTTGTGTTTTTACTAACTTCCTCAAACGTTTATTTATAACCTCTAACTTGACCACCAAATTAGAGTTTAGGGATCCCCTTAATTACAATTAAATCCCTTGTAATTATCCAATAGTTATATTAAGGAACTAATTTATTTAATTGTTTAGCTAACAATCAATTAGTTAAATAAATATAATTATATCTAATATAATTATAATTACAATTAAATAACATCGTAGTTAATAAACAGGTTCCAAGCTCATTTCCACCGACTTTCTATTAATCCAACTAATAGTAATGATTAATTCATAAATAATCATCTTGTCCAACCATATTCGTTCATCCTGATAGTTATTTCCTAAATAACTATTTCGCCTTTTGTTATATTCGTGTAATGGACTATATTAATTGTTGATATATTCAATGATTGTAACCGTTGCCCAAAGTGTAACATGGGCATACTAGTCCAACACACTCTCACTTGCACGAGTCTCGACCATTTACCAATATAGACAATGGTGGATGTCTATCTACATCCCACTGCCCCTATCAAGGTATGACGCTTTATCCAACATTCAGTTATTACCGAGTAGTCTCGAACCTTATGGGGTTAGACCAACTGCATTATGGTGCTCTTTTCATTATTGTGGGTTTTTATTTATGGAACCGATTTATCTCCACATTTCCTTTGTATGGTACTTTTTTTGTGATTATGTCAATTCGAGCAGACGGATTTGATGCTACTATATTTGAATTTGTCAATCTGTTTGTGTGTGTAAGTATATTTAGAAAATCATTTGTTATTCTTTGCAAATAATTACATTTTGACCTTCAAGTTCACATTGACCACTTCAGGAGTGGAAATTTGACAATAATGATGCATTTCATATTACAGGTCTTTCTTTATTCAATCTCTCCCAAGATTGAGAATATTGTCTCATTAAATTGACATTCAACACAATGTGATGTAAACATGTTCCCTTTTGGTACGTTATGGTGGCAACATTAGATACGTAACTAATGTTGGTTAACAGTTGGTTTGAAAAACATCAATGCAGCAGTATTGCAAAATGGCATGCTCTCATGTAGAAGATGGTAATTCACACCTTATTAGGAGTATTTTAGCAACTGGTTAAAATCATCTAATTAATTATTCAGTTAAGATGTTTTCTGTGTGAAACATGAGCTACTTGATATTTAACATTAACATTTATCCTGATTGACATACAAAAATCATTAAAAACTTTATATCTTAATTCTCTTATATTATCCATTCTCTTAATTCTCAAGTGTGTTTTAGGCTAATAGCTAGGCAAATGCTATATTTCAAGTGGCTAAAAGATTCATGTAACCATATAGAGATGCGTCTCTTAAAACCATAAAATATTGAATTGGTTTACATGGATATTTATATGTAATTTTGAGATATTTAGCATAATATTTTGTCATGGTTTCAATATCACACCCATTTAACCAAATATCTTTGAAACTTAGCAAGTTTCTTCAAAATTTACTAGGATATAAGATATTATTTATAATAGTTTTGATACATGAAGGTAAGGTTCGCATGCTCTTCTAGAGCATTCAATATGGTTATTAGTATCAAACATAATACTAATAAGTGTCTCTGTTAGAGACAGCTTATAAAAGTATTTTTTATATCTTAAGATATTATTTATTCTGTTGCCATCTACCATAATTCATCGTCGATGGCACAATAACTATGTTGCAGTCTTGTGTTATAAATTTGGTACCCAACAAGTAAGATAATTATGCTCTTCCATTACATTCGATATGCTACAAATTATTAATATCTACGAGGTATTCATCGCTAATGGCTAAATGACGGTATGCAAATGTATGGGTGATAGTGGGGTAGCTACAGTGCCCTTGATGAGGTTTTTTCCAACCTTTTTTTTCCCATTTTCGTTAATTGATTTTTGGTAGAACTCAACTAGGCGACATGATTGGCCATTTCACATTTTTCGTAGATGTCTCATTGTTTCTTTGTAAGACCTACTCGTGAGTGACAGACCCATACTTTGTCGGCTTGAAACACTTCGTGATTTTGATCTTTAATCTCCATTTTCCATGATTTGTTTCGTCCATGTCCATCCACATGGCATGGTAGTTGCATTCTTCTAAGGGAATGAGCTAGCACTTGTTGGTCCCGTAAGATGGTTCTTAAGGCGAAGCTTTTTTTTTTATACCACAAGTAGAAGACATGACATGAGCCCTAAGTATTTCATAAAGACATATTCTTGGAATTACTACGACAATACCGAGTTATGAGTGTAGAATATGGAGAGTTTTTTTCTATCATGTTAGCATCGATGATGTTTTCTACGCATGGTTTAAAATAAGAGGAAATGTGAAAGAAAAAAAACATAGTTTTATTGCTAACCGTCTTAAAAACATGCTATCATGGGTGGAGAAATTCATAGCGATATCTTAGGAAGATGACCAATCCCTGAAGCCCGTGAAGCCTCACACCCTTTAATGAGAGTGTGACACCTCATTTGAAGCACCAAGAAACCACGTTGGTGACGGCACCCAAACCCCTTAAAGCCACAAACGAACAAAAATTAATTAAAAAACACAATTTAATTAAATCATTCATTTAATTCATATATATAAATAAACTAAAATTACAAAATAAAAAAATAACTTAAAATCACGTACTCATAAGAATAATCATTCATAAGAACCTTAAGAGACTTTACACACTGACAGAACTTGAACAATTAAAGTGGAGGAGGGCTAAAATAAAATTGAAATTGGGCTATTGGATAGGAGGGACCAATCACAATTTACTCAAATTATCTACACGTAATAGGCTAAAATTAAAACTTCTAAGCCCAAAATCAGGGGAGGCCCGGACCCCCTCCCGCCCCTGCCTCTAAACGATTACGTTGCACAATCCTTTTTGATGAGTTTTCTATATCTTCAATCTCGTTTTCGGCTTGTTAGATGAGGGTATAGATTTCTAGCCCGTAAGAGTCCAAACTACCCGAATCAGAGGAGGGAATAATGAGATTGCGTTTTTTTTTCTTTTAAATAAAAGTGTTTTGAGTTTAATGAGAGTGTATTGGAGTAGATTTGAGAGTATAATTTTGATTGTGTGAAGATTATGTTTAAATGGTTATATTTATAGTGGGTTAAATTTTTTTTAATGGATATTACCGATCAACGGTAATATTAGTGTTACAAATCGTTCAAGCCCTTGCGTCGTTCCAAAGTTGTGAATATCCAAATTGAGTCGCCGTAGTGGGAGAAGGTGTGGGGATTGACAGGGGCGAAGGTTACAAGGGGTGGCCCCGGCCCCCGCCGTTTTTTCCGTTGGTAGTGTAAATTTTCACGGCTTCGTCCGAAAATTTTTATACGTATTGAGTCGGCCCCCTGGTTTTTTGTCTCTAAAGAATTCTTGGCCACCTCGGATTTTTTATCCCTAAAAATTTCAGTTCAATACTCTCGGATTGATTCGATAAGTTATGGGTACGAAATTAAAAAATTAAAAAATAGATTGTGTATTTAAAAAATAAAAATGTAAGCTTATGGGGGAAATGAAAATTTCCAATTAATTATCCTAACAATCTAACATCATTTTCCTCCTGAGTCAAATTAATCGACCAGTCCCGTATTTACCCCATCCTCAAATCCTTGAAGCTGAACTGCTCTGCTCCCTAATCATCGCCGCTTGCCGCCGCTGCTCTCCGTTCAGTTGTTCGGCTGTTGAACAGGGGCGAAGGTTAGAATTCACTCAGTTAAGCAATTCCCGAAGACTTAAATGAATAGCCATCGCTGTTAAGAACAACCGAGATCCAATGAAATTCGTGATTTCTTGTTAGTTTGTTAGTTGTTACTAGGGTTATTGTATATTATTGATGAATGATTTCTTGATTTCTTAATATTAGGGTTATAAAATTAGAGACATATTATTAATGTAAGTGATTTTTTTATTATTGGTTTAACTTAAAGCGATGGGTGCATCGCTGACCGTTATGTAGTAAAAATTTCAGTTCAATACTCTCGGATTGATTCGATAAGTTATGGGTACGAAATTAAAAAATTAAAAAATAGATTGTGCATTTAAAAAATAAAAATGTAAGCTTAGGGGGGAAATGAAAATTTCAAATTAATTACCCTAACAATCTAATATCATTTGCCTCCTGAGTCAAATTAATCGACCAGTCCTGTATTCCCCCCATCCCCAAATCGTTGAAGTTGAACTGCTCTGCTCCTTAATCGCCGTCGCTCGCCAGTCGTCGCCGCTGCTCGCCACCTCCTCTCCTACCGCAGTGGTGTTCCTTGTTTAGTTGTTCGGCTGTTGAACAGGGGCGAATGTTAGAATTCACTCAATTAAGCAATTCTTGATTTCTTGTTGGTTTGTTAGTTGTTACTAGGGTTATTGTATATTATTGATGAATGATTTCTTAAATATTAGGGTTAGAAAATTAAGGACATATTATTAATGCAAGTGATTTTTTTATTATTGGTTTAACATAAAGCGATGGGTGCATCGCTGACCGTTATGTAGTGAATCATCTATAGATAAAACCTCTTTATCTGTAAATTTTTGTCTTATGATGTTGGTCTTTGTGTCCGGTTGATATTTAAGGTCGTGATGTGTGTTTCATAACTCATTCAATCTACCATGTTTGCTAAAGTGGTGACCGGTGAGACAGACAGACCCTTGATTCTAAGAAAAGACAGACCCTTGATTCTAAGGATCAGATCAAACACAGACCGTTGATCTTGGACAGTTACAAGCTATACTACTATTGATAGACAACTAAAAGACAAACGGCAGCAAACAATTGTATTCAGGTTAAAAGTCTTCTTAGGAATCTTTGCAGGAGACTTCAGAAGTGGTTTGTCTTTAATCATCTGTATCAATAACATTCCTTCTGCTGATAGATGTGTCAGTGTTGTAGCAGAGGTGTCAGTAGCAAAGTCAAAGCTGCTGATGATTTGCCTATCAGCAGCAACTCTGGACTTCAGCAGATAAGGCTATCCGCAGCATAGTTGTTCATCAGCAGGAGAACTACTATCCACAGCAACTAACCTTATCCGCAGCAGCTTGTTGGTCAGTGGAAAAACTGTGGAGTCCGCAGCAGTTGTACTTAGAGAATTTTGTAGCCATCAGTCTTTATATCTACAGAGAGGGTGAGTGTTGACCCGAGTCCTAGTTCCAGTCCCCCTAGGTCTATGCCACCCCGTAAGAGAACCCGTACTTTGATAGAATCTACTGGTTTTAGGATGGTGCAAACCCCAAGTGTGGGGAATTTAAGGTGATAAGTTGCTAGAATATTTGAGACATGTTATCATTGGACCGGGTAGATTTTAGCTGTGGTGGAAGGATCGATGTGCAAAATTTGATATAAATTTAATTTGTGAGAGGGATAAATGTTTGCTGAGGTTGTGGAACACCCGAAGACCGCGTATGATGAAGGCGGTTTCGGTTAAAATCAAAGAGAAGCCTCCTGATAGGCTTGTTTGAATCTCGGGCAAGTGCCCAGGATGTAGAGTTTGTATGCATTACGTGGTTTGAGTCTGTGTCAAATTCTGTGTTTTTCGGTATTGTGTTTTTTGTGTGTGTCATGTCTTGCAGGGATTCACGCTCGATTCAGTGAGGAAAATCACTAGGTATTTTTACATTTGTTTTGATGCATGGAACAAGGTTTCTAAGATTTTGGGTAAAGAAAATTTGAAGGATCAAAAATATTCTAAGTATAAAAATTGAATTTTTTCTTAACTTTCTGTGAACATAGGTCCCTCGCGGTACACGAGGTATGTGTGGGTGTTCTTCGCGGTATGCGATAACCAAACAAATTGGCCGGCTTAAAGGCCACTTCCTCGCGGTACGTGAGGAGTAGCCTCCGATTTTTTTGCGGTACGTTAGGCACCCCTGATTTTCCCTTTGCACCTTTGTTTCCCATGGTTTCCCATACACGTCACCATCATCTATTACATCCATCCATAATCATCATACCCTCCATCCTACCATCATCCATTATCCTCCAATACATCTTCCATCATCTCCTATCACTTCATTCACCGACAACCAACAACCTTGGGAAACTTGGAAACCGTTTGTAACCGATCATCCACCTTGCTGTGAGATTCATGTCTATGTGTTTGCCACCCATCCGGTACGTGTCCTTGCATTCTATCCAGAATCTTAATGAGTCATTTGAATATTTTATTTGTGTCAGTTTGATGTTGCAGGTTTGTTGTGAGGTTTATTTTGCAGGTGTTGATCGTCCTGTCTGTACTCAATCTCCATTCGGGCAGGACCAATGCTTAGTGATGTGTCGTGTGATAATATATATAAAAATATAAATAAATATATTTTTAAAGTGATTGATTTCACAAGATCAGGTTTTAAATTTATAAATTAAAATAAAAATTACATTAACTTAAAACACACACAATAGGCAAGTGTACCTATCGCAGCGTAATATAGTTAGGCAAGAACCAAGTATCGAACCAATGGACACGGTCGAGTTCCAATACTCAACCTTTGTTATCGTTTAGCCGAATTAATTATTAGGTGGGTTTTGTGTGCTTGTGAAGCAGAAAAGTAAACGATGGTAAAGTAAATAGCATAAAAGTAAAAATGTGCGTGAAGTGTGTAACAGAAATGTAACTAGCAGAATAGTAAATAGCAGAAAAGTAAATAAAACAAAAATGATCAGATTACGAAATGTATTGCTTCGGGATTCTAATCTGCTTGGTACGTAATAATGTTAAGTTAACTAATTCAGTGGTATGACTACTACAAACTTGTGACCCGGGTCACCGCTAGAGCCTCATCCTCACGACATTTGATTTGCAAATTATATTCTTTAAAAAGTGGGAATGCCTCCCGTTAGGGACAACATTTACCCTCAACCCATCAAATGGCCATCTCCGGGTTGGATAAAGACATCGGACTCAAAATGCTTTATATTAAGTTAAATATGTTACTATATTTTGCTCACCGGGAGGCGGTGTAACAATGAGACCAAGTATAAAGACGTACCGTTCCCAACATGAGGTCACTAATTCTTGGTCGCATAATAATCTCGTATAAAGGCGTACGATATTAGAAGTATAGACCAAGCCTTAGCTTATCAATCTCTGCTTGTATAAAGACGTACGAGTTTTAAAGGAAGTTTTATTAAAAAGGGTTTTACGATCTTATTCTTTAAAATCAAGCCACTCACAAATATAAAGACGGATTTAGACAATAATAAAAGTCAATCAAAAGATGGTTTTTGAGGACGAATTAGTTAAAGACAAAATCATACCACTTCATTAATAGGTTAAACATTAACATGCACCAAACATCATCTTCACCCTAGCAATACAAAGAAGTTTTAGCCACGAATAGCCATAACGACTAGCGTAATGATGAGTTTCGTAGGCTCCCCTATTGTGAAACAAGGAGGAAGAGCCCCACTACTCTCTAGTCTAACTACGAGAATACTCTCTTCTTGAGTGATATTTTGCTCTGGATTGGTGTGTGGAATGAAGAACCCAAGCCTCCTATTTATAGGCCTCAAAATGTGCAATGCACGGTCGTGCAAAGGCCCAGGGAATCAAACAGGGTACAGAGAACATGGTACCGGGCCATAGGGAGCAGAGAAGGGCAATGCACAACCGTGCATTGGGATGCACGACCGTGCAAACCACCATTTTCTCCCAGCTTTGTCTTGTTGAGCAATTTTGACTTCTTGGGGGTCATTGCTCCGGGAATGAACCTTCTAGAAGCTTGAATTCTTTGTGTTCTTGATAGGATTTAGCTTGATTTGTATTTTCAACACCAAATAACCTGCAATTACAAAATATTTGTATTTTAAGCATAAATTGCAAGGTAATTATTTAATTAGTACCATAATGTTAGATTATTATATATGTTAAATATGTATAAATGATGACATATCACTTAGTTTATCTTATTATGTAAAGGCAACCCAGCAGAGTGTGCAACAGCGACCGAAATGCTATACGGTGCACACGAGGAAGAACGAAGATGCTCATTTGTTTGCATATACATATCCAGCTAAGTCGCAACCTGTTTTTATTTTTGCATTTTTTATTTTTTAGTGTGTCTTGCTTCACATTGAGGACAATATGTCTTTCAAGCGTAGGGATGTGAGTGTTTATGTCTTAGTTTGTGTCTTGAAATTAAAAATTTTGAAAAATGTTCCTTGAAATTAAAAGTTTTGCATAACAAAATGGAAAATGATAGTACAACTGGATCTGTTTGTTGAGTTTAAATGATATAAATAATAGAAAACGCGTTCAATTAGTGATGTTTTGGTAGACCCAGCCAACTTGAATAGCTTAAATAGCTGGTGAGTGTTACTTAGAATTAATCATGTAATAAATTCATGAAATCTTGTGGATACTCATCTTAGGGTGTCGGTAATACTGGATCTGTCAACATAGGGTGATAGGTACCATGTTAAGTTAATATTTAGAGGTTTTTGAAAATTTTTCATGGCACACAACTCTCTTTTTATGAGAATAAATCCGAGTTTCGGTGGCGCCCATTAATTAATTTGAAATATGAGTCTTGCTTATTTGTTACCCTCTGGGATGGCGACTTGGAGGATACACCCTTAAGTGAGATTTATGTGCTTAAACGTTTAGAATCTAGTCTATGTGTTAGCTTCCGGGGTAGTGACTTGATTGAGACGCCTCTAAACGAAAGTTCTTATGCTTTAATTATTGCTCATTTCCACCCATTCGATCCATATTTCATTGATTTCTAAAAACCTGTAAATCTTAGTTTAACGTGGTGGGCAAATCTATATGGTTTAACTCGTGTCTAGACATGACCGTGAAACGGGATTAGGTAGAGTTGTAACTTCTAAGTGTGAGTCACATAGTTTGATTGATTGTTGTATAACTTGGAATTAGAACTCATTACGGGGGCTAGATAGTTGGTGCTTGGGTTTAATCGGACAGAAATACATATTATTGCTTTTTAACGCGTGAGTATGTTTTGCTAATTGGTAATTGATGTTTGAAAAGTTAGATCTCATTTATGATTCCATTGAAGACTTTTTCGAGGACGAAAAAGGTTAAGTGTGGGGATAGTTGGTGCAAAGCACACATCTTTATTCCTATTGTTTTCGTTCGTTTTACTTTGTTTTATCTTTATTTTGAGTCATTTTTATGTGCTTTTGAGTCGTTGTATTGTTTATAGGAGCTCATGAGAATAACAAGTGGAAATCCGAAGAAACCGAGCACGAGAATGAAAGCCCAAGATCAAAAGCTAAAAAGTTGAAATTCTTGTCTCTCGCGGTACGCGAAAGAACCAGAAGATTCCCCCACGGTATGCGAGGGAAGCCAAAAGTGGGAGCGAGGAACCTTTGCCAAACTCTCGCGGTACGCGATAGATGGAAAATCCGAGAAAAACCCTAAAATTCAATTAAAAAGAATTGTAATCCCATAATGCTAGGAGTTCGTATTCTTGCCGTCCAGAGAACTTCTTAGGGCGATTTTAGAGCATAGGAGGTTGACTGAAGTGAAAAGGTGAAGGCTTTGATATCCGGGTTCATTGTTTAAGCGTTTTCAGTTTGCAAGCTTGAGTCTTTATCTTTGATTTGAATGTTTGAAACCATGTTTATGTTAATTACTTCTGCTCTAGTTGTTTTAAGCATGATCATAGGCTAAAACATTGATACTGCCTAGGTCAATGATGAATAATTGTTAAAGTACTGATTTTTATCCGTTTTTGGATTCGTTTGATGATTTGATGACTTTGTGAACAATCTTTGGTTAATAATTGTGATGAATACGCATGTTTACTTCTGATTGTATGTTTGATTTCAATTCCGTATGCTAATTGTGGTTACGTGCCAGTTTGATTTGCATGTCTAAATCACAGATCCTTAGGGTTTGTGATTTTGTGTGGTTTGCTAGAGATAGGAGCCATAGGAGTTGTCTTTGATTGATGATTAGAGTTGAATGTGTGTCCTAGTTCAATACCTGAGATGTGAGAATTAGTCGTTTAGTCTTTGTCATTAGGAATCCGAGTGTTAACAGTCTGAGAGGGCGTTAGTATTAGGTGTCTAGTGGCTGTTGCTATTCTGAATCATAATTGTTATCCTTGGATTACCCCGTGCATTCTTTGAATGTATCGTGGATAGTGAGACTGAGAGGTAATCTATCCATTAGGGTACTCTGTCATAGTTGGAAATACCCGAGAGGTGATCCGACCATCTGGTGAGTTAATACACTTTGGGTAAGCTTAGTTGGTGACACCCTGAGAATGATTAGGGATCCACTAGGTTGTCTTTAGCAGTTATCCTTAGAAACCCAGATCCATCATTGTTTCCAGAACCAGTAGAAGTTGTTCTTTGCAAGTAGGATTCCGACCTAGGTAGTGTTCTTCCTTTTCCTGATATTTTCCTTAGTTCCTGTCTTGATAGTTTGATTCGTCCTTAGTTTATTGCATTCTTTAGTGATAATCAGTAGCGTAGTCAACCCCCAAACCAAATCATCTTACGTCTGAGTCGGAGTCTAGGTTGCTATAGTAGTGTCTCTAGGGTTCGATATTCCGGTTTACCGTTAAGCTGTGCTACACTTAATAGGTACACATGCCTATCAGTGCGGTTTAGTTCGTAGGTTTTCCTATTATTACTTAGAAGTCTAGGTTAGGTTTTATAGTTAGGTTTTATAGTTAGTTTTTATAGACCGACTGGACGACATCAACGGACATCGCCATATACACATCTTCACTTAATGTTCTCTGTAGGAAAGCATTATTGATGTCAAGTTGATATAACTACAAATCATTTTCAACCGCAAGTGACGGCACACACCTAACAATAACCATACGGAGGAAAGGTTTCTCCAAAACCAATTCTCTCCGTTTGACTAAACCCCTTAGCTACTAACCTATCCTTAAACCTTTCAAATTCTCCTGAAGATTTATACTTAGTTTTAAAACCCACTTAGACCCAATAGTTTTCCAAGCATAAGGTAAGTCAACTGCATCCCTATGTGTCATTTCTAAGTAACGCCTCAATTTCTTCATTCATAGCATTAACCCAATTAGGGTGTTTAATTGCTGCATAATAATTTCTAGGTTTACTACTTTTACTTAATATAAAAGCAAAACTTGAATTTTCAAATGGAAAATTAGTATAATTGACAACTCTTTCTACACCATATCTAATTTTTCCATCTATAATATAATCATTTAAATTTCACAGAAAAATGGAAGACCTCCTAATAACTGTTGGTACATCAATTTGTAAACTAGTTCTCTCATAAGAGTTTATTTCATCTTGCCTATAAAATAACATCTCCAACCCCACCAGATTTAGATTGTGTATTGTGTATTGTGTGGCTACTGAATGTCAGCCCACCAATAGTAGTACCAGATTAAGAATCTGACTGCTGGAACCAATTTTTTGAATCATGTATAACCCTCTAATCATCATTGAGAGTGATATCACCTTCAGACTTACTGGTTTCAGTTTGTTCAAACAAATAAAAAAAATTCAATGTCTTAAAGTTTTGCTAATAACCGAATCTAAATTATGTAGTAAAATGTTTTGTTTAAATGGAAACACATATCTCTAGAAAATACTTGTTTTTTATCAATACTCCACAACCTATATCCCTTTTTTTTATTGAGAAATAGAAGAAAAATACATTTTTCTACATGACTTTCAAACTTGTTTGTTATTTAAAATTGTACTAAAACATAAACAACCAAACTTGTACTAAAACATAAACAACCAAACTGTCTAAGGTGATTTAAAAAAAGTTTGAAACCATACACAAGTTCATAAGGAGTTTTACCATTTAACACGAAGGAAGGAGTTCTGTTTATCAAGTAGGTAGCAGTTAGAATATAATACACTCACTTGGGCCATAAATCAAGAGGTAATCCCCTTTGAAATAAAAGAGCCCTAGCCACATTCAACAATTGTTTATGTTAGTGTTCTACAATCCCGTTTTGTTGTGAGATTAAATTCATGCATTTTGTTATTTACATATGCACTTCCATTATCATTTCTAAACACTTTTACGGTCTTTTAAAACTAGTTTTTTTTTATCAAATTACAAAAACTTTGCACATTGAAAAATACTTCATCTTTATGTTTCATTAGATACACCCACACAGCTCTTGAGTAATCATCAACAATAGTAAGTAAAAATTTAAATCCTTCCTTACTTAGAACTCTATATGGTCCCAAACATCCAAATGAACCAATTCATCTATAGTTTTAGACTTATGGTCACTTAAGGGAAATGGTTCTCTATGTTGCTTTATCTGGAGAGATATTTCACAAGGAAAAGAATCATCAATTAAGGTTAGCCTTAATTGATCTTTTAACAGTCTTAACACTTGAGAAGAATGATGCCCTAGTCTAGAATGCCATAAATATACTATTTCATGACAAATTCAGAAGAATTAGCACACATATATAGACCATTTGTAAGACCCCGACCCGGGCATCCTACAGTTGGTTCTCATAACGGGTTGTATTTATTAAAAATACATTTATCGTAATTAAAACTACAGCGGAAGTCTTTCAAAACTCATTTATGACCATTTAATGTTATTAGGTTTACCTTAGGTATGCCTACACACCGATCCGAGTAACGCCGCTTCCAAAGCCAAGATACGCCGATACGCTGCTTACCTGCACACAGTCTAACGTACACACAAAGTCAGCTACGCTGAGTGAGTTTTAATAGTTTAAATTAAAGGAAAACCACCACACCAAGTTCCTCGGTTTAATTCACCTGGACACTCCGGTCCTTATAAAATATAATTACTCTTATTTGAGGAATGACTAATCCCGTGTCACCTCATAACATCCCGTAACCGTTTAATTACCCAAGACTCAACCCGTACTACCAATATAAATAGTAATAACCTTACCGTCACCACCGCATAGACTCAACACGCTATGTTAGCAACTCATACCCAAGAATACATATTGACCCGACTCTCGGTTAACACAACCTACCCCAAAACACTAACACATCCGGCCTCAACCAAGGCTCTCACAATTAACTGACACGATTCTTATATGCGTCACGTCACAAGTCCTGACTCAACGGTCAGTCTAACCCTACACGTCACAATTCAACACGTCCCAATAACACTAGCTCAAACACAACAAATACAATTAATCATTAGCATGCAAACTAACAAATATATGTATATGCATGCAAACACATACCTCATCGTTGTACCCTCGTTAGGGTTACCCTCGTCAGGGTGATCAACACACCTCATCATCAACCTGTCAACTAACTGTCACCTTTGGTGACTTCCCGAAGGACCCCGTCCTCCACGATCCCATTTGCCGTGCCACGAGGACAACGAAGCAAACTCGACACATAAATATAAACACGTAATATCACACCTCATACATATGACTCATTAATTGCACACACCTCACGCATAACCCTAGAACAGTGCATTTAATATCATAAATTCATTAGCCTTTACTACCGGGCACAACCGTTCCCGTTCGGCCCTTAACACATCACGCACTAGCAAACCATATCATTGACTCACACATAAAATCATGGGCATTTAACTTAAAGCCCGACTCTCCCCGATCCACGTTTAGCACCACATTGTCCCTACGACTCTTAATACTCATTTTAAACTCAAAGCACGTCGGGTTAGAACCCGAAACCCTTAACATGATTTATTATATTAATGCCACGTGAATGTATGTACGATAGCCCCAAAACACTAAAACGTTTAAAAGAGGGGGATTAGAAACTCACCGGTTACTAAGTCTGAAACCTTGCTCCGCGGCACGTTTGCTCGCGCTCATTGCCCAGACCTGACAAATGTATGATCACATTATCAGACGTGTTCCAATCATATGTCGAATAGCATACACTAAATATATAAAATCCCACTCAATCTCAACCACTTGTCTTTCCAAGTCATCGGACCCTTCGTTCTGTTCATACACGTATCGGGTCATCCTTGACCCGATTAGGGTTTGAACACCCAAACCAAGTTCCGCACATGCACGTATGCATGCAAGCTCATGCAAAGCTCTAAACCCTTATCACCTTATCATACAGAATCTTGCTGGCATATTCGTGTAGCCCCACACGTACCATCACCTTCATCGTGCACCACCACCGTGGCCACCACTTCGTCCTCCGGCTCCCCGTCATGCACTACCAACCTGTCACTGTCATCTTCCTTGCCTTACAACACCCTAGCAGAGCCATGTACGGCTACCACCATAGTCCCCGTCACAAGTGGTCTCCCACTGTTTGTCGCGCTTGGACACCACCACCGCTGTCGCAACAGCCGTAGAGCGCTACCACCAAATACTACCTACGCCCGCTGCCGAGTGACCCTCCACAGCAGCTTCCGGTGACCGCCGAGTGCCACCACCTGCTGTCGTCGCCCCCTCTATGATCCCAGACGCAATCACCACCTTCGCCCGACACTCTCCCCTCTCTATCACTCTCCTTCTCGGCTCCGGCTGTCACTCATCACCTTCGACCACTTGTAACCACCGTCCCCTACCAGCGTCTCCCTCACTGCCAGCCTCTACCATCACCGTACCCGGCGACCACGGCCAAGCCTCACCCACAAAACCCTATCCGGGTTTCTTACTATAATCACAACGAAACGTGAACGAGAGGAGTAATGAGGATTACCTGGGTTGACGTGTAGCTCTCTACTTGAATCCGCCACGTGACCACCGCTGAACCACCGCGTTTCCCCTCCTTTCCTGGCGACCTATCTCTCGGCTTCTTCTGCCGCCACACCAAACTAGCTAAAATGCCACCTAGGGCTTCCCATGCTAACGCATATAAACCATAGAATATTTCATCAGGGTCCCCGCAGTTTTGATACGCACAATAAGGTCCGAACTTGCTGTAAATGACTGACCGAGTCCATCTAGTTTCTATCTCAGACATTTTGATCGTGAAATATCTCTTTAGAAAGCTCCTAAATTACCAACCACAACAATCCTCTCATTTAATGAGTATTGGGATTGCCCACGTGCCCGATCCTTTGCTTAACGGATTTCCGGGATGTTACACCATCAAGTAGATTACCGGTCACCAGACACTCTTTGTCAATGAATCTTGAATATAACAATATTTTCATCAAATGACACAGTAAGCTTACTATCTTTAGCAAGTTAATAAACAAACATAAAATTCAAACAGTAATCAAGGATAACAAAGACACCAAACAACATAACTTTATCACTTAGTTTTTAATTTTGAATTTTAGTGACAACACCATTAGTTCCATTATGGATTTTCTTACTTTTATATTAAATTATGAGACATCAATAGGATTAATTAAACCAATTTCAGCCATTACCATGTGCTGGTTTGCCCTAAATCAACAACCTAACCAATTCCTTTACCATACACATAAGCATTTGAGAAACAAAGCACACATTTGGTAAAGCTAACAAAACCGAAAGGGTCAAACAATATACATGTTGGAATTTCGTGCATGCATTTTCAAAAACTATTTTTGATCAGAATAAATAAACACACCGGAAAGTACGTAGAACCGATCCATGCAATTACCCTAGATCGCCAAACCAATAAGAAAACAAACAACCGTAGGGGGTTAAAACTTTATTCCTTTCACGTAACTAGCTTACTGACTAAGCTAAACACCTTGATTCAACAATCCAGTCGCTAGGTCTGGTTCACACGAATCCTTACCCAAATCTGAACTCCTTAAAATCCTATCTCCAAGAACGGTCCATAAAATCTGAACTCTTTTAGATCCACTCGGAGTGCACTCGTAAAACTGAACTTGACAACAACAATATACTTCTACCCAAAACTGATAAAACCAGAGTAAACAAAAAAAAACCGATTCGTTGTAGTTAGCGGTGGCGGACAAACGACAAACGGCTACGTCCGGCGAAGGGGGAGACGGACTGAGAGCGACGCTGGTGGTTGGCGACTAGGTGGCGCAAGAGGGGAGGGGGAATCAGGGTTTGGAACTTTTCTTAAACCTGATTATTCTTGTGTTTTTACTAACTTCCTCAAACGTTTATTTATAACCTCTAACTTGACCACCAAATTAGAGTTTAGGGATCCCCTTAATTACAATTAAATCCCTTGTAATTATCCAATAGTTATATTAAGGAACTAATTTATTTAATTGTTTAGCTAACAATCAATTAGTTAAATAAATATAATTATATCTAATATAATTATAATTACAATTAAATAACATCGTAGTTAATAAACAGGTTCCAAGCTCATTTCCACCGACTTTCTATTAATCCAACTAATAGTAATGATTAATTCATAAATAATCATCTTGTCCAACCATATTCGTTCATCCTGATAGTTATTTCCTAAATAACTATTTCGCCTTTTGTTATATTCGTGTAATGGACTATATTAATTGTTGATATATTCAATGATTGTAACCGTTGCCCAAAGTGTAACATGGGCATACTAGTCCAACACACTCTCACTTGCACGAGTCTCGACCATTTACCAATATAGACAATGGTGGATGTCTATCTACATCCCACTGCCCCTATCAAGGTATGACGCTTTATCCAACATTCAGTTATTACCGAGTAGTCTCGAACCTTATGGGGTTAGACCAACTGCATTATGGTGCTCTTTTCATTATTGTGGGTTTTTATTTATGGAACCGATTTATCTCCACATTTCCTTTGTATGGTACTTTTTTTGTGATTATGTCAATTCGAGCAAACGGATTTGATGCTACTATATTTGAATTTGTCAATCTGTTTGTGTGTGTAAGTATATTTAGAAAATCATTTGTTATTCTTTGCAAATAATTACATTTTGACCTTCAAGTTCACATTGACCACTTCAGGAGTGGAAATTTGACAATAATGATGCATTCCATATTACAGGTCTTTCTTTATTCAATCTCTCCCAAGATTGAGAATATTGTCTCATTAAATTGACATTCAACACAATGTGATGTAAACATGTTCCCTTTTGGTACGTTATGGTGGCAACATTAGATACGTAACTAATGTTGGTTAACAGTTGGTTTGAAAAACATCAATGCAGCAGTATTGCAAAATGGCATGCTCTCATGTAGAAGATGGTAATTCACACCTTATTAGGAGTATTTTAGCAACTGGTTAAAATCATCTAATTAATTATTCAGTTAAGATGTTTTCTGTGTGAAACATGAGCTACTTGATATTTAACATTAACATTTATCCTGATTGACATACAAAAGTCATTAAAAACTTTATATCTTAATTCTCTTATATTATCCATTCTCTTAATTCTCAAGTGTGTTTTAGGCTAATAGCTAGGCAAATGCTATATTTCAAGTGGCTAAAAGATTCATGTAACCATATAGAGATGCGTCTCTTAAAACCATAAAATATTGAATTGGTTTACATGGATATTTATATGTAATTTTGAGATATTTAGCATAATATTTTGTCATGGTTTCAATATCACACCCATTTAACCAAATATCTTTGAAACTTAGCAAGTTTCTTCAAAATTTACTAGGATATAAGATATTATTTATAATAGTTTTGATACATGAAGGTAAGGTTCGCATGCTCTTCTAGAGCATTCAATATGGTTATAAATATCAAACATAATACTAATAAGTGTCTCTGTTAGAGACAGCTTATAAAAGTATTTTTTATATCTTAAGATATTATTTATTCTGTTGCCATCTACCATAATTCATCGTCGATGGCACAATAACTATGTTGCAGTCTTGTGTTATAAATTTGGTACCCAACAAGTAAGATAATTATGCTCTTCCATTACATTCGATATGCTACAAATTATTAATATCTACGAGGTATTCATCGCTAATGGCTAAATGACGGTATGCAAATGTATGGGTGATAGTGGGGTAGCTACAGTGCCCTTGATGAGGTTTTTTCCAACCTTTTTTTCCCATTTTCGTTAATTGATTTTTGGTAGAACTCAACTAGGCGACATGATTGGCCATTTCACATTTTTCGTAGATGTCTCATTGTTTCTTTGTAAGACCTACTCGTGAGTGACAGACCCATACTTTGTCGGCTTGAAACACTTCGTGATTTTGATCTTTAATCTCCATTTTCCATGATTTGTTTCGTCCATGTCCATCCACATGGCATGGTAGTTGCATTCTTCTAAGGGAATGAGCTAGCACTTGTTGGTCCCGTAAGATGGTTCTTAAGGCGAAGCTTTTTTTTTTATACCACAAGTAGAAGACATGACATGAGCCCTAAGTATTTCATAAAGACATATTCTTGGAATTACTACGACAATACCGAGTTATGAGTGTAGAATATGGAGAGTTTTTTTCTATCATGTTAGCATCGATGTGTTTTCTACGCATGGTTTAAAATAAGAGGAAATGTGAAAGAAAAAAAACATAGTTTTACTGCTAACCGTCTTAAAAACATGCTATCATGGGTGGAGAAATTCATAGCGATATCTTAGGAAGATGACCAATCCCTGAAGCCCGTGAAGCCTCACACCCTTTAATGAGAGTGTGACACCTCATTTGAAGCACCAAGAAACCACGTTGGTGACGGCACCCAAACCCCTTAAAGCCACAAACGAACAAAAATTAATTAAAAAACACAATTTAATTAAATCATTCATTTAATTCATATATATAAATAAACTAAAATTACAAAATAAAAAAATAACTTAAAATCACGTACTCATAAGAATAATCATTCATAAGAACCTTAAGAGACTTTACACACTGACAGAACTTGAACAATTAAAGTGGAGGGGGGCTAAAATAAAATTGAAATTGGGCTATTGGATAGGAGGGACCAATCACAATTTACTCAAATTATCTACACGTAATAGGCTAAAATTAAAACTTCTAAGCCCAAAATCAGGGGAGGCCCGGACCCCCTCCCGCCCCTGCCTCTAAACGATTACGTTGCACAATCCTTTTTGATGAGTTTTCTATATCTTCAATCTCGTTTTCGGCTTGTTAGATGAGGGTATAGATTTCTAGCCCGTAAGAGTCCAAACTACCCGAATCAGAGGAGGGAATAATGAGATTGCGTTTTTTTTTCTTTTAAATAAAAGTGTTTTGAGTTTAATGAGAGTGTATTGGAGTAGATTTGAGAGTATAATTTTGATTGTGTGAAGATTATGTTTAAATGGTTATATTTATAGTGGGTTAAATTTTTTTTAATGGATATTACCGATCAACGGTAATATTAGTGTTACAAATCGTTCAAGCCCTTGCGTCGTTCCAAAGTTGTGAATATCCAAATTGAGTCGCCGTAGTGGGAGAAGGTGTGGGGATTGACAGGGGCGAAGGTTACAAGGGGTGGCCCCGGCCCCCGCCGTTTTTTCCGTTGGTAGTGTAAATTTTCACGGCTTCGTCCGAAAATTTTTATACGTATTGAGTCGGCCCCCTGGTTTTTTGTCTCTAAAGAATTCTTGGCCACCTCGGATTTTTTATCCCTAAAAATTTCAGTTCAATACTCTCGGATTGATTCGATAAGTTATGGGTACGAAATTAAAAAATTAAAAAATAGATTGTGTATTTAAAAAATAAAAATGTAAGCTTATGGGGGAAATGAAAATTTCCAATTAATTATCCTAACAATCTAACATCATTTTCCTCCTGAGTCAAATTAATCGACCAGTCCCGTATTTACCCCATCCTCAAATCCTTGAAGCTGAACTGCTCTGCTCCCTAATCATCGCCGCTTGCCGCCGCTGCTCTCCGTTCAGTTGTTCGGCTGTTGAACAGGGGCGAAGGTTAGAATTCACTCAGTTAAGCAATTCTTGATTTCGTGATTTCTTGTTAGTTTGTTAGTTGTTACTAGGGTTATTGTATATTATTGATGAATGATTTCTTGATTTCTTAATATTAGGGTTATAAAATTAGAGACATATTATTAATGTAAGTGATTTTTTTATTATTGGTTTAACTTAAAGCGATGGGTGCATCGCTGACCGTTATGTAGTAAAAATTTCAGTTCAATACTCTCGGATTGATTCGATAAGTCATGGGTACGAAATTAAAAAATTAAAAAATAGATTGTGCATTTAAAAAATAAAAATGTAAGCTTAGGGGGGAAATGAAAATTTCAAATTAATTACCCTAACAATCTAATATCATTTGCCTCCTGAGTCAAATTAATCGACCAGTCCTGTATTCCCCCCATCCCCAAATCGTTGAAGTTGAACTGCTCTGCTCCTTAATCGCCGTCGCTCGCCAGTCGTCGCCGCTGCTCGCCACCTCCTCTCCTACCGCAGTGGTGTTCCTTGTTTAGTTGTTCGGCTGTTGAACAGGGGCGAATGTTAGAATTCACTCAATTAAGCAATTCTTGATTTCTTGTTGGTTTGTTAGTTGTTACTAGGGTTATTGTATATTATTGATGAATGATTTCTTAAATATTAGGGTTAGAAAATTAAGGACATATTATTAATGCAAGTGATTTTTTTATTATTGGTTTAACATAAAGCGATGGGTGCATCGCTGACCGTTATGTAGTGAATCATCTATAGATAAAACCTCTTTATCTGTAAATTTTTGTCTTATGATGTTGGTCTTTGTGTCCGGTTGATATTTAAGGTCGTGATGTGTGTTTCATAACTCATTCAATCTACCATGTTTGCTAAAGTGGTGACCGGTGAGACAGACAGACCCTTGATTCTAAGAAAGACAGACCCTTGATTCTAAGGATCAGATCAAACACAGACCGTTGATCTTGGACAGTTACAAGCTATACTACTATTGATAGACAACTAAAAGACAAACGGCAGCAAACAATTGTATTCAGGTTAAAAGTCTTCTTAGGAATCTTTGCAGGAGACTTCAGAAGTGGTTTGTCTTTAATCATCTGTATCAATAACATTCCTTCTGCTGATAGATGTGTCAGTGTTGTAGCAGAGGTGTCAGTAGCAAAGTCAAAGCTGCTGATGATTTGCCTATCAGCAGCAACTCTGGACTTCAGCAGATAAGGCTATCCGCAGCATAGTTGTTCATCAGCAGGAGAACTACTATCCGCAGCAACTAACCTTATCCGCAGCAGCTTGTTGGTCAGTGGAAAAACTGTGGAGTCCGCAGCAGTTGTACTTAGAGAATTTTGTAGCCATCAGTCTTTATATCTACAGAGAGGGTGAGTGTTGACCCGAGTCCTAGTTCCAGTCCCCCTAGGTCTATGCCACCCCGTAAGAGAACCCGTACTTTGATAGAATCTACTGGTTTTAGGATGGTGCAAACCCCAAGTGTGGGGAATTTAAGGTGATAAGTTGCTAGAATATTTGAGACATGTTATCATTGGACCGGGTAGATTTTAGCTGTGGTGGAAGGATCGATGTGCAAAATTTGATATAAATTTAATTTGTGAGAGGGATAAATGTTTGCTGAGGTTGTGGAACACCCGAAGACCGCGTATGATGAAGGCGGTTTCGGTTAAAATCAAAGAGAAGCCTCCTGATAGGCTTGTTTGAATCTCGGGCAAGTGCCCAGGATGTAGAGTTTGTATGCATTACGTGGTTTGAGTCTGTGTCAAATTCTGTGTTTTTCGGTATTGTGTTTTTTGTGTGTGTCATGTCTTGCAGGGATTCACGCTCGATTCAGTGAGGAAAATCACTAGGTATTTTTACATTTGTTTTGATGCATGGAACAAGGTTTCTAAGATTTTGGGTAAAGAAAATTTGAAGGATCAAAAATATTCTAAGTATAAAAATTGAATTTTTTCTCAACTTTCTGTGAACATAGGTCCCTCGCGGTACACGAGGTATGTGTGGGTGTTCTTCGCGGTATGCGATAACCAAACAAATTGGCCGGCTTAAAGGCCACTTCCTCGCGGTACGTGAGGAGTAGCCTCCGATTTTTTTGCGGTACGTTAGGCACCCCTGATTTTCCCTTTGCACCTTTGTTTCCCATGGTTTCCCATACACGTCACCATCATCTATTACCATCCATCCATAATCATCATACCCTCCATCCTACCATCATCCATTATCATCCAATACATCTTCCATCATCTCCTATCACTTCATTCACCGACAACCAACAACCTTGGGAAACTTGGAAACCGTTTGTAACCGATCATCCACCTTGCTGTGAGATTCATGTCTATGTGTTTGCCACCCATCCGGTACGTGTCCTTGCATTCTATCCAGAATCTTAATGAGTCATTTGAATATTTTATTTGTGTCAGTTTGATGTTGCAGGTTTGTTGTGAGGTTTATTTTGCAGGTGTTGATCGTCCTGTCTGTACTCAATCTCCATTCGGGCAGGACCAATGCTTAGTGATGTGTCGTGTGATAATATATATAAAAATATAAATAAATATATTTTTAAAGTGATTGATTTCACAAGATCAGGTTTTAAATTTATAAATTAAAATAAAAATTACATTAACTTAAAACACACACAATAGGCAAGTGTACCTATCGCAGCGTAATATAGTTAGGCAAGAACCAAGTATCGAACCAATGGACACGGTCGAGTTCCAATACTCAACCTTTGTTATCGTTTAGCCGAATTAATTATTAGGTGGGTTTTGTGTGCTTGTGAAGCAGAAAAGTAAACGATGGTAAAGTAAATAACATAAAAGTAAAAATGTGCGTGAAGTGTGTAACAGAAATGTAACTAGCAGAATAGTAAATAGCAGAAAAGTAAATAAAACAAAAATGATCAGATTACGAAATGTATTGCTTCGGGATTCTAATCAGCTTGGTACGTGATAATGTTAAGTTAACTAATTCAGTGGTATGACTACTACAAACTTGTGACCCGGGTCACCGCTAGAGCCTCATCCTCACGACATTTGATTTGCAAATTATATTCTTTAAAAAGTGGGAATGCCTCCCGTTAGGGACAACATTTACCCTCAACCCATCAAATGGCCATCTCCGGGTTGGATAAAGACATCGGACTCAAAATGCTTTATATTAAGTTAAATATGTTACTATATTTTGCTCACCGGGAGGCGGTGTAACAATGAGACCAAGTATAAAGACGTACCGTTCCCAACATGAGGTCACTAATTCTTGGTCGCATAATAATCTCGTATAAAGGCGTACGATATTAGAAGTATAGACCAAGCCTTAGCTTATCAATCTCTGCTTGTATAAAGACGTACGAGTTTTAAAGGAAGTTTTATTAAAAAGGGTTTTACGATCTTATTCTTTAAAATCAAGCCACTCACAAATATAAAGACGGATTTAGACAATAATAAAAGTCAATCAAAAGATGGTTTTTGAGGACGAATTAGTTAAAGACAAAATCATACCACTTCATTAATAGGTTAAACATTAACATGCACCAAACATCATCTTCACCCTAGCAATACAAAGAAGTTTTAGCCACGAATAGCCATAACGACTAGCGTAATGATGAGTTTCGTAGGCTCCCCTATTGTGAAACAAGGAGGAAGAGCCCCACTACTCTCTAGTCTAACTACGAGAATACTCTCTTCTTGAGTGATATTTTGCTCTGGATTGGTGTGTGGAATGAAGAACCCAAGCCTCCTATTTATAGGCCTCAAAATGTGCAATGCACGGTCGTGCAAAGGCCCAGGGAATCAAACAGGGTACAGAGAACATGGTACCGGGCCATGGGGAGCAGAGAAGGGCAATGCACAACCGTGCATTGGGATGCACGACCGTGCAAACCACCATTTTCTCCCAGCTTTGTCTTGTTGAGCAATTTTGACTTCTTGGGGGTCATTGCTCCGGGAATGAACCTTCTAGAAGCTTGAATTCTTTGTGTTCTTGATAGGATTTAGCTTGATTTGTATTTTCAACACCAAATAACCTGCAATTACAAAATATTTGTATTTTAAGCATAAATTGCAAGGTTATTATTTAATTAGTACCATAATGTTAGATTATTATATATGTTAAATATGTATAAATGATGACATATCACTTAGTTTATCTTATTATGTAAAGGCAACCCAGCAGAGTGTGCAACAGCGACCGAAATGCTATACGGTGCACACGAGGAAGAACGAAGATGCTCATTTGTTTGCATATACATATCCAGCTAAGTCGCAACCTGTTTTTATTTTTGCATTTTTTATTTTTTAGTGTGTCTTGCTTCACATTGAGAACAATATGTCTTTCAAGCGTAGGGATGTGAGTGTTTATGTCTTAGTTTGTGTCTTGAAATTAAAAATTTTGAAAAATGTTCCTTGAAATTAAAAGTTTTGCATAACAAAATGGAAAATGATAGTACAACTGGATCTGTTTGTTGAGTTTAAATGATATAAATAATAGAAAACGCGTTCAATTAGTGATGTTTTGGTAGACCCAGCCAACTTGAATAGCTTAAATAGCTGGTGAGTGTTACTTAGAATTAATCATGTAATAAATTCATGAAATCTTGTGGATACTCATCTTAGGGTGTCGGTAATACTGGATCTGTCAACATAGGGTGATAGGTACCATGTTAAGTTAATATTTAGAGGTTTTTGAAAATTTTCCATGGCACACAACTCTCTTTTTATGAGAATAAATCCGAGTTTCGGTGGCGCCCATTAATTAATTTGAAATATGAGTCTTGCTTATTTGTTACCCTCTGGGATGGCGACTTGGAGGATACACCCTTAAGTGAGATTTATGTGCTTAAACGTTTAGAATCTAGTCTATGTGTTAGCTTCCGAGGTAGTGACTTGATTGAGACGCCTCTAAACGAAAGTTCTTATGCTTTAATTATTGCTCATTTCCACCCATTCGATCCATATTTCATTGATTTCTAAAAACCTGTAAATCTTAGTTTAACGTGGTGGGCAAATCTATATGGTTTAACTCGTGTCTAGACATGACCGTGAAACGGGATTAGGTAGAGTTGTAACTTCTAAGTGTGAGTCACATAGTTTGATTGATTGTTGTATAACTTGGAATTAGAACTCATTACGGGGGCTAGATAGTTGGTGCTTAGGTTTAATCGGACAGAAATACATATTATTGCTTTTTAACGCGTGAGTATGTTTTGCTAATTGGTAATTGATGTTTGAAAAATTAGATCTCATTTATGATTCCATTGAAGACTTTTTCGAGGACGAAAAAGGTTAAGTGTGGGGATAGTTGGTGCAAAGCACACATCTTTATTCCTATTGTTTTCGTTCGTTTTACTTTGTTTTATCTTTATTTTGAGTCATTTTTATGTGCTTTTGAGTCGTTGTATTGTTTACAGGAGCTCATGAGAATAACAAGTGGAAATCCAAAGAAACCGAGCACGAGAATGAAAGCCCAAGATCAAAAGCTAAAAAGTTGAAATTCTTGTCTCTCGCGGTACGCGAAAGAACCAGAAGATTCCCCCACGGTATGCGAGGGAAGCCAAAAGTGGGAGCGAGGAACCTTTGCCAAACTCTCGCGGTACGCGATAGATGGAAAATCCGAGAAAAACCCTAAAATTCAATTAAAAAGAATTGTAATCCCATAATGCTAGGAGTTCGTATTCTTGCCGTCCAGAGAACTTCTTAGGGAGATTTTAGAGCATAGGAGGTTGACTGAAGTGAAAAGGTGAAGGCTTTGATATCCGGGTTCATTGTTTAAGCGTTTTCAGTTTGCAAGCTTGAGTCTTTATCTTTGATTTGAATGTTTGAAACCATGTTTATGTTAATTACTTCTGCTCTAGTTGTTTTGAGCATGATCATAGGCTAAAACATTGATACTGCCTAGGTCAATGATGAATAATTGTTAAAGTACTGATTTTTATCCGTTTTTGGATTCGTTTGATTATTTGATGACTTTGTGAACAATCTTTGGTTAATAATTGTGATGAATACGCATGTTTACTTCTGATTGTATGTTTGATTTCAATTCCATATGCTAATTGTGGTTACGTGCCAGTTTGATTTGCATGTCTAAATCACAGATCCTTAGGGTTTGTGATTTTGTGTGGTTTGCTAGAGATAGGAGCCATAGGAGTTGTCTTTGATTGATGATTAGAGTTGAATGTGTGTCCTAGTTCAATACCTGAGATGTGAGAATTAGTCGTTTAGTCTTTGTCATTAGGAATCCGAGTGTTAACAGTCTGAGAGGGCGTTAGTATTAGGTGTCTAGTGGCTGTTGCTATTCTGAATCATAATTGTTATCCTTGGATTACCCCGTGCATTCTTTGAATGTATCGTGGATAGTGAGACTGAGAGGTAATCTATCCATTAGGGTACTCTGTCATAGTTGGAAATACCCGAGAGGTGATCCGACCATCTGGTGAGTTAATACACTTTGGGTAAGCTTAGTTGGTGACACCCTGAGAATGATTAGGGATTCACTAGGTTGTCTTTAGCAGTTATCCTTAGAAACCCAGATCCATCATTGTTTCCAGAACCGGTAGAAGTTGTTCTTTGCAAGTAGGATTCCGACCTAGGTAGTGTTCTTCCTTTTCCTGATATTTTCCTTAGTTCCTGTCTTGATAGTTTGATTCGTCCTTAGTTTATTGCATTCTTTAGTGATAATCAGTAGCGTAGTCAACCCCCAAACCAAATCATCTTACGTCTGAGTCGGAGTCTAGGTTGCTATAGTAGTGTCTCTAGGGTTCGATATTCCGGTTTACCGTTAAGCTGTGCTACACTTAATAGGTACACATGCCTATCAGTGCGGTTTAGTTCGTAGGTTTTCCTATTATTACTTAGAAGTCTAGGTTAGGTTTTATAGTTAGGTTTTATAGTTAGTTTTTATAGACCGACTGGACGACATCAACGGACATCGCCATATACACATCTTCACTTAATGTTCTCTGTAGGAAAGCATTATTGATGTCAAGTTGATATAACTACAAATCATTTTCAACCGCAAGTGACGGCACACACCTAACAATAACCATACGGAGGAAAGGTTTCTCCAAAACCAATTCTCTCCGTTTGACTAAACCCCTTAGCTACTAACCTATCCTTAAACCTTTCAAATTCTCCTGAAGATTTATACTTAGTTTTAAAACCCACTTAGACCCAATAGTTTTCCAAGCATAAGGTAAGTCAACTGCATCCCTATGTGTCATTTCTAAGTAACGCCTCAATTTCTTCATTCATAGCATTAACCCAATTAGGGTGTTTAATTGCTGCATAATAATTTCTAGGTTTACTACTTTTACTTAATATAAAAGCAAAACTTGAATTTTCAAATGGAAAATTAGTATAATTGACAACTCTTTCTACACCATATCTAATTTTTCCATCTATAATATAATCATTTAAATTTCACAGAAAAATGGAAGACCTCCTAATAACTGTTGGTACATCAATTTGTAAACTAGTTCTCTCATAAGAGTTTATTTCATCTTGCCTATAAAATAACATCTCCAACCCCACCAGATTTAGATTGTGTATTGTGTATTGTGTGGCTACTGAATGTCAGCCCACCAATAGTAGTACCAGATTAAGAATCTGACTGCTGGAACCAATTTTTTGAATCATGTATAACCCTCTAATCATCATTGAGAGTGATATCACCTTCAGACTTACTGGTTTCAGTTTGTTCAAACAAATAAAAAAAATTCAATGTCTTAAAGTTTTGCTAATAACCGAATCTAAATTATGTAGTAAAATGTTTTGTTTAAATGGAAACACATATCTCTAGAAAATACTTGTTTTTTATCAATACTCCACAACCTATATCCCTTTTTTTTATTGAGAAATAGAAGAAAAATACATTTTTCTACATGACTTTCAAACTTGTTTGTTATTTAAAATTGTACTAAAACATAAACAACCAAACTTGTACTAAAACATAAACAACCAAACTGTCTAAGGTGATTTAAAAAAAGTTTGAAACCATACACAAGTTCATAAGGAGTTTTACCATTTAACACGAAGGAAGGAGTTCTGTTTATCAAGTAGGTAGCAGTTAGAATATAATACACTCACTTGGGCCATAAATCAAGAGGTAATCCCCTTTGAAATAAAAGAGCCCTAGCCACATTCAACAATTGTTTATGTTAGTGTTCTACAATCCCGTTTTGTTGTGAGATTAAATTCATGCATTTTGTTATTTACATATGCACTTCCATTATCATTTCTAAACACTTTTACGGTCTTTTAAAACTAGTTTTTTTTTATCAAATTACAAAAACTTTGCACATTGAAAAATACTTCATCTTTATGTTTCATTAGATACACCCACACAGCTCTTGAGTAATCATCAACAATAGTAAGTAAAAATTTAAATCCTTCCTTACTTAGAACTCTATATGGTCCCAAACATCCAAATGAACCAATTCATCTATAGTTTTAGACTTATGGTCACTTAAGGGAAATGGTTCTCTATGTTGCTTTATCTGGAGAGATATTTCACAAGGAAAAGAATCATCAATTAAGGTTAGCCTTAATTGATCTTTTAACAGTCTTAACACTTGAGAAGAATGATGCCCTAGTCTAGAATGCCATAAATATACTATTTCATGACAAATTCAGAAGAATTAGCACACATATATAGACCATTTGTAAGACCCCGACCCGGGCATCCTACAGTTGGTTCTCATAACGGGTTGTATTTATTAAAAACACATTTATCGTAATTAAAACTACAGCGGAAGTCTTTCAAAACTCATTTATGACCATTTAATGTTATTAGGTTTACCTTAGGTATGCCTACACACCGATCCGAGTAACGCCGCTTCCAAAGCCAAGATACGCCGATACGCTGCTTACCTGCACACAGTCTAACGTACACACAAAGTCAGCTACGCTGAGTGAGTTCTAATAGTTTAAATTAAAGGAAAACCACCACACCAAGTTCCTCGGTTTAATTCACCTGGACACTCCGGTCCTTATAAAATATAATTACTCTTATTTGAGGAATGACTAATCCCGTGTCACCTCATAACATCCCGTAACCGTTTAATTACCCAAGACTCAACCCGTACTACCAATATAAATAGTAATAACCTTACCGTCACCACCGCATAGACTCAACACGCTATGTTAGCAACTCATACCCAAGAATACATATTGACCCGACTCTCGGTTAACACAACCTACCCCAAAACACTAACACATCCGGCCTCAACCAAGGCTCTCACAATTAACTGACACGATTCTTATATGCGTCACGTCACAAGTCCTGACTCAACGGTCAGTCTAACCCTACACGTCACAATTCAACACGTCCCAATAACACTAGCTCAAACACAACAAATACAATTAATCATTAGCATGCAAACTAACAAATATATGTATATGCATGCAAACACATACCTCATCGTTGTACCCTCGTTAGGGTTACCCTCGTCAGGGTGATCAACACACCTCATCATCAACCTGTCAACTAACTGTCACCTTTGGTGACTTCCCGAAGGACCCCGTCCTCCACGATCCCATTTGCCGTGCCACGAGGACAACGAAGCAAACTCGACACATAAATATAAACACGTAATATCACACCTCATACATATGACTCATTAATTGCACACACCTCACGCATAACCCTAGAACAGTGCATTTAATATCATAAATTCATTAGCCTTTACTACCGGGCACAACCGTTCCCGTTCGGCCCTTAACACATCACGCACTAGCAAACCATATCATTGACTCACACATAAAATCATGGGCATTTAACTTAAAGCCCGACTCTCCCCGATCCACGTTTAGCACCACATTGTCCCTACGACTCTTAATACTCATTTTAAACTCAAAGCACGTCGGGTTAGAACCCGAAACCCTTAACATGATTTATTATATTAATGCCACGTGAATGTATGTACGATAGCCCCAAAACACTAAAACGTTTAAAAGAGGGGGATTAGAAACTCACCGGTTACTAAGTCTGAAACCTTGCTCCGCGGCACGTTTGCTCGCGCTCATTGCCCAGACCTGACAAATGTATGATCACATTATCAGACGTGTTCCAATCATATGTCGAATAGCATACACTAAATATATAAAATCCCACTCAATCTCAACCACTTGTCTTTCCAAGTCATCGGACCCTTCGTTCTGTTCATACACGTATCGGGTCATCCTTGACCCGATTAGGGTTTGAACACCCAAACCAAGTTCCGCACATGCACGTATGCATGCAAGCTCATGCAAAGCTCTAAACCCTTATCACCTTATCATACAGAATCTTGCTGGCATATTCGTGTAGCCCCACACGTACCATCACCTTCATCGTGCACCACCACCGTGGCCACCACTTCGTCCTCCGGCTCCCCGTCATGCACTACCAACCTGTCACTGTCATCTTCCTTGCCTTACAACACCCTAGCAGAGCCATGTACGGCTACCACCATAGTCCCCGTCACAAGTGGTCTCCCACTGTTTGTCGCGCTTGGACACCACCACCGCTGTCGCAACAGCCGTAGAGCGCTACCACCAAATACTACCTACGCCCGCTGCCGAGTGACCCTCCACAGCAGCTTCCGGTGACCGCCGAGTGCCACCACCTGCTGTCGTCGCCCCCTCTATGATCCCAGACGCAATCACCACCTTCGCCCGACACTCTCCCCTCTCTATCACTCTCCTTCTCGGCTCCGGCTGTCACTCATCACCTTCGACCACTTGTAACCACCGTCCCCTACCAGCGTCTCCCTCACTGCCAGCCTCTACCATCACCGTACCCGGCGACCACGGCCAAGCCTCACCCACAAAACCCTATCCGGGTTTCTTACTATAATCACAACGAAACGTGAACGAGAGGAGTAATGAGGATTACCTGGGTTGACGTGTAGCTCTCTACTTGAATCCGCCACGTGACCACCGCTGAACCACCGCGTTTCCCCTCCTTTCCTGGCGACCTATCTCTCGGCTTCTTCTGCCGCCACACCAAACTAGCTAAAATGCCACCTAGGGCTTCCCATGCTAACGCATATAAACCATAGAATATTTCATCAGGGTCCCCGCAGTTTTGATACGCACAATAAGGTCCGAACTTGCTGTAAATGACTGACCGAGTCCATCTAGTTTCTATCTCAGACATTTTGATCGTGAAATATCTCTTTAGAAAGCTCCTAAATTACCAACCACAACAATCCTCTCATTTAATGAGTATTGGGATTGCCCACGTGCCCGATCCTTTGCTTAACGGATTTCCGGGATGTTACACCATCAAGTAGATTACCGGTCACCAGACACTCTTTGTCAATGAATCTTGAATATAACAATATTTTCATCAAATGACACAGTAAGCTTACTATCTTTAGCAAGTTAATAAACAAACATAAAATTCAAACAGTAATCAAGGATAACAAAGACACCAAACAACATAACTTTATCACTTAGTTTTTAATTTTGAATTTTAGTGACAACACCATTAGTTCCATTATGGATTTTCTTACTTTTATATTAAATTATGAGACATCAATAGGATTAATTAAACCAATTTCAGCCATTACCATGTGCTGGTTTGCCCTAAATCAACAACCTAACCAATTCCTTTACCATACACATAAGCATTTGAGAAACAAAGCACACATTTGGTAAAGCTAACAAAACCGAAAGGGTCAAACAATATACATGTTGGAATTTCGTGCATGCATTTTCAAAAACTATTTTTGATCAGAATAAATAAACACACCGGAAAGTACGTAGAACCGATCCATGCAATTACCCTAGATCGCCAAACCAATAAGAAAACAAACAACCGTAGGGGGTTAAAACTTTATTCCTTTCACGTAACTAGCTTACTGACTAAGCTAAACACCTTGATTCAACAATCCAGTCGCTAGGTCTGGTTCACACGAATCCTTACCCAAATCTGAACTCCTTAAAATCCTATCTCCAAGAACGGTCCATAAAATCTGAACTCTTTTAGATCCACTCGGAGTGCACTCGTAAAACTGAACTTGACAACAACAATATACTTCTACCCAAAACTGATAAAACCAGAGTAAACAAAAAAAAACCGATTCGTTGTAGTTAGCGGTGGCGGACAAACGACAAACGGCTACGTCCGGCGAAGGGGGAGACGGACTGAGAGCGACGCTGGTGGTTGGCGACTAGGTGGCGCAAGAGGGGAGGGGGAATCAGGGTTTGGAACTTTTCTTAAACCTGATTATTCTTGTGTTTTTACTAACTTCCTCAAACGTTTATTTATAACCTCTAACTTGACCACCAAATTAGAGTTTAGGGATCCCCTTAATTACAATTAAATCCCTTGTAATTATCCAATAGTTATATTAAGGAACTAATTTATTTAATTGTTTAGCTAACAATCAATTAGTTAAATAAATATAATTATATCTAATATAATTATAATTACAATTAAATAACATCGTAGTTAATAAACAGGTTCCAAGCTCATTTCCACCGACTTTCTATTAATCCAACTAATAGTAATGATTAATTCATAAATAATCATCTTGTCCAACCATATTCGTTCATCCTGATAGTTATTTCCTAAATAACTATTTCGCCTTTTGTTATATTCGTGTAATGGACTATATTAATTGTTGATATATTCAATGATTGTAACCGTTGCCCAAAGTGTAACATGGGCATACTAGTCCAACACACTCTCACTTGCACGAGTCTCGACCATTTACCAATATAGACAATGGTGGATGTCTATCTACATCCCACTGCCCCTATCAAGGTATGACGCTTTATCCAACATTCAGTTATTACCGAGTAGTCTCGAACCTTATGGGGTTAGACCAACTGCATTATGGTGCTCTTTTCATTATTGTGGGTTTTTATTTATGGAACCGATTTATCTCCACATTTCCTTTGTATGGTACTTTTTTTGTGATTATGTCAATTCAAGCAGACGGATTTGATGCTACTATATTTGAATTTGTCAATCTGTTTGTGTGTGTAAGTATATTTAGAAAATCATTTGTTATTCTTTGCAAATAATTACATTTTGACCTTCAAGTTCACATTGACCACTTCAGGAGTGGAAATTTGACAATAATGATGCATTCCATATTACAGGTCTTTCTTTATTCAATCTCTCCCAAGATTGAGAATATTGTCTCATTAAATTGACATTCAACACAATGTGATGTAAACATGTTCCCTTTTGGTACGTTATGGTGGCAACATTAGATACGTAACTAATGTTGGTTTGAAAAACATCAATGCAGCAGTATTGCAAAATGGCATGCTCTCATGTAGAAGATGGTAATTCACACCTTATTAGGAGTATTTTAGCAACTGGTTAAAATCATCTAATTAATTATTCAGTTAAGATGTTTTCTGTGTGAAACATGAGCTACTTGATATTTAACATTAACATTTATCCTGATTGACATACAAAAGTCATTAAAAACTTTATATCTTAATTCTCTTATATTATCCATTCTCTTAATTCTCAAGTGTGTTTTAGGCTAATAGCTAGGCAAATGCTATATTTCAAGTGGCTAAAAGATTCATGTAACCATATAGAGATGCGTCTCTTAAAACCATAAAATATTGAATTGGTTTACATGGATATTTATATGTAATTTTGAGATATTTAGCATAATATTTTGTCATGGTTTCAATATCACACCCATTTAACCAAATATCTTTGAAACTTAGCAAGTTTCTTCAAAATTTACTAGGATATAAGATATTATTTATAATAGTTTTGATACATGAAGGTAAGGTTCGCATGCTCTTCTAGAGCATTCAATATGGTTATTAGTATCAAACATAATACTAATAAGTGTCTCTGTTAGAGACAGCTTATAAAAGTATTTTTTATATCTTAAGATATTATTTATTCTGTTGCCATCTACCATAATTCATCGTCGATGGCACAATAACTATGTTGCAGTCTTGTGTTATAAATTTGGTACCCAACAAGTAAGATAATTATGCTCTTCCATTACATTCGATATGCTACAAATTATTAATATCTACGAGGTATTCATCGCTAATGGCTAAATGACGGTATGCAAATGTATGGGTGATAGTGGGGTAGCTACAGTGCCCTTGATGAGGTTTTTTCCAACCTTTTTTTCCCATTTTCGTTAATTGATTTTTGGTAGAACTCAACTAGGCGACATGATTGGCCATTTCACATTTTTCGTAGATGTCTCATTGTTTCTTTGTAAGACCTACTCGTGAGTGACAGACCCATACTTTGTCGGCTTGAAACACTTCGTGATTTTGATTTTTAATCTCCATTTTCCATGATTTGTTTCGTCCATGTCCATCCACATGGCATGGTAGTTGCATTCTTCTAAGGGAATGAGCTAGCACTTGTTGGTCCCGTAAGATGGTTCTTAAGGCGAAGCTTTTTTTTTTATACCACAAGTAGAAGACATGACATGAGCCCTAAGTATTTCATAAAGACATATTCTTGGAATTACTACGACAATACCGAGTTATGAGTGTAGAATATGGAGAGTTTTTTTCTATCATGTTAGCATCGATGATGTTTTCTACGCATGGTTTAAAATAAGAGGAAATGTGAAAGAAAAAAAACATAGTTTTATTGCTAACCGTCTTAAAAACATGCTATCATGGGTGGAGAAATTCATAGCGATATCTTAGGAAGATGACCAATCCCTGAAGCCCGTGAAGCCTCACACCCTTTAATGAGAGTGTGACACCTCATTTGAAGCACCAAGAAACCACGTTGGTGACGGCACCCAAACCCCTTAAAGCCACAAACGAACAAAAATTAATTAAAAAACACAATTTAATTAAATCATTCATTTAATTCATATATATAAATAAACTAAAATTACAAAATAAAAAAATAACTTAAAATCACGTACTCATAAGAATAATCATTCATAAGAACCTTAAGAGACTTTACACACTGACAGAACTTGAACAATTAAAGTGGAGGGGGGCTAAAATAAAATTGAAATTGGGCTATTGGATAGGAGGGACCAATCACAATTTACTCAAATTATCTACACGTAATAGGCTAAAATTAAAACTTCTAAGCCCAAAATCAGGGGAGGCCCGGACCCCCTCCCGCCCCTGCCTCTAAACGATTACGTTGCACAATCCTTTTTGATGAGTTTTCTATATCTTCAATCTCGTTTTCGGCTTGTTAGATGAGGGTATAGATTTCTAGCCCGTAAGAGTCCAAACTACCCGAATCAGAGGAGGGAATAATGAGATTGCGTTTTTTTTTCTTTTAAATAAAAGTGTTTTGAGTTTAATGAGAGTGTATTGGAGTAGATTTGAGAGTATAATTTTGATTGTGTGAAGATTATGTTTAAATGGTTATATTTATAGTGGGTTAAATTTTTTTTAATGGATATTACCGATCAACGGTAATATTAGTGTTACAAATCGTTCAAGCCCTTGCGTCGTTCCAAAGTTGTGAATATCCAAATTGAGTCGCCGTAGTGGGAGAAGGTGTGGGGATTGACAGGGGCGAAGGTTACAAGGGGTGGCCCCGGCCCCCGCCGTTTTTTCCGTTGGTAGTGTAAATTTTCACGGCTTCGTCCGAAAATTTTTATACGTATTGAGTCGGCCCCCTGGTTTTTTGTCTCTAAAGAATTCTTGGCCACCTCGGATTTTTTATCCCTAAAAATTTCAGTTCAATACTCTCGGATTGATTCGATAAGTTATGGGTACGAAATTAAAAAATTAAAAAATAGATTGTGTATTTAAAAAATAAAAATGTAAGCTTATGGGGGAAATGAAAATTTCCAATTAATTATCCTAACAATCTAACATCATTTTCCTCCTGAGTCAAATTAATCGACCAGTCCCGTATTTACCCCATCCTCAAATCCTTGAAGCTGAACTGCTCTGCTCCCTAATCATCGCCGCTTGCCGCCGCTGCTCTCCGTTCAGTTGTTCGACTGTTGAACAGGTGCGAAGGTTAGAATTCACTCAGTTAAGCAATTCTTGATTTCGTGATTTCTTGTTAGTTTGTTAGTTGTTACTAGGGTTATTGTATATTATTGATGAATGATTTCTTGATTTCTTAATATTAGGGTTATAAAATTAGAGACATATTATTAATGTAAGTGATTTTTTTATTATTGGTTTAACTTAAAGCGATGGGTGCATCGCTGACCGTTATGTAGTAAAAATTTCAGTTCAATACTCTCGGATTGATTCGATAAGTTATGGGTACGAAATTAAAAAATTAAAAAATAGATTGTGCATTTAAAAAATAAAAATGTAAGCTTAGGGGGGAAATGAAAATTTCAAATTAATTACCCTAACAATCTAATATCATTTGCCTCCTGAGTCAAATTAATCGACCAGTCCTGTATTCCCCCCATCCCCAAATCGTTGAAGTTGAACTGCTCTGCTCCTTAATCGCCGTCGCTCGCCAGTCGTCGCCGCTGCTCGCCACCTCCTCTCCTACCGCAGTGGTGTTCCTTGTTTAGTTGTTCGGCTGTTGAACAGGGGCGAATGTTAGAATTCACTCAATTAAGCAATTCTTGATTTCTTGTTGGTTTGTTAGTTGTTACTAGGGTTATTGTATATTATTGATGAATGATTTCTTAAATATTAGGGTTAGAAAATTAAGGACATATTATTAATGCAAGTGATTTTTTTATTATTGGTTTAACATAAAGCGATGGGTGCATCGCTGACCGTTATGTAGTGAATCATCTATAGATAAAACCTCTTTATCTGTAATTTTTGTCTTATGATGTTGGTCTTTGTGTCCGGTTGATATTTAAGGTCGTGATGTGTGTTTCATAACTCAATCAATCTACCATGTTTGCTAAAGTGGTGACCGGTGAGACAGACAGACCCTTGATTCTAAGAAAGACAGACCCTTGATTCTAAGGATCAGATCAAACACAGACCGTTGATCTTGGACAGTTACAAGCTATACTACTATTGATAGACAACTAAAAGACAAACGGCAGCAAACAATTGTATTCAGGTTAAAAGTCTTCTTAGGAATCTTTGCAGGAGACTTCAGAAGTGGTTTGTCTTTAATCATCTGTATCAATAACATTCCTTCTGCTGATAGATGTGTCAGTGTTGTAGCAGAGGTGTCAGTAGCAAAGTCAAAGCTGCTGATGATTTGCCTATCAGCAGCAACTCTGGACTTCAGCAGATAAGGCTATCCGCAGCATAGTTGTTCATCAGCAGGAGAACTACTATCCGCAGCAACTAACCTTATCCGCAGCAGCTTGTTGGTCAGTGGAAAAACTGTGGAGTCCGCAGCAGTTGTACTTAGAGAATTTTGTAGCCATCAGTCTTTATATCTACAGAGAGGGTGAGTGTTGACCCGAGTCCTAGTTCCAGTCCCCCTAGGTCTATGCCACCCCGTAAGACAACCCGTACTTTGATAGAATCTACTGGTTTTAGGATGGTGCAAACCCCAAGTGTGGGGAATTTAAGGTGATAAGTTGCTAGAATATTTGAGACATGTTATCATTGGACCGGGTAGATTTTAGCTGTGGTGGAAGGATCGATGTGCAAAATTTGATATAAATTTAATTTGTGAGAGGGATAAATGTTTGCTGAGGTTGTGGAACACCCGAAGACCGCGTATGATGAAGGCGGTTTCGGTTAAAATCAAAGAGAAGCCTCCTGATAGGCTTGTTTGAATCTCGGGCAAGTGCCCAGGATGTAGAGTTTGTATGCATTACGTGGTTTGAGTCTGTGTCAAATTCTGTGTTTTTCGGTATTGTGTTTTTTGTGTGTGTCATGTCTTGCAGGGATTCACGCTCGATTCAGTGAGGAAAATCACTAGGTATTTTTACATTTGTTTTGATGCATGGAACAAGGTTTCTAAGATTTTGGGTAAAGAAAATATGAAGGATCAAAAATATTCTAAGTATAAAAATTGAATTTTTTCTTAACTTTCTGTGAACATAGGTCCCTCGCGGTACACGAGGTATGTGTGGGTGTTCTTCGCGGTATGCGATAACCAAACAAATTGGCCGGCTTAAAGGCCACTTCCTCGCGGTACGTGAGGAGTAGCCTCCGATTTTTTTGCGGTACGTTAGGCACCCCTGATTTTCCCTTTGCACCTTTGTTTCCCATGGTTTCCCATACACGTCACCATCATCTATTACCATCCATCCATAATCATCATACCCTCCATCCTACCATCATCCATTATCATCCAATACATCTTCCATCATCTCATATCACTTCATTCACCGACAACCAACAACCTTGGGAAACTTGGAAACCGTTTGTAACCGATCATCCACCTTGCTGTGAGATTCATGTCTATGTGTTTGCCACCCATCCGGTACGTGTCCTTGCATTCTATCCAGAATCTTAATGAGTCATTTGAATATTTTATTTGTGTCAGTTTGATGTTGCAGGTTTGTTGTGAGGTTTATTTTGCAGGTGTTGATCGTCCTGTCTGTACTCAATCTCCATTCGGGCAGGACCAATGCTTAGTGATGTGTCGTGTGATAATATATATAAAAATATAAATAAATATATTTTTAAAGTGATTGATTTCACAAGATCAGGTTTTAAATTTATAAATTAAAATAAAAATTACATTAACTTAAAACACACACAATAGGCAAGTGTACCTATCGCAGCGTAATATAGTTAGGCAAGAACCAAGTATCGAACCAATGGACACGGTCGAGTTCCAATACTCAACCTTTGTTATCGTTTAGCCGAATTAATTATTAGGTGGGTTTTGTGTGCTTGTGAAGCAGAAAAGTAAACGATGGTAAAGTAAATAACATAAAAGTAAAAATGTGCGTGAAGTGTGTAACAGAAATGTAACTAGCAGAATAGTAAATAGCAGAAAAGTAAATAAAACAAAAATGATCAGATTACGAAATGTATTGCTTCGGGATTCTAATCAGCTTGGTACGTGATAATGTTAAGTTAACTAATTCAGTGGTATGACTACTACAAACTTGTGACCCGGGTCACCGCTAGAGCCTCATCCTCACGACATTTGATTTGCAAATTATATTCTTTAAAAAGTGGGAATGCCTCCCGTTAGGGACAACATTTACCCTCAACCCATCAAATAGCCATCTCCGGGTTGGATAAAGACATCGGACTCAAAATGCTTTATATTAAGTTAAATATGTTACTATATTTTGCTCACCGGGAGGCGGTGTAACAATGAGACCAAGTATAAAGACGTACCGTTCCCAACATGAGGTCACTAATTCTTGGTCGCATAATAATCTCGTATAAAGGCGTACGATATTAGAAGTATAGACCAAGCCTTAGCTTATCAATCTCTACTTGTATAAAGACGTACGAGTTTTAAAGGAAGTTTTATTAAAAAGGGTTTTACGATCTTATTCTTTAAAATCAAGCCACTCACAAATATAAAGACGGATTTAGACAATAATAAAAGTCAATCAAAAGATGGTTTTTGAGGACGAATTAGTTAAAGACAAAATCATACCACTTCATTAATAGGTTAAACATTAACATGCACCAAACATCATCTTCACCCTAGCAATACAAAGAAGTTTTAGCCACGAATAGCCATAACGACTAGCGTAATGATGAGTTTCGTAGGCTCCCCTATTGTGAAACAAGGAGGAAGAGCCCCACTACTCTCTAGTCTAACTACGAGAATACTCTCTTCTTGAGTGATATTTTGCTCTGGATTGGTGTGTGGAATGAAGAACCCAAGCCTCCTATTTATAGGCCTCAAAATGTGCAATGCACGGTCGTGCAAAGGCCCAGGGAATCAAACATGGTACAGAGAACATGGTACCGGGCCATGGGGAGCAGAGAAGGGCAATGCACAACCGTGCATTGGGATGCACGACCGTGCAAACCACCATTTTCTCCCAGCTTTGTCTTGTTGACCAATTTTGACTTCTTGGGGGTCATTGCTCCGGGAATGAACCTTCTAGAAGCTTGAATTCTTTGTGTTCTTGATAGGATTTAGCTTGATTTGTATTTTCAACACCAAATAACCTGCAATTACAAAATATTTGTATTTTAAGCATAAATTGCAAGGTTATTATTTAATTAGTACCATAATGTTAGATTATTATATATGTTAAATATGTATAAATGATGACATATCACTTAGTTTATCTTATTATGTAAAGGCAACCCAGCAGAGTGTGCAACAGCGACCGAAATGCTATACGGTGCACACGAGGAAGAACGAAGATGCTCATTTGTTTGCATATACATATCCAGCTAAGTCGCAACCTGTTTTTATTTTTGCATTTTTTATTTTTTAGTGTGTCTTGCTTCACATTGAGGACAATATGTCTTTCAAGCGTAGGGATGTGAGTGTTTATGTCTTAGTTTGTGTCTTGAAATTAAAAATTTTGAAAAATGTTCCTTGAAATTAAAAGTTTTGCATAACAAAATGGAAAATGATAGTACAACTGGATCTGTTTGTTGAGTTTAAATGATATAAATAATAGAAAACGCGTTCAATTAGTGATGTTTTGGTAGACCCAGCCAACTTGAATAGCTTAAATAGCCGGTGAGTGTTACTTAGAATTAATCATGTAATAAATTCATGAAATCTTGTGGATACTCATCTTAGGGTGTCGGTAATACTGGATCTGTCAACATAGGGTGATAGGTACCATGTTAAGTTAATATTTAGAGGTTTTTGAAAATTTTCCATGGCACACAACTCTCTTTTTATGAGAATAAATCCGAGTTTCGGTGGCGCCCATTAATTAATTTGAAATATGAGTCTTGCTTATTTGTTACCCTCTGGGATGGCGACTTGGAGGATACACCCTTAAGTGAGATTTATGTGCTTAAACGTTTAGAATCTAGTCTATGTGTTAGCTTCCGGGGTAGTGACTTGATTGAGACGCCTCTAAACGAAAGTTCTTATGCTTTAATTATTGCTCATTTCCACCCATTCGATCCATATTTCATTGATTTCTAAAAACCTGTAAATCTTAGTTTAACGTGGTGGGCAAATCTATATGGTTTAACTCGTGTCTAGACATGACCGTGAAACGGGATTAGGTAGAGTTGTAACTTCTAAGTGTGAGTCACATAGTTTGATTGATTGTTGTATAACTTGGAATTAGAACTCATTACGGGGGCTAGATAGTTGGTGCTTGGGTTTAATCGGACAGAAATACATATTATTGCTTTTTAACGCGTGAGTATGTTTTGCTAATTGGTAATTGATGTTTGAAAAGTTAGATCTCATTTATGATTCCATTGAAGACTTTTTCGAGGACGAAAAAGGTTAAGTGTGGGGATAGTTGGTGCAAAGCACACATCTTTATTCCTATTGTTTTCGTTCGTTTTACTTTGTTTTATCTTTATTTTGAGTCATTTTTATGTGCTTTTGAGTCGTTGTATTGTTTACAGGAGCTTATGAGAATAACAAGTGGAAATCCGAAGAAACCGAGCACGAGAATGAAAGCCCAAGATCAAAAGCTAAAAAGTTGAAATTCTTGTCTCTCGCGGTACGCGAAAGAACCAGAAGATTCTCCCACGGTATGCGAGGGAAGCCAAAAGTGGGAGCGAGGAACCTTTGCCAAACTCTCGCGGTACGCGATAGATGGAAAACCCGAGAAAAACCCTAAAATTCAATTAAAAAGAATTGTAATCCCATAATGCTAGGAGTTCGTATTCTTGCCGTCCAGAGAACTTCTTAGGGCGATTTTAGAGCATAGGAGGTTGACTGAAGTGAAAAGGTGAAGGCTTTGATATCCGGGTTCATTGTTTAAGCGTTTTCAGTTTGCAAGCTTGAGTCTTTATCTTTGATTTGAATGTTTGAAACCATGTTTATGTTAATTACTTCTGCTCTAGTTGTTTTGAGCATGATCATAGGCTAAAACATTGATACTGCCTAGGTCAATGATGAATAATTGTTAAAGTACTGATTTTTATCCGTTTTTGGATTCGTTTGATGATTTGATGACTTTGTGAACAATCTTTGGTTAATAATTGTGATGAATACGCATGTTTACTTCTGATTGTATGTTTGATTTCAATTCCGTATGCTAATTGTGGTTACGTGCCAGCTTGATTTGCATGTCTAAATCACAGATCCTTAGGGTTTGTGATTTTGTGTGGTTTGCTAGAGATAGGAGCCATAGGAGTTGTCTTTGATTGATGATTAGAGTTGAATGTGTGTCCTAGTTCAATACCTGAGATGTGAGAATTAGTCGTTTAGTCTTTGTCATTAGGAATCCGAGTGTTAACAGTCTGAGAGGGCGTTAGTATTAGGTGTCTAGTGGCTGTTGCTATTCTGAATCATAATTGTTATCCTTGGATTACCCCGTGCATTCTTTGAATGTATCGTGGATAGTGAGACTGAGAGGTAATCTATCCATTAGGGTACTCTGTCATAGTTGGAAATACCCGAGAGGTGATCCGACCATCTGGTGAGTTAATACACTTTGGGTAAGCTTAGTTGGTGACACCCTGAGAATGATTAGGGATCCACTAGGTTGTCTTTAGCAGTTATCCTTAGAAACCCAGATCCATCATTGTTTCCAGAACCGGTAGAAGTTGTTCTTTGCAAGTAGGATTCCGACCTAGGTAGTGTTCTTCCTTTTCCTGATATTTTCCTTAGTTCCTGTCTTGATAGTTTGATTCGTCCTTAGTTTATTGCATTCTTTAGTGATAATCAGTAGCGTAGTCAACCCCCAAACCAAATCATCTTACGTCTGAGTCGGAGTCTAGGTTGCTATAGTAGTGTCTCTAGGGTTCGATATTCCGGTTTACCGTTAAGCTGTGCTACACTTAATAGGTACACATGCCTATCAGTGCGGTTTAGTTCGTAGGTTTTCCTATTATTACTTAGAAGTCTAGGTTAGGTTTTATAGTTAGGTTTTATAGTTAGTTTTTATAGACCGACTGGACGACATCAACGGACATCGCCATATACACATCTTCACTTAATGTTCTCTGTAGGAAAGCATTATTGATGTCAAGTTGATATAACTACAAATCATTTTCAACCGCAAGTGACGGCACACACCTAACAATAACCATACGGAGGAAAGGTTTCTCCAAAACCAATTCTCTCCGTTTGACTAAACCCCTTAGCTACTAACCTATCCTTAAACCTTTCAAATTCTCCTGAAGATTTATACTTAGTTTTAAAACCCACTTAGACCCAATAGTTTTCCAAGCAGAAGGTAAGTCAACTGCATCCCTATGTGTCATTTCTAAGTAACGCCTCAATTTCTTCATTCATAGCATTAACCCAATTAGGGTGTTTAATTGCTGCATAATAATTTCTAGGTTTACTACTTTTACTTAATATAAAAGCAAAACTTGAATTTTCAAATGGAAAATTAGTATAATTGACAACTCTTTCTACACCATATCTAATTTTTCCATCTATAATATAATCATTTAAATTTCACAGAAAAATGGAAGACCTCCTAATAACTGTTGGTACATCAATTTGTAAACTAGTTCTCTCATAAGAGTTTATTTCATCTTGTCTATAAAATAACATCTCCAACCCCACCAGATTTAGATTGTGTATTGTGTATTGTGTGGCTACTGAATGTCAGCCCACCAATAGTAGTACCAGATTAAGAATCTGACTGCTGGAACCAATTTTTTGAATCATGTATAACCCTCTAATCATCATTGAGAGTGATATCACCTTCAGACTTACTGGTTTCAGTTTGTTCAAACAAATAAAAAAAATTCAATGTCTTAAAGTTTTGCTAATAACCGAATCTAAATTATGTAGTAAAATGTTTTGTTTAAATGGAAACACATATCTCTAGAAAATACTTGTTTTTTATCAATACTCCACAACCTATATCCCTTTTTTTTATTGAGAAATAGAAGAAAAATACATTTTTCTACATGACTTTCAAACTTGTTTGTTATTTAAAATTGTACTAAAACATAAACAACCAAACTTGTACTAAAACATAAACAACCAAACTGTCTAAGGTGATTTAAAAAAAGTTTGAAACCATACACAAGTTCATAAGGAGTTTTACCATTTAACACGAAGGAAGGAGTTCTGTTTATCAAGTAGGTAGCAGTTAGAATATAATACACTCACTTGGGCCATAAATCAAGAGGTAATCCCCTTTGAAATAAAAGAGCCCTAGCCACATTCAACAATTGTTTATGTTAGTGTTCTACAATCCCGTTTTGTTGTGAGATTAAATTCATGCATTTTGTTATTTACATATGCACTTCCATTATCATTTCTAAACACTTTTACGGTCTTTTAAAACTAGTTTTTTTTTATCAAATTACAAAAACTTTGCACATTGAAAAATACTTCATCTTTATGTTTCATTAGATACACCCACACAGCTCTTGAGTAATCATCAACAATAGTAAGTAAAAATTTAAATCCTTCCTTACTTAGAACTCTATATGGTCCCAAACATCCAAATGAACCAATTCATCTATAGTTTTAGACTTATGGTCACTTAAGGGAAATGGTTCTCTATGTTGCTTTATCTGGAGAGATATTTCACAAGGAAAAGAATCATCAATTAAGGTTAGCCTTAATTGATCTTTTAACAGTCTTAACACTTGAGAAGAATGATGCCCTAGTCTAGAATGCCATAAATATACTATTTCATGACAAATTCAGAAGAATTAGCACACATATATAGACCATTTGTAAGACCCCGACCCGGGCATCCTACAGTTGGTTCTCATAACGGGTTGTATTTATTAAAAACACATTTATCGTAATTAAAACTACAGCGGAAGTCTTTCAAAACTCATTTATGACCATTTAATGTTATTAGGTTTACCTTAGGTATGCCTACACACCGATCCGAGTAACGCCGCTTCCAAAGCCAAGATACGCCGATACGCTGCTTACCTGCACACAGTCTAACGTACACACAAAGTCAGCTACGCTGAGTGAGTTCTAATAGTTTAAATTAAAGGAAAACCACCACACCAAGTTCCTCGGTTTAATTCACCTGGACACTCCGGTCCTTATAAAATATAATTACTCTTATTTGAGGAATGACTAATCCCGTGTCACCTCATAACATCCCGTAACCGTTTAATTACCCAAGACTCAACCCGTACTACCAATATAAATAGTAATAACCTTACCGTCACCACCGCATAGACTCAACACGCTATGTTAGCAACTCATACCCAAGAATACATATTGACCCGACTCTCGGTTAACACAACCTACCCTAAAACACTAACACATCCGGCCTCAACCAAGGCTCTCACAATTAACTGACACGATTCTTATATGCGTCACGTCACAAGTCCTGACTCAACGGTCAGTCTAACCCTACACGTCACAATTCAACACGTCCCAATAACACTAGCTCAAACACAACAAATACTATTAATCATTAGCATGCAAACTAACAAATATATGTATATGCATGCAAACACATACCTCATCGTTGTACCCTCGTTAGGGTTACCCTCGTTAGGGTTACCCTCGTTAGGGTTACCCTCGTCAGGGTGATCAACACACCTCATCATCAACCTGTCAACTAACTGTCACCTTTGGTGACTTCCCGAAGGACCCCGTCCTCCACGATCCCATTTGCCGTGCCACGAGGACAACGAAGCAAACTCGACACATAAATATAAACACGTAATATCACACCTCATACATATGACTCATTAATTGCACACACCTCACGCATAACCCTAGAACAGTGCATTTAATATCATAAATTCATTAGCCTTTACTACCGGGCACAACCGTTCCCGTTCGGCCCTTAACACATCACGCACTAGCAAACCATATCATTGACTCACACATAAAATCATGGGCATTTAACTTAAAGCCCGACTCTCCCCGATCCACGTTTAGCACCACATTGTCCCTACGACTCTTAATACTCATTTTAAACTCAAAGCACGTCGGGTTAGAACCCGAAACCCTTAACATGATTTATTATATTAATGCCACGTGAATGTATGTACGATAGCCCCAAAACACTAAAACGTTTAAAAGAGGGGGATTAGAAACTCACCGGTTACTAAGTCTGAAACCTTGCTCCGCGGCACGTTTGCTCGCGCTCATTGCCCAGACCTGACAAATGTATGATCACATTATCAGACGTGTTCCAATCATATGTCGAATAGCATACACTAAATATATAAAATCCCACTCAATCTCAACCACTTGTCTTTCCAAGTCATCGGACCCTTCGTTCTGTTCATACACGTATCGGGTCATCCTTGACCCGATTAGGGTTTGAACACCCAAACCAAGTTCCGCACATGCACGTATGCATGCAAGCTCATGCAAAGCTCTAAACCCTTATCACCTTATCATACAGAATCTTGCTGGCATATTCGTGTAGCCCCACACGTACCATCACCTTCATCGTGCACCACCACCGTGGCCACCACTTCGTCCTCCGGCTCCCCGTCATGCACTACCAACCTGTCACTGTCATCTTCCTTGCCTTACAACACCCTAGCAGAGCCATGTACGGCTACCACCATAGTCCCCGTCACAAGTGGTCTCCCACTGTTTGTCGCGCTTGGACACCACCACCGCTGTCGCAACAGCCGTAGAGCGCTACCACCAAATACTACCTACGCCCGCTGCCGAGTGACCCTCCACAGCAGCTTCCGGTGACCGCCGAGTGCCACCACCTGCTGTCGTCGCCCCCTCTATGATCCCAGACGCAATCACCACCTTCGCCCGACACTCTCCCCTCTCTATCACTCTCCTTCTCGGCTCCGGCTGTCACTCATCACCTTCGACCACTTGTAACCACCGTCCCCTACCAGCGTCTCCCTCACTGCCAGCCTCTACCATCACCGTACCCGGCGACCACGGCCAAGCCTCACCCACAAAACCCTATCCGGGTTTCTTACTATAATCACAACGAAACGTGAACGAGAGGAGTAATGAGGATTACCTGGGTTGACGTGTAGCTCTCTACTTGAATCCGCCACGTGACCACCGCTGAACCACCGCGTTTCCCCTCCTTTCCTGGCGACCTATCTCTCGGCTTCTTCTGCCGCCACACCAAACTAGCTAAAATGCCACCTAGGGCTTCCCATGCTAACGCATATAAACCATAGAATATTTCATCAGGGTCCCCGCAGTTTTGATACGCACAATAAGGTCCGAACTTGCTGTAAATGACTGACCGAGTCCATCTAGTTTCTATCTCAGACATTTTGATCGTGAAATATCTCTTTAGAAAGCTCCTAAATTACCAACCACAACAATCCTCTCATTTAATGAGTATTGGGATTGCCCACGTGCCCGATCCTTTGCTTAACGGATTTCCGGGATGTTACACCATCAAGTAGATTACCGGTCACCAGACACTCTTTGTCAATGAATCTTGAATATAACAATATTTTCATCAAATGACACAGTAAGCTTACTATCTTTAGCAAGTTAATAAACAAACATAAAATTCAAACAGTAATCAAGGATAACAAAGACACCAAACAACATAACTTTATCACTTAGTTTTTAATTTTGAATTTTAGTGACAACACCATTAGTTCCATTATGGATTTTCTTACTTTTATATTAAATTATGAGACATCAATAGGATTAATTAAACCAATTTCAGCCATTACCATGTGCTGGTTTGCCCTAAATCAACAACCTAACCAATTCCTTTACCATACACATAAGCATTTGAGAAACAAAGCACACATTTGGTAAAGCTAACAAAACCGAAAGGGTCAAACAATATACATGTTGGAATTTCGTGCATGCATTTTCAAAAACTATTTTTGATCAGAATAAATAAACACACCGGAAAGTACGTAGAACCGATCCATGCAATTACCCTAGATCGCCAAACCAATAAGAAAACAAACAACCGTAGGGGGTTAAAACTTTATTCCTTTCACGTAACTAGCTTACTGACTAAGCTAAACACCTTGATTCAACAATCCAGTCGCTAGGTCTGGTTCACACGAATCCTTACCCAAATCTGAACTCCTTAAAATCCTATCTCCAAGAACGGTCCATAAAATCTGAACTCTTTTAGATCCACTCGGAGTGCACTCGTAAAACTGAACTTGACAACAACAATATACTTCTACCCAAAACTGATAAAACCAGAGTAAACAAAAAAAAACCGATTCGTTGTAGTTAGCGGTGGCGGACAAACGACAAACGGCTACGTCCGGCGAAGGGGGAGACGGACTGAGAGCGACGCTGGTGGTTGGCGACTAGGTGGCGCAAGAGGGGAGGGGGAATCAGGGTTTGGAACTTTTCTTAAACCTGATTATTCTTGTGTTTTTACTAACTTCCTCAAACGTTTATTTATAACCTCTAACTTGACCACCAAATTAGAGTTTAGGGATCCCCTTAATTACAATTAAATCCCTTGTAATTATCCAATAGTTATATTAAGGAACTAATTTATTTAATTGTTTAGCTAACAATCAATTAGTTAAATAAATATAATTATATCTAATATAATTATAATTACAATTAAATAACATCGTAGTTAATAAACAGGTTCCAAGCTCATTTCCACCGACTTTCTATTAATCCAACTAATAGTAATGATTAATTCATAAATAATCATCTTGTCCAACCATATTCGTTCATCCTGATAGTTATTTCCTAAATAACTATTTCGCCTTTTGTTATATTCGTGTAATGGACTATATTAATTGTTGATATATTCAATGATTGTAACCGTTGCCCAAAGTGTAACATGGGCATACTAGTCCAACACACTCTCACTTGCACGAGTCTCGACCATTTACCAATATAGACAATGGTGGATGTCTATCTACATCCCACTGCCCCTATCAAGGTATGACGCTTTATCCAACATTCAGTTATTACCGAGTAGTCTCGAACCTTATGGGGTTAGACCAACTGCATTATGGTGCTCTTTTCATTATTGTGGGTTTTTATTTATGGAACCGATTTATCTCCACATTTCCTTTGTATGGTACTTTTTTTGTGATTATGTCAATTCGAGCAGACGGATTTGATGCTACTATATTTGAATTTGTCAATCTGTTTGTGTGTGTAAGTATATTTAGAAAATCATTTGTTATTCTTTGCAAATAATTACATTTTGACCTTCAAGTTCACATTGACCACTTCAGGAGTGGAAATTTGACAATAATGATGCATTCCATATTACAGGTCTTTCTTTATTCAATCTCTCCCAAGATTGAGAATATTGTCTCATTAAATTGACATTCAACACAATGTGATGTAAACATGTTCCCTTTTGGTACGTTATGGTGGCAACATTAGATACGTAACTAATGTTGGTTAACAGTTGGTTTGAAAAACATCAATGCAGCAGTATTGCAAAATGGCATGCTCTCATGTAGAAGATGGTAATTCACACCTTATTAGGAGTATTTTAGCAACTGGTTAAAATCATCTAATTAATTATTCAGTTAAGATGTTTTCTGTGTGAAACATGAGCTACTTGATATTTAACATTAACATTTATCCTGATTGACATACAAAAGTCATTAAAAACTTTATATCTTAATTCTCTTATATTATCCATTCTCTTAATTCTCAAGTGTGTTTTAGGCTAATAGCTAGGCAAATGCTATATTTCAAGTGGCTAAAAGATTCATGTAACCATATAGAGATGCGTCTCTTAAAACCATAAAATATTGAATTGGTTTACATGGATATTTATATGTAATTTTGAGATATTTAGCATAATATTTTGTCATGGTTTCAATATCACACCCATTTAACCAAATATCTTTGAAACTTAGCAAGTTTCTTCAAAATTTACTAGGATATAAGATATTATTTATAATAGTTTTGATACATGAAGGTAAGGTTCGCATGCTCTTCTAGAGCATTCAATATGGTTATTAGTATCAAACATAATACTAATAAGTGTCTCTGTTAGAGACAGCTTATAAAAGTATTTTTTATATCTTAAGATATTATTTATTCTGTTGCCATCTACCATAATTCATCGTCGATGGCACAATAACTATGTTGCAGTCTTGTGTTATAAATTTGGTACCCAACAAGTAAGATAATTATGCTCTTCCATTACATTCGATATGCTACAAATTATTAATATCTACGAGGTATTCATCGCTAATGGCTAAATGACGGTATGCAAATGTATGGGTGATAGTGGGGTAGCTACAGTGCCCTTGATGAGGTTTTTTCCAACCTTTTTTTTCCCATTTTCGTTAATTGATTTTTGGTAGAACTCAACTAGGCGACATGATTGGCCATTTCACATTTTTCGTAGATGTCTCATTGTTTCTTTGTAAGACCTACTCGTGAGTGACAGACCCATACTTTGTCGGCTTGAAACACTTCGTGATTTTGATCTTTAATCTCCATTTTCCATGATTTGTTTCGTCCATGTCCATCCACATGGCATGGTAGTTGCATTCTTCTAAGGGAATGAGCTAGCACTTGTTGGTCCCGTAAGATGGTTCTTAAGGCGAAGCTTTTTTTTTATACCACAAGTAGAAGACATGACATGAGCCCTAAGTATTTCATAAAGACATATTCTTGGAATTACTACGACAATACCGATTTATGAGTGTAGAATATGGAGAGTTTTTTTCTATCATGTTAGCATCGATGATGTTTTCTACGCATGGTTTAAAATAAGAGGAAATGTGAAAGAAAAAAAACATAGTTTTATTGCTAACCGTCTTAAAAACATGCTATCATGGGTGGAGAAATTCATAGCGATATCTTAGGAAGATGACCAATCCCTGAAGCCCGTGAAGCCTCACACCCTTTAATGAGAGTGTGACACCTCATTTGAAGCACCAAGAAACCACGTTGGTGACGGCACCCAAACCCCTTAAAGCCACAAACGAACAAAAATTAATTAAAAAACACAATTTAATTAAATCATTCATTTAATTCATATATATAAATAAACTAAAATTACAAAATAAAAAAATAACTTAAAATCACGTACTCATAAGAATAATCATTCATAAGAACCTTAAGAGACTTTACACACTGACAGAACTTGAACAATTAAAGTGGAGGGGGGCTAAAATAAAATTGAAATTGGGCTATTGGATAGGAGGGACCAATCACAATTTACTCAAATTATCTACACGTAATAGGCTAAAATTAAAACTTCTAAGCCCAAAATCAGGGGAGGCCGGGACCCCCTCCCGCCCCTGCCTCTAAACGATTACGTTGCACAATCCTTTTTGATGAGTTTTCTATATCTTCAATCTCGTTTTCGGCTTGTTAGATGAGGGTATAGATTTCTAGCCCGTAAGAGTCCAAACTACCCGAATCAGAGGAGGGAATAATGAGATTGCGTTTTTTTTTCTTTTAAATAAAAGTGTTTTGAGTTTAATGAGAGTGTATTGGAGTAGATTTGAGAGTATAATTTTGATTGTGTGAAGATTATGTTTAAATGGTTATATTTATAGTGGGTTAAATTTTTTTTAATGGATATTACCGATCAACGGTAATATTAGTGTTACAAATCGTTCAAGCCCTTGCGTCGTTCCAAAGTTGTGAATATCCAAATTGAGTCGCCGTAGTGGGAGAAGGTGTGGGGATTGACAGGGGCGAAGGTTACAAGGGGTGGCCCCGGCCCCCGCCGTTTTTTCCGTTGGTAGTGTAAATTTTCACGGCTTCGTCCGAAAATTTTTATACGTATTGAGTCGGCCCCCTGGTTTTTTGTCTCTAAAGAATTCTTGGCCACCTCGGATTTTTTATCCCTAAAAATTTCAGTTCAATACTCTCGGATTGATTCGATAAGTTATGGGTACGAAATTAAAAAATTAAAAAATAGATTGTGTATTTAAAAAATAAAAATGTAAGCTTATGGGGGAAATGAAAATTTCCAATTAATTATCCTAACAATCTAACATCATTTTCCTCCTGAGTCAAATTAATCGACCAGTCCCGTATTTACCCCATCCTCAAATCCTTGAAGCTGAACTGCTCTGCTCCCTAATCATCGCCGCTTGCCGCCGCTGCTCTCCGTTCAGTTGTTCGACTGTTGAACAGGGGCGAAGGTTAGAATTCACTCAGTTAAGCAATTCTTGATTTCGTGATTTCTTGTTAGTTTGTTAGTTGTTACTAGGGTTATTGTATATTATTGATAAATGATTTCTTGATTTCTTAATATTAGGGTTATAAAATTAGAGACATATTATTAATGTAAGTGATTTTTTTATTATTGGTTTAACTTAAAGCGATGGGTGCATCGCTGACCGTTATGTAGTAAAAATTTCAGTTCAATACTCTCGGATTGATTCGATAAGTTATGGGTACGAAATTAAAAAATTAAAAAATAGATTGTGCATTTAAAAAATAAAAATGTAAGCTTAGGGGGGAAATGAAAATTTCAAATTAATTACCCTAACAATCTAATATCATTTGCCTCCTGAGTCAAATTAATCGACCAGTCCTGTATTCCCCCCATCCCCAAATCGTTGAAGTTGAACTGCTCTGCTCCTTAATCGCCGTCGCTCGCCAGTCGTCGCCGCTGCTCGCCACCTCCTCTCCTACCGCAGTGGTGTTCCTTGTTTAGTTGTTCGGCTGTTGAACAGGGGCGAATGTTAGAATTCACTCAATTAAGCAATTCTTGATTTCTTGTTGGTTTGTTAGTTGTTACTAGGGTTATTGTATATTATTGATGAATGATTTCTTAAATATTAGGGTTAGAAAATTAAGGACATATTATTAATGCAAGTGATGTTTTTATTATTGGTTTAACATAAAGCGATGGGTGCATCGCTGACCGTTATGTAGTGAATCATCTATAGATAAAACCTCTTTATCTGTAAATTTTTGTCTTATGATGTTGGTCTTTGTGTCCGGTTGATATTTAAGGTCGTGATGTGTGTTTCATAACTCATTCAATCTACCATGTTTGCTAAAGTGGTGACCGGTGAGAAATAGTTTTACAAATATTGCATTTATCTGCTTTAATTGATTTTGAGGTTTAATGTTGAAGTTATATGTAGCGATAAATATTTTGGTTTTGTCTTTGTTATTTAGGCTACATTGGAGCTTCTAGAGCATATGAGAGCTGCAACACGAACAAGAGTCCAGAATGTGTATGACATATGGATGAAGAAGGATCCCGCAGTTACAACATAGAGATGATTTTTCTTCCGGGTACTTACCATTTCTCTCGCATCATCATAGATAATTAGATATTTAGAGTTATTTATTATTGATTTGTTTGACCCAACCTGAATTGAATCGCCGACCAGAACATATAACCCGAAACATAGCGATAGTAAAAAACAATTTGGGTCTCGTGACTTTCGGCCCCCGCTACTTATTTTTTCAAGCTCCGCCACTGGGGACTAGGGATAGCAATAAAACCCGAACCCGATAGAAAAACCCGAAATCTGAAACATTTGGGACGGATATAGGGTCGGGTAATCGGGTATGGGACCGGGTTTAGGATTACTTTTGAAATTTTTCACGGGTTTAGGACAGGTATGGGATATGGTGATATCGTTTACCTGCCCCGATTACCCGATAATGCATACCCGTTTACCCTTATATATATTCTATATAGTTTTCCTTTCTTTTTTATTTTTTCTAAGTATGTATATCGTATTTATTTTAAGTATATATACCGTATTTATTTTAAATGTATATACCCAACATGATTTTGTTTCTTTCTTTTTTTACTTTAGTTACAATTTTTATGTATACCCGATAAATACCCGATGGGTTTAGGTCGAGTATACCCAACAGGTATCATTTAGAAACTAACGGGTTTACCCGAAACTCGCAGGTATACCCAATACCCGACCGGTAATTACCGATAGAAACCCGACGGGTTTTGGGCCGGGTATGGGACAAGATTTTATAATCGGGTACGGGGTTGGGATTACCTAAACCCGTCCCAAACCCGACCCATTGCCATCCCTATTGAGGACTGATGCACGGTGGCGTCGTGCAAACCCTTCAAGCCGCATGTCGACCATGAGATGCTCCACCCTTAGCATTCGCTTGAGAGAAGTAGTTTATTTTAATTTATTTGTTATCCACAATTTCAGCTATACACGTATTATTATCTTTTCCAATTTGTGTTCCTCATCTCTCGAGATAGTAGTTGATTTTCTTCTTATGCATATTTTCAATATTAATTAAAAGTGTAAGCTAATAATGATATACATGGCGGACCTACCCCTTTAGTAGGTGGGTCTGCCGACCCGATAAAATGTCTTTTCCATTTATTATATATGCGGTATAATCTTGACCGACCCTCATAAAATTTAGACACCTATCCTCATAAAATTTTGACTGACTCCAAAAAAGAAAAAAAATTTAACATTGACTCTCATTTAAACTTTTAAGTTAATTGGACATTTTGGACTAAATTTTAGTCGTTTAAACTATTACACTCATATTTAATTAACACATTACCCATTTAGATAATTAAGTTCACATTTAGTTCACGTTACCCATTTAAAACTTTAAATAATTTAACCTAATAAAAAATCTAAGTAGCGACAATCTTGATCCATCAACGTCTCGACATTTCATATTCACGTTTCACGCAATTTGAAGAAAGACATTTTGCTAATCACGATTCTCGTCATGCCTCCTCACGATTCAGGCCTCTCCGTTAATCACGAATTTACGATCCTCGCCCTGCTAGTCGGTTCACTGTTCAAAGCCTTGCGTCGTTGCTTACTCACGATTTCATGTAACTTTTTTTTCTCTATCATATTATTTTGCAATAATAGTATGTCAAATGTGCTATTTGCTAATTGTAATTAATGACATGTGTGTACTAAATGACATTGATATATACATATGAACTAGGAATTTTCTCTATGCGATGCAACGGAAAAACCTTAATTGCATAATAGACGTTGATCGAAGACGTTGGGCATTGATATTTACCCAAATGACACCGCCTCACATTTACTAGCTAGGCTTCTTATTCTTCTCATATGTTGTATCGACGTTACTATTTTTCTTGTGTTATTGTTCTTCTTAAAGCCCGTAGACATTTGGGTTGGGCCTAGAATAGTTTGAATTAATAAGATCATGGAAGATTTCTTTAAATATTGTAGTAATTGATTATTTAAATTTGTTTTTTGATATGTAATTCTACCATAAAAATATACATCTTTAACAGATAATTTATTTTATAAAAATTAAACTTGAATGGATGATAAATCTATATTTTAAAAGATTTTGAAAATAGTTTTTAGATATCAATGTAACAAAAAACATATATGTACCGAAACAAACTAATTGTGAAAAAGAAATTTTAAATTTCAACTTATTTATTATATATATACAGCATAGGTATGTACATCAAACTGTAACTCAACTTAAGTAAATAATTTATAATTTGTTGTTTATAATTTATTACTTATTATTTAAATTTAAATTAATTATATATATGATGAGAGTATTAAATTGACGTGAATACGTTACATGAAAATATGTTTATCCCGATTAAGATGGAGATTTCACAAATTGAATATTGATTTAAAATACAGATAAGCATCTTCAACTAAGAAGAGTCCTACGTTAAAATACATACATACAAATGCTATAAATACATACATATATCTCAAGAAATCTCAACCATCAATTAACAACTGCATAATTAACATGGATCTGTCTAGAGTTCTTCTAGCCATCTTCATCACTTTATGTGTGTTGCAGTCATCTTTTGCAATCAAAAGCAAAAAGGTATAATACATGCATTCATGCATGCATGCATGGTTTTAAATTCTTCATCACTGTTTTCTGTAAATTAATTCTTCTTAATTTGCAGTCTTATATAGTCTACTTGGGAGGCTTAGATCAACAATATGAAGCATCTCAGATTCAAGATTCCCACTTTGAGTTTCTTGGTTCGATATTAGGGAGGTAAATCCGGTTTACTTTCGATATTCTTTTATGATCAAAGAAGCTAGTGGACTTAGTTTTTTTTCATTATGTATTGGAACAGCAAAGAGAGGGTTGATGAGGCCATGATATACTCATACAATAAACAGTTTAATGGATTTGCTGCTGTTCTCGACAACGAAGATGCTGCTAAAATTGCAGGTTTATGAATTATATGTTCTTAGAACAATCTGCTTATCATATTTAAATTATAACAATCTGCTTATTATATGTTCTTATATCATGTAGCACATCCGGACGTGGTGACAATGATCCAGAATAAAGGGAGAAAGTTACACACGACCCGTTCCTGGGATTTCTTAAAGCTTGAAAAGAATGGTGTCATCGGAGCGTCGTCTTTGTGGAAGAAAGCAAGATTTGGTGAAAACATCATCATTGCCAATCTTGACACTGGTAACATGTTTTGAGATTTACTGTTAAATTTTGATTTTTTAAGTTTTATTTTATAATTTTAACATTCATGATGTCATTAAGGTGTTTGGCCCGAATCGAAAAGCTTCAGTGACAATGGTTATGGGCCCATTCCATATAAGTGGAAGGGTGGATGTGAGAATGAAACCTTAGTTCCTTGCAACAAGTAAGCATATTAATTACTTGTTTGTTACTTTCTGTTTAAAATTAATATATATGAATATTTATATAATACTGTGATGTTTGCAGTAAACTTATTGGTGCCAAGTACTATAACAAAGGTTATGAAGCCTCATATGGAAAAATGGATCCTTCAACGAACAATGCGCGTGACCATGAAGGACATGGTAGCCATACATTATCAACCGCGGCTGGTAACTTTGTTCCGGATGTGAGTATCAATGAAATCAAGACTGGAACCGCCAAAGGTGGTTCACCACGAGCCAGAGTGGCGGCTTACAAGGTCTGCTGGCCACCTACCTTTCTAGGAGGTGAATGTGATGATGCAGATATAGTCAAAGGGTTTGAAACCGCCATTCATGACGGTGTGGATGTGATTTCTGTATCTCTTGGTGGACAGCCTGCTGATTACATGGATGATGGTCTAGCCATTGCCTCATTCCATGCTGTCAAGAAAGGTATCACTGTTGTGTTTTCTGCAGGGAATGATGGACCCACACCTGGAACAGCCACCAATGTGGCTCCTTGGGTTATAACCGTAGGGGCTAGCACAATCGACCGCGAGTTCCAGTCCTTTGTGGACCTTGCTAGTGGACTTAGCTTAAAGGTTCAAAAATCAACACTCTTTTAGTTTACCAATTATCTGGTTTTCCTCTAGATATATAAACATCTGTTGTGTGTTAATTGCTATAATAACAGGGTGTGAGCATGTCCAAACCCTTGCCACATTCTGGATTTTATCCTCTAATTAATGCTGCAAATGCTAAAGCTGAAAATGCAACAATGATGAACGCGTAAGTGCTTTTATTTTCTTGAAAGTTTTCTTCTTTGTTTCTCTTGGTTTTGTATGATAATTGTACATATATATTTGTGTAGAATGCTTTGCGCTCAAGGTGCACTTGACCCGAAGAAGGTTCAAGGGAAGATTTTGGTGTGCTTAAGGGGAGGCAATGGTAGGGTTGACAAGGGCACACAAGCTGCACTTGCTGGGGCTGCTGGCATGATTCTTTGCAATGATAAAGCCAGTGCTGATGAAATAATAGCTGATCCTCATGTGCTACCAGCAACTCACATCACATATGCAGATGGGCTTCGTCTCTATACCTACCTCAACTCTACCAAGTAACTACCCTCAACCCAAACCCGGCCCATTTTGCCACCTATAAGTTGCATCTTTGATTTCACTGACATGTATGTTATGTTAATGTAGTGAACCATTGGGGTACTTAACCCATCCTGAAGCTGCCATAAACATAAAGCCTGCTCCATTTATGGCAGGGTTCTCTTCTAGGGGTCCGAATTCAATCACACCGGAGATTCTTAAGGTCTTTGTTCTACCAACTGATATTTTGCTTTACAAGTCATTAACTGAAAATTAATTATCTTAATTTTTTGAAAATGTACAGCCTGATATTACAGCCCCTGGAGTGAATATCATTGCAGCATTCTCTGAAGATGCAAAACCAGTATTACCCTATAACATAGAGTCAGGCACTTCAATGTCTTGCCCACATGTTGCTGGAGTTGTTGGTCTCCTCAAAAGTCTCCACCCTGACTGGAGCCCCTCTGCCATCAAATCCGCCATCATGACCACCGGTAACTTAACAACCATCACATGAGTTAATTATTAATATGTTAGTTTAATAACTGATTAATATCCCGGGGTGTATTTGTACAGCATATGTTAAAGACAATAGAGGGAACCCGATGATGGATGAAAATAAAAATGTGGCGAGCCCATTTAGCCGTGGTGCTGGACATATTGATCCAAATCGTGCAATGAATCCTGGACTGGTTTATGATCGAACTGTAAACGATTATCTTGACTTCCTATGCACTAGAGGATACAACAAAACCATGATTCAGAAGTTTTCCAATCAGCCTTACAAATGTCCTGAAAACAACAGCATCTTAGACTTCAACTACCCTTCCATAACTGTCCATAAACTTAACGGTACAGTCACTGTCACAAGAAGACTGACGAATGTGGGCCCACCTGGAATCTATACAGTTGCTGTTAACAGCCCTGCTGGGATATCTGTGAATGTGAAACCAAACATTCTTGCATTTAAGAAGGGTGAAGTACAGAAGTTTGAGTTGACAATGAAAGCTGATGGCAAAAGTGTGAATAGAGATTATGTTTTTGGGGAATTAATATGGTCTAATGGAAAGCATTACCATGTGAAGAGCCCCATTGTGGTTTCTGTGGCCTAAAAACCATGCATTTATGAGTAGTTGATAAAGTAATGACTTGTTACTTGTTCTTTAGTTTTTCAGTTTTGGATTTTATTTATAACTGTTTTAGTAGAATAGTAGGTTTCATGTGGTGATAACTATTATTTTGTTTGGATTTATTATGGTTTTATTTTTATTGAATGTGATTTAACTATATAGTTCTATTTAGGAAGAAGTTATTTTCTTTCTTTTCTTAATGTTTTTATCTCTATATAAACATTGTATCTTGGATTATTTGACCTGTTAATTTATTTCCCATGTAAACTTGGGTCAATAATTAAGGCTAACACGAGGAGGAGGATTCCGATCCGACAATCGTGTGGACACATTGCGAGCACGCATGAGTTCAATTTTTCCAAGCCAGTCAGATCAATAAACTATTAACTATATATCTTATTTATATATCAAATTTTCAACTAAATTTCCCACATTCCAACAAGCACTTGAATCTTACAATGTGCATTAGATGCTTATTACCATCACCAGGTACTTCCAAAGTATCCAAAATCACTAATGCTGTAAATTATATAACTTCCAAATAACAGTTTTAAGTTGATGTCTCATCATATGATGAGAAAGTCTTGATAACAAACACAGGATCTCCCACTTTAATTATCTTTGCATTTCCTTCAGGCAAATCATGGCATACAATATTTTGTCCAAAGTACACCTGCAAATTCATTTTAATTATAATAGTCATGAGTCATTTTGTTTAAGTGAACATAATTAAACCATATTAGTTACAGATGTTAGTAGGCAAGAGCATTACCATCCCTTGCCCCTTTTGACCCGGACACGACTTTTCCTGACCGAAACTTCATAAGAGTTTCAGTCGGCTCAGAAGCCGAAACTGCATTTTCTTGATTAATTGTGGGTATCTGAAAAACAATTGGCAGAATTTGTATAAGAAATAAGAATAAATTGCTGATTATATTTATATTACTGCAAATTGCATAAAAAAGTAACCTAATTTGGTCAAATATCTACTTCCGTTAACCAACTTTTTTTACCCCGGAAAAATTTTGATTTGAGAAAGTCTTCCAAGTTAACAGGTTCTAGGCATCATATCAGGAAAAAGTCAAACTTGGTCTGCAAGTCATCATTTTGACCGGTAATTGGGTCAGATTACTGTAAATCAAAATTTGTTAGAATTGGTGTTGCCTTAAATCAAGAAGTTTGAAACTTTGATGGTTCTATATGGCTTATAAAAGTTGGTAACCTCAAAGTAGAATTTGGTGAAAGTTGGTTACCTTTTTATGCAATTAGCCTGTTTTAACAAGATACTGTTTTACCTTACAGCGGGAGCAAAGCTTGACGCCATGGAATGTTAAATTTTCTATTTTAATTTCCTTCCATAGGTCCTCAGAAAATGGTTCACACCCATCAACCAAAATGCTGAAATTTGTAAATACAATCTCAAATTTTGTGAAAATGGTATCAATAAAGTATGATAGGAAGTAATATTCGTCAGCCAGAGATGAGAAAATGGACGGGTCAGGCTGGTTGAGTAAATGGGTTGTTTTTATACATGCCCAAATGGGCCGCGTAGACCCGCAAACATATCTGTTTTTTGTTTTATGAATAATCTATGTAGTAAATATGATTATAAAGCTATTTAAGAGGTTCTAACTTCTATAAGTATTTGACATATGTAACTCAAATCAAAAAATTTGCAAACCTTGAATGAACTAAAGTTGTGAATACAGATACATACTTTGGTCTAAACCGGTTTATTGGTACAGGGTCCTCGAGACGCTCGTTCAATGAATCTAGAGATCCCTGCCAGAAGTGCACAAATATCTAATAACTATTAGCGAGATATTGTATAGAGATATCTCTATACCAGTTGTTAATGGATTGTAAATTATTCATAATACCAATCGGTATTTATGGATTACAATGGCCCTAATCTATATTTGGTAGATATTTACATTTATTACCAAATAATGTTATCATAATACAAGATGTATCTAAATCTCTATCTCTATACAATATCTCGCTAATAATAACTATTTACAAAACTTAATACCAGAACAAATTTGAAAACGAACCCGGGATGCTAAGAGGAAGGGATATCCATCAGAAAACATAACTCTGAATCCAGGTGCATAATTTGGGTCCACAGGTCTAGTCTCCGACTCTGTATCGACATACTCTAAATGTTACTAAAAAACATATAGGTAGCAAAATAGGCGGGTCAGACAGATTGGGTAAAGGTCAATACTCAATGCATATACTTTTTTGGTACGTGTTGGGTCGACCCAAAAGACTTTTTAAGCAAAAGTTAAAAATTACTATCGGGCTACTCAACATGTTAGACCCTTTTGAGTTTTGAACAATTTCCTTTTAAGTTCTTTTCCTTCTATTATATTTGTCAAAAATGTTAGAGATAAAACATAACCTGAATCAACCAATTTATACTATATAATAAATAAAGGTTTTTGTATGTCACATGTCGTCACCATATTCAATCTCATCATTATTTTCCTGCTTCTCTCTCTTATTAAATGCACCTATATCTTTTAATAATTTACTAATTATACTAATAAAACGCATTTATTTTAAATTATCCTTTATTATAAAAAAAACTTTGAAATCTAATTATATAAATTTTATTTTAAATCAAATAGTAATGAAAGTCAAATTACATTAAATATTAATTGACGTATTTCCGAAACCCAATTATATATTATTTTATACATATTTTGAATTTTGTTTTATATCCTTAGTATACATTAATACATTTTTACAACTTTAAAATACATAAATAAAATTTGAGAAATTTATGTATTGATATTTTTCACCCATGTGTATTACACGGGGTCTAAGCTAGTGGGTGAATATATAGGTCATTATTACCTTCATTAAAACGCACTAACCGACTAGGCTTGCCAAGATAATCAATGAACCATTTAGATGCTTCATCTCCCTCATCCAAAGCAGATCCTGACTATTCCCAAACCGAGACACCATCACATGTTTGAGAAGGTCTACACAATGAGACCTTCAGCTCATCCATCCCTGGTGCTATTATAACTAATTATCATATTAGAGATCAATGATTCAACATTACACTGAGATCAAATAAAAGGAAAGTAGAGAAATAATGACACAACCCTGAATTGGTTTAGGGTTCAGCTTCAAGTAGGTATGGTCTATTGAGTCTAGCTCAAAAGGCCAGACCTACCTAGGCTTTGACTCGGATGCCAAACCCAGTCCAGGGTTATGTCATCAAGAAACATGATTCAGCTTAAATTCGTCTTATGTAGGTCTAGCCCATTAAGCTTGTTAAGCTTAATCTAGCTCAATGGGCTAGACCTACCTATGCTTTATAACTCAAATATCAAGCCCAATCCAAGGTTATGTAATCAAGAAACATGATTAAGCTTGAATTTGTCTTAGGTAGGTTTGGCTCACTGAGCCTATTGAGCTTGATCTAGCTTAACAGGCTCAATGAACAAACCAGAATTCATAAAAAAAATTAATTATGACATCAGCAAACCAGAATTCATAAAAAAGGGGAGTGGGTGCATGAATGGATGACTAACCACTAGGCCAACCAGGTGACCACCACTATTTAATATACCTTAAAAAGCGTGGTTAACGACGCTTTGACGCATTAATAACGTCGTCGTTTGCAAACCAACCCCCCCCCAAACATTTGTCCCTCCATTAACACATTAATTCACCCACAATTCCTCGTCGAAATCACCACCGTCGGCCCAACCAACAAAAGCCACTTTTCTACTCTCTTTCTATCACCGGATCCTCGCCGTCGTTAGCAATTACGCCGCTTGCAGAACCAGCCCGATTATCGCGTCTTTCCGATGAAGCGACGCGTCGGTTCACAAGCATTATCCGACGTCTATAAATGTCGTCGGTTAATTGCAGATAGCAATCGAAAAGCAAAAATCAACAAAATCACCTTGCCCGTATTATCTCCGGGCGGTTAACCAGAAAAATACGGTTTCATTGTTACGGTCTGTAACACCCTGATTTTTAAACAACTTTTATTATTATTTTCTTCCAAGATTGGTCCTAGATTTCTTTCTTTATATATTTTTTAAATCAATAGGGGAAGCATTTTTAAATAATGTGATAATAAACAAACAACTTTTTAAAACTCACATTATATTATATTATATATATATATATATATATATATATATATACACATACATATATATATATATATGGGGGGAAGAATCATAAGAAAACTCAATGTTAATGAGAAAACCAAAAAACTACTTATTTAAGGTAAAAAAAATAATAAAAAAATCATAACTCAAAAAATAAATCAAAAATTAAAAAACTGCTTCGGAGCCCTTGTTTTCCACGTCGTCCTCGTTCAAAAAAAACTCAAAAAGTAGTGGATTCAGCTTTTGGACTTAGTTTTCTAGGTTTGGTTTAGCTTTTAGGTTAGGTTTTTTTGAGAGGTGGGGCGGGGTGAGGGGTTTAGGTTTTTGGGGGGTAGGTGAGGGGGTAGGTGGGGTTGGGTTAGGTTTTTGGGTGGGGTGGGGGGATTAGTGTGACACCCAGCATTTCAGGTCAATATCCACATTTCATAAACGCACGTTCATAATTATTATTTCCTGATATTTTATTTTGACTAAGTAAAGTCAAGAAGTCTAGCAAAGAAGTTTGTTCCAAGTCTAGTAAACCGTAAAGAGTTACTAGAAAAAGTAAGCAGGATAACCCGACTTAAAGCGAACGTAAATGGTTAAATAAAATAACCAGAAAAATATATATATATATATTACACAAAATTTACGTTGAGCCAAGATTCTAATATTTTCTTCAACGAGCCATAAAATGGTTAAAAATTATAATACCGCGAAGAATCGAAACTGAATTAAATTACCCCTTTAAAACTATAATTGATACTAATATCATTAATAAATTAATGATTAAAATTGTTATCATTAACCCCAAACCCACTTCTTGACTTTCTTGGCCGAGAGTCAGGTGAGCCATGCTCCCACTTGCCTGATTCACTTTGATTCAGATGAAAACCATACTCTTCAGTCGAAACTTCACCATTCCTTTCAAACCTTCTCTTTTCTTACGGCAAATTCCCAATTCTCTTTCAAATCGAAGTCCAGTTTTAAAGCGAAAATCACCACAATTCGGTGTCATAAGGAGAATTTCAAGTGTTCTTGAAGAAAGCTTAGCAAAAGATTCAAGACTACTTCTCTGTTTTTTTTCTCTAAAGATCGCCATTCTCGGTTTGAGGTAAAAACTCGATACCATCCATATTATTTGCTTTAAAACCATAACTAAACATACAAATCGTTCAAACGCAAGTAAGATAACAAGAAAACTGTGTCAAACTCAAGATTTGAACATAAAAATATACAGAGTGAATTCTGTAAATCAAAGTGCAGATATCGAAACTATAGTTTCGATACCTGTTAGTCAATCGAAACTTGGAGTTTCGATACCTATTGATCGAAACTGGGAGTTTCGATACCAGTTATTCAATCGAAACTAGGAGTTTCGATACTGGTTGTTCTATCGAAACTAGGAGTTTCGATATCTATTTACTCAATCGAAACTAGGAAGTTTCGATACCTGTGTACAATCGAAACTAGGTAGTTTCGATACTATTCTTGCCAATCGAAACTAGGAGTTTCGATAACCGTTTTGCCCTGTCGAAACTAGGAAGTTTCGACATCTGTTCTGTTCAATCGAAACTAAGAAAGTTTCGATACCTGTTTATTAGCCCCATAAGGCTGTAACTCAGAACTATTTTCATAACAAAACAAGGTTGGAAAAACTAAAAAGATAATTAAAACAAAAGTAATCAGATCGGCTAAGTCAAGTGAACAAATTGCGTTTAAGACGAGTAGTCTTAACGTGTATGTTATCCTTGTGTAAATAGGATACGGATAGGCGAATCTGCCGTCATTCAAATTTTTGCTAGCATTCATACTGTCGAGGTGAGTTTCACTAATCCCCTTTTTCTAAGTTTTTGAAATGATTTGGGGTGGAAACATACTTGTAAAAGACTTTTGTGTATAAATGAATGGAACTAATGATCTGACCGTATGTATGTATTGAGGGAACAATAAAGCGCTTAAAGTCCTCGTAATAAATTAGTAACCATTAGCTATGGATTTAGCCCGGGATTATATGAATAGTACTATTGGGGGTGACGCCTCCGGTCATGGTTAGTCGCGCTAACCAGGGGTCAAAATGGCCGAATGACCGCATATTGTCTTACTCGCAGAAAGGCGAGGGGAGGCACAGAAAGTTGGGGTTTGGTTACGGTCTCGTACATTACATACTATTTTGTATTCCTTGCAAGCTTACAAATGGGGTCAATAGATCGGATTAGTAATCATATTCATTGGTAATACATACAAAAGAGTTCTGATCAGGGTAAAATGATCAGGTTTATCAAAAGAGTTCTGATCAGGTTAAAATGATCAGGTTTTACACAAAAGGGTTCTGATCAGGTTAAAGTGATCAGGTTTTACACAAAAGGGTTCTGATCAGGTTAAAATGATCAGGTTTTACACAAAAGGGTTCTGATCAGGTTAAAATGATCAGGTTTTACACAAAAGGGTTCTGATCAGGTTAAAATGATCAGGTTTTACACAAAAGAGTTCTGATCAGGTTAAAATGATCAGGTTTTACACAAAAGAGTTCTGATCAGGGTAAAGTGATCAGGTTTATCCAAAAGAGTTCTGATCAGGTTAAAATGATCAGGTTTTACACAAAAGTGTTCTGATCAGGGTAAAGTGATCAGGTTTAAAGTAAAGAATTCTGATCAGGTTAAAGTGATCAGGTTTAAATGAAAGAGTACTGATCAGGTTAAAATGATCAGGTTTAACAAAGAGTTTTGATCGGCAAAAAGATCAGATTTAAACATTGGGTTTATGATAACTCTTTATAATAACTTGTGAACTCACCAACCTCGTGTTGACAGTTTTAAGTATGTTTTCAGGAAATTGAACGTGGTCATCAGGTTAGCAATGTAGGTTACATGCATGCACGTGGATACGGCTTTTGGGAGGATTTCTCTTGTATAACTCATGGTCTTGAGTCATATTTGCGAAATCTTAAACATTTGTAAACTCAAATTGATATTTTGTAATGTAAATATTTTAAATTCAGTTATGTATCCAATTACATGTATGTGTTTGCGGTAATCATATGCTTTGGAAACCAGTGAAAGTCGCGCCTCGCGTTTCCGCCCTGGCTGGGTGTGACAGAACTTGGTATCAGAGCCATTGATTATAGCGAACTAGGTGTCTAAAACGGAACCTAGTCTATAATTAGAATGACTCACTAAAATGTTTTCATTGCATAAGCATTGCATAACCAGTAATCATGTCATGTGGATATTGTAGTCACAAGTATGTCGTCACATTCACACTCTGACCCCGTCTCTGACTCTGAATCCAACGAGGAACTTTCCGCCTCACGCCCTAAAAATCGAGTACAAGTTCGCAGCTCGACACCACCCAATGTCGCTCTGGGAGAACCGCCCATCGTCTACCGAAAGAAAAGCGGAGGACCAGTTAAGGTGCAAAGTGCTAGGAAGAAGGTTCGACTTCCGCGCAAGAGAAACCTGGCAGCCCGTGACCCGAAAGACTTGGAGACCGATGAGGAACCACCGAGGCAACGACCCTGCTACCACCCTACCGTGGGAACCATCCGTTGGATGCCTCGTACCCTGGCACGTTGGAGGGAGATGGAGAGCATCCCATCTACCTTTGAGCTTGGAGAGTCTTCTAACTCCCCAACACCCCTACCCCACACTGGGGAAGCCATAGAGCTCACTGTGCCTACCTTGGTAGCTCGCGTTCGTACGCATGAGGAGCGTCTTGATGATCTCCTAGATGACATCCGGGCACAGGGGGATGCAGCCACGCGACTTCGTCAAGGGCTTGGATCTCGAGTTCAGACTCTGGAAGACCACACCCGAGACATACAAGGTGCCACAAACTATCTAGAGTTAAGAGCTGACATGGACTGGCAGTTCACTGTCACGGTCCGAGACATGGTGGAGGCGCTGGAGGAGAGGACTTTGGCTGCAGAATTTGTGGCAAGAGCTAGCTTTGTCATGGCAGGACTTGCCATGATGATTGGGTTGTACTCCCACTTCTTCTTTTAAACCTATTATGGGCGGGTTGTGCCCATAGTACATTATGTAGTTTAAAACGTTAGTACTGATGAGGTCATGTGAACCCATCTCTTTTGTATCCTCGTCTTTTGGGAACAATGTACTATGTATGTTTTGACTATGTATGTAATGGTTTATGTTGTAATGATAGTTGTTCATGTTTGATGTTGTGGTATCCTTATGTCATGATCTATCATTATTGATATATGATGTTGTTTCTTTTTAATTGACATGTTAGAAAGAACGTCATGGCACCTAAGCGTGGGACACCCCGTAACGCTACTGGTGACAACAACGAGACAATTTCCCCAAACATGGAACAACTAATAGCACAGCGAGTAGCTGCCGCTATAGAGCAGTATGAAGCAAACCGAAATAGCGGAGGAGGTGCAGGAGGTAGCGGTACCGCAGGGGGTAGCGGTACAGCAGGAGGTTCCGGAGGTTCCAGAGGTAATAAAAAAAAATAAATAAATAAATAAGCCATAACACATAGTCATGATCCGAATTAATGACGTTATGACTTATGATCCTGCAGATGCTCCAAATAGGAAGTGTACCTACAAGGCCTTCCTATCCTGCAAACCCCGCAGTTTTAATGGCACCGAGGGTGCAGTAGGACTAATGAGATGGATAGAACATATGGAGTCGGTGATTGATATAAGTGAATGCACCGCTGATTGCGTAGTGAAGTATTCTACCTGCACGCTCACTGATAAAGCTTTAACTTGGTGGAATACTCAAATGAAGACTTTGGGGAGAGAGACAGCGTACCAATTGTCTTGGGAAGATTTGAAAAACATGATGATTGAGGAATACTGTCCTCGGAACGAATTGCAAAAGATTGAAACTGAGATGTGGAACCTACAGATGATAGGAGATGATGTAGCGGGATACACCGACCGCTTCAATGAATTGGCACTTCTGGTACCGCATATGGTCACACCAGAACATAAGCGTGTTGAAAGGTATCTGTGGGGCCTTGCGCCTCAAATTCGTAGCATGGTAACATCATATAATCCAATAGATGCCAAGAGTGCTATAACTTTAGCATTCAAACTAAAGGATGATGCAGTACGTAATGAATTGTTTGTGAGGAAGGAGAATGAGGAAGGTAGATCTGGGGAGAAAAGGAAATGGATGGGAAATTCAAGTAACAAATCTGGAAAACAAGAGTTTAAGAAACAAGGAACTGTGAAGGCTTTTGCAGCCAACACAGTGGAAAGAAAGGAGTATGATAGGGGCCTACCGAGATGTAAGAGGTGTGGAAATCATCATGCCGGTGTTTGCATCAAGTGTGGAAAATGCGACAAATTTGGTCACACCACTCAAGCTTGTCGAACTAACAACCGATTGGGGAAAATCAAACCGGGATGTTTTGTATGTGGTGATCTAAAACACTTCAAGAAGGATTGTCCCAAGTGGAAGAATCAGAACAACGCTCATGCACCAGGGAGGGCATTTATGATGGGTGCAAGGGACGCACGCCAGGACCCGAACATCGTCACTGGTACGTTCCCGATAAATAATCACTATGCCTCTGTACTTTTTGATTCGGGTGCGGATATGAGCTTTGTGTCGAATGATTTTAAATCCTTACTCGGTATTAAGGCCAGCAAACTAGATCAACGTTATACAATTGAATTAGCAAATGGGAAATTAATAGAAACCGGAGAGGTCTTTAGGGGTTGTACTTTATGTTTAGAAAACCGTACATTCAGTATAGACCTTCTACCCGTCGAGTTAGGGAGTTTTGATATTGTTATTGGTATGGATTGGTTAACCAAGAATCGTGCCGAGATAGTATGCTTCGAGAAGATTGTACGTATTCCTCTACCAAGCGGAGAAATTCTTTCAATTCAAGGCGAAAGGTGTATAACGATGTTAAAAACGATAAACTGCATGAAAACTTATAAGTATCTACGCAAGGGTTATTGTGCATTCCTGGCTCACATCGTCGAGAAGAAACCCGAAGAACGTCGACTTGAGGACATACCAATCGTCAGAGATTATTCGGAAGTATTTCCCGAAGACTTACCAGGAATACCACCATCAAGACAAGTCGAGTTTCGGATCGACCTAGTACCAGGAGCCGCACCAGTTGCACGATCTCCGTATCGTCTAGCCCCTTCCGAGATGCAGGAACTGTCGAGCCAACTACAAGAGTTACTTGACAAAGGTTTCATAAGACCGAGTTTCTCACCATGGGGAGCTCCGGTCCTATTTGTAAAGAAAAAGGATGGAACCTTTAGAATGTGCATTGATTATCGAGAGTTGAACAAGCTAACAATCAAAAACCGGTATCCTCTTCCTCGAATAGACGATTTGTTTGATCAACTTCAAGGTTCCAGTTTCTATTCTAAAATTGATCTACGATCAGGGTATCATCAACTGAAAATTCAGGAAGAAGACATACCAAAAACGGCTTTTAGGACTCGTTACGGTCACTACGAATTCCTAGTTATGCCATTTGGCTTGACTAATGCACCAGCTGTTTTCATGGATCTCATGAACCGCGTGTGCAAGCCGTACTTGGATAAATTCGTGATTGTGTTTATCGATGACATATTGATATATTCACGAACCAAGGAGGAACATGAATATCATTTGAAATTAATCTTGGAACTACTCAGGAACGAGAAGCTTTATGCTAAATTCTCTAAGTGTGAGTTTTGGATCCAAGAGGTTCACTTTCTCGGACATGTCATTAATAAGAAGGGTATCCATGTGGATCCATCTAAGATTGAAGCTATCAAAAACTGGGAAGCACCAAGAACTCCGACTGAGGTGCGTCAATTTCTGGGTTTGGCAGGATATTACAGGCGATTCATCGAGAATTTTTCAAAGATAGCCTTGCCTTTGACCACGTTAACCCAGAAGGACAAAAAGTTTGATTGGACTGTTAAACAAGAATCATCTTTTCAATTGCTGAAGCAAAAACTTTGCAGTGCACCAATCCTATCCCTTCCCGAAGGGACTGACAATTTCATTGTGTACTGTGACGCATCACACCAAGGTCTGGGATGTGTGTTGATGCAGAAAGAAAAAGTCATAGCATATGCATCCAGACAACTAAAAGTGCACGAAAAGAATTATACGACCCACAACTTGGAATTGGGTGCAGTTGTGTTTGCACTCAAGATTTGGAGACATTACTTATACGGTACAAAATGTACTATCTTTACAGACCATAAGAGTCTCCAGCACATCTTTAATCAAAAAGAACTTAACATGAGGCAACGTCGTTGGGTAGAACTACTGAATGATTACGACTGTGATATCAAGTATCACCCTGGCAAAGCAAACGTCGTAGCAGATGCCTTAAGTCGTAAAGAACGAGTTAAAACACTACGTGTTCGTGCCCTAGAATTGACAATTCATACGAGTCTCACGACACAAATTCGGATGGCACAACAAGAAGCAATCAAAGAAGAAAACAGTCAGAACGAAGCTTTACGAGGAATGATAAAGCAGTTGGAACCAAAGTCAGATGACACTATATGGGTAATCGTCGATCGTTTGACAAAATCAGCTCATTTTCTACCCATCAAAGAAACGGATAAAACCGAGAAACTTGCAAAGCTTTATATCAAGGAAATTGTGGCTAGGCATGGAGTACCAATTTCTATTATCTCTGATAGAGACAGCAGATTCGTGTCTAGAATCTGGAAATCGTTACAAGAAGCCATGGGCACACGTCTTGACATGAGCACGGCATATCACCCACAAACAGATGGTCAAAGTGAAAGAACCATTCAAACCTTAGAGGATATGCTCTGTGCGTGTGCAATTGACTTCGGTGGAAATTGGGATACTCATTTGCCACTAGCTGAGTTTTCATACAATAACAGTTACCACACCAGCATCAAAGCCGCTCCGTTTGAGGCTTTGTATGGTCGAAAATGTCGTTCACCGCTATGTTGGGCAGAGGTTGGCGACAAACATTTAACCGGTCCTGAAGTTATTCAAGAGACCACAGATAAGATTTTCAAAATCAAGGATCGTCTGAAGGCCGCCCGTGACAGACAAAAGAGTTACGCGGATAACAGACGAAGACCTTTAGAATTTAAAGTAGGAGACAAAGTCATGTTAAAGGTCTCACCTTGGAAAGGAGTTGCAAGATTTGGCAACCGTGGCAAGCTTAACCCTAGGTACGTTGGACCATTTGAAATATTGGCTAGGGTTGGCCCTGTAGCTTACAAGCTCAAGTTGCCACAAGAACTAAGCAATGTACATGATACGTTCCATGTATCAAATCTCAAGAAGTGTTTATCAGACGAGACATTAATAATACCGCCTGATGAGATTCACATAGACGACAAGTTGCACTTCATTGAGGAACCTATGGAAGTCACAGATTGGAAGGTTCAGAGAACAAGGCGCAGCCGTGTTAAGCTGGTCAAGGTACGTTGGAATTCAAAGCGCGGCCCCGAGTATACGTGGGAGCGGGAAGATAAAATGAAATCCAAGTACCCGTCATTGTTTACAAAAACACCAAGTCAGAGTGACAAGAACTGAATTTCGGGACGAAATTCTCTGTAACATGGGGAGAATGTGACACCCAGCATTTCAGGTCAATATCCACATTTCATAAACGCACGTTCATAATTATTATTTCCTGATATTTTATTTTGACTAAGTAAAGTCAAGAAGTCTAGCAAAGAAGTTTGTTCCAAGTCTAGTAAACCGTAAAGAGTTACTAGAAAAAGTAAGCAGGATAACCCGACTTAAAGCGAACGTAAATGGTTAAATAAAATAACCAGAAAAATATATATATATATATTACACAAAATTTACGTTGAGCCAAGATTCTAATATTTTCTTCAACGAGCCATAAAATGGTTAAAAATTATAATACCGCGAAGAATCGAAACTGAATTAAATTACCCCTTTAAAACTATAATTGATACTAATATCATTAATAAATTAATGATTAAAATTGTTATCATTAACCCCAAACCCACTTCTTGACTTTCTTGGCCGAGAGTCAGGGGAGCCATGCTCCCACTTGCCTGATTCACTTTGATTCAGATGAAAACCATACTCTTCAGTCGAAACTTCACCATTCCTTTCAAACCTTCTCTTTTCTTACGGCAAATTCCCAATTCTCTTTCAAATCGAAGTCCAGTTTTAAAGCGAAAATCACCACAATTCGGTGTCATAAGGAGAATTTCAAGTGTTCTTGAAGAAAGCTTAGCAAAAGATTCAAGACTACTTCTCTGTTTTTTTTCTCTAAAGATCGCCATTCTCGGTTTGAGGTAAAAACTCGATACCATCCATATTATTTGCTTTAAAACCGTAACTAAACATACAAATCGTTCAAACGCAAGTAAGATAACAAGAAAACTGTGTCAAACTCAAGATTTGAACATAAAAATATACAGAGTGAATTCTGTAAATCAAAGTGCAGATATCGAAACTATAGTTTCGATACCTGTTAGTCAATCGAAACTAGGAGTTTCGATACCTATTGATCGAAACTGGGAGTTTCGATACCAGTTATTCAATCGAAACTAGGAGTTTCGATACTGGTTGTTCTATCGAAACTAGGAGTTTCGATATCTATTTACTCAATCGAAACTAGGAAGTTTCGATACCTGTGTACAATCGAAACTAGGTAGTTTCGATACTATTCTTGCCAATCGAAACTAGGAGTTTCGATAACCGTTTTGCCCTGTCGAAACTAGGAAGTTTCGACATCTGTTCTGTTCAATCGAAACTAAGAAAGTTTCGATACCTGTTTATTAGCCCCATAAGGCTGTAACTCAGAACTATTTTCATAACAAAACAAGGTTGGAAAAACTAAAAAGATAATTAAAACAAAAGTAATCAGATCGGCTAAGTCAAGTGAACAAATTGCGTTTAAGACGAGTAGTCTTAACGTGTATGTTATCCTTGTGTAAATAGGATACGGATAGGCGAATCTGCCGTCATTCAAATTTTTGCTAGCATTCATACTGTCGAGGTGAGTTTCACTAATCCCCTTTTTCTAAGTTTTTGAAATGATTTGGGGTGGAAACATACTTGTAAAAGACTTTTGTGTATAAATGAATGGAACTAATGATCTGACCGTATGTATGTATTGAGGGAACAATAAAGCGCTTAAAGTCCTCGTAATAAATTAGTAACCATTAGCTATGGATTTAGCCCGGGATTATATGAATAGTACTATTGGGGGTGACGCCTCCGGTCATGGTTAGTCGCGCTAACCAGGGGTCAAAATGGCCGAATGACCGCATATTGTCTTACTCGCAGAAAGGCGAGGGGAGGCACAGAAAGTTGGGGTTTGGTTACGGTCTCGTACATTACATACTATTTTGTATTCCTTGCAAGCTTACAAATGGGGTCAATAGATCGGATTAGTAATCATATTCATTGGTAATACATACAAAAGAGTTCTGATCAGGGTAAAATGATCAGGTTTATCAAAAGAGTTCTGATCAGGTTAAAATGATCAGGTTTTACACAAAAGGGTTCTGATCAGGTTAAAGTGATCAGGTTTTACACAAAAGGGTTCTGATCAGGTTAAAATGATCAGGTTTTACACAAAAGGGTTCTGATCAGGTTAAAATGATCAGGTTTTACACAAAAGGGTTCTGATCAGGTTAAAATGATCAGGTTTTACACAAAAGAGTTCTGATCAGGTTAAAATGATCAGGTTTTACACAAAAGAGTTCTGATCAGGGTAAAGTGATCAGGTTTATCCAAAAGAGTTCTGATCAGGTTAAAATGATCAGGTTTTACACAAAAGTGTTCTGATCAGGGTAAAGTGATCAGGTTTAAAGTAAAGAATTCTGATCAGGTTAAAGTGATCAGGTTTAAATGAAAGAGTACTGATCAGGTTAAAATGATCAGGTTTAACAAAGAGTTTTGATCGGCAAAAAGATCAGATTTAAACATTGGGTTTATGATAACTCTTTATAATAACTTGTGAACTCACCAACCTCGTGTTGACAGTTTTAAGTATGTTTTCAGGAAATTGAACGTGGTCATCAGGTTAGCAATGTAGGTTACATGCATGCACGTGGATACGGCTTTTGGGAGGATTTCTCTTGTATAACTCATGGTCTTGAGTCATATTTGCGAAATCTTAAACATTTGTAAACTCAAATTGATATTTTGTAATGTAAATATTTTAAATTCAGTTATGTATCCAATTACATGTATGTGTTTGCGGTAATCATATGCTTTGGAAACCAGTGAAAGTCGCGCCTCGCGTTTCCGCCCTGGCGGGGTGTGACAATTAGGTTTTTGGGTGGGGTGGGTTAGGCTTTTTGGTTTAGTTTTTGGGTTTAGTTTAGGTTTTTGGAGGGGTGGGGTGGGAGGGTTTAGGTTTTGGGGGGTGGGTTTCATACCCCGACCGACGACGGATTATACGTCGGGACGGACGCGGTTGTTCAAAAGCACAAGGTTGACTAATAAAGTTTCAATATTTCATTAATGGGATTTTAAAGGTTCAAACATAACAAGGAAAAACATATTGTTCAACAATAATAATGAAACGTAAGATTAAATTTATAGTCTTTCTAGGTCCAAGCATTCTACGTGTTCACAAGATAAGCATCAAACTTGAGCACTTGAAACATGTTAAGTAAATTGTCAACTAAAAATAGTTTGTGAGATACAAAGGTTTTGACACCGTTTAACAAAGTCTTTAAAAGTTTTACAATTCACTATGTTATTGCATCTAAGTATAAATGTGAGAGCAAGCAAGTTAAACATTGTGTACTTCAAACCTCCAACCAAGTTTAGGCATAACCCGAGGGTTACCCTTAAAAGTTTAAAGTTTAAATTCCAGTAACAATCACCATGGGCTCACCCCGAAGGGTCAATCAATCTAGGTGGATTGGTCAAATGCAATAGATCTATTATTGTCACTGTAGGCTCGGCCAAAGTTAATGAACATGCTAGTCTTAAGTTTAATTTAAGCATACAAGTCTCAAAGCATACAACACATAGAAAGCATATAAGCATAGTTACGTTTGAATTGTATAAGTCTAAAAAGTTTGAACATGTTCCACCCCAAAGTTTATAAATCAAAACAAAACAAAAGGTGGCTAAATATACTCACCTTGAGAAGGATGTAAGAGTGATCGACGAAGAAAGAGTGTAGTAAAGCTTCGAGGAAATATATCCTCACAGCAAGCCTAAATAATAAGTCTAAGGTTTAAGGATTTGATCATAAAAGTCTATGACAAAGATCTAGGATCTTAAGACTTTCTAAGGTTTCATATGAGAAGGCGGCAGTGATTGTGTTGCATTAAGTATTTATAAAATAATTGTTTAGTAAAGGATAACTAAATAATTATTTAAAGGGTTAATTAATTATTTAGAATGTCTAATAGTTATCTAAAGGATAAATAAATAATTATTAAGAATACAAAAAAATTTCCAAATAATTAATAAATAAGTGTTAAGTATAAGTAATAAATAATTATTAAGAATAAATAATAATTATTTAAAGAGAAGTGAATACTATTAAATATAAATAGTAATTACTTATTAAGAGTATAATAATTGTCTAAAAAAGATACTTAATAATTATTAAAAAGAGTTTGAAAATAACTACTTTATCTAATTTAAAGTGATTTATATAAATCACTCAAAATTATTTAAGTGTTAATTAAGAATTCATTAAAAATAACTCTAAATAATATTTAGAGAGTTGTTTAGAAGTTTAAATAAATGGGTTACTAATATAAGTTTATAAAATGGTTTTCTTGTAAATTATAAGTGTACAAGTATAAGTTTATGTTTTATAAATGTTTTTATAAAGTTTTTAAGTTTATAAGTATTCTAGAATTTTTTTTTAAATAGATAGATAAAAGTGTATTTATTTTCTTATTTTAATCAAATAAATACTTAAGCTTTAAGTGTTAAATAAATTTGAGTTTTATAAATTTTATAAGTTTGAAAGTTCTTGATTTTCAACGTATAAATATAAATTTTATAAATTTTCTGATTTTACAAAATTTATATATGTTTTCTGTTTAATTAATGTTTATAAAATAAATTCAAGTTTAAAATAAATTATTTATTATAGGGTCTAAATAGCAAATAAGGTTTTCTGATTTTATAAAATAATTCTAGATTATTTTATAAGTTTTATAAAAGTTTGAGGTGTTTAAGTATTTAGTATTAAAGATTTAAATAAGTTTTAACTAGGTTTTTAATTAATTAAAATGTTTTTCTGGAAATAAAGTATAAATTTATTCCAGTTTCAAGTTTTTAAAATCATAACAGATTTTATAAAATTAAAAAAAATTAAACTTATTAAAAATGCTTTAAAAAAATAAAAACCAAAACTCAGGTCGGCCGGATTCGAACCCGGGCCGCCTGAGCCAACACACGCACGCACAAACCACCCGGCTACGGGCCTCGCTGGTAGATTATCTAGAAAAGAAAGCTTTTAAACGCAATCCCAACCCAGCCCCAATTCCCGTATGAACCCTAGACCTTTCAATCTCAAATACGCATTGATTTGCCCTCTGTTAATGAAATTAAATAGAGGGTTTTTGATCTATAGAATAAAACGAGGCCTTTGGCCATTGAAATTACCTGAAATCGTTACGAATCGAGGGAGAACGGATTTCAACTTTGGATTCGGCCTTCCAAGATTCAATCGAAAAATACAGGTAACAAGTGAGGGAATTGAACGTATATCGAGTTAAGGTGTGATGTCGTTGAGGTGTCTAGTCCGGTATTTATAACCAATTTCATCAATTAATGCGAAAATCGTTGAGGGGTTTATGGTTGAGCTGACGGATTCAAATTCGAATCCATGCGTGATTACAGTTGGAATTGAGCGTTAATGCACCTTGGGTTCGGGTCGCATGCGCGAAGGGACGATCGAGGTTCAGTAAATCTGGCCGGGAATCGCGATTTCAAATAATGAGGGTGGAAACCGGTTGTAGCGGGACTCGAACACGTGACTGAGTTTGGGTTCCGGGTGTTTGTGTTATTTACACAACAGGTCCCTAATGTTTATAGGTTTTGTTACTTTATGCTAAAACTTAAGATTTAGTTTAAAAACAAGTCTCTAGAATTGACAGGTTAGCCCCTGGACTTTTATAAAATAAATAAAATGTCTTATTTTATAAAGTTATGTAAGTTTCATACCTTTTTAAGTTTGTAAAAACTTATGGGTTTATAAATTTACAAGTTTAGGTATTTAAATAAGTTTATATTATCTATATTATATAATAAATAAAGGTTTTGAGGTATCACGTGTCATCATTCAAAGAGCCTTTAAATTTTTGTTTTCCCGCCTAAAAATTTTCCAATTATTTATTTTAATTTGTTTAAACTCTTAAATTGATTAAATACCATTTAAACATTTTCATATTTCTTATGATTTTAAATTTTAAATTTTAAATATTAAATGTAGGACAAATTTTGGTTAACTAATAACTTCCTTTTTTAAATACAATATTTATGATTAAATTTAACTAATTCATCATAATTCATAAGATTTAGAGGTGATAATTTTTAATTTTTTAGAATATTATGAATTGTTATTATGTAATTGTTTTATAAGTTATCTGCTAACCGCGACACTATAAAATCTAATAATAATCTATCAACATATAAAATAGTTATTTATTAATCTATCATGATTCAGTCTGTGTAACACACGGGAAACTAACCTAGTTTTCATAATATAACTTATTATTTTTAAGGGTTTAAATTTATTTATTTTTTTAAAATACACATATATATATATATATATATATATATATATATCTTTATAAATGTATGTATTAAATATAAATTTATTTATCTATTCTTATGTAAGAATGAGACTTAATAAAATGATACGTTCATTAGGACTTGAAATAGATTGGTTACAATGGATTGAAACGGATAACAGAAGTTTGGTACATCGGAAAACCTGGATATTACAGTGGGTGGGGGGTTTAGGTTTTTGGGGGGTCGGTGAGGGGGTGGGTGGGTGGGGTGGGTTTAGGTTTTTGGGTGGGGGTGGGGTGGGGGGTTAGGTTTTTTAGGGTGGGTTAGGGTTTTGAGTGTACTACACATATACATTAAGAGTTTTTTGGTTTTCTCATGAAAATGAGTTTTTTAGTGAACTCACCCCTATATATATATATATACATATATATATATATATATATATAGAAAATGTATAGAATGAAAACTCCTCTAAATTGTGAAAAATAGAAAACTCTCCAACAAATGGATTTTTACAAGATTTTTTTTTTGAAAAGCTTTATTATGTAATTTCAAAACTTTTTATAAAAAGAAATCAAAAATGCACTGACCAGATATTTTTATAAAAAAAATAAAAACTATTAAGCCCTAGTTGTTTTACATATGTAACATGTTGTGTTACTTAAGTAACACGATTTTTTTACACAAAAAACGAGGATTTTTGTCCATTTTTTTTAAAAAAACTGCTCGCCGTTTTTCTATTTTTTGACGAAAATCTTATAAAAGTTTCTTAGAATAATTTTCAATTTTTTTTTAAACATGTAAAAACACGTTTTTTGGGAAGTTTTCAAAGTTTTTACAACTCAAGTATGTTTTCAAAATATCTCTTCCCTATATATATATATATATATATATACATATATGATAAGTTGAGTAAGTTTACAATACAAACTTATTTTTAACGACCGGTCACCCGACGATGATTTAACAACTAGTCACCCAATGGTGATTTAACAAGTGGACACTCAAATTGATTTCACAACTAGTATATCAATGGTATATTAACGACTGACACCTAAAAGTGATTTCAACAACTTACCACGTCAATTCCGTGATAACAACTTTCTTCCCATTATAACAACTTTAAATCATTTATTATTACCCATGCAAATTTAGCATCATTTCATATAGGTTACTAGGGATGAGATCGGTACCGAAAATACCGGTCCCGATTTTTGTTGAAAAACAGGTACCGGTACCGAAAACATAGAATCGGTACTTGTACCTATACCGGTACGGTACCTATATTTTGGTACCCGAATACAGATTACATCAACTTGCTAGTAAAAAAAAACCATAAAAAAATTAAAAATTATCAAATATCAATTACATCAGTTGTTATGGTGATAGTTTTTAATTTTTTTATGAGTCTTTGTAATACCCGTTCAATTGACATAGACCCACGTTCTCTAGTAAAATGAAAATAAGGATGAGACATAAGGAATAGTCGGGATAGCTCAGTTGGTAGAGCAGAGGACTGAAAATCCTCGTGTCATCGGTTCAAATCTGGTTCCTGACACATGATTCATTTGTATGAGTCTCGTAACATCCCGAAAATCCTAAAGACAATAACTCGGGCCAGTAGATGACCCGGATCTTACGAAAGCTACTATGGAGCCAAGACTTCACGAAAGACGCGTTATAACTACAATAAAAGAACCAGCGGCCAGTTAAGTACGATTAATAACCGGAGGGGCCCTAGTGTAACTAGCAAAGGTTTAAAACCCTTGCCAAGGGAAACCCTAGCCATCTGTTTTGGCCTAAGGAACACTCGACGGCAGAAGGGAATGGTGGAGCGAGACGCCGGGGTTCGGGGAAGGCCGACGACGAACATCCGTCGAGGACGAGAGGGTGTTGAGTAGGTACTCCACATCTACCAAAGGTAACTCTCGTTTACTCCTTTTTCGCATCCATGATTGTGTTTTTGTGTTCAAACCCAATTAGGGTTTTTGGTTTGGGTTACGGTGATTGGGGAAGAGAAGCGCGACGTGGCCGGGGGTGTCGAAGATGATGATAATTCAAGTGGCAGTAGCAAGCGTCGGGTAGAGGTGGTGTTCGGGTTTTGGAGTGCAGCTGGGCGGCGGCAAGGCTCGGCGGAGAGGGGATGGAGTTTGTGGCAACGATGAACAATGGTGAGGGCGACAGTGGCTGTGATGGGGTGTGCCAGCAGCCATGATGATGGCTGATTCGGCGACGCTCAAGGGTTCGACGATGGGATCACGACGTAGCAATGGTCGATGAGGAGAGGACGGATTGCCTTGGCAGCGGTTGTGGTGGTGCAGCGAGGGCCGGCAGCGGCTGTGGTGGCCGCAGCGGTAGGTGCGGGTTGCAGCGGGTCACGGAGGTGGTTCGCGGTGGTTTGAAGCTTAAGGTTGTTGCGGGATTCGTGCGAAGTTTGATCCGGTTGTGAGGCTGCCAATTCTCACGAAATTCAAGTATATCTTGTTACATCTTCGAATGTGTGCTGCTTGATCGTGAAAGTCGAAGAATGACATAGCCATGTGTGTGTAGTGTGTGTACAGGTTGTTTAGCTCACGTATTCAAGGCCTGATCAACGAATTGCTTTAAGGGGAGGCCATTAATGTTGGAATCTGTTAACAAGAGCTTGAGGGGGGTGTTTTCATTTTAGCATCAGGGGTTCTACACATATTATAGCACCGGTAGGATGGGGAAGGTAGAGCGAAGCAGAGAAGCAAGGAGGGAGAGGACTGAACTCGGAGCCAGTGATGGTGGAGTTAGCCGAGTAAAGCTCGGTTAGAATTCGTGCATGGAGTAGAAGACAAGCATGCGTGGAAGACTAGTTCATATGCGCACGTTACGCGGAATTAAAGTCGAAGTGATGAGACTAGAGTTGCATGGCACTATGTAAGCATGCACGAGTGTACCGTTTGGGTATATAGGTTCCGAGCGAGTCAAGGACGATCCGACATATGTGATGTGGAGATAAAGAGTTTGGTAAATCAGAAAGCAAACGGTTTGGGATCTTGTCACACCCGTAACACAGGACAGTCATCTACCAGAGTATTACCTCCAACAGATATATCCCTAGGTAAGAGCGACGGGTCTAGGAGAGATTTATACACCGCTCTTTTCTAGACAGAACATTCCATTCGTCAGATAACTACATACTTGTTGAAGGTCGCCTTCTAGTTACAGTGACGTTGATAATCAAAACACACAGCGGAAGACTTAATAACATAACTTATTTTATTTCATAACATAAAGAGTGTACAATAGAGACTGACTGGCAAAACACAATACAATCAAACTCTGGACTTATAGCTCACGAAGAATCATGCCAATCACTTAGGCCTTATGGTCACCCAGGGACCTACCCTCAGTCATCCCTAAGTCCAACCTTTATACACCTCCTACAATGTCATCTACTGGCTAGGGTTCACCTGTGCTCAAAAACATTTGAAAATGTTTTGGATCAGCTTACGCTGGTGAGTTCATAAACAAAATCATATTTTCGTGTATCCCTGATCAAGGATGAATACCCCACATAGGAATTACAACCATCCTTTCCAATCCATCACCCAGAATCGCCCTTAGATTCCGAGTCTACAACATTCATATATACAGGAACCATCCAGGATTGTTGGTCACCCTTAGACCAGAACTGTCCAAGATGATCAATCTTGGCCCTAGGTCCCACCCTAATCTTGGTCATAATAAGTACTTATTATAGGATATATGCACGGATAGTATTGGGATCTCAGATACAAAATCATTTACAAAACATTTCAGAAAGCACAGTTCAGAGGAACTCACCTCAAACAGAACCTCCTCCTATATCGAATATCACAATCAATACTTCAACAGAACCCTAGATCATATTCAACATTATCATAATCAATATTTCTACCTTAGGTTTACACAAGTAAATCTCAAGGTGCTCAGAAACCTTACCTCAGCGCTATCTATGGCAATTTGCGGACGAATTGCGAGAAACCGGACTCTCGGGAGCGGATCGGAACCTCGGGAATCGAGCTGTCAGAACTCTAGTGTGTGTGAAGGTGAGCTGAGATCGATCGACTATTTATAGGGTGAATATCGGACCCGTAGCGGACCGTTATGTTGGGGATGTCGGTCCGCTACCGTCCCCAGCCGGAATTCTGCCTTCGTACTTACGTGTCAGACCGCTATGACTTAGATGTTAGTTCGCTATCAGACCATGAGTCCGGATGAGTCACCGGACACGTGTCACCTCCTGGTTCATTACTTCTTCAACACATAGCGGACCGTTATTACTTGGATGGCGGTCCGCTATCCCTTTGATTTCCAAAATTTTTCATTTAAGTCCTTTGACTTTGGGGAATGTAAAGATCAACCCCTGGACTTTCTATTTTGACACTTTTAGCCCTTGGGATTTATCCGGGTGTTACAGACCGAGCGTGGACGGACGAGTTGCGGAGCAAGGGTTGAGGCTCAGCGTAACCGGTGAGTTTCTAATCCCCCTCTTTTAAACGTTTTACTGTTTTAGTGCTATTCTACACACATTCACGTGGTATTAATGTAATTAATCATGTTAAGGGTCACGGGTTCTAAACCAATGTGCTTTGAGCATAAAATGCTTAATTGAAAGTCGTAGAGTTTATGGCGTGTTCCTAGAAATGTGTGAGTCATAGAGACAAGATATTAATGTGCGACATGTTAAGGGTTGGATCTGGAGAGTCAGGCTTAAAGTTAAATGGTCATGATTGTATGTGGTATATGTTGTGTTAGGTTCGTGTGTAAGGTGCAGGTATAGTTAATGAGTCCTGTACATGATGTGTGTTATGATATGGTTATATTTGTGTTGTATGTTTGGTGTCATTGTCCTTGTGGCATGGCGGGTATTGTGTTTGTATCCTTGTCATCATGACACGACAAACGGGATCGTGGAGGACGAGGTCCTTCGGGAATTCATCAATGGTGACATTTATCTAACAGGATAATAGTGTTAATGCCCTGACGAGGGTAACCCTGACGAGGGTAACCCTGATAAGGTATGTGTTTGCATGCGTATATAAATATGTGTTAATCTGCATGCTAGGAATGAGTTGTATTTATTGTGTATGAGATAGTGTTAATGTGACGTGTAGAGTTAGACTGACCGTTGAGTCAGGACTTGTGATGTGACGTGTATAAAGGGTTATGTCTGTTAATTGTGAGAGCCTTGGTTAAGGCCTGATGTGCTAATGTCTAGGGTAAGTTGTGTTAACCTAGAGTCGAGTTAATGTGTATTCTTGGATATGAGTTGCTAGCATAGTATGCTGAGTCTATGATGTTGTGATTGTAAGGTAATTACTATCTATATTGGTAGTACGGGTTGAGTCTCAGTGGTAAACGGTTATGGGATGTCGTGAGATGACAAGGGATTGGTTATTAGTTAATAAAGTGTAACAATATTTTATAAGGATCGGAGGGTCCTTAGTGAATTAAACTAATAATCATGACGTGATTGTTTTGATTTAAATTAAACTATTAGAACTCACTCAGTGTAGCTGACTTTGTGTGTACGTTAGATTATCGTGCAGGTGAGCTAGGGTTGACGTATCTTGGCTTGGTAATGGTGTTACTCGGATCGGTGTGCAAGCATTCGTAAGGTAAACCTAATAACATTAATTGGTTATAAATGATTTTAGAAAGACTTCGGCTATATTTTGACTTACAATAAATGTGTTTTAAATGCGAATGACCCGTTATGAGGACCAACTGTAAGATGCCCAGGTTGGGGTCTTACAAGATGGTATCAGAGTTGTGGTTTAAGAGAAAACTGGTATTTTTAAACAAATAAAATACTTTAACTTAAACCGAAAATGGGACGAGGTTGAAACGAATGCCACCATGGGTAACCGTGAGACAAGAGGTAGTACGTCTTTCAAATTGAGTAGTAATTATCATTTACCTTTTGTGTAGTATTACGATAGGTAAAGCGAGTGATGTGAGTGAATGATTTATGGTTCTGTGTGGGGACATGATGTGTGTTATGTGTAGTAGTATGTAGAACTAAGTGAAATGTGTGGTGTGAATTTGTGAAATAATGTTTTGTGAGTTAAGTAATGTGAAGTAGAAATAAATTGCATTATGTGAGATAGTTTGGTGTGCTAGCATGATTGAATGAATTTGTGTGTAACCTTGTGTGTGGTGCATGGTGATTATTGTGATAACTTGATATATTATTTTGTGGTTGTGTGTGATTTGCGTGGGATGCATATGCATCCGGTGAGCGTGAAGGTAGAAAGTTAGTGTGAGTATGATGGGAAAGGTTTAGAATCCTAGTAGTGATGTGGACCACCAAATTGCATTTGATCACCGTGATTTGACAGTATATGATTACTCTCATATTCTGAATTTGTGCCCATAGTAATCACTCTAGCGTTCTATCTTGAGTAAGATTAGGTGGTTAAGACGAAGCATACGAGATCGGTCAGACGTGATGCTCTGTTTAACCATTTTATAACACGTGTGGTCTACGGTACCAAAGTATTGATTCACGAGTAAGATTAGAAAGGGTGTGTGACGGTGTGACTTGGTTACTGTAGAAAAAGAAAAAAAAAGTGCTTAACCACAAAGATATTTTAGTTAATAAAGTGTAACAATATTTTATAAGGGCCGGAGCGTCCTCAGTGAATTAAACTAATAATCATGACGTGATGTTTTGATTTAAATTAAACTATTAGAGCTCACCCAGCGTAGCAGACTTTGTGTGTACGTTAGATTATCGTGCAGGTGAGCTAGGGTTGACGTATCTTGTCTTGGTAGCGATGTTACTCGGATCGGTGTGCAGGCATTCGTAAGGTAAACCTAATAACATTATATGGTTATAAATGATTTTAGAAAGACTTACGTTGTATTTTGACTTACAATAAATGTGTTTTAAATGCGAATGACCCGTTATGAGGACCAACTGTAGGATGTCCGGGTTAGGGTCTTACAGACAAACCCTTGGGCTAGCCCCCGCGGCTTTCCCGGTGGCTGTAGCATAGGAATCGGCTAGCCGGTGACTTTTCTTCTTAGGGAGACAATACACCCCCACCCCCACCCAAATCATCTTGGCCTTTTGGGTCCCGACGGGACCAAACTTCTCCAAAGTTGATTCAGACGCGACCCCTTGGGACTGACCTCGGAGCCTCTTCTTGGGAGGCGGACCCCGATCCCCCTAAAGAATACACATAGAGAAGGACAAAGTAAGCAACTTGGCAGAAAGAAAATAAACAAAGAAATAAAGTACTTATCAACTTCGAAGTCAACCCCCTCCTAAAGACCCTCTCGGGGCAAAAGAAGCGTTCATAAAAAAATTGGACAACATCGCTTTTGTCTGGCCCGACTGAAAGATGAGTCCGGATAAGCTTCTCTTTAGCCTCCAGGATCAAGACGTCGTAATAACACTCAACTGCTACACAAATCAAAAAAGTCGTAAGAACAAAACCAGCACAAAAAGCCACGAAAAAAATCATAAACAAAATGGGGAAATACACACGTTTAGTCCCGGGTGGCATAGACAGGAATATGGTCAAGGCGAAACCAGTTACGACTCATGCCAACCCCAACTAGAGCATGCTCCGGTATATGTTCAATGTTAGAAGGTCGGGTAGTAAGAATGGCAAAAATAGAGGTCTTCTTGAAAGCCTCCATGTCCGAAACGCTATCAACAACTGGTTGATAGCGTGCGAAGGTGCATATCACCTGGAACGATCCGGGCGCTGATGTAGAAGAACCGTTCCTTCCAACCCGGCATGGGTTGATAGCATGCGAAGGTGCATATCACCGTGAAGTTCTCCGTCATGGGCGGTAATGTTTGAACGTTTGGCAAAAGAAAACCTGGTTCCTCATTAAGTTATTAGTTTAGTCTGGTTTAATTGCATAAGTCATGTAAACCCGACTAGGGGGACTTAAAGACATGTGGTAGTCTTACGAGCGTGACCCTAACCAGACTAAGCTTCTAGATAGAACCCGGTTGCAGGACAGAGTGATGACATGGTTGTGGCAAGAAGTATGTATAAAGACCTTCCACCAATAGGAGAAGAGATGTCAACACCATCCGGTTAGGCCTTTGGAATCTAAACATTCCCTCATAACTTATAAATACAATGACCTCATACAAGAGAGGCATGCACGAAATATAGAGAGAACTCTTGTACGTGAGAGCTTTTATGAGTTCATCAATGGTGTAATTCGATAATCCATCAATACAAATAGCGATTCTCTCTAATTATTCTCCCTGTTGAGTTTTAAGTACTCTTCAAAAGCGTTAGAAGTTATATGGACCATTGATTAAAATGATTGAGATTGTTGAATTTTTTAAGTTTCTCTGTTTTTATAAAACGTAAATAACATTTTATACGACTAATTCTTTTTAAAAATACACCATAAAATCAAGCATTTTTAATTTGAGTATAAGCTTGCCATACTTTAAAAAAATAGGTTTATTTAAAGATGTCAATGCACTAAGTGTATGACATGTAATTATGTTTGTGTGCATAAACAACCCTTGCGTAATTATAAAACATAGGTTGCATAACTATAAAACATAGAAAAAAAATACACGGATAGTCCCTGTGGTATTTTAAAATTTTAGATTTGGTCCCTAACTTTGAGAAAGTACACCAATGGTCCAAACTTTTACACAACCGTAACATATTTGGTCCCTAAACGTAACTGGAGTTAATTTTTTCCGTTAAGTTTTTAAAATTGACCAAAATACCCTTTTATAATAAAAAAACCAAAAAATTAAAAGACCTACATACACCAACCCCACACACCGGTTGTCTTCTCCGACGAAAGCTTGCCAGAAAAACAGATTATCATCATACCATTCTCCCTCACTTCTTCTTCACTTTGCCGGCTACCCACCACCACCAAATCCAACCTGATTTTTTGCCTCTCTCTTTGTTGCCAACCAATTCAGTTCCAAATCTAAAACAAAACCCAAACTCAATTTGCAGGTGTTTATCTTATTCTGTTTCTTAGGTTTTGATTTAAGTATCTGTTAAGTGGATCCCTCACCTTCGATTCTAACTTTAAAATCCAAGCCCCGATGATCATCTTCTCCAAAAACCATTCCACTCCCGATGATTGTCTTCTCCGATGAGGAAATCAAAACAAAAACAGTCGGCGGCGCTAGGGTTCACCTACATACCATAAGCTTTACACTAAGCGGATCATTACACATGTAACATTTGAATTGTTCTCCTTTAGAGGCTAATAGGATAAATGAAAAATTATTTCCTCATGCTTCATTAATTAGAAGTCTTATGAAGGTTAAAGTCTATACTCCTGATGAAACCATTATCCCATAGGATTATGTAAAATCCAACTTTGGCAGTGACTCACCAGTTGCTGACACACATATTTTGAGTTTTTGTTTTCTATACTTAGTAAATGATATATTTTTACACTTGTAAAATAGACATATAAAGATTTGAAAATTTTAGCGTACCTGACTTTTAGTATGCACATTCAGGTTAAGAACATGTATGAAGGTTGAACGGTGATGCTTGGCTGGCGAAAAGAGTTACCCGGTTGTTCATGAAGACTGGCATCCCGTTATGAGTTGTTCATGTTATATTTATATTTAGACAATGTTTACGCTTCTGCATATTTGACTATGTTGATGTTATGTTGAATGAAGTTTTTCCGCTGCGTTAATTAATATTCAAGTTTAAGAACTGTTTGTCAATGAGTAAATCCAACGAGAGAGGCCTCTCGGGTTTATTTTAACAAATTATAAAATGGACAGGAAGTAGTCTTGTACATGTTGGTTAGTTGTGTTAGAAATTAGAATATAATTTAAAAAATAATCATTTAAATTTGATATAAATTATATTTTTAGTTTTGACGTGAGTGTCACAATTTCTGAACAATCAAAGGTGGCCCCAAAAAAGAGCTTAGTTATGGTATATATAATCGAATTAAAGCCCCATCGACCAAAAAATAGATTGATTTGGTGATGACGGTGTGGTGGAAGGGGGGAAGACGATGGTGGTGGCCGCCAGAGTTGGTGGTGAACAAGATTGGTGGCGGTGGTTCACTGGTTCCGGTGGCGTTTGGTTTAACGACGAAGATGACGGGGTGGCGTGGGGGGGTGGTTGGAGTAAACAACGATGAGAGTTATCAATTAACAACAATGAAGTAGGTGGTATTTTTTTTTTTTTATTATTAAGGGATAGTTTGGTCATTACACAACCACTTAACAGAAAAAGCTAAACTTCATCCATCTTAGAGACCAATGATGTTACATTTATGCATAGTTTTGAACTGTTAGTGTAATTTCTCAAACCTATGGACCAAATCTAAAATTTGGACATAGCACAGGGACTATTCGTGTACTTAACTCTAAAACATATTAAACATAGATTGTGTAATTACCTAAAACAGATGGAGAATCAAATAAAAAGTTGGTTTGCCTAAGTAGCCTAAAAATGATTTATAAAAAATCGATATCCGGATCATACGAACTCCGATTGAACTCATTTCAGCGGCATTGGAACCGGCTCGTCGAGCTTTGCTATCTTAGCTTTTAGGGTTGAGATTTGTGGGTTTAACTTTTAGTGTTTAGTATTAGGATTAGTTTTAGGTTTTAGCATTTTTAGCTTTTAGTTTTTAGCTTTAGAGTTTAGCTTTAAGATTTAGGGATTTATGTTTATGGTTCGACGAGCCGGTTCCAACGCCGCTAGAATGAGTTCAATCGAAGTTCGTTAGGGCCGGATATTTATATTTTAAAAATCTTTTGTAGGCTACTTAGACAAAATCTCATTTTTAGGGAATCCTCCCTCACCTAAACATATACGGTTGTGCGTATAAAGAAAGCTTACATAACAGTGACGCACATAAAAGATATAGTAAATATATAATGTCGAGTTTTTAGTGACTAGGTGTAACAAAGTAATACAATCTCCATGGCACGGCAACAACTTTGATGTATTACATGTTTTACTATATGTGTAAAAAAAGGACATCCCAAAACAAAGTAAGCACTTTACTAGATGTTTATACTAGTCTATTTTAACAGGTATAATTCCTACTAAAGTAACGTGTTTTCCCTACTGCGTCCGTCACCTCGCACATCGCACATCGAGACGTTATTTTAAAAACCACGATCACTTCTAAACATGGTATTCATTGGGCAATTAGCAAATGTATTGTTCAAAATCAATAGCTTTAGGTCATCATGAACAAGCTTTAACTTGGAAAAATAAAAATACAGCCTAGGTCAAAAGAAACTTGCCTTAAGTCTTTTTAGAACTTGCCATAAGAAGGCAGTCATTTCTATTTAGGTGCCCCTTTGTCTTTATTACGTTTTGAAGCTCGCTTTCCATGTCCCTTCTTAGGCGGTCCCTTGCCACGACGCTTCAACATTTCAAGCTTGGATAAACGCCTGCGAAACGTAAAATAATATGTTTTATTTTAAAAGTTAGTGCAGTAAATAAGAAATTATGTGTAAATTTGAGAAGACGGGGCTATTAATGTCACAGAATGTAAGGTTTTACCAGTTTCTAATGACCTTGCAGAATCTCTACTCAGATTTTACAACTTTCACAGACAACAAAATAAGGAAAATTAATGATCTTCCTTTCATTATTCTTGAAGGAGGTAATTTCGACCAGTTTGCGTATCATTAAGTCAGCTAATACTTTACAAGGGGCGACAAACTGTAGAGGGGTTACCCTGGCTTGACCCATTTTGACTTGCACTAAAAATCACACGTTTTGACCAAAATCATTTTGACCTGTTACCTAGCCTCCCAATTTCACCACCTTTACTTGTTCTCCTCCATTTTATTTATATCCCCATCAAGTAAATAAGACCTACATCTACACCATACAAATCGAACCACCAAATGAAAATATTGTAAGGTCAAAACTAATCGAGTCTAAATCAACATGACAGAGCATGATTCAAGATATCTTTGTATATCCTAATATTAAATACAATATAAAACAAATTACCAACATATTATCTTTTAAAACATCATATGGTATTTCATGTACACAAGACCTTTAACCATGCATATCCTCCTTCCTTCCCCTTTGACTAACATTGATTGATTTCTTATTGATGTTTGGGTGGCTATAATGTAATTGTGTGCAAACATAGAAAGAGATAAACACAAAAGAGATTATATATTATAGATTTAAAGAGAGAAAGAAACTAATGGAGACCGGGTACGGTTCAAGGAGAAAGAAAAATTGTTACTTAACCCTGAATTTCACTTCTCTGGGTGTTAAAATGATATTTCATTTTCTCCATAAAATGAAGTGAAAGAAATGAATTGTTGCATTGGTTCTTAAAACTTTGATGGCTTTTAAAATCATTCGAATATTAATAAAATAAAGAACCATGAGAACCGAATAAGCACTTGTACATAGTGCTTAAAAGATGTGGGCAAAACTGACCCAAAAACTGAATTATGGGTATGTTTGAACTTTTAAATTAAAGCTATGGGTTGTTTTGGACTACATATCAAAGTTAATGGGTCAAAGTGGGCAAAAATAAAAGCATGAAAAGATGATAATGGGTCAGAATGGGCCAGAACAAAGAACTGAACGGGTCACAATGGGCACCCAGAAAAACTACTAGATTCTTGGACAGATCAGTTTACACTTTACAACCTAATTATCGAACTGGTTGCCTCTTGTGATCCAAATCAAGATATACTATAAAAGTCTTTTATGTATGATTTACCTCCTGAATCTCACTTCGGGTTACTAGATTGGACAGGAAACCTGAACCAAATATGGCCTAATGTTGGTATTTTTGTGATATTCCTATATGCCCAAACATACGTCTGAGGCTGTTAATATCACCATAAACAGATGCTGCAACAGTCTATAAACTTGTTCGTGCAGGAGAATTCTCTATTCGGTACAGTGGCGGTTTCTTAAAACCCGTTCTGACCTGAACCAAATTTACCATTTTAAAACGCTCCCTTTTGACCCGTACCCATTTGTCAAAACCCGTTCTAACACGAACCAAAATGGCCATTTTTCAAAACAACCCGTTCTGACCCATTACCCCGCATGAGCCGCCCACCCGTTTTGCCAGGCATAGCCATATATAACAACAAAAAGCAGTTACCACAATTAACCATTCAAGGATGGAAAACAGGCCTTTTCATGTAAATGAACTTTTCGGTGAATATGCACTACAAATCTCTTTTCTACATTGCAGCTTTAGAAAATACAGATTAGTAGGCAATGCCAAGTATAAAAATGAAACCTTTGCATGTAACTAGAGGTGGCAAGATAGGCAGATCACGAGGGTTGGGAAACGGGTCATAACATGTTCGGCCAACCATTTGACACATTTCCTTTTAGCTATTCTTTAACCATTTGACCCGTTTGAGATAAAGACATATCCCAAATCAACCCATTTGTAAGTAAATGGGTCAAAATTGCCACCACTACATGTAAATATAGATATTAAAGCTCAATCTATAGAAAGAGAGAGAGAGGTGGAATGAAAATTACTCTTGTTCTTTGCGTGCCACAACCGTGGGGTCCTCTTTTTCAATGTCATTTGGATACCATGACGCAACTTTTTCTCCGATAAATTTCTTGCGCAAAATCTTATGGGCTGATCTTTGACCAGTTGGATTAAGTACATGACCAAATATTTTTGCCCTTGCTTCTGTTACTCCTCTAACTGCTGCTTGAGCCAACATGTTTCTTAAGCTTGAGGAGCTCATCTTCTGAATCTCTAATACAACAAAATCTCAACATTTAGTACATTTTAAATATATGATAATATTTTAGCAAACTTCGGGTTAGAATTACCTATTTGCAGTCTCACTATTACAAATTAATGATAGTATTTAATTTGAAAAAAATGTCACATAATAGTAACCAAGTTTCTTCCTTGTTCCACTAAAGTCACTCAAACTTTTTTCAAACTCTAAAAACCACTCATTTTTCAATATCATTCCAATGTTGTTATTTTTTTTTTAAAATGATTAAAAATAAGTGACAGACACAAATGGAATAGTTATGATATTTGGTTGCAGTTTAGTGATAATAACTGTGAAAAAAACGTCAATCAATAGTAACCAAGTTTCATAATTAATATATTTAGGTCACTCAGATATTGACAATTTCACAAAAATCGAACAATAATGAAACTTGAGAGTGGTTTTTTAAGTTGAGAAAAACTTTAAGCGACTCTAATGAAAAAATATTGAAACTTGATTACTATATAATGATTATCTCCCAACTTAATTTGGTCCACAAGAACTCCTATTTGCAGTCTCACAATTACAAATTAATGATACAATTCAATTTGCGAAAATGTCTGATAATAGTAACCAGATTTCAATATCATTCCATTGTTGTGAATTTTTTCACAATGGTTAAAATAAGTGACACAAATACCTTTTAGTGATTATACCTACGAAAAAACATCAATAAATAGTAACCAAGTTTCATCACTGTTCTATTTACGTCACTCAGATATGAAAAAATTTACAACAATTAAACAATATTGCAACCTGAGAATAAACTCGGTTACTATCTCGTTATTTTCTCCCAATTTAACTAGGTCCACAACATACTCCCTAACATCTATTTTACCATCCATGTATATTAGATTGTTGCAATTTTCATGGGACAGAGTAGTTAATTTGATGCTCATATCACCAATACACATCTAACCCATGTTATATGCAACAAGGAAATAAAATATCCCACCATTAAAAAAAATTAACAATCACAGTCCACATTGCAGAAATTTGTGGCAAAAGGGGGTCCAGTTTTACAGTTACATATACCCTAAAGTTTGTAAACTTTGAAAATCAGCAAGGAATATAATCAAACAGTTGGTGTGCATTCTTCTTGTGTGATAAAATACTGCATATGGACCTAAAACCAATCTCATAGATGACATAAACAAAAAGGGTAAATACAAACAAAAAATGAAAATCATTGCATAACGTATGGGAAATTAAATCCCAGAAATGATAGCGCACCTTCTTTCAGTTGAGGGAGACGAAGAAGACGGTGGTTTGCCGGAGTAAGGGTTCGATGTTATGTTGAGCTCATTATAGCATATGGAGTAATAAATATTTTTATTCTAAAATATCTTAATTATAATTAAATTTTTTAAATCAATAGATTAAAAAAAGATTTAATTACACGGGTGGTCCCTATGGTTTGGTCCAATTACGGTTTTCGTCCCTAGGATTGAAAAATTACGAATTTGATCCAACATAGTTTGATTTTTGTTACACTGACCGTACTTAAAGTGGATGAAGATTAACTTTTTCAGTTAAGTGAGAGGAAAATAACCAAAATACCTTGAGAACAAAAAAAGCAGAAAAAAAAATTTTAAAAACATATTTAATTAAAACCATTCTCTCTCCTAATCTAACCTAATTAATATCTTCTTCTCCACCAGATCCCTTTCCCACCACACGTCGATTGTCTTCCCCCACCAGACCCTTGTTGTCTTCCCCACCAGATCACCATCACCGTCGTTCCTTCTTCATGACATTACAATTCCAGCTACACTCTCGCTCTCCTTCTTTCCGGCGAACACACACACTCTCTCTCTCTCTCCTTGTGTCCGGCTGAACCGCCAGAATACTGACCACCAACCTTTTTTTCCTCTGGCTCCTGAATCGTTTTCCTATGAGTTCATTTTTCCGGCTCCTCAGAACCCACACCACACAAAATGAGTATATATCTTTCTTCGATTCTTCCACCGGAATCTCAAAAGAGAGGGGAGGGGGGTGGTTAAACTCAGCGATCTGGCTACCGACTCCCTAGTGAACGGTCATCTTCCTCGTTTCTAGAACCCCACAGTGATTTTCGTTCCAAGAACCCTTCTAGCAACTCCACCGAGGAACCAACCGGTTTTCTGAACGCCCAAAAGAAAAGTGTTAAGATTGATGGCGAGAGATTTGTGGTTGATGGCTGCCGGAATTTTAAGGGGCGGGGGTGGTTGTGCCGGAGAAGACAAACGGAGCAGGGTGAGGGTGGTTGTGTCGGAGAAGAGAAAAATGTGAGGTGAGGTTGGGGGAAGATGAAGCATGGGGTGGGTCCCACTATTTTAATTTTTTTCTTTTTATATCCCATGGTATTTTTATCTTTTCACACACTTAACAGAAAAACTTAACCTCTATCCATGTCAGAGACCATGAGTACAACAAGTTGACAAACAGTGGAGACCAAATCGTAATTTTTCAATCCTAGGAACGAAAACCGTAATTTGAGCAAACCACATGGACTATCCGTGTAACTAATTCTTAAAAAAACCATGATTTTATATGTTTTTATATTTGGAAAACTTTCTAGAAATGTAACGAACTTTCACAAATGAAACGTCTTAAACTGGATACACCTCAAAGTTGTCACAAAACATCATTCGTGGTTCTTAAACTTAAAATAATTTACATCATTACAGTGAAAGTCTTAAATATTCAAAATCCATAAGGATATAAAACATTCAATAATTTGTTATTCATTAAAAAGGAATGTCAGTCTTTAGAGCAACAAACCACAATCCATGATACTCCAAGCCTTCGTGGCTCGTTTCTTACAAGTCTTTTTTATAATATGATGTACATACTAAAAGTCAGATTAAGTGGGAAACTATAAACTTTCACTTGGTAGTTCAATTATTAAAATAAAATAATTTTTTCTTCCATTACTTTTATCAAAACATTTTGTATCATTTAAAACACTATGATTCCTTGATAATGGGAATCCTTTCATTTTCTTTTCCTTAATAAAAACTCTTTCATTTAGGAACTATTAGGTTAAGTGGAGTGCTATGTGATTTGTATGAAATTAACACCTGAAATCTATCAACTTTTAGCTAGTGTCACTAGGCACTAGTGATGTCGTTGGTGACATTGTCGTCATAACTTGCGTTATGGACTTTTTGTCGCCTATTATAGTGTCGCCAAAGGTTAGGGTTTCTTGTCTATCCAGCCCCGAATAGTGTCACCACCTAATGTTGTCGGATGAAGCTATTTCCCAAACAGACCCGTTTTCTATCCAGGATTGATACTTTTTACGTCTAAATCGTTTGTTTATCTTCCATGAAGTTAGATCGAGGGTTTTCTTTCCATTTCATACGTAAAGACTTGGTTTTAAGATCAAAACCTAGTTTTACCCAAAAACCCATTTTTAACAAAAACTCAGATCTGGAGGTCGATCCTTACCTCAAACGATGCAGTTCTTCTTGTGTGTTCTTTCCTAATCGATGGAGAAGGATGATGGATGAGATCTTGAGCAACAACGGTGAATTCTTACACTTTCTCTCTCGATAATATTTGTGTGTAAAAGATGGAATGAGGAGGGGCAAGGGAGGCGACTAGGGTTAAGGCTACCCATCCTTTCCTTTCTCGTTATTTTTGAACCCTATTTAATTAATCGTCGTTTTTAAGATGTTACAACAACTGTTTCAATTAAGTCATTCAATCTTTTTTTGTCCTGATTTAGTCACTCAACTTGTTGATAATGTGCTAATCATATATACTTGACATAATTAACAGGTTAAACTTTAAAGTGCTTATGTAGCATTTTTTAAATATTTTTTGATACCCTGTATATTAGAAAGATAAGCCTTTTTTTCTTCCTAGGCATCTCTCTAAATAAGCCTTTTCTTCCTTAGGCTTCTTTTTTTTTTAAATCCTATATATTAGAAATATAATTTCTTCATAGGCTTCTAAAAGTTCTCACCAAAATAAGCCATTTTTTTTTTACAACCATTCTCAAAAAAACGAGGGTAAATCATTAATGTTTATGTTCTTAACAAGTAAATAGTTACCGCACATTGCGGAGGGTCGGTAACTCATGACGGTATATTCGGAAATTATAAAAAAGTTGCTTCCTTGTAAAATTGAATGTTAAGAAAAATGAAAGCGAACCTTAAAAAACTGTTTAACGAAAAGACTAAAAAGAAATTATAAAAAAGTTTTGTGGTTGCAAAATGTATGTAGGTCAAGAAAAACGAAAGTGAATTTAAAAAAAAATCCTATTATGATTGGATTTTAGGGTTTTGTGAAAAATACAAGCCTTGTATTTGCTTTCTCTTTGACCCATAAACCATCTATTACCGGAGTGGTAAATCTGTAATGACGGCGCTCGTCGCACCAACCCCCTCTAGGTATTGGATAGTTTATGATCGATGAGAAAACAAACATAAGCCTTGTATTATTCTCAAAACCTAGAATCCAATCATCAAGGCAAATAAAAGGCCCCCTTTTATCTATTTATAGTCATTGGAGCAAATCGAAACCCCTCTTTTTTATCTGACCGGAGACGGAAGGGAGGGAGATTAGCCGGCAATTCCACGTCTTTGGTGAGGGGCAGATGATTTCATTTAACGCTAAAAGTAGAAGGGCGTTAGGGTAAAGGAGGAAACATGCAAAGAAATTTAAACATGAAGGACAATTTCGGGTATTATCTTAGTTTAAGAACGAAATATGAAATTTGGTATAAACATAAAAGACGAAAAATGTAACATTTTTTTTATTAACAATAAGACGATTTTGCCCTTATGTGAGGGGCATAAGGATGCATTTAATGCTGAAAATAGACATCCGTTAGTGGAAATGACAAAAAACTGTTAGCAAATTTAAACATAAAGGACGATTTATATTATGGGGAAAGTGAATATGGTGCTGTTAGACATGTAACTTAGATGCGAAACCAATCAAAACTACGTCGTTTCGATTGAATCTAAACAAAAATTAAATTAAATCTTTGGTTTCTCTAATTAAATTTTTTTTTCAAAATTTCACCTAAAATCATAATTTGAATTTTATTTATCTGGGTTCTGCTCCTACAATAGTGGGTTGGAGTTTTTTTTTTATTTTTCTATTTTTTCGAAGCTTTAGGTTATCAAAACATTTAAAGAAAAAAATCTTTAAAACTGCTTCCTGTTGAAACTTGAAATTTAAAAATCATTTCGATTGGAGGAACAATTCTTTAACTGATCAATTGAGATAGAGGAAGAAATATTTGAGCTGTGTTTATAAGTCTATAAGTCTGTTAAATGGCAAAATTGAACATAGTTTAGAGCAAGAAAATAAACAACACTTGCAAAATTAATGGAGAAGAAATAAAGAATACGATTAACTTTTAGTAAAATTCAATCGAAACGACATAGTTTTGATTGGTTTCGCATGTAAGTTACATGCATAACAACACGATATTCACTTTCCCCTAATATTATTTCCTTAGTTTAAGAACATAAACTGAAAATTGATAAATAACTAAAGAGCGTAAAATGCAATTTACTCTATTTTTTATTTAGATTATAAGTTTTATCAATTGAGAATATTTATTTGAATGACCATATATCATTAAATCATACATAATGATAAAATGGTTATTTTCATTCATTGTTTGATACAAAACAAGTAAAATGGTATCAAAGTGGCTCGCTAAAGAACAATGAAGAAGCAGATGTAACCCGATCCCCATCGGTGAAAAACACTACTGCATAAGAAGTTGTACGGTACAACTCTTGTTATTAATAGAAATGAGATTTCCATTAAACCCATTCAAAGAATCTTTATCTTCATGCATAGATTGATCTCTTTAGAAACTCAAACCCTGCAAAAAAAAATTATAGGTGGCGGCATGAGCTGGTCATACGGGTTGGGTTACATGTCAAACAAGGTTGGGTTAAAACAATTAATTCCTTTTTAGCGCATGTCAAAACGGGTCAAACCAGGTTGGGCCAACCCGTAACATTTTCTTATCAACATTTTTCGTAAAAAAAGTTATTTAGTTATTGTGTTGAATACTTGATCGTTATTACAAAAGCATCTAGATTATTATGATTACAGTTGTAAATCAGCCGAGCTGAGCTCGAGATCGTTTAGGATCGAGCTCGGCTCGTAAAACTTAAGAGAGCTCGAGCTTGAATCGTTTAGAGCTCTATTTAAAGCACGAACTCGGCTTGTGAATAGTTTCTGTCCGATTATTATTTATTAATTATTTAATTATTTTTATTTATATATTTTTATATTTTTTATATATTTATAATTAAATTTTTATATAACATGGTATGTTATTGAATTATTTTTATCATAATTTTATATATAATTATTATGATTACACAAATATAATTTTAAAATAAAAATTATGTAAATAATAGGCTCGCTTAGATTCGCGAGCCGGCTTAAGCTCGTTTATTAAATGAGCCTCAATAAAAGCTCGAGCTTGTTTAAACTCGGCTCGATTCGAGTTTTTAGCAAGCCGATCTCGAGTAGCTTACGAGCGGCTCAACTCGTTTACACCCCTAATTATGAAAATAAGTTAATAATTTTTTTAATAACGTTGTTTTGGAGGTTTATGCAACTTCTAGATGACTTTGAACCTGGTTAACCCGTTTTGCTTAAACTATTTGACCCATTAAAATAAAAAAAAATAATCCAGATCAACCCATGTATAAGTAAACTGGTCAAAATTGCCACTTCAAATCCACATCAACAAACAAAATTACCTGGCTTTCAGACTCTAAACATCTGCAGGTTTGATGATTGAGGTCCCGCACTCATATCGTTGTTGTTGTCTAGCAAAAATTCAAGGAACAAATTTATGATTTTTTGACATTTATAATATAAAATCTGAATAAAGAATTAAAAGTTGTGTTGAAAATCTTACCAAATGGCAAATCTGTAATTAAAAAACTTGCCCCAATAACAATGTAGCAAACAAAAGAACCACGCCTTTAAGGTAGTGAGAAGTTCCATCCTGAATTTTTTTTATATTTAGGATATATTCAGGCTGTATATCGAAATACAATATTAAGAGAGAGAATTACGCGCAATGTGAAAGCTGTGACTAAAATTCCTAGAGAAAGCGAGCCCGTTTCAAGAAGACTAAAATCAAGATCCATGTCGATATTAATTATCCACGCGAAGATTACACTCAATGGGACCTGAATCATATAAACAGTATGATTGAAATGACACTTCCAGTTAAAAAATGACATATCATAATGAGACTAGAGGTGACAAAATGAGAGGGCTAGATAATGTGTTTAAACGAGTCAGGTCGGGTCGGGCCGGGTTGAGCTGGATTGGAAACACTTTTGTGTCTATTTCTTTTAAAATACATTAATGCTTTAAATATTATGACAATAACAATTAAATTTATGAATAAAATATATAGGAGGCTCCAAACATTAGCGTATGATTCGCACGACTTTTAAATCTTTTGACCCGTTTCCATTTTAGCTATTATAAACATTGTCCATTTGAACCTTCAAGGATGTGGCACGTGTAAGTTTGAATCCAGCTTGCACTGGTTTTCTACCTTTAACCCCCTTGATGGCCACCTGCCAGCGTTGGAGGCCTGATCTCATTGATTAGCAGGATATTGACGGAGTGTCGTGAGTCTACTGGTAACGGGTTCTCAAGCACGTGTTAGCAATGAGGGTTGAAATTAAATTTCCCCTCTAGGTTTATGTAGTGATTTGATAGCCCAGACCAGACTTGGCTTGTGGCTCTACAAAGCTTGAAAAGCTCATGCTCGGGTTCATCTAAAGCTTGAGTTTTGGCTCAGCTCTTATAGTTTGGCTCTATTAGCTAGCTTGAGCCTTGGCTCAATCACATTCGTCTTACTTTAGGATTTTATTGACTAGACGAAATAAAAAATAAAAAATAAAAAATAAAAAAAAGAACACTGAAAAAGAACAAACAACAAAAACTCACCACAAAAGCAGCAATTTGAGTTGCAGAACCAAGTGCCACCCCCAAAGTTATATCCTGCATTCATAAAAATCATATTTTGTAATATATCATTTTCAAAGTATGAAATTAGTAACAAAGTTTCTCAACAGGCAGTTGCAAATTCTACCCTTTTTCATTTAAAACCGACAAAAACTATTCCCGGGTTGAAAAAATTCATAACATAACCTCCAAGGGGATGGCATAGTGGTAAGCGTGGCTCGAATCCAGCTTCCACTGGTTTCGCCTTTAAACCCCTTGAAGGTCACATGCACAACACAAGCTACTTTTTAATTGGTCCCATTGATTAGCAGATATTGGTGGGGCCCGTGAGTTCTTCAGTGATGGGTTCTCACCCAAAAGCAAAAACAAAAAAAAAGTTGATAGCCACAGCTGATCAAGTTCTACATACCAGCTTATTCTTAAAAGCAAAGATTATGGCTCCAGCATGTTCACTTGCATTTCCTACAATTGGTAGCAAGATGATACTAATGAAGCTCAATGGCATTCCCCATGAAGTTGAGGCAGCCTGTTTGATAAATTTAATTCAAATAATTTATAAATAAATTTTAAAAATAAATAGTAGACACAACAAGCCTAATACCTCAATAGTGTCCACTAAATATTCAGACAACAATGCAATGACAGCTGTCATTCCAGTTAGCCAGATGATTCCGCCCCAAAGCCCTATCACAGGACTTTCATCTTTGCTTGTATCCAGGTTATCCTCAACCTCTTCCTATATGTAGTTCCATCAGTTAGTTGTACCGTACAAGTGATTGATGCATATGTATTGCGTGTTTTGTAATTGATTATCGTTACTGTTTAAATGTTCGGATAAACAGCTTCTGCTTCTCATTATCTAATTACCTAAGGGTCAGATAATCGGTTGTAGATTTTCATACCGGCTACAATAAAAGTGATAAACTAAGGGTAAAAAAATTACCTATTTGCCCCTTCTAATAACAAAATTCCACAAAAAACATTGTTTTTGGTCAATTTATCTATTAATGTCTTGTATAGTAAGAATTTTCCAAACCCTCAAAATCTGATTATCTGAGTATTACAACTTCAAATAGTAGAAGCACATCCAAACACCATCCAGTGTTATTACAAGTGATTTTTTAATGCCGCATAATCACTTTCAAAACGCACATATAAACACCCTTTAACTAGTTGTAATCTAAAGGGACAATTCCACCTAATAATAACCAAGTTTCTTCAGTGTTCCACTAAAGTCACTAACACTTTTTTCTAACAGAAAGTCAAAACCACTCAAGTTTCAATGTTGTTCCATTGTTGTGAAATTTTTTTATAAACATCAAGTTTTTTGTAAAATCGAATGACCTAAATTATTTTTTCATGTTTAACCTAAAGTAGCAAGTAATTGTGAAGAAAAAAATTCACTAAATAATAACCAAGTTTCTTCAGGGTTCCACTAAAGTGACTCACACTTTTTTCTAACAGAAACCACTCTAGTTTCAATGTTGTTCCATTGTTGTGAAATTCTTTTACAAACATTAAAATTTTATTTTTACAATCAAATGACCAAAATAGAACATATATGAAACTTGGTTACTATCTAATGATTATTTTTTTCAAGTTTAACCTAAAGTAGCAAGTAATTGTGAAGAAAAGAATTCACTAAATAATAACCAAGTTTCATAATTGTTCCATTTAAGTCAACTTGAAAAAAAAAATCACTAAAATAGTAATCAAGATTCATATATATTCTATTTAGGTCACTTAATTTTAAAAAATTTGAACATTTATAAAAACAATTTCACAACAATGGAAGAATAAATGGAACTTGAGTGATTTTTATAGTTGAAAAAAGTAGGAAGGACTTTATTCGAACAATATTGAAACTTGGTCATTATTTCACAATTTTAAATGATATGTTTTCATGAGAAAATATACCTCTTGTGCTTCAAAGATATCGTTGTGGGTCCATAATTGAAATGCAAGATAAGTAAAGTAAGCAAGCAGTATGACAATGGAACAAGCTCTGGACAAATATAGTGTTGCTTTTGCAGTATTTGACACGTCAGCAGCCGGATTTTGATCGTATGCAGCAGCATGTTTATACAGCAAGGGCATTGTATTGCACAGCAATGCCAGTAACAACAGAGATATATTCACATCTGATTGTTTCTGATTCAACAACATAGATGTTAAAGAACAAAACCATAATAATATGCATCAACATATGCTAAAGTTACACGACATGAAAATAATCAGGTTTTGAGTTGTCATGTTTAACATGTTTAATTAAGCGGGTCGATCTGTTTAAAATTCTAATAAAAAATATATATTTTACGACCTATTTATTACAACCAGTTTAACCCGTTTACAACTTGGTACAGCCCATCTGCAACCCGTTTGACTCGTTTAGATGAATGGGTTGCACAGTTTGTGTTCAGGTGACGCGATTTTAAGTTTATCAGGGTTAGTATTGTGTCTTTGACACGAATAGATATAAGACGGGGTTTACCCTATTAAATTTTTTATCTGTTGAAATATTTGCCAGACCACCACAAAGGAGAGAGCTTCCAAGAACCAAAAGTAAGTTGGAGAGAATGGAACCCATGAGAGAGTACTTAACAACATCTATTTTGTGTTGTAATAATGCAAATATTGCAATTATAAGCTCAGTTGCATTCCCACATGTTGCATTTAATAGCCCTCCCACTGCATATTATCACAATTATTATTATTACAAATTATTGATAAAAGATAAACATGACTGCAATAAAGTTGTATAATGTCAGCATCATGCTTGGTGTCTCACACCCTATGTATCCAGAAACTGAAATCAAATACTTCTACAAGTATTTTTGGTTTCAAAAGATTACAACATTTTGATTTGCAATAATATTAATTAGAGGTAATGATTTCGGGTTGAAGGGTTGAACTAAAGAACCTGAACACAACCCGTATATTTATTCGTATCAAAGACATTAATCCTAACCTAGACACCTAAAATCGTGTAATGAGAACACAACCCACGTAACCCATTTATCTAAACGAGCCAAATAGGATGGTAATCAAGTTGTAAACCGGTTGTAGCAAATGGGTTAAACGGGTCGTAAACAGGCGTGCGGGTTGACCTTATAAAATATGTATATTTTTTTATTTCAACTTTAAACATGTTGAAAGGTCGGCATGTTTAATTAAACAGGTTAAATAAATCAATCCGAACACGGTCCCTTTAATGTAACAGTTAAACAGGTTAACCCGAATATGACTTGTTTATCATATAAGTTAGACATTGCAATTCAAAACCTAACTATCTTCATGTGGGTTGAACATTGGCGGACCTATCAAGGTGTCGGCGAGCCGGCCGACACCGTTAAATTTTTTTTTTGTTTTGTTATATGTATGGTATATTTTCGAGCAACCCCCATAAAATTTTGACACCGACCCCCATAAAATTTAGACACGACCCTCAAGAAATATTTTTTTTAGGATTATAGATTTAATTAAAAAAAACAATTAAACCAAACGTTTAACCCTATAACAATTGACCCATAACCTATTAAATATAAAACTCTTAAACCAAACTTTTAATAGTTTAAGCCAATAACTTTTAAACAAAATAGGCCCAAATAAAACATAAATAAACTCAATACCCATTTAAATATTGTAAATCTAACTAACTATTGAAAAAAAAATTGATAGTTGTGTTTGTTATATTGAAAAAGAGTTGCTTAGAAATGTTCCTATAGATGATGTAATGGTTCGGTTTCAAAAAATGAAAACCCGTAGAGAACAATTATAGGGATATTGTTTTTTAATTATGCATTTCTAATGACAAACATCGTATATTATTGTTCGTTTATAATTTTGTTAGTTTTCATCGTTTTATTGTGTGACCCGACCCGACCTGACTCGGGCCGAAAAAATTAATATTTAATTACTGACAATCGACCCAAAAGATCTCCGACCCCCATAAAAAATTGGGTCCGCCACTGGGATTGAACCCTTGAAAATTAATCAAAAATTAAATATACTTTATGCAAACATAGTATCATATTTTTAGAGAATGGTTAGGAGACTTTGTGATCAAGTCTTTTAACATATTTGAAATAAATAGAATCATTGTAGGCCACAATACAAAAAGCTCGATTTTTAACATAACTCCGTTTTAAAATAATTTTATATCGGAGCGTTGACAAAAAAAATTACTAAAAACAGTCGGACGAAAGTTATTAAAGAAAAACAAAATTATTAATAAATTAAATAGGTTAAAAACGTATTTTATATATTGTATGAGGGGTGAAAATAAAGAAAAATGAGGTGTCAACTTTTGAATGGAATTATTAGGTAATATTTTTTTGTCTTTTATTTGTTATCGATTTGCTCTCACCATAATTAATTGTTTTTTATGTTAACCTTTTTTTACGTTAATTTGATTGTTGAGTAAATTTTGTTTTGATTTTATTTGACTTGCTCAAAAAATCGCTTTGAGTCCAATAGTTTCAGTTGGACTTTGTAAGTCCTCGTGGTCTTTCAATTGTCCCAATCAACTCCAGGAAAAATAGCGGGTAAGTTATGTTCTTCAAATTTTCTTCAGCTTCCTCGTGTTCTTCGATCATATGAGGGAATGTATTTTTTTTTACAGGAGGGAATGTGTTTTTCGATCTTCAGACTGAAAACGGGAGGGAATGTGTTTTCGATCTTCATACTACAAAAAGGAGGGAATTTTCTTCAATCTTTAGACATAAAATGAGGAGAGAAGATGAGATTGTCAAATGATTTAGAGAGAGAGGTGCATTACGAAAAGGACAAAAAGGTGAAATCAAATGTGTTAACCATGGATTACGGAAAGAGAGAAATGTGGGATTACCAAATATACCCTTTAGGTTGTGTGGTATGGTCCTTGATTCATCGCGGAGAAGCTTAGGTGGAGGTATGGGCCACCTGGGAACACCACCCCCTCCTAGCGGGGGCGCCCATATTGATCTTCAATGTGGATGAAACACCCTAATTATTCTTTATAATTTATCAAAGTTTTATTTGCGAAAATTGGTCCTAGATTTTCAAAAATCTTGTCAGTATATTTTATTATAATATTGTTTATACATACAATACACTATTACACATAATCTAGGGATTCTTCGTTCCGACCGGTTTTGTCCTCGGGAAGCCTTATTCCACATGCTTCTTTCCTGTAGTGTTTGGAAAACATTTTGTGTGTTAGCTTACGCGAAGTAAGTACACTGTGTCATTCATTTTACTATGGAACCCTGTAGGTTCTTATTGTTCAAGTTTCTCAGACACTCTTACCCCGTGACCATCTCCGAACGTATCTTCGGTCACGTCATTCATTTATTTTATGGGCTTACCGGCCCCTCACGACCCAGGTTCGAGTCTTGGGAGAGCATGTTCTTGCCATTTTATTAATCAGCCCTTTCTTTTGTTTTTTCTTTCGTATTATTTAAAAGTGAACATATTTAACTGAAAATACAATAAAGTTTTTTACTTTAGATTTTTGTTTATTCCGTTTGAATGTTATTTTTCTGTTGGGTTAATAATATTAGAATGAGTCGTCTAAAGGGAACATTATAAAATTTAACCATCCTGTCGCAACACGCGGGGTTTAAAAACCTAGTTTACATTTATTTGGTTTTCATTTATTTTCGTTCATATACCTTTGTGTTTGTTTATGTTCCGTTATGGTTGTGAACCATTCATTTATAATATTAACAACAAATATAAACGAACACAAACACGTTTATTTTCTTAACGAACAAGAAAATCCATTCGTTTAAGTGTTCGTGTTAGGCTCAAGTTAAAAGAACGAACACAAACAAGCTCAGTTCGTATTCGTTCGATTTGTTTACAGGCATGTGTTCGTGTTAGGCTCAAGTTAAAAAAACGAACACAAACAAGCTCAGTTCGTATTCATTCGATTTGTTTGTAGGCCTCTATTCAGTTTACAGACTAGGTTTAAAATTGTGTATTATCGAACCGAACTTGACCGTTTAATTAATCCCTAACAATATAACAAAACCAGCAATATACTATACTAGGAATTTTACCCGCCCCGTGTTGCGGCGGCATCGAATTTTTATAGCAGTTATAAAATGTTCGGCTCGTCACGGTAACAACACTCGCTATAGACAACGATACCAAAAAAATTTATATCGAAACGTTGAAAAAAAACTAAAAACAGCGACGCAATTCGTATTTTGAAAGAATTTAACGAAACGAAAGCTATTTAAGAAAATCGAAGTTAATAGAAAATGAACGGGTTAAAAACGTATATTAAATATAATATAAGGGTAGAAAATGAAAATGTAAAAAAAAATTGTTGTGTCAAATGGATGGATTGTGTGACTTTTTGAAACTCACAAGGTGTAGTGGTCAAAAGAAAAAGAAATGAAACTAAACTATTCAATTCCTAAAGTTTTTAAATAATAAGGATAATTATTATCTTACATAGTTTCTATGTTATTTAAAATTATGTTTTCACTAAGAAATCAATACATTATATACTAGGTTAGAATCCCGTGTATTCGGGCTAAATAATTGTAATGTTATATACTTAGTAATAAAAAAAAACTATGTTTTTAAAAACCCGTGTATTGCACGAGTTAAATAAAATTTTGCCTGACACTTATAAATTGTGTTAAGTTAATTTTGAAAACACTTTTTTAGCTAAGTATTAATTTTTTTTTATGTAACTGATAAATGTTAATTCATATTCAACTTTAAAAACCCGATGTATTACACGTGTTAAATAAATACAATAGTATATATACTTAGTAATAAAGATTTATATATTACATATTCATGAAAAACGTTTTATAAAAAGGTCATTATTATTATTTAATAGGAGAAAGAAAAAATAATTAAAGAAATCTGTATAATTAATAAAAGAGAGAGATGCAAGAAAAAAAACTTAAGGATGCATGAAAGAGTGATAAGTGACACATCAAAATCTTTATTTATTATATAGTATAGAGTATAGATATAGATAATCGGAATGTTACAACATTAGATAGTCATGAAAGTTACCATCTCTACCCAACTAGACCGATTCGGTTTCAATTTTATAAAATTTGGATTATCTTTCACAAAGATTAAAAACCGTTACCAATGGTTTGGCTCACAGTTTGGTATAAAAACCGTCAAATCAGTCAGTAAACACCCTTAAAGTCTTAAATTTCAACCGTTTGCAGGTTTGGAAGGCGTGATACAGTACACCCGTGAACCGAGATGCTGTACTTGAAGACCCGCACTTTCACACCCGGTGAAGAACAATGACTCGTCTTCTTTCCCGATTCTGCGTCTCCAACTCATCAAGAAAGCGGGTCGGGCCAGTTCTGAAGGACCATCTGAAAACACAAACAATAAACATTCTTACCCATAGGCGGCATATTCAACCCATTACGTTTTATGGGCCAATTTGGGTTATATGATGCATAGAATGAACGGGGAAATGGGTTAGACGTGTTATACGTCACCAAGGTGGAACTTTAATTCATGAAAACTTCCTAATCATATTTTTGGATTTATAGACAAGCGGTGGCAATTTCAACCCATTTACTTAGAAAAGGGTCGACTTGAGTTGTGTTTTTATCTCATGCAAATCAAATAGTTCAAATAGAAAAAATAAGTGCAAAAGAGAACGGGTCAAACACGTTGAAAGTCACCTAATTTTGTTTTTAATGTATAAAGCATCCTAAATCATTTTATTCAAAGATTATGAATATATTTGTAAAAATATTATTTTTGTAATCATAGTTAACACAATAATTATTGAAATAAATTTTAAAAATGAACAGAAAATTGTTTGCAGCCTTGCAGGTTCAACTAACACAACTTGTCCTTTTAACCCATACAATAACCAACGCTCCCATCTTGCGATTTGACATACTAATTCTTTAAAAATAATTGGACAAAAGATGTTCAGGGCCAGCACAACCCGACCTGTTTCAATTGGTACCAAAAACTACCCGATTTGACCCGTTATGCAGGCCGCTCGATTTGCCACCTCTAGTTTCATAAGTTAAAACACGAATAATGATTTACAACATAGACATTTACCCTGAGCCTGAGGTATTGTAGCGGTTTTTCGTGGCTTGTATGAGTTTAGGAGGAAGCAGAGAGTCTTTATTAAGTTTGGATATTGCTTCACATCTGCAAAATAACAAAAAGAATTGGAAACGAAACAGAAAGATAAACAACAGATGAACTGATAAGAACAGCCAATTTTGGCAAATGCACAATGTATCTTTTGTTCTTGAACTTCCAAAATGTGTTCATTCTTACAAATGGAAAAGATTTTTGCATTTTTATAAAAAAATATGATAGGAACTATTAAGAGAAACAGTCGGCTTGATTGTATTTCAAAAGATAAGACCCAATTCGAGAAGGGTTCACTCTCCGATTACAAGAACTTGATAACAAAATACTGAATTAAGATTAACAAACATGAAAATCAAAACTAATACTACTTGTTTGGTGCCAACTGCTTCAGGTAGTGGGTTACGTGTAACTGCCTCCCACTACTCTTCTTTCCTGCCAGAAGATTGACCCAGCGGGTCAACCCACGATCCAAAAACATAAATGAACGCTCCGAGTGAGTATACCTTACATGGAGCTGCTGCTGGGATCTTATCATTACTTCCCACCCGGTAAAACGCCTTGTCCTCAAGGCGAAAAGAAGGGAATTGCTAAAGTTAAATCGTCTAAAGCACGTAAAACTAATAAGTGTCTAGTTAAATGAACGTTGTGGGTGTGTTCTCTAGAAATCCTCACGAGACTAAACTCGTCCACTCGGGCTACCGAGGGGTTTAAATGGCTTGATGCATACGCTAAATGCATCCGTGATTCCTACGAAAGTGAGTTAGGTTTTTGTTTCGTTTTTGTGCTTTAAATCTGGGAAAAGCCCAAGTGTGGGAACGTTCTGGGAACGTTGAGGCTTATATTAATGCAATGGGGACTATGCATCATTCTATGGGGGGTAGGATACCGTGTGTAGAGTTTGTAGTCTTCATTTTTAGTGTTTACGGTATGTTTTCGCGTATTTTTGAAGTTTTTCCGGAGATTTGGGGCCATACGAGCATGAAAAACCATCACAAATCTCATTCCAAGTATATACGAACTTAATTGGAGAGTTGGAATGAATTTTGAAAAAGTTGAAAATTTTGACTTGAAAAACCCAAAAAAATTTCTAAGGCAAAAACAAGAAAAAATTGTAATCTTTCTGTGAAGGAGGCCCTCTCACGGTATGCGAGAGTCTGAGAACGCGAGGAACAAAATTACCGAGCGGATGATTACTTGTATTTTATTTTTCGTTTTTGAGTCGCTATTGCTACATTGAGGACAATGCAGTGTTTAAGTGTGGGGAGGGGAGTCCTTGTCCAGGTCTATTTGAGTCCTTCATTTTGAGTGTGTTTTGAGTCATAAAATCATCATAAAAAAATTTTAAAAAAATGTCCTTGAATTAGAATTTTTGCAAATAAATGGAAGATGATAGGTAGAATTGGAACTGCTTGTGTAATTAAATGAAAAAAAATAATAAAAACGTGTCTAATTTGTAACGTTTTGATAGGCCCAACCGACATAAGAGTTTAAACATCCTGATAGTGAATCTAGCTTAAATAAATAATTAATTCAGGATGTCTTGTGAGTTCTCATCTTAGGGGTGTCGGTAAAGTCGAAACTGTCAATATAGGGTGATATGTACCTTTATAAACAAGAATTTATAAGTTTTTAAAATTTTGGCACACTGCTTTCTTTTTATGAAAATAAATCTGAAAGTTAGTAGCGCCTACAATCCATAATCCATCAATTGAATGAGCTTTAATTAATTAAAAATTGAGATCTTAGGTTTTGCCTACGTGTTACCCTCCAGGATAGTGACTTGGTTGATACACCCATGGGCGGAACTTAAGTGATCAATAATTGGATGACCAAGTTAGGTTCAAGTGTTTCCCTTTGAGATGGTGACTTGAAGGATACACCCATGTTTCGAAGCTTATGTACTTCATTGTTAAAAAACTGCAGCCTACGTGTCATATATCGTGTTCCAGCGTGATTGAAACACCAGTGGGTTAGGTTTATTCATAAGTATTAATAAAAGCTCGTATCATTCATTCATCAATCCATAATTCATCTTAATTTCAAAAACAAATAAATTTATGTTTATAATGGTGGGAAAATCTATAAGGTTTAACCCGCGTCTAAACATAACCTTGAGATGGGATTAGGCTGAGTCGTAGCTTTCTGAGTGTGAGACCCATAGATAGATTGTATCCTTGGTAATGTATAATATTAAAGATCACATAATTGGGGGCTCGAGAATCGGTGGTTGGGTTTAATCGGATCGAAATACCAATTGTTATGGTTAACATGTTGAGAAATAAAAAGATATAAGAGAATGAGATTAAAAGCAAGTTTTATGATTATGATTCCATTGCATAATTCTTTTTCGTGACAAAAAAGGTCAAGTGTGGGGATGTGATGTGAGGTTAAATATCCCGTGTATAAGTGTCGAGTTTTGTATAGTTTAAGCGTTTAGCTTTGTATATCGAGTCTGTTTTATGTGCATTTGGTGTTTATGAGTGCTACAGGTTTAATGTGATAAGTTGATGAGAAAACACGAGCTTAAAATCATGAGGATAGTAGCATACACGGGCCTCGGAGAAGTCAAAAGTTAAAAAGTCAAAAATATTGGGAAATGGGATCCTCGCGGTACGCGAAGATCAGGCAGGAAACCCTCGCGGTACGCGAGGGGCTTGAAAACCTTGCACGACTATTTTGGCCCTCGCGGTACGCGAGGGTTGGCCCAGCTTCTCTCGCGGTACGCGCGGGAGGGGATTTTCGGCAAAGTTAACCTAATTCTAATTAAAAGCCAAGGAGGAGTCTTTGATCGTTTGAACTTGTCATTCTACGATCCAGAGTTGTCCTAGGGTGATTTCCAGAGATAAAGTTTGAATCTTGGTGAGTTTTTATGCTAGATCAAGTGATACCAACAATTGAAGAATCGATGACGATGTCGATGAGCGGCTAATCTCTTCGTGTCGTTTCCGAGTGTAGGATCTGCTTGTAAGTGATAGACTAGGGTTCATACTTGATTTGGTTTGCTATTCTTGTAATCATATGATTGTTTGATGTTTGATTCATGGATTTGATTTAACAGGTTTTATCTGATTTAATACATTCATCAACTTTCGGTTTTAATCGTGAGTCATTGAATATTTAGATCTGAGATTCTAAGTTGTTAATCGACTATTGAGTTGTTAATCTGTGTCAAGTACCCGGTTTTGTAATCGTTGCTCAACGCAGGCACTCTCTTGATTGTTAATTGTTTATCAAATCTAATGAATGAGTTATGTCTATGTAACTTCCAATAAGTATAAACCAGTCTTCACAATAACTTGCGATATGAACCTGGAAGCGATCCGTTTTCTCTTAATAGTTTTACAAAGTTAAAGTTAATCGCTTTTTAATCTGAATCTAAATAGTTTTCATAATTAAACACTTTCCACCAATTCCCTGTGGATACGATACTCTACTCCATTATACTATAGTTTAAGGTAGCTAGGGATTAGAATAATTGTTTTTGATTGACCTTGACAACGCGATCAGGGGTGTGGAGTTTGGGAGTAAAGGGATGGAGTGAGTGAGTTTGGGACCGGTAGGGTGGTAAGTTTGGGGTTCATTGAATACGGCTGGATATTGCTAGAGGATAGGTTGTAGTAGTGCCGGGATGGGTGGGTTGGTTTCTGGTTCAATGGCTAAATGCTGGAAACTGGAGGATTTTTGAGGTCTGGTTGACACCCCATGTAATTTGTATTGCTTCCCCTCAATGGTAAAAAGCATGAACATATCCTTCCAATTAGCTTGGACAGTATTTAGGGTAGCCAACCATTGTATACCCAAGACCAAATCAGCCCCACCAATGGAGAACGGGTAAAAGTCTTGTACAACTTTGATGTTGTCCACATTGATGGTTAAGTCCCTGCACACTTGATTACACCGAATAACATCTCCGTTTCTGATTTGAACCCCAAAAGGAGGTACAAACTGGGTGGTTAGTTTCAGCTCAAGTACCAAAATATCAGAGATAAAGTTATGGGTAGAACCCCCATCAACCAAGATTAGAACTTCAGAATTATTGAGCATACCGTGGACTTTCATGGTCGTGGGATGGGTTTTTCCCAAGATGGCGTGCAAACTGATCTCAGCAACCTCGTGCTCATTCGTATCTGTGTTCGTCACTTCAGCAATAGGTGGGTCCTCGGTTTCCTCCCCCACTTCACACAGTTTAAAAGTGATTGTTTTACACCTGTGCCCTGGCCCATATTTGTCCCCACAGCGGAAACATTCTCCCTGTAAAAAACGTGATTGCTTCTCAGTGTCGGAAATCCGGAGAGGGGTTTTTGTAGTACTGTTCGGTTGGGATTGGGTAAATGAGGTAGGTTTAGGTTCAGGTTGGGTTGTTTTTTAATAGGCTGATCAAGTATTGGTTTTTCCGGTTCTGGTGTGGTTGACTTTGGATTCAAATTCTAAGGCAAGGCTCGTGGCTTTGTAGACTGTTCTAGGCTTATGTATTCTCACATCGGCCTTGAGTTCTTCTTTAAGCCCGTTTAGAAAAATCCCCAATAGGCAGTGGTCTGGCCACTCAGAAACCCTTGATGACCTCTTGGCGAATTCTTGCCGGTACTCCTGCACGGTGCCTGTTTGCTTGATACTACAGAGATGTTCATCTGGGTTTTGAAATTCAGCAGGCCCAAAGTATTTCTGGAATGCAAGGACCAAGTCCTCCCAAAAGCCAATTTCCTGGTCGGTGGTTAGCCATGAAAACAGGTCCAACGCGTCTCCTTCCAGGTGTATAGACGCCACATCCACCTTTTCCTCGTCAGGTACACTATAATACCGGAAATACTTTTCTGCTTTCAGGATCCACCCTCTGGGGTCGCCTTCGCTGAAGGTCGGGAAGTCAATTTTGTTGTAGGGTCGGTAATGGCGATTGTAATTTCTGGATGTTTCGCCATCGTCCTGTCTGCCTGAATTTCTTTCAGATCGCTCCACATGCGATTTGAGGGCTGCAAGCTCCTCCCTAAACACGTCCATCGTCTCCAAGTTGGCAGCAATTGTTGCTAACTGAGCCGCTAATGCGTCTGACGACGAATTGCCCTCATTGCGTCGAATTTCCCGGCAATGGAACCAAATTGATAGGAACTATTAAGAGAAACAGTCGGCTTAATTGTATTTCAAAAGATAAGACCCAATTCGAGAAGGGTTCACTCTCCGATTACAAGAACTTGATAACAAAATACTGAATTAAGATTAACAAACATGAAAATCAAAACTAATACTACTTTCTTGGTGCCAACTGCTTCAGGTAGTGGGTTACGTGTAACTGCCTCCCACTACTCTTCTTTCCCGCCAGAAGATTGACCCAGCAGGTCAACCCATGATCCAAAAACAGAAATGAACGCTGCGAGTTCTGGTCCGCTATGTTTCTTTCCTCTTCTCGAGTATACCTTACATGGAGCTGCTGCTGCTGGGATCTTATCAAAATATTGTTTTTTTTTGTAACAAGAAACCAAGTACAGTTGTTAAAAGGTTGATCACTCAAGAGTTAAAAAAAAATATAGGTTAACTACAGAAGAAAATAAAAACTAATCATCCTACAGTAACTTACATGATATACAACCATTCCATAACCGACACCATAAGTGGTATATAAACATATCCACAAAACTATGGAATTTGGTTTAAAAAGGCGTGCCTGAGGCGCGAAAATGCATCAGGGTGAAAAAGGCACGTCTCAAGTAGTTATGGGTCAAAATTGGTCAAATTAGGGTCTCTAGGAGGTTTATGTTAATTGACTGTAAATTGTTCATCCTTCATTCATAATACAATCGGTATTTATAGATTACAATAGTCCTAATTTCAAAGGTTTGGCCCATTCATCAGTTGGACGTCAAGAATGCGTTTCTCCACGGTAAACTTAATGAAACGGTGTATGTGCATCAACCTATGGGCACATTTTCCTGATCATGTGTGCTTGTTGAAGAAATCTCTATCTCTATACAATATCTCGCTAATAATTTATATGTAACCAAACGGATGAAGAAATTATGGAAAGTTTACTTGATAAATAGGTTGATATGTAAAACAGATGAGAGAGACGCGGCTTCTGGTTGTAAAAAAAGCTTATTTTGTTGTACATAACGCGTGCCACACGTACGTGATGCGCGCGCCTCGGCTTTTGGGACCAAAACGTCACGGTGCGCATCGCGCTTTTTTAAACCAAGCTATGGAAGTGCACATTTCATCATATATGTAAATAAAAACGGAGGGCGTGATCTTAATTCTAAAACAGGAAAACAAGTTCTAGGAGATATTCTAGAACAATGTCCTACCTTTAAGTATATGGTGGTTGATTTAGATATGTTTATTCTGATATCATGTATCCTATGCATTAAATGGAAATGAGATTAAGGAGCTTACACAGTAAGATGTCACTAGCGATAATGAGGTCCCATTCTGGATGAGGATTTGGGAAGGGATCACCCCATGAATCTGATAAAAATTAAAGAAGATACAACATCACTTTAACATGCATCAGAAAAAATATACGAAGTAGAGGTGGCAAGATAGGTGGATGACTAATGTGCTAAATACGATTACAAAAACAATATTACTTCAACTATAAACTCAAACCATTAAAAAAAGAGACTTTAGACGGCTTTCAGCCATTTTGACTACTTCCTGGTTTAACTAGTTTTTTATTTATTTATTTGACCCGTTTGAGGAAGAACGCAACCCAAATCAACCTATTCTTAAGCAAATGGGTCGAAATTACCATCTCTAATTTGAGGGTACTGACAAGATGTAGAAGAAAGGGAACCGGTTTAACTTAAACTGGCCCATTCGACCCACTAATATCCTGAGATGTAATGGGTTTAACTCTGATGTAATAATAATGTAATCATAGTTGGACTAGCAATTGGTAAGCATTACTTGCTATTGGTTCATGTAACATTCACACTCAAAAAGGTTTGATATTATCATGTGCATCACAAGTTGTACCCAATCAATTCATGTTTTCACACTAGTTATTTGCATTTTACTAAATTCTTTTGTTATTTTGAGCTATTATTTTTAATGAATAATGAACATTTTCTACAAGCATAACCTTTCCACAATCTAATCTAAAGTTCATATCTAATGGATTTCTTAAATCCAAAATTTACACCCAAGTTGTCAGAACTCTTTTAGCATGAATGTTTGATAAAGTAATCTTTTATGATAATTAGCTGTCCATGTAGTTTTTCTCTACAATCAAACCATTATTTTCACTGTTATAATGTTATCTTTATGATGCAATACATTTCAGTTGTTATTGTGAAAATCAACTTTAATATGTTCACAATTTTAATATTGCAACTTTATTTGTTTTTATGCTATACATATGTGAAAATCAACTTTGATATGTTCACAATTTTAATACTGCAATTTTATTTGTTTTTATACTAGACATATGTGTTCATGTCATATATCCTTGTTAGTGAAAACTACAAAACAAAATGAGGAACAAAGAGTAAAAATGGTGTTCCCATCAAACAGGTCAACTCAACTCATTTGACCCGCTACCCAATTTGATCTGTTTAGAAAGAAAAGATTTCATATGACCCATTGCCAGTATTGGCCTATTATCCAATATATAACCCGCCCGACTCATTTTCCGACTGTAACAATTGACATAGAAGTTAGAGATCTATATCAAATCCACTAATTAATGTATAAGAGAACTAACGTTTGATATGAGGAAGCACAGGAGTTACTCCATTAACCCTGCAATTATGAGCAATGTTATCTTCAATCTCCTGATCATCATAGTCTGAAGTTGTAATGTCTACCTGATACAACTTCTTCAAAAAGATAGCCAATGCACCTGTTCCACTGTCATCACTTAAAAGATAATATCAAAAACACAACCGTGATACCAAATACACTTTACTAAACCATAACATCATCACATCAAACCACAAACAGGAACGTGTGATAGAAAGCAAAGATTGAGGTATAACCATCTGGACTTGCCTGCCCAACTCAATGATGTGGCGTCCTTCTATCTTTGACCGGTTTTGAACTATCCATTCTACAAATGCAAATGTTCCTGGCCATAGTAGATTGGCATTCATCTGGTGAAAGGAAAACTCTCTAATGACCAATTCCTGCAATTGAATATATAGTATAGGTGTTACCAAGTGCAGGACAAACTAACTTATATGGTTTCTTTCCATCCTGACAAAACGACCTCTAATTGTTGGAAACCAAGCCCAAAATCAAACACGATATTGACCTCTACAAAGATCGAATATTTCTTGTATATATAACTCCACACACATAATACTATACCCTAACATATCTATTTATTTATACTAATAGATAACTTGCTAACCAAGACTCCTATCAGACTTAAACTAGGAAACCAAATAAAATAGTTGAGTAACCAAATCAACCTTAGTTATCAAGACTCGGATAATAAACTAAATACTATAATTATCTCTAACCCAAAAAACCTCCTAAGTTTCTCTAAATCAGAATTATTCCAACACTAATTACGGAAATCAATATCTTAACTTAAGATTCTTAAGACAAGAATCAACACAAAAGTCCCAAGAAGAACCACAAAAATAATCATATCCTTAGGTTTTTTATACATTTATAGCTATGTGAGTTACCAGAAACAAATCACTCATTTTAGTTGTGACATATTAGTTGTGCAACTACTTTTACTGGCGTATTAGATTTTTTCAAATAAAATGAAAGGAATCTATACTTAAAATAATACTAATCTTCAAATAAAATAAAGAAAAGCTATTATATAACATTTAATATCATCTAATTAGTACCAAAAGTTCTAAAATAGACAAGATTCAGATGTAATTCCAAAACTTGAATAACAAAATGTTCAAAGTAGAAGTACCAAAATCTTCTTCATCTTCACAAGGCGCTCGCCTTAAAATCAAAGCGCATTCATCGCGCCTCCCCTTAAAATTACGCTTAGGCGCACAAAGCGCTCGCTTTTGATAACTATGAGTATACCAGGCCATATCGCGTAAACTATGTATTATTTATTATTGGCCTATATGATGAAAATATTTAGGCTTTAGGCGTGAAATTGTTTAGATATGATCAAATAGTTATAATACACTAGTAAAAGTGGGCACTTTCATGATTTTCTAAATTGAAAATTCCTTAATTGTAAAAAACATACTGTTCCAAACCGACCGAAATCGAACTTCTAAACCGAACACTGTACTGATGACGGCGGGTCGGAACCAAAAGTATCGATACCGAAATTACAGAAAAAACAAATACCAGTACTAGTGTGTTCGGTACAGTGCCGGTATTCGGTGTGTAAATGCCATCCCTATGTATTGATGATGTTAAATTAAGTTGCAAATCTGATTTTAAAAAACTATCATCAATCTGTAGAATGAAAATACAATAAAGCTAATTGGCAAACACGAATTTGATGTGGTGAAACTCACCAATCCGTGAAATTGGTGAGTTCTCTCTACATAGGTCTGAGATTTGTCTACTGTTTCGTCATCTGCAACCAGCAACAAGAGTTCGTCACCATGATAAACCATTGCAGTGGTGTTTCAGAGATAACCTGTAGATGTGGCGTCGTCATCATCATGGAAAAGCGAAGATGGGGAAAACAGAGTAATGTCCATGGCGATTCCTTTCAACGGTGCCTGATATATGGATGCCCTAATTTGATGAAATTTGTTGTTTTGGATGTGATTTTATAAGGGGGTGTTTGGGATTACTTATTAAGCTACTTATTAACTTATTAATTTTTTTTAAAAGTTAATAAATTAAAAGTTTGTTTGGATAAATCAAAATGAGATGGAAATATAAAAGAAATAAGTAGTTTTTGAAAAATAACTCTCACTTACTTTTCAAAACTACTTATTAACTTTTTGGAAAAGTTAATAAGTAGTATTGAGAAGTAATCCCAAACACCCCCTAAGTAGGTGTTTGGGATTACTTATTTCATTCTTCTTATTGATTTTTATAAGTACTTACTTCTTAAAATCTTCTTTTTCCTTCTCAAAATCTCCTTTTATAAGTAGTTTTGAGAAATAACCCAAACAACTTATTAACTTATAAAAGTTAATAAGTTGGTTTGAAAAGGCAATCCAAACACCCCCTTATGAATGAGCAAGTAGGGTTGTAGACGAACAGAACGAAATGAACGACTAGCATTTACTTTGTTCAGGTTAACGATGTTCGTTGATCAAGGAAATGGATTTATTTATGAACAAAGTTTTATTTGGAACTTTTGATTTCAACCCTAATGTCTTTCAAAATGAACATCTAATAAGAGCATTTTAATATCAAGTTTTATATACATGTATTAAATTTACTTTATTTAGTTAATTGTTAAGATAAAAAATAAAATAAAAATTAAAGAATATAAAAATTTTAAATAAAATAAAATAGAAATATACAAAAATCTTTAATGAACAACATAAAAAAACGAACACGAATGTAAACGAACATAATCGATCGAACGTAAATAAACGAACGTTCACGAACACGTTACCTAACGTTCACGAACACAGTTGAACGAACGAGAGTTTTGTTCATGTTCGTTCATTTAGTTAATCGGACGGAATTCTTTATTCATGTTCGTTCATTTATTAAACGAACGAACGTAAACGAACTCCCCACGGAACGGTTCACGAACTGTTCGCTGAACGTTCAGTTCGTTTACAACCCTATGAGCAAGTGTTTTTGTAGGTGATTTCTTCATTTCAACCATTTTCATACAAAAACTATTTTTTAGTTTTTTGATTCTTAACTTTTCAAAGTTTATTAATTTTCATTCAAATGAGTAACTTCGTCTACATTTTAATATTAAATCAAGTTTTGCTTTGAAAATTCATAGGTTAAAATATAACCAAATGACCCCTGATTTAACCAATATTGCCTCTGGTTTAACGATAAAATATAGACGAAGTTAGTCAGTTGGATGCAAATGACTAGATTTTGAAAAATCAGGTACGAAAAAGCTAATAATTTTTTTTTGTTGAAATCAGCTAACATGATCAAACCATAGGGACAAAAATGACACTTTACTCTTTCTGAATTTAATAGATAAATTAGTTATAATTTTAAAATTATCGCATTATATCTATATCTATATTTAAAGAAAAGGCAAATAAATAGTAACTTTGTAATGTAGTGACTTTTTTATAGCTTTTTGAGCTTTTATTTTTTCTTTTTCGTTTTTTATAACTATTACGTCCATATTTGCGTTACGTGTTCAACTTTTACGGAGGAATGATTACTGATGTAGGGTTTAATAACCCCAGTTTATATGTCGTTTTGTGTGCGTCTTAGTTGTTTTAGTATGTATCTTTGTTCGTTTTATGTGTGTTTGTGGTTATGTCCACCTCCCAGCTTTTATGTGCTAAATGAGCGAGAAACGGACGAGAAGTAGTTGGATGCGAAGCACGAGAGATTAAAAAGTCAAAAAGTCAAAATTCTTGGATTTTATGGTCTTCGCGACACGCGAAGAAGTAAAGAGGTGCGCCCGACTGTTTTGTCCTCCGTGCCACGGGAAGGACTTGGAGATGGTTTTCGCGACACGGGGAAGAATCTGTTTTACAGGAAAATTAACCTAAATCAGGTTTTATTCATTAGCAGACCCCATTCTCATCTATCTCCGATTCCAGCCGTTTCAGAGCTCCAAGAAGGCGATTTCCACCATTGTTAGGTCGATTGTTCCTAATCTTTCATGATTGTAAGTTATTAGTTTTGATTATTGTTATGAGTATGAGTAGCTAAATCTCTTGTAGTTCTCTCCGGGTCTAGGGTTTTGTTGAACACTTGTATTTTCTGGAATGATTAGCTTTGGTTTGTAATCTTGATTGGCATATTAAGCCATATGATTGGCATATTAAGCCATATGATTTCATTTATTGATTAAATGCTTTAAACTACTTTGATTGATTTTGAATTGTTGTTCAAGTCTCAATAGTCTCGGGTTTCTTTACATCAGGGATAACTTGGGGGTTGGATTATAGTTGGTTAATCTATGTTGATTATGTGAGAATAAGTTTCCTTTACAACGGGTTCTTCCATTATCACTGAATTCAATTTAACCGTATGATTATGTCTATGTAATCGCTTGCTAATTATCTAGAAGTGACTTGTGTTTGCATATCTGAACCCCGGAGAGGATTACCTTCCTCATTATTGTTTTATATCCAAATCTAATTCAGTATTTACCATTATTAGTCTTTCAAGTATTGTAACAAAGTAACACTTTTCACAAACTCCTCGTGGATACGATACTCTTCTTACCCTTGCTATTTAATTGTTTAAGGATTGTTTTTGACCGACCAAACGACATCGATCAATTACGATGGGGTATTTTTAAGGTTTTACGACGAAGTGACATCCATTGCAACATAATATTATCGGTATTCGCTTTTGTGGTTTTCGATGAGTCTAGGCGATAACAACCAAAATCAAGTCGTAGTGAGTACGGTTAACATTGTGGTACCGTGTCGAACCGAACTGACTATGAGCGAACATCATCGATGCTGGCATTAATATTATCGGGACCATAATCAATATTCGCTTTTATGGTTTTCGATAGCGATCATGACCAAACTCAGGTCGTAGTGAGTGCGGTTACCATTTTGAAACCATGCAGAATCGATCCGACTATGAGACGAATATCAGTGTTGTTAGCATAGGTGCTATCGAAACCGGTATCATTATTCGCTTTTATGGTTTCTGATGAACTGAGCCGATAACGACCAATATCACACCATGTATCGCGGGGAAGAAGCAACAAAACTTCAGCTGCATAGCGCGAACCTTTTTATAAACGAAACCCGCGTAACGGACGGGTTGACCCAACTAGTTTGTTATAATTTTATAAGTTGAAGATTTTTTTTCACTTTTTTTCTTATTTTATTTTTAATATTATTACTTTATTTCTTAAAGTACTTACTTATACGTAGTTTTAAATATATGTTATCTTAAATCTTGTTTTATAACTCATATATCTTCATTACTAACTATTTAATATTTATTTTATTCAAAAACCCTCGTTTTTACTCATACATTCAAACATGTGTAACAACACCTTCAATGGTGGATTAGCAAACACAACTAAATGCGTACATCAGTTGCCACATCAGATATACTCAAGTTTTGTAAAATAAAAACTTATAAAAACATTTAATAGTCAAATAAAATATGGGGAATCGTCAGCGGGGAGAGAATTTTCAAATCAAATACAACTCATAAAGAATTAGTTTATACAAACGGGGTGTTAATCGTCAAAAGGTGGAAGAGAAATGCTTAAATCATTTGTAACAGAAGATGCTTAGCATAGTAAGGGTGTTAGGGGCGTTCCACGGTTAGTCTTTGCGGGTACCTCAGGTATCATGGGTACACCGGCACCAACGGTTCGGGTAGGGTATCGGGTAGTCAACTTCGGGTATAAGTACCTGTTTAATATCGGTTCGATTGTTCGGGTCGGGTAAGGTTCATCACATACACGTATCATCAGGGTCGTCCCTGAGATTTCAGATCCCATGTGTGACTAGTAAAAATGGGTCCCTAAAATATAACGGAGTTAAGAACCAGGGACGCAAAGTGCTAAAATATTAAACGTCGATTATCAAATGTGTTACAGGTGGACGAAACCTAATGTTTTATTAAACTTTAGGGACGAAAACTATAGTTTACTCTAATTAATCAATAATATAAAAATATTAAAAGCTAACTCATATATAACTAGTTTTTACCCTCGCGCTTCGCGTCGGGAGTCTGGTCGTTATTGGTTTGACTCGTTTGCGTAAATAAAACTTGCATCAAATCACAGACTCGTTATAACGTACGATACCAAAAAAGCACTCGAATTTGAATACAACTTCGTTTTCAATAAATTTTAACCAGTACGCTGACAAATTTTTTTTTAAAAAAGGGCGCATTTCGTTATTTTAAAAACCTAACTAACGAAAGTTATCATAGAAAACGGTGTCGGGCCTATCATTAACAAAAATTTAAATGAAACGTAGGCGCAACAGTAAGAATAATGTTAATAGAAATGAAACATAAAACTAAATAATAAAAAGGAAAAAAACAAATTACAAAAACTCTAGTGGCCCAACCATAAATCACAAAACTTTAGTGTTGATCGCGTGTCGAAGGCTAATCAAAAATATAATTAAAAACTGTTCTTTAGCTACTTTAGACTGTAGTACGGGAAGTAAGGTTGTCGAACCCACAAGGAATCAGTGGAAAGTTAAATTGTTTAGATTAGTAAATTGGAATTAAAACACAGATCAAATAAAGATGCAACTCCCTCCAAACTTCAGGTTCTAGGCTTGTGTAAAACTCAGTTGCTCAATGAACGTCGTATAGACATAGTGTTAGAAAATCAGTTGAAACAGTAATTGAAGACAAATTCTTTGTCAGAAAACCTATGCAACTAGTTTCGTCACAAACAAGTATAATCCAATTACCCAATTTATAAATACCAAGTTACCCACATTAGTAACCCAACCCTGCTACTAGGTTTTGTCATCAACCGAATACAGATTGTAAAGCAGAAAACTCAAAGCATAAATATTAACTGTTCAAATCAACTAATACATCAATCTATCAAGTTTTTGTTAGAAACAAAACAAGACCCAATCATGAACAAACAAAATCAAACATAGAAACCTATACGAACCATCCGTCGGGAGGAAGCCACACACAGCTTAGCCACGCATGCTTGTCAAACACGTGAGCATAGCTTCAATAGATAATCTGATATGACTTCTGCCTCTGAAAATCGCCCTCTAGTCAACCAAGAAGCTCACAAGAATGAATGATGACGACCCTAGGGTTTTAGGATTGTACTATAACATCCGTGATTTTTCCGGCCGTAAATTTCTTTTATACGATAATAACATTTTAATTTGATTATAGTTCAATACATTATAAACCCTTAATTGTGATTTCGAGTAATTCAAATTCAGATTTTAATTCATACAATTTCATATTTTAGGCTTACAATAAATACACATACATATAATTTATACATGTATTTATTTAGTTATATTAAACAAACCATCTATCCAATTTGTAAATTTATAATTCTTACAAGTTTTATAAACACTATTTTTCAATCTATAAAGTCTTGAACCTCCTCATCAACCATTGAACATTTGGAACTTCCAATTTGAACCCGCACCCTTGGATTGAACCTTTTTACCTTGATTTTGACCCATTCACAAGATTTTGACCAGATTTGACTTTTAAAAGTCAAACATGATTTATTTGGTGGGATCCTTCATCCAAAAATCAATCAATCCGACCCATATGGACCTGCCTTGATTATTGAATGATTCACTGTCGTTTTCTAATCAATCTAACATACCAATTCAACAATTTGAGCGGCCAAATTCGAATTTCAATTTCGTTTGACTACCCAGGGTCAAACCGAGACAAATCAAATCCCCAATCACGAAATTGAATGCGGTTTAAGCCCGCAAATCACGCACAAACGATTCCCTAATGTATTCAACCCTATTTCGTGACTTAATTCATTGGCAATCAAATGAATTCACCCGTAAACCACTCCGACAGCTGTAGTCTGCAAGGATGGATTGAATTGATCGATTAAGACGAAATTAAACAATGAGAATCATTCCATCACTTTCGTAAACTCTCTTACAAACTCGAATTAGGGTTCTTGTTCTTGTTCATGCGATTCTAAATCGAATTTCACTAACATAACCAATCGGATCTAAATCGAATTAGGGTTCTTGTTCTTGTTCATGAGATTCTAAATTGGGAGTTTGGTTTAAACTTATTTAACGAATTTATATTTTTGGGTTCCATACTAGACCAGCGAAACCATCTGGTCCGACTGGCTAAGACCTTGCACCATCGGACCAGATGACGTGGGTTCGAAACCCACAGGACCGACCCTTTTAGCGTAAACGTTGAAACCAAACCCGGCTCCACTGTACTGCCAGGTTAAAAGATTTTAAACTGGTCCAGTGGTAACTTACGCTCGCCACAGAAGCCACCCGGGTTCGAGCCAGGTGGCCTATTTATTTTTTTAAAACCCACTTTTAATGCTCTAAAAATTTGTACGAAAATTATTTTTTAAACCCTGCATTTTATAGATCTGATACAACAAAAGTTTACAACTTTTAACATAAGATAACTATTTTTTTACAAATTTAGTTGATTAAAATCTCATTTTAATTATTTAAAAAATATATTTTAAATAATTAAACAAAGTATTTAATTTCCTAAACTTATAAATATTGTGACCAAGACTTTTATAAATCCGTTACCATTTTTTTGTAAAAGAATTTCATAAAACAAAGGTTACAAATCTTTTTCTATTAAATTACATATATTAGGGTTTAAAACCTTATTTAAACAAAGAAAACCTTCTAAATATAAACATATATTTATATTTTACACATTTTCTTAAAAGAACATACTACTTTTGATGATAAATAAGTAAATGAAGTTATTTATTATTTTATTTACCTTTACATTTACAATCCGTTTAGAGTTTAAATCATAATTAATTTCTTAATTATACTCATACATATTTACACCATTATTTTGACACATTTTTCATAAATAAATAAATAAAGTAAATTTATTTATTTAAACTATACTTGAATAAGTATAATTCCACACTATTTTTTTTCTAAATAAATAAAAAGAATTTATTTATTTATCTTACTTAATTATTCCAATTAAACCCTAAGTCATTTATTATTAAAATCATATACTTGGAACTTACATTTTTCATTAAGACTATTATCTGAACACCAACATAAACATATACACATCCCTTACATAATGTAACACAAACCCTTTGTACAAGTCGCTACATTCAATCCCGTTAAACCCTAGACATTACTTTAGACCATGTGTACGTTTTGATTTAAGTTCATACATTCCACTCTAGATAAATTTGGTGATTTTCAAGAATCACTTTTGCTACCTATTTACTCGTGCTACCAACACCATCAATACAAGTGAGTTTACATAGCCCCTCTTTTACATTTTTACATATTTTGGGGTGAAACATGATTACTCAACAAACACTATTTACAATTACACACGTACAATTCTACAATATGATTATATGTGTTTATTTGTGCTTTATGCTTTAATGCTATTTGTTAAGGCTACATATACATAATCACTCGTGCAATTATTAACACATTACATCAGGATAACATTTGTTGTTATGCCTTAAATCAGGATAACATGTGTTATTATGCCCTACATTTACATCATGATAACATGTGTTGTTATGCCCTATATGTCACACCCCACCCAAGGCGGAAACACGGAGGTGAGACGAGAGCGGTGCATCAAACACTTAGGCGTAAGAGAATGCTAATGGGTACATTGCAAATTATAAAAGAACCATTACTAAAAACCCAAAATTAAAACGTGTCATACAACATCCAAATTCAAACAACAAAAAGAGAGTCTAACAAACAACCAAAAGCCAAAAGTACTAAGTTTGATCCAACGTGAAACCATAAAATCTAAATAAAAGCGTGCCCCCATGAACCTTATCTTCATTTCTGTTTACCTAAATACATGTTTCAAAAACGGGTCAACTATATAAATAGTCGGTGAGTATCACAGGTTTTACGACTCTATAAAAGTTTATAAAAATCCAAAGTTAGTACACATGTATTAGACAACATATTACCATGAGCCGTAATCAAAGCCTAGACAAAAATAAAAATAAAGTACCCATACGGAAGTCTTATCTAAACAACCGCCTAAAAATTGGCTAAATTTGCGCCCACGTGACCCTACAAGTCCGGTTGGCGCGACCAAATCATGAGCGGGGGTGTCAACCCAAGTAGTACTACTCAAAATTCCCAACGGCTACGCTCATCTAATTGATTACCCAAAATTGGGGACTTTAATGCATAAATATAAAAATAACTCATGTAATCAATGTATCCTGTAACATGTGACTAAATAAAAATAAAACAGCTTTCCCCCAAAAACAGTAAGTAAAAAGGGGCTGCGAAAACTCACATGGATGAAGCGGGTGAAATGTGCAACGAAATCGACAAATACAGACAAATATCGAGTCCTATCCAAGTCCTACTAAGCAAGTGGACATAAAACACATTTTAGGACTCCTATAATATGTGACTAATTCAGCCAAACTAAAGTGGTGATTCAATCTAGTGCATACCGAAAAACCAGTGCATACGCGTATTAACCGCTTAAAATTATAAAACCGACTTTTATATAAATTCGTGACTTTAAAACTTTAAAATTAATATATTATTAAAGTATATAAGTAGTTATAAAGTCTATTATATAAAATTTTAAGTCACGGTGTCGCTTTGCCCAAAAACGTTGTTACGCGCGTAAAGTCTAGTCTATGGTTTAAAATATGATTCGTCCAAAATTAGGGTTTTAGTGTGATATTAAGCATCTAATTTAAATGACCAAATTTAAGTTCTAATTATGTATATACTTCTGTCTAAAATCCCTTAAAATCTTTATAAAAATATTTTTATACAAAAATTTCTAAAATAGTAATTTTTATAAAGTTTTAATGGACCATAATTATATAATCATACTTAGACATAAAATTAATATTTGAAACTTTTACCAACTGTTCATATAAATAAATATAAATTTCTGACCAAGTTTCATAATTTTTCAAAATCCAGTTTATTTATTATGAATATAATATTGTTAAACTTTAACAAATTCGGGAAAAATAGTTAAACTTGTCCAAAATTTACGAAAGTTTTACCAGGTCATTTTTAGGTCCATATGAGATTCCATTTAAAATTTTAAGTCCAAAGGTTGTCCAGATATCAAAGATCTCTAATTCATTTGGTTGAACTTTAAAAATACCAAACACCAACTTAAACAACTCCAAAAATCACGAAATTTGGACAGAAATCTTATTTGATCATATACTAACTACTGACCAAAATCCAGCATTTTATAAAATCCAGAGGCATTTTTTTCAATTTCCATGTATTAAAATTGTGTGAATTTTAATAAACAATCTATAAAGAGTTTAATTGCCAAACTTTTCAGATTTTCATTTTAGATCATAAACTACTGTTTAAAACAACTTTTAGGTGCTGGATCAACAATTTTTAAAAATCCATCAAGAACATGCTTGTTCTTGAACATTTAAACAAACTAACAAGTTTTATCAAGGATTATACCTTCCAAATTCATCAAATGATGATGAAATTTGATGCTAAACTACTGAGTTTTCCTTGATTTATAACCTACAATCACAAATGTGGTTCAATTCCAAGATCAAAGACTCAAAATCAACAAAACTCACTTTAAAATCAAGAATGTAAGTATGAACACCCAAATGGTCATACACTTTGATCATCAAATCTTTTCAATTTTTTCACTAGATAACTCATTATGGATGATTAAAATAGTTTCCATCCACAAACCCTTGTTAAAATTTCAAAATTCAAGATTTAAAAACATCAAAAACATCAAAACTTGAAAATCAAAGTGAGTGTGTTCTTGTGAACCCAAGCAAGATTCAAAACAGAAAATTTTAAGATGAAATCATGAACAAAAATACCTTCTAATCACTAAATCAAGCTCAAAAACAACAATGATCTAAGGATTCAAGGTTGCATGGATGATTTAAGCTTGATTTTCAAAAATGAAAGAGTGGGTGTGTGTGTGGGTGTTTACGACAAAGGGAGAGGGGATGAAGAGAAAAAATAGGGGTGGGGGTAGGGTATTTATAGGGTGAGTGTTGTCTTGCAAATTTAAAAGAAGGTTTTATAAAAATATACCCACTTTTTATAAAAATTACACTCCTAAACAATTTAATAAATATTTTTATCTAAACATAAAATTTTAGTATCAAAAATAATAAATTTTGAAAATTTTTAAAACATAAAAACTCACAAAAAAATTAAAAGTTATACCGGGTTTTTAACGGAAGAACCACCTGTGATTGTTAGTTTAATCAAGAATCACAAAAGTTAGCATATATAATGTTATAAAATATCATTCTTAACTAAAATATAAATATAAAAATTAATTTCGAGAATTTAAATTTTGCCGTTTATTTAGCGCGAATGCGGTAAACGCGGTGTATGCACTTAACCGGGGTTTCTAGTTCGGACCTTAATGTTTGTCTAAGGAAAAGTTCCTATAATCCATAGAAACACTTAATAATATATAAAACCATAATATTTAAAAATATAAACGTATAAAAGTCGAGAAGCGGTAAGGACCTGAAAAACCGCAGTTGTCACACTACATTTACATTAGGATAACATGTGTTGTTATGTCCTACATTTACATCAGGATAACATGTGTTGTTATGCCCTACATTAGGATAACATGTGTTGTTGTGCCCTTCAGTTACAAGGTTTGATTTGTGCAACTAGCTTAACATAGATTCTCCATAAATGTTTTATAAACCATGTATCATATGAATTGTATACAAAACATTTGAACTTTACATGTGGTGTCAAAACCTATGTATGATCACCAACTATTTATAGTTGACCCTCTCATTTTATCATGTTTCAGGTATGAATGTTTGAGTTAGATTCAAGTTGCTTCACTTAGGATTGTGGACCTAGTATTTAAATCAAATAACTTATTGATGTAATTTCCATTTCTGTATTGTTGAAATCTTGATCTATGAAATGAAATTTGTTGTTTTAAATATTACAACTTTAGTAAACCATGAGTTTGTGAACAGTCTACATGTTCCGCCCCGACGTTTCTGCCGTCGGTTGGGGTGTGACATGTACATATAGTCAAAACCCTCAAAAATCCTGTTTTTCTCTCTAGGGAGCGTAAGCTACGCTGATAGGGGCGTAAGCTACGCTCACCCCCTCTCTCCTACGCTCTTTCCTCTGTGCTACTCTCCTCAAACGCTCATCGAAAAAAGATCTAGAGCGTAAGCTACGCCGGGGAGGGCGTAAGCTACGCTCCTAACCAAAATTTCATATCCGGCTCATCGAGCTACCCCAAATCAATATATTATGGGCCCCGTGGTTCAATTTCTAGCTCAAGATATGCTTATGTCAACTTTTACACTATAGAACTTCCTGATAAGCCGACATCTTTGCATAGTTTCGCATCCAATCCTTCTAATTCATCCCAAATGCTTCCCGAAACACGTACTTAACATCCAATCACCTATAATAGACCAAATACAAATACCAACGTAAAACCGACTCGATATACAAAGTAACGCCCATAAAACTGTACAAACAAGGGATATTTGACATTTCATAAAGTGCCAAACTATAAAACACATAAAACTTTAGTTCCTAACTATAAAAGAATGAAACTTAACTTTTGCTTTGTTTTCTTTTAATATTGTTTATAATATTTCTAAAATAGTTAATTAAATAATATAATGAAGTACAATAAATAATAAACTTAAATAACTAAAAGTAATGAGAAAAGGTAAAAAGAAAAATGTTTACTTACTTCATTTTAGTCTTGAGAGGATGGATCGAAAGACTAATTATTATAATAGGTTATAATCTCGTGTACTATACAGATTAAATAAATATAATGTTATATATTTAGTAATAAAAAATTACGTTTTAAAAAACCTGTGTATTATATACATTTTAACGTGACAGTTATAAATTATATTAAGTTAATTTTTAAAACATTCACTCGTCAAAATATGTCTATTTTAACGTTTTGAATAAAATATAATGTAATCTCTTAACACATTCACTAGTCAAAATATAATGTAATCTCTTAACACATTATTTAACTTGGTATTTTTTTTACACATTCACTCGTCAAATCATTTTTAAAATTACGTTTTGAATAAAAGTAATCTATTAACACATTCACTTGTCAAAATATGTCCAGTTTAACGTGACGGTTATAAATTATATTAAGTTAATTTTTAAAACATTTTTTAACTTGGTATTTTTTTATGACATTGATAAATGGTAATCCATATTAAATTAATTTATTTAATGATATAATAATAATCCATAATTAAATAAAAAATATACATAATTAGATTGATATTAAATATTTGAAAATATATTCTTTTAATATTAGTATTTAATAGGATAGAGATGCGAGAAAATCATGCTAAAATGCATCAGAAAGTAACACATGTCTCATAATTTACTTCTTTATTAAATAGTATAAATATAAATTAATCAATACTATATAGTCTAATCCTCTTTGTCGCGTATTTGAAGAAAAGTAAAAAATGTACGACAGCTACCAGTTGATGTAAAGGGTACTATCAAGATAACAAAAGTAATAAAATAAAGGTTTTTGTTATATATTTCTCCATATTAAACTTATAAATTACATATATTTTTAATCCTTAACTTTAATTACATACTTTCTTAATTAACTTAAAATTACCCAATTGCCCCTCACAAATAATTACATGTAAATAACACTTTAATTGGTTCATTAAGGGTAAAATGGTAATAAAAAAGTTATTTTAAGTGAATTGGATAAATATGTAATATATAGGTTTTGGGAAGGGGAAATATGTAATTAAATTTTAGGGTTGGGTAAATATGTAATAAAAGAACTTAGAAAGGAGATATACGTAAAATAAATAATTTACACAACCTGCAACTTCATCTCCTCCGTGAAACCTGTAACTCCGGCGAAATTTTAGGTCTTCATCAACACATCCATTCCACTCCAAATTCACATCTTAAAATCTGATTTTGATCAGTTTTCATCTTTTTGAGGGGTTCACCCCAGTCCTTCTATATAGTTTTCTACTATAATTTCGAAACTCGGGGGGTTCCGGTGAACCCCCGCCCCTATGTAAATCTGCCCCTGTCTGTAATCAAAAGTGTGTTAGTTCCTAGTGGAATTTAAATAGTTCCTTAACCCTTTCTATGACACTTGTGGTATCAACTCTTTGACAAAAAAAAACCCATTGTAGTTTGAATCTGATTCGATTACTGAAGAAGATCATGATTCAAACTTGCTCCACCAAAATCGACAAACAAAGACATGTCATCACCATCCTCTTTCTCATTATTCTTTAGGAGGTCACATCCTCTTAGCTATTATTGTAACACCTAAGACAAATCTCATATCGTTATGTTCTGTTCTGTCCACGGGAGAATGCTGGTTCATAAGAAATGCCTCGCCTAAAATACAACAACGCGTTTTGGGGCTTAATGTAGTGGATGAGAGGAGAACTCCACAGTTAAGCGTGCTCGAGTGGGAGTAATCCAGCGATGGGTGACCCACTGAGAAGTTTTCACCCGGGCAACAAAAAAAAATCCATGAGCTCTTAGAGGACAAAGCGGACAATATTGTTGGTACGAGAGGCCGGATGTTACAAATGGTATCAGAGTCACTCCCGTTCTGTTCTGTTTACGATAGTGGGGCAAACCTCATCGAGGACGATAAGTCCCAAAGGGGAGGGGGTGTTTGTAACACCTTTGGCAAATACCATATCGTTATGTTCTGTTCTGTCCACGGGAGAGATGCTGGTTCATAAGAAATGCCCCGCCTCAAATACAATAACACGTTTTGGGGCTTAATGTAGTGGATGAGAGGAGAATTCCACAGTTAAGCGTGCTCGGGTGGCAGTAATCCAGGGATGGGTGACCCACTAGGAAGTTTTCAACCGGGCAACCAAAAACAAATCCGTTAGCTCTTAGGGGGCAAAGCGGACAATATTGTTGGTACGAAAGGCCGGATGTTATAACTATACTCAACAAATGCCTGCAAAATCTCAACAAACTTTCAATCTAAATCATAAAATAACAAGTATTTAATGAACGTTGACCTGAATTGGACAACACGAAAACATTAATTGAAGATTAGAAGTACTTACAACCATTATGATTATAAAGATGTAAGACCTCAACCCGGGCATCCTACAGCTGGTTCTCATAACGGGTCATTCTCTTTAAAACACATTTATTATCAGTCGAACTACAACGGAAGTCTTTCTAGAATCATTTATTACTATTTAATGTTATTAAATTACCTCACGAATGTCTGCACACCAACCCGAGTAGAACCGCTCCCAAGCCAAGATACGTCAACACAAGCTCACCTACAAAACAATACGTACACACAAAGTCAGCTACGCTGAGTGAGTTTTAATAGTTTCATTTAAATAAAAGCCAACTCGTCGGAAATGTTATTTGAACTTTACTTAGGACTCTCGGTCCTTATAAAGTAGTTTCACAACTTAGTATTAAATGGATAACCCCTGTTATCACACAACATCCCATAACCGTTCACCATTCCAGACTCAGCCCATAACAATAATGATCCCGCGGTCTCGTTGACATAGACCGAGCTCATTATACTAATTACTCCTACTCAAGAACACATATTAACTCGACACTTGGTTAACACAACACAACCAACTCTAGACATCGACTTACTCAACCCTAACCAAGGCTTTCTCAAGTAACTGCCACGACAGCTATACACGTAACGTCACAATATTGATACAAAGTCAATCTAACACTACGTACCACAATAATGTTATCCACATATCACATAAACATCGCCACATTAATATCATCACATACATAATAAATATGGCTCAACGATTGCATGCAATTCAACACACATATAAATATACGTGTAAACACATACCTCGTCACTGCACCCTCGTCAGGGCGCTCGACGCACCCTGAGCTCATCATTAACCTGTTAAATAAATGTCACTGCTGGTGACTTCCCGAAGGACCTTATCCTCCACAAATCTCGTTTGCCACGTCATATAGACAACGAGGCAAACACGTCACACAAATATAAAGCACATAATATCACACATCATTTACATGACTCGTTAACTACACATGAACATCACACATGACACTAGAACAACCTATACCACACATGAAATCATAAGTATTTAGCTTAAAGCCCGACTCCCCCTGATCACCACTTAACACATCACACATTCATAACTCGTAACTCTAGCTATCAAATTCCCATGGACACACCATAGATCCTACGATTCCTTAATACTTATTTTATTTCAAAAACACATCGGATTAGAACCCGAAACCCTTAACATGATTAAGTATATTAACACCTCTTGAAAGTATGTACGATAGCCCCAAAACAGTAAAACATTTAAAACAAGCGGGGGATTAGAAACTCACAGGTTATACTAAGTCTAAACCATTGCTCTGCACCCGATCACTTGCTCACATCTTGAACCTGTAAAACGTATGATCACACCATCATAATATGTTTAAAACATACGTTGAGCACGCATGAATATAACCTAATTGCGAAGCTCAGTATCATATGTTCATTCCACTTTCATGAAACCGTAGTTTCAAGTGTCCACCCAAGTCGGGGTCGTCCATGACCCGTTTAGGATCCGCATGCCCGGACCTAGTTTTCCATGCTCGTACGTACGTGATCATGCAAATCTAATCCCACGAGCTCACATGAACCCGGACCGGGTTCCATACGCGCATGCAGGTCATGCATGGTAAAACCCTAACCATGTGAAACGCATGAACTTTTTCCAGGTTCCCATGCAAGCTTGTCATGCAACAATCTTATTTGAGCCCACTGTTGCCTACGTACGAGTTCCGCCCATAACTCACAGATGTGCACCATCGCGTGTCACCATCGTCTTCTTTGTCTTACAAAACCCTAATCGGTTGGTGTCAAAACCACCAACGCGCAACATCGTCGAGCTCCGCCATCGTCTTCCCCATCTAGCCGCCACTTTAATAGGCTATGCACCTCCATAGTCCTCATCAATGCGTCTCTCTTAGCCGGTTCCATCGTCCCCGGCTATTCTCGAACTCACCCCAATGCTGCCACACAGCCGCAACCGTCACCAGCCGTTGCCGACCTCATGCTACACCACCACAGCTTTCCTCGTGGCTGTTACCGAGCACCACAGTCACCGGAATCACCACGGGTCTCCGTCGCCCTCTCCCTTTATTTGGTAACCCGACACCTCGACGGGTACCACCTTCCGGCCACCACTGCCATGCTGCATCCGTAGACACCACCCTCGCCTCCTCCTCCGATCGATATATGCAAACGAAACTAAACCCTACTCGGGTTTCATGCAAAACGGAAACAAGAAGCAAAAGAATAGATTTCGAGAATTACCTTACGCGTGTTGAAGCTTCCCCTTCTTTCGCCGCCGCACGACCGTCGCACGTTCACCACCGTGCTCCTTCTCCCTTCTCCGGAAGCCCTCCCTCTCTCGGTCCTTTCTGCCGTCGCGCAAGACCCAACCAAAAATGGCTTAGGGTTTCCCAATAAGTTGATTATATACATCTTATAGTTACATTCGGGTCCTCGCTTCATCTTAACTGTGCGTTAATGACTCGAACTGCTCAATAATGACCATACGGGTCTAATTCGGTAGTTACACGTACATTTTCGGCCAACACTACTCGCTACTAAGCTAAATAGGGTTTCGGGTTGTCCGTTAACCCGAATGGTTAGCTTCCGTATTTCTGGGATGTTACAAAAGAAAGCGACAACGAAACTGCATTGCAGCTGAACATTAATTAAAGATTAGAAGTACTTACATCCTTTATGTTTAAGAAGAAAGCGATATTGAAATTGCATATTTTGGGAGAAATTGTTAAGCAAATATGAGTGGAGATAGTTTGATTTGATAAAGATGTTGATTTTTATCAACTAACAAGAGATGGGAAGCAGTGGAGAACACACATAGTTCGTTAATCAGTTAAGGATTTGAATTCCTGTTCGCAAAGTTCAATGGATGCCCAGATCGTTTACGATTTAGGATGAGCGAAAGGCCGCAATTACGGTTTATTAAAAATTTAAAAGTGGATCATAAACACCAATAGGATGCACGTGTTTTATAAATGGGTAGAAAGGGTATTGGGCGAGAAAAATAGAGGGATGACTTCTGTGAGAGCGATACGTCAAATAGAGGATTTACTAGCCAAAAGAAGGTTGCGGCGTACTTTTCATTTTATTGTAATTATTTTTTTTTAAATATAATTAAACGATGGATAAGTAAAAAAAAATAGTTTTTGATTTTTTTTTTTGGTTTTCAAGTTCAATTTCGTTTCCATTTTTCTAAGTTAAATTCTAGTTAGTTTCTCCTTTTTAATGCTAAAATTCAAATTCGAATTTGCTTTCAAAATTTCCCAATTACCAATTCGATTAACCAGCCCGGGCAGCCTTTACTGTTGAGTTTTGACCAGCCAGCCAGCCAACCAACCAATACTTAATTTATATTTTATTTGGATATGGGATGTCAGCCTCGTCTCTGTGGACTGGATGTCTGACGGCCCACGTAGCCTATTTTCGTTTCACTCGTTCTTCACCCCTTTTCATTCTTCATTTTTAAACTTTCTCCTTCTTGTTTCACAATAAGCCAAACACCCCCATGCAACTATCCCAATTTCTATTTTGTTTTTAAATTTATAATTTCTATTTTATTCTCTTACATAGAAAAACATTTTATTGGGTATGAAATGTTTACGGTTAGGTTAGATAATGTAACTTAATTAACAAAAGTAGGTCAAAACAATTATGAGACCTAAGTTTCATCATTTTGGGATCACATTTCAAATTTCTTTGAATTATATATTCTTTGTAAAATTAAAAAAGTTCATTTTATATTTTTTTTTTCTTCAAAACTTAACCTAAAAACATAGTAGTTTCCTAAACAGAGGATACTTTTGTATGCCTTGAAAATAAACTTTTTAAAATTCCACTTATAGTATTACAGATTCTACCAACTAAACCTTTTTACATGTTAGGATAGGATCTATGGGGACCGCTAGGGTTGCTAGAAATAAGACGGGGCATGATGACTTTTCTTTTAAAATGATTTTTTTTTCTCACATTGCTCGTTTACATGTACATTCACACATGGTTAATGTAAGCATTCTACATACATTAAAAAATATTAGATCGTTAAAATGTAAACTTTTAAATTTATTATGTCTTGAAATCATCGAAGTTAGATGACATTAACACCACACTATGAATTTATTATTTTTGGCATGCAAGGGTGTAACCAAAGGGGAGGGTGACGAGTGTCCGTTGACCACCACTCAATATAATTTGTCGGATATTTTTTTTTGTATTAAGAATGAAATTTTACAATGATCCGAACCAACGAGTTCTAGTTTTGTCACCGGCAAGTACTAATTGAATCTCGAAGATAATTAGACATGCTAACTTTTTATAGAATAGTGGACACAATTGAATAACATAAACTACTAAGGATCATTTATGTCTATTTCTATAAAACGAAGGGCCTAAACTGTCCAAACCCATTACTTAAACCAGAACACACACTCCTTGCAGCCCTGCATAGCATACATAACCGCCTCATTCGCCATTCTTCTTATCACTCTCAAAACACACACACACACACACACACAAACCCTAACGCACAGGGGATATATCAATGGACGGAACCGGAGTAGTGGCGGTTTACGGTAACGGCGCGATAACGGAGAGCAAGAAATCAACATACTCCGTCAAGGTCGGCCTCGCTCAGATGCTTCGCGGCGGCGTCATCATGGACGTCGTCAACGCCGAACAAGCGCGTATAGCGGAAGAAGCCGGCGCGTGTGCAGTCATGGCGCTTGAGCGTGTTCCGGCGGACATCCGTGCTCAAGGCGGCGTGGCGCGGATGAGCGATCCGCAACTTATTAAGGAAATTAAACAGGCCGTTACGATTCCGGTGATGGCGAAGGCTAGGATTGGACATTTCGTTGAGGCGCAGATTCTGGAAGCGATTGGTGTTGATTATGTGGATGAGAGTGAGGTTTTGACGTTGGCGGATGATATGAATCATATCAACAAGCATAATTTCAGGATTCCGTTTGTTTGTGGTTGCCGTAATTTGGGGGAGGCGCTGAGAAGGATTCGTGAAGGTGCTGCGATGATTCGTACGAAAGGTGAAGCAGGAACTGGTAAGTTTTTTTGTTCGATTTTGCTATTTTTATTTCCCAATAGTTCGGCTTCTTAGTCCTAACTTTCGTATCGTTTGGTCCAAAATTAGATAATTCCTTTGAAGTTTGGGTAAAATTGAAGTTGTAAAGTCTCTTATGCCTCAAAAATATCAAAATTTGCAAAAGATGTCCTCTTTGCATATATGATTTTCTTGAGATTTCAACTATTTGAACATTCGAATAATGCTTAAATAGCCACTTTTAGTGTCCAAACTGTCATGATCATATACAATTCTTAATGGTAAGGACGAAAAATGGTACAAGATGTACCATAAATAGAAGAAGAGTTGATGTCAAAAGCTAAAGTTATCAATTTTAAAGCTTTACCTTCCATGGGTTTTAGGCTTTAAGCAGTGTTATAGTTCTTTTGTTAGTGTTTTGGTTCTGTTGCACTGTTAAAGTTTGGATAGACAATGACTATTGTCATGAATCCTTTTAAAACCTTGTTGTGGGATGGATACTAGTATACTACTTGGATACATGTACTAAGAACCTGATTACATGGTGCATTTTGTAGAACCGCACAAATGAGTCTAAAACTACACAAATAAAATAAGAATTTGTTATATATTTCATACATGAAAATTGTGTAGGGATGTTTATGGTCCAGTTTGTGGCTTGTTCTAACAAAAATTATAGGCTGAAATACTAACCACAGTTTCGGGAAACGATAAATCAAACCGACCGGGTTGGGTGGTTTGCTGGATATGCATGTTATAATGGTTTGATGCTTGACAGTTCAGTTTTGGCTGTTTGAACCGATTTTTTAATCTTTTTTTTCTATATCATTTGTATTAAAAATTTTAAAATGATAAAGATAGTTCATGAATAAAAAAATATACATAACTTCGTGTTCCAAAAAAGAAAAATTTATAAATATAAAGGTTAAACACGCTAGGTTTCAAACAGTCGACTGAACCGTTAAACCACCAAACCTTGAACCGAATAGTATGAATCTCAAACCTGCCGACTTGCTTCGGTTTGGCGATTCCGTCGGGTTTTGTGGCTTATGAATGTGTCATAAACTTATTCTTAGTCTAAACTCTTTCAACTTGTATACTTGGTATGCTAATATAATGTTTTCTTATTCTCCATATTTTCGCATCTATGTTATGAATAATCATATTTGTGTGAAGGATGATTCTTATTTATGCAACACTATAGGCAACATAATCGAGGCCGTGCGTCATGTTAGATCTGTGATGGGGGACATCAGGGTCCTTGCAAACATGGATGACGACGAGGTGTTCACTTTCGCCAAGAAAATTGCTGCACCATATGATTTGGTGATGCAGACCAAACAATTGGGGCGGCTTCCGGTGGTGCAGTTTGCAGCAGGTGGTGTTGCTACACCAGCTGATGCAGCTCTGATGATGCAACTGGGATGTGATGGTGTGTTTGTCGGGTCAGGCGTGTTCAAGAGTGGTGATCCGGCTCGTAGGGCCCGGGCTATCGTCCAGGCGGTCACACATTACACTGACCCTAAGGTGCTTGCAGAGGTGAGCTGTGGGTTGGGTGAAGCCATGGTTGGGTTGAACCTTGACAAGAATGTGGAAAGGTATGCTAACCGATCTGAGTAAGGCTCACAGGGTCGGTTCATCTGGTCTATGTAAGGTTTAAAAATGTTAGCTTTTCTCTATTTGTAGTTCAATAATAATTTAGGATTGTTGGAAAATAATCTTATTTTATATAAACAAAGTATGATTTCAGGCTTTGGGTTTGGAAACGTAACTTTCTTTGGCTATATTTATTAAACATTAGGGATTGAATTTAATTTAAAAGCCAATAAAAATATACAGAATATTCGTAAGTTTTTTATTTAATAAACTGTATAATTTAACTTTAGTACATTCTATTACTATGAATTAAAAAATATCTCAGACTACATAAATTTTTTATATACATCCAAGTTAAAGTTGCTAATCTAGTTGTTTAAATTCCAACAATACATAAGTTTGTTATAATTTTTGTTCAGTGAAAAAAAAGGTTAAAATCTATACTATATAATATATAAAGGTTTTTGTATGTAATGTGTCACCATCATATTCAATCTCATTATTCTTTTATCGCCCATCTCTTTTATTAAATGCACTGAAATCTTTTAATAAATTACTAATCTATACTATATAATAAATAAAAGTTTTTTAGTGTCACATGTCTCCTTCATATTCAATCTAATCATTTTGTTCATGTTTCTCCCTCTTATTTAATACAATTCTTTTAGTAATAATATATATTTAAAGAAAACATTAATTATACTAATAAAAAACGTTTAGTTTAAAGAGTAAATTTCGTTTTGAGTTCTCGTGGTTTGTTTAAAAAATCGCTTCGAGTCCAATGGTTTTAATTGGACTTTTTGAGTCCTTGTGTTGTTATTTTTGTTTTAATTAAAGTCAGACCTCTAACACCGTTAATATAATTTTGTTAAGTTGTTGTAAATTGACTAAAATACCCTTCCATCTCCTAACAACGCCTAACACAAAACCATCCACCACATCTCTCTCTCTTTCCCTCTCAAACCATCAAGCACATCGCCATCTCTGAACCACCAACCACCACCTCCTCCTCTGAACCACTAACCACCACCGCCTCCTCTGAACCACTAACCACCACCGCCTCCTCTGAATCACCAACCACCACCGCCTCCTCTGAATCTCCAAGCATCACCGCCACCTCTGAACGCCACCCAATTGAAGTGAGGTTGGAGGGGTTCAAGGACAAAGTCTGCTCGACGAAAAAAGACGGCTCAGTGGTGGTCTCCCAGTCCGATCGGTCGCCACCTCCTTAACCGTCGTCCCCAGCGAACAAACCTCCTCTCGTTCTCTCTCTAAATCTCACAGACCACTTCCTTAACCGCCGTCCCCGGAGAACCAGGTCACACACCAAAAAGATCAACAAAACATGGGTCGGGCTCATCATCTGGTTCCTGATTCTTGTTCTAATGAGTCTTAGCACTCAAATCCTGATGCTTTCTTGAAACAAAAGCACAAAACCAATTCCTTACTGTTCCTGGTCTATTTGTAGGGTTAAACCCTAAAAATTCAGAATCTGATTCAGTTAGAAGCCCCACTTCCCCTTTGGATTTCAAAGTTTTTTCAAAACCAAACTTTAGGAATTTACCAATTATGGCTTCTTCCAAACCTAATGAAGCAACTCAAAAGAGTTGGGATTGTAACAAAGTAGGCTTAAGCATGATAGAATCTCTTGAGGATGAAACAAAACCCTCATCTGGGAAAATACTCTGGTCATCAGACAGTAAGAGCATTCTTTTTGGACCCCAAATGAGAATCTTGAACAACCCGAGTTTGAAACTTGACAGGTTCGACTCGTTATCCAACTCACTCCCTAAGAATTATGCAATTTCTCCTCATACCCGTGTTAAAGAAGGTAGAGACAGAGATGGATTTAGGCTAGTGTTGTGTTGGGTTGGGTTGGGTTGGGTTGGGTTGGGTTGGGATTGTTAGAGAAGGTAGAGACAGATGTATACAGTGTGTTATGTTTAATTTTTTTTTTTAATTTTAATACCAAGGGTAGTTTGGTCTTTTAACAAAAAGTTAACAGAAATTTTAGATGGCGTTAGAGGCGTGGGCTAACTGAAACAAAAATGAAACCACAAGTACTCAAAAAGTCCAATTGAAACCATTGGAGTCAAAACGATTTTTTTGAGCAAACCACAAGGACTCAAAACGAAATTTACTCTATTTTAAATTATTTGTTATTATAAGAAATTTTAAAATTTAATTATGTAACTTCTATTTCAATCAAATAATAAATAAAAGTCAAATTACATTAAATAGTAATTAATGTATTTTCGAAACCTAATTATATATTAATTTTTACATATTTTGAGTTTGTTTCTATTCTTAATATATGTAATATATTTTTATACCTGTAAAATATATACATAAAGATTTAAAAAACTTATATATTAATGTTTTTCAACCCGTGTGTAAACACGGGATCTAAACTAGTTATAGTAATAAAATGCATTTATTTTAAATTATCCTTTATTATTATAAAAAATTTTGAAATCTAATTATATAGTTTTTATTTTCAATCAAATAGTAAATGAAAGTTAAATTACATTAAATAGTAATTGACGTATTTTCGAAACCCAATTATATATTATTTTTTATATTTTTGAATTTTGTTTTATATCCTTAGTATGTGTATAGTAATATATTTTTACACCTGTAAAATACATAAATAAAATTTAAAAAATTTATGTATTGATATTTTTCATATGTGTGTATTACACGGGGTCTAAGCTAGTTATACATGATAACCTAAGTTTGAATATTGAAAGCCAATCAACTTTCATTTATTCTTCAATTATTGTGAAATTGAAATCTTTTATAAATGTTTAATTTTTTTTTTAAATAAAAGCCAATCAAGTTTCATTTGTTCTTTATTTTTGGGAAATATTTTAGAAATGTTTAATTTTAAAAAAAAATCTAAGTGATTTAAATGATTTACTTTTTAAGTTGACTTGAGTGGAGTTAATTATGATACTCGTTATTAAATGAATATTATATTTTTTTAATTTACCTCTTGCTTCATATTAAGCATGAAAAAATTAATCATTTAAATAGTAACCTAGTTCACATGTATATTTAGGTTATTTATTACCTTTCAATAAAACATTTCATAACGAGAGAACAATATTACTTGCTTGATTTTGTTGTTAGAAAAAGTGTAAGTGACTTCAATAGAACATGTAAAAAACTTGGTTATATTTGGATGTAATATTTGGAGTAATTATGATACTCGTTATTAAATGAATATATATATTTTTTTAATTTACCTCTTGCTTCATATTAAGCATGAGAAAATTAATCATTCAAATAGTAACCTAGTTCACATATGTTCTGTTTAGGTTATTTATATTTAATTTTTTTTATCTTTCAATAAAACATTTCACAATGACCGAACAATATTGAAACTTGCTTGATTTTGTTGTTAGAAAAAGTGTAAGTGACTTCAATAGAACACGTAAAAGACTTGGTTATATTTGGATGCAATATTTTTTGAAAATAAATATTGAAATGAGGAGTTTTTGAAATATTAAAGTAACAATATTAATGTGAGATTTAGTTCGTTAAATTTTATAGAGTTGTAGGTTGAAAAGTTGAATTGAAGACTTGAAGGGGTGTAAACAAGTCAAGCTTGAATTTAGGGTTTAATTTAAGCGAGTTCGAGCTCAACTCGTTTAGAGCTCGACTAGTGAATAGTTTTTCAAACTCACGATAGGCTTGTTTATTTGTTAGTTCTTTAATTATTATATGTATAATTATAAATTTTATGTATGACTATACATTATTTAACTTTTTATTGTAGTTTTTATATGATAAAATAAATATTAATAATATATATGTTTAATATATTAAATAAAAGTATATAAATAATACTCGGTTAGGCTTGCTTGTCTAGTAAAGCATAATAAGTGAAGCTCGAGCTCGACTTGTTTATTAGACGAGCTTTAATATAAGCTCGAGCTCGTTTAAGCTCTGCTCGATTCGAACTTTTTACCGAGTCAATCTCAAATAACTCATAAATATTTCAGCTTGTTTATGTGGGATCAATATGCCCAAGACACAATGTGTATCATTGTTACCTATGATGTATAATCGAGTAAATTGCAGTTTTCGTCCCTAGGGTTTACCTCAAAAATCACTTTACGTGCCTCCTACTTTAAAACTGCTATTTTCGTCCTCGTAGTTTCTATTTGATAACTTTTCATCCTTGGACCAAACGTCCGTTAGTCAATGGTTAGCCTTCAGGGGCAATCGTTTCTTTTCACTTCATATTTTGAGCCTTCAGGGACACCCAACTGACGGCGGAAACGTCGGGGCGGGACATGTAGACTGTTCATAAGCTCATGGTTTACTAAAGTTGAAATAATTAAAAAACCAATTTCATTTCATAGTTCAAGTAATCAAGTACAAATTTTACAAGAATAAAAAATACATGAATATCTTTATTAAGTTTACAACTAGGTCCTTAATCCTAAGTGAAGCAACTTGAAATCTTAACTCAACATCCGTACCTTAAACATGATAAAATGAGAGGGTCAACTATAAATAGTTGGTGAACATACATAGGTTTTGACTCTAAATAGTATTATTGTGTTGTGTGTATACAATCCATACATATCATGGTTAATAAGACAATTATGGAGAGTTACTATTGTGAAACCAAGTTGTACAATCAAACCTTTGTAACTAGCATGCAAAATTGTGTTGTCGGTAACAATCACCCTAACTGGGTGGGTTTGTCAGACTCAATAGATCTATCATTGTTAATCGTCGGCTTGTATAGTTAATGATTGCACATGTAATTGCACACAAAGTATTTAACACACCTAGTACTCAAACATAAAGCTCAAATTGCACACATGAATGTAAAGCGAATTTGTATTGTGTAGTTTATGCAAATCATTGTATATATTGTTCATGTTTCACCCCAAAAATATAAAACAATGTAAAAGGGGCTATGTAAAACTCACATTGTATCAGTTGTGTAGATAACACGAGCAAAAATGAAGCACAAGTGATTCTCAAATCACAAGTTTAACCTAGAACGAAATGTATAAACTTGCATTAATAATGTGCACGGAGTCTAAGTCATGAGCACATGTTCATCGAATGTTGATACGTGTGGATTCATACAAAAGTTTAGTCGTTTCATGTAAAAGGGGATTTGTATGTTATATGTATTTAGATAGAGGTTTGGTATGAAAATGTAAATTCAAAGTATGTTTGAAAAATAATAATTGTTTTAGGGTTTAAGTTTAAAATAAATAAATTTCCTTTATTTATTTATTTAAAATAGTTAGTCTTAAATGAAAAGGGATATTATATTTATTAAGATAAATAAATTTATCTTATTTAATAATGTGTCAAACTATATATATTAGTGCATATTAAAAACTCTAAATAAATTTGTTATTGTAAAAGATAACTAGAAGATATTGTTTTAAATAAATAAATTCTTTCTTTTTATTTATTTAAAATAGAGTGTTTCTAAGAGGACTATTTATGTTAATATAAATATAATAAAATTAAATTATTTAAAACTTTTAAATGGATAGAATGATTTATGGTTTTATAAAACATGGTAAAAGTATTTTATAAAATCCTAGTAATAATTTACAAAATAGGTACATTGTTTTGTAATTTAAATGTTTTAATTTTAATTAACTTTTAAATTGTTCTTATAATGATAAATGGGTTTTTAAATCAATTAAATTGTAAAAATAAAGGTATTAGGTTTAAAATTGTATGTTATTGTATGAAACCATCCCAAATGATATTAGGTTTATAACAAAATTTTTATTACATTCTTGAAACCCTTAAAACTGCTCAAAAAAATAAACACAGGCCACCCGGCTCGAACCCGGGTGGCTCCTATGTAGGTGTTGCGGGTTACCACTGGACCAGGGCCACAACCCGTGATATAGGGCAGTCCCGAAATGTTTTAACATGATGATACAGGGGAGCCGGGTTTGGGTTTCAGGTCCACACAAAAAGGCTGGGCTTTCGAACCCACGCCATCTGGTTCGGCGATGCAGTGGCTTACCGGCCGGACCAGGTGGTTTCGCTGGTCTAATTAGGAAACAACAAATATAAAATACGATCATTTAAACGAATAAAATCCCAAATCAGGTTTAGCGCTAAACGAACAAGAACTCAAATTCGAATTGAGTTAGATACCCTCTGTCATCTGAAATTGACAGAGGGTTATTGTTCACTGATTCATTACGAACTAGGAATGCTAAGACTTATCTGAAATGGTGGTGTGTCGATTGAGAACGACCGATCTTGATGCTTGATAGCGAACCAGAGATGAGATGGGGTGCGAGTTTAGGATCGGAGAGTTTGCAATGGTCTAAACGAAGGTGCTAGAGTATTTTAATTCATCCAATTCCATCTTAATTACATGATTCAGTTATGATTGAGAGATAACAGCCGTCGACCTTTATTTCACGTGATAAGTCGATGATTGGGAGTGAATTGGGTCGCGTATATGGTCTGTATACATGCTAGGAGTGGTCGTGCGTGATTTGCGGCTTTCAACGTGTTCAATTCCTTTGATTGGAGATCAGATTTGAACGCGGTTTGACCGTGAAAGGTCAATTCCTTTTGAATTGATTTGAATTTCAAAATTGGTCGTGCAAAGATTGAATTGAAATGTTAATTGGGTTGGGTTATGGTCGATAATCCCTCTAGGATTCAAGGCAAGTCCGAATCCGTCGGGCCTTGTTCGAATTCGATCCTGATTTGGGTTGTTTGACTTTTCGAAGGTCAAAATTGATCAAAGATATTGAATGGGGAAAAAATTGAGATTAAAGGGTTCAAATTCAAGGGTGGGGGTTCATAGTTGGGGGTTCAAATGTCTAAAGAGGTTCAAGGTATTACCATGGGGTTCAAAACCAATTTATTTGGTTTAAAAAGAATCTATTTTATTTTTTTTTATATATAAAAGATCTAATTGTTATTATTTATAAAGAGGTTAAATTTTATTTTAATAAAATTTCAAATTGTATAAATGGCTCATTTAATAAAATGTATGTGTATTTATATAAAATTTGGTTTTTCTCTTTCATAAACTTTATAAAAATTAACTATAAATTTAAAAATGTCAAATATGTAATTATATTTGCATAAAATCATTTATAAGTAAAATTTTATACATATAGAGATACATCTGTATATAAATATACAAAACAGGTGTTGTAGAAATCTATATGTAAACGCAAGGTTTTAATGGTTGAAACGAATATTAATTTATCTAACGATTTATATGCCAAAAAGTGCTTGAATAAATACATGATTTAAATATAGTGTTATTATTGAAATAAATAAGGTAAAATAGAGCCGGAAAGTCATGGCTGTTATAGTATCCCCTAGTTGAGAGAATTTCGTCCCGAAATTAAATCGTTGGGGGCTACTGGATCAGGAAAAAGGGTGAGTTTGGATTCTCAACAAGTTTTGATTATTAGATTTTTGGGAGTGTAACTGATGACATGGTTTAGGTCTGATACTCAAGGTCGGATATGAATGATGATAATGATTTTAGTTTTTAAAATGAATCTAAGGAGAAAAATGTCGAAGGATGTTTTGAATTCCAAATATGGAATACATTACGAGAAGCAAGGATGATGAGAATTTGATGATTAAAACTAGTTTAGGATGTAGTCTAATGTGTTTAGGAATTGTCAGTGGATAATAAATTTCACAAACATTGGTCCGTCAAACAACCTAAAACTTTACGTGACACGAATAACGCTACTTCTGATAATATGACAGGTACACTTATATATAGGAAGTACCAACGGCATATCCACCATGCCCTTGTCATATCACATTGGTTTCGTTATTATATATCATGATAAGTTTTATGTCATAACACACGACAGAATTTGCTATGTTTTCCATGCGCTGATTTTTATAATTACGTGTGCACCCGTAATTATCCAAATCGTCGCATGGTCCGTATAATTCATCCCATTGTGTGTGTGGGTCCACAGGGGGGGGGGGGTAACACAAAATCACTTAATTCATAACTATTGTTTTCACGTATGTGTTGCTAACAAGTAACTATGTCCATAGATAGTAGAGTCAATCAGGCATTAAAGAGTAATAACGTGGCATGATTTAGGGTTCCATAGCTTCCTCTTGTTTGAACAAGAATATGTCAAACCCCTAGTAGCTTTCATGGATAAGGTGAATAGTCATGCCTTGTGTATGATGTACTTAATCAATTGCAACAATGTAAATGATCAAATTCCGTGTATAATGTAAGCACATAAGTTCCATGTATGATCTAATGTCATGTACATTGTAAGCAATTTGGTTTCATGTATAATGTGAACAATTTTATATCATGTATGTTGTAAACAAATAAGTTGCACGTAGGCTGTGAACAATTTAATATCAAATAAGTTTTTATGAATGACGTAAACAATTTAGCATAATGTATTTTGTAAATGTAAACAATTTAGTATCATGCATTTTGTATACCAGGAAGTTTTAGGTATAATGTGGGCAACGTAGAATCATGTATATTGTATAGTGTGAACAATTTGGTATTATATATTCTGCAAACAACTAAGTTCCATGTATTATGTGATCAATACAGTATAATGTATACTACAAACAAGTTTCGTGTATTATGTGATCGGTGTAACATTATGTATATTGCAACTAAGTTTCATGTATTATGTGGACGTGTATAATATGTTCAATCTAGTATCATGTATCAAAACAACAAGTTTCAGGTATCATGTGAGCAACGTAGTATCATGTATATTGTATAGTGTGAACAATTTGGTATTATGTATTCTGCAAACATGTAAGTTTCATGTATTATGTGATCGTGTATGATGTGCTCAATCATGTATCAAACAAACAAGTTTCATGTATCATGCGATTATCCTAGTATCATGCATATTGTAAACATCTAAGTTTTATGTATCATGTGATTATCCTAGTATTATGCATATTGTAAACAACTAAGTTTTGTGTATTATGTGAGTGTTCGTTTGTAAGTTATTGGATCTCATGAGTAACGTAAACTATCGAATTTTGCAGGTAGTCGAGTGTTGCAGAAAAGTGTGTTGTTTGGCATTCATGTATAACGTGGATAGTTGGGTTTTAATTTTTAAATCTTGCCGAGGTTTATATGGATGACTAATGCCTACGCGAAATGTTTCAGTTCATTGCAGTGTCTAGTAAAATCATACATTTCTGGATGTGTAAGATAACGAGAAGGTTATGTAGATATTTAGAGCACTAGTGTGCTTACGAATAACTGATTTGTGCCCTTTGTTTGTAAATAAATAAGTAGTTGCAATTTATTCTTGTTTGTAAAATGTTGAATAGCAGTTGAATAATTAACTACATGGATAATTAAATGAAAACCCTTTTTATTTTATTTCAAATTATAAGAAGACTTTTTAAGAGAAAATAATGGCTAAATTATTTAATAACTAAGCCAAGGTTTAATAATATTTAATTTAACGAGACAAGTCATAATTTAATTATTAATTAAAAATAATACTTTTATAAAACAAGTTGTATTAAATTTTCTTATAAGGTGAAAATGTTTATAGAAAATTTAGATTTCAGCTACTATCTAAAGGTTTGATAAACGTTTTGTTTGAACAAAATAACGATGTTTAATTTAGATAATAAATTGATTAGTTACAAAGAAGGCTTAGGTACGGGTACTAAGTTGCAATAAACGAAACGATGATGTTTAGATTGTACTCATTTGATAATATAATCAAATGGATACTTTGACAAACCAAAGTGATTCAAATTCCTATACTTTCAAGAAGACCTATAAGTGAACACTCACTTTGGGAATTCCCAAGAAAGCATACGGATCCTTCGGTTGATTTGGATTTATATGAAATGCTTTCCTAGACAGAAGACCCAAAGTACAGGCATTCACCCTTCAGGATTGCACATGTTTTTTACTAATTTTCAGAACTCAAAACTTTGACGGGATTTAAAAATCTTAATAGGCTTTAGTCCTAAGAGTTTAAATTTTTGTTCACAAATGATAATGGTGACATGTGCGTGAGATTTAAGGGTGCATGAAGAATTATGTGTGTATAAGTGTGTGTTGAAACTTAGGATAACACTTAATGAATCACATATGTAACATGTAGATAGCAATGAATATAAGCACAAGAGTTATCAAGTAGTGTGACACAAAGACTATTAGGTATTGTATCATGCGGTGTAATTACTTAGATTAACATGTAAAATATTCACACAAAGTAGTAATCATGTAGCATATAGTAGCATGACATAGTATGGGTGTCCTAAGGTTATAGTCTAGGTCAAAAGTGTCTAATAACCTAATTCCCTATAACCAAGGTTCTGATACCAATCTGTCACACCCCAACCGATGGCGGAAACGTCAGGGCGGGACATGTAGACTGTTCATAAGCTCATGGTTTACTAAAGTTGAAATAATTAAAAAACCAATTTCATTTCATATTTCAAGTAATCAAGTACAACTTTTACAAGAATAAAAAATACATGAATATCTTTATTAAGTTTACAACTAGGTCCTCAATCCTAAGTAAAGCAACTTGAAATCTTAACTCAACATCCGTACCTTAAACATGATAAAATGAGAGGGTCAACTATAAATAGTTGGTGAGCATACATAGGTTTTGACTCTAAATAGTATCATTGTGTTGTGTGTATACAATCCATACATATCATGGTTAATAAGACAATTATGGAGAGTTACTATTGTGAAACCAAGTTGTACAATCAAACCTTTGTAACTAGCATGCAAATTTGTGTTGTCGGTAACAATCACCCTAACTGGGTGGGTTTGTCAGACTCAATAGATCTATCATTGTTAACCGTCGGCTTGTACAGTTAATGATTGCACATGTAATTGCACACAAAGTAGTTAACACACCTAGTACTCAAACATAAAGCTCAAATTGCACACATGAATGTAAAGCGGATTTGTATTGTGTAGTTTGTGCAAATCATTGTATATATTGTTCATGTTTCACCCCAAAAATGTAAAACAATGTAAAAGGGACTATGTAAAACTCACACTGTATCAGTTGTGTAGATAACACGAGCAAAAATGAAGCACAAATGATTCTCAAATCACAAGTTTAACCTAGAACGAAATGTATGAACTTGCATTAATAATGTGCACGAAGTCTAAGTCATGATCACATGTTCATCGGATGTTGATACGTGTGGATTCATATAAGAGTTTAGTCGTTTCATGTAAAAGGGGATTTGTATGTTATATGTATTCAGATAGAGGTTTGGTATGAAAATATAAATTCAAAGTATGTTTGAATAATAATAATTGTTTTAGGGTTTAAGTTTAAAATAAATTTCCTTTATTTATTTATTTAAAATAGTGAGTTTTAAATGAAAAGGGATATTATATTTATTAAGATAAATAAATTTATCTTATTTAATAATGTGTCAAACTATATATATTAGTGCATATTAAAAACTCTAAATAAATTTGTTATTGTAAAAGATAATTAGAAGATATTGTTTTAAATAAATAAATTCTTTCTTTTTATTTATTTAAAATAGAGTGTTTCTAAGAGGACTATTTATGTTAATATAAATATAATAAAATTAAATTATTTAAAACTTTTAAATGGATAGAATGATTTATGGTTTTATAAAACATGGTAAAAGTATTTTATAAAATCCTAGTAATAATTTACAAAATAGGTACTTTGTTTTGTAATTTAAATGTTTTAATTTTAATTAACTTTTAAATTGTTCTTATAATGATAAATGGGTTTTTAAATCAATTAAATTGTAAAAATAAAGGTATTAGGTTTAAAATTGTATGTTATTGTATGAAACCATCCCAAATGATATTAGGTTTATAACCAAATTTTTATTACATTCTTGAAACCCTTAAAACTGCTCAAAAAAATAAACACAGATCACCTGACTCGAACCCGGGTGGCTCCTATATAGGTGTTGCGGGTTACCACTGGACCAGGGCCACAACCCGTGATATAGGGCAGTCCCGAAATGTTTTAACTTGATGATACAGTGGAGCCGGGTTTGGGTTTCAGGTCCACGCAAAAAGGCTGGGCTTGTGGGTTTCGAACCCACGCCACCTGGTTCGGCGGTGCGGCGGCTTACCGGCCGGACAAGGTGGTTTCGCTGGTCTAATTAGGAAACAACAAATATAAAATACGATCATTTAAACGAATAAAATCCCAAATCAGGTTTAGCGCAAAACGAACAAGAACTAAAATTCGAATTGAGTTAGATACCTTCTGTCATCTGAAATTGACAGAGGGTTATTGTTCGCTGATTCATTATGAACTAGGAATGCTAAGACTTATCTGAAATGGTGGTGTGTCGATTGAGAACGACTGAGACGAATGATCCGTTGATCTTGATGCTTGATAGCGAACCAGAGATGAAATGGGGTGCGAGTTTATGATCGGAGAGTTTGCAATGGTCTAAACAAATGTGCTAGAGTATTTCAATTCATCCAATTCCATCTTAAATACATGATTCGGTTATGATTGAGAGATAACAGCCATCGGCCTTTATTTCACGTGATAAGTCGATGATTGGGAATGAATGGGTCGCGCATATGGTCTATATACATGCTAGGAGTGGTCGTGCGTGATTTGCGGCTTTAACGTGTTCAATTCCATTGATTGGAGATCAGATTTGAACGCGATTTGACCGTGAAAGGTCAATTCCATTTGAATTGATTTGAATTTCAAAATTGGCCGCGCAAAGATTGAATTGAAATGTTAATTGGGTTCGGTTATGGTCGATAATCCCTCTGGGATTTAAGGCAAGTCGGAATCCGTCGGGCCTTGATCGAATTCGATCCTGATTTGGGTTGTTTGACTTTTTGAAGGTAAAAATTGATCAAAGATATTGAATGGGGTAAAAATTGAGATTAAAGGGTTCAAATTCAAGGGTGGGGGTTCATAGTTGGGGGTTCGAATGTCTAAAGAGGTTCAAGGTATTACCATGGGGTTCAAAACCAATTTATTTGGTTTAAAAAGAATCTATTTTATTTTTTTATATAAAAGATGTAATTGTTATTATTTATAAAGAGGTTAAATTTTTCTTTAATAAAATTTCAAATTGTATAAATGGTTCATTTAGTAAAATATATGTGTATTTATATAAAATTTGGTTTTTCTCTTTCATAAACTTTATAAAAATTAACTATAAATTTAAAAATGTCAAATATGTAATTATATTTGCATAAAATCGTTTATAAGTAAAATTTTATACATATAGAGATACATCTGTATATAAATATACAAAACAGGTGTTGTAGAAATCTATATGTAAACGCAAGGTTTTAATGGTTGAAACGAATATTAATTTATCTAACGATTTATATGCCAAAAAGTGCTTGAATAAATACATGATTTAAATATAGTGTTATTATTGAAATAAATAAGGTAAAATAGAGCCGGAAAGTCATGGATGTTACACCTGAGGTTTACACCAGAAATCAATTTTCGTCTCTGTAACTTTAAACCTCCCCCATCACCATCACCACCACCGCTACTTGTTTATTCAGTGCCACCACCACCAGTTTATTCACACCCACCTCCACCTTCGCCGCCATCGCTAGTTTAATCACCTCCGCCACCACCCTTACCACCGTCACCTCCACCACCACCACCCCCAAGTCAAGGACGAGTGTCGTCGAAAAAACGAGGTGGTGGTCGCGGAAGTTTGCTGATGCAACTAGCTAACAGAGGAACATGACAGAGGGTGGAGATGGGGAATGGTGATGTTCACCGGTTGTATCCGCGACGTATGGACAGTTTATGTTGTCGCAGGAAAAACGAACATGTCGGTGGCGTCTAGGGGTGTTCAAAGTCGGATATCCGAATTTTCGGATATCCGAAATTTTCGGATAGTGGATTTCACTATCCGAATCCGTATCCGAATTTTCGGATATCCATTTCCGAAAATTCGGATACGGATTCGGATAGTGAAACGGATATCCGAAAATATAAAAAAAATAAAAAACTATATAAAAATAATATTTCTAAATTACAAAAACAATTAAAAACCTTAAAAAACATTAGAAAATATACATATAAAAATATATAAATATAATATATCGGGTTTTGATTCAAATTTTCTTATTTTTAAATAATAAAAACAATTAAAAAAATATATAAATATAATATTTCGGATATTCGGATATCCGAACTATCCGAAATATCCGAAAATCACTATCTGAATCCGAATCCGAATCCGAAAATTCGGATATCTGAATTTCGGATATCCGAATTTTTGGATAATTCGGATTTTCGGATAATTCGGGTTCGGTTTCGGATTCGGATATTTTTTAGTCTTGTTTCGAGCTTTTTAAGACCAAGGAAACATCACAGAAACCGGACTTGGTTAATGGTGGTGGCCGGTCAGTTTGTGGACGGAAAAGACGGTTTCTGGTGGTATGGTAGGCTATCGAAAGATGGTGATGAAGATGAGTTGAGGATGAAAAGACTTGTGTAACCTCATGGATGAATACCGTTAATAATCTCAAAAAGGCCGCGCACCAAACAAATAACCCGTTATATGTTAAACCAGGTTTTAACATATTTTTATTCTAAGAAAATTATCATGAAGTAAAATGATAATTCATGAATCATAACTTGTTAATATTGTTATATTTTTCTAAAGTTATATAAAATATAAATAATTCTAAATGCAAGGATATGGAATGTTGTATACACATGCATGTATATTTAGCGTGTATATAAATGATTATTAGTTTGTATAAACATTACACATTACACGTATTACTTGAATATATAGTATACCTAAATAAACATGTATTTGAACGTGTAGATGTCTTATGAATACACATGCATTTATATTGAGGTTGAAGACTCTTTCTTACACAAACTATTATGCAACTAACATATGGAATATGGACCATCGACTTTGGCTAAAAGGCAAAAGTACTTCTCACCTCCCCATAGGGGAATCAATTTAATTATGTTATGATGATGAATTGGTGGTTGGAAAGTGTCTGTAGTAATAGACACATTTTATATAAAAAATCTCATTCAATTTCATGATTTGAAAGTTAGGGTTCTTGAGGACCAAAATTCAGGGTTTTTAATATGTAAGATGTTTGAATGTTGAATTGAGGTTGAGTAAGTGTCTAGGGAGTTACACATAATTAACCATAAAACTCCAATTTTTATGTTAAATTGTAAAATGGAGTTTTGGTGAATTTGAGTGATTCCTTAACGGGTTAAAATGGGTTGAAAGGTTGAATGGGGTGTTGGAGGTTTGGTTAAGGTGGTGATAACCAAACTAAATTAGGGTGTTGATATTTAGATCATAGGTGTGTCTTGAATCTCAATTTGGTGAATGAATTGAGATCATAAGATTTCTAAATGAATTAAGACGCATGCTTGATCCGGATAGTCAAACAAGAGAGTAGGTCCATTAGTATTTGGAGTTTCTGCTTGAATGGTAAGAGTTACATTAGTATAACTTGGATATTAACAGTTAATATCAAGATCATTATGTCACTGAGTTCGAGCTTTTAGTACGTTTAAGATCCTTGAATAAAAGTTGTTCTAAATTTCCGTAGTCGATTGATTTTATGGGAATAAAATCAAATCAAGTCTATTGTGAATCAGTTGGGTTGTTCATTGAGAATGAAAGTTCAAAGAGTTAGAGACTAAATTCACATATATTCATTAAATAATGAATATCGGAAGTAACTCGCTTCAAACTACTTCATGGATCACAATCATAAGTAGATTTGTAAATCATATTGTCACTGTATCATCTAACCTCATGAAACATCTAAGGATGGAAATGGATCGGGTTCGGGCTGGGTATCGGTAATCCCAAACCCATACTCGGTTGTAAAATTGTGTCCCATAACCGACCCATTACCTGTCGGGTTTGTGTAGGGTAATTACCTGTCGGGTTTGTGTAGGGTAATTACCCGTCGGGTATCGGCTGATAACCTTCGGGTATGTGTCGTGTACTTTTCTATGACTCTATTTTTTATATTTATAAATACATATTTCAAAAGAAAAATTAAATTTTTACATAATAAACCTACTAAGTACACTGCTTGTTTCTTTTATTATGGAACCCTTTAGGTTCTTTGTTGAAGTTTCACAGTCATACATGCCCCCGTGACCATCATAGGACGTACCTTAAGTCACATCACTCGTTTAATTCTAGACAAGACCCGCCCCGTAGGCTGGACATCTTGTTTCATCTTCGAGACCCGCCCCGTAGGCTGAACATCTCGTTATATTTTTGAGACCCGCCCCGTAGGCTGGATATCTCATTCCATTCATTTTATTGGGATCTTGAGTATCATAGACTCACGGCCTCCCAATGTACCAAACATTTGTTTGTAGCATACGTATTTACCTTTATTATTGCATGCTTATGTTTGATTTATTCCCAACCAGTTCTCACCTTTAAAATTTCATAATGATTAATCCACGATTACTGATAGAGGTTTATATATAGGATATACCAGCGGGGTAGCCACCACTCCTTTAATGCTTCGTAAATACTCAATTATTCCATTTTACGGTTTAGACTCGTTCCATCACACATTCACACTTAGCACATATTATCAGGCATTCACACATTCACATTCGTCTCGTATTGCATGATTACTTATCATGCATAGTATGATCTCTTGTCATACTTTCATCCCCATCCCTGCCCTAATTCCTCATAAAGGTTTCTCCATGTTACGTTATATATATGGTGTACCAGCGACGTACCCACCACCTCTTTAATGTCTCACGAATACTCCTTTATTTAGAATTAAGCTTTCATCATGTGGTTTTATTTATTTAGCATGCTTTATTATCATGTTATTTATTTGTAGTCTGTGCCCCTAAACCTTGGTAATGGTTTCACCTAGAGGTATCAAAAGAGTTTATATATATGGTGTACCAGGGGCGTACCCACCACCCCTTTGATATCTCGTGGATACTCCATTATTTCAGTTTAGTGTCTAGACTAAACCCACATTAATTTGTACCTTAGTTTACACGTAGCACATAACACATAAGCATATAAAGAATTTGACTAGGTACCAGTCCAGTGTACTTACAATAACCTCAGGTCGTTTCCTACGCTCGTTCCTCGCTTAAACGTTCAAGCGAATATGAATTGCACTCGCACTTTAACGTGTCACAATTTAACGCGTCACACTAGCTCTTCTAATCCTCCTCAGAGAGAGTGTGTGTGTGATGTATGGTGTTTGTGTGTTTGTTTTTGCAAGTGAACGACCTCAAATATCAATTTATAGGCAAAATTCTGAGTCCTTAACGGACCGTCACCGTTTACTTAGACTCCAAGCACTTCCTGACCACGTAACGGACCGTCACAGCCCATGACGGTCCGTCATGGCCATAGGGTTGGATGAGTCAGTGATACGTGGCGAAAAACATTGATTTTTCTCACTTTTGCGGCCCGGCGGACCGTTACACCATGTGATAGTCCGTTATAGCATCATTTTCAAATTCTTCTCGCCGAGGCACCCAAGTTTCATATATTATGGCTTATGTAACTCATTTTCTAGCCCGAGATATGCTTAGGCGAAGTTTTGGGCTATTTCCGGTCAGACCGTCTTTCTGTTTTCACGTCCGATTACCTTCTAGTTTCGCGTGCTTTAGCCGATACTTGTCCTAACTTATTTTAGGAGTCGAGATGTTAGACCTGAGATTCATACTAGAACTTGATTATACGAAAAATTACTTTTTGACATAATCTAACGTTTTTCTTTGACTAGGGAGTGATAAGGATCATCGTTGGGAGTATATCTAAAGTTTAGTGATGGTTGTATGTAGTTAAGATGGAATTTTGTTCCCTTACACCAGTAAGTTGTAGACATATCTGGCGCCCTCGTTGATTTAAACGGGTATATGTGTGTGGCCATGCGCAAACTGAGAGTTTTATAGATCACTTTGATTCTAGGTCGAGAAGGAGAATGATCGAGAGATATACGAGAATGATGATTTGATCCGTGTCTCATGTTCGATAGATGTACATTACAAAAAGGATAAATGGCATATTATCATGACTATTGCGAATAATTAAGTAAGAGTACTTAGACTGCTCGGGAATAGTTGACGATTTCATAAAACGTCGTATCTTCATAGGAGCAGTAAGATGTAACTAGACGTCCACCACTGTGTGTGTTGACAATGATCGAGACTTGTGCAAGTGGGAGTCTGTTGGACCTATATGCCCTAGTAACGACATTCGACAACACGACCATCGAGATAAGATCCTTAGAGTTACACCACGGACAACAATACATATTAAAGATCGTTTAAGAGTTAAATAAGCCTTACATGAAACTAAACCAAAAGGCAAATGATTATCTATGAAATAAATATCTAAGATTATCCGGGTTAAACAATGGCAAAGAGAGATTGTAATTTGTAATAACGAACGACTAATTAACTAATCCGGTAATTTGGATTTAGGAATAATCTATACTATATAATAAATAAATGTTTTTGTATGCCACGTGTCGCCTCCATATTCAATCTTATCATTCTTTTCCCGCCTCTCTCTTTTATTAAATGCACCCATGTCTTTTAATAATTTACTAATTATACTAATAAAATACATTTATTTTAAATTATTCCTCTATTATATAAAAACTTTGAAATCTAATTATGTAACTTTTATTTTCAATCAAATAGTAAATGAAAGTCAAATTATATTAAATAATAATTGACGTTAATTATTATTATTATTATTTTCATATTTTGAGTTTTGTTTTCTATCCTTAGTATGTGTAATACATTTTTACATCTGTAAAATATATAAATAAAATTTAAGAAACTTATGTATTGATATTTTTCACCTCGTGTGTATTAGACGGGGTCTAAGCTAGTTAAGTTATATATATTGGATATTAGCTTAGAACCTGTGTATTACATAGGGTGAAAAAATATTAATACATAAAATTTGTAAATCTTTATATACATCTTATAGGTGAAAAAATTGTAATTACATATACTAACAATAGAAAACAAATCCAAAAATATGTAAAAGTTAATGTATTGAGTTTTGAAAATAAATTAATTACTATTCAAAGTAATTTGACTTTCATTTACTGTTTGAATGAAAACATAAGTTAGGTAATTAAATTTCAAAGTTTTTTTTAATAATATGAGATAATTTAAAATAAATGTGTTATATTAGTATAATTAATAAATTGTTTAAAAATATATTATTATTATTGAAAATATGGAGGTGTATTTAATAAGAGAGAGATGCGGGAAAAAAATTATAAGAATGAATGTGACGGCGACACGTAACATTAAGAAACCTTTATTTAATATATAGTATAGATATGTAAATAATCAGTTACAAAATATAATTAATTGTATTTATAAATATATAAAGGTTATATATTTAACTAACCAAAGTGTTTGGTTAATTGTGGTTATTAGATAATCACAAGGATAAAGTGAGTAATTGGTGGAAACAATAAAACTTTACCTTGGGAATTAAATTTCCTAATTACCTATAAATACAAATGGTAGGCTCGGTTTTTAAGAGACCACAGTTATTATTCTTGAAGAATAAAAATTACAAACCCTAATCCTCCCCTCTCTACGCCGTTGCCACCTTCCTAGCCGGAGCCGTCGACGCCACCTACTCTGCCGTCCGTCGTCGTGCCGAACAACCACTGTCGCCAACGCTGCCTCAAGGGTAGCCGTCGTTGGCCTCCACCGGTGTAGCCGTTGCTTTCTCCGTCCTCAGCCAATCGCTGCTGCCGCTCCTGTTCCCATTTTAATTCCCCCTTTTGCGCCATCTTTTAGGCTCACAAGGATACACGGTTGCCGGGTTGTCTATGTGAGCCGCTGAGGACCGTCGTGTACCACCGGTATCGTTAGGTGTTACTAACATCGGTTTCGTAGGTGGTGACACCCGGTGATCGGGATAAACTAATAGAGTTTCGTTTTTGGATTCAGGAGCTTTGGTGAGACAAGAAAAATAGTGATCCGAGTTTGTACATATGGATTAGAAGTTGTGGGTTTAGTTCGTGTAGCTGGATTTAGCAACTAGGTTTTTGTCACATGGTGTTACATCTTAGTTGTCATCTCCTACTCATGAAAGGTATAACCATAAACCCATATGGTTGTTTATTGAATATTTGGTTTGCATCTGGACTCCTAGTGGGGCGATTTATTGTTTCGTGCTTGTTTTTTCCCTGTGCGTTTTTAAATAGTTTTGAAACCATAGCACGAAAACCCAACATGTAAATGTTCCAACACAGATGTTAAAGTGTAAAGCGCTAAATGTGTAAACATGTGATGTGGTTTGTGAATTAAGTATATAAAAATATAAACAAATATTTTTTTAGGATGTTTGATTTCACAAAATCAGGTTTTAAATTTATAAATTAAAATGATAATTACATTAATTTAAAACACACACAATAGGCAAGTGTACCTATCGCAGCGTAATATAGTCATGTAAGAACCAAGTATGGAACCAATGGACACGGTCGAGTTTCAATACTCAACTTTTGTTATCGTTTAGCCGGATTAATTAATAAGTGGGTTTTGTGTGCTTGTGTAGCAGAAAAGTAAATGACGGTAAAGTAAATAACATAAAAGTAAAAACGTGCGTGAAGTGTGTAACAGAATTGTAATTAGCAGAAAAGTAAATAAAACGAAAATGATCAGATTATGAAATGTATTGCTTTGGGATTCGAAACAGCTTGCCTTTTATTTGGTAGGTAACATCGCCAAAGCGTATCATCAGATTTTACTACGAAGGAAGGAACTCGGCAGAAGATCGGGCTCAACCCCCCGCCAATACTCGCAACTGGTCGCACTAAGGAACAATGACTACTAACTACTTTGGCTTAAGGCTAGATAAAGACATTGGGTGTAATCGCTCTGGTTCGCTCAGATCTTGCTCTTCATTGAGTTGGCTTCTCCGGGGGATCCTCGCTTTGTCTAGACAGCGGTACAAGCGTTGGAAGACCTATTTTCATAATTCTAGAATCTTGAATTCTTGGTGTTCTTGATAGGATTTAGCTTGATTTGTATTTTTAACACCGAATAACCTGCAATTATAAAATATTCGTATTTTATACATAAATTGCAAGGTTATTACTCAATTAGTACCATAATGTGGGATTATTATGTATGTTAAATATGTATAAATGATGACATATCATAACACCCCACAGTTAAACTTTGCTTGTCCTCAAGCAAACTCATGCATGATCACACCCATAACTAAAAATTTACAAAGGTAATGGAATTTCAACTAGTGTTGAGACTCCGGGATAACTCTTGAGCTGCTTATTCTATTTTTGTGTTTTTCTTGTTTTAGGATGATGGAATCCATGACAAGCCTACTAGAACATTGATTATGCAAAAACTTCTCACTACTCACAATGTTCACTCAACTCTAGAGTTATATATATGGATAATGTAAGCTAAGTGGAACACTCGAGTTCGAATCGAATTATGCAATGGTCATAAGCTTGTATGCAAATCAAGTCTCCAACAACTAACTAAGTAATATGCATGAATCAAGAGGACTTTAAAAGGGTTGTAATGTGGCTAAAGTAAAACTAAAGGTGAAAATGAAAATATTTTTGGATTTTTAGGGGTTTTAAAGGGGTTTGATGGGCTGCAGCTATCGCGAAACACTCAGCTATGGCCTCATGGCTTAAAATGGAAAGTACTAAAAAGTCCCTTTACAGTACTCTATTCATGAGGGTATAACTAATCTGATGGCTCGTTTATGGTCAGATTGCCAAGACCAAGATCTCTCATTAGTGCTAACTCGTTCCTTATTGGGTAATGTAGATTGCTACCTTTTCGTACGGTCCCTTCGGCTAACCGCCTAATAGCATCTACTTCGACCAGGTATATGTATTCACTTTGGGCTCGAGTTTGATTCATGCTACACTTTCCAATGTGGCAATCCATCGTGGCTCTAGTTGCCACATTTTCTACATCTACCGTATCTTTTGGCGGCACTTTTTGACAAGCCGAAGAATGGTGGCAATTGTTCTTGCTTGCGCCACCATTTTCTTACATCACTGGTTGTTTGAAAAATCTTTTCTCGGAGTTCGGTTGATAATTCAGGATTTACGGGTTTTTTTTATCAAGACAACTTTTTCGATACTCCTCTTTCCTCAATTTCCTTGAAATAATATCTCCTTGAATTTTCCTAATTTCCTAATGCATTCACCATTTGTATATTCCAATTCTTCTGAGTAAGAAAGATTCTTTCCAAAGTCATACCGATGATAATGAACTTGAAATGACAACATAAGATAATTTTCCCATTTTAAAGACAGTTTGCCAATAACCGGTGTTTGTGAAAAGCTGGTTGGGTGATAGGAATGGGTTTTAGAAAAGAAAAGGCTAAGGCTCAGAGGACTTTTTAGGCGGATAATATTTTTGTGGTTTTTTGATAATAAGAGTGATAAAAGTACTAGGTGCCTCAATTATTTTCATACTTCCACTAGTTCATGGTCTTGATATGTATAAGCCATACAAGTTTTTATTATGCATAGAATTCAATCGAATAAACACTCAATATACGAAACGAAAGAGCATACAAAAATAATGATAATAATTCTCGTGAAAAGGCTCAAATTATTCTCACATGGAAACGAATGGGATAGGGTTTAGTGATTTGTTATGCATAATTTCCGTTTGTTTCTACTTGTCATGTCTTCATTTTATTTAATAGGTGCAAACTCCAAGAGGTTAAACATTAACATGCACCAAACATCATCTTCACCCTAGCAATACAAAAACGTTTTAGCCACAAATGGCCATAAAGACTAGCGTAATGATGAGTTTCGTAGACTCCCCTGTTGTGAAACAAGGAGGAAGAGCCCATCTACTCTCTACTCTAACTACGAGGACGCTCTCTTCTTGAGTGTTATTTTGCTCTGGATTGGTGTGTGGAATGATGAACCTAAGCCCCAATAGGCCTTAAAATGTGCAATGCACAGTCGTGCAAAGTCCCAGGGAATTAAACAGGGTACAGAGGACACGGTACTAGGCCGGGGGGGAGCAAGAGAGGGTAATGTATGACCGTGCATTGGGATGCACGCCTGTGCATCCCTCAACTTTTCCCCAGTTTTGTCTTGTAGCTTCTTGTTGACTATTGTTGACCAATTTTGACTTCTTGGGGGTCAATGCTCCGGGAATGAACCTTCTTGAAACTTGAATTCTTGGTGTTCTTGATAGAATTTAGCTTGATTTGTATTTTTAACATCGAATAACCTGTAATTACAAAATATTTGAATTTTAAGCATAAATTGCAAGGTTATTACTCAATTAGTACCATAATGTGGGATTATTATGTATGTTAAATATGTATAAATGATGACATATCAACATGACACCATATACGATAAAGTATAAAGGGCTAAATGTGTAAACATGCTAACATAGATGATTATGAAACAGTTACCTATGAGGTAAACAAATGTAAAGAATAAAGGCACTAAACATAGTAATATGTTAATTCAAAAAATGATGAAACTGTTGTCCATGTGGCAAGCGGATGATAATGAAACAAAGAGGCATACATGCAAATGTGATAACATGATGATACATAGCTACTTCGGTAGACATACGAAACAACTACTTTGGTAGACGGACGTAACATCTGCTTTGGTAGACGGGTTAAACGATCTACAATGGTAGAACGGATGAAAGATTACTTCGGTAAACGGATGTAAACGTCTACTACGGTAGACGGATGAACAGCTGCTATATGCAGACGAATGTTAAACGACTACTTTGGTAGATGGGTGAAACGGTCTATGACGGTAGAACGGATGAACAATTGTTACTTCGGTAAACAGATGTACAACAACGACTATGGTAGACAGATGAAACATCTACAATGGTAGACGGGTGTTAAACGGCTACATCGGTAGACAGATGTTATATGGCTAGTTCGGTAGATGAAAGCTAACGACTACTTCGGTAGACGGATGTTACGAGTTGATTATCTTTATGTGCTTAAACTAAATGATTACGATTTATATTTAATAAAATATACAAAGTTAATATGATGATTCATGATAAATGTATGATAATTTCCTGATTATTTAAACTAGAACTCACCCGCGTTAGCTGACTTTAAGTATGCATTTCACGTAAAAGAAAAAAAATGAACAAGATGCTAAATGGGTTGGCTGGATTTCAAGGATGGCTACCTGGCTCAAGACTGACATCTCAATCTATGTTTATGTTTTAAAGTTTTAATTAGTTGATAATTTACTATGTATGAACAACGAATGTAATTCTGCTGCTATTGATCTTATTTATGATATTTCAGTATTTGAACTATATGTGATTGAGTAAATCCAACAAAAGGGATTTTCGGTAACAAGACCTTACATATATGTAATCAAGGAGGACCTTTCTCATCAAACCCATGATACATATGAAGTGTATGGGTTGTAATTCATTTTTCGCCTTATTTCATGACGTGAGAAGCCTTAGTGTGGGTGGCTAGCCTCGGTTTCACTTGTAAAACAAATATGTAAATATTAACAATCACATCTATACATACTAATAAATAAAGGTTTTGGGGTGTCACATGTTATTCTCATATTCATCCTCAACATTTTTTTCCCACCCCTATCTCCAATTTAATGATACAAGTTTCTAAAAAAAAATTAATTTGTGTTTTCCGCCCCTCTCTCCTATTAAATAGTAATGATTTTTATAACTATTTTTATAAAAAAAAATTTAATTAAAAACTATAGTTTTATTCATAAAACATTTTATAGTTTAAACATTTCTTTCATTCTTTTTATAAAACATTTTTAAAAAATAACTATATAACGCTTCTAAAATTTGTATAAAAAAATTATGTAATATATCAAAAATATGTAATATTAGATTTTTATTACTAAGTATATATAACACTGCATTTATTCATTATGTATAATATACAGGGTTTCTAACCTATATTATAATAAATGAATAACTATACTTGCTATGTGTCGACTTTTGATAAATTCTAGATTTTTGTTTTTCGCTTTTCTCTCCAATTAAATAATGATGATGTTAAATAATTAAATATCTAACATATATTATAATATTTTATTAAAAATTACTAAATCATAAGAAAATTTCAGTTATTTTTTATTTCACAGATAACTAATAACACCAAACATACAAATCTTGATAGAAAATACTGTTTTATAAAAAGTTGTATTTATATAACTCATGTAACACATGGGCTTTAACCTAGTTGAATTAATAAACACAAACACTATTTGAATACAAGAGCAAGTCTCCCACCTTTCTATAATGGTTGATCTAAAGTTCGTTTTTTTGCGGTTAAGTGATTCACCGTAAAAAAGTACTAGCAAAAAGTTAAATTTGATGTTTGCATGTGAAATAAAACAGTAGATTTACATGTTGATTCAAAATGTATTAAAGTTAACAGTCTTTTTGTTGGATCAAGTCGATTACGATTTTTGTTCGTACTTTTCAGTTTAGTTTAGGGGTCAAATAGTTGAAAGACATGAAAAGAATACACGTCTTTAATGTAGGATGCACCAAAATGAATTGACAAGGTAGTATTATTCAAAATTTTGCCCAAAATTTAGCCACATGTTGCTGCATTTTTGGAGTTTTCTAGAACCATAATGGTGCTTCAAGACATGGAAAAATTCTAGAATAATGTGAGAGCTTCAAGCATGATTATTCCATGGAAAAATTCTAGAATAATGTGAGAGCTTCAAGCATGATTATTCCATGGAAAATATACATGGAATCATCTAGATATGTTTCCAAGGAAGGGGCTAGAATTCTCTTGTAAATATCATAGATATTGTTCAGAAATTGTCTAGATAGAATGATCTAGAATGAGCTAGTAAATTGTGTAGGCTTGTATAAATTGGTGGGATGACTCATTTGCATCCACACCTCCCAAATGAAAAGGGTTTCAAGCTCTCTTTTAACATTTTCCTGGTAATCAGTAAAGTGTTCTTTAATTACGATATAGCTTGTTTGCATCTTATCGCTGCATAGTTTGGACAAAGGCTGATCTTAGTAGGATACTAAGCGCCGCACACGAGTAAAAAAGTTTACCATGCTATAATTATGTTCTTTAAACACTATGACTAACCTCCAAATCATGCGAAGATGCCATGACACATATGTTCATCTCGTTGTATTGTTTATCAAACTTGGAATGCATGATTCCGCTATGGTAGACGTATACATACATAACCTACAGTAATTAATAAACTATTTGTCAGATATAATCGAATAAGTTCATAAATGGAATATATAAATTATGAATTACCATGGAGTTGAATTTCTTCTGCTTATGATTTCATATAAGCGGTTGCAGTAATTCATTGTTTGTATATATCACGTCACCAATTTCTTAAAAAAACGAATAATGAAATTCTAAGTCTTAATAATGTTAAATGTATTCTAAAACTTACGGATGCGATTCCTGATTCAATGACCGCTGTTGTAAAAAAGACCCTATCATTTATGATTCGTTGTCAGAACTTTTCAACTCCCACTTTATATCTATTTTTTATCACCCCCTAGCACAACTACCAAATTACTGATCTTCATATCTTCACATGTATAATCCTGTAATAAAACTTCATAGTTTTAACTGATAGAATGTGATTATTTTGCATCATAAATATATATTTAAACCAATAACAACATATATACCATGGGTACTCCGCAAGAAGCATCCCTACCTCTTGGCTGATTTATAATCAGCCCTTGATTGACATTCCGAGGATGCATTGCAATGTCATCCTTCATTATTACAATGATATTTTGTGGTTTTATTCCACCTTGTCACAACACCTAGTATGCTTGGCATACATCTGTATGTGGTAAAAAAAAATGCTATACTGGTAAATCTGGCAGGGATTTCAACTTAGAATTGTTTCAAAGTAATCAGATTCTTTTTTAAGGCATACTGAGTTCATTATTAGCTACATATTATATAAATAGAAGTAAATTTTTAAAAAATGGTATTGCGACCTTAACTAGTTACTAACTCACCTGCAATGCGTAATTCGCATATTACCATGAACCGGCAACAGTCACAACCCATATGATACCTGCATCACGTGACCACAAGATAAAACAAGGGGCCACCACCATGGTAAACAATGCCAAGTAGAGTCCAACTTTTCCCATTGTGCCCGAGGGAGAGAATCAAAAGTAAACCACAATACGAATCAGATCAATGCTTAGCATTGAGCATCAATTAATCTTGCTGTATATCAAGACATTAATCTAGTGACACTAACTTCCCAAAATCGTTGAGAATGAAAATTCAAGATAAGTTAGGAAGTTACTTAAATAAGTGGACAATATTTAGTTTGACTTACTAATTTTGTTATCCAAGTGGCCGAAATGATCCAATAAGTGTAGGAATTTTTCGAATTGTAGAAGTTAGTGTCACTAGATTAATGTCTTGATATACAACAAGATTAACCGATGCTCAATGCTAAGCACTGAATCTGGTTCGTATGGTAGTTTACTTTTGATTTTCTCTCTCGGGCACAAGAGGAAACGTTGTACTCTTCTTGGCACTGTTTACCATGGTGGTGGCCCCTTGTTTTACCTTGTGGCTACATGATGCAGGTACCATATAGGCTGTGCTCGTTGCCGGTTAAGGAGAATATGCGAATTACGTAGTGCATGTGAGTTAGTAACTAGTTAAGGTCGCAATGCCATTTTTTAAAAGTTAACTTTTATTTGTAATATGTAGCTAATAATGAACTCGATATGTCTTAAAAAAAATCTGATTACCATGAAACAATTCTAAGTTGAGATCCCTGCCAAATTTACCTGTATAGCAATTTTTTACCACATACATATACCATACATACTAGTTGTTGCGACAAGGTGGAATAAACCAAAAAATATCATTGTAATCATATAAGATGACATTGCAATGCATCCTCGGAATGTCAATCAATGGGTGATTATAAATCAGCCGGGAGGTAGGGATATTTCGGAGTACCCAAGGTATATATGTTGTTATTGTTTTAAATATATATTTCTGATGCAAAATAATCACATTCTATCGGTTAAAACTATGAAGTTTTATTACAGGATTATATGGGTGAAAATATGAAGGTCTCTAATTTGGTAGTTGTGCTAACGGTGATAAAAAATAGATATAAGGTGGGAGTGGAAAAGTTCTGTCAACGAACATAAATGATAGGGTCTTTTTATACAATAACGGTGATTGAGTTATCAATCGCATCCGTAAGTTTTAGAATAAATTTAACATTATTAAGACTTAGAATTTCATTATTCATTTTTTTAGAAATTGATGACGAGATAATGACAAACAATGAATTATTGCAAACGCTTATACCAAATCATAAGCAGAAGAATTCAACTACATGGTAATTCATAATTTATATATTCCATTCATGAACTTATGCGATTATTTTGACAAATAGTTTATTAATTATTGTAGGTTATGTATGTATGTGTCTACCATAGCGGAAGCATGTTTTTCCAAGTTTGATAAACAATACAATGAGATGAACATATATGTCATGACATTCTCACACGATTTGGAGGTTAGTCATAGAGTGTTTAAAGAGCATAATTATCACAGGGTAAACTCTTTTACTCATGTGCGGCTCTTAGTCTCTTGCTAAGATTAGCCTTTGTCCAAACTATGCAGCGATAACATGCAAACAAGCTAGATCATAATTAAAGAACATTTTATTGATTACAAGGGAAATGTTACAAGAGAGCTTGAAAGCCTTTACATTTGGGAGGTGTGGATGCAAATGAGTCATCCCACCTATTTAGCTCATTCTAGATTATTCTATCTAGACAATTCCTTAACAATATCTATGATATTTACAAGAGAATTCTAGCCCCTTCCTTGACAACATATCTAGTTGATTCCATGGAATAATCATGCTTGAAGCTCCTACATTATTCCAGAATTTTTCCATGTCTTGAAGCACCATGATGGCTCTACAAAACTCCGGAAACGCAACAACATAAGGCTGAATTTTGGACATAATTTTGAGCGTTTTGAGTGAGTCGTGACATAATACTATCTTATCAACTCATTTTGGTGCATCCTGGATGAAAGACGTGTATTATTTTCATGTCCTTCAACTACTTGATACATTTTGAATCAACATGTAAATCTACAGTTTTGTTTAACATGCAAACATCAAATTTAACTTTTTGCTGGTTATTTTTTTACGGTGAATCACGTAACCGCAAAAAACAACGAACTTTAGATTGACAGGATCACTTTAACAGATTCCGCAACAAAATGATTTCAAACTCCAAGTTCATATATCCATATGCATTTTAATAGCCAAATTGATATCACTACTAGAAAAAATCGCATTTCCGACGCAATTTTTTGTCGCAAATGCGTCGGAAACACCTATTTCCGACAAAATTGCGACAAAATCCGTCGGTCAGAAAAACCCTCGTCGGAAATAATTTGCGACAAAATTGCGACAAAAAATCTGACACAATTGCGACAACAATCTTGTGTCAGAATTTCCGACGAATTTCCGACACAATTTCTAATTATAATTATTAGAATACTTATTATGCTTAGAATTATTAACATAATTATCTAATGTTTTTATTTTTTAATAATAAGATTTAAATGAAATATTTGTCGCAAATGTGTCGGAAATTTCCGACACATTTCCGACGGAATGTATTTTTTAATTTTAATTTTTAATTATTATTTATTTTTTCATACACGTATACAAAAAATTAAATAATTCCTTTTGTCGCAAAAGTGTCGGAAATGTCCGACACATTTCTGACGGATTTTATTTTTTAATTTTGATTATTTATTTTTTTTATATAATTATATAAAAATTAAATAATTCGTTTTGTCGCAAATGTGTCGGTAGTTTCCGACACATTTCCGACGGATTTTATTTTTTAATTTTGATTATTTATTTTTTTTATATAATTATATAAAAATTAAATAATTCGTTTTGTCGCAAATGTGTCGGTAGTTTCCGACACATTTCCGACGGAATTGTTTTTACTAAATCTATTTATTTATTTGTGTAATGTAGCAGAAAATTAAATAAACTGTTTGTCGCAATTATGTCGGAACTTCCGACACATTTCCGACGGTTTTTTTTAATAAAATTAAATAATTTAATATATATTTAATAACGTTTTCGTCGCAAATGTGTCAAAAATTCCGACACTTTTCCGACAGAATTTTTTTTTCTGAAATAAAAACTTTTTCGAAAAACAAATAAAATCCAGATTTTTTCAGCTACAAAAATGCAGAAAAAAATCAAAATCAAAAACCTGTTTTACAAAACAAATACAAATACAATAGCCGTTTCAAACGTATACATTACAATAACCACAGTTTAGTTACTACTAATATAATACATTACAATTAACATATATGTCTAATATACATTACAATACATTACAACTAACATATATGTCTAATATAATATCTCAAAAAATACTACTAACTACAGGGGATGACGAAAGTTTTTCATAAACTCTTCCATTTCTTTTTTAAAACCTTCCTGCATTTGTCGTTGTGACTTCTCCCTTTCTTCTCTTTCACTTGCAACTAGAGCCACCATTGTTTGTTTTTCAGCTTCAAATCGAGACTCCATTGTTTGTTTTTCAGATTCAAACCGAGACTCCATTGTTTGTTTTTCAGATTCAAACCGAGTCTCCAAATGTTGAATCTAAAAGTTTGTTAAAACATATATAATAACTAGTAAACAAACAACACATAATTAATCAATGGGTTAACTTGGGTCACCTTAAATTAGTCAACGGGTCAATCTGGATCACCTCAAATTTTCAATGGATTAATTTGGGTGACCTTAAATAAGTCAAACGGGTCAAAATGATCAAATATTATAAAATTTAGTTAACTTAAAATTAGTACAATTTGATTTAAGTTTGAGTTTAAAGCTGCACATTTTGGTACCTTATTTCTACGTGGAGACAGAAGAAGCATGCTACTATGTATTTGTATAAACTGAAATCAATTTGTAATTACTTACTTGCATCACATGTCCCCAAATAAATCTTCCTATCATACTTAATTGTGCAAATCTTCCTATCATACTTAATTGATTTTAGTTAACCAAAAAAGCCCTCTAGTTTTAATCACTAGCGTGGTTTTTAGTTTGTGCAAATCTTCCTATCATACTTAATTGAAGCGTTGGACGAGGAGAAAAATTGAAGAATCAAAACATTTCAACAAATCAGAAGAGACAGAAACTATCAAACATAATACGAGCATTCCATGTTTAACTAAATCTAAAGATACATTACCTATCGATTTCCTCTTGTATTTTTCTAGCCGGACCTGTTACCACCTGTCAACAATGGCCAAAAAAATGCAAGAACCGTTAACAAATAAACCGACTAATTACCAACCAAATACAATATGCAAAAACAACTATCAATATTAGATATCATCTAACATGAATTAGAACGCATTAAATCAACAAAATCTTTATACATTCTAACCAAAATCAAGGCAGCAGCAGCAGAATATATCCTCTCAAGGCAGCAGCAGCAGCTAAAGGCAATATTTTTTAATCATTCGATTATTTCAAACTTGAATTGTTGCCACCTTCAAAATCATTACAAGACCCTGAAAAACCAGAGCCAGGTATGATCTGATTAGTAGCTGTTTTGCAATGATCTTACAAATAAAGTCCATGGAGAATCTGCCTACAATTAGCAACTAGTTTTATACCCGTCCGGTGGCCGGATATTTTAATGTCATGATAACATAAATATTTTTTCTTTGCATTGTAAACCAAAACATTATTTGTTTACAAATTTAAAAAAGAAAACCAAAAAAAAATTGTATATTCTGACGGGCCCAAACTATTTCAACATGTCGTCAATTTTGATTTGTTGCCCTACTTGCCCATTTCGCCACCCATGTCCTGGTCAAGTCATCCAAACTATTTCAACATGCTACCAAGTGTTACTCCTTAATCTATTGTATATGCCTATATGCCAAAAAAACATATGAACATTTATACATTATAATTAAACAGGTCAAATAAACTAATTAAATCCCTTCAAACAGAAATAATATACAAGAATCAAGGGTCATAAAATGTTTTTTTACAGCTATTGCTTCACATAAATACAATACTTTTGGTTAATGAAAGTAGGCCACAATCTATGCAAAATTGTTGAAGGAATCCATCAACCCAAGTTAGAGGCCGCCAATATAGTATCATCCTTTAATCCAAACTTTAAGCCTTTGGGTGTATTTTATCTAAACATGTCAAATAAATATTATCTAAAAAGGGAACGGTTCAAAGAGGTTGGAACTTAGAAGTCACCCGAAGTCTGTCTATTATTAACTGGCTAACTGCATATAACCCAACTCGACTTTAAAAAAAGATTTTGACTATTACTTTAGTGATGTTCATTTTGTAATCATTATTTGCGCATTAGTTATTTATGTAAAATTGGGCAAAAAGTATGTGTCGCTCAACCCAACCTGGCCCATTTTGACTGATACTAAAAATAGGATCATTTATGGCATCAGGATGAAGATTGAAAAATAGTATAGCATCGCCCTTCTTGGGTTTGACTGCAAAGTTAAAATAATGTGTTTTCAAGTACTCTAAAAGAGTGTTGATCTTGATTTAGTTATTTTTATAAGAAATTATGATACTTTAGATTGTGGATTTATGTAATACATATGCTGGTTATGATCCAAAAGATACATGTTTGACTCTTGAAAGTCAACCAGATTATATTCCATAACACCTTGGTTTTACAGAAAAATTACCCAATTCATTATGTGTTCCAATTATCAAACAAATGAGACCCACAAAAGTAATATAATGTCTTCTTTTAACACAGTAAGAATACATAGTTTCTATCATAATGAATTGACATACCATCATAATCCTTTTTTGCACAACTCTGAATCTTCATCAATTTTGACTTTTGAGTTGAGCTTCTTTCATCTCGAGACTAACAGAAAACCAATTAAAACAGAAAGACAAAAGCAAACAAATTAAACCATCATTATGACATAAGTGATTAGTGATATTGATTTAGCTCCCCTGGGTCAACTAATTTTGTCATTACTTAAGGGTGTTTGTAAACAATTGTCAAATAGTCAAAGTCTTTCTTGAACAATAAATTTGGCAGTCAAACTAATGTAAAATTGGCAGTAACTACTAACACTAAAGGCAAACCGTGTGATCCTCTTGAAGATTATCATGCATTTGTTCCTTTGTATCTGTGAATCAATAGAGAAAAGTGAAATGAGTAACACTTTTATTTTTGTTTTAAAAAAAGCAAACTTTCATGGATTACAACATACCAGTAAAATAGAAAATACAATATGTAAAAACATATATATGTGGGTTCTCATGTATGTACCAGGACTAAAACTCAAATACTGAATTTTGAATCACAACAAGTCTACAATAATTGAAAATTTTATAAAACAAATCCATTTGTTATCCTTTTGTAACAATGACAGCCATGGGATAAGTTCAGTTTGACCATGTGACCTAGATGTGGCAAGTCAAACCCATTTATTGATAAACGTTTGATATGGGTTATACTTTTCCTCAAATGGGCCTGTATAAACTTAATAAAAGTAGTGAAAATGAAAGGATTCAACGGGTCAAAGTCACCCAAAACATTCACAGTGCATAAAGCCTCTTGATAGTATCCTATTTCAAAAATTGGATTACCATAAAAGCAATATAGTTTTGTAATTATATTTGAAAGTATTATAAAGATTAGGAAAGGAAAATACAAAAAGTGCTTGCAGGTCTACCTGACCCGTTTTGACATGTAATATATAATTACCATCCATCCTTGCCAGTTTCCCCTTTCAATGGTAGTGGCAGAAAGTCATCAACAACCAGTCAAGGATACTCACTCTGTAAGCATTAAAGGAAGTAGGTTAGATCATTAGAAACACACGGAAGCCCCTTTCTCAAACCTGATCGACGACCGAAGAATATTGGTAATGCATAGGCTATGTACAAACCGATCACTGCTATTGATGTCATGGCCTGAATTGCCAGTATACTCCCCAGAGATTGCAAAAAGATTTCATTAAATTTGTTATGCAAGATTGAGGTTTTTAGATATAAATTTGTGCAAAAATTATCGATAGCTTTTATCCAACGTGGTGATGACATACCATAAGGGTCATGCAAAATGCTATGAAAGCTGAGAGCCAAGTAGCGTATAAAGGGACCTCCTGGTTCACTTTATGTCATACTGATGAAAATGGCATTGCTCCATCTCTTGAAAACGCATATACCATCCTGCCATTTACAATAAACAGCCTACTTGGACCTATAACCTGGCATTGGATCATGCCTAGGGCAAAGGTTATATGAGCAAAGCAGCTCAACCGTCTAATCCTTAAGTGATATCCTCCTAATCAAATATCATACTAAGGATATCAAAAGTAGCAACAAACATAAAAAGATTGTATAAGACATCACATCACTATAAAACGGGAGGTCGGGTCGGGTGGGGTAACGAGTCAGGACGGGTCGTTTTAAAAAAAGGGTCATTTTGGTTTGGGTCAGAACGGGTTTTAACAAAGTTGGACACGGGTCAGAACGGGCCGCTTTAAATTATAAAATCTAAGTCCCCTCCTAAACGAAAAGATAATTAATAACATAAACAACTTTTCTCCCATGCCTTTATTCTTGACTGTTAACTCAAATCTTTCCTAAATGTACCCTTGTACTACACAAACACATATGTACATACATAAGTATATATAATACACATATTAAAAGAAACTAAACACATATACAAAGAAGGATTCAACATCCAAAGCATAAAAACCCAAAGCATGCAGAAGTCATTATAAGGCATTAAAATGTACACCATAAGAAAACATAGTTCTACTGAAAACAAAAAAAAACATTGAAACAGGGAGAACCTTGTTTCGGCAGTGAACCATAACTCTTGGAATCTTGTACCCTTTCTTGCAATACGAAGATGAATCTACGGTATCATTAAGCTCGTCATCTGACTCCTCGTCATTAGACCTGCTAACACTAATAACAACATACCCATCATCAGTTGCTAATATCAATAACCTCATCCCATTTCCAGTAGCATAGCTCTTGATCATTTGTGTGTTTTCTCAAACTGACGAATATAAGATAAGACAATAATTAGTGTACAAATTGTACCTCATCACTACATTCTCGCGCAAGTTGGGATTTGTAAGTGCTGAAATGCCTGCTACACTCAATGAACTTCATACTTTCATCGTACCTACAGTTGAGTAAAAGCATTATATATGACAACATTAGCACATAATGCTTAAGAAGATAGATGAGAATGATTCTAGAGCATAAAAAGTTCCCATTACCTTGCCAGCCAGCATCGACTGGCTGATACAATGACGCAAGGGCTGAAGATTTCTGGAGGCTTAGCGACACTTGGTTGATTGGTATTATCCGAATCATCAGGTTCCATCATCATCATCTTCCATAGGAGGCATGCATTCCTTTAAATACCCATTGTCTAATGATGTACATTTGAGACCAGACATCAGTCCCAGACCCATTTATCTTTCTCTCAGACAATTCATCGAACACTTGGTGTGCAAACTAAATAAATAGAAAGCTTACTTAATCTAGACAGTTCATGAACAACCATTGTGTTGTTACAACATATAAACAGATGTACAATTGTACACCATTTATTCATCGATCCATTGAATCATCATCATATGTAGTTGTGCCTTATGTATCTTCCTGCTATGATCACTGCTATTGATGTCATGGCCTGAATTGCCAGTATACTCCCCAGAGATTGCAAAAAGATTTCATTAAATTTGTTATGCAAGATTGAGGTTTTTAGATATAAATTTGTGCAAAAACTATCGATAGCTTTTATCCAACGTGGTGATGACATACCATAAGGGTCATGCAAAATGCTATGAAAGCTGAGAGCCAAGTAGCGTATAAAGGGACCTCCTGGTTCACTTTATGTCATACTGATGAAAATGGCATTGCTCCATCTCTTGAAAACGCATATACCATCCTGCCATTTACAATAAACAGCCTACTTGGACCTATAACCTGGCATTGGATCATGCCTAGGGCAAAGGTTATATGAGCAAAGCAGCTCAACCGTCTAATCCTTAAGTGATATCCTCCTAATCAAATATCATACTAAGGATATCAAAAGTAGCAACAAACATAAAAAGATTGTATAAGACATCACATCACTATAAAACGGGAGGTCGGGTCGGGTGGGGTAACGAGTCAGGACGGGTCGTTTTAAAAAAAGGGTCATTTTGGTTTGGGTCAGAACGGGTTTTAACAAAGTTGGACACGGGTCAGAACGGGCCGCTTTAAATTATAAAATCTAAGTCCCCTCCTAAACGAAAAGATAATTAATAACATAAACAACTTTTCTCCCATGCCTTTATTCTTGACTGTTAACTCAAATCTTTCCTAAATGTACCCTTGTACTACACAAACACATATGTACATACATAAGTATATATAATACACATATTAAAAGAAACTAAACACATATACAAAGAAGGATTCAACATCCAAAGCATAAAAACCCAAAGCATGCAGAAGTCATTATAAGGCATTAAAATGTACACCATAAGAAAACATAGTTCTACTGAAAACAAAAAAAAACATTGAAACAGGGAGAACCTTGTTTCGGCAGTGAACCATAACTCTTGGAATCTTGTACCCTTTCTTGCAATACGAAGATGAATCTACGGTATCATTAAGCTCGTCATCTGACTCCTCGTCATTAGACCTGCTAACACTAATAACAACATACCCATCATCAGTTGCTAATATCAATAACCTCATCCCATTTCCAGTAGCATAGCTCTTGATCATTTGTGTGTTTTCTCAAACTGACGAATATAAGATAAGACAATAATTAGTGTACAAATTGTACCTCATCACTACATTCTCGCGCAAGTTGGGATTTGTAAGTGCTGAAATGCCTGCTACACTCAATGAACTTCATACTTTCATCGTACCTACAGTTGAGTAAAAGCATTATATATGACAACATTAGCACATAATGCTTAAGAAGATAGATGAGAATGATTCTAGAGCATAAAAAGTTCCCATTACCTTGCCAGCCAGCATCGACTGGCTGATACAATGACGCAAGGGCTGAAGATTTCTGGAGGCTTAGCGACACTTGGTTGATTGGTATTATCCGAATCATCAGGTTCCATCATCATCATCTTCCATAGGAGGCATGCATTCCTTTAAATACCCATTGTCTAATGATGTACATTTGAGACCAGACATCAGTCCCAGACCCATTTATCTTTCTCTCAGACAATTCATCGAACACTTGGTGTGCAAACTAAATAAATAGAAAGCTTACTTAATCTAGACAGTTCATGAACAACCATTGTGTTGTTACAACATATAAACAGATGTACAATTGTACACCATTTATTCCTCGATCCATTGAATCATCATCATATGTAGTTGTGCCTTATGTATCTTCCTGCTATGAACACATTTGTGAATGAGCATATAAATACAATAAAAAATTCTGTTCTGATTGATGTATGTACTAATATTGAATCTTTGAATTATAGATGATCGATCGAATTAAAGAGATTAACTTACTTTGACAGGAGACGGAGGAAGCCATTTGGTTTTGAGGATTTCAGTTTGGAACGGAAGTGAGAATTTGAGGGTTTCAATTTAAAAGATGAGGCGACGGAAGTGAGAATTAAAGAGATATTAAGAACTCACGTTTCAGTCGTTCATCTCTAAACCCTAACCTCCCTAAATAGCTAAAATTAATCGCACATTTGACATGTAAGCATCCCAATCGATCTTCGAATCTACAACTAATCAAAATTCAAGTGTTAGAACTACAAATTCTGACCGAAATCAAAGGAATTGGTGACGAGTACTTACAAGGAACGTAGGCGATAGCTGAAGAAAAACGTGACGTTGGTGAAGGAAATGGCGACGAATGGCGGTGGTGAAGGAAACGACAGAATAGAGATCGAAGATGGAGGGCTGGATGCGACGATGGTTCAGTTTCAGGTGGGGAAGATGACGGTTTCGCGTATGCTGTAGGTGTGGAGCGGCTGAGAGGAAAATAGGAAAGGAGCTTTAGGTGAGGATGAATTAGGGTTAAGTATTTATTTTTTTTATAAAATAATTAAAAAACCTGTTTGTCGGAATTGTGTCGGAAACTTCCGACACTTTTCCGATGCAAATATTATAATTGGACATTATTATCATATTTATTTCAATTACTAATAATAATTAGACGTCGTCGTCGTCGAAAAAGAAACTGTAATAACAATAACAAATTTAAAGACTGTTTTTCAAACTAAAACTAATAATATTAAAATTAAAAAACCTTTTTAGTTTATTCTCATAATCTTATACATATTAGACACATAAGTACGTACATGTACACCATCAAAACCCAGTACCCACAAACTCTTTAGTTATATATAACACCGAAACACATACATACATATACATAAACATACACACACACAACATACATACACCTATACATACAAATACATATACATATACACCTATACATACAAACACACACACACATACACATGTGTTTTACCCTAATTGGGAATCAATGACTCCGATGGATCATTATTGGCTCAAATTGATCATTAACGGTATAACTCACAAATCAATGAACATAATGACCCCTAATTGACCATGATTGACTATAATTGCTCATTATTGGCCCCAATTGATAATCAACAACCCCAACTTACCATCGATGAGCATAATGACCCCTAATTGACCATGATTGACTCTAATTGATCATTATTGGCCCTAATTGATAATCAACGGCCCTAACTTACCATCGATGAGCATAATGACCCCTAATTGGCCATGAATGATTCTAATTTAGCATTATTAGCCCCAACTGATAATAAACTACATAGCTGACCATCAAGGTGAATAATGTCCTAGTTGACCATCATTGACTCTAACTAATTATCATCGACTCTAATTGGTCATTACTAACACTATTTGATCATTATTAACTACAATTGAACATCAACGGCCCTAACTTACCGTCGATGAGCATAATGACCCCTAATTGACCATGAATGATTCTAATTTAGCATATTAACCCCAATTGATAATAAACTACATAACTGACCATCAACGGTAATAAGTTAACCAACATTGACTCTAACTAATCATCATTGACCCTAATTGGTCATTACTAACTCTAATTAATAATCAACGTTCCCAACCATACACACATACATAAACATACTCATACACATATACAGACACACACACACACACACTCATACACATAAATTTACATATTTATTAAAAAGTTAAACAAAAAATAGTTAATAATCTTAATAAATAAATAAAAAATATTTTATTATAACTATCATATTTAGTATCGGTATAAATATATTAGAAATGTATTTTTATTGGATATGTGTATTGTTAAGATTATTAAAAATACTTAATAATCTTAATAATTACTATTTTTGTCGGAAATGCGTCACAAGTTGCTACACATTTGCGACAAAAACAATATTAAATATGCATTAAAAATGTGTTTTTATTTTAATTATTAAGATTATTAATGGTTTTGTCGGAAATTCGTCGCAAATTGCTACACATTTGCTACAAAAACAATATCAATTATTCCAATTATATTAAAAACGTGTCTTTATTTTAATTATTAAAATTATTAATGGTTTTGTCGGAAATGCGTCGCAAATCGCGACGCATTTGCGACAAAACTAATATCAATTATTTTAAATATATTAAAAATGTGTTTTTATTTTAATTATTAAGAATATTAATTGTTTTGTCGGAAACGCGTCACAAGTTGCTACACATTTGAGACAAAAACAATATCAATCATTCCAATTATATTAAAAATGTGTTTTTATTTTAATTATTAAAATTATTAATAGTTTTGTCGGAAATTTCCGACACTTTTCCGACGCAAAATTAAATATTTGCTTTTATATTAATTATTGTTATTATTATTATAAAACTTTATAAATATGATTATTAATATCACTATGTTTATAATAATAATACTAATACTAATAATCATAATCATAATAATATAAATAATTATGTTTATAAATTTACAATAAAAAAATTATTTTTAAAAATAAAATTAATAACAATAAAAGTAAAACACCTCTCTTAATTATTATTATTATTATAAAACTTTATAAATAATAATAATCATAATAATATAAATATATATGTTTATATATCTAAAATATTTTTAAATAAAATTAAAACACCTTTTTTAATGATATTAATAATTGAAGGAAAATTGAAAAACCTTTTTGTCGGAATTGTGTCGGAAATTTCCGACACTTTTCCGACGCAAAATTAAATATTTGCTTTTATATTAATTATTGTTATTATTATTATAAAAGTTTATAAATATGATTATTAATATCACTATGTTTATAATAATAATACTAATACTAATAATCATAATCATAATAATATAAATAATTATGTTTATAAATTTACAATAAAAAAAATATTTTTAAAAATAAAATTAATAACAATAAAAGTAAAACACCTCTCTTAATTATTATTATTATTATAAAACTTTATAAATAATAATAATCATAATAATATAAATATATTATGTTTATATATCTAAAATATTTTTTAAATAAAATTAAAGCACCTTTTTAATGATATTAATAATTGAAAGAAAATTAAAAAACTTTTTTGTCGGAATTGTGTCGGAAATTTCCGACACTTTTCCGACGCAAACTTAAATATTTGATTTTATATTAATTATTGTTATTATTATTATTATAAAACTTTATAAATATGATTATTAATCACTATGTTTATAATAATAATACTAATACTAATACTAATACTAATAATAATAATCATAATCATAATAATATAAATAATTATGTTTATAAATTTAAAACAAAAAAATATTTTTAAAAATAAAATTAATAACAATAAAAGTAAAACACCTCTCTTAATTATTATTATTATTATAAAACTTTATAAATAATAATAATCATAATAATATAAATATATTATGTTTATATATCTAAAATATTTTTTAAATAAACTTAAAACACCTTTTTTAATGATATTACTAATTGAAAGAAAATTGAAAAACTTTTTTGTCGGAATTGTGTCGGAAATTTCCGACACTTTTCCGACACAAAATTAAATATTTGATTTTATATTAATTATTGTTATTATTATTATAAAATTTTATAAATATGATTCTTAATCTCACTCTGTTTATAATAATAATCGTAATAATATAAATAATTATGTTTATATATTTAATAAAAAAAAGTTTTTAAAAATAAAAATAATAACAATAAAATAGCAACATCTTATTAGTGGGTTTGTCGGAAGTGTGTAGCAAATTGCGACGCATTTCCGACAAAAACAATATTAATTATTATAAATATATTAAAAAGCTATTTTTATTTTAATTATTAAGATTATTAATGGTTTTGTCGGAAATGTATCGCAAATTGCGACGCATTTACGACAAAAACAATATTAATTATTATAAATATATTAAAAAGGTATTTTTATTTTTATTTTTAAGATTATTAATGGTTTTGTCGGAAATGTGTAGCAAATTGCGACGCATTTCCGACAAAAACAATATTAATTATTATAAATATATTAAAAAACTATTTTTATTTTAATTATTAAGATTATTACTGGTTTTGTCGGAAATGTGTTGCAAATTGCGACGCATTTGCGACAAAATCAATATTAATTATTATAATTTAGTTAAAAAGGTATTTTTAATATAATTATTAAGATTATTATTGGTTTTGTCGGAAATGCGTCGCAATGTGCTACACATTTGCGACAAAGGATAGGGTTTTCATTTTTGTCACTATTTTGTCGCAAATGTGTAGCAATTTGCGACGGAAAATTTGCGTCGGAAATATTTCGTAGCAAACTCACTTTTTTCTAGTAGTGTATCGATTCCATATATAGTACATATGCATCTCGACTTCGTATATTCATATTGTCTTCAAATTGACACTATATTTGTATTGATTCCAAATTCATCTTCATATATTCATATTGATTCCAAATTGACATTATGTTCATATGTATTTCAACTTCATATATTCACATTGTCTCCAAATTAGCACTATATTTATTAATTTTAAATCCATCTTCATAATATGATTCCATGTTGACACTATGTTCATATGTGTTTCAACTTCGTATATTCATATTGTCTCTAAATTGACACTATATTCATATTGATTCCAAATTCATCTTCATATACTCATATTGATTCCAAATTCAGGGATGGCTCAAAGGGCAAGACAACCCAAGCCGTAGCTTGGGGCCTCCACCTTCTAAGGAGAAGGTGCCTCATTTTCTAATTAGATTTGGGCCACTTCTTTCTAACTTAATTGTCTTCTTGAAATGTTAGTAGTCTTAGCTTTAGAAACAAGCCATTTGAAATTTGAAATTTAAAATTTGAAGCATGTACAAGTAAGATTAAACCACTTCTATTATTATAACTTTCAAATTTGAAGCATGTACATGCCATTTTGAAATTTAAAAATAATGAATTTGTTTCATTGATTTTTCAAAGTTAATATATATATATATATATATATATATATATATATATATATAGGGGAGGGTTCCAGAGAAAACCACTAGTTATGCAAAAACCAAGAAAACCACCTTTTCACCCTTGATCTTATTAATTAATGGCTGAGATCATGCAGTGGCATAATTGTAATTATTTGAAATTAAAAGGATAGACTTATAAGGTATTAGGGGTATTTTGGGTAGATCAGTCTTATTTTGTTTTTGACTATCGTTGATAATCATTAACAAAACCCTCAAATATCTCACTTTCTATACATATCCTATACCAGATTTCGTGTAAAAGTCATAACAAAAATACACCCAATTATTGTCATTTAGAAAGAGCTAAAAAGATAATAGGCGAGTTTGTACATGTATGTTTTTAACATATTGCATACGAATCTGGTTTTTGAATTACTCATATGCAATAACACCATAAAGTAAAGTTAAATTTGTTTTGGGATGAACCATTGAAGGTTTTCAACTTATCTCGTAACCCTCTCTGTTACTTTTTGATTCATCAAGTCTTGAATTTTATTTTCAGGCACGCATGTGTAATGTTGGACGCTTTCTTTTTTACATTTGATTAATCATTTCTTTGCTGCAATTTTTTTCTAAATGCACGTATGAAAACAAAAAAATGATGTTAAGGGTTCTTTGATTTTTGATCAATCGATTACGTATATGTAAACGTGTGTCAACATAAATAATAAAATAGGGAAAGAATAACCGAGTTACATATACGTAGCCCACATGAAAAGGAAGAGGTTTACATATATACATATGGGTCAACTAAACATAAAAAAATGGGAAGAAACAAGTAACGTATATGTAGCTCAAACGAGTTACGTATACGTAGCTCAAACGAGTTACGTATACGTAGCTCATACAAAAAATTGAAAAACGGGTTACGTATACAAGATATGGGCCAACCGGAATGGATCCGACAAATGGAGAATCACAATTGAAAACATTCAAACTTATCCACCATCAATAAAGATGCATGAAGGCATGAAGCAGATTTTGTTATTCTGTGTGTTGGAAGATTCAAATACGTTCCAAACATACTAGACTTTGCACCAGTCATCGGCCCTCAAGTGTTCCGAGGTAGAGTAGTTATTTCCATGGAGTATTCTGCCATGGAGCAAGACAAGGCTCAACAACTTTTTAAGAGTAAGAGAATCGTTGTTGTACAAACTGTATATTGAAATTGGTTTATAATCCATCCATCGTTAGGGAGTGAGGGCATGATCGCCGGAAGAGCATGATCTCCGGCGACGGTAGTTGGTGTCTTGCAGAGAAATACGAAATAAGAAAGGATAGAGAAAACGGAAGTGATTTGCAAGCCGAGAAGGGGGTTTGATGATGGGATCAGATCGCAACATTGAATGGAAAATGAGCAATGAGATAATCAAGGGTTTCATTCCTAAAATAAGGGGTTGAGAATTTACAAAGTTACCCCTTCAACAATTAAAAGAATAAATAGTTTTAAAATTACCTGATTGGATGGAATTGGTTTTCTTGGTTTTTGCCTAACTATGTGGTTTTCTCTTGATCCTTCCCCTATATATATATAGGGTTAGGTTATAGTAAAAATGGTTTTAAAAATAAGAAGGGTAAGAAGTATTCTAAGCTTGACATGTGTCATTTTATTGTTTTTAAAGTGAGGGCATAATGGTCAATGTGTAATATACCAGGTCAATGTGTAATATATCAGGTCAATGTGTAATACACCAGGTCAATGTGTAATACAAGGTTTGATATTACACAATGATCAGACATGATATTACACAATGAACTGATATTACACAATGTGTATATTACACAATGACCTGACATATTTGAGCGAATTACACAATAATGAGTGAATTACACAATGAGCTGAAAAACGTAAAACACAATGATGAAAACATATAACACAATGATGAAAAATATTTGACACAATGAACTTGTATTACACAATAAACTTGTATTACACATTGACCTGACTAATTACACAATGAACTTGCACAATGACTTGACTAATTACACAATGAACTTGTATTACACAATGACCAGACGTGGTATTACACAATGAACTTGTATTACACAATGAACTTGTATTACACGATAAACTTGTATTACACAATGACCTGACTAACTACAAAATGAGCTGAAAAACGTAAAACACACTGATAAATACATATAACACAATGAACTTGTATTACACATTGAACTTGTATAAAACAATGAACTTGTATTACACAATGAACTTGTATTACACAATGAACTTATATTACACAATGACCAGATATTACACAATGACCAGACGTGGTATTACACAATGAACTTGTATTACATAATGAACTTGTATTACACGATGAACTTGTAATACACAATGACCTGACTAACTACACAATGAGCTAGAAAATGTAAAACACAATGATAAATACATATAATACAATGAACTTGTACTACACATTGAACTTGTATAACACAATGAACTTGTATTACACAGTGACCTGACTAATTACACAATGACCTGATTAATTACACAATGAACTTGTATTACACAATGACCAGATGTGGTATTACACAATGAACTTGTATTACACAATGAACTTGTATTACACGATAAATGTGTATTACACAATGACATGACTAACTACACAGTGAGCTGGAAAACGTAAAACACAATGATAAATACATATAACACAATGAACTTGTATTAAACAATGACCAGACGTGGTATTACACAATGAACTTGTATTACACATTGAACTTGTATTACACAATGAACTTGTATTACACATTGACCTGACTAATTACACAATGAGCTGGAAACGTAAAAAAAATCGTTTTTGTTTATAACGACACTATACTCGTTTTAAAGATAAAAAACGCTCGTTTTTATGGTGTAATTTTTTTGAAAAAATAATGTCGCATGTAAAAGTTATGAATGTTTAAAAATGAGGGGGGAACTTGATAAAAAAAAGTCAACAAAAGTGGCTAAGACTAAAATACCCTTCCAATAACTTTTTCTTCTACAATTTAATCTCAACCATTAAATCTTTTTTCTACAATTTGATCTAATGGCTCTAAATCCTTCTCACCCTTCTTACAATTAAATTCCTTTTTATCTGAACCTAATCCTATATATATATATAGAGGTAATCATTAATCTCTTTTATATTCTCGAATTCCCTTAAAAATAGGTAATCATTAATCTCTTCTATATTCTCCCTTTTATTCCCTATAACCGAGATTACAAAACCAAAATACTGGTTTTAAAAAATCCTGTGAAAATCGGTAATCTTTAATCTCTTTCATATTCTCTCTCTTATTGTCTATAAATGAGATTACAAACCAAAATACTGTTTTAAAAAAATCCTGGTTCTTGCGAAGGTAGTTTCATACGCTCCATCCATGGCGATTCGTATCTTCAATGTTGTTTAAAACGGCTAAAGTCTTAATCTTGGTGCAGATAAGAAGGTAGTATACTAATGAAGAACATGCATGTCCTAAATTCGTCCTCAAAGAAGAATCAACAAGCGAAGAAGATGAAGGTGGTTAGTACTTGTAAATCAGTACATTAAAAATCGTAATGTACTGTTATATTTCACATGTATCATGTTTAAAACAACACACTATCCACATCTGTACATTAAAAATCCTAATGTACTATTATTTTTTGATAAAATGCAGTACATCAACATTCTTTGTTGATGTACTTTCTAAAATGTTATACTTACTCTTATTTGGTTTTAAATGCAATACATCAACATTCTTTCAGTACATGTGTAAAACAACACACAAACATTTAAACAACACACGTGTTATATGTTATTTGATGAAAAAAAAATCATATGCGGTTAATTATGAAACAAATCAACACACACACATACACACACACTAAAACTGCACAAACCCTATTTTGGTAGACATCGAACAAACATCGCATATTACACACAACATCATCTTTATTGCAATACGAAGAAATCAACGCACCATTAAAGCAATACGAACAAATCAACACACCATTATTGCAATACGAACAAAAAACACATGTAAATATTCGAAAAACACTGACTAATAAATCTGACAGATTAAATCATTAACATGACATTCAAACCTTTCTTCATTGGAATCGCTAGCTATTGATTTTCTGAAAGTATGAACGAAACCGTATAGAAGAAATACGTTCAATTTATCAAAACCAATTAAATTAATATGCAAATTAACTTACCTTGATTATAGGATTTACCATAACTAAATTACGAAGAAAATACTAAAGTACCCTTTATGGATGATTCCATCAAATGTCACATGTCACTCCTACATTATTTCCTACACTTTTTAGGCAAAAAAGACTTTGTACTTGAACCCTCCTCTATATATATGTGTGTATGTTTATATGTATTGTCTATATGATTTTTTAGGGCAAAATACACCCAAAAAAGAACTGTTTTCATAATTTATAATGCAAAGCAAAATAATTATTTTAAAACAAATTTATTATCCGTTTTCGTCACCAAAATGGTTGAGCCGGCCTTGTACAAATTAAAATTCATATGTATCTCAACTTCTTATATTCCTATTGTGTCCAAATTGACACTATATTCATATTCATTCAAATTCATCTTCATATATTTTTATTGATTCCAAATGGACACAATATTCATATGTATTTCAACTTCATATATTCATATGCTTTTCAACATCATATATTCATATTGATTCCATATATAAAATACTAGGTTAGAATCTCGTGTATTACATGGGTTAAATAAATGTAATGTTAAATACGTAGTAATAAGAAGTTTATGTTTTTAAAACCCGTGTAATGCACGGATTGAATAAACTTGTGTAATACACGGGTTGAATAAACCTGTGTAATACACGGGTTGAATAAACCTGTGTAATACACGGATTGAATAAAATATAATATAATCTATTAACACATACACTCGTCAAAATGGAACAATGTAAATATATAAATATATGATTAAAAGCTTTTTATTTAAATCCTAGGTGACTATAAAATTGTTTCAGTTTGTAGATTTCATAAAAATATGATTGAACAAATTAATTGATAATAAAAATAATTTTAAATTAAAAAATATGTAATAAAAACTGAAACAAATAATTAATTTAGTTGACTAAAATAATGGAGTTGATTATTAATAGGAGAGATAGGCCGGAAAATTAGAATGAGGGGGCGTAGAATTATGACAAGTGTCGACCTAATTTACTTGTTTATTAAGTAGTATATATACGCATCTCAACTTCATATATTCATATCGATTCCATTCCATATATAGAACATATGCATCTCAACTTCATATTGATTCCAAATTGAAACTATATTCATATGCATTTTAACTTCATTTTTTTCATAAAATTAGTAGCTGGAGTAGAAGTTCTTTTACCTATCCGGCAACTGAAAGAGAAAGGATCATGAGCAGAATTATGGTTTTGTGTTTAGCATTTCCTATTTTGTTTACCGTGTCTCCCAAGTAAAATGGACAAGGGGATTTCGTTTGTGGTCTTAGCCCGGATCCCCCGTGAATCAACTCCCACCAGTGCAAAAGGTTCCTTTAGAGACGGTGAATTTTGTTTTTTGAGGCGGTTTATAGATAACACATAAAAAAATGCAAGTATTTTTAGTCTCTAGGAATTGTTTTTAGGGGCGGTTATAGGACTTTTGGAGGCGGTGTAGGATGGTTTTGGAACTTTTTTGGGGGAATGTTTTCGGGGTGGTTCTATAAATTATAGACTATAATTATGTAAAAGAAAATTTTGATATCGTCCAAAAAAGTGTTTTAAAATAAAGAAGGGATAAAATCATATTATATATACCTAATCAAATCTAAAAATATCATATATAATCAATTTAAATAATTTGTTACTTTATGATCATTCTACCCTTATCCATCAAATGATTTTTTCTAACCTAATTTTTTAGTTTTATCCAATATGTAAAAGATCACTCGTTCTCCTATTTTTGATGACGACTATCACGATTCTCCATATCCATTCAGAAGGCATCGATTCAGAAGAAATGATTGCGAGAAAGTTACAAAACGCTAATGCTATAAAAGAAAATTGGTAAAAAAAATTTAGATATCTTTTAAATGTTTTCTTTAACCTTTTTTTTTTTGTAAAAAAATGCATTTGTATTTTCTAATAAAAATGTTTTTTCTTATTACGTTTTTTAATTAATTAAAAAATTCTTAAAAAACTATATGAAAAAATTATAAACAAAAACGTTTGAAAAAAATAAAAATATACTGAAAGACGTTCTATAAAACGTTTAAAAACATTAAATATTACGATTTAACAAGATTAAAAAAATTATTACTGAACTTAATATTATATATTGAATATAATATTAAGAAACGATTTAAGTTTTTTAACGACAAGAAACGATTTTAGTTAACTATATAAAGAATAGATACCCTTTTTGCTTTTTGATTAAACTAGGTTAGAAACCCGTTTATTACACAGGTTGTATATTAAAAACAATATAACTGATGTAAACCATTTTCCCTTGAAATCATTGCAAATGAATAGACATTTTATAATTGATGGAACTAAAATGAATGTTCATGTGTACAACAGTTGAGCAAACCCACAGCAGTTGAGCAAAATGGCATCTCCATGTGCACAAGAAAGCCAATATTTCCATAAATAAAAAAAGTGAGTATACAAATTCCAAGAAAAAAAAACAACATAAAATGTAATTTGTTAGCATTAATCAACATAGAAACTAATCAATTCTGCTGCTCATAAACAAAAGACCATGTTTGACTTGAATCTTATCAAAGACCTGCAAGCTATCCTCATAAAGCATCACTCCATCAATTCAAGTGTATAAGTTGTTTATCCACACATATCCAACCCAAACCATCCCACTTTGTCCCAATTATGACCCTTTGAACAGACTGAAAAGTTTCAAAAAAAGATTAGTTCTTATCCTTTAGTTTGTAAGAAATCAAAGCATCCCTATAGTGATCGGAACGTGTAAATTACAGATTAGTTGTATAGTGATCAGAATGTAAATAAGATGACTGCTAAACATAATTTCACTACGAATGCTAAACAGACGATCAGTTCTTATCCTTTAGTTTGTCTTATTATCGTTTTCTTCTAAAAGTGATTTGTAATAATCCTAATAGAACTTATAACTTGAAGGCATCTGTACATGTGATAACCTATTTGTGAAGGTTTCCACTTAATTTAGAAGATAAGGCAACTTTGTAAAGGTTTTCCCCAAAAAAATTATGTGAGCTTGTTCCTGCACATTTAAAATCTATGCTAAACCATAAATTGAACATTTATCCAATGCTTTGACAGCCCCAACATAAATCTAAAAACCTATACTATGCAGGTATTCTACTTATCATAATCTAAAAACACACAGATTAAACTCGAAAATAAAACCGTTCAATAGAAATTCTTATACAATCGAGCATCAAAGAGTCATAAAACGATATAATCAAAGTAAAAAATCCTTACTTTTGCTCTGCTTCCCCATTACGATTCAGGTATCCAGTTGATTGTTCACTTGTGCAAAAGATATAAAGGATGTAAGATCACCCAAAACCTGCATGCTGAAAAACCAAAATATGATTCACTTTGTCATTGACTTATTTCTTATTAAGCGGTTCTTAAAATCAAAACGTTATAAGGCCACTAAATTTTTTTACAGCGGCACTTGCGGATCTGCATGAAGCCTACAGAGTTCACAATAAAAAGTTATGGAAGGTGTTGGTTGTTTACCCTCCAATGGCTTCTTTGGTATAATAACACAACCAATATGCTGTCGCACGTTGAAGACAGAAGAAAAGATCCATAGCTTAGTATTAGAGCAATTTGACAGCTTGTCCTGGATATCAAGACAAAAGAAAAGATTCAGAAAAGTGCAATGCCACAGATAAGTAATTGGGTTACCTAGTTAGATCCAAGTTATCAAAAACTTGTTTCAAGGTCAGACATGTACCATCACGAAATATTACAACCTGAAAAAAAATAGAAAAATTAATAAATTGGCAAGCGAGAAATTATTATAGTATGCTACATGAGTTCATGAAAGTGCAGAAATGTTGATGATATCATTTTACATATTCAGAAAGAAATCGAAAAAAAAAAAACCGTGTGTCAAGGCAATGACAATAAAACTTTAGTTAACTACAGGTCCAAGAAATCTATATGTTTTTGTCAATAATAGAAATAAAAAGAAAATCCCAACAGCAGACACAATACAGTATAAACAACTAAAAGAAGTATGTTTTCTACTCTCCTAAGACAGGAATATTCCCTAGAAAGATACTGCAGAAACACAAATTGTATTAGCTAAAGGCTGGGTGGTAACTGTTGCTAGAAACCATGTCCACTTCAATAACATTTTGGTCAAACCACGTTACCTTCTTCTTATTTTCAATCATTTATTTATTTACTGCTTGGTTTAAAAAAGCGCCATGAGGCGCTGCTTAAGGCGTGAGGCGCTGAACAAAACGCCTCAAATGGGTGAGGCGCCGAACAAAACGCCTCAAATGGGTGAGGCGCCCCATATACATGAAGTGCCCTGAGGCGCCGCCTCAGGCTTGAGGGGCGAGACGAGGTGAGGCGCGCTTCATGTATTTTTGCCTTTTTTTAACTGTTTTTTTATGTATTTTTGCCTTTTTTTTCACTGTTTTTTTTGCAAGTTTTGTGAAAATCACATGTATCTTTACTTAAATCAGTTTTTAAGTTGTTTTTCTTGCAAGTTTTGTGAAAATTACTCAAAAGGAGGAGTTTTTAAGAATGTTACTAAATTTTTTATTACTTTTTTAGCTTAGCGCCTCGCATACGTGAAGCCCTCGCCTCGCGCTTGAGGCGTGGCGCCTCGGATTTTGGGACCGAAACGCTTCGCCTCGCCTAGCGCTTTTTTAAACCAAGATTTACTGCAATCTATTAGATCATAGCACCATATATTTGTTTTCTGTGTTAGATATTACAAATGCAGGGTACAACACTCATTGCATATGAAGATGATTTACATAAAAAAAACACAAAAAAAAAACTAATGTGAGACGGACACACGGCAGATCCATAGACATCTACATTGATCAGTGATATAAAGCATACCTGTAAAGGAATTCCACAGCAATGGAGCCAAATAGTTCTCTCTTCTAAAGAAGAAACAAATACACAAAAAATCAATTAGCCAAAGGAGAAAAACATTAAAATAAATTCCTTGTTAAAATAGATAAAACAAATCACAAAATCACGTTTAAGTTGTATATTTACATAACGTTACCCTGAATCATCGATATGATTCCTAACAGATCGAACAAACCGATCAACTATCCACGCAACGGAAGTGAACAAAGTACACATACCTTGCAGAGTTCAACAAGTGCGTTTTCGCGAAGATTGGAAACCTGATTCTTTGTGGAGAAAATTAACCCAGAGGAAGAGAAGAATCGTTTGAAGAGTGATGAAAATGAGGCGACGATTAGGATTTAGGAGGGGTCTTTACAAAACGGGTCAAAAGATCCGCGTCTCTTCTTAATCGGGTAAACGGGGAATGATCGGGAAAACATAGCTGAGGTTGAACCATATGACGACACGTGTAAAAAATTATCTTCTTTTAGTAGTATAGATAGATAAAGGCCGATTCTAACCACACACGGAATATTGCTAATTGGACCCGTCGTCGCGCGATACGCCCTTGTATAGGTCAATACGAGGGTGTATAGGGTTTAGTCTCTGACACCAGAATGACACGTGTCATTCTCTGTGTCACATACGATTCGTATTGCCCTATACGCCTCGAATGAGGCAGGGCTCAATATTTTTCTTCAAAAGTTGGAAGATTTGGTGTTAAATAATCCTATACGTGGCGTATAGACCTATACGCCACGTATAGGATTATTTATTTAATTATAATTTTTTTATAATAATATATTATTTTGTATTTTAGTTTATATAATTTTGTTAATATAAGTTTGTTATCTATTTATAAATTTTATATTTTTTTAAACATTTATTATATTTTTACAGTATAATCAAACAAAATATTAAACATTACAAACCAAACAAAATATTAAACATTACAAACCAAACAAAATATTAAACATTACAACCAAACAAGTAAACTAAACATTATATACATTACATCATAAAATTAAATATATACATCAAAATGTTTTACATACATAACAACGAAATAAACAAAATACAAATAAAAGAACTAAACCTAATCGGCTCCGGCGTCACCCTGACCTGCCCCGCCCTCACCCTGAACGGGGTCGTCCGGATATTGACGTGGCGGTGGTAGTGGGGGTGGCTCGATGCCGGCGGCTCGTGACTGATTCACGAGCTGTCCAACCGCCCACGTCATCAGGTCCTCCATGCGATCGAGTTGACGACCCTGTCACCGTGAGTCGGCAACAAGGCCATCAAGCAATGCCTGGGTAGCCCTATCCAGCCTAACAGACCGACGTACGTGTTGGGGATGTTGTGGCGGATGCTCGTGGACCTGCTCGACGTGTGGCGGCTCGTCCTCAATCGCCATACCCTGCAGCGGCTGAGGCATAGGCGGGTCCCCCTGTCCAGGCATCTGCGGCAACGGCACCGGGACCCAAACCTGGTCCTGGACGGCCCCTACGAACCGAAGGCCCTGCGGGAATCGGTGCGTGATGCGCATGCCGCTCGCCGTGCGACGATCTAATCGGACAGGGGGAATGGCCGGTAACATTTGAGGCTCATGGTGGCCAAATGGTATGACCGACCGCATGATATGCGTGATGAATGCACCGCCATATAAAAGTCCGCGCCTCTGTCGCACATAGGCTGAAGCAAAATAAAGCGCCATGCTCGTGGACAGGTCGCACCGCCTCCCAGTAAGCAGGCAGAAAAGGAAGAAAAGATCTCTATCAGTGCACCACTCACGGCTTTTCAGACGCGGTGCGATCGACGTCGAAATAAGCCAGTGCAGATATCTATACAAAGGGTCTCGAATACCCGAGACCCTCCCCTTGGTACCCAACCAAGGACTATCTGAAATCAAGCCCCAAAAAACAAGGAGTTCCTCCTTGTCAACCTCCGTCACCGCCTCGGTGAATAGCGGCGAGACCGTCTCAGGCTCGTAGTACAAGCCCGTCGTGACGGCCCACTGACGGAGGGTCTGACGGTAAACGACCCCAAAAATAGAAAAAGAAATACGATCCGGATCCTCAATATCCGGCGCCTCCCCGGGTAGAGGCTGCAGCCCAGTCTCTGAATAGATGAACGTCGAAAGAAACTCGACGACAAGCTCTCGGTATGTCTCCTCAAAAGAAAGGTCAAAAAGACGCGACCATGGCGTGTCCTCACCGATGATGGCCCTAGCTCGCTCGGCCTCATGCACCTCCTCGAGGAGGGCCCAATCCACCGCCGTACCCGGACCCGTCTGCACCTCCCGGAGCTTCTGGCACCGGGAATAAGCCTCTGTATCGGGCGAAAAATCTAGAAAAAGATAGTGCGCAAAATCGTCTAGCTGATCCATCTGAATATCATCATCATAATCCGCCATATTTGATAATAATTAATTATTTTTAATATTTTAATTTAAATAATAAATAATAATAATAATAATATATTGTTTAAATTTTAAATAATAAATAATAATAATATTTTTTTAAAATAATAATAAATAATAATAATAATAATAATAATATATTGTATTTATTTTAAATAATAAATAATAATAATAATAATAATAATATTAATATATTGTTTTTATTATATTTTCTTTAATTGAATTAATTTATATAATTAAAATTTTTTTTAAATTAAAAACCTATACGCCACGTATAGGCTTATACGTGGCGTATAGGCGGTTGCCGGGTAAACAAAGCCATACGCAGGCCAAATAGGCCATACGCGGGCGAGTTGCCGGGTAAACCAAGCCATACGCGACCAAACTAGGCCATACGCAGGCATGTGACCGGGTAAACTGAGCCATACGCAGCGTATAGGCTTATACGTGGCGTATGGCTTCATCTTCTTCCTTAGATCAATCCAGAAGAACTATACGCCACGTATGGTCCTGTACGTGGCGTATAGTTCTTAATTTCAAACCTAAAAATCGCTAATCTACCTAGTTTTACCCGCTAATATTCAATAAAAACCTAACATTAATGATCGTGGGTTGAGACACGTACCTTTTCAAAGTTTTTTTGATGCCACAATCCAAATCAACAAGCGTTTTATAAGCGGGTCGCGTATGGCTTTGTGTTTGTTTTTTTGGTTCGTTTGGTACAATACGAGGCCAAAACCAGATAAATCAAATGTATATACGCCACGTATAGGGCAATACGTGGCGTATAGAATACCAAAGGTTAGGGAAGATACGCCACGTATTGATCTATACGTGGCGTATAGAAATTTGAATTTTGAAAAAATTTGAATTTTGAAACATTTGAATTAAAATTAATTATTATTATATTTAATTAACATTATAATTAGTTATAATTAAATAAAAATATTTAAAATGACAATAAAATTAATTTAAAAAGAATTACAATACAATTTTAAACAAATATCATCCGAGATTCGTGAAATATTGTGGAAAACTAGATCTATTAGTGGCCATTATTTTCTTAAATCGTTCTATACGATAATTGTATATATTTTCCCATTTTGCTGCATCATCATTTCGGTGCAAATTCCAAAGTGCATTCGGCGTAGGAATCGGAAATTCTCCGTCTAACTTGACGTGGATGAAATGAGCATTTTTGACGTGAACTAACGATAAGACTTGATGTTGAGCGTGAACGTTAGGACCAAACCACAATGGAAAAAATGTTTGATTACCGTTGATGCTTAAAAGATGAACAATCACCCCAAATCTTTGAGCAATTAGGAGTCCTGTGTATGGCATCGACATCTAACGACTAACTGGTGCGGCTTTCACATCCTGCCAATCTATTGTGTGACGTAGCTTATCATACTCTTGAAAGGCGACTCTGTCAAAAACAGTTCTCCACCATTCCTCTTTATTGTCCATCTCATGTAGAAGTTGTTGTCGGACAAAGAGCCACCGGTTTTCATTTAACCCTAAGCCCAAAGCTACCGATCGAAAACCACAGTTACCGTCGGGTTTTACATCCTGTATATGTGAAATGTACGGATAAAATAAAGAGGGTATCGAATCCTTAAAACATTTTATATTGTTAACCGCATCATTCCCCGTAATCAATGGAAACCCAAGATGGGCGTTATCATCTTGCGGTTGCTTTCCTTTACCCTTAGTTGAACGACTGTGTTGAAAGACCGAACTCGCTTGTATAGAGTCTTGTGACGCAATATACGAGCTGTGTCTCGCAGGGTCACATTTGCTTTGTTGGGATCCTGTGAATGAGTTGTTTCTCGCGACATCCTGTTTCCTTTGTTGTTGCTTTTTCAAAGTTGGACGACCGCGAGTATCTTCTTGTACCATAGGCGCTTTCTTGTTACTTTTGCTCGGAAAGACAACCCCTGCAATTCTCGACAGCATACTTCTTTTGACCTGATCGGGTTGTGACATAATTTTGTTTCTTACTTGACCCAGTACCTTATCCACGTCTACATTTTCATCATCGACAAACGACGGTTTTAAATCAAGTTTCCTCCAGAAGACGTCCACTGCATCTAGAGGGATTATGTCACATGTATAATAATAATAATAATATATTGTTTAAATTTTAAATAATAAATAATAATAATAATATTTTTTTAAATAATAATAATAATATATTGTATTTATTTTAAATAATAAATAATATTAATATATTGTTTTTATTATATTTTTTTTAATTGAATTAATTTATAATAATAATAATTAAATAGTCAGAACAGTTTACCTGTAGCTTCGATATTTGCTAGACGACAAGCACACGGCAACCCACAACTACTGAAAAGTTGGCACCCACACGTTGCATTTTGTTTCCGTATATTTGATAACTTGTACCACTCGTTTTCTATCAAATCTAGAGCTTTATGTGAAACTTTACCGTGCAGGATATCAAACAATTGAATAGCTATGTGGCTGTCCATTTTCCTTATGATGCTTGTTCCAAACCCAAACTGTAAGTGATAATACTGATCTGATACAATTTCATCAACAAACCCAACAAGTCTATCTAGCGAGCTGTTAGCGTTTCTAAGATAGCTCTTTAAGAGCGAATGCTGGCTCTCGACTCAGTTCGTTGTATGTTGACCAAAATTGAGGTTTTTGTTGGACCACGCGGATACAAACTTTTCTTTATACAGGTCCAGCCAATTTTTAGTCACATAATCAATAACTCCTGGAAAAATATTTAATATTGAATAAATATTTAAATACTGAAAATATTAAATATTTAATATTTAAAACTTACTTCCTCGTTTGGCTGCGTACAGACGTTCGTAAAGTCGGTTGAAGTTGTACTGGTATATATCTGGCGTGGGAGACTCACATAATACCGACCATGAATACTTGAAAATTTTCTAGTCTTCGTCTGTAAATGATGTCCTGCAATGTTTTGCGATATTCTCGTGTATGTGCCACCGACATAGGTTCTTGGAACAGCTCGGAAATATTTTATCACACGCATTCATAAGAGCTTTGTCCCTGTCTGTTACTATCACACGCGGCTCCATACACTTTTGCAACATTGCTTTTATTTGAAGTAACACCCAGACGAAGTTTTCCTCCCGTTCTTTTGATATAAATGCATGAGCGACGCAAAACGACTGGTGTGTGGAGGTCACACCGACCACTTGGACAAATGGAAGTTTGTACATGTTTGTTTTGTATGTCGCGTCGATCATCAACACGTGCGGGAATGCATGCCACATCTCGTACGATTTCGGATGAACAAAGAATATCTCCTCCACACTATTTGTGGCAGGATCTTCTCGAGTATAGTAGACGTATTTTTTTTGAAGAAAGTAGGTTTTCCAGAATCTGTATTGGAGTTTCACCGACTCTCGTTTCGTTTTTTATCTTTTGTATTGCATTATAAATGTCTTTTTTAATGCAACTACTCTCTGGGTTTTGTTCCCTTATAGTTGCTATAATGTTTCGTGGCAACATGTTTTGCGAATACAACTTCCCCACCAAAATTTGTTCCGACTGAGACAGTCTCCTTGCAAACGAGTGCGCCTCAAGATGTTGACTAGGATCGTGGTTATGACTGTCATCCTTCACCGTTAATTTCCAATCACCAGTATTTTCTTGGTACTCTCCTTCCAATTTAAAGGGACAACCAATTTTCTTGCTACCGGCACGTCTAACCGTGGCAGTAGACGCACGTTCGCTGTGACGGTAACACACAAGCCACACCTTGATAAACGGTTCCGTCGGATCGTTGCCTTTTCTCCTCGATCGTCGGGTGACAATGACGTAACCATTGTCACGTCTTCTCCGGATAGCCCAATCAACCAACTGTTCACGAGACTGAAAATTCTGGTTAGTTTTATAAGACATATTTTGATTATTTTGTTCTTCGTCTTCGGAGTCATCGGTTTGTTGTGTCGGGTAAGAGACTTCATCGTATACGTATTCGTTCGTGGGTTGTGTAAGGTAAGACGGTTCACCGTATACGAACTCGGGATTGCTTAGTGGCTCGTTCAAATCTGGAAGCCTTACCCGTTGATGAGAATAAACGTTGGACGAGACCTCCTCCTGGTTCACCTCTTGAACGCCAAAACTTTACGGATTGTTTTCCACCGACTCGTTAGAATATACCTGAAAACCGTAGTTACCATCCCACCACCAAGACATGTTTACAATTTTTGAATTTTGAAAGCATACGTTCGGTTCGAATGAGAATTCTGCATGGTTAAATACACAAAATTTGGGCCCTATACGCATCGTATAGACCAATACGATGCGTATAGGGTACGAGGTGATGTGACTAGTGGCAGAAGGTACATTGTACCCTAAACTGCAGCGTATTGCCCTATACGATGCGTATACGATGTTTGAATGACCAGGTTGTAAGAGAATGTCGGGCATGGGAAATTGTGAAGGGCTATACTCATCGTATTGCCCTATACGATGCGTATATGGCCAAGTCCGATTAGCATTCTCCGTGTGTGGTTAGTAGTCCCCTAGATAAATAATTATATGAATTAAAGTTATCCAATAAGATTAGGAGTGAGAAACAAAAAAAATTTTGGATTTATAACAAAAACATTATTTTTATAAATATTTTTCAAACTACACTTGTTTGGTAAATAAGTTTTGTAGCTACACCCTTTTGAAAAAAAAAACTCTTGAATTGCGTAAGCTCTAACCAACTAATATTTCTTATAATTAATATCTAACTAAAATGGAATAAATCCTATAGATTTGATGTTATGGATGTTAAACAAGCACTTTGAACATATAAAGTTTGAAGCTTGACGTAAAAACAGCCCAGATCTAGATCATGCAAAAGTTAAGTTTTATATGACAAGAACACAGTTCTCGCACAAGTACTCGCTGGCGTACTTGTGCGCAAAAGTGAAGTTCTCGTCAAGGTACTTATCAACTACTTGAAGTACTCCGCAAATAAAGATTTGCGCATACTTCAAAATCTCGTGAATACATTCTTGTGCGCATACTAAAAGTTCTCGTGATACCTTGTTTACAAATACATCAAAGTTATCGTTATGGAAGGCTGAGCGAATACTTGATATGTGAAACTAAGCCCATTTTGAACGTATACATACAGGCAGTGTGATCTATAGAGACTACTGACCTTACCTAGGTTTAATACACCTCCTACGTATCACATGCGAGTTTCTAGATGCCCCTTTTAAAAAAAGTATTATGTGTTTTGGGCTAAGGTGTATACTTAAATGACTCATGATTATATAACAAAAACCAATGGTCAATTATGTCCATGTTATGAAAAAAACTAGCCCCTTGGAGATCAGTTTTTGAGTTTTTTTTACCATTACCCTTATATGTTAGTAAAAATATGTATCAGATGTTTTGATTCAATCACAACTCTTAAAACAGCTCTATACACTCTCAAAATTCAAAAAATGCTCTCGAAACAGTCTAAAAAAATGGCTTTATCAATTGTTGGTGGTTCCTCTAATGAATTATTCACTGTGGGGATTATACAAACAACTAGGAACCAACATATTTGGGTAAATTACGGTTTATGTGAATCGTCAAACGGTTCACAACGAGCTTGATGCAAGTTGTGTGTTATGTTTTTAAAAAAAGAATCAAATTCGAGTTTGAAAAATATGGAAAATAAAAAATAAAATACGGATTAATTTTAGGTTTTGAAAATGACTAATTGGTGTAAATTTAACTGCCGATGTTTGATCGGCTTCACACGATATACCAGATTCATACCTTTGCGTTACCGCGCATTGAGTAGATCCCGGTACGTGGCAAATGATGAAGCGTACGATTGCGTTTGAATTTTTCATTTGCTTGAAAGACCATTTGAACACAATGGAACATATACAATATACTACAATTCTTGAAGAAGAAATTCAAGTTGAAGAAATCATACACGAACGAGAGGTGGTAGAAGAAAAGGCATTGCCACTTTTCGATGAAGAACTCACTTACGATGAAGCAACAACAATAGTTCCAGTGGCGACAGAGATTAAACAACGACGTCGACGATAACGGTTAAACGCCAAAATATATAATATTATTTGTAATGTATTTAGAATTTCCAACTTCTTCTTGTAAAGATTTTATGTTTTGTATAATCTCCAAACCACAAAATAAAGAAATAAAAGTTGGAACTTCATTATTTTAATTTTATATGTTAAAATTTATATTAATATTTAAAATTAAAAAAACCGGTCCCAAACCTGACCCAACCGGTTTCAAACCGGTCCCAAACCTGACCCAACCGGTTTAGATATTTTTTTTGAGCATCAACACCTAGATTATCTATGATAGAATTACTTAGATAATTAACAATGAATCTGTCATTCCCAAGACTCGAACCCACAATCTTTTGTTGAGGTGAGATCGCCACTCTAACTTCTACCTATTTACCACTACATTCCAACCGATTTAGATAGGTTTTGGTTTTCCATTCATTAAACCGGTTTAACACTAAACTAGTTTTTGCCAAAATTGACTCAAACCGATTTGGGTTGAAAAGCCAATTGAACGACTAAAGAAACCCAACAAAACCAATAACATTAGGAATTACCCCTAGTGTTTTGAAACCCGGACCGGGAACCGGAGGCTTGGCCGGTCCGGTTGGATGTGTTGAAACAATCCTGCAGCGACCCGATGGTCGGACCGGAAATCCGGTGGTCAGACCGGTTGGTTATGTTTTTCATTTATATCTTTTATGTCTTTTGAATTTATATTTCATAGCTAATTGTTAGTTTAAGAAGTATTGAAATTTAATTATTGGTCGTTTTTAAAGAATTAATAATTAGTTGAATTGATTTATTTTTATAATACATATCTATACTACTTAATAAACAAGTAAATTAAGAGGACACTTGTCATATTTCTATGCCTCCTCATTTTTATTTTCTCGCATCTCTCTCCTATTAATAATAAACTCCATTATTTTAGCCAACAAAATTAACTATTTGTTTCAATTTTTATCTACACATTTTTGGATTTAAAATTGTTTTTATGATCAATTAATTTGTTCAATCATGTTTTTATAAATTCTACAATCTGAAAACAATTTTATAACCAGCTAAGATTCAAATAAAAACATTTAATCATATATTTACATACTAGGTTATATATCCATGTATTACATGAGGTTGTTTTTATTGAAAAATAAAAGTATAATAATGTGTAAAAAAAATTAAAATAATAGTTTCCTTAATCAAGTAATAATTGGAATTCAAATTTTATATTATCTTTTTTGAAAAATAAAAAACATTAACATAATTAACTTTAAAATTTAAACTTAGAGGCTGTTTGGTAGCATCTTATGGTCATTAAGAGGTTACCTCTTAATGGTTCAAAGCCTCTTAATGATTAAGAGGTAAGGGACCATGTAACTTGTGAGGACTTACCATTAAGATGTTACCTCTTAACCATTCAGACTTAAGGTTACCTCTTAACCATTAAGAGGTTGAACCATTAAGAGGTAGCCTCTTAATGACATTAAGAGGCTACCAAACAGGGCCTTATTTAAAATAGGAAAAATTAGAAGATTTTGATGAGAAAAAAAATGATGATGACATGTGACATTTTTTTGTAATCATATATTAGAATAAGAATTCACAATGTTCAATTAGTGTATTTGTTAATATATTACATTATATTTTATTTAACCCGTGTATTACACGAGTTTTAAAAACATAGACTTTTTATTACTAAATATATATTATTTTATTTATTTAACCCGTATAATACCTGAGATTTTAACTTAGTATATTATATATATGACATGTCAAGTTCTTAAATTCATCCGACCGGCCTGACCAGTTCACATTGATTACCCCACATTAACGAAGCCCAACAAGTATATAAGCCTCGGAAGTTTAATTACCTGAAATCGCTTCTCCCTGTCCTTGATTCCGTAATCCGTATACTCGATGTCTAGATTTCTCCTGGCCTGAATTCCGGACGCCTCCGGCTGCTGTGAGTCGTGACTCTTTCCGCTACACAGCTGACTGCTACAACCCGGTCTCCTCTTTCGCATCAACCAACGCTACTTAACGATGTTAGGTTTTTTATTTATTTAAAGTGTTAATATGCATTTTCTTCTTCTTTACCCGTTTGATTGACGGCGTTAGAGATGAGTTTGTTATAGTTTGGTATTTAATTTGGATCCCCTTGTTACTTTAGCTGAGCTTATCATCTCATGATTTGTTTGTACTCACTTTCAGAAACTAATACCATAGTTGTCAAAGGCGCTGACGCACTCAAGGCGCATAGGACCCGCCTGGGCAAAAAAGCAAGTACTTGAGGAAAAAAAACACACTTACATAAAAGAAATCTATACTTAAAAATAAAACTATTCTTCAAATAAAATAAAGAAAAGCTATTATCAGTACCAAAAGTTCTAAAATAGTCAAGATTCAAACGTAATTCCGAAACTTGAATAACAATATGTACAAAGTAAAGTATCAAATCTTTTTCGGCTTCACAAGGCGCTCGCCTTAAAATCAAAGCGCATTTATCGCGTCTCGTGTTAAAATTGCGCCTAGGCGCATAAGGCGCTCGCTTTTGATAACTACAAGTAATACACAATACATTTACCTCATAGTTTTAGATTGTTATTAGACCTAATGTCTGTTTTTTTTTACTTCAACTGAAACACCTAATGAATGTTAGACGATATCATCTGCGCCAATGAAGACCTCTCGTCTTACATGCTTGCTTCTTATACTCGTGACCTTGGCGGCAGCAGTGACTGTAATGGTGGTGACGGTTGTACTTCAACGTGCAGAGCGGTCACGAAAGATCTCTGAGTCGTTCAAACCTGTGGTGGATGAGAAGGAGAATGAAAAGAGATTGAATGTTCTAGGAGCCATCTCTAACCCTATAAAAGAACGAGATGTTTATCCTTCTTATTTGTTGGAACAAGTAAGTATTCATGGTTTCTAAATACTAAAGGTAAACTTTTGGTATTATATTTTTCTTGGCATATTATGTGTTTATAAGTGCAGTACAAAAACTCACCATGTTCAAAAAGACCCACAATTGTCAAGAGGATCCATGATGCCCTGACAAAAATAGCATATCTAGATAGTAGGATTGACATGATTGGGTGGTTTCTTTTTGGACCAAGAAAGGGTCGCTCAATCTTACGTTCCGTTAGAGATCAAAACCATCCCATAGTGGATGACCCGCTGTGTCTCAAATCTACTGTACGTTTTAACTTAAACTTACATATAGTGTAAATTATTTACTTTTCAACTTCATGCTACATGTTTGTTTTTCTGAATGAGTATTGTTTTCATTGAAGTTAAAGTTGTTTGAAAAGCATTGTGGTGTTCTAATTGAACATGACATGATGCAATCTCTAGCGAACGTCTGCAATTATATGGCTGACAAGGAAGCAATCCACGAAGCAATTATGCGTGCGTGTGGCAGACACAACATTGAGTCACATGGTAACTACATATGACCTAATTATAGTGTTTAATTTTTGTGTATTTTCATGTCGCGTTTACACTATCACTCAAGCTAATTACTTTATTTTTTGTGGAGAATACAACAAACTGTGTATAAATTGTAAATTTTGCAGTATGTTGTTTCAAAAAGTTTGATCTAAGCACATATAATTTGAGGGGGGTGTTGGTAATCTTCTATGGATCCTCTTTTAAGCTCTCTTTTAGGTAATATGTGTCGTATTAAATGGCTTTGAGGTGCTCTTTCATGTAGTGTTATTGTCCTACTAGATCTAATGAGATTTTAGTAAAAAAGTCAATCTATGGGTTTCTGGACTATATATTAGGTATTTTTGCTACTTGGCACTTAGATTTTAGTATAATTGAAATATTCATTGCTTTCTTCATTTAAAACACAGGTATTGATGTGGCAAATCCGAAAATAGATATAACCCCCGCACCAATGCATGGCACCTTTCAATATTGCAGTCGTGTTATCGTAAATGGCATTTCAAGAACAGAACTTCAGAGTTATGACAAAAAATATAAGGCTATGGTTGTTCCGTCAAAGTCGATCCGTGAAGAATGGCATAACATGACTCGTATTTGTTTTCATCGGTAAGTAAGATGGTTTTAAATATAGGTTGAACACGATGGGCATGTTGGGTAATTAGTCAAAACAGGCTCACCTTGAAACATTTCTTTTCTGTACACGAGTAAAAATGTGCCCAGTAAGATAGGGTTGACCAACCGAGTTTTGTTTTTTTATGTACAAGTATTTAATGTGTTAACTTATGACTACAAAACCAATATATTACTCTTATAGTTTAAATTTTTGAATAATATGATTTTGGAGGTTGTATGTTAAATATACACTATGTGTGATTCAACCCATTTCTCTTTTAGCTAAATTACTTAATTTGAAAACGTAGCACCAGTTGACCCATTCATAAGTAAATTGCGACCTCTAGTAGGTGTCTTTTATATTTTCTTATCGCACTGAAGTTTCATGATTTTAAGAATAAGAAAAAAAGAATTTTATTCACAAAGGAAGTTGTTTGCAGGAATGTATCACTGGGGCTATGCCAGTGTGAAAAAGATGAATGGAGATCTATCCAAAAGGGGACCTGGAGTTCCGTTATGCCGCCTTATGAGCAAAGATACGTTGATGTGAAGTTTGTTAATGGGTTGTAACCGTCACTCTTGATGAAGGTGTGTTGTGTGCATTTGTATTTACATATTTAAGTTTCTTGCAAGAATGTGTATTTTGACGAAAAAATGTTAAGTTGCCGTCTCTTATCACTCTTTTTACTTTATATTTTCACAATTTATAGTTTCTGAAATTACTCAATTTCACAAGAAAGGTGGTTAGTTTGAAATGAGAAGGCTAGTCTCTATTTTCTGCGTTTTATTCATATTTTTCTGCATTTTGGTTTGGTGCAGTGTCACTGCCACCTGCACAGGGATGGCGCTATGGATTGCTTGTAGGGGGAGGAATTGCTTTACTATTCATGGCGGTTAGCAAGTGGATCCCTTGTTTTTACTATACCAGTCCTTCGGTTAATGGAGTTTCAACTATTGTTCTCATACTTAAACTTGTTTACACTATATATTTGAAGATGGAGTGCATAATCTACACTATATATTTGATTAAGTTAAAACTTACTACACTTCCGAGACAATTCATGTAATCCCGTAAATCCGCAGGTTCGGGTAGCTTATCATCACTAACACGGAGGATTGACCGACTCTTTTCTGGCCCGAACAGAATCAACCCAATCATATCAACACTACAACAAATTGACCCTGTCCCGACGCCACCTGTACCGACGACATTTGTCGTCGGGATAGGTCACCCTATACCGACGACATGTCGTCGGTATAGGTCAAAACCAAAATTTTGGTAGGGAGACCCTATAACGACGACATGTCGTCGGTATAGGGTTGAGGCAGGTTGGAGGGAAAACTGGCGCCCAATGAATTTTTGGGGAAAAACCTATAGCGACGACATGTCGTCGCTATACGTTAATTTTGATTTTCTTTTTGTTTAATAAATTTTCGTCGGTCAAAATTTTTTTTTTTTTAAATTAAAAAAATTCTGGAAAACCCTATAGCAATTTTGATTTTTTTTTATTTAATAAATTTTCGTCGGTCAAATTTTTTTTTTAAAATTAAAAAAAATTCTGGAAAAAATCTTTGTGTAATTAACGGGTTCCGGGCTTCCTCATGCCTCGTCGGACACCCATCCCCCCAACCGGCCACCTCTAGGGTTCGGCCGAACCCATGCACACACATGAAGGTTCCCTACGATCACAAACAAGCATTTAAACAGGAAGGTTTTCAAGATTATACCTCTAGATCGGAGAACCCGTGCCAATCGAATTCCCGAATCACCTCGTCTTCTTTGAAACTCAACTTCTCTTCTAAACCCTAGAATTATGAAACATGTGTAGTATTGATTCAAGGATCCCGACACACTAAGGATGATTAGAGATCGACAAATTATGATTAGTTTAGGTCATTTGGTTTAGATGTGTGATTATTTTATATAATTTAGTTTATGTAATTTAGTGTTTGTATGTGTGTAATTTGTCTTTATGATGATTAGTTTGAATGTTTAGTTTGTATGTATGTGTGTAATTTATGTTTTTGATGATTAGTTTTGATGATTAGGTTGTATGTATGTGTGTAATTTGTGTTTATGATGATTAGTTAATATGAATGTATATATGTGTATGTATGTTTGTATCTATATGTTTGTAATTATGTAATTGGACATTTATTTATGTATGTATGTTTGTGTGTATATATTTGTAATTATGTAATTGGGCTTTTATTTATGTATGTATGTAATTGTGATGTGTAGTTATATAAGAGAGTATTTATTCATATGCTTATGTATGTTTGTATGTATATGTAACTTTATTTAATTTTGTTACAAGTTCGAAACTCGTTGCGGTTGACGAGAGGAAGAACGTCGTACACATAATCAACAAATGCTTGAAATGCAACGATAAATGGATGAAATGCGTCGAATGTGGGATCGCCGAACTAACAGCGATGATAATTAGCTTGGAGTTGTTGAGCCTTTACCTTTTTTGTTGGTATTTGTCTTGAACAATTTGTATATTTGTGTGTCGAACAAGTTTATGTTTTGAATGTTTGATTTGTCGAACAAATTTGTGTGCCGAACAAGTTTGTGTGTCGAACAATTTGGATGTTTGGTTTATGTTTTGGATATTAGTTTTTATCCGATTTGAATGTTTGAATGGTTTATATTTATGATTTGCAGGTTTTTGTTTTTATAAATTTAATATTTCTGGATAAAATATTTAAAAAAAAAAAAAAAACAGAAAAGACTTATACCGACGACATGTCGTCGCTATAGGCCTTTTTAAAAAATTATTAAAAAAAACAAAAAAACCCTATAGCGACGACATGTCGTCGGTATAGGGTCAACCTATAGCGACGACATGTCGTCGGTACAAGGTTGGAATCTATACCGACGACATGTCGTCGGTATAGAATTTCTTTTTGAATTATTTAATTAGACCCTATAGCGACGACATGTCGTCGGTATAGGCTACCCTATACCGACGACACCTATCCCGACGACAATCTTGGTCTATTGGTACGACTCAATCCCGACGACATGTCGTCGGTATAAGCTATCCCGACGACAAGTCGTTGCTATAAGGTCAAAAAAAAGTCGTCGCTATAGGGTCAAAAAAAAGTCGTCGGTATAAGGTGATATTGTTGTAGTGCAAGCCTGCTATCCCAATAGATTTTTTTTTTTCAAATTAGTATATTTTGAAAAAAGAAAGTGGTTAATAGTCTAGAGGTGGGGAAAATGTGGGAGATGGTAAAACCGGTACCGGTTTCAATACAAATGGTTTAAACAAATCATTGGGTGTCAGAGAGGTGGCAGTGCAGTGAAACCGGTACTGCCAGTACCGGTTTTGTTGATTTGAGAACGTATAACAGGCACTTAAGTCAGTTAACGTTGTATTGAGTTTAAGTCGGATTAACCTTGCTAATTGATTATTTCAAGGCGGAATATTTTCTCAATCAAATGGCTGATTATCAAGACATAATTTAATTTAAATTCCAGTTACATGTTTGAGTTTAAACATATCTAATTCATGTCTTTTTTTTTACCTTATATATTATATATAGTAGAGGACACTTTATATTCGAATGGTAGGTATGGATTAATGACACAAATATTCGAATGATACAATTTATACAAAAGTAACTGAAACCGGTACTAGCACCTCCGGTTTCAGTTTCTTTTTGTATGACACTTTACTTACATACAGGACACTTACACGAGGAGACATTTCATTGACCAAAAAGCAACTGAAACCGGTACTGGCACCACCGGTTTCAGTACAAACATCAAAAAGCAACTGAAACCGGTACTTGGTAGTACCGGTTTCAGTACAGACTTACTCAAGCGGTGGCGTTAAAGGGGCGTTAGTGGATTAATACTGAAACCGGTACTGACATCTGCACCTCTCTGACACCCAATGATTTGTTTAAACCATTTGTATTGAAACCGGTACTGGTAGTACCGGTTTTACCATCTCCCACATTTTCCCCACCTCTAGGCTATTAACCACTTTCTTTTTTCAAAATATACTAATTTGGAAAAAAATTCTATCCCAGTAAGCTATTTGTTTCAACTTCTCACTCATCTCGTTGACAACTTCCGGTCTTTCTAGTCTTGATAAACCCTTGTACTGCACATAAAGTTTCAAAAGATATCAAATACCAAAAAACTTATCTTTTGTATCTAGAATGCAATGAAAGGATCACGAATACTTACACGATTCCACAGATAGTAACGATAATTTTCTTTTACACTTATCATAGTCCCATCATCAATATGAATTTGGTTAGCGGTGGCTTCAAGCACTTCCCATCGCGTGGCGTTTGGCGGAGGTGACTGGAACAACGGTTCAGACAAACAAGTGTTACTAACCATCACCAGCATCAGTATGGGCAACCATATAACACAACAACGCATCATTGAAGCAGCTGATATCATCAAACAACATTCATAAGTTCGTTCAGTATTTTGAAACAAAATAATGATAACTTTAAACAGACGGTTTGAAAATCTGAAACAAAACCACAAAAACCAACCTATTCGTAAAATAAAAGAAAACAACTGTTGAATAAGCAAATTACAGTGTACACAACTCTAACCCTAATTATATCTAGCATATAACAGACATTCCTTTAATCAATCGGGGCATTAACGATGAAGACGAAGATACTAATTAGATCTGAAAACCTAACCTGAATTTGAGTAGCTTTGCCCTTTGGTATTCGGATCGATTGTGATTCGTGAAGGCGCGATTGAGCGTGCTAAACTGGCTTTTTCCACTTTTTTTTAGTTTTTAATCCTCAAAAAATTATTTAGAATCTTTATTAAACTAAAAATACCACACTTTCCATTTAAAAAATATCGTAAATAGGGACAAAAGTCATTTCTTTATTAATAAGTAGCTTAAAACCTATATACTACCCTGGGTGAAAAACTATCACTATATAAAATTTTTAAATTTATATATATATATATATGTATCTTATTGATGAAAAAATGTATTACATATACTAATAATAGAAAATAAAATAAAAAAATATGTAAAAATTAATAATTTTTTAAGTTTAAAAAGTACATAAAATACTATTCAATGTAATTTGACTTTTATTTACTATTTGATTGAAAAGATAAGCTAGGTAATTAAATTTCAAACTTTCTTATAATATGAGATAATTAAAAATAAATGTGTTTTATTAGTATAATTAATAATTTGTTTAAAAATATATTATTATTGAAATATGAAAGTGTATTTATTATGAGAGAGGCGGGAAAAATTTTATAACGATGAATATGAAGACGACACGTGACATTGAGAAACTTTTATTTATTATATAGTATAGATTAAATGGATTGGTTGTCGCTTATAGTTAGCAACGGAATTGCTATTTTATCGGAAAGTTATCAGAAATATTTCAGGGTTTTTTGTGTTATTTAGTGGTTGGAAAGTTGTCACTAAGTTGTGTAAAACTTCTCTTGTCGGTATTTTGTTGGAATTTTTATGAAAAATTTTCAATTTTCTTGTAGTCATTTACTGTAAAAAATATAATTTCTTATCATGGCATTGGTTTTTTTTAAATACAATTCATATGTGTTTATATTTATAGGGGAAGAATATTCTAAAAGATTCAAAACCTTAAAAAGCCTAAAAATGATTTTAAAACACTCATGAACCGGCTCAAACGAATTCCGATCATTCCAGCGTCGTTGGTCTTGGGCTTAATTCCCGACTCCAGCAAGCCGGCTAGGAGTTGGGCCGACCCATTCACATGGAGGTGTTTGAGTTAGGTGGTTGGTTGCTTGGAATGCAAGGCAAGCAATAATATTAATTAATTAGTGGATAATTATCTGAGTATCCTATATGAATTGTAATAGGAAGCTTGTTAGATGATTATTATGTAATTAATTAATAGGAATCCTAGTTATAGTCTAATGAGGATAGGTTAGCTATATATACCGTGTAGGGTATCACGGATTGTAATCAAGTAGCTTATGTAAACCGAGTCAGGGTTCGTTATTTGTAATCAAGTTTTAGAGTGAGATTTCTTGATAATATATGTTTTGGGAGTTAGGCAATAACGTGTGTTTTACTGATTCGGGACTTAAGTTGAACCGGCTCGTCAAACCCTAAACCTGAAATCCTAAATCATAAAGGTAAACTCTAAAACTAAATCCTAAAGCTAAATCGGTAAATCCTATGGGTTATCAGATGATCAAAGGAAGGATATAGTCAACCTGCCTAAAGATTTTGGGATGCGATAGAGCGGATATCCTTGATCAGTGGGCCCCGGGTCAATTGGACTATTTTCATGATTTATGCACCTTAGTGGGTTTGGACTCGAACTACTACTTAGAAGATGTGGAGTCGGATACAGAGAATGAGACTTCTCAATTTCTGTGGGGAATGCTTAAGTCGGTCTCCCGAAACCCCCTTGTAAGTAATCATGTTAGTTAACCTTTTCGTGATTTTTGTGCTCCTGGTTCACTATTCATTTTTCGTTTTAATTTTTGGCGCTTTAAACATGAAAGTGGGCCACTAGAAGTTTTTTGGTATGATTCGGAGTGGTGGGCCAGCCGGTTTGCTTGCTTCGTTTCGTATGATAACTTCGGGTAATGTTTTTGCTGGGCTTATTAATCCAAAAGTGCCTCCTGGCTCCTACCATTTGCAATTATGATTTCTATTTGATCATGTATGGGTAGAGGGGAACAAGAAAACCGGTTTCAAACTGGGTACCGGGTTCTGACCTGAACCGGTTTCATGCTCAAACCGGTTTGGCTCGACTCAGTTCGAGACCCGATCTAACCCGTAGGTGTATAACCATTTTCCAGAATTTTTTTTTGTTGGCCGGTTCGTAACCCGACCTGAACCGGGTTCACCTTCAAACCGGTTCCGCGCCCGACCCAAAAACCTAAACCCCCACCCCACCTCCACCCAAAAACCTCACCCCCACCACCAAAAAACCTAAACCCCCACACCCACCCCTAAAAACCTAAACCCCCCACACCCACCCCTACTCAAAAACCTAAACCCACCCACCCCTACCATCAAAACCTAATCCTAAAAGCTAAACCCAAAAACCTAACCTAAAAGCTAAACTAAACCCAAAAACTAAACCATAAAGCTAAACATGCATTTTTTTTTCTAAACAAGGACGACGTGGGAAACATGATATCCAAACCATTTTTTTAGTTTTTCATTTATATTTTGGCAGCAAACCTGGCATCGTTTTTCCAGTCGATCCCGTCGTTCTTCTGTCCAAATCCGCTGTTGTTAGTTCTTCTATCCAGATCTGACCTTTTCATCTGCATCTGTTTTATCTTTTTCTTTTTGGGTTTTTTTTGCAAAGTATAAAAGAAAATCAGGTCCAACCGGTGAACCCTGTTACCCGGCTCAACCGTAAACCGTCAAAACCGTCCGACTCAAGAAACAACCAGTTAGAAACAGACAACCGGACAGGAGGTGTATCCGGTTCTCGGTTCGACCGACCTGTCTGGTTTTGAAAACGTTGGTTTTGAGACCATGATTTTTTTAAAGACAAAATTACATAAATCAACGTTTATGTTTACACCTAATTTCAGCTAAAAACCTTAATCTTCATTAATTATACTAGACACACTTTATGTACAAAGATTATAACAAACGAGCATTAATTTAACAGAGAAATTGAACGGTAAACACAATGTCAAAAACATATAAAATCAAAGACTATAATACAACTAAGTCGTGTAGTTACCAGATGGGTCCATGTTCAAGCTACATGGCTCCATGTTTAAGCTACAAGTAATGAAAATGGCATCCTCGTTCGCTGCCTTTTCAACCAACATGCACATGTTTGAAATGGAGGTTGAGTGCCTGGTACTCCAAAAAGTTCTTGGAGTACAAAGATTTACAAGTAAAGCTTCCTATAATGAAACAAATTTCATTTAACAATTACAAAACCGGCATATAATATATGAAGATGGAGTGCATATATATTTGATTAAGTTAAACTTACTACACTTCCAAGACAATTCATGAAATCCCGTAAATCTGCAGGTTCGGGTAGCTTATCATCACTAACACGGAGGATTGACCGACTGTTTTCTGGCCCGAACAGAATCAACCCAATCATATCAAGCCTAATATCCCAATAGGCTATTTGTTTCAACTTCTCACTCATCTCGTTGACAACTTCCGGTCTTTCTAGTCTTGATAAACCCTTGCAGGGCCGGTCCTGAGTATTTAAGTGACTCGGCCGAGACAGAAAAAAAAGGCCCATACGAACAAAATATATAAACTAAAAATTTTTTAAACGACGATTAACGATATATCAATAAACATAGAAAAAAAAAGCTTTTGATATTGGGTTTTTAGTTTAAACTAGAAATTTTGCCCCGATCTTCGCGGCGAAAGACAAACCTTAAATGGTTGAGACGGTGTCATTAACGTGGCTTAGTAAAGAAAAAAGATTCGTGGTTAAATACATAAAAGAAATGTATGAAGTTACGACGGCTTGGTTGCAGAGATCGAAACATATGTAAAAGACAGTTATATAACGGTATTGATGTTTTTCAATCGGTGTCGGTCTCGGTCTCATTCTTCACGGTACCTGCACGTTAATGTGGGGCGGTGCGATTAAAAGAAACGTATGAAGTTACGACGGATTGGTTATGGAGATTGAAACATTTATAAAATACATTATTATGTCCCAAACGTCGTGGTTTAAGAATTTTAAAAAAGTAATTTAATAGAATAAAAGTCAAAAGGAAAAAAATGGGTATGGGACGGGGATACCTCCAACTTCAATACCATAGCGCTTATCAACTCCCCTAACTCAATATTTGGTTTTAATATGAAAATAAAAATATTTAAGCACTAATGCTTTCCAAAAAAAGAAAAAAATTTGACCAGAACAATAGTAATGAGCCACGTGGCTTGCGATAGCAGGCTCACCGACCATGCAAATTGTGGTTTAGTAAATAGGTCCAACCATTATAAATATTAAAAGTGCACAACCATTGATATTGAGTTTTAAGCAATGTTTTTAAAACCGGACTGGACCGGCCGGTTTAACCGGGAACCGGAAGGGTCACCGGCTCGGTTCATTGAAATTAACCGTTTTAACAACGAGCTGGCCGGTTTTGACAGAACCGGGTTCAACCGGAACGGGTCGAACCGTTTTTCGCTAAGTGGACTTGATTATTGCATTTAAAGATTGTCTATTTAGAGAGAAAATGGCTGAAGATTTTTATGTTCCAGGCGAGTGGGATAGATTACAAATGCTGAAAGTAAAGAGAGAAGAGAAAGCATGTTTTAAAAATAAATTAAACTCCTTGGAATCGAACTTAGAACCATCGAAGAAACAAACAATCACGGAATTACCATTTGTGCTAACAAATTACTTGTTATTTTTTTCTATTTTAATGTATTTAATAGTAGTCTTTGCAGATTTCGAATGCCATACAAAGTATACATAATTCCTCCAGGCTATTAATAATTTCTTTTCATATTTTTAAACATTTAAAACTTTCTCTTATTTATTTTATATTGTCTATATTTTTTTTTCTATATTTTTTTATATTATTTATTACATCATCTGGTTCTTAAATCCGGTCCGACCGATCCGACCGGTCCGACCAGTGGACCGGTAAGATGACCGGTTCGATGTCCGGTCCGGTTCTGAAAACATTGGTTTTAAGTTTAAATATGCCAAACCATTATAAAGATTAAAAATGTACAACAATTATAAAAATTAAAATGGCCCAATCATTATAAAAAGGGCATAATATATTTTTAAGTTTTTATAAAAAGGACTAAATATATAAAACCGGTATTTATAATTTTATAAAAAATATATTTATATATAGGATTAGGTTCAGGTAAAAAGTATTTTAATTGTCAGAAGGGTGAGAAGGATTTAGGGCCATTAGATTAAATTGTAGAAAAAATTTAACGGTTGAGATTAAATTGTAGAAGAAAAAGTTGTTGGAAGAGTGTTTTAGATTTTGCCACTTTTGTTGACTTTTTATCAAGTTCCCCCTCATTTTTAAACGTTCATAACTTTTACATACGACATTATTTTTTCAAAAAAATTACACCATAAAAACGAGCGTTTTTTTATCTTTAAAACGAGTATAGTGTCGTTATAAACAAAAACGAATTTTTTTTTACGTTTTTTAGCTCATTGTGTAATTAGTCAGGTCAATGTGTAATACAAGTTCATTGTGTAATACAAGTTCAATGTGTAATACAAGTTCATTGTGTAATACTGTGACAATTCGACTTTTCAAATTAACTTTGTTAAACAATTCCGTTAAATATCCTGTTAAGTCCTAACCCAGTTAACTCAATATTAAACCCCAAGGACCAATTCTGTCATTTCATGATCTCAAACTTCATGGATTTATTCTGCCAAGTCCCTAAACTCAATTTGTTGACTATTGAAAGTCAAAATCGATGGGTTTAGTTTCTGTTGACTATTGAAAGTCAAAATCGATGGGTTTAGTTTCTGTTGACTTTTTGAAGTCAAAATCGCAAGTTTTGACTTCAAATTCCAAGCCAAATCTGTTAATTAACTCAAGTTCGTAACAGATTCAATCTTTAATGCGTTAACCGACCCTCATCAAGCCTCTAATTATAGTCATTGATTTGCAATCAACCCAATTATGATTATTAATCTCATAACCGTCGACCCCTTTACAAGATCAATCAAATTCGACGAATTATTGTATTGTTTTCACAAATCAAGCATACACTCACCTAAATCGCATCAAGCTGAAACTGTTACCTACACCAATTCAATCGGAGAAGCTGTGGGAGTCACCGGAGGTCAACCTCATCATCGTCGGCGTCGGTTTTAGTCGATCACCTTCAATTCAAACCGCATTCTGGTAATTAAACCTTCTCTCAGTTTCTCTTTTACTCCTAGATCGAAAGCCCTATACCAATTAGGGCTTACAACATCAAATTGTTCACGATCCGAATCTAGGGTTTGTTCATAAGAACGATTTGGGGATTTTGATCGTAAACATTGTTTTAATCAAATTAAACCATACCATAAGCTTCGCAACTTGTCACTCTTTGAAAACCCCATATCAATTGATTCAATCATCATTGAATTTTACTCGATCCGTAACCTAGGGTTTAATCATAATAGGAATTGGGGTTTTTGACTCTAAACTCGATCTCAATGAAATTAAAGTATATGGTCAGATTCGAAATGTTATAATGAGTAAAAGACCCCTGGTTTCAACAAGATTTAACATCAAATTTAGTCAAATCGATTCTGAGTTCATATCTAGGGTTTCGATTCTTATTTATGTAATTAAACGATCCTAAACTTGTTAGATTTGCAATTAAACTAGTCTACAGAATCGCATATACGCGATTAGCAAAACCCCTAGACTTTCTGGTTCGATCGTGGTCGGAATCTATGGATTTGGGGTGGAAGTTGGGTTCGGTCGCGATAAAGGGAGATATACACAGTGAGTTGCGTGTTGAAACCTTATGATCTGGACTTCTATCACGATTCAATAGCGGGCAGAGATGGTTAAAACACTAGGCTCATACGCAGGAGACCCGGGTTTGAGTCCAGTCTCTTGCAATTTTTATTTTGGGGACTTTTTCTTAAATTTACAGTTATACAATTAATTCCTATATTATTATATTAATATATTAACGTGTTTTGAAACCCGGAAACAACCAAAGGCTCGGGATTTATTTTATAAAACATTTTTAGAGAATTTTAATGATATTAAAAATAATATATTAATTATATTATTTCGCAAAATTAATATTTAATTTATGAAAACACACAAACAATGGTGTTTATATTAATGTTCGGGTTTAGTTTTATAACCGTTTTAATATGATTTTCCACTATTAAAAATAATATATTTTCGTCGCATTAACGAGCATTGTGGAACGCTTCGAATTTATAAATAATATAATTAGTTATATTATTACCCCCGTAATTATATTCTCAAATAAAAATAATATATTATTATCTTTGCCACACAAATAGTTATCGTATTAACTATGCAAGTTTAAAAAAAAATAATATAAATATTTTCCTAGAACTACTATTTAGTGACAAAACACTCGAATATATTTATTATATATTATTTGTCATTCATCGCGAAACGCATTCATCCTAACTTAGAAATCCGTATTCCCGTAAACACGTTCGTTTACTCGTTGATCATTAGAGCGTTTCTTTAGGACGGTCCTTACTCCGTGTGTTCGTCACATATTCCATTTTATCCCTAATAATTATGTTGTAATTCTAGGGCATTCGCGAGCCGTGTCGGGCTAACGCTTGAGATTCCAATCTCATACTTGTGAGATTACTTCCTACGCAATCAGGTGAGTTTTCACGGCCCCTTTTTACTGTTTTAAATTGGGGGAGAAAACATGATTAAACTATTTTGAGATTTTGTAATTCGTATGTTATCGATGTTAAAGCTAAGCGTAACACGCTATCACAGAAAGTCCTCATCTTATATCGGACCGTTAATATGGATCTTAGCGAGGTAATGTTTAGTAGTACTACTGGTTTGACAAATCCCACCCGCGTTAGTCGCGCTAACTCGATTAGAGATCGAACCAGTGAAATGTTAGCCTACTCACATCGCTAGTGTTGATAGACCTGACAGGAGGCAAATAAACAAACAGTCAGCTTCGGTTGCGATCGCTTGAGTTAAACATGAACATAGGTTAGCTACCTATAGATACATATTGAATGATCATAAATCTGGTAAACACTTATTTATATATTGAAACCTGTGAACTCACCAACCTCGTGTTGACATATTTTCTTACATGTTTTCTCAGGTCGCTAAGATAAGGCACAGGTGCACATTAGGACATGCATGGGATTCATCTATTTTGATTGTTGCTTATTTATGTTTGTTTGGATTATTTTGTATTGTACTTGGTTTGGTTGGACGTTTGGACTTTTGGTTTGGGCGCGTGTGTTTTGCGCATTTACTTTTCTTTATGCTTCCGCATTGAAACTCTGATTGATATGATATTTTCATTTGGGTCCCATGTAGAGTCGTTCAAAGTAACTAATGTTTGAGATCCTGGTTCGTCACTTCCCAAACGGTAAAACTCCGTTAGTTGAAATTTGGGGGTGTGACAGATTGGTATCAGAGGAGGACTTCAAGAGAGAGTGACTCACTTGGAAGCCCAACTGCAAGTAGCCTTATTTCCTGAGGATATTTCACTTTCTGATGGCGAGGAGGAGCCCTTTGAGGAGGAGCCCTTCGAGGATGAGCCCTTGGAGGAGGAGCCACCCGAGGAGGAACCAGTGGAGATCGACGATGCACAATCATATGTTTCTTCCGATGACGAAGATGTCTGATGATCTTCCTATTCTACCTTTCCTTTTCATGCATGTTTTGCTTATGTTATTTCCCTTTTCAAACCTAGATGGGTAAGGTTGTTCCCATTCAATAAAAGCATGAGAAATTTAATGTTTTAGTTATTTATTTTGTAGCCTTACAATTTATTTAATTTTCAAAATATTAGATGTTGTATTTCCTTACTTATACATGAATAATGTTTAATATGCGATATATTTCTCATTGTTTTGTGTTTGTGAATGTGAAGAATCATGTCGGGAAGAGGACGTGGAGGTCATGCTGGTGGCCGAGGTACCATCAACATGACAGCATCAGAGCTAGCGGCACTAATAAACGATAGTGTGGCGGAGGCTCTAGCAGCACAGAATGCTGCAGGTAAATGCTTTAGCTATTGACTAATGATGTCAATTCATCTCTTAAAAAGCCTGTCCTAAGCTCCATAATCCCAATCCTATATTGTTTCTAAATCCAAGGTAGCAAAACCCGTAGAATCAGCAACCAGCCTGCACCTTCAAGGCATTCATAGAATGTAAACCCCACGCCTTTAGTGGAGCTGAAGGAGCTGTCGGACTACGTCGTTGTTTCGAGAAAGTAGAATCAGTGATTGCCATGTGCAACTGCCCAGTGGCTAATCAGGTCAAGTTCGCCGCTGGAACTTTGGAGGGACCGGCTCTCACGTGGTGGAACGCCCAGGTCCAGATGTTGGGTCTGGCCATGGCAAATGGACTCCCGTGGGAGGAGTTTAAGTCCATGATGAAGGAGGAGTACTGTCCTCGCGATGAAATTCAGAAGTTAGAGGGAGAGTTCTGGAACCTAAAGATGGAGGGTTCTGAAATTGAACTTTATACCACACGTTCACATGAACTTGCTACTATGTGCCCGCACATGGTGACTCCTGATTACAAGAGAATTGAACTATATATTGGAGGTCTAGTGCCTTAAATACAAAGCATGGTTACTTCATCCAACCCTGCTACTATCCAGCAAACTATCCGACTTGCCCACAAGTTAACCGATCAGGCGGTGACTCAAGGGACTCTACCTCCAAGGGGTTCGGTCTCTAAATCCACCGACAAAATGGATAAGCTTACTCGTACTTACTTGAAAGAAGTAGTCTCTCGGCACGGGGTGCCAATCTCTATCATTTCGGATCATGATGCACGATTCACCTCTCGTTTCTGGCAGTCGTTACATAAAGCTTTAGGCACGCGTCTAGATATGAGCACAACATACCATCCTCAAACTGATGGCCAAACAAAACGTACTTTCCAAACTCTGGGGGACATGCTACGAGCTTGTGTGATCGATTTCGGTAACACTTGGGAGTCTCACCTACCGTTGGTGGAGTTCTCCTACAACAACAGTTATCACACTAGCATCAAGGCAGCTCCATTTGAAGCACTTTATGGACGGAAATGTCGTTCTCCTATTTGTTGGGCCGAGGTTGGGGATAGTCAACTTACAGGTCCTGAACTCATACTTGAAACTTCTGAGAAAATCGTTTAAATTAGAAACCGTATGGCAGCAGCTCGTGATCACCAAAAGAGCTATGCCGATAAGCGTCGTAAACCGTTAGAATTTCAAGTAAGGGATATGGTCTTGTTAAAAGGTTTACCTTGGAAGGGTGTCATTCGTTTTGGGAAACGAGGCAAACTGAATCCTCGTTATGTTGGACCATTCAAGATAATGAAGAGAATCGGACCAGTAGCGTATCAACTGGACTTACCTGAAGGACTTAGTGGTGTACACAACGTCTTTCACATCTCAAATTTGAAGAAATGTCTAGCAGACGAGTCTCTCGCGGTTCCTCTTGAGGAACTACACATTGATGACTAGTTGCGTTTCATCGAAGAACCCGTGGAAATTATGGATAGGGAAGTCAAAACGTTAAAGCACAATAAAATCCTGATTGTTAGAGTCCGTTGGAACTTGAAACGCGGACCGGAATTCACGTGGGACCGCGAGGATCAGATGATGCGTAAATATCCTAATCTGTTCAAGCACTCTGCGTCAAATTCTTAAGGTACTATTTAATTTTCGGGACGAAATTTCTTTCAACTAGGGGATGATGTGATATCCCAGAAAATTTTATTTATTTATTTATTTAATTTTCGGGACGAAAATTCTTTCAACTAGGGGATGATGTGACAATTCGACTTTTCAAATTAACTTTGTTAAACAATTCCGTTAAATATCCTGTTAAGTCCTAACCCAGTTAACTCAATATTAAACCCCAAGGACCAATTCTGTCATTTCCTGATCTCAAACTTCAGGGACTTATTCTGTCAAGTCCCTAAACTCAATCTGTTGACTATTGAAAGTCAAAATCGAAGGGTTTAGTTCCTGTTGACTTTTTGAAGTCAAAATCGCAAGTTTTGACTTCAAATTCCAAGCCAAATCTGTTAATTAACTCAAGTTCGTAACGGATTCAATCTTTAACGCGTTAACCGACCCTCATCAAGCCTCTAATTATAGTCATTGATTTGCAATCAACCCAATTATGATTATTAATCTCATAACCGTCGACCCCTTTACAAGATCAATCAAATTCGACGAATTATTGTATTGTTTTCACAAATCAAGCATACGCTCACCTAAATCGCATCAAGCTGAAACTGTTACGTACACCAATTCAATCGGAGAAGCTGTGGGAGTCACCGGAGGTCAACCTCATCTTCGTCGGCGTCAGTTTTAGTCGATCACCATCAATTCAAACCGCATTCTGGTAATTAAACCTTCTCTCAGTTTCTCTTTTACTCCTAGATCGAAAGCCCTATACCAATTAGGGCTTACAACATCAAATTGTTCACGATCCGAATCTAGGGTTTGTTCATAAGAACGATTTCAGGATTTTGATCGTAAACCCTGTTTTAATCAAATTAAACCATACCATTAGCTTCGCAACTTGTCACTCTTTGAAAACCCCATATCAATTGATTCAATCATCATTGAATTTAACTCGATCCGTAACCTAGGGTTTAATCATAATAGGAATTGGGGTTTTTGACTCTAAACTCGATCTCAATGAAATTAAAGTATATGGTCAGATTCGAAATGTTATAATGAGTAAAAGACCCCTGGTTTCAACAAGATTTAACATCAAATTTAGTCAAATCGATTCTGAGTTCATATCTAGGGTTTTGATTCTTATTTCTGTAATTAAACGATCCTAAACTTGTTAGATTTGCAATTAAACTAGTCTACAGAATCGCATATACGCGATTAGCAAAACCCCTAGACTTTCTGGTTCGATCGTGGTCGGAATCTATGGATTTGGGGTGGAAGTTGGGTTCGGTCGCGATAGAGGGAGATAGACACAGTGGGTTGCGTGTTGAAACCTTATGATCTGGACTTCTTTCACGATTCAATAGCGGGCAGAGATGGTTAAAACACTAGGCTCATATGCAGGAGACTCGGGTTCGAGTTCAGTCTCCTGCATTTTTTTTGGGGACTTTTTCATAAATTTACACTTATACAATTAATTCCTATATTATTATATTAATATATTAACGTGTTTTGAAACCCGGAAACAACCAAAGGCTCGGAATTTATTTTATAAAACATTTTTAGAGAATCTTAATGATATTAAAAATAATATATTAATTATATTATTTCACAAAATTAATATTTAATTTATGAAAACACACAAACAATGGTGTTTATATTAATGTTCGAGTTTAGTTTTATAACCGTTTTAATATGATTTTCCACTACTAAAAATAATATATTTTCGTTGCATTAACGAGCATTGTGGAACGCTTCGAATTTATAAATAATATAATTAGTTATATTATTACCCCCGTAATTATATTCTCAAATAAAAATAATATATTATTATCTTTGCCACACAAATAGTTATCGTATTAACTATGCAAGTTTAAAAAAAAATAATATAAATATTTTCCTAGAACTACTATTTAGTGACAAAACACTCGAATATATTTATTATATATTATTTGTCATTCATCGCGAAACGCATTCATCCTAACTTAGAAATTCGTATTCCCGTAAACACGTTCGTTTACTCGTTGATCTTTAGAGCGTTTCTTTAGGACGGTCTTTACTCCGTGTCGTCGTCACATATTCCATTTTATCCCTAATAATTATGTTGTAATTCTAGGGCATTCACGAGCCGTGTCGGGCTAACGCTTGAGATTCCAATCTCATAGTTGTGATATTACTTCCTACGCAATCAGGTGAGTTTTCACGGCACCTTTTTACTGTTTTAACTTAGGGGAGAAAACATGATTAAACTATTTTGTGATTTTGTAATTCGTATGTTATCGATGTTAAAGCTAAGCGTAACACCCTATCACAGAAAGTCCTCATCTTATATCGGACCGTTAATACGGATCTTAGCGAGGTAATGTTTAGTAGTACTACTGGGTTTGACAAATCCCACCCGCGTTAGTCGCGCTAACTCGATTAGAGATCGAACGGGTGAATTTTTTGCCTACTCACATCGCTAGTGTTGATAGACCTGGCAGGAGGCAAATAAACAAACAAACAGTCAGCTTCGGTTGCGAGCGCTTGAGTTAAACATGAACATAGGTTAGCTACCTATAGATACATATTGAATGATCATAAATCTGGTAAACGCTTATTTATATATTGAAACCTGTGAACTCACCAACCTCGTGTTGACATATTTTCTTACATGTTTTCTCAGGTCGCTAAGATAAGGCACAGGTGCACATTAGGACATGCATGAGAATCATCTATTTTGAATGTTGTTATTTATGTTTGTTTGGATTATTTTGTATTGTACTTGGTCTGGTTGGACGTTTGGACTTTTGGACTTTTGGTTTGGGCGCGTGTGTTTTGCGCATTTACTTTTCTTTATGCTTCCGCATTGAAACTCTGATTGATATGATATTTTCATTTGGGTCCCATGTAGAGTCGTTCAAAGTAACTAATGTCTGAGATTCTGGTTCGTCACTTCCCAAACGGTAAAACTCCGTTAGTTGAAATTTGGGGGTGTGACAAATACCACGCCCGGTCATTGTGTAATATAAGTTCATTGTGTTATATGTATTTATCATTGTGTTTTACGTTTTTCAGCTCATTGTGTAGTTAGTCAGGTCATTGTGTAATACAAGTTCATTGTGTAATACCACGTCTGGTCATTGTGTAATACAAGTTCATTGTGTAATACAACGTCTGGTCATTGTGTAATTAGTCAGGTCACTGTGTAATACAAGTTCATTGTGTTATATATATTTATCATTGTGTTTTACGTTTTCCAGCTCATTGTGTAGTTAGTCAGGTCATTGTGTATTACAAGTTCATTGTGTAATACAAGTTCATTGTGCAATACAAGTTCATTATGTAATACCACGTCTGGTCATTGTGTAATATCTGGTCATTGTGTAATACAAGTTCATTGTGTAATACAAGTTCATTGTGTAATTAGTCATGTCATTGTGTAATACAAATTCATTGTGTAATACAAGTTCATTGTGTAATACACGTTCATTATGTAATACCACGTATGGTCATTGTGTAATACAAGTTCATTGTGTAATTAGTCAAGTCATTGTGTAATACAAGTTCATTGTGTAATACAAGTTCATTGTGTTACACAAGTTCAATGTGTAATACAAGTTCATTGTGTTATATGTATTTATCAGTGTGTTTTATGTTTTCCAGCTCATTGTGTAGTTAGTCAGGTCATTGTGTAATACAAGTTCATCGTGTAATACAAGTTAATCGTGTAATACAAGTTCATTGTGTAATACAAGTTCATCGTGTAATACCACGTCTGGTCACTGTGTAATACAAGTTCATTGTGTAATACCACATCTGGTCATTGTGTAATTAGTCAGGTCACTGTGTAATACAAGTTCATTGTGTAATACAAGTTCATTGTGTTTTACAGGTTCAATGTGTAATACAAGTTCATTGTGTTATATATATTTATCATTGTGTTTTACGTTTTCCAGCTCATTGTGTAGTTAGTCAGGTCATTGTGTATTACAAGTTCATCGTGTAATACAAGTTCATTGTGTAATACAAGTTCATTGTGTAGTACAAGTTCATTATGTAATACCACGTCTCGTCATTGTGTAATACAAGTTCATTGTGTAATACAAGTTCATTGTGTTACACAAGTTCAATGTGTAATACAAGTTCATTGTGTTATATGTATTTATCATTGTGTTTTACGTTTTCCAGCTCATTGTGTAGTTAGTCAGGTCATTGTGTAATACAAGTTTGTCGTATAATACAAGTTTATCGTGTAATACAAGTTCATTGTGTAATACAAGTTCATTGTGTAATACCACGTCTAGTCATTGTGTAATACAAGTTCATTGTGTAATTAGTCAAGTCATTATGTAATACAAGTTTATTGTGTAATACAAGTTCATTGTGTTATACAAGTTCAATGTGTAATACAAGTTCATTGTGTTATATGTATTTATCATCGTGTTTTACGTTTTCCAGCTCATTGTGTAGTTAGTCAGGTCATTGTGTAATACAAGTTTATCGTGTAATACAAGTTCATTGTGTAATACAAGTTCATTGTGTAATACAAATTCATTGTGTAATATCACGTCTGGTCATTGTGTAATACAAGTTCATTGTGTAATTAGTCAAGTCATTGTGTAATACAAGTTCATTGTGTAATTAGTCAGGTCATTGTGTAATACAAGTTCATTGTGTCAAATATTTTTCATCATTGTGTTATATGTTTTCTTCATTGTGTTTTACGTTTTCCATCTCATTGTGTAATTCGCTCAAATATGTCAGGTCATTGTGTAATATGCTCATTGTGTAATATCAGGTCTGATCATTGTGTAATATTAGACCTTGTATTACACATTGACCTGGTGTATTACACATTGACCTGGTATATTACAGATTGACCTGGGATATTACACATTGACCATTATGCTGTCACACCCCCACCGATAGCGGAATTTACACGAGGGGTGACGAATTGAAATCATCACAATGATTAAAAGAAATACTATTAAATTAACCGAACAATTGCATTACATTGTTTTAAAAACACACAACCAAATAAAATAGATAAACAAATAGTCTTTATTAAACTTTATAATAACTAAATCTCCTAGAGCCAAGTCTCAAAGTCCTAGCGTGATTGTAACAGCAACCTAGTTATTAGTACCTGAAAAACATGCTAAAATATGTCAGCTATAAAGCCGGTGAGAACATAGGTTTAAGTAATTACATAGTATAGATAATGAAGATTTTTTTTACAATTCGTAAACAAGATTCAATAACAAGTAAACAAACTTTTATACATCGATTCAACCAAACCTAATGACAAGATTGGGTTCCCATTGAATTGATATAGCATGAATAACAAGTTTTGCAGTTTCTGTATATCTAGTCTCAAGTTGATATCGTATCTCGTCAACTCAAGAACTAGATCGGCATGTCAGGCCCATAGATCTATGACATACTCCCGTTGGCTTATCCCAAGTTAATGGTTGTAGAGTGTGTATAAAACCGTTTAAGTTTACAAGTATAGAAAGTTGTTATTGAAATTGCAAAAGTAGTATTTGAGTTTGATATAGTTTGAACAACCTTTGATATACGAGCATGCTTTCCACCCCAAAGATAAAAAGTAAAAGGGGCTATGTATCTCATCTTGAAGTAGGTGGGCAGAATCTTGTCCTGGTAGTAACTTGGTTACGAGAATGCCTTAAGGATTAAACCCTAAGTAAGTTATAGTGCAAGTTAGTTTTAGAATTTAAGTTTAGAAAAGGTTGATATTGTAAATAGAGGAAAGTGGTTGTCGTATACTAGAGTGGTTATCGTCACAGAGTAGTACCTCCAACGAAAGCATTCCCAGGAAAGAGTTGGTTGGATAAAGACCCCGTCTTTCCTAGCCAGAACTTTCTGCTTGTCAGATAACTAGATACCGGTTGGATGGTTACTCTATTGATATACTAGACCAAGTTTAGGGTTTATTTGGTAACTTTAGAAAGTGTAAGGGCTAAAGTGTAAATATGATTTTAGTTTGGATTAAAATGAATAAGTTGCATATTATAGGATTATAATTGAAAAAGTAGAGAGTTTGAATACAAACATGATTCAAGAATGGATAGAGAGTAAAATGAATCAAAGTTTAGATTTTTATATAAAAAAAGTTTGAATGCGATTAAAAGACTTATGAGTATCATAAATTTCTGTATTTTTATAACATATAACATGTTAAAATCACTTATTTTATAATAAAATTCTTATCTTTTATAAAAATTATGAATATCATGAAAGTTTGCAAAAAGGGGGATTTTGACAGCTTTTGACAGCTTTGCGCACCGATTTTGCGCGGGCTGTTTTAGGGACTTAAACTATGAACCAGAAGACGTGTGAGTAGGTGTTTCGACCGTGAGACCTTAAACTTGATTTTCAAAAAAAAGAGACGCTTGAAAAAGTTTTATTTTGAGGGAGTTATGGCCCTGATAAGATAGGGTGACGAATCTGTCAAAATTTCATCATTATGGTTTTTATGTTTTTGTGAAAACCGTTGATGCTTGATTTTAGTTTATATCTTGTTTGGATCTGTGATTTTAACATATAAGTGCTAGGGATCACAGATCTAAGCTTGATTTTTATAAGAGAATCATGAAGAACCACAAAGGAGTATAAAAATTCATAAATGGAAAAAACAGGAACAAAGAGTTTATAACTTACTTAAAAGCTTAGATAGCTTGGAGTGGGTATGAGAGCCACGAATTTGACAGCTCCTAGCCTTAGGATTTTGTGAATTGGTGTTGGGAAACAAGAGGAGAATGACCTTTATTTATAGTGAGAGATGAGAGTTGAACTAGGAGCTAAAGGTGGAAGATTTGAATTAAGTTTGCAAGTTGATAGAACTTGTTAGTTGGGCTTATGATTTTTGAAAATTATAGGGTAGGATAAGGGTTGTATTTGGTCAATATTAGGGCTAGATTATGAGGCTAAAAGGATAACTAGCAAATAGGATTAATTAGTTAGAGATAATTACTAGGATTTTATAAAAGAATAGATTATATTTTTATAAAAATATCGATGGGGCTTTACATGGATAAGATCAATGAGTTGAAATTTGGTAGGGGATTAGGATTAGTTCAAGGTAATTAATTAGATAATAAAAAAATGTGGAGATAATCATAGATTTAATTTAGGATTTGGTTTAAATATGATTAAATACATAATGTATGTATTCACGAAAATTTTAATATTCAATATAGATTATGATTGTTTTAACATAAACCTATTAGTAGTTAAGTATTTAATTTAATATTTTTTTTAAGTATTAGACTTTATAAAATGTTACACAATAAACCTTGTAGTTACAAATGTAAAATTTCTAAATTTGAATTTAGGTTTATAAAGATAAAGACTTTCCATAGAATTTACTTTTGATTATGGTTTATGGCATCCAAGTTACTACATTAGGCAAGATATATGATAATATAGCATTGAATCACATAGAATCACCATAGTAAATGACAATATATAGAATCACAATGTATTGAAATTGAATTATGCTAACGTTTTCGTAGATCGAAATAGTTTCAGGAATGCATAAGGAATCAATAGTATCACTAAAAGGTTACATAAATAGAATGGAAAAATCAAGGATGTTACAGTCTCCCCTAGTTAAGAGAATTTCGTCCCGAAATTCAACTAGTAGAGTTTGTGCTATCCTGAAATAGATGAGGTTATTTGAGTTTCATCTGGTCTTCACGTTCCCAGGTGTACTCAGGACCCCGCTTAGAATTCCAACGAACTTTAACAATTGGAATACGGCTTCGCTTCAGTTTCTTGATGTCACGATCCATAATCTCAGTAGGTTCTTCAACGAAGTGTAGTTGGTTATCGATGCGGATCTCATCCAAAGGAATGTGCAAAGTGTCGTCAGCTAGACACTTCTTCAGATTAGACACATGAAAAGTGTCATGGATAGAGTTAAGTTCTTGCGGTAGCTGAAGTTTGTAGGCTACTGGACCAATCCTTTCCAGGATCTCGAATGGTCCAACATACATAGGAGCTAGTTTACCCTTCTTCCCAAATTGGACAATTCCCTTCCAAGGTGAAACTTTAAGTAGAACACGATCACCAATATGGAATTCAAGAGGTTTTCTTCTATTGTCCGCATAACTCTTCTGACGATCTCGTGCGGCTTTAAGTCTATCTTAAATTTGAAATACTTTATCTGAAGTCTCTTGAATAAGTTCCGGAGCAGTTATCTGGTTGTCTCCGATTTCAGTCCAACAAACAGGGGTGCGACATTTTCTTCCGTATAAGGCCTCAAATGGTGCACACTGAATGCTGGTGTGATAACTGTTATTGTACGAGAACTCTATCAGAGGTAAGTGATTATCCCAACTTCCACCAAAGTCGATGACACGGGCTCGTAGCATGTCCTCAAGAGTTTGTATGGTTCATTCGCTTTGGCCATCAGTTTAAGGGTGATAAGCCGTGCTAAGATCCACACGTGTTCCCAAGGATTTCTGTAAAGATTTCCAGAACCTGGACGTAAACCGACTGTCTCGGTCAGAGATGATGGATAGTGGAACACCATGACGAGCTATGATTTCATTGATATAGATCTTGGATAACCTCTCCATTTTATAGTCTTCTCGGATCGGTAGGAAGTGAGCGGATTTAGTCAGGCGATCGACTATGACCCAAATTGAGTCATGCCCACTGGAGGTTTTAGGAAGCTTAGTAATGAAATCCATGGAAATCTGATCCCATTTCCATTGAGGGATTTCGGGTTGCTGGAGTAGGCCTGATGGTTTTTGGTGCTCAACTTTGACTTTTTGACAGGTCAAACATCTTCCAACATACATAGCTATGTCTTTCTTCATTCCAGGCCACCAATAGCATTTCCTCAGATCTAAGTACATCTTATCAGAACCTGGATGAATAGAATAGTGAGACTTGTGAGCTTCACTTAGGATAAGTTTTCGGAGATTATCAAAATTAGGAACCCATATTTGACCCATGAAGTAAAGAATTTCATCGGTCTTGGACTCCAACTGATGTTTAGCAATACTTGCCAATTCATCCTTTAGATCCGTCCTGACAAGTGCTTTCCTTTGGGCTAGAAGGATTTGGGCTTTGAGACTAGTATGCATAATCATTCCCATCGCACGAGTGCGTGAGGGTTTGATTCTTTCCTTTCTGCTGAGAGCGTCGGCTACTACGTTAGCTTTACCCATGTGATAGTGAATCTCGCAATCATAGTCATTTAGTAGTTCCACCCAACGCCTTTGTCTCATATTTAACTCCTTCTGATCGAATATGTGTTGTAAGCTTTTATGATCGGTGTAGATAACACATTTCGTACCGTATAAGTAATGTCTCCAGATCTTTAAAGCAAACACTACAGCACCTAGCTCAATATCATGAGTAGTGTAGTTCTTTTCATGGATCTTAAGATGTCTCGATGCGTATGCAATGACCTTTTCTCGTTGCATAAGGACACAACCTAGGCCTTGGTTGGATGCGTCACAGTACACAACAAAGTCCTCGTTGCCATCTGGTAAAGTCAGAATGGGTGCATCACATAACTTCTGCTTAAGCAACTGGAACACATCTTCCTGTTTTGGTCCCCAGTCAAAAGTATGGTTTTTCTAAGTCAGAGTAGTGAGTGGCAGAGCAATTCTTGAAAAGTTCGAGATGAACCTTCGATAGTACACTGCTAGACCCATAAATGAGCGAACCTCTGAGGGAGTCTTTGGTGCATTCCAGTTCTTGACTGCTTCAATCTTGGTAGGGTCAACATGGATACCCTTGTCATTGATCACATGACCTAAGAATTGAACTTCACTAAGCCAAAACTCACACTTAGAGAACTTAGCATAGAGTTGCTATTTCTTTAGAAGCTCAAGGATAAGTTTGAGGTGTTTCTCATGATCGGTCTTGGTTCGGGAATAGATCAAGATGTCATCTATGAAAACAATGACGAATTTATCTAGGTAAGGTCGACAAACACGGTTCATGAGGTCCATGAATATCGTGGGTGCATTGGTTAGTCCAAATGGCATAACTACGAACTCATAGTGTCCATAGCGGGTTCGAAAGGCGGTTTTGGGTATGTCTTCTTCATTCACTCGAAGTTGATGATAACCAGAGCGTAGATCAATCTTTGAAAAACAGGCGGCTCCTTGTAATTGATCAAACAAATCATCAATCCTCGGTACTGGATACCGATTCTTAACGGTTAGTTTGTTGAGCTCTCTATAGTCAATGCACATCCGAAAGGATCCATATTTCTTCTTGACAAACAAAACCGGAGCTCCCCAAGGTGAGAAACTCGGTCGGAAAAATCCCTTGTCTAATAATTCTTGAAGCTGACTAGATAGCTCCTTTATTTCTGACAAGGCTAAGCGGTAAGGGGATTTGGCAACAGGTGTTGCACCAGGTACAAGGTCAATCCGGAACTCGACTTGTCGGATAGGAGGTAGTCCGGGCAAATCATCAGGAAAGACCTTCAGGTAGTCTTTAATGATAGGGACATTTTGCAATTTCTTTCCTTGAGTCTTCTTTTCCACAACGTGGGTCAAGAATGCCATAGTAGTGGGTTTTCTCAGCAAGCTACGAGCTTTCATAGATGAAATGATCTTTAAATTCTTCCCAGACCTCTCTCCATGGATAGTCAAAGTATCTCCAGATTTAAGGGGAATACGGACTAGTTTCTCAGCATAAATGATCTCAGCATGGTTGGTGGATAGCCAATCCATTCCTACCACTATGTCAAAGCTTCCAAGTTGGATAGGGATAAGATCGATTGAGAACGGATGATCGTCAAGTGTTAAAGTACAACCTCGGAAAATAGTATTGGCATGTATTAGATCTCCATTAGCTAACTCAACAGAATAAGTAGTATCTAGTTTAACAAAGTTAGAGCTAAGCAAAGATTCAAACTCGGTTGAGACAAAACTTTTGTCGGCTCCGGAGTCGAATAGGATAGAAGCATAGTGCTGATTGATGAGAAACGTACCCGTAACAACGTTTGGATCCTGACAAGCTTCGGTTGCTCCAATAGCAAAAACTCATCCATTAGCAGTTGGGTTGTTGGCATTGTTCGGATGCAACTTAGGACAACGATTCCGGAAATGACTTGGGTCACCACATTCATAGCAAGCTCGAACAGTGTTATTTCCAGCAGTAGCAGCAGTGGTGTCACAAGAGTATTGTTGTTAGCCGTGGCAGCTGGAGCTTTGCAAGTCTGGAATACGTGACCAAGTCGGCCGCAGTTAGTACACTTGCGACACTCTCCGAAGTGATGAAAAGGGCATTTAGGGCATTTAGGCATATTCCCTGTATAAGGCTTCTTCACATAGGCCTAAGAAGCATGAGCAGCTTGGTTTACCGGTGTAGCAGGAGTTACCATAGCAAACCCTTTGGTAGTCTTTTGTTTCTTGTTATAGTTACGGTCAGGCTTCTTGCTTTCAGCATTCACCTTCTTAGAACCCTTCCTAACCAGAGCTCCCGACTTAACCAGATCGTCGGTGATAGTAGCAGACAATAGGATTGCTGCCTCCAAAGTAGTGGGTGACCTAGATAAGGTAGGGATTCAGACTAGAGGGCTTAAACCAGTAATGTACCGGTCAATCTGTCTGCTAACCGGTGTAACCATATGTGGCACTAGAATACCGAGCTCATGAAAACGCTCGGTGTAGGCTGCATGCTCACCCCCATCCATCTCATGGTTCCAAAACTCAATCTCTATCTTCTTGAGTTCATTACTCGGGCAGAATCCATAATGAGCAGCTCCTTAAACTCATTCCAAGGTAAGGCTAGAGCTATGTTTCTTCCCATGGCCCTGATTTGGGCATTCCACCAAGTAAGAGCCCGTTTCTGAAATGAGCTTGCGGCAAACTTCAATTTCATATTTTCTGGACTCTCAGCCATGTCCAGAGCAGATTCAACTTTTTCAATCCATTGGAGCAGCCCAGTTGCTCCTTCAGTACCATTAAAATCAGCGGGCTTGGAGTTAGTGAACTTCTTGTAGTGGTCAGTGTTGTTATTATCGGCTCTAGAACCGCCAGTGTTACGGAGCGAGTTACTGACTTGGGTAACCATTTCAGGAAGGACATCCCTTAGTTGTCGAGTGATGATAGCAGCAATCTCATTGATCTCGGTAGTGTCACGACGAGGAGGCATTCTACAAGATAGAGTATAACTAGATAAGTTGATAAACGATAGATAGAGTCGCAAGATAATCAAAATAGGAATTTTATTCATAATCAAGTTGTTTAATTACAAATAAGGAAAGATAAGGACATAAGCACATATAACCACTTAATGTCCTGAATTGAAAATAAAAAGAATTAATTGACTAATCAAAACTCTAGATCTGCATGGTAGATGGTAGGAGAGTGTGTTTTAGCCTATAAGTGATACTCACACCTAGATTTCCCAGGAAAGAGTGACAGGTCCAAAGGGATTTATGCGCCACGCCTTTCCTAGACAGAGCCCTTCGTGTACAGGTACCCACTCTTCCAGATTACACACTGTCCTTCGATCCACCAATTAGACCCTTGGCCTTGAAGAGAGTGATTTAGGAATCGTCTCAGCTCCGTCTTCTATGTCTCGGATGATCGAAGACTTGGTAGTTCCAGCTCTAATCTCCTTAGGTTCCACCGGTCGTGTAAAGCGTACGTTCTCCGGGCGATAACGACTAGTTGCGTCAGACCGCAGCTCCGGGTTGTTCATGTCTCGAGCTTCTTGTGTCCACTTGATTGAGCTTGGGGTTGCTATACTTTTCCTTGTTAGGTCGATGAAGTTATCCATGGCTAGAAGAAGGGAGGTTAGAGATAAGTTAAACACATAAGGTTAGACCCAAAGAAAAAGTAGCTTCCTAATAGGGAAATCCTAGGGTTATAGACTAGGTTTATTCTAAAGCAACCTAATTCTCTATAACCATGGCTCTGATACCAATCTATCACACCCCCACCGAGGGCGGAATTTACACGAGGGGTGACGAATTGAAATCATCACAATGATTAAAAGAAATACTATTAAATTAACCGAATAATTGCATTACATTGTTTTAAAAACACACAACCAAATAAAATAGATAAACAAATAGTCTTTATTAAACTTCATAATAACTAAATCTCCTAGAGCCAAGTCTCAAAGTCTTAGCGTGATTGTAACATCAACCTAGTTATTAGTACCTGAAAAACATGCTAAAATATGTCAGCTATAAAGCCGGTGAGAACATAGGTTTAAGTAATTACATAGTATAGATAATGAAGATTTTTTTTACAATTCATAAACAAGATTCAATAACAAGTAAACAAACTTTTATACATCGATTCAACCAAACCTAATGACAAGATTGGGTTCACATAGAATTGATATAACATGAATAACAAGTTTTGCAGTTTCTGTATATCTAGTCTCAAGTTGATATCGTATCTCGTCAACTCAAGAACTAGATCGGCATGTCTGGCCCATAGATCTATGACTTACTCCCGTTGGCTTATCCCAAGTTAATAGTTGTAGAGTGTGTATAAAACCGTTTAAGTTTACAAGTATAGAAAGTTGTTATTGAAATTGCAAAAGTAGTATTTGAGTTTGATATAGTTTGAACAAACTTTGATATACGAGCATGCTTTCCACCCCAAAGATAAAAAGTAAAAGGGGCTATGTATCTCACCTTGAAGTAGGTGGGCAGAATCTTGTCCTGGTAGTAACTTGGTTACGAGAATGCCTTAAGGATTAAACCCTAAGTAAGTTATAGTGCAAGTTAGTTTTAGAATTTAAGTTTAGAATAGATAAAGGTTGATATTGTAAATAGAGGAAAGTGGTTGTCGTATACTAGAGTGGTTATCGTCCCAGAGTAGTACCTCCAACAGAAGCGTTCCCAGGAAAGAGTTGGTTGGATCAAGACCCCGTCTTTCCTAGCCAGAACTTTCTGCTTGTCAGATAACTACATACCGGTTGGATGGTTACTCTATTGATATACTAGACCAAGTTTAGGGTTTATTTGGTAACTTTAGAAAGTGTAGGGGCTAAAGTGTAAATATGATTTTAGTTGGGATTAAAATGAATAAGTTGCATATTATAGGATTATAATTGAAAAAGTAGAGAGTTTGAATACAAATATGATTCAAGAATGGATAGAGAGTAAAATGAATCAAAGCTTAGATTTTTATATAAAAAAAGTTTGAATGCGATTAAAAGACTTATGAGTATCATAAATTTCTGTATTTTTATAACATATAACATGTTAAAATCACTTATTTTATAATAAAATTCGTATCTTTTATAAAAATTATGAATATCATGAAAGTTTGCAAAAAGGGGGATTTTGACAGCTTTTGACAGCTTTGCGCACCGATCTTGCGCCGGCTGTTTGAGGGACTTAAACTATGATCCAGAAGACGTGCAAGTAGGTGTTTCGACCGTGAGACCTTAAACTTGTTTTTCAAAAAAAGAGACGCTTGAAAAAGTTCTGTTTTGAGGGAGTTATGGCCCTGATAAGATAGGGTGACGAATCTGTCAAAATTTCAGCATTATAGTTTTTATGTTTTTGTGAAAACCGTTGATGCATGATTTTAGTTTATATCTTGTTTGGATCTGTGATTTTAACATATAAGTGGGGGAAGGTTCCGCTAAAAAGTGGTTTTTCGCTAAGAAACGCTAAGAAGTGGGTCAAACGAACTCCGATTGAGCTCATTCGAGCGGCGTTGGAACCGTCTCATCGAACTCTAATCCGGACCCAAAAACCTAAACCCCTCTCCACCCGCACCCCCAAAAACCTAAACCCCCCCTCCAACCCTACCCCGAAAAGCCTAAAACCACCACCCCCACCCCCCAAAAACCTAAACCCCCCACCCTCTTAAAAACCTAAACCCACCCCCAAAAACCTAAACCCCCACCCCCACCCCCCAAAAAAAACCTAAACCCTAAAATCTAAACCCTAAAAGCTAAACCCTAAGGCTAAAATCCTAAAATTCAACGCTAAGATCTAAAACCTAAAAGCTAAACCCTAAAAGCTAAGATGGTAGAGTTCGACGATACGGTTCCAACGCCGCTGGAATGAGCTCAATCCGAGTTCGTTTGATATCGTTTCTTAATGTTTTTGTCACTTTTTAGAGTTTTTAGCCGAAAACAACTTCTTATTTGATCCTCCCCCCACATAAGTGCTAGGGATCACAGATCTAAGCTTGATTTTTATAAGAGAATCATGAAGAACGACAAAAGAGTATAAAAATTCATAAATGAAAAAACAGGAACAAAGAGTTTATAACTTACTTAAAAGCTTGGATAGCTTGGAGAGGGTATGAGAGCCACAAATTTGACAGCTCCTAGCCTTAGGATTTTGTGAATTGGTATAGGGAAACAAGAGGAGAATGACCTTTATTTATAGTGAGAGATGAGAGTTGAACTAGGAGCTAAATGTGGAAGATTTGAATTAAGTTTGCAAGTTGATAGAACTTGTTAGTTGGGCTTATGATTTTCAAAAATTATAGGGTAGGATAAGAGTTGTATTTGGTCAATATTAGGGCTAGATTATGAGGCTAAAAGGATAACTAGCAAATATGATTAATTAGTTAGAGATAATTACTAGGATTTTATAAAAGAATAGATTATATTTTTATAAAAATATCGATGGGGCTTTACATGGATAAGATCAATGAGTTGAAATTTGGTGGGGGATTAGGATTATTTCAAGGTAATTAATTAGATAATAAAAAAAATGTGGAGATAATCATAAATTTAATTTAGGATTTGGTTTAAATATGATTAAATACATAATGTATGTATTCACGAAAATTTTAATATTCAATATAGATTATGATTGTTTTAACATAAACCTATTAGTAGTTAAGTATTTAATTTAATAATTTTTTTTAAGTATTAGACTTTATAAAATGTTACACAATAAACCTTGTAGTTACAAATGTAAAATTTCTAAATTTGAATTTAGGTTTATAAAGATAAAGACTTTTCATAGAATTTACTTTTGATTATGGTTTAAGGCATCCAAGTTACTACATTAGGCAAGATATATGATAATATAGCATTGAATCACATAGAATCACCGTAGTAAATGACAATATATAGAATCACAATGTATTGAAATTGAATTATGCTAACGTTTTCATAGATTGAAATAGTTTCAGGAATGCATAAGAAATCAATAGTATCACTAAAAGGTTACATAAATAGCATGAAAAAATCAAGGATGTTACATATGCCCTCCCTTTAAAAACAATAAAATGACACATGTCAAGCTTAGAATCCTTCTTACCCTTCTTATTTTTAAAACCCTTTTTACTATAACCTAACCCTATATATATACAGGCCCCGTAAAAATGTTAGGCCCCCGAAAAACGGGCTCTGGCCGATGACCCGGTTTGGCCTACCCCAGGGGCGGCCTTGAACCCTTGTACTGCACATAAAGTTTCAAAAGATATCAAATACCAAAAAACTTATCTTTTGTATCTAGAATGCAATGAAAGGATCACAAATACTTACACGATTCCTCAGGTAGTAACGATAATTTTCTTTTACACTTATCATAGTCCCATCATCAATATGAATCTGGTTAGCGGTGGTTTCAAGCACTTCCCATCGCGTAGCGTTTGGTGGAGGTGACTGGAACAACGGTTCAGACAAACAAGTGTTACTAACCATCACCAGCATCAGTATGGGCAACCATATAACACAACAACGCATCATTGAAGGAGCTGATATCATCAAACAACATTCATAAGTTCGTTCAGTATTTTGAAACAAAATAATGATAAATTTAAACAGACGGTTTGAAAATCTGAAACAAAACCATAAAAACCAACCTATTTGTAAAATAAAACGACACTAGTTAAACACCACCAGAGACAATTTCAAAACCTACCACGAGACCACTGTTAGTTTGGCTCAACTTTTCGGCGGTTTGCAGATGTCCACGTCATATAAAATGTAACGGTGTTAAGTTTTTTTAACGAGAGGTCCAATGTAAGAAAATAGTTTGAAAGTAGGGAACGGCGGTAAAAATATTCTCAGTTGGATTATTATTGACCAATTGGTAAAATGTGAGATTATTAAAATCAAATAATAATAAAAAGAGTAAAGTGTCATTTTCGTCCCTGTGGTTTGTCCATTTTAGCCACTTTAATCCAAAAACTTTATTTTTAGTTTTTTTTTCCCTGACTTTTCAAAACTTAACCATTTTCATTCAACTGACTAAATCCGTTAAAATTTTAATGTTATTCAAGGGCAATTTGGTCTATTAACTCTTCTTTAATCCCCTTAATTCCCACCATACACGAGTATGAATCCGGAGTCAAACTCTTTTTTAATCCCACTACAAGAAAAAACACCTTAGATGACACACGTATTATGACAGATAAAGTGTGTCATCTTTTACGTGTCCTAATATCATTTATGTGTCTTAAAAATATGCGTGTATCTTTTTATGACATCTTATAATTTCTTAAGTCCGCCCTGTTCTCCCGCCTTCACAAAAATCCTAATAAGACCTAGGGTTTGTCAAAGCTTCCATCCTCATCACAATGCACCTCTGCATCTTCGAAACAAAATCTGATTATCACCTCTGTTTCTTCACAAAAATGCGATTAAGACCTAGAGTTCGTTGTTCTGCAACTCCTCCGCTTTCTGCTCGGCTCGATTTCTGCGTCTTCACGGTTCAGCTCGACTTGTTTTGCGACTAGACTACTCCGATTTCTGGTAACGCCACTCCCTTCCGTGTTATAGGGCCGCCGTGAAAAATGGCGACGCCGTCGCATCTTCCTGGTTTAATGCGCTCGTCGCCGCCGGTACTCCTCGCTAGACAGTCTCCTCTCAACGCCTATTCTCCTCGCCGCAGATATCTGCTACTCGGTTAATCATTCCTAAAGCTGCAAGCAAGAGTCAAAATCCAAAGAAGAGAACTCTGAAGGAACACGCTCGTAAATCATCACCGGAGGTATATTCAAAACGATTATGAACTTGTTTAGTTACTTTCAGCAACGTATGTGCGGGTAAATTTTGAATTGTAGTGTAATTTGTTTGTGTTAGTTCAGTTTTCATGTTAGTTAGGGGATTGTTTGCTAGTTGCCTTTTGATTTTTATTAGTTTTTAGCTAATTAAACCTAATTTCATTATTTAGTTGATGCTTATGTTGCTCTGTGAACAATCAGTGTTCAGACGAAATGTTATGCTACATTTAGGTCTTCATATGGCTTACTGTGTTTGACTAGATTAACTGATGGAACACATTCATTTTTGTGCTATAAGGTCATTGCAAGAAAGCATCACGGATTGTAATAAATTTCAGTTGTTTCTTGTTCTTTTTGATGCTTTGAAACCAATTTCATTGGCATGCTAATAAACATTTTAGTCCTAAGCAGGGATATTTCCTTTTTAATTACCTCTTTCTGTTCATAATATATCATTAGTGATTGCATAGACTTTAGTCCTAGTCATACTCGTTCCTGATGTATTTGCCTAAGCCTGGCGAAATGAGCGGGTTGGGTCCGGGCCAGGTAATGGATCATAATGAGTTTGGTTAAAAGAGCTAATATAAAAATGTGGCATGCTTTTACTCACTTTGCTTTGTCATTTTACAACTACTTGAGATTTTAAACTTGTTTAATTTTACCACCCATCACAGATATTGTTGATGAAGAGAAGAAGGTAGAAAATTTTGAGTTCAATTCCCAGGAGTTGAGTGATTATGATACTTTCAATGCAATCTGGAAGATGATAATCCACTGTTAGAAGCCTTTCTATCCTATTGTATGATTTCTAAGACTATAACTTTGATTTGATTGTTGTTACTGGATGCTCTAACTGGTCTTAGAAGTATTAACATGAACATGTTGAGATCAGATAAAAATGAGCTAAATGATTATTAACAAAATATTTCTTGCAAATTTTGTTAGTATTTTTTTTCTCGAATTGATGTTTGTTTCTTTTCTTTTAGGTTTGGACATGTATGGATATTTATGTATTTCCGGCTCCATATCGTGTGACATGGGACTATTATTTTATATCCCGTGAGCATACACTCAACTTCGATGAGTGGAGTGAGAAAGCTGAGTACAACTATGTAAGTTAACAAATTCACTTTTTATTGATGCACTAATATAATTAGTTTAGAAATTTAGTTCTTGTATAAAGAACTTGAGAATTTGTCTGTACTAGGTTGCCTATTTTTAGGCTTGTCTAATATTAATCTTATTTTTTGTACTCTTGGATTAATCTTATATTTGGTACTCTTGGATGTAGAGATATGAGCCTGCTATATCTACATTTCAACATGATCCATACATAAGCTTCATTATGAGCCAAAGAAGAAGAATTTGATATTATGGCTAGAACGATGGTTTGGTGCGTGGCTTGTGATTAATTCCGGTATTTATTAAGGTTCATCCATTAGTATTTAGTAAGTTTAATGTCTGTAACAAATCCATTAATAGAGAAGTTCACTATAAAATCGTATGTATGTATTTTTGTAATTTTAACATTTGGGTACCTATTATCTTGCATTCAGCACTCTCTGGTGGCGGGAATTTCCCCTTTATTCTCACCACCAGAGCTATTTTCACCATATATATATATATATATATATATATATATATATATATATATATATATATATATATATACTAGGTTAAAACTCATGTTTTTAATGAGTTGAATAAATACAACTTGTTATAAAACATTATTTTCTATGAATATTATGTTATATGTTACCAGTGAAACAAAAAATAATAAAATAAGCTATTTTTTTAAAATAAAAAACGTTTTATAAAAATAATTATAGAAATTATTATTATTTTATAGGAGAGAGAGGTGGAAACCAAAAATAAAAAAAAAATTAAAGAAATTTGTATAATTAATAGGAGAGAGAGAGGTGAGATACAAATGTTAAGGATGAATATGAGTATAATTAAAGAAATTTGTATTATTTCTTAGACATACAGCTTTACCACTAGGCTAAGCTAGTGGTTGTTTGCGTTACTTAACTAACACCATTTAAAAAAAAACCGCTCGTCGTTTTTTGGATTTTTTTTGACGAAAATCTTATAAAAGTTGCTTAAAATGAGTTCCAAATATTTAAAAAAAAACAAACAAAAACAAGTTTTTTTAGAAAGTTTTCAATATTTTTTTTTAACTCAAGTGAGTTTTTAAAATATCTCTTTCTTATATATATATATATACTAGGTTAAAATCCCGTGTATTACACGGGTTGAATAAAGAAAATGTTATATACTTATTAATAAAAATTTTATATTTTAAAAAATCCGTGTAATAAACGGGTTGAATAAACCGGTATATTATATCGGTTGAACAAATTATAATTAAATAATATGTATTCGTAATTAGATTTATATTAAAATCTAAAAATAAATTCTTTTAATATCATTACTCAATATGACAGAGAGAGCCGAGAAAAAAATAATACAAATGAACCAAAAAGTGACGTGTTCATAGATTTTTATTTATTAATATAAATGGATTATTGAATTTTAATAAACCCAACTTTTACCAATTGATAATAATAATCCCAATTGAGAATATTCATACCACCGATCCTTACTTTCAAACTATTTTTTTTACTTTGGACCCCCCGTTAAAAAAATTTAACGTCGTGAGATTATTAAAACCCAATAATCCAATATAAAGACTATTATTTGATATTATTATTTAATATGAGAGAAAAACAGAAAAAATAATATCTAATAGGAGAGAGATGTGGGAAAATAAAGGTAAGGAGTAACACGTGTCCCCTATGATTTTCCTTTATTATATAGTATAGATAGATATAGACACACACACACACACACATATATATATATATATAATATATATATATATATATATAGTATAGAATGGAAACCTCCTTGAGTTGAAGAAACCCACTAAACCCTAGAAAAATCTAGATACTTTTTTTAAAACTTTGGGATTGATTATTTATATAAATACAAGCCTATTCGCAAAAAAAAAGCCGAATAAGAAAAGAAATAAAAAATATGTAAAAATAAACCAAAATCAACGTTTTTTTGATTACGTATTCAATACGTCAGCATTTACATATGTAATAAACGTTAGACCTTTGAGTTTACATATGTAATAAACGTCAGATTTAAAAAAAAAAAACCGCTCGACGCTTCTTTATAATTTTTTCACCAAAAGTGATAAAATTAAATGTAGAATACATCTAAAAAATAAAATATTTTTTTACATATATAATCAGGGTTTCGTGAGTTTTTTCAACTCAAGTGGATTTTTATTATAACCATCCCCTATATATATATACATATATATATATATATATACATATATATAGGGGCCGGTTATCGTACAAAGTGTTTTAGCGTACGAATGCACCAGCATGCGACACGTATTCAGTGGGCGAGGGGTAAATGCGTCCGCGCTATAATCACACATGATTTATAATAATGTATGACCATAATCACGTAATCACTCTCAGCACATCAAAACAGTTGTATAATCACATAATCACACATGTTGTGTAATAACACATTTTCATAAATTAATCACATTATTACATAATCACGTAATCACTCTCAGCACATCAACATTTAAAAAAAAAAGTCACTTTTTTTAAAAAAAGAATAGCAAAAGTGTACTCAAATTAAAGAGAATAAAATGCTCGATTTTATAGCGTAATTTAAAAAAAAATAATGTCGTATAAAAAAGTTATGCTTGTTTTAAAAAAAAGGGGAACTTGTAAAAAGTCAACAAATGTAATCTATTCTAATTTTATCTTTTTTAGAATATTTTCACGCTTAAAACAAACACTTTTAATCTTAACAATTGATTTCTCTAGATCAACGCTTCAAAATACTTCGTACACTTCACACGCTATAATCACTTTGTATTTGATACTTCACAAACACACACACACACACACACACACACACATATATATATATATATATATATATATATATATATGAGGAAGTGTAGGTCCCGAGAGCCTCGTCGCGCAGCGGATTTACACGGACCTGTTCTGTGATTTGTGTGGGAACCAAGAAACGAGACAGAGGAAACACGAACAAAGACAAAAGATAATGAAACGAAACGTAATCCATAACATAGAAGTCATCCCGTATTACAGACTACATACCGAAGGAGCACACATCTCTCATCTAAGCTCACAGTCCAGGGGTCGGGAGAGCTCGTCCCGACCCGGACACCTCTCAACCTTGTTCCAGAAGTTCCACCTACAAATGAAGACAAGTCTTCTATTTATAGGGGAAGGAACATTACCTGCGTACTTGACAAGTACGCAAGGCAAAAGCCTTGCGTACTTACTAAGTACGCATGGTTTGGTCATGCGTACTTGACAAGTACGCAAGACAAAAGCCTTGCGTACTTACTAAGTACGCATGACCAAACTGGTGTGCAGGCTAAGTACTCAGGAACACCCTCCTGCGTACTAGCCACGTACACCGATATATAGAATTTAATCTATAGTTATAAAACATGCTTCTACAAACTCTCTCTTAATTATAGCATCAAATTCTATCTATCTCTAACATTGATATACATCAGTTTACAAAGAATGTCCTAACAGACTCCCTTTAAACTAATGACATCATGTGTCTTCTGGCAAGACTTGATCTTCTGGCATTCCACTTGAGATCTTCAAATCTTCAAACTTCAGTCTTTAGTTGCCGAGTGATGACAAACCCGACTTCCTCTAACTGTAGCTTTCATTGTAGACCAAACCAAGTGCTTCAATAAGAACCAACTAACCCAACACAGCTCATTGTAGTTCATCCTCTCAGCAGTAGCAACCTCCACCCTGACTTAGAATTCTGAGTCTGACAATGTCTTCCAAACCAGGTAACAATAGTAGACTAAGACTACTCCAAATCAGCTAGCATATGATAGAGAGTCTGAGTTTCCAATAACCTGCATCAAACTAATCAGCTCCCATAGGAATTCCAGTAAGATAAACTTAAGTCTTCAACCAGATGTGTCCAACTCTATCCTGTATCTTCACGAGTCAACCAAATTCCCGAAGATGTTCATTTCCAATATCCTCTTTCAGTTTAAGCTCCATCTGACTAGACCAGAAACAAGGGTATGTTTCCTATCCCATCGGCAAATGATAAAAGGTTCCATCTTCAACTAATAATCCAACGAATATCCAGCTTCATCTTGAAAACACACGATAGAATCAAACACGAAAAATATAGTTTACACGAGAAATAATAGTTGAGATCCATGTTACGTAAAAGAGGTATATATAGGAAGTACCAACGGCTTTTCCACCACCTCTTTAATGTCTTATGAATACTAGATTTTATCCCCCTCATTTCTCTGTAAACTATGACCAGCTTCATAACCACTTCACTCAAATCCTCAAAAAGCATAACTAGCCAACTCCAGGATTTTATTCTTTTATTCCTTTGCAAAGATCCAAAACAGCAAATCCTTGGGTTCAAGTTGTTCCAGTATTCATCCCCTATTAAAGAAGTATCCCGGATACTCGTAGCCTACATATTCAGGTTTGAATACCTAAACAAGATGATTCTTTTTCCGAAAGACCCAAAGCAGCCACATCTTCACAAATAGAACGAGACCTTTAGCCGATGACGACCCAATTGCTCCCATTAGTTCAGTATTCATACCCTATTAAATAAGTATCCCGGATACTCGTAGCCTACATTTTCAGGTATGGACCCTTAAACAATGTATGACAAGTGGTATCATCCAACAAAAATCTCGTCCGTGTTTCGCCAAGCCACATCATATACAAATTCTGGTCTGGAAAAACCAAAATTACTATCTTCTCAAAAATGGCCCGAAACACGCGTACAAATGATCACTAAAAATTTTGGCCAAGAAAAGTTTTCTCGCCAAAAAACTCTTTTTTTTAATCCCAGAGGCTAGTCCATGCGTACTTAGCAAATACGCACATAAAGGGTGCTCATGCGTATTTAGTAAATACGCAAAGCCAAGTGCTCATGCGTATTTGATAACTTCGCAAAGCCAAAATGCCCATGCGTACATGCTAAGTACGCAGAGTCAAATACTTATGCGTACTTAACAAGTACGCAGGACAACTTCTCTTGCGTACTTAGTAAGTACGCAGAACAAAACCCATGCGTAGTTAGTAAGTACGCAGAAAAGCTGAATTTGCGTACTTATAAAAAAGTAACAGCGTTCTTGACGGATCTTGAGGAGAATGAAGTGATAACAAACTCGGATTTAAGGATTTTTGGTAAAAAAGTAAGAACTCAGATCTGCTCTAAAAACCCTAAAACACGAAACTAGAACACAAATCAACGAACACCGAGGCTCTGATACCACTTGTAGGTCCCGGGAGCCTCGTCGCGCAGCGGATTTACACGGACCTGTTCTGTGATTTGTGTGGGAACCAAGAAACGAGACATAGAAAACACGAACAAAGACAAAAGATAATGAAACGAAACGTAATCCATAACATAGAAGTCATCCCGTATTACAGACTACATACCGAAGGAGCACACATCTCTCATCTAAGCTCACGGTCCAGGGGTCGGGAGAGCTCGTCCCGACCCGGACACCTCTCAACCTTGTTCCAGAAGTCCCACATACAAATGAAGACAAGTCTTCTATTTATAGGGGAAGGAACATTACCTGCATACTTGACAAGTACGCAAGGCAAAAGCCTTGCGTACTTACTAAGTACGCAGGACCAAACTGGTGTGCAGGCTAAGTACTCAGGAACACCCTCCTGCGTACTAGCCACGTACACCGATACATAGAATTTAATCTATAGTTACAAAACATGCTTCTACAGGAAGGATCTCCTAAAAAAGGGATTTTGCATAAGTAGCCTAAGAAGGATTATGGAGATGACATTTGTCACTCCTCATAAATATGATTAAAGGGTATGTAGGTCTGATATGCGTGAAGTGTATTTGTTTTTAATAAAGTTTTTCACACAAATGTCGGTTTTAAAAGATGGTTTTCACCTAGACTACAACACACACACAAAGGCAAGTGCACCTGTCGAGTGGTAATATAGTTTTGATAAGAACCGGATGTCAATCCATGGACACAGTTAATTTCTCAATCCAGATTTTTAATTAGTTTAAGTGACTAGTGAACAAGTGATTAGATTGTTTTCTTGGTAAACTGAGGATTTTCTTTTGTATTTCCCGAAAAAGATGTAAATTGTGTAAAATCAATAATTTTAAAAGACAATCATCTTAGTTTAGAATCCACTCATTAATGTATGTTGACCTTTTTTCATATGACTAAAGTTTGCTATTATGTTAATGTTATTTTAAGTGATAGAACCCAAATCCAATTAAAGATTATAATTCCCTAACCATTAAGATGGGGTTCCATGAGTAATTTAAATGTCATCCATTTAAGGTTAGCATAGTTAGATAAAAGAGTGTAACTTTTTGACTTATGATATTCTAAAACAAAGTTATATAAATTTTAAGAGCGATTCATCATCAACTTTCGATTAGTATAACTTTTATAATAGACATAACACAACATTGTTCGTCGTTTTTCCAAATCATGACCAAAGGGTTGCATATCTTCATGTTTACTTCACAAATAAGATTTCAAATATTATTCCTAATTCTTAGCTATACCATTTTAACAAAAGATGTTAAGGTTATAAATAAATGTTAGTCTCATAGGTTTTCCAACTCGATATGATTTACCATTTATAAACCCCCGGGAGCCTCGTCGCGCAACGGAGATAACACGGACATGTTCTGTGATTTGTGTGGGAACCAAGAAACGAGACAGAGAAACACGAACAAAGACAAAAGATAATGAAAGGATACGTAATCCATAACATAGAAGTCATCCCGTATTACAGAATACATACCGAAGGAGCACATATCTCTCATCTAAGCTCACGATCCAGGGGCCGGGAGAGCTCGTCCCGACCCGGACACCTCTCAACCTTTTTCCAGAAGTTCCACATACAAATGAAGACAAGTCTTCTATTTATAGGGGCAGGAACACTACCTGCGTTCTTGGCTTAGTACGCAGGGCATTGGTCATGCGTACTTGCTAAGTACGCAAGGCAAAAGCCATGCGTACGTACTAAGTATGCAGGACCAATTGGTGAACAAGCTAAGTACGCAGGAACACCCTCCTACGTAGTAGCCTAGTACACCGATACATAGAATTTAATCTATAGTTACAAAAATATGCTTCTACAAACTCCCTCTTAACTATAGCATCAAATTCTATCTATCACTAACACTGATAATCATCAGTTTACAAAGAATGTCCTAACAGACTCCCTCTAAACTAATGACATCAAGTGTCTTCTGGCTAGACTTGATCTTTTGGCATTCCACTTGAGATCTTCAAATCTTCAAACTTCAGTCTTTAGTTGCCGAGTGATGACAAACCCGACTCCTTCATAACTGTAGCTTTCATTGTAGACCAAACCAAGTGCCTCAATAAGAACCAACTAACCCAACACAACTCATTGTAGTTAATCCTCTCAGCAGTAGCAACCTCCACCCTGACTTAGAATTCCTCCAAATCAGCTGGCATATGATAGAGAGTTAACCTGCATCAAACTGATCAGCTCCCATAGGAATTCCAGTAAGATAAACTTAAGTCTTCAACCAGATGTGTCCAACTCTATCCTGTATCTTCACGAGTCAACCAAATTCTCGAAGATGTTCATTTCCAATATCCTCTTTCAGTTTAAGCTCCATCTGACTAGACCAGAAACAAGGGTATGTTTCCTATCCCGTCGGCAAATGATAAAAGGTTCCATCTTCAACTAATAATCCAACGAATATCCAGCTTCATCTTGAAAACACACGATAGAATCAAACACAAAATCATGCTCAGCTGTGATCACCTTATATCCAAAGTCCAACATTCTTCAATTAGATCTTCATTCCTGGTTCACACCTCCTAACTTGTATACATTCACCGCGATGAAGTTCCATAACTAGGTTGTCTACCTGGATTCCGCCCAGATCCCAAGTGAGAAATCCCATCATAATTGAATCACATCAAATCTTCCCAATGAACATGAAAAATATAGTTTACACGAGAAATCACGGTTGATGTTACATTTACTTTTATCCCCCTCATTTCTCTGTAAACTATGACCAGCTTTATCATCACTTCACTCAAATCCTCAAAAGGCACAACTAGCCAACTCCAGGATTTTATTCTTTTATTCATTTACAAAGATCCAAAACAGCAAATCCTTGGGTTCAAGTTGTTACATTATTCATCCCCTATTAAAGAAGTATCCCGGATACTCGTAACCTACATATTCAGGTTTGAATACCTAAACAAGATGATTCTCTTTCCAAAAGACCCAAAGCAGCCACATCTTCACAAATAGAACGAGACCTTTAGCCGATGACGACCCAATTGCTCCCATTAGTTCAGCATTCATACCCTATTAAATAAGTATCCCGGATACTCGTAGCCCACATTTTCAGGTATGAACACTTAAACAATGTATGACAAGTGGTATCATCCACCAAAAATCTCGTCCATGTTTCGCCAAGCCACATCGTATACAAATTTTGGTTCGGAAAAACCAAAATTACTATCTTCTAAAAAATGGCCCGAAACACGCGTACAAATGATCCCTAAAAAATTTGGCCAAGGAAATTTTTCCCGCCAAAAAACTCTTTTTTTTGAATCCTAGATGCTAGTTCATGCGTACTTAGTAAATACGCACATAAAGGGTGTTCATGCGCATTTAGTAAATACGCAAAGCCAAGTACCCAAGCGTACTTGTTAAGTGCGCAGAGAAATGCTCTTGCGTACTTAGCTAAGTACGCAGGTCACTTCTCATGCGTACTTACTAAGTACGCAGGTCACTTCTCATGCGTACTTAGTAAGTACGCAGGGCTAACCCATAGGTACTTAGCAAATACGCAGAAAAGGTGATTCTGCGTACTTGTTTAGTACAACAGTGTTCTTGACGGATCTTGAGGAGAATGCTCGAAAAGTGATGGATCTGAGAAATTAATGCTTCCAAAAGCTTAGAAAACATCATCTAACAAACCCTTAGCCTTCCAAACACCAAATGAAGTGATAACAAACTCGATTTTAAGGATTTTTGGTCTGAAAAAGTACGAACTCGTATTTGCTCAAAACCCTAAAAAATCGAAACTGGAACACAAATCAACGAACACCGAGGTTCTGATATCACTTATAGGTCCTGGGAGCCTCGTCGCGCAGCGGAGATAACATAGACCTGTTCTGTGATTTGTGTGGGAACTAAGAAATAAGACAGAGAAACACGAACAAAGATAAAATATAATGAAAGGATACGTAATCCATAACATAGAAGTTATCCCTTATTACAGACTACATACCGAAGGAGCACACATCTCTCATTTAAGCTCACGGTCCAGGGGTCGGGAGAGCTCGTCCCGACCCGGACACCTCTCAACCTTGTTCCAGAAGTTTCACCTACAAATGAAGACAATTCTTCTATTTATAGGGGCAGGAACACTACCTGCGTACTTGGCTAAGTACGTAGGGCATTGGTCATATGTACTTGCTAAGTACGCAAGGCAAAAGCCTTGCGTACTTACTAAGTACGCAGGACCAACTGGTGAACAAGCTAAGTACGCAGGAACACCCTCCTGCGTACTAGCCTAGTACACCGATACATAGAATTTAATCTATAGTTACAAAACATGCTTCTACAAACCCTAATTTGCTCCATAAACATTTGGACATGCAAGGCCAGCATAAAGTTAACACAAAATCATCATTACATTAACATAATAACTTAGCCATATTCATGAGTTCAACATAATTAATAGAGTTTCATCACACTAAATGGTTGAAAAGATGTTTAGCTCATGCTGAGCATACACACAAACATAACACAAAAGAGATTCATGCAAGACATAGTTTAGATGTAACCAAAGCTTCAAGTATGCAAATGGTGTCTTCCAAGTGGGATGATGAGGGTGGAATACTTCTTCTTGGGCCTCTAAGTGACCTCCAATAGCTGCTACAACGATTTTGGTGTAAGTGGAACTCTCTCTCCTAAGGCCAACCCTCAATCAAGAGCCAAATGGCTCTATTTATAGGGTCAGAAAGGTGAGGCACGACCCGTGCCAGGTGGGGCACAACACTGTGCTGAGACATCTGACGAGCTGCTTTTTGTTCTGGTCGCGTACGTACTCTGCATGTACTGGACATGGGGGCGTGCCTGGTGGGGCACGACCCCGTGCCTCATCTGATTAGGCGACAATAGTACTTCTGGTACGACAGGAAGTTGACCACGGCCCCGTGCCTGGTGGGGCACGGCCCGTGCTTGGTGGGGCACGACCCGTGCTTGGCTGGGCAGTTTCGTCTTTTCTGCTGGAGACTTTTTCTTGTCTGCTAGGTGTGAGCACGGGGCGTGCCTGGTGGGGCACGACCCATGCTTGGTGTTCTGTCTTGGTCAATTTCTTGTATTCTCGTCGTCTTTTCGCTTGTTTCTTCATTTAGGACTTGGATTTCCCTGAAACTTGAATATAAGCTAAATGAGCGACAAATTAACACAATGTACAATGAAATTGCCAATAAATGGGACCCAGATGTTGTGAAATATATGTATAATTTAGAGCACAACAAACCTCCCCGCACTTGAACTTTGCTTGTCCTCAAGCAAATCTTGAAATAAATTACTCCAATGGCAAGATAAAAACATTTCAACTTTGATTAAACCTTAAGTGGAGAAGTAATTTATCCTTATTTGAAGAAGGAACACAAGATAACAATTTCCAAACAAGAAAAGAATGAACTTATGAAGTTATTCCCAAAAGACAATGGTTTGTTTTATGAAGTTATAGACAAGCACGACTTTAACACTTGCTCACAATCTTCTCACACACTCGATTGATATTTGAGATTATACGTGTAATGGTGTATGTATTTAGAACACTCAATCGTCAACATGAAATGTGCTTTGTCATATGCTTGTGATGGGATCAAAACTTCACTAAAATTGATTAGAAACTTTGCATGAATCAAAAGGACTTAAGGTTTGTGGGTTGGCTAGGGAATTTGGGACTTGCTTTGGTTTATTTGGTTGAAAAGAAAACTAAGGTAAAAACTAAAAGAAATCCCTCTACAATACTCGGGTTAATATGGGTAATACTAACTCAAGGACTCGTTTATGGTCAGATTTTCAAGACCAAATCTCATCTTTAGAAACCTAACTTCCTCCTTGACCTTGAGATATATATAGCTATCTTTCCTAAGGTTTCCCTCAGCTTTGAGCCTAATAGCACCCAATTTGATCAACTCCGTATATTCAAATTGGGAGGTTGTTTGGTTTTTTTTTTTCTGTCGTGTTTTGTCTTTCTTTCTCGCATGATTCTACTTCTTCCCCCTTGTTCATGCTCGGACTTTGGATCTTGTGCCGGAGGTCACTCTGGAAACAGTCTCTCTACCCTAGGGTAAAGGCATGACTGCGTACATCTTACCTCCCCCAGACCCCGCCCTAGGCGGGATTGGGTATTGTTGTTGTTGTTGTTGTTGTTTCCCTCATGAGACCAATTTCCACACTTGTAACATCTCTCATATCTTTTTGCCCTTCTTTTCATGGCACTTTTTGATGTTCCACAAAATGGTGGATTTTTTTTCCATTTTTCTCCAACTTGTCCTTGCCTCAAACATTAGAACACAAAGATATTCTCTAATTTCCGAGGGTAATTTCGGTTTTGTGAAATGAAGGCATGAGATAAGGTTGTGATCAAATGGATGCATTTTTTTTCAAAACAAGGTCCTTGATAAAGGTTGGTGGTTCGGGTGAAAGTGATGAGGCTAGCTAGGTGTGTTTGGTTGGATGGTTGGTATGGCGGAAATCCTAGTTGCCTAAATCATTTTCATGCAAAAATCTCTAATGGTGGTCTCGTCTTGTATACCCAAAACAAGTTCTAACTTTGCACAAAACACTTGATACCCTCAATGATTCGGTGAAAACATAAACAAGAATGATATAAAATTTTCAAAGGCTCAAGTTATGCTCATGGAAACAGATGGAATGGGTAAAAAAGTGTAAAGATCATGCATGTCTATTATTTATATGTAACTTGCCATGCTTAGGGAATTGTTTATGTCATTTTACTTGATTGGCTTGTTAAGCTTGTGTTAGAAAAAAAAAATTCACTTCCCTCTTTCGGCTTTTTCAAAATTGTAAAAATAATATTTGTGCCAAATGAAAAATGTTGGAGTTTGTTTTTAAGCTTTTAATAGCCAAAGTTCAAGTGCTACAAATGGTGTAACCCCCCCTCCCTACACTTGAAATTAATATTGTCCTCAATGTTCAAAGTTCTAAACAAGGTGTAAAATGGACACGAGAGGTAAGGGTTAAAAATAACCCCCCTAAAAGATATTGCCTTCGAAGTTTGCAGTTGGTACCCAAAGTATCCTGAAATCATGAATCAAATTTGTTCAAACAAACTTATTATCACAAAAATTACCTAAAAACTACAAACATAATTAAATAGTTTTAAAAAGAAAGGGGGCACGGATCAGCAAGTGCCCGAATGTGTTCAAGACAAACAAACAAACAAAAATAAACATATAAATCCGAATAAACACAGCTACTTTTGTGTTAAAAATGGTGTCTTGATGGGACTTCCACCCATCACCTCGACCTAATCGAGGTTCTCTTCTCCCCAATTCTGGTTCATTCACCGCCTCATGTAGGCAACGTCTTCTCCAAGAAGAACAACCCTATCAGACAGATTAGTGATGTGTCCGGAATTTGACTCGCAGATTTTAAAAGAGAGACGGGCATATGTGCTGACGGTTTGGATGGATTCATAGAGATCAATCATAGATGGGAACCCGGTCTGCTGAGATGATGAGGTCCCTGCTTCGAAGCGCGAACTGTGCTGCCTCTGTGGTGAATTCTGAATGTCGAACTCCATCATTACATGTTCAGGGTCCTCGGGATCCCAAACTTGCCCTCTCGAGTTGTGAAACCTTGGTTGGCCATCAGGTAAGTGGGTGACCATGCCCATGCTGGCACAAATGCTCAAATCCAATAAACCGGGGCTGGCCCTAAAGTTCCATCTAGCGGCTCATTGTCGTACTCATATAGTTTTTCTATCTAACTTCCTCTAAATAACGGTGTGCTTTCCCCTGCTGTTGCGTTTGAGGTAAAGAGACGGCAGAAAAGGTAAGAGATGCTGCAAGCCTTCTTCTTGACTAAGCAGTATAGTATCCAAAGGTCCCTGAGATTGACTACACCGCCACTCTGACCACATTGTGTTACTGAGTGGCTGTCCCTGAGATTGACTACACCGCCACTCTGACCACATTATGTTACTGAGTGGCTAAGCAGACGGAGAATGTAACGGAGCAGTGGATCTTTCAGTTTGCTGCTTTTAGTAGGGCTGACATTGTATTCTCCGGTACCTACTTCATTCCAGAATGATGCTCTAACATGCCCCCAGTCGGGGCTGCTTCTATCTTCCTCATCTGGAAAAATGTGTGCCGACCCATAAAAATCGGACTCATAGATCTCATCCTCGTTATAAACTCCGAGTGCAATTCCAAATCGAGCAATTGGCGTGGTATGCCAGGTGCCACTAATACAGAATGACACGACACTTTTGTCCCAAAAATCAAGATTAGTTGATTGGAAGTTGAATGACGCCATGAATTCCAAAGTGTATTCTTGAATGGCTTCCTGAGCATTTCCGAATACACGACGCCAAGGAGGAGTAACTATACTGTTAAAGCGTGCTCGCTGACCGACAACGTCTAAAGTGTCATAACAAACCATAAGATGAGACTCCTCCTCACGCCGCCTAAGCTTGCACATACGTGTACGGCACCATCCTTCGTTGTCACCATAAAAAATCAAGTATGGATGAACCATGATTCCTGAGATGTTAATACACGAGTGAGTTGAATCAAAAGACATCAAATAAACGACCTTCCTAATCTAGACAGAAGGTTGAGCACGGGCCGTGCCTAGGCAGGCACGGGGCGTGCTTGGTCATCAGACCTGATTGTGCAGTTCCAGACCATTACATACCCGTAATCTGGTCAAAGCACGGGCCGTGCTTAGGTGGGGCACGGGGCGTGCCTCCCCGAGAGTGCAGAATCTGAGACTCGGTGCACTAGCCCGGTTTTGTGAAACCTTGAACTCTTGTTTTCGTAGGTGTAACAGATTTTCAAACAATGGTCACCAAGAATCAAACCTAACAAACTAATTTTATGAACAAATGGGTCAATCCGGGTGGGAACCCAACTTAAACCTGAAAATTGCAAGATTGGTTGAAGATTTGAAAGAAAAACCCTAGAAATTTAGAACTTTAGTCTACAAAGGGGGAAAAATCCGATTAGGAACAAGAATGATACCCAAAATCGAAAAAAAAACCCTAATTACTTACAAAAAGATGATTTAAACATACCTTGATGGAAGGATTGAGAGATTTGGTGAAGAACTTGTTGAAAATCGGGTGTTAGGTGGTAAAAAACCGGACGTTTTCGTTTGAAAAGATTGGGGGTGAATGGGTTAAAAATTTGGGGTTGTGAAGAAAAAGAAAAAAAGTTGCTGCAACTGTCAAGCACGGGGCCGTGCCCCGATGCACTGTGCAAAATTTTTAAATTTTTTTATTTTATTTATTTTATATATATATATTTGGGTTTGGTCACCAAAGTCTTAAATCTAACACAACAAGATTAGTCAAGTTATTCATGATTAAGATAAGCGGAAATCTAACGCACAATCATTTCATTGAAATATGAAATTGACATACAAGCCGGCAGCCTCATGAGACAAAACGAGACTCGACAAACTACTTCCCTACACTAAGACATTTTACATGAAGCCTCCGAACATCTCATGCGGGAGCATGGGCATCGGGTATTGGGAAGTGCGGTTGCACAGATCAACAAATTTCAGGTTGAGCGTAATGAGCTCCTCCTTAATCTCACTCGCATGCTCGCAAAGTTGAAGCAAGCGCCTTTCCGCTTGCATTTTCATCTCATTTAGCTCCTTGATTAGCTCTTTGAGCTTGAGAACGACTTCCACCGTTGTTGCTTCACGACTCTCCGTCCTTGGCTTCTTCGTTGGAACCCATTCTGAAGTGCTCTCCCTGGAATCCATCTTCAATTTTCTTCTTAGTTGGTGTGAAGATGAACAAGAATGAGCATGGCATTTATAGGGGAACCAGAAGGCCAAGCACGGGCCGTGCTTGGTCAAGCACGGGGCCGTGCTTCACAGAGATTACGTAATGTTCAGACCTGTAACTGGTACGGACTCGGCGGAGATCATGGCGAAGATTTCAAGTTAAACACGGGGGAATGCCTAGCCAGGCACGGGGCGTCACTTATCAGACTCAAAAATTTCAAAAATTTAAAAATAAAAATATTTAAAGGATGCCAATGTTTAATGCCGGGTCTTTGGCAAGACCCCTCCCATTTGGATTAGGTGTCATCGGGTTGGAGTTAGATGACATCCGAAAGTGTTTTTAATTGTTCTTGAATATACACCTTCAAACGATGACCGTTAACTTTGAAACTTCTCCCATCGGCATGTTCAATTTCGACTTCTCCATGCGGGAAAACTTCCCTTATGGTGTAAGGTTCGGTCCAACGAGACTTCAATTTTCCAGGAAATAAACGAAGGCGGGAATTGTAAAGCAGAACACGATCTCCGGCTTTGAATTTTTTATTTTCCTTCAGACGGGAATCATGCAACCGTTTTGTCTTGTCTTTATATACTTTAGAATTTTCATACGCTTGACAACGTAATTCCTTGAGCTCGTGAATTTGGGAAAATCCGAGTTTTTCGGCTTGTACCAGATCTAGGTTAGCAGTTTTCAATGCCGAGTATGCTTTGTGTTCTAACTCAACTGGGAGATGACAAGCTTTCTCATAGACAAGTTTGAATGGGGTGGTCCCAATGGGTGTCTTATAGGCTGTGCGAAAAAGCCCATAGTGCATCATCGAGTTTCTCGGACCAATCCTTTCTGTTGTGTCCAACTGTTTTTTCAAGAATTCTTTTGATGCCTCGATTTGTCACCTCTACTTGTCCGCTAGTTTGTGGATGATAAGGTGTAGCAAACCGATGATGCACACCGTAGCGAGACAAGGCTTTTTCAAATTGAGTGTTGTAGAAATGCGTTCCCCTATCACTGATGAGTGCCTTTGGTGAGCCGAATCGCGCGAATAGTCTTTTCAAGAATTTGACTACCGTCCTAGCATCATTAGTGGGGAGCGCTTGAGATTCAACCCATTTTGAGACGTAATCGACTGCCACTAGTATGTAGCTGTTTCCAAAGGAGACAGGAAATGGTCCCATGAAATCGATTACCCATACGTCAAAAATTTCACAGACCTGAATGGGTCTTTGTGGCATCTCGTTCCTTGACGAGATATTGCTGGCTCTTTGACAGGCGTCGCATGATCGTACCATGGCGTAAGCGTCTTTAAAGATTGTGGGCTAGAAAAATCCTGAATCAAACACTTTCTTAGAAGTAAGAGTGACCCCATGATGTCCTCCAGTAGGGCCTTCATGACAATGTTTGAGAATTTGCTGCATTTCATCTCCGAACACGCATCGTCGGATGAGTTGGTCTGCTCCGACCCTAAACAAATATAGTTCCTCCCAGAAGTAGTGTTTGACATCTGCGAGGAATTTCTTTTTTTGTTGGTACGTCAAACCCTTCACAATAACTCCACGTGCGAGCTAGTTTGCAAAATCCGCGAACCATGGATGTTCCTCGCAAATTGTGTCTATGCTCATTAAAAACTCATGCGGGAAGTTATCATTGATATCCAATTTCATGTTTACGGCTGAGGTTAGACATTCAAGACGTGAGAGATGATCAACTGCGACGTTCTCAGCTCCTCTTTTGTCGTAAATTTTGATATCAAATTCTAGTAACAGGAGTATCCACCGGATCAGTCTTGGCTTAGCGTCTTGTTTGCTGAACAAATAACGCAATGCTGCATGATCCGTATAGAAAATGGTTTTTTAGAGAACAAGATATGAGCGGAACTTGTCGAATGCAAAAACTACCGCCAAGAGTTCTTTTTCAGTGGTGGTGTAGATTTCTTGAGCATCATTCAACGTTTTACTTGCATAGTAAATGGGGTGGAAATGCTTTTCCTTCCGCTGTCCTAGGACGACTCCTACGGCAAAATCGCTTGCATCGCACATTAGCTCAAATGGTAAAGTTCAATCAGGAGCAGCCATGATCGAAGCATTGATGAGCTTTTCCTTGAGAAGTTCAAAAGCCTTTAGGCATTCGTCCGAGAATACGAAGGTGACATCTTTTTCTAGAAGTTGGGTCATGGGACATGCAATTTTTGAAAAGTCTTTGATGAACCGGCGATAGAAACCGGCATGCCCTAGGAACCTTCTAATGGATTTAACGGAAGTGGGCGTTGGAAGTTTCGAAATGGTATCTATCTTAGACCGATCAACTTCAAATCCTGCTTTCGAGATTTTGTGTCCTAATACAATTCCTTCTGTCACCATGAAATGACATTTCTCCCAATTGAGGACAAGGTTGGCGTCTTCGCATCTTGTTAACATTTTCTCCAAATTACTGAGACAATGCTCAAAAGAGTCGCCAAAGATTGAGAAATCGTCCATGAACACTTCCATTGAATCTTTGATCATGTCGTGAAAGATGGCTACCATACACCGTTGAAATGTTGCTGGTGCATTACATAAGCCAAAATGCATGCGTCGGTAGGCAAATGTTCCGTACGGACAGGTGAATGTTGTTTTTTCTTGATCTTCCGGGGCTATGGGAATTTGGAAGTACCCGGAAAAACCATCTAAGAAGCAGTAGTACATTATGCCGGAAAGTCTTTCCAACTTTTGATCAATGAATGGAAGTGGAAAGTGGTCTTTTCTGGAGGCGTCGTTTAACTTCCGATAGTCAATACAGACCCTCCATCCAGTTACGGTTCGAGAGGGAATGAGCTCGTTCTTTTCATTTGTTATTACTGTCATTCCTCCCTTCTTGCGTACAACTTGCACAGGGCTTACCCAAGGTGAATCAAAAATAGGATAAATTAGCCCTGCATCTAGTAATTTTATGACTTCCTTCTTTACTACTTCTTGCATGCTTGGGTTCAATCTCCTTTGTGTTGAACAACTGGCTTATATTCGCTTTCCATTAGAATCTTATGAGTGCAAAATGATGGATTGATCCCTTTTATATCCATGATCTTCCAGGATATAGCCTTTTTGTGTTCTTTGAAGACCTTAAGGAGTTTGGATCTCTCCTCAATTGTTAACCCAGAAGAGATGATTACGGGCAGTTGGGATTGCTCTTCTAAGAACGTATACTCCAGATGCGATGGCAGTTCTTTTAACTCCAGAACTGGTGGTTCTTCCAAGGATGGTTTTGCCCTTGGTTCTGAATCTCGGTCAATGTCCTTGCATGGTTGGTTCATGTGGGTGTCAGTCTCCTCTAACCCTTCCACTTGCAGGACCTCTTCTTGTGTGTAGTCTTCGTATACACATTCTTCAATTATCTGAGTGTCGCATGCCTCCTCTTCTCGTGTTTCTCGAATATGACAACTAATGATAGAGTCACATACGTCAATAAAATACAGAGAATCATCATGATGCTATGGATGCTTCATAGATAGTCCGATATCGAAAGTGATTTCGTCACTATCTACCCTTAAGGTGAGTTTTCCCGTGCAAACATCAATGAGGGCCTTGGCAGTAGCCAAAAAGGGTTATCCCAGAATGAGGGGGACGTTCTTGTCCTCATCCATGTCCAAGATAACGAAATCGACAGGAAAGACGAACTTATCGATTTTCACCAACATATTTTCGACTATGCCTCGAGTGTATTTTACTGAACGATCATCCAACTGGATGCTCATACGGGTTGGTTTGGGTTCTCCCAATTCTAACTTTTCAAAGAATGCGTATGGCATTAGATTGATTCTTGTGCCAAGATCAGCCAAGGCGTTGTTGACTGAGAGATCTCCTATTAGACACGGAATGGTAAAACTACCAGGATCAGTCATCTTTGTGGGAAGTTTGTTTTGAAGGACGGCTGAGCATTCCTCATTGAGTATGACATGGGATAGCTCTAATACATTGACTTCGCTACCACCAGGTAGATCTTCTTCCGTTTACACACAATGTGGGCCTCATTAGCGGCGAGCCAATTGATAACGTGTTTTTTAGTAGTAATAAATATATTCTATTTAGAGCTACACAAATTCAGGTTTTAAATTTATAAATTAAAATGATAAATACTTTAACTAAACACACACACACACACACACACAAGAGGTAAGTGTACCTATCGCAGCGTAGTATAGTTTGGGTAAGAACCAAGTATCAAACCATGGACACGGATCCCGTACTCAACCCTCGCTATTGTCTGACTAGGATAATAAGTTGGAAAATGAGTTTTGTTTTAAAAGGAAAATAAAAGGTTAAGAAATGTAATTAGAAATATTATCTCGTTTAAGGTGTTATTGTTGGGTCTATATATGTGAGGCTGACGCTTATCAAATAAGTATAATTGTTGGTGTTATCGAATAAATGGGTATTCATTTTTTGTAACCGTGAACTAGGTTCACAGGTTGGGTCTTGGGCTGGCCATTTGGCCGTGATACGTTGTATTTGCGCGTGGGCTTTTCTATTATGTATAAATAGATAAATGCACATCATTATGAGGTCAGACGTGAGGTTAGAAAAGTTGATAGCCGTCTAGAGTGTAAACGGTTTTGTGTGAAGTTTTCTTTGTAATTCTCTTGATTAATACAAGGTGTTTTACATTGAGTTTGTGTTCTTGAATCACCACAATCATTAGTTTCCACCTAGTGATTGTCAGAATTGATATCGTGTGTGGGTTATTCCAAGATCCATTCGTTATTTGGGACTTACAGTAACTTTAATTGTTATCCCTTGTTAATTAATGCTATATTTAAAGTAAGGTTGGTCATAGTTACTAGTACTAACCCTTTCAATAGGGGAGTTAGTATTTCGTAACGGAACAGTGGATACGGTCGGCCAACTGTTCCTTAATGAATATAACGGATCCTAAATGGGGTCTCAAGTCCATCGGTATCTCAAATTTCTCCAGTGCCTCGGCCAAAGCAGTCGACAATACGTCCTTCAAGACTGAATAGACCTCTGCAGCGATAACTTCTCTCACTATCAATTCCAGAACCAGTCCCTCATCGTGTTCATCATTTGGACGAGACACATTGTTCTCACTATCGTTTCCCTTCACATGCATCGATTTTGTATCGTTACGGGAGTGTTTACTTTCCTCGACTCGTGCTTGGTTACGACTAGTTCGACCACCTCTTTGTTCTAGCCATTAGTGTCTAACTGCGAACAAGGAATAATCGTGTCTGCATGATAGGAATCATTTAGAATACCTTGAGTAATGTAAATTACTAATTACCGAGGCCAATATGAAATTACTAATTTACTTTACTACTCGGGTTTTAAACATTTCCCGTTAGGAGTAATATTTGCATTCAAGTCCATGTTCTATTCTACGACACTTTCTATGTATTCTATGTTCTAAGGCATATTGCATCTACTTTAATGCATTTACTTTCTACCTATTAGTTTAAGACATTAATTTCCTTTTTTCTTTCTTCGATCCATGGTCGGGCTGCTCTGACTGGCGTTCCATTCTTTGTCACATTCTCAATTTAAGTTCAGACATTATCACAAATGTCATAATCTCTCAAACTATGGCTCTGATACCTATTTGAAACGCCCCAAAACGGGGAGTCCCATAGTTGGAACAAAACATTGACAAAATAGTTCTTAAAATTTGACTCATTGCATAATCAAATAAGATGGCAACGAAAGTCTTAAGCATTACAATTATCTATACAAATTATTCATTTTCTCAAAGGTCGGGAATGTCAGTCTTCATAATTGATCAGTCCGCAAAAGTCCATGCATTCCAAGCCCTCGCGACTCCAACCATTTCTTTCCTTTCATTTACCTGAGGTGCATGTTAAAAGTCAGATATACTGAGCGAGTTCTATTTTACTTTAGAAATTAAACACTTCATCACTTTCTTTCAAAACAACTTAAATATAAAAATACCAAAAGCTTGTCTTTCAAAACGTTTTCTTCCATTTCAAACATTTTGATTCCCATAGGGAATCCATTCATTCAACCAAAGCATTTGGAAAATTTTTTGCTAGCTTTCGTTTCAAAACATTCATATTCCAATAACATTCATGCTAGTATTTCATTCGTTCTTTCATTCATTCTTTCTTATCACTGAGTGAACAAGCACTCGAATGTCATCATTGCATCTTAACCATCCCAAGACTCCTCTGTTTGCTTGTGTACAATACTCCTCTCTTTGTTTATCACAAAGACAAGACTCATCTGTTTGCTTGTCCGAAAACAAGCCTCCACTGTTTCTTGCGCGAGACTTTTCTTTCTTTCTTTCACCCGAGGGTAACATGCACATTTAGTATTTTTTTATCCCCGAGAAATCTTGGGATTCACGCCACTCCCCCTTGTTCAATCCCGACTAGTGTCTCCACATGAAAGTGGCGACACTGCTGATGAACAGCTCATCCAAACAGACCCATTTTAAATCCAAGATTTTAACTTTTTATGTCCAAATCATTTGTTTGACTTCCATGAAGCCACATGTGGGCTTAGTTCATCTTTCAACACGTGAAAATCCTTCATTTGAGATGAAAACTCTAGTTTTACCCTCAAAAACCCATTTTTAAACAAAAACAGAGATTGAGGTTAGATCCATACCTCAAAGACGATGATTCTTTGTGATTTCTTACACTAGAGTGATGGAGAAACACTTTGAAAGGAGTCTTGCACCCAAAAACGTTGATTCTCTCCTTTCTCTCTCTAGCTTCTCTCATTTCTCTCTATAAAACGAAAATTGAGCGTTTGAGTGAATCGGGGCTGATCATATTTATAATGGGCCAAGCCCAAGTTCACCCCATGCTTCTTTTCTTTCTAGTTGGCCCAACGAGTAATGTTAGGTTTTACGGGTGTTACATATAAGGTCACCCTTTTGTTAAGTAACAAGTATGTAGAACTTTTGTGTGTGATAACATAGATTATAAGACATGTAGGTCAAACCAAAATACCATAATCCAAGGTGTTATCAAACCAAAACAAAACTAAAATATACTAATCTATTTATTTCACTGTTACACGATCTTTAAAATTTCCCGTGGCTTCAGTTCTTCATTCTTCCTCAAACTCTATAAAAAATATATGGAGTTAGTATTAGTACTATATTCATATATCATCGAGGAAAAATGGCATGCTTTACATACCTGGAGTGTCTACAACGTAGGTAGTGGACTCCTCTAGCTCTGACAAGTATACTATGCAATTCCTCATCCGATGACCAAAACCACAACAACGAAAACACTTCACGTTGTCATAGGAAATATATCAGCAAATTATCTTCCAGCAACAGCTTTATCTTTGACTGTTGCTTTGCCCTTACCAAAAGCATTGGACTTATCATGTTCCCTCTTTTTGAGTTAACTTAACATATTACATATGTGTAATACCGACCATTACATGGGTAATCGTTATAATTGCATCCATAAAATATTTTACCATGTATTAATACTTCATTTTACATATACATATATACAAAATATTTATAACGTTTTTTCACTATATATTAGTATTACAGTTTTTTTGAACAATAATTTTTTACTACTAAATATCACATAAACAACCTACACTTGCAGTGATATGAACCCAATATATTAATACCTCATTTTACTTGTACGTATTAATTTAGATGTATATTTTTTTTGCCAATGACAAAGTATTAACATTATTTTTTTTAACAATAATTTTTTACTTCTAATATCACATAAACAACCTGCACTTGCATGGATTCAATCCCACACCACATTTATAGGGATAGTCATCAATGTCAATTGGCCACAATATCATGGAAATGTATCAATATTACATATATGTTGTAGATGATAAAAGTCGGATAACAGCTGTGTATAAAAAAAACATTACATATATATAATATCGTGTTATATATATATATATATATATATATATATATATATATAATATAATATTGTGTTTAAGACAGTGATCACATTGTAATTCATTTAATTTATATGTAGCAAAAGTGGACATGCACTTGATAAGAGTAAGATTCATTTAAAATAGTTCGAGCAATATTTTGTTTTTTAATAAAATATCTTGGATATACTTTATCTACTTTTTAAAAGGTTATACAATAAATTCTAAAAGTTTTTCTTATTTTGAATTATATACTTTATCTACGTAGCGGCTTTAGTGGCCATTTTGATTTTTAGCCCATATGTAAAATTGAAAATACAGAGACTTGAAGTCAAAATATATTGCAATTTTAGAACAATTTAGTTAAAAAAAAACTAGCAACTTATAAGAACAACACTTTGAAACATGACACTGTTATTAAAAACACGAAAATACAAACCATAAATTAAAATACAAACCATAAATTAAAATACAACTTGACAATTTAGAAGTACTTAACACACCCAACTTAAGGTCTTATTCAATGCCACATATTTCATCTTCAAAAGGACGAACCAACGTCTCCATGATCTGTGAGACATGATAGGCTATGAAGAATCTGAACTTATACACTCATAGCATTTATGAAACAAGATTTGATATTATCTTTCAGTTCTTCCCCAAGGTTTTTTTAAAGTATCATCATATTTGTATAAGTTTTCTATTACGCGTGCGAGGTTGATCACACGCATTTTAAGTTCCATCGGAATGTCTTTACATACAAGCAAATCTTGGTTCATATCTTTCCATGCATCTTCGACTCTTTTGTTGAACAAATCATAGACATACTCTTCCGTAACATTTTGTTCCTTCATGTAGCATTCTACGGTCGACACAACATGCTTTCTTTCCCGCTCCTCCTACAGTTTTGTTCATGAATCTCACCACTTATCTTATCAAAATTACATGAAACTAAAGATCAAAGTCGTACGTACCTTGTGACCGATAATGTCATCCATAATCCTATTAATTATAGATGCTGCTTTTACAAGAGTGGAAAAGCTCATAACCCATTTGAATGCCTCTTTTGTGACCATCTCCCCCATGCTTATAAAACTTGACGGTGTGAGCATTTTGTAGCCAGCAGTTACGAATGAAAGATTCATGTTCTTCCAATGTTGGTACATACCCCTCATTTATCCATTTTGCTTCAATCATGTAATTTCTACTCAACTCTTTCATCTGCATAAGAGAAATGACACATTTAATTCAGTTCTATCTTGATCACTATCTACCACCTAAAGTTAAGGCAGACGTAAACTATAATTTTGATAAACGAATATGGTATAAGAGCATAATTATAAAAGTATGGTTGTGCAACTTGGTGTAGATATGCATGTGCATACCTTTGAACTGCTTCGGTGAAAGTCTCAAGTTCTTCATAAGTACCGTAATTAGCATAAGTATCATCCAAAATAGCTGCCATTTTTATCAATTTTGTTTAAAAACATCTGGAACGAGAATATTGAGAATCAAAGTAGACACCTAGTGTCTAGAAATATAATTCAACCAATCTGTCTCTTACATAATGTAGATTCTTTTGGGGTTCAATATTGGATATTAAACAAAATACAGTTATGTTATTAAGTCTAGGGACTAGTTATGTAATTAGGTTATATATGTATTTAGATTAGTTATTGTAAAGACTTGTATTTAGAGGGACTAGATGTGTCAAAACAAAACCCTATAACCACAAAGCGGCATATACAATGAATGAAGGAAAAGACGCGATGGTTCGCCGCAGGTTGCACCGATTGGATGTGCGTATATGGCTGCTCTTATGAAGCGATGTGATACGTGCTTACATCCCCTAGTCCACCTCATGTTCCCATGCATGAACTTCATGTCAATTAACAATTTAGTTATTTCTTTTTTTAAGTTAGTGGGTTATTATTTCTTATTAGTGGGTAGTTTTCCTTTGAATTAGCAAGTAGTAGGTTCATGGTTTGTAAGGCCATTTATAGTCATTTAATGTTTGTTTGTTTGCATTATGGATGAAATATTGAAAATTGCTCCAAAGAGTGTCTCTATTCTTCTCTAGTTTCTTGGAGCTTGACCCCCTCTAAGGATTACCCTATCAATGGTGCTTTCATTCCCGACCTTCACCTCCCCCATGCCGCCCCGTAAAGACCCGTTCTTCACCGACGCCTACTCGCCATCCGTCTCCGCACTATTAGCCCATCTCATTACTGCCACCACCACCGCTTCCCACACTCACGCCGCCCAACTCTCCGAACTTATCAAAGCTACAGAAAACCTTAGTGCCAAATTTGCTACCCTAACCAAAACCACAGCCCACCTCGTTACCCACATCACTAACCTATCCACAGTGCACAACCACCTACCCGAACCACATCCAAACCCGACGCCGTCACCTAACATCGGCCCTCCTATCAACAAAGCGGTCGAGACATTCTCACCTTTCCAAACCAATTCAGCAAACAACGACCCACCAAAACCAACCCCAACATCAATCCTATCTTCTGCCTTGAATGAAAATGTCTCCTTCAGTGACATGTGTGCATTGAAGATCCACGCAGACCATGGAGAAGACTTGTTTCAACAATATAAATGGTGGAGTTTTCACAATAAGAATTTCGTGGAGTCCACAAAGATTGAGAAATGGGCTGTGACATCCTTTTCTACCCAAGACTGTCCACTGAATCATGTCTCCAAAAGGGTAACCCGGAGGCGCGAGTGGCGCCCACCATGGCGTTCTGTTAGAAATTCTCCGAACGTCGCCCGACGGACGGAGTGGCGACTACCTTGGGAAATACCGTGCCGCTACATTCAGACCGCACCTAACGCCGTTGTACACCTCGAATGGCGACCACTATGGGGAAAGGATTCCGTCCTTGAGGACAAGGACTTTTTCAATGGAGCGGGAATTGATACGTGCTTACATCCCCTAGTCCACCTCACGTTCCCATGCATGAACTTCATGTCAATTAACAATTTAGTTATTTCTTTTTTTTAAGTTAGTGAGTTATTATTTCTTATTAGTGGATAGTTTTCCTTTAAATTAGCAAGTAGTGGGTTCATGGTTTGTAAGGCTATTTATAGTCATTTAATGTTTGTTTGTTTGCATTATGGATGAAATATTGAAAATTGCTCCAAAGAGTGTCTCTATTCTTCTCTAGTTTCTTGGAGCTTGACCCCCTCTAAGGGTTACCCTATCACGATGCAACGGTTGAAGCAATAGACGCAATAGTTCAGATTTAGTAGTATATAAAGGATTGATTTTAAACAGATTTGTTGTACCAAAAAATTCGTTTTTATATATATTGATTATTACAAGTTTGAATCTGTGTTAGTATGTCTGTGTTCTTCGTTTGAGTTTGATTCGATCATGGCCAACTGTAGGATCGTGAAATTACAAGATGGTTCTGTTCTTAGTTGAAATTGGCGAAAACAATAACAACTACACAAATGTAATCGAACAGGCAGAAAGAATACTTTTAAGAACACTGTTGTATTAAGCTTTTGCAGATAAACGATTACAATTGAAAAACTCAATCAAAAGACATACAATGCACACTTACAATGAAGTGTTTACAGATTATTTATACTCACTTAGAATCAAGGCAGCCCCTTGATTCTAAGGATCAGATCTAACACAGACCGTTGATCTGCTGTATCTAGCTAACTATTACACGTTTTGTCTATATCTAGTTAACTTTATTGAAGCGTCTTCTTTATGCGTCATTACTTGCATGCTTGGAGAAGAGCATTGTTGTCCGTCATTGGTTGTGCCATTGAGGTTCCTTCTGCTTTGAGTGTGTCAGTTGCTTTTGCATAAAGTTGTCAGTGACGCTTGGTATGGATAGTCAGCTGCAACGATTTGTCTTCAAGGCACAAGGCTGTCAGCAACAAAGATGTTGATCAGCAGCAAGATGTAACCATCCAGAGCTGCTGATGATTTGCCTATCAGCAGCATCAAGTGTTGATGCTGCTGAGAAGCTTATCCGCAGTAACTTTGGTCTTCAGCAGATAAGGCTATCCGCAGCAGATTTGTTCTTCAGCAGGAGAACAAGTATCCGCAGCAGATAAGCTTATCCGCAGCAGTTTGTTGGCCAGCAGCAAACTTTGAGATCAGCAGCATTTGTACTTAGAGAATTTTGTAGCCATCAGTCTTTGGTTCTACAAACTCCCCCTAGACTGACGCTACCAAAATTCTCTTACTGCATTTGTTGCTGAAGCTTTTGCATATTGCTGACTATTCTTTCAACCTCATATCCTCTCTGGTCCTTGCTGGGATTGTTAAGAGGAAGCTCAGATAGAGTCTTGATGTCTTTGCTTGCCATTTTAAAGATAGCTTTGCTTGAACACCTCATCTTCTGTCCTTTAACATCTGTCAGAGTAAATTCATTCTTTTCAGCATTGTAGGACCAACTGATGAATGGAGTGTGGGATTGAACAGGTTTGGCATCAATGATTTCATCTTTGCTGGGGTTGAAGTAATGTCTGATTGCCAGCAAAAGATGTCTCCCACCTTCATTCTCAGGTTCAGAGGATTCACCCAGCTCCATCATTCTTCTTAGATCAGAATCTGGAAGCTGTAGTACCTCATCAACAGAAGTATAGATTGATCTTTTAGCTTCTGTCCTCCCCCTGAACACTTCAAACCATTGGTCTTTAGGGCTGTATGACCATCTGATTATTTCCCTTGAGTCTTCAGGTTTGGAAGTGGGTTTATTTTTCTTTTTAGGAGGTTGTTGATGAGTAGGAGCTGGGTGTGTGGATTTGGACTTTGAGGGAGGAGAGGAGGGAGGTCTAGGAAGGAGAGTGGAAGGTTGTTGGATTGAGGAAGTGTTGGGTTTCTTTGATTTCCTTTCTTCTTCTTGAATGTTTACCCTTTTCTTGGAGCCTTTCTTCTCCAATCTTTCTTCCTCATCCTTCTTGACTTTAACATAGAGGGCTTGCAGGTTCATGAAATTCATGGGACCTAACCTCTTTCCACTTTCTCCTCTAGCCTTAAGGAAGTCAATCATGACTTTCCTTTCTTCATGGGTCCGTTTATTAAAAGCAATGGTCTTTTTGGACTTATGTTTGGCTTTTTCTTCTTCTTCAACCTGTTTCTTCTTTGCCAATTGACCTTGCTGACCCATGAAGGCTCTGTAGATTTCTTTATTTGATAGTTTCTCAAGGTAGTCTGCATCCTCACCTTGAGAAACTAGAGCCTTTACCCACTCCTCTCTCATTTATTTGACTAGTTCAGAATCAGTAATTCTGAACTTAGCCTCTTCCTTCTTCTTCTTTTCTATTTCTTCTTCTTCTTTATCAAATTGTTCCTGCAGTTGAAGAGCAAGAGCTTCATCTTCTTCAATCTGATAAACTGCAGGAATCTTTACCTTCTGAGCATCCAACTATTTTGCATACAGTTGGATCTGTTGTTCTCTGAGGAGAATGGCTGTGATTCTATCTTCTTAGTTTCAGCCATCTCCTCTTCTTCTCTTCTTCTTCTTCTTCTTATTCTTTCTTCTTTCTCTTTCTTTTCTCTTTGTAACCTCTCTTCGTCTTCTTCGGTTACAATTCCCTTACCCTTTTCTTTGTTGGATGCCTCTGCTTCGGCTTCACTGATCACAACAGCAGATGATTGTGCCATTGTGGGAATCTCAGCCTCAACTTCATTGGCAATTTGAGAGGTTGATAAGGGAAGGTCATTAGCTTCATCTGTTTTACACTCAGGACTTGTAAGTTCTATCAGCATTTCTTTAACAGTGGATCTTGATTCATAAGCAGCAAAAAAGATGTCTACTCGAGTGGAAGCTGAGTCAGAATCAGTGTCAGAATTTGACACATATACCGCTTCAGCAATCCTTCCTTCTTGTTCAAGATGTGCTATGACAGTAGCTATCATTGCCTGGCTTTCGAGGGAGTTGACATTGCAGATATTTGCTCTGAGTTGAAAGATCTTGTAAAGAAAGTCTGTAGGCAGTAGCAGGATGTTCCTGGTGTTGATGGTGAGAGATGAGCCGTTGCTTAGCAGAAAGGTGTGGTTAAGAGACTTAGTGCTTACCCATCCCAGCACATCTAAGTCCTTCACAATTGAGCTGTACAGAAATCTTCTTAAGCACAGAACTTCTTCTTTAGCGAGAAGACTGCTCCTTATTATTTCAAGTCTTCTAGGAGTCAGTCTTCTTTCTGCTGCTGTTGAAGATTCAGGATAGGCTACCCTTTTTGCTGCTTGCATTTTTCTTTGAAAGTTGGGTAGATTATCCTCCATCAAGTCATAGAACCTGCCGATTGCAAGTTCTGCTGAGAGGTCCGTTGAGTTGTTGATGCAGTGTAGATGGTATAGGTGAAGGACTTGGATGATGTTTAGAAAGTCCCAGTTTAGCTCTTCTACTCCGCTAAACTCCCAACCAATCCAGAACCTCTCAGATTTTCCATCATACCCCTAAGCTAGTATTGTATCAAACTCTAGCTGTGTTGAAGTCAGTGGAAATTGGGGGGTAGTGGAGTGACTTATGATGGCTGCTGCTTCAGGGATGATGCTGAAGGATGTATATGTTTGTTCTGTATCTTCATCATCATTCATCATCTCATCAACAACCCTGACGACTAACTTCCGGTCTTTAGTTGTTTCTTCTTCTTCGTTATCTGAAGCTGGCAAGTCATGAACCTGTACAAAAGCTGGCTTGAAAAGTGTACATTGAAAAACAACCTGCTCTTGAATCCAGTCATCAAGACTGTCTGAGTCTTCCTCTATTGGGACCATCTCCCCCTTTTTGGTTGCATCAGTGGACAAATAAGAATCAGTTTGGGTGCCCACTGATACAAGAGAGGGAGAAGGTACAGTTGGGCATTGATGGGCTTCATGCATAGAGACTTGGTGTCTTAGTTTGAACACTTCAGCCTCTAGCATAGCCACCCTGGCCGTCAATTCCAGGTTATGAAGTTTCAGTCTGTCCTCATCCACAGTTGTGGAATCCTTGGATCTAGATGGGGCCTTAGGCCTAGCCTCTTCATCCCCATCACCCATGGTTTCTTGGCACCTGAGATTCCTCTCAGTGAGGGGAGTTTCCAAGGAAGCATCCTCACAGTGAGTTGCCGTGGTTGAGGTCTTAGCAATGTTGTCACTGTCCTCCTGGTCATTTGATGGACCAGCAGTAGTGACAACCGCTTCCACATCCACTCTGTCATAACTCCTAGAGTGGACCTTTAGGGTAGAAGAACTTGGGATGGGTGTGTTGGAAGCAAGATCAATCAGTACCTCCGAGATAGTGGTAGTTGGAGAAGGTACATCATCTTGATCAGGTTCCTCAACACTTAAGTTCAGAAGAGAAAGGAAAGGCTCAGGGGGGGTGTTCTATAGATCCGGGAAGTGATCCTAATCCTAATAGAGAGACATCCAAAGGAGTCTCCCTAATAATGTGGCTTTCCCTTATGATATTCTCACCAGAATGTTGTGATTCTGAGAGAGGGCTGTTAGGTTGGGTTTGGGCCTTGGAGGCAAGAGAAGAAGGAGTTCTCCTGCCCCTTTTCCTAGTGTATGTCGTTGCAACCGGGGCCCTGTGTTCCGGTTGAACGATAACATCCAAAACAGGTGTAAGTGATTTTTGTGCCTATGCATCCTTAGTAGTATGCACAGGGGTTCGAATGGTTGAAGCAGACTGTTGTTCAGGATGTGGGGTGGAGGGTGTGGGATCAGTATCAGCTGGGATTGCTGAACTGTCATCCGGGGTACTCTGTATGTTCAGCATTGTAGATAACAATGGAACATTGACCCCTGAGAACTTTTTGGAAACAGTTCTCATGCTTTGAAAAATATTATTTTTATGTCCCAACATAATGTAGATTCTTGCAGGTTTTGAAAGTTCTTTTAGTTCTTGATTGAAAACTTACTGCAAGAATCTTAGGTACATAAAAAATTGCTACTTTGTACCCTCTTGAAGGTTATATCTCAAACCCTCAAAGATGAGGTGTGCAAAGTTGAAGTCTTGGTTAGTGACCATACCATGAAAGGCGGAGGCAAGTGCAGAGCTCACCTGATGCCATCCACTCATCTTCTGAGATATGCATTGGAGAAGAGTGTGACAAAGATACTTCCATGGAGGGCCCATCAGCGCCTTCTCGATCGTATACTCGGTCTGATTTCCATTGTATCCAATGGAGACAAAGGTCCTCATATATTCGTCCTTCGAGTATGAGATGGCTGCTCCCTCATCTTGAAGCTTAAGATGTTTTCTGAGTGTGGCTTCCAAGATGGTGATATCCTTGCCGTCTACCTTGGCTTTGATTTGGGGAATCCCCTATTTGGTAGAGTAGACGACGGTACTCCAGAAATCCTCCATATGAGGGATATATATGGTAGGGTTGGTGGTGAGGGCAAAGTAGATCTTTGATCGACATAAGAAATCGATCATATCGTCAAATCCTTCGGATTTCTTTCCTTTGGTAAGATATGCTGTATGGTTGTGGTATGGAGAGAACTTATCATCAGGGTTTTTGGAGCTTGACCCCCTATCTTCTCTAGTTTCTTGGAGCTTGACCCCCTCTAAGGGTTACCCTATCACGATGCAACAGTTGAAGCAATAGACGCAACAATTCAGATTTAGTAGTATATAAAGGATTGATTTTAAACAGATTTGTTGTACCAAAAAATTCGTTTTTATATATATTGATTATTACAAGTTTGAATCTGTGTTCGTATGTCTGTGTTCTTCGTTTGAGTTTGATTCGATCATGGCCAACTGTGGTATCAGAGCCCAAGGTTAAGGGAATCGGAAATCGCTGCAATTAGACAAGGTTGGGGAACGACGGGAAGGATTAAAATCAAGCGAGCGAGTTTTTTTTCTCTTCAAGTTGCAGCAAATTGAAGAACAGGGACGAACACGAACACAGGGACGAACACGACTTGATCAAAGGCCTGATCAAATTAAAGTGAAATTGACGAACGCAAGGCTGCTATAGAAGGACGAACGCAAGGCTGCTATAGAAGGATTGATAACAATTACTGCTTTAACAGAAGGCACTAAATCGAACGGTACAGATTGGTCGATTGGATTAAGGTTGGGTCGTGGTTGGAATTACCACAAGCAACAGACTTATTGGAGTACAGAGATCAAAGGTTGAAGACTGCAGATTTGGTGCTGCAATTTGTGGAAGTTTGCTGTACTCGGAGACAAACAAAAGGCAACAAGACTCAAGGGCTACAAAGGATTTCCAGAAATTCCTTCGGTTTTGAGTCAGGGACAAATTTGGAATCAAGGAAATATATAGTGGGTACTGTTTGTTGAACAAGGGTAAAAAGAATAGTCAAAATTAGACATTTTGGGGTTGCATAAACGTGGAAGTGCAGGCTGGTCAAATTAGGATTAAAGTTTGACTATTACCACAGAACATGGACGGAAATTGTTGTTGTGATTTGTTAGATTTGCCATAAACAAACGTAAGGCGACATAAGGCAGAAAAGGAGTCACCGGACAAGTGATTGGACACCAACGATAGCTTAATTACCAGATAAGTATATCTTTTCTTTGCTACATTAAATTGAGTAGAAATACTGAATTAAGATTAAGAATCGTTTGGATCAGTAAGTAAGAAAGCGTGGATTGTTTTGTTGTATTGTTTTCTGTCAAGTGAGTATACTTTAGAAAACGAGATATACAAGGAGTGAAAGTTGATTATTGAAAGGGGAAGAACACTGGTTTTAGAATTTTGGTTAGGGCATTTAAGATCAATAGCAGGATAAGAGGGTTTGATTATCAATGGGGGATAGGCGGGTTTGATAACCAACAACAAGGCGAGATTGTTCGAGATCAATAGCGGGGAAGTGGATGATCAGGTCTAGGAAACCAAATAAAACTAGTTTAGTACTTGAGGAAGAAAGGTTTTGATTCGCAAGCAGCGACCGAAAAACCAGTAAAGATAGGAAAGAAAAAAAAGCAAAGGGTCAATGGGAGAAGAGACACCGAAGAAGATTGAAAGCAGCATACCAGTAAGAGAGGGCGGAACGACAATGACTTTTCAATGCCCGTGTTAAGCTCTACAAATTACACCATTTGGATTGTAAAGATTAGGGCAATCTTTAACGTCCACGGAATATGGGATGCAGTCGAACCGAAAGCAGGAACTGAAGTAAATGAGAATAACAACAACAAAGCAATTGCCATGTTATATCAAGCAATTCCTAAAAACATGGTGATGCAATCTTGGACATGCAATGGATGACAAAAGACTGGTTCGAAAACTTTTGAGTTCAGTCACAGAAAAAGTTTATTCAGATTATTGCTGCAATTGAACAATTTGCTGATCTTAAGACGATGCCATTCCAAGAAGCAGTGGGAAGACTGAAGGCTTTCGAGGAATGCACTAAGAAGCACACTAAAGAGGAGGACGTGTCTAGTAGATTGTTATTGACCAAAGCAGACGGGAAAGAGAAGACTAAGCACCATACATGTGAGCATTGCGGTTATGGAAGCTCGAATCGGGAAGACTTAGGACGTGGCCAAGGTAGATGTCGAGGGTCCGGAAGAGGTCGAGATGATGGACGAGTACAACGGGACAAGAGCAATGTAAGGTGTTTCAAATGCAATGAGCTTGGGCATTTTAGCAATAAATGTCCAAAGAGGAAAAAAGAGGATGAGGCGAATTTGATCCAGAAGGATTATGAACCAACACTGCTGTGATGGGAAGCTGGATCAAGAAAGGATGAAGACCTCACTTGAACTATATTTAGTTTTTTGGGGAGTATTGGATATTAAACAAAATATAGTTATGTTATTAAATCTAAGGACTAGTTATGTAATTAGGTTACATATGTATTTAGATTAGTTATTGTAAAGACTTGTATTTAGAAGGACTAGATGTGTCAAAACAAAATCCTATAACCACATAGGGGAAGATACAATGAATGAAGGAAAATACTCGATGGTTCGCCGGAGGTTGCACCGATTGGATGTGCGTATATGGCTGCTCTTATGAAGCGATGCAACGGTTGAAGCAATAGACGCAACGGTTCAGATTTAGTAGTATATAAAGGATTGATTGTAAACAGATTTGTTGTACCCAGAAATTCGTTTATATGAATATATATATATATATTTTGATTATTACAAGTTTCAATCTGTGTTCGTATGTGTGTGTTCTTCATTTGTGTTTGATTCGATCAGGGCCAACATTCAAAACTTTTCCACCACCTAAAATAATTTAGAACACAAATATCACAAAAAATAAACAACATTTCAAATATTTAATAGTAACTAGAATAAGTGAATGAGAAAATAAACATACTTGGAAAGTTGGCTAAGCTCCTTCTTGTGCAAGGATTGAAGCCGATTGAATTCCATCTTCGCGAGTCTTAGTAAGGATTCATTATGTGAATCATATTCTTCATAGAAAGGTATGTATCGCAACGCGTCAAGTCTCTGCAACCTTTTCCATATAGGCCGCTCTAGTGCTTCATCTATGTGATTCGAAAGAGAAAGAGGACATGTCCATCCAACAGGATCCTTTGTTACTTTTCGAAGTTGGGTTTTTGTAAAAAAAAAAGAGCGTCATCTAGTATAACTTCGCCTCGCACCCGCATATATGTTGCCTCATATAACTCAAGCATGCCTTGAATATCGCTGGTTAAGGATTCCTTAAAAGATCCTTCATTGCCCTTGTGTTTATTAAAAATATCTCGTATAATTTATACAAAAAATCATTAATTTCTTTATCATTGCTATAACAAATAAAATTTATATGCACTAAACGCTTGAAACATAAAACCCTTGTCGGAGGAGTCGAAACCAAAGGGAATCACTACCGCCATTCCAGTCATCACCATATAAAGTATAAATATGGTGCAAGGCTTGCTCGATCTCTTGTTCAAAACAATAGGGCATGCCAAGTCGTTGGATATCATTGACTAGTTTAAACAAGTAAGTATGTTTGGTCGGATCATCCAACGCTACCATTATTTCTTTCTTCACTTCTTTCAAACTTTCGACTATTTTTTCTGTAGTAGCTTGATTTTCTTGCTAAATTTAGTCGTCATCACATCAAAGAAAAGGTGCAATTTTACAAGCTAGATCATGATATGCATACTCACACGAGAACATTTTCTCTAGCCGTTCCATTAGAGGATAAATTTCTAGCATCTTATGTGATTTTTAAGTACAATGAAGGATCATGATATGCATACTCACACGAGAACATTTTCTAGCATTTTCTCTAGCCGTACCATTATCATGATATGCATGCACCGATGATTATTTTCAATTGTGGTTTAAGCATACAGAAAATTAAATATTTGTTACTTTTTCATAACTATTAAAAACATATAGCTAGTGGTTGATTTTGTTGTAATGTACATACCTCGTCATAGAAGAGAAACTGATCTCCCCAAAAGACTTGGACGAAAGTTTGCTACGTGGCGAACAATCTCCTTCTGTTTAACTTCCATGTTTTAAAGTAGATTTTGGATTTTGTATTTTGATCTTTCAATTGTTTTTTTATGATAATGTACACTACTGTCATAGGTATTTATAGAGGGGGAGAACAACCCTCATGACGTCATGAACAAAATTTTTCCACTTTTACATGTAAACAACAATGTGTAGCAGATAATGGACTACAATATTATTAAAACTAAATTGTGTTAGATAATGATGCAATATCTAACCACTCCTTGTCAAGTTAGACGAAAAAAAAACCCCTAAATATAGCAACAAGAAATAAGAAACAAACTCTAAACTAACCTAATTTAGGTTTGTACTAAACACAACTAAACCTTAATGTTAATAATGCAATATCTAACACCTTTTCTTAAGATAGAGTATAGATGCTAATCATGCACAACATGTTACAAATAAAACCTAAGAACATAACCGAAAAAACTAGAATGGAACAACATATAATAGTAATCATGCCCAACTTGTATAAAAAACTTTTTATTTGTGGGATGTATTATACATTCAATTTTATCACTTTTGATGAAAAATTTATTAAAAACCGTCGAGCGGTTTCTTTTTAATTTTTAAAAATTTTAAAATCTGACATTTATTACATATGTAAGTTCAAATGTCTGACGTTATTTACATATGTAAATGCTGACATATTCCATACGTAAGCCTAAAAAACACTGATTTTTGCTATTTTTTGGTTACATAGTTCAAAGGTCTGACGTTTATTCAGCATTTTTTTTGCGACTAGGGCTTTTTTATATAAATAATCAATCCCAAATTTTTAATGTTTTTTTGTAATTTCTTTTTTTTCAAAGGGTTTACAAGGTTTTTTTTATCTCAAGGGAATTTTCATTTCACACACACACACACACACACTTGAATTTGTAGGCCATTAACCCTCCGAAAGAACAGAATGAAGAAAAAGTGAAAGAAATAAACAAAGAATGAAGAGAAACGACCCTGCAACTGTCAAAACTTGTTTATCACTTTCCCGCTTCATTACAACTCAGAATTGAGCCCCGTTTTCGCCCACGGATCCTATTTTTAGTCCTCTACATGTTGATGGAAAAAGGGTGAAGTACGGGCCGTGCTTAACTAGGCACGGGTCGTGCTTCCTTCCAAACGTTAAGAAACCAGCCTTTTCGAAGTCGGGGCCGTGTCCCATGAAGCACGGGGTCGTGCCCCACCAAGCACGACCCGTGCCTCCCTAGGCACGCCTCCGTGCCGACAATTCCTGCAGTATGTTCACGACAAAGCAATCAGAGTACGACCTGGTCCCAGCACGGGGCCATGCTCCACTAAGCACGGGCCGTGCTCAGCTTCCCAGACAACCTATAAAAGGCCTTCAACTTGTTCATTAGAGGTATGGGTTCTTAAGAGGGATTACCCACTGTTTACTCTCGGGAACCAGACTTTAGGTGGCATTTGGAGGTCTTGGAAGGTCCATTTATCACAAAGAAGAAGCTCTTGCATCACTAGACATTCCTAGCTTGGACTTTTGATTAGATCTTTCGGTTTTATCATGAGTTCCTTGCTATTTTGCTACTTTGTTGTAATGAACATGCTCATCATGAGCTAAATTCCTTTATCATCCGAGTTTTGATGAAACTTAATTAATTATGTTAAACTCTTGATTATGGCTAAAGTATTATGTTAATGTAATGATGATTTTGTGTTAATCTCTTGGTGGATTTGCATGTCTAAATGTTTGTGGAACAACTTAAGGTTTATAAATGGGAAATCATATCATGTTGGAAAACTTATGAGACTGACATTTATTTATAACCTTAACATCTTTTGTTAAATTGTTATAGCTAAGAATTAGGAATAATCTTTGAAACCTTAATTGTGAAAGAAACATGAAGACATGCAACCCTTGATCAAGATTTGGAAAAACAACGAGCAATGTTATGTCATTTCTTTAGCAAAAGTTAAACTAATCAAGAGTGTTGATGACTCATGCTTAAAATTTATATAACTCTGTTGTAGAATTTCATAAGTCAAGAAATTACACTCTTTTATCTAGCTAAACTAATATTAAGTGGACGTCATGTAATTGACTCATCGATGTCCTTCTTAATGATTACGAAGTTATATTCTGTAATTGGATTTTAATTCGACCGCTTCAAAGAACATTAACATAATCATAAAATTGTCATTCATATGTTTCATCGTAATTAGTAAAGTGGATTCCAAACTAGGATGATAGCCTTCCTTTATCTTGTTATTTTAGGTATTTTATTTACATGTTTTCAATTGCTAATTATTGTCACTTAAGTTAAATTTCCAAAAACAAAACAAAAATCTATTTTAACTCACTAGGCTTAATTAATCACAAGGATCAAGTAGTGAAATCGTGTCCAAGGATTGATACTCGGTTCTTATCAGCTCTATATTACCACTCGACGGGTACACTTGCCTTTGTGTGTGTAATCTAGTTTTGGTGAAAACCAATTTTAAAACTTATATTTGTGTGAAAATCTTTATTAAAAATATATATATATATATATAGTTAACGCACATCAAGTGTTTGGTGCCGTTGCCGAGGATACGGTTATTTCAAGAACAATCCGAGTTTTTGATTAAGCCATTTGTTCATATTTATAAATAATTTTCCTCGTCTTTATTTTTACCTTTATTTTATTCCACTTTTAAAAAAAAAATATATAAAAAATTTAAAAAAAATTATTAAAAATTTATGAAGTTAAAAAAAAACGTCTTTTTGTTTTCTTAGGTGATGTATGTCCACCACATCTGGCCCTGAACTTGTTTCACTACTTTCGGAGCCCGAACGACATTTTCTTAATAGATTATGAGAGCGGACACAAACGGTAGCTGAAGCGATCGCATGCGAGACTTCGGAGGATACGTAACACGAGGAGAACATGGTGGACCCAGAAGTGGAGAGGAACATGACGTACTACGCCAAACCATCACTTGTCGGTTATGAGTCTAGTGTAACGCAACCGGCGATTCCAGCCAACAATTTCAAGATAAAATCTAGCATCATTCATTTGGTGGAAAATTATGTGCAATTCAACGGTCTACCTGATGAGGATCCCAATGTTCACATCGTGCGTTTCTTATGAATTTGTGCGACTTTTAAGATCCATAATTATTCGGACGATGCCATTAGACTTAGGCTTTTCCCATTTTCACTTCGCGGCCGAGCCATAGACTGGCAAGACGCACTGCCGGCTGGATTCATCACAACATGGGCCGAGATGGCCGAGCAGTTTCTGTTAAAATACTTTCCTCCCGATAAAACTGCCAAATTCAGATCAAGCATTACCGGTTTTCGTCAAGATGACGACGAATCACTGCACGCAGCATGGGAGAGATACAAAGGCCTCCTGAGAAGATGCCTTCATCACAGGCTTGATCTTTGCCTTCAATGCCAAACCTTCTACGATGCTATCTCTGGATAGCACAAACAAGCCGTCGACAAGTATGCCGCAGGAGATTTTGGGGGAGTCACCCCAACCGAGGCATTCCAAGCATCGGAGAAAGTCGCAACAAAGAGCTTTCCTTACAACCCAACAAGAACTAAATCATCGGGTAGTCACCATGTTGATTCTAACACCCTTGTTGCAGCACAGCTAGAAGCACTTAACAAGAAGTTCGAGCAGATACAAGTCGAGCTGAAGAAATCACAAATTCGATGCGACACGTGTGGCAAACAACACAAGACAAGTGAGTGTCAGCGGACCATGATGGTGGAAGATTTTGATTACGTGGGAGGTCCAAACAATTCGTACGAAAACAATTATAAATTGAATTGGAATTACTACTCAAACTTTGGGGAATGAAACAACAACCAACAACCCCCTTTGTTCAACGAAAGACCACCGTTTCAGCGACAAGATCAATCTTTCCAACCAGAACCACAATATCAAGGTTCGAGTAGCAAAAATCAAGCTGGTGGAGAATCCAACATGGAGGACCTGTTGCAGCAACTCTTAGCAAGCATAGAAACTGCAAATAAGTTACTCGAGCAACGTTTCCAAAGTCATGAGGTGGAGATGAGAAGTCAGAAAGCATCTTTATAAGTCATTAAGAATCAAGTGGGACAGATAGCCCAACTGCTTTCTAAAAGACCACATGTCAGTGTTCCTAGTAATACCGTGCCTAATCCAATCGTTCATGTGAAGCCATCACACTAAGGAATGGGGAAACCACTAAGAAAGAATCAGCACCTATACCACAACCAATTGTTGAGGAAGAAGAGATTCATGCTAAGGTGCACAAGAAGCAAGTTCCGGTAAGTAAAAGACAACCCAAGGATTTAATGAAGACATTTGTTCCACGAATCCCATATCCAGGTCGTCTGAAGATGGATATGATATATGGCAAGTTTTTGGGACTCTTCGAATAACCGCATGTTAATCTACCATTCGTCGAAGCTTTTGCTGAAAATGACAAACTCAAGAAAGAAGCGGAAGAAGCCGTGCTTATAAAGAAAGAAGAAACAAAACAAAAAGAAGAAGTGAGTTTTGCTCTCTGCGTCAGCAAGCTGCCAATTCAAGAGGTAACACCTGAGGAGGAGCCTTCCTACTTCATAAGTGTGGATGAAGTGGATGTGATTACCACTGATCCAGAGAAGTTGGTTGTTACCATACAACCATTTCTTGACTGTTCTGATAAGGAGCAAATTCTAGAAAACTTAGCATCATGGTTAGAAGAGTCGGTAAGTGAAGAACACATGGTCGAAGATGAGTTGGTGGAGGTTCCTGATATGCAGGCACAAGAAGAATGGTCTGACCCGACTGGAATTCCTACTACACCAGGAAGTACCGCACATGTCACACCTCCTGTTCATGTTATTCCTTCTTGGGAGAATGAGTCCGGGGATGAGTTGTTGGGTGTACCATTGGTGGAAGTGAATGGAGAACAGTTTGACCCGATTGGCGATCTTGATAAACTGGGAGCATTATTGTTTGAAAAACCAATCATGGTAGTCAAGAAAGAACTGCATCAAGGAAGGGAGTTGCAAGTGGATGGATTCACCAACAAACAAATGACTAAGGTGATAGCCGTTCCATGGTACCACATCAAGGAAAGTTGGCCCGCAATTAAGCTTGAAGCTGATTCCATATGTGAATCGTACATACCTTGGGAGAGGGCACACCACAATACGGGCCATACAATTTTAGAGGAGCGACAATGTACCATCAAACATTTTAATACTACAAAACATTGTCAGGGTGACCACCTCCTTCATTACATGAGCCATATAAAGTTTGGTCCGGGAAAGTTTAAGTGTTGGTGGCATGACCTATTGATCGTTTGAGTCTAGCCAAAGACTTGTAAATAAACGTGGTGCTTTCGGGAGGCAACCCGAGGGTTTGTTTAAATTTTACTACTATTGTCCTTTTTAGTAGTTTTATGAATTAGTGGCAGATGACAATTTTGATAATCACACTTATGGGAACTAACTTAGTCCTCACAAGTTCGCTCATCTGCACAAATCACCTATCGGCTTTATATTTTCTTATTTTGTGGTAGAGTGGTTTGTAGGTCTTGCAATTGCTGACTCTCTTGGGACTATGGCATTTCGGTAGGCTACAAGTATCGACTAAAGGCGTTCACACGACATTGCAGGCAGTTGTGGGCACCGGTCACACATTTTGGATACACCGATGTTCAGGGGAGTTCTTGTTTCCTTTCCTCCATTTACACTTTACAATTTTTTTTACTTCTTTGTACATTGAGGACAATGTGAGTTTCAAGTGTAGGGAGGGGGGGTTCAATTACTTGAACTTGGTCTTGTCAAGGAAAATCATTTTAAGTAAAACACTCCATTTTTAAAATTTTTGTGGCATCAACAATCATAAAGCTTCACCAATTTTTGATAAATCCAAAGGAAAACGTGTATTTTTAGAAAGCACTTAATTTAAACAAAGCCGCCGAGTAAAATGAAACAAAAATATATGTAAGCATGGTTTGTAAAAAGAAATAAAAAAGGCATGCAAAGTTTTTACACTTTTACCTAAATCCATCCGTTTCCGTGAGCATATTTTTGAGCCTTTACAGCTTTGCTCTACCGCACTATGCTTTTGTTTTTATCGGATTATTGAGGGTGCCATATGTTTCGTGTAAATTAGAACTTGTTTTGGGTATACGTTTCAAATGTGACATCCGACAAATTCAGGTTAACTCCGTTAACACAAACATCGTTAGTTCAAACATTGTTCATGCAAACTCAGTTATCTCAGTTAGTTGCATGTACATTGCATTTAATTAGGATTAATTAAATGTGTCAGTTAATTCACACACAACGGCAATTCGTAGAATTTTCGGATCACACTCAAGTCTAACCCGGAACGTTGGTGATTAATCAAGATTAATACTTCAAACATTTAATAATTTATAATTAATATAATTATATGAGTTTTATATGATTACGTGACTTTACGTGAATTATGTGAATATTCTTGTTATCGCGCATGTTTATCGAATATTAATCGTATTAAGTATTTTTATAAAAGTCAGAGTTTTTATAAAAAATAATAATGGAGAGTTTTAATTATTATTAATTGTTAATTGTATTAAAATAGCCTATGGACCTTTAGAAAACCCATAATCCATTTAAAAACCCATACATGCAAATATGTATAAAAGGAAATTTATAAAATTAAAAACCCTAAACCCATTTTCCCTTTTGTTGCCGTCGTGATCCCAACCCCCACCTCCTTGGAGCCGAGAGCTTCAAGCAACCAAAACACACCTCTTTTGATCTTCAATCTTGCAATTGGAAGTGGATTCGAGCCAGTCTAGGCGTTTCTAACACTCATACGTAAGTTATTTCATCGAATTCCATTACTTTGTTTTATTATAAAAGTTTTGATTTAAACCCTAGTTCATCCAAACATGAATTTTTGAAATAATATTGATGAATTAGTTAATTGATTGATGTTGTTGCAACTATTTGATGAGTATATTGATATTTAGAAAACCCTAGATTCATATGATTCGTAACTTGTCTAAAGTAGAGACTTTTTGATTATGTGATGTTGTAAGATTGCATGCTAGATGTGAATGATGATTGTCATGATTGTAATTATGATAGTTAGGTAGTTACAATTGAATGGATGCATTGAATCTTGTTAACAAAGCTAGAAATGGTAGACTTTCCTAAAGAGGAAACTTTGTTGAAAGATGTTTGTTGAATGTGAATTACTTTTACGTGCATGTGGTTATTGTATGATGCTAGCATGTTATTATGGACATATTAAAGTTTGTTAAAGTGTTGTTTTGTACAAATCGTATGCATAGATCATAAGTTACTAAAAGTAGAAACTTTTAGAATTTGAAACTTGATGTCTAGACCTAATGTGTATGTTGTAATGATTTTTCATGCATTAGTATGTGTAGATAAACATGTCATGATCATGCAAACGTGTTAGAGATGATGTAATCTATTGAAACCAAACTTGTGTTTGTATATTGTTAAAAGTAGGAACTTTGTTGAACGTACATTGTGTAGACATAACTTGCCATGCTAAGTTTGTTGTGACATGTGTAGAATTACTTCTATACTATGTGTGTTAGTATTCAAACCAAACATTAAATCACTAAACGGGTCACCAACGGGCCGTCGAGTCAAACTTGGTCAAACTAATAAATGTTTTCTAAACACTTAAAACAATGGATACTTAGGATTCCTATCAGCGTGCACGAATACACACTTATAAACCAATGTTTATAGGTGGCAGTTAGTAGTCGAGCAGTTAATTAGCTTTCTTCTGCACGCACTCTAGGGTGAGTTTCACGGCCCCTTTTTCTTATGGTTTAAACATGAGGGAGAAAACATGGGTACAAACATTTAGATCTTATATTTCATTTATGTCACTTGTTGTACTAAGCGCAAACATATCATGTAAGTCCTTACTTTTCGAACCGTTTAATATATGGGATAGCGAGGTAATCTTGAGTAGTACTACTGGGCATTGACAAGCCCCACCCGCGTTAGTCGCGCTAACACGACAGGAAGTCGAACGGGTGTAACATTGACCTAAACAGTTTACCATTGTTCATGATAGACATGGTAGGAGGCAGATCAAACATAAACATTCAGCTTCGGTGTCGAGACGCTTTAGTAACACGTTATTAGGTTAGCTACCTATTGATATAATTGTAAATTGTTTTATATAGTAAACTTTACTTATATTTGAAACCTGTGAACTCACCAACCTAGTGTTGACACGTTTTAGCATGTTTTCTCAGGTCGTTAAGGTACGAGCACGAGATAGGGCATGCATGCATTGGAGTTTCATTATTTATCAAACGCATGACTTACTTATTTGTTTATTTTTGAATTGCATGTTTTGGGCGCAATTGTTTTTGGCGCATGCTTTTCCTTCAACCTTTACGCTTCCGCATTTCGCATTAACTCAGTATTTTCATTTACTAGTGTTGCATGGTGACTATGAGCAATACTAGTGTTTTTATTAAACTCATATAGAGTCGTTCAACGTAACTAATGACTGAGATCCTGGTATGTCACGCTCATAACGGTAAAACTCCGTTAGTAGATTTTGGGGGTATGATGAGCCTATTCATGTGCGTGTCAGAGGTAACACGCAGGAATGGGATTGGTATCCCGATAGGATTAGGAACTGGATCCGCGAGGAGGAAGTCCCACCTCCACTCACTACTGACATTGCTTCTTCTTCATCATCTTCTGTGCGAGCTTTGCCACCATTGCAGTACCCCTTTGAGCAGGTGTTAGCTGTATTTGTAGCTAGGATGGACCGGGAAATCCGGAATATGTGGGACGCAACGGGGGAGATTTCTGGCATATTAGAGCGACAGATTCTGATGAATCAGAAAATTGACAAACTGACTTCAGATTTAGCAGTCACTGATAAAGTCCATGAAATTTGGCAAATGGATGTGTGGATATGGAAGACCGACCAAACACTGCAGAGTGGAACCTAGATATACTCCACACCAGGATTGAGCAAGTGGAGGCTGGACTTGCAGCTGCTGAAGCAGTAGGAGTTGCACCAGATGATGTACCCGGAGGAGATCCGACCGAGGACGAGGATGCAGCATTTGATGTTACATCAGCTAGCAGTGGCATTTGATATCTTATCTTCATTACTTATTTATGTCTTCTCTTTAAACCTAGATGGGCAGGGTTGTTCCCATCAAACAGATGTTTCTGGATTTTGATGTTTGATTGAATTTACTTTGTAGCCCTTACAATTTATTTTATCAAGGATTATTATTATTGAAATGTTAGATGTTGTGGTTTAATTTTTCTTTATTTACTGGTACTTGTATGATGATAAAATGCTATGTATTTTTCTCATTATCGTATGTTGTGAATGAAAAGATAATGTCTGGACGTGGAAATGGACGTGGTGGACGCGCCGGAGGACGTGGCGGTCGCAGAAATGTCAACATGACTGCAGTTGAGCTCACGGCACTCATAAACGAGCGTGTGGCTGAAGCGGTAGCAGCTAGTCAAGCCGTTGTTAATGCTGGAGGTAAAGCAAAATATTATCGACTCTAGTGAGTCATCATTCATCCTAAACACAAAAATTCAAATATGGTATTCCTAAAGAGCATTCTTGTTTACAATTCAGGTCAACACAACCATCAGCAGGTTTGTACTTTCAAGGCTTACATTGATTGCAAGCCTCCCTCGTTCAGTGGAGCCGAAGGGGCTGTTGGCTTACTCCGCTGGATGGAGAAATCTGAATCCGCCTTTGCAATGTGTAATTGCCCGCTGAGCAATCAGGTGAAGTATACATTTGGCACACTTGAGGGTCCGGACCTTACTTGGTGGAACTCCCAAGTGCAAATGCTAACTCTTGAGATGGCAAATGCATTGCCATGGGACGAATTTAAGATTATGCTGCGGGAGGAGTATTGTCCCCGCGATGAAGTGTAGAAACTTAAGGGCGAGTTCTGGAACCTAAAGATGGAAGGATCTAAGATTGAAGCCTAAACTACTCATTCGCATGAACTGGCGAACTTATGTCCACAAATGGTAACACCTCCCTATAAGAGGATCGAGAAATTCATTGATGGTTTGGTTCCGCAAATTCAGAGCATGGTGACATCTTCTAATCCTACTACAATCCAACAAACTATCAGGTTAGCTCACAAGCTAGCCGATCAGGCAGTCGCTCAGTGCACTCTACCCCCTAGAGGTGCATTATCAAAGACATCTGACAACAAACGGAAGTTCGACAGTTCATTCCCCAAAACTGTCCAGTCAAACTCACCTCCTCAGCAACAAAAACAGCAACACCGTTTGAACCGTTAAAGAACAACAACCAGTCTACCTCTTCTCAACAGAATCATGGTTCATATGTTGGCAAGTACCCGAAGTGCAACAAATGTAATTTTCACCATCATGGAGCATGCGACTGGTACCGTTGCCACCGGTGTGGAAAGATGGGTCATGTGGCCAAAGATTGTAGGGTAGATCTGCAGAACAAACATGCACCACTTGGTGAAGCACCCAAAGGCTATTTTGAGTGGGGGAAAGAAGGGCATTTTAGAAAAAAATTGCCCGCAGTTATAGAGAAATGGAAACGGGAATGGCAATGGTAACAATTATCAGGGCGGTAATGGAAATGGTAACAACAACCAGGGTGGTAACGGCAACAATAACAACAACGGTGCTAAAGGTCGAGCCTTCGTGATTGGCTCGGGGGAAGCTAGGAATGATCGGAACGTTGTTAACGATATGTTTCTTTTCAACGATCATTTTGCTTCTGTACTTTTTGATACTGGCGCCGATAGAAGTTTTATATCTAGAGAACTTAGTATTCGGTTAGGAATAAACCCAACTTTACTAAAACATCATTATACCGTAGATATAGCAGACGGTTAAGTAATCGAGGCAACCCACATTCTCAATGGAGGTAAGTTAGAACTATCTAGTCACAAACTCGACATTGATCTCATGCCAGTTACACTTGGCAGTTTTGACATAATCGTGGGCATAGATTGGTTGTCTAAAAACCAAGCTAGGATCATCTGTAGTGAGAAGATCGTTCGTATACCCCTTCCTAGTGGAGAGATCCTATCCGTTAAGGGCGAAAGAAGTGGTGCAGTCGTGGGCATCATATCTTTCATGAAGGCTCAAAAGTGTCTGCGTAAGGGTCATACCACAATATTAGCCCTTTTCGCTGACAAGTCTACCGAGGAGAAGAAGTTAGAAGATATCCCGATCGTTCATGAATTCCTAGAAATATTGCCTGAAGACCTACCTGGTCTTCCACCTCATCGTCAATTCAAATTCCAAATCGACCTAACACCCGGAGCAGCGCCTATTGCTCGAGCACCCTATAGACTGGAACCAAGCGAGTTGCAGGAGTTATCCACTCAGCTACAAGAGTTGTTGGATAAAGGTTTCATCCAACCTAGCTCATCGCCATGGGGAGCCCCAATCCTATTTGTCAAAAAGAAAGATGGAACTTTCCGTATGTGCATTGATTACAGAGAGTTAAACAAAGTAACAGTCAATAACCGCTACCCACTACCCCGCATTGACGATTTATTCGACCAACTTCAAGGGTCAAGCTTCTACTCAAAAATCGATTTGAGATCTGGTTATCATCAGCTGAGAGTTCGAGATGAAGATGTATCCAAGATTGCATTCAGAACCCGGTATGGCCATTTTGAATTTTTAGTCATGCCATTTGGATTAACCAATGCACCCGCGGTGTTCATGGACCTCATGAACCGTGTGTGTAAACCTTACCTTGACCAATTCGTCATCGTCTTCATTGACGATATCCTCATATACTCTAAGAGTCGGGAAGAGCATGAGGAGCATCTGCGTTTGATCCTTGAGCTACTGAAACAGGAGCAGCTGTACGCTAAGTTTTCCAAATACGATTTATGGATTCGCGAGGTTCAATTTTTAGGACATGTGATCAATGAGAAAGGAATACATGTCGATCCAGCCAAAGTGAAAGCTATCAAGAATTAGGCAGCACCAACAACTCCAACCGAAGTTCGGCAATTTCTAGGATTGGCCGGATACTACCATCGTTTTATCGAGGGATTCTCAAAGATTGCCCAACCTCTCACCGCCTTAACCCAAAAAGATAAAACCTATAATTGGAGCGAGACTCAAGAATCAGCATTCCAGCTACTGAAGCAGAAACTATGTAGCGCACCCATCCTATCTCTACCGGAGGGAACAGATGACTTCATGGTGTATTACGATGCCTCCATCCAAGGTCTCGGTTGTATGTTGGTGCAACGCGACAAGGTTATCACATACGCTTCTCGACAGTTAAAAATCCACGAAAAGAGTTACACAACTCACGATTTGGAGTTAGGAGCCGTGGTGTTTGCACTCAAGATACGGAGACATTACTTGTACGGTACCAAGTGCACCATCTACACCGATCACAAGAGTCTTCAGCATATTTTTGAGCAGAAAGAGTTAAACATGCGTCAACGTCGTTGGATCGAGTTATTAAATGATTATGATTGTGCAATCAAGTACCATCCGGGCAAAGCTAATGTGGTGGCCGATGCCCTAAGCAGAAAAGAAACCAAACCCCGACGGGTTAGAGCATTACAACTCACTATTCATACAGGATTACCCGAACAAATCCGCAATGCCCAACTCGAAGCCTTAAAAGAGGAGAACTTATCATTGGAATCCACTCGTGGTATGGAGAAACAACTTGAGGTTAAAGCAGATGGTATTCGCTACTTCGCGGAACGAATATGGATACCAGTATATGGAAACCTAAGAGATCTAGTCATGGATGAAGCTCACAAATCCTGATACTCTATCCATCCGGGATCCGACAAGATGTATCACGATCTGAAAGTTTTGTATTGGTGGCCGAACATGAAAGCCGATGTAGCCACCTACGTGAGCAAGTGTCTGACTTGTTCAAAGGTCAAGGTAGAGTACCAAAAGCCATCCAGATTACTTCAATAACCGGAAATCCTGATGTGGAAATGGGAGCAGATTTCTACGGATTTCATAACCAAATTACCCCGAACCCCTACTGGATGTGACACAATCTGCGTGATAGTGGATCGCCTAACCAAATCCGCTCATTTACTTGCTATCAAAGAGACCGAAAAAATGGAAATGTTAACTCGCCTCTATCTTAAAGAAGTAGTATCCCGACATGGAGTACCAATCTCCATCATTTCCGATAGAGACGCCCGATTCACCTCACATTTCTGGAAATCATTACAGAAAGCTCTAGGCACGCGCCTGGATATGAGCACAGCGTACCATCCTCAAACAGATGGCCAGAGTGAACATACCATACAAACCCTAGAAGACATGCTACGAGTTTGTGTGATCGATTTCGGAAACAGTTGGGAGACTCACCTGCCTTTAGTGGAATTCTCCTACAATAACAACTATCATACTAGCATCAAAGCAGCACCATTCGAAGCCTTGTACGGGCGAAAGTGTCGATCACCAATTTGTTGGGCTGAAGTTGGAGATAGCCAACCCAAATTAGTGCACGAAACCTCAGAGAAAATCGTGCAAATCCAAAACCGTATGGTGGTAGCTCGTGACCGTCAAAAGAGTTATGCGGACAAGCGCAGAAAACCGCTAGAATTTCAAATGGGCGACAAAGTGTTATTAAAGGTTTCACATTGGAAAGGTGTGATTCGTTTCGGGAAACGAGGAAAGTTAAACCCGCGTTATGTTGGACCATTCGAGATAGAGAAAAGGATCGGTCCAGTAGCATATCAACTGAACCTACCAGATACACCCAATGGAGTGCACAACGTCTTTCATGTCTCAAACCTAAAGAAGTGCCTATCAGATGAGACACTTGTAGTTCCACTCGAGGAGTTGAAAATTGATGAACAACTATGTTTCATTGAGGAACCAGTCGAAATCATGGACCGAGAGGTCAAAACTCTCATGCGCAGTAAGATACCTATTATCAGAGTTCGTTGGAACTCGAAGTGTAGACCAGAGTTCATGTGGGAACGCGAGGATCAAATGATGAAAAAGTACCCTCACCTTTTCAAACAGTCAACGACAATCACGAAAGGTACTAACTAAATTTCAAGACGAAATTTATTTCAACAATGGGATGATGTGACAAACCTAAACTTTTTGTTTCAGACGTTACCGACTTCGTTTAATTTTCGGGACGAAAATTCTTTCAACAAGGGGATGATGTGACATCCGACAAATTCAGGTTAACTCCATTAACACAAACATCGTTAGTTCAAACATTGTTCATGCAAACTCAGTTATCTCAGTTAGTTGCACGTGCATTGCATTTAATTAGGATTAATTAAATGTGTCAGTTAATTCACACACAACGGCAATTAGTAGAATTTCCGGATCGCACACAAGTCTAACCCGAAACATTGGTGATTAATCAAGATTAATACTTCAAACATTTAATAATTTATAATTAATATAAATTATATGAGTTTTATATGATTACATGAATTATGTGAATTTTCTTGTTATCGCACATGTTTATCGAATGTTAATCGTCTTAAGTATTTTTATAAAAGTCAGAGTTTTTATAAAAAATAATAATTGAGAGTTTTAATTATTATTAAGTGTTAATTGTATTAAAATAGCCTATGGACCTTTAGAAAGCCCATAATCCATTTAAAAACCCATACATGCAAATATGTATAAAAGGTAATTTATAAAATTAAAAACCCTAAACCATTTTCCCTTTTGTTGCCGTCGCGATCCCAACTCCCACCCCCTTGGAGCCGAGAGCTTCAAGCAACCAAAACACACCTCTTTTGATCTTCAATCTTGCAATTGGAAGTGGGTTCGAGCTAGTCTAGGCGTTTCTAACACTCATACGTAAGTTATTTCATCGAATTCCGTTACTTTTTTATTATAAAAGTTGTGATTGAAACCCTAGTTCATCCAAACATGAATTTTCGAAATAATATTGATGAATTAGTTAATTGATTGATGTTGTTGCAACTATTTGATGAGTATATTGATATTTAGAAAACCCTACTTTCATATGATTCGTAACTTGTCTAAAGTAGAGACTTTTTGATTATGTGATGTTGTAGGATTGCATGCTAGATGTGAATGATGATTGTCATGATTGTAATTATGCTAGTTAGGTAGTTTACAATTGAATGGATGCATTGAATCTTGTTAACAAAGCTAGAAATGGTAGACTTCCCTAAAGAGGAAAATTTGTTGAAAGATGTTTGTTGAATGTGAATTACTTTTACGTGCATGCGGTTATTGTATGATGCTAGCATGTTATTATGGACGTATTAAAGTTTGTTAAAGTGTTGTTTTGTACAAATCGTATGCATAGATCATAAGTTACTAAAAGTAGAAACTTTTAGAATTTGAAACTTGATGTCTAGACCTAAGGTGTATGTTGTAATGATTTTTCATGCATTAGTATGTGTAGATAAACATGTCATGATCATGCAAACGTGTTAGAGATGATTTAATCTATTGAAACCAAACTTGTGTTCGTATATTGTTAAAAGTAGGAACTTTGTTGAACGTGCATTGTGTCGACATAACTTGCCATGCTAAGTTAGTTGTGACATGTGTAGCATGAAACTTGAATTACTTGTATACTATGTGTCTTAGTATCCAAACCAAACATTAAATCACTAAATGGGTCACTAACGGGTCGACGAGTCAAACTTGGTCAAACTTGGTCAAACTAATAAATGTTTTCTAAACACTTAAAACAATGGGATTGTTTGGATACTTAGGGTTCCTATCAGCATGCACGAACACAGACTTATAAACCAATGTTTATAGGTGGCAGTTAGTAGTCGAGCAGTTAATTAGCTTTCTTCTGCACGCACTCTAAGGTGAGTTTCACGGCCCCTTTTCTTATGGTTTAAACATGAGGGAGAAAACATGAGTACAAACATTTAGATCTTACATTTCATTTATATCACTTGTTTTACTAAGCGCAAACATATCATGTAAGTCCTTACTTATCGAACCGTTTAATATATGGGATAGCGAGGTAATCTTGAGTAGTACTACTGGGCATTGACAAGCCCCACCCGCGTTAGTCGCGCTAACACGACAGGAAGTTGAACGGGTGTAACATTGACCTAAACAGTTTACCATTGTTCATGATAGACATGGTAGGAGGCAAATCAAACATAAATAGTCAGCTTCGGTGTCGAGACGCTTTAGTAACATGTTATTAGGTTAGCTACCTATTGATATAATTGTAAATTGTTTTATCTAGTAAACTTTACTTACATTTGAAACCTGTGAACTCACCAACCTAGTGTTGACACTTTTAGCATGTTTTCTCAAGTCGTTAAGGTACGAGCACGAGATAGGGCATGCATGCATTGGAGTTTCATTATTTATCAAACGCAGGACTTACTTATTTATTTTCGAATTGCATGTTTTGGGCGCAATTGTTTTTGGTGCATGCTTTTCCTTCAATCTTTACGCTTCCGCATTTCGAATTAACTAAGTATTTTCATTTACTAGTGTTGCATCGTGACTATGAGCAATACTAGTGTTTTTATTAAACTCATATAGAGTCGTTCAACGTAACTAATGACTGAGATCCTGGTATGTCACGCTCCTAACGGTAAAACTCCGTTAGTGGATTTTGGGGGTGTGACATCAAGACCATGAAATGGAAATGATTGCATAAAAGTGATCTAGGCATTAGGATACCCACTTTATTAGCCTTTTATTTTCATTTTCCTTACCCAAATACAACCACTAGTTAGGCCCGTTGAGCCTTATCTCATATCGTTCCATTCATGACCTACACTGTCATCATTTTTGTTAAAGACATGACCTTTAAAAAACAATTAATTAGTCTTTTACCGATAAGAGAACACATTTTTGTCTTGACAAGCGAGAGAAGAAAGAAATGGTGGTAGAGGGAACAAAAACCACCTTTTTATGGAATATTAAAAAAAAAAACAAAAAAAAAAGACACTGTGAAAAGAAAAAAAACAAGAGATATGAAAGATGCCCACATTATGGAAGTTGATCTCTTGATGAAAAATGCAATAAAACACCAAAGAACCTCCGAGTATGAGTATACAGAGTTGAACAAACAAGGTGCTATTAGGCTCAAAGCCGAACAATCCATAAGGAAAGATAGCTATGTGTATGTCAAAGTCAAAGAGGAAGCAAGGTTTCTAAAGATGAGATTCGGTCTTGACAATCTAACCATAAACGAGTACTCGAGTTAGTTATACCCCTTCTAACCTGAGTATTGTAGAGGGATATTCTTTTAGCTTTGCTTTTCCTTTTAACTCAATCCAATATGCCAAGGTCGGTGTCTTTAGTATTTAGCCACTTTCCAAAATAATCCATACCCATACCCTAAGCCAAGTTGCAACCCATTCAAAGACCTTTTGGTTTATGCAAACAAATCCTTTAAATGGTGGAGATTCGATCCTTTAACAAGTATATGATTTTCACGTGTTTCGTATTTGGTAATTGAGTGTTAAATACATACATCCTTACATGTATGATTACATATATTTAGCCGAGTGTATGTGAATATTGTGAGTAGTGTAAAGTTTTACATGTCAAAAGTTTCACAAAACATACCATTGTTTATTAGGATATCACTTCATAACTCATGTTTGCTCGATTAGCTTTAGTTTTCTTGTGTCTTTCTCGGAAATCACACCAATATTTTAATTTATTTAAGCTTTGTCGTTTGTATTGCCATTTGGAGGGTTTTATTTAGTTATATTGCTTGAGGACAAGCAAAGTTCAAGTGTGGGGAGGTTTGATGTGCACTAAATTATACATATATTTCACATCAATTGATTCTCGATTTTGGCCATTTTTTATGTAAACTTATATGACTAATTACTTAATTAGTACATATTTGAATTTGTAGGCCATTAACCCTCCTAAAGAACAAAATGAATAAAAAGTGAAAGAAATAAACAAATAATGAAGAGAAACGCCCCTACGACTGTCAAAACTTGTTTATCACTTTCCCGCTTCGTTACAACTCAGAATTGAGCCCCGTTTTCGCCCACGGATCCTATTTTCAGTCCTATACATGTTGATTGAAACAAAGGTGAAGCATGGGCCATGCTTAACTAGGCACGCGTCGTGCTTCCTTCCAAACGTTCAGAAACCAGCCTTTTCGAAGTCGGGGCCGTGTCCCATGAAGCACGGGGTCGTGCCCCACCGAGCATGACCCGTGCCTCACTAGGCACGCCCCCGTGCTGATAAATCCTGTAGTATGTTCACGACAAAGCAATCAGAGTACGACCTGGTCCCAGCATGGGTCGTGCTACACTAAGCACGGGCCGAGCCCAGCTTCCTAGACAGCCTATAAAAGGCCTTCAACTTGTTCATTAGAGGTATGGGTTCTTGAGAGTGATTACTCACTGTTTACTCTCGGGAACCAGACTTTAGAGGGCATTTGGAGGTCTTGGAAGGTCCATTTATCACAAAGAAGAAGCTCTTGCATCACTAGACATTCCTAGCTTGGACTTTTGATTAGATCTTTCGGTTTTATCATGAGTTCCTTGCTATTTTGCTACTTTGTTGTAATGAACATGCTCATCATGAGCTAAATTCCTTTATCATCCGAGTTTTGATGAAACTTAATTAATTATGTTAAACTCTTGATTATGGCTAAAGTATTATGTTAATGTAATGATGATTTTGTGTTAATCTCTTGGTGGATTTGCATGTCTAAATGTTTGTGGAACAACTTAAGGTTTATAAATGGGAAATCATATCATGTTGGAAAACTTATGAGACTGACATTTATTTATAACCTTAACATCTTTTGTTAAATTGTTATAGCTAAGAATTAGGAATAATCTTTGAAACCTTAATTGTGAAAGAAACATGAAGACATGCAACCCTTGATCAAGATTTGGAAAAACAACGAGCAATGTTATGTCATTTCTTTAGCAAAAGTTAAACTAATCAAGAGTGTTGATGACTCATGCTTAAAATTTATATAACTCTGTTGTAGAATTTCATAAGTCAAGAAATTACACTCTTTTATCTAGCTAAACTAATATTAAGTGGACGTCATGTAATTGACTCATTGATGTCCTTCTTAATGATTAGGCAGTTATAATCTGTAATTGGATTTTAATTCGACCTCTTCAAAGAACATTAACATAATCATAAAATTTTCATTCATATGTTTCATCGTAATTAGTAAAGTGGATTCCAAACTAGGATGATAACCTTCCTTTATATTGTTATTTTAAGTATCTTATTTACGTGTTTTCAATTGCTGATTATTGTCACTCAAGTTAAATTTCTAAAAACAAAACAAAAATCTATTTTAACTCACTAGGCTTAATTAATCACAAGGATCAAGTAGTGAAATTGTGTCACACCCCGCCAAGGCGGAAACGCGAGGCGTAACGTTCATTGGTTTTCAAAGCATATGATTACCGCAAACACATACATGATATTGGATACATAATCAAAGTTTAAATGTTTACATCCCAAAACATAACTTAGTTTTTATACAAAGTTTAAGATTTATCAAATATGACTCAAAACCATGAGTTATACAAGTGAAATCCTTCCAAAAGCTGTATCCTCATGTATGTAAGTAACCTACATTGCTTGCCTGGAGACCACGTTCATTTTCCTGAAAACATACTTAAATATGTCAACACGAGGTTGGTGAGTTCACAAATTATTATAAAGAGTTATCATAAACCCAATGATTAAACCTGATCATTTTCACCTGATCAAAACCCTTTATTTAAACCCGATCACTTAAACCTGATCAAAACTCTTTTGCTTAAACCTGATCACTTTAATCTGATCAGACCTCTTTTGTTTAAACCTGATCACTTTAACCTGATCAAAACTCTTTTGCATGTATTACCAATGAATCTGAATACTAATCCGATCTATTGACCCCATTTGTAAGCTTGCAAGGAATACAAAATAGTATGTAATGTATGAGACCGTAATCAAACCCCAACATTCTGTGCCTCCCCCCGCCTTTCTGCGAGTAAGACAATATGCGGTCATTCGGCCATTTGGACCCCCGGTTAGCGCGACTAACCATGACCGGAGGCGTCACCCCCAATAGTACTATCCATATAATCCCGGGCTAAAATAGCTAATGGTTACTAACATATTCAGAGGACTTTAAGCGCTTTACTTTTCCCTCAATACACACATACGGTCAGATCATTAGTTCATTCATTTACATACAAAAGTCTTTTACAAGTATGTTTCCACCCCAAATCATTTCAAAAACTTTTGAAAAATGGGAATTAGTGAAACTCACCTTGATGCTAGCAAATCTTTAAATAACAGCAGACCCGCTTATCCGTATCCTAATTACACAAGGATACTATACCCGTTAAGACTACCCGTCTTAAACGCAAGTTGTTCACCCGACTTAACTATTCCTGTTAAGTTCGACTTTGTTTATTTAAAACATTGTTTTATCATGACGACTCGTTGGTGATTATTATTCAAGTCTAGACGCTTTATTTATTTTTCGGAAAAACTATTATATTTCCATATTGGTGACTCATTATGTTTGTCAAAAATAAATATTATTTTTACAATCGTCTTATAATATATTTATATTATAGTCCATGTATAAACACATATAATTATTTCTTTCCAATAATTATACAAGTATCGTTCATGTATTTCCTATGTATGTCTATCTCTATATGTACATACAATTACATGTTCCGAACGATATTTATTAACTTGTTTATGTTTATCATGCATTTATTCGTACTAATCTATGCACACAATTATAAATATAGTCCAACGATCCAACATATATTTAAGTATGCTCCATGATAACATAAGAACTTTTATCCTTATGTATGCACATATATTTTTAGACTAACTTGACAGTGTGCTTTCAAGATTTACATGTATACACATACATATACTTTATGTATAATATTAGGGTTTTTAACATGATCTTCTTAGTATACATTTCCAGAACTTGATAAGTTATCAATATGTATATCTATATATATATATATATATATATATATGTAATGTCATGTTTTTAACCAATATCATAAACTATTTTTATGAACATACTCCATAATCATGCATACATATGATTCAATAATTCTCATTTTAACAAGTTTAACACTTTATGAACATACATTTATCAAGATTTCCAAAACACACCTACATATATATATCTATATATCATGATTCCTTCATGTATGTATCCATGTTCAAACTTTTTTATCTAATGTTAATAATGCTTTTAACATCTACAACTATCATTATGGTATCAAAACAACAACATATACACTTATACCTACAATTTTCGGCTACACACATATATACACATTTACACACATCTTTTTAGTTTATCAATTCTTAATTTAGCATCATGAATTCAAATCAACACATATTTCATAAATATGTTAAGATAATAACTTATGTATAAAAACTTATCTTTTTCGAATTTCATACATCTTTTTATATAAAATCTAGCTTTTAAATCATAAAAATGTTAAACTTTATAAACTCTTTAGCTTTTTAAACCTCCTTTAATTTTGGATGAACAACATGCTTACTTTAAGGAAGTAAAGAAAATATAAAAGTGAATGACGGTTTCGTACCACTAGACGAGCTAGGTGAAGAATTTCAACAAAGGATGAGGAATGGCTTGTCTTGCTTGCGAATTTGACCCTAATCCTTAAGAAATTTCTTGTATCTTCAAGCTTCTAGCTAAGTTCTCTATGGTTTTTACTCTTGAATTTGAAAAATTGCAAAGTGTTTGTGTGTGTGCATGTGTGAGCCGTGAGTGTGTATATATATGAGAGAGTGAGAGGTTGAGTGTGTAAGTGGGTGCATTTAATGTGATGGAAGATGTTGGTGTGGTCTACACTCAAAGAGGCATGGCCTCTCATGACACAAGTATGGAAGTGGTGAGGTAGTGTGAGGTGGGTGGGGCCCTCCTTGACTTCGGCCGAATAGAGGGAGAAGGGTGGGGGGTTGGGTGTTGCAATCAACCAAGTCACATCAAGGATGATTGACTTGACGAATTGACTCTTGCTTGCACCTTTGGTTGATTGGGTATGGCCCCTCATGACACATGCTCATGGTCATGATGGTGGAGGGGGTGTGTGGGTGGCCCCACATAAGTATGGCCGAAATGGGGTAGTAGGGTGGGGGTTGGGTCTTGTCACATCTCATAATTACAATCCAAGTCTTAGTTAGATAGGTTCTTTGGTGGTGTCAACCTTCTAGGTGATCGCGTGATCTAATACCCGGTGTAGGACTTTTTATGATCAAATATCCTTATGTATTTTTGACTTGTTTATTAGTTTACTAGTTGATCCCGACCTAGTCATTACTTTAACTAAATCACACGTGTTTTACACATAAAATAACATAGCGACATGTAACAATTATTTATATGTCAACTTTCAAGAGTTTAGTCACCAATATTTGTGTTTTTAAGTTAAAGCGTCTCCCTAGACTTTTACTAGAATAACATTCTTGTTAATCACCAACGATCGTACTTTGTGGGTTATTATTACTTAGACAAGTACGCATGACCATCCTTCATGCATACTTTTCTAAGTACGCATGACCATTGTACATGACAAATACGCAGGAACACATCCTTGTGTATTTGTTTAGAACAATATCAAAACATTACAAGTTCAGACATAAACAAGACATATTACAATTCAATAAACAAAAAATACAACAAGTACTGAATGCATTAAAGACTGAAATAAATAGTAACAACATCTTTAGCTCGATCGAGAGTGCCTGTCACAAAACATGCATCAACAGACTCCCCCTTGACAACATCTCTGGATATCTTCAGTCTTTACGAGCTTCCCGCCTGACTTCCACCACTAATCTTTTCTGTGTAATCAAAGCAGAACTTCACCAGTTTGTTGTACGTAGTGGTGTAGGTCCCAATTCGGTGCGTGACGGATCTCTAGACTCGCGGTACGACATGATGATAACGTGCGGAATCCATGATCAACGTGCTCGTGTAACTTAATCAACAATAACGGTGTAAATAAACGCTTTGTATTTCCACCACAATATCAGTTTACAAATTCACAGAATACACTCGTTCAAGCCCCCCTTTGTCTGTTCTGATATCTATTATTTTTCTGTTCTAAACAGACTCTGTAAACTCTCTATTTATAGACACACGTTCTGCTATAGGCGAACTTAACAAGTTCGCTTCTAAAGATGCTTAGGCGAACTTGTTAAGTTCGCCTCTCTATGAACTTGTACAATATTCCTTAGGCGAACTTAACAAGTTCGCTCCTAAAGATTCTTAGTCGAACTTGTTAAGTTCGCATCTCTAAGAACTTATACAGAATTTTATCAACATTTACAAAACATGTCCTAACAGACTCCCCTTTAACTGTTGCTAACAATTCTATCAATTACAAGTAAAAGACTCTAAGACTAAGACATAATATCTTCAAGCTCGTTGTCACCAGAATATGCTCCAACAGACTCCCCCTTGACAACAGCTTTAGAAGATTGTCATCCGGCTTCATATCTCATCAAACACACTGTAGTCTTCGTCTTGTTCATCTGCATTTCTCTTTCTATCTAGAAGGAAACTTGGGAGAAGGACCCCTTGTAAACTTTTGTCTGCAATATTCAGTTTTTACAAAGGAGAACAACCAAAAATAACCAACATCTAAGATTTCCACGGACGATGGAAAAATAAAATCATTTTAGTTTTTCAAACATATGAAACACAAAAAAAAATTTGGTTTTTATTTGTACAAACTAAAATGTAAAATACAAAATCACATCTTTTTGGTCGAACATCATAAGTAAGAAGATCATATCAGTAAAAACAATTCATCAATTACACATTTTGGATAAACATCCCTAAACATTCTAAGGGTATCCTATCCAGATTCATCATTTCTTTATATCAGATAAGATCAAATCTTTTAAGCTTCCACCAAAACATGTAGTGATATGCGAAGAACTTCAACGAAGATGAGATCAGATCATAACATGCTTATTACATACGAATTTGCAACACATAACATGTCAATCTAAGTTATCAATATTATAATAATTCAAACCATTAGTATCTTTGTCCCATGTTCTTGTGAATTAAGGTACCATTTATTTTGTAATACAACGTGTACCCCACAAATATGCCAACAGAAATTTAAATGTGCATTATCTTCAAGACATAAAAGATCATTGCAAGATAATATTCAATCTCCAGGATGAATTATACCGATAAACACAGGAAAATATCAAACAGAGAATCAGAATGATTTAAATGTCTTGGTTTGGATGAAGTATCATTATTCATAGTAACAGAAAGATTGATCAAGGAATCGATTGATTCAATGACATAGGGTAGCGTGATCCAACTGTTATCTGGATATGTTCAATGGAATCAGGATATTGATCCAAGGGCTAGTATATGTTCCAACATATGTTATCAGAAACATATCTTAGTCCAACTTCACATTGCATGTTTTTCGAGACATGTGCAGTGAAGTGAACTGAAATTTTGTGTTTAACGACATAACCGATACTGGTCTCATGAAGTACTTTAGATCTTATATTCTTTATTTGATAATGATCTTTTACACACACACCCAACATACCATGGGTTCAAATCACAGTTGTTACAAAGTTCATTATGTTGTCACACTACTAATGGACCAAAGATACTCATAGCCTATTGACAATTTAGACTACATACTAGTATCCAAATTAAAATATAAGCATCAAGCATCAATTTTTGTTAAGCATAAGCAGTTATGAAGCTATCATTTCTCATACTGTGCAGTCTAAGAAGTTCTGATCAAAACATTTATCACAGATAAGCAATCATAAAGGCCAACTAAGGTCATGTGTGACTAAACATCTACTGATGTACTATCATTTCTCCTTTAACTTCAAGTAATGTCGATTTTATCTTTTTCAATTTGTTTGGCCTTTTCAAAATCCCTTTCAAAGAAAGTAAAACAAATGAAATTAAACCTTACATGAAAACATTTTATGACAAACATTTTACTTGGTTACTCAGGATTAAGCAATTCAATCAATTAAAAAACTCAAACCGATGTAGTCGAATGCAATTGAATGCCTTTTTCTTTGTCACCAACACAGTTCTGTACTCCCCTTGTCCAGTAGACTCCCTCTTAACTAGTCAAATGGTTGCATCAACGACTTTATGCTCACCATTGTCATCCTAAGTTTCAGGTTGTCTTTTGGACTTTGTAAAACTTTTTCCAAAACATTGTGTGTGACATATTCTCCCCCTTGAGCATCAAGTCGCTGAATCAAATAGATTTCTCAGTTATAAACAACTTTTTACTCTTGCAGATGTCATTCCCTGTCATATGCTATGAACAACCACTAACAACAACCAAAATGGTATTAATAGTCCCTCTTGGTTAATCCTGCACATCTAACAAGAAACATTAATTTGAAATTGGGACCCAAGCCATAGTAGTCATGGGTCGTCCATTTGTATCAAAATAATAAACCTCACTCCATTCATAATTGAATCTCTCATCGATTTTTGGAGATTGTTCCGACGAGTCAGAAACAGAAACTTTAGATTTCCAAACATACTTTTGTTCATTAAGTTCTTTTTGCTCAAAATGTGAAGTGTTTGAACAATCTTCTTCATTTAAAAAATGTTTAGATTGTGAAAGCTCTTGTTGTTCTAAAAGTTTTCTCAATCTTCTGTGTCTCCTCCGTCTTTGAGGTCTTGAAAGCCTAACCTTAGATTTTGAATTACCCTTTGGTATATCATGAGGTTTAACCACATTTAGGTTAACATAAGGCTTACCAGGAGTTCTTACCTTTTCTGGAGTAACATGTTGGCTACCTTTGTCTTTGTGAGGACAATCCATCCGAATGTGACCCAGAAGACCACAGTAAAAGCAAGATCTCTTCTCACTATATTCTCTCTTATAAGGAATCTTCACACGATAAGATGCACTTGAAGAAGATTCTCCTACATAAACTTCTTTTGGAGTTTGAGAATGAATAAACTTTTTCTCAACATGTCTTGATTCAGGCTTCACCTTCTCAGGAACTACATGCTTCTTCCCTTTATTTTTGTAAGGACAGTTCACCACAATGTGTCCCATCTCATTACAAGGAAAGCATGTACGCATGTCTTTATAATCTCTGACATATGGAACTCTCCATGAGTTTGAAGAACGTCCAAATGTATTATTTTCAGATGAATTAGAATCAACCTTTGAGTCTTCTTTCATAACCTCTTTCGGTATCCCCTCTACCTTAGCTTCATCAAAATATTCATCATCACTCTCATCAGAATACACCATATCTTCAACTGTGACTGGATTCACCTTCAACACAGTCTTAGGATCTAAATCCTCATCTTTTATAATCTCAGGTGTAACAGAATAATTTCCATTGAATGGTGGAGAAACATAGCCAATACCACTAGTTCCCTTCCTCTCTTCAGTATTATCATGATAATATCATAATAAGAATGATGAATTTGCAAAGCTTTCTAACTTTCTGTGTAATCTGATCACCTCTGCTTTAGATTCAGCTAGTTCCTTATCTTTCTCAGCAAGATTGTTATTTCGTTTCTCAATTTCTGCAAAGGACATATCCAGGTGATATGCCTGCTCTTTGATCTTCAAAGTCAGAGAATTGATATCCCTCTTCAGTGATTCTATTCTCTCAATACACACATTCTCATTATCCTTTAATTTCTGGTTTACCGTGTGTATCGATTTCCTATCACAAATGAGGTTTACGTTGTCATCCATAACCCTCATCATTTTATCCTTCACTGAAATATAGTTAGAACAAAATGTTTCAGAGTTAGAAAATACCTCAGGTTTTACTTCTGAAGAAGATACACCAGGAGCCATGAAAACGTCATCATCAGCTTCACTCTTTTGATCTACAATGACAGGCTCTGTATCAATATCTGATTTACTCAGATCATCTTCAACTGTCTGAAAGCTTACTTCAGTCTCTACATCACTCTCGGTAGACTAAGTACTTTCACCAGAACAAATACTCTCACTATCAGTTAAATCTGCAGAAGAAGCACTTTGAGAATCACCCTACTTCTCCAATACTTCTTTGATCAAGACCACAAACGCTTGAGTAGTAGCTTCATCCTTTTTCTTCAAAACTTCCCATAGATCTCTTGAAGTTGGACACTTATCGAGACTATGAATGATTTCTTTTGGTAAAGACATCGTTAAAGTTTCACACGTTTTCATCTCTCGATCAAACTTCTGCTTTTCTATTTTAGTAAGAGCTGTCACTGGTTTAGGAACATCATAATATCCCATATAGTCCTAACTAGGATGCACATATCCTTCAAATATGGGTGTCCAAAAATTTTCATCAGTTTCTGATACGAACTGTTCGAACCGGACTTTCCTGCTACAGTAATATGATATGCACAAAAGCCTCAGTGGCATAATTTCAATCTCATTATCATCACATGAAATTGATATTTTGAAATTATTGCGAAAATATCAGGAAAAAAATTTCTCGCCAAAATACTCTTTTTTAAAAATTTCAAAAATGATTCAATACAACCATATAAACTTTCCCTAAAAAATATGGGTGTCCAAAAATTATTATTATTATTATTATTTATTTTTTTTTAAGAACACTAGCGAACTAGATAAGTTCGCCTGAAATAACTTCGCCTGATATTGCTTGAGCGAACTTAATAAGTTCGCTTAAACTGAGAGAGTTCGCTTGCTAAGTTCGCCTGCAACAAATATCAGCAAGTTCGCTTGCTTCAGCTATAACAAACTCAGCAACCCAAACACGAACCAAAAATTCTGAAAATCATCATATCTGATGTATATGATCAAATTAGACAAATCTGAACCGTAGGAATGTGTAGGGACTGATTAGGAACACTTCTATCGGATCAATTTCATCAAAAGAATCCAAAATCAATCCAAAATGATCAAAATTCATCCATTTTTATCAAGAACACGAAAAAGATGAAAAATCCTCAAAATCTCTGAAATTTGATGTTGATTGTACACGAAAACACCACGAATCTTCTGCTAATCAAGAGCAAAAGCTCTGATACCAATTGTAGGTCCCAATTCGGTGTGTGACGGATCTCTAGACTCGCGGTATGACACGGTGATAACGTGCGGAATCCATGATCAACGTGCTCGTGTAACTTAGTCAACAACAATGGTGTAAATAAACACTTTGTATTTCCACCACAATATCAGTTTACAAATTCACAGAATACACTCGTTCAAGCCCCCCTTTGTCTGTTCTGATATCTATTATTTTTCTGTTCTAAACAGACTCTGTAAACTCTCTATTTATAGAAACACGTTCTGCTATAGGCGAACTTAACAAGTTCACTTCTAAAGATGCTTAGGCGAACTTCTTAAGTTCGCCTCTCTATAAACTTGTACAATATTCCTTAGGCGAACTTAACAAGTTCGCTCCTAAAGATTCTTAGGGGAACTTGTTAAGTTCGCCTGTCTAAGAACTTATACAGAATTTTATCAACAGTTACAAAACATGTCCTAACAAGTGGCAAGAAGTTTGGTCCACTCATCTATATGTAGACATTCCCTGTCTACCAGCACCTTCAAATCTGACACTAAAAAATTGATGAAATTGATTTCATCAAATACTCTGATGATATCTCGCAAGCTTTCTTTCTCAATCATCACAGCCTCCCCAGTAAGTGCATCCACGTACCAATACCACATTCTACTCAATATATCTTGAGAAATCTACTTAGTGGTATACGGGTCTCACATCAAACTGGTTTGTAGACCAGCCTTTTCACGAGTTTTCGTGTCACCGGATGAATCACCGACTTATCCTTGACAAGCCTTGGGATCTGAGGCTTAAAAATCTCAAAATTTTCGAATCGGCCTTCCTTTTGTAATGCATTCCAAAGACCTCCTACTACTGCATGTGATGATTTTCCACACAATTCTCGATTGGCCAGGTTGACTAAGTCATACTTTGGTAAGGAATTGAATGCATCGGTTGATGGTCTCATGTATTGTACTCCACTTGATCTTTTGATTGCAAACGATCCTTTTTCATATTCGAATCGTACTGATAGAATCATTCCTGTTGCACCATATTTATCGTTATACTATGGTTTATACCATGTTGCCTCAACCATTTGCTTAATCCACTCCTGGGGTATGTTCCTCCAGGAGGTGCCATTTTTCCCTACTTCTTCTTTAAGATTGGGATCAGGAACGTTGGTTGTGGTTTCATTCACATCAGCAATAGGAATGGTAGGCTCGTCATGTTCCCTGATCACGGGAGCTTCGAAAATTTCCCCATCTTCCAGCTCATATACACCCTCTCCATCTCCTTTCGGGAACTCCACAATCACATCGTTCCCACATTCGTCCCAGTCATCACCGCTGTCGATTTCTCCTTCTTCAAGTTCTGCCAAAGCCCCTATCATGATCTCATCATTTAAGTTAGGGCTTGTAGCTAACTCTTCTAATACCTCAGCCAATGTTTTTCCTTTATCCGCACCACCACCTTGTTGTTGGGTGGACTCCCCCTGAGCCGTAGGTGTGGCTTGTATTGACAAGACAGCTTGGGTCTCACAACCACCAACCTGATCCTTGTCTTTTGTGAAGTCGACATGGTGGCAAGCTTCTTCTTGTGCCCTGTTGCTGGTCTCCCCCTGAGACTCAAGCTGTTTTGACAATTTTGCTACTAAATCAACCATAACCTGATGTTCACCTCGTTGGATCAGCATTTGGTTTTCCATAGCAGTACGGGTGGTGAGGAACATTTCATTGAGATTGAATTGCATACTTTAAAGCTCAAAGAATGACTTCATTTGTTCCTCCATGGCTTGCCACTGATGAGTAAATTTGGTGTTAGAGTCAACAAGTAAATTGATTTGAGTTTGTTGGGAAGCTACTTGTCACTCTAAGATTGTAATCCTTTGATCCCTAGGATCTACCACCCTTGCTGTAGAAGGTTCACCCATCTCATGAATGGTATCGACAAACAAATCAGATAAGTCAAAATGATGTCCCATGTCACCAAACTCAATTGAGTGTGTCATTGATGGCAAAGTACCAGTAGTGACAGTGAATGGTAAGGTTGTCGTTTGGAGAAATGTGGGTGATATGGTTGTTGAAACAAGGATTGACTCAGTCAAGATGGGAAGAACTGTGGAAGTTGTGAGCTGAACTGTTGTAGCCTGAAGCGAGACGACTGTTGGAATAGGTTCTTCACGGGTTGGAACAATAACATGTGTTATCGTTCTGTGTCTTCGTCGGCTATATAGTTGTGTTTGTTGAGTGGGAGCTTGTGTTTGTTGATTGGGTGCTTGAACCCTGGCATTTATTTCATCCATTACTTCCTGCCATGGGCGATCATGTCTGGTTTTCTTTCTGCGTTCAACCACTTGAGGAGCTTCTTGGTTGCTATCAGAACTATCAAGTTGAAAGTCAGAATTTGAACTCTCTCTTCTTCTTCTCCTTGAGGAGGATTCAGGAAGTGAGTCCCTAATGTTCTTTCTTGGGTTCCTTTGGTCAGGTGTTGGTTCTGAATCAGATGAATCAGTTACTGTATGTTCTGACTAACTAGTATCTGGATTTTGTGCATAACCGGCACCACCATCACCCGCATCATCATTACCATCATCACTATTATCATCACCATCATCACTATCATTGCTTTCATCATTCCCATGACCCTCTTGCTCTCCATCTGAGTGCTCACTTAACTCAAGTTCGCCTTCTGTTCTGTACCATCTCTCTCCTTGTGGTGCAATGTAGGCTTCATTGATTAAGTGCCCAAACACAGGTGTGTGCGTGGGTATTGGTTCTACAGTGCCAGCAGTAAGAAATTGCACAAACACCCTCTTGGCTATTCTCCTAACCTGTAGCTACTGTCCTATTTGCGGTAGGTTTGGCAAGAAATGATTGATTAGCAGTGGAATGAATCATGGATACAGGAGGAATCTGAATCCAGGAGCAGCATTGATCTGTTCAAGGATTTTTTTGTAAACATAGCGAGAAAAGTTGTAACCCTTGTTCAATGATAAGCCAACCATAGCTAATGCTAAGTCATGTCCCATAGCATCTTTGCCTGCTTTCCTTGCCGATATACACATAATCATTACGTGAGCAAATTACCTCCATTGATCTAACAACCACATCTTCCTGTAAGATGGGTAATCTCTCCGACCAACGTACCCCATTTGTTGTCTCCAACATCCATCTATCATGTACTCCGGATATTGGACTGGATCGGTGGCTCAATCATGAAACTGCAAGACTTGCCTTATAGTGTCCTCTGAGATAGCTATTCAATGATTAGCAACAGTAGCAGTAATCACATTAGGGCTTTGTCGGCAATCTAGATCAGTTGTATCCCAAAATTGCTCCAAGTAAAGTCGTGATACTACTGGGTTGGCCGAGATAGCATATGAAATATTTGATATGTTTAGGAATGTGACTATCTCCTGATAGTTGAGAGCTGCACCTCGCCATTCTGGGTCTGTTAGTGCTAACAGATTGAATTCTGGAGTGAAAGCACGTGTAGCCATATCTGAAAAACAAAACATAACAAGATTAAAAAGATTAACAATGAGAAGGTACTTGGTTTAGACTTAGAAAAAATTTCACTCCTACTGCTCATGCGCACTTAGGCAAAAGCGCATAGACTCAATTTTGTCATACGTACTTAGCAAGTACGCATGAACAAAATTCTGCATGCATACTTGCCAAGTACGCATGAACTGAGTGAATGTTCAAAATGATCAAGTCCATAATCAAAATCCGTATGTTCAAACTCCGTAAATCTTGTTCCAAAGATGTCAAAATTGGTCTAGAAGCTAAATGGAACTATTTTTTGCTTTGATGTCAACCAGTATAAGTAAAAAATGAACCAAACAGGGTCCGACGCCACTAAGGCTCAAACCTAGGATCAAAAATCTAATTTTTGTAAGTTTAAATCATGAAATTTGTGTTAAACGACAGTGGATGATGATTAGAAACTTGTTTTGATACTCAATTTAACATGTGTTAGGACATAGAATGTATGACAAAAGCGTTGTTTTAGTTTAGGTCTTATTGTCTGTAGAAATAAAGATTTATGGCTACAAAATTCTCTAAGTACAACTGCTGTGGACCTCAGAGTTTGCTGCAAATTGACAAACTGCTGCGGATAAGCTTATCTGCTGCGGATACTTGTTCTTCTGCTTAAGAACAAATCTGCTGCGGATAGCCTTATTTGCTGAAGACCAAAGTTGCTGCTGATAGGCAAATCATTAGCAGCTGTGGACAGTTGTGTCTTGCTGCTGATCAACAACATTGTTGTTGATAGCCATTCCCTCTGAAGATCAAACGTTGCAGCAGACGGGCTTCGATAAAGCAACCATTACTACTGACAACTTTCTACTGCAACACTAACACACTCCACGCAGAAAGAATGTTACTGGTGCAAGACAATAAAAGACAACAATGCTCTTCTTCCAAGGACTCAAGCAATGATGCCTAAGAAGACGTTTAAGTAAAGATAACTTTTGTAGTATTTATTGTCGTTACATGTAGAATAGCTTCAATACAAGATCAACGGGTTGTGTTAGATCTGATCCTTAGAATCAAGGGTCTGCCTTGATTCTAAGTTACTATATAAGTAGTACTTAGAGTCATTGTATAAGTGTGCTTTTTCTTAAGAGTTTTCTCTGTAATCTTGTAATCTTTGAAGCTTAATACAAATTGCATTTATCAGTATTCTTCTTGTTTATTTGTTTACTGTAGGTCCCGGGAGCCTCGTCGCGCAGCGGAAATAACACGATCTGTTCTGTGGTTTGTGTGGGAACAAAGAGAACGAAGCAGATAAACAAGAACAAAGACAAAAGATAATGAAACGAAACGTAATCCATAACAAAGAAGTCATCCCGTATTACAGACTACATACCGAAGGAACACACATCTCTCATCTAAGCTCACGTTCCAGGGGTCGGGAGAGCTCTTCCCGACCCGGACATCTCTCAACTTGTTCCAGAGTTCCACCTACAAATGAAGACAAGTCTTCTATTTATAGGGGCAGGAACACTTCCTGCGTACTTGACAAGTACGCAAGGCAAAAGCCTTGCGTACTTACTAAGCACGCATGGTTTGGTCATGCGTACTTGACAAGTACGCAAGGCAAAAGCCTTGAGTACTTACTAAGTACGCAGGACCAAACTGGTGTGCGTGCTAAGTACTCAGGAACACCCTCCTACGTACTAGCCAAGTACACCGATACATAGAATTTAATCTATAGTTACAAAACATGCTTCTACAAACTCCATATTAACTATAGCATCAAATTCTATCTATCTCTAACACTGATATACATCAGTTTACAAAGAATGTCCTAACAGACTCCCTCTAAACTAATGACATCAAGTGTCTTCTGGCGAGACTTGATCTTCTGGCATTCCACTTGAGATCTTCAAATCTTCAAACTTCAGTCTTCAGTTGCCGAGTGATGACAAACCCGACTCCCTCATAACTGTAGCTTTCATTGTAGACCAAACCAAGTGCTTCAATAAGAACCAACTAACCCAATAAAACTCATTGTAGTTCATCCTCTCAGCAGTAGCAACCTCCACCCTGACTTAGGACTCTGAGTCTGACAATGTCTTCCTATCCAGGTAACAATAGTAGACTAAGACAACTCCAAATCAGCTGGCATATGATAGAGAGTTTTAGTTTCCAATAACCTGCATCAAACTAATAAGCTCCCATAGGAATTCCAGTAAGATAAACTTAAGTCTTCAACCAGATGTGTCCAACTCTATCCTGTATCTTCACGAGTCAACCAAATTCCCGAAGACGTTCATTTCCAATATCCCCTTTCAGGTTAAGCTCCATCTGACTAGACCAGAAACAAGGGTATGTTTCCTATCCCATCGACCAATGATAAAAGGTTCCATCTTCAACTAATAATCCAACGATTATCCAGCTTCATCTTGAAAACACACTATAGAATCAAACACGAAAAATATAGTTTACACGAGAAATCATAGTTGAGATCCATGTTACATCAAAGAGGTATATATATAGGAAGTACCAACGGCTTTTCCACCACCTCTTTAATGTCTCATGAATACTAGATTTTATCCCCCTCATTTCTCTGTAAACTATGACCAGCTTCATCACCACTTCACTCAAATCCTCAAAAAGCACAACTAGCCAACTCCAGGATTTTATTCTTTTATTCCTTTGCAAAGATCCAAAACAGCAAATCCTTGGGTTCAAGTTGTTCTAGTATTCATCCCCTATTAAATAAGTATCCCAGATACTCGTAGCCTACATATTCAGGTTTGAATACCTAAACAAGATGATTCTTTTTCCGAAAGACCCAAAGCAGCCACATCTTCACAAGTAGACGAGACCTTTAGCCGATGACGACCCAATTGCTCCCATTAGTTCAGCATTCATACCCTATTAAATAAGTATCCCGGATACTCGTAGCCTACATTTTCAGGTATGGACGCTTAAACAATGTATGACAAGTGGTATCATCCAACAAAAATCTCGTCCGTGTTTTGCCAAGGCACATCGTATACAAATTCTGGTCCGGAAAAACCAAAATTACTATCTTCTAAAAAATGGCCCGAAACATGCGTACAAATGATCACTAAAAAAAATAAAAAACATTTGGCCAAGAAAAGTTTTCCTGCCAAAAAACTTTTTTTTTTGTGAATCCCAGAGGCTAGTCCATGCGTACTTAGTAAATACGCATATAAAGGGTGCTCATGCGTATTTGATAAGTTCGCAAAATGCCCGTACGTACATGCTAAGTACACAGAGGAAATACTCATGCGTACTTAACAAGTACGCAGGACAACTTCTCTTGCGTACTTGGTAAGTACGCAGGGCAAAACCCATGCGTACTTAGTAAGTACGCAGAAAAGCTGAATTTGCGTACTTATAAAAAAGTAACAGCGTTCTTGACGGATTTTGAGGAAAATGCTCGAAAAGTGATGGATCTGAGAAATTAATGCTTCCAAAAGCTTCGAAAACATCATCTAACAAACCCTTAGCCTTCCAAACACCAAATGAAGTGATAACAAACTCGGATTTGAGGATTTTTGCAAGAAAAAGTAGCGAACTTTTTTTTTTCAGATCTGCTCGAAAACCCTAAAACCCGAAAATGGAACACAAATCAACGAACACCGAGGCTCTGACCCACTTGTAGGTCCCGAGAGCCTCGTCGCGCAGCGGAAATAACACGATCTGTTCTGTGATTTGTGTGGGAACAAAGAGAACGAAGCAGATAAACAAGAACAAAGACAAAAGATAATGAAACGAAACGTAATCCATAACAAAGAAGTCATCCCGTATTACAGACTACATACACAAGGAACACACATCTCTCATATAAGCTCACGTTCCAGGGGTCGGGAGAGCTCTTCCCGACCCGGACATCTCTCAACTTGTTCCAGAGTTCCACCTTCAAATGAAGACAAGTCTTCTATTTATAGGGGCAGGAACACTTCCTACGTACTTGACAAGTACGCAAGGCAAAAGCCTTGCGTACTTACTAAGTACGCATGGTTTGGTCATGCGTACTTGACAAGTACGCAGGGCAAAAGCCTTGCGTACTTACTAAGTACGCAGGACCAAACTGGTGTGCGGGCTAAGTACTCAGGAACACCCTCCTACGTACTAGCCAAGTACACCAATACATAGAATTTAATATATAGTTACAAAACATGCTTCTACATTTACATTGCCTAGTTGTGATTGTTTTAGCCAGTCTCAACTAGAATAGAACCATCTTGTATTCACCGATCCTACAAGTTGTATCAGTGCTTTGGCTCACAGATTAAACAAACTCACACTTGTTTAATCATTCTCTGGTTCTATTCAAAACTATCCCTTTGCTAAAGTCACCCATTATCACAAATCAAAAATGGCACAAAACAATGGAGTTGAAGACATTGGAAGCATCAGCAGACCACCAAGACTGGTGTCTGGAGAAGACTATGATATGTGGAAGAACATAATGGAAAGATTCTTCTGCTATCAAGAATATGGGATGTGGAAATCCATTAAAGATGGACCATACATAACCATGGTGGCCTCCGCTAATTCCGGAGGTACACTGGTTCCCAAAGAATCCTCCAAATACCCTGATGAAGACATCAAGAAAATGGAGGTAGATTTCAAGGCCTTGGGAGCCATTCAGATGTGCTTACCAAATGAAGTTTTTCACAACTTCAGAGGATACAAAACTGCAAAGGAGCTAAGGGAGGCTCTTAAGAAGATGTTTGCTGGTTCAGAGGAAGTAAAAGAAAACATCAGAGACATCCTGAAGCAGCAATATGAAAACTTCGTCTGGAAGGAAGGTGAGTCTCTAACTGTTTTATATAACAGATATACTTATGTTGTAGGTGAGCTGCAATGCTCAAAAGTGAAGCTGGAGAATGAAGATATTCTCAAGAAGTTCATCAGGTCTCTACCCAGTTGCTGGACACTCTACACAGTGTCCATCAGAAGAACTGAGAATCTGAAGACTCTACAGATGACTGCGCTTTTCGGTATGCTAAAGACATATGAATTAGAGATGATTCAGGCCAAGGAAAGAAGCTCAAGCTACCAACAGCCTCAACATCCACCACCACCTCTTCTGCCCTCCACTCTGACCTCTCAGGTCCTAGTTCAAGCAACTATTATCCTCCCATCGTCACTCATCCCCAAACTCCAACCTCCCAATCAAACAACTCACCATTTCTTCTTGAAGCCTCACCTCAAACATTAACCTCTGCTGCTTTTGTCTCTGAAAACTTAAGCAATATGTCCTTTATCAAGGAAGATCTGGAATATTTTCATCAGATGATCTAGAAGAAATGGATATACAACACTCCTATGCCATGCTCTCTCTAAGAGCAAAATGGTTCTACGCAAGAACAGGAAGACCCGTTCCAAGCAACAACTCTAACACCAGGGTTGGCTTGGACAAAAGCAAATTGAGGTGTTACAACTGTAACCAACTTGGTCATTTTGCAAGAGAATGCAAGGCACCAAAGGCAAACCCAGCTGCTGCTCATACCATACAAGCTCACCAAGCTCAGCCAAGACAGCAACAACAGCAACAGGCCACTCCTCCTGCACAAACTGCAACTTGTGCAGCTGTTGGAACTGCTGACTTTGACTAGAGCTTCTAGTATGAGGATATTCCTGCCAACAATCAAGCTCTCATGCCAGACACATCAGAGGTACCACCTCAGGGACATCCAAGTCACAAGAATAACACCTAGGTGGTAGACAGTGGTTGTTCCAGGCACATGACAAGCAACAGATCCACCCTCTCCAACTTCAGACATTTCAATAGAGGATATGTTGCCTTTGGAAGTGACTCAAAAGGAGGATCTATTACTGGATAAGGAACTGTGTCTAATGAAAGAATGAGTATTGAAAAGGTAATCTATGTCAAAGAATTGGACTTCAATCTCATGAGTGTTTCCCAGGTCTGTGATCAAAAGCATTGGATGCTCTTCACAGATAAAGAATGCTTTGTACTGTCTCCTAGCTTATCCAAACCTCCTCCAGAAAATATTTTATTAACTACTCAGAGAAAAGAAAATCTTTATGTGCTTGACATGAATGAGGTCACTCCATCTGGCAGTGTATCCTGTTTTCTGTCAAAAGCTTCAGTTGATGAATCAACTCTCTAGCACAGGAGATTAAGCCATGTTAACATCAAAACCATCAAAAAATTAGTGAAGGATAATCTTGTCAGAGGGCTTCCTGACAAAGAATTCCAGCTAGAAGATTATTGCATTGCTTGTTTGAAGGGGAAGCAACACAAGAGTTCTCACAAGCCCAATACTTTGAATACAAATGATACTCCACTACAGCTGCTGCATATGGATCTCTTTGGTCCTACAAATATTTTGTCAATTGGTAAGAAGTCATACTGTCTGGTGATAACTGATGACTACACCAGATTCTCATCGGTATACTTCTTGAGAACTAAAGATGAAAGTGCTGAGATTCTCAAATCGTACATTCTTAGGATAGAGAATCAAAGCAATCAGAAGGTAAAGATCACAATTTGTGATCAGGGCACAGAGTTCAAGAACTACACCTTGAACTGTTTCTATGAAAGCAAGGGAATAGAAAGACAATACAGTGCTCCAAGAACTCCTCGACAAAATAGAGTTGCTGCAAGAAGAAACAGAACTCTAGTTGAGTCAGCAAGATCTATGTTGGCTGACTCAAAAATGCCTCTCACTTTCTGGTCAGAAGCAGTAAGCACAGTCTGCTATGTGCAAAATAGAGTTCTCATAGTCAAGCCTCTCAACAAGACACCTTATGAACTATGGTTCCAAAGAGTTCCCTACATTGGATTTCTAAAACCTTTTGGATGTCCATGCACAATTTTGATCACACATGGGGTTCTTCCTAAGTTTGGTGCCAAATCTGATGAGGGATATTTTGTGGGCTATTCCTCTCAATCCAAGGCCAATAGAGTATTCAACTCAAGAACAAGAATTGTGGAAGAATCAGTCAATGTGGAAAGTAGAGAACACATTGCCTGTGAACAGGGAAAAGGCCCAAACTGGCTCTTTGACATACACTCCTTCACCCAAATATTTGAGCCTCTCATCTTCTCAAATATGGAATCTACCTCTTCACAAGCACCAGCTTCCTCTTTCTCCTCTTACTACAGACTGGATTTTCCTAAATCTTCCATCAGTCTGAAAAGACCATCCATTGATCCTCCATCTATTATGGAAGCCATTGAAGCAAGTGAAGCCGAAACCAGACTCTCTAATGTCACCAGCAGCAGCCTGTCTGAAAATGAAAATTTGAATGAAGACTCTTCGGTAAATGCTGTAGATGCTGCGAATACTATTGCTGATAATACTGATGTAGCTGTTGATATTGAAGACTCTTCCACCATGAATGAAGAAACCCCTGATCAAAATCAAAGCATTCTTGACTAACAAGGAACATCCTCTGAAAAAATATTATTGGCTAAGTTCACCAAGGAGTTCTAACAAGAAGCAAATCTCATGAGGCCAATATATGTTTTTTTCATGTTTTCTATCTCAGGTGGAACCCAAGAAGATAGATCAAACTCTGAAACAGAGCAGTTGGAATGAGGCAATGCAGGAAGAGTTGCTGTAACCCCAGAGACAAGATGTCTGGAAACTTGTTGATCTTCAACCTGGTCAATCTGCCATTGGCACAAGATGGGTATTCAGGAACAAGCAAGATGAGAGAGGCATTGTAGTCAAGAACAAAGCCAGACTTGTAGCTCAAGGCTACACTCAGGAAGAGAGAATTGACTATGATTGTAACATCTCTGAATTTAGTATTCATATTTCAATTCAATGTAATGCAATTTCAAATTCAATACTCGTGCACTGCCTTGTTATTTTGCTTACCGTAAACTAAATTCAAATGATTCAATACAAATTTACAAGTTTTGCTCGATTATATACACTTAAACGCTATACAAGTAACTATTTATTTCAAACTAATCAAACCTGAAAAAGTCAAGGACTAAAGTTGAAAATTTATCAAGAAACCCTAATTAGCACGGTCGTGCTTCGTCCTGGCATGGTCGCGCCAAGTGCCTCAACACGATCGCGCGACTGGTCCTGGAACGATCGCGCACGGTGCCTAAGCACGGTCGTGCCATATTTAAGCACGGTCGCGCCTGTGAAACAGCTGAAACATAACTGCAACTTTAATTACCCGATCGTTCGAATCCGTAACATCCATCCGTTTCTTTTCCCTTAACAAACGTATTATCGCTTTCCAAATTATTCAAACGCCTCAGTTTCATATTACCAATCTCAAAATTTCTCTCTCAAAGCTGTTCAAGAAAACCAAGAAATTCTATCCTGCAATCCGTATTCTCTCAAGCAAGATATTCGTGTCACTCGTCCCTCCCGAGAAGTTCTGGACTGACTGGATTGGCCGGAGTACAACAAGGATCACCGGAACTCAATCTCGCCGTCGCCGGAATTTCATCTCTACCAATATCCATCGATTCGCTACTGTTCAGGGTAACTTAAACCTTTAATTCATTCATTTCAGTATCAGTATAAAAAGCCCCTATTCAATTTGGGCTTCCATTATAGAAATCGATCTGAATCAGAACTCATGTTTTATAAAAAAATGATTTAATCGAATCCCTGCTTAAACACGATGTACATGCAATTAAGTTATATGAAAAGACTCGTAATAACCCATTAATCAAAAGCCCTAACAATTCCAGCGTTTAAAATACAAGAATTTGTCAATTCGTGTCTGATTTGGAAGAGACACGGTCGCGCTAATCATCTAGCGCAGCCGTGCCTCATGTAGCGCGGTCGTGTCGAATAGCGGCGCGGTCGTGTCCTCCTGTCCAGACCTAGTCATGCCCTTCGAGCTAGTCTCTGTTGTGTCTAAGAATCATAGACACGACCGTGCCGGGCCAAGGCACGGTCGTGCCTGTTGACTGGTCTAGTTTTGTGCCCTCTGTTGATCAACCCGGTCGCGCCCCGACTAGCGCGGTCGCGCCCGTGGCTTGAGCACGATCGTGTCCTTCCGAGGCACGGTAGTGTGTGACTCAGAAATTGTAACAGAATTATAATTTTATACTTTTCGATCAATAAATGTTTCAATTTTATAAAAATATGTTTTCTGTATTTAAAAATGGATTAAAAGTTTAATCTTGGCATAAATATAATTTATTTAAAAGTTTATGAAAAATTAAATTTATATTTATTACCTTACACTTAAATGATATTTTAAATAATTAAGTTACAAAATTTATAAATAAATAAGATAATGATTATTTATTTAATTTACATTTTAAATCAAAATCATTTATTTATTTATACTTAATTACAATTAATATTTACATTATTTCATAAACTATAATTATATATTTATTCAATTATCCGATTCAAACCTAATCAAATTGTTTCAAAAATATTTTTTACTTCAAACTCTATATATTTTATTCAATACTTTTAAATACAAATCAATAGTTTTACACACAAATTCAACTTTCATCTTAGACTTAAACTTTATGCATCTATTTGATTCAATACATATTACTCTTTAGGTTAAATTGTGCATTTCGAGGATCATATTTGCTATCTATAATCTTTGTTAGCTACACTTTCATACCAAGTGAGTATTCACAACCCCTTTTTACTCTTTTACATTTTGGGGTGGAACATGAACTCTATACACATTACACATTACACATTTACATTTACACAAACAACACAAGTGCAAAAATCCTATTTACATACATGTGTGCAAAATTTGAGCTTTGTGCCCGAGTGCTAGGTGTGCTAACCTTTGTATGCTATTATGTGCAATCATTAACTATACAAGCCGGCGGTTTTCAATGATAGATCTATTGAGTCTGACAAACCCACCCATGGTGCGCGGTGATTGAAACCGACAACACAATTTTTGCATGCTAGTTACAAGGTTTGGTTGTACATGGTTACACAATAGCTGCTCCCCATAAATGCCTTATTTTATCATGTTTTGTAAAGGATTTGTTTTCAACTATATGCAATCTACATACAATTGTGTTATACTCACCAACTATTTAGTTGACTTTATTTTATTCATGTTTCAGGCCCCAATATGTGAGATTGATTCAAGACCTGTTTAACATAGGATTTGGACTTAGCAATTTAAATCAAGAACTTTATGAGTTGTTTTATGTTTCTTGTTTGAATTTGGTTTGTACTTGGATTATTTGTAATGGAAATTTAACTTTAATATATTTCAATTTAGTCAACCATGTGCTATGAACAGTCTTACATGTCCCGCCCCGATGATTCCGCCATCGGTCGGGGTGTGACAGATTGGTATCAGAGCCTTGGTTATAGGGAATTAGGTTATTAGACACCTTGACCTAGACTATAACTTTAGGACACCCACTTATGCTATATTTCATGATTTTGTGCTATGTGTTACATGCTATGTGCTACATGCTCACCATGATTAATTATTATTATATTTGATACTTTACTTGTTAGAAATTCATGACTCATTAGGATCTTCTTGAATAATAATTAAATAAATAATATCTTTTCCGATATTCTAAAACCTCATAATAATTCTATCTTCTTTCTATCTTTATCCTTTCTAAGCATGTGAAAAATTCTTGAAGCAAAAATCTTTAAAAATTTTTTTATTTCTTCGTTAAGGTTTTTAAACTTGTTAAATTATTTGAGGACACGTGCAATCTGGAAGGGTGACACTTGTATTTTGGGTTTTCTGTCTAGGAAAGCATTTCGCATAAATCCCAATCAACCGAGGGACCCGTATGCTTTCCTGGGAATTCCCGAGATGAGTGTTTACTTATAGGCTAAAGCATGTCTCCTTGAAAATTATATAAGTTTAATTAACCTTAATGTGCCATGGTATTCAAGTGATTTTGTCACTTTTGAGTACAATCCAAACTAATAATAGCTATTTTTATTTTCTCATTCTATTGAACTCTATCAAATCTCATAAGTTCTTACAATCTTTCTTGTCTTGTGAAAATCTGTAGAATGCCTCCTCGTCGTGCTCCCGCAACCAACGCCAACACCGACATTGCTGCTATTCTTACCCAATTGGTGACACAACTCACCCAAGCCAATGGTGCCACCAATGGCAACAATGGTGGAAATGGAAGCAATAGTGGTAATAATGGTGGAAATGGTGGAAATGGTGGTAACAATCCATCTCAATGCACCTTCAAGCACTTCAACTCGTGCAATCCCCTCAAGTTTTATGGAACCGAAGGAGCTACTGGACTCCTTCAATGGTTTGAAAGCATTGAGAATACCTTTCTCAATAGTGACTGTCCCGACAACCTCCGTGTTCGTCATGCTACGAGTGTCCTACAAAAACGGGCACTTACATGGTGGAATGGGGAGAAGAGGAATAGGGGTGTTGATGTAGCTATGGCCTTACCTTAGGATGAGGTCAAAAGGCTTATGACCGAGGAGTTCTGTCCTCGAAATGAAGTGAAAAAGTTAGAAGCTGAATTTTGGGATCTTACCCAAGATAGTGGGGAAAGCTTAGCATATGCAACTTGGTTCCATAGGGCACGAACACGAAGAGTTTTAACCCATTCCTTATGTCACACCCCGCCAAGGCGGAAACGCGAGGCGCGACGTTCACTGGTTTCCAAAGCATATGATTACCGCAAACACATACATGATAAATGGATACATAAATGAGTTTAAAGTTTTACATTACAAAATGTAAAATGAGTTTACAAAACATTAAGATTTCACAAATATGACTCAATTCAATGAGTTATACAAGGGAAATCCTCCTTGAGTAGTATCCATCGTGCATGCATGTAATCTACATTGCTAACCTTGAAATCACGTTCAGTTACCTGAAAAACATACTTAAAATCGTCAACACGAGGTTGGTGAGTTCACAGGTTTAATCAAATAGTTCTTTGCAAAATTTCATCGTTTGTAAATAGTTTCAATTGTATGTGACAAACAGAATAAGAATTGTTGACCCATTTGTAAACTAGCTAGGAATACAAATAATATGTTCATACATGAGGCGTAACCAAACCATGACATGTGTGAGCCCCTATTAAGCGTTATCAGATTCTATGCGGCCATAAATCCTCCAGATTGTGGTTAGCGCGACTAACCATGACCGGGAGACGTCACTCTCCATAGTACTATTCATAGGACCCTAGGCTACAGTTAATGGTTACTATGTTGTTCCAGGGGACTTTAGCGGCCTCCAATGTGTTGTTCTCATCCCATGTAAACATAAAGTCGTGTCTTATTCTCTTGTTATCCCATAAAATAGTTGAAGTATGTTCTTGCCCCAAATATTAGAAAACAGTAAAAAGAAAGGGGCCGTGAAACTCACCTTGAGTTTGTGTATATACTTGTGATAATACTTGTTGTAGTCAACCTTGACTATTTGTACCCTAGATACCAAGGGTAAATTGTTGTTAAGACCAACGTCTTAATTGTAAATTGTTCACCGACCTTGTAAATCTGATTGTGTTTGTTTAAATATCGTTTTAGTTTTCCATCACATGTTTTGTTGTAAAATAGTTTTGAGTTACTGCCCAACTGGGACTGTTGTACAGGTGTCGAAACTTCTTAGTTTCGATTGGGCATTTGTGTGTCGAAACTACTTAGTTTCGATGGAGTGGTCAGGAGTCGAAACAACCTAGTTTCGATTGAGAAAAGGTATCGAAACTACCTAGTTTCGATTGAGTATTTACTATCGAAACTACCTAGTTTCGATTGAGTAAAAGACATCAAAACTCCTAGTTTCGATGGATCAACAGGTATCGAAACTCCTAGTTTCGATTGAGTTAACTGGTATCGAAACTCCCAGTTTCGATTGAGTTAACTGATATCGAAACTCCTAGTTTCGATTACTGGACTTCTGTTTGACAGAATCAGTCCTGCATATTTTTATGTTTTAAACTTGAATTCGACACACTCTTCTTGTTATCTTTCTTGCGTTTAAATAAGATGTAAGTTTAGCTACGGTTTTAAAGAAACTAATGTAAAAATGTCGAGTTTTTACCTTAAAACCGAGATGAAGATGATGAAATAAAACAGAGATGATCTCGACTCTTTTGCAGAAACACTTGAGATTCTTCTTAAAATACTGGATTGTGGTAGGATTTCGCTTAAAAACTAGGCTTCGGTTTGAAGAGAAATGGAGAATTTGCTGTATGAAATGAGTGATAAAGTGAAAATTGTGAGAGTTTTTGATTGAAAAGAGTATGGGTTATATCTGAATTCTCGCAAGTAGGAGATATGGGTTTTGGAATAAAAATTTGAATGTGAGGTAAATGGGGACGTGAGAGTGGGATGGCTTTTCTCTGGCTTTGGCCGAGAAAGTCAAGGGTAAGTGGGTTGGATTAGGTTAATTTTTGAGTAATAATTAGATTTTACCACTACTTTATTTATGGTATTAATATCAATTAGAGTTTTAAAGGGGTAAATAAATCCGGTTTAGATCCTCCACGGTATTATAAATTTATTCTGAAAATAATTTATTGTTCTACGTAAAGTTTGTGGAAATAAAATATATATTTCTCTGGTTATTTAAATTAACCACTAGTGTTCGAATTTGTCGGTGTATATAACACGTGATCCGGTAACTCCTAGAATTACCAAATATGAAGTGAGACCATGTACGGTTTTTGATGGACCTTAATGTCCTTGTTTGTGAAATTACGTAAATCACAAAAATAATTATAATGTAAACTCGTTTATTGTAATGTAAACTTGTTCATAATGTGTACGGATATTGACCTGAAATGTCGGGTGTCACATTCTCCCCTTGTTAAAAGAATTTCGTCCCGAAATTCAATTCGTGTCGTCTTGAACTGGTGTATCCTTAAACAAGGATGGGTATTTTGTTTTCATTTGGTCCTCTCGTTCCTATGTATACTCAGGACCACGCTTTGAGTTTCAACGTACTTTAACCAGTTTGATTCGACTACGTCTCAGCTTTTGAACCTTCCAATCTGAAATCTCAATCGGTTCCTCGATGAAGTGAAGTTTATCATCAATGTGGATCTCGTCAGGCGGTATAATTAGTGTCTCGTCTGATAAACACTTCTTGAGATTTGATACATGAAACGTATCATGTACATTGTTTAGTTCTTGTGGTAGCTTGAGTTTGTAAGCTACAGGGCCAACCCTAGCCAGTATTTCGAACGGACCAACGTATCTAGGGTTGAGCTTACCACGGTTACCAAACCTTGCAACGCCTTTCCATGGTGAGACTTTTAACATTACTCGGTCGCCAATTTGAAATTCTAATGGTTTTCGTCTGTTGTCAGCATAGCTCTTTTGTCTATCTCGGGCCGCTTTCAAACGGTCCTTAATTTTGAAAATCTTATCAGTGGTTTCCTGGACAATCTCAGGGCCTGTCAAATGTTTTTCACCAACTTCCGCCCAACATAACGGTGAGCGGCATTTACGACCATATAAAGCTTCAAACGGAGCTGCCTTAATGCTCGTATGGTAACTGTTATTGTAGGAAAACTCAGCTAATGGTAAATGAGTATCCCAATTTCCTCCGAAATCAATTACACACGCACGGAGCATATCTTCTAGTGTCTGGATAGTCCGTTCACTTTGACCATCTGTTTGTGGGTGATATGTCGTGCTCATGTCAAGACGTGTGCCCATGGCTTCTTGTAATGATTTCCAGATTCTAGACACGAATCTGCTATCTCTATCCGAGATAATAGAAATTGGCACTCCATGCCTAGCCACAATTTCCTTGATATAAAGCTTTGTAAGTTTCTCGGTTTTGTCAGTTTCTTTCATTGGCAGAAAGTGAGCAGATTTTGTTAATCGGTCGACAATAACCCATATGGTATCATAACCACTGGAAGTCCTGGGTAATTTTGTGATAAAATCCATAGAAATTTGTTCCCATTTCCATTGGGGAATTTCAGGTTGTTGTAACAAACCAGACGGTTTCTGATGTTCGGCTTTTACTTTTGAACATGTTAAGCACTTACTGACATATGTGGCAATATATCCTTTCATATTTGGCCACCAATATAATTCTTTTAGATCCTTATACATTTTATCTGAACCTGGGTGAATGGAGTACCTGGACTTGTGGGCTTCGTCCATAACTAACTCCCGTAAGTTACCAAAACGTGTCACCCAAATTCTATTCATGAAGTATAAAGTGTAATCTGACTTTGGCTCCAATTGCTTTATCATTCCTCGTAAAGCTTCATTCTGAATGTTTTCTTCTTTGATTGCCTCATGTTGTGCCATCCGAATTTGAGTAGTAAGATTCGTATGAATCGTCAATCCTAAGGCACGAACACGAAGAGTTTTAACTCGTTCTTTGCGACTTAAAGCGTCCGCTACGACATTGGCTTTCCCGGGATGGTACTTGATATCACAATCATAATCGTTTAGTAGTTCTACCCAACGACGTTGTCTCATGTTAAGTTCCTTTTGATCAAAGATATGCTGGAGACTCTTGTGATCAGTAAAGATAGTACATCTTGTACCGTAAAGGTAATGTCTCCAAATTTTGAGCGTAAACACAACTGCACCCAATTCCAAGTCGTGGGTCGTATAATTCTTTTCGTGCACTTTTAGTTGTCGTGAGGCATATGCGATGACTTTGTCTCTTTGCATTAACACACAACCCAGTCCTTGGTGTGATGCATCGCAGTATACGACAAAATTGTCGATTCCCTCAGGAAGGGATAGAATTGGTGCACTACACAGCTTCTGCTTTAGTAATTGAAAAGCTGACTCTTGCTTGTCATTCCAATCATACTTCCTTTCTTTCTGGGTTAATTTGGTTAAAGGCAGGGCTATTTTTGAAAAATTCTCGATGAATCGTCTGTAATAGCCGGCCAAACCTAAAAATTGACGTACTTCTGTCGGAGTCTTTGGTGCTTCCCAGTTTTTGATCGCTTCAATTTTAGATGGATCAACGTGAATTCCTTCCTTGTTGATGACATGTCCAAGAAAATGCACTTCTTGGATCCAAAACTCACACTTAGAGAATTTAGCGTAAAGTTTCTCGTTTCTGAGTAGTTCTAAGATTAATTTCAGGTGATGTTCATGATCCTCCTTGGTTCGTGAATATATTAATATGTCATCGATAAACACAATCACGAATTTATCCAAGTATGGTTTGCACACGCGGTTCATGAGATCCATGAAAACAGCTGGTGCGTTTGTCAAACCAAATGGCATAACTAGGAATTCGTAGTGACCATAACGAGTCCTAAATGCTGTCTTTGGTACATCTTCTTCTTGGATTCTTAGTTGATGATACCCTGACCGTAGATCGATCTTAGAGTAGAAGCTAGAACCTTGTAGTTGATCGAACAAATCATCTATTCGAGGAAGTGGGTATCGGTTTTTGATTGTAAGCTTGTTTAATTCTCGGTAATCTATACACATCCTAAAGGTTCCATCCTTTTTCTTTACGAATAAGACCGGAGCTCCCCAAGGTGAGAAACTCGGTCTTATGAAACCTTTATCAAGCAACTCTTGTAGTTGATTTGATAATTCTTGCATTTCAGAAGGTGCTAATCGATATGGTGATCGCGCAATTGGTGTGGATCCTGGTACCAAATCGATTCGGAATTCGACTTGCCTCGGTGATGGTAATCCAGGTAAGTCTTTAGGAAAAACTTCGGGGTAATCCCTAACGATTGGAATTTCTTCAAGTCGACGTTCCTTTGGTTTCTTTTCGACGACGTGAGCCAGGAATACGCAATAGCCTTTACGTAGATACTTACGAGCTTTCATGCAGTTTATCATCCTTAACGTTACTCCACTCTTCTCACCTTGAATCGAAAGAACTTCTCCGTTTGAGAGTGGGATTTGGACAATCTTCTCAAAACAAACAATCTCGGCATGATTCTTTGACAACCAATCCATGCCAATAACAACGTCAAAGCTTCCTAAATCAACGGGTAACAGATCTATACTAAATGTGTGGTTTTTAAGACATAAGGTACAACCCTGAATGACTTCTTCGGTATTAATTAATTTTCCGTTCGCTAATTCAATTGTATACTTTTGGTCTAGTTTACTGGGCTTAATACCGAGTAGGGACTTAAAGTCATTTGACACAAAACTCAAATCAGCACCCGTATCGAAAAGTATAGAGGCATAGTGATTATTTATCGGGAACGTACCAGTGACAATGATTGGATCTTGTCGTGCGTCACCAGCCCCCATCATAAATGCTCTTCCACGGGCCTGATTGTCGTTTCGGTTCATCAACTTTGGACAGTCTTTTCTGAAGTGCTTTGGATCTCCACACTCAAAGCATCCTTGATTCATCCTTTCTGTTCCTGGGTTGACTTTTCCTGCTACTTGATTTATCTTGTTAGGGTTCGCATTGCTCCTACAGTCATGGGCTAGATGTCCATACTTTTTACATTTTCCACATTGGGTACACTTCCCACTGTGATGATATCCACAATTGTCACAACTTGGTCGTGCTCCAAGGTATCCTTTTTGTTCCACAGTGTTGGCGACAAAGGCTTTCATAGTTTCAGGTCTCTTGTAAATTTGATTCTTGTTTTGATTAATTGGTTTTCCAAACCATTTCCTCTTTTCTCCAGATTTCCCTCCTTCGGTCTCCTTCTTCTCAAACAAACCATCACGTACAGCATTATCCCTTAGCTTGAAAGCTAAAGTTATGGCGCTCTTGGCATCCATAGGGTTCGATGAAGTCACCAGACTTCGGATTTGAGGTGCGAGACCCCACAAATATCTTTCAACCTTCTTGTATTCTGGGGTGACCATGTGTGGAACCAAGATTGCTAACTCATTGAATCGGTCAGTGTAGCCAGCAACATCATCTCCTGTCATTTGCAAGTTCCACATTTCAGATTCGATCTTTTGCAACTCATTTCGAGGACAATATTCCTCGATCATCATGGCCTTCAGGTCTTCCCATGACAACTCATATGCTGTCTGCCTTCCCAAAGTCTTTACTTGTGAATTCCACCAAGTTAAAGCTTTATCAGTGAGTGAGCATGTAGAATACTTCACCATGCAGTCAGCGGTGCATTCACTAATATCAATCACCGATTCCATCTTCTCTATCCATCTCATTAGTCCAACTGCACCCTCGGTGCCATTGAAGTTACGGGGTTTGCAAGATAGAAAGGTCTTGTAGGAGCACTTCCTAATTGGAGCATCTGTAGAATTACAAGTCATAACGTCATTAATTCGGATCATGACTAGGTGTTACGACTTATTTATTCTATTACCTCCGGAACCTCCGGAACCTCCAGCTGTACCGCTACCTCCTGCACCTCCTCCGCCGGTACCACTGCCGTTTCCTCCTCCACTATTTCTGTTTGCCTCATACTGTTGCATGGCAGCAGCTACTCGCTGTGCTATGAGTTGTTCTACATTTGGAGAAATCGTCTCATTGTTGTCTCCAGTAGTGTTACGGGGTGTGCTACGCTTTGGTGCCATGACGTTCTTTCTAACACATCAATTAAAAAGAAATAACATTATATGACAATAATGATAGCACATGGCATAAGGATACGACAACTTCAAAACATAAACCCTTATAAACATAGTTAAAACATTCATAGTACATTGTTCCCAAAAGAAACGGATACAAAAGTGATGGGTTCTCATGACCTCATCAGTACTAAAGTTTTAAACTACATAATGTACTATGGGCACAACCCGCCCATATTAGGTTTAAAAGAAGAAGTGCGAGTACAATCCAATCATCATGGCAAGTCCTGCCATAACAAAGCTTGCTCTAGCCACAAATTCTGCAGCCAACGTCCTTTCTTCTAGCGCCTCCACCATGTCTCGGATCGTAACTGTGAACTGCCAGTCCATGTCAGCTCTCAACTCTAGATAGTTAGTGGCATCCTGTATGTTTCGGGTGCGGTCATCTAGAGTCTGAACTCGAGATTCGAGTCCTTGACGAAGTCGCGTGGCTGCATCCCCCTATGCCTGGATGTCATCTAGGAGATCATCAAGACGCTCCTCATGCGTACGAACGCGTGCTACTAGTGTAGGCACTGTGAGCTCCATGACTTCCCCAGTGTGAGGTAGGGGTGTTGGGGAGTTAGAAGACTCTCCAATCTCAAAGGTAGATGGGATGCTCTCCATATCCCTCCATCGGGCCAGAGTATGTGGCATCCAACGGATAGTTCCCACAGCAGGGTGGTAACAGGGTCGTTTCCTAGATAGCTCTTCATCAGTCTCTAAGTCCTTCGGGTCACGGGCTGCTAGAGTCCTCTTGTGCGGAAGTCGAAACTTCTTTCTAGCGCTTTGTACCTTCACTGGTCCTCCGCTTTTCTTTCGGTAGACAATAGGCGGTTCTCCCAAGGCGACATTAGGTGGCGTGGAACTACGGATTTGTACTCGATTTTTGGGATGTGAGGCGGAACGTTCCTTGTTTGATTCAGTGTCAGAGACGGGATCAGAATGTGAATGTGACGACATGCTTATGACTACAATATCTATATGACAAAATGACTGGTTATACAATGCTTATGCAATGAAAACGTTTTAGTGAGTCATTTAGATTATAGACTAGGTTCCAATTTAGATTCCTAATTCGCTATAATCAATGGCTCTGATACCAAGTTCTGTCACACCCCGCCAAGGCGGAAACGCGAGGCGCGACGTTCACTGGTTTCCAAAGCATATGATTACCGCAAACACATACATGATAAATGGATACATAAATGAGTTTAAAGTTTTACATTACAAAATGTAAAATGAGTTTACAAAACATTAAGATTTCACAAATATGACTCAATTCAATGAGTTATACAAGGGAAATCCTCCTTGAGTAGTATCCATCGTGCATGCATGTAATCTACATTGCTAACCTTGAAATCACGTTCAGTTACCTGAAAAACATACTTAAAATCGTCAACACGAGGTTGGTGAGTTCACAGGTTTAATCAAATAGTTCTTTGCAAAATTTCATCGTTTGTAAATAGTTTCAGTTGTATGTGATAAACAGAATAAGAATTGTTGACCCATTTGTAAACTAGCTAGGAATACAAATAATATGTTCATACATGAGGCGTAACCAAACCATGACATGTGTGAGCCCCTATTAAGCGTTATCAGATTCTATGCGGCCATAAATCCTCCAGATTGTGGTTAGCGCGACTAACCATGACCGGGAGACGTCACTCTCCATAGTACTATTCATAGGACCCTAGGCTACAGTTAATGGTTACTATGTTGTTCCAGGGGACTTTAGCGGCCTCCAATGTGTTGTTCTCATCCCATGTAAACATAAAGTCGTGTCTTATTCTCTTGTTATCCCATAAAATAGTTGAAGTATGTTCTTGCCCCAAATATTAGAAAACAGTAAAAAGAAAGGGGCCGTGAAACTCACCTTGAGTTTGTGTATATACTTGTGATAATACTTGTTGTAGTCAACCTTGACTATTTGTACCCTAGATACCAAGGGTAAATTGTTGTTAAGACCAACGTCTTAATTGTAAATTGTTCACCGACCTTGTAAATCTGATTGTGTTTGTTTAAATATCGTTTTAGTTTTCCATCACATGTTTTGTTGTAAAATAGTTTTGAGTTACTGCCCAACTGGGACTGTTGTACAGGTGTCGAAACTTCTTAGTTTCGATTGGGCATATGTGTGTCGAAACTACTTAGTTTCGATGGAGTATATGTGTGTCGAAACTACTTAGTTTCGATGGAGTATATGTGTGTCGAAACTACTTAGTTTCGATGGAGTGGTCCGGAGTCGAAACAACCTAGTTTCGATTGAGAAAAGGTATCGAAACTACCTAGTTTCGATTGAGTATTTGCTATCGAAACTACCTAGTTTCGATTGAGTAAAAGACATCAAAACTCCTAGTTTCGATGGATCAACAGGTATCGAAACTCCTAGTTTCGATTGAGTTAACTGGTATCGAAACTCCCAGTTTCGATTGAGTTAACTGATATCGAAACTCCTAGTTTCGATTACTGGACTTCTGTTTGACAGAATCAGTCCTGCATATTTTTATGTTTTAAACTTGAATTCGACACACTCTTCTTGTTATCTTTCTTGCGTTTAAATAAGATGTAAGTTTAGCTACGGTTTTAAAGAAACTAATGTAAAAATATCGAGTTTTTACCTTAAAACCGAGATGAAGATGATGAAATAAAACAGAGATGATCTCGACTCTTTTGCAGAAACACTTGAGATTCTTCTTAAAATACTGGATTGTGGTAGGATTTCGCTTCAAAACTCGGCTTCGGTTTGAAGAGAAATGGAGAATTTGCCGTATGAAATGAGTGATAAAGTGAAAATTGTGAGAGTTTTTGATTGAAAAGAGTATGGGTTATATCTGAATTCTCGCAAGTAGGAGATATGGGTTTTGGAATAAAAATTTGAATGTGAGGTAAATGGGGACGTGAGAGTGGGATGGCTTTTCTCTAGCTTCGGCCGAGAAAGTCAAGGGTAAGTGGGTTGGATTAGGTTAATTTTTGAGTAATAATTAGATTTTACCACTACTTTATTTATGGTATTAATATCAATTAGAGTTTTAAAGGGGTAAATAAATCCGGTTTAGATCCTCCACGGTATTATAAATTTATTCTGAAAATAATTTATTGTTCTACGTAAAGTTTGTGGAAATAAAATATATATTTCTCTGGTTATTTAAATTAACCACTAGTGTTCGAATTTGTCGGTGTATATAACACGTGATCCGGTAACTCCTAGAATTACCAAATATGAAGTGAGACCATGTACGGTTTTTGATGGACCTTAATGTCCTTGTTTGTGAAATTACGTAAATCACAAAAATAATTATAATGTAAACTCGTTTATTGTAATGTAAACTTGTTCATAATGTGTACGGATATTGACCTGAAATGTCGGGTGTCACATTCTCCCCTTGTTAAAAGAATTTCGTCCCGAAATTCAATTCGTGTCGTCTTGAACTGGTGTATCCTTAAACAAGGATGGGTATTTTGTTTTCATTTGGTCCTCTCGTTCCCATGTATACTCAGGACCACGCTTTGAGTTCCAACGTACTTTAACCAGTTTGATTCGACTACGTCTCAGCTTTTGAACCTTCCAATCTGAAATCTCAATCGGTTCCTCGATGAAGTGAAGTTTATCATCAATGTGGATCTCGTCAGGCGGTATAATTAGTGTCTCGTCTGATAAACACTTCTTGAGATTTGATACATGAAACGTATCATGTACATTGTTTAGTTCTTGTGGTAGCTTGAGTTTGTAAGCTACAGGGCCAACCCTAGCCAGTATTTCGAACGGACCAACGTATCTAGGGTTGAGCTTACCACGGTTACCAAACCTTGCAACGCCTTTCCATGGTGAGACTTTTAACATTACTCGGTCGCCAATTTGAAATTCTAATGGTTTTCGTCTGTTGTCAGCATAGCTCTTTTGTCTATCTCGGGCCGCTTTCAAACGGTCCTTAATTTTGAAAATCTTATCAGTGGTTTCCTGGACAATCTCAGGGCCTGTCAAATGTTTTTCACCAACTTCCGCCCAACATAACGGTGAGCGGCATTTACGACCATATAAAGCTTCAAACGGAGCTGCCTTAATGCTCGTATGGTAACTGTTATTGTAGGAAAACTCAGCTAATGGTAAATGAGTATCCCAATTTCCTCCGAAATCAATTACACACGCACGGAGCATATCTTCTAGTGTCTGGATAGTCCGTTCACTTTGACCATCTGTTTGTGGGTGATATGCCGTGCTCATGTCAAGACGTGTGCCCATGGCTTCTTGTAATGATTTCCAGATTCTAGACACGAATCTGCTATCTCTATCCGAGATAATAGAAATTGGCACTCCATGCCTAGCCACAATTTCCTTGATATAAAGCTTCGTATAATTTTTCTCATGTACTTTCAGCTGTCTGGATGCATATGCTATGACTTTTTCTTTCTGCATCAACACACATCCCAGACCTTGGTGTGATGCGTCACAGTACACAATGAAATTGTCAGTCCCTTCGGGAAGGGATAGGATTGGTGCACTGCAAAGTTTCTGCTTCAGCAATTGAAAAGCTGATTCTTGTTTATCAGTCCAATCAAAATTTTTGTCCTTCTGAGTTAACATGGTCATAGGCAAAGCTATCTTTGAAAAATTCCCGATAAATCGCCTGTAATAGCCTGCCAAACCCAGAAATTGACGCACCTCAGTCGGAGTTCTTGGTGCTTCCCAGTTTTTTATAGCTTCAATCTTGGATGGATCTACGTGAATACCATTCTTATTGATGACGTGTCCGAGAAAGTGAACCTCTCGGATCCAAAACTCACACTTAGAGAATTTGGCGTAAAGCTTCTCATTCCTGAGTAGTTCCAAGATTAATTTCAAATGATGTTCATGTTCTTCCTTGGTTCGTGAATATATCAATATGTCATCGATAAACACAATCACGAATTTATCCAAGTACAGCTTGCACACGCGGTTCATGAGATCCATGAAAACAGCCGGTGCATTAGTCAAGCCAAATGGCATAACTAGGAACTCGTAGTGACCGTAACGAGTCCTAAAAGCCGTTTTTGGTATATCTTCTTCTTGAATTTTCAGTTGATGATACCCTGATCGTAGATCAATTTTAGAATAGAAACTGGAACCTTGAAGTTGATCAAACAAATCGTCTATTCGAGGAAGAGGATACCGGTTTTTGATTGTCAGCTTGTTCAATTCCCGGTAATCAATACACATTCTAAAGGTTCCATCCTTTTTCTTTACAAACAGGACCGGAGCTCCCCATGGTGAGAAACTCGGTCTTATGAAACCTTTGTCAAGTAATTCTTGTAGTTGGCTTGACAGTTCCTGCATCTCGGAAGGGGCTAGACGATACGGAGATCGTACAACTGGTGCGGCTCCTGGTACTAGGTCGATCCGGAACTCGACTTGCCTTAATGGTGGTAATCCAGGTAAGTCCTCGGGAAATACTTCAGGGTAATCCCTAACGATTGGTATGTCCTCGAGTCAACGTTCCTCGGGTTTCTTCTCGACGATGTGAGCCAGGAATGCACAATAACCCTTGCGTAGATACTTATGAGCTTTCATGCAGTTTATCGTCTTCAACATCGTTCTACACTTTTCGCCTCGAATTGAAAGAATTTCTCCGCTTGCTAGTGGGATACGTACAAACTTCTCGAAGCATACGATCTCGGCACGATTCTTTGATAACCAATCCATGCCAATAACAATATCAAAACTCCCTAGTTCGACGGGTAGAAGGTCTATACTGAATGTATGGTTTTCTAAATATAAAGTACAACCCCTAATGACCTCTCCGGTTTCTATTAATTTTCCATTCGCCAATTCAATTGTATAACTTTGATCTAGTTTGCTGGCCTTAATACCGAGTAAGGATTTAAAATCATTCGACACAAAGCTCATATCCGCACCCGAATCAAAAAGTACAGAGGCATAGTGATTATTTTTCGGGAACGTACCAGTGACGATGTTCGGGTCCTGGCGTGCGTCCCTTGCACCCATCACAAATGCCCTCCCACGTGCCTGAGCGTTCGTCTGATTCTTCCACTTGGGACAATCCTTCTTGAAGTGCTTCAGGTCACCACATATGAAACATCCCGGTTTAAATTTCCCCGTTTGGTCGTTAACTCGACAAGCTGGTGTGGTGTGACCAAACCTGTCGCACTTTCCACATTTGATACATTCACCGGTGTGCTGATTTCCGCACTTCTTACACCTCGGTAGGCCCCTATCATACTCCTTCCTTTCCGTTGTGTTGGCTGCAAAAGCCTTCACAGTTCCTTGTTTCTTAAACCCTTGTTTTCCAGATTTATTACTTGAATTTCCCATCCATTTCCTTTTCTCCCTAGATCTACCTTCCTCGTTCTCCTTCCTTCTAAACACTCCATTACGCACTGCGTCATCCCTCAGTTTGAATGCTAAAGTTATAGCACTCTTGGCATCCATTGGATTAGATGATGTTACCATACTACGAATTTAAGGCGCAAGGCCCCACAGATACCTTTCCACACGCTTATGTTCTGGTGTGACCATATGAGGTACCAGAATTGCCAATTCATTAAAACGGTCGGTGTACCCCGCCACATCATCTCCGATCATTTGTAAGTTCCACATCTCAGTTTCAATCTTTTGCAATTCGTTTCGAGGACAATATTCCTCGATCATCATGTTTTTCAAGTCTTTCCAAGATAATTGATACGCTGTCTCTCTCCCCAAAGTCTTGACTTGTGAATTCCACCAGGTTAAAGCTTTATCAGTGAGTGTGCATGTAGAATACTTCACCATGCAGTCAGCGGTGCATTCACTAATATCAATCACCGATTCCATCTTTTCTACCCATCTCATTAGCCCAACTGCACCCTCGGTGCCATTGAAACTGCGAGGGTTGCAGGATAGGAAGGCCTTGTAGGTGCACTTCCTATTTGGAGCATCTGTAGAATCACAAGTCATAACGTCATTAATTCGGATCACGACTATGTGTTATGGCTTATTTATTTTATTACCTCCGGAACCTCCGGAACCTCCTACCGTACCGCTACCTCCTGCACCTCCTCCGCCGGTACCGCTGCCGTTTCCTCCGCCACTATTTCGATTTGCTTCATACTGCTCCATGGCGGCAGCTACTCGCTGTGCTATGAGTTGTTCCACGTTTGAGGAAATCATCTCGTTGTTGCCACTAGTAGTGTTACGGGGCGTCCTTCGCTTAGGTGCCATGACGTTCTTTCTAACATAACATTTAAAAAGAAAAAAACATTATATAATAATAATGACAGATCATGACATAAGGATACAACAACGTCAAACGTAAACAACCATCATCACAACATAAACCATCACATACATAGTTAAAACATACATAGTACATTGTTCCAAAAGACAAGGATACAAAAGGGATGGGTTCACATGACCACATCAGTACTAAAGTTTTAAACTACATAACGTGCTACGGGCACAACCCGCCCGTAATAGGTCTAGAAATAGGCAAGCGTTCCTGTTGGAACGGTAGCTGAAGTTAGCATCTGCTACACGCGTGCCTCAGCTAGAGTAGCCCGAAGTTCAGCATCTATCGCCCTCTACTCGGCTACTTCTGCCCCCCGTTCGGCTGCGGCGGTCCTCCTCTCCATTTCCGCCAATCTCTTCTCGAACTCCATCCTGTGGCTGGATGCATGCTGAAGGGACTGGTCGATTAATTTCTGATCCTCCGCCATCCCATTAACATTTTCCACTAAAGTTGGAAGAGTTGCCAAGTCCCTTCGGATGGACTTCACATTCATCTCCAAGAGATCAATCTATATCCCTTGCTTACTGGTTCGGGACACAAGTAAAGGGATGGTGCATTCTGCGCACTCCCCGGTGAGCGGCACTGGTTGCGATTCGCATGTTAGTCCGACAGAGTCGCAGGTCGCAGGAAGATCCTCCTCCACCCTCCACATTTGAACTACTTGGCAAAGCCATTCCCAGTATGATGCGTCGATCCTTGGTCCTCTGGGCATGGTCTTTCCGGTGGATTCAGCCATTGTTGTGTAAGACGTTTCCTAACTATGGAGTTTAAGTGGGGTTAGTGTGTGACATGGCGTGACTACAATATCCATATTACATGATGATTGGTTATGCAATGCTTATGCAATGAAAACATTTTAGTGAGTCATTCAAATTATAGACTAGGTTCCATTTTAGACTCCTAGTTCGCTATAATCAATGGCTCTGATACCAAGTTCTGTCACACCCCGCCAAGGCGGAAACGCGAGGCGTAACGTTCACTGGTTTTCGAAGCATATGATTACCGCAAACACATACATGATATTGGATACATAACCAAAGTTTAAATGTTTACATCCCAAAACATAACTTAGTTTTTACAAAGTTTAAGATTTCTCAAATATGACTCAAAACCATGAGTTATACAAGTGAAATCCTTCCAAAAGCTGTATCCTCATGTATGTAAGTAACCTACATTGCTAGCCTGGAAACCACGTTCATTTTGCTGAAAACATACTTAAAAACGTCAACACGAGGTTGGTGAGTTCACAAATTACTATAAAGAGTTATCATAAACCCAATGTTTAAACCTGATCATTTTCACCTGATCAAAACCCTTTATTTAAACCTGATCACTTTAGCCTGATCAAACTCTTTTGTTTAAAACCTGATCGCTTTAATCTGATCAGAACTCTTTTGCTTAAAACTTGATCACTTTAACCTGATCAGAACTCTTTTGCTTAAAACTTGATCACTTTAACCTGATCAGAACCCTTTTGCATAAAACTTGATCACTTTAACCTGATCAGAACCCTTTTGCATAAAACTTGATCACTTTAACCTGATCAGAACCCTTTTGCATGTATTACCAATGAATTTGAATACTAATCCGATCTATTGACCCCATTTGTAAGCTTGCAAGGAATACAAAATAGTATGTAATGTACGAGACCGTAACCAAACCCCGACCTTTTGTACCTCCCCCTCGCCTTTTTGCGAGTAAGACAATATGCGGTCATTCGGCCCTTTTGACCCCTGGTTAGCGCGACTAACCATGACCGGAGGCGTCACCCCCAATAGTACTATCCATATAATCCCGGGCTAAAATAGCTAATGGTTACTAACTTATTCAGAGGACTTTAAGCGCTTTACTTTTCCCTCAATACACACATATGGTCAGATCATTAGTTCAATTCATTTACACACAAAAGTCTTTTACAAGTATGTTTCCACCCCAAATCATTTGAAAAACTTAGAAAAAGGGGGATTAGTGAAACTCACCTCATCAGTATGACTGCTAGCAAACACTTGAATAACCGTAAACCCCGCTTATCCGTACCCTAATCACACAAGGATACCTTACATGTTAAGACTAACCGTCTTAAACACAAGTTGTTCACCCGCCTAAACGAATCCCGTTAAGTGCGTTTTTGTTTAATAAAACCGTGTTTTAACGTGACGACCCGTTGGTGATTATTATTCCTAGTCTAGACGCTTTACTTATTTCCCGAGAAAATAATATATTTTTATATTGGTGACTAGTTACGTTTGTCAAAAATAAATATTATTTTTGCATCACAATATAATATATTTATATTATATCTCATGTATCATCATATAATCATTTTGTATTAATAATTATATAAACCACAAATGTCGTTCAAAAGTGTTCCAAGCATACGAATCGTCCTACGTGTACATTATCCTTGTTAACACGTACTCATACAATTTACTTGTTCTGACAACATGTGTTTATATTCAACATGCATTCATTTGTACGTACGAGTATAATCATGTTTTAACAATCCAACACATATTTAAACAAGTTTCACGATAACATACTATTATTTATTCTCAAACCGAACGTCTTTATATTTCTTTACTCGTGTCTACGTTCTATGTTATCAACGTGTTCTAAATATATATTATTTCATTTGTTTAGCCGTTTCATATCTCCTTTCGATTTAACAAGTTTCTCGTTATATATAAATATATATCATGACGTTTATATATATATATATATTTACATGCAATTGTTAAATCATTATTCTATTTCTACAACTTAAACACATATACACCTAGATATATTCCATAGGATTTTTACATGTATACATACACTTATATCTTTCCTTTTTCCTCAAGTATTATTTAGATTTTCTCTAATCTATAACTTATTTATCAAAATCATCCAACATCAAGAATACATCCATAATTATTTATTAAATTTACATTACTATTTATGTATCCATCCATTTGGTTATCATAAATCCAACACATATATATATATATATATATATATATATATTTACATGCATTTTCGGCCCATGTATATACATGTATGCATATCCTAGTTTCCATTTTTACACATGTATTCATACACTTTAAACACTTCTAGTTTCTCAATCAAGTCAAACATATATGAACATATGCATGATTATTTTCGACCAACATAGATATATATATCCATCTATTTTAGTTTTTATCTACTTTAAACTTAGCATCACATGAAACAACAACTTATCACTAAAATAATCAACAACAATTCATGTATATAATCACCAAATTTTCGACCCTTATATATATATATATATATATATATATATTTATACAAAACCCTAACTTTTATACTTTATAAGGTTAAATCTTTAAGAAAACTCTTTTAATCTTTCAGCCTCTTTGTTTATTATGATGAACAACATGTTTAGATTAAGAAAAAGAGATGGAATTAGGGTTGGGTGTCGGTTTCCTTACCACTAGTCAAGCTAGGCGACGATTGCACTAGTGAACGTTGATGGATACTCGTTTTATTGTCAGAACCCGACTCCCTAGCTTCAAAACTTCTCAATTTCTCCAAGCTCTAACTAAGGCTCTCTAGAACTTGCTCTTGAATATAAAAGGTGGAATGGTGCTAGTGTGTGTGTGTGAGTATATCGTATATATATATATAGAGATGGAAGAGTTTGAGTGTTGGATGCTTCAACACTCCATCATCATTATCATTCAAGATTGATAGAATAGATTTGACCTTGAGTTAGCTCTACACTTGAATGAGAATGGTCTCTATGACAAGATTTGATGGAGTTAGTGGATTTGGTGGAAAGTCGGTGGTGGGTGGGTGGTCTCGGCCGAGAGGGGTAGAAGGGGGGGGGTTTGGGTTTGATTCAACTTGTAGATTGTAGTATGTATACTAGTTGATAGGCTTTTAGTAGGTAAAATACCCGGTAGGCGCTCCCGTGATCTAATACCCGATATATGAACTTATATGATTAAAACTCTTTATATTTCGTATTTCGACTATATTTTAATAGTCCACTAATTTAACCCGTCATAGTTAATGTTTAACTATAATATATACGTACACACATAATAATAATTCGTCACCATGAACCAATATTCTTTGTGTTTATTTTCAATAATTTTATCACCAATATTTATGTTTTTATAACCAGCGTGGTACTAGACTTTACTTGGAATAAAAGTTTTGTTAATCACCAACAACGTTCCTTGCGGTTTATTATCGCTTATTTCCCTAGTAATTCATAAAGATTACTATTTTGATATAAGTTTCTTTGCTAGACTCCTTGACTTTACTTATTCAAAATAATACTTCAGGAAAATATATGATTTGAACGTGCATTTATGTAATATGGATATTTACCTTAATTACTGGGTGTCACACATTCCCTGTCATGTGCTTAGAACCACCACTATCAACAACCAAAATGGTATTAATAGTCCCTCTTGGTAAATCCTGCACAACTAACAAGAAACATTAATTTGAAATTGGGACCCAAGCCATGGTAGTCATGGGTCGTCCATATGTATCAAAATAATAAACCTCACTCCATTCACGATCGAATCTTTCATCGAATTTAGGAGATTGCTCCGACGAGTCAGAAACAGAAACTTTAGATTTCCAAACATACTTCTGTTCATTAAGTTCTTTTTGCTTAAAATGTGAAGTGTTTGAACAATTTCTTTCATTTGAAAATTGATTTGATTGTGAAAACTCCTGTTGTTCTAAAAGTTTTCTCAATCTTCTGTTTCTCCACCGTATTTGAGGTCTAGAAAGCCTAACCTCAGATTTTGAGTTACCCTTTGGTGTATCATGAGGTTTAACCACATTTGGGTTAACATAAGGCTTGCGATGAGTTCTTACCTTTTCTAGAGTAACATGTCGGTTACCTTTAGCTTTGTGAGGACAAGCAATCCGAATGTGACCAAAAAGACCACAAGAAAAGCAAGTTCTCTTCTCACTATATTCTCTCATATAAGGAATCTTCACACGATAAGATGCACTTGAAGAAGATTCTCCTACATGAGCTTCTTTTTGCTTTATTTTCTCTGGAACGCCAGATTTTGCAACAGGTTTTGATTCAGGCTTCATCTTCTCAGGAAATACATGCTTCTTCCCTTTATTTTTGTAAGGACAAGTCACCACAATGTGTCCCATCTCATTACAATGAAAGCAAGTACGCCTGTCTTTATAATCTCTGACATATGGAACTCTCCTTGAATTTGAAGAACTTCCAAATGTATAATTTCCAGATGAATTAGAATCAACCTTTGAGTCTTCTTTCTTAACCTCTTTCGGTATCCCCTCTACCTTAGCTTCATCAAAATATTCATCATCACTCTCATCAAAATACACCATATCTTCACCTGTGACTGGATTCACCTTCAACACAGTCTTAGGATCTAAATCCTCATCTTTTATAATCTCAGGTGTAACAGAATAATTTTCGTTGAATGGTGGAGGAACATAGCCAATACCACTAGTTCCCTTCCCCTCTTCAGTGTTATCATGATAATATCCTAATAAGAATGATGAATTTGCAAAGCTTTCTAACTTTCTATGTAATCTAATCACCTCTGCTTTAGATTCAGCTAGTTCCTTATCTTTCTCAGCAAGATCATTATTTCTTTTCTCAATTTCTGCAAAGGACATATCCAGGTGATATGCCTGCTCTTTGATCTTCAAAGTCAGAGAATTTATATCCCTCTTCAGTGATTCTATCCTCTTAATACACACATTCTCATTATCTTTTAATTTCTGATTTACCGTGTGCATGGATTTCATATCACAAATGAGGTTGACGTTGTCATCCATAACCCTCATCATTTTATCCTTAACTGAAACACAGTTAGAACAAAACATTTCAGAATTAGAAAGTACCTCAGGTTTTACTTCTGAAGAAGATGCACCACGAGCCATGAAAACGTCGTCATCAGCTTCACCCTTTTGATAAACAATGATAGGCTCAACATCAGTTTCTAATTCACTCAGATCATCTTCAACTGTCTAAAAACTTTCTTCACTCATCACATCAGTCTCATTAGATTGAGTACTTTCACCAGAACGAATACTCTCACTATCACTTAAATCTGCAGAAGAATCACTTTGAGAATAACTCGGCTTCTCCAATACGTCTTTGATCAAGACCTCAAACGCTTGAGAAGTTGCTTCACCCTTTTTCTTCAATGCTTCCCATAGATCTCTTGAAGTTGGACACTTCCCAAGACTATGAATGATTTCTTTAGGTAATGACATCGTTAAAGTTTCACGCGTCTTCATCTCTCGATCAAACTTCTGCTTTTCTACTTTAGTAAGAGCTGTCACTGGTTTAGGAACATCATAATATCCCATATAGTCATAAATAGGATGCACATATCCTTCAAATATAGATGTCCAAAAGTTTTCATCAGTTGCTGATACGAACTGTTCGAACCGGACTTTCCAGCTACGAAAATCTGATATGCACAAAAGTCTCGATGGCATAGTTCCAATCTCATTATCATCACATGAAATTGACATTTTGAATTTTTTGCGAAAATATCCGGAAAAAATTTCCCGCCAAAATACTCTTTTTTTTATTTTTTTATTTTTTTATTTTTTTTTTAAGAAAACTAATAAGTTCGCCTGATACTGTACTAGCGAACTTAATAAGTTCGCCTCAAAGACACCCAAGCGAACTTAATAAGTTCGCTTAAACCAGAATTCAAAAATCTGATCAAGTTCGCCTAAAATAAGTTCGCTTAATCCTGTGAGAAGCGAACTTGACAAGTTCGCCTGCTGCTAAGTTCGCCTGCACACAGATTCAGCAAGTTCGCTTGCTTCAGCAGATTCAAACTCAAGAACACTTCAGACTAAACTCGCGAACCAAAAGCATATGAAAATCATCATTAATCACTGATTTGAATGAATTAATCAAAATTGGACCGTAGGATTGTGTAATTTGTCAAATTGAAGCTTTCTATCGGATCAATTTCGTCAAAATCCTCTTCAAAAACACCAAATCTGATCAAAATCAGTCTTGAAAACTCCATGGAAATGAAAAACTCAAAAATTACGAATTTTATGTTGATTGGACACGAAAACACCACTAATCTTTTGCTAATCAAGAGCAATAGCTCTGATACCACTTGTAGGTCCGTGATTCGGTGCGTGCCGGATCTCTAGACTCGCGGTACGACACGGTGATAACGTGCGGAATCCATGATCAACATGCTCGTGTAACTCAATCAACAACGGTGTAAATAAACGCTTTGTATTTCCACCACAATATCAGTTTACAAGATTACTGAATTTTTCTAAGTCTCTAGTCTGTCTTGTCTAATATCGTCTATTCTCTTCTGTGTTCTTTTTGTTCTGTCTCACAGACTCTATTTATAAGAACCAGACCTGCTATAGGCGAACTTAACAAGTTCGCTTCACTGTGCTTAGGCGAACTTATTAAGTTAGCCTCTAATAGGCTAAGCGAACTTATTAAGTTCGCCTCTGATAGACTAAGCGAACTTATTAAGTTCTCCTCTGATAGGCTAGGCGAACTTATTAAGTTCTCCTCTAGCAGAACTTACACAGAATTTTATCAACAGTTACAAAACATGTCCTAACACCAATAAATGTTCTCCTCAAGTAAGCATGTATGTACATATGTATATACTCAATATGAATGTTATGTGAGAACAGTAAAGTAAAGAATATGTAAAAGCTCGAATGTTAAGTATGTTATATATATATATATAGATATATATATATATATATATAATACTCATGATAAGATAATATTATATATGATTATCTTTAAACTAGAACTCACCAGCGTTAGCTGACTTTTAGTATACATTTCAGGTAGTGGAAGAAAGGGTCGTGCGATGGCGTGAAGGTTACCCGGTTCAAGACTGACATCCCACTTTTATATATGTTAAGACAATGTTATGTATTTAATTGTTAAGAGTTCCGCTGTTATGTTACGTTATGTAATGAATGAATTCGAATGTTTTAAATTTAAGCTCAGTATTTATGACTATGTTTTTGAGTAAATCCAACAAGTGAGGTTACCCGGGAATGGGGCCTTACAAGTTGGTATCAGAGCAATAGTTTGAGAGATTCAGACATCCCTAAATGTCTGGACTCAAACTGATTATGGGACCAACGCACGGATGTCAGTATGGGTAACCAACGCCAACACGGTAATTAAGTACTAAAGTTAATGCACTTGGATAAGAATAGATACCTTAACTTAGAACAAATAGATGTCAATGTCACAACCGATTTGAAGAGTTTGAACCCGAAAAGCAATGTAAATTAGTAATCACAAACCGGTCACTGTAATTAATAATTTACCTTGCTCGTACTGTTCCAAACTATGATCTGAAGAAATGACATTGATGAATTCCCTTCATAACTATCAGGTATCTAGAAAACTATGGCAAGTAGAGGAACAACTGCATGCCAAGGCGGCCATACGGGCCGAGTAGGTAGACCGCCATTGAACCAAAGACAAGAGGAAGAAGAAAGCATGCACGTGAAATACACCGAGATAGTGCATGGCACTAATGTGACCCCACCGGGAGGTGACAATGAAGGGGCACTACGATTGGAACCCAAACTTAGGGATGCTATTGCCCGTGAGGTTGTACTGACACTGAAGAGCATACTGCCTGGTCTGTTACCTGAGACACAGAAAAGGAAATGGGAAAACGTGTGTAAGGGAACTGGAAAGGGGAACTATACAGCTGAGGCTAAGAAGCCAAGAATTGAAGAATACGAAGCTTGTAAGAAATGTTTGAAGAAACACCAAGGCGAGTGCCTAGTTGGTTCCACCATCTATTATAGGTGTGGGAAGGCGGGCACTATTCTCGCGAATGTTTAAGAGACACTAAATGCCAAGGTTGTGGACTATTTGGATATCTGACCAAGAATTGCAGGAGAACCAGACAATCTGGTTCCGGAAAAGAAAAGGAACAGCCGAAGGCGAGGACTCGAGCCTACGCCCTGACCGAGGAGGAAGCAAGGGGAAATCCTGATGTTGTGTCAGGTACGTTCCTAGTAAATGATGAACATGCTGCTATTTTATTTGACTCTGGTGCTAGTAAAAGCTTTATATCCAATGCATTTAGTCGTAAACTAGATTGCACTATCAACATCATAGTAAAGGACTTTAGCGTACAAACTGCCGTTGGTAAAAATTCGGCAGTATTCCAAGTAACAGAGGATTGCATCATAGAAATAGAGGGTCATAAGTTTCCTTCTATATTATTCCTTCTCACCTTAGGAGGATTCGATATAGTATTGGGTATGGATTGGCTAGCTGCCAATGAAGCTCAAATCATATGTAAACGTAAGATTATACGCCTCAAAGCTCCAAGCGGCAGCCCAATTACGGTTTATGGGGATTGGAATTGCACGATGCCAAACGTCATCTCAAAGATCAAGGCCGAAAGTTACATGAGTTGCGGTTGCGAAGCTTATCTGGCGTGTGTTATTGACGATAGAATGAAAACGAAAGAACTCAAGAATGTACCCGTGGTGTGCAACTTCCCGGAAGTGTTCCCTGAGGATCTACCTGGGTTGCCACCCGATCGGGAAATAGAGTTTCAGATTAACTTAATGCCAGGAGCTGAGCCCGTTGCCAAAGCCCCTACCGATTGGCTCAGTCAGAAATGAAAGAATTGATGTCTCAACTAAAGGAACTAACAGAAAAAGGATTTATTAGACTGAGCATCTCACCATGGGGCGCTCCGGTACTATTTGTAAAGAAGAAGGACAGCAGCATGCGCATATGCATTGACTACCGCGAGTTGAACAAGAGGACAGTAAAGAACAAATACCCATTGCCTAGAATAGAAGACCTTTTTGATCAACTTCAAGGTGCGAGTTGGTTCTCAAAGATCGATCTTAGGTCGGGTTACCATCAGGTGAAAGTAATAGAAGAAGACGTACCAAAGACCGTGTTTCGCACGCGTTATAGGCAATATGAGTTTCTCGTGATGTCCTTCGGATTGACCAACGCACCAGCAGCGTTCATGGAATTGATGAATAGAGTATGTCGACCCATGTTGGATCGATCGGTGATAGTTTTTATAGACGACATACTGGTATATTCGAAAAGCGAGGGTGATCACCACTGTCACCTAAGAGAGGTTCTGGAGGTGCTAAAGCAGGAAAAGTTGTACGCAAAATTCTCCAAATGCGCGTTCTGGCTTAGGGAAGTCCAATTCCTAGGTCATGTAATAAACCCAAACAGAATCATGGTGGATCCTGCAAAAATCGAGACAGTAAAGGAATGGAATGTCCCAAAGACACCAACAGAGATACGAATTTTTCTGGGATTGGCAGGCTACTATCGAAGGTTTATTCAAGATTTTTCAAGAATAGCCTCGCCACTAACTAAGTTGACACGGAAAGAAGTGAAATATGAATGGGGTCCAACCCAAAACAACGCGTTTGAGGAACTTAAGGCACGATTAACCCAAGCTCCAGTTTTGGCACTACCTGAGGGAAATGAAGACTTAGTAGTCTACTCTGACGCTTCGGGTCAGGGTTTAGGTTGCGTACTTATGCAACGAGGGAAGGTAATTGCCTACGCCTCGCGATAACTAAAGATTCACGAGGTTAACTACCCAACACATGATTTAGAGTTAGCAGCAGTAGTTTTCGCGTTGAAAATATGGAGGCACTATCTGTATGGAGTCAAATGCACCATCTACTCATATCACAAAAGCCTGAAGTACTTTTTCGGGCAAAAAGAATTAAACATGAGGCAAAGGAGGTGGTTAGAGCAACTGAAAGACTATGACTGTGAGATATTGTACCATCCAGGCAAGGCAAACGTGGTGGCTGACTCTTTAAGCAGAAAGGAAGAATCGGAACCTATACGGATCAAAGCGTGTCAGCTGATTATAACACCAGATTTGATGAGTGAAATATTAAAGGCACAAGATGAAGCACTATTAGAAGGAAATATAAAACGGGAAATAATAGTAGGACAACAAGGGAATTTGGATGCAAATGCTTACGGTGTACGAACTACGTTTGGCCGAATGTGGATTCCTAAGATTGGCGAGCTTAGAGCCAAAATACTCGATGAGGCCCATAAGTCTCGCTATTCTATCCACCCCAGGGTAAACAAAATGTATCAAGACTTGAAGAAAGAGTACTGGTGGCCTGGCATGAAGAATGATGTGATAGAGTACGTGAGCAAGTGCCTAATGTGTACTCTAGTTAAGGCCGACCACCAGAAACCATGCGGTAAAATGCAACCTCTACCAATACCGGAATGGAAGTGGGAGGAGAACACGATGGACTTCATTACCAAGCTACCGCGAACAGCTAAAGGCAATGATACCATTTGGGTGATCGTTGACCGCTTGACGAAAAGTGCTCACTTCTTGCCAATACGTGAGACTTCTTCGTCAGAAAGACTAGTAGAAATATTTATCAAGGAAGTTGTGAGTAGACATGGTATGCCACTGTTGATTGTGTCCGACAGGGATACTAGATTCATGTCAAGGTTTTGGAAGAAATTCAACGAAGCAATGGGCACTAGACTAAACATCAGCACCGCTTACCACCCCCAAACCGATGGACAATCTGAAAGGACCATTCAGACCTTGGAGGACATGCTCCGGGCCTGTATCATTGACTTCGGTGGGAGCTGGGACAGCCATCTACCATTGGCAGAATTTTCATATAATAACAGCTATCACTCAACTATTGGCATGCCGCCATTTGAAATGTTGTATGGGAGGAGATGTAGGACTCCAGTTTGTTGGGGGAAATTGGACAGAAGGATTTTGCAAGTCTTGAAGTGGTCAAAGCTACTTCCGAGAAATTTGATCAAATCAAGGCTCGAATGAAAGCCGCAAAAGACAGACAGAAATCATACACGGATAAGAGAAGAAGGGATTTAGAGTTTCAAGTACGGGACATGGTACTGTTAAAGGTATCACCATGGAAAGGAATCATTCGATTCAAAAAACGTGGCAAACTAAGTCCAAGGTTTGTCGGACCTTTCAAGATTTTAGCGAGAGTGGGTCAAGTTGCTTACAAACTCGACCTACCCGTTGGGCTTAGTGGAATACACCCTACGTTCCATGTGTCGCACTTACGCAAGTGCCTAGCTGACGACATAGCTCACATACCTTACGACGAGATCGAAGTGGATAACAGTCTAAATTATGTAGAGGAACCAATAGCCATCCTTGACAGAGCAGAGAAATGACTACGCAATAAGCCGATTCCTTTAGTCAAAATACAATGGAAGCACAGAAAAGGGTTAGAAGCTACGTGGGAAAAAGAAGACGAGATGAGGTGACTATACCCTCAATTGTTTAACGTATAAGCAGTTTCGAGGACGAAACCTGTTTAAGGAGGGTAGACTTGTAACACCCCAAAAATAGTAATTTAGTAAATAATAACGCGATAGAGACTTAATCATCGTAAAACAAAAGAAAAACGGACGGGCTTGGGCTCGGCTCCAACGGGCCGAGCGAAGCCCAGGTATATAAGGGTCAAGACATAACAAGAACTCTCATTTCCACGAAAACTTGCAACCTAGAGAGAGAAAGGAGAGCTCGGGTCTAGAGAGAGAAAGTTGACGGATCGACCCGAAATTGAAGGAGCACGTTAATACTGAGCTAGTGAGCAAAACCTCCGAATCAGAATCACAATCCAGGTAACGATTCGACCTTAAACTGAGTTTTTCTTCGTTTTGGGGTTTCTCGGGTTTTAGCTAAATAGGAGACGTTTTTTATGGATGAAACTTGAAAATAAGCTTAGAACTAGCATCTAGAATAAAAACCGCACCTTTTGATCAAAGAAAATTGTAAGATTTTCATGATCAGATTAACATGCAAAGATTTCGGACTTATCCAGGAAGCAGGTCTTGCGTACTTATCAAGTACGCAAGAAGGAAGATCCTGCGTACTTACCAAGTACACAAGAGGAAGATCCTGCGTACTTATCAAGTACGCTAGAAGAATGTTCTGCGTACTTGTCAAGTACGCATGAGCAAGGCTCTGCGCACTTAGTAAGTGCGCAGGCAGCAGACCAGTAAGTAAAGTCAGTATGTTTAGAATCATTAAACCGTTAGAGTCGGGGTTGGGTCTGATGTGTATTTAAACTACCTAATTCAGATCATACGTGACGTTGTTGGACCTTTGTTTAGGACAACCAAGACTAGCTTTTCAGGTGAATTCAATGTGCCCCCTTCTATGTTATGTGCAAATCATTTTAAATGTTTTGGGGTTGAAGTGTATACACTAAATGAATAAATGCTATGAATGTCAATGTGATCATACGTGGTATACAAATATATATATATATATATATTTATATATGAAAATGAATTATGAACGAAGAAGAAAACGTATGATTATAAAGAATGATTGAAAGAAGGACATAACGTAAATGAATGAAATCTTACTTTATATTATATATTGCATGTGATGAATGTATGTAAACGTTATGAACCCTTCTATGACAACGGCTACGTCGGTAGACGGACGACAACGTGACTATTTTGCAACCGGGACAAAAACGTTCCTTCGCAAGCTAGGACGTATAAAAAGGCACTAATGGATGGTCGAAGCAATTGCCTTAACTAAAGTAGAACGGTTGCATACATAATGGTCGCGTGGGAAACGGATGCCCTAGGGCAGACGGACAAAAGAACGAACTACGACGGTAGGACGGTTTAAGAGCGGACGGACAAAGGTTGCCGGACGGATTTAATGAAAGAACGGACGGTTTTCTAGAGCCGGACGGTTAATGAAAAGGGCTACGACGGTAGTTCTCACTGCGATGTCTTTGTGACATTCGCGACAAGTGTGATGGGTTGATCTCCCTTAAGATTATAGCCAATAAATGTTCTCCTCAAGTAAGCATGTATGTACATATGTATATACTCAATATGAATGTTAGGTGAGAACAGTAAAGTAAAGAATATGTAAAAGCTCGAATGTTAAGTATGTTATATATATATATATATATATATATATATATAATACTCATGATAAGATAAATATTATGATGATTGTCTTTAAACTAGAACTCACCAGCGTTAGCTGACTTTTAGTAAACATTTCAGGTAGTGGAAGAAAGGGTCGTGCGAGGGCGTGAAGGTTACCCGGTTCAAGACTGACATCCCACTTTTATATATGTTAAGACAATGTTATGTATTTAATTGTTAAGACTTCCGCTGTTATGTTACGTTATGTAATGAATGAATTCAAATGTTTTAAATTAAGCTCAGTATTTATGACTATGTTTATGAGTAAATCCAACAAGTGAAGTTACCCGGGAATGGGGCCTTACACAAGCAGACACACTTAACCATCACAGCCCCCTACAGAATCGTGATATGAACCAAACCAGAATAGTTTTAATCATCACGCCCCTGAGAACCCCCCTCCCTTTCAAACCCGAAAACAAACCAACCCTCCAAATCCATCGTTTTCGATAACTATTGATCCAATTGTCACAGGGGTTTTGTAACTCGAGTCAAGACGATTATGTGGTTAAGTTTAATTGAAAAATCATCGCTTTTAGGATGTTTAATCGCTCGTTTAAGAACCGAAACCCTAGACTTGAACTAAGAATCAAATTGATCGAATTGGATATTAAAACTTGATTAAATCATGGGGCTTTTAACAATTTGCACTTTTCAAAATTGTTGGTATAGATTAATTGGATTGAGGTCGTGTTTAGGATCAAAACCCCTAAAATCAACAAACCCTAATTTACAGATCTTGCAAAATTCGATGTTACAAGATCAAATAATCATACGGATATTCATCTAGAAGTAAAAACGAAAGTAACCAGGAAGGCAATTACCAGAAACAAACTCGAATTGAAGGTGTACGGCTAGAACTCGTCTCCGACGTCGCGTGGTTTAGCCTCCGGTGATTACGGAATCGTCTCTGACTCAATTGATGTGTGCAGAAGCTTTGAGGGAGTGTGAATGAGGTGCACAGAGTTTCAATTTGTGAAAATAACACATAGATCCGTCGAATTTTGATGAACTCATGATGCGGTCGACGGTTAAGGTAATAACTCCCATTATTGGGATTAATTCATGATTTTAAGAAGCTGATAATGATCCTAATGATGATTATAAATGTTACGCACGTTTTTCAGTTACAAAATCAAGCTACAATCGATCATGGAATTTGAATTTTTGAATCAAAATCATGAGTTTGACTTTGAAAAGTCAAACAGGATTCAATTTCCCTTGGTTTGACTTTAAAAGTCAACATGAATTGGAAATGAGTTAATTACAAGATTAGACCCTCTAGTTTCATGCATTTAAGTTGAATATGGGCATAAATAGTCCCTGAAGTTTAGGATCAGGTTAACCGGGTTAGGATTTAACAGAAAACTTAACGGAATTATTAACGGGATTAACTTGAAAAGTCGGATAATCACAAGTGTGAAAACATAAATATCTTTTCTACCCTTGTGATTTGAATCCATGTTATATGTGTGTGTGTGTGTGTATACGATCAACAAAAAGATCATTATCAGAAATAGAATGTAAGATGTTGGCTATTATTATCATTTGAGACTAGTTTCGGGTTATGTCTTTCGCACATCTTTCAGTTCACTTCACTGCCCATACTCACAAGTATGCAATGGGAAGCTGGACTTAGATATGTCTCAACAACATTCGTTGAGCATATATTATCCCTTGAATCACATTTGTTCCAATGAAGCATCTAGATAACAGTTGGATCCCGCTTCCCGAATCTTGGGATTCCATATCCATTAGCCTGAATCAACACAAATACTCACGAGCCAAGACAAATGAATCAATTGATTCTTGACAATCCTTATGGATTCTGCTTAATTTCTATGTGCTAAATGGTATTACCTCAACCTGGTGATACTGATAATCCGTGGGAAAATCTTAGATATCTTTAGATAATGCATTTACTTTTCTGTCTACATAACCGTGGGGTACATATTGTAGAACTTTAAATGGAAGCATATCACACATGAATTTGGTCCAAGAATGCTTATAGTTTCAACTCATATAATATTGATAATTTGAATTACTATGATATGACTTTCAAAATTGATTTCAAATAAGTATGTCATGATATGATCCCAAATTCTTTAAAAGTTTACCGATATCACTATTGCTACATGTTAGCCTGATATGATCCTCTGACTATGACTTGACTAAAAAGACGTTCACTGTAAGTATTCAATTACTTTGTACTCTGTTTATTCATTTAGAAAAACAACAAAAATATTTTCCTTGTATTTTAATATAAACTTTACAAAATAACAAAAAGACTTCCAGTATAGTTCATTTCCAAAAACTTAGAAAAGCCAAAAAGATTTTTTAACTTCCGGAAGCACTTTGTTACAACATCAGTTGAACGTATCTATCATGTTCGTCTTAAAATTCTTCATAAAACAGAGATTTTTGAGTTTGAAAGGGAAACATGGAGTTAAGACATGCGTACTTAACAAGTGCGCACGACTTAACTCATGCATACTTGTTAAGTACGCATGAAGTAATTCATGCGCACTTAGTTAAGTACGCATGATCTGGTGAAAGGGGTATATAAAACGGCACTTTGCATTTACTCCACATTCAAATACTCGCTCTTCACTGTTAAGCCCTGATCATTTTCGCTCGAAATTTCTTGTGTTACCAAACCGATTTTTCATCACAAATTCAGTTACTACTTCACTCAAAGATAATTTGGTGAGAATCTTGACCAATTCCAAAATTGAGTAATTTTTTTGTTCTTGAGACTAGGGTTATGATGACCAAATTTTTAAGCACAAAAATGTTTGCATGTGAAATTGAGCAACCATTCAAGTTTCTACTCATCATTCTAAGTCGTTTAACACAAATTCTATCATTTTAACTTAAAAAATAGGTTTTTGATCTTGGTTGGGTATTTGAAGTGGCGTCGGCCCCTGTTTTGTTCAAATGAGACTTGTGGTGATTGCAATAGACGACAAACCTAGTTTCTTTGAGTCTCTATACCATTTTCGACAACATTAGAACATGCTAAACGAATTTTAAACCATGAATTCTTGATTTTGGACGTGCAAAAAAGTTTCTACGTGAATCATGCGTACTTAGCAAGTATGTATGAAGGGTTTTGCCCATGCGTACTTGCTAAGTATGCATGACAGACTTTGTGCTTGCGCATTTAACTAAGTACGCAGGAGGCAGCCTTGTCCATTTTGTCCAAGTCCAAAACTTTTATTCATTGTCTATGATACTTTATGATATACTTAATCAGTTCTAATCATGTTTTGTTTTGTTTTGAAGATATGGCTAGACGAGCGTTTACAAAAGACTTCAACATGTTAGCTCTTACCGATCCAGAATGGAGAGGGGCGGCACTCAATTATCAAGAGATAATCACTTTCCTGAACAGATCATAGATCTCATATGCTGTCTCTATCAACCCAGTTGTATCACGTCCTTATATCGAACAATTCTGGGATACAGCTGAGCTGGACTGCAGACAGACACCTAATGTGATTACAGCTACTGTAGCCAGTCATCAAACAACCATCTCTGAAGACACAATACGTCAGGTGTTACAATTCAATGATTTAGCCACTGATCCAGTCCAATATCTAGAGTACATGATAGATGGATGTTGGAGACAACGAATGGGATATGTTGGTCGGGAAGATTATCCATCTTACAAAAAGATGTGGTTGTTAGATCAATGGAGGTACTTTGTTCACGTAATGATTATGTGTCTATCAGCTACAAAAGCAGGCAAAGATGCTATGAGGCATGATTTAGCATCAGCTATGGTTGGGTTATCACTGAACAAGGGTTACAACTTCTCACGATATGTTTACAAGTCAATCCTTGATCAGATTAACGTTGCTCCTAGATTCAGATTCTTGCTATATCCACGATTCATTCAGCTACTGATTAATCATTTCCTGCTAAACCTACCACACATAGGACAGCAGCTACAAGTCAAGAGAATATCCAAGAGTGTGTTTGTGCAATTCCTTACTACTGGCACTGAAGAACCAATACCATTGCACAGACCTTTATTCGGCCACTTGATCAATGAGGCTTACATTGCACCACAGGGAGAAAGATTGTACAGTCCAGAAAGTGAACCTGAGTTAAGCGAGCATCAGATGAAGAGCAAGAGGGTCATGATGATAAGAATGATGAAAATGATGATAATAATGATGATAGTGATGAGGGTGATGGTGGTGCGGGTTATGCACAAAATTCAGATAGCAGTTAATCAGAACGTACAGTAACTGATTCTTCTGATTCAGAACCAACCCCCGACCAAAGGCATCCTAGAAATAATATTTGGGAATCCCTTCCTAAATCCTCGTCAAGACGACGAAGAAGAGCGAGTTCAGATTCTGACTTTCAACTCGATAGTTCAGATATCAACCGAGAGGCACCTCATATGGTTGAACGAAGAAAGAAAACCAGAAATGACCGCCTGTGGCAAGAACTAATGGATGAAATCAATGCTAGGGTTCAAGCACAGCAAGCTCCCACTCCACCAATAAAACTATATAGCCGAAGAAGACGCAGAACGCTAACACTTGTTATTGTTCCAACCTGTGAAGAAGCTACTCAAACAATCGTCTCTCTTCCGGCTACAACAATACAGCTCACAGCTTCCACAGTTCTTCCCATTATAACTGAATCAATCCTTGTTTCAACAACCATCGTACCCACAGTCATACAAACCACTACACTACCTGTCACCATCACTGCTGGTACTTTACCACCAATGACACATTCTTTAGAGTTTGGTGACATCAGACATCATTTTGACTTGTTCGAGCTTTTTGCCGATACCATTCATGAGACTGGTGAACCTTCTACAGCAAGGGTGGTAGATCCTAGGGATCAAAGGATTGCAGCCTTAGAGTCATAAGTAGCTACCCAACAAACTCAAGTTAACATACTTGTTGACTCTAACACCAGATTGACTTATCAGTGGCAAACCATGGAGGAACAAGTGAAGTCATTCTTTGAGCTTCAAAGGATGCAATTCAATCTCAATGAAATGTTCCTTACCACCCGCACTGCTATGGAAAACCAAATGCTGATCCAACGGGGTGAACATAAAGTTATGGTTGATTTAGTGCTAAATTTTCAAAACAGCTTGAGTCTCAGAGGGAGAGAAGCAAGAGGGCACAAGAAGAAGCTTGCCACCATGTATACCTCACAAAAGAAAAGGATCAGGACGATGATCCCAATGTCGGCCACTCAGGTGCTGGTACAAGCTGTCTTGCCAACACAAGACACACCTACGGCTCAGGGGGAGTCTACCCAACAACAAGGTGGTGGTGGTGGTGGTGATAAAGGAAAAACACCGCCTGAGGTGTTAGAAGAATTAAGTGCCAACCCTAACTTAAATGATGAGATCATGACAGGGGCATTGGCAGAACTTGAAGAAGGAGAGATTGACAGTGGAGATGACTAGGATGAATGTGGGAATGATGTGATTGTGGAGTTCCCGAAAGGAGATGGAGAAGGTGTGTATGAGTTGGAAGATGGGGAAAATATTGAAGCCCTAGCTATCAGGGAACAAGCTGAACCAACCATTCATGTTGAAGATATCAATGAAACTACAGCTAAAGTTCCTGAACCCAACAGAGAAGCTGGAACCAGTGGCGCTTCCTCGAGGAAGATTCCTCAGGAATGGATGGAAAAAGAAGCCTAAGCGCCTTGGTACAAGCCACAGTACACAGACCAACATGGTGCTGCTGGGATGATTTTATCGGTACGTTTCGAAGACAACAAAGGATTATTTTCTATCAAAAGATTAGGGGGAGTTCAACACCTGAAGCCAACAACAGAAGCATTTAATTCCTTACCCAAATATGACTTAGTCAACCTTGCACACCGTGAGTTATGTAGTGACACGTCAAACGGAAATGCTAGGGGTCTGTGGGGTGTACTGCAACGAGAAGGTAGATCGGGTAAATTCAAGATCTTTCGGCCTCAAGTTTCAAGGCGTGTCAAGGACAAGACAATGATACATCCTTTGACACACAGGTTCTTGAAAAGACTCATTTATGAACCAGTTCTATGTGAAACTCGGATACCCTTGAGGAGAATACCTCAAGATATCCTAGGAAACATGTGGTACTGGTACATAGATCTAGTAACCGAAGAGGCTGTTATGATTGAGATGGAGAGCTTGAAAAAGATCATCAGGGTATTTGATGAGATTGTGTTCATCAATTTTTCCGTTAAGGACTTGGAGGTTCTCGTCAACAAGAGTTGTTTGCATACTGACAAGTGGACAAAACTGTTGGCCACCAAATACGACACGTTAGTGAAATTCTCACACGTTTTCGATCCGGCACACCCACCCGGAGGGACCTACAATTATGTGTTTCCTCTCTGAAAATCTAAAACACTTTTCTTCTGTCCAAACCCTAAAACCTTCGATCGCTATCTATCTTCGACCAGTTGAAGCCTCTTCGGTTTCCTCCGATCTGTAGACTAACACCAATCTGAAGCTTCTTCTAGATCTTTGATCTTTGTGGCGTTGTTTGGTGGTTCGGGATGGTAAAAAATATCATTCTCTGTCACTACGGGAACAAGAGCACCCCCATCAGAGTCGGTCCATTGATGCTTCACAGATATGCACCCAGATCTTTGTTCGGTGGTTTTGGGTTGGTCCGCCAGATGCTTCACAGATCTGGTCGGTCCTTTGTCACAGCTCCTGTTTCCGCCATTGAAGCTGTCACACCCCAACCGACGGTGGAAACGTCGGGGCGGGACATGTAGACTGTTCATAAGCTCATGGTTTACTAAAGTTGTGATAATTAAACAATAACATTCATTTCATAGCTCAAGTAATCAAGTACAACTCTTACAAGAATAAAAAAATACATGAATAACTTTATTAAATTTAAAACTAGGCCCTTAATCCTAAGTGAAGCGACTTGAAATCTTAACTCAAACACTGTACCTGAAACATGATAAAATGAGAGGGTCAACTATAAATAGTTGGTGAGCATACATAGATTTTGACACCACAAGTAAAGTTCAAATGTTTTGTGTACAATTCATATGATGCATGGTTTATAAAGCATTTAGGGAGAATCTAAGTTAAGCTAGATGCACAAATGAAACTTTGTAATTGAAGGGCATAACAACACATGTTATCCTAATGTAGGGCATAACAACACATGTTATCCTGATGTAAATGTAGGGCATAACAACATATGTTATCCTAATGTAGGGCATAACAACACATGTTATCCTAATGTAGGGCCTAACAACACATGTTAGCCTGAAATAATGTATTTGTGTTTGCACGTGTATATCATGTATATGTAGCCTTAACAATTAGTATTCAAGCATAAAGCACAAATAAACACATATGATCATATTGTAGAATTGTATGTGTGTAATTGCAAATAGTATTTGAATGTAATCATGTTTCACCCCAAATATGTAAATACGAAAAAGGGGCTATGTAAACTCACCTTGTATTAGTGTTGAAGATGACGCGGGAAATAGGTAGCACAAGTGCCCTTTTGAAAGTCACAAAGTTAACCTAGGGTGAATTTTTTGAATTAATAGCATGCATGAAATCTAAGGCAAAGTCCAATCCTAGGGTTGCAATGAAAGTGTGTACAAAGGGTTTGTGTTGCAGTATATAACGGAATGTGTAGGTGGTTGTGGTTTGTACTTGAATAAATATTTTATAAAGTGAAAGTTGAAATGGATAGTTTTAAAATAAACGTTTAGAGTTTAATTTGAATGTCTAAATAAATAAATTCCATTTATTTATTTATTTAGAAAAATAGTGTGGAATTATATATGTTTCAAATTTAAATTAAATAAATAAGTTTATTTATTTATTTATTTTTTATTTATTTATTTAGTTATGAAAATGTGCTAAGTTATGGTAATTATACATTAATTCAATAAAAACTAAAGTTAAATACAATTTAACACTAAGCGAGTTGTAAATGTTAATTATATAAATAATAAAATAAATTCGTTTATTTATATATCATTTAAGATATGTGTGTTCTTTTTTAGAAATATGAAAAAATATATATTTTATAAAATTTTATTTGTTTACATAAGTTTTAACTCTAATGAATAAAATCAATAGAAATTTATCTTTATAAAGTTTTTTTATAAAATGTTAGTGTATAATAACCACTTCGTAAAAAAAGAAAGGATATTTGGTTTTTGTAAATTAAATTAAAATGAAATTTTAAATTTCCTTTATATTGAGAAGTGAGGTTTCGAATTTATTCAAATTGTAAAAATAGATGTTTTATGCTTAAAATTATAAGTTATTGTACTAAGTTGTTCTAAATAATATTAGGTTTATAAAATGATATTTATAGAATTTGTTTGGGCATGAAAAAACGGGTTTTAAAAATCTATGCAGACCACCCGGTTTGAACCCGGGTGGTTTCTGTATGAGGACAACAAGTTACCACTGGACCAAGGCGACTGATACTGATAACAATTCTGGTTGCTCTTACCTTAACGTGAAACTGAGGCAGGACCGGGTTCAGGTTTAAAGGAAACGCGCAAAAAGGGTCGGTAACGTGGGTTGTGGGTTTCGAACCCATGCCATTTGGCTCGTGGTGCAATGACTTACCAGTCGAGCCAAGTGGTTTCGTTGTCATAAGGGAAACCCGCTAATACTTATATGATTATTCAATCAAGAAATATCCCCAAATACGTATAAACGATCATGAACCCTAATCACAATTGCATCCGATAGTATCAGTTTTGATGAATTGATAGAGGGTTAATGATCGCCAAGGGGTTACGAATTAGGAACACAAAACCTTACCTGGAATGGTGAAGTGTCGGATGCGAATGACTAGGTCAAAGATCCTTCTGTTCTCGGTGCTCGATCGTGGTGTAGGGGTGAAATAAGACGCGAATAAGGGTGCAGAGAGTTTGAAATGGACTATGCGAAAGTGTATGAGTGATTTACTTCGTCCAATTTCATTCTAATTACTCGATTCGATTCAGCCTTGTAGGTGACAACTGTCGACTCAAAACACGCACAAATTCGAACGTTTAAGGATGAATTGGGTCGTGAAACAGGTCTGAATTCATAGGAGTAGAGGTTGGGCGTGATTTACGGGATTGAAACCGCGTTGATCTCATGAATTGAATGCTGGCTTGACACGGTTTGACTTAGACTGTTTCAATTTGTTTGAATTTCGAATTCCACCGCTAAGATTGTCAAATTGTTATGGTTATGGGTCTGGAAACGGTCGATAAACGTTTAGGCATGGATGGAAAGTTCAAAGCAGTCGTGCTTTATCGAATTACACGTTACATTGTGAGATGTTTGAAGCTTTTGACTTTTTAAAGTCAACGGAGGTGGTTTCCTTTGGGGTTCAAACTAGAAAAGGTTCAAAATGTAGAAGGGGTTCAAGACTATTTTTTTTAAAATTACTTAAAAGTTGTTTTTATAAAAATCTAATTATTATTGTCTTAGTTATCAATATTTTATAAATGAAATGGTTTCCATTTTTTTTTATAAACTTACAACTTATATAATGTTCATTTAATATAATTAAATATATATATATAAAGATGTGACTACATTTGTAAAGCTCATAAGTTTTATTGATTTAATTATCCTGACAAAATATATATATATACATTTATATTTCTATATAAATATACATACGTATATTAAAATGAGAATGTCGTTATTGTATAATTTAAAATAGAATAATATTAGAGAAAAAAAAATCATGGATGTTACAGTCTCCCCATGTTAAGGGAATTTCGTCCCGAAATTTAACTAGTGGGGTCTACTAAATCAGTAAAGAGGTGAGTTTGGATTCTCAATGAACTTTGATCATTGGTTTGAGGAGTATAACTAATGAAAAGATCTAGGTATGTTTCTCAAGGTCCGGCACGAATGATGATAGTGGGTTTAGTTTAAGAGAATTTAAGGAGGAGACTGTTAGAGATTGTTTTGGACTCCGAAGATAGAATTGCATCACTTGAGATGAGAACGATGGGAATTTGATAATCAGGGTTTGTTTTAGATGTAGTCTAATCTGCTCAAGAATTGTCAATGGATAAGAGATTTCACAAAAATTGACCCGTTAAACAACATAAAACTTTACGTGACACGAATAATGCTACTTCTGATAATATAACAAAGACACTTATATATAGGAAGTACCAGCGGCGTATCCACCATGCCCTCGTCATATCTCATTAGCTTCGTTATTATATATCAGGATAGGTTCTATGTCATAACACACGACAGAATTCACTATGTTTTCCATGCGCTGATTTTTTTATAATTACGTGTGCACCCGTAATTATCCAAATCATTGCATGGTCCACATAGTTCATCCCATTGTGTGTGGGGTCCAGGGGGTAACACAAAAACACTTAATTCGTAACTATTGCTTTCACGTATGTGTTGCTAACAATAACTATGTCCATAGATAGTAGAGCCAATCAGGTACTAAAGAGTAATGACGTAGCATAATTTAGGGTTCCATAGCTTCCTCGTGTTTGAACAAGGATACGTCAAACCCCGAGTAGCTTTCATGGATATGGTGAATAGTCATGCTTTGTGTATGATGTACTTAGTCAATTGCAACAATGTAAACAATCTAATTCCGTGTATAATGTAAACACTCATGTTTCATATATGATCTAGTGTTAGGCATGTTGTAAGCAAATAGGTTTCATGTATAGTGTGAACAATCATGTATAATCAAATATGTATAATGTGATCACTCTAGTATTATGTATTTTTATGAATGTGTATTGAGTCTCGTGCGTATCGGAAACTATCGGATTTTATAGACGATCGGGTGTGTTACTTGGCGTTCATGCATAATGTAGGTAGATGAGTTTTAACTTTTAAGTTCGTTAGTGCTTATATGGACGGTTAAATGGAGAAATGATTCACTTTCTAAAGTTGGCTAGCATGCTCACGTTTATAGTGACAAACCGTAGTAGGTGTAAATAGTTCCGAAAATGACAAAAATAACATAAAGGATTACAATGCATAATTTATTCCAGACTAAATCTCTATTCGACTCCATCTTGCACTAGCTTCAATTAAATTTCATCTATTGCCTTGGCATTGACTTGAGTTTCGTTAGTGTTTATGTTGAAGGCACGCCCACAAGCACCACCTTGGTTTGCATTGGCTATCCTTGGGCATTGGTTTTTGAAGTGGTTTGGATTACCACATTCATAACAAGCACGCCCATTAGTAATGGCTGGTACAACTTGATTGACAACTTGGTGATTGGCTCGGTTCCCTTGGTGGGTTTGACTAATACGTGATCTGTAACATCCTAAAAATAAAACGACAGTTATAATAACGGAATAAACGAACAAGGCATGACGGGTCGGGTCGGATGGGTCAGCTGGCTATAAATAGCCTATGCCACCCTTTTTCTCTCATTTGCAACTTTTAGAGAGAGAAACCGTAGAGAGAGAAAGTTGGCGGATCGACCCGAGACTTCAGCAAAGTGTTACTCCATAACTCGTGAGAAGAACCTCCGGATCAGAAACTTGATTCAGGTAACAATCCGACCTAAATCTGAGTTTTAGTTCGTTTTTGGGTTTTTCGGGTTTTGGGTGAAAAGGTAAGGTTTGAACGGATGAAACTGAAACATAATCATGGATTTGAGTTCCTTAATGGAAAACGAACGTTTTGAATGCAACAGCTTCGAGATCTTGACATGATCAGACCCGAATGCGAAAGTTAGGGTTTTTCACGAAGAACAGGTCGTGCGCACTTGCTAAGTGCGCACGGAGCAGGACCTGCGCACTTGCTAAGTGCACAGGAGGAGGGACTTGCGCACTTGCTAAGTGTGCAGGAGGAGGGACCTACGCACTTGCTAAGTGCGCAGGAAGAGGGGTCTGCGCACTTGCTAAGTGCGCAGGCAGCAGAGTCTGCGCACTTGCTAAGTGCGCAGGAAGCAGGGTCTGCGCACTTGCTAAGTGCGCATGCATCAGGCTGGTTAAGTAAAGTTAGTATGTTTAGAAGGGTTAAACCGTTAGAGTCGGTATTGGTCTGATGTGTATTTAACTAATCAATTCAAATCGGAAGTGAAGTTGTTGGACCTTTGTTTAGGACAACCGAGACTAGCTTATAAGGTGAGTTCTAGAAGCCCTCTTTTAAATGTTTTAATAATGTTTTTGGGCTGGTGTGCATACGTAACGATGTGACTATTTTATAAAACGATGTTTATGAATGTTGTATGTGACGTTTTATAAAATGATGTTTATGAACGAAGTTTTGGAAGGAAGGGTTATGAAAGAAGTGTTTATGAAATATTTTGCCAAAAGAAGTTTATGAAGTTTATGAAGTTTAAGAAGTGTTTATGAATGAATGAATGTTTTTAATAAAACGTACGAATGCTTTAACTGAAGTTTTGAAGTAAAAGAAGTGAAGTTTATGAAAGTCACAAACGAACGAATCTACCAATATTCCTTAGGGAATGAAGGTTACGGGAAGGGGAAGTATGTTATGGGCCTTTACCTTTTAGGGACCTTTGTGGCTGGCCAACTGTTGTATAACTGGAGTGATGACGGTCACCAAGGGGATTATCGTGATCCTTGAAGTTTGGTATGATTTACCTTACGGGGTAGTCGTGCTTGAAGTTTGGTACTTACGCCTTACGGGGCGCAGTGTTTGAAGTTTGGTACTTCCGCCTTACGGGGCGCAGTGATTGAAGTTTGGTACATGTCATCCTTGTGATGCCGTGCTTGAAGTAGTGTTGAATAACCTAAGTATCGGGCCCTAGGAGTTCTTCACCCGAAGGACAGTACGGTGATTGATGGGCCTAGTGGTGGTGATCTTTAGGTTATTCAGCCAGTATGTGACGTTTGGATTTGACGGTTACGAGAAGGCGCAGATTCGATATGTTCGTTGACTTATGTTTATGAAGTGTTATGTTTTGTTATTGCATTATTTTACGTACGCTTTTTATTAAATGAAGTATGAAGTTATGTTTTTGGCAAATTATTTGAAGTTAAGGTTTTATGTTAAAACTAGAACTCACCAGCGTAGCTGACTTTTTAGTACGCACATTCAGGTTAAGGCAGGTTACGATGATGGAAGGTGATGCTGGGCGGCTTGATGAGTTACCCGGATGACATGAAGACTGGCGTCCTGTTATGATTAGATTATGTTATGTTTATGTAATAGAGTATGTTACGCTTCCGCATGTTGAACAATGTAATGATTACGTTCTAATGAAGTATTTTCCGCTGCGTTATTTTGATATTCAAGTTTAAGAACTGTTTGTAAATGAGTAAATCCAACCAGTGAGGCCTCCCGGGTTTGGGGCCTTACAAGTTGGTATCAGAGCAATAGTTTGAGAGATTCGGACACTCCCGGTGTCTGAACTTAAACTTTGAATGGGACCGAAAGCGGATGCCAGTACGGGTAACTCGAGCCACAGCATCAGGTATGAAGGTAGTATATGCATTACGAATATAGTATGCCTTAGAAAGGGTTAGGTAAGGACTTGTGTTCTGACGGAATCACAAAGGTGGTCAAATAGAAATCGAAAGGTAGTGTAATGGTTAATTGCAGATGGCCAGTGTATATTAACATCTTACAGTACTTATTGAATTTTATTTGTTAACTAGCGTGACAACATTGGATTCTTGTCTTATAGAACAAAATGGCAAGAAGAGGAAACGGAAGGCGTGGTGGCCGTACCGGTGGTCGTACCGGCGGTCGAAATGGTGGGCGTGGCAGGATCCCCGCGCGCCAAGAGTATAGTGAAGAAGGAAGTGTTCACACTGAACCGGCGGTTAGTGTGCATGAAGCTGAGCAGACACAGGTTGAAGAACAACCTTTCACTTTTGAACCAGAAGTGAGGGCAGCTATAGCTCAAGAGTTCTCCGAGTTGATGAGGGCTTCTCTGCCAGGTCTGTTAGCTGAAGCGATGAAGAAGGTTAACGAGACGGGTGGGTCTAACCCGACGATTCATACCCCGAACACTTTGGCAATCAACGCACCGCCTGCTCGCGGATGCGACTATAGTCCTTCAAGGCATGTGACCCGCCAGTCCTGACTGGAAAGAAAGACGCGGTAGCTACGTTTGACTGGATAATCCGTATGGAGGCTGCCATCTGTCTCAGCGAATGCCGAGCGGATCAAGTTGTAAAATTTGCTGCTAACTCCTTGAGGGAAGAAGCATCCCATTGGTGGGAAGGTGTACGTCAGGCAAAAGGGAGTAAGATTGTGGATGCGATGATGTGGGCTGACTTGAAAACTTTAGTTATTAAGAATTTTTGCCCAAGGAACAAGATTGAGAAGGTGGAGAGAGAAATTCTGGGTTTGAAGGCCGGGAGCATGACGCACCAGCAATACACAACCCGATTCAATGAACTGGCACGTCTGGTGCCACATCTTGTCACGACTGAGGAAAGAAAGATTGCACGCTACATACAAGGACTGCCGGACCAGGTCCGCACCTATGTTAAGGCAAACGCCCCTACTACTTATGATTCGGTAGTAGAACTGAGCGGCGTGGTATTTGATGATCTGGCGCTGAACGTCGTTGCAATTGAAGAGCCCAAGAAGAAGCTGAGTTTTCCCGCTAAACGATCGGGTGGGAAGTTGTTTGGGGCTCGGGACAAGCAGGCCAGGGTAGGCGAGGCGACAGTCTGTGGAAGATGTAGGGTAAGACATACGGGTGAATGTCTGTTAGGGTCTAATCTATGCTTTAAATACGAAAAAACCGGACACTATTCCCGTGAATGCCCGCAAGGCTTCAAATGCTACAACTGTGGGGAAGGTGGTCATATGAGCCGGGAATGCACCAAGCCCAGAATGGGTCAAGCCGGGAAAGGGAAAGGCCCGGAGAAGAAATAAGAGAGACCCCGAGCAAAGACTCGCGCCTATGCGCTGACGCAGGAATAGGCCAGGGCGGACCCTGACGTGGCGTCAGGTACGTTCATCCTTGACAACACTCTTGTTTCTGTGTTATTTGATTCGGGTGCCAGTAAGAGTTTTATATCTGCGACTTTTTGTAAACGCGTGAAGTACACTGTCAGTAAGTTAGAAAGGGCCTTTAGCGTAGAAACCGCTGAGGGTAGAACTGCAAGAGTAACCGATGTAGTTGAAAACTCCACGATAAAAATAGAAGGTCATAGGTTCCCTGTCAGATTGTGTGTTATGGTTTTGGGAGGGTTCGATGTCGTGTTAGGCATGGATTGGCTAACTGCCACTGAAGCGCAAATTATATGTAAATGAAAGATAATCCGACTCAAGGCTCCGGATGGTAGCAAAGTCGAGGTTTTTGGAGATCGTGACGTCCCGATGCCAAACGTCATCTCGATGATTAAGGCAACAGATTACTTGAGGCGCGGATGCGAGGCTTATCTGGTGTACGTGATTGACAAGTGTAAGGAAGTGAAGGAACTAGACGATGTACCCGTGGTACGCGAGTACCCGGAGGTGTTTCCAGAGGATTTGCCTGGGATACCACCCGACAGAGAGATTGAGTTTCGAATCGACTTAGTACCAGATGCCCAGCCCGTGGCTAAGGCTCCATATCGACTAGCACCAGTGGAAATGAAAGAACTTATGGTACAACTAGACGAGTTACTTGAGAAAGGATTTATCCAACCAAGCATCTCACCTTAGGGTGCTCCGGTGTTGTTCGTAAAGAAGAAAGACGGTTCGATGAGAATGTGTATTGATTATCGCAAGTTGAACAAACGTACCGTGAAGAACAAGTACCCGTTACCAAGGATCGACGACCCGTTCGATCAATTACAAGTCGCAAGTTGGTTCTCAAAGATCGATCTTCGATCCGGGTACCATCAGTTGAAGGTGAGGGAAGAAGACATACCGAAAACGGCATTTCGCACGCGTTATGGACATTTCGAGTTCCGCGTAATGTCTTTTGGATTAACGAATGCCCCCGCAGCGTTCATGGATTTGATGAATAGAGTTTGTCGACCAATGCTGGATCGATCGGTAATCGTGTTCATCGATGATATCCTTATCTACTCCAAGAATGAGGGTGATCACGCATGTCACTTAAAGGAGGTGTTAGAGGCTCTGAAGAAAGAGAAACTGTATGCTAAGTTCTCCAAATGCGCGTTCTGGCTTAGGTAAGTCCAATTCCTAGGTCACTTCATTAACCCGAACGGCATTATGGTTGACCTAGCAAAGATAGTGACGGTAAGGGAATGGGACATTCCTAAGACGCCAACTGAAATCCGTAGTTTCTTGGGATTGGCAGGCTACTATTGGAGATTCATCCAGGATTTCTCGAAAATAGCTTCGCCATTGACAAAGTTGACTCGGAAAGAGGTTAAGTATGAATGGGGTTCGACCCAAGATGAGGCGTTTAAGGAATTGAAGAAGAGGCTAACCCAAGCTCCAGTCTTGGCCCTCCCCGAGGGCAATGAAGACTTAGTGGTATACTCTGACGCTTCGGGTCAGGGATTGGGATGCGTGTTGATGCAACGCGGAAGAGTGATCGCGTATGCATCGCGGCAGTTGAAAGTTCACGAAGTCAACTATCCGACTCATGATTTGGAACTTGCTGCTGTCGTATTTGCATTAAAAATCTGGAGGCACTACCTCTACGGGGTGAAGTTTACTATTTACTCCGACCACAAAAGTTTGAAGTACTTCTTCGAACAAAAGGAACTTAATATGAGGCAGATGTCACACCCCGACCGATGGCGGAATCATCGGGGCGGGACATGTAAGACTGTTCATAGCACATGGTTGACTAAATTGAAATATATTAAAGTCAAATTGCATTTCAAATAATCCAAGTACAAAACCAAATTCAAACAAGATACATAAAATAATTCATAAAGTTCTTGATTTATTTTGCTAAGTCCAAATCCTATGTTGAACACGTCTTGAATCAATCTCACATATTGGGGCCTGAAACATGAATAAAATAAAGTCAACTAAAAAGTTGGTGAGTATAACACAGTTGTATATAGATAGCATATAGTTGAAAACAAATCCTTTACATGACATGATAAATAAGGCGTTCATGGGGAGTAACTATTGTGTAACCAAATGTACAATCAAACCTTGTAACTAGCATGCAAAACAAATGTGTTGTCGGTTTCAATCACCGCGTACCATGGGTGGGTTTGTCAGACTCAATAGATCCATCATTGAAAACCGTCGGCTTGTATAGTTAATGATTGCACATAAGAGCATACAAAGGTTAAACACACCTAGCACTCGGGCACAAAGCTCAAATTTTTGCACACATGTATGTAAATACGATTTTTGCACTTGTGTTGTTTGTGTAAATGTAAATGTGTAATGTGTAATGAGTATAGAGTTCATGTTCCACCCCAAAAGTGTAAAAGAGTAAAAGGGGTTGTGAATACTCACTTGGTATGGAAGTGAAGCTAACAAGGAATATAGATAGCAAAAAGATCCTTGAAAAGCACACTTTAACCTAAATAGTAATATGCATTGAATCACATAGATGTATAAAGTTTAAAAATGAAAGTTGGATTTGTATGTAAAACCATTGGTTTGTATTTAAAAAGGATTGAATAAAATATATAAAGTTTGAGGTAAAATATGTTTGAAACAATTTAATTAGGTTTGAATTAAATAAATAAGTGTATAACTATAGTTTATGAAATAATGTCAATATTAATTGTAATTAAGTATAAATAAATAAAACGATTTTGATTTAAAATGTAAAGTAAATAAGTCATCATTATTTATAAAACTTATAACTTAATTATTTAAAATATCATTTAAGTGTAAGATGATAAATATAAATTTAATTTTTATAAACTTTTCAATAAATTACATTTATGCCAAGATTAAACTTTTAATCTATTTTTAAATACAGAAAACATATTTTTTATAAAATCTGAAACATTTACTGATTAAAATATAAAAATTATAATTCTGTTAAAAATTCTGAGTCTAGCACGACCGTGCCTCGGAAGGACACGATCGTGCTCAAACCACGGGCGCGACCGCGCTAGTCGGGGCGCGACCGGGTTGATCAATCAGGAGCACAATCTAGACAAGTCATCAGGCACGACCGTGCCTTAGCCCGGCACGGTCGCGTCTAAAATTTTAAGACACAACAGAGACTAGCCCAAAGGGCATGACAAGGTCTGGACGGATGACACGACCGCGCTTCTGGTCGACACGACCGCGCTAAACGAGGCACGGCCGCGCTAGATGATTAGCGCGACCGTGTCTAAACTAAATCAGACACGAATCGAGAATTTCTTGTATTTTAAACACTGGAATTGTTAGGGCTTTTGATTAATAGGTTATTAAGAGTCTTTTCATATAACTTAATTGTATGGAAATCGAGTTTAAGTATGGGTTCGATTAAATCATTTTTATTGAAAACATGGTTTCTGATTCTGGTCGATTTCTATTGTGGAAGCCCAAATTGGATGAGGGCTTTTGATAATGATACTGAAATGAATGGGAAGACGATTATATTTACCCTGAAAAGAAACGAATTTATAGAGAACGGTTGGAAGGAAGCTCCGGCGACGACGGCTCGAGTTCCGACGATCTTTACTGCAACTCCGGTCAATCCAGACAGTCCGGAAGCTTCAGAGATGGTTTGATATCGCGATTCTGCTACTGAGTTGGGAGAATTTGGGTCGAAAAGCTTTGAGAGAGTTTCTTTCTTGAAATTTGCTTGAGAGAGTTTTCTTGCAAATGAATACTGAGGCGTTTGGGATTTGAAAAGTGGTAATACAATTGTTAAGGGGAAAAGAAACGTATAACGGTTTCGGATTCGAACGATCGGGTGATTAATCTGTATTTACGTTTTTCTGTTACGCAGGCGCGACCGTGCCAAGGAGAGGCGCGACCGTGCCTAGGCACCGGGCGCGATCGTTCCAGAGCAGGTCGCGCGACCGTGCTAGAACGAAGCACGACCGTGCTAACTAGGGTTTCTTGATGTTTTTCAATTTTAGTCCTTGACTTTTCAGGTTTGATAAGTTTGTACCAAATAGTTTCTTGTATAGCGTTTAAATGTAAATAATCGAGTAAAACTTGCGAATTTGTATAGGATCATTGCATTAAATTTTACGACGAGAAAATAATGAGGCATTGCACGAGTATAGAACTTGAAATTGCATTACATTGAACTGAAATAGGCATACTAAAATCCGAAATGTTACAGTCTCCCCATGTTGAGAGAATTTCGTCCCGAAATTTAGCTAGAGGAAACAACATTATTAGTAAAAAGATGAGTGTACTTGAGCTTCATTTGGTCTTCTCGTTCCCAAGTGAACTCAGGACCACGCTTAGATTCCCAACGAACTTTAACGATAGGAATGCGACTTCGCTTGAGTTGCTTGACTTCACGATCCATAATTTCCACCGGTTTCTCAACGAAGTGCATCTTTTCATCAATGCGCACGTCGTCAAGCGGTATATGGAGATTTTCGTCAGCGAGACACTTCTTTAGATTAGATATATGAAATGTAGGATGCACATTGCCAAGAGATGGAGGTAACTCGAGCTTGTAAGCCACTTTCCCAATCCTTTCAAGGATTTTGAATGGACCAACATAACGAGGTGATAACTTGCCTTTCTTTCCAAAACGGATCACACCCTTCCATGGAGATACCTTAAGAAGAACGAGATCACCGACTTGGAATTCCAAGGGTTTTCAACGCTTGTCGGCATAACTCTTTTGTCGACTCCTCGCTACTCGAATATTGTCACGGATTTGAATAATCTTGTCGGAAGTTTCTTGAATTAACTCAGGACCGGTGATTTGTGCTTCACCAATCTCGTTCCAACAGATCGGAGAACGACACTTGCGACCATAGAGAGCTTCGAATGGAGCCATGTTGATACTTGTGTGGTAGCTATTGTTATAAGAAAACTCAATAAGGGATAAATGTGAATCCCAATTGCCACCAAAATCGATTACACAAGCTCTAAGCATGTCTTCAAGAGTTTGGATTGTTCGCTCGGTTTGACCATCAGTTTGGGGATGGTAAGCCGTGCTCAAATCCAAACGAGTACCAAGAGCAGATTGGAGAGATTGCCAAAATCGAGAAGTGAACCGAGCGTCTCTATCGGATATTATGTTCAAGGGAACGCCATGACGGCTCACAATTTCATCAACGTAAATTCGGGCTAATTTCTCCACTTTGAAGTCTTCACGAATAGGCAAAAAGTGGGCAGATTTGGTGAGTCGATCAATGATCACCCAAATACTATCATAACCACTCGAGGTGCGAGGGAGCTTGGTAATGAAATCCATAGCTAAATTCTCCCATTTCCACACGGGAATTTCTGGTTGTTCGAGTAAACCAGAAGGACGCTGATGTTCGGCTTTGACTTTGGAGCAAGTTAAGCATTTGGCAACATAAAGAGCAATGTCCTTCTTCATACCGGGCCACCAATAAAGCTGACGAAGATCTTGGTACATTTTATCCGCACCAGGATGAATAGAATAACGAGTCTTATGAGCCTCGTTCATGAGAATTGCACGGAGATCATCACGATCGGGAACCCAAATACGGTTCAAGTAATATAGTAAGCCATCGGGTTTAGATTCAAGAAGAAGTTCAACACCACACGACATTTCTTCATACATGTTACCCTCGATAACCGAGACGTGTTGAGCTTCCAGGATACGGGTTTGAATATCGGATTGAATACGGGCACAATGAAGCATAACATGGTCCTTTCGACTCAAGGCATCGGCTACAACATTCGCTTTGCCGGGATGGTAACGAATCTCGCAGTCGTAGTCGTTAAGGAGTTCGACCCAACGTCGTTGCCTCATATTGAGTTCTTTTTGGTTGAAGATATGTTGAAGACTTTTGTGGTCGGTGAATACCACACATTTCGTGCCGTATAGGTAATGTCTCCAAATCTTTAACGCGAATACGACCGCACCTAACTCGAGATCGTGCGTCGTATAATTCTTTTCATGAATTTTGAGTTGTCTTGATGCGTAAGCGATCACTTTTCCTCGTTGCATGAGGACACAACCAAGACCTTGGTTAGAAGCATCACAATAGACAACTAAATCATCATTTCCATCGGGGAGAGTCAAAATGGGAGCATTGCACAACTTATGCTTAAGAGTTTGGAAAGCTTCTTCTTGTTTCGGTCCCCATTCATAAGCTTTACCCTTATGGGTCAAGGCGGTAAGAGGGACAGCAATCTTTGAGAAGTTTGAGATGAAACGACGATAATAACCCGCAAGACCAAGAAATGAACGAACTTCGGTAGGAGTCTTCGGGGCATTCCAATTTTTAACCGTTTCGATCTTAGCAGGATCAACATGAATACCCTTGTCGTTGACGATGTGACCAAGAAATTGAACTTCTTTTAACCAAAATTCACATTTGGAGAACTTGGCATATAGTTGTTCTTTCTTTAAAAGGTCCAAAACCAATCTAAGGTGTTCTTCATGGTCGGCTTTAGTCTTGGAATAGATTAAGATATCGTCAATGAAAACGATCACGAATTTATCAAGGTACGGTTTGCACACACGATTCATGAGGTCCATGAAAACTGCGGGTGCATTGGTTAATCCAAAAGGCATAACCATGAACTCATAATGACCATACCTTGTTCGAAAAGCAGTCTTAGGAATGTCATCTTCTTGAACACGGAGCTGATGATAACCAGATCGAAGATCAATCTTCGAGAAACACGTAGAACCTTGAAGTTGATCAAAGAGATCATCGATTCTAGGCAAAGGATAGCGATTCTTGATAGTAAGCTTATTGAGTTCGCGATAGTCAATACACATGCGAAATGATCCATCCTTCTTCTTTACAAATAAGACGGGTGCACCCCACGGTGAATGACTCGGGCGAATGAACCCTTTATCGGAGAGTTCTTGGAGTTGACTTGCGAGCTCTTGCATTTCGGAAGGTGCAAGACGATAAGGAGCTCTAGCAACAGGGTTAGCTCCGGGCATGAGATCAATACGGAACTCGACTTGACGAACGGGAGGAAGACCGGATAAATCTTTAGGAAACACTTCGGGAAAATCTCGAATAATGGGAATGTCTTGGATACTCTTCTCCTTGACATCCTTTTGAACAATATGAGCTAGGAAGGCGATGTACTTCTTTCGCAAGTACTTTTGAGCAGTAGTACAAGACATCAATTTAAGACCCTTGCAAGGCTTTTCACCAAAAACCCTTAAGGTTTCTCCCGAAGGTAGCGGAATTCGGATGCACTTTTCAAAGCAAATAATTTCGGCATGATGATTTGATAGCCAATCCATACCTATGATAATGTCAAAGCTTCCTAGTGGCATTGGAATAAGGTTGATTGGGAATGCATGATCATTAAGTTCTAAAGAGCAATCATAGATAATAGACTCAATTGTAAGGGAGTCACCATTTGCTATTTCAACGGTGAAGGTTTTCTCTAATTGGGATCGTGTCTTTGCAAGTAAAGGCTCAAAATTAAGTGACACAAAACTTTTATCGGCACCGGTATCGAACAAAATGGAGGCATATTTACTATTAACAAGGAACGTACCATTAACCACGTCGTTGTTGGCTTGAGCTTCGTTGGCGTTAATGTTGAAAGCACGCCCACGAGCTCCACCTTGTCTAGTATTTGCGAGCCTTGGACATAGATTACGAAAATGATTCGGGTCACCACACTCATAACAAGCACGCCCATTAGCAATGGCGGGAGCACCTTGATTAGCCACTTGAGGTACGGTTTGGTTTGGAGGGTTGACTTGGCCCGTAAGGGCTTTGGTCCTACAAACATTAACCGTATGACCATATCTCCCACAATAAGTACAAAGGCGACATGGGATGTTTTGGGGATGATGATAGTTGCAGGTGGCACAAAGTGGGTAAATTCCACCATATGGCTTTTTGACTGGTGCTTGAACCATAGGTGCAGCTTGGTTCACGGGAACAGCAGGAGTAACCACAGCAAAATTTCTAACCTTCCTCTTTCTAGTGTTGCGAGAGGGCTCGGTTGTAGCTTCTTTGGTGTGGTTAGGAGGGGTTACGGTTTCAGCAACTTTCTTAGAACCCTTTTTGGTAAGAGTTCTAGCTTTAACATGATTATCGGTTAGGGTAGCAGACAGGCGGATGGCATCTTCCAAAGTAGCAGGATTTCTACCTAAGACAGTATCTTGAATTTGTCTTGGTAGCCCACCAATATACTTTTCGATACAACGAGATAATGGAGTGACCATGTGGGGCACAAGAAGACTCAATTCATGGAACCGAGTTGTGTAAGCCAAGTGTTCCCCACTATCTTGGGCAAGATCCCAAAATTCGGCCTCTAACTTCTTCACTTCATTGCGAGGACAGAACTCCTCGGTCATAAGCCTTTTGACCTCATCCCAAGGTAAGGCCATAGCTACATCAACACCCCTATTCCTTTTCTCCCCATTCCACCATGTAAGTGCCCGCTTTTGAAGGACACTAGTAGCATGACGAACACGGAGGTTGTCAGGACAGTCACTATTGAGAAAGGTATTCTCAATACTTTCGAACCATTGGAGGAGTCCGGTAGCTCCTTCGGTTCCATAAAACTTTAGGGGATTGCACGAATTGAAGTGCTTGAAGGTGCATTGGGATGGATTACCACCATTTCCACCATTACCACCATTATTACCACTATTGCTTCCATTGCCATTAGTGGCACCATTGGCTTGGGTGAGTTGTGTCACCAATTGAGTAAGGATAGCAGCAATGTCGGAGTTGGCGTTAACGGCGGGAGCACGACGAGGAGGCATTCTACAGATTTGAAACACAAGACAAGAGAGATTGTAAGAACTTATGAGAATTGCTAGGATTTAATAGAATGAGATAACAAAATAAAAGATAGATAATCATAGTTTGGATTGTACTCAAAAGTGACAAAAATTCACTTGAATACTAAGGCATATTAAGGTTAATTTAAACTCATATAATTTTCAAGGAGACATGCTTTAGCCTATAGGTAAACACTCATCTCGGGAGTTCCCAGGAAAGCATACGGGTCCCTCGGTTGATTGGGATTTATGCGAAATGCTTTCCTAGACAGAAAACCCAAAATACAGGTGTCACCCTTCCAGATTGCACGTGTCCTCAAATAATTTAACAAGTTTAAAACCTCAACGAAGAAATAAAAATTTTATTTAAAGATTTTTGCTTCAAGAATTTTCCACATGCTTAGAAAGGATAAAGATAGAAAAAGAAGATAAGAATAATAAGAGGTTTAGGCCATAGGAAAGGATGTTATTTATTTAATTATTATTTAAGAATATCCTAATAAGTCATGCATTTCTAACAAAGAAGGTAGCAAATATAATAATAATTAATCATGGTAAGCATGTAGCACATAGCATGTAGCACATAGCACAAAATCATGAAGCATAACATAAGTGGGTGTCCTAAAGTTATAGTCTAGGTCAAGATGTCTAATAACCTAAATCCCTATAACCAAGGCTCTGATACCAATCTGTCACACCCCGACCGATGGCGGAATCATCGGGGCGGGACATGTAAGACTGTTCATAGCACATGGTTGACTAAATTGAAATATATTAAAGTCAAATTGCATTTCAAATAATCCAAGTACAAAACCAAATTCAAACAAGATACATAAAATAATTCATAAAGTTCTTGATTTATTTTGCTAAGTCCAAATCCTATGTTGAACACGTCTTGAATCAATCTCACATATTGGGGCCTGAAACATGAATAAAATAAAGTCAACTAAAAAGTTGGTGAGTATAACACAGTTGTATATAGATAGCATATAGTTGAAAACAAATCCTTTACATGACATGATAAATAAGGCGTTCATGGGGAGTAACTATTGTGTAACCAAATGTACAATCAAACCTTGTAACTAGCATGCAAAACAAATGTGTTGTCGGTTTCAATCACCGCGTACCATGGGTGGGTTTGTCAGACTCAATAGATCCATCATTGAAAACCGTCGGCTTGTATAGTTAATGATTGCACATAAGAGCATACAAAGGTTAAACACACCTAGCACTCGGGCACAAAGCTCAAATTTTTGCACACATGTATGTAAATACGATTTTTGCACTTGTGTTGTTTGTGTAAATGTAAATGTGTAATGTGTAATGAGTATAGAGTTCATGTTCCACCCCAAAAGTGTAAAAGAGTAAAAGGGGTTGTGAATACTCACTTGGTATGGAAGTGAAGCTAACAAGGAATATAGATAGCAAAAAGATCCTTGAAAAGCACACTTTAACCTAAATAGTAATATGCATTGAATCACATAGATGTATAAAGTTTAAAAATGAAAGTTGGATTTGTATGTAAAACCATTGGTTTGTATTTAAAAAGGATTGAATAAAATATATAAAGTTTGAGGTAAAATATGTTTGAAATAATTTAATTAGGTTTGAATTAAATAAATAAGTGTATAACTATAGTTTATGAAATAATGTCAATATTAATTGTAATTAAGTATAAATAAATAAAACGATTTTGATTTAAAATGTAAAGTAAATAAGTCATCATTATTTATAAATCTTATAACTTAATTATTTAAAATATCATTTAAGTGTAAGATGATAAATATAAATTTAATTTTTATAAACTTTTCAATAAATTACATTTATGCCAAGATTAAACTTTTAATCTATTTTTAAATACAGAAAACATATTTTTTATAAAATCTGAAACATTTACTGATTAAAATATAAAAATTATAATTCTGTTAAAAATTCTGAGTCTAGCACGACCGTGCCTCGGAAGGACACGATCGTGCTCAAACCACGGGCGCGACCGCGCTAGTCGGGGCGCGACCGGGTTGATCAATCAGGAGCACAATCTAGACAAGTCATCAGGCACGACCGTGCCTTAGCCCGGCACGGTCGCGTCTAAAATTTTAAGACACAACAGAGACTAGCCCAAAGGGCATGACAAGGTCTGGACGGATGACACGACCGCGCTTCTGGTCGACACGACCGCGCTAAACGAGGCACGGCCGCGCTAGATGATTAGCGCGACCGTGTCTAAACTAAATCAGACACGAATCGAGAATTTCTTGTATTTTAAACACTGGAATTGTTAGGGCTTTTGATTAATAGGTTATTAAGAGTCTTTTCATATAACTTAATTGTATGGAAATCGAGTTTAAGTATGGGTTCGATTAAATCATTTTTATTGAAAACATGGTTTATGATTCTGGTCGATTTCTATTGTGGAAGCCCAAATTGGATGAGGGCTTTTGATAATGATACTGAAATGAATGGGAAGACGATTATATTTACCCTGAAAAGAAACGAATTTATAGAGAACGGTTGGAAGGAAGCTCCGGCGACGACGGCTCGAGTTCCGACGATCTTTACTGCAACTCCGGTCAATCCAGACAGTCCGGAAGCTTCAGAGATGGTTTGATATCGCGATTCTGCTACTGAGTTGGGAGAATTTGGGTCGAAAAGCTTTGAGAGAGTTTCTTTCTTGAAATTTGCTTGAGAGAGTTTTCTTGCAAATGAATACTGAGGCGTTTGGGATTTGAAAAGTGGTAATACAATTGTTAAGGGGAAAAGAAACGTATAACGGTTTCGGATTCGAACGATCGGGTGATTAATCTGCATTTACGTTTTTCTGTTACGCAGGCGCGACCGTGCCAAGGAGAGGCGCGACCGTGCCTAGGCATCGGGCGCGATCGTTCCAGAGCAGGTCGCGCGACCGTGCCAAAGCACTTGGCGCGACCGTGCTAGAACGAAGCACGACCGTGCTAACTAGGGTTTCTTGATGTTTTTCAATTTTAGTCCTTGACTTTTCAGGTTTGATAAGTTTGTACCAAATAGTTTCTTGTATAGCGTTTAAATGTAAATAATCGAGTAAAACTTGCGAATTTGTATAGGATCATTGCATTAAATTTTACGACGAGAAAATAATGAGGCATTGCACGAGTATAGAACTTGAAATTGCATTACATTGAACTGAAATAGGCATACTAAAATCCAAAATGTTACAGCAGAGGCGATGGATGGAACTGTTGAAAGACTATGACTGCGAAATAATATACCATCCTGGAAAGGCAAACGTGGTGGCTGACGCTCTAAGCCGAAAGGATGCACCTACTCCTATTAGAGTGAAAGCTTGCCAGTTAGTGGTACCATCAGATGTGATGAGGGAAATTGAAAAAGCTCAAGATGAAGCACATAAGGAAGAAAACGTTAGGAAGGAAAGGATGGTTGGCCAACAGGACAAGTTGGAATATAACACCCTTGGTGTTAGAACACGTTATGGACGGGTATGGATACCTATGGGTGGCGAGCTTAGAACCAAGATCTTGGATGAGGCTCATAAGTCTCGTTACTCTATCCATCCCGGTACCAATAAAATGTATCAAGATCTGAGGAAGGAATACTGGTGGCCTGGAATGAAACGTGATGTGGCGAAGTATGTAAGCAAGTGCTTGACTTGCTCGCAACTAAAGGCTGAGCACCAGAAACCGTATGGAAAGATTCAACCACTTGATATACCTGAATGGAAATGGGAACACATTACCATGGACTTCATAACCAAGCTACCTCGCACAGCAAAAGGTCATGACACCATTTGGGTAATTGTGGACCGATTAACAAAGAGTGCTCATTTCCTACCTATTCGCGAGACGTTCTCGTCGGAAAGGTTAGCGGAAGTATTTATTAACGAAGTAGTAGCACGGCATGGGATGCCTTTGACGATAGTATCCGACCGGGACACACGATTCACATCGAGGTTCTGGAAAAGATTTCACGAGGCGATGGGCACGAGGCTTAATATCAGCACAGCATACCACCCGCAAATGGATGGTCAGTCCGAAAGGACCATTCAGACATTGAAGGATATGCTCCGTGCTTGTATTATCGACTTCGGTGGCAGTTGGGACAGCCATCTGCCGTTAGCTGAATTCTCTTACAACAATAGTCATCACACGACGATAGGCATGCCGCCTTACGAAATGTTGTATGGGAGAAGATGTTGGACACCGGTTTGTTGGGGTGAGATTGGACAGAAGGAATTAGGAAGTCTCGAAGTCGTAAGAGAGACGTCGTAAAGGTTTGATCAGATCAAAACGCGAATGAAGGCCGCACATTGAAGCTCCTGTTTCCGCCATTGAAGCTGTCACACCCTATCCGACGGCGGAAACGTCGGGGCGGGACATGTAGACTGTTTATAAGCTCATGGTTTACTAAAGTTGTGATAATTAAACAATAACATTCATTTCATAGCTCAAGTAATCAAGTACAACTCTTACAAGAATGAAAAAATACATGAATAACTTTATTAAATTTAAAACTAGGCCCTTAATCCTAAGTGAAGCGACTTGAAATCTTAACTCAAACACTGTACCTGAAACATGATAAAATGAGAGGGTCAACTATAAATAGTTGGTGAGCATACATAGATTTTGACACCACAAGTAAAGTTCAAATGTTTTGTGTACAATTCATATGATGCATGGTTTATAAAGCATTTAGGGAGAATCTAAGTTAAGCTAGATGCACAAATGAAACTTTGTAATTGAAGGGCATAACAACACATGTTATCCTAATGTAGGGCATAACAACACATGTTATCCTGATGTAAATGTAGGGCATAACAACATATGTTATCCTAATTTAGGGCATAACAACACATGTTATCCTAATGTAGGGCCTAACAACACATGTTAGCCTGAAGTAATAGATTTGTGTTTGCACGTGTATATCATGTATATATAGCCTTAACAATTAGTATTCAAGCATAAAGCACAAATAAACACATATGATCATATTGTAGAATTGTACGTGTGTAATTGCAAATAGTATTTGAATGTAATCATGTTTCACCCCAAATATGTAAATACGAAAAACCCAAATATGTAAATACGAAAAAGGGGCTATGTAAACTCACCTTGTATTAGTGTTGAAGATGACGCGGGCAATAGGTAGCACAAGTGCCCTTTTGAAAGTCACAAAGTTAACCTAGAGTGAATTTTATGAATTAATAGCATGCATGAAATCTAAGGCAAAGTCCAAGCCTAGGGTTGCAATTAAAGTGTGTACAAAGGGTTTGTGTTGCAGTATATAACGGAATGTGTAGGTGGTTGTGGTTTATACTTGAATAAATGTTTTATAAAGTGAAAGTTGAAATGGATAGTTTTAAAATAAACGATTTAGAGTTTAATTTGAATGTCTAAATAAATTAAATAAATAAATTTCATTTATTTATTTATTTAGAAAAATAGTGTGGAATTATATATGTTTCAAATTTAAATTAAATAAATAAGTTTATTTATTTATTTTTTATTTATTTATTTAGTTATGAAAATGTGCCAAGTTATGGTAATTATACATTAATTCAATAAAAACTAAAGTTAAATACAATTTAACACTAAGCGAGTTGTAAATGTTAATTATATAAATAATAAAATAAATTCATTTATTTATTTATCATTTAAGATAGGTGTGTTCTTTTTAAGAAATATGAAAAAATATATATTTTATAAAATTTTATTTGTTTACATAAGTTTTAACTCTAATGAATAAAATCAATAGAAATTTATATTTATAAAGTTATTTTATAAAATGTTAGTGTATAATAACCACTTCGTAAAAAAAGAAAGGATATTTGGTTTTTGTAAATTAAATTAAAATGAACTTTTAAATTTCCTTTATATTGAGAAGTGGGGTTTCTAATTTATTCAAATTGTAAAAATAGATGTTTTATGCTTAAAATTATAAGTTATTGTACTAAGTTGTTCTAAATAATATTAGGTTTATAAAATGATATTTATAGAATTTGTTTGGGCATGAAAAAACGGGTTTTAAAAATCTATGCAGACCACCCGGTTTGAACCCGGGTGGTTTCTGTATGAGGACAACAAGTTACCACTGGACCAAGGGGACTGATACTGATAACAATTCTGGTTGCTCTTACCTTAATGTGAAACTAAGGCAGGACCGGGTTCAGGTTTAAAGGAAACGCGCAAAAAGGGTCGGTAACGTGGGTTGTGGGTTTCGAACCCACGCCACTTGGCTCGTGGTGCAATGACTTCCCAGTCGAGCCAAGTGGTTTCGCTGTCATAAGGGAAACCCGCTTATACTTATATGATTATTGAATCAAGAAATATCCCCAAGTACGTATAAACGATCAAGAACCCTAATCACAATTGCATCCGATAGTATCAGTTTTGATGAATTGATAGAGGGTTAATGATCGCCAAGGGGTTACGAATTAGGAACACAAAACCTTACCTGGAATGGTGAAGTGTCGGATGCGAACGACTAGGTAAAAGATCCTTCTGTTCTCGGTGCTCGATCGTGGTGTAGGGGTGAAATAAGACGCGAATAAGGGTGCAGAGAGTTTGAAATGGACTATGCGAAAGTGTATGAGTGATTTACTTCGTCCAATTTCATTCTAATTACTCGATTCGATTCAGCCTTGTAGGTGACAACCATCGGCTCAAAACACGCACAAATTCGAACATTTAAGGATGAATTGGGTCGTGATACAGGTTTGAATTCATAGGAGTATAGGTTGGGCGTGATTTACGAGATTGAAACCGCGTTGATTTCATGAATTGAATGTTGGGTTGACACGTTTTGACTTTGATTAGTCAAACTGTTTCAATTTGTTTGAATTTCGAATTCCACCGCTAAGATTGTCAAATTGTTATGGTTAATGGGTCTGGAAACGGTCGATAAACGTTTAGGCATGGATGGAAAGTTCAAAGCAGTCGTGCTTTATCGAATTACACGTTACATTGTGATGTTTGAAGCTTTTGACTTTTTAAAGTCAACGGGGGTGGTTTCCTTTGGGGTTCAAACTAGAAAAAGTTCAAAATGTAGAAGGGGTTCAAGACTATTTTTTTTTAAATTACTTAAAAGTTGTTTTTATAAAAATCTAATTATTATTGTCTTAGTTATCAATATTTTATAAAAGAAAAGGTTTCCATTTTTTTTTATAAACTTACAACTTATATAATGTTCATTTAATATAATTAAATATATATATATATATATATATATATATATAAAGATGTGACTACATTTGTAAAGCTCATAAGTTTTATTGATTTAATTATCCTGACAAAATATATATACATTTATATTTCTATATAAATATACATACGTATATTAAAATGAGAGTGTCGTTATTGTATAATTTAAAATAGAATAATATTAGAGAAAAAAAATCATGGATGTTACAGAATCTCTAAACAGAGGTACAATATTCATCCTTCTATATTCTAAACGCTTGTTTATGTTCGCTTCACTTGGTAATTCAACAAAGTAACGATTCAATCCTTCTTTTGTGATTTAATGAAAAGTAATGATTTTTTTTTGGGTGAAAAATTATTTTTTTTTAAACACCAATGTGTTATTATTATTATTGTTATTAAACAAATGGTGTGGATTCGGAGATATGATGCAGATTGATTTATGGAATTGAATTTGAAAACCGTGGTGGATATCTATCTGTTTTGTTAGATCCGGATATATTAATAGCTAGGGGAAACTAAATTAAAACATTAATTATAGTTATGTTGAAATGGCCAGAAAATGAGTAGATCCAGAGGTTCTTTGGATGGCTCAAGAAAAGTGTGGTTACGTTGAAACAATTCTCAACAACCTTGCAGCCAATGTCCCAAAGGTGTTTTATTTATCATTCCAAAATATTTTATGTTTTATTTAACAACCTTGAATAGTTTAAACCTATTCGAGTTATTAATCTTTTTATTTTGTGAGGTTTTAAAAGGTAAATATAAAGTGGGACTTTAATTTTGTGAGGTTTTTAATAAATGGGTTTTACACATGCGTATTTGATTTTTACGCATGTCTATATGATTTATACACATGTGTATTTGATTTATTCACATGTGTAAACTGATTTTTACACAAGGAATAATCAAGTTATAAACAAGGAATAATCAAGTTATGTTGAACAACCCGGATCTGAAATGTGATTTTTACGCATGTGTATATGATTTATACACATGTGTATTTCATTTATACACATGTATAAACTGATTTTTACACAAGGAAGAATCAAATTATAAACAATGAATAATCAAGTTATGTTGAACAACCCATATCCGTATATGTTGAACAGCCGAGATCTCAAATGTGAACAAGAAAAAAACAAGTTATAAACAAGGAATAAAAATTTAAAATATCTAGGTTCCACCTCCTTTTGTATATAGGTTTTACACTTTTATATTTGATTTATACACATGCATAAAGAGTTTTTATTCATGTGTATAAATATATTTATTAGATTTAGAGTTTACATGTAGATTTTTTTTTATTTGTAACATATTTGGGTATTTGGATGTATAATTTTTTTTTCCAATTTGTGTATATGTTTTTAATCATGTTTATTTGATTTTTACAAATGTGTATTTAATTTTTACACATATGTAAGAGAGCATATTCTACAAATGTTTGAATCCGACTGACCGGAAGATGAGAAAACAAACCAACCACGAAAATGAAACGATGACCAGTTTCACGGTTTAAAACTGGACCGTGGACACTCACAAGGAGCACTACAAGAAAAGTCGTCTGATACGACAAGGCTTTCCCGACGGCATAGCCCACCAACAACGACGGCATGTCGTCGGCATATGTCTGGCTTGATTTTTTTGGCCATAACAGACTTTTACCGACGGTACGTCGTTGGTAAAAATGGACATGCACTTGATAAGAGCGAGATTCATTTAAAACTAGGTTTTACCCCTCGCGCTTCGCAACGAGGTCTGGTTGTTATTGGTTTGACTCGTTTGCATTGATAAAACTTGCATCGAATCACAGAGTCGTTATAGTGTACGATACAAAAAAAAACACTCGAATTTAAATACAACTTCGTCTTCAATAAAATTTAAATCAGAAGATTGACTAACAATTTTTAAGAAAACGGCCCATTGCGTGAGTTCTATTGGCCTCTTATGTGTTACTACAAATGATTTTAAATGTTTTGGGGCTAAAATGTATACATGCGAAGTGAATGAATGAAACAAATGATAATGGGACTATTTGTTATATGAATTAGAACGAAGGATTATGCATTGATAAATGAATGTTTATAACGAATGAAATGAATGCATGACTTAACGTTAAATGAATGAAGGTTTGCTTTTATATTTATATATTGCATGTTATAAATGTACTAACATTAAGGAAGGAATTACGGACTACCTCGGTAGGACGGTATGATGATAACGGCTACTCCAATAGACGGACAACCATATGACTATCTATGCAGACAAAAAGATAAAGTCTAGAAAGGTGTACTAAATACGGATACTACGGTAGACGGAGGCCCTTTACGAAACACGACTGCATATATAGTTCGAATGAGAAACGGATGCCTTAGGCCAAACGGGAGAATTACGGACTACGACGGTAGGACGGTACGAATTACGGACGGAGTACTGCTTCGGTGGACGGACGGTATGAATGAATTACAGACTACTAGGGTAGGACGGTATGAATGACAGACTATAACGGTAGGACGGAACGTTTGTCTTTGTGACATACGTAATAACGGTTTGATCACTCATATGTGTATGACCAATGAATGTTAAATGACTCCAAATGAAATGTTAATCTATATATATACACACATGCACACACACACACACATATAAAGAAACGACGTTTATACCTAATTTATTTAAACTAGAACTCATCAGCGTTAGCTGACTTTTAATATGCACTTCGGGTAGCAAAAGGAAGGAATGGGCAAAGGCATGAAGGCTATTTGGCACAAGACTGATATCCTGTATATTAGTTTAAATGTTAAGACAATATTTCAGATGTTTAAAACTTTCGTTGTTTATATAATTGAATGATGTATGCTCCCACTATGTTTGAATGTTTAATTAAATTCATTAATTAATGACTATGTTTATAAGTAAATCAAGACTTCATCAAAATGGGGAATTCTTGGGTTCAAGTCCCACTTGTGACAAAAAAAGGGAGGTCCAAGTTGGGCTAGGGGTTTTATCACATATGATGGGTTTCCTCCTGTGGGGGTGAAGATAATTGGATAGGTCAGTGGCCCGTCAGTGATCCAAATTGCCGTTGAAAAAAAAATCTAACAAGTGTGACATTCCGAGTTTAGAGCCTGACATGTGACTCATTAGGATCAACTTTACTAGCAATATTATATTGTGTTGACACTTGGGCATCCTAGATCCAACAGAACTAACATAACTTTGATATTTAAACAAAAATAATTAAAGCATGTTACAGCTGCAAAACATACGATCTGTATAGACCTATACGAGTCGTATGATTCAACCATCAAACAAAATTTTACTAGAGTGAACCCAGTACGATATGAGTCGTATAAACGGACGGCTATCCTGTGTACAATTGAGAAGGGTGATGTACGCTTAGTAGTTACCTTTTTTTTCAGAAGAGGGTACATGATAAATAATATATTTTTGTGTTACAACCTTTTGATTTTAGCTTTTTTTATTATTTTATCTTTAGTTTAGCATATGCTTCAACAAATAACACATGCTGCTTTAAAAGCTTATATATTAGAGAAATGTGTTTGAAGAAATGTGTTTGACAAAAATAAGGTTATCGAATGAGTTGTATTTTTTTTAATATTTCAGTATTTCACCCTTAGAATATGGCTCTAAATTTTATTACACGTTTAAGGAAACTATATTTGATAAGTAGTCCTGTAAATGAGCTGAAACAAACACGAACATTTACGTATTCGTATTCGTTTATTTAAATTTAACCGAACACGACACGAAGTCATGAACACATAATCAAAGACTATTTTGTGTTCCTTTTGTTTAAGTTCCTTGTTTTAAAGTAGATTTTGGGTTGTATTTTGCTCTTTCAATTGATTTCTAATGATAATCTACACTACTATCATAAGTATTTATAGAGGGGGTGATGGAGAACAACCCTCACCTCGTGACGTCATCAACAAATTTAAAGACTGAACCTACCACGTGTACCACTTTTAAACAACAAAAACAAGTACGCACATAACAAAAGAAAATTGTCAGTGATCCAAATTGCCGTTGAAAAAAAAATCTAACAAGTGTGACATCCCGGGTTTAAGGCCTGACATGTGACTCATTAGGATCAACTTTACTAGCAATATTATATTGTGTTGACACTTGGGCATCCTAGATTCAACAGAACTAACATAACTTTGATACTTAAACAAAAATAATTAAAGCATGTTACAGCTGCAAAACATACGACCTGTATAGACCTATACGAGTCGTATGATTCAACCATCAAACAAAATTTTACTAGAGTGAACCCAGTACGATATGAGTCGTATAAACGGACGGCTATCCTGTGTACAATTGAGAAGGGTGATGTACGCTTAGTAGTTACCTTTTTTTTCAGAAGATGGTACATGATAAATAATATATTTTTGTGTGACATCCTTTTGATTTTAGCTTTTTTTATTATTATATCTTTAGTTTAGCATATGCTTCAACAAATAACACATGCTGCTTTAAAATATAATTTATTAGCTTATATATTAGAGAAATGTGTTTGACAAAAATAAGGTTATCGAATGAGTTGTATTTTTTTTAATATTTCTGTATTTCACCCTTAGAATATGGCTCTAAATTTTATTACACGTTTAAGGAAACTACATTTGATAAATAGTCCTGTAAATGAGCTGAACAAACACGAACATTGACGTATTCGTGTTCGTTTATTTAAATTTAATCGAACACGACACGAAGTCATGAACACATAATCAAAGACTATTTTGTGTTCCTTTTGTTTAAGTTCCATGTTTTAAAGTAGATTTTGGGTTGTATTTTGCTCTTTCAATTGATTTCTAATGATAATCTACACTACTATCATAAGTATTTATAGAGGGGGTGATGGAGAACAACCCTCACCTCGTGACGTCATCAACAAATTTAAAGACTGAACCTACCACGTGTACCACTTTTAAACAACAAAAACAAGTACGCACATAACAAAAGAAAATTGTCAGTGATCTAAATTGCCGTTGAAAAAAAAATCTAACAAGTGTGACATCCCGGGTTTAAGGCCTGACATGTGACTCATTAGGATCAACTTTACTAGCAATATTATATTGTGTTGACACTTGGGCATCCTAGATCCAACAGAACTAACATAACTTTGATACTTAAACAAAAATAATTAAAGCATGTTACAGCTGCAAAACATACGACCTGTATAGACCTATACGAGTCGTATGATTCAACAATCAAACAAAATTTTACTAGAGTGAACCCAGTACGATATGAGTCGTATAAACGGACGGCTATCCTGTGTACAATTGAGAAGGGTGATGTACGCTTAGTAGTTACCTTTTTTTTCAGAAGATGGTACATGATAAATAATATATTTTTGTGTGACATCCTTTTGATTTTAGCTTTTTTTATTATTATATCTTTAGTTTAGCATATGCTTCAACAAATAACACATGCTGCTTTAAAATATAATTTATTAGCTTATATATTAGAGAAATGTGTTTGACAAAAATAAGGTTATCGAATGAGTTGTATTTTTTTTAATATTTCAGTATTTCACCCTTAGAATATGGCTCTAAATTTTATTACACGTTTAAGGAAACTATATTTGATAAATAGTCCTGTAAATGAGCTGAACAAACACGAACATTGACGTATTCGTGTTCGTTTATTTAAATTTAATCGAACACGACACGAAGTCATGAACACATAATCAAAGACTATTTTGTGTTCCTTTTGTTTAAGTTCCATGTTTTAAAGTAGATTTTGGGTTGTATTTTGCTCTTTCAATTGATTTCTAATGATAATCTACACTACTATCATAAGTATTTATAGAGGGGGTGATGGAGAACAACCCTCACCTCGTGACGTCATCAACAAATTTAAAGACTGAACCTACCACGTGTACCACTTTTAAACAACAAAAACAAGTACGCACATAAGAAAAGAAAATTTTACACTTGTAAAATATGCACAAAAGAAATAAGGAATTAAAATCTCCGGCAGTATAGTTATTAGTACCTCAAAATTTAATTACTAACAAAATGGATTACTAAAAGTTAGAAACATGTGTTAAATTCACTACTAATTGGGTTCCTAAATAACAAATACCTTAGTCTTTATTTTTCATGCACGTAACAACTAAAATTATAAAAATCTCCTAAGTCTATGTGTAATGGTCTCGTGAGCGTGTGTGAGGGCTTGACGTAGCGGCCGTGTGGATCGTGGAACACCCCGCTTCCCTTCCGTTAGAGCGGGTGTGTGGCGCACTAGGGGTGTTCACAGTCCAATTTTGACGGTTTTTAGGTCAAACCATGAGTCAAACCGTTTATAATGGTTTTTGGTTAATGAAAACTGAAACCGAACCACTGATAAATAAAACCAAACCAAACCGTTACTTACGGTTTGGTTCCGGTTTAGTTTGACGGTTTGAGCTCGTTAGGCTTTAAAAAAAATGCATATAATAAATAATGAAAACGTTACTCATAATGAGCTATCTAACAACCATCAAAATACATCAAAAAAATAATCTAAATACAACAAAGTAGATAAATAAATCGTTAATACCTTGTTCAAACATAAGCAATGTTAGAATACTGTTAAATGAAAATAAATATAAAACAAAATCAAAACTGTTAAATTGAATTAAAACTTTCTTCATATATATGTAATATAAATATAAATAATCAAATATATGTAATATAAAATATTAAAAATATATATTTAAATCTTACGGTCCGATCTGGTTTATACGGTTTGAGAAATTTGAAACAGTAAACCAAACCGTTCGTCACAGTTTGAAATGTTTGAATCCGACCGACCGGAAGATGAGAAAACAAACCAACTACGAAAATGAACCGATGACCGGTTTCACGGTTTAAAACCGGACCGTGAACACTCACATGGTGCACTACACGAAAAGTCGTCTGATACGACAAGGCTTTCCCGACAGCATAGCCCACCAACAACGGCGGCATGTCGTCTGCATATGTCTAGCTTGATTTTTTGGCCATAAAAGACTTTTACCGACGATACGTCGTTGGTAAAAATGGACATGCACTTGATAACAGTGCGATTCATTTAAAACTAGGTTTTACCCCTCGCGCTTCGCGTGAGGTCTGGTTGTTATTGGTTTGACTCGTTTACGTGGATAAAACTTGCATCGAATCACAGAGTCATTATAGCGTACGATACAAAAAAAAACACTCGAATTTAAATACAACTCCATCTTCAATAAAATTTAAATCAGAACTTTAACTAAAAAATTTTAAGAAAACGGTGCATTTTGTTATTTAAAAAAACCTAACGAACGAAAGTTATCATAGAAAACGGTGTGGCCCCATCATTAATAAAAGTTAATCGAAAACGTAGGCGCGACAGTGAAAATAATTTTAATAGAAAGGAAACATAAAACTAAATAATAAAAAAGGGAAAAAGAAATAAAAAAATTACCGATTCGGGTTGTCGAAAACCACAAGGCGAATACCGATACGGGTTCCGATAATACCAATATCGACAATGATGGTGTTCACCCATAATAGGTTCGGCTCGTCATGGTACCACAACGGTAACGTCACTCGCTATATGTAACGAAAATAAAACTCGATTTTGAATACAACTAAGTTTAAAAAGAAAAATTAGATTGGAACGTTGACGGTAAAAATTACAGACAGTTGCGCACTCCGTATTTTGAAGAAAGTTAACGAACGAAAGTTATTAAAAGAAAACGAAATTACTAGAAAATAAAACGGGTTAAAAACGTATATTATATATACTATAAGGGTTGAAAATAAAATGTATATCACAAAACTTTAGTGACATAACCATAAAACAATGAAAGTTAAATGTTTCTGAAAGTTTTGTTTTAATATTGTTTATAATATTTCGAGCACTATTTTGTTTTTTTATAAAATATCTTAGATATACTTTATCTACTTTTTAAAAGGTTAGACAATAAATTCTAAAAGTTTTTCTTATTTTGAATGTAGTTTTGCTGGATACTTTATCTACGTAGCGGCTTTAGTGGCCATTTTGATTTTAGCCTATATGAAAATACAGAGACTTGAAGTCAAAGTATTATTTGAGTTTCAGAACAATTTAGTTAAAAAAAACTAGTATCTTATAAGAACAACACTTTGAAACATGACACTATTATTAAAAACACGAAAATACAAACCATAAATTAAAATACAAACCTTAAATTAAAATACAACTTGACCATCCAACTTGAGGTCGATCTTATTCAATACCATATTTTTCATCTTCAAAAGGATAAACCAACATCTCCATGATCGGTGAGACATGCTAGGCTTTGAAGAATATGAACTTAAACACTCATAACATTTATGAAACAAGATTTGATATTATCTTTCAGTTCTTCCCCAGGGTTTTTTAAAGTATCATCATATTTGTATAAGTTTTCAATTACGCGTGCCAGGTTGATCACACGCATTTTAAGAGCCACTGGAATGTCTTTACATGTAAGCAGATCTAGGTTCATATCTTTCCATGCATCTTCGACTCTTTGGTTAAACAAATCATAGACGTACTCCTCGGTGACATCATGTTCCTTCATGTAGCATTCCACAGTCGACATAACATGCTTTCTTTGCTGCTCCTCCTACAGTTTTGTTCATGAATCTTACCATTGATCTTATAACTATTACATGAAAATATAGATCAAAGTCGTACGTACCTTGTGACCGATAATGTCATCCATAATCCTACTAATTATAGATGCACCTTTTACAAGAGGGGGAAAGCTCAGAACCCATTTGAATGCCTCTTCTGTGACCATCTCCCCCATGCCAATGAAACTTGACGGTGTGAGCATTTTGTAGCCAGCAGTTACGAATGAAACGGATTCATGTTCTTCCAATGTTGGTACATACCCCTCATTTATCCATTTTGCTTCAATCATGTAATTTCTACTCAACTCTTTCATCTGCATAAGAGAAATGACACATTTAGTTCACTTCTATCACTACAAAAAAAAAAACTGAAAAATTTTCAACCGTAGATTTTGTGGGAATTTTGTCGGAATTGATCGTTAATGATAAGTTTCCAACAAAAAATGTTTGTTGGAAAAAACCCCGTAGGAAATGTTTTTTTCCGACAAAGTCCCAACTAATTTTACCGACGAATTAGCGACAAAAGCCTTTCGTCGAACTCCGACGATTATATTAAATAAAATAAGTCAACTTATTTAATAAATTTGTTAGAAATTTGTAGGAAATCTCTTTTGTTGGTAATTTGTCAGAAACTAATGTGAAAAATATACATATTTTCCGGTAGTGTATCTTGATCACTATCAACATCAAAGGAACATTACAAACATAGAGAAATTCAAAACTTACCGACTCTTTAGCATAGTCAACTTGATATGCTTTTCCTTCACTTGCCATGATTTCCTCCATTTCACCGTAACAATCCAAGAGCCTTTTGTATATTAGCTTCATGTAATTTGGAAGTGAATCGATGCAAGAAATTGACCACCTAAAGTTAATGCATACGAAAATAATAGTTTTGATCAACTAATATAGTATAAGAGCAGAGTTATAAGATTATGGTTGTGCATATTGGTGTAGACATGCATGTGCATACCTTTCAATTGCTTCGGTGAAAATCTCAAGTTCTTCATAAGTACCGTAATTATCATAAGTGTCATCCAAAATAGTTGCCATTTTTATCACTTTTGTTAAAAAACATCTAGAACGAGAATAACGAGGCTCAAAGTAAACACCTAGTGTCCAGAAATATAATTCAACCAATCTGTCTCTTACATAATGTAGATTCTTTTGAGGCTCAAAACTTTTCCACCACCTAAAATAATTTAGAACACAAACACCATAAAAAATAAACAACGTTTCAAATATGTAATAGTAACTAGAATAAGTGAATGAGAAAATAAACATACTTGGAAAGTTGGCTAAGTTCCTTCTTGTGCAAGGATTGAAGCCGGTTGAATTCCATCTTCGCGAGTCTTAGTAAGGATTCATTATGTGAGTCTTGTTGTTCATAGAAAGGTATGTATCGCAACACGTCTAGTCTTGGCAACCTTTTCCATATAGGCCGCTCTAGTGCTTCCTCTATGTGCTTCGAAAGAGAAAGAGGACAGTCCCATCCAATGGGATCCTTTGTTACTTTTCGAAGTTGGTTTTTTGTAAAAACAAGAGCATCATCTAGTATAACTTCGCCTCGCACCCGCATATATGTTGCCTCGTATAACTCAAGCATGCCTCCAACATCGCTAGCTAACGATTCCTTAAAAGATCCTTCATTTTCCTTGTGTTTATTAAAAATATCTGGCATCATTTATACAAAAATAGTTATAGTTTATTTTTCTCTTAATAACAAATAAATTTTTTTTGCACTAACCGCTTGAAACATAAAACCCTTGTTGTCGAAGGAGTCGAAACCAAAGGGAATCACTACCGCCATTCCAGTCATCACCATATAGAGTATAAATATGGTGCAAGGCTTGCTCGATCTCTTGTTCAAAACAATAGGCTATGCCGAGGCGTTGGATATCATTGACTAGTTTCAACAAGTTGGTATGTTTGGTGTGATCATCCAACGCTACCATTATTTCTTTCTTCACTTCTTCTTTATAACCTTCGACTATTTTCTTTGTTGTACCTTGATCTTCTTGCTAAATTTAGTCGTCGTCAAATCAAATAAAAGGGGCAATTTTACAAGTTAGATAGTGATATGCATACTCACACGAGACCATTGTCTCTATCCGTACCATTAGAGGATAAGCAGTTTATGTGATGGCCTTGTAAGAACTTGCACCAATGATTATTTTAAATATTTGTGCAATAATATCATAATTATATTAAAAACATATAACAAGTGGCTGATTTTGTTGTAAGGTACATACCTCGTCATAGACGAGAAACTGATCTCCCCAAAGACTTGGACGAAAGCTTGCCATGGGGCGAACAATCTCCTTCTGTTTAAGTTCCATGTTTTAATGTAGATTTTGGGTTTTGTATTTTGATCTTTCAATTGTCATAGGTATTTATAGAGGGTGTGATGGAGAACCACCCTCATGACGTCATGAACAAATTTAAAGGCTGAACAGGTACCACGTGTACCACTTTTACATGTAAACAATAAACAAAAGTAGGCACACAAAAGAAAATTTTACACTTGTTGTAAAAGATAAAAGAAAATGAAAAGATCGGATAAATAATAAAAAAAACAAGGAATTAAAATCACTGGCAGTATAAGTCATACACTTCAAAATTTAATTATTAACAAAATGGATTACAAAAGTTAGAAACATGTGTTAATAGTGTCATGAGCGTGCGTAAGGGCTTGACGTAACAACTAAAGTTAATCTTTATTTATGTTCCTAAATAACAAATACCTTAATCTTTGTTTAACATTCACGTAACAACTAAAGTTAAAAAACATCTCCCAAGACAAGTTGTCAGGAATAACCACTGGCTTTGGTCTAGTGGTTAATGGCGATGAAGATTCAACCAGTCCACGCAGATTCGAATTCAAGTCAAATCGGGTTTTAGTCCGGAGTGCGTTACGTTAGCGGGGTTTGGCCCGTGTAGCGGCGCAACTGCTGTCAAATGGCAGCAGGCTCCATGGTTTCCCGGTGAAAGCCTAAGCCTCTCGTTCTGAACCCGCGGGCCCGGTTCAGACAACGTAGTGGTCAGGTTGAGGGGTAACGGGTCTCCGATTCAGAGATGCGACTGTCACTTAAAAATGAAAGTCGCCTTTCAAAAAAAAAAGACAAGTTGTCAGCAATGCATTTTATTTAAATTAATTATTTATTTATTGTTTTCACCTATTACAACTACTCTTTTCAGACAACTTTTAAAGGCTATAGCATCGAAGCTACTTCAAAAACACCATTCCTGACGACAAGTCGTCGGAGTACCCTACCACGAAGACTTGTCGTCGTAATAGGCCGCCATATCAAATTAAAATTCTTATAGTGGCATGGCTGTGAGGGGTAATGACGTGGAAAGCTATTCTCTGTGTTTTGTAAAGTTAGACCAATGAGAAATTAAGGTAGGGGCAGGGGATGTTGCTCACTATACATAACCTAAGAGCATCTATAAAAAGACAAAAAGACACGAAACTATCACATAATAAAAACATCATTTCTAAAAAAACAACATCAAAAACAATACCAAGTAAAAGACTCAAAAACATTGTCACATTATCGTAACCTTCTTACATCTATTTATTTTTATTTAGCAATGTTTTTATTTTAATGAATAATAAAAAAAACATTTAATTATTTTTCAACGTTTGGCGGGAAATTTTGAATACTCAAACTTAAAAAAAAATAAAAGTTATAAGTTATAGTAAAAATAAGTCAATTGTAAAACTTAAAATTTAAGTTGATAAATATTTAGTTTTATAATATTTAAAGTTTCTAAATTTATAAATAAAGATATTTTTATAACAATATATATATACACACACACATAGAGAATGTTCGATTGTTAACCAACTGTTATTATGTTAACCCAATCAACTCTGCTAAAATCGATCAAAATCAAGTTCTTTTAAATAAACTTATTTCACCAATACAACGTTACGTTCTTTTTTGTATTTTTTAAAACTCGCAAGTGTAAGTGATTTTACATCTGATGTAGTGTAAGTTTTTTTTGTAAAAAGTTACACCGGGTCTAAACGCCATTAAAATAGCGAATTTATAAAAATACATCAAAGAATATGATGTTATATTGGTGTTATAACGTTTAAATTTTTTTTCTTGATTTGGATCGATTGTGGCATAGTTGATGGGGTTAATACAATAAAAGTGAGTTATTAAAAGATCACACACACACACATATAAACAAGTTTGTTTTTTTAGTTAACCCACCCCCTCGCTCTTAAGCCCGATCATTCGGGTAAACCCATTGGCGAAAGGACACTCACGCCTGGGAAACGCAGACAGCGCTGGTCAGAGGTGCACAAAACGGTTTTTTAACCCGAACCGGTTCGAACCCGACCCGAACCGGTTTGGTCAACGGAAAGTCAAAACCGGTTCGGGTTAACCCGGTTTGGAGGCAAGGAAATCCCTAACCTATTAAACCAGTTAGGGTTGGGTTGAAACCGGTTTGTGTGTTAAACCGGTTTTAGTTAAAAAAAAATCGAATAAACTCAAATAAATTCGATATTTTTAATAAAAAAAATGTAACAAATATAAAACATAAAGTGCATCGTTTATTAATATTTGGAAAGTTCGAAAATTAAAAAACATGACAAGATAAAATTATAAAATTGTAAAACATTACAAATGACAATATATATTTTTATTTTTTGGAATATTAAATGATTATTATTGTGCGTTGTCTTCGGAACTAGAGCTTGGTAACCTTGCATCTTCGGCTAGTTCTTCATCGGTGACTGGTTCGGATATTCCAAGATCAACCTCGTTGTTGTGTATGATTTCGTCGGCTTGAATTTCGTCTTCGAGAGAAGTTTGGTCTTGTATCCTATCCATCGCATCCAAATGGTCCTTCAAGCAAATGCATATTTTCATCGCTAGGGGGGTGAGTCTAGTCCTTCGTATCGATAAGAAAAACGGCTAAAAAGCCTCCCAACGGCTATAAAGCCGTTGAATAACGACTAGTTTCTCATCAGCGACAAAAACCGGTTTACCGAACCGGTTCACACAAACCGGTCCTCAACTCGGTGGCCTCCTAAATGATTTAAAACCGGTTTGTAACCAACGGTTTAAGCGTAACCTGAACCGGTTTTTCCCAAACCTGTTTGTCCCTAACCGGTTTGCCGGTTTGGACCGGGTAGAAAAAAAAAAACCGGTTTTTTTTGTGCACCACTAGCGCTGGTGACCCGGCTCACTCACAATTTCACGGGAAATCCACCACCCTAAGGCTCACTATTGTAAAATCTTTGACCCACCTGAGCATATTGCACCAAGTGAGACTCGAACTCATACCCTCCACATTAGAAGGTCATGAGGGTGCCTGCACCCAAACCAATTCATTTGTGCTAAATGGTGACTTGGCCAAAACTGGGCTATCAACATTGCACCCTAACAGTCAAAAACAGAAGAAGAATGGTCCATGTGGACCTTTAAAAACCAGAAAAAATTTATTGGCCATGCTCTAAGGATTTGGTGTTTGTTTTTGTCCAACATCGGTTAGTTTTTAAAATTTTAAATTGTGAAGCAAATCAGATAGATTTTCAAAGCTTAAAAATCTTCAACATATTATTTTTAAAGTGATCACCATTTAGAAAGTTTAAAAATTCATGGTATATTTATAAATTTATCTAGAAGCAATAAGTTCTTGTGTATTATATTATTCTCTCAACACTCATGAAGCAATAAGTTTAAAAATTCTTGGTCACAACAAACAAATACGTAACGTCAGGGCCGGCTCCAAGCATATGCGGGGTGGGCGACAACTCAGGTCCCGATTTTTCATAGGGCCCAAAATTATAAATTACTTTTATATATATATATATATATATATATATATATAGGGAGGATCAAATAAGAAAATGATTTTGCTTAAGTTTAGAAAAAAATAGGGAAGTAAGATATTTTGGAGATAGCCACTTTTATTGACTTTTTTCAAATTCCCTCACTATTTTAAAATGTCCATAACTTTTTCATACGAAATTATTTTTTTAAAGAAGTTGCATCATAAAATTGAGAATTTTTTAATCTTTAATTTGAGTACCATATTGATATATAAAAAAATTTCAACTAAAAAAAATTTAAAAAAGTGGCTTTTTTTTATTTTGTACTATATTTTTTATGTTATATTTTTTGTGCTGGATTTTTTGTACTAATTTTTTTGTGTTGAAATTTTTGTACTATATTTTTTACGTTGAGTTTTTTTATTAAAATTTTTGTGCTGAATTTTTTGTCTTAGATTTTTGGTACTGTATTTTTTTGTACTAGATTTCGTGTGCTGTAATTTGAGAAAACAAGTGGGTGAAAGTTTGGGTTGTAGAACCTAAATGCCTTTTAATCATAATTATGAGAAGTGTCACATGTCATCTCCATAATCTTTCTTAGGCTACTTAGGCAAAATCCCCTTCTTATGGGATCTCTCTCTCTTTCTCTCTCTGTCTCTCTGCATTTGCATTTTATAAAACAACAATTTACACTCCACAAGCTTATGGATATTATGATAAGAAAAAGAAAATTAGAAAAAGTACTGCATACAACAAATAATATAAATAGTATAAAAATATCAAAACAAATATGTTAGAAAACACCATACCTGAACATACAAGTGTTTTATATGTGGAGATACAGAACATTTAGCTAATAAATGTCCAAATAAAAATAAAAATAAAAATAAGGAAAGAAGCAATTTAGTTGAACAAATTAACGACTATGAGATAGAAGTATTAGATACAGATCACACAGATAACGAACCAATATACAGTATATATAGTGAAGAAGGTAAGCCCTTAACAAAAATCTCATACACATATATGAATCCAGAAGAATGCAAACATGATTGGAATCATAGAAAGAGAAATAACTACATCAAATGTTATGTTTGTGAATACTACCCAAGTATAGACAAAAGATCCCAATGTAATATATGCTTCAAAGAAATTTGTTATATTTGTATTAAAAATATTCACAATATAGAACAAAGTACTAGTGCAAATGCAAATACAAATACAAATAAAAATATAAATGAATACGATGAAAAATATTAATAGAATCATTCTCAGTTATGAGCAGCTAAACTCTCACTTTCTGGTTTCTTATTGTAAACCATTATTCTTTTAATAGTTTTCTCTAGTTCTTCATACTATATCTCAAATATAAAAAAAATTTGTCTTCCACCCTGTCTTCCACCCCGCTGCAAATACTCGTCCACTTCCCTTGTCATCCGCCGTAAATATATTGTAAGTTTTAATGTTTTTGTATTTATGTTTCGAAAATCTCCGATGGCCCAATCTATTTTGGTATCAGAGCAAAGGCTTTCCTAACATCTAAAAGACTAAGACATGTCCATATCAGGCAGCTTGGTATGCTTAAGTCCTATTTTATAGAACCCCGCTTAGGTGAAGATTAGGGAAAACATTTTGCTTTGATTTACTAATCTAGACAAGTAGTCAAAGATTTATATGTTTCATATATATTTGTTTTAATTTTGCTATGTTAAAAAATTGGGATATAGGAAAATATTAAAAGAGAAAACTCGAGAGATAAGGTGCTTACTAAGATAAATCAGATTCTTTTAAAAAATTATTGAATCGTCAAAAGTATTCAAAAAAATCGAATTCTTAAACTTAGAATTTGCAGAACGAAGCGAAATTAAGAATATAAGTAATAATTACTATAATCATATTTGTAGATTTAAAGAACCACATACACATAGTCTCCATACATAAAATATACATTTAATTAGTATTACAGATCTTATTATAAATATAGGATTTAGTTTACAAAAGGAATCTATAAATAATAAACACCTATTATAGAGAATTATACAATTAATTACAAAAGAAACAGAAGAAATTAAAAAATTTACAGAAAATTTAGAATATATAATAGAACAGAATAATCAAATCCTGTTACAAATAAAAATTATTAGAAAAAACAAACATACAATAGAAACAGATGAAAATTCCATCGAAATAAATAATATTATAAACAAACTAAACAAAATAAATATAAGTGATAATAGGTCTAAACCATATAAACATTGGATGAGTAAACAAATTATGTAAGAATCTAGAAAAAGAAATTAATACAACCTTCAAAACTGAAGAAACTAACAAAACCTATGAACAAATAATAAATAGAAAATTTACAGAAATAATATTCAAGAAGAAGTAGATAACATGATTGTAAGGCCCCTTTTTCCAGGTAACCTCACTTGTTGGATTTACTCATAAACATAGTTATAAATACTGAACTTAAATTTAAAACATTCGAATTCAATCATTACATAACGTAACATAACATGACATAGTAGCAGAAGTCTTAACAAAAAAAAATAACGTTGTCTTAACATATATAAAAGTGGGAAGTCAGTCTTGTGCCGGGTAACCTTAACGCCATCGCACGACTCTTTCTTCCTTTACCTGAAATGTATACTAAAAGTCATCTAACGCTGGTGAGTTCTAGTTTAAAGACAATCATACATAATATTTATCTTATCATGAGTATTATATATATATATATAATATACTTAACATTCGAGCTTTTACATATTCTTTGCTTTACTGTTCTCACATAACATTCATATTGAGTATATAAATATGTACATACATACTTACTTGGGGAGAACATTCATTTGGCCATAAACTTAAGGGTGATCAACCCATCATACTTGTCGCGAATGTCACAAAGACATCGCAGTGAGAACTACCGTCGTAGCCCTTTTCATAAACCGTCCGGCTCTAGAAAACCGTCCGTCGAAACTTAAATCCGTCCGACAACCTTTGTCCGTCCGCTCTTAAACCGTCCTACCGTCGTAGTCCGTCATTTTGTCCATCTACCCTAGGGCATCCGTTTCCCACGCGACCATTATGTATGCAACCGTTCTACATGAGTTAAGGCATTTGCTTCGACCGTCCATGAGTGCCTTTTTATACGTTCTAGCTTGCGAAGGAACGTTTTTGTCCCGGTTGCAAAATAGTCACGTGGTCGTCCGTCTACCGAAGTAGCCGTTGTCATAGAAGGGATCATAATGTTTACATACATTCATAACATGCAATATATATAATATAAAGCAAGATTTCATTCATTTACGTTATGTCCTCTTTTCATTCATTCTTTATAATCATACGTTTCATTCTTTGTTCATAATTCATTTTCATATATATATATATATATATATATATATATTTGTATACCACGTATGATCACATTGACATTCATAGAATTTATTCAATCTAGGGTATACACTTCAGCCCCAAAACATTTAAAATGATTTGCACATAACATAGAAGGGGGCACATAGAACTCACCTGATAAGCTAGTGTTGGTTGTCCTAAACAAAGGTCCAACAACGTCACGTACGATCTGAATTAGGTAGTTAAATACACATCAGACCCAATCCCGACTCTAACGTTTTAATCATTCTAAACATACTGACTTTACTTACTGGTCTGTTGCCTGCGCACTTAGTAAGTGCGCAGGACCTTGCTCATGCGTACTTGACAAGTACGCAGAACATTCTTCTTGCGTACTTGACAAGTACGCAGAACATTCTTCTTGCGTACTTGATAAGTACGCAGGATCTTCCTCATGCGTACTTGATAAGTACGCATGACATCCTTCTTGCGTACTTGATAAGTAAGCAAGACCTGCTTTCTAGACAAGTCCGAAATTCTTGCATGTTAATTTGATCATGCCAATCTTACAATTTTCTTTGATCAAAATGTGCGGTTTTCATTCTAGATGCTAGTTCTAAGCTTATTTTCAAGTTTCATCCATAAAAACGTCTCTTATTTAGCTAAAACCCGAAAAACCTCAAAACGAACGAAAACTCAGATTATGGTCGAATCGTTACCTGGATTGGAATTCTGATTCGGAGGTTTTGCTCACGAGCCCAGCAGTAACGTGCTCCTTCAATTTTGAGTCGATCCGTTAATTTTCTCTCTCTAGACCCGACTCTCCTTTCTCTCTCTAGATTGCAAGTGTTGGTGAAAAAAAAATGAGAGTCTAAGCCTGCCTCGACCCTTATATACCTGGGCTTCCCTCGGCCTGTTGGAGCCGAGCCCAAGCCCATCCGTTTTTCTTTTGTTTTATGACGATTAAGTCTCTATCGCGTTATTATTTACTAAATTACTATTTTTGGGATGTTACAATGATAGTTGAATGTATGCTCACATTAGTAATGACATATGAAGAAAGTTACAACAAATTACAAGAAACTTTTAATTTACCATTAGTAAAAAGCATAATCGAAGGAGATACAATGATCTCAGATTTTTATAAACACGAAAGTAGCTTCATGGATTATGAAAAGAAAAGAACCTATACTGATGGAAGAATAGGAGAATCTTCAAATGAAATCATGGGAAGAGAACCATGGGCTAAACCAACAACAAGCTATCAACAAGAGTCAAGTTATAGAGGAATAGGTAATAGATTACCTATAGGACAGATCTATAGCAATAGTATGCTATTATTAGAACAACATAAACCACAACTATGAGCAGATGAAGTCCTAACATGGGAACAAAATGTAGTAATAATGTGGGAAACAAATAAAAAAGATAGCATGTACATGTTTGGCTATCTAAAAACAACTTGACCCATTCTCGCTAAAATCTTGAAAGGTCCGATAAACCTTGGACTTAGTTTGCCACGTTTTCTGAATCGGATGATTCCTTTCCATGGTGATACCTTTAACAGTACCATGTCCCCCACTCGAAACTCTAAATCCCTTCTTCTCTTATCCACGTATGATTTCTGTCTGTCCTTTGCGGCTTTCATTCGAGCCTTGATTTGATCAAACTTCTCGGAAGTAGCTTTGACCACTTCGAGACTTGCAAAATCCTTTTGTCCAATTTCCCCCCAACAAACCAGGGTCCTACATCTCCTCCCATACAACATTTCAAATGGCGGCTTGCTAATAGTTTTGTGATAGCTGTTATTATATGAAAATTCTGCCAATGGTAGATGGTTGTCCCAGCTCCCACCGAAGTCAATGATACAGGCCCGGAGCATGTTCTCCAAGGTCTGAATGGTCCTTTCAGATTGTCCATCGGTTTGGGGGTGGTAAGCGGTGCTGATGCTCAGTCTAGTGCCCATTGCTTCGTTTAATTTCTTTCAAAACCTTGACGTGAATCTAGTATCCCTGTCGGACACAATCGACAGCGACATACCATGTCTGCTGTAACATCCCAAAAATAATAAAACGAATAAATATAGCGAGACCAGTGATTTAGTCGGAATATTTAAACAAAAGGGAGCGGGCTTGGGCTCGGCTTCAATGGGCCTAGGGAAGCCCAGGTATATAAGAGGCAGGGCAGCCCTCTTCTCTGCTCATTCCCCCACTCACGTAACTTCTAGAAAGAGAAAGGAGAGCTCGGGTCTAGAGAGAGAAAGTTGACGGATCGTCCCGGAATTGAGGGAACACGTTACTGCTAAGCTCGTGAGAAGAACCTCCAGATCAGAATCTCGATACAGGTAATGATCTTGCCTAAATCTGAGTTTTTGTTCGTTTTTGGAATTTTCGGGTTTTGGCTAAAAAGGTAACGATTTTGCGGATGGAACTTGAAAATGAGCTTAGGTATAGCATCTAGAATGAAAACCGAACGTTTTGATCTAAGAAAAATTGAGATACTGACTCGCTCAGACTCGCATGCAAAAACTTCAGATTTTTGGGAAGACGATCTGTGCAGGCCCATCGAAACTACTAGTTTCGATATGTGCAGGCCCATCGAAACTACCTAGTTTCGATATTTGCAGACCCATCGAAACTACGAGTTTCAATATGTGCAGACCCATCGAAACTACCTAATTTCGATATGTGCAGGCCCATCGAAACTACCTAGTTTCGATATGTGCAGACCCATCGAAACTACCATAGTTTCGATATGAGCCCACGATCCGAAGTCAAGATTACACCTAAGTTACTTATCGAAACTACCAAGTTTCGTCATAAACAACCTATCGAAACTATCAAGTTTCGATATAAGCAAATCCATCGAAACTACAAGGGTTAAGCATAGGGATGTCAAGTGTCATCTAGGAGCACTACCTTACAAGTATGGCTTTATTATAACAGATCGTGAGTGACATTAGTGACGCTCAGTAGCCAGCTAAGAGTATTTCAGAAACTGCTTATCAGGTGAGTTCTAGAAGCCCTCTTTTAAATGTTTTAATAATGTTTTTGGGCTGGTGTGCATACGTAACGATGTAACGATTTTATAAAACGATGTTTATGAAGGTTGTATGTAACGTTTTATAAAATGATGTTTATGAGTGATGTTTTAGAAGGAAAGGTTATGAAGGAAGTGTTTATGAAATATTTTGCCAAAAGAAGTTTATGAAGTGTGTTAATGAATGAATGAATGTTTTTAATAAAACGTACGAATGCTTTAACTGAAGTTTTTGAAGTAAAAGAAGCGAAGGTTTATGAAAGTCACAAACGAATGAATCTGCCAATATTCCTTAGGGAATGAAGGTTAAGGGATGGGAAGTATGTTATGGTCCTTTACCTTTTAGGGGCCTCTGTGGCTGGCCAACTATTGTACAACTGGGGCGATGACGGTCATCAAGGGGATTATCGTGAACCTTGAAGTTTGGTACGATCTACCTTACGGGGTAGTCGTGCTTGAAGTTTGGTACTTGCGCCCTACGGGGTGCAGTGCTTGAAGTTTGGTACGCGCTATCCCTTGGGACGCCGTGCTTGAAGGGTTGGATAACCTAAGTATCGGGCCCTAGGTGTTCCTCACCCGAAGGACAGTACGGTGATGATGGGCCTAGTGGTGGTGATCCTTAGTTTATTCAACCAGTATGTAACGTATGGATTTGACGGTTACGAGAAGGCGCAGATTCGATATGTTCATTGACTTATGTTTTAGAAGTGATATGTTTTGTTATTGCATTATTTTACGTACGATTTTTATTAAATGAAGTATGAAGTTATGTTTTTGGCAAATTATTTGAAGTTAAAGTTTTATGTAAAAACTAGAACTCACCAGCGTAGCTGACTTTTTAGTGTGCACATTCGGGTTAAGGTAGGTTATGAGGATAGACGGTGATGCTTGGCTAGCGAGAGGAGTTACCCGACTGACTATGAAGACTGGCATCCCGTTATGTTTAGTTATGATGTAATTAGGTATTAAACAATGTTACGCTTCCGCATGTATGAACAATGATGACGTTATGTTTGAATGAAATTTTCCGCTGCGTTATTTGATATTCATGTTTAGGAACTGTTCGTGAATGAGTAAATCCAACAAGTGAGGCCTCCCGGGGTTTGGGGCCTTACAAGTTGGTATCAGAGCAATTGTTTGAGAGATTCGGACACTCCCAGTGTCTGAACTTAAACTGTGAATGGGACCTAAAGCGGATGCCAGTACGGGTAACTCGAGCCACAGCATCAGGTATGAAGGTAGTATATGTTTACATGTATAGTATGCCTTAGAAAGGGTTAGGTAAGGACTTGTGTTCTGATGGAATCACAAAGGTGGTCAAATAGAAATCGGAAGGTAGTGTAATGGTTAATTGCAGATGGCCAGTGTATATTAACATCTTACAGTACTTATTGAATTTTATTTGTTAACTAGCGTGATAACATTGGATTCTTGTCTTATAGAACAAAATGGAAAGAAGAAGAAACGGAAGGTGTGGTGGCCGTACCGGTGGTCGTACCGGCGGTCGAAAAGGTGGGCGTGGCAGGATCCCTGCGCGCCGAGAGTATAGTGAAGAAGGAAGTGTACACACTGAACCGGTGGTTAGTGTGCATGAAGCTGAGCATACACAGGTTGAAGAACAACCTTTCACTTTTGAACCAGAAGTGAGGGCAGCTATAGCTCGAGAGTTCTCCGAATTGATGAAGGCTTCTCTGCCAGGTCTGTTAGCTGAAGCGATGAAGAAGGTTAACGAGACGGGTGGGTCCAACACGGCAGTTGGTACCCCGAACACTGAGGCAATTAACGCACTGCTTAACCGTGGTTGCGACTATAAGTCCTTTAAGGCATGTGACCCACCGGTCTTGACTGGGAAGAAGGACGCGGTGGCTACGTTTGATTGGGTAATTCGTATGGAGGCTGCCATTCGTCTGAGCGAATGTCGAACGGATCAAGTTGTGAAATTTGCTGCTAACTCCTTGAGGGAGGAAGCATCCCATTGGTGGGAAGGTGTACGTCAAGCAAAAGGGAGCGAGGTTGTGGATGCGATGATGTGGACTGACTTAAAAACTTTGGTGATCAAGAATTTCAGCCCAAAGAACGAGATTGAGAAGGTAGAGAGGATATTTCTAGGTTTGAAGGCCGTGAGCATGACGCACCGGCAGTACACAACCCGATTCAATGAACTGGCACGTCTGGTGCCACATCTTGTTACGCCTGAAGAAAGAAAGATTGCATGCTACATTCAAGGGCTGCCGGACCAAGTCCGCACCTTTGTTAAGGCAAACGCCCCTACTACCTACGATTCGGTAGTAGAACTGAGCGGCGTGGTATTTGATGATCTGGCGCTGAATGTCATTGCCATTGAAGAGCCTAAGAAAAAGTTGAGTTTTCCCACTAAACGATCGGGTGGGAAGTTGTTTGGGGCTCGGGACAAGCAGGCCAGGGTAGGCGAGATGACAGTCTGTGGGAAGTGTGGGGTAAGAAATGCGGGTGAATGCCGGTTAGGATCGAATCTGTGCTTTAAATGCGGCAAGACCGGACATTACTCCCGTGAATGCCCGCAAGGCTACAAATGCTACAATTGTGGGGAAAATGGTCATATGAGTCGGGAATGCACCAAGCCTAGGATGGGTGAAGCCGGGAAAGGGAAAGGCCCGGAGAGGAAAGAAGAGAGGCCCCGGGCAAAGACTCGTGCGTACGCGCTGACGCAAGACCAAGCCAGGGCAGACCCCGACGTGGCGTCAGGTACGTTCATCCTTGACAACACTTTTGTTTCTGTGCTATTTGATTCGGGTGCCACTAAGAGTTTTATATCTACAAATTTTTTGTAAACGAGTGAAGTGCACTGTTAGTAAGTTAAAAAGGGCCTTCAACGTAGAAACCGCTGAGGGTAGGATTGCGAGAGTAACCGATGTAGTTGACAACTCCACGATAAAAATAGAAGGTCATGAGTTCCCTGTCAGATTGTTTGTTATGGTTTTGGGAGGGTTCGATGTCATGTTAGGTATGGATTGGCTAACTGCCAATGAAGCGCAAATTATATGCAAGCGAAAGATAATCCGACTCAAGGCTCTGGATGGTAGCAAAGTCGAGGTTCTTGGAGATCGGGACGCCCCGATGCCAAACGTCATCTCGATGATTAAGGCAACAAATTATTTGAGGCGCGGATGCGAGGCCTATCTGGTGTACGTAATTGACAAGTGTAAGGAAGTGAAGGAACTAGATGATGTACCCCTGGTACGCGAGTACCCAGAGGTGTTTCCAGAGGATTTTCCTGGGATACCACCCGACAGAGAGATCGAATTTCGAATCGACTTAGTACCAGATGCCCAGCCCGTGGCTAAGGCTCCATATCGACTAGCACCAGTAGAGATGAAGGAACTAATGACGCAACTAGACGAGTTACTTGAGATAGGATTTATACGACCGAGCATCTCGCCTTGGGGTGCTCCGGTGTTGTTTGTGAAGAAGAAAGACGGTTCGATGAGAATGTGTATTGATTATCGCGAATTGAACAAACTTACCGTGAAGAACAAGTACCCGTTACCAAGGATCGACGACCTGTTCGATCAATTGCAAGGAGCAAGTTGGTTCTCGAAAATCGACCTTCGGTCCGGGTATCATCAGTTGAAGGTGAGGGAAGAAGACATACCGAAAACTGCATTTCGCACACGTTATGGACATTTCGAGTTCTGCGTGATGTCTTTTGGATTGACGAACGCCCCCGCAGCGTTCATGGATTTGATGAATAGAGTTTGTCGACCAATTCTGTATCGATCGGTAATCGTGTTCATCGATGATATCCTCATTTACTCCAAGAATGAGGGTGATCACGCGTGTCACTTGAAGGAGGTATTGGAAGCTCTGAAGGAGGAAAAGTTGTATGCTAAGTTCTCCAAATGCGCGCTCTGGCTTAGGGAAGTTCAATTCCTAGGTCACGTCATTAACCTGAACGGCATTATGGTTGACCCAGCAAAGATAATGACGGTGAAGGAATGGGATATTCCTAAGACGCCAACTGAAATCCGTAGTTTCTTGGGATTGGCAGGCTACTATCGGATATTCATCTAGGATTTCTCTAAAATAGCTTCGCCATTGACAAAGCTGACACGGAAGGAGGTAAAGTACGAATGGGGTTCGACCCAGGATGAGGCGTTTAAGGAATTGAAAGAGAAGCTAACCAAAGCTCTAGTCTTGGCCCTTTCCGAGGGCAATGAAGACTTGGTGGTATACTCTGACGCTTCGGGTCAGGGATTAGGGTGTGTATTGATGCAATGCGGTAGAGTGATTGCATATGCGTCACGACAGTTGAAGATTCACGAAGCTAATTATCCGACTCACGATTTGGAACTTGCTGCTGTTGTATTTGCATTGAAAATCTGGAAACACTACCTTTACGGGGTGAAGTTTACTATTTACTCCGACCATAAAAGTTTGAAGTACTTCTTCGAACAAAAGGAACTTAATATGAGGCAGAGGAGATGGTTGGAACTGTTGAAGGACTATGACTGTGAAATAATGTACCATCCTGGAAAGGCAAACGTGGTGGCTGACGCTCTAAGCTGAAAGGATGTGCCTACTCCTATTAGAGTGAAAGCTTGCCAGTTGGTGATAACATCTGATGTGATGAGGGAAATTGAAAGAGCTCAAGATGAAGCACTTAAGGAAGAAAACATAAAGAAGGAAAGGATGGTTGGCCAACAGGACAAGTTGGAATATAACACCCTTGGTGTTAGGACACGTTTTGGACGGGTATGGATACATATGGGTGGCGAGCTTAGAACCAAAATCTTGGATGAGGTTCATAAGTCTCGTTACCCTATCCATCCCAGTACCAATAAAATGTACCAAGATCTGAGGAAGGAATACTGGTGGCCGGGAATGAAACATGAAGTGACAAAGTATGTAAGCAAGTGCTTGACTTGCTCATAAGTAAAGGCCGAGCACCAGAAACCGTATAGAAAGATTCAACCACTTGATATACCAGAATGGAAGTGGGAACACATTACCATGGACTTCATAACTAAGCTACCTCGCACAGCTAAAGGTCATGACACCATTTGGGTAATTGTGGACCGTTTGACGAAGAGTGCTCATTTCCTACCTATTCGCGAGACGTTCTCATCAGAAAGGTTAGCGGAAGTATTTATTAACGAAGTAGTAGCACGGCATGGGATGCCTTTGACGATAGTATCCGACCGGGACACACGATTCACATCGAGGTTCTGGAAAAGATTTCACGAGGCGATGGGCACGAGACTTAATATCAGTACGGCATACCACCCGCAAACGGATGGTCAGTCCGAAAGGACCATTCAGACATTGGAGGATATGCTTTGTGCTTGTATTATCGATTTTGGCGGCAGTTGGGACAGTCATCTACCATTAGCCGAATTCTCCTACAACAATAGTTATCACGCGACGATAGGCATTCCGCCTTACGAAATGTTGTATGGGAGAAGATGCAGAACCCCGGCTTGTTGGGGCGAGATTGGACAGAAGGAATTAGGGAAACGTCAGAAAGGTTTGATCAAGTCAAAGCACGAATGAAGGCCGCACAAGATCGTTAAAAATCCTACGCGGATAAACGGCGAAGGCCTATTGAGTTTGATGTTGGGGACAGAGTAATGTTGAAAGTGTCACCCTGGAAGGGAATCATACGATTCAGGAAGAGAGAAAAGTTAAGTCCGAGGTTTGTCGGGCCGTTCAGGATAATGGCACGGGTTGGGGAAGTCGCTTATCGGTTAGAGTTGCCTGATGAGTTAAGTGGAATTCATCTTACCTTCTATGTATCACACTTGCGAAAGTGTTTGGTGGATGAATCGGCTCACGTACCACTTACTGACATCGAGGTAGACAATAGCCTTAACTACATCGCAGAACCCGTGGCCATCCTAGATCGAAAGGAGAGACGTTTACATAAAAAAGTTATCCAATTGGTTAAAGTCCAATGGAAACATCGAAAGGGATCGGAAGCCACTTGGGAAACGGAGACAGAAATGAGGGAGTCGTACCCTCAACTATTTGACTTATGATAGGTTTCGGGGACGAAACCTATTGTAAGGGGGGTAGACTTGTAACATCCCAAAAATAATAAAACGAATAAATATAGCGAGACCGGTGATTTAGTCGGAATATTTAAACAAAAGGGATCGGGCTTGGGCTCGGCTTCAATGGGCCGAGGGAAGCCCAGGTATATAAGAGGCATGGCAGCCCTCTTCTCTGCTCATTCCCCCACTCACGCAACTTCTAGAGAGAGAAAGGAGAGCTCGGGTCTAGAGAGAGAAAGTTGACGGATCGTCCCGGAATTGAGGGAACACGTTACTGCTAAGCTCGTGAGAAGAACCTCCAGATCAGAATCTCGATACAGGTAATGATCTTGCCTAAATCTGAGTTTTTGTTCGTTTTTGGAATTTTCGGGTTTTGGCTAAAAAGGTAACGATTTTGCGATTGGAACTTGAAAATGAGCTTAGGTATAGCATCTAGAATGAAAACCAAACGTTTTGATCTAAGAAAAAAATGAGATACTGACTCGATCAGACTCGCATGCAAAAACTTCAGATTTTTGAGAAGACGATCTGTGTAGGCCCATCGAAACTACTAGTTTCGATATGTGCAGGCCCATCGAAACTACCTAGTTTCGATATTTGCAGACCCATCGAAACTACGAGTTTCGATATGTGCAGGCCCATCGAAACTACCTAGTTTCGATATATGCAGGCCCATCGAAACTACCTAGTTTCGATATGTGCAGACCCATCGAAACTACCATAGTTTCGATATGAGCCCACGATTCGAAGTTAAGATTACACCTAAGTTACTTATCGAAACTACCAAGTTTCGACATAAACAACCTATCGAAACTATCACGTTTCGATATAAGCAAATCCATCGAAACTACTAGGATTAAGCATAGGGATGTCAAGTGTCATCTAGAAGCACTACCTTACAAGTATGGCTTTATTATAACAGATCGTGAGTGACATTAGTGACGCTCAGTAGCCAGCTAAGAGTATTTCAGAAACTGCTTATCAGGTGAGTTCTAGAAGCCCTCTTTTAAATGTTTTAATAATGTTTTTGGGCTGGTGTGCATACGTAACGATGTAACGATTTTATAAAACGTTGTTTATGAAGGTTGTACGTAACGTTTTATAAAATGATGTTTATTAGTGATGTTTTAGAAGGAAAGGTTATGAAGGAAGTGTTTATGAAATATTTTGCCTAAAGAAGTTTATGAAGTGTGTTAATGAATGAATGAATGTTTTTAATCAAACGTACGAATGCTTTAACTGAAGTTTTTGAAGTAAAAGAAGCGAAGGTTTATGAAAGTCACAAACGAACGAATCTGTCAATATTCCTTAGGGAATGAAGGTTAAGGGATGGGAGGTATGTTATGGGCCTTTACCTTTTAGGGGCCTCTGTGGCTGGCCAACTGTTGTACAACTGGGGCAATGACGGTCGTCAAGGGGATTATCGTGATCCTTGAAGTTTGGTACGATCTACCTTACGGGGTAGTCGTGCTTGAAGTTTGGTACTTGCGCCCTACGGGGTGCAGTGCTTGAAGTTTGGTACGCGCTATCCCTTGGGACGCCGTGCTTGAAGGGTTGGATAACCTAAGTATCGGGCCCTAGGAGTTCCTCACCCGAAGGACAGTACGGTGATGATGGGCCTAGTGGTGGTGATCCTTAGTTTATTCAACCAGTATGTAACGTATGGATTTGACGGTTACGAGAAGGCGCAGATTCGATATGTTCATTGACTTATGTTTTAGAAGTGTTATGTTTTGTTATTGCATTATTTTACGTACGATTTTTATTAAATGAAGTATGAAGTTATGTTTTTGGCAAATTATTTGAAGTTAAAGTTTTATGTTAAAACTAGAACTCACCAGCGTAGCTGACTTTTTAGTGTGCACATTCAGGTTAAGGCAGGTTATGAGGATAGACGGTGATGCTTGGCTAGCGAGAGGAGTTACCCGACTGACTATGAAGACTGGCATCCCGTTATGTTTAGTTATGATGTAATTAGGTATTAAACAATGTTACGCTTCCGCATGTATGAACAATGATGACGTTATGTTTGAATGAAATTTTCTGCTGCGTTATTTGATATTCATGTTTAAGAACTGTTCGTGAATGAGTAAATCCAACAAGTGAGGCCTCCCGGGGTTTGGGGCCTTACATCTGCTCAGAACTTCCTTGATAAATACTTCTGCTAGTCTTTCTGACGAAGAAGTCTCACGTATTGGCAAGAAGTGATCACTTTTCGTCAAGCGGTCGACGATAACACAAATGGTATCATTGCCTTTAGCTGTTCACGGTAGCTTGGTAATGAAGTCCATCATGATCTCCTCCAACTTCCATTCCGGTATTGGTAGAGGTTGCATTTTACTGCATGGTTTCTGGTGCTCGGCCTTAACTAGTGAGCACGTTAGGCACTTGTTCACGTACTCGGTCACATCATTCTTCATGCCAGGCCACCGGTACTCTTTCTTCAAGTCTTGATACATTTTGTTTGTCCCGGGGTGGATAGAATAGCGAGACTTATGGGCCTCGTCGGGTATTTTGGCTCTAAGCTCGCCAATCTTAGGTATCCACATTCGGCCAAACCTAGTTCGTACACCGTATGCATTTACGTCCAAATTCCCTTGTTGTCCTACTATTCTTTTCCGTTTTATATTTCTTTCTAATAGTGCTTCATCTTGTGCCTTTGATATTTCACTCATCAAATCTGGTGTTATAATCAGCTGACACGCTTTGATCCGTACAGGTTCCGATTCTTCCTTTCTGCTTAAAGCGTCAGCCACCACGTTTTCCTTGCCTGGATTGTACAATATCTCACAGTTATAGTCCTTCAGTAGCTCTAACTACCTCCTTTGCCTCATGTTTAATTCCTTTTGCCCGAAAAAGTACTTCAGGCTTTTGTGATCTGAGTAGATGGTGCATTTAACTCCATACAGATAGTGCCTCCATATTTTCAACGTGAAAACTACTGCTGCTAACTCTAGATCGTGTGTTGGGTAGTTAACCTCATGAATCTTTAGTTTTCACGAGGCGTAGGCAATTACCTTCCCCCGTTGCATAAGTACGCAACCTAAACCCTGGCCCGAAGCGTCAGAGTAGACTACTAAGTCTTCATTTCCCTCAGTAGTGCCAAGACTGGAGCTTGGGTTAATCGTGCCTTAAGTTCCTCAAACGCGTTGTTTTGGGTTGGACCCCATTCATATTTCACTTCCTTCCGTGTCAACTTAATTAGTGGCGAGGCTATTCTTGAAAAATTTTGAATGAACCTTCGATAGTAGCCTGCCAATCCCAGAAAACTTCGTATCTCTGTTGCCGTCTTTGGGACATTCCATTCCTTTATTGTCTCGATCTTTGCAGGATCCACCATGATTCCGTTTGGGTTTATTACATGACCTAGGAATTGGACTTCCCTAAGCCAGAACGCGTATTTAGAGAATTTTGCGTACAACTTTTTCTACTTTAGCACCTCCAAAACCTCTCTTAGGTGACAGTGGTGATCACCCTCGCTTTTCGAATATACCAGTATGTCGTCTATAAAAACTATCACCGATCGATCCAACATTGGTCGACATACTGTATTCATCAAATCCATGAACGCTGCTGGTGCGTTGGTCAATCCGAAGGACATCACGAGAAACTTATAATGCCCATAACGCGTGCGAAAAGCGGTCTTTGGTACGTCTTCTTCCCTTACTTTCAACTGATGGTAACCCGACCTAAGATCGATCTTTGAGAACCAACTCGCACCTTGCAGTTGATCAAAAAGGTCATCTATTCTAGGCAGTGGGTATTTGTTCTTTACTGTCCTCTTGTTCAACTCGCGGTAGTCAATGCACATACGCATGCTGCCGTCCTTCTTCTTTACAAATAGTACCGGAGCGTCCCACGGTGAGATGCTCGGTCTAATAAATTCTTTTTCTGTTAGTTCCTCTAGTTGAGACATAAATTCTTTCATTTCTGACGGAGCCAATCGGTAGGGGGCTTTGGCAACGGGCTCAGCTCCTGGCATTAAGTCAATCTGAAATTCTATTTCCCGATCGGGTGACAACCCAGGTAGATCCTCAGGGAACACTTCTGGGAAGTTGCACACCACGAGTACATTCTTGAGTTCTTTCGTTTTCATTCTATCGTCAATAACACACGCCAGATAAGCTTCGCAACCGCGCCTCATGTAACTTTCGGCCTTGATCATAGAGATGACGTTCCGCATCGTGCAATTCCAATCCCCATAAACCATAATTGGGCTGCCGCTTGGAGCTTTGAGGTGTATCCTCTTACGTTTACATATGATTTGAGCTTCATTGGCAGCTAGCCAATCCATACCCAATACTATATCGAATCCTCCTAAGGTGAGAAGGAACAATCTAGAAGGGAACTTATGACCCTCTATTTCTATGATGCAATCCTCTGTTACTTGAAATACTGCCGAATTTTTACCAACGACAGTTTGTACGCTAAAGGCCTTTACTATGGAGTTGATAGTGCAATCCAGTTTACGACTAAATGCATTTGATATAAAGCTTTTACTAGCACCAGAGTCAAATAAAATAGCAGCATGTTCATTATTAACTAGGAACGTACCTGACACAACATCAGGGTTTCCCCTTGCTTCCTCCTCAGTTAGGGCATAGGCTCGAGTCCTAGCCTGCGGTTGTTCCTTTTCAGCTTCCTTTTCCTTGCCCGAACCGGATTGTCTGGTTTTCCTGCAATCCCTAGGTTGGTGTCCATATCTTCCATAACTTTGGTACTTGACGTCCTTCAAACAATCTCGGGAGTAGTGCTCCGGTTTCCCGCACTTATAGCATGTGGTGGTGCCGATTCGACACTCGCCAAGATGTTGCCTTCCACATTTCTTGCATGTTTCATATTCATCCTACCTTGGTTTCTTAATTTCAGTTGTTACATTCCCTTTTCCGGTGCCTCTAGACGGGTTCTCCACTTTCTCTTTTGTGTCTCAGGTGCCGGTTCCTCATAAGCATAATCATCGTAGACGATTCCGCTCAGATTCACTACTGACTCGTAGGTCGAGGGTAGATTAGCTTTCACATGAACACGGACCCTTTGAGGTAGGCCCTTCACATAGTACTTAATCATTCGTTCTTCCGTCTCCACCAGGTGGGGTACCAGTTGAGCTAGTTCATTGAACATGGAAGTATACTGGCGGTGCGTCTTGCTGCCAGCCTTGAAGTTTAGGAATTCATTTTCCACTCGATCAATTTCATTTTAGGGACAGAACTTTTGGATTATCAGCTTCTTCAGATCTTCCCATGTCATTCTGGCCAGAGCGTTTGGTGACTTTGTCCTCTGAATGTTCCTCCACCAACTTAGTGCCTCATTGGTTAAAGAATGGGCAACATACTTAACAGCATGGTCCGGTCGACACTCGCTGATGTTGACTACAGCGTTCATCCTCTCAATCCATTCGAACGTAGCCACTGAATCCTTATTCCCATCGAACTTGGGTGGTGTAACATTCCTGATTTTTAGTATTCATATTTCAATCCAATGTAATGAAATTTCGAATTCAATACTTGTGCTCTGTCTCATTATTTTCTCGCCGTAAATTAAATGCAATGATTCTATACAAATTCGCAAATTTTACTCGATTATATACATTTAAACACTATACAAGAAACTATTTTATTCAAACTTATCAAATCTGAAAAGTCAAGGACTAAAGTTGAAAAATGTCAAGAAACCCTAGTCTAGCACGGTCGTGCTTCGTCCTAGCACGGTCGCGCCAAGTGCTTTGGCACGGTCGTGCGACCTGCTTTGGAACGATCGCGCCCGGTGCCTAGGCACGGTCGCGCCTGTGTAACAGCTGAAACGTAACTGCAACTTTAATCGCCCGATCGTTCGAATCCGTAACAGTCATACGTTTGTTTTCCCTTAACAATTGTATTACCACTTTTTCAAATTCTCAAAACGCCTCAGTTTCATTTCAACAATTCAAGAAAAACTCTCTCAATTCAAGAAAAAACTCTCTCAAGCTTTTTCGATCAGAATTATCTCAAGCAATCCGGTCAAACGTTTCCCAAATCATCTCTGAATCATCCGAAGCCGCTGAAGCATTCGGAACCACAGCAGAGGTCGCCGGAAACCAGTCTTGCCGTCGCCGGAACTTCCTCCCTACCGTTCTTTATCAATTCGCTGCTGTTCAGGGTAATTGAATCCTTTAATTCATTCATTTAAGTATCTGTATCGAAAGCCCCTATTCAATTTGGGCTTCCATTATAGAAATCGATCCGAATCAGAACTCATGCTTTATAAAAAATGATTTAATCGAACCCCTACTTAAACGCGATGTACATACAATTAAATTATATGAAAAGACTCGTAATAACCCATTAATCAAAAGCCCTAACAATTCCAACGTTTAAAATACAAGAATTTGTAATTTCGTGTCTGATTTGGAAAAGACACGGTCGCGCTAATCATCTAGCGTGGCCGTGCTTCATGTAACGCGGCCGTGCCTCATGTAGCGCGGTCGTGTCCTCCTGTCCAGACCTTGTCATGCCCTCTGGGCTAGTCTCTGTTGTGTCTAAAGATCATAGACACGACCGTGCCGGGCCAAGGCACGGTCGTGCCTGTTGACTTGTCTAGATTGTGCTCCTGTTGATCAACCCGGTCGCACCCCGACTAGCGCGGTCGCGCCCGTGGCTTGAGCACGATCATGCCCTTCCGAGGCACGGTCGTGTGAGACTCGGTACCTTTTAACAGAATTATAAATTTTTATATTTTAATCAGTAATGTTTCAGATTTTATAAAAATATGTTTTCTGTATTTAAAAATGGATTAAAAGTTTAATCTTGGCATAAATATAATTTATTTAAAAGTTTATGAAAATTTAATTTATATTTATTATCTTACACTTAAATGATATTTTAAATAATTAAGTTACAAAATTTATAAATAAATGAGATAATGATTATTTATTTAATTACATTTTAAATCAAAATCATTTATTTATTTATACTTAATTACAATTAATATTTACATTATTTCATAAACTATAATTATATATTTATTCAATTATTCAATTCAAACCTAATCAAATTGTTTCAAAAATATTTTACTTCAAACTCTATGTATTTTATTCAATACTTTTTAATACAAATCAATAGTTTTATACACAAATTCAAATTTCATTTTAGACTTAAACTTTATGCATCTATTTGATTCAATACACATTACTCTTTAGGTTAAATTGTGCATTTCGAGGATCATATTTGCTATCTATAATCTTTGTTAGCTACACTTCGATACCAAGTGAGTATTCACAACCCCTTTTTACTCTTTTACACTTTTGGGGTGGAACATGAACTTTATACACATTACACATTTACATTTACTCAAACAACACAAGTGCAAAATCCTACTTACATACATGTGTGCAAAATTTGAGCTTTGTGCCCGAGTGCTAGTTGTGCTAGTCTTTGTGAAAACTATATGCAATCATTAACTATATAAGCCGACGGTTTTCAATGATAGATCTATTGAGTCTGACAAACCCACCCAAGTGGAGGTGATTGATACCGACAACACAATTTGCATACTAGTTACAAAGGTTTGGTTGTACTTGATTACACAATAGCTGCTCCCCATAAATGCCTTATTTTATCATGTCTTGTAAAGGATTTGTTTATAACTATATGCTATCTATATACAACTGTGTTATACTCACCAACTTTTTAGTTGACTTTATTTTATTCATGTTTCAGGCCCTAATATGTGAGAATGATTCAAGACCTGCTCAATATAGGATTTGGACTTAGCAATATTGAATCAAGAAGTTTATGAGTTGTTTTATTTTCTTGTTTGGATTTGGTTTGTACTTGGATTATTTGTAATGGAAATTTGACTTTAATATATTTCAATTTAGTCAACCTTGTGCTATGAACAGTCTTACATGTCCCGCCCCGATGATTCCGCCATCGGTCGGGGTGTAACAGGTGGGTCTCCGTCCTTGAAACCTTTGTAGGTAGACCCACGATTGCTTGATCCCACCTTTACTTCATCCCCATCACTTTCATACACTTTCTCTTCATGGTCTCCTTCATCCTCCTCTCTACTTTTCTTTAGTGCCTCGGATAGTAGATCAGGCAATACTTTCTTCAGAGTGAGTACAACTTCACGGGCAATAGCATCCCTGACTTCTGGTTCTAACTGTAAAGGCCCTTGATTGTCGTCCCTAGTTGGGGTCACCTCTGTTTCGTGCACACTCTCAGTGTGTTCTGCATGCACACTTTCTTCCTCTTCATGCCTTTGATTCAATGGAGGTCTACCGACTTGGCCAGTGCGACCGCCTCGGCGTCCTGTTCTTCCTCCACCAGCCGTAGTTCCTAGTTTCCTGATAGTTATAAAGGGAATACATCAATACCATTCCTTCAGATCATAGTTTTAGAACAGTACGAGCAAGGTAAATTGTTAATTACAATGACCGGTTTGTGATTACTAATATACATTGCTTTTTGGGTTCAAAACTCTTCAAATCGGTTGTGACTTTGACATCTATTTGTTCTAACTTAAGGTATCTATTCTTATCCAAGTGCATTAACTTTAGTACTTACTTACCGTGCTAGCGTTGGCGTTGGTTACCCATACTGACATCCGTGCGTTGGTCCCATAATCTGTTTGAGTCCAGTCATTTAGGGATGTCTGAATCTCTCAAACTATTGCTCTGATACCAACTTGTAAGGCCCTTTTTCCGGGTAACCTCACTTGTTGGATTTACTCATAAACATAGTCATAAATACTGAACTTAAATTTAAAATATTCGAATTCAATCATTACATAACGTAAAATAACATGACAAAGCATTCATATTGAGTATAATATATTTAACATTCGAGCTTTTACATATTCTTTGATTTACTGTTCTCACATAACATTCATATTGAGTATATACATATGTACTGTTACACCCCAACCAACGGCGGAATCATCGGGGCGGGACATGTAGACTGTTCATGAGCTCAAGGTTGACTAAATTGTAATATGTTAAATCCATTTCCATTCAAACAAACATGAATCAAGTTCCAAGTACATAATGAAATACAATTTGTTTTTGAATTAAGATTAACTAGGTCCAAAGCCTATGTGTAGCATGTCTTGATCAAACTCATATGAAAGCACCTGAAACATGAATAAAATAAGGTCAACTAAAAAGTTGGTGAGTATAACACAGGTTTGTATATAGATAGCATATAGTTTGTAAAACAAATCCTTACATAACATGATAAATAAGGCATTTATGGGGAGCAGCTATTGTGTAACCAAGTACAATCAAACCTTGGTAACTAGCATGCAAAATTGTGTTGTCGGTATCAATCACCCCAATCTGGGTGGGTTTGTCAGACTCAATAGATCTATCATTGAAAACCGTCGGCTTGTATAGTTAATGATTGCACATAATCGCATACAAAGGTTAGCACACCTAACACTCGGGCATAAAGCTCAAATTGTACACATGAATGTAAATAGGATTTGTACTTGTGTTGTTTGTGTAAATGTAACGTGTAATTTGAATAATGTTCATGTGTTCACCCCAAAAGTGTAAAAGAGTAAAAGGGGCTATGAAATACCCACTTGATTCGAAGGCGTAGATAACACGAGATACTAGATAGTAATGTGATCCTTGTATTGCACAATGTTAACATAGAGTGTAATGTATATTGCATTAATAATGCACAATAGTCTAAGTCTAAATCTAAAGTTAAATTGGATAAAGTTAGCGATTGGTACTTGAAAGTATTGTAAAAAAATGGAAGATTTGAAATGAATATTTTTAGAACATTTTTTAATAAAGTTTGAGTTTGGAATAATTAAATATGTAAATTAAATAATTATTGTCTATGAAAATAATGTACGTGTTAGATGTAATTAAGTATAATTAAATAAATATTTTTGTTTAATTATAAATCAAATAAATAATTATTACCTTATTCATTTATTTATATAATGTAATTTAGACATTAAAATATTATTTAAGTGTAGGGTTTATAAATTAAACGTTGAAATTTAAATAATTTCTATTTATTATAAGATTAAATATTTGATCTTTTCTAAATAAAAATAATACAGAATTTTATAAATTCAATTATTATTATTTTAGAAATTATTATGAATCACTAATTTTTTTGAAATATAAAAATTATAAACATTCTGCCAACACACACGACCGTGCCTAGGATAGGGCACGATCGTGCTAGGGCAAGCGCGACCGTTCTAGACAGGGCGCGACCGTGTTGGTCAAATAGAGGACAAACTTGCCAAACCACTAGGCACGACCGTGCCTTCGATAGGCCCGACCGTGTCTATGCTTCTGGGGTACGATCAAGTCTAGCCAACGAGCATGACTGGGTCTGAGCAGGAGGCACGACCGCGCTGTAAGTCGACACGACCGCGTCTCCCGAGGCACGACCGCGCTAGATGATTAGCGAAACCGTGTCTCTTTCAAAACAGGAGCGAATTGATTGATTCTTATACTGATAGTGCTGGAATGTATAGGGCTTTCATTCACAAGGTTAGTACGAGTCTGTTGGTGTAGATTAATTGTGTTTAAAACATGTTTAAAGTTGGATTCGATTAAACCACTTTTAAATGAAACTTAGGATCGGGTTCGAGTAAATTTTGATATTGAGAGTCTAAATTGGATTAGGGCTTTTGATCTATAGAATAAATAGATAGTTTTGAAAGTTTCAATTACCTTGTGAGACGATGAATTGATAGCCTACGGTGGGGACGAGTTCCGGCTATGACGGGTGTGGTCTCCGGTGCTTTCTGCTACAACTCCGGCCCAGTTGATGTGTTCAGGAGCTTTAGGGGGAATCGACTAAGGTGTTGGTTTGTTTGGATGAGAGAATTTACAACGAGACGATGAGATCGATGGTCACAATGGAGGGTTTTGGTAATTAGGAGAGGGATCGACTAAAAACGGGTTTATTTGATATAATTGAGATGGTTAAACTCATAATGGGTTTGTTAATGCAAGAATTGGTTACGAAATCAAATGGTCCCACGATTAAAGGCTATATTTACGTTTCAACTGACGCGAGGCGCGACCGTGCCAAAACAAGGCGCGACCGTGCCAGGGCGAGGCGCGACCGTGCCAAAGCGTGGCGCGACCGTGCCTACTAGGGTTTCTGGTTATTTACAAAATCAGCCCTTGTAACTTCAGCTTTGACAGAATTAGCTTGGTTAGGATTTAACAGAACACCTAACGGGATTACCAACTGGATTAACTCTCAGAGGTGTTACCACGTGATTATGAGTTCTAAACCTTGAATTGAATATGATCGGCTAACGATTAATGAGGTGTAGGTTTGAACAAATATATGATTCAATGTCGTGTTGTTATTTTATTAGTTAAAATAAGTTAAAATAGGGTCGGAAAATCAGGGATGTTACAGTCTCCCCATGTTAAGGGAATTTCGTCCCGAAATTTAACTAATGGAGGCTATTAAAAATCAAGAAACAGGTGAAAGTTTTGGGTTCGCGGTGAGTTTTGATTGTTGTATTCTGGGGAGTGTAACCCTTGACATGGCTTAGGCCTGGTACTTAAAGTTGAATATGAAGGGTGATAAAGAATTTTGTTTTGAAATGAATTTAAGGAGGAGATTGTCAAATAATAAATTCTGAATTCTAAATGTGAGATGTATTATTTGGAATGAATTTGATGAAATCATGATAATTAGGGTTTGTGTAAGATGTAGTATAATATCCTTTAAATTTGTCAGTGGGTAAAAGATTTCATAAACATTGGTCTAGGTCAAAACTTCACGTGACACGAGCAAACGTTACTTCTGATAATATTATAGGACACTTATATATAGGAAGTACCATCGGCGTATCCACCATGTCCTTGTCATATCACATCAGTTTCGTTGTTACACATCATGATAAGTTTTAGGTCACAACACACGACAAAATTTCTCTATAGTTTCCATGCGCTGATTTTTTATAATTCCGTGTGCACCCGTAATTATTTAAATCATTGTATGGTCCGTATAGATTGTTTCGTTGTGTGCGGGTAAGGGGGGTGGCATAATTTCACTATGATCACGTCTATTGTTTACACATAAAAAGTCGTTAACAAGTAACTATGTCCCTAATCAGGTCAGTTCGCAACTAAAGAGTAGTAAAGTAGTAACACTTAAAGTTTCTTTGTTTGCTCGTGTTTGAACAAGAATATGTCAAACCCCGAGTCGTTTCAATGTATTATGGTCTTCAACTTTGGTGTACAAAGTGCATGACCATGTCTTGTGTAGAATGTAATCAATCCATTGCAAATTTTTGTTTCGAGTATATAGTAAGCACACAAGTCTCATGTATGATCTAATGTCACGTAGCTCGTAATCAAATAAGTCTCATATATAGCGTAAATAATTAAGCGTCTTGTATTTTGTAAGTCAATGAACTCTGATGTGTAATGTAAACAGCATAGTATTTTGTGTATAGTAGGAAATGAATCTCATGTAGGGTGTTGGCAACTTAGTATCATGTATATTGTACAATGCGCACAGCTTAGTGTAATGTACTTCGTAACCAAATAAGTTTCATGTATAGTGTGGTCAATCTAGAATTATGTATCAATGAAACAATTCTTATGTATCATGTATATTGCAAACAACTAAGTTTCGTGTATCATGTGCTCAAGCCAGTAGCATGTGTATTGCAAATAAACGTGTTTCGTGCATTACGTAATCAATCGAGTAAATTGTGATTTGTAGGCAAACTAGTTTCATGTATCATGTAATTTGTGTAGCATTGGATATATTGAGAATATCTGTGTTTCATGTACCATGTGGTTGCGTTGGATATATTACGAACGTGTATACGTAAGTATTGAACTTCGCGTGCGATGTATATTAACGGGTTTTGTATGTGGTTGAGCGTTGCGGACGAGCGGGTTGTTTGGCGTTCTTGTATAATGTGGTAGTTAGGTTCTAGCTCTTAATTCTCCTTGAGGTTGATGGATAGGGTTAACGTCTACGCGGTATGGATCGTCTCTTGAAGCGACAAGTGAAAAGTAATGAGGAAGTTCTGAAAACGTTCGGGGAAATGTGTTTACAAATAGGATCTTTGTTTGAAATTTGAAAGTGGTAAGTTGTCCTTGATTGTAGATATATAAAGTAGTGAAATCATTGAATCGCATATTTTAAATGAATATGCAATTTATGGGAAAAAATATTTTTAAGTTAAATTTTCAACTATTGGCTTAAACAAGATTTAGCCAAAGTTTTAGAAATAGTTACTTTAATGAAGAAAAACCATAATTATCTATCAGTAAATATATATATATATATATATATATATATATATATATTTTTATAAAATTGGTTGTATTAACTTTCCTTATCAGGTGAAAAAGTTTTATGGAAGATTTTATGTTTTTTTGATATTATCTAAAAATTTGATAATCATTTTGATTAAACAAGGTAACGAAGTTTTGTTTAAATCATAGAATAGGATGATTTGAATAAGATTGTTGGTAGTGTACTAAATCGTATTTGAATGAAGAAGGTGATACTTGAGAATTTATTATTTTTTTTTTGTAAAAAATATGATGGGAAAATTCACGCTCCATGGGTCAAATCAACAATTAATAACCAAAGAGTTGACGCATATGAAATCGATTAAAGGCTGAAATGTTAAACATTATTCAAAATATAGGAAAATGGTCCTCAAATCGAGAATTTAAAGATAATAAATAAAAATTTTCGCTTAATGTCTCTGGTAGCTCTCCACTAGGAAGATGATAATCGCCAAGATGAGTACCGCTATGGTCACTCGTGTAACAGATCTGGCTTTAGTCCTAGCGGTCTCCGTGCGATGTTCTTGTACTTCCTTTTCGAGGATGGAGATTAGCTCCTTTTGGTACCCTAATTGGTCTGCTAGGCTATCCATTCTTTGTCTTTGCAAGTCGTGTAATACTCCTTGCTCTATCCTTTGCCTCTCAAATTCTGAAGTTCTTACATATTGAGGGAAGTCATTGGTTGGAATTCCCATAACACCAGTGGGTGCCATGGAATGCCGTGCCCATGGGTTAGGAAGGTACGGGTCGGGCATTAGATATGGGTCTCTCAGTGGGGGTGGTAATTGATTGTGGAGATGGGGTGTATGATACGGGTTTATGGGTGCGGGTGATTCAGGTGTTCGAAGTCTCGGGCCGGCGTTCCTGATCTAGTCCGCCCCAACCTCAAACCTTGGTCTGGCAGCTACGGGTGTTGGTGATCGATGCACGGGTGATCCGGTGTCTTCTTCCCAATCAGACTCTTCTTCGGGACGGCATACCGGGGAGGTAGGAGAGTAGGAGTCCATGCTTAGCAGGAAAACAATGGAAAGGTTGTAAGCGATAAATAAATACTGAGTGTCAAACATAGGAGTTCTCATAGGTTTAGAGTTTGAATAATCATAACGCCGAGTCTTCACAATAGTATTTTAGGAGTACACTTGACCTATAAGTAGTGTATCCCTGAGGAGAATTCCCAGGAAAGAGGGGTGGGTCACTAGGACACACTTAAGTACCCTATCTTTCCTTAGCCAAAATTCCTCATGGGCCTACACACTCTTCCAGCCATCATGTATTAATAATACAATTGTTGGGCTCATGGTCATGATGAGAATTGTTGTGAACTGGGCCTTGTGGCCCGAAAGTAAGGTTTATGTATTTTAGTGGGCTTTTGCTTCTTGAAGGATAGATGGGCTTCTTAGTTTATTATTGATGGACATTAGGCCCAATAGTTTAAAAATTTGTTGTTCACAAGAGGTGTGGTATTATGTATGTGAGTTTAGGGGTGCATGAATAACTAAGTGTGTGTGAGTGTGTGTGGAAACTTAGGATAACACTTTAAATAAATTAAATAGGTAGCAATGAATAGGATAAAAATTGGCAGGTAATGTGACACATAGGTTATTAAGTATTGTATCATATGATGTAATTATATAGTACAACATGTAAGAATATTCACATAAAAAGTAATCATATAGCATGTAGATAGTAATGAGTGTAAGCACAAAAGTTATCAAGTAGTGTGACACATAAGTCATTATATATTGTATTACGTAGTGTAAATACTTATGATAGCATGTAAAAATATTTACACAAGAACTAATAATGAAACATGTAGTAGCATGACATTGCATGGGTGTCCTAAAGTTATAGTCTAGGTCAAAGGTGTCTAATAACCTAGTTCCCTATAACCAAGGCTCTGATACCAATCTGTCACACCCCAAACAACGGCGGAATCATCGGGGCGGGACATGTAGACTGTTCATGAGCTCAAGGTTGACTAAATTGTAATATGTTAAATCCATTTCCATTCAAACAAACATGAATCAAGTTCCAAGTACATAATGAAATACAATTTGTTTTTGAATTAAGATTAACTAGGTCCAGAGCCTATGTGTAGCATGTCTTGATCAAACTCATATGAAAGCACCTGAAACATGAATAAAATAAGGTCAAACTAAAAAGTTGGTGAGTATAACACAGGTTTGTATATAGATAGCATATAGTTTGTAAAACAAATCCTTACATAACATGATAAATAAGGCATTTATGGGGAGCAGCTATTGTGTAACCAAGTATAATCAAACCTTTGTAACTAGCATGCAAAATTGTGTTGTCGGTATCAATCACCCCAATCTGGGTGGGTTTGTCAGACTCAATAGATCTATCATTGAAAACCGTCGGCTTGTATAGTTAATGATTGCACATAATCGCATACAAAGGTTAGCACACCTAACACTCGGGCATAAAGCTCAAATTGCACACATGAATGTAAATAGGATTTGTACTTGTGTTGTTTGTGTAAATGTAACGTGTAATTTGAATAATGTTCATGTTTCACCCCAAAAGTGTAAAAGAGTAAAATGGGCTATGAAATACTCACTTGATTCGAAGGCGTAGCTAACACGAGATACTAGATAGTAATGTGATCCTTGTATTGCACAATGTTAACCTAGAGTGTAATGTATATTGCATTAATAATGCACAATAGTCTAAGTCTATATCTAAAGTTAAATTGGATAAAGTTAGCGATTGGTACTTGAAAGTATTGTAAAAAAATGGAAGATTTGAAATGAATATTTTTAGAACATTTTTTAATAAAGTTTGAGTTTGGAATAATTAAATATGTAAATTAAATAATTATTGTATATGAAAATAATGTAAGTGTTAGATGTAATTAAGTATAATTAAATAAATGTTTTTGTTTAATTATAAATCAAATAAATAATTATTACCTTATTCATTTATTTATATAATGTAATTTAGACATTAAAATATTATTTAAGTGTAGGGTTTATAAATTAAACGTTGAACTTTAAATAATTTCCATTTATTTTAATATTAAATATTTGATCTTTTCTAAATAAAAATATTACAGATTTTTATAAATTCAATTATTATTATTTTAGAAATTAATATGAATCACTAATTTTTTTGAAATATAAAAATTATAAACATTCTGCCAACACACACGACCGTGCCTAGGATAGGGCACGATCGTGCTAGGGCGGGCGCGACCGTTCTAGACAGGGCGCGACCGTGTTGGTCAAACAGAGGACAAACTTGCCAAACCACTAGGCACGACCGTGCCTTCGATAGGCACGACCGTGTCTATGCTTCTGGGGTACGATCAAGTCTAGCCAACGAGCATGACTGGGTCTGAGCAGGAGGCACGACCGCGCTGTAAGTCGACACGACCGCGTCTCCCGAGGCACGACCGCGCTAGATGATTAGCGCGACCGTGTCTCTTTCAAAACAGGAGCGAATTGATTGATTCTTATATTGATAGTTGTGGAATGTATAGGGCTTTTATTCACAAGATTAGTACGAGTCTGTTGGTGTAGATTAATTGTGTTTAAAACATGTTTAAAGTTGGATTCGATTAAACCACTTTTAAATGAAACTTAGGATCGGGTTCGAGTAAATTTCGATATTGAGAGTCTAAATTGGATTAGGGCTTTTGATCTATAGAATAAATAGATAGTTTTGAAAGTTTCAATTACCTTGTGAGACGATGAATTAATGGCCTACGGTGGGGACGAGTTCCGGCTATGACGGGTGTGGTCTCCGGTGCTTTCTGCTACAACTCCGGCCCAGTTGATGTGTTCAGGAGCTTTAGGGGGAATCGACTAAGGTGTTGGTTTGTTTGGATGAGAGAATTTACAACGAGACGATGAGATCGATGGTCACAATGGAGGGTTTTGGTAATTAGGAGAGAGATCGACTAAAAACGGGTTTATTTGATATAATTGAGATGGTTAAACTCATAATGGGTTTGTTAATGCAAGAATTGGTTACGAAATCAAATGGTCCCACGATTAAAGGCTATATTTACGTTTCAACTGACGCGAGGCGCGACCGTGCCAAAACACGGCGCGACCGAGCCAAGGCGAGGAGTGACCGTGCCAAATCGTGGCGCGACCGTGCCTACTAGGGTTTCTGGTTATTTACAAAATCAGCCCTTGTAACTTCAGCTTTGACAGAATTAGTTTGGTTAGGATTTAACAGAACACCTAACGGGATTACTAACTGGATTAACTCTCAGAGGTGTTACCACGTGATTATGAGTTCTAAACCTTGAATTGAATACGATCGGCTAACGATTAATGAGGTGTAGGTTTGAACAAATATATGATTCAATGTCGTGTTGTTATTTTATTAGTTAAAATAAGTTAAAATAGGGTCGGAAAATCAGGGATGTTACATGTACATACGTACTTACTTGGGGAGAACATTCATTTGGCCATAAAATTAAGGGTGATCAACCCATCATACTTGTCGCGAATGTCACAAAGACATCGCAATGAGAACTACCGTGGTAACCCTTTTCATAAACCGTCCGGCTCTAGAAAACCGTCCGTCGAAACTTAAATCCGTCCGGCAACCTTTGTCAGTCCGCTCTTAAACCATCCTACCGTCGTAGTTCGTCATTTTGTCCGTCTGCCCTAGGGCATCCATTTCCCACGCGACCATCATGTATGCAACCGTTCTACATGAGTTAAGGCATTTGCTTCGACCGTCCATGAGTGCCTTTTTATACGTCCTAGCTTGCGAAGGAACGTTTTTGTCCCGGTTGCAAAATAGTCACGTGGTCGTCTGTCTACCAAAGTAGCCGTTGTCATAGAAGGGTTCATAACGTTTACATACATTCATAACATGCAATATATATATATATAATATAAAGCAAGATTTCATTCATTTACGTTATGTCCTTCTTTCATTCATTCTCTATAATCATACGTTTCATTCTTTGTTCATAATTCATTTTCATATATAAGTATATATATATATATATATATATATATATATTTGTATACCACGTATGATCACATTGACATTCATAGCATTTATTCATTTAGTGTATACACTTCAGCCCCAAAACATTTAAAATGATTTGAACGTAACATAGAAGGGGGCACATAGAACTCACCTGATAAGCTAGTCTTGGTTATCCTAAACAAAGGTCCAACAACGTCACGTACGATCTGAATTAGGTAGTTAAATACACATCAGACCCAATCCCGACTCTAACGGTTTAATCATTCTAAACATACTGACTTTACTTACTGGTCTGCTGCTTGCACACTTAGTAAGTGCGCATGACCTTGCTCATGCGTACTTGACAAGTACGCAGAACATTCTTCTTGCGTACTTGATAAGTACACAGGATCTTCCTCATGCGTACTTGATAAGTACGCATGACATGATTCTTGCGTACTTGATAAGTACGCAATACCTTCTTCCTAGACAAGTCCGAAATTCTTGCATGTTAATCTGATCATGCCAATCTTACAATTTTCTTTGATCAAAAGGTGCGGTTTTCATTTTAGATGCTAGTTCTAAGCTTATTTTCAAGTTTCATCCATAAAAACGTCTCCTATTTAGGTAAAACCCGAAAAACCTCAAAATGAACAAAAACTCAGATTATGGCCGAATCGTTACCTGGATTGGAATTCTGATTCGGAGGTTTTGCTCACGTGCCCGGCAGTAACGTGCTCCTTCAATTTCGGGTCGATCCGTCAATTTTCTCTCTCTAGACCCGACTCTCCTTTCTTTCTCTAGATTGAAAGTGTTGGTGAAAAAAAATGAGAGTCTAAGCCTGCCTCGACTCTTATATACTTGGGCCTCCCTCGGCCAGTTGGAGCCTAGCCCAAGCCCATCCGTTTTTCTTTTGTTTTATGACGATTAAGTCTCTATCGCGTTATTATTTACTAAATTACTATTTTTGGGATGTTAAAATGATAGTTGAATGTATGCTCACATTAGGAATGATATCTGAAGAAAGTTACAACAATTACAAAAAACTTTTAATTTACCATTAGTAAAAAGCATAATCGAAGGAGATACAATGATCTCAGATATTTATAAACACGAAAGTAGCTTCATGGATTATGAAAAGAAAAGAACCTATACTGATGGAAGAATAGGAGAATCTTCAAATGAAATCATGGGAAGAGAACCATGGGCTAAACCAACAACAAGCTATCAACAAGAGTCAAGTTATAGAGGAATAGGTAATAGATTACCTATAGGACAGATCTATAGCAATAGTATGCTATTATTAGAACAACATAAACCACAACTATGGGCAGATGAAGTCCTAACATGGGAACAAAATGTAGTAAGAATGTGGGAAACAAATAAAAAAGATAGCATGTACATGTTTGGCTATCTAGAAACAACTATAAGACTAACAGCCCTAGGAATATGGCAAAGTAAAAAGGCTCATAGTCCAGACCAAATAAACAGATTAAAAGCCATAGGAGATAATCATTATAATTTTACTTCTCAAATAAGAACTCTTATTTTAGGAGTAGATCCAGGTAAAAATAACAGTTTAATACAAGAAACGGCTATTACAAATCTAGAACAACTAAGGATAGCAGATATGAAATATATAAACGAATTTACATTAGATTTTACAAGATTATTAGCTCAAACAAGACAAGCAATGGATGATACTCTATCTGATAAATATTTTATAAAATTACCAGGAGATTTAGGAAAAAGTATACATGAATCCTGGAAGTTACAATATGGAAGCCTAGAAAACATAGGAATAGGACCTTGAATAACCTTTACATTTAGCATTCTAGAAGAAAAATATAAAGAAGTTGCACTACAAGAACAACTAAAAAGAAATGCATTTGCATTTTGTAAAACAACAATTTACACTCCACAAGCCTATGGATATTATGATAAGAAAAAGAAAATTAGAAAGGGTACTTCATACAACAAAGAATATAAACCGTATAAAAAATATCAAAACAAATATGTTAGAAAGACCCATACCAGAACATGCAAGTGTTTTATATGTGGAGATACAGAACATTTAGCTAATAAATGTCCAAATAAAAATAAAAAATATAGAAAGAAGCAATTTAGTTGAACAAATTAACGACTATGAGATAGAAGCATTAGATACAGATCACACAGATAACGAATCAATATACAATATATATAGTGAAGAAGGTAAGCCCTTAACAAAAATCTCATACACATATATGAATCCAGAAGAATGCAAGCATGATTGGAATCATAGAAAGGGAAATAACTACATCAAATGTTATGTTTGTGAATACTACCCAAGTATAGACAAAAGATCCCAATGTAATATACGCTTCAAAGAAATTTGTCATATTTGTATTAAAAAATTCACAATATAGAACCACGTAGTACTAGTGCAAATACAAATACAAATAAAAATATAAATGAATACGATGAAAAACTCGAAAAATTAGAACTAGCCATAGAAATTAACAAGTTAAGAATAGAAATTATGAATAATAAAATTACCAAACTTGAAGATTTGGTGTAAAAGAAAAAACAGGTGGTCGAATTTTTAGATATAAATAATATGGCTACAGAACTGGAACAAACTTTTATACAAACTAAAGGGTCAATAAATATGATAAATATACAATGTACACTATGGCTTGACGTCAATACACCAATAGACTTAACAGCTCTAGTGGACACAGGAGCAACTAAAAGTGTAATATTACATAGTTTAACACATGAAAAATTCCATAAACTACTTAGATACAAATTAATGACAAGAACTGTGGAAGACAGATTAATCAACATAACACATTATCTAGAACCAGTAGGAGTACAATTTTTAGATTTCGCAGGAAATTACAGTATAAAATACGAAATTCCCCAAATTAATATAAATCCTCAATATATAAAATCCAGAGATTTTGTTCTAGGATTAAATTTTATATTAGGATTAAATGGTGCTATTACTATAACAAAAAACTTTATAACCATTAGTAAACAAATTTACAGTTTTCCTACTTTAAGATATAATAACACAACTGAAATTGCCCACAAAAGAGGAGAAAAAAGAAATTTAGAATTTCTAAATAAAAGTAAAAGAAAAAATTTCATTGAAAACGAAACTATACAACTCCCCGCAAACTTTATAAACTGTGAATTAGAGAAAGACCAAGATATTACTAATAGTACTAATCATCCTATAATTCTACATCTAGAATGAATAGGCATTATAAGAGCTGATATTACTAATTCAAGGGTTAAATATGTTTGCGAATTTAAATTAAAAAATCCAGACATCACTATAAGAAACACAAATATAGAGTACAACCCTCTAGACAGAGAAGAATTTAAAAAATAAATTTTCGAAATGACTAAACAAGGATTAATCAGAAAATCTGAAAGTCCCCACAGATCAACAACCTTTATAGTTAAAAACTATAACGAAATAAAAAGAGGAAAGGCAAGAATCGTCTATAATTATAAAAGATTAAACGATAATACAGAAGATGGTATTTATAATATTCCTAATAAAGAAAGTTTAATTCAGCTAATACAAAATAATAAAATCTTTTCTACATTTGATCTAAAATCAGGTTTTAATCAACTTTATCTAGAAGAAGATTTTAAAAAATGGACAACTTTTACATGTTCTGAAGGATTATATGAATGGAATGTTCTTAGCTTCGGACTAAAGAATGCTCCATCAATATTCCAAGTATTCATGGACAGTATATTTCTTAAATACAAATTTTGCCTAGTATATATTGATGATATACTAGTAGCAAGCGAAACAGTTTAAGAACATGAGACACATCTACAACAAGTATTTGAAGAAATAAAAAAGAATGAAACAGTAATATCTAAGAAAAAGATGGAATTATTTAAAAGAAAATTTTCTTTTCTAGGATTAGAAATTGGTAACGGGAAAATCGAATTACAACCACATATTTCCACAAAAATTCTTGATTTCCCAGAGAAACTTACTAGTTTAAAACAGATTCAAGCCTTTCTAGGCTTGATAAATTATGCTAGAAAGTTTATTCCAAACCTTTCAAAATTAGTAGGTCCTATATACAGCAAAACCACTAAAAATGGACAGAGACATTTCAATCAAGAAGATATTATCTTGATTAGAAAGATAAAGGAAATGGTTAAAGAAATCAAACCCTTAGAATTACCGCTTACGACAGATTACAAAATCATAGAAGTTGATGGATGCAAAGAAGGATGGGGAGCAGTTCTCCTTTGCAAACCTAATGTTTACAGTCATAAAAAAGAAGAAAAAAATATGTTCCTATTACAATGGAAGCTTCAAAACTGGAACCACTTGGACCAGCTTAGACTTCGAAATACAAGCATTAATTAATGCTTTGGAAAAAATTAAATTATTTTTACACAAAGATTTTGCAGTTAAAACAGATTGTGAAGCTATAGTAAAATTTATTAAAAATAATCAGAGTAAAAAGATAAACAGAACAAAGTGGGTAAATTTACAAAATATTATCCAAGGTAGTGGATATACTATACAGTTTGAACACATTAAAGGAAAAGATAACGGGATAGCTATTTTGTTATCTCGAAACATTAACAAATTACTTTTTTAGATGGATAAAAAGGAAAAGAAAAAGTGGTCATCAGGCCCATACGGTTTAGAAAGAATTCTTCGCCTATGAGTATTTCATCTAATGATGATGAAGAAGGTATAGAAAAACTAATGAGCCAAGCTTTCCAAGTTGAAAAGATATACAGTACTAGACAGACAGCTTCTTTATAGAACACCCAAGCTCAGCAAAGTTCTAGACAGTTACCTCCTTATTTCCTCAACTTTACACAACATTCACAAAACTCAGTCACCTATTCCAAAAACACATCTTACAAAAAACCAATTCCTTAAAAACCCATATCTTCTAACAATCCTACTATTTCATTTGGCTCTTATGCCCTACAAGTCTGTAATGACATCCACATAAAGTTTCATCCCATTAGTGGAATAAATCTAACAGATAAACAATAGTGTTTATTAGACAACTTATGGCATATTAAAACCATGCCTCATGCATCCTCCTTTAAAATTCAAATTTTAAATGCTCTAAGTATATATTTCAGTGAACAAGGAGTTAAATGCCCTGAAAAACCGCCTCCAAAGTTTACACATTACATAATTTTTAGAGGCACAAAAATTAGTATTTTCAACAAATGGGAAACAGTTGCAAAGTTTATACAGTGTCCCGGACCAATTTACAAAGGATATCGCAATTTTTATGAAGCTTTGAAAATAGCCAGAGAACGCTTTGATATAGACAACTTTTTCATCGAACCTGAAGAGGTTCAAACATTTTCACAAATTACAAAAACGATTCATGAACTTATTATAAAGGCTCAAGAAGAAACTATTGCAAATTTGCAAAAACAGCTTGTACAGCAAGGAAAAATACATAGTCTATACAAAGCCATATTGAAAATAGTATTTTAAAATAGAAAGTTGGCATTCTCGAAGCAAAAAATGTACAGTTACTACAAAGGCTTAAGAAAAAAGAAGGAAAATATAGAAGCTATGAAGCTTTTAAAGCCAGAATGTTAGACACTCCTTGGAATACTTGTCTTCAAACAGTGTTTGATCAATTTCTAGAATTTGAACAGATGGTGTCACAAAAAATTTGTACAGAATTTCCATTAGTATTATATGAGTTACAGCTTAGACTCATGATGATAGCCCTCAACAAAGAAAAATTTAAAGGGGTTACAGTCGTAGAAAGAACAGATAACAATGGAGACGGAACTTGTCTCCTCCTATTTCAAATAAATGTTAAACAAACAAATATGCCACATGATCTAATTCTACAATTCTACCATAATGGTATGATTGACTACATTGAATTAGAACTAAATTCAAAAACAGAAGACATTATAAATCTCTTTGGAGAAAAATATGTAATTGTCACAGGGAATATCTCTACACATATATTTCCTCCACATATTGGCTGCAAAATATTCTCCTCTTTTCCGTTTGCTAATGATCACACATACAAACCTGCAAGGAAGAGAATGATTATTAGCCATAAACTTTCTGGGAAAGATTATTTAAAAAGGCTCGCTGTACAAAATGAGATTCAATTCTCAGATCTCTACTGGGTCGATAATCTTTCCAAAGAAAATCCTGACGCAACTGGCCAAAGAAAAGATACTACACAGTTTATTATCCAGAATCAGAAGACTCCCTTATTGCCATATGGCTTTCATTGGGAAAATTATCATCTTCTTGCCGAAGGACATTATATACAGATATGGACACATAAAAATTGGAACATGCTTCTTCCCTTCATTGGTGAAGGAGAAACTCTTGAACTACAGCATATTATTAATTCAGAAGATTTCTGTGACGAAATTCTTGACTCTGATACTGGCACACCGCCATCCATACCGGACACTCACAGAGATTTCTAGAAGATTGATAAAGACGAATGCAATGACGTCTCTACCTACAAAGTCTACAAATTATTTGTCCGACACTCCTCTATAGAAAAAAAAGAAAAGTTTTTTATTGTTTAGTTTCTTTAATTTGTAACCGTTTCTTTTTCCTTTATATTTCTTGTCTTATCGCGTAATGCTTTTTTTTTTTGTCTATTTAAGGCAAGCTCTTTCATTTGTAATGACACACCAAAAAATATTAATAAAATCATTCTCAGTTATGAGCATCTAAACTCTCTCTTTCTAGTTTCTTATTGTAAACCCTTATTCTCTTAATAGTTTTCTCTAGTTCTTCATACTATATCCCAAATATAAAAAAAAAATTGTCTTCAACCCTGTCTTCCACCCCACTGCAAATACTCGTCCACTTCTCTTGTCATCAAATGCAAATATATTGTAAGTTTTAATGTTTTTGTATTTATGTTTCGAAAATCTCTGATGCCCCAATCTATTCTCTCTCTCTTTCTCACTCTGTACATATATATATATATATACAAGTTTTATGTTTATTTTCTTTTTGAACAAGAAAAAAATAACCATAATACCCATGATAAAAAATAATACCCCAATCCTCATGCAAAAGTAACAGTGTTAGTGTCCCATATCATAACACCGACATTTAAGTACAAGAAAAGTTTCAAATCAAACCAAGATTTAATATAAAAAAATTATTGTTAATTTACCCAAATGAAAGTAAAATCAAAATAATCAATCTTTAGGTTTTTTCCGTAGGGTTTGCTTTCTGGAACTAAAGCAAACTCGTTTTAATCCAAAACTTAATAGTCAAATCTTTAGATTTTTCCATTCTATGAAATTGGTTTTGGACACAACCCGTGATTGATTTGAAAAAAACCCCAAATGTTAAGTTTTTTTTATGAAACTCCAAATCACCAAATTTATTCCTAAATTAATACTAACTTCACAAAAAAAGAAGTAAATTTGGCACTTCTAGACAAAAACGTTAGCCTGTACCTGGGTTGTCCCAACACTAGTAGCTACCATGGCTTCTGCACATGTAGTGCTAGCCGCCAACTCATGTAACACTCTTAAGCAACTAAGCCGCACACGTTCTTGAGGGATTTGTGACACATGCGACTGGTTTTCCTCACCTTCAAACGATCTGTCTGGCTTCCTAGAATCTTTTGATATTGTTTCACGCCTTGCCTCAAAGGCTATTGCAGACAATAATTTAGGGTCGGAGGTTCGGAAGACCAGCGCTATTCTCAGATCTGGAACACGAAAGAGGGTGGGGTCGTTGCATTCATGGTGGAGGAAGGCGGCGGCGGTTGGTCTGGTCTGGCGGCGGCGAGGTGGTTGCCTTCATGGTCGAGGAAGGAGGCGGTGGCGAGATGGTTGCCTTCAAATTTGATATTGCAAATCAAGAGGTCATCATCGTCGATTTTCAAGATTAAACCCGATCTAGCTTCTTTGATTTTCATTTGAGAATCGTTGAGAGAGAAGTGTGTAGAGAGATGAGATGAGATCTGGATAGAAGAAAAGTTAGGTTAAGAGAGAAAGAGTGAAAATGACAAAGTTGCCCAACAACTATAAAATTAAATCAAAAACAAAAACATAAAATAAGTGGACCAGAATTAGTTTAAGGGTTTTCATAACAACTCAGGGTTTTCATTTGATATGTCCCCTATATATATATATATATATATATATATATATATATATATATATATATATATATATATATATATATATAGGGTGAAGTTCATAAGAAAACTAACATTTAGGAGAGAATTAAAGAACTTCTCTTTAAAAGTAAAAAAAAATAATAAAAAAAATCATAACTCAAAATATAAATAAAAAACTAAAACAGTGGTCCGGAGACCTTTTTTCCCACGTCTTCCTCGTTCAAAAAAAATTAAAAAAATAGTCGGTTTAGATTTGGGGGTGGGTGGGGTGGGGTTAGGTTTTTGGGTGGGGGTGGGGTGTGGGGTTTAGGTTTTTAGGGGTGGGTTAGGTTTTTGGGGTGGTACTACACATATGCAGTATTACATTTAAAGTTAGGTTTTTGAGACTAGGGGGTGCGTGAGGTGGGTTTAGGTTTTTGTGTGGGGGTGGGTGGGGTGGTTGGGTTTAGGTTTTTGGATAAGGGTGGGTGGGTTTAGGGTTTTGGGTGGGGATGAGTGGGAGTTTAGGTTTTGGGTGGGGGTGTGTGGGGGGTTTTGGTTTTTGGGGGTGGGTGTGGTGGGTTTAGGTTTTTAGGGGTGGGTGTGGGGGGTTTAGATTTTTGGGTGGGGTTGGGGTAGGGATTTAGTTTTTTGGGGTGTGTTAGGTTTTTGGCGGTGATACTACCTACATATGCTGTCACACCCCCAATTTCAACTAACAGATTTTACCGTTCGGGAAGTGACAAACCAGGATCGCAGTCATTAGTTACATTGAACGATACTATATGAGACTAAAATGAAAATATATCATAAATGTCTAAAGTAAGTGCGGAAGCGTAAAACCAAAGTAAATGCGCAAAACAAGCGCGCCCAAGAAAAGTCCCAAAGTGTCCGGTCCAAACGAAGTCCAAAAACCAAGTACAAGCAATTCAACAATATTAATTTATAAATAAATCATAAGACTCAATGCATGCCCTATGCATGCACCTGTGCCTTATCTTAAGCGACCTGAGAAAACATGTAAGAAAACGATGTCAACACGAGGTTGGTGAGTTCACATGTTTCAATATATAAATAAACGTTTACCAGATTTATTATACAATCACCATATATATATATATATATATATATTTATAAATATATATATATATATTTATATATATATATATATATATTTATATATATATATATATATTTATATATATATATATATATATATATATATATCGACGGGTAGCTAACCCATGTTCATGTTTGCTATTACGCTCGCAACCGTACACTGACTGTTTGAATGCCTCCCACCAGGCCTATCAACCATGGTGCACGTGTAGGTCAATATTGCACCCGTTCGATATCCAATCGAGTTAGCGCGACTAACGCGGGTGAGGCTTGTCAAACCCAGTAGTACTACCCAACATACCTTGCTATTCTCATATTTAAACGGTTCGATGTGAGGACTTTCATGATAGATTTTACGCATAGTCTTAACAAGTGATACAATATGAAGTACAAAAATCAAAAAGTGTTTGCGTCATGATTTCTCCCCCAGTTTAAAAGTAGTAAAAGGGGCCGTGAAAACTCACCTGAACGGCGTAGGTAGTAATCACATAAGTGCAAGATTGAAATCTCAAGCGTTAGCCTGACACGGCTCACGAATGCCCTAGAATTACAACATAACAGTTAGGGACTCAATGGGATTTGTAACGACACACGGAGGATTAGAACGTCTTTAAACATTCTAAAGATTAATGGGTAAACGAACGAGTTTACAGAAATACGGATTTTTAAATTATTATAAATGCGTTTCGTGATAAATGACAAATAATATATAATAATTATTGTTTTAAAAATATAAATATAAATATTAATAAAAACATTCCGACAACAGGTTTTCTCACACACGACCGTGCCTAAGACAAGGCACGACCATGTTAAGGTTACGGGCGCGACCGTGCTGGTTAGGGGCGCGACCGTGTTGATCAAAACAGAAGACACAACAAAGCTGATCACTTGGCACGACCGTGTCTGAGCCAGGCACGACCATGTCTAGGGTTCTGAGGCACGACCATGTCTAGCTAAGAGGCACGACCGGGTCAGAGTGTGAGGCACGACCGTGCTAATACCTGGCACGACAGTGTCTCTTGGATTTACAGTTATAGAGTTTGACAGAACGAGCCAACAAGTCCAAATCCATTTGGTTTCGATTGCGATTGACCAAAAGGAGATGGGGGTTTTACAAAACAGAACCTTGCGAAACTACCCATGACAATTATGTGGATTGAGATTGGGATCTAGGTTGGTAATCGACTAAACCCTAAACGTATGAACCCTAGAATCGGGTTTACCCCGAATTCGATGATATACGCCCTAATTAACATAGGGCTTTCAATCCAAGAATGAAAATGAAGATGTAGGAAGTTTCAATTACCAAAATAGATGACAGATTGATAGTGCACGGCTAGAACTTGATCCGACGGCGACGGGTTTGACCTCCAGCTACCACGACTTCAACTTCGGCCAAATTGGACTGCGCAAAAGCTTCAAGGGGACTCGTACTAGACTCGCAGATGATCAAATGAGAGAGATACACACGGATTAATCGAATTTGGTTGTAAATGGGTGTTGAGTCGACGGTTACAAAATAAATATCCATAATTGGGTTTATTTCGGAGTAATAACGAGGTTTAAAGTCTTAATGATGCTCGTTAAAGGTAGGAACGTGCAGAACGGTTACGAACTCGAACAAAGTTGCGATTAAAGACTGCGTTTATGTTTTAACTGACAAGAGGCGCGACCGTGCCAAAACAAGGCGCGACCATGCCTACTAGGGTTTCTGGTTATTTACAAAACCAACCCTTGTAACTTCAGCTTTGACAGAATTGATCCCTTGGTTTTAGAATTGGGTTAACTTGGTTAGGATTTAAAAGAATATTTAATGGAATTTCTAACGGGGTTAATTTGAAAAGTCGGATTGTCACATCTTCCCCTAGTTGAAAGAATTTTCGTCCGGAAAATTAAAATAATAATAAAAAAAATTCCGGATGTCAAATCATCCACTAGTTGAAAGAATTTCCACCCCGAAAATTAAAATAGTACCTTAAGAGCTTGATGTGGAGTGCTTGAACAGATTAGGATACTTGTGCATCATCTGATCCTCATGCTCCCACGTGAATTCCGGTCCGCGTTTTGAGTTCCAACAGACTCTGACAATATGGATTTTATTGCGTTTAGGCGCTTTGACTTCCCTATCCATGGTTTCAATAGGTTCATCGATGAAACGCAACTGTTCATCGATGTGAAGTTCCTCAAAAGGAACCGCGAGTGACTCGTCTGCCAGACATTTCTTCAAGTTTGAGACGTGAAAGACGTTGTGCATACCACTAAGTCCTTCAGGTAGGTCCAGTTGATACGCTACTGGGACGATTCTCTTCAGTATCTTGAATGGTCCAACATAACTAGGATTCAGCTTGCCTCGTTTCCCAAAACGAATGACACCCTTCCAAGGTGAGACTTTTAACAAGATCATATCACCTACTTGAAATTCTAACGGTTTACGACGCTTATCGGCATAGCTCTTTTGACGGTCACGAGCTGCTGCCATACGGTTTCTAATTTGAATGATTTTTTCAGAAGTTTCAAGGACGAGTTTAGGACCTGTAATTTGACTATCCCCAACTTCGGCCCAACAAATAGGAGAACGGCATTTCCGTCCATATAGTGCTTCAAATGGAGCTGCCTTGATGCTAGTGTGATAACTGTTGTTGTAGGAGAACTCCACCAACGGTAGGTGAGACTCCCAAGTGTTACCGAAATCAATCACACAAGCTCGTAGCATGTCCTCCAGAGTTTGAATAGTACGTTCTGCCTGGTCATAAGTTTGAGGATGGTATGCTGTGCTCATATCTAGACACGTGCCTAAAGCATTATGTAACGATTGCCAGAAACGAGAGGTGAATCATGCATCACGGTCCGAAATGATAGAGATTGGCACCCGTGTCGAGAGACTACTTCTTTCAAGTAAATTCGAGTAAGCTTATCCATTTTGTAGGTTTCCATGATTGCTAAGAAGTGAGCGGACTTTGTTAAACGATCAACGATTACCCAAATGGTATCACATCCGGTAGGCGTTCGTGGCAATTTTGTGATAAAGTCCATGGATATCTGCTCCCATTTCCACATAGGAATCTCTGGTTGTTGGAGAAGACAATAAGGCTTTTGATATTCAACTTTGACCTTCGTGCAAGTCAGGAACTTGCTCACATAGGTGGCTATATCGGCCTTCATCTTAAGCCACCAATACAGCACCTTTAGATCATGATACATCTTGTCGGAACCTAGATGAATAGAGTAATGAGATTTATGAGCCTCATCCATGACTAGTTCCCTTAAGTTTCCGAATACTGGAATCCATATTCGCTCAGCGAAGTAGCGAATACCGTCAGATTTGACCTCGACTTGTGCTTCCATACCACGCATACCTTCCAGCGGTAGGTTTTCCTTTTCCAAGGTTTCGAGTTGAGCACTACGGATTTTGTCAAGTAATTCGGGGTGAATTGTAAGCTGTAATTCTTGAACTTGTTTGGGCTTCGTTTCCTTTTGACTTAGGGCATCAGCTACAACATTAGCCTTACCCGGATGACACCGGATCGCACATTCATAATCATTCAAGAGCTCGACCCAACGACGTTGTCTCATGTTCAGCTCTTTTTGTTCGAAGATATGTTGAAGACTCTTGTGATCGGTATAGATGGTGCACTTGGTACCGTACAAGTAGTGTCTCCATATCTTAAGTGTGAAAACTACAGCTCCCAGCTCTAGGTCATGAGTGGTGTAGTTTTTCTCGTGAATCTTTAGCTGACGCGAAGCATATGCGATCACCTTTTCTCGTTGCATCAACACAAAACCCAGACCCTGAATGGATGCGTTACAATACACCACAAAATCATTTGTTACTTATGGAAGAGCTAGAATAGGTGCACTGCAAAGTTTCTGTTTAAGGAGTTAGAATGCTGATTCTTGGTTATCGCCCCAGTTGTAGGCTTTACCCTCTTGGGTTAAGGTAGTGAGAGGTTGTGTAATTTTTGAAAATCCCTCGATGAATCGACGATAATAACCAGCCAATCCCAGAAATTCCGCACTTCTGTCGTAGTCGTCGGTGCTACCCAATTCTTGATGGATTCTATCTTTGATGGATCGACATGTATTCGTTTCTCATTAACTACATGTCCTAAAAATTGAACTTCCTGGATCCAAAATTCACACTTGGAAAACTTAGCATATAGCTGCTCCTGCTTAAGTAATTCCAGAATTAAGCGTAGATGTTCCTCATGTTCCTCCTTGGTCTTGGAATAAATGAGAATGTCATCAATGAAAACGATGACAAATTGATCAAGGTATGGCTTACACACATGGTTAATGAGGTCCATGAACACCGCGGGTGCGTTGGTTAATCCGAAAGGCATGACCATAAACTCGTAGTGGCTGTACCTTGTCCTGAAAGCAGTCTTAGAGATATCCTCATATCGGACTCTCAATTGATGGTAACCGGACCTAAGATCTATCTTAGAATAGAAGCTTGATCCTTGGAGTTGATCAAAGAGATCATCTATACGAGGTAGAGGGTAACGGTTCTTGATTGTGACTTTATTCAGTTCACGGTAGTCGATACACATACGGAAAGTCCCGTCCTTCTTTTTGACAAACAGAACTGGAGCTCCCCATGGCGATGAGCTAGGTCGGATGAAACATTTATCCAACATATCCTGTAACTGAGTGGACAACTCTTGCAATTCACTAGGTGCTAATGTGTATGGTGCCCGAGTGATCGGTGCCGCTCCGGGTGCTAAGTCGACTTGGAATTCAACTTGACAGTGAGGTGGCAGATCAGGCAAGTCTTCGGGAAATACTTCCAGAAAATCGTGAAGAATGGGAATACCATCAATTTTCTTCTCTTCTGATGGTTGCTCGGCAACGAGTGCCAGAATAGCAGTATGACCTTTACGCATGCACTTCTGCGCTTTCATGAATGATATGATGCCTACGACTGCACTACTCTTTTCGCCTTGAACGGAAAGGATTTCTCCACTAGGGAGAGGAATGCGAACAATTTTCTCACGACAGACAATTTCAGCTTGGTTTTTAGATAACCAATCCAGGCCAACAATTACATCAAAACTACCAAGTGTGACCGACATGAGGTCGATATCAAGTATATGACTAGCCAGCTCAAGCTTACAACCCTTAAGAATGTGGGTTGCTTCAATTATTTGCCCATCATCTATCTCTATTATATACTTAGTTTCTAACAGAGTTGTGGTTCCTTTTATCATATCACTAAGCTTCTTAGATATAAAACTCCTATCAACACCGGTATCAAATAGAACAGAAGCGAAGTAATTGTTTAAGAGAAACTTACCGGTGACCACATTATGATCATATCGAGCTTCTCCAGATACTAGTAAGAAGGCTCGTCCTTTCGCACCATTCCCTCCATTGTTGGCATTATTGCCACCATTTTTGTTGCCTTGATTGTTGTTGTAACCATTGTTGCCCTGATTATTGCCGTTACCATTACCATTGCCATTACCATTTCCATTACTACCCTTTTTTGACTGAGGACAATCCCTCTGAATATGTCCTTCCTTACCGCACTTAAAACATCCTCTTGTGGACCCTTGCGATCGAAATGGTTGCTTGTTCGGAAGTGCAATCCTATAGTCTTTCGCAGTGTGGCCCATCTTACCACATCACAAGCAACGTTGACGGTCACAAGTGCCTGTGTGGTGATAGCCACATTTGTTGCACTTGGGATACCTCCCAGCATATTCACCCTGATTCGGACCTGAAGAGGTCGTCTGATCGAAGTTCTTAGCAGGCTCAAACTTACGTTGCTGCTGCTGCGGTTGATTAAACTGGGGTCCCTTGGAGTTGGAGTGAGAGTTAGAGTTGTGATCAAACTTGCGCTTATGGTCGTCAGTGGATTTAGAGACCGAACCTCTCCGGGGTAGAGTCCCTTGAGTCACCGCCTGATCGGTTGACTTGTGGGCGAGTATGATAGTCTGCTGGATGGTAGTAGGGTTAGATGAAGTAACCATATACTGAATCTGAGGCACCAAGCCTCCAATATACAGCTCAATCCTCTTGTAATCAGGAGTCACCATATGCGGGCACATGGTAGCAAGCTCATGGGAACGAGTGGTATATAGCTCAATTTCTGAACCTTCCATCTTCAGGTTCCATAATTCTCCTTCCAACTTTTGAATTTCATCCCGAGGACAATACTCCTCCTTCATCATTGTCTTAAACTCCTCCCAAAGGAGTGCATTGGCCATAGCTAGACCCAACATTTGGACATGAGCATTCCACCAAGTGAGAGTCGGGCCCTCCAAAGTTCCAGAAGCAAATTTGACTTGATTGGCCAATGGGCAGTTACACATAGTGAATTTCTACTTTTTCAAACCACCGGAGTAGTCCGACAGCTCCTTCGGCTACACTAGAGGTGTGGGGCTTGCAGTCCATAAATGTTTTGAATGTGCATGCTGGTTGCTGATTCTGTTGACTTGGATTAGAAACATAATATAGGTTCGAGGTAATAAGGCTTAGGAAAGGCGCTTTGAGAGATGAATTGACCTCACTAGTCAATGGTTATAACATTTACCTGCAGCATTCTGTGCTGCTAGAGCCTCAGCCACACTATCGTTGATTAGTGCCGCCAGCTCCGCTGCTATCATGTTGATGGTACCGCGACCACCAGCACGACCTCCACGTTCTCTTCCCGACATGATTCTTCACATTCACAAATACAAAACAATGATAAATATATCGTATAATAAACATTATTTATGTACAAGTAAGAAAATACAGCATCTAACATATTGAAAATTAAATAAATTATAGAGCTACTAAATAAATAACTCAAAACATTAAACTTCTCATGCTTTTATTGAATGGGAACAAACTTACCCATCTAGGTTGAAAAGAGAAATAACATAAGCGAAACATTAATGAAAAGGAAAGATAGAATATAAAGATCATCAAACATCCTCGTCATCAGAAGAAACGTATGATTGTGCATTGTCGATCTCCACTGGTTCCTCCTCGGGTGGCTCCTCCTCTAAGGGCTCCTCATCGTCGTCGGAAAGTGGAATGTCCTCTGGAAATAGGGCTGCTTGTAGTTGGGCTTCTAAGTGGGTCACTCTCTCCCGAAGTCCTTCAGCAGCATAGTCTGCTACTTGTGGTTGGGCCTCCAGATGAGTCACTCTCTCCAGAATCCTTCCTACATCATGGTCCGAGGTGTCCACCCTCGTCTCCAAATGTGTAACTGTCACACCCCAAATTCCACTAACGGAGTTTTACCGTTTGGCGTGTGACAAACCAGGATATCAGTCATTAGTTACATCAAACGACTCTATATGGGACTTAAAATGTCATAACATAAAAGTTCAGAGTTAATGCGGAAGCGTTTAAACAAGATAGTTACTATGCAAAACAAATGCGCTCAAGTTTAATTTATTAAAAGCAAGTGAATTGTCTCGAATGTTTGCATATGAATGAAATGACAGTAGGACTCCATGCATGCCCTAGATGTGCAACCTGTGCCTTAGCGACCTGAGAAACATGTAAGAAAAAGTGTCAACACGAGGTTGGTGAGTTCACAGGTTTCAAGTTTGAAATAAGAGAGTGGTTGCCATATTATGTACATTCAATACGCATATCTATAGGTAGCTAGCCAATGTTCATGTCTTACTAAAGCGCTCGCAACCGAAGTTGACAGTGTTTGTTTGTTTGCCTCCAGCCAGGTCTATCAACTCTGAATAATGTGTTAATGTCAATATTTCACCTGTTCAACCTCCAATCGAGTTAGCACGACTAACGCAGGTGGGGTTTGTCAAACCCAGTAGTACTACCAAAATTACCTCGCTAATTCCATGTTAACGGTCCGGTGTGTGTGAGGACTTTCATGATAGTGTGTTACGCTTAGCCTTAACAGTGATATCATATGAATTTCAAGAATCCAAAATAGTTTGCGTCATGTTTTCTCCCCCAACGGGAAAACATGTAAAATAATGTTTGTTTGCGTAGCTGTTTCTCCCCCGACGGGAAAACAAGTAAAAGTATGATTGCTTGCGTGTATGTTTCTCCCTCAACGGGAAAACAAGTAAAAGATGTTGATTTGCGTACATGTTTCTCCCCCAATAGGAAAACGAGTAAAAATGGGTCGTGAAACTCACCTGAGTTGTGTACGAGTAGAAGATAGCACCACACAAGGATGCAAGTAGGAAACACAAGAGTTTGTGTGTGAACTGCTTACGTATACCCTAAAATTATAAGCATAATAGTTAGGCATATAATGGGGTTTTGTGACGACACGGAAGATTTGAACCTCATAGACATTCTAAGGATTAACGAGTAGACGAATGTGTCTACGAGAAAATAAATTTCTTAATATAATAATTAAGATCAAAGCGTTACGTGTCGAACGTTAATAACGAATAATATTAAATAAATAAATAAATTCGTACGTTTGAGTCGTTTACAAAAGTTAGAAAAATAATATAATTTAATATATTATTTTTAGGTTCGTAGGATTAACCAAATAATCACTTGTGTGGGAAAATAATAAATATATTATTTTTAATCGAATATATAAACGTGGGTAAATAATATAGCAAATTATATTATTTATAAATTTTAAAACGTCACACGAAATAATTAAATGAGGGAAAATAATATAAAACTATATATTATTTTGTTGTATGAGTCACGGGTTGAAAATAATATAAACATGTTATTTTGTACGAAGTTATGGTTTGAAAATAATATAAATATATTATTTTTAAAACTGGGAATAATAATAAACATAGGCTATAAAGCCAAACCCGAGCCTACGGGTAGTTTCTCGGGCTAAAACACCTTAATATATAAGTATAATAATATAGGAAAAGGTTTTATAATTAAATAATGCTTAAAAATAAATAATAACCCAAAACAGGGGGAGGGAGACTCGAACCCGGGTCTCCTCCCCACCAGTCACACACAATAACTAGTGCTGCCCGCTAGGGAATCGCAATGGTATCTGGTTCCAAATTCTTTTAACCAACAAGTCTAGTGGTTCTCCCCCCATACACACCTGCGTTCGATTCCAGTCGCAAATCCACAAATTTCGATCGTGTTTAAATCCAAGAATAAATGGGTTTTGTTATTCGGAGTATAGAGAAACTGGGATGAGTTTTAATTTGAAAAACGCCAAGGTTTGGATTGTTAATTCTGGATTTGAAAGCCGAAAACCCTAGGTATGAACATGAGATCGATTTGATAAAATCTGATATTAAGAGTTGTTAGAATCATAGAGTTTTCATTAAATAGATCATTTCGAATCTGATGGTGTGATTTGATTTGATTAAAACTGTGTTTAAGATCAAAAACCCCAAGTCGTTTCAAGAACAAACCCTAGATTATTGATTTTGAATAATTCGATGATACGAAATCAAATTAGCATAGGGCTTTCGATGAGTGTATGTTTGCGAACCTCTCCATGACCTTTAATTGAATTTAGATCGTGTTCAGGTTGGAGTTCGATTAAACTGAAATGGGTATAAACCCTAGAATTCGTTCGTAATCAAATTGGTGTTGTAAGCCTTGGAAATGATAGGGCTTTCAATTAATAGAATAAAACTAAGGTAAGGGTGTAGGAGATTACCAGAATTGATGTCGAATTGTAGGTTCCCGACTAGAATGAGCTCCGACTTCAAAGTGCTTAGTCCCCGACGGCTCTGGTTGCGTTTCCGGCGAATGTGATATGTGCAAAAGCTTCGAGGGTCTTGTTTGTCGTGTACAGGAGTTCAATTTGTGAGAGTAATACATGAATTTGTTCAATTTGATGGATAAACGGTGAGAGTCGATGGTTACGAGATAAATGTCCATTATTGTGTTTAATTCAAATCAATGTCGGGTTTAAATGGGTTAATGATGAACGTAATGATCATAAACGTGCAAAAGCAGTTTCAATTCCAACGAGTTTCGGTTATAGGTTGAGCTTGGATCCAAGATTTGCGAATTTTGGCTTTCAGAAGTCAAAATTACCAGGTTTGGGTTAATTACACATTTAGTCCCTGTGATATCATGAATACAAGTTTAGAAATTGGCAGAACAAGTCCCTGGAGTTTGGATTGGGTTATATATGTTAGGAACTTGTTAGTTTGACTATCAAAAGTCAACAGAAATACAATCTTAACTTTGAAAAGTCAACATAATAGTTTAGGGGTGTTACACGACTAGTCCCTGGAGTTTAAATTTAGAATATTGACAGAATTAGTCCCTAGGGTTTAGGATAAATTAAATAGGTTAACTTTAACCGGATTTAAATAACTGAGTTAGACTAAAAAGTCTGGATTGTCACATCATCCCCTAGTTGAAAGAATTTTCGTCCCAAAAATTAAACAAAATAATAAAAAAAATTCCGGATGTCACATCATCTCCTAGTTGAAAGAATTTTCGTCCCGAAAATTTAGAATAGTACCTTAAGAGTTTGATGTGAATTGCTTGAACAGATGCGGATACTTGTGTATCATCTGATCCTCGCGCTTCCATGTGAATTCCGGTCCACGTTTCGAGTTCCAACGAATTCTGACAATAGGGATTTTACTGCGTTTTAGCGTTTTGACTTCCCTATCCATTATTTCTACTGGTTCTTCAACGAACCGTAGTTGTTCGTCAATGTGTAGTTCTTCAAGAGGAACTCGAGTATTTCGTGTGCTAGACATTTCTTCAAGTTCGAGACATGAAAGACGCCGTGTACACCACTAAGTCCTTCAGGTAGGTCCAGTTGATACGCTACTGGGCCAATTTTCTTTACTATCATGAACGGTCCAACATAACGAGGATTCAGTTTGCCTCGTTTCCCGAAGCAAATTACACCTTTCCAAGGTGAGACTTTGAGTAGAACCATGTCGCCTACTTGAAACTCTAACGGTTTACGACGCTTATCGGCGTAGCTCTTTTGACGATCACGAGATGTCGCCATACGGTTTCAGATTTGAACGATCTTTTCAGAGGTTTCAAATACAAGTTAGGGAACTGTAACTTGGCTATCCCCAACTTCAGCCCAACAGATAGGAGATCGGCATTTACGTTCGTACAATGCCTCGAATGGTGCCGCCTTGATGCTAGTGTGATAACTGTTGTTGTAGGAAAACTCCACTAGAGGTAAGTGATACTCCCAAGTATTACCGAAATCAATCACACAAGCTCGTAGCATGTCCTCTAAGGTTTGGATGGTACGTTTCCTTTGACCATCGGTTTGCGGATGATATGTTGTACTCATGTCTAGACGTGTGCCTAGGGCTTTTTGCTATGATTGCCAAAACCAAGAGGTGAATCGAGCGTCTTGATCTGAAATGATTGAAATTGGCACACCGTGCCGAGAGACTACTTCCTTCAAATAAATACGAGTGAGTTTTTCCATCTTGTCGGTTTCTTTGATTGCAAGGAAGTGTGCAGATTTTTTTAAGCGATCTACGATCACCCAGATGGTGTCGCATCTGCTAGGGGTTCTGGGTAGTTTAGTTATGAAGTCCATAGAAATCCGTTCCCATTTCCACATTGGGATTTCTGTTTGTTGAAGTAGACCAGAAGGCTTTTGGTATTCCACTTTGACCTTTGAGCAGGTCAGGCACTTTCTCACGTATGTGGCTATATCGGCCTTCATCTTCGGCCACCAATATAACACCTTTAGGTCGTGGTACATCTTGTCAGAACCTGGATGAATAGAGTATCGAGATTTTTGAGCTTCATCCATAACCAGTTCTCTTAAGTTCCCATACGCTGGAATCCAAATTCGCTTGTGAAGTAGCGAATGCCGTCTGACTTAACTTCAAATTGTTGTTCCATTCCTCGTGTACCTTCTGAAGATAGATTTTCCTCTTTTAAGGCTTCAAGCTGAGCACTACGGATCTTGTCGGGTAACCCACTGTGTATGGTAAGTTGTAGTGCTCGAACACGCTTAGGTTTTGTTTCCTTACGGCTCAGGGCATCGACTACCACATTAGCCTTCCCCAGGTGATATTTGATTGCACAGTCATAATCGTTCAGAAGTTCAACCTAATGTCGTTGTCTCATGTTCAGCTCTTTCTGCTAAAAGATATGCTGAAGACTCTTGTGATCGGTGTAAATTGTGCACTGGGTACCGTACAAGTAATGTCTCCATATCTTCAGTGCGAATAATATGGCTCCTAACTCTAAGTCATGAGTCGTGTAGTTTTTCTCATGTATTTTCAGCTGACGAGAAGCATAAACGATGACCTTCTTGCGTTGCATCAGAACACAACCAAGTCCTTGAATTGATGCATCACAATATACCACAAAATCATCCGTTCCCTCCGAAAGAGATAGGATGGGTGCACTGCAGAGTTTCTACTTCAGAAGTTGGAACGCTAATTCCTGGGTATCACCCCAGTTATAAGGTTTACTCTTTTGGGTTAGAGATGTGAGTGGTTGTGCAATCTTGGAAAAATCCTTCAATGAAACGACGGTAGTAGCCAGCTAATCCCCAGAAATTGACGCACCTCCGTAGGCGTTGTAGGTGCTGCCCAATTCTTGATTGCTTCTACTTTAGTTGGATTGACATGTATTCCTTTCTCGTTGTCTACATGTCCTAAGAATTGCACTTCACGAATCCAGAATTCACACTAGGAAAGTTTTGTGTACAATTGTTCTTGTTTTAGAAATTCTAGAATCAAACGCAGGTGTTCCTCAAGTTCATCCCTATTCTTGGAATAGATGAGGATGTTATCAATGAAGACGATGACGAACTGATCAAGGTACGGTTTACACACACGGTTCATGAGGTCCATGAATTTGTAGTGACCATACCTAGTTCTGAATGCTATCTTTGAGATGTCCTTATCTCGGAATCTCAGGTGATGATAACCAGATATAAGATCTGTCTTGAAATAGAAGCTTGATCCTTGGAGTTGATAAAATAGATCCTTAATGCGAGGTAGAGGATAACGGTTTTTGATGGTTACTTTGTTTAGCTCATGGTAAACAATGCACATGTGGAAAGTCCCGTCTTTCTTCTTGACTAATAGGACTAGAGCTCCCCATGGCGATGAGATAGGTCGGATGAAACCTTTATCCAACAACTCTGGCAGTCATGTGGATAGTTCTGGTAGCTCACTAGGTGCAAGTATATACGGTGCCCGAGCAATAGGCGCTGCTCCGGGTGTTAGATCGATCTGTAATTTGACTTGACGGTGAAGCTGAAGACCAGGTAAGTCTTCGGGAAATACCTCCGGATAATCACGAACGACCGGGATATCGTAAATCTTCTTCTCCTCAGATGGCTGCTTAGTGATGAGAGCCAAAATGGCAGTATGACCTTTACGTAGACACTTCTGCACTTTCATGAAGGATATGATGCCTATGCCTGCACCATTCCTTTTGCCTTAGACAGAAAGGGTTTCTCCACTCGGGAGAGGAAGGCGAACAATTTCTCACGACAGACAATCACGGCTTGGTTCTTAGATAACCAATCCATTCTGACAGTTATGTCGGTCAAGCTTATGACCAGTCAATCTTAGCTTACATCCTCTAAGAATGTGAGTTGCTTAGATTATTTGACCGTCCACTATTTCTATAGTGTACTTAGATCCTAATAGAGTTGGAGTATGACCGCACCAACATGAAATTTGTGAGGTCACTGAAATAACTAAATGTGCTAGGGTAAGAATCAAATTAGACTGAGGACTAGTCACAAGGTAAGGTAATAGGGTCAAATCGAATTTGTTGCTGGAGTTTAAGGAGTAACGTGTTAGCGGGAATGAATTTCTCAAATTCCGCTCACATAGTTGGAGTCGGTGGTTTACCATGAGGTTTTACCAGAGTTTCAATCAAGTTGGTTTCACTGATCAAGTTTGGATGAGAGTCTTAAGTTCAATAAGACTCTTACATGAGTGAGAAAAAATGATGGATCCTATGGATAATAGTTTAGTGTGTTCGTAAATACCTTCAACATGATGTTCGTGTCTATCAACTGTTAAACAGGTTTAACGATACCAACTAGTCGTTGAGTGGGTTACGAGATTTTCTACAAACAGTGGAAGCTTAAGTCTGTAGATCACATATTATGACTATTTATCCACACACTAGGTTTCACCAGGACTTAAATGCACCTCAATTTACTATTACGTGTGCACCCGTAATGATAATTTGCTTTGCATGCTCACCCTAGTTCTCCCTGTCCTGTGTCAAAATGTCCTTTAGTTTGTATTGCTGAGTACAGAGTGTTGTCAGATATGATAAGTCATCGAGAAGCTTAGTTATCAACCGTAAATTGATCAATTAGAACTCATATCAGGATGAGTAGTCGGGAATCGTTTGATCCGAGTATTCACTCGAGTTGGAACATAATACGAGAGTCCAATCCAGTGGATTGTAGATGGGAACATGCACATGAAACAAATATGTAAATGAAATGTGGCTTCGATGAGAGGAACTAGTTCATAAATGTGTTACTGGAAGAGGCAAAGTAGTCGTCCTTCCAACTGAGTTAGGATAGGATTTGGGTATGCATGGAGCAATGCGTTCCCAACCTTGTGGTCAATCTTTCTTCAACATAATTTCGACCAAAGCGCTAGCCTACGACTCGGGAAAGTGATGACATCTACGTGTCAATGGATTCCGCAATGATGCGTCCAACAGTCTGCCTTCACATGACGTATTGTTGCTAGTGGGCACAGTAAGGACTCGCCTCCGACGATCCCAACTACCAAAGAGATATGTGCTAGTTCTTTGTGTCGTCCCCAACACGAACTTGAGAAGACACACCATTTCCTGATTGTGTCCTCGATAGGCTCAATTCAGTGTTATCTTCGGCTCTGATGGTGTAACAAAAGTGAAGATGATGGTGGTATGAGTAACTCCTCCGAAGGCTTCGTCTCGCTGCCGACGGAAGGGAGTGGATGTTGTTCTGATGACTCCCCGATTGTCGCCACCGGGAATGCTGATATAGTGAGAATGACGTGTTACTCGTCAGAAGAGGGTGATATGGATGTTGTCATCATGCCTGCAATGCAATGTAACATCCCAAAATAAATGAGGATTTTAAATAACGGGTTGAACCGGGACGAACGGGATAAAAGAACGAGGCGTAACGGGCCGGGCCGGTTGGGCCGGCAAACTTGAAGGAAGGGGGGGGGTTTCCTCCCTTTAAATAGCCAACACACACACCATTTCTCTCATTTGCAAGAATCTAGAGAGAGAAACCGTAGAGAGAGAAAGTTGGCGGATCGACCCGAGATTGAAGGAGCTTGTTGCTACTGAGCTCGTGAGCAAAACCTCCGGATCAGAATCTCGAAATCAGGTAACACCCGAACCAAATCTGAGTTTTTGTTCGTTTTTGGGTTTTCGGGTATTTTCGGGAAAATGACGGGTTTTTATAAACCAAATGAGAAAAGGGTTATAAATCTGGAATCACGAAGGGAAAATACACGTTTTGAATGTAAAAAGTCCGGATCTTGACCAGGTCGGACCTGCATTGCGAAAGTTAGGGTTTTTCACGGGGAAGATAGCTGAGTTCTGCAGGTATCGAAACTAGAGTTTCGAGCGGCCTGCAGGTGTCGAAACTAGAAGTTTCGAGCGGCCTGCAGGTGTCGAAACTAGAGTTTCGAGCGGCCTGCAGGTGTCGAAACTAGAAGTTTCGAGGGGCCTGCAGGTATCAAAACTAGAAGTTTCGATGGGCCTGCACCTGTCGAAACTAAGTAGTTTCGATAGGTCTGCATCAGTAAGTGAAGTCAGTGTATTCACCTGTAACAGAACGAGTAAACCGTTAGAGTCGGGATTTAGGTCTGATGTGTATTTAATTAATCAATTCAGATCGGAAGTGACGTTGTTGGACCTTTGTTTAGGACAACCGAGACTAGCTTATAAGGTGAGTTCTAGAAGCCCTTCTTTAAATGTTTTAATTAATATTTTTGGGCTGGTGTGCATACATACGAAACGATGTTTACGAAATGATGTTTACGAAATGAGGTATATAAAACGATGTTTACGAAGGACGATGTTATGAAATGTTTTGCCAAACGAAGTTTATGAAAGGTTTACGAATGAAGTGTTATTTAATAAAACGTACGAATGCTTTAACTAAAACGAGGTAAAGTTTTTATGAAAGTCACGAATGAACGAATCTGCCACGAGTTCCTACGGGAGCTAAGGTATGTATGTATGTATTGGCCTCACCTTACGGGGGCCTATGTGGCTGGCTAACGGTTGTACAACTGGTTGAGGATGGGGTGACGACGGTCACCCATGGGATTACCGGGATCCCGATGGAAGGTACTATTCCTTGCGGGGAAATATTGCCTATGGTATGTTTAGTCTTCCTAGAGGTAACGAGCCTTAGGAGACGTATGTTTAGTCTTCCTAGAGGTAACGAGCCTTAGGAGACGTATGTTTAGTCTACCTAGAGGTAACGAGCCTTAGGAGACGTATGTTTGGTCCACCTAGAGGTAACGAGCCTTAGGAGACCTGGATGACGGATGACTTAGAGGTAGCGAGCCTTAAGTTCATCCGCTGGTATGCGATGTATGGGTTTGACGGTTACGAAAGGCGCAGATTCGGTTCATATTGACTAGTGTTATGATGCTATGTTACGATGTTTTGATGATGTTAAGTTATTGCATATTTTACGTACGCTTTTATTAAATAAAGTATGATGTTATGTTTTTGGCAAATATTTGATGTTAATGATTTATGTTAAAACTAGAACTCACCAGCGTAGCTGACCTTTTTAGTATGCACATTCAGGTTAAGGAAGTTATGATGATGGACGGTGATGCTGGGCGGCTTGAGGAGTTACCCGGATGATATGAAGACTGGCATCCCGTTACGAGTTGTTTTTGTTATGTACATGTATTTGAAAATGTTACGCTTCCGCATGTTAAACGATGTAATGTTATGTTTGAAATGAAATTTTCCGCTGCGTTATTTGATATTCTAGTTTGAGAACTGTTTGTGAATGAGTAAATCCAACGCGTGGGGCCTCCCGGGTTTGGGGCCTCACAAGTTGGTATCAGAGCAATAGTTTGAGAGATTTGGACACTCCCTGTGTCTGAACTTAAACTGAGAATGGGACCGAAAGCGGATGCCAGTACGGGTAACTCGAGCCACAGCATCAGGTATGAAGGTAGTGTATATATATTTACATATATAGTATGCCTTAGGAAGTGTTAAGGTTAGGACTTGGGTTCTGATGGAAATCACAAAGGTGGTCAAATCGAAATCAAGAGGTAGTGTAATGGTTAATTGCAGATGGCCAGTGTATATTAACATCTTACAATGCTTGTTGAATTCTATTTGTTAACTAGCGTGATGACATTGGATTTCCTTGTCTTGTAGAACGGAATGGCAAGAAGAGGGAACGGAAAGCGTGGTGGGGGCCGTACCGGTGGTCGTACCGGTGGTGGCCGAGGTAGAACTCCTATTCACCAGGAGTACAGTGAAGAAGGAAGTGTTCACACTGAGCCAGAAGCTAGTGTGCACGGGACTGAGCCGACTCATGCTGAAGAACAACAATTCACTTTTGAACCGGAAGTAAGAGCGGCTCTGGCACGTGAGTTCACCGAATTGATGAAGGCTTCTTTGCCAGGACTACTGGCAGAAGCACTAAAGAAGGCTAATGAGGAGGGCGGATCTAAACTGACAACTGATATTCCAAACATTGAGGCCGTTAACGCACCGCCTGCTCGCGGCTGCGACTATAAGTCATTCAAGGTATGTGACCCGCCGGTTCTGACTGGAAAGAAGGACGCGGTGGCTACTTTTGACTGGGTAATTCGTATGGAAGCCGCCATTCGTCTGAGTGAATGTCGACCGAATCAGGTCGTGAAGTTTGCTGCTAACTCCTTGAGGGAGGAAGCATCTCACTGGTGGGAAGGTGTACGCCAGGCTAAGGGGAACGAGGTGGTTGATTCGATGATGTGGGATGATTTGAAAACTTTGGTGATCAAGAATTTCTGTCCAAGGAATGAGATCGAAAAGGTAGAAAGGGAATTTCTGGGTTTGAAGGCTGGGAGCATGACGCACCGGCAGTATACGACACGGTTCAATGAACTGGCACGTCTGGTGCCACACCTTATCACTACTGAAGGAAGAAAGATCGCTTGTTATATTCAAGGGTTGCCGGACAAGGTCCGCACATATGTTAAGGCAAACGCCCCTACTACCTACGATTCGGTAGTAGAACTGAGCGGCGTGGTATTTGATGATCTGGCACTGAATGTCGTTGCCATTGAAGAGCCTAAGAAGAAGCTGAGTTTTCCCGCTAAGCGATCGGGTGGGAAGTTGTTTGGGGCTCAGGACAAACGGGCCAGGGTAAATGAATTAGCAGTCTGTGGGAAGTGTGGGGGAAGGCATGCCGGTGAATGCCGGTTGGGATCAAATTTGTGCTACAAATGTGGCAAGACCGGGCACTACTCCCGAGAATGCCCGAACGGTATCAAATGCTACAACTGTGGGGAGAGTGGCCACATGAGCCAGGAATGCTCTAAGCCCAGGATGGGCGAGACCGGGAAAGGGAAAGGCCCAGAGAAGAGGGAGGAAAGGCCCCGAGCGAAGACTCGAGCGTATGCACTAACGCAAGAACAGGCCAGGAATGACCCCGATGTGGCGTCAGGTACGTTCATCCTTGACAACACTTTTGTTTCAGTGTTATTCGATTCGGGTGCCAGTAAGAGTTTTATATCTGCAACTTTCTGTAAACGAGTAAAGTACACGGTTAGTAAAGTAGAACGAGCCTTTAATGTAGAAACCGCTGAGGGTAGAACCGTAATGGTAACCGAAGTAGTTGACGATTCCACGATAAAGATAGAAGGCCATAGATTTCCCGTCAGATTATTTGTTATGGTTTTGGGAGGGTTTGATGTCGTGTTAAGTATGGATTGGTTAACTGCCAACAAGTCTCAAATTATATGCAAACGAAAGATAATCCGACTCAAGGCTCCGGATGGTAGCGAAGTGGAAGTACTTGGGGATCGCGATGCCCCGATGCCCAACGTCATCTCGATGATTAAGGCAGCAGATTACTTGAGGCGCGGATGCGAGGCTTATCTGGTATACGTAATTGACAAGTGTAAGGAAGTGAAAGAACTGGACAATGTACCCGTGGTACGCGAGTACCCGGAGGTGTTTCCAGAGGAGTTGCCTGGGATACCACCCGATAGAGAGATTGAATTTCGAATCGACTTAGTACCAGATGCCCAGCCCGTGGCTAAGGCTCCATATCGACTAGCACCAGTGGAAATGAAAGAATTAATGGCACAACTAGACGAGTTACTTGAGAAAGGATTTATCCAACCAAGCATCTCGCCGTGGGGTGCTCCGGTGTTGTTTGTGAAAAAGAAAGACGGTTCGATGAGAATGTGTATCGATTATCGCGAGTTGAACAAACGAACGGTAAAGAACAAGTACCCTTTACCAAGGATCGATGACCTGTTTGATCAATTGCAAGGCGCAAGTTGGTTCTCGAAAATCGACCTTCGGTCCGGGTACCATCAGTTGAAGGTGAGGGAAGAAGACATACCGAAAACTGCATTTCGCACGCGTTATGGACATTTCGAGTTCCGCGTAATGTCTTTCGGATTGATGAACGCCCCCGCAGCGTTCATGGATTTGATGAATAGGGTGTGTCGACCGATGCTGGACCGATCGGTAATTGTGTTCATTGATGATATTCTCGTCTACTCCAAGAATGAGGGTGATCACGCTTGTCATTTGAAGGAAGTGTTGGAAGCTCTAAAGAAGGAGAAGTTGTATGCTAAGTTCTCCAAATGCGCGTTCTGGCTTAGGGAAGTCCAATTCCTAGGTCACGTCATTAACCCGAACGGCATTATGGTAGACCCAGCAAAGATAACGACGGTAAGGGACTGGGATATTCCTAAGACGCCAACGGAGATCCGCAGTTTCTTAGGGTTGGCAGGCTACTATCGGAGATTCATTCAGGATTTCTCGAAAATAGCTTCGCCATTGACAAAGTTGACACGAAAGGAAGAAAAGTACGAATGGGGTCCGAAGCAGGATGAGGCATTTAAGGAGTTAAAAGAAAAGCTAACCCAAGCTCCAGTCTTGGCCCTTCCCGAGGGCAATGAAGACCTGGTGGTATACTCTGACGCTTCGGGTCAGGGGTTGGGGTGTGTGCTGATGCAACGTGGAAGAGTGATCGCATACGCATCACGACAGCTGAAGGTTCATGAAGTCAACTATCCGACTCACGATTTGGAACTTGCTGCTGTTGTGTTTGCATTAAAAATTTGGAGGCACTACCTCTATGGGGTAAAGTTTACCATATACTCCGATCACAAAAGTCTGAAGTACTTCTTCGAGCAAAAGGAGTTAAATATGAGGCAGAGGCGATGGTTGGAACTTTTGAAAGACTATGACTGTGAAATCATGTACCATCCTGGAAAAGCAAACGTGGTGGCTGACGCTCTAAGCCGGAAGGATGTGCCTGCTCCTATTAGAGTGAAAGCTTGCCAAATGGTGGTAACGTCGGATGTGATGAGGGAAATTGAAAAGGCTCAAGAAGAGGCACTAAAGGGGGAAAACATAAAGAAGGAAAGGATGGTTGGCCAACAGGATAAGTTAGAATATAACACCCTTGGTGTTAGGACACGTTTTGGTCGAGTATGGATACCTATGGGTGGCGAGCTTAGGACCAAAATCTTGGATGAGGCTCATAAGTCTCGTTACTCTATCCATCCCGGTACCAACAAAATGTACCAAGATCTGAAGAAGGAATACTGGTGGCCTGGGATGAAACACGAAGTGACGAAATACGTAAGCAAGTGCTTGACTTGCTCACAAGTGAAGGCCGAACACCAGAAACCGTATGGGAAAATTCAACCACTTGAGATACCGGAATGGAAGTGGGAACACATTACTATGGACTTCATAACCAAGCTACCTCGCACAGCTAAAGGTCATGACACCATTTGGGTAATTGTGGACCGTTTAACGAAGAGTGCTCATTTTCTACCTATTCGCGAGACGTTCTCGTCGGAAAGATTAGCAGAAGTATTTATTAATGAAGTAGTAGCACGGCACGGGATGCCTTTAACGATTGTATCCGACCGGGACACACGATTCACATCGAGGTTCTGGAAAAGATTTCACGAGGCGATGGGTACGAGACTTAATATCAGCACGGCATACCACCCGCAAACGGATGGTCAGACCGAAAGGACCATTCAGACGTTGGAGGACATGCTTCGTGCTTGTATTATCAACTTTGGTGGCAGTTGGGACAGTAATCTGCCATTAGCCGAATTCTCCTACAACAACAGTTATCACACGACGATAGGCATGCCGCCTTATGAAATGTTGTATGGGAGAAGATGCAGGACCCCGGTTTGTTGGGGTGAGATTGGACAGAAGGAATTGGGAAGTCTCGAAGTCGTTAAAGAAACATCGGAAAGGTTTGATCAGATCAAAGCACGCATGAAGGCCGCCCAAGATCGTCAGAAATCCTATGCGGATAAACGACGAAGGCCTATTGAGTTTAATGTTGGGGATAGAGTAATGTTGAAAGTGTCGCCTTGGAAGGGAATCATACGATTCAGAAAGAGAGGAAAGTTAAGTCCGAGGTTTATCGGACCATTCAGGATTATGGCACGGGTTGGTGAAGTCGCATATCGGTTGGAATTGCCTGATGAGTTAAGTGGGATTCATCCTACCTTCCATGTATCACACTTGCGAAAGTGTTTGGCGGATGAATCGGCTCACGTACCACTTACGGACATCGAGGTCGACAACAGCCTTAACTACATCGAAGAACCTGTGGCCATCCTAGACAGGAAAGAGAAACGTTTACGTAACAAAGTTATCCAGTTGGTTAAAGTCCAGTGGAAGCACCGGAAGGGATCGGAAGCTACATGGGAAACGGAGACGGAAATGAAGGAGTCGTACCCTCAACTGTTTGACTTATGATAGGTTTCGGGGACGAAACCTATTGTAAGGGGGGTAGACTTGTAACATCCCAAAATAAATGAGGATTTTAAATAACGGGTTGAACCGGGACGAACGGGATAAAAGAACGAGGCGTAACGGGCCGGGCCGGTTGGGCCGGCAAACTTGAAGGAAGGGGGGGGTTTCCTCCCTTTAAATAGCCAACACACACACCATTTCTCTCATTTGCAAGAATCTAGAGAGAGAAACCGTAGAGAGAGAAAGTTGGCGGATCGACCCGAGATTGAAGGAGCTTGTTGCTACTGAGCTCGTGAGCAAAACCTCCGGATCAGAATCTCGAAATCAGGTAACACCCGAACCAAATCTGAGTTTTTGTTCGTTTTTGGGTTTTCGGGTATTTTCGGGAAAATGACGGGTTTTTATAAACCAAATGAGGAAAGGGTTATAAATCTGGAATCACGAAGGGAAAATACACGTTTTGAATGTAAAAAGTCCGGATCTTGACCAGGTCGGACCTGCATTGCGAAAGTTAGGGTTTTTCACGGGGAAGATAGCTGAGTTCTACAGGTATCGAAACTAGAGTTTCGAGCGGCCTGCAGGTGTCGAAACTAGAAGTTTCGAGCGGCCTGCAGGTGTCGAAACTAGAGTTTCGAGCGGCCTGCAGGTGTCGAAACTAGAAGTTTCGAGGGGCCTGCAGGTATCGAAACTAGAAGTTTCGATGGGCCTGCACCTGTCGAAACTAAGTAGTTTCGATAGGTCTGCATCAGTAAGTGAAGTCAGTGTATTCACCTGTAACAGAACGAGTAAACCGTTAGAGTCGGGATTTAGGTCTGATGTGTATTTAATTAATCAATTCAGATCGGAAGTGACGTTGTTGGACCTTTGTTTAGGACAACCGAGACTAGCTTATAAGGTGAGTTCTAGAAGCCCTTCTTTAAATGTTTTAATTAATATTTTTGGGCTGGTGTGCATACATACGAAACGATGTTTACGAAATGATGTTTACGAAATGAGGTATATAAAACGATGTTTACGAAGGACGATGTTATGAAATGTTTTGCCAAACGAAGTTTATGAAAGGTTTACGAATGAAGTGTTATTTAATAAAACGTACGAATGCTTTAACTAAAACGAGGTAAAGTTTTTATGAAAGTCACGAATGAACGAATCTGCCACGAGTTCCTACGGGAGCTAAGGTATGTATGTATGTATTGGCCTCACCTTACGGGGGCCTATGTGGCTGGCTAACGGTTGTACAACTGGTTGAGGATGGGGTGACGACGGTCACCCATGGGATTACCGGGATCCCGATGGAAGGTACTATTCCTTGCGGGGAAATATTGCCTATGGTATGTTTAGTCTTCCTAGAGGTAACGAGCCTTAGGAGACGTATGTTTAGTCTTCCTAGAGGTAACGAGCCTTAGGAGACGTATGTTTAGTCTACCTAGAGGTAACGAGCCTTAGGAGACGTATGTTTGGTCCACCTAGAGGTAACGAGCCTTAGGAGACCTGGATGACGGATGACTTAGAGGTAGCGAGCCTTAAGTTCATCCGCTGGTATGCGATGTATGGGTTTGACGGTTACGAAAGGCGCAGATTCGGTTCATATTGACTAGTGTTATGATGCTATGTTACGATGTTTTGATGATGTTAAGTTATTGCATATTTTACGTACGCTTTTATTAAATAAAGTATGATGTTATGTTTTTGGCAAATATTTGATGTTAATGATTTATGTTAAAACTAGAACTCACCAGCGTAGCTGACCTTTTTAGTATGCACATTCAGGTTAAGGAAGTTATGATGATGGACGGTGATGCTGGGCGGCTTGAGGAGTTACCCGGATGATATGAAGACTGGCATCCCGTTACGAGTTGTTTTTGTTATGTACATGTATTTGAAAATGTTACGCTTCCGCATGTTAAACGATGTAATGTTATGTTTGAAATGAAATTTTCCGCTGCGTTATTTGATATTCTAGTTTGAGAACTGTTTGTGAATGAGTAAATCCAACGCGTGGGGCCTCCCGGGTTTGGGGCCTCACATGCAATGTATGTATGGATACCATGTGCATCATGTATGAGTGTATGTGTCGTGTAACTAATGCATGTGTGCGGTTATAGTCTAGTATGTAATCCTAGTTCTCTATAACCAATGGCTCTGATACCAATCTGTCACACCCACAAATTCCACTAACGGAGTTTTACCGTTTGGCGTGTGACAGACCAGGATCTCAATCATTAGTTACATCAAACGACTCTATATGGGATTTAAACTGTCATAACATAAAAGTTCAGAGTTAATGCGGAAGCGTTTAAACAAGATAGTTACTGCGCAAAACAAATGCGCTCAAATTTAATTTAATAAAAGCAAGTGAATTGTCTCGAATGTTTGCATATGAATGAAATGACAGTAGGACTCCATGCATGCCCAAGATGTGCAACCTGTGCCTTAGCGACCTGAGAAATATGTAAGAAAAAGTGTCAACACGAGGTTGGTGAGTTCACAGGTTTCAGGTTTGCAATAAAAGAGTGTTTGCCAGATTTCTCTGAGGAGAGGTGGCTCTTTATAGAGCTAAAAGCAGTGAGTTACGAGGGCCGCTATTCCATTCCAGACTTTATAGAGCTTAACTCAATCACGAAGGAAGCTTTGAGTTACGAAGGAAGCAGTGAGTGAAGGCAGCCATTCCTAAAAGAGTAAGGCCTTTTACCATTCTAAAACTAAATAATATAGCATTCTCTCTTACCAAAAATCCTTTATGTTTTTTTTTAATTTCTTTACTTTATGTATGCACCGCAAAAGCCTCCCCCTCCCAAAGCTGCCCTTCCGAGGGTCAAACTCTGCTTTGATCCTCCACCGGTATCCCTATAGGAGTAGTCCGTTTGGCTTTTACAGGTTGTTCAAAACGGGGTTGTGTTACCCGCTAAGATTTAACTTGAAAAAACCTCTTCGGGCAAGGGGGAAGGCCAGGAAAACCCTAAACCTTCTGGGGCGCCTCGTTTGTCTGCCGTAGAATACTCCCGCCCGAGGGGGTATTCGGTTAAGGCAGCACTTTCCAAAATAATCGGAAATACATTCAATATGCATATCTATAGGTAGCTAGCCTATGTACATGTCTTACTAAAGCGCTCGCAACTGAAGCTGACAGTGTTTGTTTGTTTGCCTCCAGCCAGGTCTATCAACTCTGACTAATGTGTTAAGGTCAATATTTCACCTGTTCGACCTCCAATCGAGTTAGCGCGACTAACGTGGGTGGGGTTTGTCAAACCCAGTAGTACTACCAAAATTAACTCGCTAATTCCATATTAACGGTCCGATGTGTGTGAGGACTTTCATGATAGGGTGTTACGCTTAGCCTCAACAGTGATATCATATGAATTACAATAATCCAAAATAGTTTGCGTCATGTTTTCTCCCCCAACGGGAAAAACATGTAAAATAATGTTTGTTTGCGTACATGTTTCTCCCCCGACGAGAAAACAAGTAAAAGTATGATTGCTTGCGTGTATGTTTCTCCCTCAATGGAAAAACAAGTAAAAGATGTTGATTTGTGTACATGTTTCTCCCCCAACAGGAAAACGAGTAAAAAGGGGTCTTGAAACTCACCTGAGTTGTGTACGAGTAGAAGATAACACCACACAAGGATGCAAGTAGGAAGCACAAGAGTTTGCGTGTGAACTGCTTACGTATGCCCTAAAATTATAAGCATAATAGTTAGGGATATAATGGGGTTTTGTGACGACACAGAAGATTTGAACCTCATAGACATTCTAAGGATCAACGAGTAGACGAATGTGTCTACGAGAAAATAGATTTCTTAATATAATAATTAAGATCAAAGCGTTACGTGTCGAACGTTAATAACGAATAATATTAAATAAATAAATAAATCCGTACGTTTGAGTCGTTTACAAAAGTTAGGAAAATAATATAATTTAATATATTATATTTAGGTTTGTAGGATTAACCAAATAATCACTTGTGTGAAAAAATAATAAATATATTATTTTTAATCGAATATATAAACGTGGGTAAATAATATAACAAATTATATTATTTATAAATTTTAAAACGTCACACGAAATAATAAAATGAGGCGAAATAATATAAAACTATATATTATTTTATTGTATGAGTCAAGGGTTGAAAATAATATAAACATATTATTTTGTACGAAGTTATGGTTTGAAAATAATATAAATATATTATTTTTAAAACTGGGAATAATAATGAAAATAGGCTATAAAGCTAAACCCGAGCCTACGGGTGGTTTCCCGGGCTAAAACACCATAATATATATGTATAATAATATAGGAAAAGGTTTTATTATTAAATAATGCTTAAAAATAAATAAAAACCAAAAACAGGGGGAGGGAGACTCGAACCCGGGTCTCCTCCCCACCAGTCACACGCACTAACCAGTGCTGCCCGCTAGGGAATCGCGATGGTATCCGGTTCCAAATTCTTTTAACTAACAAATCTAGTGGTTCTCCCCCCCATACACACCTGCGTTCGATTCCAGTCCTAAATCCACAAATTTCGATCGTGTTTGAATCCAAGAATAAATGGGTTTTGTTATTTGGGGTATAGAGAAACTAGGATGAGTTTTAATTTGAAAAACGCCAAGGTTTGGATCGTTAATTCTGGATTTGAAAGTCAAAAACCCTAGGTATGAACATGAGATCGATTTGATAAAATCCGATATTAAAAGTTGTTAGAATCATGGGGTTTTCACTAAATAGATCATTTCGAATCTGATGGTGTGATTTGATTTGATTAAAACTGTGTTTAAGATCAAAAACCCCAAATCGTTTCAAGAACAAACCCTAGATTATGGATTTTGAATAATTCGATGATATGAAATCAAATTAGCATAGGGCTTTCGATGAGTGGATGTTTGCGAACCTGACCATGACCTTTAATTGAATTTAGATCGTGTTCAGGTTGGAGTTTGATTAATCTGAAATGGGTATAAACCCTAGAATTCGTTTGTAATCAAATTGTTGTTGTAAGCCCTGGAAATGATAGGACTTTCAATTAACAGAAGAAAAATAAGGTAAGGGTGTAGGAGATTACCAAAATTGATGTCGAATTGTAGGTTCCCGACTAGAATGAGCTCCGACTTCGAAGTGCTTAGTCCCTGACGGCTCTGGTTGCGTCTCCGGCGAATGTGATATGTTCAAAAGCTTAGCAGGGTCTTGTTTGTCGTGTAGAGGAGTTCAATTTGTGAGAGTAATACATGAATTTGTTCTATTTGATGGATAAACGGCGAGAGTCGACGTTTACGAGATAAATGTCCATTATTGTGTTTAATTCAAATCAATGTCGGGTTTAAATGGGTTAATGATGAACATAATGATCATAAACGTGCAAAAGCAGTTTCAATTCCAACGAATTTCGGTTATAGGTTGAGCTTGGATCCAAGATTTGCGAATTTTGACTTTCAAAAGTCAAAATTGCCAGGTTTGGGTTAATTACACATTTAGTCCCTGTGATATTATGAATACAAGTTTAGAAATTGGTAAAACTAGTCCCTGGAGTTTGGATTGGGTTATCTATGTTAGGAACTTGTTAGTTTGACTATCAAAAGTCAACAGAAATACAATCTTGACTTTGAAAAGTCAACATAATAGTTTAGGGGTATTACACGACTAGTCCCTGGAGTTTAAATTTAGAATATTGACAGAATTAGTCCCTAGGGTTTAGGATAAATTAAATAGGTTAACTTTAACCGGATTTAAATAACTGAGTTAGACTAAAAAGTTCGGATTGTCACATCATCCCCCTGTTGAAAGAATTTTCGTCCCCAAAGTTAAACAAAATAAAAAAAAAATTCCGGATGTCACAGTAACCCGATCCACCAAAAGGTTATGGACCTGATCCGTTGCTGCTAGTTCAGAGGTCAGATGCTCTATTTGCTCCTTGTTTTCCTCCATTTGTGGCTCTCGTTCTAGAATGTCGGGTATCTCAACAGTGGCTTCCTTCATTGCTTTTAACTCCTTAGTTATGATAAACACTAAAGCTGCAAAGCTTGTACCATGGTGCATTGCAAGCTTGGCAAAGTAGAGGATGAGGAAGTTGAACAAAAATAGGGTGATGGAACATTTCCCATCTCGATCCACCTTTGGATCATCTTCGGATATGCATTCCAAATAAGTGTTGTGTTCCTTGCCTGTGCATTACTTGGTTCACCCTGTTCTACCGAGTTGTCACTAGAATTAGTCCGGCGCCTTTTAGGCCCCGGGGATGATAAGGTAGATGCCTTAGGTGATGGTGGTGGGGTTGATGACATGATCCTGTAACGTAATACATAAGTGCCAAAATCCAAATATCTATGACATGTAACGAATGTGTGAGGTTATAGTCTAGTATGCAATCCTAGTTCTCTATAACCAATGGCTATGATACCAATTTGTCACACCCACAATTTCAACTAACGGAATTTTACCGTTTGGGAAGTGACAAACCAGGATCGCAGTCATTAGTTACATTGAACGACACTATATGGGACTAAAATGAAAATATATCATAAATGACCAAAGTAAGTGCGGAAGCGTAAAACGAAAGTAAATGCGCAAAACAAACGCGCCCAAGAAAAGTCCTAAAGTGTCCAGTCCAAACGAAGTCCAAAAACAAAGTACAAGCAATTCAACAATATTAATTTACAAAATAATTCATAAGACTCAATGCATGCTCTATGCGTGCACCTATGCCTTATCTTAAGCGACGTGAGAAAACATGTAAGAAAACGATGTCAACACGAGGTTGGTGAGTTCACAGGTTTCAATATATAAATAAACGTTTACCAGATTTATTGTACAATCAACATATATATATCGACAGGTAGCTAACCCATGTGCATGTTTGCTATTACGCTCGCAACCATAAACTGACTAATTGAATGCCTCCCACCAGGCCTATCAATCATGGTGCACGTTTAGGTCAATATTGCACCCGTTCGATATACAATCGAGTTAGCGCGATTAACGCGGGTGAGGTTTGTCAAACCCAGTTGTACTACCCAACATACCTCGCTATTCTCATATTTAAACGGTTCGATGTGAGGACTTTCATGATAGAGTTTACGCATAGTCATAACAAGTGATACAATATGATGTACAAAAATCAAAAAGAGTTTGCACCATGATTTCCCCCCCAGTTTAAAAGCAGTAAAAGGGGTTGTGAAAACTCACCTTGAAATCTCAAGCGTTAGCCTGACACGGCTCACGAATGCCCTAGAATTACAACATAACAGTTAGGGACTCAATGGGATTTGTGACGAAACACGGAGGATTAGAACGTCTTTAAACATTCTAAAGATTAAAAGGTAAACAAACGAGTTTACGGAAATACGGATTTTTAAATTAGTATAAATGCGTTTCGCGATAAATGAAAAATAATATATAATAATTATTATTTTGAAAATAAAAATATAAATATTAATAAAAACATTCTGACAACAGGTTTTCTCACACACGACCGTGCCTAAGACAAGGCACGACCGTGTTAAGGTTATGGACGCGACCGTGCTGGTCAGGGGCGCGACTGTGTTGATCAAAACAGAAGACACAACAAAGCTGATCACTAGGCACGACCGTGTCTGAGCCAGGCACGACCGTGTATAGGGTTCTCAGGCACGACCATGTCTAGCCAAGAGGCACGACCGGGTCAGAGTGTGAGTAAAGACCGTGCTAATACCTGGCACGACCGTGTCTCCTGGATTTACAGTTACAGAGTTTGGTAGAACAAGCCAACAAGTCCAAATCTGTTTGGTTTCGATTGATATTGACCAAAAGGAGATGGGGGTTTTACAAAACAGAACCTTGCGAAACTACCCATTACAATTAATTGGATTGAGATTTGGATCTAGGTTGGTAATCGACTAAACCCCAAATGTATGAACCCTAGAAACGGGTTTACCCCGAATTCGATTATATACGCCCCAATTACACATAGGGCTTTCAATCCAAGAATGAAAACGAAGATGTAGGAAGTTTCAATTACCAAAATAGATGACAGATTGATAGTGCACAGCTAGAACTTGATCCGACGGCGACGGGTTTGACCTCCGGCTACCAAGTCTTAATGATGCTCGTTTAAGGTAGGAACGTGTAGAATGGTTACGAGCTCGAACGAATTTGCTATTAAAGACTGTGTTTACGTTTCAACTGACAAGAGGCACGACCGTGCGGGCAAGAGGCGCGACTGTGCCAAAACAAGGCGCGACTGGGCCTACTAGGGTTTCTAGTTATTTACAAAACCAACCCTTGCAACTTCAGCTTTGACAGAATTGATCCCTTGGTTTTAGAATTGGGTTAACTTGGTTAGGATTTAACATAATATTTAATGGAATTGTTAACGGGGTTAACTTGAAAAGTCGGATTGTCACATATGCAGTATTGAAAATACGAAGAAAAAAAAGACGAGTTAATTCTTATTTTTTATAACGTTATTTATACTCAAATGAAAGATAAAGAAAATCTTGATTTAATGGTGCAATTGCTTTTTAAAAATAATAACGTATGTAAAAGATTGAAATATTTAAAATTCATATATTTTAAGTTCTAGTTTTACCCTTTCTCTTTAAAATCCCACCTCTTCTCTTTTTAGTGGTTCTCTAGTTCTCTCATTAAAATGAGTTTTCTTATAAACCTAACTATATATATATATATGTATATATATATATGTATATATGTATATATATATATGTATATGTATATATATATGTATATATATATATATGTATATATTATATATATATATATATGTATATACAGGGTGAAGTTTATAAGAAAACTAACATTTAGGAAGAGAACTAGAGAACTACTCTTTAAAGGTCAAAAAAATCATAACTCAAAATATAAATAAAAACTAAAAAAGTGGTTCAGAGACCTTGTTTCCCACGTCGTCCTCGTTCAAAAAAATAAAACTCGAAAAATAGTCGGTTTAACTTTAAGGTTTAGTTTTTGGGTTTACTTTAGCTTTTAGGTTAGGTTTTTGGAAAGGGGAGGGGTGGGGGGTTAGTTTTTTTGGGGTGGGTGGGGGGTTTAGGTTTTTGGGGGTGGGTGGGGTGGGTTTAGGTTTTTGGGTGGGTGAGGGGTTTAGGTTTTTGGGGTGGGTTAGGTTTTTGGGGTGGTACTATACATATGCAGTATTACGTTTAGGGTTTGGTTTTTGAGGGTAGGGGTGGGTGCAGTGGGTTTAGGTTTTTGGGTGGGGTGGGTGGGTTTAGGTTTTTGGGTGGGGTGGGTGGGTTTAGGTTTTTGGGTGGGTGTAACATCTCTGATTTTTATCATGTATTTGTTTGGTGCAATAAACAAAAATTCAATTATAACACAATCTTGATGCAAACATTTCACCCTAAGATTTCATTTGATAGATTTCTAGGGTTACATGAATATATTTTTAAAACATGCTAATATTAATTCAAAGAAAACAAAAACTTTCCAAGTTGAACATACATATATGCATGATCATACATATATTGGAGCTTGGTAATTATTTATAAAAACTATGAAGCTTCCATAATTAAAAACCTAATTATCCATATATGTAAAAAAAATATAGATATGTATACATATATATGTATATATATATATATATACTTTTTTAAGCAAAGTGGTCTTGAACCTCCTCCTCAAAGTCTTTGAACCCTAAACATGAACCCCCAACCCTTGCAATTGAACCTTTGGACCAGATTTGACCCCATGAGAGTCAAATTTGACCCTCATTCGTCAAGTTTGACTTTAAAAGTCAAACATGCCCAAATCTATAAAATCCGTCTTGTGAATCGATTAAGGCCTGTTGATTCGGTCCTTCCCTACACACACAAGTAATAATCGAGCTTATCCCGGTCCATATAACAGCCCAATTCAGCCTCTCACTTTGTTTAACTCAAATTCAAACCATTTGACTTCGTGGAGTCAAAGTCGAATCAATTCGGTTGAAATTCAATAAATTAGACGCGTTTCAATCCCGAAAATCATGCGTAGACTGATCGTGTATGTATCTAAACCTATTACACGACTCAATTCATCCCATTACAATCGAAATAACGCGTAATTGGGGTCACAACTGTCACCCATAATCCTCTCAATCGAATCATACATTAATGATAAAATTAAACGAATTAAATCACCATGGACCTTCGCACGACTCTATGTAATCTCACCCAACCCTCAATTAAGTCTCATTCCACTCCTGTTTGTTGATCGATTACCAAGAACTCCAAGACTGAACCAGTAGGTGACGGTCTTCAATACTCGATCATTTTAGTTGATGTTAGTGTCATCAGATTCGTAATTTCATTCCAATCAAAAGCCCTCTGTCAATTTCCTAAGACAGAGGGCATTGATCGCAATCGCTATTCAAATTGAGACTCGGTTCATACGGATCCTAATTGGGATTTTTCTGAAAAAGGGTTTAACGTATTTAAATTTTTACATCTCTAACCTACCAGCGACACCATCTGGTCCGACTAAGTCATTGCACCGTTGGACCAGAGGGCGTGGGTTCGAAACCCACACAAACCGGCCTTTTTGTGTGTCCCCTTAAAACCAGATCTGGTCTCTGTAAATATAAAATTAAATAGATTTCTGACCGGGTTTAAATCAGATACAGGTTCCTTAGTCCAGTGGTTGAGCCGACTGTCTTACACAGAAACCACCCGGGTTCGAGCCTGGTATTCTATTTCTTTTTTTTAGACAGTTTTAACAACCCAAAGTCTTTATAAAAATTATTTTTATAACCTATATCCTATTTAGATCATAATATAATAAACTTTGGAATTTTTTAACATAAAATATCAATTATTACAAATATAGTTGTTTAAAACTCCCATTTCTAATTAAGATATATTTTTAAATAATTAATCAAAATAATTAATTTCCTAGTTCATAAATATATTAACAAGATATGTTATAAAATATATATTTTTGTAAATCATTTATCCCATATATACATATATACATTTGAACAAAACCCCCTTTCTAAATATATACATATATATATACACATTATATCCTTTAGTTATTTTATAACAAATAAAGTTATTATTATTATTACAATCCATCTAGGGTTCCCTTTAACCCATATTAGCACGATTTTGACATTTTTCACAAATGGATAAAAGCAATGGATTTATTCAATATTTTATAAAAGTTGTATTACTTTAGCAATAATTATTATTCTAATTGAATAAATAAAAAGAGTCTTATTTATTTAATCTTTAACCCTAAAGACACATAATATTTTCATACAACGTTTTGAACTCCCAAAGTTACACCAAACTTTTGACGACTTATAATTTCCTACATAAAATAACACAAACTCACACCTAACAAGATCCAATGAACATTAGACATATCCTTAGACTTGTGCACATTATTAATCTAAGATCATGCTTTTCACACTAGGTTAACTTGTGATTTGGTAATCACTATCTTCATACTTGCTCGTGTTATCCACACAAGATATATACAAATGAGTTTTACATAGCCCCTTTTTCATTTTACACTTTTGGCGTGAAACATGATTTACTCTTTGAAACGTTTGGCATATACTTAAATACAATTCAATAATATGATATTATGTGTTATGTGCTTTATGCTTGAATGCTATGAGTTAAGACTACATATACATGACATTAGTACAATCATTAACTCAGTACAAGCTAATGATTAACATTAATAGATCTATTGTGTCTGACAAACCCACCCGGGTAGGGTGTTTGTTACTGACATTACATTAGGTAACCTGCGTGTTATGCCTCAGTAACAAGGTTTGATTGTACACACTTAGTTTAACTATAGATTCTCCATAAATGCCTTATACACGTGTATCGTATGAATTGTATAAAACATTTTAAACTTGTTTGTGTGTTAAAACTTATGTATGCTCACCAACTTTTTAGTTGACCTTGTTTTCATCATGTTTCAAGTACTAATGCTTGAAAATAAGTTCAAGTTGCTTCACTTAAGATTGAGGACCTAGAATCTAAATTTAAAGAAACTATTTATGTATTTCTCCATTTTTTTTGTATTGTTGGATTGATGTTTATCTATGAAATGAATTTGGTTGTTTAAATATTTCAACTTTAGTAAACCTTGAGCTTTTAAACAGTCTGCATGTCCCGCCTCGACGTATTTCGCCATCGGTTGGGGTGTGACAGTGGGGGTGGGTGGGGGGTTTAGGGGGTGGGTGCGGTGAGTTTAGGTTTTCGGGTGGCGGTTTTAGGTTTTTGGGTGGGGGTGGGTGGGGGGTTTAGGTTTTTGGGTGTGGGTGGGTGTGGTGGGTTTAAGTTTTTAGGGGTGGGTGTGGGGGGTTTAGTTTTTGGGTGGGGGTGGGGTTAGGGTTTAGGTTTTTGGGTGGGGGTGGGGTTTAGGTTTTCGACGGTGTGTTAGGTTTTTAGGGGTGATACTACACATATGTAGTATTGAAAATAAGAAGAAGAAAAAAAAAAGACGAGTTAATTCTTATTTTTTATAACGTTATTTATACTCAAATGAAAGATAAATAAAATTTTGATTTAATGGTGCAATTTTTTTACAAAAATAATAACGTATGCAAAAGATATAAATGTTTAAAAATTTATATATTTTAAGTTCTAGTTTTACCCTTTCTCTTTAAAATCCCACCACTTGTATTTTGAGTGGTTCTCTAGTTTTCTCATTAAAATGAGTTTTCTAATTAACCTAACCCTATATATATATATATATATATATATAGGGGAAAGATCATAAGAAAACTCAATGTTCATGAAAAAACCAAAAAACTACTTATATAAGGTAAAAAAAATCATAAATCAAAAAATAAATCAAAAATTAGAAAACTGTTTCGGAGACCTTGTTTCCCACGTCGTCCTCGTTAAAAAAAACTCAAAAAAATAGTCGGTTTAGCTTTAGGGTTTATTTTTTTGTTTACTTTAGCTTTTAGGTTAGGTTTTTGGAGGGGGTGTGGGGGGGTTTAGGTTTTTGGGGGATGGGTGGGGTGGGGTTAGGTTTTTGGGTGGGTGAGGGGTTTAGGTTTTTGGGGTGCGTTAGGTTTTTGAGGTGGAACTACACATATGCAGTATTACGTTTAGGGTAAGGTTTTTGAGGGTAGGGGTGGGTGCAGTGGGTTTAGGTTTTTGGGTGGGGTGGGGTGGGTGGGTTTAGGTTTTTAGGTGGGGTGGGTGCGGTGGGTTTAGGTTTTTGGGTGGGGGTGGGTGAGGGGTGTTGAAGCACGTTTGTGTGCAAACACTCTGGATGTTGTCTTATGCTTTTGCATTTTACTTTCTGTATTTGTATTTGTATTTGTATTTAGTATCTGTATGTATTAGTTTATCGAGTTGTAAACGTGTATGCTTGTACTTGTACTTATATTGTCTTTGTAAAGTGTTGTACGCACTTAACAAGTGCGCAGGATGTAGATCATGCGTACTTAGCAAGTACGCAAGAACAAAGGCTGCGTATTTTCCAAGTACGCAGGAGTTAAGCGCTGCGCACTTGTCAAGTGCGCAGGCTACAGGTCTTAGTATATATAGCCAGGTAGTGACAGAATTATGCACGCACTCATTCTCTGTAACCGGTTATGATTATCAATAGACGGAGTTTGAAGTATTTCATGTTTGTTGTCGGTCTACTTTGTTGTGTTGTCCGATACTCCACCTAGTCACGGGCATTCCGCACCCGGTCCGACTAGTCACACACGCACGCAGGTAACGATCCGAGACACCCGGGGACCTACAAGTGGTATCAGAGCATTGGCTCTTGATTTCGACACAATCTACAGCCTTTTTACTAGCAAAAGTGACCTATTTTGGTGATTTTTGTGATAAAACAGAGGTAGCTCTTGAGCGCTGTTTTAGACTCAAAAATCAGTCAAAATCCGACATTTTTGTTGTTTGTTTGAGTGTTTTGATCACCAAGGGTTTGTTAGAAACAAGTTTCTAACCTTTTGGCTAGATCAATTTGTTCAAAACTTCAATTTTTGAAGATTTGAGAATATTCTGACGATCGGAAAAGTTGGTGGAACAGGTGGATAAAGTGAACTATGTTCTTACCTTTTTGGCAAAAAAGGACAGTCTTGCTGCGTACTTGCTAAGTACGCAAGACCAACTTTGTGCGTACTTAAATTTCCTTCGTGCATACTTAATCTTACTCCTGCGTACTTGTTAAGTACGCAAGGGCAAACTTTAAGTGCGCAGGGACAAATTGCTAAGTGCGCAAGGCCGGATACAAGTACGCAAGTTGTGCTGATTTTCTGATTTTTGTCTAAGTATTACACCATGGCAAACCTTCAGAACCTCAGTAGCCTGATTACCTATGACAACGACATTGGGACTCCTCAGAAACCACCAAAGCTGCTTAATGTAAATGATTATTCGAATTGGAAAGCACACTTTGAGGAGTACATCTCATGCACTGATTCCTCGTTGTGGATACCTATTCTAGAGGGATATAATCATCCAACTTATATGTTTCTTGAAGAATCTGTTCCCAAACCTATTTCCAAGCTAGACGAAGAAGAAAAGAAAGTATATGACCATGAAAAGAAGGCTCATGGTTCTATTACTATGGCATTGTCTAGAGATCTTTTTCATAACTTCAGGGGTTATGATAATTCTAAATATCTATGGAAGGCCATTCAGAAGAGGTTTGAGGGGAACAGTGATGTAAAGAAAAGCAAGAGAGCTTCTGAGGAAACAATATGAGTATTTCAGGTACTTGGAGAACAAATCTACTGATGAACTTGATTATAGATTCTATAATCTTCAGACTGAGCTGAAGTCGTATGATCTAAAGAATCCCGCTGATGAGTTGGTGGAGAAGTTTCTAGATGCCTTACCACCCAAGTTTGACATGTATACCACGTTACTGAGAAAGAACCCAAAGTTCTATGAGATGACTGTTAAAGAAGCTATAGGCAAGATTCAGGCACACGATATGAATTTGAGAAAAAAAGAGAGTTCTGGTAGACCTCAAATACAAGATCCCTCCATGTATTTTGGGTGAACTCTACAGCAAAGTCATCTGGTTCGGGAATTGCCTTATTCCTTGGGAGTCCTCAGGAAGAAGAACATGCACTTGGTGGTGGTAATCATACTAGTTTTATACCATCAGGATCTAGTCAACACCATCAACCTTCATCAAGAAACACTACATCTACCTCTTCAGCCAACCAGAATGCTATAGCCAAGATTGGTGAAGATCATGTGGCTTTGTTCTCATCATGTATGCTTGCCTACGAGAACTTCATTAGTGGGAAACTAACAGATCCTGAGACCATTGAGGAAGACTTCAATCAGGTGGATCTAAACGACATGGACGACATGGATATTCAGTGGAATATGGCCATGATCTTGAGAAGGGCTAAACGTTTCCTTAACAGAACTGGCAGGAAGTTTATTGGTGGGCATTCAAATGCCAAGGTTGGATTTGATAAATCCAAAGCTAAGTGCTACAAATATCAAAACTTTGGACATTTCGCAAGGGAATGTTAGAAGGATAAAGCACCAGCTTCGGGTTTCACCAGACCAAGCCAGGGAAGCAGCTCAAGAAACAACCATGTCTGCAACAATCAGAACAACCGCAATCAGAGTCAAGGTGGAACGTCCAGTGCTCTAGTTGTTCAACAGGACGACAACTTTAATTGGGGTGTTCATCTGGAAGATGCCATTCTTACTCAGACTCAAATGGGTTTCATGGCTGATATTGTTGAAATGATAGAAGCAGAAGAAAGGGAAGCTTATGTAGTTGACCAAAGAGAATCTACATCTGTTGTTGCACTCATGGCTATTGGAGAGGCATCTAGAACGTCAACTGAGGTAGATTTTAATTATTTTGGTGTTATTTTATGTTCTAAATGTTTAGGATTGAAGGAAGAAAACTCTCAACTTCAAGACAAAGTTGAACCCCTTCGTATTGCAGCTTTAAGCTACAAAGAAAATGAAAAACGTTATAAAGGTTCAATTGAAACTTTGAAGAAAGAAATACACGATTTTTCATATAAAATCGGTGAACAACAGTTTCATTTGGATGTTGCATACAAGGGGTTGGAGAAAAAAAACGTGGAAATTGCCAAACTGCAAAATGAGATTCTACAGTTAAGTGGCAAGATTGAGAAGTTGAAAAACTCTCGTTTTATGGTGGAACACTATGAATCTGTAGTGAGGCAAGTGAATGGATTGGGCGTAGGTACTAATGTCATTCCTCCACGGGTAAGCGGGAAGTTTGTCAACGGGTTGATTGACATTGACTTGTCATGTCTTGATGAATCCTTAAGTCAAGATGATTCATCAATCAAAGAAGATTCCTCAACCAAGGATGAGTCCTCATGTAAGGTCAGCTCATCATCTGAGGATGAGTTCTTCTAGGATGAAGGCTCTGTGCACACTAATCTTGAGGGTGTTGTCTCAGAGGAGTTGCTTGGTGAACAAAAGGTTGTGAAAAACAGTTTCACTGATCGTGATAATTGCATTTTAACTGAACCTGACACTGTTGAATCAAATGATAAACTGAAGTTAATTCTTTATGGAGGTTTCAAAACCATTAAGCAAACCAAGAAAGAAAATTTTGCAAATCACTTGAGTAGAAATTACCATAAAAACATTGAAAATATCATACTCAAGGTGATAAATCTAAATTAGATCAAGTGCAAGGTGTTAGTTATGTTCACCAAACAACCATTGGCACTTCAGAAGCCGAATCATCTACATTCATAATCAGAGAACCTTACAAGAGGACTTATAAAGAAAAGAGGATTAGATTTCACTGTGGTATCGTCGGTCACATTCTTGTGAACTGTCCAGATAAGAACCAAGGGAAACGGCCAGTTATCAAAAAGTTGTTTCTCCCAAGACACCATCGGTGCAACAACCCCAGAATCTCAAATCAAATGTGGTAAAACCACCAGTTAAACCTATGGTAAAGCCAAAGACACCATCTGAGGCTAAACCATTTGTTCCAAAATGGGAGAAGCAACCTGCTAAACCCAGTGTATCTACCTGTGGTAGTACACAATCTGGTGAGAAATCTGTTGTGAAACTCTCTAAGCCACAGAGAAGAAGAAAAAACAAGAGATTGAGAAAACTTGAACAGCATCTAGCTAGTAGTCAACAAGGTGAAGCCTCCACTAGTTCACCCAATGTTGAGACTAGCAAGCTTGATGTTCAGAAGGCTAAAAAGAAAAGGTCCTGGACCAAGAAAACCAAAGGTTCTCAATCTTCTGATTCTAAGTTTTCTAAAGAATCACCCTTGTTTGATAGTCATGATTGCGAATTGCTCGAGGTTGTATACTTTGAGAAAGACGGATGACCCAAGACCACTATGGCTTGGGTCTCCAAAACTAACTAATTTGCTTGTGACTCGTGCAGGGACACCCGAAGGGAACTATTTCTAACTGTAGGTATGTGGATAGTGGATGCTCCCGGCACATGATAGGCAACATGGCCTTGCTTCAACACATTAAACCATTCAGAGGCGGCTATGTGGCCTTTGCAGGAGAGAAAGGTGGCAGTATCACTTGTCAAAGCGTGGCTACGAATGGATGTATTAGCTTCGACATCGTCAACTATTGTGAGCAGCTGAAGCATAACATGTTGAGTGTTTCTTAGATGTGCGACAAAGAGTACTCGGTTATGTTTGACAAGTCTGAATGCTTGATTATCAAGCCTGGTTTTGAGATTCTTGCGGAGTAGATTCTGATGAGAGCACCAAGAACAAACGACACCTACCGGATCGATATGAGCGCGACGACAACCACCTCATCAGTTGCTACTTGTTTGCTTACAAAAGTGACAGAGCTTGACTCAATCTTGTGGCATAGGAAACTGAGACACATTTCTTATTGAAAAATGAATCATCTTGTCTGAAATGGTTTGGTAACAGGGGTTCCTAAGCTGAGATTTGTCGTTGCAGATGATTGTATGCCTTGTAAAAAGGGCAAACAGCACCGGAAATATCACAAGCCCAAACTCCAAAACTCCATTGATACCCCTTTGGAACTCCTACACATGGATTTGTTTGGACCCATAAGTATCAGGAGTATTGGAGGTAAGTTATACTGTCTAGTTGTAACTGATGATTTCTCACGTTTTTCTTGGGTGCATTTCTTAGGTACAAAGGACGAGACTGCAAAAAATTCTTCAATACCTGATCTTGAGCCTGGAATCTTTATGCAAGCTGAAGGTTAGAAGAATAAGGAGTGATAACGGAACTGAGTTCAAGAATAACATGATGGAGCTCTTCTGTCTCAAGAAGGGTATTCGTCATGAATTTAGTGCATCGTACACACCTCAGCAGAATGGAGTTGTAGAAAGGAAGAACAGAACTTTGATCAAGACAGCAAGGATAATGCTGTCAGATACCAAGCTTCCTGTAACTTTTCGGGCAGAAGCAGTAAATACAGCTTATCACATTTTGAACAGAGTTTTGGTGGTTAAAAGGCACAACAAAACATGTTATGAGTTGATCAACAATCGTCCTCCAAATCTTGACTACCTAGTCCCCTTTGGTAGTCCATGTTCCTTATTGTTACAGTACAAGGATTGCAAGTCCAAATTTCATGCAAAAGCGGTAGAAGGCATCTTCTTAGGATATGTTTCCAACTCACCCTGCAAGAAAGTGTACAATATAGGAACACGCTCAGTTGAAGAATGGTTCGAAGTGGATTGCAGTAAACACAGTACTCCACCATAACCTACAGGTCCAGCGTGGGGATTCGATTATGATGCTCTATTCAAGTCTTTCAACCTTTCTGATCTATTTGCCAAAGATGCCGCTCAATTGTATGAATTCTTTAATGGCGGCGATGACTCTAAATTATCAACTTGTGCCACTGTGCCGATTGTAACTCCCGATTCCAATGCTGTATCTGCATCTGGAACTCATGCAAGTGATGACGAAGAAGTTGTTCATGTTTATGGAAATGACGCTCCGGCTGATCCTAACACTCGTGTAGGAAATGATGCTCCAGTTGATCCAATCAACATTGAATCCTCATCTTCTGGTACACATGATATGGGGGAGTTAACTACGAATCTTGACTCAAATATCTAGTAACTGCTTGTACCAGAGACGAGAGTGCATAAGAATAATCCGATGGACAACATTATTGGTGATCCTAATGCCGATGTTCAAACTCATCATAGGACCATTATCGAGAACACAAATTTGTATGCTGAGATACATGACACTGGTGTCATGGAAACATGTTTGCATGTTGCATTCGTATCCCAATTGGAGCCGAAGAATGTGAAAGTGGCTCTAGTTGATAACTGTTTGATTGAGGCTATGCAAGATGAGTTGTCTCAATTCCAAAAGTTGCATGTGTGGGATTTGGTTGACCTTCCAAAAGGTATGCATCCAACTGGAACCAGATGGGTGTTCAAATGCAAGACGAACGATCGACACGTTGTAGTGAAAAACAAAGCAAGGTTGGTTGTTCAGGGTTTTTATCAGCAAGAGGGCCTGGATTACACTGATGTATATGCCCCGGTTGCTAGACTTGAGGCCATTCGACTATTTCTAGCTTATGCCTCATTTGTCGGTTTCAAGGTGTATCAACTTGATGTGAAGAATGCTTTCCTATACGAAAAAATGCATGAAGATGTCTATGTCACTCAACCACCACGCTTTGAAGATCCGCATAATATTGATAAAGTGTATAAATTGGATAAAGCATTTTATGGTCTTCATCAAGCACCTTGGGCATGGTATGAAACTCTATCAAAGAATTTATTGTCCAATGGTTTCGATCGTGGAAAAATTGACTCGACCTTCTTCATACGGAAAGCTGGAGGTGATATTCTTCTTGTGCAAGTGTACGTTGACAACATTATCTTTGGGTCTACCAATGAAGAGAAGTGTAGGGAATTCGAAAGGGTGATGAAGTCCAAGATTGAAATGACCAACATGGGTGAAATGCCATTTTTCTTATGTCTGCAAATCAGTCAAAGGGAAGATGGCATTTACCTACATCAAACTAAGTATGTACAGGGCATTTTATCAAATTTAAAAAAATGAATGATTATAGTACTTATGGCACACCAATCCTAGTCAATCACAATTTGCATCCAGACCGAGATGGAAAGGATGTGGATTGTAAATTGTACCGTGGGATGATCGAATCTCTTATGTATCTCACAGCTTCAAGACCCGACATAATGTTTGTTGTCTGCTTGTGCTCGAGGTTTCAGTCATAACCAAAGGAATCTCATATGATCGTTCTGAAGATAATCTTCAGATACCTAAAATGGAAACCCCGGTTGGGTCTTTGGTACTCTAAGCAGCAGTCGTTTGAATTCAAAGCCTACATTGATTCTGACTATGGCTGTTGTAATCTCGATAGAAAATCAACCTCAGGTGGATGCCAATTCTTGGGTGACAAGCTGGTCTCTTAGAAGTGCAAGAAGCAGTCAACGGTTTCTGTCTCAACATGTGAAGCAGAGTACATTGCTGCCGCAAGCTATTGTTCTCAGATATTGTGGATCGAGCAACAATTGAGAGACTATGGCTTAAACTTCATTGGAACCCCCTTATTCATTGACAATAATGCCACCATGTCCATCACAAATAACCCGGTGAAACATTCCAAAACTAAACACATTGAAATTCGTCACCACTTCATCCGTGATTTTGCTGAAAAGCACTTAATTGAACTTGTAAAAGTTCACACGGATGACAACTTTGTTGACCTTTTCACTAAGGCGTTTGATCATACTCGTTTTGAGCACCTTGTCAACATGAAAGGAATGTTCAATCCTGAGTGGAAACTTGTTTTCAAATCAAAAAAAATTCTTGGAAGTTAACTTTTATTTCCTTTTACATTTGTATAGTTTGTTTTTAATTCAAATTATTTCAGAAAACCCAAACAAAATAGAAAACCAAGAAAATTTCAAAATCATTTGAAGAAAAGAGGAAATGATAGCACATCAGTAATGATCTAAACGTGTTAGACTACACATATGGGAAATGATTGAGTCATGCTTACTTGATTGATTGTTTGATTTGTTAATCTGCATATTTACAAGTACATTGAATTCTCGGTAGGCTGTAAGCGTCTTTGAATCATTAGTAGTGTGGAAACTAAATCAGTACTATAACTGTGATTGGAACCCATGTTTGCTAGTGTGTGTGTGTGTGTAAAAGAATGCAAAAGATCACTATCAGATATAGGATGTAAGATTTTGGCAATTATTTTCTTATGAGACCAGTTTCAGGTTAGGTCGTTAGCATAATTACTTCGGTTCATCTCACTGCCCATACTCACAAGTATTCATTGAGGTTGAACCAAGATATGTCTTGATATTAACTGTTGAGTATATATTCACCCTTGAATCATTGATTCATTGAAATCAAATCCAGATAAAAGTTTGTTCCCCTTACCTAAATCCTCATACACCATATTCATTATCCTGAATCATCATACTGATATTCACAGATGAAATCCTATGAAACCAAGACAAATGAATCGCTCGATTCTGAATCTTATGATTCCTGATAATCCTTATGGATTCTGCTTGATTTTTCTGTGCTAATTGATGTAACTTCATTCTGGAAATTTTGAAAATCATTGGGAAAATCTTAGATGCCTTGAGATAGTGCAAATTCAAATTGATGTTGCATAACTGTGGGGTACACGTTGTATATCTGTAATGAATACATTAACACACAAGAACGTGATACTAAGATGCTTATCGTTTCAAATCTTATAATATTGCCAACTTGAATTACTTGCTTATATTCTTTATTACGTATGCATAAGTAGTAATCCATGACATGATCCCATATTCTTTGATGTTTATATTGTATCATTTTTGCTTTTAATAGCCTGATATGATCCTCTACTCATGACTTTGACAAAAAAAAATTGTGTGTATATACTTGTATATCTTCACTCAGAAAAAGATCAAAAAGATTTTAAGTTTATGAACAACAGTTCAATTTTCTGTACAGTTTATCAAAAAAATTAAGAAAAGCCAAAAATATTTTTATTTGAATTCCTTGAATTGTTTTTGAAACCTCTTGATTGAATGTTCTTATCCGTTTCGCTATTTGAGTTGACAAACCTTCATAATTTGAGTTAAAATGTGAGCACACAAGGGTTTCTGCGTACTTAACAAGTAAGCAGGAATTAAACCTTGCGTACTTACAAGTACACAAGACATAAGTCATGCGTACTTGCTAAGTACGCAAGAGTTAAGTCTTGCGTACATGTTAAGTACGCACGAGCCTTTCGGGACGGGTATATATACAGGTGTTAGAAAATTTTCTTAGTTTCATCTGTATTCAAACGAACAAACACTGTTGTATACTCTCAGTCTCATTTTTCCTCAAAATTTGTGTGTTTCCAAATGATTTTTTCGTCCCAGTCTTAGTTTCATCTTCATCTAACTAACATTTGGTGAGATTCTCAGACGATTTCGTCCACAAAATCATGTGTTTTGGACCGAATCTTGAACTTGAAAAGGTTAGGGTTTTGATCATGAAATTTCTACCAATTTTGGGTGTTTTCGAGGGAAATTATACCTTCAAATCTGTTTAATATCATTAATCTAAGCTCTAGTAACACAAATTTGTCCTTAACATGGTTTGATTTTGATTTTGGCCTCTTGGTTCCCATGGGTTTACGTCGAACCAAATTTAGGTCACAAATGACAAGTTTTAGCATGATATTGATGTTGGTTTTGGTCCCATTAGTCCTAAACACTATTTTTGACATTGTGGTGACCATAATCCACAACATAATCTCACATTCTTCAGATTCGGATATTTGAAAATTTTGGCTAAGGGCTTGTTCTTGTGCACTTAGTAAATACGCAAGGGGTTGTTCCTGCGTACTTGCTAAGTATACAAGAGGTAAACCTTGCGTACTTGCCAAGTACGCAGGAATTGCATTTTTGAAATTTTTCTAAGTTTGGAAATCTGATCTTTGTGAATGTGCTATACCGATTTATGTCTGTTCAATTCCAATGAGTATATTTGTTCTTATAGTGTTCATTGTGTGTTATTGCAGTGATGGCTCGTGCATTTACTAGCGAGTTTAACCTTCTTGCTCTCATGAATCAGGAATGGAAGGGTGTTGCACATCAATACAGAGAGATTGTGGACTTTCTGAACCGTTCCAAGATCAGCTATGCCATTTTTGCTGATCCAATCATGTCAAGACCTTATCTGGAACAGTTCTGGGAGACAGTTGATCATGACTATACGGTAACCCCGAATGTCATTAGGTCAACTGTAGCAGGTCATGATATTGCTATCTCTGAAGACACCATTCGGAGAGTTCTACAATTCAGAGATCTAGCAACTGACCCGGTTACTTATCCTGATTACTTTGTGGATGGGTGCTGGAGACAGAGGATGGGATACATCGGTGCTAGAGACTATGCCTCTTATAAGAAGATGTGGTTACTAGATCAATGGCGGTACTTTGCCCATGTCATGATCATGTGCATCTCTTCACAAAAAGTAGGAAAGGATGCCATGGGTCACGACCTGGCAGCTGCGATGGTTGGGTTGTCTCTCAACAAGGGCTACAACTTCTCCAAATACATCTACAAAGCTATAACCAATCAGATCAATACGGCAGAGATGTTTAGATTCCTGTTGTACCCAAGATTTGTGTAACTTTTGATCAATGATGTTTTTCCAAATCTACCAGCAATTGGGGAGAGACTTCAAGTCAAGACAGTGGTAAAGAGAGTGTTCTCACAATTCCTTACGCCTGACAGTGTAGAACCTACCCCTATGCACACTCCACTCTTTGGCTATCTTATCAATGAAGCATATGTGGCCCCTCTAGATCTAAGATGGTTTGGTGCTGAGTCTGAGCCAGAACTAAATGAACACTCAGATGAACAAGTAGAGGAGGAAAAAGAAGGAGCTGAAGAATCTGAGAGTGATGAATCTGAAGGTGATGGTGATGAAGAACAAGAAGGAGGAGATGGTTCTGAGGAGTCAGATTCTAAAGCCACTGAATCTGATTCATCCGACTCTAATGATGCACCAGATCAATCACACCTAAGGAAGTTGACAAAGGTTTCCCTTCCCGATTCCTCTTCTAAAAGACAAAGACAAGAGAGTATAGGAAGCGAATACGAACCAGATTCTGATTCGGATGCTGAATTACAGAGACAGAGAAGAGAAAGAAGTGTAAAACGTCTGGGGGATAGGCCATTTGCGGATATTCTTAGAGAAGTTGAAGCTCGTGTGTCACGATAGCCAATCACTGAGGCTGTGAGCACTGCCTCAACCTATACCTCAACCTCAACTCAGTTATACCAAAGGAGGGGGCAGCCACGTGTTACTGCTGAATGGTTGTCACAACTGTCATAGAGGAGGTTCTTGTGATAGTATCCCTCCCAGTTCAATCTGTCCACTAGGTGATGGTGTCGAGTCCAATTCAGACAGAGTCGATTACCATCACCCCAAACACTTTTGAAACCGCAACCATCCCAACCACTATCCCCACTACCACCCTTCAACCACTCAGTGAACCCTTCTCTTATGGTGATTTCACCCATGGGTTTGATTTTGAGGAAATCTTCACCTTTCCCCCTCGTACAGCCGAGGCCTCTACATCTAGGGATCCTGATCCAAGGGATGCAAGGATTGCTACTCTAGAGACTCAAGTTGCTAGTTTACTTGAGATGATACGGAAATCAAGGTCAGATTAATTCTTTGGTTGATGAAGTAGCGGCTTTGAAGAAACAAAGGGTTGTTGATGAGTTACAGCATAAAGAGCATGAAATGATGGTTAAATTGGTCTGTGATATGACCAAAACACTTGCTGCTCAGGGGGAGAAGATTCAAGAGTTACAGAAGGAGAAGGAGAAGCCTACTAAGCCGAGTAGTGATGAGGCTTGTCACCTAGTCGATCTGACTAAGGATGATGACATGGACAAGGATCCTGAAGCCGGTCCCAGTGGAAGTAAGCATTAAGCGTTAGCGATTGTTCCCACTTCTGTTGTGCCTACGGCTAAGGGGGAGTCCACTCAGCATGAAGGTGATGTGTCAGGTAGTGGAGGTGGTACTGGAAAGTCTGCGGCTGATGTTCTTCACGACCTATCTGATGAGGTCATTCTAATGATAGAGCCAGACTATTCCAAAGAAGTTCAGATCGATGCTCTCAGCAATCTAGAAGAAGGAGAGATCGAGTCTGATGAAGAATGGGATGTTGAAGATGAAGATGTTGTGGTGGAGTTTCCCAAAGGGGACGGTGTTGGAGTTTACTATCTTGAGGATGGAGAGATCTTTGAAGTTCCAGCCTTTGAAGCTACTTCTAACACAGGTTCAGTCGAGCCTGAATTTGTTGCTGACGCTAGTGGTGCAGCAACCTCGAGTGAAGCCTCTCCCACCGATCCCGAACCTGTTGATCCGGAAGCATGGAAGAGTAAATATCCTTGCGGATGGTTTACTAAGCATCAAGCTCCAGTCTGGCAACAGACATCTATCATAGACAAACGCGGAGCTACAGTATGATCTTGTATGTCAAGTTTGACACAAGAAGTTATTCACCATCAAAAGAGTAGGTGGGGTTCAGTACTTGAAACCTACCAGCGAGGCATTCAGCTCATAGCCGAAGTACGATCTAGTGAAATTGGCAAACCGTGAGCTACTTGGTGACACCAATCATGCAGTGGCGAAGGGTTTGTGGGGTACACTACATCGAGAGGGGAGATCAGGAAACTTTGAGGTATTCAAGCCTCAAATGCCGAAAAGAGTCCAGGATAAGACTGTCAAACATCCCATGACTAACCGAAGCCTAAAGAAGCTGGTGTATATGCCGATACTGTGTGAAACCAAGATTCCCCTGAGCAAGTTATCTCAGGATATCCTTGGCAACATATGATACTGGTACGTAGACCCAAAGACGGGTGAGGCGGTGGTGATTGGGAGAGTAAGGTCCGCGAGTGGATGCTTGGAGCCAAAGGAACTGATCAGGGTTTTGATGAAATCACTTTCATCAACTTCTCTGTGAAAGATTTGACGGATCTTAATGAAAGATATTACATCTACACGGACGAGTGGACGAAGCTTCAAGCATCAAGATACGACAAGCTAATCAAGTTCTGTCTTGACTACAAGCTGAAGATGGGAAGCTAGAGTTGCATGAGGTTGAAGACCGAAGACAATCCAGAGTTGTTGTCAAGGGGGAGTTTGTTGAAGCACGTTTGTGTGACAGACACTCTAGATGTTTTCTTATTCTTTTGTACTTTACTTTCTGTATTTGTATTTGTATTTAGTATCTATATTATTGGTTTATCGAGTTGTAAACGTGTATGCAGGTACTTGTACTTGTATTGTCTTTGTAAAGTGTTGTGCGCACTTAACAAGTGCGCAGGATGTAGATCCTGCTTACTTAGCAAGTACGCTGGAACAAAGGCTGCGTACTTGCCAAGTAGCAGGAGTTAAGCAATGCGCACTTGTCAAGTGCGCAGGCTACAGGTCTTAGTATATATAGCTAGGTAGTGACAGAATTATGTATGCACTCATTCTTTGTAACCGGTTGTGATTATCAATAGACGAAGTTTGAAGTGTTTCGTGTTTGTTGTCGGTCTATTTTGTTGTGTTGTCTGATACTCCACCTAGTCACGGGCATTCGGCACCCAGTCCGACTAGTCACACACACTCGTACGTAACGATCCGAGACAGCCGGGGACCTACAAGGGGTTTAGGTTTTTGGGTGTGGGTGCGTGTGGTGGGTTTAGGTTTTTGGGGTGTGGGTGGGTTGAGGGTTTAGGGTTTTGGGTGGGGGTGGGGTGAGGGTTTAGATTTTTGGGTGGGGGTAGGGGGGGGGTTTAGGTTTTTGGGGGTGTGTTAGGTTTTTGGGGGTGATACTACACATATGCAGTGTAACACCTACCACAAAAATGTTCGATATTTGACAAAAGGTAAAACCCTAGGGACTATAAGTGTAATTACTTTAAATATCAAGGGTTAATTTGAAAAATATGGAAGTTAAGACCTTTGCAGACCACTAAGGCTACCCATAACGGTCCACTATAGGTACTTGTTGGGTGACGGACCGCTACTATAGAGGATAATGGTCCATTACTTGTTGGTTAAGAAATAAATCAGGTAATGCGACGTGTATAGTGACTAATGGTCGTATTTAGTGACACGCGTACTCGTGGCGGACCGCCACGCCAGGTGGTAACGGTCCGCCAGCCGTAAAACTCTAGAAATCTGCCAAGCGTAAGGGTGGCGGACCGCTACGCCCCTGTGTAACGGTCCGCTAGCCACAATCTTATGTTCGGTCCAATCAGAGAGGGACGTGTAGGGCTGACGTCATGCATGGGCGGTAGCGGACAGCTACGCCCAGGCATAACGGTCCTCTACGGGTCGGATTTCCAGCCTATAAATACTGATCGAATTCATTCGAAAACTTCACACCAAAACGTCCTTTTTACTCTCAACCCCGTTCCAGAGCCTCCATAGATGATCCCCGACGATCCCGGTTCGATTCCCGTTCCTCATAGTACTCGATTTAAGAAGGAACGCTCGTATAAAGGTCGGAATGCTAGAAAAAAACGAGACTTAGAAGCTAGCATTATAAGTTTTGACTTTAGAGGCTGATTCCAAACAAACAAGGTGAATACTTTATCTCTTTCAAAACTTGTGTCAAATATTTTATTTGCGAAAATGGCCAAATAAAGGTTAATGAAGTAATGCTCAACGTTCTACTGCGAACAAGCATTCAGGCCATAGGTATACGTAAAACTTGCAAGGGATACACGGGTATTGGGTGAAATTCTCGGATTGCGGCTGGTGCTTATCTTATAACAAATGAAGGACATAGAGTTCTCGTTGTTATAATCTATGACGCCAGTGTATACTGTGGTGCGATTGAACATGACGGGCCATCTGAGTGTGTAGATTGAACACGAAGTTGTGATTATGAAATTAACACTTATTTGTGCCAAAATGATTTTAGGTCAAGATACTGTATTCACTAGCGTTCACGCTGACGTTTTATTTTCCAAATGTTTTCCATGTAATGAATAAAATATTATGAGAAAGGTATACGGGCAGACATGAGATCTGACCCAGTAAAGGATGGAATGCACGTAGGATTCTCAGGCCTCGTGTAAAGGGAAATCCAAAAGAAAGGAGATAGGACTAGGGAACTGACCAATTCTGTGTTAGAACTATTTCCAGTGGCTCATCATGTATTTGATTTGAAACTATGTTTTGTAATCAAATGAGAAGGGTATTGAAACCATATGTTTATAAAGTAAATACAAGGTTTTTTGTTTTCCCACTAAAATTGATCTTCGCTCCGGTTACCATCAATTGAAAGTTCATGAAGAATATTTTCCTAAAACTGCTTTTAGAACTTGATATGGTCATCATGAGTTCACGGTAATGTCGTTCGGACTTACTAATGCACCTGCAGCATTCAAGGATATGATGAATCGAGTCTGCAAACCTTACTTGGATAAATTCATTATCGTATTCATCGAAGACATTCTTATCTATTCCAAAAGTAAGGAAGATCATGCCAATCACTTGAAAATCTTACTTGAAATTATGAAAATAGAGAAGCTATAAGCTAAGTTCTCAATATGTGAATTCTGGCTATCAGAAGTTCAATTACTTGGTCATGTGATCAATGACAATGGTATTCAAGTTGACCCAGTCAAAATTGAAGCCATATCTAAATGGGAAATCCCGAAGTCACCAACTGAAGTTCGTAGTTTCCTCGGTTTAGCTGGCTACTATTGGAGATTTATCCAAGATTTCTCTCAAATCGCAGTACCATTAACTTTTCTGACTCGCAAGTCGGTTAAGTACGAATGGGGTCCTAAACAAACTGAAGCTTTTGAAAATCTGAAATAGAAACTAACTCAAGCACCCATATTGGCTTTGCCAGATGGAAATGAAGGCTTCTCAGTTTACTGTGATGCATCACACACCGGCTTTGGTTGTGTGTTAATGCAAGGAAGCAAGGTTATTGCTTATGCTTCTCGTCAATTGAAAACTCATGAAAAGAATTATAAGACGCATGATTTAGAGCTGGGTGCCAAAATTTTTGCCTTAAAATTATGGAAGCACTATCTATATGGAGTCAAATTCACTATCTTTACTGTTCACAAAAGCCTAAAGTATATATTCAGTCAGAAGGAACTGAATATGAGACAAAGACGTTGGATGGAAGTCCTGAATGATTACGATTGTGAGATATGTTATCATGAAGGAAAAGGCAATGTTGTAGCAGATGCTTTAAGCAGAAAAGAACATGAGAAACCTAAACGACTTCATGCTTTAAGACTTGATCTCCAAATCGATCTTATTACTCGTATTAAGGAATCTCAGAAACTTGCTTTGCAAGAACCCAACCTTGAAAAGGAAGGATTTGGAGGTATGATTGATCAGTTGATCAAAGGAGATGATGAATCCTTAGAACAAATAAGAGAATCTAGGTTCCTATCTATGGGAATACTCGTGAAGAAATTCTTGAGGAAGCCCATAAATCTAAATACACAATGCATCCAGGAGCGATAAGATGTACAAAAACCTAAAAGTCAATTACTGGTGGATAGGAATGAAGAAACATATCGCTATCTATGTTGCAAAGTGTCTGACTTGTTCCCAAGTTAAAGCTGAACATCAGAAACCATCCGGTATGTTACAGCAACTTGAAATTCCAGTGTGGAAATGGGAAATGATAACCATGGACTTTATCACGAAACTTCCCCGAACAAGTCGAGGGAATGATACTATCTGGGTTATCATTGACAGACTTACTAAGTCTACTCATTTTCTCCCAATGAAAGAAACATTCAGTATGGATAAGCTGCACAATTATACGTTAATGAAATCGTAACATTATACGGCGTGCCACTATCTATCGTGTCAGATAGAGATAGTAGATTTACATCTCGATTCTGGCAAAGTTTCCAAAAAGCTCTTGGTACGAGTATACAGGTATACAGGTTTCCAAAATCTTAGCACCGCCTACCACCCTCAGACGGATGGGCAGAGCGAAAGAACAATTCAAACTCTTGAAGATATGTTAAGAGCTTGTGTTATTGATCATAGAGGAAGTTGGGATGACCACCTACCTCTAATGGAATTCTCCTATAATAATACTTGTCATACGAGTATACAGGTCGCTCCTTTTGAAGCCTTATACGGTCGTAAATGTAGAACTCCAATATGTTGGTCTGAAATAGGAGAAACAACTGAGAAAGTTATCCAAATAAAGGATAGGTTAAAAGCGGCTCGTGATCGTCAAAAGAGTTATTCTGATAAGAGAAGAAAGTCGATAGAATTCAACGTCGCTGATAACGTTCTGTTGAAAGTTTCACCATGGAAAGGCGTTGTAAGATTTGGAAAGAAAGGGAAATTAAGTCCTAGATATGTAGGACCATTCAAAATCATGAAAAGAGTTGGGCCTGTGGCCTATCAACTCGAACTACCAGATGAAATGAATGGAGTACACGATGTATTCCATATGTCAAATCTGCACAAGTGTTTTGCAGATGAATCTCTGGTAATGCCCCTACAAGATGTAGAAGTAGATGAAAGGTTAAGATTTTTGGAACAACCTTTGCAAATTGAGGATAAGCAGGAAAAGAAATTGAAACGAAAGAAAATGATTATTGTAAAAGTGAAATTGAACTCCAAACGTGGACCTGAGTACACGTGGGAACTGGAGTCTGAAATGAAAAAGAAATAACCACACATGTTTGAGTAAACTCGAGGATGAGTTTAAAAAAAGGTGGGGAGGATGTAACACCTGCCACAAAAATGTCTGAGATTTGACAAAAGGTAAAACCCTAGGGACTATAAGTGTAATTACCTTAAAGTTTACGGGTTAATTTGAAAAATATGGAAGTTAAGACCTTAGCGGACCGCTAAGTCTACCCATAATGGTCCGCTATAGGTACTTGTTGGGTGGCGGACCGCCACTATAAAGGATAACGGTCCGCTACTTGTTGGTTAAGCAATAAACCAGGTAATGCAACATGTATAGTGACTATGGTCGTATGTAGTGACACGCGTACTGGTGGCAGACCGCCACGCCAGGTAGTAACGGTCTGCCAGCCGCAAAACTCTAGAAATTTGCCACACGTAAGGGTGGCGGACCGCTACGCCCCTGGGTAACGGTCCGCTAGCCGCAGTCTTATATTCGGTCCAATCAGAGAGGGACGTGTAGGGCTGACATCATGCATGGGTGGTAGCGGACCGCTACGCCCAGGCATAACGGTCCGCTACGGGTCGGATTTCCAGCCTATAAATACTTGATCAAATTCATTCAAAAAGTTCACACCAAAATGTCCTTTTTACTCTCAAACCTGTTCCGGAGCCTCCATAAACGATACCCGATGATCCTGGTTCGAATCCCGCTCCTCGTAATACTTGATTTAAGAAGAAATCCTCGTATAAAGGTCGGAACGCTAGAAAAAAACAAAACTATGAAGCTAGAATTATAAGCTTTGACTTTAGAGGCTCATTCCAAACAAACAAGGTGAATACTTTATCTCTTTCAAAACTTGTGTTAAATATTTTATTTGCAAAAATGGCCAAATAAAGGTTAATGAAGTAATGCTCAACGTTCTTCTACGAACAAGCATTTAGGCCATAGGTATACATAAAACTTGCAAGGGATACACGGGTCTCGGGTGAAATTCCCGGATTACGGATGGTATTTATCTTATAACAAATGAAGGACATGGAGTTTTCGTTGTTATAAGCTATGAAGCCAGTGTATACTGTGGTGCGATTGAACAGGACGGGTCTGCTGAGTGTGATTATGAAATTAATATTTATTTGTGCCAAAATGATTTTATGTCAAGATAATGTATTCACCAGCGTTCGCGCTGACGTTTTATTTTCCAAATATTTTCCAAGTAATGAATAAAATATGATGAGAAGGGTATACGGGCAGACAAGAGATCTGACCCACTAAAGGATGGAATGCACGTAGGATTCTCAGGTCTCGTGTAAAGGGAAATCTAAAAGAAAGGAGTTAGGACCAGGGAACTGATCAACCCTGTGTTGGTATTATTTCCAGTGGCTCATCATGTATTTGATTTGAATCTATGTTTTGTAATCAAATGAGAAGGGTATTGAAACCCTATGTTTATAAAGTAACTACAAGGCTTTTGTTTTCCAACCGAGTTTTGGTATTTACAATTACAACGCACACGCTCAGGGGGTGCCTGGGGCTGGGTGTGACATGCGATATTGAAAATAAGAAGAAGAAAAAAAAAGACGAGTTAATTCTTATTTTTTATAACGTTATTTATACTCAAATGAAAGATAAATAAATTTTTGATTTAATGGAGCAATTTTTTTTAAAAAATATTAACGTATGCAAAAGAGAGAAATGTTTAAAAATTAATATATTTTAAGTTCAAGTTTTACCGTTTCTCTTTAAAATCTCGCCCCTTCTCCTTTTAGTGGTTCTGTAGTTTTCTCATTAAAATAAGTTTTTTATATGAACCTAACATATATATATATATATATATATATATATATATATATATATATATATATAGGGGAAGAATCATAAGGAAACTCAATGTTTATGAGAAAACAAAAAAACTACTTATTTAAGGTAAAAAAAATAACAAAAAAATCATAACTCGAAAAATAAATCAAAAATTAAAAAACTTTTTTGGGGACCTTGTTTCCCACGTCGTCCTCGTTAAAAAAACTCGAAAAATAGTCTGTTTAGTTTTAGGGTTTACTTTAGCTTTTAGGTTAGGTTTTTGGAGGAGGGTGGGGGGTTTAGGTTTTTGGGGGGTGGGTGGGGTGGGGTTAGGTTTTTGGATGGGTGAGGGGGTGTAGGTTTTTGGGGTGGGTTAGGTTTTTGGAGTGGTACTAAACATATGCAGTATTACGTTTAGGGTTAGGTTTTTTAGGGTAGGGGGTGGGTGCGGTGGGTTTAGGTTTTTGGATGGGGTGGGGGTGGGGTGGGTGGGTTTAGTTTTTTGGGTGGGGGTGGGTTTAGGTTTTTAGGTGGGGGTAGGTGGGGGGTTTAGGGGATGGGTGCAGTGGGTTTAGATTTTTGGGTGGGAGTGGGTGAGGGGTTTAGGTTTCTGGGTGTGGGTGGGTGTGGTGGGTTTAGGTTTTTGGGGGTGGGGGTAGGGTGAGGGTTTAGGTTTTTGGATGAGGGTGGGGTAAGGGTTTAGGTTTTTAGGTCGGGGTAGGGTGGGGTTTTGGTTTTTGGGTGGGGGTGGGGTGCGGTTTAGGTTTTTGAGGGTGTGTTAGGTTTTTGAGGGTGATACTACACATATATAGTATTGAAAATAAGAAGAAGAAAAAAATACGAGTTAATTCTTATTTTTTTATAACATCATTTATACTCAAATGAAAGATAAATAAAATTTTGATTTAATGGTGCAATTTAAAAAAAAGTAATATCATATGCAAAAGATAGAAATGTTTAAATATTTATATATTTTAAGTTATAGTTTTACCTTTTCTGTTTAAAATCCCACACCTTCTCTTTTTAGTGGTTCTCTAGTTTTCTTATTAAAATTAGTTTTCTCATGAATCTAATCATATATATATATATATATATATATATGATGTGCATGAACTATATATATATATATATATGATGTGCGTGAACTATATATATATATATATATATTTAATAAAGGTTTTCACACAAATATAAGTTTTAAAATTGTTTTTCACCTAAACTAGATTATACACACAAAGGCAAGTGTACGCATCGAGCGGTAATATAGAGTTGATAAGAACCGAGTATCAATCCGTGGACACGATTTGTGACATCCAGTAATTCAGGTGAATATCCATATTACATAAATGCACGTTCAAATCATATATTTTCCTAAAGTATTATTTTGACTAAGTAAAGTCAAGGAGTCTAGCAAAGAAACTTATATCAAAATAGTAATCTTTAAGAATTACTAGGGAAATAAGCAATAATAACCCGCAAAGTATGATCGTTGGTGATTAACAAGAATGTTATTCTAGTAAAAGTCTAGGGAGATGCTTTAACTTAAAAACACAAATATTGGTGACTAAACTCTTGAAAGTTGACATATAAATAATTGTTACATGTCGCTATGTTATTTTATGTGTAAAACACGTGTGATTTAGTTAAAGTAATGAGTAGGTCGGGATCAACTAGTAAACTAATAAACAAGTCAAAAATACATAAGGATATTTGATCATAAAAAGTCCTACACCGGGTATTAGATCACGCGATCACTTAGAAGGTTGACACCACCAAAGAACCTATCTAACTAAGACTTGGATTGTAATTATGAGATGTGACAAGACCCAACCCCCACCCTACTACCCCATTTCGGCCATACTTATGTGGGGCCACCCACACACCCACTCCACCATCATGACCATGAGCATGTGTCATGAGGGGCCATACCCAATCAACCAAAGGTGCAAGCAAGAGTCAATTCGTCAAGTCAATCATCCTTGATGTGACTTGGTTGATTACAACACCCAACCCCCCACCCGTCTCCCTCTATTCGGCCGAAGTCAAGGAGGGCCCCACCCACCTCACACCACCTCACCACTTCCATACTTGTGTCATGAGAGGCCATGCCTCTTTGAGTGTAGACCACACCAACATCTTCCATCACATTAAATGCACCTCCTTACACACTTAACCTCTCACTCTCTCATATATATACACACTCACGGCTCACACATGCACACACACAAACACTTTGCAATTTTTCAAATTCAAGAGTAAAAACCATAGAGAACTTAGCTAGAAGCTTGAAGATTCAAGAAATTTCTTGAGGATTAGGGTCAAATTCGCAAGCAAGACAAGCCATTCCTCATCCTTTGTTGAAATTCTTCACCTAGCTCGTCTAGTGGTACGAAACCGTCATTCATCTTTTATATTTTCTTTACTTCCTTAAAGTAAGCATGTTGTTCATCCAAAATTAAAGGAGGTTTAAAAAGCTAAAGAGTTTATAAAGTTTAACATTTTTATGATTTAAAAGCTAGATTTTATATAAAAAGATGTATGAAATTCGAAAAAGATAAGTTTTTATACATAAGTTATTATCTTAACATATTTATGAAATATGTGTTGATTTGAATTCATGATGCTAAATTAAGAATTGATAAACTAAAAAGATGTGTGTAAATGTGTATATATGTGTGTAGCCGAAAATTGTAGGTATAAGTGTATATGTTGTTGTTTTGATACCATAATGATAGTTGTAGATGTTAAAAGCATTATTAACATTAGATAAAAAGGTTTGAACATGGATACATACATGAAGGAATCATGATATATAGATATATATATGTAGGTGTGTTTTGGAAAACTTGATAAATGTATGTTCATAAAGTGTTAAACTTGTTAAAATGAGAATTATTGAATCATATGTATGCATGATTATGGAGTATGTTCATAAAAATAGTTTATGATATTGGTTAAAAACATGACATTACATATATATATATATATATATATATACATATTGATAACTTATCAAGTTCTGGAAATGTATACTAAGAAGATCATGTTAAAAACCCTAATATTATACATAAAGTATATGTATGTGTATACATGTAAATCTTGAAAGCACACTGTCAAGTTAGTCTAGTCTAAAAATATATGTGCATACATAAGGATAAAAGTTCTTATGTTATCATGGAGCATACTTAAATATATGTTGGATCGTTGGACTATATTTATAATTGTGTGCATAGATTAGTACGAATAAATGCATGATAAACATAAACAAGTTAATAAATATCGTTCGGAACAGGTAATTGTATGTACATATAGAGATAGACATACATTGGAAATACATGAACGATACTTGTATAATTATTGGAAAGAAATAATTATATGTGTTTATACATGGACTATAATATAAATATATTATTAGACGATTGCAAAAATAATATTTATTTTTGACAAACATAATGAGTCACCAATATGGAAATATAATAGTTTTTCCGGAAAATAAATAAAGCGTCTAGACTTGAATAATAATCACCAACGAGTCGTCATGATAAAACAATGTTTTAAATAAACAAAGTCGAACTTAACAGGAATAGTTAAGTCGGGTGAACAACTTGCGTTTAAGACGGGTATAGTATCCTTGTGTAATTAGGATACGGATAAGCGTGTCTGCTGTTATTTAAAGATTTGCTAGCATCAAGGTGAGTTTCACTAATTCCCCTTTTTCTAAAGTTTTTGAAATGATTTGGGGTGGAAACATACTTGTAAAAGACTTTTGTATGTAAATGAATGAACTAATGATCTGACCGTATGTGTGTATTGAGAGAAAAGTAAAGCGCTTAAAGTCCTCTGAATAAGTTAGTAACCATTAGCTATTTTAGCATGGGATTATATGGATAGTACTATTGGGGGTGACGCCTCCGGTCATGGTTAGTCGCGCTAACCAGGGGTCCAAATGGCCGAATGACCGCATATTGTCTTACTCGCAGAAAGGCGGGGGGGAGGCACGGAATGTTGGGGTTTGGTTACGGTCTCGTACATTACATACTATTTTGTATTCCTTGCAAGCTTACAAATGGGGTCAATAGATCGGATTAGTATTCAGATTCATTGGTAATACATGCAAAAGAGTTTTGATCAGGTTAAAGTGATCAGGTTTAAACAAAAGAGGTCTGAACAGATTAAAGTAATCAGGTTTAAGCAAAAGAGTTTTGATCAGGTTTAAGTGATCAGGTTTAAATAAAGGGTTTTGATCAGGTGAAAATGATCAGGTTTAATCATTGGGTTTATGATAACTCTTTATAATAATTTGTGAACTCACCAACCTCGTGTTGACATTTTTAAGTATGTTTTCAGGAAAATGAACGTGGTCTCCAGGTTAGCAATGTAGGTTACTTACATACATGAGGATACAACTTTTGGAAGGATTTCACTTGTATAACTCATGGTTTTGAGTCATATTTGAGAAATCTTAAACTTTGTATAAAAACTAAGTTATGTTTTGGGATGTAAACATTTAAACTTTGATTATGTATCCAATATCATGTATGTGTTTGCGGTAATCATATGCTTTGAAAACCAGTGAACGTTACGCCTCGCGTTTCCGCCTTGGCAGGGTGTGACAGAACTTGGTATCAGAGCCATTGATTATAGCGAACTAGGAGTCTAAAATGGAACCTAGTCTATAATTTGAATGACTCACTAAAACGTTTTCATTGCATAACTAGTCATCATGTAATATGGATATTGTAGTCACGCCATGTCACACACTAACCCCACTTAAACTCCATAGTTAGGAAACGTCTTACACAACAATGGCTGAATCCACCGGAGAGACCATGCCTAGAGGACCAAGGATCGACGCATCATACTGGGAATGGCTTTACCAAGTAGTTCAAATGTGGAGGGTGGAGGAGGATCTCCCTGTGACTCTGTCGGACTGACATGCGAATCATAACCAGTGCCGTTCACCGGGGAGTGCGCAGAATGCACCATCCCTTTACTTGTGTCCCGAACTAGTAAGCAAGGGATAGAGATTGATCTCTTGGAGATGAATGTGAAGTCCATCCGAAGTGACTTGGCAACTCTTCCAACTTTAGTGGAAAATGTTAATGGGATGGCGGAGGATCAGAAATTAATCGACCAGTCCCTTCAGCATGCATCCAGCCACATGATGGAGTTCGAGAAGAGATTGGCGGAAATGGAGAGGAGGACCGCCGCTGCCGAACGGAGGGCAGAAGTAGCCGAGCAAAGGGCGATAGATGCTGAACTTCGGGCTACTCTAGCTGAGGCACGCGTGGAGCAGATGCTAACTTCAGCTACCGTTCCGACAGGAACGCTTGCCTATTTCTAGACCTATTACGGGCGGGTTGTGCCCGTAGCATGTTATGTAGTTTAAAACTTTAGTACTGATGTGGTCATGTGAACCCATCCCTTTTGTATCCTTGTCTTTTGGAACAATGTACTATGTATGTTTTAACTATGTATGTGATGGTTTATATTGTGATGATGGTTGTTTACGTTTGACGTTGTTGTATCCTTATGTCATGATCTATCATTATTATTATATAATGTTGTTTCTTTTTAAATGTTATGTTAGAAAGAACGTCATGACACCTAAGCGAAGGACGCCCCGTAACACTACTAGTGGCAACAACGAGACGATTTCCTTAAACGTGGAACAACTCATAGCACAGCGAGTAGCTGCCGCCATGGAGCAGTATGAAGCAAATCGAAATAGTGGCGGAGGAGGTGCAGGAGGTAGCGGTACAGCAGGAGGTAGTGGTACAGCAGGAGGTTCCGGAGGTTCCGGAGGTAATAAAAATAAATAAGCCATAACACATAGTCATGATCCGAATTAATGACGTTATGACTTGTGATTCTACAGATGCTCCAAATAGGAAGTGCACCTACAAGGCCTTCCTATCCTGCAACCCTCGTAGTTTTAATGGCACCGAGGGTGCAGTAGGACTAATGAGATGGATAGAAAAGATGGAGTCGGTGATTGATATAAGTGAATGCACCGCTGACTGCATGGTGAAGTATTCTACATGCACACTCACTGATAAAGCTTTAACCTGGTGGAATTCACAATTCAAGACTTTGGGGAGAGAGACAGCGTATCAATTATCTTGGGAAGACTTGAAAAAAATGATGATCGAGGAATATTGTCCTCGAAACGAATTGCAAAAGATTGAAACTGAGATGTGGAACTTACAAATGATCGGAGATGATGTGGCGGGGTACACCGACCGTTTTAATGAATTGGCAATTCTGGTACCTCATATGGTCACACTAGAACATAAGCGTGTGGAAAGGTATCTGTGGGGCCTTGCGCCTCAAATTCGTAGTATGGTAACATCATCTAATCGAATGGATGCCAAGAGTGCTATAACTTTAGCATTCAAACTGAGGGATGACGCAGTGCGTAATGGAGTGTTTAGAAGGAAGGAGAATGAGGAAGGTAGATCTGGGGAGAAAAGGAAATGGATGGGAAATTCAAGTAACAAATCTGGAAAACAAGGGTTTAAGAAACAAGGAACTGTGAAGGCTTTTGCAGCCAACACAATGGAAAGGAAGGAGTATGATAGGGGCCTACCGAGGTGTAAGAAGTGCGGAAATCAGCACACCGGTGAATGTATCAAATGTGGAAAGTGTGACAGGTTTGGTCACACCACACAAGCTTGTCGAGTTGACGACCGAACAGGGAAATTTAAACCGGGATGTTTCATATGTGGTGACCTGAAACACTTCAAAAAGGATTGTCCCAAGTGGAAGAATCAGACGAACGCTCAGGCACATGGGAGAGCATTTGTGATGGGTGCAAGAGACGCACGCCAGGACCCGAACATCGTCACTGGTACGTTCCCGATAAATAATCACTATGCCTCGGTACTTTTTGATTCGGGTGCGGATATGAGCTTTGTGTCGAATGATTTTAAATCCTTACTCGGTATTAAGGCCAGCAACCTAGATCAAAGTTATACAATTGAATTAGCAAATGGGAAATTAATAGAAGCCGGAGAGGTCATTAAGGGTTGTACTTTATGTTTAGAAAACCATACATTCAGTATAGACCTTCTACCCGTTGAACTAGGGAGTTTTGATATTGTTATTGGCATGGATTGGTTATCAAAGAATCGTGCCGAGATCGTATGCTTCGAGAAGATCGTACGTATCCCACTACCAAGTGGAGAAATTCTTTCAATTCAAGGCGAAAAGTGTAGAACGTTGTTGAAGACGCTCATAAGTATCTACGCAAGGTTTATTGTGCATTCCTGGCTCACATCGTCGAGAAGAAACCCGAGGAACGTCGACTCGAGGACATACCAATCGTTAGGGATTAACCTGAAGTATTTCCCGAGGACTTACCTGGATTACCACCATCAAGGCAAGTCGAGTTCCGGATCGACCTAGTACCAGGAGCCGCACCAGTTGCACGATCTCCATATCGTCTAGCTCCTTCCGAGATGTAGGAACTGTCGAGCCAATTACAAGAATTACTTGACAAAGGTTTCATAAGACCGAGTTTCTCACCATGGGGAGCTCCGGTCCTATTTGTAAAGAAAAAGGACGGAACCTTTAGAATGTGCATTGATTACCGGGAATTAAACAAGCTGACAATCAAAAACCGGTATCCTCTTCCTCGAATAGATGATTTGTTTGATCAACTTCAAGGTTCCAGTTTCTATTCTAAAATTGATCTACGATCAGGGTATCATCAACTGAAAATTCAGGAAGAATATATACCAAAAACGGCTTTTAGGACTCGTTACGGTCACTACGAGTTCCTAGTTATGCCATTTGGCTTGACTAATGCACCGGCCGTCTTCATGGATCTCATGAACCGCGTGTGCAAGCCGTACTTGGATAAATTCGTGATTGTGTTTATTGATGACATATTGATATATTCACAAACCAAGGAGGAACATGAACATCATTTGAAATTAATCTTGGAACTACTCAGGAATGAGAAGCTTTATGCTAAATTCTCTAAGTGTGAGTTTTGGATCCGAGAGGTTCACTTTCTCGGACACGTCATCAATAAGAATGGTATTCACGTAGATCCATCCAAGATTGAAGCTATCAAAAACTGGGAAGCACCAAGAACTCCGACTGAGGTGCGTCAATTTCTGGGTTTGGCAGGCTATTACAGGCGATTCATCGAGAATTTTTCAAAGATAGCCTTGCCTTTGACCACGTTAACTCAGAAGGACAAAAAGTTTGATTGGACTGATAAACAAGAATCAGCTTTTCAATTGCTGAAGCAAAAACTTTGTAGTGCACCAATCCTATCCCTTCCCGAAGGGACTGCCAATTTCATTGTGTACTATGACGCATCACACCAAGGTCTGGGATGTGTGTTGATGCAGAGAGAAAAAGTCATAGCATATGCATCCAGACAGCTGAAAGTCCATGAGAAAAATTATACGACTCACGATCTGGAATTGGGTGCTGTCGTGTTTGCACTAAAAATTTGGAGACATTACTTATACGGTACAAAATGTACTATCTTTACAGACCACAAGAGTCTCCAGCACATCTTTAATCAGAAAGAACTCAACATGAGGCAACGTCGTTGGGTAGAGCTACTGAATGATTACGACTGTGATATCAAGTATCACCCTGGTAAGGCAAACGTCGTAACAGATGCCTTGAGTCATAAGGAACGGGTTAAAACTTTTTGTGTTTGTGCCCTAGGATTGACAATTCATACGAGTCTCACGACTCAAATCCGGATGGCACAACAAGAGGCAATCAAAGAAGAAAACATTCAGAATGAAGCTTTACGAGGAATGATCAGACAGTTGGAACCAAAGTCAGATGACACTTTATACTTCATGAATAGAATTTGGGTGCCATGTATTGGTAACTTACGGGAGTTGGTTATGGACGAAGCCCACAAGTCCAGGTACTCCATTCACCCAGGTTCGGATAAGATGTATAAGGATCTGAAAGAACACTATTGGTGGCCGAACATGAAAGTAGAAATTGCTATTTATGTAGGTAAATGCCTGACATGTTCAAAGGTAAAGGCAGAACATCAGAAACCATCGGGATTGTTACAACAACCCGAGATACCTCAATGGAAATGGGAACAGATTTCAATGGATTTCATTACAAAGTTGCCCAGGACGTCGAGCGGGTATGACACGATATGGGTAGTTGTCGATCGTTTGACAAAATCAGCTCATTTTCCACCCATCAAAGAAACGGATAAAACCGAGAAACTTGCGAAGCTTTATATCAAGGAAATTTTGGCTAGGCATGGAGTGCCAATTTCTATTATCTCTGATAGAGACAGCAGATTCGTGTCTAGAATCTGGAAATCATTACAAGAAGCCATGGGCACACGTCTTGACATGAGCACGGCATATCACCCACAAACAGATGGTCAAAGTGAAAGGACCATTCAAACCTTAGAGGATATGCTCCGTGCATGTGCAATTGACTTCGGTGGAAATTGGGATACTCATTTGCCGCTCGCTGAGTTTTCATACAATAACAGTTACCACACCAGCATCAATGCCGCTCCGTTTGAGGCTTTGTATGGTCGAAAATGTCGTTCACCGCTATGTTGGGCGGAGGTTGGCGACAAACATTTAACCGGTCCTGAGATTATTCAGGAGACTACTGACAAGATCTTCAAGATCAAAGATCGTCTGAAGGCCGCCCGTGACAGACAAAAGAGTTACGCGGATAACATACGAAAACCATTAGAATTCCAAGTCGGGGACCGCGTCATGTTGAAGGTCTCACCTTAGAAAGGAGTTGCAAGATTTGGCAACCGTGGCAAGCTTAACCCTAGGTACGTTGGACCATTTGAAATATTGGCTAGGGTTGGCCCTGTAGCATACAAACTAAGCAATGTACATGATACGTTTCATGTATCAAATCTCAAGAAGTGCTTATCAGACGACACGTTAATTATACCGCCCGATGAGATTCACATAGATAACAAGCTGCACTTCGTTGAGGAACCCATTGAAGTCACAGATTGGAAGGTTCAGAGAACAAGGCGTAGCCGGATTAAATTGGTTAAGGTACGTTAGAACTCAAAGCGCGGCCCCGAGCATACGTGGGAGCGGGAAGATAAAATGAAAGCCAAGTACCCGTCCTTGTTCACGAGCACTCTAAGTCAAGATGACAAGAACTGAATTTCGGGACGAAATTCTCTTTAACATGGGGAGAATGTGACACACAGTAATTCAGGTGAATATCCATATTACATAAATGCACGTTCAAATCATATATTTTCCTGAAGTATTATTTTGACTAAGTAAAGTCAAGGAGTCTAGCAAAGAAACTTATATCAAAATAGTAATCTTTATGAATTACTAGGGAAATAAGCACACATGGACCATGTCTATAAATAGCATAGTTTTGTTTCATTTTAACATAGATGTATTTCCACACACAAGTACGCACATATCAGTTTAGTATCAGTCCAGAAGTCTTTCCATCTATATCTGTACTTGTTTGAAACACTATGATATCAATAGACCGTGTATTTATTAGTACATCCTTGTGTTGATTGTCATACTTTCGTTCATACATTGTTCCACCTAGTAACGGGCATTCCACACCTGTTTACTAGGCTACATTCTCACACGTTTTCGATCCGACAAACCCACCCAGAGGGAACTACACAACTCTTTTAATAACGGTTGGCGCGTACGGTAATTAACGGTTGGCGGACGAGAAAACGAGCTTTCTAGGGCATAACAAGCTTAACGGTTGGCGACTAACATAACCTTAAGTAAACCTACATAGTTTCTACTTCTTTTTTTTTTATTCATTTCTTATTCTTTTGATTCTAACTCTTATACTAACTTGTTTTTATTCATTCTAAACCTCTGATCCTAACTTTAATCTAACTTGAATTAACCACACGGGTATCTAAAAAAGAATCTGCTTGCTCATCTTGACTATGCTGATTGCATCATGTGATTCTCCAAAACGCTTCTTTGAATATCATGGCTAGACCGGTGACACGGGACATTTTGTGTAACATTTCTGATTTTTAGTATTCATATTTCAGTTCAATGTAATGCAATTTCAAGTTCTATACTCGTGCAATGTCTCAATATTTTTCCCGCGGTAAATAAAATGCAATGATTCTATACAAGTTCGCAAGTTTTACTCGATTATATGCACATAAACGCTATGCAAGTAACTATATATATTTCAAATTTATAAAATCTGAAAAGTCAAGGACTAAAGTTGAAAATTCATCAAGAAACCCTAGTTAGCACGGTCGTGCTTCGTTCTAGCACGGTCGCGCCAAGTGCTTTGGCACGGTCGCACGACCTACTCTGGAACGATCGCGCCCGGTGCCTAGGCACGGTCGCGCCTCTCCTTGGCACGGTTGCGCCTGCGTAACAGAAAAACGTAAATGCAGATTAATCACCCGATCGTTCGAATCCGAAACCGTTATACGTTTCTTTTCCCCTTAACAATTGTATTACCACTTTTCAAATCCCAAACGCCTCAGTATTCATTTGCAAGAAAACTCTCTCAAGCAAATTTCAAGAAAGAAACTCTCTCAAAGTTTTTCGACCCAAATTCTCCCAACTCAGTAGCAGAATCGCGATATCAAACCATCTCTGAAGCTTCCGGACTGTCTGGATTGACCGGAGTTGCAGTAAAGATCGTCAGAACTCGAGCCGTCGTCGCCGGAGCTTCCTTCCAACCGTTCTCTATAAATTCGTTTCGTTTCAGGGTAAATATAATCGTCTTCTCATTCATTTCAGTATCATTATCAAAAGCCCTCATCCAATTTGGGCTTCCACAATAGAAATCGACCAGAATCAGAAACCATGTTTCCAATAAAAATGATTTAATCGAACCCATACTTAAACCCGATTTCCATACAATTAAGGTATATGAAAAGACACGTAATAACCTATTAATCAAAAGCCCTAACAATTCCAGTGTTTAAAATACAAGAAATTCTCGATTCGTGTCTGATTTAGATTAGACACGGTCGCGCAAATCATCTAGCGCGGCCGTGCCTCGATTAGCGCGGTCGTGTCGACTAGAAGCGCGGTCGTGTCATCCGTCCAGACCTTGTCATGCCCTTTGGGCTAGTCTCTGTTGTGTCTAAAAATCATAGACGCGACCGTGCCGGGCTAAGGCACGGTCGTGCCTGATGACTTGTCTAGATTGTGCTCCTGATTAATCAACCCGGTCGCGCCCCGACTAGCGCGGTCGCGCCCGTGGTTTGAGCACGATCGTGTCCTTCCGAGGCACGGTCGTGCTAGACTCAGAATTTTTAACAGAATTATAATTTTTATATTTTAATCAGTAAATGTTTCAGATTTTATAAAAAATATGTTTTCTGTATTTAAAAATAGATTAAAAGTTTAATCTTGGCATAAATGTAATTTATTGAAAAGTTTATAAAAATTAAATTTATATTTATCATCTTACACTTAAATGATATTTTAAATAATTAAGTTACAAGATTTATAAATAATGATGACTTATTTACTTTACATTTTAAATCAAAATCGTTTTATTTATTTATACTTAATTACAATTAATATTGACATTATTTCATAAACTATAGTTATACACTTATTTATTTAATTCAAACCTAATTAAATTGTTTCAAACATATTTTACCTCAAACTTTATATATTTTATTCCATCCTTTTTAAATACAAACCAATGGTTTTACATACAAATCCAACTTTCATTCTTAAACTTTATACATCTATGTGATTCAATGCATACTACTATTTAGGTTAAAGTGTGCTTTTCAAGGATCTTTTGCTATCTATATTCTTTGTTAGCTTCACTTCCATACCAAGTGAGTATTCACAACCCCTTTTTACTCTTTTACACTTTTGGGGTGGAACATGAACTCTATACTCATTACACATTACACAATTACATTTACACAAACAACACAAGTGCAAAGATCCTATTTACATACATGTGTGCAAAAATTTGAGCTTTGTGCCCGAGTGCTAGGTGTGTTTAACCTTTGTATGCTCTTATGTGCAATCATTAACTATACAAGCCGACGGTTTTCAATGATGGATCTATTGAGTCTGACAAACCCACCCATGGTACGCGGTGATTGAAACCGACAATACACTTTGTTTTGCATGCTAGTTACAAGGTTTGATTGTACATTTGGTTACACAATAGTTACTCCCCATGAATGCCTTATTTATCATGTCATGTAAAGGATTTGTTTTCAACTATATGCTATCTATATACAACTGTGTTATACTCACCAACTTTTTAGTTGACTTTATTTTATTCATGTTTCAGGCCCCAATATGTGAGATTGATTCAAGACGTGTTCAACATAGGATTTGGACTTAGCAAAATAAATCAAGAACTTTATGAATTATTTTATGTATCTTGTTTGAATTTGGTTTTGTACTTGGATTATTTGAAATGCAATTTGACTTTAATATATTTCAATTTAGTCAACCATGTGCTATGAACAGTCTTACATGTCCCGCCCCGATGATTCCGCCATCGGTCGGGGTGTGACAGATTGGTATCAGAGCCTTGGTTATAGGGATTTAGGTTATTAGACATCTTGACCTAGACTATAACTTTAGGACACCCACTTATGTTATGCTTCATGATTTTGTGCTATGTGCTACATGCTATGTGCTACATGCTTACCATGATTAATTATTATTATATTTGCTACCTTCTTTGTTAGAAATGCATGACTTATTAGGTTATTCTTAAATAATAATTAAATAAATAACATCCTTTCCTATGGCCTAAACCTCTTATTATTCTTATCTTCTTTTTCTATCTTTATCCTTTCTAAGCATGTGGAAAATTCTTGAAGCAAAAATCTTTAAATAAAATTTTTATTTCTTCGTTGAGGTTTTTAAACTTGTTAAATTATTTGAGGACACGTGCAATCTGGAAGGGTGACACCTGTATTTTGGGTTTTCTGTCTAGGAAAGCATTTCGCATAAATCCCAATCAACCGAGGGACCCGTATGCTTTCCTGGGAATTCTCGAGATGAGTGTTTACCTATAGGCTAAAGCATGTCTCCTTGAAAATTATATAAGTTTAAATTAACCTTAATGTGCCTTAGTATTCAAGTGATTTTATCACTTTTGAGTACAATCCAAACTATGAATATCTATCTTTTATTTGGTTTTCTCATTCTATTAAATCCTAGCAATTCTCATAAGTTCTTACAACCTTTCTTGTCTTGTGAAAATCTGTAGAATGCCTCCTCGTCGTGCTCCCGCCGCTAACGCCAACTCCGACATTGCTGCTATTCTTACTCAATTGGTGACACAACTCACCCAAGCCAATGGTGCCACTAATGGCAATGGAAGCAATAGTGGTAATAATGGTGGTAATGGTGGAAATGGTGGTAATCCATCCCAATGCACCTTCAAGCACTTCAATTCGTGCAATCCCCTAAAGTTTTATGGAACCGAAGGAGCTACCGGACTCCTCCAATGGTTCGAAAGTATTGAGAATACCTTTCTCAATAGTGACTGTCCCGACAACCTCCGTGTTCGTCATGCTACTAGTGTCCTTCAAAAGCGGGCACTTACATGGTGGAATGGGGAGAAAAGGAATAGGGGTGTTGATGTAGCTATGGCCTTACCTTGGGATGAGGTCAAAAGGCTTATGACCGAGGAGTTCTGTCCTCGCAATGAAGTGAAGAAGTTAGAGGCCGAATTTTGGGATCTTGCCCAAGATAGTGGGGAACACTTGGCTTACACAACTCGGTTCCATGAATTGAGTCTTCTTGTGCCCCACATGGTCACTCCATTATCTCGTTGCATCGAAAAGTACATTGGTGGGCTACCAAGACAAATTCAAGATACTGTCTTAGGTAAAAATCCTGCTACTTTGGAAGATGCCATCCGCCTGTCTGCTACCCTAACCGATAATCATGTTAAAGCTGGAACTCTTACCAAAAAGGGTTCTAAGAAAGTTGCTGAAACCGTAACCCCTCCTAACCACACCAAAGAAGCTACAACCGAGCCCTCTCGCAACACTAGAAAGAGGAAGGTTAGAAATTTTGCTGTGGTTACTCCTGCTGTTCCCGTGAACCAAGCTGCACCTATGGTTCAAGCACCAGTCAAAAAGCCATATGGTGGAATTTGCCCACTTTGTGCCACCTGCAACTATCATCATCCCCAAAACATCCCATGTCGCCTTTGTACTTATTGTGGGAGATATGGTCATACGGTTAATGTTTGTAGGACCAAAGACCTTACGGGCCAAGTCAACCCTCCAAACCAAACCGTACCTCAAGTGGCTAATCAAGGTGCTCCCGCCATTGCTAATGGGCGTGCTTGTTATGAGTGTGGTGACCCGAATCATTTTCGTAATCTATGTCCAAGGTTCGCAAATACTAGACAAGGTGGAGCTCGTGGGCGTGCTTTCAACATTAACGCCAACGAAGCTCAAGCCAACAACGACGTGGTTAATGGTACGTTCCTTGTTAATAGTCAATATGCCTCCATTTTGTTCGATACCGGTGCCGATAAAAGTTTTGTGTCACTAAATTTTGAGCCTTTGCTTGCAAAGACACGATCCCAATTAGAGAAAACCTTCACCGTTGAAATAGCAAATGGTGACTCCCTTACAATTGAGTCTATTATCTATGATTGCTCTTTAGAACTTAATGATCATGCATTCCCAATCAACCTTATTCCAATGCCACTAGGAAGCTTTGACATTATCATAGGTATGGATTGGCTATCAAATCATCATGCCGAAGTTATTTGCTTTGAAAAGTGCATCCGAATTCCGCTACCTTCGGGAGAAACCTTAAGGGTTTTTGGTGAAAAGCCTTGCAAGGGTCTTAAATTGATGTCTTGTACTACTGCTCAAAAGTACTTGCGAAAGAAGTACATCGCCTTCCTAGCTCATATTGTTCAAAAGGATGTCAAGGAGAAGAGTATCCAAGACATTCCCATTATTCGAGATTTTCCCGAAGTGTTTCCTAAAGATTTATCCGGTCTTCCTCCCGTTCGTCAAGTCGAGTTCCGTATTGATCTCATGCCCGGAGCTAACCCTGTTGCTAGAGCTCCTTATCGTCTTGCACCTTCCGAAATGCAAGAGCTCGCAAGTCAACTTCAAGAACTCTCCGATAAAGGGTTCATTCGCCCGAGTCATTCACCGTGGGGTGCACCCGTCTTATTTGTAAAGAAGAAGGATGGATCATTTCGCATGTGTATTGACTATCGCGAACTCAATAAGCTTACTATCAAGAATCGCTATCCTTTGCCTAGAATCGATGATCTCTTTGATCAACTTCAAGGTTCTACGTGTTTCTCGAAGATTGATCTTCGATCTGGTTATCATCAGCTCCGTGTTCAAGAAGATGACATTCCTAAGACTGCTTTCCGAACAAGGTATGGTCATTATGAGTTCATGGTTATGCCTTTTGGATTAACCAATGCACCCGTAGTTTTCATGGACCTCATGAATCGTGTGTGCAAACCGTACCTTGATAAATTCGTGATCGTTTTCATTGACGATATCTTAATCTATTCCAAGACTAAAGCCGACCATGAAGAACACCTTAGATTGGTTTTGGACCTTTTAAAGAAAGAACAACTATATGCCAAGTTCTCCAAATGTGAATTTTGGTTAAAAGAAGTTCAATTTCTTGGTCACATCGTCAACGAAAAGGGTATTCATGTTGATCCTGCTAAGATCGAAACGGTTAAAAATTGGAATGCCCCGAAGACTCCTACCGAAGTTCGTTCATTTCTTGGTCTTGCGGGTTATTATCGTCATTTCATCTCAAACTTCTCAAAGATTGCTGTCCCTCTTACCGCCTTGACCCATAAGGGTAAAGCTTATGAATGGGGACCGAAACAAGAAGAAGCTTTCCAAACTCTTAAGCATAAGTTGTGCAATGCTCCCATTTTGACTCTCCCCGATGGAAATGATGATTTAGTTGTCTATTGTGATGCTTCTAACCAAGGTCTTGGTTGTGTCCTCATGCAACGAGGAAAAGTGATCGCTTATGCATCAAGACAACTCAAAATTCATGAAAAGAATTATACGACGCACGATCTCGAGTTAGGTGCGGTCGTATTCACGTTAAATATTTGGAGACATTACCTATACGGCACGAAATGTGTGGTATTCACCGACCACAAAAGTCTTCAACATATCTTCAACCAAAAAGAACTCAATATGAGGCAACGACGTTGGGTCGAACTCCTTAACGACTACGACTGCGAGATTCGCTACCATCCCGGCAAAGCGAATGTTGTAGCCGATGCTTTGAGTCGAAAAGACCATGTTATGCTTCATTGCGCCCGTATTCAATCCGATATTCAAACCCGTATCCTGGAAGCTCAACACGTCTCGGTTACCGAGGGTAACATGTATGAAGAAATGTCGTGTGGTGTTGAACTTCTTCTTGAATCTAAAACCAATGGCTTACTATATTACTTGAACCGTATTTGGGTTCCCGATCGCGATGATCTCCGTACAATTCTCATGAATGAGGCTCATAAGACTCGTTATTCTATTCATCCTGGTGCGGATAAAATGTACCAAGATCTTCGTCAGCTTTATTGGTGGCCCGGTATGAAGAAGGACATTGCTCTTTATGTTGCCAAATGCTTAACTTGCTCCAAAGTCAAAGCCGAACATCAGCGTCCTTCTGGTTTACTCGAACAACCAGAAATTCCCGTGTGGAAATGGGAGAATTTAGCTATGGATTTCATTACCAAGCTCCCTCGCACCTCGAGTGGTTATGATAGTATTTGGGTGATCATTGATCGACTCACCAAATCTGCCCATTTCTTGCCTATTCGTGAAGACTTCAAAGTGGAGAAATTAGCCCGAATTTACATTGATGAAATTGTGAGCCGTCATGGTGTTCCCTTGAACATAATATCTGATAGAGACGCTCGGTTCACTTCTCGATTTTGGCAATCTCTCCAATCTGCTCTTGGTACTCGTTTGGATTTGAGCACGGCTTACCATCCCCAAACTGATGGCCAAACTGAGCGAACAATCCAAACTCTTGAAGACATGCTTAGAGCTTGTGTAATCGATTTTGGTGGCAATTGGGATTCACATTTATCCCTTATTGAGTTTTCTTATAACAATAGCTACCACACAAGTATCAACATGGCTCCATTCGAAGCTCTCTATGGTCGCAAGTGTCGTTCTCCGATCTGTTGGAACGAGATTGGTGAAGCACAAATCACCGGTCCCGAGTTAATTCAAGAAACTTCCGACAAAATTATTCAAATCCGTGACAATATTCGAGTAGCGAGGAGTCGGCAAAAGAGTTATGCCGACAAACGTCGAAAACCCTTGGAATTTCAAGTCGGTGATCTCGTTCTTCTTAAGGTATCTCCATGGAAGGGTGTGATCCGTTTTGGAAAGAAAGGCAAGTTATCACCTCGTTATGTTGGTCTATTCAAAATCCTTGAAAGGATTGGGAAAGTGGCTTACAAGCTCGAGTTACCTCCATCTCTTGGCAATGTGCATCCTACATTTCATATATCTAATCTAAAGAAGTGTCTCGCCGACGAAAATCTCCATATACCGCTTGACGACGTGCGCATTGATGAAACGATGCACTTCGTTGAGAAGCCGGTGGAAATTATGGATCGTGAAGTCAAGCAACTCAAGCGAAGTCGCATTCCTATCGTTAAAGTTCGTTGGGAATCTAAGCGTGGTCCTGAGTTCACTTGGGAACGAGAAGACCAAATGAAGCTCAAGTACCCTCATCTTTTTACTATTAATGTTGTTTCCTCTAGCTAAATTTCGGGACGAAATTCTCTCAACATGGGGAGACTGTAACATTTCTGATTTTTAGTATTCATATTTCAGTTCAATGTAATGCAATTTCAAGTTCTATACTCGTGCAATGTCTCAATATTTTTCCCGCGGTAAATAAAATGCAATGATTCTATACAAGTTCGCAAGTTTTACTCGATTATATGCACATAAACGCTATGCAAGTAACTATATATATTTCAAATTTATAAAATCTGAAAAGTCAAGGACTAAAGTTGAAAATTCATCAAAAAACCCTAGTTAGCACGGTCGTGCTTCGTTCTAGCACGGTCGCGCCAAGTGCTTTGGCACGGTCGCGCGACCTGCTCTGGAACGATCGCGCCCGGTGCCTAGGCACGGTCGCGCCTCTCCTTGGCACGGTCGCGCCTGCTTAACAGAAAAACGTAAATGCAGATTAATCACCCGATCGTTCGAATCCGAAACCGTTATACGTTTCTTTTCCCCTTAACAATTGTATTACCACTTTTCAAATCCCAAACGCCTCAGTATTCATTTGCAAGAAAACTCTCTCAAGCAAATTTCAAGAAAGAAACTCTCTCAAAGCTTTTCGACCCAAATTCTCCCAACTCAGTAGCAGAATCGCGATATCAAACCATCTCTGAAGCTTCCGGACTGTCTGGATTGACCGGAGTTGCAGTAAAGATCGTCGGAACTCGAGCCGTCGTCGCCGGAGCTTCCTTCCAACCGTTCTCTATAAATTCGTTTCGTTTCAGGGTAAATATAATCGTCTTCTCATTCATTTCAGTATCATTATCAAAAGCCCTCATCCAATTTGGGCTTCCACAATAGAAATCGACCAGAATCAGAAACCATGTTTCCAATAAAAATGATTTAATCGAACCCATACTTAAACCCGATTTCCATACAATTAAGGTATATGAAAAGACACGTAATAACCTATTAATCAAAAGCCCTAACAATTCCAGTGTTTAAAATACAAGAAATTCTCGATTCGTGTCTGATTTAGATTAGACACGGTCGCGCAAATCATCTAGCGCGGCCGTGCCTCGTTTAGCGCGGTCGTGTCGACTAGAAGCGCGGTCGTGTCATCCGTCCAGACCTTGTCATGCCCTTTGGGCTAGTCTCTGTTGTGTCTAAAAATCATAGACGCGACCGTGCCGGGCTAAGGCACGGTCGTGCCTGATGACTTGTCTAGATTGTGCTCCTGATTGATCAACCTGGTCGCGCCCCGACTAGCGCGGTCGCGCCCGTGGTTTGAGCACGATCGTGTCCTTCCGAGGCACGGTCGTGCTAGACTCAGAATTTTTAACAGAATTATAATTTTTATATTTTAATCAGTAAATGTTTCAGATTTTATAAAAAATATGTTTTCTATATTTAAAAATAGATTAAAAGTTTAATCTTGGCATAAATGTAATTTATTGAAAAGTTTATAAAATTTAATTTATATTTGTCATCTTACACTTAAATGATATTTTAAATAATTAAGTTACAAGATTTATAAATAATGATGACTTATTTACTTTACATTTTAAATCAAAATCGTTTTCTTTATTTATACTTAATTACAATTAATATTGACATTATTTCATAAACTATAGTTATACACTTATTTATTTAATTCAAATCTAATTAAATTGTTTCAAACATATTTTACCTCAAACTTTATATATTTTATTCAATCCTTTTTAAATACAAACCAATGGTTTTACATACAAATCCAACTTTCATTCTTAAACTTTATTCATCTATGTGATTCAATGCATATTACTATTTAGGTTAAAGTGTGCTTTTCAAGGATCTTTTGCTATCTATATTCCTTGTTAGCTTCACTTCCATACCAAGTGAGTATTCACAACCCCTTTTTACTCTTTTACACTTTTGGGGTGGAACATGAACTCTATACTCATTACACATTACACAATTACATTTACACAAACAACACAAGTGCAAAGATCCTATTTACATACATGTGTGCAAAAATTTGAGCTTTGTGCCCGAGTGCTAGGTGTGTTTAACCTTTGTATGCTCTTATGTGCAATCATTAACTATACAAGCCGACGGTTTTCAATGATGGATCTATTGAGTCTGACAAACCCACCCATGGTACGCGGTGATTGAAACCGACAATACACTTTGTTTTGCATGCTAGTTACAAGGTTTGATTGTACATTTGGTTACACAATAGTTACTCCCCATGAATGCCTTATTTATCATGTCATGTAAAGGATTTGTTTTCAACTATATGCTATCTATATACAACTGTGTTATACTCACCAACTTTTTAGTTGACTTTATTTTATTCATGTTTCAGGCCCCAATATGTGAGATTGATTCAAGACGTGTTCAACATAGGATTTGGACTTAGCAAAATAAATCAAGAACTTTATGAATTATTTTATGTATCTTGTTTGAATTTGGTTTTGTACTTGGATTATTTGAAATGCAATTTGACTTTAATATATTTCAATTTAGTCAACCATGTGCTATGAACAGTCTTACATGTCCCGCCCCGATGATTCCGCCATCGGTCGGGGTGTGACATTTTGGATAACCTAATATGATTATATTATGTATTATAATGATATTATAAAAATCATCTATTTTTTATTTACGTGTTTGGTAACCTTAAAACCCTAAACGGTCCACTTAAGTGCAACCGTTGATTGTGGACAGAAAATGTGCTGACTTTAACTAAGCATAACTTGATCATAATTAAATGAAACTGAGCAAAATAAAATTACACGACGTAGTTCGTCGAATTTTATTTCCAACCATAATTGGCTAGTTTTCTAATTCAAAAGTATGACTCCGTAGTAGCCAGAACGGGACAGAAACCTTTTTCAGTACCTTCTGTCTTTTTTGACTGTTTTGGCTATGATCCAAGTCTCAAACCGAAAAGCTTTCTAAATGAAACTTCTTCGGAATGTTTAAAACTAGTCACATATAAAATTTCATAATTTTCGTAAATTTTTTGATATTTTTAACATGCACGTTTCTGTTCAGCTCTTATGCTGTCCAAATCTGAAAATTTACAACATTAAAAATTATATATTCAATCCTCTATTTCCTGCATCCGTTAACATTCTAACTTCCTATAAATGCCATCAAAAACCCTAATTAACTATATCATGATCTTTTAGGGAGTTGATCTAAATCCTTTAACCCTAGAGCTTTGCGAGTCAGTCACCTCTCAACAAATGTGAGTTTACATAGCCTATTTTACAATTTTATACTTTTGGGGTGGAACATGATTACATTCAAACTATTTGCAATTATTACAATTCAAACATTATGATCATGTATGCAATTTGTGCCTTATTCTTGAACACAATGAGTGCAAACTACATTTACCTTTTTGTGTGCAATTGTGCAAGTGAAATCATTAACTTTATACAAGCCGACGGTAACAGTGATAGATCTATTGTGTCTGACAAACCCACCCAGGTAGGGTGATTGTTGCCGATATTACATTTGGGATAACATTGTGTGCAAGTCACAAGGTTTGATTTTACGCACCGGTTTAACTATAGTTGTTCTCCATAATTGCCTTATTAATCCATGTATCATATGAATTGTACACAAAACATTTGAACTTTATTTGTGGTTTCAAAACCTATGTATGCTCACCAACTTTTTAGTTGACCTTTTTTTTATCATGTTTCAAGTACGAATGCGTGAGTTGATCACGTTGCTCTCATTTATGATTGAGGACCTTGTTTTAAACTTAATAATGATATTCATGTATTCTGATTCTTGTAAATGTTGTAATTGATTACTTAAACTATGAAATGAAATCGGTTGTTTAATTATTTCAACTTTAGTAAACCATTCCCCGCCGACGTATTCCGTCGTCGGTTGGGGTGTGACAGATTGTTATCAGAGCCTTGGTTATGGGTAATTAGGTTATTACACACCTTTGACCTAGACTCTAATCTTAGGACACCCATTTATGCCATGCTCTATGATTATATGATATGCTACATGCTATGTGCTACATATCTAATATATTATGTGTTAATTTATGTAATGTCTCTTTGTTTTCATAACTTATTAGGTCCCATATAAATAATAAAAAATAATACCCACACCCTTATCTTAATCCTTAATCCTTCTTACATGTCATCATCATCATAGCATGTGGAATGTCATACTCATAGGCATAAGTCTATTGAAATTGTTTTTACACCTTGTTAGGGTTTCAAACTTGGTTAACTAGTAGAGGACACGTGCAATCCGGAAGGGTGACACATGTATTTTGGGTTTTCTATCTAGAAAAGCATTTCATATAAATCCCAATCAACCGAGGGATCCGAATGCTTTCCTAGGAATTCCCGGGATGAGTGTTTACCTATAGGCTAAAGCATGTCTCCTTGAAAGTTATATAAGTTTATTAACCTTAATATGTCATAGTATTCAAGTGGTATTATCTGTGTTTGAGTGCAATCCAAACTATGAATGCTTATGTTTTAAATTATCCTTTATTTAAATCTAAGAAATCCTCATAATCTCTTACATCTCTCCCTGTTTTGTTTAAATCTACAGCGTGCCTCCCCGTCGTGCCAATGAGACCAACAACAGCATCAATAACGTTGTCACTCTTTTCACTCAGCTTGTGAACCAACTCACTCAGGTCAATAACAACAATGGTAGCACAAACAGCAGTGCCAATGGTGGAGGTGGTGGTGCCAACCCACCCTCATGAACTTTCAAGCACTTTAATTCATGCAATCCCACCAAATTCTATGGTACCGAAGGAGCTACGGGTCTCCTTCAATGTTTTGAAGGAATTGAAAACACTTTCCTCAACAGTGACTGCCCTAACAATCTCCGGGTTCGCTATGCCACAATCGTCTTTCAAAAACGGGCGCTCACTTGGTGGAATGGTGAAAAGAGGAACCGGGGTGTGTATGTGGCAATGGCTTTGCCATGAGATGAAGTTAAGAGGCTCATGACCGAGGAGTTCTATCCTCGCAATGAAATGAAGAAACTGGAGGCGGAGTTTTGGGATCTTACCCAAGACAGTGGTGAAAGTTTAACCTACTCTTGAAGACGCCATCCGCTTATCTGCCACATTAACCGATAATCATGTGAAGGCGGGTACGTTGACAAGAAAAGGTGCCAAGAACGTCACAGACACAACAACCCCTTCTGAGCCCTCCAAGGAGATCAAGCCCGAACCCTTCTACAACAACAAGAAACAAAAGGCTAAAAACTTTGATGTTGTCACTCCAGCTGCCCCAGTCAACCAGGTTGCTCCTATGGCCCAGAATCCGGTCAAAAAGCAATATGTGGGCATCAACCCCCTGTACAACACATGCAACTACCATCATTTTCCAAACATACCATGTCGTCAATGTGTCAGTTGTGGAAAGTATGGTCATGTGGCAACTATTGTCGCTCTAGGCCACCGGGTAATCAAGCCAACCAGGGAAGCAGAGCCAATCAAGTAGTTTCGGCTATTGTTAACGGGCATGCTTGCTTCAAATGTGGCAACCCAGACCATTCCCGTAACTAATGCCAAAGACTTTTCAATACTAACCAAGGTGGTGCTCGTGGGCGTACCTTCAACATAAACACCAATGAAACCCAAGTCAATACCGAGGCAGTGAATGAGACCATTTGAAGCAAGTGCAAGATGGAGTCGAATAGAGATCTAATCTAGAATAAATTACGCATTGTAACCATTTACGTTTTCTTGTCATGGTTTGAACTATTTACACCTACTACGGTTTGTCACAATAAGTTTCCTATCCAACTGCGAGAAGATGAATCATTTCGCCATTAACCATTCATATAATTACTGACGAATTTGAAAAGCTAAAACTCAACTACTCACGTTATACATGAACACCAAACAACGCGTTTGTCCACAACACTCGAGCACGTACAAAACTCGTTAGTATATGTCACTCATGAGATTCAATAACTTATGTATGCACGTTCACAAAATACACAGTAATAGATGGATAACGTAAAACTTTGTGCTTGCAATATACATAATACCAGACTGAGCTCATGAAACTTTGTTATTCATGATATACATGGTACTCAATTGTTTACTTGTTTGTTTACAAAATGCATAAATACTAAATTATTCACCTTGTACATAAACCCATTTATTTATATGGTACTAAACTATTCACATTATACATGAAACCTATTTATTTACAATGTGTGTAACACTAAATCATGCATGACACTTTAGTGTTTATATTACACATTGAACTAAATTGTTTACAATTGTTGCAATTAGTTGATCACCTTACGCGCAAGGCATGATCATACACTGTATTCTCTAGAGTTGGAAACTTTAACACTTTGAAGCTACTCGGGGTTTGACGTATTCTTGTTCAAACACGAGTATGCTATGGAACCTTAAGTTGTACTACATTATTACGCTTTAGTTCCCTGATTGACCTTACTATCTAGGGACACGATTACATATTAGCAGCTCATACGTGAAAACAATACAAATGAACTAAGCAATTTAGTGCCCTCACTTGACCCACACACAACGGAAGGATCTATACGGACCATGTGACGATTCGAGTAATTACGGGTGCATATGTAATTATAAAAATCAGTGCATGGAAAACATAGTGAATTATGTAGGGTGTTATAACCTAAAACCTATCATGATATATATATATATATATATATATATATATTTGTTTTGAACGACAACACTAGATATTCTAGGATAATTGGGTTTCCCCGGGCAACACCTAGAACATCTAGTGCAGCCCAACACAGGAGGAAACCTCCAACTGGGTAAACCCCCTGAACTGGCCACAGACCCTTTTTTTGCTGTTTCCAGGGTTCAAACCCAAGACCTCCACTATGGGAAGTCTTGGGGCTACATTGCACCAAATGGGCAACGGTACCTATCATGATATATAGCAACAAAACTAATGTGATATGACAAGGACATGGTGGATACGCCGCTGGTACTTCCTATATATAAGTGTTCCTGTCGTATTATCAGAAGTAACGTTGTTCTTGTCACGTGAAGTTTTGACCTACACCAATGATTGTGAAATCTCTTATCTACTAAAAATTCTTGAGCATATTAGACTACATCTTAAACAAAGCCTTATCAACAAATTCCCATAAAATCCATTCCAAGTAATGCATTTCACCTTTACAATCCAAATATTCTTTGATAGTTTTCTCCTTAAAACTAAATCCACTATTATCATTCATACCTAACTTGAGTGTCAGACCTGAACCTTGTTATCGATCGTACTCCTCGAACCGACAGTTTAAGTTCATTGAGAACCTAAACGTGCCACCTAGTTTACCCGGGAACGCGAGGACCAGCTGAAGCTCAAATACCCAAACCTTTTCAAAGACTCTACAACCTCTAATAGTAGAATTTCAGGGACGAAATTCTCTTAACTAGGGGAGACTGTAACATATGCGACTTTCGTGTTTAACTTATCTGGTACTAGACTTATTTAATCAATGTAAACCATTTTGAATTTCATTACATTTGGTTTACCCATACGACATACTTGTTGATCATACGTTACGTTATGCTCTAGATGCTTATTGACGGCTTAATCATGAATTGGGCCCATTTTAGGCCCAATAGGACCATCATAACCCATTATCAATCATGCAAACGTCAAACATGTTAAATGAAAGTTGTTATACCTTGTTACACTTGAAATATTCAACAAAAGCTTGTAAATCTATGTATTGTGCCTTCGCAGCTTGTTATGCCCTAGAAAGCATTTTTTTCTCGTCCGCCAACCGTTAATTACCGTACATGACTAACATAACCTTAAGTTAAATGTTTTTAGCTAAACATACTCCTTTTGTTATGTCAACCAACTTCCATATTGAAAACATTTGCCAATTTCTCTTAGAAATGCTTAAAATCGCAATTTTAGAATGTGCGCACTCAACCGGGCCAAGCTAGGACCCAACCCACTTACATATGGACCTAGCCCATGAAATTTTTGCAAAACCCAGCCCCTATTCAGCTGAATTTCGAATTTTGAGGCCTCCCTAAACCGTAAATCCTATTCTTGTTTTCCAAGGCTTAGCTTAACTATAAATAGCCCCTTAACCCCCCTTGTTTTTCATTCACTCCTCTTTTAATCCCCTCCACCTGTGATTTTAGCCACCCTCTACAGTCAATAAGTTGCAAGAAACTCTCCTCCAAGCGTAAGGCCCCAAACCCGAGAGGCCTCACTTATTGGATTTACTCATTCACAAACAGTTCTTAAACTTGAATATCAAAATAACGTAGCGGAAAATTTCATTAAAACATATTCATAACATTGTTCAACATGCGGAAGCGTAACATAGTCTATTACACAAACATAACATAAACTAATCATAATGGGATGCCATTCTTCTTATCATCCGGGTAACTCATCAAGCCGCCCAGCATAACCTTCCATCATCATATCCTGCCTTAACCTGAATGTGCATACTAAAAAGTCAGCTACGCTGGTGAGTTCTAGCTTTTCATAAAACCTTAACTTCAAATATTTGCCAAAAACATATCATTTAACTTCATTAAGAAAAGTGTACGAAAACATGCAATAACATAACATAACATCATAAACATAAGTCAACGAACATATCGAACCTGCGCCTTCTCGTAACCGTCAAATCCAAACGTCACATACTGCCGGAATAACCTAAAGATCACCACCACTAGGCCCATCAACCTCGTACTGTCCTTCGGGTGAAGAAATCCTAGGGCCCGATACTTAGGTCATTCAACACCAAACTTCAAGCACGGCATCACAAGGATGACACGTACCAAACTTCAAGCACTGCACCCCGTAGGGCACAAGTACCAAACTTCAAGCACGACTACCCCGTGAGGTAAATCGTACCAAACTTCAAGGATCACGATAATCCCCTTGGTGACCGTCATCACCCCAGTTGTACAACAGTTGGCCAGCCACAAAGGCTCCTAAAAGGTAAAGGTCCATAACATACTTCCCATACCCATAACCTTCATTCCCTAAGGAATATTGGCAGATTCGTTCGTTTGTGACTTTCATAAACATTCACTTCTTTTACTTCAAAACTTCAGTTAAAGCATTCGTACGTTTTATTAAAAAATCATTCCTTCATTCATAAACACTTCATAAACTTTTTTTAGCAAAGTATTTCATAAACACTTCTTTCATAACCCTTCCTTCCAAAACATCGTTCATAAAACATCATTTTATAAAACGTCACATACAACATTCATAAACATCGTTTTATAAAATAGTCACATCGTTACGTATGCACACCATCCCAAAAATATTATTCAAAACATTTAAAATAGGGGGTCTAGAACTCACCGGATAAGCTAATCTGGGTTGTGCTAAACAAAGGTCCAACAACGTCACTCCCGATCTAAATTGATTAGTTAAATACACATCAGAAGAAATCCTGACTCTAACGATTTAACCATTCTATACATACTGACTTTACTTAACTAGCCTGATGCCTGCGCACTTAGCAAGTGCGCAGGGCCTTGTTCTTGCGTACATAATAAGTGCGCAAACTTCGCTTCATACGTACTTGATAAGTACGCAGGACCCTCTTCATGCGTACTTGATAAGTACGCAGGATCTGCTTCCCCGCAAAAACCCTAACTTTCGCATTCGGGTCTGATCACGTCAAGATCCCGAACTTGTTTACTTCAAAACGTTTGCTTCTCATTAAGGAACTCAAATCTATGTTTTTCTTCCAGCTTCATCTATAAAAATGTTACATTTTCATCCAAAACCCGAAAAACCCCAAAACGAACAAAAACTCAGATCTAGGCTAGATCGTTACCTGTATCGAGCTTCTGATCCGGAGGTTCTTCTCACAAGCTCTAGTTCTACACCCCAACCGACGGCGGAAACGTTGGGGCGGGACATGTAGACTGTTTATGAGCATAAGATTGACTAAATTGAAATATAGTAATCGTTCAATTTCATTGCATAAATTCAAAACAAACCAAAATCAAAACAAGTACATAAAATGAAATACATCAATCCTTTATTAAAATTAACTAGGTCCAAAACTTATGTGTAGCAAGTCTTGATCAAAATCACACATTAGCACCTGAAATATGAATAAAATAAGGTCAACTAAAAAGTTGGTGAGCATACATAGGTTTGTACATAGATAGTGTATAGATGTGAATAAAAAATCATTACATAACATGATAAAATAAGGCATTTATGGGGAGCAACTATTGTGTAACCAAAGTACAATCAAACCTTTGTAACTAGCATGCAAATTGTGTTGTCGGTAACAATCACCCCAATCTGGGTGGGTTTGTCAGACTCAATAGATCTATCATTGTTAACCGTCGGCTTGTATAGTTAATGATTGCACATAAATTACACACAAACAGTTAACACACCTAGCACTCAAACATAAAGCTCAAATTTTGTATACATGAATGTAAAAAGGATTTGTGTTTGTGTAGTTTGTGTACATGTAAGCAATTGTGTGTATAGAGTTCATGTTTCACCCCAAAAAGTGTAAAAGAGTAAAAAGGGCTATGTAATACTCACTTGAATCAAGGTGTAGCTGGCACGTGAGACTAGGTAGCAAAATGATTCTTGTAATTCACCACGTTAACCTAGTGTGTAATATATATTAAATTAATAATGTGTACAATAGTCTATGTCTAAGTCTAGGATTGAATTGGATGTGTGTACAAAGAGTTGTGTTGCAGTATGTAAAGGAGTGTAAGAAATTGTGGTTTGTTAATTGAATAAGTGTTTCATAGAAAAGTAAATTGAAGCATATGGTTTTTAAAGATAACTAAATAAATTAAATAAGTTCATTTTTATTTATTTATTTAGAAAAGTAGTGTGAGATTATATTGTTTCAAATATAATTTTAATAAATAAGTTTATTTTATTTATTTATTTATGAAAATGTGTCGAATTATAGTGTAAATATTGTAAATGTATAATGTATAAATAATATATAGATTTATTCATTTATCTATCATTTTAAAATATATATACATTTGTATTTAGGTAATGTTTTATTTGTTTTAAAATATAGTGTAAAAGAGAATCCATTGTTTCGAGAGAAAAATATTTATAAGAACTTGTCACAAATGTTTATTTAAATTAGGTATTTTAATTAATTGATTAAAAGTAAGTTTTATGAATGATTACAAAGAGATTTTAATCAAATTTAATTTATAACAAGATGTTTTATAAGGAAATTTGTAAACTATAGTTTTAATCTACGCTAGAAAAGGTTGAGTTTATAAAATAATTTTTATATAATTATTTGAACACTGATACAGAAATGGTTTTGAATTAATTTTATCGTAATACTGGGGTGGAACCGGGTTTGTTTTTAGTGTGTGCGCTAAAAAGTTCGACGGATGTGCGGGCGGTGGGTTTCGAACCCACGCCACTTGGTCCGCTGGTGCAATGCCTTACCAGACGAACCAAGTGGTTTCGCTGGTTCTTTAGCGAATCCATTTATCCAAATAGTAAAAATGAATCAAATCCCAAATTTGTTTTTAGCGCTTAATAAGAACACGAACCCTAAACCAAGATTTGGTCTGGTTGAGTTTTGTTCTTATAATTTGATATGGCGCTAATGAAAAGTATCTATTAACAATTCAGATGGTACATGGATTACCTGAAATGGTTGGGTATCGAGTGTCGTCGGCTAACCGGTCAGAGGCGATGATCTAGAGGGTTATTTGAAGTCGAGAAGTGAAATGCGGATAGTCTGAGGGTCGGGAGAGTTTGTAAAGCGATATGCGAAGGTGCGTGAGTGGGTTTCTTTTATTGATTTCACCTTAAGACCCGATTTGATTCCGGTTTCACGTACGACATCTGTGAGCCTCAATTACACGTTAATTCGCTCTAATGTGAATGAATGGAGTCGTGTATATAGTTTGTGTTCAAGCTGGAATGGATTTCAGGTGATTTGCGAATGATACCGTGTCCAGTTTCCCTGATTTGGAAACGGTTTGATCTCGGTTTTACCGTAATGGTCAAAACGCTTGGAATTTGAATTTGGCTGTTCATTTTAGCCAAATTGACAAGTTTATTTTTTTGAAACTGATCCGGAATTCCTTATTTGAACAAGGCAGCTCCGTAACTATCGGGTATGCTCGAATTGATCATTGGTTTGTAAGAACTTTGATGGTTGTTGACTTTTAAAAGTCAAAGGGGACGGCCAAGGGTTCAAATTCCATGATTGGGGTTCAAGTTTGAGGTGCAAGGTCCGAGTGCAAATGTGGGTTCAGAATTTTAGAGTACAAATGCCTAAAGGGAGGGGGGTTCAAGTAGGTTTATATATTTTAATCCCCTTTGTAATTTATATATAAAATCCGATTTCTTTTATAACTTCAGAAGACTGTATATAATTTAAAATGCCAAATACATGTATATGTATAATTGCTAAACAAAAATTTTTGTGTGGTTTAATTATACATTTCAAATACATAATTATTTTTGTTTACCTTTATTTATAACTAAATATTCATACATATATGTGGATATATATGTATTTATATATATATATGTATATATAAATATCAAACCGGTGATGAAGAAATGTAAACACAAGGTTCTACATTTTTAATAGATATATTAAAAATAAATTTAAAATGGTGGTTTATGTGACAACGGTGCTAGAATAAATACAGGTTTTAAGTGTAGTGTAATTATTGGAATTATTAAAATAAAATGAATCCAGAAAATTTATGGTCTGAGAAATCATGGATGTTACAGTTATGGCGGTTGTAACCTAGACAGAAAATCAACCTCAGGTAGATGTCAATTCTTAGGAGACAGGTTGGTCTCCTGGAAGTGCAAGAAGCAGTCAACGGTTTCTGTCTCAACATGTGAAGCAGAGTACATTGTTGCCGCAGATGTTGTTCTCAGATATTGTGGATCCGGCAACAATTGATACACTATGGCTTAAACTACAATGGAACCCCCTTATTCATTGACAACAATGCCACCATGTCCATCACAAACAACCCGGTGAAACATTCCAAAACTAAACACATTGAGATTCGTCAGCACTTCATCCGTGATTGTGCTAAAAAGCACTTAGTTGAACCTGTAAAAGTTCACACGGATAACAAACTTGATCACCTTTTCACTAAGGCGTTTGATCGTACCCGGTTTAAACATCTTGTCAACATGATAGGAATGTTCAATCCTGAGTGAAAATTCTTTTTCAAATCAAAACATTTTCATGGAAGTTAAAGTTTATTTCTTGTTAATTTTGTAAAGTTCTTTTCATTTTCAAAATGTTTCAGAAAAATCCAAAGAAAATAGAAAACCAAGAAAATTTCAAAGTCATTTTAAGATAAAGGGAAATGATGGTACACCAGTAAATGATGTAAACGTCTTAGATTGCACATATGGGAAATGATTGCGTCATGCTTACTTGTTTGTTTTAACTAATTCTTTGTTGCTAATTTGAATATTTGCAAGTATGTTGCATTATCAGTAGGCTATAAGCGTTTTTGAGTCATTAGTCGTGTGAAATTAAATCCATATACTATAACTGTGATTTGAACCCATGTTTGCATGTGTGTGTGTAAAGGATTGATAAAGATCATTATCAGATATATGATGTAAGCTTTTGGCAATGATCTTTTTATGAGACCAGTTTCGGGCTATGTCTTTAGCATAATTTTTCGGTTCATTTAACTGCCCATACTCACAAGTATGCAATGAGAGATTGAACCGAGATATGTCTTGATAGCAACCGTTGAGCATATGTTAACCCTTGAATCATTCCTGATTCATTGAAATCAAATCTAGATAAAAGTTGGATCCTCTTACCTTAATCCTCAAACACCATAACTATTATCCTGAATCATCTAACTGATATTCATAGAAGAAATCCTTTCAAACCAATACAAATGAATCACTCGATTTGAATCTTATGATCCTTGATAATTCTTATGGATTCTGCTTGATTTTTCTGTGCTAAATGGTGTAACTTCATTCTGGAAATTATGAAAATCATTGGGAAAATCTTAGATGCCTTGAGATAGTGCAATTTAAATTTCAGTAGCATAACTGTGGGGTACACGTTGTAGATCTATAATTCATACTCTAACTCACAAGAACGTGATGCAAAAAATGCTTATGGTTTCAAATTCTATAATACTACCAACTTGAGTTAACTTGCTTATGTTGCATATTACGTATGAATAAACATTAATCCATGACATGATCCCATATTCTTTGATGTTTATAGTGTATCATTTTTGCTTTTCATAGCCTTATATGATCCCTTGCTCGTGATTTTGATCAAAAATAGCTTATGTGTAGATTCCTGTATATCCGGATCTGAATCTTGTTCATACTATCTTTATTCAGAAAAGATTAAAAAAGATTTTAAGTTTGTGTACAGTTCAATCATTTTCAAAAATGACAAAAAGATTTTAAGTACAGTTTATCAAAACTTAATAAAAACCAAAAATATTTGAGTTTAACTTCCTTGTATTGTTTTTTTAAAACCTCGTGAATGAACATTCATATCTGGTTCGTTATTTGACTTCACATCCTTCATAATTTGAGTTGCAAATTTGAGAACACAAGGGTTTCTGCGTACTTGGTAATTGCGCAGGAATTAAACCTTGCGTACTTACAAGTACGCAAGACTTAATTCATGCGTACTTGTTAAGTACGCAGGGGTTAAGTCTTGCGCACTTACTAAGTACGCAAGACCCGGTGTGTGAGGTATATAAGCATGTGTTAGAACTTTTTCATCACTTTATCACATTCAAACGTTTCACACTGTTGTATACCCTCTGATCAGTTTTCCTCAGAAAATTGTGTGTTTCCGAAGAGATTTTCAGTCCCATTTCTAGTTTCAACATCATATAACTAACATTTGGTGAGAATCTCAGAGCATTTCATCCATTAAATCGATAGTTTTGGACCGATTCTTGAACTTGAGAACCTAGGGTTTTGATGTTGAATGTTAAACCGATTTTGGATGTTTTTGAGTTAAATCAAGACCTAAAACAAGTTTATAATCATCAATAGACCTTTATTAACACCTAATATGTCCTTAACATTGTTTGATTTTGATTTTGACCCCTTGGTTGGTCGTGTTGTAGCGTCGGACCAAGGTTAGGTCGAAATGACCGGGTTTTAGCAAGATTGTGCTGTTGGATTTGGTCCCATAGGTCCTAGATACATTTTTTGATCATATGGTGACCTTAATCCACGGCAAAATCACACATTTTTCGGAATTTGATTTTTGAAATCTTTCTAAGTATGGGTTCTTGCGCACTTACCAAGTACGCAAGAGTTTGCTCCTGCGTACTTGTTGAGTACGCAAGAACAATTCCCTGGGCACTTGTTAAGTACGCAGGCATGGCACTTCAGAAAATTTTGTAAGTCTGAAACTCAGTTTAATGTGCATGTGCTATACCAGGTCATACTTGTCCAATTCCACTTATTCTATTTGTTCTTATAATGTTCATTTTGTTTCCTTGTAGTGATGGCTCGTGAGTTTACCGATGAAATCAATCTTCTGGCTCTCACTAATCCAGTGTGGAAGGGTGTTGCACTAGAGTATAGAGTGATTGTGGACTTCCTTAACCGATCCAAGATCAACTATGCTATCTCTGCTGATCCAGTTGTTTCACGACCTTACGTGGATCAGTTCTGGGATACTGCACGGTAACCCCGAACGTCATTAGGGCTAATGTGTCTGGTCATGAGATAGGCATTTCAGAAGACACCATCCGGAGAGTTTTACAGTTTAGGGATTTGTCTACTGACCCGATTAGTTATCCTGATTACTTTGTGGATGGTTGCTAGAGACAAAAGATATGTTATCTTGGGAAGACAGACTATGCATCGTACAAGAAAATGTGGGTACTTGATCAGTGCCGTTACTTTGCACACATCATGATTATTTGCCTATCTTCAAGGAAGGCGGGCAAGGATGATATGGGTCACGACTTGGCGGCTGCAATGGTGGGCCTCTCTCTGAACAAGGGTTACAACTTTTCAAAGTATATCTACAAGTCTATCACCGATCAGATTAATGCTGCTGAGAGGTTTAGATTTCTATTATACCCAAGGTTGGTGCAACTGTTGATTGATAATGTTGTACCCAATCTACCTCAGAATGGAGAGAGACTACAAGTCAAACGGTTGGACAAGAGAGTGTGTGTACAATTCCTTAAGCCACGTAGTGTACAGCCTACCCCTGAGCATACACCTCTCTTCGGACACCTAATTAATGAAGCTTATGTGGCCCCTCCAGATTTTAGATGGTATAATGTTGACTCTGAGCCGGAGCTTAGCGAACACTCTGATGAACAAGTAGTGGAGGATGAGGAAGGAGATGAAGGTTTTGAGAGTGGTGAATCTGGAGATGGTGACGAAGAAGAAGGAGGATTTGGTGCTGAAGAGTCAGATTCTGAAGCAACTGAATCTGATTCATCTGATTCTGATGATGAACCTGACCAATCACATCCAAGGAGGTTGATGAAGGTTTCCTTTCCCGAGTCATCCTCGAAAAGACAAAGACAAGAAAGTACTGATTGTGAGTATAACCCGGAGTCGGATACTTAAGTACAAAGGCAAAGGAGAGAGAGAAGAGTAAAGCAAAGGGAGGATAGGCCTTTTTAGGATATCCTTAGAGAAGCTGAAGCTCGTGTTCAAAGGTAGGCAAGCACAGCGGCTGCGAGCACGATATCAACTTCAACTTCTACCTCAACCCAGCTTTATCAACGGAGGGGGAGGCAACCACATATTATTGTTGAGGTGGCTGCCACTACCGCCTCGGAGGAGGTGCCCGAGATAGTATCTCTCTCTATCCTGCCAGTCCACCAAGTGGTAGTGACGACTCCAATTCAAACGGAATCGATCACTATCACTCCAACCATAGAAACCACCCCAATTTCAACCACATTCCTAACCACCATTCCCGCTACCACCCTTCAACCCATCAGTGAACCCTATGATTTTGGTGATTTTACCCAAGAGTTTGACTTTGATAAGTTGTTCACTTTCCCCACCAAAACAACCGAAGCGTCTTCATCTAAGGGTCCTAATCCACGTGATGCATGTATACTTACTTTAGAGACTCAAGTGGCTAGTTTACTGGAAACAGTACGGAAGTCGAGGGAAGAGTCTGTAACTCAACAAGCTCAGATCGATTCTTTGGCGCATGAAGCCACCATCCTAAGAAGCCAGAGGACCGGGACTGAAGAGAGACTGAAGAATGTGTTGGCCCATAATGAACTCATGATCAAAACAAATATGATGATTCTTGGACACAGAACTTCTATGGAGCTAAGGTTTGACTTGTAGCGGAAAGAGCATGAGAGGATGGTCAAGTTAGTCTCTGAATTGACCGAGAAGCTTGCTGCTCAAGGAGAAAGAGACAGAGAAGGAGAAGTAGAAGCCGAAACCAACTGGTGATGAAGTTTGTCATTCGGTTGATCTAACCAAGGATGATGACAAAGAAAAGGATCCTGAAGCCGTCTTTGGCTATTGTTCCATTTTCTGATGTGTCCATGGCTGGGGGAGTCTGCTCAGCAAGAAGGTGGAGGTGATGCATCTGGTAGTGGAGATGATAAAGGAAAGTCTGTATACGATGTGCTCTATGACCTATCTGATGAGTTCATTCTAATGAAAGAGCCAGACTATTCCAAAGAAGCTTAGATCGATGCTCTCAGTAATCTGGAAGAAGGAGAGATCGAGTCTGATGATGAGTGGGATGTGGAGGATGAGGATGTAGTGGCGTAGTTTCCCAAGGGTGATGGTGAAGGAGTCTATGAGCTTGAGGATGGAAAGATTTTTGAGGCTCGAGCCTTTGAAGATGCTTTCAACAAAGGTTCAGTCGAGCCTGGAATTATTGCTGAGGCTAGTGGTTCAGCAACCTCGATTGAAGCCTCTGCCACCATTCCCGAACCTATTGTGTTGATGCATCTTTTTGTGACAGGCACTCTGGATTGAGCTACTGCTTTTGTTATTATTTATTTTAGTCTTGTATGTATTTAGTACTTGTTGTATTTTATTTATCGAATTGTAATATGTCTTGTTTATGTCTGAACTTGTATGGTTTTTGAGATTGTACTAAACAAATACGTAAGGATGAGTTCCTGCGTATTTGCCAAGTACAATGGCCATGCGTACTTAGCAAGTACGCATGAAGGATGGTCATGCGTACTTACTAAGTGCGCATGGCCCATGTCTATAAATAGCATTGAGTTGTTTCATTTTCACAGAGATGTATTGGCACACACAAGTACGCACAGATAAGCTTTGTATCAGTCCAGAAGTCATTCAATCTGTATCTGTACTTGTTTGAAACATTATGAAATCAATAGACCATGTATTTATTAGTATCATCTCGTGTTGATTATCAAACGATCATTCTTACATTGTTCCACCTAGTAACGGGCATTCCACACCTGTTTACTAGGCTACGTTTCACACGATATCGATCCGAAACACCCACCCGGAGGGACCTACAAGTGGTATCAGAGCAATTGCTCTTATTTTCGAGTGTTGTGAGAATGTTAGGAACATATATCATCCATATGTGTTTCTGTTTACATCTACATTGGTGATTCTTGAGTCTTGTTTCATACACTTGTTCATCTTGAAAGAATCCAATATCCATCCTTGTGTTGTTCTTGTTTTGTTGTTACAATCATCATTCTCTGTTTTGAGTCATTAATCTGATCATTGATCCAAACTACATTGTTCATATCATTGAACTTGGTCATATCAATTTTTTTATCAAGACAAGTGGATACAGTTGTCAAAAAGTGTCTTTCTGCCCTATGCGCACTTGTCACAACTCATGCGTACTTAATGACATGCAAACTTGTTATTCCTGAGAACTTAAAACCATGCGCACTTGTCAAATTCCTGTGTACTTGTGACCCTATGTACTTGTGATCTTGTATACTTATACCCTTGTCTAAGTCTCTTGCAAACACATCTTTGTTATTCCTGTGTGGTTAGTCTTTTATGCGTATTTATCAATCCTGCGTACTTAATTGTTTCCTGCGCACTTGTTATTCTGCACACTTATAAGTACGCATGACAATTTTGTCTCATACGTACTTATAGTGAAATTCCTAAGTTTGAATTTCTGATTTCGGAGTCTTACACAATGGCAAATCTTCAAAATCTCAGTAGCTTGTTGAATTATGACAATGAAATAGGCACTCCACATAAACCCCCAAAGTTAATAAATGTGAATACTATTCCAACTTGAAAGCTAGATTTGAGGAATATGTGTCATATACCGATTCAAACATGTGGATGTCTATTTTAGAAGGTTTTAAACATCCAACCCATGAATTCCTTGGTGAAACCAAACCCAAACCAATCTCTAGACTTGATGCTAAAGAAAAGAAAGCATATGATTTAGAAAAGAAGGCACATGGTTCTTTAACCATGGCACTAGCCCAAGACATATTTCACGGTTTCAGAGGGTATGATTCCTTGAAAGACTTGTGGAAAGCTTTGATAAAACGGTTTGAGGGTAACAGTGATGTTAAGAAAAATAAAAAGGAATTGTTAAGAAAACAATATGAATGTTTTAGATATTTTGAACAAGGATCCATTGATGAATTTATCTCTAGATTCTATCATCTTCAGACTGAACTGAAGTCTTATGAATTAAAATATCCAGATGATGAACTCGTTGAAAAATTTCTTGATGCATTACCCCCAAAATTTGACATGTACACAACCCTATTAAGAGAAAACCCTAAACTCTTTGAAATGACCATTGATGAGGTAATAGGTAAAATCCAAGCATATGACATGAATTTAAGAAAGAAAGAAACCACTAGCAGACCATTAGTGCAAGAACCGTCAATGTATTTTGGAGCCTCTTCCACATCAAAAACTACAGGACCAGGTATTGCTTTGTTCTCAAGGAATCCTACACAAGAAGAAGGTAATGGCTTCAATAGTCATACTTGTTTTGCTGCTACAAATTCAAATTCACATCAACCAAGAAGTTCAACATCTACACTGACACCTGCTTTTGCAAAGATTGTAGAAGATCATGTAGCATTATTTTCATCATGCATGTTGGCATATGAAAACTTCATTGGTGGCAAACTAACTGATCCAGAAACAATTGAAGAATATTTCAATTAGGTGGATCTAGATGACATGGAAGATATGGATATTCAGTGGAATATAGCCATGATCTTGAGAAGGGAAAAACGGTTTCTGAATAGAACTGGCAGAAAGTTTATCGGTGGGCATTCTAATGCTAAAATTGGTTTTGATAAATCAAAGGCTAAGTGTTACAAATGCCTGGATTTTGGACACTTTGCATGAGAGTGTCAGAAAGACAAAGCACCAGCCTCTGGTTTCACTCAACCAAGTTCAGGAAGCAACCAGAACTACAACAAATAGAGCTTCGGCAACAACCATAGTCAAAATCAAGGAACTTCATCTAATGCACTAGTAGCTCAACAAGACGATAGTTATGACTAGGGAGTTCATCTTGAAGATGCCATTGTTGCACACAATCAGATGGGTTTGATGGTAGAAATCATATAGATGATTAAAGCTGAAGAAAGGGAAACAATTGTTGCTGTAGAACAACAGGGATCAGCATTTGCTTTGATGGCCATTGGAGAACCATCATGTTCATCAACTGAGATAGATTCTAATTCTTTTATTGTTATTCCCTGTAATAATTGTTTAAAACTAAAAGGTGAATGTCACACCCCAACCGACTGCGAAAACGACGGGGCGGGACATGTAAACTGTTCATAAGCTCATGGTTTACAATATTTGAAATAATTAAACAACCAATTTCATTTCATAGTTCAAGTAATCAAGTACAACATTACATGAATAAAAAATACATGAATATCTTTATTAAGTCTAACACTAGGTCCTCAATCCTAAGTGAAGCAACTTGAAATCTTAACTCAAACATCCGTACCTGAAACATGATAAAATAAGAGGGTCAACTATAAATAGTTGGTGAGCATACATAGGTTTTGACACCACAAGTAACCTTTAAATTTTTTGTGTACAATTCATATGATACATGGTTTATAAAAGCATTTATGGAGAATCTAAGTTAAGCTAGTTGCACAAATGAAATTTTGCAATTGAAGGGCATAACAACACATGTTATCCTAATGTAGGGCATAACAATACATGTTATCCTGATGTAAATGTAGGGCATAACAACACATGTTATCCTAATGTAGGGCATAAAAACACATGTTATCCTGATTTAATAAGTTAATGATTGCACGAGTGTATTATGTATATGTAGCCTTAACAATTAGCATTCAAACATAAAGCACAAATAAACACATATGATCGTATTGTAGAATTGTACGTGTGTAATTTGCAAATAATTTTTATTGAGTAATCATGTTTCACCCCAAAATTGTACAAAAGGAAAAGGGGCTATGTAAACTCACCTTGATTAGTAGGGGGGTTGAACTTTTGACTTGAATTGTCAAAATATCAAGGATGCCCTGTAGATGCTGGAATCATTCGCCGGTGGCTATGGTCGGAATCCCGATGGCGGTAGTGGTTAGACAGGAGCGTAAATGACGATTTCAAGTAGAAGAGAGTATTAGTGAGTGTGGGGATGACTAGAAAAGAGCGGAATCGTTCGTATTTAAAGGCTAAACAGAGTATTTCCCATTTTTGGAAATCCCGTGATTTGTGGCCAGAATTTGAGTGTCTATTGATTTGGTTTTGACAGTTCATAACGCGTATAAGTGATCCCGTGATTCTCGGTTCGATTGTAGACGAGTAAACATGATATTTGACTAACGAATTTGGGGTTTTAACACTCCGCTGAAAAAATATTGAGGTTCCCGGATTTTATCGCCGGAAAAACGGGGGGGGGGGGAGAGCTGGAAGGGAAATGAGTTTTGAAATGTTCACATCCTTCCCTCTTGTACTCTGATAAAAATACATTTAGGTCCTTTAACTGAAAGAATGAGAATTTAATTTTTTTATTTATCTATCTTTATAACATTTATATGTTTCCAATCATTATTTGTTTATCTAAAAATATTTATAAAGAAAAATTTCCTTTTCTATTTAAATTACAAATTGTTTACATGTTTATTTAGTATGATAAAATATATATATATATATATATTTGTATAATTTATATTTTTAAACCGATATATATATATATATATATAAAGATGTAAATTTGTCATTACGACTCATAAGTTTTAATATAAATCAATATGTAAAACGTTTTTTTTTAAATATACCCACATATGTTATACATACACTAGATAAAATTTTGAAATTTGATACACATTATTTAATACCTAATGTGTTGAACAAGTACGAGATTGAAATAAGATACTATTTTTCGTACAAAATAAAATATTACAGGAAAAGCATGGATGTTACAGTCTCCCCATGTTAAGGGAATTTCGTCCCGAAATTTAACTAGTGGAGGCTACTGAATCATAAAAAAAATTAGGGTTTGGATTCCCAATACGTTTTGATTGTCGGTTTGAATAGTACATTTGATAAACTTTCAGGTCTGTTTCTCAAGATCAGGCACGAATGATAGGGGTTTAGTTTAAGAGAATTTAAGGAGGAGATTGTTAGAGATTGTTTTGGACTCCGAAGATAGAATTGCATCACTTTAGATGAGAACGATGGGAATTTGATAATCAGGGTTTTTTTTCGATGTAGTCTAATATGCTCAAGAATTGTGAGTGGATAAGAGATTTCACAAACATTGACTCGTTAAACAACATAAAAATTTACGTGACACGAATAACGCTACTTCTGATAATTGACAAAGACACTTATATATAGGAAGTACCAGCGGTGTATCCACCATACCCTTGTCTTATCTCACTAGTTTCGTTATTATATATCAGGATAGGTTTTATGTCATAACACATGACATAATTTGCTATGTTTTCCATACGCTGATTTTTATAATTACGTGTGCACCCGTAATTATCCAAATCGTCGCATGGCCCGTATAGTTCATCCCATTGTGTGTGTGGGTCAAGGGGGGTAACACCAAATCACATAATTCGTAACTATTGTTTTCACGTATGTGTTGCTAACAAATAACTATGTTCATAGATATTAGAGTCAATCAGGTACTAAAGAGTAATAGCGTGGCATAATTTAGGGTTTTCATAGCTTCCTCGTGTTTGGACAAGAATACGCCAAAACCCGAGTAGTTTTCATGGATAAGATGAATAATCATGTTTTGTGTATGATGTACTTAATCAATTGCAACAATGTAAACAATCTAATTCCGTGTATAATGTAAACACTCATGTTTCATGTATGATCTAGTGTTATGCATGTTAAGCAAGTGGGTTTCATGTATAGTGTGAACAATTTGGTATCATGTATAAGCAAATATGTATAATATGATCACTCTAGTATTATGTATTTTGTGAATGTTTATTGAGTCTCATGCGTATCAGAAACTATCGGATTTTGTAGGCGACCGGGTGTGTTACTCGGCATTCATGCACGATGTAGGTAGATGAGTTTTATTTATTATTATTTTATTATTTTTTTAAATTCGTTGGTGCTTATATGGACAGTTAATGGTGAAATGATTCACTTTCTGAAGTTGGCTAGCAAGTTCAAGTTTATAGTGACAAACCCTAGTAGGTGTAAATAGTTCCGATAAAAACAAAAATAACACCAAGGATTACAATACATAATTTATTCTAAGCTAGATCCATATTTGATTGTGTTGAGGCACTTTCCTGTGACAAACACTCTGGATAGAGTCTTAGTTTGTACTTTCATGTTTGTAATTGTCTTTGTTTGTAAGATTCTTTATGTAGTATATATCGAGTTGTATTTACTTTTACATATTGACTGTTGCAGATTTCTCTAAGTGTTTTGCGCACTTGTATGTGTGCAGTAGAAAACTCCTGCGTACATAGCAAGTACGCAAGAAGACCTTTGCGTACTTGCTAAGTACGCAAGAGCATTTTGTCCTGCGCACTTGCTAAGTGCGCAGGCATCAGGTCTTGTATAAATAGGAATGGTTGACAGTAGATAAGGACGCACTCATACGCAGACTTAGACGCGAATACGCAGATTGTAATCTCAGTACTTCTCTCTGTAACCTTCAAGTGTTTATAATAGAAAGAAAGCTTTAAAATGATTCTCATGTTGGTTTACATTGTTTTGTAAGACTTTCCACCTAGTCACGGGTATTCCGCACCCGGTCCGACTAGTAGACCCACTTGCATGTGACGATCCGCCACACCCGAGGGACCTACAGATTGCATCTTGCATCAGCTTCAATTGGTTTCATTTTCTGCCTCGGCATTGTCTTGAGTTTCATTAGCGTTTATTTTGAAGGCACGCCCACGAGCACCACCTTGGTTTGTATTGGCTATCCTTGTGCATTGGTTTTTGAAGTGATTTCGATTACCACATTCATAACAAGCACGCCCATTAGTAATGGCTGGTACAACGTGATGGGAAACTTGTTGATTGGCTCGGTTCCCTTGGTGGGTTTGACTAACAGGTGGTCTGGATTGACAAGTGTTTGCTACATGACCATACCTTCCACAATTGACACATAGACGGCATGGCATGTTTGGGAAGTGGTGATAGTTTCACGTGTTGCATAGAGGGTTGTTGACCGCATATGGTTTCATATTCGGGTTTTGGGCTAGGGGAGCTACTATGTTGATTGGTACAACATGGGTGATGACAGCAAAGTTATGTTTCTTATTAAAGTGAGGAGGTTTGGGTTTGTCTTCCTTACAGGGTTCAGAAGAGGCGGTTGGGTTAGTGACTTTCTTTGCGCCTTTCTTTGTTAGTGTACCCGCCTTCACATGGTTATCGGTTAACGTGGAAGCTAAGCGGATAACATCTTCAAGAGTAGCTGGATTTCTTCCTAGGACTGTATCTTGGATTTTCATGGGTAGACTATAGAACCAAAGACTGATGGCTAAAAAATTCTCTAAGTACAAATGCTGCTGATCTCAGAGTTTGCTGCTGAACAACAAACTGCTGCGGACAAGCTTATCTGCTGCGGATACTTGTTCTCCTGCTGAAGAACAAATCTGCTGCGGATAGCCTTATCTGCTGAAGACCAAAGTTGCGACGCATAGGCTTCTCAGCAGCATCAACACTTGATGTTGCTGATAGGCAAATCATCAGCAGCTTTGGATGGTTACATCTTGCTGCTGATCATTATCTTTGCTGCTGACAGCCTTGTGCCTTGAAGACAAATCGTTGCAGCTGACTATCCATACCAAGCGTCACTGACAACTTTCTGCAAAAGCAACTGACACACTCAAAGCAGAAGGAAGCTCAATGGCACAACCAATGACGGACAACAATGCTCTTCTCCAAGCATGCAAGTAATGATGCATAAAGAAGACGCTTCAATAAAGTTAACTAGTTTTAGACTAAACGTGTAATAGTTAGCTACATACAACAGATCAACGGTCTGTGTTAGAACTGATCCTTAGAATCAAGGGGCTGTCTTGATTCTAAGTGAGTATAAATAGTGTGTAAACACTTCATTGTAAGTGTGCTTTTTGTGCTTTTTGATTGATTTTCAATTGTAATCGTTTATCTGCAAAAGCTTATTACAAAAGTGTTCTTAAAAGTATTATTTCTGCTTGCTCGATTACACTTGTGTAGTTGTTGTTGTTTCTGCCAATTTCAACTAAGAACAGAACCATCTTGTAATTTCTCGATCCTATAAGTGGTATCAGAGCTTTGGCTCAGATTAAACAAACTCACACTTGTTTAATCACTTCTGGTTCTATTCTAAACTCTCTCTCTTTCATCAAGTCACCAAGAACAAAGATGGCACAGAGCAATGGATTTGAAGACATCGGCAGCATCAACCGACCACCAAGATTGGTATCTGGGGAAGACTACGGCATGTGGAAAAATCGCATGGAAAGTTTTTTCTGCTATCAGGAGTACGAAATGTGGAAATCCATCAGGGATGGACCCTACACTCCCATGGTGGCATCTGCTGACTCTGGAGGACCATCAGTTCCAAAGGAGCCCTCCAAGTACTTAGAAGAGGACATAAAGAAGATGGAGGTGGACTTCAAGGCACTAGGAGCTATCCCAATGTGCCTTCCAAATGAAGTTTTTCATAACTTCAGAAGTTACAAAACTACTAAAGAGCTCTGGGAGGCTCTTGAGAAAATGTTTGCTGGCTCTGAGGAAGTCAAAGAAAACAGAAGAGACATCCTTAAGCAGCAGTATGAAAACTTCATCTAGAAGGAAAGTGAGTCTCTAACTATTTTATATAACAGATATATTTATCTTGTAGGTGAGCTGCAGTGCTCAAAAGTGAAGTTGGAGAATGAAGATATTCTTAAGAAATTCATCAGATCTCTACCTAGTTGCTGGACACTCTACACAGTGTCCATCAGAAGAACTGAGAATCTGAAGACTCTTCAGATGACTGAGCTATTTGGCATGCTCAAAACCTATGAATTAGAAATGATTCAGGCCAAGGAAAGGAGCTCAAGATACCAAACAGCTTCAACATCCACCACCACCTCTTCTGCTTTTCACTCTGAGCACTCAGGTCCTAGTACTAGCAACTACTATCCTCCCATAGTCACACATCCTCAAACTCCTACCTCTAAAACAAACACATCACCATTTCTTCTTGAAGCTCCTGCTCAAGCCTCAACCTCTGCTGCTTTTGTTTCTGAAAACTCGAGCAACATGTGCTTTATCAAGGAGGATTTGGAATGTTTCCATCCAGATGATCTAGAAGAAATGGATATACAGCACTCGTATTCCATGCTCTCTATAAGAGCAAAAAGGTTCTACTCTAGAACCGGAAGACCCATTCCAAGCAACAACTCCAACACCAGAGTTGGCTTGGAGAAAAGAAAATTGAGATGTTAAAACTGTAACCAACTGGGTCATTTTGCTAGAGAATGCAAGGCACCTAGGGCAAACCCAGCTGATGATCGAACAAGACAAGCTCACCAAAGCCACCCTAGTCAATAACAGCAACAAGCTACTCCTCCAGTTCAAACTGCAGCTTGTGCAGCTGTTGGAACTTCTGACTTTGACTGGAGCTTTCAGTATGACAATCTGCCTACCAACAACCAAGCTCTTATGGCAGATACAACTAAAATACCGCCTCAGGTATATGAACATCTATGTTCCCAAGTCTGTATTGATAAGGTTTTAGGCTACAGAAAGCATAATCAAAACCTCATAGATCAAAATGAAGAGTTTCATCAAATGAAATCTGAATTCAAAAAGGTCGAAGACAGTTACAAAGAAAAAATTAACTGCCTAAAGAAAGAGATTTCATCATTAAGACAAGAATAAACCAATCTTGAAACTCAGATTGACGATCTACTGGTCAGATTAAAAGCTACCAGAGCATAATTGGCAGAACAGAAAGTTCATGTCGACAAATATGAATTTGCATCCAAAAAGCTGCAAAGACTTTTGGATGCTCAAATTCATGAAAAGGTAAAAACTGGTCTGGGGTATCATGCTGAACAATATCAAGTCGTTGCACCTCCTGCTGACTACGTTGCCATCCATGAACCAAGCTTAAATCTTGCAAATCTTGATATGGCCAACAGAAATCTTGATCCCTCTAAGGATGAACCTTTGGTGCAAGAATGCACTACATCATCAGAGTCTGAATCAACTTGCTCGGACTCGACTGAAACAAGTGAAGCTTCATCTCCTCCTGCCCCTCAAGTTATTCTGACTAAAGATGAAGTCCCCATTATCCATTCAACACCAGTACCAGCCATTTCAGTACAAGTTCCTACACCATTCAAACAAATCAAAATTAGTTATCCTCCAGAAGGTAGGAAGCTAAATATTGAAAAGGGCCAGTCCTCAACTTCAATCTAACCAAGGAAGGTGTTTGACATATGTCATGCGCCTGGAGAGAGGGTTCCATATGTTCAAAAGACATTGGAAGAAGCCACCTTTGAGCATAACAAAGCTCACCCCTGGAACTTCAAAGACTTGTTCAAAAGAAAGGACTATATGTACTTTCAAAGGGACAAACTGGCGAAATCATGCTTTGTGTGTGGGAAATACAATCATACTGCCAGCACCTGCTTCTACTACTTTCAGCAGCAAAGAAACCTCAAGCAACATGCTTTTGAGAAGACAAAGAAGAACAAACAGGTAAGAAGGTTTGAAGCTAAGACAACTCAATTCAGAAACTCTCTTTCTCCACCAAGGGAGCAGTTGTCAAAACCTCTACAATCTTGCATCATCTGTGGTGAATCAGATCACTTTGCTGCAAATTGTAAGTTTAATCCTTTCAATCAGATTCTTCTTCCACCCCCAATTATACAAAATCCTATTAGTAAGGTGAAGAAGGATAGGCATAAGTTTTTTCTTAAACCATCAGCAGCCAACAAAACTGATGATGATCGAGTAAAGCCCAACAACCAAAAGGAAAGCCTTCAGCAGCAAAGTCTGGAGCTGCTCAAGTAAAACCATCAGCAGCAACAAAATCTGCTTCTGATCAGTCAAAGTCCTAAGATGCAGCTTCTGCTGCTGAAAAGGCAAAGAGAGCTAGAAAACCACCAACTCAACAATGGAAGGCAAAGAAACCACCAAGCATCATCATTGGTTCAGTTGAATGCGTCTATCCTTTGTTGTAAATGTGTCTGTCCTTTGTTGTAAATAAAAGTTATAAGTAAGCAGCATCCTTTTTGGCTGCTGACAGGTCTGATCTTCAGCAGCAAAGAATTTGCCCCTGACTGCTTTAACTTATCAGTAGGAACAAGTTTCCTACGTATAGCTTTAAGCCTGTCAGCAGTAACACCCTTGCTACAGATCATTAAATCCATCAGCAGCAGATAAGTTTGCTGCTGACAGACTTAACCTTCCGCATCAACCATTGTTGCAGCGGATAGGCTTACTCATCCACAGCAATCAAGTTTGCTGTTGTTGGGTAAATTTAAGTCCAAATTAACTTTTACCCGCTGTAAAAAATTAACGTCAGTCTTTACCATGGCTGCCTTGGTGTATTACAGCTGTAACAATAAAAGGTGAATTGGGTTGTACTGTACAAGTCATTTTGCTTTTTCCCTCTTCTGCCGTTATAAGAACGAATCAAATTTCCTTACCACCTCTTCACCTTCAATTTCACCCTAAACCCACATCACTTTCTCTCAAGTCCCCACCATATTCAAGCCATTCATCTTTAAAACATTCAAAGCCTCCCATATTTTAACCTTCCCTCCAAATCAAACAACAATGGCAGACATCAATAACCCTGATGATAAGTTCTCCCCATACCACAACCTTACAGCATATCTTACCAAAGGAAAGAAATCCGAAGGATTTAATGATATGATCAATTTCTTATGTCGATCAAAGATCTACTTTGCCCTCACCACCAACCCTACCATATATATCCCTAATATGGAGGTTTTTTGGAATACCGCCGTCTACTCAACCGAACAGGGAATTCCCCAAATTAAAGCCAAAGTAGACGGCAAGGATATCACCATCTTGGAAGCCACACTAAGAAAACATCTTAAGCTTCAAGATGAGGGAGCAGCCATCTCATACTCGAAGGACGAATACATGAGGACCTTTGTATCCATTGGATACACTGGAAATCAGACCGAGTATATGATCGAGAAGGTGCTGATGGGCCCTCCATGGAAGTATCTTTGTCACACTCTTCTCCAATGCATATCTCAGAAGAGGAGTGGATGGCATCAGGTGAGCTCCGCACTTTGCACACCTCATCTTTGAGGGTTTGAGATATAACCTTCAAGAGGGTGCAAAGCAGCAATTTTTTATGTACCCAAGATTCTTGCAGGAAGTTTTCAATCAAGAACTAAAAGAACTTTCAAAATCTGCAAGAATCTACATCATGTTGGGACATAAAAATAATATTTTTCAAAGCATGAGAACTGTTTCCAAAAAGTTCTCAGGGGTCAATGTTCCATTGTTATCTGCAATGCTGAAAATACAGAGTACCCCGGGTGGCAGTTCAGCAATCCCAGCTGATACTGATCCCACACCCTCCACCCCACATCCTGAACAACAGTCTGCTTCTACCATTCGAACCCCTGTGTATACTACTAAGGATGCACAGGCACAAAAATTACCTACACCTCTTTTGGATGTTATCGTTCAACCGGAACACAGGGCCCCCGTTGCAATGACATATACTAGGAAAAGGGGCAAGAGAACTCCTTCTCTTGCCTCCAAGGCCCAAACCCAACCTAACAGCCCTCACTCAGAATCACAACATTCTGGTGGGAATATCATAAGGGACAGCCACATTATTAGGGAGACTCCTTTGAATGTCTCTCTATTAGGATCAGGATCACTTCCCGGATCCCTAGAACAGCCCCCTGAGCCTTTCCTTTCTCTTCTTAACTTAAGTGTTGAGGAACCTGATCAAGATGATGTACCTTCTCCAACTACCACTATCTCGGAGGTACTGATTGATCTTGCGTCCAACACACCCAACCCAAGTTCCTCTACCCTGAAGGTCCACTCTAGGAATTATGAAAGAGTGGATGTGGAAGAGGCTATCACTACTGCTGGTCCATCAAATGACCAGGAGGACAGTGACAACATTGCTAAGACCTCAACCACGGCAACTCACAGTGAGGATGCTTCCTTGGAAACTCTCCTCACTGAGAGGAATCCCAGGTGCCAAGAAACCATGGGTGTTGGGGATGAAGAGGCTAGGCCTAAAGCCCCATCTGGATCCAAGGATTCCACAACTGTGGATGAGGACAGACTAAAACTTCATAACTTGGAATTGACGACCAGGGTGGCTATGCTAGAGGCTAAAGTGTCCATACTAAGACACCAAGTCTCTATGCATGAAGCCCATCAATGCCCAATTGTACATACTCCCTCTCTTGTATCAGTGGGCACCCAAACTGATGCTTATTTGTCCACTGATGCAACCAAAAAGGGGGAGATGGTCCCAATGGAGGAAGACTCGGACAGTCTTGACGACTGGATTCAAGAGCAAGTTGTATTACAAGCACACTTTTCAAGCCCGCTTTTGTATAGGTTCATGACTTGCCAGCTTTAGATAACGAAGAAGAAGAGACATCTGAAGAATGGAAGTTAGTCGTCAGGGTTGTTGATGAGATGATGAATGATGCTGAAGACACAGAACAAATATATACATCTTTCAGCATCATCCCTGAAGCAGCAGCCATCATAAGTCACTCCACTGCCCCCCAATTTCCACTGACTTCAACACAGCTAGAGTTTGATACAATACTAGCTTGGGGGTATGATGGAAAGTCTGAGAGGTTCTGGATTGGTTGGGAGATTGGCGGAGTAGAAGAGCTAAACTGGGACTTTCTCAACATCATCCAAGTCCTTCACCTATACCATCTACAATGCATCAACAACTCAAAAGACCTCTCAGCAGAACTTGCCATTGGCAGGTTCTATGACTTGATGGAGGATAATCTACCCAACTTTCAAAGACAAATACAAGCAGCAAAAAGGGTAGCCTATCCTGAATCTTCAACAGCAGCAGAAAGAAGACTGACTCCTAGAAGACTTGAAATAATAAGGAGCAGTCTTCTCACTAAAGAAGAAGTTTTGTGCTTAAGAAGATTTCTATACAACACCATTGTCAAGGACTTAGATGTGCTGGGATGGGTAAGCACTAAGTCTCTTGACCACACCTTTTTGCTAAGCAAAGGCTCCTCTCTCACCATCAACACCAGGAACATCCTGCTACTGCCTACAGACTTTCTTTACAAGATCTTTCAACTCAGAGCAAATATCTGCAATGTCAACTCCCTCGAAAGCTAGGCAATGATGGCTACTGTCAGAGCCCATCTTGAACAAGAAGGAAGGATTGCTAAAGCGGTATATGTGTCAAATTCTGACACTGATTCTGACTCAGCTTCCTTTCGAGTAGACATCTTTGCTGCTGCATATGAATCAACATCCACTGTCAAAGAAATGCTGATAGAATTTACAAGTCCTGAGTGCAAAACAGATGAAGCTAATGACCTTCCCTTATCAACCTCTCAAATTACCAATGAAGCTGAGGCTGAGATTCCCACAACGGCACAATCATCTGTTGTTGTGATCAGTGAAGCTGAAGCAGAGGCATCCAACAAAGATAAGGGAAAGGGAATTATAACCGAAGAAGAGGAAGATAGGATGCAAAGAAAGAGAAAGAAGAAAGAAGAAGAAGAAGAGAAGAAGAGGAGATGGCTGAAACAAAGAAAGCTCAAGATAGACTCACAGCCATTCTCCTCAGAGAACAACAAATCCAGATGTATGCAAAACAGTTGGATGAGCTCAAAGTAAATATTCCTGCAGTTTATCAGATTGAAGAAGATGAAGCTCTTGCTCTTCAACTGCAGGAACAATTTGACAAGGAAGAAGAAGAACTAGAGAAGAAGAATAAGGAAGAGGCTAAGTTCAGAATAACTGATTCTGAACTAGCCAAAAAAATGAGAGAGGAGTGGGTAAAGGCTCTAGTTTCTCAAGGTGAGGATGCAGACTACCTTGAGAAACTATCAAATAAAGAAATCTACAGAGCCTTCATGGGTCAGCAAGGTCAATTGGCAAAGAAGAAAAAGGCTGAAGAAGAAGAAAAAGCCAAACAAAAGTCCAAAAAGATCATTGCCTTTAATAAACGGACCCATGAAGAAAGGAAGGTCATGATTGACTACCTTAAGGCTAGAGGAGAGAGTGGAAAGAGGCTAGGTCCCATGAATTTCATGAACCTCCAAGCCCTCTATTTCAAAGTCAAGAAGGACGAGGAAAAAAGATTGGAGAAGAAAGGCTCCAAGAAAAGGGTAAACATTCAAGAAGAAGAAAGGAAATCAAAGAAACCCAACACTTCCTCAATCCAACAACCTTCCACTCTCCTTCCTAGACCTCCCTCCTCTCCTCCCTCAAAGTCTAAATCCACACACCCAGCTCCTACTCATCAACAACCTCCCAAAAAGAAAAATAAACCCACTTCCAAACCTGAAGACTCAAGAGAAATAATCAGAAAGTCATACAGCTCTGAAGACCAATGGTTTGAAGTGTTCAGGGGGAGGACAGAAGCTAAAAGATCAATCTATACTTCTGTTGATGAGGTACTACAACTTCCAGATTCTAATCTAAGAAGAATGATGGAGCTGGGTGAATCTTCTGAGCCTGAGAATGAAGGTGGGAGACATCTTTTGCTGGCAATCAGACATTACTTCAACCCCAGTAAAGATGAAATCATTGATGCCAAACCTCTTCAATCCCACACTCCATTCATCAGCTGGTCCTACAATGCTGAGAAGAATGAATTCACTCTGACAGATGTTAAAGGACAGAAGATTAGGTGTTCAAGAAAAGCTATCTCTAAAATGGCAAGCAAAGACATCAAGACTCTATCTGAGCTTCCTCTTAACAATCCCAGCATGGACCAGAGAGGATATGAGGTTGAAAGGATAGTCAGAAATATGCAAAAGCTTCAGCAACAAAGGCAGTAAGAGAATTTTGGTAGCATCAGTCTAGGGGGAGTTTGTAGAACCAAAGACTGATGGCTACAAAATTCTCTAAGTACAAATGCTGCTGATCTCAGAGTTTGCTTCTGACCAACAAACTGATGCGGACAAGCTTATCTGCTGCGGATACTTGTTCTCCTGCTGAAGAACAAATCTGTTGCGGATAGCCTTATCTGCTGAAGACCAAAGTTGCTGCGGATAGGCTTCTCAGTAGCATCAACACTTGATGCTACTGATAGGCAAATCATCAGCAGCTTTGGATGGTTACATCTTGCTGCTGATCATCATCTTTGCTGCTGACAGCCTTGTGCCTTGAAGACAAATCGTTGTAGCTGACTATCCATACCAAGCGTCACTGACAACTTTCTGCAAAAGCAACTGACACACTCAAAGCAGAAGGAACCTCAATGGCACAACAATGCTCTTCTCCAAGCATGCAAGTAATGATGCATAAAGAAGACGCTTCAATAAAGTTAACTAGTTTTAGACTAAACGTGTAATAGTTAGCTACATACAACAGATCAACGGTCTGTGTTAGATCTGATCCTCAGAATCAAGGGGCTGTCTTGATTCTAAGTGAGTATAAATAGTGTGTAAACACTTCATTGTAAGTGTGCTTTTTGTGCTTTTTGATTGATTTTCAATTGTAATCGTTTATCTGCAAAAGCTTAATACAAAAGTGTTCTTAAAAGTATTCTCTTTGCTTACTCGATTACACTTGTGTAGTTGTTATTGTTTCCACCAATTTCAACTAAGAACAAAACCATCTTGTAATTTCTCGATCCTACATAGACCACCGATGTACTTCTCAATACCCCGAGCAGTGGAGTGACCATGTGGGGTACCAGAAGGCTTAACTCATGGAAACAAGTTGTGTAGGCAAAACTTTCACCACTATCTTGGGTAAGATCCCAAAACTCAGCCTCCAACTTCTTCATTTCATTACGAGGACAGAATTCCTCGGTCATGAGTCTCTTAACTTCATCCCATGGCAAGGCCATGGTCACATCCACACCCCGGTTCCTCTTCTCACCATTCCACCAAGTGAGCGCCCGTTTCTGAAAGACGTTGGTGGGCCGAAGATGGTCAGGGCAATCACTGTTGAGAAAAGTGCTTTCAATGCTTTCAAACTATTGAATGAGGCCCGTAGCTCCTTCATTACCATAGAACTTGACGAGGTTGCATGAGTTAAAGTGGTTGAAGGTGCATGGGGGTGGGTTGGCACCACTACCACCACCATTATTAGCAATGCTGTTAGTGCCGCCATTGTTGTTACTGGCCTGAGTGAGTTGGTTCACAAGTTGAGTGAGAAGGGCAGCAAGGTCATTGTTGTTGTTGGTCTCGTTAGCACGACGGGGAGGCATGCTATTGGTTTTAACAAAGACAGGGGGAAAGATATAAGAAGTTATGAGGATTTCTTGGATATAAAACAAAGGATAATTTAAAACATAAGTATTCATAGTTTGGATTGCACTTAACGGGGATAATACCATTTGAATGCTGTGACGCATTAAGGTTAATAAACTTATATAACTTTTAAGGAGACATGCTTTAGCCTATAAGTAAACACTCATCCCGGGAATTCCCAGGAAAGCATACGGATCCCTCGGTTGATTGGGATTTATATGAAATGCTTTCCTAGACAGAATACCCAGAATACAGGTGTCACCCTTCTAGATTGCATGTGTCCTCTACTAGTTAACAAAGTTCAAAACACTAACGAGGTGTGAAAAGAAGTTTAATAGACTTATGACGTTCCACATGCTTTGATGGTAATGACATAGTAGAAAGATTGTGGCTTAGGATAAGGGTGAGGATATTATAGTTTTTAATTTATTATTTAGGTGAAACCTAATAAGTCACATAATATTTTAAACATGTAGCACATAGCATGTAGCATATCATAGATTCATAGAGCATGGCATAAATGGGTGTCCTAAGGTTATAATCTAGGTCAAAAGTGTCTAATAACATAATTCCCTATAACCAAGGCTCTGATACCAATCTGTCACACCCCAACCGACGGCGGAAACGTCGGGGCGGGACATGTAGACTGTTCATAAGCTCATGGTTTACTATAGTTGAAATAATTAAACAACCAATTTCATTTCCTAGTTCAAGTAATCAAGTACAACATTACATGAATAAAAAATACATGAATATCTTTATTAATTCTAACACTAGGTCTTCAATCCTAAGTGAAGCAACTTGAAATCTTAACTCAAACATCCGTACCTAAAACATGATAAAATAAGAGGGTCAACTATAAATAGTTGACCCTCTTATTTAGGTTTTGACACCATAAGTAACCTTTAAATGTTTTGTGTACAATTCATATGATACATGGTTTATAAAGCATTTATGGAGAATCTAAGTTAAGCTAGTTGCACAAACGAAACCTTGTAACTGACGGGCATAACAACACATGTTATCCTAATGTAGGATATAACAACACATGTTATCCTGATGTAAATGTAGGGCATAACAACACATGTTATCCTGATGTAAATGTAGGGCATAACAACAAAAGTTATCCTGATGTAATGTGTTAAAGATTGCATGATGTATTATGTATATGTAGCCTTAACAATTAGCATTCAAGCATAAAGCACAAATAAACACATATGATCACATTATAGAATTGTACGTGTGTAATTTGAAAATAATGTTTATTGAGTAATCATGTTTCACCCCAAAAATGTACAAAAGGAAAAGGGGCTATGTAAACTCACCTTCATTAGTAGGGGGGTTGAACTTGTGACTTGAATTGTCAAAAAATCAAGGATGCCCAGTGTAACATCTCTGGTTTTCAGTATCCGTATTTCAATTCAATGTAACATATTTTAAACCTAATTCTGGTGCACTGTCTTATTCTATCTTGTGCCATAAATTAAATACAATGATTCAATAAAAATCCTCAAATCTTACTCGGTAATATACTATCAAGCGCTACACAAGTAATCATTTTATACAATTTGTCGAAAACTAAAGTTACAAAAGCTAATGTTGAAAGATAACAAGAAACCCTAATTAAGCACAGTCACGCCTCGTCCTGGCACGATCGCGCCAAGTGCTTCGGCACGGTCGCGCGACTTGCTTTGGACCGATCACGCCCGGTGCCTAGGCACGGTCGCGCCTAGTACCAGTTGAAACGTAAATGCAGTTTTAATCGCTCGATCGTTGAGTTCCGTAACCGTTCCTCACTTCATTTCCGTTTACGAGAGTAATAACATTTTCAATTACACAAACGTCCCAGTTTTATTCCTTCGGACTCGAAAAATCGTTCAAACATTTCAAAGAAAACATAAACCCTTCCTTCGATCCGAATTCTCTCAACCAAACAGAAGATTCACGATATATGATCCTCCCAGAAGCTACTGACCCTTTGAATTAGCCGGAATTTGCAGCAGAAGACGCCGGAGGCCGTTCGCATCGTCGTCGGAACTTTTTCTACCGAACTCTATTCATCCATCGTCCTCCAAGGTAATTGAAACCTTTTCCTCGTTCGTTTCAGTTCATAGATCAAAAGCCCCATATTAATTTGGGCTTCCATTATAGAATCATCCCGAATCAGAATCTATGTTTTATTCAAAATGGTTTAATCGATTTCGACCCTGAACATGTTGTTAATAAAATTAAAACATCCTATCATACTCATAATAATATTATAAATAAAAGCCCTATGATTTACATCACTAACAATATAAGAATCAGTCAATTTGTGTCTGATTTGGAAGAGACACGGTCGCGCTAATCATCTAGCGCGGTCGTGCCTCATGAGACGCGGTCGTGCTGGTTACCAGCGCGGTCGTGTACTCCTGTTCAGACCCAGTCATGCCCTTTGGCAAATCTCATTCGTGTCTCAGAATCATAGACACGATCGTGCCGAGCCAAGGCACAGTCGTGCCTAGTGATTTGTCTAGTTATGTCTCCGTTTGATCAACCCGGTCGCGTCCTGACTAGCACGGCCGCGCCCGTGTTTTGAGCACGATCGTGCCCTTCCCAGGCACGGTCGTGTGTGAGTTAAATTTTTGGCAGAATTATAAATTTTATATATTTTTCAAATAATAAATATTTCTGATTAAATTTCAAAATAAAAATAATTGATTTTTATAAATATGCATTAATTCTATTAAGAAAAATCAAATAGTTAATCTTGGAATAAATAGAAAATTCTTTATTTAATGTTTATAAAAAAATTAAATTTACAATTATTGTTAAACCTTTCATTTAAAAAGTATCTTAATGGTTAAGTTACATATTTTATAAATAAATAAATAAGGAAATGATTATTTATTTAATTTATATTTAAACAAAAACAATTATTTATTTATATTTAGTTACATCAAATACTTACACTATTTTCATAAACAATAATTATTTAACCTAATTATTTAGCTATTCAATTTCAAACCTTAATCAAAATGTTCCAAAAATATTTATTCAAACTTTATATCGTATTCAATACTTTCAAATACAAATCAATGGCTTTATACACAAATCCAAGTTCAACATTTGACTCAAACTTTGTGCACGCTATTGATACAACATACATTACACTTTAGGTTAACTTGTGCTTTTCAAGGATCCTTATTACTATCTAGTACCTTTTGTTAGCTACGCCTTCAAACCAAGTGAGTATTACATAGCCCTTTTTACTCTTTTGCACTTTTTGGGGTGGAACATGAACACTATACAACACTATTACTTACACTTACACAAACTACACAAGTACAAATCCTCTTTACATTCATGTGTGCAATTTGAGCTTTATGCCCGAGTGCTAGTTGTGCTAACTTTTGTATGCGATTATGTGCAATCATTAACTATTCAAGCCGACGGTAAACAATGATAGATCTATTGAGTCTGACAAACCCACACAGGTAGGGTGATTGTTACCGACAACATAATTTTTGCATGCTAGTTACAAAGGTTTGATTGTACTTGGTTACACAATAGCTACTCCCCATAAATGCGTTATTTTATCATGATATGTAAGGATTTGTTTATTTACAAACTATATGCTATCTATATACAAACCTGTGTTATACTCACCAACTTTTTAGTTGACCTTATTTTTTTCATGTTTCAGGTACTAATGTGTGAATTGATCAAGATTTGCTTCACATAGGCTTTGGGACTTAGTTAATTTGAATAAAGGATTTTACGTATTTCAATCATGTTCTTTCTTGGATTTGGTTGTGTTTGGATTATTTGAAATGAAATTGATGTCTAATATATTACAATTTAGTCAACCTTGTGCTCATGAACAGTATACATGTCCCGCCCCGATGATTCCGCCATCGGTCGGGGTGTGACAGATTGGTATCAGAGCCTTGGTTATAGGGAATTAGATTATTAGACACCCTTGACCTAGACTATAACTTTAGGACACCCACTTATGCCATGCTTCATGATTATGTGATATGTGCTATATGTTATGTGTTACATGCTATGTGTTACATGCTTACTATGATTAGTTATTATTTCGTTTTTGATACCTTACTTGTAAAAAAAAAAATTTCATGACTTATTAAGATATACTTTAATAATAATTAAATAAACAATATCCCTACCTATACCCTAAAACCTCATAATATTCTTACCTACTTCTCTATCATCATCTTCTTAGCATGTGGAAACTTCATGGGACTAAATCTATAAAATTTTCTTTATTTCCTCGTTAAGATTTTTAAACTTTGTTAATTATTTGAGGACACGTGCAATCTGGAAGGGTGACACATGTATTTTGGGTTTTCTGTCTAGAAAAGCATTTCGCATAAATCCCAACCGAGGGACCCGTATGCTTTCTTGGGAATTCCCGGAATGAGTGTTTACTTATAGGCTAAAGCATGTCTCCTTGAAAATTATATGAGTTTAATTAACCTTAATGTGTCATAGTATTCAAGTGATTATATCACTATTTGAGTACAATCCCAACTATGAACTACTATTTTAATTGTTATCTTATTCTTTTAAACTAAAACAACATTCATAAATTCTTACATCTTTTCTTGTCTTGTGAAAATCTGTAGAATGCCTCCCCGTCGTGCTCCCGTGGCCAACACCGACACCAACACCGACATCGCTACCATTCTTGCACAACTCATAACTCAACTCACCCAAGCCAATGGTGCCGCCAATGGTAACCATGGGGCAAATGGTGGAAATGGTGGAAATGGTGGTGCCAACCCATCTCAATGCACCTTCAAGCATTTCAACTCATGTAATCCCCTCAAGTTTTATGGTACTGAAGGAGCTACGGGACTTCTTCAATGGTTCGAAAGTATTAAGAATACCTTTCTCAATAGTGACTGTCCCGACAACCTTCGTGTTCGTCATGCCACAAGTGTCTTACAAAAACGGGCACTAACGTGGTGGAATGGGGAGAAAAGAAATAGAGGTGTGGATGTAGCAATGGCCTTACCTTGGGATGAGGTTAAAAGGCTAATGACTGAGGAATTCTGTCCTCGAAATGAAGTAAAGAAACTCGAAGCCTAATTTTGGGATCTTGCCCAAGATAGTGGTGAAAACTTGGCATATACAACTCGGTTCCATGAATTGAGTCTCCTCGTGCCCCACATGGTCACGCCTTTATCCCGCTGCATTGAAAAATACATTGGTGGATTACCTAGGCAAATTCAAGATACTGTTCTAGGGAGAAATCCCGCAACACTTGAAGATGCTATCCGTTTATCCGCTACTTCAACTGATAACCATGTGAAGGCGGGGACTCTTACTAAAAAGGGCACAAAGAAAGTCTCCGACATTGCAACTCCTTCCACTCACAAAAAGGAAGCCATAACTAAACCCTCCCGACATAATAAGAAAAGAAAGGCTAGAAACTATGCTATGGTCACTCCTGCTATTCCTGTTAACCAAGCAGCACCTATGGTCAAGCATCAGTCAAAAAGCCATATGTTGGGATCTACCCGCTTTGTGCCACATGCAACTATCATCACCCTCAAAACATCCCATGTCGCCTTTGCACTTATTGTGGGAAATATGGCCATACGGTCAATGTGTGTAGGGCCAAAGCTCTGGCGGGCCAAGTCAACCCACCAACCAGAACCAATCAACAAGTGGCTAATCAAGGTGTACCTGCTATAGCAAATGGGCAGGCATGTTTTGAATGTGGTGACCCAAATCACTTCCGTGATCAGTGCCCAAGGTTGATCAATACTAGACAAGGCGGAGCTCGTGGGCATGCTTTCAATATAAACGCGTATGAAGCTCAAGCCAACAATGATGTGGTCAACGGTACGTTCCTTGTTAATAGTCAATATGCCTCCATTTTATTTGATACCGGTGCCGATATAAGTTTTGTGTCACTTAACTTTGAACCCTTACTTGCAAAGACACGATCCCAATTAGAGAAAACCTTCACTGTCGAAGTAGCAAATGGTGATTCACTTACAATCGAGTCTATTATCTATGACTGTTCTCTAGAACTTAATGAACATACATTCCCAATCAATCTTGTACCAATGTCACTAGGAAGTTTTGATATCATCATAGGCATGGATTGGCTATCAAATCATCATGCCGAAGTCATCTGTTTCGAGAAGTGCATCCGAATACCTCTACCATCGGGAGAAACGTTAAGAGTCTTTGGTGAAAAGCCTTGGAAAGGGCTTAAATTAATGTCATGCACTACTACTCAAAAGTACTTACGAAAGAAGTACGTGGCCTTTTTGGCCCATATCGTTCAAAAGGATGTCAAAAAGAAGAGTATTCAAGATATCCCCATTATCTGAGATTTTCCTGAAGTGTTCCCCGAAGATTTATCCGGTCTTCCACCCGTTCGTCAAGTAGAATTTCGCATTGACCTTATACCTGGAGCTAACCCCGTGGCTAGAGCTCCTTACCGTCTTGCACCTTCTGAATTGCAAGAACTTGCAAGCCAACTCCAAGAACTTTCCGACAAAGGTTTCATTCGTCCAAGTCATTCACCGTGGGGTGCACCCGTCTTATTCGTCAAGAAGAAGGATGGACCATTCCGCATGTATATTGACTACCGTGAACTTAACAAGCTTACTATCAAAAACCGTTATCCCTTACCTAGAATTGATGACCTCTTTGATCAACTTCAAGGTTCCACTTGCTTCTCGAAGATTGATCTTCGATCCGGTTATCACCAACTCCGTGTGCAAGAGGATGATATTCCAAAGACTGCCTTCCGAACAAGGTATCGACACTATGAGTTCATGGTCATGCCTTTTGGGCTAACCAATGCACCCGTAGTTTTCATGGACCTCATGAATCGTGTGTGCAAACCGTACCTTGATAAATTCGTGATCATCTTCATTGATGATATCTTAATCTATTCCAAGACTAAAGTCAACCGTGAGCAACATCTTAGATTGGTTTTGGACCTCTTGAGAAAAGAACAACTATATGCCAAATTCTCTAAATGTGAATTTTAGCTAAAGGAAGTTCAATTTCTTGGTCATATCGTCAACGACAAGGGAATTCATGTTGACCCTGCTAAAATCGAAACGGTTAAGAATTGGAATGCCCCGAAGACTTCCACCGAAGTTCGTTCATTTCTTGGTCTTGCGGGTTATTATCGTCGTTTCATCTCAAACTTCTCTAAGATTGTTGTCCCCCTTACCGCTTTGACCCACAAGGGTAAGACTTATGAATGGGGACCAAAACAAGAAGAAGCTTTCCAAACTCTCAAGCAAAAGTTGTGCAATACTCCCATTTTGACTCTCCCTGATGGAAATGATGATCTAGTTGTCTACTGTGATGCTTCTAACCAAGGTCTCGGTTGTGTACTCATGCAACGAGGCAAAGTAATCGCTTATGCATCAAGGCAACTTAAGATTCATGAGAAGAATTATACGACGCACGATCTAGAGTTGGGTGCGGTCGTATTCGCATTGAAGATTTGGAGACATTACCTCTATGGCACAAAGTGTGTGGTGTTCACTGACCACAAAAGTCTCCAACATATCTTCAACCAAAAGGAACTCAATATGAGGCAAAGACGTTGGGTTGAACTCCTTAACGACTATGACTGCGAGATTTGTTACCATCCCGGCAAAGCGAATGTTGTAGCCGACGCTTTGAGTCGAAAGGACCATGTCATGCTTCAATGTGTCCGTATTCAAACCGACATTCAGAATCGAATCTTAGAAGCTCAACACGTCTCAGTCACCGAGGGTAATATGTACGAGGAAATGTCGTGCGGTGTTGAACTTCAGCTTGAATCAAAACCCAATGGCTTACTTTATTACTTAAACCGTATTTGGGTTCCCGATCGCGATGATCTCCGTATATTTCTCATGAACGAGGCTCACAAGACTCGTTATTCTATTCATCCTGGTGCGGATAAAATGTACCACGATATTCGCCAACAATATTGGTGGCCCGGTATGAAAAAGGACATTGCTCTCTATGTTGCCAAATGTCTAACGTGCTCGAAGGTCAAAGCCAAACACCAACGTCCTTCCGGATTACTTGAACAACCGGAAATTCCCGTGTGGAAATGGGAGAACTTAGCTATGGATTTCATTACCAAACTTCCTCGCACCTCAAGTGGTTATGATAGCATTTGGGTGATCATTGATCGTCTCACCAAATCTGCTCATTTCTTGCCTATCCGTGAAGACTATCGGGTTGAGAAACTAGCCCGAATTTACATTGATGAAATTGTGAGCCGTCACGGTGTTCCCTTAAACATAATCTCCGATAGAGATGCTCGGTTCACCTCTCGCTTTTGGCAATCTCTCCAAACAGCACTTGGTACACGATTGGATTTGAGCACGGCCTACCATCCTCAAATTGATGGTCAGACCGAGCGAACAATCTAAACTCTTGGGGATATGCTTAGAGCTTGTGTAATTGATTTTGTTGGCAATTGGGATTCACATCTATCCCTAATCGAGTTCCCTTACAATAATAGCTACCACACGAGTATCAACATGGCTCCATTTGAAGCTCTCTATGGTCGCAAGTGCCTTTCTCCTATCTAATGGAACGAGATTGGTGAAGCACAAATCATCGGTCCCGAGCTAATTCAAGAAACATCCGACAAGATTATTCAAATCCGTGACAACATTTGAGTTGTGAGAAGTCGACAAAAGAGTTATGCCGACAAACGACGAAAACCCTTGGAATTCCAAGTCGGTGACCTTGTTCTTCTAAAGGTGTCTCCATGGAAGGGTGTGATCCGTTTTGGAAAGAAAGGTAAGTTATCACCTCGCTATGTGGGCCCATTCAAGATCCTTGAAAGGATTGGGAAAGTGGCTTACAAACTCGAGTTACCTCCATCACTTGGTAACGTGCATCCTACATTTCATGTGTCTAACCTGAAGAAATGCCTTGCTGATGAAAATCTTCACATACCTCTTGACGACGTGCACATTGACGAAACGATGCACTTCGTTGAGAGACCGGTAGAAATCATGGATCGTGAAATCAAGCAGCTCAAGCGAAGCCGTATTCCTATTGTCAAGGTTCATTGGGAATCTAAACGTGGTCCTGAGTTTACTTGGGAACGAGAGGACCAAATGAAACTCAAGTACCCCCATCTTTTTACTGATTTCGTTATTTCCTCTAGCTAAATTTCGGGACGAAATTCCCTCAACATGGGGAGACTGTAACATCTCTGATTTTCAGTATCCGTATGTCAATTCAATGTAACGTATTTTAAACCTAATTCTAGTGCACTGTCTTATTCTATCTTGTGCCATAAATTAAATACAATGATTCAATACAAATCCTCAAATCTTACTCGGTTATATACTATCAAGCGCTACACAAGTAATCATTTTATACAATTTGTCGAAAACTAAAGTTATAAAAGCTAATGTTGAAAGATAACAAGAAACCCTAATTAAGCACGGTCGCGCCTCGTCCTGGCACGGTCGCGCCAAGTGCTTTGGCACGGTCGCGCGACTTGCTTTGGAACGATCGCGCCCGGTGCCTAGGCACGGTCGCGCCTAGTTTGGGCACGGTCGCGCCTAGTACCAGTTGAAACGTAAATGCAGTTTTAATCGCTCGATCGTTGAGTTCCGTAACCGTTCCTCACTTCATTTCCATTTACGAGAGTAATAACATTTTCAATTACACAAACGTCCCAGTTTAATTCCTTCGGACTCGAAAAATCGTTCAAACATTTCAAAGAAAACATAAACCCTTCCTTCGATCCGAATTCTCTCAACCAAACAGAAGATTCATGATATACGATCCTCCTAGAAGCTACTGACCCTTTGAAGTAGCCGGAATTTGCAGCAGAAGACGCCGGAGGCCGTTCGCATCGTCGCCGGAACTTTTTCTACCGAACTCTATTCATCTATCGTCCTCCCATGTAATTGAAACCTTTTCCTCGTTCGTTTCAGTCCATAGATCAAAAGCCCCATATTAATTTGGGCTTCCATTATAGAATCATCCCGAATCAGAATCTATGTTTTACTCAAAATGGTTTAATCGATTTCGACCCTGAACATGTTGTTAATACAATTAAAACATCCCATCACACTCGTAATAATATTATAAATAAAAGCCCTATGATTTACATCACTAACAATATTAGAATCAGTCAATTCGTATCTGATTTGGAAGAGACACGGTCGCGCTAATCATCTAGCGCGGTCGTGCCTCATGAGACGCGGTCATGCTGGTTACCAGCGCGGTCGTGTCCTCCTGTTCACACCCAGTCATGCCCTTTGGCAAATCTCATTCGTGTCTCAGAATCATAGACACGATCGTGCCGAGCCAAGGCACGGTCGTGCCTAGTGATTTGTCTAGTTATGTCTCCGTTTGATCAACCCGGTCGCGTCCTGACTAGCACGGCCGCGCCCGTGTTTTGAGCACAATCGTGCCCTTCCCAGACACGGTCGTGTGTGAGTTAAATTTTTGGCAGAATTATAATTTTTATATATTTTTCAAATAATAAATATTTCTGATTAAATTTCAAAAAAAAAATAATTGATTTTTATAAATATGCATTAATTCTATTTAGAAAAATCAAATAGTTAATCTTGGAATAAATAGAAAATTATTTATTTAATGTTTATAAAAAAATTAAATTTACAATTATTGTTAAACCTTTCATTTAAAAAGTATCTTAATGGTTAAGTTACATATTTTATAAATAAATAAATAAGGAAATGATTATTTATTTAATTTATATTTAAACAAAAACAATTATTTATTTATACTTAGTTACATCAAATACTTACACTATTTTCATAAACAATAATTATTTAACCTAATTATTTAGCTATTCAATTTCAAACCTTAATCAAAATGTTCCAAAAATATTTATTCAAACTTTATATCGTATTCAATACTTTCAAATACAAATCAATGGCTTTATACACAAATCCAAGTTCAACATTTGACTCAAACTTTGTGCACGCTATTGATACAATATACATTACACTTTAGGTTAACTTGTGCTTTTCAAGGATCCTTATTACTATCTAGTACCTTTTGTTAGCTACGCCTTCAAACCAAGTGAGTATTACATAGCCCTTTTTACTCTTTTGCACTTTTTGGGGTGGAACATGAACACTATACAACACTATTACTTACACTTACACAAACTACACAAGTACAAATCCTCTTTACATTCATGTGTGCAATTTGAGCTTTATGCCCGAGTGCTAGTTGTGCTAACTTTTGTATGCGATTATGTGCAATCATTAACTATTCACGCCGACGGTAAACAATGATAGATCTATTGAGTCTGACAAACCCACATAGGTAGGGTGATTGTTACCGACAACACAATTTTTGCATGCTAGTTTCAAAGGTTTGATTGTACTTGGTTACACAATAGCTGCTCCCCATAAATGCGTTATTTTATCATGATATGTAAGGATTTGTTTATTTACAAACTATATGCTATCTATATACAAACATGTGTTATACTCACCAACTTTTTAGTTGACCTTATTTTTTTCATGTTTCAGGTACTAATGTGTGAATTGATCAAGATTTGCTTCACATAGGCTTTGGGACTTAGTTAATTTGAATAAAGGATTTTACGTATTTCAATTATGTTCTTTCTTGGATTTGGTTGTGTTTGGATTATTTGAAATGAAATTGATGTCTAATATATTACAATTTAGTCAACCTTGTGCTCATGAACAGTCTACATGTCCCGCCCCGATGATTCCGCCATCGGTCGGGGTGTGACACCCTGTAATGATGCTGGAATCAATCGCTGGTGGCTATGGTCGGAATCCCGATGGCGGTGGTGGTTAGACAGGAGCACAAACGACGATTTCAAGTAGAGGAGATGATTAGTGAGTGTGGGGATGACTAGAAACGAGCGGAATCGTTCATATTTAAAGGCTAAACAACGTATTTCCCATTTTTGGAAATCCTGTGATTTGTGCCGGAATTTGAGTGTCTATTGATTGGGTTTTGACAGTTCATAACGCGTATAAGTGATCCCATGATTCTCGGTTCAATTGAAGATGAGTAAACGGGATATTTGACTAAAGAATTTGGGGTTTTAACACACCGCCGGAAAAAGCTTAAGGTTGTCGAATTTTATCGCCGGAAAAACGGGGTGGGGGGGGGGGGAGAGCTGGAAGGGAAATGAGTTTTGAAATGTTCATATCCTTCCCTCTTGTACTCTGATAAAAATACATTCAGGTCCTTTAACTAAAAGAATGAGAATTTAATTTTTTTATATATCTATCTTTATAAAATTTATATATTTCCAATCATTATTTGTTTATCTAAAAATATTTATAAAGAAAAATTTTATTTTCTAATTAAATTACAAACTGTTTACATGATTATTTAGTATGATAAAATATATATATATTTGTATAATTTATATTTTTAAACCGATATATTTATATATATGTATATATAAAGATGTAAATTTGTCATTACGGCTCATAAGTTTTAATTGAAATCAATATGTAAAACGTTTTTTTTTAAATATACCCACATATGTTATACATACACTAGATAAAATTTTGAAATTTGATACACCTTAATTAATACCTAATGTGTTGAACAAGTACGAGATTGAAATAAGATACTATTTTTCATACATAATAAAATATTACAGGAAAATCATGGATGTTACAGTGAAAATGATAAAATTCAGGATCAACTCGAACCTCTACGTAGTGTAACTCTAAGCTATAAAGAAAATGAAAAACGTTTTAAATAATCAATTAAAAATCTCAGAAAAGACAAACATGATTTTTCAATAAAAATAAGTGAACAACAATTTCATTTAGATGTTGCCTACAAAGATTTAGAGAAAAAGAATATCGAAATAGTCAAACATCATAATGAAATTCTGAAGTAAAGTGGAAAAATTGAGAAATTGAGAAATTATCGTTTCATGGTGGAATATTATGAATCGGTTGTACGACAAGTAAATGGCATAGATTTAGGTACTAATGCCATTCCACCACCAGTTAATGGGACATTTGTCAACGGGTCAGTCGACATTGATCTATCCTTTCTTGATGAATTGCCAAGTAAGGATAACACATCTTCAGATGAAGATTTTATTCTGACGAATGTTCAGAAAACAACAAAATTGATGGTATTATTTCAGAAGAATTGTTTAATGAATCTAAAATCAACAAAAAACATTGCCAACAATCAGGACAATTGTATTTTAACTAAACCTGATTTAATTGAATCAAATGATAAAATGAAAAAGATGCTTTATGGAGATTTTAAAACTATAAAGCAAGCCAAAAAGGAGACATTTGCTAACAAACTTGGAAAGAGTTTTCAAGAAAACATTGATAAGCACTACACTCCTATAATTCAATTAGCATCTGGTAAAACTTCACTTGTGGTTCATCAAACTAATTCTAACACTGGTCAGAATAAACCTTCTACATCCAAAACTAGTGAGCTTTACAGGAGACCTTTCAAAGAAAGAAGGAATTGTTTTCATTGTGGAACGTTTGGACATATTCTGATGAATTGTCCTTATAAGAATCAAGAGAAACGACCTGTTGATCCAAAACAGGTCGTATCCTTGAAAACTCCAACAAGAAATCAATTCAAAACTCAAGTTTCAAAAACTTTAGTTCAGTATATGGATAAGTCTAAGCCATTTACTGAGAGAAGGAACAAATAGTCTATGGTTCCGCGTGTATATACCTTTGGTAATACACGATCTTATGAGGTAAGATTGTCTAGACCACAGATGAGGAGACGGAATAAAAGTTTGAAAAAATTAGGACAACAACTAACAGGTAATCAACTAAGCAAAACTTTTTCTAACCTTAGAACACCTGTTGCTCAACAAAAACAAATTTGGAGAAAGAAAATAGTTGGTTCTCAAGCTTCTAATTCCGACACACCAAAAGCGTCACCCACTTTTGATCACCATGACTGTGAATTAATTGAAGTTGTGTACTTTGAGGCAAACGGATGACCCAAGACCACAATGGCTTGGGTCTCCAAATCTAATTAATCTGTGTGATATGTTCAGGGACAACCTAGGGGATCAGTTTCTAATAGCTGGTATGTTGATAGTGGTTGTTCCCGGCACATGATAGGCAACATGGCCCTTCTACAAGACATTAAACCATTCAGAGGTGGCTATGTGGCCTTTGTAGGCGAGAAAGGTGGAAGTATCACACGTCAAGGCGTGGTTACTAATGGGTGTATTAGTTTTTACAATGTCAACTACTGTGAGCAGTTAAAACACAGTTTGTTAAGTGTTTCTCAGATGTGTGACAAAGAGTACTCAGTAATGTTCAACAAATCTGAATATCTAGTTCTCAAGCCTGGTTTCATGATTCCAGAATAATGGATTTTGATGCGTGCACCAAGAACAAACAAAAAGTATCAGATCGATATGAGTGTGGCAACAACCACTTCCTCAGTTTCAACTTGTTTAATATCTAAAGCCACTGAAATTGACTCAATATGGCATAGGAAACTCGGACACCAGTCATATAGAAAAATGAATCACCTTTCCGAAACGGTTTGGTAACCGGTGTTCCTAAATTGAGATTTTCCATTGTAGATGATCGTATGTCTTGCAAAAAAGGAAAACAACAACGGAAATCTCTTAAGCCTAAGACTCAAAACTCTATTCATACCCCTTTGGAGCTCGTACATACGGATTTGTTTGGGCCCATAAGTATCAAGAGTATTGGAGGAAATTCATACTGTTTGGTTGTTACTGATGATTACTCATGTTTTTCTTAGGTACATTTCTTAGGTACTAAAGATGAGACTGCTGAAATTCTTCAATATATGATTCTTAATCTAGAATCCTTATGCAAACTAAAGGTCAGAAGAATTCGGAGTGACAATGGCACCGAGTTTAAAAATAATTTGATGGCTATTTTCTGACTCAAGAACGGAATTCATCAAGAATTTAGTGCACCGTACACTCCTCAGCAGAATGGAGTTGTAGAACGAAAGAACGGAACTCTATTTGGCACTGCACGTACAATGCTGTCAGATGCCAAGCTTCCAATCACGTTTTGGGCAGAAGCTATTAATACATCTTATCACGTCTTGAATAGAGTTCTGGTAGTGAAAAGACACAATAAAACACACTATGAACTAATCAATAATCGACCTCCTAAGCTTGACTACCTTATTCCTTTTGGTAGTCCATGTTCCCTATTATTACAACACAAAGATCGACAGTCGAATTTTCATGCTAAATTAGTAGAAGGCATCTTCTAAGGATATGTTGCCAACTCACCTTGCAAAAGAGTATACAATACTGAAGGTCGTACTGTCAAAGAATGGTTCGAAGTGGATTACAGTAAATACAGCAGTCCACCAGAACCTGCAGGTCCTGCTTGGGGTTTTGATTATGATAATCTTTTCAAGTCTTTCAATCATCTCGATTTATCTGTTGAAGATGCTGCAAAGCTGTATCAATACTGTAGTGGCGAAGACAACTCCAATTTCTCTACGAGAACAACTGTACCTATTCCAAGCCCCTGTTCCGATGTTGCATCTGCATCAGGAACACATGAAAGTGACACTTAAGAAGATACTCTTACTGAAGAAGACGAAGCTCAATCCAGAAACAAACTTCCAGTTGATCCTATTTACAATGAAACATCTTCAGGTGTAAATGATATGGGTGAGATAGGCACAAATCTTGAAACAAATATTCAAGAAACCATTGCACCAGAGATAAGAATTCATAAGAATCATCCAATTGAAAACATGATTGGTCATCCTAATGTCGGTGTTCAAACTCGTGACAGAACTGTAACTGAAAACACCAGTCTTTATGTTGAGATTCTTAACACAGGTATCATAGAAACATGTTTAAAGGCTGCCTTCATATCCCAAATAGAGCCTAAGAATATCAAAGAGGCTCTAGCTGAGAATTGTTGGATTGAGGCTATGCAAGAAGAACTGTCTCAATTCAAAAAACTACATGTTTGGGATCTAGTTGATTTACCAAGAGGAGTACATCCAATTGGAACCAGATGGGTGTTCAAGTGTAAAATTGATGATCGACACGCTGTAGTGAAAAATAAAGCAAGATTGGTGGTTCAAGGTTTTTACCAACAAGAAGGTCTGGATTATACAGAAGTCTATGCACCAGTTGCTAGACTTGAGGCCATCCGATTATTTATGGCTTATGCCTCTTTTGTCGGCTTCAAAGTCTTTCAACTAGATGTAAACGTGTCTTTCTGTATGGTAAAGTACATGAAAAAGTCTATGTCACTCTACCACCTGGTTTTGAAGACCCGTTATACCCGGATAAAGTGTACAAGCATGACAAAGCACTGTATGGTCTTCATCAAGTACCAAGAGAGTGGTATGAGACTCTGTCAAAGCACCTATTACCCAATGGTTTCGATCGAGGACAAATTGACTCGACTCTCTTCATACGGAAAGCAGGAGGTGATATTCTACTTGTACAAGTATATCTTGATGACATCATTTTTGGGTCTACGAGTGAAGAGATGTGTAAGGAATTTGAGCAGGTGATGAAGTGGAAGTTTGAAATGAGCAACATGGGTGAAATGTCCTTTTTCTTAGGACTGCAAGTAAGTCAAAGGGAAGATGGCATTTATCTGCATCAAAATAAGTATGTTCAAGACATTTTGTCCAAATACAAAATGAATGATTGTAAATCTTATGGCACACCTATTCCAATAAATCACGGTTTACATCCTGATAAAGAAGGAAAGGATGTGGATTGTAGATTATACCGTGGAATGATTGGATCCCTTATGTATCTCACAGCTTCAAGACCTGACATTATTTTTGTCGTCTCCTTGTGTTCGAGGTTTCAGTGACAACCGAAGGAATCACATATGATAGCTGTAACGAGAATATTCAGATACCTGAAAGGAAAACCCCGATTAGGTCTATGGTATTCAAAATAGTAGTCATTTGATTTCAAAGGTTACACTGATTCTGATTATGGCGGTTGTAATCTCGATAGAAAATCAACCTCAGGTGGATGTCAATTCCTAGGAGACAGGCTGGTTTCATGGTAGTGTAATAAGCAGTCAACAGTTTCTATCTCAACATGTGAAGCAGAGTACATTGCTGCTGTAAGCTGCTGCTCTCAGATCTTATGGATTCAACAACAATTGAGAGATTACGGCTTAAAATACATTAGCACTCCTATGATCATTGACAACACAGCCACCATGTCTATCATAAACAACCCGGTGAAACATTCCAAAACTAAGCATATTGAAATTCGTCACCATTTCATCTGTGATTGTGCTGAAAAGCATTTAATTGAACTTGTAAAAGTTCACACGGATGATAATTTTGATGATCTTTTCACCAAAGCTTTTGATTGTACTCGTTTTGAACATCTTGTCAACATGATAGGAATGTTCAATCCTGAATGATAAACATTTTCAAAACAAACTTATTTCTTGGAAGTTACATTTATTTTTGTTTTACATTTAATTTGTTTTATGTTAAATTTTTTTTAAGAAAAATCCATACAAAATATAAAATTGGAGGAAATGATTGCACATCAGTTAGTGATCTAAATTTCTTAGATTGTATAACTAGGGAGATGATTGCACCTTGATATACTTCAAATATACTTTGTTAAATTATCAGTAACCTAGAAGCATTCGCTAAATCATTAGTAGTGTGAAAACTAAATATCTTTTCTACAAATGTGATTTGAACCCATGTTATGAGGTGTGTGTGTGTATAAGATTAAGAAAAGATCATTGTCAGAAATAGAATGTAAGATTTTGGCTAGTATTATATGTTGAGACCAATTTCGGGTGATGTCTTTAGCACAATTTTCAGCTCACTTCACTGCCCATACTCACAAGTATGCAATGGGAAGCCGAGCTAAGATATGTCTTGACAACAAGCGTCAAGCATATATTCGCCCTTGGATCACATCTGTTCCATTGAAAAAATCCAGATAACAGTTGGATCCCACTAACCAAAAATCTTCGGATTCCATATATATTAGCCTGAATCATCACAACATACTCACAAAATACTCACGAGCCAAAACAAATGAATCAATTGATTCTTGTTAATCTTTATGGGCTCTGCTTGATTACTATGTGCGAAACGATATTACCTCAACCTGGTGATATTGATAATCCTTGGGAAAATCTTAGATGTCTTGAGATAATAAATTTTATTTTACATAACTGTGGGGTACACATTGTAGAACTCTAAATAGTACCATAACTCACATGAATTTGATCCAAAAATGCTTATAGTTTCAAATATTGATAATTTGCATTTCAAATTTTTTTAAGTATATCATAATATGATCCCAAATTCTTTGAAAATTTATCAAAATCACTAGTGCTACTTGTTAGTCTGATATGATCCTCTGCTTATGACTTGACCAAAAAGACGTTCACTGTAAGTATTCAATCACTCATTTTTTATGCTTGTTCATTCAGAAAAACCTCAAAAATATTTTTAGTGTGTTTTAACATAAACTTTACAAAATAACAAAAAGCTTTCTTGTACAGTTCATTTCTAGGAATTCAAAAGAACAAAAAGACTTTCATAACTTCCAGAAACATTTTTGTTATCAACCAAAAATTGAACTTATCTATCATGTTCGTCTTACAAATTCTTCATAAAATCAGAGATTTTTGAGTTCGAAAATGGAGCAAGAATTAAGCCGTGCGAACTTAACTAAGTGCGCATGACTTAATTCATGCGTACTTGTTTAGTACGCATGAAGTAATTCATGCGCACTTAATCAAGTATGCACGACCTGAAACGCGGGGTATATAAAACAACACATGGCATTTAATACTCATTCAAACACCCGCTCTCAATATTACGAACTGATCATTTTCGCTTGAAAATCTTTGTGTTACCAAACCGGTTTTTCATCACGCTTTTAGTTATAACATTATCCAAAGAACGTTTGGTGAGAATCTCATGCGATTTCAACCGTTAAATCTATCAAAATTGAGTGATTTTAGTGTTCTTGAGACTAGGGTTCTTGATACTTAAATTTTGAAATGAAAATGGGTTTGCATGTTAAATTGAGTATCAAAAAAAGTTTCAAATCATCATCCACTGACGATTAACACAAATTTCATCACTTAAACCCACAAATTTTGATTTTTTGATCTTGGGATTGCGCTTGAGTAGCGTTCGGCCCCTGTTTGATCAAAATGAGTTATGTATTGAATGATACCAACTTCAGACCAAGTCACATTGAGCTTCTATGCCATTTTCGACACTATTAGGACAGGAATTACAGGCATTCAACCATGATTTTGGATTTCGGACTTGTTGAAAACTGAACACTTACTAAGACCATGCGTACTAGGCAAGTACGCATGAAGGGTTTTGTTCATGCGTACATACTAAGTACGCATGACAAATTATGTATGTGCGTATTTAGCTAAGTACGTATAAGGCAGATTTGTGATATTTTCTAAGTCCAAATTTTAAGTCATTGTCTATAATACTTACTGTTATACGTAATCCATTCTAATCTTGTTTTATTTAGTTTTGCAGATATGGCTAGACGGGCGTTCACTCCTGACTTCAATGTATTAGCTCTAATAGACCCGGAATGGCGAGGTACAGCTCTTAACTATCAGGAGATAGTCACATTCCTGAACCGATCAAAGATTTCATATGCTATCTCGGCCGACCCACTAGTATCACGACCTTACTTGGAACAATTTTGGGATACTGATGAGTTAGATTGCAGACAAACTCCTAATGTGATTACTACTACCGTTGCTAAGTATCGGATAGAAATCTCAGAGGATACTATAAGACAAGTATTGCAGTTTCATGATAGAGCCACCGATCCAGTCCAATATCCGGAATACATGATAGATGGATGTTGGCGACAGAGAATGGGGTATGTTGGACGAAGAGATTATCCATCGTATAAGAAAATGTGGCTCTTAGATCAATGGAGGTATCTTGCACATATTATGATTATGTGCATATCAGCAAGAAAGACAGGAAAGGATGCTATGGGGCATGACTTAGCGTCAGCTATGGTTGGATTTTCGTTGAACAAGGGTTACAATTTTTCACGTTATGTTTACAACGTAATCCGTGATCAGATAAGTGCTGCTCCCAGACACAGCTTCCTCCTATACCCCCGCTTCATTCAACTGCTGATCAATCATTTCCTACCAAATCTACCTCAAATAGGTCAGCAGCTTCAAGTCAAACGAATAGCAAAAATGGTGTTTGTGCAGTTTCTTACTGCTGGTACTGATGAACCAATTCCCATGCACACACCTTTATTTGGCCACTTGATTAATGAAGCATACGTTGTACCATAAGGAGATAGGTGGTATCATCCTGAGAGTGAACCTGAGTTAAGTGAACACTCAGATGAAGGGGAAGAAGGTGATGATGATGATGATGATGATGATGATGAAGATAGTGATGGTGATGATGATAGTGATAATGGTGATGAAGATGAAGGTAATGAGGATGATGGTGGTGCTGGCTATGCTCAAAGGCAAGATACTAGTGAATCAGAACGAACTTTGACTTATTCATCTGATTCTGAACCCACGCCAGACCAGCGGCATCCAAGAAAGCATATTTCGGAATCACTTTCTGGGTCATCGTCTAGGAGAAGACGAAGAGAGAGTTCAGACTCTGACTTTCAACTTGAAAGTTCAGACACAGAGGCACCTAAAGTCACTGAACGAAGAAAGAAGACCAAGCATGATCGCCAGTGGATGCAATAAACTCAAGGGTACAGGCACAGCAAGCTACCGATCAAGTAACACAAGCTCCCACTCAACAGACTCAAAAGACACAGTACTTCCTATTTTGACTGAAGGGTATAGCCGACGAAGAAGAAGAACGTTAACACCAGTTATTGTTCCAACAACTGAAGAACCTTTTCCTGTAGTTATATCTCTTCTGGCTACCACTATTCAGCTCCCAACCTCCACAATACTTCCTATTTTGACTGAATCGGTCCTTGTCTCAACAATAATAGCACCCAATGTTCTCCAAACAACAACCTTACCATTCACTATCACCGCTGGTACTCTACCACCGATGACACACTCAATGGAATTTGGAGACATGGGCCATCACTTTGATTTATCAGAGTTGTTTGCAGACACAATTCATGAGACTGGAGAACCCTCTACCGCCAGGGTTGTTGATCCTAGGGATCAAAGGATTGCATCCTTAGAGACACAGGTTGCCACCTAACAAACGCAGATTAATCTGCTTGTTGAGTCTAACACAAGATTAACACATCAGTGGCAAGCCATGGAGGAACAAATGAAGTCATTCTTTGAGCTTCAAAAGATGCAATTCAATCTCAATGAAATGTTCCTCACCACCCGTACTGTTATGGAAAATCAAATGCTGATCCAACGTGGTGAACATCAAGTTATGGTAGATCTGGTGGCAAAACTGTCAAACCAACTTGAGTCTCAGGGGGAGACAAGCAAGAAGGCACAAGAAGAAACTTGTCACCATGTCGACCACATGAAAGATAAGGATCAGGACGTTGATCCCAATGTTGGGCCTTCAGGGGCTGGTGGTGGTGAGACCCAAGCTGTCTTGCCAACACAAGCCACACCTATGGCTCAGGGGGAGTCTACCCAGCAATAACAATAGGGTGGTGGTGCTGATAAGGGAAAAACACATGCCGAGGTGTTAGAAGATTTGGCTACAAGTCCAAACCTAAACGATGAAATCATGATAGGGGCTTTAGTAGAGATTGAAGAAGGAGAAATAGATAGCGGTGATGATTGGGACGAATACGAGAATGATGTTATTGTGGGGTTCCCTAAAGGAGATGGAGAGGGTATTTATGAGTTGGAGGATGGTGAAATCTTTGATGCCCCAGCTATTAGAGAACAAGCTGAACCGACCATTCAAGTTGAAGATGTCAATGAAACTTCAGCTAAAGTTCCTGAACCCAACAGAGAAGCTGGCACAAGTGGTACTTCCTCGAGGAAGATTCCTCAGGAATGGAAAGTGAACGAAGCTTAAGCGCCTTGGTACAAACCTCATTACACAGACCAATATGGGGCTGCTGGGATGATTTTGTCGGTATGTTTCGAAGACGACAAAGGATTATTTGCTATCAAAAGATCAGGGTGATTTCAATACCTGAAGCCAACAACATGAGCAATTAATTCCTTACCCAAATGCGACTTAGTCAACGTTGCACGCCTTAAGTTATGTAGTGAAACATCAAACGGAATTGCTGGAGGTTTGTGGGGAGTGCTTCAGCGAGAAAGCAGATCAGGTAAGTTTGATATCTTTCTGCCTCAAGTTCCGAGGCGTGTCAAGGACAAAACAATGATACATACGTTGGCAAGAAAGTTCTTGAAAAGACTCATTTATGAACCAGTTCTATGTGAAACTCGGATACCCTTGAGGAGAATACCTCAAGATATCCTGGGAAACATGTGGTACTGGTACATAGATCATCTAACAGGAGAGGCTGTCACAATTGAGAAGGAGAGCTTGAAGGAGTTCATTAGGGTATTTGATGAGATTGTGTTCATCAACTTATATGTCAAGGACTTGGAGGTTCTCGTCAACAAGAACTGTTTGCATACTTACGAGTGGACGAAACTGCTTGCCACCAAATACGACAGGTTAGTGAAATTTTGTCATCGATACAAGTCCAATATTAGTGGTGGTAGTCAAGCGGGAAGCTCATAAAGACTGAAGATATCCAGAGATGTTGTCAAGGGGGAGTCTGTTGATGCATGTTTTATGACAGGCACTCCGGATTGAGCTATAGCTTTTGTTATTATTTATTTCAGTCTTTTATGTATTTAGTACTTGTTGTATTTTGTTTATCGAGTTGTAATATGTCTTGTTTATGTCCGAACTTGTATGGTTTTGATATTGTATTAAGCAAATACGCAAGGATGAGTTCATGTGTGTTTGCCAAGTACAATGGTCATGCGTACTTAGCAAGTATGCATGAAGGATGGTCATGCGTACTTACTAAGTGCGCATGGCCCAGGTCTATAAATAGCATAGAGTTGTTTCATTTTCACAGAGATGTATTGGCACTCTCAAGTACGCACATATAAGCTTTGTATCAGTCCAGAAGTCATTCATTCTGTATCTGTACTTGTTTGAGACACTATGAAATCAATAGACCGTGTATTTATTAGCATCATCTCGTGTTGATTGTCATACTATCATTCTTACATTGTTCCACCTAGTAACGGGCATTCCGCACCTGTTTACTAGGCTACGTTTTCACACGATATCGATCTAAAACACCCACCCGGAGGGACCTACAAGTGGTATTAGAGCAATTGCTCTTATTTTCGAGTGTTGTGAGAATGTTAGGAACATATGTCATCCATATGTGTTTCTGTTTACATCTACATTGGTGATTCTTGAGTCTTGTTTCATACACTTATTCATCTTGAAAGAATCCCATATCCATCCTTGTGTTGTTCTTGTTTTGTTGCTACAATCATCATTCTCTGTTTTTAGTCATTAATCTGATCACTGATCCAAACTACATTGTTCATATCTTTGAACTTGGTCATATCAATTTTTTATCAAGACAAGTGGATACAATTGTCAAAAAGTGTCTTTCTGTCCTATGCGTACTTGTCACAACTCATGCGTACTTAATGAAATGCGAACTTGTTATTCCTGCGTATTTAAAACCATGGGCACTTGTCAAATTCCTGTGTACTTGTGACCCGATGTACATGTGATCTTGTACACTTATACCTTTGTCTAAGTCTCTTGCAAACACTTCTCGTTATTCCAGTGTACTTAATCTCTTGTGCGTATTTATCAATCCTGCGTACTTAATTGTTTCATGCACACTTTTTATTCTGTGCACTTATAAGTATGCACGACCATTCTGTCTCATACGTACTTATAGTCAAGTTCCTAAGTTTGAATTTCTGATTTTGGATTCTTACACATTGGCAAATCTTCAGAATCTCAGTAGCCTGTCGAATTATAACAACGAAATAAGCACTCCACAGAAACCCCCAAAGTTAATAAATGTGAATGACTATTCCAACTTGAAAGCTAGATTTGAGGAATATGTGTCATACACATATTAAAACATGTGGATACCTATTTTAGAAGGTTATAAACAACCAACCCATGAATTCCTTGGTGAAACCAAACCCAAACCAATCTCTAGACTTGATGCTAAAGAAAAGAAAGCATATGATTTAGAAAAGAAGGCACATGGTTCTTTAACCGTGGCACTAACCCGAGACATATTTCACAGTGTCAGAGTGTATGATTCCTCGAAAGACTTGTGGAAAGCTTTGATAAAACGGTTTAAGGGTAACAGTGATGTTAAGAAAAGTAAACGGGAATTGTTAAGAAAACAATATGAATGTTTCAGATATTTTAAACAAGAATCCATTGATGAACTTCTCTCTAGATTCTATCATCTTCAGAATGAACTGAAGTCTTATGAATTAAAATATCCAGATGATAAACTCGTTGAAAAATTTCTTGATGCATTACCCCCAAAATTTGACATGTACGCAACCCTTTTAAGAGAAAACTCTAAATTCTTTGAAATGACCATTGATGAGGTAATAAGTAAAATCCAAGCACATGACATGAATTTAAGAAAGAAAGAAACCACTAGCAGACCATTAGTGCAAGAACCGTCAATGTATTTTGGAGCCTCTTCCACATCAAAAACTACAGGACCAGGTATTGCTTTGTTCTCAGGGTATCCTACACAAGAAGGTAATGGCTGCAATAGTCATACCTGTTTTGCTACTACAAGTTCAAATTCACACCAACCAAGAAGTCCAACATCTACACCGAAACCTGCTTTTTCAAAGATTGCAGAAGATCATGTAGCATTGTTTTCATCATTCATGTTGGCATATGAAAACTTCATTGGTGGCAAACTAACTGATCCAAAAACATTTGAAGAAGATTTCAATCAGGTGGATCCAGATGACGTGGAAGATATGGATATTCAGTGGAATATGGCCATGATCTTGAGAAGTGCTAAACGGTTTCTGAATAGAACCGGTAGAAAGTTTATCGGTGGGCATTCTAATGCTAAAATTGGTTTTGATAAATCAAAGGCTAAGTGTTACAAATGCCTGAATTTTGGACACTTTGCATGAGAGTGTCAGAAAGACAAAGCACCAGCCTCTAGTTTCACTCAACCAAGTTTAGGAAGCAACCAGAACTACAACAAAAAGAGCTTCGGCAACAACCGCAGTCAAAATCAAGGAACTTCATCTAATGCACTAGTAGCTCAACATGATGATAGTTACTACTAGGGAGTTCATCTTGAAGATGCCATTGTTGCACACACTCAGATGGGTTTGATGGCAGAAATCATAGAGATGATTAAAGCTGAAGAGAGGGAAACCGTTGCTGCTGTAGAACAATAGGGATCAGCATTTGCTTTGATGGCTATTGGAGAAGCATCATATTCATCAACTGAGGTAGATTCTAATTCTTTTATTGTTATTCCCTGTAATAATTGTTTAAAACTAAAAGGTGAAAATGATAAAATTCAGGATCAACTCGAACCTCTATGTAGTGCAGCTCTAAGCTATAAAGAAAATGAAAAACGTTTTAAAGAATCAATTGAAATCTCAGAAAAGACAATCATTATTTTTCAATAAAAATAAGTGAACAACAATTTCATTTTTATGTTGCCTACAAAGACTTAGAGAAAAAGAATATCGAAATAGCCAAACACCAGAATGAAATTCTGAAGTTAAGTGGAAAAATTGAGAAATTGAGAAATTCTCGTTTCGTGGTGGAACATTATGAATCGGTTGTACGACAAGTAAATGGCATAGGTTTAGGTACTAATGTCATTCCACCACCAGTTAACGGGATATTTGTCAACGGGCCAGTCGATATTGATCTATCCTTTCTTGATGAATTGTCAAGTAAGGATAACACATCTTCAGATAAAGAGTTTTATTCTGACGAATGTTCATAAAACAACAAAATTGATTGTATTATTTCAGAAGAATTGTTTAATGAACCTAAAATCAACAATAACGTTGTCAACAATCAGGACAATTGTATTTTAACTGAACCTGATTTAATTGAATCAAATGATAAATTGAAAAATATGCTTTATGGAGATTTCAAAACTATAAAGCAAGCCAAAAAGGAGACATTTGCTAACAAACTTGGAAAGAGTTTTCAAGAAAACATTGATAAGCACTACACTCCTAAATTTCAATTAACATCTGGTAAAACTTCACCTGTGGTTCATCAAACTAATTCTAACACTGGTCAGAATAAACCTTCTACATCCAAAACCAGTGTGTCACACCCCAACCAACGGTGGAAACGTTGGGGCAGGACATGTATACTGTTCATAAGCACAAGGTTGACTAAATTGAAATATATTAATCATTCAAATTCAATGCAGGGATTCAAGACAAACCAAAATCAAACCAAGTACATAAAATGAAATACATCAATCCTTTATTAAAATTAATTAGGTCCAAAACTTATGTGTAACAAGTCTTGATCAAAATCACACATTAGCACCTGAAACATGAATAAAATAAGGTCAACTAAAAAGTTAGTGAGCATACACATGTTTATACATAGATAGTGTATAGATGTAAATAATCAAATCCTTACATAACATGATAAAATAAGGCATTTATGGGGAGCAATTATTGTGTAATGATCATTATTTACAACTTTTGTTATTATTTATTTCAATCTTGTATGTATTTAATACTTGTTGTATTTTGTTTATCGAGTTGTAATATGTCTTGTTTATGTGTGAACTTGTATGGTTTTGAGATTGTACTAAACAAATACGCAAGGATGAGTTCCTGCCTATTTGCCAAGTACAATGGTCATGCGTACTTATCAAGTACACATGAAGGATGGTCATGCGTACTTGCTAAGTGCTCATGGCCCAGGTCTATAAATAGCATAGAGTTGTTTCATTTTCAAAGAGATGTATTGTCTCACACAAGTACGCACAGATAAGCTTTGTATCAGTCCAGAATTCATTCAATCTGTATCTGTACTTGTTTGAAACACTATGAAATCAATAGACCGTGTATTTATTAGTATCATCTTGTGTTGATTGTCATACGATCATTCTTACATTGTTCCATCTAGTAACGGGCATTCCGCACCTGTTTACTAGGCTACGTTTTCACACGATATCGATCTGAAACACCCACCCGGAGGGACCTACATATTGATCCCGAGGCATGGAAGTGTAAATATCCACAAGGATGGTTTACTAAGGATCAAGCTCTAGTCCAACAAAAGACGTCTGCCAATGACAAACATGGAGCCACAGGTATGATCTTGTCTGTCAAGTTTGACGACGAAAAGAAGTTGTTTGCCATTAAATGAGCTGGTGGGGTTCAATACTTGAAACCAACCAGTTAGGCGTTCAACTCATTGCCGAAGTACGATCTGGTGAACCTAGCAAATCGTGAGCTACTGGGTGACACAAGTCATGCAGTGGCGAAGGGTTTGTGTAATATTTCTGATTTTTGTTATATGTATTTCAATTCAATGTGACACGTTTCAAATTCAAATTTAGTACACTGACTTGTCGTATTCGTACCAACAATTAAATACTATGTTCCAATGCAAATCCACAAGTTTTACACGAGTACATCTTATTAAATTCTACATAAGTTCATATTTATACAAATCTGTCAATACTGAAAGTGCAAGGGCTGATTTTGTAAAATAACCAGAAACCCTAATAGGCACGGTCGCGCCAAGTGCCTTGGCACGGTCGCGCCTCACAAGGGCACGGTCGCGCCTCGTGTCAGTTCAAACGTAAATACAGTTTTAAACGCAGAATCGTTTGAATTCTTAACTGATATACGTATCATTACCATTAACGAAAACAATTAATCGGATACACACCACAATTACAGCCAATAACTCGGTGAAATTCGATTAGCCTCAAAACCGTCAATTCAATTTAGCAAGACCACAAATTCCTCCATTACGATCCAAATTCTCTCAAGCAAACAAACGAACCACACCACTCGATCCTCTCTAAAGCTTCTGGACACGCTGGTTTAGCCGGAGTTGCAGCAAAGAGCACAGGAAATCAAACTTGTCGACACCGGAACTCACCTATACCGTACGCTATCCATTCATCGTCTTCCCGGGTAATTGAAATCTCGTACTCATTCTTTTTAGTCAATAGATCAAAAGCCCCAACTTAATTGGGGCATACAATATGGAAATCATCACGAACCCGAATCTATGTTTCGTTCAAAATGGTTTAATCGAACCCCGCTTTGAACACATTTTAAATACAATTAATATATTCCAATTGACTCGTAATAACCTTATAGATGAAAGCCCTATGAAATCCAACATTAACAATATAAGATTTAAGCAATTCGTTCCTGTTTTGGAACAGACACGGTCGCGCTAGTCTTCTAGCGTGGTCGTGCTTCATGAGACACGGTCGTGCTAATACCAGCGCGGTCGTGCTTCACACTCAGACCCGGTCGTACCCCTTGGCTAGACTTGGTCGTGCCTTAGAATCATAGACACGGTCGTGCCTAGTGAACATCTTAGTTGTCTTCTGTTTGATCAACACGGTCGCGCCCTGATTAGCACGGTCGCGCCCGTGGTCCTAGCACGATCGTGCCTTGTCCCAAGCACGGTCGTGTGTGTGAGAAAATCTTGACAGAATACTAAAATTTATATTTTAAAATCAGTAAGCATTCCAAATGAATTTTTAAATAAAAATAATTGATTTTATAAAGATTTATATTAACCTTATTTAAAAAGATCAAATGCCTATTTCTAAAACAAATAGAAGTTATACATTTAAATCTACAAAATTATATTTACACATATTTATAAAAACAGATTAACAAAAGTTAATTATTAAATTATAATTAATATAAAACACCCGATACGTTTTTTATAACTAAAAGACTAGGTTATATATTTTATAAATAAATAAATAAGGTAAAAATTATTTATTTAATTTATATTTAAGAGTTGTTTATTTAAGTTATACTTAATTACCCCTAATACCTATATTATTTTTATAACTAGGTAAATAAATAATAATTTTGTAATTTATTTATTTAGTTATTCAAACTCAAACTTTGATCAAAATGTTCTAAAAATATCCATTTCAAACCTTTCATTTTATGCAATACCTTCCAAGTACAAACCACTAACTTTATACACACGTCCAATTCAACCCTAGACTTAGACATAGACTATTGTGCACACTATTAATTCAATATACATTCCAATCTAGGTTAACGTTGTGCATTACAAGGATCATATTACTATCTAGTCTCTCGTGTTAGTTACGCATTTTGAATCAAGTGAGTATTACATAGCCCCTTTTACTCTTTTACACTTTTTGGGGTGGAACATGAACACTATACAAACTATTTCTTACATTTACACAAACTACACAAATACAAATCCTCTTTAAATTCATGTGTGCAATTTGAGCTTTATGCTTGAGTGCTAGTTGTGCTAAATTTTGTGTGCAATTTATGTGCAATCATTAACTATTCAAGCTGACGGTAAACAATGATAGATCTATTGAGTTTGACAAACCCACCTAGATTGGGGTGATTGTTATCGACAACACAACTTTGCATGCTAGTTACAAAGGTTTGATTGTACTTGGTTACACAATAGCTGATCTCCATAAATGCCTTATTTTATCATGTTATGTAAGAATTTGTTTATTCATAATCTATATGCTATCTATATACAAACCTGTGTATGCTCACCAAGTTTTTAGTTGACCTTATTTTATTCATGTTTCAGGTACTAATGTGTGATTTTGATCAAGACTTGCTACACTTAAGTTTTGGACCTACATAATTTTAAATAAAGGATTATGTATTTCATTTTATGTACTTGGTTTGATTTGGTTTTATCTTGAATACCTGAAATGAATTTGAATGATTAATATATTTCAATTTAGTCAACCTTGTGCTCATGAACAGTCTACATGTTCCGCCCCGACGTTTTCGCCGTCTGTTGGGGTGTGACAGATTGGTATTAGAGCCTTGGTTATAGGGAACTAGGTTATTAGACACCCTTGACCTATACTATAACTTTAGGACACCCACTTATGCCATTCTTCATGATTATGTGATATGTGCTACATGCTATGTGTTACATGCTTACTATGATTAGTTATTATTTCGTTTTTGATGCCTTACTTGTTAAAAATTCATGACTTATTAAGATATACTTAAATAATAATTAAATAAACAATATCCCTACCTATACCCTAAAACCTCATAATATTATTACCTACTCCTCTATCATCATCTTCTTAGCATGTGGAAACTTCATGGATCTAAATCAATAAAAATTTCTTTATTTCCTCGTTAAGGCTTTTAAACTTTGTTAATTATTTGAGGACACGTGCAATCTGGAAGAGTGACACCTGTATTCTGGGTTTTCTATCTAGGAAAGCATTTCACATAAATCCCAATCAACCGAGGGACCCGTATACTTTCCTGGGAATTCCCGGGATGAGTGTTTACTTATAGGCTAAAGCATGTCTCCTTGAAAATTATATGAGTTTAATTAACCTTAATGTGTCACAGTATTCAAGTGATTTTATCACTATTTGAGTACAATCCAAAGTATGATTAACTATTTTATTTGCTATCTCATCCTTTTAAATCCAAATAACTTTCATAAGTGCTTACATCTTTTCTTGTCTTGTACAAATCTGTAGAATGCCTCCCCGTCGTGCTACCGTGACCAACAACAACACTGATATTGCAACCATCCTTACACAACTTGTAAATCAACTCACTTAAGCTAATGGGGCCGCCAATGGTAACCATGGAGCTAATGGGGGTGGTGGTGCCAACCCACCACAATGCACCTTCAAGCACTTCAACTCATGTAATCCTCTTAAGTTCTATGGTACCGAAGGAGCTACGGGACTTCTTCAATGGTTCGAAAGTATTGAGAATACCTTCCTCAATAGTGACTGCCCCGATAACCTTAGTGTTCGTCATGCCACAAGTGTCTTACAAAATGGGGCACTCACGTGGTGGAATGGGGAAAAGAGAACTAGAGGCGTGAAAGTAGCAATGACCTTACCTTGGGATGACGTTAAAAGGCTAATGACCGAAGAATTTTGCCCTCGAAATGAGGTAAAGAAACTGGAAGCCGAGTTTTGGGATCTTGCCCAAGATGTTGGTGAAAGCCTAGCTTATACAACTCGGTTCCATGAGTTGAGTCTCCTTGTGCCCCATATGGTCACACCTTTATCCCGCTGCATTGAAAAGTATATTGGTGGATTACCTAGCAGATTCAAGATACTGTCTTAGGGAGAAATCCCGCAACACTCGAAGATGCTATCCGCTTATCTGCTACATTAACCGACAACCATGTGAAAGTGGGAACTCTGACAAGAAAAGGCACCAAGAAAGTTCCCGACACTGAGACCCCTCCCACACACGTCAAAGAAGCCACAACTGAACCCTCCCGTAATAATAAGAAAAGAAAGGCTAGAAACTATGCTATGGTCACTCCTGCTATCCCTGTTAACCAAGCTGCGCCTATGGTTTAAGCACCAGCCAAAAAGCCATATCTTGGGATTTACCCACTCTGTACCACATGCAACTATCACCATCTCCAAAACATTCCATGTCGTCTTTGCACTCACTGTGGGAAATATGGCCATACAATCAATGTTTGTAGAGCCAAAGCAATTGCAGGCCAAGTCAACCCACCAAACCGAACCAACCCCCAAGTGGCTAATCAAGGTGTTCCCACTATTGCAAATGGGCATGCTTGTTATGAATGTGGTAACCCAAATCATTTCCATGATCAGTGCCCAAGGATAATCAATGTTAGACAAGGCGGAGCTCATGGGAGTGCTTTCAACATAAACGCCAATGAAGCTCAAGCCAACCATGATGTGGTCAACGGTACATTCCTTGTTAATAGTCAATATGCCTCCATTTTATTTGATACCGGTGCCGATAAAATTTTTGTGTCACTTAACTTTGAACCCTTACTTGCAAAGACACGATCCCAATTAGAGAAAACCTTCACCGTCAAAGTAGCAAATGGTGACTCCCTTACCCTTGATTCTGTTATTCACGACTGCTCTATAGAACTTAATAATCATACATTTCCAATCAACCTTGTACCAATGCCACTAGGAAGTTTTGATATCATCATAGGCATGGATTGGCTATCAAATCATCATGCCGAAGTCATCTGTTTCGAGAAGTGCATCCAAATACCTCTACCATCGGGAGAAACGTTAAGAGTCTTTGGTGAAAAACCATGCAAAGGACTCAAGTTAATGTCATGCACTACCGCCCAAAAGTACTTACGAAAGAAGTACGTAGCCTTCTTAGCTCATGTCGTTCAAAAGGATGTCAAAGAGAAGAGTATCCAAGACATTCCCATCATTCAGGATTTTCCCGAAGTATTTCCCGAAGACCTATCCGGTCTTCCACCCGTTCGACAAGTAGAATTTCGCATTGACCTTATACCCGGAGCTAACCCCATGGCTAGAGCTCCCTACCGTCTTGCACCTTCTGAAATGCAAGAACTTGCAAGTCAACTCCAAGAGCTCTCCGACAAGGGCTTCATTCATCCAAGTCATTCACCGTGGGGTGCACCCGTCTTATTCGTCAAAAAGAAGGATGGATCATTCTGCATGTGTATTGACTACCGCGAACTTAACAAGCTTATCATCAAGAACCGTTACCCTTTGCCTAGGATTGATGACCTCTTCGATCAACTTCAATGATCTACTTGTTTCTCAAAGATTGATCTTCGATCTGGTTATCACCAACTCCGTGTACAAGAGCAAGATATTCCAAAGACTGCTTTCCGAACAAGGTATGGTCACTACGAGTTCATGGTCATGCCTTTTGGACTAACCAATGCACCACGGTCTTCATGGACCTCATGAATCATGTGTGCAAACCGTACCTTGATAAATTTGTGATCGTCTTCATTGACGATATCTTAATCTACTCCAAGACTAAAGCCGACCATGAGCAACACCTTAGACTGGTTTTGGCCCTCTTGATGAAGGAACAACTGTATGCCAAATTCTCCAAATGTGAATTTTGGCTAAAGGAAGTTCAATTTCTTGGTCATATCATCAAAAAAAAGGAAATTCATGTTGACCCTGCTAAGATCGAAGCCGTTAAGAATTGGAATGCCCCGAAGACCCCCACCGAAGTTTGTTCATTTCTTGGCCTTGCTGGATATTATCGTCGCTTAATCTCAAATTTCTCTAAGAATGCTGTCTCTTTTACCTCTTTAACCCACAAGGGTAAAACTTATGAATGGGGACCAAAACAAGAAGAAGCTTTCCAAACTCTCAAGCAAAAGTTGTGCAATGCTCCTATTTTGACTCTACCTGATGGGAATGATGATCTAGTTGTCTACTGTTATGCTTCTAACCAAGGTCTCGGTTGTGTCCTCATGTAACGAGGCAAAGTAATCGCTTATGCATCAAGACAACTCAAGATTCACGAGAAGAATTATACGACGCACGATCTAGAGTTGGGTGCGGTCGTATTCGCATTGAAGATTTGGAGACATTACCTCTATGGCACAAAATGTGTGGTGTTCACCGACCACAAAAGTCTTCAACACATCTTCAACCAAAAAGAACTCAATATGAGGCAACGACATTGGGTTGAATTCCTTAACGACTATGACTGCGAGATTCGCTACCTCCCGGCAAAGCGAATGTTGTAGCCGACGCTTTGAGTCGAAAGGACCATGTCATGCTTCAATGTGTCCGAATTCAAACCAACATTCAAAATCGCATCTTAGAAGCTCAACACGTCTCAGTCACCGAGGGTAACATGTACGAGGAAATGTCGTGTGGTGTTGAACTTCAACTTGAATCAAAACCCAATGGCTTACTTTATTACTTGAACCGTATTTGGGTTCCCGATCGTGATGATCTCCGTGCATTTCTTATGAACGAGGCTCACAAGACTCGTTATTCTATTCATCCTGGTGTGGATATAATGTACCAAGATCTTTGCCAACAATATTGGTGGCCCGGTATGAAGAAAGACACTGCTCTCTATGTCGCCAAATGTCTAACTTGCTCCAAAGTCAAAGCCGAACACCAACGTGCTTCCGGTTTGCTTGAACAACCAGAAATTCCCGTGTGGAAATGGGAAAAGTTAGCTATGGATTTCATTACCAAACTCCCTCGTACCTCAACTGGTTATGATAGCATTTGGGTGATCATTGACCGTCTCACCAAATCTGCTCATTTCTTGCCTATCCGTGAAGACTATCGGGTTGAGAAACTAGCCCGAATTTACATTGACGAAATTGTGAGCCGTCACGGTGTTCCCTTAAACATAATATCGGATAGAGATGCTCGGTTCACCTCCCGTTTCTGGCAATCTCTCCAAACTGCTCTTGGCACACGATTGAATTTGAGCACGACTTACCATCCCCAAACTGATGGTCAGACCGAGTGTACAATTCAAACTCTGGAGGACATGCTTAGAGCATGCGTAATTGATTTTGGTGGCAATTGGGATTCACATTTATCCCTAATTGAGTTCTCTTACAACAATAGTTACCACACAAGTATCAACATGGCTCCGTTTGAAGCTCTCTATGATCGCAAGTGTCATTCCCCTATCTGTTAGAACGAGATTGGTGAAGCACAAATCACCGGTCCCGAGCTAATTCAAGAAACATCCGACAAGATTATCCAAATCCGTGACAACATTCGAGTAGCGAGAAGTCGACAAAAGAGTTATGCCGATAAACGGCGAAAACCCTTGGAATTCCAAGTCGGTGACCTTGTCCTTTTAAAGGTGTCTCCGTGGAAGGGTGTGATCCGTTTTGGAAAGAAAGGCAAGTTAGCACCTCGCTATGTGGGTCCATATAAGATCCTTGAAAGGATTGGGAAAGTGGCTTACAAACTCGACTTACCTCCATCACTTGGCAATGTGCATCCTACTTTTCACGTGTCTAATCTGAAGAAATGTCTTGCCGATGAGAATCTCCACATACCTCTTGACGACGTGTACATTGACAAAACGATGCACTTCGTTGAGAGACCAGTGGAAATCATGGATCGCGAAGTCAAACAGCTCAAACGGAGCCGTATTCCTATTGTCAAAGTTCGTTGGGAATCTAAACGTGGTCCTGAGTTTACTTGGGAACGAGAGGACCAAATGAAGATCAAGTACCCCCATCTTTTCACTGATGCCGTCGCCTCCGCTAGTTAAATTTCGGGACGAAATTCCCTCAACATGGGGATACTGTAATATTTCTGATTTTTGTTATTTGTATTTCAATTCAATGTGACACGTTTCAAATTCAAATTTAGTACACTGACTTGTCCTATTCGTACCAACAATTAAATACTATGTTCCAATGCAAATCCGCAAGTTTTACACGAGTACATCTTATTAAATTCTACATAAGTTCATATTTATACAAATCTATCAATACTGAAAGTTCAAGGGCTGATTTGTAAAATAACCAGAAACCCTAATAGGCACGGTCGCGCCCCGTTCTGGCACGGTCGCGCCTCACAAGGGCACGGTCGCGCCTCGTGTCAGTTGAAACGTAAATGCAGTTTTAAACGCAGAATCGTTTGAATTCGTAACTGATATGCGTATCATTACCATTAACGAAAACAAAATCGGATACACACCACAATTACAGCCAATAACTCGGTGAATTTGATTAGCCTCAAAACCGTCAATTCAATTTCGCATGACCACAAATTCCACCATTACGATCCAAATTCTCTCAAGCAAACAAACAAACCACACCACTAGATCATCTCTAAAGCTTCTGGACACGCTGCTTTAGCCGGAGTTGCAACAAAGTGCACCGGAAATCAAACCCGTCGACACCGGAACTCACCTCTACCGTACGCTATCCATTCATCGTCTTCCCGGGTAATTGAAATCTCATACTCATTCGTTTTAGTCCATAGATCAAAAGCCCCAACTTAATTGGGGCTTACAATATGGAAATCATCACGAACCCGAATCTATGTTTCGTTCGAAATGGTTTAATCGAACCCTACTTTGAACACGTTTTAAATACAATTAATATATTTCAATAGACTCGTAATAACCTTATAGATGAAAGCCCTATGAAATCCAACATTAACAACATAAGATTTAAGCAATTCGTTCCTGTTTTGGAACAGACACGGTCGCGCTAGTCTTCTAGCGCGGTCGTGCTTCATGAGACACGGTCGTGCTAATACCAGCGCGGTCGTGCCTCACACTTGTAAGGCCCCAAACCCGGGAGGCCCCACTTGTTGGATTTACTCATTCACAAACAGTTCTTAAACATGAATATCAAATAACGCAGCGGAATCATTCATTCAACATAACTAAAAACTTGTTCATACATGCGGAAGCGTACATTGTCAAATACATAAACTTAACATAAACAACTCATAACGGAATTCCAGTCTTCATGATCGACCGTGTAACTCTTCTCGTTTGCCAAGCATCACCATCCATCGTCCATACCTGCCTTAACCTGAATGTGCATACTAAAAAGTCAGCTACGCTGGTGAGTTCTAGCATTTCATAAAAACTTTAACATCAACATTTGCCAAAAACGTATCATTCATTTAGTAAAAGCTTTCACAAAAGCATGTAATAATCTAACATTTTTAAAAAGGTTTTGTACCCATATCATCATCAACATCATAATCATAAACACCGTTAAACGGATCGTTCATTAAAACTTTAACATTCATTTAAGTCATACATTATTATCTAAATCTGTGTTACCCTTCGTTCCGTCATTCAGTATGGTATTGCCCCTAAGGCTTAACTGCACGAAGACCGACAATACCATACATTCCGTCAATTCCCTTTTTGGTATTGCCCCCAAGGCTAACTGCGCGAGGACCGACAATACCCATTCAGTTGCCCTTATGGCTCTCATGTCCATAAACCGACAACTTCCATCGACGGCCACGGCTCACGGCCAATGACACCGTCGGATCATAATTTAACCTTACATAGGGTCACGTTAACCCCTGAGTAACCGTCGTTACTCCCTTTACCAGTTGTACAACATCATAACCATTGACATGCCACAGAGACAATGCCCCTGTTGTTCTTGTGGCAACTATGGCTCGCTGTCCATAATCTACCACAAGGCTGAGAATCTCATTTCCCAGACTTCATTCGTCAATTCCATTCATTCGACATATTAGATTTGTAATGACTTCTTTAAAACCTTTACCTCTTTCTCTTCTCATTAAACATTTCCACATTTAGACCGTTCATAAAACATTCGTAACCCTTTTTGGCAAAAACACTTCAAAACCTTTCCTTTCGTAAACATCGTTTCGTTAAAACATCGTTTCGTTAAAACATCATTTCGTTAAACATCATTTCGTTAAAACATCATTTCGTTAAAACATCATTTCGTTAAACATCATTTCGTAAGTATGCACACCAGCCCAAAAACATTAACAAAACATTTAAAAGAGGGCTCTAGAACTCACCTGATACGCTAATATGGGTTGTCCTAAACGAAGGTCCAACAACGTCACTTCCGATCTGAATTGATTAGTTAAATACACATCAGACCAATCCCGACTCTAACGGTTTAACCATTCTAACATACTGACTTTTCTTAATCAGTTCTGATGTCTGCGCACTTAGCAAGTGTGCAGACTCTGCTGCCTGCGCACTTAGCAAGTGCGCAGACCCTGCTGCCTGCGCACTTAGCAAGTGCGCAAACCCCTCTTCCTGCGCACTTAGCAAGTGCGCAGGCCCCTCTTCCTGCGCACTTAGCAAGTGCGCAGGCCCCTCTTCCTGCGTACTTGATAAGTACGCAGGACCTGCTCCGTGCGCACTTAGCAAGTGCGCACGACCTGTTTCTCGCGAAAACCCTAACTTTCGCATTCGGGTCTGATCATGTCAAGATCCCGAACCTGTTACATTCAGAACGTTCGTTTTCCATTAAGGAACTCAAATCCATGATTATCTTTTAGTTTCATCCGTTCAAACCTTACCTTTTCACCCAAAACCAGAAAAAACCAAAAACGAACTAAAACTCAGATTTAGGTCGGATCGTTACCTGAATCGAGTTTCTGATCCGGAGGTTCTTCTCACGAGTTATGGAGTAACACTTTGCTGAAGTCTCGGGTCGATCCGCCAACTTTCTCTCTCTACGATTTCTCTCTCTAAAAGTTGCAAATGAGAGGAAAGGGGTGGCATAGGCTATTTATAGCCCGATGACCCATCCGACCCGACCCGCCATGCCTCGTTCGTTTATTCCGTTATTATAACTGTCGTTTAATTTTTGGGATGTTACAAGTCTACCCCCCTTACAATAGGTTTCGTCCCCGAAACCTATCATAAGTCAAATAGATGAGGGTACGACTCCCTCATTTCCTTCTCCGTTTCCCAAGTGGCTTCCGATCCCTTTCGATGCTTCCATTGGACTTTAACCAATTGGATAACTTTATTACGTAAACGTTTCTCCTTCCGATCAAGGATGGCCACGAGTTCTTCGATGTAATTAAGGCTGTTGTCAACCTCGATGTCAGTAAGTGGTACGTGAGCCGATTCATCCGCCAAACACTTTCGCAAGTGTGATACATGGAAAGTAGGATGAATCCCACTTAACTCATCAGGCAACTCCAACCGATAAGCGACTTCCCCAACCCGTGCCATTAACTTGAATGGTCCGACAAAACTCGGACTTAACTTTCCTCTCTTCCTGAATCGTATGATTCCCTTCCAGGGCGACACTTTCAACATTACTCTGTCCCCAACATCAAACTCGATAGGCCTTCGTCGTCTATCCGCATAGGATTTCTGGCGATCTTGTGCGGCCTTCATTCGAGCTTTGATTTGATCAAACCTTTCCGACGTTTCTTTTATGACTTCCAGACTTCCTAGCTCCTTCTGTCCAATCTCACCCGAACAAACCGGGGTCCTGCATCTTCTACCATACAACATTTCGTAAGGCGGCATGCCTATAGTCGTGTGATGACTATTGTTGTAGGAGAATTCAGCTAACGACAGATGACTGTCGCAACTGCCACCGAAGTCGATGATACAAGCACGGAGCATATCTTCCAATGTCTGAATGGTCCTTTCGGACTGACCATCCGTTTGCGGGTGGTATGCTGTGCTGATATTAAGCCTTGTGCCCATCGCCTCATGAAATCTTTTCCAGAACCTTGATGTGAATCGTGTGTCCCGGTCAGATACGATCGTCAAAGGCATCCCATGCCGTGCTACTACTTCGTTGATAAACACTTCTGCTAACCTTTCCGACGAGAACGTCTCGCGAATAGGTAGGAAATGAGCACTCTTCGTTAATCGGTCCACAATTACCCAAATGGTGTCATGACCTTTAGCTGTGCGGGGTAGCTTGGTTATGAAGTCCATGGTAATGTGTTCCCACTTCCATTCTGGTATATCAAGTGGTTGAATCTTTCCATACGGTTTCTGGTTTTCGGCCTTGACTTGCGAGCAAGTCAAGCACTTGCTTACATACTTCGTTACATCACATTTCATTCCAGGCCACCAGTAGTCCTTCTTCAGGTCATGGTACATTTTGTTGGTACCGGGATGGATAGAGTAACGAGACTTATGAGCCTCATCCAAGATTTTGGTTCTAAGTTCGCCACCCATAGGTATCCATACCCGTCCATAACGTTTTCTAACACCAAGGGTGTTATATTCCAACTTGTCTTGTTGGCCAACCATTCTTTCCTTCTTTATGTTTTCTTCTTTAAGTGCCTCATCTTGAGCCCTTTCGATTTCGCTCATCATATCCGATGTTACCACCAACTAGCAAGCTTTCACTCTAATAGGAGTAGGCACATCCTTTCGGCTTAGAGCGCCAGCCACCACGTTTGCCTTTCCAGGATGGTACATGATCTCACAGTCATAATCCTTCAGGAGTTCCAACCATCGTCTCTGCCTCATATTAAGCTCCATTTGTTCGAAGAAGTACTTCAAACTTTTGTGGTCGGAGTAAATAGTAAACTTCACCCCGTACAGGTAGTGCCTCCATATTTTCAATGCAAATACGACAGCAGCAAGTTCCAAATCATGAGTCGGATAGTTGACTTCGTGAACTTTCAACTGCCGCGACGCATACGCAATCACTCTACCGCGTTGCATCAACACACACCCTAATCCCTGACCCGACGCGTCAGAGTATACCACCAGGTCTTCACTGCCTTCGGGAAGGGCCAGGACTGGAGCTTGAGTTAGCTTTTCCTTCAACTTCTTAAACGCCTCCTCCTGGGTCTAACTCCATTCGTACTTTACCTCCTTCCGAGTCAACTTCGTCAACGGCGAAGCTATTTTCGAGAAATCCTGGATAAATCTCCGATAGTAGCCCGCCAATCCCAAGAAACTACGGATTTCAGTTGGCGTCTTAGGAACATTCCATTCCCTTACCGTTACTATCTTTGCTGGGTCAACCATAATGCCGTTCGGGTTAATGACGTGACCTAGGAATTGGACTTCCCTAAGCCGGAACGCGCATTTGGAGAACTTAGCATACAACTTTTCTTTTTTTCAGAGCCTCCAACACCTCCTTTAAGTGACATGCGTGATCACCCTCATTCTTGGAATAGATGAGGATATCATCGATAAACACGATCACCGACCGATCCAGCATTGGTCGACAAACTCTATTCATCAAATCCATGAACGCTGCAGGGGCGTTCGTCAATCCAAAAGACATTACGCGGAACTCAAAGTGTCCATAACGTGTGCAAAATGCCGTTTTCGGTATGTCTTCTTCCCTCACCTTCATGTAACGAACCAAAATCCGGGTTTCGTCTTCAAATAATTAAATATTTATATTTAATATTATGGTGGAAATAATATTTTATAAATAAGTTGAAACAAGTGGGTTTCAAGTTTGTAATGGGATTATGTTAGTTTTAACTAACTATAGAACGAAATGGGTAAAATGGAAGTTAAGGGACTGAAATGGTAAATATGGCAAATCTGCCATATTTGACCATACGAAAGTCAAAATTCAGCATTTGGTCATGTTGGGGTCGTTCATATCAAGAGAGAAAAAGAGAAATCAAGTTTGAAGCTCAAATCATGCAATTGAGGCTTGTTTTGTGAAGGTTTTGGCTCACACAACACCTTCATAACATCAAGTAAGTGATTCTCTTCCTCTTGATTCCACCATGTATGTGTTCTTGGTGGGTTTTGGGTGAAACCCGAAATTTTGTATGCATGTGATGAAATTGTGTTAGATTATTGATAATCTAGCTAAACTAAAGTTAAAGAATGATGGTTAACATCCTAGAACCCTTTAATTTTGATTATGAGAAGTTAGGGTTCATATGGTGAAAATTGGGGGTGTTTGGATCTTAATGCTAGAATGTTGAATTATTGATGATTAGGTGTTTTTATGATGTTAGACACATAAACAAACCCCAAATTAACTTAAAGAACTAATTTGATGAAAAAAATTAGTGTCAAGGTATTGGAAGGAGAATTCAAGAGGTTGAGTTCTTGGTTTAAAGGGGGTGTTTGGATGTGGGAATAACCCAAACGGGTCATTTTGGGTGGAAATGGGAAATTGGGTTGTGAACTCAGTTTTAAAGTGATTTTTATGTATGTTTATATTACTGAACTAGGTGTATATATTTAGGTAATCAAATTGCTAAACTAGAAGGAGGTGCGGGATCTTCAAATCCGCAAGGTAAGTGCCTTTGCACTTACTTAGTAATGTGATATGTGATGTATGTGTTATGTTGTGCATAGTATGAATGATACATGAAATGAATTGATTATGCATAAGTGTATGTATGAATGTGAATATGGTTATAATACTATATCTAATATGTGGAGGTTATGATCAAAGAATCATAATGGAAAGGGGAGGTTATGGTCAAAGAACCATAATGGAAATGTGGTAAGATCTTGGTCTATGTACCAAGATGAAGAATGGAAAGAAAGTTATGACCTTTGTGTCATAAATGAAATGATAATGTAAAGAGTAAATAAAACTTGTAGGTGAAATACAAGTGGTATGCAATCAAACATCAATTTGAATGTTAACGAGTCAAAAGGGTTAAATGGGTGAAATAACCGTAGTCACTAATTCGATAAGATGATATGCACTATTAAATGTTGTGAAGATGTTATGTTAAGTAAAGAATGGAACTTGCAAGGTGTAATGCAAGTGTTTGCACCCAAATGCATCTTTGGGCGCAAACGGGTCAAAATGGGTGAATGGGTGAAATAAGTAGAAATTACTTATTGTTATGATATATATATCTCAATACTAATGGTGATATGTTTATGTGGTTGTAGGAAAAGCTCCGAAGTAGTCCAAGTCAAGTCCAAGGGGATCGCGGGTTCTCGTATATGTTTTAGGTGCATATTTTTGAAGTAAATTGACTTTCCCGTAAAGGATGTATATTTTGAATCTAGGAATCGTGTTTTTGGTGTTAAATTGGTGGTATAAGTGTGTGTTCAAATGCCCAAGTGTTTGGGATTTTATGTTTAGATGTATTGGTGAAAAAGGTTGGAAAAATGGTTAAGTGTGAAAACTGCTGAAAACTGGAAACTTTCTGAGTTTTTGACTCCCTCGCGATACGTGAGGGAGGAAGCTTGTTTTCTCGCGCTACGCGAGAGGGTAAAAAATAAAAAATAAAAAAAAATAAAAAATAAAATTTCCTGGGTTAAGACTTCCGCGCGTTAAAGTTTTGTTTTTAAAAGTGGTGTGTTTCAACTTGGTATCAGAGCAATGGTTTGAGGGATTTGGTGTGAGTGGCACCAAACTCAAACCGGATGCTCTTGATATGGGGGGGGGATGATACGAGAATCCAAGAAGGACTTGACTAAGACTCGGAGCTTTCGAAAATGAAAGGTTAGTAATGTTATGATTAATGATAATTCCATATGACGTTTGTGTATATGTATGAATGATTGGCAAAGTGTTATGTGTGCCGAAACTTGTCTTGTGATTTGTTATATGAATATGATAATTGCAATTGGGAATAGCGCGTTATTAATCATGTCTGGCCAATATGATTAATATGACGAGATGTGCAAGGGTCTTTATAATAACCATATGACAATGAACATTTACAAGGATTAGGTGAAGGTGATTATATATGTATGTATGTATATAAGTAGATAAGTATACATGTACTTAATACATATAGGGGTGTAAGTGTGATAAGTATTTAAGGTATTGATAGTATAAGGGTGTTAAGGTGTTTGTTCCTAATTCTCAGTTAAGAGATGGCAGAAGAATCGAGCAATCGGGAACCGTTGGATCCACGGATCCAAGAGTTGATAAAAGAGGAGGTGGCCAAGGCCTTTGAGCAAGCCACAAATCTGTTGATGGAAGAAATGAGGGGGACTATTAAACTCTCTCTCGAGGAGATCATGAAAGAGAAAGATAAGGAACCTCGGGGTTGTACACTGAGGGATTTCATGGTGATCAAGCCCAAGGAATATAACGGGCAAGTGGACCCGATTCTGAGCCACAGGTGGGTGGTAGACATGGAGTCAAATTTTGAGACGACAAGGTGTAAGCCCCAGGATAGAGTGATGTTTAGCGTGCCACTATTGACTGGGCGGGCTAAGGAGTGGCTGCTAAATCTTCGAATGGAGAGGGGTGAAAGAGGGGTGACCTCCATGTCATGGGAGGAGTTTAAAGCGGCATTCCTAAAGTACCATTGCCCACAGGCCGCTATTGACAGGATGACCGAGGAGTTTCTCCTCATGAGGCAGACGACAGAGACTATTGATGAATTAGCTGGGACTTTCTTCGATTGGGCCAAGTTCTGTCCAGATGTGGTGTCGACCGAGAAAGCCAAGATTGACAGGTTCTATGCTATGCTGACGGTGGAGTTCAGGGATAGCATATCTCCATCCTCATTTACCACACTTGTAGACTTAATTAACAGGTGTCGGGAAAGAGAGGTGGAGTTGAGGAGGCAAGAAGCTAGGGGAGAAAAGAGGAAACGCAAAATAGTGGATCAAGTATTGAGTAAGATAAAGGGCGGGAACCCTAGTAAGAAGCAGTTCATCAAGCCTTCGTCGCGGGGGTGCAAAATTTGTGGAAAGGAGCACATTGGGGAGTGCCGGAAGGGATCTCAAAACTGCTATAAATGTGGAAAACCGGGGCATTTTGCTCATCAGTGTTCAAGCCAAGTGCATATATGCTACAATTTTTATAAACCTGGGCACAATAGGGCGGATTGTCCCGAGTTAAAGCAAGGTGGAAGTGGAAAGAAAGTGGAGACGCCAAAGCCAAAAGGAAGAGCCTTCCACATTTCGGCGGAAGAGGCAAAGAACAACTCGGAGGTGGTGTCAGGTACATTCAAGATTAACTCATTACCTGCACTAGTTCTATTTGATTCGGGGGCTAGCCGTTCTTTTGTTTCCTTGAAAATTGTTAAGCATTCCTCTTTTGTAAGTAGCAAGTTAGATGAACCCTTAGAAATCGAAGCGGCTAATGATAAGAGTTTCCTTGTCTTTGACATTTTTAGAGATTGTAAGTTGAGAGCGGGGGGCGAAACTTTCTTTATTGATTTGATTCCTATGGCTATGGGAGATTTTGATGTTATTGTGGGGATGGATTGGTTGTCAAAGAATAAGGCGAGTATTTTATGTGGACCGAAGGCGATCCAACTTGTTTCCCCGTCGGGAGAGTCCATCTACATAGAAGGTGATAAAAAGGGTAAAGTAAGGTTGTGCACTTATGTGAATGCGACCAAGTACATGGCGCGTGGGTGCAAGGCGTTCATGGCTTGTGTCGCGGATGTGAATGAAAGAGTAAAGGAGATTCACGATGTACCGGTCGTGAACCAATTCGTAGATGTGTTTCCTGACGAGTTACCGGGGATTCCGCCGGATTGGGAGATAGAGTTTGGAATTGACTTGATGCCGGGTGCTAAACCGGTAGCTAAAGCGCCTTATAGATTGGCACCGCCAGAAATGAAAGAACTCATGGAGCAATTACAAGAGTTACATGACAAGGGTTTCATACGCCCAAGTGTTTCACCTTGGGGTGCGCCCGTTCTCTTCGTCAAAAAGAAGGATGGGAGCATGAGAATGTGTATGGATTACCGGGAGTTGAACAAGTTGACAGTGAAGAATAGGTACCCATTGCCTAGGATTGACGATCTTTTCGACCAATTGCAAGGGGCGTCATGGTTTTCTAAGATTGACTTGAAGTCCGGGTACCATCAGTTGAAAGTGAAGGAAGAGGATGTTCATAAGACAGCATTTCGCACTCGTTACGGTCACTATGAGTTTACAGTTATGCCTTTCGGTTTGACCAACGCACCTGTGGTTTTCATGGATCTCATGAACCGGGTGTGTAGACCGTTCCTTGATCGTTCGGTCATTGTGTTTATTGACGATCTTCTCATCTATTCAAGGAGCGAGGGTGATCACGCTTGTCATTTGCGTGAGATTCTTGAAGTCATGCAAAAGGAGAAGCTTTATGCTAAATTCTCCAAGTGCGCATTTTGGTTGCGCGAGATCCAATTCTTGGGTCATGTGATTAATGAAAGAGGAATTACCGTTGACCCATCCAAGATTATGGCTGTCAAAGAATGGTCATCACCGAAGACGCCTTCGGAGATTAGAAGTTTCTTGGGGTTAGCGGGTTATTATCGGAGGTTCATCGAAAACTTCTCTCAGATTGCTTTGCCGATGACGAAGTTGACTCGTAAGGAGACAAAGTTTGTTTGGAGTCCCTAGCAAGAATCTGCCTTTCAACTCTTGAAAGAAAAGTTGACTAAGGCGCCTGTTTTATCCTTGCCGGACGGGACCGAAGATTTTGTTGTTTATTCGGATGCCTCGCATTCGGGGTTGGGGTGTGTTTTGATGCAATGGGGGAAAGTGATTGCCTATGCATCTAGGCAATTAAAGACTCACGAGGTGAATTACCCCACCCATGATTTAGAGCTTGCAGCCGTGGTTTTCGCGCTCAAGATTTGGAGGCATTATTTGTATGGTGCTAAGTGTACGATCTACACGGATCACAAAAGTCTCAAATATTTCTTTGACCAAAAGGACCTCAATATGAGGCAAAGACGGTGGCTTGAATTGGTTAAGGATTATGATTGTGAGATACTTTATCATCCGGGTAAAGCGAATGCTGTGGCGGATGCGCTTAGTAGAAAGTCAAGTCATTCACCTATCTAGGTGAAGTCATTTAAGATGACAATTTCATCATCTCTTATTGATGAAATCCTGGAGGCCCAAGTGTTAGCACTTGGTGGTGACTTGAAGAAAGAACGGATGATTGCTTATGTTGATAAGCTTGGTGAAAATAGCATAAATACCTAGGTTGTCAAGTGTCTTGACAACTATTCTTGACGAGGCGCATAAATCCAAATATTCTATCCATCCGGGGGCCACGAAGATGTTTTATGATTTGAGGTGTCATTTTTGGTGGCCGGGTATGAGGCGTGATATTGTTAAGTATGTGGAGAGGTGTCTCACATGCTTAAGGTTTAAGGCGGAGTATCAAAAGCCGTATGGAAAGCTGCAACCGCTCGAAATACCGCTTTGGAAGTGGGAAAATGTAACCATGGATTTGATCACTAAACTACCAAAGACTCGAAAAGGTTATGATGCGATATGGGTAGTAGTGGATCGGTTGACAAAGGGTGCACATTTCCTCCCAATAAAGGAAACTTACTCGTCGGATAGACTAGCAGAAATCTATGTGAAAGAAATTATGTCACGCCATGGGGTGCCGGTGTCAATTATTTCGGACCGAGATACGAGATTCACTTCTCGTTTTTGGAAGAAATTCCATGAGGATATGGGGACAAGGTTGAACCTTAGCACCGCTTATCATCCGCAAACGGATGGGCAAAGCGAGCGTACGATTCAAACGCTCGAGGATATGTTACGCGCGTGTGCTTTGGATTTTGGGGGTAGTTGGGACGACCATTTACCGTTGACGGAATTTGCATACAATAATAGTTACCATTCTAGCATTGGTATGCCGCCTTTTGAGGCATTGTATGGGAGGAAATGTAGAACACCCGTATGTTGGGGTGAAATTGGTCAACGGGAACTTGGCAGCAAGGAAGTAGTCATGGAAACGAATGATAGTATTGACCAAATAAAGGCTCGCTTAAAGGCGGCGCAAGATCGCCAAAAATCTTATGCGGATAATAGGAAGTGGGCAATTGAGTTTCAAGTGGGGGACTTTGTGCTATTGAAAGTCTCTTCTTGGAAAGGGGTGATAAGGTTTAGGAAACGGGGGAAGTTAAGCCCACGTTTCATTGGACCGTTTAAAGTGATGGCAAGGGTGGGTGCGGTAGCTTATCGATTGGAGTTACCGGAGGGACTAAGTAGACTTCATAACACGTTCCATGTGTCTCATTTGCGAAAATGTTTAGCGGATGAATCTACTTTTGTTCCATTGGATGATATAGAAATTGATGAAAAGTTGAACTATGTGGAAGAACCAATGGCAATCTTAGATAGGAAAGTGAAGCGGTTGCGAAATAAAGAGATTAGCCAAGTGTTGGTTCGATGGAAGCATAGAAAGGGGGCAGAAATGACTTGGGAAACTGAGGAAGAAATGCTCAAATTCTACCCGAACCTTTTTATGTGAAGTCGGGTTTCGGGGACGAAACCCAAATAAGGGGAGGTGATTTGTAACGAACCAAAATCCGGGTTTCGTCTTCAAATAATTAAATATTTATATTTAATATTATGGTGGAAAAAATATTTTATAAATAAGTTGAAACAAGTGGGTTTCAAGTTTGTAATGGGATTATGTTAGTTTTAACTAACTATAGAACGAAATGGGTAAAATGGAAGTTAAGGGACTGAAATGGTAAATATGGCAAATCTGCCATATTTGACCATATGAAAGTCAAAATTCAGCATTTGGTCTTGTTGGGGTTGTTCATATCAAGAGAGAAAAAGAGAAATCAAGTTTGAAGCTCAAATCATGCAATTGAGGCTTGTTTTGTGAAGGTTTTGGCTCACACAACAACTTCATAACATCAAGTAAGTGATTCTCTTCCTCTTGATTCCACCATGTATGTGTTCTTGGTGGGTTTTGGGTGAAACCCGAAATTTTGTATGCATGTGAGGGAATGGTGTTAGATTATTGATAATCTAGCTAAACTAAAGTTAAAGAATGATGGTTAACATCCTAGAACCCTTTAATTTTGATTATGAGAAGTTAGGGTTCATATGGTGAAAATTGGGGGTGTTTGGATCATAATGCTAGAATGTTGAATTATTGATGATTAAGTGTTTTTATGATGTTAGACACATAAACAAACCCCAAATTAACTTAAAGAACTAATTTGATGAAAAAAATTAGGGTCAAGGTATTGGAAGGAGAATTCAAGAGGTTGAGTTCTTAGTTTAAAGGGGGTGTTTGGATGTGGGAATAACCCAAACGGGTCATTTTGGGTGGAAATGGGAAATTGGGTTGTGAACTCAGTTTTAAAGTGATTTTTATGTATGTTTAGATTACTGAACTAGGTGTATATGTTTAGGTAATCAAATTGCTAAACTAGAAGGAGGTGCAGGATCTTCAAATCCGCAAGGTAAGTGCCTTTGCACTTACTTAGTAATGTGATATGTGATGTATGTGTTATGTTGTGCATAGTATGAATGATACATGAAATGAATTGATTATGCATAAGTGTATGTATGAATGTGAATATGGTTATAATACTATATCTAATATGTGGAGGTTATGATCAAAGAATCATAATGGAAAGGGGAGGTTATGGTCAAAGAACCATAATGGAAATGTGGTAAGATCTTGGTCTATGTACCAAGATGAAGAATGGAAAGAATGTTATGACCTTTGTGTCATAAATGAAATGATAATGTAAAGAGTAAATAAAACTTGTAGGTGAAATACAAGTGGTATGCAATCAAACATCAATTTGAATGTTAACGAGTCAAAAGGGTTAAATGGGTGAAATAACCGTAGTCGCTAATTCGATAAAATGATATGCACTATTAAATGTTGTGAAGATGTTATGTTAAGTAAAGAATGGAACTTGCAAGGTGTAATGCAAGTGTTTGCACCCAAATGCATCTTTGGGCGCAAACGGGTCAAAATGGGTGAATGGGTGAAATAAGTAGAAATTACTTATTGTTATGATATATATATCTCAATACTAATGGTGATATGTTTATGTGGTTGTAGGAAAAGCTCCGAAGTAGTCCAAGTCAAGTCCAAGGTGATCGCGGGTTCTCGTACATGTTTTAGGTGCATATTTTTGAAGTACATTGACTTTCCCGTAAAGGATGTATATTTTGAATCTAGGAATCGTGTTTTTGGTGTTAAATTGGTGGTATAATTGTGTGTTCAAATGCCCAAGTGGTTGGGATTTTATGTTTAGATGTATTGGTGAAAAAGGTTGAAAAAATGGTTAAGTGTGAAAACTACTGAAAACTGGAAACTTTCTGAGTTTTTGACTCCCTCACGATACGCGAGGGAGGAAGCTTGTTTTCTCGCGCTACGCGAGAGGGTAAAAAAAAAAAATTTCCTGGGTTAAGACTTCCACGCGTTAAAGTTTCGTTTTTAAAAGTGGTGTGTTTCACTTCAACTGATGGTACCCGGATCGAATGTCGATCTTTGAGAACCAACTTGCGCCTTGCAATTGATCGAACAGGTCGTCGATCCTTGGTAACGGGTACTTGTTCTTCACGGTACGTTTGTTCAACTCGCGATAATCAATACACATTCTCATCGAACCGTCTTTCTTCTTTACGAACAACACCGGAGCACCCCAAGGTGAGATGCTTGGTTGGATAAATCCTTTCTCAAGTAACTCGTCTAGTTGTACCATAAGTTCTTTCATTTCCACTGGTGCTAGTCGATATGGAGCCTTAGCCACGGGCTGGGCATCTGGTACTAAGTCGATTCGGAACTCAATCTCTCTGTCGGGTGGTATCCCAGGCAAATCTTCTGGAAACACCTCCGGGTACTCGCGTACCACGGGTACATCGTCTAGTTCCTTCACTTCCTTACACTTGTCAATCACGTACACCAGATAAGCCTCGCATCCGCGCCTCAAGTAATCTGTTGCCTTAATCATCGAGATGACGTTTGGCATCGGGACGTCACGATCCCCAAAAACCTCGACTTTGCTACCATCCGGAGCCTTGAGTCGGATTATCTTTCGTTTACATATGATTTGTGCTTCGTTGGCAGTTAACCAATCCATACCCAGCACGACATCAAACCCTCCCAAAACCATAACAAACAATCTGACAGGGAACCTATGACCTTCTATCTTTATTGTAGAGTTGTCAACTATCTCGATCACTCTCGCAGTTCTACCCTCAGCGGTTTCTACGCTAAAGGCCCTTTCTAGTATACTGACAGCGTACTTCACTCTCTTACAAAAAGTCGCAGATATAAAACTCTTACTGGCACCCGAATCAAATAACACAGAAACAAGAGTGTTGTCAAGGACGAACGTACCTGACGCCACGTCGGGGTCCATTCTGGCCTGGTCTTGCGTCAGCGCGTACGCACGAGTCTTTGCTCGGGGCCTCTCTTCCCTCTTCTCCGGGCCTTTCCCCTTCCCGGCTTCACCCATTCTTGGTTTGGTGCATTCCCGGCTCAGATGACCGGCATTCCCACAGTTATAGCACTTGTAGTGTTGTGTGCACTCACGGGAGTAGTGCCCGGTCTTGCCACACTTAAAGCACAGGTTAGATCCCAGTCTACATTCACCTACATGCTCCTTTCCACACTTCTTACAAACAGTCGGCTCATCCACCCGAGCCCTTTTATCGCGAGCCCCAAACATCTTTCCACCAGTTCGCTTGTTTGAGAAGCTCGGTCTTTTCTTTGGTTCCTCGATGGCGGCGACATTCAGTGCCAGATCATCAAATACTACGCCGCTCAGTTCTACTACCGAATCATAGGTAGTAGGGGCGTTTGCCTTAACATAGGTGCGGACCTGGTCCGGCAACCCTTGAATGTAGCAGGAAATTTTTCTCTCCTCCGTCGTAACAAGATGTGGCACCAGACGTGCCAGTTCATTGAATCGGGTCGTGTACTGCCGGTGCGTCATGCTCCCGTCCTTCAAACCCAGAAATTCCCTCTCTACCTTCTCAATCTCGTTCCTCGGGCAGAAATTCTTGATCACCAAAGTTTTCAAGTCAGCCCACATCATTGAGTCAACAACCTCATCCCCCTTAGCCTGACGTACACCTTCTCACCAGTGGGATGCTTCCTCCCTCAAGGAGTTAGCAGCAAACTTCACTACTTGATTAGCTCGACACTCGCTCAGACGGATGGCGGCTTCCATACGTATTACCCAATCAAAAGTAGCCACCGCGTCCTTCTTCCCAGTCAGGACCGGCAGGTCACATGTCTTAAAGGACTTATAGTCGCATCCGCGTGCAGGCGGTGCGTTGTCGGTCTCGCTGTTCTGGGCACCAGTTTCCGCACTAGATCCGCCTTCCCCACTAACTTTCTTTAATGCTTCAGCCAACAGACTTGGCAGAGAATTCTTCATCAACTCGGAGAACTCTCGAGATATGGCTGCTCTCACTTCTGGTTCAAAAGTGAAAGGTTGTTCTGCAACTTGTGTCTTTTCAGTTCCACGCACACTAACCGTCGGTTTAGTATGAACACTTCCTTCTTCGCTGTGCTCTTGGCGTGCAGGAATCCTGCCACGCCCACCATTTCGACCGCCGGTACGACCACCGGTACGGCCACCACGCCTTCCGTTTCCTCTCCTCGCCATTTCGTTCTATAAGATAAGAAATCTAATATCATCACGCTAGTTAACAAATAAAATTCAATAAGTACTGTAAGATGTTAATATACACTGGCCATCTGCAATTAACCATTACACTACCTTTCGATTTCTATTTGACCACCTTTGTGATTCCATCAGAACACAAGTCCTTCCTAACCCTTTCTAAGGCATACTATATACGTAAATATATATACTACCTTCATACCTGATGCTGTGGCTCGAGTTACCCGTACTGGCATCCGCTTTCAGTCCCATTCAAAGTTTAAGTTCAGACACTGGGAGTGTCCGAATCTCTCAAACTATTGCTCTGATACCAACTTGTAAGGCCCCAAACCCGGGAGGCCCCACTTGTTGGATTTACTCATTCACAAACAGTTCTTAAACATGAATATCAAATAACGCAGCGGAATCATTCATTCAACATAACTAAAAACTTGTTCATACATGCGGAAGCGTACATTGTCAAATACATAAACTTAACATAAACAACTCATAACGGGATGCCAGTCTTCATGATCGACCGAGTAACTCTTCTCGTTTGCCAAGCATCACCATCCATCGTCCATACCTGCCTTAACCTGAATGTGCATACTAAAAATTCAGCTACGCTGGTGAGTTCTAGCATTTCATAAAAACTTTAACATCAACATTTGCCAAAAACGTATCATTCATTTAGTAAAAGCTTTCACAAAAGCATGTAATAATCTAACATCTTTAAAAAGGTTTTGTACCCATATCATCATCAACATCATAATCATAAACACCGTTAAACGGATCGTTCATTAAAACTTTTAACATTCATTTAAGTCATACATTATTATCTAAATCTGTGTTACCCTTCGTTCCGTCATTCAGTATGGTATTGCCCCTAAGGCTTAACTGCACGAAGACCGACAATACCATACATTCCGTCAATTCCCTTTTTGGTATTGCCCCCAAGGCTAACTGCGCGAGGACCGACAATACCCATTCAGTTGCCCTTATGGCTCTCATGTCCATAAACCGACAACTTCCATCGACGGCCACGGCTCACGGCCAATGACACCGTCGGATCATAATTTAACCTTACATAGGGTCACGTTAACCCCTGAGTAACCGTCGTTACTCCCCTTACCAGTTGTACAACATCATAACCATTGACATGCCACAGAGACAATGCCCCTGTTGTTCTTGTGGCAACTATGGCTCGCTGTCCATAATCTACCACAAGGCTGGGAATCTCATTTCCCAGACTTCATTCGTCAATTCCATTCATTCGACAGATTAGATTTGTAATGACTTCTTTAAAACCTTTACCTCTTTCTCTTCTCATTAAACATTTCCTCATTTAGACCGTTCATAAAACATTCGTAACCCTTTTTGGCAAAAACACTTCAAAACCTTTCCTTTCGTAAACATCGTTTCGTTAAAACATCATTTCGTTAAACATCATTTCGTTAAAACATCATTTCGTTAAAACATCATTTCGTTAAACATCATTTCGTAAGTATGCACACCAGCCCAAAAACATTAACAAAACATTTAAAAGAGGGCTCTAGAACTCACCTGATACGCTAATATGGGTTGTCCTAAACGAAGGTCCAACAACGTCACTTCCGATCTAAATTGATTAGTTAAATACACATCAGACCAATCCCGACTCTAACGGTTTAACCATTCTAACATACTGACTTTTCTTAATCAGTTCTGATGTCTGCGCACTTAGCAAGTGCGCAGACTCTGCTGCCTGCGCACTTAGCAAGTGCGCAGACCCTGCTGCCTGCGCACTTAGCAAGTGCGCGGACCCCTCTTCCTGCGCACTTAGCAAGTGCGCAGGCCCCTCTTCCTGCGTACTTGATAAGTACGCAGGACCTGCTCCGTGCGCACTTAGCAAGTGCGCACGACCTGTTCTTCGCAAAAACCCTAACTTTCGCATTCGGGTCTGATCATGTCAAGATCCCGAACCTGTTACATTCAGAACGTTCGTTTTCCAATAAGGAACTCAAATCCATGATTATCTTTCAGTTTCATCCGTTCAAACCTTACCTTTTCACCCCAAACCCAAAAAACCCAAAAACGAACTAAAACTCAGATTTAGGTCGGATCGTTACCTGAATCGAGTTTCTGATCCGGAGGTTCTTCTCACGAGTTATGGAGTAACACTTTGCTGAAGTCTCGGGTCGATCTGCCAACTTTATCTCTCTACGATTTCTCTCTCTAAAAGTTGCAAATGAGAGGAAAGGGGTGGCATAGGCTATTTATTGCCCGATGACCCATCCGACCCGACCCGCCATGCCTCGTTCGTTTATTCTGTTATTATAACTGTCGTTTTATTTTTGGGATGTTACAACACTCAGACCCGGTCGTACCCCTTGGCTAGACTTGGTCGTGCCTCAGAATCATAGACACGGTCGTGCCTAGTGAACAGCTTAGTTGTTTTCTGTTTGATCAACACGGTCGCGCCATGATTAACACGGTCGCGCCCGTGGTCGTAGCATGATCGTGCCTTGTCCCAAGCATGATCGTGTGTGTGAGAAAATCTTAGCAGAATACTAAATTTTATATTTTAAAATCAATAAGCATTCCAAATGAATTTTTAAATAAAAATAATTGATTTTATAAAGATTTATATTAACCTTATTTAAAAAGATCAAATGTCTATTTCTAAAATAAATAGAAGTTATACATTTAAATCTACAAAATTATATTTACACATATTTATAAAAATAGATTAACAAAAGTTAATTATTAAATTATAATTAATATAAAACACCCGATACGTTTTTTATAACTAAAAGACTAGGTTATATATTTTATAAATAAATAAATAAGGTAAAAATTATTTATATAATTTATATTTAAGAATTGTTTATTTAAGTTATACTTAATTACCCCTAATACATATATTATTTTTATAACTAGGTAAATAAATAATAATTTTGTAATTTATTTATTTAGTTATTCAAACTCAAACTTTGATCAAAATGTTCTAAAAATATCCATTTTAAACCTTTCATTTTATGCAATACCTTCCAAGAACAAACCACTAACTTTATACACACGTCCAATTCAACCCTAGACTTAGACATAGACTATTGTGCACACTATTAATTCAATATACATAACGTTGTGCATTACAAGGATCATATTACTATCTAGTCTCTTGTGTTAGCTACGCCTTTTGAATCAAGTGAATATTACATAGCCCCTTTTACTCTTTCACACTTTTTGGGGTGGAACATGAGCACTATACAAACTATTGCTTACATTTACACAAACTACACAAATACAAATCCTCTTTACATTTATGTGTGCAATTTGAGCTTTATGCTTGAGTGCTAGTTGTGCTAACTTTTGTGTGCAATTTATGTGCAATCATTAACTATTCAAGCCGACGGTAAACAATGATAGATCTATTGAGTCTGACAAACCCACCCAGATTGTGGTGATTGTTACCGATAACACAATTTTGCATGCTAGTTACAAAGGTTTGATTGTACTTGGTTACACAATAGCTGCTCTCCATAAATGCCTTATTTTATCATGTTATGTAAGGATTTGTTTATTCATAATCTATATGCTATCTATATACAAACCTGTGTATGCTCACTAACTTTTTAGTTGACCTTATTTTATTCATGTTTCAGGTACTAATGTGTGATTTTGATCAAGACTTGCTACACTTAAGTTTTGGACCTAGATAATTTTAAATAAAGGATTATGTATTTCATTTTATGTACTTGGTTTGATTTGGTTTTATCTTGAATACTTGAATTGAATTTGAATGATTAATATATTTCAATTTAGTCAACCTTGTGCTCATGAACAGTCTACATGTTCCGCCCCGACGTTTCCGCCATCGGTTGGGGTGTGACTGTTTGTGGGGTACAATACAGCGAGGGGGAAGATCTGGAAACTTCGAGGTGTTTAAGCTTCAGATGCCCAAGAGAGTCTGGGACAAGAATGTCAAACATCCCATGCCAAACTGAAGTCTAAAGAAGCTGGTTTACAAGCCAGTGCTGTGTGAAACAAGGATTCCCCTGAGCAAGTTATCTCAGGATATCGTTGGTAACATATGGTGCTGGTACGTGGACCCAAAGACGGGCGAGGCGGTGGTGATAGGAAAGATTAGGTCCGCAAGTGGAAGCTTGGAACCTAAGGAACTAATCAGGGTCTTTGATGATATCACTTTCATCAACTTTTCTGTGAAAGATCTGACGGCTCTAAATGACAAGTACTGCATCTATACGGACGACTGGACGGAGCTTCAAGCATCAAGATACAACAAGTTATTCGAGTTCTGTCTTGACTACAAGCTGAAGATGGGAAGCTAAAGCTGTTGGAGGTTGAAGACCGAAGACAATCCAGAGCTGTTATCAAGATGGAGTTTTTTGGAGCACGTTTGTGTGACAGACACTCTGGATGTTATCTATGCTTTTGTATCTTTACTTTATGTACGTGTACTTGTATGATGGTATCTATATGTATTAGGTTACCGATTTGTAAACATGTATGTAGGTACTTGTACATGGAATCGTCTTTGTTAGTAAGTGCGCAGGTTGCGCAGCCGGCATACTTAGCAAGTACGCAGGAACAAGTCTGCGTACTTGCTAAGTACGCAGGAACAAAGCCCTGCGCACTGTAGGCAACATGTCTGTTAGTATATATAGCCAGTTAGTGAAGTCAGTATGTACGCACTCATTCACTTGTAATCGGCTGTGATTATCAATAGTCGAAGTTTAAAGTATCTTGTGTTTGTTGTTATCGGTTTACTTTGTGTTGCTTGATACTCCAACTAGTCACGGGTATTCCGCACCCTGTTCGACTAGTCACACACTCACACGTAACGATCCGAGACACCCGGGGACCTTCAGTATCAGAGCCACATGTTTTAACGAATTACATACTTGGATCTAGTGTCTAAGCTTTAACCATGAATTTAACTATTAATTTTAAAATTAAGATAAGAAAAAAAAGTAACCTTCTGACCAGTATGTAGTAATCTGACAAACGGAATATTCTGTCTAAGGAAAGAGTGGTGTATAAATCTTTTCTAGACCCGTCATTCTTTCCTGGCAACATCTCTGTTGGAGGTACTGCTCTGGGAAGATAACCATCATTGTAGAGCTTTAGTTAAGATAATGACACTGGCCTTAGTATCTAAGTCTTGACCAAAAGAGTAGGATAAATTCTAATGCTTTAAGATTGCAAGATGTCCGAAAATATTTTTGTTCCTGTTTATTATGATCCTAATCATCCAATTAAGCAAGAGTCACCTGAGTATCACCCATTAGGATCACAAATGAATCTTATTTCTTCACCCTACTACAACGACGATCCATTTGCTATCCTTCCGGATAACGTTACCCTGAATACCATCCACAATCTTACGATACTTCAAACCCGCGGATGGAAGCTAGGTCTGATTTTAGCAATTGGAATATCAAAGTTCCCTTAAAGCAAGGAAATGATGTGGCTGAGTCTAGTGAAGCCCATCAGAATGTGTCAGCTGAAGAAGAACCTTTTGAAGAATCTTACTATACTAATTCTGTGTCTGAAAGTTCTAAAACTCTAGTTTTGTACGATCCTTACATGTTTCCTGAACCAGTTTATCGTGGTCCATTTGAATCTTATTTTCATTCTCCTCTAGAGTATCAAAATACTTATAATGATACCATGGTGGGACTCCGTGAGCCCCCATCAAAATACGATTACGAGCATAGTATGCCCTTTTCTACCATTGAATATTTAGACCGTTTGTAGCACCAAACGGACGAAGTAACCAGGAAGAAGATTATGCATAAAGCAAGGACCAAATTGTATGGGTAATATGTATATGAATATGGAGAGGATTTAATGACTCTATGGAAAGAGCTAATGAAGGATTAGAATACTCTGTTGTATTTTGTTTTGCAATGTGATATATTTTCTCTAATAGTAAAAATCATTTTTATTTGTACAAAATGGTTGGAAAAGGCAAAGATCCTATCTTTCTTCGTAAATTTGCTCATGCTAACTATTTCGAACGTAAAACTATTGAAACAACCATAGAGGTAAACGAGGAAACCGAAAGTTCTACTTTCAAAAGCCTCTGGGAAATGAGGAATAATGATAATATTCCTTATAACCCATCTATGAGTTTTCATTATGCTCCTAGTGCTGGAAGCTATAATTTTTCATCAACACTTTCATATAATTTTCATGAGGGATTCTCTGAAATACCTTATGAGAATAGATATGTTCCTGAAGATAAAGAAAGAGTTGATTCAATAAACCCTATATTCCTTATTATCATGAGACTGTTCCTATTCTTACTCCTGTTATAAATGAAAATGCATCAGGAAGTGAGAGGAAACAAATGTTGTGGAACACTATAACAGAATTAGAATGAGAAAAAGCTAAAGTGGAAGCTCGGAACGCTTTGCTAGTACAAGCTTTAGAAGAAATAATTATAATGATCATTATTTATAAAAGAAACAATCTCCTTTTTATTTGTTTTAAATTTATTTTATTTGCTTAAAACATTTATATAAAACAAATCTAATGTTATTATTTATAAAAGAAATAAATTTCATTTAAAAAAAATTACAGATTGTATAAGTGTTTCATTCAATTAAATGTAGTGTATTATTGAAATAAATAAAGTAAAATAGAGCCGAAAAGTCATGGATGTTACAGTCTCCTCATGTTAAGAGAATTTCGTCCCGAAATTTAATTAGTGAAGGCTATTGAATTTGAAAAGAGGTGAGTTAGGATTGTCTACGAGTTTTGATTGTTGGATTTTGGGAGTGTAACTGATGACAAGGCACAGGTTTTGATATTCGTAGTCGGATGTGAATGATGATAATGAATTTAGTTTTGAAGTGGCTTTAAGGAGTAAAACTGTCGAATAACAATTTGGTATCTAAAGGTGAAATGCATTGCTTGGAATTGATTTGATGGGAACTCGATAATCAGAATTTGTTTACGATGTAGCCTAATATGCTTAAGAATTGTCAGTTGATAAGGGATTTCACAGACATTGGTCTAGATCAAAACTTCACGTGACTGTTAGGACATAGTTTGTAATGACAAAAGCTTTGTAATAGTTTAGATCTAATGTCTTTATGTTTTTATAATGTAATATGTTCTAAGTGTTTATGCAAGTTTAGCTAGAGGCGAACTTAGTCTAACAGAGGCGAACTTGTTAAGTTCGCTTAAGTCTATCTGAGGCGAACTTGTTAAGTTCGCTTAGTCTGTTAGAGGCGAACTTGTTAAGTTCGCCTAATGCAGATCAGATGTCTATAAATAGGGTTTAAAGAGTCAGTTTTGATATAATATATATGACATAGAACAGAGTTGAACGAATTTGTCTGATCGAGTCTGTAAACTCTATTGAGAATTGGAATACAAGCGTGAATGTTATTTACTTGATTGTCTCTATTGTCTTTTGTGTATGCATTCGTTGGATTCCACACTCCGAGTTAACGACACGCCTTATCACGAGAACGATCCGTAGATGTGCCATGAGGACCTACAAGTGGTATCAGAGCTTATGCTCGTGATTCTTGGTGATTCTAGACGAATTTGTATGCAAATTGACAAGAAATTCATCATCTTTGAAATTTTCATTTCCATGGAGTTTTCAAGCTTAATTTGGTTCTGATTTGGTGTTTTTGAAGAGGATTTTGAAGAAACTGATCCGATAGAAAGGTTCTAATTGAGAAATTACACAATCCTACGGTTTGATTTTGACTAATTCCTTCAAATCAGTGAATTATGAAGTTTTATGTTGATTTTGGGTTCGCGATTTCTGGACTGAACTGTTCTTGATTTTGATTTTGCTGAAGAAAGCGAACTTACTGATTTGGTGTGTAGGCGAACTTGTCAAGTTCGCTTCTCACAAATTAGGCGAACTTATTTTTAGGCGAACTTGTTTTTTAGGCGAACTTAATCAGAATTTTGGATTCTGGTTTAAGCGAACTTATTAAGTTCGCTTCATATTAACTTCGCTTGGGTATCACAGAAGCGAACTTATTATCTACGCCTAAGGGTAGTGAGTGTTCAACACTTGAAAAATTTTCAGGAAAATGGCAAATATGGTACAAGTAACGAATATGTTCAATTATGATAATGAGATTGGTACATCTCAAAAACCGCCGAAGTTGTTGAATCTTGCTAATTATTCTAATTGGAAAGATAGGTTTGATCAGTTCGTATCTTTTACCGATACCAGTCTATGGATTCCTATTTTAGAAGGTTATACCCATCCGACTTATTCGTGGATGGGAAAGGATGATGTTCCCAAGCCGGTGTCAGCGTTAACTACTGAAGAAAAGTTGTTGTTTGATAGGGAAAAGAAAGCGATGGCAAGTATTTCGATGTCTCTTCCAAAGGAAATATATCACAGTTTCAAACAATTCAATTCTTCTCAACAACTGTGGGAAGCATTACAGAAAAGATGTGAAGGTAGTTTGGATGTAAAGAAGAGTAGAAAAGAGCTACTGAAGAAGCAATTCTTGGTCTTCAAACATTTTCAAAATGAATCCTTGGATGATCTTGCTACCTAATTCTATCATCTGCTTAGTGAACTGTCGAGTGCTTCTGTAGTGTATGAGACTGAAGAAATTAATGAAAAATTCTTGGAGGAATTACCATCAAAATTTGATGTGTATACGGTTTTGATAAAAGAAAATATCAAGTACAAAACCATGTCTCTTAAAGAAGTTCTTAGGAAGATTCAATCGCATGACCTGAATATGAAGAAGAAAGAGACTAACATGGAGCATATCCAGGATCCTTCAATGTATTTTGCCAAGACTTCTCGTAAAACTGGTACAGGAGTTGCATTCTTTTCTGGCGATGCTCAAGATTCTTCTAATGATCAGTGTTCTGGAGTTCTGCAACTACAACTTCTACATCTTCTGGATCTCATATGAATCAAAAGGTTGCTGATGATTATCTAGCTATGTTTTCCTCATTCATGGCGTCATATGAAAATTTTATTGGAGGGAAAATTCATGATCCTGAGTTTATTGAAGAAGATTTCAGACAGATTGACCCTGTTGATCTGGAAGAAATGAACATCCAATGGAATATAGCCATGTTGATGCGTCAAGCAAAGGATTTCTTGAAGAAAACTGGCAGAAAATATGTTGGCTCAAATAGTCGATCATGCATGGGTTTTGATAAAAGCAAAGTTCGTTGTTATAACTGTCAAGAGTATGGTCACTTTGCTAAAGATTGTGTGAAGCCAAAGGTTGAGTTTGATTCTCAAAAGAAGCAGAATAATTTTCAACATAATAGAAACCAGTCACATGGTTCATCTGGAAATACTAATCATGCATCTGCATCATCGGCGTTGGTTGCTCAGAACGATGAAAACTATTAATAGGGTATTCATCTGGAAGATTTAGTAGGTGCTGTGAGTCAAGCCTTTGTAGCAGAAATTCATTCTGAAAAGCCAGAAGAGTCGACTGATGATGATAGTTCGAGTGATGGTTCGTGTGATAGTGACAGTGTGCCGAGCGTTGATGAAGAGATAGAACAAGTGCAGAATATTGATTCTGATGTTACATCAGGTGTTGCTGAAGATGATATTGTTCTCACACAAAATGTTTCAGATGGTGCTGATTCAGAGAATATTCCCATTGCCAAAGTTTTCATGGCAGACATGTCTGATCCGTCAAAGGTAAAAGATTTTGTTTGTCATATTTACTGTTCTAACTGCATTACTGTTAAAGATAAATTGTAAAAGGTCATGGATGATAACACAAACTTGATTTGTGATATGAAATCGATGCATTCAGTAAATCAGAAACTGAAAGATAATGATAAATTGTGCATCGATAGAATTGAGTCTTTGAAAAGAGACTTAAATTCTCTGGGGCTAGAATATAAAGAACAAGGTTATCATCTAGATATGGCTTATGCTGAGATAGAAAAGCGAAATGAAGTTGTCGCACAAAAGAATAAAGAAATATCTGACAAAGAGTCTGAGGTGATCAAACTTCATAGAAAAATGGAAAAGTTTGAAAATTCTTCGGTTGTATTGGATTATTTTAATTCAAATGCTGATCCTACAAAGCGGGTTGCTGGTATTGGATTTATTCCTCCACCGTTCAATGCAAATTATGTGGTGGAACCTGAAATCATACATGAAGAGGAGATAGATCCAAAGACTGTGTTAAAAGTGAATCCGGTAACTAGGGAGGATATGGTTTATTAGTCTGATTCTGAAGATGAGATGTTTGATGAGAAGAAGGTTGAAGGCATTCCAAAAGAGGTGAAACTTGATGAACCAACAGTTGTAAAAACTGTTACCCGTGATAGATGCATTCTGACTGAACATGAAGAGGTGAAAGTTGTTACACCTAAGCTTTCCCCAATTTTACAGTCAAGTGGTTTTGTCACTACTGGTCATCAAAAGGTACATACGCAGGTTTATGTTCCAAAGAAGCAAATAAATTGTTCTGGAAAATCTTCTGAAGCTTATTCCTCTGATGGCTCCTCAAACTCAAAGATAACTCCTTATTTCAGAATTTATCAAGAGAAAAGTGTTTGTTTTCACTGCAACGAGGCGGGTCACATTCTGGTCAATTGTTCTTATAAGAACTAGGGCAAATTGAAGACTGTTCCTTCACAACCAAAAGTGGTGAAGATTCTGAAAAGCATAGATGAGGGAAAGTCATCTTTTAGTTTGGAGAAAAATATGTCCTGTCGATCTTTTGTTAAATATTCTAGATTTAAACAGTAGGATAAATTGAATTCTAAATCATTTGTCTTTCAAGAGACACGTGAGATTCCTCATGTTGGAATTTCAAAAGATTCTCATCCTAAAGTTAAACTGTCTAGACCACAAAAGAGAAGACGAAACAGAAAATTAAAGAAAATTTTGGAAACATCTGAATCTGATAATAATATATCAAATAATGTTTTTCAATATAATCAAAATGTGTCTTCTTTGAAAAATTCTGATGATGAAACTTCTATTCCAAAGGTTAATGATAAGATTGATTGTGAATTACTAGAAGTTGTTTATTTTGATCAATCTGGACGACCCAAGACCATGATGGATTGGGTTCCTATTTCTAACTGATTCTCGTTGTTTATGTAGGGACAACCAAGGAGGACTATCAACAATACATGGTATGTGGATAGTGGTTGCTCTCGACATATGACAGGGAATATTAGATTGCTTGAAGATGTTAAAAATATTGATGGAGGTTATGTTGCTTTTACGGGTAATAAAGGCGGGTACATAACTGGACAGGGTACTTTAAAGAATGACAAAGTCAAATTTGAGAAGGTGAATTATGTGGAGCAGCTTGAACACAATCTTTTGAGTGTATCACAAGTTTGTGACAAGAAGTTTTCGTTCCATTTCATTGATGTTGAGTGCTATATTTTGAAACCGGGCTTCGTTATTCCTGATGAATGGATTCTCATGAAGGCTCCGAGGAGAAATGACACGTATGTCCTTGACATGAGTGTTGCTACTACAACGGATTCAATTCCTACTTGTTTACTCTCCAAGGCGTCGGAATTAGATTCTATTTTGTGGCACAGGAAGCTAGCTCACATCAACTATCGGAAGATGAACTATAATGTTAAGAATGATCTGGTTTTTGGTATTCCGAAGATGAAATTCTCAGTTCCTGATGATTGTATTCCTTGCAAGAAGGGGAAACAACGAAAGAAATCTCACAAATCTAAATTGACGAATTTTATCGTAACTCCTTTGGAGTTGCTGCATATGGATTTGTTCGGTCCGATTAGCATCAGGAGCATTGGTGGAAAATCATACTGTTTGGTAGTCATTGATGATTTTTCCAGATTTTCATGGGTTAAGTTTCTTTCTTCTAAAGCTGAAATCACTGAGTTGGTCCAATACTTAATCCTGGGTTTGGAAAATTTGTTCAATCTGAAGGTCAGAAGAATTAGAAGTGACAATGGCAGCGAGTGTAAGAATAGTAAGATGGGCTTATTCTGTCTACAAAAGGGAATTCATCATGAATTCAGTGCGCCATATGTTCCTCAACAAAATGGTGTTGTTGAACGAAAGAACAGGACGTTGGTTGAAACGGCACGCACGATGCTTGCAGATTCTAAGCTTCCAGTTACTTTTTGAGCTGAAGCTGTGAATACTGTGTGTCATGTTTTGAACAGGGTCTTGACCGTCAAGCGACACAACAAGACTTGCTACGAGTTGCTGAATAATCGAAAGCCGATTCTGGATTATTTACTACTTTTTGGTAATCCTTGCACCCTGTTGAAAGTTCGAGATGTCTCTACTAAATTCAGTGCTAAGGCTATTGAAGGGATTTTTCTAGGGTATGTTGCTAATTCGACTACCAAGAGGGTTTATAACAAAGAGACGCGCCACGTTGAAGAATGGTTCCATATTGATTGTTCAAATCGGTCTTTACCTAAAATGGCGATTGGACCAGATTGGGCATTTGATTATGAAAACTTATTCAAGTATTTTCATTTACCTTCTGATATTTCTCTTGAAGAGGCTGCTGTTCTTTATGATGCATGTCAGGATACACAGCATAGTGGCTTTCTACCAAATGCAGTTCCACATTCATCGGTTCCATCAACTTCTGCTCCCGATCCTAATGTTGCTTCTTGTTCGGGACCACAAGATTCAGAGAGTGAGGAAGACAATGCTATTTTTCAAGATTCTTCTGCTGACCCTTTGTTGGGTGATGATCTATTACCTTCGACACAGGATTCGGGGGAGATTCGTACAAATTTAGACTCGAAAATTCCAGTTAATCATGATTTGTCTTATCAATCTGATACAACTCATGTTGAAGTGTTGCCGGTTCCTGAGATTGCTTCCATCAAGGAACTCAAAGAACATCCGGTGACAAATATAATCAGAAATTTGCAGGATGGAGTGAAAACACGTTCTGTTGTTGACAATACTTGTTTGTATACATGTATTAAAGATTCTGGTGTTCTTGATGATTGCGCACATTCATGTTTTATTTCTCAGGTCGAACCCAAAAATGTTGAAATGGCTTTGAATGATAACAATTGGATAGAGGCCATGCATGAAGAACTTGCTCTGTTTGACAAACTTAAGGTTTGGAATCTTGTAGTTCTTTCGAAGGGTGTGTATCCGATTGGTACTAAATGGGTGTTTAAATGTAAGAAAGACGATCGAGGTGTCGTGGTAAGACACAAGGCAAGATTAGTTGTCAAGGGCTTCAATCAACAAGAGGGAATTGATTACACCGAGGTTTATGCTCCTGTTGCGAGGCTTGAAGCTATACAGTTGTTTCTAGCTTTTGCTTCTTATAAAGGTTTTAAGGTGTTTCAATTGGACGTGAAAAGTGTGTTTTTATATGGAAAGGTCAAGGAGGAGGTTTATGTTGTCAGCCGCCGGGGTTTGAAGATCCACTTAATCCGAATATGGTTTTCAAGCTTGATAAGGCCCTCTATGGTCTTCATCAGGCTCCTCGAGCGTGATATGAAACATTGTCCACACATCTTTTGGAAAATGATTTTGTTCGTGGCAAAATAGACTCGACCTTATTCATAAAGAAATCAGGGGGAGATTACCTACTAATGCAGATATATGTGGACGATATTATTTTTGGCTCAACAAACGAAGGGTTATGCAAAGATTTTGAGAGTGTTTTGAAGTTGAAGTTTGAAATGTCAGCTATGGGAGAGTTATCGTTTTTCTTAGGTTTACAAGTAAATCAAAAGGAAGATGGTTTCTTTATTCATCAGTCCAAGTATGTCAAAGACATCTTGAGCCGGTTCAAGATGGAGGACTGTACCCCATATGATACTCCGATTTCCGGTCAATCATAAGTTGAATTCTGACCCGGATGGAAAAGATGTGGATTGTCGACTTACAGAGCAATGATTGGATCTCTTATGTACTTAACCGCTTCAAGGCCAGATATAATGTTCGCTGTGTGCATTTGTTCCAGATTCGAGGCAAAACCAAAAGAATCTCACTTAATAGCTGTAAAAAGAATCTTTCGTTATTTGAAAGGAAAACAAAGATTGGGACTATAGTATCCACATGGTTCTAACTTTGATTTCAATGCTTATACTGATTCTGATTTTGGTGGTTGTTGTTTGGAGTGGAAATCTACAACAGGTGGTTGCCAGTTCTTGGGTAATCAACTTGTGTTCTGGCAATGCAAAAAGCAAACCACAGTCTCCATTTCTACATGCGAAGCAGAATACATCGCTGCTGCAAGTTGTTGTTCACAGATCCTGTGGATACAACAACAATTAAGAGATTACGGTTTGAATTTCACAGGAACCCCTATGCTTATTGATAATAATGCTACAATGTCCATAACTAATAATCCTGTTAAACATAGTAAAACTAAGCACATTGAGATTAGATATCATTTTATTCGTGATTGTGCAGAGAAAAGGTTGATTGAGCTGGTAAAGGTTCACACTGATGATAATTTTGCTGACTTGTTTACCAAGGCATTTGATCGTACCAGGTTTGAATTTCTAATTAAAATGATAGGTATGATCAATCCCGAATAAAAGTTTTTCAAAATTAGAATTTCATGGAAAATTTTGTTTTTAATTTCTTTTATTGCTTTATTACTTTTCTACATTTAAATTTCAGTCAAAAATTTCTTTATTTATAAAAAGTCGAAACAAAGTGAAAAATATAAAATTTGACATCATTTGAAGTTAGAGAAGAAATGATAGTACATCTGTGATTAGTTCATTTCACACGACCTTTGTAGACCTTTGATTTATAATTAATTAAACTGAGTTGATTTGATTTAAGTTTCAAAGTCTGCATAAATGAGAAATGATAGTGTTTTGAATGCTCTAATCTTGATAATCTGTTTTTAAATTTATGTATGAGTTTTGAAACTTGAATTGTCAATAGACTAGAAGTGTTTTGAAATCAATAGTAGTGTGAAAATTAAATATGATATGTTTACATCTGTGATTTGAATCCATTTTATGCCTGGGTGTATGTGTAAAAGATCATTATCAGATAAAGAATATATGGTTTTAAAGAATTTCATGAGACCAATATCGAATTATATCTTTAGCACAAATTTATTTCACTTCACTGCCCATGCCCTGAAAAACATGCAATGTGTTGTTGAACTAAGACATGCTTTCAAATATTTGTTGGAACATATATTCACCCTTGGATCAGTTAGATACATCATCTAGTCTGACTCCATTGAAACTTATCCAGATAATAGTTGGATCCTCATACCTGAATCTGTTGATTCTCACTATACAGCCAATTCATTAGAATCTTCTGATTCTGAATCATCATGATTCTTATATACTTTGGGATCTGCTTCTATACTTGTGCTAAATGAGATAATTTCATCTTGGAAATTGATCTAATCTTAAAATAAATTATATATGTCTTGAAGATAGTGCAATTTTTTTATTTTTGTTTGGCATATATGTGGGGTACACGATGTTTTTCATCTAAATGGTACTAAATCACATAAATTTGGAGAATAAACGCTTATAGTTTCAAATCTTGAATAATTGAGCATTTCATAACCTTGTCTTATTTACTTTGAAATTTATTGCGTATCATTTCAAATATTATTCAAATACTGAAAAGAATATATCAAAATGAAAAAGATGCAAAGTGCACAATAATGAGTTGGATGGTTTCATATCATAGCTTACCCTTGGTTATTGCTAAAATGTGTGATGAACTACTCGAATACTGATATGATCTTCTTACTCATGATGTTCATTCAAAATATGTAATTTCAGTTTGTACAGATAAAAATCCAAAAATATGTGATTCCGTGTGTATAGATAAAATTCAAAAAGATTTTGTTTTTTTTATTTTCCATGAAAATTCTAAGCTTTTATTAAAATGTTCGGGATTGGATCTGATACATGCTGCTGACGGAAATTCAAGAAATGACAGGTTGAAAGTTGGTAAAAATTTGATCAAGGAAAAGTTGAAGACATTATGTTCGCCTAAATCTGGTGAAGCGAACTTAGTATGTTCGTCTGATGTTGGTGAAGCGAACTTATTATGTTCGCCTAAGGCTTGTTAAGCGAGCTTAACAAATTCGCCTAAATAAGCGAACTTAATCTGTATAAAGTTTTGTCCAGGCGAACTTAATCAGTCACCCTCTTCAAATTTCAAGCGAATTTGTCTGAGTGTAGAAATTTTTTTAGAAATTTTCAAAATCAGTGATTGTTGGGTTGTTTACTGATTTATTCTTGTTCGGATTTGAAATACGAACTTGCCTAAGGTATTTTAATCTAATTTCATCCGTTAAATCGTGAGAAAATTACTTTTTTCAATTCGGTTTTCATCGATATTTTGAACGAGACTGTTTTTCCCTAAATTGATGTTTATTCTGACTTAAATCATATAATTGATCATTGATATTGATTCATTAGTGCTAATCGATATGATTCCAATGCTTATTTCATGATTTCCAATCGATTTGAAGATTTTTGATTTCTGGTTTGGTATTTGAAACGTCAGACAGGTTCAGGCGAACTTGTTCAAGCGAACTTGTCTAGGCGAACTTAATAAGTTCGCCTCTTGCAACACTAAGCGAACTTATTAAGTTCACCTAGGGGTCAGAAGGGTTTTGGACTTGTAATTTTTTTTTTTGTGTTTGAAATTTTTTTGTTAAGTTTTTTTTAATTGTTTGTTTCAAATTTTCTTATTCTTGTTGTTTGTGTTTGTTATTTGTCTAATGTGTCTGTTGTCCAAATATTTTTTAGATGGCTCGTCGTGTCGAATACAAACATAACCAGGTGGCATTGTTAGATCCTAACATATCAGAGGCCGTAAACTTTCAAGGAATTATTGGATTTCTGAATCGTTCACGACTTCGTGTCGCATTATCTGTAGATCCATACATTAGTCTGGTGTATATTCAGCAATTTTGGGACACAGTTCATCAAGATACTGACGTAAAACCTCATGTTCTTCGTGCCACTGTTAACAATACAGAGATTGCAATATCGGAAGAAACTATTCGTGCTGCTCTTGCTTTAGGTGGTGCTGCTGATGATCTGATGTCATATCCTGGAACTCTTAGTATGGGATGTTTTCAGTGAATGGGGTATTGTGGAAAACCGAATGACACACAAGCACGCAAAGGTGGTTTGGTTGGTGAATGGAGGTATTTCATGCATGTGATTATTCAATGCCTTTCTCCACGTAAAGCTGGTACAGATGGTTTAAAGATTGCTCTTCAGGCTGCTATGGTAGCTTTGACTTTGAACAAGCGGTTCAATTTTGCACTTTATTTTTATCGGGAGATGGTTATGCAAATCACACCAGCTGAAGGTCAAGGATTTTTGGTGTATCCTCGTTTTATCCAGATGATTCTGAATCATCTTATTCCTGATCTCCCACAGCATCTGATACGATTAACTTAGTCTCCTATGTCCAAGCGTATCTTTATTGATTGCACTAAGGTGAAACAGCAGAATGCAGCGTTGATTCCTGTTAATACTCCTTTATTTGGTCACTTAATCAATCTTGATTATGTTGAACCACCGAATGACAAATGGTTTCATCCTGCTGAGATAGCTCAGGTGCAAGGTCTGAATGTTCAACAACAACAACAACCACAAAAACCACAACAACCTATTCAATAACCAGTAAAAGTTCAACAACAACAAGTTCCCGTACAACAACAAATTCCTATTCAAGAACAAGTTCTAATTCAACAAGTTCAGGTTGATATACCTGTTAATGAACCTGTTCCAGAAGTGGTCATTCATGAACATGAACACGATCTATTAATGAATATGGATGATTTCGTTGATGACGTTGTGAACTCACCCATTCATGAAGCTGAAGGGAATATGGTGACAGATAATGAGTCGAGTTCAAGCTCAAGTGATACGATCTTACCTGTTTCTGAAGAAACCGACTCTGATGCATCTGGAGACTTTTCCTCAGATCATTATGAGAGGTTAGCTGCAATACCACTGGCTAATGTTGGCAAACGCATTAAATCACAGGCCAGACGACAAAGACGTAAGTCTGTTCGGGATCCTCCTTCCGGTTCGGTACATGGAAAAAGAACCTTGGTTGATCAAAGCTCTGATTCTGACAGTGATTTCAATCCGGATCCTAAAACTCAGAAACTTATGTCTGCTACAATTGCTACTGCTCAATCTTCACAGGGAGTAGAGGATGCTAATTTTGTTGCTTCCTTAATCATTACATGTCACACCCCGACCGATGGCGGAATCATCGGGGCGGGACATGTAAGACTGTTCATAGCACATGGTTGACTAAATTGAAATATATTAAAGTTAAATTTCCATTACAAGTAATCCAAGTACAAACCAAATTCAAACACGAAACATAAAACAACTCATAAAGTTCTCTATTTAAATTGCTAAGTCCAAATCCTATGTTGAACACGTCTTGAATCAATCTCACATATTGGGGCCTGAAACATGAATAAAATAAAATCAACTAAATAGTTGGTGAGTATAACACAGTTATATGTAGATAGCATATAGTTGAAAACAAATCCTTTACAAAACATGATAAAATAAGGCATTTATGGGGAGCAGCTATTGTGTAACCATGTACAACCAAACCTTGTAACTAGCATGCAAAAATTGTGTTGTCGGTTTCAATCACCGTGCACCATGGGTGGGTTTGTCAGACTCAATAGATCTATCATTGAAAACCGTCGGCTTGTATAGTTAATGATTGCACATAATAGCATACAAAGGTTAGCACACCTAGCACTCGGGCACAAAGCTCAAATTTTGCACACATGTATGTAAATAGGATTTTTGCACTTGTGTTGTTTGTGTAAATGTAAATGTGTAATGTGTAATGTGTATAGAGTTCATGTTCCACCCCAAAAGTGTAAAAGAGTAAAAAGGGGTTGTGAATACTCACTTGGTATGGAAGTGTAGCTAACAAAGATTATAGATAGCAAATATGATCCTCGAAATGCACAATTTAACCTAAAGAGTAATGTGTATTGAATCAAATAGATGCATAAAGTTTAAGTCTAAGATGAAGGTTGAATTTTTGTATAAAACTAATGATTTGTATTTAAAAGTATTGAATAAAATATATAGAGTTTGAAGTAAAAATATTTTTGAAACAATTTGATTATGTTTGAATTGGATAATTGAATAAATATATAATTATAGTTTATGAAATAATGTAAATATTAATTGTAATTAAGTATAAATAAATAAATGATTTTGATTTAAAATGTAAATTAAATAAATAATCATTATCTTATTTATTTATAAATTTTGTAACTTAATTATTTAAAATATCATTTAAGTGTAAGATAATAAATATAAATTTAATTTTTCATAAACTTTTAAATAAATTATATTTATGCCAAGATTAAACTTTTAATCCCTTTTTAAATACAGAAAACATATTTTTATAAAATCGAAACATTTGTTGATCGAAAAATATAAAATTATAATTGTGTTACAATTTCTGAGTCACACACGACCGTGCCTCGGAAGGGCACGATCGTGCTCAAGCCACGGGCGCGACCGCGCTAGTCGGTGCGCGACCGGGTTGATCAACAGAGGGCACAAAACTAGACCAGTCAACAGGCACGACCTTGCCTTGGCCCGGCATGGTCGTGTCTATGATTCTTAGACACAACAGAGACTAGCCCGAAGGGCATGACTAGGTCTGGACAGGAGGACACGACCGCGTCGCTACTTGACACGACCGCGCTACATGAGGCACGGCCGCGCTAGATGATTAGCGCGACCGTGTCTTTTCCAAATCAGACACGAATTGACAAATTCTTGTATTTTAAACGCTGGAATTGTTAGGGCTTTTGATTAATGGGTTATTACGAGTCTTTTCATATAACTTAATTGCATGTACATCGTGTTTAAGCAGGGATTCGATTAAATCATTTTTTTATAAAACATGAGTTCTGATTCAGATCGATTTCTATAATGGAAGCCCAAATTGAATAGGGGCTTTTGATACTGATACTGAAATGAATGAAGTAAAGGTTTAAGTTACCCTGAACAGTAGCGAATCGATGGATATTGGTAGAGAGGAAATTCCGGAGACGGCGAGATTGAGTTCCGGTGATCCTTGTTGCACTCCGGCCAATCCAGTCAGTCCAGAACTTCTCGGGAGGGACGAGTGACACGAATATCTTGTTTGAGAGAATACGGATTGCAGGAGAGAATTTCTTGGTTTTCTTGAAAAGCTTTGAGAGAGAAATTTCGAGATTGGTAATATGAAACTGAGGCGTTTGAATAATTTGGAAAGCGATAATACGTTTGTTAAGGGAAAAGAAACGGATGGATGTTACGGATTCGAACGATCGGGTAATTAAAGTTGCAGTTACGTTTCAGCTGTTTCACAGGCGCGACCGTGCTTAAATATGGCACGACCGTGCTTAGGCACCAGGCGTTCCAGGACCAGTCGCGCGATCGTGCCGAGGCACTTTGTGCGACCGTGCCAGGATGAAGCACGACCGTGCTAATTAGGGTTTCTTGATAAATTTTCAACTTTAGTCCTTGACTTTTTCAGGTTTGATTAGTTTGAAATAAATAGTTACTTGTATAGCATTTAAGTGTATATAATCGAGCAAAACTTGTAAATTTGTATTGAATCATTGCATTTAGTTTACGGTAAGCAAAATAACAAGGCAGTGCACGAGTATTGAATTTGAAATTGCATTACATTGAATTGAAATATGAATACTAAATTCAGAGATGTTACAGTCTCCCCATGTTGAGAGAATTTCGTCCCGAAATTTAGCTAGAGGATACAACAGTATTAGTAAAAAGATGAGGGTACTTGAGCTTCATTTGGTCCTCTTGCTCCCAAGTGAACTCAGGACCACGCTTAGATTCCCAACGAACTTTGACAATAGGAATGCGACTTCGCTTGAGCTGTTTGACTTCACGATCCATAATTTCTAACGGCTTCTCAACGAAGTGCATCGTCTCATCAATGTGCACGTCGTCAAGCGGTATATGGAGATTTTCATCAGCGAGACACTTCTTCAGATTAGATATATGAAATGTAGGATGCACATTTCCAAGAGATGGAGGTAACTCGAGCTTGTAAGCCACTTTTCCAATCCTTTCAAGGATTTTGAATGGACCAACATAACGAGGTGCTAACTTGCCTTTCTTTCCAAAGCGGATCACGCCCTTCCATGGAGACACCTTAAGAAGAACAAGATCACCGACTTGGAATTCCAAGGGTTTTTGACGTTTGTCGGCATAACTCTTTTGCCGACTCCTCACTACTCGAATATTGTCACGGATTTGAATAATCTTGTCGGATGTTTCTTGAATTAACTCGGGACCAGTGATTTGTGCTTCACCAATCTCATTCCAACAGATAGGAGAACGACACTTGTGACCATAGAGAGCTTCGAATGGAGCCATGTTGATACTTGTGTGATAGCTATTGTTGTAAGAAAACTCAATGAGGGATAGATGTGAATCCCAATTGCCACCAAAATCGATTACACAAGCTCTAAGCATGTCTTCAAGAGTTTGGATTGTTCGCTCGGTTTGACCATCAGTTTGGGGATGGTAAGCCGTGCTCAAATCCAATCGTGTACCAAGAGAAGTTTGGAGAGATTGCCAAAATCGAGAAGTGAACCGGGCATCTCGATCAGATATTATGTTCAAGGGAACACCATGGCGACTCACGATTTCATCAATGTAAATTCGGGCTAGTTTCTTAACCCGATAGTCTTCACGGATAGGCAAGAAATGAGCAGATTTGGTGAGTCGATCAATGATCACCCAAATACTATCATAACCACTCGAGGTGCGAGGGAGTTTGGTAATAAAATCCATAGCTAGATTCTCCCATTTCCACACGGGAATTTCTGGTTGTTCGAGTAAACCAGATGGACGTTGATGTTCGGCTTTGACTTTGGAATATGTTAAGCATTTGGCCACATAAAGAGCAATGTCTTTCTTCATACCGGGCCACCAATATTGTTGGCGAAGATCTTGGTACATTTTATCCGCACCAGGATGAATAGAATAACGAGTCTTATGAGCCTCGTTCATGAGAAATGTACGGAGATCGTCATGATCGGGAACCCAAATATGGTTCAAGTAATATAATAAGCCATTGGGTTTTGTTTCAAGAAGAAGTTCAACACCACACAATATTTCTTCATACATGTTACCCTCGGTTACCGAGACGTGTTGAGCTTCTAAAATACGGGTTTGAATATCGGTTTGAATACGGGCACAATGAAGCATAACATGTTCCTTTCGACTCAAAGCATCGGCTACAACATTCGCTTTGCCGGGATGGTAACGAATCTCGCAGTCGTAGTCGTTAAGGAGTTCGACCCAACGTCGTTGCCTCTTATTAAGTTCTTTTTGGTTGAAAATATGTTGAAGACTTTTGTGGTCGGTGAACACCTCACATTTCGTGCCATATAGGTAATGTCTCCAAATCTTTAACGCGAATACGACCGCACCCAACTCGAGATCGTGCGTCGTATAATTCTTCTCATGAACTTTGAGTTGCCTTGATGCATAAGCGATTACTTTGCCTCGTTGCATGAGAACACAACCAAGACCTTGGTTAGAAGCATCACAATAGACAACTAAATCATCATTTCCATCGGGGAGAGTCAATATGGGAGCATTGCACAACTTTTGCTTGAGGGTTTGAAAAGCTTCTTCTTGTTTCGGTCCCCATTCATAAGTCTTACCCTTGTGAGTCAAAGCGGTAAGAGGGACAACAATCTTTGAGAAGTTTGAGATGAAACGACGATAATAACCCGCAAGACCAAGAAATGAACGAACTTCGGTAGGAGTCTTCGGGGCATTCCAATTCTTAACCATTTCAATCTTAGCAGGATCAACATGAATACCCTTGTCGTTGACAATATGACCAAGAAATTGAACTTCCTTTAGCCAAAATTCACATTTGGAGAATTTGGCATAAAGTTGTTCTTTTCTCAAGAGATCCAAAACCAGTCTAAGATGTTGTTCATGATCAGCTTTAGTCTTGGAATAGATTAAGATATCGCCAATGAAGACGATCACGAATTTATCAAGGTACAGTTTGCACACACGATTCATAAGATCCATGAAAACTGTGGGTGCATTGGTTAACCCGAAAGGCATAACCATGAACTCGTAATGACCATACCTTGTTCGAAAAGCAGTCTTAGGAATGTTATCTTCTTGAACACGAAGCTGATGATAACCGGATCGAAGATCGATCTTCGAGAAGCAAGTAGAGCCTTGAAGTTGATCAAAGAGGTCATCAATTCTAGGTAAGGGATAACGGTTCTTGATAGTAAGCTTATTGAGTTCGCGGTAGTCAATACACATGCGAAACGATCCATCCTTCTTCTTAACAAATAAGACGGGTGCACCCCACGGTGAATGACTCGGACGGATGAATCCCTTGTCGGAGAGTTCTTGAAGTTGACTTGCAAGTTCTTGCATTTCAGAAGGTGCAAGACGATAGGGAGCTCTAGCAACGGGGTTAGCTCCAGGTATAAGATCAATGCGGAACTCTACTTGACGAACCGGAGGAAGACCGGATAAATCCTTAGGAAAAACCTTGGGAAAATCTCGAATAATGGGAATGTCTTGGATACTCTTCTCCTTGACATCCTTTTGAACAATGTGAGCTAAGAAAGCAATGTACTTCTTTCGTAAGTACTTTTGGGCGGTAGTACACGACATCAATTTAAGTCCCTTGCAAGGCTTTTCACCAAAAACCCTTAAGGTTTCTCCCGATGGTAGCGGAATTTGGATACACTTTTCAAAGCAAATGACTTCGGCATGATGATTTGATAGCCAATCCATACCTATGATAATATCAAAGCTTCCTAGTGGCATTGGAACAAGGTTGATTGGAAATGTGTGATCATTAAGTTCTAAAGAGCAATCATAGATAATGGACTCAATTGTAAGGGAGTCACCATTTGCTACTTCAACGGTAAATGTTTTCTCTAATTGGGACCGAGTCTTTGCAAGTAAAGGTTCAAAATTAAGTGACACAAAACTTTTATCGGCTCCGATATCGAACAAAATGGAGGCATAATGACTATTAACAAGGAACGTACCATTAACCACGTCGTTGTTAGCTTGAGCTTCGTTGGCGTTTATGTTGAACGCACGCCCACGAGCTCCACCTTGTCTAGAATTTGCAAGTCTTGGACATTGATCACGAAAATGGCTCGGGTCACCACACTCATAGCAAGCACGCCCATTAGCAATGGCGGGAGCACCTTGGTTAGCCACTTGAGGTACGGTTCGATTTGGAGGGTTGACTTGGCCCGTAAGAGCTTTGGTCCTACAAACACTAACTGTATGACCATATCTCCCACAATAAGTACAAAGGCGACATGGGATGGCTTGAGGATGATGATAATTGCAGGTGGCACAAAGAGGGTAGATCCCAACATATGGCTTTTTAGCCGGCGCTTGAACCATAGGTGCAGCTTGGTTGACGGGAACAGCAGGAGTAACCACAGCAAAATTTCTAACCTTCCTCTTTCTATTATTGCGAGAGGGCTCGGTTGTGGCTTCTTTGCTGTGAGTAGGAGGGGTTACGGTTTCAGAAACTTTCTTAGAACCCTTTTTGGTAAGAGTTCCAGCTTTCACATGATTATCAGTTAAGGTAGCAGATAGACGAATAGCATCTTCCAGAGTAGCAGGATTTCTACCTAAGACAGTATCTTGGATTTGTCTTGGTAGCCTACCAATATACTTCTCGATACAACGGGACAAAGGAGTGATCATGTGGGGCACTAGAAGACTCAACTCATGGAACCGAGTTGTATATGCTAAGCCCCACTATCTTGGGTAAGATCCCAAAATTCAGCTTCTAACTTTTTCACTTCATTTCGAGGACAGAACTCCTCGGTCATAAGCCTTTTGACCTCATCCCAAGGTAAGGCCATAGCTACATCAACACCCCTATTCCTTTTCTCCCCATTCCACCATGTAAGTGCCCGTTTTTGTAGGACACTTGTAGCATGACGAACACGGAGATTGTCGGGACAGTCACTATTGAGAAAGGTATTCTCAATGCTTTCAAACCATTGAAGGAGTCCGATAGCTCCTTCAGTTCCATAAAACTTGAGGGGATTGCACGAGTTGAAGTGCTTGAAGGTGCATTGAGGTGGATTGTTACCACCATTTCCACCATTTCCACCATTATTACCACTATTGCTTCCATTTCCACCATTGTTGCCATTGGTGGCACCATTGGCTTGGGTGAGTTGTGTCACCAATTGAGTAAGAATAGTAGCAATGTCGGTGTTGGCGTTGGTTGCGGTGTCACACCCCACCAAGGCGGAAACGCGAGGCGCGACGTTCATGGTTTCCAAAGCATATGATTACCACAAACACATACATGATAAATGGATACATAAACAAATTTAAAGTTTTACATTACAAAAATGTAATCTGAGTTTACAAAAAGTTAAGATTTCACAAATATGACTCAATTCAATGAGTTATACAGGGGAAATCCTCCTTGAGTAGTATCCAACGTGCATGCATGTAATCTACATTGCTAACCTTGAAATCACGTTCAGTTACCTGAAAAACATACTTAAAATCGTCAACACTAGGTTGGTGAGTTCACAGGTTTAATCAAATAGTTCTTTGTAAACTTCGTTTATTCATAAATAGTTCAGTTGTATGTGATAAACAGAATAAGAAGTGTTTGACCCATTTGTAGACTAGCTAGGAATACAAATAATATGTTCATACATGAGGCGTAACCAAACCATGACATGTGTGAGCCCCTATAATCGTTATCAGGTTCTATGCGGCCATAAATCCTCCAGATTGTGGTTAGCGCGACTAACCATGACCGAGAGACGTCACTCTCCATAGTACTATTCATAGGACCCTAGGCTACAGTTAATGGTTACTATGTTGTTCCAGGGGATTTTAGCGGCCTCCAATGTGTTGTTCTCATCTTATGTAAACATAAAGTCGTGTCTTATTCTCTTGTTATCCCATAAAATAGTTGAAGTATGTTCTTCCCCCAAATATTAGAAAACAGTAAAAAGGGGCCGTGAAACTCACCTTGAGTTTGTGTATACTTGTATGATACTTGTTGTAGTCAAACTTGACTATTCGTACCGTAAATACCAAAGGGTAGATTGTGTTAAGACCGATCGTCTTATATTGCAAATTGTTCACCGACTTTGTAAATCTGGTTGCTTTTGTTTAAAATATCTTCTTAAATTTTCAACACTTGTTTTGTTATAAAATAGATCTTAGTTACTGCCCAAAAGGGGACTGACACAGGTGTCGAAACTTCATAGTTTCGATAGGGCCATTGAGTGTCGAAACTTCCTAGTTTCGATTGTGTAGTTTGGTGTCGAAACTTCCTAGTTTCGATTGAGTAGTCAGGTATCGAAACAACCTAGTTTCGATTGAGTATTTGAGTGTCGAAACAACCTAGTTTCGATTGAGTAGTTGGTATCGAAACAACCTAGTTTCGATTGAGTTAACTGGTATCGAAACTCCTAGTTTCGATTACTGGACTTCTGTTTGACAGAATTAGTCCGACATATATATGTTTTAAAACTTGAATTTGACACACTTTTCTTGTTAACTTACTTGCGATTTGAACATTTTGTATGCTTAGATACGGTTTTAAAGAAAATAAAGCGGATAGTATTGAGTTTTTACCTTAAAACCGAGATGAAGATGATGAAAGAAAACAGAGAATGATCTTTGTTCTTCTGTAAAATTTCCTTTAGTAACACTTGAAATCTTCTTAAAACACCTAAAGATGGTAGTTTTTGTCTTAAAACTTGGCTTCGATTTGGAGAGAAATGGGAAGATTTTCGTAAGAAAATGAGTGATAATAGAGTTTGTGAAAGTTTTGAGTGAAAGGGTATGGTTTTACCTGAGTTTTCACAAGTGGGAGATATGGGTTTGATGATAAATAATTTGAATGTGAGTGAAAAATAATCGTGGGAATGGCCTTCTCTGGCTTCGGCCGAGAAAGTCAATAAAAGTGGGTTGGGTAATTTGATTTATCAAACAATTAGTTTTAGGTATTAGTTTAATATTATTTAGAGTTTCAAATGGTAATTAAATTCGGTTTATACTCGTATGTGAACCGGTAACTCCCAGAATTACCAAAAATTTAAAATGAGACCGTGTATGGTCTTTATTAGACCTTAATGTCCTTGTTTGTGAAATTAAATAAATCACAAAAATAATTATAATGTAAACTTGTTTATAATGTGTACGGATATTGACCTGAAATGTCGGGTGTCACATTCTCCCCTTGTTAAAAGAATTTCGTCCCGAAATTCAATTAGTGTCATCTTGAACTGGTGTATCCTTAAACAAGGATGGGTATTTTGTTTTCATTTGGTCCTCTCGTTCCCATGTATACTCAGGACCACGTTTTGAGTTCCAACGTACTTTAACCAGCTTGATACGACTACATCTCAGCTTTTGAACTTTCCAATCCGAAATCTCAATCGGTTCCTTGATGAAATGAAGTTTATCGTCAATGTGAATTTCATCAGGCGGTATGATCAAAGTCTCGTCTGATAGACACTTTTTGAGATTTGACACATGAAATGTATCGTGTACATTGCTTAGTTCTTGTGGCAACTTGAGCTTGTAAGCTACAGGGACAACCCTAGCCAGTATTTCAAACGGTCCAACGTATCTAGGGTTGAGCTTACCACGGTTACCAAACCTCGCAACGCCTTTCCATGGTGAGACTTTTAACATTACTCGGTCACCAATTTGAAATTCTAATGGTTTCCGTCTGTTATCAGCATAGCTCTTTTGTCTATCTCGGGCCGCTTTCAGACGGTCCTTAATTTTGAAGATCTTATCAGTGGTTTCCTGGACAATCTCAGGGCCTGTCAAATGTTTTTCACCAACTTCCGCCCAACATAGCGGTGAGCGGCATTTACGACCATATAAAGCTTCAAACGGAGCTGCCTTAATGCTCGTGTGGTAGCTGTTATTATAGGAAAACTCTGCTAACGGTAAATGAGTATCCCAATTACCTCCGAAATCAATTACACACGCACGGAGTATATCCTCTAAAGTTTGAATGGTCCTTTCGCTTTGACCATCTGTTTGTGGGTGATATGTCGTGCTCATGTCAAGACGTGTGCCCATGGCTTCTTGTAATGATTTCCAGATTCTAGACACGAATCTGCTGTCTCTATCAGAGATAATAGAAATTGGCACTCCATGCCTAGCCACAATTTCCTTGATATAAAGCTTTGCAAGTTTCTCGGTTTTATCCATCTCCTTGATAGGTAGGAAATGAGCTGATTTTGTCAAACGATCGACAATTACCCATATGGTATCATAACCACTAGATGTCTTGGGTAATTTCGTGATAAAATCCATAGAAATTTGTTCCCATTTCCATTGGGGAATTTCAGGTTGTTGTAACCAACCAGACGGTTTCTGATGTTCGGCTTTTACTTTTGAACACGTTAAGCATTTACTGACATATGTGGAAATATATCCTTTCATATTGGGCCACCAATATAATTCTTTTAGATCCTTATACATCTTATCTGAGCCTGGGTGAATGGAGTACCTGGACTTGTGGGCTTCGTCCATAAATAACTCCCGTAAGTTACCAAAACGTGTCACCCGAATTCTATTCATGAAGTATAAAGTGTCATCTGACTTAGACTCCAATTGCTTTATCATTCCTCGTAAAGCTTCATTCTGAATGTTTTCTTCTTTGATTGCCTCTTGTTGTGCCATCCGAATTTGAGTCGTGAGACTCGTATGAATTGTCAATTCTAGGGCATGAACACGGAGTGTTTTAACTCGTTCCTTGCGACTTAAGGCGTCTGCTACGACATTGGCTTTACCAGGATGGTACTTGATATCACAATCATAGTCGTTTAGTAGTTCTACCCAACGACGTTGTCTCATGTTAAGTTCCTTTTGATCAAAGATATGTTGAAGACTCTTGTGATCAGTAAAGATAGTGCATCTTGTACCGTAAAGATAATGGCTCCAAATCTTGAGCGCAAACACAACTGCACCCAACTCCAAGTCATGGATCGTATAATTCTTTTCGTGTACTTTTAGTTGTCGTGAGGCATATGCGATGACTTTGTCTCTTTGCATTAACACACAACCAAGTCCTTGGTGTGATGCATCGCAGTATACGACAAAATTGTCGATTCCCTCAGGAAGGGATAAGATTGGTGCACTACACAGCTTCTGTTTCAGTAATTGGAAAGCTGACTCCTGCTTGTCACTCCAATCATACTTCTTTTCTTTCTGGGTTAATGTGGTTAAAGGCAAGGCTATTTTTGAAAAATTCTCAATGAATCGTCTGTAATAACCGGCCAAACCAAAAAATTGACGTACTTCTGTCGGAGTCTTTGGTGCTTCCCAGTTTTTGATCGCTTCAATTTTTGATGGATCAACGTGAATTCCTTCCTTGTTGATGACATGTCCAAGAAAATGCACTTCGCGGATCCAAAACTCACACTTAGAGAATTTAGCGTAAAGTTTCTCGTTTCTGAGTAGTTCTAAGATTAATTTCAGATGATGCTCATGATCCTCCTTGGTTCGTGAATATATTAATATATCGTCGATAAATACTATCAAGAATTTATCCAAGTATGGCTTGCACACTCGGTTCATGAGATCCATGAAAACAGCTGGTGCGTTTGTCAAACCAAACGGCATAACTAGGAATTCGTAGTGGCCATATCGAGTCCTAAATGCTGTCTTTGGTACATCTTCTTCTTGAATTCTTAGTTGATGATACCCTGATCGTAGATCAATTTTAGAATAGAAGCTAGAACCTTGTAGTTGATCGAACAAATCGTCTATTCGAGGAAGTGGGTATCGGTTTTTGATTGTAAGCTTGTTTAATTCTCGGTAATCAATACACATCCTAAAAGTTCCGTCCTTTTTCTTTACGAATAGGACCGGAGCTCCCCAAGGTGAGAAACTCGGTCTTATGAAACCTTTATCAAGCAACTCTTGAAGTTGATTTGATAATTCCTGCATTTCAGAAGGTGCTAATCGATATGGTGATCACGTAACCGGGGCGGCTCCTGGTACCAAATCGATTTGAAATTCGACTTGTCTCGGTGGTGGTAAACCAGGTAAGTCTTCAGGAAAAACTTCAGGATAATCCTTAACGATTGGTATATCCTCAAGTCGACGTTCCTCGGGTTTCTTCTCGACGACGTGAGCCAGGAATACGCAATAGCCTTTACGTAGGTACTTACGAGTTTTCATGCAGTTTATCATCCTTTACGTTACTCCACTCTTTTCACCTTGAATCGAAAGAACTTCTCCGTTTGGGAGTGGGATTTGGACAATCTTCTCAAAACAAACAATCTCGACATGATTCTTTGACAACCAATCCATGCCAATAACAACGTCAAAGCTTCCTAAATCAACAGGTAACAGATCTATACTAAATGTGTGGTTTTTAAGACATAAGGTACAACCTTGAATGACCTCTCCGGTATTAATTAATTTTTCGTTCGCTAATTCAATTGTATACTTTTGTTCTAGTTTGCTGGCCTTAATACCGAGTAGGGACTTAAAGTCATTTGACACAAAACTCATATCAGCACCCGTATCGAAAAGTATAGAGGCAAAGTGATTATTTATCGGGAACGTACCAGTGACAATATTGGGATCTTGTCGTGCGTCACCAGCCCCCATCACAAATGCTCTTCCACGGGCCTGATTGTCATTTCGGTTCTTCAACTTTGGACAGTCTTTTCTGAAGTGCTTTGGATCTCCACACTCAGAGCATCCCTGATTCATCCTTTCCGTTCCTGGGTTGACTTTTCCTGCTACTTGATTTATCTTATTAGGGTTCGCATTACTCCTACAGTTATGGGCTAGATGTCCATACTTTTTACATTTTCCACATTGGGTACACTTTCCACTGTGATGATATCCACAATTGTCACACCTTGGTCGTGCTCCAAGGTATCCATTTTGTTCCACAGTATTGGCGACAAAGGCTTTCACAGTTTCAGGTCTCTTGTAAATTTGATTCTTGTTTTGATTAATTGGTTTTCCAAACCATTTCCTCTTTTCCCTAGACCTCCCTTCTTCGGTCTCCTTCTTCTCAAACAAACCATCACGTACAGCATTATCCCTTAGCTTGAAAGCTAGAGTTATGGCGCTCTTGGCATCCATAGGGTTCGATGAAGTCACTAGACTTCGGATTTGAGGTGCGAGACCCCACAAGTATCTTTCAACTTTCTTGTATTCTGGGGTAACCATGTGTGGAACCAAGATTGCTAACTCATTGAATCGGTCAGTGTAGCCAGCAACATCATCTCCTGTCATTTGTAAATTCCACATTTCAGATTCGATCTTTTGCAACTCATTTCGAGGACAGTACTCCTCGATCATCATGGCTTTTAGGTCTTCCCATGACAACTCATATGCTATCTACCTTCCCAAAGTCTTTACTTATGAATTCCACCAGGTTAAAGCTTTATCAGTGAGTGAGCATGTAGAATACTTCACCATGCAGTCAGCGGTGCATTCACTAATATCAATCACCGATTCCATCTTTTCTATCCATCTCATTAGTCCAACTGCACCCTCGGTGCCATTGAAGTTACGGGGTTTGCAAGATAGAAAGGTCTTGTAGGAGCACTTCCTATTTGGAGCATCTATAGAATTACAAGTCATAACGTCATTAATTCGGATCATGACTAGGTGTTACGGCTTATTTATTCTATTACCTCCGGGACCTCCAGAACCTCCGGCTGTACCGCTACCTCCTACACCTCCTCCGCCGGTACCACTGCCGTTTCCTCCTCCACTATTTCGATTGGCTTCATACTGCTCCATGGCAGCAGCTACTCGCTGTGCTATGAGTTGTTCCACGTTTGGGGAAATCGCCTCGTTGTTGTCACCAGTAGTGTTACGGGTTGTCCTACGCTTAGGTGCCATGACGTTCTTTCTAACATATCAATTAAAAAGAAACAACATTATATGACAATAATGATAGCGCATGACATAAGGATACAACAACATCAAACGTAAACGACCATCATTACAATATAAACCATCACATACATAGTTAAAACATATATAGTACATTGTTCCCAAAAGATAAGGATACAAAAAGGATGGGTTCACATGACCTCATCAGTACTAAAGTTTTAAACTACTTAATGTACTACGGGCACAACCCGCCCGTGCTAGGTTTAAAAGAAGAAGTGGGAGTACAATCCAATCATCATGGCAAGTCCTGCCATGACAAAGCTAGCTCTCACCACAAATTCTGCAGCCAAGGTCCTTTCTTCCAGCGCCTCCACCCTGTCTCGGACCGTAACAGTGAACTACCAGTCCATGTCAGCTCTCAACTCTAGATAGTTTGTGACACCCTGTATGTCTCAGGTGTGGTCCTCCAGAGTCTGAACTCGAGATCCGAGCCCTTGACGTAAGCGCATGGCTGCATCCCCATGTGCCCGAATATCATCTAGGAGATCATCAAGACGCTCTTCATGTGTACGAACGCGAGCTACCAAGGTAGGCACTGTGAGCTCCATGGTTTCCCCAGTGTGGGGTAGGGGTGTTGGGGAGTTGGAAGACTCTCCGAGCTCAAAGGTAGATGGAATGCTCTCCATCTCCCTCCATCGTGCCAAAGTGCTGGGCATCCAACGGATAGTTCCCACGGTAGGGTGGTAACAGGGTCGTTTCCTAGATGGTTCCTCATTAGTCTCCAAGTCTTCCGGGTCACGGGCTGCCAGGTTTCTCTTGCGCGGAAGTCGAAACTTTTTCCTAGCACTTTGCACGTTAACTGGTCCTCCGCTTTTCTTTCGGTAGACGATAGGCGGTTCTCCCAAGGCGACATTAGGTGGTGTGGAACTGCGAACTTGTATTCGATTTTTGGTACGTGAGGCGGAAAGTTCCTCGTTTGATTCAGTGTCAGAGACGGGATCAGAATGTGAATGTGACGACATGCTTGTGACTACAATATCCATATGACATGTTGATTGGTCATGCAATGCTTATGCAATGAAAACATTTTAGTGAGTCATTTAGATTATAGACTAGGTTCCATTGTAGACTCCTAGTTCGCTATAACCAATGGCTCTGATACCAAGTTCTGTCACACCCCGCCAAGGCGGAAACGCGAGACGCGACGTTCATGGTTTCCAAAGCATATGTATACCGCAAACACATACATGATAAATGGATACATAAACAAATTTAAAGTTTTACATTACAAAAATGTAATCTGAGTTTACAAAAAGTTAAGATTTCACAAATATGACTCAATTCAATGAGTTATACAGGGGAAATCCTCCTTGAGTAGTATCCATCGTGCATGCATGTAATCTACATTGCTAACCTTGAAATCACGTTCAGTTACCTGAAAAACATACTTAAAATCGTCAACACTAGGTTGGTGAGTTCACAGGTTTAATCAAATAGTTCTTTGTAAACTTCGTTTGTTCATAAATAGTTCAGTTGTATGTGATAAACAGAATAAGAAGTGTTTGACCCATTTGTACACTAGCGAGGAATACAAATAATATGTTCATACATGAGGCGTAACCAAACCATGACATGTGTGAGCCCCTATAATCGTTATCAGGTTCTAGGCGGCCATAAATCCTCCAGATTGTGGTTAGCGCGACTAACCATGACCGAGAGACGTCACTCTCCATAGTACTATTCATAGGACCCTAGGCTACAGTTAATGGTTACTTTGTTGTTCCAGGGGACTTTAGCGGCCTCCAATGTGTTGTTCTCATCTCATGTAAACATAAAGTCGTGTCTTATTCTCTTGTTATCCCATAAAATAGTTGAAGTATGTTCTTCCCCAAATATTAGAAAACAGTAAAAAGGGGCCGTGAAACTCACCTTGAGTTTGTGTATACTTGTATGATACTTGTTGTAGTCAAACTTGACTATTCGTACCCTAAATACCAAAGGGTAGATTGTGTTAAGACCGATCGTCTTATATTGCAAATTGTTCACCGACTTTGTAAATCTGGTTGCTTTTGTTTAAAATATCTTCTTAAATTTTCAACACTTGTTTTGTTATAAAATAGATCTTAGTTACTACCCAAAAGGGGACTGACACAGGTGTCGAAACTTCATAGTTTCGATTGGGCCATTGAGTGTCGAAACTTCCTAGTTTCGATTGTGTAGTTTGGTGTCGAAACTTCCTAGTTTCGATTGAGTAGTCAGGTATCGAAACAACCTAGTTTCGATTGAGTATTTGAGTGTCGAAACAACCTAGTTTCGATTGAGTAGTTGGTATCGAAACAACCTAGTTTCGATTGAGATAACTGGTATAAACTCCTAGTTTCGATTACTGGACTTCTGATTGACAGAATTAGTCCTGCATATTTATGTTTTAAAACTTGAATTTGACACACTTTTCTTGTTATCTTACTTGCGATTTGAACATTTTGTATGCTTAGATACGGTTTTAAAGAAAATAAAGTGGATAGTATTGAGTTTTTACCTTAAAACCGAGATGAAGATGATGAAAGAAAACAGAGAATGATCTTGGTTCTTCTGTAAAATTTCCTTTAGAAACACTTGAAATCTTCTTAAAACACCGAATGATGGTAGTTTTTGTCTTAAAACTTGGCTTCGATTTGGAGAGAAATGGGAAGATTTTCGTAAGAAAATGAGTGATAATAGAGTTTGTGAAAGTTTTGAGTGAAAGGGTATGGTTTTACCTGAGTTTTCACAAGTGGGAGATATGGGTTTGATGATAAATAATTTGAATGTGAGTGAAAAATAATCGTGAGAATGGCCTTCTCTGGCTTCGGCCGAGAAAGTCAATAAAAGTGGGTTGGGTAATTTTATTTATCAAACAATTAGTTTTAGGTATTAGTTTAATATTATTTAGAGTTTCAAATGGTAATTAAATTCGGTTTATACTTGTATGTGAACCGGTAACTCCCAGAATTACCAAAAATTTAAAATGAGACCATGTACGGTCTTTGTTAGACCTTAATGTCCTTGTTTGTGAAATTAAATAAATCACAAAAATAATTATAACGTAAACTTGTTTATAATGTGTACGGATATTGACCTGAAATGTCGTGTGTCACATGCGGGAGCACGACGAGGAGGATTGTACTCAAAAGTGACAAAATCACTAGACGAGGAGGATTCTACAGATTTTCACAAGACAAGAAAGATTGTAAGAACTTATGAGATTTGATAGAGTTCAATAGAATGAGAAAATAAAAATAGCTATTATTAGTTTGGATTGTACTCAAAAGTGACAAAATCACTTGAATACCATGGCACATTAAGGTTAATTAAACTTATATAATTTTCAAGGAGACATGCTTTAGCCTATAAGTAAACACCCATCTCGGGAATTCCCAGGAAAGCATACGGGTCCCTCGGTTGATTGGGATTTATGCGAAATGCTTTCCTAGACAGAAAACCCAAAATACAGGTGTCACCCTTCCAGATTGCACGTGTCCTCAAATAATTTAACAAGTTTAAAAACCTTAACGAAGATATAAAAAAAAAATTTTAAAGATTTTTTTTTTGCTTCAAGAATTTTCCACATGCTTAGAAAGGATAAAAATAGAAAGAAGATAGAATTATTATGAGGTTTTAGAATATATAAGAAAGGATATTATTTATTTAATTATTATTCAAGAAGATCCTAATGAGTCATGAATTTCTAACAAGTAAAGTATCAAATATAATAATAATTAATCATGGTGAGCATGTAGCACATAGCATGTAACACATAGCACAAAATCATGAAATATAGCATAAGTGGGTGTCCTAAAGTTATAGTCTAGGTCAAGGTGTCTAATAACCTAATTCCCTATAACCAAGGCTCTGATACCAATCTGTCACACCCCGACCAATGGCGGAATCATCGGGGACATGTAAGACTGTTCATAGCACATGGTTGACTAAATTGAAATATATTAAAGTTAAATTTCCATTACAAATAATCCAAGTACAAACCAAATTCAAACAAGAAACATAAAACAACTCATAAAGTTCTCGATTTAAATTGCTAAGTCCAAATCCTATGTTGAACACGTCTTGAATCAATCTCACATATTGGGGCCTGAAACATGAATAAAATAAAGTCAACTAAATAGTTGGTGAGTATAACACAGTTATATGTAGATAGCATATAGTTGAAAACAAATCCTTTACAAAACATGATAAAATAAGGCATTTATGGGGAGCAGCTATTGTGTAACCATGTACAACCAAACCTTGTAACTAGCATGCAAAAATTGTGTTGTCGGTTTCAATCACAGCGCACCATGGGTGGGTTTGTCAGACTCAATAGATCTATCATTGAAAACCGTCGGCTTGTATAGTTAATGATTGCACATAATAGCATACAAAGGTTAGCACACCTAGCTAAGATGAAGGTTGAATTTGTGTATAAAACTAATGATTTGTATTTAAAAGTATTGAATAAAATATATAGAGTTTGAAGTAAAAATATTTTTGAAACAATTTGATTATGTTTGAATTGGATAATTGAATAAATATATAATTATAGTTTATGAAATAATGTAAATATTAATTGTAATTAAGTATAAATAAATAAATGATTTTGATTTAAAATGTAAATTAAATAAATAATCATTATCTTATTTATTTATAAATTTTGTAACTTAATTATTTAAAATATCATTTAAGTGTAAGATAATAAATATAAATTTAATTTTTCATAAACTTTTAAATAAATTATATTTATGCCAAGATTAAACTTTTAATCCCTTTTTAAATACAGAAAACATATTTTTATAAAATCGAAACATTTGTTGATCGAAAAATATAAAATTATAATTCTGTTACAATTTCTGAGTCACACACGACCGTGCCTCGGAAGGGCACGATCGTGCTCAAGCCACGGGCGCGACGGCGCTAGTTGGGGCGTGACCGGGTTGATCAACAGAGGGCACAAAACTAGACCAGTCAACAGGCACGACCGTGCCTTGGCCCGGCACGGTCGTGTCTATGAATCTTAGACACAACAGAGACTAGCCCGAAGGGCATGACTAGGTCTGGACAGGAGGACACGACCTGGCCGCTACTCGACACGACGGCGCTACATGAGGCACGGTCGCGCTAGATGATTAGCGCGACCGTGTCTCTTCCAAATCAGACACGAATTGACAAATTCTTGTATTTTAAACGCTGGAATTGTTAGGGCTTTTGATTAATGGGTTATTACGAGTCTTTTCATATAACTTAATTGCATGTACATCGTGTTTAAGCAGGGATTCGATTAAATCATTTTTTTATAAAACATGAGTTCTGATTCAGATCGATTTCTATAATGGAAGCCCAAATTGAATAGGGGCTTTTGATACTGATACTGAAATGAATGAAGTAAAGGTTTAAGTTACCCTGAAAAATAGCGAATCGATGGATATTGGTAGAGAGGAAATTCCGGCGACGGTGAGATTGAGTTCCGGTGATCCTTGTTGCACTCCGGCCAATCCAGTCAGTCCAGAACTTCTCGGGAGGGACGAGTGACACGAATATCTTGCTTGAGAGAATACGGATTGCAGGAGAGAATTTCTTGGTTTTCTTGAAAAGCTTTGACAGAGAAATTTTGAGATTGGTAATATGAAACTGAGGCGTTTGAATAATTTGGAAAGCCATAATACGTTTGTTAAGGGAAAAGAAACGGATGGATGTTACGGATTCGAACGATTAGGTAATTAAAGTTGCAGTTACGTTTCAGCTGTTTCACAGGCGCGACCGTGCTTAAATATGGCACGACCGTGCCATGACGAAGCACGACCATGCTAATTAGGGTTTCTTGATAAATTTTCAACTTTAATCCTTGACTTTTTCAGGTTTGATTAGTTTGAAATAAATATTTACTTGTATAGCGTTTAAGTGTATATAATCGAGCAAAACTTGTAAATTTGTATTGAATCATTGCATTTAGTTTATGGTAAGCAAAATAACAAGGCAGTGCACGAGTATTGAATTTGAAATTGCATTACATTGAATTGAAATATGAATACTAAATTCAAAGATGTTACATTACACCTCCGAGATCTAAAGATCCATCTCCGGTTATCACTCATGTTCCTCCAGTGATTAATCCTACTCCAAGTCCTTCGGTTCCTCAATCTTCGGCTGGTCCGTCAAATCCTTCTGATTCTGATAGGATTACTTCTCTTGAATCTCAAGTGCTTGCTTTACAAACTCAGGTGGATACTCTTGTATCTACTGATACTCAACGGCAGCTGGTGATTCAGACTCAAGCTAAGCAGATTGCTGACTTGCAAAGCTTTAGCATCCAAACTTGTTGAGCGTCTTGACGCTCAGGGGGAGTTAAGGATACGTGATACATGTCACCCTGAGTCTATTCATAGACATGATGATGAAGACAATGATCCTTCTGGTAATATTGAGGGTGATCATCAATACGCTGACATTAATCCTATATCTAGAGTTCTGGGGGAGTCGACATCACAAACAATTGAAGGAAACAAAGATACTTCTGGAGTTAATGAAGAAGAAATTTTATTATTGGAGTTCTTTGCAGATTCTGAAGAGGAAGAAGCTGAAAAGATAGCATGTCTTGATGACATTGATGAATTATTCAATGACAGAGAAGATGATGTGTCGGATAATGAAATAGAAGAAGGGGAGATAGTGGAGATAGAGATAGAGATAGAGAAAGGAGATATGAAGGCTGTGATGGTTTTAATGTCCCTTATAACTTCATCCAAGATGATGTTATTCCTGAGTTCACTTATGAAGGAGTAACGGATTCTATGGACTCTTTTGAAGACATCACACTTCCTGAAGATACTGCTGATTCTAAGATTGATACTGATAATGAAAACATTCAATCCAATAAAGATGCTGAAGCTGATACTACTCACACTGAGTCTCCAAAGGTAAATGAAGAACCTGTGATGTACAGAAATATAGGGATGACTAGAGAACAGTGGAGATAAGTTGTAAATAGCTGGATGAAGGTGCTACCCAAGTCTCAAGCACAACCTGCTCAGAAAGAGAGATATGTGAATAAAGAGAGGTGTGTTGGAAGAATCATAAGTTGGTTATAAGATAATGAGTCAAAATTGTTTGCTATTAAAAGATTTGATGGTGTTCAGTACGTGTGAAATGAATGGTCTAGCTTCAAAACCACTTATTAATAGATCCAAGTATGGTTTAGCTGATGTGATTGCAAATCTGATCAAGAGATAAGGTGGTTCGGGAAAGTATGAAAGACTAAAACCTCAGAAAGGAAAGAGAGTGAAGAACATAGATCAAAAGACTAGGAAAGTTACCTGGAACTACAAGTATAAACCAGTACGTGCTCTACACAAGATACCATTGAAGAAGATTCCTCAAGATTTCCTTGGGAATATGAAATGGTGGTATGTCGATGTTAATACTGGTGAAGCAAGGATTGAAGATAAAGACAATAAGGTCATTGTGTGTTTCTATGACGCAATGAATCTTATAAATTTTTCAAAGAAAGATCAGAGGACATTGAAAAAGAATGAGATCATGTACACTGATGAATGGAAAGAACAAGGATTGTAGTACAAGAGAGTTTTGGAGATATGCAGAAGATATGGAGTGCATGCAGGCAGCAGACTACCGGATAATTGGAAGAGCTCATCATAAAGACAGAAGACGGAAGATCAAGCTATTGTCAAGGGGGAGTCTGTTAGGACATAGTTTGTAATGACAAAAGCTTTGTAATTGTTTAGATCTAATGTCTTTATGTTTTTGTAATGTAATATGTTCTAAGTGTTTATGCAAGTTTAGCTAGAGGCGAACTTGTTAAGTTCGCCTAGTCTAACAGAGGCGAACTTGTTAAGTTCGCTTAAGTCTATCTGAGGCGAACTTGTTAAGTTCGCTTAGTCTGTTAGAGGCGAACTTGTTAAGTTCACCTAATGCAGGTCAGATGTCTATAAATAGGGTTTACAGAGTCAGTTTCGATAGAATATATACGATATAGAACAGAGTTGAACGAATTTGTCTGATCGAGTCTGTAAACTCTATTGAGAATTGGAATACAAGCGTGAATGTTATTTACTTGATTGTCTCTATTTTCTTTTGTGTATGCAATCATTGATTCATTGGATTCTGCACTCCGAGTTAACGACACGTCTTATCACGAGAACGATCCGTAGAAGTGCCATGAGGACCTACAGTGACAAGAAAAACGCTACTTCTGATAATATGATAGAACACTTATATATAGGAAGTACCATCGGCGTATCCACCATGCCCTTGTCATATCACATTAGTTTCGTTGTTATATATCACGATAGGTTTTAAGTCATAACACATGATAGAATTCACTATGTTTTCCATGCGCTGATTTTTATAATTACGTGTGCACCCGTAATTACTCGAATCACCGCATGGTTCATATAGATCCTTCCGTTGTGTGGGGGTCAAAAGGCACAAATTCACTTAGTTCGTGTCTATTGTTTTCACACATGAGTCGCTAAAAAGTAACTATGTCCTTAAGTAGGCAGGCCAGTTAGCAACTAAAGAGTAATAAGGTAGTATAACTTAAAGTTTCGTAGTTTACTCATGTTTGAACAAGAATACGTCAAACACCGAGTTGTTTTAAAGTTTTACAGCTTTCTCGAGTTTGAACAAGAATACGTCAAACCCCGAGCAGCTTCAATGAGTTACGGTTTTCAACTTTGGTGAACAAAGCGTATGCCCATGCCTTGTGTATAATGTAATCAATTAATTGCAACAATTGTAAGCAATTTAGTTTCGTGTATAATGTAGCATCCAAGTTTCATGTATGATCTAGTGTCATGTAGCTTGTAATCAAATAGGTTTCATGTGTAACGTGAACAATTTAGCGTCATGTATATGGCAAGAAATGAATTTCTTGTATGATGTTAACCACTTAGTATCATGTATTTTGTAAACAAATAAGCTTCCTTGTGTAATGTAAACAATTTAGTATCATGTATATTATATAATGTGCATATTTCAGTATCATGTACTTTGTAACTAAACAAGTTTCATGTTTGATGTGTACCAAACTATCAATCTTTATGTATCATGTATGTTGCGTGCAACTAAGTTTCATGTATTATGTGATCACTCCAGTAGGATGTGTATTTCAAATAAACAAGTTTCATGTGTTATGTGATTCATCTAGTAAATTGTGATTTGCAAATAAACTAGTTTCATGTATTATGTGATCGTGTTGTGTATCTTGTGAACGTACATACGTAAGTTATTGAATTTCGTGTGTGACGTATACTAACGAGCTTCATATGTGATCGAGTGTTGTGGAGAAACGTGTTGTTTGGCGTTCATGTAAAATGTGGTAGTTAGGTTCTAGCTCTTTAAATCTCGTTGAGGTTGATGGGGATGGTTAACGTCTACGCGGTATGGATCGTCTCTTGAAGCGGCATGTCACACCCCGACCGATGGCAGAATCATCGGGGCGGGACATGTAGACTGTTCATAAGCACAAGGTTGACTAAATTGAAATATATTAAACTTCAAATTCCATTACAAGTAGTCCAAACACGACCAAATCCAAGATAGAACAAAATTGAAATACATAGAGTTCTTTTATTTAATTTAACTAAGTCCAAGCCTATGTGTAGCACATCTTGATCAATCTCACACATTAGAACCTGAAACATGAATAAAATAAAGTCAACTAAAAAGTTGGTGAGTATAACACAGGTTTGTATATAGATAGCATATAGTTTGTAAAACAAATCCATACATAACATGATAAATAAGGCATTTATGGGGAGCAGCTATTGTGTAACCATGTACAACCAAACTTTTGTAACTAGCATGCAAAATTGTGTTGTCGGTATCAATCACCCCAATCTGGGTGGGTTTGTCAGACTCAATAGATTTATCATTGAAAACCGTCGGCTTGAATAGTTAATGATTGCACATAATCGCATACAAAGGTTAGCACACCTAGCACTCGGGCATAAAGCTCAAATTGCACACATGAATGTAAATAGGATTTGTACTTGTGTTGTTTGTGTAAATGTAAACATGTAATTTGAATAATGTTCATGTTTCACCCCAAAAGTGTAAAAGAGTAAAAGGGGCTATGAAATACTCACATGGTTTGAAGGCGTTGCTAACAAAGGTACTAGATAGAATAAAGAATCTTGAAATGCGCAAGTTAACCTAAAGTGTAATGTATATGGTATTAATAGTGTGCACAAGAGTTTAATTCTAAAGTTGCATTTGGACTTGTGTAAAAAGGTCATTGATTTGTAATTGGAGGTATTGAATAAAATATATAAAGTTTGAAAAAATATTTTTAGAACATTTTGATTAAGGTTTGAGTTTGAATAATTAAATAAGTAATGTAAATAATTATTGTTTATGAAAATATTATAAGTGTTAGATGATATTAAGTGTAAATAAATAAATGTGTTTGTTTAAACATAAAGTAAATAAATAATCATTATTTTATTTATTTATTTATAAAATGTAACTTAACCATTTAAATACTTTTTAAATGAAAGGTCTAGCAATAATTGTAAATTTAATTTTATAAACTTTAAATAACTATTTTCTATTTATTAGATATTTGTTCTTTCTAAATAGGATTAAATGCAATTTTATAAAAACAACTATTTTTATTTTGTGATTTAATCAGAATATTTATTGTTTGAAAAATATATAAAATTTATAATTCTGCCAAGAATTTAACTCGCACACGACCGTGCCTGGGAAGGGCACGATCGTGCTCGAACCACGGGCGCGACCATGCTAGCCAGGGCGCGACCGTGTTGATCAAACTGAGGCTTAACTAACTAAATCATTAGGCACGACCGTGCACGACCGTGCCTTGGTCAGGCATGATCGTGTCTATGATCCTAAGACACTACTGAGATTAGCAAAAAAGCATGATTGGATCTGGCAGGAGGACACGACCACGTCTCATGAGGCACGACCGCGCTAGTTGATTAGCGCGACTGTGTCTCTTCCAAAACAGACACGAATTGACTGATTCTTACATTGTTAGTGTTTGAAATCATAGGGCTTTTATTCATAGTGATGTTACGAGTAGGTTGGGACGTTTTAATTGTATTAACAATATGTTCTGGGTTGAAATCAGTTAAACCACTTTTTTATAAAATATGGTTTCGGGTTCAGGGTGATTTCTATATTGTAAGCCCAAATTGATATGGGGCTTTTGATATAGCGACTAAATATATTGAGAACAAGATTTCAATTACCCGGAAGGACGACAGATGGATATCATTAGATAGAAATGAGTTCCGGCGACGACGAGAGTGGTTTCCGGCGTCTTCTGCTATGATTCCGGCTAAACCAGGGAGTCTAGAAGCTTTAGGGAGAATCGAGTAGCGTGACTCTACTGCTGGATTGAGAGAATTCGGATCGCAAGGAGGTTTTGTGTTTTCTTTGAAATGCTTGAGAGGTTTTTTGAGATTAATTGGATTAATCTGAGACGTTTGTTGTAATTGGGAGTGTTATTGCTTTCGTTAATGGTAATGAAGTGTAAATCGGTTACGGAAACTCAACGATCGGGTGATTAAAACTGTATTTACGTTTCAACTGGTACTCGGCGCGACCGTGCCCATTTGAGGCGCGACCGTGCCTAGGCACCGGGCGCGATCGTTCCAAAGCTGGTCACGCGACCGTGCTAAAGCACTCGGCGCGACCGTGCCAGAACGAGGTGTAACCTTTCTGATTTTCATGTTTTCCTATTTAATCTATGCCGTGCAATAAAAGACGATTCCGATTCCAATTTTTACGATCATTGTTTCATGTTCAATAACAAGCATACACGCGTTTATTATATTACAATATTAACTAAAACCATCTTACAAACCTCAAGGACCAAACTTGACAAAAACTCAAAACAACATCAATATTACAAAACTACAAGGACTAGTCTTGAAATTCCCGAAAACCTACACAAGCACGGTCGCGCTTAGTCCTAAGCACGGTCGCGCTTGTGCCACAACCACGGTCGTGCTTAACTTTAAGCACGGTCGCGCCTGAGATACAGTTTGACTCTACAAAGTCAAACCGACACAAATCTTGTCCAAAAATAGATTTAAACGAGTTTTAGAAATCGCGATACTTGTAGAATAAGTTATTCGACCAATTAAGCCTAAAACCCGACCAAATACACGTCAAATCGTCCGAATTCGCGTACCTTTAAACCAACTTCCTTTTTAAATCAAATCTCGTAATTAAGACCAAATCAAGACAAATCAAACCACGATAAAGACTTCGTACGACTCCTATAAACATTCCACAACTCTCAATTCGTCTAAACATCGTCCCAAATCCTCTGTCGATCTCCTAAAACCGCGATATTCCTCCCGTAGCCGTCTACACTTATTGCCCGATCTAAACAGGTAAGTAGTAGTCCAACTTGTTCGTTTCTCCATCCTAAACAAAAGCCCTAAATCAATTCAGAAGATTAATACACGATTAAACTGATTCGAATCTAAGTTTTTGAAAATAAATGGTTTTAATCGAACTACACGATAAACACGTTATAAATCCAATTAAATGGTGTGATTGGATTCGCCAACACTTGTTTAATGAAAACCCTATGAATCCAACAGATTTTAATATAAGAACAATCGAAATTGCTTCTGGAATCGACCAGACACGGTCGCGCTGTCCTACGAGCGCGGTCGTGCCTGAGCAAGCACAGTCGTGCCCCGAGAGAGGCCCGGTCGTGGTTGCCGATCAAACCAAGTCCTGACTTAGGCGCGGTCGTGCCGGATACGAGCACGGTCGTGTCTCGTAAACAGACCCTTTTGTAACCTTCTGACTCGACCACAGGCGCGCTTCAGACCACCACGGTCACGCCCGTTGACGAGCGCGGTCGTGCCTTATACGAGCACGGTCGTGTTCTATTTCAAACAGAATCTTAATTTTAACCAATTTAATATATATTATATTCTAATGTTATAAAGAGTATTATTTTATAAAATATCCAGAACCAGTTATCGTTTAACAAAGATCGACTATTTAATTTTTCTTTAAATTAAAATCAATAAAATATTACAAAGTTTATATGATTATTTTTATAAACAACAATGTATTCTATATGTTTTGTCCTTAACAAATAGTATTTATTTAAACTTATATTTAAATAAATAATAAAAAAAATAGTTATTATTTTATCTAAACAAACCTTAAACTTAATCCACTTCCAACACCGAATAAACGCAACTCAATAATACATAATCGTATACATTGTTCATTAGGTCGAACTTAGCGATCTACAATACACCGCCATTACATACTTGCTTGTGTGATCTACACTCTACATAACATGTGAGTTTACATAGCCCCCTTTTTAACTATTTACAACTTTTGGGGTGGAACATGCGTTCTATTACTATGTTTTCAATTATACACGAATACAGTTTCCATCCTACATACATGTATGCAATTCTGTACTTTATGCTTGAGTGCTAGGTGTGTAGACTATATACGCTATTCACAATCATTAACTATAAGCCGACAGTATACAGTGATAGTACTATTGAGTCTTACAAACCCACCCAGGTAGGGTGACTGTTGCTGACAACACGATTTGATTTCAGTTACAAAGGTTTGATTGAATACACAGGTCACACGATGGTTTCTCTCCATAAATGCCTTTATTGACATGTTTTGTATGAACTGTATGCACACATCACGTTTTTGCTATCACACAACAAAACCTATGTAATCTCACCAACTTTTTAGTTGACCCTGTTTTAACCATGTTTCAGGTACCAATGTTTGAAGTGATCAGGATATGCTACACATAGGATTTTTGGACCTAGAATTCAATTAAACCAGTTTATTATATGTAATTTACATTTTTGTTTTGTGGATTGTTTGTGTTTTGATTGAACTTATTGATTGCAATGAAAACAATTATTTAATATTCAAACTTTAGCAAACCATGAGCAATGAACAGTCTGCACGCTTCACGCCCCGACGTTTCCGCCGTCGGTTGGGGTGTGACAGATTGGTATCAGAGCCTTGGTTATAGGGAATTAGGTTGTTAGACACCTTTGACCTAGACTATAACTTTAGGATACCCACTTATGCCATGCTTCATGATTTACATGCTATGTGCTACATGCTATGTGATATATGCTAAATGTTTTATATGTATATATAAATAACAACTTAAATAAACAATATCCCTACCCACATCCTAAGCCACATATCCTTCTTGCCTGCTTCCATGTCATCATCAACATAGCTTGGTCTATAAAATTTTCTTTTACACCCGTTAAGGTTTTTAGACTTTGTTTAATTGTTAAAGGACACGTGCAATCTGGAAGAGTGTCACCTGTATTCTGGGTTTTCTGTCTAGGAAAGTATTTCATATAAATCCCAATCAACCGAGGGATCCGTATGCTTTCCTGGGAATTCCTGGGATGAGTGTTTACTTATAGGCTAAAGCACGTCTCCTTGATAATTATATAAGTCTAAATTAACCTTAATATGTCATAGTACTCGAGTGATTATGTCACTATTTGAGTACAATCCGAACTATGAACTACTTATATCTATTTATCCTATTTGATTCAAGAAATTCTCACAACTCTAATTGTGTCTAAATCTGTAGAATGCCTCCCCGTCGTGACAACAGCAACAACAGCAATAACACTGACATGGCTGCTCTACTCACACAGCTGGTAAATCAAATTACCCAAGCCAACAACAACACTAATGGCCATGCTAGTGGGAGTGCTAACACTGGAGGTGGTGGTGGTGCCAACCCGCCACAATGCACCTTCAAACACTTCAACTCCTGCAATCCCCTCAAATTCTATGGTAACGAAGGAGCCACGGGACTCCTTCAATGGTTTGAAAGCATTGAGAGCACTTTTCTCAATAGCGACTGTCCCGACAACCTCCGTGTTCGTCATGCTACTAGTGTCTTTCAAAAAAGGGCGCTTACTTGGTGGAATGGTGAGAAAAGGACTAGGGGAGTGGATGTAGCAATGGCACTGCCATGGCATGAGTTGAAGAGGATCATGACTGAGGAATTCTGTCCTCGAAATGAGATGAAGAAGCTGGAAGCGGAATTTTGGGATCTTGCTCAAGATAGTGGTGAAAGCTTAGCATACACCACTCGTTTCCACGAGCTGAGTCTACTTGTGCCACACATGGTTACACCTCTGTCTAGGTGTATTGAAAAGTACATCGGTGGTCTACCTAGACAAATTCAAGATACTGTGGTAGGAGAAAATCCTGCTACTCTGGAGGATGCTATCCGCTTGTCAGCCACACTTACTGACAACCATGTTAAAGCGGGTACACTTACAAGAAAGGGTGCCAAGAAACTTTCTGACACAACAACACCTCCCGCTCATGTCAAGGAAGTCCAAACTGAACCATACCGCAACACTAGGAAGAGAAAGGTCAAAAACTGTGCTGTAATCACTCCGGCTGCTCCAGTGAATCAAGTTGCACCCATGGCTCAAAACCCAGCAAAGAAACCCTATGGGGGCAACCGCCCACTTTGCAACACCTGCAACTACCATCATCCTCCAAGCATACCTTGTCGCCTTTGCAACCACTGCGGGAAACATGGCCACACAGCCAATATTTGTCGAGCCAAGGCACTTGCCAACCAAACCAACCCAGCAAATCAAGCCAATCAACAAGCAACTAACCAAGTCATCCCAGCCATTGCAAATGGACGTGCTTGCTTTGAATGTGGCGACCCGAACCACTTCCGTAACCAGTGCCCCAGACTGGTCAATGTTAACCAAGGCGGAGCTCGTGGGCGTGCTTTCAACATCAACGCCATGGAGGCTCAGGCCAACACTGATGTGGTTAACGGTACGTTCCTTATGAATAATCGTTATGCTTCTATACTATTTGATACCGGAGCCGATAAAAGTTTTGTGTCACAAGACTTCGAACCTTTACTTGCAAAAACCCGGTCTACACTAGAGAAAACCTTTACCGTTGAGGTAGCCGATGGTAACACCGTTACTATTGACACCATCATCCATGATTGTTCCCTAGAGTTAAATAATCACACTTTTACAATCAACCTCATACCAATGCCATTAGGGAGTTTTGACGTCATCATAGGTATGGATTGGCTTTCAAAGCACCACGCCGAAGTCATGTGCTTTGAAAAATGCATCCGTATACCACTCCCATCTGGTGAAACATTGAAGGTCTTTGGTGAGAAACCTTGCAAAGGACTCAAACTAATGTCATGCATCACCGTCCAAAAGTATATACGAAAGAAGTGCCTGGTTTTCCTAGCCCATGTTATCCAAAAAGAAGACAAGAAGAGGAGTGTACAAGACATCCCCATCGTTCGAGATTTTCCTGAAGTCTTTCCTGATGACTTGCCCGGTCTTCCACCTGTTCGACAAGTGGAATTTCGCATCGATCTTGTACCTGGAGCAAACCCGGTGGCTAAAGCTCCATACCGGCTTACACCTTCCGAGATGCAAGAACTTGCAAGCCAACTTCAAGAACTCGCCGACAAAGGTTTCATACGGCCGAGTCATTCACCGTGGGGTGCACCAGTCTTGTTTGTTAAAAAGAAGGATGGTTCATTCCGCATGTGTATTGACTATCGAGAACTCAACAAACTCACAATCAAAAACCGCTACCCTTTACCTAGGATTGACGACCTCTTCGATCAACTCCAAGGTTCTACCTACTTCTCGAAGATTGATCTTCGATCCGGTTATCATCAACTCCGTGTGCAAGAGGAGGATATTCCCAAGACCACCTTCCGAACGAGATATGGTCACTACGAGTTCATGGTTATGCCTTTTGGGCTAACCAATGCACCTGCTGTTTTCATGGACCTCATGAATCACATGTGCAAACCATACCTTGATAAATTTGTTATCGTGTTCATTGATGACATCTTGATCTATTCAAAGACTTCGGAAGATCATGAACAACACCTTAGGTTGATTTTGGATCTCTTGAAAACCGAACAACTATACGCCAAGTTCTCCAAGTGTGATTTTTGGCTAAAGGAAGTGCAATTTTTGGGTCACGTTGTCAATGAAAAGGGAATTCACGTTGACCCCCGCCAAAATTGAAGCTGTTAAGAATTGGAAAGCTCCTAAAACCCCTACCGAAGTTCGTTCGTTCCTTGGTTTAGCGGGTTATTACCGAAGGTTTATTTCTAACTTCTCCAAGATCGCTGTTCCTCTCACTGCCTTCACCCAAAAAGGTAAACCTTATGAGTGGGGACCGAAACAAGCCGAAGCCTTTCAAATTCTAAAGCAAAAGTTGTGCAATGCTCCTATCCTCACCCTTCCTGAAGGTGAAGATGATCTAGTTGTTTACTGTGATGCTTCAAACCAAGGTCTTGGTTGCGTTATCATGCAACGAGGCAAGGTGATCGCTTATGCATCAAGACAACTCAAAATCCATGAGAAGAATTATACGACGCACGATCTTGAGTTGGGTGCTGTCGTATTTGCATTGAGGATTTGGAGACATTATCTCTATGGCACGAAATGTGTGGTGTTCACCGACCACAAAAGCCTCCAACATATCTTCAACCAAAAAGAACTCAACATGAGGCAGCGACGTTGGGTTGAACTCCTCAACGATTACGATTGCGAGATTCGTTATCACCCCGGCAAGGCTAATGTTGTAGCCGATGCGCTAAGCCGCAAGGAACATGTCATGCTTCAAAGTGTCAAGATCCATTCCGATATTCAAGTTCGTATTCTAGAAGCTCAACGTGTCTCGATCACCGAGGGCAATATGTATATGGAAATGTCTTGTGGTGCTGAATTCCAACTAGAGACTAAAACCAATGGCTTGCTTTATTTTCTAGATCGTATTTGGGTTCCCGATCGTGACGATCTCCGAGCTTTCATCATGACCGAGGCACACAAGTCTCGGTATTCCATTCATCCTGGTGCGGATAAAATGTACCAAAATCTTCGTTCCCAATATTGGTGGCCTGGTATGAAGAAAGACATTGCTTTGTTCGTAGCAAAATGTCTCACATGTTCTAAAGTCAAGGCTGAGCATCAACGTCCTTCCGGTTTACTTGAACAACCGGAAATCCTCGTGTGGAAATGGGAGAATCTAGCTATGGATTTCATTACTAAACTCCCTCGCACTTCGAGCGGTTATGACAGCATTTGGGTGATCATTGACCGTCTCACTAAGTCCGCACACTTCTTGCCTATCCGTGAAGACTATAAGGTTGAGAAGTTGGCCCGTGTTTACATTGACGAGATTGTGAGTCATCACGGTGTTCCTTTGAACATAATCTCCGATAGAGATGCACGTTTCACTTCCCGGTTTTGGCAATCTCTTCAAAAAGCACTTGGTACACGACTGGATCTGAGCACGGCCTACCATCCCCAAACTGATGGTCAGACCGAGCGAACAATCCAAACTCTTGAAGACATGCTGAGAGCCTGTGTCATCGACTTTGGTGGCAATTGGGATTCGCATTTGACACTTATCGAATTCTCCTACAACAATAGTTTCCACACCAGCATCAACATGGCTCCGTTTGAAGCTCTCTACGGTCGTAAGTGTCGTTCTCCCATCTGTTGGAACGAGATTGGTGAAGCACAAATCACCGGTCCTGAGTTAATTCAAGAAACCTCCGACAAGATTATTCAAATCCGTGACAACATTCGAGTTGCGAGGAGTCGGCAAAAGAGCTATGCCGACAAACGACGCAAACCCTTGGAATTCCAAGTCGGTGACCCTGTACTTCTAAAGGTGTCTCCTTGGAAGGGGGTGATCCGTTTTAGGAAGAAAGGAAAGCTAGCACCTCGCTATGTGGGACCATTCAAGATCCTCGAAAGGATTGGGAAAGTGGCTTACAAGCTCGAGTTACCTCCATCACTTGGCAACGTACATCCTACATTTCATGTATCCAACCTCAAGAAGTGTCTTGCTGATGAGAACCTCCATATACCTCTTGATGATGTGCGCATTGATGAGACGATGCACTTCGTTGAGAAACCAGTCGAGATTATGGATCGTGAGATAAAACAACTCAAGCGCAGCCGTATTCCTATTGTCAAGGTTCGTTGGGAATCTAAACGAGGACCCGAGTTTACTTGGGAACGAGAAGACCAAATGAAGCTCAAGTACCCACATCTTTTTGCTGAAGCAGTAGCCTCAACCAGTTGAATTTCAGGACGAAATTCCCTCAACATGGGGATACTGTAACCTTTCTGATTTTCATGTTTTCCTATTTAATCTATGCCGTGCAATAAAAGACGATTCCGATTCCAATTTTTACGATCATTGTTTCATGTTCAATAACAAGCATACACGCGTTTATTATATTACAATATTAACTAAAACCATCTTACAAACCTCAAGGACCAAACTTGACAAAAACTCAAAACAACATCAATATTACAAAACTACAAGGACTAGTCTTGAAATTCCCGAAAACCTACACAAGCACGGTCGCGCTTAGTCCTAAGCACGGTCGCGCTTGTGCCACAACCACGGTCGTGCTTAACTTTAAGCACGGTCGCGCCTGAGATACAGTTTGACTCTGCAAAGTCAAACCGACACAAATCTTGTCCAAAAATAGATTTAAACGAGTTTTAGAAATCGCGATACTTGTAGAATAAGTTATTCGACCAATTAAGCCTAAAACCCGACCAAATACACGTCAAATCGTCCGAATTCGCGTACCTTTAAACCAACTTCCTTTTTAAATCAAATCTCGTAATTAAGACCAAATCAAGACAAATCAAACCACGATACAGACTTCGTACGACTCCTATAAACATTCCACAACTCTCAATTCGTCTAAACATCGTCCCAAATCCTCTGTCGATCTCCTAAAAGCCACGATATTCCTCCCGTAGCCGTCTGCACTTATTGCCCGATCTAAACAGGTAAGTAGTAGTCTAACTTGTTCGTTTCTCCATCCTAAACAAAAGCCCTAAATCAATTCAGAAGATTAATACACGATTAAACTGATTCGAATCTAAGTTTTTGAAAATAAATGGTTTTAATCGAACTACACGATAAACACGTTATAAATCCAATTAAATGGTGTGATTGGATTCGCCAACACTTGTTTAATGAAAACCCTATGAATCCAACAGATTTTAATATAAGAACAATCGAAATTGCTTCTGGAATCGACCAGACACGGTCGCGCTGTCCTACGAGCGCGGTCGTGCCTGAGCAAGCACAGTCGTGCCCCGAGAGAGGCCCGGTCGTGGTTGCCGATCAAACCAAGTCCTGACCTAGGCGCGGTCGTGCCGGATACGAGCACGGTCGTGTCTCGTAAACAGACCCTTTTGTAACCTTCTGACTCGACCACGGGCGCGCTTCAGACCACCACGGTCACGCCCGTTGACGAGCGCGGTCGTGCCTTATACGAGCACGGTCGTGTTCTATTTCAAACAGAATCTTAATTTTAACCAATTTAATATATATTATATTCTAATGTTATAAAGAGTATTATTTTATAAAATATCCAGAACCAGTTATCGTTTAACAAAGATCGACTATTTAATTTTTCTTTAAATTAAAATCAATAAAATATTACAAAGTTTATATGATTATTTTTATAAACAACAATGTATTCTATACGTTTTGTCCTTAACAAATAGTATTTATTTAAACTTATATTTAAATAAATAATAAACAAAATAGTTATTATTTTATCTAAACAAACCTTAAACTTAATCCACTTCCAACACCGAATAAACGCAACTCAATAATACATAATCGTATACATTGTTCATTAGGTCGAACTTAGCGATCTACAATACACCGCCATTACATACTTGCTTGTGTGATCTACACTCTACATAACATGTGAGTTTACATAGCCCCCTTTTTAACTATTTACAACTTTTGGGGTGGAACATGCGTTCTATTACTATGTTTTCAATTATACACGAATACAGTTTCCATCCTACATACATGTATGCAATTATGTGCTTTATGCTTGAGTGCTAGGTGTGTAGACTATATACGCTATTCACAATCATTAACTATTAGCCGACAGTATACAGTGATAGTACTATTGAGTCTGACAAACCCACCCAGGTAGGGTGACTGTTGCTGACAACACGATTTGATTTCAGTTACAAAGGTTTGATTGAATACACAGGTCACACGATGGTTTCTCTCCATAAATGCCTTTATTGACATGTTTTGTATGAACTGTATGCACACATCACGTTTTTGCTATCACACAACAAAACCTATGTAATCTCACCAACTTTTTAGTTGACCCTGTTTTAACCATGTTTCAGGTACCAATGTTTGAAGTGATCAGGATATGCTACACATAGGATTTTTGGACCTAGAATTCAATTAAACCAGTTTATTCTATGTAATTTACATTTTTGTTTTGTGGATTGTTTGTGTTTTGATTGAACTTATTGATTGCAATGAAAACAATTATTAAATATTCAAACTTTAGCAAACCATGAGCAATGAACAGTCTGCACGCTTCACGCCCCGACGTTTCCGCCGTCGGTTGGGGTGTGACAGATTGGTATCAGAGCCTTGGTTATAGGGAATTAGGTTGTTAGACACCTTTGACCTAGACTATAACTTTAGGATACCCACTTATGCCATGCTTCATGATTTACATGCTATGTGCTACATGCTATGTGATATATGCTAAATGTTTTATATGTATATATAAATAACAACTTAAATAAACAATATCCCTACCCACATCCTAAGCCACATATCCTTCTTGCCTGCTTCCATGTCATCATCAACATAGCTTGGTCTATAAAATTTTCTTTTACACCCGTTAAGGTTTTTAGACTTTGTTTAATTGTTAAAGGACTTTGTATAAATAGATATTTGTGTAATGTTTTAGTAGATTATAACCGTGTAAAATTTGCGGGTTAACATGGAAATATAGTATTTAATTGATGGTACGAATAGAACAAAACAGTGTACTAGAATTTGGTTTGAAATGCATTACATTGAATTTTAAATACGGATGCTAAAAATCAGAAATGTTACAGTCTCCCCATGTTGAGGGAATTTCGTCCCGAAATTTTGTTAGAGGAAGCTACGGCATCAGTAAAAAGATGGGGGTACTTGAGCTTCATTTGGTCCTCTCGTTCCCAAGTGAATTCAGGACCACGCTTAGACTCCCAACGAACTTTAACAATAGGAATACGACTTCGCTTGAGTTGCTTGATTTCACGATCCATAATTTCTACCGGTTTCTCAATGAAGTGCATCGTTTCATCAATGTGCACGTCATCCAGCGGTATATGGAGATTCTCATCGGCGAGACATTTCTTCAGATTAGATACATGAGATGTAGGATGCACATTGCCAAGAGAGGGAGGTAACTCGAGTTTGTACGCCACTTTCCCAATCCTTTCAAGGATTTTGAATGGACCAACATAGCGAGGGGCTAACTTGCCTTTCTTTCCAAAACGGATCACACCCTTCCACGGGGACACCTTAAGAAAAACAAGGTCACCGACTTGGAATTCCAAGGGTTTTCGTCGTTTATCGGCATAACTCTTTTGCCGACTTCTCGCTGTTCGGATGTTGTCACGAATTTGAATAATCTTGTCGGATGTTTCTTGAATTAGCTCGGGACCGGTGATTTGTGCTTCACCAATCTCGTTCCAACAGATAGGAGAACGACACTTGCGACCATAAAGAGCTTCGAATGGAGCCATGTTGATACTTGTGTGATAGCTATTATTGTAAGAGAACTCAATGAGGGATAAATATGAATCCCAATTTCCACCAAAATCGATTACACAAGCTCTAAGCATGTCTTCAAGTGTTTGGATAGTTCACTCGGTTTGACCATCAGTTTGGGGATGGTAAGCCGTGCTCAAATCCAATCGTGTGCCAAGAGCAGTTTCGAGAGATTGACAAAATCGAGAAGTGAACCGAGCATCTCGGTCGGATATTATGTTCAAGGGACACCATGACGGCTCACAATTTCATCGATGTAAATTCGGGCTAGTTTCTCAACCCGATAGTCTTCACGGATAGGCAAGAAATGAGCAGCTTTGGTGAGACGATCAATAATCACCCAAATGCTATCATAACCACTCGAGGTGCGAGGGAGCTTGGTAATGAAATCCATAGCTAAGTTTTCCCATTTCCATACGGGAATTTCTGGTTATTCAAGTAAACCAGAAGGACGTTGATGTTCGGATTTGACTTTGGAGCAGGTTAAACATTTGGCAACATAAAGAGCAATGTCCTTCTTCATATCGGGCCACCAATATTGTTGGCGAAGATCTTGGTACATTTTATCCGCACCACAATGAATAGAATAACGAGTCTTGTGAGCCTCGTTCATGAGAAATGTACGGAGATCATTGCGATCGGGAATCCAAATACGGTTCAAGTAATAAAGTAAGCCATTTGGTTTAGCTTCAAGCAGAAGTTCAACACCACACGACATTTCCTCGTACATGTTACCCTCGGTGACTGAGACGTGTTGGGCTTCTAAGATGCAGTTTTGAATGTCGGTTTGAATTCGAACACATTGAAGCATGACATGGTTCTTTCGACTCAAAGCGTCGGCTACAACATTCGCTTTGCCGGGATGGTAACGAATCTCGCAGTCATAGTCGTTAAGGAGTTCAACCCAACGTCGTTGTCTCATATTGAGTTCCTTTTGATTGAAGATGTGTTGGAGACTTTTGTGGTCGGTGAACACCACGCATTTCGTGCCATAGAGATAATGTCTCCAAATCTTTAATGCAAATACGACCGCACCCAACTCGAGATCGTGTGTCATATAATTCTTCTCATGGATCTTAAGTTGCCTTGATGCATAAGCGATTACTTTGCCTCGTTACATGAGGACACAACCGAGACCTTCGTTAGAAGCATCACAGTAGACAACTAGGTCATCACTCCCATCAGGGAGGGTCAAAATGGGAGCGTTGCACAACTTTTGTTTGAGGGTTTGGAAAGCTTCTTCTTGTTTTGGTCCCCATTCATAAGTCTTACCCTTGTGAGTCAAAGCGGTAAAGGGAACAGCAATCTTAGAGAAGTTTGAGATGAAACGACGGTAATATCCCGCAAGCCCAAGGAATGAACGAACTTCAGTGGGGGTCTTCGGGGTATTCCAATTCTTAACCGTTTCGATCTTAGCAGGGTCAACATGAATACCCTTGTCATTGACGATATGACCAAGAAATTGAACTTCTTTTAACCAAAATTCACATTTGGAGAATTTGGCATATAGTTGTTCTTTCTTCAAGAGATCCAATACCAATCTAAGATGTTGCTCATGATCGGCTTTAGTCTTGGAATAGATTAAGATGTCATCGATGAAAACGATCACGAACTTATCAAGGTACGGTTTGCACACACGATTCATGAGGTCCATGAAAACTGCGGGTGCATTGGTTAGTCCAAAAGGCATCACCATGAACTCGTAATGACCATACCTTGTTCGGAAGGCAGTCTTTGGAATATCGTCTTCTTGTACACGGAGTTGGTGATAACCAGATCGAAGATCAATCTTTGAGAAGCAAGTAGAACCTTGAAGTTGATCAAAGATATCATCAATTCTAGGCAAAGGATAATGGTTTTTGATAGTAAGCTTGTTGAGTTCGCGACAGTCAATACACATGCGAAATGATCCATCCTTCTTTTTGACGAATAAGACGGGTGCACCCCACGGTGAATGACTTGGATGGATGAATCCCTTGTCGGAGAGCTCTTGAAGTTGACTTGCAAGTTCTTGCATTTCAGAAGGTGCAAGACGGTATGGAGCTCTAGCCACGGGGTTAGCTCCGGGCACAAGATCGATGCGAAATTCTACTTGACGAACGGGTGGAAGACCGGATAAGTCTTCGGGGAATACTTCAGGAAAATCTCGGATAATGGGGATATCTTGAATACTCTTCTTTTTGACATCCTTTTGAACGATATGGGCCAAAAAGGCCACGTACTTCTTTCGTAAGTACTTTTGAGCAGTAGTGCATGACATTAGTTTAAGCCCTGTACAAGGCTTTTCACCAAAGACTCTTAGTGTTTCTCCCGATGGTAGAGGTATTCGGATGCACTTCCCAAAACAAATGAGTTCGGCATGATGATTTGATAGCCAATTCATGCCCATGATGATATCAAAGCTTCCTAGTGGCATTGGAACAAGGTTGATTGGGAATGTATGATCATTAAGTTCTAAAGAGCAATCATAGATAATGGATTCAATTGTAAGAGAGTCGCCATTTGCTACTTCAACGGTAAATGTTTTCTCTAAAAGGGATCGTGTCTTTGCAAGTAAAGGTTCAAAGTTAAGTGACACAAAACTCTTATCGGCACCGGTATCGAATAAAATGGAGGCATATTGACTATTAACAAGAAACGTACCATTGACCACGTCATTGTTGGCTTGAGCTTCATTGGCGTTTATGTTGAAAGCACGCCCACAAGCTCCACCTTGTCTAGCATTGACTAACTTTGGGCATTGATCACGGAAATGGTTCGGGTTGCCACACTCATAAATGCTCGCCCATTTGCAATAGCGGGTACACCTTGATTAGCCACTTGGGTGTTGGTTTGGTTTGGTAGGTTGACTTGGCCCGCAAGAGCTTTGGCCCTACAAACATTAACTGTATGGCCATATCTCCCACAATAAGTACAAAGGCGACATGGGATGCTTTGGGGATGATGGTAGTTGCAGGTGACACAAAGTGGGTAAATTCCAACATATGGCTTTTTGGCCGGTGCTTGAACCATAGGTGCAGTTTGGTTAACAGGAATAGCAGGAGTGACCACAGCATAGTTTCTAGTCTTCCTTTTTCTATTATTGTGGGAGGGTTTAGTTGTGGCTTCCTTGTTGTGGGTAGGAGGGGTTATAGTGTCAGAAACTTTCTTGGTGCCCTTTTTAGTAAGAGTCCCCGCCTTCACATGATTATCGGTTAAGGTAGCGGACAAACGGATGGCATCATCAAGTTTTGCAGGATTCCTTCCTAGGACAGTATCTTGAATTTGCCTAGGTAGTCCCCCAATGTACTTTTCAATGCAGCGGGACAAAGGAGTGACCATGTGGGGCACAAGAAGACCCAACTCATGGAACCGAGTTGTATATGCCAAGTTTTCACCACTATCTTGGGCAAGATCCCAAAATTCGGCTTCAAGTTTCTTCACTTCATTTCGAGGACAGAATTCCTTGGTCATTAGCCTTTTAACCTCATCCCAAGGTAAGGCCATTGCCACATCCACACCTCGATTTCGTTTCTCCCCATTCCACCATGTGAGTGCCTGTTTTTGTAGGACACTTGTGGCATGACGAACACGAAGGTTGTCGGGGCAGTCACTATTGAGGAAGGTATTCTCAATACTTTCGAACCATTGAAGGAGTCCGGTAGCTCCTTCGGTACCATAGAACTTGAGGGGATTGCACGAGTTGAAATGCTTGAAGGTGCATTGAGATGGGTTGTTACCACCATTTCCACCATTACCAGCATTACCACTATTACTACCATTTCCACCATTGTTGCCATTGGTGGCACTATTAGCTTGAGTGAGTTGTGTCACGAGTTGTGCAAGTATAGCAGCAATGTCGGTATTGGTGTTGGCCGCGGGAGCACGACGAGGAAGCATTCTACAGATTTTCACAAGACAAGAAAAGATGTAAGAACTTATGAGAATTGTTTGGATTTAATAGAATAAGATAACAAAATAAATAGATAATCATAGTTTGGATTGTACTCAAATAGTGATATAATCACTCGAATACTATGACACATTAAGGTTAATTAAACTTATATAATTTTCAAGGAGACATGCTTTAGCCTATAAGTAAACACTCATCTCGAGAATTCCCAGGAAAGCATACGGGTCCCTCGGTTGATTGGGATTTATGCGAAATGCTTTCCTAGACAGAAAACCCAAAATACAGGTGTCACTCTTCCAGATTGCACGTGTCCTCAAATAATTAACAAAGCTTAAAAACCTTAACGAGGAAATAAAGAAATTTTATGGATCTAGCTTCATGAAGTTTCTACATGCTTAGAAAGACAAAGATAGAGAAGAAGATAAGAATATTATGAGGTTTTAGGATGTAGGAAAAGATGTTGTTTATTTAATTTATTATTTAAGTATATACTAATAAGTCATGTATTTTTAATAAATAAGTCATCAAATAAAATAATAACTAATCATAGTAAGCATGTAGCACATAGCAAGTAACACATAAGGTATAACATATAGCATGTAGCATATAACATGTAATCATGAAACATAGCATAAGTAGGTATCCTAAAGTTATAGTTTAGGTCAAGGTGTCTAATAACCTAATTCCCTATAACCAAGGCTCTGATACCAATCTGTCACACCCCGACCGATGGCGGAATCATCGGGGCGGGACGTGTAGACTGTTTATAAGCACAAGGTTGACTAAATTAAAATATATTAAACTTCAAATTCCATTACAAGTAGTCCAAACACGACCAAATCCAAGATAGAACAAAATTGAAATACATAGAGTTCTTTTATTTAATTTAACTAAGTCCAAGCCTATGTGTAGCACATCTTGATCAATCTCACACATTAGAACCTGAAACATGAATAAAATAAAGTCAACTAAAAAGTTGGTGAGTATAACACAGGTTTGTATATAGATAGCATATAGTTTGTAAAACAAATCCATACATAACATGATAAATAAGGCATTTATGGGGAGCAGCTATTGTGTAACCATGTACAACCAAACCTTTGTAACTAGCATGCAAAATTGTGTTGTCGGTATCAATCACCCCAATCTGGGTGGGTTTGTCAGACTCAATAGATCTATCATTGAAAACCGCCGGCTTGAATAGTTAATGATTGCACATAATCGCATACAAAGGTTAGCACACCTAGCACTCGGGCATAAAACTCAAATTACACACATGAATGTAAATATGATTTGTACTTGTGTTGTTTGTGTAAATGTAAACATGTAATTTGAATAATGTTCATGTTCCACCCCAAAAGTGTAAAAGAGTAAAAGGGGCTATGAAATACTCACATGGTTTGAAGGCGTTGCTAACAAAGGTACTAGATAGAATAAAGATTCTTGAAATGCGCAAGTTAACCTAAAGTGTAATGTATATGGTATTAATAGTGTGCACAAGAGTTTAATTCTAAAGTTGCATTTGGACTTGTGTAAAAAGGTCATTGATTTGTAATTGGAGGTATTGAATCAAATATATAAAGTTTGAAAGAATATTTTTAGAACATTTTGATTAAGGTTTGAGTTTGAATAATTAAATAAGTAATGTAAATAATTATTGTTTATGAAAATATTATAAGTGTTAGATGAAATTAAGTGTAAATAAATAAATGTGTTTGTTTAAACATAAAGTAAATAAATAATCATTATTTTATTTATTTATTTATAAAATGTAACTTAACCATTTAAATACTTTTTAAATGAAAGGTCTAGCAATAATTGTAAATTTAATTTTATAAACTTTAAATAACTATTTTTCTATTTATTAGATATTTGTTCTTTCTAAATAGGATTAAATGCAATTTTATAAAAATCAACTATTTTTATTTTGCGATTTAATCAGAATATTTATTGTTTGAAAAATATATAAAATTTATAATTCTGCCAAGAATTTAACTCGCACACGACCGTGCCTGGGAAGGGCACGATCGTGCTCGAAGCACGGGCGCGACCATGCTAGCCAGGGTGCGACCGTGTTGATCAAACTGAGGCTTAACTAACTAAATCATTAGGCACGACCGTGCCTTGGCCAGGCACGAACGTGTCTATGATCCTAAGACACTACTGAGATTAGCAAAAGAGCATGATTGGGTCTGGACAGGAGAACACGACCGCGCTGTTAGTCGGCACGACCGCGTCTCATGAGGCACGACCGCGCTAGTTGATTAGCGCGACCGTGTCTCTTCCAAAACAGACACAAATTGACTGATTCTTACATTGTTGGTGTTTGAAATCATAGGGCTTTTATTCGTAGTGATGTTACGAGTAGGTTGGGATGTTTTAATTGTATTAACAACATGTTCTGGGTTGAAATCGGTTAAACCATTTTTTTATAAAATATGGTTTCGGGTTCAGGGTGATTTCTATATTGTAAGCCCAAATTGATATGGGGCTTTTGATATAGCGACTAAATATATTGAGAACAAGATTTCAATTACCCGGAAGGACGACGGATGGATAGCGTTCGATAGAAATGAGTTCCGGCGAGGACAAGAGTGGCTTCCGGCGTCTTCTGCTGTGATTCCGGCTAAACCAGGGAGTCTTGAAGCTTTAGGGAGAATCGAGTAGCGTGACTCTACTGCTGGATTAAGAGAATTCGGATCGCAAGGAGGTTTTGTGTTTTCTTTGAAATGCTTGAGAGGATTTTTGAGATTAATTGGATTAATCTGAGATGTTTGTTGTAATTGGGAATGTCATTGCTTTCGTTAATGGTAATGAAGTGTAAATCGGTTACGGAAACTCAACGATCGGGTGATTAAAACTGTATTTACGTTTCAACTGGTACTCAGCGCGACCGTGCCCATTTGAGGCGCGACCGTGCCTAGGCACCGGGCGCGATCGTTCCAAAGCTGGTCACACGACCGTGCCAAAGCACTCGACGCGACAGTGCCAGAACGAGGCGCGACCGTGCCTATTAGGGCTTCTTGTAAATTTTCAACATCAGACCTTGTGACTTTGGCTTTGACATATTTGTATAAATAGATATTTATGTAATGTTTTAGTAGGTTATAACCGTGTAAAATTTGCGGGTTAACATGGAAATATAGTATTTAATTGATGGTACGAATAGAACAAAACAGTGCACTAGAATTTGGTTTGAAATGCATTACATTGAATTTGAAATACGGATGCTAAAAATCAGAAATGTTACACGGCAAGTGAAAGGTAACGAGGAGGTTCTGAAAACACTCAGGGAAATGTGTTTATAAATAATTAATCTTTGTTTGAAAATGTGAAATTGTAAATTGTTCTTGGTTGTAGATATATAACGTAATGAAACTATTGGGTTAAATAATCTAAATAAATAGACAATTTATAGGAAAAATCTTTTAATTTAAATTTTCAATTATTAGTAAGAGAATATTTTTAAGATGAACTATTGGCTTAAACAAGTAGTCGTATATTGATTTAGCCACGGTTTAGAAATAATTACTTCAATGAGGAAAATCATATTTATTTATCAATTCGAAATAATATTTTTATAAAATAGGTTGTATTAAGCTCCCTTACACAGTGAAAATGTTTATGGAAAAAATTATATTTCTGATACTCTCTAAAAGTTTGATAAACGTTTGGTTTGAAAATAACAAGGTTGTTTAAATCTAATAGGTTGGGTTGTTTATGAACGAGATTGCCGGTAGTGTACTAAATCGTGTTGAATGAAGAAGGTGATACTTGGAAAATTTTGATGAAAATATGATGGGTGTTATCACGCTCAACGTGTCGAATCAATGAATAATAACTTTAGAGTTGGAATATATAAAATTGATTAAATGCTGAAAATATTAAACATTACTCAAAAACAAGGGGAAATGGTTCTCAGATGGAAAATTTAAAGACAATAATAAAATAAAAAAAATTTGTTAACGTCTCTTGTAGCTTTCCACTAGGAGGAAGATAATCCCCAAGACGAGCACCGCTATGGTCACTCGGGTAGTCGACCTGGCTTAAGCTTTAGCTGTCTCCGTGCGATGCTCCAGTATTTCTTTTTCGAGGATGGAGATTAATTCCTTTGGGTACCCTAATTGGTTTGCTAGGCTATGCATTCTTTGTCCTTGCAAGTCGTGCATTACCTCATGCTCCATCCTTTGCCTTTCAAACTCTACAGTCCTCACATATTGGTGAATGTCATCGATTGGAATTCCCATAGCACTAGTGGGTACCATGGTATGCCTTACCTAATGGTTAGAATGATACGGGTCGGGCACCAGATACGGGTCTCTTAGTGGGGGTGGTAATTGAACGTGTAGATGGGGTGCCTGATACTGGTTTCTAGGTGGGGGTGATCCAGGTGTTCGAAGTCTTGGGCCAGTGTTCCTAATCCAGTCTGCCATTACATCCAACCTAGGTCTAGCAGTTGGGGGTGTTGGTGACCGATACACGGGTGTCCCGATGTCTTCTTCCCAATCAGACTCTGCTCCAGGGCGGTAAACCGGAGAGGAAGGAGAGTAGGAGTCCATGTCTAGCAGAAAAAAACTAAAAGGTTGTAAGTGATAATGAAATACCGAGTGTTAAATATAGGAGTTCTCATAGGTTTAGAGTTTGAAGAGTCATTACACCGAGTCTTCACAATGGTATTTTAGAAATACACTTGACCTATAAGCAATGCATCCCTGAGGAGAATTCCCAGGAAAGAGGGGTTGGTCACTAAGACACACTTAAGTACCATGTCTTTCCTTAGCCAGAATCCCTCATGGGCCTACACACTCTTCCAGCCATCATGTATTAATAGCACTATTGTTGGGCTCATGGTCATGATGAGAATTGTTGTGGACCGGGCTTTGAGGCCCGAAAGTGAGGCTTGTATATTGTATTAGGCTTCTTCTTCTTGGAGGGTAAGTGGGCTTCTTGTTTATTATTAATGGGTATTAAGCCCAATAGTTTAGATTTAGATCACAAGAGGTGGTGACATTATATGTGTGAGTTTAAGGGTGCATGAAAATCTAAGTGTGTATAAGTGTGTGTTAAAACTTAGGATAACACTTAAATGAATCAAATAGATAGCATGTAGATAACAATGAACATAAGCACGAAATTTAGTGAGTAGTGTGACACATAGACTATTAAGTATTGTATCATGTAGTGTAATGACTTTGTATAGCATGTAAAATATTCACATAAGAAGAAATCATGTAGCATGTACTAGCATGGCATTGTATGGGTGTCCTAAGGTTGTAGTCTAGGTCAAAAGTGTCTGATAACCTAATTCCATATAACCAAGGCTCTGATACCAATCTGTCACACCCCAACCGACGGCGGAAACGGCGGAGCGGGACATGTAGACTGTTCATGAGCACAAGGTTGACTAAATTGAAATATATTAATCATTCAAATTCATTGCAAGGATTCAAAACAAACCAAAATCAAACTAAGTACATAAAATGAAATACATCAATCCTTTATTAAAATTAACTAGGTCCAAAACTTATGTGTAGCAAGTCTTGATCAAAATCACACATTAGCACCTGAAACATGAATAAAATAAGGTCAACTAAAAAGTTGGTGAGCATACATAGGTTTATACATAGATAGTGTATAGATGTAAATAATCAAATCCTTACATAACATGATAAAATAAGGCATTTGTGCGGATCAACTATTGTGTAACTAAAGTACAATCAAACCTTTGTAACTAGAATGCAAATTGGGTTGTCGATAACAATCACCCCAATCTGGGTGGGTTTGTCAGACTCAATAGATCTATCATTGTTAACCGTCGGCTTGAATAGTTAATGATTGCACATAAATTGCACACAAACAGTTAACACACCTAGCTCTCAAACATAATGCTCAAATTTTGCATACATGAATGTAAAGAGGATTTGTGTTTGTATAGTTTGTGTAAATGTAAGCAATTGTGTGTATAGAGTTCATGTTTTACCCCAAAAAGTGTATAGAGTAAAAGGGGCAATGTAATACTCACCTTTAATAGTTGTGTAGATAACACGAGCAACAAGTAGCACAAGTGGGTTTGCAATTCACAAACTTAACCTAGAGTGAAAGTGTATGAATGTGAATTAATAGCATGCACCAAGTATATGACAAGGTCTAATATTCATTGAGTCCGGATACGTGTAGGTTTGCACAAGGGTTGTGTCATTTCATGAAAAGGATACACATTGGCAAAGGTTTGATATAAACTTGTAAGTTCAAAGTATATATGAAAATGATATTTGACGTTAAGGTTTGAGTTTAATAAATAAAGTTCTTTTTATTCATTTAATCAGAATAATAAGTCTTTCAAAAGTAATGGGGTTTTATATATATATCTATTTATTTATTTATGACAACGTGTCAAAATATAATAATGTGGGTTAAAGAAAAGCTCTAGGTGAATTTATTACGGTATAATGCAATAACTTTTATTTATTTATTATTAAAATAAATAAATAAATAATAAACGTAATTTATGTATAAATATAAAAGAAATGGTTTTTATTTATAAACACCAATATATATATAACTATATACAGGAAAATAATTGATAAAAAGAAATGTATTTCTATTAAATATCTTGTCAAAATATGTATAAACTAGGAATTTAGTTATTTTGTTTAATTATTTAAAATATTTTTTTAACTAACTAATATGTGGTTTTAAACAACCTAATTTGTAAAAATAGGCATGTTATGTTAAAAATCACAAACCTTAGTTGTAACTTGTTCTAAATCGTGTAGGGTTTATAAAAATAATTTTTATATAAATTTTTTGAAGTTTTAAAAGTGGTTTAAAAAAATAAACAGACCACCGGGTTTGAATCTCGGTGGCTTCTGAATCAGGTGAGCGTGTTACCAGTGAACCAAGGGGCTGGTCCGTGTACTAAAACCAATTCGAATTGTTTTGACATGTTATATAAACAAGGCCAGGTTTGGTTTAGTGCGTGCGCAAAAAGGGCGGTGCCTGTGGGTTTCGAACCCACGCCACCGGGTCCAGTGGTGAAACGACTTAACCATTTGGACCAGGTAGTTTCACTGGTCGTATAAGGATTCCATTTAGCTAAATACATTTGGTTAATTAAACCCAGATTCAAATCGAAAAACACAAGAACAGGTCAAGAACCCTAATCGCGATTGATATTGAGACCCTCTGTCCTATGAAATTGACAGAGGGCTATTGTTTTCCATGAAATGACGAAGCTAACGACGTAAATCTTACCTGTTTAGACGAAGGGATGAGTGCACACGACAGGGCAAATGAACCCGCTGATCCGGGTACTCGATGGGCGTTAGGAAGTGAAATGCGGATCAATGGGAGTTTGAGAGAGTTTGTACAAGTCTAAGCGAAGCTGAGGGACTGGTTTGTAGTGTTTAATTTCGTCCTAATTACCTATATCGATCCGGTCTTGAAAGTGACAACTGTCGGCAGTGATTACGCGTCAATTCGGTCAATCCCTGATGAATTGGGTCGCGTTTTTGGTCTGAATTCATAAGATTGTTGACTGTGCGTGATTTGCGGACATTAACGCGCTTTAATTCTGTGATTTGAGACTGAATTGGTTTGGTTTGACTCTATGAAGTCAAACTTCATTCAATCAGTTTGAAATTTAAATTAATTCGCACCAGTTTATAAATTGACACGTTTTGTGAGTTTAGAAACAATTGACAATCGTTCTAGTGTATATGACAAGTCATTGATTCTTGTTTTGGCCGATATTGAATTTGAATTGTAGGATTTTTGCCCTATTTGACCTTTAAAGTCAAAATAGGTCTCAATGGGATGAACGGGGTCAAAATTGAAGTCGAAGGGTTTAAAGGAAACGAGGGGGTTTAATTTTGTTTAGTTTATTTCGATTAAATAGTTATAACATTTTTATAATAATTTGTACATTTTCTTTTGTAAAAAAAAACATCTCCTTTTTATTTGTTTTAAATTTATTTTATTTACTTTAAACATTTATATAAAACAAATCTAATGTTATTATTTATAAAAGAAAAAAATTTCATTTTTAAATAAAAAATTACAGATTGTATAAGTGTTTCACTCAATTAAATGTAGTGTATTATTGAAATAAATAAAGTAAAATAGAGCCGAAAAGTCATGGATGTTACAAGTGAACCTTACAGGAGACCTTTCAAAGAAAGAAGGAATTGTTTTCATTGTGGAACGTTTGGACATATTCTGATGAATTGTCCTTATAAGAATCAAGAGAAACGGCCCGTTGTTCCAAAACAGGTCGTATCCTTAAAACTCCACCAAGAAATCAATTCAAAACTCAAGTTTCAAAAACTTCAGTCCAGTATATGGTTAAGTCTAAGCCATTTACTGAGAGAAGGAACAAAGAGTCTGTGGTTCTGCGTGTATCAACCTTTGGTAATACATGATCTTATGAGGTTAGATTGTCTAGACTACATATAAGGAGACGGACTAAAAGTTTGAGAAAATTAGGACAACAACTAACAGGTAATCAACTAAGCAAAACTTTTTCTAACCTTAGAACACCTGTTGCTCAACAAAAACAAATTTGGAGAAAGAAAATAGTTGGTTCTCAAGTTTCTAATTCCGACTCACCAAAAGAGTCACCCAGTTTTGATCACCATGACTGTGAATTAATTGAAGTTGTGTACTTTTAGAAAAACGGACGACCCAAGACCACAATGGCTTGAGTCTCCAAATCTAATTAATTTGTGTGATATGTGCAGGGACAACCTAGGGGATCGGTTTCTAATCGCTGTTATGTTGATAGTGGTTGTTCCCGGCATATGGCAGGCAACATGGCCCTTCTACAGGACGTTAAACCATTCAGAGGTGGCTATGTGGCCTTTGCAGGTGAGAAAGGTGGAAGTATCACACGTCAAGGCGTGGTTACTAATGGGTGTATTAGTTTTGATAATGTCAACTACTGTGAGCAGTTAAAACACAATTTGTTAAGTGTTTCTCATATATGTGCACCAAAAAACAAACGACACGTATAAGATCGATATGAGTGTGGCAACAACCACTTCGTCAATTGCAGCGTGTTTAATATCTAAAGCAACTGAAATTGACACAATCTTATGACATAGGAAACTCGGACACCTGTCATATAGAAAAATGAATCACCTTGTCCGAAACGGTTTGGTAACCGGTGTTCCTAAATTGAGATTGTGTAAATGTAAGCAAATGTAAGCAATTGTGTGTATAGAGTAAAAGGGGCAATGTAATACTCACCTTTAATAGTTGTGTAGATAACACGAGCAACAAGTAGCACAAGTGGGTTTGCAATTCACAAACTTAACCTAGAGTGAAAGTGTATGAATGTGAATTAATAGCATGCACCAAGTATATGACAAGGTCTAATATTCATTGAGTCCGGATACGTGTAGGTTTGCACAAGGGTTGTGTCATTTCATGAAAAGGATACACATTGGCAAAGGTTTGATATAAACTTGTAAGTTCAAAGTATATATGAAAATGATATTTGACGTTAAGGTTTGAGTTTAATAAATAAAGTTCTTTTTATTCATTTAATCAGAATAATAAGTCTTTCAAAAGTAATGGGGTTTTATATATATATCTATTTATTTATTTATGACAACGTGTCAAAATATAATAATGTGGGTTAAAGAAAAGCTCTAGGTGAATTTATTACGGTATAATGCAATAACTTTTATTTATTTATTATTAAAATAAATAAATAAATAATAAACGTAATTTATGTATAAATATAAAAGAAATGGTTTTTATTTATAAACACCAATATATATATAACTATATATAGGAAAATAATTGATAAAAAGAAATGTATTTCTATTAAATATCTTGTCAAAATATGTATAAACTAGGAATTTAGTTATTTTGTTTAATTATTTAAAATATTTTTTTAACTAACTAATATGTGGTTTTAAACAACCTAATTTGTAAAAATAGGCATGTTATGTTAAAAATCACAAACCTTAGTTGTAACTTGTTCTAAATCGTGTAGGGTTTATAAAAATAATTTTTATATAAATTTTTTGAAGTTTTAAAAGTGGTTTAAAAAAATAAACAGACCACCGGGTTTGAATCTCGGTGGCTTCTGAATCAGGTGAGCGTGTTACCAGTGAACCAAGGGGCTGGTCCGTGTACTAAAACCAATTCGAATTGTTTTGACATGTTATATAAACAAGGCCAGGTTTGGTTTAGTGCGTGCGCAAAAAGGGCGGTGCCTGTGGGTTTCGAACCCACGCCACCGGGTCCAGTGGTGAAACGACTTAACCATTTGGACCAGGTAGTTTCACTGGTCGTATAAGGATTCCATTTAGCTAAATACATTTGGTTAATTAAACCCAGATTCAAATCGAAAAACACAAGAACAGGTCAAGAACCCTAATCGCGATTGATATTGAGACCCTCTGTCCTATGAAATTGACAGAGGGCTATTGTTTTCCATGAAATGACGAAGCTAACGACGTAAATCTTACCTGTTTAGACGAAGGGATGAGTGCACACGACAGGGCAAATGAACCCGCTGATCCGGGTACTCGATGGGCGTTAGGAAGTGAAATGCGGATCAATGGGAGTTTGAGAGAGTTTGTACAAGTCTAAGCGAAGCTGAGGGACTGGTTTGTAGTGTTTAATTTCGTCCTAATTACCTATATCGATCCGGTCTTGAAAGTGACAACTGTCGGCAGTGATTACGCGTCAATTCGGTCAATCCCTGATGAATTGGGTCGCGTTTTTGGTCTGAATTCATAAGATTGTTGACTGTGCGTGATTTGCGGACATTAACGCGCTTTAATTCTGTGATTTGAGACTGAATTGGTTTGGTTTGACTCTATGAAGTCAAACTTCATTCAATCAGTTTGAAATTTAAATTAATTCGCACCAGTTTATAAATTGACACGTTTTGTGAGTTTAGAAACAATTGACAATCGTTCTAGTGTATATGACAAGTCATTGATTCTTGTTTTGGCCGATATTGAATTTGAATTGTAGGATTTTTGCCCTATTTGACCTTTAAAGTCAAAATAGGTCTCAATGGGATGAACGGGGTCAAAATTGAAGTCGAAGGGTTTAAAGGAAACGAGGGGGTTTAATTTTGTTTAGTTTATTTCGATTAAATAGTTATAACATTTTTATAATAATTTGTACATTTTCTTTTGTAAAAAAAAACATCTCCTTTTTATTTGTTTTAAATTTATTTTATTTACTTTAAACATTTATATAAAACAAATCTAATGTTATTATTTATAAAAGAAAAAAATTTCATTTTTAAATAAAAAATTACAGATTGTATAAGTGTTTCACTCAATTAAATGTAGTGTATTATTGAAATAAATAAAGTAAAATAGAGCCGAAAAGTCATGGATGTTACAAGTGAACCTTACAGGAGACCTTTCAAAGAAAGAAGGAATTGTTTTCATTGTGGAACGTTTGGACATATTCTGATGAATTGTCCTTATAAGAATCAAGAGAAACGGCCCGTTGTTCCAAAACAGGTCGTATCCTTAAAACTCCACCAAGAAATCAATTCAAAACTCAAGTTTCAAAAACTTCAGTCCAGTATATGGTTAAGTCTAAGCCATTTACTGAGAGAAGGAACAAAGAGTCTGTGGTTCTGCGTGTATCAACCTTTGGTAATACATGATCTTATGAGGTTAGATTGTCTAGACTACATATAAGGAGACGGACTAAAAGTTTGAGAAAATTAGGACAACAACTAACAGGTAATCAACTAAGCAAAACTTTTTCTAACCTTAGAACACCTGTTGCTCAACAAAAACAAATTTGGAGAAAGAAAATAGTTGGTTCTCAAGTTTCTAATTCCGACTCACCAAAAGAGTCACCCAGTTTTGATCACCATGACTGTGAATTAATTGAAGTTGTGTACTTTTAGAAAAACGGACGACCCAAGACCACAATGGCTTGAGTCTCCAAATCTAATTAATTTGTGTGATATGTGCAGGGACAACCTAGGGGATCGGTTTCTAATCGCTGTTATGTTGATAGTGGTTGTTCCCGGCATATGGCAGGCAACATGGCCCTTCTACAGGACGTTAAACCATTCAGAGGTGGCTATGTGGCCTTTGCAGGTGAGAAAGGTGGAAGTATCACACGTCAAGGCGTGGTTACTAATGGGTGTATTAGTTTTGATAATGTCAACTACTGTGAGCAGTTAAAACACAATTTGTTAAGTGTTTCTCATATATGTGCACCAAAAAACAAACGACACGTATAAGATCGATATGAGTGTGGCAACAACCACTTCGTCAATTGCAGCGTGTTTAATATCTAAAGCAACTGAAATTGACACAATCTTATGACATAGGAAACTCGGACACCTGTCATATAGAAAAATGAATCACCTTGTCCGAAACGGTTTGGTAACCGGTGTTCCTAAATTGAGATTTTTTTTGTAGTTGTTTGTATGTCTTGCAAAAAGGGAAAACAACAACGGAAATCTCATAAGCCAAAGACTCAAAACTCTATTGATACCCCTTTGGAGCTCTTACATATGGATTTGTTTGGGCCCATAAGTATCAAGAGTATTAGAGGAAAGTCATACTGTTTGGTTGTTACTGATGATTACTCACGTTTTTCTTGGGTACATTTCTTAGGTACTAAAGATGAGACTGCTGAAATTCTTCAATATTTGATTCTTAATCTATAATCCTTATGCAAAATAAAGGTCAGAAGAATTCGGAGTGACAATGGCACCGAGTTTAAAAATAATTTGATGGCTATTTTCTGTCTCAAAAAAGGAATTCATCATGAATATAGTGCACCGTACACTCCTCAGCAGAATGGAGTTGTAGAACGGAAGAACAGAACTCTAATTGACACTGCACGTACAATGCTGTCAGATGCCAAGCTTCCAATCACGTTTTGGGCAGAAGCTATTAATACAACTTGTCACGTATTGAATAGAGTTCTGGTAGTGAAAAGACACAATAAAACAAGCGATGAACTAATCAATAAGCGACCTCCTAAGCTTGACTACCTTATTCCTTTTGGTAGTCCCTGTTCCCAATTATTACAACACAAAGATCGATAGTCGAAGTTTCATGCTAAATCAGTAGAAGGCATCTTCTTAGGATATGTTGCCAACTCACCTTGCAAAAGAGTATACAATACTGAAAGTCGTACTGTCGAAGAATGTTTCAAAGTGGATTACAGTAAATACAGCAGTCCACCAGAACCTGCAGGTCCAGCTTGGGGTTTTGATTATGATAATCTTTTCAAGTCTTTCAATCTTCCTGATTTATCGGCTGAAGATGTTGCAAAGCTATATCAATACTGTAGTGGTGAAGACAACTCCAATTTCTCTACGAGAAAAACTGTACCTATTCCAAGCCCATGTTCCGATGTTGCATCTGCATCAGGAACACATGAAAGTGACACTTAAGAAGATACTCTTACTGAAGAAGACGGAGCTCAAATCAGAAACAAACTTCCAGTTGATCCTATTTACAATGAAACATCTTCAGGTGTAAAAGATATGGGTGAGATAGGCACGAATCTTGAAAAAATTATTCAAGAAACCATTGCACCAGAGACAAGAATTCATAAGAATCATCCAATTGAAAACCTGATTGGTCATCCTAATGTCGGTGTTCAAACTCGTGATAGAACTGTAACTGAAAACACCAGTCTTTATGTTGAGATTCTTAACACAGGTATAATAGAAACATGTTTAAAGGCTGCCTTCATATCCCAACTAGAGCCTAAGAATATCAAAGAGGCTCTAGCTGACAGTTGTTGGATTGAGGCTATGCAAGAAGAACTGTCTCAATTAAGAAAACTACATATTTGGGATCTAGTTGATTTACCAAGAGGAGTACATCCAATTGGAACCAGATGGGTGTTCAAGTGCAAAATTGACGGTCGACAAATTGTAGTGAAAAATAAAGAAAGAGTGGTTGTTCAAGGTTTTTACCAACAAGAAGGTCTAGATTATACAAAGTCTATGCACCAGTTGCTAGACTTGAGGCCATCCGATTATTTATGGCTTATGCCTCTTTTGTCGGCTTCAAAGTACATGAAGCAGTCTATGTCACTCAACCACCTGGTTTTGAAGACCCGTTATACCCGGATAAAGTGTACAAGCTTGACAAAGCACTTTATGGTCTTCATCAAGCACCAAGAGCATGGTATGAGACTCTGTCAAAGCATCTATTGTCCAATGGTTTCGATCGAGGATAAATTTACTTGACTCTCTTCATACGAAAAGCAGGAGGTGATATTCTACTTGTACAAGTATACGTTGATGACATCATTTTTGGGTCTACCAAAGAAGAGATGTGTAAGGAATTTGAGCAGGTGATGAAGTCCAAGTTTGAAATGAGCAACATGGGTGAAATGTCCTTTTTCTTAGGACTGCAAGTCAGTCAAAGGGAAGATGGCATGCATCAAACTAAGTATGTTCAAGACAGTTTGTCCAAATATAAAATGAATGATTATACATCTTATGGCACACCTATTCCAGTAAATCATAGTTTACATCCTAATAAAGAAGGACAGGATGTGGATTGTAGATTGTACAGTGGAATGATTGGATCCCTTATGTATCTCACAGCTTCAACACCTGACATTATGTTTGCCGTCTACTTGTGTTCGAGGTTTCAGTCCCAACCGAAGGAATCACATATGATCGCTATAAAGAGAATATTCAGATTCCTGAAAGGAAAACCCCGATTAGGTCTATCGTATTCAAAACAGAAGTCGTTTGATTTCAAAGCTTACACTGATTCTGATTATGGCGGTTGTAATCTCGGTAGAAAATCAACCTCAGGTGGATGTCAATTCCTAGGGGACAGGCTGGTTTCATGGCAGTGTAAGAAGTAGTCAACAGTTTCTATCTCAACATGTGAAGCAAAGTACATTGTTGCTGCAAGCTGCTGCTCTCAGATCTTATGGATTTAACAGCAATTGAGAGATTACGACTTAAATTACACCAGCAAGTACGCATGAAGTAACTCATGCTCACTTAATCAAGTACGCACGACCTGAAACGCGGGGTATATAAAATGGAACTTGGTATTTAATACACATTCAAACACCCGCTCTCACTGTTACGCACTGATCATTTTCGCTCAAAAATCTTTGTGTTACCAAACTGGTTTTTCATCACGCTTTCAGTTATAACATCATCCAAAGAACGTTTGGTGAGAATCTCATGCGATTTCAACCATTAAATCTATCAAAATGGAGTGATTTTAGTGTTCTTGAGACTAGGGTTCTTGATACTTAAATTTTGAAATGAAAATGTGTTTGCATGTTAACTTGAGTGTCAAAAAAAGTTTCTAATCATCATCCACTGACGTTTAACACAAAATTCATCACTTAAACCCACAAATTTTGATTTTTTGATCTTGGGATTGCGCTTGAGTAGCGTTCGGCCCCTGTTTGATCAAAATGAGTTATGTATTCAATGATACCAACTTCAGACCAATTCACATTGAGCTTCTATGCCATTTTTGACACTATTAGGACATGAATTACGGCATTCAACCATGATTTTGGATTTCAGACTTGTTAAAAACTGAACACTTACTAAGATCATGCGTACTTAGCAAGTACGCATGAAGGGTTTTGTTCATGCGTGAATACTAAGTACGCATGACCAATTATGTATGTTCGTATTTAGCTAAGTACGCATAAGGCAAACTTGTGAATTTTTCTTAGTCCAATTTTTATGTCATTGTCTATAATAATTATTGATATACGTAATCCGTTCTAATCTTGTTTTGTTTTGTTTTGTAGATATGGCTAGACGGGCGTTCACTCCTGACTTCAATCTATTAGCTCTAACAGACCCAGAATGGCGAGGTAGCTCTTAACTATCAAGAGATAGTCACATTCCTGCACCGATCAAAGATTTCATATGCTATCTCGGCCGACCCAGTAGTTTCACGACCTTACTTGGAACAATTTTGCGATACCGCTGAGTTAGATTGCAGACAAAATCCTAATGTGATTACTGCTACCGTTGCTAAATCATCGGATAGCAATCTCAGAGGATACTATAAGACAAGTATTGCAGTTTCATGATAGAGCCACTGATCCAGTCCAATATCCGGAATACATGATAGATGGATGTTGGCGACAGAGAATGGGGTATGTTGGGCGAAGAGATTATCCATCGTATAAGAGAATGAGGCTCTTAGATCAACGGAGGTATCTCGCATATGTTGTGATCATGTGCATATCAGCAAGAAAGGCAGGAAAGTATGCTATGGGGCACAACTTAGCGTCAGCTATGGTTGGATTGTCGTTGAACAAGGGTTACAATTTTTCCCGATATGTCTACAACGCAAGACGTGATCAGATAAATGTTGCTCCCAGACACAGCTTCCTCCTATACCCCCGCTTCATTCAACTGCAGATCAATCATTTCCTAACAAATGTACCTCAAATAGGTCAGCAGCTACAAGTTAAATGAAGAGCAAAAAGGGTGTTTGTGCAGTTTCTTACTGCTGGTACTAATGAACCAATTCCCATGCACACACCTTTATTTGGCCACTTGATTAATGAAGCATACGTTGCACCACAAGGAGATATGTGGTATCATCGTGAGAGTGAACCTGAGTTAAGTGAACACTCATATGAAGGGGAAGAAGATGATGATGATGATGATGATGATGATGAAGATAGTGATGGTGATGATGATAGTGATAATGGTGATGACGATGAAGGTAATGAGGATTGTGGTGGTGTTGGCTATGCTCAAAGGCAAGATACCAGTGAATCAGAACGAACTGTGACTGATTCATTTGATTCTGAACTCACACCAGACCAGCGGCATCCAAGAAAGCATATTCAGGAATCACTTCTTGAGTCATCGTCTAGGCGAAGACGAAGAGAGAGTTCAGACTCGGACTTTCAACTTGAAAGTTCAGACTCGGACTTTCAACTTGAAAGTTCAGACACAGAGGCACCTCAAGTGACTGAACAAAGAAAGAAGACCAAGCATGATCGCCTGTGGCAGGAAGTAATGGATGCAATAAACGCCAGGGTACGGGCACGACAAGCTACCGATCAAGTAACACAAGCTCCCACTCAACAGACTCCACCGACTCAAAAGACACAGTTGTACAGCCGACGAAGAAGAAGAACGTTAACACCGGTTATTTTTCCAACAACTGAAGAACCTTTTCCTGTAGTTATATCTCTTCCGGCTACCACTATTCAGCTCCCAACCTCCACCATACATCCTATTTTGACTGAATCAGTCCTTGTCTCAACAACAATAGCACCCAATGTTCTCCAAACAACAACCTTACCATTCACTGTCACCGCTGGTACTCTACCACCGATGACACACTCACTAGAATTTGGAGACATGGGCCATCACTTTGATTTGTCAGAGTTATTTGCAAACACAATTCATGAGACTGGAGAACCCTCTACCGCCAGGGTTGTTGATCCTAGGGATCAAAGGATTGTATCCTTAGAGACATAAGTTGCCACCCAACAAACGCAGATTAATCTGCTTGTTGAATCTAACACAATATTTACACATCATTGGCAATCCATGGAGGAACAAATGAAGTCATTCTTTGAGCTTCAAAAGACGCAATTCAATCTCAATGAAATGTTCCTCACCACCCGTAGTGTTATGGAAAATCAAATGCTGATCCAACGTGGTGAACATCAAGTTATGGTAGATCTGGTGGCAAAACTGTCAGCTTGAGTCTCAGGGGGAGACAAGGAAGAAGGCACAAGAAGAAACTTGTCACCATGTCGACCTCACGAAAGATAAGGATCAGGACGATGATCCCAATGTTGGGCCTTTAGGTGCTGGTGGTGGTGAGACCCAAGCTGTCTTGCCAACACAAGCCACACCTATGGCTAAGGGGGAGTCCACCCAGCAACAACAACAGGGCGATGGTGCTGATAAGGTAAAAACACATGCCGAGGTATTAGAAGATTTTGCTACGAGTCCCAACCTAAATGATGAAATCATGATAGGGGCTTTAGCAGAGATTGAAGAAGGAGAAATAGATAGCGGTGATGAGTGGGATGAATACGGGAATGACGCTACTGTGGAATTCCCTAAAGGGGATGGAAAGGGTATTTACGAGTTTGAGGATGGTGAAATTTTTTAGGCCCCAGCTACTAGGGAACAAGCTGAACCGACCATTCAAGTTGAAGATGTCAATGAAACTTCAGCTAAAGTTCCTGAACCCAACAGAGAAGCTGGCACCAGTGGTACTTCCTCGAGGAAGATTCCTCAGGAATGGATAATGAACGAAGCTGAAGCGCCTTGGTACAAGCCTCAGTACACAGACCATCATGGGGTTGCTGGGATGATTTTGTCGGTACATTTCGAAGACGACAAAGGATTATTTGCTATCAAAAGATCAGGGGGAGTTCAATACCTGAATCCAACAACGGGATCATTTAATTCCTTACCAGATATGACTTAATCAACCTTGCACACCGTGAGTTATGTAATGAAACATGAAATGGAATTGGTAGAGGTTTGTGGGGAGTGTTGCAGGGAGAAGGCAGATCAGGTAAGTTTGAGATCTTTCAGCCTCAAGTTCCGAGGCATGCCAAGGACAAAACAATGATACATCCGTTGACACGCATGTTCTTGAAAAGACTCATTTATGAACCAGTTCTATGTGAACTCGGATACCCTTGAGGAGAATACCTCAAGATATCCTAGGAAACATGTGGTACTGGTACATAGATCCACTAACAAGAGAGGTTGTCATGATTGAGAAGGGGATCTTGAAGGAGATCATTAGGGTATTTGATGAGATTGTGTTCATCAACTTTTCTGTCAAGGACTTGGAGGTTCTCGTCAACAAGAACTGTTTGCATACTTACTAGTGGATGAAACTGCTTGCCACCAAATACGACAGGTTAGTGAAATTCTGTCATGGATACAAGTCCAAGATTAGTGGTGGTAGTCAAGCGGGAAGCTCATAAAGACTGAAGATATCCAGAGATGCTTTCAAAGGGGAGTCTGTTGATGCATGTTTTGTGACACGCACTCTGGATTGAGCTACAACTTTTGTTATTATTTATTTCAATCTTGTATGTATTTAGTACTTGTTGTATTTTGTTTATCGAGTTGTAATATGTCTTGTTTATGTGTGAACTTGTATGGTTTTGAGATTGTACTTAACAAATACGCAAGGATGAGTTCCTGCATATTTGCCAAGTACAATGGTCATGCGTACTTATCAAGTACACATGAAGGATGGTCATGCGTACTTACTAAGTGCGCATAGCCCAGGTCTATAAATAGCATAGAGTTGTCTCATTTTCAAAGAGATGTATTGGCACACACAAGTACACACAGATAAGCTTTGTATCAGTCCAGAAGTCATTCAATCTGTGACTTTACTTGTTTGAAACACTATGAAATCAATAGACCGTGTATTTATTAGTATCATCTTGTGTTGATTGTCATACGATCATTCTTACATTGTTCCATATAGTAACGAGCATTCTGCACCTGTTTACTAGGCTACGTTTTCACACGATATCGATCCGAAACACCCACCCAGAGGGACCTATATATAGATCCCAAGGCATGGGAGTGTAAATATCCGCAAGGATGGTTTACTAAGGATCAAGCTCTAGTCCGACAAAAGACGTCTGCCAATGACAAACATGGAGCCACATGTATGATCTTATCTGTCAAGTTTGACGACGAAAAGAAGTTGTTTGCCATCAAATGAGCTGGTGGGGTTCAATACTTGAAACTAACCAGTTAGGCGTTCAACTCATTGCCGATGTATGATCTAGTGAACCTAGTAAATCGTGAGCTACTGGGTGACACAAGTCCTGTAGTGGCGAAGGGTTTGTGGGGTACACTACAGCGAGGGGGAAGATCTGGAAACTTCGAGGTGTTTAAGCTTCAGATGCCCAAGAGAGTCCGGGACAAGAATGTCAAACATACCGTGCCAAACTGAAGTCTAAAGAAGCTGGTTTACAAGCCAGTGTTGTGTGAAACCAGGATTCCCCTGAGCAAGTTATCTCAGGATATCGTTGGTAACATATGGTACTGGTATGTGGACCCAAAGACGGGCGAGGCGGTGGTGATGGGAAAGATTAGGTCCGCAAGTGGAAGCTTGGAACCTAAGGAACTGATCAGGGTCTTTGATGATATCACTTTCATCAACTTTTCTGTGAAAGATCTGACGGCTCTAAATGACAAGTACTGCATCTACACGGACGAGTGGACGGAGCTTCAAGCATCAAGATACAACAAGTTATTCAAGTTCTGTCTTGACTACAAGCTAAAGATGGGAAGCTAAAGCTGTTGGAGGTTGAAGACCGAAGACAATCCAGAGCTGTTGTCAAGGGGGAGTTTGTTGGAGCACGTTTGTGTGACAGACACTCTGGATGTTATCTATGCTTTTGTATCTTTACTTTATGTACTTGTACTTGTATGATGGTATCTATATGTATTAGGTTACCGAGTTGTAAACAAGTATGTAGGTACTTGTACTTCGAATCGTCTTTGTTAGTAAGTGCGCAGGTTGCGTAGCCTGCGTACTTAGCAAGTACGCAGGAACAAGTCTGTGTACTTGCTAAGTACGCAGGAACAAAGCCCTACGCACTTAGCAAGTGTGCAGGCAACAGGTCTGTTAGTATATATAGCCAGTTAGTGAAGTCAGTATGTACGCAGTCATTCACTTGTAATCGGCTGTGATTATCAATAGTCGAAGTTTAAAGTATCTTGTGTTTGTTGTTATCGGTTTACTTTGTGTTGCTTGATACTCCAACTAGTCACGGGTATTCCGCACCGTGTTCGACTAGTCATACACTCACACGTAACGACCCGAGACACCCGGGGACCTACAGTATCAGAGCCACATGTTTTAACGAATTACATACTTGGATCTATTGTCTAAGCTTTAACCATGAATTTACTTGTTAATTTTAAAATTAAGATAAGAAAACAAAGTAACCTTCTGACCAGTATGTAGTAATCTGACAAACAGAATGTTCTATCTAAGGAAAGAGTGGTTTATAAATATTTTCTAGACCCGTCATTCTTTCCTGGCAACATCTCTGTTGGAGGTACTGCTCTGGGAAGATAACCATCATTGTAGAGCTTTAGTTAAGATAAAGACACTGGCCTTAGTATCTAAGTCTTGACAAAAAGAGTAGGATAAATTCTAATGCCTTAAGATTGCAAGATGTCTGAAAATATTTTTGTTCCTGTTTATTATGATCCTAATCATCCAATTAAGCAAGAGTCACCTGAGTATCACCCATTAGGATCACAAATGAATCTTATTTCTTCACCCTACTACAGCGACGATCCATTTGCTATCCTTCCGGATAACGTTACCCCGAATACCATCCGCAATCTTACGATACTTCAAACCCGCGGATGGAAGCTAGGTCTGATTTCAGCAATTGGAATATCAATGTTCCCTTAAAGCAAGGAAATGATGTGACTGAGTCTAGTGAAGCCCATCAGAATGTGTCAGCTGAAGAAGAACCTTTTGAAGAATCTTACTATACTAATTCTGTGTCTGAAAGTTCTGAAACTCCAGTTTTGTACGATCCTTACATGTTTCCTAAACCAGTTTATCGTGGTCCATTTGAATCTTATTTCCATGCTCCTCTAGAGTATCAAAATACTTATAATGATACCATGGTGGGACTCTGTGAGACCCCATCAAAATACGATTACTAGCATAGTATGCCCTTTTCTCCCATTGAATATTTAGACCGTTCGTTGCACCAAACGGACGAAGTAACCAGGAAGAAGATTATGCATAAATCAAGGACCAAATTGTATGGGTAACATGTATATGAATACGGAGAGGATTTAATGACTCTATGGAAAGAGCTAATGAAGGATTAGAATACTCTGTTGTATTTTGTTTTGCAATGTGATATATTTTCTCTAATAGTAAAAATCGTTTTTATTTGTACAAAATGGTTGGAAAAGGCAAAGATCCTAGCTTTCTTCGTAAATTTGCTCATGCTAACTATTTCGAACGTAAAACTATTGAAACAACCATAGAGGTAAATGAGGAAACTGAAAGTTCTACTTTCAAAAGCCTCTGGGAAATGAGGAATAATGATAATATTCCTTATAACCCATCTATGAGTTTTCAATATGCTCCTAGTGATGGAAGCTATAATTTTTCATCAACACTTCCATATAATTTTCATGAGGGATTATCTGAAATACCTTATGAGAATAGATATGTTCCTGAAGATAAAGAAAGAGCTGATTCAATAAACCCTATATTCCTTATTATCAATAGATTGTTCCTATTCTTACTCCTGTTATAAATGAAAATGCATCAGGAAGTGAGAGGAAACAAATGTTGTGGAACACTATAATAGAATTAGAACGAGAAAAAGCTAAAGTGGAAGCTTGGAAATCTTTGCTAGTACAAGCTTTAGAAGAAATAAATTATAATGATAATTAGAAACAATGACTTCTATATGTATAATTCCCTTTGTATAAACTTTATCAATAAAAAGTTTGTTTCTTAATTCCAATCTTATTCCTTTGATAGCATGTCAAAAAATGCAGAACTTCCTATAACACAAGGGGTAAAAGGAAGCAAGCAGTGATGGAAAACGCTGCTGAAATTACTGAATCTCGCAAAGAACTTCAGAAAATTATTGCGAAAGAAATCAAGGATTCTCTTCCTATGATCTTTACTGAAATGGATAAGAAACAAGATGAAAAATTTAAGGAACACTCTGTTTAACCGTCAATTCAGAAATCTTTACATTTTAAACCCTTGATTCAAAATTACTCAAACAATCATTCAATCTAAAGCTACTACTTCAAAACCTGAAGGTTCTGCTACTCACCCAACTAAGAAGATGGAGCGAGAAGAATATTACCATAACTCTTCTTAAGATGAAGGTATGGGTAATAATTATGGCCATCTGAAGAAAAAAAAAGGAAAGTAGTTGGTTGTACTTATAAGATGTTCTAGGATTTCAAGCCATACAACTTTCTTGGAAAGAAAGGAGGAATAGCCACTTAAGGTGGATCGAGAAGACGAAATATGTACTTTCCAGAAGTAAGTGTGCTGAGGAAGATAAAGTTTTGTTTGCCTCCAAGCTGTTTAAAGAACAAGATTTGGAGTAGTTTTATTTTCTTGTGATTATTGCATGAACGAATGATCTTATTTGAAATAAAATTTATTTTTATTATAAGTGATTCGTGTAATATCAAGTTGCCACAAATGAATTGAGAATTCAAACATCTAAAGACAAGACAAATAAAATATATGAGATATGTTATTCATGTCAAAAAGATGAATATTAGATCAGATCTAATAGATACAAAGAATTAGTTTAAAACAAATCACTTGATTAAACTTTGTAAAGGTCAATATATGAAATATAATGTAACACACTTAAGTTTAATCTTCCAAGACGATCGAAATTGTTTCATCATAAACTCTTGCAAGAATCATATTATGAGAGAAGATCTTTGAACGATAATAGTTATTGTTAGTCTATGACTAGGAAATTAGATTAGGATATTCTATATCATGTTTAAATACTAGGTCATAAGAGAAAGCAATCAGATATCCAGGTTAACAAGTCTAAAACACAAACACTAGCTTAGAACTAGAGGTTCATACATAACAAAATTTTCCACACCATACTGGATATGGAGTGGGAGGAGTCCTACGAATAAATAAGGATAGTAAGTTTTCATGAGATGAAAAACTCTTGTATGAAAACGGTTTTCATATATTTACTTAAAAAGGTCATTGATGATTTATAAATCTTAAGAGTAAGACGGAATAAAACTTTCCCTAAAAAAATGAAAAGCTGGTTCTTGGACAATAAGAAAAAGTTGCTTAAGTTTTGATATATGGAATTTTTAGAAGCATAACACATGTTTAATATGAAGTTATATCCAGGAAGATAGAGATCTTCCATGATGAGATACAAGGAGAAGTCGTGTCAAGTGATCTACAGTTGATCACATAAAGTCTGTGAAGGATATCATTTCATGATGACTTAGACGCAGAATCCATATCTGAATAAGGGAGACTTGATCAGACTATAATTTGAATATGATTCATAAAAGTAGATGTTGTTATAGTAACAATACATGGATTATTCATACTGAAAGGTTGGTAGATTATCAATAGTTGATAAAAAAGGATTCTAACATCATAATCTTAACAATCTATTAACATAAGTAAAGTTATGTGAAAACTTTGTTGGATAAGGTGTCAAAGATAAATTACTAGTATTATCACTAGTATCAAAGAAAGCATATTGTACTCCCCGATCTTCATATTTACAAACAGATCGTGAGTGTATTGAGTGTGTGCAACCAGGGCCTGCACCAACATTTAGTATTAAAGTCGACGGCTTGTACTGCAGGTTTGAAGACCCGAGGCAACCTCTGTCGGCTGGGGTGTCAGTCGATGGAGGGCAGGGGCAAAATTTTTTTATAAGGGGGCTTGGTTTTACAAACTCCTTCACATGGGGGCATGGTCAACAAGTTGTTATACTTGAGGGCTTATTACCCTTGTGAATGGCGAGAAAGTGTGGAGTATAGCTTTGGAAGCTAGGTGTGGTATCAACCTCTGAAACTCACCATACATGGTGGTGGTAAACCCATTATCTCACCGGCTTGGTAGGTGATAAACCACTTTTCCACGCGTGGGTTTGTATAGGAAATTAACCATTATTTTTTTGGCTTCTACCGGAAAAGAAAATCGTCATACATTTGGCCAAGAAACTACAAACTCGCCATCTAACTGTGCTACTTTTAGGGACATGTCAATCAACCTGCAAAGGCATATTCCTTTGTCTATTTTGGTGTTTTGTTTCACGAAGATAAAAAAAACATCGTAGCTTGCGCTTAAAGCGTAGTCCCATAAATTTTTTAAAATATATTTTAATTCAATATGAATGATGTGTGCAGGTTATTTAAAGAAAATCGATTCAACGTATATAGGTTGAGGTTGTTTCTGAAAGTAGGTTATCCATGAGCTTAAAAGAAGGCAAAATGTGAAAAACCATGGGGATTATTGTAGGATCGGTTAATACAAGATGGTTCTATTCTAGTTGAGATTGGCGGAAACAATCACAACTAAGCAACGTAAACATGTAAACACAAAGAATACTGATAAATGCAATTTGTATTAAGCTTCAATGGTTACAAGATCACAGAGAAAACTCTAAGAAAGCACACTTGTATAATGAAACGATACACTACTTATATAGTAACTTAGAATCAAAACAGACCCTTGATTCTAAGGATCATATCGAGCACAAGCCGATGATCTTGTATACTAGAAGCTATACTACACGTTAAGACAATAAATACTACAAAGGATAACTTTACTCAAATGTCTTCTTAGTCATCATTGCTTGGATACTTGGAAGGAGAGCGTTGTTGTCTTTTATTTTCTGCACCAGTAACATTCTTTATGCATGAGATGTGTCAGAGTTGTAGCAGAAAGTTGTCAGTGTAAAAGTTACTTTTGCTTTGCCAATCAGCAGCAACGATTGATCTTCGGCAGATATGGCTATCAGCAGCAAAGTTGGTGATCCGTATCAAGACTCAACTATCCAAAGTTGCTGATGATTTGCCTATCAGCAGCATCAAGTGTTTGATGCTACTGAGAAGCCTATTAGCAGCAACTCTGGTCTTCAGTGGATAAGGTTGTCCACAGCAGAGTTGTCCATCAGCAGGAGAACAACTATCCACAGCAAACAAGCTTATCCGCAGCAGCTTGTTGGTCAGCAGCAAAACTATGGAGACCGCAGCATTTGTACTTAGACAATTTTGTAGCCATCAGTCTTTATATCTACAAAATCCCCCTAGACTGATGCTACCAAAACTCTCTTACTGCTTTTGTTGCTGAAGCTTTTTCATGTTGGCAACTATCCTTGCAACCTCATATCCTCTAGGGTCCTTGCTGGAATTGTCAAAAGGATAATCAGACAGAGTCTTGGTGTCTTTGCTTGGCATACTGATGATGGCCTTGCTTGAACATCTCATCTTCTGTCCTCTGACATCTATCAAAGTGTACTCATCCTGAGCAGCTTTGTAGGACCAACTGATGAATGGAGAGTGGGATTGGAGAGGTTTAGAATCAAAGATTACATCTTTGCTAGGATTGAAGTGATGTTTGATCAATAGCAACAAATGCCTTCCACCTTCATTCTTAGGCTCATGAGCTTCACCCAGCTCCATCATTCTTCTAAGATCAGAATCTGGGAGCTGCATTACCTCATCAACAGATTTGTAGATTGATCTTTTTACCTCTGTCCTTCCCCTGAAAACCTCAAACCATTGATATTGATTGCTGTAGAACCAGATAACAATTTCTCTTGAATCTTCTGGTGTGGTAATAGGTTTGGTTTTTTCTTGGGAAGCTGTTAATGAGGAGGAGCTGGGTGTGAGGATTTGGACTCTTTGGGTGGAGAGGATGGAGGTCTAGGAGAGAGAGTGGAAGGTGGTTAGATAGAGGAAGGAGTGGATGAGGGAGTAGGCTTGGGTTTCTTTTCTTTTCTATCTTCTGTATGAGTGTTTACCCTTTTCTTTAAGCATGTCTTCCCCAATCTTTCTTCCTCTTCCTTCTTGACTTTGACATATAAGGCTTGTAGGTTCATGAAGCTCATGGGACCTAGCCTCTTTCCACTTTCTCCTCTAGCCTTCAGGAAGTCCATCATGATCTTCCTTTCTTCATGGGTCCTAATGTTAAAAGCAACGGTCTTCTTTGTTATCTGTTTGGCTTTTTCTTCTTCCTCAGCCCTTTTCTTGTTTGCCAGTTGACTTTGCTGACCCATGAAAGCTCTGTAGATTTCTTTATTTGATAATTTTTGAAGGTAGTCTGCATCTTCACCTTGAGAAATTAGAGCTTCTATCCACTCCTCTCTCATTTCTTTGGCTAGTTCAGAGTCAGTTATCCTGAACTTAGCCTCGTCTTTTCTTTTCTTTTCAATTTTTTCTTCTTCTCCAACATAGAACTTCTTCTTCTGTTAAAGCACTGCTCCTTATCAAGTCAAATCTTGGAGCCAGACTTTGTTCTGATGTTGTTGAAGATTCTACATGGTGTTCACGATAGGCCACCCTGTTTGCTTCTTCTATAAACCTTTCAAACCAGGGCAGATTATCCTCCATCAAGACATAGAACCTGCTGATTGCATGTTCTGCTTAGAGATCCGTGGAAGTGTTGATGCAGCTTGATAGGTACAGTTCAAGAACCTGAAGTGGATTCAGTGTATTCCAATTCAGCTCTTCTATTCCACCAAACTCCCATCCAATCTAGAATCTCTCAGATAGTCCATCATACCCCCAAGCTAGAATGGAGTCAAATTCTAGATTATTTGCAGTTGGTGTGAATTGAGGGACAATGGTCTGTCTTGGTATGGTTACAGCAGCAGGAAGTATGCTGAATGACAAAGGTGCGTCTTCATTTTGAATTTCATTCTTCAACACCTCATCCACAGCTCGGACAACTAACTTCCAACCCTCGGTGATATCTTCCTCTTCATCTACTGAGTCTGGCAAGTCATGGATTTGAACAAAAGTGGGTTTGAAGAGAGAACTTTGAAAAGCAGCCTGCTCTTGTATCCATTCATCGAGGATGTCAGCATCATCTTCCATAGTAACTATCTCCCCCTTTTTGGTTGCATCAGTGCATAGAGTTTCATCTGTGTGAGTGCCCACTGATACAAGGGAGGGAGTAGTCACCGGAGGGCATTGATGGGCTTCATGCATAGAGACTTGGTGCCGTAGTTTGGACACTTCAGCCTCTAGCATTACCACCTTGGCAGTCAATTCCAAATTTTGAAGTTTCAGTCTGTCCTCATCCATAGTTGTGGAATCCTTGGAACTAGATGGGGCCTTAGGCCTAGCCTCTGCATCCCCATCACCCTGGTTTTCTTGGCACCTGGGATTCCTCTCAGTGAAGAGTGTTTCAAGAGAAACATCCTCACTGTGAGTTGTCATGGTTAGGGTCTTAGTGATCTTATCACTGTCCTCCTTGTCAATTGATGTACCAGGAGAAGTGAAAGCCCTATCCACATTCACTCTATCATCACTCCCAGAGTGAACCTTCTTAGGTGATGAACTTGGGTTGGGTACATTAGCAGCCAAGTCAATCAATACCTTCGAAATAGTGGTAGTTGGAGAAGGTATATCATCTTGACTAGCTGCCTCTGCACTTAAGTTCAGAGAAGAAAAATAATGACAGAGCTCAGTAGGTTGTTCTATGGATCCGGGATGTGATCCTGATCCTAATAGGGAAACTTCCAAGGAAGTCTCTCTAATGGTTTGGCTATCCCTTTTGATATTCTCATCAGAATGTTGGGATTCTCAATGAGGGCTTTTAGGTTGGGATTGGGCTTGTGAGACAAGAATAGAAGGAGTCTTCTTGCTCCTTTTTCTGGTATATTTTTTCGCAACTTGGGCCATGTGTTCCAGTGGGACGGTGATAACATCCAAAATAGGTGTAAGTAGTTTTTGTGCCTGTGCATCCTTAGTAGTATGCACAGGGGTTCGAACAGTGGAAGCAGTTTGTTGTTCAGGTTTTGAAGTGGAGGGTGTAGGATCAGTATCAATTGGGATTGCTGAACTGTCACCCTTGGTACTTTGTATGTTCATCATTGTAGATAACAATGGAACATTTACCCCTGAGAACTTTTTGGAAACAGTTCTCATGCTTTGAAAAATATTATTTTTATGACCCAGCATAAGATAATTTTTTGCAGGTTTTGAAAGATCTTTTAGTTCATTGTTGAAACCCTACTGCAAGAACCTTGGGTACATATAAAATGCATGCTTTGCACCTTCTTGAAGGTTATATCTCAAACCTTCAAAGATGAGATGTGCAAAGTTGAAACCTTCGCCAGTGACCATACCGTGAATAGTAGAGGCAAGTGCATAGAAACTTCCATGGAGGGCCCATCAGCGCCTTTTTGATGGTATATTCATTCTGATTTCCAATGTACCCTATGGATACAAAGGTGCTCGTATACTCTTCCCTTGAGTATGAAACGGCGGCCCCCTCATCCTGAAGCTGGAGATATTTTCTGATGGTAGCTTAAGTGACGATGATGTCTTTGTCGTCTACCTTAGCTTGGATTTGGGGAATCCCCTGTTCGGTAAAGTAGACGACGGTGTTCCAAAAGTCCTCTATATGAGGGATGTATATGGTGGGGTTGACGTTTAATGCAAAGTATATATTTGATCGACAGAGAAAATCGATCATGTCATTGAACCCCTCGAACTTCTTTCCTTTTACTAGGTATGCGGTGAGATTGTGGTAGGGGAGAACTTGTCATCGGGCTGGTTTATGTCGACCTCTGCCATTGTTGTTGGGTTTGGAGGGAAAGAGGAAGTTTTTGAAAGGTGGTTAAGTATGGAAGGTTTTGAATGCTATGAATGCTTGAGAGAAAATGGTGAAAGTTAGGTTGGAATTGAATGTGAAGAGGTTAAGGAGAAATTTGATTTGTGTTATAACGGTAGAGGATGGAAAAAGCAAAGTTACTAGTACAGTACAACCTCATTCACTTTTCACTGTTACAGCTATAATACACTATAGCAGTCATGGTAAAGACTGAAAGTAATTTTTACAGTGGGTAAAAGTTAATTTGGACTTATTTTTACCCTTCAGCAGCAAACTTGGTTGCTGCGGATGGTTAAGCCTATCCGCTGCAAACTTGGTTGTTGCAGATGGTTAAGTCTGTTAGCAACAAACTCAATTGCTGCTGAAGGATGCAATGATCCATAGCAAATATGTTGCTGCTGACTGCCTTAAAGCTATCTGCAGGAAACTTGTTCCTACTGATACCTTAAAGCAGTCAGTGGCAAATTCTTTGCTGCTGAAGATTAGACCTGTCAGCAGCAAAAATGGTTGCTGCTGACTTATAACTTTTATTTACAACAAAAGACAAACACATTTTAAAACAATTTTAGAGACAGATTTTAGTCAAAGTCATCATACCAATAGATTCAACTAAATATCTAAATTTAGCTTCATCAAAAGGTTTTGTAAACAAATCAGCATATTGCTCATTGGTATGAACTTTGGTTAAAATAATTCTCTTTTTCTCAGCTTGATCTCTTATGAAGTGATACCTGATGTCAATGTGCTTTGTCTTGGAGTGTTGCACAGGATTGTTTGTGATTAATATAGCACTCATGTTGTCAATGTGAATGGGAGTGGTCATAAAATTCATCCCATAGTCCAGCATTTGGTTTTGTATCCAGATGACTTGTTCATAGCAACTTGAAGCTACAATGTATTCTGCTTCTGCTGTAGAAGTTGATACACAGGTTTGCTTCTTGCACTGCCATAAAATCAGTCTTCCTCCCAAAAACTGACAACCCCCTGATGTGGACTTTTTGTCCATGTTGCATCCCCCATAGTCACTATCAATGTATGCATACAGGTTGAACTTGTTATTTTTAGAATACCATAGCCCAAGTCTTGAGGCTCCTTTTAGATATCTAAGAATTCTCTTGACAGCTTGAAGATGTGTATTCTTTGGAGCTGCTTGGAATCTTGCACAGGCATATTGCAAACATGATATCTGGCCTTGAGGCAGTGAGATACATGAGTGACCCTATCATTGCACGGTATTGATGTTGATCAGTGTCTTGACCATCTTTTTCTAGAGTCAGTTGATGGTGTACTTGCATAGGAGTTCTTGCAGCAGTGCAGTCAGCCATCTTGAATCTTTCCAAAATGCTCTTGACATATTTAGATTGGTTGATAAAGATTCCGTTTGGAACTTGTTTGACTTGAAGACCTAGAAAGAAATTTAGTTCACCCACTGAACTCATTTCAAACTTTAAGAGCATTAGGATCTCAAAGTCTTTACACAACTTCTTCCTTGTTGATCCAAAGATGATGTCATCAACATAGATTTGTACTAGTAGGATTTCTCCCCCTTCATCATTTATAAACAAGGTCTGGTTAATGACACCTCTTCTGAAGTTGTTGCTTAGCAGATATCCAGACAGAGTTTCATACCAGGCTCTTGGAGATTGATGTAAGCCATGGAGAGCTTTGTCTAGTTTGAACACTTTGTTAGGATGTGCACGATCTACAAAGCCTGGAGGCTGTTTGACATATACTTCCTCACCAATCTTCCCATTCATAAATGCACTCTTGACATCCATTTGATAAACCATGAAATTCTTGGATGCAACATATGCCATGAAGATTCTGATGGCCTCCAACCTGGCAACAAGAGCAAAGACTTCATCATAGTCAGTTCCTTCATCCTAAGTGTAGCCTTGAGTTACAAGTCTGGCTTTGTTCTTGACGACAATGCCTCTCTCATATTGCTTGTTCCTGAATACCCATCTTGTGCCAATAGCAGTTTGACCAGGTGGAAGATCAACAAGTTTCCAAAAATCCTGTCTCTTGAATTGCAGCAACTCTTCCTGCATTGCCTCAATCCAACTGTTGTGTTTCAGAGCTTCATCTATCTTCTTGGGTTCTATCTGAGAAAGAAAACAGGAAAACAGACATATATTGGCCTCATGAGATTTGCTTCTTGTTTGAACTCCTTGGTGAACTTGGCCAATGATATTTTCTAGGGGATGTTCCTTGTTGATTCTCTGTGCTGGTACTACATCCAATCGTATCCCTTGCTCAAGATTGCTCTGATTCTGATCAGGAAACTCCTCATTCACGGTGGAAGAGTCTTCAATATCAACATCAGCATCAGCATTATCAGCAGCAGCATCCACAACAGATGCTTCTACAGCATTTACATATGTGTCTTCATTCAGATTTTCATTCTCAAATAGGCTGTTACTGGTGACATCTGAGAGTCTGGTTCCGGCTTCACTGGCTTCAATAGCTTCCACAACAGATGGAGGATCGATAGATGGCCTTTTCAGTATGATTGAGGGACTAGGGAACTCCAATCTGTAGTAAGAGGAAGATGTGGAAGCTGGTGCTTTGGAAGAGGAAGACTCCATATTTGAGAAGATGAGAGGCTCAAATATTTGTGTGAATGAGTCTATATCAAAGAGCCAGTCTGGGCCTTTTCCCTGTTCACGTGCGATGTGTTCCCTACATTCCATATTGGCTTATTCTTCCACGATTCTTGTTCTTGAGTTGAATACTCTGTAGGCCTTGGATTGAGAGGAATATTCCACAAAATATCCTTCATCAGATTTGGCACCAAACTTAGGAAGAACCCCATGTGTGATCAGAATGGTGCGTGGACATCCAAAAGGTTTTAGAAATCCAATGTAGGGAACTCTTTTGAACCAGAGTTCATAAGGTATCTTGTTGAGAGGCTTGACAATGAGAGAACTCTATTCTGCACATAGCAAGCTGTAATGACTGCTTCTGCCCAGAATGTGAGAGGCAGTTTTGAATCAGCCAACATTGATCTTGTTGATTCATTTAGAGTTTTGTTTCTTCTTTCAGCAACCCCATTTTGTTAAGGAGTTCTTGTAGCACTGTATCGTCTTTCTATTCCCTTTCTTTCACGAAAACAGTTCAGAGTGTGGTTCTTAAACTCTGTACCTTGATCACACCTTATGATTTTCACATTTTGATTGCTTTGATTCTCAATTCAAAGGATGTAAGATTTAAGAATCTCAGCAGTTTCATCCTTTGTTCTCAAGAAGTATACCCATGAAAATCTGGCATAGTCATCAGTAATCACCAGACAGTATGACTTATTGCCCATTGACATGACATTTGTAGGACCAAAGAGATCCATATGTAGCAGTTTTAAAGGAGTGTCATTTGAATTCAATGTCTTAGGCTTGTGAGAACTCTTGTGTTGCTTCCCCTTCAAACATGTAATGCAATGATCTTCAAGTTGGAATTCTTTGTCACAAAGCCCTCTGACAAGATTTTCCTTCACCAAATTGTTAATGGTTTTGATATTGACATGGCTTAATCTCCTGTGCCAGAGAGTTGATTCATCAACTGATGCCTTTGACAGAAAACAAGATACACTACCAGATTGAGTGACCTCATTCATGTCAAGCACATATAGGTTATCTTTTCTCTAAGCAGTCAATAGGATCTTCTCTGAAGGAGGTTTGGTTAAACCAGGAGATAGTACAAAACATTCTTTATCTGTGAAAAGCATCCAATGCTTTTGATCACAGACCGGTGACACTCATGAGATTAAAGTCTAATTCTTTGACATAGTTTACTCTTTCAATACTCATCCTTTAGTTGGACACAGTTCCTTGTCCAGTGATTGATCCTTCTTTTGAATCATTCCCAAAGGCAACATATCCTCCATTGAAGTGTCTGAAGTTAGAGAGGATGGATCTGTTGCCTGTCATGTGCCTGGAACAACCACTGTCTACAACCCATGTGTTATTCCTTTGACCTGGCTGTCCCTGCACATGAGAGAGATCTAGTTAGAGGGAGGAACCCAAGAACTTGCAAACTTGGGTAAGTGTGTTGTTGGATCATCAACATCAGCATTCTTGCATTCAATGGAACCAATGATGACGTTTGGAGGGATAGATGCTGGGATCTTGGCTTTCCATTGCTGAGGAGGTGGTTATCCAAAATTTTTCTGCTACTTTGGCTGCTGACAGATTTGCTTGATCAGCAACAGTTTTTGCTACTGAGGACTTTGGCTTATCAGCAGCAGATTTTGTTTCTGCTGATGGTTTTACTCGAGCAGAAGCAGACTTGGTTGCTGCTGAAGGCTTCTCCTTTGGTTTCTTGGGCTTTACTTGATCAACAACATTTTTGTTGGCTACTGATGGTTTAACAACATATATATGCCTATCCTTCTTTACCTTGTTACTAGATAGTTTCTCTGTAGAAGTTCTTTTGTCGATAGGCTTTTGGTTAATCTGGTTTAAGGGATTAAACTTACAATTTGCAGCAAAGTGGTCTGATTCACCACATATGATGCAAGATTGTTGAGGTTTTGGCAGCTGCTGTCACACCCCCAATTTCAACTAACGGAGTTTTACCATTTGGGAAGTGACGAACCAGGATCTCAGACATTAGTTACTTTGAACGACTCTACATGGGACTCAAAATGAAAATATTATACTAATCAGAGTTTCAATGCGAAAGCGTAAAGAAAGTAAATACGCAAAACACACGCGCCCAAAACCAAAGTCCAAAAAGTCCAAACGTCCAAAACGTCCAAGCAAACCATGTACAATAAAATAATCCAAACAAATATAAATAAGTCATAATTAAAGTAGTTGAATCCCATGCATGCCCTAACGTGCACCTGTGTCTTATCTTAACGACCTGAGAAAACATGTAAGAAAATATGTCAACACGAGGTTGGTGAGTTCACAGGTTTCAATATATGTAAATAAGCGTTTACCAGATTTATGTTCATTCAGTACGTATCTATAGGTAGCTAACCTATGCTCATGTTTAACTCAAGCGCTCGCAACCAAAGCTGACTGTTTGTTTATTGCCTCCTGCTAGGTCTATCAACACTGGCGGTGTGAGTAGGCTAACATTTCACCCGTTCGATCTCTAATCGAGTTAGCGCGACTAACGCGGGTGGGATTTGTCAAACCCAGTAGTACTACTAAATATTACCTCGCTAAGATCCATATTAATGGTTCGATATAAGTTGAGGACTTTCTGTGATAGCGTGTTACGCTTAGTTTTAACATTGATATCTAACGAACTACAAAATCCCAAATTTGTTTAATCATGTTTTCTCCCCCAAGTTAAAACAGTAAAAAGGGGCTGTGAAAACTCACCTGCGTTGCGTTGTAGGTAGTATCACACAAATGATAAGTTGGAACCACGTGTGTAAGTCTCAAACGACTTATGAATGCCCTAAAATTATAAACACATAAATTAGGGATAAAAAATGGGAATTGTGACAGCGACACGGAATGAGAAACGTCTTAACGAAACGCTCCAATATTCAAGAGTGGACGAACGTGTCCACGGAGTTAGGAATTTCTTAAATAATCAAATTATGATTACTTTACGCGACGAATGACAAAAATAATAATAAATATAATCGGGTGTTTTGTCATTCACGAAAGTTAAGAAAATAATATATATATATATATATATATATATATATATACGAATAAATAATATAACTAATTATATTATTTTATTTTATTTTTTTTATCTCAACCGATACACGATGTTATAAAATGATTCGAAATAATATAAATATATATTATTTAATAATACGGTTCACGGTTTGAAAATAATATAAACATATTATTTTATACGAAGTTACGGTTTGAAAATAATATAAACATATTATTTTTATTTGATAATAACAATACTATTTTATTTATAAAAGTGGGAATAATATAAAAATAGGTTAACAATTCAAACCCGAGCCTACGGGTCGTTTCCCGGGCTAAAGCATATTTATATACTAATATAATATCATAGGGTTTGATTTTTATTAATTAAATATTATAGAAAACTGTTCAAAAAAAGATGTGGGAGCCCGGCCTCGAACCCGGGTCTCTCCCACACACGCACAAGTCACTAACCAGTCCCGCCCGCTAGGGTATCGCGATGGATACCTGAATTAAATTGTCTTAACAATCAACTCCAGCGTGTTCTTCTCCCCCATCGTAACCGAGCCACAACCAGTCCCAAAACCCACCAAATCGATCACGATTCGAATCCAAAGCTCAGGGGTTTTTAAAATCGAGTATAGACGAGTGTGTGCGAGAGTTTAATTTGAAAATTATCAATTATAGGGTCGTTAAATTTCCAAATCAATTGCAGAAACTCTAGTCTTGAACACATAATCAATTTGATAGAATCCGGTGATGAAACTGGTTGGAATTTGAGGGCTTCCAATGATTAGGATCTTGCGAAGCCACTGGAATGGTTTAATTCCATTTAAAAAGCTGTTAGTGTTAAAATCCCCAAAATGTTTTTATGAACAAACCCTAGATCTGGATCGGGTCAAATTCGATGTTATAATTTCAAATAATCATAGGGCTTTCATTACACACATTAGTACGAGTCTAAAGGTGTGGGTTAATTGGATTAAAACAGGGTTTAATGTGGTGATCGATTCAACCGGTTTCTCATGAACCCTAGAATCTGGTTCATGTAGATTTCGATAATGGAATGCTAAATTGATAAAGGGTTTTTACTTCGTGAGTTGTTGCGAATCTATAGATGTGAATTGATTGGATTAATAATACGTTTAGAATAGGGTTCGATTAAACCGAAATCAAATGAACCCTAGATACGGGTTCATGCTTAATTTGATGCTGTGTGTTCAAATTAAATTAGGGCTTTAGTTGTAGACCAGAAAATGAAACTAAAGGTGTATTTGATTACCTGAAACGATATCGGATTGACAGATTTTGACTAAAACGTATTCTGACGATGACTCCTTGCCCTCTGGTGAATCCTACTGTGGTTCTGATCAAATTGGCAAGTGGAATTTCTTCTGTGAGGTTCGTTTAGCGTGTGCAAGTGCTCAATTGGGAGTAAGACGGATAAATTGGCCGAATTCAGTTGGTATGGATTAATGGGATCGACGATTATGAGTTTAATCTCCATTATTTGAGTTTAATTCGGCAATGAAGATGATCAACACCGCAATGATGACAGTAAATGTCATTAACATGTAACTTCTGTTACGATTTGATCAAATTTCGATTGGAATTCAAATCTTTTGGATCTATTGATGTGATTTTGACTTTTAAAAGTCAACAGGAACAAAAATTCATCAATTTTAACTTTCAATAGTCAACATGTTGAGTTCAGGGATTTGGCAGGATTAGTCCCTGAAGTTTGAGATCAGGAAATGACAAAATTGGTCCTTAGGGTTTTATTTTTGTTAAATAAGTTAAGATTTGACTGGATTTATTTAACGGGGTTAAGTTTTTAACAGAAAATTTAATGGGATTGTTAACGGAGTTAACATGAAAAGTCGGATTGTCACAGCTGCTTCCTTGGTGGGGATAGAGAGTTTCTGAAATGAGTTGCCTTGGCTTCTAAGCTTCTTACCTTTTTGTTCTTGTTTGTCTTCTCAAAATCATGTTGCTTGAGATTTCTTTGTTTCTGAAGGTAGTAGAAGCAGGTGCTGGCAGTATGGTTGTATTTGCCACAGACAAAGCATGATTTAGCCAATTTGTCCCTTTGAAAGTACACATAATCCTTTTTCTTGAATAAGTCTTTGAAATTCCAGGGATGGGCTTTGTTGTGCTAAAAGGTGGCTTCCTCCAATATCTTCTGAACATATGGAGCTTTCTCTCTAGGTAGAATGGTTTTGGGTTGAGGATTTGGGTTGGTGGAGATTGAAGACTGTCCCTTTTCAACAGTTAGCTTTCTTCCTTATGGAGGATAGCCGATTTTGATTAGTTTGGTGAGTTGAGATACTGGTACTGTTTTTGAAGGGATGAAAGGGCTTGGATTGTTGGCTTTAATAACTTCACAGGTAGGTGGTGATGAAGCTTTATTGGTTTCAGTGGAGTCTGAGCATGTTGACTCATACTCAGATGAAGTAGTGCATTCTTACACAGGGGTTTCTTGGACAACAGGGTCAAGATTTTGGTTGGCCAGATCAAGGATGGAAAGAATGAAACTTGGTTCATGAATGGCTACATAGTCAGCAGGTGGAGGAACGGCATTGTACAGTTGTTTAGCTTGAAATCCAATACCAGCAGTTACCTTTTCAAGAATTTGAGCATCCAAAAGTCTTTGTAGCTTTTTGGATGCAAACTCATATTTTTTTCACATGGACCTTTTGGTCTACTAATTCGGCCCTTGTAGATTTAACTTAACCTGAAGATCATCAATTTGAGTTTCAAGGTTTGTTTGTTCATGTTTTAATGATGAAATTTCTTTCTTTAAACAATCAATCTTTTCCTTGTAACTGTTTTCAGCCTTTTTAAATTCATATTTCATTTGGTGAAATTCTTCATTTTGATCTATGAGATTCTGGTTATGTTTCCTGTATCCAAGGACCTTATCAATACAAGCTTGAGTACAAAGATTTTCATATACCTGAAGTGCTATCTCTGATGTGTCTACCATGAGAGCTTGATTGTTGGTAGGAAGATCCTCATACTGGAAGCTCCAGTCAAAGTCAGCAGTTCCAACAGCTGCACAGGCTGCAGTTTGAGTAGGAGGAGTGGCATGTTGCTGTTGTTGATGTCTTGGTTGAGATTGGTGAGCTTGTCTTTTCTGAGTAGTAGCTAGGTTTGCCTTTGGTGCCTTGCATTCCCTAGCAAAATGACCAAGTTGGTTACAGTTGTAACATCTCAGTTTGCTTTTGTCCAAGCCAACTCTAGTGTTGGAGTTGTTGCTTGGAATGGGTCTTCCAGTTCTAGAGTAGAACCTTTTTGCTTTTAGAGAGAGCATGGCATAGGAGTGTTGTATGTCCATTTCTTCTAGATCATCTGGAGGAAAACATTCTAGATCTTCCTTGATAAAGGATATATTGCTTGAGTTTTCAGAGACAAAAGCAGCAGAAGTTGAGGTTTGAGGTGGGGCTTCAAGAAGAAATGGTGAGTTGTTTGATTGAGAGGTTGGAGTCTGGGGATGATTGACAATGGGAGGGTAGTAGTTGCTTGAAATAGGAACTGAGTGGTCAGAGTGAAGTGTAGAGGAAGTGGTGGTAGATGATGAGGCTGTTGAGTAACTTGAGCTTCTTTCTTTGGCTTGAATCATTTCTAATACATAGGTCTTCAGCTTGCCAAACAACTCAGTCATCTGCAGAGTCTTCAAGTTTTCAGTTCTTCTGATTGACACTGTGTTAAGTGTGCAGCTGCTAGGCAGAGACCTGATGAACTTCTTGAGAGTGTCTTCATTTTCCAGCTTCACTTTTGATCACTGTAGCTCTCCCACAAGGTAAGTGTACCTATTATACAACGCAGTTAGAGACTCACCTTCCTTCCAGACAAAGTTCTCATATTGTTTCTTCAGAATGTCTCTTCTATTTTCTTTCACTTCTTCTGAACCAGCAAACATCTTCTCAAGAGCCTCACATAGCTCCTTGGCAGTCCTGTATCCTCTGAAGTTGTGAAATACTTCATTTGGCAAGCACATCTGAATGGATCCCAAAGCTTTGAAGTCTACCTCCATCTTCTTGATGTCTTCATCTGAATAATTTGAAGGTTCTTTGGGGACTGATGGACCTCCGGAATCAGCAGAGGCCACCATGGGTACATATGGTCCATCTTTAATGGATCTCCACATCCCATATTCTTGATAGCAGAAGAAGCTTTCCATCCTTTTCATCCACATATCATAGTCTTCTCCAGACACCAGTGTTGGTGGTCTGTTGATGCTTCCAATATCTTCAAAACCATTGTTTTGTGCCATTTTGGATTTGTGATATAGGGTGTCTTAGCAGAGAGATAGTATTAAATAGAACCAGAGAGTGATTAAACAAGTGTGAGTTTGTTTAATCTGAGAGCCAAAGTTCTAATACCACTTGTAGGATCGGTGAATACAGGATGGTTCTATTATAGTTGAGATTGGCGGAAACAATCACAACTAAGCAATGTAATCAAGTGAACACAAAGAATACTGATAAATGCAATTTGTATTAACTTTCAATGGTTACAAGATTATAGAGAAAACTCTAAGAAAGCACACTTGTATAATGAAACGATACACTACTTATATAGTAACTTAGAATCAAGACAGACCCTTGATTCTAAGGATCAGATCGAACAAAAGTCATTGATCTTGTATACTAGAAGCTATACTACACGTTAAGACAATAAATACTACAAAGGATAACTTTACTCAAATGTCTTCTTAGGCATCATTTCTTAGATACTTGGAAGGAGACCGTTGTTGTCTTTTATTGTCTGCACCATTAACATTCTTTCTGCATGAGATGTGTCAGAGTTGCAGAGCAAAGTTGTTAGTGGAAAAGTTGCTTTTGCTTTGCCAATCAGCAGCAACGATTGATCTTCGGCAGATATGGCTATCAGCAGCAAAGTTGGTGATCCGCATCAAGACTCAACTATCCAAAGCTGATGATGATTTTCCTATCAGCAGCATCAAGTGTTTTATGCGGCTGAGAAGCCTATCAACAGCAACTCTGGTCTTCAGCGGATAAGGTTGTCCGCATCAGAGTTATCCATCAGCAGGAGAACAACTATCCGCAGCAAACAAGCTTATCCGCAATAGCTTGTTGGTCAGCAGCAAAACTATGGAGACCGCAGCAGTTGTAGTTAGAGAATTTTGTAGCCATCAGTCTTTATATCTATAATTATTTAACAAATACAAGATTATGCCAAAATAATGAAAGTTGGTGATTAGAATGGGAGAGCTTGAATTTTTGTTAAATAGGATGTTAATTATATCTTTAACATGGGTAAAACATTAGCCCTAATAATGTTTATTCAATCATTAATATATTTAGAGATCTAGTAATAGAACATACCCGTAAGGATCTCCAGTTGAGACGTAGGGGACGAAGACGCCATGTTCTTGCTGATAATCGAGTTCCCATTTAGGGTGTTTCATTAGGATGGCTAAGGTGAGATAAGGGCTAACAATTAAGATAAAGAGAGAGTGGAGACGGCTTCATGGTGTTGTAAAGGCCAAGTTATTTCTCTAATAATCTATATTTATTTATATACACCCAAGGGGAAACCTAATATGATAATAAGGGTAATTACGTCCATCGAATAATTACCATATAATTCATAGGGGTATTAAGGTCAATGATCATTTAATTAGATAAATGATAGCAAAGGCCATATAACTAAAAGTTAGTCTTACATTCTCCCACTTGGCCGAGTGAGCATTTATGATGAGCATTAGATAACTTTGCAAATTTTAGTGTCATTTTAGTTCTAAAGTGAAATGGTAGCAAAGAAATATAGTCGTTGAATCAATATTCGAATCAGGACCCCCATTAATCATACTACAATCCCAAATTTAAAACTTAAGTGAACTTTAGGATCAAATTGACAACTAAGCGCTTAACGTTGATTTGTATCATTAGTGTCTATATGTCATAAGGCATGCATAAACATATTTAGAGACAAAAAAATTCTAAACAGTTTAGGAAAATTAATAATTAATCATTCATAGTACGATATGCAATTATACATGGTCATTAGTAAGAACCCGTCTTTATTATAAGCGCTTACATAAGACTTATGGGTATAGACCTTTAGTAATTGGATCCATAAGAATATCATGAATGTATTCGATACAAAGATTTAGTTTCCTCAACTTGTTCATAATTCATAAGTGAACAATAATTTTGTATCAGATCTTAATGCAGCTCCGCTCAAACTGTTGCTGCCTGAGAAATAAGGGTAGCTAAATTATCACAATAAGTCTTCAATATAGTATATATGTGAAGTACTAAATTACGAGTCAACTGATAAATTTTCCAAACAACATTTAGTGACAATTGCGTTGTAGTCAACAACATATTATGTCATTGTAATTTAGGTTGTTGTTAAAAGTTCTTTATGACTCCTTCATAAGATAGGTCTATCCGCTGACATAAGGATATACCCCGAAGTTGACATTTTGTTTCCTATGAATGTAACAAAGTTAGAATAAAAGTAGTCAACTATTTTTAATTCTCACTTCTTCTTTAAATTATAGTATCTCGTTCTTAAAGATATTGTAATATTTCATTAGATGCTTCACAATAGTCTAGACTAGTCTAGTATTCAACAAATTGAGCAATATCTAAACAAGTATAGAATTTAACCATCATAAGGCTTCTAATTAATGAAGCATAAGGAAATAATTTTTTAGTTATCCCATTTGCCTCTAAAGGAGAACAATTTAAAAGTTACACTTGTAAGGATCCACTTAGTGTAAAGCTTATGGGACGACACTAATGTCTCATTGGATCTATCTCGAGGTATTTTAATACATATCACATAAGAGGTCTCTCCGAGATCCATCATGTCAAAATATGAGTAATCAATGGTTTGACTTATGTAACATATACTTGTCAAAAGAATGTCATCTATATAAGGACAAGTTTGCATTAGTTGCTCCCACTCATCTTGAGGTAGGTGTGCAAATTCACTTAGTTCTTGATGAAGAGAGTTGCATTATTATCTCAATCAACACATACATGGATTTCATTGACTTAATGAATAAGTGTTCTTAACCTTCAGTTTAGAACTTCCAAGTTATTTTATGAACATGTTGGTCAATGTTAGGGAAAGTTGTTTTTAATGTCCTTCTAATGTAGTTTTAAGTTATTGTAAGCTACTAGAACATTAATGATCCTAAAAGAAACCTTTTGTAAAACAGGTAAGAAGGTTCTTTGATAATTTATTCCTTTTTAAGTATAACCTTTAACAATCAATCGTGCGTTTCCATTCGGATTTAGTTTAGTTATGAATACCCTTTAGGTAATTCAACCAAATGCCAAATGTTATTCTAATTCATGGAATAAAGCTTGCTAATAATAGCTTTATTCCATTTAAAAGATTGATTGATGCTAATGAACAAATTGGTCTTACCTCAAATTACACCTCTTGCACACGACACTGCTCTCCATCACAACTTGTCTCCTTAGAATCTAATACCACTCCTAACAAAGTCTCATAGATGCTACTATGTGGGCAAACCTAGATTTCTTACCAAAATTAAAGTAATTCTCAACAAGACAAACTAACATAAACATCACTAAGTTGTTTCTCTATTAGAATCTATTGGTCTTCAAATGTTAGATACACTATTGACCCTAAGTATGTTGAATTACTTAAAAGTTCTAAGCTCACTGGGAGCAGCAAAATTCCTTATCATGACTTGCATTGAGTATAAGAGGCGGGGTGAGAGACTCGTTAAATTTAACTCCGATTACACCTCTTGTACACCATACTGCATCAACTCCCACACACTTAGAAACTAATGTTGCTCCTAATATACCTGAAAATGAAACCACCTTATCAAGAGCTAATCTAAAATCTTGAAACTCCTAATAAACCCAATAATCAACTCAGGAGGTCATCTAGGTCTAAAAGGCCTACTAACTTTGATGACTATGTATCACACCTGACTGAATTTATAATGGATGTTGGAAAGCTTCACGTATCGAGCCGGCTCGCGAGCCTAAATGAGCTTATTATTTAAATATATTTTATTTAATATATTAAACAGATATTTATAAAATAATAATTACTATATATAAAATTATGAAAAAATAACTAAATAATATATTATGTTATATATAAAAATTATATAAAAAATATATATAAAAATAAGTATAAATATATATAAAAATTAATTAATAAATAATAAACGAGCCGAGCCCGAGCCGAGCTCGAGTTTTAAAAACTACTCACGAGCCGAGCCCGAGCTGTAGAATAAAAGCACGAATCAAGCCAAGCTTGAGGTCGAGCCCTAAATACGTTAAACGAGCCGAGCTCAAGCCCAGTCGAGCTCGGGCTTGGCTCGGATCGTTTCCACCCGTATGCAAAAGCTTATTTTTTTTTTGTCTTTTTCCCTCTTCAAACTCGCCATCTAACTTGGCGAGAAACCCGGCGTGGAAAAGTGGTTTATCACCTTTCAAGCCGGCGAGAAAGTGGGTTTACCACCACCATGGATGGCGAGTTTCAGAGGATGCTGCCACACCTAGCTTCCAAGGATATACTCCACACTTTCTTGCCATTAACAAGGGCATTGAGCCCTCAAGTATAACAACTTGTTGACCAGGCCCCCATGTGAAGGAGTTTGTAAAATCAAGCCCCCTTATAAAAAAATCTGCAGGGGTTAATCGTACAAGAAGGTCCGGTGCATCATGGGCTATTTTGAGACTATTTTACAGCAGAAGACACAGAGTGTAAGGTGTTCCAATTCAACCGTTGTCATGGTGGAAGTACCCGTTTGAGTCGACGGGGTGACTGGTGATAAACATTGGTGTTCCGGGTTGTTAGCGATATCCAATAAAGCAAATTGTACTCTTGATCTGCTTGTTTCGTGATAAGAGGAGACCGCCAAAGTAGGTGGCTTTGGGTTAGGTTCGTTTGGCAGGTGAAAGAAAACGTTAAAAGCGGTGGCTTTGTTTTCTTGGTCGGTGGAGAAGCCTCTTTGAAAAAGCGTGATCGACAAAGGTATGGGTTAACAAAACAAAACTTGTGACAACATTATGATGGGTCATGGGTCACGGACCAGCGGGTCATGGATCAGTAGGTAAATGGGTCATAAAATTATTAAGAGTTCTCAAATGGTGGGTCATGGGCTGACACCCCAGCCGGCGGCGGATTATATGTCGGGGCTAGCGCGGTAGTTCAAAAGCACATGATCAACTATTAAATGTGTTACTATAATTATTCATTAAAATTAAATATTTATTACAAAGAGAAATTTAAAACATATTGTTCATGACCTGACAAAATTTAAATTTATTATTGGTAGGATCATAGTATTATGTGATCAAGAATGGTACTCAAACATGTGTACCTGAAACTTGTAAGTAAATGTCAACTACAAGTAGTTGGTGAGAAACATAGGTATTAACACCGAACGAAGTTTAATATAGTTTACAGTTCAACATGTTCAAAGCATTTCTAAAGCATAAATGTGAAAACATACATGGTTTCAAAGGGTACAATCAAGCCGTGTAAATGGGAAAATGTATACACAATCCAACTGATTGTGTTATGAAAAATGTAAAAATGTATACACTAACCCGCCATGGTTCGTGTTAAGTAATGAGTCGGATTCTCGTATAAATGATCTTGTTATGTACTACCTTAGGCATGCCTCGCAAGTTAATGATTGTACTAACATGAACACACGTATCGTCACCAATCAGTTTAAAAAATAAAGCATAGAGACCTTAGCATAAGAACAAAGGTATTGAATTGTGTATGTAGTGTAATTGTAGACATGTTTCACCCTAAAAGTATAAAAAGGAAAAAATGGCTATGTAACTCACCTTGTAATGAAGCTAGTAATGGTATGAATTGTTAAGAATGGATAGGCATCGTAAGGATCTCTCACAATCAACCTACACGGATAAATTTGTATTCTAGACTCAATGGTAATAAACAATTCTAAATCTATATGAGTCTCTATGGGTTTGAAGTTTGTAGAAAAATATATATATTTATAATGATGATTTAATACTAATTAGAATTATTTAGGAACTCTAATTAATTACATAGTATTTACAATAACAAGGATATTATTGAATTTATTTATATAATTAGAAAAAGGGTTAAATAATAACACGTTTGGATTTATTTAAATAATTATTCAATAAATGATAAAGGGTTTTAATTAATTATTTTATGTGAATAAAATAACTAATTAAACTTATTTAAATAATTTCTTCAAAATGGTTTATAAAAAAGATATTAAATAAATATAAGTGTAAAATGAAGTAAATTGAATTTAAATAATTATTTATCTAAAATAATTATTTAAGTATTTCTATAAATTTTAAAATGTTTATAAATAATAATGTTTTTTATCAAAATAATTATTTATAAGTTTAAAGTGTGAGATAATAATGTTTAAACAATTAATTAAAATTTGTTTGATACATAACTATTTTATAGATAAAACAACATAATTAGATTTATCTAAATAAATCATTTATACTGTTTATTTAGGAATTTATAAAGTTTCTAATATGCTTTTAATATATAGTAAAATATATAAAACATTATTTTATGTTTTTATGATTATATTAAAAATTACTAAACATTTTTATTGGATTTATTAGGAATAATTCTTAAATTTAGATCACTAATTCTTGTATTAAAATAATCAGAAATCCTTTAAAACATAAAAGAATAAAACAATGGGGGGGGGGGGGCGAGAGGACTCGAACTCGCGACCTGTTGTGAATGGGGCATGTGTGTTTAACCAGGTGATCTGGGCTTAGAGCCTTGCTAGAAGCCAGTGGTGTTTGGTTTTTAACATATAGGTTCCATGAGCCTTTCTTCCCCAATTGTCCCAACCAAACAAAAATCCATTCGAAATACTCACAAATGATCAGCGATTTGATTCGGCTTTTGTTCACAAGATTATCACGAGTGGAAATCGATTAGAGTTACCTAAAATCGGCGTGCTTAGTAAAGGAAGAACATGAACTTGTTCACTGCATTATCTCGCGATTGAGGGAGGAGAACAAGGGCCGATATTCGGATGTTGTTTTTTATTGGTTCGAAATTCGGCATTAGGCTTTAGATAGAGTTTGATGAGCCGGTTTTAACGCCACTAGATTGAGTTTGTGTCGGTTTTCGCGAGTTTTCTCATGAATAGAAGTTTTCTCATGAACTCAACCCTATATACATATACTGTAAATGAAAACCATATTAGGATATGCCAAAGTTGATGAGGATCTACTATCTTGAAAAGTTGTGAATATATGTATGGTGTGTCTTCTTGAGTTGTGAGATGTTGAACTTTAATTTAAGAATTAAATACACGGATGACCTCTGTGGTTTACTCTGATTTCACTTTTGACCTCTGAGTTAGATGTTAGTTAAAAGTTCTGTTAATTTTTTAAAAAATGACTATATTACCTTTACATTAGGAAGAAAGAATTATTTATTAAGTATTATTAGGACCCACCTACAAATAAAAAGAAAAAAACTATTCTAATTAACCGAAAAAACTAGTTCATCTTCTTAAACATAGAACACCAATCCCCCATCTCCAGCCATTTGTTCCGAAGATTCTAATTCCGGTGATTCAAGTTCTCACACACCACCCTGTTGTTCGACCATACAACCACATAACACAGCTTTGACTCCTACCTTGTATCATCGTCTTCCCCTCCCACAAATCTGGCAACACCCGCAACCACCTCTGGTGACCACCATCGCCTTTTACGACCTAAAATGTGCGACTAGATTTGAGAACTCACCATAAACGACCTGAAACACCAAAAGTTCACTTTATTTCTACCTTAAATCTTTGGAAACCCTACTTCACACTTCCGTCAAATCTGAGAACTCACCCATAAATCGACACCTATAGCTCATCTCCCCACCATAAGTGACCGTTTATATCCCCAAAATCCCCTTCGTGTAACGTTTAATCCATTTAGATCAAAGAAAGTTACCAATGTCGATGAATTCCTCCAAAATAAGTCAGAAAGTCGTTGTCACTTCACAGGAGAACGGAAAACTCCGGTGGAGAAAGTCTTCGTCGCCTCGAGTAAGCCAGAAACCCTTCTTCACAATTCCGTCACTTCATGGTTAATTGGTCGGGAGGGATTTGGTGATGGAATCGCCAGCGAGTAGGGGTGGTGGTTCCGGTCACTTAAGGCAGGGGAGCATTAAATAAGAAAAGAATGAGAAGGAACCAGAAAATCAGCAAAGTGTGCACAAACGGAAATCCAAATTCTTAAGGGGCGTTTGGTTCGCGAAATTCGTCGGAATTTGAATTGGAATTTTAAAGAATTGGATTTGGAGTTGTAGTTGTCCAAAGGATTTGAAATTTAAAGGATTTGGAATCTATTAAAGGAATTTGAATTCATAATCCATTTGAGTGACAAAACAATCATAAAGGAATTAGAATCTATCACAATGTCCCGACAACCAACTGCCGCCCCCGACCCCCGACTGCCGCCGCCCCCGACTGTCACCGTCGCCATTGCCGAGCCCGATCCCCGACCGCCGCTCCCGACCACCGACCGACCGCTGCCCCGAACCCCGACCGCCACCGCCGACCAACGACCGCCGCCGTCCACCGCCTCAATAGCTGAAGGGTTGTTCCCGTGATCAGCTTAGCTAGTGGTGTAAAAACTATGCCATCCCTTGTGTTTGTCACTTAATTAACTTTTATATATTAATGTTCAAGCCTTATTTACTTGTATTCCGAATACGAATAGTTATTCTATCCTGGTAGGTTTAAAAGGTACTTCAAGTATGAATTCCATACTGATCCGGTAGAACGGATAATGACGATCTAATAAGTCAATCACCGTTCACGAATTATATGAAACTATTGTTATCTCGGTTAGATTCAAAATTCGGTATAGATATGAATCATGATCAACTATTAAATACGTTACTATAATTATTCATTAAAATTAAATATTTATTACAAAGAGAAATTTAAAACATATTGTTCATGACCTAACAAAATTTAAATTTATTATTGACAGGCTCATAGTCCTATGTGATCAAGCATGGTCCTCAAACAGGTGTACCTGAAACATGTAAGTAAATGTCAACTATAAGTAGTAGGTAAGAAACATAGGTATTAACACCAAACGAAGTTGAATAAAGTTTACAATTCAACATGTTCAAAGCATTTCTAAAGCATAAATGTGAAAACATTCATGATTTTAAAGGGTACAATCAAGCCGTGTAAATGGGAAAATGTATACACAATCCAACAGATTGTGTTATGAAAAATGTAAAAATGTATACATTAACCCGCCATGGTTCGTGTTAAGTAATGAATCGGATTCTCGTATAAATGATTATGTTAGATACTACCTTAGGCCTGCCTCGCAAGTTAATGATTGTACTAACATGAACACACGTATCGTCACCGAGCAGTTTAAGACATAAAGCATAGAGACCTTAGCATAACAATAAAGATATTTAATTGTGTATGTAATGTAATTGTAGACATGTTTCACCCCAAAAGTATAAAAAGGAAAAAATGGATATGTAACTCACCTTGTAATGAAGCTAGTAATGGTATGAATTGTTAAGAACGGATATGCATCGTAAGGATCCCTCACAATCAACCTACACGGATAAATTTGTACTCTAGACTTAATGGGAATAAACAATTCTAAATCTATATGAGTCTCTACGGGTTTTGGAGTTTGGGGTTGGATTTGGGGTTTGTACAAGTTTGTAGAAAAAATATATATTTATAATGACAATTTAATACTAATTAGAATTATTAGGAACTCTAATTAATTACATAGTATTTACAATAACAAGGATATGATTGAATTTATTTATATAATTAGAAAAAGGTTTAAATAATAACCCGTTTGGATTTATTTATATAATTATTCAATAAATGACAAAGGGTTTTAATTAATTATTTTATGTGAATAAAATATCTAATTAAACTTATTTAAATAATATCTTTAAAATGGTTTATAAAAGAGGTATTAAATAAATATAAGTGTAAAATGAAGCAAATTAAATTTAAATAATTATTTATCTAAAATAATTATTTAAGTATTTCTATAAGTTTTAAAATGTTTATAAATAATAATGTTTTTTTGTCAAAATAATTATTTATAAGTTTAAAGTGTGAGATTATAATGTTTAAACAATTAATTAAAATTTGTTTGATACATTATTATTTTATAGATAAAACAACATAATTAGATTTATCTAAATAAATCATTTATACTGTTTATTTAGGAATTTATAAAGTTTCTAATATGCTTTTAATATATATTAAAATAAATAAAATATTATTTTATGTTTTTATGATTTTATTAAAACTAACTAAACATTTTTATTGGATTTATAAGGAATAATTCTGAAATTTAGATCACTAATTCTTGTATTAAAATAATCAGAAATCCTTTAAAACAGAAAAGAATAAAAAGGGGGGCGGGAGGACTCGATCTCGCGACCTGTTGTGAACGGGGCTTGTGTGTTTAACAAGGTGATATGGGCTTAGAGCCTTGCTAGAAGCCATGGTGTTTGGTTTTTAACATATAGGTTCCATGAACCTTTCTTCCCCAATGGTCCCTACCAAACCTAAATCCATTCGAAATACTCACAAATGATCATCGATTTGATACGGCTTTTGTTTGCAAGATTATCACGAGTGGAAATCGATTAGAGTTACCTGAAATCGGCTTGCTTAGTAAAGGAAGAACATGAACTTGTTCACTGCATTATCTCGCGACAGATGGTACCCGGATCGAACACCTCCTTTAAGTGACATGCGTGATCACCCTCATTTTTGGAGTAGATGAGGATATCATCGATGACACACAATTACCGATCGGTCAAGCATCGGTCGACACACCCTATTCATTAAATCCATGAACGCTGCGGGGGCGTTCGTCAATCCAAAAGACATTACGCGGAACTCGAAATGTCCATAACGCGTGCGAAATGTGGTTTTCGGTATGTCTTCTTCTCTCACCTTCAACTGATGGTACCCGGATCGAAGGTCTATTTTTTAGAACCAACTTGCGCCCTGTAATTGATCGAACAGGTTGTCGATCCTTGGTAAAGGGTACTTATTCTTCACCGTACGTTTGTTCAACTCGCGATAATCAATACACATTCTCATCGAACCGTCTTTCTTCTTCACAAACAACACCGGAGCACCCCACGGCGAGATGCTCGGTTGGATAAATCCTTTCTCAAGTAACTCGTCTAGTTGTGCCATTAAATCTTTCATCTCCACTGGTGCTAGTCGATATGGAGCCTTAGCCACGGGCTAGGCATCTGGTACTAAGTCGATTCGAAATTCGATCTCTCTGTCGGGTGGTATCCCAGGCAAATCCTCTGGAAACACCTTCGGGTACTCGTGTACCACGGGTACATCGTCTAGTTCCTTCACTTCCTTACATTTGTCGATCACGTTGTAGAATCAAAGACTGATGGCTACAAAATTCTCTAAGTACAAATGCTGCTAATCTCAGAGTTTGCTGCTGACCAACAAACTGCTGCGGACAAGCTTATCTGCTGCAGATACTTGTTCTCCTGCTGAAGAACAAATCTGCTGCGGATAGCCTTATCTGCTGAAGACCAAAGTTGCTGCGGATAGGCTTCTCAGCAGCATCAACACTTGATGCTGCTGACAGGAAAATCATCAGCAGCTTTGGATGGTTACATCTTGCTGCTGATCATCATCTTTGTTGCTGACAACCTTGTGCCTTGAAGACAAATCGTTGCAGCTGACTATCCATACCAAGCGTCACTGACAACTTTCTGCAAAAGCAACTGACACACTCAAAGCAGAAGGAACCGCAATTGCACAACCAATGACGGACAACAATGCTCTTCTCCAAGCATGCAAGTAATGATGCATAAAGAAGACGCTTCAATAAAGTTAACTAGTTTTAGACTAAACGTGTAATAGTTAGCTACATACAACATATCAACGGTCTGTGTTAGATCTGATCCTTAGAATCAAGGGGCTGTCTTGATTCTAAGTGAGTATAAATAATGTGTAAACACTTCATTGTAAGTGTGCTTTTTGTGCTTTTTGATTAAGTTTCAATTGTAATCGTTTATCTGCAAAAGCTTAATACAACAGTGTTTTTAAAAGTATTCTTTCTGCTTGCTCGATTACACTTGTGCAGTTGTTATTGTTTCCGCCAATTTCAACTAAGAACAGAACCATCTTGTAATTTCTCGATCCTACAAGTGGTATCAGAGCTTTGGCTCAGATTAAACAAACTCACACTTGTTTAATCACTTCTGGTTCTATTCTAAACTCTCTCTCTTTCATCAAGTCACCAAGAACAAAGATGGCACAGAGCAACGGATTTGAAGACATCGGCAACATCAACTGACCACCAAGATTGGTATCTGGGGAAGAGTATGACATGTGGAAAAATCGCATGGAAAGTTTTTTCTGCTATCAGGAGTACGGAATGTTGAAATCCATCAGGGATGGACCCTACACTCCCATGGTGGCATCTGCTGACTCTAGAGGACCATCAGTTCCAAAGGAGCCCTCCAAGTACTCAGAAGAGGATATAAAGAAGATGGAGGTGGACTTCAAGGCACTAGGAGCTATCCAAATGTGCCTTCCAAATGAAGTTTTTCATAACTTCAGAAGTTACAAAACTGCTAAACAGCTCTGGGAGGCTCTTGAGAATATGTTTGCTGGCTCTGAGGAAGTCAAAGAAAACAGAAGAGACATCCTTAAGCAGCAGTTTGAAAACTTCGTCTGGAAGGAAGGTGAGTCTCTAACTGTTTTATATAACAGATATACTTATCTTGTAGGTGAGCTGCAGTGCTCAAAAGTGAAGCTGGAGAATGAAGATATTCTTAAGAAATTCATCAGATCTCTACCTAGTTGCTAGACACTCTACACAGTGTCCATCAGAAGAACTGAGAATCTGAAGACTCTTCAGATGACTGAGCTATTTTGTATGCTCAAAACCTATAAATTAGAAATGATTCAGGCCAAGGAAAGGAGCTCAAGCTACCAAACAGCTTCAACATCCACCACCACCTCTTCTGCTCTTCACTCTGAGCACTCAGGTCCTAGTACTAGCAACTACTATCCTCCCATAGTCACACATCCTCAAACTCCTACCTCTAAAACAAACACATCACCATTTCTTCTTGAAGCTCCTCCTCAAGCCTCAACCTCTGCTGCTTTTGTTTCTGAAAACTCAAGCAGCATGTACTTTATCAAGGAGGATCTGGAATGTTTCCATCCAGTTGATCTAGAAGAAATGGATATACAGCACTCGTATGCCATGCTCTCTATAAGAGCAAAACGGTTCTACTCTATAACCGGAAGACCCATTCCAAGCAACAACTCCAACACTAGAGTTGGCTTGGATAAAATCAAATTGAGATGTTACAACTGTAACCAACTGGGTCATTTTGCTAGAAAATGCAAGGCACCTAGGGCAAACCCAGCTGATGATCGAACAAGACAAGCTCACCAAGCCCAACCTAGACAACAACAGCAACAAGCTACTCCTCCAGCTCAAACTGCAGCTTGTGCAGCTGTTGGAACTTCTGACTTTGACTGGAGCTTTCAGTATGAAGATCTGTCTACCAACAACAAAGATCTTATGGCAGATACAACTGAAATACCGCCTCAGGTATATGAACATCTATGTTCCCAAGCCTGTATTGATAAGGTTTTAGCCTACAGAAAGCATAATCAAAACCTCATAGATCAAAATGAAGAGTTTCATCAAATGAAATCTGAATTCAAAAAGGTCGAAGACAGTTACAAAGAAAAAATTAGCTGCCTAAAGAAAGAGATTTCATCATTAAGACATGAACAAACCAATCTTGAAACTCAGATTGATGATCTACTGGCCAGATTAAAAGCTACCAGAGCAGAATTGGCAGAACAGAAAGTTCATGTTGACAAATATGAATTTGCATCCAAAAAGCTGCAAAGACTTTTGGATGCTCAAATTCATGAAAAGGTAAAAACTGGTCTGGGGTATCATGTTGAACAATATCAAGCCGTTAATCCTCCTGCTGACTACGTTGCCATCCATAAACCAAGCTTCAATCTTGCAAATCTTGATATGGCCAACAGGAATCTTGATCCTTCTAAGGATGAACCTTTGGTGCAAGAATGCACTACCTCATCAGAGTCTAAATCAACTTGCTCAGACTCCACTGAAACAAGTGAAGCTTCATCTCCTCCTTCCCCTTAAGTTATTCTGACTAAAGATGAAGTCCCCATTATCCATTCAGCACTAGTACCGGCCATTTCAGTACCAGTTCCTACACCATTCAAACAAATCAAAATTAGTTATCCTCCAGAAGGTAGGAAGCTAAATATTGAAAAGGGCCAGTCCTCAACTTCAATCCAACCAAGGAAGGTGTTTGACATATGTCATGCGCCTGTAGAGAGGGTTCCATATGTTCAAAAGACATTAGAAGAAGCCACCTTTGAGCATAACAAAGCTCACCCCTAGAACTTCAAAGACTTGCTCAAAATAAAGGACTATATGTACTTTCAAAGGGACAAACTGGCGAAATCATGCTTTGTGTGTGGGAAATACAATCATACTGCCAGCACCTGCTTCTACTACCTTCAGCAGCAAAGAAACCTCAAGCAACATGCTTTTGAGAAGACAAAGAAGAACAAACAGGTAAGAAGGTTTGAAGCTAAGACAACTTAATTCAGAAACTATCTTTCTCCACTAAGGGAGCAATTGTCAAAACCTTTACAATCTTGCATCATCTGTGGAGAATCAGATCACTTTGCTGCAAATTGTAAGTTTAATCCTTTCAATCAGATTCTTCTTCCAACCCCAATTATATAAAAGCCTATTAGTAAGGTGAAGAAGGATAGACATAAGACTGTTCTTAAACCATCAGCAGCCAACAAAACTGCTGCTAATCGAGTAAAGACCAAGCAACCAAAAGGAAAGCCTTCAGCAGCAAAGTCTGGAGCTGCTCAAGTAAAACCATCAGCAGCAACAAAATCTGCTTCTGATCAGTCAAAGTCCTCAGATGCAGCTTCTGCTGCTGAAAAGGCAAAGAGAGCTGGAAAACCACCAACTCAACAATGGAAGGCAAAGAAACCACCAAGCATCATCATTGGTTCAGTTGAATGCGTCTATGCTTTGTTGTAAATGTGTCTGTCCTTTGTTGTAAATAAAAGTTATAAGTAAGCATCATCGTTTTTGGCTGCTGACAGGTCTGATCTTTAGCAGCAAAGAATTTGCCCCTAACTGCTTTAACTTATCAGCAGGAACAAGTTTCCTGCGGATAGCTTTAAGGCTGTCAGCAGCAACACCCCTGCTGCGGATTATTAAATCCATCAACAGCAGATAAGTTTGCTGCTGACAGACTTAACCTTCCGCATCAACCAAGGTTGCGGCGGACATGCTCACTCATCCACAGCAATCAAGTTTGCTTCTGATGGGTAAATTTAAGTCCAAATTAACTTTTACCCGCTGTAAAAAAATAACGTCAGTCTTTACCATGACTGCCTCAGTGTATTACAACTGTAACAATAAAAGGTGAATTGGGTTGTACTGTACAAGTCATTTTGCTTTTTTTCTCTTCTGCCGTTATAAGAACGAATCAAATTTCCTTACCACCTCTTCACCTTCAATTTCACCCTAAACCCACATCACTTTCTCTCAAGTCCCCACCATATTCAAGCCCTTCATCTTTAAAACATTCAAAGCCTCCCATATTCTAACCTTCCCTCCAAATCAAATAACAATGGCAGACATCAATAACCCTGATGATAAGTTCTCCCCATACCACAACCTTACAGCATATCTTACCAAAGGAAAGAAATCCGAAGGATTTAATGATATGATCAATTTCTTATGTCGATCAAAGATCTACTTTGCCCTCACCACCAACCCTACCATATATATCCCTCATATGGAGGATTTTTGGAGTACCGCCGTCTACTCAACCGAACAGGGAATTCCCCAAATTAAAGCCAAAGTAGACGGCAAGGATATCACCATCTTGGAAGCCACACTCAGAAAACATCTTAAGCTTCAAGATGAGGGAGCAACCATCTCATACTCGAAGGACGAATACATGAGGACCTTTGTGTCCATTGGATAAACTGGAAATCAGACCGAGTATACGATCGAGAAGGTGCTGATGGGCCCTCCATGGAATTATCTTTCTCACACTCTTCTCCAATGCATATCTCAGAAGAGGAGTGGATGGCATCAGGTGAGCTCCGCACTTGCCTCCGCCTTCCATGGTATGGTCACTAACCAAGGCTTCAACTTTGCACACCTCATCTTTGAGGGTTTGAGATATAACCTTCAAGAGGGTGCAAAGCAACAATTTTTTATGTACCCAAGATTCTTGCAAGAAGTTTTCAATCAAGAACTAAAAGAATCTACATTATGTTGGGACATAAAAATAACATTTTTCAAAGCATGAGAACTGTTTCCAAAAAGTTCTCAGGGGTCAATGTTCCATTGTTATCTACAATGTTGAACATATAAAGTACCCCGGGTGACAGTTCAGCAATCCCAGTTGATACTGATCCCACACCCTCCACCTCATATCCTGAACAACAGTCTGCTTCTACTATTCGAACCCCTGTGCATACTACTAAGGATGCACAGGCACAAAAATTACTTACACTTGTTTTGGATGTTATCGTTCAACTGGAACACAGGGCCCCGGTTGCAACGACATATACTAAAAAAAGGGGCAAGAGAACTCCTTCTTCTCCTGCCTCCAAGGCCCAAACCCAACCTAACAGCCCTCACTCAGAATCACAACATTCTGATGAGAATATCATAAGGGACAACCACATTATTAGAGAGACTCCTTTGGATGTCTCTCTATTAGGATCAATCACTTCCCGGATCCATAGAACAGCCCCCTGAGCCGTTCCTTTCTCTTCTGAACTTAAGTGTTGAGGAACCTGATCAAAATGATGTACCTTCTCCAACTACCACTATCTCGGAGGTACTGATTGATATTGCTTCCAACACACCCAACCCAAGTTCTTCTACCCTGAAGGTCCATTCTAGGAGTTATGAAAGAGTGGATGTGGAAGAGGCTGTCACTACTGCTGGTCCATCAAATGACCAGGAGGACAGTGACAACATTGCTAAGACCTCAACCACGGCAACTCACAGTGAGGATTCTTCCTTGGAAACTCCCCTCACTGAGAGGAATCCCAGGTGCCAAGAAACCATGGGTGATGGGGATAAAGAGGCCAGGCCTAGGGCCCCATCTGGATCTAAGGATTCCACAACTGTGGATGAGGACAGACTGAAACTTCATAACTTGGAATTGACGGCCAGGGTGGCTATGCTAGAGGCTGAAGTGTCCAAACTAAGACACCGAGTCTTTATGCATGAAGCCCATCAATGCCCAACTGTACCTTCTCCCTCTCTTGTAACAGTGGGCACCCAAACTGATGCTTATTTATCTATGATGCAACCAAAAAGGGGGAGATGGTCCCAATGGAGGAAGACTAAGACAGTCTTGACGACTGGATTCAAGAGCAGGCTGTCTTTCAAAGCACACTTTTCAAGCTAGCGTTTGTACAGGTTCATGACTTGCTAGCTTCAGACAATGAAGAAGAAGAGACATCTGAAGACTGGAAGTTAGTCGTCAGGGTTGTTGATGAAATGTTGAATGACGCCGAAGACACAGAACAAACATATACACCTTTCAGCATTATCCATGAAGCAGCAGCCATCATAAGTCACTCCACTGCCCCCCAATTTCCACTGACTTCAACACAGCTAGAGTTTGATACAATACTAGCTTGGGGGTATGATGGAAATTCTGAGAGGTTCTGGATTGGTTGGGAGTTTGGCGGAGTAGAAGAGCTAAACTGGGACTTTCTCAACATCATCCAAGTCCTTCACCTATACCATCTACAATGCATCAACAACTCAACGGACCTCTTAGCAGAACTTTCCATTGGCAGGTTCTATGACTTGATGGAGGATAATCTACCTAACTTTCAAAGACAAATACAAGCAGCAAAAATAGTAGCCTATCCTGAATCTTCAACAGCAGCAGAAAGAAGACTGACTCCTAGAAGACCTGAAATAATAAGGAGCAGTCTTCTCACTGAAGAAGAAGTTATGTGCTTAAGAAGATTTCTGTACAACTCCATTGTCAAGGACTTATATGTGTTGGGATGGGTAAGCACTAAATCTCTTGACCTCACCTTTCTGCTAAGCAATGGCTCCTCTCTCACCATCAACACCAGGAACATCCTGCTACTGCCTACAGACTTTCGTTACAAGATCTTTCAACTCAGAGCAAATATATGCAATGTCAACTCCCTCGAAAGCCAGGCAATGATGGCTACTGTCAGAGCCCATCTTGAACAAGAAGGAAGGATTGCTAAAGCGGTATATGTGTCAAATTTTGACACTGATTCTGACTCAGCTTCCCTTCGAGTAGACATCTTTGCTGCTGCATATGAATCAAGATCCACTGTCAAAGAAATGTTGATAGAATTTATAAGTCCTGAGTGCAAAACAGATGATGCTAATGACCTTCCCTTATCAACCTCTCAAATTGCCAATGAAGCTGAGGCTGAGATTCCCACAGCAGCACAATCATCTGCTATTGTGATCAGTGAAGCCGAAGCAGAGGCATCCAACAAAGATAAGGGAAAGGGAATTATGACTGAAGAAGACTAAGAGAGGTTGCAAAGAGAAAAGAAAGAGTCAGAAGAAAGAAGAAGAGGAGATGGCTGAAACGAAGAAAGCTTAAGATAGACTCACAACCATTCTCCTCAGAGAACAACAAATCAAGATGTATGCAAAACAGTTGGATCCGCTCAAAGTAAAGATTCCTGCAGTTTATCAGATTGAAGAAGATGAAGCTCTTGCTCTTCAACTGCAGGAACAATTTGACAAGGAAGAAGAAGAACTAGAGAAGAAGAAGAAGGAAGAGGGTAAGTTCAGAATAACTGATTCTGAACTAGCCAAAGAAATGAGAGAGGAGTGGGTAAAGGCTCTAGTTTCTCAAGATGAGGATGCAGACTACCTTGAGAAACTATCAAATAAAGAAATCTACAGAGCCTTCATGGGTCAGCAAGGTCAATTGGCAAAGAAGAAAAAGACTGAAGAAGAAGAAAAAGCCAAACAAAAGTCTAAAAAGACCATTGCCTTTAATAAGCGGACCCATGAAGAAAGGAAGGCAATGATTGACTACCTTAAGGCTAGAGGAGAGAGTGGAAAGAGGCTAGGTCCCATGAATTTCATGAACCTGCAAGCCCTCTATTTCAATGTCAAGAAGGATGAGGAAGAAAGATTGGAGAAGAAAGGCTCCAAGAAAAGGGTAAACATTCAAGAAGAAGAAAGGAAATCAAAGAAACCCAACACTTCCTCAATCCAACAACCTTCCACTCTCCTTCCTAGACCTCCCTCCTCTCCTCCCTCAAAGTCCAAATCCACACACCCAGCTCCTACTCATCAACAACCTCCCAAAAAGAAAAACAAACCCACTTCCAAACCCGAAGACTCAAGAGAAATAATCAGATGGTTATACAGCCCTGAAGACCAATGGTTTGAAGTGTTCAGGGGGAGGACAGAAGCTAAAAGATCAATCTATACTTCTGTTGATGAGGTACTACAGCTTCCAGATTCTGATCTAAGAAGAATGATGGAGCTGGGTGAATCCTCTAACCCTGAGAATGAAGGTGGGAGACATCTTTTGCTGGCAATCAGACATTACTTCAACCACCCCAGCAAAGATGAATCATTGATGCCAAACCTCTTCAATCCCACACTCCATTCATCAGCTGGTCCTACAATGCTGAGAAGAATGAATTCACTCTGACAGATGTTAAAGGACAGAAGATGAGGTGTTCAAGCAAAGCTATCTTCAAAATGGCAAGCAAAGACATCAAGACTCTATCTGAGCTTCCTCTTAACAATCCCAGCATGGACCAGAGAGGATATGAGGTTGAAAGGATAGTAAGAAATATGCAAAAGCTTCAGCAACAAAGGCAGTAAGAGAATTTTCGTAGCATCAGTCTAGATAGAGTTTGTAGAACCAAAGACTGATGGCTACAAAATTCTCTAAGTACAAATGCTGCTGATCTCAGAGTTTGCTGCTGACCAACAAACTGCTGCGGACAAGCTTATCTGCTGCGGATACTTGTTCTCCTGCTGAAGAACAAATCTGTTGTGGATAGCCATATTTGCTGAAGACCAAAGTTGCTGCGGATAGGCTTCTCAATAGCATCAACACTTGATGCTGCTGACAGGAAAATCATCAACAGCTTTGGATGGTTACATCTTGCTGTTGATCATCATCTTTGCTGCTGACAGCCTTGTGCCTTGAAGACAAATCGTTGCAGCTGACTATCCATACCAAGCGTCACTGACAACTTTCTACAAAAGCAACTGACACACTCAAAGCAGAAGGAACCGCAATGGCACAACCAATGACGGACAACAATGCTCTTCTCCAAGCATGCAAGTAATGATGCATAAAGAAGACGCTTCAATAAAGTTAACTAGTTTTAGACTAAACGTGTAATAGTTAGCTACATACAACAGATCAACGGTCTGTGTTAGATCTGATCCTTAGAATCAAGGGGCTGTCTTCATTCTAAGTGAGTATAAATAATTTGTAAACACTTCATTGTAAGTGTGCTTTTTGTGCTTTTTGATTGAGTTTCAATTGTAATCGTTTATCTGCAAAAGCTTAATACAACAGTGTTCTTAAAAGTATTCTTTCTGCTTGCTCGATTACACTTGTGTAGTTGTTATTGTTTCCGCCAATTTCAACTAAGAACAGAACCATCTTGTAATTTCTCGATACTACACACGTACACGAGATAAGCCTCGCATCCGCGCCTCAAGTAATCTGTTGCCTTAATCATCGAGATGACGTTTGGCATCGGGGCGTCACGATCTCCAAGAACCTCGACTTTGCTACCATCCGGAGCCTTGAGTCGGATTATCTTTCATTTACATATAATTTGTGATTCATTGGCAGTTAGCCAATCCATTCCTAACATGACATCAAACCCACCCAAAACCACAACAAACAATCTGACAGGGAACCTATGACCTTCTATTTTTATCGTGGATTTGTCAACTACATCGGTCACTCTCGCAGTTCTACCCTCAGCGGTTTCTACGCTAAAAGCCCTTTCTAGCTTACTGACAGTGTACTTCACTTGTTTACAGAAAGTCGAAGATATAAAACTCTTACTGGCACCCGAATTAAATAACACAGAAACAAAAGTGTTGTCAAGGATGAACGTACCTGACGCCACGTCGGGGACTGCCCTAGCTTGGTCTTGCATCAGTGCGTACGCACAAGTCTTTGCTCGGGGCCTCTCTTCTTTCTTTTCCGGGCCTTTCCCTTTCATGGCTTCACCCATTCTCGGTTTCGGGCATTCCCTACTCAGATGACCGGCATCCCCACAGTTATAGCACTTGAAGTGTTGTGGGCATTCACGGGAGTAGTGCCCGGTCTTGCCACACTTAAAGCACAAGTTAGATCCCAGTCTACATTCACCTGCATGCTCCCTTCCACACTTCTTACAAACAGTCGGCTCATTCACCTGAGCCCTCTTATCGCGAGTCCCAAACGTCCTTCCACCAGTTCACTTGTTCGAGAAGCTCGGTCCCTTCTTCGGTTCCTCAATGGCAACGACATTCAGCGCCAGATCATCAAATACCACTCCGCTCAGTTCTACTACCGAATCATAGGTCGTAGGGGCGTTTGCCTTATCATAGGTGCAGACCTGGTCCGGTAGCCCTTGAATGTAACAGGAAATCTTTCTTTCCTCAGTCGTGATAAGGTGTGGCACCAGATGTGCCAGTTCATTGAATCGAGTTGTGTACTGCCGGTGCGTCATGCTCCCGGCCTTCAGACCCAGAAATTCCCTCTCTACCTTCTCAATCTCATTCCTTGGGCAGAAATTCTTGATCACCAAAGTTTTCAAGTCAGCCCACATCATCGCATCCACAACCTCGCTCCCTTTTGCTTGACGTACCCCTTCCCACCAATGGGATGCTTCCTCTCTTAAGGAGTTAGTAGCAAATTTCACAACTTGATCCGTTCAACATTCGCTCAGACGAATGGCAGCCTCCATACGAATCACCCAATCAAACGAAGCTACCGCGTCTTTCTTCCCGGTCAAGACTGGCGGGTCACATGCCTTGAAGGACTTATAGTCGCAACCACGGTTAAGCGGTGCGTTGATTGCCTCAGTGTTTGGGGTATCAACAGCCGTGTTAAACCCACACGTCTCATTAACCTTCTTTAATGCTTCTGCCAACAGTCCTGGCAAAGAAACTTTCATCAAGTCTGTGAACTCTCGAGCTATGGCTGCTCTCACTTCTGGTTCAAAAGTGAAAGGTTGTTCTTCAACCTGTGTCTGCTCGGTTCCATGCACACCAACCGCCGGTTCAGTGTGAACACTTCCTTCTTCACTATACTCTTGGCGCGCAGGGGACCTGCCGCGATCGCCGGTACGACCACCTGTACGGCCCCCACCACGCCTTCTGTTTCCTCTTCTTGCCATTTTGTTCTATAAGACAAGAATCCAATGTCATCACGCTAGTTAACAAATAAAATTCGATAAGTACTATAAGATGTTAATATACACTGGCCATCTGCAATTAACCATTACACTACCTTTCGATTTCTATTTGTCCACCTTTGCGATTCCATCAGAACACAAGTCCTTACCTAACCCTTTCTAAGGCATACTACACATGTAAATATATACTACCTTCATACCTGATGCTGTGGCTCGAGTTACCCGTACTGGCATCCACTTTCGGTCTCATTCACAGTTTAAGTTCAGACACTAGGAGTGTCCTAATCTCTCAAACTATTGCTCTGATACCAACTTATAAGGCCCCAAACCCGGGAGGCCTCATTTGTTGGATTTACTCATTGACAAACAGTTCTTAAACTTGATTATCAAATAACGCAGCAAAAAATACTTCAATAAAACATAACCATTACATTGTTTAACAACGGAAGTGTAACATAGTCTACTACATCAACATATCATAATCTAATCATAACGGGATGCCAGTCTTCATGATCAACCGGGTAACTCTTCTCGCTTGCCAAGCATCACCGTCCATCATCCATACCTGCCTTAACCTGAATGTGCATACTAAAAAGTCAGCTACGCTGGTGAGTTCTAGTTTTCGTACGATTTAAGAAATGGTTCATCATTCAAAACATTCATTAGGGTTTAACATCACGTATAAGAAAACAAGGCCTTTCGTTCATCATTGAAAACCTTCAAACAGTTTTCCTCATCATAAACACATTGAACGGATCATTTGTTTAAAAAATTTAACATTCATTTAAGTCATACATTACTATCTAAATCTGTGTTACCATTCGTACCGTCATTTAGTATGGTATTGCCCCTAAGGCTTAACTGCACGAAGACCGACAATATCATACATTCCGTCAATTCGCTTTTGTATTGCCCCTAAGGCTTAACTGCACGAGGACCGACAATACCCATTCAGTTGCCCCTATGGCTCTCATGTCCATAGACCGAAAACTTCCATCGACGGCTATGGCTCACGGCCATAACACCGTCGGATCATAATTTAACCTTACATAGGGTCACGTTATGTCACACCCCGACCGATGGCGGAATCATCGGGGCGGGACATGTAGACTGTTCATGAGCACAAGGTTGACTAAATTGTAATATATTAGACATCAATTTCATTTCAAATAATCCAAACACAACCAAATCCAAGAAAGAACAAAATTGAAATACGTAAAATCCTTTATTCAAATTAACTAAGTCCCAAAGCCTATGTGAAGCAAATCTTGATCAATTCACACATTAGTACCTGAAACATGAATAAAATAAGGTCAACTAAAAAGTTGGTGAGTATAACACAGGTTTGTATATAGATAGCATATAGTTTGTAAATAAACAAATCCTTTCATATCATGATAAAATAAGGCATTTATGCAGAGCAGCTATTGTGTAACCAAGTACAATCAAACCTTTGTAACTAGCATGCAAAAATTGTGCTGTCGGTAACAATCACCCTACCTGGGTGGGTTTGTCAGACTCAATAGATCTATCATTGTTTACCGTCAGCTTGAATAGTTAATGATTGCACATAATCGCATACAAAAGTTAGCACAACTAGCACTCGGGCATAAAGCTCAAATTGCACACATGAATGTAAAGAGGATTTGTACTTGTGTAGTTTGTGTAAGTGTAAGTAATAGTGTTGTATAGTGTTCATGTTCCACCCTAAAAAGTTCAAAAGAGTAAAAGTGGCTATGTAATACTCACTTGGTTTGAAGGCGTAGCTAACAAAAGGTACTAGATAGTAATAAGGATCCTTGAAAAGCACAAGTTAACCTAAAGTGTAATGTATATTGTATCAATAGTGTGCACAAAGTTTGAGTCAAATGTTGAACTTGGATTTGTGTATAAAGCCATTGATTTGTATTTGAAAGCATTGAATACGATATAAAGTTTGAAATAAATATTTTTGGAACATTTTGATTAAGGTTTGAAATTGAATAGCTAAATAAGTAGGTTAAATAATTATTGTTTATGAAAATAGTGTAAGTATTTGATGTAACTAAGTATAATTAAATAATTGTTTTTGTTTAAATATAAATTAAATAAATAATCATTTCCTTATTTATTTATTTATAAAATATGTAACTTAACCATTAAGATACTTTTTAAATGAAAGGTTTAACAATAATTGTAAATTTAATTTTTTTATAAACTTTAAATAAATAATTTTCTATTTATTCCAAGATTAACTATTTGATCTTTCTAAATGGAATTAATGCATTTTTATAAAAATCAACTATTTTTTTTTTGAAATTTAATCAGAAATATTTATTGTTTGAAAAATATATAAAAATTATAATTCTGCCAAAAATTTAACTCACACACGACCGTGCCTGGGAAGGGCACGATCGTGCTCGAACCACGGGCGCGGTCGTGCTAGTCAGGACGCGACCGGGTTGATCAAACGGAGACATAACTACAAAAATCACTAGGCACGACCGTGCCTTGGCTCGGCACGGTCGTGTCTATGATTCTGAGACACGACTGAGATTAGCCAAAGGGCATGACTGGGTCTGGATAGGAGGACACGACCACGCTGGTAACCAGTACCACCGCGTCTCATGAGGCACGACCGCGCTAGATGATCAGCGCGACCGTGTCTCTTCCAAATCAGACACGAATTGACTGATTCTTATATTGTTAGTGATGTAAATCATAGGGCTTTTATTTATAGTATTATTACGAGTATGATGGGATGTTTTAATTGTATTAACAACATGTTCAGGGTCGAAATCGATTAAACCATTTTGAATAAAACAGATTCTGATTCGGGATGATTTCTATAATGGAAGCCCAAATTAATATGGGGCTTTTGATCTATGGACTGAAACGAACGAGGAAAAGGTTTCAATTACCTGGGAGGACGATGGATGAATAGAGTTCGGTAGAAAAAAGTTCCGGCGACGATGTGAACGGCCTCCGGCGTCTTCTACTACGATTCCGGCTGCTTCAAATGGTTCAGTAGCTTCCGGGAGAATCGTGTAGCGTTTGGTTGGGGGAAATTCACTCCAGAATAGGAGGATCGATGTTCAAAGGAGAGGATTTTCAAATGAGGAGGTTTTTGATTTTCTTGAATCGGTTTTCTGTTGTTAATGGTTACAATTGATAATATTCATTTCTTTGTCTATGAAAGTGAAACGTATATCGGTTACGACAGTCAACGATCTCGCGTTTAAAACTGCATTTACGTTTCAACTGGTACTAGGCGCGACCGTGCCCAAACGAGGCGCGACCGTGCCTAGGCACCGGGCGCGATCGTTCCAAAGCAAGTCGCGCGACCGTGCCGAAGCACTTGGCGCAACCGTGCCAGGACGAGGCGCGACCGTGCTTAATTAGGGTTTCTTGTTATCTTTCAACATTAGCTTTTGTAACTTTAGTTTTCGACAAATTGTATAAAATGATTACTTGTGTAGCGCTTGATAGTATATAACCGAGTAAGATTTGAGGATTTGTATTGAATCATTGTATTTAATTTATGGCACAAGATAGAATAAAACAGTGCACCAGAATTAGGTTTAAAATACGTTATGTTGAATTGAAATACGGATACTAAAAATCAGAGATGTTACACGTTAACCCCAGAGTAACCGTCGTTACTCCCTACCAGTTGTACAACATCAAAACCATTGGCAGGCCACCAAGACACTTCCCATGTTGCTCTTATGGCAACTATGGCTTGCTGTCCATAATCTACCACAAGGCTGGGAATTCCATTCCTAGACTTCATTCGTCAATTCCATTAATTCGACAGATTAGATTTGTAATGACTTATTTAAAACCTTTGCCCATTTTCTTTTCTTTTCATAAAATCTTTCATTCATTTTCGAAACCTTTTACCTTTAGTTTAAACCATTTCTTTATAAACATTTCGTTCGTAAACATTCCATTCATAAAACTTTCTTTCCATAAACCGTTCATTCCAAATCATTTCATTTCGTAAACATAGTTTCATAAGCATCATTTCATAAACATAGTTTCATAAACATCGTTTCGTAAAACATCATTTCATATGTATGCACACCAGCCCGAAAACATTATATAAAACATTTAAAAGAGGGCTTCTAGAACTCACCTGATAAGCTAATCCGGGTTGCCCTAAACAAAGGTCCCACTACGTCACTTCCGATCTGAATTTGATAGTTAAATACACATCAAACCCAATCCTGACTCTAACGGTTTAACCATTATAAACTATAGAACCAAAGACTGATTGCTACTAAATTATTCTAAGTACAAATGCTGCTGATAGGCTTATCAGCAGCATTCAACGCATATTGCTGCTGATAGACTTATCAGCAGCATTCAACACCTGTTGCTGCTGATAGGCTTATCAGCAGCATTCAACACTTGTTGCTGCTGATAGGCTTATCTGCAGCATTATTCTCATTCTTACTGCTGATAGCTATGTTACTTGAAGACAAACCGTTGCAGCTAACTATCCATACCAAGCGTCACTAACAACTTTCTGCAAAAGCAACTGACACACTCAAAGCAGAAGGAACCTCAATGGCACAACCAATAAAACCCAGCAATGCTCTTCTCCAGACATGCAAGCAATGATGCATAAAGAAGACGCTTCAATAAAGTTAGCTAGTTTAGCTTTAACGTGTAAAATTAGTTTTTGTATAAAAGATCAACGGTCTGTGTTCGATCTAATCCTCAGAATCAAGGGTCTGTCTTGATTCTAAGTTAGTATAAATACTGTGTAAACACTTCACTGTAAGCGTGCTTCTTCGCAGAGTTTTCATTTGTAATCGTTTATTCGCAAAGCTTAATACAACAGTGTTCTTATCAGTATTCTTTCTGTCTACTCGATTGTAATTGTGTAGTTGTTATTGTTTCCGCCAATCTCAACTAAGAACAGAACCATCTTGTAATTTCACGATCCTACAAGTGGTATCAGAGATCTGGCTCAGATTAAACAAACTAACACTTGTTTAATCACTTCTGGTTCTATTCTAAACTCTTTTGTTTTATCAAGTCACCCAAAACCACGAAACAAAAATGGCACAAAGCAATGGTTTTGAAGACATCGGAAGCATCAACCAACCACCAAGATTGGTGTCGGGAGAAGACTACGACATGTGGAAAAATCGCATGGAAAGTTTTTTCTGCTATCAAGAGTATGGAATGTGGAAATCCATCAAGGATGGACCCTACATTCAAATGGTGGCATCTGCTGACTCTGGAGGACCAACAGTTCCAAAGGATCCCTCCAAGTACTCAGAAGAAGATATCAAGAAAATGGAGGTGGACTTCAAGGCACTAGGAGCCATCCAAATGAGCCTTCCAAACGAAGTTTTTCATAACTTCAGAAGTTACAAAACTGCTAAGGAGCTGTGGAAGGCCCTCGAGAAGATGTTTGCTAGATCTGAGGAAATTATGGAAAACAGAAGAGACATCCTTAAGCAGCAATACAAAAACTTCATCTGGAAGGAAGGTGAGTCTCTAACTGTTTTATATAACAGACATACTTATCTTGTAGGTGAGTTGCAGTGCTCAAAAGTGAAGTTGGAGAATGAAGACATTCTTAAAAAATTCATCAGATCTCTACCTAGTTGCTGGACACTCTACACAGTGTCCATCAGAAGAACTAAGAATCTAAAGACTCTTCATATGACTGAGCTATTTGGTATGCTCAAAACCTATGAATTAGAAATGATTCAGGCCAAGGAAAGGAGCTCAAGCTACCAAACAGCCTCCACATCCAACACCACCTCATCTGCTATTCACTCTGAGCACTTAGGCCCAAGTACTAGCAATTACTATCCTCCCATAGTCACACATCCTCAAACTCCCACCTCTAAAACAAACACATCACCATTTCTCCTTGAAGCTCCTTCTCAAGCCTCAACCACTGCTGCTTTTGTTTCTGAAAACTCAAGCAACATGTACTTTATCAAGGAGGATCTTGAGTGCTTCCATCCAGATGATCTAGAAGAAATGGACATACAGCACTCGTATGCCATGCTCTCCATAAGAGCAAAAAGGTTCTACTCTAGAACCGGACGACCCATTCCAAGCAACAGCTCAAACACCAGAGTTGGATTGGATAAAAGCAAATTAAAATATTACAACTGTAACCAACTGGGTCATTTTGCTAGAGAATGCAAGGCACCTAAGGCAAACCCAGCAGCTCACCAAGCCCAACCAAGACATCAACAGCAACAAGCTATTCCTCCAGCTCAAACTGTAGCTTGTGCAGCTGTTGGAACATCTGACTTTGACTGGAGCTTCCAGTATGAAGATCTGCCTACTAACAACCAAGCTCTTATGGCAGACACAACTGAGATACCGCCTCAGGTATATGAACATCTATGTTCCCAAGCATGTATTGATAAGGTTTTAGGCTACAGAAAGCATAATCAAAACCTAATAGATCAAAATGAAGAGTTTCATCAAATGAAATCTGAATTCAAAAGGGTCGAGGACAGTTACAAAGAAAAATATAACTGCCTAAAGAAAGAGATTTCATCATTAAAACATGAACAAACTAATCTTGAGACTCAGATTGATGATCTACTGGCAAGATTAAAAGCTACCAGAGCAAAATTGGCAGAACAAAAGGTTCATGTCGACAAATATGAATTTGCATCCAAAAAGCTGCAAAGACTTTTGGATACTCAAATTCATGATAAGGTAAAAACTGGTGTGGGGTATCATGCTGAACAATATCAAGCCATTGCACCACCTGCTGACTACGTGACCATTCATGAACCAAGCTTCAATCTGGCAAATCTTGATATGGCCAACAGAAATCTTGATCCTTCTAAGGATGAACTATTGGTAGAAGAATGCAATACCTCATCAGAGTCTGATTCAACTTACTCAGACTCCACTAAAACAAGTGAAGTTTCATCTCCTCCTACCCCTCAAGTCACTCTGACTAAAGATGAAGTCCATTCAGCACAAGTACCAGCCATTTCAGTACCAGTTCCTACACCATTCAAACAAATCAAAATTAGCTATCCTCTAGAAGGTAGGAAGCTAAATACTGAAAATGGCCAGTCCTCATCTTTAGTCCAGCCAAGGAAGGTGTTTGACACATGTCATGTACCTGGAGAAAGGGTTCCATATGTTCAAAAAACATTGGAAGAAGCTACGCTTGAGCACAACAAAGCTCACCCTTGGAATTTCAAAGACCTTTTCAAAAGAAAGGAGTATGTGCATCTTTCAAGGGATAAACTGGCAAAATCATGTTTTGTCTGTGGGAAATATAACCACACTGCCAGCACCTGCTTCTACTACCTTCAGCAGCAAAGAAACCTCAAGCAACATGCTTTTGAGAAGACAAAGAAGAACAAACAGGTAAGAAGTTTTGAAGCTAAGACAACTCAATTCAGAAAATCTCTTTCTCCACCAAGGGAACAGCTGTCAAAACCTCAACAATCTTGCATCATCTGTGGAAAATCAGACCAGTTTGCTGCAAATTGTAAGTCAAATCCTTTCAATCAGATTCTTCTTCAAACCTCAGTTATACAAAAGCCTATTAGCAAGGTGAAGAAGGATAAGCATACAGTTGTTTCTAACCCATCAGCAGCCAAAATAATTGCTGCTGATCAAGTGAAGCCCAAGCAACCAAGAGGAAAGCCTTCAGCAGCAACAAAGTCTGCAGCTGCTCAAGTAAAACCATCAGCAGCAACAAAATCTGCTGCTGATAAGACAAAATCGTCAGATACAACAAGTGTTGAACAAACAAAGAGAGCTGGAAAACCACCAACTCAACAATGGAAGGTAAAGAAACCACCAAGCATCATCATCGGTTCAGTTGAGTGCGTCTATCCTTTGGTGTAAATATTCTGTCTTATGTTGTAAATAAAAGTTATAAGTAAGCAGGATCCTTTTTGGATGCTGACATGTCTGATCTTCTGCAGCAAAGGATTTACAACTGACTGTCATAAGTTATCAGCACAAACAAGGTTCCTGCGGATAGCTTTAAGGCCATCAGCAGCAACATCCCTGCTGCAGATCATTGCATCTATCAGCAGCAATTAAGTTTGCTGCTGACAGACTTAACCTTCCGCAGCAACCAATGTTGCTACGAACATGATTACTCATCCACAGCAACCAAGTTTGCTGCTGATGGGTAAACTTAAGTCCAAAATTAACTTTTACCCGCTGTAAAAGAAATTAACGCAAGTCTTTACCATGACTGCCTCGGTGTATTACAGCTGTAATAATGAAAAGTAAATAAGGTTATACTATACAAGTCATTCTGCTTTTTCTCTCATCTGCCGCTATAAGAACAAATCAAATTTTCCTTACCACCTCTTCACATTCAATTCAACCCTAACCAACTATCACTTTCACCCATAGTCCCCACCACATTCAAAGCTCTCAATATTCTTCATACTCTCAAGTCTCCACCATATTCAAATCATCCCTCCAAAATCAAACGGCTATGGCAGATATCGACAACCCATATGACAAGTTATCCACATACCATAACCTAACAGCATATCTTACCAATGGAAAGAAATCCGATGATTTTGACGATATGATCGATTTCTTATGTCGATCAAAGATCTACTTTACCCTCACCACCAACCCTACTATATATATTCCCCATATGGAGGATTTCTGGAAAACCGCCGTCTACTCAACCGAACAGGGGATTCCCCAAATCAAAGCCAAAGTAGACGGCAAGAATATCACCATCTTGGAAGCTACACTCAGAAAACATCTTAAGCTTCAAGATGAGGGAGCAGCCATCTCATACTCGAAGGATGAATACATGAGGACCTTTGTCTCCATTGGATACACTGGAAATCAAACCGAGTATACGATCGAGAAGGCACTGATGGGCCCTCCATGGAAGTATCTTTGTCACACTCTTCTCTAATGCATATCTCAGAAGAGGAGTGGATGGCATCAGGTGAGCTCTGCACTGGCCTCCGCCTTCCACGGTATGGTCACTAACCAAGGCTTCAACTTTGCACATCTCATTTTTGAGGGTTTGCGATACAACCTTCAAGAGGGTGCAAAGCAGCAATTCTATATGTACCCAAGGTTCTTGCAGGAAGTTTTCAATCAAGAACTAAAAGAACTTTCAAAACCTGCAAGAGTCTACATCATGTTGGGTCATAAAAATAACATTTTTCAAAGCATGAGAACTGTTTTCAAAAAGTTCTAAGGGGTCAACGTTCCATTGTTATCTACAATGCTGAACGTACAAAGTACCCAGGGTGACAGCTCAGCAATCCCAGCTGATACTGATCCCACACCCTCCACCTCACATCCTGAACAACAGTCTGCATCCACCATTCGAACCCCTGTGCATACTACTGAGGATGCACAGGCACAAACATTACTTACACCTGTTTTGGATGTTATCGTTCAACCGGAACACAGGGCCCCAGTTGCAACGACATATACTAGGAAAAGGGGCAAGAGAACTCCTTCTTCTCTTGCCTCCAAGGGCCAAACCCAACCTAACAGCCCTCACTCAGAATCACAACATTCTGGTGAGAATATCACAAGGGAGAGCCACATTATTAGGGAGACTCCTTCGGATGCCTCTCTATTAGGATCAGGATCACCTCCCGGATCCGTAGAATAGCCCCCTGAGCCCTTCCTTTCACTTCTGAACTTAAGTGTTCAGAAACCTGATCAAGATGATGTGCCTTCTCCAACTACCACTATCTCGGAGGTACTGATTGATCTTGCTTCCAACACACCCAACCCAAGTTCATCTACCCTGAAGGTCCACTCTAGGAGCCATGAAAGAGTGGATGTGGAAGACGCTGTCACTACTGCTGGTCCATCAAATGACAAGGAGGACAGTGACAACATTGTTAAGACCTCAACCATGGCAACTCATAGTGAGGATGTTTCCTTGGAAACTCCCTTCACTGAGAGGAATCCCAGGTGCCAAGAAACCATGGGTGATGGGGATGAAGAGGCTAGGCCTAAGGCCCCATCTGGGTCCAAGGATTCCACAACTGTGGATGAGGATAGACTGAAACTTCATAACTTGGAATTGATGGACAGGGTAACTATGCTAGAGGCAGAAGTGTCCAAACTAAGACACCAAGTCTCTATGCATGAAGCCCATCAATGCCCAACTTTAGACACTCCCTCTCTTGTATCAGTAGGCACCCAAACTGATACTTACTTGTCTACTGATGCAACCAAAAAGGGGGAGATGGTCTCTATGGAGGAAGACACAGACAGTCTTGACGACTCGATTCAAGAGCAGGTTGTACTTCAAAGCTCACTATTCAAGCCAGCCTTTGTACAAGTTCATGACTTGCCATTCTCAGATAACGAAGAAGAAGAGACATCTGAAGACTGGAAGTTGGTCGTCAGGGCTGTCGATGAAATGCTGAATGATGCTGAAGACACAGAACAAACAAACACACCATTCAGCATCCTTCCTGAAGCAGCAGCCATCATAAGTCAATCCGTTACCCCCCAACTCTTTCAAACTACACAAAAGCTAGAATTTGACTCCATTCTAGCTTGGGGGTATGATGGATCAGCTGAGAGATTTTGGATTGGATGGGAGTTTAGTGGTGTAAAAGAGCTAAATTGGAACTCCCTCAATGCCCTCTAAGTCCTACAACTGCATTTAACTAACTGCATCAACACTTCATCAGATCTCTCAGCAGAACTTGCCATTGGCAGGTTCTATGACTTGATGGAGGATAATCTACCCCACTTCGAAAGACTAATTCAAACAGAAAAACGGGTAGCTTATCCTGAATCTTCGGCAGCAGCAGCAAGAAGACTGACTCCTAGAAGACTTGACATTATAAGGAGCAGTCTTCTCACTAAAGAAGAAATTTGCTGCCTAAGAAGATTTCTGTACTCCTTCATCGTCAAAGACTTAGATGTGCTGGGATGGACAAGCACTAAGTCTCTTGACCACACCTTCTTACTAAGCAACGGCCCCTCTCTCACCATCAACACCAGGAACATCTTGTCACTTCCTACAGACTTTCTCTACAAAATCTTTCAACTCAGGGCAAATATCTGCAATGTCAACCCACGTGAAAGCCAGGCAATGACAGCTACTGTCATAGCCAAACTTGAATAAGTAGGAAGAATCACTGAGGAAGTATATGTGTCAAACTCTGACACTGACTCAGCTTCCCCTCGAGTAGACATCTGTACTGCAGCATATGAGTCAAGATCAACTATCAAAGACATGCTGAAAGAAGTCACAAATCCTGAGTGCAAATCGAATGAAACCAATAACTTTCCCTTATTTACATCTCAAGCTGCCAATGAAGCTGAGGCAGAGATCCCAATAGCAGCACCATCATCTGCTGTTGTGGTCAGTGAAGCCGAAGCAGAGGCATCCAATGTAAACAAAGGAAAGGGAATCATGACAGATGAAGATGAAGAGAGGTTGCTAAAAGAGAAAAGAGAGAGGGAAGAGAAAAGAAGAAGAAGACAAGAAAAGGAGATGGCTGACATTAAAAAGGCTCAAGAAAGAAAAACAGCCATTCTCCTAAGAGAATAAACTATCCAGCTGTATGCTAGACAGCTGGATGAACTAAAAAGAAAAATTCCTGCAGTTGACCAGGTTGAAGAAGATGCAGCTCTTGCTCTTTAACTGCAGGAACAATTCTACAGAGAAGAGGAAGAATTGGAGAAGAAGAAGAAAGAAGAAGCTAAGTTCAGGATAACCGATTCTGAACTAGCCAAAGAAATGAGGGAGGAATGGATAAAGACTCTAGTTTCTCAAGGTTAGGATGCAGACTACCTTGAGAAACTATCAAATAAAGAAGTCTACAGAGCCTTCATGGGTCAGTAAGGTCAATTGGCAAAGAAGAAACAGGCTGAAAAAGAAGAAAAAGCCAAGCAACGGTCCAAAAAGACCATTGCCTTTAATAAACGGACCCATGAAGAAAGGAAAGTCATGATTGACTTCCTTAAGGCTAGAGGAGAGAATGGAAAGAGGCTAGGTCCTATGAACTTCATGAACCTGCAAGCCCTCTACTTCAAAGTCAAGAAGGATGAGGAAGAAAGAGTGGGGAAGAAGGGCTCCAAGAAAAGGGTACCTATTCAGGAAGAAGGAGAAACAAAAACAAAGAAACCCAAGCCTTCTCCCTCACCTACCTCTTCCTCAGTCCAACAACCTTCCTCTCTCCTCCCCAAACCTTCCACTCCTCCACCCAAAGAGTCCAAACCATCTCACCCAGCCCCCACTCATCAACAGCCTCCCTTGAAGAAATCCAAACCCACACCTAAACCAGAAGACTCAAAAGACATAGGTGATTGGGTCTATAATCCACATGATCAAAGGTTTAAGATCTTCAGGGGGAGAACTGAAAAAAGAAGATCTATCTACAGATCTGTTGATGAAGTTCTGCAATTTCCAGATTCAGATCTTGGCAGAATTTTGGAGCTGGGTGAAGCTCATGAGCCTGCAAATGAGGGTGGGAAACTTCTTGTGCTAGCCATCAAACACTACTTTAACCCTAGCAAAGATGTGATCATTGACATCAAACCACTCAAGTCCCACTCTCCATTTGTAAGTTGGTCCTATGATGCTGATTTGGACGAGTTCACTTTAACTGATGTAAGGAAGCAGAAGATGAGATGTTCAAGCAAAACAATCTACAAAATGCCACATAAAGACATCAAGACTCTGTCTGCAATTCCACTGAACAATCCCAGCAAGGATCCAAGAGGCTATGAGGTTGAGAGGATAGTCAGCCACATGCAAAAGCTTCAGCAGCAAAGTGATTAGAATAATTTTGGTTGCATCAGTCTAGGGGGAGTTTGTAGAACCAAAGACTTATTGCTACTAAATTATTCTAAGTACAAATGCTGCTGATAGGCTTATCAGCAGCATTCAACACATATTGTTGCGGATAGGCTTATCAGCAGCATTCAACACCTGTTGCTGCTGATAGGCTTATCAGCAGCGTTCACTTGTTGCTGCTGATAGGCTTATCTACAGCATTATTCTCATTCTTGCTGCTGATAGCTATGTTCCTTGAAGACAAACCGTTGCAGCTGACTATCCATACCAAGCGTCACTGACAACTTTCTGCAAAAACAACTGACACACTCAAAGCAGAAGGAACTTCAATGGCACAACCAATAAAACCCAGCAATGCTCTTCTCCAGACATGCAAGCAATGATGCATAAAGAAGACGCTTCAATAAAGTTAGCTAGTTTAGCTTTAACGTGTAAAATTAGTTTTTGTATAAAAGATCAACGGTCTGTGTTCGATCTGATCCTTAGAATCAAGGGTCTGTCTTGATTCTAAGTTAGTATAAATACTGTGTAAACACTTCACTGTAAGTGTGCTTCTTCGTAGAGTTTTCATTTGTAATCGTTTATTCGCAAAGCTTAATACAACAGTGTTCTTATCAGTATTCTTTCTGTCTACTCGATTGTAATTGTGTAGATGTTATTGTTTCCACCAATCTCAACTAAGAACAGAACCATCTTGTAATTTCACGATCCTACATAAACATACTAACTTTACTTAAACAACCTGATGCCTGCGCACTTAGCAAGTGCGCAGACCCTGCTTCCTGCGTACTTGATAAGTACGCAGGATCCTCTTCCTGCGTACTTGATAAGTACGCAGGACCTGCTCCGTGCGTACTTGATAAATACGCACGATATGTTTCTTCGCAAAACCCTAACTTTCGCATTCAGGTCTGATCACGTCAAGATCCCGAACCTGTTTACATTCAAAACGTTTGTTTTCCATTAAGGAACTCAAAATATATGTTTATCTTTCAGTTTTATCCATGAAAACGTTACTTTTTCACCCAAAACCCGAAAAACCCAAAAACGAACAAAAACTCAGATTTAGGCCCGATCGTTACCTGCATCTAGGTTCTGATCCGGAGGTTCTTCTCACGAGCTATGGAGCAACACTTTGCTGAAATCTCGGGTCGATCCGCCAACTTTCTCTCTCTAGAACTTGAAAATGAGAGAAATGATGGAGGTCTAAGCTATTTATAGGGGAGGCTCCCCTTCTAGCCCGCAGGCCCATCCGGCCCGACCCGACATGCCTCGTTCGTCTATTTCGTCATTTTAACTGTCGTTTTATTTTTGGAATGTTACAATCGTCTTCCCCTCCCACAAATCTGGCAACACCCGCAACCACCTCCGGTGACCACCATCACCTTTTACGACCTAAAATGTGTGACTAGATTTGAGAACTCACCATAAACGACCTGAAACACCTAAAGTTCACTTTATTTCCACCATACATCTTTGGAAACCCTACTTCACACTTCCGTCAAATCTAATAACTCACCCATAAATCGACACCTATAGCTCATCTCCCCACCATAAATGACCGTTTCTATCCCCAAAATCCCTTTCGTGTAACGTTTAATCCATTTAGATCAAAGAAAGTTAACAATGTCGCTGAATTCCTCCAAAATAAGTCGGAAAGTCGTTGTCACTTCACAGGAGAACGGAAAACTCCGGCGGAGAAAGTCGTCGTCGCCTCGAGTAAGCCAGAAACCCTGCTTCACAATTCTGTTACTTCTTGGTTAATTAGTCGGGAGGGATTTAGTGATGGAATCGCTAGCGAGTAGGGGTGGGGGTTCCGGTCACTTAAGGCAGGGGAGCATTAAATAAGAAAAGAATGAGAATGAATCAGAAAATCAGCAGAGTGTGCACAAACGGAAATCCAAATTCTTAGGGGGCGTTTGGTTCGCGAATATTGTCGGAATTTGAATTGGAATTTTAAGGAATTTGATTTGGAGTTGTAATTGTCCAGAGGATTTGGAATTTAGAGGATTTGGAATTTAAAGGATTTGGAATCTATTAAAGGAATTTGAATTCCTAATCCATTTGAGTGACAAAACAATCATAAAGGAATTAGAATCTATCACAATGTCCCGACAACCAACCGCCGCCCCCGACCGCCACCGTCCCCGACTGTCGCCATCGCCATTGCTGACCCCGAACCCCGACTGTCGCCATCGCCATTGCTGACCCCGAACTCTGACCGCCGCCCCCGACCACCGACCGACCGCTGCCCCGAACCCCGACCGCCACCGCCGACCAACGACCGCCGTCGACCACCGCCTTAATAACTGAAGGGTTGTTCCTGTGATCAGCTTAGCTGATGGTGTAAAAGTTATGCCATCCCTTGTGTTTGTCACTTAATTGACTTATATATATTAATGATCAAGCCTTATTTACTTGTAATCCGAACACGAATAGTTATTCTATTCTGGTAGGTTTAAATGGTACTTCAAGTATGAATTCCATACTAATCCGGTAGAACGGATAATCACGATCTAATAAGTCAATCACCGTTCCACGAATTCTATGAAACTATTGTTATCTCGGTTAGATTCAAAATTTTGTAGAGATATAAATCACGTAGCAACTGCGAATGGACGGCGGCGGTCGGAAGTGGCGACAGCGCTGGAAGCCGGGGGCGGCGGTCGGTGATCGGGGTCGGTGGTGGTGGTCGATCGGTGGTGGTGGTCGACCGGTGGCAGGGTTGGCTGCGGTCAGGGACCGGGGGCAGCGAAGACGGTCGGGGATAGGGGCAGCGGCGGTAAAGGGTTGGGGCGGCGGCTGCGGGGTTAGGGGGTACGGATGCGACAACAGTGAGTGGTAGAAGATTCCATTTCTTTTTGATGAATGCATTCACAATTTGGAAGGAATTTAAAATCTTTTGATTAAAGGATTTTGTTGGAATTAATTATAATTCCAATTCCAATTCTTGTTGTAACCAAGCATGTTAAGAATGAATTTAGATTCCAATTCTAAGAAGTTATGCATACCAAACACAATATGGAATGGGATCTCAATTCCAATTCCATCTAATTCCACAAAATTCCATCAAACCAGATGCACCGTTGGGGTGCGTAGGTCCGTGCAATTCGTCGGAATTTGAGTTGGAACTGGAATTTGAATTGGATTTTTAAGGAATTGGATTTGGAATTGTAATTGTGCAAAGGATTTCAAATTTAAATGAATTGGAATCTATTAAAGGAATTTGAATTCCAAATTCATTTAAGTGACAAAACAACTAAGGAATTAGAATATATATCACAATGACCACCACTTAGCTAATGTAGTCGGCCCCGCCAACCACCACCACCGACGCCCCCGACCACACACCACCCACCGACCGCGGCCCCCGAATGCTGTCGCCTTGCCGCCCTTCAAACCCGACCGCCACCCGACCGTGGGGTGTGGCGGGTGGGTGTGGGCGGGTGAAGTGGAGGTGGGTAGGGTGGGGTGGGGGCGGGGTGGGATAGTTGGCTGCGACAGGCGGTTGTGACGTGGTGGGGTGTGGCGGGTTGAGGTGGGCAGGGTGGGTGGGGGTGGGTAGCTGTGGGTGGGGTGGGGGTGGGTGGGGTGGGGTGGGTTGGGTGGAGGCGACGGGTTGTGGCGGCGTGGTGGGGTGTGGCGGGGTGGGTAGGGTTGGCGTACCGGTCGTCGGGGGCGCGGTGAGGTGTGCAGCGGTGCGGCGCGGGCGGAGAATGCGGCGGTGGGGTAGGTGACGGCGGTCGGTGGCAGCGGTCGTGGGTCGGAGGTCGGGTGCGACGGTCGTGGGTTGGGGCGGCGACGGTTGGAGGTCGGCAGCGATCGGGGGCAGCGGCGACGAAGGCGGTCGGGGGTGGTAGTCAGTGATCGGGGGTCGATGACGGCGGTCGGTGGCAGCGATCAAGGCTGTCGGGGGCAGCGACGACGGCGACGGACAGGGGCGGGTGCGATGGTCGGGGTCGACGGCGGCGATCAGTGGTGGAAGATTCCATTTCTTTTTGGTGAATTCCTTCACAATTTGGAAGGAATTTGAAATCCTTAGTTTGTAGGAATTTGTACAAAACACGTTAAGAATGGAATTCAGATTCCAATTCCAACAAACTATACAAACCAAATACAATATAGAATGGAATCTTAATTCCAATTTCATTCAATTCCATCATACCAAACGCACCCTTAGAGTCTAGAATTAGTTCAAAGGTATTGAATTTGTACTATCTGCCATCAACTAAGATTTACATAACTAAGATCTTGTGTTAATGAGTTGGGGTTGGGTTGGGGGCTGGTCCCGAGAATTCTCAAAAAATCTTTTGTTTGTATTTTAATTCATCTACAAAATAAAACACGTTACATATTTGTTTGTTGTGACACCACCTTAAACACGGCCGATCTCGAGAATCCTCAAAACGTTTTAATGTCTTGGGCCCAAAACGTCTCGGGTGTGCGCATGATCATGGAGTTAGGGCTTGCATGGCACCTGCACGTGCATGCATGCAAGCGGTGACTCGAGTACGTAAGTTTCGTCAAGGACGAGGGGACTATATTATACGTAAACCCGTGAGATTAGGATTTTGTATGGACGAATGGGAGTGCAGATGAGACAGATGTAGGGACCATATATATATAGTTAGATGTAATTAACGCACGTTTGGAATGTGCTCTGACCATGTAGTCATACGTTGACAAGTTCGGGCTCGTGCGAGGAGACCGTAGCAGTACGAGAGTGGGATCTTCATACCAGTGAGTTTCTAATGACCCTTTTTAAATGTCTTTAACGTTTTTTGGGCTATCATACACGCTTATGAGTCAAGTTTAATCTATTAACGATGTTAAGATTTTAAGGAATCTAATCCGATGTGTTTATGAAATTAAATGAGTATTAAGGAGTCGCAGGTTCTATGGGGTGTCCATGTGAATGGGCTAGCTAGAGATACAAGTTATTAATGTATGACGTGTTAAGGGTTGATCGAGGAGAGTCGGGCTTTAAGTTAAACACTTATGATTTCATGTGGAAAATATGTATTGTTCTAGTGTTATGTGTGAGGTGAAAGTGTAGTTAACGAATCATATAAGTGTAGTGTGATATTATATGTTTATATTTGTGTTGCATGTTTTGGTGTCGTTGTCCTTATGGCACGACGGGAGATGTGTTTGCTTAGTCGTCTCTATGACACGGCAATGGGATTGTGAAGCACGAAATCCTTCGGGGAGTCACCAATGATGACATTTATTTAACAGGTTAATAATGAGCTCGATGTGTGTTTAATGCCCTGACAAGGGTGCATTGACGAGGTATGTGTTTGTGTGCAAATATATATGTATTAAATTGCAAACATGTGTTATGTTATATTTATTGTGCGTGCGATATTATTAATGTGATCTGTAAATAATGTTAATGAGGCGAGTAGAGTTAGATTACCGTTGTATCGGAATTGTGATGTGGTGTTTATAACTGTCGTGTCAGTTGAATTGTGGAAGCCTTAGTTATGGCTTACAAGTTGGTGACTAGGGATTTATCGTGTTAAATAGGTTTTCGTGCTATTACGTGTAGTAGATTACAAGTAACTAGGGTAGAAAGATTGATTTGTGATGGTGAAATATTGAGGGGTTATGGCTATGAGGCGAGTCTTGGGTGGGGAACCTCTCGGGATTTCATAAGATAACATGGATATCTATATGATGATTATATATAAAAACTATTTTATAAGGACCGAATGGTCATGAGTAAGTTTAAATAACATTTGTGACTAGTTGGGGTTTAAATTGAATTAAACCATTAGAACTCATTCAGCATAGCTGACTTTGTGTGTATGTTAGATTGTTTTGCAAATTAGCTTGGTGGTTGACGTATCTTGGTTGTAAGTTTGATGAAGATAATAACTAATGTTTTTAGTAAAACTTTCGCTATAGTTTGAGTAATAATAAATGTATTTTTAAGATAATAACCCGTTATAAAAACCAAATGTAAGATGTTCGGGTCAGAATCTTACATTATATATATATATATATATATATATATAGATTTTTTTTATTTATTGATTTTCGTTTAAAATTTATAAATAATTGGGCTTATATATATTATATATATGGCTAATACTTAAACTAAAAATCCTTAAATCGTGAGTGTTTAGAGAATAAGATAATACACAAGAACTTATTGCTTCGAGATAAATTCTTAAATATACTAAGAAGTTTTAAATTTTCTAAATGGTGATCAATTTAAAAATAATACGTTGAAGATTTTTAAGCTTTGAAAATCTATTTTTTTGCTTTTCTGTTTAAAATTTTAAATGCAAACTAGAGCATGGCCAATAATTTTAAATTTTCTAAGTGGCCCATTCTTCTTCTGTTTTTGACTATTTTAGTTCATAGCCCGGTTTTAACCAAACGGTTCATCCACAAGAACGAGTGGGTGTATTGGTGGGTCGGTTAGATTAAATAAAAAAAAAACAAATATATGAACTAGAAAACTGCTAATTAAAGAAAATAAAATAAAAAAAAGTCTTAACTTAAAATATAAATAAAAAATTAAAAAAGTGGTCCGGATATCATGTTTCTCACGTCGTACTTGTTAAAAAAACGTCATGCCACATATGTGTAGTATCACCCTAAAAACCTAACCAACCCCCAAAAACCTAAACCCCCCACCCCACCCCACCCCCACCCAAAAACCTAATCCCACCCCACCCACCCCCACCAAATAACCTAAACTCCCTGACACCCACCCCCAAAAACCTAAACCCTCCATTTATCTCCACCCAAAAACCTAAACCCACCCACCTCTACTCTTAAAAACCTAACACTAAAAGCTAAACTAAACCCTATAGCTAAACCGGGTATTTTTCCCCTTTTTTTTAACGAGGACGACGTGAGAAACATGGTCTCCGTACTACTTTTTTAGTTTTTGATTTATATTTTGAGTTATTATTATTATTATTTTAAAATATTTTTTGCCTTTAATGGGGAGTTCTCTAGTTTTCTCATTAAAATGAGTTTTCTCATTAAAATGAGTTTTCTCATAATATTCTCCGTGTATATATATATATATATATACTAGCTTACAACTTGTGTACTACACATGTTGAAAAAATATCAGTATATAAAATTTTTAAATATTTATATATGTATCTTATAGGTGAAAAAATGTATTACATATACTAAACAATAGAAAACAAAATCAAAAAAATTTAAAAATTAGTATATAATTGAGTTTAAAAAATACATAAAACACTATTCAATGTACTTTTACATTCATTTATTATTTGATTGAAAACACAAGCTAGTTAATTACATTTTAAAGTTTCTTATAATATGAGATATATTTTAAATAAATGTGTTTTATTAGTATAATTAATAATTTGTTTAAAAATATTTTATTATTAATGAAATATGGAAGTGTATTTATTATGAGAGAGAGGCGGGAAAAAATTTATAACGATAAATATGGAGACGACACGTGGCATTGAGAAACTTTTATTTATTATATAGTATAGATATATATAGGGAGGATCCCCTAAGAAGAGAATTTTGCCTAAGTAGCCTAACAAAGACTTTTAAAAATTAAATATTCGGCTCATACGAACTCTGATTGAATTCATTCCAGCGGCGTTGGAACCGGATCGGGGAACTCTAAACACAAATAATTAAACCCTAAACCTTAAAACTAAACCCTAAAGCTAAACCCTAAATTTAAAACCTAAGGCTAAAACCTAAAAGCTAAACCCTAAAAGTTAAACCCTACAAGCTAAATGGTGTGCTCAGATTGGTCTATAAAAGCTAAATAATAAAAATCTAACCTAGACACTCTAGCTTTAAATTTATAAACCTAGACTCAACCTAATACTAGACCACACAACCGATAAGTGTACCGATCAACGCAGTAAAGTCTAATGTAAGTCCGGATATCGAAGTCACGAGACACTAGTGACAACGACCTATACTCTAACTCAACTAACTGAACTAATTTAAAACGGGGGTTTGTGTAACTGAGATTCTAAAACTGACAAACTAATAGGACTTCTAACTAACGACACCAACTATCAGACAGACGAAATGGATGAGATCAAGAATAGAGAAAGCACTATCTAGGTAATGAATCTTGTTTGCTAAACATGCATTTCTCTCGGTTATGACAATTATGATGGAACCGTGATCTTTGAATATGAAACCCTAAGACAACCTAAGGATCCCAGATCATTCTTCGGGTGTAACCTAATAGGAAACACTAAGGAACGTGTAAACTCACCGGCTGGTCGAATCACCTCTCAGTTATTTCCGACAATGCTAAAGTACCCTAAAGATAAATCACCTCTCAGTCTCAATATCTCAATACGCCCTAGGACATACGGGGTAACCTGAAGACTCTCTGTATGACACGGAATACCAATGATGCTAGGAAACCCTCATTTCAGAGCAATCTACCTAAAAACCCTAACACCAAGGAATACTCGACAACTTCACACCTTTCAGCTATTGAAGTAGGAAGAACACCTAACCCTAAGATACTCTTAATATGCGTGTCTATGGACGATGATATCAATTATCCACAAAGTAGTTACAAACACAATGTAAGCAACCAAACATGCATCTATTATTTGAAAGACATTCAACAGAATGCATGTGAAACACAAATCAATTTCAAATCAGAATTAGACACGCATAAACATCATACTATATGAAATCAAGTTCTTTACTTTAACACGAATCCATCACAATCAACATAAACAGAAAGAAATCCACAATCCAATCAAACAATCAACGAAAAGCTAGATAGCTACTATAGCCTAGCCAAGATACATGTTCAAACTCAGAAAACACATCTCACAAGTCTTAAACATAATCCAACACAAACCAAAGTAAACAAGAAACCAAATATCATAACCCTACGAGCAAGAACGAACCAACCCGATTGATAAAGCTCCAATCTTTTGCTCTTGTTGCTTCCTACCCTCTCAAAATCGCCCCTTTTTGCTGTTCAGACGACTGGTAACGATTATAAACCAAAGGATAGGTTCTAAACTATTAAAACACTAAATTTGGTTAAAAATCCCATTTCTGGGGTTTCTTGCGTACCGCGAAGCCCATTTGGCCAATTCCTCGCGTACCGCCAAAGACAAAAGAGTCGCGAAACTTTTCCGGTTTCTTGTTCCCTCGCGTACCGTGACAAATTGAGCCTCAAACCTCGCGTACCGTGAGAGACCAACAAGATATTTAAACTCAGCTCGTCGAGATACCCCAAATAGATATATTATGGGTCCCGTAACTCATTTTGTAGCCCGAAATATGCCCCTTTTAAGTTTGGATTTTTTCCGTTTCTCGTCCCGTGTTCTCGTGTGCTCGTTTCTTCACATTTTTTGATCGTTTAAGCTCCAATTACTCCCGAACACCTACAATACATAGAATTAACTCAACAACAACTATAAACGACTCTAAAACTATACTAAAACGCTACTAAAACACAGGGAATCGAGGGAGTGCATTGCAATACATCACTAACCCCTAAAAGCTAAACCATAAACCCTAAAGTTAAACCCAAAAATTAAATCTGAAAGCTAAATCCTAAAAACCTAAACCCTAAATGCATAAAACTAAAGTTAAACCCTAAAAGCTAAATCCTAAAATCTAAGATGGAAAACCTTGACGAGACGGTTCAAACGTCGCTGGAATGAGTTTAATCGGAGTTTGTATGAGCTGGATATTTATTTTTTTATAATTCTTCTTAGGCTACTTAGGCAAAATCATTTTCTTATTTTATCCTCCTTATATATATATATATATATATATATATATAAGTTCATTTCAGAACACTTAAATATTGCGAGAACAAGTGGAACAAAACTAAATTGTTTATATTTTTGATCCTTGGTAAAAAAAATTATAAGTTTATACTTCATACATACAAATATGTATGTTTATGTACATAAAAAATAATAAAAATATTTTTTTCATATGTTTTTATATATTTAAAAGTTTCCTACACGTGTGTAGGTTATGTACAGGTAAAAAAACATACACATGAATTACACATGTGTAGGTATGTATATAAACGAATTTTTTTTCATATTTTTTAGTTTGAATTTTATGAAAAACAAATAAATATTATATTTATATAATGTTCTTATATTTTAAAACTTTTCAAGATTGAAAACGTGAATGATTCGTTTTGTTCTGCGAGTTGCCGCAATATTTAGTGTTTTGAATTGAACCATCCCCTATATATATATGGGGAAGGATCGTGAGAAAACTATTTGTTCGTGCGAAAACGAAACCAAACGAGCGCCGAATGAACTCATTTTGGCGGCGTAGGGACCGGCTCGACGTTTAGGTTTTGGGGGGTGGGGTGGGGGGTAGGATTTTTGTGTGTGGGGGTTTTGGATATTTGGGGCTGGGGTTTAGCTTTAGGCTTTACATGTAGTTTGACGAGACAGTTCTAACGTCGCTGGAATGAGTTTAATCGGAGTTCGTTTGGGTCGGTTTTCGCGAGTTTACTCACGAAGAGGAGTTTTCTCAGGAACTCAACCCTATATATATATATATATATATATATATATATATATTGAGTTTAATTTCCTTATATTTTATTCAACCGATTTAATATATATATAAGGAAACGTTAAATCTTAAATCATAAAGCTAAACCCTAAAAGGTAAACGTTAAATCTTAACACTAAAGCTAAACCTACAAATATAACAACCCCACCCCCAACCCCCCGAAAATCTAAATCCTCCAACCTCCACCCCGCAAATACCTAATGCTACACACCCCACCCCCCTCTCCCCCCCCCAAAAAAAAAACCTAAATCCCCCTAGCCCTACATCTCAAAAACCTAAACCCCCTCAAAAAAAATAACTAAACCCCACCCTGTCACAACCCATTCGGCGGCGGAATCACCGAACGTGACGTGTAGGATTGTTCAAAGGCATCGTGACACTATTGTTGAAATATAAATTTAACCGATTTCATTAAACTAAGAATTTCAAATACAATTGTTTCAATTAAAGGAAATACATTGATAAACAAAAGACAAAAATATTTAAATTTGATATCTAAGGCAAAGTCCCTAGATTCCATTTCCATGGTAGCATCAAACATCTCCTGAAAACATGTAAAATAATATTTGATCAACAATAGAGTTGGTGAGTTCATACAAGTTTCATACATATAATAATCATGTTTAAAGCAACAATTCACATGCATAGACATACTTTACTAATGTTCACACAATTTGTAATGATATAGTTCAAACCTATTGTTGACATAGCATACCTAGCATCCAAAGAATACTAGTCGAATAAATAACATAACAAGATCGGGGGCTCCATAAAGGTAACGAAAAGCCGACGGGTGTCAATCCTATAGCGCTACACTTGTTAAGTGTGGTTTTGCAAGAATTAATGAACTATTGTATTAACAAGTTGTATTTAAGCATGTAGTCAAGTTGTTGTCACATGAGCATGTTAATGAATTGTGTTTTAATAAAGTGTGAATCTTGTAGTGTATGTGTTTTGAATATGTACATGTTTTCAAGTCCCAAAGTGCGAAAATGTAAAAGGGGCAAGTATGAAACTCACGGTTTGGCGTGGTAACGAAAGGATGAACGGGAAGGTGAAGAGTCGGGAATGCCGGTAACCTAAAAGGTAACGTAGGCATAAGTTCGGTGGAGAAGAAATAATAAATAATATATATGTATAATAGTATCAAGTTGGTCATGCATCGCCGACGGCGGACCGAAACACAAACCCCTAACTTAGTTAGGAATTCGGATGGTCAAAAGTTAGTATAGTTAGTAATATACCACTTGAAGTGGCCAAGAGAAAGGTTGGGAAATCCACTAACCTTGTTAGATTTATTTATAATATTTATGTATAGGATTTGAACACCCTGTGGCTATTGGATATCTTATGTTAGATGAACCTATGTTCATCTACTTCATCCAAATACCTTAGCACAAGGCTTCCATCATAGAATTTTGATGAAGGCTTGGTTTAGTTTTACCACAACTAGATGTAAAATATCCAAACAAGAACATGAAGAAGAAGAAATGTTAGGTGAAAGACCACAACTTGGACCTCAAATGGTGACTTATCTTAGATGTTTACCAAGGTAAACAAATGATAAGATCCTAGAGGTTTATCCAAGAGGGTGAAGGAAGAATTGTTAAGAAAAAAAAGGAAGAAACTTGAAGAAAAATAAGGTTTTTACCTTATAAAATTCTGCCAAAAATCTTGGAAGAAATGGAGCACTTGGAGAGATTTGTGAGAGAATTTGGAGGGTGTAAGGGTGGAGGAGTGAAAGGGAGTGGGTATTTATAAGTGTGGATTAGGGTTTGGGGTATTAAATGAGTTAGTTGGGAGTTGGTGGTTGAAAGGGAGGTAATTCTTTTTTTAAAAAGATAAAAATGAAATAATAATAATAATAGTACTAATGATAATAATACTACTACTACTAATAATAATAATAAACCGAGCGTGTATGGACGTGAAACGAGAATATAAATGTAAAAAAAGTGAAACGCGTGTTTGTAATATATAATTTTGTAATATTGCACGTATGATGTTGTCTTGCATATGTATAAATGTAATGTATGTTGTAAACATGTAATTGAATAAATCCAATAAATTCATTGATCATAAGTCTCGGGTTACAATGGATTCAAAAATGAAAGTACAAGGGTACAAAATGTAAATAAACGATGATGTGGAAAGTACGGATATTACAGTCTCCCCGACTTTAAAAAAAATTTCGTCCCAAAATTTCTTTCATGAGGGAGACTCTGAAAAAAGATGCGGGTACTTGGCTTTCATTTGGTCTTCACGTTCCCAAGTGAATACTGCACCACGTTTTCCTTCCCAACGTACCTTAATGATTGGAATACTACTACGCTTGAGTTGTTTGACTTCACGATCCATTATCTCAACAGGTTTCTCGACAAAGTGCATTGTTGGGTCGATCTGAACGTCTTCAAGTGGAACTTGGAGATCTTCATTTGATAAGTACTTTCTCAAGTTAGAGACGTGGAAGGTGGGGTGGATGTTGCTAAGCTCGGTAGGGAGATCAAGTTTGTTTGCAACAGAACCGACTTTCTCGAAAATCTTGAAAGGACCAACATAACGTGGGGATAGTTTTCCTCGCTTCCCGAAGTGAAAGACTCCTTTCCAAGGTGAAACCTTAAGGAAAACGAAATCTCCAACTTCGAAAGTAACCGCGTTGCGCTTTCGGTCGGCGTAACTCTTTTGTCGACTCCGAGCGGTACGTAGGTTGTCGCGAATTTTGAGGATCTTGTCTGTGGTCTCTTGGATTTAACTTGGGTCCGGTAATTTGTGTTTCGCCGATCTCGGTCCAACAAACGGGTGACTGACATTTTCGACCATAAAGTGCCTCAAATGGAGCCATGCCGATGCTGGTATGGTAACTATTGTTGTAAGAGAACTCGATCAAAGGCAAGTGCACGTCCCAATTACCACCGAAATCAATGACACACGATCGAAGCATATCCTCGAGAGTTTGGATAGTACGTTCAGTCTGACCATCCGTCTGAGGGTGGTAAGCCGTACTAAGATTGAGTTGAGTACTCATGGCTTCATTGAAGGATTCCCAAAAACGGGAGGTGAAACGAATGTCACGATCGGATATGATGTCCAAAGGAACACCATGACGACTAACGATTTCCGCGATGTAGATTTGAGCTAGCCTTGCAACGGGGTAGCTCTCGCGGATGGGAATGAAGTGAGTAGATTTGGTGAGACGATCGATGATAACCCAAACGGAATCATGACGAGAGGATGTCAATGGGAGTTTGGTAATGAAATCCATAGCAATGCTCTCCCATTTCTAAACTGGAATCTCCGGTTGCACGAGCAAACCGGATGGACGTTGGTGCTCGGCTTTCACTCTAGCGCAAGTATTACACTTCGACACATAGAGCGCGATATCCTTTTTCATACCGGGCCACCAGTAGATAGAACACAGATCCCTGTACATTTTGTCTGTACCAGGGTGGACCGAATACCGAGACTTGTGAGCCTCATGCATGATGGAAGAACGAAGATCGGAACGATTGGGAACCCAAACACGATTCATGAAATAAAGTAAACCGTTGGGTTTGGTCTCGAGTTGGAGTTCGGCACCATAAGACATTTCGTTGTACATGTCGCCTTCGGTGACCGAAAGATGTTGGGCTTCACAAATACGGACATGGATGTCGGGTTGCATACGAGCACAAAGGAACTTCACATGGTGCTTTCGGCTGAGGGCATCGGCAACGACGTTCGCTTTACTGGGATGGTAGCGAATTTCGCATTCGTAATCTTTGATTGTTTCAATCCCTCGGCGTTGGCGCATGTTTAGATCCTTTTGGTTATGAAGATGTTGGAGACTTTTGTGATCTGTGAAGACCACGCATTTGGTAAAGGTAGTGTCTCCAAAGCTTGAGAGCAAAGACGACGGCGGTGAGTTCAAGATCATGAGTCGTGTAATTCTTCTCATGTATCTTGAGTTGACGGGATGCGTAAGCGATGACCTTGCCTCGTTGCATGAGAACACAACCGAGACCAATGTTAGAGGCGTCGCAATACACCACGAACTCATCGTTTCCGTCGGGAAGAGTAAGGATCGGAGCATTGCAAAGATTATCCTTAAGTGTTTGGAAAGCTTCCTCTTCATTAGGGCCCCACTCGTAGGGTTTCCCTTTTTGAGTTAATGCGGTGAGAGGAACGGAGATCTTGGAAAAGTTGGCGATGAAACGACGGTAATAGCCCGCAAGACCAAGGAATGAGCGGACTTCGGTAGTAGATTTCGGAGCAATCCAGTTCTTGACTGCTTCGATTTTGGCTGGATCCACATGGATACCCTTATCACTAATAATGTGTCCCAAAAATTGGACTTCCTTAAGCCAAAATTCACACTTGGAGAATTTGGCGTAAAGTTGTTCTTTTCTTAGTAACTCCAATATTAAGCGAAGGTGTTCCTCGTGGGCGGATCGGGATTTGGAATAGATGAGAATGTCATCAATGAAGACGATTACGCATTTGTCCAAATACGGTTTGCACACTCGGTTCATGAGATCCATGAAAACCGCGGGTGCATTGGTTAGCCCGAAAGGCATCACCATAAATTCGTAGTGTCCGTATCGGGTTCGAAATGCGGTTTTGGGAATGTCGTCCTCCTGAACACGAAGTTGATGATATCCCGAACGGAGATCGATCTTGGAAAAACAAGACGCACCTTGGAGTTGGTCGAAAAGATCGTCGATGCGAGGCAAAGGATACCGATTCTTGATAGTGAGTTTGTTAAGCTCACGATAATCGATGCACATGCGGAACGATCCGTCTTTCTTTTTAACGAATAAAACGGGAGCGCCCCACGGGGATGAACTCGGACGAATGAAACCCTTGTCGGCTAACTCTTGAAGTTGACCGGCAAGTTCTTGCATCTCGGAGGGTGCAAGGCGGTAAGGAGCTTTGGCAATCGGAGTCGTACCGGGCATGAGATCAATTCGGAATTCGACCTCACGGGATGGAGGAAGACCGGGTAGGTCCTCGGGAAAGACTTCGGGGAAATCGCAAATGATGGGAATGTCTTTTACACCTTTGCCCTTTTCTTTCTTTTTCACTACTTGGGCCAAAAAGGCCACGTAGTTCTTTAGTAAATATTTTTGGGCTTTGGTGCAGGACATGAGTTTGAGTCCACCGGATGGCCTTTCGCCATGGATTTGCAAAACTTGACCGGATGGAAGGGGAATACGGATGAATTTCTCAAAGCAAACGACTTCGGCATGGTTCTTAGCAAGCCAATCCATGCCTACTATGACATCAAAACTCCCCAATTGCATGGGTATGAGATCGATCGAGAAGGGATGACCATTAAGGTCGAGAGTACAATCGAGGATAATCGTGTCACAAAAGGTGGATTTTCCGTCCGCGATTTCGACAGTGAAGGAGTTCTCTAACTTAGATCGGGTCTTAGCTAACATAAGTTCAAATTCTAGCGATACGAAACTTTTATTCGCACCGGTATCAAATAAAATAGAAGCACACCGACCATTGATAGGAAACATACCGTTCACCACATCGTTATCAGTTTGTGCCTGCGCCGCATTGATGTTGTAAGCACGGCCTCTTGGGTTTGTGGGTTGGTTTTGGTTAGGTGGTTGGTTGCGGTTGTTGTTGTTGGTGGGGTTGTTGTTGTGGTGGTGTTGGTTTTGGTTTTGTGGGCATTGTGTGCTCATGTGGTTTGGATCACCACAACGGTAGCAAGCCCGACCATTTGTGATGGCCGGTGGGTTTCGGTTTGGTGGGGGAGCTTGGGTGTTTTGGGGTTGTTGTGGGTTGCGGCATAGGTTGGCAAGGTGTCTGAATTTGCCACACGAGGTGCATTTTCGGCATGGGAGGTTGTTTGGGTGGTGGTATTGGCAAGTGTTGCATAATGGGTAAGATCCACCATACGGTTTCTTTTGGGGTGTCGGGTCTTGGTTCATCGGCACTTGGTTAACGGGGGTGACAACCGCATAGTTCCAAGCTTGGGACTTGCGCTTTTTGTTGTTTTGGTGAGTAGGGGTTTTGGCGGGTTTTGGTTCGGTGACTTTGGGTTCGGTGGGCTCAACGGTGGCTTGGGTGGCGTGCTTCTTGGTGCCCCGAATGGTTAAAGTACCATCCTGAACACGGTTTCGGGAGAAAGCGGCCGCAAGGCGCATGGCCTTGGCGAGGTTGGTGGGTTCGGCGGCGGCGACCGTGTCCTTGATGACGGACGGGAGGCCTTGTATGTATTTGACCACGGATCGCTCTATGGTGTCAACTTGGCGAGGCGCAAGGACGGAGAGTTGTTGGAAGCGGAGGTTGTAGGCAGCATTGTCACCGCTGTCCTGTTTGAGGGTGAAAAACTCCTCCTCGAGTGCTTGCAACTCGTGGGGAGGGCAGTACCCCTCGCGCATAAACGCTTTGAGTTCCTTCAAAGACAGGGTGACGATCTCCTCGTCGAGCTCCTTCTCGCTATCCCACCAAGCGAGAGCTTGCTCTTTGAAGAGGCTAGCGGCGTATCGAGTCCGGAGGTGGTCCGGGGTCTCGCTTACCGAGAAGGTGTTTTCCATGCTCGCAAACCAGCTAAGGAGCTTGGTTGCACCTTCGAGTCCTGTGAAAGATTCGGGACGACAAGCAAGGAAGGTTCGGTAGTGTTGGGCGTGGGAGTTGGGAGTTTCGGTGTTGGAATAAACCGATCTGTTGGGGGTGAGGTTCTGGATGAGGCCAGGGATGACTTGGGCCATTTGCTTGGTCACGAGTGCGGCCAAACGCTTGTCCCTCTTGTTGTTCCTGGCGGTAGCAGAGTGGCGAGATGAAGACATCTACAAAAGGGGATTGTGAGACTTAGATCAATGGTTTTGCATAAAAATTGTTGTCATATGAGTATGTAAATTTCACGTATGGCACAAGTAATCAAGTAATTTCATGTAATAGCATGTTTGGTCATGTATGGAAATAGTGTATATAACAAACATGTGACGATGAAAGAGCATAAATTTAATTGGTTCTCGAATGTATTAGCGTTTTGAAGTTAGTAAGGCGAGTAGCGAAAAGCGAGCGTCCACGAGATCGAACCAAGTTAGTATAATAATAGTAGTGAAAATAGTTTATATATAAAAGAGAGGCTTGTTTGTAAAAATTTGGAGTGTCTCATTAGCTCGGCTCTTGAACTAACGAAAACGTCGACTAACCCAAGTGGTCAAACCTTCTATTGAGTTCGGGAAACACGTTTTGGCCTAATAGATAAAATACTCTCGCCGGTAATTCGGTTAGCGGTATTTTACCCTTCCGGTTACTACGTGTCCCTAGTCAATAGCAAAGCCGAGACTTTGGCGAGATTGAAAATTTTAAGAGTGGAACTAATCACCAAATTGTGGATTTCACTCCTAGTTTGGTGGTGTCGTTCCGTTTTGTATAGGGTTGGTGCCTTAACCGTTTGAGATAGGAAATCACTCCTAACTTTAACGGTAAGGTTTCCCAAGAGCGTTTGTGAGTGGAATTCTTTTACCGTCAAGGTGAGGTTTTCACACCTAACTTGATGGTAAATTCCTAAGTCTTAGGCGGAGTGAAACTTATCACCGAATGAGGAATTACCCTCTTTTGGTGAGTTCGTTTCTTTGATGAAATATGAGTGTCTTGATGTCTTGAAATCCATGACCGTGTATTTAGTCCAAATAATAAGTAAGAAGCAAAGTTGGTAGAACAAGCGTATTAAGAGTCATAAGGAATGGACTAAAACGGGTCCTTAGTTATAGGCTAGGTCAAATAAGCAATTTTCCTAATTCCCTATAACCACGGCTCTGATATCAATCTGTCACAACCCATTCGGCGGCGGAATCACCGAACGTGACGTGTAGGATTGTTCAAAGGCATCGTGACACTATTGTTGAAATATAAATTTAACCGATTTCATTAAAGTAAGAATTTCAAATACAATTGTTTCAATTAAAGGAAATACATTGATAAACAAAAGACAAAAATATTTAAATTTGATATCTAAGGCAAAGTCCCTAGATTCCATTTCCATGGTAGCATCAAACATCTCCTGAAAACATGTAAAATAATATTTGATCAACAATAGAGTTGGTGAGTTCATACAAGTTTCATACATATAATAATCATGTTTAAAGCAACAATTCACATGCATAGACATACTTTACTAATGTTCATACAATTTGTAATGATATAGTTCAAACCTATTGTCGACATAGCATACCTAGCATCCAAAGAATACTAGTCGAATAAATAACATAACAAGATCGGGGGCTCCATAAAGGTAACGAAAAGCCGACGGGTGTCAATCCTATAGCGCTACACTTGTTAAGTGCGGTTTTGCAAGAATTAATGAACTATTGTATTAACAAGTTGTATTTAAGCATGTAGTCAAGTTGTTGTCACATGAGCTTGTTAATGAATTGTGTTTGAATAAAGTGTGAATCTTGTAGTGTATGTGTTTTGAATATGTACATGTTTTCAAGTCCCAAAGTGCAAAAATGTAAAAGGGGCAAGTATGAAACTCACGGTTTGGCGTGGTAACGAAAGGATGAACGGGAAGGTGAAGAGTCGGGAATGCCGGTTAACCTAAAAGGTAACGTAGGCATAAGTTCGGTGGAGAAGAAATAATAAATAATATATATGTATAATAGTATCAAGTTGGTCATGCATCGCCGACGGCGGACCGAAACACAAACCCCTAACTTAGTTAGGAATTCGGATGGTCAAAAGTTAGTATAGTTAGTAATATACCACTTGAAGTGGCCAAAAGAAAGGTTAGGAAATCCACAAACCTTGTTAGATTTATTTATAATATTTATGTATAGGATTTGAACACCTTGTGGCTATTGGATGTCTTATGGTAGATGAACCTATGTTCATCTACTTCATCCAAATACCCTAGCACAAGGCTTCCATCATAGAATTTTGATGGAGGCTTGGTTTGGTTTTACCACAACTAGATGTAAAATATCCAAACAAGAACATGAAGAAGAAGAAGAAATGTTAGTTGAAAGACCACAACTTGGACCTCAAATGGTGACTTATCTTAGATGTTTACCAAGGTAAACAAATGATAAGATCCTAGAGGTTTATCCAAGAGGGTGAAGAAAGAATTGTTAAGAAAAAAAGAGGAAGAAACTTGAAGAAAAATAAGGTTTTTACCTTATAAAATTCTGCCAAAAATCTTGGAAGAAATGGAGCACTTGGAGAGATTTGTGAGAGAATTTGGAGGGTGTAAGGGTGGAGGAGTGAAAGGGAGTGGGTATTTATAAGTGTGGATTAGGGTTTGGGGTATTAAATGAGTTAGTTGGGAGTTGGTGGTTGAAAGGGAGGTGATTCTTTTTTTAAAAAGAAAAAAATAAAATAATAATAATAGTACTAATGATAATAATGATAATAATACTAATAATAATAATAATAATAATAATAAACCGAGCGTGTATGGACGTGAAACGAGAATATAAATGTAAAAAAAGTGAAACGCGTGTTTGTAATATATAATTTTGTAATATTGCACCTATGATGTTGTCTTGCATATGTATAAATGTAATGTATGTTGTAAACATGTAATTGAATAATTCCAATAAATTCATTGATCATAAGTCTCGGGTTACAATGGATTCAAAAATGATAGTACAAGGGTACAAAATTTAAATAAACGATGATGTGGAAAGTACGGATATTACACACCCCCACCATCAAAAACCTAAATTCCCGACCCCCACCCTCAAAAATCTAAATCCCCCACCCCCACCCCCATAACCTCGACAAGCCGATTTCAACGCCACTAGAATGAGCTCAATCGGAGTTCGTTTGACCTGATTCGGTTAAAAAATAAATAATTTCTTAGACCTATTTTTGAAAATTCACTTTTTATTTGAACCTCCCCATATATATATATATATATATATATATATATATATATATATATATATATATATATATATATATAGGTTAAAAAAGAAAACCACCCATGTTGTGAAAACATTGAAAACTCTCAAAAAACGGGTTTTACTAGGTTTTTTTCAGAAAAGGTTTTATATGTAATTTCAAAACTTTTTATTAAAAATATAAAAAAAAACAGCGACGAGATGTTTTTATAATTTTTTTTTAAATTCTGTCAAGTTGTTTTACATATGTAACATGTTGTTTTTACATATGTAACATGTTGTGTTATTTAATTAACATGATATTTTCACATAAAAAAGTGGATTTTTGTCCATTTAAAAAAAACATGTTTTTTTTGGAGAGTTTTTAATGTTTTCACAACTTAGGTGGGGTTTCAAAATATCCATCACATATCTATACTATATAATAAATAAATGTTTTAAAGGGACATTTGTCGCTTTATCTTCTATTAAATATACAAACTTTATTTAATTGTTTTTTTTATAATATTTTGTTTACCGCTTCTCTCTCCAATTAAATAATAATGAAGTTCTATAATTATTTTTATAAAAAAAGTTCGTTTAAAAAAATAGTATTGTCATAAAACATTTTTAGAAATTGAACATTTTTTCATTCTTTTTATAAAACATTTTTAAAACATAACTATATAATGTTTCTAAAAATTTTATTATCAAATATATAACATTGTATTTATTCAACCCGTGTAATACACGGGGTTTCTAACCTAGTATATACACACACACACACATATATCGGGTGAGGTTCTAATGTTAACAAATATTTATGTGATAACCATGATAACCACTTTCAAACATAGTGTTACGTATATGTATCAATTATCATTATTTTAATGTTACATATATGTAAACACTATTTGCACGTATATGTAACATAATTTGGTACGTGTACGTAAAACTCATAATTTTCGTATTTACGTTCAAAATATTTATTGAAGATACTTAAATAATATTTTAAAAATTAAAAGAAAAATAATTTATAAATTATGTGATTGTTTTATAGTGTTTAGCACGTTATCACATAAAAAGTTGGTTGATATTTAAACCTTCCCTATATATATATATATATATATATATATATATCATTTATATTATAAATCACTATCGCATGTTGCCACATGTTATCTTTTTATAAGGTCAAATAAAGTTTTTTTCACCCAAACTTAGTCAGCAAGTATTATGGTAACATCAATTCGAATCACTAACTTTCATTGAATACAATTAATGAAATTTTCAATATTATGGGTACATTCAAATCCTTAACTTTAAAATTATGAAAATTTATGAAATATAATTTTTTTTTATTTTCAAAATTATTGATTTATTATTTTAAAACGATATTTATACATAATTTCAGAATTTCAGTCATGAGAAATATATACAATTTTATGAACTTTATCGTTTTTATTGTTCAACCCGTGTAGTACAGGGGTTTTCTAACCGGGTTCTATCACCGATCTAAACTTTTAATGCTTATGAAGACCTCATAACCGAAGCCATGGGAATCTCCATCAACATTGATCTGTATGTGATCGTCATCCCTTATATCTATATCACTATATATTGTAGTCTGTCTTTTTTGTGGCCGAAAAGGAAAATATTTCATAAGGTTATTTAGCCCATAATGGCAAACCTTTTCTTTCAACCCAATAGGTCAAAAGATTCCTTAATATGGCAACGCATGCCAAAACTTTATCATTGTTACCCAAACATTTAAAATGTTTAAAAATAGGCATCATAATCCTTCTCATAAACTTGTCTTAACAATTGCACTGGCTAGAAATGTTTAGAATCAGATCCTTATAACTTTCATAACTTTAACATAGCATGTATGTCAGCCCAAAATATTAAAACATATAAACATGGGCGTCATAGAACTAACCTTTAGTGGCTTTTATGTTTACAACCTACGATCAAGCAAAATCGTCACTGGATTTAGTAACCACACAATCCTATAGAAATATAATACCGATTAGTATAAATCTTTAGATAACATAACTATGCATCGGGGATGAACCGTCATCCCTGTCCTAATACCTGTAGGTCCCTGGAGCCTCGTCGCGCAGCGGAAATACCCGGATCTGTTCTGTGATTTGTGTGGGAACTAAGAAAATGAGACAGAGAAACAAGAAAAAAGACGAAAGAGAATCACATGATACGTAATCCATAACATAGAAATCATCCCGTATTACAGACGACATACCAAAGGAGCACACATCTCTTATCTAAGCTCACGGTCCAGGGGCGGGAGAGCTCGTCCCGCCCGAACACCTCTCAACCTAGTTCCTGAAGTTCCACCTATAAATTAAGACAAGTCTTCTAAGTACGCAGGGGTTTGGTCATGCGTACTTACTAAGTACGTAGGACCAAACTGGTGTGCAGGCTAAGTACTCAGGAACACCCTCCTGCGTACTAGCCACGTACACCGATACATAGAATTTTATCTATAGTTACCAAAACATGCTTCTACAGACTCCCTCTTAACTATCGCATCAAATTCTATATATCACTAACACTGATAACCATCAGTTTACAAAGAATGTCCTAACAGACTCACCCTAAACTAATGACATCAAGTCTTCTGGCGAGACTTGATCTTCTGGCATTCCACTTGAGATCTTCAAATCATTAAACTTCATTCTTCAGTTGCCGAGTGATGACAAACCCGACTCCCTCTTAACTGTAGCTTTCATTGTAGACCAGACCAAGTGCTTCAATAGGAACCAAGTAAACCAACACACTTCATTGTATCCTCTCAGCAGTAGCTTGCTCCACCCTTACTAAGAATTCCTCCAAATCAGCTGGCATGTGATAGAGAGTTTGAGTTTCCAATAACCTGCATCAAACTAATCAGCTCCCATAGGAATTCCAGTAAGATAAACTTAAGTCTTCAACCAGATGTGTCCAACTCTATCTTGTATCTTCATGAGTTAACCAAATTCCCGAAGATGTTCATTTCTAGTATCCCCTTTCAGTTTAAGCTCCATCTGACTAGTCTAGAAACAAGGAAATGTTTCCTATCCCATCAGCAAATAATAAAAGGTTCCGTCTTTCACTAATAATCCAATGGATATCCAGCTTCATCTTGAAAAACACATGATAGAATCTAACACAAAATCATGCTCAACAGTGATCACCTTAAATCCAAAGTCCAACATTCTTCAATTAGATCTTCATTCCTGGTTCACACCTCCTACTCTGTATACGTTCACCGTAGTGAAGTTCCATAACTAGGTTGTATATCTGGCATTCCGCCAAGATCCCAAATGAGAAATCCCATCATAATTGAATCACATCAAATCTTAAACACAGGCTTGACCAATGAGCACGAAAAATATAGTTTACACGAGAAATCATAGTATTGTAAATTTTATCCCCCTCATTTCTCTGTAAACTATGACCAGCTTAATCATCACTTTACTCAAATCCTAAAAAAGAAAAAATAGCCAACTCCGGGATTTTATTCTTTTATTCCTTTGCAAAGATCAAAAACAGCAAATCCCTGGGTTCAAGTTGTTCCAGTATTCATCCCCTATTAAAGAAGTATCTCGGATACTCGTAGCCCACATATTCAGGTTTGAATACCTAAACAAGATAATTCTTTTTCCAAAAGACCCAAAGCAGCAACATCTTCATAAATAGAACAAGACCTTTAGCCGATGACGACCCAATTGCTCCCATTAGTTCAACATTCATACCCTATTAAATAAGTATCCCGGATACTCGTTGCCCACATTTTCAGGTTTGAACACGTAAACAATGTATGAAAAGTGGTATCATCCAACAAAAATCTCGTACGTGTTTCGTCAAGCCACATCGTATACAATTTTTTTTAATCCCAGATGCTAGTTCATGCGTACTTAGTAAATACGCTCATAAATGGTGTTCATGCGTATTTAGTAAATACGCAAAGCCAAGTACCCATGCGTAATGCTCTTGCGTACTTAGCTAAGTACGCAGGTCACTTCTCATGCGTACTTACTAAGTACATAGGGCTAACCCATAGCGTACTTAGCAAGTACGCAGAAAAGGTGATTCTGCGTACTTGTTCAGTACAACAGTGTTCTTGACGGATCTTGAGGAGAATGCTCGAAAAGTGATGGACCTGACAAATTGATGCTTCCAAAAGCTTAGAAATCATCATCTATCAAACTCTTAGCCTTCCAAACACTAAATGAAGTGATAACAAAATCAGATTTGAGGATTTTTGCAAGAAAAAAGTAGCGAACTTGTATAACTCAGATCTGCTCAAAAACCCTAAAAATCCAAAACTGGAACACAAATCAACGAACACCGAGGCTCTGATACCACTTGTAGGTCCCAGGAACCTCGTCGCACAGCGGAAATACACGGATCTGTTCTGTGATTTATGTGGGAACTAAGAAAATGAGACAGAGAAACAAGAACAAAGACGAAAGTGAATCACATGATACGTAATCCATAACATAGAAATCATCCCGTATTACAGACGACATACCGAAGGAGCACACATCTCTCATCTAAGCTCACGGTCCGGGGGAGGGAGAGCTCGTCCCGCCCGGACACCTATCAACCTAGTTCCTGAAGTTCCACCTACAAATGAAGACAAGTCTTCTATTTATATGGGCAGGAACATTACCTGTGTACTTGTCTAAGTACGCAGGGGTTTGGCCATGCGTACTTGACAAGTACGCAAGCCAAAAGCCTTGTGTACTTACTAAGTACGCAGGACCAAACTGGTGTGCAGGCTAAGTCCTCACGTACACCGATACATAGAATTTTATCTATAGTTACCAAAACATGCTTCTACAAATTTTATATTCAGAATGTCTGTGTGATACATCAAAGATACTGATGTGATCTTCTTACTCGCAGTGTTTGACCAAAAATAAGTGATTCTGTATGTATAAATAAAAACCAAAAAGATTTTGTTTTTTTTTGTTGTTTCTAGATTTAATATGTTAATTAATTTAGAAAAAGTGCAAAAAAATTTTAGTGTGTTTTAGCATAAATTTTGAAAAATCCAAAAATATGTTTTTTACTTGTTCTTTTAGCTTTATAAGAAAAATCCAAAAAGATTTTGTTTCTATCTTCAATGAAAAATTCTTAATTATTTTGGATTAAGTTGTTGTACAGGTTGCAAGATGATCGGATTGTCGGAAAGAGGTGAAAATTGGAAATTTTCAAATTTTTGGCTATGTATTGGTTAGGCGAACTTGTCTTGTTAAGTTCGCTTGAATTTAGCTAACTTGACCTAGTGAGTATATAAAGGATTTAGCGAACATGACCATTTCACTTATTTCTTGACTTTTGAGAACTTGACGGGCGAATTTAGACTGATTGAGCATTTTGTTCTAAGTTTGAATTCTGTAGTGAGTGGGTGATTAATTGTTTCTGTTTTCTAAATTGATATCAGTTTGCGAGTTCATAAAAGGTATAATCATCTCATTTCATCCGTTAATTTGTTTGGAATAATTGGTTTTATCATTGGCTGTAGGTCCGGGTGCCTCGTCGCGCATCGGAGATAACACATACCTGTTCTGTGATTTGTGTGGGAACCAAGGAAACGAGACAGAGAAACAAGAACATAAACAAAAAGATAATGAAACGATACGTAATCCATAACATAGAAGTCATCCCGTATTACAGATTACATACCGAAGGAGCACACATCTCTCGTCTACGCTCACGGTCCAGGGGTTGGGAGAGCTCGTCCCTACCCGGACACCTCTCAACCTTGTTCCAGAAGTTCACCTACAAATGAAGATAAGTCTTCTATTTATAGGGGCAGGAACACTACCTGTGTAATTATCTAAGTACGCAGCGTTTGGTCATGCGTACTTGCTAAGTACGCAAGGCAAAAGCATTGCGTACTTACTAAGTACGCAGGACCAACTGGTGAACAAGCTAAGTACGCAGGAACACCCTCCTGCGTACTAGCCTAGTACACCGATACATAGAATTTAATCTATAGCTACTAAAACATGCTTCTACAGACTCCCTCTTAACTATAGCATCAAATTCTATCTATCACTAACACTGATATGCATCAGTTTACAAAAAATGTCCTAACAGACTCCCTCTAAACTAATGACACAAGTGTCTTCTGGCGAGACTTGATCTTCTAGCATTCCACTTGAGATCTTCAAATCTTCAAACTTCAGTCTTCAGTTGTTGAGTGATACACACAACTCCCTCATAACTGTACCTTTGATTTTAGACCAAACCAAGTGCTTCAATAGGAACCAACTAACCCAACACAACTCATTGTAGTTCATCTTCTCAGCAGTAGCAACCTCCATCCTGACTTAGAACTCTGAGTCTGACAATGTCTTCCTAACCAGGTAACAATAGTAGACTAAGACACCTCCAAATCAGCTGGCATATGATAGAGAGTTTGAATTTCCAATAACCTGCATCAAACTAATCAGCTCCCATAGGAATTCCAGTAAGATAAACTTAAGTCTTCACACCAGATGTGTCCAACTCTATCATGTATCTTCACGAGTCAACCAAATTCCCGAAGATGTTCATTTCCAATTTCCCCTTTCAATGTAAACTTCTCCTGACTAGACCAGAAATAAGGGAACGTTTCATATCCCGTCGGCAAATGATAAAAGGTTCCATCTTCAACTAATAATCCAACGGATATACAGCTTCATCCTGAAAACACTTGATAAAATCAAACACAAAATCATGCTCAATAGTGATCACCTTAAATCCAAAGTCCAACATTCTTCAATTAGATCTTCATTCTTGGTTTACACCTCCTAATCTGTATACGTTCACCGCGGTGAAGTTCCATAACTAGGTTGTCTATCTGGATTCCACCCAGATCCCAAATGAGAAATCCAATCATAATTGAATCACATCAAATCTTGAACACATGCTTGACCAATGAGCATGAAAAATATAGTTTACACGAGAAATCACGGTTGATGATACATCCCCCCATTTATCTGTAAACTATGACCAGCTTCATCATCACTTCACTCAAATCCTCAAAAAGGACAACCAGCTAACTCAAGGATTTTATTATTTTATTCCTTTGCAAAGATCCAAAATAGCAAATCCTTGGGTTCAAGTTGTTCCAGTATTCATCCCCTATTAAATAAGTATCTCGGATACTCGTAGCCTGCATATTCAGGTTTGAATACCTAAACAAGATGATTCTTTTTCCGAAAGACCCAAAGCAGCCACATCTTCACAAATAGAACGAGACCTTTAGCCGATGACGACCCAATTGCTCCCATTAGTTTAGCATTCATACCCTATTAAATAAGTATCCCGAATACTCGTACCCTACATTTTCAGGTATGGACCCTTAAACAATGTATGAAAAGTGGTATCATACAACAAAAATCTGGTCCGTGTTTCGCCAAGCCACATCGTATACAAATTCTGGTTCGGAAAAACCAAAATTACTATCTTCTCAAAAATGGCCCGAAACAAGCGTACAAACGATCACTAAAAATTTTTGGCCAAGAAAAGTTTTCACTAAAACGATTACTAAATTTTTTTTTTAATCCCAGATGCTAGTTCATGAGTAATTAGTAAATACGCACATAAAGGGTGTTCATGCGTATTTAGTAAATACGCAAAGCCAAGTACCCATGCATACTTGTTAAGTGTGTAGAGAAATGCTCTTGCGTACTTAGCTAAGTACGCAGGTCACTTCTCATGCGTACTTATTAAGTACGCAGGGCTAACCCATGCGTACTTAGAAAGTACGCAGAAAAGGTGATTCTGCGTACTTGTTCAGTACAGCAGTATTCTTGACGGATCTTGAGGAGAATGCCCGAAAAGTGATGGATCTGAGAAATTGATGCTTCCAAAAGCTTAGAAATCATCATCTAACAAACCCTTAGCCCTCCAAATACCAAATGAAGTGATAACAAACTTGATTTTAAGGATTTTAGGTCTGAAAAAGTACGAACTCGTATGAACACAGATCTGCTCAAAACACTAAAAAATCAAAACTGGAACACAAATCAACGAACACCGAGGCTCTGATACCACTTGTAGGTCCCGGGAGCCTCGTCGCGCAGCGGAGATAACACTGAACTGTTTTGTGATTTGTGTGGGAACCAAGGAAACGAGACAGAGAAACACGAACATAAACAAAAGATAATGAAACGATACGTAATCCATAACATAGAAGTCATCCCGTATTACAGACTACATACCGAAGGAGCACACATCTCTCGTCTACGCTCACGGTCCAGGGGTCAGGAGAGCTCGTCCCGACCCGGACACCTCTCAACCTTGTTCCAGAAGTTCCACCTATAAATGAAGACAAGTCTTCTATTTATAGGGGCAGGAACACTACATGCGTACTTATCTAAGTACGCAGGGTTTGGTCATGCGTAGTTGCTAAGTACGCAAGGCAAAAGCCTTGCGTACTTACTAAGTACGCATGACCAACTGGTGAACAACCTAAGTACGCAGGAACACCCTCCTGCGTACTAGCCTAGTACACTGATACATAGAATTTAATCTATAGTTACTAAAACATGCTTCTACATTGGCTTTCGATCGCGTTTGTCGCCATGATTATTCATCATCATTTTGTGGTATAAAACTAAAATTGATTGGTCGTTTAGCTTTTACAAGTGTTGGTGATCTTGTGTGTATGGTTGATTTGGGTTAATAACATCAAAATCTTGGACTTTGAATTATGTGACTGTTCGTCGGTTTGAATGAACTTGCTCAACTCTAAGCGAACTTGTTAAGTTCGCCACAGGGTTAAGTGCTTGAAGGACTTGTGATTTTTTCCAAAGTTGTAATTTTTTAAAAAAAAATTGATTTTTATATTTTTGTTGTATTTATTTGGAAATTGTCATTGTCTAATCTTGTGTTCTGAGCAGGTCATGGATCGTCGAGTTGAGTATAAGCAAAATCAGGTGGCACAACTTGATCCGGAGTTGGCAGAAGCAGTAAATTATCAACAAATTATTACTTTTCTAAATCGATCAAGAATCAATGTTGCTCTCTCAGCTAACCCACATATCAGTCTATAGTATATTCAACAGTTCTGGGAAATAGCACAACAAGACACCAATGTTGAACCACATGCGATTAGAGCTACCGTGAATAATCAAGACATTGCTATATACGCTCAAGACAATCGTGCAACTTTAGTATTGGGTGGAGTGAATGATGACCCTATTAGTTTACCGAATACATTGATTATGGGTTGTTTTCAAAGGATGGGGTATATAGGTAGACCAAATGATTCTCAAGCACGGAAGGGTGGTCTAGTGGGGTAATGGAGGTATTTTATGCACGTTATTATTCAATGTGTATCCCCAAGGAAAGCTGGAACAGATGGCTTAAAGACATCATTACAAGCTGCTATGGTGGCTTTAACATTGAACAGGCCGTTCAACTTTGCATTATACATATACCGGGAGCTGGTTATGCAAATTACACCACCTGAGGGTCAGGGTTTCTTAATGTACCCTAGATTCTTGCAGGTTATTCTGAACCATCTAATTCCTAACCTACCACCAATGAATCCTAGATTGACCCTTACTCCTATGACAAAGAGGATTTTCACGGATTGCTTGAATATTAAGCAGCAAAATCCTGCTTTGAATCAAGTGGCTACTCCATTGTTTGGGCACATAATCAATCTTGCTTATGTTGCACCGCCAAACAACAACTGGATGCATGATGATCCAGCCTTGGAATTACCTCCGGTTGGTGATCAAGAGGAAGGGGAAGATGAGGAAGATGGTGATGATGAGAATGAAGGTGATGAGACTGATAGTGAGTCTGGTGATGATAATGATGACGGTGCTGATAACAATGCTGGTGATGATGACAATGATGCTAATAATGATGATGGTGGAAATGATGGAGGTGACGTTAATTTGAATGCTGATGTGAATGAACCTCAGGTAGAACAGGTAGAGGTTGCAGAGACTAGCACTAGTTCATCTGGATCTAGTGATGCTGACGGTGCTGATGAGAGTTCCTAGGATTTTAGTCTTGAGCATTATGCTCAGTTAGCTAAAGTTCCTAGGGTTACTAGGAATGTATATGAAAAACGTCAAAAGTTTCTTGGTAAGAAGAAAGTGAAAGTACCAAGACGCAAGTCTGTAAGGGGTCCTCCTCCCGATGCAATACTTGGAAAGAGAAAGTTGCAAGACGAATCTTCTAGTCCTGAGGATGATGAAGCTCCTGCAGCAAAAGGTCCTAAACTGATGGCTTCGGCTATTCATGCTCCACAATCTACAAAAGATAGAGAGTTTGTAGATTCTTTGATCATAACTCCTATTGCTTCATAGTCTAATACTCCACATGCTACTCCAACTATATCCAAGACTCAGGATGAAGCTGGTCTACTAGAGATGCTCGTGATGAAAGAATACAAGCCTTGGAAACACAAGTTTCAGGGTTAAAATCACAAGTAGATGATTTGATTGACAGAGAAGCCCAACGTGTTCTGATCGTTAATGAACAAAACAAGGTGATTGAAGAGATGCAAATCCTTGTAAGCCAGTTGGTAGAGCATCTTGACGCTCATGGGGAGAAGATCCAAGCTGATAAGTCTACATGTCATAGTATTGGTGTTCAAAAGAACTTAGATGATGATGACAAACCGGATTTTGGTGATGGTTTGGGTGAGCGTCAAAACGTTGATACGAACCCTACGTCATTAACTCAGCGGAAGTCAGAGATTGTTGTTGAAGCCAATATGATGACCGGTGGTGATGATAAAGAATTGGCTGAGGTTGATGCTGATATGTTAGATAATTTAATCTTTGAAGATTCTAACATAGATGATGCAGACAAGATTGAATGTTTATTAGACTTGGATAATTTATTTGATGATGAGGATACATGTGAGGAGGAGTCAGAGGAGGGAGAGATTGTAGAAGTGGAGGTAGAGAGTGATAAACAAAAGGTTGTATATTAAGGATGTGACAGATTGATTAATACGGATGTCTTTGACGATGATGTAATTCCTGATGATTTGTCAGAAGGTGTTGCAGAATCTAAAGAGTCTGATCCTATTATGAAGAAACAAAACCCTGATATTGCGGAGAGCATACCTGAAGATACAAAGATGTATAAGAACACTGGAATGACGAAGACTCAGTGGGCGGAGATGGTTAAGAGTTGGGGAACTAAGTTTCCAGTCTCTCTGGCTGCACCAGTATAGAAACAGAGATATGTAAATAAAGAGAGATGCTCTGACAGGATTATTAGTTGGTTTTACGAAGCTGAGTTCAAGCTATTTGCTTTGAAAAGATTAGACGGAGTTCAGTATCTGAAGCCAAGGCTAAAGTACTTTAACTCCTTACCAAGATGTGAAGTCAATGGGTTATCAACTAAGCCCTTGATTAACAGATCAGATATTGGAATAGCTGACTCAATAGCTAAGCTGATAAGAATTGAAGGTGGATCTAGTAAGTATGAGAAACTGAAACCTCAACAGGGCAAGAGAATAAAATAAGTTGATCCAGTTACTCAAAAGGTGACTTGGAGATACAAGTTCAAGCCTGACAGATCAGTACCAAAGAATATTTTGAATTTAAGTTCCTATGATTGCCTGAATGATCTTAAATGGTGGTATGTGGATGTCTATTGTCACACCCCGACCAATGGCGGAATCATCGGGGCGGGACATGTAAGACTGTTCATAGGACAAGGTTGACTAAATTGAAATATATTAAAGTCAAATTTCCATTACAAATAATCCAAGTATAAACCAAATCCAAACAAGAAAATAAAACAACTCATACACTTCTTGATTCAATATTGCTAAGTCCAAATCCTATATTGAGCACGTCTTGAATCATTCTCACATATTAGGGCCTGAAACATGAATAAAATAAAGTCAACTAAAAAGTTGGTGAGTATAACACAGTTGTATATAGATAGCATATAGTTGTAAACAAATCCTTTACAAGACATGATAAAATAAGGCATTTATGGGGAGCAGCTATTGTGTAATCAAGTACAACCAAACCTTTGTAACTAGTATGCAAATTGTGTTGTCGGTATCAATCACCTCCACTTGGGTGGGTTTGTCAGACTCAATAGATCTATCATTGAAAATCGTCGGCTTGTATAGTTAATTATTGCACATAGTTTTCACAAAGACTAGCACAACTAGCACTCGGGCACAAAGCTCAAATTTTGCACACATGTATGTAAGTAGGATTTTGCACTTGTGTTGTTTGAGTAAATGTAAATGTGAAATGTGTAATGTGTATAAAGTTCATGTTCCACCCCAAAAGTGTAAAAGAGTAAAAAGGGGTTGTGAATACTCACTTGGTATGGAAGTGTAGCTAACAAAGATTATAGATAGCAAATATGATCCTCGAAATGCACAATTTAACCTAAAGGGTAATGTGTATTGAATCAAATAGATGCATAAAGTTTAAGTCTAAAATGAAAGTTGAATTTGTGTATAAAACTATTGATTTGTATTAAAAAGTATTGAATAAAATACATAGAGTTTGAAGTAAAATATTTTTGAAACAATTTGATTAGGTTTGAATTGAATAATTGAGTAAATATATAATTATAGTTTATGAAATAATGTAAATATTAATTGTAATTAAGTATAAATAAATAAATGATTTTGATTTAAAATGTAAATTAAATAAATAATCATTATCTCATTTATTTATAAATTTTGTAACTTAATTATTTAAAATATCATTTAATTGTAAGATAATAAATATAAATTAAATTTTCATAAACTTTTAAATAAATTATATTTATGCCAAGATTAAACTTTTAATCCATTTTTAAATACAGAAAACATATTTTTATAAAATCTGAAACATTTACTGATTAAAATATAAAAATTTATAATTCTGTTAAAAGGTTCTGAGTCTCACACGACCGTGCCTCGGAAGGGCACGATCGTGCTCAAGCCACGGGCACGACCGCGCTAGTCGGGGCGCGACCGGGTTGATCAACAGGAGCACAATCTAGACAAGTCAACAGGCACGACCGTGCCTTGGCCCGGCACGGTCGTGTCTACGATCTTTAGACACAACAGAGACTAGCCCAGAGGGCATGACAAGGTCTGGACAGGAGGACACGACCGCGCTACATGAGGCACGGGCGCGTTACATGAGGCACGGCCGCGCTAGATGATTAGCGCGACCGTGTCTTTTCCAAATCAGACACGAAATTACAAATTCTTGTATTTTAAACGTTGGAATTGTTAGGGCTTTTGATTAATGGGTTATTACGAGTCTTTTCATATAATTTAATTGTATGTACATCGCGTTTAAGTAGGGGTTCGATTAAATCATTTTTTATAAAGCATGAGTTCTGATTCGGATCGATTTCTATAATGGAAGCCCAAATTGAATAGGGGCTTTCGATACAGATACTTAAATGAATGAATTAAAGGATTCAATTACCCTGAACAACAGCGAATTGATAAAGAACGGTAGGGAGGAAGTTCCGGCGACGGCAAGACTGGTTTCCGGCGACCTCTGCTGTGGTTCCGAATGCTTCAGCGGCTTCGGGTGATTCAGAGATGATTTGGGAAACGTTTGACCGGATTGCTTGAGATAATTCTGATCAAAAAAGCTTGGGAGAGTTTTTCTTGAATTGTTGAAATGAAACTGAGGCGTTTTGAGAATTTGAAAAAGTGGTAATACAATTGTTAAGGGAAAACAAACGTATGACTGTTACGGATTCGAACGATCGGGCGATTAAAGTTGCAGTTACGTTTCAGCTGTTACACAGGCGCGACCGTGCCTAAATATGGCACGACCGTGCCTAGGCACCGGGCGCGATCGTTCCAAAGCAGGTCGCGCGACCGTGCCAAAGCACTTGGCGCGACCGTGCTAGGACGAAGCACGACCGTGCTAGACTAGGGTTTCTTGACATTTTTCAACTTTAGTCCTTGACTTTTCAGATTTGATAAGTTTGAATAAAATAGTTTCTTGTATAGTGTTTAAATGTATATAACCGAGTAAAATTTGCGAATTTGTATAGAATCATTGCATTTAATTTACGGCGAGAAAATAATGAGACAGTGCACGAGTATTGAATTCGAAATTGCATTACATTGGATTGAAATATGAATACTAAAAATCAGGAATGTTACAGTCTCCCCATGTTGAGAGAATTTCGTCCCGAAATTTAGCTAGAGGAAACAACATTATTAGTAAAAAGATGAGGGTACTTGAGCTTCATTTGGTCTTCTCGTTCCCAAGTGAACTCAGGACCACGCTTAGATTCCCAACGAACTTTAACGATAGGAATGCGACTTCGCTTGAGCTGCTTGACTTCACGATCCATAATTTCCACCGGCTTCTCAACGAAGTGCATCGTTTCATCAATGCGCACGTCGTCAAGCGGTATATGGAGATTTTCATCGCCGAGACACTTCTTTAGATTAGATACATGAAATGTAGGATGCACATTGCCAAGAGATGGAGGTAACTCGAGTTTGTAAGCCACTTTCCCAATCCTTTCAAGGATCTTGAATGGACCAACATAACGAGGTGCTAACTTGCCTTTCTTTCCAAAATGGACCACACCCTTCCATGGAGATACCTTAAGAAGAACAAGATCACCGACTTGGAATTCCAAGGGTTTTCGACGTTTGTCGGCATAACTCTTTTGCCGACTCCTCGCTACTCGAATGTTGTCACGGATTTGAATAATCTTGTCGGATGTTTCTTGAATTAACTCGGGACCGGTGATTTGTGCTTCACCAATCTCGTTCCAACAGATAGGAGAACGACACTTGCGACCATAGAGAGCTTCGAATGGAGCCATGTTGATACTTGTGTGGTAGCTATTGTTGTAAGAAAACTCAATAAGGGATAAATGTGAATCCCAATTGCCACCAAAATCGATTACACAAGCTCTAAGCATGTCTTCAAGAGTTTGGATTGTTCGCTCGGTTTGACCATCAGTTTGCGGATGGTAAGCCGTGCTCAAATCCAATCGAGTACCAAGAGCCTTTTGGAGAGATTGCCAAATTCGAGAAGTGAACCGAGCGTCTCTATCGGATATTATGTTCAAGGGAACACCATGACGGCTCACAATTACATCAATGTAAATTCGGGCTAATTTCTCCACTTTGAAGTCTTCACGAATAGGCAAGAAGTGAGCGGATTTAGTGAGACGATCATTGATCACCCAAATACTATCATATCCACTCGAGGTGCAAGGGAGCTTGGTAATGAAATCCATAGCTAAATTCTCCCATTTCCACACGGGAATTTCTGGTTGTTCGAGTAAACCAGAAGGACGTTGATGTTCGGCTTTGACTTTGGAGCAAGTTAAGCATTTGGCAACATAAAGAGCAATGTCTTTCTTCATACCGGGCCACCAATAAAGTTGGCGAAGATCTTAGTACATTTTATCCGCACCAGGATGAATAGAATAACGAGTCTTATGAGCCTCGCTCATGAGAAATGTACGGAGATCGTCGCGATCGGGAACCCAAATACGGTTCAAGTAATATAATAAGCCATTGGGTTTTGATTCAAGAAGAAGTTCAACACCTCACGACATTTCTTCATACATGTTACCCTCGGTTACCGAGACGTGTTGAGCTTCTAAGATACGGGTTTGAATATCGGTTTGAATACGGGCACAATGAAGCATAACATGGTCCTTTCGACTCAAAGCATCGGCTACCACATTCGCTTTGCCAGGATGGTAACGAATTTCGCAGTCGTAGTCGTTAAGGAGTTCGACCCAACGTCGTTGCCTCATATTGAGTTCTTTTTGGTTGAAGATGTGTTGAAGACTTTTGTGGTCGGTGAACACCACACATTTCGTGCCATATAGGTAATGTCTCCAAATCTTTAACGCGAATACGACCGCACCCAATTCGAGATCGTGCGTCGTATAATTTTTCTCATGGATTTTGAGTTGCCTTGATGCATAAGCGATTACTTTTCCTCGTTGCATGAGGACACAACCAAGACCTTGGTTAGAAGCATCACAATAGACAACTAAATCATCATTTCCATCGGGGAGAGTCAAAATGGGAGCATTGCACAACTTATGCTTAAGAGTTTGGAAAGCTTCTTCTTGTTTCGGTCCCCACTCATAAGTTTTACCCTTATGGGTCAAAGCGGTAAGAGGGACAGCAATCTTTGAGAAGTTTGAGATGAAACGGCGATAATAACCCGCAAGACCAAGAAACGAACGAACTTCGGTAGGAGTCTTCGGGGCATTCTAATTCTTAACCGTTTCGATCTTAGCAGGATCAACATGAATACCCTTGTCGTTGACGATGTGACCAAGAAATTGAACTTCTTTTAACCAAAATTCACATTTGGAGAACTTGGCATATAGTTGTTCTTTCTTTAAAAGGTCCAAAACCAATCTAAGGTGTTCTTCATGGTCGGCTTTAGTCTTTGAATATATTAAGATATCGTCAATGAAAACGATCACGAATTTATCAAGGTACGGTTTGCACACACGATTTATGAGATCCATGAAATCTGCGGGTGCATTGGTTAACCCGAAAGGCATAACCATGAACTCGTAATGACCATACCTTGTTCGAAAAGCAGTTTTAGGAATGTCATCTTCTTGAACACGGAGCTGATGATAACCAGATCGAAGATCAATCTTCGAGAAGCAAGTAGAACCTTGAAGTTGATCAAAGAGATCATCGATTCTAGGCAAAGGATAACGATTCTTGATAGTAAGCTTATTGAGTTCGCGGTAGTCAATACACATGCGAAATGATCCATCCTTCTTCTTAACAAATAAGACGGGTGCACCCCACGGTGAATGACTCGGGCGGATGAACCCTTTGTCGGAGAGTTCTTGAAGTTGACTTGCGAGTTCTTGCATTTCCGAAGGCGCAAGACGATAAGGAGCTCTAGCAACGGGGTTAGCTCCGGGCATAAGATCAATACGGAACTCTACTTGACGAACAGGAGGAAGACCGGATAAATCTTTAGGAAACACTTCGGGAAAATCCCTAATGATAGGAATGTCTTGGATACTCTTCTCCTTGACGTCCTTTTGAACAATATGAGCTAGGAAGGCGATGTACTTCTTTCGTAAGTACTTTTGAGCGGTAGTACAAGACATCAATTTAAGACCCTTGCAAGGCTTTTCACCAAAAACCCTTAAGGTTTCTCCCGATGGTAGCGGAATTCGAATACACTTTTCAAAGCAAATGACTTCGGCATGATGATTTGATAGCCAATCCATACCTATGATAATATCAAAGCTTCCTAGTGGCATTGGAACAAGGTTGATTGGGAATGTATGATCATTAAGTTCTAAAGAGCAATCATAAATAATGGACTCAATTGTAAGGGAGTCACCATTTGCTATTTCAACGGTGAAGGTTTTCTCTAATTGGGATCGTGTCTTTGCAAGTAAAGGCTCAAAATTAAGTGACACAAAACTTTTATCGGCACCGGTATCGAACAAAATGGAGGCATATTGACTATTAACAAGGAACGTACCATTAACCACGTCGTTGTTGGCTTGAGCTTCGTTGGCGTTTATGTTGAAAGCACGCCCACGAGCTCCACTTTGTCTAGCATTTGCAAGTCTTGGACATTGATCACGAAGATGGTTCGGGTCATCACACTCATAACAAGCACGTCTATTAGCAATGGCGGTAACACCTTGATTAGCCACTCGCGGGTTGGGTTGGTTCGGTGGATTGACTTGGCCCTCAAAAGCTTTGGCCCTACAAACATTGATAGTGTGACCATATCTCCCACAATGAGTACAAAGGCGACATGGGATATTTTGAGGATGATGAAAATTGCAGGTGGCATAAAGAGGGTAGATCCCAACATATGGCTTTTTAGCCGGTGCTTGAACTACGGGTGCAACTTGATTAACGGGCACAGCAGGAGTAACCACAACAAAGTTTTTAACTTTCCTCTTTTTGTTATTGTGAGAGGGTCCAGTTGTGGCTTCTTTGTTATGGGCAGGACGGGTTACGGTTTCAGCAACTTTCTTAGAACCCTTTTTAGTAAGAGTCCCCGCTTTCACATGATTATCAGTTAGGGTAGCAGACAGGCGGATGGCATCTTCCAAAGTAGCAGGATTTCTACCTAAGACAGTATCTTGGATTTGTCTTGGTAGCCCACCAATGTACTTTTCGATACAACGGGATAACGGAGTGACCATGTGGGGCACGAGAAGACTCAACTCATGGAACCGAGTTGTATATGCTAAGTTTTCCCCACTATCTTGGGCAAGATCCCAAAATTCGGCCTCTAACTTTTTCACTTCATTTCTAGGACAGAATTCCTCGGTCATAAGCCTTTTGACCTCATCCCAAGGTAAAGCCATAGCTACATCAATACCCCTATTCCTTTTCTCCCCATTCCACCATGTAAGTGCCCGTTTTTGTAGGACATTTGTAGCATGACGAACACGGAGGTTGTCGGGACAGTCACTATTGAGAAAGGTATTCTCAATACTTTCAAACCATTGAAGGAGTCCAGTAGCTCCTTCGGTTCCATAAAACTTTAGGGGATTGCACGAATTGAAGTGCTTGAAGGTGCATTGAGATGGATTGTTTCCACCATTTCCACCATTACCACCATTATTACCACTATTGCTTCCATTTCCACCATTGCCATTAGTGGCACCATTGGCTTGGGTGAGTTGTGTCACCAATTGGGTAAGAATAGCAGCAATGTCGGAGTTGGCGTTGGTTGCGGGAGCACGACGAGGAGGCATTCTATAGATTTTCACAAGACAAGAAAAGATTGTAAGAACTTATGAGAATTGCTAGGATTTAATGGAATGAGATAACCAAATAAAAATAGATATTAATAGTTTGGATTGTACTCAAAAGTGATAAAATCACTTGAATACTAAGGCACATTAAGGTTAATTTAAACTCATAAAATTTTCAAGGAGACATGCTTTAGCCTATAAGTAAACACTAATCTCGGGAATTCCCAGGAAAGCATACGGGTCCCTCGGTTGATTGGGATTTATGCGAAATGCTTTCCTAGACAGAAAACCCAAAATACAGGTGTCACCCTTCCAGATTGCATGTGTCCTCAAATAATTTAACAAGTTTAAAAACCTTAACGAAGAATTAAAAAAAAAATTTAAGATTTTTGCTTCAAGAATTTTCCACATGCTTAGAAAGGATAAAGATAGAAAAGAAGATAGAAATATTATAAGGTTTTAGGATATAGGAAAGGATATTATTTATTAAATTATTATTTAAGAAGATCCTAATAAGTCATGAATTTCTAACAAGTAAGCTATCAAATATAATAATAATTTAGCATGGTAAGCATGTAGCACATAGCATGTAACACATAGCACAAAATCATGAGATATAGCATAAGTGGGTGTCCTAAAGTTATAGTCTAGTTCAAGGTGTCTAATAACCTAATTTCCTATAACCAAGGCTCTGATACCAATCTGTCACACCCCGACCGATGGCGGAATCATCGGGGCGGGACATGTAAGACTGTTCATAGCACAAGGTTGACTAAATTGAAATATATTAAAGTCAAATTTCCATTACAAATAATTTAAGTACAAACCAAATCCAAACAAGAAAATAAAACAACTCATAAACTTCTTGATTCAATATTGCTAAGTCCAAATCCTATATTGAGCACGTCTTGAATCATTCTCACATATTAGGGCCTGAAACATGAATAAAATAAAGTCAACTAAAAAGTTGGTGAGTATAACACAGTTGTATATAGATAGCATATAGTTGTAAACAAATCCTTTACAAGACATGATAAAATAAGGCATTTATGGGGAGCAGCTATTGTGTAATCAAGTACAACCAAACCTTTGTAACTAGTATGCAAATTGTGTTGTCGGTATCAATCACCTCCACTTGGGTGGGTTTGTCAGACTCAATAGATCTATCATTGAAAACCGTCGGCTTGTATAGTTAATTATTGCACATAGTTTTCACAAAGACTAGCACAACTAGCACTCGGGCACAAAGCTCAAATTTTGCACACATGTATGTAAGTAGAATTTTGCACTTGTGTTGTTTGAGTAAATGTAAATGTGAAATGTGTAATGTGTATAAAGTTCATGTTCCACCCCAAAAGTGTAAAAGAGTAAAAAGGGGTTGTGAATACTCACTTGGTATGGAAGTGTAGCTAACAAAGATTATAGATAGCAAATATGATTCTCAAAATGCACAATTTAACCTAAAGAGTAATGTGTATTGAATCAAATAGATGCATAAAGTTTAAGTCTAAAATGAAAGTTGAATTTGTGTATAAAACTATTGATTTGTATTAAAAAGTATTGAATAAAATACATAGAGTTTGAAGTAAAATATTTTTGAAACAATTTGATTAAGTTTGAATTGAATATTTGAGTAAATATATAATTATAGTTTATGAAATAATGTAAATATTAATTGTAATTAAGTATAAATAAATAAATGATTTTGATTTAAAATGTAAATTAAATAAATAATCATTATCTCATTTATTTATAAATTTTGTAACTTAATTATTTAAAATATCATTTAAGTGTAAGATAATAAATATAAATTAAATTTTCATAAACTTTTAAATAAATTATATTTATGCCAAGATTAAACTTTTAATCCATTTTTAAATACAGAAAACATATTTTTATAAAATCTGAAACATTTACTGATTAAAATATAAAAATTTATAATTCTGTTAAAAGGTTCTGAGTCTCACACGACCGTGCCTCGGAAGGGCACGATCGTGCTCAAGCCACGGGCGCGACCGCGCTAGTCGGGGCGCGACCGGGTTGATCAACAGGAGCACAATCTAGACAAGTCAACAGGCACGACCGTGCCTTGGCCCGGCACGGCCGTGTCTATGATCTTTAGACACAACAGAGACTAGCCCAGAGGGCATGACATGGTCTGGACAAGAGGACACGACCGCGCTACATGAGGTACGGCCGCGTTACATGAGGCACGGCCGCGCTAGATGATTAGCGCGACCGTGTCTTTTCCAAATCAGACACGAAATTACAAATTCTTGTATTTTAAACGTTGGAATTGTTAGGGCTTTTGATTAATGGGTTATTACGAGTCTTTTCATATAATTTAATTTTATGTACATCGCGTTTAAGTAGGGGTTCGATTAAATCATTTTTTATAAAGCATGAGTTTTGATTCGGATCGATTTCTATAATGGAAGCCCAAATTGAATAGGGGCTTTCGATACAGATACTTAAATGAATGAATTAAAGGATTCAATTACCCTGAACAGCAGCGAATTGATAAAGAACGGTAGGGAGGAAGTTCCGGCGACGGCAAGACTGGTTTCCGGCGACCTCTGCTGTGGTTCCGAATGCTTCAGCGGCTTCGGATGATTCAGAGATGAATTGGGAAACGTTTGACCGGATTGCTTGAGATAATTCTGATCGAAAAATCTTGAGAGAGTTTTTCTTGAATTGTTGAAATGAAACTGAGGCGTTTTGAGAATTTGAAAAAGTGGTAATACAATTGTTAAGGGAAAACAAACGTATGACTGTTACGGATTCGAACGATCGGGCGATTAAAGTTGCAGTTACGTTTCAGCTGTTACACAGGCGCGACCGTGCCTAAATATCGCACGACCGTGCCTAGGCACCGGGCGCGATCGTTCCAAAGCAGGTCGCGCGCGTGACTGTGCTAGGACGAAGCACGACCGTGCTAGACTAGGGTTTCTTGACATTTTTCAACTTTAGTCCTTGACTTTTCAGATTTGATAAGTTTGAATAAAATAGTTTCTTGTATAGTGTTTAAATGTATATAACCGAGTAAAATTTGCGAATTTGTATAGAATCATTGCATTTAATTTACGGCGAGAAAATAATGAGACAGTGCACGAGTATTGAATTCGAAATTGCATTACATTGGATTGAAATATGAATACTAAAAATCAGGAATGTTACATCTATATGGGCGAAGCAGTGATAGAAGACATGAGTGGCAAGGTTATAGTAAAGTTCTTTGATGCTATGAACCTTGTTAACTTCTCAAGGTATGATCAGAAGATGCTAAAACGTAGAGAGATCATGTACACAGATGAGAGTAGAGAGCAGGCGTTACAGTACAAGAAGGTGTTGTATGTTTGTTTGAAACACAGAATTTGTGTAGGGAGCTCGTTGCCAAAGAATAGGAAGAACAAGACTTGAAGATAAAGACCAAGTTGTTGTTAAGGGGGAGTCTGTTGAAGCATTTTATGTGACAACTACCTTTATAATAGATTAGTCTTTATGTTTATGTTTTGTATGTTTTGTCTTGTAATTAGTTAAGTTGCACAGGCGAACTTAACATGTTCACCTGATCTAGTTGAGGCGAACTTATAAGTTCGCCTATACCCGTATATGTTGCCTATAAATAGTGCAGTTGTTGTTATCATTTGTAATGATCTGTAATTCTGGAACTACTACGTGTGTACTGTTTACATAGTGAATACAAGAATATTTTTATGATATCTTGTCTTGCGTGTGATTATATCATGTGTGTGAGTATTTGAGACGTATGTACGTGTTAGGATTCCACACTTCGTGTACGTATTGCGTGTTTTACAGCAGAGATTGATCGGTAGACCCTACCGGGACCTACACTTAAGAATATTTTCTAATTGAGAGTTGCAGAAGTGTGTTCCTTTATCACTAATTAGCGATTTTGGTGTGCCAAAACAATTAAATAGTCTTTTGAGAAACCGAATGACTACTTTTGCGTCATTGGTTGGTAGAGCTTGTGCCTCCCATTTTGATACGTAGTCTACTGCTACCAAGATATATTGATTTCCTTTTGATGGAGGAAAAGGACCCAAAAGTCGATCCCCCAAAAATCAAATATTTCACATACTTGGATGCTTGTTTGAGGCATTTCGTCCCGTTTTGAAACACCCCCTGTCCTTTGACATGAGTCACACGTACTTATAAGCTTATGGGCGTCTTTAAAAACAGAAGGGCAATAGAATCCGGCCTCAACGACCTTTCTTGCCGTATAATTTCCTCCATGGTGTCCTCCCGTTGGTCCTTCATGGAATTGTCGCAGTATCTCATGTGCCTCTTTACCATATACGCATCGTCGAACTATTTGGTCTGGGCAAACACGAAACAGATGTGGATCTTCCCAGAAGTAATATTTTATTTATTTAAAAAATTTATTTTTCTCTTAGAATGTAATTCCTTTTACTAGCATTCCACTTGCTAGGAAGTTTGCGATGTCTTTAAACCAGGGGTATTCATAAGTGTCTTGCACATGCAGTATGTATTCGTGAGGGAAGCTATCATTGATAGCCATTTCCTGTGTTTTCTGAGTATTTTCAAGGCGAGATAGATGATATGCCGTGAAGTTCTCCGCTCCCTTCTTATCTTTAATCTCTATGTCAAATTCTTGTAATAAGAGAATACATCTAATTAGCCTTAGCTTTGCATCTTGTTTGTTGAAGAGATGCCTTAATGCTGCATGACCGGTGTAGACGACGGTCTTGGAAAAGACTAGATACGAGCGAAATTTACCGAAAGCAAAAACCACAGCTAATAGCTCTTTTTCAGTGGTGGTGTATTTTTCTTGAGCATCATTCAAGGTTTTATTTGCGTAATGAATTGGGTGGAAGTGCTTTTCCTTTCGTTGTCTGAGAACTACTCCTAATGCATAATCGCCTGCGTAACACATAAGCTCAAATGGTTTTGTGCAATCAGGTGTTGTCATGATTGGCGCATCCACGAGCTTCTTTTTTAGAGTTTCAAAAGCTGTCAAACAATCGTCGGAGAATAGGAACGGCCTATCTTTTTTCTAACAGATGAGTTAGTGGTCTAGCGATTGATGAGAAATCTTTTATGAACCTTCTGTAGAATCCTGCATGACCGAGGAAGCTTCTGATTCCATTCACTGAATTTGGTGGGGGCAGCAATGATATAGTTTCAACTTTTGCTCTGTCGACTTCAATACCATCTTTTGAAATCTTATGACCCAGAACTATTCCTTATTGGACCATGAAGTGACACTTATCCCAATTTAATGCCAGATTTGATTCCTCACATCTTGCTAACATCTTTTTCCAAGTTTTGTAGACAGTGATCGAAGGAATTTCCAAATACTGAGAAGTCATCCATGAAAACTTCCACTGATTCTTCTATCATATCATGGAATATAGCGATCATGCATCGCTGAAATGTAGCAGGAGCATTACACAGGCCGAACGACATACGTCTATAAGCAAAGGTGCCATAGGGACAAGTGAACGTGGTTTTCTCCTGATCTTTGGGGGCAATAGGGATTTGGAAGTAGCCCGAAAATCCATCCAGAAAACAGTAGAACATATTTCCAGATAGTCGTTCCAACATTTGATCTATGAAAGGAAGCAAAAAGTGATATTTTCTGGTACCATCATTCAACTTGCGATAATCAATACACACCCGCCATCCTGTGACTATACGGGTTGGTATTAATTCATTTTTCTCGTTTGTAACTACTGTTGTTCCTCCTTTCTTTGGAACGACTTGTACAGGACTAACCCAGACTGAGTCTGAGATAGGGTAGATAACACATGCATCAAGTAATTTGATAAATTCATTCTTTACCACCTCTTGCATTTTTGGATTTAGCTGCCCTTGGTGCTACACACTAGTCTTATAGTTCTCTTCCATGAGTATCTTATGTGTGCAGAATGATGGATTAATTCCTTTAAGATCCATTAGCTTCCATGCAATGGACTTCTTATGCCTTTTTAATACTGCTAGTAATTTTTCTTTTTCATCATCTTTTAATTTGGAAGAGATGATGACCGAAAGCTTGGATTCCTCGTCTAAAAAGGCATATGAAAGGTCAGGAGGAAGCTCTTTTAACTCCAATGTGGGTGGTTCTTCAATGGACGATTTTGTCTTTTCACTCTCGTCTCTATCTTCCAATTCTTCAATAACTAATGTATCTTCATCATGATTAGTGTGTTTTATCATGAACCCCTTCATAAACTAAATATTCCTCATGTTCTTTAGCTGGCCATTATTCCTCCTTCCCTAAGTCGTCATGCATGTAGTAGCCTACAAGATAGTCGAAATCATCGAATAGGAAAGCAAGATCGTCGTGACAGTTTGGTCGCTTCATGGCTTTCTTAAAATCGAAAGTAATTCGTTCTTGTTGAATGCTCAACACTAGTCTTCCTTCCCAAACAACGATGAGGGCGAGAGCTGTCTCCCCAAAATAAGAGGACTACGTGTTCCTCCAATTATATCAACTAGCACAAAATCCACTGGAAAAACGAATTCATTAATCTTTATGAGCACATCTTCAGCGATTCCCTTTGGATAGCGAACCGTTCTATAGGTTAGACACAGTTCTAATTTTGTGGGTTGGAGTTTCTTGAGGTTTATTTGGTTAAATATGGTGCCCGGTAGGATGTTTACGCTAATATGCAGATCTGCAATGGCGTTGCCTTGAATTGAGTCGCCTATAAGACACGAAATCATAAATTGGCTAGGAGGTTTCCTTCCTCTCATAATTGCTGAGCACTCTTCATTCAACATGATTTATGGGAGTTCTTCCATTTTCTCGTGGTTGTTCAACATATATTTGAGGAACTTTGCATGAGATGGCATCTTATAGAGGAAGAGCTTGTATGGTAGATTTAGCTGAATTGGATTTAGTAAGGACTGAAAACGTTTGAACTACTTCTCGAATCTTGGTGGTTCTAAGGTTTCTTGTATGATTTCGGCCTTTACAATGTTGTCTTTGCTGATATTCCCCATGTTATCTATAGGGATCATGGTCACCACCTCTACGTTCTGTTCTTGTGATGCCTGGTTGTCTTCGTCACCTGGTGGATGATCAAGCACTTAAGACGGATCTTCATGCGGTTCTGTAGCATAGAGTTGAATGATTTGATTCTTTATTTCCTCTAGATTACGGAATAAATTGTCTGGTTTCCAAGGATCTGGTTCATGAAAGACACAATCCATGTCTACCGATGGAGGTGGGGAAGGAAGCATTTCTTCAAATGGTGTTGGGTGGAGATTCATCTCATGATCCATAGGGCGCCATACGAAAAGATAACACTCCTCAGCATAGTGTGATCCTCCACATAACTTGCACCATGAATCTGAGAAATCCCCATCAAATCTGAAGAATTCTTCTTGGGTAAAATTTTCGTTATATGAGTCCATTTTATTTTTGTGAAATTTTTTCTTGTAAACAAAAGGCTAATCCGTAAATTCTAATTTTTCTTGAAATCACCGTGTCCCCAGCAACGGCGCCAAAATCATGATGTGAATGTTTTGATATAGTAAAAATATAAGTAAATATATTTTTAGATTGATTTCCCAAGAGCAAGGTTTTAAATTTATAAAATGATAATTGCGTTAACTTAAAACACACACAATAGGAAAGTGTACCTATCGCAGCGTAATATAGTTAGGTAAGAACCAAGTATCTAACCAATGGACACGGTCGACTTCCAATACTCAACTTTTGTTACCGTTTAGCCGAATTAATTAGTGAGTAGGCTTTGTGTGCTTGTGAAGTAGAAAAGTAAATGACGGTAAAGTAAATAACATAAAAGTAAAAATGTGCGTGAAATGTGTAACAGAAATGTAACTAGCAGAATAGTAAATAGCAGAAAAGTAAATAAAGCGAAAATGATCAGATTACGAAATGTATTGCTTCATGATTCGAATCAGCTTGGTACATGATAATGTTAAGTTAACTAATTCAGTGGTATGAATATTACAAACTTGTGACCTGGGTCACCGCTAGAGCCTCGTCCTCACTATATTTGATTTGCAAATTATATTCTTTAAAAAGTGGTAGTGCCTCCCGTTAGGGACAACATTTACCCTCAACCTATCGAATGGTCATCTCCGGGTTGTTTTAAGACATCGGACTCAAAATTCTTTATATTAAAGTTAAATAGATGATTATATTTTGCTCACCGGGAGGCGGTGTAACAATGGGACCAAGTATAAAGACGTACCGTTCCCAACATGAGTTCACCAATTCTTGGTCGCATAATAATCTCGTATAAAGACGTACGATCGTAGAAGTATAAACCAAGCCTTGGCTTTTCAATCTCTGCTCGTATAAAGGCGTACGAGTTTCCAAAGAAGTTTGATTAAAAAGGGTTTTACAATCTTACACTTTAAAATCAAGATACTCACAAATATAAAGACGGATTTAGACAATAATAAAAGCCCATCAAAAGATGGTTTTTGAGGTCAAATTAGTTAAAGACATAAATATACCACTTCGTTAATACATTAAACATTAACATGCACCAAACATCATCTTCACCCTAGCAATACAAAGAAGTTTTAGCCACGAATGGCCATAACGACTAGTGTAATGATGAGTTTCGTAGGCTCCCTTATTGTGAAACAAGGAGGAGGAGCCTCTCTACTCTCTACTCTAACTACGAGAATGCTCTCTTCTTGAGTGTAATTTTGCTCTGGATTGGTGTGTGGAATGAAGAACCCAAGCCTCCTATTTATAGGCCTCAAAATGTGCAATGCACGGCCGTGCAATGGGTTACACGGTCGTGCAAAGGCCCAGGGAATCAAATAGGGTACATAGGACACGGTACTGGGCCGTGGGGAGCAGGAGGGGCCAATGCACGGCCGTACAATGGGATGCTCAACCGTGCATCTCCCTGCTTTTCCCCAGTTTTGGTCTTGTAGCTTGTTGTTGACTATTGTTGACCAATTTTGACTTCTTGGGGGTCAATGCTCTGGGAATGAACCTTCTAGAAGCTTGAATTCTTGGTGTTTTTGATAAGATTTAGCTTGATTTGTATTTTCAACACCGAATAACCTGTAATTATAAAATATAAATATTTTAAGTATAAATTGAAAAGTCATTATTCAATTAGTACCATAATGTGGGATTATTATGTATGTTAAATATGTATAACTGATGCCATATCATATTTACCAATTTCTTTATTGCATCCTTTTTAGTACCAACCCCGTGTAATACATGGGTCTTTAACCTAGAAAAGTGGTTCCAAAAGGATTCCAAGAGCTTAAACTAAAACACCGTGTAATACAGTTGGGAGAGGGAAATGTTGGTGGCATTAATGATGGCGATGCAGGAGATTAATGATCGTTTGTTGTCAATGTTCGCCGGTGAACAAAAAGAATATCTAAGTTCAGATAGCATATGCCAGTCAGAACAGTTGAACGATAATTTTCAACAAAGTTTATACTCGCCAGATATACTTAATGATCTTAAACTTTCAGGATTGCCAAATCATAGTTTAGTTTTGAAGGTAGGTGTGCCAGTAATGTTGCTGTGAAATATTGATCAGAAAAATGGGTTATGTAATGGAACTAGATTACAAGTCAATTCTCATGGTAATCATGCTATCGAGGTGGAGATCATTTCTGGAAGAAATATTGGAACTCACACATATATTCCAAGAATTAATTTGACACCTTCAGACAAAAGAATTCATTTCAAGCTACAAAGAAGACAATTTCCACTCTCAGTTTGTTTCGCTATGAAAATAAATAAGAGCCAAGGTCAGTCACTATCAAGGGTTGGATTATTCTTGAGGCAACCAGTTTTCATTCATGGTAAATTATATGTTGCACTTTCAAGAGGTAAAAGCAGAGACGGGTTAAAATTTTTAACCTAAGACAAGGATGGAAAATTTTCAAACAGAACATCTAACGTTGTATATAAAGAAATATTTACTGATTTATGAATTTTATTCATTAGTTTTTAGTCTCAATTTGTATTTTGTTTTATATTTATTTTATTTATAACCCCGTGTAATACTGCATATAAAAATGGGCCTAAGTCAGTCAACTAAAAAGAAATTCCCAAGGTACTCCAGAAATAAACACTGATGACCTCTCGTGTCCAAATGAATTTATGAAAATACTTAAACATGTCATAAATTGGTGATTCGTACATCCATGTAACCATAATACATATAGGTTTCTTGGTATAAAATTTCGTTTAAGACCCCAACCCGGGCATCCTACAGTTGGTTCTCATAACTAGTTATTCTATTTAAAATACCCAAGATATTAATCAAACTAAAACGAAAGTCTTTCTAAAACATTAATTATAGTTTTAGTGTCGTTAACGTCATTAAGTTTACCTCACGAATGCTAGCACACCCATCCGAGTAGCTCCGTCCCCAAGCCAAGATACGTCGACTCCAAAGCTCAGCTACACCACAATCTAACGTACACACAAAGTCAGCTACACTGAGTGAGTTCTAATAGTTTAATTTAATTAAAAGCCAACTCGAAACAAAATTTATTTGAACTTTACACAGGACTTTCGGTCCTTAGAAAATAGTTTCATAATTCATTAACAAATAGATAACCCATGTTATCACACGATATCCCATGACATTTCACCACCCAAGACTCATCCCATAATAATAATAATAATCCCGCAGTCTCATCGACATAGATCAAACTTACTACACTAATAACTCATACTCTAGTACACGTATTAACTCGACACTTGGTTAACACAACAAATCCCAAGACATCGACTTACTCAGCCTTGACCAAGGCTCTTACGAATTAACTGACGTGGCAGTTGTAAACACCACAGCAACATCAGACACAACAGTCAATCTAACTCTACTCGCTTCATAAATATTGTCAGGGTTACCCTCGTCAGGGTGTTCAACACACCCCATGTAGAAGCATGTTTTGGTAACTATAGATAAAATTCTATGTATCGGTGTACGAGGCTAGTACGCAGGAGGGTGTTCCTGAGTACTTAGCCTTCACACCAGATTGGTCTTGCATACTTAGTAAGTACGCAAGGATTTTGCCTTACTTACTTGTCAAGTACGCATGACCAATGTCTTGCGTACTTAACCAAGTACGCAGGTAATGTTCTTGCCCCAATAAATAGAATACATGCGGTTCCTGGAGATTTGTATGAAGATTCGTACTTAACTCTCCCATATCATGTGAAGCGGATGAAGACTATTCAATGTCGATTGGATTAACTTGAGCTTCATTTCCTACACGAGTGTTAGGATCAGCTGGAGCATCATTTCCATCAACATGAACAACTTCCTCGTCATCACTTGCACGAGTTCCAGATGCAGATGCAACATTGGAATCAGGAAAGCAAGTCCTCTTTTCTTTGTAAGTCCTCCTGTAAGGTTATCTGCTTATGAATGCAGATGATTCAACTTTTGGAGTGCCAATGGTTGTTTGGTGAACATAACTAATTCCCTACACTTGATCTGACTTAGATTTATCACCTTGAGTATAGTATTTATCAATGTTTTTCTGGTAATTTCTACTTAAGTGATTGATAAAAGTTTCTTTCTTGGTTTGCTTAACACCTTTCCCCATCATACAGTCAAGGCCTCTACATCTAGGGATCCTGATCCAAGGGATGCAAGGATTGCTACTCTAAAGACTCAAGTTGCAGGTTTACTTTAGACGCTACAAAAATCAAGGGAGGATTCTGACAAGCAACAAGGTCAGATTAATTCTTTGGTTGATGAAGTAGCGGCTTTGAACAAAACGAGAGTTTTTCAACTTCTCAATCTTGCCACTTAACTGCAGAATCTCATTTTGCAGTCTGGCAATTTCCACGTTCTTTTTCTCCAACCCTTTGTATGCAACGTCCAAATAAAACTATTGTTCAATAATTTTAATTGAAAAATTATGTCTTTCTTTCTTAAGAATTTCAATTGATTCTTTAAAGCATTTTTCATTTTCTTTGTAACCTAACACTGCAATACGAAGGGGTTCAACTTTGTCTTGAACTCAAGCATTCTCTTCCTTTAAGCCTGAACATTTTGAACATGAAATAACATCAAAAAAATTAAATCTACCTCAGTTGACGTGCCTGATGCCTCTCCAATAGCCATGAGGGCAAGTGCAGGAGTAGATTCTCTCTGGTCAGCTACAGAAGCTTTTCTTTCCTCTGCTTCCATCATTTCAATAATCTCATCCATGAGACCTATCTGAGTCTGTGAAAGAATGGCATCATCCAGATAAACACCCCAATCAAAGTTGTCATCCTGCTTGAACCACTAGAGCACTGGACGTTCCACCTTGACTCTGATTGTGGTTGTTCTGATTGTTGAATCCTTGGTGGTTTCCTGAGCTGCTTCCCTGGCTTGGTCTAGTGAAACCCGAACCTGGTGCTTTATCCTTCTGACATTCCCTTGCGAAATGTCCAAAGTTTTGAAATTTGTAGCACTTAGCTTTGGATTTATCAAATCTAACCTTGGCATTTGAGGGCCCACCAATGAACTTCCTGCCAGTTCGGTTCAGGAAACGCTTCGCTCCTCTTAAGATCATGGCCACATTTCACTGAATATCCATGTCCTCCATGTCATCTGGATCCACCTGATTGAAGTCTTCCTCAATAGTCTCTCGATCTGTAAGCTTCCCACCAATGAAGTTCTCGTAGGCAAGCATACATGACGAGAACAAGGCCACATGATCTTCAGCATATTTGGCAATAGCAGATTGGTTGGCTGAAGAAGTAGATGTAGTGTTTCTTGATGAGGATTGATGGTGTTGACTAGATCCTAATGCAGTAAAACCAATATGATTACCACCACCATTCAAGTTTTCCTCTTCTTGAGGACTCCCGAGGTACAAGGCAATTCCAGTACCAGACGGTTTTGCAGTTGAGTTCACCCCAAAATACATGGAGGGATCTTGTATTTGAGGTCGTCCAGAAGTTTCCTACTTTCTTAGGTTCATATCATGTGCCTAAACCTTGCCTATCATTTCCTCAACAGTCATCTCATAGAATTTGGAGTTTTCTCTCAAAAGAATGGTATACATGTCAAACTTAGGTGGTAAGGCATCCAGTAACTTTTCCACCAGCTCATCAACAGGATACTTGAGCTCATACGACTTCAGCTCAGTCTGGAGATGATAGAATCTAGATATAAGTTCATCAGTTGATTCATTCTCCAAGTATCTGAAACACTCATACTGTTTCCTTAGAAGCTCTCTTTTGCTCTTCTTGACGTCAATGTTCCCCTCAAACCTCTTCTGAATTGCTTTCCATAGATCCTTAGAATTATCATAACCCTTGAAGCTATGAAAGAGATCTCTAGACAACGCCATAGTAATAGACCCATGAGCCTTCTTTTCACGGTCATATACTTTCTTTTCTTCTTCTTCTAGCTTGGAGATAGGTTTGGGAACAGTTTCTTCAAGAAAACATAAGTTGGATGTTTATATCACTCAAGGATAGTTATCCACAGTGAAGAATCAGTATATGAGATGTACTCCTCAAAGCGTGCTTTCCAATTCGAATAATCATTTACATTAAGTAGCTTTGGTGGTTTCTGAGGAGTCCCAATCTAGTTGTCATAGTTAAACAAGCTACTTATGTTCTGAAGGTTTGCCATTGTGTAACACTTAGACAAAAATTAGAAAATCAGCACAACTTGCACACTTGAGAAATGGCCTTGCGCACTTAATGAATGGTCTTGCGTACTTATGAAATTCCTCTTGCGTACTTAGTAAGTACGTAGGAAGTAATGATAAGTACTCAGGAAAGAAAATTAAGTACGTAGCAAACTGGTCTTGCGTACTTAACAAGTACGCATCAATAGTGTACTTTTTGCCAAAAATGGTAAGTACGTAGTTCACTTTATCCACCTGCTCCACCAACTTTTTTCGATCGCCGGAATATGCTCAAATCTTCAAAAATTGAACTTTTTGAACAAATTGATCAAGCCAAAAGGTTAGAAACTTGTTTCTAACATACCCTTGATGATCAAAATACTCAAACAAACAACAAAAAGGTCTGATTTTGAAGGATTTTTGCTTTTAAAATAGCACTAAATAGCTACCTCTATTTTATCACAAAAATCACCAAAATCGGTCACTTTTTGCTTGTAAAAGGCTGTAGATTGTGTCGAAAATGCTCCTAACACACTCACAACACTCGAAATCAAGAGCCAATGCTCTGATACATCTTGTAGGTCCCCGGGTGTCTCGGATCGTTACGTGCGAGTGTGTGTGACTAGTCGGACTAGGTGCGGAATGCTCGTGACTAGGTGGAGTATCAGACAACATAACAAAATAGACCGACAACAAACATGAAATACTTCAAACTTCATCTATTCACAGCCGGCTACAGAGAATGAGTGTGTACATAATTTCTGTCACTACCAGCTATTTATACTAATACCTTTTGCTTGCGCACTTGACAAGTGCGCATGGCTTAACTCCTGCGTACTTAGCAAGTACACAACCTTTGTTCATGCGTACTTGCTAAGTACGCAGGATCTATATCTTGTGAACTTGTTAAGTACGCACAACACTTTACAAAGACAAACCAAGTACAAGTACCTACATATACGTTTACAACTCGATAAACCAATACATATAGATACTAAATACAAATACAAACACAGAAAGTAAAGTTCAAAAGCATAAAACAACATCCAGAGTGTTGGTCCCACAAACGTGCTCCAACAAACTCCCCCTTGACAACGGTTATGGATTGTCTTCGGTCTTCAACCTCCTGCAGCTCTAGCTTCCCATCTTCAGCTTGTAGTCAAGACTGAACTTGACTAGCTTGCCATACCTTGATGCTTGAAGCTTTGTCCACTCATCCGTGTAGATCCAATATTTTTAATTGAGAGCCGTCAGATCTTTCTTAGAGAAGTTGATGAAAGTGATTTCATCAAAAACCCTGATAAGTTCTTTTGGCTCCAAGCATCCACTCACGGACCTTACTCTTCCAATCACCACTGCCTCGCCCGTCTTCGGATCTACGTACCAGTACCATATGTTGCCAAGAATATCCTTAGATAACTTGCTCAGGGGAATCCTTTTTTCACACAACACTGGCTTGTAAACCAGTTTCTTTAGGCTTCGGTTAGTCATGGGATGTTTGACAGTCTTATCCCGAACTATCTTGGGAATTTGTAGCTTGAATACCTCAAAGTTTCCTGATCTCCCCTCTCGTTGTAGTATACCCCACAAACCCTTCGCCACTGCATGACTTGTGTCACCCAGCAGTTCACGATTGGCAAGGTTCACCAGGTCGTACTTTGGCAGGGAGCTGAACGCCTCGCTTGTAGGTTTCAAGTACTGAACCCCACCTGCTCTTTTGATGGCGAACAAATTCCTATTGTCGTCGAACTTGACTGACATGATCATACCTGTAGCTCCATGTTTGACTGTCATGGATGTCTTTCGTAAGACAGGAGCTTGATCCTTAGTAAACCATCCGCAAGGATATTTACTCTTCTACGATTCAGGATCAACAAGTTGAGGATCGGTGGGATAGGCTTCAGTCAAGGTTGCTGCACCACTAGCCTTAGCAATAAATTTAGGCTCGACTGAACCTGTTTTAGTATTAGCTTCAAAGGCTCGAGTTTCAAAGATCTTCCAACCTCAAGCTTGTACACTCCTTCACCGTCCCCCTTTGGAAAATCCACCACAACATCTTCATCTTCCACAACCCACTCATCATCAGACTCGATCTCTCCTTCCTCAAGATTGTAGAGAGCATCGATCTGTGCTTCCTTGGAATAGTCTGGATCAATCATTAAGATGACCTCATCAGAGAGGTCGTATAGAACATCAGCTGGAGACTTTCCTTTACTACCTCCACTACCTAACACATCACCTTCATGCTGAGTGGAATCCCCCTCAGCCATAGGCACAACATAAATGGGAACAATCTCTAACGCATGATGGTCACTTCCACTGGGACCGACTTCAGGATCCTTGTCCGTGTCATCATCCTTAGTCAGGTTGACTAGGTGACAAGCCTCATCACTACTCGTCTTAGTAGGCTTCTCCTTCTCCTTCAGTAACTCTTGAATCTTCTCCCCCTAAGCAACAAGCATTTTGGTCATATCACATACCAGTTTAACCATCACTTCATGCTCTTTACGTTGCAACTCATCAACAGCTTGTTGTCTCTTCAAAGCCGCTACTTCATCAACAAAAGAATTAATCTGACCTTAATGCTTTTTAGACTCCTCCCTTGATTTCTTTAACGTCTCAAGTAAACCAGCAACTTGAGTCTCTAGAGTAGCAATCCTTGCATCCCTTGGATCAGGATCCCTAGATCTAGAGGCCTCGACTGTATGATGGGGAAAGGTGAAGATTTCATCAAAATAGAACCCATGGGTGAAATCACCATATGAGAAGGGTTCATTGAGTGGTTGAAGGGTTGTAGTGGGTATAGTGGTTGGGATGGTTGTGCTTTCAAAGGTGGTTGGGGTGATGGTAATCGACTCCATCTGAATTAGACTCGATACCATCACCTGGTGGACAGATTGAACTGGGAGAGATACTATCACAGGAACCTCCTCTGTGACAGTAGTAGCAACCACTTCAGCAATAACACTTAGCTGCTCCTCTGTAACAAAATAAAATTTACAATACTATGATTTCTCATGTAAACTATATTTTTCATGCTCATTGGTCCAGCATGTGTTCAAAATTTGATGTGATTCAATTACGATGGGATTTCTCATTTGGGATCTGGGCGGAATGCTAGATAGACAACCTAGTTATGGAACTTCACCGCGGTGAATGTATACAGATTAGGAGGTGTGAACCAGGAATGAAGATCTAATTGAAGAATGTTGGACTTTGGATACAAGGTGATCACTACTGAGCATGATTTTGTGTTTCATTCTATCATGTGTTTTCAGGATGAAGCTGGATATCCGTTGGATTATTAGTTGAATATGGAACCTTTTATCATTGGCCGATGGGATAGGAAAAATTCCCTTGTTTCTGGTCTAGTCAGTTGGAGCTTAAACTGAAAGGGGATATTGGAAATGAACATCTTCTGGAATTTGGTTGACTCATGAAGATACAGGATAGAGCTGGACACATCTGGTTGAAGACTTAAGTTTATCTTACTGGATTCCTATGCGAGTTGATTAGTTTGATGCAGGTTATTGGAAACTCAAACTCTCTATCACATGCCAGCTGATTTGGAGGAATTCTAAGTCAAGGTGGAGCAAGCTACTGCTGAGAGTATGAACTACAATGAAGTGTGTTGGGTTAGTTGGTTCCCATTGAAGCACTTGGTTTGGTATACAATGAAAGCTACAGTTAAGAGGGAGTCAGGTTTGTGAAATCACTCGGCAACTAAAGACTGAAGTTTGAAGATTTGAAGATCTTTAGTGGAATGCCAGAAGATCAAGTCTCGCCAGAAGACACTTGCTGTCTGATATATATCAGTGTTAGTGATAGATAGAATTTGATGTTATAGTTAAGAGGGAGTCTGTAGAAGCATGTTTTGCTAACTATAGATAAAATTCTAATTATCGGTGTATGTGGCTAGTACGCATGAGGGTGTTCCTGAGTACTTAGTCTGCACACCAGTTTGGTCCTGCGTACTTGACAAGTACGCAAGGCAGCCTTGCGTACTTGTCAAGTACGCATGACCAAACCCCTACGTACTTAGACAAGTACGCAGGTGCTGTTCCTGCCCCTATAAATAGAAGACATGTCTTCATTTGTAGGTGGAACTTCAGGAACTAGTTGGAGAGGTGTCCGGGCAGGATGAGCACTCCCGCCCATGGACCGTGAGCCTAGATGATTGATATGTGCTCCTTCGGTATGTCGTCTGTAATACAGGATGATTTCTATGTTATGGATTACATATCGTTTCATTATTTTTCATCTATGTTCTTGTTTCTCTGTCTTGTTCTTTATGTTCCCACATAAATCACAGAACATACCCGTGTATTTCCGCTGCGCGATGAGGCTCTCGGGACCTACAAGTGGTATCAGAGCCTTGGTGTTCGTTGATTTGTGTTTCAGTTTCAGTTTCGGGTTTTGGGTTTTTTGGAGCAGATCTGAGTTCATACGAGTTCTTACTTTTTCTATCAAAAATCCTTAAATCCGAGTTTGTTATCACTTCATTTGGTGTTTGGAAGGCTAAGGGTTTGTTAGATGATGATTTCTAAGCTTTTGGAAGCATCAATTTCTCAGATCCATCACTTTTCGAGCATTCTCCTTAAGATCCGTCAAGAACACAGCTGTACTGAACAAGTACGCAGAATTACCTCTTCTCCGTACTTGCTAAGTACTTATGGGTTAGCCATGCGTACTTAGTAAGTACACATGAGAAGTGACCTGCGTACTTAGCTAAGTACGCAAGAGCATTTCTCAGCGCACTTAACAAGTACGCATGGGTACTTGGCTTTGCGTATTTACTAAATACGCATGAACACCCTTTATGTGTGTATTTACTAAGTACGCATGAACTAGCATCTGGGATTAAAAAAAAACTTTTCTTGGCCAAATTTTTTAGGGATCATTTGTACACTTGTTTCGGGCCATTTTTGAGAAGATAGTAATTTTGGTTTTTTCCGGACCGAAATTTGTATACGATGTGGCTTGGCGAAACACGGACGGGATTTTTGTTGGATGATACCACTTGTCATACATTGTTTAAGTGTTCAAACCTGAAAATGTGGGCAACGAGTATCCGGGATACTTATTTAATAGGGTATGAATGCTGAACTAATGGGACCAATTGGGTCGTCATCGGCTAAAGGTCTCATTCTATTTGTGAAGATGTCGCTGCTTTGGAAAAAGAATCATCTTGTTTAGGTATTCAAACCTGAATATGTGGGCTACGAGTATCCGGGATACTTCTTTAATAGGGGATGAATACTGGAACAACTTGAATCCAAGGATTTACTGTTTTGGATCTTGGCAAAGGAATAAAAGAATAAAATCCTGGAGTTGGCTACTTGTGCTTTTTGAGGATTTGAGTGAAGTGATGATGAAGCTGGTCATAGTTTATAGAGAAATGAGGGGGATAAAATTTACAATACTATGATTTCTCACGTAAACTATATTTTTCTTGCTCATTGGTCAAGCCTGTGTTCAAGATTTTATGTGATTCAATTATGATGGGATTTCTCATTTGGGATCTGGGCGGAATGCCAGATTGACAACCTAGTTATGGAACTTCACTGCGGTGAACATATATAGACTAGGAGGTGTGAACTAGGAATGAAGATCTAATTGAAGAATGTTGGAGTTTGGATATAAGGTGAGCACTGTTGAGCATGATTTTGTGTTAGATTCTATCAAGTATTTTCAAGATGAAGCTGGATATCCGTTGGATTATTAGTTGAAGATGGAACCTTTTATCATTAACCGATGGGATAGGAAACATTCCCTTGTTTCAGGTCTAGTCAGATGGAGCTTAAACTGAAAGGGGATATTGGAAATGAACATCTTCGGGAATTTGGTTAACTCATGAAGATACAGGATAGAGTTGGACACATCTGGTTGAAGACTTAAGGTTATCTTACTGGAATTCCTATCGGAGCAGATTAGTTTGATGCAGGTTATTGGAAACTCAAACTCTCTATCATATGCCAGCTGATTTGGAGGAATTCTAAGTCAGGGTGGAGCAAGCTACTAGTGAGAGGATGAACTACAATGAAGTGTGTTCGTTTACTTGGTTCCTATTGAAGCACTTGGTTTGGTCTACAATGAAAGCTACAGTTAAGAGGGAGTCGGGTTTGTCATCACTCGGCAACTGAAGACTGAAGTTTAAAGATTTGAAGATCTCAAGTGGAATGCTAGAAGATCAAGTCTCGCCAGAAGACTTGATGTCTTTAGTTTAGGGGGAGTCTGTTATGACATTCTTTGTAAACTGATGGTTATCAGTGTTAGTGATAGATAGAATTTGATGCGATAGTTAAGAGGGAGTCTGTAGAAGCATGTTTTGGTAACTATAGATAAAATTCTATGTATCAGTGTACGTGGTTAGTACGCAGGAGGGTGTTCCTGAGTACTTAGCCTGCACACCAGATTGGTCCTATGTACTTAGTAAGTACGCAAGGCTTTTACCTTGCATACTTGTCAAGTACGCATGACCAATGGCCTGCGTACTTAACCAAGTACGCAGGTAATGTTCCTGCCCCTATAAATAGAAAACTTGTCTTCATTTGTAGGTGGAAATTCAGGAACTAGGTTGAGAGGTGTCCGGGCGGGACGAGCTCTCCCCCTGGACCGTGAGCTTAGATGATAGATGTGTGCTCCTTCGGTATGTCGTCTGTAATACAAGATGATTACTATGTTATGGATTATGTATCGTTTGGTTATCTTTTGTCTTTGTTCTTGTTTCTCTGCCTTGTTCTTCACGTTCCCACACAAATCACAGAACAGATCCATGTATTTCCGTTGCGCGACGAGGCTCCCGGGACCAACACCCTGAGCTCATCATTAACCTGATAAGTATTGTCACCGTTGGTGACTTCCCGAAGGCCATACTCTCTCGTTCGACCCTTAACATGTCCCACATTCATAACGCATATCTCTAGCTAGCACATTCCCATGGACACACCATAAACCCTACGAATCCTTAATACTCATTTAATTTCATAAACTTGTCGGATTAGAATCCAAAACTCTTAACAATTTTTAATAGATTAAGTTTGTATCTTAAGTATGTACGATAGCCCCCAAAAACATATAAAACAATTAAATAAGTGGGGGATTAGAAACTCACCGGTTAAGCTAAGCTCTGGTCCTTGCTCTGCAACTCGTTATATCCCACTCAAACCCGAACATGTCAATGCATGATCATAAGATCAGACACGTTCAACACTTACATTGAATGGCGTTTAACACTAAACTACATCTCATAGATCATTCTTATTTGCTCTCCATTCCTTTCTCGAAAAACCCTAGCCATCACGTCTTTACGTAGCAAGTGGATCCTGATCCGTTTAGGAATCGTGCACCCGAACCCTAGCTTCCATGGCGTAAGCACACCGTGCAAACCCTTACTCATGCGTACATGAGCGAAGTCCCATCACGCATGCACACCTTGCAACAGAAAAGGAAATACTGTAGGTCTCCGGGTGTCTCAGATCGTTACGTGTGGGTGTGTGACTAGTCGGACCGGGTGCGGAATGCCCGTGACTAGTTGGAGAATCAAGTAACAAAAAGTAAACCTACAACGAAATCAGTTTAAAACTCCGTCTATTATAAACTTGAAGGTTACAGAGAGAGTACAATTGAGTGCAAAATTCCTGCGTACATAACTTCTGTTAACCTAGCCTATTTATATTAGACCTGTTTACTGTGCACTTGCTAAGTGCGCAGGGCTTTGTTCCTGCGTACTTAGCAAGTACGCAGACAATGTTCCTGCGTACTTAGTAAGTACGCAGACAATGTTCTTGCGTACTTGCTAAGTACGCAGGTTGAGCAACTTGCGCACTTGTTAAGTGTGCACAACACTTAACAAAGACGAATACAACGACAAGTAACTACGAACATGATTATAACTCGATAAACCAATACATACAGATGCTGATATACAAATACATAAAGACAGTACATAAGTAAAAACAATCTTCAGAGTGCTTATCACAAGAATTGCTTCAACAAACTTCCCCTTAACAGCAACTCTGGAGATGTCTACAGTCTCTAACAACTTCAGAGTAAACAGCTTCAGAGTGATTGTCACAAGAATTGCTTCAGCAAACTCCCCCTTGACAGTAGCTCTGGAGTTGTCATTAGTCTCTATCATCTGTATGCAAGTAGTATTTGTCTAACAACATCGTATCAGAGGTTCCCCAAGGTCAAAATCCATGAGCTAAAGGACGACTATGTCAAGTTTGAGCTCCGTGACCAGAGCTTCCCTAAGATCAAAATCCGTGAGCTGAAGGACGACTATGTTAAATTTGAGCTCCGTGAAACCGAAGCCAGCATGGCTAACGTGCTCCACATTAGTAACTCAAAATGAAGTATATAGAAAGATTCAGGAAGGAATCCCTGAATCGTCCTATTCTTCCTCCTTTCAGTCTCATGTTCAGCAACATACTTATTGTCTGAATTATTTCGTCTTTGTCTTTTGGAGGATGACTCGGGAAGGGAAACCTTCGCCATTCTCCGGGGGTGTGTTTGGTCTGGTGCATCATCAGATTCAGATGAATCAGATTCAGTCGCCTCAGAATCTGACTCTTCAGAACCATCTCCTCCTTCTTCTTCATCACCGCCATCACCAACCATCTCTGCAATAACGTAAGATATACAAAATTAGATCAAATAGAATCAATGGTATAGAACAAGACATGACAAAGTATAGCACTTGCACATTGAACCGAATTTCAGACTTAGAAAAATTTCCGAGTTACACTTCATGCGTACTTAACAAATACGCAGGAAATTGTTCTTGCGTACTTAGTAAGTACGCAGGAGCTAATTCCTGCGTACTTAATAAGTGCACAGGAACTAACACTTAGAACTTTTACAAAATCCAAAATCAAGAGATTCAAAGTAATAGAATATGATATCGGTCACCACAATGTCGAAAAACAAGTTTAAGACTTATGGAACCAAAACCAACATCAATGCAAAGCTAAACCCAGGTCATTTAGACCTAACCTCGGTCCGATGCAAAACCACGGACACCCAAGGGTTCAAAACCAAAATCAAGAATAATTAAGGTCGAATTTAGCATGCTAGAGCTTCGATTGATGATCATAAACTAGTTTTAGGGCTTAATTTTAACTTAAGAACACCCAAACCCGGTTTAGATTTCATCATCAAAACCCTAAGCTCGAAAGTCAAGAAATCGGTCCTCAACAAGAGATTTTTTGGATGAAATGGTCCAAGAATTTCACCAAATGTTAGGCTGATGAAGATTAAACAATGATCGGGATGAAAAATCGGATTAGAAACACACGAAAATTTGAGTGAAATCGGAGCAGAGAATGTACACAGTGTAGAGAGATTGAATGAGATGAACTGAGAGAAATTTCTAACACCTATATATATACCCACACATTCGGGTCTTGCGTACTTAACAAGTGCGCAAGACTTAACTCTTGCGTACTTAGCAAGTATGCAAGGTTTAAGTCTTGCGTACTTACAAGTACACAAGGTTTAATTCCTGCGCACATAACAAGTACGCAGAAACCCTTGTGAAATCCAATTTCAACTCAAAATATGAAGAATGTCAAGTCAAATAACGAACCTGATAAAAACATTCAATCAAGAGGATTCAAAGTCAATTCACGAAGGTTAAACACAAATATTATTTGGCTTTTCTGATTTAAATTGAACTGTAAGTGAACTTAAAATCTTTTTGATCTTTTCAGAGTAATAATATAAACATATTCACACACACTATTTTTTTTTCAAAGACACGAGCAGAGGATCATATCAGGCTAAACTATAGCAAAAACGATACAAGATAAACATCAAAGAATATGGGATCAAGTCATGGATTACTATTTATTCATACGTAATAAGCACATAAACAAGTAATTTAAGTTGACAATATTATAATATTTGAAACCATAAACATCTTAGTATCATGTTCTTGTGTGTTAAGGTAATAGTTTTAAGATATAGAACGTGTACCCCACTTTTATGCTACAGGAATGTAAATTGCACTATCTCAAGGCATCTAAGATTTTCTCAATGATTTTCTAAATTTCCAGAATGAGGCTACATCAATTAGCACAGAAAAAATCAAACGGAATCCATAAGGATTATTAGGAATCATAAGATTCAGAATCGAGTGATTCATTTGTCTTGGTTTCATGTGATTTCTTCAGTGAATATCGGTATGATGATTCAGGATAATGAATATGGTTTTTGAGTATTTAGGTAAGGGAATCCAACTTTTATCTGGATTTGAATTCAATGAATCAGGAGTGATTCAAGGGTGAATACACGCTCAACGGTTGATGTAAAGACATGTCTTGATTCAATCTCTCATTGCATACTTGTGAGTATGGGCATTGAGATGAACCGCATTAGTTGTGCTAACGACCTAACCCGAAACTAGTCTCAGAAGAAAATAATTTCCAAAATCTAACATCTTGTATCTGATAGTGATCTTTTGCATTCTTTTAAGCACACACACTAGCAAACATGGGTTCAAATCACAGTTGTATTGATTTAATTTCCACACTATTAATGATTCAAAGATGCTTATAGCCTACTGACAATTCAAATTATTGTAAATAAGCAGATTAAAAACACAACAATTTAAACAATCAAGTAAGCATGACGCAATCATTTCCCTTATGTGCAGTATATGATGTTTAGATCATTTCTGATGTACTATCATTTCCTCTTTTCTCAAGAGAACTTTCAAATTTTCTGGTTTTTCTATTTTGTTTGGATTTTTGTAAAATATTTGAAAATTAAAAGAACTTTATGGAAAACTTAAAAGAAATAAAAGTTAACTTTCATGAATTGAATTGATTTAAGAAAAACAAGTTTTCACTCCGGATTGAACATTCCTATCATGTTGACAAGATGTTCAAAACGTGTTCGATCAAACGCCTTGACAAGTGATACTACCGCCTTTCTCTCCAACAAAGGCCACATAGCCGCCTCTGAATGGTTTTACATCTTGAAGCAGGGCCATGTTACCTGTAATGTGCCGGGAGCATCCATTATCTACATACCAACGATTAGAGATAGTACCCTTCGAATGTCCCTGCATGAGTCATAAGAAATTAATTAGATTTGGAGACCCAAGACATGGTGGTCTTGGGTCGTCCGTCTTTCTCAAAATAAACAACCTCAATTAATTCACAGTCGTGACTGTCAAAAATGGATGAATCTTTAGAATACTTGGGAGCAGGAGATTGAGAACTATTAGATTTCTTATTCCAGGACCTTTTCTTTTTCTTAACTGGAACAATAGACTCAGATTCAACAGCAGCAGGTGAACTAATGGAAGCTTTACCTGATTGAATTCCAGCCAGTTGTTTCAGCTTTCTTAATCTATCATTCCTTCTTCTACTCTGTGGGTTAGAAAGCCTAACCACATGTTTCTCACCAGTAGGTGCACTACCAGAGGTAGAAGCACAAGGTTTAGCAGATAGCTTTTCCCCTTTTGGAACATATGGTTTAGCCTTAGATGTGATCTTTGGCTTTACCATAAGTTTTACTGGTGGTTTCACCACATTTTCTTTTCGACTCTTGGAATGCTTCACTGGTGGTGACTTAGAGATAACAGCCGAATGTGAAACAATTGGTCGTTTCCCTTGGTTCTTAGCAGGGCAGTTCACAAAGATGTGACCAACCATACCACAGTGAAAGCAAGTCCTCTTTTATTTGTAAGTCCTCCTGTAAGGCTCATTAGATCTGGCATTAGACGACTCAGCATTATGAGCACGAGAAGTTGTTTGGCGAACAGTAGTTTGACCCGATGATGATTGATTCTTAGGAATATAATATTTTTACAAATTTTCTTCATAGACAAGCCCAAAATGAGCTGAAAAGGCTTCCTTTTTAACTTGATTAATGTTTTTATATCCCCCATAAAGCATTACTTTTAATTTTTCATTTGATTCAACAATATCGGGTTCAGTCAAAATACAATTATCACAATCAGTGATAATGTTTTTCTTAACTTTCTGTTCACTGAGCAACTCCTCAGAGACTACTCCTTTAGGGTAGGTGTTCTCAGACCCATCATCAGAAGCAGTAAGAAACTCTTCATCAGATGCAGAGTCAGCCTTACTTGAGGAATCATCCTTGTTAGAGGAATCATCCTGACTCGAGGACTCATCAAGGCAAGACAAATCAATGTCAATTAAGACGTTGACAAATTTCCCGCTTACTGGTGAAGGAATGAGATTAGTACCCAGCCCTAATCCATTCACTTGATTCACTACAGACTCGTAGTGTTCCACCACAAAACAGGAATTTTTCAACTTCTCAATGTTACCTTTCAACTGCAAGATCTCATTTTGCAGCTTGTTGATCTCATTGTTCCTTTTCTCTAACCCCTTGTACGCAACATCCAAATGAAACTGTTGATCGCTGAGTTTAAGTGAATAATCACGTTTTTCTTTCTTCAACGTTTCAATTGAATCTTTGTATCGTTTTTCGTTTTCTTTGTAGCTTAAATCTGCAATACGAAGGGGTTCAACTTTGTCTTGAAGATTAGAATTTTCAACCTTTAAGCTTAGACATTTGGAACAAGAAATGACAGTAAAAGAGTTAGAATCTACCTCATTAGATGAACATTATGCCTCTCCAATAGCCATGAGGGCAACTGCAGTTGTAGACTCTTCTTGGTCCGCCACAGAAGATTCCTGTTCCTCTGCTTCCATCATCTCCATAATCTCAGCCATGAGACCAACTTGCGTTTGAGCAATAAGGGCATCCTCCAAATGAATACCCCAATCAAATTTTTCGTCTTGTTGTGCTACCAAAGCATTGGACGTTCCACCTTGACTTTGATTGCGGTTGTTGGAGTTGTTGTACCCTTGATTGTTTCCTTGGCCAGGTCTGGTGAACCCCGAGGCTTGTGCTTTGTCCTTTTGACATTCTCTTGCAAAATGCCCAAAGTTATTGCATTTGTAGCATTTGGCCTTGGATTTATCAAATCCCACCTTGGCATTTGAATGTCCACCAATAAACTTCCTGCCAGTTCTATTTAGGAAACGCTTTGCCATCCTCAAGATCATGGCCATATTCCATTGAATATTCATATCCTCCATATCATCCGGATCCACCTAATTGAAGTCTTCTTCTATGGTTTCAGGATTCGTGAGCTTACCGCCAATGAAGTTCTCATAGGCAAGCATGCATGATGAGAATAAAGCCACATGATCTTCAGATATCTTGACTATTGTTGATTGGTTAGCTGAAGATGTGGGAGAAGGATTTCTTGAGGAATTATGGTGATGAGATCCAGAACCAGAACCAGAACCAGATTCAGATGTTGCATAGCAAGCATGACCACCAAAGACATTTGAGTTATCCTTTTCAAGAGAGTTCCCTGAGAAAAGGGCAATTCTAGAACCCGATGAATGGGCTGTGGAAGACGTCCCAAAATACATAGAAGGGTCTTGTATTTGAGGTCTCCCTGAGCTCTCTTTTCGTTTTAGGTTCATATCATGTGCTAGAACCTTTCCGACTGCTTCATCAATAGTCATCTCATAAAACTTTGAGTTCTCTCTCATCAGAGTGGTGTACATCTCAAATTTTAGTGGTAGGGTATCCAGAAATTTCTCAACTAACTCCTCATTTGGATATATCAGGTCATAAGCTTTCAGCACAGTTTGCAGATGATAGAATCTAGAGATAAGCTCATCTATAGATTCATTCTTCATATATGTGAAGCACTCATACTACTTCCTAAGAAGATCCCTGTTTCTCTTCTTGATGTCACTGTTTCCCTCGAATCTCTTCTGCATAGCCTTCCGGAGATCCTTCGAGTTATCGTATCCTCTAAAGTTGTGAAATAACTCCCTGTTCAAGGCCATAGTAATAGATCCGTGTGCCTTCTTCTCTCTGTCATAAACTTTCTTTTCTTTTTCATCAAGTTTGGAGATAGGCTTGGGAACTTCCTCATCAAGATATGTATATGTGGGATGCTTATAACCCTCTAAAATGGGTATCCAAAGTGAAGAATCGGTGTATGAGATATAATGCTCAAAGCATGCTTTCCAGTTCGAACAATCATTTACATTAAGCAGCTTTGGTGGTTTCTGTGGGGTTCCAATCTCATTGTCAAAATTAAGAAGGTTACTGCCATAGTGAAACACTTAGTCAAATTTCAGAAAAGTCAAAACAACATGCGCACTTGAATCTGGCCTTGCGCACTTAAAGACCTGGTCTTGCGTATTTAGAATTTGCTCTTGCGTACTTAACAAGTATGCAGGAGTAAATGACAAGCACGCAGCAAGGAGTTAAGTACGCAACAAGAAATGGTCTTGCGTACTTGGTAAGTACGCAGGAAGACTGTCCTTTTTGGCCAAAAAGGGTAAGTACGCAGGTCACTTTTTCACCAACCCTCACCAACTTTTTCGGTCACTGGAATCTCACCGGAGACAGAAAAGGTTGAATATATGACCAAACAAAATGAGCCAAAGAGTCAGAAACTCGTTTCTAACCAACCTTTGATGCTCAAACCACTCAAATACACAACAAAAGTTGGTTTTTGAGTGATTTTTGCTTCTAAAATAGTGCTCAAGAGCTACCCCTATTTTATCACAAAAATCAACAAAAACACCCACTTGTCCTTGCAAAATCTCTGTAGGATGTGTAGAAGATGCTCCTAACACACTCACAACACTCGAAATCAAGAGCTATGCTCTGATACCACTTGTAGGTCCCCGGGTGTCTCGGATCGTTACGTGTGGGTGTGTGACTAGTCGTACCAGGTGAGGAATGCCCGTGACTAGTTGGAGAATCAAGTAACACAAAGTAAACCGACAACGAAATCACTTTAAAACTCCGTCTATTATAAAATTGAAGGTTACATAGAGAATACAACTGAGTGCAAAATGCCTGCGTACATAACTTTTGTTAACCTAGCATGTTTATACTAGACCTGTTGACTGCGCACTTGCTAAGTGTTCAGGGCTTTGTTCCTGCGTACTTAGCAAGTACACAGATAAAGTTCTTGCGTACTTGCTAAGTACACAGGTTGAGAAACCTACGCACTTGTTAAGTGCGCACAACACTTAACAAAGACGAATACAATGACAAGTACCTACGAACATGATTACAACTTGATAAACCAATACATACAGACGTTGATATACAAATACAAATACATAAAGACAATACATAAGTAAAAATAATCTTCAGAGTGCTTGTCACAAGAACTGCTTCAACAAATACCATAACCGGCTCACCTCCGCTGTCCACCTCTACCCCGTGCACCACCACACCACGTACCATCATCGTCCTCCTCATCTAACCCAAAAAACCTAATCGGTTCACGAGCACCTCTTCTGACATGATACACCCTTCTCAAGTCGTACTGAATGTGGACTCGTCTCCTTCCTCCTCCGTCGCTTGCCACCATGGTGCGCCACCACAGTAACCCTCATAGCCACCGTCGTAGTCAGCCTCCTAATCTCAGTTGTGAACCACCGCCAAAGCCACAGTCACTCTCCCCATTGGCTCCCCGTCGCCTGATGTGTTACAAAGCACACATGCATTTCTGCCGTATTTTATGTCATTTTTGTATACTTTTAGAGTCGTTTCGAGTCATTTAAAGTTAGTATTGAGTTAAGTCTTGTTTTGTAGGTAATCGAGTCATTTTGGAGCTTAAACAATCAAGAACTGTGAAGAAACGAGCACACGAGAACCCAGGATGAGAAACGGAAAAAAATCCAACTTTAAAATAGGCATATCTCGGGCTAGAAAATTAGTTACGGGCCCATTTTATATCAGTTTGGGGTAGCTCGACGAGAAGAATACAAAAACAACATTCTGTCACCCTAGTTCTTAGTGCCACGCGAACATGGGAGCCTAGAACTTCGCGACATGCCAAGATTCTCAGGCTGGAACTTTTTGCGACACTTTTGTCTATCGCGACACGCGAAGACTTGGTCCTCTGGATTTAGCGACACGCGAATAAGCCCAGTTATGCAGATTTTGACCTAATTTCATGTTTAAATAGGTTAGGACACTCCCATTATCAAAGAGAATCGAATTCCAGCCGTTTCAAGGGAGAAAAGAGGCGATTTTGAGGCTGAAGGAGAGGATTAAAGTTCAAAGGTCGAATCTTTGATCCCGGGTTCGTTAGATTTAGCGTTTTCGGTTCCAAAGCTTGAACATTTATCTTTGATTTGGTTGACTGAACCATGTTTTGTTCTTATTACTTCTATTTTGATGTTTTAAGTATGATTCTAGGCTAAATCTCATATACTATCTTGGTCTATATGATGAATACGTGTTAAAGTTATGATCTTTATCGGTTTTAGATTCAATTGATGGTTTAATTGATTATGTAAAGAATGCTAGTTTGATTAGTATGATGATTATGCATGCCTTATTCTGGTCTTGTGTTGATTAATGTTCCTCATGTTGTCTTGTTGAATGTCTTTCATTAATAGATGCATGTTTAGGTTGTTTTCTTATTTGCTTGTAACCTTAGTGGTTTGCTAGACATAGGAATCCATACGAGTGTTAGTTGATCCTTGATTGGATTGAGTGTTCTATCCTAGTTCAATACCCGAGAGGTGAGAATTAGTCAGTTAGTTTTCATCATTAGGAATCCGAGTGTTTAAAGTCTGAGAGGGCGTTAATATAAGGTGTCTAGTGACCTGTTGCTATTCTGAATCATAGTTGTTATCTTAGGATTACCCCATGCATTCCTTGAGTGTATTGTGGATGTTGAGACTAAGAGGTAATCTTTCTATTAGGGTACAATATCATAGTTGGAAATACCTGAGAAGTGATCCAACAGTCTGGTGAGTTAGTACAACTTTAGGTTCCTTAGTTGGTGACACCCTGAGAGTGATTAGGGATCCACTAGGTTAACTTTAGTTGTTATTCTTAGAAACCCAGATCCATCATAGTCCATAACTGGTAGAAGTTGTTCTTTGTAAATAGGATTCCGACCTAGGTAGTATTCTTCCTATTCTTGGTATTTCCTTAGTTCCTGTCTTGATAGTTGAATCGATCTTATTTTATTGCATTCTTTAATGATAATCTTTACTGTAGTAAACCCCCAAATCAAATCATTATTTAGTCCAAGTCAGAGTCTGTTTTGTTATTCGTAGTGTCTCTAGGGTTCGATATTCCGGTTTACCGTTAAGCTGTGCTACACTCGATAGGTACACTTGCATGTCAGTGCGGTTTAGTTCATAGGTTTTCCTTTTATTACTTAGGAGTCTAGGTTAGGTTTTAGTAGTTTTTATATAGACCGTCTGAACAACATCAAGTTTTTGGCGCCGTTGCCGAGGACATTTGCCAATAGCAATATTAACTTTGACTAGTTCTTTGTTTGATATTTGGTTTATATGCACAATACTCGTTCGCAGGGATCACCACCATATTCTGCTTTCTTAGAGCCCGAACGAGAGCTTCACGAGTGCACCTACGACTTTCGGGAGTGTTTGAAATAGTTGCGCAAAAACTAGGTACGTCCTATTAGCCCGATTCCATCTCCTACTATGGGGGACGCTGATCCACCAGCGAGGCTTACTGTACACCAGAGGGCCAGTGATGGGGTCATGGGTACGAAATCTTCGTTCACTAGCCCCGCTATTCCTAATGTCAATTCTTGGTAGATCCCGTCACATGTCATGAGTACGATAACTCATGCTACTCAGTTGAATGGCCTTGAGGATGAGGATGTACCCAGACATGTGTCCCACTTTGCGCGCATATGTGATACCTTCAATATCACGGGTGTGTCTAAGGACGCAATTTACTTGCGCTTCTTCCCATTCTCCCTCTCTTTGCGTGCAACAATTTGGCTCGACACCCTTCCAGATAACTTGATCACAACTTGGGAGGATCTTGAAGCCAAGTTCTTTAAGAAGTACTATCCACCTTCCAGGGCCGCTCGCCTTAGAGATCAAATCCACTCCTTCTGGATGGATCCCGTCGAGCCCTATCACATGGCATGGGAGCGGTTCAACGCGCTGTTGAGCCGGTGTCCCCAACATGGTCTTTCTGACTGGGTGATAGTCGAAAAGTTCTATAATAGCCTTACCTTCGAGAAGCAGCAAATGTTTAATACAGCTGTAGGAAGCCACATCTTGGTATCGATCTCAGTGAATCGAGCCCTCCAGTCAATTTGTTTGACCTCTTCAGGTGACGGAATGTTATACTTACTTGAGTGTGAGTCATCCTCTACAACCTCTTTCTCCTCCACACTCCTTACTGACACGGGCATCACTGAAGCAATGGAGCCTGAAGATTGACCTCCCTGTCGTTCCTTTAGACTCTTAGCGATGTCCTCAACCGTGCATTGCAAATCATGGAATGCCGATTGCTGATTCTTCAGTAAAGTGTCATGGACATCTAATCTCTGCCTAGCATCCCTGTCTTGCTGGACTAGGTGGGCAAGCAGCTGTGTCTGAGTCTCAAGCATCTCTTTGATCGAAGTCGTGTCGACACTGCTTCCCGTGCTCGGTCCTGTCTCCCCTCCTTGCTGCTGAAACTGCTGGTGACCATTGAACCCCGATGGGTTATTTCCATATCTCCATCCCAAGCCAAATGAATTGTAGTTGTTGTACCCTCGGTTCTGGTGTTGGTTTCCAGCATAACTCACCTGCTCTTGATTATTCACTGGGCAATCACAGGTGTCGTGGCCTCCCCTGCACACTTGACACCGCTGAGCACTGAGTTTCAGCTCCTTAATTTCGATAACCAAAGAGGCGAGGGCAGAAACCACGCTAGAATCAGGAGTGACCTGATGCACACCTCTAGGAGGTGTGGTGGATGATCTAGCACTAGGAATGGAAGTCCTAGAAGATGGGAACTGCATTTCGGTTTGAGCGAAGCTCTCGAACATCTCCTCACACTCAGCAGGCTCAAACTTTTCCATGATAAGGCCTCCCGTAGTTGTATTAAACATTTGCTGCTTCTCAAAGGTAAGGCCATTATAGAACTTCTTCACTATCGCCCAGTCAGAAAGACCAAGCTGAGGACATCGGCTCAACAGCACATTAAACCGCTCCCAGGCCATGTGATAGGGCTCGTAAGGATCCATCCGGAAAGAGTGGATTTGATCCCTAAGGCGGCGGCCCTGGAAGGTGGATAGTATTTCTTGAAGAACTTGGCTTCAAGATCCTCCCAAGTGGTGATTGAGATGTCTGAAAGATTATCGAGCCAAGTAGAAGCACGCCCGGAGAGGGAGAATGGGAAGAGACGCAAGTAGATTGCATCCTTAGACACACCCGTGATGTTGAAGGCATCACATATGCACGCAAAGAGAGACACATACCCGGGTGTATCCTCATCCTCCAGGGCATGGAACTGAGTAGCATGAGTGATCGTACTCATTACATGTGATGGGATATGCCAGGAATTGACATTAGGAACAGTGGGGTGCGTGATCGAAGATCTCGCACCCATGACCCCATCACTGGCCCTCTAGTGTACTGTACGTCTCGCTGGTGGATCAGCGTCGCCCATTGTAGGAAATGGAATATGGAAAATAGGACGTACCTAGGTGTTGTACAACTGCTTCAAACGCGCCTGATAGTCGCGGGTACGGTCGTGAAGCTCTCGCTCGGGCTCTAAGAAAACAAAATAAGGTGGTGATCCCTGCGAGCGAGTGTTGTGCATAAACAGAAAGACTCAAGAAAAGAAGAAAACAAAAGACTCCAAGACAGAAAGACTTGATTCTAAGTTAGACACGCAAGTAACATATAAGACAAGCACACAGAACAGACTCAAAGAAAAACAAATAAACCAAAAATCAAACAAAGACCTAGTCAAAGATAATATTGCTATTGCCAAATGTCCCCGGCAACGGCGCCAAAAACTTGATATCGTCCAGACGGTGTATAAAAACTAACAATAAAACCTAACCTAGACTCCTAAGTAATAAAAGAAAACCTATGAACTAAACCGCACTGACAGGCAATTGTACCTATCGAGTATAGCATAGCTTAACGGTAAACCGAGTTATCGAGCCCTAGAGACACTGAATACTAATACTAGACTCTGAATCGGACTTAAGATTGATTGATGGGGGTTTACTACACTACTGAATTAAATAAGAATGCAATAAACTAAGAACGATTAAAACTATCAAGACAAAGACTAAGGTGAAATCAAGAATGGGAAGAACACCACCTAGGTGGGAATCCTACTTGCAAAGAACAACTTCTACCTGTTCTGGAACTATGAAGGATTTGGGTTTCTAAGGATAACTGCTAAAGACAACCTAGTGGATCCCTAAGCACTCTCAGGGTGTCACCAACTAAGCTACCTAAAGTATACTAAACTCACCAGATTGCTGGATCACTTCTCAGGTATTTCCAACTATGATCAAGTACCCTAATGGACGGATTACCTCTCAGTCTCACCACCCACAATACACTCAAAGAATGCACGGGGTAATCTTAGGGTAACAACTATGATTCAGATTAGCAACAATCACTAGACACCTAAACCAACTTCCTCTCAGACAGTTGACACTCGGATTCCTAATGACGAAGACTAACCGACTAATTCTCACCTCTCGGGTATTGAACTAGGACACACACTTAATTCTAATCAGCAATCAAACACAACTCCTATGGGTACTACGTCTAGCAAACTACCGAGATCATAAACCCTAAAATCTATGACCTAGATACGCTAATCAAACTGGCAGACAACCACAATCAACGTAGGGAATCAAAATCAATCACGCAATTAGAATTAGAGCATGCATATACATCACAATTATCATACTAGGATTGTTTACAAAATCATTAATCCATCAACTGAAATCAAACCAGTAAAAATCCGAACTTCAACAAGTATTCATCAATTGACCTAGGCAGTATTAAGGTTTTAGCCTAAGATAATATATAAAACATTCATGAAAGAAGAATTAAACAAAATCATGGTTCAAACACAAGAAACAAATATAAAGGTTCACACTTTGAAACCGAAAATGCTAAATCTAACACACCCGGGATCAAAGATTCGACCTTTGCACTTCAATTCTCTTCTCTAGCCTCAAAATCGCCTCTGGTTATTCTCTAGACAGCTAGAATACGAACTCCTATGATAATGGGATTAAAATTATATTAAAATCAAAACTAGGGTTTTTTTCTCGAAATTTGGGGCCCTCGCGTACCGTAAGATAACATGGCCAGTCCCTCGCGTACCGTGAGGACCAAAATAGTCGAGCCTGGTTTTCAGTTCCTTCACGTACCGCGAAAGGAAGCTCTCTGGTCTTCGCGTACTGCGAAGATTAGAATTTTCCCATTTTTTCACTTTTGAACATTGGGCTTCATTCTCGTGCTCGGTTTCTTCCGGTTTTCACTTGTAATCATCACGAGCACCTAATAACATGAAAAAAAAAACTCAATATATAACAAAAACGACTCAAAAAAAATATAAAACAAATTAAAACGACTCGAAAATGATGGAATAAAGATGTGTGATTTACACTACATCAGCACGGTTGAGGACATCGCTAAGAGCTTGAAGGATCGGCATGGAGGTCCATCTTCAAGCTCCAACGCTTCAGTAATGGCCATGTCGGTTAGGAGTGTGGAGAAGAAAGAGGTTGTCGAGGATGACTTCCACTCTAGCAAGTATAACATTCCGTCACCTGAGGAGGTCAAGAAGATTGACTAGAGGTCTCGATTCGCTGAGATCGATGCCAAGATGGCCGAGTTGCAGGTGGACGAGGAGATAATAGTTGAGGTGTCTGCCGAGAAGGTAGAGGAGAAGAAGAAAGGGTTGGAGATGATGACCCATGAGATTGACCTGACTCGTGTCCCCTACCCAGCACGTTTGCTGCCATTTAAGCAAGCTAGTGAGCACGGTCATTTCCTTGACATGTTCAAACTTCTCAACGTCAATCTCCCACTCATAGAGACACTCTAGATTATGCCAAAATATGGCAAGTTCCTTAAAGATCTTCTTAGGAGGTCTCTAAAGTCTCACTTAGTGAGCAATGCTCTGCGGTGGTGCAGAACAAGCTGCCAGAGAAACTGGGAGATTCGGGTCGTTTCACGATCCCATGTCACCTAGGCAGTTTGCCTTTGCACCAAGAGTTGGCCGATCTCGGTGCTAGCATCAATCTGATTCCCTATTCCCTATATAATCAGCTAGACCTAGGCGAACCACGGCCGACGCGCATGATCATTTCCTTGTCTGACCTCTCAGTCAAGTATCCACGAGGAATTATGGAGAATCTTCTAGTAAAAGTAGACAAATTTTTCTTCCCCATGGATTTTGTCATTTTAGATATGGAAGTAGAGGATGGAATCTCACTCATCTTAGGGCGCCCATTCTTGTGCACCATCAAGGCATTAATCGATGTCATTAACGGGAAACTCACACTTCGTGTGGGGGGTGAGTCGATCATTTTTTATACCACTAAGTCTGTGAAGGCTGTTGGCGAGCATAGACATTCAGTGTGCATGCTTGATACCTCCATGGACGATCATCGGGACTCTAATCCAATAGCGGATGTTGTTGATGGAAGTTTAGAAAGGATGAAAGAGGAGCCCCCAGATTGGTTGGTGGAGTTTGAGAAGAAATTAGTAGGGTCCTCATTCTTAAGTGCTAGAGATGATGACCTCAGTTTAAGTGACATTTTAGCTCAGGTGGAGAAGATAGTTTATGAATCACTCGTTGTTGATAGTGTAGAGGTCGTGCCTTTAGAAATATATATTCCTAAACCTCTACCTGTTATTTTTTATGAGGGGAGAGAGACCGAGTCGCCTCCTAGGTCTAGGCCGCCTCGAAAGTGAACCCGTGCTTTGATAGAGTCATCTAGGTTGACGGTAGTGAAAACCCCAAGTGTGGGGACGTCAAGGGGTGACAACGTACTTGATTATTTATTGCATATCATGTTCGGACCGGGTAGGTTTAAGTTATGGTGGAAAGACAGGGATAATAGATACGAGGGTTTGCTAGGACATGTTTTGTAACTGTTGATAACAATATTGTTTAAGTTCATAGAGAGGCGAACTTAACAAGTTCGCCTAAGCATCTTTAGGAGCGAACTTATTAAGTTCGCCTAAGGTGTTGTGTGTTCCTATAAATAGGTGTTTACAAGTCTTAGTGTTTAAGAAGACTTGGAAAACTTCAGAGAGAGATCAGACCTGAGAATCTAAGAGAGATTGCAATCAGTGTCTGATAAGGAAATACAACGAGAAGATTATTTACATTGTTATCGTTTCTGTCATCTTGTGTACACATTCATTGATATGGTTGGATTCCGCACTCTGTGTCTTCTATACGTCACGTCACGAGATCGATCTGTAGTGGAGTCATGTGGACCTACAGGGTTATACGATGTTGGTGTGTGTATGGTTTCTATGGAGGACCGGAAGGCTGTGTAGGATGAAGGCGGTGCCGGTTAGGATCAAGGAGAAGCCTCTTGATAGGCTTATTTGAGCCTTAGGCGAGTGCCCGAGATGTAGAGTTTGTATGCATTACGTGGTTGAGTCAGTGTTATTTTCTGTGTTTTTCGGTACTGTGTTTTGTTTGTGTCGTGTCTTGCAGGGATTCACGTTCGAATTAACAAGGGGAATCATCGGGAATGAAGTTCCAGGTACGTTTTACATTGGTTTTTATCATTGGAACAGTTTTTTTAAGGTTTTGGGTGAAAAATATTTTTAGGGTGCCAAAATTTTTCTAAGTATAAAAAATGAAAAAGTTCATAACTTTCTGTGAAAGAGACTCCCTCGCGGTATGCGAGGCCGGCTTAATTTCAACTCCCTCGCGGTACGCGAGGAGTGGACAGGGTCCCCTTGCGGTCGCGAGGCACCCCGGATTTGCCCTTTGCACCTTTGTTTCCCATGGTTTCCCATACTCGTTTTCCATACCTGTCACCACCATTATCATCCACCATTCACATCATCCACCACCATCATTCATCCATTACCATCCATCCTACCATCATCCATTATCATCCTTTACCATCATCACCATATCATTCATTCACCGACTCTACCATGACCATGGAAAACTTGGGAACCGATTCGTAACTGATGATCCACCTTGTCGTGGCTTTCATGTCTATGTGTTTTTCGCCATCGGGTACGTGTCCTTGCATATCTATCCAGAGTCTTAGCGAGTCAGTTTGAGTCTTTAATCTTTTATTTGTGTCAGTTTAATGTTGCGGGTTTGTTGTGAGGTTTATTTTGCAAGTATTGTTCGTCCTGTCCATACTCAATCTCCATTTGGGCGGGACGACTACGTCTATTATTGGGTAAAGGCAACCCAACAGAGATGTGCAACCGCGACCGAAATGCTATACGGTGCACACGAGGAAGAACGAAACTGCACATTTGAGTGTTTATCATATCCAGCTAAGTCGCTTTCTGTTTTTATTTTTGTATTTTTATTTTTAGTTGTGTCTTGCTTCACATTAAGGACAATGTGTCTTTCAAGTGTGGGGATGTGAGTGTTAGTTTGTGTCTTTATAAAAATTCAAAAATTCAAAAAAATACAAAAATATTGAAAAATTTTAGAAAAAAAATGTCCTTTGAAATCAAGAAGTTTTTGCATAATAAATGGAAAATGATAGTACAACTGGATCTACTTGTTTCAGTTTAAACGATATAAAATAGAAAACGCGTCTAATTAGTGATGTTTTGGTAGACCCAGCCAACTTGAATAACTTAAATAGCCTATGAGTGTTTCTTAGGAATAATCACGTAATAAAATCATTAAATCTTGTGGGTACTCATCTTAAGGTGTCAGTAATACTAAAACTGTCAATATAGGGCGATAGGTACCACGTTAAGCTAATATTTAGAGGTTTTTGAAAACTATTCTTGGCACACCATTTCTCTTTTTATGAAAATAAATCCGAGTTTGGTGGCGCCTGCATCCATAATTCCATCTAATAATGAGTGTAATTAATAAATTGAAAACTCGAGTCTTGACCGACGTGTTTCCCATGGGGATAGTGACTCCGTGGATACGCCTATGGGTTAATTCTTATGTACTTAATTGATAGACTACAACCTATGTGTTACCTTCTGGGATAGTGACTTGGGAAAAGCACCCCTAGGTGAGGTTGATTTATATATAATTAATAATACTCATTCTATTCATTCCATAATCCATTGATTTCTAAAAACATGTAAATCTTAGTTTAACGTGGTGGACAAATCTATATGGTTTAACCCGTGCCTATACATGACCGTGAGACGGGATTAGGTAAAGCCGTAGCTTCTAAGTGTGAGTCACATAGATTGATTGATTGATTGTTGTATAAATTGGAATTAGAAAACATTACGGGGGCTAGATACTTGGTAGTTGGGTTTAATCGGATAAAAATACTAATTATTGCTATTAACGTGTGAGTATATTTGTGATAATTGGCAGTTGATGTTGGTAAAGTTAGATCTCGGTTATGATTCCATTGCAACCTTTTTCGAGGACGAAAAAAGGTTAAGTGTGGGGATGTTTGATGTGTTGCAAAGCACACATGCGTTTTTGCCGTATTTTGTGTCGTTTTCGTATAGTTTTAGAGTCGGTTCGAGTCATTTATAGTTAGTATTGAGTTAAGTCTTGTTTTGTAGGTAATCGGGTTACTTTGGAGCTTAAACGATCAAGAACTGTGAAGAAACGAGCACACAAGAACCCGGGATAAGAAACGGAAAAAGTCCAACTTTAAAAGAGGCATATCTCGAGCTAGAAAATTAGTTACGGGGCCCATTTTATATCGATTTGGGGTAGCTCGACGAGAAGAATACAAAAAAAACATTCTCCCACCCTATTTCTTTGCGCAACGCGAACATGGGAGCCTAGAACTTCGTGACACGCCAAGATTCTCAGGCAGAACTTTTCGCGACACTTTTGTCTCTCGCGACACGCGAAGACTTGGTCCTCTGGCTTTAGGGACACGCGAAGAAGCCCAGTTACGCAGATTGTGACCTAATTTCATATTTAAATAGGTTAGGACTCTCCCATTATCAAAGAGAATTGAATTCCAGCCGTTTCAAGGGAGAAAAGAGGCGATTTTGAGGCTGGAGGAGAGGATTGATGTTCAAAGGTCGAATCTTTGATCCCGGGTTCGTTAGATTTAGCATTTTCGGTTCCAAAGCTTGAACCTTTATCTTTGATTTGTTTGATTGAACCGTGTTTTGTTCTTATTACTTCTATTTTGATGTTTTAAGTATGATTCTAGGCTAAATCTCATATACTATCTAGGTCTATATGATGAATACGTGTTAAAGTTGCGATCTTTATCGGTTTTTGATTCAATTGATGGTTTAATTGATTATGTAAAGAATCCTAGTTTGATTAGTATGATGATTATGCATGCTTTATTCTGGTCTTGTGTTGATTAATGTTCCTCATGTTGTCTTGTTGAATGTCTTTCATTAATAGATGCATGTTTAGGTTGTTTGCTTATTTGCTTGTGGCCTTAGTGGTTTGCTAGATGTAGTAATCCATAGGAGTGTTAGTTGATCCTTGATTAGATTGAGTGTTCTATCCTACTTCAATACCCGAGAGGTGAGAATTAGTCGGTTAGTTTTCGTAATTAGGAATCCGAGTGTTAAAAGTCTGAGAGAGCGTTAGTATAAGGTGTCTAGTGATCTGTTGATATTATGAATCATAGTTGTTATCTTAGGATTACCCTGTGCATTCCTTGAGTGTATTGTGGACGTTGAGACTGAGAGGTAATCTTTCTATTAGGGTAGAATATCACAGTTGGAAATACCTGAGAAGTGATCCAACAGTCTGGTGAGTTAGTACAACTTTAGGTTCCTTAGTTGGTGACACCCTGAGAGTGATTAGGGATCCACTAGGTTAACTTTAGTTGTTATTCTTAGAAACCCAGATCCATCATAGTCCATAACCGGTAGAAGTTGTTCTTTGTAAATAGGATTCCGACCTAGGTAGTATTCTTCCTATTCTTGGTTTTTCCTTAGTTCCTGTCTTGATAGTTTAGTCGATCTTAGTTTATTGCATTCTTTAATGATAATCTTTAGTGTAGTAAACCACCAAATCAAATCATTCTTTAGTCCAAGTCAGAGTCTGTTTTGTTATTCGTAGTGTCTCTAGGGTTTGATATTCCGGTTTACCGTTAAGCTATGCTACACTCGATAGGTACACTTGTCTGTCAGTGCGGTTTAGTTGATAGGTTTTCCTTTTATTACTTAGGAGACTAGGTTAGGTTTTAGTAGTTTTATATAGACCGTCTGGACGACATCACGCCCCCTCACCACTACATTGCCTACGGCCATAACCAGCCATTGCCGTGAACCCCACCTCTCGTCGCACCACCCGTAGTCATCACATGTAGCAAAAAGCGCAAATCATAATCGGGTCCTTTACATTACAATGAACACACTTAAACCCTAATCGGGTCCTTAACATTACAATCATAACAAAAAGCGCAAATGGAGTGTTCGAGTATTACCTTAACATGTAGCAAAGATTTCTCCTGCTTGGCACCGCCGTGTGACCACCGCATCAACACCATAACCGTCCTCTCCCTCTCTCCTCATCTCTTTCTGCCTTTCATGCGCAACCTAGGCCACTCGACCTAGGGTTTTTTCATAACATGGTTTAAATATAGCTAGTTGCATCCGAGTCCTTCTTCATTCTTGATTGCCGTTTTTGGTCCGAACTGATTATCACGCGACTAACTGGCGCTTTACTTTCGTTAAACCATGTCTCACAGGTAAAACCCAACTAACGGCTTCCTTTACTAGAGATTCGTCAGTTATCTATTAACCTAAACCGTCAATTATAGATTTTTGGGATATTACAAGTCAACCCCCCTTAAAAGAGGATTCGTCCTTGAATCCAGTGTTGGTACAATTCAACATGACCAAATCTCTTGGTTTCAACTGGTGGATCCAAAATACTTTGGTGCTACCCGCCTTTTCTCGCACACCTTGTCTTGGTCATTTCCATTCAACACGGCTACCATCCATGGTGTTCCAAAAAGTCTTCTCCATTGCCTGCTTTCCACTTTGGGACTTGTAGATCTCACATACATATTCTACATTACCCCTCACTATATCCTTTAAATCAGACAGTACAACACTGTCAATTCCCTAACTAGGCTCGTCTTTCGCGGACATGAGCAATTGCTGATTTACTATCACGTGCCTATCACGCTCCTCTATCTCATGCTCTGATCGCCGTCTTGCGATGATTCCTCAAATTCAATCATACTGCCCTACCTAGAAGGGTATCACTTTTGCCCTTCTCCGATGATCTCCAGTAGTTCGTACAAAGCTACGCTAGTCCCACAAAATTTCCCTACCATAATTTTCTTTACCTCATTATCATGCGTTCAATACCCCCATAAGTCAGCTCATACTACTCAATACTAGAGTTATAATCATCAATTCCCGTTGAGTCTCAAAAGTCCACAACACCATCATGCTCACCTCGGAAGCTAAGAATTCGCTTCACTTGATTCTCCACAGGAGCCTACCTTAAACTGGTTATATATTTATCGGAGTAGGCGTTCCCTTTCCAGTCACTCATGTGGAATCTTGCAATTATCCCTCCTGGATCCTACTTTCCTCGCTGTTGCATTTTCATTACCGCGTGATTACCGTCCACGTCTCGTCCATCAAGTATGAACATGAAGTCCGTATTATCACAAGCCTCAGCCCCCTAGTCTCGTTCAGAGTAATTATTTCCGCTCCTCTTGTATCTTACCTTGACAGAACTCCCTATACGGAACATATTCCATGGAGAACCTTTCGTCACCTCAATTTCCTCGTGCTGGAATATTCAGTGTCTCCATCTCTATCACATCATAACTATATCCGATCAAGCGTTCATGTAACATTTTCATTATCACTCTCATAGCTCCACCCATTGGCTTTGTGCTCCAAATTCTTGAGATATAAGCATAGGCATATCATAAGAGCACCTCGCCGATTATTTAGAAAATATTGAAACTCTTTGCTTCACCTCTATTTATTATCGTCGAGAAAAAGTCCATATGGAAATACTATGCTTGATCACATCAACTACCCGCCCTATGCACGACTAAGCGTGTACTACCAGGACACATGATGTATATATAGGTATAGCATCTCAACTCTCTAACTCGCACAAAGTGCACCAACAACTATCTAGACCTGAGCAATTTTACGTGTATACAATATAATTTCATCATTTATAGACGCACAACTACCGAACCCCACCTTCTACCCATCACCACGGTAGCCCGTTCACACAAGGTATATAACTACTGAACATTTATACCTAGATACAAGGTATGTAACTACCAATTCCCACAGGACCTCGTCCTGCACATTCACACAAAGTGAAATACACCCATCACACTTTGAACCTCACCTAAACATAATCACATAAACGATCGTCACTATGGACTGTGGACACAAGCAATATCAGTTTTGTGACAATTCGACTTTTCAAGTTAATCCCGTTAGTGATTCCGTTAAATATTATGTTAAATCCTAACCAAGTTAACCCAATTCTAAAACCAAGGGATCATTTGTGTCAAAGTTGAAGTTACAAGGGTTGGTTTTGTAAATAACCAGAAACCCTAGTAGGCACGGTCGCGCCTTGTTTTGGTACGGTCGCGCCAAGTGCCTTGGCACGGTCGTGCCTCTTATTGGCACGGTCGCTTCGCTTGTCAGTTGAAACGTAAACGCAGTCTTTAATCGCAAATTTGTTCGATTTCGTAACCGTTCTGCACGTTCCTATCTTTAACGAGAATCATTAAGACTTTAAACCTCGTTATTACTCCGAGTTAAACCCAATTATGGTCATGATTACCGTAACCGTCGACCCTTTATCAAATATCAACACATTCGATCAATTCTCGTATTACTCTCACGAATTGAACAAACACACACCTAAATCGCACCTGTTAGAACCTGTTGCACACTCGAATTTGGTCGGAATCGCTGCAGTGGTCACCGGGGATCGAAGTCGATGACGGCAGAATCTGTTCTAGTCGGGAACCTTCAATTCGAGTTCGTTTCTGGTAATTTCCTTCCTGTTTACTTTCGTTTTTACTTCATGATGAATAGCCCTATGATTATTTGGGCTTGCAACATCAAATCGGTGATGAACTAATTCTAGGGTTCATCACATTCGAGGTTTAATCGATTACAAGTCTAGGCTTAATCTCAATCAAATTAACCTATACTGATAGATTCGAAAAGTCCTGTTAAACAGAACCCCCATGTCCTTTTGGTCAATCGCGATCGAAACCAAACGAATTTGGATTTATTGGGTTATTCTGTTAAACTCTGTAACTGTAAATCCAGGAGACACGGTCGTGCCGAGTTTTAGCACGGTCGTGCCTCACCCTCTGACCCGGTCGTGCCTCTTGGCTAGACCTGGTCGTGCCTCAGAACCCTAGACACGGTCGTGCCTGACTCAGACAAGGTTGTGCCTAGTGTTCAGCATTGTTGTGTCTTCTGTTTGATCAACACGGTCGCACCTCCGACCAGCACGGTGGCGCCCGTGTCTTTAACACGGTCGTGCCTTGCCTTAGGCGCGGTCATGTGTGAGTAAACCCTCTGTCAGAATATTTTGATTTATTTTTATATTTTCAAAACAATAATTATTATATTATATTAATATGTTTTTAAAACCGAAAAACCACCCATAGACTCGGGTTTGGTCTTCTAACTCGTATTCGTTATTTAAAACTCATTTATAAAATAATATATTATTTTCAGTCCTTGAACTCAATTAAAAGCGATATATATTTTTATATTATTATTACTTTTCACTCGTCGCAAATTGTAGTATTTCTTAAATTGGATAATTTAAGAATCATGTATTCTCGTGGACACATTCGTCTACTCATGGTTATTAGAGCATTGCTTTTAGGAAGTTTCTTATTCCGTGTCGTCGTCACAAATCCCATTGTATTCCTAATAATTGTGTTGTAATTCTAGGGCATTCATGAGCCGTGTCAGGCTAGCGCTTGAGAATTCAATCTCGTAATGTCTGATCACCACCTACGCAATCAGGTGAGTTTTCACGTCCCCTTTTACTGTTTTAAACTGGGGGAGAAAACATGACATAAACGCTTTTGGTTTTTGTAATTCATATATGTTATCACTTGTTTGACTATGTGTACACATCTATCATTAAGTCCTCACATCAGACTGTTAATATGAACATAGCGAGGTAATTTGAGTAGTACTACTGGGTTTGACAAACCTCACCCGCGTTAGTCGTGCTAACTCGACTGCAGGTCGAACGGGTGCAACATTGACCTAAACATGCACCATGGTTGATAGGCCTAGTGGGAGGCAAAAACATAAACAGTCAGCTTTCGGTTGCGAGCGCATTAGTTAACATGCTTATGGGTTAGCTACCTATTGATTTATATATTGAATGTACATTAACCTATTGAACTTTGTCGCGAACTGAAACGTGTGAACTCACCAACCTCGTGTTGACATCTTTTCTTACATGTGTTCTCAGGTTGCTTAAGATAAGGCACAGGTGCACGCATAGGGCATGAATGGAGTCTTATGATTAAATTATAAATTATTATTGTTGATTTGCTTTGTACTTTGTTTTGGACTTAACACTTTAGGACTTTTCTTGGGCACGTTTGTATTGTGCATTTACTTTCGTTTTACGCTTCCGCACTTACTTTGATCATTTATGATATATTTTTATTTTAGTCCCATATAGTGTCGTTCAATGTAACTAATGACTGAGATTCTGGTTTGTCACTACCCAAACGGTAAAACTCCGTTAGTTGAAATTGGGGGTGTGACAGATTGGTATCAGAGCCATTGGTTATAGAGAACTAGGATTGCATACTAGACTATAACCTCACACATTAGTTACATATCATAAGCGTTATATATTGGCACTTATGCATTACGTTTCATGATCATGTCGTCAACCCCACCACCATCACCTAAGGCATCTACCTTATCATCCCCGGAGCCCAAAAGGCGTCGAACTAGTTCTAGTGACAACTCGGTAGAATAGGGTGAACCAAGTAATACACAAGCAAGGAACACAACACTTAATTGGAATACATATCTGAAGATGATCCAAAGGTGGATCGAGATGGGAAATGTTCCATCACCCTATTTTTGTTCCACTTCCTCATCCTCTACTTTGCCAAGCTTTCCATGCACCATGGAACAAGTGTTTGCAGCTTTTGTGTTTATCATAACTAAGGAGTTAAAAGCGATGAAGGAAACCACTGATGAGATACTCGACATTCTAGAACGGCAGCCACAAATCAAAGAAAACAAGTAACAAATAGAGCATCTAACCACTGAACTAGCAGCAACGGATCAAGTCCAAAACCAATTGGTGGATCGAGTCGCACATTTGGAGACGACGGTGGATACCTCGGACAACGATGTAGGAGGGATTCTGGAGAGGGTGACTCATCTGGAAGCCCAACTACAATGGTTGGAATGCTCATCGCACTAGTGGGTGCCATGGTATGCCTTACCTAAAGGTTAGGATGGTACGGGTCGGGCATTTGATATGGGTCTCTTAGTGGGGGTGCTAACTGATTGTGAAGATGGGGTATCTGATACGGGTTTCTGGGTGGGGGTGATAACTGAGTGTTATATATAGGAGTTCTCATAGGTTTAGAGTTTGACTAGTCATAACACCGAGTCTTCACAATAGTATTTTAGAAATACACTTGACCTATAAGCAATGCATCCCTGAGGAGAATTCCCAGGAAAGAGGGGTGGGTCACTAGGACACACTTAAGTACCCTGTCTTTCCTTAGCCAGAATTCCTCATGGGCCTACACACTCTTCCAGTCATCATGTATTAATAACACTGTTGTTGGACTCATGGTCATGATGAGAATTATTGTTGACTGGGCTTTGAGGCCCAAAAGTGAGGTTTATTTATTGCAACAGGCTTCCTCTTCTTTGAGGGTAAGTGGGCTTCTTAGTTTATTGTTAATTGATATTAGGCCCAGTAGTTTAACTTTTTGTTCACAAGAGGTGATGGTATCATGTATGTGAGTTCAAAGGTGTATGAAGGATTTGGTGTGTATGTGTGTGTGTTAAACTTAGGATAACACTTAATGAAACACAAAGGTAGTTTGTAGATAGTAATGAATGTAAGCACAAGAGTTATCAAATAGTGTGACATATAAGTCATTACATATTGTATCATGTAGTGTACTTATGATAGCATGTAGAAATATTCACACAAGAATTAATCATGTAGCATGTAGTAGCATGGCATAGTATGGGTGTCCTAAGGTTATAGTCTAGGTCAAAAGTGTCTAATAACCTAATTCCCTATAACCAAGGCTCTTATACCAATCTGTCACACCCCAACCGACGGCGGAATACATCAGGGAGGACATGTAGACTGTTCATGAGCTCAAGGTTGACTAACTTGTAATATATTAATCATTAAATTCATTTCCATTCAAACAAACATGGCATAATTCAACAAGTACATAAATGAAAATACAAATTGTTCTTTGAATTTAGATTAACTAAGTCCCAAAACCTATGTGTAGCAAGCCTTGATCAAAATCACACATTAGCACCTGAAACATGAATAAAATAAGGTCAACTAAAAAGTTGGTGAGCATACACAGGTTTATACATAGATAGTGTATAGATGTAAATAATCAAATCCTTATATAACATGATAAAATAAGGCATTTATGGGGAGCAACTATTGTGTAACCAAAGTACAATCAATCCTTTGTAACTAGCATGCAAATTGTGTTGTCGGTAACAATCACCCCAATCTGGGTGGGTTTGTCAGACTCAATAGATCTATCATTGTTAACAGTCGGCTTTAATAGTTAATGATTGCACATAAATTGCACACAAACAGTTAAAACACCTAGCACTCAAACATAAAGCTCAAATTTGCACACATGAATGTAAAGAGGATTTGTGTTTGTGTAGTTTGTGTAAATGTAAACAATTGTATGAATAGAGTTCATGTTTCACCCCAAAAAGTGTAAAAGTGTGAAAAGGGGCTATGTAATACTCACCATGTATCAATTGTGTAGATAACACGAGCAATAGGTCTTACGAGTGATTTTTTTAATCACAGAATTAACCTAGAGTGAATTGTATAATCTTGTATTAATAATATGCATGGAGTATAAGTCATGATCAAATGTTCATCGGGTTTCAAGATGCGGATTTGTATGGCGGTGGAGTTATTCCATGAAAAACACAGGCTTGAATCTAAGTAATTAGATAAAGCTTTGATATGAAAGTGTACGTTCAGAGTAGGTTTGGAAATAATCATTGTTTTAGGGCTTAGGTTTAATTAATTTAAATAAATAATTTCTTTTATTTATTTAAAGTAGTGTGTTTTAAAAGATATGTAGCATTATATTTATAAAAATAAATAAATCTATTTTATTTATTTATTTAAAGTAAAGTGTCAAAATATAGAGTAAGTATATATATTGTACATATTAAAACCCTAAATAAACATGTAACAGATAAAAATTAAATTTATTTATTTAATTAATATTAAAGTAGTATGAAAAAAAATACGGAATGTAAACGTATCTATTAATACATATTAAGAAAAGTTTTTTTTTATATATGGCTTTAAATAACAATTTATAAGCTTTGTTTCATGAAAATGCATTTTTATAAATTCTTGTCATAATAGTTAAAATAATTTAATGATTTGATAAAATATATATATAATAAATATATATATATATATATATATATATATATATATTATGAGAATGAGATTTTAAACAATTAATTTTTATAACAATAATTGTTTTATGTTTAAAATTGACATTTATTCTAATAATTTGTTCTAAATGATGGAAGGCTTGTGAAAATAATTTTTATGGATTAAAAACTGCTTTTAAAATGATTCTAAAAAAAAGGAACACCACTCGGTTCGAACCCGGGTGGGTTCTGTGAAAGCATCAACTGTTACCACCATAACAGGGGACTAATCCGTGTTAATAACCGGTTCAAAATACATTTAACAAGCATTTGAAAGCGGGTCGGTTCTGGGTTCAACACACGCGCAAAAAGGATCATGGCTTGTGGGTTTTGAACCCACGCCACCTAGTTCAAGCCCGGACGCTTTAACCGGCTGAACTAGGTGGTTCGCTGGTCATACATACAAACCAGTAATTTAAATACGCAAACTGAAAAGAATAAAAATCCGAAATCGGCCATATGCGCAGATCGATCAAAGTCCAATTTTAATTAAGATCGATTCCCTCGGTCAATTGAAATTGACAGAGGGCACCTGATCGGAATGTAACGATGAGTCTAAAACCACAAACCGTACCTGAAATGGTTGAGAATGGAGTGCGCTCGGCTGGAAGTTAGGGTTTGGCGTTCTTGGAGGTCTTCAATGCTTTTGGATTGTATTCAGATGTGTGTGAGTGTTCCGGGAGTAAGAAAGATATGTCTCGAGAATGTATGAGTAGGTTGTATTTGCTAATTTCATTTGGAACACGTAAATTTTATTCGGGATTGACAGAACAGCTATGGGATTGATTTTAGAATCAATCCGTTTAATTCGCAATGAATTAGGTCCCGATTTAGTTCTGAATTTGAGCGAGTACAGGTTGTGCGTGATTTGCGGTCATACACGCGTCTTATTACTTGATTTGAAAACGAATTCGGTTTGGTTTGACTTTGTATAGTGAAACGGGTGTGCAATTGCTTCCAGTAATGAAATTCCTTAATTTAGACCGATAATTGCATTGAAAATTTATCAAGGATTAATTAGCCATACTAGGCAAGTATTAGATTTCAATTTTGATCGATTGTAGCCTTGAATTTCAAAGAATTGAGGATGTTGACTTTACAAGAGTCAAAATTGGTCACATGGAAGTCAAAAATAGGTGGATTTCGATTAATGGTTTTCGAATTGAAGTGATGGGGTTCGAGTTCAAGGATAGTGTTTAGATAGGGGGTTTCCTTGTTTTAGAAAAAGTCCAAGACTTATTTTTGTTATAAAATGGTTTTTATAAAACTTGAAATAAAAACTAAAATATTATTTATTTTATTTTAACTATTTAATATAGAAAGTTCCATCTTTACAATATTACAAATTATGTACAATGGTTTATTTGATATTAATAACTATGTGTATATTTACATATATTTTTATAATAAAATACATATGTATATATATATATAAAGAGATGTAAATACATAATTTAAAGCTCATAGTTATTATTACATATCATATATATATATATATATATATGCTAGAAAAAAAAACAATATGTTATTGCAAGGTTGAAATTTGGGATGATATATGTTTCAATAAGAATTAATGTGGCATAAGGCGTTTGGATAGGTACGGGATTTGAATGAAGTTTCATAAAATGAATTTACAGATAAATAGATAAGCTAAAATAGTGTCGGAAAACCACGGGTGTTACAACACAAGCCGTTGATCTTATATTGAAGTCATTCTACATGTAACGACAATAACAACTATACTAGTTAACTTTACTCAAACGTCTTCTTAGGCATCATTGCTTGCATGCTTGGAAGAAGAGCGTCGTTGTCTTTTATTGTCTTGCACCAGTAACATTCTTTCTGCGTGGAGTGTGTCAGTGTTGCAGAAGAAAGTTGTCAGTGGTAATGGTTGCTTTATCGAAGCCAGTCAGCTGCAACGTTTGATCTTCAGTGGGAATGGCTATCAGCAGCAATGTTGTTGATCAGCAGCAAGACACAATTGTCCACAGCTGCTGATGATTTGCCTATCAGCAGCAACTTTGGTCTTCAGCAGATAAGGCTATCGGCAGCAGATTTGTTCTTCAGCAGAAGTATCCACTGCAGATAAGCTTTTCCGCAGCAGGTTGTTGGTTAGCAGCAAAACTGTGAGGTACGCAGCATTTGTACTTAGAGAATTTTGTATCCATCAGTCTTTATTTCTACAAACTCCTCCTAGACTGATGCTACCAAAACTCTCTTACTGGGTTTGTTGCTGAAGCTTTTGCATGTTGCTGACTATTCTTACAACCTCATAGCCTCTCTGGTCCTTGCTGGGATTGTTAAGAGGAAGCTCAGATAGAGTCTTAATGTCTTTGCTTGGCATTTTGAAGATAGCCTTGCTTGAACACCTCATCTTCTGTCCTTTAACATCTGTCAATGTGAACTCATCCTTTTCAGCATTGTAGGACAAACTGATGAATGGAGAGTGGGATTGGAGAGGTTTGGCATCAATAATTTCATCTTTGCTGGGGTTGAAGTGATGTTTGATCACCAGCAACAGATGTCTTCCACCTTCATTCTCAGGCTCATTAGCTTCACCCAGCTCCATCATTCTTCTTAGATCTGAATCTAGAAGCTGCAATACCTCATCAACAGTTGTATAGATTGATCTTCTTACTTTTGTCCTCCCCCTGAAGACTTCAAACCATTGATCTTGAGTGCTGTAGAACCAGATGACGATTTCTCTTGAGTCTTCTGGTTTGGTAGTAGGTTTGTTTTTCTTCTTGGGAGGTTGTTGATGAGTAGGAGCTGGGTGGGAGGATTTAGACTTTGTGGGTGGAGAGGAGGGAGGTCTAGGATTAAGAGTGGAAGGTTTTTGAATAGAGGAAGTGGTGGATGAGGGAGAAGGCTTGGGTTTCTTTTGTTTCCTTTCATCTTCTTAATTAATCACCCTCTTCTTTGAGTCTTTCTTCCCTAGTCTTTCTTCTTCTTCCTTCTTGACTTTAAAGTAAAGGGCTTTCAGGTTCATGAAACTCATGGGACCCAACCTTTTTCCACTCTCTCCTCTAGCCTTTAGGAAGTCAATCATGACCTTCCTTTCTTCATGGGTTCTTATGTTAAAGGCAATGGTCTTCTTGGATTTCTGTTTGGCTTTTTCTTCTTCTTCAGTCCTTTTTTATTTACCAATTGACCTTGCTGACCCATGAAGGCTCTGTAAATTTCTTTATTTGATAGTTTCTCAAGGTAGTCTGCATCCTCACCTTGAGAAATCAGAGTCTCTATCCACTCCTCTCTCATTTCTTTGGCTAGTTCAGAATCAGATATTCTGAACTTAGCCTCTTCCTTTTTCTTCTTCTTTCTTTCTTCTTCTTCTTTATTGAATTGTTCCTGCAGTTGAAGAGCTAGAGCTTCATCTTCTTGAATTTGAGAAGCTGCAGGAATCTTGACTTTCAGATCATCTAGCTGCTTAGCATAGAGCTGGATTTGTTGTTCTCTAAGGAGTATGGTAGTTTTTTCTTTCTTGTGCTTTTCTTAATTCAGCCATCTCCTCTTCTTCTCTTCTTCTTCTTCTTTCCTCCCTTTCCTTCTTCTCTTTCAATAACCTTTCTTCATCTTCTTCTGTCATAGGTCTCTTCCCCTTGTCTTTGCTGGATGCCTCTGCTTCAGCTTCATGGACCACAACAGCAGATGTAAGAGATGCTGTTGGGATCTCAGCTTCAGCTTCTTGACATTTTGTGGAATGGACAAAGGAAGGACACTTTCTTCATATTCTTCCCATTCAAGACCTGTCACTGCTTTCCACCCTCCCTTCACCTTTTCCTTTTCTCTTCTTTTGGATTCTTCTTCTATGTTTAATCTGACTGTTGGTGAGGAAAGGAAGGATAGGTCTGAGTCAGAGTCGGAGGCATCCATTGCAAGTCGTCCTTCCTTTTCAAGCTGAGCTTTGATGGTTTTTATCATTGCTTGACTCTCTAAGGAATTTACGTTGCAGATTTGTGTTATGAGCTCGAAGACCTTGTGCAGGAAGTCTGAATTTAGGAGTAGGATCTCATTGATGTTGATTGAGAGAGATGATCCATTACTCAGGAAGAATGTGAAGCCAAAAGACCCAGTGCTCGACCATCCTAGCACTTCCACGTCCCTGACCACTTTGTTATACAGAAATCTTCTCCAGTATACAACTTCTTCTTCTGTTAAAGTACTGCTCCTGATTAAGTCAAGTCTTCTTGGAGCCAGTATTTGTTTTGCTGCTATTGAAGATTCTGCACTGTTTTCAGGATAAGCCACTCTTTTTGCTTCTTCTAGTAACTGTTTAAACCAGGGTACATTATCCTCCATTAAGTCATAGAACTTGCAGATTGCAAGTTTTGCTGAGAGATCTGAAGAGGTGTTGATGCAGCTGGATAAATACAGTTCAAGCACTTGAAGAGGATTTAGTGCATCCCAGTTCAGTTCTTCTACTCCGCTGAACTCTTTCCCAATCCAGAATCTCTCAGATTGACCATCATACCCCCAAGCTAGTATGGAGTCAAAATCTAGCTTGTCTGCAGTCAGTGTGAATTGGGGGGCAGTGGTTAGACTTATTATGGTCGCGGCTTCAGGAAGTATGCTAACTGATGGAGGTGTGTCTTCATTTTGAGTTTCATTCTTTAACACCTCATCAATAGCTCAGACAACCAACTTCTAATCCTTAGTGATTTCTTCCTCTTCGTCTACTGAGTCTAGCAAGTCATGAACTTGAATAGAGGCAGGTTTGAATATGGAACTTTGAAATGCAGCCTGCTCTTGTATCCATTTTTCTAGGCTGTCAACGTCATCTTCTACTGCGACTATCTCCCCCTTTTTGGTTGCATCAGTGTAAAGGGTTGCATCTGTTTGAGTTCCCACTGACACAAGGGAAGGAGTAGGCACAGTTTGGCATTAATGGGCTTCATGCATAGAGACTTGGTGCCTTAGTTTGGACACTTCAGCCTCTAGCATAGCTACCCTGGCCGTCAATTCCATATTATGAAGTTTCAGTCTGTCCTCATCCACAGTTGTGGAATCCTTAGAGATGGATGGGGCCTTAGGCCTAGCCTCTGCATCCTCATCACCCTGGTTTTCTTGGCACCTGGGATTCCTCTCAGTGAGGAGTGTTTCAATAGAAAAATCCTCACTGTGAGTTGCCATGGTTAGGGTCTTAATGATGTTGTCACTGTACTCCTAGTCAGTTGATGTACCAGGAGTAGTGACAGCCCTTTCCACATTCAGTGTATCAGTACTCCCAGAGTGAACCTTCTTGGGTGAAGAACTTGGGTTAGGTGCACTAGCAGCCAAGTCAATCAATACCTCCGAGATAGTGGTCGTTGGAGAAGGTATATCATCTTAACAAGGTGCCTCAGCACTTAAGTTCAGAGAAGAAAAATAATGGAATGGCTCAGTGGGTTGTTCTATGGATCCGGTATGTGATCCTGATCCTAATAGAGAAGCTTCCAAGGAAGTTTCTCTAATGATGTGGCTATCCCTTTTGATATTCTCATCAGAATTTTGGGATTCTGAATGAGGGCTTTTAGGTTGGGATTGGGCCTTTGAGATAAGAAGAGAAGGAGTCTTCTTGCTCCTTTTTCTAGTATATTTTGCTGCAACTGGGCCCTTTGTTCCAGTTGAACAATAACATCAAAAACAGGTGTAAGTAATTTTTGTGCCTGTGCATCCTTAGTAGTGTGCATAGGGGTTCGAGCAATGGAAGCAGTTTGTTGTTCAGGATTTGAAGTGGAGGGTGTGGGATCAGTATCAGCTGGGATTGCTGAACTGTCACCTTGGGTTCTTTGTATGTTCATCATTATAGATAACAATGGAACATTGACCCCTGAGAACTTTTTGGAAACAGTTCTCATACTTTGAAAAATGTTACTTTTATGACCCAGCATAAGATAGATTTTTACAGGTTTTGAATTCTCTTTTAATTCATTGTTAAAAAATTCTTGCAAGAACCTTGGGCACATATAAATTGCTGCTTTGCACCCTCTTGAAGGCTGTATCTTAAACCTTCAAAGATGAGATGTGCAAAGTTGAATCCTTGGCCCGTAACCATACCGTGAACAGCAGAGGCAAGTGCAGAGCTCACTTGATGCCATCCACTTCTCTTCTGAGATATGAATTATAGAGGAGTGTGGTATAGATACTTCCATGGGGGGCCCATCAGTGCCTTCTCTATTGTGTACTCATTCTGATTTCCAGTGTACCCAATGGATACAAAGGTCTTCATATAGACTTATTTTGAGTATGAAATGGCAGCCCCTTCGTCTTGAAGCTTGAGGTGTTTGCGGAGAGTAGCTTATAACTTTTATTTATAACAAAAGACAAACACATTTACAAAAACAAATTTTTAGAGACATATTTTAATCAAAGTTCATCATACCAGTAGATTCAACTAAATATCTAAATCTAGCTTCATCAAACGGTTTTGTAAATAAATCAGCATATTGCTCATTGGTATGAACTTTGGTTAAAATAATTCTCTTTTTCTCAGCTTGATCTCTTATGAAGTGATACCTGATGTCAATGTGCTTTGTCTTGGAGTGCTGCACCGGATTGTTTATGATTGATATAGCACTCATGTTGTCAATGTGAATGGGAGTTGCCATGAAAGTCATCCCATAATCCAGCATTTGATTTTGTATCCAGATGACTTGTGCACAGCAACTTTAAGCTGCAATGTATTCTGCTTCAGCTGTAGAAGTTGAAACACATGTTTGCTTCTTGCACTGCCATGAAATCAGTCTCCCTCCCAGAATCTGACATCCCCCTAAAGTAGACTTTTTGTCCAAGTTGCATCCCCCATAATCACTGTCAGTGTATGCATACAGATTGAACTTATCATTTTTAGAGTACCATAGCCCAAGTCTTGGGGCTCCCTTTAGCTATCTAAAATTTCTCTTGACAGCTTGAAGATTTGAATTCTTTGGAGCTGCTTGGAATCTTGTACAAAGACATACTGCAAACATGATATCTGGCCTTGAGGCAGTGAGATACATGAGAGATCCTATCATTGCACGGTACTGATATTGATCAGTGGCTTGACCATCTTTGTCTGGAGTTAGCTGATGGTGCACTTGCATAGGGGTTCTTGCAGCAGAGCAGTCAGTCATCTTGAATATTTCCAAAATGCTCTTGACATATTTGGATTGGCTGATGAAGATTCCATTTGGAACTTGTTTGACTTGAAGACCCAGAAAGAAATTTAGTTCACCCATTAAACTCATTTCAAATTTTGATTGCATCAGGATCTCAAAGTCTTTACACAACTTCTTCCTTGTTGATCCAAAAATGATATCATCTACGTAGATTTGTACCAGTAAGATTTCTCCCCCTTCATCTTTGATTAACAAGGTCTGGTCAATGGCACCTCTTCTGAAGTTGTTGCTTAGTAGATATCCAAACAAAGTTTCATACCAGGCTCTTGGGGCTTTATGTAAGCCATACAGAGCTTTGTCTAGTTTGAACACTTGGTTAGGATGTGTGGGATCTACAAAGCCTGGAGGCTGTTTGACGTATACTTCTTCACCAATCTTCCCATACAGAAAGGCACTCTTGACATCCATTTGATAGACCATGAAATTCTTGGATGCAGCATATGCCAGGAAGATTCTGATGGCCTCCAGCCTGGCAAAAGGAGCAAAGACTTCATCATAGTTAATTCCCTCTTTCTGAGTGTAGCCTTGTGCTACAAGTCTGGCTTTGTTCTTGACTACAATTCCTCTCTCATCTTGCTTGTTCATGAATACCCATCTTATGCCAATGGCAGATTGACCGGGTGAAAGATCAACAAGTTTCTAGACATCCTGTCTCTTGAATTGCAGCAACTCTTCCTGCATTGCCTTAATCCAACTGCTGTATTTCAGATCTTCATCTATCTTCTTGGGTTCCACCTGAGATAGAAAACATGAAAACAAACATATATTGGCCTCATGAGATTTGCTTCTTGTTAGAACTCCTTGGTGAGCTTGGCCAATAATATTTTCCCGAGGATGTTCCTTGTTGATCCTCTGTGCTGGTACCACCTCCATCTGTATCCCTTGCTCAAGATTGCTTTGATTTTGATCAGGGGTTTCTTCATTCATGGTGGAAGAGTCTTCAATATCAACAGCTACATCAGTATTATCAGCAATAGAATTTGCAGCATCTACAGCATTTACAGAAGAGTCTTCATTCAGATTTTCATTTTCAGACAGGCTGCTGCTGGTGACATTGGAGAGTCTGGTTTCGGATTCACTTGCTTCAATGGCTTCCATAACAGATGGAGGATCAATGGATGGTCTTTTCAGACTGATAGAAGATTTAGGAAAATCCAGTCTGTAGTCAGGGGAGAAAGTGGAAGCAGGTGCTTGTTAAGAGGTAGACTCCATATTTGAGAAGATGAGAGGCTCAAATATTTAGGTGAAGGAGTCTATGTCAAAGAGCCAGTTTGGGCCTTTTCCATGTTCACAGAAAATGTGTTCTCTACATTTCACATTGGTTGATTCTTCCACAATTCTTGTTCTTATTTAGAGGAATAGCCCACAAAATATCCTTCATCAGATTTGGCACCAAACTTAGGAAGAACCCCATGTGTGATCAGAATTGTGCATGGACATCCAAAAGGTTTTAGAAATCCAATGTAGGGAACTCTTTGGAACCATAGTTCATAAGGTGTCTTATTGAGAGGCTTGACTATGAGAACTCTATTTTGCACATAGCAGGTTGTGCTTACTACTTCTACCCAAAATGTGAGAGGTAGTTTTGAGTCAGCCAACATAGATCTTGCTGACTCAATTAGAGTTCTGTTTCTTCTTTCAGCAACTCCATTTTGTTGAGGAGTTCTTGGAGCACTGTATTGTTTTTCTATTCCCTTGCTCTCACAGAAACAGTTCAAAATTTGGTTCTTGAACTCTGTGCCCTGATCACACCTTATGATTTTTACCTTCTGATTGCTTTGATTCTCTACCCTAAGGATGTAGGATTTGAGAAATTCAGCAGTTTCATCTTTAGTTCTCAAAAAGTATACCCATGAGTATTTGGTGTAGTCATCAGTTATCACCAGACAGTATGACTTCTTATCCATTGACATAATATTTGTAGGACCAAAGAGATCCATATGCAGCAGCTATAGTGGAGTGTCATTTGTATTCAAAGTCTTGGGCTTGTGAGAACTCTTGTGTTGCTTCCTCTTCAAACAAGCAATACAATGATCTTCTAGCTGGAATTCTTTGTCAGGAAGCCCTCTGACAAGATTATCCTTCACCAATTTTTTGATAGTTTTGATGTTAACATGGCTTAATCTCCTGTACCAGAGAGCTGATTCATCAACTGAAGCTTTTGAAAGAAACAGGATACACTGCCAGATGGAGTGACCTCATTCATGTCAAGCACATAAAGATTTTCTTTTCTCTGAGCAGTTAATAAAATCTTTTCTCGAGGAGGTTTGGATAAGCCAGGAGACAGTACAAGGCATTCTTTATCTGTGAAGAGCATCCAATGCTTTTGATCATAGGCCTAGGAAACACTCATGAGATTGAAGTCCAATTCTTTAACATAATTTACCTTTTCAATACTCATTCTTTCATTGGACACAGTTCCTTGTCCAGTAATAGATCATCCTTTTGAGTCACTTCTAAAGGCAACATATCCTCCATTGAAATGTCTGAAGTTGGAGAGAATGGATCTGTTGCCTGTCATGTGCCTGGAACAACCAATGTCTACCACTAGGTGTTATTCTTGTGACCTGGCTGTTCCTACACATGAGAGAGATCTAGTTAGTGGGAGGAATCTAAGAGCTTGAATCCTTGAAGAAAAGGGTTCTCGGATTATCCGTATCAGCATGTGTGCATTCAACGGAACCAATGATGATTCTTGGAGGAATTTTGGCTTTCCAATGCTGAATTAGTGGTTTTCCATCTCTCTTTGCTTTGTCAGCAGCAGATGTTGCTTTGGCTGCTGACGGATTTGCTTTATCAGCAGCAGATTTTGTTGATGAGTACTTTAGCTTATCAGCAGCAGATTTTGTTGCTGCTGATGGTTTTTGCTTGAGCAGCAGCAGATGGTTGCTGCTGAAAGCTTGTCCTTTGGTTTCTTGGGCTTCACTTGATCAACAACATTTTTGCTGGCTGCTAATGGTTCAGCAACAGATATACGCTTATCCTTCTTTACCTTGTTAACAGAAGGCTTCTCTGTAGAAGTTCTTCTGCTGATAGGCTTTTGTTTAGGAGGGTCTTGATGAAGGATCTAGTTGAAGGGATTAAATTCATAATTTGCAGCAAAGTGGTCTGATTCACCATAGATGATGCAAGATTGTTGAGGTTTTGCCAGCTGCTTCCTTGGTGGGGAGAGAGAGCTTCTGAAATGAGTTGCCTTGGCTTTAAAACTTCTTACCTTTTTGTTCTTGTTTGTCTTCTCAAAAGCATGTTGCTTGAGGTTTCTTTGATGCTGAAGGTAGTAGAAGCAGGTGATGGCAATATGATTGTATTTCCCACACACAAAGCATGAATGAGCCAGTTTGTCCCTTTGAAAGTACACATAGTCCTTTCTTTTGGACAAGTCTTTGAAGTTCCAGGGGTGAGCTTTGTTGTGCTCAAAGGTAGCTTCTTCCAATGTATTTTGAACATATGGAGCTCTTTCTCTAGGCGCATGACATATGTCAAACACCTTCCTTTGTTAGATTGATTTCAACAGTTAGCTTTCTTCCTTCTGGAGGATAGCTGATTCTGATTTGTTTGGTTGGTTGAGCTATTGGTACTGTTTTTGAAGGGATGGCAGGGCTTGGATTGTTGGCTTTAATAACTTCACAGTAGGTGGTGATGAAGCTTTATTGGTTTCAGTGGAGTCCGAGCATGTTGACTCAGACTCGGATGAAGTAGTGCATTCTTGCACAGGGGTTTCTTGGACAACAGGGTCAAGTTTTCGGTTGGCCATGTCAAGGTTTGAAAGATTGAAGCTTGGTTCATGAATGGCTACATAGTCAGCGGGTGGAGGAACAGCATTGTAGGGTTGTTCAGCTTGGAATCCAAGACCAGCAGTTACCTTTTCATGAATTTGAGCATCCAAAAGTCTTTGCAGCTTTTTGGATGCAAACTCATATTTTTCCACATAGACCTTTTGGTCTGCTAATTCGGCCCTTATAGCTTTTAACTTAACCAGAAGATCATCAATTTGAGTTTCAAGGTTTGTTTGTTCATGTTTTAATGATGAAATTTCTTTCTTCAAACAATCAATCTTTTCCTTGTAACTGTTTTCAACCTTTTTAAATTCAGATTTCATTTGGTGAAATTCTTCATTTTGATCTATAAGATTCTGGTTATGTTTCCTATATCCAAGGACCTTATCAATACAAGCTTGAGTACAAAGATTTTCATATACCTGAGGTGGTACCTCTGATGTGTCTGCCATGAGAGCTTGATTGTTGGCAGGAATATCCCCATACTGGAAACTCTATTCAAAGTCAGCAGTTCTAGCAGTTGCACAAGCTGCAGTTTATGCAGGAGGAGTGGCCTGTTGCAGTTGTTACTGTCTTGGCTGAGCTTGGTGAGTTTGTCTGGTGTGAGCAGCAGCTGGGTTTGCCTTTGGTGCCTTGCATTCTCTAGCAAAATGACCAAGTTGGTTACAGTTGTAACACCACAATTTGTTTTTGTCCAAGCCAACCCTGGTGTTAGAGTTGTTGCTTAGAACGGGTCTTCCCGTTCTTGAGTAGAACCTTTTTGCTCTTAGAGAGAGCATGGCATAGGAGTGCTGTATATCCATTTCTTCTAGATCATCTGGATGAAAACATTCCAGATCTTCCTTGATAAAGGACATATTGCTTGAGTTTTCAGAGATGAATGCAGCAGAGGTTGATGTTTGAGGTGGAGCTTCAAGAAGAAATGGTGAGTTGTTTGATTGAGAGGTTGGAGTTTGGGGATGAGTGACGATGGGAGGATAGTAGTTGCTTGAACTAGGACCTGAGTGGTCAGAGTGGAGGGCAGAAGAGGTGGTGGTGTATATTGAGACTTTTTGGTTGCTTGAGTTTCTTTCCTTGGCCTGAATCATATCTAATTCATAGGTCTTTAGCATACCGAAAAGCTCGGTCATCTGTAGAGTCTTCAGATTCTCAGTTCTTCTGATGGACACTGTGTAGAGTGTCCAGCAACTGGGTAGAGACCTGATGAAATTCTTGAGAATATCTTCAATCTCAAGCTTCACTTTTGAGCATTGCAGCTCACCTACAAGATAAGTATATCTGTTATATAAAACAGTTAGAGACTCACCTTCCTTCAAGACGAAGTTTTCATATTGCTGCTTCAGGATGTCTCTTCTGTTTTCTTTTACTTCCTCTGAACCAGCAAACATCTTCTCAAGAGCCTCCCATAGCTCCTTTGCATTTTTGTATCCTCTGAAGTTGTGAAAAACTTCATTTGGTAAGCACATCTGGATGGCTCCCAAAGCCTTGAAATCTACCTCCATTTTCTTGATGTCTTCATCACAGTATTTTGAGGATTCTTTGGGAACCAGTGTGCCTCCGGAATCAGCGGAGGCCACCATGGGTATGTATGGTCCATTTTTAATAGATTTTCACATCCCATATTCTTGATAGCAGAAGAAGCTTTCCATTATGTTCTTCCACATATCATAGTCTTCTCCAGACACCAGTCTTGGTGGTCTGTTGATGCTTCCAATATCTTCAAGTTCATTGTTTTGTGCCATTTTTGATTTGTGATAATGAGTGACTTTAGCAAAGAGATAGTTTAGAATAGAACCAGAGAATGATTAAACAATTGTGAGTTTGTTTAATCTGTGAGCCAAAGCTCTGATACCACTTGTAGGATCGGTGAATACAAGATGGTTGTATTCTAGTTGAGATTGGCGAAAACAATCATAACTGAGTAATGTAAACAAGTAAACAAGAAGAATACTGATAAATGCAATTTGTATTAAGCTTCAAGGATTACAGAGAAAACTCTTTTGCAAAAAGCACACTCATATAATGACTAGAAGTGCTACTTATATAGTAACTTAGAATCAATACAGACCCTTGATTCTAAGGATCAGATCTAACACAAGCCGTTGATCTTGTATTGAAGCTATTCTACATGTAACGACAATAACAACTATACTAGTTAACTTTACTCAAACGTCTTCTTAGGCATCATTGCTTGCATGCTTGGAAGAAGAGCGTCGTTGTCTTTTATTGTCTTGCACCAGTAACATTCTTTATGCGTGGAGTGTGTCAGTGTTGCAGCAGAAAGTTGTCATTGGTAATGGTTGCTTTATCGAAGCCAGTCAGCTGCAACGTTTGATCTTTAGTGGGAATGGCTATCAGCAGCAATGTTGTTGATCAGCAGCAAGACACAACTGTCCACAGCTGCTGATGATTTGCCTATCAGCAACAACTTTGGTCTTCAGCAGATAAGGCTATCAGCAGCAGATTTGTTCTTCAGCAGAAGAACAAGTATCCGCTGCAGATAAGCTTATCCGCAACAGCTTGTTGGTCAGCAGCAAAACTGTGAGGTACGAAGCATTTGTACTTAGAGAATTTTATAGTCATCAGTCTTTATTTCTACAATAACACCGACATTTAAGTACAAGAAAAGCTTCAAATCAAACCAAGATTTAATGTAAAAAAATTATTGTTAATTTACCCAAATTCAAGTAAAATCAAAATAATCAATCTTTAGGTTTTTTCCGTAGGGTTTGCTTTCTGGAACTAAAGCAAACTCGTTTTAATCCAAAACTTATTAGTCAAATCTTTAGATTTTTCCATTCTTTAAAATTGGTTTTGGACACAACCCGTGATTGATTTGAAAAAAAAACCCCAAACGTTAAGGTTTTTTATGAAACTCCAAATCACCAAATCTGTTCCTAAATTAATACTAACTCCAAAAAAAAGAAGTGAATTTGGCACTTCTAATAAAAAACGTAAGCCTGTACCTGGGTTGTCCCAACACTAGTAGCTGCCATGGCTTCTGCACATGTGGTGCTAGCCGCCAACTCATGTAGCACTCTTAAGCAGCTAAGCCGCACACGTTCTTGAGGCATTTGTGACACATGCGACTGGTTTTCCTCACCTTCAAACGATCCGTCCGGCATCCTAGATTCTTTTGATATTGTTTCAAGCCTTGCCTCAAAGGCTATTGCAGACAATAATTTAGGTTCGGAAGACCAGCGCTATTCTCAGATCTGGAACGCGAAAGAGGGTGAGGTCGTTGCATTCATGGTGGAGGAAGGCTGCGACGGTTGGTCTGGTCTGGCGGCGACGAGGTGGTTGCCTTCATGGTCGAGGAAGACGGCGACGGCGAGATGGTTGCCTTCGAATTCGATATTGCAAATCAAGAGGTCATCATCGTTGATTTTCAAGATTAAACCCGATCTAACTTCTTCGATTTTCATTTGAGAATCGTTGAGAGAGAAGTGTGTAGAGAGATGAGATGAGATCTGGATTAGGATTTGGATCCGGATAAAAGAAAAGTTAGGTTAAGAGAGAGAGAGAGTGAAAATGACAAAGTTGTCCATCAACTATAAAATTAAATCAAAAACAAAAACATAAAATAAGTGCATTGGAATTAGTTTAATGGTTTTCACAACAACTCAGGGTTTTTATTTGATACGTCCTATATATATATATATGTGTGTATATATATATATGTGACGTATCAAATATATATACACACATATATATATATACATATGCAGCAGGAGTTTTTTTGGTTTTCTCATGAAAATGAATTTTTTAGTGAACTCACCCCTATATATATATATATATATATTACAAAAATATATTTAATATAAACTAAGTTTAAAAAAGAAATTAACTAATATGTCATGTACAAATTACAACTAACAATTAACTTATGGGTCATATAAATTGATTTAAAAAACCCATTAACAATTACTTTATTATTGGGTAATATCCAAATTAACAGTTTTACCTGATAAAAAAACATACGGCAATTACTCCATCAACAGCCGTCATGTTATTACAATAAGAGAGGTTTTTGAATTGATTCTTTTTTAAGAAAAATCAAAACTAGTGCTATTACAATAATGTCATGTTAATGTTTTTTTTTCATATATTCAACTTTATGTTTTAGATTTTTAAGGGTCATTTTCATTAGTCGCACAGGGTCCCTGAAACCTTAGGAACGGCCCCGCGTAACGTGCTGTAAATTGCAAGTGAAATAAAATACAAACAAAAGGATTTTATTGTGTTCATTTAGAGTAGATCCTCATCAAGTTTGGCATACGCTAATTTGGTCTTCATTTAGAGTAGATATATTTCTTGATGTTACACCCTAAAATCCGTATCCATCTTATAATATGTGAAAACCCCCTCTTGCCTAGTTTCCGGCATCATGTCAGCCATTTAAAAAAACTCAGTTTATTTATCTTTTATTATTTCTTTAATAATTTTAATCTTTTTTTTTATAACTTTTTTAAGTTGGGGCTCTCATTTTTTTCCGAGGGCTTAATACTGGTGTATGGGTCATTGAAACTGAGTGTTACGACTTTTAACGCCCACGAGCAGCATGCTTGTGATAAATTAATTTTTTTGCCTATATGTGATTATTTTAAGAATGATAAATTTGGGATTTTGTGTCCTGGACTTTTTTAAATTGTCTTCCAAAGTCTACGTTTTAATGTTTATAATGAATTCACCGCAACTTCATGTGATTCTCTTTATTTGCTTAGACACGTTGCGGCATGCCTTATTTAATAGTTTATATGAACAGGTAAAGTGTATAATTGTGAAAATGCTGGAAGAATTATTTGATAGTTGACAGTTAGTCAAAAAAAGAGGAAGTTAAATGTAGTGGAGTTCAAACTGGCATATTGGTGAATATAAGATTACACGAGGTGCAATTGGATCTTTTTGACCCAAGTCGTAATTTTTGGATTTTAAGTGAAAGTTATGTTTGTAATGAATTAAAATAGCGTATAACATGCAGAGAAGTTGCTAGGCAATAATAATAATAACTAGTTTTTACCCCGCTACTAGTTTTTAGCCCCGTGCTACGCAGCAGGAGTCTGATCGTTATTAGTGGCGGAGCTTGAAAAACTAAGTAGCGGGGGCCGAAAGTTATGAGACCAAATTTTTTTTCATATCGCTATGTTTCGGGTTATATGTTCCGGTCGGGCCAAACAAATCAATAATAAATAACTTTAAATATAAAATAATTTATTATAATGCGATAAAAAAATGGTAAGTACCTGAAAGAAAATTACAACTCAGCCGGACAACCTTTAATATTTTTGAATTCATCGATTATGAATTCCGAATCAAACTTATTAGCAATTTCTTTTTCATCCCCCCCCCCTAAACTTACACTTTTATTTTTTAAATGAACAATCTATTTTTTTATTTTTTTATTTTGTATCCATAACTTATCCAATCAATCTGAACAGAGAATTGAACAGAAATTTTTAAAAATAAAAAATAAGAGGGATCTAGGAATTCTTTAGGGAAAAAAATGAACGGGGGCCGGCTCTATACGTAAAAAAAATTTCGGTCGAAAATGGGAAAATTTACACTATTAACGGAAAAAAAAACGGCGGGGGCTAGGGCCGCCCCTGATCGTTATTAGTTTGACTTGTTTGCGTAAATAAAACTTGCATCGAATCGCAGACTCGCACTCGACTTTGAATACAACTTCGTTTTCAATAAACTTTAACCAGAACGTTGACAAAATTGTTTTAAGAAAACGACGCATTCCGTTATTTAAGAAACCTAACTAACAAAAGTTATCATAGAAAACGGTGTCAGGCCCATCATTAACAAAAATTTAAACGAAAACGTAGGCGCAACAGTAACAATAATATTAATAGAAATGAAACATAAAACTAGGGACATGTTAACACTTAACATACTATTTGCATCTAGATTCTAGGCCAATTCCATTAATTAATTTTGGTTTTATGGGTTTTTGTTTTAAAAAGGTTTTGGATTTTGTATGTTAATTAATGTTATGATTGGACTTTTTAAAATTTTATTAAGTTTTGGTTTTTTTTTCTTTTATTACATATGCTATATTTAAACAGGTTTGTAAACAGGTCCCTTAACAGGTGACATGTTTCTAAACATGTCGTGTTCGTGTTTGGAAAAAATGACACAATTAGTTATCATGTCGTGTGACACCCGACAATTCAGGTCAATATCCGTACATGTTATAAACAAGTTTACATTATAATTGTTTTTGTGATTTACTTAATTTCACAAACAAGGACATTAAGGCCTAACAAAAACCGTACATGGTCTCATTTCATATTTTGGTAATTCTAGGAGTTACCGGTTCACGTACCAGGATAACCCGACTAAATACGAACACTAGTGGTTAAAATTACACTTAAATCAAATGGTTTGATTTATTTAAATTCCAACCCACTTGCTTGACTTTCTCGACCGAAAGTCAGGGGAGCCATTCCCCCACTTGCAAGTTCACTCAATCTCAGATTAAGAACCATACCTCTTCAGTCGAAATCCCACAATCCCTTCCATACTTATCATTTTCATACGGCAATTTCCCAATTCTCCTTCTAGTCGAAGTTCAGTTTAAGGCAGAAATCCACCACAATTCGGTATTTTAAGAAGATTTCAAGTGTTCTAAAGAAAGTTTAACAGAAGATTCAAGACTCTTCTCTGTTTTCTTTCATCATCTTCTACTCGGTTTTAAGGTAAAAACTCGATATGATCCACTTTATTTTCTTTAAAACCGTATCTAAGCATACAAAAGGTTCAATCGCAAGTAAGATAACAAGAAAAGTGTGTCAAATTCAAGATTTGAACATAAAAATATTCAGGACGAATTCTGTCAATCAAAGTGCAGTAATCGAAACTAGGAGTTTCGATACCTGTTCAATCGAAACTAGGAGTTTCGATACCTGTTCAATCGAAACTAGGAGTTTCGATACCTGTTATTCAATCGAAACTAGGAGTTTCGATACCTATTCAATCGAAACTAGGAGTTTCGATACCAGTTTACTCAATCGAAACTGGGAGTTTCGATACTAGTTGTTCAATCGAAACTAGGTAGTTTCGATACATATTGCTCAATCGAAACTAGATAGTTTCGATACCCTTCTTGCCAATCGAAACTAGATAGTTTCGATACCTAACTACTCAATCGAAACTATGAAGTTTCGATACTCAATTGCCCAATCGAAACTAGGAAGTTTCGACATCTGTTCATCAGTCACATTGGGCAGTAACTTAGAACTGTTTTTATAGCAAAACAAGTGTTGAAAATCTAAGAAGATATTTGAACAAAAGCAACTAGATTTACTAGGTCGATGAACAATTTGCAATATGAGACGTTCGGTCTTAACACAATTTACCCTTTGGTATCTAGGGTACGAATAGTCAAGTACGGCTAGAACAATTATCATTGCAAGCATACACAAACTCAAGGTGAGTTCACGGCCCCCTTTTAACTCTTTACTGTTTTGTAAACATCGGGGGAGAAACATACTTACTTGTTATGTTTTGAAAACATGAATTACATTGCTTATACGTTTGACAATATGAACATTTTGGTTTAACTTCTTGTGAGTCTCCCAGCCCCACTTTTACTACTTGTTTTTAAATTGTTTTTAAACAAACGGGGAGAAAACTTTCTCAACTAAACAGCTGGACACAAGTACACACAACGATTGTTCGGATGAACAACACACAACGATTGTTCGGATGAACAACACACAACGATTGTTCGGATGAACAACACTCAACGATTTAAGGGAAAAACATACTTGCAACTATTTCATGGGATAACAAGAGAATAAGACACGACTTTATGTTTACATGGGATGAGAACAACACAATGGAGGCCGCGAAAGTCCCCTGGAACAACATAGTAACCATTAACTGTAGCCTAGGGTCCTATGAATAGTACTATGGAGAGTGACGTCTCCCGGTCATGGTTAGTCGCGCTAACCACAATCTGGAGGATTTATGGCCGCATAGAACTGAATAACGAAATTAGGGGCGTGTACACATGTCAAGGTTTGGTTACGCCCCATGTATGAACATATTATTTGTATTCCTAGCTAGTTTACAAATGGGTCAACAATTCTTATTCTGTTTATCACATACACCTGAAACTATTTACGAACAATTGAATTTAAACAAAAGAGTTTTGGATCCGGTTAAAGTGATCATGTTTATACAAAAGGGTTCTGATTAGTTAAAATGATCAGGTTTAAACATATTTTATGACGGCTAAGTCATGGTAATGTTTTCAAAGGAAAACTACTTATTTCATGACGGATAGGTCATGGGCATGTTTTCAAATGAAAACTACTTATTATTATGACGGTTAAGTCATGTATAGTTTTTCGGGGAAAACTACTTAGTTTTATGACGGTAAAGTCATGAACAGGTTTTTGGGGAAAAACTATAAGCACTAATATAACTAACTCTGTGAACTCACCAACCTTTGTGTTGACACTTTCAAGTATGTTTCTCAGGTGACCTTTAGCCATGGCGCGGTTGGAATAGGCTAGCTATGTTAGATCAATTCCTAGTAGCTGGAAGGACGTAGAATATCAAGTCTCAAGTCTGTCGTTGATCTAGAAGAACTTAGATCATAGTATTTCTTAGTTTTAGTAATTGTATATGTAATCAAGTCTTAGAAATCATTATTACAGCTTCCGCTATCGTGTAATGAACCAATCGTTACAACCTGTATTTATTTAATAAGTAAATAAAATATGGGGGTGTGACAGATTGGTATCAGAGCAATGGTTTTAGCGAATTAGGTGTCTTTAGTGATACCTAGGCTCTAACCGGACTCATTTAGGGACCAAGAATTCTAAGACTTGCATCACACTAAAAACACCCAAGACTTGAGCATAGGAATTCCAACCGTTGCCGAACAATTTGTGTAGACTATTAGTGTATGGAGTTACACTAGGGTACCATTAGCTACACTAATACAATTACATAGCACATGTAATGAACACTTAAACACATACAACGATGTGAAAATAATAAATACTTACAACATGTTATTGTTCGGGTTACGAGTCAAGAATAACGGGTACTCAGCATACTGCAACCTTAGAAGATCGAGTTACGAGCTGAGCTTGAACGATGACGACGGCGGCGATCGTCAGTTACCGATCTTGGTATCACAACAGGTTGAACTCGTACCAGAATCTGTACCTATACCTGCACCACAACTACTCCAGCCATGGAGGCAACTATCTTTCTAACGTATTTGCGGTATAAATACTCTCCTTCATAAGTTGTCGGATCGGATGCCTAGACTCTCGCCATGATATATGGCTGGCATGATTGCCCAGACAGAAGGGAATTCAAGGTGAATAAGCAGGACTAAACGGGAGAGAACTCCAAGGGTCAGGAGACCCAGACATACATCAGGATCATGTGGATCCATGCATATATACAGACTTGGAGCATGAGTTGCTCGACACTCGTTTGAGGATCTCTGCCCAACACATAGTGCCTGAATTTCACCATGCACATTTTTTTTAAGAGACACTGGTGGTGCCTCTCTACCATTAGCCTCATCCGACAACTGCCATATTCGGCAGATTCATGAGTATTGGTACACATAATTAACAGTAATCCGATAAAACAATACACACTCCTGTACAAATGTGCAAACGCAATCTAATGATCGTTTCAAATCACTTTTGATTAAAAGCTAGGGATAGAAGAAACACTATAGGGATCAGGCAAGGCAAATCATCATTACGGGTGCACACGTAATCATAATTTGCAGTGCATGGGAACTTTAGTGAGTCTTGCTGTCTAAGCTGATGATCAACTCATGTTCTCAATCATTTGATTAAGGATTGGATCTCAACAAATCAGACTTCTCAATTAGGTGCTCACAAAGCATTCTCCTAGTTTTGGAGGAACGAGAGAAATTCAAATTGAATTCAACCAATCCTTAGTAAATCCTGAACGACGAAGAAATTCGCACATTCATTCTTTGAGATTCTACTTGTCAGGAATACTTCAAATTGAGCGTTACCACAACTAACACTTACAGTAATTGCACAACTATTGTAGGAGATTATGGCATAATCTCAGGATCCATCATACAGTTCAATCTCACAATTGCTTGAAAGTTACGCCAAGAGTGTTATGCACTAACTTCAGTAATAGGGCAGGATATTATTCTGACCCGCATACACATGGCACCTATGGATATTGTAGAAGCTCGACATGAGACAAGTAGGAAATCGGACATTTCAGAATGTGGGTCAAACAGGATTGCTCTCGCAGCCATTGACATTCAATATACCTTTAAGTCTAACTATTCTCTCGGTAATGGATAAGCCGGGTTTGATGCTTGAGCGAATGCCAAAGAAACCTAAGTGTGGACTAACGACTATTGTCGCACTAACTAAAACGACATGCAAAACTCTTAAAGGAGTCCCAAATGCGGAATTTCATGCTAATCTCATTAGCTCATGATATGCATAAAGGACGTAAGCTCGAGCTATTCACAACAGGCCACTGTTCACAAGGAGCTGAGAAGAATAATTCATTACTCTTTTGTACTTGCACTTCCCAAAGGTTCATCTTGATGGATGGATCCCAGATGTAGCCTAGAAGAGAGGTGTGATTGCATCTTTCACTCCTAGTTTTCTATAATTGGGAAGCTCTAGAGCATCTATTGTTAAGAAATGATCTCTTGGAGTAGACTCAGTTAGAATTTAAAAGTCTCGACGTTCAACACTCACTACCTCCAGTTTATCCTTGTGCTAAGGATTTTGAGGCTATAACCTGAATGAGTGGAATACGTAATGGTATGTCACCAAAGTACCATTCAAACACTAAGGGAGTGCATACACACCGTATGACTAATAGTTGACTATCAACTCTTTCTGCCAACTTAATGAGTTGACAAACCCATAGGCCATTTTGGGGAAAACACTAATTCGATGAGACCATTCTTACAGTATTATTATTCATTCCCTCAGCTAGACGGAATATGAATATCCCAAACAAACATCAAACTTCGTATGGCTTACATACTTTGAAGGTATGGTAGTCGAGACATGAGTTTACATATCAGGACGCTACAACCCAAAGGCTAGTCTGCCTCGAAAGGTAGGGCGAGCAAAGGTGTAAAGTGGTGATTAGACTCGAAGTTCGCAAATAAGAGCTCCCAAGGAACATCAATTCCTAGCTCCATGAAGGCACATGGAGAGGAAAATCATAGAAAAAAAAAATGAAACCTGAAATAAGAGAAAAGTCTTAGTCCGGGAAAATGCTTTCGAAAAGCATAAGAGGGACAAACATAAAGTTTCATTTTCATACTTTTTCATTTCTACCCAATATACAACAAAAACTTAGACACCTCGTCGAGTAATTCTTTCATAAGATCGAGTTTCTCACCATGGGGAGTTCCGGTCCTGTTTGTAAAGAAAAAGGATGGAACCTTTAGAGGGTGCATCAATTATCGGGAGTTGAACAAGCTGACAATCAAAAACCGGTATCCTCTTCCTCGAGTAGACGATTTGTTTGATCAACTTCAAGGGTCCAGTTTCTATTCTAAAATTGATCTACAATCAGGATATCCTCAACTGAAAATTCAGGAAGAAGATATACCAAAAACGACTTTTAGGACTCGTTACGGTCACTACGAGTTCCTAGTTATGCCATTTGGCTTGACTAATGCACCGGCCGTTTTCATGGACCTAATGAACCGCGTGTGCAAGCCATACTTGAATAAATTCGTGATTGTATTTATCGATGACATATCAATATATTCACAAACCAATGAGGAACATGAACATCATTTGAAATCAATCTTGGAACTACTCCGGAATGAGAAGCGTTATGCCAAATTCTCTAAGTGTGAGTTTCGGATTCGAGAGGTTCACTTTCTCGGACACGTCATCAATAAGAAGGGTATTCACGTAATCCCAACCAAGATTGAAGCTAAAAAAAAAAAAAAAAAAAAAAAAAAAAAAAAAAAAAAACTGGGAAGCACCAAGAACTCCGACTGAGGTGCGTCAATTTTTGGGTTTGGCCGGCTATTACAAACGATTCATCGAGAATTTTTCGAAAATAGCCTTGCCTTTAACCACATTAACCCAGAAAGAAAAGAAGTATGATTGGAGTGACAAGCAGGAGTCAGCTTTCCAATTACTGAAGCAGAAGCTGTGTAGTGCACCGATCTTATCCCTTCCGGAGGGAATCGACAATTTTGTTGTGTACTGCGATGCATCACACCAAGGACTTGGTTGTGTGTTAATGCAAAAAGACAAAGTCATCGCATATGCCTCACGACAACTAAAAGTGCACGAAAAGAATTATACGACCCATGACTTGGAATTGGGCGCAGTTGTATTTGCACTCAAAATTTGGAGACATTACCTTTACGGTACAAGATGTACTATCTTTACTGATCACAAGAGTCTCCAACATATCTTTGATCAAAAGGAACTTAACATGAGACAACGTCGTTGGGTAGAACTACTAAACGATTATGATTGTGATATCAAGTACCATCCCGGGAAAGCCAATGTTGTAGCGGACGCTTTAAGTCGCAAAGAACGACTTAAAACACTTCGTGTTCGTACCTTAGGATTGACAACTCATACGAATCTTACTACTCAAATCCGGATGGCACAACAAGAAGCACTTAAAGAAAAGAACATCCAAAATGAAGCACTACGTGGAATGATCAAACAATTGGAGTCTAAGTCAGATGATACTTTATACTTTGCAAATAGAATTTGGGTGACATGTCTTGGTGACTTACGGGAGTTGGTTATGGACGAAGCCCACAAGTCCAGGTACTCCATTCACCCAGGTTCGGATAAAATGTATAAGGATCTGAAAGAACTCTACTGGTGGCCGAACATAAAATGAGAAATTGCTATTTACGTCGGTAAATGCCTGACATGTTCAAAGGTAAAGGCAGAACATCAGAAACCGTCGGGATTGTTATAACAACCCGAGATACCTCAATGGAAATGGGAACAAATTACAATGGATTTCATTTCAAAGTTACCCAGAACACCTAGCAACTATGATACTATATGATAATCGTCAGTCGTTTGACGAAATCCGCGCATTCCCTACCAATAAAGGAGACAGATAAAAGTAAGAAGCTTACAAGGCTAAATATTAAAGGAATTAAGGCTAGGCATGGTATGCCAGTTTCCATTTTCACAAAAAGGGACCGTCGATTCATGTCAAGAACCTGGCAGTCTGTACAATAAGCCTTGGGCACACGCCTTTACATGACCACTGCATATTATCCCTAGATGATCGGTCAAAGTAAAAAGGACCATCCAAACTTTAAAAGATGTGCTCCGTGTGTGTGTAATCGATTTAAGAGGAAATAGGGATACTCACCGCCGTTGGATGAGTTTTCATATAATATCAACTACCATACCAGCATTAAAGCCGCTTCGTTGAGGCTTTGTATAGTTGTAAGTGTCACTCATCGCTATATTGGGCGGAGGCTAGCGAAAAGCATTTGACTGGTCCTGATATTGACTAGGGAACCATTGACAAAATCGTCGAAATAAAAGATCGTCTGATAGTCACTCAAGACAGACGAAAGAGAGTTGAGATAGCAACAGACGAAAACCATTAGAATTCCAAGTGGGAGATAAAGTCACATTGAAGGTCTCACCTTGGAAAGGAGTTGCAAGATTTGGCAACCGTGGCAAGCTTAACCGTAAGTGCATTGAACCATTTGAACGAGAGGATCAAATGAAAACAAAAATACCCATCCTTGTTTAAGGATACAACAGTTCAAGAGGACACAAATTGAATTTCGGGACGAAATTCTTCTAACATGGGGAGAATGTGACACCCGACAATTCAGGTCAATATCCGTACATGTTATAAACAAGTTTACATTATAATTGTTTTTGTGATTTACTTAATTTCACAAACAAGGACATTAAGGCCTAACAAAAACCGTACATGGTCTCATTTCATATTTTGGTAATTCTAGGAGTTACCGGTTCACGTACCAGGATAACCCGACTAAATACGAACACTAGTGGTTAAAATTACACTTAAATCAAATGGTTTGATTTATTTAAATTCCAACCCACTTGCTTGACTTTCTCGACCGAAAGTCAGGGGAGCCATTCCCCCACTTGCAAGTTCACTCAATCTCAGATTAAGAACCATACCTCTTCAGTCGAAATCCCACAATCCCTTCCATACTTATCATTTTCATACGGCAATTTCCCAATTCTCCTTCTAGTCGAAGTTCAGTTTAAGGCAGAAATCCACCACAATTCGGTATTTTAAGAAGATTTCAAGTGTTCTAAAGAAAGTTTAACAGAAGATTCAAGACTCTTCTCTGTTTTCTTTCATCATCTTCTACTCGGTTTTAAGGTAAAAACTCGATATGATCCACTTTATTTTCTTTAAAACCGTATCTAAGCATACAAAAGGTTCAATCGCAAGTAAGATAACAAGAAAAGTGTGTCAAATTCAAGATTTGAACATAAAAATATTCAGGACGAATTCTGTCAATCAAAGTGCAGTAATCGAAACTAGGAGTTTCGATACCTGTTCAATCGAAACTAGGAGTTTCGATACCTGTTCAATCGAAACTAGGAGTTTCGATACCTGTTATTCAATCGAAACTAGGAGTTTCGATACCTATTCAATCGAAACTAGGAGTTTCGATACCAGTTTACTCAATCGAAACTGGGAGTTTCGATACTAGTTGTTCAATCGAAACTAGGTAGTTTCGATACATATTGCTCAATCGAAACTAGATAGTTTCGATACCCTTCTTGCCAATCGAAACTAGATAGTTTCGATACCTAACTACTCAATCGAAACTATGAAGTTTCGATACTCAATTGCCCAATCGAAACTAGGAAGTTTCGACATCTGTTCATCAGTCACATTGGGCAGTAACTTAGAACTGTTTTTATAGCAAAACAAGTGTTGAAAATCTAAGAAGATATTTGAACAAAAGCAACTAGATTTACTAGGTCGATGAACAATTTGCAATATGAGACGTTCGGTCTTAACACAATTTACCCTTTGGTATCTAGGGTACGAATAGTCAAGTACGGCTAGAACAATTATCATTGCAAGCATACACAAACTCAAGGTGAGTTCACGGCCCCCTTTTAACTCTTTACTGTTTTGTAAACATCGGGGGAGAAACATACTTACTTGTTATGTTTTGAAAACATGAATTACATTGCTTATACGTTTGACAATATGAACATTTTGGTTTAACTTCTTGTGAGTCTCCCAGCCCCACTTTTACTACTTGTTTTTAAATTGTTTTTAAACAAACGGGGAGAAAACTTTCTCAACTAAACAGCTGGACACAAGTACACACAACGATTGTTCGGATGAACAACACACAACGATTGTTCGGATGAACAACACACAACGATTGTTCGGATGAACAACACTCAACGATTTAAGGGAAAAACATACTTGCAACTATTTCATGGGATAACAAGAGAATAAGACACGACTTTATGTTTACATGGGATGAGAACAACACAATGGAGGCCGCGAAAGTCCCCTGGAACAACATAGTAACCATTAACTGTAGCCTAGGGTCCTATGAATAGTACTATGGAGAGTGACGTCTCCCGGTCATGGTTAGTCGCGCTAACCACAATCTGGAGGATTTATGGCCGCATAGAACTGAATAACGAAATTAGGGGCGTGTACACATGTCAAGGTTTGGTTACGCCCCATGTATGAACATATTATTTGTATTCCTAGCTAGTTTACAAATGGGTCAACAATTCTTATTCTGTTTATCACATACACCTGAAACTATTTACGAACAATTGAATTTAAACAAAAGAGTTTTGGATCCGGTTAAAGTGATCATGTTTATACAAAAGGGTTCTGATTAGTTAAAATGATCAGGTTTAAACATATTTTATGACGGCTAAGTCATGGTAATGTTTTCAAAGGAAAACTACTTATTTCATGACGGATAGGTCATGGGCATGTTTTCAAATGAAAACTACTTATTATTATGACGGTTAAGTCATGTATAGTTTTTCGGGGAAAACTACTTAGTTTTATGACGGTAAAGTCATGAACAGGTTTTTGGGGAAAAACTATAAGCACTAATATAACTAACTCTGTGAACTCACCAACCTTTGTGTTGACACTTTCAAGTATGTTTCTCAGGTGACCTTTAGCCATGGCGCGGTTGGAATAGGCTAGCTATGTTAGATCAATTCCTAGTAGCTGGAAGGACGTAGAATATCAAGTCTCAAGTCTGTCGTTGATCTAGAAGAACTTAGATCATAGTATTTCTTAGTTTTAGTAATTGTATATGTAATCAAGTCTTAGAAATCATTATTACAGCTTCCGCTATCGTGTAATGAACCAATCGTTACAACCTGTATTTATTTAATAAGTAAATAAAATATGGGGGTGTGACATGTCGTGTTCGTGTTGAGCACAACAAGTCATCGTGTCTTATCGTGTCGTATCTGACATGTTATGCCAGCCCTACATAAAACTAAATAATAAAAAGGAAAAAAAGTGACCCAACCATAAATCACAAAACTTTAGTGCCCAACTATAAAACAATGAAACTTAACTATTGCTAAGAGTTTTCTTTTAATATTGTTTGTAATAATAATAATAATTATTATTATTATTATTATTATTATATATTTATATGAAAATAATTGAGATTTTAATGTCTCTAAGGGAAATAATTGAGATTTTGATGTCTCTAACGAGAAATCTTGATGATAAAGTTACTTTCATATAGTGACGGATTCAGAATTTTTCTTCTATAGATGTCAAAAACGGGTCTTGTCAGAACTAACATATCAAGTAAAAAGTTTTAATTAAATCATAACAAATTATTCAAACTACCAAGATTATGATATGACTTTAAGTAACGATAATTGCATAAATGTTACTAAAACACTGTAAAATTGTTGTTAAAAATATTTAAAATTGTTGTTGAAAATAGTAGAAACTGTTGTTGAAAACAATGTAGACTTGTTAAATAGTGTATAATTGTTGTTGAAAATGTGCAGAATTATTGCTAAAAACAGTGTAGAGTTGCGAGTTAAAACAATACATATTGTTGTTGAAAATGTGCAAAAATTGTGGTGAAAAATAGTGGACAATTAGTGTTAAAACACTGCATAATTGTTGTTAATAAATGTACATAGATTTTGTTATAAGTGTGCAGAATGTTCTAAGCAAGTTCAAGTTGCGTAAATTATGGAAGAACTAGTATTTGTGTCCGGCGCGTTTCGACCGAAAACAAAAAGTAGTAAGAAAATGTGAGATTTTATTTAAATTTAAATAATAACAAAAATATCTATTGGTTATTTAAGTAACTAAAAATCTTGATATTTAATTTGTCTGACGGAATCTATCATGGACTTGTTTACACATACACATTGAGTAATAATAATAATAAATAAAACCAACTTATTATTATAATAATAATAATAATAAATAAATAAATAAATATAACCATAAAAGTGTATGTGTAACAATTAGTAAAACCAACTTTCTATTGTGGTTTAACAATTAGTAAAACCATAAAAGTGCAAGAATATTGTTAGAAAATATATGAAAAACGTGTTTTAGAATCATTGTGAACTTACGGTAAACCAACGCTAGTTATTATTTAAAACTCAGTTGAATCGCAACTAAATTATGTTTTGATTTCGTAATATAGGAAAAATCTTTTATTTTGGGACATATTCATAAAAATCCGGCTTTAAAAAAAAATCAACTCTTCGGTTTATTGCTTAGAGAATTGAAATCTAGGTGGCAGCGGGACGATATCAAGGTGTTTGCGGTTATGGGGTTTCCGGTGGAATAACTGTAACGGTGGTACAATATCCGTAACGGTGGAGTAGATGGTGGCGTTAACACGCTTTTTAAGATGTTAATGTGCAGAATTGCATTTAAACGTTACGTTACTTAATCAATATCTTAAATATGAAAGGTTGTTGTTATTTCCACCATACTCTATAATACTCTATCTTATTAAAGCATTAATTATTACCTAAACATTAAATACCTCTCATTAATTATTACTAAGCATTAAATATTTCACTAATCATAGTTTATATGTATAATTAAAGTTAATATATATAACTACTTTTTTATATTCTTAATTGATTGTTAATAAATAAACGTTTATATTTGGTTATTTTCTAAAAAATTAATTTTGTTATAAAATTATAACGTTTATTACATGTTAATTTTAATTTTGCAATTGTATTATTAAAAGTTTCAATTTTGTAATTGTATTATAAATATTTTGCAATTGCAATTGTATTGTTAAAAATAATTTGTTAAAATTTATGTTGTCCATATTTAAATATAACAAGTTTTTTTAGAAAAAAGTTTTAAAAAATTTTATATTATTAATTTTAATGTTTGTTGTTTTTTATATTTTTTTAAAATATTAATTAGTAAAAAGTTATTAAAAGTAAAATAATTTGATGTGTAAAATTAATTTTTTTACTTGATTTAACCTTTTACAGGAAAAGTCATGACACACATATTAAATGAATTTATTTAATAACACTCCTTAGTTAAACGGGTTTGGATTTCGATTGGTGAAGTTATAGTCAAACATAATCTATACTATATAATAAATAAATGTTTTAGGAGGACACTTGTCACTAACAATGCAACCTTAACTTTTTTCCCGTATCTCTCTCATTAATTATAAAATTTTCTTTAATTTTATTTTTCGCCCCTCTCTCCTATTAAATAATAATGATTTTTATCATTACTTTTATAAAACGTTTTTTTTAACAAATAGGTTTTTTCATAAAACATTTATTTTTTAATTTGAACGATTCTTCATTCTTTCTATAAAACATTTTAAAAAAATAATTATATAATATTTTTAGAATTTACAAATCTTCATAGAAACTTATGTTTTATAACAAATTTATTTATTCAACTCATGTAATAGATGAGTTTTAACCTAGTTAATACAATAGATTAGAGTACAATTGGAAAAAAGACATGGTGCAATTAGAAAAATCCATATCAAAATGAGCCAACCAGTCACTTAATTAATCACGTAAGTAATCGGTTCTTAATCAATTAGGCAAGTAACCAATCTTAATTAAGTTAACCAAGGAATCTTACTTCTAATAAACGATTCCACTTAATGTCACATGGCAACACCATATTTTTTCTCACTAAAATATTCTAATTTTTACTATTTTAAATAAGTTTTAATTTTAATATCTAATTATGTTAATGATATTTTTTTTCAAAAAAATAATATTATAAGATTTGAATTTTAATTATTACTTAATTTGAATTCTAATATAAAATTTGAAATCTAATTTTCCATACACATTATTATATTTTTATTTTTCTATTAAATAACTACATGTAATATATGGGTATATAAACTAGTATTTGAATAGAGTAAATGAATAAGAAAAATAACTTTACTAGTTTCCTCATACTAGCAACTACCAAAACACAAAGATATAAAAATAAGAAGATAAATGCTAGTTCATATCATAAGGTAAATTATAAATAAATAAACAGTTAGATAAAAGCTAATAATATAAGGAGAAGGGCCTAATACAAAACTTCTTAGGTGTCTGCTACAAAACATGATGGGCATGGCTCAATTTATTAAACAATTAGTTTAGAACATGTGTTCTACACACATGGTGAATAATATGAATACATAAATTTTTAAAAATTTTATTATATATTTAATTTAATTTGACTTTTATTTACTATTTGATTGAAAATAAAAAAATTCTTATAATAAAAGATAATTTAAAATAAATATGTTTTATTAGCATAATTACTATTTTGTTTAAAAATATATTATTATTAAAAGATAGATGTATATTTAACAGAAAAGAGAAACGGGAAAAAAATTGATGAGAATGAATGTGGAGACGAATGTTGGTTATGATGTCCAATTCATTTGGAAAAAGTAAATTACTAAAGTCAACAGTGATGCTTGGGACTGGTTTGACTAACATAATAAAGTTCAGGGGTGTATTTTGTCAATTGTTGAATCTCATGTTCGAACTGTTCTCACTACTTGTGGAACTTCAGGGACTGGTTGTGACAATCTAAAAGATAGTTTGTTATTAGTTCGTTAATAACATATTAGGGCTATATACGCATACTTGCGTCTAAGTCTTTAATTCAACTTGTTCATTGTATAATTCTCAATTCCTTTGTAATCATTCAGTTTCGATTTAGTTGAATTGAATAAGCCCTAGATCAATTTGGGCATTTTGTTTAGATATAGATTGATACCAGAATCGATTGGTTCTTTGATGTTAATTGCAAATTCCGCTTGTTTTTAACAATTGGTATCAGAGCTCAGGCTCGTGGGGTATTAATCTAGTTCAATTAATCTGTATCAAGAAGAGATTCAACAATGGTGAATGCGAAATTTGATTTAGAAAAGTTTGATGGAAAGAATGATTTTAGTCTCTGGCGACTTAAAATGCGAGCTCTTTTGGTTCATCAGGGCATATCAGATGCACTATTGGGAGAAGAAAATCTTCTTGTAGATCTGACTGATAAGCAAAAGAAAGATGTTCTTAGAAGGCACATAGTGCCATCATTTTGAGTCTTGGTGATAGAGTGCTAAAAGAAGTGTCTAAAGAACAAACAGCTGCACGGGTTTGGTTGAAACTGGAGAGTCTCTACTTGACAACGTCCTTGGCCAATCGGTTGTACCTCAAGAAAAGGCTGTATACATTTCAGATGTCATCAAGTAAGTCCTTAGAAGACCATACTTGTAACACCCATGATTTTCATGTATTATTTTACTTCGTTTTGTGCAATAATGATATCTTATTTCAATCTTGTACTTGTTTAACACAATATGTACATTAATTATTATTTTAACGAGTAACAATTCAAGTTTCAACCCAGCATTTACATATTTCTATCTATTATATATATAACATATGTGTGTGTGTATGTATATATATATGTGTGTGTGTATACTTTGTTATAATAATTAAATCAAAAATAAAACTTTTGAGTTTTAATAATGTATTTACATATTTATATATATATATATATATATATATATATGTATTTATTTATTTATAAATATATATGTAAATATATATACATTTAATCATATTAAATAAACATTTATACAATTTGTAAAATTTATAAAATTGGGAACTTTTCTTTTATAAAATATTTATAACTAAACAAATGATGTTTAGTTTTATAAATTTTATAAAAACTATATTTTTTTTATAAAAAAATATTTAAAAAGGATTTAAATCAAAAAAATGGCCTATGAACCTCATTTATGTCATTTAAACACCCTCAAACCTTTTGAACCCCTCTATTTGTATTAAACCTTCACTTGAACCTCTTTTCCCCGATGTTTGAACCCTGAAACTAAGTTAAACTTCAATTTTGACTTGCAAAAGTCAAACCGTTCAATCCTCCGACAATTCTTATAATTACGGGATTCAAATCATCCGAATCAATTTCTAAACCGATTATGAGTGTGTGATAACTCGAAATTATAACAATTGATTGAGGATTCACGTTTTTTTATCCCATTTGGGAGTTACGGTTTGGGTTTCAAAACCCACGATTTCATGATCAAAATCCGTCAATCTCGCTCCATTAAACAGTTTTAAACGCATTTCAATTGTCTATTAACATCCTCTAAATACCAATTTCACTCGCAAATCCCAAATGGCGACTCAAATCCACTTCTTTCTTTCCTGTTACGATCGACGCAAAAATGAGGATCATCGGACCTCAATTCCTTGGCGATTAAGAGCTTTTCTTCGAGGAACCAACTCCAGGTAACACCCACTCCTTCGTATTCACACCTTTCTGGTCTGAGTTCCATGGAATCGATTTTTAGGGTTACAAAGGGGCTGATTTGCGAATGGGGGCTGAGCACAGAAGGAGATGAAGCAGTGACTGTTGTTTTTAAATTAAACATAGTAAGACACCAGATCAAGTGGTTTACACCCTTTACTCCCACACCAGAAGTCGCATGTTCTAACCCTGGCAGACCCACTTTATCCCATTTTTTGTTGTTCTTTTTTTGTCTTGCTTGTTTTTAATCCTAATACTCACACAAACATTTGTATAACTAACAAATATTACTATTATGTTATGGTTAAAAAAAACTAATCTTTTTATGAACTTCAAGAGTCTTATAATTATTATCATTTGTAAATAAAAAGTATATTATTTTCTAGAAACCTTTCGATTACTACAAATGTATAACACATTGTATATGAGCATTATTATTATTAAGTGTGTATTGTTTTCATTACCACCATATATTTCAAGAGCGAGACAAACGTTATTGTATTTAAACCCTATTATCTTATATATCACTTTTAAAATTATAAAATGATTGTGTCTAACGTCATTAATTTTATTAACCTAATGGTTATGTGTGTGTGTGTATATATATATATATATATATATATATATTTACCTACACCTTTAAAACAGCACAAACATATTCTTTGAGATCGGTTAGTGTTCTACCTACAAATAATAATTTTAAACGTGATTATTGTTTATAAATAAGTAGTTTTCATCATTAATGGCTCTATCCTATTAATAGATTTATAAATAATAATATTTAAAAATAATGATTATTTGATTTTAGTCACTTTTGACATTTTCTTAATAATATAATTATCGTTCAAAATTATATTAATATATTTGCAAATAAATACTTATTATTGAGACCCAGATTTCTTTCATAAATAAAGTTTACAAAACATCATTTATAAACTTCATCCGGGTTCTCGATCGTTCGTTCATTCCCAATTCCTAAAGTCCCAATCGTCCTACTATTATTTCTTTCAATAACTTCTATATTGAATACGTACAAATTGTTGATCCATTACACTTCATCAAAACTTAGGTTAACCTTGTGGTTAGCTAGACTCTTGTGCAACAACAACTTAATTGTGCGATTATCAAGCTACTTATTGCAAGGTGTGTTTTACATAGCCCCTTTTACACTATTTATATTTTTGAGGTGGAACATGAGTACAATTATACAATGTTTACAAACTACACAATACAATTCCACCCTATATTCATATGTGTAATTTGAGCCTTATGCTTGAGTACTAGGTGTGTAAACTATAATTTGTATGCAATTTACATGTGCAATCATTAACTACACAAGCCGACGGTTAACAATGATAGATCTATTGAGTCTGGCAAACTCACCCAGTTAGGGTGATTGTTGCCGACAACACAATTTGGTTATTTGCATGCTAGTTACAAAGGTTTGATTGTACAACTTGGTTTCACAATAGTAACTCTCCACAATTTCCTTATTAACCATGATATATATGGATTGTATACACACAACACAATGATACTATTTAGAGTCAAAACCTATGTATGCTCACCAACTTTTTAGTTGACTTCGTTTTTATCATTTTTCAGGTACAAATGTTTGAGTTGATCAAGTTTGCCTCACTTAAGTTGTGGACCTAGTTAATTGAATAAAATGAACTTATTATGTATTTTCAGAATTCTTGTATTATTGAATTTGGTTTATTGGAATTATGAATTGAAAAGTGATGCTTTAATATATTACAACTTAGTCAACCATGTGCTCATTAATAGTCTCCATGTCCCGCCACGACGTTTCCGCCGCTGGTTAGGGTGTGACAATACTGATGAATTTAACAAGTTAGTGTTAGATCTGGAAAATATTGAGGTAGTGTTATATGAAGAAGATAGAGCCATCATCTTCCTGACTTCATTACCTCAAGCATATGAACACTTAGTGGATACCTTGGTGTATGGAAGGGAAAGCCTATCTATGGAAGAGGTGTTGGCTGCAATGAATTCCAAGGAATTACAGAAAAGGGATGAATGTAGAGATGATTTGTCAGAGGCAGGTATGAACAAAGGAATTCCAAGAATAGAACAGGTGGAACAAATGGTGGATCTAGATCCATGTCAAAGATTAAGATAAGGTGTTTTGTGTGTAATTCAGAGAAGCATTTCAACAAAGACTGCCCTGAATGGAAAAGGAAGAAAAGTGAGTTTAATAACTCAATAAATCAAGGTAATAAGTCTCCTGAAAGTCCCATAGAAGGTTATGAAAGTGTTGATGTAATGATGGTGGTTAATTCTGAATTCAATGGTGAATGGGTCATGGACTCTTGTTGCTATTACCATATGACTCCTGTTAAGGGGTGTTTTAAGACTCTAAAAATGGTAGATCAAGGAACTGTCAAGCAAGGTGATGATAGGCCTTGTGGAATTCTTGGCATGTGGAGTGTTTCATTCAAGTTAGATAATGGTTCTATTATAGATCTTGAAGATGTTAGGTATATACCTGATCTTAAAAGAAACCTTATATCCCTAGGAACATTTGAAAGTATGGGATACCATGTAAGCTTGAAGCATGGTAGAGCAAAGGTTATTAAAGGGTCAATGGCAGTGTTGTCTGGTACAAGAAGAGGCAATAACATTTATTTGTTGGATGTAAAAGTCTATCATACTGGGTCAGTTTCTGTGGCAGATGATAAGGACGAGGCTAAGGATATGATTTGGCATCAAAGAGTGGGTTATATAAGCACACAAGGGCTTGTAGAATTGCACAAGCAACAAGCAATTGGCGATATCAAGAGGTGTGATGCTGGATTCTGTGAGAATTGCATTTTGGGCAAATCCAAGAGGGTAAGTGATGTCATCCGGACGGTCTATAAAATAAACTACGAAACATAACCTAGACTCCTAAGTAATAAAAGGAAAACCTATGAACTAAACTGCACTGACAGGCAAGTGAACCTATCGAGTGTAGCACAGCTTAATGGTAAATCGGATTATCAAACCTTAGAGACACTATGTAACAATACTAACTCTGACTCGAACAAAAGATTGATTGGTTTGGGGGTTTACTACACTAAATATTATAACTATTAATGCAGAAAACAAGGTCGACTTAAATATCTAGAAACAAGGCAAAGGTGAAATCAAGATATGGGAAGAATACTACCTAGGTCGGAATCCTACTTGCAAAGCACAACTTCTACCGGTTCTGGAACTATGATGGATCTGGGTTTCTAAGGATAACAACTATAGACAATCTAGTGAATCCCTAATCACTCTCAGGGTGTCACCAACTAAGGAACCTAAAGTGTACTAAACTCACCAGATGGTTGGATCACCTCTCGAGTGTTTCCAACTATGATAAAGTACCATAATGAACATATTACCTCTCAGTATCACCGTCCACAATACATTCAAGGAATGCATGGGCTAATCCTAGGATAATAACTATGATTCAAGATACCTAACTAACTTCCTCTCAGACAGTTGACACTCGGATTCCTAATGACGAAGACTAACCGACTAATTCTCACCTCTCGGGTATTGAACTAAGACACACACTTAACTTAAATCAGCAATCAACAACAATTCCTATGGCTACTACGTCTAGCAAACCACCACAATCACAAACCCTAAGATATATTGTCACACCCCAACCGACGGCGGATTATACGTCGGGGCGGACGCGGTTATTCAATAGCACAAGGTTGACTATTAAAGTTTCAATATTTCATTAATAAATAGATTCAAAGGTTCAGTATAAAGAATAAATCAAATACATAGCAAGAATACAAGTCTAATTGATTAAGCATTCTAGGTCCAAGCATCCTATGTGATCACGATAAAGTCTCATGTTGTAGAACCTGAAACATGTGAAAGAATATGTCAACTACAAAATAGTTGGTGAGATACAAAGGTTTTGACACAGTTTAACAAGTATTTGAGAAGAATTTACAATTCACTATGATATATGCATTCTATAATGTAAGTATGAGAACAAGTATCTTAAACATTGTGCACTTCAACCCTCCAACAAAGTTTAGGCATAACCCGCAGGTTACCCTTATAAGTCTCAAGTTTAAAGTTTAATTCAGTAACAATCACCAAGGGCTCCCCCCCCCCCCCGAAGGGGTCAATCAATCAAGGTGGATTGGTCAAATGCAATAGATCTATCATTGTTACCATAGGCTTGATCAAAGTTAATGAATGTGCTAGTTTTAAGTTTAATCTAAGCATACAAGATTCAAGTTTAACATAAGAATAAGCATCTAGTCATAGTTGTACAAGAATTGTATAAGTTTGAAGTTTGAACATGTTTCACCCCAAAAGAATGTAAATGAAAAAGGGGCTAAGTATACTCACTTGGATTGATGAAGAGTGCCCAACAAAGATTAAGTGTAGCAAGACTTTGAGGGAGAGTATGCTCACAATAAGCCTAAGAATACAAGTCTAAAGTTTCAAGCATTATCCTATAAGTCTAAGACAAAGGATTTAGAATTTCAAGATTTGACTAGGGCTCCAATGGGACACGGAAATGATTTGTGTTTATAAAGTTAAGTTTAATATAAAGGTTTTAAATAAATGACACAAGACTTGTATATCTATGTTTAGTAAGCTTATAGCTTAGAATAATTATAAATTAAAATAATTATTTAAAAAGTTTTACATAAGTTATGTTGTCAATAATCTAAGATAATTAAGTGTAAGAACTAAATAATTATTAAAGCTTAACAATAATTATTTAAAGTATAATTTATGAATTTGTGCTTGTAATAATCCTTCAAAGTCTAATTATTTACCAATGATAGATAATAATTATTTAAAGAATAGATAATGATTAAAGAATAATAATAATTATTTTAAGATTAAAATATTTATTGGGGATAAATAATCGTTTAAGGAACACTTAATTTATTAAGGATAAACAATTTTCTACAAGAATAATTATTTTATTTAATATAAATCATTCAAGACTTATTAAAGGATTTAAGTGTTAAACCTTTATTTTACAATTTTAAATTTGTAAATAAATGACGTTTAAAAATGTGGCCATAAGTTTAAATGAATGGGTTTAACAATTTTGTTAAACGGAAACTCTTATAAAGTTTATAAATGTATTTTTTTTTTGTTTATATAAAGTATGAGTTTTATAGAATGTATAAGCTTAAAGTTTCCATTTTTTTTAAAGTTTTAAACTTATAAGTTTATAAACATTTCAAATCTTAAACATACGATGTATATTTAATGCAAAGGTTTATAAATTTCTATTTTTATATTAACACGTAAGTTTTTTTTTTATAAAAGTCTAGAAGTATGTGTATAGTTTTAAGTGTTTAAAATTATTTTTAAGAATTATTTATTACGAGTTTTAATTAACTTTTAATTAGTTAAAATAGTTCTAGATTCTAAAAGTATAAATAGAAATCATTTTTAAGTTTATAAAAGTTTAACATAATTTATAAAAATTATAAAAGTTTAAAAACTGCTTTTAAAAAGGCTAAAACAAAAACAGTGGGCAAAACCGGTTCCCCCGGATTCGAACTCGGGTCTGGGACCGGGTCGCAACCACACACACACACCCAGCCATCCCGCCTACGGGTCTCGGTGGGAGTATACTGGACAAGAAAATTTTTAAACAACATTCCAAACAGTCCCAAATTGATATGAACCCTAGAATTTTGATTCGCCAAATACACTTTGAATTGCCCTCTGTTAGTGGAATTAAACAGAGGGCTTTCGATCTACAGGGTATAGCGATCGCGTTAGTCATAAGAATTACCTGAAACGATGTTGATTTGAGTGAGAACGTGACTGGGGTGGTCGTCGGCGGTTACGGCTTCAAATCGGAGAATGCAGGTGTTAATCGGAGAAATTGAGAGTGAAGAAAGTTGAGGGGTGATGTTGATGGGCTATGGGGGTCGGTATTTATAGGACATTTTGGGTTTAAATGCCGAATTGGGTGGGAGGATGAAGGTTGAGTTCGAACGGCTCGAATTTGAATTCGCGCGTGGTTGTAGTTGAAATCGGGCATTGATGGGCATCGGGGTTGGGTCGCATGCGCGAGATGAACCCGAGGTTCATCGAATCCGGACGGGATTCGCATTATCGGGGGAAAATGGGTGGAAATCGGGCCTTGCAGGAGTCGAACCTGTGACTGTTTTGGTCTCAGGGAGTTTGAGCTAAATACAAGATCGGTCCCTGTAGTTTAAAAGTTCTGTCGTTTTATGTTTAAGGTTAGATTTTCAGTTTAAAGCAAGTTTCAAGAGTTGGCAGTTTTGGTCCCTTGCCTTTATATAAAATAAATATGTTTTACTTTTACAAAACTTAAATTGTTTTATAAGTTTTATTATTTTATGAGTTCATAAAATAATTTCTAGGGTTTAAGGAAATTTTATTTATAAAATTACCACCTTGTAATGTTTGAAGGATTTTATATAGATACATATATATATCTATACTTTTTAATTAAATTTCACATATACATATACATATTTATATACATATGGTTCAAGTATAAATTATTTTAAAATTAATATCTATTATTTTAAGGAGATAGTTTTAACACTAAATCGAGTTTTAATTTTTATAACACGTGAAAAAGGTAAGTCGGAAAATCTCGGACATTATAGTCTCCCCTACTTTAGGAAATTTCGTCCCGAAATTAAAGTAGAAAGATTTAGTTTTTTACGAGTCTATGATACGCACGAGGATAATGAGAAAGATACTTCACGTTCCCGTGTAAGTTCGGAATTACGTTTAGATTTCTAAGTGGGAAAATACCTTTAGGAATAAGATTTTGCTTAAGTTTCTAAGTTTCACAAAGCTTAGGGTTGCCAAGAGTTTACCTACGAAGCATATAGTTTCATTGAAATATATATAGGAGGATCTGTTTTCCAGGAATGCATTTGAGAGAACATCTACTGAATTTCCATTCAGGATTTAAAGGGAGATGCATCACTTAGGATGTATTCGATGATAGTTTAACGATTTTACGTTTGTAGACTATTACGTCTAAGGATTGCTACGGTGCCTAAGTTCCGTGGCTACCTTTTACGAAGAGTCTTAGATCATAGCACACGACAGAGTTTACTATGTCTTTCCATACGCTGATTTTCGTACTTACGTGTGCACCCGCAAGCATTTAAATCGTCGCATAGTCCGTATAGGTCCTTCCGTTTGTGTGTGGATCAAGAAAGAGTACAAGGATTTGTTTAACTCATGACTAAAGTTTCCACATAAGAGTGATTATTGATTAACGAGACCCTTAGAGAGAAACGTCATTCAATGATTAAAGAGAGAGGAATGTGACAAGGTTTAGAGTTTCAAATTTTCCCCGTGATTGATTAAGAATACTTCAATCATTGAGTGGTTTAAAGTCTTTACGCTTTCCTCGGGTTTGATCAAGAATACATCAGACCTTGAGTAGTTAAAAAGTCTTATACGTTCATCATGTTTGAATAAGCATACGTCAAACATGGAATAGTTTAAAGTCTTATATCTCCATCGTGTCTGAACAAGCATACGTCAAACATGGAGTAGCTTAAAGTCTTATACGTCCATCGGGTTTGAACAAGCATACGTCAAACGTGGAGTAGCTTAAAATCTTATACGTCCATCGGGTTTGAACAAGCATACGTCAAACATGGAGTAGCTTAAAGTCTCGTACGTTTATCATGTTTGAACAAGAATACGTCAAACATGGAGTAGTTTAAAGTCTCATACGTTCATCATGTTTGATCAAGAATACGTCAAACATGGAGTAGTTTAAAGTCTCATACGTTCATCATGTTTGATCAAGAATACGTCAAACATGGAGTAGTTTAAAGTCTCATACGTTCATCATGTTTGATCAAGAATACGTCACACATAGAATAGTTTAAATTGTGTTTGATCAAGAACATATCAAACATAGAATAGTTTAAATTGTGTTTGATCAAGAACATATCAAACATAGAATAGTTTAAATTGTGTTTGAACAAGAATACGTCAAACATAGAATAGTTTAAATTGTGTTTGATCAAGAATATATCAAACATAGAATAGTTTAAATTGTGTTTGAACAAAAATACGTCAAACATAGAATAGTTTAAAGTCTCTTAGTTTAGCTTCAGTGTATAGAAGTATACGATTACATTTTGAGTATAAAGCGTTTATCTAAATACTCTAGTGTTTAAGAGAGGTATGGGACAGCGTTTGGAACAGGATTAACCGTTATACGCTTTCTCCCAGAAGATTCGAGTTGTCTAGAAGATTAGTGGATCCCGATGTTTGGTTTAGATAGGAGTCAGGGGATGTACTCTGCTAAAGAGAGTAATGTCCTCCTTCCTGTTAGTGTCTAATGTCAAGAGTGAAGTTTTCTCGTATATCTGGAATGTACGCTTATTAAGTCTTATAGGGTTTGGTTAAGACGGACACACAAAGTTTTCAAGACTAAGAATCCAAGTATAAGTTTGAAAATAGGATAAGTCAATTGAGTTTCAAGTTTCATTATTAAGCTTTACAGGATCCTTTATTGATCATGTTTAGTTTTTAGGAATACGGGATTGAGTATTTGTATAAGTTTTTGCATGACTCAAAAGTCTCTGACCTTATAGTGGTGTATACGAAGTTTAATGTTTTAGCAACGTGTATTTAAGCTTTTAGTCCCCGTTGTGATTTATAGTAAGTCTTTTACGTGACAAGAGTTGAATGAGGAAGGTCTCCAAACATAGGGTAACGGGAAAAGTTTCGATAAGGTTTATGATAGTGTGTTTATAAATGATTTTATCTCGTTTCACAACAGCAGGTATAGTTTTCTTTTATATAAAGTGTAATTAAGATGTTTAAAAATGACGAGTTGGACATTAATAAATAGTATAAGTAAGACTTATAAAAGGGTATGTATGATTATCAAACGAAAAGTTGGTCAAGTTTACAAGTGTTAAGTCTATACAAGAAGTAAGGGTCATGGTTGTTTAGGGTAATGATTCGTAAGTCGTGTTGTTTTTGAAAAAGTGCTTACGAATTAGAAGATTTGTTCAAGATTTATTACTCAGGTACACGTGTCACTTAGGATTTTTATAGTTTAATACAATGTTGTTAGTTATCTCAAGTACTAACGTAAGTTGCTTTTGACGAAAGTGTTTGGGTAGGTGTGTTAAGTTTACAATGATGAAAGGAAAGTTAAACTAGTAAATGATGACAAGATGAAATTTCAAATTAGTTTCCATTTAGATGTTTCAAAATTGGGACTTCTAGCCCTTACAATTTAAACGGGAAATTAAAGTGTGTAAGTAAGTTGATTAAATATGTTCAAAAGGTTTTTATTCATAATACTGAGTTATCACAGTAATATTTTCAAAAATAGTTTTTAATTGGAAGTTGATGGGCTAACGAAGAGGATTCCCGGAAGAAGGGGTGGTCACAAGGACTCACTTAAGTACCCTATTTCCCTAGCCAGAACTTCTTCATGTACCTACAACTTCTCTCAGTTGTTGTCATCGATGTTTGGGTTTATGGTACTATGTCAAGGTTCATTGTGGGTTTAGAGTCTTAAACGTGGAACTTGTTTATTCTATAGTAGGCTTCTTCCCTTGCGGGAAAACGATCAGGTTACTAATCCCTTTGTTAATGTACTTTAGGTTTAGAAGACGTTAAGTTTTGTTTACAAGAAACGGTAACGTGTAAGTTTTAAGGACGTATGAAGGTTTTGAGATTATAAGTGTAACAAAGTTTTGAGTTAGTCATAAAATGAAGTTTGCTTGAGTGACGAAAGTGAGATGAGACACAAGGGTTTCCCCTTATGTGCCAAGTTTATAAAATAATGAAGTTTGTATAAAGACTTGTATGTCAATACATAGTTTTAAATGGGTTGTTAGTTCAAGGATCATGAAGTTTAAGGATGTATGAACACTTTGAGATGTATGAAAGTGTAGCAAAAGTTTGAGTGAGTTATCTAGAGTAGTTTGGTTGAGTGATGAAAATAAGATGAAACACAAGGGTTTCCCCTTAAGTGTTATGTTCATAAAATAATGAAGTTTATAAGAGAATTTGTAGAGTAATACATAGTTTTAAGGGTCGTATTACAACGATCACGAAGTTTATTGGGTAGTATCTATAAATATAAGTTTATGTATGTAGTTTTTAAGTATAATCTCGTAAGAATTTCTTCTTGAAGGTAACTCCTTCAGGTAATGACGAGTAAGTATGCTGTCATGTGACAAGACGGGACTTAAGAATCATAGAATAAAGGTTATAGAGGAAAGTTTTTGAATCATGAATTTATGAAGCGTAAAGTACTTGAGATGGCACTCATTTAGTGCATGTCACTAAGTGAGTATTTTGACATATCAAGAGAAATTTGAGCTCACTAATATTTTAGAGAAGTCGTGCATTCCTATAAGTGGATACTCATCCCAAGAATTCCCAGGAAAGCATACGGGTCCAACGGTTGATTTAGATTTATACGAAATGCTTTCCTTGACAGAATTTCCCAGAATACAAGTATCCACCCTTCCGGTCCGCACAAGTTCTCACACATTATCTAGAACTTAAATATTCTTGACGAGAGTTTAGTGGTGGATTAGGCTTGAAGCCTAAGAACGTGTACTCGATGTAGTAGCCTCTTGTAGCACGTAGGTAAGTAGAAACGTAGAATCTCCAAGCGTTCACGTATAAGATTTAAGAATAGAATGAGGAGAGAATTCCTAGTAAAGGACATGAGATAACTCATGTTTCGGTCTCCTAAGTTATAGTCTAGGTCATGTGTCTAATAACCTAATTCCCTATAACCAAGGCTCTGATACCAATCTGTCACACCCCAACCGACGGCGGATTATACGTCGGGGCGGACGCGGTTGTTCAATAGCACAAGGTTGACTATTAAAGTTTCAATATTTCATTAATAAATAGATTCAAAGGTTCAGTACAAAGAATAAATCAAATACATTGCAAGAATACAAGTCTAATTGATTAAGCATTCTAGGTCCAAGCATCCTATGTGATCACGATAAAGTCTCATGTTGTAGAACCTGAAACATGTGAAAGAATCTGTCAACTACAAAATAGTTGGTGAGATACAAAGGTTTTGACACAGTTAAACAAGTATTTGAGAAGAACTTACAATTCACTATGATATATGCATTCTATAATGTAAGTATGAGAAAAAGTATCTTAAACATTATGCACTTCAACCCTCCAACCAAGTTTAGGCATAACCCGCAGGTTACCCTTATAAGTCTCAAGTTTAAAGTTTAATTCACTAACAATCACCAAGGGCTCCCCCCCGAAGGGGTCAATCAATCAAGGTGGATTGGTCAAATGCAATAGATCTATCATTGTTACCATAGGCTTGATCAAAGTTAATGAATGTGCTAGTTTTAAGTTTAATCTAATCATACAAGATTCAAGTTTAACATAAGAATAAGCATCTAGTCATAGTTGTACAAGAATTGTATAAGTTTGAAGTTTTGAACATGTTTCACCCCAAAAGAATGTAAATGAAAAAGGAGCTAAGTATACTCACTTAGATTGATGAAGAGTGCCCAACAAAGATTAAGTGTAGCAAGACTTTGAGGGAGAGTATCCTCACAATAAGCCTAAGAATACAAGTCTAAAGTTTCAAGCATTATCCTAGAAGTCTAAGACAAAGGATTTAGAATTTCAAGATTTGACTAGGGCTCCAATGGGACACGGAAATGATTTGTGTTTATAAAGTTAAGTTTAATATAAAGGTTTTAAATAAATGACACAAGACTTGTATATCTATGTTTAGTAAGCTTATAGCTTAAAATAATTATTAATTAAAATAATTATTTAAAAAGTTTTACATAAGTTATGTTGTCAATAATCTAAGATAATTAAGTGTAAGAACTAAATAATTATTAAAGCTTAACAATAATTATTTAAAGTATAATTTATGAATTTATGCTTGTAATAATCCTTTAAAGTCTAATTATTTACCAATGATAGATAATAATTATTTAAAGAATAAATAATGACTAAAGAATAATAATAATTATTTTAAGATTAAAATAATTATTGAGGATAAATAATCGTTTAAGGAACACTTAATTTATTAAGGATAAACAATTTTCTACAAGAATAATTATTTTATTTAATATAAATCATTCAAGACTTATTAAAGGATTTAAGTGTTAAACCTTTATTTTACAATTTTAAATTTGTAAATAAATGACGTTTAAAAATGTGGCCATAAGTTTAAATGAATGGGTTTAACAATTTTGTTAAACGGAAACTCTTATAAAGTTTATAAATGTATTTTTTTTTGTTTATATAAAGTATGAGTTTATAGAATGTATAAGCTTAAAGTTTCCATTTTTTTTAAAGTTTTAAACTTATAAGTTTATAAACATTTCAAATCTTAAACATACGATGTATATTTAATGCAAAGGTTTATAAATTTCTGTTTTTATATTAACACGTAAGTTTTTTTTTATAAAAGTCTAGAAGTATGTGTATAGTTGTAAGTGTTTAAAATTATTTTTAAGAATTATTTATTACGAGTTTTAATTAACTTTTAATTAGTTAAAATAGTTCTAGATTCTAAAAGTATAAATAGAAATCATTTTTAAGTTTATAAAAGTTTAACATAATTTATAAAAATTATAAAAGTTTAAAAACTGCTTTTAAAAAGGCTAAAACAAAAACAGTGGGCAAAACCGGTTCCCCCGGATTCGAACTCGGGTCTGGGACCGGGTCGCAACCACACACACACACCCAGCCATCCCGCCTACGGGTCTCGGTGGGAGTATACTGGACAAGAAAATTTTTAAACAACATTCCAAACAGTCCCAAATTGATATGAACCCTAGAATTTTGATTCGCCAAATACACTTCGAATTGCCCTCTGTTAGTGGAATTAAACAGAGGGCTTTCGATCTACAGGGTATAGCGATCGCGTTAGTCACAAGAATTACCTGAAACGATGTTGATTTGAGTGAGAACGTGATTGGGGTGGTCGTCGGCGGTTACGGCTTCAAATCGGAGAATGCAGGTGTTAATCGGAGAAATTGAGAGTGAAGAAAGTTGAGGGGTAATGTTGATGGGCTATGGGGGTCGGTATTTATAGGAGATTTTGGGTTTAAATGCGAATTGGGTGGTAGGATGACGGTTGAGTTCGAACGGCTCGAATTTGAATTCGCGCGTGGTTGTAGTTGAAATCGGGCATTGATGGGCATCGGGGTTGGGTCGCATGCGCGAGATGAACCCGAGGTTCATCGAATCCGGACGGGATTCGCATTATCGGGGGAAAATGGGTGGAAATCGGGCCTTGCAGGAGTCGAACCTGTGACTGTTTTGGTCTCAGGGAGTTTGAGCTAAATACAAGATCGGTCCCTGTAGTTTAAAAGTTCTGTCGTTTTATGTTTAAGGTTAGATTTTCAGTTTAAAGCAAGTTTCAAGAGTTGGCAGTTTTGGTCCCTTGCCTTTATATAAAATAAATATGTTTTACTTTCACAAAACTTAAATTGTTTTATAAGTTTTATTATTTTATGAGTTCATAAAATAATTTCTAGGGTTTAGGGAAATTTTATTTATAAAATTACTACCTTGTAATGTTTGAAGGATTTTATATAGATACATATATATATCTATACTTTTTAATTAAATTTCACATATACATATACATATTTATATACATATGGTTCAAGTATAAATTATTTTAAAATTAATATCTATTGTTTTAAGGAGATAGTTTTAACACTAAATCGAGTTTTAATTTTTATAACACGTGAAAAAGGTAAGTCGTAAAATCTCGGACATTACATCTATGATCACGACACGCTAATTGAACAGGCAGACAACCATAATCAACGCAAGGAATCATTAACTAATCACACAATCAGATTTAAGCATGCTTATACATCATAATCATTAACTAGGATCGTTTACAAAATAATTAAATCATCATACGAATCCAAAAACCAGTAAAAATCAATACTTTAACAAATATTCATCGGTAACCTAGGCAGTAATTAAGATCTAGCCAAAGATCATGTTCAAAACATCCATAACAGAAGTAAAAGACATAAGCATGATTTCAATCAAACAAAACAAAGACAAAGATTGAATCTTGAAAACCGAATAAGCCACTACAACGAACCCGGAATCCAAAAGCTTCAAACTTGCACTTCAATTGACTTCCAAACACCCAAAATCGCCTCTTGTCTTGTTCTAGACGGCAATAATCGAACTCTCTGACCTAATGGGATTCCAAATCTATTTAATCTAATTTTTCCAACTTTTCACGGAATACGCCTCTCTCGCGTACCGAGAGAGAGTTTGGCAAGCCCCTCGCATACCACAAATGCCAAAACAGTCGGGCATGTTTTCTTGAATCTTCGCATACCGCGAACATTGATCCTCTGGTACCGCGAAGGACGAAATTTTCAGATTTTCGACTTTTCATTCTTCGACTTCATTCTCATGCTCGGTTTCTTCGGGTTTTCACTCATAATTACCTCGAGCACCTGTAAACACAAAGTAGACTCAATACAAACCAAAAACGACTCAAAATGAATACAAAGTTAGTTAAAACGACACTAAAACAAGGGAATAAAGATGTGTGCTTTGCGCTACATCAAACATCCCCACACTTAACCTTTTTACGTCCTCGAAAAAGTCTGCAATGGAATCATAAATGAGATCTAACTTTAATTATCAATTACCAATTTGTTAAACATACTCACGCGTTAAAAAAACAAAAATCAGTATTTCTGTCCGAATAAACCCAACCACCAACTATCTAGCCCCCGTGATGTGTTCTAATTCCAACTTATACAACAATCAATCAATCTATGCGACTCACACTTAGAAGCTACAGCTCTACCTAATCCCGTCTCACGGTCATGTTTAGGCATAGGTTAAACCATATAGATTTGCCCACCACGTTAAACTAAGATTTACATATTTTTGAAATCAATGGATTATGGAACGAGTGTAATGAGTAGTATTAATTATATATTAATCAACCTCACCTAGGGGTGCGTCTCCTAAGTCACTATCCTAGAAGTTAGCACATAGGCTGCAGTCTATCAATTAAGCACATAAGAATCAACCCATAGGCGTATCCACATAGTCACTATCCCCATGGGAAACACGTAGGTCAAGACTCAAGCTTTCAGTTTATTAATTACACTCATTATTAGATGGAATTATGGATGCAAGTGCCACCAAACTCGGATTTATTCACATAAAAAGAGAATGGCGTGCGAAGACTAGTTTTCAAAAACCTCTAAATATTAGCTTAACGTGGTACCTATCACCCTATGTTGACAGTTTCAGTATTACCGACACCCTAAGATGAGTACCCAAAATATATCATGAATTTACTACATGATTAATCCTAAGTAACACTCACATGCTATTTAAGCTATTCAAGCCGACTAGGTTTACCAAAACATCACTAATTAGACGCGTTTTCTATTATTTATTCATTTAAACTCAAACAAGTAGATGTAGTTGTACTATTATTTCCCATTTATTATGCAAAACTTTTGATTTCAAATGACATTTTTTCAATTTTTTTGTCTTTTTGTATTTTTTAATAGACACAAACTAGCTAAACTAGACACTCACATCCCCACACTTGAAAGACACATTGTCCTCAATTAGAAAATAAAAATGCAAAAATAAAAACAGGACGCGACTTAGCTGGGTATTATATGCATTCAAGTGAATGTACAACTTCGTTCTTCCTCGTGTGCACCGTATAGCATTTCGGTCGCGGTTGCACACACTGCTGGGTTGCCTTTTCAAAGTGATAAAAGCATCGGTCCCGTCCGAATGGAGATTGAGTACGGACAGGATGAACAATTCCTGCAAAATAAACCTCACAATAAACCTGCAGCATTAACTGACACAAATAAAAGACTCAAACTGACTCACTAATGTCACACCCCAACCGATGGCGGAAACGTCGGGGTGGGACATGTAGACTATTCATAAGCTCATGGTTTACTAAAGTTGTGATAATTAAACAATAACTTTCATTTCATAGCTCAAGTAATCAAGTACAACTCTTATAAAAATAAAATTACATGAATAACTTTATTAAATTTAAAACTAGGTCCTCAATCCTAAGTGAAGCAACTTGAAATCTCAACTCAAACACTGTACCTGAAACATGATAAAATGAGAGGGTCAACTATAAATAGTTGGTGAGCATACATAGGTTTTGATACCACAAGTAAAGTTCAAATGTTTTGTGTACAATTCATATGATGCATGGTTTATAAAGCATTTATGGATAATCTAAGTTAAGCTAGATGCACAAATGGAACTTTGTAATTGAAGGGCATAACAACACATGTTATCCTAATGTAGGGCATAACAACACATGTTATCCTGATGTAAATGTAGGGCATAACAACACATGTTATCCTAATGTAGGGCATAACAACACATGTTAGCCTGAAGTAATGTATTTGTGTTTGCACGTGTATATCATGTATATGTAGCCTTAACAATTAGCATTCAAGCATAAAGCACAAATAAACACATATGATCATATTGTAGAATTGTACATGTGTAATTGCAAATAGTATTTGAATGTGATCATGTTTCACCCCAAATATGTAAATAAGAAAAAGGGGCTATGTAAACTCACTTGTAATAAGTAGCTTGAAGATCAAACGGGTAAGATGTTGCACTAGTGATTAGCTAACCACATTGTTAACCTATGATTTGAATTTGTATAAATGTATCAATGATATGCACAAATGGCTAAACAGAGTTCTAATGTATAATGGGATTGGGTGAGGGCTTTGTTAGGTGAGTGTATAATTGTTTGAGCTTCAAAAGATGGATGCGAGACCCTATGTCAAAGAATATGTGGTTTAATTTGTCTTGACAATTTGTGTTATATATATAAGTGAATAATCTTCCGGTTGTTTGTTTAGGTAAAATAATAAATACAATTTAAGAGGGTAAATAGTTCAAATAAATAAATAACCTAACATCATAAATAAATAAAACCTCTTATTTATTTTACTTTGAATTGTGTATAAAATAGGTGTTAAGAATTCATATTTAGTAATTAAACCAAATTTTGAAATGTACCTTTTCTAATTAAATAATTAATTAAGCCATAATTAATTATTAAATTAAAGGCATGAAATATGTTTTAAAAAATAGATCGTATAAAAGATTTTAAAAATTTTATATAAAGTAATGGGTTTAAAATATTCACTTTTATATTCTAGAAAAAAATTTTCTTTAAATGATAAAAATAAATTATAAAAAATAATGTATAAACCTTTACAAGGAAATGGGTTTGTAAAAATAACCACATTTATATTCTAAATATAATTTATAAATTAGAGATTTTAAATAAATAATTTTTAAAGGATTTATATTAAATAAATTAAGATTTATTAGGTTCTTTTATCCTAATAATAATAAAATTGTTTCTCTTGAAAATTTAATGATTTAGATTATTAAAATAAATCTAAGTATTCCAACGTTTATAAAATAACTTTATAAAATAGTTTTATGCATTAAAATCTTGTTTAATAATATATGTATATATGTTTAGATGCTTGTAAAAAGTTTATAAAATAAACTTTTGTATAAATGTTTAAGGTTAAAAAAATTATATGTATTTTTTTCCACTTATTCTCTATAAGTTTGTATGTGATTTTATATAAATGTATTCATTTAAATATATATATATATATATATATATATATATATATATAAATGTGTGTATGAGTGTAACAAGGGAATAATATTTTTTTGCTATAAAATAACAAAACAATAAAAAATTAGGCAGGGACGGGTCTCGAACCCAAGACCTTGCGTCTATATGTCATAAGCTCTAACCAGTTGATCTGGGCTAACACCTTGTTTAGGAATTAGAAAAACAAATTTAAAATTCGCAGCCCAACTTCACCTTCTTCCCCAAACAAACCTGTCCCAAACCCTAACCATAATCTTACCTGATTCGATACAGATCGACCACAATATCATGGGGCTTTTAATCCCCGTATCAAAACGAAACTAAGGACACTATTTTTACCTCGAATGGTTGTGGATTGAGGGAGAACGACTGGAACCACCGATTCGGAAGTTCTTGAGCTCACCGGAGTTCGGGAGTAGAAATGTGATGGTTGCAGAGGTGTAGGAGGTTTGTGCAAGGATTTGCGCAAGTGTCGGAGTGATTCAAAAGGACCAATTCCACTTAATTTATAGGATTCGACTAGGGACTTGACTGTGACGGCTGTCCGAGCGGATTTCACGTTAATCGATCAATTAGGAGTGAATTGAGTCATGGATAAGTTCTAGATTCATGCGCAATTAGCCTACGCATGATTTGCTTTCAAAAACGCGTTTCAATTTCATGAATTTATTCCCGATTTAGCCTAGTTTGACTCTGCCGAGTCAAGTTCATTTGATTTTGAATTCGAGCGAGTAATTTGACCGAATTGAATTCAAATTGGGCATGGGGATGATATGTGATCGATTACCTACGCATGAGAACCCATGGTCAAACAGATTGGGTCGCCTACGGTCTTGATTTGTATGATTCTTGGGCTATTTGACTTTAAAAATTCAAAACTGATGAAGAAGGGTCAATTAATAATGGTGATGGTTCAAGCTTGAGGGTCCAAATGCTTAAGTGAGAGTTCAAATGAAACAAGATAGGGTTCAAGACTTTAATTATTTGATTAAATTTCAATTTTATTTATTTATAACACTTATGTAAAAATCAAATTTTATTATTTATCTAGGAAATAGATTTTCATTTTAATAATATTATAAAGGATTATTGGATTTTAATAATCCCACATTTTACCAATTGGCCAATAATAATCTCAACTAAGAATATTCTTACCACCGGTCCCTACTTTCAAACTATTTTTTTACATTGGATCCCTCGTTAAAAAAACTTAACGCCGTTAGATTTTATATGACGTGGACATCCACAAACCGCCGAAAAGTTGAGTCAAGCTAGCAGTGGTTTCGTGGTAGCTTTTGAAATTGGCTCTGGTGGTGTTTAACTGGTCTCGTTAAACACCACCATTGTCTCTGTTTGTACTTTCCGGACCCACGAGACCAGTTAAACACCACCAGAGCCAATTTCAAAAGCTACCACGAGACAACTGCTAGCTTGGCTCGACTTTTCGAAGGTTTGCAGATGTCCACGTCATATAAACTCTAACGGCGTTAAGTTTTTTTAACGAGGGGTCCAATGTAAAAAAATAGTTTGAAAGTAGGGACCGGTGGTAAGAATATTCTCAGTTGGAATTATTATTGGCCAATTGGTAAAATGTGGGATTATTAATATCCAATATATATGTATGTATAAATGGTTCATTTAATTGAATGCATGTGTATTTATACATTTGTTTATAACTAAATATATATGTATGTATAACATATATGTAATGGAAAATAGGATGTAAAAGTGAGGTTGAAATAATAAATACGTGTTTAAAATAGTGAATGATTGTGTCATATTGTGTTGAACAAGTATGATATTTCGAGTGTTTAAATAATAAAATAATCAAAGAAAAATTTTATGGACTGAAAATCATGGATGTTACAGTCTCCCAATGTTAAGGGAATTTCGTCCAGAAATTTAGCTAGCGGAAGTTACGGAGTCAGGGAAGAAAGTGAGTTTTGAGTTTTGATGGGCGAATTGAGGAGTATGATAGGTAACAATGTTTCGGTCTAAAGTTCAAGTTAAGTATGAATGATATTGGTGGGTTTTAGTTTCAAGAGAGTTAAGGGGAGATCGGTCGAAGAATCTAAAGGTGAAATGAGTTACATGGAATGGGTTCGATAGGAGTTTGTCGATCAGGGTTTGTTTAAGATATAGTTTAATATGTTCAGGAATTATCAGTGGATAAAAAGGTTTCACAAACATTGGCCCCGTCAAACAACATAAAACTTTACGTGCCAAGAATAACGCTACTTCTGATTTCATGACATGACACTTATATATAGGAAGTACCAGCGGCGTATGCACCATGTCCTTATCATATCACATTAGTTTCGTTATTATGTACCACGATAGGTTTCATGTCATAACACACAACAAGTTTCACTATGACTTCCATGCGCTGATTTTTATAATTACGTGTGCACCCGTAATTATCCAAATCGTTACATGGTCTACATAGTTCATCCCATTGTGTGTGGGGTCCAGGGGGTAACACAAAAACACTTAATTCGTAACTATTGCTTTCACGTATGTGTTGCTAACAATAACTATGTTCATAGATAGTAGAGCAAATCAGGTACTAAAGAGTAATAACATGGCATAATTTAGGGTTCCATAGCTTCCTCGTGTTTGAACAAGAATACGTCAAACCCCGAGTAGCTTTCATGGATAGGGTGAATAGTCATGCCTTGTGTATGATGTACTTAGTCAATTGCAACAATATAAACAATCTAATTCCGTGTATAATGTAAACACTCATGTTTCAGATATGATCTAGTGTTAGGCATGTTGTAAGCAAATAGGCTTCATGTATAGTGTGAACAATTTGGTATCATGTATAAGCAAATATGTATAATGTGATCACTCTAGTATTATGTATTTTATGTATTGAGTCTCATGCGTATCGGAAACTATCGGATTTTTGTAGGCGATCGGGTGGGTTACTTGGCGTTCATGCACAATGTAGGTAGATGAGTTTTAACTTTTAAATTCGTTAGTGCTTATATAGACGGTTAATGGCGAAATGATTCACTTTCTGAAGTTGGCTAGCAAGCTCAAGTTTATAGTGACAAACCGTAGTAGTTGTAAATAGTTCCGACAATGACAAAAATAACGTAAAGGGTTACAATGCATAATTTATTCCAGACTAGATCCCTATTCGACTCCATCTTGTACTAGCTTCAATTGGTTTCATCTATTGCCTCGACATTAACTTAAGTTTCGTTAGTGTTTATGTTGAAGGCACGCCCACGAGCACCACCTTGGTTTGCATTGGCTATCCTTGGGCATTGGTTTTTGAAGTGGTTTGGATTACCACATTCATAACAAGCACGCCCATTAGTAATGGCTGGTACAACTTGATTGGCAACTTGGTGATTTGCTCGTTTCCCTTGGTGGGTTTGACTAACATGTGGTCTGGATTGACAAGTGTTCGCTACATGACCATACCTTTCACAATTGGCACATAGACGGCATGACATGTTTGGGAAGTGGTGATAGTTGCACGTGTTGCACAGAGGGTTGTTGCTCGCATATGGTTTCTTATTATGGTTTTGGGCTAGGGGAGCTACTTGGTTGATTGGTACAGCAGGGGTAATGACAGCAAAGTTACGTTTCTTATTGGAGTGATGAGGTTTGGGTTTGTCTTCCTGCGAGGGTTCAGAAGAGGTTGTTGGGTCAGTGACTTTCTTTGCGCCTATCCTTGTTAGTGTACCCGCCTTCACATGGTTATCGGTTAATGTGGCAGCTAAGCGGATAGCATCTTCAAGAGTAGCTGGATTTCTTCCTAGGACTGTATCTTGGATTTTCATGGGTAGCCCACCGATGTACTTCTCAATACCCCGAGTCAGTGGAGTGACCATGTAGGGTACCAAAAGACTTAACTCATGGAAACGAGTTGTGTAGGCTAAACTTTCACCACTGTCTTGGGTAAGATCCCAAAACTCAGTCTCCAACTTCTTCATTTCATTACGAGGACAGAATTCTTCGGTCATGAGTCTCTTAACTTCATCCCATGGCAAGGCCATGGTCACATCAACACCCCGGTTCCTCTTCTCACCATTCCACCAAGTGAGCGACCGTTTCTGAAAGACGCTGGTGGCATAGCGAACCTGGAGATGGTCAGGGCAATCACTATTGAGAAAAGTGCTTTCAATGCTTTCAAACCATTGAAGGAGGCCTATAGCTCCTTCGGTACCATAGAACTTGACGGGGTTGCATGAGTTAAAGTGTTTGTAAGTGCATAGGGGTGGGTTGGCACCACCACCACCACCATTATTAGCACTGCTTAGTGCCGCCATTGTTGTTATTGGCCTGAGTGAGTTGGTTCACAAGTTGAGTGAGAAGGGCGGCAAGGTCATTGTTGTTGTTGGTCTCGTTGGCACGACGGGGAGGCATGCTATAGATTTTAACAAAGACATGGGGAAAGATATAAGAAGTTATGAGGATTTCTTGGATATAAAACAAAGGATAATTTAAAACATAAGTGTTCATAGTTTGGATTGCACTCAACAGGGATAATACCATTTGAATGCTATGACACATTAAGGTTAATAAACTTATATAACTTTCAAGGAGACATGCTTTAGCCTATAAGTAAACACTCATCCCGGGAATTCCCAGGAAAGCATACGGGTCCCTCGGTTGATTGGGATTTATATGAAATGCTTTCCTAGACAGAAAACCCAGAATACAGGTGTCACCCTTCCAGATTGCATGTGTCCTTTACTAGTTAACAAGGTTTAAAACCCTAACGGGGTGTAAAAAGAATTTTAAAAGACTTATGACGTTCAATATGCTATGATGGTAATGACATAGAAGAAAGATTGAGACTTAGGATAAGAGTAAGGATATTATATATATATATATATATATATATATATATATATATATATATATATATATATATATATATATACACTATTTAGGTGAGACCCAATAAGTCGTGAGATTTAACAGGTAAGTAATTAACACATAATATATTTGTCATGTAGCATGTAGCATATCATATAATCATAGAGACATGGTATAAATGGGTGTCTTAAGGTTATAGTCGAGGTCAAAGGTGTCTAATAACCTAATTCCCTATAACCAATGCTCTGATATCAATCTGTCACACCCCAACCGATGGCGGAAACGTCGGGGCGGGACATGTAGACTGTTCATAAGCTCATGGTTTACTAAAGTTGTGATAATTAAACAATAACTTTCATTTCATAGCTCAAGTAATCAAGTACAACTCTTACAAAAATAAAAATACATGAATAACTTAATTAAATTTAAAACTAGGTCCTCAATCCTAAGTGAAGCGACTTGAAATCTTAACTCAAACACTGTACCTGAAACATGATAAAATGAGAGGGTCAACTATAAATAGTTGGTGAGCATACATAGGTTTTGACATCACAAGTAAAGTTCAAATGTTTTGTGTACAATTCATATGATGCATGGTTTATAAAGCATTTATGAAGAATTTAAGTTAAGCTAGATGCACAAATGGAACTATGTAATTGAAGGGCATAACAACACATGTTATCCTAATGTAGGGCATAACAACACATGTTATCCTGATGTAAATGTAGGGCATAACAACACATGTTATCCTAATGTAGGGCATAACAACACATGTTAGCCTGAAGTAATGTATTTGTGTTTGCACGTGTATATCATGTATATGTAGCCTTAACAATTAGCATTCAAGCATAAAACACAAATAAACACATATGATCATATTGTAGAATTGTACGTGTGTAATTGCAAATAGTATTTGAATGTGATCATGTTTCACCCCAAATATGTAAATAAGAAAAAGGGGATATGTAAACTCACTTGTAATAAGTAGCTTGAAGATCAAACGGGTAAGATGTTGCACTAGTGATTAGCTAACCATATTGTTAACCTATGATTGAATTTGTATAAATGTATCAATGATATGCACAAATGGCTAAACAGAGTTCTAATGTATAATGGGATTGGGTGAGTGCTTTGTTAGGTGAGTGTATAATTGTTTGAGCTTCAAAAGATGGATGCGAGACCCTATGTTAAAGAATATGTGGTTTCATTTGTCTTGACAATTTGTGTTATATATATAAGTGAATAATTTTCCAGTTGTTTGTTTAGGTTAAATAATAAATACAATTTAAGAAGGTAAATAGTTCAAATAAATAAAACATCTTATTTATTTTACTTTGAATTGTGTATAAAATAGGTGTTAAGAATTCATATTTAGTAATTAAACCAAATTTTGAAATGTAACTTTTCTAATTATATAATTAATTAAGCCATAATTAATTATTAAATTAAAGGCATGAAATTTGTTTTCAAAAATAGATCGTATAAAAGATTGTAAAAATTTTATATAAAGTAATGGGTTTAAAATATTCACTTTTATATTCTAGAAAAAAATTTGCTTTAAATGATAAAAATAAATTATACAAAATAATGTATAAACCTTTACAAGGAAATGGGTTTGTAAAAATAACCACATTTATATTCTAAATATAATTTATAAATTAGAGATTTTAAATAAATAATTTTTTAAAGGATTTATATTAAATAAATTAAGATTTATTAGGTTCTTTTATCCTAATAATAATAAAATTGTTTCTCTTGAAAATTTAATGATTTAGATTATTAAAATAAATCTGAGTATTCCAACGTTTATAAAATAACTTTATAAAATAGTTTTATGCATTAAAATCTTGTTTAATAATATATGTATATATGTTTAGATGCTCGTAAAAAGTTTATAAAATAAACTTTTGTATAAATGTTTAAGGTTAAAAAAAAATGATATGTATTTTTTTTCACTTATTCTCTATAAGTTTGTATGTGATTTTATATAAATGTATACATATAAATATATATATATATATATAAATGTGTGTATGAGTGTAACAAGGGAATAATATTTTTTTGCTATAAAATAACGAAACAGTAAAAAATTAGGCAGGGACGGGTCTCGAACCCAAGACCTTGCGTCTATATGTCATAAGCTCTAACCAGCTGATCTGGGCTAACGCCTTGTTTCGGAATTAGAAAAACAAATTTAAATTTCGCAGCCCAACTTCACCTTCTTCCCCAAACAAACCTGTCCCAAACCCTAACCATAATCTTACCTGATTCGATACAGATCGACCACAAGATCATGGGGCTTTTAATCCCCGTATCAAAACGAAACTAAGGACACTATTTTTACCTCGAATGGTTGCGGATTGAGGGGAACGACTGGAACCACCGAGTCGGAAGTTCTTGAGCTCACCGGAGTTCGGGAGGAGAAATGTGATGGTTGTAGAGGTATAGGAGGTTTGTACGAGGATTTGCGCAAGTGTGGGAGTGATTCAAAAGGACCAATTCCACTTAATTTATAGGATTCGACTAGGGACTTGACTGTGACGGTTGTCCGAGCGGATTTCACGTTAATCGATCAATTAGGAGTGAATTGAGTCATGGATAAGTTTTGGATTCATGCGCAATTAGCCTACGCATGAAAATCAAATTTTATTATTTATCTAGGAAATAGATTTTCATTTTATTAATATTACAAATTGTATAAATGGTTCATTTAATTGAATGCATGTGTATTTATAAATTTGTTTATAACTAAATATATATGTATGTATAACATATATGTAATGGAAAATAGGATGTAAAAGTGAGGTTGAATTAATAAATACGTGTTTAAAATAGTGAATGATTGTGTCATATTGTGTTGAACAAGTATGGGATTTCGAGTGTTTAAATAATAAAATAATCAAAGAAAAATTTTATGGACTGAAAATCATGGATGTTACAACTAAAACTCTGGATAAAATGCAAGGACACGTACCCGATGAGTGAGAAACACATAGACATGAATGCCACAACAAAGTGAATCATCGGTGACGAACGGTTTCCGAGTCTCCCATGGTCGGTGGTTAGTGAATGATATGGATGATGATATGAGGGTGATGTAGGTGATGGTTTTATGATGGTTGGGTAGATGAGAGGTGATTAGTGTGGTGAGTCATGGTAACGGATGATGTGGGTGGTGGTGGGTGACGGGTGTAAAAGACCATGGGAAAACAAGGAGGGACAGCAATCAACAACAATTCCTATGGCTACTACGTCTAGCAAACCACCACAATCACAAACCCTAAGATCTATGATCACGACACGCTAATTGAACAAGCAGACAACCATAATCAACGCAAGGAATCATTAACTAATCACACTATCTGATTTAAGCATGCTTATACATCATAATCATTAACTAGGATCGTTTACAAAATCATTAAATCATCATACGAATCCAAAAACCAGTAAAAATCAATACTTTAACAAATATTCATCGGTAACCTAGGCAGTAATTAAGATCTAGCCAAAGATCGTGTTCAAAACATCCATAACAGAAGTAAAAGACATAAGCATGATTTCAATCAAACAAAACAAAGACAAAGATTGAATCTTGAAAACCGAATAAGCCACTACAACGAACCCGGAATCCAAAAGCTTCAAACTTGCACTTCAATTGACTTCCAAACACCCAAAATCGCCTCTTGTCTTGTTCTAGACGGCAATAATCGAACTCTCTGACCTAATGGGATTCCAAATCTATTTAATCTAATTTTTCCAACTTTTCATGGAATACGCCTCTCTCGCGTACCGCGAGAGAGTTTGGCAAGCCCCTCGCATACCACAAATGCCAAAACAGTCGGGCATGTTTTCTTGAATCTTCGCATACCGCGAACATTGATCCTCTGGTCTTCGCGTACCGCGAAGGACGAAATTTTCAGATTTTTGACTTTTCATTCTTCGACTTCATTCGCATGCTCGGTTTCTTCGGGTTTCACTCATAATTACCTAGAGCACCTGTAAACACAAAGTAGACTCAATACAAACCAAAAACGGCTCAAAACGAATACAAAGTTAGTTAAAACGACACTAAAACAAGGGAATAAAGATGTGTGCTTTGCGCTACATCAAACATCCCCACACTTAACCTTTTTTCGTCTTCAAAAAATTCTGCAATGGAATCATAACTGAGATCTAACTTTAATTATCAATTACCAAAACATACTCACGCGTTAAAAAACAATAATCAGTATTTCTGTCCGACTAAACCCAACCACCAACTATCTAGCCCCCGTGATGTGTTCTAATTCCAACTTATATAACAATCAATCAATCTATGTGACTCACACTTAGAAGCTACAGCTCCACCTAATCCCGTCTCATGGTCATGTTTAGGCACGGGTTAAACCATATAGATTTGCCCACCACGTTAAACTAAGATTTACATGTTTTAGAAATCAATGGATTATGGAACGAGTGTAATGAGTTGTATTAATTATATATTAATCAACCTCACCTAGGGATGCGTCTCCCAAGTCACTATCCTAGAAGGTAGCACATAGGCTGCAGTCTATCAATTAAGCACATAAGAATCAACCCATAGGTGTATCTACAGAGTCACTATCCCCATGGGAAACACGTAGGTCAAGACTCAAGCTTTCAGTTTATTAATTACACTCATTATTAGATGGAATTATGGATGCATGTGCCACCAAACTCGGATTTATTCTCTTAAAAAGAGAATGGCTTGCCAAGACTAGTTTTCAAAAACCTCTAAATATTAGCTTAACGTGGTACCTATCACCCTATGTTGACAGTTTCAGTATTACCGACAACCTAAATGAGTACCCACAAGATATCATGAATTTACTACATGATTAATCCTAAGTAACACTCACATGCTATTTAAGCTATTCAAGCCGGATAGGTCTACCAAAACATCACTAATTAGACGCGTTTTCTATTATTTATTCATTTAAACTCAAACAAGTAGATGTAGTTGTATTATCATTTCCCATTTATTATACAAAACTTTTGATTTCAAATGACATTGTTTCAATTTTTTTGAATTTTTGTATTTTTATATAGACACAAACTAGCTAAACTAGACATTCACATCCCCACACTTGAAAGACACATTGTCCTCAATTAGAAAATTAAAATGCAAAAATAAAAACAGGACGCGACTTAGCTGGGTATGGTATGCAATGTACAACTTCGTTCTTCCTCGTATGCACCGTATAGCATTTCGGTCGCGGTTGCATACACTACTGGGTTGCCTTTTCAAAGTGATAAAAGCATCGGTCCCGTCCGAATGGAGATTGAGTACGGACAGGATGAACAATTCCTGCAGAATAAACCTCACAACAAACCTGCAACATTAAACTGACACTAATAAAAGACTCAAACTGACTCACAAACTCTGGATAAAATGAAAGGACACGTACCCGATGAGTGGGAAACAAATAGACATGAATGCCACAACAAAGTGAATCATCGGTGACGAACGGTTTATGAGTCTCCCATGGTCGGTGGTTAGTGAATGATATGGATGATGATATGAGGGTGATGTAGGTGATGGTGTTATGATGGTTGGGTAGATGAGAGGTGATTATTGTGGTGAGTCATGGTAACGGATGATGTGGGTGGTGGTGGGTGATGGGTGTAAAAGACAATGGGAAAACAAGGAGGGACAACAATCAACAACAATTCCTATGGCTACTACGTCTAGCAAACCACCACAATCACAAACCCTAAGATCTATGATCACGACACGCTAATTAAACAGGCAGACAACCATAATCAACGCAAGGAATCATTAACTAATCACACTATCAGATTTAAGCATGCTTATACATCATAATCATTAACTAGGATCGTTTACAAAATCATTAAATCATCATACGAATCCAAAAACCAGTAAAAATCAATACTTTAACAAATATTCATCGGTAACCTAGTCAGTAATTAAGATCTAGCCAAAGATCATGTTCAAAACATCCATAACAAAAGTAAAAGACATAAGCACGATTTCAATCAAACAAAACAAAGGCAAAGATTGAATCTTGAAAACCGAATAAGCCACTACAAAGAACCCGGAATCCAAAAGCTTCAAACTTGCACTTCAATTGACTTCCAAACACCCAAAATCGCCTCTTGTCTTGTTCTTGACGGCAATAATCGAACTCTCTGACCTAATGGGATTCAAAATCTATTTAATCTAATTTTTCCAACTTTTCACGGAATACGCCTCTCTCGCGTACCGCGAGAGAGTTAGGCAAGCCCCTCGCATAACACGAGGGCCAAAACAGTCGGCCGTGTTTTCTTGAATCTTCGCGTACCATGAACATTGAACCTCTGGTCTTCGCGTACCGCGAAGGACGAAATTTTTAGATTTTTGACTTTTCATTCTTCGACTTCATTCGCATGCTCGGTTTCTTTGGGTTTTCACTCATAATTACCTCGAGCACCTGTAAACACAAAGTAGACTCAATACAAACCAAAAACGACTCAAAACGAATACAAAGTTAGTTAAAACGACAATAAAACAAGGGAATAAAGATGTGTGCTTTGCGCTACATCAAACATCCCCACACTTAACCTTTTTTCGTCCTCGAAAAAGTCTGCAATGGAATCATAAATGAGATCTAACTTTAATTATCAATTACCAATTTGTTAAACATACTCACGCGTTAAAAAACAATAATCAGTATTTCTGTCCGAATAAACCCAACCACCAACTATCTAGCCCCCGTGATGTGTTCTAATTCCAACTTATACAACAATCAATCAATCTATGCGACTCACACTTAGAAGCTACAGCTCTACCTAATCCCGTCTCACGGTCATGTTTAGGCATAGGTTAAACCATATAGGTTTGCCCACCACGTTAAACTAAGATTTACATGTTTTTGAAATCAATGGATTATGGAACGAGTGTAATGAGTAGTATTAATTATATATTAATCAACCTCACCTAGGGGTGCGTCTCCTAAGTCACTATCCTAGAAGGTAGCACATAGGCTGCAGTCTATCAATTAAGCACATAAGAATCAACCCATAGGCGTATCCACATAGTCACTATCCCCATGGGAAACACGTAGGTCAAGACTCAAGCTTTCAGTTTATTAATTACCCTCATTATTAGATGGAATTATGGATGCAAGTTCCACCAAACTCGGATTTATTCTCAACAAAAGAGAATGGCGTGCCAAGACTAGTTTTCAAAAACCTCTAAATATTAGCTTAACGTGGTACCTATCACCCTATGTTGATAGTTTCATTATTACCGACACCCTAAGATGATTACCCACAAGATATCATGAATTTACTGCATGATTAATTCTAAGTAACACTCACATGCTATTTAAGCTATTTAAGGCGTGCTAGATCTACCAAAACATCACTAACTAGACGCGTTTTCTATTAGTTATTCATTTAAACTCAAACAAGTAGATGTAGTTGTACTATCATTTCCCATTTATTACGCAAAACTTTTGATTTCAAATGACACTTTTTCAATTTTTTTGTATTTTTGTATTTTTATATAGACACAAACTAGCTAGACTAGACAATCACATTCCCACACTTGAAAGACACATAGTCCTCAATTAGAAAGTAAAAATTCAAAAATAAAAACAGGACGTGACTTAGCTAGGTATGATATGCATTCAAGTGAATGTACAACTTCGTTCTTCCTCGTGTGCACCGTATAACATTTCGGTCGTGGTTGCACACACTGCTGGGTTGCCTTTACAAAGTGATAGAATCATCGGTCCCGTCCGAATGGAGATTGAGTACGGACAGGACGAACAATTCTTGCAAAATAAACCTCACAACTAACCCACACCATCAAACTGACACAAATAAAAGACTCAAACTGACTCACTAAAACTCTGGATAAAATGAAAGGACACGTACCCGATGGGTGGGAAACACATAGACATGAATGCCACAACAAAGTGAATCATCGGTGACGAACGGTTTTTGAGTCTCCCATGGTCGGTGGTTAGTGAATGATATGGATGATGATATGAGGGTGATGTAGGTGATGGTGTTATGATGGTTGGGTAGATGATAGGTGATTAGTGTGGTGAGTCTTGGTAACGGATGATGTGGGTGGTGGTGGGTGACGGGTGTGAAAGACCATGGGAAAACAAGGATGGAAAGCAAAACCAGGACTGCCTCGTGTACCGCGAAGACCCGGCTGCCACTCTTCGCGTACCACGAGGAGTGGGAGCCTAGGCTGGCTCGACTGTTTTGTCCCTCGCGTACCGCAAGAGACTTGGTTCTATTCTTCGCGTACCGTGAGGAAGGGTCCATCACAGAAACTTAAGAAATTTTTCAGTTTTTATACTTAGAAAATTTTTGGCCTCTTAAAAATCTTTTTCACCCAATTTTTATAAAACTCATTCCAATCAGAAAGACAACTGTAAGCATACCTGGAACTTTGTTCCTGATGATTTTCCTCACCGAATCAAGCACGAATCCCTACAACACACGACACATGCAAAACACACAATACCGAAAAACATGTAAACGACACATACTCAAACCATAGAAGTCATACAAACTCTACATCCCGGGCACTTGCCCAAGACTCAAACAAACATATCAGGAGGCTTCTCCTTGATCCTAACCGGAACCGCCTTCATCCTCCGCGGTCTCCCGCTTGTAGATAAACTCACCACACTCAAATCCCTATCAAGCATAGAACTCTTATCGCGTCCATCACTCCAATCCTTCCACCATAGCTTATATCTACCCGGTCCAAAGATAACATGTCTCATATACCCTAGCAACTTATCACCCTTAAACTTCCCCACACTTGGGGTTTGCACCATCCTAAAATCAGAAGATTCTATCCAAGCACGGGTTCTCTTACGGGGTGGCCTAGACCTGGGGGTATTGGAACTAATGGTCGGGTCAACACTCACAGTCTTAGAATGCACGCTAGTGACGAGTTACGGTTCAGGAATGGGATTAATTATGGATATGATCTCTAAACTTCCACCGAGATCTCCGGGATCCTAAACACTGTCTTCTAACTTCCCCCACACTTGGGGTTTTGCCTATGATTGCATCTAGCTCTACCATCATCTCCAGCAGATCATTGGGCACCTCATCGTCGTATTCATCCGGCTCATCTAACAATCTCTCCAACTCAACTGCCGATTCATATGGTTCTTTTAGATTAGGGGCGGTTTCACCAATTTCTAACACCTGATCAGAGTCCTAATGGTAGTCCATTAAGGCATCAAGCATGCACACGGAGTGGCTATGCTCACCAACATCCCTCACGGACTGTGTGGCATCAAATATAACTGACTCATCCCCCACACGAAGTGTGAGTTTCCCATTAAAGACATCAATCAATACCTTGGTGGTGCGCAAGAATGGGCGCCCTAAGATAAGTGGGACTCCATCATCCACTTCCATATCTAGAATAACAAAATCCACGGGGAAGACAAATTTGCCTACTTTCACTAGAAGATTTTCCACAATTCCCCGTGGATACTTAACTGAACGGTCAGCCAAGGATATGCTCATGCGCGTCGGTTGCGGTTCACCTAGGTCTAGCCGCTTGTATAAAGAATAGGGCATTTGATTAATTCTAGCACCTAAGTCAGCCAACGCGTGGTGTAGGGGCAAACTGCCTAGGAGACACAGAATCGTGAAACGACCCGAATCTCCTAGTTTTTCTGGCAGCTTGTTCTGCACCACTGCAGAACATTGCTCACTAAGTGAGACTTTAGAGACCTCCTCTTCTTCTTGTTGGAAAGAAGATCTTTTAGGAACTTGCCATATTTTGTCATACTCTGGAGGGTCTCTATGAGTGGGAGAATGACCTTGAGAAGTGTGAACATGTCAAGGAAGTGACCGTGCTCCCTAGCTTGCTTAAATGGCAGCAAACGTGCTGGGTAGGGAACACGAGTCAGGTCAATCTCAGGGGTCTTCATCTCCGCCCCTTTCTTCTTCTCCTCTGCCTTCTCGGTAGGTACCTCAAATATTATCTCCTCATCCACCTTCTCCTCGGCCATCTTGGCATCGATCTCAGCAAATCGAGCCCTCCAGTCAATTTGTTTGACCTCTTCAGGCGACATAATGTTATACTTACTAGAGTGGGGGTCATCCTTAACAACTTCTTTCTTCACCTCACTCCTAACCGACACGGCCATCACTGAAGCATTGGAGCTTAAAGATGGACCTCCGTGTTAATCTTTCAAGCTCTTTGCGATGTCCTCAACCGTGCGTTGCAGATCATGGAAAGCGGACTGCTGATTCTTCAGTAGAGTGTCATGGCTGTCCAATCAATGCCTAGCTTCCCTGTCTCTCTGGACCAGGAGGGCAAGCATATGTGTCTGATTCTCGATCATCTCCTTTATTGCACTCGTGTCGACACTGCTTCCCAAGCTAGCTCCTGCGTCTGCTCCTCCATTCTGTTGATACTGCTGGCGTCTATTAAACCCTGGTGGGTTGTTTCCAGATCTCCATCCCGAGCCAGATGAATTTTGGTTGTTATTCCCTCTGTTCTGGTACTGTTGCCAACATAGCTCACCTGCTCTAGATTATTGACTGGACAGTCCCGGGTGTCGTGTCCTCCCATACACACTTCACACTTCTGAGCACTAAGCTTCAACTCCTTTATCTCGTTAGCCATTGAGGCGAGTGCAGCAGCCACGCTAGAATCAGGGGTGACCTGATGCACACCTCTGGAAGATGAGGTGGATGATCTAGCACTAGGAATGGAAGTCCTAGTAGATGGATGCTGCTGTTCGGCTTGAGCGAAGCTCTCGAACATTTCCTCGCACTCAGCAGGCTCGAATCTATCCATGATATGGCCTCCCGCAGCTGTGTTAAACATTTGCTGCTTCTCGAAGGTGAGGCCATTATAGAACTTCTCCACTATCTCCCAGTTAGACAGACCATGCTGGGGTCATCGGCTCAACAACGCGTTGAACTGCTCCCAGGCAATGTGATAAGGCTCGTCGGGGTCCATCCGGAAGGAGTGGATTTGGTCTCGAAGACGAGCGGCCCTGGACGGTGGATAGTACTTTTTGTAGAACTTAGTTTGCAGATCAACCCAAGTGGTGATGGAATTATCGGGGAAGGTGCCAAGCTAAGCAGAAGCACGCCCATAGAGCGAGAATGGAAAGAGACGCAAGTAGATTGCGTCCTTAAATACACCCGTGAAATTAAAGGTATCACATATGCGCGCGAATCGGGACACATGTTCGGGTGCATCCTCATCCTCGAGGCCATGACACTGGGTTTCATGAGTGATCGTACTCATGACATGTGCTGGGATCTGCCATGTTTTATTGTTAGGAAAGGCGGGGTTAGTGATCGAATATCTCACCCCGCTGACCCCAGCACTGTCTCTCTGGTGCACGGTACGTCTCGCAGGAAGGTAAGCATCGCCCATAGTAGGAAATGGAATTGGGCTAATAGGACGTACCTGGGATTTGCACAACTCTTTCAAACTCTCCCGGATGTCACGGGTGCACTCCTGAAGCTCTTGTTCGGGCTCTAAGAAAGCAGAATATGGTGGTGATCCCTGCGAACGAGTATTGTGCATAAACAGAAAGACTCAATAGGAAAAAGAAACAAAAGACTCAAGAACAGACAGACTCGATTCTATAGTAGACATGCAAGTAAGCACAGAAGACAAGCACACAGAACAGACTCAAAGAAAAACAGATAAACCAAAATTAAAACAAAGAACTAACCAAAGTTAATATTGCTATTGCCAAGTGTCCCCGGCAACGGTGCCAAAAACTTGATGTCGTCCAGACGGTCTATAAAATAAACTACGAAACCTAACCTAGACTCCTAAGTAATAAAAGAAAAAGCTATGAACTAAAACGCACTGATAGGCAAGTGAACCTATCGAGTGTAGCACAGCTTAATGATAAGCCGGATTATCGAACCCTAGAGACACTATGTAACAATACTAACTCTGACTCGAACTAAAGATTGATTGGTTTGGGGCTTTACTACACTAAAGATTATAACTATGAATTCAGAAAACAAGGTCGACTTAACTATCGAGAAACAAATCAAAGGTGAAATCAAGATATGTGAAGAATACTACCTAGGTCGGAATCCTACTTGCAAAGCACAACTTCTACCGGTTCTGGAACTATGATGGATCTGTATTTCTAAGGATAACAACTATAGAAAACCTAGTTGATCCCTAATCACTCTTAGGGTATCACCAACTAAGGAACCTAAAGTGTACTAAACTCACAAGATGGTTGGATCACCTCTCGGGTGTTTCCAACTATGATAAAGTACCCTAATGAACATATTACCTCTCAGTATCACCGTCCACAATACATTCAAGGAATGCACGGGCTAATCCTAGGACAATAACTATGATTCAGGATACCAACAATCACTAGACACCTAAACCAACATCCTCTCAGACAGTTGGCACTCAGATTTCTAATGACGAAGGCTAACCGACTAATTCTCACCTCTCGTGTATTGAACTAGGACACATACTTAACTCAAATCAGCATACAACAACAATTCCTATGGCTACTACGTCTAGCAAACCACCACAATTACAAACCCTAAGATCTATGATCACGACACCCTAATTGAACATGCATACAACCATAATCAACGCAAGGAATCATTAATTAATCGCACAATCAGATTTAAGCATGCTTATACATCATAATCATTAACTAGAATCGTTTACAAAATCATTAAATCATCATACGAATCCAAAAACCAGTAAAAATCAATACTTTAACAAATATTCATCGGCAACCTAGGCAGTAATTAAGATCTAGCCAAAGATCATGTTTAAAACATCCATAACAGAAGTAAAAGACATAAGCATGGTTTCAATCAAGCAAAACAAAGATAAAGATTGAATCTTGAAAACCAAATAAGCCACTACAACGAACCCCGAATCCAAAAGTTTCAAACTTGCACTTCAATTGACTTCCAAACACCCAAAATCGCCTCTAGTCTTGTTCTTGACGACAATAATCAAACTCTCTGACATAATGTGATTCAAAATCTATTTAATCTAATTTTTCCAACTTTTCACGGAATACGCCTCTCTCGCGTACCGCGAGAGAGTTAGGCAAACAGTTGGGCATTTTTTCTTGAATCTTCGCGTACCGCGAACATTGATCCTCTAGTCTTCGCGTACCACGAAGGATGAAATTTTTAGATTTTCGACTTTTCATTCTTGGACTTCATTCTCGTGCTCGGTTTCTTTGGGTTTTCACTCATAATTACCTCGAGCACCTGTAAACACAAAGTAGACTCAATACAAACCAAAAACGACTCAAAACGAATACAAAGCTAGTTAAAACGACACTAAAACAATGGAATAAAGATGTGTGCTTTGCACTACATCAGTAAGTTTTAGTAGAGGGGTTCACTCTACTAAGAATGTATTGGACTATGTTCATGTAGACTTGTTGGGCCCTGCTAGGACTGCATCCTTAGGAGGAGCCAGGTATTTCTTGTCTCTCATAGATGATTATTCCAGGGGGTTTGGGTTTTTGTTATGAAACACAAAGATAAAACTTTCTCAAAGTTCAAGGAATGGAAGGTGATGGTAGAAAACCAAACAAAAAGAAAGGTTAAGAAATTAAGGACTGATAATGGGTTGGAATTTTGCAATAGTTTGTTCAACCAATATTGCAAGGATCATGGTATTATAAGGCATTTGACTGTTGGAACACCACAACAAAATGGTCTTGTGGAAAGAATGAACATGACCTTACTTAACAAGTTAAGGTGTATGCTGATTAGTTCTGGTATGCCCAAGACTTTCTGGGTAGAAGCTTTGTCTACTGTAGTTTATTTGGTTAATAGGTCTCCATCTGCCGCCATTGATATGAAGACTCCTATGGAGATGTGGTCAGGTCATTTGGTCAGTTACAAGCATGTGAAGGTGTTTGGGTCACTATCTTATGCACATATAAACCAGGGGGAAACTAGAGCCTAGAGCCCAGAAATGCATTTTTCTAGGATATCCTGAGGGTACAAAAGGGTACATGCTATGGAGGTTGGAGGAGGGTAGTCCTAAGATCATAGTCAGTAGGGATGTTGTTTTCAAAGAAGACATTATGTACACGGAGGTGGTAAAACCTAAGTGTACTGATAATACAATGGAGGTCCAAAATGTCAAAAGTGATCAGTTTGAGGTGGAGCTATTCCCAGGTGATATTGTAGGGAATCAACAAACAGTAAGTTCCACTGTGAATGCTGGTTCAAGTGAGTCAGGCTACATTCTTGCTAGGGATAGACCTAGAAGACATATTATTCCACCTGCCATGTATAGAAACAATGAAGACTTGTCTTCCTTTGTCTTCAATGTGGCAGAATTTGAAAGTGTTTGTGAACCTCTTACTTTCAATGAGGCTATTAATTCTGATCAGAAAGAGAGGTGGATACAAGCCACTGATGACGAAATGGAATCACTGCACCAGAATGGTACATGGGTGTTAGTGGATAAGCATAACAATCAGAAATTAGTCAGCTATAAGTGGATATACAAGTTAAAGGAGGGTATTCCGGGAGTTGAAGAACCTAGATATAAAGCAAGGTTGGTTGCTAAAGGGTTCACACAGAAGGCAGGGGTTGATTACACTGAAATATTCTCACCAGTGGTGAAACATACCTCAATTAGGGTGATACTATCATTATGTGCTGTATTTGATATGGAACTTGAACAATTAGATGTCAAGAATGCTTTTTTACGTAGCAATCTTGATGAAAACATCTATATGGCTCAACCACATGGTTATGAGGTGGAGAAACAAGAAGATAAGGTGTGTTTGCTAAAGAAATCTCTTTATGGACTTAAGCAAACTCCTAGGCAGTGGTATAGGAGATTTGATGAGTACATGATAACTCATGGATTCAACATAAGTCATTATGATAGTTGTGTGTATTACAAATAATATGAAGAAGGGGAGTTTGTTTACTTGTTTCATTATGTTGATGATATGTTGGTAGCCTATAAAAGTAAAGAACAAGTTGTTGTTACCAAGGATCTATTGAAAAGAGAGTTTGATATGAAGGATCTGGGTGAAGCCAAAAAGATTCTAGGAATGGAGATTACTAGAGATAGAGGGTCTGGTTTGATTAAATTGTCTCAATATTCTTATTTGAAGAAGATATTATGCAGCTACTTCATAGATCAAATCAAGTCAGTGATCACACCTATGGGGAAACATTTTAAGTTGTCCAAGCATGATTCTCCAGTTACAGATGACGGAATCAAGAAAATGCCAGGTATTCCTTATGCTAGTGTAGTGGGTAGTCTCATGTATCTCATGGTATGCACTAGACCTGATTTGGGTTATGCTGTAAGTTTGGTCAGTAGATTCTTAAGCAGCCCAGGTAAATAGCATTGGGAAGCTGTCAAATGGATCTTTAGGTATCTAAATGGTACTAAAGATGTTAGTTTTATGTTTGGTAAAGAGGTTAAGCCAAGGGCTATGGTGCAGGGTTATGTTGATGCAGATTTTTTCAAAGACTTAGACAAGGGAAGGTCAGTCACTAGTTATGCTTTTAAGGTGTATGGAAGTCTGGTGAGCTGGAAATCAACATTACAACATGTAGTTGCATTGTCAACTACAGAATCTGAGTACATGGCTCTCACAGAAACAGTTAAAGAGGCTATTTGGCTTAAAGGGTTTGTGTTTGAATTGGGTGTTAATGTGGATAATGCTTTAGTTCTATGTGACAATCAAGGGGCACTTTAATTGTCAAAGAATCCTATATTCCATGCAAGGACTAAGCGTATCAATGTTAAGCTTCATTTTATTAGAGAAGTATTAAGCTCTAAAGAGGTTGAGGTGCAGCATGTGGACACTGAAGTCAACGCAACTGATATTTTGACCAAGGTGGTTCCCGGACCTAAGTTCAACTTATGTCTAAATCTTTTACATGTTGGTGTTTAGATGATTTGATTATGATTTGGTCATCAAGGTGGAAATTGTTGGTTATGATGTTCAATTCATTTGGAAAAAGACAATAAAAGTCAATTACTAAAGTCAACAGTGATGCTTGGGACTGTTTTGACTGACAAAATAAAGTTCAGGGGTGTATTCTGTCAATTGTTGAATCTCATGTGCGAACTGTTCTCACTACTTGTGGAACTTCAGGGACTGGTTGTGACAATCTGAAAGATAGTTTGTTATTAGTCCGTTAATAACATATTAGGGCTATATACGCATACTTGTGTCTGAGTCTTTAATTCAAGTTGTTCATTGTATAATTCTCAATTCCTTTCTAATCATCCAGTTTCGGTTTAGTTGAATTGAATAAGCCCTAGATCAATTTGGGAATTTTGTTTCGATATAGATTGATACCAGAAATCGATTGGTTCTTTGATGTTAATTGCAAATTCTGCTTGTTTTTAACAGCGACACGTAGCATAAAAAAACCTTTATTTATTACATAGTATAGATTTGGGTTTGTGGGCTAAGCTTGAGTGGGTGCCTATGCCCTTGTAGGCTAGGCTTGAGTGGGTGCCTATGCCCCCCTCACATATGACATAGCCATGATCTGTCCCTGCTTCCATATAAATGTTTGTATGTTTAAATGTTTTGGAGTACCAAGTTTGGTAATAAAAACTGAATTGGTAAATCACATGTAAATTTGGCTAACTCCTAAAGTCATTTATTAATAACAAGAAATCTCTCTAAAAAACTTGAATGCAATTACCAAATCCTGACTCAGTTCATATAGGCTTACCTAAACTCGTTAGACTTTAATATGAATAGTTAAACAATATTAAAGTATAAACAACCTAAACTTATTTGAATATGAAGCTTAATTCTACGATATAACCAACTTATTATATTTCAACTTAAACACCTTAACACCACCGCCTAGTGAATTAAAAAAATTAGCCAAGACAAGTCCCAAATAAGGAAGGATAATATAACACTAAAAATAATCAACAATTAATTGAAGGAACTTAATTCATCACAAGCAAAGCAAAGCTAAAGGTCTTCTTATCCAACAATTCATAAAAAACCAACATATTTAGGTTCATTTAACTCTTCGATAATGTATAATTTAGTGTTTTGAAGTATTTAAAAATCTTAATTACCTAATGGTTTGTAATTATAAGCAGGGGAAAGTTTCACTAAGAAATGATTTTTCGCTAATAAATCCTAAGAAGTGGGTCAAACGAACTCGATTGAGCTCATTCCAGCGGCGTTGGAACCGTCTCATCGAACCCTAACCCGGACCCAAAATCCTAAACCCCCCTCCACCCGCACCCTCAAAAACCTAACCCCACCACCACCCCATCCCCCAAAAACCTAAACCCCCCCCCACCACCCCAAAACCTAAACCCACCCCCAAAAATCTAAACCCCCACCCCCAAAAAAAACCTAAACCATAAAAGCTAAACCATAAGGCTAAAATGTTGATTATATTCTTAAACATAGGTAAAACATTAGCCCTAATAATGTTTATTCAATCATTAATATATTTAAAGATATGGTAATAGAACATACCCATAAGGATCTCCAGTTGAGACGTAGGGGATGAAGACGCCATGATCTTGATAATGATCGACTTCCCGTTTAGGGTGTATCATTAGGATGGCTAAGGTGAGTTCGTGAGAACTCACGGTTATGAGAGAGAGGGATGATATTGGTGTTAGTGGTAATTGATTCATTCATTAGTCAATTCCCCCTAATAATCTCTCTATAAATATGTATACCCAAGGGGAAACCCATTAATGGCCCATTAAGAGTAATTAGGCCCATCAACTAATTACTAGCCATAGGTTAATAATAATTATATTTGATCATCTAATAATAAGATAAATGATTATAAGAGCCACATAATAAATCGTGTCTTACATTCTCCCACTTGGCTGAGTAATCATTTATTATAAGCATTAGTAAGTCTACACAGATTTAATACTCATTTTAGTTTTAAATCAAAACTGTAGCATAGAAATACAATCATTGAATCAATATGCAACTCAAGACCCCCATTAATCATACTACAATCCCAACTTAAAACTTAAGTAAACTTATGATCAAATTGACAAATAATCCCTTTAACGATGATTTGTATAGTTACTTGTCTATACGTCTTTAGGCATGCATGAACGTATTTAGAGACAAACAAATTCAATTAAGTGAGGAAATTTCATTAATAATTAATCATTCATAGTACGATATGCAATTACGTATGATCATTAGTAAACTCGTCTTAATTATAAGCGCTTACATAAGACTTATGGGTGGTAGACCTTTAGTTATTGGATCTATTAGCATATCATGAATGTATTCGATACAAAGATTTAGTTTCCTCAACTTGTTCATAATTCATAAGTGAACAATAATTTCGTATCGAACATTAATGCAGCTCCGCTTGAACTGTTAATGTTCGAGAAGTAAGGGTAGCTGACTTATCACAATAAGTCTTCGATATGATATTTATGTGGATTACTAAATTATGAGTCTACTGATAAATTTCCAACAACATTTAGTGACAATTATGTTGTGATTAGCAACATATTATGTCAATTAACTTAGGTTGTTGTTAACAGTTCCTTATGACTCCTCCATGAGATAGGTATGTCTGCCGACATAAGGATATACCCCGAAGTTGACATTTTGATTTATTTGAATACTACAAAAATAGAATAAGAGTAGTCAACCATTTTCACTTCTTCTTTAAATTATAGTCTCTCGTTTTTTAAGGATATTGTAATATCTCATTAGATGCTTCACAATAATCTAGACTAGTCTAGTGTTCAGCAATGTGAGCAATATCTAAACAAGTATAGACTTTAACCTTCATAAGGCTTCTAATTAATGAAGCATAAGGAAATAGTTTTCATTTATCCTATTAGCCTCTAAAGGAGAACAATTTAAATGTTACACATGTAAGGATCCGCTTAGTGTAAAGCTTATGGGACGAAGTTAATGTCCCACTGGATCTATCTCGGTGTATTTTGATACTTATCACATAAGAAGTATCTCTGAGATCAATCATGTCAAAATATGAGTAATCAATGCTTTGACTCATGTAACATATACTTGTCATCTATATAAGGACAAGTTTACATTAGTTGCTCCCACACATCTTGAGGTAGGTGTACAAATTTACTTAGTTCTTGATGAAGAGAGTTGCATCATGATTTTAGTCAACCCATACAAGGATTTCATTGACTTAAAGAATGAGTGTTCTTAACCTTCAGCTTAGAACTTTCAGGTTATTTTTATGAACATGTATGTCAATGTTAGGGAAAGTTATTTTAATGTCCTTCTAATGTAGCTTTAAGTTATTCTAAGTTACTAAGACGGTAATGATCCTCAAACAAACCTTTTGTAAATATAGGTAAGAAGGTTCTTTGATAATTTATTCCTTCTTGAGTATAACCTTTAGCAATCAATCATGTGTTTCCATTCAGAATTAGTTTAGTTATGAACACCCTTTAGGTAATTCAACCAAATCCGAAATGTTATTCTAATTCATGGATTCAAGCTTGCTAATAATAGCTTTATTCCATTTAGAAGATTGATTGATGCTAATGGCTTAACTAGAAGAAGTATGAGGAGTAAATTTTCCAGTGTGCATTTCAAATTTAGTCAGGTAGGATACATAATCATCAAAGTTAGTAGGTCTTTTGGACCTAGATGACCTCCTGAGTTGATTATTGGGTTTATTAGGAGTTTAAAGTTTGTAGATTAGCTCTTGGTTAGGTGCTTTCATTTCAGGTATATTAGGAGCAACATTAGTTTCTAAGTGTGTAAAAGTTGATGCAGTATGGTGTACAAGAGGTGTGTGCGGAGTTAAATTTAACGAGTCTCTCCCCCCGCCTTTTGTACTCCTGGCAAGTCATGATAAGGACTTTTACTGCTCCCACTTAGCTTAGAAATTATAAGTAATTCAACATGCTTAGGGTCAACAGTGTATCTGACATTTGAAGACCAATAAATTCTAATAGAGAAACAACTTAATGATGTTTATGTTAGTTTCATTTGTTGAGGATTACTTTAGTTTTGGTAAGAAATCTAGGTTTGCCCACTTAGTAGCATCTATGAGACTTTGATAGGAGTAGTATTAGGTTCTAAGGAGACAAGTTGTGATGGAGAGCAGTGTCATGTGCAAGAGGTGTAATTTGAGGTAAGACCATTGTCACTCCCCCACCTCTTGCAACTTTCGTAAGCTATAATTAGGACACTTGGTGCTTCCACTGATCCTTGAGGTCTCTAAGAACTACACATGACAAGTTTCAATGATGCGCGTGACGTGGGAACCTTTCATATATTTTAGACTTGATTTCCTATCGTCCAAAATTTCATAAGAAATTTTAGAAACAAATTTAGAAGGAATTCTATTAAGTATATATGAATTGATATCTTTAAAGCTTTGGGTCGTAGGAAACATATTAGATACAAGTAAATATTCTTTGAAATGATAAATTATGTCAGAATATTCCATTTGGGATAACTAGTGGACCCTCATTTATTCTCTTAGCCATTTGATATTTAGGTCGTTTAACACATGATTTAAAGTCACTGAGAATTAGACTTTGTAACAATTCATCCTGCATTGACCTGGTCATGATTTCTCATGAACTTTTGTCTTAATGGATGAAGTGCATAGGTCTCATTTATCTTTGTTAAATTTTCATTTTCATGATAACAAAAGTTGTGAAATTTTATTGTATCAGCTAGTTCTATGTCATAAAGGTTTCTATCCAAATAATGATAATCAATAATATCAGAGTTTAAGTTAATGGTGACTTTGTTTTGGCCATGCAAACCTCATAACTGTCAAAGTGTAGCTTTATTATTGATACTAAATTCTTAGTATTCTCCAGAATATGTAAGGTATCATAAAGCCTAATACAAAGATCAGTTATTTAATGGTTCTATGTAGCCTTAACATTTAAATCCACCACTAACTTCTCATCTTATTATTTAAATTATGGTAAGGAAACGTATAGAACTAGACTAAACGTATCATGCGTTGATTGAAATATTAATATTAGCGGACTAAAAAAATATCATTAATTAGTGACTACTTTATATTAGCTAGCTAATCCCTTGGCTTATGGATGATCTCACTGATTATGCCTAGTATAATGACATAATTTTTACAGTGAGACTTCTCCTTGGATAACTTAGAGCTGGAGGTAGTACTTGTATTTTGTTTCCGGACCTTAGAACTATCATCTTTTTAGATTTAGTGGTAGTGAGGTGAATAACATCCGATTTTCCAGTTTTAGGCGTTTCTTTTCCTGTACGTATGTTGCTATCAATACACTCATTTTCCTTTGGTACTTCTGAGTGTTATATTTTATTTTTAAGGCAACTAATCGTACTAGTGGAAAATTAATATGTACGCACTCAAAAAACTTCACTGATTTCCATGTATAAGCCCTTAGTTTATGGGTCATGTTAGTGTATATTATGATGTGTTCACGGATGCCACTTAACCTTTTATTTAGAATTAGAAAGTTTGCATGCGTCTTATGAATTATTTTGATTCTTCCATTTCCATAGAGAATATATTAGTCTTAGGAAATCATAATCTGAAATAGCTCCCCTGATAGCAATCATGAAAGGAGTTCTTGATTACCATAAGAGACATTATGTTTGACTTATCCTATTTCTTATGCTCTAGTTTTCTTCTGTAGTAATTTTATCAGAAAGAGCAGCATCAATGTCATGTCTTAAAGGATAATCAAGATTCAATAAGAGCAAATATTTATGGAAACTCATCATTAAGCAAAACTCATCTTAGAAACTAGAGTGAAAATAAGGTACAAATAGCTAAAGAAGAACTTAGAGTGGTCTATGGGGGTAATAATATAAGGCAGACAGAAAAAATAAAATTAAATAAGGTTCTACTTAAGAACAATTATTTTACGAAGCTATGATAAAAATCTATTATAACACCAAACTAACAGTTTTAATTAGGTTCTACTTAAACAATGTAACACATCACCTTTGGGCAGAAGTGAAACATTTGTTTAGTATTAGGAAAAATTTAATATTGAGTATGTGCATTAAGAATGTAACACATCACCTTTGGACAGAAGTGAAACATTTGTTTAGTATGCACATAATTAGCTTCGCGAAAACCAAATGTAACATATCAACTTTGGGCAGAATTAGAAACATTTAGTTATATTAGGCGAAGTAGTGCTTGATTAGACTTAAATAACTTTACAAGCGTGACACATCACCTTTGGGCAGAAGTGAAACTTTAGGTGTTATTTAAGTTAATCATGTTTTCTAATTTAATATCATGACATGCACTAGGTTATAATGCTTACTTAAGCTTGAATAAGTTTACACATGCATCACATCACCTTTGGATAGAAGTGAAGCTATTAGGTGTTATTCAAGTAAGTTTTTAAGGTTTTGAAAACATTTAAATTTAGAGTTTAACAAAACTAAAACTAAAGCATCCATTAATAGCAAATCTGTAGGTCCCTCAGGTGTCACGGATCGTCACATGCAAGTGTGTTCCTGAGTCGGACCGGGTGCGGAATACCCGTGACTAGGTGGAGAATCAAACAACACAAAGTAAACCGACAACAAAATCACTTTAAAGATTCGTCTATTATAAACACTTGAAGGTTACAGAGAGAAATACTGAGTATACAATGTCTGCGTACTTATCTACTGTCAACTTATCCTATTTATACAAGACCTGGTCTCTGCGCACTTAGCAAGTGCGCAGGGCAAATTGCTCATGCGTACTTAGCAAGTACGCAGAGTATTCTTGCGTACTTGCTAAGTACGCAGGAACTAATTCCTACGCACATACAAGTGCGCAAAACACTTAGAGATTTCAGCAACTATCAACATGCATTAGTAAATACAACTCGATAACTAATACATACAGACGCTTACAAACAAAGACAAATACATACAATGAAAGTACAAAAACTAAGACTCTATCTAGAGTGTTTGTCACATAAAAGTGCTTCAACAAACTCCCCCTTGAAAACAGCTCTGGATCGTCTTCGGTCTTCACAGCTCTGCATCTTTAGCTTCCATCTTCTTCTTGTAGTCAAAGCAAAACTTGATCACCTTGTCGTATTTAGAAGCAAGGAACTTTGTCCATTCGTCTGTATGCATGCAGTACCTATCTGCTAGTGCCTCCAGATCTTTCATAGAGAAATTTATGAAGCAGACTTCATCAAATACTTTGATCAGTTCCCTTGGCACTAAGCTTCCACTATCTGACCATACCTTTCCAATCACCACAGCCTCGCCCATTTTTGGATCTACGTACCAGTACCACATGTTACCGAGGATATCCTGAGATAACTTGCTCAGAGGAATCTTTGTTTCACATAGCACTGGCTTGTATACCAGTTTCTTTAAGCGTTTCTTAGTCACAGGATGTCTAGCTTTCTTATCCTTGACTCGCTTGGGCACTTGAGGCTTAAACACTTCAAATTTCCCAGATATTGCTTCACGCTGTAGAACCTGCCACAAACCCATCGCTACTGCGTGATTTGAGTGACCCAGCAGCTCTCGGTTTGCTAGGTTCACGAGGTCGTATCTAGGTAAGGAGTTGAAAGCTTCACTGGTTAGTTTCAAGTATTGAAACCCTCAGATCGCTTGATTGCGAACAATTGCTTATCTTCCTCGAACCTCATAGCTAAGATCATTCCTATTGCTCCGTGTTTGTCTATTATAGAAGTCTTTTGCCAGACTGGAGCAGGATCCTTTGATGAACTTTCAGGCATATCTTTATCTTTCTGTGCCTCTGGATCCACAGGTGTAGGATCGGCTGGGGAGGCTTCAGTCTATGCTTCAACATTACTAGCAGTCTTGACTGAACCTGTGTCGAGCTGAGATTCAAAGGATGGAACTTCGAAGATCTCTCCATATTCAAACTCATACTCGCCTTCCCCGTCGCCCTTGGGAATTTCAATAACTACATAATCTTCATTCCAATCATCACCAGAATCGATCTCTCCTTCTTCAAGATTGTAGAGAGCGTTGATCTGTGCTTATTTGGAATAGTCAGGCTCTAAGAATAAGATCTCATCGTCAGACAGATCCTTTAGAACATCAGCCGCTGACTTTCCTTTATCACCACCGGAAGTATCACTACCTTCCTGATGAGTCGACTCCCCCTCAGCCATTGGAATTGCATAAATGGGCACGATTGCCAAAGCTTGTTGCTCACTTCCACTAGGACCGACTTCGGGATCCTTGTCTTTGTCATCATCCTTAGTCAGATCAACCGGATGACAAGGCTCATCACCGGTAGGTTTAGATGCCTTCTCCTTCTCTTTTTCTTTCTCCTTCTCTTTCTCCCCCTGAGTATCAAGCTTCTTAGTCAGATCCGCAACTAACTTGACCATCATTTCATGCTCTTTCCGCTGCAGGTCAAACCGAAGCTCAAGAGACGACCTATGCCCCAGAATCATATTGTTTGTCTTGGTCAGTAGCTTGTTCTAGGCCATTACATTTGCAAGTCTCCCTTCCGTCCCAGCCCTCTGGCTTCTTAGAATAGTAACCTCGTCCACCAATGAATTTATCTGAGTCTGTTGAGCCTCAAATTCCTCCCTTGATTTTTGAACTGTTTCAAGTAGAGCAGCAACTTGGGCTTCCAAGGTATCAATCCTTGCATCATTCGGATCAGGATTCCTGGACGTAGATGCTTCAGCATTATGAAGTGGGGATGAGAATATCGTATCAAAGTCAAACCGCTGAGTAAAGTCTCCATAGTTGTAGGGTTGACTGAAAGGTTCAGTGGTGGTAAAAGGGATTGTGGATGGGGTGATGGTTGTAGGAGTGATGGAAGGTGTGATGGTGACTGACTCTGTAAGAATTGGAGTTGTCACCGCCACATGGAAAGATGGTACAGGGAAGGTCACTATCACAGGAACCTCCTCTGTGATAGACGTGACCGCCACATCAGGTGTTACTTATGGCCTCCTCCGCTGTCGCCAGTACAGCTATTGTGAAGGTGGGGTAGATGCTGAATCAGTACTTGCAGCCGATACTTAGACTTGCTGCTGAGCACTAACCACTACCTCACGAGGAATGGCTTGTTGCTGCCTATCCCCCCTTTGTTTGTTGACACTTTCTCTTCTTTGTCTTTGAATAGCAGCGTCAGAGTCAGAATCTGGCTCGTATTCACTGCTCGTTGACTGTCGCTTTCTCTTAGAAGATGACTCAGGCAGGGTACCTTCGTCCTTCTTCTCGGGTGTACCTGTGATGGTGCATCATCAGAATCAGAAGAATCAGACTCCGTATCTTCGGAGTCGGATCCTTCAGCACCATCATTACCTGCTTCTTCGTCTCCACTTTCAGATGATTCATCCACACTTTAAACGTCCTCCTCTTCTTGTTGCTCATCTGAATGTTCACTTAGTTATGGCTCAGAGTCGTGGCTAAACCATCTCCAGTCATCTGGTGCCACATACGCTTCATTTATCAGGTGGCCAAAGAGTGCGGTGTGCCCAGGGGTAGGTTCTACACTGCTTGGCTTTAAGAATTATGCAAACACCCTCTTGTCCACCCGTTTTACTTGTAATCTCTCCCCAGTAGCAGGCAGATTTGGCAACGCATCATCAATCAGTAGTTGCACAAACCTTGGGTATAACAAGAACCTAAACCTCTCAGCCGTATTTATCTGATCATTTAAGGCTTTGAATATGTATCTTGAGAAGTTGTAGCCCCTGTTGAGAGACAAGCCAACCATGGCTGCTGCAAGATCATGTCCCACAGCATCCTTCCCTGGCTTCCTGGAAGAGATGCACATGATCATCACGTGGGCAAAATATCTCCACTAATCGAGCACCCACATTTTCTTGTATGAAGCATAATCTCTTACACCGACGTATCCCATACGCTGCCTCCAACATCCATACACAAAGTAGTCAGGATAAGCTGTTGGGTCGGTGGAGAGATCTCGGAACTGCAAGACCCGTCGAATGGTGTCCTCAGAAAAGGCGATGTCATGACCCGCCATGGTAGCCCGTATAACATTGGGGTTTACTGTGCAGTCATGTTCCGCTGTCTCCCAGAACTGCTCCATATACGGTCTTGATACTATCGGGTCTACTGATATAGCATAGCTGATCCTTGAACGGTTCAAGAAGTCAACTATCTCTCGGTATTGTAGTGCAGCACCCTTCCAGTCCGGTTCAGTATATGCTAGGAGGTTGAACTCACTTGTAAACGCATGAGCCATAACTGCAAAAACACACAGAAAACATAATAAGAACAAGAAGATTCATTGGAATTGAATACACATGACTAAGTATAGCAGTTACTCATTGAACTAAATTTCAGACTTAGAAAAATTTCACAACTGTTGGTCCTGCATACTTAGCAAGTACGCAGAGACTTGTTCTTGCGTACTTAATGTCACACCCCAACCGACTGCGGAATACGTCGAGGCGGGACATGTAGACTGTTCATGAGCACAAGGTTGACTAGATTTCAATATTTAATCATCAATTTCGTTTTCAAATAATTCAAACACAACCAAATTCAAGAAAGTACATAAATGAAATACATAGTATTCTTTATTTAAATTTAACTAAGTCCAAAGCCTATGTGTAGCATGTCTTGATCAAACTCACACATTAGCACCTGAAACATGAATAAAATAAAGTCAACTAAAAAGTTGGTGAGTATACACAGGTTTATACATAGATAGTGTATAGATGTAAATAATCAAATCCTTACATAACATGATAAAATAAGGCATTTATAGGGAGCAGCTATTGTGTAACCAAAGTACAATCAAACCTTTGTAACTAGCATGCAAATTGTGTTGTTGGTAACAATCACCCCAATCTGGGTGGGTTTGTCAGACTCAATAGATCTTTCATTGTTAACCGTCGGCTTGAATAGTTAATGATTTCACATAAATTGCACACAAAAGTTAACACACCTAGCACTCAAACATAAAGCTCAAATTTGCACACATGAATGTAAAGAGGATTTGTATTTGTGTAGTTTGTGTAAATGTAAGAAATTGTTTGTATAGAGTTCATGTTTCACCCCAAAAAGTGTAAAAGAGTAAAAGGGGCTATGTGATACTCACTTGATTCAAAGGTGTAGCTAACACGAGAGACTAGGTAGTAACGTGATCCTTGTACGTACAACGTTAACCTAAAGTGTATTGCGTGTGAACATGAATTAATAAAATGTCTAAATCAAAGTCTAGGGTTTCAATGGATGTGAGTATAAGGAATTATATAATGAGTTCGTATCGAATTATGAAAAAGGGTTGTGTAGGTGTTGAATAAAAATGACAACAATTTGAAATGAATAGTTTAAAATATTTTTAAAATAGGGTTTGGATTTGAATAATTAAATCAAATAATTATTATTAAATTATTCTAGTTACAAAATAATGTAGTTATTCGGTTTATTTAAGTATAGTCTAAATAACCAATTTTGTTTAAATATAAATTAAATAAATAATTATTACTTTATTTATTTATTTATAAAGGTATGTAAGTTTTAAGTTGTGTAAATAATATTTATGTGTCGGGTTTAAATGATAAATATACATTTAACTTTGTAGGTTATAATAATTAAGTTTTATTTATTTATTTATCCTTTAGAAATAAGTATCTTGATTGTTTTAAATAAAGTTAATATTTTATAACTTTTATAAAATCAATTGTTTTTATTTGGAAATTAATTTAAATATTTAGATTTTTGTTTTAAAAATTTAATATACAAGTTTAACAACTAATTTCGAAATAAAACTAAATTTATATTGAAAATTAATAAATCTGGTTTTATTCTGTTATAAATATTGCAAGGTTTATAAAAATATTTTTTATAAAATTTTTGGAGTTTTAAAAACTGATTTTAAAAATAAATGGGGCTGGCCCGGATCGAACCCGGGTCTGCCCGGTGAAGGTTACAAGCGTAAACCACTGGACCAGGGGCGCATCCCTGATACAAATTTGGTTCGAATTGTTTTTAATATAAATTTGGGAAGGAGTCGGGTCTAGGTTTGATACACACGCAAAAAGGCCGGGGTTGTGGGTTTCGAACCCACGCCACTGGGTCCGATGGCGCAGTTGTTTAACCAGTCGGACCGGCGGTTTCGCTAGTCATATAGGGATTCACAAATTTAAAAACGTTAATTAAATTAAAACCAAATTCAAATCCCGTATGAACAGGTCATGAATCCGTCTCGAATTCGAATCCGATACGACCGGTCACGATGAATTGACATGGGGCTAATGATGTGCATACAAAAATGGATCGAATGACACAAGTATTACCTGATTGTCAAGGGCTGCCGGCTAAACCGTCAGAGGCCGGCTTCTTGGGGTTCGATCGACGCATAGAGGTGATGTGGGGAGCGATTTTGGTTGCAGAGAGTTTGCAATGGGGTTGGCGAAGGTGGGTATGTACTTTAATTCGTTTAATTCATCATGAGTACACGATTTGATTTTTTTGATTTGGAGGTAACGACCGTCGGAGCGATTAACGCGTGAATTCGATCAATTGGGAGTGAATTGGGTCACTTTATGATATCAGGTACATGCAAGATGTATTAGAGCGTGATTTACGGGTGCTAATTCCGTCTGGTTACTATATTGAAGGTTGATTTGAACGCGTTTTGACTTCGAAGAAGTCAAACTATTCGAAATTTGAATTCCAGTCGCGGTTTGATCAAATTGTAACTGTATTTGGGGTTGGGTGCGGTCTATAAGCGTTTGCACCTTAATGGGAAGTCCATAGTAATGGTTTTTGGCGATTCTTAATGCGGGAATTCCTTGATTTGGGCCTTGTTGACTTTTAAAGTCAAAACTGACAAATGGGGGTCCAAATTGAGTCATATGGGTTCTAATCTAGGCCAAAAGTTCACTTGTAAGGGTGGGGTTCGAGTTGAGGGTTCAAGACCTATTTATTAATTTATTTTAGTTACTAACAAAATTTATTTAAATAAAACTTATAAAGTTTTAAACATTGAATCCAATATATATATGATTGCATATATTTTTATAAATAGATACATATATATATATATGATAAAAGTTGTAAATATAGGATTAAAAATCGTCAATTATATATATATTGATTTGTTTATTAAAACACACATGTATATATGCATAGTTGTACATATATTTGTTTATTTAAGTCTAACTAGGAGTATAATATGTTTATGTAAGGTTGGAACTCCAAGCTGCCACGTGTAAAAAAAATAATTAGTGTTACATATGTTGTCAGGCAAAACAAGTTTGAAATAATGCTCCATTATTGTATAAAATGTAAGGCCCCATTCCCGGGAGACCTAACTTGTTGGATTTACTCATAAACATAGTCGTAATTACTGAACTTAAATTTAAAACATTCAGAAGTAGCGGAAGCAAACATCATTCAAATTACATGTCATAACAGCGAAAGTCTTAACAATTGAAACCTAACATTGTCTTAACATAAATAAAAGTGGGATGTCAATCTCGTGCCGGGTAACCTTCACGCTTTCGCACGACCCTTCCATTCTGTACCTGAAATGTATACTAAAAGTCAGCTAACGCGGGTGAGTTCTAGTTTAAAACTATTAAGTATGATCATTCTTTTCTTTATAAGTATACATAATTATATACATTCATAACTTTTGCTTTTCTTTCATCTTTCTTTCGTGATTACATATATATAAATACGTATTCACCTTTTTCTTTTCTTAACTTTCATGGGTCATACACTTAAGGGTGATCAACCCGTCATTTGTTTGCGAATGTCACAAAGACAAACGCCACGGTCCATCGTCATGGCCCGCCATTCTTACAACCGTCCGGCAACTAGTGTCCGTCCGTAATTTTATTCTTACAACCGTCCGGCAACTTTTGTCCGTCCGTAATGACTTACAACCGTCCTACCGTCGTAGGCCGTAATTCGCCCGTCTACCCGATGGTATCCGTTTCCCACACGACTATTATTTATACAACCGTTCTACTTATCATAATATGCCAATTGCTTCGACCGTTCGTTAATAGCTTTAGTACGTCCTAGCTGATGAAGGAACGCACTTGTGGCTTTTGTACGTCCTAGCTGATGAAGGAACACACTTGTGGCATTCGTACGTCCTAGCTGATGAAGGAACGCACTTGTCCCGGTTATAAAATAGTAACGTGGTCGTCCGTCTACCAAAGTAGCCGTTATCATTGAAGCGTCCATAACATTATTTCATTCTTTGCAAGCAATATATACATGGATATAAAGCAGGATTTCATTCTTACACATTGTGTTATACTTTCATTCATTCTCTATAATCATACGTTTCATTCTTTGTTCATAATTCTTTTTCGTGTATAGGTATATATATATTTATTTGTATACCACGTATGATCACATTGACATTCATAACATTTATTCATTTAGTGTATACACTTCAGCCCCAAAACATTTGAAAACCTTTGCACATAACTTAGAAGGGGGCACATAGAACTCACCTGAAGAGCTAGTCTTGGTTGTCCTAAACAAAGGTCCAACAACGTCACGTACGATCTGAATTAGGTAGTTTAAATACACATCAGACCCAACCCCAACTCTAACGGTTTAATCATTCTAAACATACTGACTTTACTTACTAGTCTGTTGCCTGCGCACTTAGTAAGTGCGCAGGGCCTTGCTCATGCGTACTTGATAAGTACGCATGATCTTTCTCCTGCGTACTTGGTAAGTACGCATGTTCTTTCTCCTGCGTACTTGGTAAGTATGCAGGACGTCCCTACTGCGTACTTGATAAGTACGCAGCACCTGTTTCCTGGACAAGTCCGCAATTCTTGCATGTTAATCCGATCATGGTAATCTTACAATTTACTTTGATCAAAAGGTGCGGTTTTCACTCTAGATGCTAGTTCTAAGCTTATTTTCAAGTTTCATCCATAAAAACGTCTCCTATTTTGCTAAAACCCGAGAAACCCCAAAACAAACAAAAACTCAGATTATGGTCGAATCGTTACCTGGATTGGATTTCTGATTCGGAGGTCTTACTCACGAGCTCAGCGGTAACGTGCTCCTTCAATCTCGTGTCGATCCGTTGACTTTCTCTCTCTTGCCCCGAGCTCTCCTTTCTTTCTCTAGAATGATGAAATGAAGATGAAATGGTGAAGTGGGCTGCCTTGCCCCTTATATACCTGGGCTTCCATCGGCCCGTTGGAGCCGAGCCCAAGCCCATCCGTTTTTCTTTTGTTTTATGACGATTAAGCCTCTATCGCGTTATTGTTTACTAAATTACTATTTTTGGGATGTTACAAGTCTACCCTCCTTAAAGAGGTTTCGTCCTCGAAACCGCTTATACGTTAAACAATTTAGGGTATAGTCCCCTCATCTCGTCTTCTTTTTCCCATGCAGCGTCTAACCCTTTTCTGTGCTTCCATTGTATTTTGACTAAAGGAATCGACTTATTGCGTAGTCGTTTCTCAGCTCGGTCAAGGATGGCTATCGGTTCCTCTACATAATTTAGACTGTTATCTACTTCGATCTCGTCGTAAGGTATGTGAGCTGTGTCGTCAGCTAGGCACTTGCGTAAGTGCGACACGTGGAACGTAGGTTGTATTCCACTAAGCTCAACAGGTAGGTCGAGTCTGTAAGCAACTTGACCCACTCTCGCTAAAATCTTCAAAGGTCCGACAAACCTTGGACTTAGTTTGCCACGTCTTCTGAATCGGATGATTCCTTTCCATGGTGATACCTTTAACAGTACCATGTCCCCCACTTGAAACTCTAAATCCCTTCTTCTCTTATCCGCGTATGATTTCTGTCTGTCTTTTGCAGCTTTCATTCGAGCCTTGAATTGATCAAATTTCTCGGAAGTAGCTTTGACCACTTCGAGACTTGCAAAATCCTTTTGTCCAATTTCCCCCCCCAACAAACCGGGGTCCTACATTTCCTCCCATACAACATTTAAAATGGCGGCATGCCAATAGTCGAGTGATAGCTGTTGTTATATGAAAATTCTGCCAATGGTAGATGGCTGTCCCAGCTCCCACCGAAGTCAATGATACAGGCCCGAAGCATGTCCTCCAAGGTCTGAATGGTCCTTTTCGATTGACCATCGGTTTGGGGGTGGTAAGCGGTGCTGATGTTTATCCTAGTGCCCATTGCTTCATTGAATTTCTTCCAAAACCTTGACGTGAATCTAGTATCCCTGTCCGACACAATCGACAGCGGCATACCATGTCTACTCACAACTTCCTTGATAAATATTTCTGCTAGTCTTTCTGACGAAGAAGTCTCACGTATTGGCAAGAAGTGAGCACTTTTCGTCAAGCGGTCGACGATCACCCAAATGGTATCATTGCCTTTAGCTGTTCGCGGTAGCTTGGTAATGAAGTCCATCGTGATCTCCTCCCACTTCCATTCCGGTATTGGTAAGGGTTGCATTTTACCGCATGGTTTCTGGTGCTCGGCCTTAACTAGTGAAGACGTCAAGCACTTGTTCACGTACTCAGTCACATCATTCTTCATGCTCGGCCACCAGTACTCTTTCTTCAAGTCTTGATACATTTTATTTGTCCCGAGGTGGATAGAATAACGAGACTTATGGGCCTCATCGAGTATTTTGGCTCTAAGCTCGCCAATCTTAGGTATCCACATCCGGCCAAACCTAGTTCGTACACCGTATGCATTTGCATCTAAATTCTCTTGTTGTCCTACTATTCTTTCCCGTTTTATATTTCTTTCTGATAGTGCTTCATCTTGTGCCTTTGATATTTCACTCATCAAATCTGGCGTTATAATCAGCTGACACGCTTTGATCCGGATAGGTGTCGATTTTTCCTTTCTACTTAAAGCGTCAGCCACCACGTTTGCCTTGCCTGGATGGTACAATATCTCACAGTCATAGTCCTTCAGTAGCTCTAACCACCTCCTTTGTCTCATGTTTAATTCCTTTTGCTCGAAAAAGTACTTCAGGCTTTTGTGATCGGAGTAAATGGTGCATTTAACTCCATACAGGTAGTGCCTCCATATTTTCAACGCAAAAACTACTGCCGCTAACTCTAGATTGTGTGTTGGGTAGTTAACCTCGTGAATATTTAGTTGCCGTGAGGCGTAAGCAATTACCTTTCCTCGTTGCATAAGTACGCACCCCAAACCCTGCCCCGAAGCGTCAGAGTAGACTACCAAGTCTTCATTTCCCTCAGGTAGAGTCAAGACTGGAGCTTGGGTTAATCGTGCCTTAAGTTCTTCAAACGCGTTGTTTTGGGTTTGACCCCATTCATATTTTACTTCCTTACGTGTCAGTTTAGTTAGTGGCGATGCTATCCTTGAGAAATCTTGAATGAACCTTCGATAGTAGCCTGCCAATCCCAGAAAACTTCGTATCTCTGTTGGTGTCTTCGGGACGTTCCATTCCTTTACTGTCTCGATCTTTGCAGGATCCACCATAATGCCGTTTGGGTTTATTACATGACCTAGGAATTGGACTTCCCTAAGCCAGAACGCGCATTTGGAGAATTTTGCGTACAACTTTTCCTGCTTTAGCACCTCCAGAACCTCCCTTAGGTGACAGTGATGATCACCCTCGCTTTTCGAATATACCAGTATGTCGTCTACAAAAACTATCACTGATCGATCTAACATGGGTCGACATACTCTATTCATCAAATCCATAAACGCTGCTGGTGCGTTGGTCAATCCGAAGGACATCACAAGAAACTCATAAGGCCCATAACGCGGTCTTTGGTACGTCTTCTTCTCTTACTTTCAACTGATGGTAACCCGACTTAAGATCGATCTTTGAAAACCAACTTGCACCTTGCAGTTGATCAAAAAGGTCGTCTATTCTAGGCAGTGGGTATTTGTTCTTTACTGTCCTCTTGTTCAACTCGCGGTAGTCAATGCACATGCGCATGCTGCCGTCCTTCTTCTTTACAAATAGTACCGGAGCGCCCCACGGTGAGATGCTCGGTCTAATAAATCCTTTTTCTGTTAGTTCCTCTAGTTGAGACATCAATTCTTTCATTTCTGACGGAGCCAATCAGTAGGGGGCTTTGGCAACGGGCTCAGCTCCTGGAAATAAGTCAATCTGAAATTCTATTTCCCGATCGGGTGGTAACCCAGGTAGATCCTCAGGGAATACTTTCGGAAAGTTGCACACCGCGGGTACATTCTTGAGTTCATTCATTTTCATTCTATCATCAATAACACATGCCAGATAAGCTTCGCAACCGCGCCTCATGTAACTTTCGGCCTTGATCATCGAGATGATGTTCGGCATCGTGCAATTCCAATCCCCATAAACCGTAATCGGACTGCCACTAGGAGCTTTGAGGTGTATCCTATTACGTTTACATATGATTTGAGCTTCGTTGGCAGCTAGCCAATCCATACCCAATACTATATCGAATCCTCCTAAGGTGAGAAGGAATAATCTAGAAGGGAACTTATGACCCTCTATTTCTATGATGCAATCCTCTGTTACTTGAAATACTGTCGAATTTTTTACCAACGGCAGTTTGTACGCTAAAGACCTTCACTATGGTGTTGATAGTGCAACCTAGTTTACGACTAAATGCATTGGATATAAAACTTTTACTAGCACCAGAGTCAAATAAAATAGCAGCATGTTCGTTATTAACTAGGAACGTACCTGACACAACATCAGGGTTTCCCCTTGCTTCCTCCTCAGTCAGGGCGTAGGCTCGTGTCCTAGCCTTTGGCTGTTCTTGTTCCTTTTCTTTTCCCGAACCAGATTGTCTGGTTTTCCTGCAATTCTTGATCAGATGTCCAAATTGTCCACAACTTTCGCATTTAGTGTCTCTCAAACAGTCGCAAGAATAGTGTCCCGCCTTCCCACACCTATAACATGTGGTGGTGCCGACTCGACACTCGCCAAGATGTTGCCTTCCACATTTCTTGCAAGTTTCATATTCTTCTAACCTTGGTTTCTTAATTTCGGTTGTTACATTCCCTCTTCCGGTGCCTCTAGACGGGTTCTCCCATTTTCTCTTTTGGGTCTCTGTTGGTGGGTCCTCATTGGCATAATCGTCGTAGACGATTCCGCTCAGATTCACTACCGACTCGAAGGTCGAGGGTAGGTTGGCTTTCACATGGACACGGACCTTTTGAGGTAGGCCCTTCACATAATACGTGATCATTCGCTCTTCTGTCTCCACCAGGTGGGGTACCAGTTGAGCTAGCTCATTGAATCTAGAGGTATACTGGCGGTGCGTCTTGTTGCCCGCGTTAAACTTTAGGAACTCGTTCTCCACACGATCAATCTCGTTCTGTGGGCAGAACTTTTGGATTATGAGCTTCTTCAGGTCTTCCCATGTCATTCTGGCAATAGCGTTTGGCGGCTTTGTTCTCTGAATGTTTCTCCACCAACCTAGTGCTTCGTTGGTGAAAGAATGAGCAACATATTTAACCACCTGGTCCGGTCGACACTCGATGATGTTAATTACAGCGTTCATCCTCTCAATCCATTTGAGCGTTGCCACTGAATCCTTGCTCCCATCGAACTTGGGTGGGTCTCCGTCTTTGAATCCTTTGTAAGTGCACCCACGATTACTTAATCCCATTTTTACTTCATCTCCATCACTATCATACACTTTCTCTTCATGGTCTCCTTCATCATCCTCTTTACTTTTCTTTAGTGCCTCGGATAGTAGATCAGGCAATACTTTCTTCAGAGTGAGCACAACTTCACGGGCAATAGCATCCCTAACTTCGGGTTCCAACTGTATCGGCCCTAGATTGTCGTCTCCAGTTGGGGTCACTTCTATTTCGTGCACACTCTCGTTGTGTTCTGCGTGCACACTCTCTTCTTCTTCTAGTCTTTGATTCAACGGAGGTCTACCTACTCGGCCAGTGCGACCGCCTCGGCGTCCTGTTCTTCCTCCACCAGCCATAATTCCTAGTTTCCTGTTGGTTATAAAGGGAATACATCTATGACATTCCTTCAGATCATAGTTTAGAACAGTACGAGCAAGGTAAATTTTTAATTACAGTGACCGGTTTGTGATTACTATTTTACATTGCTTTTCGGGTTCAAAACTCTTCAAATCGGTTGTGACATTGACATCTATTTGTTCTAAGTTAAGGTATCTATTCTTATCCAAGTGTATTAAATCTAGTACTTACCGTGCTGGCGTTGGCGTTAGTTACCCATACTGACATCCGTGCGTTGGTCCCATAATCAGCTTGAGTCCAGACATTTAGAGATGTCTGAATCTCACAAACTATTGCTCTGATACCAACTTGTAAGGCCCCATTTCCGGGTGACCTCACTTGTTAGATTTACTCATAAACATAGTCGTAATTACTGAACTCAAATTTAAAACATTCAGAAGTAGCGGAAGCAAACATCATTCAAATTACATGTCATAACAGCGGAAGTCTTAACAATTGAAACATAACATTGTCTTAACATAAATAAAAGTGGGATTTCAGTCTCGTGCCGAGTAACCTTCACGCCTTCGCACGACCCTTCCTTTCTGTACCTGAAATGTATATTAAAAGTCAGCTAACGCTGGTGAGTTCTAGTTTAAAACTATTAAGTATGATCAATCTTTTCTTTATAAGTATACATAATTATATACATTCATAACTTTTGCTTTTCTTTCATCTTTCTTTTGTGATTACATATATATTCATAATTATAAGTATACATAATTATATACATTCATAACTTTTGTGATTACATATATATAAATACGCGTTCACCTTTTTCTTTTCTTAACTTTCATGGGTCATACACTTAAGGGTGATCAACCCGTCATTTGTTTGCGAATGTCACAAAGACAAACACCACGGTCCATCGACATGGCCCGCCATTCTTACAACCGTCCGGAAACTAGTGTCCGTCCGTAATTTTATTCTTACAACCGTCCGGCAACTTTTGTCCGTCCCTAATGACTTACAACCGTCCTACCGTCGTAGGCCGTAATTCGCCCGTCTACCCGAAGGTATCCGTTTCCCATACGACTATTATTTATACAACCGTTCTACTTATCATAATATGCCAATTGCTTCGACCGTCCGTTAATAGCTTTAGTACGTCCTAGCTGATGAAGGAACGCACTTGTGGCTTTTGTACGTCCTAGCTGATGAAGGAACGCACTTGTGGCATTCATACGTCCTAGCTGATGAAGGAACGCACTTGTCCCGGTTATAAAATAGTCACGTGGTCGTCCGTCTACCGAAGTAGCCGTTATCATTGAAGCGTCCATAACATTATTTCATTCTTTGCAAGAAATATATACATGGATATAAAGCAGGATTTCATTCTTACACATTGTGTTATACTTTCATTCATTCTCTATAATCATACGTTTCATTCTTTGTTCATAATTCTTTTTCGTGTATAGGTATATATATATTTATTTGTATACCACGTATGATCACATTGACATTCATAACATTTATTCATTTAGTGTATACACTTCAGCCCCAAAACATTTGAAAACCTTTGCACATAACATAGAAGGGGGCACATAGAACTCACCTGAAGAGCTAGTCTTGGTTGTCCTAAACAAAGGTCCAACAACGTCACGTACGATCTGAATTAGGTAGTTTAAATACACATCAGACCCAACCCCGACTCTAACGGTTTAATCATTCTAAACATACTGACTTTACTTACTGGTCTGTTGCCTGCGCACTTAGTAAGTGCGCAGGGCCTTGCTCATGCGTACTTAATAAGTACGCATGATCTTTCTCCTGCGTACTTGGTAAGTACGCATGATCTTTCTCATGCGTACTTGTTAAGTATGCAGGACGTCCCTACTGCGTACTTGATAAGTACGCAGCATCTGTTTCCTGGACAAGTCCGCAATTCTTGCATGTTAATCCGATCATGCTAATCTTACAATTTTCTTTGATCAAAAGGTGCGGTTTTCACTCTAGATGCTAGTTCTAAGCTTATTTTCAAGTTTCATCCATAAAAACGTCTCCTATTTTGCTAAAACCCGAGAAACCCCAAAACAAACAAAAACTCAGATTATGGTCGAATCGTTACCTGGATTGGACTTCTGATTCGGAGGTCTTACTCACGAGCTCAGCGGTAACGTGCTCCTTCAATCTCGTGTCGATCCGTTGACTTTCTCTCTCTAGCCCCGATCTCTCCTTTCTCTCTCTAGAATGATGAAATGAAGATGAAATGGTGAAGTGGGCTGCCTTGCCCCTTATATACCTGGGCTTCCATCGGCCCGTTGGAGCCGAGCCCAAGCCCATCCGTTTTTCTTTTCTTTTATGACGGTTAAGCCTCTATCGCGTTATTGTTTACTAAATTACTATTTTTGGGATGTTACATAAAATATCTTAAAATAGTATTAGAAAATCATGGATGTTACACTTAACAAGTACGCATGAATTACTTCTTGCGTACTTGTTAAATGCACAAGAATTGCACTTGTTCAAATTTTCAGAATTCCAATTTTTCAACTGATGCTGAACATTGATGTGGATTAGGTCACCACAAGATCGAAAACCGTGATTATAGCCTATGGGACCAATATCAACACCAAATAGCCGCTACATTAGTCACATTTTGACCTAAATGACTACCCAGACGAACGACAGTCAATCGAGGGGTCAAGGTCAAAATCAAGAATCAATAATGACGATTAAGTACTGATTAAGGTTCGATTGATGATTTTAGACATGTTTTAATCTTAATGTGTTACCAAATCGACTAATAAACGTCTAAAATGAAGATTCAAACCCTAGAAATTTCAAAATCTATAATCAGTCCTTAATTCTCGATTTAGTGGATGAAATGCCCTTAGAATCTCACCAAGTGATTGTAATACGATGATGATACTAGAATCGGGACGAAAAACCAGTTAGGAACACCCGAAATTTTTGAGTAAAAATGGGCAGAGGATATTCAACAGTCGTTTGAATTTTGAATGAGATAAACCAAAAAAAATTCTAAGTCCTGTATATATACCCAACACATATTGGTCTTGCGTACTTGCTAAGTGCACGGGACTTAACTCCTGCGTACTTACTAAGTACGCATGACTTAAGTCTTGCGTACTTGTTAAGTACGCAGGGTTTACCTCATGCGCACTTATCAAGTACGCAGATACCCTTGTGTGCGCAAACTTTTAACTCAAATTATGAAGATTTCAAGTCAAATAACGAACAAGATAAGAATCATTCAATCAAGAGGATTCAAAGTCAATTCAAGAAGGTTAAACACAAATATTTTTGGCTTTTCTGATTAAAATTAAACTGTACACAAACTTAAAATCTTTTTTATCTTTTCTAGATAGAAATATACATGTATTCACACAAACTATTTTTGCTTCAAAGACACGAGCAGAGGATCAAATCAGGCTAACTTATAGAAAAAACGATACAATATAAACATCAAAGAATATGGGATCATGTCATGTATTACTATTTATTCATACGTAATAGGCACATAAACAAGTCAAATTCAAGTTGACAATATTATAAGATTTGAAACCATAAGTATCTTTGTATCACGTTCTTGTGTGTTAAGGTATTGATTATAAGATATACAACGTGTACCCCACTGATATGCTACAGTAATGTAACTTTCACTATCTTAAGGCATCTAAGATTTTCCCAATGATTTTCTAAATTTCCAGAATGAGGCTACATCAATTAGCACAGAAAAAATCAAGCAGAATACATAAGGATTATCAGGAATCATAAGATTTAGAATCGAGTGATTCATTTGTCTTGGTTTCATTTGATTTCTTCATTGAATATCAGTATGATGATTCAGGATAATGAATATGGTGTTTGAGTATTAAGGTAAGGGAATCCAACTTTTATCTAGATTTGAATTCACTGAATCAGAAGTGATTCAAGGGTGAATACATGCTTAACGGTTGATGTAGAGACATGTCTTGATTCAATCTCTCAATACATACCTGTGAGTATGGGCAGTGAGATGAACCACATTAATTGTGCTAACGACCTAACCCGAAACTGATCTCAGAAGAAAATTATTGCCAAAATCTAACATCCTTTATCTGATAATGATCATTTTTTTGTATTCTTTTACACATGCACACATGCATACATGGGTTCAAATCACAGTTGTAGTCTAGATTTAGTTTCCACACTACTAGTGAATCAAAGACGCCTATAGCCTACTGACAATTCAAATTACTTGTAAATAAGCATATTAAAAACATAACAGATTAAGCAATCAAGTAAGCATGACGTAATCATTTCCCAAATGAGCAATCTATGACGTTTAGATCATTTCTAATGTACTATCATTTCCTCTTACTCAAGTTAACTTTAAAATTTTCTCCATTTTCTATTTTGTTTTGATTTTTGTAAAATATTTTGAAAACTAAAAGAACTATACAAAAAATTTAAAAGAAATAAAATTTAACTTTCATGAATTGAATTGGTTTATGAAAAACAAGTTTTCACTCTAGATTGAACATTCCTATCAAGTTGACAAGATGCTCAAAACGGGATCGATCAAATGCCTTAGTGAAAAGGTCAGCAAAGTTGTCATCCGTGTGAACCTTTACAAGTTCAATTAGATGCTTTTCAGCACAATCACGGATTCAATATGTTTAGTTTTGGAATGTTTCACCGGGTTATTTGTGATAGACATGGTGGCATTGTTGTCAATGAACAAAGGAGTTCCAGTGAAATTCAAGCCGTAGTCTCTCAATTGCGGCTGAATCCACAATATCTGAGAACAACCGCTCCCTGCAGCAATGTATTCTGCTTCACATGTTGAGACAGAAACCGTTGACTGCTTCTTACACTGGCAGGAAACCAGTCTGTCTCCCAAGAACTAACATCCACCAGAAGTTAACTTTCTATCAAGGTTACAACCGCCATAGTCTAAATCAGTGTAGGCTTTGAAGTCAAATGACTGTTGCTTAGAGTACCAAAGACCCAATCGGGGTTTCCCTTTCAAGTATCTGAATATCCTCTTCACCGCTATCATATGAGACTCCTTCGGTTGTGACTGAAACCTTGAGCACAAGCACACAGCAAACATTATGTCGGGTCTTGGAGCTGTGAGATACATAAGTGATCTGATCATCCCACGGTACAATCTGCAATCCACATCCTTTCCATCTTTGTCAGGATGCAGACCATGATTGACCGGGATAGGTGTGCCATATGTACTGCTATCATGCATCTTGTATTTTGACAAGATGTCCTGCACATACTTAGTTTGATGTAGACAGATTCCATCCTCTCTTTGACTGACTTGCAGACCCAGGAAGAACGACAATTCACCCATATTACTCATCTCAAACTTGGACTTCATCACATGTTCGAATTCCCTACACATCCCTTCATTTGTAGACCCAAAGATAATGTCGTCGACATACACTTGTACAAGAAGAATGTCACCTCCTGCTTTCCTAATGAAGAGGGTCGAGTCAATCTGTCCACGGTCGAAACCATTTGACAGTAGATGTTTAGATAACGTCTCATACCATGCCCGAGGTGCTTGATGAAGACCATAAAGTGCTTTGTCGAGCTTATACACTTTATTGATATTATGCAGATCTTCAAAGTCGGGAAGTTGAGTGACATAGACCTCTTCATGAACTTTTCCATACAGGAAAGCACTTTTCACATCAAGTTGATAGACCTTGAAACCGGCATATGAGGCATAAGCCAAGAACAGTCGAATGGCCTCAAGTCTAGCAACTGGGGCATATACTTCCGTGTAATCCAAGCCCTCTGTTGATAAAAACCCAGAACAACCAACCTTGCTTTGTTCTTCACTACAACATGACAATCATCTGCCTTGCATTTGAACACCCATCTGGTCCCAGTTGGTTGTACGCCTCTTGGAAAGTCAACCAAATCCCACACATGCAACTTTTGGAATTGAGACAGTTCATCTTACATTGCCTCAATCCAGCAGTTGTCAGCGAGAGCCTCCTTCACATTCTTCGGCTCTAACTGGGACACGAATGCAGCATGCAGACATGTTTCCATGACACCAGTATCAAGTATCTCCGAGTACAGAGTAGTGTTCTCAGTAATGGTTCAATGACGAGTCTGAACACCGGTATGAGGATCACCAATAATGTTGTCAATTTGATGATTCTTATGCACTCTCGCCTCTGGTACATTCGGTTCCTGAATTTCTGAATCGAGGTTCGTGCTTAACTCCCCCATATCCTGTGTTCTAGAAGAAGAGGATTCAATGTTAATTGGATCAGCTGGAGCTTCATTTCCTACACTAGTGTTAGGATTAGCTTGAGCGTCATTTCCATCAACATGAACATCTTCACTGTTATCACTGTCATGAGTTCCAGATGCAGATGCAGCATTGGAATAAGGAGTTATAATCGGTACAGTAGCACGAGTTGGAAAACTGGAGTCATCGCCGCCACCCAATAATTCATATACATTTGCGGCATCATCGGCAGACAAATCAGGAAGATTAAAAGATTTGAATAACGCATCATAATCAAAACCCCAAACTGGACCAGTTGGTCCTGGTGGAATGTTGTGTTTACTACAGTCCACTTCAAACCATTCCTCGACAGTAAGAGTTCCTATATTGTACACTCTCTTGCAAGGCGAATTGGCAACATATCCTAAGAAGATGCCTTCCACCGCTTTTGCATGAAACTTGGACTTGCGATCTTTGTATTGTAGCAATAAGGAACAAGGACTACCAAAAGGAACTAGGTAGTCAAGATTAGGAGTTCGATTGTTGATCAACTCATAACAAGTCTTGTTGTGCCTCTTCACAACCACAACTCTGTTCAAGACGTGACAAGCTGTATTAACTGCTTTTGCCCAGAAAGTGACAGGAAGCTTTGCGTTCGACAGCATCGTCCTTGCGGTCTCAATCAATGTTCTGTTCTTCCGTTCTGCAACTCCATTCTGCTGAGGTGTGTACGGGACGTTAAATTCATGACAGATCCCCTTCTTAAGACAGAAAAGTTCCATCAAATTATTCTTGAATTCAGTTCCGTTATCACTCCTTATTCTTCTAACCTTCAACTTGCAAAGAGATTCCAAGCTCAGGATCAGGTATTGAAGAATATCAGCAGTCTCGTCCTTTGTACCTAAAAAATGCACCCAAGAAAAACGTGAGAAATCATCAGTTACAACCAGATAGAATGACTTACCTCCAATACTCCTGATACTTATGGGGCCAAACAGATCCATATGTAATAGCTCCAAAGGGGTATCGATGGAGTTTTGGAGCTTGGGCTTGTGAGACTTCCGTTGCTGTTTGCCCTTTTTACAAGGCATACAGTCATCTGCATCGGTAATCTCAACTTAGGAACACTGGTTACCAAACCGTTTCGGACAAGATGATTCATTTTACGATAAGAGATATGTCCGAGTTTCCTATGCCACAAGATAGAGTCAAGCTCTGTCGCTATGGTAAGCAAACAAGTAGCAACTGATGAGGTGGTTGTTGCCACAATCATATCGATCTGATAGGTGTCGTTTGTCCTTGGCGCTCTCATCAGAATCCAGTCTTCAGGAACTTCAAAACCAGGTTTGAGAATCAGGCATTCTGACTTGTCAAACATCACCGAGTACTCCTTGTCGCACATCTGGGAGACACTCAACAGGTTATGCTTCAGCTGCTCGCAGTAGTTGACATTGTCAAAGCTGACACAACCATTTGAAACCACGCCTTGACAAGTGATACTACCGCCTTTCTCTCCAGCAAAGGCCACATAGCCACCTCTGAATGGTTTCACATCTTGAAGCAAGGCCATGTTACATGTCATGTGCCGGGAGCATCCACTATCTACATACCAACGATTAGAGATAGTACCCTTCGGATATCCCTGCACGAGTCACAAAAAGAATTGGTTAGATTTGGAGACCCAAGTCATAGTGGTCTTGGGTCGTCCGTCTTTTTCAAAATAAACAACCTCTTTTAACTCACAGTCGTGACTGTTCAAAATGGATGAATCTTTAGAAGAATTAGGACCGGGAGATTGAGAACTTTTAGATTTGGTAGTCCATGACCTCTTCTGTTTCTTAACTGGAACAATAGACTTAGGTTCAACAACAGCAGGTGAACTAGTGGAAGCTTCACCTGGTTAAACTCCAGTCAGCTGTTCTAGCTTTCTCAACCTCTTGTTCCTTCTCCTCCTCTGTGGCTTAGAGAGTTTCACCACAGGTTTCTCACTAGTAGGTGTACTACCAGAGGTAGATACTCAAGGTTTAGCAGGTTGCTTTCCCCTTCTTGAAACGGATGGTTTAGCCTCAGATATGATCTTTGGCTTTACCATAGGTTTTACTGGTGGTTTCACCACATTTGCTTTTGGACTTTTGGGATGTTTCACTGGTGGTGACTTAGGGATGACAGCCGGTTGTGAAACAATAGGTCGTTTCCCTTGGTTCTTAGCATGGCAGTTCACAAGGATGTGACCAACCGTACCACAGTGAAAGCAAGTCCTCTTATATGTGTAAGTCCTCCTGTAAGGCTCATTAGATCTGACATTAGATGACTCAGCATTATGAGCAGGAGGAGTTGATTTGTGAACAAAAGTTTGACCTGATACAGATTGGTTTTTGGGAGTATAGTATTTTTGTAAGTTTTCTTTATAACCAAGCCCATAATGAGCTGAAAAAGATTCTTTCTTAACTTGATTAAGATTTTTATACCCCCATAAAGCATTACCTTTAATTTATCATTTGATTCAAAGATATCGGGTTCAGTTAAAATACAATTGTCACTATTAGTGATAATGTTTTTCTTAACTTTCTGTTCACATAACAACTCCTCAGATACTACTCCTTCAGTGCAGGTGTTATCAGACCCATCATCAGAAGCAGTAAAGAACTCCTCATTAGATGCGGAGTCAGCCTTACTTGAGGAATCATCCTTTTTAGAGGAATCATCCTGACTTGAGGACTCATCAAGGCAAGTTAGATCAATGTCTACTAAGTCGTTGACAAATTTCCAGCTAATTGGTGGAGGAATGACATTAGTACCCAACCCTAATCCATTCATTTGTCTCACTACAGACTCGTAGTGTTCCACCACAAAACGAGAATTTTTCAACTTCTCATTAGTACATTTCAACTGCAAGATCTCATTTTGCAGCTTGTTGATCTCATTGTTCCTTTTCTCTAACCCCTTGTATGCATTATCCAAGTGAAGCTGTTGATCGCTCATTTTAAGTGAATAATCACGTTTTTCTTTCTTCAACGTTTTAATTGAATCTTTAAATCGTTTTTCGTTTTATTTGTAGCTTAAAGTTGTAATACGAAGGGGTTTGACTTTGTCTTGAAGCTTAGAGTTTTCAATTTTTAAGCCTAGACATTTGGAACAAGAAAAGACAGTAAAAGGGTTAGAATCTACCTCATTCGATGAATGTGATGCCTCTCCGATAGCCATGAGGGCAACAGCAGTTGTAGACTCTTCTCGGTCAGTCACAGAAGCTTCTCGTTCCTCAGCTTCCATCATCTCAGCCATGAGACCAACCTGAGTTTGTGCAATAATGGCATCCTCCATATGAACACCCCAATCAAAGCTTTCGTCCTGTTGAGCTACCAATGCATTGGACGATCCACCGTGGCTTTGATTGTGGTTGTTTGAGTTGTTGTAGCCATGGTTGTTTCCTTAGCTAGGTCTGGTGAAACCCGAAGCCGATGCTCTGTCCTTTTGACATTCACGAGCAAAGTGTCCAAAGTTCAGACACTTATAGCACTTGGCCTTGGATTTGTCAAAACCAACCTTGGCATTTGAATGCCCGCCAATGAACTTTCTTCCTGTTCTGTTCAGGAAACGCTTGGCTCTCCTCAAGATCATGGCCATATTCCACTGAATGTCCATGTCCTCCATGTCATCTGGATCCACTTGATTGAAATCTTCTTCAATTGTTTTAGGATCTGTAAGCTTACCACCAATGAAGTTCTCATATGCAAGCATACACGATGAAAATAATGCTACATGATCTTCAGCTATCTTGGCTATAGCTGACTGGTTAGCTGAGGATGTAGTGGGAGGATTTCTTGAGGGATGTTGTTGATGAAATCCAGAACCTGATCCAGATGCTGCATAGCATATATAACCACCACAAGCCTTCACAGTTTCTTCCTCATGAGAGTTTCCAGAGAAAAGGGCAATTCCAAAGCCCGATAACTTGGTTGTAGAAGACGTCCCATGATACATAGAAGGGTCTTGTATTTGAGGTCTTCCTGATCTCTCCTTTCTTTTTAGGTTCATGTCATGAGCTTGAACCTTTCCAATTGCCTCATCAATTGTCATCTCATAGAACTTAGAATTCTCTCTCATCAGGGTTGTATACATCTCAAACTTGGGTGGCAAAACATCCAGAAAATTTTCAACTAATTCTTCATCAGGATACTTCAGCTTAAAAGCTTTCAACTCAGTCTGCAGATGATAGAATCTAGAGATGAGTTCATCTATGGATTCGTTCTCCAGAAATCTGAAGCACTCATACTGCTTCCTGAGAAGATCCCTTTTACTTTTCTTGATGTCACTATTGCCCTCGAATCTCTTTTGTAACGCCTTCCAGAGATCCTTAGAGTTATCATATCCTCTGAAATTGTGGAATAACTCCCTGGTCAAGGTCATAGTGATAGAACCGTGTGCCATCTTCTCTCGATCATAAACTTTCTTTTCTTCTTCGTCAAGTTTAGAGATAGGCTTAGGCATTTCATCATCAAGGTAAATGTATGTGGGATGTTTATATCCCTCTAGAATTGGTATCCACAACGAAGAATCGGTATAAGAAATGTAATGCTCAAAGCGTGCTTTCCAGTTAGAATAATCATTTACATTTAGCAGCTTTGGGGGTTTCTGAGGTGTTCCGATCTCGTTGTCATAGTTCAGAAGGTTACCGAGGTTCTGAAGATTCGACATGGTGAACACTTAGTCAAATTTCAGAAAAATCAAAGACACTTGCGCACTTGTAATTGGCCTTGCGCACTTAGAGAAATGGTCTTGCGTAGTTAGGATTTGCTCTTGCGTACTTGATAAGTACGCAGGAGTGAATGATAAGTACGCAGGAAATAACTTAAGTACGCACCAAGATTGGTCTTGCGTACTTGGTAAGTACACAACAAGACTGAACTTTTTGCCAGATAAGGTAAGTACGCAGATAACCTTTTCACCAACTCTCACCAAACTTTTCCGGTCACTGGAATCTCACCGAAGATGGCAAAAATCAGAAGTATGAACAAACAAAATGAGCCAAAGGGTCATAAACTTGTTTCTAACCAACCTTTGATGCTCAAAACACTCAAATGCACAACAAAAGTCGGTTTTGAGTGATTTTTGCTTCTAAAATAGTGCTCAAGAGCTACCCCTATTTTATCACAAAAATCAACAAAAAAACACCCACTTTTGCTTGTAAAATATCTGTAAGAAGTGTAGAAAACTCTCCTAACACACTCACAACACTCGAATTCAGGAGCAAAGCTCTGATACCACTTGTAGGTCCCTCGGGTGTCACGGATCGTCACATGCAAGTGTGTTCCTGAGTCGGACCGGGTGCGGAATACCCGTGACTAGGTGGAGAATCAAACAACACAAAGTAAACCGACAACAAAATCACTTTAAAGCTTCGTCTATTATAAACACTTAAAGGTTACAGAGAGAAATACTGAGTATACAATGTCTACGTACTTATCTACTGTCAACCTATCCTATTTATACAAGACCTGGTCTCTGCACACTTAGCAAGTGCGCAGGGCAAATTGCTCATGCGTACTTAGCAAGTACGCAGAGTATTCTTGCGTACTTGCTAAGTACGCAGGAATTAATTCCTACGCACATACAAGTGCGCAAAACACTTAGAGATTTCAGCAACTATCAACATGCATTAGTAAATACAACTCGATAACTAATACATACAGACGCTTACAAACAAAGACAAATACATACAATGAAAGTACAAAAACTAAGACTCTATCTAGAGTGTTTGTCACACAAAAGTGCTTCAACAAAATCAAACTTAGCGCGAAGAAAATGAGTTCGCGGTAAACTTATGGTTCACGATAAAACTTAGTTCACGACAAGGTTAGTTTACGGTAAATAACAGTTCTCGGTAAAATTGGTTTTTTGGAAAAAATTGTGTTATCGGTAGGATTGTGTTCTCGGTAAAAGTTATGTTCTCGGTAAAAGATTGTGTTCTCGGTAAAAGATTGTGTTCTCGGAAGAAGAAAAAAAAATTAAGCCGAGAACCATTACCCGAGAAATATTACCCGAGAACCCTTATCCCGAGAATTCTCAAACCCAGAAACTTTTAGCCCGGGAACCCTTAAGCCCGAGAACCCTAAGCCGAGAACCCTGAGCCGAGAATCCTCAATCGTGAACATTCAACCCGTGAATACATAACCCGTAAACCTTGATTTCGATTTTTAAGGGATCTATTTATATCCGTTTTTGATTTCTAAGGGGGTATTAAATATATCTAAGATTTCAAACATTTTAATTTTTTTATTTTCTTATTAGATTTCAAAAAAAAATCTCGGAGATATGGTTACCCAAAATTAGAAAAACAGATTTTAATCCTAATCAAAACCAAATTATATAGTTGAGTAAAATATTATTTTTGTCTCTGTGGTTTGGCCATTTTAGACACTTTCATCAAAAAACTTTTTTTTTAGCATTTCTTTCCCCGACGTTTCTAAATCTAGCCATTTTCATCCAACTGACTAACTCCGTTAAAATTTTAACGTTAAATCAGGGGCATTTTAGTCTTTTTTTTTTTAATTCTTCTTTTTAACTCTTTTTTTAATCACTTTTATTTCCCCTCCTTTTCAAAGCTTAAAAAAATTCTGGAAGTTTTTTTTGAAGATGACGATGAAGATGGCTTGGAACTGGTTGAAGATCCCGTCGAATGACTCCGGGATAACAGAGTAATCAAACATAAACTCCGAGCATACCGGAACTGCTGCTCCTCTTAAACCCCCAAAATGACTTGGAATTTTGTTGTTTCAACTCCTCGTCTTCTGACGACAGCGATTGTGACTTTTCGGTTTTCGAACGCGGTAGAGGCGTCGTCGGCGACCGTTTGTATGCCTCGGTTTTAGATTTAACTTGCGTCGGGAGGATTTTACCGTCGTAGAAAAGCTCGTCCACCATGGATGCGTGGCGGAGGTCGGAGTTCTCCTGAACGCAAAATTGAAATAAACGATGAAATTGACCGAAGAAGCTGTTCCACAGGAACGGTGTCGGATTGAGAGAGATCTTACGAGAAGAAAATCCGAGGACCCGTCGTGATGCCACCGGAGTTATCAGAGTAGAGATCTATCGCCATATAAAAACAAGTTTTTGGTATATTGCGATTGATTTTTAAAATGAGTATGATGTTATCCGGAGTCATTGGACTGGATCCAATTCCAAGCCATCGCCATCGTCATCGTCATCGTCATCTTCAAAAAAAACTTCGAGAATTTTTTATTTTTTTAAGCTTTGAAAATGAGGGGAAACAAAAGGGATTAAAAAAAGAGTTAAAAAGAAGAATTTTTGAAAAAGACTAAAATGCCCTTGATTTAACGTTAGAATTTCAACCGAGTTAGTCAGTTGGATGAAAATGGCTAGATTTAGAAACGTCAGGGACGGAAATGCTAAAAAAAAGTTTTTGAATAAAGTGGCTAAAATGGCCAAACCAAAGGGACGAAAATAGCACTTTACTCTATATAGTTTTTCATCAAACTTTAGGATGAACGGTATGAACACCGTAGGATTAATTCGCAACCTAGATAATGGTACAAGCCGTAAGATACGTGAGTACGGGTCGTACCCGGTTACCGTAACGATAATAAACGATTTTAAAAAATAAATAAATAAATAAATGATGGGCTAAACTTACGAAACTAATTTGCAGAACATTAAGGCAACATGAAACCAAACTTTTCGATCCAATATCATACTAAATTATAATGTTTTCTTCCATTACGGAAAACACTCGAATCCGTAAGTAAAAAAAATGGAAATCAATTTCAATTTTATGTTTAAATAATGCCATATTAAAACATGAAATACTAATGTTAATAGAATTTCCAATTTGTGGGACGGAAAGTTTAAAAGGTTGCAGATAATAATTGCAAACATCAAAAGTCTCACAAAAATTATAAATTCGAAACAGATTCATGAACGGCAAAATAAAAAACATGAGAATTGATCGATTTAATGATTGAATTCATATAATCAACATATCTATCTGATACCACATGTTGATTATATTTTTAAATATTAGGTTATAGACCCGTATATTACACGGATTTGAATAATAAAAAATGATATAATTATAAAATGTATATATAATTTACATATTACATATAATAATGATAAATAACTTAAAAGAACCATCTTTTAAATTTCTATACTCAGCTTCTAAACTGCAATGTAGTAAAAATCTATAAAAACTGTAGTAAAAAACAGTAAAATACAGTAAAAATTAACAAAAATGCATAAATTAAACTGTCGTAAAAATAAAAAAAAATTATGAAGTGCAATAAAAATCAGTAATATTTGTGTAGTGCAGTAAAATTTGTGTAAAAACCTTGATGCCAATTCAGTAAAAACCTTAATGCCAACATTAGCTCAAAGTTAATTATAAGTGTTTGTGGAAGATAGATGGGTATTTGTGGATGATCGATGAAGGAGATCTGCTCAAGAAGGATGGGGAAGGAAGATTGATGAAAAACATGGTCATACAATCGATCAAAAATTTGTATACCTCATCTGCTTACCTTCACCAACTACAACCAAACTTTTGTATACCTCATTCGGCACTTCCCTAATTCAGAAAAACATGGTCATACAATCGATCAAAATTTGAACTAATCAAATAAAATTGCTCTTTCTTAAGCTTATTCCTCTACATAAACACAAAAAAACCAGAAGTGGCCTGAGGCAATGGAGTTGCTAGTGTCAGTCATATGTGCAGGGTGTTCAACCTAAATTGGTACAATAAATATGGCTTAAACAGACAATTGTGCTCAAGTATGGGAAAAAATGATGAAAAGGTGTTATTAGCAATGGTTTAATTAAATTACCCTTGTTCTTCTATCATCAGAAATGTTACCTAAGAGACAACTGATTTGGTGCAAGCACCCTAATGTGTTATTTGCCTTATTACCAATACTCGGATACAAATCTATGGATTGGCTGAAGGTTGTTATTAAAGATAATAATCAGGATCAATGCTAGAACAATACATTGGCTGCAACGCCCGAATAAAAGTTAATTAGTACCTCCATTTTCAGTCTTGGGACTTAACTCCCTGTCGTATGAGCTGGGATCAAAGTTGGTGACTGCTTCTCTTCCATTGCATTTTATAGCAGCCTTGTCATAAGCTCTAATTGAATAAAAACAATGATAATATCACATTTAGTGTTAAAGATTGGATCAAATAAAGTTTGTAAAAACGATAAACTTAAATGCTTACCTTGCAGCTTCTACATATTTCACTGTCAAACAATCAAAGTTAAATGTACCTAGGGCAAAACAATGATAATAAAATATCACCAATTCAATCACAATGAAATGTAACCTATGAATCCCATTTTTTTTTATTTCTCACAGAAAATAGTGTTAATAAAAATTTCAGAATTAGTTCATAAAATTCTCACTTTTTCCCTAGAAATTTCCCCATTCAAGCTTCCCATCGACCACATTTATGCAGGGTAACTCCTCTGTATTTTAAGCTTCATCTAGAGAATCTAGTGCTCTGGCGGCGAAGAATATGTACAAATTCTTCCTTTGTCAAGTTCTTTATCCGCATAAGTTATGTAAGATAATTGGATTAAATGGCTTGTGCTACTCTTAATTCTTAAATGTTAGTAAATTTAGCCTAACCTGTTTAAGGTCTTCCTTGTATTCACTTATGTTAAAATTGATATCAGCATCAAGTCCGCGAAACTTAATGCATCGCGATCATATGCCCTATAATAAAAAAAATCAATTTCATACTAAATCCTTCACATGTGAGGTCAAATTGGAAAAAAAACTAAAACAAAAGGAGGTAGTTAACCTTGCGAGAGGAAAACACAAAATCGAACCATTTTAGATGGATTTCTTAAAGCTTTCGCCATTATGAACAATAGAGATAAGAAAAAAGCTCAAGCGATGGTGACTGTTGCGAGTATTGCTTACAGACTCCGATGATTTTACAAATGGAAGTGGCGAAGAAGAAAATTAAGAATTAGAAATTAAAAATCTTAAAATCAAATCACGATTAGTTAAGAATCAGAAAAAGAAAATCAGGAAACACATACCTTCTGTGATGGACGATCGTTGGATCTTTTGCGATGATGAACAATAGTGAGGGTGATTGTCTCAAGTATGGATCTCCTCAGACCGAAGGGTCTGAAAATGGAAGCAGGGAAGAAGCACGATAGTGAATTAGGGTTTCCAAAGGGTGTGTAAGTGAAACGGGTAATAACCCGAAAAAGGTCCGTGTGTGGATCCATATGAAGGTCCGCGTGTGAGTTAGTGGATTAGGCGGGAAGAATTAGCTGAAAATTAACATGAGGCTGCCACATGTCCAAAAAAAACCTTTATTTATTAGTGTAGATAGGTAAAACATTAGCCCTAATAATGTTTATTCAATCATTAATATATTTAGAGATATAGTAATAGAACATACCCGTAAGGATCTCCAGTTGAGACGTAGGGGATGAAGACGCCATGATCTTGATGATAATCGAGTTTCCGTTTAGGGTGTATTATTAGGATGGCTAAGGTGAGTTCGTGAGAACTCACGGTTATGAGAGAAAGGGACGATATTGGTGTTAGTGGTAATTGATTCATTCATTAGTCAATTCCCCCTAATAATCTCTCTATAAATATGTACACCCAAGGGGAAACCTATTAATTGCTCATTAAGAGTAATTAGGCCCATCAACTAATTACTAACCATAGGTTAATAATAATTATATTTAAGCATCTAATAATAAGATAAATGATTATAAGAACCACATAATAAATCGTGTCTTATATAAAATCCTAAAATTCAACGCTAAAATCTAAACCCTAAAAGCTAAGATGGTAGAGTTCGACGATACGGTTCCAACGCCGCTGGAATGAGCTCAATCGGAGTTCGTTTGATATCGTTTCTTAATGTTTTTATCATTTATTAGATTTTTTAACGAAAAACTATTTTTATTTGAAACTCCCCCGTTATAAGTGTATGATTATTTCTATAAGTCTTAAACCAGCCCAACGAAGTGTACTATAAAATCATATAATAAGTTAGTTGTAATCAAAGTACTTTTTATATACTACTAAATTTTCTAGAATTATTAAACTTTATAATATCATCATCGCTTTAAAAAAATATATTACAAGTTAACAACGTCTACTCTCAAATTCTGGCATTCATAATTTAGAGTGACAATTTAATTAACTTACAACTTTTGTATTCAAAAAAGAATTTTATAAGTTAAAACAACTTATTTCTAATCAAAGTAATTTAATATTTAATCAATTATCAAGGTCGATGTAACAATATTAGTTGATGTAGAGAAATCATTGGGATTTAGTATTTAAATAGATGGACTCAGGCCTCAGGGTGTATGGAAAACAATAAAAAGCAGTTGGGGTAAAGGGCGGCCCAACAGAGATCTGACCAAGATCCATGTTAAGCTAATGACTAAATCGCCTACAATCTACATGGGGTTAGACATGCATAAATAGGGTATTTGGCAGGACCGGTTCCAGCTACGAACCAGGTTTCAAGTATAAATCGAGCCGGGCCCAAAGAGGAACCGGGTTCAGGGTTTGAAGGACCCTACCTTGTGAAACCAAGTATGGGAGGTTGGATCCAGGACAAGTCCAGGAACCAGTTCAGTTCCAACAGGGCGGGGTAGGGCAAAAAAAAAAATTTTTTTTAAATAATTATAATACTTTTCAACAACATAAAATGCATTTTTTTGTTTATTTATTTTCATTAGTTCCAACCGGGTCCAACTGGGTCGGGTAGGAGCCGGTCGAGATCAGGGGAACCCAACCCGAGTAGGAAATGCCGGGTTTAATCGGGTCCAAACCGGGTTCAACCCATACCGGATAGGAACCAGGTCCGGGTCAAGAACCAGTTTTTTTGTGCATCTCTACATGGGGGCGGGTTTCAAGTTTCAACCATCACACTCATGCCATGTCAAACTTATACTTTTTTTAAACAACGATGAAAATTACTCATATAAACGCTAGCCGGAGACAAACAAAAACCTCAAGATACAAACTCCAAATCAAGGGCAGCAACCACCTGGACACCACCCAAATAAAACATAAAAACAACCGTAACTAACCAAAACCATAAAGAGTAACGGAGTAACGGCCGGAGACGAAGAAAATCACAAATTATACAACACAAAAACTAAACGTCTAAAAAGAATAAATAAGAAATAGCCAAAATAGTTTACCCAGCTAAGACGGCTAAATTTTAGCCGGCACAAAAAAACAAAGAGCTTACAAAAACTAACAATCAGAAAACGCACTGTAAGCTAACTCTGATAAAATCTAGCCGGCACTTTTTCCAACCCAGCTAAAATCTAGCCGGTTGGAAAAGACACTGGCTATAACTTAGCCGGATTAGTTTACGTGATATTTTCTGATTGGTTGACTTTGTGAACCACATATTCTTTTTATCTTTTTCCATGTTATATAAAATTTTGTCTTTTTAATCAGGTTACCTTATGTGTCTCATTTTCATTAGTTGATTTTGATATCAATGTATTTAAAAAAACAAAATTTGATATATTGATCAAATTGTACATTTTCGTGATTTTCCCGGATAAAACCTCAAGGTAAACGACCCATGATGAGATGATATTCCTAGTAGTTCAAACACAGACACCCAGGTTCTCTCGAAGGGAATAGGGTTTAAGAAAGTGACCTTTCAAGAAAAAAAAGCTAATCCTTGTTTCAAAAATGGACAAAGAGGTGAGATTACTCTCACACTTATGAGACAACTTCAAATCCTTTTTCAAATCTACACTCATACTCTTAAATTATCCCAAATAATTCATCTCATGTTTGTGTTTGAACCCACTCACCTAGGACCTTCAATTTAAGAGACAAAAACCTTTACCAAATAGGCTGATCTCACATTGACGACAACTTCAAATCTTAACCACATATGATCGACAAATGAAAGGCAAGACTTTGCAGCTGCCGACACATTTTAAATTAGCACGTTCCACATTGCAATCTCAATTATAAATGCTATGATTGCCGTATACTAAATGGATCTTTGAATGCTAACTGACTGATGGTTTCATGTCATTTTCATAGTTGTTTGTAATAGAAAGGGACCAAACATTGCAATGCATATGGTCAGATCACAGAAGTTGCAATTTTAGACTTTTAGCGGTATGTTTTTTTTGGAAATAGAATGTACTAGCTATGTAGTTTCATAAATATATTAGTTATGTAACATAATTTTTTTTTTTTCTAAGGTAGATATGAACCGCCTTGTAATGGTGTTTTTTTTAATGTCGTTACACATCATTAACATGGTTGTGTAAGACAGTCTAAACGTCCAAAAAAATAAGACGTGAAAGAAAGATTTAAAGTGATGTTACGGGAAGTTTTTAGCATAAACAAAAAATATATATAAACTATAGAAACTAACTTGTGTCAACAAACGGATTTCATCTTTTTAGGTCCGAATTGAGACGTACCTGCTAGGTGGAACTCTACATGGAAAATGTTTCAATCGATCTTAAGACAAAAAGTTACTTTAAACATTTTCATGATAAACTTGTCCAAAAGGGTCGTTCACAAAAATTTGATAATACAAGTTGGGATATGATTGAGAAACTAACAAACTTGCTTGATGTTTTTAAAAATGCAACTATAAGTTTATCGGGAGTTTATTATCCGACGTCTGCGATAATACGGGAATCAATGGTTTCAGGTTCAAGTGCTAGTATTTCAAGGAACCTGATGCTAAATTTATTTAACACTTTAAAAAACGAAAATACTAAACGAGCTCGTGTAAGCACACCAAGTAGCGAGCTCGGGAGATATCAAACAACCGAATTTATTTCAACTCTTAGATCCGAAAAATTTGAAAACTTTGATATATTGAGTTGGTGGCAAGGAAGGGAATCCCAATACCCCATTCTAGCTGCAATGACTCGTGACCTACTAACCGTCCAAGCTTCCACGATAGCTTCGAAATCTGATTTTTCTTTTAGTGACAGGGTTTTGTCTATTCGAAAAATGAGGCTGACACCGGAATCGATGGAGATGTGCATTTGCTTGAAGGACCATTTGGATGCCACAGAAGTGTACAAGATGTTGAAAACTAGAAGGCGAGGTTGACATTAAATAAGAAATACACGAGTTCGAAGTAAAACAAGGGGTGTCGAATCCACTTTTTGACGAAGAACAAGCTTATGATGAATCTCAATGTATCTCAAGCGAAAAATATTGAAAAACTATGTTACAAGGACCAAGTGAAAGGACCCAAACCGGGTACCTCTCATAGTTGACACAAACAAGCATAAACATAGTTCCTAAACTTCGAATAAACATTAATTCAAACAATGGAAGTCTTTACATATTTCAGAGTCATTTAAAACTTTTAATTTAAGATTGTTCAGAATTCAAAAACTAGCAAATGGGGATGTCAGTCTTCATCGGCAACAGCCATCCAGCCATCTTCTCCTAAGCGCTCACGACGTCATATCTTATCATTTCCTTTGCTACCTGATGTGCATACTAAAATAGTCAGCTTATGCTGGTGAGTTCAAGTTTTCTTTAACTTTGGATAAAAGGATTTTCCTTTTAAAAACACTCTTTAAACATACATATTATGTTATACGAGAAATGTTACCCGCGCTTCACGACAGGAGGCGGACCTTAAACGATTGAGACAATAACATTAACGTGGTTAAATAGAAAAAAAAGAAACGTGGTTAAATAACTTTTCCCCAGCGTTCGCGGAGGGAGGCGGAACTTAAATGATTGAGGCGGTGACATTAACATGACAAAGCACACAAAGAAAAGTGGTTAAATACATAAAAGAAATGTATGAAGTTACGACGACTCAGTTGTGGAGATAGAAACATAGATAAAAGACAAATATATAACGGTACCTATGTTTTTCAGTCGGTGTCGGTCTCATTTTTCACGGTACCAGCATGTCACCGTCATGTGATATAACCACGATACATAACAATACTCTATTTTGAATACGACCCCGCTTTTAAAAAAAATTGTACCAGGACGTAAAGAACAAAAATTAAACAAACAAACGAAATTTATTAAGAAAAAATCATATTATATATAGTAAAGATGGTAAAATTAAAACTTTATAAACTTGAGATAATTAAAGTGAGATTTTATAAAGTTGAGGGGGCTTTTTGTCATTTGAATTAGAATTTTTAAAAAGTTTAGGGGTATTATTTGAAATTAAAGAAAGTTAAAGGGGTATATGAAAAATAGAATTAAAAAAAAAGAAAAAAAATAAGAAACATTCTATTGGACACCGTCATTATGAAATAAGGTTTAGTAAATTGGCGATGCAATAAAACTTTCTTTCTTTCGTTAGATACATACATATTTACTAGGGGTGTGTATGGGTCGGTTTTGAGGTAAAACCAAGCCAAAAGCCGAAAGTTCGGTTTTGGGTTTTTTAAAACCGTTTGGTTTCAGTTTTTTCGGTTTTTGGTTTTTACAATGGGTTCAGTTCGATTTCGGTTTTTTGGTTTTAAAACCAATTTTGCTTAAATTTTATGGAAATAAAAGAAAAATAGACCAAAATAATAAACTTTGGTTTAAAATTTTGGACCTAATAATTTTTTATTAACTAATGATTATCACATATTTGGGCATAAATATTTTGGGACTACAACAATTATTAGATTTCTTAAAAATACTCAACATAAAAAATTAACATTATAATCTATAAATTCAATAAATATAAATAATAACCTACTATTAATGCAAATACGTATAACACAAATATGTATGGACTTTTAACATAGAAGCACACAATACAATATACTATATATTATGAAACATTAATGCACACAATATATAATTAAAGTATATATGTTCGGTTCAGTTCGGTTTTTTCGGTTTTCAAAATAAACAAAACCGAAACCAAACCGTAATTTTCGGTTTTCAAAAAAATACAAAACCAAAACCGTTGGTTTTAGTTTGGTTCGATTTTTTCGGTTATTTCAGTTTTTTGCTCACCCCTAATATTTACTTTATGATCTTTTCTTTAAGTCATGCATTATAAGTCTAAGTCTGTATCTGTGTAAGCATCTTTGTGTTCTAGAAAGAACCGGGGCAAATGTTGTTCCCTAAGGCTCTACGTCCAAAGGCCGACACCGCCCCCTATGTGTAGTCCCCGAAGGAACCTCTGTGTTGTCCTAGAAGGAACCTATGACTGATGATCGTCGTCACCAGAGTAACCGTCGTTACCCCTGTTAACCAGTTGAAACTTCACCCGTACAGTGCCCTGCCGAATACTGTGTCGGTTATTCACATTATACATCATGGTCTCGGTCCATGACACAACATCGGCTTCGGGTAGCATTAATCACTAGGACTATATCACTACCTCAAGACTTGCTACTATGCTTAGGGTAGCACTAGCCTCTAAGACTATGCTACCACTCCAAATCTTTTCTTTTCTGGGCCTTATACTCTGACAGATTAGACAATGTATTGGACTTATTCTTTTCTCTTTGTTTATAAAACATATAGTTAAATAAACCGTTTTCTTATCTCATCTTTCGTTTATAAAACATATAGTTAAATAAATTGTTCTCTTATCTTATCTTTCGTTTATAAAACATATTGTTAAATAAACCGTTATCTTTCTTTCTTAAAAAACGTTCATTTACACAAATCGTTACTGTTCTTATCTTTCTTTGCAAACATTTAAGTAATAAAATACATTTATTATAAACGTCTAATTCTTGAGTATGCACACCACCCTAAAACAGTAAAATAGGGATTTTTAAACTCACATGGTTTACGATCTATTGTGGAAACTGACAATCTTTGGGCTACACAAGCGCTACGTGATCTGTGCGAATACAATGCATGAAATCAGTTAAACTTGCTAGTGTTGGCAGACTCTTCAGAGATTCGACTGACTCCATCAGAGTGTTGGCTGATGGCATCAGAGAGTAGGCTGATGGCATCAGAGAGTACGCTGATGAAATCAGAGAGTCGACTAATGGAATCAGAGAGTCGGCTGATGGCATCAGAGACTCGGCTAATGAGATTAGACAATCACATGAACTTGCGTTCAGGACTTTGTGTCATCTTTCTCATTAAGTGTCGACTCAAGAACCCTAATTTTTAATCAGACTCGTTTTCGAACCAAAATTGTAACTTTTTACGTTCAAATCATTTCTCCAACTTTTATGAAGCTAGATCTATACTTTTCAAGAGTTTTTATACGTAAAAATCCGATCTTTATGTGATTATACCCATGAAACCCTAAAAACCCATTTCTAACAAAATCTCAGATTTGAGCAAGTTTCTTACCTCAAATCAGCCCGTTTCTTCAGCAAAACTTCATGTAATCACTGAAGATGAAAAATGGTTCGATCTTGAAGCAAAACCCACACTCTCTCTCACTAGGTGTTTCTCTCTCTAGAACTTGTAAAAAGTGGAAATGGTGTGAAATGAGGGTGAAGAGGAAGAAGTTGAGGTTTTATGAAGCCCAACTCCCTTCCCTATTCCGGCCCAAGCCTAAGGCCCGCTCCCTTTTTTTTGTTTGGTCTAATTCTCATGGAATCTTTCGTGTTCTAAAAACTCGGGATTACACTAAGACGACGAAGAACGAGTCACAATAAATAAAATATATTTTGTGATTTTATTATATTTTTTGTAAGTTTTTTTTGAAACAAACTTGTGTTAAATAACTTTAAAAAAAATATAAAAAAACTTGTATTTTTTAGTTTATGTTTGTTTATTTAAGAAAAAAATGATTTTTTTTGTTAAATCTGAAAAAACCGGTTTTACCGGATTTTTTGTGTCTGGTAGGGTTCCATATATCTGATCCGGTTCCATTAGGGTCCAATACTCCAATCCCATATCCGGAAACGGTTCCCTTGGATCCGGTCTTTGACCACCGTTGACCAATCCGGACCCGAAAAAAATCGATTTCTGCACCTCTATCAGTGATTAATGTGCTGATGTGACTGTGACGTGGCATTACGTGAATCAGTTGAACGTGAAACCACTACTACCTAAAGTGAATCATATTCCTAAGTCCACGGAATCCTCTATGAGAAGCATGTGATTGACAAGTTAATTTTGTTTTTCAAAAATGGTATCATACATGAAATTAGGTTGTCAATAAAGAACAACTACAAGTTTTGTCCCGCGCTCCGTAGCGGTAAGCTGACCTTAAACGGTTGAGGCGGTAACATTAAAGTGACTAAGCACAAAAAAATCATAATTAAATATTGTGACAATCCGAACTTTTGGAATTAACCTCGTTAGTAAATTCAGTTAAATCTTAACCAAGTTAACTCAATTCCAAACCACAGGGACGGATCCTGTCATTTCTTGATCTTAAGCTGCAAGGACTAATTGGGTAATTAGTCAAAAATCCATCTTTTTGACCTTGCAAGGTCAAAATTGATCATATTTTGTCCCTGTTGACTTTTAATAGTCAAACCACCTTGTTCTTGATTCAAATTAGTGATCCAAAACCGAAATCGGATCAAATTCAAGATTGTAACGCATGGCATTAATCATTTTGATCATTATTGGCGCAATTAACAAGTCATTGATACGAATTTAACCCCATTATTGGGTATTCAAGTCGAAACCGTCGACTCCTCATTATGCACGCATCAAATTCGTTTATTTCGATCATTTATCCTGAAATCGAACCTCTTCACACCTCAAACGAATCCATCAGAAGCTTATTCACACGTCAATTCCATCAGAGTAGTGACCGGAGACACCGAGGATCAAGCTCGTCGAAGTCGGACCGATTTTAGTCGTACACCACCAATTCTCATCACATTCTGGTAATTGATTTCACCCCGAGATTAGTTTTCACATCAGTAATGAAAGCCCTATGGTAATTTGGGTTTATACCATCGAACTAAACATGAACCCGTATCTAGGGTTCACAAAACGTCGGCTTAGTCGAACCATGATCCAGGCACCGTCTCAACCAAATTAATTGACATGGATTGATTCGAAATCATCTACTCTTTAAAAGCCCCATGAATTTACCAACTTTTACTGTAAGATCTAATCGATTTGATTTGTGTTCTCAAACCTAGGGTTTCGGCTCTTTGAAGCAGAAATTAGCGAATCAAACTCAATTATTTTACAATTAAAACTCATCCTAAGATTCGTATAAACATGATGAACAGAACCCCTATGAATCCTAGATAAATCACGATCGATTTGATTGTTTTTGGGACTGGATTTGGCTCGGCTACGACGTGGGGAGGGGGATGAACATCAGGACTGTTTATCAAAACCATTGTGAATCCGAATTTGTTGCGATTGCCCTAGTGGGTTGACTGGTTAAGTTGTTAGACTGTTGTGGGTGAGACTCAGGTTCAAATCTCATAAGCCACAATTATTTTTTTAGCAGCCTTATACATATTATTTTAAAAAAATATCAAACCCTATATTACTATTATAATATGTAAATACATTTTTGAACCCGAAAAAACCCCCATAGTGTTGGGATTGATTTTATGATACATTTGTTTTTAGATATTTGATTATATTAAAAATAATATATTAATTATATTATTTCACTAACTTATTATTTGATTTATTAAAATCACATGAACGATAGCTTTATAGTAATATTCGGGTTTTTGATTTTATAACTCGTTTTAATTATTATTCTCACGTTTCAAAACAATATAATTATTTATATTATTCAAGTTATTATTTTAACTCAAACAAACAAACGAAACAATAATATATATATATATATATTATGTTATTAACTCATATTTTTGTGACGTTGGATACGTACAACTTTTACTATAATTACTAAACTAGGAACTCTTTAATTCTGATGGAACGTTTGTCTAAACCATTGATCCTAAGTATATGTAGGACACCCGATCCTTTCGTATCGTCACAAATCTCATATGTCCCTAACAATTTTAAATATAATTCTAGGGCATTCGTAGACTGTTCACAGGCAAACCAATTGTGATTTTCGTTGCATCCTCGTGTGGTGCTAACTATCTACGCTTACACAACTCAGGTGAGTTTGACGGCCCCTTTTTACTTGTTTTCCTATTGGGGGAGAAACATGCATACACACAAACATTATTTTTACTTGTTTTCCCGTTGGGGAGGAACATGCATACAAATGAATATCATTTTACTTGTTTTCCCGTTGGGGAGAAACATGCATACCAACAGGCGTCCGTTACTTGTCTCCCAGCCAGGGAGAGACATACACACGGATATGGATCACATAGTATTTCATTACCACTTGTGTGTTCCAAAGTGCAAACATAACATGCAAAGTCCTTACACACTCGGACCGTTAATATTTGGAGTATAGCGAGAAAATTTGAGTAGTACTACTGGGTTTGACAAACCCCACCCGGGTTAGTCACGCTAACTTGATTGGAGGTCTAACGGGTGTAAATTGTCCTAAACATTTGCCATTGTTGATGTTAGCAATGGCGGAAGGCATCTCAAACATAAACAGTCAGCTTCGGTTGCGAACGCTTAGAGTAACTTGTATATTGCCTAGCTAGCAATAGGTGTGACTTACGTATGTGGATCATGCAAACACTCAAACAGCTATTTACTTGTAAACCTGTGAACTCACCAGTCTTGTGTTGACACTTTTTCTTACATGTTTCTTAGGTCGCTAAGGCACATGTTGCACACTTAGGACATGAATGGAGTCCGACCATCATTTCATTCTCATGCAAACATTCAAAACAATTTACTTGTTTTATTAAACTAAACTTGGCGCTTGTTTTGCGCATTTATTTTCTTATTTAAGCGCTTCCGCATTAACTCTGAACTTTTATGATATTTCATTTATGTGCCATATAGTGTCGTTTGATGTAACTAATGACTGAGATCCTGGTTTGTTACGCACCAAATGGTAAAACTCCGTTAGTGGAATTTGAGGGTGTGGCAAATACATAAAATAAACGTATATAGTTACGTCGAGTCGGTTGTGGACATTGAAACATAGTTAAAAGACGATTAAATAACGGTATCACCGTTTTTCAGTCGGTGTCTACCTCATTCTTCATTGTACCAGGACATAATCGTCAGTCGATATAGCCTACAAAACCTAAAAAATACGTTATCTTGAATACGACTCTATTTTTAAAAATATATTTATATTGGGACGTCATAAAAAGTAACAAACAAATGCGAAAGTTATTAAGTAAAAATCAGATTATATAAACTATAGGGGATAAACTTGACATTAAAAATTTAAGGGGGTTAAACTAACATTTTACAAACTTTGAGGTCTATATTGTCATTTGACTAAAGTTTAGGGTGATGTGGGATCGGACACTTCTGTTTAATAGTATTTATAATTTCTTGTAGGATATGACTTCTCTTTAATAGTATTTATAATTTCTTGTAGGATATGTTTATTTAAGAAATAAAATTAATGAACTTACAAATTTACAAATACACAAATTCAGTGTTTGATGATGATCACTAATAAAGATTCTCTAATTTCATTTGTTTAAGTTATGAATATGGAAAGGTTAGGTTATACATACTCACACTCCTACTTATCGTACCTCATTCTTGAAAAATAAGTTTTAAACTTGTTAGTTTATCCCTTTCGAAAAATCATTATTTCTAAAATTGTTCTTTTTAATTTTAAAAACCTTTTTTATAAAATAAAGCGTATACTCCTCCCCCTACTTCTTGTCGTACCCTCCTCATTTTACCACATTCGAATAATCATTATTTATAAAACCATTTTTTTTACTTTAAAAACTTTCTATAAAATAAAAGCGGTTAGGTCATACATATACCCCTCCTATTTGTCGCACCCCTGTGAAAATATAACATTTAAACTTTTCATTTACTCAATTAGAAAAATTATTATTTTTAAAACTGTTTTTTAAGTTTAAAAACACTTTCTATAAAATAAAACGTATACCCCTCCCCTCCTACTTGTCGTACCCTCCCTCCTACTTGTCATACCCCTCCCCATTTTACCCCTTCGAATAATTACTATTTATAAAACCGTTTTTTAAATTTAAAAACACTTTCTATAAAATAAAAACGGGTTTGACTATTCATACCTCACTAAAAAAATAATTTTTAACCAATAATGACTAAGTAACAAAAAAAACAAAAGTAAACAAAAAAAGAAACAAAAAGGTTTGAATTGTATTTATTTAAAAACTTAGAAAAGGGAGTGTAATAGGTAAAATCAGTGAAAAGGGATACGTATAGCACGACCCATATGAAAATATCGTGAGTGTTTTTCTCCTCTTCTCTCAAATTATTAAGGTAAATTATCAAGTTACTTTAGTTTAAAGAACTATATGCAAGTGAACTAATTAATTAAACATAAAAAAATACTTATATATGAGTGGGTGTTTAAAACCGGATATCCGAAATTTCGGATATCCAGAAATTTCAGATAGTGGATATTACTATCCGAATCCGTATCCGAAATTTTGGATACGGATTCGAATAGTAAACTGGATATCCGAAATTAGAAGAAGAAGGCAAAAAAAAAGAGTTATAGCTTTGTTTGAATTATGGATGATTACCTTCCAAAGACCATCAATTGCCAACACCAGGTCAGTTTTGATATCTACAGGCTACAACATACATCACTGATTTCAATTTGTATACAACATACCTCACTGATTTCAATTTGTATACACCATGGTTTGCTTGGAAAATTAAAGTAATAATTATTGGAATGAAGTGGGTTTTGCTTGGACCAGAAGAACACAGTGGTCAACACCACGTAAATACATAATTTGGCAATTACCTTTCCATGGAAAAGAACATAACACATAATTTAGCCAATTGACAACATGGATGCGGATTTGAATGTTTGTGTTAAGCTTGTAACTAGATTAGAACCCCATATATACTAAGAATAACAATAGAAAACATTTTAATATTTAATTGGATTTCAAAAATACGTTAATTAATTTGACTTACATTTAGTATTTGATTGAAAATAAAATTTATATAATCAGATTTCGAATATCCGAATTTTTGAATAATTCAGATTCGGAATTTCGGATAAGTCATCGATAAATTGATAATCAAATCACTATAAGATTAGTTATTATACCTTGGTAATTAAACTTAACTTATCAAATGGTCGATGACGGACGAAAATATTTTTAACTTTTTCTCGGAAATTTTTAAGGGGTTAGTTCACTGTTGATATATAACGTGTATATAACATATAACGTGTATATAAGAGTAAAAAAAGTTTCGCAAACAAGAAATTTGGTTAGCCGCTTAACAGTAGAGAATATATCATTATCCTGCATCTGAATGCAGATTTTTTTTATGAGAATTAAAAACACTACCCAAAAAATTAATAATAATAAAATTCGTACATAAGTATTAAATTCTTATAACTTTCCATTTTATTACACTATTTACAAAGCATACGTACATAAAAACTTGAAAGAAACCCTAAACTCATAATATTTATCTTACACAACCGGAAATTAACTTATGGCCTTCATGGATGCCGAGCCAGCGGCGGGGGCGTATTTTCCGGGTACCTGCGTTTTCCATCATCGGTTTCGCCTTTCTTGTTTGCATAATAGAAGTAACCAACTGCAGCTGCGGTCACGATACCGGTAACAACCATGGTTACGGGGCTCATCGGCATATTACGCCGCCCCATCCACTTCGCTTTCAAATCTTCTTGTTGTCCCGTCGCCATCTTCCTTGATTTGTGTCCAAGGAGAAGTTGAGAGTTGTTTTCGTTTCTGTGATGGTATGTGTTTTATTGTTTTTTTAATGTATTATATGTTGCTTACGTGGAAGAAAATGGCGGGAGGTTAGACAGGTGGCAGCATCTCCTTAAGGACTGTGATGATAAATGTTTTGTTGTACTTGAAGATGAGGTGACTAGAATAGGGGATGCAAGAAGTTTTATCATTCAACTAGTTTTTTTTTTTTCCTCCCGTTTCGTGTCGGGTTGGTTTGAACTTGTTTACATGTCTAAAATTTATATCGAATCACATACTCGGTATAGTCTACGATACAAAAAAACACTTAAATTTGAATACAACTTCGTCTTCAATAAAATTTACACCAGAACGTTGATTTTTTTTAACAAACGGCGCATTCCGTTAGTTAAAAAAACTTAATGACCGAAAGTTATCATAGAAAACGGTGTCGGACCCATCGTTAATAAAATTTAAACGAAATGTAGGTGCAACGGTAAAAATAATGTTAATATAAAGGAAACATAAAACTAAATAATAAAAAAAAAGAAAACAAAGAAATTAAAAAAATGACCGGTTCGGGGCGTCGAATACCATAAGGCGAATACCGATACGGATTTCGATAATACCAATATCGACAATGATGTTGTTCGCCCATAATAGGTTCGGCTTGTCACGGTACCACAGCGGTAACGACACTCGATATAGGCTACGATTTTAAATAAAACTCTGTTTTCAAAGAATTTTATATCGAATCGTTGACAAAAAAGAACTTAAAACAGTCTCGCACTCCGTTCTTTGAAAAAAAGCTAACGAACGAAAGTTATTAAAAAAAGACGAATCTAATAGAAATTTAAACGTGTTAAAAACGTATAATATATATAGAATGGGTGTGAAAATAGAAGGAAAAAAAACATGACATGACATAGAGCCTCGTTTAAGTGGAATGGTCACTATTCCCCCACACTTCTTTTTAATCTTATCTAGTAATTAGTATAATATTATTAAATATCAACCCTACCCTAATGAATAATAAAGTGGATTAGCAGGTTACAATCTGTTAAAAAAAATTTTATTTTCATCCTTACACTTTATATAATGTATACTTTTAACCTATTTAATTACGTATTAATTTTGTTTTTCTATAATAACTTTTATTCGTTAACTTTTTTTTAAACGGAATACATAGTTATTTTTAATTTTTTTTGTCAACGTTTCAATATAATTTTTTTAAAACGGATTTGCATTCAAAATCGAGTATTTTTTTGCTATCGTAGCCATAGCGAGTGTAATTACCGTTATGACACCGTTACAACCCGAACCTATTATGAGCGAACATTATTGCCTGTATTGGTAATGGTATTATCGGAACCGGTGTCGTTATTCGATTTTAAGGTTTTCGACAGCCGGAACCAATAACGACCAAACTCATGCCACAGGTTTGGTCGTTGGCGAAAAACGACCAAATTCCTACGTAATCACATCCCGTCGCGAATCACGGGGCCGCTAACTAACTAGTTACTTTTATCCTTTAGTTTATTTAATATTGCTTTATTTTTGTTTTATTAAATTTTAAAAGAACAAGGTAAAAATATGATTAGCTATCTTAATTACTAGTTTATTATGAATCAGTAGCTTTTATAAAAAAACTACCGTTCTCGTAAAACATCACCGTTGTCTCTGTTTGAACTTCCCGGATAAACGAGACCAGTTAAACATCACCATAGCCAATTTCAAAACCCACCACAAGACCACTGCTACCTTGGCTCGACTTTCCGACAGTTTGTTGATGTCCACGTCATATAAAATCTAACGGCGTTAAGTTTTTTTTAACTGATGGTCCAATGTAAGAAAATAGTTTGAAAGTAGAGACTGGTGGTAAGAATATTATTAGTTGACATTATTATTGGCCAATTGGTAAATATTAAGATGAGTAAACTGCCATTTTCGTCCCTGTGGTTTGGTCAAAATTGCCACTTTCATCCAATAGTTTGTTTTTTTGTATCTGGGTCCTCGTGGTTTTAAAATATTGCCATTTTCATCCTCGTGGTTTTAAAATATTGCCACTTTCATCCAGTCAGCTAACACCGTCCGTTTTTCTCAATTAAATGAGGGGTATTTCAGTCCTTTTACATATTTGTTTTATTTCTTCATCTTTTTTACTCTCACTTTTTAATCATAGAAACAAGCGACGGATGTGTTCCAGTGGTGCTCGTCGGAAACTGGTCAGGAAAAGAGGAAGAAGGCCAGCAGGTGGATGATTAAATTAGAGGTTAAATTGGGGATGATTAAAAAGTGAGAGTAAAAAAGATGAAAAAATAAAACAAATAAGTAAAAGGACTGAAATACCCCTCATTTAACTGAGAAAAACGGACGGTGTTAGCTGACTGGATGAAAGTGGCAATATTTTAAAACCACGAGGATGAAAATGGCAATATTTTAAAACCATGAGGACCCAGATACAAAAAAACAAACTATTGGATGAAAGTGGCAATTTTGACCAAACCACAGGGACGAAAATGGCAGTTTACTCTATTAAGATTATTAAAATCCAATAATCCTAAAATAAATTATGTTAAATTCATCCGTTATTGATGAAATAAGAAATAATTAAGATTTAAAAATTATAAATAACAAACAATGAAGATTTAAGAATTAAAAAAATAAATAATAAAGATTTATGGATTATAAATAACAAATAATAAATATTTAAAATTATAAAACTGTATTTTAATATAAGATACAATTTAAATCTTTTTATAATAATTTTATATATTTAATTATTTAAAATTATTATTATTCAATAGAAGAGAAAGTTATCTACTAAAAACAGAAGCGCGAGATAAAAATATAAAATTCACCGAATATCGAAAAGTAATGGTAGACGCATGTATTTATTGTATTTGTTATCATAAGGATTTCACGGTAGATGCATGTATTTATTGTATTTGGTGTTAAAATATTTTTTTTTATTTTTTATTTTTTATTAAACTATTGCATAATTTTAAAAAAAAATTACGAAAATTCTTGTTTTTTTATTTAACTATTGTAATCGTAATCTCAAAAACCTAAACTCTTTATATAAAAAACTTATTCCTCTTTTATCCAATACAAAACTTTTGGGTTTTAGGGTAAATGAGGGTATCAGCGGGTAAGGCTCTCGGGTAGGGGAACCCGTGCGGTTACACCGCCGCCGACCCCTTACCCGAGTTCAGTGAGGTCCATTTGCGGGTATATCTATCCGAGTTCCTTCTCCTCACATGTTCGTTGCCAAACGGCTATATAGCCGTTAAACCCACTTTAAATAAAAAAAAACTTTTTTTCTTCTTATATATATACAATATATTTATACAATTAAAATCACACCCAAAAATATTTCTTTCTACCATTTTTCTACTTAAAAATCATGGACTCTAAAAAATCAAAAGCCGGTACTCGAAAAAAATCAAAGGCCGGTTCTAGCCAAAACTCGTCAATACAACAACATACTCAACCAATACAACAACCGACACCGTACCCATATTATCCGTATGGCCAAATTCCCACTCAAATGCCCGTAATGCCTACCCAAATTGCACATGGTCAATACACGTATCCATTACATGATCAACTTACTACTTTGAGCCTTTTGCACCCGCTACCATAACCTACCATTCCGTCATCCAAACCGTAACGATAAAAGATCGACCACTCTCAATCTTTAATGATGACGAAGATGAAGTAGTGGTTGGTGAAGAAGAAGAAGGTGAAGATGATGTACCCGAAAAAGAAGAAGATGAGGAACCCGGAAATTAAGGAAAATTTCACGGACGTGCTGCACGTCAACAATGGACCGATAAACAAAATCTCGTTTTGTGTAAGGCTTGGATTCATATTTCCAAAGACCCGGTAGTCGGAAATCAACAAAAGAGATCCGGATTTTGGAAGCGTATCCTTAATCATTACAACGCACAAATTGGTGGAAGCAACCGAAGTATTCACCAACTAAATTCAAAATGGACGGCATTAAATACGCAAATAAGTTGGTTCAACGGTTGTTGAATTCAAGCGGTATAATTATCTTTAAATATGTAAATAAGTTTATATTTGTTGTTTATTCAATTTTTTGTTAAGTTATTTATTTTTTATAACCATATATGACCGTCTACGTGCTAGTGAATCCGCCGACTTAGATGTGATGAAGAAAGCGTTGAAGGATTTCCAAACTAAATACAAAAAAAACTTTTGTCCACGTTGAGTGTTGGGAGCTTGTACGTCAACATGATAAATGGGAATAAGTGTCGTTGATGAGAGAGGAGTTTTCTGGTCAATCAGAAAATAAACGAAAGTATTCGGATTCCGCCAACTACTCAAATGATGAACACTTTACTGCTTGGGCACCTGACCTCAACGAAGACACAACTCCAACAAGACCAAGACGAAAATCAAAGAAATCGGACGACTCGTCAAGCAAAGATAGTCTAGCCGAAACGGTTACTGAATACGCAACCATGAGGGATCAACGGGAGTCTACACGGGAGGATATTTTGAAAGCACTATTGGATTCAAAAATGTCAAAAGATCAAGATATTAAGGTGATGGTGGAAGAACAACGGGCAGCTATTCGGGAGGATCGTATGGACCGTGATTTTAAAATGTTTACGGATTCTCACAATCATGTGACCGGACCGATGTTGGAAATAGTTCTAAAACGAAAACGTGAAATAGTTAGTCGATACGGGTGGCCTTGTGATTTCTAGATTTATTTTTATATATTTTTTAAATTTAGTGTTTTTTTATTTTTAATGTACTTTTTTTATTAATGAATTTATTTTTATTATTATTATTATTTGTTTTACTTAAAAAAAATAAAAATAAAAAATTAGTTTTGTTATGGTTGTGGCCCTTTCACTTTAGAGTATTAGAGTAGGAAAATGATTAAAGTGATGTGACACAACCTTATTGGTTAGTTTGATGAGATTAAAATTTTGATAAAGGGTTGTGTCCCCTTCACCCTTAGGATAAAGGGGACACCTTATTTTTTACCCACAACAATCCTAAACATAATCCTATTAAAACATGTTATTTTATTTACTTAAAACTTCCCTAAAAGGAAGGGATGCCCATCTTTTAAACTCGAAAGTGTCATAGCAATTTTATTAAATTAACATTAACACAAAATAGTATGTAAAAATGAATAAAACTTAATTTTATTAATTAAAATTAAATATGTAACCAATTTAAAGTTAAAAAATCTTTAAATTTGCAAAGCCAATTGTAATTCGCGGCCATTTCACGTCTACAATCAAGTAGTACTGACAAGAACGGTTCAAACACAACGTTATTCGAATCCATAAACGTCTTGATATCTTGGTCTTTTTGTTATTCATGCATCATAGTCATCGCCGTTTCATATGTTTTAATTCTTGTTCCTACCACCTTCTGTCGAAGATGTTTTTCTCCTTTTTTTCCTTTCATCATCTTGTAATCAGCAATGATATCGATCAAACTTTCTTTCTCTTTGCTAGATGACTCAACCACTTTCTTCCCCTTCTGTTGCGGCCTTGTCGGTGTTGTGTCTTTGTTGATGTCGGGAATGTTACTTGTTAAACTATCCGTTGAACTTGTATAGTTGCCCATTTTACTATTGGCAATGAGTCGTGTATCGGTAATCCCAAACCCATACCCGGTTGTAAAATTGTGTCTCAAACCCGGCCCATTACACGTCGGGTTTGTGTCGGGTAATTAACCGTCGGGTATCGGGTATACTTCATCAACTTCGCCATCCGAGTCGGGAATGGAGTAGGTTGGGTTACGGTAGGGTTGGTTTTAGTAGTGGAGATTTGGGTCACGATATGCATAATGGTCAATGGGTGGTTCGTAGGGGCGTTCATTATTCAAATCGGACTCAAATAATTCGAAATTCGATTCAAACCGAATTCGAATAAAAATTTCGAATTCGATTAGAATTTAATATCTTGAATTCGTATTCGAATCGATTTCAAATTTAATATCTTGAATTCGAATAATTCGAGTTAACTATATATATAGATTTTTTTATCGTATGAGCTTCAAATCTTCAATACTTTCAAGTATTGGACTATTTAGTTTTTATTGGCATTAAGTCAATTGATCAGTTCAAACTTCAAAACGACATCGACTATTCATTGTTATTCTAACCTCTTGACTACTATGGTAGTAGGGTACCATACTCAACTTTGGGTTTTAGTTATCTTGTTAGTTGTTACACTCTTTATGTTCATTTTTTTTGCATTTATATATGAATTAGATTGTTAAGTTCTTTGAAATGTAGTTAAAACTCTGAATATTCGTAAATTTTGTTTTTTATTTTCAGTTCGGTTAATTCAAATGGATTAGAATTCGATTATAATAAGATTCTTATTCGAATTCGATTCGAATAAGATTCTTATTCGAATCGAATTTGAATTCAGATTTCAAAATTTCAAATCCATATAATTCGATTCAGTTGAACGCCCTTAGATTATTAAATTTCTTGGGTGGATGAAATATGAAATAACCCGGTTCGATTTGAGTAAACATGTTTTGCATAGGTGGCGCTACTGGTAGTATTCTTGGGTTGGAATTGGTAGTATTTGAAGTTAACGCACCCCATTAAACAAATGTTTTTTTTGTAATGTCACATCCCGTCGAAGACGGAAACACGGAGTGAGACCGGTATATCGCATTGAACACAAGTATAAGAGAAACTAAAAGGAAAGTTGTGCATTACATTGAACCATACTACATGCTTCTAACGAATGTACAAATACATGAAAATCCTGAATCAATACAAAGGGTCTAAAATGCCCAACTACAACCAAAAGTACATAATAATAACTCTTCCCAAAAGCAAGCCGTTTAAAGCTCGTTATCCCATAACTGTTTACCTGAAAAGCATGTTTCGAAAACGGGTCAACGATAAAAATAGTTGGTGAGCACGCAGGTTTTGCGACTCTATAAAAAGTAAGTAAATAAATTTCAAAATGTAATAGTAACCATCCGCAGATGATCAAGTACACGTGTTAAGATATAATTACCTTGAGCGACAATCAAAACCGTCAGACTAGTTGTTGCCCGTGTATCCAGATGTCGAATGTGAACACCTACTATGACTAATTATGCGCCCAAATGACCCTACAAGTCTGGTTGGCGCGACCAACCCTGGGCGGGGGTGTCAACCCAAATAGTACTATTCATAATTCTCACCGGCTATCCAAGCTAATTGATTGCGTTAAAGTGGGGACTTAATCCATCCATAAGTAAACCCAGGTAACCCTAATCTCAAGTAACAACGTGTAGAGTGAAACAACTTTTCCCCCGTAAAACAGTTAAAATTGAAAAGTGGGGCGGCGAAACTCACTTGAACAACGTCGGTGATAAGTGTGACATAGTCAATAAAAACCGAAAAGTACGGTTAACATCCAAATTCTATCAAAGGCCAGTAGCCAAATGCAAGCAAAGTGTGGCTAGCAACTCAGTGCTACCAAGGTACGGCTAAATCCGCAAGAACCGCAAAAACAGGTGTCCTAACCGAGTCTTACTAACCAAGTAGACACGAAAAAAATAGCATTTAGGACGCCTAAAGTATAAAATTGAGTCTACTACTCAAAAAGTGGCTATGCAGTCGGTTGCATACCCAAAACCCGTGCACACACGTACGAACCGCTCAAAAGTTGTAAAACCGGCTTTTATATAAATTCGTGACTTTGAAACCTTAAGTTTTAGATCTAAAACAATTGTTGTATAAAAATACATATATTAGTTACACGTGAACCTGGATTGGGTTTATAACCTAATAACCACTCAAAATATCAAATATCTCAATACTAAATATTTTCAGGTTCAATTCTCAACCAATGACTCATAAAACTATTTTAACATAAAATTAAATCTTAACGGGTAAAGTTTATACCTTTCGTATAAATGGTCCGCGTACGCGGAACCACCCGTATTTCACATGAAATACGAACCAAAAACACCATTAGGATCGTTTTTATCTCCCGAGCATTTCCATATGCTCAAAATTAACATGCAATGCCGTTTGGATGGCCATGCAACCCGATCAATTTCCTGTTTCGTTCCTATAAACTGTTACAATCTGTTCGTATTTAAAAATATAGTTCCCAACATCTGATCGGAATTTCCTACGGTGAAAACATTCATATTTGTGCTAAGAAACTACTGTCCAAAATCGTCACGATCCAACGGTCGGATCTCCGGGGATTGACGATTCTTTGAGACCCAGTTTTTCAAATCCGAAAATCCGATCAGTCCTTTCGAGGGTATGAAAAGCATAACTAGAGAACTCTGATAAAAAATTCCCCTAGTAGGGTTTTGAGTCTATGTGTTGACAAGATCATATCCAAAATTCATGTATTTCTAACGGTCGGATTTCCAGGGATCGTCCGATCTTTAAGACTGCACATGCATAAACCTTTCTGGAGAGAATTTAAAAACTCTTTTTAACGAATTTAAGCAAGGATTTAGACAAATATGAGCTTACCATTGCGTTCATAGCGTCGAGAAATTGTTTTAGGGGAAAAACAGGCTTCGGCCGCCACCGGCCACCGCACCGGACCACCGCGGACCGCCGTCGGCCGTCACCGGACCACCGTCGGCCCACCACCGGACCACCGCCAGCTCCAGCCCTCTCTCTCTCTAATTTATTTCAATGACTTGAGCAAATGAGAAAAAAAGAGTGTAGTGGGGTAATTATATCCCTCTTGGTCTCCGATCGCGTGCCGGTTTCTCGCTTAAACGAACCCGATAAAAAAATAGAGACGTTATTTTACCCAAAAATAACTTATTATACTTTATTATTTTTCCTCGAGTCCTTGCGTCTCATAAATATATATCCTTTCGGATTTAAATTAAAATTTTACGAAACCGCTCAACTCGGGTGTTAACGCGTATAAACCCGAACTTGATCAATTTTTTTGACATTATAACACCCAAATAAATCTTGCTATTATCTTTCGTTCACTGACGAGTTCCTTTCGTTTGAAAGTACATTTCAACATAATAATACTATTATTATTATTATATGAACTCGTCGAACGCGGTGTAGACCTGAAAATTCGCGGTTGTCACATTATCCCCCTGTTGAAGGTATTTTGTCCCGAAATTCAACTGGTATTATAATTGATATGTTTATTTATGAAATTTGATTCAATTACTGCCAAGAGAGATCCGGTTTCCTTAGAGATAGAAGAGAGGCTTGACAAATCGTGACATAAGAATCACAGAGAATAGGTTACGACTAGTTAGTCTCAAAAGCCAATTGAATAACGCGTGAGAGAAATCCTTCGAATTCTCCAGAGAATCCATAGATCGTTGTTTCACCGAATCAGTCAAAAGGTACACTGCTGGTGTTATTCAGAATATTAACAAATCCGTCATAGGATTGATATACACAGGTATACAAAGTTGGTACAAATCTAGAATGATATTATGTTACAAAATCCCAGTGATTTAGTATCCTTTTATGAGAAAGGAAAAGTATCATTCGGCTTGGTGCCATTAAGGAATACTATTATAAATAGTAACCATAAAATTATAGTATGAGAGGTGCTATTAAGATCCAAAGAGTCGGTAGAATCACCACGACTCATTGGAATAAAAATGTATCACAGCGATAACAAATATCATAGGTTATAAAGGATGGTCATATCATGTACTTAGAATACAGAGAGATAACACCTCGTTAAAATGAAACTTGTCGTCAATACGAACTTTCTTAGGTTGTATAATTACGGATTCGTCGGCTAAACAACTTTTGAGACTCGATATACGATAAGCATCGTATATACCATTAAGCTCCTGAGGTAGTTTTGTTTATACATAACAAGACCAATCAAATGATTACTACCACCTTCAGCACAACAAAACGGTGATCAACATTTGTGTCAAAATAGGGCTTCTAATGGCGCTCATTTAATGCTAGTGTGATAATTGTTAGTGTAAGGAAATCTGACTAAAGGTAAAAGAGTATCCAAATTACCATCAAATTCTATCACACAAGCCCTGAGCATATCCTCCAAGGTATGAATAGTTTGTTCACTTAGACTGTCAGTTTGAGGATAGTAAACGGTGCTCATATCTAAGCGCGTTGTCAAAGCTTTCTGTAGTGTCTGCCAGAAATGGGATGTAAAGCGACTATCCGTATCGAAGATAAAGGAAACAGGCTCTCCATGATTGTTATAATTTCACTACTATACAGTCGAGCTAGCTCTTCTATCTAGAACTCCTCTCGGATAAGTAGGAAATGTGCAGAGCTCGTTAATTGGTTAACAATGTCCCAAAATGAATCATAGCCGCCCAATGTTCTAGGCAGGCCTAGTAACTAAATCTATTGAAATTTGTTCCCACATACCTTTGTGGAATCTCAGGTTGTTGTATATACTTATTGTTAGTAATAGTAATTACTCATAATGGTCAGTATGTTGTTGCGTCATAAGGCGACACAACACGGTTGGAGTGTATACAACATAACCGTATAAGTAGATACAAGGGAATTTTGAAAATCATCATAACAAAAGGACGAGATTCACACTTCTTGTACTAGAATTGAAGAGTGATGATTAGTCATTAGAGAATGAATTAATAATGAGAAATCCAAGCTTAAAGCTTTACAAAGCAAGTATATAATTGTACCAATATGATTGTACCAAACTCGAGTCGTGAAACCGAAGATTAACAAACAAAGGATATTATACAAGGATTCTGTCGAGATAAATTTGCTAAGAGTCAAATTTACTCAATCCTATCAAGTGTTATAGGAAATGAGTCATAATCAAAAAATAGATGTCAGCGATGACCCGTGCTATGTAACCTCACCACAAAGCATTAGGATTCGGTACTAACTCGCATATTAGTCTCGATATAATATAACCATGTTTGGTAATTTTCAATTAAAGGTTCATATACCTATTGTCGAAAGTTAGCAATGGGCTATATGATAATCGAGTCACCACAAGATCTAGATAGAGAAAGTTACTAAAGATATAGGACGATCTAATCAAGTAGATTAGTTAAAAGACTAGGTGCCGGTTCAATAGTTGGACATTGAATTGACTACCACCAGAAGTCGAATTTGGTTAACGGTCAGAAATGGAATTATGAAATTTTAACAAGAAGTCCATATTAAAAGATGGTCTACTCCTCACACCGAGTCGGCCAAATTTGATAGGATAACATTAGACGTCTACAACTTTCTTGATGTGTATTGAAATGATTCGAAAGTAATCTGCCATCCATCTTTATGAGGAAATAAACAGTCACGTTGTGAAAATAATCTCATAAAAATAGTGTCCCCCCAAAATGATAATGGGCTTGCAAACCCACAAAATGGGTAGACTTTGATTTAATATCATTGTCAATTTAGCCTGGGGTTTAATTCTTATAAAGTAGACGTCAGAAAATAGGGGAGGATCAAGTAAAACTTCAGGAATTTTCCAAATGTGAGGATGTCATGCTCATAGGTCCTTTAAAGATAATGCAATCTCAAGTGGATCTTCAAGAGAGTAAGTTAACTATGATTCGTCACTTGTTCTTCTTCCTGGTAACGTACAACTTTAATCGGTTAAGAATTCGTAGAACACAAAAATAAATTCAAAATTGCTCTACTATGATTTAGGACAAGGTTTTAAAATTTCAACTTAGTTCCTGGTTTTCCCATTAAAGTTGGTTGTTATGGACCATAAGGTTTCAGAGTTTGTCCTTAGATATCGCGTTGAAGGGGTTCGAATAGATTATCAGCCAATAACTGGTAGTACAGTATGCCTGCAACTTTCTTAGCTTTTCGAACGGTACCACTATGACTTACCGTTTCGTATTTCACCCATACTAGTTATAGCCTAAAATCCTTTGCATAAGGGTTTAAGCCATAAATTTGATGGAATGAGTGTTTGAATGTCATAGATTCGTATTCCTTCAGGGCACGTGTTAAGAAGTTGTTTCTAAACAGTAGTTGCTCTAAGGCTTTCTAATTACATGTGACGGAGAGTAAGGTATGTGTATACGTCTCTACCTAATTGGAAATTAGAAAGTCAATCAACAAAATGACATTTGAGGGAGAGCATGTACAAAAAGGATATGGAACTATCTTATTCGGATCTATAAGGACAGTATACGTAGAGTAACAAATAGCGATAATCACCATAAATAAACTTTGAATGATTACTAATAAAATTTTCGGTACACAAAGAATCATTCCAACATAAAGTTTCATTTTATCTATTAAAATGGTTTTCAATAAGGCATTGAAGCACCAGGAGAAATCAAGATTTGCAAAACATACGTAGCAATGTTAAAAAAAAAGGCATTAGTTTCATACTAAGCCATAGCTATCGCAAAATAAAAAGTTTTTGTAAATCCAACCAAAAACATCCTGAGCACAAGCCGCTCAGTGACCATAGTAGAAATATAAATGATAGAAATAAACATGACAATGAACGTCGTAAAGATGACTCCTCCCAAGTAAACAAGTTTCTCAAGTTAGGTTTCCATGATATTAGCGTCGCGGTTAAGAGAATCATGATTGAGTGTACCAAATTACCGTAGTAAGTGCATAGCACTTGCAATGGAAATTTCAAGTAAGTTTAAAACTGAATTATTAAGAATATTTATCAGGAGTATAGTGAGAATGACAAACACCGAAATGAGGATTTATACGAACGATCGTATAGAAATGTTATATTGTCTAAGAAAAAGAAGCTTATATTTCTTTAAGGAATTTCTCCATCGATGTTAGAGTATGTTTGGATTATAAGATAAAATACGAGATTATACCGAGACCTCCGATGATAGTCGTACACTTACTGCAAATATCGAGCGTTGTAAAGTCCCATACTGAATTTACGTGGCCGGTAAAATCTCAAGGGATATGATTTAGAAAGTAAAATTGATGAGAGAAAATCTGTGTTGCTTAAGATCCACTAAGGAGTTGATTAGATCAAATTCGAATTTCTCTTATTCCTTCAGAATTACGAGAACGTTACACTTTGATCCATTTGGAAAGTTAGAAATGTCGTGGTCTGATTCACGCTAGACAGAGAGTAGTCGCTTGTGTTGATGAACATATAACAAAATTGAAATGAGAAAATTTTTAGCTGGATCTCAAAGGTGAAGCAATACTTAACAAATAATTGCCAAATTCGGTCCAAATACCTATGTTAAATCAACTGCGATCTTTTCAGTGTCTCGGTCTAAATTGTCAAGCAAAAGAAATCTCGATAATAGTTTTAGATCCATTACGATTCAAAGATAAAAGAGACAATATAAATTCCCATGTCACCTGAGGTAGCCCATCGCATCATTCGATGTATTCGGCTCAACCCTAAGGTTACGATAGTTTCGATCAATATTCGAATGACTGGGAATCGGAACTAGAAATACAGATTAATCATGAACATTAACTCGGACAGTAAGAATCACTAGAGTTCTCATGCACTGCAGATTATGATTACGTGTGCACCCGTAATGATAATTTACTTTACATAGTCCCTATAGTGTTTCCCCTATCCCAAGCTCTCAACTAAAAAAAAGGATCTGGAATGTTCATTGGATCACGTCATCGTATTGCACTTTCGCGTAAAAGTGTGGATGTTCTATCTGATCACTTTTAATTATTTGTACCAATACTCATGGATCTGCAGACTAAGGTTGTTGTTGGATGGAGGTAATGATAGAGGGGAACAACCAGCGTACTCTAATAAAAGAAAAAAAGTGTGCGGTGGAAGTCAGGAAGTAATAATAGGGTAGAGATCCCTAAATCAGAGTCGAGCAAGTCATGCTACAAATTTGTACATATACGTGGATCCGATGATCCAACATAACAAAAAGTCAATGGGTCTCCTGACTCGTAGAGTTCTCTCCCGTTTAGTCCTGCTTCTCCACCTCGGGTTTGTCACACCCCAACCGACGACGGAATACGTCGGGGCGGGACATGTAGACTGTTCAAAAGCTCAAGGTCTACTAACGTTTAAATAATTAAACGACCAATTTCATATCACAAATAAACATAAATCCAACAATACAAGGAAAATAGAAATACATTAAATAGTCTCTTTAAATTAATTCTACGTCATCGGTCCTAAGTGAAGCATCTTGTACTTATTCTCAAGCATTAGTACCTGAAATATGATGAAAACAAGGTCAACTAAAAAGTTGGTGAGCATACATAGGTTTTGACACACAACCAAGTTTAAAGTATTTTATACAATTCATACCATACACGTGCATAAGGCATTTATGGAGAATCTATAGTTAAACTAAGTGTGTACAATCAAACCTTTTGACTGAGGCATAACACGCAGGTTACCCTAATGTAAAGTCGGTAACAAACACCCTAACTGGGTGGGTTTGTCAGACACAATAGATCTATCAATGTTAACCGTTGGCTTGTACGGAGTTAATGATTGTACTAATGTCATGTATATGTAGTCTTAACTCATAGCATTCAAGCACAAAGCACATAACACATAATATAATATTATTGAATTGTATTTAAGTCAAAAAGTTTCAAAAAGTAAATCATGTTTCACCCCAAAAGTACAAAATAAAATGGGGCTATGTAAACTCACATGTAATAGTAGCTTGTAGCCCACACGAGCAAGATGTTGCACAAGTGATTAGTTAACCACAAGGTTATCCTAAGATTGAATTTGCATAAAGTGTATCAATGACATGCACATATGACTATGGCAAAAACCTAAAGGGATTTAATAAAAGCTTGGTTTGATGATGGTGGGGACTTGTTTGCGTACGATAGGGGTTTATGTAATCACAAGTAAAGGACGTGTAAAAATGTATGATTTTATTTGTATTTAAATAAAAGGTTAAGAGCAAAACATTTATTCAAAGTATTTATCTTTGTTTGCGAATACGGAAATAATAAGTGATTAGGTTTTATCAAAACTATTTAAATAGAATGTAATTAAATAAATAAAATCATTTTTTTTAAAACTTTAAAAAGATTAATAATGTAGAAAGTTAATAAATAAATTTATTTATTATTTGAGGTAAATGTATTTATTAATAAAAATTTTATTTGTTTCAAGTGTGGTTTAACCCTAATATAAAGAAAAACGAGTGTTTTATAAACTTTGATTCATGCGAACGTATTTTATATTTAAAAGAATTTTGTCACAAGATTCATAACATTAAGAAATTAATTAAATAATATATTTTTAAATGATTAAAATGAAACTCTTAAACAAATAAATTTGTTAAAGTATTTGTTTTATGTTAAAAATTACAAACTGTTGTTTTAATCAGATCTAAATAATGTTAGATTTATAAAATAATTCTTTTATAAATCAAATAATGATAAAAAATTGGTTTTAAAATAAATGGAGGCCACCCGGTTCGAACCCGGGTGGTTTCTGTGTTGCACAAGAGGCTTACCACCGGACCAGGGTACTAACCCTTGTCACTGGAATGGCCTGTTAATTTGATAACATGTTCCTAAAAAGGCGCCGGGTTTGGTTCAGGTATGCGTGCAAAAAGGGAAGCCCGGGTTGTGGGTTTCGAACCCGCGACCAACCGAGAATGAACCAAACGGAGTAACCGGGGGGTCTGGACTGGTACTTTGATAAAAACTGGGTTTGAATTTTCTAAAAAGGAATTAAATTTGAAGTCCCTTCGTCCCTTTGTACCGTCCCAACCCTAACCCCAAATGTTGCCCAATTCGCATCTGATTGAACAAGATACCATTGGGCTTTTCATCCTCTCATCAAATCGAAACTAGGGGCACCGATTTTACCTGCAATGGTTGAGTGTTGAAGGAGAACGACGAGGTGGCCGACGCCGGATTTCTTGGAGCTCGTCGGAGTCCGGGAGGGGTAATGCAGTGAATCTAGAGGTGTAGGAAGTTTGAAACGGGTTATGCGAAGGTGTGTGGGTGAATTGTTTTGACTGATTTCACTTTAAGGTTCGATTTGATTCCGACTTCGCGTATGGCAGCTGTGAGCCTCAATTACGCGTTAATTCGCTCTAATGAGAATGAATGGAGTCGTGTATATGGTCTGAATTCATGTTAGGGTTGATTACGCGTGATTTGCGGGCAATTACGCGTTTCAATTTCGCGATTAGGGAGTGAATTGGGCTCGGTTTGACTCAGGATAGTCAACCCTGTTTAACTTTCAAATTTTTGGCCGCGATTTTTAATAGATTAATGGATTCAGTGAGTTTAGAAACTGTTTACAAACGTTCTAAAGTCTATAGGAAGTCAATTGATTCCCGTTATGTTCGATTTTGAATTTGAATTGCAAGATTTTGCAATGTTTGACTTTCAAAGTCAAGATGGGTCAAAATGGATTAATTGGAGTTAAGGTTCTAGTCAAAGGATTCAAGTTCAAGGGTTCAATCGTTTAGGAGGGGGGTTCAAAGTTTATTGAGAAGGTTCAAAACTAGATTGCGTTTGTTCTAAAAAAATCCCTTTTTTTATTATTATTTGTTTTATTTTAACTAAAATAATTATTTTACAAAATATATGAACCTACTTATTATTTGTGTAACCATGACTATTTAATAAGGAAATAAGTTTCATTTAAGTTACAGATTGTGTACAAACTTTATTAGCTAAATACATAATTATATTTAATGTTTATAGACAAATATATAGGTATATGAAAGAAAATGTAATTACGTTAATAAGGCTCTCTTTTTTTTTATTTAATCAACATAAGAGTATTTTTATATACCATACACACCCATATGTATGTGTGTGTGTATATATATATATATATATTAGAAAAAGAAATTTGAAAATGTTAGATTGAAACTCGAATTGTTACATAAAAAATAATATTGTATGTGACTTATTGTGTTGACCGAGTATTAAATTGAGATAAAACCTCATAGTTGTATAGAATGAGATAAAAATAATACTAAAAAATCATGGATGTTACAGTATCCCCAAGTTGAAAGAAATTTCATCCCGAAATTCAACTAATGGAGTCTACTGAGTCAATAAGAGGTGAGTTTGGATTGTTGGGTTGAGGAGTATGACTAATGAAAAGAATGAGGTTTGTTTCTTAAGGTCAGGCACGAAGGATAACAGTGGATTTAGTTTTAAATTGAACTTAAGGATAATAATCTGGATTCTAAAGGTGAATTGTATTATTTGGAGTGGATTTGATTAGAATCTGATGATCAGGGTTTGTTTCAGATGTACCCTAATATGCTTAAGAATTATCAGCGGATAAGAGTTTTCAAAATCATTGGTCTAGGTCAAAACTTCACGTGACACAAACAACGCTACTTCTGATAATATGAAAGAGCACTTATATATATGAAGTACCATCGGCGTATCCACTATGCCCTTTCATATCACATTAGTTTCGTTGCTATATATCACGATAGGTTTTAGGTCATAACACACGACCGAATTCACTATGTTTTTCCATGCGCTGATTTTTATAATTACGTGTGCACCCGTAGTTACTCAAATCATCGTATGGTCCGTATAGTTCCCTCCGTTGTGTGCGGGGCAAGAGGGGGCACAAATTCACTTAGTTCATGTATGTTGATTCCACCTATGAGTTGCTAAAAGTACTATGTTCTTAAGTAGGCAGGTTAACTAGCAACTAAAGGGTAATAAGTAGTATAACCTAAAGTTCCATGGTTTACTCGTGTTTGAACAAGAATACGTCAAACCCCGGGTTGTTTTAAAGTGTTACAGCTTCCTCGTGTTTGAACAAGAATACGTCAAACCCCGAGTAGCTTCAATGCGTTAGGATTTTCAAGTTTTGTGAACAAAGTGTATGACCATGCCTTGTGTGTAATAAATCAAATTGCATCAATTGTAAGCAGTTGAGTTTCGTGTATAATGTAAACACACAAGTCTCATGTATGGTCTAGTATTATATAGTTTGTAATCGAATAGGTTTCATGTGTAACGTAAACAACTTAGCATCATGTATAAGCTACCATGTGTAATTTAAGCAACATAGTATCATGTGTATTGTAAGAATTGAATTTCATGTATGGTGTTAACAACTTAATATCATGTAGTATCATGTACTTTGTAACCAAAATGAGTTTTATGTTCAATGTGATCAATCAAGTATTGTGTATCAAACAGTCAGTTGTTATGTAACATGTTATCGATTTAGTGTATGTATATTGCAAACAACTATGCTTCGTGTATTCCGTAATCAATTCAGTAGAGCGTGTGTTGCAAATAATCAAGTTTCATGTATTATGCAGTCAGTGTAGCATTGGATATATTGAGAATAACCAAGCTTCATGTATTAGGTGATCGTGTTGTGTATATTGTAAATGTGCATATGTAAGTTATTGAGTTTCGTGTGTGGCATATGCTAACGAGTTTTGTATGTGATCCAGTGTTGTGGAGAAGCGTGTTGTTTGGTGTTCATGTATAATGTGGTAGTTAGGTTCTAGCTCTTTAAATCTCGTTAAGGTTGATGGGGATGGTTAACGTCTACGCGGTATAGATCGTCTCTTGAAGCGGCAAGTGAAAGGTAACGAGGGGTTTTGAGAACACTCAGGGAAATATGTTTACAAATAACTGATCTTTGTTTGAAATTGGGAAATTGTAAATTATTCTTGGTTGTAGATATATAAAGAAATGTAAATATTGAGTTAAATAATCTAAATAAATAGACAAATTATAGGAAAATCTTTTAATTTAAATTTTCAATTATTACTAAGAGAATATTTTTAAGAGGAATTATTGGCTAAACTAGTAGTCGTATATTAATTTAGTCAGGGTTTAAAAATAATTATTTTAATTAGGAAAATCATAATTTTTTATCAATAATATTTTTATAAAATGGGTTGTATTAAGTTCCCTTGCAAAATGAAAATGTTTATGGGGAATGTATATTTTTTTTTAAAGTTTGATAAATGTTTGGTTTGAAAATAACGAGGTTGTTTAAATCTAATATGATGATTTGTTTATGAAGGAGATTGTCGGTAGTGCACAAACTTGCGGTAAATGATGAAGGTGATACTCGGAGAATCTTGATGAAATTATGATGGGTGTAATTTCACACTCAACGTGTCCTAGTCAAATGAATAATAACTTTAGAGTTGAAATATGTAAAATTTATTAAATGCTGAATTGTTAAACATTATTCAAAACACAGGTAAATACTTCTCAAACTGAAAATCTAAGGACAGTAAATAGAAATTTCTGTTAACGTCTCTGGTAGCTTTCCACTAAGAAGAAGATAATCACCGAGACGAGCACCGCTATGGTCATTCGGGTAGTCGATCTGGCCTCAGCTCTAGCTGCTTCCGTGCGATGCTCCAGTATTTCTTTTTCGAGGATGGAGATTAATTCCTTTTGGTAGCCTAATTGATTTGCTATGTTATCCATTCTTTGTCCTTGCAAGTCGTGCATTACCTCATGCTCCATCCTTTGCCTCTCAAATTATGCGGTCCTCGCATATTGGTGAATGTCATTGATTGGAATTCCCATAGTACTAGTGGGTGCCATGGTATGCCTTACCCAAGGGTTAGGATGATACGGGCCGGGAACCAGATACGGGTCTCTTAATGGGGGTGATCTAGGTGTTCAAAGTCTTGGGCCGGTGTTCCTAGCCCAATCTGCCCATATATCAAACCTTGGCCTGACAGCTGGGGATGGTGGTGACCGATACACGGGTGACCTGATATCTTCTTCCCAATCAGACTCTGCTCCGGGACGGTATACCGGGGAGGAAGGAGAGTAGGAGTCCATGTCTAGCAGAGAAACAATGAAAAGGTTGTAAGTGATAATGAAATACTAAGTGTTAAATATAAGAGTTCTCATAGGTTTAGAGTTGGACTAGTCATAACACCGAGTTTTCACAATAGTATTTTAGAAATACACTTGACCTATAAGCAATGCATCCCTGAGGAGAATTCCCAGGAAAGAGAGGTGGGTCACTAAAACACACTTAAGTACCCTGTCTTTCCTTAGCCAGAATCCCTCATGGGCTTACACACTCTTCCAGCCATTATGTATTAATAACACCTTTGTTGGGCTCATGGTCATGATGAGAATTGTTGTGGACTGGACTTTGAGGCCCAAAAGTAAGGTTTCATGCATTTTAGTGGCTTCTTCTTCTTGGAGGATAGATGGGCTTCTTAGTTTATTATTGATGGACATTAGGCCCAAAAGTTTAATTTTTTGTTCACAAGAGGTGGTGGTATTATGTATGTGAGTTCAAAGGTGTATGAAGGATTTGGTGTGTATGTGTGTGTGTTAAACTTAGGATAGTTCTTAATGAAACACATAGGTAGCATGTAGGTAATAATGAATGTAAACACAAGAGTTATCGAGTACTGTGACACATAAACTGTTAAGTATTGTAGTATGTATTGAAATTACTTAGGATAACATGTAAAAATATTCACACAAGAATTAATCATGTAATCATATAGTAGCATGGTATATTGTGGGTGTCCTAAGGTTATAGTCTAGGTCAAGAGTGTCTAATAACCTAATTCCCTATAACCAAGGCTCTGATACCAATCTGTCACACCCCAACCGACGGCGGAATACGTCGGGGCGGGACATGTAGACTGTTCAAAAGCTCAAGGTCTACTAAAGTTTAAATAATTAAACGACCAATTTCATATCACAAAAAAAAAATCCAACAATACAAGGAAAATAGAAATACATTAAATAGTCTCTTTAAATTAAATTCTAGGTCATCGGTCCTAAGTGAAGCATCGTGTACTTATTCTCAAGCATTAGTACCTGAAACATGATGAAAACAAGGTCAACTAAAAAGTTGGTGAGCATACATAGGTTTTGACACACAACCAAGTTTAAAGTATTTTATACAATTCATACCATACACGTGCATAAGGCATTTATGGAGAATCTATAGTTAAACTAAGTGTGTACAATCAAACCTTGTGACTGAGGCATAACACGCAGGTTACCCTAATGTAAAGTCGGTAACAAACACCCTAACTGGGTGGGTTTGTCAGACACAATAGATCTATCAATGTTAACTGTTGGCTTGTACGGAGTTAATGATTGTACTAATGTCATGTATATGTAGTCTTAACTCATAGCATTCAAGCACAAAGCACATAACACATAATATAATATTATTGAATTGTATTTAAGTCTATGCAAAAAGTTTCAAAAAGTAAATCATGTTTCACCCCAAAAGTACAAAATAAAAAGGGGGCTATTTAAACTCACATGTAATAGTAGCTTGTAGCCCACACGAGCAAGATGTTGCACAAGTGATTAGTTAACCACAAGGTTATCCTAAGATTGAATTTGCATAAAGTGTATCAATGACATGCACATATGACTATGGCAAAAACCTAAAGAGATTTAATAAAAGCTTGGTTTGATGATGGTGGGGACTTCTTTGCGTACAATAGGGGTTTATGTAATCACAAGTAAAGGACGTGTAAAAATGTATGATTGTATTTGTATTTAAATAAAAGGTTAAGAGCAAAACGTTTATTCAAAGTATTTATCTTTGTTTGCGAATACAGAAATAATAAGTGATTAGGTTTTATCAAAACTATTTAAATAGAATGTAATTAAATAAATAAAATCATTATTTTTTTAAACTCTAAAAAGATTAATAATGTAGAAAGTTAATAAATAAATTTATTTATTATTTGAGGTAAATGTATTTATTAATAAAAAATTTATTTGTTTCAAGTGTGGTTTAACCCTAATATAAAGAAAAACGAGTGTTTTATAAACTTTGATTCATGCGAACGTATTTTATATTTAAAAGAATTTTGTCACAAGATTCATAACATTAAGAAATTAATTAAATAATATATTTTTAAATGATTAAAATGAAACTCTTAAACAAATAAATTTGTTAAAGTATTTGTTTTATGTTAAAAATTACAAACTGTTGTTTTAATCAGATCTAAATAATGTTAGATTTATAAAATAATTCTTTTATAAATCAAATAATGATAAAAAATTGGTTTTAAAATAAAAGGAGGCCACCCGGTTCGAACCCGGGTGGTTTCTGTGTTGCACAAGAGGCTTACCACCGGACCAGGGTACTAACCCTTGTCACTGGAATGGCCTGTTAATTTGATAACATGTTCCTAAAAAGGCGCCGGGTTTGGTTCAGGTATGCGTGCAAAAAGGGAAGCCCGGGTTGTGGGTTTCGAACCCGCGACCAACCGAGAATGAACCAAACGGAGTAACCGGGGGGTCTGGACTGGTACTTTGATAAAAACTGGGTTTGAATTTTCTAAAAAGGAATTAAATTTGAAGTCCCTTCGTCCCTTTGTACCGTCCCAACCCTAACCCCAAATGTTGCCCAATTCGCATCTGATTGAACAAGATACCATTGGGCTTTTCATCCTCTCATCAAATCGAAACTAGGGGCACCGATTTTACCTGCAATGGTTGAGTGTTGAAGGAGAACGACGAGGTGGCCGACGCCGGATTTCTTGGAGCTCGTCGGAGTCCGGGAGGGGTAATGCAGTGAATCTAGAGGTGTAGGAAGTTTGAAACGGGTTATGCGAAGGTGTGTGGGTGAATTGTTTTGACTGATTTCACTTTAAGGTTCGATTTGATTCCGACTTCGCGTATGGCAGCTGTGAGCCTCAATTACGCGTTAATTCGCTCTAATGAGAATGAATGGAGTCGTGTATATGGTCTGAATTCATGTTAGGGTTGATTACGCGTGATTTGCGGGCAATTACGCGTTTCAATTTCGCGATTAGGGAGTGAATTGGGCTCGGTTTGACTCAGGATAGTCAACCCTGTTTAACTTTCAAATTTTTGGCCGCGATTTTTAATAGATTAATGGATTCAGTGAGTTTAGAAACTGTTTACAAACGTTCTAAAGTCTATAGGAAGTCAATTGATTCCCGTTATGTTCGATTTTGAATTTGAATTGCAAGATTTTGCAATGTTTGACTTTCAAAGTCAAGATGGGTCAAAATGGAATAATTGGAGTTAAGGTTCTAGTCAAAGGATTCAAGTTCAAGGGTTCAAACATTTATGAGGGGGGTTCAAAGTTTATTGAGAAGGTTCAAGACTAGATTGCGTTTGTTCTAAAAAAATCCCTTTTTTATTATTATTTGTTTTATTTTAACTAAAATAATTGTTTTACAAAATATATGAACCTACTTATTATTTGTTTAACCATGACTATTTATTAAGGAAATAAGTTTCATTTAAGTTATAGATTGTGTACAAACTTTATTAGCTAAATACATAATTATATTTAATGTTTATAGACAAATATATAGGTATATGAAAGAAAATGTAATTACGTTAATAAGGCTCTCTTTTTTTTATTTAATCAACATAAGAGTATTTTTATATACCTATACACACCCATATGTGTGTGTATGTATATATATATATATATATATTTATATATATATATATATATATTAGAAAAAGAAATTTGAAAATGTTAGATTGAAACTCGAATTGTTACATAATAAATAATAATGTATGTGACTTGTTGTGTTGACCGAGTATTAAATTGAGATAAAACCTCATAGTTGTATAGAATGAGATAAAAATAATACCGAAAAATCATGGATGTTATAGGGTTCCCTTTAGATCGAGCAATTCTGTCTGCCATATCTCATCGCGAAAGTTCTAACCATCCAATCCAGCAGATCACGAAAGGAAGTATATACCGCACAAAGTGAAAACAATAGATGTCAAATAATAAAGCCGACTCCACAACTGGAGTTGATGCAGGTGCAGTGTAGGTACAACTACCGCTCGAGGTAACACCAAGACAGATAGATGCGGATATAGATTACCGCAAACATAACCAGAATCATCAAAGAGTACGCGTAGTGCCGTGACAACGACATGATTATGACGAAGCAATGTGTCGTAGATAAACAAGAGGTAGTAGGTAATGCACATATAATTCCTACGGTTCAATGCAATAAAGTTAGAGTTATAGTCTAGGTCTAGTCTCGGGCACCTAATTCTCTATAACCAGTGCTCTTATACCAAGTCTGTCACACCCCGCCGAAGACGGAAACACGGAGTGGGACCGGTATATCGCATTTAACACAAGTACAAGAGAAACTAAAAGGAAAGTTGTGCATTACATTGAACCATACTACATGCTTCTAACGAATGTACGAATACATGAAAATCCTGAATCAATACAAAGGGTCTAAAATGCCCAACTACAACCAAAAGTACATAATAATAACTCTTCCCAAAAGCAAGCCGTTTAAAGCTCGTTATCCCATAACTGTTTACTGAAAAACATGTTTCGAAAACGGGTCAACGATAAAAATAGTTGGTGAGCACGCAGGTTTTGCGACTCTATAAAAAGTAAGTAAATAAATTTCAAAATGTAATAGTAACCATCCGCAGATGATCAAGTACACGTGTTAAGATATGATTACCCTGAGCCATAATCAAAACCGTCAGACTAGTTGTTGCCCGTGTATCCAGGTGTTGAATGTGAACACCTACTATGACTAATTATGCGCCCAAATGACCCTACAAGTCTGGTTGGCGCAACCAACCCTGGGTGGGGGTGTCAACCCAAATAGTACTATTCATAATTCCCACCTGCTATCCAAGCTAATTGATTGCGTTAAAGTGGGGACTTAATACATCCATAAGTAAACCCACGTAACCCTAATCCCAAGTAACAACGTGTATGGTGAAATAACTTTTCCCCCGTAAAACAGTAAAAATTGAAAAGTGGGGCCGCGAAACTCACTTGAACAATGTCGGTGATAAGTGTGACATAGTCAACAAAAACCGCAAAGTACGGTTAGCATCCAAATTCTATCAAAGGCCAGTAGCCAAATGCAAGCAAAGTGTGGCTAGCAACTCAGCGCTACCAAGGTACGGCTAAATTCGCAAGAACCGCAAAAACAGGTGTCCTAACCGAGTCCTACTAACCAAGTAGACACGAAAAAATAGAATTTAGGACGCCTAAAGTATAAAACTGAGTCTACTACTCAAAAAGAGGCTATGCAGTCGGTTGCATACCCAAAACCCGTGCACACTCGTACGAACCGCTCAAAAGTTGTAAAACCGGCTTTTATAAAAATTCGTGACTTTGAAACCTTAAGTTTTATACTTTATTAATGAATATCAGTAGTTATAATATCATATATGATAAAATCTAAATTCATAGAATATCAGTAGTTATAATATCATATATGATAAAATCTAAATTCATAGTTTCGTTTGACTAAAATCGCGATTATGCGCGTAAAGTAAGGTTTACGGTTTAAAAGTCCGATTCATCCGAAATTAGGGTTTTAGTGTGATTTTAGCACCAAATTTAAAAGTCCAAATTTTATATTTTTAATATGATAATACTTCTGTCCAAACTACCATTAAGACTTTTATAAAAATATTTTTATACAAAAATTTCCAAAAATAATAACTTTTTATAAAGTTTTAATGGACAATAATTCTAAAATCATATTTAGACATAACATTAATGCTTGAAACTTTCAATAATTGTTCATATACATATATAAAAATTTCTGACCAATTTTCATAATTTTTCAATATCCAGATTATTTATTATGAATATAATATTGTTAAAATTTAACAAATTCAGTAAAAATAGTTATAATTGTCCAAACTTCACCAATTTTTACCAAATAATTTTTAACTCCATATGAGATTTTATTGTATGTTTCAAGTCTTAATGTTTTCCAGAAGTATATGATCCCAAATTCAATCGTTAAAACTTCATAAATACCAAACACCTACTTAGACAACTCCATTTTTTATTAGTTTTGGACAGGAGTCATGTTTTATCAGATACTAATAACTGACCAAATTCCAGATTTTTTCAATACTCAAAGGTATTTTTCCCCATTTTCATGTATTAAATTTATAGAAATTTTAATAAATAATATATAAATAGTTTAGTTACCAAAATTTTCAGATCTCACTTTTTATATAAATACTACTTTTTAAAAATAAATTTGGAAGCTAAATCAAAAGTTTATAAAAATCAATCTAAAACAATTGTTATATAAAAATAAATATATTAGTTACACGTGAACCGGGATTGAGTTTATAACCTAATAACCAATCAAAATATCAAATATCTCAATACTAAATATTTTCGGGTTCAATTCCCAACCAATGACTCATAAAACTATTGTAACATAAAATTAAATCTTAACGGGTAAAGTTTATACCTTTCGTATAAATGGTTCGCGTACGCGCAACCTCCCGTATTTCACATGCAATACAAACCAAAAACACCATTAGGATCGTTTTTATCTCCCGAGCATTTCCATATGCTCAAAATTAACATGCAATGCCGTTTGGAAAAAGAGAGTCTAGTGGGGTATTAACTATTGTAACTTCGGCCGCCACCGGCCACCGCACCGAACCACCGCGGACCGCCGTTGGCCGCCACCGGACCACCGCCGAACTACCAGCGGACCACCTCCAGCTCCAGCCCTCTCTCTCTCTCTCTCTCTAATTTCTTTCAATGACTTGAGCAAATAAGAAAAAGAGAGTCTAGTGGGGTATTTATATCCCTCGTGGTCTCCGATCGCGTGTCGGTTTCTCGTTTAAACGAACCCGATAAAAAAATAGCGGCGTTATTTTACTCAAAAATAACTTATTATAATTTATTATTTTTCCTCGAGTCCTTTCGTCTCATAAATATATATTCTTTCGGATTTAATTTAAAATTTTATGAAACCGCTCAACTCGGGTGTTAACGCGTATAAACCCGAACTTGATCAATTTTTTTTTGACATTATAACACCCAAATAAATCTTGCTATTATCTTTCGTTCACTAACGAGTTCCTTTCGTTTGAAAGTATATTTCAACATAATAATACTATTATTATTATTGTTATATGATCTCGTCGAACACGGTGTGGACCTGAAAATTCACGGTTGTCACATGTAATTTTAGATTGCGGCTTAATTGATTGAAGTAGTTGGAAATTTTATTACTTACTAAAGACAAACATGAAACCTTTTATGCTTAATGTACAAACCCTAGTTGATTTAACTAATTGATTAAACTATTTAGAAAATTTAAATACCCAAACTAATCATACGTTTTATGATTAAAAACAAATTTCATATCAAATTTTGTTTCCTTTATATTACGTTTGTTATATCTTTAAGTATTGTATTCTTTTAACTGTTTTTTTATTATTGGATTTTAGTAATCTCACATTTTATCAATTTGTCAATAATAATCTCAACTGAGAATATTCTTACCACCGATCCTTACTTTCAAATTATTTTTTCACATTGGACCCCCCGTTAAAAAAACTTAACGCCGTTAGAGTTTATATGACGTGGACATCTGCAAACCGTCGGAAAGTCGAGCCAAGCTAGCAGTGGTGTCGTGTTGGCTTTTGAAATTGGCTTTGGTGGTGTTTAACTGGTCTCGTTAAACACCACCATTGTCTCTGTTTGGACTTTCCAGACCCACGAGACCAGTTAAACAGCACCAGAGCCAATTTCAAAAGTCGCTACGAGACCACTGCTAGATTGGCTCGACTTTCCGACGGTTTGTAGATGTCCACGTCATATAAACTCTAACGACGTTAAGTTTTTTTTAACGGGGGGTCCAATGTAAAAAAAATAGTTTGAAATTAGGGACCGGTGGTAAAAATATTTTCAGTTGGTATTATTATTGGCTAATTGGTAAAAGGTGAGATTATTAAAATCCAATAATCTTTTTTTTCTATTATTGTTATTTATATGTTGTTGAAATAATGTTAATAAAATAAATTATTTAAATTTTGTTTTGATTGATAAAATATAATATTGTTATTTAGTAATAATAAATTTGTATTTTAAAAACCGGTGTATTACACGGATTGATAAAATATATATATTTAGTAATAAAACGTTTATATCTTTAAAAACGCGTATATTACAAGGGGTGAATACATTATTTTTTATAGTTTGACTTATATCATTATTTAGTTAAAAACACAAGTTACATAATTAAATTTTAAATTTTCTTAAAATAAGAGATAATTTAAAATAAATGTGTTTTTATTAATATATTAATAATTTTTTTAAATATAAATCATTATTAAAAAAATATTTATTTAATAAGAGAGAGAGAGGGACAGGAAAAAAAGTGTGAGGTTGAATAGAGATAAAAAGGATATTTATAATTAATAATACACATATTTGTTTTCGTACATTCCGAATATTCCGCTACGACGCGATTATTTTTATCTTCATTTTAATATAAATTTTATCCAATACTGAGTCGGTCTATGTTGACGTAAATTTTATTCAAAACCGAATCTGGCCAAATATAATATATTTTTACTTTTTTTTTAAGTACGCTTTTGTGTTTTTAACACTCATTTTTATAACAACCTGGCTTTTTCTTAATCTCTGAATGTGTTGTTGCGACGTGCTTTTTTTTACCAAACTATTGTTCATAATTTTTAACCAAGGTGTAGAAACAAAGACTGATAGCTACAAAACTCTCTAAGTGCAAATGCTGCTTACCTCAGAGATTGCTACTGACCAACAAACTGCTGCGGATAGGTCTTATCTGCTGAAGACCAAAGTTGCAGCTGATAGGCATATGCTGCTGATCACCAAAGTTGCAGCTGATAGCCATCTCCACTGAAGATCAAACGTTGCAGTTGACTGTTCTTGATAAAGCAACCATTACCACTGACAACTTTCTGCTGCTACACTGACACACTCCACGCAGAAAGAATGTCATTGGTACAAGACAATAAAAGACAACAACGCTCTTCTCCAAGCATGTAAGCAATGATGCTTTAGAAGACGTTTGAATAAAGTTAACTAGCATAGTTATTATTATTGTCTGTACATGTAGAATAGCTTCAATACAAGATCAACGGTCTGTGTTAGATCTGATCCTTATAATCAAGGGTCTGTCTTGATTCTAAGTTACTATATAAGTAGTACTTAGAGTCATTGTATCTTAGTGCTTTTCTTAGAGTTTTCTCTGTAATCTTGTAACCATTGAAACTTAATACAAATTGTATTTATCAGTACTTTTTGTGTTTACTTGTTTACTTTGATTAAGTTGTGATTGTTTCCGCCAATCTCAACTGGAATAGAACCATCTTGTATTTACCGATCATACAAGTGGTATCAGAGCTTTGGCTCACAGATTAAACAAACTCACACTTGTTTAATCATTCTTCGGTTCTATTCTAAACTATCTCTTTGTTAAAGTCTCTCACTATCACAAATCAAAATGGCTCAAAACAATGGATTTGAAGATATTGGAAGCATCAACAGACCACCAAGACTGGTGTCTGGGGAAGACTACAATATGTGGAAGAACAGAATGGAAATGTTCTTCTGCTATCAGGAATATGGGATATGGAAATCCATTTAAGATGGACCATACATACCCATGGTGTCCTCTGCTGATTCCGGAGGTGCACTGGTTCCCAAAGAACCCTCCAAGTACTCTGATGAAGACATCAAGAAAATGGAGGTAGAATTCAAAGCCTTGGGAGCCATCCAGATGTGCTTACCAAATGAAGTTTTTCATAACTTCAGAGGTTACAAAACTGGAAAGGAGCTATGGGAGGCTCTTGAAAAGATGTTTGCTCGATCAGAGGAAGTCAAAAAAAACAGAAGAGACATCCTGAAGCAGCAGTATGAAAACTTCGTCTGGAAGGAAGGTGAGTCTCTAACTGTTTTATACAACATATTTACCTATCTTGTAGGTGAGCTGCAGTGCTCAAAGGTGAAGCTGGAGAATGAAGATATTCTTAAGAAGTTCATCAGGTCTCTACCAAGCTGCTGGACACTTTACACAGTGTCCATCACAAGAACTGAGAATCTGAAGACTCTCCAGATGACTGAGCTCTTTGGAATGCTAAAAACCTATGAGCTAGAGATGATTCAGGCAAAAGAAAGAAGCTCAAGCTACCAAACAGCCTCAACATCCACCACAACCTCCTCTGCTCTCCATTCTGACCACTCAGGTCCTAGTTCAAGCAACTATTATCCTCCCATCATCACTCATCCTCAAACTCTAACCTCTCAAACAAACACATCTCCATTTCTCCTAGAAGCCCCTCCTCAAACCTCAACCTCTGCTGCTTTTATCTCTGAAAACTCAAGCAACATGTCCTTTATCAAGGAGGATCTGGAATGCTTCCATCCAGATGACTTAGAAGAAATGGACATACAACACTCGTATGCCATGCTATCTATAAGAGCAAAAAGGTTCTACTCTAGAACCGGAAGACCCATTCCAAGTAACAACTCCAACACTAGAGTTGGCTTGGATAAAAGCAAACTAAGATGTTACAACTGTAACCAACTGGGTCATTTTGCTATAGAATGCAAGGTACCTAGGGCAAACCCAGCAGCTCCTCAACCAAGACAAGCTCACCAAGCCTAACCAAGACAAAAACAGCAACAAGCTACTCCTCCAGCTCAAACTGCAGCTTGTGCAGCTGTTGGAACATCTGACTTTGACTGGAGCTTCCAGTATGAAGATCTTCCTGCTAACAACCAAACTCTTATGGCAGACACAACTGAGATACCGCCTCAGGTATATAAACATCTCTATTCCCAAGCTTGTATTGATAAGGTGTTAGGCTACAGAAAGCATAATCAAAACCTTATAGATCAAAATGAAGAGTTTCATCAAATGAAATTTGAATTCACAAAAGTAGAAAACAATTATAAAGAAAAAAATTAACTGCCTAAAGAAAGAGATTTCATCACTAAAACATGAACAAGCCAATCTTGAAAATCATATTGATGATCTACTTGCCAGATTAAAAGCCACCAGAGCAGAATTGGCAGAACAGAAAGTTCATGTTGACAAATATGAATTTGCATCCAAAAAGCTGCAAATACTTTTGGATGCTCAAATTCATGAAAAGGTAAAAACTGGTCTGGGGTATCTTGCTGAAAAATATCAAGCCGTTGCACCTCCTGCTGACTACGTTGCCATCCATGAACCAAGCTTCAATCTCTCAAATCTTGAAAAGGCCAACCAAAATCTTGATCCTTCAAGACATGAACCACTGGTGCAAGAATACACTACCTCGTCAGAATCTGAGTCAACTTGCTCAGAGTCCACTAAAACTGAGGAGGTCTCATCACCAGTACAAGTACCAGAACCGCCTGTTCTTTAAGTCATTGAAACAAGTACTCCTGTCCCTTTACCAGCTGCTCCGGTTCCTATGCCTTTCAACCAAATCAAAATTAGCTATCCTCCAGAAGGAAGAAAGCTAAATGTTGAAAAGGGGCAGTCTTCAACCTCAAAGCCTCAAAGAAAGGTGTTTGACATATGTCATGCACCTGGAGAAAGAGTTCCATATGTTCAAAAGACATTGGAAGAAGCCACCTTTGAGCACAACAAAGCTCACCCTTGGAACTTCAAAGACTTGTTCAAAAGAAAGGATTATGTTTACCTTTCAAGGGACAAACTGGCTAAACCATGCTTTGTCTGTGGCAAACACAAAGAAGCCCTATGTCAACAAGGTAAAGAAGGATCAGCAGGCATTGGTTGTTGATCCATCAGCAGCCAGCAAAAATGTTGGTAATCAAGTGAAGCCCAAGAAAACAAAGGACAAGCCTTCAGCAGCAACCAAATCTGCTGCTGCCCAAGCAAAATCATCAGCAGCAAAATCTGCTGCTGATAAGCCGAAGCCATCAGTAGCAACAAAATCTGCTGCTGATAAGCTAAAGTCCTCAGCAGCAAAATCTGCTGCTGATAAAGCAAATCCATCAGCAGCCAAAGTAAGATCAGCTGCTAACAGAGAAAAGAAAATTGGAAAACCACCTCCTCAGAAATGGAAAGCCAAGATCTCAGCTTCTATCCCTCCAAGAATCATCATTGGTTCCATTGAATGCACATATGCTGAATCTGACATTCCGAGGGATGCAAGCTCTTGGATTCCTCCCACTAACTAGATCTCTCTTATATGCAGGGGCAGCCAGGTCACAAGAATAACACTTGGGTGGTAGACGGTGGTTGTTCCAGGCACATCAGCAGCAAATCCCTTGCTGCGGATCAATGCATCCATCAGCAGCATTAGTGGTTGCTGCTGACAGACTTAACTATCCGCCGCAACCAAGCTTGTAGCGGACAGGCTTAACCATCCGCAGTAACCAAGTTTGCTGCTGATGGGTAAAAAATAAGTCTAAATTAACTTTTACCTGCTGTAAAAATTCCTTTCAGTTTTTACCATGACTGCAATAATGCATTACAGCTGTAACAGTAAAAAGTGAATATGGTTGTATTGTACAAGTCATTCTGCTTTTCCCTCCTCTGCCGTTATAAGAACAAATCAAATTTCTTCACCACCCCTTCACATTCAATTTCACCCTAACTCCCATCACTTTCTCTCAAGCCCCCACAACATTCAAAGCCTTCCATTTCAAATCACTCTTCAAAACCTTCCGATTTCCCTCCAAAATCCAACAAAAATGGCAAATATCAACAATCCTAATGATAAGTTCTCCCCCTATCACAACCTTACGGCATACTTAACAAAAGGGAAGAAATCCGACGGTTTCGATGACATGATCGACTTTCTCTGTCGATCAAAAATACACCATGCACTCACCGTCAACCCTACCATATATATTCCCCATATGGAGGATTTTTGGAATACCGCCGTCTACTCTACCGAACAGGGATTCCCCAAATAAAAGCCAAGGTAGACGGCAAGGACATCATCATCTCTGAAGCTACTCTCCGAAAACATATTCAACTTCAAGATGAAGGGGCAGACATCTCATACTCAAAGGAAGAATACATGAGGACCTTTGTATCCATAAGGTACACTGGAAATCAAAATGAGTACACAATCGAGAAGGCACTGATGGGCCCTCCATGGAAGTATCACTGCCACACTCTTCTACAATGCATATCTCAGAAAGAAGTGGATGGCATCAAGTGAGCTCTGCACTTGCCTCTGTTGTTCACGGTATGATTACTGACCAGGTATTCAACTTTGCACACCTCATCTCTGAAGGTTTGAGATATAACCTTCAAGAGGGTGCAAAGCAACAATTTTTTATGTACCCCAGATTCTTGCAGGAGGTTTTCAACCAGGAACTAAAAGATCTCTCAAAAACTGCAAGAATCTACATCTTGTTGGGTCATAAAAATAATATTTTTCAAAGTATGAGAACTGTTTCCAAAAAGTTCTCAGGGGTCAATGTTTCATTGTTATCTACAATGCTGAACATACAAAGTATCTAGGGTGACAGTTTAGCAATCCCAGCTAATACTGATCCCACACCCTCCACCTCACATCCTGAACAACCATCTGCTTCCACAATTCGAACCCTTGTGCATACTACTAAGGATGCATATGTACAAAAATCACTTACATCTCTTTTGGATGTTATCGTTCAACTGGAACAAAGGACCCCAGTTGCAACAACATACACAAGAAAGATGAGCAAGAAGACTCCTTCTCTTCTTGTTTCAAAGGCCCAATCCCAACCTCAAAGCCCTCATTCAGAATCCCAAACTTCTGGTGAGAATATCAAAAGGGATAGCCACAACATTAGAGAGATTTCCTTGGGAGCCTCTCTATTAGGATCATGGTCACATCTCGGATCCATAGAACAACTTTCTGAGCCATTCCATTTTTCTTCTCTGAACTTAAGTGCAGAGGCACCTTGTCAAGATGATATACCTTCTCCAACAACTACTATCTCGGAGGTATTGATTGACATGGCTGTTGATGCACCCAACCCAAGTTCATCACCCAATAAGGTTCACTCTGGTGGTTCTGATAGAGTGAATGTGGAAAGGGATGTCACTACTTCTGGTACATCAACTGCCCAGGAGGACAGTGACAACATAGCTAAGACCCTAACCACGACAACTCACAGTGAAGATGTTTTCTTTGAAACACTCTTCACTGAGAGGAATCCCAAGCGCCAGGAAAACTAGGGTGATGGGGATGCAGAGGCTAGGCCTAAGGCCCCATCTAGCTCTAAGGATTCCACAACTGTGGATGAGGACAGACTGAAACTTCATAATTTGGAATTGACGGCCAAGGTGGCTATGCTAGAGGCTGAAGTGTCCAAACTAAGGCACCAAGTCTCTATGCATGAAGCCCAGCAATGCCCATTTGTGACTACTCCCTCCCTTATATCAATGGGCACTCAAACAGATAACACTTTATGCACTGATGCAACCAAAAAAGGGGAGGTAATTACCACGGAAGATGATGCGGACAGCTTAGAAGAATGGATACAAGAGCAGACTGTGTTTCAAAGTTCGCTATACAAACCTGCTTTTGTTCAAATCCATGACTTTCCAGACTCAGATGATGAAGAGGAAGATATCACTGAGGATTGGAAGCTAGTTGTCCGAGCTGTTGATGAGGTGTTGCAAGATGAAACTCCCTATGAAGACACACCTCCATCTTTCAGCATACTTCCTGAAGCGGCAGCCATAATAAGTCAAACATCTACCCCCCAATTCACACTGTCTTCAAACAAGCTAGAATTCGACTCCATTCTAGCTTGGGGGTATGATGGCATAGCTGAGATATTCTGGATTGGATGAGAGTTTAGTGGAGTAGAAAAGCTAAACTGGAACACTCTTAGAGCCCTCCAGGTTCTTAATCTGTATCTGACAAGATGTGTCAACACTTCATCAGATCTCTCAGCAGAACTTGCAATCAGCAGGTTCTATGAATTAATGGAGGATAATATGCCCTGGTTTGAAAGACTACTAAAAGAAGCAAATAGGGTGGTTTATCCTGAATCTTCATTAACATCAGAACAAAGACTGGCTCCAAGAAGACTTGACTTAATCAGGAGCAGTGCTTTAACTGAAGAAGAAGTTATCTGCTGGAGAATATTCATGTACAAAATCATGGTCAGGGACTTAGAAGTGCTAGGATAGGTGAGCACTAATTCCTCTGACTTCACCTTCTTCCTAAGCAATGGACCTTCTCTCTCAATCAACATCAAAGAGATCCTACTCCTTCCTTCAGACTTCCTGCACAAGGTCCACTCATCTGCAACATCAACTCCTTAGAAAGTCAAGAAATGATCAAACTCATCAAGGCTTCTCTTTATAAGGAGGAATTGCCTGCAATGAATGACTCTGACTCAGATTCATCCTTGCCCTCCTCACCAACTGTTATACTGAGTGCAGCTGTAGAGTCAAGACGACTGGCTGCTCAGAATGTCAAATAGGCTTTTAAAGCTCTACATGGGGGTGAATGGGAAAAAGAAGAGAGTGAAGAGGTCTCTTCCTCTGTGTCTACTCCTCATTCTGCCAATGAAGCTGAAGCTGAGATCCCAACAGCATCTACTACATCTACTGTTGTGGTTAATGAAGCTGAAGCAGAGGCATCCATTAAAGACAAGGGGAAGGGACTCATGACTAAAGAAGATGAAGAGAGGATAATGAAGGAGAAGAAAGAAAAAGAGGAAAGAAGAAGAAGAAGAAGAAGAAGAGGAGATGGCTGAATTACGAAAATCCCAAGACAGAAAAACAGCCATTCTCCTCAGAGAACAACAGATCCAGCTGTATGCCAAACAGTTGGATGATTTGAAAGTCAAAATTCCTGCAGTCTATCAAATTCAAGAAGATGAAGCTCTTGCTCTTCAACTGTAGGAACAATTTAACAAAGAAGAAGAGGAAAGAGAGAAGAAGAAGAAGGAAGAGGCCAAGTTCAGAATAACTGATTCTGATCTAGCCAAAGAAATGAGAGAGGAGTGGATAGAGGCTCTGGTTTCTCAAGGTGAGGATGCAGACTACCTTGAGAAACTATCAAATAAAGAAATCTACAGAGCCTTCATGGGTCAACAACAATTGGCAAACAAGAAAAGGGCTGAAGAAGAAGAAAAATCCAAACAAAAATCCAAGAAGACCATTGCCTTTAACAGAAGATCCCATGAAGAAAGGAAGGTCATGATTGACTTCCTAAAGGCTAGAGGAGAGAGTGGAAAAAGGCTGGATCCCATGAATTTCATGAACCTGCAAGCCCTTTACCTTAGAGTCAAAAAGGAAGAGGAAGAAAGATTGGGGAAGACAGGCTCCAAGAAAAGGATAATCACTCCAGCTGATGACAGAGAATCAAAGAAACCCAAGCCTACTTCCTCATCCTCCCCTTCCTCTATCCAACAGCCTTCCACTTTCCCTCTTAGACCTCCCTCATCTCCACCCAAAAAGTCCAAATCCTCTCACCCAGCTCCTACTCATCAACAACCTCCCAAGAAGAAAAGCAAACCTACTACCAAACCAAAAGACTCAAGAGAAATTGTCAACTGGTTCTACAACACTAAAGATCAAAGGTTTGAAGTCTTCAGGGGAAGAATAGAAGAAAGAAAATCACTCTATGCAACTGTTGATGAGATATTACAACTTCCAGATTCTGATCTCAGAAGAATAATGGAACTGGATGAAGCCAATGAGCATGAGAATGAAGGTGGGAGACATCTATTGCTGGTAATCAAACATTACTTCAACCCTAGCAAAGATGAATTCATTGATGCCAAACCTCTCCAATCCCACTCTCCATTCATCAGTTGGTCCTACAATGCTGAAAAGGATGAATTCACACTGACAGATGTTAAATGACAGAAGATGAGGTGTTCAAGCAAGGCTATCTTCAAAATGGCAAGCAAAGACATCAAGACTCTATCTGAGCTTCCTCTTAACAATCCCAGCAAGGATCAGAGAGGATATGAGGTTGAAAGAATAGTCAGCAACATGCAAAAGCTTCAGCAACAAAAGCAATAAGAGAGTTTTGGTAGCATCAGTCTAGGGGGAGTTTGTAGAAATAAAGACTGTTGGTTACAAAATTCTCTAAGTGCAAATGCTGCTTACCTCAGAGATTGCTGCTGACCAACAACCTGCTGCGGATAAGCTTATCTACAGCGGATACTTGTTCTTCTGTTGAAGAACAAATCTGCTGCGGATAGGCCTTATCTGCTGAAGACCAAAGTTGCAGCTGATAGGCGTATGTTGCTGATCACCAAAGTTGCAGCTGATAGCCATCTCCACTGAAGATCAAACGTTGCAGCTGACTGTTCTTGATAAAGCAACCATTACCACTGACAACTTTCTGCTGCTATAGTGACACACTCCACGCAGAAAGAATGTCATTGGTATAAGACAATAAAAGACAACAACGCTCTTCTCCAAGCATGCAAGCAATGATGCTTTAGAAGACGTTTGAATAAAGTTAACTAGCATAGTTATTATTATTGTCTGTACATGTAGAATAGCTTCAATACAAGATCAACGGTCTGTGTTAGATCTGATCCTTAGAATGAAGGGTCTGTCTTGATTCTAAGTTACTATATAAGTAGTACTTAGAGTCATTGTATCTTAGTGCTTTTCTTAGAGTTTTCTCTGTAATTTTGTAACCATTGAAGCTTAATACAAATTGCATTTATCAGTACTTCTTGTGTTTACTTGTTTTTTATTAAGTTGTGATTGTTTCCGCCAATCTCAACTGGAATAGAACCATCTTATATTTACCGATCCTACACAAGGGTAGCCCCCAGCCGGTTCAAAGCATTTCCTAATTTTTTTAAATATTTTTATGCATTGTTGTAAATAAACTTCTTTTCTGTAATATACGTTTTCCCCGCCACATTACACGGGTGGGTATTAACCGGTTACATACCCATTTCTCAATGTGTACTCATTATAATACGTATGATCCTTAAAGTAGATATTCATCTATTTTTTATTTTTAATTTTTAAATGATAACTAGAAATCATGACTTGCGTGTTGCGGTGGAGTCGTACAACGAAATTAACGTGGTTAACTATATAATTAAGTTCACACGTTTGTGAATCTCACTACACGTGTTGCTGTGACATTAACATCGTTAAGTACAATAACATTAGAAACATGTGTTCTGCGGCGGGAAGCGGACCCTAAACGGTTGAGGCAATGACAATAACGTGCCTAAGCACAAAAAAGAAACGTGATTAAGTATATAAAAGAAATGTATGAAGTTGTGGCGAGTCGGTTACTCCAATAAAAAGAAATGTAAAAAAAACCAAAAAAAACATTACTAAAAATATAGGTGACATGTGGCGTGGCGGTGGGGAAAACACCTAATTCTGACATTTTACAAATTTGTTCAACCCTACCGCAACGCGTGAGTCATGATTTCTACTGAGTATAACCACATTTATACCGGGACGTAAATAAAAAAATATTAAACCAACAACAAATTAATTTTTTTTAAAGGTGGGTATTATTTAAAAATATGAAAATTAAAGGGTCCATATGTGAAAGAAAGAAAAAAGAAAAAAAATTGAGTGGACTCGAACATTGGAGAATGTACTTTTTAAATGATAACTAGTTGGTCATGCCCCTCGCTTCACGACGGGGTGGACCGGTTGTTAGAAAAAGTTTAACGCATGCACATGCTCAAACGTAGAACTAAAATATCGACGACGGTGGATCGATTAAAAAACTTAAACGTAGATGCAGCCACAAACGTTTGTAAAAAGCAAACCTAAAAAAAAACACTGGCGACACCATCGCTTAAGAACGCCAAAAAAAGTCAAGGCGGCGCTAAAACCAAAGGAAATTAAACTACAATAGTAAATGAAACTTGGAAACGGATTTGACGGACTGTACGCTCGTGGTTCGCTTATACTAACGCTTCGCGACGGGTGTCGGGCCCATCGTTAATAAAATATAAACGAAAATGTAGGCGCGACCGTAAAAACAATGTTAATAAAAAGAAAACATAAAACTAAATAATAAAAAAAATAAAAAATAAAAAAATTACCGGTTTGGGTCGTCGAAACAATAAAAGTTAATATCGATACGTGTTACGATAATACAAATACCGACAATGATGTTGTTCGCTCAGAATAGGTTCGGCTCGTCACGGTATCACAATGTTAACGACACTCGTTGTAGGCAACGATACAAAAAAAACTCGATTTTTAATACAACTTCGTTTTAAAAAAAACATATATCGGAATGTTGACAAAAAAAACTAAAAATGGCCGCGCCCTCCGTATTTTGAAAGAGGTTAACAAACAAAAGTTATTAAAAGAAAACGAAATTAATAGAAAATGAAACGGGTTAAAAGTATAATTTATATATAGTATAAGGTTGAAATTGAAAAAAAAACGCGTCATTCATCGAATGGGAATGTAACTATTCACCCAAGTTCTTTAAGTCTTACTTCTAACTAGAAATCCTAACCCGCGCGTTGCGGCGGGGTCGTACGGTAAAATTAACATGGTTGAATACGTAACTAAGCCAGTGCGTTTGTGAATCTCGCTACACGTGTTGCGGTTGTGAAACTAACGTCGTTAAGTACGATGACATTAGCACCCCGCGATTTGCGGCAGGAAGCGGACCCTAAACGGTTGAGGCATTGACAATAACTTGGCTAAGCACAAAAAAACCGTGATCGAGTACATAAAAAATGTATGAAGTTACGGCGACTCGCTTAGTTCAATAAAAATAAAAGTAAAAAACCAAATAAAAAAAATCCAAAATAAATTATGGGCTTAAAAGATAGGTGACATGTGGCGTGACGGTGTGAAAAAACACCTAATTTTGACATTTCACAAAGTTAAAGGGGAGTTGTGGTAGACACTTGTAAATGAGTATAGTAAAATTTATACTGGGACGCAAAGAAAAAATATTAATCATAATAACAAATTAGATTTTTTAGAAGTATATTTAAATTTTTAAAAAGTTGAGGGACATTATTTAAAAATATGAAAATTAAAAAGGGTACATGTGAAAAGAGAATAAAGCAAAAAAAAATCAAATTTTTTTTTGAAATTCCTGTTTCGCCGCCGACGTTAGTAATTGAGGGTTAGTAATTCTAATTACACCCTTCCTATTAAAAAAAAACATAAGAAAAAAAGTTCTTTTTTTTCTAAAAAAAAAACCCTTTTCTTCCTCGGCTTCACATAGGAGTTCATCCTCCCTCATGTTTTCCAAGTTACTTCACCTTAAACTCTTCTTCCTCATAGCAAGGTTCTTTCTCCACACACATGCTCACGTAGACACACATTGTCTTTACATATGTCCAACGTCATTAGTTTTGTTCCATACACGTGCAAATTGAACTTGAGTCTCTCCACGGTAATTGTTTTATGATACTCGATTTATGAGAACCAAAACATTCACTTATAATATTAAGTAAATAATCTTAAGTAAATAAATAGATGTTTTGTAACTTCAGACCATGAAGAAATGTTTTTCCATTATCTGAAATATCACTTTTAGTTGAGATTCTAATCTGGATTTGATGCAAACCTTGAACGTTCGTAGGAATAAATAATAAAAGAATTTTAATTTCAAATTACAATACAAGAATCAAATAAATCAGTAAATATACAAGTATTTTTATAATTGAAATAAAAGAAAGTACAAGAATGAAATGAAAAAGATGGTTGTGGCTGAGGATTCGTGTTCAACACGAGTCTTTTAAAGCAAATTTCGAGTCTCCTAAGAGAACTCGTATATTTTCCAGGGTAAAATAGCCGAAGCAGTGAATACTGACGGAGAGGATTTTAAGTGTACCTTGAATCGAAGAGAAAAGAAAGAATAAGAAACTTGTTGGAAAGATTGATGTGTTAGAATTGCTTTGTAAATTCAAGTGTGTTTTACAACTAATGACCACCTTAGTATTTATAGTCAGACCAAACTTGAAACCACAAATTCAAGAATTAAACACAAATTTTCATTAAAAGTCTTCGATGCATTTTATTTTGTTTAATTTCACTAAATCGTAACTCTTGTTTTAGTTTTAGCTCATCAATAAACATTGAAACTCACGAGTAACTAACTCATCAGTAGCAAATGAGTTCTAAACCTAAAACTCTCAGGTCAGTAGGAACTGTCTATCGGTAGCAACTAGTTTATCGGTAGGAATTGGTCTATCAAGAGCAATTGGTTTATCAGTAGCAAATCCAATTTTCATAGCTTTCACAGAATTAAACAAACAACTTCGAGCATTGATATATCATTCATCTTTGCTACGTTTTGGAGTCTGTTTGGTTTGTTGCGAAGCTCTCACTCAATAGAACACAAACCTAGAATTAAATGAGTATATTAACCACTGTTAGTATATTTATTTATTTCAAAATTTGGTAAAAAATCATGCAACTTAGTGAAAAAACTATATTTTTCACAAAAAAAAATGAAATAATACCCCCACATGAATGGAGATCGGTTCATACTCTCTTAATATCAAGATACAATTTCAGTGGTTAAATATTGCAGAATATATAGGTGTTAGATTTGAACCCTCATTTGTGAAGCATACTTAGTCTCCTACGGTTAGTAGACGCAATGCCCTTGAACCAACCACCGTTTATGTAGACGGCAATACACTTCACACAATACTCTCCCTGGTCTGGTCAACCCCTCAATGTCTTGTCCATTTTGGTCTTGGAACATTAGTCTGGTTCAGCGAGAGCTCTAGGAATTATGCACCCCACAATTCCATTCGAAGCAACTCCACTTTTCTCTCACATGTGAGATTTCTACAAATCATTAAAAGCATTAGGTTTTCGTGATTTTGACAAATCCATAACCATATTATGCTTACCTTCGCATTAATATCATTGATTGGAATGGACTATGGAGTATACTAAATCTTTATTGTAGTTCATAAAGGGGTGTTCCCTAACAACGACCTTAGTTTATACAATTAGGTTGTCTTTTTGAACCTAGATCTTAGGATTTCCCATCTCATAGGGTAGGTTTCCTTTATATTAACTTAACCGATGGGGTTTAGTCCCATTCCTTTTGATGACTTGTGAACTAACTAATTGCTTATGGCTTTTGTAAGCAGGTCTATAATGTTATCTTTTGACTTCACATAGTCAATCGTGATAACTTCTTTTGAGAGTAGTTATTGTACATTGTTATATCTATGTTGTATGTGCCTTGATTTGCCATTATACATTGAGTTATGAGCTCTGCCAATCGCTAGTTGACTGACATAGTGTATTCAGATAGCTGACAAAGGCTTTGGCTATCTTGGAATATCTTCCAAAAATTGACCTTGCCGGTCCGTCTCTTCTCTTGCTTTATCCAAGGCGATGAATTCATATTCCATCGCAGATCTAACCATAACAGTTTGTTTAGATGATTTCTAAGCTATAGCTGCACCTCTAAGTGTGGACATTGTAACATCCCAAAATTTATAAAACAAGTAAATGGTAGCTAGGTCGGGATTAAATAGAATATTTGAATGAAAAGTAAAAGGAAGGAGAACGGGCTTAGTCTCGGCTCCAATGGGCTGAAGGTAGCCCAAGTATATAAAGGCATAATCAGCACCACATTCCCTATTCTCACCATTTTCGAAAATCCTAGAGAGAGAGACCAAAAGGTGGAGGCTCAAAGGCTCTGGAATTTACACTCATCATCTCTAGAACGTTTAGCAATGAGAAGAAAACAAATCCAGGTACTAACCTCGACTAAATTTGAGTTTTTGTTCATGATTTAAGGTTTTTCGGGTTAACACGGGTTTCACCTATATCATCATTTCATACGTAAAAAGGTTAACCCTACCTAGGAGCACCTTAGTATTAATAGTCAAACCAAATTTGAAACAACAAATTCAAGAATTAAACACAAATTAACTTGCATTAAACTTCTTCAATGCATTTTATTTTGTTTAATTTCACTAAACCATAACTGTTTTTTTAGTTTCAGCTCATCAATAAAAACGTTGAAACTTAGGAGTAACTGAGTTAGTTGTAGCAAACCTGAATTTTGAACCTGAAACTCTCATGTCAATAGCAACTGGTCTATCGGTAGCAACTAATCTGTCTATAGGAATTGGTCCATCGATAGCAACTAGCCTACAGGTAGTACTGATCTATCGGTAGCAACTCTAATTTTCATACCTTTCAAAAGAATCAAGCGCACAACTTCGAGTATCGATATATAATCCATCTTCGCTTCGTTTTGGACGTGGTTTGGTTCGTTGCGAAGCTCTCACATAATAAAACACAAACCTAGAAAGAAATGAGTATGTTAACCACTCTTACATATATTTATTTCTATCCAAAGTTGGTAAAAAATTATTTTTTAATTTGATGAAAAACTCTATTTCTTTCAAACAAAAGTTCCAAAAGAATCACCCCTTGCCACCACATTCTTTCAATTGTATTTAATCTCTCATGCCACTGTCTACTTCAATTTGTATCTTTTTTGAGCTTCAATTCATATTGTGCATGTGATCTCTCCCCACCGTCTTCTCCATTGCTTCATTTTTCAAAACTAAAGACACTCCATCTAGAACCAATACTGTTTAAGTTAAGTTCATCTTGGAGATGCCCCACAACACCTCTGTCATTAAATTTGCATGATTTTACAGTTACCGAGGCTGAGACTCCTGACTATTGCTCCGAATCTAAATGCAATCGCTCGGTCCGCCAAAAACTATGAGTGAGGGAGGGAGGGCGGGATGGGGCAAGGGGTGGAGGGGGAGGGGGAGAGAGAGCATCATCGATCGAATCTTTCAGAAAAAAAAGAAGAAGATTGTCGATAGGATGATGGGGTTGGTCGGAAATCAATAAAAGGAAAGGGGGAGGCTAGACAGAATTTAAGAGGGGTGTTTTGACTTGTTTATTAGTTAAATTTTTATTTTTTTTAATTATAAATAAAAGGGCTAATTAGACATTGTATGACTTTAGTAGAAATTTTAATATTAGCTAGTGAAAAGAATCAAATACGATACTCGTGTGAATAATACACACACCATGTATATAATTTGTTAAATGTTTAGAAAATGAAGCACATTCTAACTTTACTATGGTTAATTTAACATAATAGTTATAAAATGCAAACTATTTGTTTTTAGAAGAGCTCCTAAACTAATCTTATAAATCACATACATAAGTATCTTATAGAATTTGAACACTTCACATCTTAATAGTGGCAAAATACTTACCACGAGGATGTCCTTTTGGGGACCAATGGAAACTATTGACCTTGAATTTTTATAATTGTATTAGAAAAAGAAACTTAAACATACAACTAACAAACTAATAAGTATTTTTTTTAACTTTATTTAAATATTATTATCAAAATAGATCTACTTAAAAATTAATCCATATCTATACTACTTAATAAAAGATTAATAATGGTTGTCACATCTCATTATTCTAGGTCTTTTTAGACTACTTTTCCCGTCTAAACCATTCCTCTATTAATTTGTTTTCTTTAAATAATTCGGTATATTTTTGGAAGTTTAATTGACTTAAATACCAAATTATTTTATTAAACTAACCACATAGATGAATTTAATATAAACTAGCTAATTGTAACGACCCGTTAAAAATTTCTTTATATGCACGAAAAATTTAAAATCTAAACAAATATTATAATAAAATAATATGAATAATTAAAAAATGTGATGAAAAAAATTTAACAATATTCTTCATTTATGAAATAATCAAATTAATTTAATATTAATTAACATTTATCAATTATATAAAAAAATATTAATACCCAACTAAAAAAAATATTTTAAAAATTAATTTAACATAACTTATAACTGTCACGTTATATTTTATTCAACCGATATAATATACGAGTTTATTTAAACCGTGTAATACATGAGATTCTAAGCTAATAATATAATAAAGTATTTACTTTCATAGTTTCTTGAATCGATGCCAACGTGACTCAACACTTTTTAATATATCCCTGGATTTAATCCATCTTACCACATATTTAAATTTACATTTAATGCTTATCGATTTAATTATTTTCTTGGTGACACCACTAGTAATGAAGTGTCCAATAAATTTTTATTTGGTCGGAATCTATTGGGTTTTCTTGCTTTCTTTTTTCTTTTTGACTTTGCATATTTTATTCTTGCAATTATTTGTTTGGATAGTTTCAACTTCGGCCATGTTTGGTAGCTTATTAATTATTCAAAGTCTCTTAATGGTTAAAATGTAACCTTAAGTCTGAATGGTTAAGAGATAACATCTTAATGGTAAGAGGCTGTTTGGTAGCCTTTTAATGATTCCATTAAGAGACTACCTCTGAATCATTCAAAGGTAAGGAGTGTTTGTTTCGCTGATAGTCCACCTCTTAATGGTTAATTTTACCTCTTAATGGTTCAGTTGAAAAACCATGCTGAACCATTCAGACCTTTTAATTATTCAACACTTTCCAAACAGCCCCTAAGTCTTTATAAGTTACATGACCCCTTATCTTTTACTCATTAAAAAATATTAAAAGACTTTCCTCATATAACAACCACATGTAAACATATCTGTGTCACATGCCCAACCAAAAGAAAACTTTAATAATGCCTCCATATTGAATTTGTTGTTTCACATATTATTGCGCTGACACAATATTTTAATTTATTGGTTTTTAGATCTGTTTAAATTTTATTTAAACTCTGAGATTTTTCTGCACGTTACATTAGCAATTCTAAATAAAAAAAAAACATTAATCTTAAATATCAAAACACGTATAATAGAACGTTAAAAAAATTAAAACTTAAGCACGTATAAAAATAATTAAACAGAAAGCACTTAAATTTTTTTTACTAAAATAGAAAAAGAAAAAGGGTAATATCATATATAGGTAAGGATCAAATGTAAACTTGTAAACCAATAGATATACCCTTAAAAAGATAGATAAATATCATATATATACCCAACCAAAATTAAAAATATCATATATACCCAACCAAAATTAAAAATATCATATAGACCCAATTTAAATAATTTATCATTTTATAACCATTCTACCTTTATCCATTATATGATTTTTTATAACCTAACTTTTTAGTTTTATCGAATACGTAAAAATATCACTCGTTCTCTTATTCTTGATTACGACTATAACGATTCTCCAAACTCACTCAGAAGACATCAATTCAGAATAAAATGATTGCGAGAAAGTTACAAAATAATAATGGTGTAAAGGAAAATTGGTAAAAAATTTTAAAAAAATTCAAAATAGTATTTTTAGAAAACTATTGTTTATGGTTAAATATAAAATTCTAAAGTTAAAAATGAGTAAATCTGAAATTACAATGTTAAAAATGGGTAAATATGTAATTTTAAATTTTAGATAAATAAGGGTAAAATAGTCATCTTTTAAATTGTTTTTAACGAAATAGGTATATATAATATTATTATATGTTTGTAAGGTATATATGAAATTTTTAGTTTTAGTTGGGTATATATATATCATATTTTTCAAGTTTGTAAAGATATATATGAAATTATTTAAAAAAAAAAAAGAATAGCTAAAACGTGTGTTATGAATGAGTTGGATAAATAAACCAAGCCACCAGGTTGATGATAAGCGCCCCTTCTCTCTGTCCCCTCTTTGAGGATTGGTTTTTTTCTCTCTTTTGTTTTGTTTTTCCTTTCACACTTTTTTTTTAATATTTTAGTAGAACATTTGTAAATAAAAATTCATTTGATAAATAAATTCATAGTCGAGTCTATTTTTTTAATGGTAATTTGGATTACTGACGGGTCACTGACCCACTCAATCATCTCCACCTCCTTTAGGAGAAAATTCATAATAGATGAGAAAACCCCTTAATCCAGCTTGGACCTCATTTTTTTTTATCACAAGTGTGACTTTTATCAGTTGGCTAAGCTAGTGGTTGTAGTCGAGTTTATATGCATACAACTGGTAAAAGAGCATTACAATAAAAATTTTCATAACCTCAATGGTGATGATTAAAATATGTTATGTGAAATCTTTGTAATGAAAAGATTGTGGGATTAACTTATTTTGTATTTGTAGCTTTATCATTTTTGAAGTTAAAATAATTTGCACCCTCAAGAACTCCTTGTGCAGTAAAAAGAAAAAAACATTGAATTCAACTAAGGATTGAATACAAATTTTATACAATAAAAATGGGTAGTTAAAGTGTACAAAATAATCTGCATTAAATACAAATTTTATACAATAAAAATTGGTTGTTGATGTGTACAAAATAATCTGCATCAACGGGCAATCCAAAAAATTAGAAGTCTCGGTACAGTAATTATAAAGTTGTCATTCCCTATCCTTAAAAATATCATAAATACATAAAAAAGAGCCCATATATTCTTTTTTTAAAAGGTAAATTTTATAATTACTGTTCAAAGTGAAACTTGAACCCATGACTTCCCCTAATCTTAGTGTTCCTAGTCTACCATTACGCAACTAATCCCAATTACACTCACACATATGATTTCGTCTTTAAGATGAGCTACCTTTCCCAACACAACATTTCCCCATTCACATATGGTTTTTTCACCCCTTTAAATGAAGTCTTTAACATTACTAAGTTGAGTTTTTTTTCCCATAAGAGTGTAGGTGGAGAAAATATTTACCAAATATGAAGTCTTTAATTTAGTCGGCACCTTCTAAATTTATAATTTATTTAAAGTTTTTTAATAGACTTAAGCCCCCAATATCGATTTATCGACATAATTATGAATCAAAATATTATTCAACTTTTTAGATTGATAGAAATAATTCTAAGTCAAAATATCTTTCAATTTTTTATAAATGTTCTATAATCACAATGAAACAAAATATTTTCTTAAATAGTTTATTTAACTCTTAATAAATATTAAAAAAAACGTTTGTAAACTTTTTTAAAGAAAATAAAAATATATTTATGAAAGAATAAAAAAAATTCCGTTTGAAAACGTTTTTAGAAAAAGTTAAAGAAAACGTTTACAAAAAAACTTAATGCTTTAAAAGAAATTTTTATAAAATATAACAATCCAAAAAAAATATTTTATCAGAATCTCTCTTTTTTAAATAGAAATTATATTTATCTAATAAGATTAGGAGTTAGAAAAAAAAGTTTTAAAAATCACCCATTTTAATAAATATTTAATAAATAAGTTTTTCAACAACACACTTTAAAAAAAACTCTTACTAAGTTGAAGTCTAACTTATTCCATGGTTTTATAATAAAAAAATATTCTAACACCCTTAAAATAAAAAATGTCATGTTTAAGTCATAAAAATATGGTTTTTAATAGAACTAAATAAGTTCAACAAATCTAATCGAAATTTAATCTTTTTCTTCACATTCCTTACAATTTTAGTCATTGGCACTTTCAAAAAGTAAATCCAAGTTTTAATTAGGGTGTTCAAAGTCGGATATCCGAAAATTTCGGATAGTGGATTTCACTATCCGAATCCGTATCCGAAATTTCGGATATCCAAAATTTTGGATACTGATTCGGGTATTTAAACGGATATCCGAAATTTCACTTCAAAAAAAAAACCCAAATCCACATTGCCGATTTCCCATGGCCATTTCAAACAGAATTAGACAAATTTCACTTCAAAAAACAAGTAGAAAGATTAGATAGAACTTTTCTTTTGTTAAGAAGATCCGTAAACTCTATCATTAAGTTTTAAACTTAAATAGTTAAGAAATTAATGGTTGTACACGACTAAAACAGATTATGTGAATTGAAATTGGAAAATAAGATAATTTGTTCCAACATACAAATCCAAAAAAGTCTTTCTATCAATTTCAAACTTATATTTTCAGTTAATATCAAAATCCCAAGACATATTGTTTTTTATGAGACAAGATATACTTGAGAATCTTCACTTCCATTACCAAAGCAAGCCTTAACAATAAACCGAGATCGGAGTAGCAAGGGTGCTCGACGACCGGTGGGATGGCCGGAGTAGCAAGGGTGGTCGACGACTCGATGGCCGGTGTGTAGGTAGGGTTTTCTTTCAGTAGTGGGAGGAAGTGAGAAACTGAGAATGAGGGATTGAGAGCAGGGAGGCGCTTCTTGAAGCAGTTAAGCAGGTAGGGTTTTAAAAAAAGATTTATTTTTAATTAAAAAATATTATTTAAATTTGAAATTCGGATATTCGGATATCCGAACTATCCGAAAATATTGAAAATCTCTATCCGAATCCGAATCCGAAAATCCGGAATTCGGATATCAGAATTTTCGGATATCCGAATTTTCGGATATTTCGGATTCGGAATTTCGGATAATTCGGGTTCGGTTTCAAATTCGGGTATTTTTGAACGCCCCTAGTTTTAATCATGTTTGCGACTCTTTCTAAACACATTTTATCCACAAAACAATTACACCACTTCCATTGCACTAAAGGTCATAACCCTTTTTCAAACAAAATTCAACCTCAACTCAAACATGTTAAATTTGATATCATGTAATGTGTTAAAAAAAATTAACAAACGTATCGGTTAGGGTTTCATAGACTAACCCTAGAAACCCTAAATCAAGCGCAAATTCAACCATTGGACCTACTTTCTCAATTGTGCCAAAGTTGAAACCTCCCTGAAATTCGTACATCTCCCAACCTTTAACTGCACCGCGCCGGAAAATCTACAAGCGGACACTACAATGTGTCGCCGATGAACTCGGATACGGCCACCATGATTGATCTGGAATTGAAATTCAAAATGAGAGTCCATGGAGTAGCAGTGGTGAATGGTGTAGTTTTCTTCTTCAGAATTGTTTGTATCGATGGAGAAAAAAGACCAAGAGGAGAGGAGACAAATATTAAGCATCAAGGGAGGCGTGGCATGAAAAGCATTTGGAAGGCAACACTGTAACACCCAAAAAATTTCAACCGATTTTAACTTACAAAATCACGCGGAAATAGGTCCCATTAAACACTCTTGACAAAACAACACATGTTAATTACAACAAAATGACAACGACATAGTTTGTTTTAAAACGAACGACCGAAATCTTGAAAGCAACAATAAGTTTCAACATCCACAATATGGCTCAAAACAAGTTTAATGACTCCCAACTGAGAGTTCTAACTCCAACATTTACGACCACCCATACAACTGAGAATCCAATCCAACACGAAGCTTGACCCGAGACATCAAACCAGAACTTTACCTACAAGTAAACACCATAAATAACATCATTAGTAATGATATATAACCTCCCTTAAACCCCCATGTGTTAAACACAAGCAATTACCCCAAAAATGGGGAGTTTTGAAGAAACAATATTTCTGACATGGCCATGTGCAAAATCAGACATGGCCATGTGCACCTGATGCCCACAAAAATTTCCAAACATGGCTATGTACAAATGGACATAACCATGTCCACCTGATGAACTAAAATATTCTGACATGACCATGTGCAGAATAGACATGGTCATGTCCACCTACAACAAATTTTAGTTTTCGAGCTTTTCGACCCTCCCGACTGGACCCCAAATCATTTTAAACAACCAACAACATTTTGTGAATGTTTTAAAACTCCTCATACGAGAACCACAACTCGTTTTAACCTCTTATCCAATCCGACTCATTCGTTATTACTTGGAGTCTTTGACTACAAGCTTACCACCCGAGTTTACCACACTCATCAAGTTATGTCATTGAGTAACTGACTTCAAGACCGATATTTAGACAAGTATCGACATCATACAAGTCCTATTAATATACTATTTTACCATTATTCCACTATGGTTTGACTTATACCACATTAAGTCAGTTTACAATATTTCACCATTTTTCCACAATGGTTTGACTTAAATACCACATAAGTCAATTTACATCAAATTCACCATTATTCCACAATGGTTTGAATTATATACCACATAAGTCAATTGTAACATCCAAAAAAAAAAATAAAACGACAGTTAAAATGACGAAATAAACGAACGAGGCATGTCGGGTCGGGTCGGATGGGCCGGCGGGCTGGAAGGGGAGCCTCCCCTATAAATAGCCAAGGTCACCACCATTTTCTCTCGTTTGCACCTTCTAGAGAGAGAAACCGTAGAGAGAGAAAGTTGGCGGATCGACCCGAGATTTCAGCAAAGTGTTACTCCATAACTCGTGAGAAGAACCTCCGGATCAGAAGCTCGATTCATGTAACGATCCGACCTAAATCTGAGTTTTAGTTCGTTTTTGGGTTTTTCGGGTTTTGGGTGAAAAGGTAACGTTTTCACGGATAAAACTGAAAGATAAACATAGATTTGAGTTCCTTAATGGAAAACGAACGTTTTAGATGCAAACAGGTTCGAGATCTTGACGTGATCAGACCTGAATGCGAAAGTTAGGGTTTTGCGAAGAAACAGGTCGTGCGCACTTACCAAGTGCGCACAGAGCAGGTCCTGCGTACTTATCAAGTACGCAGGAAGAGGGGTCTGCGCACTTGCTAAGTGCGCAGGCAGAAGGGTCTGCGCACTTGCTAAGTGCGCAGGCAGCAGGGTCTGCGCACTTGCTAAGTGCGCAGGCATCAGGCTGATTAGGTAAAGTCGATATGTTTAGAAGGTTAAACCGTTAGAGTCGGGATTTGGTCTGATGTGTATTTAACTAATCAATTCAGATCGGAAGTGACGTAGTGAGACCTTTGTTTAGGACAACCGAGACTAGCTTATAAGGTGAGTTCTAGAAGCCCTCTTTTAAATGTTTTATATAATGTTTTCGGGCTGGTGTGCATACATATGAAATGATGTTTTATGAAATGATATTTTATGAAACTATGATTATGAAATGAAATGACTTGGAATGAACGGTTTATGGAAAGAAAGTTTTATGCATGGAATGTTTACGAACGAATGTTTAATAAGAAATGGTTTAAAGTAAAGGTAAAGGGTTTTGAAAACGAGTGAAAGGTTTTATGAAAGGGAAAGAAACAGGGCAAAGGTTTTAAAGAAGTCATTACAAATCTAATATGTCGAATGAATGGAATTGACGAATGAAGTCTGGGAATGAGATTCCCAGCCTTGTGGTAGATTATGGACAGCGAGCCATAGTTACCATAAGAACAACAGGGGCAGTGTCTTAGTGGCTTGCCAATGGTTTGATGTTGTACAACTGGTATGGAGTAACGACAGTTACTCAAGGGTTAACGTGACCCTACGTCAGGTTAAATTATGATCCGACAGTGTTATGGATGAGAGCCATAGCCGTCGATGGAAGTTGTCGGTCTATGTCTGAGAGCCATAGCCTTCAATGGAGGTTGTCGGTCTATGGCTGAGAGCCATAGGGGGCAACCGAATGGGTATTGTCGGTCCTCATGCAGTTAGCCTTGGGGGCAATACCAAAAAGGGAATTGACGGAATGTTGTGGCAATGACGGCGATACGTAACGGTTGTCCACGACACGTAGGGTTCCTTCGGGGACACAGAGACGCGTAAGGAAAGATACAGATTTTAGATAGTAATGTATGACTTAAATGAATGTTAAATGTTTTAAACAAATGATCCGTTCAATGTGTTTAAATGTTTGAAGGTTTACGAATGAAAGGCCCTGTTTTCTTATACGTGATGTTAAACCCTAGTGAATGTTTTGAATGATGAACCATTTCTTAATTCGAACGAAAACTAGAAATCACCAGCGTAGCTGACTTTTTAGTGTGCACATTCAAGTTAAGGCAGGTTATGAGGATGGACGGTGATGCTTGGCTAGAGATGAAGAGTTACCCGACTTCTTTTGAAGACTGGCAATCCCGTTATGTTTTGTTTTAGTTTATTTTATGTTTTAAGCAATGTTTACGCTTCCGCATGTATGAACAATGTAATAGTTATGATTTAATGAAGTATTTTCCGCTGCGTTATTTGATATTCATGTTTAAGAACTGTTTGTGAATGAGTAAATCCAACAAGTGAGGCCTCCCGGGTTTAGGGCCTTACAAGTTGGTATCAGAGCAATAGTTTGAGAGATTCGAACACTCCCAGTGTCTGAACTTAAACTTTGAATGGGACCGAAAGCGGATGCCAGTACGGGTAACTCGAGTCACAGCATCAGGTATGAAGGTAGTATATATTTACGTATATAGTATGCCTTAGAAAGGGTTAGATAAGGACTTGTGTTCTGATGGAATCACAAAGGTGGTCAAATAGAAATCGAAAGGTAGTGTAATGGTTAATTGCAGATGGCCAGTGTATATTAACATCTTACAGTGCTTATTGAATTTCTATTTGTTAACTAGCGTGATGACATTGGATTCCTTGTCTTATAGAACGAAATGGCAAGGAGAGGGAAAGGAAGGTGTGGTGGCCGTACCGGTGGTCGAAATTGTAAACCCCAGGAAATTCCTGCCTTTATTTTGAACTTTTCGGCACTTGTAATTATTATATGTTTGTATCTATCAATTTCAATAAGTTATCTTATATATCCATTACATTTCATAAGTGCTCATGCATGCATACATTAAGTACAATTATTGTAAAAACAATAGATATTTATATAAGGAAACTATATAAATATTTGTTATTATCCTTTTAAATAAATATATATTTATATGCTACATTATTTCTAAATCTATATATATAAACTCATATTTGTAAATAAATAATTTACAAAAAAAAAGAGTTTAAATCTTAAATTCTTTAAATAGGGTTTATAAGACTTTATTACTTATTTATTATTTTCTTTTAGTAAATGGGTTTAATAGAAAAAAAATATATAAATATAATTATGTGACATTAACATCTATTAAATTTTATAAAAACTTATAAAATTTGATAACCCTCCTACTTTATAAAAGTTCAGGGTCCACTTTGTAAATTCTGAAACTTCACTCTCTTTTAAAACAAAGTTCATACATAAAATAGTAACTATTGAAACCCCGAGGGCTAAACTGCAAATTCCAGAAACTCTTCCCCCCCTCCCAGTCCAGTCACGGGTTCGACCCCGCCTTCGACCGGTTCTCAACCCGATTATCCGGAAATCGTTCCTGTGATGTATTCGAGCGAAATCAACAACGGTCACACGTTCAATTCATCCAAACGAACAGTCCCTCGCGTTTAATTGAGTTATTATGATCATTACACTACCTAACTCGTAACCGTTCTTAACCTTGAATGCCATTTAATCAATCGAACCCTTACTGCCCAAATGAACTATAAATAGAGGTCCCAAATCATCGACGACATCCATTGCCAACTCCCCACACTCCTAATCCGATCGAAATTCATCTCCAAGCTCGTGTTACAGCCGAAGGAAAACGAATCTGCGTATTGAACTATTCTCCCTCTCTGCGTAACTATTTCAGGTAAGATTGGGGTCATTGAACTCGTTTTGATCAGTAGATTGAAAGCCCTATGGATTCGGGATCGAATAGATGCTCAATCGGGCAAATTGGGAAGCTAGGTTTCGGGTTTTATAATGGGGACGAAGGGTTAATGGGTTTACTTATCAAAAACCAATCGGTGCAGCCACTGGACAAGGCATCATGCCCAGTCCAGCGGTTAGTGTGTGTGCGCAAGGGATGAACCGCCTCAAGCGCGGGTTCGAATCCCAGGGACCGAATTTTTCTTGTTTTTCTTTTCTTTTAGCCCTTTTATTCACCATTTAATATTAAAAAATTTCAAGTTAATGATGCAAATACATTATGTGATATTTATATAAAACATTGTGTAGACAAACCAAATTTTGTTACTTATTCACTTATTTATTATTTCACAAACTATATTTATACAATTAGACACTTTTAAACTTCTCTAAATTTGTAAATAATTATTATTGGTAAGATGAATTAATTAAAAACTTTTAAATTTATAAATGCCTAAATAATTATTTTATACAAGATTTAATTAATTATAGTTAAAACCTACTTAATCCTTTTTAATTCAATTTTAACAAATTAATTAACCATTTAAATTGCAAATTGATAATTAATTGCTCATTTCTAGATCAATTAATTAAAACTTTTACTATATCAAAATTTATTTATAATTTAGAATAAGTTACTATTTAAACTATTCTATAACATTACTTACCTTTAAAATGACTATATAAATTAATTAGAAGTCTAAATTAGTTCTAACTAATTTATAAACTTTTTCTAACAATTCAATACTTCTTTATGCACGCGAACCCATCTTCAAACAAAATCCCCATGAAACCCTAAGCGTTCCAATATCCTCTAAATACCATTTAGACATATATTGAAATTAGGTTACCATTACACGTGTAGGTTTGTTGTGAGAGTTCCTCACGAGGCCTAACAATCTTTACCAGTTCATACAATTCTAACATTGATTCAAGTGAGTTTACATAGCCCTTTTTTACTATTTTTACTTTTGGGGTGAAACATGATTACAAATACATTTACATACACAATTCAATACCCTGTGTTCATATGCTATGGTCTTTATGCTTATGTCTTAAACTACTTGGTGACCATTACATGTGTTCATGTCAGTACAATCATTAACTTGTGTGGCAAGCCTAAGGTAGTACCTTTTATGATCATTTATACGCGCATCCGATACATTACTTAACACGAACCTTGGAGGGTTAGTGTTACATTGAGAACTTCACGCAATCCGGGGGATTATGCATACATATAACATGGCTTGATTGTATGCTTGGAACCCTGTGTGTTTTCACATATGTGCTTTAGACATGCTTTGAACATATTGAATTGAAATCTATACTTAATTCTCTTTTGGTGTCAAAACCTATGTTTCTCACCAACTACTTGTAGTTGACAGTTACTTACATGTTTCAGGTGCACCTGTTTGAGGACTACTTGCTCACCTAGGATTTGGACCTAGTTTAATTTAAATTATGTTTTGAACGTTTCATTTTCCTCTGTAACGGATGCTTTTAATTTGAATAATAAATATTATCATATTTAATAGATGATCATGTGCTTATGAACAACCGCGTCAGCCCCGGCGTTTAATCCGCCGCCGGCCGGGGTGTGACAGATTGGTATCAGAGCCATGGTTATAGGGAATTAAGTTATTAGACACATGACCTAGACTATAACCTAGTAGTCCCAAACATGAGTTTAACTCGTGTCTCTTATTAGGAACTCCACTCTATCTTTACTATGCATGCTTACCTACATCTATCTATTTTTGATTATCTGATACAACTCCATCAACTACAACATTTAAGAGTCTACATGAAACTATTTGGAACTACTTGAACTACATGAAACATACACTTGGACTTAAGAGTCTAATCCGAATGAAACTCTCGTCAAAGGTATGTAAGTTCTAACTAATGAATGGGAACTTGTGCAATCCGGAAGGGTGGATGCCTGTATTCTAGGAGTTCTGTCTAGGAAAGCATTTCGTATAAATCCAAATCAACCGATGGACCAGTTATGCTTTCCTGGGAATTCTTGGGATGAGTGTCCACTTATAGGCTAAAGCATGACTTCTCAAACATTAGAAAGACTTAAAATACCTTGATAAGCCAATTTGCCTAATAGGGTACCATCTATGTTTCACCTAACATCTCATGATTAAAATGCAAACTCTTATACATGATTCACATCTTATGAACTTTCTATTCACCCATTTGTAGAATGCCTCCCCGTCATGAGCGTAGGAACAACCTCACCGATAGGATCATCCAGCAAATGGCTACGATCCTACCAACTATGGTCAACCAACTGAACCAGAATGCTGCACCAAGGAATCCCACGTGTACATTCAAACACTTCAACTCCTGCAACCCCACCAAGTTCTACGGGAACGAAGGAGCCACTGGACTCCTCCAATGGTTTGAAAGCATTGAGGGAACCTTCATCAATGCTGACTGTCCTGAGGATCTGAAAGTTCGTTATGCTACTAGTGTCTTCCAGAAGAGGGCACTAACATGGTGGAATGGAGAAAAACGTAACCGCGGGATAGAGGTTGCACTAGCCTTGCCTTGGGCCGATGTAAAAGCACTCATGACATATGAGTTTTGCCCCCGTAATGAGGTCAAGAAACTAGAAGCTGAATTCTGGGATCTCAAACAAGACAGTGGTGAAAGCCTTACCTACACCACCTGCTTTCATGAGCTTAGCCTCTTGGTGCCCCACATGGTCACTCCTCTCTCCCGAGCCATCGAGAAGTACCTCAACGGTCTGCCCATGTAGATTCAGGATACCGTGTTGGGTAGTAACCCAGCCACTCTTGAAGAGGCTATCCGTTTAGCTGCCACACTATCAGATAACCACGTTAAGGCAGGGACTTTGTTCAAGAAGGGTGCTAAGAAAGTCATTGAAAAACCCACCACTGAACCCACCAAGGAGACCAAAGCTGAGTCCTCCTTTAATGGCAAAAAGAGGAAAGGCAGGAACTTCGCTATCATCACTCCTGCTGCTCCTCTAGCCCAGTGGCACCTACTGCCTTCAATCCCAACAAGAAGCCGTATGTGGGAACCCTACCAATGTGCAACACCTGCAAATTTCATCATACTGCAAACGTCCCATGTCGTGTGTGTACCACTTGTGGGCATTATGGACACTGGGCTAACACCTGTCGTGCCCCATCGGCTAACCAAATGTACCAACCTGCTATTCCTGTTCCTGCTGCTATCGCCCAGGGTCGTGCTTGTTACGAGTGTGGTGACCCAAATCATTTTAGGAACCGTTGCCCTAGGTTGGTCATTGTGAACCAAGCTAACATGAATCAGGGAAACATGATTCAAGGGAACGGGAACCAAGGTAACATGATCCAAGGAAACAGGAACCAGGGGAATATGAACCGAGGAAATGTGAATCACGGGAATGCAAACCCCGTAGCTCGAGGACGTGCCTTCAACATCAATGCCAATGAGGCTCAAGCCAACAACGATGTGGTGAACGGTACGTACCCAATAAATCACCAATATGCTTCTATCCTGTTTGATACTGGTTCCGATAGGAGTTTTGTGTCCTTTGAATTTGAACCACAACTTGCTATGAGTCGAGCTAAGCTAGACAAACCCTTTGACATTTTAGTAGCGGATGGTTATTCTGTCTCATGTGACACCATTATTAGAGATTGTACCTTAACATTGAGCGATCATGATTTTTCAATCAATCTTATTCCTATGGCTCTCGGAGGTTTCGACATCATAGTAGGCATGGACTGGCTGACCAAGCACCATGCTGAAGTTGTCTGTTTTGACAAGTATATCCGTATCCCTCTTGAATCGGGTGAAATTTTGAACGTCTATGGTGAGAAACCGTCAAAGGGACTCAAGCTTATGTCTTGCACTACCGCACAGAAGTACCTACGGAAGAAATGTGTGGCATTCTTGGCCCATATTGTGGAACGAAAAGGCAAAGACAAGAGTCTCCAAGACATTCCTGTAATCAAAGACTTTCCTGAAGTTTTTCCCGAAGATTTACCCGGTCTTCCTCCTATACGTCAAGTCGAATTCCGTATTGACTTAGTGCCAGGAGCAAACCCCGTGGCCAAGTCACCTTATCGTCTTGCACCATCAGAGATGCAGGAACTTTCAAGCCAACTCCGAGAACTTTCTGACAAAGGATTTATTCGTCCTAGCGTTTCCCCTTGGGGAGCACCTGTTCTATTCGTCAAGAAGAAGGATGGTTCTTTCAGAATGTGCATCGACTATCGGGAACTTAACAAGCTTACCGTGAAGAACCGTTATCCACTTCCGAGGATTGACGATTTATTTGATCAACTTCAAGGCTCGACTTATTTCTCTAATATCGATCTTCGTTCTGGTTATCACCAGTTACGAGTGCTCGAATCCGATATCCCCAAGACAGCCTTTCATACAAGATATGGTCATTACGAGTTCATGGTTATGCCATTCGGACTAACCAATGCACCTGCAGTATTCATGGATCTTATGAACCGCGTGTGTAAGCCGTACTTGGACAAGTTCGTGATCGTCTTCATTGACGATATCCTCATATATTCAAAATCTAAAGCGGAACACGAAGAACACTTGCGTCTGGTTTTGGATCTCTTGAAAAAGGAGCAATTATACGCTAAGTTCTCCAAATATGAATTTTGGCTAAAAGAAGTCCAATTCTTGGGTCATATAGTCAACGAGAAGGGTATTCACGTGGATCCCGCTAAGATTGAGGCGGTGAAGAACTGGCAAGCTCCAAAGACCCCTACCGAAGTTCGCTCATTTTTAGGTTTAGCGGGCTATTATCGTCGTTTCATAGCAAACTTTTCAAAGATCGTGGTACCTCTCACAGCCTTAACTCACAAGGGCAAACCCTATGAGTGGGGACCAAAACAAGAGGAAGCCTTTCAAACCCTAAAACAGAAACTGTGTGAGGCTCCTATCCTGACTCTTCCTGATGGAACCGAAGACTTTGTCGTTTACTGTGACGCTTCCCACTTAGGCCTTGGTTGTGTACTAATGCAGCGAGGCAAAGTGATTGCTTATGCGTCCCGACAACTCAAAATCCATGAGAAGAATTATACGACGCACGATCTTGAGTTGGGTGCGGTCGTATTTGCTCTTAAAATTTGGAGACATTACCTATACGGTACTAAATGTGAGGTTTACACCGATCATAAGAGTCTCCAGCACATCTTCAATCAAAAGGAACTCAACATGAGGCAAAGGTGTTGGGTTGAACTCCTAAACGACTACGACTGCAATATTCGTTATCATCCTGGTAAGGCGAATGTCGTGGCCGACGCTCTCAACCGTAAGGAACCTATCAAGATCCACAACATTCGAATCCAAAATGATATTCAAACTCGTATCCTTGAAGCTCAACATCTCTCTGTCACTGAAGGAAACATGTGCAACGAAATGTCATGTGGTGCTGAGCTCCAACTTGAAACCAAACCCAATGGGTTACTCTACTTTCTGAATTGTATCTAGATTCCGGACCGTGACAACCTTCGTACCTTTATCATGAACGAGGCTCACAAGACTCGCTATTCTGTGCATCCTGGTGTAGACAAAATGTACATGGATCTCCGTACCCAATACTGGTGGCCTGGTATGAAAAAATACATTGCCCTATACGTGTCTAAATGCCTTACTTGTTTAAAGGTTAAAGCCGAGCACCAGCGTCCATCCGGTTTACTTGAACAACCCGAGATACCCGTGTGGAAATGGGAGTGTATTTCCATGGACTTTATAACCAAACTCCCACACACATCTCGTGGTCATGATAGCATTTGGGTAATCATCGACCGCTTAACAAAGTCTGCTCATTTCATACCCATATGTGAGGACTATCGAGTTGAAAAACTAGCTCGAATCTATATTGATGAGATCGTTAGTCGTCACGGTGTGCCTCTCAACATTATTTCTGATCATGATGGACGATACACCTCCCGTTTCTGGCAATCCCTACAATCAGGTTTAGGCACTCAACTAAATCTTAGTACTGCTTATCATCCGCAAACTGATGGTCAATCCGAGCGAATGATTCAAACTTTAGAAGATATGCTTAGAGCCTGTGTCATTGACTTCAAGGAAAATTGGGATTTACATCTACCCCTAGTCGAGTTCTCGTACAACAACAGCTATCACACGAGTATTAACATGGCTCCTTTTGAAGCACTTTATGGCCGGAAGTGCCGCTCTCCTATCTGTTGGACCGAAATTGGTGAATCACAAATCACTGGTCCTGAACTTATTCAAGAGACTTCCGACAAGATAATGTTAATCCAAGAAAACCTTCTGGTAGCAAGGAGTCGGCAAAAGAGCTATGCCGACAAACGTCGAAAACCCTTAGAATTTCAAGTTGGCGATCTGGTTCTTCTCAAGGTATCCCCTTGGAAAGGCGTAGTTCGTTTTGGAAAGAAAGGGAAACTTGCCCCAAGATTCGTAGGTCCTTTTAAAATCCTTGAGCAGATTGGGAAGGTAGCCTACAAGTTGGAACTACCTGAAGGACTCAACAACGTTCCTCCGACATTTCATGTCTCGAACCTAAAGAAATGCTTAGCTGACGAGAATCTCCACGTACCACTTGACGAGGTTCACATTGACGAAACAATGCACTTCGTGGAGAAGCCCGTGGAGATCACGGACCGAGAAGTTAAACAACTCAAGCAAATTCGCATTCCAATTGTTAAAGTTCGGTGGGAATCCAAGCGTGGCCCTGAGTTCACTTGGGAACGTGAGGATCAAATGAAAGCCAAATACCGACACCTGTTTCCAGGACCCTCTTCCTAATCAATTTCGGGACGAAATTTCCTAAAGTAGGGGAGACTGTAAACCCCAGGAAATTCCGGCCTTTATTTTGAACTTTTCGACACTTGTAATTATTATATGTTTGTATCTATTCATTTCAATAAGTTATCTTATATATCCATTACATTTCATAAGTGCTCATGCATGCATACATTAAGTACAATTATTGTAAAAACAATAGATATTTATATAAGGAAACTATATAAATATTTGTTATTATCCTTTTAAATAAATATATATTTATATGCTACATTATTTCTAAATCTATATATATAAACTCATATTTGTAAATAAACAATTTACAAAAAAAAAGAGTTTAAATCTTAAATTCTTTAAATAGGGTTTATAAGACTTTATTACTTATTTATTATTTTCTTTTAGTAAATGGGTTTAATAGAAAAAAAATATAAATATAATTATGTGACATTAACATCTATTAAATTTTATAAAAACTTATAAAATTTGATAACCCTCCTACTTTATAAAAGTTCAGGGTCCACTTTGTAAATTCTGAAACTTCACTCTCTTTTAAAACAAAGTTCATACATAAAATAGTAACTATTGAAACCCCGAGGGCTAAACTGCAAATTCCAGAAACTCTTCCCCCCCTCCCAGACCAGTCACGGGTTCGACCCCGCCTTCGACCGGTTCTCAACCCGATTATCCGGAAATCGTTCCTGTGATGTATTCGAGCGAAATCAACAACGGTCATACGTTCAATTCATCCAAACGAACAGTCCCTCGCGTTTAATTGAGTTATTATGATCATTACACTACCTAACTCGTCACCGTTCTTAACCTTGAATGCCATTTAATCAATCGAACCCTTACTGCCCAAATGAACTATAAATAGAGGTCCCAAATCATCGACGACATCCATTGCCAACTCCCCACACTCCTAATCCGATCGAAATTCATCTCTAAGCTCGTGTTACAGCCGAAGGAAAACGAATCTGCGCATTGAGCTATTCTCCCTCTCTACGTAACTATTTCAGGTAAGATTGGGGTCATTGAACTTGTTTTGATCAGTAGATTGAAAGCCCTATGGATTCGGGATCGAATAGATGCTCAATCGGGCAAATTGGGAAGCTAGGTTTCGGGTTTTATAATGGGGACGAAGGGTTAATGGGTTTACTTATCAAAAACCAATCGGTGCGGCCACTGGACAAGGCATCATGCCCAGTCCAGCGGTTAGTGTGTGTGCGCAAGGGATGAACCGCCTCAAGCGCGGGTTCGAATCCCAGGGACCGAATTTTTCTTGTTTTTCTTTTCTTTTAGCCCTTTTATTCACCATTTAATATTAAAAAATTTCAAGTTAATGATGCAAATACATTATGTGATATTTATATAAAACATTGTGTAGACAAACCAAATTTTGTTACTTATTCACTTATTTATTATTTCACAAACTATATTTATACAATTAGACACTTTTAAACTTCTCTAAATTTGTAAATAATTATTATTGGTAAGATGAATTAATTAAAAACTTTTAAATTTATAAATGCCTAAATAATTATTTTATACAAGATTTAATTAATTATAGTTAAAACCTACTTAATCCTTTTTAATTCAATTTTAACAAATTAATTAACCATTTAAATTGCAAATTGATAATTAATTGCTCATTTCTAGATCAATTAATTAAAACTTTTACTATATCAAAATTTATTTATAATTTAGAATAAGTTACTATTTAAACTATTCTATAACATTACTTACCTTTAAAATGACTATATAAATTAATTAGAAGTCTAAATTAGTTCTAACTAATTTATAAACTTTTTCTAACAATTCAATACTTCTTTATGCACGCGAACCCATCTTCAAACAAAATCCCCATGAAACCCTAAGCGTTCCAATATCCTCTAAATACCATTTAGACATATATTGAAATTAGGTTACCATTACACGTGTAGGTTTGTTGTGAGAGTTCCTCACGAGGCCTAACAATCTTTACCAGTTCATACAATTCTAACATTGATTCAAGTGAGTTTACATAGCCCCTTTTTACTATTTTTACTTTTGGGGTGAAACATGATTACAAATACATTTACATACACAATTCAATACCCTGTGTTCATATGCTATGGTCTTTATGCTTATGTCTTAAACTACTTGGTGACCATTACATGTGTTCATGTCAATACAATCATTAACTTGTGTGGCAAGCCTAAGGTAGTACCTTTTATGATCATTTATACGGGAATCCGATACATTACTTAACACGAACCTTGGCGGGTTAGTGTTACATTGAGAACTTCACGCAATCTGAGGGATTGTGCATACATATAACATGGCTTGATTGTACGCTTGGAACCCTGTGTGTTTTCACATATGTGCTTTAGACATGCTTTGAACATATTGAATTGAAATCTATGCTTAATTCTCTTTTGGTGTCAAAACCTATGTTTCTCACCAACTACTTGTAGTTGACAGTTACTTACATGTTTCAGGTGCACCTGTTTGAGGACTACTTGCTCACCTAGGATTTGGACCTAGTTTAATTTAAATTATGTTTTGAACGTTTCATTTTCCTCTGTAACGGATGCTTTTAATTTGAATAATAAATATTATCATATTTAATAGATGATCATGTGCTTATGAACAACCGCGTCAGCCCCGGCGTTTAATCCACCGCCGGCCGGGGTGTGACAGAAATGGTGGGCGTGGCAGGATCCCTGCGCGCCAAGAGAATAGTGAAGAAGGAAGTGTTTACACTGAACCGGCGGTTAGTGTGCATGGAACTGAACAGATATTGGTTGAAGAACAACCTTTCACTTTTGAACCAGAAGTGAGAGCAGCTATTGCTCGAGAGTTCACAGAATTGATGAAGACTTCTCTGCCAGGTCTGTTGGCAGATGCATTGAAGCAGGTTAATGGGGTGGGTGGATCTAGTGCGGCAATTGGTGCTCAGAACAATGAGACCGACAACGCACCGCCTGCTCGTGGATGCGACTACAAATCGTTTAAAGCATGTGACCCATCAGTCCTGACTGGAAAGAAAGATGCGGTAGCTACGTTTGACTGGATAATCCGTATGGAGACTGCCATCTGCCTCAGCGAATGCCGGGCGGATCAAGTGGTGAAATTTGCTGCCAACTCCTTGAGAGAAGAAGCATCCCATTGGTGGGAAAGTGTGCGTCAGGAAAAAGGGAGCGAGGTTGTGGATGCGATGATGTGGGCTGACTTGAAAACCTTGGTGATCAAGAATTTCTGCCCAAGGAACGAGATTGAGAAGGTAGAAAGAGAATTTCTGGGTTTGAAGGCCGGGAACATGACGCATCGGCAATACACAACTCGATTCAATGAACTGGCACGTCTGGTGCCACATTTTGTCACTACTGAAGAGAGAAAGATTGCCTGCTATATTCAAGGGCTGCCGGACCAGGTCCGCACCTATGTTAAGGCAAACGCCCCTACTACCTACGATTCGGCAGTAGAGCTAAGTGGCGTGGTATTTGACGATCTGGCACTGAATGTTGTTGCCGTTGAAGAGCAAAAGAAAAGACCGAGCTTCTCAAACAAGCGATCTGGGGGAAAGATGTTTGGGACTCGTGATAAGAGGGCTCGGGTTGATGAGCCGACCGTTTGTAAGAAATGTGGAAAGGAGCACACAGGTGGATGTAAACTGGGATCTAACTTGTGTTTCAAATGTGGCAATACCGGGCACTACGCCCGTGAGTGCACACAACACTACAAGTGCTATAACTGTGGGGATGTCTGTCATCTGAGTAGGGACTGCCCGAAGCCCAGGATGGGGGAAACCGGGAAGGGAAAGGGCCAGGAAAAGAAGGGAGAGGGATCTCGTGCGAAGACACGAGCGTACGCACTGACGCAGGATCAGGCTAGGAAGGATCCCGATGTGGCGTCAGGTACGTTCATTCTTGACAACACTTTTGTTTCTGTGTTATTTGATTCGGGTACCAGTAAGAGTTTTATATCTGCGACTTTCTGTAAACGAGTGAAGTACACTGTCAGTAAGCTAGAAAGGGCCTTTAGCGTAGAAACCGCTGAGGGTAGGACTGCGAGAGTGACCGATGTAGTTGACAACTCCACAATAAAAATAGAAGGACATAGGTTCCCTGTCAGATTGTTTGTTATGGTTTTGGGTGGGTTCGATGTCGTGTTAGGTATGGATTGGCTAACTGCCAATGAAGCACAAATTATATGCAAACGAAAGATAATCCGACTCAAGGCTTCGGACGGTAGCAAAGTCGAGGTTCTTGGAGATCGTGACGCCCCGATGCCAAACGTCATCTCGATGATTAAGGCAGCAGATTACTTGAGGCGCGGATGCGAGGCTTATCTGATGTACGTAATTGACGAGTGTAAGGAAGTGAAGGAGCTAAAGGATGTACCCATGGTACGCGAGTACCTGGAGGTGTTTCCATAGGACTTGCCTGGGATACCACCCGACAGAGAGATCGAATTTCGAATCGACTTAGTACCAGATGCCCAGCCCGTGGCTAAGGCTCCATATCGACTAGCACCAGTGGAGATGAAAGAATTAATGGCACAACTAGACGAGTTACTTGAGAAAGGATTTATCCAACCGAGCATCTCATCGTGGGGTGCTCCGGTGTTGTTTGTGAAGAAGAAAGACGGTTCGATAAGAATGTGTATTGATTATCGTGAGTTGAACAAACGTACGGTGAAGAACAAGTACCCTTTACCAAGGATCGATGACCTGTTCGATCAATTACAGGGCGCAAGTTGGTTCTCGAAAATCGACCTTCGGTCCGGGTACCATCAGTTGAAGGTAAGGGAGGAAGACATACTGAAAACTGCATTTCGCACGCGTTATGGACATTTCGAGTTCCACGTAATGTCTTTCGGATTGACGAACGCCCCCGCAGCGTTCATGGATTTGATGAATAGAGTTTGTCGACCAATGCTGGATCGATCGGTAATCGTGTTCATCGATGATATCCTTATCTACTCCAAGAATGAGGGTGATCACGCGTGTCACTTGAAGGAAGTATTGGAAGCTCTGAAGAAGGAAAAGTTGTATGCTAAGTTCTCCAAATGCGCGTTCTGGCTTAGGGAAGTCAAATTCCTAGGTCACGTCATTAATCCGAACGACATTATGGTTGACCCAGCAAAGATAGTGACGATAAGAGAATGGAATATTCCTAAAACGCCAACTGAAATCCGTAGTTTCTTGGGATTGGCAGGCTACTATCGGAGATTCATCCAAGATTTCTCGAAAATAGCTTCGCCGTTGACAAAGTTGACTCGGAAAGAGGTTAAGTATGAATGGGGTTCGACCCAAGATGAGGCGTTTAAGGAATTGAAGAAGAAGCTAACCCAAGCTCCAGTCTTGGCCCTCCACGAGGGCAATGAAGACTTAGTGGTATACTCTGACGCTTCGGGTCAGGGATTGGGATGCGTGTTGATGCAACGCGGAAGAGTGATCGCGTATGCGTCACGGCAGTTGAAGATTCACGAAGCTAATTATCCGACTCACGATTTGGAACTTGCTGCTGTCGTATTCGCATTGAAAATATGGAGGCACTACCTTTACGGGGTGAAGTTTACTATTTACTCCGACCACAAAAGTTTGAAATACTTCTTCGAACAGAAGGAACTTAATATGAGGCAGAGGCGATGGTTGGAACTATTGAAAGACTATGACTGTGAAATAATGTACCATCCTGGAAAGGCAAACGTGGTGGCTGACGCTCTAAGCCGAAAGGATGTGCCTACTCCTATTAGAGTGAAAGCTTGCCAGTTGGTGGTAACATCTAATATGATGAGGGAAATTGAAAGAAAACATTAAGAAGGAAAGGATGGTTGGCCAACAGGACAAGTTGGAATATAACACTCTTAGTGTTAGGACACGTTTTGGACGGGTATGGATGCCTATGGGTGGCGAGCTTAGAACCAAAATCTTGGATGAGGCTCATAAGTCTCGGTACTCTATCCATCCCGGTACCAATAAGATGTACCAAGATCTGAGGAAGGAATACTGGTGGCCTGGGATGAAACTTGAAGTGGCAAGGTATGTAAGCAAGTGCTTGACTTGCTCACAGGTAAAGGCCGAACACCAGAAACCGTATGGAAAGATTCAACCACTTGATATACCGGAGTGGAAGTGGGAACACATTACCATGGACTTCATAACCAAGCTACCTCGCACAGCTAAAGGTCATGACACTATTTCGGTAATTGTGGAGCGTTTAACGAAGAGTGCTCATTTCTTACCTATTCGCGAGACGTTCTCGTCAGAAAGGTTAGCGGAAGTATTTATTAACGAAGTAGAAGCAAGGCATGGGATGCCTTTGATGATCGTATCCGACCGGGACACACGATTCACATCGAGGTTCTGGAAAAGATTTCACGAGGCGATGGGCACGAGGCTTAATATCAGCACGGCGTACCACCCACAAACGGATGGTCAGTCCGAAATAACTATTCAGACCTTGGAGGATATGCTTCGCGCTTGTATTATCGATTTTGGCGGCAGTTGGGACAGTCATCTGCCGTTAGCCGAATTCTCCAACAACAATAGTCATCACACGACGATAGGCATGCCGCCTTACGAAATGTTCTATGGGAGAAGATGTAGGACCTCGGTTTGTTGGGGTGAGATTGGACAGAAGGAATTAGGAAGTCTTGAAGTCGTAAGAGAAACATCGAAAAGGTTTGATCAAATCAAAGCAAGAATGAAGGCCGCTCAAGATCGTCAGAAATCCTATGCGGATAAACGACGAAGGCCTATTGAGTTTGATGTTGGGGACAGAGTTATGTTGAAAGTGTCATCCTGGAAAGTGATCATACGATTTAGGAAGAGAGGAAAGTTAAGTCCGAGGTTTGTCGGACCATTCAGGATAATGGCGCGGGTTGGTGAAGTCGCTTATCGGTTAGAGTTGCCTGATGAGTTAAGTGGGATTCATCCTACCTTCCATGTATCACACTTGCGAAAGTGTTTGGCGGATGAATCGGCTCACGTACCACTTACTGACATCGAGGTCGACAACAGCCTTAACTACATCGAAGAACCCGTGGCCATCTTAGACAAGAAGGAGAAGCGTTTGCGTAATAAGATTATCCAATTGGTTAAAGTCCAATGGAAACATCGAAAGGGATCGGAAGCCACTTGGTAAACGGAGAAGGAAATGAGGGAGTTGTACCCTCATCTATTTGACTTATGATAGGTTTCGGGGACAAACCTATTGTAAGGGGGGTAGACTTGTAACATCCCAAAAAAAAATAAAACGTCAGTTAAAATGACTAAATAAACGAACGAGGCATGTCGGGTCGGGTCGGATGGGCCGGCAGGCTGGAAGGGGAGCCTCCCCTATAAATAGCCAAGGTCACCACCCTTTTCTCTCGTTTGCACCTTCTAGAGAGAGAAAGTTGGCGGATCGACCCGATATTTCAGCAAAGTGTTACTCCATAACTCGTGAGAAGAACCTCCGGATCAGAAGCTCGATTCAGGTAACGATCCGACCTAAATTTGAGTTTTAGTTTGTTTTTGGGTTTTTCGGGGTTTGGGTGAAAAGGTAACGTTTTCACGGATAAAACTGAAAGATAAACATAAATTTGAGTTCCTTAATGGAAAACGAACGTTTTGGATGCAAACAGGTTCGAGATCTTGACGTGATCAGACCTGAATGCGAAAGTAAGGGTTTTACGAAGAAACAGGTCGTACGCACTTACCAAGTGTGCACGGAGCAGGTCCTACGTACTTATCAAGTATGAAGGAAGAGGGGTCTGCGAACTTGCTAAGTGCGCAGGCAGCAGGGTCTGCGCACTTGCTAAGTGCGCAGGCATCAGGCTGATTAGGTAAAGTCGGTATGTTTAGAAGGTTAAACCGTTAGAGTCGGGATTTGGTCTGATGTGTATTTAACTAATCAATTCAGATCGGAAGTGACGTAGTGGGACCTTTGTTTAGGACAACCGAGACTAGCTTATAAGGTGAGTTCTAGAAGCCCTCTTTTAAATGTTTTATATAATGTTTTCGGGCTGGTGTGCATACATATGAAATGATGTTTTATGAAATGATATTTTATGAAACTATGATTATGAAATGAAATGACTTGGAATGAACGGTTTATGGAAAGAAAGTTTTATGCATGGAATGTTTACGAACGAATGTTTAATAAGAAATGGTTTAAAGTAAAGGTAAAGGGTTTTGAAAACGAGTGAAAGGTTTTATGAAAGGGAAAGAAAAAGGGCAAAGGTTTTAAAGAAGTCATTACAAATCTAATATGTCGAATGAATGGAATTGACGAATGAAGTCTGGGAATGAGATTCCCAGCCTTGTGGTAGATTATGGACAGCGAGACATAGTTACCATAAGAACAACAAGGGCAGTGTCTTAGTGGCCTGCCAATGGTTTGATGTTGTACAACTGGTATGGAGTAACGACGGTTACTCAAGGGTTAACGTGACCCTATGTCAGATTAAATTATGATCCGACAGTGTTATGGCTGAGAGCCATAGCCGTCGATGGAAGTTGTCGGTCTATGGCTGAGAGCCATAGCCTTTAATGGAGGTTGACGGTCTATGGCTGAGAGCCATAGGGGGCAACCGAATGGGTATTTTCGGTCCTCGTGCAGTTAGCCTTGGGGGCAATACCAAAAAGGGAATTGACGGAATGTTGTGGCAATGACGGCGATACGTAACGGTTGTCCACGACATGTAGGGTTCCTTCGGGGACACAGAGACGCGTAAGGAAAGATACAGATTTTAGATAGTAATGTATGACTTAAATGAATGTTAAATGTTTTAAACAAATGATCCGTTCAATGTGTTTAAATGTTTGAAGGTTTACGAATGAAAGGCCTTGTTTTCTTATACGTGATGTTAAACCCTAATGAATGTTTTGAATGATGAACCATTTCTTAATTCGAACGAAAACTAGAACTCACCAGCGTAGCTGACTTTTTATTGTGCACATTCAGGTTAAGGCAGGTTATGAGGATGGACGGTGATGCTTGGCTAGAGATGAAGAGTTACCCGACTGCTTTTGAAGACTGGCAATCCCGTTATGTTTTGTTTTAGTTTATTTTATGTTTTAAGCAATGTTTACGCTTCCGCATGTATGAACAATGTAATAGTTATGATTTAATGAAGTATTTTCCGCTGCGTTATTTGATATTCATGTTTAAGAACTGTTTGTGAATGAGTAAATCCAACAAGTGAGGCCTCCCGAGTTTGGGGCCTTACATCAATTTATACCAAATTCACCATTATTCCACAATGGTTTGACTTATATACCATATAAGTCAATTTACACCAAATTCACCATCATTCCACAATGGTTTGACTTATATACCACATAAATCAATTTACACCAAATTCACCATTATTCCACAATGGCTTGACTTATATACCACATAAGTCAATTACTCTGAATTACAACATTTAGTTTGACTTTACAACTCATAAGTCAATTACACCGAACTACCACATTCTACTTTTTAGTTTAACTATATACCACATAGTCAACTACACCAATATACCATATTTTACATTTTAGTTTGGTTATATACCACATAGTCAACTACACCAATTTCAAACTACGTTATGCATACAAGTTTGACTTTTACCACACAAGTTAATTTTACACCAATACACCATATAAGTTTCCTAACTTAATTCATCAAACAACAAGGCGAGGTTCTTAGACCTCAAACACCACGCACCCGCCCTTGCATATATTTACCATATGCAATTTCCTCAATTTTTAATATACAATTAAACACATATAAGATATTTGAATAACCAACATGTAAATCAAATATGTGAAATTACCGCCATCTATCATTACTAAGTAAGTGCAAAGCACTTACCTTTAGCTAAAGACGATTCCACTTGGTCTTCAAAGCTAGCTCCCTCAATACCTTGATTACCTAGCAATCATCTTGCATTTAGTAATCATACAATCTCAATCCATTCACCACATTGAGATTCATGACACACATATGATCTAAAGATCAACACCCCAACTTAATTTGGTTAACACAACCTTAACCAAACCTCCAACACTCAATTTAACCTTTCAACCCATTTTGACCCGTTAAGGAATCACCCAAGTTCACCCAACACTTTAATTTCATAAATCTCCAATTATGAATGTGGTATATACATGGTCTAGTGTCCATGGACATGCCACAACACTCATACACCATTTAAACACCACTCAACACTTCCTTAACCCAAATGACCCGTTTGGGTTTTCACCCAATTTACCTCAATTTCAACTATTTTCAAACCAACACTTTTATTGAGTTTTCTACTTGTTAATGTGTTTATATAACACGTATTAACACTCAATTCAACATTCAAACACCCAATTCAAAAGCCCCAATTTTGATCCTCTAGAATCCTAACTTTCAAATCATGAAATTAGATGAGGTTTTTTACATAAAAATGTGTCTATCAACACCATAGACACTTATCCAACATTAATTTAACATTCTAACATCATTATATTGAAAACCCCCAATTCACCTTCAATAACTCTAATTCTTGAATCATCAAATTAAATGTTAAAACTAAGTAATTCTTGTTTCTCCATCATCAACAATGCTAGATTAAAGCTTCTAAACAAAATTTAATCCGAATCACCCCACCATTTAACCCAAATTGGATTTTCTACCAAAACCCACCAAGAACTCCATTAATGGAGGTCTAAGAGGAAGAAAAGATCCTTACTTGAAGCTTTGAAGAAGATGAATGCTCCAAATCTAACAAATTTCACATAAAACACTTCAATTTTGGATTTGATCTTCTTTCCCCTTTTTCTCCTAGCTCATTCACGATCCAAACACATACAAATGTGTGTTTGTGTGAGTCTTTTTTCCACAAAAATCTTAGTTTTGGAAAGTTACACAACAGCCCCTGAACTTTCATATATGACTCCTTTCACCCAAACTTGTAAAAACTCCATATTTGCAACAAACCTCTAATTTCCCGTATTGTTTATTTAGACCCATATAATATGTTTAACATAGTATATTATAAACCCGAAAGTTGGTTCGTTACAAATTATCCCCCATAACTTTGGGTTTCGTCCCCGAAACCCGCCACCACATACTCCACTTAGGGTAGCAATTCAACATTCCTCCTATTTACTTATCAAAGTCAATTCCACCTTTCATTGTTCTTTCAAAGAATAATACATGGTAGATTACTGTTTGCACAATTAACTTGTCCCACCTATCTAAGATAGTCACAAATTCTTCCACAAGATTAAAAATATTACATCTCATACACAGCATGAGAAGCGACAACAACTTCTGCTGCCAAACATTTTCGTGAATGCGCCACACGAAATGTATCATAGAGTTTAATTGATTCCCTCGGGTAACTCTAAACAATAAACCACTTATCAAACTAACATAAAGTTTTAACGGACTAACAAAACGAGGACTTAGCCTCCCACATTTTTTTCGAACCCAAATCACCCCCTTTCATGGGAATACTTTTATAGCGCCAAGTCTCCCACATGAATATTGACATATCTCCTCCCTATATTCGACTAGGGTTTACTATCACATTTTGAGCGGATTTGCAATCGCGCTCACTTACAAGGTCTTCTACATTAAGTCTTGAATCACACCATTGATTCAAGACTCCCGACAATCAATTCCAACAAATGGACAAGTGAAACCGACATTTCAATCTAAATCAAGAGATACAATCACACCATGTCGTATCACACCCTCCACTAAATCGACACTATTCGATCAATCATAAGAGTAGGTTTCCTCCCAGAATAGGAATTGCATACTCCCTCGTCAAAAGACCCGCCACTACCCAAATTTATACATGTTCCCACCGTTTTCATATACTCTTGTAGTCAAACTACTACAAGTTTCTCATAGCACGCATAGGTATATGAAGCCATTGAGGCTTCCCACACGACCTCCCTTTAGCATTTGGCCTTAGTCCACAAGTCAACGAGACATTTGTCAACATCCTCGACTATGTCTCCATCCACCTCTTGCCACCAAAAGTTTATGCTCAATAACCAAGCATTATTGTCACCTCGTGTGTATAGATTACTTGAATTTATGAATCTTCTCATAAGAGTAGTCAATACATTTGACAACTAAGAAATTCAAGTTTTATCACACCATTTCTCCCACCTCGTAAATGGAAGTTTCATAACCTCCACACCAATACACCCATTGAGATTTAAGTTCTCAAGTGTTTCATACTGTTGGAATTCAAGGATCCCGTCACCTACATACAACAATCCTTTAAAGCTCAAGACTTCAATTCAACCCCCCTAATATTCACCCGCGTATACAGTCACCCGTTCCCTCCTCGTGTTATCTCCTTTAGTTGCCACAATCAAGCTTACAACTGTCTAGAAGAAGATGCGATAATCCTGCCTCGTTGCATAAAGATATAATTGAGTCTAACGCGTGAGGTACCAAAATAACCGACAAGCATACCGTTTCTCCAAGTAAGGACACGCCAATTGCGCGAGGCACAAAAAACAGGACTTTTTTTATTACTAAGTATATAAAATTTTATTTATTTAACCCGTATAATACACGAGATTTTAACCTAGTCTCTCTTCTAATAAAAAAAACTAAATTGTTTTGCCACTTGACATCATCATATTCCATCTTATAACTTTTTTACCCCCCAAAACCACATTTATATCCTCCATTTAATATACTATCTTCTTTTTTTAATTACATAAATAAATATTTTCATCATTAATACCACTAGCTCACATTTTTTTAAATTATAACCAAAAGTGTTAAAAAAATCAAGAATTAAAAAAACAAGAGATTTAAAAAAACGATTTTTAAATTTTTATTATTAAAAAAATGATTTTTTTAAATTTTATTATAAAAAATAAGATTATTTATACTTTTACAAATAAAAAATACATTTGTATTTTAAATAAGTATGTGTTAGAATAAAGTTTACTAATATTTAATTAGTAGTTTTTTAAATAAATTTGATATTTATAAACAAATTTTTTATTTCGATTTATAAATTTTAATACTTATTTTTTAATAAAAAAAATAAGAAACATGTAAATATTTATTTTTAAAAGTGTATTATATTTTAAACTTTAATTTTTTTTAAATGAAAGAGATATTTTTTTCAAAAAAACATGTTACAAGTTTCAATTCTAATTTATTAGTTTTAATTTTTTTATATTTAATTATGCATTTTAAATTTAGGGACAATTTCATATATACCCTACTGACTCGAAAAATATCATATATACCCAACAAAAACTAAAAATATCATATATAACCTTACAAACATGTAATAATATCATATATACCCATTTCATTAAAAACCATTTAAAATATGACAATTTTACCCTTATTTATCTAAACTTTAATATTTCATATTTACAGATATTTAACATCGAAATTTCATGTTTACACATTTTCAACTTTAGAATTTTATATTTAACCCTAAAAAATCGTTTTCTCAAAATACTATTTTAATTTTTCTCATTTTTTTTAATAATTCTATCAGTTTTCTTTTATAGCATTAGCGTTTTGTAACTTTCTCATATTCATTCCTTCTGAATGAGTTTGGAAAATCATGATAGTCGTAATCAGAACGAGTGATCTTTTACGTATTGGATAAAACTAAAAAATTAGGTTATAAAAAATCATTTAATAGATAAGGGTATAGTGGTCATAAAGTAACAAATAATTTAAATTGGGTATATATATATTTTTAGTTTTGGCTGGATATATATGATATTTACCCATGTCTGTAAGGGTATATATGATATTATCCCTTAAACTTAACTGTGTCGAAATATGAATGAGTGAAATTCTTAAAATTTGGAGTTTTAAAATTTGAATTTAAAAGACGATATATTGTTGAAATTTAAATTTTATTTGTATCTTTTTATCATTTTTTAATAAGAGATTAGTATTAAAAGTTTAGCGAGATTTTTCGCATATAAGTACACATATTTGTTGGATATATGATGTCTGATCGTCAATTAAGTCAACGTTACTATTAAGGTACGGTTCAAAGAATTATACCTTAAACAACGAACAAAATATATAATATTTAATTATTAAATATTATTCACGAAAGACGGAAACATAAATGGTGAGTAAATATATAAAGAAATATTTGTCAGAGATTGAGATAATTAATTATCTGATTAATTAATTATTTGCGGGGAAATAAATGTTTAATCAGTTAAACATTTAGAGATTAGATTTTTACTAATTATATTTGATTAGTAATTACAAGGGTTTAATAATTAAAAGGTAGATTATTACTAGAGTATTAAATGTTAATACCAGAGGGACCAGTGTGTAATTATAATAGTAATAAATATACCATTATAATCAAACCTAAACCCTAATCCCATTTAACCCAAAATCGGCGCACCCCCCCTTTCCCTTGGGTTCGACCGACGCCACCCACCGTCGCCGTGAGCCGCCCTGTCGCCGGCCACCTCCGCCGCGAGCCGCCATCGCCGACGCCGCTGTGATCGTTTTCCTCTTTGCGCAAGCGTGTGACGTTTTGCTACAGGTTTCGTGTACGTGCCAACTAGCGTGACGTTCGTTGAACTAAGGTGTTACAGATCTAGTTATCGTCGAAGGTATAAATCTAAACACCCTATGGTTGGTTTTAATATTGTTTATACGCGTGTAATCGGATCACTATAAGGAATCCAGATCTGAACTGGTAATGGTATTAACAAATCGTTTCCACTAAAATATATCCGATTTATTTATTTAAAATTTTTAAATATTTAATGTTTTAAATAAGCCGAAATAGGGTTTTAAATGAAACCTGTCACGAAAACAACCATTTGACAATAAGGAAAACGATTGTTTACCGTTGTGCAAAAGGACCGTTTACAACAAAATAGTAGGAAGTAAGTGGATTTTCAAGAAGAAAATTGACATGGATGGAAACGTGCAAACCTACAAAGCAAAGTTAGTAGCGAAAGGTTTTACTCATACTCAAGGAATTGATTATGATGAAACCTTCACACTTGTAGCCATGCTTAAGTCTATTAGGATCTTGCTTGCCATTGCCGTGGTTATGACTACGATATATAGCAAATGGATGTCAAAACCGCGTTCCTAAATGGACGTCTTACTAAAGATGTCTATATGGTTCAACCGGAAGGTTTTGAAGATCCAGAGAATCCTAAAAAGGTATGCAAGTTGAACAAATCCATTTATGGATTAAAGCAGTCATCCAGAAGCTGGAATCTTCGTGTTGACCAGAAAATCAAAGATTTTGGTTTTGTGAAGAATGAAGATGAACCATGTGTTTACAAGAAGGCAAGTGGGAGCCATATGACTTTTCTGATTCTGTATGTAAACGACACACTGCTCATTGGAAACCATATTCCTGTGCTAAAGGACGTAAAGTCTTGGTTAGAATCCGAACACACCACCCATTAATAACTCATCTATCTAGCTCACACATTTCTATGAACACACCATAAACCTTACGACTCTTAAATAAGCGTTTTATACTCAAATCATAATAGGTTAGAATCTGAACCCTTAACACGATTAATTATATTAACACCACGTGAATGTATGTACGATAGCCCCAAAACAGTAAAACGTTTAAAAGAGGGGGATTAGAAACTCACCGGTTACAAGACAATCCAAGTCCTAGCTTTTACACTTCGCCCGATCACGCTCGAAACTCGAACCTGTCAAACGTATGATCACATGATGAGGATTCGTGCTAAACATGCGTCGAACATGCGTAGTTATAAATAAACCCCACCCCTCGCGTTGACTACACATCTTAACTACTCGTCGAACACTTAACCCCACAGATACACGTATCGGGTTGTCCTCGACCCGTTTGGAAACCATACACACGAGTTGGGTCCCCTGCATGCACGTCATGCAAACCTAACCCGGTTCCACCTCACCCCCAGCTCGTCCATGGACTCTCATGCACCACCATGCGCCCTTATGAGCGTCACCATCTCCTTTGTCCTCCTCGGCCCAACGCCGCCACAGTACCACCATCAACACAAGCCACAATCAGCTCTTCGTCTCACCGCTACCGCCGTCCCCCTAGCCGTCGCACGCGTCATTGCGACCATCGTCCTGATGGTCACCTCCAAGTAAGATTCTCTATTTTTCTTAATTGGGATCATTCATCGTCCCACTTATCTTGTACTCTAGTTTCCATCCAATGATGTTTCCTTAAAACTCCGACACCACTTCCTAGCTCACCGATGTGACACATCTGTCGTCCTCAGATTACTTCCAAGAACCTGCGAAAGGCTTTATTGAGCATTACCTTGCGCTCATCGTGTCTTATAGGTGAGCATTAGCCTCTTATCGTTAGTGCTTCGATCACCATCCTCTCATAATTAACTTAGTTAATCATGTTTGTTCTAAACTCTCAACGTTATCTCCTCTGATACTCCGCAGAAGCTTGCTCCTTACCAGCGAGGTATTCCCTTTACAGTCACTTATGTGTAGAACTACACTTGTCCTTCTCCCGCTCTACTTTCCTTGTCATTGCTCTATCCTTACCACGCGATTACCGACCGCGTCTCACTTATCGAGTTCGAACATTAACTCTGCTCAATCATGAGTCTCTGTTATCCTTCGCCTCATTCCGAGGAAACCTTCCTGCTCCTCTTGTGTCCTACGTTGACAGAACTCATCATATGGACGTATTCCATGGAGTCCCTATCGTCACTTCGTTCTGAAGTCTTCAGTGTCGTCATCTCAACCTCGTCATAGCTATCTCCGATCAAGCATCCACGTAACGCTTTCATCATCGACTCTCACCGCTGTACCCCATGGTTGGTGCTCCGCATCTTCGAGACGTAAGTATAGTTATCTCATAAGAGCACCTTGCCGATCGTCTCCAATGACGTCCAAACTCCTCGTATCCCTCGATGCATCAACATTAAGAAACCTTCAGGGTAGAAACACTATGCCTGAGCATCCCGCCACCTATCTTATGCACGACCAAGCGTGTACTACAAGGACATAACATAACTACATATCATTCCATGTTCTACATGAGTACTAATGACCACACCTTCTAGCTTCGCACGAGGTGCATACAATTAACAAGACCTGAGTAACTTTACATGCATACCATAAGACTTCACCATTTATAAACACACGAACTCTTGGACTCTACCTTCTATTTATTATAATGGTAGCTCCTGCCACACGTCATCACATAATCACTCAGAATTCGCACAGTCGTACTCCTACGGGTAGTATTAATGGTTTAAGGCAACACATTACTCGACCTAGACACAAGTCAACCCTCTACACATGCATACGCATAATATTTATAATCACTATTTTCCACAGGGCCTTGCCCTGGTCATTCACACAAGGTGCAACCCACCCCTTATAATTCCCACCCCCATCTAGACCTTAACTAATAGATGACACTATCACACGTTCGTTAACACAGAGAATTTCATGATTCATGTCTACCCAAGTCTACTCACAATATCTCATCAATCACATCGGCATTTACTTTTGGTATGAACTCACACCATGCAAAAGAAAATTACACCACACTGTGTATAGCTTTCTATTGCAAGCACCACACAACACGTTCGTGAACACAATTATTTAAACCAAATCTAATCACATCATGACAAGGAAACTCAATATAAACACCAAGTAGTCAACCTCCTAGTCAAACACCGCACCACATAAGCATCTAATTCACAATAAGAAACCCAAAACAAATATCTCATCACAAAATCAAACTACTACTACTCAAAACATGCCAGCCCTCTCGTGGAAATATATGAACACTCTACTCCTCGAACAACCCGAAGTTGTCACCCACCTGCTCATCGTCATCCAACTCCTCAAGTCTTCCATTGCTCGACCCCGAATCATGTCTCGGTGGTTGGTGCCTAACTGCAAATGCATTACCTCCCAACCAGCTGCTCCTCCAATAGAAGGAACTAGTGAGTCCCATCGCAGCTTCCCTAGTAGTACTGGGTGCATTAGGCGCCGGGAGCGCAAAGGTCACCTCCTGTGTTTATAGCTCACGCTCCTCCTCAACCGTCGGTGGTAGTGCTGTCAATGGAACCGGTGCTAATATCCGCCTCTTGCCGACAACTATCGCCCGTGTCGCAGCCAAACGTCTCGCTCGATGCTCTGCCGTCCTCCTGATAAGAGCCCCTCGTCGGATCCACCTCGTCCTGATCGTCATAGCCATCAGTACCTACACAAGATAGAACGTTGGAGTGATTACTATGGGCACAAATTCAGAATATGAGAGTAATCATAGACTGCCAAATTACGGTGATCAAATGCAATTTGGTGGTCCATATTACTGCTCGTACTATAAACCTTTCCCATCATATTCACACTAGCTTTCTATCTTTCCCACACGCTTGATGCACATGCATCCCACACCACTCATTTAACACCACACAATCATATAGCAAATAATCATAATAGCCACAATTGCACACCACATGTAGTTACACACAACTTCATTAAACTATGCTAACACACCAAGCTATGTCACATAGCGCAATTAATGCTACTCTACATTAATTAGCTCACAAAACATAATTTCACCAAGTCACACCACACTCTTCACATAGTTCTACCTACTACTACAACACACAGCACACATCATGTTCCCACACGGAACCATGAATCACACACTCACACCAATCACTTTACCTAGTGTAACACTTACAAAAAGGGTAATTAATAACTTCTTCTTAACTCAAAAGACGCACCTCCTAGCTCGCGGTTACTCGTGGTGGCATTTGTTTCACCTTCGTCCCATTTTTGGTTTAAGTTAAAGTATTTTATTTGTTTAAAAATACCAGTTTTCTCTTAAACCACAGCTCTGATACCAACTTGTAAGACCCCAACCCAGGCATCGTACAGTTGGTTCTCATAACGGGTCATTTTCATTAAAAATGCATTTATTGCAATTCAAACTAAAGCAGAAGTCTTTTTAAACTTATTTATTACTATTTAACGTTATTAGCTTACCTCACGAATGCCTACACACCAATCCGAGTAACGTCGCTTTGAAGCCAAGATACGTCAACCCTACACTTACCTGCAAAACAATCTAACGTACACACAAAATCAGCTACGCTGAGTGAATTCTAATAGTTTAATTTAAACAAAAACCATCACGTCATGTTCTTTAGTTTATTTCACTCAGAACCCTTCGGTCCTTATAAAATAGTTTTATGATTCTTTAACAAATAGTTAACCCTATGATATCCCACGGCATCCCATACTCGTTCATCACCCGGGACTCAGCCCGTACTACCAATAATAATAATAACCTTACAATCACACCGAAATAGACTCAACGTACTATGCTAACAAATCATACCCAAGAATACTCATTAACTCGACTCTGGGTTAACACAACCTACCCTAGATATTAACACATCCGGCCTTAACCAAGGCTCTCACAATTAACTGACACGACTCTTATACACGTCGCATCACAAGTCCTGACTCAATGGTCAGTCTAGCTCTACATGTCAGGGTACTATCATCAACACATCACATTAACACTATCTCACACACAATAAATATAACTCATTACTAGCATGCAAATTAACACATATATATATGCATGTAAACACATACCTTATCACTTCACCCTCGTCAGGGTTACCCTCGTCAGGGCGTTCAACACACCCCGAGCTCATCATTAACCTGTTAAATAAATGTCACCTTTAGTGAATTCCCGAAGGACCTCATCTGTCACGATCCCGTTTTCCGTGCCTAACGACAACGAGGCAAACCCGACACATAAATACAAACACATAATATCGCACGTCATATACAAGACTCATTAACTACACCTGTACCTCACACACGACACTAGAACAACATATCCCACATGCAATTATAACCATTTAACTTTAAGTCCAACTCTCCCTGTCCAACCCTTAACACATCACCCATCAATAACTCATATCTGTAGCTAACACGTTTCTATGAACACACCATAAACCTTACAACTCTTAAATAAGCGTTTTATACTCAAAGCATATTGGGTTAGAATCAGAACCCTAAACACGATTAATTATATTAACACCACGTGAATGTATGTACGATAGCCCCAAAACAGTAAAACGTTTAAAAGAGGGGGATTAGAAACTCACCGGTTACAAGACAATCCAAGTCCTAGCTTTTACACTTCACCCGATCACGCTTGAAACTCGAACCTGTCAAACGTATTATTACATGATGAGGATTTGTGCTAAACATGCGTCGAACATGCGCAGTTATAAATAAACCCCACCCCTTGCATTGACTACACATCATAACGACTCGTCGAACCCTTAACCCCACGGATACACGTATCGGGTTGTCCTCGACCCGTTTGGAAACCGGACACACGAGCTAGGTCTCCTTCATGCACGCATGCACGTCATGCAAACCCAACCCGGTTCCACCTCACCCCCGGCTTGTCCATGCACTCTCACGCACCACCATGCACCCTTATGCGCGTCACCATCTCCTTCGTCCTCCTCGGCACAACGCCGCCACAGTACCACCATCAACACAAGCCACAATCGGCTCTTCGTCTCACCGCTACTTTCGTCCCCCTAGCCGCCGCGCGCGTCATTGCGACCATCGAGCACCACCACCATCGTCCTTGGTCATCTGCTGCCGTCGAGTCCTCCCCAGCATCCTCCGCCGCTACCACCATAGTTGGCCTCCCCGACTCAGTCGTGAACCACCGTCAAAGCCACACTCACTCTCCTCGTCGTCCTCTCGTCGGTACACCGCCTACGTCGCACCACCTTCAAGCGCTCTCTCGCCTTGTCCCGCGCCACCGTAGTCATCACCGGACCGTGTCCTGTCACACCTCGACCGACGGCGGAATCATCGGGGCGGGACATGTAGACTGTTCATAAGCACAAGGTTGACTAGATTGAATATATTAAACATCAAATTTCATAACAAGTAGTCCAAACACAACCAAATCCAAGATAGAACAAAATTGAGATACATAGAGTTCTTCTATTTAAATTAACTAAGTCCAAGCCTATGTGTAGCACATCTTGATCAATCTCACACATTAGAACCTGAAACATGAATAAAATAAAGTCAACTAAAAATTTGGTGAGTATAACACAGGTTTGTATATAGATAGCATATAGTTGTAAAACAAATCCTTACATAACATGATAAATAAGGCATTTATGGGGAGCAGCTATTGTGTAACCAAACACAATCAAACCTTTGTAACTAGCATGCAAATTGTGTTGTCGGTATCAATCACCCCAATCTGGGTGGGTTTGTCAGACTCAATAGATCTATCATTGAAAACCGTCGGCTTGAATAGTTAATGATTGCACATAAGTGTTCACAAAAGTTAGCACACATAGCACTCGGGCATAAAGCTCAAATTGCACACATGAATGTAAATAGGATTTGTATTTGTGTTGTTTGTGTAAATGTAAACATGTAATTTGATAGAGCTCATGTTTCACCCCAAAAGTGTAAAAGAGTAAAAGGGGCTATGAAATACTCACTTGGTTTGAAGGCGTAGCTAACAAGATACTAGATAGAATAAGGATCCTTCAAATGCATAAGTTAACCTAAAGTGTAATGTATATGGTATTAATAGTGTACACAAAAGTTTAAGTCTAAAGTTGAATTTGAATTTGTGTATAAGGCCGTTGATTTGTACTTAAAAGTATTGAATATAAGGTTTTGAAAAAAACATTGTTGAAGTATTTTGTTTAAGGTTTGAGTTTGAATAATCAATTAAGTAAATTAAATAATTATCGTTTGTGAAAATATTGTAAGTGTTAAATGTAATTAAGTGTAAATAAATAAATGTCTTTGTTTAAATATAAAGTAAATAAATGATCGTTATTTTATTTATTTATTTATAAAATGTAACTTAACCATTTAAATACTTTTTAAATGAAAGGTTTAGCAATAATGGTAAATTTAATTTTTTTTATAAACTTTAAATAAAAAAATTTCTATTTATTTCAAGATTAAATATTTGATCTTTCTAAATAGGATTAAATGCATTTTTATAAAAATCAACTATTTTTATTTTGTAATTTAATCAGAAATATTTATTGTTTGAAAAATATATAAAATTATAATTCTGCCAAAAATTTAACTCACACACGACCGTGCCTGGGAAGGGCACGATCGTGCTCGAACCACGGGCGCGACCATGCTAGTCAGGGCGCGACCGTGTTGATCAAACAGAAGGCTTAACTAACTAAATCATTAGGCACGACCGTGCCTTGGCCAGGCACGATCGTGTCTATGATTCTAAGACACGACTGAGATTAGCCAAAGGGCATGATTGGGTCTGGACAGGAGGACACGACCGCGCTGGTAGTCGGCATGACCGTGTCTCATGAGGCACGACCGCGCTAGATGATTAGCGCGACCGCGTCTGTTCCAAATCAGGAACGAATTGACTAAATCCTATAATAACAAGGTTGGAAATCATAGGGCTTTCACCCAATAGATTATTACGAGTCTTTTTGTATAGATTAATTGAATTTAAAACGTGTTTAGGACCGGATTCGATTAAACCATTTTGAACGAAAATTAGATTCGGTTTGAGATGATTTCCATTTTAGAAGCCCAAATTAGGATGGGACTTTTGATCTATAGACTAAACTGAATGAAAATATGGTTTCAATTACCCGGAAAGACGACGAATCGATAGCGTACGGTAGAGGAGAGTTCCGGCGACGACGAGTTTGGCTTCCGGCGTCTTTTGATGCGATTCCGGCTATATCGACGTGTCCAGAAGCTTTAGAGATGATCGAGTGATGCGTATGGAGGATTTGATTGAGAGAATTTCGAATTAAAATGGAGAATTGGTGGTTTCAAGAATGTTTTGACGGTTTTGTGGTTTAATCGAATGATATTGAGTCAATTTCTGTAATTGATAGTCTTAATATTTTCGTTAATAGTAATGAAGTGAATATCCGTTACGAAATCAAACGGATCAGTGATTGAAACTGTATTTACGTTTCAACAGGTACTAGGCGCGACCGTGCCTAAACGAGGCGCGACCGTGCCAAGGCACCGGGCGCGATCGTTCCAAAGCAAGTCGCGCGACCGTGCCAAAACGAGGCGCGACCGTGCCTATTAGGGTTTCTTGCTACTTTTCAACATCAGACCTTGTAACTTTAGTCTTTTGCCATATTTGTATAATTAGATACTTATGTATTGTTTTAATAGGATATAACCGAGTAAAATTTGCGGATTTTGCATTGAAATATAGTATTAAATTGATGGTACGAAAAGAGACAAAACAGTGCACTAGAATTGAGTTTGAAATGTATTACATTGAATTGAAAATACGTATACTAAAAATCAGAAATGTTACAGTCTGCCCATGTTGAGGGAATTTCGTCCCGAAATTTTGCTAGAGGAAACAACGGCATCAGTAAAAAGATCGGGGTACTTTTGTTTCATTTGGTCCTCTCGTTCCCAAGTAAACTCAGGACCACGTTTAGATTCCCAACGAACCTTGACAATAGGAATACGGCTTCGCTTGAGCTGCTTGATTTCACGATCTATGATTTCTACCGGTTTCTCAACGAAGTGCATCGTTTCATCAATGCGCACGTCATCAAGTGGTATATGGAGATTCTCATCAGCGAGACATTTCTTCAGATTAGATACATGAAATGTAGGATGCACATTGCTAAGAGATGGAGTTAACTCGAGTTTGTAAGCCACTTTCCCAATCTTTTCAAGGATTTTGAATGGACCAACATAGCGAGGTGCTAACTTGCCTTTCTTTTCAAAACGGATCACACCCTTCCACGGAGACACCTTAAGAAGAACCAGGTCACCGACTTGGAATTCCAAGGGTTTTCGACGTTTGTCGGCATAACTCTTTTGCCGACTCCTCGCCACTCGAATATTGTCACGGATTTGAATGATCTTATCGTATGTTTCTTGAATTAGCTCGGGACCGGTGATTTGTGCTTCACCAATCTCGTTCCAACAGATAGGAGAACGATACTTGCGACCATAAAGAGCTTCGAATGGAGCCATGTTGATACTCGTGTGATAGCTATTGTTGTAAGAGAACTCAATGAGGGATAAATGTGAATCCCAATTTCCACCAAAATCGATTACACAAGCTCTAAGCATGTCTTAAAGAGTTTGGATTGTTCGCTCGGTTTGACCATCAGTTTGAGGATGGTAAGCCATGCTCAAATCCAATCGTGTGCCAAGAGCAGATTGAAGAGATTGCCAAAATCGAGAAGTGAACCGGGCATCTCGGTCGGATATTATGTTCAAGGGAACATCATGACGGCTTACAATTTCATCAATGTAAATTCGGGCTAGTTTCTCAACCCGATAGTCTTCACGGATAGGCAAGAAATGAGCAGATTTTGTGAGATGATCAATGATTACCATAATGCTATCATAACCACTCGAGGTGCGAGGGAGTTTGGTAATAAAATCCATGGCTAAGTTCTCCCATTTCCACATGGGAATTTCCGGTTATTCAAGTAATCCAGAAGAACGTTGGTGTTCGGCTTTGACTTTGGAACACGTCAGACATTTGGCAACATAGTGAGCAATGTCTGTTTTCATACCAGGCCATCAATATTGTTGGCGAAGATCTTGGTACATTTTATCCACACCAGGATGAATAGAATAACGAGTCTTGTGAGCCTCGTTCATGAGAAATGTACGGAGATCATCGCGATCGGGAATCCAAATACGGTTCAAGTAATAAAGTAAGCCATTGGATTTTGATTCGAGTAGGAGTTCAACACCACACGACATTTCCTCATACATGTTACCCTCGGTAACTGAGACGTGTTGAGCTTCTAAGATGCGGTTTTGAATGTCGGTTTGAATTCGAACACATTGAAGCATAACATGGTCCTTTCGACTCAAAGCGTAGGCTACAACATTCGCTTTGCCGGGATGGTAACGAATCTCGCAGTCATAGTCGTTAAGGAGTTCAACCCAACGTCGTTGCCTCATATTGAGTTCTTTTTGGTTGAAAATGTGTTGAAGACTTTTGTGGTCGGTGAACACCACACATTTTGTGCCATAGAAGTAATGCCTCCAAATCTTCAATGCGAATACGACGGCACCCAACTCGAGATAGCGCGTCGTATAATTCTTCTCATGAATCTTAAGTTGCCTTGATGCATAAGTGATTACTTTGCCTCGTTGCATGAGGACACAACCGAGACCTTGGTTAGAAACATCACAGTAGACAACTAGATCATCATTCCCATCAGGGAGAGTCAAAATGGGAGCATTGCACAACTTTTGCTTGAGGGTTTGGAAAGCTTCTTCTTGTTTTGGTCCCCATTCATAAGTCTTACCCTTGTGGGTCAAAGCATTAAGGGGGATAGCAATCTTAGAGAAGTTTGAGATGAAACGACGGTAATATCCCGCAAGACCAAGAAATGAACGAACTTCAGTGGGAGTCTTCGGGGCATTCCAATTCTTAACCGTTTCGATCTTAGCAGGGTCAACATGAATACCCTTGTCGTTGACGATGTGACCAAGAAATTGAACTTCCTTTAGCCAAAATTCACATTTGGAGAATTTGGCATATAGTTGTTCTTTCTTCAAGAGATCCAAAACCAATCTAAGGTGCTGCTCAAGATCAGCTTGAGTCTTGGAATAGATTAAGATGTCATCGATGAAAACGATCACGAACTTATCAAGGTACGGTTTGCACACACGATTCATGAGGTCCATGAAAACTGCGGGTGCTTTGGTTAGTCCAAAAGGCATAACCATGAACTCGTAATGACCATACCTTGTTCGGAAGGCAGTCTTTGGAATATCGTCTTCTTGCACACGGAGTTGGTGATAACCAGATCGAAGATCAATCTTCGAGAAGCAAGTAGAACCTTGAAGTTGATCAAAGAGGTCATCAATTCTTGGTAAAGGATAACGGTTTTTTATAGTAAGCTTGTTGAGTTCGCGGTAATCAATACACATGCGAAATGATCCATCCTTCTTTTTGAGGAATAAGACGGGTGCACCCCACGGTGAATGACTTGGACGAATGAATCCCTTGTCGGAGAGCTCTTGAAGTTGACTTGCAAGTTCTTGCATTTCAGAAGGTGCAAGGCGGTAAGGAGCTCTAGCCACGGGGTTAGCTCCGGGCACAAGATCAATGCGAAATTCTACTTGTCGAACGGGTGGAAGACCGGATAAATCTTCGGGGAACACTTCGGGAAAATCTCGGATAATGGGGATGTCTTGAATACTCTTCTTTTTGACATCTTTTTGAACGATATGGGCCAAAAAGGCCACGTACTTCTTTCGTAAGTACTTTTAAGCAGTAGTGCATGACATTAATTTAAGCCCTTTGCAAGGCTTTTCACCAAAACTCTTAGTGTTTCTCCCGATGGTAGAGGTATTCGAATACACTTCTCGAAACAGATGACTTCGGCATGATGATTTGATAGCCAATCCATGCCTATGATGATATCAAAACTTCCTAATGGAATTGGTACAAGATTGATTGGGAATGTATGTTCATTAAGTTCTAGAGAACAGTCATAGAAAATAGACTCGATTGTAAGTGAATCACCATTTGCTATTTCGACAGTGAAGGTTTTCTCTAATTGAGATAATGTCTTGGCAAGTAAGGGTTCAAAGTTAAGTGACACAAAACTCTTATCGGCACCGGTATCAAAAAAATGGAGGCATATTGACTATTTACAAGGAACGTACCATTGACCACGTCATTGTTGGCTTGAGCTTCGTTGCCGTTTATGTTGAAAGCACGCCCACGAGCTCCACCTTGTCTAGCATTGGCAAATCTTGGGCATTGATCACGGAAATGGTTCGGGTTGCACATTCATAACATGAACGCCCATTTGCAATAGCGGGAGTACCTTGATTAGTCACTTGGGTGTTGGTTTGGTTTGGTGGGTTGACTTGGCCCGCAAGAGCTTTGGCCCTACAAACATTGACCGTATGGCCATATCTTCCACAATGAGTACAAAGGCGACATGGGATGCTTTGGGGATGATGGTAGTTGCAGGTGGCACAAAGTGGGTAGACTCCAACATATGGCTTTTTGGCCGGTGCTTGAACCATAGGTGCAGCTTGGTTAACAGGAATAGTAGGAGTGACCACAGCAAAATTTCTAGCCTTTCTCTTCTTATTATGCGGGGGGGTTCAGTTATGGCTTCTTTGTTGTGGGTGGAAGGAGTTGCAGTGTCAGAGACTTTCTTGGTGCCCTTTTTAGTAAGAGTCCCCGCCTTCACATGATTATCGGTTAAGGTAGCGGACAAACGGATCACATCCTCAAGTGTTGCAGGATTCCTTCCTAGGACAATATCTTGAATTTGCCTAGGTAGTCCCCCAATATACTTTTCAATGCAGCGGGACAAAGGTGTGACCATGTGGGGCACGAGGAGACTCAACTCATGGAACCGAGTTGTATAAGCCAAATTTTCTCCACTATCTTGGGCAAGATCCCAAAACTCAGCTTCAAGTTTCTTCACTTCATTTCAAGGATAGAATTCGTCGGTCATTAGCCTCTTAACCTCATCCCAAGGTAAGGCCATTGCTACATCCACACCTCTATTTCTTTTCTCCCCATTCCACCACGTGAGTGCCCGTTTTTGTAGGACACTTGTGGCATGACGAACACGAAGGTTGTCGGGGCAGTCACTATTGAGAAAGGTATTCTCAATGCTTTCGAACCATTGAAGGAGTCCAGTAGCTCCTTCGGTACCATAGAACTCGGGGGGGTTACACGAGTTGAAATGCTTGAAGGTGCATTGAGATGGGTTGTTACCACCATTTCCACCATTACCACCATTACCACTATTACTACCATTTCCACCATTGTTGCCATTGGTGACACTATTAACTTGAGTGAGTTGTGTCACGAGTTGTGCAAGAATAGCAGCAATGTCGGTATTGGTGTTGGCCGCAGGAGCACGACGAGGAGGCATTCTACAGATTTTCACAAGACAAGAAAAGATGTAAGAACTTATGAGAATTGTTTGGATTTAATAGAATAAGATAACAAAATAAATAGATAATCATAGTTTGGATTGTACTCAAATAGTGATATAATCACTCGAATACTATGACACATTAAGGTTAATTAAACTTATATAATTTTCAAGGAGACATGCTTTAGCCTATAAGTAAACACTCATCTCGGGAATTCCCAGGAAAGCATACGGGTCCCTCGGTTAATTGGGATTTATACGAAATGTTTTCCTAGACAGAAAACCCAAAATACAGGTGTCACTCTTCCAGATTGCACGTGTCCTCAAATAATTAACAAAGCTTAAAAACCTTAACGAGGAAATAAAGAAATTTTATGGATCTAGCTTCATGAAGTTTCCACATGCTTAGAAAGATAAAGATAGAGAAGAAGATAAGGATGTTATGAGGTTTTAGGATATAGGAAAGGATATTGTTTATTTAATTTATTATTTAAGTATATACTAATAAATCATGGATTTTTAATAAATAAGTCATCAAATAAAATAATACCTAATCATAGTAAGCATGTAGCACATAGCATGTAACACATAACATGTAGCACATAATCATATAAACATGAAGCAATGCATAAATGGGTGTCCTAAAGTTATAGTCTAGGTCAAGGTGTCTATTAACCTAATTCCCTATAACCAAGGCTCTGATACCAATCTGTCACACCCCGACCGATGGCGGAATCATCGGGGCGGGACATGTAGACTGTTCATAAGCACAAGGTTGACTAGATTGAATATATTAAACATCAAATTTCAAAACAAGTAGTACAAACACAACCAAATCCAAGATAGAACAAAATTGAGATACATAGAGTTCTTCTATTTAAATTAACTAAGTCCAAGCCTATGTGTAGCACATCTTGATCAATCTTACACATTAGAACCTGAAACATGAATAAAATAAAGTCAACTAAAAATTTGGTGAGTATAACACAGGTTTGTATATAGATAGCATATAGTTGTAAAACAAATCCTTACATAACATGATAAATAAGGCATTTATGGGGAGCAGCTATTGTGTAACCAAACACAATCAAACCTTTGTAACTAGCATGCAAATTGTGTTGTCGGTATCAATCACCCCAATCTGGGTAGGTTTGTCAGACTCAATAGATCTATCATTGAAAACCGTCGGCATGAATAGTTAATGATTGCACATAAGTGTTCACAAAAGTTAGCACACATAGCACTCGAGCATAAAGCTCAAATTGCACACATGAATGTAAATAGGATTTGTATTTGTGTTGTTTGTGTAAATGTAAACATGTAATTTGATAGAGCTCATGTTTCACCCCAAAAGTGTAAAAGAGTAAAAGGGGCTATGAAATACTCACTTGGTTTAAAGGCGTAGCTAACAAGATACTAGATAGAATAAGGATCCTTCAAATGCACAAGTTAACCTAAAGTGTAATGTATATGGTATTAATAGTGTGCACAAAAGTTTAAGTCTAAAGTTGAATTTGAATTTGTGTATAAGGCCATTGATTTGTACTTAATAGTATTGAATATAAGGTTTTGAAATAAACATTTTTGAAGTATTTTGTTTAAGGTTTGAGTTTGAATAATCAATTAAGTAAATTAAATAATTATCGTTTGTGAAAATATTGTAAGTGTTAAATGTAATTAAGTGTAAATAAATAAATGTCTTTGTTTAAATATAAAGTAAATAAATGATCGTTATTTTATTTATTTATAAAATGTAACTTAACCATTTAAATACTTTTTAAATGAAAGGTTTAGCAATAATGGTAAATTTATTTTTTTTTATAAACTTTAAATAAAAAATTTCTATTTATTCCAAGATTAAATATTTGATCTTTCTAAATAGGATTAAATGCATTTTTATAAAAATCAACTATTTTTATTTTGTAATTTAATCAGAAATATTTATTGTTTGAAAAATATATAAAATTATAATTCTGTCAAAAATTTAACTCACACACGACCGTGCCTGGGAAGGGCACGATCGTGCTCGAACCACGGGCGTGACCATGCTAGTCAGGGCGCGACCGTGTTGATTAAACAGAAGGCTTAACTAACTAAATCATTAGGCACGACCATGCCTTGGCCAGGCACGATCTTGTCTATGATTCTAAGACACGACTGAGATTAGCCAAAAGGCATGATTGGGTCTGGACAGGAGGACACGACCGCGCTGGTAGTCGGCATGACCGTGTCTCATGAGGCACGAGCGCTAAATGATTAGCGCGACCGCGTCTGTTCCAAATCAGGAACGAATTGACTAAATCCTATAATAACAAGGTTGTAAATCATAGGACTTTCACCCAATAGATTATTACGAGTCTTTTTGTATAGATTAATTGAATTTGAAACGTGTTTAGGACCGGATTCGATTAAACCATTTTGAACGAAAATTAGATTCAGGTTTGAGATGATTTCCATTTTAGAAGCCCAAATTAGGATGGGACTTTTGATCTATAGACTAAACTGAATGAAAATATGGTTTCAATTACCCGGAAAGACGACGAATCGATAGCGTACGGTAGAGGAGAGTTCCGGCGACGACGGGTTTGGCTTCCGGCGTCTTCTGATGCGATTCCGGCTATATAGACGTGTCCAGAAGCTTTAGAGATGATCGAGTGATGCGTATGGAGGATTTGATTGAGAGAATTTCGAATTGAAATGGAGAATCAGTGGTTTCAAGAATGTTTTGACGGTTTTGTGGTTTAATCGAATGATATTGAGTCAATTTCTGTAATTGGTAGTCTTAATATTTTCGTTAATGGTAATGAAGTGAATATCCATTACGAAATCAAACGGATCGGTGATTGAAACTGTATTTACGTTTCAACTGGTACTAGGCGCGACCGTGCCTAAACGAGGCGCGACCGTGCCAAGGCACTAGGCGCGATCGTTCCAAAGCACGTCGCGCGACCGTGCCAAAACGAGGCGCGACCGTGCCTATTAGGGTTTCTTGCTACTTTTCAACATCAGACCTTGTAACTTTAGTCTTTTGCCATATTTGTATAATTAGATACTTATGTATTGTTTTAATAGGATATAACCGAGTAAAATTTACGAATTTTGCATTGAAATATAGTATTAAATTGATGGTACGAAAAGAGACAAAACAGTGCACTAGAATTGAGTTTGAAATGTATTACATTGAATTGAAAATACGGATACTAAAAATCAGAAATGTTACACGTCCCCGCCTCCTTCTCCGGCCACCGTGAACACACGTAACCCTAATCGGATCCTTTACAGTATAATCATAACCAAAAAACGTAATGGAGTGTACGGGTATTCCCTTAACACGTAGCAAAGATTCGTCCCGCTTGACGCCGCCGTATGACCGCCGGACCAACACCACAGTCGTCCTTCTCCTCTCTCGTTCGACGCTGCCATTTAAATACATCTAGTAGTTGCATTCGGGTCCTTCGATATTCTTGATTGTGCGTTTTTGGTTCGAACTGATTATTACGCGGCTAACCATCCCTTTACTTCCATTACACCATGTCTCACGGGTAACCCTTACTAACGGCTTCATTTACTTGAGAATCGAGTTATCCGTTAACCCGAACCATCAAATTATAAATTTTTGGGATGTTACAGATTGGTTCAATCATGTATTCCATGCTATGTACTAGACCTGACGTATCGTATGCTCTATACATGACAAGCAGATATCAATAGAATCCTGGTGTTAGTCAGTAGATAGTTGTAAAGAACATTTTTAAATACTTGAGAAGGACTAAGGATATGTTCTTGATATACGGGGGACTGGAAGGAGAACTAGCTGTTAAATGTTACACTGATGCTAGCTTCCAGACGGATCGAGATGATTCTCGATCACAAACGGAATTTGTTTTTGTTCTGAATGGTGGTGTGATTACTTGGAAAAGTATTAAGCAAAGTGTTGTTGCACAATCCACCACCGAGTCAGTATATATTGCGGCTTCAAAAGCTGTAAAGGAGGCTGCTTGGATGAAGAAGTTCATTGCTGATCTCGGAGTAATGCCTAGCATTCAGAAACCAATTGAGATACCATGTGACACTACCGGTGCTATTGCTCAAGCTAAAGAACCAAGGTCGCACCACATCACAAAGCACATACTCAGGAGATTTCATTATATCCGGGATATAATAGAACGGGGAGACATCGTGTTAAAAAAAGTTCACACAGATCAAAATCTAGAGGACCCGTTCACTAAACCTATGCCTCATTCTAAACATGAGGAGCATGCTGACAAGATAGTCCTTAGATTTGCTAGACAGTGGATTTAATCTATATGTGGTATTTGGTGCTTTCGAACTATTCAGTTACATTGGTTTTTATGAATGATTTAATGGTTAAACGCATTATAATTAGATGTTACTGTGTTCGACAGTTTATACGTTTTAGAAATCCTTGAATATTTAGATTATTCTAAATGTCCGTAGTCGATCAGATTCAGGGGAATCAATTTAAACGCAAGACTATTGTGAATCGAATGGTTAGTTCATTATGAATGAAAGACCAAGAAGTTGGAGATCATATTCACAGATAATTATTAGAGAATTATTATTGGATGTAACTCATTTTAAAATTATCTTCATGGATTGATATCTTGATATGTTTTAAATAAAGTAAGATATGTTGATCCTCGACCCGAGGCACTTACTAGAACTCTTCCTAACCGAAGGTTGTTCTTTGATCTTATCTAACGTTGTATCCTAACAGGCAGTAATAAGGGTATTATCAGAAGTAATCTGAAGTTCAGTGGGAGTTGTACATGGCCAAAGGAATTCTGTTCTTCTTCAATTAGAAGCTGGACATTCTGGCGCCCTCGTTAATTCAAGCTGGTGTAAAACGCATGGCCATGCTAAAACTAAAAGTATAGTTTGTTTAGACCACTTTGAATTGGAGAACGAGAACAAGAATGGTTGAACCACATATGAGAGGAGAATTATATCCATGTTTCATGTTCAACGAATGCCCTAAATAGAAAGGTTGCAAATGCTTACTAGGACTGTTATACTTTGTAAAGTAAAAGTTACTTGTACAAAAGGACATAGTTTGACGATTGTAAATACGTCATACCTTGCTAGGGGCAGTGAGATGCAGCTAGGCGTCCACCACTATCTACGTTGAACCGATTAATTGAAGAATCGACCAAGTGAGAGATTGTTGGAATATGATCGTCAATTAAGTCAACGTTACTATTAAGGTACGATCCTAAGAGTTACACCTTAGGCAACGAACAAAATATATAATATTTAATTGTTAAATATTATTCACGAAAGACGGAAACATAAATGGTGAGTAAATATTTAGAGAAATATTTGTCGGAGATTGAGATAATTAATTATCTGCGGGGGAATAAATATTTAATCAGTTAAACATTTAGAGATTAGTTTTTTACTAATTATATATGATTAGTAATTACAAGGGTTTAATAATTAAATTATTACTGGGGTATTAACTGCTAATACTGGAGGGACCGGTGTGTAATTATAATGGTTATAAATATACCATTATAATCAAACCTAAACCCTAATCCCATTTAACCCAAAATCGGCGCACCCCCCTTTCTCCCTTGGGTTTGGCCGACGCCATCCACCGCCGCCGTGAGCCGCCTTGTCGTCGGCCACCTCCGCCGCGAGCCGCTATCGCCGCTGCCGCTGTGATCGTTTTCCTCTTTGTGCAATCGTGTGACGTTTTGCTGCAGGTTTTCGTGTACGTGTCAACTAGCGTGACGTTCGTTGAACTAAGGTGTTACTGACCTGGTTATCGTCGAAGGTATAAATCTAAACACCCTATGGTTGGTTTTAATATTGTTTATACGCATGTAATCGGATCACTGAAAGGAATCCAGATCTGATCTGGTTATGGTATTAATAAATAGCTTTCACTAAAATATATCTGATTTATTTATTTAAAAAGTTTAAATAATTAATCTTTTAAAAGTTAAAACTGGTACCATGATTCCCAACAATAGTATCCGTCAATCAGAAATCTTGATGATGATTTTGATGAAAGTTTATAATATCTTGATTTTCTAAATGGACTTACATTATTAGCTTTGTCAAACCATAAATTAGTTTTAAATGCCGGTGTTCCAGTTATGCTATAAATAAATATTGATAAAATATAGTTTAGGTAATATAACAAGTCTTTAGGTCAAATCACAAGGTAATCGCTTTATAGAAGCGAAGATTATATTTTGAAGCAACTTTGATAATCAAAATTTTATCCCTACAATTGGTTTAACATATTCAGACAAAATAACTTCACTAAAACTTCTAAGAAAAAAATATAGAATTGTTGTTTTTTGCAATGACTGTGAATAAAAGTTTAGGGCAATCACTTTCCAATGTTGATTTGTATTGTAAGATCCGGTGTTTATTCAAGATCAGTCGTATGTTGCATTATCAAAAGTTAAAACTAGAGATGGGCTCAAGCTATTAATCTTTGGTAAACATAGAAAAATTACCAATACCACGTCAAATGTTACATACAATGAAGTATTTTCAAATTTGTAATAATCATTATAAGGTTTTATTAGACATGTAATTTAATGTATTGTAAAAAGTGCACAATTTATTAAATGAACTTTCATGTATTTTTTAATGTTTTAATTACTCTCATCTATATAATCTTAACATGTAACAAAATAAAAATGTTACAAATACAATATCAAAATTTTATAAAAATAAATTTTAAAATATTTATCAATATAATCTTAATGTTTCACCTGTGTGTTACATGGGGTTAAAGCTAGTTATAAATATTTAACTGTAAAAAATAATAAAAAGGTAAGTTACAATTCAATTCATATAGTTTAATAATGTCATCTTCTGTAAAACCTACTGAAAAATATTCTTAAAATAGATGAAAAGTACATCAAGTCAGTGACGGATCCAGAAATTTTTTTATGGGGGCCGGAAATTTTTTGGATCGATTGTTTATTACTAAATATAAAAAAAAAATTGGTTCGGTTCGGGTTGGGTTGGGTCAGGTCACATTATACACACATTGACACTAATTACAATCAGCAAATAGCACATATGACATAGTATTATTGCAAAATAATATGATAAGGAAAATTAAAAATTTAGAGAAAAAAATTAAAAAAAGTTACATGAAATTGTGAGTAGACAAGGGCGCAAGGCTGTAAACAATTAACCGACTACCAGGGGCGAGAATCGTGAATTCGTGATTAGCAAATAGCCTGAAATCGTGAGGAAGCAAGGGGAGAATCGTGGTTAATCGTTCTTCTGATTGTGTTAACTTCGATTAGGAGGCATGATTGTCGTTTTTCTAATTGCGTGAAGCGTGAATATGAAACGTCGAGTCGTCGATGGATCAGGAATCAGGATTACCGCTACTTAAAATTTTTATTAGATTAAATTATTTAAAAATTTATATGGGTAATGGATTAACTAAATATGGGCTTAATTGTCTTAATGGATAAATGAGTTAATTAAATGTGAGTTTAATTGTTTAACTCACTAAGTTTTTAGTCCAATTTATTCTAAATGTCAAATTAAGTTATTTGTTTATATGGGGGGTCGGTGTTAAAAAATATTTATTTTTGGGGTCGGTCAAAATTTGATGGGGGTCGGTGTCAAAATTTCATAAGGATCAATCAAAATTATACCGCATATATAACAAATAGAAGTTTTCTTTCAACGGTGTCGGTTGACCCACCTTTCAATAGGTGGGTACGCCAATGCATGAAGTAGAAAAATACATTTTCCGTTAAAACTAGAAATCATGACCCGCGCGTTGTTGCGATGTCGTAGAGTGAAATTAACATGATTAGTACATAACTAAGCCCGTGTATTTGGGAATCTTGATACACGTGTTGCGGTTGTGACACTAACGTCGTTAAGTGCGATAACATTAGCACCCCGTAATCTGTGGCGGTAAACAGACCCTAAACGGTTGAGACAGTGACAATAACATGGCTAAGCACAAAAAACATGATTAAGTACATAAAAAAATGTATGAAGTTACGATGACTCAGTTAGTTCAATAAAAAGAAAGTAAAAACACCAAATAAAAAAATCAAAAATAAATTATGGCACAAAAGATAGATGACATGTAACGTGACGGTAGAAAAAAACATCTAATTTTGATATTTTATAAAGTTGAGGGGGGGTTGTGGTAGACACTTGTAAATGAGTATAACAAAATTTTAAACGGTTGAGGCAGCGACAATAACGTGTCTAAGCACACAAAAAAACGTGATTAAGTACATTAAAAAATGTATGAAGTTACGGAAACTCGGTTAGTTCAATAAAAAAACCAAAAATAAATTAGGGCTCAAAAGATAGATGACATGTGACATGACGGTGGGAAAAAACATCTAATTTTAACATTTTATAAAGTTAAGGAGGAGTTGTGGTAGACACTTGTAAATGAGTATATAACAAAATTTATGCCTGGAAGCGAAGAAAAAAAAATATTAAACATAATAAAAAATTAATTTTTTTAGAAGTATATTTGAAATTTTAGAAAATTAAAGGGTGTTATTTAAAAATATAAAAATTAAAAGGGTGCATGTAAAAATAGAAAAAAAGCAAAAAAAAAATATTAAAAATTTCTTATTCGCCGCCGACATTACAAATTGAGAGTTAGTAATGCGGCAACTTGTTGCTTTATTTATTTCATTTTTAGCTCGTATCAAATATAATATACGTTTTTAATCGTTTTAATTTTTTATAATTTTTATTTTTCTTTATTAACTTTCATTTGTAAACTTTTTTCAAATAACAAATTGAGCGGTTGTTTTTATTTTTTATTTTTTCTTTGTTAACGTTCCGGTATAAATTTATTTGAAAACGAGTTTTATTCAAAAATAAGTTTTTTTTTTGTATCATAGCCTATATCAAGTGTCGTTACCGTTGTACAACTATGACAAACTGAACTTATTATGAACAAATTAGACGACCTAACACCCGCTCCCGAAGCGGGATATTCAACTTCTTATATCTATTTCACATCATTAATTTCAGTACACCTCATTTGTGATAGTCAAGGCTGAAAGGCCGACATAAATACACGTGACCTCATGAAGTCAGGTGTACACGATAACTCTAAGAAATCTCTCTATTAGCAAAAAAATCTCCGACGAATTAATACTTATCTTTACGTCGGAGGATGGTTACAAGGAATGACCCTTCCCTATGGCAAGACTAACGGTGTTTTCTGTGTTTGCAGTTGAGACTGACCGGTTTTTCCATCAATTCACATAGACTATTTCCAGGTAGAAACTAGGATCCGATAACAAGGACGGGTCGTGTTTCGTCATTAGCGTCATCACTTTCTCGAACGGTATAGCTTCCCAATCACACAACTGAGTATCATGGAAAACAGTTCAACCACTAGCACTTTTTCATCGGCAAGTTGGTTTGGGTTACTTCAATATGCCTTCCAGCAGTACCACTACTACCAAAAGCCCAATTTTCACCGCCAACATGTCTACACCACCAATTGCAACTGCACTAGTTATCACATCGTAAACGTTACACCTTTTTCGTCTCACCCATCCTACACCTTACCTCTGATGCAGAATTACGCCGTCAGGCCCTCTCTATCTTTCAACACACTAGCAAACTTCATGTCGTTCATGCCAATGGTCAGCCCAGAGTTATGCTCACTAGACTGCTGACGCATTTATCTCTTGGAGACAATACACAAACGATCCCGATCCCGCATGCCTTCAATCCCTTAGGAATAACTCACTATATCTGGAACGCATGTTAATTACCACCGACGATACCAATGGCGGGAACATTTTAAACGACGTGTGCATAAATGACCGAACACGAACAACACATGTAGATACCGATCTAACCAAACCGTACATACCAGAAGCATTTATGGCTTGGACCAAGTTCACTACTCGCATAACATAAGCAAAGTTAAGGACAAAAGTTCGGATGCGTTTTGAGATAGCAAATATGGTAGGGTGGCAGATCCATACGGCTGTAATGTCATATACGGGTCGTATGTGACCGCGACAAGACAATAGTATCAATCAACACGCCCCATATCATATGTGTATGTATAATACGATACGACTCATATGATGACATGAATGACTGATGTCAGCTTTGTCGTTTGACTAATAAGAATACGGGTTGTATTCTACAATACGACCCATATGAATCGTGTCTATATAACACATTTATGTGTACCTATAACATACCCCTTTATCTATTCTACTAGGTTAGAGTCTCGTGTATTACACGGGTTGAATAAATGTAATGTTATATACTTAATAATAAAAAGTTTGTGTTTTTAAAATTCGTGTAATACACTGGTTAAAGTATAATGTTATCTATTATCATATACATCCGTCAAAATGGAACAATGTAAATATGTAAATATATGATTAAAAGTTTCTTATTTGAGTTTAATTGACTATAAAATTGTTTTCAGTTTGTAGAATTTATAAAAATAGGATTAAACAAATTAATTGATGATAAACATAATTTTAAATTCAAAAATATGTAAATAAAAATTGAAACAAATAAAATAGTAAAGTTGACTAAAATAGTAAAGTTGATTATTAATAGAAGAGAGACGAAAAAATAAAATAAAGGAAGCTTAGAAATATAACAAGTGTCTTACTAATTTATTTGTTTAATAGGTAGTATGGATATATATTAGTGATAATAATCAACGTACTATCTAATCAATAGTAAAAACTAATTTCATAATTTTCAGAAACAAATAAAAAATTCCAAAAATCTTAGTTATTACAAGTGGAGTCATATAACCAGTGTTTTGAAACCTGGACCGGACCGGAAACCTGGACCGGCCGGAGACGATTGTGCTGCTCCGGAGAAGAACGACGAAATCTGAGCGCCCGGAGAAGAACAACTAGCAAGATACAAAGAACGGCCGGAGAAGAACGACGAAATCTGAGTGAAAATGTGGGTCTCTAACTGTAGTCGGAGACGATTGTGCTGCTCCGGCGAAGTCTTTGATAAATGAGAGAGACAACCACTTTGAAAGTTGAAATTGGAATGGTGAAGACTGGTTAGACTGCTACTAGATCTGGATAGTTGAGATTTTTAATTAAAAAAATTACATGGGAAAGTGTTATTTGCATTGTAAAATCAGGTTTTACTAAAATGTGATTCTTTTTTTAGTTTTAAAAATCACGTAAACATGATTTACCTTTTTGTTTGTTTTTATATATTTTATTATTTTATATATTTAAATTATATAATATATTATTCGGTTCTTAAAAACGGTTGAACCGGTCCGAGCAATGAACCGGTAGAGTGACCGGTTCAACTACCGGTCCGGTTTTCAAAACATTGCATATGACTCTCTTAATAAATAGGTACGGGTTGGATCTAACATGTCATATAAAACAAAAGGTTAGTAGGAGTACAAAACTTTGTATTAAAAATAACTCAATTTTAATTTGAATGAAACAAATTTCAACCGACTTTTTCCTTTTTTTTTATTTACGGCCTAAAAAATATATTTAAATTGACCCCACAAACTTTTAATAAATTATATTACTTTCAGTTTTGCGCTTATACATATTCTTTTTTTATTATGGTCCAATACTCCTATATATTCTCACGCAACAAAACACAACTCACTTCTCAACCTCAAACATGTCCTCTAAGCAAACATTCAAAGTTTGTTGGTGTTTCCGCCTGCGGTTCAAGCTCTGTGAAGTTGAACCGCCAGCGGACATCAAGGAACTCTTCAGTCGTTACTCTGAGAACGACATGATGACCGCTGAGAATTTGCAGCGGTTCATGGCGGAAGTTCAAGGAGATGATAAGGTAACAAAGGAGGAGGCGGAGGCCGCGGTGGATGCTACGATCAAAGAGCTTAAACATCTACCGATCTTTCACCGGAGAGTTTTGAATCTTGATGCGTTCATCCGATACCTGTTTAGTGACTCTAATCATCCTCTACCTTTTCCTCCTAAGGTATGTTTCAGAAGCCTTTAATATTAACATATTTGACTTCGTGGATTATTGGAAGATAAATATAGAGTTGAAGTTTCTTTTGTTTAATTATATTCAACTTTAAAAAGATGGAAAGTTATAGCATCTATTTTAAAGTTTAAATTTAAAGACTTAAGAGATTGATGGTTTGCACGTCGAAATAAACAATAATTATTAATTGGGTGGAGCTTGGTGTAGTGGCAAATAAGTAGATTTATCGGTCAGAGGTAAGAGTCTTTATAGCCTCTTATGATTCCATTAAGAGACTTACCTCTGAATCGGTCAAGGGTAAGGGTGTTTGTTTCGCTGAAAACCCACCTCTTAATGTTTCTGCAAGCATCTTAATGGTTCAGCTATAAAATTATAATGAATCATTCAGAGCTTTTAATGGTTCAGCACTTAATGGATTAGAATTTGTCAAACATATGTAGTTGTAAATAAGTAGATTTAGAGGTTGTGGGTTTAAATCTTAGGGGTCACAGATTCATCCTGGATTATTTAGGTATTACTTATTTTATTCTATATAATCCTAGCTAGGTGTAGTTATTAAAACAATTAGTGGTTATTTATTTAAAATAATTATCTTTAAATCTCAAATTTCAACAATAGTTATTAGTTTTCCTTATAAAATATAAGTGGTATGACATGTTCAGATTTAGAAGGTATTTTAATAGTAAAAAAAGAGACCGTTAAAAAAATAGTTATTTGTATACTGACGTTAAGAATTGATTATTCTCATCTCTAACTATTATAATCAATTTAAACAAGTATCCTAATCCTTTATTGATTTGGTTTATCAAAAACTATGAATCATCCATATAATAACTAACAAAATTGATGATATAAACATTTGTCGTTCAATTAATATGTTAATTGTTAAGTGTTATTCACATAAATTTGAATGCTCGATTGCTCTCATACATACAAATTCATATTTTTGTTATTTTAGTAAGTAATATAAACTTATTATTTATTTTTGTATTTATGTTTATATTTGATTTGTAACTTAGAAATTATTCATTTTCCATATGTTATATTAATATATTAATGTAGAAAATAATTAATAAAAAATTTACATAATTAAAAAATTGTACTTTTTTAAATTAACCCGATATTAAATACCAGGTTTATTATATTATTTTTATTTTACATGTCAATCGTAATAATCTCTATTTATATGTTAAACTTAAATATCCATTAATGAAAAGAAGGACGATTACAATAAAGTGGCAGGTAAACGAGCAATAAGTTGCGCTGTAACCCCCTTTTGAATAGCAAAACCGATCCTACTAAAAACAAAGCTTTGGGTCTTAGGGGCCGAAATATTACTATGCATGACTCGTTGAACCCTGTTTAGGAATTCCACTGCCTCCGGTGCTAGGAACCCAAAAGTATCAAAAGCAAAAGTGATAAACACGTGTTGGTTCTCTAAACAAGCTTTCTCGTGTTTAATAACTTTGCATGATTCCGCCTTTAAAGCAGCATGGCCCGCCACAACCCCATTGTCCCTGAGCCCCACAAGAGGGGACACTCCTGTAAGGTCCACACAAGCGTGTTTCCCCTCTGCCCAACCAAACACAAGAATATCAGCCGGATGTAGAGTAGACCTCCCTTCAAGCGGATCTGTCAGAAAGTTCACGGGTGCCTCTTTTTTAGCAGAAATTTCTGCCCGTTTGAGAACATCACAAAGAACATCCCTAACCAAATCATGCCTTTATTTAAACCCGGGTAACTCTTTAAAATGGACCGCATACTCGCCAAAAGAATCCAAACAAGCCTTGCGGCAAACCGGGCAGGGCACATCAGTCGGAAAACAAGGGGATCATTAGCCGATACTTAAGGATAGCCCGGTACTCCACAGCCGACATATGCTGGCCAAGTCCTTCAATGGGGATAACTGTTAGAAAATCTTGAGCCCGAAGAGCCCGGAGACATTCAAACACCGCTTTTTGGCGAGGTGATAAATCAAACTTTACTCCCAAATTCTGGACGATTCCGCTAAATAAGGCATTCGCCAAAGCATGTTGGGCTTTAGGGGGCGTGTGTCCTTATTAGAGAAATCGCTAAGATCGAAATCAGGAAGGGACATGCGCAAGCGATCCATCGCACACCCATAATCAGAGTCTAACCCATTAATATCACAACCCCGAAGAATGTGGTCCTGTAACTCCAAGATTGTGCCCTCGAGGCCACAAATGCATAAGCAGATACATCCTGAGCCGCACATAAACCCAAACCCCCAAAACGGGTTGGAAGTGATGCCAACCTCCATTGAAAATCCCCAAAAAAAGCACCACCACAACACCACGATATACTCGATCGCACCCCGGAGACCCTTGTCAAAAATTGAAACAGCTTCCCCCACATACATAGGCTGGCATTTTTTAAGGCCGAATAATAGCTTTGCCACTCCCATACACGAGCGGAGCAAAAGGAGCTCGCATTGAGGGTCCCGCAAACGTGGGAGACAGCTCATCAGTTCCACCGCACAAGAAGCCCTTTTCACAGCCAAATTACTGATGAACCCTGCATCTCTGCTAATGGCGCCCCCAAGGAGTTTCACACCCAGCACTGGCCTTCCAATCTCACAAGGGAACAATCCATCTTGTACCTTCACCCCATTGCACGATGGCGAAAAAACTTTCGTTTTCTTGACGTTAAGCTTAAGGCCCAAACAGGGCCCCTTCGACCTGATAATAGCTAGGGCTTTAGCCACCTCTTTAGCGTCTCCGATAATCGTACCATCATCTAGGTACCAAGCATGGAAGAGAAGCTTGCAGCAATCCCTGATCTTATGAACCAGCGGATGCAAAACTAAGGCAAAAGGGAGAGGCCCCAAAGGGTCCCCCTGTTGAACCCCAGTGGTGGACCAAATATGGTTATTACCCACATATAACCTAGCCGGCTGCCCATATAAAAAATCCACACATAGCGAAATGGACGGGCATCGGGTCCGAACCTCTTGCAAGAGGGCAGTCCTATCCACTAAGTTGAAAGCATTGGAGAAATCGACGGTAAGCATAGCCAACGATCCATCCGAGTGAAACTCATTTAAAAACATGTTTGCGCTATGGAGCACAGCCTCTGCCCCATTAGGAACTCCCACCCCAAATTGAAAGTCACACAGATATTTAGCCATCTCCTTCCCAACACCCCTCATAGCCACCTTAGAGACCAACCTTCTCCAGATCGCACCTACGGCAATAGGTCTAATCCCGTTGTCCGGTTTGAGCAGCGGTGTGAGAGGGGCCGAGGCAAAGAACTCCGCCAATCCCCTAGGGCATCTCCCCCCGAAACATAAATTAACCACCACAGAAATAACCCTGAGCAATTCAACGGCGATCGTAGACCCCTCTCCACAAAGAGCATCCAAAATATGTTGGGCTCTCAATCCGTCCCTCCCACAAGAGGTCCCTTTAGGGAAAGCTTTAATGCATTCAAGCACGACATCATCATCCACAACAAGAGGAGGCTCAGAAAGTAAGGAAACAGGCATAACCGGAGAGGACAGAATGGGATGCTTTGCTACCAACACTTTTATAGTATCATTATCGTAATTAAACTTTATATACATTTTTTAGCATTTTGCATTAATAAAAAAACACTTGCATTAGCTTTCACAACTACTTTTTTTAATTTATGAGTTGAATTTTTTTATTAGTTTCATACGAATTTAAAAGTAAAGAAAAATAAATAATTAAAAAAACACACTAGTCGTAATCTGAAAGTAGAAAATTAATTGAAAAGTACAAAAAATAATTCACGATTTTACGTTTGAAAAAAATCACACAAATAATTGAAAATTTCAAAAATAATTGAAAACAATAATTGAAAAATCCAAAAAATTCATGTTTTCACATTTGACCAAAATCACGTTTTTATGAAATTTTTTTTTTCAAATAATTGTTAGTGAAAAATTTATTTACGGATTTGGTGTTCTTGGAAACATATTTATTAGTGTTTTTAACAGGGCCGGTCCTGAGGAGTTAAGTGTCCCAACCGAGCCGGAAAAAAAGGCCCTTACGAACAATATATATAAACTAATTTTTTTTAAACGAAGATTAACGTTATATCAATAAATATAGAAAAAATTTAGGGCTCAACCAATCAACCATTACGTATTTTTTTATAAAGATTAGAGCCCAACCATTACATATTTACATTATAAAGATTAAATGTAGTATTAGATTAGGGCTCAACCAATCAACAATTACATATCTACATTATAAAGATTAAACGGATTAGGGTCCAACCATTACATCATAAAGATTAAAAAGGGCTCAACTATTACATTATAAAGATTAAAGGGGGTCCAACCATTATAAAGATTAAAAATTGCTCAACCATTATAAAAAGGGCCCAATATATTTTTAGATTTTTATAAAAAAGTCCTAATATATAAAACCGGTATATAAATTTTTATAAAAAAACATATAAATATAACTAATATAAAAATTTTAGGCCCCTAAAAAATGGGCCCTGGCCGACGTCCCGGCTCAGCGTACCCCAGGGCCGGCCTTGGTTTTTAAAAAAGTTATTTGTTTCTCACTTCTAATCTAATTGGACAAAACTTAATTCAATAATCACTAAATATAATAAACTTATTTAACAATAAATTTGAGTTAAATAATGTTTAAAATGACAGTTATCATTTTCAACATTTTTCATAATTTTTCACTTTAAATTTTGAGTTATGTATTTCTAATAACTATTTATTTTTAATGTTTGTTTAAATATATTTTATATTGTTTAGGAGTTTTTAGATATCGATTTAAGAGTTCTTTTTTTAGTTTTGAATAAACTATTATCTTAAACAATTTCACGTTAAAATTAATATATTATTATGGAGATCACTAATTCGTTGTGATGGAAACCACCAACACAAAGAGTTCAATAGTATTATTATGAAACCATCAACACAAAGAGTTCAATAGTATTATTATATTAAATGACTCTCAATTTGTTTAAAAATTAAAAAAACTTCTAAACAGATATCATAATACAACTAGTTTATTATGGAGTCAAGCTAAACTCGAACTTATGTGGTTTAAATTTAGAAAGCTTGAGTTAGAACATTACTCAATTAATATTTATTAAATATCTAATTATTTTAGTATCTATATCTATACTATATAATAAACAAGTAAAATTGTAGGACACTTATTATAATTCTAGGCCTCTTCATTCTCATTTCCCGCTTCTCTCTCCTATTAATAATCAACTTCAATATTTTAAGCAACTAAATTAATTATTTGTTTTAATTTTCATCTACATATTTTTTAATTTAAAAATGTGTTTATCATCAATTAATTTTGTTTAACAATATTTTTATGAGCTCTACAAACTGAAAACAATTTTATAGCCAGCTAGGATAAAAAAAGCTTTTAATCATATATTTACATATTCACAGTACTCCATTATGATGATTGTATATGTCAAAAGATTACTAATATTTTATTCAACCCATGTAATACACGGGTTTATTCAACCCGTGTATTACACGGATTTTAAAAACATAAACTTTTTCTTAATACGTATTGAATATTATATTTATTCCACCCGTGTAATAGACGAGATTCTAACATAGTATATAAATATAACAATATTAATATAGAAGAATATAAAATATATTGAAAATATAGAAACTATCGAATAGACGTGAAACATAACGGCTCCGGAAAATACATAAACTCAAATTTTAAAGTGAAAAATTATCATAAATGTTAAAAAAAAAACTATAAACTTTGTAAGAGTGTAAAAATTATTAACTCAATTTTATTGTTGACCAAGTTTTGTTATTTAGTAATTGTTGAATTAAGTTTTGTTTAATGAGATTAGTAGTGAGATATAAATAACTTTTTTAAAAACACTAGTTTGGTAAATATGTTTTTAACAACACCAAATTGATAAATAAGTTTTTTACTAACCCTTATTTGAAAAAAAAAACTCCGTTTTTACGTGATTAAAAATCACGTTTTCACATTTCATCAAAAATAACGTTTTTGTGTGATTAAATCTTGATTAACTATTTATAACACTGTTATCTAGCTAATATAAAAAAAAGTTCATAGATGGTATATTAATGTGTAATTTATGATTAACTATTTAGAACACTTTTACATTTTTTAACCCGGTGTTAAAATTTCGTAAGTATAATAACAAAATTCGGGGGTTTTTTTTTCTAAATAACAGCGCATAAATATATACATATTTTATTCTTGTGTTTATGAACATATCTACGTGTCTCATAAATAAGTGATGTTTAACGGACAACCAGAAATCTTAATATGGGCTTAAGTTCATATATTTTGTCTCTTAAAGTTTTATCTAAAGGTGAAAACCGTGCTTCTGTTTATCTCGTACTAGGTTAAAATCTTGTGTATTACACGAATTGAATAAATATAATATTATATATTAAGTAAAAAAATTATTTTTTAAAAACTCGTGTTTTACACGGGTTGAATAAACCCGTGTAATACAATACAATTTGTTAACACATACATTCGTCAAAATATATAAAGATTAGTATTTCATTTAAAAATATATTATTATTAAAAAATAGATGTGTATTTAATAAGAGAGAGAAGAGGAAAAAAGATAAGATTAAATATGAAAACGACACGTGGCATATCAAAACCTTTGTTTATTATATACTAGGTTAAAATCTCGTGTATTACACGGGTTAAATAAATATAATGTTATATAATTAGTAATAAAAATTACGTTTTTAAAAATATAATGTAATATTTTAACACATACACTCGTCAAAATATGTCTACTTTAACGTGACATTTATAAATTATATTAAGTTAATTTTTAAAACATTTTTTTAAATTGGTATTAGTTTAATTGATAAATGATGATCCGTATTAAATAATTTGTTTAATCATATAACAACAATTTATAATTAAATAATAAGTATCCATAATTAGATTGTTATTAAATATTTAAAAATATGTTCATTTAATATAGTATTTAATAGGAGAGAGGCGAAAAAATTACGTTAACAATGCACCAAAATATGACATGTGTCCCATTATTTTACTTGTTTATTAAATAGTATAGATTATAGATATTGATATAGATTCTACTCAAACGTGTTACACGCTTCTTTTGGTCGTTTCAATTAAGAATGGCTTCAGCTAAGAGAATATATTTGATTCAACATGTTACACGCTTCTTTTGGTCCTTTCTTCCTTTAAAGTTTAAAACTTTTTCATTCTTAATTGCTATAAATTATTTAAAGTTTAAACCTTTCTTTATTAAAGGTTACTTTTACATTAAAGAAATTGTCAAAATAATGTGCAATATCTTTTATATTGAAAAATAATAAATCTTTTTACATTATCTCACATTTTTTTAGAGTAAACTATAGTTTTCATCCCTAAGGTTTGATGGTTTTTACAGGTTCACTATACCCTTAACACTTTGAGTTCCTAACGTTTAAATTTTTAACACTATGCGTCCCTGGACCTAACATACGTTAAGTTTTCTGTTAGTTTTTGTGTGAAATTACCGATATAGCCCCATCTTCTCCAGCTAGCCCTCACTACCACCCCCACCCCGCCAGTCACCACCCTCACCTGTTAGACCATCAAACCTTAGGGACGAAAACTGCATTTTACTCCTTTTTTTTAACGGCAATTTGTATCACTAACATTGACCCACCTGATCATCTTCACCACCCTCAGGAGGAAACCCACTATAGTTGAGAAAACCCACTGTCCCAACCTGAAACCTTTTTTTTTATTACAAGTGAGACTTAAACCTAAAACTTCCCATTTTAATGAAGTCTAGATAGATCACCTCAACCACTTGGATCGAAGATGGTTGACAAAAAAACTTAGATAGTGCAAGACGTTTGTAGCCACATATTGAGTGGCCTTAATGTCAAACAACAATATTATTTGCATCAGCGTATCTGGATTGTCGGATGAGGAAAAAAACATAGATATTTTCTTTAAACTAACGCATCATATTTTCTTAATTTTTCCAGTGATATTTCTAAATGTAATCTATAATAAATATCTTTATCATAATAAAGGAATAACTTTATCTATTACGTGTTGATCTTTGGTGAAGTTTAGATTTTTGTTTCCCGTCTCAATTTGCCATTAAATAACTCTCTTATTAAACAATAATGATTTTAAATAATTAAATATCTAAAATTTATCTAATATTATATTAAAACTTACTAAATCATGACAAGATTTCAGTTATATCTTATTTTAAAGTATAATTTTCTAATTCTTAAATCTAACTATTTATTAATTATAATTTCTTAAATCTTAATTATTTCTTAGTTCTACGATGGCTAATTACATCTAAACATACACATTTTCAAAGAAACTGTTAGTTTACAACAATTTACATTTATTTAACCCGTGTAATACATGTGTTTCTAATCTAGTGTAATTATATTATTTTTAAGTACCTTTATTTAACCATTGGTGCTGGTGGCCCAATGGTAGAGGCAAATCCTCTTAAAACACCAAATTTAAAGCAGGTCATGGGTTCAACTTCGAGTCCCCTCCTACATGATTAAAGAAATTTGCCTTAAAAAATTAGTTTTATTTGCTATAACACTTTATAAGTTTTAAAATTTTATTAAAACATCTATAAATGTTAAGAGACTTTTATTAAAAGAATAGATTAAATAAAAGACATACGTAATCGTATATATGTTGTGTCTTGAATCGAAACTATACATATGTATATATGTTGGTGATACAAGTTCCATCATCAGTAGTATCATATTTTCGAAGTTTCACCATTAATAATGTTTTTTATTATTGTTTTTATTTTTAACTTGATTATAAAGTTATTTTGTTTTTATGTAAGACCGGGCCGGTATCATATTCATATATTCATTCATGCAAACTGGTGGTGACTAATTAATAGGTGATGCATGATATGGAGGCTCCATTGGCACATTATTTCATATACACAGGACACAACTCGTATCTCACCGGCAACCAAATAAGTAGCGATTGTAGCATTGTGCCCATCATCGAATCCCTAAAGAGAGGTGTTCGTGTCATCGAGCTCGACATGTGGCCCAATTCCACCAAAGATGATATTGATATCGTCCATGGAGGGTAACTTTTTCTGTATTTTGAAATTAGGAGCTTTCTCTATCTCACACACACGTCACATCTAACACTCATTCTGGAATAATGAGTCGGGTTAAAATGAGTCGTTTAGAAAGAAATAAAAATCAAAATAGGCTCATCTATTATTTTACTTATGGCATGATATTGATATCGTCCATGAAGGGTAACTTTTTCTGTATTTTGAAATTAGGAGCTTTCTCTATATCACACACACGTCACATCTAACACTCATTCTGGAATAATGAGTCGGGTTAAAATGAGTCGTTTAGGAAGAAATAAAAATCAAAATAGGCTCACCTGTTATTTTACTTATGGCATGATATTGATATCGTCCATGGAGGGTAACTTTTTCTGTATTTTACTATTTTGAAATTAGGAGCTTTCTCTATCTCACACACACGTCACATCTAACGCTCACTCTGGAATAACGAGTCGGGTTAAAATGAGTCATTTAAAAAGAAAAAAAAATCAAAATAGGCTCACTTGTTATTTTACTTATGGCATGATATTGATATCATCCATGGAGGGTAACTTTTTCTGTATTTTACTGGCGACTACTGCTGAACGACAGAGGTGCGGTGGTGGAGGCGATGGTGATGGTGCCAACGACTGTGGCGGCTCTAGTGGTGTGGTGGTGGAGACTGGTGGAGGTGGTGGTGGTGGTGATGGTGTGGTGGCGGAAATAGTGTTGGTGGTGGTGGTGTATTGACAACGAGTAGGTAGTGGATACTAACAGTGATCATCAGTGGTGATGACTCATTACCCGTTTTAAATTATTTCGTCCTTTTTAACCCGTTGTATAATTGAAGTATACTTGAATTGAGTTGACCCGTATGAACCAATATGTCAATTTTACCCAAATCAACCAATTTTTTAAAGAATGTGTCATGATTGCGACTTTATTGATCCAACGCGTAGAAGTTGACAAAAGGTTTTACATTTTCCTAAATTATATGAAGATGTACCCAATCTTTTTGTACAAACCCGGTCATCTTAACAAGATCATCAACATAAAATGCAGGACATTGACAGCACCGGTCAAACTAAACAAGTGCTTGGAAGCGATCAAGACACACGCATTTGTTGCATCTGAATATCCTGTCATCCTCACTCTTGAAGATCACCTCACTCCTGATCTCCAAGCCAAAGTAGCAAAGGTAACTTAAAATCTATAAATAATGCGATTTGGCAATTTTGTTGGTGGTTTTACAAACTATAATCCTATGTTGTTTTGTTAGATGGTGACCAAAACGTTCGGTGATGTATTATATTACTCTGAATCCGAAAATATGATAGATTTTCCTTCCCCGGAATCTCTAAAGAAACGAATTGTGGTCTCAACGAAACCACCAAAGGAATATCTCGACAATGCCAAGAGCATGAAAGAAAATGACGAGAGCTCGATGAAGACAAAAACCTCATCCGACGATGATGCATGGGGTGTAGAATTTTCGGACACTCTTGAGAAACCAGTGCCCATAGATGAGGTTAGACATTATATATAAATCTTATTTTAATACCGTTTGGGTGCTTGCCACTCGTATATGTTTCAAATGATCGGTCTAGTTGGTTAGTTAGGTAACAAGTCAAAACTGGTCGAGTCAGAAAAATAAGATATGGGTCATGTTGAGTTAACCTGAATTACTATTTATCAACACTTTTGAAATATTTTATTAATAACTTATGGTTACAAAAACAATAAGTAACTAGCTTGAAATTAACATGTTTTATTTTTGGGTAACCATGAAAATTGTCACCGATAAACTCATGGGACCCGTAAACATTAACCAACGGGATCAGGTAAATCACAACTTAAGCTGGACAGATGGCCTTCCTTCCTTCAAGAGGTTATGTTAGAAACTAGTGAAAGTAAGATTCGAACCTGAGCCCTCTCCTATAGGGGAATTAGTTGTTTAACACTGTATCACTCCTTGAAGGTAGAAAATTAGTTATTTGAAAGAAACTGCTTTATTAAACAAGATGCATTTTCTGTTAGGATCACAAGGATGAAGAATTTCAATACGAAGAAGAATCTGTGAAGCAAAACATGGAGCCCGAGTATAAACAACTAATCGCGATCCAAGCGAAGAAACTAAAAGGTGGAGTGAAAGACTGGCTACATAATGACCCTACAGCAGCAAAGCGTATTAGCCTCCGGGAAACACGACTCGAAAAGGCCATTGAGAATCATGCAACAGATGTCATCAGGTTCAACACCACTTTCTTTCTAGATATACAAAGCTTATATTTCTTATAAGTGTGAAATATCTTGTAATTTTATACATTTTTTAGGGTATCATGCACATATTTTTACTCATTTATAAGTGCTAAAAAGTTAAATATTTGTATATTTTACTAACTAATGTGTGACAAGGTTGGTTAATATCTTGAAGGTTTACCCAAAGGAACTTGTTGAGGGTGTTTCCAAAAGGCTCAAGAATTGACTCATCAAACTACAATCCCTTAATTGGTTGGAGTCATGGGGCTCAAATGGTTGCATTTAACATGCAGGTTTGTTTCCTTCTTAGTTCATTTCAATTTGAGGCAAAACAGGGCCAAATTAAGTAACTTTTTTTTTCATAAAACAACATATCCGAACGGATCCAAACAAACTATAATAGAAAAGGTCATTAAGAACCTACGGGTCAAAACAAAACAGGTCAGAGCGGATCGTAATAACATCTAAAAGTATAAATATGATAAAAAAAAACTATAATATTAGGCAAATAGTCTATACCAATATTTGACATCTAAAAGTATTCAATACTTTTGATTTGGTACATGGCCATTATAATAAATTTAACACTTTTGATGCTATAACTTATTACTTTTAGTAATAAAATGATATATGGTAAAACTGCATTTGTTATATTAGCTATTAAGAAATTGAAAGAAATCGAAATAAAAAAAATAGAAAAGAAATAGTGGCACAGCCCAATTCGATCGAGTTGAGTTTGAACTTCTTTAAAAAAAATGACTCGTTTTGACCAGTTTTATCCGATTGACAGCCCATTTAGTCTAGTAGGACTAAATGGGCTGCCAATTAGTTCTACTGTAGCACTAATGTTTTCGGTTACAACAGACCCATGGAAGGTCGCTATGGCTAATGCAAGGAATGTTTAGAGCTAACGGAGGTTGCGGGTACGTTAAAAAACCAGATTTCTTTCTTAAAGACGACCCGGATGGCAAGATCTTTGATCCTAAAAACACACTTCCAGTCAAAAAGACTCTCAAGGTATCACAAACTTGTATGCTTTTAACCTTCATTTTGTGAACTCAAGTTTAATTGTATACATGAACATATTGTTTTGCAGGTGAAAGTATATATGGGTGATGGGTGGCATTTGGATTTTAAAAGAACACATTTTGACATTTATTCACCACCAGATTTCTATGTCAAGGTTCACCCTCATACCAGTTTCCCAATCTCAGTTGACTTTTGAAACTGATAAGTCAAACATTTGTTTTAGATTGGAATTGCTGGAGTTCAAGCTGATTCAGTTATGAAGAAAACAAAGATCCTACAAGATGACTGGAAACCAAAATGGGAAGAAGAATTTGAGTTCCCGTTAACGGTTCCAGAGCTTGCATTGCTTCGCGTAGAGGTACATGAATATGATATGACCGAAAAAGATGATTTTGGAGGACAAACTTGTCTTCCTGTGTTTGAATTACGGTCAGGGATTCGAGCTGTACCCCTTCATGATCAAAAAGGTGATAAATACAAGTCTGTGAAGCTGCTTATGCGGTTTGATTTTGTGTAACTTGTAATCATATGTCTTGTGTTTGATTTTATGAAAGAGTTCAATATGTGTTCTTTTGTAAATTTTTGACAAATGAAGAATATATGTTTGTAAACTATGAAAAAAAGAGATGTTATATTTAGATAAATTCTATAGTACAATGTACAAAATATATATAGACAGAGATCCAAGTACCCTAACGGGATTAGCTAATACACCTAACCCCTATTTACGGTTAACTAGACCTGACAATCTTGACTCAAAGTAGGGAAGGAAATGGGTTGGTTTGGATAAATAATTTTTGTATTTTGGGTTGAATTGAGCAACACCATAACACAGAACGGGTTGAAATGAGTAACACCTTAACACATTTTGTGTCAAGATGGGTCGCCTAAAAACTATGTAAAACTTAGAATGGGTTCAAACGGGTAAACAACGGGTGAATGACATGTTTGGCGAGAAAATCACTTAAGATGACCACCGACACCACCACCCACTGCTTCTTGCACCTCCACGACGCCACCGTCACCGACAGACGTCGCCGCAACCCCGCCACTAGCCTCGGAAAAATATATCAGATTTTGGTGCTTTTCTTTTCTAACACAACTCATTTCAACCCAAGCCACTGTTGGTTACAACCCATTCTAATCCAAAACAAATTGATATTTTTTTTAAAACGACCCGTTTCGACACGAACTCAAGTTTGGTCATAACCCGTCCTGACCCGTTACCCAACCCAACCCGCCTGTTCTACGGTCTTACGGTTAATGCTAATATTATATATTCTAATATAAACAGTGATCTGTCACGGATTTCAACCAGGTTTCTCATAGAAACAAAATGAATTTTGGAAGTCAAATACCCTAAATTTCAACTTCAACATTGAAGTCATTTCATCAAGTTTTCAAGATAAATTGGGTAATAACATCTTAAAAAAGAACATCTTTATAAAAATTGAGAAGTGTAGGTGTTAAATAAGTGATTGATTGTATCTAGATTTTGAACATTGAAATACCAAGTTTGACCTCAAAAAGTCAAAGATCATAAAGCAATTGACACTTAATTTGGGGTAGGACATTAGCATGTAGCAATCAATCCAATCATAGAATTTGACAATTTGTACATCAATTCTTAATTTAACTTCAAAATGTTCTAAAACTTGAAGAGGCAAATCAAAGGATCCATGGGTATTTGACTTTTAAGGTCAAAAGTCAACATGCTAGCTAATCATTCTTCCCCACAGCTTGTAACAAAAATAGGATCTTAAGGAAGTAATAAGATGCACCTCCAATGGTGGCATACTGCAACTTCTCTGGCCCCTCAACTTCTGTGAAATCGCCCTCAACAGCGCGATTGAATCCTCCAGCCAACCATCCCAAATTTGTATATCCATTATTATGTAGCTTTGATGTTGCCATCATTGATCTGCAAACAAAAATTTACAGACAAGACCTTAATGATAGATTGATTTATTCGTAAAATAGAACAATGTAATAAAAAATCAACATATAAACTACATAATTCATAAACATCCATAGCTTGTGAAGTTACGCATATTAATCATGGGTTAGTACCATAATAAACCAATATATTTTCTTATTTTTCATGAAAAACTGCTTCAACCTAATTATGGTATATTAAAGTCTCTGAATTCATAAAAAATATAAGAAAAAGTCAATAAAGTAATTTTGTACAAGTCTCTAAACGTGTTTAAAATGGATCTCACTACATAGCTTATTCCAAAGCCAAATTGGCCCATGATTCTGCTCACGCCAACCGCCCACGCCCACTTTCACGCCTTAGAAGGTGGTGTTCCGCGCCCCTTCACTTTGCCACCTCACTTCACACCCTCTTTCACACATCCACTATGAATAGCTTTATTAATTGTATTTTATAAGATTTTTGCTGGCATCTTGCTAGTTATATTTTAATGTTATTTCACATATTTTAACAAATTACTAAAAAAATGAAAATAATCGCATTTTGGATAAATGTAGGGACTTCAATAGTTCAATGCACAAAAACTAGTTTAGTGACTTTTTCGTATTCATTTTACAAGTTGAAAGACTTTAAAGCAAAATTACAAATTACATTCTTTAAGTATTATCCAAATTTCAGAATACGTCATTTAACTAAGGAAATTATAGAATACGTCCTTTATGTTTAAAAAAGCTTGTACGTTACGTCTTTTGGCCTAACGACCGTTAAGTTTTACCGTTAAGTTAGGTCATGTGAAGGTAAAATGGTATTTTTACATGTTGAAATTTTTATAATTATTATTTAAGTTAAACCCAAATATTCAAGTTATTTACAAAAATAGTCCCTCAGAAGGTAAAAAGACCATTTTACCCTCACATGAGAGCAATTGACCTGACTTAACATTAAAATTTAAAGGTCGTTGGGCCAAATGACGTAACGTGCAAGCTCTTTTAAACCTAAAGGACGTATTGAATATTTGGGTTTAACTTAAATAATAATTATAAAAATTTCAGCATGTAAAAAAGGCCATTTTACCCTCACATGACCTGACTTAACGGTAAAACTTAACGGTCGTTAGGCTAAAAGACGTAACGTTCAAGCTTTTTTAAACATAAAGGACGTATTCTGTAATTTCCTTAGTTAAATAACGTATTGTGAAATTTAGGTAATACTTAAACGATGTAATTTGTAATTTGCTTTAATATACCAAAATTTGACGCGTAGTAAGTAATTATTAACGGTACCTTAAACCTTCTCCGCAAGCAACAAGAAGTTTAGTGGATTTATCAGGAACCAACTTCTCCACTTGATCAAGAAAACCAGGATTAATCATAGTAAAACTCTGACCAGTCCATAAACCAATATAACCAAAGTGAACCCATTTCTTCAGTAGTGTTAAGGGGCCATTATCCATGTCCTGAACAAACAGTGGCACGTGCATTGACCCTGAAACACGTGCCTTCTCTCTCTCCCATTCCGGCCTGATGTCAAGGAGTTTGTATCCTCCGTCGTTGATGGCTGCCGCCGCTTCTTTTGGGAGAATGGCAACCACGGTGCCGGACTGTATCAGTTTTAGTGGGTTGCCGGAGACCGCATGGAGTTTGACGGTGGTTGTGCGTTGGTGATGGTGGGGATAGGTGGAGAAGGGTGGTTGTTTTGGATGGAATGTGTGAAGATGGTTTAGTTGGATTTCCATCAAACTTATCTCTCCTTATCAAAGACCAACGGTCCAAATAAAGTTGGTTATGAAGCCAACCCTATTAGGTTTGAAATAAAAAAAAATACAAAAGAAAAAAATAGTAATGGTGACAAAATAATTTATTTGGATAATGTTTAAGATTTGGTTGAAAGATAAAGTTGTAGACAAGGTTAAAAGAAAGAGAGAGTTATCATAAATATCTTTCAACAAATTATGTTTTTTTATCGTAATTTCTAAGAACCAAGAGAATGTCACATTGATAAATGTATTGTGAGATAAAACCACATAACCAAGAGAATGTCACATTGAAAAACTAATTTAAGTTTAGAAGAACCGGCATGATTCAAACTGATACATGATTCAAATGACTCAAGAACAATTACTTTCATTTAATAGATTTTAATCAAATGTTTTGATGAACAAAGCTTAAATCTTTACAATATTTTCATAATAAAAAACCTAACTAAAAGTATAATCTAGAATCCTAATTTATAATACGGTTAGATAAACTAGGAAACCAAATCTTTACAATTTTAAATTCAAATAAACAAAACAAATAAAAGATAATAATAATCTTGAGGTCAGCCAATGTCATATAGTACCCACCATCCAATTCACGGATCCAAACTAACACCAAAACAACCGAATGGATCAATACCCGGGTCAAACTGTCCTTTTATAAAGACCCATGGATGCTCTTACGTCATATATGTCAGGTAAGAAAAGGACGCATCCACGAGTCTTGTATAACTCATTAGCAAGACCCGTGAAGCCCTTAGTTAGTAACAGAATACTAAAGACTAATCCAATAACTCAGTCTTTTCTTACAATCACCGTGACCCCGGCAACGGGGCAAAAAACTTGATGTGTGTTGTGATTGTAGTATATTTTTTATTAAGATTTGTAATACTATTATCAGAATTTAATATTTATAAAGAGATTAATAATTTAACTAACTACACAAAATATGCAAGTGCACATATCGTAGTATAGTCTAGGTAAAAACCAAGTATCTAACCAACGGACACAGTGACTTTTGGTACTCAGTCTTTGTTATTGTTTAGTCTAGTAAAAAGGAAAGTAGTTTTTAAAAGTAAAAACAAGTGATGCAACAAAACGAGACAAAAGGTCGAGAGATAATCAGATCAAATGCATATCACTTGGGTCTTGAATCCAGTTGGTATTAAATAAGTGTTTTAGAACTAAGTTAGTGATATGGTTAATACGAGGGTGAACAGCTCCTTGGTCAAGCTACTATCCTAATGATCATCTCATAGGCTAACAAGCTCCCGCAATGCTAACACTTCCTCGGATCATTATTTAGATTAAGAATATCCAGTTGACTTGGCTCCCATGTAGGGTTACCAAATTGTATGGCTCTTTGACAGTCGGATGCACAAACAACTACCTCCAAACCACTCATTAAGACCAAACTTTAGTAATAAAATGGAAGGGCTCACATGTAGGGTTACCACGACCATTAATCCTTTGAAAAACTAAAATGATTAGACACACTAGCCACTGTTAGATCGGAATAACGACATTTCAACTACAACATACTTTATATATAAATATTTCTTCCACCTCCAGCTTCAAGCACCGTGGCTCCAGGTAGGAATCCTTCGTGAATCAAGACATAATGATGGAATAAATATCAATATAAAACACAAGTTCCAACTAAGACTTAAAATGCCTTGCTTAAATACCTAATCCCAACCAACCTAATGTTTAAATTGTTTACCAATTGGTCCTAGTGTAGTATCAAAGACTTGTATAAAGACGTACAACTTTGAATGGAATGCTTAAACAAGAGGTCTTGCTTACAATATCCACAAGATTTAAAACTTCAAATGACCGAAAACCAAGTACTCACATCCATAATGGAAGATCATAAGAAACATAAACACATCGTTCATTAATTTAAAACATAGATTTTACACCAAGTTTCATCTCCACCCAAGTGATACAAGAAGACTAGCCAACAATGCCCATAAATATGAATACACAAACATCTAGGTGATATAATCATGGAATGATCCAAGGAACAAACCAAAACCTAAGTGAAAGTGATTATGAAAATGCTTCTTGATATTGGGTGAAATGACTAACTCTCTCTTTCTCTACTATACCCTTCATGGAAGAAACCTATGGGAGCTCTTCCGAGTTGTTGCTGGTAAGATGAGGAGGCGAAGGCCTTCTATTTATAGGTTGTCCGAGGGGATGCAAGAGAGTGTATCCGTACGCAAGGGCGTCCATCTGTACATCCTTGCGAATCACCTTATGTACTTTGATCATCTTTGTCTTGGAGCCTCTAAAAAGGTGCACAACTGTGTATGGGTATGCACGGACATGCATAGTGTTGAATGGCTTCTAGAATGTTCTTGCTTAATCCCAGGGGGCACAGTCGTACCTGGCCATGCACTGGTGTGCCTTCCTTCTTACGTTCACATATTGTTGACTTTTTCGTTGACGTTTCATTACTTTTTGCACGGGAGGTCAATTTAACTGCAAAAATCAAAATGTTAGCAATTTCGTATGTTTTCTAGTTTGATTGCTCAGAAATCAGTCAAATATGAGGATAAAACATGTATAATTTAAGGCATATCATATATCCTCACACTTGAACTTTTGCCATTCGTAGAGTTTTGAGATATATATAGGGTATGGTTGGTTATGGAGTTGAGTTCAAGAGGGAGACAAAAGTGAAGATGAAAGGGTTTTTTGTGATGCTGATTATGCTAGGGATCGAGGAAGTCGAACTAGATACGTGTTTATGATCGGAGCCTGTGAGGTTTCGTGGTGTAGTAGGAGGCAACCAACAGTGTTATATCCACAACAAAAGCTGAGTATCGAGCCTCAAATGACAATCCAAGAACTAGTCTGGTTGGTGCAATTCTTAAACAACTTGGGGCAGAAAGTTAATTATAAAATGAAATATTCTGTGACAACAAATAAGCTCTTTAGCTAGCTGAAATCTAACGTTTCATGCTCGAACTAAGTATATTGAAGTACACTACCATTTCCTTCTTGATAAAGTGTTAAAGAGGCGAGATTGACCTCATGTATGTGAAGACAACCTCACAGGTAGCAGATGTATTAACATAGGGGCTGCCGAAAGCAAAAATGCTAGAGGTGGGTGCATATAAAAACCGGTTTGAGATCTCAAATCGGTCAAACCGATTTGAAACTCTGTTTGAAACCTATAAACTGAAACCGGTTTAATCCGAACCAACCCGGTCAAAATCACCTCAAAAACAGGTTTTAAACCGATCAAACTCCCCTCACAAACCGGTTTCAAACCGAATCAGTTTAAACTCAAACCGGTTTTACCTTTTTTTTAAACAAACGGTTTCGGTTTAAAAAAAAACTGATTTGTGGACCTCAGTTTACTCTAATTAATATTTCTGACAACAGAAAAAATAGAAAACATCTCGACACGATGGGCCTGATAACCTGAAAGCCCAAATTCCAAACAGTTCACAACCCAACATTCGCTTGCAGCAATTATGTTAAACAAAAGTTTCTTGAAACGCTCATAAAACCTCAACCAGCAAGCAACCATAGCTATCTATACGTCCAGTTGAAGAAAGCCATGGGTGTCGATTACTACAAGATTCTTCAGGTCGATCGGAACGCTAAAGAAGATGACTTGAAGAAAGCCTATCGGAAACTCGCTATGAAATGGCACCCTGATAAGAACCCTAACAACAAAAAGGACGCAGAAGCCAAATTCAAAACCATCTCCGAAGCATACGATGTATGTATATCGTGATGTTCATTTCGCACACTTCAATTTTGTTTCTATGTGTCGAAATCCGTTCCGTTAGTTGATGATTTTGAACGATTCGTTCCGTTAACTGGTGAATTTTGCTGTCGAATTCTGATCAGGTGATTGTGATTTGTTGAGCTAGGGTTTAAGAGATTTATCTAGAATTGAAATTGATGGTTAGAATTTGTCATTTATTTAGGGTTTATGAGATTTATCTAGCATTGAAATTGATGATTAATTTGCTAAATTTTTTTTCATTTATTTAGGGTTTATGAGATTTATCTGGCATTGAAATTGTTGATTAATTTGGTTAGAATTTGCCATTTATTTAGGGTTTATGAGATTAATCTAGCAGTGATATTGATGATTAATTTGGTTAAAATTTGTTATTTATTTAGGGTTTATGAGATTTATCTAGCACTGAAATTGATGATTAATTTGGTAAAAAAATTTCATTTATTTAGGGTTTATGAGATTTATCTAGCATTGAAATTGATGAATTAATTGTTGATTTTTGCAGTCGAATTCTGTTCATGTGATTGTGATTTCTTGAGCTAGGGTTTTATGAGATTTATCTAGCATTGAAATTGATGATTAATTTGGTTAACGTTTGCAATTTATTTAGGTTCTGAGTGATCCCCAAAAGAGGGCAGTTTATGATCAGTATGGTGAGGAGGGTTTGAAGGGGCAGGTCCCGCCACCAGGGGCTGGTGGGTTTTCCGGTATGTCGAGTGATGGTGGGTCAACAACGTTCAGGTTTAATCCTCGCAACGCGGATGACATATTCTCAGAGTTTTTTGGGTTCTCTAGCCCGTTTGGAGGGATGGGGGACATGGGTGGTTCGCGTGCAGGGGGGCCAGGCGGGCAGTTTCCAAGGAGCATGTTTGGTGATGGTTTATTTTCTCAGTTTAGAGGGGCTGGTGGCGGTGAAGGGTCCGCTAGAATGCCACCTCGGAAAGCGGCGGCAATTGAGCGTACATTGCCATGTAGTTTGGAGGACCTGTATAAGGGGACGACAAAGAAGATGAAGATCTCTAGAGATGCCACTGATGCTACTGGGTAAGCTTTGGTTATGATCTTTGATTCTTTTGATTACATTTTGAAGTTACTTGTGCATTGGATGTAATAATTGAGTGTTTCTTGACATATTAAGTAATTTTCTGAATTTGGTAAAAATCTTTGTTTTGGGTGTGTTAGATAATCAGATAAAACCTTAGATAAGATGAAAGTTGCATAAAGCATCCAAATTTAGTATATCTTATTATAACCTCAAAGTATGCACAATTGCACATACATAGGTAAATAAGCATCAAGAAATAGTAATGAATATTCAATTTACTTTTCTTATTTTGTGAAGGATTGCAACAAATAGCAATACGCTTTCACCTCATTTCCGATTTGGTCATTGGACTCTGATAGTTGATAATTTGTGGAGCGTTCAAAGATGGTTATAAACACCATGCAAAATTCATAAACTTTTATAAATCTATCCAATTGTTAGGATTTGTTTTAAAAACCATTTAGTCAGAAGGGTGTCTTTTTTTTTCCCTGAAAATTACATAAGACAATGAGGTTTAAAAAATACAGTGGTTCTTGTGAACTAATTTGAAAATCAACAGACCAAGTTAAAAGTTTAGAGAATGTATATTGCTATTTTGTGAACTATAGATGGCAAAAACTTTGTTTCATATATTGACTTGCCCTAAAATTTCATTATGTAATTTTTTGTTGATTAAAAAAAGTTAAATATTACCCGAGGGATATATGCATTCATTAATTTTGTTATGTGTTTAGTTGGCCATTGGAGACTTCTTCTTTTATCTGCTTACGATACGTCTATATGGCGTTTTACTCGTTTTTCTAAATCTAGCTATTCTCGTTTAATGTCAAGCATATGAACATGGGCTATTCACGCCATATTATTGTATTTCTGTAATTCTATTCACATATTACTTTATTTAGTCTTGATTCGACAGATGTTGATAAACATGTGTACCTAACTTTTAACAATATTCAATCATTTACATAATGCTGCAATATTTGCAGGACTATCTAGTCCTAGTAGGCAGATTCAAGCATGACTGATTAAGTAATCTGGAAAATTATCACCAAGCACAATTTAAAACCGCTAGCATACATTAGAGCTTGTATTTAATGCATCATATACTAGAGGTAGTGAGATGGGCAGGTTGCACATGTTGGGTAGCAGGTCATGTTAGTACGGGCTGGGTTGGGTTGGGTTGGGTTTAGTCACTACTAAAACAGTTTCTTATTTCCATTTTTATTACAAATTAATGCGTAATCGTGACTATAGGAGACCAACAACAGTGGAAGAAATCCTTACAATAGAGATCAAACCCGGGTGGAAAAAGGGTACTAAAATAACATTCCCAGAAAAAGGAAACGAGCAACGAGGTGTAATTCCTTCAGATCTTGTTTTCATTATTGATGAAAAACCACACGCGGTGTTCAAAAGAGATGGCAATGACCTCGTTGTCACCCAAAAAGTATCACTTGCAGAAGCTTTAACCGGTTACACTGCCCAAATCACAACACTTGACGGCCGAAGCTTAACAATTCCCATCACTTCAGTAATCAGTCCCACTTACGAAGAAGTCGTTAAAGGTGAAGGGATGCCTATACCAAAAGAACCGAGTAAAAAGGGGAATTTGAGGGTTAAATTTAACATTAAGTTCCCTACAAGACTTACTTCAGAGCAGAAAACCGGTATGAAGAGGCTGTTGACGTCTTCTTGAAACGGGTCGGGTTTAATGTATTTTGTTTCTGTGACTACAGTTAAGTAGAGTGTTTGATATTTTTAAAAGGAATATTTTTTTTTATTTATGGTATTGTAATTCTTCTGGAGATGCATTTTGTTTTGCATTTGTGATGTTGGATAATCTTCTGCTTAACCATAAATTTGGCAATTAGGTTGAAAGTACAATGCTACATCTGTGCTGTTGGTCTCCTTTTGCAAATAGACCTTTTCTTCTCTTGGGTTTGTTTGTGTTTTCAGGAGGTAACAAGTTAAAATGATAATTTTGTATGTAACATTTTATTTATTCAACCCGTGTAATTATAAATAATTTTAACAAACTCACGTCCAGGCATTATGTTTGCAGTTAGTATTAGTCGATTCATGGAACAACCCAACCCAAGAGGAATCACTGGGAAGCCGGGAAAAGAATACTTGTAAAGGGAACAATAGATCATGGTATACCAAAACCAAAGATATTGCTCTAACAGGTTATTCTGATAGTGACTGTGCGGGATGACAGCAAAAGCACCTCAGGTTACGTTTTTCACTTAGGTTCTCATGGCAATCGAAGAAACAAAAGGTTGTGGCTCTTTCTTCTACAGAAGCAGACCTCATAACATTATCTATGGCAGGATGTCAAGCTATATGGCTTAAAGGTATTATCGAGGAACTTAAAATTCAAATTAAACACTCATTGACACTCAACTGTTTGGCCAAAGACCCGGTTTATCATGGCAAAAGTAAACACATACGAGTCAAGTATCATTTCATTCGAGATCTAATAAAGACTGAAGATGTGAGAATTAAATTATGTGCTACCAAAGAACAAATGGCGGATATCTTCACAAAAGCTCTACAACAAAAAGGATTTGAGAAAACCACAAAGTTAGGTGAGGGATCAAGAGAAAACCACGAAGTTAGGCGAAAACCGAGAAAACCACTAAAACAATGAGTAATACTATAGGTTACGTATACGTAACCACAATTTTTTTGAATTTTTTTGTTTTCTATTTACGTGTACGTAACACTATGGGTTACGTATATGTAAGCCAATATTTAAATAATTTTTTGGTAAAAATTTGTAATATTACATTGATACTATTATAAAAAAATAAAAAATAAATATTATTTTATTATTGGTTAAAATTGGTTTTTTTAGTGGTTTTCACCTAACTGTTGATTTTCTCTGGAATCCAACCCTATATATATATATATACAAATAAAAAAGCTAGACTTATCTTTATATTAGTATTAATATTCGTATTATTATAATCCCTGCATGGCGGTTATTAACGGTTATCCCAACCCCTTACGTCGGCACTATATGTACGGATTCTTTGTTACATTTGTCTTTCACCAATTTCAATAACAAGAAACACCACATTTACATATGATTATCATCTTTGATCCAACGTTGCAAACACTATGTGTTTCCATCATTTCCCGGATTGTCTGTCGTAGTGTATGAGTTTAAATGTTGGGGCTTAATTATCTTTCTAATTCAATATTTGAACTAAAAATTATGTGATGTTCTTGATTGATTAATTGTTTTGTTAAAACAACCAAACATTCGGGAACAAAAACATTATCTATGTTAGATTTGATTAACTTCTTATATATAGAAGCTTCATATGTATGAATTTTCTTGTGAATGGAAACATTTAACATCCAACTTATGTAAGAAATTAGAGTTCAAGTTAAATGAAATAGTATAGCTCTAAAATAAACATTATGAAGAAAGCTTAACAAATAAATTCATCAAAATATTTTAAAAACTAATCGTCTCAAATCCGTGATGAATTCTATTGCAGTTGCAGATAACCAACACATGTTCTAAAGATACAAAGGTATACTAATTAAATTAAAGTAAAACGAGTGTTTTTAACCCTCGCTTCGCGGCGGGAGTTTGGTTGTTTTCCTCCCGTGGCACGCGGTTGGTCGTTATCGACTCGATTCACCAAATATCATAAAAGCGAATATCGAGACAGGTTCTGCTAATACCAATACTGGTCACATTATCATAACGGTAACGACACTTGCTATAGGCTACGATCCAAAAAAAAATACTTGGTTTTGAGTAAACAAATCCATCGTACGTCGACTCCTCGATATTCCACATAGATTTTCTTTCATATTTTTGAACTACATGTCAAAGAAAACCACATCATTTGATCATGCTTCAATAAGGGATCAAAATCTGGTTTATGACTTTATGGTATAGTAAAAAATATGAACTTCAACTTCTCAAAGTCTTTCATTTAAAGATTTTCTAGACAATTTTATTGGATATTAGGTTTATTATTATGAGTCCACGGGGCTATTAGGTTTAGGGTTTAGGACCCATTATTATTATGTCTTCCCATAGAGGATACAGTCATGTGTATACCCAAGGTATAAGATCGACCTACCTAAAGCACATTTTGTTTTCCTTTTGAAGAAACAACAAAACATCTTCTACTTCCTAAGAAGACCCACAGGTGCCATTGGGGTGGTGGCCCAATGGTAAGAGCAAAGTCTCTTAACACCAAGGTCCCGGGTTCAAGTCATGGGGTGCTCAAGAAAGTTGCCTTTCAAAAAAAAAAAAAGGAAGACCCACAGGTCACTATTATGCACCAAACACTTTGTTTGCTTAAATAATTCAGCCTATAATGGTCAGAATGCGGAAATACAAGATGTCGAAGCTTCATAACTAACTTATTCAAGAAAAATGAAACAATCAACAGTAAAGAATAATCTGAAGACAAACTTTAACAACAATATTGTGAAATTTGTGGATGAACATAAGACATTAACATCACAGAATCCACAACCAGAACTCTCAACAAACCAAAGGTAGAAGTTAATGTTGGGTTTAATTCCCGACTCTAGCAAGCCGGCTAGGAGTAGGGTGACCCATTCACATGGAGGTGTTTGAGTTAGGTGGTTGGTTTCTTGGAGTGCAAGACAAGCAATGATATTAATTATTTAGCGGATAATTATGTAAGTATCCTATATGAATTATAATAGGAAGTTTGTTAGATGATTATTATGCAATTAATTAATATGAACACTATTGGTACAACTCTTCTTCTAAGGAATATATTAGAAGTGCTTTTGTACAAATTTTTCAAACTTATGTTCAGACTCCTCTAACTTATCTTGTTAAAATTTTATATCTTTTTCTTCCAATATGTAAGGGGAGATTGTTCGAAAATATTATTTGTGAACCTAAGTTTTGGTTAAGTATCGAAGAAAAAGATAATTTAGAAGACAAAAGTTTTGTTTCTAAAATAAAGTTCAAAGCTTTTGAACTTCTACTTAATAGAATTCAGAATAACACATAACGCCTAACTCACAAGCAGTGGGTAAACTTCTAAATTTTCTAGGACTTGGTCTTCTCCAACTGAAAAGCAAATGATCTAAACTTCACTCACCCATACACTATTCAACAGTTGACGTGGGTTATATGACGTCCGACATTCTAGAAGATTATGACACGATATCTATGCAAGTGGGGTCATTGCAACAAAGAATATTAAGAAGATAAGAATGTTAGGTCAATCCAATGGACCATTAGGCTGAATCACAACAGAAAAGGCAGGCAATCACAATTGTCGCTCAACCTCAACTTGATCATTCGTCATCAACAAGCGTGTGGACTACCCATCCAAATACTTCGATTGTTCCCTCAAGTACTCTAGATATAAGTTATAGTTTTATTAAATTGTTATTTATTGTAACATCGTTCGATATTCAATACAAACTTAACTTTATATCTAACGTTATTCTTCGTATAGTCTTGATTTCTTATACCGCACAAACCGCTTGTCATTTGTTGAGATCATTAATCATCAACCCTAACCCGAAGCCGACAATCTTACTACACTATTCCTTTCTTTTTAAATTTTGTTCTCTCTTTTAAGGGCGTACAATGTTGATTTAAAGGTTTTTTTCTCTAACGAAGCATATACATCGACAATCTCTACCAAAAGGCTTCAAGTTGAAGCCTTTAGATCGTTGTACAAACCTAAATTTACTTGGTATACAACCAAACCTACATCGTGAGTGTAATACTGCAAACTATAAATGTTGAATGTATCTACCATAATAAATAAATTTAGTGGCGTATAATAAACTCACGAAAAAGGTAGTGATCAGTAGCTAAATCAAATTTACTTAATGGTTCAGCACTTGCCAAACAACTCCTTACTCGCAGTTCGGCTTGAAGCTCACTGTGTTTATGTGCAAAACAAGAATACCATAAAAATGACTCAAAATCCTATCACCAAAAGGTCATAATAATTTACACTTTACAAGCTAATATGAACCAGCGTGATCCAAACTCAAGCTACCATTCTTTACAAAACAATGGACCAAAACAACTTGAAAAGGCATACAAAAACCAACACCTCTATGTACTATATTCCCATCACATTAAATCAGGGTATCAATATGATCTAGTGTCAACAGATTGGACTTCAAACGGATCATTTGAAGATGAAGCAGAATAATGAGTTCTAGTGTTCTCTTCAAGACTGTCCCTCATCGTTTTGAATCTCAAATCTTCAAAACGGGTACTTAATTCTGGGGGTCTTGCATCAGGAACAGATATTCTGCCTTGAAGCATACTGACAACCTCAGACATAGTAGGCCTAACTGCAGGAGATCCATTTGTGCACAAGATTGCCACTTTCACAACGGTTTCTGCCTGTTCTTTGTCGATATTAGACTCCAGCCTCTCATCGAATAGCTCCGCATACTGCTTTTTAGTCTGCAAACGAGAAGCCTGCAACCAACAAAACCTGCCTTTCAATGTCCCCCTTTATGTTGCGTTATTGATGCTTCATATAGACACACACACATATATATAGATATATACATAAATATAGGCATATGTGTGTATAGAGGGTGAGGTTCATTACACAACACTAACAAACCTAAATCGTTTAATTCTTTTATCAATAGATTATATTTTTGAACTTTTTTACTTCATTTACATATATTTAGGGGGAGGTTCAAATAAGAAGTAGTTTTTCGCTAAGAAATCTAAGAAATGACAAAAAACGTTAAGAAGCAATATCAAACGAACTCTGATTGAGCTCATTTCAGCGGCGTTGGAACCATCTCGTCGAACTCTACCATCTTAGCTTTTAGGGTTTAGATTTTATGGTTTAGGTTTTTTTGGGGGGTGGGGGTGGGGGGTTTAGGTTTTTTTTTTGGGGGTGGGGGGTGGGGTGGGGGTTTAGGTTTTTGGGGGGTGAGGGTGGTGTTTTAGGCTTTTCGGGGTGGGGTTGGAGGGGGGGTTTAGGTTTTTAGGGGTGCGGGTGGACGGGGGTTTAGGTTTTTGGGTCCGGGTTAGGGTTCGATGAGACAGTTCCAACGCCACTGGAATGAGCTCAATCGGAGTTCGTTTGACCCACTTCTTAGCGTTTCTTTGCGAAAAACCACTTCTTAGTGGAACATTCCCCTATATATTTATGTAGATAAAAAACCATTAAGTGTTCATATTTTTTTAAAAATTTAACCGTTTAACTACACATGTATATATTATGTGTAGGTAATATAACCTACACATGACTTCCACGTGCAAGTTTTATACATAAACAAAATTTGTTCATATTTTTCTTTTATTTTTATTTTATTTTTTTAATTTCAAGTGAGATGAATAAACATTTCATTTTATCCATCTTAGTTTTTAAAATTTTGAAGGTTTTGTTCTACGTGTTCTCGCAATAATAAACATGTGTGTGTATATCTCAAAAGTTAAGATATGTATTAGTACCCAATCTAGAAGACAAACACTATCGTTGTTTGGTATGTATTTGTTGTTGCTCTTTCCACTCACGATTTCCAAAGCCAAAACTCCAAAGCTATAGACATCTGACTTGTGACTCAAGTGGCCCCAAAGTGCGTATTCCGGTGCCATGTATCCTCTGCAACAACCATGTCAAGGGTCTTCAATACAATGGTCAAAACAAGTAATTTTTGGCACAGGTAGGGTCAGGTTGACCCAAAATACTTTTTGTCCGAAGATAAGTTAGTTGCTAAATATAATGGAATTTAGAAAAGTCTGTGCATTAAATATACACTTTGGGTAACTTTCTACCCATTTTCTTTCCAACTATCTTTAACTAGGCCTGTTTGACCCGTTAGAGATGAAAGACAACCCAAGTTGACTCATGTACAAATTAATGGGTCGACATTTCAGCCACTAGTTTTTGAGCTAGAAATTAAAACAAATGAAAAAAGAAGACGTACATTGTTCCAGCAACTCGTGTACTAACATGAGTCCTGTCATCCTCGTGTAACCTAGCTAATCCAAAGTCTGATATTTTTGGATTAAGATCTTTATCAAGCAGGACATTAGTAGCTTTGATATCTCTATGTACAATTTTAAGTCTTGATTCTTCATGAAGAAAAGCTAATCCTTCAGCAATCCCAACACAAATTTTAAACCTTGTTGGCCAATCCAACATTAACTGACTTACATTCGAATCTGCAAATATGTGAAATATCTTGTATGTGAATAATGATCGTGATGATGATAATAATAATAATAATTACAAAGGTTAATATTATAAAAAACCAATATTCTTTCTTAAATTTTATGAAACTTAATTTTAATGTATTAAAGTGTCTCAAGTTGTAAAAAATACACGAAAAAGTCACTAAACTAATTTTTGTACATTAAAGTCCCTAAAGTTGTCTAAGATGCACGAACTTGGAACTTTTTTGTAGTATAATGCCTTGTTAACTCTTGAAATGACCAAAATTTGATAAACTAACATCCAACATTTCCGCAAAGGAAATTATTTATTTTATCCAATTTAAAAGTTACCAAGTCATTGTTTAAAAAAAATTCAAAAGTAAGTGCAATTTGGACAGGTTTAGGGCTTTAGTATACGACAATTAGTTTAGTGAATTTTTGTGTATTTTTTTACAAGTCGAGGGACTTTAGTATACCAAAAATAGGTTGAGGGACTTTTTAGTGAAAAATTATAAAGTATAGTGGTTTTATGACACTAACCCTAATAACAACAATTATAACAATACAAATAATTATAATAACAACAAAAAATCGATAACAAATAAAGAAAGGGAGTATGATAAACACTAACCAAAGAGTGCATTTGCAAGGCTATTGTTTTCCATGTACTCATATACAAGCAACAATTGATCTTCTTCAATACAGCATCCATGAAGTTTCACAAGATTCGGGTGCTGCAAATAAGATATCACACCAATCTCATTTAAGAATTCACGATTTCCTTGCCTTGAATAAGAAGAAAGCTGCTTCACAGCAACTAAGGTGCCATCACGTAATGTACCCTGCACCATTTTACAAAATAGTTTTAGTTTTCATACACAATTAAAATAATGAACCACAAAATCCACCATGTGCTAGATTATTGCCTTGTAAACAGGTCCGAAGCCGCCTTCCCCTATTTTGCTTGTAGCATCAAAGTTTCTTGTAGCGATTTTTAGTTCTTTGAAAGAAAATGATACTGTTTTCAGTTCCACCCCTTGAAAATCTGTTCAGAGCACATCATATACATAAACAAAGATTGCATTATAAGAAAACTTCATGAAATTTATAAGAAAAGCCATACCGTTATCATTCCTTTTTCTGCCTTTTGAAAACCATTTCCACCAGACAACAGCCAAGATTATCAACACGAGACACAACCCCATGATTGCAAAACCAACATAAGCAACTTTGTTTGCCTTCTTCCCATGAGATGAACAGGTTTTAAAATCTGCCCGCAAGAGATACTAATAAGCCAGTATGAGGGTGAATAATTCACACAAGAATATCAACGATAATTTGCACAAGAATATCAGGGGTAGCTTGATATATGCTTATTAACTGGACATAAAGAAGCATGATTCTCATAAAACCATATTGAATTTTTAGTCTTAAAAGTTCATCGGATTAACTAGAGTAACAATGAATATGTATCAAAATTACATGGCAATGTGTATGAAAATAACAATGTATAACAATAACGGAATAAGATATCAAGTTGATAATTAGAACATTGCAAAGACTAACAATAAAGTATTAATACGAATCAAGCAACAAAAGAACATATCTATTAATCAAGAGATACCCATGAGCTAATAGTAGCCAATACCAATATCTTTTCAATTATGTATAAGGTCGTATGTGCACCAAGCTAGAGATCCAATGCACGAGTAGTGGTGTCAAGGTGTGGGCACACACCCCCTTGTTGACAAGTATCTAATATCCTAGGACCGATCCATACATCACTTACAATCTATGGCTAATACCATCTAGAGATGTTATGGTCTAATCACTCCGCCACAGAGGTGTCAGGCGACCAAATGCCAAAATGGCATGTCTATGGTACGGTGGTACCTCCATAGGTAGTTCTAGACTCGGCTATCGAGGTTAAGTAAAGGTATAGTGAGTTCAAAGACAATCCAGTTGTGCACGCTACATCCATTAAGCATCTAAGTAGTAGGTCTAGTAGTGATTGTATAACTTCTATGAACTTGCGATAATGATTTCAAAGCAAACAATAACAATCACATGCATAGCAAAGCCAATGATAAGGAAACAAATGATCAAGGAATAAAATGTTAACTCCAAAAAGCAAATAGTGTGAGTTAATGTCCAATCATAAGGCTTTAGTCAAGAAGAAGATATAGGAACAAGATATGATGACAATGTTGCATATCTAGTGTAATTACCATAGAATTGAGACACTTCAATTTTACTAAAGGGTTTCATTAGCTCCCTAGGTATTACAAAATGATTATATGATGAAAGCAAGTAAAAACTCCAAGAATAATCAAGGTTGATCGTTCTTCAAAATTTGAGCCGATCTAGATGTAAATTCACAAAAAAATGAAACAAATTATGAGACGATTTGGGTTGGATTAATCAGGTTCGTTCACGGGTACCGGGTCACGTGTACAGGTCATGCGGGTCATCAAGGCTTTAACAGGTCATGTGTGAAAGAAGTCAATGTTTGACCGAGTTTCAAGGGATCCGAACGGGTGGACTTAGGTTGTTGTTGCATGAAAGCAAGAGAACATGCATTTATTTTAACATGTGTTTGTTTTTTATAAATATCAAGCTGTATTGTTATTTAAAGTTCAGTTTCTGTTTTCCTTTGTAATTTTGATATACACAGAATACTCATCCATTTTGTGAGTGTTTGTTTGAGTGTTTATTTAGGGCCTGAACCAACACTTGGTATCATAGCGAAGGTTAAGAGAGGGACGTTTTGAGAGTCGACTTTCGAAGGGAGGAGTAGCCTTCGGGTGCGGGGGTGCGAGAGCAGCAGAAGCAAGGTGGGTCGACAGTTTGCAGCGTGTTTGGCTGCCGGTTCGGGTCGCAACCAGAGGGTGTTGCTACACACACGAATCACGCTGTTTCGGGGTTGTTTTACAGCAGAAGACGGAGACGTTAAGGTGTTTCAGATCAGCCGTTGTCGTGGTGGAAGTACCGTTTGAGACAATGGGGTGACGGTGATAAATATTGGTGTTCCCTGGCTGTTAGTGATGATCACAAGAAGAAGATTCAGGTTGTTTGGTTGTTAGTTGTGGGTTTGTGCAGCTGGTATACAACCGGTGACAACAACAACAGAAGGATTTTGCGGGTACCTTGATCAATTTGTTTCGTGATAAGAGGAGACCGGCGTACGTGCACGAAAAACGGGCAGAAAGGATCCGTCAAAGCAGGTGGCTTTGGGTTCGGTTCGTTTAGCGGGTGAAAGAAAGCGGTAAAGGCGGTGGCTTTGTTTTCTTGGTCGGTGGAGAAGCCTCTTTGAACAATGTTGATCGGTAAAGGTTGTGGTTGTTTAAAAAAACACTTTTTGGCACCATTATGGCGTTGGAGTTCAAATCGGGTGGCTTTGGACGTGACCGGGGAAGAGGTCGAGGGACCGTGAAGAGTCGAGATGTTAATGAACGGTTCCAGCGGGATGCCATGTGATGTTACAAGTGTGGTGAACTTGATTCGGGTTGAACCGAGAAGACGTTGGACGTGACCGAGGTGGAGGTCGGGTGTCCGGGAAAGGTCGAGATGGTTAGAGAAGACGAGATTGTTGCCGTGAGTGAACGGTGTAAACACACCGATTAAGGGGGTGATTGTTGGATTAATTGGGTTCGTTCACGGGTACCGGGTCACGTGTACGGGTCATGCGTACGGGTTATGCGGGTCATCAAGGCATTAACGGGTCATGTGTGAAAGAAGTCAATGCTTGACCGAGTTTCAAGGGATCCGAACGGGTGGACTTAGGTTGTTGCATGAAAGCAGGAGAACATGCATTTATTTTAACATGTGTTTGTTTTTTATAAATATCAAGTTGTATTGTTATTAAAAGTTCAGTTCCTGTTTTCCTTTGTAATTTTGATATACACAGAACACGCGTCCATTTTGTGAGTGTTTGTTTAGGGCCTGAACCAACAATTTGGCGGAAGCAACTGAAAGAGTAAGTTTGAATGGAACGATATCTTTTGGTGCATCTAAGAAAGCATGTCTAAGTACAAGGTAAAGATTAATAATAAACTAAGTGAACTGTTCGGAAGCTGCAGTAGGCTTTTGATGTCAGTACTCAGTACTGAAAAGATAATTATGCAAAGTCAGTGTCAGCTCCATCACAGCCTAAATACCACACCTGATGTCAAGGTTCAAATTATCTTTAAAATTTAATATTTTTTGTCATCATTAAATAAGGGAGATTGTTAATCTCTCTAGGAGACCCCTACTAATGATTTAATGAACAAACACTTAGATTAGATTTGAGGGACTGATAGTGTGTAATCAGTGATGTCTAGAGAGCATGTTGCTTGTTAGTCAGCACCATGAAAATTAATACAAGCCACTCTATGTATAAACTCTTGAATATTGAATTGACCTTAACATAGTTGTCAATAGCGAATAGCGGTAAATAGCGACAAGCCACCTATACGCTACGTAGCGAATAGCGGTAAATAGCTATTTCACGTTTAGCGATACACTGCTAGAAATTTTTAGAAATATTTTATATTCAACTATTGTAGGATTTGTAGCAATTATAATCAATAATCATCTAAATCTTCATATATTAGGGTTATTAGCAACCCTATTTATATTAATCAAGTAAAAAATTAAAAATTAATTAAAAAAAATTAAAAAAAGAAAAGAAAAAACGCTATTGGGTCGCTATTCACTCGAGAAATGGAGATAGCGGTGACTGATCGATTCGCTATGTAGCGCGCTATAGCGCCCGCTACAAGCGCTATTGACAACTATGGACCTTAAACCTATTTCTTGTAATTAATGTCGATGTAAATGAGCATATTCCATACTGAGACGATCGTTCAATTGAGCCTAAGACGAAGCAGAAGATAGAACTAATTCACCTAGTGGCATTGATGTCTAGCTGCAAATCTGCATAGGAACACTTGCCTGACAAATGTCCTCACTAGTCACCATCTTAGATATTGTATTTCAACAGTCCTGCCTAAATATCTGTGTTCATCACCTAAAAAGATTTATTGTTTTAGGATACATTTTCTTGAATGAAGCATCCTTGGCATTTAATGAGATTTGCTTAACATTTAATGTCTACAAAAGAAAAAGAAAGTCCACTCTGTAGAAAGCATATAAGGTACGATGAGTATTGCGCGTGTAAATAATGGGTGAGATCATTGAATGCACAACTTGGGCACAAATACCCTCCTTACCACCCGAAGTAAATGTTCGTTCAACAACTAGAATTCAAGCATTTACTAAGAGAGAAAACATAGGCAGCAAACCCAGCTTATGTGTGAAGCAAATCCGCTTAGAATGTAGAAGGTGATTAGTGTTAGAGTGAATATCCCTATTTGTCGTCCAATGGGAGTATGGGACTTGTCAGGTTTATCTTAATTCTATTTTTCCCATTCAGGTCTTGTGATTCATATTGATTCTTTAGTAACAGAATTGAACATTGAAAAAAACTTTAAAAGTTTACATATCCCCCTTCCATTTATTTCTATAGCTTACATGACTAAGATTGTATATAGTGGTGACAATTTGGTCTCATTTCCTTGTGAACTGGTCAATTTAGGTTGTTTTCTAATCTTAAATGGGTCTACGTAAAATGTTTAGCTAAAAGGGGAACGGCTCAAGCAGGCAAAGTCACCCAAAGTATACTTTTATTGCATACTAAATCTTAAATCATTTTATTTAAACATTTAATTTTATTATTATTATTACTATTATTATTGTTAGGAATCGAGAGTCGTTATCGCTGCGGAATCACACACACACAATATCAATCAGTAAACAGAAAAGTAGAGACACGAGAATTATAGTGGTTCAGCCTAGATTGGCCTACGTCCACTTTGCAACTAGGGTTCTTTATTATTAGGTGATCAAATATACAAGTTACATCATAGGTTCTATTTATAATACTAGGATTAGGGTTAATGACCTAATTAACAAGAAACTAATAACAGTGCTCAAGCCCATTAGGGCCGGCTCCCTCCTTATTTCCTGCACAAACCCAACAATCTCCCACTTGAAGGCCTTGCGAATACTCCAGCCCGCCATCAAGCACACAATAACCTAGATTCAGTAACTCCAGTATCTTCCATATCCAAAGTCTCCCGAGCTTCAGTTCCCGTAAACAAGCTCAGACTTCATCAAAACCCCCTAGTTGCAATCCCCCTCTTATCATGTACATCAAGGGGCAGTTGAAGCTCCCCCGAGCTCCAACCCAGCAGTCATTTCTGACCCACCCTCTGTCTCATCTGGTTTACACATTCCACCAGATCCAGAGATGCACCGAGAATCATCACCACTCTCCACATTCAGCAAGTGTTTCCATGGAGAGATTTTATCAATCGGACTACCGGTCTTCAAAACCCAACATTGTTTTGTAACTGTGCCCGGAACATGGCCCGTGCTCCCACCGTCACCAAACCCCTGAACTAGTTTAGACCTCCGATCCTGCTCAGCTTAAGCCATCTTAACACCAGGCTTCACCCTTGCAAAATGAACCCTCTTTTGCTCCTTTGACTCAGCGAACCCGACTTTGTTATGCTTAACCGGGACGGTTACTCCCTCAGCAGATACTTCAACCATATAAAATGACCCCTTCTTGTTTCCCCGAGCAATAACCAGATTTCCATTTGTCACTTTCTATTTGCCACCACCGAACTTTACTTCCATTCCTTGTTCATCCAACTGACCGACATAAATAAGCTTCGTCTTCAGATCTGGAATCACCCTGACATTCTTCAAGTTCCATGTAGTTCCCAATGGAGTTTTCAGACCAATATCTCCCATGCCCGTTACTTTAAGAACCTCACCGTTTCCTAAACGTACCTTCCCAAAGTCGCCTACCTTCAGATTCACTATCGTTTCCCCGTTGTGTATGGCATGAAACGAAGATCCAGAATCCATAACCCAAGACTCTACATAGCAAACCAGTGTTTCATCCTCAAATTCTTCTTCTTCCTGAACACTATTCACTTCCTTTTTCTTTCCCGGACATTGACTTTTCACATGTCTAATTTCATTGCAGCTCCAACACTTCACATTCTTTCGAGTTCTAGACGAACTCCTTCCCCTACTCCCACTGCTCCTGTTATTTTCCCTTCTTCTGCCCACATTGAATAAATCATAAGAAGATCCTCCACTAGTGTTCCTCCGGCAAATATCTTCACCCAAAATACTATCCCGGATCTCGTTAAACTTCAAATTTCCAGCTCCACCAGAATTAGTGATCGCTGTCACATAACCTGACCAACTGTCAGGCAAAGAGGATAATAGGATCGCCGCCTGAGTATCATCATCAAGCTTTGTCCCAACGGTCGATAACCTGGACAAAATTGAATTTATGTTATTAATGTGATCGGGTACTGAGCTTCCCTCGTTAAGAACACCCTGTTACCGGAAGACGGCTTTTCATACATATTTGACAGAGCCGTCATCATACCATGAGCCGTGGTTTCCTTCATGATATTAAACGGTACACTTCTCTTCAAAGCCAGTATAATTTTACCTCTCGCCTTTTTGTCCTTAGATTTCTATATCACTTCGTCAGCTCGACTCAAACCACCCGGTTTCTCTTCTAATGTCATCTCCAAATCGTTTTCACCGAATAACGCCTCTATTTGCATTTTCCACCATGCAAAATCAGTCCCTTTAAACTTCTCGATTCGAACTCTCCCGTCTTCAGCCATTGCAAACGAGAATAAAAAGAAACCAAGATAAAAAAAAATCCACCAACCGAAGCCAAGCAACCTCCAATAACAAACCCTAAAACCCAAAACACCTGAACCGGCGCTTCACTTGCAAAACCGAGTGTAACCAGCAGTTCCAAGGGGTCCAAAACCGGAACCCTAATCGCTAAACACCTCGGATCAGCACCGAACAGCCATGTCTCCTCCTTTTGCGGCGGCACCTAGGGTTGATGTAACCCTAATCGGCGGCAGTCAATAACCACAAACCAGGCTGCAATCAGCCCCCTTTTTAGCGACGGAAAACACTGTTCACGGCGGCGGTATTGTAGCAGTAGATCCAAACAGCCGAAAAAAAAACTCTTCTCGAACAGCCCACCTTCCTGTGATCGAACATGGTTGTAAAAATCGCTAGGCGCTAGTCGGGCGGTGAGGTAGGGCCTAGGCCTAGGCGGGATTAATCGGGGCCTAGGCGGGATTAATCGGATTGGAATTTTTATATGTAATTTTCAGTTTTTTATATATATACACACATTTTTATATGTAATTTTTATAAAAATGTTCATTTTTAAACCACACCAAAGGTTTTCGCCGGAATTTGGCCGGATATTTCAGGTTTTCGTCGGAAATTTCAGGTTTTCGCCGGAATTTGGCCGGAAATTTCAGGTTTTCGCCGGAATGTTCGCCGGAATCTGGCCGCCTAGGCGCGATTTGGACCGCCTAGCGATTTTTGGACCGACTAGGCCAAAATTAGTCGGTAACAAGCCGCCTAGCGACTAATCGGCGCCTAGGCGCGATTTTTACAACACTGTGATCGAACCAGCAGCCAAGAACCGTGTGTAAACAACGAGCCAAAGGCTCTGATACCACTTGTTAGGAATCGAGAGTCGTTATCGTAGCAAAATCACACACACACACAATATCAATCAGTAAACAGAAAAGTAGAGACACGAGAATTATAGTGGTTCAGCCTAGGATTGACCTACGACCACTTTGCAACTAGGGTTCTTTATTATTAGGTGCTCAAAGATACAAGTTACATCATAGGTTCTATTTATAATACTAGGATTAGGATTAATGACTAAATTAACAAGAAACTAATAACCGGGCTCAAGCCCATTAGGGTCGGCTCCCTCCTTATTTCCTGCACAAGCCTTCACAACCCAACAATTATCACTTTATTGAATTTGTAATCCTACTTGACGCATTAATGTTTATCTAAAACATTTAAAAAATGGAAGAAGACTATTTGCAGGCCAACCCAACCAAACCCAAGCCAATTGAAATTGTAATAAAATTATAAAAATGACTCAAGTTCAATGCAAACAAGTTTTGACCCCTTACCCAAAGCTGCCCAACCCGCCCATCTTACCACTTCTAAATATCTTTTAAAACAAGAAATCTATGAGTTACATTTCTAGCTAGTGTATAGTAAAATATATGATACTCACATGGGTTGACGGAGATAGCTGATACGAGAGGCCCATAACGTCCTCTCCTGGGAAAACGTGTTGTCCCTTTACCAGCCCAGTAAAAGCGTATCTCTAATATATTATTTATCACACTTGCATTGAAGGGTACTACAAGAGGCCTTCCTATCCCAACCTCATTTTCAATATTGAAGTCCCTTTTAACAGGTTCTCCCTGAATTATAAACAAATTCAGCAACCGGGCTGCATGTAAAATAATTATATTTAAACTTAGTTGGATTATAACCTGTATATAGATATCAAATATCCGCCTGCCAAGACTTCTGTATGTAGTATCATTAGTATACTGTATTTCAGCAAAGTGGAGATTAACAATGTAATCACCATTTTGTAAACAATAGCTGACATAAGTAAGAGAGAGAGGAGAGAGGCGTGCTGTTGTGTAAAGAGAAGGTGGGTTGTTTGTTGAATTAGTCTGCACCACGTAAAGGTTTGTTTGAATACTGTCATCAAGGAAGTCTCCAGTGCTACTAATTCCCCAATTATTATTACTGTTTCTATGGAAACTTCCTGCATCACCATCAAAAAAGGCATCTCCTTCATAAACAACATCTTTGTTACTTTCTTTAACCTTCAAATCATTTCCCCCACTGTTAACATGTAAGGAACACCCATCTGTCATAAATAAATCAATTGAAAGTAAATGTCAAATCACATAAATGGGACCCACTAGCACAATCTTAAATAACCAACATGGATAGGGTCTAACTAGGGCTGTAAATGAACTGAACATTCAGCGAACCATTCGTGAACCGTTCAGCTGGAAGTTCGTTTGTTTAATAAATGAAGGAACACGAACAAATAAATGTTTATACGTTTGTTTGTCTTCGTTTGTGTTCTTAGTATTTTTTAAAGTTTTTACCATTAAAATTAAATTAGTATACGTTTGTTTGTCTTCGTTTGTGTTCATTTATGTTATTTGTGTTCATTTGTGTCCGTTTATAATTTTACCAAAGGAACACGAACAAGTTTATTCCATAAAAAACAAACACAAACACAAACACAAAATTTCGTTTTGTTATGTGTTCGTGATAGAACCCAGAAATCAAAAGCTTGAAATTAACGATAGTGTAATCCAATTCGAGAAGGATTAGATCTCCATTACAAGGTATTAGAACCCTAATTTGATTAATAAAACATCGACTAATCCTAATTAACCCTAAACATCGATACTTAACTAAAAGAAAATAGCGGGAACGGTTTATAGCTAATTGAGCCTGATTCTGAGATGGAGTTGGGCCTGATTTCAGTCTGGGTTTGTATCAATACTTCCGGCCTGGAAAATCGACTTGTCCTCAAGTCGAATGGAAGGAAAACATTGTGCCAAGCAATGAGCCATTCAATCATAGGCTGACCTGCTTCATGGACCCATATATGAGCTAAAACCGAATATTGGTGCACGTTGATTTCCCAACTTTTAGTAACCGAAAGAACCGTAGGTGTGGCTGGTATTTTTGAGGATGACCTTGCAATGGGTCCCACAACACTTTCACCTTCTGTAGGTTTTCTTAAGACAGGACCACCAAGAGTTTCTTTTCCTAGGTCCCACACAATGAGAAAAAATACAACCAAGATACAATCATGGTAATGAAACTTACAGCCCTTGTTTATGGATTGGACCAATTCCTCATAAACCACTGGGCTCAAACCACTAGGCAGCAACGGTAGTCGTTGTAACACAACCTTACAATCATGGTAATTCAACTTATAGCCCATGAATTTGTCCAACTCCTCATAAGCCACCAGGCTCAAATCACTGGGCAGCCACACCAACATCTCAAAGAGAGCACCAATTTCTCCTCTCCCCTTCCGATCAATGTCGCCATCTGCCGTTAAGTTCTCCGTCGCTCCCCATGCTTCTATTCCGATGCCATCAGTTTTGTCAATTTCATCGGCGCCCATTCCGTCATCCATTCCGTCGGCGCTCTCAATCCCATCCCATCACCAATTAAGTCGTTTCTATCAGTGATTTCGTCACAAATTCCAGATCAAAGTTGCTGAAAAAGGTCATGCTTGGAACCATGCGGCTCCTCCACCGCCGTATTCTTCAATTCATTGTATGTTTCTTCACTGGTACAAACATCTCCTATCACCTGAGCTTTGATTTCTTCAACATCGTCCCTCAAAGATCCAATAATGGCATCTAATTGTGCTGCGATGGTTGCTAGTTGATCTGCCAAATTCCGGTTGTAGGCACCTTTCAATTTCCCAGCAATGGAACCATTGATAGAACCCAGAAATCAAAAGCTTGAAATTAACGATAGTGTAATCCAATTCGAGAAGGATTAGATCTCCATTACAAGGCATTAGAACCCTAATTTGATTAATAAAACATCGACTAATCCTAATTAACCCTAAACATCGATACTTAACTAAAAGAAAATAGCGGGAACGGTTTATAGCTAATTGGGCCTGATTCTAAGATGGAGTTGGTCCTGATTTCAGTCTGGGTTTGTATCAGTTCGTTTGTCCGATTAGCGAACGAACAAGAACAATGTCTCGTTCGGTTCGGTTCGATTCATTTACAGCCCTAGGTCTAACTGGTTTTGATAGAGGAAGTAATAGTAGCAGGGATTTTTATGCTTTTATCTATATCAATCCTAAAATAGAATTTGAAGCAAGTGTCACAACTTTCATCATTGTGCGTTCATAAACAAGAAGATGGAGAAGCATTTACACATTAATATAATATTAAGATAAATTCAAAGATTGTGCTTAAGTATAAACCACTTACAGCTAGGACACTTGGCATCCCTTGTGCATGGAAATATATCCTGTCTATATATGATATAAATGTAAGATAGAGAAAGAGAAAGATGGGAAATAATGCAACACTAAAAAGCATGACTCCCCAGATAATAAAACCGTTATGACGCATAGAATTAGTGATAATGAGAAGCGGAATTTTTTTATACAAACAATGAAAATAGGTATTGTGACTTCAAGTCACAAGTACCGGTTCCAAAAAGCAAATCCAAACACCCTCATAGAACTAAACCAACACGTTATACTTACAATGTGTTCCCCGATGAAGAACTCTTAAACAGGTTCAGGAATAGATTCCTGATATGAACACAAAAGTGGATCAGCATTATCAACCTGAAAAAAATGTCAAAAGTCGCATACGAAAGGCAAAAATGAAAGGCTAAATAGATAAGTTTCTCACATGCGGGGTTGGCATGTAGGTTGATCAGGCCCTTGCCAAGTAAAATTGTTGTAGGACAGGTCACTAAATCAAATGAAATTAAACATATGATGAAAGAAATATAACAGCATCACTACTCCATCCATAGAGAGATGGATTTGACTTAACAAGTAAAATGGATCAAGTTTCATATCAAAATCCACCTGAATCTTGTTGCATATCAACAATTTTCCCTTTTTATGGTATTTGTATAGGTAGCAAGATGGGCTGGACATTTTTAGTACCGGTCAAAACGGGTAGGGTACTAGGGTCAGGTTGACCTGCTAAACATTTATGTCCATTTTTAAAAAAGTAGTAATGCTTATGCATTAATTAGGATCATACAAGCAAACTTATTATAACAATAATCCAAATCTTTGAATAAAACCGAATGTAGGATGTATGCCCTAAAAAGAGACACCGGGAGACTTTCAACCCGTTCCTCTTTTAGGTAGATTTTTTTTCTTAGTTGACCCATTTGAGATAAAATAAAACCCAAATCTAGACGTTTTAAGTTAGCGGGTTGTAATTTCCATCTCTAGGTATTGTTCCAAAAATGAATAGAATAACAAAAAAAAATTATTTTATTTTTTGAAGATCAGATGAGGTGACAACAATTTAGAAGCTGAAAGTTAATCCATTACACTTTAAAGTAAAACTATATCCCTTGTGTAAAACATCCACGAAAAGGACATACATGGTAGCTCCTTCTATCAAAAGTGTGTCTGGTACATCTCCACTTAGCATGTTGCCAGTCAAAAACCTATTCAGAATTCCAGACCATATCACATGTCTAACAAATGAGAAACATACATATGCATATAGGTAGTAAACATATACATGCACACTATATATATATAATTTGCACAAAGTTCAAAACATCCTCAAATGAATCTGACTTGGTTATACATACTTACACGTAACGTAAGCTCCTACCAATGATGTCACGGGATATTCCCCCTATTAGCTTGTTAAAGCTCACATCTCTGTTCAATTTAAAATACAATAGAAACCAATGATTATATTGACTCAACAGATCACAACCCATATTTATTTTTCTCTTTTTTTTGGAACGGCGACAACCCGTATTTTTAAACCGCTAATATAGCTACTCAGTAACAGATTAAGTTGCATACCAAAGTTAGTACTGTTACACCTACTCATTTTGTGACTCCACACACATGAAATATTTGAGCATTATACATATCGATGGAATCTCACATGGGCTACTTACAATAATTGAAGATCTCGTCTTTGCCAAATATAAGCAGGAATCTCTCCAGAAATGTTGCAGTTTCTCAATACACTGTACACCAGGATAAAGTGCATCAAATTGTATGGTAAATATTGCACAATCTAACTAGATGTGGCAAAGTGGGAGAGTTCAGTTCGAGTGAAAACGGGAGATTATTGGTATGGATAGGGTCTATTGGGTTGACAAGCAACACTTCCTGCCAAAATTTATGTATATTCATTGTATCAGATATTAGAGTTATTTACATATTTCCCCTTCTTAAGCCTCTTAATAACATATATACTCAACCATAAAAATCAATTACATATTTACCCAGTCCCTATACAATTACCTAATTACCCTTTTATATTTTAAAACCTAATACTGACGTATACCCCACAAGAGCAAAAATCCCCAACCCCCAGAGCAAAAATCGCCACCCCCCACCGCCTAAGCCCCACCACCAACCACCGCAGCCGCCATAACCCTCATCAAACCCCTCCTCATTCTGGCATAACCCCGCCATAACCCCGCCATCTCCGACTGCATCCTCTACCTCCTCCGCCCAACATTCCGTGAAACCATCTCCGGCTGCATCCTCTACCTCCAGCCGCCATTACCCCTCCTCATCAAACCCCTCCGGGGCCACCGTAGCTCCAACCACTGCGGCCACCGTAGCCGTCGCTCCTAGTCACCACCTCCATCACTTCCGTGAAACCACCGCCGATGGACCATAACACCTCAATCGAACAAATCTTCGCCTGGATTGACTGGAATGATGGCGGCGGCGGCTTTAGCTTTAGATCTGCACCCGTCTCTCTATCTAACTACCCTAGAATTTGGCGGTGACAATCCCTCTCTCGATCTACCCTAGAACTCGCCGAAGATGGTGCAGGTGGGATGTCCGGTGGTGTGGGGGTGTTTGAGGATGGAAATGGGGCAGGTGGGGTATTCACATGGGTGTTCATAAGTGTGTGACTTAATTTAGTTCAAATATTCATTTTTGAGCAAACCACAGGGACTCAAAACGAAATTTACTCATTATTTTAATTGGTTCATTAAGGGTAAAATAGTAATTCAATAAGTTATTTTAAATGAATTGGGTAAATATGTAATATGTATGTTTTAGCAAGGGGAAATATGTAATTAAAATTAGGAGTTGGGTAAATATGTAATAAATGAAGTTAGGAGGAGGATATATGTAAATGACCTCAGATATTATGTGAAACTTGTATCATGTCATAAATAATCTAATTACTTCAATAAAATAATGCACTAGGTTTTATGTATTAAAATACAACTCGGGTAGCCTTTAGCCCATTTGACCTGTTTTCTTTCAAAACAAACTTTTTTGATTGATCCCTTTAATACATAGCCCGAACCGACCCATTATGGGTCAAAATTGCCACCTCTACATTCAATAGTAAGTATAGACCAGAACCTTCTACATACACTGTTTGTAAACCAATAGCATTGTCTAATGGTGGGAATCCCTGAGTTGGTCCACTTACTTCACAAATTCTCCTGAAGATCAAGTCATTTCCCGTTAGACACAAAAAAAGAAGGGTCATATGAAGGTAACGTTATCTACACTCACAAATCAGTTAAATTCAGAAGGGAAATGGAGGAAGGAATTGGTCCAAAAAGCCCAGTCCCAATTAGTTCTCTTCAAAAACAAGGATACAAAAAAGATGAATGGGAATAAATATGCTGCAAAATTGCATGTTAGTATTTTGTTCAGTATGCATTATGACTGGAAACTGAACTTACAGTTTATAGAGTTTTCTCCAATTCCCTATAAAATTAGGTATGGACCCGCTGAAGTTGTTGTCACTTATCCTGCTGTACAATAAAGAAAATTTTCAAAGCTACCCCCTCCTCTTTTAAAAATAACTATGCTTAGGTGGATTCTATAAACTTTTCATTAAATTTCATTACTAAGTAAAACTTGATAACAAAAGCTACATATGGAAAATACACTAGCTTAAATAGCAATGTGGAAGTGTTTACAAGTCGTTCAAATTTCTCAATCCAGCAAGGGACACTGGCAACGTTCCCGTCAACCGGTTTGAGGACAAAATCCTGGAGTAAAGAATCAAGAAACAAAATAAGCGAAAGACACATGATTAATTGTAGAACAAAGAAAATGAGAGCCAATCAGCCTTACAGTGTTTGTAAATTAATTAATCTCCCAAGGTCAGAAGGAATAGTCCCAAAAAAGTTGTTTGCTTCAAGGTTCCTGTTTACTTAATTGTTACATCACTATACATAACAATATTATGTATATCTTTTCCTTGAACTAATGGTGATTAGTAGCTGGAGATGGAAAATATCTGGTGGGGACATGAGTATCAAATATTTGTGAAAGTTATTTAAAACCAAATAAAATAAAGTTGGTCTTTTGTTCCCCCACCTCAATATTACGATGGGTTGTGCTATACGTAACCTCTTTCCCCCATTTTACTCGTCGTACCCCTCCCTTGAAGTTTTCAATCCATAACACCCCACCCTTTTAGTTGTCACGTATACAAAACCCTACCTTTTGTTGTTTTTTGTTTATTTTGTTTTGTAGTTGAAGAAAATAATGCATATTTCTTTTCAAAATTTTTAGAATACATTTTTTAATATATAAAGTTCTTTAGATCTAAGTTTTGAAAAAATATATTTCTTTATTTAAAAAAAAACGTTTCTTTTTATTTCATAAAAAAAGTTCTTTAATCTAGTTTATAAAACGTTTTTTTATGTATTTTATAAAAACGTTTTTTAATGTACTTTTATTTTATGAAAACGTTTTTTTAATGTATTTTTATAAAACCGATTTTTTATTTTTTTTATAAAAACGTTTTTTATAAAAAAAAATTAAAGAAAATGTTTATAACTTTTTTTATTTATTTTTTAAGAAATGTTTATTTACTTAATTTTTAAAATACGTTTTTTTTATTTTTTTACAGAGTGTTTTTTTAATTTTTCAAAAACGTTTATTTTAACTTTTATAAAACGTTTTTTTTAATATGTTTTTTTTAAGAAAGTGTTTTAAAACCTTTTTATCAAAAAATACTGTTTTAAAAATAATTAATTTTCATGGAGGAAATATCAAATATGACTGGTTTTAATGTGATTTATAAGAGAGGTTGGGGGAGGGGGTGTGGTGGTGGTGGTATGACAAGTAACAGAGGGGGTACGTATAGCCTAACCCTGTTACGATATAATCATCTAAATAACTGACTGTCAGTAACAAAATATAAATAGGACATACAAATATGTCAAAGTTGTAATATTCCCAAGTTCCTGTGGTATTTCTCCAGAAAAGCGGTTTCCAAGAAGAGAGCTGCATAGTCAATGCAATGAAAACATAAAGATTCAAAGGCTTAGGTGAATCAACGAAAAAAAATTAATTAGACAGATTTTCACATTGATTGCAACTGAGATGAACCCAATTCAGACGGTATGGTGCCACCGAGGTAATTGTATGCAAAATCGCTGCAAAATCAAATATATTAAAGTTTCACTGATATGTCAACTCAAACCACTGCAGCTAGAAAACCAGCACTCACATAGTTTGAAGGTAAGGAAGCTTTACAAGTTGAGGTGGAAGCACACCACCTAGACTATAATATTTATGTACGCTGCATTGACAAAAATACCCTTTGAGAAAGAAAAAGAGTAGAAGCAGTTTCAGCAGACATTATTATGTGATGATTACTGAACATTCTAAAGAAAAAACATTCTCGTTTAGAGATTTCTTTCCAACAAAACAAAAAGAGGAAAGCTTTTTCTTTAAACCATGTCACAAGTTTTATATCTTATTAAAAAAAAGCATCCTTTGATGAAATAATTTACTCCTGTTCCAAAAAAAATACATACCGTTTGAGTATTGTTATCACATAGATTGCATCCTAAAATCTATAAGAAAAATACATACCAATATAGAATTTATAAGAAATATGAGGAAAACACTTGTGATCTATAAGACAAGTTTAAAACCGAGACGATTTTAATGATTGTGTATTAACTTTGTAAGTGAGAAGTAGCCCCTTTGACCTCACTAGGCAGGACTCATCTTTCTTGGATATTGCCTCGATGGTTTATTAAAATGTTGTTGTAGTTAAGGGTTACATGTAACTAGAACCAGACTTGTATCCTATTATATATCAATTTCAAGATATGTAATAGAATAACACTAGGCAGACGTATGTTTAAACTAATTCCAGATTCTAAGACTATAACCAGTGTCGTCAAAAGCGCACAAGGTGCGCGCCTAGGTGCAGAAACGCAGCGCAACATGCGTGCCTCACCTGGATAGACACAGTTTCAGGATCTCAGGTGCAGATTCAGGCCACTTTCTGGCCAAACTCAGGCTAAAGTCCGGCCAAAAGTCATCTGAAACAGGTTTAAACAGCCTACACTAGCGCTAAACAAGCTTGGAATCAACCTAAAACAGCCCAAACAAGCCTAAAACATGTCTAAAACCCTAAAAATGGTATTTTTATACTATGTGTCTTGCTTAAAAAAGCCCTCTCTTTTTTTTGCGCCTTGCAACTAGGCTCTAGGTGAGACCTATGCACCTTGACGACTATGACTATAATAAAAGGTTGTTTATAACAAGTCATACAGATATGAGTAAGAATTACAAGATAACTGAATGCAATGAAATGCAAAATGAGAACATTACATGCTTCTGACATGACAGTTGCTGGAGTTGTCATTGTTGCAGTCTACGTCACACTGGACCCTCGCTTCAGCTTCAGGGTGGGGCTTTGGCACTTGAGCAATCTCTTCAAGTAGACAAGAGTTTTCATTGAATCTCCAATTCGTTGCACCCATTAATGTCATTATTTGTTCAAGACCTTCCACTGAATGAGAATAGTGGGTCATTTTGATGTGTTCTTAAAAGAATGTTAACTAGAAACAATACAATTACATTCAACTTCATTCTAATGAGAATAACACCAACAATCTATATTACTATTTGCACAACTATAAATCTTACAAATTTATTACATTCTCTAGTCAAATGGTGGATCAAAAGAACTTACATGCTAAACCACTAAGCCGGTTTCCATTTCAAAAATCATTAACAATGTAGAGTGATTATTTGACCTTTCATATTTGATTATAGCAACACTTGTAATCAAACTTATGTAGAGTTTTTAAACTCTTTGCACTTAAAGATTAAAATTTGCTCCAAGCTTGCAACCTATGTGGCATGGGATATTGCAAATTTCCTTTATAAACTCTGCAAATTTCCTTTATAAACTCTCTAGGCTTGGTTGTAAAAAGCGAGATGCGCACCAAGGCGACAAGGTATAAAACCGAAGCGACAAGGTGTAAAACCGAGGTGCAAAGCACAAAAGCGCACTGCTTTTATTAATCAAGGCACAATTTATTATATAAAATTTTAATATATTTCTCCTAGGTTTCTAGCATCATTTACCCAAAATTTAGACACGTTATATACAGTAGCTTCCCCATTTTCATCCTTATAATTTAACTAAAAAACACATTTACCTTTAAAAATTACAGATTTTTTAAAACCTCTCATGTCTCAATCCCCATATCTATCTCTGTTCAATTAAATAATACTTTTTTTATCTTCTTCTCTTTCTTCCACTCACAAAAAAATTAAAAAAATAATACAGGGTATGAATAGTACCTCCCTATATATAGGGAGCTCCTAAAGTTTTCCTTTAGACTTAAGTGATGGGGATCCTGATGTAGAGTGAAAAATTAAGAATTACTTGTATTCTCCCTTAATTTTAGAGATGGAGATGAGGATAGGGAACCAAATGTGAATGCTCTAGCTCTCTATACAGTTTAATATCTAAATAACGCTCTAGCTCTCTATACAGTTTAATATCTAAATAACCTATAAAAAGCATGTCGTACAACGTCCTTATACAACATTCTTTGATACCATTTATAAAACCCCAAATTGAAATTAAAACCCTACCCAACCAACCAAAATTGGTGTAACCAAAGCCTATCAAGTCCAATTGACATCCTAGGGTTTAATCAAAACAAAATCACTCAAGTTTCAGCTAATTGACATCAATTTACAATCCAAATACAGACAAGTCAACAATCAGATTTACCTTCTGCTTGCGGAACCACGGAACCTGCAAGTCTTATGAACACGGTGAAGTTGAATGCTAGAAGCAACATGAACTCTGGTTTCCACATCGCCATCTTCTCTGTGTGATTTGATGTGTAGTAGGTTATAAATTGGATCATCCGGTGGAATTGTATAGCCCTAATTTACTGAATTGAATATATATAAACAAGTCAAAAACAGTGGCCACTAGCGACCACTGCTGGCTAGTGGTTTAGTTTAACACTTCAACTATAAAGTTTTAGAGGGTAGTGATGACAGGATGCGTGCTTTTTCATGGGATTTATTATTAAATAAATGAATTTAAAAACGACTTGTGGATAGCCTTTGAAGAAACGTTTGTGCGCATTTATGAAATGAAGAAATAAACAACGACTTGTGAATGCCTTTGAAGAAAGGTCGTCATGACTCCTTGGATTTATTATTCGACTAAATTTTGGAATTGTTATTAAGAGTAAATTACACGGATGGTTTATTTGATTGAAATAAATTACTGATTTATTTTTAAACCTAATTTTGTATGGAATGATTCTCTAACTACGTTGTTTGTTTTTAAAGACGGTCCCTTGATTTAACGACGGTAATTTGTTAGTTGAAGTTATAGGCATTTTGGTCATTTACCCTTCTATTTGTCTTTAAAAAAAATCGAACATTAAATCTATCTTGAAACATCATATCTTTTATGACCGCATGTGATAAGGGCATGTTCGAGTAGGCTAAACTCCTAAGAGAATAAAGAGAGAAAAGATTGAAACTTAAGGTAAATTATTCGATGAATCATTGTTTCTTACAACCCCCATTTTAATAGGAAAAATAAACAGGACATAATTAGAAAATGCTACTAAATGTCCTAAATTCTCGTGGTCAATTAGGTTCATGATTTCATGCAGCCAATCAAGGGTGATGGTCAACCCGTTGTGCAATCTCCAAGCCATGCATTACGTCGAGTTAATCAAGGAAACTACGTGGTATTTTGATGAGCTCTCTTGGCCTGAGTTTAGGGTCGGTTTCCACAGTTGGGCTTGTGATCGGGTCTGGTTGATGTGTTTCATGGGTCGCCTCGGGTATGTGGGTCGTATCATTATCCCCCCATGAAGATCGACCTTGTCCTCCAGGTCCGTTAGTAGTTCCGATGGTAAAGTTGCAAGTGGTTCTATCAAGTCTCCTTTGCAAGGACAAAGCTAGGAAACATAATAAACAGGGTGTATCCGTGCACCCAATGGTAATTCCAATAGATACGCGACTTTTCTGATCCGCTTATGGACTTTAAACGGGGCATAGAAACGACGACTAAGCTTTTCAACTTGGCGAATAGCCACCGAATGTTGGCGGTAGATGCGAAGCTGGAGCAAGATGAGGTCTCCAACCTCAAATTCTTTGTCGAGTCGGTGTTTGTTAGCTTGCTCGATCATCCGTTTTCGAGACTTCTGCAGGTTTTTCTTTAAAACCTCGATAATTTGATGGCAGTAAGGTCTCTTCAATAGTTGAAGGGATGCTGTTATTAAGTGTGTAGTTTGGAATGGTGGGTAGGGGTCCACCATACAAGGCTTGAAACGGTGTCATATCTATGGCGTTATGGTGACTGGTATTATACCCAAATTCCGCCAGGTAGAGGTACTTAGCCCAGTGCCAAGATTCATCACAAATAAAGCAACGTAAGTAACCTTTGAGTGTACGGTTAAGGACTTCGGTTTTTCCATCCGTTTGGGGGTGATATGCACTTGAGTGTAGAAGTTTTGTAAGGCGGTCCACTATAACCCATATGGCCGACTTCTCATTAGAGAGGAGTAAATTAGTAATGAAATCCATCGATATTTCCTCCCAAACATGTGTCGGTATTGGTAATGCTTGTTATAACCCGTATGGTTTGTGTGTAGAGTACTTGGTTTGTTAACATATGTGACACTCGGAAAATGAAGTGTGTGACATCCTGACGTAGATTTGACCACGAGAAAGAAGCACTCAACTGTTTTATCGTGGTTGTGATGCCGGAATGACCTCCTAAAAACTTGCATGGAATTCATGTAGTAGCTTCGACCGGAGAGAAGGAAGATAACAAAAAGACAACTGCAACAAGAAGATAATTTAACCAAACGTCTTCTTAGACATCATTGCAGGGTACTCAGAAGTAGGAGCATTGTCTTTTATCATCTGCATTAATAGCATTCTTTCTGGCGATAGGTGTGTCAGTGTTGCAGCAAAAGGTGTCAGTAGTAAAGTCAATGTTGCCGATGATATACCTATCAGTAGCAACATCTGGACTTCAGCAGATAAGGTTAGCCGCAACATAGTTGTAGATCAGCAGCAAAGTTTAACTATCCACAACATAAGCACTTTTTCGCAACTACTTCATAAGTGGCAGCTTTGTGGAGTCCGTAACATTTACACTTAGAGAATTTTGTAGCCATCAATCTTTATCTCTTCATTTTATAAAAAAAAATAATAACTAAATATGGGTGTAAGATAGAGGGTGGCTCACCATAACTAGTTTGCAGGCGTTTAGAATTCTAAACGCGAAGAAACAGATGCTCCAACAAACGAGCTCTCCAATGGTGTTATCTGGTTCACTTTTGCCAACTAGGCGTTGCCCCTCCATCCGCTACAGTGCTCCTAGGATAAATTTACCATATTTCATCATAATGATTACACAAACAAATAGTTACGCAAACTTAATCTAAAAATATTTTTCCCAATCCCAATTTCATAACCCGCAATAACAAGTAAAGTATATAGCTATGAAATTGGGAAAAAAATTAAAAACCTAAATTTTCTTTAGGTCAAGGTTGAGATACCCTCACAACAAAAGTAACTTACTAAAATAATAAATAAAGTCGATAACTTGTCAGATTATTATTATCGTCTCAAGATATATATCAAGTGAAAATGTGTGTATATATAACAAATTAGTATATTTTTCTTTAATTAATTATATTTTAATTTCCTATTATATATTCGTATTTAATTAATAATATAACTGGTATTCTTTTTTAATAATATATTTATAATATCATTATTATTAAATAAAATAGATACGCATTTATTAGGAGAGAGATGCGGGAAAATCATTGTAAGGATGAATGAGTAAGTGACAAGTGTCCACCTTAAACCTTTATTTATTAGTATGTATAGATATAGATATATATATAGGGGAAAGTGAATATGAGGTTGTTAAGCATCTAACTTAGATGCGAAACCCACCAAAACGACGTAGTTTTGATTAAAACAAATTAATTTTAATTTTAATTCTCTGTTTTCTCTCCCAATCGATTCATAATTTCACTTCTTGCAAAGATTTTGTCAAAAAAATGATTACCGCTCTTCGAACATATCTGCGTCCATATTCCTACTTCCGCTAAATTTGGTTTTAATAAAAAAGAGTCCAAATTTATGTTAGCGTTTTATGTCAATCTCCAGAAAGAATCTACAATTGATTATTGTTTGAATATTAGTTTGTAGTAAAAATGTATGAGGACGTGAGGAAGCCATTTGGATAAGCAAGAACGATGATTTACTATTTTCTATATTTTTATTGTTTGAGCATTAAGATATCAAAATTGTGAGGAAGTCATTTAGTTACATGAGAAATTGATCGATAGTAAATATTAGGGATAATAGACGGAGAGTAAATAGGGTTAACAGAGAATTAAAATTAAAATTAATTTGTTTTAATCAAAACTACGTCGTTTTGGTGGGTTTCGCATCTAAGTTAGATGATTAACAGCACCATATTCATTTTTCCCATATATATATAAGGGAAGGATAATAACAAACTCAATGTTCATGAGAAAACCAAAAAACTATTTATTTAAGGTAAAAAAATAATAAAAAAATCATAACTTAAAAAATAAATCAAAAATTAAAAAACTGCTTCGGAGCCCTTGTTTCCCACGTCGTCCTCGTTAAAAAAAACTCGAAAAGTAGTGGGTTTAGCTTTTGGACTTAGTTTAACTTTTAGGTTAGGTTTTTGGAGGAGTGGGACGGGGTGGGGGGTTTAGGTTTTTGTGGGGTGGGTGGGGGGTTTAGGTTTTGGGGGGGGGTGTGTGAGGGGGTAGGTGGGGTGGGGTTGGTTTTTGGGTGGGGGTGGGGTGGGGGGATTAGGTTTTTGGGGATGGGTTAGGCTTTTTGGTTTAGTTCACTAGAAAACTCATTTTCATATACATAGGGGTGATTAGGTTTTTGGGGGTAACTTAGGCTTTTTGAGGGTTGGTTAGGCTCTATATATAGGGGTGAGTTCACTAGAAAACTCATTTTCATGAGAAAATCAAAAAATCATACTGCATATGTGTAGTACACCCAAAACTCCAACTCATCCTCAAAAACCTAACCCCCACCCCACCCCCACCCAAAAACCTAACCCCCCACCCCACCCCCACCCAAAAAACCTAACCCCCCACCCCACCCCCACCCAAAAACCTAACCCCCCACCCCACCCCCACCCAAAAACCTAACCCCCCACCCACCCCTCCTAAACCTAAACCCCTCACCCAAACCCCAAAACCTAAACCCCCCACCCAAACCCCCCACCCCACCCCTCTAAAAACCTAAATTAAACCCAAAAACTAAACCAAAAAGTCTAACCCACCCCCAAAACCTAATCCCCCACCTCACCCCCACCTCACCCCCACCCAAAAACCTAATCCCCCCACCCCACCTACCCCCTCACCCACCCCCTAAAAACCTAAACCCCCCACCCACCTCCCAAAAACCTAAACCCCCCACCCATCCTCCAAAAACCTAAACCCCCCACCCATCCTCCAAAAACCTAACATAAAAGCTAAACTAAACCTAAAAGCAAAACCCACTACTTTTTGAGTTTTTTTGTGTGAATCCTCTTATTTTTTGTATCTTGCTTTAAAGTTTATTTTGTCTCTTTTTTTGAAATGGTGGTTTCGAATATTTTTGTGTGCATCCTCCCTTTAAAGTATAAATATTTATATTTTCAGAAAACCAAAATCTGTATATGAACTTTTGTAAACGGTAGTTATACAATTCAATTCAGTTTTGATGTTTTCATGGTTTACAAAGAAAATCACAGAGTCAATTTTGGTCTCCTTTTTCCCATTCATGGGGATTCTCGAATTGTGATATGTGAGCCTGTGAGGGGACCCTAACGGCAGTTAACGGAGAAGGAAGTTCCGGGATTGCCATTCACATATCTTGTACTTCTGGGAATGCCATTCACGGAACTAGAGGGGGTGGATGCCACATAGGATAGTTCCGGGATTGCCATTCACGTAACACCCAAATTCCAAAATACCTCAACGCCAGCACTAAAAAACGTTAAAAATCTCCAAAACCACCATTTCAAAAAAAATTCACTCGTTTAACTACTTTGTATCTCATGTTTATAAGACAGTTGTATCTTTTATATTTTAAGAAGAAGAAATGATGGAGCTTAAATTTTACTTATTTTTTAAAATATATAAAATTACATAGTGTACTTTTTATTAAACATGTTTAATCGTGTTTTAAATAGGTTGAATTGTGTCTTAAACATGTCAGAAATTACCAGCCCTAGATGTACCATTTTAAGTTTCAAAATTATTAAATTGTGACAATTAGTTCCTTAAATTGATTTAGGTGCAGCCAACACTCTTTAATTAAGTCTATGTACATTTCTCAAGAAACCTAGCATTAACGTTAAAATGTGTTTTCTTTAAATAAACAGCCAACATAGTTGAATAATGGGACACTAAAATTCCAATATAAAGATGAATGAGTAACAATGTCCTATTTGTTCTTCACATTCAATGGGTTACCAATTTCTATACAAATTTTGTTTCATTTTTCTTGTCTTGAAGCACTCGATACGTGTCACGGGTGATCTCAATTTTCCATGTTACTTCATCTTTGGTGATTCGTTTGTTGACGTAGGTAGTAACAATGGTCTGAATACCGGTGCAAAAGCTAACTACTTGCCATATGGGTTAGACTTCCCTCAAGGTCCAACCGGCAGGTTTAGTAACGGTCTCATTGTTGTGGACTATATGGGTCAGCTTAGTTCTCACTAGACTACCTCGTTTGCATATATTTTTATTGTATTATATAGAAGATTCGTATCATTTTTATATATTATATATTTAATACAATATGAATATATATGTCATTCTAAATTTTTTTTTTTTTGAAGTTTCGTTTTTTAAAGTTGGTCGGAATATCGTGGGAACTTTGTCGGGAAAAAGTTGGTTGAAATTTTGTTAGAAAAAAGTTGGTCGCAATTTTGTTGGAATATTTTTGGTCGGAAAATTAAAATTAAAATTAAAAATAATTAGAGTATATGTATACGTTCGGTTAGGTTTGGTTCGGTTTTTTTGGTTTTCAAAAAAATACAAAACCGAAACCAAACCGTGATGTTCGGTTTTCAAAAAAAAAAACAACAAAACCGTCGGTTTTAGTTTGGGTCAGTTTTTTCAGTGCGGTTTTTTCGGTTTCGGTTCGGTTAATTCTATTTTTTGCTCACCCCTATTTTTTTTGTACGAAATTTGTCGGAAACTTTTGTCTGAAAAATGTCGGAAACGCTTTCCGACAAGTGTTTTTTTGTCAGAAATTGGTCAGAAACGGCCATTTACAACGACTTTTCGACCTTTTTTTTCTTTTGAAATTTCTAGTAGTGAAATCATTGATTCAACTCTATAATTATCCTGAAAAAGTTGTAACTTTTTACAGCTAAAAATCTTGGCTTTAAAGATTTCATCCCACCATACACAAAAGTAAAGAGAAAAGATGTTCTAAACGGGGTGAATTATGCTTCTGCTGGATCCGGCATCCTTGACGAGTCTGGAGATAATTTGGTAACCCCAATGGTTCATATTTTCATCGCGATATTGAGTTTTGGCGCGCTAATCTTCTAACATTGTTTTATTTACAGGGAGAACATTTCAGCTTTAATAAGCAGATACTTCACCACAAAAAGGTGATTTCACAGATTGAAACACTACAAGGAAATAAAACTTACACCAAAGATTACCTCAAAAAGTGTCTCTACACCATTCACATAGGAAGTAACGACTACATCAACAACTATTTTGCCCCTAAAACTCTTCATAAACGCCACAAATTCTCACCCAATCTGTTTGCAACAATTCTTATCAACCAATTGTCACAGAACCTAAAGGTAAGTATCCAATGTTATTTTTATTCTTTTGTTAATCCTGACAGATAGCTTTATGATTACTAACAACAAAACTGTATGTATATACTATTAGTGGCTTTACAAACTAGGAGCAAGAAAATTTTCGGTATCCGGGTTCGGAGATATAGGTTGCGCACCTGCGGAGAAGAGACTCTTTGGCAACCGAAATACTTGTGTAAAAGAAATTAACGATGCTTTGAGTATGTTTATGGCTAAGAAGAGGATTCTGCTTGCTGATTTGAACAGAAATCTGACCGATGCCAAATTTGTTATTCCGGATTTGGGCATTCCTAAAAATGTTGTACCGCGGTTTGAGGGTAGGTTTCTACAAACCTTTTCTCAGAATAAATAATATATTGAGAACTTGTACGAAATATGTAAAACACAACCAGAAGTTGTGTGTCGGTGTGGGGGGGGGGGGAGGGGGGATACAGAGGTGATTACATAACCGTATTGTGCATCAATTCAAAGTAATAGGACTATTCTTGTAATTTATTTCTATGAGGGTCTACATGGCACATATTGCAAGAATAGTCCTTTTATGTGTGAATGTCCCAAAAATGCCCTCAGGTCCATGACACGTGACAAGACTTAACGGTGAAAAATAACGCCGGTTAGTCTAAAGGACGTAACGTGCAAGGTTTTTTTTTAAACATAAAGGACGTTTTCTGTAATTTCATTAGTTAAAGGGACGTATTCTGAAAATTGGTTAATACTTAAAGGACGTAATTTGTAATTTTCTCTATATATAGTTTGGTTGTTTTTAGAACAAGTATCATGTAGAGATCGAACTACAAGAACTGCATAAAACACTTGTACATATTGCAAGACGATAACTGAAGTAGTGAGAGAGAAAGTGGGGCGGTTACATAACCACCTTGTATACGTATCATTTTCAAGGGGTAACTTTGTAGAATAGTAACAAAGTTTCAAAAGTGTTCTAATTAGGTCACTCAATTAGTATTTTACACGGTATACACCCTCGGGTATATTACGGTGAGTGTCCTAATTTGAACACTTTTGAAACTTGGTTACTATTCTGTGGTGTTTTCCCCATGTTCAAAGCACAAAGTAGAAATGCATTATGTAGTTCTAACAGTTCTCAATATATTCTGGATTGTGATATGAACGCCCCCATATATACACACACTACTTTTATAACCTGTGTATGTTATCGTTCTAATTAGGGGTTAATATTATCTATCAATTTTGTTTCTAGGTAACACATTAGTGAACAACGCTCCATGCTGCAAAGTATCAACTAAACTAAGAACTAGAGGGCAATGTCTTCATACAAACAAAACATGCTATGGCCGGACTAGATACTGGTTCTTCGATGGATTTCATCCTACAGAGTTTGCGAACATATTCTATTCAAATAAAATGATGTTCGCTATCAATCAGTTACTCTGAACTTCCATTTCCATCCTTTTGTGTGGAAAAAATGTTGGTTACTTGTTTTCTTTAAGTTTAGTCTTCATTTTAGACTTCACCAAAATATTTATTGTGTTGTTATTTGGATCGGGATCTGCTTATACTATAATGGGAGTTAGAAAGATAATAGGGTAAAGGAATAAATCACCGTGTATTTTACATTTGAAATAATAAGTATTATTATAGATATTAGATAATTTCTTACATATAATATCCTTTTAGTATACACACACACTAGTGAGGTGCCTGCGTGATGCGGCGGGGAACACAACACTTAGGGGTTGTTTGATTCGCAGAATGTTTTTTGATGGAATTGGAATCCGTCAAAGGAATTGGAATATGAAGGAATTGGAATGGATTCCTGTCATGTGTTTGGTTGACCATTATGCAATGGAATCCTTTGACATATCATGTTTGATAGAAAAGCAATCGAACAATCACTACAAGAAAACACAGATTTAGAGATGTAAAAGTAGTTTTAGAGATGTGCAAGTAAAGAAATCGTAGGTTTACAGATGTAAAAGAAGGAAACCGAACAAACAAGTACCAAGCACACAATCAAAAGAAGAAATTGATGTTTCATTAGGATGTTACCCGGAAAATGAAGAGATGTTGCAGAAGGTTTTGTGAAAGACGAACCAGCAATATGGATGGAGATGAAAGGATCGATGTAAAAATAGGGTATATTTAGAGAGGGCTTTTTAGTAATCTAAAATGAATTCCTTTGGAGTGTTTTCAAATTCCATCACATATGTGATGGAAGGTTACTTTCCTAGGAACATATATATATATATATATATATATTTTTGAAAGGCTCCTATGAACATAGGAATTTGACGGAAAATTTTATAATTCCAATTCCACCCCATGCTAACCAAACATGTTTTTGGTTGGACAATATTCCAATTCCAATTCCAATTCCACGGAACTTCACGAACCAAACGACCCCTTGGGTTGATGATTTTAGGGGTGTGCTCAGAGCGGTTTAAACTAACGTTGGGTTATTTTTTATTTATTATTTTTTTTATTGTTTGAGTAAGTTATATGATGTGGGGGTAAAATAATCAATTGTCCCATGTATCTTATCTTACACGTGACCAGAGATAATCGTAGAAACTAACATTCATTCATCAAAAGATGAAATATGTGAAACATTAAACGAGATGATATTTAGTGTAATTATTGAAAATCAACTATAAAGCTTCAGGCTAGGCGAAGTGTTATGTGATGTGTCTGAAATCTATACGTGAAATCCATCAACTTTAGCTAGTGTCGCCACATGCTAGTGTCTCCTGGACTTCCAGTGTCGTCCATTAGTGTCGACTCACACTAGTGTCGTCTGACACTGACGGCTAGAAACGGTGTCACCAACGGCAATGTCGTCTTAACTAGCTTCAATGAAGATAGATCTATGCCATATTACACGTAAAAGCCCATCATTGGATATTAAAACCCTAATTTGACCCCAAAACCCATTTAAAATGAAAAACAACATTTTAGGTTCGATCTTTACCTCAAATGTTGTACTTCTTCGTGTTTAATAGTCCCAAATCATCGGAAAAGAAGAATGGAGGTGATATTGAAGCAAAATAGTAGTTTCTTAAGCTTTCTTTCTCTTTACAACTATCTCCTTCTCTCTCTACGAATTTTGGATGAAAGGTTGGAAAGGGTGGCGGCTAGGGTTAAGCCTTCCCTCTCCTCCTTGTTTCATCTTTCTTTAATGGCTCGTTTAGTCCCTGATCTTTAATTTTTTTTTTTCGTTTAAATAAATTGTGGTTTTTCAAGGCGTTTCACCTCATTGGGATTTAATAGTCACGATAGTTCTTAATGGATTATGGTAGGCTTTATAATGTCATATTAGGTCTTAAAAGGAAGATCGGGATGTAAGAGCGTCTTAACTGACCTAATTGGTCCTTTATAGTCATGATAGCTCAAAATGGACAATGATGGCTTTAAGAAATCAAATTAGGGCATTCCATGTTCAATGTTGGTCAAAAATAGTTAATTACGGTCAATGATGGCAAATACAACTTTATATAATAGGGTCAATATTCGTGAGAATTGAGAACGGAAAACATCATATATATATTCTTATCACAAAATTTGCAGCCGGATATTAATATAGCTAGTTTCAATTATCTTTGTATTTTAATTTCTTTATCAACACCACAAAAAATAGTAGCCGAATAAGATCTATACCTTAAGTACGCTATAGAAAAGGAACAACACATGTGGCCAATTAATCTCGTCTGATGTGTTAGTAAAGTTATATCCAAGGTTCTAGAAAACCGGATCAAAGGCGTTGTCAATTTAGAAATCTCTGAAGAACAATCGGCTTTTATCGCATATCGTAATATTTTGGACGGGCCTTTGATAATCAATGAAATTATCTCTTGGAGTAAAAAGTGTAAAAGATATTCCATGCTCTTTAAGGTGGACTTTAAAAGGGCATTCGATTCCGTAAACTGGGAATTCGTTGACTTGGTTTTATCTCAAATGCAATTCCCGATAAAACGGAGGAAATGGATCAAGGCTATTTTATCCTCAGCTAGAACTTCGGTGTTAGTAAACGACTCCTCGACTTTTGAATTTCAATGTCAAAGGGGAGTTCGACAAGGAGATCCACTTTATCCCTTCATTTTCATCATAGCAATGGAAGCTTTCCCAAGCTTCCTGAAAAGCGCTTGCTAGTCGAGAATTTTTAATGGTATCCATTTACCTAATGGTGGTCCGCTTTTGTCCCAAATTATGTTTGTAGATGATGTAATACTTCTGGGTGAATAGTCTACTGCCAATGTCATGAACATAGCAAGAAGAATGAGAGCTTTTTTCCTTGTATCTGGCTTAAAAATGAACCATAATAAGACTTCATATTTGGACTTGGTGTGGAGAATGGTGAAGTGGAAGGGATAGCTATTGCTTTGAACGGCAAAAGAGATAATCTTCCTTTTAAGTTTCTTGGTATTGATGTTGGGAATAGTATGAAATTGGTTAAGGTTTGGGACTCGGTAATTGCCAAAATTTAAAGTCGCCTTTCTCTTTGGAAAGCCTCCGTCTTATCCATCAGGGGTAGAGTAACCTTGCTGAAATCAGTTTTAGATGCACTCCCGGTCTACTACTTCTCTTTATATAAAGCACCTAAAAAGGTCTTGGACAAAATTGATAGTTTAAGAAAACAATTTTTTTAGGGAGGGACAAAAGACGAAGAAAATTCACCGAATACAGTGAGAAAAAGTTACTACTCTTAAGTAAGAAGGTGGTATTGGGCTGGGTATATTGGAAAGATCTTAATTTAAGTTTTTTTAATTAAATTATGGTGGCGTTACAAAGTGGAAACAAACAGGCTTCGGAGAAATGTGATAAAAGCGATCAACACAAGTCAGTATACATGAGCTTCTATCCCAAGTAAAAAATTGATTCTAGGAACATGGAGTTCTATTGCAAACCTTATTATGTCATTGCAAAAGCAAAACTCAACCGTTCATATTTAGTCATTGGTGTGCTGGAAAATGGAGAGAAAATAAGGGTCTTTTTGGTATGGAGTAATAGAATGAACGAAGGAATAGAATGAACGAGATAATAGAACGGACAAAGGAATGAAATGGATCATTCCATTCCATTGTCTTGTTTGGTTATCATGAGGGAATGAAATAAATCATTACATTATGTTATTTGATAGGCTAAAAAATACGAAGGAATAAAATTAGTGGTGAGTGGCGGTGGTGGGTGACGGTGGGTGATGACGGCGGTGGTGGATGGTTATGGGTGGGGGTGGCGGTGGTAGGAGGAGGTGGTGGTGGGTGGTAGAGGAGGCGAGAGTGGTGGTGGTGGTAGTGGGAGGTGGTGACGGTGGCGGCGGTGGGAGGTGATAGTGGGTGGTGGTGATGGTGGCGGTGGGTGGCGGCGGCGACGGTGGTAGGAGGTGACGGTGTGTAGCGGCTGCGGGAGGTGGGGGTGGGTGGTGGCGGTAAGTGGTGGTGGTGTGGTTGTGTGTGGCGGTGGTGGTGGCGGCGGCGAGAGATGGCGGTGTGTGGTGGAGGCGGCGGCGACGGGTGGTATGAATTTGAGGGATTTAGAGGGAATGTCATTCGTTATAGAATGGGTGATTCGATTTCATCCTCCAACCAAACACCATATTTTCATTCACTCGTAATTGTCCATTCCATTCCACATCACATTCCTGCATACCAAACGTTATCTCATGTTTGGGGTAGATTATTGGGTTGGTTTGGCTCATTTGATGGTTTCATTCCCAACCCTGTTCAGATTAGAGTCACAAAAATCTTGCATTGTTCGGGACCGGTGTCGAATGTCGGGTAACTCTTTAACTCTTCTTTGGTCTTGGAACGAAACATTTTTCTTTCTTTTGAATTGCAGGAACTTATTAGCTGTTGTTCGCTATTGAACCAAGTGAACCTGAGTGATTGACCGGATTAATGGGTGTGGTCGGGCGGTTCAGATAGGCTAATACTGTTGAATTGGTAAGGATTTTGTTCGCAAAACAGACGGTGCAGAATCCAAGTTTGCCATTCGATTGGAACAGTTGGCTACCGCTTAAAGTAAACATATTCGGCTGGAGGACGAAGGAAGAAAGGATCCCACCGAGAGCGGCGTTGCAAAAAAGAAACATTCCAATTCCCTCTACGACTTGTGTTCTCTATTGGGAAGTGGAAGAGACGGTGGAACGTGTATTATTGGCATGTTGGGTGATTTGGAAACCCTGGTATAAGTATTTGTTCGACAATCGTCCGGTGTCAATAGCTAATCTCATTGAAGACATTAAGACTTTGAGCCTCTTATGGATTCAGACACATGGCCAAAATGAACAGTTACAGTAGGGACAATGATGAATTTTTAATCTATAGCTGTATATTTATTTGGGTTAAGTTCTTAGTGTATTGTTCCTTCTTGTCTGTCATGTTTTTTTTCCCTTTTTGTGCTTTGTAACTGCTATCACCTGGCTAGCGGCTTGTTAATGAAATTTGTAGTAAAAAAAAGATAATCAGAGAGACTCAAATATCAACATTTCTTTATTTCAATACATTTCGTTCAATTCTTCCATGTTTTTCCTTTTTTAATTGGTAGTTTATTTCTTAATTCATTCCATGCTTTCACCATGCATCCTATAGAATAACACCTATTTTCCATGCTAAAAGCTGCTAATGGAAGCTCAAATTAATTGAGAGATAGAGAGCATGATTTGTCTTGAATAGAACTTGTGTGCAAACTCTGTAGGATGGAATCCATCGAAAAACCAGTATCCTGTCCGATGAGAACATGTCACATTCCTAGGAAGACATTGCCCTCTTCTAACACCTTTACCAAATATTTTGCAACATGGAGCATTTGTCACTATTACACCTAAAATCCAAAAAATAACAAAAGTTTCTTTAGAATCCCTGCGTAAGTTATGTCATGTTAAGATAGAGTTGAGTACCACTCAAAATAACAATTGTATTTTGAGTGTAAGCTAGCTTGATCTCTTGGTTTGTGGTAACGCGACCAATGTCAGTGGCGAAACTTGAACAATTAAATTGGGGGTAGAAAATATAACACATAAAAAAACCAATTTTTTTTCTGCTTTTGGTCTGGATTAGGATGGCTCAAACACTATAACTAATATGAAATAAACCTAGTGGGCCGAAATCAAACTTCTGAGAAAAGAAATTGGGGGGGGGGGGGGACTACGCTCCTCTAACCCCTATTAAGTTCTGCCCATGACCAGAGTACCGGGTTGTTTGCATACGTGGAAAAGATTAGAGTAACATACCCTTATGCCGAGGAAGGCCAGAAGTTGGAAGGTCTAAATCTGGAATAAGAAACTTGGCATCTTTCAGATTTTGGTTAAGATTATACACAAGATTCATGAGCTCAACATTGAATATAATCAAGGCACTGTTAATTTCTTCAACACAAGCATTTCCTGTGCCAAACAATCGCTTCTGGGCAGGAGCGCAACCTATTTTTTCGATCCTAGATATGATGAATTTTCTTGCTCCCAGTCTATATAGCCACTAACATAACAAATACATTTTAGTTGTTAACAATCACTCATCAATACATATATCATGCCTTAGAACTTTTAAATAAATAGGATACATGCATTTCGACTGTTCAATTTTATCGTTAAGTCAGGTCATGTGCGAGGCACATGAGTGTATTTTGGTATTTTTACCGTAAAAGGACTATTTCTGTAACTCATTCATATAAACAAATTACAAGAATATTCCTTTTATGTGTGAAAGCTAGGGGTGTGCAAAAAAACCAAAAACCGAAGAAAACTGAAATCCGAATCGTATCCGTAACCGAAAAAAACCGAACCGAATTGTGAATTCGGTTTTCGGTTCGGTTATTAACCGTATCCGAATTGCGAATTAGGTTTTCGGTTCGGTTAACTGATATACCTTTTTTTTAATTCGGTTTATTCGATTTGTTTGGTTAGACATATTTACAATTCGGTTCAGTTTATTCGATTTATTCGGTTGAATTCGATTTATTTGGTTTATTCGGATATACTTTCCTTTTGAAATCGGTTTATTCGGTTCGGATAGAAAAAATTCCAATTTGGTTCGGTTAGGTTAACGGATAAGGGTTAAAAAAATCAAAACCGAATAAGCCGAATAAAATAAATCGAACAAACCGTTAACCGAACCGATGAACACCCCTACTGAAAGCCCCAAAATACCCTCATTCGGTTGAATTCGGTACGTAATTTGTAATTTGCTCTTGAAATAAATAGGATACATGCATTTAGTTGTTGCGAGAATCGCTCTATAAGAGTCGTTGCAAACTGGGCTGGTGAGACATGTTGGCGTTTATCGTTAGATCCAGGAGCAAAATAGTTGTTAATGTAGTCATTACTTCCAATCATAACAATGTAGAGACACTTTTTGAGGTAATCTTGGGTATAAATTTCATTTCCTTGTAGCATTTTAATACTCGAGATCATGTTTTTGTGGTGGCGTATTTGTGTATGGAAACTGAAGCGTTCACCCTATCAAATCAAATCAGTAAATTTGAAAACTTTTAGTAGATGAACATATGGAAATATGTATACAACATTTGGACTGTTAGATTACCACATTTTCTCCAGTCTCATCAAGAATGCCAGATCCTGCGGAAGCGTAATTAACACCCGTGAGAACACCTTTTCCTTTTACGTTTGCATAAGGCGGGATGAAATCTTTGAATCCAAGATCTTTTGCTGTAAAAACAAAGAAATTTTCAGTATGTAAATGTGTGAAATAGATTGATAATAAGTAGAATCTTTTAGATTCACAGGGGTTTTGGAAAAACAATATTGGTTTCCTTTATGGGGTAGCCGATTATTAGATCAATTGTGAGTAGTAATAGAAGATAGTTTGTGTAAATATAGTTATTATATATAACCTTATCTTGTAACCTTAAATCATCATAATTAATACAATGCAAACACAATTACACACATAAAGGTATTTAACTCGGATTCACTCAATTTGCTCATGGAAGAACCGGATTCAACAATGGATTTCTTTTTCATTTTTTTTAAATAATTCATTTAACATGTAATTTTCTTTTTCTCTAATAATTTGTAATATTTAGTTAAAAAAAGTACATATACACCGTTTTTTTTGTTGATATTCCTATGTAAGTTTTCATGAAAGCCGAGTTGTTTTTAAAATAATTTTTTTAGTCCCATAAATATTAAAAAAATACTTTTATTTTGAAAACGACTTAGTTTTCAATAAATTTTATATCAAATCGACAAAAAGAATAAAACAAAATGATGCACTTAGATTATTTAATAAAAAGTGGAATTCTAAAAATGGCACGAAGCTCTACCGACAACATCTATACCGACGACAAGTTGTTGGGATAGGTCTGAGCACATACCGATAACTTGTCGTCGGGATAGGGTATAAAACCGTCATCGGGAAAGGGTATGACCTTTGTAGTAAGAATCAAATTATATATTAAAAAACTGAGAAATAAATCCATTCTTGAATCGCTTCGCGAGCAAATTGACTGTATCCGCTATAACCATAAGCGAACTTGTCTGAATCCGCTACCCAGATTAGCGGATTGTATATAAACCAAATTATTTCCAAAATCCTACTATAAACGCATATGTTTTTCCTAAACCCGCTATAAATCTTAAAAATTCATAATAAGTATCATATAAGTTCATGTCAACAATAGAACCTAGAAAAAAAGAAATTAAAAGACGTGTTGGGACGAACTGAGCTGACCTATATAGTCCACAGCATTGAGACCATTGCTAAACCGGCCTGTTGGTCCCCGAGGAAAGTCTATTCCGTACGGCAAGAAGTTAGCTTTGGAACCAGTTTTCAGCCTATTATTATTGCCTACGTCAAGTAACGAGTCCCCAAATATGAAGAAGCCAGGAAATTTTGGATTAGCCATGATGCTTTTCGAGTAATTTGAGGCAATTAGAAAAATAAAAATGACTTTGTAAAGAAATTGGTTATCCGAAAAGCCCATTGAATGGTAAGATGAAACTGCTATTTGGCAAAGTCTCTGGAACTAATTATGTTGTTTATATATAAAAACTAGCTACCTTCCATTGGCATGATATTTATAATCAAATTTGTCAACTATGTTGGTTGCTATAACCGAGCCTTCTGGTTGAGGAGTAGCCTCATAACTTTCTAAATGGAAGGTCATGGGTTTGAGTCTCGATTGGAACAAAATATTCCAGGTTGAGCCAGGAGTTTTCCCAGTTGTGGGTTTCCTCTAGGTGGTGTGGGGCCGGGTCACCATGCTTCTGTTCGTCGGACGGAAGGGTGATCCGTTTTCCATGGTGATCTCGGGTGTCCGAGCCTTTGCTCTTCAAAAAACAAATGTTGGCGGCTATATCCAAAGATAAATGATATTAATGTAGCCTCATGACGTACTTTCCAAATAAGAGATTATAGGTTCGAGTCTCGCTTGGGATAAAATGTTATAGGTTGAGCCAAGGGTTTTCCCAGTTGTGAGTTTCCTCTTGGGTGGGGTGAGACCGGGTCACCACGCTTCTGTTTTTCGGAAGAAAGGGTGATCCCGAGTGTTCTGGTATGTCCATTCATAGACTCTATAGTTTTAGTCTTCTTCCAAAAGAAAGGTCATGGGTTTGAATCTCGCTTGAGACAAATTATTTCAGGTTGAGACAGTTTTCCAGTTGTGGGTTTCTATCTAGGTGGGTCTCGGGTTGAGTCCGTTGCGGTTACAACCCACTGGAAAAAACATGCATGACTCACAGGTTTACCCGGTCTGCTAGAGTAGGGGTTTAAAAAAATCGTCTTTTTTCAAAAAAAAAAAAAAAAAAAAGGCTGCAACACAAAAAATAAAAAAAAGCCAATATTTACTTTTAATTATTTATTCCATACACTTGCATCATATTTTTAACAAGTGTGAAAAATGTTAAAAGCTTTTATAAATATTGTATACCAGTCTAATGTAACATTCTAAAACAATATAAAAAATTACAAACAGTTAGTACTTCAAAAATTATAGTTTCAACTTAACATTTCAAGTTAATTTGTTCGTACACCGTTTGATAAAATGTTGTGTGTAACTAAAAGGCCTAGGCTAGACCACTATAGCTCCGTTGAAGTTGTTTTTTTTTTTTAATAATATTTCAAATATAACCTAACTCGCCTAAACCTAGTTTTTCAATTTTTCTCTACACTAGTTCCAGCTATCTCATGTTTACTTGATTGCTTATCAGAGTATCTTGTCCAGGGGCGGCACGAGGGGAGGGTCAAAAGGTTCCATTGATCCTTAAGTCACCAGAATTTGTTTAGTTTTTATAAATAAAATTGGAGTTTTTATTATGAAAAATATGAGTTTGACCCCTTAGTTGTAGTTGGTTGAGAAGAAAATCTTATAATGACCCTCCGACTATGATGTTCTCATTCCGCCACTAATCTTGTCTATTGAGATTTGTATGTCCATTAAAAAATATTTTGGAGCGGAAGTTAAAAACATATAACGATTTATAAAATCGTTTTAGAAATGTGTCACCATGGACTGATTTGCAGGTATCAAACAAAGGAATATAAAGATCGAACTTTTATGGAAGTATGATGACTTGTTGGTGTAATAGATGAAGGAACCGGGCTAAAAGTATCCACATGCAAACAATCGGAGTGAAGAAGGTGCTAGCCACGAACTGCCAACGTCAAGAATCTCGCGTTCTGATTGAAAACCGGAAGTGTCTTGTTCCACATTGAAAAGTAATTAACTTGTCATCAAATCACAACTAGTTAGTTAAAACCATTTATTATAATTTCATAAACTATATATACATTACCAGCCGCCTCCATTTTTCGTGTTAGAATATTTAACTACTTAAATCGTATCAGTTTTGACGAACGTCGTTAGTCGACCATATATGTCCAACATACTCTTACTTGCATGAGTGTCAATCATAAGTCAACACAGACAGTAGTGAACGTCTATCTACATCTCATTTCCCCTAGTAAGGTATGACGCTTTACAAGCTGCCAACTATTCTCAATTAGTCCAAGTACCTTTACTGTCCTATTCGCAATAGCTATGGTTATATATCAGTTATCCTTTATGTAATAGACATCTCGTTATGGACTAGTGTTTCATTCCTATATATGTTCAGTTGTTCGCTTTCTCGATCGAGATTCTAAGTGGTCTAACAATATCTCATATCCTAACTTGACTACATACAACTTTCACTATTATCCTTATTATTGCATGGTCGAAGAACAGTGTTAGACAATGTCAAATAACCATCCTCCATAGACTCAAGTTCTAGTACGTATCTATGAACCTTCATCTTATGAAGCAACCAACAATTCACAATAGTCTTAACACATATTTATTTCGATCAATCTGATTGACCATGAACATTTAGAATAACTCTTATTCAGGGATTTGAATATACTAAAACACGAACACAACAAACATTGGTGAACTTAACATAACCATAATTCATATCAAATCAAATGTTAGTGTTATAGTTCATAAACATCCAAATACTAACCATAGATCAGTTTCTCCATCTAGATTCACTAAGCCTCATAACATGTTTCTTTTATAAAAGATCTTGAGCTGTAGGGATTTTGGAACCCAAATTTTGGGTATACTGGATCTGATCAATTGCTTACTTTGTATAACATAGACATTTCTTTGAACACTCTTTTGAGGTTCATAATGAAATCCTCCTTTCAAGATATCTCCATTTTTGTATCTACCTAAATGTTGTATTGAACTCTTTCATACATGTCAGTTATGTCTTCGACCATCCTTTATGTCTTATATATAAGTCGGCTAATTCTGATTGTTTTGAACTTTTCATGTAATTACCTTTTTCATAGAACTTTTCATGTTCATAAAAACTAGCTACCTTCCCTTAGCATGATATTTGTTGTCAAATTTGTCAAACTATGTTGGCTACTATGTCCAAAGATAATTGGTATTCAAGTAGACATGCAATAGACCAATAGTAAACGTTAATTTTAGGCCGCATTCTAGAATGTCCATTCATAGACTCAATAGTTTTAGCTGCAGCCCAAAAAATAAAAAAGAACCGATATTTACTTTTAGTTATTTATTCCATACACTGTATCATATTTTTAACAAGTGTGAAAAATGTTAGCTTTTATAAGTATTGTATACCAGTCTAATGTAACATTTTAAAAACAATATTTTTATAATTTGATAGAAAATTACAAACACTTGGTAGAAAATGTGGGTTAATTTTGAACTATAAGACAATACTTCAAAAATATAGTTTCAACTTAAGATTTCAAGTTAATTTGTTCGTAGACAGTTTGATTAACAATTGGTATTAGAGCCATGTGTTCGAATTGAAAAGAATACGATTGAAATTGGATCGAGAGGTAAAGTGATGGTCTAAACTAAGTTTGATCTTGAGAAGTTTGATGACAAAAATGACTTCGGGCTATGGAGATTGAAGATGCGAACGTTACTTGTTCATTAAGGCATTGTGGATGCTTTTGCCGGAGAGGCTAATTTGCCGGCCACGATGAATGAAAAGGAAAAGAAAGATGTCATGGAGAAAGCACATAGTACTTTATTCTATGTCTTCGTGATCATGCATTGTGAGAGGTATAAAAAGAATCAACGGTTGCTGGGATCAGGTCCAGGCTTGAAAGTCTATATATGACAAAGTCCTTGGCTAACTGGCTCTATCTAAAGAGGCGTCTCTACACATTTCATATGGCTACAGTTAAAACCCTTAATGATCATATATATGACTTCTACAAATTGGTCTTGGATTTTGAGAACATTGATGTCACTCTAGACAATAAGGATCAGGGAATCCTTTTACTTACTTCATTTCCTAATTCTTACGAGCATTTCGTTGACACCTTAATGTATGGGAGAGAGTCTCTTTCTATGAAAGAGGTATTGGTTGCCATGAATTCCAAAGAGCTAAATAAAAGGGGAAATGTGAGTGAATAGACTATAGATGGTCTGTATGTTAGAGGAATCCCTGAATAAATAAGTTTCAAGCATCAAAATAGACAAGGAGTCTCAAGATCAAAATCAATGTTTAAGAAGAGGCGTTACTTGTGTAATTTAGAAAAAAACATTTCAAAAGGGATTGTGAAGAGAATAAGAAAATGAAGTTTGAATAAAGTGCCTCCAAATTCCAATGAACCTTTCTCTCTTATGGATAAACTGATGGTTATGATTCTATAGATGTATTAATGGTGACAAAGGGACTACAGTGTGGAATTCGGTCATGGATTCAAGGTGTTCATACCACATGACACCCCACAGGGAATTCTTAAAACATTTGGTGCTGGAGGACTTGGGGCCAGTCAAATTAGGGGATGGCAGAGCCTCCAGGATTCCAGGGCATTGGTTTGTGGTTCACAAGTGTATCATCCCAAATTTTGAAGGAAATAAAAGCCTAAAATGGAAGTAGCAAGTCGACCAAAGTTCAGGGGCAAAAAATGAAAAATTCTGAAAGTTGGCCCGGTAAGGGACCTTTACCGGGACCCTTAACGGTCTGCTACTTGTTGAGTAAGGAAAAAAATCGTGCCATGACATATGTCATTGTACTAAGCTTCAGCCGCAAACCCTATAGCGGACCGCTACGTGAAGCTTAACGGTCCACCACGCCACAATCTAGATAGTGGACCGCTATGCATGAGCTTGACGATCTGTTACGTGTGCAACAAGTCGGACAACTGGCTAATTGGGTAGTAGCAGACCGCTACCGACCTGTTCAACGGTCCGCTACTAGGGGCTGAATTAACTCGGTTAATACAATGGTTCGTAAAGGAGTATCTTGAAATAGAAAAAGGCAGGAGAAGAACCTCCATGGTTGAAGGATGGAACTGAGGTGAAGCTACTTGATCTACATATCCTCATACATACCGACAATGGCTCTGATCAAGTGTCTAGGAAGGGCATATGCAGATTGATGGCAACAAAAATCGGGTACACATGGAACAATGGAAAGGAACTCAAAATCATCTATATTAAGTATCTTGACTTAATAAAGTGGTACTACTATATGATGCGGGACCAAGTTGCTGAAGTTCAAGAAGATAACGGGTAGGTACTGGCTGAAAGTTGAAGATGAAAAGTTCAAATGGAAAATGAGGAGCACTAGTGCAGTCCGTGATTTCCCACCCGGATGTGTACAAAAACGCTTGAAGATTAGAAGACAATATGCTTAAGAGATTTGGGGGGTGATGTAGCCCATTTTTTAATCTCTTAATACATATTGGGCTTGTTTATCTAAACTCTTTCCTTTATTTATGTTGGGCTTTATGTTTAAACACTTCAACTCTAGTATGGTTTAAGTTTGGGTCGGAGGCCATGACAAGATCGTACACCATGGGATTACCGATTGTCGTTTGTTACGGTTATTGGCTTTGGATATTATCCGTAGATTTACGGAAGGCAGTTACACGACGGTTCTGTTTGAACCGTCACATCCCATGGTGGTGGCGGTTGTTTGTGTATAAGTTGGATTCTAAAACTTGATAACCACCGTTAATCCTACTTCCAGTTATTTGATATTCCACTTTTTGTTTGCAACAAAGTTTTACTTTTCAAGTTACAAGAACAATGAAGTCACAGATTCGTGTTAATGATCAGAAGGGCAAAAGCTTTTGCTCTTTTAGTGTTAACTAACGGTATTAATTAGGGCTCTCAAACTTAGACATTTATTTATTAATAAATCATAAGTTACATTCATGGCAATGCGTGAGATAAGCAATACAAGAGTACATTTTGTAAGATAAAAGTACCCAAATAGCTAGAAGCGAAACATGAAACCATTGGTTGATTTAGGGATCATTGTAACTACATTAACGACGACCAACTACGACATCTTGTTCTTCAACCATTACGCATCACTGAGAGACATTGATAGTTTAGTCTCAGAGACATAAAATGGGGACAGTGCTGCATATGCTGCTGCTCCGTCTACGAGGCTAATACTCTCAGTAGGGTGGAAAGCGTCCCAAAACACATAATTTTTCCTAGCATCACATGGCACTTGATTGGGAGCACATTGGCCTTCACCGATTGTTGTAGAGACGGGGCAGCACGGTTTATCCGTAATATTGAAATCTGGATGTATTTAATTTAAGCACACAATTTAGATCAAATTACGTTATATAATTGAATCAACATGACTTGTAGCAAATTTAGATCATGTTTTTATCACCTTCCAGCTCATATATTATTAACTGAAAATGTAAGTAAAACCTATTTCAACATATTTATTTCATGATTATCATTACTTTTTGGGAATTCCCAAATAACATATAGAAAGTAAACTTCCCTAAAATTTACATTAACTTTTCAAATCTAAAAAAACATACTCTTAGTGCAAAAATGTCGGTCACGTGAATACTTTGGTGAAAACACACTCGACGTGGACACATCACTGACTCGACACGTATTCTCTTTGTTAGAAGGTAAATTTATTCTTGAGTAAAGTATCATTTTCGTCCATGTGATTTGACCATTTTAGCAAATTTTATCCAAAAACTTTTTTTTTACTTTTTCGTCCCCGTCTACATTTTAACGTCTACAGTGCTATTTTGGTCAAGAACAGTTAGTATGGTTGTAATCTGTCTAAGAAAGATTTTTGAAAACAAGAAATTGCCTTGATTTAACGTTAAAATATAGATGAAGTTAGTCAGGTGGATTAAAATGTGTAAAATTTTGAAAAATCAGAGACGGAAAAGATAAAAAAGAAGTTTACAGAATCAAAGTGACTAAAATGATCAAATCACAAGGATGAAAATGACACTTTACTCTTTATTTTTTTAAATATGTGTGTCGCGCACAAAGAAATCAATCGTCACCGACATTTTCGCACAAATATTTTATGTTACAACATTAATATACAAAACGTTTTGTTTTAATTAAACTACAAAAACTAAATGTTATGTATTTAAAATTAAAAAAAATGTAAAAACTTTTTTCCTAATTTCTTTATTAGAAAGTTGACTTTCTATATCTCTATTTTGGGAATATTACGCTAGTTTTATCTATTTTGTTTTAAGGTAAAAGTTGAAGTATAATACCAGGAGAATAGCCCAAGGGAGGGTCAATGTACACAAACTTTGCTCCATGTAGTTTACTCTCGAGGTCAACAAGAGCACTAGCAAGCCTGGCATTGAATTGTACGACAGCACCGTTAACTTCATCAACACATTCAGTTGTTCCATACCTAGCCATCATCGCGGGTGCGCATCCTGAATATCCCGCTTCTGATATCCCAAACTTTCTTGCTCCATACGCGTAAAGTTTCTACAAACGAAAAGATGAAAACAATAGCGTTATTATAACAAAATATGTTTGATATTTTAATGTAATTGGATTAACTTGTATGACCAATGTGGTAATCATCAAATAAGTCATTAGTTACGGAATACACACTTGTTTGAGTTTATTATGATTTTAGAAATCTAACTGACACTTAGGGGCATAGCCTCTAAGTTTTATCTGTGATCATTAAATTCAGAGAACCAATGAATTGTTTTGATCTGAATGTGAAATCACGACTCTCATCATCTAAGCTTAATTCTTGAAATCCCCTATAAAATCTTAATTACACTTGTAGTACCTACCGTTAGCTGTTTGGTATATTGTTGTACGAGGACTTCTGCGTACTCTTCGGGCGTGTATAAGGTGCTTGTTTTATAGTGTTGTGGAAGGAAATAGTTGTTGATGAAATCATTGTTTCCCATTGCAACTGTGTATATGCATTTGTTGAGATGTTTTCGAACTGTGGCTAAATTCCCATTGCCAATTAAGTCCACTAGTTGCAATATTGTGGTAGCATGATTTGCTAGTTGGTGATTCAAGCTTATCCTACCACCCTGTTATCATATTATCAAGATCAATGAATTAGTAATCTAGCTATCCATGGGTATGAGACATCCATGCAAACGTTAATATTATGATTTTTTTGGAGGATTTAGGAAAATCAATTTGGTTATAGGTGAAATCTGAAATAGAAATGATTTCTAGCTATTCTGCTTTTTGACGTAGCAGATTCACGAGTTCTAGCAGGATTCCACTCACGTTCCAAGTGGATTTGGTGAAATCACAGAAGTGGCAATAGTCGTCCGCTCAAAATCTCTCAACTCCTGAGACATCTGTTTACCACGTGAGCAGATTCTTGCCACAAATCCTTGAATCCGCTACCTCAAAGAGCATAATACCTTGAAATATACCGTTGATTTTCCTAATTAATCACCTGCGACATCTGTGTAACACATAAAATATATTATAGATATGCATGCTTGCTTTCAAATGTGTACGGAAAACTACCATGTGTTGGCCACTTTCGTCACGAATTCCAGCCGTGTTAAGGATAAATGCAACTAGAATTAAAGCCTTGAAAGTCTGTGCAAATCCTGTAAAGTTTGATAGAAATAATAACGTCAGAAAACCGGATGGTAGAATATCGGTGTCTTGGGCACCTAAGAGCGGGGATGAAGTTGTTATAATCTATAGGGTTGATAACTTCACTGGTTTGTAATGTGTCAAATAACTTCAATTTCATATAAAGGTCATCTCCATCAATATCAGATTTTTCATGAAACTTGAGTGCATTTTCAAGAACACGAATCAATTTAAGATTTTTATCTTCTAACTCTCTCAACTTGTTAGGAAACAAGAAACTAAATAATTTTTCATACTCTTTGAATTGGTCAAATCTTGTTTTAAGAGAAGCACTGGATACAACAACATATAAAAAAACAATTAACTTTAAAAATGTCTTCAGCTAAAAATGAAACCTCTTTGTCACTTGAACTTTCATCAAATTCTTTTTTCCTTTGAACTCGAAGCATTTGTGGAAATATTGGATCAATACCCATTTCAATAGCAATCTCCGTAGCTTCATCAGTCGCATCTGAAAACCCAGTCTCTCTATATCCCTTGAAGAATTCAATCAACTTGTTTATTTCTTTAATTACAGTATCGAGAAACCATTTCCATTGATTGTAATTTTTTGCTCACTGTATACGCCATGTTTAATGCTTGATATCAAATAACAACTAATATCGAAAATTCAAAATCACCAAGTTCATTATTTGCTAGTGATTTTGCTTCACTTTGAATTTTAGCATCATCTTTTTCCCCAACTCTAAGTAAAGCTTCTCTTACATCGACAAGTTGATCTTTAATAGCCTTAACACTGTCAACATGACTCGTCCAACGAGTGGCAGACAATGACTTAAGACTAAAAGTTTTAAAATTATCTAGCAAAATTTGTCACTTCTTAGTAAAATTTGCAAAGATAGTATAAATGCGTTGGATGACTCCAAAAAAGTCTCTAGCTTTACCACAAGTGTTAGTCATATCACATAATGTAAGATTAAGACTATGACAACCACATTGAGTGTAAAACGCTCTAGGACTTTACAACAGAAACAAAAAAAAAACTATGTCTAGCTCTTTCGAATATACTAGCTATTCTCTACCACACTTCTACATATTTGATAGAGTTCTAGTATACATAGATGCCGAAATTGTCTACCAAATTTATCCTTGGGACAATTGATAACATTATTATCTCTTTTAGGACCTTTCTCCACCAAAAGTTTGATCTTGTCAGAATTAAGTCCATTCCACCTTCTTGGATCATATCAAGAGGATTATGCTCAACATGTTCATCATTTAGATTAGACTCAACGTACACTTAATCTTCAACATGCTATTAGGTTTTTTTTATGTGAAATATAATGCTTGAAGAAACATATAGCTATATCCACAACTACCCTTTTTCTTTTAGGCATTACAAAAAGTGGCCAAATTATAAGTCTCGGAATGTATAAAAAATAAGCTCAACCCATAGCTTGTCGCCCCGTTGGTTCCACCACATGGGGCCAAAAAGGTGAACTAGGTACTTACGAAGCCACTTAAAGAGGCTAGGGGGAAAGAGTTGGTATGAGCACAAAATATGAAAACAACATTTTTTAAGAGAAAAGTTAATAACCTAGGATTAAATTAGATGACTAAATAAATGTATGAATTAATGAAATCTATGATTCACGTGTATTTAAAATAAAAAAGAGAAGCAATTAGAATCACGAAATTTAGGAAAAATTGTGAAAGTCAAAATCAAGACTCTAATGAAGGAGCTTGTGCGTATTATGTCGTTTTCGTCCATGTTTCACAGGCTCATAGCTCCAAACGAATCAAAACTTACATTAGTTTTAATTTGGACACTTTTCTAACCCACATATCTTCAATCCAGTTGTTCTAAATACGAGTCTAACAATTCTTGAATCAGCTCCGTATCATATACTCACATTCTAAACACAATACTTTGACTCCAATCATTAATCCAGGTTTTTAAAAGCTGGCTTTGACACAATTTAGAATGCATGCAGGTTTTATCATTAAATTATCATTGAACTTAGGAACTGAGGTTTATATTTCAACCAAACTAAGTGTTAACATTTGAAATAAATATCCTTAGCAGTATATAAACTTGAGAAATGTCTACATGAATAATTTTGAGTCTATGCTACTTTCTACACTTGTACACTACATCTGTAATTCCAAAAGCATTCTTAAAACCATCAACTGTACAAAGAAAATATTAAATTACAAAACGACCCGACTGAGCTTTTCCTCAAGACAGCTTTCAGTCCCGTTTTTGCTTTCGTGGGCCCCTCACATGATGGCCCACGAAAATCGCTTCCCGGCTTTGCACGTGGAGATACAATGTTCTCTCTCTCTCTCTCTCTGTAAAATCAAGTCTGAATCTGTTGTTTTCCCGATACAAATTCCTTCTCGATTGTACTGAACATAATCGTCATACGATCTTGCAGATTCGCGTGTATGTTTTTGGTAATCCTTTTCTTATGTTTGGTGCTTTTCAACCATGCAATCCCAAAATGCACCACCACTTTACATCCTGTGGATCTTGACCCTTGATCCTCTATTTGGTATTTTGTATGAAGCTGCAATAATTATATCAAATATTAACAATCACACTTACATTTCACGTCTAACAGAGGGCCAAATAGTCAATTTTGAAAGAATTATTGTCAACCTCTTTCAGATATGAATCTATCTGATTCAGAAGGGAAGAATTTGTATCAGTGTCTCAATTTCAATTCAAAAACTGGGTCCTTGTCTAAAGAAATGCGTTGAGAAAGGGCAGATATATAAAAAAAAAATTAACAAGATGGTGCTTATTTTTTTATAGTAACTGGTAAATGCATTATGTATACATACAGTGAAATAGTCGCCAAGCGGGACTCCATGGAGAGTCGTGACTTCTTCTACAAGCCAACCGTTTCTGTCAGTTAGACGGGATTTTTGCTGACTTGAGGTGACCTCTCCTCCATAACGAGAAACACTAATGTCAAATTTGTAATAAGTTTGTCTTTGAAAAACATCTGTCATTTCAAACTCCCACGGGCTCGTTGAATAATTGACACAATGGGCCCGGTCCATTGCTCTTCGCTCCAACTCGCTCCCACTGAACAACTCCATCACGAAACTCAACTGAAATTGAATAAACCCACATCAGGAAAAGGTATATTTTCCTTAAAAATGGATTTAAAATGATAATATTATATTATTAATGAAAAATAGTAATAATATGTGTGAATATTGAGACTCACAGGAACTGAAAGAACAGAGGAATATACAACGGCCATGTTGACATCCTCAAGTCCTAAAAAGGATCCACTTTCTTCGCTATGGAGACTTCGGTTTTCTGATTCATCGTCACTTTTGATGGATGATGATTCGTCTTCAAGCATTTGTTGGTTTTTATCATCAGATTCTTTTTCAGCTATTTCTGCTTTTTGTTCAGGACTTAAGGATCTAGCCCTCCACAAAGCCATGATTGTCCTATTTTTGAAACAAATTACAGTTTTTAGTCGCAATTTGAATATCAAGAAATAAAGATCTTGGTTTTAAAAAGCGCGAGGACTTCGGGTCGTTTAGGTCCAGAAAGATGAGGCGAGAGCTTATAAGGCGTTGCTCTATGTACAACAAGTCAACAACCAAATAATCCCTTGTGTATAACCAAAAACCATAGTAGTCAAAGGCGCCTAGGCACTCATGCGAGGCGAGCGCGTTCATCAAGGCGCTCAAGCGAGGCAAGCGCGTGCAGCAAGACGCTTAGGTGAGGATTATAGACAAAACTGGTCTGAAACATCTGAAAATGGTCCAAAGAATCTACAAATGGCCATCTACAAATGGCCTGGGATATGTCTACTAGTCTAAACAAGTCCAAAACCCCTAAAATAGCTTGTTTATACGGTGCGTCTAGCTTAAAAAAACCCTCGCTTTTTAAGCACCTTCTGCTTAGGCGACAGGCTCACCCTTTGCACCTTGACTACTATGCCAAAAGATGCATCTCTATTGCATAGCCTTCTTTATCAAGTAAGCCATTCATAATCTCTTCATCCTTTTGGTCGGTTTTACATATCACGCCCTGATTTTGACAATTTTGACCCACTTGCGCATGAAGCGCGTCTCAGGCCTCAAAGCCCGGGGCATGCTTTTAAAACCAAGTTAATAAAGATGAGTTAGAAAGTTACCTATGCGCAACATTAAAAGACACAAATGACTGAAAATGGAACTTAAGCCGGCCTTCTGCATCTTGCGTCTTTGCACCATGTTTTGCATCCAAACCTCGGCCCGGATGTAATGTTATAACCACAACTGGACTACCCATTGATGACAAAGTAGGTGGGACCACTTGAACATCTTCTATATCCTCCCACAAAAAATAAAAGGTTGTCTTGTGTCCAAACAAGTCTCCATGAAACCCTATTATTCTTGCTGACAGAAATAAACGCCCCTACAAACCGATCAAACATTCAGTCTCCTTTTTAGCTTTGTTTTAACGAATAAAACAAAAAAAAGTACATTTCTAACCTGAAGGGGCATTTTGCGCTTCAAATGACAAGTAAAATCATTGATAAGAAATTCCTCGGGTGGAAGCTTAAACAGCTTCTGAAAAGCCGAATTTGTCTGAGGCGAGCGTACTCTTATCTAGATTTTAAAAAATCGACAGTAAAGAGTAAGCAACTAAAAAAAATAAGATCCATGGGTGTAAATGAGCTAAGACGAGCCTGAGCTCGGCTCGTTTCGAGCTCTATGTCTAAAGCATGAGCTCGGCTCGTGAGTAATTTTTCAAACTCAAGTTTGGCTTGGGCTCGGCTCGGCTCGTTTATTATTTATTAATTATTTAAATATTTTTGGTATATATTAATAATTTTAATTTATATAACACACACATATACATCATTGGTTATTTTTATCATAGTTATATATAATAATAATAAAAATAATAATATTTCTTATGTAAGTATATACTTATTATATTAAATAAAAATTGTTATATTTATATAAATAATAGGCTCATTTAGGATCGCGAGCCTAGTCAAGCTCATCATTTGAAGCTTGGCTCGATTCGAGCTTTTAGCGAACCGGTTTCAAGTAGAACACGAGCGGCTTGGCTCGTTTACACCCCCTAACACAAGAACTATTAAACTAACATCTGGGATCTAAAAAGGAACCGAAGCTAGTTACTTTCTTACCTTCTTTCCCACTTCCTTTTCCATCTTGGTCAAATATTCTTTAATAATATTGCTACCTCGCGTATTATTCAAAAATATCCTTAAATGCAATTTAGATTGGCAAGCTTGGGCTAACTGCCCTTGAAGTGGGACCCACATGTCACCTAAATCAGATATATTACTTCTTACAAAATTAATTTGTGTATGTCCCAGAGATACAGCTTCATCAAAAGGCCCATCAAAATCAAAAACTTCAACATCCAGTGTCGAAGGCGGGTCATCCATTGCATCAAATTCAAATATTTCTGCAATTCATCACCATTTTTAAGTATTTAACAATACAAAATGTAGAACAGATTATTATAATAATATAAAAATAAATACAACTCACCATTCCAACGAGGATCAGATTTTTGAAATTTAATTGAGCTTGTTCTTGTTTTCCCATTGCAAGTAAAAACCACATATGGATCAGATAAACCGCTTGATTCAACCGTTGGTATATTGCATCCTTCAACCAATGCAACAGTGAGCAACCATCCATCACCCGTTGCTTTTATTCCATGATCACCACCTACAATTATAATATTTTTATTTTATTTTAGGAGAGATGAATAAATATTGCAGTTCAACCATTTTCTTATATTTTATAAGTTTTTAAGATTAAAAAACTGAATTATTTATTTTGTTTTGCGTGTTCTTGCAGTAATAGTGTTCAACATAGCGCCCCCCTCCCCCACCCCCTAAAAGGTTGTATAATAAACATTTTTATACCTTTGTGCGCTCTCGCTTGCATAAATCTTGATATTAAATGCATAACTCTTTCACCTTGTAAAACCAGTACTCCACACACAACAACTTCACCAAGCGAATCTGGTAAATCCAACCCACCAAATTCAAGCCCCTGAATCGCACTAGGCATAGCTAGACATATGTGCACAAGCACGTAAAATCCCATTAAAAAGGTGGAAATTACAGTAAAATTAGCAAAATATTGAACCGCAAGCTTCCAATCCGACTGCTTTTCCACCTGTAAAGAAGCCAAAGCCTGTTCTTTTTCTGAACCAACATCTTTCACATCAACCACCTTCAATTTTTCAGATAATAAACTCGCTACTTGTTCAAAACTCTCCTTTACACCTTGACGGGCCCCGCCTTCTATCATACCTTTCATAATGGTATTATGTAAGAAATTCATTCGCCACGAGACCACCAAATGTGAGCATTCTTCTCCTGATGGAAGCTCGGGCCCAGGTGATATGGAGGTTAGAACTTCGACCCGATAATTGCTTGCGTATGGAGCATCGGGAGTGTTCACACTTGCTAATACTGAAAAACATTTACCATCTGCTTTTAAATATGTTTGATCTTCAATTGCCTTTAAAGCCCTAATTAATCTAGACGGTGCTTTAACGTAAGTAAACGTTCTTTTTAAATTTCCGGTTTCTGGGTTGAATTCCCAAGGGCCCACTTGCAGATCAGTACTCCCTTGAATTTCTGCCAGCTGTTTCAGATAGTTTGATTCAGATGAAAAGAGAAAAGAGTTTAATTCAGATGGTGGGATTGCATACATCTGATGTAACATTATTCCTCCAGGTAAATTAGCAGGCATTTCACCGCCTTCATCTTTTTCCTCCAGTTTTTTCACAAGTTCTTCAAAATTTGAAGATTGTTCTTCGGATTTGTCTTCGGATTCATCGGTCTCAGTAACCTCCGGTAACTCGGTGATTTTGTTATTGACTGATGGTAGTATTTCATTGTTTCTGCTAAATATTTGAGAAATTAGACCTGTAATTTTTTCTTTGTTTGATTTTTCCTCCTTGATTGGAGCGGTTAATTCTTCTGATCTCAATGGGGATGACATTCTTGAACTTGTGGAAGATCTTGCTGGTGACATGGTTCCATTTTCAACGTGTGATTGCAAGTCTGATTGCGGGTTGTTTTGTGAGAAGCATATTGTCAGAAGAATTTCACCTGGTAATTAATCAACACACTCTCAGATCAAAACTTGAACCAGATGAATCTTATAATTTATGTTTTTTAATGATATCTTATGTTTGATTAAAGAAATACAATCTGGGAACTTTTTGGATTTGTGTTTTGAAACTGACCCACGTCAATAATCAGTCTTTGATGTTTGAATAAACAGAATCTCCTGATTATCTGATTATTTAGGGGTCGAAAAATCAGTTTTGGATAATCAGTTTCATACTAGCTACCAGAGGTAACAAACACACAAATCACGAAAGCAGGCATTACAAAAAATGTCTTTTTTGTCAATTTATGCATTAATTTCTTAAACAATAATATCCTCAAATAACTTATTATCTCATCATTACAACATCAAAAATCACATCCAAACACTATGCCAGAAACCCAGTTTGCTAAACCTAATTATTTGATTATGTTTTTTCCATTTTAGTACCTTACAACCCATATATGACTGTTTTTTTCCATTTTAGTACCTTACAGGGTAGCATACAGAGGTAACAAACACAAACAAACAAACAAACATGCCTCCCATTCATAGCAGAACTATTGGTAGTGTCTAGGGAGGGTAGGTTAAGGGCAAATCTTTCCTCTATCCCAGGGGATAGAAAGCCAGCTCCAACTGAAACCCTCCCGGCTCCAAAAACCTCTATTTTTTTTACGTGTACAGTATACAGTATAGTAATCCTAGGACCAAAAAATGCGCCTAACAGAATCAAAACAACAACCATACAAAAGGACTAATAAAGAGGTAACAAACACACAAACCACTAAAGCAGGAAATACAATTTATAACAAATGACATCATCATAATCCAAAAATCAGCAACAACAAACTGAACAATTAAAAAGGAGATAAAAAAATACCACAATCTTTAATCTTGGATTTCTTCTTGGGCTGCAAAGGGTACCAAACAGTCCCCAAAGACTTATCAACTGCATCAAACACACTAGCAACAGGAATCTTAACACTCCCAATAAAATCATCACTAAAAAATTTATCTTCATCAAACACAGAAACCACAAGTTGCTCCTTCAAATCTTCCACCTTCAAACTAAACTCCTCACACCAAGAAGGGTTCAAGCACTTCTTCACCACTTTAGTCTTGAACCTTTGGTGCCCTAATTTCAATTTCACATAAGGATCACTTGACCCATTTTGATCCAATGGAGGCATGTTTCTACCTTCAATCACACGCACTAACAGCTTCATATCCAATCAACAACACCCACAACTTCAATCAATTGATTTGAATCAAGAAAGTGGGACTCATTATAGTATGTTCAAAGGTCAAAACTTTGACAAATCTTGACCTGAAGAAGCAAATCTGGCAAAAGGGTATTGGGGATTCTTCAGAATCTGAAAAGGGTTTGTGAATTGAAGAATCAAGAACTTATAAATGGGTAGAAAGATTGAAGGGATCAATCGAGAAATTGGGACAGAAGACGAAGAAATTTGGGGGTATTGATCAGGGAGATGGTTGAATTTTGTGTAGACTTGTTGATGTTAAATTAATTTTGTTATTGTTATTTATTTTTTATTTATGTAGTTCAAATAAGATTGCTCGTCAATGTTTGACTTTTGGAAACTTCTGACATCTTTTGGGTTGTATTTATAGGTTCCCCAAATTTATCAGAAAAACGGTTATTTTAACCGGGTGATTTTATCTAAATGGGTATTTCTTTTTATTAAAAAAGTTTATATGTTCAAAAGTTTTCATGTGTTCAGAAAATGAAAATGATGTTTGTGGACACTTCTAGTTGAAATCATGTTTTTATTTTTCACTTTCTGAAGAAATTTATTTGGTTAAGTAAGAAAGATGATATTCTTATGAAGTAGTAGTGTTCATAATAATATAAAATAATTTAAAAATGAAATTATAATACAAAACGAAATAAAAATAAAGCACGGTTAGAATTAAAAAGAACAAGGAGGTGGTGGTTGAGGATTTGTGTTCAGCAAAGATCCCTTGAAACATATTACGTGTCTCTTGTAAAAAAACACGTTTGTCTCACATAATACAACAAGCGAAGCAATATGTATAGTCTATTCAACGCCCGAATTGATTGTTGAAAACCAATTTCGTGGTGTTTTGTTGTGTTTGAGAGTATTGTACTGTATTTTCAACAAAAGAAAAGCTTTAGTTTTTTACTCAATCCAAAATAGAAAACAGATCATCATTTAATTATATTAAACATAGAAGTTAATTTGTATTAAACGTTTTAATAACATCTTAATCGGTTTAATAATCAATTTATGGAATGATTGAAACCGTAACGCCTTCTGTTTCAATGGATGTCAATCAGTAGCAGTGAGCCATCAGCATTGCCTTCAACAGAAAGTGAGCCATCGACAACAATAATTATGGTGCTTGTCACCGATAATCGAGCAGTAGCAATGGAGATCAACACTAACTGAGCCCCTAAAGGAGACACAATGATTAACAACAAGAACCCATGCCATCGATCGGTAGCAAGTTCATGTTGCTATTATACCAACCTTCAAAAGACTTTCAAGCGGCACAAACTGATATGAGTGTACGCTATCAAACAACAGGTTACGCCACGAGAATGGTCATGGTGCGCACATAAGGGTTTCACACCCTTTTGGATCTTCATTCTTTCTTATTGCTAAGGAAGTAATATCCAAGCAAGGCTCCTACTACTAAAACCTTGTGAGGTTCTACCATCCTTCTATGTGGGACAAGTTCCGACCAAAATTCACATAGCTTTTTTTGTTTTAACACACCAATTTGAACGTCGATATTCCATTTATCTTAGCTTTATTTTGAACACTTCTTGGCCCGTTGCGAAGCTCTCATCAAGGAGACCGTAAACCTATTTAATATTAATCATATTAACAATAGTTACATCTAAATATTTGTATAAAAGTTAGTGAAAAAACATATTTTTTAATTATTTTTCCAACATCCATAAAATCATATTTTTTTGGCAACTCTTGATCGAAAACTATGTTGCCAACCACAGAACCAACCAACTGATGTCTCGTGTCCATGATAATCACACTTTTTTGGACTTCCCGGCAAAAAATATGCGGCTAAGGACGGATCCTAGTGGTGTTGGCCTCAAACCGTGAGTTTTTTGTTTTAAGATGAGTTGTCGTGCTCTTATTGGACGTATTTTTATAAAGAAACGTGTAAATAATTTTAAACGGTCAAATGGTTATGTTTTTACAAATATAATCAAATTAATAGTTAGGTAAAAAAAATTGGTTAAGATGTTCATTTACATGATCTACCTAATTTATAATCTTTTTTTTTCATATAAATGTTTTGATTATAGTTAAATCAATATTTATATTTTCGTTACTTGCGTATTTTAATAGTAACATTTGATGACAATTATAATGTGTTTACAATAAACTAAATTTTAATTTATTATTGTTTATTAATTCAAATATTATATATTGTGTATCCAACAATTATATTTTCTCTCACATTTGTTAGGCAAAAGAAAGCCACCACCGGATATTAGCAATGTACCAAGTAGTTGTTTTAGCCATATGATCATAGTCATATTTAACAACTATATTTTGTCGTGTTACTCAATAAAACTATAACTATTTGTCAATTTATCATGACATATGCTACTATTGATCAATGAAATCAACCAAATTACTAATAACCTTGTGTATAAAATGAAATTTTGAATTCGGTTTCAAAGAACTATTTGATAATATATAACTTAATTGTAATATTTACTTATAATATCTCGTCTTGTATATGTATTTCAAGTATATTATCTTTTTTAAATGGCCATGACTAACAAATGGGTTGCTAGAGGTCGGGTTCAAGTATATTGTCTAATAAGACAAGGTTAGTAAAGATGAACCGTTGGTCATTTGGTGCAATGGTAGCCCCAAGACTTTCCATAGTGGAGATCTTGGGTTCGAATCCTAGCAATAGCAAAAAAATGGTATGTGGCCAGGTCAGAGGGTTTACCCAGTTGGGGGTTCCTCCTGTGGTGGGCTGCCCTAGATGTTCTAGGTGTTGCCCCGAGGAAACCCAATTATTCTAGAATATCTAGGTGTTGCCGTTCAAAAAAAAGTAAAGATGATAGCATGTGCTAATGTGTTAAGATTAGGGGTTTCGTTTTTACCCGAACCTGAATAACGAAACTGGTCTGAGTGTTACCGAACCTGAATAAGATGGATTTGATTAACCTAAACTCGTTTAAGGATTAACCCTAACCCGGCATTTGCTATTTGGATAGGTAAATATTTTAGAAAAGGCTGATTGGGTTAACCTAATTAACTTGAATAAACTTAAAAAAATATCCCTACTATTTAACATGTTTAGTGAACAAAATTGAAGAACTAAGTAGCATAAGAACCATGATCGATGGATGGCTCGACCATGGCCATACCATATCTACGCAAGTTAAAACAAGTAGAACCTCTATTTCTCAAGTCGGCAACAAGTATACACATTATTGGGTATGCAAGACATAATGTAAAGGTAAATAATGTGTGTTTAACTTGAGCTTAAGATATTTTTATAAAGCTCTTAGAAACGTCGTTTATATATTAAGCCAAAGTTTTATAAAAAAATTAAGGCTTATAAAAAGATGGGTTTACATATAGAAGAGACTTAAGATTAAATAAAAGATGAAAAGTTAAAAATGATCATTAAAACACATTTCTTAAAATCAAAGTGGTTTTTTTTAAATAGATTTTTTTATAAAACTAATTATATACTTGGAAGCTTTTATGAAACACACTAGAGTTTATAAAACTTTATATCTTTTGAAACTTTGTATAAATTTTTTAAAAGACCTAAATTGTTTACATAATCTGGTGGCTAAATTATTGAATTTATAATATAAATTTATAGTAAAGGTGGATATGAACTAAACTTCATCCACCTACTTTAGACGTGGGTGTGCCCCATCTCATGTCTTCTTCTTCCAACCTGGCTCCTCACTTTCATATTCAATGCATATATATCTATAGTTTTTTTAACATATTTAAAGATATTCTAGAAATGCATGTTTAATAATTTATTAAATTGTATTTTTGTAATAACCTTTAAATTACACCAATATTTATTTAAAATGACCACTTATTTAGAATTTCAATCTCGTCATTTTAAACTAAACTAGGGTGTCAATTACAATTCTTTCTTTACGAAATTGATTGACTTGTGTAAGTAATTCGTATACAACTCCATTTGACTCAACTCAATGAGTCGACTTGCGTCCACTTAAATCATATAAGGTGATAAAATGAATCTCTTATAAAATGTGCTAACTTAAAACAAGTTACATGGGACAACACCATCCATGGTAATTGTGTCTCACCGCTAACTCGTCTTCACTGACATGGGAGAGCAAGTAATCGTTTTATCTGAACCAAAACCAAAAAGCTAACCGAATTAAGCAAACCATACAAGTAACCAATGGGTCGTTAAGTTAACTTGTAAAATCCGAAATTGCAGTTTCGATTTTGATTTGTTGCCTAACCAATTAACAATAATTGAATACATATGTTGTAACCAAACCGAAATATAACATTCCAGTCTCTAAAAGAGAAACCCCCTCTCCACACCTTCACCAAATGAGTCGTTTTCTTTTGATCCAACAATTAATATACTAATTGTAACAACCCAAGCAAACTGTACTAAGATATTGTCCTTTTTTTTCGATGAGTTGCCCATCGAGAAACTCATGGTTTTGTTTTCACCTGGCGCAGGGGCGGATCTATTAGTGTCTCAGGGAGTGGTGATGCACCCACTGAAATTACTCTTAACAGTGGAAAATTTTCAATAATTTTTTGGAGGCACCTTCTTAAAAATTTGGAAGGCACCTTTATGATAGTCGATGATCAGAGAGAGAGAGGTAGGGAGGGAGGGAGAGCAAAGATGCGAGTTCAGTCATCCATGGAACAATGGAAGTTTATAATTTTTTGAAATATGTTCAGCACTTGAGGAAGATGAAACATATGGGGAGCTGCAATTACATTAAATAAAAAATTTACATTTGACCCCTTTTAGTTATAGTAAAGCTATGAATTTAACCTTTTAATTTAGTTTTAATTTTAAACAACCTTGACTAGATTTATTTGAAACATATGGGGAACTGCAATCACTTGTTTTATTTGGGTAGGGAGACAAGTGATTGCAGTTCCCCATATGTTTCAAATAAATCTAGTCAAGGTTGTTTAAAATTAAAACTAAATTAAAAGGTTAAATTCATAGCTTTACTATAACTAAAAGGGGTCAAATGTAAATTTTTTATTTAATGTAATTGCAGCTCCCCATATGTTTCATCTTCCTCAAGTGCGGAACATATTTCAAGAAATTATAAACTTCCATTGTTCCATGGATGACTGAACTCGCATCTTTGCTCTCCCTCCCTCCCTCCCTCTCTCTCTCTCTTTCTCTGATCATCAACTATCATAAAGGTGCCTTCCAAATTTTTAAGAAGGTGCCTCCAAAACTCAATTTATAGTTTTGAGCAAAACTTCATAGTTTTGAGTAAGCAAAACTCCATAGTTGCTTGCTCAAAACTATCGAAGATCAATTTATAGTTTTGAGCAAGCAACTTCATAGTTTTGAGTAAGCAACTTCTTTTTTCCCACCTAAACTCATTTAACCATTTTGATAAAAACACATGGATCTTATGACCCGGTGTTTATGACCGTTTTCAATTTTGAAGAAACCATAACCAATTCTCTCTCCAGAATCGATAGTCAATGGCAGACGACAGTGATTTACTTTGTAGATCTCCTGCCGATGGAAGATTAGAAGAACAATTGTTCAACATAGAACGACACATAAGGTACATGGAGATGAATTACCAAATATTGGCATCACCATATGAAGGTCAAGATATCAACCATCTTACTCTCACCTACTTCATCTTCTTCGGACTCCATATCCTCCGTGCACTCGATCGTGTGAGCTTTCGCCTCCTAATAACTCAAAAGTTTATGATTTATTGTATTTTTCTTATTAGTGAAAATGTGTGATTTAAGATATGGTTTGTTCAATCAGGGTTATTTGTTCGATTAATGAATGTTCCTAAGTAGCAATTGATATTGAAATTGTTTGACATGGATGATCAATAGGATTTTACATTGTTGTACTATCAAAATAATCAAATCGTGTAAATTTTTAGTTAATGCATATGTAGTGTACTTCTATGAATAAGGGTTTACAGAAATAGTTCTTTTATGGTAAAAAGACCAAAATACTATCATGTGTCTTGCACATGACCTAACATAACGGTAAAATTTAACTGTTGTTAGACTAAAGTACGTAACATTCACGGTTTTTAAAAAAATGACGTTTTCTGTAATTTCCTTAGTTAAAGGATATATACTGAAATTTAGATAATACTTAAAGTACGTAATTTGTAATTTGCTCTTAAAGTATATTGAGGTAAAAAAAAAATAAGTGTCGGAAGTGTAAAAATACGTGTGCTTAAGGGTATTTATAGATTAAAATTTGGTTATGCATTTGATTATAAATTATGCATTATGAAAATATGTTAAAAATATTAATTTTTATTTTTTCATATATCAATACGTGTAAAAAGAATAAAAGTTTAAAAAAATGAGCCGGCTCGACGAGCTACGAGCTGGCTCCTCGAGCCGGCTCCAGCTTTTTACGAGTCGATCCCGAGCTTAACATTTCAACTCGTTAAGATAAACAAGACGACTCGTTTACAACCCAAGGTCCAGGTAAATGCTTATGTATGTTTGGGATAACTGGATCTGGTATGTTTGGGTGGTGGTGGTTTTGGGGGGGGGGGGGTAGTGGTGGGGGAGAAGAGAGGGGGTAGAATATATAATGTATAGGTTATAATTCCGTGTATTACACAAGCTGAATAAATATAATATTATATATTAAGTAATAGAATTTTTTTTAAACTCCTGTTTTATACGGGTTGAATAAACCTGTGGAATACAATATAATCTGTTAACACATATAGTCGTCAAAATATGTCAGGAGATTTATTTATTAATATAATTATATATATATATATATATATATATACTCAATATTTCCATATTTATGTTCAAGATATATGTTCACGATACAAAAATACTCTTTTAAGAATTAAAAGAAAAAATAATTTATAAATTATGCGGTTAGTATGGTTATCACATAAAAAGTTGGTTAGTATTTGAACCCTTCCCTAGGTTATAGTAAAAAGTGTTTTAAAAATAAGAAGGGTAAGAAGGATTCTAAGCTTAACATGTGTTATTTTATTGTTCTTAAAGAGAGGGCATAATGGTCAATGTGTAATATACCAGGTCAATGTGTAATACATCACGTCAATATGTAATACAAGGTCTGATATTACACAATGATCAGACCTGATATTACACAATGAAGTGATATTACACAATGAACATATTACACAATGACCTGACATATTTGAGCGAATTACACAATAATGAGCGAATTACACAATGTGCTGGAAAACGTAAAACACAATGATGAAAACATATAACACAATGATGAAAAATATTTGACACAATGAACTTGTATTACACAATGGTCTGACTAATTACATAATAAACTTGTATTACACAATGACTTGACTAATTACACAATGAACTTGTATTACACAATGAACTTGTATTACACAATGACCAGACGTGGTATTACACAATGAACTTGTATTACACAATGACCTGACTAACTACACAAGAGTTGAAAAACGTAAAACACAATGATAAATACATATAACATAATGAACTTGTATTACACATTGAACTTGTATAACACAATGAACTTGTATTACATAATGAACTTGTATTACACAATGAACTTGCATTACACAATGACTTGACTAATTACATAATGAACTTGTATTACACAATGACCAGATATTACACAATGACCAGGTGTGATATTACACAATGAACTTGTATTATACAATGAACTTGTATTACACAATGAACTTGTATTACACGATGAACTTGTAATACACAATGACATGACTAACTACACAATGAGCTGGAAAACGTAAAACACAATGATAAATACATATAACACAATGAACTTGTATTACACATTGAACTTGTATAACACAATGAACTTGTATTATACAATGAACTTGTATTACACAATGATTTGACTAATTACACAATGAACTTGTATTACACAATGACCAGATATTACACAATGACCATGCGTGATATTACACAATGAACTTGTATTATACAATGAACTTGTGTTAGACAATGAACTTGTATTACACGATGAACTTGTAATACACAATGACCTAACTAACTACACAATGAGCTGAAAAACGTAAAGCACAATGATAAATACATATAACACAATGAACTTGTATTACACATTGAACTTGTATAACACAATGAACTTGTATTACACAATAAATTTGTATTACACAGTGACCTGACTAATTACACAATGACCTGACTAATTACACTATGAACTTGTATTACACAATGACCAGACGTGGTATTACACAATGAACTTGTATTACACAATGAATTTGTATTACACGACGAACTTGTATTACACAATGACCTGACTAACTACACAATGAGCTGAAAAACGTAAAACATAATGATAAATACATGTAACACAATGAACTTGTATTACACAATGACCAGACGTGGTATTACACAATGAACTTGTATTACACAATGAACTTGTATTACACATTGAACTTGTATTACACAATGAACTTGTATTACACATTGACCTGACTAATTATACAATGAGCTGAAAAACGTAAAAAAAATTCGTTTTTGTTTATAACGACACTATACTCGTTTTAAAGATAAAAAAACGCTCGTTTTTATGGTGTAATTTTAAAAAAAAAATAATGTCGTGTGTAAAAGTTATGAACGTTTAAAAATGAGGGGGAAACTTGATAAAAAGTCAACAAAAGTGGCAAAGACTAAAATACCCTTCCAACAACTTTTTCTTCTACAATTTAATCTCAACCATTAAATCTATTCTACAATTTAATCTAAGGCCATAAATCCTTCTCACCCTTCTTACAATTAAAATACATTTTACATGAACCTAATCCTCTATATCTATACTATCTAATAAATAAATGTTTTGGTGGTACACTTGTTACTCTTTTGTGCATTTTCAGTATTTTTTTCCCTTCTATCTCCTATTAATTATACAAATTTCTTTAATTTTTTATATATTTTTTTGTTTCTCGTCTTTCTCTCTTATTAAATAATAATGATTTCTATAATCAAGTTTATAAAATGTTTTTTATTTAAAAAAGGTTTGTTCATTTTATAAGTTGAACATTTCGTTCATTTTTTTATAAAACATTGGATTTTATTAATCCAACCTTTTACCAATTGGCCAATAATAATCCTAACTGAGAATATTTTTACCACCGGTCCCTACTTTCAAACTATTTTCTTACATTGGACCCCCCGTTAAAAAAAACTTAACGCCGTTAAGTTTAATATTACGTGGACATCTGCAAACCGCCAGAAAGTCGAGCCAAACTAGCAGTGGTCTCGTAGTGGGTTTTGAAATTGGATCTGGTAGTGTTTAACTTGTCTCGTTTTTTTGAAAAGTCCCCACGCGCGCTGCTGCGCTTGAAACACATAAGTTGCTGAGGGAGAAACATATGCGTTGCAACGATATGCAGTGATTCATCGATCATAAATCTTGTACGTTTTGATATATAGATTTTTACATAAGATTATATACCAAAGTTGGAGTCTCATCTTCTTCTGTAATAAATAAAAATCTTTTTGGACACGTTCTAAGCCATCTATCATTCTATTTTCCCGCCCAGTTTATTACCCATTTCAATCGACACGCGGGTCTATTACCCGATCCATTAACCCACAGCTGACCCATCTGCATAATTCCTCCGTTTCTTGCGTTGCCTTTACCTAATTCCAAACCCTAAATTACTTTTCTCTCAAACAGGCCGCATCCCCTTTCTTCTTGCTGTCGAACAAATTGAAGGTTAGTTTTTTGTTTCTTTTTCATCTCTTTGAGTCCTCTAATTCCAATTTCCAAACCCTAAATTACTTTTCTCTCAAACTCACCTTGAAGATAGATGGATCAGAATCTAGGATAATTATGTTTTGTTATCAGTATTATTATGTCTTGTTCCGCGGCGTAGCTAACAGCGAAATCACGACCTCCCACATCGCCAAATGAATGTATGTATGCATTGGATATGAGATCAATCTTTTATGGGTTACTTGCATTTCTTGCAGTGATTGCCCTCAATTAAGTGGATTTGGTGAATGCTTTATTTTTTGTCTTTCAAGTTTGAGTAAATCCATGTCTAATTTTATGCTAAAATTGTTTTTTTCATAGGGTTCTCTAAATTTCTTTGATGTTGGTCACCATATGTTGACCAGTAATTTGATATTATATGAGAGAACCCCATAACCATAAAAGTGTTTGATAACTGTTTCTCTTGTGCAGTGACAACTTGAAGAGGAAGAGAGGCTGCATTAGGTTTGTTTCAAAAGTTGGATTGTATTTTATAATGGTATTTCTAATCTTTAATTATTGATTTTAATTTGCTCAATTATGAAACTTTTATCTGAAATGTATGTAGATTCAATATGAATCGTTTTCTTGAAGCGTAGGTGGTGTACAATGCAAATAAGTTTATGAAATTGGTGGATCAGAAAAAGGATTTGCATAATCGACTTATTTACGACACCAATAAGTACGAGGGGAAACCTAAGAAAATGCCAACCACGAAGGTTTGTGGCTAAACATTCTCTAACTTTACATTTTTAGTTTCTTTATAGCTTTTGAAGTTTATAATTTCATGTTGAGTTATCTAAATAGACATGTTTTTGGGGTCTTCGGCGAAAGAAGGGAGTGTGCATCATTTTGTTCATAGATTTTTTTGCATCATAATTTGATTGTCTAAGTATGTCCAGGAGACATTTCAATCCATGCACTCAAAAATGAATCTATCTGGGTTAATTACTTAATTTTATATTTAACTAGTTTAGATCTTGTGTCTATACACGAGGTGAAAAATATCAATATTTAAAACTTTTAAATCTTTATGTATATATTTTACAGATGTAAAAATATATTATATATGTATACTAAGGATAGAAACAAACTCAAAATATGTAAAAATTAATATATAATTGAATTTCAAAAATACGTTAATTACTATTTAATGTAATTTTATTTTCATTTACTATTTGATTGAAATAAAAGTTAAATAATTAAATTTCAAAGTTTCTTATAATAAGAGATAATTTAAAAATAAATATGTGTTATTAGTATAATTAATATTTTCTTTAAATATATATTGTTATTAAAAGATTGAAGTGCATTAAATAAGAGAGATATGCGAAAAAAAACCGGTGAGGATGAATATGGAGACGACACGTGTCATTAAAAACCTTTATTTATTATATAGTATAGATGTGTCAAATAAAATAATTACTCAAAAAATAATGGGTCAGTTGGGTTGAACAGGTCGAAAGTTGCCGAAAGTGTATTGAATCGTGTAACGTTTGTAATCATATTTATTAAATTTGTAAAAAAACAACCCATACAACCCGCATAGTTTTGTCACAAATAACTGTCTTTACATTAGTAATTTTGTAACGAAGACAACCCTACCAAATTCAGCCATATATGTTGTGACCCGTTACCCAGCGCGTTTGACCCATTCATTTGTCACATTTTTAACTCTTTTTAGGTATTTTACATCTAATAGTTTTGTAAGTAAGGGAGTTGCTGAATGAAAACAGCTGATTGGTGACCTCAAAGCTGTGGTCCCAGCTGCATTTGTTTCGTACACATCATGATGTGGTGCAACTGTTTGTAGGTTGCTCTAAATTTCTTTGATGTCGGAAACTCATCAACGACTTCTACTGTATCATGATCAAACTCTGTATGTTCTTCAATCGTTAAACCTCAGACGCATCATGTTCTAAAGGTAATCAATGTGTTTATAGGTTTCGGTATGAAGATGGTAGTAGAACATCGGCTCATTATGTCAAAGATTTGTTTTATTTTTACGCAGTTGTGGGTCTTCCACGGTTGCTAACCGGAGGTAATATTCTGTAACCAGGGTTAATGTACAAAATATGGTTTTGAATGGAGCCTAGCACATTAAAAGTAGTTTAGGAAGCCCCAAAATGGGATATACACGAATCATTGGGTGGTGGCCCGTAATGAGGACATGTTGAATTGTGATGTTTCAATTGTATTTTGTTCAAGCGTCTTTTAGTACTCAACTCGGGAGTACACGGGTCTATAATCTATATATTGATAATGAATATTTTTAGTTATATGTAGATTGTGCATGTTCCATTGACTAAGATCAAGTTGTTTATCTTTTTAGATTGTAAAAAGTTGCACGTTTGTCCAAATCGATGTTACGTCTTTTTGATACCCGGTATTCAAATAATTTATCTTCTTTGATTTCATATATACATAAATTTTAGTTAAAATGAAGTAGGTCTTTTTTAACTCAAACATTTTTCTAAATTCATTTATAAATTTTTTATATATTTTATGTATATCATTTTAAAGAAGTATATATACATTTTATATTATTATTGTTTTATATTATTCAAACCCGTGTACTAAACGGATCTCTAACATACTAGATAAGGCCCATATATGTGCTTTAGTTTCATATACACCAAAATTAGAGCCTATGTCATATCAAGGGAGAGTTTTTTTTTTGTTGCGTAAGTTGTCTTTTATTTATGTAAATCCATAAATCTAGTGGTTTTATATAAACTAATGGCATAAAAGTTAAAATCAACATAGGCGAATCAAAACAGCTCAACCCGCAATTTTGAAACCAATGTAACTGCATAACCAACATCTTAAACAGGGTCAATACATCAATTATTTATAAAAATATATTAGAAAAACATGAAACGCGTTGGCGGCCAACCGTTTTACCAATTATATGTATCTTGAAAAAATAGGCGTTATCAAGCAAATTTTATTTGGGGATAGGAGAACCCTGAATAAGAACATTAATACCAACATCTTTACTTCTATAAGTAACTCTAAATTCAATAACTATCCATACAAGAGTTTTAACTCGTCGGGCTGTTTGGTAGCCTCTTAATGATTCCATTAAGAGGTTACATCTGAATCGTTTAGAGGTAAAAGGTGTTTGTTTCGCTGACAGCAAACCTCTTAATGGTTCATTTTACCTCTTAATGGTTCAGCTGAAAAACCATGCTGAACCATTCAGATCTCTTAATGATTCAACACTTAATGGTTTAACACTTGCCAAACAGCTGCTAAACGAAAAACAAATTAAAACTAATGATATCATACCGTTTAACAACGGAGGCAAGAAACACTAAACCAATTTAAGCCAGAACACCAGCCCAAAACAAAAATCGAACTAAATGTCACTTAAAAATGTATTATTTGTATGGTAGTTGAAAGAATATAACATTTTCTATTTTAGTCTAAGGGGCTGTTTAGCAAGTGATGAACCATTAAGGGGCCGTTTGGTTCAATCAGAGTTGAATGGGTCAGATCTGACCGAATCAGACATGCTCCTCTGAACCATTCAGCATCAACCACAATCTGACCCATTCAGACCCAATTTAACCCATTCAGATGTCTTTTTTTTAACCAAACAGTCTGACCGATTCAGACCCTCTTAATGGTTCCATTCAGATGTACACAAACAGCCCTTAAGTGATGAATCATTAAGAGGTCTGAATGGTTCAGCATGGTTTTTCAGCTGAACCATTAAGAGTTAAAATGAACCATTAAGAGGTGGGATGTCCGCGAAACAAACACTCCTTACCTCTTAACGATTTAGATGTAGCCACTTAATGGAATCATTAAAAAGCTACCAAACATCCCCTAAGTCCATAAATTATATACCAACACAAACAAAATAGTTACAAAACTGATGTATTCAAATTAAATACGATCTAAAGTTGTTTTTAGGTGGCTATAAAAATAACAAATTTGTTGAATGTACACCAAGAAATGGTAGTGTTGCTAACAAATATACAAAATATACCTGCATTTTCTCTTAAACGCATTAAATGTACATAAAATACAACTACACTCGTGATAAACAAAACTGAAATAATATTTCATTAACACAAAACATAAATAAAATGTTTGCGAATAAAGAACAAAACACTATAAAAAATAAGTCCGTTTCCAAAATGTTTTCATAGAAAAAACAGTTACAATTAACAATATCAGTAAAAATATATTAACAAATAATGTCAAAAGGGGTATGTCGACCAAGTTTGAAATGTCTGATCAAGAAGTTAACCTACTATTAGGAATAGAGGTAAGTCGATACGAGGACGAGATAGTAATTTCACATGAAGGATACGCTAAACGAAGGGTAGGAACGGGTGTAACCCGACTCGAGTTCCTATGGAGTATGGGGTTGAAGGGGAAACCGAGGTTGACGTGTCACACCCCGCCAAGGCGAAAGTACGGGATGTAACCGGTGATCGCGGTGTCAAGGTCAATCGAAAACATTTTAAAAAATTCACTACTTAGCTACCTTAGACTGTAGACAGGAAAGTCGGGTTGTCGAATCCACAGAGAATCAGTGGGAAGAAATAATTGCTTAGCTTAGTAAATTCTAATTAAAACACAGATCAAATAAAGATGTAACTCCCTCCAAACTTCAGGTTCTAAGTTTATGCAAAATTCAGTTATTTAATTGGAGACCACAGAGATATAGTGTTGGAAAATCAATTGAAATAGTAATTGAAGATAAGTTGTTGTCAGCAACTTATACAACTAACGCGTCACAGCTAGCACAATTCAAATACCCAATTTATGAACACCAAGTTACCTGCTATAGTCACCCAACCCGACTACAAGGTTTTGTCATCAACCAAACACAAGTTGTAAAGCAAATAAACTCAAAGCATTCAAATAAATTGTTTAACTCAATCAATACATCAATCTATCAAACTATTGTCAAAAGCTAACAAGATCCATACATAAAAACAACTGAATAAAGCAATAACCCTAAACGAACCATCCGTCGGGAGGAAGCCACACGCAGCTTAGCCACGCATGCTTGTCAGGCACGCGAGCATAACTTCAATCCTTGATCTGGAACTAACCTTGGCTCTGTAAATCGCCCTTGGTCTCTCTAAAATCGGCTGGAAGAAGAATGATTGAGAATGGGGGCTGTAATCTCTTTTAATGAAATTAGGGCTTTTTCCTTATTCGACCGGCTTTCGCGTACCGCGAAGATCCAGGGCCAGTCCTTCGCGTACCGCGAAGGACAAAACAGTCGGGCGAGTCTCTGACTTCTTCGCGTACCGCGAAGACTCTAGTTTCCAGGAAAATGAACTTTTTACATTTCAACCCCCTGTACTTTCGTGCCTTCTTCATTATATCTCATTATCCACTCAATTAGCACTTTTAACCTGTAACACACTCAAATAAAAATACCAACGTAAAACCGACTCAATATACAAAGTTAAACTACTAAAACACACATAAAACGACTCTTAAACATGGGACATTCGACCTTACATCAACCGATATATCGCATTGAACACAAGTACAAGAGAAACTAAGAGGAGAATTGTGCATTACATTGAACCATACTACATGCTTCTAATGAAAGTACAAATACATGAAAATACCAAATCAATACAAAGTGTCTAAAATTCTTGACTACAACCAAATGTATAAAATAACAATTATTCCCAAAAGCAAGCCATTTAAATCTCATAATCCCCATAATTGTTTACCTGAAAAACATGTGAAAACGGGTCAACTATAATAATAGTTGGTGAGTACGCAGGTTTTACGTCTCAATAAGAAAAAGTAAGTAAATAAAGTTCAAAATTTAATAGTAACCATCCGCAGATGATCAAGTACACGTGTTAAGATATAATTACATTGAGCCACAATCAAAATCGTCAAACTAATTGTTGCCCCTGTATCCAGGTGTCGAATGTGAACACCTACTATGGCTAATTATGCGCCCAAATGACCTACAAGTCTGGTTGGCGCGACCAACCCTGGGCGGGGGTGTCAACCCAAAGTACTATTCATAATTCACATCGGCTATCTAAGCTAATTGATTGCGTTAAAGTGGGGACTTAATACATTCATAAGTAAACCCAGGAAACAACGTGTATTGTGTGAAACATTTTTCCCCTGTAAAACAGTAAAAATAAAAAGTGGGGCCGCGAAACTCACCTGAGAGTGAAACGCGTAAAGTACAGTAAAACAAAGAAACCGCAAATGATGGTATCCTAACTGAGTCCTACTAACAAGTAGACACGAAATATATTTAGGAAACCTAATATGTGAGGCAAATTCAACAAAGTAAACCAAAGGTGGCTATGCAATCAAACGCATACCCAAAACCCATGCACGCGCATACGAACCGTTGAAAATTGTAAAACCGGCTTTTATATAAATTGGTGATCGTAAAACTTTAAGTTTTAGATTTTAATAAAGAACATCAGTAGTTATAAAATAATACATAATAAAATCTCAAGTCACAGTTTCGTTTGATCAAGAACGCGGTTACACGCGTAAAGTCCGGTTTACGGTTTAAGAATCCGATTCGTCCGAAATTAGGGTTTTAGTGTTATTTTAACACCCAAATAAATTGTCCAAATCTAGGTTTTAAAATGCTAATACTTTTATCCAACATTTCTTAAGACTTTTATAAAAACATTTTAATACAAAAATTTCCAAAATAGTAATTTTTTTAAAGTTTTAATGGATCATAATTCAAAAATCATACTTAGACATAAAGTTAATGCTTTAAACTTTTACTAATTTATCAAATATATGAAATATAATTTCTGACCAAATTTCACAAATTTTCAATATTCAGATTATTATTATGAATATAATATTGTTAAATGTTAACAAATTCGAGAAAAATAGTTAGACTTGTTCAATCTTTACCAAATATTTACCAGATTAGTTTTAGGTCCATATGAGATTACATTACAAGTTTAAAGTCTAGATGTTGTCCAGAAGTATACGATCACAATTTCATTTGTTTAATCTTTATAAATACCAAAAACCTACTTATACAACTCCAATTATCACGAAATTTGGACAAGAGTCATATTTTATCATATACTAACTACTCACCAAAATCCAGAATTTTATAAAATCTATAGGTATTTTTCCCAATTTTCATGTATTAAACTTGTGTGAATTTTAATAAATAATCTATAAAGAGTTTAGTTACCAAAATTTTTAGATCTTCATTTTAAAACATATCCTACTGTTTTAAAATAACTTTTGGTGCTAGATCAATAATTTTTAAAAATCCATCAAGAACATGGATGTTCTTGAATATTCAAACATCCAAACAAGTTTAATCAAAGATTATACCTTTCAATCAGCAAATGAAGGTGAAACTTGATGCTTTTCTCCTGTGATTATTTGATTTAATAACCTACAATCACAATGTGGTTCAATTCCAAGATCAAATACTCAAAATCAACAAAAATGCATTTTTTATCTTAAGAAAATGCAAGTATGAACACCCAAGTGTTCCTACACTTTGATCATTAAATTTTGCAATCTTTTCACTAGATAACTCATTGTGGATGATTACAACTAGTTTCCATCCACAAATCCTTGTTCACAAGATTCAAGTTAAAAACTCTTAAAAACCACAAAACTTGAAAATCAAAATGAGTGTGTGTGTTCTTGGGAACACATGCAAGATTCAAAACAGAAAAATCAAAGGTGAAAAACATGTTAAAATACCTTCAAATCACTAAGAACAAGATCATAAATCCATTGGAACCAAGAATCGAGGCTTGGATTGGATGTTCTTGAGCTAGATTATTAATTTGATAGTGTTTGGACAAAGGAGGGAGAGGTTGGGGTTGATTTGGTGCAAAGAAAAAGAAAGGAAAAGAGGTGGGGGGAAGGGTATTTATAGGTGGAGATGTCTTGAGTTAAAAAAAAGATTTTTATAAAAATATACCTACTTTTTTTATAAAGAAAGGAAAAGAGATGTCTTGATGTTAGTGCATGTTTAATTCTGGTTTTGAGTTGATTAATGTTCTTCGTGTTATCTTGTTGAATGTCTTTCATAAATAGATGCATGTTTAGGTTGTTTGCTGATTGCTTGTGACTTGAGTGGTTTGCTAGACGTAGTAATCCATAAGAACGTTAGTTGATCCCTGATTAAAGCGGAATGTGTGTCCTAGTTCAATACCCGAGAGGTGAGAAGTAGTTGTCTAGTCTTCGTCATTAGGAATCCGAGTGTTAACAGTCTGAGAGGGCGTTAGTGTTAGGTGTCTAGTGATTGTTGTTAGTCAAATCATAGTTGTTATCCTGAGATTACCCTGTGCATTCTTTGAGTGTATTGTGGACAGTGAGACTGAGAGGTGATCTGTCTTTAGGGTACATTATCATTATTGGAAATAACCGAGAGGTGATCCCTCCATCTGGTGAGTTTAGTACGCTTTAGGTAGCTTAGTTGGTGACACCTTGAGAGTGATTAGGGATCCACTAGGTTGTCTTTAGCAGTTATCTTTAGGATCCCAGATCCTTCATAGTTTCCAGAACCGGTAGAAGTTGTTCTTTGCGAGTAGGATTCCAACCTAGGTAGTGTTCTTCTTAATCTTGATTTCACCTTAGTCTTTGCCTTGATAGCTTGATTCGTTCTTAGTTTATTGCATTCGTAAGTGATAATCAGTAGTGTAGTAAACCCCCAAACCAATCATTCTTTAGTCCGAGTAAGAGTTTAGTATTAGTATTCAGTGTCTCTAGGGTTCGATAATCCGGTTTACCATTAAGTTGTGCTACACTCGATAGGTACACTTGCCTGTCAGTGCGGTTTAGTTAGAGGGTATTCCTTTTATTACTTAGGATTCTAGGTTAGGTTTTGTTAGTTTTATATAGACCGTCTGGACGACATCATTCGGACCTTAGTGTTCGTCTAAGACAATGTTCCTAGAATCCCTAGAAATACTTAAAATATATAGAACCAAAATATTTAAAAATATAAGCGTATAAAAAGTTGAGAACGGTATTGACCCGAAAAGTCGCGGTTGTCACATGACGCGACCAAGTACCGAAAGGTGTTGGGTTGTTTGAGATATTTGTTACACACCCAACCGGATATGGCGTATTCTTTTGGAATTGTTAGTCGTTATATGCAAAACCCATGTGAATCACATGGTATGCCAATAAGACACCTATTGAGATACTTGAAAGGAACAACTAGTTACGGGATCAAGTACGGGAAAGACAGGTCAAAGAAACTTGTCAGGTATAGTGAGAGTAGTTACAATATAGATGATGAATGTGACAATTTTGATTTTTACTATTTGTACTCGTTCTAGGATTATCAATGAGAATTTGCATTACATTTCATTCTACTTGAAATCCTATTCATACGTTGTTACAATACTAGTTCACATGTGAAACATTACGTTTATGCTTGATTACAAAGACTTATCCTTATCTGTGCTTGATTCATGGATCACTCGTATACTTAATTGATGATTATGACACATTAAATACGCATGAACCACCCCCATACATCTCAAACATGTTCTTATAACTCATTCAATGTGAATTAATACTTAAAAGTACTAGTTAGTACTTTCGTGCGATCGTTCGCATTTTAAACCGTCGTTAGTTGCGTACCGTTCACAATCGAAAAATTCGTCTAACATGACATTAATTTATGTTTTAAATGTTTAATATATTCATTTCTTTATTTAAAACAAAGTTTGTTTGCAAAACTTTTCTTAAATAAATTCTGAAATTCGAAAAACGATCAAAAAGTTCGTTTTCTCGCCAACTGACCGTCTACTACCGTACGCGAATAACGTAATTTTAACTTAAATGTTTTTAGCTAAACATACTCATTTTATTATGACAATCAACTTTCATGTTAAAAACATTTGCCAATTTTGTTAGAAATGCTTAAAATCGTAATTTTCGAATGCGCGCACTCAACCGAGCCAAGCTAGGACCCAACCCACCTACTCTTGGACCTAGCCCAAGCAAGAAAAACCCAGCCCTATTCAGCTGAATTTCGCAGCTTTGAGCCCCCCCTAAAACCCTAAAGTGTTTTCCAAGACTTTCCATATTTACACCCCTTCACCTATTAATATAAATAGGAGGATTATGATCTTGTTTTCTTTGTTAATTCTCCTCAAACACTCCCAAACCCTTATAATTTACCAAATACCTTCCTCCCCTTGTGAAGATTTCAAAAATCCTCTGTAGTTCAATCCCGTCTTTTAATTCATTCTTTCTTCATCCCCTCAATCTTTTTCTTTTTCTATCCATGATCACTTGATCATGTGAAACCTCAGCCCTAAAAACCCTCTAATAATATTAATCAAACCAAGAAATTAAGCTAACATCACCAACAATCAAACAAAGGATCCCGTTTGCAATGGCGGTTATGCCGTCGCATTTTATGAATCCTCAAGACAACTATTGCAAAAGTGGCTCTGCCGATACTTTAGTATGTTCTTGATAACTTAAAACATGTTAATAATTATGTCTTATCACTTATATAAACTCACACGCTAATTTAAAATAGAATTCGCTTGCTCGTGTCGGCTATGCCGATTGCATCCTATGATTCTCCAAAATGCTTCTGTGAATATCATGGCTAGACCGGTGACACAGGACGTTTTGGCTAGCCTTATTTCATTATATTATGTATTATAATAATATAATAACATTCGTCTAATTTTATTTTACGCGTTCGGTAATCTTAAAACCTTAAACGGTCCACTTAAGTGCAACCGTTGATTGTGGACAAAAACGGTGCTGACTTTGACAGAGCATAACTTGATCATAATTAAACGAAACTGAGCAAACTCAAATTCCACTACGTATACCTTCTATCTTGTTGGACTGTTTTGGCTATGATCCGAGTCTCAAATGGAAAACTTTATAAACAAAACTTGTTCGAACCGACTTAAACTAATCACCTGTAAAATTTCATAATTTTTGGACGTCGTTTGATATTTTTAGCAACCCGTTTCTGTTCAGCTACTTTGCTGTCCAAATCAGTAAAACAACTAAAACCCCTATTTTACATCTAATTCTTAATCTTATGACTCGAACAGCCTATCTAACCCTCGTAAAAATCGAACATGTCCTAAAACTGGTTTATTCATTTGTTTAGGGTCTGATCCATGATTCATCTCGTTCATTTGTTCAAGTCTCTTATCTCGTCTAGCTTTCAAGGTGAGACTTCATAGCCCCACTTTATTCAAATCGTTTTGAGGGAAGCTTTAACAAAGGTGAGATTGAAGTTGAACATATAAAGTCCCGTTTCCATTATATCCAAGAAAGCTTTAACAAAGGTGAGATTGAAGTTGAACATATAAGTGGAAAGGAGCAACGAGCTGATATTCTGACTAAAGTCATCGCAAGGATCAAGTTCACGGAGATGCGAGAACTACTTGGAGTGGAAGACCTCCCGAAATCCGATTAGGAAATTAGGGGATGATTGTTAGCTAATTATCGAATGGCCCTTTTGGCCCGGGCCTAAGTATCTCATTAAGTCGAATTGGGTTAAGGGGCTTTTAGGGTTTTAGTTAACTTGTTAACCAAGTTGGGTTAACATTTTGGTTAACATTATAAATACACATCAACCAAGTTAAGATTATATATTCAAGTTATTGTAATTCAATTTTTCGAATCATATTTTTTGGATATAATAAAAGTGAGATTATTTTAGATTTTGTGTTGTTAATCATCATGATCTTGAATTTTGATTGTTTTATGATAAAAAGAACCAAAATTGGTGGAGCCTACATGTTCTGATTCTGATTTTATACAATCTTTTTTTAACGTGACAACATCCAAAAAAGGTCGCCATACCTTCAGCATAAGAGAGAGAAAGCTTCAGAGCTTCACACTGACGATCACAAAAGCTCAATCTTTGAAGTAAAGTTGTAATCTTTTCTTTTAAAACCATCTGATTTTTGGATTATAGTCACTAAACCTCTAGTAATCCAGATGGGTCTTGCTACCCAAGAAGCAATCAACCAGTTCAAGGCGTTAATGGACCAAGGTTTGTTCATACATCTTCTTCTTTGACTTCAACCACTCACTAATTTTGATTTTTGGGACATTCTGTGCAGTTGATGAGCCTCTCAGAAGAACATTCAAGGTTTCCCTTTAAAACCCTTTTAGATCTATGATTCTGTTCTTGAATTCTGGTCTCAGATGCATGTAGATTCATGTGGTTGAACTTGTTTTTAGAAGAAAATCAGTTTTATATGCAAATGCTGGTCTTTAAAGAAACTGTTCTAAAGTCAACATCTTTAATATTGTGATTTCTGAGTTGGGTTTGAATTGATGACCCGATTGGAAGCTTGAATTAGTTGTAAAGAATCTTTATATAAATAATGAATCTTTAGGCATTTTGGTAATTTCTGAGTTGGGTTTGAATTGATGACCCAATTGGAAGTTTGAGTAAGTTGTCACAGATGAATGAATAGATTCTAAAGAATCTTTATATAAATGATGAATATTTGGGCATTTTGGTAACTTCTGAGTTGGGTTTGATTTGATGACCCTATTGGAAGCTTGAATTAGTTGTCATAGATGAACAGATTCTAAAAATCGTTATATAATCGATGAATCTTTAGGCATTTTGGAAATGATGAGCCAATTAGAAGCTTGGATTAGTTGTCACGGTTGAAAAGAATCTGAAGAATCTTTATATAAACGATGAATCTTTAGGCATTTTGGTAATTTCTGAGTTGGGCTTGATTTGATGACCCTATTGGAAGCTTGGATTAATTGTCACAGATGAATGAACAGATTCTAAAGAATCTTTATATGAATGGTGAATCTAATGTTTATCTTTTATTATGTTTTGGGTTTTTAAGTAACTTGCGTATTATTTGTTCAGAATGTTCATCAGGGATATACAGTTGAAACTTTGGAGAGATTTCTTAAAGCAAGAGAGGGGAATGTTTCAAAAGCCCACAAGATGGTTTAATCTGTGATCCTTCACACTCGATAGTACTGAATCTGTCTTCATTTTTCGTGTGATTACGAGTGATTTTTGTGTAAATTACAGTTGGTAGATTGCTTACAGTGGAGGCTGCAAAACGGGATAGATGACATATTAGCTGCAAGTGCCTTTACCCAATCACCGACACTTAAACTAGTTTAATCTTCAAACAGTAAAGATTTGTTTGGATACGCGTTTTTGAACTGATTACTGATTCTTTTTATCATTCACCATCACATAACCGGTTTAAAACGTGCATCCAAACGCCCCCTATTTTGTTTTAATAATATAGTGACCCGTGAGTTTTCATGCGCAGAAACCCATAATCCCTGCTAATTTCTACAGAGGAGTTCGTGATTCACAGCTGATAGGACTGTCTGGTTACACAAGAGAGGTTGCATTTATTCAATTTTTTTCAGAATTTTTTCATTATTTTTTCAAAAAATTTTCACAATCCTCACTTATTTCTATTTATTTCAGGGCCTTCCTGTGTTTGCTATAGGTGCTGGTCTCAGCACATTTGACAAAGCATCTGTAAGACTTTGTGTAAACGACATGGGAATTAACTTAATCGTATTAACTAGAAATCTAATGATGTATTTTATCTAATTGATAATTTGCAGATCCATTATTATTTGCAGTCACACATTCAAATTAATGAATATCGGGATCGTGTGATACTGGTGAGAAGAATTTCATTTCAAATGATTTATTAGGTTTTATTTTACCTTGGTGTGAACGTCTAACAGGACACAAACTTATCATAAATACACGTGTTTTGGTTTAGTCTAAATAGGTTCTGGTCAATCTCAGTTGAACACGTTTAGCTAAATGGGTCAGATTTGGATTTACCCAGCGGGTTCGCGGATTGAATCGTTTATTTTATAAAATTTTAAAAAAATGTGTTTTATGTCATTAATTAAATAGGTTGGGTATTTTATGCCAAAATTTAAACTTTAAAAGGAAAAATTGACTCATTTTATAATTTAAACATTATTATTTTATACAGTATTTTTGGTTCTAAATTTGTAAATCTAGAGTATTAATGTGCACAAAAGATATATATATATTTCCGGGTTAAACGGGCCGTTTTTGTGTCAACCCGTGAACATTCATGTCGTGTTTGTGTTCATGTGTCTGATATGACTGAAGTGTTTGGGTTCGCGTTAGGTTCGGCCTGCAAACATGTACACGACCCGTTTAGCACCCCTATACGTAAGATGCTAACTGCACTTCTGAATTCATTATAGCGGGGTGCAACTAAAAGGAATGGAAGATATATTGGCAAGTGTGTGAAGGTTTTAGATATGAGTGGCTTAAAGCTTTCTGCATTGAACCAGATTAAGGTAGCACATATTAAATTGTTAATATATATATGTGTGTGTGTGTAAGTTAAACAAATATTCATTGATATGTTTTGGCACTCCAGCTGCTGACAACAATCTCTACTGTTGATGATCTCAACTACCCCGAGAAAACGATCACATATTATATAGTAAACGTCCCATACATATTCTCGGCTTGTTGGAAGGTTTGCTCGATTTGGTTAACTCCATTCAAATAATACATGGTATAAAGTTTTAAGCCCATTATGAAGAAATTTGGCACGTGCAGGTTGTGAAACCGCTGTTGCAGGAGAGAACAAAGTTAAAAGTACGCGTGTTGCAAGGCGGGGGTCGTGACGAGCTGTTAAAGGTAAATACCATGATTTCAACACTTGACAGATCACCAATATAACAATACTGTGTTGTGTAGATAATGGACTACTCTTCACTCCCTCATTTCTGCCGAAGAGATGGGTCTGGGTCTGGGTCAGGGTCAGGGTCAGGGTCAGGGCCGGGCTATTCGAGTGATGATTGCTACTCATTGGACCATCCATTTCATCAAGAACTTTACAGCTACATGAAGCAGCTAGCAGGGATTAACGAACCAACAGTTCCAGCAAAGCAAGGATCGATCCATGTGGAAGTACCCCACGAAGGTGAAGAGTTACACAGAACGTTGGAATCGGAGCTAATGAAGCTCAGAACCCGAAAGAGTCTCTCTGGGTCCTTAGAGAAAGTCAAAATCAGTGATTAAGGAAGGATCCTTAATGTATGATTATGAAGATCAATCAGTGACTAGTAGTATGACTGTGGTGGTGTTTAGTCATTATCAGATCATTATGTGGATGTATTTGTGTTAAATCTATATGCATCATGTATCATCTATGCTCCATTTAGGTAGTAGGCATTGCAATAGAGATGGTTTAGTAATGGGCATAAACAGAAGGTTCATGTTAACCAACTTCCTCTAATTTTTCAATTATGTTTGTGTTTTCTTTTCATGGTTTTAAAAATCACTTCACAGGCGCGCCTTATGCGTGAGGCAGGCGAGCCTTTTTCACCGGGAAGTGTTGAGGCAGTTTAACAAGATAATACTTATACTTCATGCATAAACTACTTGTAACTAGATAATACTTAAAGATTTTTTTAGTTGTACATTAAGTTTTCTTGATTTTGCTTTGAGGTTTTTATTTATTTATTTATTTTATTTTTTAATGTTTAAAGATTAACAAGTTAAAATATTAATTATAAATAATTTACTAGCATTTTCTTAATACCAAACATCTCCCATACATAAAGCTCACCTTTTTAAATCTGAGGTTAAACGGGTCGGATCAAAATTGGCCCGCGAATTCGACTAAAGCAAAAGCTATCTATCTAACATTAATGATAATAGTGTATACATGATTGAAGAAGCTAAAATCTACATATGCAAACAAAATAAGTGAAGTCAAAAGCCCAAAACAAGTGAGAACTATATCTGTACATTCAACAGCCCGTAAAACTTAAAAGAAACATACATTAACTGCACATACAAATTGATCTGCCTACACATTAAATTTAACCTTTCTGTTTATTGCTTCAGTCATCAGAACCTATTTGCTTTCATCTGATTTCCTAACTTTAGACTTCCATACACCCTGCATCCACAACAAGATCATATTCTCAATATGGAATCAAGCAAACTGTTATATTATAAAATAAAAAAAAAAAGATGAAGATGTGTACAATAGGCATATCATCAGACAATTCTGCCTCGTCATCATCGGATCCTGACATATCAGCAACATTTTCAGATTCGTTCTGCACAGAATCGGGATCACTGAGCCTATTCTCTGCATCTTTAGCACGCTCTCCATCACTTGCGTCTTCTTCTGTAAAAATAAATAAAAGTTGAGAAAAAAAGAAATCAAAAAGTTAAACTGAAGTCCAGATATCAACCTGAGTCCAAATTATCAACTTTGGAGAAAGTCAACTGCTCATGCTGATGATATTCAGAATCTGCCATGTTATCAGGATCCTCTGTTCTTTCTACTTCCAAATACTCGAGCTTCTTTAGTCTTTCCTTTGTGTTCTTTCTAAGGGTTCTTTTGCTTCTTACCATGGATGATGTATATCTGTCATTGTCATCCCTTCTAACACTTGCAATTAACATTATTTACTCTAAAAATCAAAAAAATAATAAAATAAAAAAACTCAATTACATAGAAAAAAGTACTCACATGTCACTTGATTCCTTATTTTTCTTGGAATTATTCACAACTTTATTTTTCTTCTTAGATGACCTACATGCAAAACAGTCAAGATGACCTAAGAAGTTTATAAGCTAAATATTATATAAAAGAGGCGACGGTACTCACCCTTTTCTAGGACGTGGACTCTTGGAAACTGTATTCTGCTGTAAAGGTGGATTAAAAAACGTGTCAAAAATCAATCGTATACTCATACTTACCCAACCAAAAAAATTAATATCAAATATGCTCGTTCAGAATAATTAATTTCATATTTACCAATTTCGTTAAATACAATTTATAAAATGACCATTATACCCTTCTCTTTTTCCTTACATTCTAAACTGTCATATCCTAATGCAAGTTTAAAGAGAAGGGTATAAATGTCAGAAATTTGAAAATGGCACATTTGGTACTATGATTTTTTGTTGGGTAAATATCAGATCATACCAAATTTTGAAGAGATACATGAAATCATCCTCATTTAAAACATACAATGTTGACAAAATAGAGATAAGATATAACTCCACTCACCTTTGTAGGCTTGGGACTGTTTTTAACAAGCACCCACCGCTCCTTGTCCAAACATAGCACTTCAACATCACCATCATTGTACAACACCTTCAACATAATACGAGTTTTAGATGAAATAAGCATATTTAATATAACATATAATAAATGGCTAGGAAACTTACCACATGTTTTTTCTTTTGATGGTCATAAGACTTCACCAATCCTTCATAAAACCTTAAAGATTTTATATTTAGAAAGTGAATGTTAAACAATTATCTTTCTTACTGGATACAGAAAAGGAACTCACTCTTTGTCCTTAGGCCACCAAATTTTTATACGTTTGCCAATCAAGTTTGTGGTGTGTCGACTTTCACCTTCCTTCTGAAGAGAACAAAACATCATGTCAGAAACAACAATTTATGACTAAAAAAGTCAGAGTCGAAGTTAACAAACCTTTGCACTAACTCGTTTCCGCTTCCTCACAGATCCTGACTTGTTATTATTAACATCGGTATTAACATGCTTTTTAGGCTTCTGCATGAGACGATGACACATTAGCAACTAAAATAAATAAAATACGTTTTTATTTTCATAATATATTTACCTCCAAGTCACTGCCATCAGTATTCCCATGTTCTTTTGTATGTATATGATCTTCCAAATCAAGTTTATCTTCTAAATCACTCATTTTGATGTTATCAACAGCTGACAACAACTTTGACTTGTGACGTTTGGCTACAGATACACTTACCATTTGGTTGGGTATTCTTATCCTCTTATGCTTTTCATCAGATTTACTTATTTCATGCCCATTTGACGCACCTAAATTATTCAAATCAACTTCTCTCACCATACCCAACAAATCATCATCATCATTGTTATTATCTTTATTATAACTATTACTATATACAACAGCTGGTGTAGATCCATTTTTAACCAACTTTCTTTCCTTTATTCCTTTAGCTTTTAACCGTTCTAGTATTTTTCCTAAAGGGACCTCTGTTTCTTCAATGTCCTTCAGAATATCATCCTCAAAGGCCGCCTGAACAAGAACAAATGCATGCATAGTTATCACTAACTTGTTATTTTGTAAATGGTTATTATGTGAAATAATACATACGCTTTCATTAGCTTCCATGTTAAGCGACTCAAAGTGAGTGACAACGCTAGCTTCACCCAACCATGTCTGGCCTTCGGTCGCATGTTTCTTATCTTCTATCTCCTTTTCTTCTTTTTTGTCTTTTTCCGTCTCTTTTTCTTCTTTTTTGTCTTTTGCTGTCTCCGTTTCTTCTTTTTTGTCTTTTTCTGTCTCCTTTTTGTCTTTTTCGGTCTCCTTTTCTTCTTTCATATCATGTGATACGTATAGCCCCGAAGGTACACGGACATGTACCAACGGTTCCTGAAGATCTTCTTGCTTTTGAGCTAACCGTTTGGTGATTAAGAAGCAAAGGTCGCAAATTGCATACAAGCTCTGAATATGTATAAAAGTTAACACATTTATAACTACGTAACTATTTTATTTAAAATATTGCCATAAAATTCATCTGTTTAATTATGACTGTACCTTTGACATGTTTGCATCTATAGCATCTTCGGACCTCCTGATGCTTCCAAGAATAGAAAGTACTGAAATAACCTCTTCCTTCTTTAGACTATTGCCAGGCTTGCCATCTTCATTTCCATGTGTCAACATAGAAATAAATAAATACAATTTCCTGGAACGTTAAACATGTATTTATTATTCAATCAATCAGATTCAATAAATAAGCAGTTGACAAGATATGGTATTGTAATAAGAGACTAGGAGAGTATAACTCATATATTACTTGGTTCGATAATAATACAAACGATTACATGCTAATTGGGCCTACGAGCCCGTTACGTTATTGGGCCTAACTTTATATTTACAATGTTACATGTATACCTGTATATTGGTTCATATGCTTTGAGATCCTTGCATTCATCAATACTTGGAAATGAAGGATGATGGGCAAGTGCATGAATCAAATATGGAAGAATGTATTCTGGATGAACAGAAAATTTTCCATCACTTTGCACTGAAACTTGTTTTGCTTTTCCTTGCTGACACATCTGAATGATGTCATTCAGATTACGGTTTTCCTGACAAATTCAAGTTTAATAACAAAATAGTAAAATACCACACTTATATTTTATTTTTTTAATACTATTTTATACACTTCCAACATGATAAATTTTGTACGAGACCCAGAAAGGCAACCTCAGATTTCTCCTCTTGAACTGGTTGTTGAGAGCCCAAATCTAATAAGAAAGCACAAGCGTATTTAGGGTCCAAACTTTGGTCCTTGATGTATTGATGAACTTTTTTGAGAAATAATCTCTTAACTTCAGGGAACCCAAACTACACGCGTCATCAAAAAAGAGAAAAAAAAATAGTAAGTTGTAATGCAAGCTGCATACAAATAAACTGGATCATTGTATAGCAGAGACAGCAAAATAACAAAAATATATATAATTTTCCATGACGTGGCAATTTCAACCTATAATATATATATATATATATATATATATGAAGGGTAAATCCGGATTTTTCTTTGTTTGGATCAATTCAGATCAAAGATAAAACGATAGCTAGAAACCAAATATTGTCAAATTGGCTAAACTGGTGAATTCAAACGCTTACAATGCCCTAGCTCATTATATTTAACAAAAACCCGTGATTTTAGTAACATAGTGTTCTAATTATATTTGATACATTAATTGTTTACAAAATTCCAAAAGAAAAGGACTTTACCTCTGAAGTTCTCAAGGCGAGGTAGAATACATCAATAGGAATTTTCTTATCCCAATGCCTTGATAGACGAAGAACAGCCTTGGCTGAAGCTAGCTTTAAATGGGCCTTATCAACACGGCTGTGGAGGGTGGAAAAAAGAGTGTATTCAAAAGCTTAGAATATAAAATAACTAGTGAACATAAAACATTCCAGTGACCAAAAGTACCTTGATTCAATATCTTTTGAGATTTCCCCAAAAGAAAGTATGTTGTTGAGATCTTTTATTAGTTCACCAATCCCAACACGAAGATGTACATCTTTAACTGGCAAATAGCTTTTTACCAGAGCTTTGATGCCAAAAATCTAAAATAGCAAAATTTGACCAAATAAGAATGAGACTTAAAACATCCATCAAAACTAGAACTTTCAATTATAGTATAAAACTATATATACTAACCTTGAATGAACAAAGTTCAGTTCTATCATCCCAAGATTCTTTTGTTTTGTCACTTGTTTTCTGAGACATAGTTAAGAAAACTTCACATTACTCGGATTAAATAACGCGCATAAGATAGCAAGTGGATTCAATACCTCACTGCACCCTAATAGATCTTTCTTTATGAAGTTTTGAATTTTGGTCTCTTGAGTTTCAAAAACTGGCATGGCAGTCTGTGCAATGCAACCCAGAGATTGTAGCACAGAAGGCAAATGTGTCTTCTTCTCTAGCATATCCACAAGTTTCTGTACATTTTCCAAAAAGCAAAATAAAATAAGTAAAATAAGGCATGTTTAGGATAAATATTGCAACAGATTACAACTTGGGACCTCGTATAATACAGATAGTGATTTGAACCCATCCTCCTTTGTTATAGCTGCTAACGCATGAACAGCATACTTAGCCAACCGCCTACTACCTTCTAAGCATATTCTCTCCAAGAATAGATCTAATTTACTGAAAAGGAATAACATAACATTTAGAGAAACAAAAATAAGGAACACGTTAAGTTTCACAAAAGTTCATATTTTTTCATACCTAGGTGATTTTCCCAATTGTTCCCTAATCACTCCACCAGTTTTTGCTAGAACATGCAAAACGCCTTCCTTTATTACTTCATTACCATCTTCTAGAAGATGGACCAAACCTTTTTCAGTCCCACTAAGTAATAAAGGACTGAAGGATGCAAGAAACTGAAAATATATATGATATTCATGTCAAGATTATTAGAACCGTTGGAATATATAAAGGAAACATTTTACCATAAAGATTAAAGAAGTCTCACCGCAAGTATATTCATGCAAGACTGTGTCAACAGCCTGTTTCTAGAAGATTTCAGTAGGTCCACCTCCAGAAGAATATCTTTAACATAATCCTTGTTAAAGAGTATATATGAGCATTTTATAGACAGGATGCTCAAAATTCCATAAAGTGGATGCTTCTGTCCAACTATCTTAAGTAATTCATCCTGTAAAACAAAATAAAAATGTTAAATGTATCAAATCTTTTTCTGATGGAGTCGGTTATAATTGTGTTACTCGTTTTCCACGTCCGCACATTGTGCGTTGACGTGGAACACAGCTAACAAAAAGAACTACTTTACAACTAACTCTCACTTTTGGCTAGTTTCTTACCCGAGATTTAGAACTTTGAAGAGAATTAGTGGTAGGATCAAGTAATGTAATCAATATTCTCCAAACATTAGCATCCTTTAGTTGGTGAAGAAGCATGACATCTGACTCGGCTTTTGTGGGGTCTGTGAAACAGTGAGACATGAAGCGAAAACAAATCATGACTTTCTTTTTTACCTCTAAAGCATCATGTTCCTGAATTGTCAAAAAATGAAAATCTTTTAGTTACAAATAAAACGCATTTCTGTCTGCATGTTGTTGTCAGTTAATAAAAGACCAAACCTTATATGTCTTTCTAAGAGAAAGATACTTTTGCAACTCTAATTGTAACCTGCAATCCAATTAAAAAAATTCAATTATTGTAAGCGGGCGTATTTATCAAAGAAAACTTTGTTACCATAACAAACCTTTGTTTCTGCTCCAGTATTTTCTCCAAAGCTTTTATCTCAACCTTATCAAATTTTGAAAATAATCTGATCCACGTTTTAACCTTATCTTTAACAGAAAATCCAGCTGGGAAGAGAGATGTGCATAGAATGTATTCAACCGTGTCTGATCTGAAATCAAGAAAATGCTTTTAATAGTCAATATGCTATATCATAATTAGTAAAAAAAAGCAACTAAAAAGTTATATCATACCTAAAATCTTTATCATAAAAACATCTTAAAATTCGTCCTGGAATCCAATCATAACCATCACTCATGTGCTTGGTGCAGCAAGTGCGGTATATATCAGATAGCCTCTCCATGGTATACTTTTTCACACAGAGCTGTAATAAAGATAATATTACTTTATATTAACATAAAGTTTAATTAAAATGCATTCATGATAAGAAAAATACAAATGAGAATTACAGATTTGTCACGAAGTCGGTCAGCTACAAGCTTTATGTTGTTGGGTGATATAGAAGATAAATCATGGCATGCTATGTCTGAAACTACCGCAACCACTTTTTGGCGGATGCTTTCATCATAATCCAACAGGCGCTCACATAGGGCAGCTACCAAATTTGAAATAAAAAGTAGAGTCACATTAAGTAACATTGTAATTGAATGATGAAAACTAATATAATATAAGAAACCAAACTTACCAAATAATTGAGGAGATTCTGATCTGGAAGGATTGGATAACAAACAAAGCTTGACATGTTCAAGAACCGACATTCGAACCTCAACAACTCTGTCTGTTAACCTCTTTAAAAAATCCAAAAATATTGGATGAAATGCCTCGGGAATGCCACATCCTGGGATTGAGAAAAGATCTCCCACTAGTTTGACCGCTTTTAACCGGACGTCTAATTTCTCTGTCTGTAAATCTCATCAGTTTACTCACCAAAACTTAAAAAGACATGTTATGAAATGGAATAACATTAATATTAAACTATGTGGAGATTCTTAGGTGGCGTTAGTTTGTAATCATAACCTCAAACCCCAACCCCCCCCCCCCCCCCCGGGGAGATATGAGCAATTTGAGAGGGACAAAAAAACTGTGATTACCAGGAGCTCTCCACCTAGGTAGGGAATAATTCCTGCCAAGGCCTGAGGAGCACAACGGTAGATATCATAGATGATTTCATGGTAATTAGTCTGAGAAATTGCAGAACTAGTCTCTTCTCCAGACATTGATTTTACAATGAAATGTTTTATGCCGGGTTCAAGTTTTCCAGCACATTGCCCTATAACATTCATAGCAAGCTTCCTTGCAGCCGTAGTTATTGCCTATAGCAATCAAAGTTACAACTTTAATCCTCAATAGAAACAATATACATGTAAACATAATATATATGTATGAAATAAAATAGCTTACCTTCTTATCTCGGCCTAAAACAGACAGAATAATGAGCAAAAGGTCTTGGTTAATGTCTTCACTCTCTTCCAAAAGAACCACCATGATTGTCTTCATTGATGTAATCACAGTCTCAGAATGCCCATCACTGCATATATTTAATGATAACAAAAATGGGACACCAATTTAAAGCTACTTATTTGAATTTCCCATTTGATCATCAAAATTGAACATCAACTAACAAAAATGAACCTGGCAACAGCGAAAAATGTTGTGAACATTTCATTGATTAAATCATCACATTCAAGATCCAACATCACTATGCATGATTTATATTTAGCTACAGTTTCCAAGATAGTAACTCTTCTCCCGTATGATGGGCCTTTGGTATCTCTTAGCCCACCGAATGTGCTTACAATCAAATGAAAGATATCCTGAAGCATGGAAAAACAGCCATTAGATGATGATTTATGAAACTAAAAGTACTTTCCAAGAGGAAAAATATACCTTTAACACATCATCATCATATGGAGCTTCAGGAGCAGTCACTCTAGTTATTTCACATGTGCAGGCGGCAACAAGAAGCTTAACATCTTTGTCATGGTGTTTTAGCAATCCTGGCTTTATAATTGCATTTACAAAAGGCTGTATAGATTTTAACACTTCCTTTGATGGTGATTGCTCCAACTCAGATAAAGATGCTGCAGCTTGCTGCAGTAAACCAAAGCACATGCAGCATGTTTATACTTCATCATATCCATAAAAAATGACATCATTTCAAACTTTTTGTAACATCTTCTAAAATGTTTAAAAGTTAAAGATCTTATCTTAGTACCAGTAAACATCCAAATCTTTCCCAAGTGACTATAAATCTATGATACTATCAATGGCAATAAGTGAGTGATCTTATACACGCAACGGCCTCTCTTTCAGAAAGAACATATCTGAATCCTATATTGTGCTATCAGCAATCTTAGATTTCTAAAGTTAGAGCTCCCGCGTTCAAGTTACCTAAACCTAGATATCAAGAATTGGCATTGACACTACAAAGCACAGACCCGAAAAGCATGATCAAATTAGTCGTAACTCAGAACTGACATTAAGAACGATAAAAGCTGCCAACATTTTACAGTTTACACTCACTTTGTATCTTCCTCAGTCCTTCAAACCCAACCCTAATTCCAACCAATTTTTCACAAACTTTTCAACATACTCATGAACCCTCCCCCAACTTACACAAACTGCTCCTCAACTTAAATTCACAACAACGAAACAAAGCAGACACATCAAAACCAAGAAAAAAATCATTTCTTTTTTGTACAAATGAAATCATACAAGGCAGTTTTTTGTACTGAATGAAGACTCAAAAGTGGAATGAGGAATAGTCTAATTATTGCCCCAAACATACAATAAAGTTGAATACCAAACCCTAATTTTAACAAAACTCACCAAAAACTTCCTGAACACATGAATATCCTCCTAACATTATTCATCCCTCAACCAAACGACCTGCAAACTCCAAAACCTCCCATGGCATACACAATCAAACCATACACGAACATCACCAACTTCAATTTCAACAAAATTCGAAACCGTTGAATTGAAAAGTATGATTATTCTACCGCAATTCACAACAACGAAGCATCAGAACTACAAAACCTAGCAAAAATCATCGTTCTGTTGACCTAGAAAGCAAAATCTGCAAAAATTGAAAGGTTTTCAAATGCAGTGAGGAGCACGGACCTTTAGGAGTTTGATTAGAGCGTCTTTGTTAGCAGGAGGATTCTCGAGTTTGGATCCAACATCCTCCAGCACGTTTTGAAGGCTTTTAGACATTGTTTGTTGTAGAGAGCTATATGGTGCTGTAGTGTAATTTGTGTTGCTAAATCGCCACTGAAGGGTGAGAGGGTTTTTTCGAAGACGAAGGGAAACCTCTCAACTTTGTGAAAATTTGAAGAGAGATTCTTTTAGGCATAATTTATTCACGTTTGACCCACATCGATGTAAAATAGTTATTGATGTATAAACCAGTATTAAACTGAAATGTGTTGTGACGCTTTAAACCATAAAAAAGTTAGAAGCATCCTCACATGGGTTGAAGTGTGTCAAAAATTGACGTCCATAATATGTACAGTTTTAACGCGGTTAGATGATTTGTACATTGTCACGTGCAACGTCATTTTAAACGTGTTTCGAATGTGATATTGACTTAGTGAAGCGCGTAAAAATTCAAAAAACATAATATTTTTACAAATTAAAGGCTAAAATTTACATCATTAAGAAAAAAGTTTTACAAAAAAGTTGTTATTTATTTACTTTTAGGAAAAAAAAATTAATAACCCTTTAAATTTTTTTGTTTATTATATATGAGACAAAAGTGGGCTGTTGATTGAGTGGCTTAGGTTTAGAATTTTGAGATATGTTGTGTAGCAACGCATATTAGCAACATCCAACATGCACATGATATAAAGAGAATTGAGAGAATGGAAGAATGAGAGAACATGCTCATGATATAAAGAGAATTGAGAGAATGGAAGAATGAGAGAACTCTTTTTTTATTGAGGTCTCACATACCAAATTCAAGGAGCCTCTATTTATAGTATATTTACATTAATACAAAGTAATGAAGAGATTGTTGGAACCTAAGAAACCGTTGTATTCTTGACAATCTATAAGGGCTAGAATGTAATTTTTGTAAACTCTAGGTTTTTGGTCAAGAGTTGCTAGCGACTCTCGGTCGTCGGTTGCCAGCCGACTCTGTGAGAGTCGACAATCTCTATCTTCTGTCGGGATCCCCGGAGATGATTCCTACAAAATATGAATCCTTGGTGAAGGTGGGTGTTAGCCTGGCTAACACCCCTCCGACGCTCAAGTCAGTAATTTGATAAAAAATAATCAAATATATAAAAATAATTATGGAAGAGGACGTACCTTTTTAGTTAGAACATAATTCCTAACTCACATGAAGTAGGTTTTGAGATGGATGACGTTCCAGGATCTTGGCAGGATTTCTCCTTCCATAGTTGCCAGTCAATACGCACCTTTGCCTGCTTCCGAATCAATCAAATATGGGCCTTCCCACTTTGGTGCAAGCTTTCCATCACTGGGATTGGTTGTGTCATGGAATGCCTTTCTCAGCACTAAGTCACCCACTTGGAATCTTCTGATCCTTATATTCTTGTTGTATGACCTTGCTATCCTCTGCTGGTAAGCTGCTATACGGACCTTAGCGAGATCCATGAGCTCATCTACGGTGTCAAGATCCTGAGCGAGGGCTTCATTGTTGGATTTTGGAGTTTGAAGAGTGGTTCTGGTAGTAGGGATAACCATCTCCGTAGGAATCATTGCTTCAGTTCCAAACACCAAAGAAAATGGAGTTTGTCATGTAGCATTTTTTTGCGGTTGTTCTATCTGTCCAAAGTACAAAGGGTAGCTCTTCAGCCCATCATCCTTTCTTTGCTCCCAATCTTTTCTTTATGTTGTTGATGATGATCTTGTTTCTTGACTCCGCCTGTCCATTGGCTTGAGGATGCACAGGGGTGGAAGTTATCATTTTAGTCCCCCAACTAGCGCAGAAGTTGGTTGTCTTTTTACCGATGAATTGAGACCCATTGTTGCATACTATCTCCGCCGGGATCCCAAATCTTGTCAGGATATTGCGCTTGACGAATGAGATAACTTCCTTTTCTCTTACTTGGACAAATGCCTCGACTTCGATCCATTTTGAGAAGTAGTCGGTCATCGCTAGCATGAACACTGTTCCTTCTGGTGCCTTGGGGAGTTTGCCGACTATATCCATTCCCCACTTCATAAATGGCCAAGGAGAGATTACTGGATACAATGGCTCTGCTAGTTGGTGAAGTATATTGTTGTGTCTTTGGCAGGCATCATACTTTTGAGAGTAGGTTACAGCGTCTTTCCTCATCGTAGGCCAATAGTATCATGTCCTCAGGATCTTTGAAAATAGCGCCCTGCCCCCAGTATGATTTCCGCAATCTCCTTCGTGTATGTCTTTGAGAACCTCAAGTGCTTCAAGATCCTCCAAACATCTCAAATATGGACCTGCAATAGATTTCCTGTACAAGACATCATGTAAAATTACAAAGCGAGACACCTTCATGCGAAAAGCCTTATGGTTCTTTTCGTCACTCGGGATTTCTCCATCCTGCAAAATTTTTTAATAGGTAAAGTCCAAGATTCCGGACTGGGCTCGGGATCCTGAATATCTATTTCTTCTGCATTTGACACTTCGTTTGGGTCTTCGATTGCTGGACTCAGGATATGTATGATCGGTATCCTAACTCCTGGTATCTTGAGAGCCGAAGCGAGTTTCGCTAAGGCATCAACTTCAGAGTTGTCTTCTCTTGGTACCTGATTTATATCAAACATATCGAACTTCACAGATAATTGTTTAACTATTTCTAGATATTTGGCTAGTCTTTCACCTTTCACTGCATACGAGCCATTAAAATGGTTAGCGATTAATAAAGAGTCAACATATACTAGAAGATACCTGATTTTCATATCCCAAGCTAATCTCAAGCCAGCTATCAGAGCTTCATACTCAGCTTCGTTATTAGTCGCTTAGAACTCACAACTTATAGATTGGGGTATCATGTCCCCTTGTGACGATTTCAGCATGATCCCTATACTCGTTCCTCTAACGTTTGATGCCCCATCAGTGAATAGGATCCACTTATCCTTAGATTCTTTTAACTGCTGAACTTCCAGGTCTGCTTCATGCTGTATATCACTGCTGAAGTCAGCCACAAAGTCTGCAAGTGTCTGTGACTTTATCGACGTTCTGGGCTCATATACGAGATCATATGCGCTGAGCTTAACCGACCATTTTGCCATCCTTCCAGACATCTCTGGCTTTCTTAAAACACACTTAATAGGATAGTTAGTCTTTATGTGAATAGTGTGTTTCAAAATAATGTCTAAGTTTAGTGGATGCCATTATTAAAACCAATATTAATTTTTCTAGATGAGAATACATGGTTTCTGCCGGGAGTAGGCTTTTACTTACGTAATATACCGGATGTTGTTGGCCTTCGTGATCGTTAACTAAGACAGCGCTCACTGAGTTTCCGGATACCGCCAGATATAGGGATAATGGTTCTCCATCTTTTGGTTTCATCAGTAGAGGAGCGGTTGACAAGTATTCCTTTAATGATTGGAGTGCTTGCTCATGCTTCACTTCCCATTCGAACATCTTGTTCTTTTTCAGGATGTCATAGAATTCCCTACATCTTTCCGAGGATCTTTGTAAGGTCCGAATTCTTGAGGGTTTTCAATCAACGATTTCAACAGCGTGTTGAACCTGGCAGAAACAGGCTCGACACGTGACTTGTAGGTATAATCTAAGAGGACGAGACACAATTCAACAATCAAACGATTCGTATCTTGATATGAATATTGAATACACAATACAATCGTTCAACAACTCGTCTAACCTGTCTATCTCGTCCAACCTGAATACTGTTACAAACACATCTATTTATACTAAAACAGAAAGTATTCGGTGGGCCTGGACCGCATACTTCAAGTATGCGGCCGTATACTTCAAGTATGCTGCCCGGACCGCATACTTCTAGTATGCGGCCGCATACTTCAAGTATGCTGCTGCGGCCGCATACTTCAAGTATGCAGATGTGACCGCATACTTCAAGTATGCTGCCTAGACCACATACTTCAGGTATGCTGTTGCAACCGCATACTTCAAGTATGCTGTCTGGACCGCATACTTCAAGTATGCTGCTGGGACCGTATACTTCAAGTATGATGATGGATGAAGTATGCTGTTGGCCATGAAGTATGCTGCCAGATGAAGTATGCTGCTAGCCATTAAGGTATGCTGCCAGATGAAGTATGCTGCTGCATACTTTCTTGCTTCTTCCAATCTTCATCTTTCGAACTTCTGAACAACTAGATGATTCTTTGATTGCGTCAGCCTATTATATTTTTGGTCCTTATAATCTCCCCCTAGGCTGATGCATTCAAAGCAGTCTTCAAATTTCAAAATTGACTTATGATCACCACCTCTTGCAATAACTTCTTTCTCAGATCCATTCCAAAAAACCTTCATGAATGACTTTGTAGTTGTTGAGGTTGTTGTTTTGTTCACTTGCTTTCTTTCTTTTCTTTGGATTTTTATCCGCCCAAAGATCATAATCAGCATCATTAAAATCATCATTATGCTGAGAATAGTTGTTAGGAGGAGGATTCACAATAGCCTTTCTCTTTTGCAATATCGCTTTATGATGTTTGTTGATCGATACTTTCTCTCTGTCACTTTCGATTTTTGAAGAGTCAACATCTTCTTCTTTGAAGATAACGTGCTTTTCGGCAGTGATGACACTTGGTGCAACAATGTTGATCTGTTCTTCATCATCCCTAGGATAAGGAATATTATCTTATTGCTCCTGAAAGTTCACTCAAATACAAGTATGCGCAAAATGCAAGTATGCTCAAACTCATAAAACCTTGAAGCTTTCCAACGTTTTCAAGAAAAACATCACTTTCATGATTATTGAATCAAACAAGAACGGTCATTTTAACAAACAAAAGAAAAAGATAAAAATAAAATAAAGTAACTTAAAGTAAGCTAAAACACAAAATATTTTTGTTCTTTTAATAACATACGACACTTACTGAAACACATTATTTCTTAGAGAAACTCTGTTACGGGATCATATCATTCTAGGGTAGATTAAGCTATACTTATTGGCCGCTCATTTTCTCAGATAGGTCTTGGTGATTGCCAATATGTAGTATCCTTCTAAACTCAAGCCTTTATACTCTAATTAACAAGGAAGCAGTGAATGAATTTATCATGTTTTTCGCATAATAATTATTCATGACTTAGTGGGTCCCACACTCACATCTCAGAAACCTGCATTTCGTTTAATGTGAATTAGATGAGTTTTTGATGAACTGAATGGACCCCACAACTTATCGGATACACCTTCCCTTCCTCATGATCTTTTGAGCACCTAAAAATAACTAAATGAGCATAACTAGCACGGGTCTATGGACTGTTCAGAAAATCTCTGACAAATTTGATTAAGACCATAGCACGACGAACTTACATATTCAGAAACAGTAAATGTTCAGGGTCATAGCACTACGGACTTACATGCCTTGATAAGAGATTCTTTCCCAGTCACACGTTCCTAAAGAGGAAAATATATACAAGTATACTAATGTGTACGTCTTTAGACATATCTTTTTGAGTTTTCCTATAGCACGACATTAACACTGCGTGTCTTTTTGCTCTGAGTTCTGCTTTGCAGAGTAGCTTTGCACTATCATTGAGTGTCTTTTCACCTATTTGCATGTCATTTCATGTCTTTTATCTATATACATATATATACAGACTTGTATCAAGTCAGCTCGCAACCCCGTTGTGAAGGGTTTCGGTTTGTGCAATCCAGAGATAATATGTTCATCCACAGTTCATTAACCTTTATGTTTAAGTGTTCAATTATTAACAGGAGATAATTATTCTACCAATCTATAAGATGTTCCCCACTAAAATTATGACCTTTATGTTCAAGTGAAACTCTATCTTGCTATCCTTTCAGTTTTAGCAGAGCCTATCAACATATCACCCTAAGATCCTGATCTTTTCAACTACAGGCCTTATATAAGATGATCCAACCTCAAGAATGATGTACTATCATTTCTCACTAGACAGAGTTATCAGATTTTCTCAATAGAACGACTTATTTAAGAACCATAATCCCTTTTTTTGTATTTTTCTGATTTTTATTTAAAGATGAAACTAAAAACTTAAATCGAAATTTTTTTTGGCGTTTTTAGGAAATCTCTCCTCCAAAACTTTTGCTTTTATACAACTAATAAACAAAACAAAATTTGTATTCTAAGAAAAATATTTTTGGTGACCGAACTTGTGTCTCGTTAATCGAAGCAGAACATTTTGAAACACTGAACCAGAAAAGTGAATCTGGTCAGATCAAAGGATTTTGTAAAAACATCATAAATGTCATCCTCAAAGCATAGAGTACCATTAGTGACCATACCTTTCATGCTGATCTTACCTCATTTATTTCATGCAAAGGAAACATACCCTCCATCAAAGTGTTTGATATCATGTTGTAGAGAGATGTCCCGCATTATGTGCCTGGAACAACCACTATCAACGTACCATAGGTTGTTGACAGTCCTCCTTGGCTGTTCCTACATGATTCAAGTAAGTTAGTTAGACAGAGGTACCCAAGCCATTGTGGTCCTAGGTACGCCTAAAGCATCAATGTAAGATACTTCTTGTAAACACATATCCTTATCATTCTCTAACACTAGTGATTCAACTGCTTTTGATTTAGTTTTCCAAATTGGTGTTGGTTTAACAAAATTTTTGGTTGCTTGAGGAGTACCAACTTTAGGTTTTTCTTCCTCTTTAGGTTTTTTACATTGCTTGTTTTCACGAAAAACCCGTTGTTTGTTCTTAGCAGCATTCCAATCACCATCAGAAGGCTTAACTTTAGGATGCTTATTCTTCATTGCCTTAAGTTTTTCAACCTTCATTGGCTTAGAATAATGCTTTTCCCTTGGTGTAGCCCTCTGATTTTGCAAATAATTGGGCTTGTAAGGACGATGTGTGCAGTTTCTTGCAATGTGACCAGCTTTGCCACATGTGTAGCATGTTCGTTTCCTAGCATATGGAGCATAGCCTGATCTGTCGAACCATGATGATGACTGATGAGGAGAGCCTATGAAGTAAACTGCATTTTCACAGTTCCTAGAAAACCTTCTATCAAACACTTGGTCATCATATCTATCAAAATTTCTGTGAGTCGATCTAAAACAATTCCTATCAGAATTCTTAACATTTTGTTCAAAAACATGATGGTTATCAACTTTTGAATAAAATTCATTTTTGGTAAACCGTTGAGGCAATTGTTTAGAACTTGACTGACTTGTAGATGGTTTGCTACTTTCTCTATTAAGGGAACGGTTTTTATTTTTGAGAAAATGATGATTTTTACCGTTGGCAATTTGTTTTTCTTCCCTTTCTAAAGTACCACTTTTAACAAATGTGGATTTCAAACTCCCTTTCAACTTATCCCCTTTTGAAAAAGTACCATTTTGAAAACAAGACGATTTGTTTTTAAATGACGCAGACTTAGACTAAAAACGTGATCATCCTCCTCATCATTCCTCCACTATGCCCTCTACAAATCCTGTTGCTGCACAAGAATTAGATTGGTTAGTAACGTTCACACATTCTAATACAGGACTAGCAGTCACAGGCATTGACTGCTTGGATGATGAAGGTTGAATCGGCTTACGACCCACACCATATTCCATTTCAACATCTTCATGTTGATCACTGGGCCTTGAGGTAAAGTTTCCATTGAACGGATGTTCAATAGCATGATAACAAATCCCTGTGTTCCCTTTATTTCTGACTTGGGAATCTATCATGTCATACACTACTGATCGAGAGTGTTCAATTTTCTCGATTGTTAGTTTGGTGTTTGCCAATTGAGTCACAACATCATTTAATTTCAAGCTAAGGTCGTCTATCCGTTTTAATGCATTATAATAAAGACATTCCTTATTGCTAAAATCCATTTCAAGTTTTGAAAAATCATTTTTGCTTGCTTCAATTGTATCTTTGAAAACCTTTTCTAGTCGCTTGTGTTCTGAATTGGAATATCTAAGCTTTGTTATTTCTTGATTTAGTATATTGTTATCATGTTTGTAACGATTGACTTTCTCACTATAAATAGCAGAGCAAAGATCTTTGATTAACTCAGTGTCGGTGACCTCAACCACGAAGGCATGATGTTGTTTCACTTCCAAATCTTGAACTTTACCACTCCTGTCTTGCTGGCTCACAAGTGTCTTTGATTCACATAAAGAAGGTGTATTATCTCCAGCAATTTCGGAAATATCTATTGAACTGATATGATTAAGAGGGCACTGTTTATCATCCATAACATAAGAGTATAAAATAGAGATCAACTCACTCAAGGATGTCTGATACATATCCTTGGTTTTCTTGATGGCGGTGCAGTTGATGTTCCAGGTTATTGGTAAAGAGTTAAGCAACCTTTTGTTGATTTCTACCTTTGTCAACTCTATTTCAGCACTCTTCATCTCCGTCTTCAAGTGTGTGAATCTGTTAATCTGAGCTTCCAAATTTTCACCTCTAACATGATTGAACATATTAAACTCTTGCTTCAGCATCTCCTTTCTAATTTATCCCATGTCACAAGTTCATGTAACAAAAATTATTCACACCCGATGACTAGTACTTTGAAAAACCGCAAACTTTAGAATACCGTAAACTTGGGAACACCGCAAACTTGAGTGACCGCAAACTTGAGTGACACCGCAAAATTTGGTGACCGCAAACTTTGGTGACCGCAAACTTTAGGTGACCGCAAACTTTGAGTGACCGCAAACTTTGAGTGACCGCAAACTTTGAGTGACAGCAAACTTTGGTGACCGCAAACTTGGTGACCACAAACTTTGATGACCGTAAACTTGGTGACCGCAAACTTTGATGACCGCAAACTTTCAAAGTTCTAGAAACCGTAAACTTTAATATTCTCGAAATCGTGAACTTTCAGATGATGTTTTAACCGAAAACTCCAATTAATAACAAAAAAGATCAAATAAACTACCCAAATCTTCAACGAAATTGACAGAAACGAGATACAAAACCTGTGAATCTGTCCAGAAACTCTTCCAAAACAAACAAGTCAGTTATTCAAATGAAAACAGTAACTTTGATACCTCACGAGTCAAAGAAATCCGTTGTAAGCTTCACCGAATGAGCACTAAGGCTCTGATACCAATTGTAAGTTCCGAATTCTTAAGGATCTTCAATCAACGATTTCAACATCGTATTGAACCTGGCGGAAACAGACTCGACACGTGACTTGTAGGTATAATCTAAGAGGATGAGACACAATTCAACAATCAAACGATTCGTATATTTATATGAATACTGAATACACAATACAATCGTTCAACAACTCGTCTAGCCTGTCTATCTCATCCAACCTGAATACTGTTACAAACACATCTATTTATACTAAAACAGAAAGTATTCGGTGGGCCTGGGCCTGGACCGCATACTTTAAGTATGCGGCCGTATACATCAAATATGCTGCCCGGACCGCATACTTCTAGTATGCGGCCGCATACTTCAAGTATGCAGATGCGACCGCATACTTCAAGTATGCTGCCTAGACCGCATACTTCAAGTATGTTGTTGTAACCACATACTTCAAGTATGCTGCCTGGACCGCATACTTCAAGTATGCTGCTGCGACCGCATACTTCAAGTATGCTGCTGCGACCGCATACTTCAAGTATGCTGATGGATGAAGTATGCTGCTGGCCATGAAGTATGCTGCCAGATGAAGTATGCTGCTAGCCATTAAGTTATGCTGCCAGATGAACTATGCTGCTGCATACTTTCTTGCTTCTTCCAATCTTCATCTTCCGAACTTCTGAACAACTCGATGATTATTTGATTGCGTCAGCCTATTATATTTTTGGTCCTTACAATCTCCCCCTAGGATGATGCATTCAAAGCAGTCTTCAAATTTCAAAATTGACTTATGATCACCACCTCTTGCAATAACTTCTTTCTCAGAGCCATTCCCAAAACCTTCATGAATGACTTTGCAGTTGTTGAGGTTGTTGTTTTGTTCACTTGCTTTCTTTCTTTTCTTTGGATTTTTATCTGCCCATAGATCATAATCAGCATCATTAAAATCATCATTATGCTGAGAATAGTTGTTAGGAGGAGGATTCCCAATAGCCTTTCTTTTTTGCATTATCGCTTTATGATGTTTGTTGATCGGTACTTTCTCTCTGTCACTTTCGGTTTTTGAAGAGTCAACATCTTCTTCTTTGAAGATAATGTGCTTTTCAGTAGTGATGACACTTGGTGCAACAATGTTGATCTGTTCTTCATCATCCCTAGGATAAGGAATATTATCTTGTTGCTCCTGAAAGTTCACTCAAATACAAGTATGCGCAAAATGGAAGTATGCTCAAATTCATAAAACCTTGAAACTTTCCAACGTTTTCAAGAAAAAACATCACTTTCACGATTATTGAATCAAACAAGAACGGTCATTTTAACAAACAAAAGACAAAGATAAAAATAAAATAAAGTAACTTAAAGTAAGCTAAAAACATAAAATATTTTTGTTCTTTTAATAACATATGACACTTACTGAAACACATTATTTCTTAGAGAAACTCTGTTATGGGATCATATCATTCTAGGGTAGATTAAGCTATACTTATCGGCCGCTCATTTTCTTAGATAGGTTTTGGTGATTGCCAATATGTAGTATCCTTCTAAGCTCAAGCCTTTATACTTTAATTGACAAGCAAGCAGTGGCATTTAGACGGGTTCAACTTCATATTGTATTTGTCGAGGATGTCAAATGCTTCTCTGAGATCCCTAAGGTGATCTCCACCTCTATTTGATTTAACCACCATATCATCTATGTAGACTTCCATGGTGTCCCCTAGCTTGTCTTTAAACATCATGTTGACCAGCCTTTGATATGTTGCACTTGCATTTTTCAAACCAAAAGGCATAGGAATATAGCCGTATATACCTGTCGGAGTCATGAAGGCAGTATCCTCCTAGTCTGAGGGTTCCATCTGGATTTGTTGGAATCCTGATGAAGTATCCATGAACGTGAGCATCTCGTGGCATGCTGTAGCATCAACCATTGAGTCTATGCGTGGCAATGGAAATGGATCTTTCGGACATGCTTTGTATCTGTGAAGTCTACACAAACTCTCCATTTTCCATTCTTCTTCTGGACAACTACCACGTTAGCTAGCCATCTTGGAAATTTTACTTCCCTTGTCATCCCTGCTTTTAGTAGTCTTTCAACATCATCTTGTATCACTACGTTTCTTTCAGGAGCGAACTTCCTTCTCTTTTGGTGTATAGGCCTGAAACTATTATCAAGACCTAGTTTATGTGTTATAACGTTTTTGGAGATACATGTCATGTCTTCATGCTTCCAGGGAAAATTTGAAGTTCTACTCTTTAGAAATTCTACAAGATCTTGTTCAATATCCTTGGGGATATTGGTTCCAATAAGTGCCTTGACATCAGGATCCTTAGCACTCAGAGATACCTCTTTCACATCCTGCTCCTTGGTCTCCAGGATGTCTTGGGCTTGCTTCTTTAATTGCTATGCTTGTCTGGTCTTGGTGGAAGCCTTCATTGAAGAGGTGTAACAGTCCTTCACATCTTGTAATCGTTGTTGATCTTTACTACCCCCCAAAGGGGTAGGCATTTTGACACATTGGTGATATGTCGAAGGTACCGCTTTCATGTCGTGTATCCAGGGTCTCCCTAGAATAATATTATAACAAGATAACGAATCTATTACGCAAAATTTTTGTATAGTGTTTACCCCCTTCGATATATATCGAAAGCTTTATCTCTCCGACTATGTTCTTGACCTCTCCGCTGAATCCAACTAGTACTGCAGTCTTGGGGATAATTTCGGAATCTGGGATACCCATTCTTTTTATGACATCATGCTGAATGATGTTTTTGCTGAGCTTCCTCCGTCTATCAGTATACTTCTTATGAAGTGATTGGCGATATACAGAGTGATCACTAGTCCATCATGATGAGGATCCTGCACGTTATCCCTGTTATCTTCATCGAAAGAGATCACCTTTTCTTCAGTCAGGCTAGAGGTTCTGATAGGCCTGTCCCCTCTTTCTGTCTTTGCTTCCTTGGCATTTCATTTTGCTACAGAATAAGAAGTACCACAAATGTCAGATCCACCGGATATGAAACCTATTACCTTATCATCTGGAGGCGGGGATTTTGCTCTTTGCGGGATCATGTCTTGATCCTTAGTCTTGTTCTTTTCTTTGCCTGGGAATTCTTTGAGATACCCCTTGCTTAAGAGGTGGCTTATCTCTTTACATAGGGCAATGCAATCTTCGGTCACATGGCCAAAGTCCTCATGGAAAGCACACCATTTGGACTTATCCTTTCCTCCGGTATTCCTTTCAAATTTGCGAGGCCACCTAGCCTTGTCTCCGAGATCCTGCATGACATATAACAAACCCGTTATGTCAAGTGAAAAACAGTATTCAGACAACTTAGGATATTCTTCCTCTTCCTCGTCATCTTCCACAACATTCACCCTGTGATTATCTGGTTTAGCATACGGTTTGGATCTGTATGGCTTGAAGGGCGCATACTCAGTCTTCCAGTTAGGTTGAGTATAACTGGATGGAACTTCTGCCCTTTGTTGGATCTTCTTGTCATCCTCGAGCATGATAAATCTTAATGCCCTATTTCTGACTTCATCGAGGTTCCTGCAAGGATTCATGACAAGGTCTTCATAGAATTGGGAGTCCTTCCTTAATCCCATCTTGAATGCTTAGACAACAGTGGCGATGTCAAGGTTCGGGATGTCCAAGGATTCTCGACCGAACTTGCTGACATAGTCTCGGAGGGATTCTTCGGGATTCTGAATTACCCTGTATAAGTCACTTGTTAACCTTTCAAAAGTTCTACTACAAGAAAATTGATTGTTAAATAGGTTAATCAAATGAGCAAATGAAGTAATAGAATATGGAGGAACATTAAGTAGCCATTTTCAGGTTGATCCTGTTAAAGTAGAGCCGAAGCCCTTGCACAGACAAGCTTCCTTCAGGTCCAGAGGTATGGGGTTAATCTCCAATCTTTCCCTATATTGTGCGACATACTCCTTAGGATCCTTAGTTCCGTCATAAAGTTTCATGTTGGGAGTCTGGAAGCGCTTAGGGATCTCCGCATCGCATATGGGATGGGCAAATCTGGAGATCCTGTGACTTGTAGGGTATAGGCTGGACCACACCTGGTACACTAGAGATCATCTCTCTCTCAACTTCTTCAGTTCTTTATCCATGGATGGAGTGATCCCTGTATCCTACATAGATTCATTAGTGTTGAAAAATCTATTGAAAGTGTTACCCATGTCAGGATTTCCAGATGATGATCCTGGAGTAAATCCAAGATCCTGACTCGTAGTAGTCCTGACAACCGGAGTTGGTCCAACAGTAGTGATCCCGGTGTGCATAGGAAGAAAGTCTCCCTTGTGGACTCCTGAGGATCCTGAATGATCAAAATCCAATATCCTTAGTTGCAACGGGGTCGTCTCTTCCACTAGCTTCTTTGATTCTTTGACCTTCTCAAGCTCTCTGAACAATGCTTGTTTAGTCTTTTTCTACTGCTCCATTTGCTGCTTCACTTCCGAGAACATTTTGAGAATCTCCTCGTTTGAAGCAAGCACAGGTGTGCTAGCAGATATTCCGGATCCTGAAAAATCCGCAGGAGTATTTTTCTTCTGCTTATTATCATTCTTTTTCTGGAATGACGGAGGAGGAGGAATAGGGTTGACTAACCCAGAGGTTGAAGATGGAGCAGAAACAGAAACATTCTTGGATTGGGACGACATCGTTGAAATTAGTTTTGAAAGATAATGACTGAACACGAATTTTAGTAATGATTTAAGGATAAAAATCACCACTTGCCCCATGGTGGGTGCCAAATTATTTTGGGTAAAAATTAATAAGCTTATTTTGTAACCAAACTTAGTTTGTAAGGTAGTGTGCTTGTAAAATCAACGAAGAACAATGCTAGAATGTAAAAAGTGACACGGGTGTTTACGAGGAAAGCCCTTGATCTTTAGGGATCGCCGGCATAAAACCTCGGGAGGTGACAATCGTCCCCTGCCTCGTTTCTTCAATAAATAATAAAAAGATTACAAGTGTTGAGCAGTATTGATCGATATCTATGAGTGTTACAGAGGTGGTTTCGACTCTAGAATGCTAAGTGCGTAGTGAATGTTGTGTCTATTATTGATCAAACTGCTGAAATAAATAGAAGGATAAAACTAACTAACTATCCGAGAATCCCGGGATAGATTAATTCTCCTAATATGACCGTTGCAACTCATTCCACGCGTTTTCAACACGTTCTCTTTGACTTCAGGAGCGATTCTTCAGGGATGAGCTTGACCACACGTGTTTAACCTGCGTATTTAGTAAAAATAGATGAAAGATACAACGGTTAAATATTGAGGATACCGGAACCTGTCAGGATACCAAAGTACGTCGAAGATCCAGGATCCTTAGCTACAAAATGACCCATAACAAAGAGTTTGACAGATCTAATTAACAATTTGGTTTAGATCTGAGCATTCAGGGTTTGATTTTGTGTTATTTTATGAAAAAGAGTATGATGTTGTTCATGAGCCGACTGTCCAGAGCCGACTCTCTTGTTTGATCCAACTATTGTTCTTATTGGCCGATTGTCCGGGCCAACTATCTCTAGTTCTTGCTGATTCTCTTCGTAAACGTAATTTTACGACTTACTAGTGTGAGCTGCCGACACTCTTGAGCCAACACTTCGAGTGAGATTTCCTTGTTTGTCAAGGGGAGGTGCCGCTTGTCTAAATTTACCAGCCGACTCTTCTATGTCCAGCTGACTCTCTCGAGTCGACTGTTTGATTGATCCAACCGACTCTCATCATTGTTCATTTTCTATGTTTATTTCAATTCTGTCTTTCAAGATGTCTATAACATCCATTACCCAAGCTGATTTGGAAACCGATTCCACGTCTATACCTCCCAAGCTTTTATCTATCGACGATTTCCCAAACTGGAAGAACTGTATGAAGGCGTACTTTTACGTGACTGGCTCTGGTCAGTGGATCTCGATTACTAATGGTCCTCACTGTCTAATGACCATCGGAGAGGACGGTGTTCAACTAGGACCACAAAAATCTAAATGGTCCACTAGTATGATGTATAGTCCCACATATATCCCCATGTATTATTTTCAAAAAAAAAACTACGGGATTCAGTTCCCACCTTAGCTAGTGATGGATGGGTAATTAGCTTTCCTTGTGTGCATGCAACACATGTAATGTCCTATGCAGTTAACTCGGCCGATATATCGGTGATATATCACCGATATATCGGTTATCGATCATAGGCTAGCATATCGGTTTAAAATATCGGTTAGAATATCATTCCCAAGAATATCGGCCGAGATAACCGATATATCGCCGAAATTTGGAGTCTTAAATATCGGTTATATCACCGATATTCTAGGTTTGGACCAAGTCGAGCAAGTAGAACGAATTCTTACCTTATTTCGAAGCATAATCGAACCACCCGTGTCTCCATTGTGGGAAATCAACCCAGCAATCCATGATTTTGAACCCAATCGATCTGATTTTGGAGTTGGTGTGCATGAGATTTGAGGCAGAGGGGGAATGGTGGAGCAGAGGGGGAACGGCGTAATGAACGAGGTGGAGGGATTTAGGGTTTATTAAGTTTGGATTTTTAACTTTTAACCCCTCTACATTTTTACTAGTTTATATCTGGTCCTCAAACTTATAAATTTATACATAAAAAGCATAAAAGTAATGTTATATTTATAAATTTAAAATTTTATACTTGGATTTTATGTTTCTAGTATATGACTATTGAATCTGATGATTAATATATAATTTTTATAAATTTATGGTTACCGATATCTCACTGCGATATCTCGAATATCGGTCCTTTACCGATATCCGATATTTTACCGCATTAACTGCTTAGGTAATGTCCTTAGACTGAAGAATCTTTTGGTTCTTTAAAGAATGCCCACATGTTATTTCTATAACTTTTCGTATCATATTGATCCAGGATGGCCTAACCAGTGATGTCATATAATGAAGTTTTTTAGGTATATAAACTTCTGGTTTATGACCATATTTGTTTCAATTGCACTAATTTTAGTGCAATACAAACTAGAGACAAGTGCAGGTAACTTTTCTAATACGTGGTTTTTATCCAAAATCATACTTGTGATTTGAAGGTACTCATCATCTCTCACGTGTAGTTTCGAGATGATATCCATTTAGACGATGCATCGATTTAAAACACTAAATGGTATATATCTTTATATATCATTGCCAAAATATTTACGGATTCACGCCCCACTTTAGTTGGTCAATAACAAAATTCCATTGAGAGCAAATATTGCATGTATAAATTATCAGTTTGAAGAATCCCTGATTTTTGAATACTTTTCTCATTACCATTAACTCGGGATGGCCTAACCGGCCATGCCAATTAAATAATCACTATCCATAAACTTCTTGTTTATGATCATATATATTTTACTCGTGTTGTTAATACACCGTGAAATATACGAGAGAATAACGTGTTATTATTTCACACACTTTTTCACATTTATTCTCATATAATCACTCTCTTAGTGTGCCACTTCTTGTAGTCGATTTTATTATTAACATGGTTGATCTCATTATTAGCATGATCATCATTACAATTTCCTCAGTTACATATATGATCATAACTTTTACAATGATCATCATATAAGCACATTCACTTGAGGGAATGAATTATAACCACACAACTCCCATTGTGGTATTCAAACTTTTTAATAATATTGCTACTTTGGTAGCATATATGACGTTAGATACATGAAATCTGTTTTATTCAACCTTTGCTTATAAATAACATTCTCAGCACATAATATCAATTGTGTAACATCTCGAAATCCCTATAAGTTGATAATTCGGGTAAACGGACGACCCGAGCCTTTATTTGATTACCATGTTAATAAGTACTAAGTGTTAGGATATTTAATTTGCAAACTCAAGGACCAGTGAATTATTTTAAACAAAACCACGGAATCAAAGTGCGCGTATATTAAATGCGGGGACCCGAATGAAAGTTCTTATTGCTTAAATCCTTTTGCTAGGGGAAAACCCTATGTGTCACACCCCTAATTTCAACTAAAGGAGTTTTACCGTTTGGGAAGTGACGAACCAGGATCTCAGACATTAGTTACTTTGAACGACTCTACATGGGACTCAAAATGAAAATATCATTCAAATCAGAGTATCAATGCGGAAGCGTAAAGAAAGTAAATGCGCAAAATACACGCGCCCAAAACCAAAGTTCAAAAGTCCAAAAAGTCCAAACGTCCAACCAAAACAAGTACAATAGAATAATTCAAACAAACATAAATAAGTTATAATCAAAGCAGTTGAATCCCATGCATGCCCTAACGTGCACCTGTGTCTTATCTTAACGACCTGAGAAAACATGTAAGAAAATATGTCAACACGAGGTTGGTGAGTTCACAGGTTTCAATATATGTAAATAAACGTTTACCAGATTTATGTTCATTCAGTACGTATCTATAGGTAGCTAACCTATGTTCATGTTCAGCTCAAGCGCTCACAACCGAAGCTGTCTGTTTGTTTAATGCCTCCTGCCAGGTCTATCAACACTGGCGGTGTGAGTAGGCTAACATTTCACCCGTTCGATATCTAATCGAGTTAGCGCGACTAACTCGGGTGGGATTTGTCAAACCCAGTAGTACTACTAAATATTACCTCGCTAAAATCCATATTAACGGTCCGATATTAGTTGAGGACTTTCTGTGATAGCGTGTTACGCTTAGCATTTAACATTGATATCATACGAATTACAAAATCCAAAATTGTTTAGTCATGTTTTCTCCCTCAAGTTAAAACAGTAAAAAGGGGCCGTGAAAACTCACCTGCGTTGCGTTGTAGGTAGTATCACACAAAGGACAAGTTGGAACCACGTGTGTAAGTCTCAAACGACTTACGGATGCCCTAAAATTATAAACACATAAATTAGGGATAAAATGGGAATTATGACAACGACACGGAATGAGAAGCGTCCTAAAGAAACGCTCTAGTAACCGAGAGTAGACGAACGTGTCTACGGGAATAGGAATTCTTTAATTAGTAATTAGATTATATATACGTTATGCGACGAATGACAACAACAATAATAAATATATTCGAGCGTTTTGTCATTTACAAAAATTAGGAAAATAATATAATTTAATATATTACTTTTAGGTTCGAAAGGATATTCTAATTACTCATTCGTGGTACAAAATAATAAATATATTATTTGTATGAACGTGATAAATGCGAGTAAATAATATAACTAATTATATTATTATTTATTTCAAGTGTTATACGATGTTACAAAACGATACGAAATAATATATATTATTTATTAATACGAGTCACGGGTTGAAAATAATATAAACATATTATTTTATATCAAGTTATGGTAAATATATTATTTTTAAAAGTGGGGAAATAATAATAAAAGTGGGTTAATAAATTCAAACCCGAGCCTACGGGTTGTTTCCCGAGCTAAAACACATTTGTATAATATTATAATAATATATGGTTTGATTTTTAATATTAAAATAATACCAGAAAACTGTTTAAAAAATGATGTGGGAGCCCGGCCTCGAACCCGGGTCTCTCCCACACACACACTGCCTTAACCAATCCGCCCGCTAGGGTCATCGCGATATCATTCGGTTCCAATTGGTTTTATCATACAAATGCAGTGTGATCCCCCCCTTTATCATGGTCTGATCGAAACCACCCCCAATTCCCACGAATCTGATAATGATCGATCATAGAGACTTATGGGTTTTGTTAATCGGGTCAATGCGCATCTGTGTGTGTGTTTGATTGAAAAACTAACGTGGTTCAGATTGTTTAATCACTGAAATAAAAACCGAAAACCTTCGTTATGAATACATAATCAATTTAAGAATTTTTAATAGTGAAATCTGTTGGAATCATAGGGTTTTCATTAAGTTGACGATTCCGAAGCTAACCGTACAATTTAATTGGATTAAAAACGTGTCCTGATTAGCCTTCGATTAACCCGAAAGTGCATGAACCCTAGGTTATAGATCCTGATCAATTCGATGATAAGATGTTAAATTGACATAGGGTTAATGTTAAGCAGATTATTACGAGTCTAGTGGTATAGTTTAATTAGATTTAAACAGGTTCTAGGCTGGGTTCCGATTAAACTAGTTTTGCATGAACCCTAGAATCAGGGTCATATTCAATTCGATCATGTAATCCCCAAAGAGTATAGGGCTTTCGATCTAGACGTCGAGGCGAGTCTGTGGACACGATCAATTTCAGTTTTCATTATCGGATTGATGGGGTTCGATTAAACCCGAAAGTAAATGAACCCTAGAAGTGGTTCACGTTGAATTAGATAATTTAAGCCCTGATAATGATAGGGCTTTTGATCTATGAATTGAGACGAAACTGAGACTGTAAACAATTACCGGAATGGATGATGGATTGATATCTTCCGACTAGAACGAGTGCCGTCGGCCTGCGGGTTAGATTTTGGCGACCTTGACTGCTTCTTCGGCGCAATTGGTGTAGGCAAAAGCTTCTGCGAGACTCAACAAAAGTTTGCAGTGCGTTTGCTTTCGATAATGATAGAACAAATGATCGAATTGATCGATTTTTGTTATAGGTTCGACGGTTACGATATAATTCATCATTAACCTATTTAATTTGCTAATGATGGATGTTTTAATTGATGTTTAAGATCGTTAATGACATTAATCGAGCGATAACGGTTTCAATTTCGACATAACCGATTTGTAAATTTGATTTTGATTGGGTTTGTCACGAGTTTTACTTCAAAAAGTCAAACGGGATTAAATTGAATTGATTTTGACTTTGGGAGTCAACAATTCAAGTTTTGGGACTTGGCAGAACTAGTCCTTGCAGTTTAAGATCAGAAATTGGCAGAATTAGCCATTGGGATTAAATATCAAGTTAACTGGGTTAGGTTTTAATAGGAATTTTAATGGAATTTCTAACAGAACTAACTGAAAAGTCCGGATTGTCACACTATGCCACTTTTGGGCCTAGGTTACGTGAGTCGGCAGGAGAGGAGCACGCCGAGGAGAAGAGAGGTAGCCGACGAAGGAAGAGGAGACGCGTTGGCGGTGGAGCGGCCCGGTGTGCATGTTCTACGACACTCGTCAAGGTAAACCCGATTATATTTAAACCATTCTTGTTTATATTCATGTTTATCTTCTACCTAGTAGAAAGAGTGGAGTCCCGGAGGGTGTCTACGGTTGTGGTAGTGACGTAGGCGGCCACATGTTGTAAAGGGGTGTCAGCGGCGGTCCAACAACAGTGTAGGAAGGTTTTCGGCGGCAAGAGGGAACCGATGGCGGTGGCATAGTAGTGGCGAGAGAGTGGTGGTCTAGCCGGCATGATAGTCGGGTGCCGATGGCCGGAAAGGAGAGAGAGAGAGAAGGAAGACCGGTAGAGGTAGTAGTGCTTCGGGGTAGCCGAAGGAGACTACGACATCAAGTACGTATACCCGGCGGAGGCCGGAGGATGCTGTGATGGATTACCAGGGCGGCGGACGGCAGAGATGAAGACGACGGGCATGCGATGGCGAATAAAGGTGGCCTAGTACACGACGACCATGGATTAGGAAGTCGTGGCGAGTCAAGGAGAATACGACAGTGGTGCATGGGGGTGGAGATTCCCGATGGTGAATGGGGATGAACCAGAGGGCTTTAATACCTAGTTAGGGTTTTCTTGGTCGTCGGGTTCGCATGGACGTGCATGGGAGAGAGGGGTTTCCGGCTCGGGTACATGCTACTTACGGGACTAACGCATTTCATGGCACGTAATAGTGCATTCATGCGGGTTCTAAACGGGTTCAGAACAACCCAGACCAAGCGGTGACGTGGTCTAAGGTTTTAGTGGACGAAAGGACGAGTGGGCGAGACAAGCGACAACATCATTTATATTTAACTAGAATCAGAACATGGATAGGGTGTACACTGACTATGTGATCATGCTTTAACAGGATCGGCTTCGTACGAGGAGTGTTGCAGTGTTTGTAAGAGATCGTCAAACCGGTGAGTTTCTAATCCCCCTCTTTTAAATGTTTTAACGTTTTGGGGCTAGCGTACATACTTATGAAATAAGTTACTCTATTGAAAATGTTAAGGATTTATAAAATAATTGTTAAGCGATCGTAGGATCTATGGTGGGATCATGGGAATGGGTGAGTTAAGGGTATGGGTTATTAATGCGTGTCGTGTTAAAGGCCGCACGGAAAGAGTTGTGTCGTACATTAAATGTTTATAATATAGTGTGTGAGAAATATGTTGTTCTAGGGTTATGCGTGAGGTGCAAGCATGTAATTGCTAGTATGTTGTTTGTGTTGTGTGTTCGTCGTTGTATGTTTGCATCATGTCGTTATGGCACAACAATTAGGATTGCGAAGGATGAGGTCCTTCGGGAAGTCACCAACGGTGACATTTATTTGATAGGTTACGGGGTGTGTTGAACGCCCTTACGAGGGTGCAGTGATAAGGTATGTGTTTGCATGCTTATATATAAGTTAATTTGCATGCTAGTAATGAGTTATATTAATTATGTGTGAGATAGTGTCAATATGATGTGTTGATGATAGTAATGTGACAAGTAGAGTTAGACTGACCGTTGAGTCAGGATTTGTGACGTGACGTGTATAAGTGCCGTGTAATTTAATTGTGAGAGCCTTGGTTACGACCGGATGTGTTAATGTCTAGGGTAGGCTGTGTTAACCAAGTGTCGAGTTAATGCTATTCTTGGGTATGAGTTGTTAGCATAGTATGTTGAGTCTATGTCGATGTGATTGTAAGGTTATTATTATTATTATTATTATTATTATTATTATTGGTAGTATGGGCTGAGTCCCGGATGATGAACGGGTATGGGATGTCATGGGATATCATATGGTTAACTATTCGTTAAAGAATTGTAAAACTATTTTATAAGGACCGGAGGGTTCTGAGTGGAATAAACTAAAGGATATGACGTGATGGTTTTTGTTTAAATTAAACTATTAGCAATCACTCAGCGTAGCTGACTTTGTGTGCACGTTAGATTGTTTTGCAGATAAGCGTAGGGTTGACGTATCTTGGCTGGGAAGCGGCGTTACTCGGATTGGTGTGTAGGCATTCGTGAGGTAAGATAATAACGTTAAATAGTAATAAATGAGTTTCGAAAGACTTCCGCTGTAATTTGAGTTGCAATAAATGCGTTTTTAATGAAAATGACCCGTTATGAGAACCAACTGTTAGATGACCGGGTTAGGGTCTTACAAGTTGGTATTAGAGTCGTGGTTTAAGAGAAAATCGATGTTTTTATAAAATAAAATACCTTAACTTAAAATGAAAATGGGACAAGGGTGAAACGAATGCCACCACGAGTAACCGCGAGCCAAGAGGTACGTCTTTCGAGTTAAGCAGTAATTATTAATTACCCTCTGTGTAGTGTTACACTAGGTAAAACGATTGGTGTGAGTAAGTGCTTTATGGTTCTGTGTGGGAACATGATGTGTGTTATGTGCTGTAGTAGTATGTAGAAATGTGTGGAGTATGTGGTACGATTAACTGGTATTATGTTTTGGTGATTTAAGTACCGTAGAATTGCATTGGTTATGGTTACGTGGGATAGTTTGGTTTGTTGACGTGCTTTAATGATGTTCTGTGTAACCTTGCGTGGTAGTCAATTGTGATTATTTTGTTAAATTGATAGATTATTTTGTGGTTCTATGTGAGTTGTGTGGGATGCATGTGCATCCGGTGAGCGTGAAGGTAGAAGGTTAATGTGAGTATGATGGGAAAGGTTTACAATCCGAGTAGTGATGTGGACCACCAAATTGCATTTGATAACCGTGATTTGGCAGTCTACGATAACTCTCATTTTCTAGATTGGTGCCCATAGTAATCACTCTAGCGTTCTATCTTGAGTAGGATTAGGTGGCTAAGACAAAGCGTACAAGATAGCGTGGAGCTCCTACTAAGAGGAATGTAGATCGACAGGTCAAGCCGACGACTACCGTAGATAGAGATGATAGTGAGGTGGGGTGGTGTTGGCACTTCTCGCGTCAAGTGTGATTGGAGCTTTGGTCGGCAACATACCGAGTGGAGCTATGATTGGAAAGACGGGATGGAGAAGAAGCGCAGTGTCAGCTGTATGTGATTTTCCTACAGAATGTGGATCTACATGGTGGAGAGACCGACCACTTGCGGCATTTAAGAGAGCTCTGTTTCAGGAAGAACTAGTGGATGGCCCGGAAGGTGACAAGGAGAAACCAGAGGAGGACGTAATAGATGCACCTGATGTGGTCTAGCAGTGATCTTGTGGGCATTGTTAGGATGCTCGGTTGCTTGATGATTAGAGGATGTGGCAGTTTCCATGGGAGATTTTGGGGTGATTTAATGTTTTGATTGATTAAACGTTTACGGGGTGGAATGCCTATTTCAAATATTGACTATTTAATTTTTGACGTTCATTGCGAGTTATACCGCAGGATGACTTGAGCATGATTAATGATAGTTGTGCTTGTGATAACGTACTATGTTGGGTACAGTGTTAAATTTAGTGTGATATTGTGTGATTATGCGATTACTTTTGAACGACGTAAATTCATATTCAATGTAATTTTTGTTGTGGTGCTAGAGCATGGTTAACTAGAGTGTATGAGTAGACCTGAACGTACATGAATTTTGAAATTTTTCTGTGTCTACAATCTTAAGATGGTGTCACCCACGTGCTAATGATCAGGTGATGTTTGGAGTGCGATGGGTGTATTGCACTTTATGTGAATGTGGAGGACGGGGTCCTGCAGAAAATGGTGGTTTTGTACCTTGTGTAGAGGTATAAAGGTTCGGGACGAGGTCCTGAGGTAAATTGTGATATATATATATATATATATATTTTATGTGTATGAATGTATAAGGTGATGTTTGGTGTCTAGAAATGACGAAGTCATATTGTGTACACGTAGAATTACTCAGGTCTAGCTAGTTATGTGTGCACTTTGTGCGAGTTAGAGAGTTGAGATGCTAGAGCTATTTATATTTTGAACATGATAGGTTTTGTTATTATGACCTGATGTTGTGTGTCCTGGTAGTACATGCTTAGTCGTGCATAGGACGAGTGGTTGATGTGATCAAGCATAGTATCTCTATCTGGACGTATTTATCGACGTTAATACATCTAGACGATGCGAGGAGTTTGACGTTTTCTAGACGATTGGCGAGGTGCTCTTATGAGATGCCTGTACTTATATCTCGGGAAATTCGGAGCACGAAGCCGAGGAGCGGAACTGTGAGAGTTGATGATGAAAGCGTTACGTGGATGCTTGATTGAAGATAGTTATGACGGGACTAAGGTGACGACTCTAGAGATTTCAACATGGTGTGGACGAAGCAACGATAGGGTCTCCATGGAATACGTCCCATATAAGGAGTTCTGTCAATATAAGATACGAGAGGAGTGGAATTGTTTTCTCTAAACAAAACAAGGGGTGGTTGAGGCTTGTGATAAGACGGATTTCATGATCAGTGAGACGCGGTCGGTGATCGCATGGTAATGATAGAACAACAACGAAGAAGGTGGACCGGAGGGAGAATGAGTGCAAGATTGCACCTAAGCAGCTGGAAAGGGAACGTCTGGTCTGGTAAGTATAGGACTAGTTTAAGGCAGGCTTCTTTGGAGCGTCAAGTGAAGCAAATGCTTTGCTTTCGAGGCTGGCGTGATGGGGATACGTGGGCTTTCGAGAATCAACGAGATCTGATGATTATGACTTTAGTCTCATGTAGTATGAGATTACTTAAGGGGCGTATTGAACCCGTGATAATAAAGTAAGGGAATATCATGGTTAAGTAATTTTGTGAGAGCCAGTGCAGCTTGGCACAAGCTCTTGGAAGTCCTCAAAGAAAGGCAGACATATTGCATTTAGGATGGAAGGCAGTGGTTCCTGAGTTTTGAGAAGGCATCACTGGATGGCGATTAGAGTACGAGATGAGAAGAGCGAAGAGTGATTCTAATTATGAAAAACAAGGAGCCTTACTCACGGATGATTGTCGGAGTGACGAGGTCATTAGGATTATATAAGAGACAAAGACAATTGTGACATAAATTGGAGTAGCCTATGATAGGTAAGCTGATAACTGGTACTGTTGTGCTATGTAGTACTATATATGACACGATGTTCCTAGGAACAATAAGAACGACGAGGTATTGTCTAGGGAGTGACAATGAAACCTTCTGAAAGGGTTAGTAATCAAGGCTACTTCTGGCAAGTGTCGGGATAGCAAGGGTTGGAAACGCAGCTGTTTGAATAATGGTTGGAAAAAAATCGAGAGATGAGGGAAATGTGTAAGTGATTCTACAAGTCTCAACGTTGAAAGCGGGTGATTGAGAAGATTTCTGGGAACACCAGGAGTGGCGGTCGAATTGCAAAGCAGAGTAATAGATTCGATAAGAGGGAAGGTGAACATTTGATACCAAATGGGATTGGCGCACGAGTGGGATCGTAAAATTAAGTCGCGTTGGACTGTGCTAACGCAGGATTCGAGGACGAATCCTCTTTTAAGGGGGGTAGACTTGTAACATCCCGAAATCCCTATAAGTTGATAATTCGGGTAAACGGACGACCCAAGCCTTTATTTGATTACCAAGTTAATAAGTACTAAGTGTTAGGATATTTAACCTTAAAACTCAGGGGACCCGTAAATTGTTTGAAACAAAACCCCGGGATCAAAGTGTGCGTATATTAAATGCTGGTACCCGAATGAAAGTTCCTATTGCTTAAATCCTTTGCTAGGGGAAAACCCTACGCCACTTTTGGGCCTAGGTTACGTGAGACGGCAGGATAGGAGCACGCCGAGGAGAAGAGAGGTAGCCGGCAAAGGAAGAGGAGAGGCGTTGGCAGTGGAGCGGCCGGTGTGTGCGTTCTACGACACTCGTCAAGGTAAACCCGGTTATATTTAAACCATTCTTGTTTATATTCATGTTTATCTACTACCGAGTAGAAAGAGTGGAGTCCCAGAGGGTGTCTACGGTTGTGGTAGTCACATAGGCGGCCGCATGTTGTAAAGGGGTGTCAGCGGCGGTCCAACAGCAGCGTGGGAAGGTTTTCGGCCGCAAGAGGGAACCGGTGGCGGTGGCGTAGTAGTTGCGAGAGAGTTGTGGTCTAGCCAGCATGATAGTCGGGTGTCGATGGTCGGAAAGGGGGGAGAGAGAGAGAAGGAGGACCGGTAGAGGTAGTAGCGGCTTCGGGGTAGCTGGAGGCGACTATGGCAGCAAGTACGGATGCCCGGCGGAGGCCGGAGGATGCTGTGATGGATTGCCAAGGCGCGGACGACAGAGATGAAGATGACGGGCATGCGAGGGCGAATAAAGGTGGTCGAGTACACGACGACCATGGATTGGGCAGTGGTGGCGATTCAAGGAGAATACGGCAGTGGTGCATGGTGGTGGTGATTCCCGGTGGTGAACGGGGATGAACCCGAGGGTCTTAATACATGGTTAGGGTTTCGTGGTCGTCGGGTTCGCATGGACGTGCATGGGAGAGAGGGGTTTCCGGCTCAGGTACATGCTACCTACGGGACTAACGCATTTCATGCCACGTAATAGTGCATTCATGCGGTTCTAAACGGGTTCAGAACAATCCAGACCAAGCGGAGACGTGGTCTAAGGTTTTAGTAGACGAAGGGATGAGCGGGCGAGACAAGCGACAACATCATTTATATTTAACTAGAATCGGAACATGGATAGGGTGTACACTGACTATGTGATCATGCTTTAATAGGATCGGGTTTGTACGAGGAGGCGTTGCAGTGCTTGTAAGAGATCATCAAACCGGTGAGTTTCTAATCCCCCTCTTTTAAATGTTTTAACGTTTTAGGGCTAGCGTACATACTAATGAAATAAGTTACTCTATTGAAAATGTTAGGGATTTCGGGTTCTAACCCGATGTGTTTTGAATATAAAATAATTGTTAAGCGATCGTAGGATCTATGGTGGGATCATGGGAATGGGTGAGTTAAGGGTATGGGTTATTAATGCGTGTCGTGTTAAGGGCCGCACGGAAAGAGTCGTGTCGTACATTAAATGTTTATGATACAGTTGTGAGAAATATGTTGTTCTAGGGTTATGCGTGAGGTGCAAGTATAGTTAATGAGCCATGTAATTGCTAGTATGTTGTTTGTGTTGTGTGTTCGTCGTTGTATGTTTGTATCGTGTCATTATGGCACAGCAAATGGGATTGCGAAGGATGAGGTCCTTCGAGAAGTCACCAACGGTGACATTTATTTGACATGTTAGTAATGAGCTCGGGGTGTGTTGAACGTCCTTACGAGGGTAACCCTGACGAGGGTGTAGTGATAAGGTATGTGTTTGCATGCTTGTATATGAGTTAATTTGCGTGCTAGTAATGAGTTATATTTATTGTGTGTGAGATAGTGTCAATGTGATGTGTTGATGATAGTAATGTGACAAGTAGAGTTAGACTGACCGTTGAGTCAGGATTTATGACGTGACGTGTATAAGTGTCGTGTCATTTAATTGTGAGAGCCTTGGTTACGACCGGATGTGTTAATGTCTAGGGTATGTTGTGTTAACCAAGTGTCGAGTTAATGCGTATTCTTGGGTATGAGTTGTTAGCATAGTATGTTGAGTCTATGTCGATGTAATTGTAAGGTTATTATTATTATTATTGGTAGTACAGGCTGAGTCCCAGATGATGAACGGGTATGGGATGCCGTGGGATATCATAGGATTAACTATTTGTTAAAGAATCGTAAAACTATTTTATAAGGACCGGAGGGTTCTGAGTGGAATAAACTAAAGGATATGACGTTATGGTTTTTGTTTAAATTAAACTATTAGAACTCACTCAGCGTAGCTGACTTTGTGTGTATGTTAGATTGTTTTGTAGGTAAGCGTAGGGTTGACGTATCTTGGCTGGGAAGCGGCGTTACTTGGATTGGTGTGTAGGCATTCATGAGGTAATCTAACAACGTTAAATAGTAATAAATGAGTTTCAAAAGACATCCGCTGTAGTTTGAATTGCAATAAATGCGTTTTTAATGAAAATGACCCGTTATGAGAACCAACTGTAGGATGTCTGGGTTGGGGTCTTACAAATTGAGAAGTAATTGTGATTATGTTACGCTCATTTATCTTTCTAAAATTTCACAGACACTTTAGGTATCATGTCTTTACCTTAAAGGTTTCAAATAAGTGAGTCTTATAAACATGCTTATAATCTTTAATTAGAATAATAATATTACGTACACAACTTTAGTCTTTTAGTTGTTTTATTCAAAATTGATTATATAAATACTTTGTAGTCTCTAGAAGATATATACCACAAAATAAAGTTATTGAATTCCGAATAAAATTACAAAAACATTTAACATAATTGCAAAAACATCAGACATCTCTAAATTACTTTAAAATATTGTATCTATAGAATAAAACTTTATTCATGAGGCATGTTTAAACTAAAAAACTCATATATAATGATGAGCAAGTTTTACAAATTAAAAGGTTGTATGTAAACAACAATAAAATGATTAAATATTTAGTTGTAACCATATATAATCGTTATCATATATTAAATATAAAGAAGAACAATAATGTAACACCCCGAAAATAAAGACGGATTTTTAAATGGGTTTCAAAAATAAAATAAATAAAATATCGAGGGCCTATCGAGACTTGTCGGAAAGAAGGAAAGGTGAGGGTGGGTGGGGGGTATACAAACCCTAGCCGTCACCTCCCTATTCCTATTTCACCATTTCATTTCCACTTCTAGAGAGAGAGAAAGTTGGTTTTAGCTCCAAGGAAGCTCAAAGATCGAAGGTGCTCGTATCTAGACAACAAAGGAAGAAGAAGCATACGAAAACAAGTAACGATTCGTCCTTAATATGAGTTTTCATTCAAAGGTTGGGTTTTTAACACAAAAAATGGATTTTTAGGTGGAAAACGGGAAAGTGACTTTAGATCTGGAGTCACAAAGGTTAGGCGAACGTTTTTTAACATAAAAGTTGGAGTCTTGATCATCTTCATGATTAGTCGCCTTCTTCATGCAGAAGACTAGGGTTTTCTGTGAAGAAGACGACTAAGCGATATTATCAGGCAAAATTAGTGGGAAAGAAACTACCCGGTTTCGCCTAGTTCAAAGGTAATGAAACTATCTAGTTTTGCTGAAGCAGTTTCGCTTAGTTAGTAGAATGCATAGATTTAACGTTTTGATAATCATTAATTTAGATCGAGAGTGACGTCTCTCAGACCGATTATTAGTACAAGAAGGATAAGCTTATCAGGTGAGTTCTAGAAGGCTTTTAAATGTTTTAATTATGTTTGGGCTGGTGTGTATGCATAACGAAGCTATGTTTTATGAAATGATGTTTTAAAAGTGAAGTTTTGGAAATGTGTTTATCAAATATTACTGCCAAAGACGTTTATGAAGTGTTTATGAATGAAAAATTATTTAATAAAACGTACGAATGCGTTAATTGAAGTTTGAAGTAAAAGAAGTAAAAGTTTTCCAAAAGTCACAAAATGAACGAATCTACCATGGTTCCTTCGGGAATCGATGTGAAGTATGTTATGCATGGGAAGTACCTTTATAGGGGCCTTTGTGGCTGGCTAACTGTTGTATAACTAGGGGTGACGACGATCACCATGGTTCCTTCGGGAATCGAAGTGAAAGTTTGTTATGTATGGGCAATACCTTTATAAGGGCCTTTGTGGCTGGTCAACTGTTGTACATCTAGGGGTGAAGACGGTCACCATAAGGGTTAACGAGATCCTTGAAGTTTGGTACGTGCAATTCTTTGGGACGTTGTACTTGAAGTTTGGTACATGTGCCCTATGAAGCACCGTGCTTGAAGTTTGGTACGTGTGCTCTACGAAGCACCGTGCTTGAAGTTGGAATTGACGTTTACGAGAAGGGGTAAATTCGATGTATTTGTTGACTTATGCTTCCTTAATTAAGTTATTACAAGTTTACGTACGCTTTTATTATAGATATTTAAATGTTATGTTTTGGCAAATATTTGAAGTTAATGTTTTATGTTAAAGCTAGAACTCACTCAACAAAGCTGACTTGTAGTATGCATATTCAGGTTAAGTATAGGAAGACAGTTGGCATGGATGCTTGGAAAGCGAGGAAGAGTTACCCGGTTGATCAAGAAGTCTAGCATCCCGTTATGTTTCAGTTATGACAAGTTTTAAGACAATGTTTATGTTTTAATTTGATAAGCATCTTTATGTTATGTTTGAATGAAATTTTTCGTTGCTTTATTTGATATTTGAAGTTTAAGAACTACATGTTTATGAGTAAATCCAACATGTGAGGTCTTCCGGGTTTGGGGCCCTACAACTTGGTATCAGAGCAATAGTTTGAGAGATTTGGATAATCCTCGTGTCTGAACTTAAACTGAGAATGGGACCGAGCAACGAATGCCAGTACGGGTAACTCGAAGCCTAGCATCAGAACAATGTAGTAAGTAAAATTTTCCCCTTTTAGATGAGTTAGATTAGGATAGAGGCTTTGATGTTAATCATAATGGTGATCAAATAGAAACCAAGAAGTAGCATGATGGTTAATTGAAGATAGCCAGTGTATATTAACAACTTACCTTACTTGTTGTGTTCTACTTGTTAACTAGCATGATGACATTATTCCCTTATCTTCTAGTTTAGGAGGTAATGGCTATACAAGGTGGTGGTATACGCGATGGTGGTCGTATAGGACGACGTGGTAGACCGCCTGCCAACCGTGGGCAACCTGAAGAGGAAAGCATTCATGGTGGTACAGAGGTTAGCCATCATAAGACTGTAAGGACCCATGTGGTCGATCAACAATTCAACTTTGAACCTGGAGTCAAGTTGGCCCTGGCACGAGATGTCATTGAGATGCTATAAACCTTGTTATCTGCTTTGTTAGCTGAAGCCCTGAAGAAATCCAACCAAGGGATTGCTAGGAACTCTGGTACTAGAGTGGTAAATGACAGTGATGATGATGAGGAGTATAAAAGGGGACCCACTCAGGGATGCGCCTACAAAGGGTTCCGCGACTATGACCCTCAAATCCTGTACGGTAAGAAGGTTGCTGTTGCCACTTTCACATGGCTGACAAGAATGGAAGCCACCATCAACATGAGTGAGTGCCGCAAGGATTATACTATCAAATTTGTTGCACATTCATTCAGGGATGAGTCCCTACATTGGTGGGAATATGTGAAGCAAGCTAAGGGTTAGCAGTGAATGAAGTTGATGAGATGAAGGGGCTATCAATTCATAAGTTCTTCCCTGAGAATAAGAGTGGCAAGATAGAAATGTAATTCCTAACACTTGAGACGGGAGCCATAACCTACCGATAACATAGTTCAAGATTTGAAGAGTTGTATAGGCTGGTTCCTCACCTAATCACTCGTGAGGAAAGGAAGATCAAGTGTTATGTTCATGGGTTGCCCTCGAAGGTGCACACGCACGTCAAAGACAATCAACCTAGGACCTATGACTCAGTGGTCGATTTGAGTGGAATTGTGTGGAATGATCTGGACATGAATAACCCAACCCCCGCTGAGCCAAAGAAGAAAGTGGTGTGGTTTAGGAAGCGAACTGGGGGAAATGTGCCGGGACACAGGGACAAGAGGATGACTGTGGACACTGAGAATGTATGTGGGAAATGTGGAAAGAGGTACAACGGTGAATGCAGAATAGGGTCGAACCTATGCTTTAAGTGTGGCAAGACCGGACACTACTCCTGTGAATGCCCACAAGGCTACAAGTGTTATAACTGTGGGGAAGCCGGACATATGACTAAGGAGTGCCTAAAACTGAGGATGGGAAAAACTGGGAAAGGAAAGAATACGGATGTAACAACCCAAATTTCAAGGCTCAAGAAACAAGAATGACAAGTAATCCAAAGTTCAGGGTAAAAATTGGAAAATTTGAAATTTGAGCTGTAAAGGACCGTCATGGATGGTAACGGTCCGTTATGAGCCATGAAAGAAAGGGATAACGGTCCTTTATGGGTTGAGCAAGGACTTGATCGGGGAATGAGACGTGTCATGTGACTGATCATTCTGATCGGACGCGTGTAAACCCTATGACGGACCTTCATGATGGGTAACGGTCCGTTACGAGTCATGATGAACCGTCATGGTGGATAACAGTCTGTTATGTGTTGGCCAAGTACTTAGCGGCTAAGGCACAAATGGTGACGGATCGTTACCTGTGGTAATGGTCCATCACGGACCCAACGAGGCAGCTATAAATAGAGGGTTTGAGCTGTTAGTTTTGAGACACAAAACACACCAAAACCATCTCACACACACATACACGAATCTGAGGAACATTTAACAAGCCGGTGCGTTGCATTTAAGTGCGAGTGCGGTTCGAGTTTAGAGAAGCATATAAGCGAGGAACGAGCATAGGATATAACCCAGGGTTACAGTAAGTACACTGGACCCGTACCTTAGATAAATTATTATGTGATTTATGTGATTATGTGTTATGTGTTAGACTAAGATATAGGGGGAATAATGGTTTAGTCTAAACACTAAACTGGAATAATGGAGTATCCATGAGATATCAAAGGGGTGGTGGGTACGCCGCTGGTACACCCTCTATACAAACTTCTTTGATAACTCGGGATGAAACCATTACAAAGGTTAAAGGGTATAGACTAAAGATAAATAGCATGGTACGAATGCATGCTCAATAAACGAGAATAAACAATGGATAGTTTAATTCTAAATAAAGGAATATTCATGAGATGTTAAAGGGGTGGTGGGTACGCCGCTGGTACACCTTATATAAAACTTTTTAATGTGTCATTGAGAAACCTTTATGAGGAATTAGAGCAGGAACTGGATAAAAGCATGCATAAGTCATGTTATTAAATAAATGAGAATAAAATGGAAATCTTAATTCTAATTAAAGGAGTATTCATGATATGTTAAAGGGGTGGTGGGTACGCCGCTGGTACACCCTATACATAAACCTCTTTAACGTAACATGGAGAAACCTTTACGAAGAATTAGAGTAGAGATGGGATGAAAGCATGATAAGAAATCATGCTATGCAATACAATATGTGTTGAATGTGAATACATGATAAAGAATCATGCTATACGTATTAAAATGTAAATGTGTGATGGGAACGAGTCTAAACCCTAAAATGGAAATGGAATAACTTAGTACTCACAAAGTGTTAAAGGGGTGGTGGGTATTGAAACACACTACTTATTTTACTTATTATTTTATCAGAGTTTAATGCGGAAAACATGTCCCAGATCAGTAAAAACCTTGCCGTAATGGCTAAGGTAACTTTTTCATTTATAATAATATATTGTTTTACAAGGATAATATAATTACATTATCCTATATAAGGATTTTCCAACTCCGATCAGCCTTGTCCACAGGAAGCTTCATTCCACGTGCCTCTTTCCTGCAGTGTTTGGAAAATATTTTTGAATTAGCTTACGCTAAGTAAGTACACTGCATCGTTCATTTTATTATGAACCCTTTAGGTTCTTATTGTTCAAGTTTTCTCGGGCTCTCGGCACCTACATCTGTTCACGCTTTTCGTATATTTTATGGGTGTGCTAACCCCCTCGCAACCATCATAGGCCGTACCTCCGATCCGAGTATTAGCAAGGTCCTTATACTCGTCAGTATAGACCCCTTGCATTTGTCACGAAGACTCATTTATTCTTTATCCCCGTACGCTTGGAATCTTTACTCTTTCAGCCCCGTAGGCCTAGAGTTTCTTTTTTCTCTTCTTTTCTTTATTGAGATCCACCTTACAGGCCGGGTATCTCATTTCATTTGGGACCTTGAGTATCTTTGACTCACAACCTCCCAATTGTATCAAGCATTTGTTTTCATTTCATGTATATGCTTGATTTATTTCCCTAACCAATCCTTGCCTTAAAACTTCGTAACGGTTTCTCCACGATGCATTAGAAGGGTTTATATATAGGAAGTACCAACGGCGTATCCACCACCCCTCTAACATTTCGTGAGTACTCCGTTATTCCATTTTAGGGTTTAGACTCGTTCCATCATACTCATTCATGTTTGCACGTATCATCATGCATTTCACATATTCATCTTCATCACATATTCATATTTATTACGCATGGTATATTTTCATCTCCTATTTGTATTCATCATATATTGTAAACTGGGGTGATTTTCCTTCCAGAGTAGTACCATTAACAGAGATATCCCCAGGAAAGAGTGACAGGTCTAGGAGAGATTTATTTACCACTCTTTCCTTAGACAGGACATTCCGTTTGTCAGATAACTACATACCGATTGGACGTTCTCCCATACGTTTACTATATTTCTTTATTCCTTATTATTGTAGACCCCTAAACATTCATAATGGTTTCACCATGAAGTACCAAGAAGTTTATATATATGAAGTACCAGCGGCGTATCCACCACCCCTTGGATACGTCATGACTACTCCATTACTCCCGTTTAGTGTTTAGACTAATTAGTCATTACCCCGTACCCTCATCATATCATATAGCACATAGCATATATCACGTATCATCTTAAACACACAATTCAAGTATTTATGTCTATGGTACGGGTCCAGTGTACTTACATTATCCTCAGTTAGTTCCTAAGTTCGTTCCTCGCTTTAACCGCTTTCCTGAACTTGAACCGCACTCGTCGCGTACTGCAGTCGTAACCACCGTGCTCGTAACCGTCGTTTGGGGCTCTTCGATATTCGTGAGCGTGTGTGTTGGTGGTGATGTTGTTGTTCTCATTTTGAACAGAAAACTCATCTATTTATAGGGCTGAAATCGCCCCGGTGGCGGACCACTAAGCAAGGGGGTAGCTGTCCGTTACCGCCTCTTGCTAGCCGCCTTTCTTGCCCACCACGTAGCGGACCGCCTTTCTTGCCCACCATGTAGGGTAGCGGTCCGCTACCCAATCCTTTTGCGTGAGTCACCTTACATGTGTTGCATCCTAGTTGTTCGACTCAATTGCGGCTAGCGGACCGCTAAGAGCTTGGTAGCGGTCCGCTACTGGCTCGATTTTCCAATTTCTTTATTTCAAGCCCTTGATCTTTGGGGAATTACATTTTAGCCCCTAGGCCTTTTATTTCCTTTAAATTTTGGGATGTTACAGGTATGCCGCCAGTACACCCTATATATAAACCTCTTTAATGCATCGTGGAGAGACCGTTATACACGTATGATAAAGTAGATATGCATGATATAAATAAATGTTTGATAAATTTGGAGGCTATGAGTCAATGACACTCAAGTAGGGCTGGCATATCGTGTATACACTTACACGATAAGACACGAACACGAAATATGTATACACGAACACGATACGATAACTTATCGTGTACTTTTTCCCAAACACGAACACGAACCTGTTTATACCTGCTTAACACAATAAGACATGATAAGACCTGTTTAGAAACACATGTTTAAGAACATGTTTAGTGAAACATGTATTTTACCTGTTTAGACAGGTACTAACAAGTACTTAAGTGATAAACATGTTTAAGAACATGTTTAGTGAAACAGCTAAGAACCTACATATAATATCATATTTTAATATTTTTTATTTAAAAAAATCTTAATAGGTACTTAATAGGTAAACAAGTATTTTACCTATTTAGGACACGAAACACGATAAGGCCATACATGTCACACCCCGCCTCAGGCACCCCTAGACGTGTGCGAGCCCGACTGGTATCATTTGGTTACTTGATTTCAGAGTTTTTGTAAAACACAGCGGAAGTCTTTTTCAAAAGATCGTTTCATCATTTATCTCAACCTCAAGGGTTGTACTTGTAAATATCAAAACTCAGTTGGAAAACAAAAGCCTTGTATTTACTTTATGAACATAGGGTTTCAATACCCTTCTCATTTGATTACAAAACATAGTTTGAAATCAAATACATGATGAGCCACTGGAAATAGTACAACACATGGTTGATCAGTTCCCTGGTCCTATCTCCTTTCTTTAAGATTTCCCTTTACACGAGGCCTGAGAATCCTACGTGCATTCCATCCTTTTTCCTGGGTCAGATCTCATGTCTGCCCATACTCCCTTCTCATCATATTTTAATCATTACCTAGAAAATATTTTGAAAATAAAACGTCAGCGCGAACGCTGGTGAATAAAATATCTTGACATAAAATAATTTTGGCATAAACAAGTATTAATTTCATAATCACAACTAACTGTTCAATCTACACACTCAGCAAGCCCGTCATGTTCAATCGCACCACAGTATACACTTGCGTCATAACTTATAACAGCGGACAGGTCTACGCCTTCGGATTTGTTATAAGATAAGCACCAGCCGCAATCCGAGAATTTCACCCGAGAAACGTGTATCCCTTGCAAGTTTTACGTATACATATGGCCTGAATGCTTGTTCGTAGAAGAACATTGAGCATTACTACGTTAATCTTTATTTAGCCATTTTCGCAAATAAAACGTTTGACATAAGTTTTGAAAGAAATAAAGTATTCACCTTGCTTATAGGAATGAGCCTCTAAAGTCAAAAGCTTAGCATCTAGCTTCTTAACTTGATTTCTCTAGTGTACCTGCACTTCTAGGAGGGTTTCTTCTTAGACCGAGCACTACGAGGAGCGGGGGATCGTCGGGAGTGGACTAGGAGGGCTCTGACATGAGATTTGAGAGTAAAGGACGATTTGTTGTGTGTAAAAATGATCCAGATCGTCTGTGACAATCCGAAATTTGTAGACTAACTCTGTTAGTTACATCCAGGTAAGTCTTAACGTATTTATCCTAACTCAAACTTTAGGGACTATTTCTGCCTTTATTCAATCCTAAATGCATGAATCTAGAGGGACTGATCTTGTAAATAATCCAATTTCATTTCCATTGACTTCGTAAAGTCAAAATCAAGAGTTTTATGTTTCTGTTGACTTGAAAAAGTTAAATTCAAAACCCACGATCGTTTCTGTTGGAATTGAAACTGAAATTTGCACGTTAATGACATTTACGGTCATTACTAAGGTTTTAGTCATCATCAATTGTTGAATTAAACTCAAATCATGATCATTACCTTCGTAACCGCCGACCTCTTTATTGAATATCATCAAATTCGACGGATTCGTGTATTACTCTCACGAATTGAGCGTACGCACACCTTAGTCGCATCAGTTAGAACCTACTACATTGCTCATCTTAATCGGAGAAGCTGTCCAAGCCGAAGATCGAACTCGTTAGCGTCGGAGCACGTTTTAGTCGGGAACCATCAATTCGAGCACTATTCCGGTAATTACCTACACCTTTACCTTCATTTCTGTCTATTGATTGAAAGCCCTATCTTTATCAAGGCTTACAACATCGATTCGATCATGAACCCGATTCTAGGGTTCATACTAAAACCAGTCTAAGCGAACCCTATTCCGGACTGTTCCTAAATCAAATTAATTACCATAGATAGTTTCGCAAAACTACATTCTTTGAAAGCCCTCTATTAATTTAACATGATACCATCGAATTCGACTCAAACCAGAAGCTAGGGTTTGTTCTTGAGCAAGATTTGGGGTTTTGGTCCTAGATTCAATTTTAATCAAATTAAACCTAATCAACAGCTTCGCAAAGTCAAAACCTTTAAAAGCCCCCTGATTTCAACTGCTTTCATTATCAAATTTTGGCCAACTCGATCTGACGTTCAAATCTAGGGTTCCGACCCTTTAACCAGTAAATTAACTAGTCCAAACGCAATATTTTTAAAATTAAATCGAACCTCAGACTCGCCATCCCTTGATTTATAGAAACCCTATGTAAATTGGTGCAACCGAAATCGAATTCAACGAGTTCAGGGATGGATTCGATCGTGCGTGGATTGGGGAGGGGGATACACTGGATCTGTTTGATAAAAGCATTGTGAAACCAATTTGTTTGCGATTCCCTAGCGAGCAGGACTGGTAGTGCGTGTGACTGGTAGGGAGGAGACCCGGGTTCGAGTCTCCCTCCCCCTGTTTTTAGTTTTATTATTTTTAAATAATTATTTTGATATTAAAACCCAACCCCATGTTATTATATTAATATATTAAAGTGTTTTATACCCGGAAGACAACCGTAGGTTCGGTTTTTTATATTATTTTCAAAACATAACTTCGTATGAAATAATATATTTATATTATTTTCAACCCGTGATTCATGTTATAAAATAATATATAATTTATATTATTTCACCTCGTTTAATTATCTCAAATAAAAATAATATATTTATTATTTTTGCCACAAATGATTATTTGGTTAAACCTACGAACTTATAAATAATATATTAAATTATATTATTTTCCTAACTTTTGTAAACGACTCGAACTACGAAATTATTTATTTATATATTATTCGTTATCATCGTGCGACGCATAACACTTTAATCTTAATTATTATATTAAGAATTCTCATTCCCGTGGACACGTTCGTCTACTCTTTGATCTTTAGGGCGCTTCTTTTAGGACGTTCAACATTCCGGGTCGTCGTCACATATCCCAATAATTCTCATTTTATCCCTAATAAGTTATGTTGTAATTCTAGGGCATTTGTGAGCCGTGTCGGGCTAACGCTTGAGATTTCAGTCTCGTACTTGTGTGATTACTACATACGCCGTTCAGGTGAGTTTTCACGGCCCCTTTTACTGTTTTACAATTTGGGGGAGAAAACATGTCGTAAACATTTTTGGTTATGCAATTCATATATGTTATCACTTGTTTAACTATGCGTACACATCTATCACTAAGTCCTCACATCGGACCGTTAATATGAACATAGCGAGGTAAGTTGTGTAGTACTACTGGGTTTGACAAACCTCACCCGTGTTAGTCGCGCTAGCCCGACTGGATGTCGAACGGGTGCAGTCTTGACCTAAACATGCACCATGGTTGATAGGCCTGGTGGGAGGCAAAAACATAAGCAGTCAGCTGTCGGTTGCGAGCGCATTAGTTAACATGCTTATGGGTTAGCTACCTACTGATTTATATATATTGAATGCACATTAACATATTGAACTTTGTTGCAAACTGAAACCTGTGAACTCACCAACCTCGTGTTGACATTTTCTTACATGTTTTCTCAGGACGCTTAAGATAAGGCACAAGTGCACGCATATGGCATGTTTGGAGCCTTATGATTTATTTATAAAATAATATTGCTGAATTGCTTGTATTTTATTTTTGGACTTTGTTTGGACTGAACACTTTGGGATTTTTCTTGGGCGAGCTTGTTTTGCGCATTTACTTTCATTTTACGCTTCCGCACTTACTTTGATCATTTATGATATATTTTCATTTTAGTCCCATATAGTGTCGTTCAATGTAACTAATGACTGAGATCCTGGTTTGTCATTTCCTAAACAGTAAAACTCCGTTAGTTGAAATTGGGAGTGTGACAGATTGGTATTAGAGCCAGGTTATAGAGAACTAGGATTGCATACTAGAATATAACCTCACACATTAGTTACATATCATAAACGTTATGTATTGGCACTTATGCATTACGTTTCAGGATCATGTCGTCAACCCCACCACCATCACCTAAGGCACCTATCCTATCATCCCCAGAGCCCAAAAGGCGCCGGACTAGTTCTAGTGACAAATCGGTGGAACAGGGTGAACCAAGTAATGCACAAGCAAGGAGCACAACACTTAATTGGAGTATATATCCGAAGATGATCCAAAGGTGGATCGAGATGGGAAATGTTCCATCACCCTACTTTGGTTCAACTTCCTCATCCTCTACTTTGCCAAGCTTGCCATGCACCATGGAACAAGCTTTTGCAGCTTTTGTGTTTATCATAACTAAGGAGTTAAAAGCGATAAGATACCCGGCATTCTAGAACGAGAGCCACAAATGGAAGAAAACAAGGAGCAAATAGAGCATCTGACCACTGAACTAGCAGCAACGGATCAGGTCCATAACCTTTTGGTGGATCGGGTTACACATTTGGAGACGAGGATGGACACCTCGGACCATGATGAAGGAGGGAATCTGGAGAGAGTGACTCATCAGGAAGCCCAACTACAAGCAGCAGACCATGCTGCTGAAGGACTTCGGGAGAGAGTGACCCACTTAGAAGTCCAACTACAAGCAGCCCTATTTCCAGAAGACATTCCACTTTCGGACGACGAGGAGGAGTCCTTCGAGGATGAGCCCTTAGAGGAGGAGCCACCCGAGGAGGAACCAGTGGAGATCGATGATGAACAATCATACGTTTCTTCCGACGACGAGGATGCTTGATGATCTTTCTATTCTATCTTTCCTTTTCATTAATTTTTCGTTTATGTTATTTCTCTTTTCAAACCTAGATGGGTAAGGTTGTTCCCATTCAATAAAAGCATGAGAAGTTTAATGTTTGAGTTATTTATTTTGTAGCCTTACAATTTATTTAATTTTCAAAATGTTAGATGTTGTATTTCCTTACTTGTACATAAATAATGTTTAATATGCGATATATTTCTCATTGTTTTGTATTTGTGAATGTGAAGAATCATGTCGAGAAGAGGACGTGGAGGTCGTGCTGGTGGCTGAGGTACCATCAACATGATAGCAGCGGAGCTGGCAGCACTAATCAACGATAGTGTGGCCGAGGCTCTAGCAGCACAGAATGTTGCAGGTAAATGCTATAACCATTGACTAGTGAGGTCAATTCATATCTCAAAGCGCCTTTCTTAAGCTTTATAACCTTGAACCTATATTATGTTTCTAACTCTAGGCCAGCAGAATCAGCAACCAACATGCACATTCAAAACATTTATGGACTGCAAGCCCCACACCTTTAGTGGAGCCGAAGGAGTTGTCGAACTACTCTGGTGGTTCAAAAAAGTAGAATCAGTATTCGCTATGTGCAACTGCCCATTGGCCAATCAGGTCAAATTTGCTTCTGGAACTTTGGAGGGCCCGACTCTCACTTGGTGGAATGCACAGGTCCAGATGTTGGGTTTGGCTATGGCCAATGCACTGCCGTGGGAGGAATTTAAGACAATGATGAAAGAGGAGTACTGTCCTCGGGACGAAATTCAAAAGTTGGAAGGAGAATTCTGGAACCTGAAGATGGAAGGTTCTGAAATTGAGCTTTATACCACTCGTTCCCATGAGCTTGCTACCATGTGCCCATATATGGTGACTCCTGATTACAAGAGGATTGAGCTGTATATTGGAGGTCTAGTGCCACAAATTCAAAGTATGGTTACTTCGTTCAACCCTACTACCATCCAGCAGACTATCAGACTTGCCCACAAGTTAACTGATCAGGAGGTAACTCAAGGGACACTACCTTCGAGGGGTTCAGTTTCTAAAGCTAATGATAATCATAAGCGCAAGTTTGATCACAACTCCAACTCTCACTCCAACTCCAAGGGATCCCAGTTCTATCAACCCCAGCAGTAGCAGCGAAAGTTTGAGCCTGCTAAAAACTTTAATCAGACGACCTCTTCAGGTCAAAATCAAGGTGGTTATGTGGGAAGAGCCCCCAAGTGCAACAAGTGCAATTACCACCATGTCGGTGCTTGTAACCATTGTCAACGGTGTGGCAAGATGGGCCACACTGTAAAAGATTGTAAGGTTAATCTTCAAAACAAGCAACCATTCTGACCGCAAGGGTCCACAAGAGGATGTTTTCAGTGCGGTAAGGAGGGACATATTCAGAGGGATTGTCCTCAGTCGAAGAGGGGTGGTAATGGAAATGGAAATGGGAATGGTAACGGTAACGAAAATAATCAGGGCAACAATGGTAACAACAACAATCAAGGCAACAACAATGGTGGCAATAATGCCAATAATGGAGGGAATGGTGCGAAAGGACGAGCCTTCGTACTAGGATCTAGTGAAGCTCGATATGATCATAATGTGGTCACCGGTAAGTTTCTCTTAAACAATTACTTTGCTTCTGTCCTATTTGATACCGGTGCTGATAGGAGTTTTATATATAAGAAGCTTAGTGATATGATAAAAGGAACTCCAACTCTGTTAGAAGCTAAGTGTATAATAGAGATAGCCGATGGCCAAATAATTGAAGCAACCCACATTCTTAAGGGTTGTAAGCTTGAACTGGCTAGTCATAAACTTGACATCGACCTTATGGGGGTCACACTTGGTAGTTTTAATGTAATCGTTGGTACGGACTGGTTATCTAAAAACCAAGCTGAAATTGTCTGTCGTGAGAAAATTGTTCGCATTCCTCTCCCTAGTGGAGAAATCCTTTCGGTTCAAGGTGAAAGGAGTGGTGCTGTCGTAGGCATCATATCATTCATGAAAGCGCAGAAGTGTCCGCGTAAAGGTCATACTGCTATTCTGGCACTCGTTACCGAGCAACCATCAGAAGAGAAGAAATATGATGATATTCCCATCGTTCGTGATTTTCTGGATGTATTTCTTGAAGACTTGCCTGGTCTGCCAACACACCGTCAAGTTGAATTCCAAATTGATCTAGCACCCGGAGCGGCGCCGATCGCTCTGGCATCTTATAGACTAGCACCTAGTGAATTGCAAGAGTTATCCACTCAGTTAAAGGAATTGTTGGATAAAGGTTTCATCCGACATAGCTCATCGCCATGTGGAGCTCCAGTTCTGTTTGTCAAGAAGAAGGACGGGACCTTCCGTATGTGTATCGACTACCGTGAACTGAATAAAGTGACATTCAAGAACCGTTACCCTCTACCTCGTATAGATGATCTCTTTGATAAACTCCAAGGATCAAGCTTATATTCCAAGATAGATCTTAGGTCCAGTTACCATCAATTGAGAGTCCGAGATGAGGATATCTCTAAAACTGCTTTCAGGACAAGATACGACCACTATGAGTTTATGGTCATGCCTTTCGGATTAACCAACGCATCCGTGGTGTTCATGAACCTCATGAACCGTGTGTTTAACCATACCTTGATCAATTCGTCATCGTTTTCATCGACGACATTCTCATTTATTCCAAGAACAAAGAGGAACACGAGGAACATCTACGCTTAATTCTGGAATTACTTAAGCAAGAGCATCTATATGCTAAGTTTTCCAAGTGTGAATTCTGGATTCGAGAAGTTCAATTCTTAGGACATGTGGTTAACGAGAAGGGAATACATGTCGATCCATCAAAGATTGAAGCAATCAAGAATTGGGCAGCACCGACGACTCCGATTGAGGTGCGACAATTTCTGGGATTGGCTGGTTATTACCGTCGATTCATCGAGGGATTCTCTAAGATTGCACAACCTCTCACTGCCTTAACATAAAAAGGTAAAGCCTATATGGGGCGATAACTAAGAGTCAGCATTCCAACTCCTTAAACAGAAACTTTGCAGTACACCTATTCTAGCTCTTCCGAAGGGAACGAATGATTTTGTGGTGTATTGCGATGCATCCATTCAGGGTCTGGGTTGTGTATTAATGCAACGAGAAAAGGTGATTGCATACGCTTCATGTCAACTAAAGATTCACGAGAAAAACTACACCACTCATGACCTAGAGTTGGGAGCCATAGTTTTCGCACTTAAGATATGGAGACACTACTTGTACGGTACAAAGTGCACCATCTACACCGATCACAATAGTCTTCAGCATATCTTCGAGCAGAAAGAGCTGAACATGAGACATCCAGGTTCCGACAAGATGTACCATGACCTAAAGGTGCTGTATTGTTAGCCAAAGATGAAGGTCGATATAGCCACCTATGTGAGCAAGTGCCTGATTTACGCGAAGGTCAAAGTTGAATATCAAAAGCCTTCTGGTCTTCTCCAACAACCGGAGATTCCCATGTGGAAATGGGAGCAGATATCCATGGACTTTATCACAAAATTGCCACGAACTCCTACCGGATGTGATACTATTTGGGTAATAGTCAATCGTTTAACAAAGTCTGCTCACTTCTTAGCAATCAAGGAAACCGAAAAGATGGGGAAGCTTACTCGTATTTACTTGAAAGAAGTAGTCTTTCGGCACAGGGTGCCAATCTCTATCATTTCAGATCGTGATGCAAGATTCACCTCTCTTTTTTGGCAATCGTTACATAAAGCTTTAGGCACGCGTCTAGATATGAGCACATCATACCATCCTCAAACTGACGGTCAGACATAACGTACTATTCAAACTCTGGAGGACATGCTACGAGCTTATGTGATTGATTTCGGTAACACTTGGGAATCTCACCTACCGTTAGTGGAGTTCTCCTACAACAACAGTTATCACACTAGTATCAAGGCAGCTCCATTTGAAGCATTATATGGACGGAAATGTCGTTCTCCTATTTGTTGGGCCGAAGTTGGGGATAGTCAACTTACAGGTCCTGAACTCGTACTTGGAACTTCTGAGAAAATCATTCAAATTAGAAACCGTATGGCAGCAGCTCGTGACCGTCAAAAGAGCTATGCCGATAAGCGTCGTAAACCATTAGAATTTCAAGAAGGGGATATGGTCTTGTTAAAAGTCTAACCTTGGAAGGGTGTCATTCGTTTTGGGAAACGAGGCAAGCTGAATCCTCGTTATGTTGGACCATTCAAGATAGTGAAGAGAATCGGCCCAGTAGCGTATCAACTGGACCTACCTGAAGGACTTAGTGGTGTACACAACGTCTTTCACGTCTCAAACTTGAAGAAATGACTAGCAGACGAGTCACTCGCGGTTCCCCTTGAGGAACTACACATTGAAGAACAGTTGCGTTCATCGAAGAACCTGTGGAAATCATGGATAGGGAAGTCAAAATGCTTGAGCATAGTAAAATACCTATTGTCAAAGTCCGTTGGCACTCGAAACGCGGACCGGAATTTACGTGGGAGCGTGAGGATCAGATGATGCGCAAGTATCCTCACCTATTCAAGCACTCCACGTCAAACTCTTAAGGTACTATTTTAATTTTCGGGACGAAAATTCTTTCAACTAGGGGATGATGTGACATCCGGAATTTTTTATTTTATTTTAATTTAATTTTCAGGACGAAAATTCTTTCAACTAGGGGATGATGTGACAATCCGAAATTTTTAGACTAACTCTGTTAGTTACATCCAGTTAAGTCTTAACGTATTTATCCTAACTCAAACTTCAGGGACTATTTCTGCCTTTATTCAATCCTAAATACATGAATCTAGAGGGACTGATCTTGTAAATAATCCAATTTCATTTCTGTTGACTTCGTAAAGTCAAAATCAAGAGTTTTATGTTTCTGTTGACTCGAAAAAGTCAAATTCGCAACAAGTGTTACAAATTCAAAACCCACGATCATTTCTATTGGAATTGAAACTGAAATTTGCACGTAAACATTTTTGGTTATGTAATTCATATATGTTATCACTTATTTAACTATGCGTACACATCTATCACTAAGTCTTCACATCGGAACGTTAATATGAACATAGCGAGGTAAGTTGAGTAGTACCACTGGATTTGACAAACCACACCCGCGTTAGTCGCGCTAGCCCGACTGGATGTCGAACGGGTGCAGTCTTGACCTAAACATGCACCATGGTTAAAGTGTTTTATACCCGGAAGACAACCGTAGGCTCGGTTTTGATTTTATAACCCATTTTTATATTAATTATCCACTTTTAAAATAATATATTTATATTATTTTCAAAATATAATTCGTATGAAATAATATATTTATATTATTTTCAACTCGTGATTCATGTTATAAAATAATATATAATTTATATTATTTCACCTCGTTTAATTATCTCGAATAAAAATAATATATTTATTATTTTTCACACAAATGATTATTTGGTTAAACCTACGAACTTAAAAATAATATATTAAATTATATTATTTTCCTAACTTTTGTAAACGACTCGAACGTACGAAATTATTTATTCATATATTATTCGTTATCATCGTGCGACGCATAACACTTTAATCTTATTTATTATATTAAGAATTCTCATTCCCATGGACACGTTCGTCTACTCTTTGATCTTTAGGGCGCTTCTTTTAGGACGTTCAACATTCCGGGTCGTCGTCACATATCCCAATAATTCTCATTTTATCCCTAATAAGTTATGTTGTAATTCTAGGGCATTTGTGAGCCGTGTCGGGCTAACGCTTGAGATTTCAGTCTCGTACTTGTGTGATTACTACCTACGCCGTTCAAGTGAGTTTTCACGGCCCCTTTTACTGTTTTACAATTTGGGGGAGAAAACATGTCGTAAACATTTTTGGTTATGCAATTCATATATGTTATCACTTGTTTAACTATGCGTACACATCTATCACTAAGTCCTCACATCGGACCGTTAATATGAACATAGCGAGGTAAGTTGTGTAGTACTACTGGGTTTGACAAACCCCACCCGTGTTAGTCGCGCTAGCCCGACTGGATGTCGAACGAGTACAGTCTTGACCTAAACATGCACCATGGTTGATAGGCCTGGTGGGAGGCAAAAACATAAGCAGTCAGCTGTCGGTTACGAGCGCATTAGTTAACATGCTTATGGGTTAGCTACCTACTGATTTATATATATTGAATGTACATTAACCTATTGAACTTTGTTGCAAACTGAAACCTGTGAACTCACCAACCTCGTGTTGACATTTTCTTACATGTTTTCTCAGGTCGCTTAAGATAAGGCACAAGTGCACGCATATGGCATGTTTGGAGCCTTATGATTTATTTATAAAATAATATTGCTGAATTGCTTGTATTTTATTTTTGGACTTTGTTTGGACGGAACACTTTGGGATTTTCTTGGGCGCGTTTGTTTTGCTCATTTACATTCGTTTTACGCTTCCGCACTTACTTTGATCATTTATGATATATTTTCATTTTAGTCCCATATAGTGTCGTTCAATTAAATAATGATTGAGATCCTGGTTTGTTACTTCCCAAACGGTAAAACTCCATTAGTTGAAATTGGGGGTGTGACATCGTCCAACTATTTATAGGGGTGAACTGAGGTTCGTAGCGGACCGTTATGCTCGGGCATAGCGGTCCACTACGGCCCTTGCATGCGTCAGCCCTACACATTCAAATCCGATTGGACCAAACCTAGTTTTGCGGCTAGCGGACCGTTATGGAGGTCATAACGGTTTGGCACAATGCTGAGTCACAAGACACGTGTCAGCTTAGGAAAATTGCGGCTAAGTTGCAGCTAGCGGACCGTTATCTAGGCGATGGCGGTCTGCCACCCAATTCTGCCTTATAGCGGACCGTTATGGAATCTGATAGCGGTCCACTATCTACTTAATTTTCACATTTTTCACTTTTAACCCTAGACTTTAAGATAATTATACTTATAGTCCCTAGGGTTTACCTTTTTGTCAAATCTTGGACATTTTTGTGGTAGGTTGTTCCACAAATCTTAACTTTTCACTTTAAGATAATTTCACTTTCACGATTATAAATTTCTTTCTTTTCAATCCTTTTTCCTGACTGTACTCGATTTGCAAAGGTTGTTCCACAAATCTTAACTTTTCATCTACATCTACATCTTGTAGGGGCACTACCAGAGATTCATCTGCCAAACACTTGCACAGATTTGACACATGGAACACATCGTGTACTCCATTCATTTCATCTGGTAGTTCGAGTTGATAGGCCACAGGCCCAACTCTTTTCAGGATTTTGAATAGTCCTACGAATCTAGGACTTAATTTCCCTTTCTTTCCAAATATTACAAAGCCTTTCCATGGTGAAACTTTCAACAGAACGTTATCATCGACGTTAAATTCTAACGGCTTTCGTCTCTTATTAGCATAACTCTTTTGACGATCACGAGCCGCTTTCAATCTATCCTTTATTTGGATAACTTTTTCAGTTGTTTCCAGGACTATTTCATGTCCAGATAACTGATTTTCTCCTATTTCTGACCAACAGATTGGAGTTTGACATTTACGACCGTATAAGGCTTCAAAAAGAGCGGCATGTATACTCGTATGATAGCTATTATTGTAGAAGAATTCCATTACAGGTAGGTGGTCATCCCAACTTCCTCCAAGATCTATAACACAAGCTCTTAAAATCTTCAAGAGTTTGAATTGTTCTTTCGCTCTGCCCGTCCGTCTGAGGATGGCAGGCAGTGCTAAGATTCAATTTCATACCAAGAGCTTTTTGGAAGCTTTGCCAGAATCAAGAAGTAAATCTACTATCTCTATCTGACATGATAGATAGTGGCAAGTCGTGTAATGTTACAATTTCATTAACATATAACTATGCCAACTTATCCATACTGAACGTTTCTTTCATAGGAAGGAAATGAGCAGACTTAGTGAGTCTATCAATGATAATCCAGATAGTATCATTTCCTCAGCTTGTTCGGGGAAGTTTTGTAATGAAATCCATGGTTAGCATTTCCCATTTCCAGATAGGAATTTCAAGTTGTTGTAACAAACCAGATGGCTTCTGATGTTCAACTTTTACTTGAGAACAGGTCAAACACTTTGCAACATAGATAGCGATATGTTTCTTCATTCCTATCCACCTGTAATTGGCTTTTTGGTTTTTGTACATCTTATCGCTTCCAGGATGCATTGTGTACTTAGATTTATGGGCTTCTTCTAGAATTTCTTCACGAGTATTCCCATAGATAGGAACCCAGATTCTCTTATTCATTCTAAGAATTTTGTCGTCTCCTTTGATTAATTGGTCAATCATCCCTCCCAATCCTTCATTCTCGAGGTTGGGTTCTTGTAATGCCAGTTTCTGAGATTTCTTAATACGAGTAATATGATTGATTTGGAGATCGAGTCTTAAAGTACAAACTCGTCTAGGTTTCTCATGTTCCTTTCTGCTCAGATCATCGGCTACGACATTAGCTTTTCCTTCATGATAACAGATTTCACAATCGTAATCATTTAGGACTTTCATCCAACGTCTTTGCCTCATATTCAGTTCCTTCTGACTGAATATATACTTTAGGCTTTTATGATCAGTGAATACGGTGAATTTGGCTCCATATAGATAGTGCCTCCATAATTCCAGTGCGAATATTATGGCGCCCAGTTCTAAATCATGAGTCGTATAGTTCTTTTCATGAGTTTTTAGTTGACGAGAAGCATAAGCAATAACTTTGCTTCCTTGCATTAGCACACAACCAAAGCCAGTGTGTGAAGCATCACAATATCTGAGAAGCCTTTATGGGTGCTTGCGTTAGTTTCTATTTTAGAGTTTCAAAAGCTTCAGATTGTTTAGGACCCCATTCATACTTGACTGACTTGCGAGTCAGAGAAGTTAATGGTACTGTGATTAAAGAGAAATCTTAGATAAATCTCCGATAGTAACCGGCTAGACCGAGGAAATTACGGACTTCAGTCGGTGACTTCGGAATTTCCCATTTAGATATGGCTTCAATTTTGACAGGGTCAACTTGAATACCATTGGCATTGATCACATGACCAAGGAATTGAACTTCTGATAGCCAGAATTCACATTTTGAAGCATAAAGCTTTTCTGTTCTCAGGATTTCAAGTAAGATTTTCAAATGATTGGCATGATCTTCCTTACTTTTGGAATAGATGAGGATATCATCAATGAATACAATAACGAATTTGTCCAAGTAAGGTTTATATTCTTGATTCATCATATCCATGAATGTTGTTGGTGCATTAGTAAGTTCGAACGACATTACCGTGAACTCATAATGATCATATCGAGTTCTGAAAGCAGTTTTAGGAAAGTCCTCTTCCTGGACTTTCAATTGATGATACCCAGAACGAAGATCGATTTTGGAAAAACAATGAGCTCCATGGAGTTGATCGAAAAGGTCACCGATTCGGGGAAGTGGATAACGATTCTTTATCGTAACTTTGTTTAGCTCACGATAATCGATGCACATGTGCATTGATCCGTCTTTCTTCTTAACGAATAAGACCGGAGCTCCCCAAGGTGATAAGCTTGGTCTTATGAATCCTTTTTCTAGCAATTCATCCAATTGCTTCTTTAGTTCTGCCATTTCGTTTGGAGCTAATATGTTTGGGGTTTTAGCAATAGGTGTTGTATCGGCTACAAGATTTATTCTAAACTCCACTTCTCTTTCAGGTGGAATTCCAGGCAGTTCATCAGGAAATTCAGCCACAACCGGCACATCTTCAATATTCATTTTAGTTTCGGTGGTTATAGAAGTATGCTAAGCAACCTTTTCTTAAGTATTTTGTGGCTTTCAACATAGAAATTATTCCAACAGAGTTGGATAATTTATCGCCGTTGATCGTAAGAATGCTGCCTTTCGGCGAATGAAGTTCTATTTCCTTTTTATCACATAGGATACGGGCTTGGTTAGAGGCTAACCAATCCATTCCTAAGACAATGTCAAAACCTGCCAAAGCCATTGGCAACAATCTTGCAGGTATAACATGTCCTGACAATGTGATATGGAAATCGTTAAGGATTCAGAGATTTGGACTAGGTCACCATTGGCGGTCTCCACCACGTATTTCTTGTCTAATTTAGCTAGAATTTTATTTAACAGTCTACAAAATCTATGATCTATAAAACTTTGGTTTGCACCAGAGTCAAATAAAACTCGAGCATAAATATCATTAACAAGAAATGTACCCGTGATGACACCGGGCATACCTGCTGCTTCGTGAGTGTTAAGAACAATTACCCACGCATTCTTCTTCACTCCATCTATAGGTTTGGGACCTGTCTTGTCCGTTTTCTTGTGCTTTGGACAATTGATTTTGATGTGACCAGTTTCGCCACATCCAAAACAGGTAATTGATTTCTTTTTATAATAGTCTTCTGCTTTGTGTCCTGACATCTTACAATAATTGCAGAAAGCTCCAGCACGACATTGTCCCAATTGCCTCCTTCTGCACTTTGGACACTCAGGGATGGATGAGTTGTTATTTCGAGGAGAAAAATTGTATTTCTTGGATCCACTCAGGCCTTGCCCGGTTATTTCTTTCTTCTTCTTTCCCTCTTCCTAATTTCTTGTAACATCCCAAAAAATTTATAAACTAATAGTTCGGGTTAATGGACTACCCGAACCTATATGAAATTTAATACATGAGTTAAATTTGTCAAGCATGAGGCGTGTTATCAACATTTGTGACACCGTTGGGCGTTTAGGGAAGATTCGGGATCGAAACGTATAAGATGGAATTGCAGGGACCTGAAACGAAACTAGTGGTCATTTATAAACCACAATATGCGAAAACCCTAGGTCATTAGAGACCTAGGGGGTGCGACGGCTAGTTAGAGGCGCAAGGAAAGGAGGAGCCGGCGATAAGGGTGATCGTATGAAGAACCAAGGCGGTGACGTGGTGGTTTTCGGTCGGGAGGCTCCAAAACACGACGAGGAGGCGACTTAGAGACGGTTGGTGAAGAAATCAAGCGAGAACGGGAACTCCGGCGAGGATTCTGGCTACTGTTCGCTTTTCCGGTAGCGGCGCCAAAGGCGACCGGCGGCGACGATGGTTGGGGGCTGAGAATCTTGGCGACACGGTCGCGTGGATATATTATTTGTCCAATTTCGAGTCCGTTTGATAGGGATTCGAGCAGCGCGAAGACGGACGCGCGTATTAGGCAATTCTGGCGACTGTTTCATTTTTTGGCGATGGAGGAGGCGGTTTCCGGCGAAGGCGACTACTGGGTTTGAAAGGGTTTGGTAATACGGAAGCGTGAACATATTATTCGCCTAAAATGGAGTCCATTTGGGTCGGCTTTAAGCTACTCGTATATTGACGTGCAAAACCGAACGTGCTGAAAGACGGGTATGCGTTCTGGCAGCAGCGGTGGCGGCGATGGCCGACGCCAATATTTTTCTGAGGTCAGGTGTATAGATACGAACGCATGGATGGTGGATCGCGCAAAACGGAGCTCGTATGGTCGAGATATGAGCAAAAAAAGTTTTCCTCTCGCGTGGTGCTCAGTAGTTTCGTACAAAACCGCTTAGAACGGCTTGTACGCAAAGGTTCACGTTGGACTACGAGTTTACGGGTATGCGACTTCGAAAGGAAAGCTTTGTAACCGGTGAGTTTCTAATCCCCCACTTATTTTAAACATTTTTAATGTTTTGGGGCTATTGTACATACTTATAAGACGTGTTTTATTACATAAATATGTAACGAACTTTGGTGTTTAACCCGATGAGTCTGTGAAATGATGAACTCAAATGTGGGGCTAAGGGATTATGTGTTGTCTATGGGATGTGTAGGTTAAAGGTGGGTACGTGCTTAGGTAACGGGACATAGCATTTGTATTTATAATAGTGGTGTATTGTGTTAAGAGTTGATCGAGGAGAGTTGGAACGTAAGCTAATTGCTTATGATTTTATGTGGGATATATTTATTATTTTAGTGCTATGTGTAAGGTGCAGGTGTGGTTAACGAGTCAGATGAATATTGTGTGATATTTTATGTGTTATATTTGTGTTGTTTGCTTGTGTCGTTGTCGATGTGACACGACGGGCATTATGTTTGCGTCTTTGTCTTTATGGCATGGCAAACGTGATTGTGAAGGACGAAGTTCGTCGGGAAGTCACCAACGGTGACATTTATTAATAGGTTAGTGATGAGCTCGGGGTGTGTTGAACGCCCTGACGAGGGTGCAGTGATGAGGAATGTGTTTGCATGCTTACATATGTGTTAATTTGCATGAAAGTGATAAGTTATATTTATTGTGCGTGAGATAGTATTAATGTGATGTGTAGATGATATTAATGTGGCAAGTAGAGTTAGATTGACCGTTGTGTTAGGATTTTGATGCGATGTTGATAACTGTTGTGTCAGTTGGTTAGTAAGAGCCTTAGTTATGGCTGAGTAAGTCAAGGTCTAGGGTTTTGTTGTGGTTATCCAAGTGTTGAGGTAATATGTCTGCTACAGTACGAGTTATTAGTATAGTAAGTTCGACCTAAGCAGATGAAACTGCGAGATTATTATTGTTATGGGATGAGTCTCGGGTGGAGAACGGTTATGGGATATCATGTGATAACAGAGGTCATCTATTCTTAATGAATTACGAAAATATTTTATAAGGACCGAGAGTCCTGAGTAAAGTTTAAATAACTTTTGTGATGAGTTGACTTTTAATTAAATTGAACCGTTAGAACTCACTCAGCGTAGCTGACTTTGTGTGTATGTTAGACTGTTTTGCGGGTGAGCTTTGTGTTGACGTATCTTGGATTGGGAGCGGTGTTACTCGGATTGATGTGCAGACATTCGTGAGGTACACTGAATAACATTAAATAGCAATATATGTTCTTAGAAAGACTTCCGCTGTAATTTGAGTAACAACAAATGTGTTTTAAATGAAAATAACCGGTTATGAGAACCACCTATAGGATGCCCGGGTCGGGGTCTTACATTTCTTATTAGGCTGGTAGTTAATGATGCCCCCAGATCCATGGCATCATCAAGATTTTCATAATTTACGAGCTTTACCATGTCGCGAATTTAGCCAATCAAACCCCAGATATAACGTTTGATCAGATTTGACTCATGAGTAGCAAGATGAGGAACTATTCTAGCATATTACAGGAGTTTAGTGGCGTACTCCTGATAATTTGTTCCAATCATCCTTAAACTTAAAACTTTTCCTTCTATCTGTTCCCGTTCATTCTAGGGAACGTATTTCTTTTTAGCTCTTGCCCTAAAGGCATTCCAGCCCATTGCATAGGCTGCATCTCTGCCTTTGGCAGCAATAATGTTGTTACACCATTCCAAGGTTTGATCTTTGAATAAATTGGAGGCATACAGAACCTTGTCCTCCTCAGCACATTTGCTGATAGCTAAAATTGACTCAGTCTTCTAAATCTACCTTAATGTGGCAATTCCTCCTTCATTTCTAGAAAAATTATATGGCTTACAATCCAAGAACATCTTATAGGTACAACCTACTACCTTCCTTTTTGTAAGGCCCCTTTCCGGGTAACCTCACTTGTTGGATTTACTCATAAACATAGTCATGAATACTGAACTTAAATTAAAAACATTCATCATTCAATTACATATCATTCGTCATTCAATTACATAACATAACATAATTTGACAGCGGAAGTCTTAACACATGTATTAAAGTGGGATGTCAGTCTTGTGTCGGGTAACCTTCACGCCATCGCACGACCTTTTCTTCCTTTACCTGAAATGTATACTAAAAGTCAGCTAACGCTGGTGAGTTCTAGTTTAAAGACAATCATACATAATATTTACATTATCATGAATATAATGTATATATATATTCATACTTTTAAATATTCTTTACTTTACTGTTCTCACATAACATTCATTGAGGGTATATACATATGTACATACATACTTTCTTTTTGAGAGAACACTTATTGGCCACAATCTTAAGGGAGATCAACCCGTCATACTTATCGCGAGTGTCACGAAGACATCATTGTCAGAACTACCGTCGTAGCCCATTTCATTACCGTCCGGCTCTAGAAAACCGTCCGTCATTCATTAATCCGTCCGGCAACCTTTGTCTGTCCGTTCTTAACCGTCCTACCGTCGTAGTACGTCATTTTGTCCGTCTGCCCTAGGGCATCCGTTTCCCACGCGACCATTATGTGTGCAACCGTTCTTCCTTAGTTAAGGCATTTGCTTCGACCGTCCATTAATACCTTTTCATACGTCCTAGCTTGCGAAGGAACGTTTTTGTCCCGGTTGCAAAATAGTCACGTGGTCGTCCGTCTACCGAAGTAGCCGTTGTCATAGAAGGGTTTATAACGTTTACATTCATTCATAACATGCAATATATATGTAATATAAAGCAAGATTTCATTCTTTTACATTATGTCCTTCTTTCATTCATTCTTTAAAATCATACGCTTCTTTCTTTATTTATAATTCATTTTCATATATAAGTATTTATATATATATACGTATGATCACATTGACATTTATAGCATTTAATCATTTGGTGTATACACTTCAGCCCCAAACATTTAAAATGATTTGCACATAACATAGAAGGGGGCACATAGAACTCACCTGATGAGTAGTTTCTGAAATACACTAAGCTGGCTACTGAGCGTCACTAATGTCACTCACGATCTGTATAATAAATTCATACACGTAAGGTAGTGCTCCTAGATGACACTAGACATTACTATGTTTGAATCTAGTAGTTTCGATGGATTCGTTTATATCGACACTTGGTAGTTTCGATAGGTTGCTTGAGTCAAAACTTGGTAGTTTCGATAGGTAACTTCTATCGAAACTTGGTAGTTTCGATAGGTTGCTTATGTCGAAACTTGTTAGTTTCGATAGGTTGCTTCTGTCGAAACTTGGTAGTTTCGATAGATTGCTTATGTCGGAACTTGGTAGTTTCGATAAGTAACTTAGGTGTAATCTTAGCTTCGGATCATGGGCTCATATCGAAACTATGGTAGTTTCAATAGGTTGCACATATCGAAACTGGGTAGTTTCAATGGGTCTGTACATATCGAAACTATGTAGTTTCGATGGTTCTGCACATATCGAAACTAAGTAGTTTCGATAGGTCTGCACAGATCGTCTTCCCCAAAAAAATCCGAAGTTTTGCATGCGCGTCTGATCGAGTCAATATCTCATTTTTCTTGGATCAAAACGTTCGGTTTTCATTCTAGATGCTAAACTTAAGTTCACTTTCAAGTTTCACCCGCAAAATCGTTATGTTTTTAGCCAAAACCCGAAACTTCCCAAAACGAACAAAAACTCATAATGTGATCGAATCGTTACCTGGATTGAAATTCTGATTCGGAGGTTTTGCTCACGGGCTCAGCTGTAACGTGCTCCTCCAATTTCGTGACGATCCGTCGACTTTCTCTCTCTAGACCCGAGCTTTCATTTCTCTCTCTAGAAACTGCGTGAGTGTGGAAAATGAGAAGTTTGGGCAGCCCTTGCCCTTATATACTTGGGCTTCCTTCGGCCCGTTGGAGCCAAGCCCAAGCCCATCCATCTTTTTTATTTCTTTCGTCATTTCAAAATTATAATTTCGATCGTGCCATTATTTATTTATTACCAGTTTTGGGATGTTACAAGTCTACCCCCCTTATAGAGGTTTCGTCCTCGAAACTGGTCATACGTTAAACAATTGAGGGTATAGTACCCTCATCTCGTCTTCTTTTTCCCACGTAGCTTCTGACCCTTTTCTGTGCTTCCATTATATCTTGACTAACGGTATCGACTTGTTGCGTCGTCGTTTCTCAGCTCGGTCAAGAATGGCTATCGGTTCCTCTACATAGTTTAGGCTGTTATCCACTTCGATATCGTCGTAAGGTATGCGAGCTGTGTCGTCAGCTAGGCACTTGCGTAAGTGCGACACGTGAAACGTAGGGTGTATTCCACTAAGCTCAACGGGTAGGTCGAGTCTGTAAGCAACTCGACCCACTCTTGCTAAAATCTTGAAAGGTCCGACAAACCTTGGACTTAGTTTGCCACGCTTTCTGAATCAGATGATTCCTTTCCATGGTGATACCTTTAACAGTACCATGTCCCCTACTTGAAACTCTAACTCCCTTCTTCTCTTATCCGCGTATGATTTCTGTCTGTCTTTTGCGGCTTTCATTCGAGCCTTGATTTGATCAAATTTCTCGGAAGTAGCTTTGACCACTTCGAGGCTTGCAAAATCCTTTTGTCCAATTTCCCCCCAACAAACCGGGGTCCTACATTTCCTCCCATACAACATTTCGAAAGGCGGCATGCCAATAGTCGAGTGATAGCTGTTGTTATATGAAAATTCTGCCAATGGTAGATGGCTGTCCCAGCTCCCACTGAAGTCGATGATACAGGCCCGGAGCTGTCCTCTAAGGTCTGAATAGTCCTTTCCGATTGTCCATTGGTTTGGGGGTGGTAAGCGGTGCTGATGTTCAGTCTAGTGCCCATTGCTTCATTGAATTTCTTCCAAAACCTTGATGTAAATCTAGTATCCCTGTCGGACACAATCGACAGCGGAATACCATGTCTGCTCACAATTTCCTTGATAAATATTTCTGCTAGTCTTTCTGACGAAGAAGTCTCACGTATTGGTAAGAAGTGAGCACTTTTCGTCAAGCGGTCGACGATCACCCAAATGGTATCATTGCCTTTAGCTGTTCGCGGTAGCTTGGTAATGAAGTCCATCGTGATCTCCTCCCACTTCCATTCCGGTATTGGTAAAGGTTGCATTTTACCGCATGGTTTCTGGTGCTCGGCCTTAACTAGAGAACACGTTAGGCACTTGCTCACGTATTCTGTCACATCATTCTTCATGCCAGGCCACCAGTACTCTTTCTTCAAGTCTTGATACATTTTGTTTGTTCCGGGGTGGATAGAATAACGAGACTTATGGGCCTCATCGAGTATTTTGGCTCTAAGCTCGCCAATCTTAGGTATCCACATCCGGCCAAACCTAGTTCGTACACCGTGTGCATTTGCATCAAAGTTCCCTTGTTGTCCCACTATTCTTTCCCTTTTTATATTTCCTTCTAATAGCGCTTCGTCTTGTGCCTTTGATATTTCACTCATCAAATCTGGTGTTATAATCAGCTGACACGCTTTGATCTGTATAGGTTTCGATTCTTCCTTTCTACTTAAAGCGTCAGCCACCACGTTTGCTTTGCCTGAATGGTACAATATCTCACAGTCATAGTCCTTCAGTAGCTCTAACCACCTTCTTTGCCTCATGTTTAATTCCTTTTGTTCGAAAAAATATTTCAAGCTTTTGTGATCGGAGTAGATGGTGCATTTAACTCCATACAAGTAGTGCCTCCATATTTTCAACGCGAAAACTACTGCTGCTAACTCTAAATTGTGTGTTGGATAATTAACCTCGTGAATCTTTAGTTGCCGCAATGCATAAGCAATTACCTTTCCTCGTTGCATGAGTATGCACCCTAAACCCTGCCCTAAAGCGTCAGAGTAGACTACCAAGTCTTCATTTCCCTCAGGTAGTGTTAAGACTGGAGCTTGGGTTAATTGTGCCTTAAGTTCTTCAAACGCGTTGTTCTGGGTTTGACCCCATTCGTATTTCACTTCCTTCCGTGTCAACTTAGTTAGTGGCAAGGCTATTCTTGAAAAATCTTGAATGAACCTTCGATAGTAGCCTGCCAATCCCAGAAAACTTCGTATCTCTGTTGGTGTCTTTGGGATGTTCCATTCCTTCACTGTCTCGATCTTTGCAGGATCCACCATAATGCCGTTTGGGTTTATTACATGACCTAGGAATTGGACTTCCCTAAGCCAGAACGCACATTTGGAGAATTTTGCGTACAACTTTTCCTGCTTTAGCACCTCTAGAACCTCCCTTAGGTGACAGTGGTGATCACCCTTGCTTTTCGAATATACCAGTATGTCGTCTATAAAAACTATCATTGATCGATCCAACATGGGTCGACATACTCTATTCATCAAATCCATGAACGCTGCTGGTGCGTTGGTCAATCCGAAGGACATCACGAGAAACTCATAATGCCCGTAACGCGTGCGAAACGCGGTCTTTGGTACGTCTTATTCTCTTACTTTCAACTGATGGTAACCCGACCTAAGATCGATCTTTGAGAACCAACTCGCACCTTGCAGTTGATCAAAAAGTCGTCTATTCTAGGTAGTGGGTATTTGTTTTTTACTGTTCTCTTGTTCAATTCGCGGTAGTCGATGCACATGCGCATACTGCTGTCCTTCTTCTTTACAAATAGTACCGGAGCGCCCATGGTGAGATGCTCGGTCTAATAAATCCTTTGTCGGTTAGTCCCTCTAGTTGAGACATCAATTCTTTCATTTCTGACGGAGCCAATCGGTAGGGGGCTTTGGCAACGGGCTCAGCTCCTGGCAATAAGTCAATCTGAAATTCTACTTCCCGGTCGGGTGGTAACCCAGGTAGATCCTCAGGGAATACTTCCGGAAAGTTGCACACCACGGGTACTTTCTTGAGTTCATTCATTTTCATTCTATCATCAATAACATATGCCAAATAAGCTTCGCAACCGCGTCTCATGTAACTTTCGGCTTTGATCATCGAGATGATGTTCGGCATCGTGCAATTCCAATCCCCATAAACCGTAATTGGACTACCGTTAGGAACTTTGAGGTGTATCCTCTTACGTTTACATATGATCTGAGGTTCGTTGGCAGCTAGCCAATCCATGCCCAATACTATATCGAATCCACCTAAGGTGAGAAGGAACAATCTAGAAGGAAACTTATGTCCCTCTATTTCTATGATGCAATCCTCTGTTACTTGGAATACTGCCGAATTTTTGCCAACGGCAGTTTGTACGCTAAAGGCCTTTACTATGGTGTTGATAGAGCAACCCAATTTACGACTAAATGCATTTGATATGAAGCTTTAACTAGCACCTGAATCAAATAAAATAGCAGCACGTTCATCATTAACTAGAAACGTACCTGACACGACATCAGGATTTCCCCTTGCTTCTTCCTCAGTTAAGGCATAGGCCCGAGTCCTTGCCTTCTGTTGTTCTTGTTCCCTCTCCTTTCCCGAACCAGATTGGCCGGCCTTCCTGCAGTTCTTTGTCAGATGTCCAAACAATCTGCATACTTGACATTTGACATCCTTCAAACAATCTCGGGAGTAGTGCCCCGGCCTCCCGCACTTATAACACACGGTGGTGCCGATTCGACACTCGCCCAGATGTTGCTTTCCACATCTCTTGCATGTTTCATATCCGTTCAACCTTGGTTTCTTAATTTCAGGTGTTTCTTTCCCTTTTTCGGTGCCTTTAGACGGGTTCTCCCACTTTCTCTTTTGTGTCTCAGGTGCCGGGTCCTCATTGGCATAATCGTCGTAGACGATTCTAGACAGGTTGACTACCGACTCGAAGGTCGAGGGTAGGTTGGCTTTTACATGCACACGGACCCTTTGCGACGAACCCTTGACATAATATTTGATCATACGTTCTTCGGTTTCCACCAAGTGTGGTACCAGTTGGGCCAGCTCGTTGAATCTTGAAGTATACTGGCGATGAGTCTTGTTGCCAGCCTTGAAGTTTAGGAACTCGTTCTCCACATGATCAATCTCATTCTGTGGGCAGAACTTTTAGATTACGAGCTTCTTCAGGTCTTCCCATGTCATTCTGGCAATAGCATTTGGCGACTTTGTTCTTTGAATGTTTCTCCACCAACCTAGTGCTTCATTGGTGAAAGAATGAGCAACATATTTAACCGCCTGGTCCGGTCGGCACTCGCTGATGTTGATTACAGCGTTCATCCTCTCAATCCATTCGAAAGTAGCCACCGAATCCTTGGTTCCATCAAACTTAGGTGGGTCTCCGTCCTTGAAACCTTTGTAAGTACACCCACGATTGCTTGATGCCATTTTTACTTCATCCCCATCACTGTCATAAATTTTCTCTTCATTGTTCCCTTCATCCTCTTCTTTGCTTTTATTTAGTGCCTCAGATAATAGGTCAGGCAATATGTTCTTCAGAGTGAGTACAACCTCGCGGGCAATAGCATCCCTATCCTCGGGTTCCAACTGTATAGGCCCTTGATTGCTGTCCCCAGTTGGGGTCACATTAGTTTCGTGCACACTCTCAGTGTGTTCTGCGTGCACACTCTCTTCCTCTTCACTTCTTCGATTCAATGGAGGTCTACCAACTCGGCCAGTGCGACCGCCTCGGCGTCCAGTTCTTCCTCCTCCAGCCATAGTTCCTAGTTTTCCTGATGGTCATAAAGGGAATACATCAATGTCATTCTCTCAGATCATAGTCTTGGTACAGTACGAACAAGGTAAATTTTTAATTACAGTGACCGGTTTGTGATTAGAAATTTACATTGCTTTTCAGGTTCCAAACTCTTCAAATTGGTCATGACATTGACATCTATTGGTTCTAGGTTTGAGTATCTATTCTTGTCCAAGTGTATTAACCTTGGTACTTACTTACTGTGCTGGCGTTGGTGTTGGCTACCCAGACTGACATCCGTGCGTTGGTCCCATAATCAGCTTGAGTCCAGACATTTAAGGATGTCTGAATCTCTCAAACTATTGCTCTGATACCAACTTGTAAGGCCCCTTTCCGGGTAACCTCACTTGTTGGATTTTCTCATAAACATAGTCATGAATACTGAACTTAAATTAAAAACATTCATCATTCAATTACATATCATTCGTCATTCAATTACATAACATAACATAACTTGACAGCGGAAGTCTTAACACATGTATTAAAGTGGGATGTCAGTCTTGTGTCGGGTAACCTTCACGCCATCGCACGACCTTTCTTCCTTTACCTGAAATGTATACTAAAAGTCAGCTAACGCTGGTGAGTTCTAGTTTAAAGACAATCATACATAATATTTACATTATCATGAATATAATGTATATATATATTCATACTTTTAAATATTCTTTACTTTACTGTTCTCACATAACATTCATTGAGGGTATATACATATGTACATACATACTTTCTTTTTGAGAGATCACTTATTGGTCACAATCTTAAGGGAGATCAACCCGTCATACTTGTCGCGACACGAAGACATCGCTGTCAGAACTACCGTCGTAGCCCATTTCATTACCGTCCGGCTCTAGAAAACCGTCCGTCATTCATTAATCCGTCCGGCAACCTTTGTCCGTCCGTTCTTAACCGTCCTACCGTCGTAGTCCGTCATTTTGTCCGTCTGCCCTAGGGCATCCATTTCCCACGCGACCATTATGTGTGCAACCGTTCTTCCTTAGTTAAGGCATTTGCTTCGACCGTCCATTAATACCTTTTCATACGTCCTAGCTTGCGAAGGAACGTTTTTGTCCCGGTTGCAAAATAGTCACGTGGTCGTCCGTCTACCGAAGTAGCCGTTGTCATAGAAGGGTTTATAACGTTTACATTCATTCATAACATGCAATATATATGTAATATAAAGCAAGATTTCATTCTTTTACGTTATGTCCTTCTTTCATTCATTCTTTAAAATCATACGCTTCTTTCTTTATTTATAATTCATTTTCATATATAAGTATTTATATATATACGTATGATCACATTGACATTTATAGAATTTAATCATTTAGTGTATACACTTCAGCCCCAAACATTTAAAATGATTTGCATATAACATAGAAGGGGCACATAGAACTCACCTGATGAGTAGTTTCTGAAATACACTAAGCTGGCTACTGAGCGTCACTAATGTCACTCACGATCTGTATAATACATTCATACACGTAAGGTAGTGCTCCTAGATGACACTAGATATTACTATGTTTGAATCTAGTAGTTTCGATGGATTCGTTTATATCGAAACTTGGTAGTTTCGATAGGTTGCTTGAGTCAAAACTTGGTAGTTTCGATAGGTAACTTCTATCGAAACTTGGTAGTTTCGATAGGTTGCTTATGTCGAAACTTGGTAGTTTCGATAGGTTGCTTATGTCGAAACTTGGTAGTTTCGATAGGTTGCTTCTGTCGAAACTTGGTAGTTTCGATTGATTGCTTCTGTCGGAACTTGGTAGTTTCGATAAGCTGCTTATGTCGAAACTTGGTAGTTTCGATAAGTAACTTAGGTGTAATCTTAGCTTCGGATCGTGGGCTCATATCGAAACTATGGTAGTTTTGATAGGTTGCACATATCGAAACTGGGTAGTTTCGATGGGTCTGTACATATCGAAACTATTTAGTTTCGATGGTTCTGCACATATCAAAACTAAGTAGTTTCGATAGGTCTGCACAGATCGTCTTCCCCAAAAAATACGAAGTTTTGCATGCGCGTCTGATCGAGTCAATATCTCATTTTTCTTAGATCAAAACGTTCGGTTTTCATTCTAGATGCTAAACTTAAGTTCACTTTCAAGTTTCACTCGCAAAATCGTTATCTTTTTAGCCAAAACCTGAAACTTCCCAAAACGAACAAAAACTCATAATGTGATCGAATCGTTACATGGATTGAAATTCTGATTCGGAGGTTTTGCTCACGGGCTCAACTGTAACGTGCTACTCCAATTTCGTGACGATACGTCGACTTTCTCTCTCTAGACCCGAGCTTTCCTTTCTCTCTCTAGAAACTGCATGAGTGTGGAAAATGAGAAGTTTGGGCAGCCCTTGCCCTTATATACTTGGGCTTCCTTCGGCCCGTTGGAGCCAAGCCCAAGCCCATCCATCTTTTTTTTTCTTTCGTCATTTGAAAATTATAATTTCGATCGTGCCATTATTTATTTATTACCAGTTTTGGGATATTACACTTTTCTTTGTTAAGTGGCCGTAGTTATTACCCATATTCTCATCCTCAGAAGAGTTATGGTAATATTCTTTTCTTTCGGTCTTCTTGGATTTGTGAGAAACAGAACCCTTTGGTTCTAGAGTAATGGGTTTTGATTGGGTCATTGTTCGAGTTTGTCGAGAGTGAATCGATTGAGGAATCGAAAGTTGAACAGATATTCTATCGGTTTGTCTCCTTTCATGCTCCATAAAGATCATTGGATGAGAATCCTTTATTCCTTCCCTGATCATCTTTTGGAGTTCTTTTCGAGACTCGTTATTATCAGCAGCATTATCAATTACTGCTTGCTTTTTCTTACCCCTCGTGTTTTGAGAAGGTCCAATTTGTTTCGACATTCTATCAAGATATAATATTTGAATTAAAACAGAACTTTTTATTGATAAAATATTTACAATAAGAAAATACAAATCATTGTTTTCTAAAAATTTCTAAAATTCTTCTCTTCAAGAGCTTGAACTAGAAGGGCATTATGTGCTTCTAATTCATCCTTTTCACTTTCCAGTTCAGCTATCCGGTTCAACAACATTTGTTCCCTCTCATTTCCGGACGCATTCTCATTTAGATACGGAGCAGGAATAGGAATCGCTCATAGTACGAAACATAAGGTATATTAGAATCAACATGCTCTTCTTCTTCTTCTTCAGGATCACATATATTTTCATAAGGAATATTGGCGTATCTCTCATGAAAATTTTGTGAATAAACAGGAATGATATTATAGCTTCCAGCAGTTGGAGCAGAATCAAAGCTTATAGAAGGATTATAGGGAACACTAGGGTTTCCTATGTCTCCGAGGCTTCTAAAAGTAGAACTTTTAGTTTCCTCATTAAGTTCTATAGTTGTTTCATTTGTTTTACGGTCAAAGTAATTAGCAGGAGCGAATTTTCGAAGAAAACTAGGACCTTTGCCCTTTCCAACCATTCTGAAAATTAAAAACAAACGATACTTTATTATAAAAATAATTTACAAAAAAGTAGAATACAACAAAACTTCAATCCTTCATCAGCTCCTTCCCCAAGGTTTTCAGATCCTTCCCATACTCATATACCTGTTTCCCATAAAACTGGTTCTTTTCTTATCCATGATTTTCTTCTTGGTTATCCCGTCCGTTTGGCGTAACGAACGATCTAAACATTCGATATGGGAAGAAGGAATAGTATACTTATAACCATATTTAGGATGAGGTTCACGAATATCCATTAACATATCATTATAAGCATGATGACATTCTGGTGGTGATTGAAAGTAAGCTTGGTAAGGATCATCATATGTTGGTTCAGGGAACACATATGGATCATACGTGACTGGGGATCCAGAATTATAAGACTGATAATTAGAACTGTTTGAGATGGGGTTATTAAAAGGATAATCATGAGGGTTTTCAGAAGTAGATTGGTATTGGGGATCTCCAGAAGGATCTTCTTCAGATGACTGAATTTGACTGGATTGTGATTCATTTCCTTGCACAGATTGAGCAGTAGTATTCCAGTTGCTAAAGTCTGATCCAGCATCCATCCATTGGCTGGAAGAGTTTTGGGATTATGGGTGGTATTCGGGAGATTTAGGGAATACATCAAACGGGTCATCATTATAGTTGGGCGAACAGATAGGATTCTGTTGCGAACCTAACGGATGGTATTCTAGAGATTCTTGCTTAATAGGACGACTAGGATAGTAATACAGAACAGTATTTCTTTCAGACATCTGTAATCTTGTCATATTAGTATTTGTCTCATTTAAAACTTAGATACTAAAGCCAATATTTTAATCTTAGCTAAAGTTCTACAAGGATGGTTATCTTCTCAGAGTAGTACCTTCAACAGTCATGTTCTCAGGTAAGAGCGACAGGTCTAGAAGAGATTTATACACCGCTCTTTCCTTAGACAGAACACTTCCGTTTGTCAGATAACTACATACCGGTAAGAAGGTCACCTTGTTTTCTTATCTTAAAAGCATTATGGTTAAAGCTTAGATACTAGATCCAAGTATCTGATTCGCTAAAACATATGGCTCTGATACCAACCTGTCACACCCCACCTCAGACACCCCCTAGACGTGTGCGAGCCCGATTGGTATTGTTTGGTTACTTGATTTCAGAGTTTTTGTAAAACACAGCGGAAGTCTTTTTCAAAGGATCGTTTCATCATTTATCTCAACCTCAAGGGTTGTACTTATAAATATCAAAACTTAGTTGGAAAACAAAAGCCTTGTATTTACTTTATGAACATAGGGTTTCAATACCCTTCTCATTTGATTACAAAACATAGTTTGAAATCAAATACATGATGAGCCACTGGAAATAGTACAACACAGGGTTGATCAGTTCCCTGGTCCTATCTCCTTTATAGGATTTCCCTTTACACGAGGCCTGAGAATCCTATATGCATTCCATCCTTTTTCCTGGGTCAGATCTCATGTCTGCCCATACTCCATTCTCGACATATTTTAATCATTACCTGGAAAACATTTTGAAAATAAAACGTCGACGCGAACTCTAGTGAATACAATATCTTGACATAAAATCATTTTGGCACAAATAAGTATTAATTTCATAATCACAACTTCCTGTTCAATCTACACACTCAGCATGCCCGTCTTGTTCAATCGCACCACGGTATACACTTGCGTCATAGCTTATAATAGCGGATAGGTCTACGCCACCAGATTTTTTATAAGATAAGCACCAGCCGTAATCCGGGAATTTCACCCGAGACCCGTGTATCCCTTGCAAGTTTTACGTATACCTATGGTCTGAATGCTTGTTCGTAGAAGAACGTTGAGCATTACTACGTTAATATTTATTTGGCCATTTTCGCAAATAAAACGTTTGACACAAGTTTTGAAAGAAATAAAGTATTCACCTTGCTTGTAGGAATGAGCCTCTAAAGTCAAAAGCTTAGCGTCTACCTTCTTAACTTGATTTTTCTAGTGTACCCGCACTTCTAGGAGCGTTACTTCTTAAACTGAGCACTACGAGGAGCGGGGGATCGTCGGGAGTGGACTAGGAGTGCTCTGGCATGAGATTTGAGAGTAAAGGACGATTTGTTGTGTGTAAAACTGATCCAGATCGTCCAACTATTTATAGGGGTGAACTGAGGTCCGTAGCGGACCGTTATGCTCGGGCGTAGCGGTCCGCTACGGCCCTTGCATGCATCAGCCCTACACATCCAAATCTGATTGGACTAAACCTAGTTTTGCAGCTAGTGGACCGTTATAGAGGTCATAGCGGTCCAACACGATGCTGAGTCACAAGACACGTGCCAACTCAGGAAAATTGCGGCTGAGTTGCGGCTAGCGGACCGTTATCTAGGTGATGGCGGTCCGCCACTCAATTCTGCCTTATAGCGGACCGTTATGGAATCTGATAGCGGTCCGCTATCTACTTAATTTTCACATTTTTCACTTTTAACCCTAGACTTTAAGATAATTATACTTATAGTCCTTAGGGTTTACGTTTTTGTCAAATCTTGGACATTTTTGTGGCAGGTGTTACAATACACGATACATGTTAAGATCGTGTAGGTTCGAGTCGTGTATTCGTGTACGTGTCTAAAATTTCCAGCCCTACACTCAAGGTCCCAATGGGAAACAAGGTGCCGAGTCTACTGGACAGATGGGCCCTATGAATGAAATTAAAAATGTGTAATGGGAATGGAAAGGTGCCGAGCCTACGGGTGGAAGGACCTAAATAAAAAGGTGTCGAGTCTATAGGCGGAAGGGTCTGGTAAAAGTGCCGAGTCTATGAGGCGGAATGGCCTGAGATTAATATTAAAATAAAGAGATGCAATATACTTAATTAGCATAAGCTAATATAAAAATGTTTTCCAAACACTGCAGGAAAAAAAGCACGTGGAATAAAGCTTCCTGAGGACATGGCCGTTAGAGTTGAAGAATCCCTATGTTATGTATAATGTAATATTAAAGACAATATTTATAATAAAATATACCTATGTCACCTTAGTGGCAAGGTTTTGAAAAATTTGGGACGATTTTCCGCATATATAAAACTCTGATAAAATAATGAAGAATAAGTAGGGTGTTTCAACGGAGAAGAAGGATGAAAGACCTCAGACAAGGGCTAGAGCTTATGCATCGACGCAAGAAGAAGCCAGAGGAAACCCCAATGTGTTGTCAGGTATGTTTATCCTTGACATCACCTTAGTTTCTGTAATATTTGATTCAGGTGCTAGTAGAAGCTTTATATCAGCTACATTTTGTAAACGAATAAAATGCACATTCAATAAAGTAGAACGAGCCTTTAGTGTAGAAACCGCTGAGGGCAAGACTACGAAAATGGTAGAAGTAGTAGCCAATTGCACAATAAAGATAGAAGGCCAGAGATTCCCTGTTAGGTTATTTGTTATGGTCTTGGGAGGATTTGACGTAGTATTGGGTATAGATTGGCTAGCTACCAACGAAGCACAAATTGTATGTAAGCGAAAGACAATTCGGCCAAGGTTCCAGATGGTAGCGAGGTCATGATTTATGGGGAGCGAGATGTCCCGATGACGAACATCATTTCAATAATTAAGACGCAAAGTTACATGAGGCGCGGATGCTAGGCCTACCTGGTTTGTGTTATTGATAAGAGCATGGAAGTAACGAAACTGAACGACGTGCCCGTGGTGTGCAGTTATCCGGAGGTGTTCCCAGAGGACTTGCCTAGAGTGCCGCCCGATCGGGATATAGATTTCTAGATTGATTTGATGCCAGGTGCCTAGCCCATGGCCAAGGCGCCATACTGACTAGCACCATTGGAGATGAAAGAGCTGATGACGCAATTGGAAGAACTTCTAGATATGTGTTTTGTCATACCGTGCATTTCACCTTGGGGTGTCCCAGTGCTGTTTGTAAAGAAGAACTACGGTTCTATGAGAATGTGCATTGACTACAGAGAGATATAAACGTATAGTGAAGAACAAGTACCTGTTGTCGATGATTGATGATTTGTTTGACTAGTTGCAAGGTGCAAGTTGGTTCCCTAAAGTTGACCTTCAGTCAGGATACCATCAGTTGAAGGTGAAGGAGGAAGACATACAGGAAACCACATTTCACACGCGAGATGGGCATTACGAGTTTTGCGTGATGCCTTTCGAATTGACGAACACTCCAACGACATTAATGGATTTGATGAACATAGTGTGCCAACAGATGCTGGACCGATCGGTAATAGTGTTCATAGATGATATCCTCATCTACTCTAAAGTGAGGACGATCATGCTTGCCATCTGAAGGAAGTATTGGAAGCTCTAAAAAGAAAAGTTATACGCTAAGTTCTCCAAATGGACGTTCTGGCTAAGGGAAGTATAATTCCTAGGTCATGTCTTAAGCCGAACGACATTATGAATGATCCATCAAAGATAAAAACAGTTAGAGATTGGGATATTCCAAAGACGCTGACTGAAATCCAAAGTTTCTTGGGATTGGCAGGCTACTTCGGAGATTCATTCAAGATTTCTCGAGAATAGTTCGCCATTGACAAAGTTGACACGAAAGGAGGTAAACTACGAATGGGGTTGCTAACCCAAGCTCCAATCTTGGCCCTGCCAGAGGCCAATGAAGACTTGGTAGTTTACTTTGACGCTCCTGGTCAGGTATTGAGGTGCGTGTTGATGCAACGAGGGATGGTGATTGTGTACGTGTCACGACAATTAAAGGTTCATGAAGTCAATTACCCGACCCATGATTGTGAACTTGCTTCTACTTCATCCCGATCAGATTCAATCCCAGTGCCATCATTATCTATTCCTGCTGTTTCATCACGACAGCGAGAGCAACTTGGAGATCGACAATATCATTTGTCGTGATCTTTAATCACCTTATCAACGTATTGGTTACGGGTGTTCGTCATTGAGGCTGCGTGAATCTGACGAAGATCGAGTGAGAAAACTTTAATGCCTTTGATAGGGTTAAAACTATAATGTGAGAAGAAGAAGCTAAAAGACAAATTTTTTTATCAGAAATCTCATACTTCTTTGTATGTTCCTAATGATATAAATTAGTGCTGTAAACGAATCGGACATTCAGCGAACAGTTCGTGAACCATTCGGCGGGAAGTTCGTTCATGTTCGTTCATTCGTTTAAAAAATGAGCAGGCATGAACAAGGAATTCCTTCTGATTAACTAAATGAACGAACATGAACAGAGGTCTCGTTTGTTCAATTGTGTTCATGAACGTTCAGTAACGTGTTCGTGAACGTTCGTTTATTTACGTTTGTCCGTTTATGTTCGTTTACGTTCGTGTTTATTTGTTTATGTTGTTCATTAAAATTTTTTGTATATTTCTAATTTATTTTATCTAAACCTTTTATATTCTTTAATTTGTATTTTATTTTTTACCCTGACAATTAACTAAGTAAAGTAAGTTCGATAGATGTATATAAAACTTGATATTAAAAATGATCTTATTAAATGTTCATTTTGGAAGACGTTATTAAAAGTCCCAAACAAGGCTTCGTTCGGTTTCGTTCGTGAACTGTTCATGAACAAGTCCATTCTCTTAATGAACGAACACGAACATGAAATTTCATTCGGTTCGTGTTCATGAACATGAAATTTCATTCGGTTCGTGTTCATGAACAAGTTAAATGCTAAACGAACGAACACGAACAAGGCTTCGTCCGGTTCGATTCGTTTACAGCCCTAATATAAATAAGAGTAAATTTCATTTTGAGTCCCTGTGGTTTGGTCAAAAAATCGCTTTGAGTCCAATAGTTTCAATTGGAATTTTTGAGTCCTTGTGGTTTCATTTTTGTTTCAATTAAACCCATGACACTAACACCGTTAGAATGGTTCTATTAACATTATGTGAAAAGACTAAAATACCCTTGTAAATAAATAAAAGACTAAATTACAGAAAACAACATTTAGGTATATATCAAATTACACCCGCAGACCTTAATCTTTTCTAATTACATTGGACACCCTTTATTTATATGGTTTGTATCGAGTTATAACCTTTAGACTAACCGACGTTAGATTTTCCAGTTAAATGGCATGTAAATGACTAATTTACCGTTCATTCTTATATTAACAAATTAATATATATATATATATATATATATATATATAGGGGATGGTTATCATACAAAGTGCCTAAATCGTACGAAGGGCCTCCAACCGTTCGATTAATATGATCTAAGGTTGGGGGATAATGCGGTGGCATAAAAATAATTACTTTGAAAAAAATAACGCGTCGTACAGATAAAAAAGGCATAAATGTCAAAAAACAAATTTAATAATCACACTTCATGCGTGCTATTTTTTTATGTAATCACGTTTTTACGTAATTATTTTTACGTAATCACGTTTTTTCATATTTTTTTTACCGTAATCACGTTTTGTGTGATCGCAACTAATTTTAAATATGAATAATACTAATCAATAGTACTGTCTTCAATCTTATCTTCTTGCTTTTAAGTCAAATTATCGGCAAAAACATTTAAACATTAATCAAAGTTTCTATCGAATGTGTGTGCATCTGGAAGCGAAAACGGGTAGGAACAAACAAACAAAACTAACTGAAAAATCTAACCTCTGTTAGTCTAAAGGTTATAACTTGATACAAACCATTTAGATAAAGGGTCTCTAGCGTAATTAGTGAAGATAAAGGTCTGCAGGTGTAATTTAGTATATACTTAAAGGCTGCTTTCTGTAATTTAGTCTAAATAAAAACAAAAAAATATAGATAAACAAAACAAAAAAATGAAGGTAAATTGTTCTTTCCTCTTTAAGCTACTTCCTCATCGTCACTCTCCCCGTTTCTTCCACAGATCCGCCGGAATCCTCATCGTCACCGTCTCCTCCACAATCGGGTTCATCTGACTCAATTTCACCTCCTTCCTCATCTCCTTCACCTTCGATCAGCTCTCCATCGGCTCCTCTACCTTCAGATCTGACATATCCTCCATCATTAGATAGATCTCCGCCTCCATCTTCTTCCCCGACACCCTCACCTTTACCGTCACCGGTGTCACACCCCGGCCGGCGGCGGATTAAACGCCGGGGCTGACGCGGTTGTTCATAAGCACATGATCATCTATTAAATATGATAATATTTATTATTCAAATTAAAAGCATCCTTTACATAGGAAAATGAAACGTTCAAAACATAAATTAAATTAAACTAGGTCCAAGTCCTAGGTGAGCAAGTAGTCCTCAAACAGGTGCACCTGAAACATGTAAGTAACTGTCAACTACAAGTAGTTGGTGAGATACATAGGTTTTGACACCAAAAGAGTTAGTATAGATTGCAATTCAATATGTTCAAAGCATGTCTAAAGCATATATGTGAAAGCACACAAGGTTCCAAGCGTACAATTCAAGCCTGATAATAGAAAACTAGATACGCAATCCCACTGATTGCCATTTTAAAAAAAGGGAGCAAGCGGATACTCCAAGTTATAGTTGATACCCAACAAAACCCGCCAAGGTCTTGTGGTAAGTTATAGGTTCAGTTTCCCATATCAATGATCATGTTAGGTACTACCTTAGGCTTGGGCTGCAAGTTAATGAATGTACTGGCATGAAACACATGCAATGGTCACCAAGTAGTTCAAATATAAAGCATAAAGATCAAGCACAAGAACATAGATATTGAATTTGGTTAAATAGATAAAGTTGACGACATGTTCCACCCCAAAAGTAAAAACAGTAAAAAGGGGCTATGTAAACTCACATGAATGTAGCTAAAGATGATTGAGTATTGATGAAACTGGATAGGTAGTGCGAGAATTTCTCACAATAAACCTACAAGATAGATTCGGATTCTAGGATTGAGATAGGTTGTACTAGATAATAAGATTTGAGATTTGAAGATGAGCTTGTTTAAGTTTTGGAATTCAAAAGATTATTCAAGGTTTGCTAAACTTAATATGTATAATAGTTGGAGTATTTGAGATGACACAATTTATACATTTAGATTAAGGTATTTATAAATAAGTTGTTAAAACAATAATCCTATCAAGGACTTATAGGATAATTAGGTTTTAATTGAATAAAGAGATTTTGTATAATTATTTATTAAAATAATCATTCAATTATTTAAATAATTATCCTTTGTCAAAATAATTATTTTTTGTTTAAAAGATTTTAATAATGCTTAAGAATAAACATTATTAATCTATAAGATAGATTAGTAAATTCGTCTAAATAATATATTTATTTAGGAATTTAGAGTGGTTTATAATGTATTTATAATAAAAATCTAATACAATGTTTCATGTCTTCAATTCATAAAAATAGGGATATTAATATAATTTGAAAATTAATTTGATTGAATTTTTAAATATTTAGATAATATATTAAAAGTTTAAAAGTAATTTTCAATTATACCTAAAATAAAAAAAAGTTATTTTATAAATTTTGGATTTATAGTTTTATAATTTTAGGATTTTTGTATATTTTATTTGGGATTTAATGTATTAAAAATATGAAAGAGAAAGCTTACAAAAAAAAGAAAAACGGAATCCCCTCCCCCAGGGATTCGAACCTGTGACCTTAACCGGGTCACACGCACGCACCCAACTTAACCAACAGACTCGAGCATGTCTCTTGTTTCAAAACAGACGTGAAATGGATTTAACAAGCACCCCGAATCGTATCTTCTTCCCCAAATCGTAACCCAAACCCTAGCCACCCAATTCCATCGATTGAGTACCCGATCGTTCTTGGATTCATGGGGCTTTTACTCCTTACATCAAAACGAAAGTAAAGACACTAATTTTACCTCGAATGGTTAGCGATAGAGGGAGAACGGGACCGCGACCGAGATCGGCGTTTCTTGAGTTCGTCGGAGTTCTGGAGAAGGAATGCAACGAATACAGGAGTGAAGGAAGTTCGTGGCATCTGTAATGAGGGTGTGGGTTCGATTTTATAGTCCAATTTCGTGTTAAATGCATGAATTGATGTCACGATTGATTAGGACGGTTATGAGACGATTAAGCTTGCATTCGTTTAATTTTCGTTATTAAGAACAGTTAGTACAGCCGCATGATTGATTATACAAGTTGATTCGAAGTTAAAATTCACGATTTTGATTAATCTTGCATGAATTTAAAAGGGTTGGGTTTGGTTTGACTTTCAAAAGTCAAACCTGCGTGATTTTGTAAGAAAAATGAAAAAGGGTTAAAATTGAGGGGTCAAATGTGATCAAGAAGTTCAATGGTCCAAAGGGGTTCAATGAAATTTATTTATTTTGAATCTTTATGTTTTACATGATTCGTTTTAATACATTTATGAGGCTTATACTATGAGTTGGATATGTTTTATAAGATTTGTCCAACATATACATGTTTAAGACTAGCTATTAATAATTTGGCATTACATGTTGTTATGAAAAGTAACACTTGTATTTGCATATGAGTTTATATACATAGGTTAAAATAATTCTCCACATAGATGATCTAGAAACAATTGTACTAAATGTATACATGTATGAACATTCATGAAATAAAGTGTGACACTTTCATAAATGCAAATCATATAATAGAGTTACAAATGTCGGAAAGTTAAGGATAAAGGTCGGAATTTCTTAGGGATTACAACCGGAACTGTCTCCGCCGAAGTGAAGAGCGAAGAACTGAAGGAATCGTCGTCGTCCAGAGGGATTAACGCAGGAAAAAAGGTAGGTATTGCATTTGGATTGATTGTTGTCGCGTGTTCTTTCAATGGAGCTTATATCTTCTCCATTAATATACCTTACCGTGAACAATGTTGTCGGATGATGGATGACGGTGGAGGCGGCAGTTGATGTGCCATCATTTATACATATTTTACATACATAATAATCCCACATTATGGTACAAAATTGAATAATAATCTTGCAATTTAAGCTTAAAATACTTATACTTTGTAATTGCAGGTTATTCGGTGTTGCAAATATAAATCAAGCTAAAATCTATCAAAAACACCAAGAATTCAAGCTTCTAGAAGATTCATTCCCGAGCATTGACCCCCAAGAAGTCAAAATTGGTCAACAAAAGTCAACAGGACAACTAAAAGAAAAAACTGGGAGAAAGTAGTGTCACACCCCAACCGACGGCGGAAACGTCGGGGCGGGACATGTAGACTGTTCATGAGCTCAAGGTTGACTAAATTGTAATATATTAACTCCATTTCAAATCAAACAAACATGAACCATTTCCAAAGTACATAAATGAAACACAAATTGTTCTTGAATTAAAATTAACTAAGTCCAAAGCCTATGTGTAGCATGTCTTGATCAAACTCACACATTAGCACCTGAAACATGAATAAAATAATGTCAACTAAAAAGTTGGTGAGCATACACAGGTTTGTACATAGATAGTATATAGATGTGAATAAACAAATCCTTACATAACATGATAAAATAAGGCATTTATGGGGAGCAACTATTGTGTAACCAAAGTACAATCAAACCTTTGTAACTAGCATGCAAATTGTGTTGTCGGTAACAATCACCCCAATCTGGGTGGGTTTGTCGGGCTCAATAGATCTATCATTGTTTACCGTCGGCTTGAATAGTTAATGATTGCACATAAATTGCACATAAGTAGTTAACACACCTAGCACTCAAACATAAAGCTCAAATTTTGCACACATGAATGTAAAGAGGATTTGTATTTGTGTAGTTTATGTAAATGTAAACATTTGTGTGTATAGAGTTCATGTTTCACCCCAAAAAGCGTAAAAGTGAAAAGGGGCTATGTAATACTCACCTGTAATAATTGTGTAGATAACACGAGCAAATATGTAGCACAAGTGGTTCTCAAATCACAAGTTAACCTAGAGTAAAATTGTATAAATTTGAATTAATAGCATACACAATGTCTAAGGTAGAGTCTAGGGTTTCAACAGGAGTGAGTGTAGGGACTTGTACAAAGGGTTCGTGTTATTTCGGGTAATAACAATGTAAGTATGATAAGCGTTTTAGAGTGTAAGTTTAAATAAACAAATTCCTCTTATTCGCTTTGAATAATGTGTCTTTAAAAGGGACACAATATTATCTCTATTAAAATAAGTACATTTATTTATTTAATATAATGTGTTAACACCTGTGTAATTGTATAAATTAGAGCACTTAATAAGTTTGTTATTGTAAAAGGTAACTAGAAGATATTGTTTTAAATAAATAAATTAGTTATGTGAGTTGAAATATTTTCATTTATGAAAAATCCAAGTTAGTAAGATTAATTACTTAATGACTGAATAATACCATATTATTGGTGAAGGTAGTAATGATATTAGGATTAAAACAATTATTAAAATTTGTGTTTTTAGTAACACTAACAAAATCATATATTATAGATTAAGTTGTCATAAAGGTTTAGGTTAAATTTATATAACCGTAATGGAACTCATGATGTTATACAAAGCGACTATTTTATAATACTAAAGTTAACGAAATGATGCGCTCAAGAAATAATGATGCTCATATTTTTTGTGATAATCCAAACTTCTTTTTAAAATAAACATATATATGAACTTGCTTTTTATCTAAAAAAAATTATAAATCTTTGAACGTTTTATAAAGAGATTGGTTTATAATAATAAGTATCTACCTATAACATATATATATATATATAGGTGTTAAAAATTATTTACATGTGATTTGGTTATGATCAAAATATGTATTTTACCATCTAATTTTCTATAAGAATACATGTATGTTGAATATATGCATAACTATGAATTTAGGTGTGTGAGTAAAAAGGAGCTAAAACCATTAAACTAAAAAGGATGAAAAACGTGCAGAGCAGGGGTCGAACCCGTGACCTGCTCTCTGGGAGGGTAGTGACTTAACCTGTTAAACTAGACTGCAATGTTTGAAAAGTTTAGGAATTAATGGGTTTTGTTATAAAGGCTTTATGTGTCATCTTCTCCAATTCATGCGACTGAACCCTAATTCCCCAAATCGGAACTGATTAGTTACAGATCGAAATCAAAACGTTAGGGCTTTGCGTAGGAGTGTAAAAACGAGTAGAATGATAGTTTGATTACCTGAAATGGTGCTTGAATGATCGTCGACGGCTAGAGCCGGAGTCTCGGTGGTGGCGGTGGTTATACAGCAACTCAGACTTGTGATTTGGAGTAGGGAGAGGTTTTACGAGTGTGGTGAATTCGTATTGAGCGAATTTCATAGATATTTATTAGTTTAAACATACGTTTTCAAATTTTGAAATCTCCGTGATTTTAAGCTGAGGTTAAGCTTTCTTTGGATGGAATTGACAGGTTGTAAACGCGTAATTGGGACTCCACGATTCTCGGTTTGAATGGAGATGAGTATTCAACTCGTATGGCTAGTGGTTTGGGCTCAAAGATGGCTTGCCGGAAAAACGAGAGGGTGGCCGGAAATGGTCGCCGGAAAAACGAGGGGGGGGGGGGTTTGTTGGAATGGGAAATGAATTTTTGAAATGTTCACTTCCTCCCCCTTGTACTTTGATAAAAATACACTCAGTTCCCTTAACTATAGAAATGACAACTTTTAATTATATATATCTAACTTTATAAAATTTATATAGTTCTAATCATCATTTTTTTTTGTTTATCTATGAATATTAACAAGGAAATAAATTTCCATTTCCACTTAAATTTGCAAATTGTTTAAATGTTTATTTAGTATGATTGAATATATAATATGATTACATTTATATTTGTAAACTATTATATATATAAATATATGAAGATGTAATTTCGTGTCATGAGTTTTGAGGTAAACAACATACAAAGTATTAAATATGTATTTTATAACTATACACACATGTTATATAATTTGAAAAAAAATGGAAGTTTGAAATTTGAATTGATAGCTATTAAGTAATAATCAATGTGACTCATTGTGCTAAACAAGTACGAAATTTAAATAGAATGTCATAATTGCACAAGTTTAAAATGTATTAGAAAGTCATGGATGTTACAAGTAGGGGGGATGCACGGCAATGCACGGTTGTGCATTACCCTCTCCTGCTCCCTGCGGCCCAGTACCGTGTCCTTTGTACCCTGTTTGATTCCCTGGGCTTTTGCACGACTGTGCAACCCATTGCACAGTCGTGCATTGCACATTTTGAGGCCTATAAATAGGAGGCTTGAGTTCTTCATTCCACACAACAATCCAGACCAAAAGAACACTCAAGAAGAGAGCATTCTCGTAGTTAGAGTAGAGAGTAGAGAGTAGAGGGGCTCTTCCTCCTTGTTCCATAATAGGGGAGCCTACGAAACTCATCATTACGCTAGTCGTTATGGCCATTCGTGGCTAAAACTTCTTTGTATTGCTAGGGTGAAGATGATGTTTGGTGCATGTTAATGTTTCATCTATTAATGAAGTGGTATGTTTATGTCTTTAACTAATTCGTCCTCAAAAACCATCTTTTGATGGGCTATTATTATTGTCTAAATCCGTATTTATATTTGTGAGTGTCTTGATTTTAAAGAGTAAGATCGTAAAACCCTTTTTAAGCAAACTTCCTTTGAAACTCGTACTACGAGCAAAGATTGATAAGCCAAGGCTTGGTCAATACTTCTAAGATCGTGCGTCTTTATACGAGATTATTATGCGACCAAGAATTGGTGAACTCATGTTGGGAACGATACGTCTTTATACTTGGTCCCATTGTTTCACCGCCTCCCTGTGAGCAAAATATAATCACCTATTTAACTTTAATATAAAGCATTCTGAGTCCGATGTCTTAAACCAACCCGGATATGACCATTCGATGGGTTGAGGGTAAATGTTTTAGAAATGGGACAAGACTTCTCCGTACCATTAATCTTGGGTCGTCCATTCTTAGCTACCACAAGAGCCGTTATTGACATGAATGAAGGTATTTTAACACTCCGTATCGGAAAACAATTAGTAACATACAACATCGGAGGATATGAATGCATGTCAAGTGATCCTCTTGAAATCTCTCAATTTATCGACTCCAATCTAGACTACCATCTTCAAAAAGCAAGGGACTTGAAAAAAGGAAAAACACTGGATCTTACCAAACCAAAGGCACCATATCCTACACCAATAGACCTTACCAAGGATCTCGACAATACTAATTGGATCGATGAGTATTTTGATAAACTACCAAAGACGAACGACTTGAACGAAGAAATGGGAAATACAGAAAGACTGATGCAACACATATGGGTCGGGCTAAAGACCCTTAAATAAACGTAGCGCTTCCGGGAGGCAACCCGATGATCATGAATAAATTGAGAAGTTTGTGCATACGGCAGAAAGCATGGACCTCAGGTTTGGAGCCGGAAACCACATCAAATTTATGAGAAATTCGATGAAGTTTTTAAAGCAACATGTTGACAAGTAGCTGATAGGCACTGCCTGACAGCAACAATAAGTTTTGGCCTTATGTTATATACCAAATTGACCGGGGAGTACTAGTTTCTTTTCCCTTAAAACTCCATGCATTTAAATTCCTCCATAGCATTGCATTATATGCATTTGTATATTGAGGGCAATGCACAATTTTAAGTGTGGGGTGGGGAATTAGAGATTTAGGACTATTAACCTTAAAGCAGTAAAATTTAACTTGTGATTTTCTACCTATTTGACTAAAACATTACAAAAACTTACCTTTTATAAAACCCAAAAAATTTTCAAAAATATTTAAACCCTTTAAATCAAAACCTCTTGGAGTTTGCACCGAATTAAATAAAATGAATACATGGCAAGTAGAAACAAACGGAAATTATTCATAACAAATCACTAAATCCTATCTCATCCATTTCCATGTGATAATAATCTGAGCCTTTTCACGAGCATTATTATCATTATTTTTGCATGCCCTTTCGGTTGGTATATTGAGTGTTTATTGGATTGAATTCTATGCATAATTAGAACTTGTATGACTTATACATATCAAGACCATGAACTAGTGGAAGTGTGAAAATGATTGAGGCACCTAGGACTTTATTACCCTTATTATCCAAAAATCACAAAAATATTATCCGCTAGATAGCCCTCTGAGCCTTAGCCTTTTCTTTTCTAAACCCATACCTATCAACCAACCATCTTTTCGCAAACACCCGTTATTGGCTAACTGTCTTCAAAATGGGAAAATTATCTTATGTTGTCATTTCAAATTCATTATCATCGGGATGACTTTGGAAAGAATCTGTCTTACTCAGAAGAATTGGAATATACAAATGGTGGATGCATTAGGAAATTATCCGAACTATCTACGGGAAAATTCAAGAAAATATTATTTCAAGGAAATTGAGGAAAGAGGAGTATTGAAAAAGTTGTCTTGTAAAAAAAAGGTTGGTCTTTTACTGGGAGACCTTAAAGAACTGGACATGCATTCCTTTGATTTCAATTTGCTTTCCTGCCTTCATTTCGCAAAGCCTGAATTACCAACCGAACTCCGAAAAAAGATTTTTCAAGCAACCAGTGATGTAAGAAAATGGTGGCGCAAGCAAGAGCAATTACCACCATTTTGCGGCTTATCAAAAAGTGCCGCCAAAAGCAGAGCTAAAAGATACGGTAGATGTAGAAAATGTGAAAACTGGAGCCACGATGGAAAGTGTAGCAAAAATCAAACTCGATCCCAAAGTGAATACACATACCTGATCGAAGTAGGTGCTATTAGGCGGCTAGCCGAAGGAATCGTACGGAAAGGTTGCAATTTGCATTACGCAATAAGGGACGAGTTGAACCTGATGAGAGATCTTGGTCTTGGCAATCTAACCATAAACGAGCCCTCAGATTAGTTATACCCTCATGATCTGAGTACTGTAGAGGGACCTTTTAGTACTTTCCATTGTAGCTGAGTGTTTCGCGATATCTGCAGCCCTTCAAACCCCTTTAAAACCCCTAAAAATCCAAAAATATTTTCATTTTCACCTTTAGTTTTACTTTAGCCACATTACAACCCTTAAAAGTCCTCTTGATTCATGCATACTACTTTGTTAGTTGGTGGAGACTTGATTTGCATACAAGCTTATGACCATTGCATAATTCGATTCGAACTCGAGTGTCCCACTTAGCTTACATTATACATATATATATATATATATATATGTATAACCCTAGAGTTGAGTGAACATTGTGAGTAGTGAGGAGTTTTTGCATAATCAACGTTCTAGTAGTCTTGTCATGGATTCAATCATCTTAAAACAAGAAAACATAAAAATAGAATAAGAAGAGTTATCCCGGAGTTTCAACACTAGTTGAAATTCCATTACCCTTGTAAAGTTTTTAGTTATGGGTGTGATCATGCATGAGTTTGCTTGAGGACAATCAAAGTTTAAATGTGGGGTGTTATGATGTGCCATAATTTATACATATTTTACATACATAATAATCCCACATTATGGTACTAAATTGAATAATAATCTTGCAATTTATGCTTAAAATACTTATATTTTGTAATTACAGGTTATTCGGTGTTGAAAATATAAATCAAACTAAAATCTATCAAAAACACCAAGAATTCAAGCTTCTAGAAGATTCATTCCCGAGCATTGACCCCCAAGAAGTCAAAATTGGTCAACAAAAGTCAACAGGACAGCTAAAAGACAAACTGGGAGAAAGTAGGGGGATGCACGGCCGTGCATCCCAATGCACGGTCGTGCATTACCCTCACCTGCTCCCCACGGCCCAGTATCGTGTCATCTGTACCCTGTTTGATTCCCTGGGCCTTTGCATGACCGTGCAACCCATTGCACGTCCGTGAATTGCACATTTTGAGACCTATAAATAGGAGGCTTGAGTTCTTCATTCCACACACCAATCCAGACCAAAAGAACACTCAAGAAGAGAGCATTCTCGTAGTTAGAGTAGAGAGTAGAGAGACTCTACTTTCTTGTTCCACAATAGGGGAGCATACGAAACTCATCATTATGCTAGTCGTTATGGCCATTCGTGACTAAAACTTATTTGTATTTCTAGGGTGAAGATGATGCTTGGTGCATGTTAATGTTTAATCTATTAATGAAGTGGTATGTTTATGTATTTAACTAATTCGTCCTCAAAAATCATCTTTTGATGGGCTTTTATTATTGTCTAAATCCGTATTTATATTTGTGAGTGTCTTGATTTTAAAGAGTAAGATCGTAAAACCCTTTTTAATCAAACTTCCTTTGAAACTCGTACGTCTTTATACGAGCAGAGATTGATAAGCCAAGGCTTGGTCTATACTTCTAAGATCGTACGTCTTTATACGAGATTATTATGCGACCAATAATTGGTGAACTCATGTTGGGAACGGTACGTCTTTATACTTGGTCCCATTGTTACTCCGCCTCCCGGTGAGAAAAATATAATCACCTATTTAACTTTAATATAAAGCATTTTGAGTCTGATGTCTTAAACCAACCCGAAGATGACCATTCGTTGGGTTGAGGGTAAATGTTGTCCCTAACGGGAGGCACTACCACTTTTTAAAGAATATAATTTGCAAATCAAATGTAGTGAGGACGAGGCTCTAGCGGTGACTCAGGTCACAAGTTTGTAGTAGTCATACCACTGAATTAGTTAACTTAACATTATCACGTACCAAGCTGATTCGAATCCCGAAGCAATACATTTCGTAATCTGATCATTTTCGCTTTGTTTACTTTTCTGCTATTTACTATTCTACTAGTTATATTTCTGCTACACACTTCACGCACATTTTTACTTTTATGTTATTTACTTTACCGTCATTTACTTTTCTGCTTCACAAGCACACAAAACCAACTCACTAATTAATCCGACTAAACGATAACAAAAGTTGAGTATTAGAATTCGACCGTGTCCATTGGTTCGATACTTGGTTCTTACCTAACTATATAACGCTGCGATAGGTACACTTGCCTATTGTGTGTGTTTAAGTTAACGTAATTATCATTTTAATTTTTAAATTAAAACCTGATCTTGTGAAATCAATCTAAAAATATATTTATTTATATTTTTATATTAAAACAAACACATCAGCAGTACATGACGACAGATGAGTGCTCAGATCTGTTTCCGTTGAGGCGGTGGTGTCGGTGTTTTTGTGGAGGGTTTGAAGGACTGAAGGAGGATCCGACGAGTGCTCAGATCTATGGTGGTAGCCGGCTGGGGAAGTTGATAATCAGTGGTTTATATATATTTTTTTATTTTTATTTTGTTTTTATTTATTTACAAGGGTCTTTTATATAAAGTTAACGAAACTGTTCTAACGGTGTTAGTGTCATGAGTTTAATTGAAACAAAAATAAAACCACAAAGACTCAAAATGTCCAATTCAAACCATTAAATTCAAAACGATTTTTTAAACAAACCACACGTACTTAAAACGAAATTTACTTTATAAATAAACCATAATTGCCGGAACAAAAAAATCTCAATTATTATTACCAAAAAGAAATAATTCCAATCATCCATAACCACGTCTCCAACCCCACCTTCTCTGACTTCTATTCGCGACTGCTAATGTACATATGTACAAAAAGATTCTTCGTATCTCTGTAAGAACCCCAATCATATCGAAACAGAGTGAGAAATAGAATGATTATCCGCTTTCTACCATCAATTCTGTGTTTCATAACCGCTAATCGCACCTTCTTACGTCTCAGGCCAAACTTGTTCGCTGGAGAAGGTCAATTTCTCACTCTCAGATCCAAACTCTTCAATTATGAACTTTTATCCTCACTCACTCCCATTTTAGGATGTTTTCTTAATCTGGGTTGTTTCAATTCACTAACCCATTTGTCAAAATCCAATCTTTATGACTTTGCCTCTTGCACTTTGATTTGGGTTCTTTTAGTTTTGCCCAGTGTTTTCAGAACCGGTTCGAAACGGGAACCGAGCATAGAACCGGTCTGATTTTATCTACTTGAATCGTTTTCGTTTGAACAGCCAGATCGGTGAACAGGGGAGATTTCCAAGTTTTTTATTTTTATCTTTTCTTCTTTCAAAATCTTATTTTTAATTAATTTAACATTGTTCCGTATTTTATTTATTTTTTGAAGTCTTTGTATCAATTCACATTAAAACATAAAACATTTTTATATTTTGTATTTACATCTGTAGTTTTAGTTTTTATATTATTCATCCGGTCCAACTATACGACGGCTGGTCTGGTTCATAAAAACATTGTTTGCCCATTTGACTTGTTTTTTTTATATTTTTTTTATTTTATTTGGTTTCAGGCAGATACAAGAGCAGTTTTAGGATCCATTTGAATGCAAGATACATGTCAGCTTCAGCGAGTTCTTCGTCTTCGTCGCCTGTGTTGTCGGATAAACAGGTGCAAACAGTGGATAGTATATTAGGTGGCAAAGAGGATGAACATGGAGGTGTAATTGTTGAAGTGTCTAAAGAGCCAATTGACCCAATTATGTTTGTTTCTTTACTCAAAGCATCAATGCTGCAATGGAAACAACAGGTCCTTAGCAGCATCAGTTTTTCTTTTCTGATGAAATTTTGAGCAATATTGATTGATTGAGTGATGATGAAAGCATTATATGAAATGAGTGAAATAAGATTAGACTTGTGTCTAGTTATATATTTGCACACCGATATATTATGAATTAACTGAACTACATAGCCAAGAATCTAATAACTAGTGAGCATCATACTTTTAGAAAATCAGCACAAGTTGACCCGTCTTGGGAAAATTGATGACCAACTATGTGCATCGCCTATGATGAATGATGTTAGTATTTGACTCAACTTGACCCGTTGGGGTATTCAAGAATGTTGAGAGTGTCTCTGTTTGTGTATTATGATGAAAGCATGAGTTCAAGAGTTTTGAGCGTCTCCTTTGTTGTCTAGGCAGTTGAAGGCGCTAGGACACTCAAGGCGCAAAGGATGAGCCTTGGGCCTAGGTGTAAGGTGCTTAAAAAGCGACGATTTTTTTTTAAAATAAGGTGCACATTATAAACAAACCACTTTTAGGGGTTTTAGACACGTTTTAAGCTGGTTTAGGGCTAGCTTAGGTTGTTTTAGGATGGTTCCAAGCCATTTTTGGATGTTTCAGACCAACTTTAGTTGTTTCAGACTGGAACTTGCGGAAGCTAGCCGGAGTGTGTTGATGGACGCAAGGCAGTATGTCTGCGCCTAGACGAGTTCCTTGTGCGCCTTTGACTACCATGGTTGTTGTAATTCTATGTGTATGTGAGAGAGAGGTGTGAGGGTATGCACCTTGAGAGTTGGGACGCCTCCATTCTTATAATACATAAACTATTAGTGGGGTTTTTCTTTCATGGAGTAGGATTTAGTGGCATAACCTTTGTTATCGGTGCAATTGTTTTTCGTTTACATAATATTTGACTATAGACGTATTGATTTCATGTTAAGGCGTCAAGTGTTATCAGAGTGAGGTTCAAGGTGAAGAAAGATATGCAATCCAAGCAAGTGGTTATGTTTTTCTTATACATATGAGTAGCATTCAAGAATATTGAACGTGTCTCGACTCTTGTGACTCTATAGGTCGAGTCTAAGGCCCCGTTTAGTTCGTGGAATTTGACGGGATTGGAATTGTAATTGGAATTGAGAAACTTTCCATCCAAATTTGTGTTTGGTTGGTCAATGAAGGAATTGGAATTAGAAAACATTCCATCAAATTCCTTTGATTGATGGAAAGCAACAATCCTTCCATATACTGAAGGAATGTTTTAAATGCAATGGAATTGTAACCAAAGACAAAAATGCCCCGTCTATTCTTTTCTTCAGGCAGACAAAAATCACAAAAACTAGAAGATGATGCTGCAGATGAACCATTCATGAATAGAAAAACATAAATGAACCATTGATGAACAACAAAACAAAAATCAACCAAAGACCAAAAAATCACAACTAGAAATCCATAGACCAGAAACCCAAAAATAAAACACATTGAATCGAGCAAGAAAAAATTCCATTTGACTTCAACAATGAACCAAAAGCTTCCATTGAAACATTCCATTTGACTTAGACAATGAACCAGAAGCCATAATCGTCCTAGAAGCTTCGATTTTGCCCAAAAAGAAAAATCAAACCATGAGCCATAATCGTTCCCAGAAGCTTCGATTCTGCCTAAAAAAAAGTCGAACAAGAAGCCATAATCATCCCCGGAATTCTGCCCAAAAAAAAGTCTAACAAAAGCAAGTAAATTGTACCTTCAATTTGGCCCTCTATGCCTGAACCAGAAGCTTATCTTCGCTTTGGAAATCGTAGTGGAGATTGAAGTTAAGTGGTTAAGGAAGAAAGAAGTTGCTATACGCGAAGTGTCGTGGAATAGGGTTGTGTACAGGGTGTGGGGAAAATGGTGAGGGTAGTTGTGTAATTTGTGTTTTTTTCCATTCCAAATCCTTTTATAAATATTTAAACCAAACAGGTTGCAACTTTTTAGTGGAATTAATTCTAATTTCTTTAAATTTAAATTTCAATTCCATTTTCAATTCCAATTCCTTTAAATAAGATTCTGCCAACCAAACGCCACTAAGGGTATTCAAGAATGTTGAGAGTTTTAACATCTGCATTTTTGATAGATGATGGCGTATTATCGTTTGTGAATCTTGTTCATTTGACATTGAATCTTAAATCTTTTCCAGTGACTAATTATAGTTGGTAAAATCTGATATTGATCACGGATATGTGTGTAAGTATGACTAATTATGCATGACTCTTTAGCTTTCTTTTTTTTGTGATTTCTTTTGGTTAAAGTAACATTTCTTGAACATAAGGTTAACATTTCTTTAGGGTAAAAGGGGTATTTGGATCAAGTTGCCAATCGAGCTTGTCAATCTCATCGAGCCTGCGGTTCAAGTAAGTTTTTTTTTACATTTATAGATGTTTTCTCTTGTCAATCTCAGCGCAACTTGTTGCCCGTTTACCTGCCTCTTTATTGTAATCGTCCTTCTTTTCAACATGAAATGAGCTAACATTCAGTTTTTTAATACTTGTTGGCTAAAACCTACAATCAAACCTCAAATCTTCCTTTGATTTTGTTGTAGGAAGGCTTTTATTATCACCACGCTGAACCAAAACACTCGATGCTTGTGCATTGGATTCCTGAAACAATAAATACTTTGCCTGCAAATGCAAGTCATCGAGTGGGTATTGGTGCTTTTGTAATGAACGAAAACCGGGAGGTACTTCCTTACACTCTATCAATATCCATATATGTTATTATTTATGTTTTCTATACGGAGCCGATTCAAGATTTGACCGACTCATATTTGAACCAATTATATAAAAGCAAGTGGGCTATAAAATGACCCAACTTAAAACCGGCATAACTTTTGATCCATGGGCCCGTAAAATATGGACAAAACAGCATAATGGGCTGGACTTTGTGAGTAATGGTCATAGGCGGTTTTGCCCGACTTGTGGACCCAAATTCCCTAATCTAGAGTCCCGATTTTGACTTTGACTGTTTTTCCCCAAATTTTGTGACTTTAGTTTGTTCTGTTTACATTAATTCACATGTTTAACTAGGTATTTGATTTTAGTTCTAGCTTGTTAATTTTCATTTCTCAGGATTTGGCGGTTCTTATTTAGGAATTTATCAACTTTTCTCTTAAAGAGTATTCTTATTTATATTTTGTGCTTCCGGTTTGTGTCAATATGTGAACTTTAGCGCACACACACACATATATATATACACACACACACAAATTCATATTCTTATATGGTCTATTTTGCTAACTTCCTTATGTTTTTAGGTTTTGGTAGTGCAAGAGAAGAGTGGAAAATTTCAAGATATGGAAGTTTCCTACTGGAGTAGTTGATGAGGTATGTGTATTATGGTAAATTACTCTTAAAATACCCAAAAATACTTCAATATTTTGTAAGGAACATTTTTACAGGGTGAAGATATATGTGATGCAGCGGTTAGAGAGGTAAAAGAAGAGACTGGGGTAAGCTGCAATCACTTCATCTCTTTTTGTTGATTGGATGTATAGGTCGCTATTTTGACCCGTTTACTTATGAATGATCAGTTTGGGTTATGTTTGGTCTTAAACGGGTCAAATAAGGAAAAATGGCAACATGTCAAATTGGTTGAATGTCCTTTAGCACATACAACCTTCTAAATCGTTTATTTAGATCAAAGCATGACACATTAGTTAGTTATGAGGATAAAAGCAATAATATTAGCAAGTCAGACCGTGTGCTTGAGCCTGTATGACTCGTTTCATCCTGAACCTGTTCTAAGCCGTTACCCAACCCTCCCATCTTCCCACCTTTACTCAATTTTTAAAAGTCAAAATTTACGTGTTTGAACTTGTCATAATTAATTTGATGTTTTTAAATGGTTCAGATCGACACCAAATTCGTGGAAGTATTAGCCTTCAGGTATGGAAATGTGTGCAATTTATTTTGAAATCAGGTTTTGGTTGCCAGATGTTTAATAAAATGGTCATATTCAGGTTGACCTTTTAACCCATTTATTACCACCCTTCAACCTGTTTAACATGTTTACAACTTGATTACCACCTGTTTACAATACGCCAACCTGTTTGACTCAGATAAATGGGTTAAACTATTTATGTTCAGGTTACATGATTTCAAGATTGTCAGGGTTAGAGTTGATGTCTTTGACACGAATAAAGATATGGGTTGTGCTCAGGTTAAGCGATCCAACCCACCAACCCGACACAATTGACACCCCTGGATTTTCCCGATTGTTTCTTCTGACTTGAAAAACATTTCTTTGCAAAAGAAATTTTCAACAATAATTATATCATGCACTCATTCGCCCTCCGTTTTGCAGGCAAAGCCATAAATCATTCTTTGACAAGTCGGATTTATTCTTCATGTGCATGTTGCAACCGTTATCCTTCGACATCCAGAAGCAAGAAAGAGAAATAGAGGCGGCCCAGGTTAGCTTCTATGGAGAATAGGACCAATCATCCGTCTTTAGTTTTGTTAAACTGTTTGTTATTTTGTGTAGTGGATGGCGTTCGAGGATTATGCAGCCCAATCATTTGTGCAGAAGCATGATCTTCTTAACTACATGGTGAAGATATGCACAGCAAAGAGAGATGGAAAGTATACCGGTTTCTCTCCGGTGCCTACGATCACAACTTTCCTTAATAAACGAAGTAACCTTTACTTCAACACCAAGGATCTTAATTCGTAGTTAACATCCCATCATTCATCTTCGTCTTGTAAATGACATTTAACTTGATACCTTACGATTATTCTTTTCGAGATATATTAAGTCGTCGTTTGTTAAAAACCATATTGTAAGATCGTTTTCACCCCACATGTAGGGGTGTTCATAAACAATTGAAACCTAACAAACCAAAACAAGTCGACCGGTTAGGCTGGTTTGAAATTTATGTTGTTCAGTTCACGGTTCGATTTTAACAGTTTATCAGTCAACCATCAATTTGAAACTTTTATGTATATGTATCATATTATTATTTTAGAATTTTAATACAAATTAGCGATTTTAAAGAAAAAAAAACTAGTTTAAACTGTCAAACCACCAAACAGATAAAACTAGCCCGTGAACTTTGATTTGTTGTTTTCAAAAATCGAAAACGTATCTTAGTTGTTTAACCTAAGTTTTTTTTGGTTAAAATCGGTCAAACCAAACCATGAACACCTGTAGTAACATGTGGATTAAAATTGATTATTGTAGCAACATAAAAGAGATGGTTAGGGTAGGCTTGACCAGGAGAGTGTTGTGGGATTGCAAGACTACTAAAGTTGGTTGGCTACCTAACTGCACCTCTTTTTTTTCCCCTGGTTATCCTCCTCCCCAACACATAGTGCTCATGTGTCCCTTTTTTGCTTACGTGATTTCTATATTTACCGACAAAGTTAATAAATATAAAAAGACTAAAATGCCCTTTCTTCGTAAATATCTCATAAATATATATGGTCTAACATGTGCCTACATTTTTAGCATTAGGGTGGCTTATGGTCCATTTTAGTTGGCTCGAAGAATAAAACCTATCATTTTGTAACTATATAATTTTTCAAACGAAACCACCTTAATATTTATCTTGCTGTTTGGTTTAACTTTTCAACTAATGGTTTAAAAAAACGACGAGTTTTATGGCTCAAAACAGTAAATCGAACAACACACCTGGCCTATATCATGTTAAAATACGCGCATAGTATCTAAATTGAATAGATTAAATCAACAAACAACAATATTACAAATAATATTTTCACCATCTGATATTTATAAAATTATGCGAAATGCATCTGCCCCTCTATTTTCACTGTACATAACACTCTCCCTTATCACATCAGTCATTTCATCTTTACAGATCGTTCACTCACGTTATATACACATGTTATATGCCCATATACATATCAAATCAAATCATATCAATAAAGGAAATATATATATTTATCCAAACCCTATTTATATTCTTCATTCTAAACCAATTATATAACATTTAATATAATACAAGTACATTCTCTTTAATTTATACTAATTATGAGTAAAAAGAAAGGAACAGCAAAGGATCACAACCTTTTTGATTCTCATTTAAAACTTGACCAGCCATCTCTCTCTCATGTGTAGTTAAATTGTATTTGTCTTGAGGTATTACCTATCCAAATTGGGTGCAAGGCACTGGTCAAAGGTTAAAGTAGGTATACAACCACAAGAATGTTGACAAAAATTAATTTATTAACAATTCCTGCATATTATAAGTCTAGAAACATAATTTTAATTAACCCCACGCACAACCATAGCATTAATGGCATATATATATAAAACCTTCAAGGCAGGCTGGTAGCTTTTCATTGTCTTACCCATTGCTTTGATCCTAACTTTTTCCTTATGTATCCAAAAACACAAAAGATGACCATCATCAGTTTTCAAGAACACATCAAGATCATGAGGATCCTGTTATTCATCTTTGTCGGTTTTCTCGGAGCTCACAAAACACTTGCAAGACATGTAACTGAAAACCCGTTGGTGGAGCTCTCTAGCGGTGATGACTTGAGAAGGGTGGCGGGATATGGTGATGAGAAGCTATCGACAGTGGTGGTCAGCGGCTCGGTTCTGTGTGATGTTTGTTTGGATAATAGTTCTGGTCTTCAATCCTATCCTATCCCTGGTATGTATTTGTAACTCGTATATTTGTAACTCGTAGGGTTTGTCGGTTTTGATCCATTTACTTATGAACAGACCCAATTGGAAAAAAAAAACTGGTTACCTGAAATAGAAGTTCAAGCTCCATACCTTAAATAACTTTTTTTGAAAGATTTTGGTTAATTAAAGAAAATTATACCAAAGTTGTTACCTTTTTATGTAGCTAACCTTTATAAAAAGTTTTAAAATTTGTATAAAAGTGTTTCATGTCAATTAAATCCGCCCCGACCCGCTCATATTACCACGTATAATCTGGCCCAACGCACACATTTTACTAGACGCATAGTAGTCAAAGGCTCAAGGCGCAAAGGGTGAGTCTGTCGCCTGGGCGTAAGGCGCTTAAAAGCGAGGACTTTTTTAATCAAGTCATATAATAAAAACAAGCCATTTTTACAGGTTTTAGACATGTTTTAGATCATTTTTCATACCAGTTTTAGATGTTTTAGACCAGTTTGGCCGGAATCTTCAGTTGAGCCCCTGAATACACATCAGGCAGCATGGCTGTGCCTAGGCGAGCGCCTTTCACTACCATGACTACACGTATCAGAGACTTTCGTACACTAATAAACCATACATATATTGGAATGCCAGGAGCATCAATGGCAGTTTCATGTGACACTAGCAGGAAGACGAGTAAATCAGATTGGGTAACAGGCACAACCGATGAATATGGGGACTTCCTCATCGATCTTCCTTCTCATCTCCATGCAATTCCAGATATGGAAAAGAGATGCATAGCGAGAATCATCGAGCTACCAAAAAGCTCACCCTGCCACCAAGCTCCTACAGGCGAACACAAAAAGATAAAATTATCATCAACAGAGAATGGATATCGGGGATACACCGCCAACGAGTTTCATTTGACACCTAAAGATTCACATCCATGCATGAATGAACATGAAACATTCTAAATATGCATCATCATCATCATCTGATACCTGAATTTAATGGCCACTGCTCATTCAAGAAGGCGCTTTCAGTCGTAACAATGAGTTCTGGAGCTTGATCATGTTTCAATGCTTTATATTTCTATTTCTTTTTTTGTGTGTACATATTATAAAGTTGACCATAATGGAACAATTTATATATATTAGATAAAAAAATACAATCTTTGTACATAGAAACAACATTTAACAAGGTTTTAAACCGTGAATTGAGAACCAATCCGAAATGAAATGTGATTTTAGGTGAAAAAAAAAATCATCAGGAATCACTGGGTTCAGGTTCTGACTGGATGTAGTTTGCCACATCAGCACAGCATTTTAGCTTATCTGCTTGCTCATCTGGGATTTCAATGGAGAATTCTTGCTCAAAAGCCATCACAAGCTCGACCCTGTCCAGGCTGTCAAGGCTCAAATCTTTCTGAAAATCGGCTGATTCAGTAACCTGTTTAAAGTTATATACAAGATTAATGTAGGTAATTTTGGAAATTATCGCGTATAGAGGTAACCAGCTTTGGTCTGATTTCTGTTTTTGGTTAATCAGTCTTTGTACAAAGTAATCAACTTTGAAAATGTTTGATAAAACTCCCAAATTTTCCTACTAGGTCATCAAAATTATGGGGGGTAGCTGACGTGTCCTTAAGTTTGACCATGTTGAATGTTACCTTAAATAGAAATTTTGTAACTTTTAAGGTTTTTTTTGGCGAAATACGAAAGGTAATTACCCAAAACAAAAATCAGACCAAACTTGTTTTTGGTAACCATGAGAACCCATCAAGGAAAACTCAAGGACCCCACCCTGTTAACCAGTGGGACCAAGGAAAGAGCGTAACCTAGAGGGGAATCAAACACTTAACACTGCGGCATCAGGTTAAAATCAGACAAACTTGCTTGGACACTTTTTTACGCGAAAATCCTGTAATTAGGTTCCAAATACTTGCTTCCATTCTAAAAGCAAACATACGACATTTTACGTCAATATTAATATGGATTTTTGTTCCAAATTTCCCATGTACTAAATCTTATGAAAGCGCACAACTGTCACATTTTGCCCAAAAATTTCACCATCTATATTTCTTTGAAAGGATGGGATAACAAATCAACAAATATACAACAATGTATGTGTAAGATCATTATAGCATAAGTACCTTAGTGGCATCAATCTTGTCAAACTTCTTCACCAGCCCAATCACTCGAGCCATTATCTGATCACGATTGGACCCAGTTGATGTGCAAAGTAGCCGGTGAAGGCTGCTAGACGCAGACACTTCTTGCATTAACACAAGTTGTCTTCTAGAAACCCTAACCCTCAAATGTGTCAACACTGAATCTCTTAAGCTTTGCATACTGATCTGAGACGATAATCGTGTCAAAAAGGAATGAACTCAAGATTCAAAGGCACAACAATAACTAAATCGTGATACATTCATGCGGTAGCAGAGGGTGTGTGTTCGCCGTAAAAAAAAACTAAATTGTGATAATTCATTATTACACTGAAAATTGATTATATCTCAAAAAATTGTTTACAACATTAATTCAGAAATTGATTGCCTAAATTTGAAGTGATGATTTATCATTAACAACATGAATTTTACAATTAATAATCTGGATATTTCATTGATTGCAAAACATTCAAATTCTAAACAGATTGAACATCAAATCATAAATTGAGGTCAAGTAGGAATGAAGTGGAAGTAGTATTGATCACTAACAGCATGAAATTAGGTTAATGAATGAATATATAGTCATTTTATCAAACAAATTGCAGTGTATGAAGTTGCTGGAATTGAAGATTCGTGAATTAAAATCTTTAGGATAGGGCGTAGTTGGGTTCATCAACTTGGGGTGTGAGTTTGGTGGTAGTTTATAGTTGGGTTGGTGTGGGTGGGTTGGGGGGGGGGGGGGGGGGTTCTGCACTATATCTAAAACATCACAGTGGGTAATGTTCTACGAAAGAGTTATTTGGAAACAATTAAGTAAAACTGCAAATTACAAAGGAAAGGACTAGATTAAATACGAAACAAAAACTTAACCTACAAGTAATTCAAATTTGAAAACAATTCAAACTACTACTAATCTTTATCTAAACACAATAGACTTTATTTCAGATAATCTAATCTTTCATATTAGCCCTTGAGCTTTTGTAGATCTCCTCCTTCCACCCTTCGAGATCAAACCGAACCTCCCTATGGTAATATTGGTGATGTTTAATTAGGGGGAGGGGTTCACTTATTCCAATGTATCTTAGATTTAAACCATCAATGTCTTGAAGAACTTCACAATCAAGATAACATGACAAATGCTTTTTGGAGAAGACTGCTGGGAAGTTCATATGTTATAGTACACATTCACTTCTTTATGAGTAAAACCTTTATTGCCTAGGAAGACTCACAATCTAGATAACTGCTACTTGGAGAAAACTACCCCTTTTGCGCTTCATATTGAAGTGGATGCTGCAGGTTTATGAATTGACTTTGGACTTAAGAGGTACCTAAAAAAATATGGTTCACAACGCTTCACTAAGCTTGGGAATACCTGTTGCCCTATCAAAGGCGGTTCTAATCACTAACCTGTTAGAGTTTAAGGCCCGAGCTTAGTATGAATTCTCTTCTTGTTACCTGATGGAGTGGAATATGCTCGACTTCCTGCGAGTTTGTTCCAAAATTCAGGCCTAACATGTTCTACGTGGAATATATAGTTTGTAATTTTTGACATTTTGATGATGTTTTCATCAGAAGAGCTGTAATGTTCTGTATTGTATTTTTCTAGCTACCCGTTGGTTTGTTCAATGAATAAAATCTTTGTATATACATAGTCGTGTGACACTGTGACCGCCTCTTCAACTTAAGTGTTGAGGTCAAATACACAAATATCAAACCTGTTAATTCGTCTATTTTCCCATAATTTAACAGATTTGACTTTAAAAAGTGAAACTAGATGCAAATCACATTTTTTATTCTCGCGCATACAAATACAAATTCACCCGGACTTTTATTCAAACCATTTTAGAAGTGATTGTTTTTATTTTATTTATTTATTTGTTTTTTGAACGACAAACTCACACACAATGTAAATCTACTTTTAAAGTAAATTTATACCGCTTGTTCACGACGGGACAAGAACCCACAACCTCTTGGAAAGAAGACACCATGCAACACACGGATACCATTGAATCAATGAATTATCATTTCAAAATCAAACACTTTATGCACGTTGAAACATCAAATATAATATATCCAAATTAAGAGATCCAATGAATTAGTTCTAGAACTAATGTTTACAAGTTGGATTTAAAGCATCCACTTAAAACTTAACAAGTTAAGATAAAAGGTGAAATTTTGCTTACAAAATAAGTTAAACAATCTTCACTAACCCTTGAAATGAAATAGATTAGATAAATATTCTTCATTCCTTCATCTTAAATTTTTGGCAAAAACATCAAAATCTTTCTCTCTCTCTAGTGCCCACTGTCTCAATCTATGAAAGATCAAAAGGAAGCTCACAAGTTGACTAAGTCAACACCAATTCACCAACAAAAGAATTTTACCTAAAACACACAAATGACCCCTCAACTACAATTCTCTATCTTTTTTTTTTACCCTCAAACTTGGTTTTCATCCTTTTTAGACCCTACAGTTTGACTTTTTAGTCAACCAAGATTTATTTAAACAAAATAAAAGGGCTCTCCTTGCAATAACTTGAATATTAACAATCCCAAATATTATTAAACACAATGAAAAATTGAGATGTTTCAAAACCTCATAAACCTTGTCCAAAACTACAAATAGGAATACAAACAAATCAAAGTCTACTTAAACAATTTACACCTATTAACTAGCCCAAACTTTTAGTGTTTTCAAACAAGTTTGTTCCCCTTATTTCATTTTCTATCACTACACCTAAAAAACCGGACAACCGGTGACATTAACTCCGGCAGCCGTCGGGCATGTCGCCAGCGGACAGTGATCCGGCTTCGCCCCCCACCACTTCAAATCTACACCCTCATTTTGTAGAGCAAAAAACAACAACACACCCATGAACGCGGTCCCTGCATCGAGTGCAGCCGACAACACATAGTTGTACTTCTGCCACCACTGTTTCAGGTACTTGAACACAAAATAGTTAAAGATCATCCCAGTTATAAGCCAGCTGGCAATATTTGTCGGCGTTGCGGGGGGCATTCCTGCGAACCCGTAAGATATAACAGGAATGTTGATCAATGGGATCCATTTCTTTTCTGGGAATATCTTGCTCATTATCCACACGGGTACAGGCAAAAGCGCGCCAATTAGGAACAGCCATACGAGGTTTCTGTACAAGCCGCCTGGCCCGAATAGTCTTTCGGGCCCGATGAGGCCCCATATGACGGAAGCGTCGAATGTAACCTTGAACTTGGGGCATGTCCACGGGCTCTCGGGATGAAGCCCGTCAATGTCGCATAAGTTTTCGATATTCTCTAACATCCACCAAGATACTGCGAGATTTACTGTCCCAGCAACAAAAGTTCCCACCAGCTGGCAAAATACAGTTAGGGCTGTTAAATTGGTCGTATTCGTGGGTTGACCGGTCAAACATGACACAAATATGGAAATTTGACACGAACTTGAACCCGATCAACGGTTCAGACATGACATGAGTTTTCTCTGGTTATCCGAAATTTTAATTTTAATTATTATTTCATATCAGTACTCTAAAATTACAAATTTACGATAAAAAATAAATATGTATATAAAATAATTACATTTAAATTTCAAAACTGGATGCACATATTTTTTTAAATTTTTTAAATTTGGGTATAAAATACCTGATTAGTTTAATTATGACATGCAACTTCCAATGTGGTGTAGTGGTAGGAAACCTGGTTTCTCTAAAAAAGACCCAGGTTCTATCCCCACATGCATCACTTTGGGAAGGGGCATGGTGGCTCAATAAAGGAAGACCGGGATCTTTGTGATCTCATGTTCGATCCCGAGGGCGTCAGGTTTTACCACCAGTGGGCTTTCGGGCGGGTGGGTTTTCCCCGAAACTGGAAATAACTTGGGGCGCTTAAGGGCTCCGTACGGCTGGGTTGGGCCAGCTGGCGGTGGCCTTTTGCCAATGGGTCATCCCGTACGGAGTACCTAGACAATTCTCTGTTTGTTGGTCATTCAAAAAAAAAGTTTAATTATGACATATTACACATTTAAAGAAACAAGCATAAAATAAAAAGGGTCAACCCGCAAACAACCCATTTAACTATATGTGTTATCAGGTTCGACCCACAACATACTCGAATCCATTTAGACTAAACCTAAACCAACGAATTTCGTGTTAGGTTCTTGTCGTGTCAGAAATTCAAACCCTTAGATCCGTTGGTGATCGGGTAGCAGCAAGAAAATGAAACAAACCTGTGCTGTAAACATGCATCGAGGTGGGATCTTCATGTAGTGTCCAAGCTTCAGATCTGATAAGAACGAAAGAGCATGAATCGTGCTGATTCGACCGTAGATCTTGAAAAGCAAGTTAGCAATGGGTTTTCCCGGCAAAATATACCCAAATATGAACTGTGCTATGATGTCATATCCAGGTTGCTGCATCAAGTTATCAATGAAACTAAAAGTTGAACACTTGATTGATCTATAAATGGTTAAAGATGAAAAAGAAATGGTTATGATGATACCTGGTTGGTGGTAGCTTGAATGACACCAATGGGAAGAGTGACGATGAAAGCTAGCACGAAAGCGAAGAGAAAACCCCACCATGGAAGCTGCACGTCGTCCTTGTAGACGAAACACATGATGAGCGATAACACGATGCTTCCGACTAGTAATACAAGATACCACCATTGTGGAACTTGTTTGTAATTCTTCATTAGTTTTGCATGAATGTCGAGTTTCGCGTTCTGAACTGCTGATTTACTCTGCTTCCATATATCCCTACCAGATGAAATCGGTTAGAAAACTAGGTTTTGAGAATTTTTTGCGGAAGTAGGTTGTTTAGGAACGGGACTAGTACTTCTAGATGGTTTTTGGAACTTGTTGGCAGTTCGCTACCCTGTCAACGAACGCGGAAAGTTCGTTTGGGTGGCAAGGGAACTCCACATGCCACCCAAGAGAACTTACCGAGTTGAGATAGTGACTGCCTAGAAGTGAAGCACAAGAAGTTATAAAAAGACGAGTTTTTGAGAATTTTTTCTAGAAGTAGGTTGTTTAGGAACGACACTAATAGTTCTAAATGGTGTTTGGAACTTGTTGGCAGTTCGCTAACCCTGTAAGCATACTCGGCAAGTTTGCTTGGGTGGCAAGCTAACTCCACATGCCACCCAAGCGAACTTGCTTGCTGAGTTAGGGTAGCGAACTACTTAAAAGTGAAGTACAAAAGTTCCAAAAAGAAAACTGGGCTTTTATTTTAGAATTTTTTCTTGAAGTAGTTGTTTAGAAATGAGACGTATTTCTAGGTGTTCTTTTGGAACTTCATCTTCTAGACAATTCGCTACCTTGTAAGTGAGCTCGACAAACTTGCTTAGATGACAAGTGAATTCCACATAGTTGTGTGGAGTTCGCTTGCCACCCAAGCAAACTTATTGAATTCGTTTATAGGGTAGTGAACTGCCTAGAAGTACAAGAAGTTTCAAAAAAACACCTAGAAGTACCCGTCTTGTTCCTAAACCACCTACTAGCTTTGATTACAACAGATAATATTTGTAAGTTAGAATATCAGATACCCGCCATGAAACAGGGCGACATGTGTGAGTGTCGCGGTGAATCTAGCAAACCCCGATCCAATCGAAAGCGCAAACAACGGGCTCAGATAAAGCTTGCTATAACTCTCATACGCAGCCACATTTAGATCAAACTGCGGGGTCAAGACCCGAGTGGTGTCATACTCGTGACCCGTTCTAGTGAACAACTTATTGGAGAAAATTGGGAATTTGCGCGCATCAAACGTGTCATACTTCCAGTAACAAATTGGAACAATAATGTAAATGAACATGATGAACCCAACACCGACATTGACGATGGAAGACCAAGGTGCGACTAATGGACTTCCATGGTAAGCCGAGATGCCGGCCCAGTCGAGGGTGAATGCGCCTACGCCCAGACCGTGGTAGCCGGAGCCGATTTGTTGAGCGGTTATGCTGTGTGGCCAGACCCAGCAAACCCATGAGAAGAAGGTCAAGATTGGAAAAAGATAGCCAGGAAGTGCATAGTATGCAAAGCTTAAAGCTAAGAAGATCATGAAGAACCGCATCCTTGTCATGCCTTGTGCTTTTGATTCCTTTTCATGCAATGCTCTGAAATTATTTAATTAAAAACATGTTAATAAATAACATTTGAGTCTCAATTAAGTGCAGAGGTATAGCACGTATCGATCTCTATCAAACTCGCAAGCCTAAACGTGGCAATCTTGACTCAAAGAAGGGAAAATGGATTGATTTGGGTAAAATAATTTTTTATATTTTGGTTGAATTAGGTAACACCATAACATAGAATGGGTTAAAATGGCTAACACCTTAAAACATTTTGGGTTAAGATGGGTTGCCTAAAAACTATGTAAAATTAGAATGGGTTCAAACAAGTAACAATGGGTCAATGACATGTTTGGCAAGAAAATCACTTAAGATTACCACCACCTCTTGCACCACCACGATGCAAACATCACCAACAGTCGTCGCCGCAACGCCACCAACAGTTGCGGAAAAATATATATAGCAGATTTTTATTCTTTTCTTTTCTAGTACAACTCATTTCAAACCGAGCCACTTTTTTGTTACAACACATTCTAATCCAAAGCAAATTGATATTTTTTTAAAACGACCCGTTTTCACCGAAAACATTTTGGTCATAACCCATCCTTACCCAAACCGGTTCTGACTCGTTACTCAACCCGCTCGTTTTGCCAGGCTTACTAAATGCATTTTTTTATATAATTTGTATTTAAAGTATTAAATATATATTTGTATAATAAAACTATTATATATAAAATTATGATAAAAATATTTAATTAATATATTTATGTTATGTATAAAATTTATAATCACAAATATATAAAAATAACTGTAAAAAATATATATATAAATTAGGGACGAACATAGAGCTTGAACACTCTTAAGTTAAACGAGCTTGTGCTTTAGCTCGTTTACACCATGTTTAGGTGTTATGGTTTGGTTTTGCTCGTTTTTAGGTTAAATCCTGAATCAAACTGTCATTAACGGTTTCTAATCTCTTTAATTAAAACTAAACGGTTGAAAATTTAAATGAAACTGTTAGCATAGTTTAGGTGTATTGAGGCTCAACCCACACTATTTCTTTGGCTTTGCTTTTATGACTCTGTAACATTTTATAATATCAATTGATATGATATGATTTTTAAAGAAAAAGACAAGTTTAAGTAGATAAAATTAATTTTATATTTTTAAACAGAAAAAGTTTTAGGATTATATAATACTGTTTATTAGACTAATCCACAAACAAAACAAAACCACGCAACCCCGTTCGGAGGAAAAAAACTAGTTTTAAAAAGTAAAAAAGAACCGTCAATGAAACCAAACTGACAACCAGTTTCATTGGTTTAAAACCGGACCATAAACACAGCACTCTCATGAGTGGATAGGTAATAAGAATAAGACATTTGATAACGAGTGGATGACACAAGAAAACTAGTGGTTATTATTCCATCTTGTTTTTATCCTTATTCTTGCAAGCAAGAAACTAGTCTAATTTTCAAAAGAGTTGTTAAATTCCATGAATTTGAAGTTGAAACGAATATATGACACACAAATGTAATCAACTTTTTAATTATTCCAAAAAGGTCACCCACAACAAGAAAATGGAATATAACAATAATAATAAAAAAAATAATAATTATTATTATTATTAAAATAAATATATAAATTATTTTTAGTGTAAAAAAACATAGGAAACAATGAAGGGGTGATATATTTTATGGGAGGAAGCATTTACGTCCATTTAAACGTACAAGTTTCCGACACACATAACTGCACAATATAAAATAGTAAAACCAAACTTTTTTAACGCCTAATCAAAATACATTTCAAACTTTGGCACAAATCCGCACCATGTAAAGTAAATGATATAAACACACCATCTAAATGATAACCGTATAATTATATCACACAATACATTATATTTTTTTTTAATGTCATCTTAAAAAAATTATATATTACAATATTATACTCATATAATATTTAAAAGAAAATTATTATTTTATTTTATAATATAATTTAGAAAAAAAAATACTATAATATATGGAGTTATTTTAAGTATCTAATGAAAAGGAAAGTCTACACAACGAGTGAATTCCCCTTTTTGTCCCTTCCCAAGGGCAATTAACTTTCAGTTGGTTATGAATTTAATTTACCACTGAATCTTAACCATTAAATTAGTTAAAACCAGTAAATAAACTAACCTAAACAAAGAAACCTGAGCAAGGTTTGAAGGCCACCACATCTCCACCGGATCAACCAGATACCTTCTCAACATCCCTGCCCATCCATACCCCAATATCTGCCATAAAAACCATCATCACCACATCATTAGCATTCATTAAACCACAAATAAAAAACATTTACACCTTTTATTTTAGATAGAATTACATATATCATTTTATTTTTAACCCTAATTATATATACACCTAACCTAAAGTTTAAATTACGTATATCTTATTCTTTTATAAAATTACCCTTTTAACCTTATAAAGAAAATACGACTATCTTTATTCCATTGATCCCAACCATAAGCTTCTGATTCCCATTTTTGATCGATTCTAACATCCGTCCTCGCTTCTGATCGATTTCATCATCCAGATAGGTATATATATGTACTTAATGAAGAGGATATATGTAAATAAAATTTTGAGCTGACTATATATATAATTAATAAAGTTTTTGTTAAAAAATATATAATTGCCCTCTATTTTAAAACATCAAACACCACTATATACACACCCGGACATACCTGAGTCGTCAGTACGATAATCAACCCGCACACGAAACTCAAACTTTGTCGATAATACGCTTTCATAACCGTAATCGCTCCAATCGAATACGCATCACCGCCACCAGTCGACACTCCGCAATTGGCAAACACCGTGATTATCACGTGTTCTTTCATGTTAAACGGACCGGGGTTCAGGCTAAAACTCCGGCCTAGTAACTTATACTCCTTCGTCGGCAACGTCGCCGCCATGAACTTTCCGATGGGAAGAACGGCAATTTGCATCAGAATCGCCGATATGGCTAACGGCTGAGTCCGGTATATGAAGAAAGTGTTGAGGAAGATTAAAACTACGCATGACCCCACTCCCAGTGTCCATGCCCGGAATGTCATTACCGGAAGTGACGTGTCGTCGGTTTCCGGCACCACCAACGCCACCTCCTCCACCGTACACTCGGAAACATTTTGTTTCTCGCCGGTGTCGTTCTTGGTGGCCATTGATATGTGATGTTATTACACTTATTTGTCGTTCTAGACCTTGGTTTTTATAGGAGAGAGAAGACTGTGAAGTTACAAAATTGCCCTCACCACTAGATATTTATATATTCATTTTCTTCTGTTCGATTTATTTTTCGATATAATTAAATTTGAAAACGAAATAGTTTTTCAGTTACTAGTTTGGTATCAGACATTTTTAGAAATATTTTTAATGAGAAAAATAAGTGAGTGAAATTATACACAAGAAGGGTATAATAGACTTTTACCATGTCAATCGAGGTAAAAATCCTTGTGATAGATGAATAATTTATCTGTTATGTTTTAACTTTTTCCAGCTTATCTCTTCGATTAAAATAATAATATTTTTTAAATAATTAAATATTTAAAATTTATTCTAATATTTTATTAAAACTAACTAAATAATATAAAGATTTTAATTATATCTTATACTAAAATATAATTTTATAGGTCTTAGTTAAATCACTATTATTTGTTATTTATAATTTAAATCTTTATTATTTGCTATTTATAATTTTTAAAATGTTAATTATTTCTTATTTAACTAATAGTTGATGACATCCGAAATATAAATCTTTTTAAAAGTATTGGTTTACAACAAGTTGGATTATTCAACATGTATAATATATAGATTTCGAATTTATTTAATTAACAAATAAGAGGTAACTTTACATATAAATAACCAAGTTTTCCATCAGTTCTATTTTAGTCAGTCAAACTTTTCTTCTTTGTCTTATTTTAGTCACTTAAGTTTTTCATTTGTTCCATTTTAGTCACTCAATTTTTTTGGTCTCATTTTAGTAACTCTTTTTTTTTGTCTCATTTTAGTCACTCGGAATTCACATGTTGTTCCAAATGTTCGTAATTACCTTGTTACGAGTTACTTTTTTCTATTTCATTTTATGGATACGGTGAAAATGAAATCCAAAAGGAGTAAACCAACATTTTCACCAAATTTATAAAACAAAATAAAAAAATAACATCTTGCGCAAGATTGGATCAACTTGTGAAAGTTGAGTGAATAAAATGAGACGGAAATGTTTGTGTGACTAAAATGGAACATATGGGAAACTCGAGTGAGTAAAATGAGACAAAATAAGTTTGGGTGACTAAAATAAAATATATGAGAAACTTGATTACTATTCTGTGAAGTTTTTCTAATAAATAATGGTAAGTATGTGTTGTCACTTTGTACATGGAATTTTACACATATGTATGAATTTTATTTATGTGAAGGAATTTTTTCTATTGCCGCCGTAAACAAGCGGTGTAGATTAGGAGTAGTGACTAGTTAAAGGAGAGTTTACTTAAGATATAATCTATACACATATATATTCTGTATAACAAGTGATCATGTCGACAACATAACTGACTAGTTAACGAACTTAGGAGGCTCAAGAGTCACAATCAGAGTGTTGATGCATGTTCTGTGAACGGCACTCTGGATCGAGCTGAAGCATTTGTTATTATCTATTTCAGTCTTGTATGTATTTAGTATTTGTTGTATTTTGTTTATCGAGTTGTATTATGTCTGAACTTGTTGTATTTTGATATTGTACTAAACAAATACACAAGGATGTGTTCCTGCGTATTTGTCAAGTACAATGGTCATGCGTACTTAGCAAGTACGCATGAAGGATGGTCATGCGTACTTGGCTAAGTACGCATGGACCGAGTCTATAAATAGCATAGCTTTGTTTCATTTTAAGAGAGATGTATTTTTTGCACACACAAATACGCACAGATCAGTATTGTATCAGTCCAGAAGTCATTCAATCTGTTTCTGTACTTGTTTGAAACACTATGAAATCAATAGATCGTGTATTTATTAGTATCATATCGTGTTGATTGTCATACATTCATTCTTACATTGTTCCACCTAGTAACGAGTATTCCGCACCTGTTTACTAGGCTACGTTCTCACACGATATCGGTCCGAAACACCCACCCGGAGGGACCTACAAGTGGTATAAGAGCAAATACTCTTATTTTCGAGTGTTGTGAGAATGTTAGGAACATATGTCATCCATATGTGTTTTTGTTTACATCTGCATTGGTGATTCTTGAGTCTTGTTTCACACACTTGTTCATCTTGAAAGAATCCCATTCCATCATTGTATTGTTCTTTTTTTGTTGTTACAATCATCATTTTCTGTCTATTTCTAAGTCTGGTCACTTGTTCAAATCACATTGTTCATACACTACAACTTGGTCAGATCACTTTTTGATCAGGACAAGTGGATACAGTTTTCGAAAACAATCTTTCTTTTTCCTGCGTACTTGTCACAATTCCTGCGTACTTAATAATTTATGCGTACTTGTCACAATTCCTGCGTACTTGTCACAATTCTTGCGTATTTAATTGTCATACGTACTTAAGTTCATGCGTATTTGAACCTTGTATATTTGTCTAAATTCTTGTATACTTTGTCTCTTGTGTGTAGTTATCAGCTCATGCGTACTTGATAATTCATGCGTATTTGTCATCTTGCGCACTTATAAGTACGCAAGGCCTTTCTGATCATACGTACTTAAAGCCAAATATTCAGATTTTTCACAAATGGCAAACCTTCAAAATCTTAGTAGCCTGTTGAATTATGACAACGAAATAGGCACTCCACAGAAACCCCCAAAGTTAATAAATGTGAATGACTATTCCAACTGGAAAGCTAGATTTGAGGAATATGTTTCATACACAGATTCAAAGATGTGGATACCTATTTTAGAAGGCTATAAACATCTAACCCATGAATTCCTTGGTGAAACCAAACCCAAACCAATCTCTAGACTTGATGCTGAAGAAAAGAAAGCGTATGATTTAGAAAAGAAGGCACATGGTTCTTTAACCATGGCACTAACCCGAGACATATTTCATAGTTTCAGAGGGTATGATTCCTCGAAAGACTTGTGGAAATCTTTGGTAAAACGGTTTGAGGGTAACAGTGATGTTAAGAAAAGTAAAAGGGAATTGTTAAGAAAACAATATGAATGTTTTAGATATTTTGAACAAGAATCCATTGATGAACTTATCTCTAGATTCTATCATCTTCAGACTGAACTTAAGTCTTATGAATTAAAATATCCAGATGATGAACTAGTTAAAAATTTTCTTGATGCATTACCACCAAAATTTGGCATGTACACAACCCTTTTAAGAGAAAACTCTAAATTCTTTGAAATGACCATTGATGAGGTAATAGGTAAAATCCAAGCACATGACATGAATTTAAGAAAGAAAGAAACCACTAGCAGACCGTTAGTGCAAGAACAGTCAATGTACTTTGGAGCCACTTCCACATCAAAAACCATAGGACCGGGTATTGCTTTGTTCTCAGGGAATCCTGCACAAGAAGAAGGTAATGGCTGCAATAGTCATACTTGTTTTGCTGCTACAAGTTCAAATTCACACCAACCAAGAAGTCCAACGTTTACATCGACACCTGCTTTTGCAAAGATTGCAGAAGATCATGTAGCATTGTTTTCATCATGCATGTTGGCATATGAAAACTTCATTGGTGACAAACTAACTGATCCATAAACAATTGAAGAAGATTTTAATCAGGTGGATCCAGATGACATGGAAGATATGGATATTCAGTGGAATATGGCCATGATCTTGAGAAGGGCTAAATGGTTTCTGAATAGAACCGGCAGAAAGTTTATCGGTGGGCATTCTAATGATAAAATTGGTTTTGATAAATCAAAGGCTAAGTGTTACAAATGCCTGAATTTTGGACACTTTGCACAAGAGTGTCAGAAAAGACAAGGCACCAGCCTCTGGTTTCACTCAACCAAGTTCAGGAAGCAACCAGAATTACAACAAACAGAGCTTCGGAAACAACCGAAGTCAAAATCAAGGAACTTCATCTAATGCACTGGTAGCTCAACAAGACGATAGCTACGACTGGGGAGTTCATCTTGAAGATGCCATTGTTGCACATACTCAGATGGGTTTTATGGCAGAAATCATAGAGATGATCAAAGCTGAAGATAGGGAAACAGTTGCTGCTACAGAGCAACAGGGATCAGCATTTTCTTTGATGGCTATTGGAGAAGCATCCAGTTCATCAACTAAGGTAGATTCTAATTCTTTTATTGTTATTCCCTGTAATAATTGTTTAAAACTAAAAGGTGAAAATGATAAAATTCAGGATCAACTCGAACCTCTACGTAGTGCAGCTCTAAGCTATAAAGAAAATGAAAAACGTTTTAAAGAATCAATTGAAAATCTCAGAAAAGACAAACATGATTTTTCAATAAAAATAAGTGAACGGCAATTTCATTTAGATGTTGCCTACAAAGAGTTAGAGAAAAAGAATGTCGAAATAGCCAAACATCATAATGAAATTATGAAGTTAAGTGGAAAAATTGAGAAATTCTCGTTTCGTGGTTGAACATTATGAATCGGTTGTACGACAAGTAAATGACATAGGTTTAGGTACTAATGCCATTCCACCACCAGTTAATGGGATATTTGTCAACGTGCCGGTCGACATTGATCTATCCTTTCTTGATGAATCGTCAAGTAAGGATAACACATCTTCAGATGAAGAGTTTTATTCTGACGAATGTTCAGAAAACAACAAAATTGATGGTATTGTTTCAGAAGAATTGTTTAATGAACCTAAAATCAACAAAAACGTTGTCAACAATCGGAACAATTGTATTTTAACTGAACCTGATTTAATTGAATCAAATGATAAGTTGAAAAAGATGCTTTATGGAGATTTCAAAACCATAAAGCAGGCAAAAAATGAGACATTTGCTAACAAACTTGGAAAGAATTTTCAAGAAAACATTGATAAGCACTACACTCCTAAAATTCAATTAACATCTGGTAAAACTTCACATGTGGTTCATCAAACTAATTCTACCACTGGTCAGAATAAACCCTCTACATCCAAAACCAGTGAGCCTTACAGGAGACCTTTCAAAGAAAGAAGGAATTGTTTTCATTGTGGAACATTTGGACATATTCTAATGAATTTTCCTTATAAGAATCAAGAGAAACGACACGTTGTTCCAAAACAGGCCGTATCCCTGAAAGCTCTACCAAGAAAACAATTCAAAACTCAAGTTTCAAAAACACCAGTCAAGTATATGGTTAAGTCCAGATTTGTGACTAAGCCATTTACTGAGAAAAGGAACAAAGAGTCTGTGGTTCCGCGTGTATCTACCCTTGGTAATACACGATCTTATGAGGTAAGATTGTCTAGACCACAGATGAGGAGACAGAATAAAAGTTTGAGAAAATTAGGACAACAGCTAACAGGTAATCAACTAAGCAAAACTTTTTCTAACCTTAGCACACCTGTTGGTCAACAAAAACAAATTTGGAGAAAGAAATAGTTGGTTCTCAAGCTTCTAATTCCGACTCACCAAAAGAGTCACCCATTTTTATCACCATGACTGTGAATTAATTGAAGTTGTGTACTTGGAAAGAATTTTCAAGAAAACATTGATAAGCACTACACTCCTAAAATTCAATTAACATCTGGTAAAACTTCACATGTGGTTCATCAAACTAATTCTACCACTGGTCAGAATAAACCCTCTACATCCAAAACCAGTGAGCCTTACAGGAGACCTTTCAAAGAAAGAAGGAATTGTTTTCATTGTGGAACATTTGGACATATTCTAATGAATTTTCCTTATAAGAATCAAGAGAAACGACACGTTGTTCCAAAACAGGCCGTATCCCTGAAAGCTCTACCAAGAAAACAATTCAAAACTCAAGTTTCAAAAACACCAGTCAAGTATATGGTTAAGTCCAGATTTGTGACTAAGCCATTTACTGAGAAAAGGAACAAAGAGTCTGTGGTTCCGCGTGTATCTACCCTTGGTAATACACGATCTTATGAGGTAAGATTGTCTAGACCACAGATGAGGAGACAGAATAAAAGTTTGAGAAAATTAGGACAACAGCTAACAGGTAATCAACTAAGCAAAACTTTTTCTAACCTTAAAAATAAACGATCTTATAACGGGTCTTCAAAACCATGTGTTTAAGTGTAAAACTGACGATCGACACATTGTAGTGAAAAATAAAGCAAGATTGGTTTTTTAAGGGTTTTATCAACAAGAAGGTCTGGATTATACAGAAGTCTATGCACCAGTTGCTAGACTTGAGGCCATCCGATTATTTATGTCTTATGCCTCTTTTGTCGGCTTCAAGGTCTTTCAACTAGATGTAAAAAGTGCCTTTCTGTATGGTAAAGTGCACGAAGAAGTCTATGTCACTCAACCACCTGGTTTTGAAGACCCGTTATACCCTGATAAAGTGTACAAGCTTGACAAAGCACTTTATGGTCTTCATCAAGCACCAAGAGCGTGGTATGAGACTCTGTCAAAACATCTATTGACCAATGGTTTCGATCGAGGACAAATTAACTCGACTCTCTTCATACGGAAAGCAGGAGGTGATATTCTACTTGTACAAGTATACGTTGATGACATCATTTTTGGGTCTACCAATGAAGAGATGTGTAAGGAATTTGAACAGGTGATGAAGTCCAAGTTTGAAATGAGCAACATGGGTGAAATGTCCTTTTTCTTAGGACTGCAAGTCAGTCAAAGGGAAGATGGCATTTATCTGCATCAAACTAAGTATGTCCAAGACATTTTGTCAAAATACAAAATGAATGATTGTACATCTTATGGCACACCTATTCCAGTCAATCACGGTTTACATCCTGATAAAGAAGGAAAGGATATGAATTGTAGATTGTATCGAGGAATGATTGGATCCCTTATTTATCTCACAGCTTCAAGACCCAACATTATGTTTGCCGTCTGCTTGTGTTCAAGGTTTCAGTCACAACCGAAGGAATCACATATGATCGCTGTAAAGAGAATATTCAGATACTTGAAAGGAAAACCACAATTAAGTCTATGGTATTCCAAGCAGCAGTCGTTTGATTTCAAAGCTTACACTGATTCTGATTATGGCGGTTATAATCTTGATAGAAATTCAACCTCAGGTGGATGTCAATTTCTGGGAGACAGGCTGGTTTCATGGCAGTGTAAGAAGCAGTCAACAGTTTCTATCTCAACATGTGAAACAGAGTATATTGCTGCTGCAAGCTGCTGCTCTCAGATCTTATGGATTCAACATCAATTGAGAGATTATGGCTTGAATTACACTGGCACTCCTATGTTCATTGACAACACAGCCACCATGTCCATCACAAACAACCCGGTGAAACATTCCAAAACCAAGCATATTGAAATTCGTCACCATTTCATCCGTGATTGTGCTGAAAAACATCTAATTGAACTTGTAAAAGTTCACACGGATGATAATTTTGCTGATCTTTTCACCAAAGCTTTTGATCGTACTCGTTTTGAACATCTTGTCAACATGATAGGAATGTTCAATCCTGAATGATAAACGTTTTCAAAACAAACTTATTTCTTGGAAGTTACATTTATTTTTGCTTTACATTTAATTTGTTTTCTGTTAATTTTTTTTTTTGGAAAAATCCAAACAAAATATAAAACTTTCAAAATCTCAATGTCATTTAAAATTGGAGGAAATGATTGCACATCAGTTAGTGATCTAAATTTCATTAGATTGCATAACCAAGGAGATGATTGCACCTTGATATACTTCAAATATTCTTTGTTAAATTGTCAGTAAACTAGAAGCATTCGCTAAATCATTAGTAGTGTGAAAACTAAATATCTTTTCTACAAATGTGATTTGAACCCATGTTATGAGGTGTGTGTGTGTGTGTATAAGATTAACAAAAGATCATTATCAGAAATAGAATGTAAGATTTTGGCGAGTATTATCTGTTGAGACCAATTTCGAGTGATGTCTTTAGCACAATTTTCAGCTCACTTCACTGCCCATACTCACAAGTATGCAATGGGAAGCCGAGCTAAGATATGTCTTGACAACAACCGTCAAGCGTATGTTTGCCCTTGGATCACATTTGTTCCATTGAAGACATCCATATAACAGTTGGATCCCGCTACCCAAGAATCTTCGGATTTCATATATATTAGCCTGAATCATCACAAAATACTCACGAGTCAAGACAAATGAATCAATTGATTCTTGTTAATCCTTATGGACTCTGCTTGATTTCTATGTGCTAAATAATATTACCTCAACCTGGTGATATTGATAATCCTTGGGAAAATCTTAGATGTCTTGAGATAATGCATTTACTTTTACATAACCGTGGGGTACACATTGTAGAACTCTAAATAGTACCATAAATCACATGAATTTGGTCCAAGAATGCTTATAGTTTCAAATATTAACAACTTGTATTTCAAAAATATGTTTTTCAAATAAGTATGTCATAATATGATCCCAAATTCTTTGAAAGTTTACTGATATCACTATTGCTATCTGTAAGCCTGATATGATCCTCTGCTTATGAATTGAACAAAAAGACGTTCACTGTAAGTATTCATTCACTCATTTTTATACTTATTCATTTAGAAAAATCTCAAAAAGATTTTCAGTGTGTTTTAACATAAACTTTACAAAATTACAAAAAGATTTCTTATACAGTTCATTTCCAGGAATTCAAAAGAACAAAAAGATTTTCAAAACTTCCAAAAACATTTTTGTTATCAACCACAAATTGAACTTATCTATCATGTTCGCCTTACAAGTTCTTCATAAAAACAGAGATTTTTGAGTTTGAAAATGGAACAGGAATTAAACCATGCGAACTTAACTAAGTGTGCATGACTTAACTCATGCGTACTTGTTAAGTACGCATGAAGTAATTCATGCGCACTTAAATAAGTACGCACGACCTATAAAGTGGGGTATATAAAACAACACTTTGCATTTATTCTTCATTCAAACACTTCACTTTACAAACCGCCACTTGATCATTTTCACTATAAAATATTTGTGTTACCAAACCGGTTTTTCATCACGATTTCAGTTATAACATCATCCAAAGAACATTTGGTGAGAATCTCATGCGATTTCAACCGTTAAAACTTCCAAAATTGAGTGATTAAGTGTTCTTGAAACTAAGGGTTCTTGATGCTCAAAATTCTGATAAACAATATGTTTGCATGTTGATTTAAGCATCAATACAATTTTCTAATCATCATTCGCAGTTGGTTAACACAAATTTCATGATTTTAACATGCAAATATTGGATTTTTGATCTTGGGTTTGCACTTGAGTAGTGTCGGCCGTTGTTTGATCGAAATGAGTCATGTGTTGAATGATACCAACTTTAGACCAAGTCACATTGAGCTCCTATGCCATTTTCGACACCATTAGGACAGGAATTACGAAATTTAAACCATGAATTTTGATTTCGGACTTGTTAAAAAATTAAGCACTTACTAAGACCATGCGTACTTGGCAAGTACGCATGAAGGGTTTTGTTCATGCGTACATGCTAAGTACGCATGACAAATTGTTTGTGTGTATTTAGCTATGTAGGCACGAGGCAGACTTGTGAATTTTTCTAAGTCCAAATTTTTATTCATTGTCTATAATACTTAATGTTATACATAATCAGTTCTAATCTTGTTTTGTGTTGTGTTGCAGATATAGCTAGACGAGTGTTCACTTCTGACTTCAATCTATCAACACTAACAGACCCGAAATGGCATGGTGCAGCTCTCAACTATCAGGAGATAGTCACATTCCTGAACAGATCAAAAAATTCATATGTTATCTCGACCGACCCAGTAGTATCACGACTTTACTTGGAGCAATTTTGGGATACCGTTGAGTTGGATTGCAGACAAACTCCTAATGTGATTACTGCCACCGTTGCTAATCATCGAATAGCTATCTCAGAGGATACTATAAGGCAAGTATTGCAGTTTCATGATAGAGCCACCGAACCAGTCCAATATCCGAAATACATGATAGATGGTTGTTGGAGACAAATAATGGGGTATGTTGGGCGAAGAGGTTATCCATCATACAAGAAAATGTGGCTTCTAGATCAATGGAGGTACCTGCACATGTTATGATCATGTGCATTTCAACATAAAAGGCAGGAAAGGATGCTATGGGGCACGACTTAGCATCAGCTATGGTTGTATTGTCGTTGAACAAGGGTTACAATTTTTCACGATATGTCTACAACGCAATCCGTGATCAGGTAAATGCTACTCCCAGACACAGCTTCCTCCTATACCCCCGCTTTATTCAATTGTTGATCAATCACTTCCTGCCAAATCTACCTCAAATAGGTCAGCAACTATAAGTCAAACGAATAGCAAAAAGGGTGTTTGTGCAGTTCCTTACTACTGGTATTGATGAACCAATTCCCATGCACACACCTTTATTTGGCCACTTGATTGATGAAGCCTACATTGCACCCCAAGGAGATAGGTGGTACTATCCTGAAAATGAACCTGAGTTGAGTGAACACTCAGATGAGGGGGTAGAAGGTGATGATGACAATGAAGAGAGTGATGGTAATGATGATGACAGTGATGAAGGTGATGATGGTGAATGTGATGATGATAATGGTGGTCCTGGCTATGCCCAAAGGCAAGATACTAGTGAATCGGAAAGAACTGTAACAGATTCCTCAGATTTTGAACCTGCAACAGACCAACGTCATCCAAGAAAAAATATTCAGGATCCATTTCCTGAATCATCGTCAAGAAAACGACGAAAAGAAAGTTCAGACTCGGACTTTCAACTTGAAAGTTCAGACACAGACCGAGAGGCACCTCGGGTGATTGAGCGAAGGAAGAAAACCAAGAATGACCGCCCATGTCAAGAGGTGATGGAAGCCATAAATGCCAGATTACGGGCACAACAAGCTATCGATCAAGTAACACAAGCTCCCACTCAACAGACACAATTGTATAGCCGACGAAGAAGAAGAACGATAACACCAGTTGCTATTCCAACAACTGAAGAACCTCTTCCTGTAGTTGTAACTCTTCCGGCTACCACTATTCAGCTCCCAACCTCCACAATACTTCCCATTTTGACTGAATCAGTCCTTGTCTCGACAACAATAGCACCCACTGTTCTCCAAACAACAACCTTACCATTCACTGTCATCGTTGGTACTCTACCACCGATGACACACTCACTGGAATTTGGAGACATGGGCCATCACTTTGATTTGTCAGAGTTGTTTGCAGACACAATTCATGAAACTGGAGAACCCTCTACCGCCAGGGTTGTTGATCCTAGGGATCAAAGGATTGCATCCTTGGAGACACAGGTTGCCACACAACAAACGCAGATTAATCTGCTTGTTGAGTCTAACACGAGATTAACACATCAATGGTAGGCCATGGAGGAACAAATGAAGTCATTCTTTGATCAAAGGGTGAAATTCAATCTCAATGAGTCCTTTTTCACCGCCCGTACAACCATGGAGAACCAAATGTTGATACAAAGGGGTGAACATCAGGTGTTGGTAGACTTGGTGGCTAAGTTTACAAAGCAGCTTGAGTCTCAGGGGGAGACAAGCACGAAAGTTCAAGAAGAAATTTGCCACCATGTCGACCTCACGAAAGATAAGGATCAGGACGATGATCCCAATGTTGGGCCTTCAGGTGCTGGTGGTGGTGAGACTCAAGTTGTCTTGCCAACACAAGCCACACCTATGGCTCATGGGGAGTCCACCCAACAACAACAACAAGGTGGTGGCGCTGATAAAGGAAAGGTGTTAGAAGAGTTAGCTACAAGTCCTAACTTAAACAATGAAATCATGATAGGGGCTTTAGCAGAACTTGAAGAAGGAGAAATAGACAGCGGTGATGACTGGGATGAATGCGGGAACGATGTGATTGTGGAGTTCCTGAAAGGAGATGGAGAAGGTATTTATGAGTTGGAGGATGGTGAAATTTTTGAAGCCCCAGCTATTAAGGAACAAACTGAACAGACTATTCAGGTTGAGGATGTCAACGAATCTTCAGCCAAAGTTCCTGAAACTAACAGAGAAACGGGTACTATTGGTACTTCCTCGAGGAAGATTCCTCAGGAGTGATTTATCAAGGAAGCCGAAGAGCCGTGGTACAAACCACAGTACACAGACCAGCATGGTGCTGCAGGGATGATCTTGTCGATGCGTTTTGAAGACGACAAGGGATTATTTGCAATAAAAAGATCAGAGGGAGTTAAATACCTAAAGCCAACAACAGAAGCATTTAATTCCTTACCTAAATACGACCTGGTCAATCTTGCACATCGTGAATTATGTAGTAACACATCGAATGGAGTGGCTAGAGGTTTGTCGGGCGCTTTGCAGAGAGAGGGGAGATCCGGGAATTTTGAAATCTTTCAGCCTCAAATTCCGAGGCGTGTCAAGGACAAAACAGTGATGAACCCGTTGACATGCAAGTTCTTAAAAAGAATCATCTATGAACCGATTCCATGTGAAACTAGGATACCTTTGAGGAGAATACCTCAAGACATCCTAGGAAACATGTGGTATTGGTACATAGATCCAGTAATCGGAGAGGTTGTTACGATCGAAAAGGATAGCTTGAAGGAGATCATTTGGGTGTTTGATGAAATTCTTTTCATCAATTTTTCAGCAAAAGATTTGGAGGTCCTCGTCAACGAAAATTATTTGCATACGGACGAGTGGACGAAGCTGCTGGCCACCAAATATGATAAGTTAGTGAAGTTTTGTCTTGGATACAAGTCCAAGGTCAGCGGTGGTAGTCAAGCAGGTAGCTCGTGAAGACTGAAGACATCCAGAGATGCTGTCAAGGGGGAGTCTGTTGATGCATGTTTTGTGACAGACACTCTGGATCGAGCTGAAGCATTTGTTATTATCTATTTCAGTCTTGTATGTATTTAGTATTTGTTGTATTTTGTTTATCGAGTTGTATTATGTCTGAACTTGTTGTATTTTGATATTGTACTAAACAAATACGCAAGGATGTGTTCCTGCGTATTTGTCAAGTACAATGGTCATGCGTACTTAGCAAGTACGCATGAAGGATGGTCATGCGTACTTGACTAAGTACGCATGGACCGAGTCTATAAATAGCATAGCTTTGTTTCATTTTAAGAGAGATGTATTTTTTGTACACACAAGTACGCACAGATCAGTATTGTATCAGTCCAGAAGTCATTCAATCTGTTTCTGTACTTGTTTGAAACACTATGAAATCAATAGATCGTGTATTTATTAGTATCATATCGTGTTGATTGTCATACATTTATTCTTACATTGTTCCACCTAGTAACGCGCATTCCGCACCTGTTTACTAGGTTACGTTCTCACACGATATCGATCCGAAACACCCACCCGGAGGGACCTACAGATTTTATGAGTGGTTCCTGGTGCAACCGGTCTTTGTACCAGAACATTGAGTATTAGACATATTTTACAAATACTTTTAGTGGTAAAAACTAGTGAATAAATTATACACAAAACAAGGGCAAAAATGACTTTTCTTACGGCGGTCAACGGAGTCAAACGGTGTAAGAGTTAATTTATAAATAAAGATTATAGTGGGTGGGTATGTGGTGTTACTTTCCAAAGGACGTGAAAATCACACGATTTATGCCCATCTAACACACTCTCTCGCGCCATTTTAAAAAAGAGCTTCATACGTGTCAATTGGGACCCACACACTTTCATTCCACGTACGATTATTATGCCACGTAGACTGAGACACGTCGGACATGCACAGGCATGGACATGCTTGCTTTTGTGAAACGCACCATGTGTGTAGGAAGAGCAATTAGTTCGGTCAACTTAATGCAAGTAATGTTTAAAGTTTAAAGATAAAAAGGGGAGTAAAGTGCACGGATGGTCCATGTGGTTTACCAAATTTTTGAATTTGCTCCCTAGCTTTCCAAAAGTACACGGATGGTCCATGGAGTTTTCTGGATCCACCACTAGATGACATGACGATAAGTAATATTTGGAAATAAAAGTAAAACTACTATGTGCATGAACCTTTTTGATATTTTTTATTTATTTTATTTTATTCTTGAACTATATAAAAGATAAGAGTTAAGTACACGGATGGTCCTTGTGGTATGTTCAAATTTTGGATTTGGTCCCTAACTTTGAGAAACTACATGGATAGTCCCAAACTATGCGTACATGTACACCATTGGTCCCTGAGTTGGATGATGGTTAAGTTTTTGAGTTAAGTGAGTGTGTAATTACTAAAATACCCCTTTGTTTAAGGAATATCAAAATATAAATTGGCCCACCCTTTTTAATTAAAATTCAAATTAATAATAAAGTAAAAAACCATGCCCTTCGTTGAGTGTTCAAGACTTCATCCACAACCCCACTAATCGTCGGCATGCGACCACCCATCGGCAACTGATCCCGTCACCAACGTACACCATCTCCCTGCAACCACCACCATCTCCCAACCCTAGATCCGGCCACCACCACACCAGCTCTGATCACCGCCCCACACAATTTGACGCAAGATCCAACAGCGAGGGGCATCTGATGAAGCCCTCGATTATGTGAGGCGGACACAGAGCAGACACCGTGAGCATCCCAGGCACACTCCCGAAAGAGGATGAGGTTGCAATCGATAAACTGAAATCGACGTGGAGACGGTTTCAATCGACGGGGATGGTGGTTTTCGTGTTCGTCGGTGGTGGTGGTGGTGATGAAGTTGCCCCCGATGGTTTTCATGTTCGCCGGTGGTGGTGGGGAAGATGAAGTTGCCGCCGGTGGTTTTAGGTTTTGATTTGTGTTGTGTGTGTGTATTTTAGATGGATCGATGAAAGAGATGATCTTTGTTTTGAGTTTTAGATCTATAATAATAAGAATTAATTACACGGATGGCCCCTGTGGTTTACTTAGATTTCACTTTTGGCCTTTGGGAATGCTAAATTACAAGTTTGGACCAATAGTTTGCACACTTATTTCACTTTTGGCCCCTGAGTTGGATGGATGTTAACTTTTTCAGTTAAGTGCATGTGAAATGACTAAAACACCCTTCTGAACAAAAGTGTCAAACCCCCCCCCCTTTAACCGTATAAACATAACTATGTCTTCCCCAACCTCCCCCTTGCCACCGCATATGACCACCACCTGCTCCTCCTGTGACCACCACCACCGGTGAACTACTATGACCAGCATCCTCCTCGAACTCCAAATCCCCACCTCTTTTCACACACCAAAACCACCGGTGACCTGGACTCCCCCTGTCACGCATCTTCTTCTCACCACCATTGAAGCCCTGGAAACCCACCACCGTCGCCGCCATCGCCAGACATTCACCATCACCACCCTTCACTGCCACCGGCACCACCCCACCCCATACCTCTGGCACCACCCCTTCCAACCAAATCTTTATCTAACGTGTGATTGTTGTTTGGGTTTTTGCGAGAACACTGTCGCCGCCACCAGTCCTGCCCTCCCCCCATTTGGAATCGCCGGCCTACCACCACCATCGAAGCCTGAAAAAACCCTAGATTTACACCCACACAGATTTATCCCTAATTGATTGTGCAAAACCATCGGTGACCTGGACTCCCCCTGTCACGCATCTTCTTCTCACCACCATCGAAGCCCTGGAAACCCACCGTCGCCGCCGCCATCGCCAGGCATTCACCACCACCACCCTTCACTGCCACTGGCACCACCCCACCCCCATACCTCTGGCACCACCCCTTCCAACCAAATCTCTATCTAACGTGTGCTTGTTGCTTGGGGTTTTGCGAGAACACTGTCGCCGCCACCAGTCCTGCCCTCCCCCCATTTGGCATCGCCGGTCCACCACCACCATCGAAGCCTGCAAAAACCCTAGATTTACACCCACATAGATTTGTCCCTAATTGATTATGCAAAACCACCGGTAACCTGGACTCCCCTTGTCACGCATCTTCTTCTCACCACCATCGAGGCCCCGGAAACCCACCGTCCCCGCCTCCATCGCCAGACATTCACCACCACCACCCTTCACTGCCACCGGCACCACCCCACCCCATACCTCTGGCACCACCCCCTTCCAACCAAATCTCTATCTAACATGTGCTTGTTGCTTGGGGTTTTGCGAGAACATTGTCGCCGCCGCCAGTCCTGCCCTCCCCTCATTTGGCATCGCCGGTCCACCACCACCATCGAAGCCTGCAAAAACCCTAGATTTACACCCACACAGATTTGTCCATAATTGATTATGCAAAACCCCCCATCATCGACATAAACACACATATTTAGGGCTTTTTTTTAAGTGGTGGCAGGGGGAGGAGCAGGGTGGCAGGTGGTGGTCATATGCGGTAGCAAGGGGGAGGTTAGGGAAGACATAGTCATGTTTATATGGTTAAAGGGGGGGGGGGTGGACACTTTTGTTCAGAGGGGTGTTTTAGTCATTTCACATGCACTTAACTGAAAAAGTTAACCTCCATCCAACTCAGGGGCCAAAAGTAAAATAAGTGTGCAAACTATTGGTTCAAACTTGTAATTTAGCATTTCGAGGGGCCAAAAGTGAAATCTGAGTAAACCACAGGGGCCATCAGTGTAATTAATTCTAATAATAATAATAATAAAATTAATAATATTATTATTATTATAAAAAAAGGGTGGGGTCTACTGCTATATGATAATTTTATTTATATTTTTTTTAAACTAAGGGTATATTAGTAATTACATAACCACTTAAGTGGAAAACTTAACCCCCATCCAACTCAGGGACCAATAGTGTTACATGTATGCATAGTTTGGGACTATCTATGTAGTTTCTCAAAATTAGGGACCAAATCCAAAATTTGAACATACCACAGGAACCATCCGTGTAATTAACTCAAAAGATAAACATGGTAATTATTCGATGAATAGCGTTTTCCCTTGGATCATTGACTTAAATACCCTTATAGATTAATTGGTAATTATTCGATAAATAGGGTTTCTGTCACACCCCGCCAAGGCGGAAACGCGAGGCGCGATGTTTATGGTTTCCAAAGCATATGATTACCGCAAACACATACATGATAAATGGATACATAAACAAATTTAAAGTTTTACATTACAAAAATGTAATCCGAGTTTACAAAAAGTTAAGATTTCACAAATATGACTCAATTTAATGAGTTATACAGGGGAAATCCTCCTCGAGTAGTATCCATCGTGCATGCATGTAATCTACATTGCTAACCTTGAAATCACGTTCAGTCACCTGAAAAACATACTTAAAATCGTCAACACGAGGTTGGTGAGTTCACAGGTTTAATCAAATAGTTCTTTGCAAAATTTCATCGTTCGTAAATAGTTTCAGTTGTATGTGATAAACAGAATAAGAATTGTTGACTCATTTGTAAACTAGCTAGGAATACAAATAATATGTTCATACATGAGGCGTAACCAAACCATGACATGTGTGAGCCCCTATTAAGCGTTATCAGATTCTATGCGGCCATAAATCCTCCAGATTGTGGTTAGCGCGACTAACCATGACCGGGAGACGTCACTCTCCATAGTACTATTCATAGGACCCTAGGCTACAGTTAATGGTTACTATGTTGTTCCAGGGGACTTTAGCGGCCTCCAATGTGTTGTTCTCATCCCATGTAAACATAAAGTCGTGTCTTATTCTCTTGTTATCCCATAAAATAGTTGAAGTATGTTTCTCCCCCAAATATTTGAAAACAGTAAAAAGAAAGGGGCCGTGAAACTCACCTTGAGTTTGTGTATATACTTGTGATAATACTTGTTGTAGTCAACCTTGACTATTTGTACCCTAGATACCAAGGGTAAATTGTTGTTAAGACCAACGTCTTAATTGTAAATTGTTCACCGACCTTGTAAATCTGATTGTGTTTGTTTAAATATCGTTTTAGTTTTCCCATCACATGTTTTTTTGTAAAATAGTTTTGAGTTACTGCCCAACTCGGACTGTTGTACAGGTGTCGAAACTTCTTAGTTTCGATTGGGCATATGTGTGTCGAAACTACTTAGTTTCGATGGAGTGGTCAGGAGTCGAAACAACCTAGTTTCGATTGAGAAAAAGGTATCGAAACTACCTAGTTTCGATTGAGTATTTGCTATCGAAACTACCTAGTTTCGATTGAGAAAAAGGTATCGAAACTACCTAGTTTCGATTGAGTATTTGCTATCGAAACTACCTAGTTTCGATTGAGTAAAAGGCATCAAAACTCCTAGTTTCGATGGATCAACAGGTATCGAAACTCCTAGTTTCGATTGAGTTAACTGGTATCGAAACTCCTAGTTTCGATTACTGGACTTCTGTTTGACAGAATCAGTCCTGCATATTTTTATATTTTAAACTTGAATTCGACACACTCTTCTTGTTATCTTTCTTGCGTTTAAATAAGATGTAAGTTTAGCTACGGTTTTAAAGAAACTAATGTGAAAATGTCGAGTTTTTACCTTAAAACCGAGATGAAGATGATGAAATAAAACAGAGATGATCTCGACTCTTTTGCAGAAACACTTGAGATTCTTCTTAAAATACTGGATTGTGGTAGGATTTCGCCTTAAAACTCGGCTTCGGTTTGAAGAGAAATGGAGAATTTGCCGTATGAAATGAGTGATAAAGTGAAAATTGTGAGAGTTTTTGATTGAAAAGAGTATGGGTTATATCTGAATTCTCGCAAGTAGGAGATATGGGTTTTGGAATAAAAATTTGAATGTGAGGTAAATGGGGACGTGAGAGTGGGATGGCTTTTCTCTGGCTTCGGCCGAGAAAGTCAAGGGTAAGTGGGTTGGATTAGGTTAATTTTTTTGTAATAATTAGATTTTACCACTACTTTATTTATGGTATTAATATCAATTAGAGTTTTAAAGGGGTAGTTTAATTCGGTTTATTTTCCCCACAGTATTATAATTTTATTCTAAAAATAATTTATTGACCAACTTAAAATTTGTGTAATATATATATGCCTGGATATTTAATTTATCCACTATTGTTCGAATTTGTCGGTGTATATAACACGTGATCCGGTAACTCCTAGAATTACCAAATATGAAGTGAGACCATGTACGGTTTTTGATGGACCTTAATGTCCTTGTTTGTGAAATTACGTAAATCACAAAAATAATTATAATGTAAACTCGTTTATTGTAATGTAAACTTGTTCATAATGTGTACGGATATTGACCTGAAATGTCGGGTGTCACATTCTCCCCTTGTTAAAAGAATTTCGTCCCGAAATTCAATTCGTGTCCTCTTGAACTGGTGTATCCTTAAACAAGGATGGGTATTTTGTTTTCATTTGGTCCTCTCGTTCCCATGTATACTCAGGACCACGCTTTGAGTTCCAACGTACTTTAATCAGTTTGATCCGACTACGTCTCAGCTTTTGAACCTTCCAATCTGAAATCTCAATCGGTTCCTCGATGAAATGAAGTTTATCGTCAATATGAATCTCGTCAGACGGTATAATTAGTGTCTCGTCTGATAAACACTTCTTGAGATTTGATACATGAAATGTATTGTGTACGTTGCTTAGTTCCTGTGGTAGCTTGAGTTTGTAGGCTACAGGGCCAACCCTAGCCAGTATTTCAAACGGTCCAACGTATCTAGGGTTAAGCTTACCACGGTTACCAAACCTCGCAACGCCTTTCCATGGTGAGACTTTTAACATTACTCGGTCACCAATTTGAAATTCTAATGGTTTTCGTCTGTTGTCAGCATAGCTCTTTTGTCTATCTCGGGCCGCTTTCAGACGGTCCTTAATTTTGAAAATCTTATCAGTGGTTTCCTGGACAATCTCAGGGCCTGTCAAATGTTTTTCACCAACTTCCGCCCAACATAACGGTGAGCGGCATTTACGACCATATAAAGCTTCAAACGGAGCTGCCTTAATGCTCGTATGGTAGCTGTTATTGTAGGAAAACTCCGCTAACGGTAAATGAGTATCCCAATTTCCTCCGAAATCAATTACACACGCACGGAGCATATCTTCTAGTGTCTGGATAGTCCGTTCACTTTGACCATCTGTTTGTGGGTGATATGCCGTGCTCATGTCAAGACGTGTGCCCATGGCTTCTTGTAATGATTTCCAGATTCTAGACACAAATCTGCTGTCTCTATCAGAGATAATAGAAATCGGCACTCCATGCCTAGTCACAATTTCCTTGATATAAAGCTTTGCAAGTTTCTCGGTTTTGTCAGTTTCTTTCATTGGCAGAAAGTGAGCAGATTTCGTTAATCGGTCGACAATTACCCATATGGTATCATAACCACGGGAAGTCCTGGGTAATTTTGTGATGAAATCCATAGCAATTTGTTCCCATTTCCATTGGGGAATTTCAGGTTGCTGTAATAAGCCAGACGGTTTCTGATGTTCTGCTTTTACTTTTGAACACGTTATGCATTTACTGACATATGTGGCAATATCTCCTTTCATATTGGGCCACCAATATAATTCTTTTAGATCTTTATACATTTTATCTGAACCCGGGTGAATGGAGTACCTAGACTTGTGGGCTTCGTCCATAACAAACATTCGTAAGTTACCGTTACTCGGCACCCAGATTCTGTCCATGAAGTAAAATGTAACATCCGACTTAGACTCCAATTGTTTGATCATCCCACGTAGTGCTTCATTTTGGATGTTATTTTCTTTAAGTGCCTCTTGTTGTGCCATCCGAATTTGAGTAGTAAGATTCGTATGAATTGTCAATCCTAAGGCACGAACACGAAGAGTTTTAACTCGTTCTTTGCGACTTAAAGCGTCCGCTACGACATTGGCTTTCCCGGGATGGTACTTGATATCACAATCATAATCGTTTAGTAGTTCTACCCAACGACGTTGTCTCATGTTAAGTTCCTTTTGATCAAAGATATGTTGGAGACTCTTGTGATCAGTAAAGATAGTACATCTTGTACCGTAAAGATAATGTCTCCAAATCTTGAGCGCAAACACAACTGCACCCAATTCCAAGTCATGGGTCGTATAATTCTTTTCGTGCACTTTTAGTTGTCGTGAGGCATATGCGATGACTTTGTCTCTTTGCATTAACACACAACCAAGTCCTTGGTGTGATGCATCGCAGTATACGACAAAATTATCGATTCCCTCAGGAAGGGATAGGATTGGTGCACTACACAGCTTCTGCTTTAGTAATTGGAAAGCTGACTCTTGCTTGTCATTCCAATCATACTTCTTTTCTTTCTGAGTTAATGTGGTCAAAGGCAAGGCTATTTTTGAAAAATTCTCGATGAATCGTCTGTAATAGCCGGCCAAACCTAAAAATTGACGTACTTCTGTCGGAGTCTTTGGTGCTTCCCAGTTTTTGATTACTTCAATTTTAGATGGATCAACGTGAATTCCTTCCTTGTTGATAACATGCCCAAGAAAATGCACTTCTCGGATCCAAAACTCACACTTTGAGAATTTAGCATAAAGCTTCTCATTCCTGAGTAGTTCTAAGATTAATTTCAGATGATGTTCATGATCCTCCTTGGTTCGTGAATATATTAATATGTCATCGATAAACACAATCACGAATTTATCCAAGTATGGTTTGCACACGCGGTTCATGAGATCCATGAAAACAGCTGGTGCGTTTGTCAAACCAAACGGCATAACTAGGAATTCGTAGTGACCATAACGAGTCCTAAATGCTGTCTTTGGTACATCTTCTTCTTGGATTCTTAGTTGATGATACCCTGAACGTAGATCAATTTTTGAATAGAAGCTAGAACCTTGTAGTTGATCGAACAAATCATCTATTCGAGGAAGTGGGTATCGGTTTTTGATTGTAAGCTTGTTTAATTCTCGGTAATCTATACACATCCTAAAGGTTCCATCCTTTTTCTTTACGAATAAGACCGGAGCTCCCCAAGGTGAGAAACTTGGTCTTATGAAACCTTTTTCAAGCAACTCTTGGAGTTGATTTGATAATTCCTGCATTTCAGAAGGTGCTAATCGATATGGTGATCGCGCAACCGGGGCGGCTCCTGGTACCAAATCGATTCGGAATTCGACTTGCCTCGGTGGTGGTAAACCAGGTAAGTCTTCAGGAAAAACTTCGGGGTAATCCCTAACGATTGGAATATCTTCAAGTCGACGTTCCTTGGGTTTCTTTTCGACGACGTGAGCCAGGAATACGCAATAGCCTTTACGTAGATACTTACGAGCTTTCATGCAGTTTATCATCCTTAACGTTACTCCACTCTTCTCACCTTGAATCGAAAGAATTTCTCCGTTTGAGAGTGGGATTTGGACAATCTTCTCAAAACAAACAATCTCGGCATGATTCTTTGACAACCAATCCATGCCAATAACAACGTCAAAGCTTCCTAAATCAACAGGTAACAGATCTATACTAAATGTGTGGTTTTTAAGACATAAGGTACAATTCTGAATGACTTCTTCGGTTTTAATTAATTTCCCGTTTGCTAATTCAATTGTATAATTTTGATCTAGTTTGCAGGGCTTAATACCGAGTAGGGACTTAAAGTCATTTGACACAAAACTCAAATCAGCACCCGTATCGAAAAGTATAGAGGCATAGTGATTATTTATCGGGAACGTACCAGTGACAATGTTTGGATCTTGTCGTGCGTCACCAGCCCCCATCACAAATGCTCTTCCACGGGCCTGATTGTCGTTTCGGTTCTTCAACTTTGGACAGTCTTTTCTGAAGTGCTTTGGATCTCTACACTCAAAGCATCCCTGATTCATCCTTTCTGTGCCTGGGTTGACTTTTCCTACTACTTGATTTATCTTATTAGGGTTCGCATTGCTCCTACAGTTATGGGCTAGGTGTCCATACTTTTTACATTTTTCACATTGGGTACACTTTCCACTGTGATGATATCCACACTTGTCACACCTTGGTCGTGCTCCAAGGTATCCTTTTTGTTCCACAGTGTTGGCAACAAAGGATTTTATAGTTTCAGGTCTCTTGTAAATCTGATTCTTGTTTTGATTAATTGGTTTTCCAAACCATTTCCTCTTTTCCCTAGACCTCCCTTCTTCGGTCTCCTTCTTCTCAAACAAACCATCACGCACAGCATTATCCCTCAGCTTGAAAGCTAGAGTTATGGCGCTCTTGGCATCCATAGGGTTCGATGAAGTCACCAGACTTCGGATTTGAGGTGCGAGACCCCACAAATATCTTTCAACCTTCTTGTATTCCGGGGTGACCATGTGTGGAACCAAGATTGCTAACTCATTGAATCGGTCAGTGTAGCCAGCAACATCATCTCCTGTCATTTGTAAATTCCACATTTCAGATTCGATCTTTTGCAACTCATTTCGAGGACAATATTCCTCGATCATCATGGCCTTCAGGTCTTCCCATGACAACTCATATGCTGTCTGCCTTCCCAAAGTCTTTACTTGTGAATTCCACCAGGTTAAAGCTTTATCAGTGAGTGAGCATGTAGAATACTTCACCATGCAGTCAGCGGTGCATTCGCTAATATCAATCACCGATTCCATCTTTTCTATCCATCTCATTAGTCCGACTGCACCCTCGGTGCCATTGAAGTTGCGGGGTTTGCAAGATAGAAAGGCCTTGTAGGAGCACTTTCTATTTGGAGCATCTGTAGAATTACAAGTCATAACGTCAATAATTCGGATCATGACCATGTGTTACGGCTTATTTATTCTATTACCTCCGGAACCTCCAGCTGTACCGCTTCCTCCTGCACCTCCCGCACCGGTACCACTGCCGTTTCCTCCTCCACTATTTCGATTCGTCTCATACTGTTGCATGGCAGCAGCTACTCGCTGTGCTATGAGTTGTTCTACATTTGGAGAAATCGTCTCATTGTTGTCTCCAGTAGTGTTACGGGGTGTGCTACGCTTTGTGTGACACCCAGCATTTCAGGTCAATATCCACATTTCATAAACGCACGTTCATAATTATTATTTCCTGATATTTTATTTTGACTAAGTAAAGTCAAGAAGTCTAGCAAAGAAGTTTGTTCCAAGTCTAGTAAACCGTAAAGAGTTACTAGAAAAAGTAAGCAGGATAACCCGACTTAATGCGAACGTAAATGGTTAAATAAAATAACCAGAAAAATATATATATATATATATATTACACAAAATTTACGTTGAGCCAAGATTCTAATATTTTCTTCAACGAGCCATAAAATGGTTAAAAATTATAATACCGTGAAGAATCAAAACTGAATTAAATTACCCCTTTAAAACTCTAATTGATACTAATACCATAATAAATTAATATTTAAAAATTGGTTATCATTAACCCCTAAACAACTTCTTGACTTTCTTGGCCGAGAGTCAGGGGAGCCATGCTCCCACTTGCCTGATTCACTTTGATTCAGATGAAAACCATACTCTTCAGACGAAACTTCACCATTTCTTTCAAACCTTCTCTTTTCTTACGGCAAATTCCCAATTCCCTTTCAAATCGAAGTCCAGTTTTAAAGCGAAAATCACCATAATTCGGTGTCATAAGGAGAATTTCAAGTGTTCTTGAAGAAAGCTCAAAAGATTCAAGACTACTTCTCTGTTTTTCTCTAAAGATCGCCATTCTCGGTTTGAGGTAAAAACTCGATACCATCCATATTATTTGCTTTAAAACCGTAACTAAACATACAAATCGTTCAAACGCAAGTAAGATAACAAGAAAACTGTGTCAAACTCAAGATTTGAACATAAAAAAATATACAGAGTGAATTCTGTAAATCAAAGTGCAGATATCGAAACTATAGTTTCGATACCTGTTAGTCAATCGAAACTAGGAGTTTCGATACCTATTGATCGAAACTAGGAGTTTCGATACCAGTTATTCAATCGAAACTAGGAGTTTCGCTACCGGTTGTTCTATCGAAACTAGGAGTTTCGATATCTAATTACTCAATCGAAACTAGGAAGTTTCGATACCTGTGTACAATCGAAACTAGGTAGTTTCGATACTATTCTTGCCAATCGAAACTAGGTAGTTTCGATACCTATATCACTCAGTCGAAACTAGGAAGTTTCGACATCTGTTCTGTTCAATCGAAACTAAGAAAGCTTAGATACCTGTTCATCAGCCCCATAAGGCAGTAACTCAGAACTATTTTCATAACCAAAACAAGGTTGGAAAAACTAAAAAGATAATTAAAACAAAAGTAATCAGATCGGCTAAGTCAAGTGAACAAATTGCGTTTAAGACGAGTAGTCTTAACGTGTATGTTATCCTTGTGTAAATAGGATACGGATAGGCGAATCTGCCGTCATTCAAATTTTTGCTAGCATTCATACTGTCGAGGTGAGTTTCACTAATCCCCCCCTTTTTCTAAGTTTTTGAAATGATTTGGGGTGGAAACATACTTGTAAAAGACTTTTGTGTATAAATGAATGGAACTAATGATCTGACCGTATGTATGTATTGAGGGAACAATAAAGCGCTTAAAGTCCTCGTAATAAATTAGTAACCATTAGCTATGGATTTAGCCCGGGATTATATGAATAGTACTATTGGGGGTGACGCCTCCGGTCATGGTTAGTCGCGCTAACCAGGGGTCAAAATGGCCGAATGACCGCATATTGTCTTACTCGCAGAAAGGCGAGGGGAGGCACAGAAAGTTGGGGTTTGGTTACGGTCTCGTACATTACATACTATTTTGTATTCCTTGCAAGCTTACAAATGGGGTCAATAGATCGGATTAGTAATCATATTCATTGGTAATACACACAAAAGGGTTCTGATCAGGCTAAAATGATCAGGTTTTACACAAAAGGGTTCTGATCAGGTTAAAATGATCAGGTTTTACACAAAAGAGTTCTGATCAAGGTAAAGTGATCAGGTTTTACACAAAAGAGTTCTGATCAGGGTAAAGTGATCAGGTTTATCAAAAGAGTTCTGATCAGGTTAAAATGATCAGGTTTTACACAAAAGGGTTCTGATCAGGTTAAAATGATCAGGTTTTACACAAAAGAGTTCTGATCAAGGTAAAGTGATCAGGTTTTACACAAAAGAGTTCTGATCAGGGTAAAGTGATCAGGTTTATCAAAAGAGTTCTGATCAGGTTAAAATGATCAGGTTTTACACAAAAGAGTTCTGATCAGGGTAAAGTGATCAGGTTTATCAAAAGAGTTCTGATCAGGTTAAAATGATCAGGTTTTACACAAAAGTGTTCTGATCAGGGTAAAGTGATCAGGTTTAAAGTAAAGAATTCTGATCAGGTTAAAGTGATCAGGTTTAAACGAAAGAGTACTGATCAGGTTAAAATGATCAGGTTTCACAAAGAGTTTTGATCGGCAAAAAGATCAGATTTAAACATTGGGTTTATGATAACTCTTTATAATAACTTGTGAACTCACCAACCTCGTGTTGACAGTTTTAAGTATGTTTTCAGGAAATTGAACGTGGTCATCAGGTTAGCAATGTAGGTTACATGCATGCACGTGGATACGGCTTTTGGGAGGATTTCTCTTGTATAACTCATGGTCTTGAGTCATATTTGCGAAATCTTAAACATTTGTAAACTCAAATTGATATTTTGTAATGTAAATATTTTAAATTCAGTTATGTATCCAATTACATGTATGTGTTTGCGGTAATCATATGCTTTGGAAACCAGTGAAAGTCGCGCCTCGCGTTTCCGCCCTGGCGGGGTGTGACACTTTGGTGCCATGACGTTCTTTCTAACACATCAATTAAAAAGAAATAACATTATATGACAATAATGATAGCACATGGCATAAGGATACGACAACATCAAAACATAAACCATTATATACATAGTTAAAACATTCATAGTACATTGTTCCCAAAAGAAACGGATACAAAAGTGATGGGTTCTCATGACCACATCAGTACTAAAGTTTTTAAACTACATAATGTACCATGGGCACAACCCGCCCATAATAGGTTTAGAAGAAGAAGTGAGAGTACAATCCAATCATCATGGCAAGTCCTGCCATAACAAAGCTTGCTCTAGCCACAAATTCTGCAGCCAACGTCCTTTCTTCCAGCGCCTCCACCATGTCTCGGACAGTGACAGTGAACTGCCAGTCCATGTCAGCTCTCAACTCTAGATAGTTTGTGGTACCCTGTATGTCTCGGGTGTGGTCTTCCAGAGTCTGAACTCGAGATCCAAGCCCTTGACGAAGTCGCGTGGCTGCATCCCCCTGTGCCCGGATGTCATCTAGGAGATCATCAAGACGCTCTTCGTGCGTACGAACTCGAGCTACCAAGGTAGGCACAGTGAGCTCTATGGCTTCCCCAGTGTAGGGTAGGGGTGTTGGGGAGTTAGAAGACTCTCCAAGCTCAAAGGTAGATGTGATGCTCTCCATCTCCCTCCATCGTGCCAGGGTACGTGGCATCCAACGGATAGTTCCCACAGTCGGGTGGTAGCAGGGTCGTTTCCTAGATGGCTCTTCATCAGTCTCTAAGTCCTTCGGGTCACGGGCTGCCAGTTTTCTTTTGTGCGGAAGTCTAACACTCTTCCTAGCACTTTGTACCCTAATGGGTCCTCCGTTTTTCTTTCGGTAGACTATAGGTGGTTCTCCTAAAGCAACATTGGGTGGTGTGGAGCTGCGGGTTTGCACTCGATTTTTGGAGCGTGCGGCGGAAAGTTCCTCGTTTGATTCAGTATCAGAGACGGGATCAGAATGTGAATGTGACGACATGCTTGTGACTACAATATCCATATGACAAAATGACTGGTTATACAATGCTTATGCAGTGAAAACGTTTTAGTGAGTCATTTAGATTATAGACTAGGTTCCAATTTAGATTCCTAGTTCGCTATAATCAATGGCTCTGATACCAAGTTCTGTCACACCCCGCCAAGGCGGAAACGCGAGGTGCGATGTTTATGGTTTCCAAAGCATATGATTACCGCAAACACATACATGATAAATGGATACATAAACAAATTTAAAGTTTTACATTACAAAAATGTAATCCGAGTTTACAAAAAGTTAAGATTTCACAAATATGACTCAATTTAATGAGTTATACAGGGGAAATCCTCCTCGAGTAGTATCCATCGTGCATGCATGTAATCTACATTGCTAACCTTGAAATCACGTTCAGTCACCTGAAAAACATACTTAAAATCGTCAACACGAGGTTGGTGAGTTCACAGGTTTAATCAAATAGTTCTTTGCAAAATTTCATCGTTCGTAAATAGTTTCAGTTGTATGTGATAAACAGAATAAGAATTGTTGACTCATTTGTAAACTAGCTAGGAATACAAATAATATGTTCATACATGAGGCGTAACCAAACCATGACATGTGTGAGCCCCTATTAAGCGTTATCAGATTCTATGCGGCCATAAATCCTCCAGATTGTGGTTAGCGCGACTAACCATGACCGGGAGACGTCACTCTCCATAGTACTATTCATAGGACCCTAGGCTACAGTTAATGGTTACTATGTTGTTCCAGGGGACTTTAGCGGCCTCCAATGTGTTGTTCTCATCCCATGTAAACATAAAGTCGTGTCTTATTCTCTTGTTATCCCATAAAATAGTTGAAGTATGTTTCTCCCCCAAATATTTGAAAACAGTAAAAAGAAAGGGGCCGTGAAACTCACCTTGAGTTTGTGTATATACTTGTGATAATACTTGTTGTAGTCAACCTTGACTATTTGTACCCTAGATACCAAGGGTAAATTGTTGTTAAGACCAACGTCTTAATTGTAAATTGTTCACCGACCTTGTAAATCTGATTGTGTTTGTTTAAATATCGTTTTAGTTTTCCCATCACATGTTTTTTTGTAAAATAGTTTTGAGTTACTGCCCAACTGGGACTGTTGTACAGGTGTCGAAACTTCTTAGTTTCGATTGGGCATATGTGTGTTGAAACTACTTAGTTTCGATGGAGTGGTCAGGAGTCGAAACAACCTAGTTTCGATTGAGAAAAAGGTATCGAAACTACCTAGTTTCGATTGAGTATTTGCTATCGAAACTACCTAGTTTCGATTGAGAAAAAGGTATCGAAACTACCTAGTTTCGATTGAGTATTTGCTATCGAAACTACCTAGTTTCGATTGAGTAAAAGGCATCAAAACTCCTAGTTTCGATGGATCAACAGGTATCGAAACTCCTAGTTTCGATTGAGTTAACTGGTATCGAAACTCCTAGTTTCGATTACTGGACTTCTGTTTGACAGAATCAGTCCTGCATATTTTTATATTTTAAACTTGAATTCGACACACTCTTCTTGTTATCTTTCTTGCGTTTAAATAAGATGTAAGTTTAGCTACGGTTTTAAAGAAACTAATGTGAAAATGTCGAGTTTTTACCTTAAAACCGAGATGAAGATGATGAAATAAAACAGAGATGATCTCGACTCTTTTGCAGAAACACTTGAGATTCTTCTTAAAATACTGGATTGTGGTAGGATTTCGCCTTAAAACTCGGCTTCGGTTTGAAGAGAAATGGAGAATTTGCCGTATGAAATGAGTGATAAAGTGAAAATTGTGAGAGTTTTTGATTGAAAAGAGTATGGGTTATATCTGAATTCTCGCAAGTAGGAGATATGGGTTTTGGAATAAAAATTTGAATGTGAGGTAAATGGGGACGTGAGAGTGGGATGGCTTTTCTCTGGCTTCGGCCGAGAAAGTCAAGGGTAAGTGGGTTGGATTAGGTTAATTTTTTTGTAATAATTAGATTTTACCACTACTTTATTTATGGTATTAATATCAATTAGAGTTTTAAAGGGGTAGTTTAATTCGGTTTATTTTCCCCACAGTATTATAATTTTATTCTAAAAATAATTTATTGACCAACTTAAAATTTGTGTAATATATATATGCCTGGATATTTAATTTATCCACTATTGTTCGAATTTGTCGGTGTATATAACACGTGATCCGGTAACTCCTAGAATTACCAAATATGAAGTGAGACCATGTACGGTTTTTGATGGACCTTAATGTCCTTGTTTGTGAAATTACGTAAATCACAAAAATAATTATAATGTAAACTCGTTTATTGTAATGTAAACTTGTTCATAATGTGTACGGATATTGACCTGAAATGTCGGGTGTCACAGTTTCCCCTTAGATATATATAAATAGAGAGCTTATTAGAGAGAAATAACTAATGAAGGTTTAACCACCAACACCTCTCTCTCTCTCTCTTTCTCAAAGTCGTAAGACCATGTATGGGGGCTGACGCCTGCCCAGTGTCGGAAGGTCAAGGAAGTTGGTGAACTGATGACAGGGGAGCCGGCGACCGAAGCCCCGGTGAACGACGACCGTAACTATAACGGTCCTAAGGTAGCAAAATTCCTTGTTGGGTAAGTTCTGACTCGCACGAAAGGCGTAACGATCTGGGCACTGTCTCGGAGAGAGGCTCAGTGAAATAGACATGTATGTGAAGATGCGGACTACCTGCACCTGGACAGAAAGACCCTATGAAGCTTCACTGTTCCCTGGGATTGGCTTTGGGCCTTTCCTGCGCAGCTTAGGTGGAAGGCGAAGAAGGCCTCCTTTCGGGGGGTCCGAGCCATCAGTGAGATACCACTCTGGAAGAGCCAAATTATCAAAATTAGAACTGAAACTTGTAAACAATTTTTTTTAAAAAACTCGTCATCTAAAAAAAATTAAAGTTTAAAATATAATACACTTCTAAAGATAAATATTTACATGTTTCTTAATTTTATTAAAAACTAACTATTAAAATTTATAAATCAAAATAAAAAACTTATTTAAAAATATCAAATTTAATTAAAAAACTACTAATTAAATATTAGTGAACTTTATTCTAACACATTTATTTAAAATATAAACGTAGTATTTTCAAATTTTATATGTAAAATTAAAAAAAATCTTGTTTTTTAATAATAAAATTTTAAAAAAATCATTTTTTAACAATAAAACTTTAAAAACTCGTTTTTTTTTTAATTTCCTATTTTTAAATTCTTGATTTTTTATTAAATATTCAATTTTAATGATAATTTAAAAAAATATGAGTCAGTGGTAATAATAACGAATTGATTTGGTAAAATATTTATTTATGTAATTTAAAAAAAGGTAAATATGAAAATATTAAATGGAGGATATAAATATGATTTTAGAGGGAAAAATCTTTTTTTTCCTTAATTTCGATTACTGATTGTGATTCTCAATATGTAAGTTGTTAGGATTTTGTTAATGAGTGAACCAATAGTTGGAGCATCGATGGCTTGCCTTGTTCTAATAAACACTCCTTTAAAAATGGATGTGACCGATTAAACCTTTTGAAATTGCTTTGCACTTTCTCAAAAAAGTTCTTAATCTTTTGTCTAGCTTAATTAATATTTCATGATCAAGTTGGGAGAAATTCAATGTATCAGTTTTCATTTCCATGATAAGCCCATAAAATTGATGACTTCAAAATCAATTTGGAATCATTTTTGGCTTAGTCTCTTGGAGTTTTTTTTCAAATAGGTGTTGATAAAAACTTATTTATTAAAATGGTGTTAATAAAAAAATATTTATTAAATTAGTGTTTTTGATAAAGTTGTTTATCTCTCTCCTAATCTCATTGGATAAGCCTAATACAATAATGACAAGATTAATAAAAGAGAGAACTGTTATTTAATAATTGTTATTGCCCATTATTATTAATTATTTATTAATTTTGTTTTTTATGTGATGTTTTTGAATTTTATAAACTACACATCTGGGTTGTAAAAAAAAATCCAACCTCATAGTGTACATAGTAAATTTTGATGTATATAAACTTGGCTTTTTGTATAATTTTGTTACATAAATGATAGCGTTACAATGTTGTTACCAACCACTACCGTCAATAAAAAATAAGTTAATTTTGTATAAAAATTTTTATTAAGTAACTGCTTCAGGGATTCATTTTAATTTTTTTTTCTTGTTTTCATCTTACATCTTTTGAAATATGATGTTTTATAGAATTCTCGATTTACTGGTGAATACTAGTGTACACGTCGTCAAAACCACGTTTTATAAATTTTAACACCGCGACGCAATACGTGGATTTCACCCACTAGTTAGTCTTACAACTATAGCATCATTATTTGATTGCTTTTAATCTAAAGTGTTGAAGAGAGAGATAAACAACTTTATCAAAAGACTAATTTTAGATAAAAAAACATAGATACATATATTAAAAACTAGTAATAATGATTAATGATAAGTAGTTAATAGTAATCTATTTGGAAAAAAATAAAAAAGGCCAAACATGTAAAAAAACAAAATATGCCTTTCGGAAAAAAACGTAAAAAACAAAATTAAAAACTAATAATAATGATTAATGATAAGTAGTAAATAGTAATAATATATTTTATTAATCTAGTCATTATTGAATTATGTTTTATCCAATAAAATTAGGAGAGAGATAAACAACTTTATCAAAAACACTAATTTGGTAAATATTTTTCCAACACTATTTTAATAAATAAGTTTTTCACCAACACCTATTTAAAAAAAAAAACTGTAGTCTCAAGGCAGCTGGCTTTGTCATAGTTCCATGCACACCTCTAACACTTGGATGGGTGGGTTAATGCATTCTTCATTCTAGTTCTTCTTCCATTGTAGGAGGATCATGTTAAAAAGCTTTAAATGCTTAAGAAGCCATCAACTTGTGTCACATGTTCAAAGGGTGAGGTAAATGTGTCCAATAAAATATAAAACTCTGGACGTTGTAACACACGTCCTACACGCCATTTTATGGCTGACGTACCTTTAAAAATCCTAAAGCAACGTTAAAAAACCGCGAGGCACTATTATATGCACCCATAATTCAAGACGCTTAAAAAAGTTCATTAAAAAAATATAGCAATACACATACTAAAATTAAAGATAAAATACTTATTAATATTATAGTATAGTTATTTAAAAAAACAATAATATGTTTAAAAGTTATTTACGTTTAAAAAAAATAATAGAACAAGAAAAAAGTCAACAATGAGTGACTAATACTCTTTTTCACCTACTTGCCAAACTTAGGTCAAAGTAGTGTCCTCATGCAATTCCCTTCATCTTAGCCATTGATCGTCTTTGATCAACAATCCATAACTCTTCTCACGCTTCTCATTTCATCAAGCCTTTCTATCAGATCTATACTGTTATGTCTCAGTTTTTACCTCTGGTATCACGGATCTTCATATAAGTATCGGTATCCCTGATCTTTACTATGTTTCAGTATCCTGATTAATTGACCATTGTAACAATTAATGTTACGCGTTTGTTTTGACTTGGTCATGCAGGTAACGACTATTTCTCATTACTATTAGCTGAAGACACGGGATTGCATTAAAGACAACGGATATATGCGTGAAGAATTATGATAATTCCGGGATATTAGACTTTCATTTAATGTAATGTACTGTATATAAAGGGTAGAAGATAACCATTAGGACACGGCATTCGCAAACCTCTGTAACACTTAGATATCAATCATCTACTGCTCACACTTGTAATTCTTTCATTGATTTATAAAAGATAACAAGGTAGCCCGACGTTTAGTCGGCTCCTGAGGTTTTATGCCGGAGATCCCCAAAGGATCAAGGGCTTTCCTCATATATCCATATGTTGATATCTTTATTTACATTGCATTACTTACATAAAAATACAAGCACACTACCTTACATACAAAGTTTGGCTAATTGATTATCTTGTGTAATTTTTGGCCGAAACACATACATACCATGTATAGGTGAATATTCAATTCAGAACAATATATCTTGCGAGTAGATAAAAAATTACGAGTAATTTATTTTTAAATCTTAAAAAAATTAAAAGTAAATGAAAATGATATAAATGTAATGATTATTGTTTCTCTCTCCCCTCTCCTAAAATTCAAAAAAAAAATAGAACAAACTAATTTAATTGTTCGTTTATGTATATGACTTACACATGCTTAGGTAAATAAAGAAAACTAAAAAGAAAACATGAACAATTAAGTTTGATTGTTCGTTATTTGTAGGTAAACGATTTAATGTGTGTGTGTATAGGGTCCGGTAATCATACAAAGAGTTTTTAGTGTGCGAAGGTACAAAGCTACCAGAATACGACATGTGTCCTTAGTATGAGGGGTAAATGCGTCCGCGTAATAATAATAATGCATGTTTCAAAATGATAATAACGTATGTTTTAAAATGATAATAACGCATGCTATACGAATTGATACGGGAGCATCCAAACCATTTAACGTCCGACCCGTATGGAGAAAACTTGGAGTGGGGAGCAAGTTAAAGATTCATATGATCTTTTAGTTATTTAAATTTTTTTGTTTCCAGTTTTTAAGATAACTTGTTACATATTTAATCTATTAATTATTTTGTATAAATAGGGGGTTAGGGTTTATTCTTTGAGAGACTTTATTTTTATCAGAAGATTGTAATCGAGATCTTTGGGGTTTAAGACAGCCGACTTGGCTGAACCTTCGGGTTCAAGCCGTTGAATAAAATCATATGTTACTGAGCCATTTGAGTATTACCGTGGATTCGGTATCACGAATACACTCGGTTAATATGATACTTGTGAGATGTAACGATAACATTTGATTCCCCTCTAACAAAGCCCTTATGTATTATAGTTTTCAGTTCACAAAAGCTTTGGTGGCCCTGACGAGTTCTCAAGGATAAAAGTAATAACAAGGCCTCAAAAGCAAAATAATGGTATTAATTTATCATTTTTTCTATTAACAATTTAACATTAAGCTATGTTTCAAGTATATGTTACATGATCATGAAGAATCTAGGAAGAATAATGAAAGGATAGGGTGGGTTGTCATTGTCGAATAGAAGGACTTGACGAGTGTTTGGACAATTTTCTTCATCCCTACATTATTAAAGTTGATGTTTCTCTTTAATATAAAGTCTCCCCAAATTTCAACTCCCATACGCGAGAATAATTTATACGGTCTCTTTGGATTATTTGAAGTTATATGAATGAAATCACTTCCATTAATAGAATTATAGTAGGTTTTGAAATGTAATTAGAGAATCGGACTCAAAAATCTCGAATTTCAAACTTAATTTTCGAAACTTTTGAATCAAATTGACATTTCGAATTCAATATCGAATTTCGAATCTATTACAAATATGTGATTTTCCATTTGATTCGATTCGAATATACATAAAACTTTATTTTTATATATATTTAACTAGGTTAGAATCCCGTGTAATACACGAGTAATTTGAATATAATGTTATATACTTAGAAATAAAAATTGTATTTCTTTAAAACTTGTTATTACACGGGTTGAATAAACTCATTTATTACGCGTGTTGATTAAAATGTAATATGTTAACACATACATTCCACAAAATATGTTTTAAAAAATATACTTTGACATGACAATTATAAATTACGTTAATTTACTTTATAAAACATTTTTTCAACTGTGCATTAATCTTTTTTATGTAATTGATAAATGTTAATTTAGATTAACTTTATTTGGTTAATAAGTATCCATAAATAGATTTATATTAAATACTTAAAAAAATATATTAGTTTAATATCATTATTAAATAGGAGAGAGAGGCGAAAAAATATATAAACAAAGCCTTTATTTATTATATAGTATAGATATAGATATAGATTACATATTACATATACGTTCAACATTTAGGTTCTTGGATTAAATAGAAAGTAGGAACCGGTTTACCTTACTAACATCCATGTATCCCACTTGCCACTTTGAATGTTTTGGATGTTGCCACGTACTTCTCACTTTATTTTAAACTTTTTATAATTTGATTTGGTTAAATTTGTATTTTTGATTTTACATTCTAGATTTTGGTCATTTGACGTATATTAGTTTCATAAAAAACTTGTATTTTTAATATTGAAAAATGTTCAAGTTTGTATAATTTTGAAAATGGAATTAAATTAAATTATAATTTTGGTTGATTTCGCATCGAATCAACTCGAATCCGAATTGCATTAAGTTTTGAATTCGACATGTATTCGAATTCAACTTCAAAATTTTAAAATCCGAATAACTCGATTCGATTAACCCGAGAAACTTGAAATTTGATTCGTTGGATACCCCTAAATTGTAATCCTCAATCGGTAGACTGGACTTGTAAGAGCATCTACAACGCAATGAAGGCACGTACGAGGCCACGTCAAAGATGCCCGAATTGCCCCACGAACCGCACTTCCTTTTTATGGACGATTGTTTTGGCTTATATTTTCGGGCCCTAAATTTGAAGACAAGCCCAGGGGGCTCGAGGCGGAGTCCTAAATTTTTTTTTTATCGCTATGTTTCAGCTTATATTTTTGGGTCGGGTCAAACAATATAAACTTTAAATATCTAACAAACTACCGTTCTTACACATAAAAAAAACTAGATATTTTTTAACTAACAATTAAACAAAGATGAAAGACTTAAAAGAGAAAGGGTGTGTACATGGAAAAAGAATTACAGTTGAGCTCGACGACGTTTAAGATCTTTGAATTCATCGATTATGGATTCCGAATCAAACTTTTCAGTAATTTCTTTGTGACGTTTACTCTCTTATTTATCATCTATTCTTTTGAAATAAGAACTAATAGTTTTCATCTTCCCCATACCTAATAAATAATAATTTCATGATCATCAATACACCAAATGCCCAAAAATACAAATTTTTTCTTTAATTGAGCATCTAAGCATCTTCCCCAATTTTACCATTATAAACTCTAATTTAGAATTGTTGAACAATAATCACAATAATCACCCCAAATGATACAATTAAGGTTTAAAACATTACTAATACCCAATTTCACCATTTTAAACCCTATTTTTCGCAACCTACATTCAATAACAAACTATGAGAAAAAAATATTACCTTTCAAGATTGTCGGTCTAGCCTCTAGTGCTCTTTTTCGTCAGTTCGTCGGCTCCTCTCCTCGTGCGCTCGTCTTCCGGTGTTCACTGCTGACCTACGCCCCTGTTCAGTGTTCACTGCTGCTTCAGCCCTTTACCCTTCACGTCTATTTCAGCCCTTCACGAAACAAAAGAGAGACCCAAATGGGCCATGGCCAAATCCAATTGGACTAATTGAATTAGTTTATTTTTTTTAATGAAAGGTCAGGTCAAAGCCCAAAAGGCTTAAGCCCTTCACGCGGATGCCTTTTTCTTTTTTAAAACAAGTTTTAAAACTTTACAAAAAACCCCTTAAACTTTGGGAAAAATATCATGAGGGCCCGGAACTTAATAGCTATAAAATTTTCTCCCGAATACGTATATATTTATACTTCTGAGGGAAAAATTGGGAGGGGCCGGGGCCCCCTCTGGCTCCAACTAACCTGTGCCCCTGCCCTCCTTCTCATAACTGACATTCTCACTTCACGATTGGTGGCACGAACCATGGAGTCTCTCTGTCCTCGCTATATTTGCAACTCGCCTCTCATCTCTTTTCCAGATGGCCTACAAATCAACGTATATGGAGTAAAAACCAAGAGCTAAAGAGTCTTTGAACATACGTGTCCTTTAGTAAAGACCAACATTTTTCAAACTCAACCTAACTTAGTGTCCTTTGTATTGTAATATTTTTTCTTGCTATAGTTACGTACCTTCAATCCTTTAATAATTTTGGCTGTTAAAAGAGAAAATACAAGATGATAGTTAGTAGAATACTTTGAACATATGAACAGTCCATGATCAAATCGTGGATTCACACTAGGGTTCAATTGCATAATACGATAAACCAAATAACAAACCATAAGGTGTTTTAAAAATGACTAACCTTTAGATACCATTGAAACCTGTTGGGCGTAGATGAAGAAATCTTCTCAGATTCTCTAACAGTATTCACACATGAACAACTGGGCTCTAGGCAAAAAAATGAATCAAATTTCCCCAAATATCTTTCTACATTCAAATTTAACTTTAACCCTTAAACTCCCTAATTAAATCAAATTAAATAATTTCATTAAATAAAAAAAAATCCATATTTACGGGTGTTACATTAGGGTTCTTATAAATGGTTCTATGCTTGGGTCTGAAAATATTTAATTCTTCAAACATTTTCTTTTATCTGTCAAACATTTTCTTTCACGATTAACCGCTAATCAAAGTCGGTTTTTTTTCCCAATTAGAAAGCTTGGGTTAGAGTTTTCCATGCGGTATAAAATACAACAATTACACACTGTATTAAACATCAATGTGGAGGAATAGTGATTGTCAGCTGCTATGATTGGTTTTTTTTTCTAAAAAAGAAAAATTCTCTTTTGTGTATAAAATATCGTGCGTGAATTGTTATTTACAAAGAGTCTAAGGGGTTTGGTGGTTAGGGATTTTGATTGCGAGGCACACGTAGTGGTTTCGAACTCTCTTTACGTCACCTTATGTTTCCGCTTATTTCTTTCTTATGTCTTTTTGTTAAACCTTAGGGGGGTGCGAGTGGATAGTGGCTTCAAGGCGGGTACCAAGTGGGTAGGGGGCTACACCGCCGCATCTAACTCGGGTTCAACGGGTACATTTGAACGGGTAGTTTCAGCGGGTATATTTACCCGTTGAAATCGAAGATGAAGCCGTTGAAATCGAGCAATTTAGCTGTTGCAACTTGACCGTTCAACGGCAATATAGCCGTTTAAAATTTAAAAAAAAATTAATTAATTCATCCCCTATAAATACATAAATCCAATATTCTCAATCCATAAAAAATACATACCATCTCCTCTATTATTTATATAAAAATACCATGGATTCCAAAAAAATTTCTAAACCGAGAGGCGGTTCTAGCCGCAAAAAAGTGTCCAAACCAAAAGGCGGTTCTAGACAACAACCAACGAGCCAAGAAATTCCCACACAACCGTATACTCCATACCCCGTTTTTCCCCAACAACCGTATCCTCAAATACCGATTGTAACATTTCTGATTTTCATTATCTATATTTCAATTCAATGTGATACATTTCAAACCCAATTCTAGTACACTGATTTGTTCTATTCGTACCATCAATTAAATACTATGTTTCAATCCACAAATTTTACACGAGTATATCCTATTAAATTCTACATAAGTTCATATTTATACAAATCGATCAAAACTGAAATTTACAAGGACTGACTTTATAAATTAACAAGAAACCCTAATAGGCACGGTCGCGCCTCGTTCTGGCACGGTCGCGCGCCTTGCTTTAGAACGGTCGCGCCCGGTGCTTTGGCACGGTCGCGCCTCTTATTGGCACGGTCGCGCCGCTCGTCAACTGAAACGTAAATGCAGCCTTTAATCACAGAGACGTTTGATTTCGTAACCGTTCCATACGTTTCAACTACTAACGAACAAAAAAATTAAATCTTTTAATCATCACATTTACAACAAATAAACTAAATTACACCGATTCATCTCATAATCGTCCAATTTCCCTCACGAGACCATCGAATCCATCATTTTGATTACAAATCTCCCAAGCAAACGCACACTCGATCCTCTCTAAAGCTTCTGAACACGCTGGTTTAGTCGGAATTGCAGCAGGAGACGCCGGAGATCGAGCCCGTCGTCGCCGGAACTCACTCTATCCGTACGCCATCGATTCAGCATCCTTCCGGGTAATTGAAATCTACCACACTTTAGATTTAGTCTATAGATCAAAAGCCCCAAACTAATTTGGGCTTACAATATCAAATTTAACATGAACCCGAATCTAGGGTGTTCACTCTAAAAATGGTTTAATCGAATCATACTTTGTACGTGTGTTAAATACAATTAACCTATACAAATAGACTCGAAATCACCTAATGGATAAAAGCTCTATGATTTCCAACACTAACAATATAGGATTTAAGCAATTCGTTTATGTTTTGGAACATACACGGTCGCGCTAGTCTCCTAGCGCGGTCGTGCTTCATGAGACACGGTCATGCTAATACCAGCGCGGTCATGCCTCACACACTCAGACCCGGTCATGCCTCTTGACTAGACAAGGTCGTGCCTCAAAACCCTAGACACGGTCGTGCCTGGCCTAGACACGATTGTGCCTAGTTGTCACACCCCGCCAAGGCGGAAACGCGAGGCGCAACGTTCATGGTTTCCAAAGCATATGATTACCGCAAACACATACATGATAAATGGATACATTAACAAGTTTAATGTTTTACATTACAAAACATAATCTGAGTTTACAAAAAGTTAAGATTTCACAAATATGACTCAACTCAATGAGTTATACAAGGGAAATCCTCCTTGAGTAGTATCCATCGTGCATGCATGTAATCTATATTGCTAACCTTGAAATCACGTTCAGTTACCTGAAAAACATACTTAAAATCGTCAACACGAGGTTGGTGAGTTCACAGGTTTAATCAAATAGTTCTTTGTAAAATTCAATTGTTCGTAAATAGTTTCAGTTGTATGTGATAAACAGAATAAGAATTGTTGACCCATTTGTAAACTAGCTAGGAATACAAATAATATGTTCATACATGAGGCGTAACCAAACCATGACATGTGTGAGCCCCTATTAAGCGTTATCAGATTCTATGCGGCCATAAATCCTCCAGATTGTGGTTAGCGCGACTAACCATGACCGGGAGACGTCACTCTCCATAGTACTATTCATAGGACCCTAGGCTACAGTTAATGGTTACTATGTTGTTCCAGGGGACTTTAGCGGCCTCCAATGTGTTGTTCTCATCCCATGTAAACATAAAGTCGTGTCTTATTCTCTTGTTATCCCATAAAATAGTTGAAGTATGTTTCTCCCCCAAATATTTGAAAACAGTAAAAAGAAAGGGGCCGTGAAACTCACCTTGTGTTTGTGTATATACTTGTAATAATATTTGTTGTAGTCAACCTTGACTGTTTGTACCCTAGATACCAAGGGTAAATTGTTGTTAAGACCAACGTCTTAATTGTAAATTGTTCACCGACCTTGTAAATCTGATTATGTTTGTTTAAATATCGTTTTAGTTTTCCAACACATGTTTTGTTATAAAATAGTTTTGAGTTACTGCCCAACTGGGACTGTTGTACAGGTGTCGAAACTTCTAGTTTCGATTGAGCAACAGGTATCGAAACTCCTAGTTTCGATTGAGAAACAGGTATCGAAACTCCTAGTTTCGATTGAGAAACAGGTATCGAAACTTCTAGTTTCGATTGAGCAACAGGTATCGAAACTTCTAGTTTCGATTGAGCAACAGGTATCGAAACTCCTAGTTTCGATTGAGAAACAGGTATCGAAACTCCTAGTTTCGATTGAGAAACAGGTATCGAAACTTCTAGTTTCGATTGAGCAACAGGTATCGAAACTTCTAGTTTCGATTGAGCAACAGGTATCGAAACTCCTAGTTTCGATTACTGGACTTCTGTTTTGACAGAATCAGTCCGGCATATTTTGATGTTTTAAACTTGAATTCGACACACTCTTCTTGTTATCTTTCTTGCGTTTAAATAAGATGTAAGTTTAGTTACGGTTTTAAAGAACATAATATGAAAAATATCGAGTTTTTACCTTAAAAACAGTGATGAAGATGATGAGAGAAAACAGAGAATGGTCTCGAATCTTCTGCAGAAACACTTGAGATTCTTCTTAAAATACTGGTTTGTGGTAGGATTTTGCCTTGAAGCTGGACTTCGAATTGAAGAGAATTGGAATGTTTGCCGTATAAAAATGAGAGTGATGAAAGGAATTATGAGAAAAGTGATGGAAGTGAGTACGGTTATGTCTGAGTTTTTCGCAATAGGAGGTATGGGTTTTGAGTAAGATGATCGTGGGAGTGGCTTTCTCTGGCTTCGGCCGAGAAAGTCAATAAAAGTGGTTTGGGATAATTTGAATAAAATAATTAGATTTAGGTATTAATTAGAGTTTTAAAGGGGTAGTTTAATTCGGTTTATTTTCCCCACAGTATTATAATTTTTATTCTAAAAATAATTTATTGACCAACTTAAAATTTGTGTAATATATATATGCCTGGATATTTAATTTATCCACTATTGTTCGAATTTGTCGGTGTATATAACACGTGATCCGGTAACTCCTAGAATTACCAAATGTGAACTGAGACAATGCTCGGTTTTTGATGGACCTTAATGTCCTTGTTTGTGAAATTAAATAAATCACAAAAATAATTATTATGTAAACTTGTTTATAATGTGTACGGATATTGACCTGAAATGTCGGGTTGTCACATTCTCCCCATGTTAACAGAATTTCGTCCCGAAATTCAATTCGTGTCCTCTTGAACTGGGGCATCCTCAAACAAGGATGGGTATTTTGTTTTCATTTGGTCCTCTCGTTCCCAAGTATACTCAGGACCACGTTTTGAGTTCCAACGTACTTTAACCAGTTTGATCCGACTACGTCTCAGCTTTTGAACCTTCCAATCTGATATCTCAATTGGTTGCTCGATGAAATGAAGTTTGTCGTCAATATGAATCTCGTCAGACGGTATAATTAGTGTCTCGTCTGATAAACACTTCTTGAGATTTGATACATGAAACGTATCATGTATATTGTTTAGTTCTTGTGGTAGCTTGAGTTTGTAAGCTACAGGGCCAACCCTAGCCAGTATTTCGAACGGACCAACGTATCTAGGGTTGAGCTTACCACGGTTACCAAACCTTGCAACGCCTTTCCATGGTGAGACTTTTAACATTACTCGGTCACCAATTTGAAATTCTAATGGTTTTCGTCTGTTGTCAGCATAGCTCTTTTGTCTATCTCGGGCCGCTTTCAAACGGTCCTTAATTTTGAAAATCTTATCAGTGGTTTCCTGGACAATCTCAGGGCCTGTCAAATGTTTTTCACCAACTTCCGCCCAACATAACGGTGAGCGGCATTTACGACCATATAAAGCTTCAAACGGAGCTGCCTTAATGCTCGTATGGTAGCTGTTATTGTAGGAAAACTCAGCTAATGGTAAATGAGTATCCCAATTTCCTCCGAAATCAATTACACATGCACGGAGCATATCTTCTAATGTCTGGATAGTCCGTTCACTTTGACCATCTGTTTGTGGGTGATATGCCGTGCTCATGTCAAGACGTGTGCCCATTGCTTCTTGTAATGATTTCCAGATTCTAGACACGAATCTGCTATCTCTATCCGAGATAATAGAAATTGGCACTCCATGCCTAGCCACAATTTCCTTGATATAAAGCTTTGCAAGTTTCTCGGTTTTGTCAGTTTCTTTCATTGGCAGAAAGTGAGCAGATTTTGTTAATCGGTCGACAATAACCCATATGGTATCATAACCACTGGAAGTCCTGGGTAATTTTGTGATGAAATCCATAGAAATCTGTTCCCATTTCCATTGGGGAATTTCAGGTTGTTGTAACAAACCAGACGGTTTCTGATGTTCGGCTTTTACTTTTGAACACGTTAAGCATTTACTGACATATGTGGCAATATCTCCTTTCATATTGGGCCACCAATATAATTCTTTTAGATCTTTATACATTTTATCTGAACCCGGGTGAATGGAGTACCTGGACTTGTGGGCTTCGTCCATAACTAACTCCCGTAAGTTACCAAAACATGGCACCCAAATTCTATTCATGAAGTATAAAGTGTCATCTGACTCAGACTCCAATTGCTTTATCATTCCTCGTAAAGCTTCATTCTGAATGTTTTCTTCTTTAATTGCCTCTTGTTGTGCCATCCGAATTTGAGTAGTGAGATTTGTATGAATTGTCAATTCTAAGGCACGAACACGAAGAGTTTTAACTCGTTCTTTGCGACTTAAAGCGTCCGCTACGACATTGGCTTTCCCGGGATGGTACTTGATATCACAATCATAATCGTTTAGTAGTTCTACCCAACGACGTTGTCTCATGTTAAGTTCCTTTTGATCAAAGATATGCTGGAGACTCTTGTGATCAGTAAAGATAGTACATCTTGTACCGTAAAGGTAATGTCTCCAAATTTTGAGCGCAAACACAACTGCACCCAATTCCAAGTCGTGGGTCGTATAATTCTTTTCGTGCACTTTTAGTTGTCGTGAGGCATATGCGATGACTTTGTCTCTTTGCATTAACACACAACCCAGTCCTTGGTGTGATGCATCGCAGTATACGACAAAATTGTCGATTCCCTCAGGAAGGGATAGAATTGGTGCACTACACAGCTTCTGCTTTAGTATTTGAAAAGCTGACTCTTGCTTGTCATTCCAATCATACTTATTTTCTTTCTGGGTTAATTTGGTTAAAGGTAGGGCTATTTTTGAAAAATTCTCGATGAATCGTCTGTAATAGCCGGCCAAACCTAAAAATTGACGTACTTCTGTCGGAGTCTTTGGTGCTTCCCAGTTTTTGATCGCTTCAATTTTAGATGGATCAACGTGAATTCCTTCCTTGTTGATGACATGTCCAAGAAAATGCACTTCTTGGATCCAAAACTCACACTTAGAGAATTTAGCGTAAAGTTTCTCGTTTCTGAGTAGTTCTAAGATTAATTTAAGATGATATTCATGATCCTCCTTGGTTCGTGAATATATTAATATGTCATCGATAAACACAATCACGAATTTATCCAAGTATGGTTTGCACACGCGGTTCATGAGATCCATGAAAACAGCTGGTGCGTTTGTCAAACCAAATGGCATAACAAGGAATTCGTAGTGACCATAACGAGTCCTAAATGCTGTCTTTGGTACATCTTCTTCTTGGATTCTTAGTTGATGATACCCTGACCGTAGATCGATCTTAGAGTAGAAGCTAGAACCTTGTAGTTGATCGAACAAATCATCTATTCGAGGTAGTGGGTATCGGTTCTTGATTGTAAGCTTGTTTAATTCTCGGTAATCAATACACATCCTAAAGGTTCCATCCTTTTTCTTTACAAATAGGACCGGAGCTCCCCAAGGTGAGAAACTCGGTCTTATGAAACCTTTATCAAGCAACTCTTGTAGTTGATTTGATAATTCTTGCATTTCAGAAGGTGCTAATCGATACGGCGATCGCGCAATCGGTGCGGATCCTGGTACCAAATCGATTCGAAATTCGACTTGCCTCGGTGGTGGTAATCCAGGTAAGTCTTCAGGGAAAACTTCAGGATAATCCTTAACGATTGGTATATCCTCAAGTCGACGTTCCTCGGGTTTCTTCTCGACAACGTGAGCCAGGAATACGCAATAGCCTTTACGTAGATACTTACGAGTTTTCATGCAGTTTATCATCCTTAACGCTACTCCACTCTTCTCACCTTGAATCGAAAGAACTTCTCCGTTTGGGAGTGGGATTTGGACAATTTTCTCAAAACAAACAATCTCGGCGTGATTCTTTGACAACCAATCCATGCCAATAACAACGTCAAAGCTTCCTAAGTCAACAGGTAACAGATCTATACTAAATGTGTGATTTTTAAGATATAAGGTACAACCTTGAATGACCTCTCCGGTATTAATTAATTTTCCGTTCGCTAGTTCAATTGTATACTTTTGTTCTAGTTTGCTGGGCTTAATACCGAGTAGGGACTTAAAGTCATTTGACACAAAACTCAAATCAGCACCCGTATCGAAAAGTATAGAGGCATAGTGATTATTTATCGGGAACGTACCAGTGACAATGTTTGGATCTTGTCGTGCGTCACCAGCCCCCATCACAAATGCTCTTCCACGGGCCTGATTGTCGTTTCGGTTCTTCAACTTTGGACAGTCTTTTCTGAAGTGCTTTGGATCTCCACACTCAAAGCATCCTTGATTCATCCTTTCTGTTCCTGGGTTGACTTTTCCTGCTACTTGATTTATCTTGTTAGGGTTTGTATTGCTCCTACAGTCAAGGGCTAGATGTCCATACTTTTTACATTTTCCACATTGGGTACACTTCCCACTGTGATGGTATCCACAATTGTCACACCTTGGTCGTGCTCCAAGGTATCCTTTTTGTTCCACAGTGTTGGCGACAAAGGCTTTCATAGTTTCAGGTCTCTTGTAAATTTGATTCTTGTTTTGATTAATTGGTTTTCCAAACCATTTCCTCTTTTCCCCAGATTTCCCTCCTTCGGTCTCCTTCTTCTCAAACAAACCATCACGTACAGCATTATCCCTTAGCTTGAAAGCCAGAGTTATGGCGCTCTTGGCATCCATAGGGTTCGATGAAGTCACCAGACCTCGGATTTGAGGTGCGAGACCCCACAAGTATCTTTCAACCTTCTTGTATTCTGGGGTGACCATGTGTGGAACCAAGATTGCTAACTCATTGAATCGGTCAGTGTAGCCAGCAACATCATCTCCTGTCATTTGTAAATTCCACATTTCAGATTCGATCTTTTGCAACTCATTTCGAGGACAGTATTCCTCGATCATCATGGCTTTTAAGTCTTCCCATGACAACTCATATGATGTCTGCCTTCCCAAAGTCTTTACTTGTGAATTCCACCAGGTTAAAGCTTTATCAGTGAGTGAGCATGTAGAATACTTCACCATGCAGTCAGCGGTGCATTCACTAATATCAATCACCGATTCCATCTTCTCTATCCATCTCATTAGTCCAACTGCACCCTCGGTGCCATTGAAGTTACGGGGTTTGCAAGACAGAAAGGTCTTGTAGGAGCACTTTCTAACTGGAGCATCTGTAGAATTACAAGTCATAACGTCATTAATTCGAATCATGACTATATGTTATGGCTTATTTATTTTATTACCTCCGGAACCTCCAGCTGTACCGCTACCTCCTGCACCTCCGGAACCTCCAGCTGTACCGCTACCTCCTACACCTCCTCCACTATTTCGATTGGCTTCATACTGCTCCATGGCAGCAGCTACTCGTTGTGCTATAAGTTGTTCCACATTTGGAGAAATTGTCTCGTTGTTGTCTCCAGTAGTGTTACGGGTTGTCCTACGCTTAGGTGCCATGACGTTCTTTCTAACATATCAATTAAAAAGAAACAACATTATATGACAATAATGATAGCTCATGACATAAGGATACAACAACGTCAAATGTAAACAACCATTATCACAACATAAACCATTACATACATAGTCAAAACATTCATAGTACATTGTTCCAAAAGACAAGGATACAAAAGAGATGGGTTCACATGACCTCATCAGTACTAAAGTTTTAAACTACTTAATGTACTACGGGCACAACCCGCCCGTAATAGGTTTAAAAGAAGAAGTGAGAGTACAATCCAATCATCATGGCAAGTCCTGCCATAACAAAGCTTGCTCTAGCCACAAATTCTGCAGCCAAAGTCCTTTCCTCCAGTGCTTCCACCATGTCTCGGACAGTGACAGTGAACTGCCAGTCCATGTCGGCTCTCAACTCCAGATAGTTAGTGGCATCCTGTATGTTTCGGGTGCGGTCATCTAGAGTCTGAACTCGAGATCCGAGTCCTTGACGTAAGCGCATGGCTGCATCCCTATGTGCCCGAATATCATCTAGGAGATCATCAAGACGCTCCTCATGCGTACGAACGCGAGCTACCAAGGTAGGCACAGTGAGCTCTATGGCTTCCCCAGTGTGGGGTAGGGGTGTTGGAGAGTTAGAAGACTCTCCAAGCTCAAAGGTAGATGGAATGCTCTCCATCTCCCTCCAACGGGCCAGAGTACGGGGCATCCAACGGATAGTTCCCACAGTCGGGTGGTAGCAGGGTCTTTGCCTAGGTGGTTCTTCACCAGCCTCCAAGTCTTCTGGGTCACGGGCTGCTAGATTCCTTTTGTGTGGAAGTCGAAACTTCTTCTTAGCACTTTGCACCTTAACTGGTCCTCCGCTTTTCTTTCGGTAGACGATAGGCGGTTTTCCCAAGGCGACTTTAGGTGGTGTGGAGCTACGGGTTTGTACTTGATTTTTGGGACGTGAGGCGGAAAATTCCTCATTTGATTCAGTGTCAGAGACGGGATCAGAATGTGAATGTGACGACATGCTTGTGACTACAATATCCATATGACAAAATGACTGGTCATGCAATGCTTATGCAATGAAAACGTTTTAGTGAGTCATTTAGATTATAGACTAGGTTCCAATTTAGATTCCTAGTTCACTATAATCAATGGCTCTGATACCAAGTTCTGTCACACCCCGCCAAGGCGGAAACGCGAGGCGCAACGTTCATGGTTTCCAAAGCATATGATTACCGCAAACACATACATGATAAATGGATACATTAACAAGTTTAATGTTTTACATTACAAAACATAATCTGAGTTTACAAAAAGTTAAGATTTCACAAATATGACTCAACTCAATGAGTTATACAAGGGAAATCCTCCTTGAGTAGTATCCATCGTGCATGCATGTAATCTATATTGCTAACCTTGAAATCACGTTCAGTTACCTGAAAAACATACTTAAAATCGTCAACACGAGGTTGGTGAGTTCACAGGTTTAATCAAATAGTTCTTTGTAAAATTCAATTGTTCGTAAATAGTTTCAGTTGTATGTGATAAACAGAATAAGAATTGTTGACCCATTTGTAAACTAGCTAGGAATACAAATAATATGTTCATACATGAGGCGTAACCAAACCATGACATGTGTGAGCCCCTATTAAGCGTTATCAGATTCTATGCGGCCATAAATCCTCCAGATTGTGGTTAGCGCGACTAACCATGACCGGGAGACGTCACTCTCCATAGTACTATTCATAGGACCCTAGGCTACAGTTAATGGTTACTATGTTGTTCCAGGGGACTTTAGCGGCCTCCAATGTGTTGTTCTCATCCCATGTAAACATAAAGTCGTGTCTTATTCTCTTGTTATCCCATAAAATAGTTGAAGTATGTTTCTCCCCCAAATATTTGAAAACAGTAAAAAGAAAGGGGCCGTGAAACTCACCTTGTGTTTGTGTATATACTTGTAATAATATTTGTTGTAGTCAACCTTGACTGTTTGTACCCTAGATACCAAGGGTAAATTGTTGTTAAGACCAACGTCTTAATTGTAAATTGTTCACCGACCTTGTAAATCTGATTATGTTTGTTTAAATATCGTTTTAGTTTTCCAACACATGTTTTGTTATAAAATAGTTTTGAGTTACTGCCCAACTGGGACTGTTGTACAGGTGTCGAAACTTCTAGTTTCGATTGAGCAACAGGTATCGAAACTCCTAGTTTCGATTGAGAAACAGGTATCGAAACTCCTAGTTTCGATTGAGAAACAGGTATCGAAACTTCTAGTTTCGATTGAGCAACAGGTATCGAAACTTCTAGTTTCGATTGAGCAACAGGTATCGAAACTCCTAGTTTCGATTGAGAAACAGGTATCGAAACTCCTAGTTTCGATTGAGAAACAGGTATCGAAACTTCTAGTTTCGATTGAGCAACAGGTATCGAAACTTCTAGTTTCGATTGAGCAACAGGTATCGAAACTCCTAGTTTCGATTACTGGACTTCTGTTTTGACAGAATCAGTCCGGCATATTTTGATGTTTTAAACTTGAATTCGACACACTCTTCTTGTTATCTTTCTTGCGTTTAAATAAGATGTAAGTTTAGTTACGGTTTTAAAGAACATAATATGAAAAATATCGAGTTTTTACCTTAAAAACAGTGATGAAGATGATGAGAGAAAACAGAGAATGGTCTCGAATCTTCTGCAGAAACACTTGAGATTCTTCTTAAAATACTGGTTTGTGGTAGGATTTTGCCTTGAAGCTGGACTTCGAATTGAAGAGAATTGGAATGTTTGCCGTATAAAAATGAGAGTGATGAAAGGAATTATGAGAAAAGTGATGGAAGTGAGTACGGTTATGTCTGAGTTTTTCGCAATAGGAGGTATGGGTTTTGAGTAAGATGATCGTGGGAGTGGCTTTCTCTGGCTTCGGCCGAGAAAGTCAATAAAAGTGGTTTGGGATAATTTGAATAAAATAATTAGATTTAGGTATTAATTAGAGTTTTAAAGGGGTAGTTTAATTCGGTTTATTTTCCCCACAGTATTATAATTTTTATTCTAAAAATAATTTATTGACCAACTTAAAATTTGTGTAATATATATATGCCTGGATATTTAATTTATCCACTATTGTTCGAATTTGTCGGTGTATATAACACGTGATCCGGTAACTCCTAGAATTACCAAATGTGAACTGAGACAATGCTCGGTTTTTGATGGACCTTAATGTCCTTGTTTGTGAAATTAAATAAATCACAAAAATAATTATTATGTAAACTTGTTTATAATGTGTACGGATATTGACCTGAAATGTCGGGTTGTCACACTAGTAAACAGCCTAATTATGTCTTCTGTTTAATCAACACGGTCGCGCCCTGACTAGCACGTTCGCGTGGTTCTAGCACGACCGTGCCTTGTCCCAGGCACGGTCGTGTGTGTGAGAAAAATCTTGGCAGAATAATTATTTTTATATTTTAAAAAAAATCAATAAGCATTCCAAATGGATTTTTAAATAAAAATAATTGATTTTATAAAGATTTATATTAACCTATTTAAAAAGATCAAATTTCATTCTAAAAATAAATAGAAGTTATTTATTTAAAACTACAAAATTAAATTTATACTTATTGTTAAACACTATAATTAAATATTTATACTTATTGTTAAACACTACAACATGGGGATACTGTAACATTTCTGATTTTCATTATCTATATTTCAATTCAATGTGATACATTTCAAACCCAATTCTAGTACACTGATTTGTTCTATTCGTACCATCAATTAAATACTATGTTTCAATCCGCAAATTTTACATGAGTATATCCTATTAAATTCTACATAAGTTCATATTTATACAAATCGATCAAAACTGAAATTTACAAGGACTGACTTTATAAATTAACAAGAAACCCTAATAGGCACGGTCGCGCCTCGTTCTGGCACGGTCGCGCCAGGTGCCTTGGCATGGTCGCGCGCCTTGCTTTAGAACGGTCGCGCCCGGTGCTTTGGCACGGTCGCGCCTCTTATTGGCACGGTCGCGCCGCTCATCAATTGAAACGTAAATGCAGCCTTTAATCACAGAGACGTTGATTTCGTAACCGTTCCATACGTTTCAACTACTAACGAACAAAAAAAATTAAATCTTTTAATAATCACATTTACAACAAATAAACAAAATTACACCGATTCATCTCATAATCGTCCAATTTCCCTCACGAGACCATCGAATCCATCATTTTGATTACAAATCTCCCAAGAAAACGCACACTCGATCCTCTCTAAAGCTTCTGAACACGCTGGTTTAGTCGGAATTGCAGAAGACGCCGGAGATCGAGCCCGTCGTCGCCGGAACTCACTCTATCCGTACGCCATCGATTCAGCATCCTTCCGGGTAGTTGAAATCTTCCACACTTTCGATTTAGTCTATAGATAAAAAGCCCCAAACTAATTTGGGCTTACAATATCAAATTTAACACGAACCCGAATCTAGGGTTCACTCTAAAAATGGTTTAATCGAATCATACCTTGTACGTGTGTTAAATACAATTAACCTATACAAATAGACTCGAAATCACCTAATGGATAAAAGCCCTATGATTTCCAACACTAACAATATAGGATTTAAGCAATTCGTTTCTGTTTTGGAATAGACACGGTCGCGCTAGTCTCCTAGCGCGGTCGTGCTTCATGAGACACGGTCATGCAAATACCAGTGCGGTCGTGCATCACACACTCAGACCCGGTCATGCCTCTTAACTTGACTAGGTCGTGCCTCAAAACCTAGACACGGTCGTGTCTGGCCAGACACGGTTGTGCCTAGTGAACAACCTAATTATGTCTTATGTTTAATCAACACGGTCGCGCCCTGACTAGCACGGTCGCGCCCGTGGTTCTAGCACGATCATGCCTTGTCCCAGGCACGGTCGTGTGTGTGTGAGAAAAATCTTGGCAGAATAATGATTTTTATATTTTAAAAAAAATCAATAAGCATTCCAAATGGATTTTTAAATAAAAATAATTGATTTTATAAAGATTTATATTAACCTATTTAAAAAGATCAAATTCCATTCTAAAAATAAATAGAAGTTATTTATTTAAAACTACAAAATTAAATTTATACTTATTGTTAAACACTATAATTAAATATTATTTACACAACTTATTTACACATCTTTACGAAAATAAAGTAAAGAAATTTATATTTAATATAAAACGTCCGATACATTTTTATAACTAAACGACTAAGTTACATATTTTATAAATAAATAAATAAGGTAACAATTATTTATTTAATTTACATTTGAACAAAAAATATTATTTAGGTTATACTTAATTACCCCTAATACCTACATTATTTTTATAACTAAGTTAATAAATAATAATTATGTAATTTATTTATTTAGTTATTCAAACTCAAACCTTGATCAAAATATTCTAAAAATATCCATTTCAAATATTTCATTTTATACAATGCCTTTCAAGTACAAACCACAAGCTTTATACACACATCCAATTCAACCCTAGACTTAGACATAGACTATTGTGCACACTATTAATTCAATATACATTCCACAGTAGGTTAACGTTGTGCATTACAATGATCATATTACTATCTAGTATCTCGTGTTAGCTACGCCTTCGAATCAAGTGAGTATTACATAGCCCCTTTTATTCTTTTACACTTTTTGGGGTGGAACATGAATAATATACAAACTATTGCTTACATTTACACAAACTACACAAATACAAATCCTCTTTACATTCATGTGCGCAATTTGAGCTTTATGCATGAGTGTTAGTTGTGCTAACTTTTGTGTGCAATTTATGTGCGATCATTAACTATTCAAGCCGACGGTAAACAATGATAGATCTATTGAGTCTGACAAACCCACCCAGATTGGGGTGATTGTTACCGACAACACAATTTTGCATGCTAGTTACAAAGGTTTGATTGTACTTGGTTACACAATAGCTGCTCTCCATAAATGCCTTATTTTATCATGTTATGTAAGGATTTGTTTATTCATAATCTATATGCTATCTATATACAAACCTGTGTATGCTCACCAACTTTTTAGTTGACCTTATTTTATTCATGTTTCAGGTACTAATGTGTGAATTTGATCAAGACTTGCTAGACATAAGTTTTGGACCTAGATAATTTTTAATAAAGGATTATGTATTTCATTTTATGTACTTGGTTTGATTTGGTTTTGTCTTGAATACTTGAAATGAATTTGAATGATTAATATATTTCAATTTAGTCAACCTTGTGCTCATGAACAATCTACATGTCCCGCCCCGATGATTCCGCTGTCGGTTGGGGTGTGACACCGATCATGCCTACGCAAGTTGCACCAAGTCAATACACATATCCCTTACAATATCAAGCAATTTTTTTTATCCTTTTGCACCTCGATACAACAACTTACCATTTTGTAACCTAACCCGTCAAGATGAACGTTCACTTCCCATCTTTGATGATAGTGGCGATTACAATGTTCACGAGGATCCTACCTTAGAACATAATCGAAGAAATTATATATATCCAAATATCAAAGATGACGAAGAAGATGAAGGTGAAAAAGAAGATGAAGTTGAAAAAGAAGACGAGGAGATGGAGGTTGAAGTTGACGAAGAAGAAGATGAGGCGGTTGAAGTTGATGAAGAAACCGTTAAAAAGGTAAATTCATAAACCGTGCGCCACGTCAACCGTGGACTCCCACACAAACTGAAGCTTTGTGTTAGGCTTGATGTCATATTTCCGAAGACCCGACGATCGAAAATCAACAAAAGTGAGATAATTTTTGGGAGCGGATACTCGAGCATTACAATAATCTAGTTGGAGTAAGCACCCGAAGTAGACATCAAATTAATTCAAAGTAGACTTCTTTGAATACAACCAAGTGTCACTTCAACGGATGTTGGATTCAAGCGGTATGTATTTTTTTGTACGTTTATTTACTGTTAATATTTTTTTTTAAATTAATATATTGTTTTTGTAATACTTTATAGGATCGTCTACGTGCTAGTGGGGCCAACGATTTGGATGTAATGAAGAAAGCGTTAAGTGACTACAAAAAAAAACTTTTAGCGAAGTCAAATGTTGGGAGATTGTACGGGTTTATGACAAATGGATCTGTCTACCGTTGATGGGTGAAGAGTTTGATACTCAATCCGATCATAAAAGAAAGTCGGGGGACACGGGTTCAAACGATGAACATTTCACTAGTTGGGCACCCGACCTAAACGAAGACGCGGCACCATCAAGACCAACACGGAAACCAAAGAAATCGTCCAAGTCGCCGTCAACCAAAGGAAGTGTGGTCGAACAACTTACACACTTTGTGAATATACGGGAGGATATGATGAATAAATTCGTTGATTTAAGAAAGGGAAAAGACGACGACATACGGTATTTGATGAATGAGCAACGAGAGGCTGTCAAGTCTGAACGTATGGACCGGGAATTTAAAATATTTTCGGAATCACACGACCATATAACCGGACCGTTGTTTGAAATAATCTTGAAACGGAAAAGAGAAATAGCCGCAAAGTATGATTGGCCATGTGATTTTTAATTTATTAGGTGTTTTTTTAATTTTTTTTATTATATGTCTTTTTTTTATTGTCTTTTTAATTTCTTATGTATTTTTAATTAATTAATTAAAGTTTTAGTTTATTAATTTTATTTGTTTTAATTTATTTAAAAACAAATAAGAGTGTTGGAGGGTACCACTCCCACCTAAGAGGGTACTTTGGGAGGGTACTTTAGCTAATTGAGATGGTATCTCATGATTGATGTAATTTGGGAGGGTACTTTGTTTGGGAGGGTATCACTCCCACCCCCTTACTTCGACGTGTGTAATGGACACACCCCGCCCACTCCCTCAGTTTCACATGTGTAGCGTTTGGTATGCATGAATGGATGATTGAATGTAATGAGTTATTACGATAAATGAAAAAAAAACATGTTTGGTAAACACATAGGAATAAAATGTACAATTACATAAGGAATGTGATTCCTACCCTTAATGATTTTCATTCCTTTGGGAGGGGTGTTTTTGTGTTTTTTTCATTCCTTCAAGGAATGGAATAAATTTGTTTAATTAATTATCCGAACCATGGCCCGACCCAAACACTAACCCTTGCTCCAATCCATGACCCGACCCATGACATGAACCACGACCCAACCCATGACTCGTCCCATACCCGACCCATGACGCAAACCATGATCCGACCCATGACGCAAACCATGATCTAACCCATGACCGCCCATGACGCAACCCATGGCTCGTCCCATGCTCTATCTCATGATCCGACCCACAACCCGACATGACTCGACCCATGATCTGACATGACTCGAACCATGACCCGACCCATGAACCGTCCTGTGCCATGACCCATGGCCCCTCTCATGCTCCGTTTCATGACCCAACTCATGCCTCGTCCCATGACACGACCCACGACCCGACATGACTCGACCCATGACACGTCCCATGCCCTGACCCATGACCCGAACCATGACCTATCCTATGCCCTGACCCATTACCCGACCAATGACCTTATTATCTTATGACTAAATTACAAAAATAAACCTTTAAGTATATACTAAATTACACCTGCAGACCTTTATCTTCACTAATTATGCTAGACACCCTTTATCTAAATGGTTTGTATCAAATTATAACCTTTAGACTAACAGAGGTTAGATTTTTCAGTTAGTTTTGTTTGTTTGTTCCTATCCGTTTTCGTTTCCAGATTCACACACATTCGATAGAAACTTTGATTAATGTTTTTACCGATAATTTGACTTAAAAGCAAAGAAGATAAGATTGAAGACAGTAGTATTGATTAGCATTATTCGTGTTTCAAATTAGTTGCAATCACACAAAACGTGATTACGGTAAATATTTTTATGAAAAAACGTGATTACGTAAAAATAATTACGTAAAAACGTTATTACGTAAAAAAAGTTACGTAAAAACGTGATTACGTAAAAAAACAATCATGAAGTGTGATTATTTTAAAAAAATTGACATTTATGCCTTTTTTATATGGACGACACGTTATTTTTTCAAAGTAATTACGTTTATGCTACCACGTTATCCCCAACCTTAAATCATATTAATCGGACGGTTGGAGGACGTTCGTACGCTTCGTACAATTTATACTCTTTGTATGATAACCGTCACCTATATATATATATATATTAATTTGTTAATCTATACTATATGATAAATAAAGGTTTTGAGGGGACACTTGTCACTCACACATTCATCCTTAACTTTTTTTTCCCGCATCTCTCTCCTATTAATTATACAAGTTTTTTAATTTTTTTTTATAATTTTTGTCTCCCGCCTCTCTCTCTTATTAATTATTCAAATTTTATTATTTTTTTATAGTTTTTGTTTCCTATTAAATAATAATGATTTTTAAAATTACTTTTATAAAACATTTTTTATTTTAAAATAGGTTTATTCATAAAACATTTTTATAATTTGAACATTTCTTCATTCTTTTCTATAAAACATTTTAAAAAAATAACTATATAACATTTTTAGAATTTATAAATTTGCATAGGAACTGATGTTTTATAACAAGTTGTATTTATTCAACCCATGTAATACATGAGTTTTAACCTAGTATAAGAATGAAGGGTAAATTAGTCATTTACATGCCATTTAACTGAAAAATCTAAGTCGGTAAGTCTAAAGGTTATAACTTGATACAAACCATATAGTTAAAGGGTGTACAGTGTAATTAATGAAATTAAAGGTTTGCGGGTGTAATTTGGTATATACCTAAAGATTGTTTTATGTAATTTAGTCTTATCTTATAGTATTTATTTATCTTTTCATTAATTGTATTTTATTTCTTCGTCTTTTCCCTCATAACAGACAACATTAAGTAAATGATTCATTTCCTTCCCATAAGATAACTAAACATGACAATGGAATGGTAATGATCCATTCCTTTCCCTCCATCCGTTTCATTCACTCGTTCATTTCATTAACTTATACCAAACAGACTTATAGTCTTATAAAGATCAACTAACTGTTTACGTGACAACCCTTTTTCATTACTATTACAAACCCACTACGGATGGTTTTAACTTTTATGGCCACCATTTTTTTCTTTTTCCTGCCACCGTATCTCTCTGATTGTGTGAAGACACGTAGCAGGGGTGTTTGACTCTATGCATGAATTCAACTTGTACCAACCACCATTCTCTCATTTAAAAAAATTGATCTCGACCATCCTATAACTTTTTCTAAACTTTTTTTTAATCTCCCTTTAAACTGAGTGAACAGGCATAACCTTAACTCAAAACAATCCAATGAGTTTGTGGCATCTTACTTTATCCAAATTCTATCCTAATACCCTAAATTGAAAAGGGCACAACCTTAATACTCTTATTTTTTTTCATTTTTTAAATTAAAAGTAATATATATATATATATATATATATATAGGGGAGAGATCAAGAGAAAACAACGAAGTTAGGCGAAAACCTAGAAAACCACATCATTTCAGGCAATTTTTTTATTTACGTATACGTATCCAAAAACAATTTTTTTCATTTACGTATACGCAACCACAATTTTTTTGTTTTATATTTACGTATACGTAACACTATGTGTAAAAATATTTTTTGGTAAAAATGTTTAATATTACATTGGTACTCTTATAAATAAATAAAAATAAAATAAAACAAAAAATAAATATTATTATATGATTGGGTAAAATTGGATTTTTAATGGTTTTCTCGGTTTTCGTCTAACATGTGGTTTTCTCTGGAACCCTCCCCTGTATATATATATATATATATATATAAATCAAATGTGATGAACAAACACAAATTCACACTCACACACAAATTTTAATTCTAAACTGAAGTGGGAAATCGGAAACTGAGGGTTTATGTGGGGGTATACATCCAAGTGAAGTCGGAAATCGTACTCCATGGTCCAACGGAAGTCACCGGCGAGAGCTCCCATGGCGGCGGCTCTGCTTGTTTTTGTCAAGGAGCAGATTGATTTCAAAAAGTAAAAACCTTCACAAGCATCTACAAACTCGGGTAGATATACCCGATTTCTTCTACCCGTGAGCATACCCGCAGTGACGGCGACGGTGTACCCCGCGTGAACCTGCTAACCCGTGCCCCTTACCCGAGGTGCCCTTTTCACCCTTAAAAGGGAATTTAAAATTATAATTTTTTTTTATCAATTTCTTGAAGAATTAGAAATAAATAGTTTTAAACTAATTTCATATTTTTAATTTTTTTTGGTATACTTTTATTTGTATTTAAGTTTTTCTGCTTTTTAATTAAAATTGTTGTGATATATCTTTAATTAATTTTAGTTTAAAGAGTAAATTACACGAAAGGTCTCCGTGGTATGTTAGTATTTTGGTTTTGCTCCCCAAGTATGAGAAACTATATCTTTTCTCCCCGTGGTATGAGAACATATATCATAATAGGTCCCCATATTTGATGTTTGTTAACTTTTCTGTCAAAATTTTAACAAATGACCAAAATACCCTTACCATTAAATAAAAAAATAAATGATGGCCTCGTCTGTTTTTAAATTGTATTTATATAAAATAATTTTTAAACCATCAAGCTGAGTTAAGAGAAGTATTCTTGCCACTAATAACAAAAGGAGAAATAGCAAAAAGACTTTTGTCTATTAAACCTGAGTTAAGAAAATCTATGAATATGGTGCATATAGGGGCAGTAAAAATCATTTTAAAAGCACAATTTAGAGATGGAATCAATTTTCCTATAAAAATGGCTCTTGTTGATAATAGAATCATCAACAGACAAGATGCTCTCCTAGGAGCAGTACAAGGAAATTTAGCATATGGCAAATTTATGTTTACTATATATCCTAAGTTTGCTTTACATCGAGATTCAAAAGATTTTGATAAAACATTAAGTTTCATACATCAGTGTGAAAGAACTGATCTGATGGAACCAGGAAATAAGGTATTTTCGATTAACTACTTAATCTCTTATGCTTTAACTAATTGTACTCATTCAATAGAGTATAAGGAAAAAGAGAATATAACTATTGAAGACATATTCTCAGATATTAGCACAATTGAAGAAAGTAAGTTTTCTGAACCTTCACAAGTGCAAGAAAATTGGGCCATTAACATAGCCCGTAATAAACAAACTCTAGAGTCTAAACCTAGACAGAGTTTTTCCTTTAATACCTTAAAAATAGGAGAATCTAGTTCTAGTTCATCTAGTCCTACAGAACTACAATTAATTCGATCCATGTCGGAAAGAATTGACAAATATGAAGAAATCCTTAAAGAAATTATTGGAAAATAATTTCTGAAAACCCTAGGTTCTAGATATGAGTTCTCTCGTTAGAATTGAGGAATTAATCAAAGAATTAATTAATAAAGTAGAAAATCTAGCTACTAGTGAAAATCTCGAAGCAATAGCTGCAAAGATTATAAATGAATTTTCTGAAAAAATAAAGGACGAAAACACAAATCCTTTAAATCTAGAAAATACAAATCCCTTGATTAATCAAGAAACTTCTCAAAGAGAAAGAAAAAAGTTTCAAAAGTATTCATTTCCTAACTTCAATGTTGGAAATCCATCTTTAGGAAGTTCTAAAAGCCCAAATGCTTTAAAATGGCCTTTTGGATCAAGCTCAAATGACTAATAAAAGTCAAATGAGATTTTCTTTCAGAAAAATAAATATAAAAATAGGACAATATTATTTACTTCAAAATAATGTTATCCAAATGATTATAGAACTCCATAGTGATTGGAGCATTCATCCAACCAAAAAATTAAATGAGTTATCTCATTTACACAAACAAAAACAATATTTCATTAATGAAATACAAAAACTTAAAGACATAAAAATTAGTCTATCCGGTGGATAAATGATATCCATAACTGAAAAATTAGAGAAAATCTTTGAAGAACAGCTTGATACCTTTTCAGCTGAACAAATAAACGAACTCGTTCAACTAATGTCCCTAAGTGACAAAGAGTGTGAGCAACAATTTTTAGAAAATAAAGATCTCAAAGAGAAATATTTTCCAGAAATTAAAAATCAAGTTTTTACGGTCAAAGAACCCAAAACTGAAGAAGAGTATTCCTCTGAAGAAGAAACTCCAAAATACAAAGATAGGATAAACAAAACTAAGACTAGCAGTAGTAGTCAATCCTATAGAAATAGAAATACAGAATTTTCTATGCCCTATCATAAAGGCATACCTAATTCAAATAATGGCAGTTCAAACACAATTGACACCATTAAAATTGATTGTATCTTTGATCTTGAAAAAAGAAAAGAAGTCATAGATAAATAAAATACTGAGATTAGTCTAATAATCCAGTCCAACCCTGAAGAGTTTTCAAAAGCTAAGGCTTTATTACTCTTAATAGAACACAAGTCGGTAGGAATCATTCAGGATTTCATTAAAGGCACGACATGGAACGAAGATCTTCATGGAGAAGATCTTTTCGACCAAATCATTAATGCCATGTACATGATGTTTTTAGGTCTTGATTTTCTTACAAATAAAGATCATGAAAATCAGAAATTGCTAGAAAAAGCAAGACAAATTCTTACAAAATCACAACTTTGTGATATATGTCTCCTAGACGATTTCACTTGTTTATTTGAGCAGAACTTATACAAACTAGGCACAGGAGAATTTCACTCTGGGATAGAAGTATATCTCATGAAAATACCCATTGTAGGAGAAAAAGCCAAAGAACGATGGAATAAAGAAAAGAACAATCTAACTATGCATTATTTAGGATTTGCTTCAAGGATTGTTAAAGAAGAAATCACAACCTACTGTGATCTCTCAAATAAATAGAAACAGCTAAAAAGATTTAACAAAAGTTGTTGCAAAAAATTAACAGAAGAACCACAGTTATCTTTTGGCTGTGACCTAGTTAAAGATAAAAAATATTTCAAAAAGAAATACAAAAAGAAATATAAACCAAAAATGAGATTTTGGAAAACTAAGAAAAGAAAATTTAATTCAGGAAAATACTTTTCTAAAGAAAAACCAAAAATCTGCCCTCACGGAAAAAAGAAATGTCGTTGTTGGATATGCTCTGAAGAAGGACACTATGCCAACGAATGTCCTAATTGAAAAATATTTCCAGAAAAAACAAAGCTCATTCTAGAAGCGGAAAAAGAAAGATATTATCCTTCAGAAAATATTTTTGAAGGACATATGCAAATATACGCTTCAGAAATACGAGAAGACTCATCCTCATCCTATGAAACTAATTCAGACAGTTCAGAATGAATAAAACTGATTTCTGTCAGTCAATTCATAAAGAAAATGAATTAATATATTCAAATATCACTAATCCAAACTCTATCTATATAAAAGGAAAAATTTCCTTTAAAGGATATAAGACCATAACTCTACACTGTTATGTAGATACTGGAGCAAGTCTTTGTCTTGCAAGCAAATATGTTATTCTAGAAGATTTATGGGAAAATACTCCCAAAGATATCAAGGTAACAATTGCAAACCAAGAAACTATTAGATTACATAAAGTTTGCAGAAAGCTTATTATCTACTTCTTAGGAGAACCGTTTCCTATTCCTACCATTTACCAACAGGAATCTGGAATAGATTTACTTCTTGGAAATAATTTCTGTCAATTATAAGGGCCTTTTACCCAATGGTTAGATAGAATATCTTTTCACCTTAATCAAGAAACAATTTTGATTAAGAAAAGTACAAAAACTTTTCAAATTGGAAAACCTGAATTTCTTAAATCTATGAAAAAAGATTCGAAGATAAAACAAATTCCTGGTACAAACATAACTCAAGAAGTTATAAAACCAGAAGAAAGATATTTTCTTGAAATTCAAAAATATCAAAAAATTAAAACTTTACTTGAAAAAGTTTGTCCCGAAAATCCAATCGACCCTCAAAAAACCAAGAAATGGATGAGAGCGTCAATAGAATTATTGGATCCTAAGACTATAATTAGAGTAAAACCTATGAAATATAGTCTACAACATAGAAAAGAATTTAGCAGACAGATTAAAGAATTACTTAATCTTAAGCTAATCATTCCTAGCAAATCACCTCATATGTCTCCAGCCTTTTTAGTGGAAAACGAGGCCGAAAAAAGAAGAGGAAAGAAGCGTATGGTTGTTAATTACAAGTCAATCAACGCAGCAACCAAAGGAAATAGTCATAACCTCCCTTGTATGCAAGAATTACTAACTCTTTTAAGAGGAAAAACCATCTTTTCTAGTTTCAACTGCAAAAGTAGATTTTGGCAAGTTTTGTTAGATGAAAAATCTCAACTTTTAACTGCTTTCACTTGTCCAGATGGTCATTATCAATGGACTGTAGTTCCTTTTGGACTAAAACAAGCACCTAGCATATTTCAGAGACATGCAAAATGCTCTTAGAGGACTAGAAAACTTCTGTACCGTCTATGTTGACGATATTATAGTTTTCTCAGAAACAGAAGAAAAACACTATTTTTATGTTCTTTTAGTTCTAAAATTAATTGAAAAATATGGAATCATTTTGTCAAAAAAGAAAGTAAATCTTTTTAAACAAAAAATTAATTTTTTAGGTCTAGAAATAGATCAAGGAACTCATTGTCCACAGAAACACATCCTTGAAAATCTTCACAAATTTCCGGATACACTTGAAGATAAAAAACATCTTCAAAGATTTTTAGGTGTTCTAACCTATGCAGAAAGTTACATCCCAAAGTTAGCAGAACTCAGGAAGCCCTTACAGGTAAAACTGAAAAAAGAATATGTATGGGAATGGAAACAATCCGATACAGATTATATTAAAAAGATAAAGAAAAATCTAATGAGTTTTCCAAAACTTTATGTTCCAAAAGAAAATGATTTTCTTATAATAGAAACTGATGCTTCAAATGACTTTTGGGGCGGAGTTCTAAAGGCAAAAACTTTTGAAAAAGAAGAGATATGCAAATATACTTCTGGAAGTTTTAAACAAGCAGAAAGAAATTACCACAGTAATGAAAAGGAATTACTAGCGGTAAAAAATACAATTTCTAAGTTTTCAATCTATCTTACTTCTGTAAAATTTTTAGTAAGAACAGATAATAAAAACTTCACTTATTTCCTAAAGACAAAAATCTCGGGAGATTACAAACAAGGCCGTCTTGTCAGATGGCAATTGTGGTTTTCAAGATATTCATTTAACATTGAGCATCTTGAGGGTACTAAAAACGTGCTTGCTGATAGCTTGACACGAGACTTTCAAAAAACGTAAGCACTTACGTATTTCAGCACAAACATTGCCTATTTAAACAAGCAAAGAGTTCTCAAATAAAATCATCATTTCTAGAAAAACTTCAAAAAATCAGAAATGGAAGATAGGCTTTACGCCTCAAAGAAAAAATTCTTCTTATAGAATTAAAAAATCTTTGGGAAAAAATAGTTGTTTATGACGAAAGTCTACAAACAACTGTTAATTCAGTACAGGAAACCGAAAGGTTACAAACTGAATCTATTCCCTTGCAAACGGCAAAGGGTAAAGAAAAATTAAATCCGTTGATTCCTGTTGCTTTGGAAAAAAGCAAAAATAAGAAATATGAAGAATTACAATCTTCATCTAGCCCAGAAGCAAACGGCTCTGGTAAAGGCATATCAAATTCGTTGATAGCTGACAGTTTGCTAAAAACTGAAAAGGTCTATTTTAGGCCAAGTTATTCTCAAATCATTCAAGAACATATGAAATCCGGGAAATTCAGATTTTATGTCATCTTTGATGGAGAACACAGAGGCATATATGAAGACTGGTCCATAGTTTCACAATACGTCTCAGGGAATTCTTTCCTGTTTAAAAAATTCGGGTCTCTATTACAAGCCCAATAATAAGCTACGAGATACTTAGCAGAATTCGAAAAGAAAAAAATACCTCTAAAGAAATTAGTCTTTTTACAGAAGGAGTAAAGAAAGCCATAAAAAACTTTCAAAAATAGATCGTGGCGGCAAGAGATGCTGATATCTTTATTAAGTGTAATTCTACACTTCCTGACTGGTATCAAGGAAATTCTTTCCAAAGCTACCATCATTTAGAAATTGGCATCGCCAAAACAAGAACAGTTAATCCTTCTAAAGTCATGGAGGAAAATTACGAAGACCCAGAAAATTAGGTAGAAATAAGAGTGAGAGGATTTCTAAAAATTCTTAACAATCTTCAAAAGATAAAAGAAGGAAGCTTTAACAAAGTGAATTATTGCAGTCACAACTACATTATTACAAGCTTTAGTGGAACCCTACTGCCAAAGCATGAAAAAGAAGCTTTAGAGAAAATAGAGCAAAGAATCATTTTCAACAAAGTAGATGCAGGCCCTACCACTAAAGAAAGACTTTGTCAAAAGTTACAACGCACTTATGAGAATCATAATTTCCAATACTGTGCAAACAGTACAAAAGAAAGCAACAACTCTCACATCGACAGCTACATGTCAGAAGAAGACACAAGAGAATTGGACCCAACACATGGGTATGTCGACTAAAAACGTCATGCATGACGAATTTTAGAAGGCTAGTTCAGTTTTTTGTACAAATCTTCTCCTACTATATAAAGGAGACTGATTTTAGTTTTAGATCATCGAATAATCTCCCCAAAATCTTTTTTTCTCATCTTCTGTAATGTGTGAGTAAAACTTCTCTCTTAAGGAGAGAAATGTAAATACTTCAAGAAGTTCTTCTTTTTGGAAGAACAGTTATGAAATAAAAGTCCCATCTTCTTTAAACTTCATTCTATTTATGTTATCACTTTACAAAACCTGGAGTCCTGGAGCCATAGAAGAGTCCCGCTTAGGCAGGTGGCTGTAGGGAAATGATTGGTTGGATTGGTCCCTTGTAAGGAATGCGTTAACAACAATAGAATGAACAACATCGAAGAGGTATAATTTTATTTTATGTTGTTAAAATTACTTCAAAGTATATTAATTCTCTCTTTAAGCATTAAATCAAAAAGATTTAAACTTTCGACAATTTATGATCTTAATGATCTCCTCTAAAAATGATTTCTGCTTGTGATTTTCGCAATCCGTGAAACCGTCATTGCCGGCCTGAAACTCGTTTTTTCTGGCAAGTTGGTGTGGTGCTGTGATGAAAAAGATCTGAAACTCGTTTTTTTGGCGAGTTTCATCGCCGGCCTGAAACTCTCTCTCTCTCTCTCTCTCGATTTGCCCCCCTTCGTTTGGGTACCGTGATGGAAACACAAGTGATATGATATTTAGAGTTGGGTTGTGTAGGATTCCAATGGATCAGGTCTAAAATTCGTTTTTTCGATGATTTTTTCTACGGCAGATCGATAAACAAACTTCCCCTCTCAACGACGATCTTTTCTAGGGCAAATCGAGTGTCGTCCCATGAGAGAGAGAGAGAGAGAGACGTCTAGCCGGAGACGGCTCTTGCCGGCAAGGGATGGTGATCGTCGCTTTCTCTTGTTTCCGACGGTTTTGTGGTGGTGGCAGGTGGAAGATTCAAATGAATAAGATAACGGGGGAGTGGGACCCATATGTTTTATTAATTTGTTGTATTATATTTATTATTTATTATATATTTTATTTTCTTTTTAATTATTTAACACAAGGGTATTTTGGTCATTTTTTAAAAAATTTGACAGAAAAGTTAACTGACATTCATTATAGGGACCTATTATGTTACAAGTTAACATACCACAGGGAGTGAACATGTAGTTTCTCATACTTGAGAAGCAAATCCAAAACAATTAGAAATCAAAGAGGGACCTTTCATGTAGTTTACTCTAGTTTAAAAAATACAGTTTTTAAATTAATTTTGATTTTGATTTTTTATTTTAAAATATAAAAATATTTGTTTTAATTTAATTTTGAAAAGATTTTTTTTACCTTTTTCAATTAAATTGTGGCGATATAGTGTAGAATTGTATGGCCGAAGTGGCGATACGATCTTTTTAATTATGTTATGACGATATATCGTCGACGTGGCGGTACGATGATATTGCATGTGTGTATCGCGGATGTGATGATATTTATATGCGTGTCCGTTTTTTAATTTAAATTTGTCGTATGTGCTCTCAATAATCTCGTGCGTTCAAAAGGCAGAAGGATAAGAGCTAGAAGGCTATCTTTGAGGATAGGATGGGCACAAGTTTCATGTTAGTAGTATTTGTTTATTTGCTTTTACTCATATTTGATCATGTGGTATACTAGCGTGAAGCTCACCCGTGAGCCTCACTCACGCCGTGAACCATAATGGAACACCGCCTCCTTGATGGCGTGAGGGGTAAGTGAGGGATCTACATGAAGATCTTCACGGGAAGAAGAGGAGATGGAGAGAATATGTGTGTTGTACCTTATGCTTGTATATTTGTACCATTCGTTTAATGCATTTAATTCTCACACCATCCTCACTCACTTGGGTATTTCCCTTGCCAAGTGAGGTTGGTGTGAGATTTGTAGAATTTGACGTGGCGTCACGTGGCAACCACTTTCCCCTTCACTTGAGCCTCCCTCACTTGAGTATACCACATGCTCCTATCTTAATCTAAAAAGAAATTTGTAATCTTGTATTTACTCTAAATAGTTTTGGATCAGTTTCAGGTTGAACCTACAAATAAACCTTAACTAAACATGTAGTGGTGGCTCAACGTATTTGATGGCCATAAGCGAACTAAAAAGCCAGGAGCCCTTTTTCAAAAGTCCTGTTATAAACCATCCTCTTTTGTCCGGGCTTATTACCGACAATAATAAACTAAAATTTTTATAATTGGCAAGTTAAAAATTATATTATTATATATATATTTTTTTGTAAGTGGATAAAAATGTTTAATTAAATTTATTTTTCTAGCTTGATTCGGTTTATAGGTTCATTAATACTGTTTATAGGCTTATATATTCATCAAGGTTTTAAATTTAATAACAAATAACAACATAAATTAATATTGAAAGAATTCAATACACAGTATAAATCAAATTAAAATTCAAAGAAGTCCAAGGAGAAGAAAAATTGTTGTTGCTGTGCAAATAAGCAAATAGCACGAGCATCTAAATTAATATATAAAGCTACCTCGTACCTAGCTAGTGTGTGTCTGAGCATTCTCAATCATAAGGAATCAAAGAATTCAAGCAATTGAAGGTTGAGACTTGCAAGGAATAATACGATCCGTAATCTTTGATCTCCCCAACTCCCCCATCGAATGGCATTCGTGATCTGCGGATTTGCCCTAGGTCTATGAAAGTCGTAGAGGAGTAGCGAATGGAGCGTACACATTGAAGTATTTCGTCTCGTGTTGTGATCATGTGCTCTGATACAAGTGGTATCAGAGCGTACACATGTGATCATGGAGTCACCGTGTCGTACAACATTGTTTTCATATAAATGATACTAACTGATAAGAATGTGGGATAAAAACGCTTGTAGTTTCAAATCTTATAATGCTGACAACTTGAATTGACATGTAGTATATTGCAAATTCGGTATGAATAAGTTAGCATGTCATGATCTGATCCTGTTTACTTTGAAGTTTATCGTGTATCATTTCATGAATTTCTGAGATATAATAGAATGTTGCACAAATTGCTTGTTTGCTGAGCCAAGTATCTGTGAATATGCAGAATGCCATAGGTCAACCCTTAGATCTGCTAGGGATTTTTATTCAGAATTGGTATATGATACATCAAAGATACTGATATGATCTTCTTACTCGCAGTGTTCGACCAAAAATATGTGATTCTGTATGTATAGAGAAAAACCAAAAAGATTTTATTTTTAGATGTTTCTAGATTTACTGCTTTAATTTTTTAAGAAAAAGTACAAAAAGATTTTAGTGTGTTTTAGCATAAATTTTGAAAAATCCAAAAATATGTTTTTTATTTGTTCTTTTAGCTTTATTAGAAAAATCCAAAAAGATTTTATTTCTATCTTCTATGAAAAATTCTTATAAATTTGGATTGAGATTGTTGTACAGGTTGCAAGATAATCGTAGTGTTGGAAAGAAAAGAAAATGAAAGATTTCCAAATTTTGGTTAAGTATGGGTTAGGCGAACTTGTCTTGTTCCCTTAACATGTTCGCTTGGTGAGCGAACTTGTTAAGTTCGCTTGAATTAGGCAAACTTAAGCTGTTGAGTATATATACGTTCCAGCGAATTTGACCATCTCACTTGTTTCTTTGACTTGAGCGAACATATCAGGCGACTTTATCCACAGTTGAGCGATTTTGTCTGATTTCAATTTCTAGTTGGTGAGAGTGGTTTTTCATTCCTGTTTCTTATACAATAACAGTTTGCGATTTCAAAGAAGGTAAATTCACATCATTTTATCCAGTAATTTAGTCAGAATCGTCATTGTTTGCTCTTGGTTCATCATTGTGACTGTCGATCGGATTAATCATCTTTGATTTGTGGTTCAATCTGAAATTGAATGTTCAAGAAACCTAATCGAGTGATGAGGAAGTGATTTGTGTGTTTGATTTGAGTTTATAACATCGATAACTTGGAGTTTGATTTCTGTGACTGTTCAAGTTTTTAGGCGAACATGATCATCTTGTAACTCTAAGCGAACTTGTTCAGTTCGCCTAGGGGACCAGAGTTGGAAAGACTTGGCAATTTTCAAAGTTGTGATTTTTTTTAAATTTTTTTTACTTTGTTATTTTTATTATTTTGAGTTTGTGTTTGAAATTATCGATGTCTAATATACTGTTCTGAGCAGGTCATGGATCGTCGTGTTGAGTATAAGCACAATCAGGTGGCACTACTTGATCCCGAGTTAGCTGAGGCGGAAAATTACCAAGAAATTGCTATTTCTGTCCAGGATATTAGGACAACTCTTGCTTTGGGTGGAAGAAATGATGACTCGATTAATTTACCGAATACCCTTATTATGGGTTGCTTTCAAAGAATGGGTTATCGAGGTCGACAGAATGATACACAAGCATGCAAGGGTGGTCTTGTAGGGTAATGGAGATACTTTATGCATGTGGTTATTCAATGCTTATCACCGAGGAAAGCTGGCACTGACGGGTTAAAGACATCGTTGCAAGTTGCTATGGTAGCTTTGAGATTGAATAGACCTTTCAACTTTGCTCTTTACTTCTACAGGGAGTTGGTGATGCAGATTACACCACCTGAGGGTCAGGGTTTCTTAATGTACCCTCGATTCTTGCAGGTTATCCTGAATCTTTTGATTCCTAATTTGCCACCGGTAAATCCAAGATTACTCCAATGAAAAAGAGGATCTTTATTGACTGTATGAATATCAAACAGCAGAATCCTGCTTTATTTCCAGTTGCTACACCATTGTTTGGGCACATAATTAATCCTGCTTATGTTACACCGCCAAACAATAACCGGATACATGATGATTCTTCTTTGGAATTACCTCCAGTTGACAATCAAGACGAGGATGAAGAGGATGAGGAAAATGGTGATGATAATGAAGGTGAGGGAACTGAAAGTGATGATGGAAATGATGGTGATGATAATGATGATGATCATGCTGATGATGGAAATGATGGTTTTGATGTGAATGTACATGTTGATAATGAACCTCATGTTGATGATGTAGAGGTTGAAGAGACTAGCACCGGTTCATCTGGATCTGGTAGCTCTGATGACAATGATGAGAGTTCTCAGGATTTTGGCCCTAATCATTATGATCAGTTAGCTAAACTTCCTCGAGTTACTAGAAATATATATGACAACCGTTAGAAGTCTCTAGATAAGAAGAAAATGACTTTACCAAGACGCAAGTCTGTAAGGGGTCCTCCTCCCGATGCAGTACTTGGAAAGAGAAAATTACAAGATGAAACATCCAGTTCTGAGGATGATGAAGCTCCTGCAGCAAAAGGACCTAAATTGATGTCTTCGGCTATTCATGCTGCTCAAACTGCACAGGATAGAGAGTTTGTAGACTCTTTGATAATCACTCCTATTCCTTCACAATCTCATACTCCTCAAGCTACTCCGACTGTATCCAAGACTCACGATGAGGCTGGTCCGTCTACAAGAGATGTGCATAATGAATGAGTACAAGCTTTGGAAACACATGTTTCAGGCTTACAGTCTCAAGTAGATTCTTTACTTGCCAGTGAAGCCCAGCGTGCTCAGATTATTAATTATCAAAACAAGGTGCTTGCAGAGATGCAGCTTCTTGTTAGCCAACTGTTAGAGCGTCTTGACGCTTAAGGGGAGAAGGTTCAGGATGATAAGTCTGCTTGTCATAGTATTGGCGTTCAAAAGAATTTAGATGATGACGAACCAGATGCTGGTGATGGTTTGGGTGAGTGTCAACACGCTGATACTAATCCGTCATTAACTCAGGGGGAGTCAGAGACTATTATTGAATCTAATATGATGACAACTGACGATGATAAAGAACTGACTGCGGTTAATGCTGATATGTTGGATAATTCATTTTTTGAAGACTCTGACATAGATGATGCAGACAAGATTGAATGTTTATTAGACTTGGATGATTTTTCTGATAATGATGATACAGAAGAAGAAGGGTTAGAGGAAGGAGAGATTGTTGAAGTAGAGCTGAAGTGTGATAATCAGAAAGTTGTTTACGAAGGGTGTGAAGGTTTAATTGATACGGATTTGTTTGAAGATGATGCAATTCCTGAAGGGTTTTCGAAAGGAGTTGTAGAATCTGATGCATCTAATCCTGATCAAGAAAAAAAAAACCCTGACTCTGCTGAGAGTTTGCCTAAAGATACATAAATATATAAGAATACTGGAATGACAAAGGCACAATGGGTGGAGATGGTGAAGAGCTGGAGAGATAACTTAACAGTTGCTCCAGTGGCACCAGTATAAAAGCAGAGATATGTAAACAAAGACAAATGCTCTGGAAGAATAATAAGTTGGTTTTATGAAGTTGAGTTCAAGTTATTCGCTTTGAAAAAGGTCAGATGGAGTTCAGTATTTGAAGCCAAGGCTTAAATACTTTAACTCTTTACCGAGATGTGAAGTCAATGGGTTATCAACAAAGCCTTTGATTAACAATTCAAATAATGGAATAACGGACTCGATTACCAACTTGATAAGAATGGAAGGAGGTTCTGGAAAGTATGAGAGACTGAAACCTCAACAGGGAAGGAGAATAAAAGAAGTAGATCCTATTACTCAAAAGGTGACATGGAGATACAAGTTAAAACCTGTGAGATCAGTACCAAAGATTCCATTGAAACTGATTTCTTATGATTGTTTACATGGTGGTATGTTGATGGATGTACGGGAGAAGCTGTGATAGAAGACTTGAATGGCAAGGTTATAGTGAGATTCTTTGATGCTATGAACCATGTTAACTTTTCAAGGTCTGATCAGAAGATGCTGAAGCGTAGAGAGATCATGTATACTGATGAAAGCAGAGAGCATGCATTACAGTATAAGAAGGTGTTGTATGTGTGTTTGAAACACAGGATATGTGCAGGGAGCTCGTTGCCAAAGAATTAGAAGAACAAGACTTGAAGATATAGACCAAGCTGTTGTCAAGGGGGAGTCTGTTGGTGCATGTTTTGGTGACAACTAGCTTTGTATAGTTTAGTCTTTATGTTTAATGTTTTGTTGACTTTATCTTTAAACAAATTGATGTTTTCGTCCTTCAAATTCCCCCATCTGATCCTTGGTTTATTTTTTCTTCTCCTCTCCGCCACCCTTTTTCTCAAGGTAAAATCGGCCACCAACAGACGATGTTGGGTCGCTACTGACTCTCCTGGAATTACCTTGCAATCCTTCCACCAATTGCGATCCCCTTGTCTCATCAGGAAATAGTCGATCTACGTGTTGCGCCCCCCGCTACTAAAAGTAATCAAATGTGATTCCCTCTTTATGGCAGTTGTTTATTTGAAATTTCCAAAGCTCATATATTCTGGGCAGTTGTTTGACTGATCTGCATATTATGCTAGTGTGCATAAATCACTAAAGTTATTTGGTTGATGTATGCTTTAACGATACACATACATACTTCATTAGCCGCCGCAAAATCCTGGAAGAAACTTTTAGGGTTTCTGCTGTACTGCTCCACCAACGAATCAGTGGACCCACCGTTATGCAGCTGCTGGTCCGACCGGAGCAAACCCTTTTGGCTGATTAGCTCTTTTGTGTGAGAGTTTAAATTGTAATCTAATCGTTTGTTAATTCGCTGATTTCTTCAAGTTTGCCTAAACCTAGATCTCTGCATCCACGACTTCTTCACGTCTCAATCGACACAGGTTTGAAACCCTAATTTTTTGTTTCTTTTGTACTGATTAGAGATAAATTAAGTGACGAACCCTAAAAAAAAAAAAGTGCAGAGAGTAGTTTAGTTTTTTTTTATTTTAACGTCAAAACCCTCGTTGGTCAAACTACCACTCTTCGATCATCAATTTTCCCAACTCAAACAACAAGTGCAGAGATTTGTGAGAAATCTGAGGTGTAAGTGACGAACCCTAGATTCTCATTTTGGGGGTTTTCACTTTTGGGTTCATTGAAGTAAAGAAGAAGCATATCCTAACCATTTTAAGGAGTAAAGATCAACTAAATAATCATCCTCACCGCTGCACCGTCGTCTGAAATCAGCCCCGCCGCACCGCGATTATCGCCACCGCTGCGAGTCCGATTCAAGACTAGGATGAGACATGCGGTCTAAAACCCTAGTTCTACTAATGGTGGTACCAAGGTGGAATAGGAAGGAGTACCCTAACTTGGGCGCAATTGGGTTAGTTCGTTCCAACTCCTTTATTTCTGTCCGTTTTACCTTCTTGTTACACGAATTGCATGCCTAGGCATTCTTGGTCTGGGTTAGGAGGACCAGCAATTGTTCTTGATTCACAGGGAGAGACATACCCTGTTTTTTGTTTTGACTGTTGCATATACGTGTTGCATCTGTTTGATTAATGAGCAATTTGTCTATTCTATTTGCTTAACTATTTGCTTAACTGTGGTTTAAATAAAAATAAATATTCTATTTGCTTAACTGTGGTTAAAATAAAAATAAATACATCTTGTGTATTATTTCAAACATAGACGGTAGGTGGAGTAATGTCTCCTTGAGATCATGTTCAGGGGAGAGGGGTGCATCTAGTGCTAAACATAAGGGGTATAGGTTACGTTTGGCATCTTGGAATGTAGGAAGCCTAACTAGTAAGTTGTTAGAGTTAGTAGACGTGCTTAGAAAACATAGGATTCAGGTAGCTTGCCTTCAGGAGACTAGGTGGAAGGGTCCGGGGGGGGGGGGGTGAGTGTAATGGCTACAAACTGTTGCATTCTGGTTGCGATGGAACAAAAAATGGGGTGGGTTTTCTAGTTGCTAAAGAACTGCACGGTAATGTGGTGGAAGTGAAAAGATATAATGATAGGATCATGGTGTTGAGAGTAGTACTTGGTGAGGAAGTTGTGGCAATTGTTAGCGCTTATGCACCACATGTAGGTCTAGGAGACCAAGAAAGGAGGGATTTTTGGGGTAGTTTAGACGGAGTAATGAGGTCATTACCTAGACAGGAGAAAATATGCTTAGGAGGTGATTTTAATGGTCACGTTGGTAAGGAGAGTGATGGTTTTCTGATGGTTCATGGAGGTTTTGGTTATGGTGTTAGAAACGATAATGGTAGGGAGCTTCTTGACTTTGCGCTTGCGCATGATTTTGGTATTATAAACACGTTCTTTATAAAGAGGGAATTACATTTGATTACTTTTAGTAGCGGGGGGCGCAACACGCATATCGACTATTTCCTGATGAGACAAGGGGATCGCAATTGGTGGAAGGATTGCAAGGTAATTCCAGGAGAGTCAGTAGCGACCCAACATCGTCTGTTGGTGGCCGATTTTACCTTGAGAAAAAGGGTGGCGGAGAGGAGAAGAAAAAATAAACCAAGGATCAGATGGGGGAATTTGAAGGACGAAAACATCAATTTGTTTAAAGATAAAGTCATGGCGATGAACACAAATACTAAGGATGGCGACACAAACCAGATGTGGGTAGCTATGGCAACCACTGTTACGCAGGCAGCAAAGGAAACCCTCGGAGTCACATTGGGAGCAACAAGAGGACATCATGAGTCTTGGTGGTGGAATGAGGAGGTGTGGAGCAAGATAAAGGACAAGCAACAACGCTTTAAAGAGATGTTGCAGTGCAGTAATGGAGAGGAGATAATGACACTACGGGAGAACTATAGATAGGCAAAGAGGGAAGCTAAAAAGGCAGTGAGTGAGGCAAAGAATTTTGCCTATGAAACGATGTATAGAAAACTAGACACCAAGGAAGGGGAGCATCATATGTTTAAGATTGCCAAAAATAGGGAGCGTAGGAGACAAGATCTTGGGGTCGTGAAGTTTATTAAGGAAGATGAGGGAAGAGTTTTGGTAAAGGGACGAGACATCAAGCTGAGATGGCAAAACTATTTCTACACCCTTTTCAACAGTTGTAGACCAAGTATAGCCATAACGGAGAATCCCAATACTCAATCCAGTCAACGAAATAATTGTTATTGTCGAAATATCACACAGGAAGAAGTGAGGAGTGCTCTTAAGAAGATGGAAAGAGCTAAGGCAGTCGGTCCAGACAACATACCCATTGAAGCGTGGAAGTGTATGGGAGAGGAAGGCGTTCAGTGGTTGACAAGACTGTTCAACAATATCTTCAAAACCAGGAAGATGCCAGATCAGTGGAGGCGTAGTGTCTTAGTACCCATATATAAAAACAAAGGAGATGCTCAATGTTGTGCTAACTACAGGGGGATTAAGCTCCTATGTCATACAATGAAATAATGGAAAGAGTTATAGATACAAGGATTAGACGACAAACCCAGGTTACAGCAAACCAATTTGGGTTCATGCCAGGCCGGTCCACTACGGAGGCGATACACATTTTAAGAAGATTAATGGAAAAGTACAGAGAGAAGAAACATGATTTACATATGGTGTTCATCGATCTTGAAAAGGTGTACGATAGTGTGCCTAGAAGATTGATCTGGGAAAGTCTGGAGGGAAGAGGGATCCCTAGTAAATATATTGAGGCAGTTAGGGATATGTATCATGAGGCTAAGACATGCGTCCGAGCACCCGTGGGGGATACAGACTTTTTTCCGGTGGAAGTGGGAGTTCACCAGGGGTCGGCACTAAGCCCATTTCTCTTTGTAGTAGTTTTAGATGAGTTGTCAAAGTCGATTCAAGATGCAATTCCATGGTGCATGCTTTTTGCTGATGATATCGTGTTGATTGCAGAAAGTAAAGAGACATTGAACAACAGACTAGAGGAATGGAGAACAGTCTTAGAGCACAAAGGTTTGAAGATAAGCCGATCTAAAACCGAGTACCTTCACTGCAACTTTAGTGGTGCAAACGTCGACGAGGAGACCCATATTTCTATTGAAGGTGGGGTTGTCCCTAAGACACTGAAGTTCAAGTATCTAGGATCTGTCATCCAGAGTAACGGGGACATCGACAATGATGTAGTCCATCGGGTGCAGGCTGGTTGGTGTAAATGGAGAGCGGCCTCAGGTGTTTTGTGTGACAAGAGGTTCCCAATAGGGTTAAAGGGTAAATTTTATAGGGTAGCAGTTCGCCCAGCGATGCTATATGGAACCGATTGTTGGGTCATCAAGAAGACACAAGCTCGAAAAATGGATGTAGCTGAGATGAGGATGTTGAGGTGGATGTGTAGACACACAAGAAAGGACCGAATAAGAAATGAAGTTGTTCGGAAGAGATTGGGAGTCACATGTATCTCAGATAAGATAAGAGAAGGATGATTGAGATGGTTTGGATATGTCAAGAGGAGACAGAGCACAGATCCAGTGAGAACGGTGAAAACTCTCGTTGTAGAGGGGAAAAGGAGCAGGGGGAGACCGAAATTAACGTGGGATGAGAGGATTAGGCTTGATTTGCTAGATTTACACCTCTCAGAGGACATGATCAATGATAGGATTTCATGGAGACGTCGTATTAGGGTTTTAGGATGAGTGACCCGTTGTGTGGGAGAGTAGAGTTGTTTAACAAAGATTTTGCGTATGTCTTGTTTCTTGTAGGTGTGTTGTGTTTCTTGTGACTAATATACTCTAGTCATACACTGCTAATTGTTAGATTACTGTTAGATTTATTTTACTTTATTACTCATTAATTTTATTTATATTTTTATCTTTTTCTTTCCCATGGAGCCGGGGGTCTAAACGGGAGCAGCCTCTCTATCCCTTGGGATAGGGGTAAGGTTTGCCCTCATCACACCCTCCCCAGACCCTACTAATAGCGTTAGCTATGTGTGGGATTATACTGGGTACGTTTGGTTTGGTTTGGTTTGGTTTGTTTTGTATTGTAATAGTTTAAGTTTGCACATGCGAACTTAATAAGTTCGCCTGGTGTAGTTGAGGCGAACTTAACAAGTTCGCCTGAACTAAAGGTGGCGAACTTATTAAGTTCGCCTGATTCAGTTTTTGTTGTCTATAAATAGTTCAAGAGTTGTTCTCATTTGTAACTTCTTTATTTTTTCTAGAACTACTCTGTGTTTACTGTTTATTGATAATACAATGAGCTTTTTATGAAATCGTGTCTTGTGTGATTGCATTGCGTGCGTGAGTATTCGAGACATACGTATACGTAAGGATTCCGCACTTCGTGTACGTATCACATGTTTTACAATAGAGATCGATCGTTAGACCTGCTGGGACTTACAAGTGGTATCAGAGCCTTTGCTCTCGATTAGCAGCAGATTCGTGGTGTTTTCGTGTACAATCAACATTAAATATCACTAAATTTGAAGAGAATTTGAAGGATTTTCATCATTTTCGTTTCTTGACAAAAATGGAAGATTTTTGATCAATTTGGATTCATTTTGGATTTGTTTGAAGAAATTGATCTGATAGGATTGTTCCTAATCAGTTTCTACACATTCCTACGGTTCAGATTTGTCATATTCCATCATATTGATCAGAAATCATGATTTTCAGTAGAGTTGGTTCGTATTTGTGTTCTTCCTGAAGTTTCAGCGTTTCAGGCGAACTTGCTGATTCAGTTACAGGCGAACTTAGGGAGGCGAACTTACCAAGTTCGCTCAGTGAAGCTCAGGCGAACTTAACAAGTTCGCTCAGGCAGTTTCAGGCGAACTTACTAAGTTCCCTCAGGTAGCTAAATTCGCTAGTGTAAAAAAAATTATTTTTGAGAATATTGTAATTTTGAAATTTTTTCTTGCTCAATTTTTTGAGGACGCATTTATAGACTTCTTTTGAGTTATTTTTGAGAATATTGTAATTTTGAAATTTTTTCTTCCCTAAAAAGAGTTTTTTGGAGGGAAATTGTTTTTGTGGTGTTTACACAATTTCTCGAGATGACCAATTTTTTGAAGAGTATAAGAGATTTGTTGGAGAAACAATTCATGTTTTTCAAGTATACGGAGGATGAAACTGTTGATGATATCGTTTCCAGATACTACGATCTTTTGAGAGAGTTGGTAAAATGTGATGTTTCTTACACTAATACTAAGGTGAATGAGAAGTTGTTGGATGCTCTTCCTCTTAGGTTTGTGAAATACTCAGTGCTCATCAAGAAAAATGAGGATTTAAACGATATGTCTTTAGCATAATTGATTGATACTGATTATTCTTATGAAGAAGGTGATGTGACAAAAGTTAGTGACACGAGTGATTTTGAATGTGACTGTTTTCCAGAATCAAGTGATAGAGGAAGTTTTCAATTTTCTTCTTCAGAGATAAAAGCCGAGGTTCATACTGATGTTGGTTCTGATAATAGTTCTTCAGACAGTGACTTGAGTGCTTATGGGAGTGTTGCTGAAATTGAACAAATTATCATTCAGAATGCTGAGCCAAAATTTTCAACTAAAGAACTGCTTGATGATGGAGCTGCTGGGAAAGTGACTGAGAAAATTGCTTAGATGTTATCTGAAGCAAATGCATCCATGGTTGATTCGAAACAGATACATAAGGTTGTTTCTTGTTCTAAGTGCATTGATTCAGATTTGAAAATTGTAAGATTGTGTGATGACAACACAAATCTGATTTGTGACATGAAGGCAATATACACATCAAATCAAGTTTTGAAAGAAAATGAAAAGCTTTTAAATGCAAGAATTGAATCATTGAAAGATGATATCAAGATTTTACAGATAAAGGTAAATGAACAAGCTTTTCATATTGATGTGGCATATTCTGAATATGAGAAAAAGATAAATGAACTTGCCCAGTCACAGAGTGAGGTCACCAAATTGTTGAGAAAGCTTGAAGGTTATAAGAATTCCAGTTTTCTGTTGGAATATTATAATGAGAAAGCTTCTGGTGAGAAAGTTGTTGGTGGTGTTGGTTCATGTCCTTCATTTGATGACAAAGCTATTAGATGAGGTGTTAGATATTGTCCACCTTTCAATGGTAATTACACTTCTCGTACTACTGAGGTTGTGACAGAAGACGACGTGGAACCAAAAACCATCCTCAAGGTAAATCCTATTACAGGAGAGGACATGATTTATGATGATTCAAGCGATGATAAAACATTTGATCCAGATAAATTTGAAGGAACAGTGAAAGACTACAAGGTTGATGAACCAGTTGGGGTTAAGAAAGTCATAAGGGATCGGTGCATCTTGACTGAACCAGATGAAGATATTGAATAACCACAACCTAAACCAGTTAAAAAGTTTGTGAGCAGTGGTTTTGATTTTCAAGAAAATAATAAAATTGAGAAAATTTCAACTCTTGATTTTATTAAAAATAAGGTTGATTTAGAAAAACCCAAGGTTGTTCAAGTATCTAACACTGCTTCACAGTGTGAATCGTCTACTTCAAGAAGTGTTAAGCAAGTGAAGTTTGTCAGGGTTTACAAAGATGGACGAACATGTTTTCATTGCGGCGTTGTTGGCCATATCTTGGTAAATTGTCCGGATAAGAATGTGGGAAAGCGTCTAGAAGATCCCAGGTTGGGAAGACCTTTTGTTAAACCACCAGCAAAGCCAGTGGTGAATTCTCTTTCTGTGAAGAAACCTGGTGTTTCTAAACCTGAAGTAAAGGTTTCATATGTAACCGTGAAACCAACTTCACAAATTCAGTCAATAAAATATGTGAATCAAACTGAAGTGTATAGTTCTAAAGGTTCAAGAGATATGACTCCTAAAGCTCCTTCCGAAAGGAAGTCTATTGATAGGAGAAGTTGTTTTTCTTGTGGTGTAGTGGGTCACATTTGTGTGAATTGTCCTTCAAAGACCCAATCTTATGAGACACCAAAGACTAGACCAGTTGTGACAAGATCTGTTGGTAGAAATTCTGTTAATTCACAATCTCAGGTTAGTCTCTCTCGACCTCAAAGACGGAGAAGAAACATAAGATTGAGAAAATTGTTAGAACAACAAGATGTTTCACAATCGCATCATGTTTCAAATGAACCAGAATTCTCAGACACTTCAATTTTTAAAAGGAAGGAAATTCATGAACAGAAGAGTGTTCGGAAAAGAAAAGTTTCTGTTTCTGATTCAATGGAACAATCTCCAAAAATTGAGGAGAGATTCGACTGCGAAATGCGTGAAGTCATTTTTTTGATACAGATGGATGACCCAGGACTACCCAGGACTACCATGGCTTGGGTTTCTATTTCAGACTAATGCTTAATGCTTCTTGTTTAATGTGCATGATTAACCAAGAGGGACTATTAATACAATTTGGTTTGTTAATAGTAGTTGTTCATAGCCCATGACAGGGAATGACATCTGAAGGAGCAACGAGTTGTTTGATAACTGATAAGTCTATTTGATTCAACGACTTGATGCTCAAGGAGGAGATAATGTCCCACACAATGTTCATTTTTGGAAAGTGTTTGACCAAGTCCAAAATACAACCGGAAACTTAGGATGATGATGGTGAGCATAAAGTCGTTGATGCAACCATTTGACTAGTTGAGGGGGAGTCTACAGGACAGGGGGAGTATAGAATTGTGTTGGTGACAAAGGCAAAGGCATTCGATTACATTGGTTTGAATTTTAATTGATTGAATTGCTTAATTTCCAAGTGACCGAGTAAAATGTTTTCATGGAAGTTTTACTCTCTGTCAAAAAGATTTTGAAAAAGCCAAACAAATTGAAAAAGTTAAAATTGACATTACTTGAAGTTATAAGGAGAAATGATAGTACATCAGTAGATGTTCAGTCACACATGACCTTAGTTGGACTTTATGATGCTTATCTAACATACCTGTGATAAATGTTTTGATCAGAACTTCTTATACTGCACAGTTTGAGAAATGATAGCTTTATAACTGCTTATGTTGATCAAAAATTGATGCTTGATGCTTATATTTTAATTTGGATACTAGTCTGTAGTCTAAATTGTCAATAGGCTATGAGTATCTTTGGTCCACTAGTAGTGTGACAACATAATGAACTTTGTGACAATTGTGATTTGAACACATGGTATGCCGGGTGTGTGTGTAAAAGATCATTATCAGATAAAGAATATAAGATCTAAAGTACTTCATGAGACCAGTATCGGTTATATCGTTAAACACAATTTTTCGGTTCACTTCACTGCCCATGCCCTGAAAAACATGCAATGTGATGTTGAACTGAGATATGTTTCTTACAACATCTGTTGGAACATATACTAGCCCTTCGATCCTTATCCTGATTCCATTGAATATATCCAGATAACAGTTGGATCACATTACCCTATGTCATTGAATCAATCGATCCCTTGATCAATCTTATGTTGAAGAATTCTATTGGTACAATCTTTTTGTTACTATGAATCATGATACTTCATCCAAACCAAGACATTTGAATCATTCGATTATGAATCATTCTGATTCTCTGCTTGATATTTTCCAATGTTTAATGGTATAATTTCATCCTGAAGATTGAAAATTATCTTGCAATGATCTTATATGTCTTGAAGATAATGCACATTTATTTTATGTTGGCATATTTGTTGGGTACACGTTGTATTACAAAATAAATGGTACCTTAATTCACAAGAACATGGGACAAAGATACTGATGGTTTCAAATGTTATAATATTGACAATTTAGATTGACATGTTATGTGTTGCAAATTCGTATGTAATTTATTATAATCATGTTATGATCTGATCCTATCTTCTTTGAAGTTTTTCGCGTATCATTACATGTTTTTGGTTGAAGCTTAAAAGATTTGATCTTATCTGATATAAAGAAAATAAAGAAATGAAAGAATGAATCTGGATAGAATACCCATAGAATGTTTATGGATGTTTATCCAAAATGTGTGATTGATGCATTGTTTTTACTGATATGATCTTCTTACTCGTGATGTTCGACCAAAAAGATGTGATTTTGTATTTTACATTTTAGTTTGTATAGAGAAAAACCAAAAAGTTTTTGTGTTTCTTGTGTTTGAAAAACCAAAAAGATTTTAGTTTTCCAGCTTCCATGGAAATTTTACTTGTTGGTTATTCTTCTTTGTCATAAATAAAAATTTGCAGATAGAAGTTGACAAAGGGTCCTTCTCCCAAGTTTTCTTCTAGAAAGAAAGAGAGAGTGCGCAGATGTACAAGACAAAGACTATGATATGTTTGAGGACTGATGACAATCTTCTAAAGTTGTTGTCAAGGGGGAGTCTGTTGAAACTATTTCTGGTGACAAAGAGCTTAAAGATTATATGTCTTAGTCTTAGAGTCTTTGCTTGTAATGTGTTAGAATTGTAAGCAATAGTTAAGGGGGGGGGGGGTCTGTTATAGCATGTTTTGTAACTGTCGCTGAAATTCTATGTTGTAAGTTAGCGAATCTGTCAAGTTCGCCTAAGGAACTTAGAGCGAACTTGATAGGCGAACTTGCTAAGTTCTCCTAAGCTTATTAGGGGCGAACCTGTGATTTTTGTGGTTTCCCTATAAATAGAGGTTTACTTGTCAGCCTAGATCAGAGTTGAGAGCATAGATCAGAACAGAACAGAAACTGAGAGAACTTGTAAACTGATAATCTGAGTGGAAATACAAAGAGGATTATTTACATCGTGTTGTTGATTGAGTTACACGTTGCACGTTGATCATGAATTCCGCACATTATCACCGTGTCGTACTGCGAGTCTAGAGACCCGTCACACACCGAGTCAAGGACCTACAAGTGGTATCAGAGAACTCACAATATCAATGAGACCCATGATACCACAACACGATCACAATAGCATTCGTAGAGGAGTAGCGAATGGAGCGTAGAACCTGGCTCTGATACCACTTGTAGGTCCACATGACTCCACTACGGATCGATCTCGTGATGTAACGTATCAATGACACGGAGTGCGGAATCCAACCGTATCAATGAATGTACACAAGATGACAGAAATGATAACAATGTAAATAATCTTCTCGTTGTATTTCCTTATCAGACACTGATTATAATCTCTCTCAGATTCTCAGGTCTGATCTCTCTCTGAAGTTTTCCAAGTCTTTTTTCACTAAGACTTGTAAACACCTATTTATAGGAACACACATCATCTTAGGCGAACTTAACAAGTTCGCTCCTAAAGATGCTTAGACGAACTTATTAAGTTCGTCTCTCTACGAACTTACACATATTGTTTGCTACAGTTACAAATTCATGCTCTAACAATTTTTTTCATGAAATTTTCATTTTCGAGCCTTGGACAAGCTTAACAAATGCCCAAGCCATAATACATATGAATTCTTTTTATAAAAATAGCGGCCCTAAGATTTTGAAGACCCCAAACCTTAGCTTTACCTACTTGGCCTATTGGATCGGGCCTGTAAACATGTTTGATTAAGGTTAACATGGTTGGTTCATGGGTTGACTAATTTATTTTATATATTTTTGTTTAAACAAAGTTGTTTTACGAACATAATTGATTATCCTATGCTAAAATTTAAAAGTTGAAAAAAAAAATTAAGTTTATAGTTTAAACGTAAAATTACTTTGTAATATTTCAATTTCATTATACTCTCATTTCTTTTACTCATTCTAATTTCCTCTGATAGATTCATATTTAATTTTATTTTAATTTTGAAAACCTGTCAACCACATGCCACTTATTCTTTAGTTCTATTTGTATTTGTTGCATGCTTTGGCTGTTAAGACTATCTGATATACCCTTAAACTTTATGGCATGATCCTATGTGGAAGTCCTCATCACGCCATGAAGAAAATGGAACACCACCCCTCATTATTTGTTTCACGCCGTGATCACCTTACGTGATTTTTTTCACGGCAGATTTTAGATCATTTGTTGTGGACATGTGCTTGGCTAGTGAATGCTCCACCAATAAAAGCTGGGCTTGAGACTCTGGGTGTCAGACCAATGGAGCCCACTTCCTTTTTTACTCTTTAATATAATTTGTTTAATCTATTTAAATGAATATTAAAAACAAAAACATTTAATTATCACACCACCATAATCACACGGGTATACCCCTTGCCAAATGATGAGTGGTGTGATAATGAGTATAGTGATGTGGCGTCACGTGGCGTGCACTTTATTATCACACCATACCACAATCACACCGGTATATCCCATTGCTCTAAAGACATATTTTATTACCTTCAAATAATTCAAAATAAAAAAATATATTTTACAAAATTAAAGAGAAAAAGAATTCAGAAAGAAGTCCGAAACCATTACTACCTGGCAATGGCATTTACTCGGGGAAGGCCCATAGGTTTTTTAAACAGGAGAAAACAAAATCCAGACAATTTTTTATTGGAAATACTTTTTTTTAACGGCAACATCTAGATATTCTAGGATAATTGGGTTTCCCCGGGGCAACACCTAGAACATCTAGGGCAACCCACCCCAGGAGGAACCCCCCAACTGGGTAAACCCCCTGACCTGGCTACAGACCCCTTTTTGGATGTGGCCAGGATTCGAACCCAAGATCTCCACTATGAGAAGTCTTGGGGCTACCATTGCACCAAATGACCAACGGTTATTGGAAATACTTAAGGACAACCCGTCAGTATTGCCTTTTTTTTAACGGCAAATTTTATTCTATTTTTTTTTTGTGTTGGATGAGTTTAGAACCCATAATATTTTGGTTGTAAAACTCTTCTCTTACCACTACACCCCAACCCCCCACCCCAGTATTGCCTTTACTTGGATAATTAAATAATTAGTTCCCAAACTTCTATAAAAAAAATAAAATTCACCCGAAATACAATTATAAACTGTTGTAACATACAAAAAAGTCGTGATCTAGCGACCTCACATGACCATTAATTCATCGTCTTCGTTAATAAATTAATCGATTCTTGATAGACAAGTTTAATTTTATACCATAAATCATATAGTACTGTTAGCTCAACACGTCTCGAGTTCATTACATCATATTGCTAGACGAAGGTAGAAGGACGTCATTGAGATTTTGGAATACATGTGCGACTAGTAAAAATGGGCCCTTAAAAATGAACTAAAATATATAGAAAAATTCATTAATAAGCCGATAATTGTTGTAAGAATAAACCAATGAACAATTAATAAATTCAATAAGTCAATAACTTATAAATTAATAAATTAGTTATACATAACATTTGATAATCTTTTATTCCCTAAATACCAAAAAAGGGGATAGTAAAATAAATTATACAGAATCCAATGAATCTATGTATAAAAAATAGGATAATAAAATGAAACTATACATCCAATTAAGCTATATTTACAAATAAAATTGTATGTTATTTATTTTCTTTAGTCCATGTATTATAAGCACAAGAACCATTGTCGGGTTTTTAGTATTACTTCCATTTGTATTTAAAGAAATTAGTTAATGTTTTTATTTAAATCAAAGTATTTTTATAAATAAACATCTCTGTAAAATAAAAAAAAATGTCCATAAACTATATATTACTATCTAGTAAGGAATCAGAAAAAAAAACTTATAAAAATAAAATAAAATGAAATAGCTTTATAAATCATACACTAATTAAAGTCATAACCAAATAAAGTAGTCAAATAAAATTAAAAATTAAAATAAATAAATATAGCAAAACATGACACATTTTTAAACATTAATAATATACAGAAAATAAATAAAAAATTAAACTAGTATAAAGAAAAATTAGAAATATTAGATTTACATTTTAGTTATAACTAAAGTCACTGTAGTTGTATATAATGGTGGGAGAATATCATATATACCTCTATAGACATAGGTCAATATCATATATATCTAATTAAAACTAAAAATATCATATATACTTAATTTAAATAAATTTTTTATTTGGGGCAATTACATGTATCTCCCTAAAGCTTCATTAATTACATATATACACATCTTAAAATTTTATTTACGTATATCCCTTCACTAATTACATATATACCCAACTGAATGATGGAATCGATCAGAAGCAACGATATATGTCGAATTGATTGGAAGCGGGAATTAGAAGCTTAAGGTTGGGATCGATGGAATAAGAATAGTCGTATTTCTTGTAAGGTTAAAAGGGTAATTTTATAAAAGAGGGGATATATGTAATTTATGTTTTGGGTTGGGTATATATGTAATCAGTGTTGAAAAAAGGGGGATATATATAATTCTACCTTTTTATTTTATGAGCATTCTACCCCTAGGGAATGGATGATCATTTGAGAACTCCTAAATATTTTGAGAACTCGCTAAAAACAATGAAAAATCATGCATTTGTTTAAATACTAGACTTACTATTCAAATACAACATTTTTATATGAGTTGATATGTGCAAAGTTTACACGCACTTGTATATAATAAACATTTGCACATGTGTAAGTCTCTCATTTACACATGTGTAGGCTTTTACCATTTACGAATGTGTAAATGTTTATAATATACGAGTATATGTGAATTTACGCATATCAATCCATATAAAATTGTTGTATTTTAATAGTAATGTTAGTATTTTAGATAAATGAATGATTTTTTTATTGTCTTCGCGAGTTCTCACGAGTTATAATAGTATTAAGAATTCTCATTTAAACCTAACCCTCTACCTTTATCCATTATATGATTTTTATAACTTTTTTTGTTTTATCACATATGTAACCTAATTTAAATGATTTTAGCTTTATCCCATACCTAACTCAATTTAAATGGTTTTTTTACCTATTTTTTTTACTTGACGCAACAATTATATAGTTATAAAAGAAAACGAGTTTATTCATCTATGATATATAAAGGCTATAAAATAAAATTGGTAAAAGTATAAAAGAAAGCAAACAAGTTAAATATAAATTTTGACAAAACTATTGTTTGTGGGTAAATATATTTTAAAGTTAAAAATGGGTAAATATGAAAATTTTAATTTTAGAAAAATAAGAGTAAAATGGTAATTTATTAAATTATTTTAATGAAATGGGTATATATATATTATATATATAGGGGTATGTTCTTTTGAGAACCAACAATATGTTAAGAACCGCATTAACTCTTCCTCTATTTATAATATAAATTGACTAGAATTCATGTCATTTCAATATGTTTAAGGTTTGGTTTTAAAAGACCTCGAATTTATAGTCGTTTTTTAATGCATATATGCACTCACACTATATGCACAAATGAATGCATATATGCATATTTTTATACTTTTCTTAAAAAAATTCAGGAGATAGGAGATAAAATCAAACTAAGAGTGGGAAGAGATAAATAAAACATTGTTGTTGAATTTTACTTTTTTCACTAAAGTGATATGTACACGTTTTGTGCGGTTCTTTCGGTTCTCAACATATAGTTAGTTCTCAAAAGAACATGCCCCTATATATATATATATATATATATATATATATATATATATATATATATATAGGGAAGGATCAAGAGAAAACCACAAAGTTAGGCGAAAACTAAGAAAACCACTAAAACAATGTGTAATACTATGGGTTACGTATACATAACCACAATTTTTTTGAATTGTTTTGTTTTCTGTTTACGTATATGTAAGCCAATATTGAAATGATTTTTTGGTAAAAAAATTGTAATATTACATTAATACTCTTATAAAAAAAAATAAAATAAAAAATAAATATGACTATATTATTGATTAAAATTGATTTTTTTAATGGTTTTCTCGGTTTTCGACTAACTATTGGTTTTCTCTGGAACCTACCCCTATATATATATATATATGATATTTTTACATGTTTATAAGCGTATATATGAAATTTTCCATTTTAGTCGGATATATATATGATATTTTCCAACTTTGTACGGGTATATATGAGGTTTCCCTTTTAATGGTTATGTGAGATTCTCATCTTATCTTACTACTCCAATAAATGAAAATATTTTCAGGATACGTGTTACTTTCTGGTTACTTCTCATCTTTATTTTCCCGCCTCTCTCTTCTATTAAATATTAGATTTTCTATTTCTCTCTCCTATTAAATAATACTCTTCATATTAATAAACTAGTTTAGATCTCGTGTCTACACACGAGTTGAAATATATCAATACATAAAAATTTTAAATCTTTATGTATATATTTTACATGTGTACAAATTTATTATATATAGTAAGAATAGAAAACAAATTCAAAATATGTAAAAAATAATATATAATTGGGTTTCGAAAATACGTTAATTACTATTTTTTTAATATAATTTGACTTTTATTTACTATTTTATTAAAAATAAAAGTTATATAATTAAATTTTAAAGTTTCTTATGATGATAGATAATTTAAAATAAATGTGTTTTATTACTACAATTAGTATTTTTTTCTTTAAATATATTTTATTATTAAAAGATAGAAGTGTATTAAATAGGAGAGAGAGGCGGGAAAAAATGGTGAGAATGAATATGGAGATGACACACGGCATGCAAAAACCTTTATTTATTATATAGTATAGATTTAATTACGAATACTTATTATTTAATTATAAATAGTTATTATAATACTCAGTTGAAAAAAAATGTTTATTACTCAGTTGAAAAAATAATAAATAGTTATCAATCAAATGAACTTAATATAAACTAACATTTATTAATTAAATTAAAAAAATAATACTCAGTTGAAAAAAAAATGTTTTAAAAACAAACTTGACAGACTTTATAACTGTCACGACAAATTACATTTTTTAAAAACATATTTTGACAAATGTGTTTGTTAACAAATTACATTATATCTTATTCAACCGATGTAATATACTGGTTTATTCAACCCGTGTATTACACGGGTTTTTAAAAATATAAAATATTTATTACTAAATATATAACATTTTATTTATTTAACCCGTGTAATACACGGGATTTTAACCTAGTTTAAAATAAAGTAAAATAGATATTTTATTTAAAGTTTACGTGGGTAGAAAAGACGTAAATAACCCATCTTCTTCCTTTACATCTCTGCCACTTGACGCCTCCGCAGCCGCACGCTTTGGACCCTTTATAAATCCGCCAATGATTCTTGTCATTCTTCATGTTACCTCACATCCTCTCCATCCCTCCTTCGATATGCCTGCAACTCCGGCGACCTCCATTGACAAACTAGAAACTCTGGCGACCTATAAAATTTTTTAGCCCCTCAGAATATTAAGCCCCGAGCGGTCGTCCGCCTGACACACCCTCAGGGTCGGGCCTGCAAAGATGCAAGGCTATTAGTTGTTACTGCAACCGAATATAATTTTTAGGGGATTGTGAAATGTTTGTTTGAAAGCCCAGGTTCGTCTATTGTGTTGTAACAAAGAAAATTGCTTTAAAAGAAAATTTGAAGTACCTAAACCCTAAACCTTAAATTTCTTCATGCACAAAGTATTATGATATATTGTACACTGTACACATTGTTGGAATATGACCCAGAAGAGGCCCGGACATATCCCAAAGCCCAAGTTCGGATAACCATTCATAGAAATAAAGTAACCAACAACCAGGCCAACAGACCTAGAAGCCGGACTTTTATCAAAGCCCGATGGATGGGACAAGGTCCGGACACATTAAGGAAAACGACAAGCGAGCAACGGTAAAGACTCCACAGAATCAATACGTCATAGTACAAACCAATAAACGAAGAATACATGATAATTAATGTCGTCTAGACGGTCTATAAAATAACTAACAAAACCGAACCTTGACTCCTAAGTAATAAATGGAAAACCTATGAACTAAACCGCACTGATAGGCAAGTGTACCTATGAAGTGTAGCACAACTTAATGGTAAACCGAATTATCGAACCCTAGAGACACTACGTAACAATACTAGACTCTGACTCGGACTAAAGATTTGATTGATTTGGGGGGTTTACTACACTAAATAATGCAATGAACTAAGGTCGACTCAAACTATCAAGACAAGAACAAAGGTGAAATTAGGAATGGGAAGAACACTACCTAGGTCGGAATCCTACTTGTAAAGCACAACTTCTACCGGTTCTGGAAACTATGATAGATCTGGGATTCTAAGGATAACTGCTAAAGACAACCTAGTGGATCCCTAATCACTCTCAGGGTGTCACTAACTAAGCTACCTAAAGTGTACTAAACTCAACAGATTGTTGGATCACTTCTCAGGTATTTCGAACAATGATAGTGTACCCTAATGGATGGATTACCTCTCAGTCTCACCCTCCACAATACACTCAAAGAATGCATGGGGTAATCCTAGAATAAAAATTATGATTCAGAATAACAACAATCACTAGACACCAAAACCAACTTCCTCTCAGGCAGTTAACACTCGGATTCCTGATGACGAAGACTAAATGACTAATTCTCACCTCTCGGGTATTGAAATAGGAAGAACACTCAACTCTAATCAGCAATTAATCACAACTCCTGTGGTTACTACGTCTAGCAAACCACCGAAATCACAAACCCTAAGATCTATGACCTAGATACGCTAATCAAACTGGCAGACAACCATAATCAATGCAAGGAATTGAAATCAATCACACAATCAGAATTATAGCATGCACATTCATCACAATTAATCAAACTAGAATCATTACAAAATCATAAAACCATCAGTTAATCCAAAACCGAATAAAAATCAGAACTTTAACAAAGTATTCATCATTAACATAGGCAGTATTAATGTTTTAGCATAGGATCATGCTTAAATAACCAAAATAGAAGCAAATAACATTCACCATGGTTTCAAACACAGAAATCAAACACAAAGATTCGAACTTTAAAACCGAATAAGCTAAACTACAAAAACCCGGAATCAAAAGCTTCGATCTTGCAATCCAATATCCTTCCTTTGTCCCAAAATCGCCTTTGAACTCTCCCAAGACGGCAAAGATACGAACCCCTTGCATAATGGGATTACAAATCTATCAAAATCGAATTTTAGGGTTTTTTCGGATTTTACAGGCCTCTCGCGTACCGCGAGAGGTTGTACATAGTTTCTCGCGTACCACGAGAACCAAAATAGTCACGCCCGGATTCTGGGATCTTCGCGTACCGCGAAAGGTATCAGACAGGTCTTCGCGTACCGCGAAAGGTATCAGACAGGTCTTCGCGTACCGCGAGGACTTGAGCTTTCCCATTTTTTTCACTTTTAATCTTCGGGCTTCATTCTCGTGCTCGGTTTCTTCGGGTTTTCACTTGTAATCATCATGAGCACCTGAGAACATAACAATGACTCAATACGTAACAAAAAACGACTCAAAACGAATACAAAACTAACTAAAACGATTGGAAACATGGCGGAAATACATGTGTGCTTTGCAACACATCAAACATCCCTACACTTAACCTTTTTTCGTCCTCAAAAAAGTTTGCAATGGAATCATAACTGATATCTGACTTTAATAATCAATTACCAATTAGTTAAACATACTCATGCGTTAAAAAGCAATAATCAGTATTTCTGTCCGATTAAACCCATGCACCAACTATCTAGCCCCCGTGATGTGTTCTAATTCCATTTTATACAATAATCAATCAATCTATGTGACTCACACTTAGAAGCTACATCTCTACCTAACCCCGTCTCAAGGTCATGTTTAGGCACGGGTTAAACTATATAGATTTGCCCACCACGTTAAACTAAGATTTACAGATTTTTAGAAATCAATGGATTATGGAATGAATGGGTGGAACTGAGCGTTAATTAAAGCATAAGAACTTTAGTCTAGAGGTTTCTCAACCAAGTCACTATCCCGGAAGCTAAAACATAGACTAGATTCTACACATTTAAGCACATGAATCTCACTTAGGGGTGTATTCTCCAAGTCACCATCCTAGAGGGAAACACATAAGCAAGACTCATATTTCAAAGTAATTAAGCTCATAGTTATGGAATTATAGATTTATGGAATGGGCGCCACCGAAACTCGGATTTATTCTCATAAAAAGAGAGTTGTATGCCATGAAAATTTTCAAAAACCTCTAAATTTTAACTTAATGTGGTACCTATCACCCTATGTTGACAGTTTCAGTGTTACCGACACCTTAAGAAGAGTACGCACAAGATTTCATGAATTATTACGTGATTAATCCTAAGTAACACTCATAGGTTATTTAAGCTATTCAAGTCGATTGGGTCTACCAAAACATCACTAATTAGGCGCGTTTTCAATTATTTATTCATTTAAACAAACATGTAGATCCAGTTGTACTATCATTTTCCATTTATTATGCAAAAACTTATACTTTCAAAGGACATGTTTTCAAATGTTTCATTTTTTTGGATTTTTATAAAAGACACAAACTTGACAAACTAAACACTTAAATCCCCACACTTGAAACACACATTGTACTCAATGTGAAGCAAGACACAACGAAAATAAAAATACAAAAATAAAAAAAGGAAGCGACTTAGCTGGTAATGTAGATGCAAACCAATGTGTAGCTTCGTTCTTCCTTGTGTGCTCCGTATAGCATTTTGGTCGTTGTTGCACAACTCTGATGGGTTGCCTTTACATAGTGATATAAGAAATCTTCCCGCCCGAATGGAGATTGAGTACGTGCAAGACAAACAATACCTGCAAAATAAACCTCACAACAAACCCGCATCATTAAACTGACACGACTAAAAGACTCAAACTGACTCTGGATAGATATGCAAGGATGCGTGCCCGATGGGTGGGAAACACATAGACATAAAAGCCACGAGCAAGGTGTGTCATCAGTTACGAATTGTTTACAAGTTTCCCATGGTCATGGTGGTCGGGAATGAATGAAATGTGATGGTAGAATGTGATGGATGGAGATGATGGATGATGGTGGTGGTGATAATGGATGATATACGAATGATATATGATGGATGGTAGGAATGGTAGTGGATGATGTGGATGGTGGTGGGAACGGCCATCAAAGACCATGGGAAAACAAAGGATAAGGGCAAGACAGGGGATTCCCCGCGTAGCGCAAAAGACACAGGGTTGCTACTCGCGTACCGCGAGGAGCTTGAAAAGTAGCCGGCCATGTTGTATGGCCTTTGCGTACCGTGAAAGAAACCCCCTCATCCCTTGCATACCGCGAGGGACTGTTGTTCACATAAAGTTAAAAGGATGAAACAATTTTTATACTTTGAAAATTTTTCACATCCTAAAAATGTTTTCACCTAATTTTCCCACGACTCGTTCCAATGATAAAAACCAATGCAAAACATACCTGGAACTTCGTTCCCAATGATTTCCCATGGAAAATCAAGCGTGAATCCCTGCAAGACATGACGCACACAAAACACAATACCGAAAAACGCAGGACAAGACACGGACTCAAACGAAATAAGCATACAAACTCTACATCTCGGCACTTGGCCGAGAATCAAATGAGCCACGGCTAAATAAAAAACTTAGTGATACGATAAAAGAAACTCCAACTCTGCTAGAAGCTAAGTATGTAATAGAAATAGCTGATGACCAAATAATTAAAGCAACCCACATTCTTAAGGGTTGTAAGATTGAGTTGGCTGATCATAAACTTGATATCGACCTTATGCTGGTCACACTTGGTAGTTTCGATGTAATTGTCGGCATGAATTGGTTATCTAAAAACCAGGCTGAAATCATCTGTCGTGAGAAAATAGTTCGCATTCCCCTCCCGAGTGGAGAAACTCTTTCCGTTCAGGGCGAAAAGGTTTGTGCAGTCATGGGCATCATATCCTTCATGAACGCCCATAAATGTCTTCGAAAAGGGCATACTGCTATTCTGGCTCTCGTCCCCGAGCAGCCATCTGGAGAGAAGAAGATTGATGATATTCCGATCGTTTGCAACTATCTGAAAGTATTTTCCGAGGATTTGCCTGGTCTGCCACCACACCATCAAGTTGAATTCCAAATCGATCTAGCACCCGGAGCGGCACCGATCGCTCGGGCACCTTACAGACTAGAAACTAGTGAATTGCAAGAGCTATCCACTCAGCTACAAGAATTGTTGGATAAAGGTTTCATCCGACCTATCTCATCGCCATGGGGAGCTCCAGTTCTGTTTGTCAAGAAGAAGGATGGGACTTTCCGTATGTGTATCGACTACCGCGAACTGAATAAAGTGACAATCAAGAATCGTTATCCTTTGCCTTGTATAGATGATCTCTTTGATCAACTCCACGGATCAAGTTTCTATTCCAAGATAGATCTCAAATCCGGTTACCATCAATTTAGAGTCCGAGATAAGGATATCTCTAAGACTGCTTTCAGAACAAGGTACGACCACTATGAGTTTATGGTCATGCCTTTCGGATTAACCAACGCACCCGCGGTGTTCATGGACCTCATTAACCGTGTGTGTAATCCATACCTTGATCAATTTGTCATCGTTTTCATTGACCACATCCACATTTATTCCAAGAACAAGGAGGAACAAAAGGAACGTCTACGTTTAATCCTAGAATTACTAAAACTGGAGCAGCTGTATGCTAATTTTTCCAAGTGTGAATTCTGGATTCGGGAAGTTAAATTCTTAGGACATGTGGTTAATGAGAAAGGAATACATGTCGATCCATCCAAGATTGAAGCCATCAAGAATTGGCAGCACCGACGACTCCGACAGAGTTGCGGCAATTTCTAGGATTGGCCGGTTATTATCGTCGATTTATCGAAGGATTTTCTAATATTTCACAACCTCTAACTGCCTTAACCTGAAGGGTAAAGCCTATAACTGGGGCGATAATCAGGAGTTAGCCTTTCAACTCCTTAAGCAGAAACTTTGCAGTGCACCTATCCTAGCCCTTCCGGAGGGAACATATGATTTTGTGGTGTACTGTGAAGCATCCATTAAGGGTTTGGTTTGTATGTTAATGCAACGAGAAAAAGTGATCGCATACGCTTCACGTCAACTAAAGATTCACGGGAAAAACTACACCACTCATGACCTAAAGTTGGAAGCCGTAGTTTTCACCCTTAAGATATGGAGACATTACTTGTACGGTACCAAATGCACTATCTACACAGATCACAAGAGTCTTCAGCATAGCTTCGAGCAGAAAGAGTTGAACATGTTACATCGTCGTTGGGTCGTGCTCTTGAATGATTATGACTGCGCGATCAGGTATCATCCGAGTAAGGCTAACGTTGTAGCTGATGCCCTAAGTTGAAAGGAAACAAAGCCCAAACGAGTTCGAGCATTACAGCTTACCATTCACACCAGATTACTTGACAAAATCTATAGTGCTAAACTCGAAGCCCTGAAAGAGGAAAACCTACCGCTGGAAGCTACACGCGGTATGGAAGAACAACTAGAGGTCAAATTTGACGGCATTCGCTACTTCGCCGAGCGAATATGGGTTCCGGTATTCGGGAACTTAAGGGAACTAGTCTTGGATGAAGCTCATAAATCTCGTTACTCCATTCATCCAGGTTCTGAGAAGATGTACCATGACCTAAAGGTGCTGTATTGGTGGCCAAAGATGAAGGCCGATATAGCCACCTATGTGAGCAAGTGCTTGACTTGCACAAAGATCAAGATTGAATATCAAAAGCCTTCCGGTCTACCAGCAACCAGATATTCCCATGTGGAAATGGGAACAGATATACATGGACTTTATCACAAAATTTCCACGAACTACTACCGGATGTGATACCATTTGGGTAATCGTTGATCGTTTAACAAAGTCCGCTCACTTCTTAGCAATCAAGGAAACAGACAAAATGGAGAAACTTACTCGTATTTACTTGAAAGAAGTAGTCTCCCGACACGAGGTGCCAATCTCTATCATTTCGGTTTACCTTTCCTAACCCTCTCTAAGGCATACTACATACACATACTCTACTTTTCATACCTGATGCTGTGGCTCGAGTTACCCGTACTGGCATCCGCTTTCGGTCCCATTCACAGTTTAAGTTCAGACACTAGGAGTGTCCGAATCTCTCAAACTATTGCTCTGATACCAACTTGTAAGGCCCCAAACCCGGGAGGCCTCACATGTTGGATTTACTCATTCACAAACAGTTCTTAAACATGAATATCAAATAACGCAGCGGAAAATTTCATTCAAACATAACGTCATCATTGTTCATACATGCGGAAGCGTAAACATTGTTTAATACATAAATACATCATAACTAAACATAACGGGATGCCAGTCGTCAAAAGCAGTCGGGTAACTCTTCATCTCTAGCCAAGCATCACCGTCCATCCTCATAACCTGCCTTAACCTGAATGTGCACACTAAAAAGGTCAGCTACGCTGGTGAGTTCTAGCATTTCATAAAAACTTTAACATCAACATTTGCCAAAAACGTATCATTCATTTAGTAAAACCTTTCACAAAAGCATGTAATAATCTAACATCTTTAAAAAAAAGGTTTCGTACCCATATCATCATCAACATCATAATCATAAACACCGTTAAACGGATCGTTCATTAAAACTTTTAACATTCATTTAAGTCATACATTATTATCAAAAATCTGTATCGTTACGCGCCTCTGTGTCCCCGAAGGAACCCTGCATGTCGTGGTCAACCGTTACGTATCACCGTCGTTGCCACAACATTCCGTCAATTCCCTTTTTGGTATTGCCCCCAAGGATAACTGTACGAGGACCGACAATACCCATTCAGTTGCCCCCCTATGGCTCTCAGCCATAGACCGGCAACCTCCATTGAAGGCTATGGCTCTCATCCATGAACCGACAACTTCCATCGACGGCTATGGCTCTCAGCCATAACACTGTCGGATCATAATTTAACCTCACGTGGGGTCACGTTAACCCCTGAGTAACCGTCGTTACTCCATACCAGTTGTACAACATCAAACCATTGGCAGGCCACTAAGACACTGCCCCTGTTGTTCTTATGGTAACTATGGCTCGCTGTCCATAATCTACCACAAGGCTGGGAATCTCATTCCCAGACTCCATTCGTCAATTTCATTCATTCGACAGATTAGATTTGTAATGACTTCTTTAAAACCTTTACCTCTTTCTCTTCCCATTAAACATTTCCTCATTTAGACCGTTCATAAAGCATTCGTAACCATTTTTGGCAAAAACACTTCAAAACCTTTCCTTTCGTAAACATCGTTTCGTTAAAACATCATTTCGTTAAACATCATTATCATTTCGTTAAACATCATTTCATTAAACATCATTTCGTAAGTATGCACACCAGCCCAAAAACATTAACAAAACATTTAAAATAGGGCTCTAGAACTCACCCGATAAGCAGTTTCTGAAATACTCTTAGCTGGCTACGGAGCGTCACTAATGTCACTCACGATCTGTTATAATAAAGCCATACTTGTAAGGTAGTGCTCCTAGATGACACTTGACATCCCTATGCTTAAACCTAGTAGTTTCGATAGATTTGCTTATATCGAAACTTGATAGTTTCGATAGGTTGTTTATGTCGAAACTTGATAGTTTCGATGGGTCTGCACATATCGAAACTAGGTAGTAGTTTCGATGGGGTCTACACATATCGAAACTATGTAGTTTCGATGGGTCTGCACATATCGAAACTAGGTAGTTTCGATGGGGTCTACACATATCGAAACTAGTAGTTTCGATGGACCTGCACATATCGAAACTAGTAGTTTCGATGGACCTGCACATATCGAAACTAGTAGTTTCGATGGACCTGCACAGATCGTCTTCCCAAAAATCTGAAGTTTTTGCATGCGAGTCTGATCGAGTCAGTATCTCAATTTTTCTTAGATCAAAACGTTCGGTTTTCATTCTAGATGCTATACCTAAGCTCATTTTCAAGTTCCATCCGCAAAATCGTTACCTTTTTTAGCCAAAACCCGAAAATCTCAAAAACGAACAAAAACTCAGATTTAGGCAAGATCATTACCTGTATCGAGATTCTGATCCGGAGGTTCTTCTCACGAGCTTGGCAGTAACGTGTTCCCTCAATTCCGGGATGATCCGTCAACCTTCTCTCTCTAGACCCGAGCTCTCCTTTCTCTCTCTAAAAGTTGCGTGAATGGCAAAAGAGCAGAGAAGAGGGCTGCCCTGCCTCTTATTTAACCGGGCTTCCCTCAGCCCGTTGGAGCCGAACCCAAGCCCGCTCCCTTTTGTTTAAATATTCCGACTAACTTGCCGGTCTCGCTATATTTATTCGTTTAATTATTTTTGGGATGTTACACAAGGCAGCTCCATTCGAGGCACTATATGGAAAGAAATGCCGTTCTCCTATTTGAAAAATTCAAAGAACCTCGCATACAAAGCAACAAAGCCAGGAGGACAATCGAGGACGGTTTGATCATGAAGAGGAACAATTGGTTGATAATCCTCTATAATACAATACTTAGCACACAAAAGCATTAAGGGAAGATTTTTTCAACAAGGACATTCGACGGTTCATGTCGAGCCGATCACTCATGGTGGAAGGGATTAAGCGAAAACTTTTATAAAAAGAAGAAAAAAGAAAATAACTGACCTGTAAGGAGAAGAAAGAGTGATCGGCGAAAAACGAAGATGAAAGTAAATAAAACCCCAAACTAACCTCCCCCTCTTTATAGAAAAATACCAAAAACCGCTTCAAAACGCGCAACCGTTAAGTCAATCACATCATATCACCGCCTGTCAAAATCAAGTAATGATTCTCCGCTACAGGTTTAAATGTTGGTTAGACCATTGGGAAACACCCCAGGGAGACAAAACTCGAAGTCAGGCACATTCAAAACCAGAATTTTAAACCCCCCTAACTTGGGGGTTGATGACGGTGGTAGCCCAATGATAAACACAGAGGCCCAAAAAAAGAAAATAAGCCCTATAGCAATACGTCCCAAAACGAGCCCAACCTTAGCCGAGAAATAAAACTCGTAAACATAAATAAGAAATGGCGTGCAAGCAATATAGGCCATAAGCCAAAAAGGATAAAAGAAGCAAGGCCAAACTTGGCAAGAGGGAACAATAATTCATCCTTTTGAAAAGTAAGTCAACACCCGCCAAGCCAGAGATTCAGTGTAAAAAGCCTGGTGAGGGCTAAGATCAACATGTTATACATTTTCAGGAGAATCTCCCAAGCACGAGACATGGACCAAAGCACAAGGGACCTCCCCAAACACCAAAGCGGAAGGTTCAAGACTTGGGGAGTCCCTAAATCCCTAATATAATTAAGAAGCACCCTCCTACAAGGTAACACACTAGACCTTAACCCATTTCTCCCTTTCTATACCTTTCATACCCTTACGGATTCTCACGATGGAGGTGGATCGTAGGAGACCTTCTCATGCGGTGAGCCTAATGATTTCTTTCTATCTTAGTAGGGCAAGGCTGCCTTGGGCTGCTTTCATCGGTGTAGCAACAGTATACAAAAAGTTACATTTGAGTGTAGAAAATGTTGCATTTTTGTAATTAAAGTAAAATAAAAGTTGTATTTGGGTATTAAAAACGTTGTAATTCAAAGTAAAAGAGGTTGCACATATCGAAACTAGGTAGTAGTTTCGATGGGGTCTACACATATCGAAACTATGTAGTTTCGATGGGTCTGCACATATCGAAACTAGGTAGTTTCGATGGGGTCTAAACATATCGAAACTAGTAGTTTCGATGGACCTGCACATATCGAAACTAGTAGTTTCGATGGACCTGCACAAATCGTCTTCCAAAAAATCTGAAGTTTTTGCATGCGAGTCTGATCGAGTCAGTATCTCAATTTTTCTTAGATCAAAACGTTCGGTTTTCATTCTAGATGCTATACCTAATCTCATTTTCAAGTTCCATCCGCAAAATCGTTACCTTTTTTAGCCAAAACCCGAAAATCCCAAAAACGAACAAAAACTCAGATTTAGGCAAGATCATTACCTGTATCGAGATTCTGATCCGGAGGTTCTTCTCACGAGCTTGGCAGTAACGTGTTCCCTCAATTCCGGGACGATCCGTCAACCTTCTCTCTCTAGACCCGAGCTCTCCTTTCTCTCTCTAAAAGTTGCGTGAATGGGAAATGAGCAGAGAAGAGGGTTGCCCTGCCTCTTATATAACTGGGCTTCCCTCGGCCCGTTGGAGCCGAGCCCAAGCCCGCTCCCTTTTGTTTAAATATTCCGACTAACTTGCCGGTCTCGCTATACTTATTCGTTTAATTATTTTTGGGATGTTACAAGTCTACCCCCTTACAATAGGTTTCGTCCCCGAAACCTATCATAAGTCAAATAGTTGAGGGTACGACTCCCTCATTTCTGTCTCCGTTTCCCAAGTGGCTTTCGACCCCTTTCGATGTTTCCATTGGACTTTAACCAATTGGATAACTTTATTACGTAAACGTCTCTCCTTTCGATCTAGGATGGCCACGGGTTCTTCGATGTAGTTAAGGCTATTGTCTACCTCGATGTCAGTAAGTGGTACGTGAGCCGATTCATCCGCCAAACACTTTCGCAAGTGTGATACATGGAAGGTAGGATGAATTCCACTTAACTTATCAGGCAACTCTAACCGATAAGCGACTTCACCAACCCGTGCCATTATCCTGAACGGTCCGACAAACCTCGGACTTAATTTTCCTCTCTTCCTGAATCGTATGATTCCCTTCTAGGGTGACACTTTCAACATTACTCTGTCCCCAACATCAAACTCAATAGGCCTTCGCCGTTTATCCGCGTAGGATTTTTGACGATCTTGTGCGGCCTTCATTCGTGCTTTGACTTGATCAAACCTTTCCGACGTTTCCCTTATTACTTCCAGACTCCCTAATTCCTTCTGTCCAATCTCGCCCCAACAAACCGGGGTTCTGCATCTTCTCCCATACAACATTTCGTAAGGCGGCATGCCTATCGTCGTGTGATAGCTATTGTTGTAGGAGAATTCGGCTAATGGCAGATGACTGTCCCAACTGCCGCCAAAATCGATAATACAAGCACGAAGCATATCCTCCAATGTCTGAATGGTCCTTTCGGACTGACCATCCGTTTGCGGGTGGTATGCCGTACTGCTATTAAGTCTCGTGCCCATCGCCTCGTGAAATCTTTTCCAGAACCTCGATGTGAATCGTGTGTCCCGGTCGGATACTATCGTCAAAGGCATCCCATGCCGTGCTACTACTTCGTTAATAAATACTTCCGCTAACCTTTCCGACGAGAACGTCTCGCGAATAGGTAGGAAATGAGCACTCTTCGTTAAACGGTCCACAATTACCCAAATGGTGTCATGACCTTTAGCTGTGCGAGGTAGCTTGGTTATGAAGTCCATGGTAATGTGTTCCCACTTCCATTCCGGTATATCAAGTGGTTGAATCTTTCCATACGGTTTCTGGTGCTCGGCCTTTACTTGCGAGCAAGTCAAGCACTTGCTTACATACTTTGTCACATCACGTTTCATTCCAGGCCACCGGTATTCCTTTCTCAGATCTTGGTACATTTTATTGGTACCGGGATGGATAGAGTAACGTGACTTATGAGCCTCATCCAAGATTTTGATCCTAAGTTCGCCACCCATAGGTATCCATATCCGTCCAAAACGTGTCCTAACACTAAGGGTGTTATATTCCAACTTGTCATGACAGCCAACCATTCTTTCCTTCTTTATATTTTCTTACTTAAGTGCTTCATCTTGAGCTCTTTCAATTTCCCTCATTACATCAGATGTTACCACTAACTGGCAAGCTTTCACTCTAATAGGAGTATGCACATCCTTTCGGCTTAGAGCGTCAGCCACCACGTTTGCCTTTCCAGGATGGTATAGTATTTCACAGTCATAGTCTTTCAACAGTTCCAACCATCGCCTCTGCCTCATATTAAGTTCCTTTTGTTCGAAGAAGTATTTCAAACTTTTGTGGTCGGAGTAAATAGTAAACTTCACCCCGTACAAGTAGTGCCTCTAGATTTTCAATGCGAATACGACAGCAGCAAGTTCCAAATCGTGGGTTGGATAATTAGCTTCATGAATCTTCAACTGCCGTGACGCATACGCGAGCACTCTCCCGCGTTGCATCAACACGCATCCCAATCTCTGACCCGAAGCGTCAGAGTATACCACTAAGTCTTCATTGCCCTCGGGAAGGGCCAAGACTGGAGCTTGGGTTAGCCTCTTCTTCAGTTCCTTAAACGCCTCCTCTTGGGTCGAACCCCATTCATACTTAACCTCTTTCCGAGTCAACTTTGTCAACGGCGAAGCTATTTTCGAGAAATCCTGGATGAATCTCCGATAGTAGCCTGCCAATCCCAAGAAACTACGGATTTCAGTTGGGGTCTTAGGAATATTCCATTCTCTTACCGTCACTATCTTTGCTGGGTCAACCATAATGCCGTTCGGGTTAATGACGTGACCTAGGAATTGGACTTCCCTAAGCCAGAACGCGCATTTGGAGAACTTAGCATACAACTTTTCCTTCTTCAGAGCTTCCAATACTTCCTTCAAGTGACACGCGTGATCACCCTCATTCTTGGAGTAGATAAGGATATCATCGATGAACACGATTACCGATCGATCCAGCATTGGTCGACAAACTCTATTCATCAAATCCATGAACGCTGCGGGGGCGTTCGTTAATCCGAAAGACATTACGCGGAACTCGAAATGTCCATAACGCGTGCGAAATGCAGTTTTCGGTATGTCTTCCTCCCTTACCTTCAACTGATGGTACCCGGACCGAAGGTCGATTTTCGAGAACCAACTTGTGCCCTGTAATTGATCGAACAGGTCATCGATCCTTGGTAAAGGGTACTTGTTCTTCACCGTACGTTTGTTCAACTCACGATAATCAATATACATTCTCATCGAACCGTCTTTCTTCTTCACAAACAACACCGGAGCACCCCACGGCGAGATGCTCGGTTGGATAAATCCTTTCTCAAGTAACCCGTCTAGTTGTGCCATTAATTCTTTCATCTCCACTGGTGCTAGTAGATATGGAGCCTTAGCCACGGGTTGGGCATCTGGTACTAAGTCGATTCGAAATTCGATCTCTCTGTCGGGTGATATCCCAGGCAAGTCCTCTGGAAACACCTCCGGGTACTCGCGTACCACGGGTACATCATTTAGCTCCTTCACTTCCTTACACTCGTCAATTACATACACCAGATAAGCCTCGCATCCGCGCCTCAAGTAATCTACTGCCTTAATCATCGAGATGACGTTTGGCATCGGGGCGTCACGATCTCCAAGAACCTCGACTTTGCTACCGTCCGGAGCCTTGAGTCGGATTATCTTTCGTTTACATATAATTTGTGCTTCATTGGCAGTTAGCCAATCCATACCTGACACGACATCGAACCCTCCCAAAACCATAACAAACAATCTGACAGGGAATCTATGACCTTCTATCTTTATCGTGGAGTTGTCAACTACATCGGTCACTCTCGCAGTCCTACCCTCAGCGGTTTCTACGCTAAAGGCCCTTTCTAGCTTACTGACAGTGTACTTCACTCGTTTACAGAAAGTCGCAGATATAAAACTCTTACTGGCACCCGAATCAAATAACACAGAAACAAGAGTGTTGTCAAGGATGAACGTACCTGACGCCACGTCGGGGTCCGCCCTGGCTTGTTCCTGCGTCAGTGCGTACGCACGTGTCTTTGCTCGGGGCCTCTCTTCCTTCCTTTCCGGGCCTTTCCCTTTCCCGGCTTCACCCATTCTCGGTTTCGGGCATTCCCTACTTAGATGATCGGCATCCCCACAGTTGTAGCACTTGTAGTGTTGTGTGCACTCACGGGCATAGTGCCCGGTCTTGCCACATTTGAAACACAAGTTAGATCCCAGTCTACATTCACCTACATATCTTACCCCACATTTCTTACAAACAGTCGGCTCATCCATCCGAGCCCTCTTATCACGAGCCCCAAACATCTTTCCCCTAGATCGCTTGTTTGAGAAGCTCGGTCTTTTCTTTTGCTCTTCAAAGGCAACAACATTCAGTGCCAGATCGTCAAATACCACGCCACTTAGCTCTACTGCCGAATCGTAGTTAGTAGGGGCGTTTGCCTTTACATAGGTGCGGACCTGGTCCGGCAACCCTTGAATATAGCAGGCAATCTTTCTCTCTTCAGTAGTGACAAGATGTGGCACCAGACGTGCCAGTTCATTGAATCGGGTTGTGTATTGCCGGTGCGTCATGTTCCCAGCCTTCAAACCCAGAAATTCCCTCTCTACCTTCTCAATCTCGTTCCTTGGGTAGAAATTCTTGATCACCAAAGTTTTCAAGTCAGCCCACATCATCGCATCCACAATCTCGCTCCCTTTTGCCTGACGTACACCTTCCCACCAATGGGATGCTTCCTCCCTCAAGGAGTTAGCAGCAAATTTTATAACTTGATCCGTTCGACACTCGCTCAGATGAATGGCAGCTTCCATACGGATCACCCAATCAAACGTAGCCACCGCGTCTTTCTTTCCAGTGAGAACCGGTGGGTCACATGCTTTAAATGACTTGTAGTCGCATCCGCGAGCAGGCGGTGCGTTATCAGTCTCATTGTTCTGGGTACAAATTGCCGCATTAGACCCACCCTCCCCATTAACCTGCATCAATGCTTCTGCCAACAGACCTGGCAGAGAAGTCTTCATCAATTCTGTGAACTCTCGAGCTATAACTGCTCTCACTTCTGGTTCAAAAGTGAAAGGTTGTTCTTCAACCGGTGTCTGTTCAGTTCCATGCACACTAACCGCCGGTTCAGTGTGAACACTTCCTTCCTCACTATTCTCTTGGTGCGCAGGGATCCTGCCACGCCCACCATTTCGACCGCCGGTACGACCACCGGTACGGCCACCACGCCTTCCGTTTCCTCTTCTAGCCATTTCGTTCTATAAGACAAGAAATCCAATGTTATCACGCTAGTTAACAAATAAAATTCAATAAGTATTGTAAGATGTTAATATACACTGGCCATCTGCAATTAACCATTACACTACCTTTCGATTTCTATTTGACCACCTTTGTGATTTCATCAGAACACAAGTCCTTTCCTAACCCTCTCTAAGGCATACTACATACACATACTCTACTTTTCATACCTGATGCTGTGGCTCGAGTTACCCGTACTGGCATCCGCTTTCGGTCCCATTCACAGTTTAAGTTCAGACACTAGGAGTGTCCGAATCTCTCAAACTATTGCTCTGATACCAACTTGTAAGGCCCCAAACCCGGGAGGCCTCACTTGTTGGATTTACTCATTCACAAACAGTTCTTAAACATGAATATCAAATAACGCAGCGGAAAATTTCATTCAAACATAACGTCATCATTGTTCATACATGCGGAAGCGTAAACATTGTTTAATACATAAATACATCATAACTAAACATAACGGGATGCCAGTCGTCAAAAGCAGTCGGGTAACTCTTCATCTCTAGCCAAGCATCACCGTCCATCCTCATAACCTGCCTTAACCTGAATGTGCACACTAAAAAGGTCAGCTACGCTGGTGAGTTCTAGCATTTCATAAAAACTTTAACATCAACATTTGCCAAAAACGTATCATTCATTTAGTAAAACCTTTCACAAAAGCATGTAATAATCTAACATCTTTAAAAAAAAGGTTTCGTACCCATATCATCATCAACATCATAATCATAAACACCGTTAAACGGATCGTTCATTAAAACTTTTAACATTCATTTAAGTCATACATTATTATCAAAAATCTGTATCGTTACGCGCCTCTGTGTCCCCGAAGGAACCCTGCATGTCGTGGTCAACCGTTACGTATCACCGTCGTTGCCACAACATTCCGTCAATTCCCTTTTTGGTATTGCCCCCAAGGATAACTGTACGAGGACCGACAATACCCATTCAGTTGCCCCCCTATGGCTCTCAGCCATAGACCGGCAACCTCCATTGAAGGCTATGGCTCTCATCCATGAACCGACAACTTCCATCGACGGCTATGGCTCTCAGCCATAACACTGTCGGATCATAATTTAACCTCACGTGGGGTCACGTTAACCCCTGAGTAACCGTCGTTACTCCATACCAGTTGTACAACATCAAACCATTGGCAGGCCACTAAGACACTGCCCCTGTTGTTCTTATGGTAACTATGGCTCGCTGTCCATAATCTACCACAAGGCTGGGAATCTCATTCCCAGACTCCATTCGTCAATTTCATTCATTCGACAGATTAGATTTGTAATGACTTCTTTAAAACCTTTACCTCTTTCTCTTCCCATTAAACATTTCCTCATTTAGACCGTTCATAAAGCATTCGTAACCCTTTTTGGCAAAAACACTTCAAAACCTTTCCTTTCGTAAACATCGTTTCGTTAAAACATCATTTCGTTAAACATCATTATCATTTCGTTAAACATCATTTCATTAAACATCATTTCGTAAGTATGCACACCAGCCCAAAAACATTAACAAAACATTTAAAAGAGGGCTCTAGAACTCACCCGATAAGCAGTTTCTGAAATACTCTTAGCTGGCTACGGAGCGTCACTAATGTCACTCACGATCTGTTATAATAAAGCCATACTTGTAAGGTAGTGCTCCTAGATGACACTTGACATCCCTATGCTTAAACCTAGTAGTTTCGATAGATTTGCTTATATCGAAACTTGATAGTTTCGATAGGTTGTTTATGTCGAAACTTGATAGTTTCGATGGGTCTGCACATATCGAAACTAGGTAGTAGTTTCGATGGGGTCTACACATATCGAAACTATGTAGTTTCGATGGGTCTGCACATATCGAAACTAGGTAGTTTCGATGGGGTCTACACATATCGAAACTAGTAGTTTCGATGGACCTGCACATATCGAAACTAGTAGTTTCGATGGACCTGCACATATCGAAACTAGTAGTTTCGATGGACCTGCACAGATCGTCTTCCCAAAAATCTGAAGTTTTTGCATGCGAGTCTGATCGAGTCAGTATCTCAATTTTTCTTAGATCAAAACGTTCGGTTTTCATTCTAGATGCTATACCTAAGCTCATTTTCAAGTTCCATCCGCAAAATCGTTACCTTTTTTAGCCAAAACCCGAAAATCTCAAAAACGAACAAAAACTCAGATTTAGGCAAGATCATTACCTGTATCGAGATTCTGATCCGGAGGTTCTTCTCACGAGCTTGGCAGTAACGTGTTCCCTCAATTCCGGGATGATCCGTCAACCTTCTCTCTCTAGACCCGAGCTCTCCTTTCTCTCTCTAAAAGTTGCGTGAATGGCAAAAGAGCAGAGAAGAGGGCTGCCCTGCCTCTTATTTAACCGGGCTTCCCTCAGCCCGTTGGAGCCGAACCCAAGCCCGCTCCCTTTTGTTTAAATATTCCGACTAACTTGCCGGTCTCGCTATATTTATTCGTTTAATTATTTTTGGGATGTTACACAAGGCAGCTCCATTCGAGGCACTATATGGAAAGAAATGCCGTTCTCCTATTTGAAAAATTCAAAGAACCTCGCATACAAAGCAACAAAGCCAGGAGGACAATCGAGGACGGTTTGATCATGAAGAGGAACAATTGGTTGATAATCCTCTATAATACAATACTTAGCACACAAAAGCATTAAGGGAAGATTTTTTCAACAAGGACATTCGACGGTTCATGTCGAGCCGATCACTCATGGTGGAAGGGATTAAGCGAAAACTTTTATAAAAAGAAGAAAAAAGAAAATAACTGACCTGTAAGGAGAAGAAAGAGTGATCGGCGAAAAACGAAGATGAAAGTAAATAAAACCCCAAACTAACCTCCCCCTCTTTATAGAAAAATACCAAAAACCGCTTCAAAACGCGCAACCGTTAAGTCAATCACATCATATCACCGCCTGTCAAAATCAAGTAATGATTCTCCGCTACAGGTTTAAATGTTGGTTAGACCATTGGGAAACACCCCAGGGAGACAAAACTCGAAGTCAGGCACATTCAAAACCAGAATTTTAAACCCCCCTAACTTGGGGGTTGATGACGGTGGTAGCCCAATGATAAACACAGAGGCCCAAAAAAAGAAAATAAGCCCTATAGCAATACGTCCCAAAACGAGCCCAACCTTAGCCGAGAAATAAAACTCGTAAACATAAATAAGAAATGGCGTGCAAGCAATATAGGCCATAAGCCAAAAAGGATAAAAGAAGCAAGGCCAAACTTGGCAAGAGGGAACAATAATTCATCCTTTTGAAAAGTAAGTCAACACCCGCCAAGCCAGAGATTCAGTGTAAAAAGCCTGGTGAGGGCTAAGATCAACATGTTATACATTTTCAGGAGAATCTCCCAAGCACGAGACATGGACCAAAGCACAAGGGACCTGCCAAACACCAAAGCGGAAGGTTCAAGACTTGGGGAGTCCCTAAATCCCTAATATAATTAAGAAGCACCCTCCTACAAGGTAACACACTAGACCTTAACCCATTTCTCCCTTTCTATACCTTTCATACCCTTACGGATTCTCACGATGGAGGTGGATCGTAGGAGACCTTCTCATGCGGTGAGCCTAATGATTTCTTTCTATCTTAGTAGGGCAAGGCTGCCTTGGGCTGCTTTCATCGGTGTAGCAACAGTATACAAAAAGTTACATTTGAGTGTAGAAAATGTTGCATTTTTGTAATTAAAGTAAAATAAAAGTTGTATTTGGGTATTAAAAACGTTGTAATTCAAAGTAAAAGAGGTTGCATTAGAATGCAAAAAGATTACATACTAAAAATGTTGCATTTTGAAAAGTAAATGCAACACTTTCAAAAAATGTTACATTAGGACTTGAAAAAGTTGTATTAGGTTTAATTCAACTGCTTCTAATGTAGCCCTTGATAAAATGTTGCATTAGGCCTAATGCAACATTTTATATTAGTGCATTAGCTTCGTTTTCTTGTAGTGTTACACGTTGACCCAAATGAGTCGAAAATGCAGCCTTTAATTCGACCCGTTGACCCAAATAATAATAATTTGTAAGATTATATTATTATTATTATTATTATTATTATTATTACTACTACTTGTTTGATCCCCGACCTGACCCGTTGATGCAAATGAGTCGAAATTGTACCATCTAATTTTGACCCGTTGACACAAATATATTCTATGGTTATTCAAAATTCCATTACTATATATATGGTTAACTAATTAATATTGTACAAATCAATAGGGTCACTTGAGATCGTTCCCATGTATGTAAGTTCGTTCTTTTATCTTTTAACATTGTAACTTTTCAAATTAACAAAATTGGCATTTAAAATAATACTCACGTATTCATATATTATGTTATGCAACCATTTAAAATAAAAGTTACCTTAACATCAAACAATACAACCTTTCTAATAAAATTCGTAACTTTCAATAAAATTCGTAACTTTTCAAGAAAAAGGTTGCGCCTTGTAGTAAATTCGAAACTTTTAAATAAAAAATGTTGCAATATCCATTAAATTTTGTAACTTTTTATGAAAGAGGTTGCATTAGATCTTTTAGTGCAAAGTTTATGTTGAACGAATTTGCATTAGAGTATCCAACACAATTGAAAAAGTTTGCATTTAAGAAATTGCATTAGTCTCATTTTCTAGAAGTGTACCATTAACCAAATTAATTTAATTAACATTTATCAATTAAATAAAAAAATTAATACCCAGTTGTAAAAAAAAGGTTTTAAAAATTAGCTTAATAGAATTTATAATTATCACGTTAAATTATATTCTTTAAGAGACATATTTTGACGATTGTATGTCTTAACAACTTATACTATACTAGGTTAGAAACCCGTGCATTAAACGGGTTCAACAATAAAAAAGACGATGTAACAACGGGATACATGTAAAATGTACTTCTCATGACTGAAATTGAAAAAAAAGGTATGTAAAATGTAACAATGTAACATTACATACAAAATTTTCTTGAAATGTAGATGGGGAAGGAACCCATGCATTAAATGGGTTCAACAATAAAAAAGACGATGCAACAACGGGATACATGTAAAATGTACTTCTCATGACTGAAATTGAAAAAAGGGATGTAAAATGTAACAACGTAACATTACATACAAAATTTTCTTGAAATGTAGATGGGGAAGGAAAGAGTTTTCATTTTTGAGATGCGATTTTGAAATGTTTATACAAAGATTTTGGTTTGACATTATATTTGGGTTGATTTTGGTTTGACCTTACAGATTGGTCGATTGAACAAGTTCCTTTTTATAAAACAAAGTTAGGCTTAAAATTAGGGGGGAGAGAGGAGTCTCTGAGTGATTATTTAGGCGGGAAGACGAAAAAGTTGAGTGGCTAAAAACATGACACGTGGCACATGAGATAGTGATTTATTAGAATAAGGATTTTATTCAACCCGTGTAATACACGAGTTTTAAAGACAGAAAGTTATTATTACTGATTATATAACATTGCATTTATTCAACCCGTATAATAAACGAGATTTTAATCTAATTTATATCATATGTAAAGGCTTTATGAAAATTTTCATTTAAATTATTTTAATATATATATACACACACATATATTAACTTCCCTAACACAATCTATTTATTACGAGTTCTTACGTTCTTTTTTATTGAAAATAAATCTGAAAGTAGAATTTTTGTTTGAGGCTATGTATAGTGGGCTCGTGCGCAGTGACAAATCATTTCTTTGAGGCGCGATACACCACCACTCAGGGACATTAATAGGGTGTTGCCCTTGAAAGAGTTAATCCTAATTTGGTAAAACGGGTAAAATATTTTTGAAAAAAAGATAAGTTTGTTTAAAAGTTGGTTAAAGTTGAAGTCTAATCATTATCTCTTTTGTTTTATTTTTATCAGTTTGGTGGAGTTCGTATTAGAATATGTTTATGAAGTTTGATTTAATAGATTATTTAATTGAATTTATGTTGAGTTATGATTAGTTTTAATTTAATATAAATAGTGTATTATATGTAATTGTTTATGTGTCGAGTTGACTTTATATAATGAAAGAGTGAAAGTTGTGGTTATCATCAAATTCGTTTTCTTATGGTTGTGTTTATCGAATCTGGGCAACGGGCGTGAAGCCCTTCACGGCTATTGGGCAAGCAGTGCGCAATCATTTAACATTTAAATGTATTAAAAGATAAAATTTTGGCCAATCAAGTTCCTTCACCACATCACAACCTTTTTTGAATTTTTATTTAATTATTTTATTTTATATTTAATTTGATTTTTATCAAATAAGTCACTCGTTAGCTTTAAAAGAAACAAAATGCACGGGCTAGTTTATTATTTTCTTTTATGAACGCCCTGACATAAATTTTAACGAAAACATAGTTGTTTAAAAAAAAACTTATTTTGGTCTCGTAAGTGGTTTTTAAGGTGTATGGATTGAAATTTTGGATGATAATTAACTGCTTTAAAAAATATCTATTATTTGACGGGGGATAGACTATGAACTCAAGAATGAATTTCTTTTAATAAAATTATTGTTTTATTTTATGTTCTATTACTAGTATTTTTTTATTAATTAACTATTTAAGTAATGATTAGCTGATAGTGAAACCATTACACAACTTAATGATTGTCCACATGTTGACATGAGATTGACGTGTTGGGGCGTGAATAATTTTTTAGTAATTCTACTACACATAGCTTGAAGCATAAAATAAAGCTGCCCCTTATTCGATAGGACTCCATAATGGTACATTAGCTAATAATGTTTATCAACGTTAACACTATTAGTTATAAGCTTTACACCAAAGATAGGTCAAATAATGTTGATTTCATAAGGTATGATATGTCATTTTCATGAACCAGATGAACCTCAAATTAACGCATCAGAGTTAGTTGAGACGAGGTTAGATAAATCTCCACACATAGATTTTTAATTCTTCTTGATGTCACCATCATATATATGGCTTAGCTATAACAAATAGACTTTTTAATACTACCAAAAGGCAACTTATCAACAACGGATCCTACTAAAAAAAATAAAAAGGAGAGAGTAAAAAACCCATGGTAATCAGTCACTGATCATAAATGGTTATCATAAAGGCCTGATAATCCAAATTTGGTCGTGATATATGGGAAGTATTTTTTGATAGTGTTGCTACAACGAATAGGCTAGGTATACTTGCTGCTTCAACAAATACTAGTCAGAGTGAGGGTCTTGACGTTCTCGCTTGAATCAGCTGCTTCAGGTACCTGCTAAGATCAAAGCACCGTTAGTCTCACCGCAGGAGGGGGTTTACTGCGATCAGCCTTCGACATGAGAATAAGCTAACGATTCTTTGAAGGTGATAAGGAATTCTGGAATGAGAGTTGTGAAAGGTAAAGTGAGAATGTGAGAGTGTGTAGTGAAATCGGACCTGGGACTTAGAGAGTCCAAGTCGTTCTTTTATATCTGAACCTGTCTCCAACTTCATGCCATATATGAGGGTATCTCTTTCTCTTTCCTTTCCCTGCAGTAAGCTCCTTTCCTTTTTGGTGTAAAGGGTCAAGGTCTCCTAAAGAGAAAAAAGATCCATTTCTTCAAGACTATTAAGACACATTGTCTTCTAGCCTTGACTTTCTGGAGATCCCAAATGGGTCGCTATCATTTGTGCCACGAAACCTCATTGTTTGTGAGACATGACTTTGTTGTTCTGCTTAGTACGTGTGCTTTGTGGACGAAGTCGATCTTCATGACCGTACCCACGTCATTAACCCCACAGTCAAGAGTGCTTATTGCGCAGTAATGAGGGCTTCTGACCAACCCTTATTAAGAAATTAGTTTCTCCGCTCGATCTCGTTTTTCTACAATTGTTTCGATTGTGTTTGAAACCGTCGTTGGATGACTCAGCGCGTGTTTCTCGAGGTGATGGGACTTCCTAATGGCTTGGTCAGATCTCCTTTTATCTCTCTTGTTTGGAATTTGAATTTTGAAAAATCCCCTTATATTCAACCGATCTTTCTTTTTGAATTTTTACATTTTCATAAACGGTTTCTTCACCCACGGGTTTTCTTCTCCCTTGTTCTTGCTTCCCTTTTGCCGATCGGTGCTTTTGGAGGTTAGTTTTCCTTTTCCTTTGTCTTTCTCTTCCGTAGCAATGTCTAAAAATGACTTGAGCATCCAAACTTCTAAAATAACCCAAGTTGCGGTAGATGATTTCTACAATCAATGGGGTTTGGATGCAAAATTTCGTCCAACCTCTTCAATCATGGGGAAAACCGTCGATCAGTGTCCGGAGGGCATGCTTGCTATGTATAGTCGTCATTTCGAATTTTCGAACCTCCGATACCCATTTTCCCTCTTTTTCTTCCGTTTTTTTAGTATTACCGTCTTAATTTTGGTCAACTGTCGCCTATCGGAGTTAGTAAGCTCATCCATTTTGAGGTATTGTGTAGATCTCTGGGCCACGAGCTGGACCTCACTACGTTTCACCGTTTTTTCCGTCTCACTAAAAATGGTGACGGGTACATTATTGAGAAAACTAAGTGTGAGGAGTGACTTGTGTCTGTGACATTCTCTTGCCTTCGTTCTTGGAAGGATCACTTCTTTTGGATTTTGAATGAGATTCTTCCCTTCGCTGTAAACCATAGGAAGGATTAATCCCGCTGAGCCTGATATTTCATCACTGGACTCGGTTGTTTATAGCAAGCTTAAGTCTTTTGCCTCTCCACTGCGTATTTACCCGGAGCAATTGCTTGTGAAACTCGGGTTGAGCGTGATGTGGGATCCAACCTTTGTTCCTCTACTGACTTTGAATGGGAAGGGTATGGTTTTACTTTCCTTTACTCCTTTGTTTATTTGTTTTTTTTTACTTACATTTATTCTTCTTTTTGTAGAAATGAGTGCTTTGGATTTTTTTACTTTTGGGGGATACTTCTGATGTTGAGGAGGATAGGAGGGAGTTGAAGAAGGGGGATACCAATGCTTTGGTTCTTAATAAGGCAGTTCGCTATGAGGGTGGTGCGTATGTTGGTGTTTCGGAGGTTGCCCGTACGAAGCGGGTCAAAAGCAAAGGTAAGAAGCCTGCTTCTGCCCCTAAGGTCAAGAAGGGTAAGACTCTTCTTCGTTCTAGCAAGAGGCTTGCTACGTCTAGTGCTCGTGCATCTGCTTCTTCGTCTCCTGGACCTATTGATGTATCTGAAAATGATGATGATTTTTTGGCTGGTTGTACTGGGTCTGTTCCTTCCACAGTGAAGTTGGAGCCTTTGGATGGCGAGAGTGATAGTGGGGATTCAGATGGAAGTGGTGGTTGGAAGCCTAAGCTCGTGCCGGAGGAGGCTGGTGGTATTTATGTCCCGGACTGGTCTGTCAAAAATGGTGATTCTGTGAAGAGTCATTTTGTTTGACAAAAGATGGTCTATAACTTTGCAACCCCATGCCGATCGCGATGCTCTGCGTAATGTTAATGACGAGGCACTTATTGGGAGCATCCTTGTAAATGTTGCTAGGGTTCTCACCTCCATCCTTGAAGGTATTGACCGACTTTGTGCATATGCCAAGAAAGCGGAACATGTGAACCGAAAGAATTCTGCGTTGAAGGACCAACTTGCTATTGCTCAGAACCAAGTGTCTGCTCTGTCTGATCGTGAGAAGGAACTTGTTCAGGAGCTTGATACTGCTCGTAAATAGTATGATGTTGATAGTGAAAAGCTTCCTTCATTGAAGCAGAGTTTGGAGGAGGAGAAGGCGAAAATGGATATTGAGAGGATTGCGCTTGATTCTGAGAGGTCGGTGGTTCAGGCAGAGAGGGAAGGGTTAGATGTTGCTATTGAAGAGTGGAAGTCCCGAGCCGAAGTACATGCTGGGGGAGAAAAGATGGCTCATTGAGCATGGGTTTCAGCAGGTTGTGACTTATCTTCTCCATAGTAGTGAGTTCAATGCTCCCCTAAGCAATGTGTACAAGAAGCTTTTGAAGCGTGGACGCCATGTGGGATTTGTTTCTGGCTATAAGAACGAGCATTTGAAGCCAATCTGTGAATGCAACAACTATCATCCTGAGGCGGAGCAAGAATCTATTGAGGCTATACAACAGATGGAGCAACTAACCTATCCGTACGTTCATGAATTGTCTAAATATTTTGATAGGCCCTTGTACGAGTTGCAAGCTTTGGAGCCTCAAGGTTTGAAAAGAGAAGCTGCTGAGTCTGTGCCGATGTCTCTAGGAAGAAAGCGCTCACGTGATGATGCTGATGGTTCTAAATCTGTTGCTTCGGTGTCCCTAGGAGGGAAGGTTAGATAGAGAAAAAAAGCCTATATGACTCTGCTTCGGAGGCAAAGACACATGCTTCTATTGGACTCCAGGTTGCTGATACTCCAGACAAGATTGTTGCTGCTTTTGGCAAAGAGAGTGTTGGTACAGCGCCGAAGCCTGATGCTGTTGATCTTGAGAAGGGTGGTGATCCTTCTGTTTGACTTGATCTTTTTCATGAATGTTGTTTCTTGAACATTTCGTATGTTTTTCCTTTATGCACATGTTATTTGGACATGCGTGGTCATGGTTGATGTAAGCCTTTATTGGCAAAAAACAATTTGTGTTTGTTTAACTTTATGGTGCCCTTCGTGGCTTTAACTTGATGTTATAAAACGGGCTTTTGTGTTGTGATCACATATTTGGATTTTTACTAGACCTTACTAGGACATGTGTCTTGTTGCTTGTAGCATCAAATTTTTAGTCAAGGATTTCCTTGTTATTTTGTTTTCATTTCTTCTTGGAGATGTGGGATGTTTTCCGTTGCTGTAATTTTTGCATATCAATGTTTGTGTTTTCATAACTCGAGGTTTTGTCAAGGCACGATGCTACAGACATCATACTAGATAAATCCAAGTTATTACTAACACGAAATGTTATCCTATCTTGCTGGAAGCCCTTTTATGTTTGAAATTTTACTTGGCATGATCATAAGCTTCAAGTGTTGCTTATGGAGCATTGTTGATGGGAGCTCACCTGCTTCATAGGTAAACAAGACTTATTAACTAAGGAGTTGTATTGTTTTAGTAACTCAACCTGTATACGGGTAAGTCAAGGCTTGGACCCGTTGAGCGTTTTCTCCTAGGAGCTCAACCCTTTACATGGAGAGGTTTTACCCTGACCCCATGGAGCTATGTTTGTTATATGAAAAGATTTGTTATAAAATGCCCCTTGGGCTACATTGATCATCACTTATATGAAGAAGCGTCGTAGGTGTTTGGCATTCTAGTGTCTTGGAAGCCTCTTTCCTTCCATATCATCAAGTTTGTAAGAACCTTCCCGGTGTGCTTCTGCAATCTGGTAAGGACCTTCCCATTTAGGGCCCAACTTTCCTGTATCCTCCTGACCGCTTGCATCATTGTTTTGGAGTACCAAATCTCCAACTTTGAAGCTTTCGTGCATGACCCTCATTGTAACATCTATGATTTTCCGACCCTATTTTAATTTATTTTAATTAATAAAATAACAACAATACATTAAATCCCATACTTGTTCAAACATATGCCTCATTAATTGCTAACTGAACGTATTTTAATTCAAAGTTTTAGAACTCATAATCATGTGGTAACACCTCCTAGAGTTAACCCAGTTAGTAATCCTGTTAGGTGTTCTGTTAAATCCTAACCAAGCTAATTCTGTCAAAGCTGAAGTTGCAAGGGCTGAATTTGTAAATAACCAGAAACCCTAGTAGGCACGGTCGCGCCACGCTTTGGCACGGTCGCGCCTCACCTTGGCACGGTCGCGCCTCACATCAGTTGAAACGTAAATACAGCTTTTAATCACAAGGACGTTTGAATTCGTAACCGATATACTCATCATTATCATTAACAAAAACAATAAACCGAATAATCATAACAATTACATCCAATAAATCTAAGAAATTCGATTAGTCTCAAGAAAACGAAATTCTTTCAATCGAAACCACAATTCGCCTGTCCTGAATTGAAATCCTCCCAAGCAAAAGCTCTAACGAACTCCTCTGAATCTCCCGAAAAACCCTGAAGCAGTCGAGATTGCAGCAGAAGACGCCGGAGATCAAACCGTCGTCGCCGGAACTCATCTCAACCATACACTATCAAATTCATCGTCCTTCCAGGTAATTGAAACTTTCCACATCTACGTTTTAGCTTATAGATCAAAAGCCCTAATCTAATTTGGGCTTACAATATGGAAATCATCACAAACCCGAATTCTATGTTTCGTTCAAAATAGTTTAATCGAACCCTGCTTTGAACACGTTTTAAATACAATTAATGTATTCCAATCGACTCGTAGTAACCTTATAGGTGAAAGCCCTATGATTCCTAACACTATTATCACAAGAATCGACCAATTCGTTCGTGTTTTAGAACAAACACGGTCGCGCTATCCTTCTAGCGCGGTCGTGCTTCATGAGACACGGTCGCGCCAATACCAGCGCGGTCATGCCACACACACTCAGACCCGGTCATGCCTCTTGGCTAGACTTGGTCGTGCCTCAGAACCCTAGACACGGTCGTGCCTGGCCCAGACACGGTCGTGCCTAGTGGACAGCTTAACTATATCCTCTGTATTGGTCAACACGGTCGCGTCCCTGACTAGCACAGTCGCGCCCGTGGTTCTAGCACGATCGTGCCCTGTCCCAGGCACGGTCGTGTGTGTGAGAAAAGTTTTGACAGAATAATTATTTTCATAATTTAAAAACAATAAGTATTTCAAATTAATTTTTAAATAAAAATAATTGATTTTATAAAATAAATAAATAGAAATTGTTTATTTAAAACTTACAAAACTAAATTTATAATTATTGTTAAACCCTACACTTAATTACTATTTACACCATTTTCTTAAACATCTTTAAGAAAATGAAGTAAAGAAATTTATATTTATTATAAAACATCTAATACATTTTTATAATTAAATGACTAAGTTACATATTTTATAAATAAATAAATAAGGTAACAATTATTTATTTAATTTATATTTAAACAAAAATCATTTATTTAAGTTATACTTAATTACCTCTAATACCTACATTATTTTTTTATAACTAAGTAAATAAATAATAATTTTGTTTTATTATTTAGTTATTCCAAACTCAAACCTTAATTTTATACAACATCATTCAAGTACAAACCACTAACACCTATAACTCCAAATCCCTTATACACACATCCAATTTAATCTTAGACTTAGACATAGACTATTGTGCATACTATTGATTTCGATACATATTACACTCTAGGTTAACATTGTGCATTACAAGGACCTCGTATTACTATCTAGTCTCTTGTGTTAGCTACGCCTTCAAACCAAGTGAGTATTACATAGCCCCTTTTACTCTTTTACACTTTTGGGGTGGAACATGAACATTATACAATACTATTGTTTACAATTACACAGACTACACAAATACAAATCTCCTTTACATTCATGTGTGCAATTTGAGCTTTATGCCCGAGTGCTAGTTGTGCTAACTTTTGTGTGCTATTTATATGCAATCATTAACTATTCAAGCCAACGGTAAAAAATGATAGATCTATTGAGTCTGACAAACCCACCCAGATTGGGGTGATTGTTACCGACAACACAATTTTTGCATGCTAGTTACAAAGGTTTGATTGTACTTGATTACACAATAGCTGCTTCCCATAAATGTCTTATTTTAACATGTTATGTAAGGATTTGTTTATTTACAATCTATATGCTAACTATATACAAACCTGTGTATGCTCACAAACTTTTTAGTTGACTTTATTTTATTCATGTTTCAGGTACTAATGAGTGAACTTGATCAAGGCATGCTACACATAGGCTTTGGACTTAGTTAAATTTAAATAAATACTACTATGTATTTCGTTTATGTACTTGTTGGAATTTGGTTGTGTTGAATTATTTGAAGTTAAATTTGATGATTAAAATATTGAAATCTAGTCAACCTTGTGCTCATGAACAGTTTACATGTCCCGCCCCGATGATTCCGCCGTCGGTTGGGGTGTGACAGATTGGTATCAGAGCCTTGGTTATAGGGAACTAGGTTATTAGACACCCTTGACCTAGACTATAAGTTTAGGACACCCATACAATGCCATGCTACTACTTGTTACATTATAAGTTCTGGTGTAAATATTTTTATATGCTATCATAAGTATTTACACTACGTGATACAATGCATAATGACTTATGTGTCACACTACTCGATAACTTTTGTGCTTACACTCATTACTATTTACATGCTATATGATTAATTTTTTTTTATGTGAATATTCTTACATGTTATACTATATAACTACATCATATGATACAATACTTAATAATCTATGTGTCACATTACATGTCAACTTTTTCTCCTATTCATTGCTACCTATTTAATTTATTTAAAAGTGCTATCCTAAGTTTCCACACACACTCATACACACTCAGTTATTCATGCACCCCTAAACTCACATACATAATACCACCACCTCTTGTGATCTAAATCTAAACTATTGGGCCTAATGCCATTAATAATAAACAAGAAACCCATTTATCCTCCAAGAAGAATAAGCCCACTACAATAAATAAACCTCACTTTTGGGCCTCAAAGCCCAGTCCACAACAATTCTCATCATGACCATGAGCCTAACAATAGTGTTATTAATACATGATGGCTGGAAGAGTGTGTAGGCCCATGAGGGATTCTGGCTAAGGAAAGATAGGGTACTTAAGTGTGTCTTAGAGACCCACCCCTCTTTCCTGGGAATTCTCCTCAAGGATGCATTGCTTATAGGTCAAGTGTATTTCTAAAATACTATTGTGAAGGTTCGGTGTTATGACTAGTCAAACTCTAAACTTATGAGAATTCCCATGTCTAACACTCAATATTTCATTATCACTTACAACCTTTTTATTGTTTTCTGCTAGACATGGACTCCTACTCTCCTTCCTCCTCGGTTTACCGTCCTGGAACAGAGCCTGATTGGGAAGAAGACATCGGGACACCCGTGTGTCGGTCACCAACACCCCCAACTGCTAGGCCAAGGTTTGATGTAAGGGCAGACTGGATTAGGAACACCGGCCCGAGACTTCGAACACCTAGATCACCTGCACCCAGGAACCCGTATCAGACACCCCATCTCCACAATTAGTTACCACCCCCACTAAGAGACCCATATCTAATGCCCGACCCGTACCATCCTAACCCTTGGGTAAGGCATACCACGGCACCCACTAATGTTATGGGAATTCCAACCAATGACATTCACCAATATGTAAGGACCTCGGAATTTGAGAGGCAAAGGATGGAGCAGGGAGTAATGCATGATTTGCAAGGACAAATAATGGATAGTCTAGCAAACCAATTAGGGTACCAAAAGGAGTTAATCTCCATCCTCGAAAAAGAAATACAGGAACATCGCACGGAGACCGCCAAAGCTGAAGCCAGATCTGCTACTTGAGTGACCATAGCAGTGCTCATCTTGGTGATTACCTTCTTCCTAGTGGAAAGCTACCAGAGACGTTAGGAGAAATTTCTAATTATTGTCTTTAAATTTTCGATTTGAGAACCATTTCCCTATGTTTTGAGTAATGTTTAACATTTCAGAATCTAATTAATTTTATATGTTTCAATTCTAAAGGTTATTGTTCATTGATTTGACTCGTTGAGCGCGAATTACACTCATCATTTTTTTTATATTTTTATTTTTTTTTATTCAAATTTTCTCAAGTATCACTTTTTTCATTCAATACGATTTAGTACATTACCAACAATCTCCTTCGCAAACAAATCATCCTACTATTTGATTTAAACAAATCTCGTTATTTTGTTCAAACAAAATGTTTTAGCAAACTGTTAGATAGTATCAAAAACATAATTTTTCCATAAAACTTCTCACCTAATAGGGAAACTTAATACAATCTATTTTATAAAAATATTATTTCGAATCGATAAATAATTATGATTTTTCCTCATTAAAGAAAAATATTTCTAAACCCTGGCTAAATTAGTATACGACTACTTGTTTAACCAATAATTCTGCTTAAAAATATTCTCTTATTAATAGCTGAAAAATTAAATTAAAAGATTTTTCCCATAAATTGTCTATTTATTTAAATTATGTGACTCAATGGATTCACTACGTTATATATCTACAATCAAGGACGACTTACCACTTTCAACTTTCAAACAAAGATCCGTATTTGTAAACACATTTCCCCGAACGTTTTCAGAACCTTCTCATTACCTTTCACTTGTCACTTCAAGAGACGATCGTACAGCGTAAACGTTAACCCCCCTCCATCAACCTCAATGAGACTTAAGAGCTACAACCTAACTACCACATTACATTATACAGGAACGCCAAACAACACGCTTGTCCGCAACACTCGATCACATGCAAAACCCGTTAGTATACATCACACACGAAGTCCAACAACTTACGTATAAACGTTCACAATATACCCAACGCAACCACATGGTACATGAAACTCAATTATTCTCAATATACCCAATGCTACACAAATTACATAATACAAGAAACTAGTTTGCCTACAAATCACAATTTACTGGATTGATCACATAACACACGAAACATGTTTATTTACAATACACATGATACCGGATTGAGCACATAATGCATGAAACTTAGTTGTTTGCGATATACGTGATACATAACAATTGTTTGATTGATACATAATTCTAGATTGACCACATTAAACATGAAACTCATTTAGTTATGAAGTACATCATACTAAATTGTACACATTATGCAATATACATGATGCTAAGTTGTCAACGCCATACATGAAATTCATTTCCTACAATACACATGATGCTATGTTATTTACATTACACGTGAGAGCATATTGATTTACAAAATACATGATGCTACGTTGTCAACGCCATACATGAAATTCATTTCCTATAATACATGTGATACTATGTTGTTTACATTACACGCGAGAGCTCATTGATTTACAAAATACATAATGCTAGCTGTTCATTCTACACAAGAGACTTGTGTGTTTACTTTATACATGAAACTAAATTGCTTACAATTATTACAATTGATTGATTACATTATACACAAGACATGGTCATGCACTTTGTTCACCAAAGTTGAAGACCATAATACATGGAAACGACTCGGGGTTTGACGTATTCTTGATCAAACACGAGCAAACTAAGAAACTTTAAGTTATTCTACTTTACTACTCTTTGGGTGCGAACTGATCTGATTTAGGACATAGTTACTTATTAGCGACTTTTATGTGAAAACAATGGACATGAATGGAGTAAAATTTTGCCCCCCCCCCCCCGACCTGCACACAACGGAAAGATCTATACGGACCATGCGATGAGTTGAGTAATTACGGGTGCACACGGAATTATGAAAATCAGCGCATGGAAAACATAGTGAAATTTTGTCGTGTGTTGTGACCTAAAACTTATCATGATATGTAACAACGAAACTAATGTGATATGACAAGGGCATGGTGGATACGCCGATGGTACTTCCTATATATAAGTGTCCTTTAATATTATCAAAAGTAGCGTTACTCATGTCACGTGAAGTTTTTGACCTAAACCAATGTTTATGAAATCTTTTACCCACTAACAATTTTAAGCATATTAAACTACATCTTGCACAAACCCTGATGATCAAGACCCCATCAAATTCGTTCCAAGTAATGCATCTCACCTTTAGAATTCAAATTATTATTCGACAATCTTCTCCTTAAGTTCATTTCAAAACTAAATTCATTGTCATCATTCATATTCAACCTTGAGTATCAGGCCTAAATCATGTCAACGGTCAAACTTACCAAGAACCCAGAAACTCTCACCTCTTGCTTGATTTAATAGCCTCCACTAGTTAAATTTCGGGACGAAATTCCCTTAACATGGGGATACTGTAACATCTCTGATTTTCCAACCCTATTTTAATTTATTTTAATTAATAAAATAACAACACTACATTAAATCCCATACTTGTTCAAACATATGCATCATTAATTGCTAACTGAACGTATTTTAATTCAAAGTTTTAGAACTCATAATCATGTGGTAACACCTCCTAGAGTTAACCCAGTTAGTAATCCCGTTAGGTGTTCTGATAAATCCTAACCAAGCTAATTATGTCAAAGCTGAAGTTGCAAGGGCTGATTTTGTAAATAATCAGAAACCCTAGTAGGCACGGTCGCGCCACGCTTTGGCATGGTCGCGCCTCGTCTGGCACGGTCGCGCCTATTATTGGCACGGTCGCGCCTCACCTTGGCACAGTCGCGCCTCACATCAGTTGAAACGTAAATACAGCTTTTAATCGTAAGGACGTTTGAATTCGTAACCGATATACTCATCATTATCATTAATAAAAACAATAAACCGAATAATCATAACAATTACATCCAATAACTCCAAGAAATTCGATTAGTCTCAAGTATACGAAATTCTTTCAATCGAAACCACAATTCGCCTGTCCTAAATTGAAATCCTCCCAAGCAAAAGCTCCAACGAACTCCTCTGAATCTCCCGAAAAACCCTAAAGCAGTCGAGATTGCAGCAGAAGACGCCGGAGATCAAACCGTCGTCGTTGGAACTCATCTCAACCGTACACTATCAATTCATCGTCCTTCCGGGTAATTGAAACTTTCCACATCTACGTTTTAGCTTATAGATCAAAAGCCCTAATCTAATTTGGGCTTACAATATGGAAATCATCACAAACCCGAATTCTATGTTTTGTTCAAAATAGTTTAATCGAACCCTGCTTTGAACACGTTTTAAATACAATTAATGTATTCCAATCGACTCGTAGTAACCTTATAGGTGAAAGCCCTATGATTCCTAACACTATTATCACAAGAATCGACCAATTCGTTCCTGTTTTGGAACAAACACGGTCGCACTAGCCTTCTAGCGCGGTCGTGCTTCATGAGGCACGGTCGCGCCAATACCAGCGCGGTCATACCGCACACACTCAGACCCGGTCATGCCTCCTGGCTAGACTTGGTCGTGCCTCAGAACCTTAGACACGGTCGTGCCGAGTGGACAGCTTAACTATATCCTCTGTATTGGTCAACACGGTCGCGTCCCTGACTAGCACGGTCGCGCCCGTGGTTCTAGCACGATCGTGCCCTGTCCCAGGCACGGTCGTGTGTGTGAGAAAATTTTGACAGAATAATTATTTTCATAATTTAAAAACAATAAGTATTTCAAATTAATTTTTAAATAAAAATAATTAATTTTATAAAATAAATAAATAGAAATTGTTTATTTAAAATTACAAAATTAAATTTATAATTATTTTTAAACCCTACACTTAATTACTATTTACACCATTTTCTTAAACATCTTTAAGAAAATGAGGTAAAGAAATTTATATTTTTTATAAAACATCTAATACATTTTTATAATTAAATGACTAAGTTACATATTTTATAAACAAATAAATAAGGTAACAATTATTTATTTAATTTACATTTAAACAAAAATCATTTATTTAAGTTATACTTAATTACCTCTAATACCTACATTATTTTTTTATAACTAAGTAAATAAATAATAATTTTGTTTTATTATTTAGTTATTCCAAACTCAAACCTTAATTTTATACAACATCATTCAAGTACAAACCACTAACACCTATAACTCCAAATCCCTTATACACACATCCAATTTAATCTTAGACTTAGACATAGACTATTGTGCATACTATTGATTTCGATACATATTACACTCTAGGTTAACATTGTGCATTACAAGGACCTCGTATTACTATCTAGTCTCTTGTGTTAGCTACGCCTTCAAACCAAGTGAGTATTACATAGCCCCTTTTACTCTTTTACACTTTTGGGGTGGAACATGAACATTATACAATACTATTGTTTACAATTACACAGACTACACAAATACAAATCTCCTTTACATTCATGTGTGCAATTTGACCTTTATGCCCGAGTGCTAGTTGTGCTAACTTTTGTGTGCGATTTATGTGGAATCATTAATTATTCAAGCCGACGGTAAACAATGATAGATCTATTGAGTCTGACAAACCCACCCAGATTGGGGTGATTGTTACCGACAACACAATTTTTGCATACTAGTTACAAAGGTTTGATTGTACTTGGTTACACAATAGCTGCTCCCCATAAATGCCTTATTTTAACATGTTATGTAAGGATTTGTTTATTTACAATCTATATGCTAACTATATACAAACCTGTGTATGCTCACCAACTTTTTAGTTGACCTTGTTTTATTCATGTTTCAGGTACTAATGAGTGAATTTGATCAAGGCATGCTACACATAGGCTTTGGACTTAGTTAAATTTAAATAAAGACTACTATGTATTTCGTTTATGTACTTGTTGGAATTTGGTTGTGTTGAATTATTTGAAGTTAAATTTGATGATTAAAACATTGAAATATAGTCAACCTTGTGCTCATGAACAGACTACATGTCCCGCCCCGATGATTCTGCCATCGGTTGGGGTGTAACACTCATGTTGTAATAGGATTCCATTTTCTGCTTGTATCTGGCCTCCCTGATCCTTTCATGGTCTCGGGCTTCTTCTAGGAGGTCGAGGTTCTGCATAATTTCTGCATTGTCTTGATTACTGATTCGATGTGTGGCTACCCCTATTTCGACAGGAATCACTGCATCTGATCCAAAGACTAGACTTTATGGGGTGCGGCCGTGGCTTGTTATCTTCGTTGTCCGGATAGCCCACAGGACGATTGGTAACTCTTCCAACCAATCTTTACCGTGTAGTCCAAGCCTTGTTTTTATCCTGGATATAATGCTCTGGTTCATTCGTTTAACTTGGGCATTGGACAGAGGCTAAACAACGGAACTAAAGATTTGCTTGATGTGCAGCTCCGTGCACCAAGCGTTGAATGGTTTGTAAAGTAAACTGCATGCCATTGTCGGGGACAATTTGTCCGGGAAGAACGAAGCGGTATATGATTTGTTCCCATACGAAGTTTATCACCTGTTTCGCAATCGTTGTTATGTTTTGATTGATGCGACCGGATTTGTAAATGATTAGATTTTTAATCAAGGCGATTACCTGTTTTCCCGTGATCAAAGCTAGTGGTTTGACCTCGGGCCACTTGGTGAAGTAGTCGATCGCTACCAGTAAGAACTTGACTCTTCCTCTTTCTTCGGGAATGGGCCAACAATGTATATTCCCCATTTTTAGAATGGCCATGCCGAAGTAACGATGACTAGATCGTGCTTCAGACTTTCTTTGATTGGTGCGTACAGCTGGCACCCTTCACACTTGTGTATTTCTACCAAAGCGTCCTTATGCATTGTAGGCCAGTAATATCCCAGGTTCATCAGCTTTGTGACCACTGATATAGGGCCAAAATGAGTACAACATATTCCTTCGTGCACTTCCCTGATCAAGTAATTATCTTGATCTGGTCCGATGTAACGAAGGAGAGGTGATAAGTAGGACTTCTTGTAAAGACAGCCATATTTGATTACATATTCCTTTGCTTTTATCTGCAGCCTTCCTGCGTCTGCTTCATATTCGGGCAATTTTCCTTCTTTCAAGAAGTCTATGACCGGGGTCATCCAGTTCTTTCCTTCTTCCATTATGACATCGTGTATTTCTTATTCATAGATGGATGGAGCTTTGAGTACTTCTACTAGGACCTTCTTGGTTAGGTGTGCAAAGGTAAGCGAGGTCAGCTTGCCAAGGGCATCAACCTGCTTGTTCTTAGATCGTGACACTTGCTTCACGCTGCAACTTTCAAAACCTTGCATTAACTCTTGTGCTTTAGCTTTGTATTTCTTCATGCTTTCTTATTTGTCCAGGTGGTTGGCTACCTGTAGTGCGTTAACAAACACTTGTATCTTTGACACTTTCATCTTTGTAGCTATCCTCAACCCTGCAAGCAACACTTCGTTTTCGGCTTCGTTGTTGGAACTGGATAAGTCTAACCGAAGAGCGTACGTGAACTCTTCCCCCTTAGGGTTTACTAAGACTAAACCAGCTCCAGATCCTTCTATGCTAGAGGCTCCATCTGCAAATAGCATCCATGTGTTTGGAGGATGCTTTTATTGTTGATCATTCTTCACTGTTTTTGGTATTTGTTTTGATTACTCAGGAACTTCGGCTAGGAAGTCTGCTAGGACTTGAGCCTTGACCGATGTTCTTGGTACATATTCTATCTTGTGTTCTCCAAGTTCAATGGCCCACTTTGCTAGTCGACCAGATGTTTCAGGCCATTCAAGTATTGCTCTGATAGGTTGATCGGTTACAACCTTGACTGTGTGTGCCTGAAAGTACCTTCTCAACCTTCTTGCAGTGTGCACAAGGGAGAGAGCCAGCTTCTCCATTGGAGGTAGTTTACTTCAGCTTCCTTTAGTTCTCTGCTTATGAAGTATACCGGCATTTGGGCCTGATTTCTTTCGATCAGCAGCACAACACTTACAACTTCCTTACCGGCTGAAATATAGATAAAGATTAGTTCTCCGGCCTTGGGGGCTACCATTGTAGGTATCGAGGCTAGATTTTCTTTCAGCTTATGAAAGGCAGCTTCAGATTCTTCTGTTCACTAGCAATCTTTCTTGTCTAAGCACCCCTTCAATGTTTGGAAGAAAAGGTAGTGATTTGTCTACTGATTTTTTACAAGAATCGCTTAAGGACATCAATTTTTCCATTCAAGCTTTGCACATCTTTCTTTGTTCTTGGAGACTTCATTTCCATGACTGCTCGAACCTTACTAGGATTGGCTTTTTGGCTTTGCTTCCCCACGATGTGACCTAGGAACTTGCCTTCTTCAAACCCGAAGGAGCACTTTCCTGGGTTGAGCTTCACGCTGATGCTCCGTAGGTTGTCAAATGTCTCTCTGATGTCTTCTATTATTCCTTCTTCATCTTGGCTTTTGATTACTAGATCGTCAACATAAGCTTCCATGTTTCGGCCTATTTGAACTGTGAATGTTTTGTCAATCGCCCTTTTGTATGTAGCTCCTGCATTCTTGAGGCCGAAGGGCATCTTCTTGTTACAAAAGATCCACTTGGCTGTATGGAAAGCCGTCTTTTCTTCTTCCTCCTTCATGTGGATCTGATGGTAACCCTTGTAAGCGTCTAAGAAGCACATGTACTTGAAATGTGTCAAATAATCAACTTTTAAGTCTATCTTAGGCAAGGGGTAACAATATTTCGGACATGCTTGATTTAGGTCTTTAAAATCCACACACATACATGTCACACCCCGACTCATGCACCCCCTGGACGTGTGCGAGCCCGATTGGTATTCTTGATTCTTTGATTTCAGAGTTTTTTTTTTATAAAATACAGCGGAAGTCTTTGTAGAAAGCTCGTTTCGTCATTTGTCTCAACCTCAAGGGTTGTATTTGTAAATATCAAAACCCAGTTGGAAAACAAAAGTCATGTATTTACTTTTATAAACATAGGGATTTAAATACCCTTCTATTTGATTACAAAATAGAGTTTGAAATAAAACACAAGGTTGATCAATTCCCTGGTCCTATCTCTTTTCTTTAGGATTTCCCTTTAAACGAGGTCTGAGAATCCTACGTGTATTCCATCCTTTTATTTCATGGGCCAGATTTCATATCTGCCCGCCTTACATTCCTCATCATATTTTGCTCGTTACCTGAAAAACATTTTGAAAATAAAACGTCAGCGCGAACGCTCGTGAATACAATATCTTGACATAAAATCATTTGGCACAAACAAGTATTAAGTTCATAATCACAACTTCATGTTCAGTCTACACACTCACTAGGCCCGTCCTGTTCAATCGCACCACAGTATACACTGGTAGTATGTCTTTATAACAAGGGGGCTCATTGTAACACCCCGCCCATAATTCGGGTGGTCATGCACTATTGATACAATCTTAACAGCGGAAGAACTGAACTTTCATTAAAACTTATGATAATTTGATTACATCATTATTTATTTATAAAACTAAAACAGCTAAACATTTCTTGGTCTTCTAAGATTCACATTCATCAATCAGTTCTTAAGATTGTCCTCATGGTTCACCTGTGATAAGTACACTCAAAACGACGTCAGCTAAATGCTAGTGAGCTCATGCTAGACAATTTACAAAAAAACACATTGACATTTATGCATACACAATATGGGTTATGACTACCGTATTGGCTATCCCATAACCACTGTACAACGGACATACTGACCCCTAGTAACGCCCCCACAGCCATCACTTAGGTATGAAATCTGTTACTAAGTGCATGGTTACTTAATACTGGACCCCCGACCCTATTTTAGCTTTTCGTAACATATCCATTAAGCATACAAGGATCCTTTATACCCCCGCTGATTTTCGCATATTGTAGCATTCTCATTATTACAAGTTTAGACAGGACGAGTATACTATCACTTTTTATAAACAAACATGATAACTCACATGTTTAACAATTGGCAGCACAATTATATAATATCATTGGGTCCTGATACAGTTTAAGTAATTCTAAGTTAGATAATGGTACAACTAACTAGTTATTATCATGGTTAATATTAGCTAACGTTGTCTTATTTAGGCACGGGTGATCAAGTCCATGCCTAGCTAAGGCTAGGTTACCTAATACCCACACCTAATAATAACCCTAATGCCTAAAAATAATAATACTAATGCTAATAATAATAATTAATTAGACATAAACTTAAATTAACTAGACATAATTTTAAACGAGAATATACCTGAAAACTATCTATGACAATTTGATATATAGTCTTCCTAATCGTGCTCTAAAATAACTATTAACAACACCTCAGTGGTATTAAGAACTCAGGATTCTTTTTATAACATAGTGTTTCGAAAGAGTGATATATTTGAAGGCTATACACCTATATTTATACTTGAGTCTCAGTATTTTTCCTTGAGGCATCGATGTGGGATGGAATTCTTTTGGCGGAACACGTCACACCGACGTAATGCAAACATGTACATCTGTTAGTTTTATATTTATTATTATTATATTATTCTAATTAATTTAGCTGCTTAACTTGTTTTTCTCTTATAACTTTTATAATATAACGTTTTATAAAACGATGAATATGTCATTGGGACGAGCTTATTTTTCTCTACGTTTTGACCTAAGTTTTATAAAAAACGGAGCAAGTTTCAAAAATAATATTATTTTATTATTATTATTATTATTATTATTAAACGGTCTCCTATAATAGCCAACGCTCGTCTAAATACCTTATTTTTCTAATTATCATTTTACCCGTTATTTACTCGTTTAACAATATGTGAAATTTAAGTTCTATATTTGTCACGTTCATAATTATTACATAAAAGTTTAGGGTATTACATTCTCCCTACCTTTAATTAAATTTCGTCCTCAAGATTTGTTGAACTTACATTTGCAGGGTTGGCTTATTAGTTTCAACTTTTCGTTTATTCTTCCATCGTCTAAAATCCATATATGGAACATACTATTATTCGTATAATGGTTAATAATATGAAAGCAGTTTGTTAAATAAATGGATAATAACATGATATAGAATGTTATTACTCATTTATCAACTAACCAAAATCTTATTATTTTTCATTATGTTTGTTATTTGTTTGTTCATATCTCAACCGGTCTTATTCATTTATAACCCAGAGATCTAAACTGGTATCTCATTACCTTACTGCTTTGTATGATAACTTATAAAAATTTATATGAGAATAAATTGTTATTCTATCTTCTTTTAAGGCTTATTACATGGTTCGTAGCGTATCTTCCAAAATCCTTTATTAAACTACCAGTAACCGACCTCTAGATTATGCATTTTAAGGATTCATTATCTCCTCTGACTAATTAGTCAAGTCTTTCTTAATGTGACTGTCTTCAAAAGCTTTAGCTTGACTTTCTTTAAATCCGACTTGTCTAATTCATTTTAACACTTAAAACTTAAGGTCATTATTTATCTGAAGTATATTCTTTCATTTTCCTATTTAGTTCTTGCGTTTCTTAATCACATAATGTTTATCAGTTCATAATGCTTTTAATATTGGATGACTTAATTCTAATTTGCATACACCTATCATCTTTATAAGGTTCCTTGCTATAACATCACCATTCTCCTTAGGAATTTCTATAATTCTTCATTCCCGAAAACCAATAATTACTTCTTAGATCCTTATACATTTTATTACTACCAAGATGAATAGAATACTTAGACTTATGGGCTTCTAGAACCACATCTTGTAGTCCTTCAATACTAGGTACCCATATTCTATTATTGAATATTAAAATATCATCATTTCCTACCCTTAATAATTTATCTCTTCCAATAATTCTTCCTTTCTTAACATGTTTCTCTTTTAGGGCTTCTTGTTGTATATTCTTAATTTGATCTAGAAGACTAGTTTTAACCTCTATTGCAGATGCATGAATTCTTATGGGTTGGGGCTTCTCCTTTCTACTTAATGCATCTTCTACCACATTGGCTTTATCCGGATTGTATTGGATTTCACAATCGTAATCACTTAGTAATTCCATCCATCGTTTTTGACGCATATTGAGTTCCTTCTGCTCAAATATGTGTTCTAAATTTTTGTGGTCAGTATAAATTGTACATTTTGTACCGTATAAATAGTGTCTCCAAATTTTTAGTGCGAACACTACAGCACCAAGTTCTAAATCATGGGTGGTATAGTTTCGTTCGTGAATCTTCAACTGTCAAGAGGCGTAGGCAACTGCTTTGCTTCTTTGCATGAGTACACATCCCATACCATAATGAGATGCATCACAGTAGACAACAAAATCTTCTGTTCCTTCGGGAAGTGATAATATCGGGGCTACATAACTTTTGCTTTAACGTGTTAAAGGATTCTTCTTAACTAGGGCCCCAAATGAACTTGGAAGCTTTCTAGACATCTTCTAATCTCAGTTGGATTCTTCGGTACTTCCCACTTATTGATGGCCTCAATCTTTGCAAGGTCAAATTGTATTCCCTTTTCATTAATTACATGGCCTAAGAATTGAAATTCACGTATCCAAAACTCACATTTGGAAAACTTCGCATAAAGCTTTTCCTTTTTGAGCAATTCAAGGACTGCTCAGAGGTGTTGTTCATGATCCGCTTGATTTTTGGAATAAATCAGGATGTCGTCAATAAACACAATCACACATTTATCTAGATAAGGCTTACAAACGCGATTCATAAGGTCCATAAATATTGTATGTGCGTTGGTATGTCCAAATGGCATCACCAGAAATTCGTAATGACCATACCTAGTTCTGAAAGCAGTTTTAGATACGTCTCCCAGAGGAACTTTCACTTGGTGGTATCCAGATCGCAAGTCTATTTTACAAAAATAACTTGCCCCTTTTAATTGATCGAACAAGTCGTCGATCCTTGGTAAAGGGTATCTGTGACAAATGCAAAATTCCAGAATATAAAACCTAGTTGTTGGGCTAAATCTAACTAGGCCCAATAGAAATCCAAGCCCATTTGAGGCCCAATAAGGACTCAAGCCCATTAGAGACTCAATTTATATAATTCATGTTTCTTGATTTGACTTAATTTCATGAATTAGGTCATTAAGTCTAGCAAAGGTCATACGTTAGTTCAATTCATACTTTGATAATTTTAGGAATTACCGTAGTCACGTATACACCTAACCCGACTAATACGAACGTTGGTGATTAACCTAAATATCCATAATAATATCAAAGAACCCATAATACATAAACCATATGTTTATACAACCAAATTTAAGGATTTAAAACACATAAAACACGTAATGAGCCGTAACGGCAAAATTCGAAGGTTTTACCGTATACTGTCATCTTTAAACGTCCATACAAGAAATTAATCAAGACCAAGACTTATACAACATATAAGTAGATGTAGTTTTCAAAAAAAAAAACTAGTTAATTACACTTAAAAGTAATTAAGAAACCCTAAACCAAGTTAATTTATCGTTCCGAACCGTAATCGACATTTAACGCATTAATGAGCGGATAACCTATACTCTTAAACCACTAAGCTACCTAACCACCCAACCCACTCCCCTTTACCTCATTTCAGTCGAGATTTCACATGTGGGGCCCCCTCACACCTTATTTTCTTCCTACCTTGACTTTTACACAACAACTCCATGCTTTTTTTTCTTATAAGTCATGCCCATCACATCCTTCATTCTATCACTCAACTTTCAAGATTCATTTCTCCCTCATATCTCTCTCTCTGGAAGGCTCACCCACCTCACACACCCCACACACACAATTCAAATCTAGCTTCAAATCTTCATCCAAAACTCAAGAAAGTTCAAAGATCTAAGTGTTCTTCAAGGAGATTTGAAAGGATTCAAGCTTGGAACTACCTTCTTAACTCCTTCTCCTTGCTCGCATGTTGTAAGCCTCCTACACATCTCCATATTTTTCATTCTAACTTTCATAAACAAGTATTTTGGTTGTATAAAACTTCACCTAAAAGAAAACTATTTAAAAACTAGTAAAAACATGATTTACACCTTTTTAACAAAAGGTTTCTCTAAAAATTCATGTTCATGCTTTATGAACATACTAGAGCTTTTAAACAAGAACTAAAACTTGGTACACACATGGTTTCATAAGAAAAGTTGGCCTAAAGAAAGCTTGTTGGTGATAATCTTGTGTAAAAAGTTAGATCTACAAGTAAAGAAACCCTAAAAATTTAATCTTGGACATATATGGATGTATGGACATAACACCTATGGAATAAAGTAAATCCTTGGAGAAATCTGACTTGGGACTTTTAGAAAATGTCACACATATCATAAAAATCAACTAGTTGGTAAACAAGAGTCAAACAAGTACAAAATTTGAATAGTTGATGATGTCGATTAACTTAGAACCAAAACAGTAAGCTGGCAGATTCTTAGCTCCGACTTTGGAGGGCCATATCTCAACCAAAAACTAACAAAAAAGGACGAGTCTTAGGTCTAAAATCAAGTACAAGGTGTCAAGAGTCCAACCCAAGTGGTTTCATAAAATTTCGTTGAGTTTTGATGCCCAAAATGGTCATACGAGAAACGGTATCAAGGGTGTCTTTTTCGGCATAATTATTGTGTCACTTTTGAGGGTCATAACTTGGTCATAACAAATCCAAATAATTTGATTGCACTTTATAAAGTTATAATTGGAAGTATAAAGCAAAATTTGTAGGGTCTTGAGTCATAAAAATGGGTCTAGGTCAGTCAATTAAAAGGAATCCCCAAGACACTCCAGAACCAAACACTGCTGCCCTCTTCTGTCCAAATAAATATTTAAAAATACTTAAACATGTCATAAATTGTTGATTAATACATCTCTGCAACCCTAATACATGTAGGTATCTTGGTATAAAATTTCATGACTAAACTAGTTCATTTGGTTAATCAAAAAGGAGACACACGGAGAACTTAAAAATCTGGAAAATATCTATAGACTAGGGTTACTTTAATATTATAGTTTGATGTGAATGACTACCAAAACCCTAACACGATCTATATACGAAAAATTATAGATAAGTATTTATTTTTATAACTAAAATAATGTATATAGTTGTGAATAAATACGAATACGCATCATGAACTTCAAAGACAAGTCACCAACGGTTCGTCGGGTCACACTTTCAAAACGTAACACATGTATCACCGAGTCTAACATTTTGGGTGGATCTTATACATGTTCGTATGTTGACATCATATTATAAGGTCTTAAGGCAACCGTAACTGTTAGGTCATGGTAAGGACAGTCTTGCATACACATCGGCCTTGCTAGCATTTACACATTGAAAGCTTATCAGGTGAGTTTCATAGCCCCCTTTTAACTTTTAAACGTTTTAGAAACACCGGGGGGAAAACATACTTGCTTACAAGTTTGAAAACATGAGACATCATTGTTTACTACATATGGGAACATCATTGCCCGATACATTCGGGAAAACATAAAACGTACTTACAAACATTTTCATATACAAGCAAGAAAACAAGACCCGACCTTTATGTTTGCATGAGTTAACACATATAGAGCGCTGGAAGTCCCTTGACCATCATATTTATAACCATTAGCTATAGGTTAGCCTGGGATTCTATGGATAGTACTATTGGGATTGACAAACCCGGTCATGGTTAGTCACGCTAACCATGGGTCCCTCTGGCCAAATGACCGCATAGTGTTCAAACATTGCTCGTGAGGTATGAGCGAGGGGCAAAACACCTGTGTCATGGTTTGGTTATGCCTCATGTATGTATATATTATTTGTATTCCTAGCTAGTATACAAATGGGTCAACATTACTTGTTTTGTTTATCATATTCATTGAAACGTTTTCGTGCAGATGGATCTGCCAATCACTTATACACCAATGGTTTTGCCATTCGTTTACGTGAAAATGTTTTTATCAATGTTTTCAAGGAAAACAGTTTCATATTATGGGCATGTACACGGTATCAATGTTTTCAGGAAAAACGACTTATTTTATGACTATGACGTTATCACATGTTTTCATTGGGAAAACTACTCGTTTTATGACTATGAAGTCATCACATGTTTTCGAGGAAAACAACCTTACATTAAACCCGTGTACATATTTTCAATGTTTTCAAGGAAAACAGTTTCGTATCATGGCCATGTACACAATATCAATGTTTTCAAGAAAAATCACTTTACATTGCAACAATCAAACCTGTGAACTCACCAACCTTTGTGTTGACATTGTTAAGTATGTTTTTCAGGTAATTCATAGCCATGGAATGGTTAGAATAGGTTAACCTTTGGATTAAACCCTAGAATCCGAAGGAGTATGATCGTCAAATCTCAAGACGGCTTTAACCTATACATGGTTCTAGGACAATGTACAAGTTTATTATAGTTGTTGTAATGGTGTTCAATATTCAGAAGTCTTTACTTTAGCTCCCACTGTTGTGTAATGTTACCAATCGTTGCAACCTTAATTTATTTATTTATTCATTAATTAAATAAATTTGGGGTGGTGACAGATTGGTATCAGAGCCAATGGTTGTATCGAATTAGGTTTCCTTAGTGTCACCTAGGCTCTAATCAGACTCATTTAGGGACCAAGATTTCTAAGACTTACATTACATTAAAAACACCCAAGACTTGAGTATAAAAATTCCAACCGTTGCCGAACGACTTGAGTAGACCATTAGTGTATGTATTTACACTAGAATATCATTAACTACACTAATACTTAATAAAATTACTTCTCACACGTAACGAACACTTAACACGTACACTAATGTGGAAATAATAGACATCTACAACGTTTCTCAACAAAATGCCACTGTTCGGATTACGAATCAAGGATGACGGGCACTCAGAACCCTGTAACCCTAGGAGATCGAGTTACGAGTAGAGCTTGGGCGACGACGGTAGCACTCGCCAGTCGCCGATCTTAGCATCACAATAAGCTAAACCCGTACCTGAACCTTTACCTATACCTGCACCACACTTACAACTACTCCAGCCGTGGAGTTAACTTTCTTTCTGATATATGTGCAGTATATATACTCTCCTTCATGAATCGCTCGATTGGATGACTAGGACTTTCGCCATGAAATATGGCAGACGGCACTAGCTAAGCAGAAGGGAACCCGAGGTGGATAAGCAGCACTGAACGGGAGAGAACTTTACTGGGCAGGAGACCCATAGACTCATTAGGATCATGTGGATCCACACTTACAAACAAACTTGGAGCCTGATTTGCTCTACAAAAACTTGAGGATCTCTGCCCTAACATAGTGTCTGACTTCCACCGCACACGTCCTGTTATTAGAAGACACCGGTTGTGTCTCTCTACCATTAACTCCATCCAACAATAGCCTTAGTCGGCTAATTCATGAGTATTGGTACACATGATTGAGAGTAATCTGATAGAACATACACACTCCTGCGTGAAAGCGCAACACGATCTAATGAACATTTCAGATCCCGTTTAACTAGGAGCTTGGGATAGGAGAAACACTACAGGGACCATGCAAAGTAAATTATCATTACGGGTGAACACGTAATCATAATTTACAATGCATGAGAACTCTAGTGAGTCTTACTGTCCGAGCTAATGTTCATGATTAACCCATATACCTAATCTCAATTCCCAGGCACTCGATTAATGATCGAAATCTCCATAACCATAAGTGTTGAGCCAAAAGGCATCACATGATGCGATAGGATATCACAAGTGATGTGGAAATGTACATCATCTCCTTCATATTCAATTCTAATGAATCCAAAACTCTTAGCGAGACTTCACTCGCAAGACAATTTTAACGAAAACCTTGAAGAGATCTATTCTTGGTGATTTGACCTCGGCTCTTGGACCGAATTTGGAAATTCCTTGTAAAATATTGTTTCAACTTTTGAGATTGCGCTATAGGTTGTCTCTTTTCAATTTTGTTATTTATCGATCAACGCACTAGACCGACCTTTAGTCTAGCATGAACCCGACTCTTAATGAATCTTGAACCACGAAGATCTCCCTCACCCTTTTGTACTTACATTGCCTTAAGGATCATGTTGTTAGCTGAGTCTCTAATGTCAACCTACAGGAGAGACATGTTCACACCTTTTACTCCCAGCCTTCTATAATTAGAGAGCTCTAGAGCACCTACTGTTAGGAAATGACTTCTTAACACATGCTCAGGGAAAATACAGAACTTTGACATCTAACACTCATTATCGCAATTCAATGGCTTAAACCCTTGTTCAAAGGACTGTAAGGCTATAACCGATATGAGTGGAATACGTAATGGTAAGGCATGACAATACCATTCGAATGCTAGGGAAGTTTCAGACGTACTGTATTACTGGTTGTTGGCAAATTCTGAAAACTCCTGATCCTTTCCAATCCAACCAACTTTAGTGGGAAATTAAAGACCAAGTTGAAAGTTGCGAAATTCATCATTTGAGAGATGCGTCCTACAATCATAGGAATGCAATTTTAAGAATCTATTGCAGTGTTTTACGATGATTAAGCGTTTTAAGTTGTACGCTACCAGAAAAAAAAATGAACAAATGATGAATCATATCTGACCTTGCTCTTTTGGAGGTCTGCACATATACATTTCTTTTGACTTCTCAACTTTCCTTCAAATTTCATATTCACCATTCTCCAAGATCTCTTGGGATGCCAATACGTTATCCTTAAAGAACCTAAGGACATGACGTCCTCACATTTAGCAAAACCCTAAAGTTATACATGATTCTGGTATTATTTTCTGACATCTAGTTTAAGGGGTCAAGCCCTAGATTAGTTTGAAAAATGATATCATATCACAGTCTACCAACTTAATGGGTTGGTAAGCCCATAATCAATTTCAGGGGACGCTATTTCTATGAAACTATTTCCATAGTTCCACCGTTTACTTCCCCACCTAGACGAACTGTGGCTAACCTAAACGAATTTAGAACTCCTTAAGAATTATTTGCCTCATGGACATGATAGTCAAGCCATGATTCTACAAATCATGACAGTACAACCTAAATACTAAACTGCAGTAGAAGTGTAGTGTAAACAATGGTTAATGATGTATTAAACCCAACCCTCCGCAGCGAAAGCGTACATGAAATCCTGAAATCGTAAATCCATTGTGGCCAATGTTAATGGAAGATTTTACATTACACAAAACCTAATATGAGAGTAACATTTTTATCCTAGAAAATGCTTCTGAGGAGTATAAAGGAACAACCATAAATTTTTGTTTATGTGTTCCATCATTGCTATCCGATTACAGCAAGATGATGGTAATGTAGTTAGAAAACGAAAAGAAATGGAACTGCGTCACTAACTCCTAGTGACTGGTTAAAAGTTCGCTCTCATTTTCTTTGAACCCCGTGAAGATTCATTTACCTTTAGTAACTGTTGAGCCAAATCAATTCAATGATTTTCAAATACTCTAACATTTCTTCTTTCTTCATCTGGATTTACCCTCATCTATAGACGAACCATAGAAATCTTGACGATTCAATAATACTGTGAAATTATTGTTGTCTCGAGTTATGGTTCGACATCTATTTCATAATGAGATCAATCTACACCACGTTACGAATAAAATTCGTGATAAAATTACCCGTAATGAGGTTTGACAAAACCAAGGCCGGAACAATAAGGTACCTGATTTTGAACTAAGGCCGGAACATCTCATGACTATCTTACATATCTTACTGGACTTCCGATGAAATTCTTTTAGATTCTATCATGATTTAGTCTTCGTGTGTTTAAACACGTATATGAATAAAAAGTATGTGCCCACATACATTCATAATTTCACGTGCACGAATGCACCGTTTCCTTTCATTACCCGTGATAATTATCATACAGTTCCACTCTAACGAGAGTGATCACATAATGAAATTCTTCGACATCTTATTCGGGATTATTTACCTTGGTGTATGAATTGTCCACTTGGTTTGTAAAAAGTTATTATTTTAATTCACATCAATCTGGGAGCCTCTTAATGACTCACTCATTGTAATTCCTTTTGTTCATGGAACTCTAGTGATGACCTTATCACTTAGTGGTAGAGCCAACGAACTTCACCCGATGACACATTTGAAGAGTTTTCCTAAAGCTACTCATTTGATATAATGTATGCTCAACAGTAACGTACATTGTTACATAATGCAATAATAATGCAAATCCTTACAAATTCAACATCTTTAGTTAATGTGATATCCACTTTATCTATGTATACTGACTACTATTTGAGATGGGTTAAAATTCTCCCTAAGAATCCGAAAATGGAGTAAGGATACGAAATCCGAATCCAAGTAAATGTAACAAATTTCGAGGACGAAATTTCTTTAAGTATGGGAGAATGTGACAAATGCAAAATTCCAGAATATAAAACCTAGTTGTTGGGCTAAATCCAACTAGGCCCAATAGAAATCCAAGCCCATTTGAGGCCCAATAAGGACTCAAGCCCATTAGAGACTCAATTTATATAATTCATGTTTCTTGATTTGACTTAATTTCATGAATTAGGTCATTAATTCTAGCAAAGGTCATACGTTAGTTCAATTCATACTTTGATAATTTTAGGAATTATCGAGTCACGTATACGCCTAACCCGACTAATACGAGCGTTGGTGATTAACCTAAATATCCATATTAATGTCAAAGAACCCATAATACATAAACCATATGTTTATACAACCAAATTTAAGGATTTAAAACACATAAAACACTTATGGAGCCGTAACGGCAAAATTCGAAGGTTTTACCGTATACCGTCATCTTTAAACGTCAATACAAGAAATTAATCAAGTCTAAGACTTATACAACATATAAGTAGATGTAGTTTTCAAAAAAAACTAGTTAATTACACTTAAAAGTAATTAAGAAACCCTAAACCAAGTTAATTTATCGTTCCGAACCGTAATCGACATTCAACGCGTTAATGAGCGGATAACCTATACTCTTAAACCACTAAGCTACCTAACCACCCAACCCATTCCCCTTTACCTCATTTCAGTCGAGATTTCACATGTGGGGCCCCCTCACACCTTATTTTCTTCCTACCTTGACTTTTACACTACAACTCCATGCTTTTTTTTCTTATAAGTCATGCCCATCACATCCTTCATTCTATCACTCAACTTTCAAGATTCATTTCTCCCTCATATCTCTCTCGTTGGGTGGCTCACCCACCTCACACACACCCCTCACACACAATTCAAATCTAGCTTCAAATCTTCATCCAAAACTCAAGAAAGTTCAAAGATCTAAGTGTTCTTCAAGGAGATTTGAAAGGATTCAAGCTTGGAACTACCTTATTAACTCCTTCTCCTTGCTCGCATGTTGTAAGCCTCCTACACATCTCCATATTTTTCATTCTAACTTTCATAAACAAGTATTTTGGTTGTATAAAACTTCACCTAAAAGAAAACTATTTAAAAACTAGTAAAAACATGATTTACACCTTTTTAACAAAAGGTTTCTCTAAAAATTCATGTTCATGCTTTATGAACATACTAGAGCTTTTAAACAAGAACTAAAACTTGGTACACACATGGTTTCATAAGAAAAGTTGTCCTAAAGAAAGCTTGTTGGTGATAATCTTGTGTAAAAAGTTAGATCTACAAGTAAAGAAACCCTAAAAATTTAATCTTGGACATATATGGATGTATGGACATAACACCTATGGAATAAAGTAAATCCTTGGAGAAATCTGACTTGGGACTTTTAGAAAATGTCACACATATCATAAAAATCAACTAGTTGGTAAACAAGAGTCAAACAAGTACAAAATTTGAATAGTTGATGATGCCGAGTAACTAAGAACCAAAACAGTAAGCTGGCAGATTCTTAGCTCCAACTTTGGAGGGCCATATCTCTACCAAAAACTAACGAAAAAGGACGAGTCTTAGGTCTAAAATCAAGTACAAGGTGTCAAGAGTCCAACCCAAGTGGTTTCATAAAATCTCGTTGAGTTTTGATGCCCCAAAATGGTCCTACGAGAAACGGTATCAAGGGTGTCTTTTTCGGCATAATATTTGTGTCACTTTTGAGGGTCATAACGTGGTCATAACAAATCCAAATAAGTTGATTGCACTTTATAAAGTTATAATTGGAAGTATAAAGCAAAATTTGTAGGGTCTTGAGTCATAAAAATGGGTCTAGGTCAGTCAATTAATAGGAATCCCCAAGACACTCCAGAACCAAACACCGCTGCCCTCTTCTGTCCAAATAAATATTTAAAACATAAATTGTTGATTAATACATCTCTGCAACCCTAATACATGTATGTGTCTTGGTATAAAATTTCATGACTAAACTAGTTCATTTGGTTAATCAAAATGGACTTAAAAATCTGGAAAGTATCTATAGACTAGGGTTACTTTAATATTGTAGTTTGAAGTGAATGTCTACCAAAACCCTAACACGATCTATATACGACAAATTATAGATAAGTATTTATTTTTATAACAAAAATAATGTATATAGTTGTGAATAAATATGAATACGCATCATGAACTTCAAAGACAAGTCACCAACGGTTCGTCGGGTCACACTTTCAAAACGCAACACATGTATCACCGAGTCTAACATTTTGGGTGGATCTTATACATGTTCAACTTGTATGTTGACATCATATTATAAGGTCTTAAGGCAACCGTAACTGTTAGGTCATGGTAAGGACAGTCTTGCATACACATCGGCCTTGCTAGCATTTACACATTGAAAGCTTATCAGGTGAGTTTCACAACCCCCTTTTAACTTTTAAACGTTTTAGAAACACCGGGGGGAAAACATACTTGCTTACAAGTTTGAAAACATGAGACATCATTGTTTACTATATTTGGGAACATCATTGCCTGATACATTCGGGAAAACATAAAACGTACTTACAAACATTTTCATATGGTAGCAAGAAAACAAGACCCGGCCTTTATGTTTGCATGAGTTAACACATATAGAGCGCTGGAAGTCCCCTGACCATTATATTTATAACCATTTGCTATAGGTTAGCCTGGGATTCTATGGATAGTACTATTGGGATTGACACCCCCGGTCATGGTTCGTCGCGCTAACCATGGGTCCCTCTGGCCAAATGACCGCATAGTGTTCAAACATTGCTCGTGAGGTATGAGCGAGGGGCAAAACACCTGTGTCATGTTTTGGTTATGCCTCATGTATGTACATATTATTTGTATTCCTAGCTAGTCTACAAATGGGTCAACATTACTTGTTTTGTTTATCATATTCATTGAAACGTTTTCGTGCAGATGGATCTGCCAATCACTTATACACCCATGGTTTTGCCATTCGTTTACGTGGAAATGTTTTTATCAATGTTTTCAAGGAAAACAGTTTCATATTATGGGCATGTACACAGTATCAATGTTTTCAAGAAAAATGACTTATTTTATGACTATGACGTTATCACATGTTTTCATTGGGAAAACTACTCGTTTTATGACTATGAAGTCATCACATGTTTTCGAGGAAAACAACCTTACATTAAACCCGTGTACATATTTTCAATGTTTTCAAGGAAAACAGTTTCGTATCATGGCCATGTACACAATATCAATATTTTCAAGGAAAATCACTTTACATTGCAACAATCAAACCTGTGAACTCACCAACCTTTGTGTTGACATTTTTAAGTATGTTTTTCAGGTAATTCATAGCCATGGCATGGTTGGAATAGGTTAGCCTTTTGGATTAAACCCTAGAAGCTGAAGGAGTATGATCGTCAAATCTCAAGATGGCTTTCTCCTATACATGGTTCTAGGACAATGTACAAGTTTATTGTAGTTGTTGTAATGGTGTTCAATATTCAGAAGTCTTTACTTTAGCTTCCGCTGTTGTGTAATGTTACCGATCGTTGCAACCTTAATTTATTTATTTATTCATTAAGTAAATAAATTTGGGGTGGTGACAGTATCTATTGTTCATAGTGACCTTATTCAAGTCTCTATAATCGATGCACATACACATCGTCCCGTCTTTCTTTTTAACGAACAAGATGGGTGCTCCCCAGGGTGAAGAACTGGGTTGGATAAACCCTCTGTCAAGTAGTTCCTGTATCTGCTTTTTGAGTTCTTGCATCTCTGTCGGGGCTAGTCTGTATGGAGACTTAGCAATCGGTGTTTTTCCGGGTATTAAGTCATTCCGAAACTCAACTTGTCTAACAGGTGGAACACCTGGGAATTCATCCGGAAACACCTCAGGGTATTCCCGTATTACTAGCACGTCCTAAATCTTCGGGTTCTCTGTGGTGTTTACGACATATGCTAAAAAGGAATTACACCCTTTTCTTAAAAACTTTTGTGCTTGTGCTACCGTGATGAGGTTTTTAATCTTGTCAGTTCGATCACCTGATACTATTAGTCGTTTGCCATTTGGTAGTCGGAGTTGGACGATCTTTTTATCACATAAAATTTCTGCATGATAAGGTACTAGCCGGTCCATTCCTATAACTATGTCAAATTCTCCAAGTTTCATAGGCATTAGGTCTATAGGAATAGTATGATTGCTTAAGTTTATAGTATAATTCTTAATATTGTCAACTATTTCTTTCCAACTCCCATAAACCATTTCTACTATAAAAGAGTGATCTAAAGTTTGGGAAGCTTGGTTCAAATAATGTCTAAAAGTAGTTGACACTAGACTTCTATTTGCACCAGTATCAAATAACACATGTGTATATACATCATTTACAAGATAACATATACGTGACTATATCTACCTTTATCTATGACAATATATAATTATACAGAAATTACTAGTATGTAACAAACATCTTTATAACATACAGTTATATTACAATGAAACATTTATGTAGTATATGCTTAGGAAATAAGGTACATAACATAGACTATTTCTTTTCCCCACTCAAAGGACCATATAAGTGCTTTTCCTAATAACGACTTACCCCCTTTTTTTTATCAGACATATTTCCTGAACTTGTAAGTGTTAATCATGGTAATGTAACTTAACTGATCTAGCCTGGGTCTTATCTTAATCTTATAAAGCTCTGCTGGTTAAAGCTTAGGTATTCCTATAATACCTAATTCGCTAAAACCTTGGACTCTGATACCAACTGTAACACCCGCCCGTAATTCGGGTGTTCACGTACAATTGATACAATCTTAACAGCGGAAGTAACTGAACTTTCATTAAAACTTATGACAATCTGATTACATCATTATTTATTTACAAAACTAAAACAACTAAACATTTCTTGGTTTTCTAAGCTTCACATTCATCAATCAGTTCTTATGATTGTCCTCACGGTTCACCTATGATAAGTACACTCAAAACGACGTCAGCTAAATGCTAGTGAGCTCATGCTAGACAATTTACAAAAAAACACATTGACATTTATGCATACACAATATGGGTTATGACTACCGTACTGGCTATCCCATAATCAATGTACAACGGACATACTGACCCCCAGTAACGCCCCCACAGCCATCACGTAGGTATGAAATCTGTTACTGAGCGCATGGTTACTCAATACTGGACCCCGACCCTATTTCAGCTTTTCGTAACATATCCATTAAGCATACATGGATCCTTTATACCCCCACTGATATTCGCATATTGCAGCATTCTCATTATTATTAGTTTAGACAGGACGAGTATACTATCACTTTTTATAAACAAACATGATAACTCACTTGTTTAACAGTTGCCAGCACAATTATATAATATCATTGGGTCCTGATACAGTTTAAGTAATTCTAGGTTAGGTAATGGTACAACTAACTTGTTATTATCATGGTTAATATTGGATAACGTTGTCTTATTTAGGCACGGGTGATCAAGTCCATGCCTAGCTAAGGCTAGGTTACCCAATACCCACCCCTAATAATAACCATAATGTCTAAAAATAATAATACAAATGCTAATAATATAATTAATTAGACATAAACTTAAATTAACTAGGCATAAACTTAAACGAGAATGTAACTAAAAACTATCTACGACAATTTGATATAGAGTCTCCCTACTCGTGCTCTAAAATAAATATTAATAATACCCAAAGAGAGTATTGAGGACTCGAGATTCTTTATACTAGAGCGTTCCCAAAAGAGTGATATATTTGAAGTAAGGCTATACACCTATATTTATACTTGTAGTCTCCTCACTATTTTTCCTTAAGGCATCGATGTGTGATGGAATTCTTTTGGCCGAACACGTCACACGGACGTAATGCAAACATGTACATATGTTAGTTTTATATTTATTATTATTATATTATTTTAATTAATTCAGCTGCATAACTCGTTCTTCTCTTATAACTTTTACAATATAGCGTTTTATAAAACGACGAATACGTCGTTGGGACGAGATTATTTTTCACTACGGTTTGACCTAAGTTTCATTAAAAACGGAGAAAATTTCAAAAATAATAATATTTTATTATTATTATTATTATTATTAAACGGTCTCCTATAATAGCCAACGCTCGTCCAAATACCTCATTTTCTAATTATCATTTTACCCGTTATTTACTCTTTTAACAATATGTGAAATTTAAGTTCTATATTTGTCACGTTCATAATTATTAAATAAAAGTTTAGAGTAATACACCCATGCCTTCTCATTTGTTAAAAAGGCAAGTACCAGCCGTAATCCGGGAATTTCACCCAAGACTCATGTATCCTTTGCAAGTTTTATGTATACCTATGGCCTAAATGCATACACGTAGAAAAACGTTGAGCATTACTTCGTTAACGTTTATTTGGCAATTTTCGCAAATAAAATATTTGACACAAGTTTTCAAAGAGATAAAGTATTCACCTTTTATAGTGGGAATGAGCCTCTTAGTCGAAAGTTTAATGTCTAGCTTCTAATACTGATTTATATAGCGTAATAGCACTTCTACGAGCGTCTCTTCTTAATCCGGGCGCTAAGACGAGCGGGAGTTGGACTGGGATCATCGGGAGTGGACTAGAGATCACCTGGAACGTATTTTGGAAGTTGGAAATGTGTTTGGGATGTTGGAAATGTGTTTGCAAGTTTTACGTATACCTATGGCCTAAATGCATACACGTAGAAAAACGTTGAGCATTACTTCGTTAACGTTTATTTGGCAATTTTCGCAAATAAAATATTTGACACAAGTTTTCAAAGAGATAAAGTATTCACCTTTTATAGTGGGAATGAGCCTCTTAGTCGAAAGTTTAACGTCTAGCTTCTAATACTGATTTCTATAGCGTAATAGCACTTCTACGAGCGTCTCTTCTTAATCCGGGCGCTAAGACGAGCGGGAGTTGGACTAGGATCATCGGGAGTGGACTAGAGATCACCTGGAACGTATTTTGGAAGTTGGAAATGTGTTTGGGATGTGGAAATTCGAACGAGATCATTCGTCTATTTATAGGCTGTGATTCGGACTCATGTTGGACCGATATGGCTAGGGATGTCGGTCCGACATCCACCCAGACCCACGTCAGCCCTAGATGTCGCTTTCTGATTGGACCGAATATATTTGGCGGCAATATCAGACCGATATGTGGACCATGTCGGTCTGATATCTAGACCCATGTCCCATCATTAGGGTTGAGTCATTGGATACGTGTCAACACCCCATTTTGCGGCTGAGAGGAGGTTGTCGGACCGCTATGGTTCGATGTCGGTCCGATAACCGACTAAGTGACGTATTGCGGACCGATATGAACTTAGACGTCGGTCCGCTATTGGACTGAGTTTATTTTCGGTCCGATATCAAACTTAGTTGTACTTCGGACCGATATGATATTCAATGTCGGTCCGTAATCAACTTAGATATCCAATAATTTTTATTTTCAATCCTAGACTTTGGTATAATTATACTTATAGTTACTAGGGTCTTACCTCTTGCCAAATCTTGGACATTTTTGGGGCAGGTGTTACATGCTTCCCACCTTATTTTAAACTCGTCCTCGAGTTTATTCAAATAGGTGTGTATATTTCTTTCTTATTTCCGACTCTAGTCCCCACGTGTACTCAGGTCCACGTCTGGAGTTCCATTTCACTTTCACGATCTTCGATTTCTTTCTTTTTAATCTCTTTTCTTTTCAGTCCTCGATTTGCAAAGGTTGTTCCACAAATCTTAATTTCTCATCTACCTCTATATCTTGTAGGGGCATTACCAGAGATTCATCTGCCAAATACTTGCGCAGATTCGACACATGGAATACATCATATACTCTATTCATTACATCTAGTAACTCGAGTTGATAGGCCACATGCCCAACTCTTTTTTGGATTTTGAATGGTCCTACGAATCTAGGACTTAAATTTCCCTTTGTTTCCAAATCTTACAACGTATTTCCATGGTGAAACTTTCAACATAACGTTATCACCGACGTTGAATTCTAACGGCTTTCGTCTCTTATCATCATAACACTTTTGACGATCACGAGCCGCTTTCAATTTATCTTTGATTTAGATAACTTTCTCAGTTGTTTCCAAGACTATTTCAGGTCCAGACAACTGATTTTCTCGTATTTTAGACCAACAGATAGGAGTTCAACATTCACGACCGTATAAGGCTTCAAAAGGAGCGGCTTGTATACTCGTATGATAGCTATTATTATAGGAGAATTCCATTAGAGGTAAGTGTTCATCCCAACTTCCTCCAAGATCAATAACACAAGACCTTAACATATCTTCAAGGGTTTAGATTGTTCTCTCGCTCTCCCCGTCCGTCTGAGGATGGTAGGCAGTGCTAAGATTCAGCTTTATACCGAGGGGTTTCTGAAAACTTTGCCAGAATCAAGAAGTAAATCTACTATCTCTATCTGATACGATAGATAATGGCACACCATGTAATGTTACGATTTCATTAATGTATAATTGTTCCAATTTATCCATACTGAATGTTTCTTTCATTGGAAGAAAATGAGCAGACTTAGTAAGTCTATCAATGATAACCCAGATAGTATCATTCCCTCGACTTGTTCGGGGAAGTTTAGTAATGAAATCCATGGTTATCATTTCCCATTTCCAGACTAGAATTTCAAGTTGTTGTAACAAACCTGACGGCTTTTGGTGTTTAACTTTAACTTTAGAACAAGTTAAACACTTTGCAACATAGATAGCGATATGCTTTTTCATTCCTATCCACCAGTAATTGGCTTTTAGGTTTTTATACATTTTATCGCTTTATGGGCTTATTCAAGAATTTCTTCATGAGTATTTCCATAGATAGGAACCCAAATTCTCTTATTCATTCTAAGAATTCCGTCATCTCCTTTGATCAGTTGATCAATTATGCCTCCCAATCCTTCTTTCTCGAGGTTGGGGTCTTGCAACGCAAGTTTCTGAGATTCCTTAATTCAAGAAATAAGATCGATTTGGAGATCGAGTCTTAAAACACTAACTCATCTAAGTTTCTCATGTTCTTTTCTGCTTAAAGCATCAGCTACAACATTGGCTTTTCCTTCATGATAACAGATATCACAGTCATAATCATTTAGGACTTCCATCCAACGTCTTTGCCTCATATTCAGTTCCTTCTGACCGAATATATACTTTAGGCTTTTATGGTCAGTGAACAAAGAGAATTTGACTCCATATAGATAGTGTTTCCATAATTTCAAAGAGAATATTATGGCACCCAATTCTAAATCATGAGTTGTATAGTTCTTTTCATGAGTTTTCAACTGCCGAGAAGCATAAGCAATGACTTTGCTTCCGTGCATTAACACACAACCAAAGCCAGTGTGTGAAGCATCACAGTAAACTGAAAAGCCTTTATTTCCATCTGGCAGAGCCAGTATGGGTGCTTGAGTCAGTTTTTGTTTCAGAGTTTCAAAAGCTTCAGATTGTTTAGGACCCCATTCATACTTGACTGACTTGTGGGTCAGAGAAGTTAATGGTACAGCAATTTGAGAGAAATCTTGGATAAATCTTCGATAGAAACCAGCTAATCCGAGGAAACTACGGACTTCCGTTGGTGACTTCGGGATATCCCATTTGGATATAGCTTCAATTTTGACATGATCAACTTGAATGCCATTCTCATTAATGACATGACCGAGGAATTGAACTTCTGATAGCCAGAATTCACAATTGGAGAACTTAACATATAGCTTTTCTGTTCTCAAGAGTTCAAGTAGGATTTTCAGGTGATCAGCATGATCTTCCTTACTTTTGGAATAGATGAGGATATCGTCAATAAATACGATAACGAATTTATCCAAGTAAGGTTTACATATTCGGTTCATCATATCCATGAATGCAGCCGGAGCATTAGTAAGTCCAAACGACATTACCGTGAACTCATAATGACTATATCGAGTTCTAAAAGCAGTTTTAGTAATATCTTCTTCCTGTACTTTCAATTGATGATAGCCAAATCGAAGATCAATCTTAGAAAAGTAACGAGCTCCTTGGAGTTGATCAACCAAACGACATTACCGTGAACTCATAATGACTATATCGAGTTCTAAAAGCAGTTTTAGTAATATCTTCTTCCTGGATTTTCAATTGATGATAGCCAAATCAAAGATCAATCTTAGAAAAGTAACGAGCTCCTTGGAGTTGATCAAAAAGATCATCGATTCGGGGGAGTGGATAACGATTCTCTATCGTAACTTTGTTTAGTTCGCGATAGTCAATACACTAATGCATCGAACCATCTTTCTTCTTAACAAATAAGACTGGAACTCCCCAAAGTGAGGAGTTTGATCTTATAAACTCTTTCTCTAGTAATTCGTCTAATTGCTTCTTTAATTCTGCCATTTCGTTTGGAGCTAATCTGTACGAGGCTTTAGCAATAGATGTCGTACCGGGTACTAGATTAATTCTGAACTCCACTTCTCTTTCAGATGGAATTCCAGGCAGTTCATCAGGAAAGACATCAGGGAATTCAGCCACAACCGGCACATCTTCAACCTTCTTTTTAGTGTCGATAGTTATAGAAACAATGCACGCTAAGCATCCTTTTCGTAAATACTTTGTGGCTTTCAACAAAAAAATTATTCCAACAGAATTGGATAATTTATCACCATTGATCGTAAGAATGTTTTCTTTTGGTGAACGAAGTTCTATTGCCTTCTTATCACACAAGATACGGGCTTGGTTAGGGGCTAAGCAATCCATTCCTAGGACAATGTCAAAACCTGCCAAAGTCATTAGAAACAGTTTTGCAGGTATAGCATGTTCTGATAGTGTGATGTGGCAATCGTTCAAGATTTCAGAGATTCGGACGAGGTCACCGTTGGCAGTCTCGACCACGTATTTCTTGTCTAATTTTGCTACATAATCTATGATCTATAAAACTTTGGTTTGCACCCGAGCCAAATAAAACTCGAGCATAAATATTATTAACAAGAAATGTACCCGTAATGACATCGGGCATACCTACTTCTTCATGAGTACTGAGAACGAATGCTCGTGCATTCTTTTTTAATCCCTCGACATGTTTGGGACCTGTCCCATCGGTTTTCTTTAACTTAGGACAGTTGGTCTTGATGTGACCGGCTTCACCACAACTAAAGCAAGCAATTGTCCATTTCCTATAACAATCTTCAGTATTGTTTCCGGATATTTTGCAAAAATTACATCAAGGTCCAAATCGACATTGTCCCAAGTGCCTTCTCCTGCACTTTGGAGATTCCGGAATTGAAGAGTTATTATTTCGAGGAGTAAAAGATGAATTCTTAATTCCACTTATGCCTTGCCCAACCACTTCGTTCTTCTTCTTTCCTTCTTCCTGATTTCTTATCAGGCTGGTAGTTAATGATGCTCCTAGATCCATGGCATCATCAAGATTTTCATAATTTGCAAACTTCACCATGTCATGGATTTCTCCAATCAAACCCTAAATATAACGTTTGATCAGATTGGATACAGGGGTAGTGAGATGAGGAATGATTAGAGCATATTCTAGGAGTTTGGTAGCATACTCCTGATGATTTGTTCCGATCATTCTTAGACTTAGAAATTTTCCTTCAATCTGCTTCCGTTCGTTCTGGGGAACGTACTTCTTTTCAACCCTTTCCCGAAAGGCACTCCAGCCCATTGCATAGACTTTCTCTCTGCCTTTAGCAGCAACAATATTGTTCCACCATTCCTGAGCTTGATCTTTAAATAGGTTGGAAGCATACAAAACTTTATCTTCCTCAGCACACTTGCTGATTGCCAACACAGACTCAGTCTTCTCTATCCACCTCAATGTGGCTATTTCTCCCTCTTTTCCAGAGAAGTTGTAAGGTTACAGTCTTGAAAATTTTTATAGGTACAACCACTTATCTTTCTTTTCTTCTCTACATCCTCGGATGAATTCTGATAATATTCTTCTCTCTCCGTCTTCTTTGTCTTATGAGTAGTGGAGCCTTCTAACTTAAGAGTGACTGGTTTTGATTGAGTAATCGTTCGATTTTGTCGAGAATGAATAGATTGAGGAATTGATGGCTGAATAGATATCCTATCAGCTTGTCTCTTTTCAAGTTCCTCAAAGATCATTGGGAGAGAATATTTGATTCCTTCCGCAATCATCTTTTTGAATTCTTTTTGAGAATTATCATTTTCAGCAGCATTCTCAATTACTGTCTGCTTTTTCTTGCCTCTCGTGTTTTGAGAAGGTCCAGTATTTTTTGACATACTATCAAGAAACAGAAATTGATTTAAAAGAAAACCTTTGATTGGTAGAATATATATTACAAGAAACGGTACATATAAAAATATTCAGAAATTTCTAAAGTTCTTGTCTTCAAGAGCTTGAACTAATAGAACATTCCGAGCTCCGACTTCAGCCTTTTCTCTTCCAGTTTAGCTATTCGATTTAACAACATTTGTTCTCTCTCACTTCCTGACGCATTCTCTTTTATATGCGGAGCAGGATTAGGAACCGTCTCATATGGAACGTAAGGTATATTGGAATCAGCACGCTCTTCTTCTTCGGGATGACATTTATTTTCATAAGGCAATTCGGCGTATCCCTCATGAAAATTTTATGAATAAACAGGAGTAACGTTATAGCTTCCAGCAGTCGGAACAGAATGAAAACTTATAGAATGATTATAGGGAACACTAGGGTTTCCTATTTCACAGAGGCTACTGAAAGTAGAACTTTCAGTTTCCTCATTAAGTTCTATAGTTGTTTCATTCGTTTTACGTTCGAAGTAACTAGCAGGAGCGAATTTTTGAAGAAAGCTATGACCTTTACCTTTTCCAACCATTATGAAATTCAAAACAAAGGATATTTTTTTATTATTATAGGAAAATATTACAACATAAAAGTAAAATACAACATGATTTTTCAATCTTTCATTAGCTCTTTCCCAAGAGTCATCAGATCCTCTCCATACTCATACACTTGTTTCCCGTAAAACTTGGTCCTTGCCTTGTCCATGATTTTATCATTTGTTATATCGTCCTTTTGGTGTAACAAACGATCTAAACATTCTATAGGGGAAGAAGGCATACTATGCTTATAACCTGTTGGAGCATATTCTGGTGACAACGAGCTTGAAGATATTATGTCTTAGTCTTAGAGTCTTTGACTTGTATTTGATAGAATTGTTAGCAACAGTTAAAGGGGAGTCTGTTAGGACATGTTTTGTAACTGTTGATAAAATTTTGTGTAAGTTCTGCTAGAGGCGAACTTAACAAGTTCGCCTAGCCTATCAGAGGCGAACTTATTAAGTTCGCTAAGTTCGCCTAGTATATCAGAGGCGAACTTATTAAGTTCGCTTAGCCTATTAGAGGCGAACTTAATAAGTTCGCCTAAGCATCTGGTGCTTATATATACAGTTACAGAGTCTGTTATCAGGGTGAGATGAGACGATATCAGAGTAGACAATAGACTAGAGACTGAGAGAAATTTTGTAATCTTGTAAACTGATATCTTGGTGGAATACAAAGAGTTTATTTACACGGTTGTTGTTGATTGAGTTACACGAGCACGTTGATCATGGATTCCGCACGTTATTACCGTGTCGTACCGCGAGTCTAGAGATCCGTCACGCACCAAATTAGGGACCTACAAGAGGTATCAGAGCTATTGCTCTTGATTAGCAAAAGATTCGTGGTGTTTTCGTGTCCAATCAACATCAAATTCATCATCATTGACTTTTTCATTTCCATGGAGTTTTCAAGACTGATTCAGATCTGATTTGGTATTTTTGAAGAGGATTTTGACGAAATTGATCTGATAGAAAGCTTCTAATTGACAAATTACACAATCCTACGGTCCAATTTTGTTTAATTCCTTCAAATCAGTGATTAATGATGACTTTCGTATGTTTCTGGTTCACGAGTTTGGTTTGAAGAGTTCTTGATCTTGATTCTGTTACTGCAAGCGAACTTGCTGAATTGTGTGCAGGCGAACTTAGCAGGAGAACTTGTCAAGTTCACTTGTCACAGGATTAAGCGAACTTATTTTAGGCAAACTTAATCAGATTTTTGAATTCTGATTTTGGTGAACTTATTTTTAAGCGAACTTAAGCAGATTTCAAGTTTCTGGTTTAAGCGAACTTATTAAGTTCGCTTCTCATTAAGTTCGCTTGGGTGTCTCAGATGCGAACTTATTAAGTTCGCTTGTACAGTATCAGGCGAACTTATCTGTTTGCTAGTGTTCTTAAAAAAAAAAAGTTTATATGCTTGTTTTGAATCATTTTTGAAATTTTGGCTGGAAATTTCTTCTTGTCCAATTTTTTTAGGGAAATTTTATATGCTTTTTTTGAATCATTTTTGAAATTTTGAATTTTCGAAATTTTTTAAAAAGAGTATTTTGGCGGGAAATTTTTTTCCGGATATTTTTGCAAAAATTTCAAAATGTCAATTTCATGTGATGATAATGAGATTGGAACTATGCCACCGAGACTTTTGTGCATATCAGATTACCGTAGCTGGATAGTCCGGTTCAAACAGTTCGTATCAGAAACTGATGAAAACTTTTGGACATCCATATTTGAAGGATATGTGCATCCTACTTATGACTATATGGGATATTATGATGTTCCTAAACCAGTGACAGCTCTTACTAAGGTAGAAAAGCATAAATTTGATAAAGAGATGAAAACGTGTGAAACTTTAAAGATGTCTTTACCAAAAGAAATCATTCATAGTCTCGGGAAGTGTCCAACTTCAAGAGATCTATGGGAAGCATTGAAGAAAAAGGGTGAAGCAACTTCTCAAGCGTTTGAGGTCTTGATCAAAGAAGTATTGGAGAAGCCGAGTTATTCTCAAAGTGATTCTTCTGTAGATTTAACTGATAGTGAGAGTATTCGTTCCGGTGAAAGTACTCAATCTACTGAGACTGATGTGATGAGTGAAGAAAGTTTTCAGACAGTTGAAGATGATCTGAGTGAATTAGAAACTGATGCAGAGCCTGTCATTGTTGAACAAAAGAGTGAAGCTGATGATGACGTATTCATGGCTCCTGATGCATCTTCTTCATAAGTAAAACATGAGGTATTTTCTAACTCTGAAACATTTTGTTCTAACTGTGTTTCAGTTAAGGATAAAATGATGAGGGTTATGGATGACAATGTCAACCTCATTTGTGATATGAAATCGATGCACACGGTAAATCAGAAATTAAAAGATAATGAGAATGTGTGTATTGAGAGAATAGAATCACTAAAGAGGGATATAAGTTCTCTGACTTTGAAGATCAAAGAGCAGGCATATCACCTGGATATGTCCTTTGCAGAAATTGAGAAAAGAAATAATGCTCTTGCTGAGAAAGATAAGGAACTAGCTGAATCTAAAGCAGAGGTGCTCAGATTGCATAGAAAGTTAGAAAGCTTTGAAAATTCATCATTCTTATTAGGATATTATCATGATAATACTGAAGAGGGGAAGGGAACTAGTGGTATTGGTTATGTTCCTCCACTATTCAACGGAAATTATTCTGTGACACCTGAGATTATAAAAGATGAGGATTTAGATCCTAAGACTGTGTTGAAAGTGAATCCGGTCATAGGTGAAGATATGGTGTATTCTGATGAGAGTGATGATGAATATATTGATGAAGCTAAGGTTGAGGGGATACCGAAAGAGATTAAGAAAGAAGACTCAAAGGTTGATTCTAATTCATCTGGTAAAAATACATTTGGAAGTTCTTCAAATTCAAGGAGAGTTCCATATGTCAGAGATTATAAAGACAGGCGTACATGTTTTCATTGTAATGAGATGGGACACATTGTGGTGAACTGTCCTTACAAAAATAAAGGAAAGAAGCATGTAGTTCCTAAGAAGGTGAAGCCTGAATCAAAACCTGTTGAGAAAAAGTTTGTTCCGTCTCAAACTCCAAAAAAAGTTCATGTAGGAGAATCTTCTTCAAATGCATCTAATCATGTGAAGATTCCTTATATGAGAGAATATCGTGAGACGAGATCTTGCTTTTACTGTGGTCTTGTGGGTCACATTCTGATTGCTTGTCCTCACAACGCTAAAGGTAACCGACATGTTACTCCAGCAAAGGTAAGAACTCATGGTAAGTCTTATGTTAACCGAAATGTGGTTAAACCTCATGATACACCAAAGGGTAATTCAAAATCTGAGGTTAGGCTTTCTAGACCTCAAAGACGGAGGAGAAACAGAAGATTGAGAAAACTTTTAGAACAACAAGAGTTTACAAAATCTAAACATTTTTCAACTGACCATGATTGTTCAAACACTTCACATTTTAAGCAAAAAGAACTTAATGAACAGAAGTATGTTTGGAAATCTAAAGTTTCTGTTTCTGACTCGTCGGAACAAGCTTCGAAAATCGATGAGAGATTCGATTATGAATGGAGTGAGGTTTATTATTTTGATACAGATGGACGACCCATGACTACCATGGCTTGGGTCCCAATTTCAAATTAATGTTTCTTGTTAGTTGTGCAGGAATTACCAAGAGGGACTATTAATACCATTTTGGTTGTTGATAGTGGTGGTTCTTAGCACATGATAGGGAATGGCATCTGCATGAGTAAAGAGTTGTTGATAACTGAGAATCTATTTGATTCAACAACTTGATGCTCAAGGGGGAGAATATGTCACACACAATGTTTTGAAAATGTTACAAAGTCCAAATGATAACCTGAAACTTAGGATGACGATGGTGAGCATAAAGTCGTTGATGCAACCATTTGACTAGTTGAGGGGAAGTCTACAGGACAGGGGGAGTATAGAACTGTGTTGGTGATAGAGGCAATTACATTCAATTACATTACAGTGGTTTGAGTTTTTAATTGATTGAATTGCTTAATCCTGAGTAACCAAGTAAAATGTTTTTCATAAAATGTTTTCATGGAAGATTTTATTTTCGTATGTTTTACTTTCTTTGAAAAAGATTTTGAAAAATCCAAACAAATTGAAAAAAAAGTTAAGATCGACATTACTTGAAGTTAAAGAAGAGATGATAGTACATCAGTAGATGTTCTTTCACACATGACCTTAGATTGACTGGTTGGTGCTTTATGTTAATATATCTGAATTATATGTTTTGATCTAAACTTCAGAGACTATACTAATAGGAAATGATAGTGTTGTGTATGCATATAATTTGAATTGTCACTAGACTAAAAGCGTTACTAAACCATTAGTAGTGTGAAAACATAATTTCATATGTTACAACTGTGATTTGAACCCATGTTATGCCTGCGTGTGTGCGTTAAAAGATCACTATCAGATAAAGAATATTAGCTTTTAATAAAGATTTTCCTATGAGATCAGTTTCGGGTTATGTCCTTAGCACTATTCATTCGATTTGCTTCAGTGCCCATGTCCCGAAAAGCATGCAATTTGAAGTATAATCAAGATATGTACTTGACAACATCTGTCAAACATATACTAGCCCGTGGATCATATTGATAAATCATCTTTTCTGATTCCATTGAATTCATAATCCAAATAACAGTTGGATCCATGTACCTGAATCTTATGATTCCACATATATAAGCCAAAACATTGAATCATTCGATTCTGAATCTCATTGATTCCTATATAATCCAATTTGGATTCTGCTATTCATGTGTTAAGTGATGTCTCCTCATTCTGGAAATTCGGATAATCTTTAGTAAAATCTTATATGTCTTAAAGATAGTGCATTTACTTTATGTTGGCATACTAGTGGGGTACACGTTGTATTTCATACTTAAATGGTACCTTAACTCACAAGAAAGTGGGAATGAGATGCTTTAGTTTCAAATCTTATAATATTGACAATTTGAATTTGTGTGTCATAGCCTGATCCTATTTTCTTTGAATGTTTATCGCGTATCATAACATGCAATATGAAAGTCTTGAAAAGATAGAGTGTGATAATCTTGAAAGATATTGGTTTGATTCGTCAAGGCTTGAAAGAATGACATAGTATACCATTTGATATTATATGGATTTTATATCCAAGAGGTGTGATTGATATCTCATATATACTGATATGATCTTCTTACTCGTGATGTTTGACCAAAAAGATGTGATTTTGTATTTTACATTTCAGTTTATATAGAGAAAAACCAAAAAGATTTTGTGTTTCTTATGTTTGAAAAACCAAAAATATTTTATTTTTTTTTAGCTTCCATAGAAATCTTAATTGTTGGTTATTCTTGGTTGTTCTCTTTTGCATAAACTGAATATTGCAGATAGAAGTTGATAAGGGGTCCTTCTCCCAAGTTTTCTTCTAGATAGAAAGAGAATGTGTAGATGAACAAGACGAAGACTACAACTTGTTTGATGATATTTGAAGACGGATGACAATCTTCTGAAGCTGTTGTCAAGGGGGAGTCTGTTGGAGCATATTCTGGTGACAACGAGCTTGAAGATATTATGTCTTAGTCTTAGAGTCTTTGACTTGTATTTGATAGAATTGTTAGCAACAGTTAAAGGGGAGTCTGTTAGGACATGTTTTGTAACTGTTGATAAAATTCTGTGTAAGTTCTGCTAGAGGCGAACTTAACAAGTTCGCCTAGTATATCAGAGGCGAACTTATTAAGTTCGCTTAGCTTATTAGAGGCGAACTTAATAAGTTCGCCTAAGCATCTATGAGGCGAACTTAATAAGTTCGCCTACTGCAGAACTTGTGCTTATATATACAGTTACAGAGTCTGTTATCAGGGTGAGATGAGACGATATCAGAGTAGACAATAGACTAGAGACTGAGAGAAATTCTGTAATCTTGTAAACTGATATCTTGGTGGAATACAAAGAGTTTATTTACACGGTTGTTGTTGATTGAGTTACACGAGCATGTTGATCATGGATTCCGCACGTTATCACCGTGTCGTATCGCGAGTCTAGAGATCCGTCACTCACCGAATTAGGGACCTACATAACCATATTTAGGTGGAGGCTCACGGAGTCCAACCATAATATCATTATAAGCATTTTGGTAACCAGGTGGAGCTTGGAAATAGTTCTTAAATGGACTGTCATAAGTTGGTTCAGGAAACATATAGGGATCATATAAGATTGGGGATCCAGAGTGATGGGATTGATATTCAGAACTGTTTGAAACAGGGTTGTTAAATGGATAATCATCAGGGTTTTCAAAAGAAGTTTGATAATAATGGGAATCTTCTGAAGGGTCCTCTTCTGATGATTGCATTTGACTGGATTGTGTCTCATTTACTTGTACAGATGGGACACCAGTATTACAATTGTTGAAGTCTGATCCAGCATCCATCCATTGACTTGAAGAGTTTTGGGACTGAGGGTGATATCCGGGATAATTATGCTCAGGGAGCACAGCAAATGGGTCGTCATTATAGTAAGGCGAAGAGATAGGATTCTGTCGTGAACCTAACGGATGGAATTCCGGGGATTCTTGTTTAATAGGACGATTAGGATCATAATATGGAATGAAATTACCACCAGGCATCTGTAATCTTAATTATATTAGTACTTATTCTATTTGTTTAGTCAAGACTTAGATACTAAAGCCAGTATCTTAATTTTAGCTAAAGCTCTACAAGGATGGTTATATTTCCAGAGTAGTACCTCCAACAGATATATTCCCAGGTACGAGCGACACGTCTAGGAGAGATTTATACACCGCTCTTTCCTTAGACAGAACTCTTCCGTTTGTCAAATAACTACATACCGGTCAAAAGGTCACCTTGTTTTCTTATCTTAAAAGCATTAATGGTTAGCTTAGATACTAGATCCAAGTATCTTAATTCGCTAAAACCTGTGGCTCTGATACCAACCTGTCACACCCCGCCTCAGCACCCCCTTGACGTGTGCGAGCCCGATTGGTATTCTTGATTCTTTGATTTTAGAGTTTTTATAAAATACAACGGAAGTCTTTGTAAAAGGATCGTTTAGTCATTTGTCTCAACCTCAAGGGTTGTATTTGTAAATATCAAAACCCAGTTAGAAAACAAAAGTCTTGTATTTACTTTTATAAACATAAGGATTTAAATACCCTTCCATTTGATTACAAAATAGAGTTTGAAATCAAATACATTATAAGCCACTAGAAATAATACAACTCAGGGTTGATCAATTCCCTGGTCCTATCTCCTTTCTTTAGGGTTTCTCTTTACACGAGGCCTGAGAATCCTACGTGTATTCCATCCTTTTATTTCATGGGTCAGATTTCATATCTACAAGCCATACATTCCTCATCATATTTTATTCGTGCCTGAAAAACATTTTGAAAATAAAACATCAGCGCGCGAACTCTGGTGAATACAATATCTTGACATAAAATCATTTGGCACAAACAAGTATTAAATTAATAATCACAACTTCATGTTCAGTCTACACACTCAGCAGACATGTCCTGTTCAATCGCACCACGGTATACACTGGTAGTATGTCTTTATAACAACGGGGGCTCATGCCTCCTCATTTGTTAAAAAAGGAAGTACCAGCCGCAATCCAGGAATTTCACCCGAGACCCGTGTATCCCTTGCAATTTTTACGTATACCTATGGCCTGAATGCTTACACATAGAAGAACGTTGAGCATTACTTCGTTAACCTTTATTTGGCCATTTTCGTAAATAAAATATTTGACACAAGTTTTCAAAGAGATAAAGTATTCACCTTTATAGTGGGAATGAGCCTCTAAGTCGAAAGCTTAACGTCTAGCTTCTAATCCTAATTTCTCTAGCATAACAGAACTTCTACGAGCGTCTCTTCTTAATCCGGACGCTAAGATGAGCGGGAGTTGGATTGGGATCGTCGGGAGTGGATTAGAGATCACCTGGAACGTATTTTGGAAGTTGGAAATGTGTTTGTGATGTGGAAATTCGAACGAGATCGTTCGGCTATTTATAGGTTGTGATTCGGACTCATGTCGAACCGATATGGCTGGGGATGTTTGTAGGTCCCGTGAGCCTCGTCGTGCTCTGTGATTTGTGTGGGAACATGAAAAACAAAGCAGAGAAACAAGAACAAAGACAAAAGATAATTAAACGATACGTAATGCATAACATAGAAATCATCCTGTATTACAGACGACATACCAAAGGAGCACACATCTCATCTAAGCTCACGGTCCAGGGGTTGGGAGAGCTCGTCCCGACCCGGACACCTCTCAACCTAGTTCCTGAAGTTTCACCTACAAATGAAGACAAGTCTTCTATTTATAGGGGCAGGAACACTACCTGCGTACTTGTCTAAGTACGCAGGGTTTGGTCATGCGTACTTGACAAGTACGCAAGGCAAAAGCCTTGCGTACTTACTAAGTACGCAAGACCAAACTGGTGTGCAGGCTAAGTACTGAGGAACACCCTCCTGCGTACTATCCACGTACATCGATACATAGAATTTTATCTATAATTACCAAAACATGCTTCTACAATGTCGGTCCGACATCCGCCCAAACCCACGTCAGCCCTAGATGTCGCTTTCTGATTGGACCGAACATATTTGGTGGCAATATCGAACCGATATGTGAACCATGTCATTCTGATATCTAGACCCATGTCCCATCATTAGGGCTGAGTCCCCCATTTTGCGGCTGAGAGGAGGTTGTCGGACCGCTATGGTTAGATGTCGGTCCGATAACCGACTAAGTGACCTATTGCGGACCGATATGAACTTAGACGTCGGTTCTCTATTGGACTGAGTTTATTTTCGGTCCAATATCAAACTTAGTTGTACTTTGGACCGATATGATATTCAATTTCGGTCCGTTATCAACTTAGATATCCCATATTTTTCATTTTCAGCCCTAGACTTTGGTATAATTATACTTATAGTTACTAGGGTCTTACCTCTTGCCAAATCTCAAACATTTTTGTGACAGGTATTACAATATGCCAGGAGCCGTCTGATTTTTTGGTCAGCATTGGGTTTGCAACCCATGATTGGTACCGCAATTCCATTAGGATTCCTATTTTTACCAGTTTGTCTACCTCCATGCATGTACCTTGGCTTCTTTTGTACTTCTGGCTTAATACTGGGTGCTATGTTGAGGGAGTGTTCAACTATATCCCTTGGTACCCCTACCATATCAGCAGGGCACTAGGCAAATACGTCCTTGCTTTCCTTTAGTAGGTCTTTGAGTTTGCTCACCCCTGTAGGTGAGAGATCACCGCTTATCTTTACCTTCTGATCCGGGTACGAAGGGTTTATGCTTAGCCCTACGATTTTCTCTTACCTCTACTCCTCGTCTTCTTCGGCAGCAGCGATGAGCAGAGCTTCTTTCTTTGGCTTAATTGTAGCTATCCCCCAATCAGTGGAGAATTTCATCAAACCGTGCGTAGTGGAAACTACGGCTCCAAAGGTACTTATACCTCGTCTTCCTATGATTATGTTATATCTTGATGGTGCCCGGACCACGAGGAATGTAAGGCGCTCCGTGCGGGAAAGTTATTCGTCCTTCAGACGAACAATTAGCTCTATTTGACCCAGTGGGAGCACTCTTTCCCCTGAAAATCCGATGAACGGAGTGTCTGCTTTTTTCAATCTTGCTTTAACTTCATCTCGCAATTGTAAGAAGCATCTTTCATACATCATCTCATAGGCGGCTCCGCAATCCATGTATATTCTGTCAATGAATGGCCCTTCTATTTCAGCTTCTACAATGATTGGCGTGAAAATCAGTTCTGCTTCCTCAGTTGGAGGGACGCTATGACACCCGACAAATTCGGGTTAACTTCGTTAACGCAAACCCCATTATCTCACAAACTTTAAGGACTAATTCTGCCATTTTTCAAACTCAATTACACATGAAATCACAGGGACTAAAGCTGTAATTACCCAAAACTCGTTTATTTGACTTTGAAAGTCAAAATCAAGCACCTTGATCACAAATTCAATCCGTAAATCTCAAGATTGTCCGAATTCACGACTGTAATGAATGGTGTTGATGATTGCGACCACACCCTAATCATTGTCATACGTTTATGATAGTTAATGATGACAAATTTAATCCCACTAAGATCATTGAAGTCGAAATCGTCGAATCCATTACTAAGACTCATCAATTCGATCAATTGGACTATCAAATTCGAAACTAATCACTCTGCGCAAGCTAGTCAACCTATGTCAAGCTTTTACACATTCCAATTTGATCGGAGAAATGCCGGAGGCCGCGATTTAGTTTTAGTTGAACTCCATCAATTCGATACCAATTGAGGTAAACAAACACACTCTCATACTCGTTTCAATCTCTAGAATGAAAGCCCTATGCTAATTGGGGCTTACATTAATCATGAACGAGTTCTAGGGTTCATCGTGTATTCGGTTTAATCAAACTCCGGTCTAGACCCAATCTCCATCAAATTAAACCACGTGGATAGATTCACAATGTATTGTTTGTCAAAAGCCCTATCATTCCAACAAGTAATCCTATAAAATTCAATCAATTTGATTTCCATATTAAACCTAGGGTTTTCGGCGATAGTAAACATAATTTAACAATCTTAAAAGCAATGATTTTGAAATTAAACTCACCCTTAGACTCGCAATAGATTGATGAACAAAAGCCCTATGTTTGCAAGATCAATCATGATCGATTTGGTTGGAATAGGGACTAGGTTTTGGGGTTCGGCTCGCAAGGGGGATGAACACAGAAACCTTCTGTGTTAAAACCATTTAGAACCGGGTTGTGTTGCGATTACCCAAGCAGGTGAGCTGGTTAAGGCGTGTGATTGATGTGGGGGGGGAGACCCGGTTTCGAGTCTCTCTACCCCCATCTTATTTTTGAGCCACTTTTTATATATTGTTTTTAAATAAAAAAACAAAGCCTATGTTATTATAATAATAAATTGATGTGTTTTAACACTAGAAAACAGCCGTAGACTCGGGATTGTATTTGTAACTCATTTTTAAGTATTATTCTCACATTTAAAATAATATATTGATTTATATTATTACCTAAAGTTACTATTTAACTCATACAAACACGCAAAAATTTATGTTATATTAATATTCGTGTTTGGTGACGTATGATACGTACCACATCCATATCAACTATTAAACTAGGGGTTATCAAGTCCCGATAACAAAACGTCTATTCTTTGTTCCAAAGTGTGTTTTAGGACACCCGACTGTTTCTGTATCGTTGCAACGAACTCTTACATGTTCCTGTCACAAATCATTCTAGGGCATTCGTAGACTATACGCGTGCAATTCATTCGTGGTTCTTTTTGTTGCATCCTTGTGTGTTGCTAAATTACTACGCTTACACAACTCAGGTGAGTTTCACGCCCCATTTTACTTGTTTTCCTGTTGAGGAAGAAACATGCATACAAACAAATATCATTTTACTTGTTTTCCCGTTGGGGAGAAATACGCACACAAACAAACATCCTTTTACTTGTTTTCCTGTTGGGGGGAAACGTGCACACAAATAAACATGGATCACATAATATTTCACTACCACTTGTTTACTTAAGCGCAAACATAACATATTAAGTCCTTACACACTCGAACCGTTAATATAAGGTATATAGCGAGGAAATTTAAGTAGTATTACTGGGTTTGACAAACCCCACCCGGGCTAGTCACGCTAGCACGTTTGGAGGTTGTGTTGGATATGTGATGTATGATCGTCAATTAAGTCAACGTTACTATTAAGGTACGATCCAAAGAGTTACACCTTGGACAAAGAACAAAATATATAATACTTAATTATTAAATATTATTCACGAAAGACGGAAACAATAAATGGTGAGTAAATATTTAGAGAAATATTTGTCAGAGATTGGGATAATTAATTATCCGATTAATTAATTATTTGCGGGGAATAAATGTTTAATCAGTTAAACATTTAAAGATTAGATTTTTACTAATTATATTATGATTAGTAAATACAAGGGTTATAATAATTAAAGGTTAATTATTGTTGGGGTATTAAGTGTTAATACCAGATGGACCAGTGTGTAAATATAATGGTTATAAATTTACCATTATAATTAAAACCCTAATGCTAATCCACACCCAAAAGCCGCCACCCCCCTCCCCCTCCTACCGTCACCGGAACCCCTTTTGCCATCGCACGCCACCGCCGCTGTGACCGGGTTCCCTCCTGCGCAATTCGTGTGACGTTTTGCAGTGATTTTTCATGTATGTGTCATCTAGCGTGACGTTCACAGATCTGCTTATCGTCAAAGGTATCAATATAAACACACTATGGTTGGTTATTTAATATTGTTTATACGCGTATAATCGGATCACTAAAAGGAATCCAGATCTGATCTGGCAATGGTATTTATAAATCGCTTCCGCTAAAATAAATCTGATTTATTGTAGGTCCGGTAGGGTCTACGGATCGATCTCTGCTGTAAAACACGCAATACGTACACGAAGTGCGGAATACTACCGTATACGTACGTCTCAAATAATCACACACACGATGCTATCACACGCAAGACAAGATATCATAAAAATCTTCTTGTATTAACTCTGTAAAACAGTACACACGTAGTAGTTCCAGAATTATAGATCTTTACAAATGAAAACAACTAGTGCACTATTTATAGGCAGTACTACTGGTATAGGCGAACTTATCATGTTCGCCAACATTAGTTCAGGCGAACTTGTTAAGTTCGCCTCAACTAGATCAGGCAAACATGTTAAATTCGCTTGTGCACACTTAACTAATTACAAGACTAAAACATACAAACCAGAACATAAAGACTAATCTATTACAAATGCTAGTTGTCACACTAAATGTTCCAACAGACTCCCCCTTGACAACAGCTTGGTCTTTATCTTCAAGTCTTGTTCTTCCAATTCTTCGATAATGAGCTCCCTGCACAAATTCTATGCTTCAAACATACATACAAAACTTTCTTGTACTGCAACGCCTGCTCTCTACACTCGTATGTGTACATGATCTCTCTACGTTTCAGCATCTTCTTATCAGATCTTGAGAAATTAACAAGGTTCATAGCATCAAAGAACTTCACTATAACCTTGCCTCTCGTATATTCTATTATAGCTTCACCCGTATAGACATCAACATACCACCATTTGAGATCATTCAGGCAATCATAGGCGATTAACTTCAATGGAATCTTTGGTACTGATCTCACAGGCTTGAACCTGTATCTCCAAATCACCTTTTGAGTAACTGGATCAACTTCTTTTATTCTCTTGCCTTGTTGAGGTTTCAGCTTCTCATACTTACCGGATCCACCTTCAATTCTGATAACTTTAGCTATTGAGTCAGCTATGCCATCATTTGATCTGTTAATCAAGGGTTTAGTTGATAACCAGTTGACTTCACATCTCGGTAAGGAATTAAAGTACTTCAGCCTTGGCTTCAGATACTGAACTCCATCCGACCTTTTCAAAGCAAACAGCATGAACTCAGCTTCATAAAACCAACTGATAATCCTGCCAGAACATATTTCTTTGTTCACATATCTCTGTTTCTGAACTGGTACAGCTAGAGAGACTAGAAACTTAGTTCTCACACTTTTCACCATCTCTGCACACTGTGCCTTAGTCATTCCTGTGTTTTTATACATCTGGTATCTTCAGGTCCGTTCTCTGCAGTATCAGGGTTTTGTTTATCCAGATTAGGATCAGACTCTTCAGATTCTGCAACGCCTTATGACAAATCTTCACGAATTACATCATCGTCAAAGACATACATATTAATCACTCCATCAGACCCTTCATAAACCACCTTCTGTTTATCATTCTCATCTTCCACTTCAACAATCTCTCATTCTTCTAACTCCTCCTCACATGTATGCTCATCATCTAACATATCATCTAGATCCAACAGACACTCGATATTATCTGCCTCGTCTATGTCAGAATCTTCAAAAAGTGAATTATCCAACATATCAGCATCAACCTCAGCATGTTCTTCGTTATCACCACTAGTATTGGCTTCGACAATAATCTCTGACTCCCCTGAGTTAATGAAGTAGGGTTCGTATCAGCGTTTTGACGCTCACCCAAACCATCACCAACATCCGGTTCGTCATCATCATCTAAATTCTTTTTAATACCAATACTATGACATGTAGATTTTATCAGCTTGGACCTTCTCCCCCTAAGCATCAAGACGCTCTAATAATTGACTAACAAGGATCTGCATCTCTGCAATCAACTTGTTTAGATCATTTAAAGTCTGAGCATGCTAGGCTTCACTGTCAATCAATTCATCTACCCGAGTTTGTAACCCTGAAACCTGTGTTTCCAAGGCTTGAATTCTTTCATCATGATTATCTCTAGTAGATGGACCAGCTTCATCTTGAGTTTTGGAAACAGTAGGAGTAACTTGAGGAGTATTAGATTGAGAAGGAATAGGAGTTAAGATCAAGGAATAAACAAACTCTATCTTGTTGTGCAGCAGATTGTGCATCTTTAATAGCCGAAGCCATCAATTTAGGTCCTTTAGCCGCAGGAGCCTCATCTTCCTCAAAACTAGATGTTTCATCTTGTAACTTTCTCTTACCAAGTACTGTATTGGGAGGATGACCCCTAACAGACTTACGTCTTGGAACAGACACCTTCTTCTTTCCAAGAGACTTTTGACGTATCTCCTAAACATTCCTAGTAACCTTAGGGACTTTAGCCAACTGAGCATAATGCTCAGGACCAAAAGCATGGGAACTCTCATCATCACCTTCATCAACCGTACTAGAACCAGACGAACTAGTACTAGTATCTTCAACCTCCACCTGTTCAACCTGAGGTTCATTCACATTAACATCACCTCCATAATTTCCATCATCATCATTATCATTTTTATCATCATCGCCAGCATTGTCATCACCATCATCTTCATCACCAGACACACTATCACCAGACTCCTCAATTCTAAAGTTGGATCATCATGTATCCAGTTATTGTTTGGCGGTGCAACATAACCAAGATTGATTATGTTCCCAAACAAAGGAGTAGCCACTGGAATCAAAGCAGGATTTTGTTGTTTAATATTCAAACAGTCTGTGAAAATCCTCTTAGTCATTGGTGTAAGGGTCAGTCTTGGGTTCATCGGTGGTAGATTTGGAATTAAAAGATTCAGAATGACCTGCAAAAATCTAGGGTACATTAAGAAACCCTGACTCTCAGGTGGTGTAATTTTCATAACCAATTCCCTGTAGATATATAAGGCAAAGTTGAACGGCTTATTCAGAGTTAAAGCCACCATAGCAGCTTTTAGTGAAGTTTTCAAGCCATCAGTTCCAGCTTTCCTTGGTGATAGGCATTGAATTATTACGTGCATGAAGTACCTCCATTGCCCTACAAGACCTCCCTTTCTGGCTTGAGAATCATTATGTCTGTCTCTATATCCCATCCTTTCAAAACATCCCATAATTAGGGTATTTGGCAAGCTGATAGGATCATTATTCTCTCCACCTAGAGATTCTCTCCACCTAGAGCAAGAGATGTTCTGATATCCTGTGCATAAATAGCAATTTCTTGATTATTCACAGTAGCTTGAATAACATATGGTTCAACATTGGTGTCTTGTTGTGCCGTCTCCCAGAATTGTTGAATGTATAGCAAGCTAATATGTGGATTAGCTGAGAGAGCAATATTTATCCTTGATCGGTTCAAGAAGTTGATAATCTCCTGGTAATTTGCTGCCTCTACCAACTCTGGATCAAGTAACGCCACCTGATTGTGTTTATACTCAACTCGACGATCCATGACCTGTTCAGAACAAACGATTAGACACTGACAATTTTCAAACACAAACACTAAATATAAAAACAAAAAACAAAAAAAAATAAAACTTAAAAAAAATCACAAGTTTGAAAATTTGCCAAGTCCTTGAAGCACTGGACCCTGTGGCGAACTTAACAAGTTCGCTTAGAGTTACAAGAGGCGAACTTGTTAAGTTCGCTTGATCATGTTCGCCTAAAAACTTGAACAGTCACAGAAATTCAAACTACACAATTTTGATGTAATTAACACCAATCAAACCCAGAAATCACTTCCCCATCACTCGATCAGGTTATATGAACACTCAATTTTACTTTTTATTTACAAAATGATGATGAACACTTGAAGATGACAGTCGCGATGAAGAACGATGACAAAAACTTCGATTACTACCAAATTGATGGATGAAAAGAATTGATTTTACCTTCTATGAACTCGCAATCGAAAAATGATCAAGAAATAGGAACAAATAACCACTTTCACTAACTAGATTTCAAACTTAGTCAAAAACACTCACATGGAAACAAATTCGTTGGATAAGTTCGCACTAGTCAATGAAACAAGTAAGTTGGTCATGTTCGTTGAATCCTTTATATACTCAACAGGTTAAGTTCGCCAACTCAAGCGAACTTAACAAGTTCGCCACCCTAGGCGAACAAATTAAGCGAACAAGACAAGTTCGCTCAATCCAACACTTAGCCAAACTTTTGAAATTTTTCAATTTCCACCTTTTCCGACAATCCGATCATCTTGCAACCTGTAAAGCAACTTAATCCAAATAATTAAGAATTTTTCATGAAAGATAGAAACAAAATCTTTTTGAATTTTTCTTATGAAGCTAAACAAACAAGTAAAGAATATATTTTTGGATTTTTCAAAATTTATGCTAAAACACATTGAAATCTTTTTGTACTATTTCTAAATGAATTAAAGCAGTAAATCTAGAATCAATTTAGCCAAACTTTTGAAAATTTTCAATTTCCACCTTTTCCGACAATCCGATCATCTTGCAACCTGTAAAGCAACTTAATCCAAATAATTAAGAATTTTTTCATGAAAGATAGAAACAAAATCTTTTTGAATTTTTCTTATGAAGCTAAACAAACAAGTAAAGAATATATTTTTGGATTTTTCAAAATTTATGCTAAAACACATTGAAATCGTTTTGTACTATTTCTAAATGAATTAAAGCAGTAAATCTAGAAACAATTAAAAACAAAATCTCTTTACAAAATCACATATTTTTGGTCAAACACTGCGAGTAAGAAGTTCATATCAATATCTTTGATGTATCACACACATTCTGAATATAAACTTCCCTAGCAGATCTAAGAGTTGACATATGGCATTCTGCATATTCACAAATTTTTGGCTCAGCAAACAAACACCTTTGTATTGCATTCTATGATACTCAGCAAATAATCTTTCAGAACTAACACTTCATGCTTTCATAAACTATAAATTCTTTTGAAATTTCTATTTAACTTCTATCTCACTGATATCACAACTATCTTTTTCAAATACTCAAAAATTTATGAAATGATACGCGATAAACTTCAAAGTAAACAGGATCAGATCATGACATGCTAACTTATTCATACCGAATTTGCAATATATTACATGTCAATTCAAGTTGTCAGCATTATAAAATTTGAAACTACAAGCGTTTTTATCCTACGTTCTTGTGAGTTAGTACCATTTATATGAAAACAATGTGTACCCCACATATATGGGTACAAAAATTTTAATTGCATTATCTTCAGGACATATGAAACTTATGCAAAGCTTAGATCAATTTCCAGGATGAGACTATCTCAATTAGCACAGGAAAAGAAGCAGATCCCGAAGGATATATGGAATCAGAATGATTCATATAGCTTGGTTTTGGATGAAGTATCATGATTCATAGTAACCAAAGAATGATCAAGGAATTGATTGATTCAATGATACAGGGTAATGTGATCCAACTGTGTATCTGGATATGTTCAATGGAATCAAGATAATTGATCCAGGGGTGAGTATATGTTCCAACAGATGTTGTTAGAAACATATCTTAGTCCAACTTCACATTGCATGATTTTCGGGGCTTGGGCAGTGAATTGAACTGAAAAATTGTGCTAATCAATACAGTCCGATACTGGTCTCATGAAATACTTGAAGCCTCATATTCTTTATCTGATAATGATCTTTTAACACACACACCCGGCATATCATGTGTTCAAATCACAATTGTGACATAGACCATTATGTTTTCACACTACTAATGGACTAAAAACGCTTCTAGCCTACTAACAATTCAAATTAAATGCAAATATTCAAATTAAATGATTATATATACAATGTCATGCAGTCATGAAGCTATCATTTCCTATTTATGCAAACTAAGAAGTTTAGATCAAATCATATAAGCACAACACAAATACAGACACCAGGTAGTCATTCTAAGGTCATGTGTATGTGATCACCTACTGATTTACTATCATTTCTTCTCTAACTTCAAGCAGTCTTTATTTTATCTTTTTCAAATTTGTTTAGGTTTTTCAGAAAGCAAGTAAACTAATGAAAGATAAAGCATAAAACTATTTACTTTAAATAATCTAAAAAACTAAAAGAAAAACTTCCATGAAAAACCTTTTTGAAAAATTTTGTCACGTTGGATTAAGCATACCAATCATGTGAGTAAGAAATTCAAACCGCGTACGATCGAATGCTTTTGTAAACAAATCAGCAAAGTTGTCACCCGTGTGGACTTTCACCAACTCAATCAACTTTTTCTCTTCACAGTCACGAATGAAATGATGTCGAATCTCGATGTGCTTTGTCCCTACGAAGTTCAAACCATAATCCCTCAACTGCTATTGAATCCATAGGATTTGAGAACAACAACTGGTTGCTACAAAGTATTCTGCCTCACAGGTTGGGATTGCAACTGAGGTTTGCTTCTTGCATTGTCAGGACACAAGCCTATTCCCTAATAACTGACAACCACTTGACGTCGATTTTCTGTCCAGACCACAACCTCCATAATCTGAATCAGTAAAAGCTTTAAAATCAAAGTAAAAAATAATAGGATACCATAATCCCAACCTCGGTTTACCCTTTAAGTATCGAAAGATTCGCTTTACAGCAATCATATGAGATTCCTTCGGCTTAGACTGAAACCTTGAACACAAACATACAGCAAACATAATATTAGGACGAGATGCTATCAGATACATTGAAGACCCGATCATTCCTCTGTATAACCTACAATCCACCTATTTCCCTTTCAGGTCAGAATCTAGCTTGTGATTAACAGGAATTGGAGTATTGAAGGAAGAAGCATTTGTCATATCAAATTTCTTGAGAATATCAGCAACATATTTCATTTGATGAATGTAAAAACCATCTTCCTTTTGATCAAATTGAAACGATAATTCTCCCATGTTGCTCATCTCGAATTTCAACTTCATCACTCTTTCAAAGTCTTTACACATATCGACAATCGTCGATCCAAAGATTATGTCATCCACATAGATCTGAACAAGTAATATATCTCCCCCTGGTTTTGTGATGAAAAAGGTAGAGTCAATTTGACCACGCTCAAATCCGTTCTCAAGTAGATGCACCGACAAAGTTTCGTACCATGCACGAGGAGCCTGATGAAGACCATATAACGCTTTATCCAACTTAAAAACTTTTTTAGGATACTTGGGATCTTCAAAACTATGCGGCTGTTTCACATAAACCTCTTCCTTTACCTTTCCATACAGAAAAGTACTTTTAACATCCAATTGAAAAACTTTGAAACCCTTGAAAGAAGCATATGCTAGAAACAATCTGATTGCCTCAATCCTCGCAACTAGAGCGTAAACTTTGGTGTAATCAACTCCTTCTTGCTGATTAAATCCCTAGACAACAAGCCTTGCCTTATTACGTACCACAATACCACGATCATCACGCTTGCATTTGAAAACCTACTTAGTGCCAATAGATCTTGAGCCCTTGGGTAAGTCAACTAAATCCCAAACATGTAATTTATCAAATTGAGCTAATTCTTCTTGCATGGCCTCACTCCAACAATCATCATGTAAAGCTTCAACCACATTCTGAGGTTCGATTTGAGAGATAAAGCAAGCATGCAAACACGTCTCCAAGATATCTGAATCAACAATTTGTGCATACAAACATGAATTTTCAGCAAGTGTACGATGTCTCGCTTGAACACCCGCATTCAAATCACTAACAATATTTTCAGTGGGATGATTCTTATGCACACGGGATTGAGGAATATCTGAAGCTTGAATAACAGAATCAAGATTTTAAGGCAACTCCCCCTTAACCGATGCCGATGTTGATGAATCATCAACTATGTTCTGTATATCGTTAGACGATTCCTGAAACACGGCTTCATCATCTTCACTATCACTATCTTGTGTTGTACCCAAAGTTGAAGCGACAGTCGGGTCAACCGGAGGAGTATCCACAGTCGGAATAACCGAACGAGGATCGACAGTTAAATCATCATTGCAGTAGGACTGATAAAACATTTCAGCTCTGACCGGAGAAACTGCAGGAGGAACATTGAAAGACCTGAAGAGTGCATCATAATCAAATGCCCAAGAAGGACCTTTTGCATCCTGTGGAACAGAACGGTTATCACAGTCAATATGAAACCATTCCTCAATTTGACGTGATTCTTTGTTAAAGACCCTCTTGTTATAAGAATTAGCAACGTATCCCAAGAAAATTTTTGGCCTGAATTTAGTAGGAACATCTCGAGTCTTCAACAAGGTACATGGATTCCCGAAGGTCAAAAGATACTCCAAATTAGGTTTACGATTAGTCAGCAATTCATTACACGACTTGTTGTGTTTCTTCATGGTTAAAACCCTATTGAGAACATGGCAAGCTGTATTCACCGCCTCTGCCCAAAATGTGACGAGCAACTTTGAGTCAGATAACATAGTACGAGCTGTCTCAATAAGAGTTCGATTCTTCCACTCGAAACACCATTTTGCTGAGGAACATAAGGAGCACTGAACTCATGATGGATTCCTTTTTGTAAACAAAACAAACCCATATTTCCATTCTTGAACTTTGTGCCATTATCACTTCGAATTCTCCTGACTTTTAATTTGAATAGTGTCTCAAGCCCCACAATCAGGAACTTAAGAATTTCAGCAGTTTCATCCTTTGAAGCAAGAAATTTTAACCAAGAAAATCTTGAATAATCATCGGTCACTACCAAACAATAAGATTTGCCGCCTTCACTTTTGACACTAATAGGTCCGAACAAATCCATATGCAACAACTCTAAAGGAGTCACAATATAATTTATCAACTTTGACTTATGAAATTTCTTGTGCTACTTTCCTTTCTTGCATGAAATAAAGTCTTCATTCACATGAAATCTCATAGCAGGGACACCAGAAACAAACCCATGCTTGACCAAATAATTCATCTTACGAAAATTTATATGAGCCATTTTCTGGTGCCATAAAGTTGATTCGGATTCAGAAGCTTTCGAAAGAAGACAAGTAGGAACTAACGAAGTTTTCGTCGCTGTGCTCATGTCGAGCATGTAAGTATCATTCTTTCGAGGAGCTCTCATGTGTATCCAATCTTCAGGTATCTCAAAACCAGGCTTCAAGACCAAACACTCTAACTTATTAAAATGAAATGAGAAATCTTTGTCACAAACTTGCGAAACAGATAACAGATTATGTTCAAACTGCTCCACATAGTTGACTTTCTCAAAGCTCAATCTTCCATTCGATACAATGCCTTGACCTGAAATATTTCCTCTTTTCTTTCCTACAAAGGCTATATAACCTCCTTGAATTTCTTTAACATATTCCAATAAGTTAAGATTTCCTGTCATGTGTTGAGAGCATCCACTATCAACATACCAATGGTTACCAATAGTCCTCCTTGGATTTCCCTTCACATAAACAAGAAAAATTAGTTAGTAATAGAGAACCAAGCCATTGTGGTCTTGGGTCGGCCTGATTCATCAAAATAAATAATTTCTTTTAAAACACAATCAAATCTTTCCTCAATTTTAGGAGATTGTTTCTCAGAAATGGAAACTTGGGACTTTGGTTTCCATGTTGATTGCACTTGAACCTTTTCCCTTTTCTTTGACGACTCAAATGATTCAACATTGTTTTTGTCCACACGTTCCAAAAGCTTTCTCAACCTTCTGTTTCTACGTCGTCGTTGTGGTCTTGACAATTTCACCTTTGGTTGTGTGAGTTCACCAGAAGAATCAACCTTCTCAACTATCTTTACTGCATCAGAAGTAACCTTGATTACTGGCTTCTTAACTCTTTTATCCACATTATGATTCTTATCAACAGACTTTACAACTGTACTCACTTGTGGATTCACAAACGGTCTTGACAACTTTGGGTTCTCTAGACGCTTCCCCAAATTCGTGTGTGGACAATCTTTCAGAATATGATCAACAGTACCACAATGAAAGAAATTACGTCTTTCTTTGTATACTCTAACATACCTCTCCCTCTGAACCTTGTTTGGACTGGATGATGAACACTGTGAAGTAGTGTTTGAAGGTTGAATAACCTGTTGATTTTCTTTTTCAACTTTCTTTTTAAAAAATTCAAGAGTTGAGACTTTCTCAATCTTGTTAGTTTCTTGAGAATCAAAACCACCACTTACAAAAGGTTTAACTAGTTTATAAGTAGATTTAGGTTTTAATTGTTCAACTTTTACATCCTATTCAGTCAGGATGCATCTATCTCTGGTCACCGTTTTCACCACGACTGGTTCAACATACTTACACTCTCTCACAACTCCTTCAGATTTGTTTGGATCAAAAACTTCATCATCAGTTGAATCATCATATATCATATCCTCACCAGTAACAGGATTGATATTCAAAACATTTTTTGTTTCCAAATCTTTATCTGAAACATCCTCAGTCAGACATGGAGTATAATTCGCATTGAAAGGTGGACAATATCCAACACCTCCCCAAATTTCAGTGTCATCAAAAGAAGGGCAAGAACCAACACCTCCAACAACCTTTTCACCTGAAGCTTTCTCATTATAATATTCCAATAGAAAACTGGAATTCTTATAACCCTCAAGCTTTCGTAACAACTTTGTTACTTCAGTCTATGACATGGCAAGTTCATTAATTTTCTTTTAATACTCTGAGTATGACACATTGAGATGAAATGCTTGTTCATTAACTTTGATTTGCAAAACTTTAATGTCATCTTTTAAAGATTCAATTTTAGCTTTCAAAATTGTTTCGTTTTCCTTCAAAGTTTGGTTCGATGTGTACATTGCTTTCATGTCACATATGAGATTCGTGTTGTCATCACACAATATCGTAATCTTGAATTCATAATCAATACATTTTAAACAAGAATTATCCTGTTGTACCTGCTTAGTGTCTGCCATGAATGCATTTCCTTCAGCCAGCATTTCAGCAATCTTTTCAGTAAACATTCCAGCAACTCCATCACTGAGAAAATCCTCATTGGAAAACTTCGGTTCACTTTGCTGAGGAACAGACTCTTACTATTCTTCGAACAACCAGAATTAGAAGCAACAAAGCATGAACCTTCTTGACAAGAACTTTCTTTAGAGCTTTCAGAAGATTCTCCAAAAAATAACTGGGATCTTGATAGACTGTGTCTTTCTTCTACTTGTTAAGATCATACGATTGAATCTTACCCGTTAAATCCTCAAGACTTAAATCATCAAATCCACTTTGTTCCTTGATAACTATAGTATACATTTCAAAGTGTGCAGGTAGTGCATCTAAAAACTTCTCAAGAATCTTCTTGTTTTGTAACTGATGTCATTGTTAACCATTTCACTTAAAAGATGATAATATCTCGACATGAGTTCATCTACAGATTCACCATCAAAATGTTTGAAGACACTAAATTGTTTCTATAATAGCTCCCTTCTGCTTTTCTTAATGTCAGTGCTACCCTCACATCTCTTAGCCAAGCCTTCCCACAATTCATGAGAAGTCTTAAACTTCTTGAAAGTGTGGTAGATGTCAAGTGGTAAACACATAGATAATGTAGCAAGAGCTTTCTTTTCATGATCATACAATTTCTTCTCTTCATCACTAAGAGTTGAGACTGGTTTAGGAGTATCAGATACACTCATATGACGATGAACAGGATGTTCATAGCCCTCACTGATTGGAATCAATAGACTAGTATCATTGATATTAACATCGTTTTCAAAACGACTTTTCCAATTTGAATAGTCTTTGAAATTCATAAGTCTCGGTGGTTTGGTTGGAGTTCCAATCTCATTATCATGATTTAACAGATGGGACATGTTATTCACACTCATATGAGTAGGAGTAAACATATTTCAAATCTTTGTAACACTTCAACACTTAGAAAATTTTGACAACTTTCTTCCTGTAGCGAACTTAGCAAGCGAAGATAACAAGTTCGCCTAAGTGGAATGTAGCGAACTTAACAAGTTGGCCGAACAAGTTCGCCCATAACTGATCAGACAAGTTCGCCTGCTTCAGCTGAAGAACAAGGAGGAGAGTTCTATCACCCAAACGCACGAACAGATCTGAATATTTTCATATTTCATGATTTTGAAGGAATAAGACAAATTCTTTTCGTAGAAATCTTCAAATGATGATCTAGAACACTTCTATCGGATCAATTTTGCTAAAACAACACCAAAAATGAAGAAATCATTCAAAATTCTCTTCAAAAATCGCCAACATCTTCAAGAACATAGAAACTTCAAAAATCTTCATTTTTTTGTGTGAAATCAATTGAAACGGTGTCAAACAACAATAGCAAATCAAGAGCAAAGGCTCTAATACCACTTGTAGGTCCCGGTAGGGTCTACGGATCGATCTCTGCTGTAAAACACGCAATACGTACACGGAGTGCGGAATCCTAACGTATATGTACGTCTCGAATACTCACACACACGATACTATGACAAGCAAGACAAGATATCATAAAAAGCTTCTTGTATTAACTCTGTAAAATAGTACACACGTAATAGTTCCAGAATTATAGATCTCTACAAATGAAAACAACTATTGCACTATTTATAGACAATACTATTGGTATAGGCGAACTTATCATGTTCGCCAATATTAGTTCAGGAGAACTTGTTAAGTTCACCTCAACTAGATCAGGCGAACGTGTTAAGTTCGCATGTGCAAACTTAACTAATTACAAGACAAAAACATACAAAACAGAACATAAAGACTAATCTATTACAAAGGCTAGTTGTCACACTAAATGTTACAACATTTATTTATTTAAAAGGTTTAAATAATTAATGTTTTAAAAGTTAAAACTGGTACCATGATTCCCAACAGTGGTATCAGAGCCACCTTTACGCGAGTTTAGACATATTTATTTTTTTTTAAATTGATCTAATGTTTTATTTTTCAAAACTTTTGTTTGAAAAAAGATTGAGCCCTTTTCGTTTCTTGTGATTGTGTTGAATGAATCGAGCATTAGAGACATGTGGTTGTGTTGTTTGTTGATTGGTTGTTATCTTTGTATTTTTTAGGTTATTTAGAACCCCGATGTAGTAGTTAGGGTTTTGTTTATTTATTTATTTTTAGTGTATTTGTAAATAAATATTGTAACATTAAAGAGACGAATAATTGAATACCTAGGCGGACAAAGACAGGTTTTAAGATGGAGATCTTTGACTAAGTGGGAGAAAGCAGATTTATTATTTTGTTATCCCTTAGACCAGTTCGGTTGTTCGTTTGATTGCTCGAACGAAACCGGACAATTTTTCTAGTTGATCGATTCTGTGTTTTATTTATTTTTGTGGCTGTGATATAATTATTTAGTATAATAATTAAACCGCAAAACTTTTAATAAAACTTTTGACACAATTTAAAACGAAGAGATAGTTAAATTGTTTATTTTTCTTGAAAAGGTAATTAAATAAGAGCGTTTTATTTAAAAGTAAAAACAAGTTTTAAATTTAAATAGTTTTTATTTAAAACAATTTTAAATTAATTAAAGAGTTGATTAGTTTAAAATAAGTACGCGACAAATGACCAATTTAGGAAAATAGAGTATTTAAAATTGGATCGTGTCGAGTGTTATAAGTGTTTCACGAACTTATTAGTAAAATTGGTTTACTAAAATTGCGCGACTTGTATTATGCTACTCGTCGACCAAAATGTTTTTGGCCCTAAACGGTAATATTAAAAAACATTAAAGAAATCCCAACATAAAATCGATATTTCTGCGCCATCCTTAATCGTAACACTTCAACTAATTTATCCGAAACCCTGGTGTTAGTGAATTACCCTGCATCCGGTCCTACGGTTTTAGTTGAAGGTAGAACCGCAATTCCTGAGTCACTTAGGCAGGGTCTACAATTACAATTGAAGGAAAAATATCACTTAAGTCCTATAAGTGGGCGTAGTTGAGGAAAAACGTATCCAAAGCTTTACAATACTCGTCATGCCCCTCAAACCGAGAATTGTATAGTTGATACAATTAGTAATCGTTACCTACCCGTCTAGCTATGCCAGTAAAGAGTGCTCAACCATTTACTGAGATATGGGGAACCGGGATCTCATTCTTAATTACATAATTTTTTGCAATTGGGTCATAATATTTTATTAGGAAATCCAAGCATGAAAATACTAAAACTTATTTTTGAATTTTGTAGATGTCTAACGAATCGGGTACAAATTCCTCATTCTCCCTGAAATCCATCCTTGAGAAGGATAAGCATGACAATTCCAACTTCATGGACTGGTACCGAAACTTGACAATTGTTATCAAGGCTGAGAACAAGCTATATGTTCTCGAGGAACCAATCTCGGAAGAACCAACTGCCACTACGGGCCAAGCCCGTAAGACCTGGGATAAGCATGTTGATGACTCTATCAAGATCTCTTGCTTGATGCTTGAGTCCATGATACCAGAACTTCAATAGAATCTGGTGGACATGCCGTCATATGACATGATTAGGCAACTGAATGAAATGTTCCGGCAGTAGGCCCGTCATGAACGCTTCGAGGTGATGAGATCACTCATAAGCTGTCGCATGCAAGAAGGTTCTTCTGTCAGTACCCATGTGCTAAAAATGAAAGGATATATTGATCACCTAGCACGTCTTGAATCCCCCTTAAGCAATAAATTGGCCGGGGATATAATTCTCAACTCGCTGCCAAAATCATATGATCAGTTCACTCTGAATTACAATGTGAATGCTTGAGACAAGATCATCCTGGAGTTGCATATGATGCTAAAGACTGTCGAGATGAATTTGCCAACTTCTGCTAAGACTGGTTTAGTGCAAAAGAACAAAAGCTTGAAAATACTCGTCATGCCACTCAAACCGAGAATTGTATAGTTGATAAAATTGGTTATCGTTACCTACCCGTCTAGCTATGCCAGTGAAGAGTGCTCAACAATTCACTGAGACATGGGGAACCGGGATCTCATTCCTAATTATATAAGTTTTTGCAATTGGGTCATAATATTTTATTAGGAAATCCAAGCATGAAAATACTAAAACTTATTTTTGAATTTTGTAGATGTCTAACGAATCGAATACAAATTCCTCATTCTCCCTGATATCCATCCTTGAGAAGGATAAGCTTGACAATTCCAACTTCATGGACTTGTACCGAAACTTGACAATTGTTATCAAGGCTGAGAAAAAGCTGTATATTCTTAAGGAACCAATCCCGGAAGAACCAACTGCCACTATAGGCCAAGCCCATAAGACCTAGGATAAGCATGTTGATGACTCTATCAAGCTCTCTTGCTTGATGCTTGCGTCCATGATACGAGAACTTCAATAGAATCTGGTGGACATGCCTGCATATGACATGATTCGGCAACTGCAGGAAATGTTCCAGCAGCAGGCCTGTCATGAACGCTTCGAGGTGATGAGATCACTCATAAGCAAGAAGGTTCTTCTGTCAGTACCCATGTGATGAAAATGAAAGGATATATTGATCACCTAGCACGTCTTGAATCCCCCTTAAGCAATGAATTGGCCAGGGATATAATTCTAAACTCGCTGCCAAAATCTTATGAACATTTCACTCTGAATTACAATATGAATGCTTGGGACAAGACCATCTCGGAGTTGCATATGATGCTAAAGACTGCCGAGATGAATACGCCAACTCCTGCTAAGTCTGGTTCAATGCTAATGATCAAAAGCTTGACAATACTCGTCATGCCCCATAAACCGAGAATTATATAGTTGATACAATTGGTAATCGTTACCGACCCGTCTAGCTATGCCAGTGAAGAGTGCTCAACCATTCACCGAGACATGGGGAACCGGGATCTCATCCCTAATTATATAATTTTTTGCAATTGGGTCGTAATATTTTATTAGGAAATCCAAGCATGAAAATAGTAAAACTTATTTTTGAATTTTGTAGATGTCTAACGAATCGGATACAAATTCCTCATTCTCCCTTAAATCCATCCTTGAGAAGGATAAGCTTGACAATTCCAACTTCATGGACTAGTACCGAAACTTGACAATTGTTATCAAGGCTGAGAAAAGATGTATATTCTTTAGGAACCAATCCCGGAAGAACCAACTGCCACTACGGGCCAAGCCTGTAAGACCTAGGATAAGCATGTTGATGACTCTATCATGCTCTTTGCTTGATGCTTGTGTCCATGATGTCAGAACTTCAATAGAATCTGGTGGACATGCCTACATATGACATGATTAGGCAACTGCAGGAAATGTTCCAGCAGCAGGCCCGTCATGAACGCTTCGAGGTGATGAGATCACTCATAAGATGTCGCATGCAAGAAGGTTCTTCTGTCAGTACCCATGTGCTGAAAATGAAACGATATATTGATCACCTATCACGTCTTGAATCCCCCTTAAGCAATGAATTGGCCAGGGATATAATTCTCAACTCGCTGCCAAAATCATATGAACATTTCACTCTGAATTACAATATGAATGCTTGGGACATGACCATCCCGGAGTTGCATATGATGCTAAAGACTGTCGAGATGAATATGCCAACTCCTGCTAAGTTTGGTTCAGTGCTAATGATCAAAAGCTTGACAATACTCGTCATGCCCCTCAAACCGAGAATTATATAGTTGATACAACTGGTAATCGTTACCTACCCGTCTAGCTATGCCAGTGAAGAGTGCTCAACCATTCATTGAGACATGGGGAACCAAGATCTCATTCCTAGTTATATAATATTTTGCAATTGGGTTATAATATTTTATTAGGAAATCCGACCATGAAAATACTAAAACTTATTTTTGAATTTTGTAGATGTCTAACGAATCGAATACAAATTCCTCATTCTCCCTGAAATCCATCCTTGAGAAGGATAAGCTTGACAATTCCCACTTAATTGACTGGTACAGAAACTTGACAATTGTTATCAAGGCTGAGAACAAGTTGTATGTTCTCGAGGAACCAATCCCGGAAGAACCAACTGCCACTATGGGCCAAGCCCGTAAGACCTGGGATAAGCATGTTGATGACTCTATCAAGGTCTCTGGCTTGATGCTTGCGTCCATGATACTAGAACTTCAATAGAATCTAGTGGACATGCCTTCATATGACATGATTAGCCAACTGCAGGAAATGTTCCAGCAGCAGGCCCGTCATGAACACTTCGAGGCGATGAGATCACTCATAAGCTGTCACGTACAAGAAAGTTCTTCTGTCATTACCCATGTGCTGAAAATGAAAGGATATATTGATCACCTAGCACTTCTTGAATCCACCTTAAGTAATGAATTAGACAGGGATATAATTCTCAACTTGCTGCCAAAATCATATGATCAGTTCACTCTGAATTACAAAAAGAATGCCTGGGACAAGACCATCCCGGAGTTGCATATGATGCTAAAGACTGCCGAGATGAATATGCCAACTCCTGCTAAGTCGGGTTCAGTGCTAATGACCAATGAAGGTCGAGTCAGGAAATCTGAAGCCAAGAGAAAAGGAAGTAAAAGCTCCAAGAGCAAGGGCAAAGGCAAAGTTGTTGCCAAGAAACCTCTAAAGAATGTTAAGTATTTTCATTGTAATGAAACCGGACACTAGAAGAGGAATTGCCCAAAATATCAGGCCGAGATGAAGTAGGAAAAGTCTGCTGGAGGACAGTCCTCAAGTATGTTTATTATTGAGATCTTCTCTTTGTCTAGAAAATCTTGGCTGTTTGACATTGGATGTGGTTATCACATTTGTAATGATTTGCAGGGACTAAGGAAGGTTAAGAGACTGAAGCAAGGTAACCTGGAGCTCCATGTGGGAAATGGATAAAAGGTTGATGTGAAGGCTGTAGGAGAATATATTCTTTTACTTCTTTCTGGATTAGAACTTGTTTTGAACAATGTTTATTTTATTCCTAATTTGACTAGGATTATTGTTTCAGTTTCCGCTTTGCGAGAACAAGGATTTATTTATGCTTTTGACAATGATTTCATTTCTGCATATTTAAATGGTTTGTTTTACTTTTCTACAAAGCCTCACAATGGAATATATGAGATAAAAGTCCATGATAATAACACCATACTTAATATCTCCTCCAAACGTACGAAATATGATTTCAATAATACGTATCTATGGCATTGTAGGCTTGGACACATAAACAAGAATCGTATGAAGAAACTCCAGACCGCCAGAATTCTGAATTCTACAGGTCAACAGTCATTTGATGATTGTGAATCATGTTTAAGTGGAAAGCTAACCAAAGCTCCTTTTACCGGTATCGATCAAATGGCTAAGGATCTGTTGGGACTTGTACATACTGATGTATGTGGTCCATTCAGAACAATGACCGGAAGTGGAGAGAGATACTTCGTGACATTTAATGATGATTTCAGTAGATATGGTTATGTTTATCTTATGAAGCACAAACATGAAACGTTTGAAATGTTCAAACAGTACCAGAACGAAGTACAGAACCAACTTGGTAAGATGATTAAGATACTTCGATCTGATTGAGGTGGTGAATATCTTAGTCTAGAGTTTGACGAACATCTAAAGAAACGTGGGATCATTTCTCAACTGACTCCACCAGGAACACCTCAACTTAATGGCGTATTTGAAAGGAGAAATCGAACTCTATTAGATATGGTTCAGTCTATGATGTGTCGTACAAACCTCCCACACTCCTTCTGGAGTTTTTCTCTTGAGACTTCCACAAGAATCATAAATCTAGCTCCTACTAAGAAGGTGGACAAGACCCCTTATGAGATTTGGCATGGGGAAAAACCCAAAGTGTCCTACCTTAGGGTTTAGGGATGTAACGCATATGTTAAAAGTGAATCTACGGACAAACTAAATCCCCGTGGCGATAAAGTTGTTTTCGTCAGATACCCTAAAACAATCGGTTACTACTTCTACAATCTTGCTGAAAATCGTGTTTTCATTAAACGAATAGCTACTTTCTTGGAGAAAGAACTACTTGCAAAAGGGATTGGAGACAACTGAGTGGATATGGATGAGATCCAAGAACCACAATATGAACTTGCAATTCAGCATGAGACTGCTGAAACTGAATCTGGAAATGTTCAAGATTCAACTGTAACACAAACTGTTCGTAGAAGTACTAGAGTTCATCATGAACCCGACTGGTATATCAGGATTCACAAGATTGACGATGTCCTAATAATTGATCAGGCAGAGCCCACTAATTACAAATCTAAAATCTTAGATTCAGAATCTAAGAAGTGGCTTGAAGCAATGGATGCTGAAATCCAATCCATGCACGACAACCATGTATGGGACTTGGTTGATCTTCCTCTCGAGAGTCGGACAGTAGGAAGTAAGTGGATTTTCAAGAAGAAAATCGACATGGATGGGAATGTGAAAACCTTCAAAGCAAGACTAGTAGCAAAAGGTTTTACTCACACTCAAGGAATTGATTATGATGAAACTTTCTCACCTGTAGCCATGCTTAATTCTATTCGAATCATGCTTGCCATTGTCGCGTATTATGACTACGAGATATGGCAAATGGATGTCAAAACCGCGTTCCTACACGGACGTCTTATTGAAGATGTCTATATGGTTCAACCGGAAGGTTTTGAAGATCCAGAGAATCCTAATAAGGTATGCAAGTTGAACAAATCCATTTATACATTAAAGCGGTCATCCAGAAGCTGGAATCTTCGCTTTGACCAAAAAATCAAAGAGTTTGGTTTTGTCAAGAACGAAGATGAACCATGTGTTTACATAAAGGCAAATGGGAGCCATATGACTTTTCTGATTCTGTATGTAGATGACATACTACTCATTGAAAACCATATTCCTATGATAAAAGACGTAAAGTCTTGGTTAAGAAAATGTTTCGCGATGAAAGATCTTGGTGAAGCTGCTTATATTCTAGGAATAAAGATCTATAGGGATAGATCAAAGCTGCTTATAGAATTAAGTCAAAGTACATACATTGATAAGGTCATTCGACGCTTTTTCATGCAAGACTCTAAGAGAGTATCCTTGCCTATGGCACATGGAACCATACTGAATAACAAACAGTGCCCTCAGTCTGACGAGGACAAGAAGAAAATAGAAAAGGTTCCATATGCTTCTGCGATTGGTTCGATCATGTATGCCAAGCTATGTACTATACCTGACGTATTGTACGCTTTAAGCATGACAAGCAGATATCAACAGAATCCTGGTGAGAGTCACTGGATAGCTCTAAAGAACATTCTTAAATACTTGAAAAGGACTAAGGATATGTTCTTGATATACGGGGGACTGGAAGAAAAACTAGTTGTTAAATGTTACACTAATGCTAGCTTCCAGACAGATCGAGATGATTCTTGATTACAAAAGGGGTTTGTTTTTAATCTGAATGGTGGTGCGATTACTTAGAAAAGTATTAAGAAAAGTGTTGTTGCACAATCCACCACCGAGTCAGAATATATTGTGGCTTCGAAAGCCGCAAAGGAGGCTGCTTGGATGAAGAAGTTCATTGCTGATCTAGGAGTAATGCCTAGCATTCAGAAACCAATCGAGATACTGTGTGACAATACTGGTGCTATTGCTCAAGCTAAAGAACCAAGGTCACACCACATCACGAAGCACATACTCAGAAGATTTCATTATATACGAGATATAATAGAATGGGGAGACATCGTGTTAAACAAAGTTCACACATATCAAAATCTAGCGGAACCGTTCACTAAGCCTATGCCTCATTTTAAACATGAGAAGCATGCTGCAAGATAGGCCTTAGATTTGGTAGACAGTGGATTTTATCCATATTTAGTATTTGGTGCTTTCGAACTATTCAGTTATATTGGTTTTTATGAATGATATAATGGTTAAATGCATTATAATTAGATGTTACTGTATTCGATAGTTTATACGTTTTAGAAATCCTTGAATATATAGATTATTCTAAATATCCGTAGTCAATCAGATTCATGGGAATCAATCTGAACGTAAGACTATTGCGAATCAGATGGTTGGTTCATTATGAATGAAAGACCAAAGACCAAAAAGTTGGTGACCATATTCACAGATAATTATTAGAGAATAAATATTGGACGTAACTCGTTTCAAAACTATCTTCATGGATTGATATCTTGAGATATTTTGAATAAAGTAAGATTTGTCGATCCTCAACCCAAGGCACTTACTAGAACTCTTCGTGACCAAAAGGTTGTTCTTTGAACTTATCTAGCGTTGTACATTAACAGACAGTAATAACGGTATTATCAGGAGTAATCTGAAGTTCAGCGGGAGTTGTACGTGACCAAAGGACTTCTGTTCTTCTTCAATTAGAAGCCGGACATTCTGGCGCCCTCGTTGATTCAAGCTGGTGTAAAACGCATGGCCATGCTCAAACTAAATGTATAGTTTGTTTAGATCACTTTGAATTGGAGAGCGAGAACAAGAATAGTTGAACCACATATGAGAAGAGAATGATATCCATGTCTCATGTTCAACGAATGCCCTAAAAAGAAAGGATGCAAATTCTTACTAGGATTGTTTTACTTTGTAAAGTAAAGGTTACTTGTACAAAAGGAAATAGTTTGACGATTGTTAATATGTCATACCTTGCTAGGGGCAGTGAGATGCAGCTAGGCGTCCACCACTGCCTACGTTGAACCGATTAATTGAAGAATCGACCAAGTGGGAGATTGTTGGATATGTGATGTCCGATTGTCAATTAAGTCAACGTTACTATTAAGGTACGATCCAAAGAGTTACACCTTGGACAACGAACAAAATATATAATATTTAATTGTTAAATATTATTCACGAAAGACGGAAACAATAAATTATGAGTAAATATTTAGAGAAATATTTGTCAGAGATTGGGATAATTAATTATCTGATTAATTAATTATTTACGAGGAATAAATGTTTAATCAGTTAAACATTTAAAGATTAAATTTTTACTAATTATATTATGATTAGTAAATACAAGGGTTATAATAATTAAAGGTTAATTATTGCTGGGGTATTAAGTGTTAATACCAGAGGGACCGGTGTGTAAATATAATGGTTAAAAATTTACCATTATAATTAAAACCTAATGCTAATCCACACCAAAAAGCCTCCACCCCCTCCCCCTTGTGAATCACCGCCACCGGCCACTGCCTCCCACCATCAACGGAACCCCCTTCGTCGTCGCACGCCACCACCGATGTGACCGGGTTCCCTCCTGTGCAATTCGTGTGACGTTTTGCAGTGCTTTTTCTTGTACGTGTCATCTAGCGTCACATTCGTTGAACTAAGGTGTTACAGATCTGATTATCGTCAAAAGTATAAATCTAAACACCCTATGGTTGGTTATTTAATATTGCTTATACGCGTGTAATCGGATCACTGAAAGGAATCCAGATCTGATCTGGCAATGGCATTTATAAATCGCTTCCACTAAAATATATCTGATTTATTTATTTAAAAAGTTTAAATAATTAATGTTTTAAAAGTTAAAACATGTACCATGATTCCCAACAGGTCGAACGGGTGTAAATTGTCCTAAACACTTGCCATTGTTGATGTTAGCAATGGCGGAAGGCATTCAAACATAAACAGTCGGTTGTGAACACTTAGAGAAACTTGTACATTGTCTAGCTAACAATAGGTGTGCCTTAGGTATGTGGATCTTGCAAAACACTCAAACAGTTTATTTACATACAAACCTGTGAACTCACCAACCTTCTATTGACACTTTAAGCATGTTGTCTCAAGTTACTATGGTACACATCAGGACTAGGATGTATCATGGACTCGCATTGGTTTTATCAATAAAGGAACAATGTTTATTATCTATCATTTACATTAGTTGACGCTTTGTGTAATTACTTTGGATTTAATATTAACGTTTACGCTCCGGCATTTACTCTGAATAATAAGGGTTTTGTTTAAACTCATATAGTGTTGTTTGACGTAACTAATGACTGAGATCCTGGATTATAACACGCCTCGTGGTAAAACTCCGTTAGTGGATTTTGGGGGTGTAACAGATTGTTATCAGAGCCATTGGTTATAGAGAACTAAGATTTGCAGACTAGACTATAACTACACACATGAATTAGTTACACGACACAGACACTCATACATGATACACATAGCGTCCATACAATGCATTGCAGACATGTTGACCTCATCCATATCATCCTCTGCTGACGAGGAACACATCATTCACATTGCATCATCATTTCTAGTAGCGACACTCGTGGAACTGCTGAAACAACATCCACTCTCATCCGAGGGCAGCAAGACAGAGCCTTCGGAGGAGTCACTCACACCACCATCATCTACACCCTTGTTACACCACCAGAGTCGAAGATAACACCGGCTTCAGCCTATCGATGATACAGTCGGGCATTTGGGATGACACTCAGCACTAGCACCTGTCTCTTTGGAAGTTGAGTTCGTCGGAGCCGAGTCCCTCCTGTACCCACTAGCAACAATACTCCGACCTCACTAGCTTTACTCTACTTCAAGCCCGGACCTGTGGACTTCGCCTAAGGTATACCATGTGGAGACAGACTGTTGCACACATTGTTACAGAAATCCATTGACACATATATGTCATCACTTTTCTGAGCCACGGGCTCGCGTCTTTGGTCGATATTCTGTTAAATATAGATTGACCACAAAGTTGAGAACGCCTTGCTCATTGCATACTCAAACCCTATTCTGACTCAGTTGGAAGAATGACTACTTTGCTTCTTCTAGTAACTCATATCCATGAACTAGTTTCACTTCTTGAAGTCTCATTTCACGTGCACGATTCCATCTACAATCCATTGGATTAGACTCTCGTAGTGTGTTTCAACTAGAGGGAACACTCGGATCAAACGATTCCCAACTACTCATCCTGATATGAGTCCTAGTTGATCAATTTATGGTTGATGACTAAGCCTCTTGATGACTTATCATATCTGACAACACTCTGTACTCGGCAACACAAACTAAAGGACATTTTGACACAGGACAGGGAGAACTAGGGTGAGCATGTAAAGCAAATTATCATTACGGGTGCACACGTAATAGTAATTTGAGGTGTATATAAGTCCTGGTGAAACCTAGTGTGTGGATAAATGGTCCTAATATGTGATTTATAGACTTATGTTCCCACTGTCAGTAGAAATTCTTGTAACCCGCTAAACGACTAGTTGGTATAGTTAAACCTGTTTAATAATTATTAGACGCGATTATCAGGTTGAAGATTTTTACGAAGACACTGAACTATCATCAATGGAATCCATCATTTTCTTTCACTCATGTAAGACTCTTAGTGAACTTAAGACTCTCATCCAAACGTGATCACGGAAACCATCTCGATTGAAACTCTAATAGAACCTCATGGTAAACCCACCGACTCCAACTATGTAAGCGGAATTTGTGGAATTCTTTTCAAAGCTAACACGTTATTCCTTACACTCCAACAATAAAATTCCATTTGACCCTATTACTTTATCCTGACTAATCCTCAGTCTAATTTGATTTATACCCCAGGATATCCAACTCTATAAACGGACTTCTTTCTTCACAAAATAATCCAGTTGTTCCAATGACATTAGAAAACGGGGATTTAATCTAACCAACCATCAGTTGAACGCGATTACTTAAACCGGCATCCTATCCCTTATATTACTAGAATCTATATCTCATTAAATTTTTTTTCTACATGTGAACCTCTTCCCTTAGCCCTTGCATTGACCGACACTTACCTTATAAACGCGGGTCTCACTAGAAGTCTCAGCATGACATCACAAATTTCATGTTGGTGCGGTCATACTCCAACTCTATTAGAATCTAAGTACACTATAGGGATAACAGACGGTCAAATAGTCAAAGCAACTCACATCCTTAGAGGATGTAAGCTATGATTGGATGGTCATAAGCTTGACATTGACCTTATGCCAGTTACACTTGGTAGTTTCGACATAATTGTAGGTATGGATTGGTTATTCAAGAACCAAGCTGAAATCATCTGTCGTGACAAGATTATTCTCCTTTCTCTCCCTAGTGGAGAATCTTCTTCTTTCCAAGGCGAAAAGAGTGGTGCTGTCGTGGGCATCATATCCTTCATGAAAGCACAGTAGTGTTTACGAAAGGGTTATACTGCTATTCTGGCTCTTGTCGCCGAGTAATCATCCGAAGAGAAGAATATTGATGACATTCTGATAGTTCCTGACTTTCCGGAAGTGTTTCCTGAAGACCTACCCGGTCCTCCACCTCATCGTCAAGTCAAATTTCAAATAGATCTAACACCCGGAGCAGCGCCTATTGCTCGAGCATCTTACAGACTTGCACCTAGTGAGTTACAAGGGTTATCTTCACAACTGCAAGAGTTGTGAGATAAGGGTTTCATCCGACCTAGCTCATCGCCATGGGGAGCTCCAGTCTTATTCGTCAAGAAGAAAGATGATACTTTCCGTATGTGCATCGATTACTGTGAGTTGAACAAAGTAACTATCAAAAATCGTTATCGTCTACCCCGTATTGATGATCTGTTTGAACAAGTCCAAGGATCAAGTTTCTATTCAAAGATCGATCTTAGGTCCGGATATCAGTTGAGAGTCTGAGACGAAGACATCTCCAAAACTGCATTCAAAACTCGGTACGACCATTATGAGTTTTTGGTCTTGCCATTCGGATTAACCACCCGCGGTGTTCAAGGACCTCATGAACCATGTGTGTAAGCCTTACCTTGATCAGTTCATCATCGTGTTCATTGATGACATCCTCATATATTCTAAGTGCAAGGAAGAACATGAGGAGCACATGCATTTAATCCTTGAACTACTGAGACAAGAGCAGTTATATGCCAAATTTTCAAAGTGTGAATTTTAGATTCACGAAGTTAAATTTCTAGGGCATGTAGTCAACAAGAAAGGAATATATTTCGATCCAGCGAAAGTAGAAGCCATCAAGAATTGGGCGGCACCTACGACTCCGATAGAGGTGCATCAATTTCTAGGATTGGCTGGCTACTACCGTCGATTCATCGAGGGATTCTCAAAGATTGCTCAACCTCTCACTGCCCTAACTCAAAAAGGTAAACCCTATACCTGAAGTGAAACCCAGGAATCAGCATTTCAACTGCTGAAACAGAAACTCCACAGTCCACCCATCATATTTCTTCCAGAGGGAACAAATGAATTCGTAGTGTATTGTGATGCCTCCATTCAAGGTCTCGGTTTGAAAATCCATGAGAAGAACTACACGACTCATGATTTAGAGTTGGGAGCTGTAGTGTTCGCACTGAAAATCTGGAGACATTACTTGTACGGTACCAAATGCACCATCTACACCGATCACAAGAGTCTTCAGCACATCTTCTAATAGAAAGAGTTGAACTCTTGAATGATTATGATTATGCTATCAAGTAACATCCGGGCAACGCTATTGTGGTAGCTGATGCCCTAAGCCGAAAAGAAACCAAACCTAGACGAATCCGAGCATTACAACTCACTATTCATACAGAATTACCTGATTAAATCCGTAATGCTCAACTCGAAGCACTGAAAGAGGGAAACCTATACTTAGAATCCACGCGTAGTATAATCTAACGGTATTCGCTACTTCGCAGAGCGAATATGGGTTCCAAAGTACGGGGACATAAGGGAACTTGTAATGAATGAATCTTACAACTCTCGGTATTCTATTCATCTTGGTTCTGATAAGATGTATCATGACTTGAAAGTCCTTTATTGGTGACCGAACATGAAATTTGATATAGCCACCTATGTAAGCAAGTGTCTGACCTGCTCGAAGGTCAAATTCGAATACCAAAAGTCTTATGGTTTGCTCCAACAACCGGAAATCCTGATGTGGAAATGGGAGCAGATTTCCATAGACTTTATCATTAAACTACCCCGAACTCCAAGCGGATGCGATTCTATCTGGGTGATCGTAGACCGTTTGACTAAATTCACTCACTTTCTAGCAACCAGAGAGACTGATAAGATGGAAAAAGCTAACTCCTATTTGTCTTAAAGAAGTCGTCTCTCGGCACAGAGTGCCAATTTCAATCATTTCTGATCGAGACGTTCGATTCACCTCACGTTTCTGGCAATTGTTACAAAAAGCTATAGGCACATGCCTGGATATGACCACAACATACCATCCTCAAACATATGGCCAGGCTGAACGTACTATTCAAACCCTAGAGGATATGCTACGAGCTTGTGTGATTGATTTCGGTAACAGTTGGGAAACCCATCTGCCTTTAGTAGAGTTCTCCAACAATAACAGTTATCACACTAGCATCAAAGCAACATCATTTGAGGCATTATACGGACGGAAGTTCCAACCACCTATCTATTGGGATGAAGTTGGGGACAGTCAACTCACGGGTCCTGAACTTGTGCTCGAAACTGGCCATATGATCGTCAAAAGAGCTATGCCGATAAGCGTCGAAAACCGCTTGAATTTGAAGTAGACAACATGGTTTTATTAAAAGTCTCACCTTGGAAAGGTGTAATTCATTTTGGGAAACAAGACAAGCAAAACCCTCGTTATGTTGTACCATTCAAGATAGTGAAGAGAATTGGCCCAGTAGCGTATCAACTGTACCTACCTGAAGGACTAAGTGGTGTACACAACGTCTTTCACGTCTCAAACTTAAAGAAATGTCTAGCAGACGAGACACTCATGGTTCCACTTGAGGAACTACAAATTGATGAATAGTTACGCTTCATTGAAGAACCGGTTGAAATCATGGATAGGGAAGTTAAAACGCTCAAACACATTAAAATCCCTATTGTCAGAGTTCGTTGGAACTCGAAACGCGGACCAGAATTCACATGGAAGTGCGAAGATCAGATGATGCGCAAGTATCCTCATCTTTTCAAGAAATCCACTTCAAACACATAAGGTACTATTTAATTTTCGGGACAAATTCTTTCGACTAGGGAATGATGTGACATCCAATTTTTTTTTATTATTTTAATTTTTGCGACGAATATTCTTTCAAATAGGGGATGATGTGACACCAGAAAAATTCGGGTTAACTTTGTTAACCCAAACCTCATTATCTCACAAACTCTAAGGACCAATTCTGCCATTTTTCAAACTCAATTACACATTAAATCACAGGGACTAAAGCTGTAATTACCCAAAACTCGATTATTTGACTTTGAAAGTCAAAATCAAGCATCTTGATCACAAATTCAATCCGTAAATCTCGAGACTGTCCGAATTCACGACTGTAATGAATGATGTTGGTGATTGCGACCACACCCTAATCATTGTCATACGTTTATGATTGTTAATGATGACCTATTTAATCCCATTAAGAACATTGAAGTCGAAACCGTCGAACCCATTACTAAGACTCATCAATTCGATCAATTGGCCTATCAAATTCGAAACCAACCACTTTTACACATTCCAATTTGATCAGAGAAATGCCGGAGAGCAACCCGTCAAGGCCGCGATTGAGTTTTAGTCGAACCCCATCAATTCATACCAATTGAGGTAAACAAACACACTCTCATACTCGTTTAAATCTCTAGAATGAAAGCCGTATGCTAATTGGGGGTTACAACACCGAATTAATCATGAACGATTTCTAGGGTTCATCGTGTATTCAGTTTAATCAAACTCCAGTCTAGACCAAATCTCAATCAAATTAAACCACAGGGATAGATTCGCAATGTATGGTTTGTCAAAAGCCTTTTCATTCCAACAAGTAATCCTATAAAATTCGATCAATTAGATTTCCATATTAAACCTAGGGTTTTCAGAGAAATTAACAATCTTAAAAGCAATAATTTTGAAATTAAACTCACCCTTAGACTCGCAATAGATCGATGAACAAAACTCCTATGTTAGCAAGATCAATCATGATCGATTTGGTTGGAATCGGGACTGGGTTTGGGGGTTCGGCTTGCAAGGGGGATTGATATGTTATCATTTATACATGTTTTACATGCATAATAATTCCCATTATTGGTGCTTTATGGACATTATACATAGGAATTATTGTCTAAATCATTCCCTTGTGATAATTGTAGGTTTTCGGAAGCTTTCGGAAGAAATGAAGCAAAAACAGTCAATACCGAAGGAAAAACCAAAGAATCAAAGACCTTGCGGAGCCTTAGAAAAATCCACAAGGCTACGTACCATTTCCCAAGTCAATTGCGAGATTATTAGGCCTTAGAAAGCCGAACATCTCCAAAGAATTATCAAGAAATCATCAAAGTCAATGAAAAGCAAAGGAACTTATGGAGCACTCTTACACCTATCCAAGACCCATGGATAGCCCAAGTACCCATGGGTACTATCCATGGATGATCCATGATCCTTTTAGCCCATGAAGCCTTCTAAAAAAGTCACAAAAAGTAAAAAACATAGGCTCCAAGCAAGAAGGAAGAAGAAGATTCTGCCGGCTATGGGCGTGCCCACACCCCCTCCTGTACCAGGCGCGCATGCACCGTATATGGGCGTGCCCGCACCCTCAGATCAGCTCTCCTATAAATACCATCCTATGTTTCATTGTTTAGCATGCCTTGATGAGCTAAAAAAGGGTCTTAGAAGATTGTTATCACTCTTTAATTCCCCAATCACCTTGGTATCATCCTAGAGAGAGAGAATACACCAATCCACAGCAAAATAACACTCAAGAAGAGAGCATTCCCGTAGTTAGAGTAGAGAGTAGAAGGGCTCTTCCTCCTTGTTTCATAATAGGGGAGCCTACGAAATTCATCATTACGCTAGTCGTTATGGCCATTCGTGGCTAAAACTTATTTGTATTGCTAGGGTGAAGATGATGTTTGTTGCATGTTAATGTTTAACCTATTAATGAAGTTGTATGTTTATGTCTTTAGCTAATTCGTTCTAAAAATCCATCTTTTGATAGGCTTTTATTATTGTCTAAATCCGTCTTTATATTTGTGAGTGTCTTGATTTTAAACAGTAAGATCGTAAAACCCTTTTTAATCAAACTTCCTTTGAAACTCGTACGTCTTTATGCGAGCAGAGATTGATAAGCCAAGGCTTGGTCTATACTTCTAAGATCGTACGTCTTTATACGAGATTATTATGCGACCAAGAATTGGTGAACTCATGTTGGGAACGGTACGTCTTTATACTTGGTCCCATTGTTACACCGCCTCCCGGTGAGCAAAATATAATCACCTATTTAACTTTGATATAAAGCATTTTGAGTCCGATGTCTTTAACCAACCCGGAGATGACCATTCGATGGGTTGAAGGTAAATGTTGTCCCTAACGGGAGGCACTACCACTTTTTAAAGAATATAATTTGCAAATCAAATGTAGTGAGGACAAGGCTCTAGCGGTGACCCGGGTCACAAGTTTGTAGTAGTCATACCACTGAATTAGTTAACTTAACATTATCACGTACCAAGCTGATTCGAATCCCGAAGCAATACATTTCTTAATCTGATCATTTTCGCTTTATTTACTTCTCTACTATTTACTATATTGTTAGTTACATTTCTATTACACACTTCACGCACATTTTTACTTTTATGTTACTTACTTTACCGTCATTTACTTTTCTGCTTCACAAGCACACAAAACCTACTCACTAACTAATTCGGCTAAACGACCAAAAGTTGAGTATTGGAACTCGACCGTGTCCATTGGTTCGATACTTGGTTCTTACCTGACTATATTACGCTGCTATAGGTACACTTTCCTGTGTGTTTTAAGTTAACGTAATTGTCTTTACAACAGCTTTCATGGATGACAACTATGAGAGTTGTTATGGAGGATACCAAAACAACTATGAGTACCACTATTCGGAGGTTTAGTGTGAGATCTGTGGGGAACCACACTACACCTAAAATTGTTATCACTATCAAGGGTATTCCACATATTTTCACCAACCCTACTGGCAACCATATGAGGAAACCACACCGCCCTAAGAAATTCAACACTCAGCTTTAGATTCCAACTCATGGACCCCAGAAAATCTCTTTCGTCTTTTGGAAGAAATTAAGGTTCGCTCCTTAAGAGCTCTCCAACTGAACAACAAGTGTTTCTTCATTTGGAAGAAATTAAGGTTCAACCCCTAATCTCTACAACTGAACAACAAGATGATTCCTTCAAAGACCAAGAATCGGAGGTTATAGTTTCAATATCTTTAGTAGGGTCAAGTGACTCTAAGGAGCAAGAACCTTCCAACTTCACAAGCATGGATCAGTCGGAGGTGAGACCAGATGATTTTGAAAAGAGGGCTACTGTAACTTTACAATCATTTCCGGACTTCTCTAAGAAGCTTGAAGCTAAACAACCAAATGAGCCAGAAGAGCGAAGATATAAAGAAGAACTGGTGGGAGTCCTAAATATGGAAGCACTAGAGGATGTAATCACCAACAAACAAATGAAAATGGTGTCACCTCTTCCTTGCAACAGTGATACCCGGTCTGTGACCAAGAATATCAGTGAATCATTCCATGAATCACATAAGCCACAAGATAGGGCACATCACTCTGAGGACCACTTCTCATGGAAGAAGCAACGTTCCTCCAACGAAGATTACGTGACAAAATTATCATACCTGGGTGACCGTCTCCTTCACTACATGAGTTTCTTGAAGTTGGGTCCAGAAAATTTCAAATGGTGGTGGCGTGATTCAAGTACACCATTTTCTTTAGGTGCTTTTCTATAGAGCATTCTAAATTTGAAAGGATGGACTCCACTAATTCCTGGATCAACTTAGTATCATCATACGCATGGTTATCAAATGGGTTAGATGAACCTCTCTATATTACAAGCCAACCATTTGATATATTTAACACTAAATTGGAAATTCACGAAGCATGTATGGGTCGGGCTAAAGACCCTTAAATAATCGTGGCGCTTCCGGGAGGCAACCCGATGATCATAAATAAATTGAGAAGTTGGTGCATACGGCAGAAAGCATGGACGTCAGGTTTAGTTTCTCCAAATTTAAGTTTCTAATTACTTCAGCCCCCCGGTATGCCTTCTCAATACTAGGACTTTAGTAGCTTAACTACTATCTTTTATTTTCCTTGTTTGCTTGTATGTTTTCTTTTATGTTTTAGGTAGAATAACATCACCAGATCATCTCTCTACTTTGAAGAGTTACACTCCACCTCTAAGAGCCTAGAGCCGGAAACCACATCAAATTTCTGAAAAATTCGATGAAGTCTTTGAAGCAACATGTTGGCAAGCAGCTGATGGGGTACACCCAGACATCAACAATAAGTTTTGGCCTTAGGTTATACACCGAATTGACCGGGGGAGTACCAATTTATTTTCCCTTAAAACTCCATGCATTTTAATTCTTGTATCGCATTCCATTACATGCATTTGTACATTGAGGGCAATGCACAGTTTTAAGTGTGGGGTGCGGAATTAGAGATTCAGGATTGTTAACCTCGAAGCAGTAAAATTTAACTTGTGATTTTCTACTCATTTGACTAAAACATTACAAAAACCAATCTTTTATAAACCCAAAAAATTATCAAAAATTTTAAACCTTAAATCTAAACCTCTTTGATTTCGCACCTAATAAAATAAAATGAAGACATGGCAAGTAGAAACTAATGAATATTATGCCTTTTCACAAGTATTATTATCATTATTTGTGTATTCTCTTTTGTTTGGAATATTGAGTGTTTATTCGATTGAATTCTATGCATAATTAGAACTTGTATGACTTATACATATCAAGACCATGAACTAGTATAAGTATGAAAATGATTGAGGCACCTAGGACTTCATCGCCCTTATTATCCATAAAAAAACCAAAAATCCCAAAAATATTATCCGCCTAGATAGCCCTTTGAGCCTTAGCCTTTTCTTTTCTACTACCTATACTTATCACCCAACCAGCTGTTCGTAAACACCGGTTATTGGCTAACTGTCTTCAAAATGGGAAAATTATCTTATGTCGTCATTTCAAGTTTATTATTGTCGAGACAATTTTGGAAAGAATATGCTCTACTCAGAAGATTTGGAATATATACAGAAGGTGGATGTATTAGGAAAATAACCGAACTATCTGCAAGGGATGTATGGAAACATTATTTCAAGGAAATTGAGGAAAAGAAATTATTGAAGAATTTGTCTTGATACAAAAAAAATTAGAAAAGGAAAAAAAAAAGTTGATCTTTTACCATGAGACCTTAAAGAACTAGGCATGCATTCCTTTGATTTCAATTTTTTTTTCCTGCCTTCATTTCTCAAAGCATGAATTACCAACCAAACTCCGAGAGAAGATTTTCCAAGCAACTAGTAATGTAAGAAAGCGGTGGCGCAAGCAAGAACAATTGCCACCATTATGTGGCTTGTCTAAGAGATCTTGGTCTTGGCAATCTAACCATAAACGAGCCCTCAAATTAGTTATACCCTTATGATCTGAGTACTGTAGAGGGACCTGCTAGTATTTCCATTTTAATCCATGAGGCCATAGTCGTGTGCTTCGCTACAGCTGCAGCCCTTCAAACCCTTTTAAAACCCCTAAAAACCCAAAAAGATTTTCATTTTCACCCTTTATTTTTATTTTAGCCACATTACAATCCTTTAAAGTCCTCTTGATTCATGCATACTACTTAGTTAATTGGTGGAGACTTGATTTTCATACAAGCTTATGACCATTGCATAATTCGATTAGAACTAGAGTGTTCCACTTAAATTACATTATACATACATATATAACCCTAGAGTTGAGTGAACATTATGAGGAGTGAACAGTTATGCATAATTAAAGTTCTAGTAGGCTTGTCATGGATTTCATCATAGAAAAATACAAAAATAGAATAAGCAACTCAAGAGCTATCCCGGAGTTTCCATCTACTTGGAGCTCCATCACCTTTGTAAAGTTTTTAGTTATGGGTATGATCATACATGGGTTTGCTTGAGGACAAGCAAAGTTTTAGTGTGGGGTGTTATGATATGTCATTATTTATACATGTTTTACATGCATAATTATTCCCCTTATTGGTGCTTTATGGACTTTATACATTGGAATTATTGTCTAAATCATTCCTTTGTGATAATTGTAGGTTTTCGGAAACTTTTGAAAGAAATGAAGCAAAAACAGTCAAAACCGAAGGAAAAACCAAAGAATCCAAGACCTTGCGGAGCCTTAGAAAATCCACAAGGCTACGTACCATTTCCCAAGTCAATTGGGAGATTATTAGGCCTTAGAAAGCCAAACATCTCTAAAGAATTATCAAGAAATTATCAAAGTCAATGAAGGTCAAAGGTACTTATGGAGCACTCTTACACCTATCCAAGACCCATGGATAGCCCAAGTACCCATGGGTACTATCCATGGATGATCCATGATCCTTTTTAGCCCATGAAGCCTTCTAGAAGAGTCAAAGAAAGTCAAAAATGTAGGCTCCAAGCAAGAAGGAAGAAGAAGATTCTGCCAGCTATGGGCGTGCCCGCGCCCCCTCCTGTATTAGGCGCGCACGCGCCCTATATGGGCGTGCCCGTGCCCCCCTCGGATCAGCTCTCTTATAAATACCATCCGATGTTTCATTGTTTAGCATGCCTTTGTGAGCCAAAAAGGGGTCTTAGAAGATTGTTATCACTCTCTAATTCTCCAATCACCTTGGTATCATCCTAGAGAGAGAGAATACACCAATGCAGAGCAAAATAACACTCAAGAAGAGAGCATTCCCGTAGTTAGAGTAGAGAGTAGAGGGACTCTTCCTCCTTGTTTCACAATAGGGGAGCCTACGAAACTCGTCATTACGCTAGTCGTTATGGCCATTCGTGGCTAACACTTCTTTGTATTGCAAGGGTGAAGATGATGTTTGGTGCATGTTAATGTTTAACATATTAATGAAGTGGTATGTTTATGTCTTTAACTAATTCGTTCTCAAAAACCATCTTTTGATGGGCTTTTATTATTGTCTAAATCCGTCTTTATATTTGTGAGTGTCTTGATTTTAAAGTGTAAGATCGTAAAACCCTTTTAATCAAACTTCCTTTGAAACTCGTACGTCTTTATACGAGCAGAGATTGATAAGCCAAGGCTTGGTCTATACATCTAAGATCGTACGTCTTTATACGAGATTATTATGCGACCAAGAATTGGTGAACTCATGTTGGGAACGGTACGTCTTTATACTTGGTCCCATTGTTACATCGCCTCCCGGTGAGCAAAATATAATCACCTATTTAACTTTGATATAAAGCATTTTGAGTCCGGTGTCTTTAACCAACCCGGAGATGACCATTCGATGGGTTGAGGGTAAATGTTGTCCCTAACGGGAGGCACTACCACTTTTTAAAGAATATAATTTGCAAATGAAATGTAGTGAGGACGAGGCTCTAGCGGTGACCCGGGTCACAAGTTTGTACTGAATTAGTTAACTTAACATTATCACGTACCAAGCTGATTCGAATCCCGAAGCAATACATTTCTTAATCTGATCATTGTCGCTTTATTTACTTTTCTGTTATTTACTATTTTGTTAGTTACATTTCTGTTACACACTTCACGCACATTTTTACTTTTATGTTACTTACTTTACCGTCATTTACTTTTCTGCTTCACAAGCACACAAAACCTACTCACTAACTAATCCGGCTAAACGAACAAATGTAGGTCACTGTAGTAGACAGGTCTGAGTTGAAATCCACAAACAATCTGAATCGAGATGCGGAATCTTTGGATCCGGTATCATTCTCAAATCAGAAATGGTAGAGACGGGTGCAGGAATCACAAACACGAATAGAAACATATAAAAGTGAAGAAGAACATATAATTGAAAGCATAAAACGTATGATTCTTTGATTGAAAGGAAAATAAACGCTCATCATACACTAACAATTAGTCTCACCCCAGGGTGAGCTCCCCCTAGGGTGGTGATTCCCTCTACAGACACACTCACTCCTAATGGGTATTCTTCTATATATAGGAGGCCTCATGTGTTTTGTTCTCCAAGCCACCGCCAAAGAGGCCTGAAAAACAGGCATCGAAACTAGGTAGTTTTGATTGAACAAATGTTCACCGAAACTAGTTTTTTTTTTTTGATATCTTGGAGAATACTTGGACAGTTCTGGCTGTAGTTTCGATAGGCTCCAATTCAGTCGAAACAAGGCTAGTTTCGGTAGAGACAATATCAAAACAAGAAGTTTCGACAAAGAGATTCTTCAATCGAAACTAGTAGTTTTGATAGGAGATTCTTCAACTGAAACTAGTAGTTTCGATACCTTCTAGTTTCGACAGCCTAGTTTCGATGTCTTCTACTTCTGATTTAAGGCAACACCAGTAGTTTTGATAGAAAATGTTCAGCTACCACATAGTTTCGATTGGCCATCTTCTACTTTCAGCTACTTCGGTACCCCCAATCCAGGTCCGAAAAATGCTTCAAGAGCCTTACATCTTCAGATTTTGACAGTGAGAATGTAGAACAGCAGTCACGAACCTGCTACACATCGATTTCTTTTTGTTTAAAGTCTCAATGGCGGGTTTTTCTCTGATTTTTTAGCAGATTCGAGAGCAATAAGAGCCAACCTTGCTCTGATACCAACTGTAGGTCCTGAGCAGACCTGAAAGAACTCAGATCTGCAGAGAAAACTTCAAACAGTCCGCATCGAGAGGTGGAATCTCTGGATGCGGTATCACTCTCGAATCAGAAAGGGTAGAGAGGGGTGCGGGAATCACATACACGAACAGAAACATATAAAAGTGAAGAAGAACAGATAATTGAAAGCATAAAACGTATGATTCTTTGATTGAAATGAAAATAAACGCTTATCATACACTAACAATTAGTCTCACCCCAGGGTGAGCTCCCCCTGGGGTGGTGATTCCCTCTACGGACACACTCACTCCTAATGGGTATTCTTCTATATATAGGAGGCCTCATGTGCCTTGTTTTCCAAGCCACCGCCAAAGAGGCCTGAAAAACAGGCATCGAAACTAGGTAGTTTCGATTGAATAAATGTTCAACCGAAACTACTAGTTTCGATACTTTAGTTTCTATTGAAAGCATCAGTCTCATTTCTATACCCAACAACAAAAGTTGAGTATTGGAACTCGACCGTGTCCATTAGTTCGATACTTAGTTTTTACCTGACTATATTACGCTGCGATAGGTACACTTGCCTATTATGTGTGTTTTAAGTTAACGTAATTATCATTTTAATTTATAAATTTAAAACCTGATCTTATGAAATCAATCTAAAAATATATATTTACTTATATTTTTATATACTTAATTCACAAACACATCAGGGGTGAACACAGAAACCTTCTGTGTTAAAACCATTTGGAACCGGGTTGTGTTGTGATTACCCAAGCAGGTGGGCTGGTTAAGGTGTGTGACTGATGGGGGGGAGACCCGGGTTCGAGTCTCTCTGCCCCCATCTTATTTTTGAGCCACCTTTTATATATTGTTTTTAAATAAAAACAAACCCTGTGTTATTATAATAATAAATTAATGTGTGACTTATGTATGTGGATCCATCAAAAAGTCAAACAGTTTATTTACTTACAAACATGTGAACTCACCAACCTTGTGTTGACATTTTAAGCATGTTTTCTCAGGTTACTATGGTACACATCAGGACTAGGATGCATCATGGAGCCGTATTGGTTTTATGAATAAAGGAATAATGTTTATTATCTAGCATTTACATTAATTGACGCTTTATTGCGTGTAATTACTTTGGATTTAATATTAACATTTACGCTTCCGCATTTACTCTAAATAATAATGGTTTTGTTTAAACTCATATAGTGTCGTTTGACGTAACTAATGACTGAGATTCTGGTTTGTCACACGCCTCGCAGTAAAACTCCTTTAGTGGATTTTGGGGGTGTCACAGAAGCATATGCATTGCTTGTCCCAAGATTCTCTTCTTTGTTGGATATTAGATGTCCGATCATCTATAATATCAACGTTACTATCGAGGTATGATCCAAAGAGTTACACTTTGGACAAAGAACAAATTATATCGTTTAATTGTTAAACGTTATTACACGAAACAAGAATTTAGAATTCGGTGGATTAAATATCTATGGAGATATTTATTCGTTACGACGTATTTAATTGTTTAGAATAATTAAATCTAACTAGAGGCGGGATGTGATGTTAGTGTAATATATATTGACAGATTTTTATATTTAATAGTTAAATATAAAACCAGTTTGGTTAACGCAAGATAGTTTATTAATTAATGTATTTATAAACTACGAGGACTAAAACTGATTAAAGGTTAATCAATTAGTAATTAAATGTTAATTACACAAGGGGTTGACTTATAAATTAGTTTATTATATAAACATCCTTAAGTCAAAACCCTAATACACAAGTTGGTGGCCTCTTCTTCTTCCCTTTGCGCAAACCGAGACCGGCCACTCCCTTCTCCCTCTCGCCGGTCGATGCCACCAGCAGCCACCGCCGCCGCCGCTGCCCCTGTCGTGCAGCCCCGCCAAGCCAGCCCGTCGCCGCCGTCCTCCTCTGCGAGTCGAACCGGAGGTAAGCCGTGAACAGGTTTTTCGACTGGGATCATTCGTGTGACGTGTTCGTGTGACAAGCTTGTTGTTGTCATCTAGCGTGACGTTCTTTGTACCCGAGTGTTTCAATCCGGTTAATTCGTCAAAGGTATAAAACCCTAAACACCCTATGGTTGTGTCTATTTATTTATTTATTTATTATTATTGTCTATACGCATGTAATCGGATCATTGAAAAGAATCCATATCTGATTTGTTAATGGTATTATTAAATCGATTCTGCTAAATATATCTGATTTATTTATTTAAAAGGTTTAAATAATAATTGTTTTAAAAGTTAAAACTGGTACCATGATTCCAACAGTGGTATCAGACCCACCTTTATGTGCGTTTAGACATAATTGTTTATTTTAAATCAATCTATTGTTTTATTTGTCAAAACTTTTGTTTGACAAAATATCGAGCCTTTATCGTTTTGGTTGTGATTGTGTTTGGAACATCGAGCCCTAGTGACCAGTGGTTGTTTGTCATGTTTGTTTTTATTTTTGTGTTATTTGGAACCCGGATGTAATAGATAGGTTTCTTTTATTTATTTATTTTTATTGTAAAAGTATAAAAGTTGTAAACCTATCAAGACGAAGATTTGAAGACATGGATTGGCAAAGACTAGAGTTTGAAGATAGAGATCTTGGACTAAGTAGGAGACGACAAGTTTATTTTTATTTGTTGTCCCTTAGACAGGTTCGGTTACTCGTTTGATGGCTCGAACGAAACCGAACAAACTTACTAGTGGCTCGATGGTTATTTTGTATGTTTGTGGTTGATATAATTATTTAGGATAATAATTAAAACCGCAAATATTTTTATAAAAACATTTAACACAATCTTATAAAACGACGACAATATTAAAAAGGTTTAAAATTTCTCGGAAAAGTAATTAAATAAAAGTAGTTTTTATTTAAAAGTAAAACAAGTTTTTAAATTTAATTGTTTTATTTAAAAACATATTTAAATTAATTAAAGGTTAATTAGTTTAAAATCAAGCTCGCGACCAACGACCAATTTAGATTAAATAAGGTATTTAAAATTGGACCACGTCGAGTGTTGAAAAGTGTTTCACGAACTTATATATAATAGTAAAATTGGTTTAATAAAATTTGCACGACTTATTTCATGTTATGCGTCGTACAAAATGTTTTTGACCCTTAACCGGTAAATTAAAACATTAAAGAAATCCCAATTATTAAAAATCGATATTTTTTAGCGCCACCCTTAATTATGACACTTTAACTAGACTAAAACGTCAATGTTAGCGAATTACCCTGCATTCGACGCCACGGTTTTGGGTTAAGGTAGGATCACGATTCCTAAGTCACTTAGGCCGGGACTACAGTCACAATTGAAGGACAAATATCACTTAAGTCGTTTAAGCGGGCGTAATTGAGGGAAACGTATCTAAGCGTGACCTTGCTTGTCATCCCCCTCAAGCCGAGAGTTGTATAGTTGATACAATCGGTAATCGTTACCTGCCTATCTAGCTATACTAGTGAAAAGTGCTTAGCCATTCACTGTAATATAGTAAACCACGATCTCATTCTTAATTATAAATATTTTTTTCTTTGGGTCATTAATAAATTAAGATAATTAAAGTATGAAAATACCAAAATTTAATTAAATTTTGTAGATGGCTTCGTCTGCTGATGTTGTTATCGTAGAGCGTCTTAACGATATTCTTAAAATCAAACTCGATGGAACAAACTTCTTGGAATGGTACTACAACCTAAAGAAAGTCCTTAGATATAACAAGAAGATACATGTTCTTAAATTTCCCCTCCCTAAGCAGCCATCTGAGGATGTTGGCGAGTTTGTCATAAATGCATGGAACAAACTTAAGGTTGATACCCGTCCTATATCAAACCTAATGCTAGCATCTGTGGACTCATAAATTAGAAAATCACTTCGGAAGTTGTCTGCTTATGACATGATTTGTAACTTGAAGGTAAAATACCATCAAGATTACAACATGGATTTTTCTCACTCGTTAATGTCACACATTAAAGATGTTTCCTTGAAGAATCTAGAACGTGCCGTGGTCATGGAAAAGAAAGCATCAGGAATCAAGGAAGCATGCATTCCCATAGATGATCACTTGACCATAGACATTACTGTTGATAACGCATTTAACGACTGTAATTTGGAAGGGCATCCTCTTATTCATTATGACTATGTTATAGGATTCATCTCTCAGTGTGCCGAGTGGGTGACCGATGATGCTTCAAGGATATCATTCTTCATTGATCAGCTTGATAGAATAGGGATTTATCCCACTAACATCTTAAAAGCTATGATCGATGATGAACTTCACTTGTGTTTCACAAGTAAAAGGGTACCGGTAATGACTGTCAAGATCGGGGATAAGGGCATCGCTATTGGTGAAACCAAAGCAAATATCTCTAAAACGAAGCGTCGTGTTAGAAAATTGCTCGAAGCTGCTGAAGCTAATGGATGCATACATGCATATACTCCTAGTATCTAGGCAACTTTTCCAATGCTTCTTTATCGCTTAAAAGTTAGACTTTTAACGTATGCAAACTTGCTTTTTGCAGAGATAAAATAAAGGAAGGAAAGGAATAAGAAAAGAAAGACGGATACAGCTTGAAGATTACTTCAAGTTGCTGATTACACCATTTGATGATGTTATCTTATTTTTGTTTAGAACAAATTTAAATTCCGGATTTATTTTCTTTTGAATATTGTTTGATTATTTTAAGTATGACTTATTTAAATCTTTAATGCATTATGGTTGTTGACTGCAATGAATTAAGAATTCATTACCATCTATTTGACATGAAGACATGTGAGACATGTTAGTCAAGTCCATTAGATAATTAACTAGATCAGATCTAATAGATACCATGAAACATATTAAGTCATATAAAAGACATATATATGATATAAATGTTTACATATGACTTTATGATTGAAATAGTTTCAATAAATTCCTCTAGAAAAGATCTTATGAGTTAAGATATAAAAGAATGATAAGAGTTATCACTACTATAAGACTAAGTAGTTAGTCATACAAAGCAGCTTCACAAGATCCAAATTACTAGCCTTGAACCATAAGGTTCATTCAGAACAGGTATAAAGATTCATATGGGATATGAATATAAAAGAGACCTATGAACAAATAAGGATAGGATGTTATGAACCCCTATACGAAATAGTTTTGTCTACTGCCTTAATAAATACTTCAATAAGATTGAAACAATTCACAACCGTTATATACCTGATTCTTGAACAAGAAACAAGTGTTGTTTAAAGTTTTAAATAAATAGTATTATTCAAATTGCATAGGCAGAAAATTTCATATACAGACAAGGATCAGATCCTAGATATATATATATATACAAATGTTTATCATAAACAAAAGATATGAACTTTTTCTTTTAATAAATATGTATATGTTTATCATAAACAAAAGACGAGATCTTTTACAATTGATAAGTATATGAAAGAAAAGATGAGATATTTTACAACAGATATTTTACAACAGACACTAAGAATCATACGATTAAAAGAGAAGGAGTCTAAAATGGAGAGTTGTTTTGCAACAGTTCGACAGGACATCTGTCTGTTGCGGGAGAGACTCGTCCTACTTCTCCTCGCGACGTATGGCTAAAAACATGTCACAAAATATATGGAGGTGGATTTGTGTCCACCCCCGGAGAAACGTTATCACCTGACATCAAGAATACTTAGGAACAGAAGGAGCGGAACTACGAATGAAGCATTGTTCTAAGTAGTGCCGCCCGACGGTGGACGCCAACTTGTTGCTACAACGAATAGGTTAGGTTTACTCGCTGATTCAGCAAATACTAGTCATAGTGAGGATCTTGACGTTTTCGCTTGAATCGGCTACTTCAGATACCTGCTAAGATCACTGTTAGTCTCACCGCAGGAAGGGGTCTCCTGCGATCAGCCTCCGGCGTGAGAATAAGATAACAATTCTTTGAATGTGATAAGGAATTCTGGTATGAGAGTCGTGAAAGGTAAAGTGAGAGTGTGTAGTGAAATTGGACCTGGGACTTAGAGATGTCGGGATATCGTGCACCGGTTTTAACATTTAAAACGAAACTTTATAAAATCATATTTACAATAGCGGAACCGTTTACAAAAGCACACGATAATAAACATCTGATATTTTCCGAAAGTGATCCATTTACACAACGTTTAGACAATAATAAATAAATAAATAAACACAACCATGGGAGATTTAGGGTTTTATACCTCTGACGAAACAACCGGTTCGTAACACTCGGGTACAAAGAACGTCACGCTAGATGACAACAACGAACGCGTCAGACGAAAACACAACTTGCAAAATCGGTTTGCGGCTCTTTCCAGTTCGGCTCGCGGAGGACGGGACACGACAACAGGGTGGCCCGGTTCCTGGTGGCTGCGTGACAAAGCTAGCGACGACAGGAGGTGGTTGCCGGAGGCGACGCACGGCAGCAGTAGGGCAACAGTGGTGGTGGACGTTGCAAGGGGGTCGGCTCCTCTCTCTTGGGCAAACTCCTTAGTGGCTAGAACTGGTATTAGTGTTTCATCTTAATGATATATTTATAGTAAAACATATTACCATTCAAACCCTGAATAATTAACCTATAATTACTAATTGATTAATGTTTAATCAGTTCTAGTCCCTATAGTTTATAATTACTCTAATTAATAAACTATCTTGCATTAACCGAACTGGTTTAATATTTAACTATTAAATATAAAGACCTTTTAATATATATTAAACTAATATATACATGACACCACATTCCGTCTCTCTTTTTAATTATTCTGAATAATTATATATGACGTATTTAATAAATATCTCTCTAGAAATTTAATCCACCGAATTCTTAGTTCTTGTTTTTTATAATAACATTTAACAATTAAACGATTCAATTTGTTCTTTGCTTAAAGTGTAACTCTTCGGATCATACCTCAATAGTAACATTGATATTATCAATCAATGATCGGACATCTAATATCCAACAATCTCCCACTTGGTCGATTCATCGATTAATCGGGTTAAAGTAGACAGTGGTTGTTCTAGTAAAGGGAATTTTAGAACATGCATCTTTTTGTTATATCAAAGGACTTTCTTCAGATTGTAGTACCATTCCAAGAAGTTTGTTCCAACGAGTTTGATTTTAAGAATATCGTTAAGACACTCTAGGATAGCATCATCAGCAGATGGAGTCATCTACAAAATTCAATTAAATTTTAGTATTTTCATGCTTTAATTACATTAGGCAAAAATATTTATGATGAGGAATGAGATCCCGGTTTACTATGTTACAGTGAATGGCTAAGCACTTTTCACTAGTATAGCTAGACAGGTAGGTATGAAAATACCAATTGCGTCGACTACACAATTTTCGGTTTGAGGGGCGTGACAAGCAAGGTCAAGCTTTGGATATGTTTCCCTCAACCACGCCCGCTTAAATGACTTGAGTGATATTTTTCCTTCAATCGTGACTGTAGTTCCGGCCTAAGTGACTTAGGAATCGCGATCCTACCTTTAACCAAAACCGTGACGTCGAATGCAGGGTAATTCACTAACATCGACGTTTCTGTTTAGTTGAAGTGTCATAATTAAGGGTGGCGTTGAAATAACGATTTTAATAATTAGGATTTATTTAATGTTTTAATTTACCGATTAAGGGTCAAAAACATTTTGGACGACGGATAGCATTAATCAAATCGTGCAAATTTTAGTAAACCAATTTTACTATATAAGTTCGTGAAACGCTTTTTAACACTCGACACGGTCCAATTTTAAATTCCTTTTTTTAAACTACATTGGTCGTTAGTCGTGAACTTAATTTTAAACTAATTAACCTTTAATTAATTTAAATATGTTTTTAAATAAAACAATTAAATTTAAAAACTCGTTTTACTTTTAAATAAAAACTACTTTTATTTAATTACGTTTTCGAGAAATTTTAAACCTTTTAATATTCTCGTCGTTTTATAAGATTATGTTAAATGTTTTATAAAAAATATTTGCAGTTTTAATTATTATCCTAAATAATTTTATCAACCAGAAGCATACAAAACAACCATCGAGTCACTAGTAAGTTTGTTCGGTTTTGTTCGAGTCATCAAACAAGTAACCGAACCGCTTTAAGGAACAACAAATAAAATATAAATTTTTCGCCTCCCACTTAGTCCAAGATCTCTATCTTCAAGTTCTCGTCTTTGTCAATACTTGTCTTCTAATCTTCGTCTTGATAGGTTTGCAATTTTTATACTTTTACGATAAAAAAATAGACAAAAGTAACCTATCTATTACATCCGAGTTCCAAGTAACCTAAAAATAAAAATACAAAGAAAATAAAAACAACCATGATAAACAAAAACTCGGGTCACTAGGGCTCGATGTATGAAACACAATCACAACCAAAATGATAAAGGTTCGATCTTTTGTTAACCAAAAGTGTTAACAAATAAAACGGAGATCGAAAAATAAACAATTATGTCTAAACGCGCGTAAAGGTGGCTCTGTAACCACTGTTGGGATATCGTGCACCGGTTTTAACATTTAAAATAAAACTTTATAAAATCAGATTTACAATAGCGGAAGCGTTTAAAAAAGCACACGGTAATAAAGATCCGATCTTTTCCGACAATGATCCGATTACACAGCGTTTAGACAATAATAAATATATAAATAAACACAACCATAGGGTGTTTAGGGTTTTATACCTTTGACAAAACAACCGGTTCATAACACTCGGGTACAAAGAACGTCATGCTAGATGACAACAACGAACTCGTCACACAAAAACACAACTTGCAAACCCGGTTTGGAGCTCCTTCTGGTTTGTCTCGTGGAGGACGGGACACGGCAACGGGGGGCCCAGTTCTTGGTGGCTACGCGACAAAGGCAGCGACGGCAGGAGGTGGTTACCGGAGGCAGCGCACGGCAGCAGCAGGGTTGTGGTGGTGGTGGACGTCGTAAGGGGGGGTCGGCTCCTCTCTCTTGCGCAAACTCCTTGGTGGCTAGAACTGGTATTAGGGTTTCATCTTAATGATATATTTATAGTAAAACATATTACCATTCAAACCCTGATTAATTAACCTTTAATTACTAACGGGTTAACGTTTAATCAGTTCTAGTCCCTATAGTTTATAATTATTCTAATTAATAAACTATCTTGTGTTAACCAAACTAGTTTTATATTTATCTATTAAATATAAAGACATGTTAATGTATATTACACTAATATATACATGACACCACATTCCGTCTCTCATTTTAATTATTCTCAATAATTAAATATGACGTATTTAATATATATCTCTCTAGAAATTTAATCCACCGAATTCTTAATTCTTGTTCCGTGTAATAACGTTTAACAATTAAACGATTCAATTTGTTATTTGCCCAAAGTGTAACTCTTTGGATCGTACCTCGATAGGAACGTTGATATTATCGATGATCGGACATCTAATATCCAAAAAGAGAGTCCAAGTCCTTCTTTTATACCTGAACCTGTCTCCAGCTTCATGCCATATGTGGGGGTATCTCTTTCTCTTTCCTTTCCATGCAGTAAGCCCCTTTCCTTTTTGGTGTAAAGGGTTAAGGTCTCCTAAAGAGACAAAGATCCCTTTCTTAACGACTATTAAGACACTTTGTCTTCTAGCCTTGACTTTCTAGAGATCCCAAATGGGTCGCCATCACTCGTGCCATGTCACCTCGTTGTTTGGGAGACATGGCTTCGTACGTGCCACGTCACCTCGTTGTTTGGGAGACATTGTCTTCTAGCCTTGACTTAGTACGTGCGCTTTGTGGACGAAGTCGAGCTTCGTGACCGTACCCACATCATCAAATAGAAAATGTGACGGTAATCCCTCATCGGTACTAAGGATAAGATTTCGGTTAAGATTTTTGCTAGTCTTTTCAGTCATTTGTCGGTAAGACTAGTTTGCGAAGGGTTATTGGATTATTCCAGAACTAATTCGTATTATGACCTATATATTGCACCCGTCAAATTTTGGTCCCAATTATAATAATAAAAAAACCTCAGGGGTTGATTATGCAATTTAACCAAAATTCAAGGATTAAAAATGAAATAGTTGAAAATTTACTCGGTAGCGGATCACTACCTTTGGCCTAACGGTCTGCTATGTAGTCACCAAGAAACACACTAGAAGATGCCAAGTGTCTGATGACTAATGGCTATGTTTGGACGTGTTTCATGGAAAGAAGACCTATATCCATGCGTTAGCGGTCTGATATGCCGCAATATAGGGATGGTCCCCTAATGTCGTGACGCATGTAGGGCTGACGTCAGTTTAGGAGGCAAAGGACCACTACCCCCTTGCTTAGCGGTCCGCTAACCAATCGGGTGCAACCTATAAATTTGGAGTTTGAGATCATCGTTTCGAAATAACAAAACTCAAAATGAGTTTTCTACTTCTGAAACCATAATCCACTTTTGTAAACAAGCCGCACTCCTGAAAAATCTCTGATATTCGCTTAAGTGACGAACTTTTGACAAGGCACTCCGATAACCGAAGAAACTCTTAGGAAGCGAGCATAAGGTGATAAAGATATAGTGCCATAGTCTCAAGCAACTACCAACCTCAGTAATATTCTATTAAGGTGAATAAGTTTATTACATTAAAAAACGTTTACGTTTACGAAAATGGCAAAGCATGTATCAAATACTTTAATGCATAAGCATTCATCCCATAAGTATATGTAAACGTTTACGTTGTATTTTTTTCCCCTTTTCGCCAGATTATTTTAAACATAGAACGAAAACGCCGGATCATTTTTTAAATTAGAACGAAAATGCCGGATTATTTTTAAATTAGAGGGAAAACGCTGGATTATTTTAATACTAGAACCAAACGTCGGATTATTTTGAAATTAGAACAAAAACGGTCGGATTATTTTAAAATAAGAACAAAACACCGGATTTTTTTAAAATCAGAACAAAACGTCGGATTAATTTAAAATTGGAACGAAAACGCCGGATTATTTTAAAATTAGAACGAAAACGCCACATTATTTTAAGATTAGAACGAAAAAATACACGTGTAAGTTTTTGGTGAACACACATAAGTTGGCGATTTTCTCTGGATTTAGTGAATAATTCGGCGATTTTGGCATGTTTATTTTGTGAAAGTTGAAAATTCAGTGTTCGTTTCGGGAAAAAGATTGGTAAATTGCTCATTTTGGGAATTTTCCCTATAATTTATCGAATCGTCTATAAAAACAACGTTGTGATGTGAAGCTGAGGATCATCAATCAATAATGAAGTGGTTATTCTCAACCCACAAAGCAACGTCGCGTTTCCTCAATTCTCAACGATATCATCTTCATGGAGGTTCTCATCATCGACTTTTCCATGCTTCAAACCCAATAAGGTGGTCAATACAACCAAATGCGGGATTCATGCTTGTGAATCCTCACACATATTATAAATGACAACCTCAATCAATCTGTTATGGTTTAAACATGATTTCTTTTCAAACATGTTTCTCTTGCATAGGGTGCGGTTTATTACTGTTATTAATGCAGGTTGCCAAATAGTATCAAGATTGAGGGGTGTTTGGATTTACTTTTCAAACTACTTATTAACTTATTACCTTTTTCAAAAAGGTAATAAGTCAAAAGTCCATTTGGATAAATGGTGAAAAAGTTAGTTTTAAAAGGGTGAAAAAGTTACTTTTAGAAAAGTAGATCCTTCTTACTTTTGTAAAAAGTTAAAAGTTATTTTTAATAAGTAATCCCAAACACCCCCTCATGAAAGTGATGTTTAGAAGGTGGAACTTGGAATAATCTTAGATGATTATTTCATATAATCGTATGCCTTTTGGTTTAGTTTCATGTAAGGCCCATTTAACTCTTAAACATCCTTTAATATATATTGATGTTCGTGGTGTAAATCTTTGAATTTTATCTCGATATCCGTGTTGTCAAATTTCGTTACTCAAGCATATAAAGTAGAGAAATCAATAGTTTCCAAGCCAATGCCGGTAGATCTACAGTCATTCCCAATTCACTTGCCTTTGTGTCGAAATTATTAGTTTTTGATGTGAAGATATTTACTGTTTAATCTTCCTTCGTTTGAAACATTTCAAATTCAGACATGAGCAAATGTAAATGTGCTTGTTGTACTTTATCCACTCCAATGTGTCTTTTCATTAATGAATCTCATACTTCCTTGGCAGTTTTGTAACTTGCAACTTGCAAGATCATATCTTCTGTCAACGTTTGAAACAAGAATGTTATCGTTGGCTTATCCTTTTTCACATCTGGTTGCGTATCCGCGGTAGGTTCTATCATTTCCCATAATACATTCGCCTCAAGAATAGTCTTGATTTGAATTGCCTAAACCGTATAGTTGTTGATGGCGGGATACAAACCAGTGCATTTTTCTTATTTACTGACATATCATCTGTCATCTCTTCCTTATGTATGATTTTCACTTTGACTAACTAGGTTTCAACCGTATAGAATATCATTCCGTAATCAATACTTGAATTCCAAAACCACAAGTTTAGAAACTTGGAATTCGTGATGATCCTCCTAGTCCTTGATTCCCTCTTTCAGCCCTGTGTAACTTGGTTTATCCACAACCGAACTTGGTTTACCCACAACCGAACACCCTCTTACTTGAATTTTTAATTGTCAAAGAACGAAAGTAACATATCCGTTGATCCTTGAACCCGTATGAGTCCGAGGCAGCCTTTTCGTGGTAGAAAACTGATCACGGATCGATCTGTTTTGTGTGTTTCTTGATCGGAAAGAAAACGTGGTCCATCGGGTTTGATTCCAGTTACTTCCCTTTACGAGTTCTTTGAATGAGTTGCAATCTTCTCAAGACTCGACGCTTTGATACTAATTGTTGCCCAAATACTGAAGAACACAACAACTTAAATTAAAAGGGAAAACTTCACAAAATAGTAATCAAGTTTCTCATATGTTTCATTTAAGTCACTTCAACGTTTTTGTCTCGTTTTATTCACTCAAGTTTGTCAGTTATTCCATTTTAGTTACTCAAACGTTTTTTTGTCTCATTTTAATCACTCAAGTTTCGCATGTTGTTTTAATCTTGCACAATCACTCAAACGTTTTGGATTTCATTTTCACCATATCCATAGAATAAAATAAAAAAAAAAGTAACTCGTAACATGGTAATTTCGCAAGACTAGAACAATATCTGAAACTTGAGTGACTAAAATAAGACAAAAAATGTTTGGGTGACTAAAATGGAACAAATTAGAAACTTGAGTGACTAAAGTGATACAAAAAAAGTTTGACTGACTAAAATATAATGGATATATATAAAGTTTGGTTACTAATGTGTAAAATTACCCCAAAGTAAAAACACAATCTTAATTGCAACAAAGACTTGATAACTATGAATGTTAATTGTGATTGATATAGGACTTTGACTTTACAACTTATTTATACATAACTGTAATCTAGTAACGCCAATCCAAGACTTGCGAGAACTAGATGGCATGGCATCCATTCCTGATTCACGATTTCATGCCATGTGTACTTGGTGGTTACCAAGTTTAACAATCTAGCCTTTAGACTTTACATACATGTAAATATAATTTAGAACATAGTTTAGTTATCAACACTACGACCCCTAGACTTTATCTATAAGTAACGAACGGGATTAACTCCACATTGAGCTCAATCCCGAGTGTATACCGGAACAACTAAGCTTGCTCGTTAAACAACCCTTACAATAACAACTAGGAAAGCATGTGCATTTCCTAAATATTTACTCATAGGTTGGTATCTGTTTAGCGCCGAAAGTTATAATGTTTCAAAATTTAAAACGGTATATTCATCATTTCTTATACATTGCCATGCAGTTGACACATGTGTACTTCTTATATATGTACGAATATTAGTATTAACATATAAGCAGCACATATATATAGACCATGCCTTGTCATCAAGCTTTGTTTTTTTATTCATACAAGCTCGAGCTTAGACGATAAAGTGGTTGTCCTCAGCCCACAAAGTGGATGTGATACCTAAACAAAAGCATAATGCTAAACATAATAACTTTTGTGTAGATTATGTATAATTAATATTTTTTCTAGACATGCGGATGCATGTTGTTTGTTGTTAATTTATTTATAAAAGCTCCAAGGTATCATAGATGGAGAATAAAGGTGGTGTGACACACAAACAAAAGTAGTATTATACACGGAATAATTGGCATATCTGTTAAATAGAACAGTGTGTTGTGAAACTGATCATCATCGATCCATAATGAGGTGGTTGTCCTCAGCCCACAAAGCAACCCAATGGTTCTTCAATTCGCGACGATATTATCTTCATGGTTCGCGTTGTCGAGTTTTCCATGCTTCCCACGCAATCGGGGGGTCAGAACCCGATCAAAGGTGGTCTTTGTTCTTATATTCTATTCACTATTATAGCACATCGACGATCCTAAATGCTACTGAATCGTCATACAGGTTAGCAATGGGCGCAACCTCGATCATTTAGTTTTCCTATGAATTCATTTGAAAGATGTATCTCATGCATATGTTGTGGTTTGTTACTATTATATTTCAGGTTGTCGAATAGTAACAAGATCGAAAGCGATGTTAAGAAGGTAGATCTTGAAGTAGTTTCAAGAGAAACCATCAAACCATCTTCTCCCACTCCTCATCATCTAAGAACCTACAATTTATCAATGATAGACCAGTTGGTTTACGATGTCTACACACCTTTCATTTTATTTCTTCCTAATACCAACAAGGCTAATGTTAAGGATGTTGTAACCCAAAGATCAAAACATCTGAAAGAAGTTTTATCTGAGATTCTAACAAGATTCTATCCTTTTGCTGGGAAAGTTAAGGACAACATGCAAATCGAGTGTAACGATGAAGGAATCAATTATACGGAGGCTCGAGTAAACCACACACTTGAAGAGTTTCTAGTTCATCCAGATGATGAACGAGTGAGAGAGTTGATCCCAGATCGACCTTGCACCGCAGAATCTTCTATAGGAAATTACGTTATTGGTATTCAGGTAAATTTCAAAAGAAAATCACCAAACTAGACATTGACTTTCAACCACGCTGGCTAAGAAGGCTAAATCATAGCCTAGGCGCCGGCTAAGCTAGCTGAAAAAGCAGGGGCTAAGACGACACCCATTACACGTAGGGGCGGATACGGCTTATTGGGAAGGGGTGGACATACACCCCGTAAGCTAGCCAATCCTCCATTAAAATTTTGCAAAATTGTTTTAAAGACCAATTTAGGCTAATTCCTGAAGGGGGAAAGGACACGTTACAAAACAAAACTAAGGGTAAAGAGGCATACTATAAAACCAAATTAGGGCATTGACGCACTCACAAAAGAAAATTAAATATCTAAACCTTGTTTTGACTTCATTTACTGGAAATAAGAAAAACTGTTAAACATTTCTATTATTTTGAATTCTTTTTACATAAAATGTTGATTAAATATTAAATTGAGAAATTAATTTTTCTTATTAGTTTATTTCTCGGTGATTTGTTAATCATGCGGTCAGAACACTTGTATAGGTTTTTTGTTATATTTGACCCGACCCGTTTTGGACCAACCCCTTTTTTGCCACTCCATAACGGAATTCCTGGATCCGTCACTGACTACACGTGTATTTATTTGTTTGATTGTTTTCATAGACCATGTTGTACTTTTCAAGATTGTTAACCGCCAACTATGATAACCGGTTGTAAAAGTCCATATATATTTTGATGATTTTCCCAAATTTAATGGTATCATCATGAGAGGCTAAACCATAAAAGCGAAACCTAAAAGCTAAAAACGCTAAAACCTAAAGCTAAACCCACAAACCTAATCCATAAACCCTAAAACTAAACCCTAAATCTAAATCTTAAAGCTAAAACCTAGAAAATTAAACCCTAAATGCTAAACACTGAAAGCTAAGATAGCAAAGTTCGACGATCTGGTTCTAATGCCGCCGGAATGAGTTCAATTGGAGTTCTAATGCCGCCGGAATGAGTTCAATTGGAGTTCGTATGCGCCGGATATTGAGTTTTTAAAAATCATTTTTAGTCTACTTAGACAAAGTTTACTTTTTATTTGATCCTCCCTCGTCATCAAGATGTTATATATGTAGTTGATTTTCTCAAGTATTTTGAACTTGAAATATGTTTGTCAGGTGAACATTGTGTGGTTGGATTGGGCTTTCCACTAGCGCGTCACACAAGATATTTGACGGACAAACATATTACATGTTTATGAAGGCATGGGCAGCAGCTGTTAGAGGTTCACCAGAAACTTTGTCACCAAGTTTTGTTGCTTCTGAGATCTTTCCCAATAATCCTTGCTTAGAATACTCAGCTACTTCCAAGTTACTAGCCACCAAACCGCTTAGTACCAAAAGATTTGTGTTCGATTCTACGGCTTTGGCATTGCCTAAGGCGCAACCCGTTGCCAGCGCCAGCTCAGCACGTCCACCAACTCGCATGGAAGCCACAACTGCTGTAATTTGGAAGGCTGCAGCCCAAGCGGCATCGAAAGTAAGACCATTTGGTCCACAGTCGCCGCATGCTTTATTGTCAGTGGTGAATCTCCGGAGAAGGGCATCACCTCATTTGCCCAGAGAGTCCATTGGAAACCTTATTGATGCAGGCGGTGCAATATGCTTTCCTGGTGGCGACCTTGATTTGCCATCCCTGATGGGTGAACTGAGAGAATCGATAGCGAAAATAAACTCGGATCACATCGAGTCAATGAAAGGCGTAAAGGGGCATGAGACATTCAATGAGATGTTGAGGAGGTTAAACCATTTGACGGATATAACGGTTGAAGGAGACTTCGTGCTTGCTACGAGCCTGTTGAACAGTCGAATATATGAGATGGATTTCGGATGGGGAAAGCCGATATGGTTTTATGTGATGAATGTTGGACTCGCGAGGTTTGTGGCTTTGAATGACACGCTCAAGGGTGGTGGTGTTGAAGCCATAGTTACTTTGAGTCCAGATGAGATGGAGATATTTGAGGGTGATTTGGAGCTTCTGTCATATGCCACTGTCAACCCTAGTGCTCTTCGATTTGTTCACTGAATGACATGTCTTGTTTTATTTTATATGCGATGGGAATGTTGTTAGCTAACAAGCGGAATTTACTAATTAACACCGAAGAAATCAATCGATCAATCTAGTTCTATAACAACGTTGAAAACGAATACGAATGCCCAAATTGATCTAGGGCTTATTCTATTAGATTGAAAAGAAACCGAACATTTACAAAAACTAGAACAACAATGCAAAACTGAAATGAATTGAATACGCAAGCATGCGTATGAAAAAGCTTAACAGAATCACAGCTTGAGTATCATCATCAAATTTCATTCCCACGGATGATAAATTGGACAAAATTGAATTAATATTGTTAATGTGATCCTTGACTGAGTTGCCCTCATTCAATCTCATCATGAACAATTCTCTCATCAAGAATGTTGGGTTAGTCGGGTTTGTTCGCTGGTCACTGGTACGGGTCATCAGTTGTGTTTGCATGGAATAAGCTTAACTTCAAATGCACACGTTTGCATGGATGGAATTTTGAAGACTAAGCATTTATTATTTTATATTTTATGGTTTATTTAATAATAGTTTAGGGAGGTGGGAGTAGTAGCGGGTTCACCTGCGGGTTGATGACGGGTTCGAGGGTACACCGCCGCAACCCAAGCGGGTTCGACGGGTAGTGGTTGGCGGTTACATGTAGCCGCTGAAAATTGGTTTTGAAGCAGTTGAAAATGGAACAAAATATAGTTGTTGAACGGCCATATAGCCGTTTAAAAAAATATATTTTTAATTTACCCCTATAAATACATACCCAATCATTTTATTCATTACACAAAAAAATACATTCTTTCTAAATATAAATCACTTCTATTGTATCCACTCAACCAAAATATGAATCGTACGTTATACTTCCCACCCAAATCATCGAAAGAATCGCTCAACTTCGTGTTCGACGGCGATAGTATGCAATTTCTATGTGATATTGTCGTCCAAGCCGAAGAGGAAGACACAACTACATCATGAAGGACGTATGTACGCGGTGATCGTGAATAGGCTCTACAGATTCTAAAAAGATGTTATTTCGATGAAAACCCAACACACGGGGAACCGACGTTTCGAGATAGATTTCGGATGTCGAAGAGGTTATTTTTAAAAATAGTTAGCGATATAGAGGCTAGGTTTGAATATTTTTCAAGTGGGTGAAGACGCTAGGAACGGCGATTAAACAACTCACAACCGGTAATCCTCCCGACGAATTCGACGACTATTTAAGTATGGCTAGGAGAACCTCAAGTGAATGTCTAGAGTATTTTTGTAATGCCATAATTCAAATATACGGCAAAGAGTTCTTACGCAGACCGACAAGCCACGACATTGCACTTTTGTACAACGCGCCTGAAGTAAAACATGGTATTCCGGGTATGGTTGGTAGCATCGATTGTACACATTATGTTTGGCGAAATTGTCCGACAAGTTTGCGCGGACAATATATGAGAGGCGATCACCAATACCCGACGATCATGTTAGAAGCGGTGGCTTCAAATGATTTGTGGTTTTGGGATGCGTTTTATGGTACACCCGGCTCTAACAACGACATAAATGTTCTCCAACAATCGTCACTTTTTACCAACTAGGAGCTTGGAACCGTACCTAAGTGTCCATTTGTAGTTAATGGTCGACTATACAAACGTGGATACTATCTTACGGGTGGGATATACCCTACTTGGTCTACGTTTGTTAAATCGTTTCCATATCCAACGATCCGTAAAGAAAAGGCATTCAAGAAGATGCAAGAGTCGGCAAGAAAAGATGTCGAGAGAGCTTTCGGTGTGTTAAAAGGGAAATTGGGTATGATTCGTCAACCAAACCGGCATTTAAAATTGGCGAAGATTAGGAACGAGGTATATACGTGCATGATATTGCACAATATGATCCTAAAGGATGACGGGAACGCAAAATCACCTGTTTACATACGGGATCCTACAATCGAACCAGTTATTGACGATAACGTCCTTTTAGAGTTGCACGATGTAGTTACACATATTAGTCTTCGATTTGGTCTCGTGAAACATATTGCGAGAAACACCTCGGATTTGGACGAATAGAAAGACTAGATGAATTTTTAATTATTGTTATGTATTTTTATTTATTGTCTTTTAATTTATTAAGTATTTTTAATTAATTAATTAAAGTTTTAGTTTATTAATTTGATTTGTTTTAAAAAAATTTAAAATAAAAGAGTTGGTGGGCACTTGGAGGGTACCACTCCCATCTAAGAGAGTAGTTTTTTAAAATGAGGTGGCATCTTATGATTGGTGGGTTTTGGAGGATACCACTCCCACCTCCCTTAGTAATCGGATTTGGTACTTTATGTTGACCGATTTCTATGAAAAAGTATACGTTAGTAGAAGCAAAAGTGGGTCATAGGGTGTACCGATTCTTTAGTGTTTAGGGTGGTGGGAGTGACCAAAATACCCTCTCAAATTACACCAATGAAAAGATGTCACCTCAATTAGTCAAAGTAGCATCCCAAAAAACCCTCTATGGTGGGAGTGGTACCCTCCAACCCTCTTATTTTTATTTATTTTTTAATTAAAACAAATTAGAAAAACTAAAAATTTAATTAATTAAATAAAAATACATAGCAATAAATAAAAATTTCTTTAACTTTTCAAACCAATGTTAACTTTTTATTTTATAGATTAGTAAAAATAATCAACTTTATTTTTGCTTAATTTTCAAGAGTTTTTTAAGTGATCTATATATTATTTCAAAAAATAAATGTTTGGTACCCATTTAAGTGATCTATATATTATTTTAAAAATCAAATGAATCTAATTATATAAAAAAAACAATTGTTTAGAATAAGAAATGTTTTGCATGTTTGCATGCGTATTTGAATTTTCTTTCACATTCCCACCATACCTTCCAGCAACTTTCTGCGGGTTCTTTTACCCGCCCAAAGTACCCTCCCACTTCTACCCGCTGAACCCTCCACCCTTGCGGCGGTATAACCGCTAAACCCTCCCTACCCGCCTCCCTACCTGTTGTCCACTCCTAGTCCCCTTAGTTGCTATTTTCAAGTTAGCAGATGTGTTTTGTAAGGCTATTATTTATAGCCCTTATTGGTTAATGAATAAAATAAGTTTTCTCCTTCTCTTTTCTGCAAGCTTCGTACATCTATTTTCTTTCATATTTCTGAGTTATAAAACACCATTACAAGAGAGTTCAACATATAAAAACACTTCACTTCTTCTGTGTGTTTGTGTGTGTAAACCAAGGGGCCTGAACCAACAAAGAACACCCTATTCCTGGCAGACGACTTTTCGTACATATTCGACAGAGCCATCATCATACCACTTGTTGTGGTTTCTTTCATGATGTTAAATGTTACGCTCCTCGTCAAAGCTAGCATGATCTTCCCTTTTGCCTTCTTGTCCTTTGAGTTCCAAACCACTTCGTCAGCTTTACTCATTCCATCCGGTTTTTCTGCCAACACCATCTTCAATCATGTTCACCAAGTAACATCTCTATTTGCATCTTCCACCATACAAAATCAATCCTGTTAAACCTGCCGATTCGAACCATCCCGTCTTCAACCATTGCAAACGAGAAACAGAAAAACAACCACCCGAAGCCAAGCAACCTCCAAAGAAAACCCGAAACACTTGAACCGGCGCTTCACCTACAAACCCCGAGTGAAATTAGCAGCTTCAAGGGTCCAAAACAGGTAACCCTAATCACACAAAAAACCAGCCCTGAACTGCCCCTAAACCGATCTGAATCAACCTTTTTGCCCCTCCCTTGCTTTCGGCGGCCCTAGAGTTTAACCAACCCTAATCGCAGAAACAATCAGCAACAATCAGCAATCGAACCAGCCCTTGCGACTTATTGAACAGAAAGAAAAAGAGAAAGGACAGCCGCCATAACTAATCAGCCCTTCTCGAACAACCTCTCCTACCTTTCTTCGCGATCGAAACAGTGGAGAAACCTTGTGTAACAACGAGCCAAAGCTCTAATACCAGTTGTTAAGAATCAGAGTCGGTAACGGACACGATAGCAGAAAAGTAAAGACACGAAAATTATAGTGGTTCAACCTCGATTGGCCTACGTCTACTTTGCAACTAGAGTTCTTTATTATTAAGTGCTCAAAGATTACAATTACATCATAGGTATTTATAAGATAAATAACTTGGAGAATAAGAAAACGTATTTTAGGCAACAAGCCTAAAATAACCCGTTAGAGTTAGGGCCGGCTAAAAACCTCCACAAACCCAAACACTCATGTGGTTGCCAAGAATGTAAACCATCACTAGCCCCAGGTGGCGAAGAGCCGACATCGAGGTGCCAAACCTTCCCGTCGGCAAAGCGGCCAATATCATGAACATGATAGAGATGTTACATCATGAGCTTAAAAATTATTCTCTAAAAGAATCACAAGAAACTTATTGTTGTTAGCAAAAAGCGTGTTGGTTATTACATGCAATTTCTTACATTTTGCAAATAGGGATTTTATGCATTTTTTCCCACTTGTTGAGCTGACATGATTTGACCAAAAAACTCAGGACCCTTGGATTGGCCTGGAGGAGACAGGAAGCATTAGGCCTTGGTTCATGAACTCTTCTTATGAATTAGGTTCCCTTTCCACAACATATAACGAGTTAAATGTGAAATTGACTAAGGACAGTTATGGGTTAACCACTGGACAAGTTATATTTTCCATATATCATTTGTGCTTTCAGGGTAGTTATAACAATTCCACACAAGTACGCAACATATTACAACCACCCAACTCTTGCCTTAATGAGTTGCATGACCGCTGAACCCTTTCCCTTCAGGTCCAAAAAACCCCGGGTGAGGCTAGCATGATCTGGGTCGGGCTGGGCTAGGTGAAGGACCATGTTACACAACAATTCCTAGCCCTGGACTAGCCTAGCAAATGACCCAGTTAAAAAGGTTTTAAACCTTTTGAAATTGGTAATCTTGATCCCAATGGGTCACAAAACACAATAATATGTAGAAATAAATTGTGCCAAAATGCAGCATAGTTTTATTAGCAGTTTATGATAATCATAAAGATGCTCATTCTGACATAACTGTATTGATGTTTTGTGTGTGATTAAGGTAGCATTTGACTGAGGTTGACCTGGAAAGTTCTTTATCCCTTCAATGCCAGCCTGATTATCTGAAACAGAACTGCAAGAAAACACAATATTAACAACTATAATCATGAATAAGAAGTATAGAAAAAAAAATAGCAAAGTAAGATTTGTTTTAGGCAAAATAACCAAAATAACAACCTGGTCCACCAAGTGAGTACATCGAAATAACAGATTTTTTTCAAGCGTTCCACCTTTCCCCATGTCAAGATTTTATTGGCCATTTCCGGGAACTTTACACTGACGTCTAACAATCTCGAAAAAAATATGAACCCGACGAAATTATCGAGTCCATATTGTTAAAAAGTTTGTCAAAATGTTTATTTTGGTATTCAAACTTTGTCAAAGTTCTATTATGATGGTTTTCCCTTTGTGTCTTGAGAACTTTAAAGCCTAGAGCATTTCATCATATTATTGAATATAAACCTATCATGATTTATTTATTTTTTAAATTGAAGGGGATATCAACTTTATCAAGCAATAACTTTCTCTTTATAACAAGAAAAGCAAACAGAATGATCATTAACAAAACTCAATGCACCAAGTATTAAACTTGTTTAAGCACATGTACTTTCAATGAATCCCACACACAAGATGCATGAATCCATTGTTGATTAAATTCTTCTTATTATTATTATTATTTGAGACAAAACAAAGAGTGACAACTCCATGAAACATACATTAGAATACGTAATATCGCATTGTATGATAACATTCTTCTGAACATGTGACACTTGACAGAAACTATCCATTGACAGTATTCCAAATCTCATGATCATAAGTTTAACGATAAAGTAAGTGATTTGAACGATTTAGCATTCTGGTTAGACGGTAAAAAAGTAGGACTTACAGGATCCAACCACCACGACAATGAAGAGAGCAAGCACATAGAGCTCAGTCTTGATCTTCTTAGAAACCATGGGCCCTAACCCTCTTTTGGTTATGTTCTTCTCAAATTTTGCTACTTTCTTCTCTGCAAGTCTCTTCGATGTCGTCTATTACAAAAATCAATAACAAAAAGAAAAACAACCCATGAAAATATGATCAAATTCTTAAATAACAAGTATATATATGTATGAAAAATAAAACCTCAAGTAATATGTGACTTGTGACTTTTGTGACTTGATTGTACAGATCCAAGCATCAACCAAGAACTCAAAACATGATTGTGGGTTCAACTAAAAAATGTACCGAGTTTTCACTAATGCGGTATCTAAAAAAGCTTCTTAAAGCTATCATCTCTTTAATATCACTAATCCAATATTCCTACAATTAATGTTGAAGAGTTGAAGATGGATCATCAACTCTAACTTGATGTCTTGGTTGCTTGAATCAAAAAAATGTATAAAAGTAATATTGATTCTTTTATATGATTTTTTTCTTGTTATAGATGGCTTAGAATTATAAACATGGTTTGTAGGTAGTTTTTTATTCATTTTTGGGTTTTAGGTGATCTGCTAGTTGAACTAGATAGCAGATGTAAACAGTGCAAAACCAAAAACACCTTTTATATTGTTATTTTGCATTCTTTACATCCGCTAGAGCGGATCACCTAGAACTCAAAAATGTTCCATGTTCATAATTCAAAACCACCTATAACAAAAAAAAAAGTCTCTTTTATATACCATAATTCTAGCTATTTGTTTCAACAATAGTATAATTTCCTTCAAAATTAAAAGAAAATAATGCAGTTAGCTTCAGTTTTAAATAAAAACACCCAATAATAAATCTTTGAGCTTAAATATGAAAAGATGTATAACAGTAATATTGATTTTTTATATGATTTTTTTCTTGTTATAGATGGCTTAGAATTATAAACATGGTTTCTAGGTGGTTTTTGAAACATTTTTGGGTTCTAGGTGATCCGCTAGTTAAACTAGCTAGCAGATGTAAACAGTGCAAAATCAAAAACGCCTATCCAGAAACAAATATGATGTTATGAATATTACAATGTTATTTGCACTCTTCACATCCGCTAGTTCACTAGCGGATGACCTAGAACCCTAAAAAAGTTTCAAAAACCACCTAGAAAGCCTGTTCATGATTCTAAACCACCTAAAAAAAATCTCTTTTATATACCTATTTCTAGCTATTTGCTTTAACATACAATAGTTAATTTTTTTGCTATTTTCCTTCAAGATTAAAAGAAAATAATGCAGTTATCTTAAGTTTTGAATAAAAACACCCAATTGATACATCTTATGCTTAAATATGTAACTTCTAAATAAAACTTTCATCTGATTTACCTAAACACATCCACAAAACCTTCGAATCAAGACAACCTTACATCCCAAACCTATTAACATTCGTCTATTAAATCTACAGTAGTAATCTATAACCACCAAACATGATGCATGCATGATTGTAAAAATAACCAGACAAATAGGTTTAATCAAATCAAACCACAATTTACACAAAAATCATACATAACGATTATTTTATTCAATCGATTCCACAAATCAGATGTAAAAAATCTTGAATCACATTCAAGTGGAAAAAGATTCAAAATCTATATCAAAAGAATCGATCATAAAAACCAAAAACAAAACTGATAATCATCACAGTTTGAATCAACAAAAGCTAAAAGAGGAAGATAGAGATGTGATTCACCATTGTTAGTGTTGAAGAAAAAAGAGCACGTAACAGCAACGGAAGAGAGGGAGAAGGGAAACCAAGGAGGATTTTGTGGGCCTAAATGTCTGAAAAGTGAAAACCCTTTGACTATCAAATATATTTTTCCAATTTTAAATTAATAAAAAGGGAGCATTAATTGTATTAAGAGCTATTGCATTTATTAAAAAAAAATAATTAAACCCGTCGTAATTTAAATAAATGAAAGCTTCAATACTTTTGTAAAACATCTAATTAGAAAAAAAAAACAAAAAAAATGTCTATCTTAATGGCATTGATGATTACTCAAACAAAAATATATGAGTTTATATCCGGAAAGAAATATTTTTTTTTTAACGGCGTGGGTTTAACTGGCACGTCCCACCAGGGGAGGCTCGTACATCAGTCTACCCGAACATCCCCCAAGGAATTCAAAATCAGCTTTAGGACTCGTATAAATTAGCTAGTTAAAAACTCGAATTATTTGGCTCGAGATTCCTTGCTTATAACAAAATTTCAAGCCGAATTCAATTAGAAGGAAACTTGCTCGTACAAAAATCGAGCTAGTTTCACTCGTAAAGTGATTTGGCATGGGAAACTCATTGGTCGGTTCATATAATTATATAAAATATCTTATTTCCTTGTAAATATCGGTAGTTTGATATTGTATTATTATTATTTGAAAATTGTATGATTTAAGATTGTTGTTAAGTTATTATTTAAGACTTTTATAAAATCATTAAAGGTGTGGAAAAAGAGAGCTACGAGCGGCATGAGCCGAAGGCAACCTCATACAAGTTCAGCTTTGATCTTGCGCGGTTGGCCCAACATGGATTACTACAAGTTCCGAGTGTTTTTTTTGTACTTACTCGACTCGACTCGACGGTTCATTCATCATCCCAATACATACTTAACAAACAATTGTCTTATATAGTCATACCTTATACCTTATAGTCTATAAAACATAAATTAATTTGAGTTATGTATAGATCACGTTATTATAACAAACGAGTGTTTAAAACCCCGCGCGTTGCGGCAGGGACGCGTATCACGTCACAACGGTATATTCGAAATTTAAAAAATATTACGTTGTTTTGGAAAAAAAATCCAAAACATATTGTATTTGACCTGTGGGTTTTGACAGTTATTATAAACACTAAAATAATTAAAATACACTAATAATAATCATAAAAAGGGTAAAATTGGCTAAAGGAGGAGGTGACGACTTGGGTTTTGAATAACGCAAGCTCGTATCAAAACCTAGGCAAAAACCGTTAGGGCGTCTCGGTTTTTGGTATATTCAAAATTTTAAAAATGGGGTGGCTTGGTCTTCAATAAAGAGCATTACGACGACTCGGATTTAAACATAATTTACTTCGAAACATAGGTAGAAATAACCACGTCGTAACAGTATAGTCGAAATTTTTGAAAAAAAAACATTACATTGTTGTGAAAGAAATCTAAAAATATATTATATTTGAGCCATGAGTTTTGGGTGTTCTAAATAGAATCTATATCAAAACGTAGATAGGTATAGTTGGATTTTGGGGAAATTTTCCATCATTGATGTGATGCAAAACACATATGTTTATCACATATATTTTCCCCATTTTTATCAGGTTTTATTGCAAATTCATTAGACTATGACACTCATTTGGTTGTATGATGGATTTGTAGTTCTCGGTGAAGTAGATGAGAAAAGGAGAAAGACTTGAGAATATTCCAAGTTTGAAGATCGTGGCGGACCACTAAGCATTTAGTAGCGGTCTGCTATCCCCCACCGTATCATTAAATGACGTGTCATTTCTCCCATACGTGTTAGAAGACTTTTAGTGGACTGCTAAGCATCTGGTAGCGGTCTTTAAACACTTGACGACTTTTCTTGGTTTTGACGTTGTTTTTATGACTGGAGGCGACTGAAGACGAATGAGATTGAATATTCTTGGAGTTTGGAGCTTTGGGGAGCCTTGGATTGAAGATTTGAAGGCTTTTTCGGTTTGCACTCGTTCGGTTTAGATTACTCTTTTGATTTCAGAAATTTTTTTGCACTATGTTTTTTGGTTGATAATAGTTTTACTATGTTTCCGAGTGTCATGAGTAGCTAAATTCGTTTATCCCCTAGGTTTGATTGAAGATTGATATGTTTTGACCCTTATTTTCGGTTTTACACTCGTATGATTATTTGGTAATCTTAGATATCGTTTTTAATCATGATGTTTATGGATATGTGTGTCGTATCTTGTTTGGTTTCTGTTGCCATAGTCATGTTTCCTTGATTTTGGTTGATTGTGTATCTTCTAGGTTAGGTTTTGCATGTTAGAGTTGTTTACTTGGTGTTTGCTATTCTAGACTTTGATTAGAGATAATCCTCGGAGTTGTGGTGATAGTTTGACTACAAATTAATGATCCATTAGCAAAAATCTGTGTAACAATCTGCCAAAAACCTCTACCTCACTTCATCCGGCCATAACTCTCTCATTTCTTCACAAAATCACCCGATTCTTTTTCTGGAATAAAGCTCTATGAGTTACTTAAAAAACCCTACTGGTCCACTTTCTTACATGAAGATTTCGACCCTCAAACAGCCTTCACAATACTATTGCACCGAACGAACAGCTTCTATACTACCTTATTTCTTTTATCACAATTGAGGTACCAAAACAACTCCAAATTTAGTGATTATTTCACTTATCTCTTTGTTTTCAAAGCTCTTCATTTTAAAACAAAACCTTTGATCATTTGAGTTGTTTACACCACTTAAAATCTGCTTTAAAACTACTTGAACTTTCAATCTTTCTAGTTTGAAAGTTTTCATGGAATTTTCTTTTATTAGACCTCATGGATCATCATGTATTGATGATCCGTTATCAAAATCAATTTTGAGTCATAATCATATGGGTTATTTTGAAATCATGATTATCTTTGACCAACAATCAGGTTGGTAAACCAAAACTAGTTACAAAACTACACACGTTGACATAAACATAACTATGACAAAGACTTCCTTGACACGTATTGTGTGTCATAAATGCGAGTCACAAACAAATGACACACAAATACGTTTCATCTTCCTTTATGACAAGGCCTTTTTTTGACGCGCTCCGGCGTGTTATCTACCCCCTTTTATGACACACATTGCGCGTTATTAAAGTGTTGATTCTTGATTTCTTTTGCTATATATGAACTATCAATGTTTGTAGATTATTTGGAAAACATTTAGCTACTACATTTTCAAGTTCTTCGTTATCAACAACATCTAATAGCAAGAGGAATAATTTTTAAACTTAAATTCATGTTTGCCTCACATTTTCTTGCATATGCAAAAATAATATATTTTTTATAACAATGTTACAAAACAGATTCTATAGGCATGCGATTAGGAAATTTGGTTTTGGTTACTTGAAAATGATGTTTGAGCATATTAAAACATTTTAATAATAGAAATAGGGAAAAAATTACAAACATATATTACAAATATTCAAACAGCATCAAATTTTATAGAAGCTATATTTTGATGAAATAATGGTAGAAACGAAATTTTATAAATTTTGGAGCCTGTTGTAGTATTTATTTGTATTTTTCTGCTTGAAATAAAGTAAAAATAAAAAATTAGGGTTACGGGTTTCGAAACCGTCCCAAATTTTTTGCATACGTGTTATTACAGTTTAAAAATGCCATAATTAAATTTTTTAAAATTTTCAAGTAGTATGGCTATTATTTTGGAGTTTATGCTCTAATAGAGCATAATACTAAAAACCAAAATATAGAAAAATTATGGCAAAAATAAAATTTTATCATTTTGTAGTAGCTTGACCATGTAGAAACTGATTTTTGATTAAAAAAAAAAAGAGGTGAATACTTTTAATAATATTTGTCGTCTTTATCTTATTTTAAATGGTAAAAATAGTGAAAATTAGCAAACGGGCCTAAATATGTAAAAATTAGATTTGTGCAGTAAGATATGAAGGTTTTATGATCATAAAATCTTTTATATTTTTTTATAAACTAATTAACTATTTTTAGTATATTTATTGAATAAGATACATTATTTTTGCCAAAACCGTCACAAGAATAGAAAAATAACTAAATTTTTATTTATTTGTATATGAGGTTCAAAACCTTATAAAATACTGATTTACAAAATGATGTAAAAATAATTTTCATATTTTTGCCATTTGAGGTTATGACCCACGCGCCGAAGCGGGTTTGTACAGTGATATTAACGTGGTTACTACATAATTAAGTCTGCGCGTTTGTGAATCTCGTTACATGTGTTGCGGCTGTGACACTAACGTCGTTAAATACGGTGACTTTAGCACCCCGCGCTCTAAGACGGGAAACGGATCTAAAACAGTTGAGGCGGTGACTAAGCACAAAAAAGTGATTAAGTACATAAAAAACGTGATTAGTCCAATAAAAAGAAATGTAAAAAAAACAAAGAAAAAAAGCAAAAAAAAATTATTGACCAACAGATAGGTGACATGTGGCGTGACGTTGTGGAAAAACACATAATTTTGATATTTTACAAACTTCAGAGGAGTTGTGGTAAGACACATGTAAATGAGCAAAACAAAATTTATACTGTGACGTAAAGAAAAAAATATTAAAAGAAATGAGTAAGACAAAATTTATACCGGGACGCAAAGAAAAAGATATTAAACACAAAAACAAATAATTTTTTTGTAGAGGTATATTTTGGTCTTTAGAAAGTTAAGGATTATTATTTGAAAATATGAAAATGAAGGGGGTGAATATGAAAAAAGAAAAAAAAATCTCATTGGTAACCGACGTTACCATTTGAGAGTTACTAAGAATTATGACCCGCGCTTAGCGGCGGGTTCGTACAGTGATATTAACGTGGTTAACTACAAGTCTACGCGTTTGTGAATCTCGTTACACGTGTTGCGGCTGTGACACTAACGTCGTTAAATACGGTGACTTTAGCACTCAGCGCTCTGCGACGGGAAACGGATCTAAAACAGTTGAGGCGGTGACTAAGCACAAAAAAGTGATTAAGTACATAAAAACGTGATTAGTCCAATAAAAAGAAATGTAAAAAACAAAGAAAAAAAGAAAAAAAATTATGGACCAACAGATAGGTGACATGTGGCGTGACGTTGTGGAAAAACACATAATTTTGATATTTTACAAACTTCAGGGGGAGTTGTGGTAAGACACGTGTAAATGAGTAAAACAAAATTTATACCGTGACGTAAAGAAAAAAATATTAAAAGAAATGAGTAAAACAAAATTTATACCGGGACACAAAGAAAAAAATATTAAACACAAAAACAAATAATTTTTTTTATAGAGGTATATTTGCGTTTTTAGAAAGTTAAGAGTTATTATTTGAAAATATAAAAATGAAATGGGGTGAATATGAAAAAAAAAAATTAATAAAAAAAAATTCTCATTGGTAACCACGTTACCATTTGAGAGTTATTAATTTACACAAATTTACAAACTTAAGGGACTAAAACTGTCATATGCCTTATTTTGGGGAGATTTTATATACAAGTTACTCTATTTTGCAGAGTATTGTTTAAATATAAAATTCCTCATCATACCTTTGTAATCAAAATAATTTTGATGTAAAATCAGTTTAGATTATAAGTTTTTTCATCACATGTGTTTTGTTGCCTTCATTGATTAGTTGCATAATTAGAACCTTAGATGGTGACTCGAGTTAGACTCAAACTCTTAGAATTGGGGCACAGTCCTACTAGTGTATATGAATATTTGTTGACACGTTTGTTGGAACTTATGACCGATATAGGAAAGAGTACCCGATTCTTGCTTTGCTGTCATTTGTAAGGATTAGGCTTGCCAAACTGGACGGGTTCGGGTCACGGGTCAGAACGGGTTAGGAGCAAAATGACTTTGGGTCAAAACGGTTTTTGAGCAAAATTAGTTGGGTCAAAACGGGTCTTTTTAAAATAAAATAAAAACCATAAATTTGGTTCAAGTCAAAACGGGTTCGGCCAATACAGTGGGAGGTGGGGACAAGCAGTTGGGGGTGGCGGTGGAGGCGGGCGGGGGCAGGTGAGGGGGTGGTGGCGGCGGAGCGGGGCGGCGACGGGTGGGGGGCAGGGGGTGGGGTGACAAAATTTGGGGACCCATATGCACTATTTTTAAGTTAACAAAATTTTATAACACTTGATCGTTTTGACCCGTTGACTTATTTAAGGTGATCCAAAGTAACCCATTGAATATTTGAGGTGATCCAAATTGTCCTGTTGACTAATTTAAGGTGACCCAAATTAACTCGTTGACTAATTTGAGGTTACCCAAATTGACCCATATTCAGTTGATTTTTGCCCAAATGAACCCATTTTTTGAATCATGGTTCAAGATTGCCACCCCTAGTAACGATACATTGGTGGTCCAGGTGAGTTTCGTAGCCCCTTTTTTGCTTTAACCTTTTGGGGGGAAAAACATGTTCCGGCTGTTTTTATAACTTTAATGATGTAGTATTAAATAAGACTTTGATTTCTGTATAGTCCCGTTTATTTTCAGAAACAACCGTTAACTCCAGATGAGCTGACGGGTCATATGTTTAGTACTACTCGGGGAATATCATATGCGCGGTTTATTTTATATTTTTTATGGGTGAATGTTAGTGGTAGAAAGAGAAAAAAATAAGAAAAAGGAATAAAAAGTATTTTTTTTCAAAGAAATTCTAACATATTTTGATTTAGTTTAGTTCTATGTAATTTAAGTCACATTCACTCCTTTCTTGAACTTTTAAGATTAATAAGAAGTTACAATTTATTCTACCTAAGATTGGTTGGAAAATTCTCATATCCACTGTTCAGAACACACGTACTCTCTTCTTGGTGTTTCTCTTTTTGTTAGGGTTATAGCCTAATAGCATTTAGAGTCTATTCTCTTCCTACTATAATTTAACTAAAAAATATTACTTTTTAAATTTACTTCTCAATCTTCCAAAAATACAACTATCATGTGATTGTATGTTCAGTTTTTAAACATCACCAACTTACATACCATTTTAAGCAAGACAGAGCAAAGTCTATAAATAAATGACAAAACAACGCCAGAGAACACAAGATTATAACTTAAAAGAGAAGAAAATCGATACGCATACATGAAAGCATGCCCTTTTAACCTAAATACTATAAAACTACATCTAAACATATACCAAAAGCATACAAAATACATGGAGATCAGGAAGATGACAATCGTCTCCTTTCCCTTTCCGAGTATTGCAACATGTTTCACGTACGATAAAATCTATTGCGTTCGGCAAAATTTGCGACTGATCAAAATTTTGGAGCTGGAAATGAAGATTAGAGACAAGCAAAGCACCAGCAGCAGGAGTAAGGAAACACGTCCAGAGCACGTCACCAGTTATTTAACTGAGAAGTAATACTTTTTACGATTGGGTGGTATTCTGTGTGTATGTGTCGTTTCGCTTTTTCAGAACCAGGATGGTCCAGCCACTCATCATATAAGATCCTCACAATTGGGTTTTCAAATGGGTCAGCTACCAAAACCTGAGAATTATCGTATTGTTAAGTTTTATTCAAAATTTCAACTATTTAAATTAATATTGTTAAATAGACAAAGATGTGTTAGGCACTTGGCATACAATCCAGCCTGGCCCGTCTTGACATGTTACCCATCCCGGCTCATTTTGACACCTCTCGAAAACAATCAAGTTAACAGATGGTGAATTTTCGATACTTACATTTTCCATATATGCCGTCTCCAATGCTTGAATCAAGTCTTTACCGGATTGTCCCGGTTTTGGCTTGAGTTGGCCACCCCCATTTAAGCACCCTGTTCAGGGTTCACCAAGAGAATAAAAACACATTTTATTGTATGAATATCACTTTGTAATCATATTTAACACTTAATTATTTATACAATATACTAGGTTAAAATCTCATGTATTAAATGTAATGTTATACACTTAGTAATAAAAAAATATGTCTTTAAAAACCCGTGTCCCTATTAAGATTTTTATTTATTAGTACAAATATATATTCCAATATGCAATTAACTTTTTATTACTCCATTATGAAACTAATTTTTTATTCTTATATGTAATTAAAAATAGAATTATAATGATAAATTTTGTTGCTATTTGCGTAGACTATGGGCAATAGAAAATACTGTCAAAAATTTTCAATCACATTTTTTTAGTTATTTATTTAAAAGATTTATTCAAATTTTAAATTTTCCGTGCATAGAGGAAAACTTTAACGGGTCGTTACAATTAGCCAATTTAATTCAAATTCATTTATGTGATTGGCTATCAATTAATTTGCTATTCAAGTCAATGAAACTCCCAAAAATATATTGTATGAAAAAGAAAAGAAAAAAGTTGTTAGAGGAATGGTTTAGGCGGGAAAAGTAGCCAGATGAGGCCTAGAATAGTGACATGTGGCAACTATAGTTACTCTTTTATTAGGTAGTATAGATTTTATAAAAAGACAAGAAAGTGTTTGCATGTAAACACATCCCAGCCCTGTTTTGAGTTTTGACCCGTACTGAAATATAACCAATTTCAACCCGAGCCCATTTTGAACCGTCACCCGACAACTTATCTTGCCACCTCTGACCATCACTCTATCTAGTTTATTTTTTTCCAAAAGCATAAAAATAAAAAATAAAAAATAAAAAGAGAAAAACAAAGCTACAATTGCTAAAATAGAAAAATAAATGATTCTGCTTAAATTGTATGGTTGTTTGCTCTGATGCTCTTAGTTATTTTATGCTATCTGGATTAGTATACTATACTAATAAAAGGAGGATTTTGGAGACGAGGGTCTCAACAGGAGCAGCCTCTCTATCCCCTGGGATAGAGGTAAGGTTTGCCCCATCACACACTCCCCTGACCCTACCAATAGCTCTACTATGAGTTGAATTATACCGGCTACGATTGATTGATTGAAATGATTTTGCTGAAAGATACCTGAAGGGCAAGCCATGATCTCTAAGTAGTGGTAATCAGATTTTCCAATTTTCAGTTTCCTCACTACATTTTGCAAGTTCCGGAAACCATAACATAGCGCAAACTTCAATACGATTTTACCATCTACCTGCAAATTTATATTTATTTTGTTAAACTCAGAAAACTCGCCACTTTATATCCAACGATTAATTAAAAGTAGAACTTACTTCTAAAGAAACTTCTTGGAAATCAGAATTCCTTACGGTTTTGAAATCCAGAGGCCCTTTGATATCATGACCGAAAAGTGTTTTTGCAGCATAACGGAATATCGTATCTGCATATCCTCCCGAGCTTCCCCTAACCCCAAAAAGATTTTCTTCTTCACTGACATTGGATAATCTGCAAGATGGTAACATGAATGTTGTTTTTTTATTCTGTAAAGAAATTCAAACAGGGTGAAGTCTGAAGACGCTAATGTTAATTCTGCTTACAATTTATCAAGAGGAGACTCATCCAAATTGCTGAAATCCACTGATTTTAACTGCAGAACCAACAGAAAAAGAAACAGTTTCTTATTCGGAAAGATACCAAGTTAAATGACCTATTTGCCCATTATCATCATTACAAGGTTAATCTATTTGTTCTGGATATTCATGAGACAAATAATTTACTTAAATTATGTGCAAAATTGAACATTGACATGTCCACGGGAGGTACTAAAAGATGATAATTATAAAAAAAAAATGTTACACTATTATGAGCATAAAAAACGATCAGATTACCTGTATTAAATCTAAAACCTCTCCGGTTGTCAACACAGAATCTACCTCTGTAGTCATTTGATCAGATTGGTCTTGGAAAACAAAATCATCCCTGGAAGACTCAAGCTTTTTGTCATAGCAAGGCATCACTGTCACATGATAAATATCACTAGGCCTGTACCATTAATGCAAATAAAAAAAGTAAGCATATGAATAATATATTTAAACTGCATTCACAAAAAATAAAGCATGCAACTAATCATATGCTCACCGAAGGCCTAATTTTTGGCATAAATGGTGCTTAATGATAGCTCCAATGGATTGTTGGGGGCTCTTAACTGAAGAAATATAAGGTAAAACGAACGAACCGAGTGTTTTCTCAGCATAGCATATCCAACCTGAAAATATTAAAAAAAAATTCATCATTAAAGATGTAATTTTGATATAAATAGATTCAAAATCTGCAGAAAGGTAAGTAAGCATACCTGGGCATGCAGAGGATATCATGGGTAGAAATGATTTAGATTCCTTTCTGTCATCTAAACGGCTTTGTTTATAACGTGATATGAACTCATTACAAGATTCAATAAGAGACAAATCTCTACTACAACTGGTATCAAATATGGCTTTAACTCCCAATGACTTGAACAATGTGGTTAGTTTCCTGAAAACCTGAAAACATATCATTCATGATTACCTTTAAATCTACTAGACGTATTTAACGCACATCTAATTCATTTAGCGAAAGAACAAATTCAACCATGGCTTTTGTAAAATATTCACATGGCAGTAAAATGATTCTTTATGCAAAGAAATCTACCTGAACTGGAGAAAGACCATAATGCACGGCAATAGAAGCCCTAGACTGGGGTGAAAGAGAGACTATAACGGTTTTTCCATTGTTTATATTAGAAAGAAACTCATCCAAGCTTTGCTTCTCTAGCATAACAGTCTCAGCAGAAGTAATGCACCCACTGCATGATTAAAGCAATATTACCAATTTAATTAATTCTTTTAATCAAAAAGTTGTTAGAATATGGAGAGAATTAGATAAAAGCACATGTATAAGTATTCTGCAACATCTACACATTTGAAAATGTCCAAAAATCAGAAAGTGCTACCTGCAAGCTAAGCAATCCTTGAGTGATATTTTTACTGGATCTGTTTGAAGTGTTTCTGTAGCAGGTGCTGTTTTTGCTAGCTTCTGTCCAAGAAAAATCACTTGGTAAATAAATTGAAAAAATATTTGCATAATGTCGAGTCTAACTTTCTGTCACATAAATTATAGTTGGCCTAAGTTTTGTGACACATGCAGACACTGACAGTTAGTGCAAGAAAAGATGCTACTATTCCATTCAAATTGAAGCTGAAATCAAAGAACTCTAGTCGCATGCAGTTGTTAAACATTCATAAGATAATATAGTTGCTTCTAACAGCCAAATTTAAGTCATGAACTAGTTTTTACAAATGACTAAAAGCTATAAGTTAGATTAGCACTTTTGTTTCAATCAAAGTGTTACACCTTGCCTACAGATTCGGTAGTGATACCCTTCCAAACAATGGTGGACCGGATGATGTCTTTATAAACCTCCCATTAGGTCAACCTAACAAAGAAATGGTAAAAAGTTGGTTTTAGTTTTATGTGGTCGCTTACGTGCATGTGAAACCAGCACTAGGTGGAACATGCACTGATCTTGCCATATGGTTGTATTACCCTTTCAATGGGGGTGTGAAGTTTCAATTGAGACATTTCATCATAAGCTTAGGAAAGATAGGGGAGCATGTTAGTGCTTGGGATGATATAACATTATAGATTTTGTGATAGGGATGGTGCAAAGGGAAAGATTGGGGAGCATACACCACTGGTCTAGTTCCATTCATGAGTTCAAATTCTCTAGGTGTTGAGCATTTTCCCTTAGCATGTTGAGATAGATAGACCGCATTTAAAATCCCACTAATGTTACCGATCCTTAACATTATACGTTCCCAATCGCTAACATGCTCCCCTATCTTTCTTAAGCTTATGATGAAAGGTCCCTATTAAAATTTCCCACCCCCATTGAAAGGGTAAAACAACCATATGGCAAGATCAGTGTAGGTTGTCTACTGCTGGTTTTCGCATGTACGAAAACCTCCGCATCGGATAAAAACCCCTTCTTTCCCATTTCTTTGTTAGATTGACCTAATGGTGGCATCATCCGGTCCACCATTGTTTGAAAGATTAACACCACTGTTGAATTTGTAGGTAAGGTGTAACACTTTGATTCAAACAAGGCGCTAATCTAACTTATAGCATTTAGTCATTTGTAAAAACTATTGCATGACTTAAATTTGGCTGTAAGAAACAACTATTTTATCATATAAATGCTTAAAAGAACCGCCTATGACTACACTGCTTTGATTTCAACTTCAATTCGAATAGAATAGTAGCATAACTTAGGCCAGGGCTACAAATTCCTTATAATCTCTAAATAAAACCACAGACTATCACTATTTTCATGTTCGAAGTCATCCTTAATAAATCATAAACCGAGTTTTTTTCATTAAAATTGCCGGAAATTGCTAAATTGCTACACAACTAATGAACTAGGGCAAGGATCACCGTTAAATTTACAATAGAGAATCATCATGACCTAACTAACGACCTAGGGTTCAGAAAGGAGAGAGAATATAAACCTTCGGTTTATCAACAAGCCGAGCCGAACCGGACTTCATAGAAACAACACAGCCTTGTGACGGTGCGATAAAATCATTGAGGTCGCCGATCCTTAGTGTAGCAGAGAATTTCTCGGACATATTTTGGAGTCGATTGGTGACGCAGGCGTATATTTGATCGTAGAAATTGAAAGTTTAGGTGCTTTGTTTGGAAAATTGAGGCACAAAATTGGAACACAACAACCGTAGATAACGTGAAGAGGTTTTCTATGGGCCGTTTGCCGTCGTCAGTCGGCAGCAATAGGGGTGGGGTCTATTATAAATACCGTGTGCTCGCGCTTTAGAGGACTATTAAGAGTGTTGGGCCATTAACCCCAATACTCATTTACTCATCAAAACTGACCAATAGAATTCTGTCACCTTAAAACTACTCATTTACTCAGATTTCATTAGAAACACCCTACTCATTTACTCACCAACTTTTTTTTTATAATTAAACATTTAAATAATCAAAAACATACTTTTTTATTAATTAAAAAATCAAAATATAACTAAAAATAACAAAATACAATAATAAAGTTACAAATAAAAAAAAATTAAACATAATCGTCTTCTCATTTTTAGCAACTTCACGATCACGATTTACACATTTTTTCTTTGATATTGCCGTATCCTCAAGCTCACTAGCCGCAACTTTGGACAAAAATTCAATGCCATTTGAGTCGGAAATGTCGGAAAGAAGATAATCAAAAACACTAGAATCGGATAATCCCGAAGGCAAACCAAAAATGCTAGAATCGGATGAAGACATTTTGTTATGCGTTCTAAAAAAATTAGAGAGGAGAGTGATTTGTGAGTGATTTGTTTAAAGAGGAGAGTGAGATATATATATATATATATAGATAATTTTTTTTTAATCACCCAACCCAACACAACCTACCCCCACCCCCACCAACGGCTAGTCTCAAGTTCACAATCGAGTAAATATACTCGTTCCCAACTACTCGGCCATTTTACCCGTCCCTACTCGAGTTATTGGGGGCGGTGTTCCACTTTACCCGAATACCCAATTCCCTACTCGGTTTCATCCGAGTTGACCGCCCCCAACACCCTAAACAACTTTTAGTGACGCTTATTCCACCGTCTCTAACGTAAGGAAGGAAATTAGGCCAAGCGGACTACCTTCGTGGAATCCAGCGTGGAGATGAGCTGGCCAGCATGAAAGCATGGAACACCACGCCTCCTTGGTCTGGAACTTGGGTGTGGAGATTTCTAGGGCGTGGAGGGGAAGAAATGAAGGAGGTGGTTCAAAACCAATAATGTGCAGACACGTGTATTTTTCAGATGGATGCAAAGTGGAACACCTCGCCCCTTCCCCCATATGTGAATACCGTGTTGAAATGATGTGTCGTTGACGTGGAGGGGTGTGGAAATTATGGATACCCCCCTTAGACTTAGTGAACATACATTACATTATATTAGGATTATATTAGAGTGGAGGTGGCATGATGCGTGTAAAATATATATATATATATATATATATATATATATATATATATATATATATATGGGAATGATTATAAGAAAACTCAATATTCATGAGAAAACAAAAAACACTACTTATTTAAGGTAAAAATCATAACTCAAAAAATAAATCAAAAATTAAAAAACTGCTTCGGATACCTTGTTTCCCACGTCGTCCTCGTTCAACAAAAAAATTGAAAAGTAGTGGATTTAACTTTTGGGTTTAGTTTAGTTTTTAGGTTAGGTTTTTGGAGGGGTGTGGGGGTTTAGGTTTTTTGGTGGGGGTGAGGTCGGGGTTTTAGGTTTTTGGAGGTGGGTGGAATTTTTTGGTGTACTACACATATGTAGTAAGAGTTTTTTTAATTTTCTCATGAAAATGAGTTTTCTAGTGAACTCACCCCTATATATATATATATATATATAAATATAACGGTAAGGATCAATTGTTAACTCATAAACCAAAAAACCAAACTCTGACCACACATTTATTTTCATCTTATTTTAATTCATTCCTCAAAAGTCAAATATCCTATTAACTATAATAAACATATGGTCAGGATTTGGTTTACACATTTAAATGTGGTTTACATTTGATCCTTTTTCTATATATATATACAAGTATTTTTCACATAATTGAGTTTTAAAATGGGTTTTCATCAAAGACTAATCACACACAAATTGGGCAAGTGTACCCGTCGGACGGCAATATAGTAAAAGTAAGAACCGGATATCAATCCGTGGACACGGTGGAAAGCGATAGTAAACTGGAACTAAGATTCAATCAAATGATGGAAAAAAGATATTTTGAAGAGTTTGTTTTACTTAACTAACATGCAAATATATAAAACTAGAATAAAATCACGAGTCAAACAATGTTGAAGAACAGGTGATTATTCTGGAAAGAAAGATTAAGCGGTTAAGAAAAAACATATTGGATTTTGTAGAGGTTTGACAAAAGGCATAGAAGAGGATTTGATACTATGATGTAACAACAATACTTGTGGTTGTTTTTAAGAGGTGTTTTAAGGGATGAAATCTCAACAAGTAGGTGAGACTTATAATGTAACATCCCGAAAATCAAATAGTTAATGGGTCGGTCTATCGGGTAAACCAAACCCCTAACGAAGGACATGGTTTATACGAACGGCCATGAGAGACCTGATATGTCGAGAATTCAAAAGAACTAGTTAAACCATTTTCGTACAACTTGGACTGGGGCCGTATGTAAACCGTAAAGGTTTAAATACCATTTTTAGGCAAACCCTAGGCCATTCGGCCTAGGCTTGTGTCCGGCGGCATTGTAAAAAGAAAGGGGGAGACATCGGAGAAAGGAGGTCGGCAGCGGTGGTTCGACAGTGGTATCACGCGAGGGACTTCATACATCGCAAAGGTAATTCCCCATTTATGTTGGTATTGCTGTTTACGTTTGTGTTTGCAAGAAACTCGGTTAGGCTTTTGGTTTGGGTTATGGTGATCGGACAAAGAGGCAGGGTATCGGCGTGCACCCGCTGGCCATGGTGGCGGTGTGGTGGTAGCCGGAGGTTAACATGGTCATGGTGGCTATACGGTTGGTAGAATGGGTAGCGACCGAATGAGAGAGAAATGGTGTAATAGGGTGGCGCACAGGCGACGGCGGTTGAGGTGGTGGTCTCGGGAGTAACAGGGTACGCCGGACACGGCATGTACGATGGAGGAGAACGGCTATGATGGGCAGTTGTGGTGGTGATGCAGTGACGAAAGGCGGAGGGAGGCAATGGTGTTGTTCGGCTAAGGTCTTGAATGACCTATTTACGTACATGATGGGAAACCGGTTGAGCATTCGGTTTCTAAATGGGTCAAGGACGATCTGATACAAGTTGGTATTGCTAGATGAAGATGGCTAAGGGTTTGCATGGCACACGTACGTGCATGCATGGAAGCTTGGGTTCGGGTGCACGGGTCCTAAAAAGGGTCGGGAACAATATTGTACGTGTACTCGTGAGACTAGGGTTTGTAGAAAAGGAATGACAAGCAGAGGAGATCGAGGGTCGGGATTTAGTTATATTTTTATGTTTTCAACGTACGTTTAGAACATAGTCTGATCTTTGGATCATACGATTGGCAGGTTCGGGTTTCAAGCGAGAGGACGGTTGCTGAGCAGGACGTGGACCTTCGCATCCAATGAGTTTCTAATCCCCTTTTTACTGTTTTTTACTGTTTTAGGGCTATCGTACATACTCGCGTGTTTTATTCTACCAATCAAACGTATTTCGAGTTATGATAAAACATGGAGTGTTTTACTAGATAAATGAGTATTAATGGAATTAAGGGTCTATGGGGTGTACTTAGGTTGTGTGAACTAGGAGTTGGGATGTTTGGTGTGTCTCGTACTATGAGTGATTTGGTATGAGTCGGGAAATGAGTTTAGACGTTTCATGAGTATATCTAAGGTGTGTGATTATATGAACAGGTATTGGCTCATGTTTAATTAACGAGTCATGGTAAATGCTAGTATGTTGTTATGTGTTATGTGCTTGTTGTTGTGAGTTTGCGTCGTTGTCCTTGTGACACAATAAGACCGTGGAGGACGAGTTCCTTCGGGTGTTCACTTAATGTGACAATGTCCGGTGGGGACAGTGTTGAGCTCGGACTATGATGAAAGCCCTGACGAGGGCGGTTGTGACGAGGTATTGTCTGAGCCGAGGTCGTGTTTACGACTAAAGCATAGAAGCCCTTTTGTGATTGTCATTGTCAGGGCTAGTTGGGTCTATGTTTAGGAGTTTGTTGCTTTAACCAGATTTTCGTGTTGATATGTACGGTAAACTACGGGTTAGTGGAACGGTAAGTTCGGTCCGAGTCGGAGAACTTACGGGGTCATGGGTGTGGGATGAGTGTAGGGTTAGTGAACCCTTATGGGATATTGTGGATAATGAGGGCTATCAATATGTTAATAAATGACAAACCATTTTAAAAAGTATAGTAATGTTCTGTGTTGAATTATATGTTATCGGTAACGTGATTGTTTCTATTTAAAATAATTGTTAAAACTCACTCAACGTAGCTGACTTTGTATGTACGTTAGATTGTTTTGTAGGTGAGTTTACATGACAAGGCATCTTGGCTTGAGAGTGCTGCTACTCGGATTGGTGTGCATGCATTCGTAAGGTAAGGTTAAGAACGATAATGAGTTAAAATAGGTAAAAACTATTTTTAAGACTTCCACTGATTGTTTTGAAATAAAATAAGTATTTTTATAAAAGAATACTCAATAGTGAGACCCAACTGTAGGGTGTCCGGTTTGGGATCTTACATATAACACCTTAATTTTGAGTTTATATAAAGTGTGTTTGTTATATAATGAATAAATAGAATTATTGTGATTGTTATGTATAGGGATGAGAAAAAATTGAATTAACTGAGTCGAAACCGATTTAACTAAAAAACTGCAACGAAAAAACCGACCCAAACTAATAACCTGGTATTGTATTTTTTGAAAACCAAAAGTTATGGTTCGGTTTCGATTTCATATTTTTTAAAACCGAACTGAACGTATATGAATAAACTTTTATAATATATTGTGTACATGCATGTATCATAACATATATATTATATTGTGTTTTATGTTTCTAACTTAAACGAATATGCATATTTATGTTACGCATATTTGCATTAATAGTAAGTTAAGATTTATATTTGTTATTGAATTTATGGATAATAATGTTTATTTTTATAATAATATTTATTTTTTAATGGTAAGTATCCTTATTCTAATAAATGATTCCAAATAATGCCACTTGTAATCACCATATTTTTCTTATTAAAATCTTCTAATTTTTTCTATTTTAAATAAGTTTGAATTTTGAAATTTAGTTATCTTAATGTTTTTATTTTTCAGAAAAATAATATGAAAAATAAATTCTAATTATTACTTAATTAAGAAAACAAAGAATTTTATTTTACACATTATTTTAATTTTTTTTACATATTATTGATTTTTTATTTTTATATTAAACAACCCCATGTAATACATGGGTATATAACCTAGTTTTATAATAAACTAATAAACTGTGTAGCTGGTATGTGGAACGATTCAATTGCAAGTGGGGGTGTTTGTATGTGTCGGGGTGGACCTTACGAAAGAGAAGCAAAACCATGGATAAATCCATGGAGTTCAAACCAGAGGGGTTTTTGGTGAATCAATCCACTGTTGCAATATGGGCTTCAGCCTGACATCATGGATGGGATTGGAATAATTTGTTGTGAATATTTTTTGAATTTGGTTCTGAAAAAGGATTGGGGTGAGTTTGGATTATGAAATTAAAGGGTTTGGTAAAAAAAAATAACGGGGTTTGTTAAAGTTGTCACGTGTCATTTTTCAAATTGTTTTTAGCATTTTAAGTAAAATATACTTTCTATTTGAAACTCACCCTGGTAATATGAAGTTATGAACCGGATTTATCTTTTTCTATATCGTTCGTTTGTAATAAGATTTTATAGTTCACAATAGTAATGCATGTACATAACTCCATATTACAAAAATAAATAAGTTAAATAATAAAGATTAAACAGTGTTAAAAGTTCTAATCAATCCAAATAAATGATAAACTGAACCGTATAAATCTCAAATCAATTGAAAAACTATACATGCCACCAAAAACATTACTAAACCTAATACAAAGTGTCGGTGACCAATAGGGTAAGGCCACCAACACTTTTATATTTCATGTTTTCTATTTTATTTGGCACATAACAACCATCTACCTAGGCTGGTATAGTGGTTTGTATGTCTTTCACACTTCTTTCAAGGTCTAATAAGTTTTTTTTTCTTTTTTTTTTCCTTTATTATTTCTTTTTCTTTGTTTCTTTTTTATTTCTTTTTTATATTTTTATTGTTTTTTTAATTGTTATGTGTAATGTGAGAGGCATAATATATTTTTAAATCTATGGTTTGATCTCCAAAACTGATCAACTTCAAGTCCGTACGCTACTTTTATGTAGTTAGTTACGTTAGTGTCAACGACAAGACATTTTTTTCTATTGTTTTTTTCTATTGTTTTTTTCTTTTGTTTTTATTCAATTTTCTTTGCGTTAAACGAGTCGTCATAATCTCATATGTTTCTTTGCTTATTTTTATGTACATTTCCAGCTGTGCACGTTTAAATGTAAATTTTGTTCTTAAACGATTCAGGTTATGTTTCCATTTGGTCTGCGTTTCAACGTGCTTTTTGTTCGAGTTGCATCAAATATAATATGTTTTCATTCGACGTTATAAATTTGAGTGAGTCTACGTTTTGACGCCACCGCAACACGCGACGGGTAAAATTCCTAGTTTAATAACAAAATAAAAAAATACGTTAATTATGTCTGACGATTTATCACAAACACGAAACAACATAAACAAAGTCACCATAACTTCAGTTTTGGGTTATAATGATATTAAACATCAGACAAAAAAAACAACCAACACCAAACTTAAACAGACCCAAGCGACCTGATGTCACCAGATTGACCATCTCCTTTGGAAGGTGAAGTATACATGTTCTTGAGCAAATCCTGAATCTTATTATACATCATCATCTGTGAAGGCTCACTCACACCAACACTACTTTGTGATGCTCTTGATGAACTCTCTTGCAACTTCATTTTCTCAAACAAATAATGTTTTTCAGCTTCCGCCTCGTGTAACCGTTGTTTCAAATACCTGCTTGCGTAATCTTCTTCTGATTTCTCGGCTTTAGCAAGCGCGATTCTCTGCAGTCGTTCAGCTTCGCGTCTAGCCTCACTGGCTTTGAGGTCAAACATCTCGGCTTCTGCTAGTTTGAGCCTCACGATGCTTTCAAGCTCATCGACTTGCTGTTTTTTCTTTTGCCGTTCCATTTTAAGTGCGGTTACTTCACGGGCTTTGTCTTTGAGTTCTTGATCACATGCCTCTAGGGTTAAACGGGCTTTTTTTGTGATGCGTATTTTCTCTTCTTCCACCATTTCCATCTTTTTGATTGCTTCTTGTACAACGTCGGCGATTCGGTTGAATGCTTCTTGTGGGGCCATCAGTCGGCCTTCCCCGCCTTCTTGATGCTTTGTCGGGTCTATGTCAAACTCTGCAAGAGTCATCAATAGAAACTTACTTAGTATCCTTGTGGTTTTGTTGGATTAAAATCAAGTGTTTAAGGGCTAAATAACAATAAATGAACTAATTTTTCACTTCCACTTCTTTCTTTTTACAAAAAAAAACAATGTCCTTTTTGCCTTTTTGGTCATTTCATCTATTAATTTTCTACAAGCCAATGTTTACAGAATAGGACCGGACATCACACCAGTTGCCTTATCAGTTCGATGGTCATACCGCATTTAAGAACCAAATGACACCATAAGTAATATAAAATCTAAAACTAAGTGTGTGTGTGTGTGTGTATAATTTAAAACAAAATACGATAATCCTTAATGTTTTGGTGAGGATTTGCAATTTTAATAAAAAATGAAGACTTACATAAAAGAAAATATAGAGCCTCAAGTACTAAATGAATCATTAAATGAGTTTTCAAATAATAAGAATTCAAAAAACAAAAAAAGATGAAATTCGGTCTGACCAACCAGACGGGTGCTTAACTAGAAGGTGGCGTTTGGTTGTGCTTCTACTGATTCTGATTATCTATGCAGTTAATGTGAAAAAATATCGGTTATCGGTCAAGGACCGATATCTGAGATATCGGTTCTCGCGGTGAGATATCGGTAATTTTTATATCATGCATAAACCAACTAATGTAACTTGATGTTATCATATCAACATAAACCAACTAATGTAACTGAATTTTATCAACATAAACCAACTAACATACCATATTAACATAAAGATTAATGTAACCGGATGTTATCATATCATGAACAAGCTACTCTAACTGAATATTATCAAAGAAAAGCCCGATCGAGTGAAGGATAAAGTGGGATAACAAGTTGGACCGATATTTGGACCGATATCTCGGTATTTTGACCGATATTTGGACCAATATCGCCGATATTATCGCCACCGATATTTGGACCGATATTTGGTGAAACCACCGATATCCGAGATATCACCGAGATATCGGTGGTATCGACTGCATAGCTGATTATCGAATATCACATAATCAGTTTTAAGTTCTAAAACACACATTCAAACACTCCTTAAGTTAGAAACATTTAAAGCAGATCAGAAGTAGAACTATGGAAATAAAATATGCAACATAATTAGAGGGCGCTTATCTACTGTTGAATTCAAACAGTTTGTAATAGTTAAAATAGACAATTTAACAAAATATTACATGAGGATAATAATTACCTTGAAAAAATGACAGTATTGCTTGGGAAGCCAGCGGTTCAGCTACCCCGCTCTTTAAATTTTCAACAAGTTCTCCACATTTCCAATACAGTTTCCTTCCTCGTGATTCATCACTTCCTCGAAAAATCCTACTCACATATTCAAGTTCTCTAACCAAAGCTTCCCGGTCCCACAACGGTGCACAGTGATGGAAAACATCTTTGACCCACCCAAATAACTCTGATGTCCTCATGCATGCTTGACACCTAAAAAGCATCTCACCTGGGCTTCCTCCATTGACAGTGGGGCCCATACCGATTTGTGCATTCTGTATTGCACAATCCGTGTGTGTCCAGTGTGAACATGAATCACACCCAATCCATCTACAAGTATTGACTTCAAAGTCAAACTTGCTACATATCACACACATGCATAGGTTACAGAAACCGTTCCTTTTGGAGCAAATTTCACAAGTGCAATTGTCAGCTGGGATTGGGTTCCCACATGCTATGTTTCTACACCTTTTGTATAGAAAGATCTCAATGAGAGAAGCTTGAGATAGACTGACGGTTGGATGTAAAAACGCTTGAATTCCGGTTTTGATAGCAACTAATATTTCCAACTGTCCACGGTGTGCTAAGATGAGTGTTTTTTCTGTTAAGTCAGGCCTGCTTAGAACTGCTTTTTGAAGAGAAATATATTCCTCTCTATGTTGATGACCACCCATTCCTTCAATAAGACCACGGAGTTCGTTTTTTAGTTTATCTAAAAAGTCATCAGGGAGATGATGCATTCGTTCTGCAATTACATCAACTCTCTCTTTAGATATGTCTCTGAGAGACATTTTATCTGAGTTTGATATATGGCGGATGACAGAATGTTCAGCTGAACCGTTTTCACGTTCTTTTGCCTTTTCTCTCTCTAGCTGCTGCTGTTTGGATAGCATCAAAGCATCAGATGTAGGCCAGGTTTCACGTGAACTAGCGCTTTCTGTGGGCGAGTCTCGGACCTGATCAGAATTTGAGCCATCTGCGGGAACAAGGGATAGAGAGGTGTGCAGTACTCCCGACCTTGGTTGCTGACGTGGCGGCAACATATTTGGCAAAGTTGATTACTGAAACAATAAACAAAACCCAACCTGATTAGATATCTTGTAGACTGATACTGAATAGTCAACAATTATAACAATAGATGACAACTGTTTCCTATGTTAGAAAGCAGGCTGGCTCTAGTTGTGGATCCCATGTTTAACATAAAAAAACTAACCATGATTACTTTTATGCCATAATAAAACGATTCACATTTGAATGTAGTACACTATTTGTTAAGGGTGAATGGAATAGCCTCAGAAACGAAGAGATTTTTCCCTATTACGTCCTCACAAAGACACTCAATTTGACCAACAGTACCCTAGAAGCATACATGATACTACTTCTACTGGTTTCTTGCCATAACCTCTTGAAAGCCACCCTGCTTAGTGCAAGCTATGATTTATTGGTTGGCAGGGTACTAGTGGGCCACGTGAGTTTTCCGTGTTGAACTAATCTCGGCATAGTTTAATGGTTGGGGAGGTTAATAAGTAAGTTTTATTTATGGAGTCGTATTGTAGGTTAGATTATTGTGTCTTTATTTAGTTTCCAATTTGAGTGGTTTAGATTTCTTGTTTTCCAAGATGTTGATTTAGTATAAATAGATGATTAGTGTTATTGTAATTGTGTGGTTTTTGATTTCCGGTTCATAATAATAGAAGAGTGGAACGTGTTCGTTCAATCTCATGTTTTTGTGTTCGTGTTTGGGGCCTGATTTTTTCATTATTCTGATACTGGTTCTTATGGTTACCAAAAAAAACATACATGAGCCTTTGAGTATAATAAAATGGTGAAGTCCGACCCAGTTGCCTCGCAGGTGCGACTTTACATGGTTAACTCTAATCAAATTCCAGAAACAAACCATTCTCAGCCAAAAACTAAGCTTCAAAATGTGTGGTTACCAGTTATCTTAAAACTAAAACGAAGATATGACCTAATAACAAAGATGAATATCTTGCTACAATAATCACTCAATATTTATCTTCAAAAAACCCCCAAATTTCATAAACACGATCTTCAAAAGCGGGCAAATGTCTCAGCACCGTTGACTTTTGATTTCAAATCAGAATTTCATTTTCAATTGCATACATCTAGAATTCATAAAGCTCGGGACTCTAAGCTCTCAATCACTACTTCATATGAAACCCTAGGAGTAGGACCAACGGCTGGTACTCCAATCACACAAAACTATTACAGAAGACAACAAAATACCAGAGTCCAAGCATTTCACTAAGGTTAAACTCAAAACATCGAACTCAAATTGCAAAATTACAACAAATCTGGAGGAAATTATACTCACCTGAACACGAAAATTTATCGATTTGAAGAGAAATTTAACGGATAACCTTCAAATCGAGTAAACAAAGAGAGAGAAACTCGCAATTTTGAGATTCCCCCCTCTCCTTTGCTTTCGAATTTCTTCAATTTGATACGAACGAAACCCTAATTCAATTTGTTTGGATTGTGTGTAGAAAAAAAAGGCGTTCGTTTCCCTTTTCACCTTTTGTTGGAGTCGTTGCACACTAGTGCTCGCTCAATGCATTCACCGGCTCAGCCGGTCATAATCTTGATGTCTAGACGTGTTCTTTGACTTATTTTTACAGTTGACTAATAACCCCTGCAACTATCCTTCTTTTGTACAAAGGTCCCCTGAATTATGACTTGATGGACATTACCCTGTATTTGTCTTCTCCGTTAGTTTTAGTTAAGGAGAGAATCGAATAACACTAACGGTTTGTTTGGTATACCAATATTTTGAACGGGGAGGGTTTAATTCAAAACACTAATATGGTGAGAACACGCATAACAAAGAGAATCAATCACTTTTTTAATTTTTAAAAGTTTTAAAATACAAGAAAAATGATATAAATATAATGTTTATTCGTTTTTCATGAAATTCAAACAAAAAAATGTAAACAAATTTCGTTTATACACATACCTACACTTGCGTAATTTATGTGTATATTTTTTTACCTACACATAACTTATACATGTGTTGGAAACTTTTAAATATATAAAAACATATGAAAAAAACTAATTTAATGGTTTTTATACACATAAGCATGCGTATTTGTTTGTAAAAAGTATAAAACTTTAATTTTAATTTACCATGGATAAAAAAATTAAACGATTAATTTTTGTCCCTATGTTCTCACAAAAAATCCTTTTTCTGAAATGATCTTCCCTCTAAACACCTCTATTTTGATTTTGGTTTGATCGCAGATGTCAAAAACTAGTTATTTCTTCATGTGTAATGTGACAGAAAACTTGTATTACAAAATAAAAAGGTTAATTTATAGTAGTATTAGAGTTAATTGCATAAAAAATGTGTTGTGAAACTAAAAAATAGAGACATAGCACGACTAAAAATATATCATGATATATTAAAAATTGATAGTAGCTATGTATATTATTATATAAAGGGATTTTGAATTTATCATTTCATTGGTCCAGAGATTTAACGAATATAATGACAATCACAATAATAATATTAAAAAGATAATAATAATATAATATTAATAACAAAGAAAAATAATAATAAATCATCACAATGTAATAATATTAAAGCTAAAATAATAATAATAAATTATAGTAGTAAAAATAATTAATATATATAATAGTAACAAATAATAACAACCTTAATTGAGAATCATGGTTGGATAGAGCAGGGGCGGATTTACATAGGTTCGGGGGGTTTATCGGAACCCTCGAGTTTCGAAATTGTAGTAGAAAGCTATATAAAAAATTAGAGTGAACCTCTTCAAAAATATATGGTGAACCCCAATAAAGGAAGAGTGAAGCTGAAGAACACTAAAAATCAAAATATGAATCTGTAATATGAAGAGAAAGAACAGAGGATGTTGTGGTGGAAGTGACTGTAGAAGATGAAGAAGGGAGGCGTGAATCGTGATTGGTGTAAGGTTATACTAATTTTTTGGTTGTACTCTTTAGGGTTAAATCTTTAATTGGGCTGAAAAATGGGTAATTAATTGGTCTCGTAAACGAAAAGTTAGAAGAAATAACATGGACTCAAGTATTATGGATATATTTTTTCTTTTTTTAATAGTTATATTGATTTTGTAGTTATTAGATTTATATTATATATATAGGCAGAGGTTAGGCTAGAAAGGGATAAAATCTTACAAAGTCTAGAAAGAAATCTGGGTCATTAGATCATGGTCATTTGTGGTGAGATTAACGCGGTGACATTTTGGTAAATAGTTGGAACTTGGAAACCACCAGGAGGGGTAGAATAGGAAGATTCAACCCCAAAGCTTGCACATGCAAGTCAGATGCTATTTTCCCCACTTTTTTAAAACGTCCATTACATTTTTATACGTCATTATTTTTTTTAAAATATTTCACCATAAAATCGAGCGTTTTTTTATCTTTCCAACGAGTATGGTTATATATATATATATATATATATATATATATATATATATATATATATATATATATATATTCTTTTAAATTGTTTTTGTTTAAATTACATTAAAGTGGGTATTTTTCAACATGGTGTTTTACATCTGTGATGTTTTACATCTATGGTGTTTTCAATTGGGTACATTTTAACATTGAGTTTTTTTTCTAGTCATGGTGTTTTTCAACATGAAGTTTTAAAGGTCATGGTGTTTTACACCTGCGGGCCAATTTGAACATGGCGTTTTAGTTTTTTTTTATCATAGTGTTTTCACAATGGAAAATTTCAACATGGTCTTTTTTGGATTTTTTTGGCTTTTTTGGTCATGGTGTTTTGACGTGTTTATGTTTATGGCGTTTTGCTTCAGTCATGGTGTTTTACACTTTTAGCTTAAAATTTCAACATCATAAACATAAACTTGGTTAAGGCTGTGTTCGAATTAAAGTGAGTTTTTTTTAAGATGATGTTTTACATCTATGGTGTTTTTAACCTCATGTTTTTTAACATTGAGTTTTTGTAGTCATAATGTTTTTCAACATTGAGTTTTTCTAGTCATGGTATTGGCACCTGTGGGTCAATTTGAACATGACATTTTAGCTTTTTTGGTGATGACGTTTTCACAAAGACAAATTTTAACTTGATCTTTTTTTTGCTTTTTTGGTCATGATGTTTTGACGTGTTTATGTCTATGACGCTTTTGCTTTTGTCATGATGTTTTACACTTTTAGCTTAAAATTTCAATACCATAAACATAAAACATCATTAAAACTCTAAATTTCAAACAACACCCAGTTGGTCTTTTTTTTTAAATATAGCAATACCATACTCGTTGAAAGATAAAAAGACGCTCAATTTTATGGTGAATTTTAAAAAAAAAATAATTATGTATAAAAAAGATATGGACGTTTTAAAAAATGGGGGAATTGCATTTGACTTGCATGTGCAGATTCCTTCCTTTGTGTAAGGCCCTAAACCCGGGAGGCCTCACCCGTTGGATTTACTCATTCACAAACAGTTCTTAAACATGAATATCAATTAACGCAGCGGAAAATTTCATTCAATCATAACTAAAAACTTGTTCATACATGCGGAAGCGTACATTGTCAAATACATAAACTTAACATAAACAAATCATAACGGGATGCCAGTCTTCATGATCGACCGGGTAACTCTTCTCGCTTGCCAAGCATCACCGTCCATCGTCCATACCTGCCCTAACCTGAATGTGCATACTAAAAAGTCAGCTACGCTGGTGAGTTCTAGCATTTCATAAAAACTTTAACATCAACATTTGCCAAAAACATATCGTTCATTCATTTAGTAAAACCTTTCACAAAAGCATGTAATAATAACATCTTTAAAAAGGTTTCGTACCCATATCATCATCAACATCATAATCATAAACACCGTTAAACGGATCATTCATTAAAACTTTTAACATTCATTTAAGTCATACATTATTATCTAAATTCTGTATCGTTACGCGTCTTTGTGTTCCCGAAGGGACCCTTGATGTTGTAGGCAACCGTTACGTATCGCCGTCATTGCCACAACCATTCAATACGTGGGGTCAACCGTTACGTATCGCCGTCATTTCCCAACACGCATCTTTCCTTTGGAAATCAACCGTTACGTATCGCCGTCATTGATTTCACATTACCATTCAATACGTGGGGTCAACCGTTACGTATCGCCGTCATTGCCCAACACGCATCTTTCCTTTGGAAATCAACCGTTACGTATCGCCGTCATTGATTTCCCATTACCATTCACTTAGGATGATCGTCATCACCCGAGTAACCGTCGTTACTCCTTTACCAGTTGTACAACATCAAAACCATTGGCAGGCCACTAAGACACTACCCCTGTTGTTCTTATGGCAACTATGGCTCGCTGTCCATAATCTACCACAAGGCTGGGAATCTCATTCCCAGACTTCATTCGTCAATTCCATTCATTTAACAGATTAGATTTGTAATGACTTATCTAAACCTTTACCTCTTTCCCTTTTCATTAAACCTTTCCTCATTTAGACCGTTCATAAACATTCGTAAACCTTTTTGGCAAAAACACTTCATAACCTTTCCTTTCGTAAACATCGTTTCGTTAAAACATCATTTCGTTAAAACATCGTTTCGTAAGTACCAAAACATTTAAAAGAGGGCTCTAGAACTCACCTGATACGCTATTATGGGTTGTCCTAAACGAAGGTCCAACAACGTCACTTCCGATCTGAATTGATTAGTTAAATACACATCAGACCAATCCCGACTCTAACGGTTTAACCATTCTAACATACTGACTTCACTTAATCAGTTCTGATGTCTGCGCACTTAGAAAGTGCGCAGACCCTGCTGCCTGCGCACTTATCAAGTGCGCAGACCCTGCTTCCTGCGCACTTATCAAGTGCGCAGGTCCCTCCTCCTGCGCACTTAGCAAGTGCGCAGGTCCCTCCTCCTGTGCACTTAGCAAGTGCGCACGACCTGTTCTTCGCGAAAAAACCCTAACTTTCGCATTCGGGTCTGATCATGTCAAGATCCTGAACCTGTTTCATTCAAAACGTTCGTTTTCCATTAAGGAACTCAAATCCATGATATTCTTTCAGTTTCATCCGTTTAAACCTTACCTTTTCACCTAAAACCCGAAAAACCCAAAAATGAACTAAAACTCAGATTTAGGTCGGATCGTTACCTGAATCGAGTTTTTTATCCGGAGGTTCTTCTCACGAGTTATGGAGTAACACTTTGTTGAAGTCTCGGGTCGATCCGCCAACTTTCTCTCTCTATGGTTTCTCTCTCTAAAAGTTGCAAATGAGAGAAAGAGGGGTGGCATAGGCTATTTATAGCCCGCTGACCCATCCGACCCGACCCGTCATGCCTCGTTCGTTTATTCCGTTATTATAATTGTCGTTTTATTTTTGGGATGTTACAAGTCTACCCCCCTTACAATAGGTTTCGTCCCCGAAACCTTATCATAAGTCAAATAGATGAGGGTACGACTCCCTCATTTCCTTCTCCGTTTCCCAAGTGGCTTCCGATCCCTTTCGATGCTTCCATTGGACTTTAACCAATTGGATAACCTTACTTCGCAAACGCTTCTCCTTTCTGTCTAAGATGGCCACGGGTTCTTCGATGTAGTTAAGGCTATTGTCGACCTCAATGTCAGTAAGTGGTACGTGAGCCGATTCATCCGCCAAACACTTTCGCAAGTGTGATACATGGAAGGTAGGATGAATCCCACTTAACTCATCAGGCAACTCTAACCGATAAGCGACTTCACCAACCCGTGCCATTATCCTGAATGGTCTGACAAACCTCGGACTTAACTTTCCTCTCTTCCTGAATCGTATGATCCCTTTCCAGGGTGACACTTTCAACATTACTCTGTCCCCAACATCAAACTCAATAGGCCTTTGTCGTTTATCCGCATAGGATTTCTGACGATCTTGAGCGGCCTTCATTCTTGCTTTGATTTGATCAAACCTTTTTGATGTTTCTCTTATGACTTCAAGACTTCCTAATTCCTTCTGTCCAATCTCACCCCAACAAACCGGGGTCCTACATCTTCTCCCATACAACATTTCGTAAGGCGGCATGCCTATCGTCGTGTGATGACTATTGTTGTAGGAGAATTCGGCTAACGGCAGATGGCTGTCCCAACTGCCACCGAAGTCGATAATACAAGCACGGAGCATATCCTCTAATGTCTGAATGGTCCTTTTAGACTGACCATCCGTTTGCGGGTGGTATGCTGTGCTGATGTTAAGCCTCGTGCCCATCGCCTCGTGAAATCTTTTCCAGAACCTTGATGTGAATCGTGTGTCCTGGTCAGATACAATCGTCAAAGGCTTCCCATGCCGCGCTACTACTTCGTTAATAAATACTTCCGCTAACCTTTCCGACGAGAACGTCTCGCGAATAGGTAGGAAATGAGCACTCTTCGTTAAACGGTCCACAATTACCCAAATGGTGTCATGACCTTTAGCTGTTCGAGGTAGCTTAGTTATGAAGTCCATGGTAATGTGTTCCCACTTCCATTCCGGTATATCAAGTGGTTGAATCTTTCCATACGGTTTCTGGTGCTCGGCCTTTACTTGTGAGCAAGTCAAGCACTTGCTTACATACTTCGTCACATCACGTTTCATTCCAGGCCACCAGTATTCCTTTCTCAGATCTTGGTACATTTTATTGGTACCGGGATGGATAGAGTAACGAGACTTATGCGCCTCATCCAAGATTTTGGTTCTAAGCTCGCCACCCATAGGTATCCATACTCGTCCAAAACGTGTCCTAACACCAAGAGTGTTATATTCCAACTTGTCCTGTTGGCCAACCATCCTTTCCTTCTTTATGTTTTCCTCCTTAAGTGCCTCATCTTGTGCTTTTTCAATTTCTCTCATGACGTCCGATGTTACCACCAACTGGCAAGCTTTCACTCTAATAGGAGTAGGCACATCCTTTCGGTTTAGAGCGTCAGCCACCATGTTTGCCTTTCCAGGATGGTATATGATTTCACAGTCATAATCTTTTAGGAATTCCAACCATCGTCTCTGCCTCATATTAAGCTCTCTTTATTTGAAGAAGTATTTCAAACTTTTGTGGTCGGAGTAAATAGTAAACTTCACCCCATAGAGGTAGTGCCTCCATATTTTCAATGCAAATACGACAGCAGCAAGTTCCAAATCATGAGTCGGATAGTTGACTTCGTGAACTTTCAACTGCCGCGACGTATATGCAATCACTCTCCCGTTGACAGATTCTTGTGTAGTCTTGACTATACCTCTCTCGTTCTTGATAGACGTTATCTTTTTCAGCATCGTACATCCCTAGTCGGTCCTTCACATCTAACCGTTAGGGTTCTTATATCGTCATTCTATGTGAAATGTCTTATCAAACTCGGAGTCGTCCACAGAAGACTCCATGGCCATAATTTCAACTCCTCGTTAAGGTTATCTACCTTGCCATCTGGACGGTTACTATCGATCGTCTCTTGACTATTTGGATCATTGTGTATACCTCATAAGCTGTCCATGGTGCATTCGTCCTTGAAGGACTATACCATGCCGTTCTCGAATGAATCATACCATACCGTTCCCGAATGATTCCTACTATCAAGTTTCCGAAGGTACCGTACCATCTCATTCCCGAAGGAACCACATCGTCTCATTCCCTAAGGAACCATATCGCTTCATTCCAGAAGGAACCGTATCGCTTCGTTCCAGAAGGAACCGTATCGCTTCGTTCCCGTAGGAACCGTATCGCTTCGTTCCCGTAGGAACCGTATCGCTTCGTTCCCGTAGGAACCGTATCGGGTATCCCCCAAACATATGAGGTATCCCTTATCACACTCAACTTGTCGGGAAGGTATTCATTCAGATGGCACACTAGTCACTCGAACTTTTCATTCATGCTTTCATACACAATCTCCTTCTAGTCTTTCTTTCAAACGTACTTGTCAGGTTTTACATTTCACATAGTTGGTTCACTGAACACCATTCTTCCTACATATCACTGGATGGTCTTAGGGATTGGCATCCCATCCGACCGACAATATATATTCTCTAGCTACTCGTTTCCATTAGCCTTTTCTACATGCATTTCTTCTAAAGTCACATTCGTTGGTCTTACTATGGATAAATGACACGTGCGGTGACACTTGTACTTTCATTTCCTTTCTAGTTTCAGTAGGTCCCTCAACGGCTTTCCAATTCTAACAACACTCGCAGCTATTGATTAGACTTAGACATAGTAGAGCGTTCTCTGAGTCGCCTTGAATTTCTTCTTAGTGCCCATGCCTTGCTTCACATTGTTGGTCAAAACTTGTCCTTCACATTCATTCTAGACAAACAATCCTTGGGTCGGATCTGGTTTGGTTTGGTTTAGCCTGCACGCCCTAATTAACATCGCGGTTCCCGTCTCTTGTTGTTGTTGGTATATCTATTTTTCTCGTTTCAGCAGATACTCTTATTAGTTGTCTTGGACTGTCTTCTACATGGAAAGATGCCATTCGTGCATTCGTGCACTTATATATATTCTTTGGACCTACACTTGTGAGGTTATTTCTATCATGCACATGCATACTTCAACAGTAGACCGATTCTTATTCATCATAACGTGTTTGTGCTAAGCGTAGTCCACCCTAGCTCCTTGGCATCCTTCATACGTATGCTCGCCTGACTTAGGTAAACCGAGGTTTCATTCCTCCTCATCTTGTCCGTGGCTCGTACTCGTTGACATCATTCACCTCTGTAAGGTATACCATCTCTGACATCGTTACTATTACTAACGATGTTCATCAATCTCTTTAAATCGCTACTCGGGTGACTAACATCTCGTAGTCGTGGTTTAGTAATTGGATCAACTCTGATACGTAAGCATTAATCAATACCATAAGATTCACCATCATGCACGTGCACCTGTAAATTCACAATTTCGCGGATCCAAACGAAATTACCAATTTACCTTACTCGAGCATTCTAGTTCCTCTTATAACACTTCCTAATACTCGCGTCTCTTCAAAGTTGAGATTTTGTCCCGGTATTCTCCTCGACACTTCTTACCACTTTCGCGCTAAGTCAACACAACGGAGGACATCTCGCATCACACTCGTACGGTCTCATGCACACTACCTTCCGGTTCCGCAAGAACTCTTGCCTTTTTACTATAAACTTGGTGGGCAGGAATCCTACCGTGTCATCCGGTATGAATCCCACCACGCCTTCCGCCTATTCTACCCTCCATTTCATTTTAAAAGACAAGGAATCCAATGTCATCACACTAGTTAACAAATAAAATTCAATAAGTACTGTAAGATGTTAATATACACTGGCCATCTACAATTAACCATTACACTACCTTTCGATTTCTATTTGACCACCTTTGTGATTCCATCAGAACACAAGTCCTTTCCTAACCCTTCCTAAGGCATACTACATACACATACTCTACTTTTCATACCTGATGTTGTGGCTCGAGTTACCCGTACTAACATCCGCTTTCGGTCCCATTGAAAGTTTAAGTTCAGACACTGGGAGTGTCCGAATCTCTCAAACTATTGCTCTGATACCAACTTGTAAGGCCCCAAACCCGGGAGGCCTCACCCGTTGGATTTACTCATTCACAAACAGTTCTTAAACATGAATATCAATTAACGCAGCGGAAAATTTCATTCAATCATAACTAAAAACTTGTTCATACATGCGGAAGCGTACATTGTCAAATACATAAACTTAACATAAACAACTCATAACGGGATGCCAGTCTTCATGATCGACCGGGTAACTCTTCTCGCTTGCCAAGCATCACCGTCCATCGTCTATACCTGCCCTAACCTGAATGTGCATACTAAAAAGTCAGCTACGCTGGTGAGTTCTAGCATTTCATAAAAACTTTAACATCAACATTTGCCAAAAACATATCGTTCATTCATTTAGTAAAACCTTTCACAAAAGCATGTAATAATAACATCTTTAAAAAGGTTTCGTACCCATATCATCATCAACATCATAATCATAAACACCGTTAAACGGATCATTCATTAAAACTTTTAACATTCATTTAAGTCATACATTATTATCTAAATTCTGTATCGTTACGCGTCTTTGTGTTCCCAAAGGGACCCTTGATGTTGTAGGCAACCGTTACGTATCGCCGTCATTGCCACAACCATTCAATACGTGGGGTCAACCGTTACGTATCGCCGTCATTGCCCAACACGCATCTTTCCTTTGGAAATCAACCGTTACGTATCGCCGTCATTGATTTCCCATTACCATTCAATACGTGGGGTCAACCGTTACGTATCGCCGTCATTGCCCAACACGCATCTTTCCTTTGGAAATCAACCGTTACGTATCGCCGTCATTGATTTCCCATTACCATTCACTTAGGATGATCGTCATCACCCGAGTAACCGTCGTTACTCCCTTACCAGTTGTATAACATCAAAACCATTGGCAGGCCACTAAGACACTACCCCTGTTGTTCTTATGGCAACTATGGCTCGCTGTCCATAATCTACCACAAGGCTGGGAATCTCATTCCCAGACTTCATTCGTCAATTCCATTCATTTAACAGATTAGATTTGTAATGACTTATCTAAACCTTTACCTCTTTCCCTTTTCATTAAACCTTTCCTCATTTAGACCGTTCATAAACATTTGTAAACCTTTTTGGCAAAAACACTTCATAACCTTTCCTTTCGTAAACATCGTTTCGTTAAAACATCATTTCGTTAAAACATCGTTTCGTAAGTACCAAAACATTTAACAAAACATTTAAAAGAGGGCTCTAGAACTCACCTGATACGCTATTATGGGTTGTCCTAAACGAAGGTCCAACAACGTCACTTCCGATCTGAATTGATTAGTTAAATACACATCAGACCAATCCCGACTCTAACGGTTTAACCATTCTAACATACTGACTTCACTTAATCAGTTCTAATGTCTGCGCACTTAGAAAGTGCGCAGACCCTGCTGCCTGCGCACTTATCAAGTGCGCAGACCCTGCTTCCTGCGCACTTATCAAGTGCGCAGGTCCCTCCTCCTGCACACTTAGCAAGTGCGCAGGTCCCTCCTCCTACGCACTTACCTGCTCCATGCGCACTTAGCAAGTGCGCACGACCCGTTCTTCGCGAAAAAACCCTAACTTTCGCATTCGGGTCTGATCATGTCAAGATCCCGAACCTGTTGCATTCAAAGCGTTCGTTTTCCATTAAGGAACTCAAATCCATGATATTCTTTCAGTTTCATCCGTTCAAACCTTACCTTTTCACCCAAAACCCGAAAAACCCTAAAACGAACAAAAACTCAGATTTAGGTCGGATCGTTACCTGAATCGAGTTTCTGATCCGGAGGTTCTTCTCACGAGTTATGGAGTAACACTTTGTTGAAGTCTCGGGTCGATCCGCCAACTTTCTCTCTCTAAAAGTTGCAAATGAGAGAAAGAGGGGTGGCATAGGCTATTTATAGCCCGCTGACCCATCCGACCCGACCCGTCATGCCTCGTTCGTTTATTCCGTTATTATAACTGTCGTTTTATTTTTGGGATGTTACACTTTGTTTAAACCTTTTGACGCAATTGCCCTTTCCCTCCTTTTCCCTCATTGTACACGTGTCGTGATGTGGTTCCTTCCTACACTTTATAGGGTTTTAACCCTTTGTAGCCTAACCCTCCTCTAGTTATATGATATTTATTTTCTTTGATAAATGATATTTATTTTCTTATATATATATATAGGATTAGGTTCAGGTAAAAAGGATTTTAATTCTAAGAAGGGTAAGAAGGATTTAAAGCCATTAGATCAAATTGTACAAAATATTTAATGGTTAAGATTAAATTGTAGGAGAAAAAGTTGTTGGAAAGTTATTTTAGTCTTGACCACTTTTGTTGACTTTTTATCAAGTTCCCCCCTCATTTTTAAACGTTCATAACTTTTACATACGACATTATTTTTTCAAAAAAATTACACCATAAAAACGAGCATTTTTTTATCTTTAAAACGAGTATAGTGTCGTTATAAACAAAAAAGAAAAAAAATTTACGTTTTCCAGCTCATTGTGTAATACAAGTTCATTGTGTAATACAAGTTCACTGTGTAATACAAGTTCATTGTGTTATATGTATTTATCATTGTGTTTTACGTTTTTTAGCTCATTGTGTAATTGGTCAGGTAATTGTGTAATACAAGTTCATCGTGTAATACAAGTTTATCGTGTAATACAAGTTCATTGTGTAATAGAAAGTTCATTGTGTAATACAAGTTCATTGTGTTATATGTATTTATCATTGTGTTTTACGTTTTTCAGCTCATTGTGTAATACAAGTTCATCGTGTAATACAAGTTCATTGTGTAATACAAGTTCATTATGTAATAACACATCTGGTCATTGTGTAATTAGTCAGGTCATTGTGTAATACAAGTTCATTGTGTAATACAAGTTTATTGTATAATACAAGCTCAATGTGTAATACAAGTTCATTGTATTATATGTATTTATCATTGTGTTTTACGTTTTCCAGCTCATTGTTTAGTTAGTAAGGTCATTGTGTAATACAACTTCATTATGTAATACAAGTTCATATAATAATTTAAAGGAATGTTCTAAGTATTTCATAAGTAGGGTTGTAACAATAGATAAGTATAAGACTAGATATTTATTACAGACTAGTAATAATTATTTTAAAGAATAAATAGTTAGTAAAGATTTAATCAAAGCATATGCAAATGCTCAATAATACTAAAAGAATGAATAGTTAATAAGGATAAATAATCATTTAAAGTGTAAGTAATGGTTAGAGTTTAATAATAGTCATTCAAAGCATACATATTTATTAGGAACAAAATAATTATCTTATAAGAATAATCATTTTATTTAATCATCTATCAAAGTATTTAGATGTTAAATATTTATTTTACAACTTAACATGTAAAAATGTTTAAAATATTTTAATAAGTTTAAATAAATGAAGTTCTAAGATTAAACAAGTTCATTGTGTAATATAAGTTCATTGTGTAATACCACGTCTGGTCATTGTGTAATACAAGTTCATTGTGTAATACCACGTATGGTCATTGTGTAATACAAGTTCATTGTGTAATACCACGTCTGGTCATTGTGTAATATAAGTTCATTGTGTAATACAAGTTCATTGTGTAATTAGTCAAGTCATTGTGTAATACAAGTTCATTGTGTAATACAAGTTCATTGTGTCAAATATTTTTCATCATTGTGTTATATGTTTTCATCATTGTGTTTTACGTTTTCCATATCATTGTGTAATTCGCTCATTATTGTGTAATTCGCTCAAATATGTCAGGTCATTGTGTAATATGCTCATTGTGTAATATCAGTTCATTATGTAATATCAGGTCTGATCATTGTATAATATCAGACCTTGTACACATTGACCTGGTGTATTACACATTGACCTGGTATATTACACATTGACCTGGTGTATTACACATTGAACATTATGCTCTCCCTTTAAAAACAATAAAATGACACATGTCAAGCTTAGAATCCTTCTTACCCTTCTTATTTTTAAAACATTTTTTACTATAACCTAACCCTATATATATATATATATATATATATATGATTAGGTTCAGGTAAAAATGATTCTAATTCTAAGAAGGGTGAGAAGGATTTAGAACCATTAGATCAAATTGTACAAAATATTTAATGGTTGAGATTAAATTGTAGGAAAAAAAGTTGTTGGAAGGGTATTTTAGTCTTGGCCACTTTTGTTGACTTTTTATCAAGTTCCCCCCCCCATTTTTAAATGTTTAGAACTTTTATATACGACATTATTTTTTCAAAAAAATTACACCATAAAAACGAGTTTTTTTTAATCTTTAAAACGAGTATAGTGTCGTTATAAACAAAAAAGAAAAAAAATTACGTTTTCCAGCTAATTGTGTAATACAAGTTCATTGTGTAATACAAGTTCAATGTGTAATACAAGTTCACTGTGTTATATGTATTTATCATTGTGTTTTACATTTTTCAGCTCATTGTGTAATACAAGTTCATCGTGTAATACAAGTTAATTGTGTAATACCATGTTTGGTCATTTTGTAATATCTGGTCATTATGTAATTAGTCAGGTTATTGTGTAATACAAGTTCATTGTGTAATACAAGTTCACTGTGTAATACAAGTTCAATGTGTAATACAAGTTCATTGTGTTATATGTATTTATCATTGTGTTTTACGTTTTTCAGCTTATTGTGTAATTAGTCAAGTCATCGTGTAATACAAGTTCGTTGTGTAATACCACGTTTGGTCATTGTGTAATTAGTTAGGTCATTATGTAATACAAGTTCATTGTGTTATATGTATTTATCATTGTGTTTTACGTTTTTCAGCTCATTGTGTAATACAAGTTCATTGTGTAATACCACGTCTGCTCATTGTGTAATATCTGGTCATTGTGTAATTAGTAAGATCATTGTGTAATACAAGTTCATTGTGTAATTGTGTATTTATCATTGTGTTTTACGTTTTCAGCTCATTGTGTAGTTAGTAAGGTCATTGTGTAATACAACTTCATCATGTAATATAAGTTCATCATGTAATACAAGTTCATTGTGTAATACAAGTTCATTGTGTAATTAGTCAAGTCATTGTGTAATACAAGTTTATTGTATAATTAGTCAGGTCATTGTGTAATACAAGTTTATTGTGTCAAATATTTTTCATCATTTTGTTATATGTTTTCATCATTGTGTTTTACGTTTTCCAGCTCATTGTGTAATTCGCTCAAATATGTCAGGTCATTGTGTAATATGCTTATTGTGTAATATCAGGTCTGATCATTGTGTAATATCGGACATTGTATTACACATTGACCTGGTGTATTATACATTAACCTGGTATATTACACCTTAACCATTATGCCTTCCCTTTAAAAATAATAAAATGACACATGTCAAGTTTAGAATCCTTCTTACCCTTCTTATTTTTAAAACTCTTTTTACTATAACCTAACCCTACATATATATATATATATATATATATATATAACCAAGAGAAAATAAATATCATTTATCAAATCCTTTATATACCAATTAAAGTAGCTTTACAAGAAGGCAAAAAATGTTATCGTATTTGTATTAAATGGATTGTTAAAAAAACCCACAAACACACGCTTGTAAATGTGAAATAGAATTCTATTCGGACCCAGGGCCGTCTCTAAGATTTTGGATGACGTGTGCGACTAGAATTCTATTCGGACCCGAGATATGATGAACCTTGTCCGACCCGACCCGAAATTTTTTTGTCTGGTCCTATAACATTGGACCATTTAAAAACAATGAACCCTTTAAAAAATTCCAGAATCTACCACTGGATAGAGGGCCCTTGTTCATATTACGATCGATGTGCCCTTTTTATTTTTTAAGTTCATAAAATAATTCAAAAAAACATGGTAAGCGATTGAACTCTTGACCTGCGACTAGATATAATAGAAGGATTACGAATGGACTAAGGTCTCAAGGTTCTTTGAAATGAGTTTTTAAATTATTTAGAGTTAATTACACAAATGGTTCCTAAGATTTGGTAAATTAACATGTATGAGTCCTAAGTTTGAAAAGTTGCAAGTTTAGGGTATGTGGTTTCAACTTTATAACAAGTTCGGGTACTAAGACTAACTTCCATTATTTTTTCTATTAATTTTGAGTAAAATGACATTTTTACCTCTGACTATTAAAAAATAAAAAGAATATAAACTACAGGGACTAGTTTGTAATTACTTAAACAATAATTAAAAATATAAAAATAGCAAAAAACTTAATAATAATAAAACCCCAATCTTCCCAATATCTCTACCAGCTCTGTGTAATACCTCTGGTGAATATATGACGTCTACTACGAACACCCATCTCTGTCTCATAGGGAGTCTTCATCCCCTTCGTTGTTATTCGCACACCTTCATCGATTATACCCCCAACGAGACATAGATGGGTGTTCGAGACAGAGACGGGTGTTCGTAGTAGGCGTCAGATATTCGTCGAAGGTATTACACAGAGCTGGAGGAGATATGGGGAAGATTGAGTTTTTTTTTATTTATTAAGTTTTGCTATTGTTATATTTTTAATTATTGTTTAAGTAAATTACAAACTAGTCCCTGTAATATATTCTATTTATTTTTTAATAGTCAAGGGTAAAAAGTCATTTTACTTAAAATCAAAAGAAAATTTTATGAAAGTTAATCTTAGTACCCAAACCTGTTATAAAATTGAAACCACATGTCATAAACTTAAAACTTTTTAAACTTAGGACTCACACATGTTATTTTACCCAAACCATAGGACTCATTTGTGTAATTAACTCAATATTTAGGTAATAAGTTGTGTGGCCGTAGAATTTGAGTAAATTATATAACTACATTAGAAACCCGTGTAATAAAAAAATATATTAAATAGTTAGTAATAGAGATTTAGGAATTATAAAATGATATTTTGAGATACGAAATGATGAAATAAGGAATTGTTGCTAATGTGATAACAAAAGATTTAACTGTAGAAAAAAGAATACGAATGCTGAAATAAGAGAAGCGAAAAAACAATTTTATGCTTATAGAATTATGACACGTTACAGAATAGTTACTTATTTATTGGATATGAATATGTGTGTGTGAGTGAGAGATAGAAATTCTCTTAAATTAATGATAGTCAAAACATAACATAAAAAGTTTGACCGTTTTGCAATTTTCTAAATAAAATGCGTAAACCATTCAATTTAAGATGCTCCATATTTTTTAGACCAATAAACTGACACATAGTCTAAACCTATTTTAAAATCTACATCATATTTTCATCAAAAAACTTGAACTATCAATCTCTAGTATAAAAATATAATTATGTACACATCTTGATAATGCTAGATTTAGGGACGGCTTAACAGGCCTAAAGCAAACTTTAAAATTGAGACATTTTCTGAAAATCTATACTATATAATAAACTAGGTTAGAATCCCGTGTATTACACGAGATTGTATATTAAAAAAGATAAAACTTATAAATTTGTAAATACGTCCTAATTTGTCAGACTATTATGATCGTCTCGAGATATATCAAGTAGAAATGTGTGTATATTACGAGTTAGTATTTTTTTTAATTAGTTATATTTTGATTTTCTACTATATATTTTCTTATTTAATATAATTAGTATTATTTTTTAATAATATATTTATAATATCATTTCTATTTAATAAGAAAAAGACGCATTTATTAGGAGAGAGATGCGGGAAAACCAATATGAGAAGACATGAGGAAGTGACACGTGTCCATCTCAAACCTTTATTTATTAGTATAGATAGATAAAAGTTTTGGGATGCCACGTGTCGCCTCCATATTTAATCTTATCATTTTTTTCCCGCCTCTCTCTCTTATTAAATGCACTTTCATCTTTTAATAATAATATGTTTTTAAATAAAATACTAATCTTTATGTTAATAAATCTCCTGACATATTTTGACGAGTGCATGTGTTAACAGATTTTATTGTATATCATGGGTTTATTCAATCTGTGTAAAATACGAGTTTTTAAAAAAATAATTTTTTTATTACTTAATATATAATATTATATTTATTCAAACCGTGTAATACACGGGATTTTAACCTAGTTTTAAATATATTAAAGATTTAAATGTAAGTTTATACTTATAGTGCGTTAAAACGTATGTTATTTAGGCCGAATGTTATTATATTAACTCCATACAAAAATTTCAAATCATATTGTTATCTTTTTTGTTTTTGTCTAAAAACACAAAAATTTGATAGATTATCACATATGTTTTAGCTTAGATTATAGATTAATATATCTATATCTATATCTATACTACTATATAATACATATTAGAGGGATATGAATGTAATTTATTTTAAAAATTAAGACATCTTGTACCTTTTTTTTACATAGTGTACACATTAATAATGCCTAAAATATACAAAAATTACCTTATAATTAAACCCTATTAATTATAATTTAACCTATACATTTAAAGTTTAAATAAAAAATACTAGATATGTCTATTTACCACCTATAATTAATTTTTTTTAAAGCCATCCGTAATCATCATCTTTTTACCACTTGTAGTTAATTTTTTTTTAAAGCCATCAGTTCTCAAGAGCTCATCATCATCGCCGGTGACATTCCTATTGCTGAAGACTCTTCGTGTTCCCCCCTCACACCATTGAATATGAATCCATCCGTTATCAAGAGTTCATCATCATCAATGGCGCCTTGTATCGTTTCTTACTCTGCTTTGCCCCTATTAAAGTACACGGTTCTTCCTCTGCTCTGCCCCCAAAACCAAACCCTCCTAATCAATTGCACCATTAATCAACAATCTCCATGGCCTACGTAGACCACGCCTTTTCCATATCCGATGAAGACGTGATGGACTCCGATTCCGTTTACACCGCACACAATCGACCTCCAGTCAAGGAGATCGCCCTCGCCGTCTCTCTTATCGTCTTCGGCATCGTCTCCGGCATCTTCGTGGCAATTAATCGCGTCGGCGGTAACACAGGACACGGTAACTACCACTGTCATTTCTAATTTTGTCATTGTTCGTACTAATTTTTTATTTTGATCTTTTTGTGATTCGATTAGTGTTGTTTTTTTTTGCGATTTTGGGGGTGGTGTTGTTCATACCTGGATTATACTATACACGAATTGCTTATTATGCTTACAAGGCCTACAAATATACCTCCTGTTTAGTGTTTCAGTAATTTTGTGCCTCTTTCGAATTGGATCGGTATATTGATTAACAGCCTTCATCTTATTATTGCTAGCAAATACCATTAGTTTCTCTATGATTATTTTCAGGCCCTAGATTTCACCTCTTTTTTTTTAATTGTTGTTATCACATACACATGAATTGGGACATGTAGAATGCCAGTACAACCATCTATTCTGATTTCCAATTCATAAATCATTCATGTTTCTTGCTTCTTATTAATATGCTTCTTTTGCAGGTGGCTGATGAATTTGTTAAAAGATGGGAAGAGACAGAATGATGAGTTGTGCAGGTTTTTTTCCTTGTACCCTTACAATTATCTTGTTCTTCCATTCAATGTATTTTTTCCCTTCCTATTTTATGTGCAAAACATGAACTAATTCTCATAAGTTTAGGTTCTTTTTCTTAAATACTCATGTATATGCATTGTATAATTTTAAAAAACTTAGATTGATTTTTAGAAATTTTTATCAGAGTTATCTTATCAATTTCATTTACACGTATTTCAGGTTCATTGAAGGAGACTTTGATTCATATGTGTCTCGACCTAAAAATTGACATGTATGGGGAGGTGAACCTGAATTGCTAATGGCTTCTCATGTTCTTAAGTAATAATCTATTTCTCCCTCTCATACACACACACACACACACACACTTTCTCCATGATGTGTTTACAGTTCAACGCATTATATGTTTAAGATTTTAGGTTTAGGGTTAGACACCTTATTTAAGGTTCCGTCTCTATAAACACTTATCCTTGGAAGGCCACATTTGAATTTAGCCAATTTTCATGTTAAAAAAAAACTTTTTCCGGGGTGTGTGTGTCATAACAGGCAGGTTTTGATGAAAATTTTGGGCCGAACTGCTAACTAAAGTTTCAAGAACGACAAACCAAACCAACCGGATTGGGTGCTACTGGTGTGGCTGCTTGAATCGATTTTTTTGTTTCTTTTTCAAAATCATTGTATTAAATTTTTTAATTCATATACCTAGCTACATATTCCAAAACTGAAAAAAATAAAAATAAATAATAAAAGTTAAACGGCCATTTCCAAGTTCCAAACCGACCGAACTGTTAAACCGGAAAACCAACAAAACCGAACTGTGAATCAAATTTTTTGGATCTCAAACCGGCGGACTTGATTTGGTTTGGGCGGTTCAGTCAGTATCAACTATGAACACCTCTAATCCGTGTGGCTTATTCTCATGCAGGATGCCAATTTATGTGTCCATGAATAATAAAGATTCATGTGGTCTTATATCTATCGCTGAATACGGTCAAGAATACTGAATACGGGAAAGAAAATCCTATTAAAGTCTTGTTTCACTGGTTTGGTCATTACAATGCTTTACATAGTCTCGTATTTCTCTCTGGATCTATCATGAATCTCATGGAAAGTATGTTGCAATTTTCTGATTCTGTTCTTGTAGTTTCAGCTGTTGCTAAAAATTGAGCTTATTTCAGGGTGATGATTTTTGTGATCTAAAGATACTTAAGCTTACAAACGAATCTTGTAGAAGTGGTAAAAATATTACATCTCTTGGTCTTGTATATGGATAAGTAACCGAAATCCAATCTTATACAAATCGTTAAAATACACAAACAAATCGCCGTTATGATTGTTTTTTGTACGTATTTAGATTTTATTTTTGATTATCATGATTATATTGTTGGGGGCTTTAAATCTTCTAATTCTATTATTAAAACAATAAGATTACTTTGTAATTATACTTTCTGGACAAGAAGTTCGGTTTAGGTGTGTTTATACACTTACTTTTTCCAACGGTTTCTTGATTATGATTTCCGTTTGTTTGACCAAGCTTTTTTACATGATTAGATATGAAACTGAATGAGAAGAATAAAAGTGGAATGAAATTTTTTTAGTGTTAAAAGGATTATATAATTGTATGCAGATAAGGTGGTAGAGTTGAGTGTCGCATCCATACTTTTCGGCTACACAAGTACTGCCTCGCCCATGAACACGATGGGACTTATATGTTGCAGCTGTGAAAGAATAGAAGCTAGGAACAAGATAGTATGGGTATATGATGGTCAAAAGCTATGCATGTAGTGTCTCCACTCAACCATAATGGATACTCATGCAGGTCAAACTCTTTATCTTGACATTCGGGATCTTTATGAACAATCAATAATTTGCACATTCCACTGCAACGCGTGGGTTTCACACTATATATATATATATATACACACATACTAGGTTAAAATCCCGTGTGTTACACGGGTTAAATACGTATAATTATAATATTATATATTAGAATAAAGTACACGGATGGTCCTTATGATTTTCACAAATTTTGGATTTGGTCCCTAAGTATGAAAAAGTACATAGATAGTCCAAACTTTTGCACACATGTAACACGTTTGGTCCTCAACTTGGATGGGGGTTAAAATTTTCCGTTAAGTGTGTGTAAAATGATAAAAATACCCTTACCACTTTCATTAAAAAACCCGAGTTAAAAACCACTTGAATCACCACCACACCATGGAACCAAACCTCTTCTCCTACAACCACCACCGTCAACCACCGCCTGCAACCACCATCGACACCGACACCAAACATGTTAACATAAGCTTCAGTTCATCTTCTTCCCCACTCAAACCCTAGAAACCATCTCCAGTATTGCTTTCAAAAATTTGTTCATGACAACAACGATTTGGGCTCGAGACCTTAGGGCTTTTGACCAGAGAGTAAAGATGAGTAGGATGATGGTTTAAAAGTCACCGGCGGCTTGACCGAAGTTCTGAAACGGCTGCGACTGAGTTCAACACAGAGGGGACAATTTTGTTTCAATTTAGAGGGTGCGTGACACGTTTCACGAATTTGGAAACTCCTAAGATTAGGTACGTGCTAAGAACTCGATTTAGGGATGATTTACAGCCTATAAGTGCGTCCTTTGGATTGGTTGATGTGTTGGGTTGCCGTCGGTCGCGAGAGAGGGGGGGGGGGGGGGAAAGGAAGAACGACCAGCCATTTTCATCCAATTTGGGGTATTTGGTCGGTACTGTACTCACTCGCCATTATTTAGTTCAACGACAGTGGTGGATCTAAGAACGTGAAAGACCTAATCGACGGCGATAATGTCCGGTGACCGGCTGAATTTGCACCTGTTTCTACGCGGTGGAAACCTCGTCGTCCCTTGCTCTCGGTTGATCAATGATTTTGGACTTAGTTTGATCTCAGTTGATCAGAGATATGGTGAGGGGTTGCACGAGAGATGACGATGGTTGTAGACATTTAGTGGTGGTGGTGCTTTAATTAGTTTAAGATCTAGGGTTTGTGTGTATATAGGGAAGACGATGGTTGCAGCCCTGTTTTATGATTTTTTTTAATATAAGGGTATTTTGGTCTTTTTTTAATTATTTAACAGTATAGTTAACCCCCATCCAAGTTAAGGACCAAACGTGTTATGTGCAAAAGTTTGGACTATCTGTGTACTTTTTCATACTTAGGGACCAAATCCAAAATTTATGAAAACCACAAGGACCATTCGTGTACTTTATCCTATATATTAAGTAATAAAAAATTTATTTTTTAAAAACTCGTGTTTTATAAGGGTTGAATAAACCCGTGAAATACAACATACACTTGTCAAAATATGTCAGAAGATTTATTAATACAAAGATCAACATTTTCTTTAAAAAAATATTATTAATAAAATATAGAAGCGCATTTAATAAAAGAGATATGTGTATTTAATAAAATATAGAGGTGTATTTAATAAAAGAGAGATGCGAGAAAAAAAATGATGGGAATGAATATGGAGATGGCACGTGTCACTGAAAAAACCTTTATTTATTATATAGTATAGATATATAGGGAAAGTATAGATCGGAAACCCACAAAATCCTAGAAAAATCTAGATAATTTTTTTTCTAAATTTGGGATTGATTATTTATATAAAAACAAGCCTATTCGCCAAAAAAAAGCCGAATAAAAAATATGTAAAAGTTAACCAAAATTAGCGTGTTTTTTATTACGTATGCAATATGTTAACATTTACACATGTAATAAACGTCAGATTTAAAAAAAAAACCTCTCAGCGTTTTTTTATAATTTTTTCACCAAAAGTGAAAAAATTGAATGTTGAATACATCCCAAAAATAAAGTTTTTTTTTACATATGTAAAATAAGGTTTCGTGGGTTTCTTCAACCCAAGTGAGTTTTTATTATAACCATCCACACACACACACATATATATATATATATATATATATATATATATATATATGACAAGAACTGTAGAAGACAGATTAATCAACATAACACACTATCTAGAACCAGTAGGAATACAATTTTTAGATTTTGCAGGAAATTATAGTGCAAAATATGATATTCCACAAATTAATATAAATCCCTAATATATTAAATCCAGAAACTTTGTCCTAGGATTAAATTTCATATTAGGATTAAATTCTGCTATTACTATAACAAAAAACTTTATAACCATTAGCAAACAAATCTACAGTTTCCCTACTTTAAGATATAACAGAAGAAACCAACAAAACATTTGAACAAATAATAAGTAGAAAGTTTACAGAAATAAATATACAAGAAGAAGTGGACGACATGATAGTAGAATGTATGCTTACTTTAGGAATGACATATGAAGAAAGTTACAACAAACTACAAGAGGATTTTAGTTTACCGTTAGTAAAAAATATAGTCAAATAAGATACAATGATCTCTGATTTTTATAAACAAAATCTCGAACGTAGCTTTATGGACTTTGAACATAAGAAAAGAACTTACACTGAGGGAAAATAGGAGAAACTTCAAATGAAACCATGGGAAGAGAACCATGGACTAAACCAACATCCTAAGTCTTATTCCTATGTTTTCTAAGTTTCCGTATTGTAATTTCCAGGCCACAAATTAATATAAATCACTAATATATTAAATCCAAAGACTTTGTCCTAGGATTAAATTTCATATTAGGATTAACTGGTGTTATTACCATAACAAAAAACTTTATAACCATTAGCAAACAAATCTACATTTTCCCTATTTTAAGATATAAAAACACAAATAAAATTGCTCACAAAAGAGGAGAAAAAAGAAATTTAGAATTCTTAAATAAAAATAAAAGACAAAACTTTATTGAAAATGAAGCTTTGCAACTCCTCACAAATTTCATAAACTATGAACTAGAGAAAGGACAAGATATTACAAAAAAATATTAATCATCCTACAATTTTACACCTAGAACGAATAGGACTCATAGGAGAAGATATTACAAATTCAAATGTTAAATATGTTTGCAAATTCAAATTAAAAAATCAAGACATTACCATAAGAAATATAAATATAGAATATAGCCCTCTAGACAGAGAGAAATTCAAAACACAAATACTCGAAATGACTAAACAAGGATTAATCAGAAAATCTGAAAGTCCCTATAGATCAACATCTTTTATAGTAAAAAATCATAGCGAAATAAAAAGAGGAAAAACAAGAATAGTCTACAATTACAAAAGATTAAATGATAATACATAAGACGATGGTTACAACTGTTAGGAACAACGTGGCGCAGCGGAACCAACACACACACATGCACAAACGATAATCACGCGGTACAGAAAAATAAACGACACAATAATTTAACGTGGTTCGGTCCCAGTGGGGGACCTACGTCCACGGGCTGCAACTAGGTTATTTCATTAAGCTCTAGGCACACAGATTTCAATTACAACATAGGGTATTTATAGATTAAAACTATGGTTCCTAACTTGTTCTCCAAGTTAGGCCCAAACCATAGAGATAGGCCCATTAGGGCCGGCTAACCCTAATTAGGGTCGGCCGCCTCTAAACGAGACTCCACATCTAACAATCTCCCACTTGGAGGCTCGAGCAATCCTCAATCCACCATCCAAGCAGACCCTATACAAGTAACTTTAGTAATCTTCAATAATAGAAATCCTCCAAGCCTCCAGTTCCAAGAACAAGCTAACACTTCACTATTAGAAGTTTCCAAGCCTCCAGCTCCTAAGAACAAGCTAAGATTTCAAATAACAAAAGTCCTCCAAGCCTTCAGTTCCCATAAACAAGCTAAGACTTCAATCCAATCCTCCTAGTTGCAGCAGCCAACTCCTCAATTACTAGAAGAGCCCGTTGAAGCTCCCCCGAGCTCCAACCCAGCAGTCATCACTGACCTAGCCATGGCAAAACCAGCCATTGACTCATCCTCAATCTCAACCGGCACCTACTCACACGAACTACCGACTCCAGAGACTTCCTGAGGAAACACCACTCTCCAGCGGTGTTTTGAACTGTACCCAGAACACGTCCCATGCTCCCACTATTCTCAAAACCCCTGACCTGGTTTAAACCTCCGAATGCACTCAGCTAACATCTCCGTGGCTCTAGGATTCACACTTGCAAAATGAATCCACTTAGCTCTACCCGATGCAGCGAGCCAAGACTTTAACACTCGGAAGTTGGTTCCCTTCTTCCAGCGATACATAAACTTGTATCTTCCCAAAGTCTTTAAACAATAGATTCACCAGTGCTTCACAGAAGTGAGTAATGAAGCACACCAGAATCTTGAACCCAAGAGTCTCCACTGCCTTCACTGAGTCCCAATGCATCAACCCAAACACATTCTCAGAAGCAGAATTTACTATCTTTGACATCGACTCTAAAGAATGTCACATACCTCCATGCAGCTCCACCAAGTCAACTATGCTCAGCTCCCACTGTCCCTGTTATCCCAACCCATTTCAAATGTCGTACCACTGATCACCACCGAACAAGAAACAACTTCACAGTTCTAGACCAGCTAACCGGCAAACGGTTATAACAACAGCAGAGCTTTCATGAAAGCAAACGGTACCAAGGATTCCGCGACCGTACACCCGATCGGCTAACCCTAACCGAAAAATCTTTCAACCGAGCAATATCACCTGACTTCCTTTTTATTTTCACTTATGTCGTCACCAACACCCCAGAACCGGAATACTTAAAACCCAAAGCATTCCAAACCTGCTGGTTCTATTTTCACCGGTTTTATCCCACAGTACCACACTCTAGTTCTTTTGACAAAACCAACCAACTGAAATCCAAACCGTCAAACCTTCGATTACACCCATCCCGTCTTCAGCTATAACAATAGCAAACAGGAAACAAATCGAAACAGTGAAACAAACACAACACTTGCACGGGCTTAAACTTGACAGATGTTCTACCGAACATGTCAAATGACTGATTTGCTCCTGCAATAAACCTCGCTAACAAATCTAAACCCGAGTGCTGAATTTCACATAACCCGGTTCCCAAACAGTTGATAATAAACAGTCAACAGAAACTAACCAAATCTCTAACCTTTACCCGACGAATCCAAGAGTTTTATAACCAAACCCTAATCCGCGGCTTCAAAGAGATTAACCCGGTACTATAAACAAAACCGTTTATACCTGCGATATCATAACCTGAGACACCTGACACGACACTTCACCTGCAAACCCGAGTGAAATCAGCAACTCCAAGAGATCCACAACAGAAACTCTAATTACAAAATCACTCCAAATCAGTCCCGAACAGCCCTGTTTTCTCCAAAACATCCCTGTTTTTTTTTCTTTTGCGCAACCTAGGGTTTGAAAAAACCCTAATTCTGGCGGCCCAAAAAACAAGAAACCATGCTGCGAACCAGCCCTGGAACAGCAGCAGAAAAACGAAAAAAAAATTCTGAAAACATTGTTCATGTCGGAACACTGTTCATGCCCGGAAAACACTGTTCACGCGCGGCGGTACTGTAGCAGCAGATCTGAATCAACCCTCGATCAGCCTCTACCCTTTTTCTCGATCGAAAACCGTGCAGACCGTGTGTAAATAACGAGCCAAAGCTCTGATACCACTTGTTAGGAACAACGATGCGTAGCGGAATCAACACACATACATGCACAAACGATAATCACGCGGTATAGAAAAATAAACGACACAAGAATTTTACGTGGTTCGGTCCCAGTGGGGGACCTACGTCCACGGGCTGCAACTAGGTTATTTCATTAAGCTCTAGGCACACAGATTACAATTACAACATAGGGTATTTATAGATTAAAACTAGGGTTCCTAACTTGTTCTCCAAGTTAGGCCCAAACCGTAGAGATAAGCCCATTAGGGCCGGCTAACCCTAATTTGGGCCGGCCGCCTCTAAACGAGACTCCACATCTAACAACAACATCCCTAATTAAGATAGCCTAATTAGCTCTAAAGGCTTCGTAGCTTCTGTAACTGTTTTCTTTTTTCTCAAGCCTTTGTAATAACCGTATATTTTTTGCTTCGAGAATGCCAACGTTTTGTTTTAGAATACTATTTTCTATATGGCTTTGTATAGACTGTGTATTTTTTCTTTGTTGTATAAGCTGTTTTTGTAGACTTGCAATAGTTTCTTCTTTAGTCTTTATAATCTGTTCTTGACTCGTCTTTGTAACCTGTGAAAAAGTTTGAACTTCTTCTGGTTCTATAAAAAAACTGTCTATACCAAAGTGATCTCTGGCTGTTTTCAGAGCTTCAGAAAAGCTGTGATAACCTTTGTAAATTGGTCTGGGACACTGTATAAACTTTGCAACTGTCTCCCATTTGTTAAAAATACCAATTTTAGTACCTCTAAAAATTATGTAATGTGTAATTTTTGGAGGCTGTTTTTCAGGGCATTTAACTCATTGTTCGCTAAAATATATGCTTAGCGCATTTAAAATTTGAATTTTGAAAGAGGATGCATGAGGCATGGTCTGAATATGCCATAAGTTGTCTAGCAAACATTGTTGTTTGTCTGTCAGTTTCATTCCACTAATGGGACGAAACTTTGTGTGTAAGTCATTACAGACTTGTAAGGCATAAGAGCCGAAAGAAATAGTGGGATTGTAGGAAGATATGGGTTTTTGAGGAATTGGTACTTTAATTCCAAAAAAGAGCCATATATATGAATGGATAGATGGAATACAAAGTTTAAGATTTACAGACTTTAAACAAGAAGATAATAAATATGAAGAAAGTAATTGTTCTGAAGAACAACCAAATGAACCACAATATAATTTCATGAATTTAGAATCAGACGATGACTTTGAATACGAAAAACCTATATATGATACAGAAAATGTGGAAAGTGATGATGAATACGTAATAGATTCAGAATTCACAAGGTTTGAGCAAGAGAGTTTTCTTTTTCTGTTAAATCGCTTATTCGTCATTCTAATCCTGCTAACTCTTCAGGATCTATTCTAACTGTTTCAATCATTTGTATTGATTTTGACGCAATTGTGTTAACTATTCCTTCTATGTTTACTTTGTATTTCATTCCCGGTCTATTACTAGCCTTTCCTAAGACTCCTATACTTATTACTATGTTATTTCCTTCATAGTTTTCATATCCTTTGGTTTGTAGGGATATCTTTAGCTTCCTAGGGCTGTTAAGTCTATTGGTGTATTGACATCAAGTCATAATCTACACTGTATATTTATCATATTTATGGACCCATTAGTTTGTATAAGGGTTTGTTCTAGTTATTGTTCTATGGCCATGTTATTTATTTCTGGAAATTCTACTATCTGTTTTTTCTTTTCTATTAAATCTTCAAGTCTGGTAATTTTATTATTCATAATCTCTATTTTTAATTTGTTAACTTGTATAGCTAGTTCTAATTTTTTGAATTTTTCATCGTATTCTTTTGTATTTTTATTTGTACTTTGACTAGTATTTGGTTCTATATCATGAATGTTTTTTATGTAAATATGCAAATTTCTTTAAAGCATATATTGCATTGGGATCTTTTGTCTATGCTTGGGTAGTATTCGCAAATATAACATTTGATATAATTGTTTCATTTTCTATGCTTCCAATCATGCTTACATTCTTCTGGATTCGTGTATGTATATGAGATTTTTGTTACATGCTTTTCTTCTTTACTGTATATACTGTATATTGATTCATTATCTGAATGATCTGTGTCTAATGCTTCTATTTCATATACTTTAAGTTGTTCTACTAGATTACTTCTTTCTATATTTCTATTTTTGTTTGGACATTTATTGGCTAAGTGTTCTGTATCTTCACATATAAAGCACTTGCATGTCCTAATATGGGGTTTTCTAACATATTTGTTTTGATATTTTTTATATGGTTTATAATCTTTGTTATAAGTAGTACTCTTTCTAATTTTCTTTTTCTTATCATAATATCCATAGGCTTGTGGAGTATAAATTGTTGTTTTGTAAAATGCGAACGCATTTCTTTTTAGTTGTTCTTATAATGCAACTTCTTTACATTTTTCTTCTAGAATATTAAATGTAAAGGTTATCCTAGGTCCTATTCTTATGTTTTCTAAGTTTTCGTATTGTAATTTCCAGGCTTCATGTATGTTTTTTCCTAAATCTCCTGGTAATTTTATAAAATATTTATCACATAAGCTATCTTCCATAGCTTTTCCTGTCTGTGCTAATAATCTTGTAAAATCTAATGTGAATTCGTTGATATATTTCATGTCTAGTATGCTTAAGTCCTATTTATATGAAAACCCGCTTAAGTGAAGATTAGGGAAAAAAATTTCTTTGATCTACTAATGTAGATAAGTTGTCAAAGATTTATATGTTTCACATCTGTTTATTTTACTTTTGTTATGATAAAATTGGGATATAGAAAAATATTATAAGAAAGAAAAACTCAAGAGATAAGATGCTTACTGAGAGAAATCAGATTCTTTTAAAATAATTATCGAATCATCAAAAGTGTTCAAAAAACTCGAATTCTTAAACCTAGAATTTGCAGAGTGAAGCGAATTAAAAAACGTAAGTAATAATTACTACAATCATATTTGTAGATTTAAAGAACTTCATATACATAGTCTCCGTACGGATAATACACATCTAAATAGTATTACAGATCTTATCATAAATTTAAGATTCAGTCTACAAAAAGAATCTATAAATAGTAAACACTTATTAGAAAGAATTATACAATTAATAGGTAAGGAAACAGACGAAAATAAAAAACTTACAGAAAATTTAGAATACATAAGAGAACAAAATAATCAAATTTTGTTAGAAATAAAAAATATTAAAAAAGATAAACATATACCAGAGGTAGACGAAAATTCTATTGAAATCAATAAAATTATAAATAAACAAAACAAAATACATATAAGTGATAATAAGCCTAAACCATATAAACATTGAAAACCAAGCGATGAATAAACAAATTATTCAAGGATCCAGAAAATCTACTAGTAATATAAAAGATATCATTACATCGGATACTTTTTTAAACAGAATTCTAAAGAAATGGTCGTCTTCTAGAAGTACACAACAGATAATACAGTTAGAAGAAGAAATATATTTAGATAAAAACATAAATTTATACAACCAGCATTAACTAGATATTTTAAATCCAAGAACGCTATATCAAACAGGATTGTTAAACGTTAATTCTGGCAAATACTACTTAAAAAGACTCGCTATACAGACTGATTAAGCTGTTTTTGCAGACTTGCAATAGTCTCTTCTTGAGTCTTTATAATCTGTTCTTGACTCGTCTTTGTAACCTGTGAAAAAGTTTGAACTTCTTCTGGTTCAATAAAAAAACTGTCTATACCAAAGTGATCTCTGGCTGTTTTTAGAGCTTCAGAAAAGCTGTGATAACCTTTGTAAATTGGTCCGGGACACTGTATAAACTTTGCAACTGTCTCCCATTTGATAAAAATACCAATTTTAGTACCTCTAAAAATTATGTAATGTGTAAATTTTGGAGCCTGTTTTTCAGGGCATTTAACTCATTGTTCTCTAAAATATATGCTTAGCGCATTTAAAATTTGAATTTTGAAAGAGGATGCATGAGGCATGGTCTGAATATGCCATAAGTTGTTTAGTAAACATTGTTGTTTGTCTGTTAGTTTCATTCCACTAATGGGACGAAACTTTGTGCGTAAGTCATTACAGACTTGTAAGGCATAAGAGCCAAAATATATAGTGGATTGTAGGAGGATATGGGTTTTTGAGAAATTGGTTTTTTTATAGGCTGTAATTTTAGCATAGGTGACAAGGCTTTGTGAAGGTTGTATAAAGTTGAGGAAATAGTGAGGTAACTGTCTAGAACTTTGTGGAACTTGGGTGTTCTGTAAAGAAGCTGCTTGTCTTGAACTGTGTATTTTTTCAGCTTTGAGAGCTTGGCTCATTAGCTTCTATGTTTCTTCATCGTCATTAGACGAAATGCTCATAGGCGAGGAATTCTTTTTAAACTATATGGGCCTGATTACCATCTTTTCTTTTCCATTCAGCTTTTTATCCATCTGAACAAAGTAATTTGTTAATGTTTTGGGATAATAAATCAGCTATCCCATTATCTTTTCCTTTAATGTGTTCAAGGATCCAGAAAATTGGAAACCAAATAATGAATAAACAAATTATTCAAGGATCCAGAAAATCTATTAGTAATATAAAAGATATCATTACACCGAATACTTTTTTTAAATAGAATTATAAAGAAAGGGTCGTCTTCTAGAAGTACACAACAGATGATACGGTTAGATGAAGAAATAGATTTAGATAAAAACATAAATTTATACAACCAGCATCAACTAGATATTTTAAATCCAAGAACGCTATATCAAACAGGATTGTTAAACGTTAATTCTGGCAAATACTACTTAAAAAGACTCGCTATACAGACTGATTAAGCTGTTTTTGCAGACTTGCAATAGTCTCTTCTTGAGTCTTTATAATCTGTTCTTGACTCGTCTTTGTAACCTGTGAAAAAGTTTGAACTTCTCCTGGTTTAATAAAAAAACTGTCTATACCAAAGTGATCTCTGGCTGTTTTCAGAGATTCAGAAAAGGTGTGATAACCTTTGTAAATTGGTCCGGGCCACTGTATAAACTTTGCAACTGTCTCCTATTTGTTAAAAATGTTAATTTTAGTACCTCTAAAAATTATGTAATGTGTAAATTTTGGAGGCTATTTTTCAGTGCATTTAACTCCTTGTTCGCTAAAATATATGCTTAGCGCATTTAAAATTTGAATTTTGAAGGAGGATGCATGAGGCATGGTTTGAATATGCCATAAGTTGTCTAGTAAACATTGTTGTTTGTCTGTCAGTTTCATTCCACTAATGGGACGAAACTTTGTGTGTAAGTCCTTACAGACTTGTAAGGCATAAGAGCTAAAAAAATAGTTAGATTGTAGAAGGATATGGGTTTTTGAGGAATTGGTTTTTTATAGGCTGTATTTTTGGAATAGGTGACAGGGCTTGGTGAAGGTTGTATAGAGTTGAGGAAATAGAGAGTTAACTGTCTAGAACTTTGTGGAACTTGGGTGTTCTTTAAAGAAGCTGCTTGTCTAGAACTGTGTATTTTTTCAGCTTTGAGAGCTTGACTCATTAGTTTCTCTGTTTCTTCATCGTCATTAGACGAAATGCTCATATGCGAGGAATTCTTTTTAAACTGTATGGGCCTGATTACCATCTTTTCTTTTCCTTTCAACTTTTTATCCATCTGAATAAAGTAATTTGTTAATGTTTCGGGATAATAAATCAGCTATCCCATTATTTTTTCCTTTAATGTGTTCAAATTGTATAGTATATCCACTATCTTGTATAATATTTTATAAATTTACCCATCTCGTTCTGTTTATCTTTTTGCTCTGATTATTTTTAATGAATTTAACTATAGGTTCACAGTCTATTCTGACTGTGACCTGTCTTAGTCTTTTATATTTTAGGAAAGTCTTTGCTCTGATACCAAAATAGGTTGGGGGATGAGATATTTTCGACACTTGCAATTAAATATAAAAACTTACAGTATATTTGCAGTGGGTGATGAGAATATTTGCAGCGGATGAGAATATTTGCAGCGGATTGACTCTTTTTTTTATATTTGGGATATAGTTAGAAGAATAAGGGTTTACAAGAGAAATCAGAAAGGGAGAGTTTAGTTACTCATAACTGAGAATGATTCTATTGATATTTTTCGGTGTATCTTTACAAATGAAATGGATTGCCTTAAATAGGCAAAGAAGATAAAGCACTAAGCTATAAGATAAGAAACATAAAAGAAAAAGAAACGGCTACAAATTAAAGAAACAAAACAACAAAAAACTTTTTCTTTTTATCCACAGAAAAGTGTCGGTCAAATAATTGTGGTAGACTTTGTAGGCAGAGACGTCATTGCATACGTTTTTTTTAGCAATCTTCTAGAAATCTCTGTGAGTGTCTGGTATGGATGGCGGTGTGCCAGTATCAGAACCAAAATCTTCTGGATTAATATAATTACAAAAGTCTTTTAAATTCATAATATGCTGTAGTTCAAGAGATTCTCCTTCACCAATGAAGGGAAGAAGCATGTTCCAATTTTTGTGACTCTAAATTTGTATATAATGTCCTTCGACGAGAAGGTGATAGCTTTCCCAGTGAAAGCCAGATGGTAATGAGGGAGTCTTCTGGTTTTGGGTAATAAACTGTGTAGTATTCTAAAACAAAAGGTTGGCATTCTCGAAGCAAAAAAATATACAGTTATTACAAAGGCTTGAGAAAAAAGAAAATAGTTACAGAAGCTACGAAGCCTTTAAAGCTAGAATGCTAGACACTCCTTCGAAATCTTGTTTTCAAACAGTGTTTGATCAATTTCCAGAATTTAAACAGATTATACCCCAAAAGATTAGTACAGAATTCCCACTAGTATTGTATGAGTTACAACTTAGACTCATGACGATTGCCCTGAATGAAGAGAAGTATAAAGGAGTTACAGTCGTTGAAAGAACAGATGAAAATGGAGAGGGAACTTGCCTGCTCCTTCTTCAGATAAATCTTAAACAGACAGATATGCCACATGATTTAATTCTACAATTCTACCATAATGGTATGATTGATTATATAGAATTAGAATTAAATACATTTTTTTTCCTGGCAGGTCTGTATGTGTGGTCATTGGCAAAAGGAAAGGAAGAAAAGATTTTGCAGCCAATACGTTGAGGAAATATATGTGTAGAGATATTTTCAATGACTATTACAATTTTTTCTCCAAAGAGATTTATAATTCCTTCTGTTTTTGTATTTATATCTAATTCTATATAATCAATCATACCATTATGGTAGAATTGTAGAATTAAATCATGTGGCATATATGTTTGTTTAAGATTTATTTGAAGGAGCAGGCAAGTTCCCTCTCCATTTTCATCTGTTTCCCACTAGTATTGTATGAGTTATAGTTCAGACTCATGACAATTGCCCTGAATGAAGAGAAGTATAAAGGAGTTACAGTCGTTGAAAGAACAGATGAAAATGGAGAGGGAACTTGCCTGCTCCTTCTTCAAATAAATCTTAAACAGACAGATATGCCACATGATTTAATTTTACAATTCTACTATAATGGTATGATTGATTATATATAATTAGAATTAAATACAAAAAACAGAAGGAAAAATAAATCTCTTTGGAGAAAAATTTGTAATAGCCACTCGAAATATCTCTACACATATATTTCCTCCACATATTGGCTGCAAAATCTTTTCTTCCTTTCCTTTTGCCAATGACCACACATACAAACCTGTCAGGAAAAGAATGTTCATTAATCACAAGCTTTCTAGCAAAGACTACTTAAAAAGACTCGCTATACAGACTGAGATTCAATTCTCAGAACTTTAATGGGTTGATAACCTTGCCAGCCTTGCCACAGAAAATCCTGAAACAAATAGCCAAATAAAAGACACTACACAATTTATTACCCAAAACCAGAAGACTCCCTCATTACCATCTGACTTTCAATGGGAAAGCTATCACCTTCGCTGTTGATCTATGGGGACTTTCAGATTTTCTGATTAATCCTTGTTTAGTCATTTCGAGTATTTGTGTTTTGAATTCTTCTATGTCTAGAGGGCTATATTCTATATTTATATTTATTATGGTAATGTCTGGATTTTTTAATTTGAATTTGCAGACATATTTAACATTTGAATTTGTAATATCTTCTACTATAAGTCCTATTCGTTTTATGTGTAAAATTGTAGGATGATTAATACTTTTTGTAATATCTTGTCCTTTCTCTAGTTCATAGTTTATGAAATTTGTGAGAAGTTGCAAAGCTTCATTTTCAATAAATTTGTCTTTTATTTTTATTTAATAATTCTAAATTTCATTTTTCTCATCTTTTGTGAGCAATTTCATTTGTGTTTTTATATCTTAAAGTAGTGAAACTGTAGATTTGTTTGTTCATGCTTATAAAGTTTTTTGTTATAGTAATAACACCATTTAATCCTAATATGAAATTTAATCCTAGGAAAAAGTCTCTGGATTTAATATATCGAGGATTTATATTATATATATAGGGGAGAGATCAAGAGAAAACTCTATATTTAAGCGAAAACCATTTCTCGCCAATCACAAATTTAGACTTATTTTTTAATTTATTAATTATAAACGGCGTTTAGGTAAATTTATAACTAAATATTTTTGCTAGTAATTTTTTAAATAAAGTCCCTTAATTATCTTCTTTAAAAATAGGTTTATTATTTTGAAACTTTCAAGATCAGGATTTGAAGATAGTAGCAGGCCATTTCATTATTCCAGATTCTTCATATTTTCAATTTCTCCAAATTATCTTACGCTCTTTTTATCCCCCTCCCCCACCGCCAAGATCGATGTAGACGATGAAGATCACGATCTTACTAATCCCTCTCCCACCGCCAAAACTGACCTTCGCTGACCCACCGTTGCATCGACCCACCCACGCCGCCGCTGACCCGCCACTTCATCGAACCACCAACGCTGCCGCTGACCCGCCGCAACGACCCACCCACACCTCAAACCGACCGCCGCTACCTATCTGTTTTCATCATCTCTCTCGATTCGAATAAAAAATCACTTAAACCGATACGAATAAATCGACTTACTATTTTCTTTTTAAAAAAAAAAAGTTACAAATACTCAGTTACAAATACTCAGTCCTAAATATTCAAATTCTACATAAAGTTTTTATGGATTTGAATTTGAAGCCCATACCAAACTTAAAAAAAAAAATCCAAATCAACCCAAATAAAAGGATATTATAGATTTAAAAAAATGAAAATTATATAATATATAAATTCGGTTTATTCGAATCAAATCGAATTGAGGATTTTTGGATTCGAATTCGACTTATTTATTCGAATCGACTAATATTCGATTCGAATAAGCCAAAATTCGAAATCGAAATTTTTATTCGAATTCGGTTCGAATAGAATTTCGGTTTATTCAAATGAGATTCGAATAATGAACACCCTTACGCCGGATACATCTAAGGAGACTACGTATATGTAACTCAATGCTTCTTCCCACTACTAGAAAAAGGTGAGTTTGCTACGAAATATTTCCGATGCAAAATTTCCTTCGCAAATTGCTACACATTTGCGACAAAATAGTGACGAAAATGAAAACCCTGTTCGCAAATGTGTAGCACATTGCGACGCATATTCGAAAAAATCAAAAACAGTCTTAATAATTATAATAAAAATACCTTATTTACTAAATTATAATAATTAATATTGATTTTGTCGCAAATGTTTAGCAATTTGCGACACATTTCCGACAAAACTAGCAATAATCTTAATAATTAAAATAAAAATAGCTTTTTAATATATTTATAATAACTAATATTATTTTTGTCGGAAATGTGTCACAATTTGCTACACATTTCCGACAAAACCACTAATAATCTTAAAAATTAATATAAAAATACATTTTTGATACATTTATAATTAATTGATATTGTTTTTGTTGCAAATGCGTCGTAATTTGCTACACATTTCTGACAAAACCAATAATTATCTTAAAAATAAAAATAAAAATACCTATTTAATATATTTATAAATAATTGATATTGTTTTTGTCGCAAATGAGTCACAATTTGCTACACATTTCCGACAAAACCATTAATTATCTTAAAAATCAAAATTAAAATACCTTTTAATATATTTAAAATAATTGATATTGTTTTTGTCGTAAATGTGTCGCAATTTACACATTTCCGACAAAACCATTAATAATCTTAAAAAGTAAAATAAAAATACATTTTTAATATATTTATAAATAATTGATATTGTTTTTGTCGCAAATTCATCGCAATTTGCTACACATTTCCGACAAAACCATTAATAATCTTAAAAAGTAAAATAAAAATGCCTATTTAATATATTTATAAATAATTGATATTGATTTTGTCGCAAATGCGTTACAATTTGCTACACTTTTCCGATAAAACCATTAATTATCTTAAAAATTAAAATTAAAATATCTTTTTAATATATTTATAAATATCTGGTATTGATTTTTGTCGCAAATGCGTCGCAATTTGCTACACATTTCCGACAAAAACTAGTAATAATCTTAAAAATTAAAATATAAATACATTTTTAATATATTTATAATGTAAGGCCCCAAACCCGGGAGGCCTCACTCGTTAGATTACTCATTCACAAACAGTTCTTATACTTGAATATCAAAACAACGTAGCATAAAATTTCATTAAAACATAATCGTGACATCGTTCAACATGCGGAAGCGTAACATAGTCTATTACATAAACATAATATAAGCTAATCATAACGGTATGCCAGTCTTCATATCATCCGGGTAACTCATCAAGCCGCCCAGCATCACCGTCCATCATCATAACCTGCCTTAACCTGAATGTGCATACTAAAAAGTCAGCTACGCTGGTGAGTTCTAGCTTTTCATAAAACCTTAACTTCAAATATTTGCCAAAACATATCATTTAACTTCATTAATAAAAAGCGTACGAAAACATGCAATAACATAACATAACATAACATAACATCATAAACATAAGTCAACGAACATATCGAATCTGCGCCTTCTCGTAACCGTCAAATCCAAACGTCACATACTAGTGGAATAACCTAAATATCACCACCACTAGGCCCATCAACACCGTACTGTCCTTCGGGTGAAGAACTCCATAGGTTATTCAACACCAAACTTCAAGCACGACATCACAAGGATGACACGTACCAAACTTCAAGCACTGCACCCCGTAAGGCATAAGTACCAAACTTCAAGCACGACTACCCCGTAAGGTGAATCGTACCAATTTCAAGGATCACGATAATCCCCTTGGTGACCATCATCACCCCAGTTGTACAACAGTTAGCCAGCCACAAAGGCCCCTAAAAGGTAAAGGCCCATAACATACTTCCCATACCCATAACCTTCATTCCCTAAGAAATATTGGCAGATTCATTCGTTTGTAACTTTCTAAAACATTCACTTCTTTTACTTCAAAACTTCAGTTAAAGCATTCGTACGTTTTATTAAAAATCATTCCTTCATTCATAAACACTTCATAAACTTCTTTTGGCAAAATATTTCATAAACACTTCTTTCATAACCATTCATTACAAAACATCGTTCATAAACATCATTTTATAAAACGTCACATACAACATTCATAAACATCGTTTTATAAAATAGTCACATCGTTACGTATGTACACCAGCCCAAAAATATTATTCAAAACATTTAAAATAGGGCTTTTAGAACTCACCGAATAAGCTAATCTGGGTTGTCCTAAACAAAGGTCCAACAACGTCACTTTCGATATGAATTGATTAGTTAAATACATATCAGACCAAATCCCGACTCTAACGGTTTAACCTTCTAAACATACTGACTTTACTTAACTAGCCTGATGCCTGCGCACTTAGCAAGTGCGCAGGGCCTTGTTCGTGCGTACTTAATAAGTGCGCAAACTTTGCTTCATGCGTACTTGATAAGTACGCAGGACCCGCTTCATGCGTACTTGATAAGTACGTAGGACCCTCTTCATGCGTACTTGATAAGTACGCAGGACCCTCTTCATGCGTACTTGATAAGTACGTAGGACCCTCTTCATACATACTTGATAAGTACGCAGGATCTGCTTCACCGTAAAAACCCTAACTTTCGCATTCGGGTCTGATCACGTCAAGATCCCGAACTTGTTTACATTCAAAATATTTGCTTTTCATTAAGGAACTCAAATCTATGTTTTTCTTCCAGTTTCATCCGTAGAAACGTTACCTTTTCATCCAAAACCCGAAAAACCCCAAAACGAACAAAAACCCAGATCTAGGCTAGATCGTTACCTATATCGAGCTTCTGATTCGGAGGTTCTTCTCATAAGCTATGGAGCAACTCTTGGCTGAAATCTCGGGTCGATCCGCCAACTTTCTCTCTCTACGGTTTCTTTCTCTAGATGTTGCAAATGAGAGAAAGGGTGGTGACTTTGGCTATTTATAGGGGAGGCTCCCCTATGTTCGCCCTTCTAGCCCTTCGGCCCATCCGGCCCGGCCCGTCATACCTCGTTCATTTATTCCATTATTATAACTGTCGTTTTATTTTTTTTTTGGATATTACAAGTCTACCCCCTTACAATAGGTTTCGTCCCCGAAACCTATCATAAGTCAAATAGTTGAGGGTACGACTCTCTCATTTTCGTCTCCGTTTCCCAAGTAGATTCCGATCCCCTTCGATGCTTCCATTGGACTTTAACCAATTGAACAATCTTATTACGCAAACGCTTCTCCTTTCTGTCTAAGATGGCCACGGGTTCTTTCGATGTAGTTAAGGCTGTTGTCGACCCTGATGTCAGTAAGTGGTACGTGAGCCGATTTATCCTCCAAACACTTTCGCAAGTGTGATACATGGAAGGTAGGATGAATCCCACTTAACTCATCAGGCAACTCTAATCGATAAGCGACTTTACCAACCCGTGCCATTATCCTAAATGGTTCGACAAACCTCGGACTTAACTTTCCTCTCTTCCTGAATCGTATGATTCCCTTCCAGGGTGACACTTTCAACATTACTCTGTTCCCAACATCAAAATCAATAGGCCTTCGTCGTTTATCCGCATAAGATTTCTGACGATCTTGTACGGCCTTCATTCGTGCTTTGATTTGATCAAACCTTTCCGACGTTTCTCTTACGACTTCAAGACTTCCTAATTCCTTCTGTCTAATCTCACCCCAACAAACCGGGGTCCTGCATCTTCTCCCATACAACATTTCGTAAGGCGGCATGCCTATAGTCATGTGATGACTATTGTTATAGGAGAATTCGGCTAACGGCAGATGACTGTCCCAACTGCCGCCAAATTCGATAATACAAGCACGAAGCATATCCTCCAATGTATGAATGGTCCTTTTGGACTGACCATCCGTTTGTGGGTGGTATGTCGTGCTGATATTAAGCCTCGTGCCCATCGCCTCGTGAAATATTTTCCAGAACCTCGATGTGAATAGTGTGTCCCGGTCAGATACGATCGTCAAAGGCATCCCATGCCATGCTACTACTTCGTTAATAAATACTTCCGCTAACCATTCCGACGAGAACGTCTCGCGAATAGGTAGGAAATGAGCATTCTTCGTTAAACGGTCCACAATTACCCAAATGGTGTCATGACCTTTAGCTGTGCGAGGTAGCTTGGTTATGAAGTTCATGGTAATGTGTTCCCACTTCCATTCCGGTATATCAAGTGGTTGAATCTTTCCATACGGTTTCTGGTGTTCGGTCTTTACTTGTGAGCAAGTCAAGCACTTGCTTACATACTTTGTCACCCCGTGTTTCATTCCAGGCCACTAGTATTCCTTCCTCAGATCTTGGTACATTTTATTGGTACCAGGATGGATAGAGTACCGAGACTTATGAGTCTCATCCAGGATTTTGGTTCTAAGCTCGCCACCCATAGGTATCCATACCTGCCCAAAACGTGTCCTAACACTAAGGGTGTTATATTCCAACTTGTCCTGTTGGCTAACCATCCTTTCCTTCTTTATGTTTTCTTCCTTAAGTGCTTCATCTTGAGCTCTTTCAATTTCCCCCATCACATCTGAAGTTACTACCAACCGGAAAGCTTTCACTCTAATAGGAGTACGCACATCCTTTCGGCTTAGAGCGTCAACCTCCACGTTTACCTTTCCAGGATGGTATATGATTTCACAGTCATAGTCTTTCAATAGTTCCAGCCATCGTCTCTGCCTCATATTAAGTTCCCTTTGTTTGAAGAAGTACTTCAAACTTTTGTGGTCGGAGTAAATAGTAAACTTCACCCCGTAAAGGTAGTGCCTCCAGATTTTCAATGCGAATACGACAACAGCAAGTTCCAAATCGTTAGTCGGATAATTGGCTTCGTGAACTTTCAACTGCCGCGACGCATATGCAATCACTCTACCGCGTTGCATCAACACGCACCCTAATCCTTGACCCGAAGCGTCAGAGTATACCACCAAGTCTTCATTGCCCTCGGGAAGGGCCAAGACTGGAGCTTTGGTTAGCTTCTCTTTCAATTCCTTAAACGCCTCATCTTGGGTCGAACCCCATTCGTACTTGGCGAAGCTATTTTCGAGAAATCTTGGATGAATCTCCGATAGTAGCCTGCCAATCCCAAGAAACTACGGATTTTGGTTGGCATCTTAGGAATATTCCATTCCCTTACCATCATTATCTTTGCTGGGTCAACCATAATGCCGTTCGGGTTAATGACGTGACCTAGGAATTGGACTTCCCTAATCCAGAATGCACATTTGGAGAACTTAGCATACAACTTTTCCTTCTTCAGAGCTTCCAATAGCTCCTTCAAGTGACACGCGTGATCACCCTCATTCTTGGAGTAGATGAGGATATCATCGATGAACACGATTACCGATCGATCCAGCATTGGTCGACAAACTCTATTCATCAAATCCATGAACGCTATCCAAAAGACATTACGCGAAACTCGAAATGTCCATAACGCGTGCGAAATGCAGTTTTCGGTATGTCTTCTTCCCTCACCTTCAACTGATGGTACCCGGACCGAAGGTCGATTTTTGAGAACCAACTTGCGCCTTGCAATTGATCGAACAAGTCGTCGATCCTTGGTAGAGGGTACTTGTTCTTCACCGTAGGTTTGTTCAACTTGCGATAATCAATACACATTCTCATCGAACCGTCTTTCTTCTTTACAAACAACACCGGAGCACCCCACGGTGAGATGCTCGGTTTGATAAATCCTTTCTGAAGTAACTCGTCTAGTTGTGCCATTAGCTCTTTCATCTCTACTGGTGCTAGTCGATATGGAGCTTTAGCCACGGGCTGGGCATCTGGTACTAAGTCGATTCGGAACTCAATCTCTCTGTCGGGTGGTATCCCAGGCAAGTCCTCTGGAAACACCTCCGGGTACTCGCGTACCACGAGTACATCGTCTAGTTCCTTCACTTCCTTACACTTGTCAATCACGTACACCAGATAAGCCTCGCATCCGCACCTCAAGTAATCTGTTGCCTTAATCATCGAGATGACGTTGGGCATCGGGGCGTCACGATCTCCAAAAATCTCGACCTTCCTACCATCCGGAGCCTTGAGTCGGATTATCTTTCTTTTACATATGATTTGTGCTTCGTTGGCAGTTAACTAATCCATACCCAACACGACATCAAACCCTCCCAAAACCATAACAAACAATCTGACAGGGAACCTATGACCTTCTATTTTTATCGTGGAGTTGTCAACTACATCGGTCACTCTCGCGGTTCTATCCTCAGCGGTTTCTACGCTAAAGGCTCTTTCTAGCTTACTGACAGTGTACTTCACTCGTTTACAAAAAGTCACATATATAAAACTCTTACTGGCACCCGAATCAAATAACACAGAAACAAAAGTGTTGTCAAGGATGAACGTACCTGACGCCACATCGGGATCTGCCCTGGCTTGGTCTTGCGTCAGCGCGTACGCACGAGTCTTAGCTCGGGGCCTCTCTTCTTTCTTCTCCGGGCCTTCCCCTTCCCGGCTTCACCCATCCTCGGCTTGGTGCATTCCCGACTCATATGACCACTTTCCCCACAATTGTAGCATTTGAAGCCTTGCTGACATTCACGGGAATAGTGTCCGGTCTTGCCGCATTTAAAGCATAGATTTGACCCTAACTGACATTCACCCGCATGTCTTACCCCACATCTTCCACAGACTGCCGTCTCGCCTACCCTGGACTGTTTGTCCCGAGCCCCAAACAGCTTCCCAGCCGATCGCTTAGCGGGGAAACTCAGCTTCTTCTTAAGCTCTTCAATGGCAACGACATTCAACGCCAGATCATCAAATACCACGCCGCTCAGTTCTACTACCGAATCATAGGAAGTAGGGGCTTTTGCCTTAACATAGGTGCGGACCTGGTCCGGCAGCCCTTGAATGTAACAGGAAATCTTTCTTTCCTCGGTTGTGACAAGGTGTAGTACCAGACGTGCCAGTTCATTGAACCGTGTGGTATACTACCGGTGCGTCATGCTCCCGGCCTTAATCCCCAGAAATTCCCTTTCTACCTTTTCGATCTCATTCCTTGGACAGAAATTCTTGATCACCAAAGTTTTCAAATCAGTCCACATCATCGCATCCACAACCTCGTCCCCTTTGGCTTGATGTACACCTTCCCACCAGTAGGATGCTTCCTCCCTCAAGGATTTAGCAGCAAACTTCACAACTTGATCCGCTCGACACTCACTCATTCGAATGGCAGCTTCTATACGGATTACCCAATCAAAAGTAGCCACCGCGTCCTTCTTCCCGGTCAGGACCGGCGAGTCACATGCCTTAAAGGAATTATAGTCGCAACCACGGTTAAGCAGTGCGTTGATTGCCTTAGTGTTTGGGGTACCAACCGCCGTGTTAGACCCACCCGTCTCGCTAGCCTTCTTTAACGCTTCTACCAACAGTCCTGACAAAGAAACCTTCATCAACTTAGTTAACTCGCGTGCCAGAGCCACCCTCACTTCTGGTTCAAAAGTGAATTGTTGTTCTTCGACATGAGTCGGCTCAGTCCCGTGCATACTAACTTCCTGCTCAGTGTGAACACTTCCTTCTTCACTGTACTCCTAGCGTGCAGGGTCCTGCCGCGCCCACCGTTACGACCACCGGTACGGCCCCCACCACGCCTTCCGTTTCCTCTTCTTGCCATTTCGTTGTATAAGACAGGAATCCAATGTCATCACGCTAGTTAACAAATAGAATTCAACAAGCACTCTAAGATGTTAATATACACTGGCCATCTGCAATTAACCATTACACTACCTTTCGATTTCTATTTGACCACCTTTGTGATTCCATCAGAACACAAGTCCTTAACTAACCCTTTCTAAGGCATACTATATATGTAAATATATATACTACCTTCATACCTGATGCTGTGGCTCGAGTTACCCGTACTGGTATCAGCTTCCGGTCCCATTCACAGTTTAAGTTCAGACACTTGGAGTGTCCGAATCTCTCAAACTATTGCTCTGATACCAACTTTTAAGGCCCCAAACCCGAGAGGCCTCACTCGTTGGATTTACTCATTCACAAACAGTTCTTATACTTGAATATCAAAACAATGCAGCGTAAAATTTCATTAAAACATAATCATGACATCGTTTAACATGCGGAAGCGTAACATAGTCTATTACATAAACATAACATAAGCTAATCATAATGGGATGCCAGTCTTCATATCATCCGGGTAACTCATCAAGCCGCCCAGCATCACCGTCCATCATCATAACCTGCCTTAACCTGAATGTGCATACTAAAAAAGTCAGCTACGCTGGTGAGTTCTAGCTTTTCATAAAACCTTAACTTCAAATATTTGCCAAAACATATCATTTAACTTCATTAATAAAAAGCGTACGAAAACATGCAATAACATAACATAACATCATAAACATAAGTCAACGAACATATCGAATCTGCGCCTTCTCGTAACCGTCAAATCCAAACGTCACATACTAGTGGAATAACCTAAATATCACCACCACTAGGCCCATCAACACCGTACTGTCCTTCGGGTGAAGAACTCCATAGGTTATTCAACACCAAACTTCAAGCACGGCATCACAAGGATGGCACGTACCAAACTTCAAGCACTGCACCCCGTAAAGCACAAGTACCAAACTTCAAGCACGACTACCCCGTAAGGTGAATCGTACCAACTTCAAGGATCACGATAATCCCCTTGGTGACCGTCATCACCCGAGTTATACAACAGTTGGCCAGCCACAAAGGCCCCTAAAAGGTAAAGGCCCATAACATACTTCCCATACCCATAACCTTCATTCCCTAAGAAATATTGGCAGATTCGTTCGTTTGTGACTTTCTAAAACATTCACTTCTTTTACTTCAAAAGTTCAGTTAAAGAATTCGTACGTTTTATTAAAAATCATTCCTTCATTCATAAACTTCTTTTGGCAAAATATTTCATAAACACTTCTTTCATAACCCTTCCTTCCAAAACATCGTTCATAAACATCATTTTATAAAATGTCACATACAACATTCATAAACATCGTTTTATAAAATAGTCACATCGTTATGTATGTACACCAGCCCAAAAATATTATTCAAAATATTTAAAAGAGGGCTTCTAGAACTCACCGAATAAGCTAATATGGGTTGTCCTAAGCAAAGGTCCAACAACGTCACTTCCGATATGAATTGATTAGTTAAATACACATCAGACCAAATCCCGACTCTAACGGTTTAACCTTCTAAACATACTGAATTTACTTAACCAGCCTGATGCCTGCACACTTAGCAAGTGCGCAGGGCCTTGTTCTTGCGTACTTAATAAGTGCGCAAACTTTGCTTCATGCGTACTTGATAAGTACGCAGGACCCGCTTCATGCGTACTTGATAAGTACGAAGGACCCTCTTCATGCGTACTTAATAAGTACGCATGACTCTCTTCATGCGTACTTGATAAGTACGCAGGATCTGCTTCACCGCAAAAACCCTAACTTTCGCATTCGGGTCCGATCACGTCAAGATCCCGAACTTGTTTATATTCAAAACGTTTGCTTTTCATTAAGGAACTCAAATCTATGTTTTTCTTCCAGTTTCATCCGTAAAAACGTTACCTTTTCATCCAAAACCCGAAAAACCCCAAAACGAACAAAAACTTAGATCTAGGCTAGATCGTTACCTGTATCGAGCTTCTGATCCGGAGGTTCTTCTCACAAGCTATGGAGTAACTCTTGGATGAAATCTCAGGTTGATCCGCCAACTTTATCTCTCTACGGATTCTCTCTCTAGATGTTGCAAATGAGAGAAAGGGTGGTGACTTAGGCTATTTATAGGGGAGGCTCCCATACGTTCGCCCCTTCTAGCCCGCCGGCCCATCCAGCCCGGCCCGTCATGCCTCGTTCGTTTATTCCGTTATTATAACTGTCGTTTTATTTTTTTTTGAGATGTTACATATAAATAATTGATATTATTTTTGTCTCAAATGCGTCGCAGTTTACTACACATTTCCGACAAAACGATTAATAATCTTAAAAATTAAAATAAAAATAAAAATACCTTTTTAATATATTTATAAATAATTAATATTGTTTTTGTCGCAAACGCGTCGCAATTTGCTACACGTTCCCGACAAAACCATTAATAATCTTAAAAATTAAAATAAAAAATCCTATTTAATATATTTATAAATAATTAATGTGTATGTATGCGCGTGTATGTGTATCTATATATATAAGTACGTACGTACATGTGTATGTGTGTATCCATTCGTGTGTGTGTGTTTGTGTATGCATGTGTATATGTATATGTATGTGTATGTGTACGTATATGTATGTATGCGCGTGTATGTGTATGTATAAGTATGTATTTATATGTGTATGTATCCATGTGTATTTGTATGTATATGTATATGTGTGTATACATATGAGTATGTGTATGTATCTATATATGTGTATGTATATGTGTATGTATGTATATGTATGTTTGTGTAAGTGTGTATGGTCAGTTGGGAACGTCGATTATCAGTTACGGCCATTAAAAGGTCAAATAGAGTCAATGGTGGTCGGTTAGAGTCAATTAGAGTCAATGATGGTCATTATGCTTCATTGATGGTTGATTGTGGTCGTTGTTTATTAATTAGGGCCAATAATAGTCAATGATGATCAATGTATGTGTATGTATAGGTGTATATGCATGTTTGTGTATGTGTGTGTATTTGTATGTATATGTGTATATGTCTGTTTGTGCATATGTATGTGTATATATTTATTTGTATGTGTGTGTATTTATATACTTAGGTGTACACCAGTGTTGTAAAAATCGCGCCTAGGCGCCGATTAATCGCTAGGCGGACAGTGAAGGTGGAATTTTGACCTAGTCGGTCTAAAATCGCTGGGCGGTCCAAATCGGGTCTAGTCGGGCTAGGCGGTCCAAATCGGGTCTAGTTGGGATCGTTGTTCTTGAGAGAAATCCATATCTTTCGATGGTTTTCACCTTCAGATCGAATTCTTCGATGGTCTTCACCTTCACGATGCGACTGAGAATAGACGAGATAGAACCTTTCGATGGTCTACATATTCACGATGTGACAGAGAGGATCGTTGTTCTTCTGGATCGTTGTTCTTGAGAGACCGCCCGACATAGATCGATGTAGAGGGGGAGAGCATAGATCGATGTAGAGGAAAGCTGCTGTTGTTTGATCGATTTAGAGGAAAAATGTTGTTGTTTGTGTTGTTTGAATAAAGAGTGAATAGGTTTAGTGTTTTAAAAGAGAGTTAAATGACAACAACGCCCCTCTATGATTAAAAAAATTTAGAAAGAAAGGAAAATGAATGTGTGGCCATAAATTAGTTTATGGGTTTTCACCAATAACTATATATATATATATATATATATAATTACATATAAAATTTCAATCCGATTAATCCCGTCTAGGCCCCGATTAATCCCGCCTAGGCCTAGGCCCTACCCTACCGCCCGACTAGCGCCTAGCGATTTTTACAACAATGGTGTACACGTATGTCTAGAATATGTATAAGTTTGTGAAATAAAAGTATTTAACATATAATGAAGTTGCGTAGAAGATGGAATGAAAAAAACAACGTTTAACCATCGAAAAACAAAAAACAAAATCATATTGTTGGAAATGCGTAGCAATTTGCTACGCATTTGTGACAAAATATATATTTTGTGGAGGTTGTGTAGCAACTTGCTACGCATTTTATAACAAAATATCTATATTTAAGAGGTTGTGTAGCAAATGGGTAGCAATTTGCTACACATTAATTGCTACCCATTTGGGACAAAATATGAATGTATGTGTGTGTATTTATATGTATATGTGTATGTTTGTGTATGCATATGTGTATGTGTACGCGTGTATTTGTATGTATATGTGTCTTATGTGTATGTATATGTGTGTATTTGTATGTATATGTGTATATATGTCTTTGTGTATGCATATGTATCTATGTGTATGTATATACATGTATAATAAGAGTATTTATATTTATAAAGTTTACTACTAATAATAAAGTTTTAATTTATTTATTATTACATTTATTAATATTAATATATGTAATTGTTATTATTATAAGTATTATTATTAGTATTATTAACATAATATGTTTTTAGTTTTATTTTAATTACTAATATCATTAAAATTGTTTTTTTCAATTTTATTGTTATTAATGGATAAAGTTATCTGATAATAATATAAATATAATAATAATTATAATTATAAAGGTTAATAATTATTAAAATGGGTCGGAAAAGTGTCGGAGATTTCCGACACAATTCCGACAAAACGATTTTTTAATTATTGTTTTAATTGTTCACATATATTTCAATGGTGATTCAAAACTTTTGGCCCTTTCCCCCCTAAAATTCCACATTTCTTAAACCCTAGCTCATTTTTATCTCCTGCATATTTTTCTACCCATAATGCTTCAAGACTCTCCTCTCTCATGGTCGATTTCACTCCCTCGTGGACGATTTCTCATCCGTTTCTTCTACTTAACACTCGCCCTCCCTGAATCAGTTTCTTTTGGTTTCCCACCACTCGCCTCCATCACCGTCGTTGCCCATTGTTCTTGTTTCCTAAATTAGGCATTTGATGGGTTCACAAAAGCATCAGAAGATTCAAAGCAGCCCCGGTCAGATTGGTTTCGGAAGATAGAGGATACCGATCTATTTCACTTAACAAATCAGCTATATCGATGAACCATTATGATGTTAAAATTGAAAATCATCCATCGCCTTCAACCATACCCGGGTGAGTTTATCTTGTTCTTCAAGCCTTCAACCATCACCTCTCTTATATTTTTCAATGTTGTGTTTAGGTTTAGTTTAGGTTCATAAGAAACTAATTCGTATGTCAATTGTAATATGAGGGGTGCAATAAATTGATCAACTAACACTTTATTAATTGGAAAATATAATCATGCCTACCAATTGTTTGATTAAATGCCAGTGCAAAGCTGCTAAGATGTTTGTATCATGTGGTTTATGCTACTGTGTTTTCATGTCTTTTGTTATCTTTAATACAAATTTGGTTTAGTATCTTAATAATTGTATTCTTGATTCTATTTTGAGGTCTTCAACTACCCAAATGTATTAATGGAACATAGAACTCAATCATGCGCAACTTGATACTTTTTCTCATTTATGTGTAGCCTATCGACTGTTATCACTATTACAGTTAAAGGAGAACAAAATCAAACTTATGGTTAATGGTTTATAATTATTTATTGCTTTCTGTTAAGAAATTTTTACCAAAAGTATTGAAATGAAAATTCCAACCAAAGTTTACAAATTGGTATTCATTAGTTAATTCCCAGTAACATGCACATAGGAAATAATTTTGTCAAGTTATTTAAAGAAAATGGTTGGATTCCAAAGAAAATGTAAGGGTTTCATACAGAAGCAGTTAAAGGAGTTTTCTATTCATGTTTATAAGAGGGTATAACCCAATTTTAATATTTTGGTGATTTAGAAGGGTATAACCTAATTTGATAGTCATGTTTATAGAAGGGTGTTCACAGTGCTCATACTTTAGTAACTTGTATAGATCGGTTTGAGAATTTTGTTGAATTTGAATCTTTAAATAATGTTAGAACTCAAAACAACATTAGAAGCAAAACATCACATGACGATGCTAGATTTTGTAACCTTTCTGATTTTCATATTTTTCTTATTTATTTTATGCCGTGCAATAAAAGACGATTCTGATTCCAACCTTACATGCATTTTTCATGTGCAATAACAAATATACACGCGTTTATTATATTACAATATTAACTAAAACCATCTTGCAAACCTCGAGGACCAAACTTGACCAAAAACTCAAAACAACATCAATATTACAAAACTGCAAGGACTAGTCTTGAAACTTCCAGAAACCTACACAAGCACGGTCGTGCTTAGTCCTAAGCACGGTCGCGCTTGTGCCATGATCACGGTCGTGCTTATCATTAAGCACGGTCGCGCCTCTTTTACAGTTTGACTCTGAAAAGGTCAAACCGACTCAAATCTAGTCCAAAAATAGAATTCAAACGAGTTTTAGAAACCGCGGGACTTGTAGAAGAAGTTACTCGACCTTTTGCGACGTAGCCCCGATCCAAACACGCATACAATCGTCCGAATTCGCGTACCTTTAGACCGACCTTCCTTTTTAAATCAAATCCTGTAATTTGAGCAAGAATCAAACGAATTAAGTTAATCCAATACCTACCCGCGACTTATATAAGCCTCCTTAAACCCTAAATCCATCATTACATCGTCCCTATCTCGTCTGTCAATCAAGAAAAGCCGCGAAGTCTCACCGTAGCCGTCTGCACTGGTTGCCCATTCAAAACAGGTTAGTAATAGGTCATTAGGATCGTCTCTCCAAGCTAATCGAAAGCCCTAACTTAATTCGTAACCGCATTACACGATTTTACCGAATTGAATCTGAGTTTTGATAAATAAATGGTTTTAATCAAACTACACCCTAGACGTGTTATAAATCCAATTAAATAGTATGGTTGGATTCGCAAACACTCTCTCGATGAAAACCCTAAGTTTCTAATCAGTTTTATTACCAGAACTAGAATAATTGCTTCTGAAATTGACCAGACACGGTCGCGCTAACCTATGAGCGCGGTCGTGCCTGACCAAGCACAGTCGTGCCCGAGAAAGGCCCGGTCGTGTTTATCGACCAAACAAAATCCTGACCTAGACAAACCCTAGACGCGGTCGTGCCGGGTACGAGCACGGTCGTGTCTTATGAACAGACTCTTGTTGTGACTTCTGACCAACCACGGGCGCGTTACCGACCAAGCGCGGTCGCGTACGAGCTGAGCACGGTCGTGCCGTATACGAGCACGGTCGTGTTCCCCTTAACAGAATCTTTATTTTTCTTTTAATTTGATAAAATATATTACAGTTTATATAATTATTTTTATAAACTAATTACTGGAATACCTATATTCTTTACACTTGTTTCCAAACCAACGTTAATTATTTAAAACTTATACAAATAAATAAATATAATATTCTAAATAAATAAATAGTATTTTAAAACAAACCCTACACGTATAAACTTAAACAAATCCGCTTCCGACATCGAATAACGCCACTCAATAATACGTAATCATATATTGTTCATTAGGTCGAATCTAGCAATCCGCAACACACCGCTGTTTTCCATTTGCTTGTGCAACCTACACTCTGCATAACACGTGAGTTACATAGCCCCTCTTTTACTCTATTTTACAAACTTTTGGGGTGGAACATGCGTTCTATTTACATGTTTTCAATTATACACATATACAGTTCCATCCTATGCATATACAATTTTGCGCTTTGTGCTTGAGTACTAGGTGTGTAGACCAATTATTATGCTCTTCATGTACAATCATTAACTATCAGCCGACAGTAATCAGTGGTAGATCTACTGAGTCTGACAAACCCACCCAGGTAGGGTGACTGTTACTGACAACACTATTTTGCGTGCAAGTTACAAAGGTTTGATTGTATAGGTCACCCGATAGTTTCTCTCCATAATTGCCTTAATGGACATGTTGTATTGAACTGTATGCACACAACACGTTTTTGCTATCACACGAACAAACCTATGTATTCTCACCAACTTTTTAGTTGACCTTGTTTTAACCATGTTTCAGGTACTAATGTTTGAAGTGATCAAGATTTGCTACACTTAGGATTTTTGGACTTAGTATTTAAATTAAAACAGTTTATTCTATGTAATTTACATTTTCGTTTCGTGGATTGATTGTGTTTTGTTGAATTTGTCTAATTGCTATGAAAACAAGTATTGATTATTTAAACTTTAGTAAACCATGAGCAACGAACAGTCTGCATGCTTCACGCCCCGACGTTTCCGCCGTCGGTTGGGGTGTGACAGATTTCTCCGTGTTTGTTTGTTTAAGGTTCTTTTACTTACAATCTAGTTTGTTATTCTAATTCTTTTCAAGAAATGGAGAAACTAACCTCATCTGCTTGCCCGTCCCAGGAAATGGAGACACTAACTTCATCTAAGGTTCTTATTAGGGACATCGCAACTCTCTAGGTATGTTTTTTATTTATAAAATCTACATATTTTTCTCAATAATTATGAAAATTTATGAGATTGATTTTTCATTTTAGTGTTACATTAGTTTATTACATATTAACTTGTTAGTCAATATGAAAATATTTAAACTGAAATCACCTTTACACAATTGAAATCACCTCCAAAACCAATACAAACCAAATCAAATCACCCGAAGTGAGTTTTTTCAATGACCTGATCCGATTTGACAAAAAACATTTTAGTGACCTGACCCGGTAAAAGTACCTCTCCCGGCTCTAGTGAAAAAAATTTCTGGCTCCGTCACTCTCCAGTGCCTCATATCAATAAATATATACTCACATCCTTGAGATAAAATTAACCTATTTATGATGTTTGAATTGCTATACTTTAAGTTTGAATATAGTTTTGAATTGTACTGTTGAAAAATAAGAAATCATACTTCACAAGTTTAGAATATTTGACAGTAGATTGTTTTGCTGACTAGTTGGGAGATGGTACAGTTGGGTAAGTTGGTAGTATAATTATTCTTTTTATTGGCTTCGACTCATGTCCTTTGACCTTAGTTCCAGTCCATGCTTTTTAGATAGTGAAACTTCATGAATCTTGATGTGAATTTTATGTCATCAAGAGCCTATATGTGTGTGTATTCCATCAAGTTGTTTAAAGTTAACTCAATGACATTGAAACAAATCGGGACGAGATTTCCAGATTCGGTTTCTCTAGGTAATTTCCTGATACGGCCCTGATCCTGAAAATCTGTTATTATATGAACCGATTACATGTTTGTGATTTGCATATTGGTATGGTTTCGGTAATTTATCTGGTTGTTATTTTTCAGTAGTTCCCGATTTGTGCTCACCCCTGCGTAATTTGTTAAACATAATTTGTTAATGAATCCTCCTTCATAGATCATTTAGTAGTGAACCTTTTATAGGTGCACAAAGTTAACAAAGACCATGCTAGTTATTTGGATGATGACTCATGTTACCGTTTGATCTCTCTTTTTCTTTTGTTGTTAATGAATCCTCCTACAATATAGAAATACATTTAGTGTTTTGATTTATTTTTTTTTGTACATGGTAAGCTTAATGAATTGACTGGGCAACATCCTGATTTCTTGGACACCCTTACAGCTAATGTTAAGGATCTTAAGATCTTGATTTATTTGTGTTTATTGTGCCTGCAATTTATTGGATTGATTTCAAAATTAGTTATGTTTCAAAACTTGTGTTATGATGTATTACATTTAACATTTGATTATTGTATTTGTGGTTAAAGTTGTAAAACGTGTTTTGGAATTAGATTTGATTTTTTTTTCTGGCATTTTTTAGCAGAAAAATGGATTTTTTTTGTTTTATATATTTTTTTATTTCAAAACAAAATTGCGTAGCAAATATGTCGGGAATTTCCAACACATTTGCGATAAAAGTAATTATTTAATTGTCTATATAATTAATAAAAAATAATTAATTTTTTAATATTTTTATTATTTGCGTTGGAAATGTGTTGGAATTTTCGACAAATTTGCGACAAAATGAATTATTTATTTTTCTAAATAATAAAATAAGAAATAAATAATTCTTATATTAAAAAATAAAATCCGTCAGAAATTTCCGACACATTTGCGAATAACTCTTTCATTTAAATCAAATCAGAAAAAAAATAAAAAATTAGATAATTATGTTAATAATTATAAGCATAGTAATTATTCTAGTAATCATATTTTAGAAATTGCGTCGGAAATTGCGACGCAACCTGTTTGTCGCAATTGTGTCGCTTTTTTTTTCGCAATTTTGTTGCAAATTATTTCCAACGAGGGTTTTTCTGACATAATATTTTTGTCGCAAATTTGTCGGAATTCGGTGTTTCCGATGATTTGCGACGCAATATTGTGTCGGAAACGCGTTTTTTTTTATAGTAGTGTCCTTTTTTTCTTTTTTTTTCTTTTTAGCCATGTGTACATGTATCTAAACTTGAAAAAAAAAATTCTATTTTACACAGAAAGGGATTGATACTGTTGATATGTGTGTGCCAAAACTATTTGATACTATTGCTAAAGGCAGGAATCTTAATGCAGTGTATTCAACATGATTTTGTTCTTAATATGTTTATGTAATTTCTTTTTTGGAACACAAATATATCATAGACCTGAATCAAGACTATTATTAAAACAACTAATTTGTACTTTCTGAATGTTATTATTTCTCGATCAGAATGTCAAAATGCATCAAATATAGATGTTAGGGTTGATGGTTGGGACTGGACACTTGATTATGTTTTGACTTTTGATTTTTGACTTGTTTGTTATTTTTTACTACTTGATAGTTTGATACGATTTTTTTATTACTTGATTTTCGACTTGTTTATTCTTTGTATTAGGTGTATATTAATGAGAAAAGCAAGTGACACAAATCCAATTAGCCTAATGCAAGGCTCCGCTTCACATCCGAACCTGGGCAACGCGAATACATTAACATTGATGCCGAGAATAAACGTCAAAAGAAGTCGACGGTGTAGGGAGACTTTATTGAAGTGACTCTTTCAAATGTAAACGTCAAAAGAAGTCTAGTTTTGGACAATTTTACGGAGAATTTGATGAGGTACACATACGTAACTCGTATGAGCTACGTATACGTAACTTGTTTATGATTTTCTTCCCATTTTTTTATGTCATGTTGACCCATATGTAAACCTAAGTTTTTTTTCTTTGGCTACGTATACGTAACTCGGTTATTATTTCCTCATTTTATTGTTTATGTTGACAACCCGTTTACATATATATATATATATATATATATATATATATACGTAAGCGTATATGTGTACATGTTTACATATACGTAAGTATATATATATTAAAAAAAATGCGGTTAACTTCAATTGTTCTTCAAGTATTTGTGTAAATCTTGAGTTTTGATTTTGAATTAAATGATTTTAGTTGGAGAGAGAGAGAGAAAGAGAGAGAGAGAAAAGAGTTTTTTAAGGGATTTTAATTGTTTACAAAATATAAAAATTGGATTCTACCCAATATACCCTTATAGCATTTAACTAAATCCATTATCTATTATATATTTACAAGTATGCCACTGGTTAATCTCATTCATTATTTAATTTCAATCAATGGTCAAAAGTTGGTTTTCGTCTAACTCTTGGTTTTTATCTGGAACCCTCCGCTATATATATATATGTGTGTGTATATATATATATATATATATATATATATATAGGGGTATGTTCTTTTGAGAACCAACAATATGTTAAGAACCGTGAGAACCGCATTAACTCTTCCTCTATTTATAATATAAATTGACTAGAATTCATGTACATTTCAATATGTTTAAGGTTTGGTTTTAAAAGACCTCGAATTTATAGTCGTTTTTTTAAATGCATATATGCACTCACACTATATGCACAAATGAATGCATTTATGCATATTTTTATACTTTTCTTAAAAAAATTCAGGAGAGAGGAGATAAACTCAAACTAAGAGTGGGAAGAGATAAATAAAACATTGTTGTTGAATTTTACTTTTTTCACTAAAGCGATATGTACACGTTTTGTGCGGTTCTTTCGGTTCTCAACTTATTGTTGGTTCTCAAAAGAACATGCCCCTATATATATATATATCTTTTTAAGGTCCTTAAAATTTAGAGCATAAAACAAGTTATTTTATTTGCTTGTACCGTAGAGACACCCTGACTAAATCAAATGTCATTTGATTAAGATGTTCTAGATGAGAGGAGACTCTTCAATTGGAGAACTTTTAGATCAATATTGAAGTTTAATTTTACCTACTACTTTTTGTTATGGTATCAAATATTCTCTTTGTTGTGATTACACTACCTTTCGATTTCTATTTGACCACCTTTGTGATTCCATCAGAACACAAGTCCTTAACTAACCCTTTCTAAGGCATACTATATATGTAAATATATATACTACCTTCATACCTGATGCTGTGGCTCGAGTTACCCGTACTGGTATCAGCTTCCGGTCCCATTCACAGTTTAAGTTCAGACACTTGGAGTGTCCGAATCTCTCAAACTATTGCTCTGATACCAACTTTTAAGGCCCCAAACCCGAGAGGCCTCACTCGTTGGATTTACTCATTCACAAACAGTTCTTATACTTGAATATCAAAACAATGCAGCGTAAAATTTCATTAAAACATAATCATGACATCGTTTAACATGCGGAAGCGTAACATAGTCTATTACATAAACATAACATAAGCTAATCATAATGGGATGCCAGTCTTCATATCATCCGGGTAACTCATCAAGCCGCCCAGCATCACCGTCCATCATCATAACCTGCCTTAACCTGAATGTGCATACTAAAAAAGTCAGCTACGCTGGTGAGTTCTAGCTTTTCATAAAACCTTAACTTCAAATATTTGCCAAAACATATCATTTAACTTCATTAATAAAAAGCGTACGAAAACATGCAATAACATAACATAACATCATAAACATAAGTCAACGAACATATCGAATCTGCGCCTTCTCGTAACCGTCAAATCCAAACGTCACATACTAGTGGAATAACCTAAATATCACCACCACTAGGCCCATCAACACCGTACTGTCCTTCGGGTGAAGAACTCCATAGGTTATTCAACACCAAACTTCAAGCACGGCATCACAAGGATGGCACGTACCAAACTTCAAGCACTGCACCCCGTAAAGCACAAGTACCAAACTTCAAGCACGACTACCCCGTAAGGTGAATCGTACCAACTTCAAGGATCACGATAATCCCCTTGGTGACCGTCATCACCCGAGTTATACAACAGTTGGCCAGCCACAAAGGCCCCTAAAAGGTAAAGGCCCATAACATACTTCCCATACCCATAACCTTCATTCCCTAAGAAATATTGGCAGATTCGTTCGTTTGTGACTTTCTAAAACATTCACTTCTTTTACTTCAAAAGTTCAGTTAAAGAATTCGTACGTTTTATTAAAAATCATTCCTTCATTCATAAACTTCTTTTGGCAAAATATTTCATAAACACTTCTTTCATAACCCTTCCTTCCAAAACATCGTTCATAAACATCATTTTATAAAATGTCACATACAACATTCATAAACATCGTTTTATAAAATAGTCACATCGTTATGTATGTACACCAGCCCAAAAATATTATTCAAAATATTTAAAAGAGGGCTTCTAGAACTCACCGAATAAGCTAATATGGGTTGTCCTAAGCAAAGGTCCAACAACGTCACTTCCGATATGAATTGATTAGTTAAATACACATCAGACCAAATCCCGACTCTAACGGTTTAACCTTCTAAACATACTGAATTTACTTAACCAGCCTGATGCCTGCACACTTAGCAAGTGCGCAGGGCCTTGTTCTTGCGTACTTAATAAGTGCGCAAACTTTGCTTCATGCGTACTTGATAAGTACGCAGGACCCGCTTCATGCGTACTTGATAAGTACGAAGGACCCTCTTCATGCGTACTTAATAAGTACGCATGACTCTCTTCATGCGTACTTGATAAGTACGCAGGATCTGCTTCACCGCAAAAACCCTAACTTTCGCATTCGGGTCCGATCACGTCAAGATCCCGAACTTGTTTATATTCAAAACGTTTGCTTTTCATTAAGGAACTCAAATCTATGTTTTTCTTCCAGTTTCATCCGTAAAAACGTTACCTTTTCATCCAAAACCCGAAAAACCCCAAAACGAACAAAAACTTAGATCTAGGCTAGATCGTTACCTGTATCGAGCTTCTGATCCGGAGGTTCTTCTCACAAGCTATGGAGTAACTCTTGGATGAAATCTCAGGTTGATCCGCCAACTTTATCTCTCTACGGATTCTCTCTCTAGATGTTGCAAATGAGAGAAAGGGTGGTGACTTAGGCTATTTATAGGGGAGGCTCCCATACGTTCGCCCCTTCTAGCCCGCCGGCCCATCCAGCCCGGCCCGTCATGCCTCGTTCGTTTATTCCGTTATTATAACTGTCGTTTTATTTTTTTTTGAGATGTTACATATAAATAATTGATATTATTTTTGTCTCAAATGCGTCGCAGTTTACTACACATTTCCGACAAAACGATTAATAATCTTAAAAATTAAAATAAAAATAAAAATACCTTTTTAATATATTTATAAATAATTAATATTGTTTTTGTCGCAAACGCGTCGCAATTTGCTACACGTTCCCGACAAAACCATTAATAATCTTAAAAATTAAAATAAAAAATCCTATTTAATATATTTATAAATAATTAATGTGTATGTATGCGCGTGTATGTGTATCTATATATATAAGTACGTACGTACATGTGTATGTGTGTATCCATTCGTGTGTGTGTGTTTGTGTATGCATGTGTATATGTATATGTATGTGTATGTGTACGTATATGTATGTATGCGCGTGTATGTGTATGTATAAGTATGTATTTATATGTGTATGTATCCATGTGTATTTGTATGTATATGTATATGTGTGTATACATATGAGTATGTGTATGTATCTATATATGTGTATGTATATGTGTATGTATGTATATGTATGTTTGTGTAAGTGTGTATGGTCAGTTGGGAACGTCGATTATCAGTTACGGCCATTAAAAGGTCAAATAGAGTCAATGGTGGTCGGTTAGAGTCAATTAGAGTCAATGATGGTCATTATGCTTCATTGATGGTTGATTGTGGTCGTTGTTTATTAATTAGGGCCAATAATAGTCAATGATGATCAATGTATGTGTATGTATAGGTGTATATGCATGTTTGTGTATGTGTGTGTATTTGTATGTATATGTGTATATGTCTGTTTGTGCATATGTATGTGTATATATTTATTTGTATGTGTGTGTATTTATATACTTAGGTGTACACCAGTGTTGTAAAAATCGCGCCTAGGCGCCGATTAATCGCTAGGCGGACAGTGAAGGTGGAATTTTGACCTAGTCGGTCTAAAATCGCTGGGCGGTCCAAATCGGGTCTAGTCGGGCTAGGCGGTCCAAATCGGGTCTAGTTGGGATCGTTGTTCTTGAGAGAAATCCATATCTTTCGATGGTTTTCACCTTCAGATCGAATTCTTCGATGGTCTTCACCTTCACGATGCGACTGAGAATAGACGAGATAGAACCTTTCGATGGTCTACATATTCACGATGTGACAGAGAGGATCGTTGTTCTTCTGGATCGTTGTTCTTGAGAGACCGCCCGACATAGATCGATGTAGAGGGGGAGAGCATAGATCGATGTAGAGGAAAGCTGCTGTTGTTTGATCGATTTAGAGGAAAAATGTTGTTGTTTGTGTTGTTTGAATAAAGAGTGAATAGGTTTAGTGTTTTAAAAGAGAGTTAAATGACAACAACGCCCCTCTATGATTAAAAAAATTTAGAAAGAAAGGAAAATGAATGTGTGGCCATAAATTAGTTTATGGGTTTTCACCAATAACTATATATATATATATATATATATAAATTACATATAAAATTTCAATCCGATTAATCCCGTCTAGGCCCCGATTAATCCCGCCTAGGCCTAGGCCCTACCCTACCGCCCGACTAGCGCCTAGCGATTTTTACAACAATGGTGTACACGTATGTCTAGAATATGTATAAGTTTGTGAAATAAAAGTATTTAACATATAATGAAGTTGCGTAGAAGATGGAATGAAAAAAACAACGTTTAACCATCGAAAAACAAAAAACAAAATCATATTGTTGGAAATGCGTAGCAATTTGCTACGCATTTGTGACAAAATATATATTTTGTGGAGGTTGTGTAGCAACTTGCTACGCATTTTATAACAAAATATCTATATTTAAGAGGTTGTGTAGCAAATGGGTAGCAATTTGCTACACATTAATTGCTACCCATTTGGGACAAAATATGAATGTATGTGTGTGTATTTATATGTATATGTGTATGTTTGTGTATGCATATGTGTATGTGTACGCGTGTATTTGTATGTATATGTGTCTTATGTGTATGTATATGTGTGTATTTGTATGTATATGTGTATATATGTCTTTGTGTATGCATATGTATCTATGTGTATGTATATACATGTATAATAAGAGTATTTATATTTATAAAGTTTACTACTAATAATAAAGTTTTAATTTATTTATTATTACATTTATTAATATTAATATATGTAATTGTTATTATTATAAGTATTATTATTAGTATTATTAACATAATATGTTTTTAGTTTTATTTTAATTACTAATATCATTAAAATTGTTTTTTTCAATTTTATTGTTATTAATGGATAAAGTTATCTGATAATAATATAAATATAATAATAATTATAATTATAAAGGTTAATAATTATTAAAATGGGTCGGAAAAGTGTCGGAGATTTCCGACACAATTCCGACAAAACGATTTTTTAATTATTGTTTTAATTGTTCACATATATTTCAATGGTGATTCAAAACTTTTGGCCCTTTCCCCCCTAAAATTCCACATTTCTTAAACCCTAGCTCATTTTTATCTCCTGCATATTTTTCTACCCATAATGCTTCAAGACTCTCCTCTCTCATGGTCGATTTCACTCCCTCGTGGACGATTTCTCATCCGTTTCTTCTACTTAACACTCGCCCTCCCTGAATCAGTTTCTTTTGGTTTCCCACCACTCGCCTCCATCACCGTCGTTGCCCATTGTTCTTGTTTCCTAAATTAGGCATTTGATGGGTTCACAAAAGCATCAGAAGATTCAAAGCAGCCCCGGTCAGATTGGTTTCGGAAGATAGAGGATACCGATCTATTTCACTTAACAAATCAGCTATATCGATGAACCATTATGATGTTAAAATTGAAAATCATCCATCGCCTTCAACCATACCCGGGTGAGTTTATCTTGTTCTTCAAGCCTTCAACCATCACCTCTCTTATATTTTTCAATGTTGTGTTTAGGTTTAGTTTAGGTTCATAAGAAACTAATTCGTATGTCAATTGTAATATGAGGGGTGCAATAAATTGATCAACTAACACTTTATTAATTGGAAAATATAATCATGCCTACCAATTGTTTGATTAAATGCCAGTGCAAAGCTGCTAAGATGTTTGTATCATGTGGTTTATGCTACTGTGTTTTCATGTCTTTTGTTATCTTTAATACAAATTTGGTTTAGTATCTTAATAATTGTATTCTTGATTCTATTTTGAGGTCTTCAACTACCCAAATGTATTAATGGAACATAGAACTCAATCATGCGCAACTTGATACTTTTTCTCATTTATGTGTAGCCTATCGACTGTTATCACTATTACAGTTAAAGGAGAACAAAATCAAACTTATGGTTAATGGTTTATAATTATTTATTGCTTTCTGTTAAGAAATTTTTACCAAAAGTATTGAAATGAAAATTCCAACCAAAGTTTACAAATTGGTATTCATTAGTTAATTCCCAGTAACATGCACATAGGAAATAATTTTGTCAAGTTATTTAAAGAAAATGGTTGGATTCCAAAGAAAATGTAAGGGTTTCATACAGAAGCAGTTAAAGGAGTTTTCTATTCATGTTTATAAGAGGGTATAACCCAATTTTAATATTTTGGTGATTTAGAAGGGTATAACCTAATTTGATAGTCATGTTTATAGAAGGGTGTTCACAGTGCTCATACTTTAGTAACTTGTATAGATCGGTTTGAGAATTTTGTTGAATTTGAATCTTTAAATAATGTTAGAACTCAAAACAACATTAGAAGCAAAACATCACATGACGATGCTAGATTTTGTAACCTTTCTGATTTTCATATTTTTCTTATTTATTTTATGCCGTGCAATAAAAGACGATTCTGATTCCAACCTTACATGCATTTTTCATGTGCAATAACAAATATACACGCGTTTATTATATTACAATATTAACTAAAACCATCTTGCAAACCTCGAGGACCAAACTTGACCAAAAACTCAAAACAACATCAATATTACAAAACTGCAAGGACTAGTCTTGAAACTTCCAGAAACCTACACAAGCACGGTCGTGCTTAGTCCTAAGCACGGTCGCGCTTGTGCCATGATCACGGTCGTGCTTATCATTAAGCACGGTCGCGCCTCTTTTACAGTTTGACTCTGAAAAGGTCAAACCGACTCAAATCTAGTCCAAAAATAGAATTCAAACGAGTTTTAGAAACCGCGGGACTTGTAGAAGAAGTTACTCGACCTTTTGCGACGTAGCCCCGATCCAAACACGCATACAATCGTCCGAATTCGCGTACCTTTAGACCGACCTTCCTTTTTAAATCAAATCCTGTAATTTGAGCAAGAATCAAACGAATTAAGTTAATCCAATACCTACCCGCGACTTATATAAGCCTCCTTAAACCCTAAATCCATCATTACATCGTCCCTATCTCGTCTGTCAATCAAGAAAAGCCGCGAAGTCTCACCGTAGCCGTCTGCACTGGTTGCCCATTCAAAACAGGTTAGTAATAGGTCATTAGGATCGTCTCTCCAAGCTAATCGAAAGCCCTAACTTAATTCGTAACCGCATTACACGATTTTACCGAATTGAATCTGAGTTTTGATAAATAAATGGTTTTAATCAAACTACACCCTAGACGTGTTATAAATCCAATTAAATAGTATGGTTGGATTCGCAAACACTCTCTCGATGAAAACCCTAAGTTTCTAATCAGTTTTATTACCAGAACTAGAATAATTGCTTCTGAAATTGACCAGACACGGTCGCGCTAACCTATGAGCGCGGTCGTGCCTGACCAAGCACAGTCGTGCCCGAGAAAGGCCCGGTCGTGTTTATCGACCAAACAAAATCCTGACCTAGACAAACCCTAGACGCGGTCGTGCCGGGTACGAGCACGGTCGTGTCTTATGAACAGACTCTTGTTGTGACTTCTGACCAACCACGGGCGCGTTACCGACCAAGCGCGGTCGCGTACGAGCTGAGCACGGTCGTGCCGTATACGAGCACGGTCGTGTTCCCCTTAACAGAATCTTTATTTTTCTTTTAATTTGATAAAATATATTACAGTTTATATAATTATTTTTATAAACTAATTACTGGAATACCTATATTCTTTACACTTGTTTCCAAACCAACGTTAATTATTTAAAACTTATACAAATAAATAAATATAATATTCTAAATAAATAAATAGTATTTTAAAACAAACCCTACACGTATAAACTTAAACAAATCCGCTTCCGACATCGAATAACGCCACTCAATAATACGTAATCATATATTGTTCATTAGGTCGAATCTAGCAATCCGCAACACACCGCTGTTTTCCATTTGCTTGTGCAACCTACACTCTGCATAACACGTGAGTTACATAGCCCCTCTTTTACTCTATTTTACAAACTTTTGGGGTGGAACATGCGTTCTATTTACATGTTTTCAATTATACACATATACAGTTCCATCCTATGCATATACAATTTTGCGCTTTGTGCTTGAGTACTAGGTGTGTAGACCAATTATTATGCTCTTCATGTACAATCATTAACTATCAGCCGACAGTAATCAGTGGTAGATCTACTGAGTCTGACAAACCCACCCAGGTAGGGTGACTGTTACTGACAACACTATTTTGCGTGCAAGTTACAAAGGTTTGATTGTATAGGTCACCCGATAGTTTCTCTCCATAATTGCCTTAATGGACATGTTGTATTGAACTGTATGCACACAACACGTTTTTGCTATCACACGAACAAACCTATGTATTCTCACCAACTTTTTAGTTGACCTTGTTTTAACCATGTTTCAGGTACTAATGTTTGAAGTGATCAAGATTTGCTACACTTAGGATTTTTGGACTTAGTATTTAAATTAAAACAGTTTATTCTATGTAATTTACATTTTCGTTTCGTGGATTGATTGTGTTTTGTTGAATTTGTCTAATTGCTATGAAAACAAGTATTGATTATTTAAACTTTAGTAAACCATGAGCAACGAACAGTCTGCATGCTTCACGCCCCGACGTTTCCGCCGTCGGTTGGGGTGTGACAGATTTCTCCGTGTTTGTTTGTTTAAGGTTCTTTTACTTACAATCTAGTTTGTTATTCTAATTCTTTTCAAGAAATGGAGAAACTAACCTCATCTGCTTGCCCGTCCCAGGAAATGGAGACACTAACTTCATCTAAGGTTCTTATTAGGGACATCGCAACTCTCTAGGTATGTTTTTTATTTATAAAATCTACATATTTTTCTCAATAATTATGAAAATTTATGAGATTGATTTTTCATTTTAGTGTTACATTAGTTTATTACATATTAACTTGTTAGTCAATATGAAAATATTTAAACTGAAATCACCTTTACACAATTGAAATCACCTCCAAAACCAATACAAACCAAATCAAATCACCCGAAGTGAGTTTTTTCAATGACCTGATCCGATTTGACAAAAAACATTTTAGTGACCTGACCCGGTAAAAGTACCTCTCCCGGCTCTAGTGAAAAAAATTTCTGGCTCCGTCACTCTCCAGTGCCTCATATCAATAAATATATACTCACATCCTTGAGATAAAATTAACCTATTTATGATGTTTGAATTGCTATACTTTAAGTTTGAATATAGTTTTGAATTGTACTGTTGAAAAATAAGAAATCATACTTCACAAGTTTAGAATATTTGACAGTAGATTGTTTTGCTGACTAGTTGGGAGATGGTACAGTTGGGTAAGTTGGTAGTATAATTATTCTTTTTATTGGCTTCGACTCATGTCCTTTGACCTTAGTTCCAGTCCATGCTTTTTAGATAGTGAAACTTCATGAATCTTGATGTGAATTTTATGTCATCAAGAGCCTATATGTGTGTGTATTCCATCAAGTTGTTTAAAGTTAACTCAATGACATTGAAACAAATCGGGACGAGATTTCCAGATTCGGTTTCTCTAGGTAATTTCCTGATACGGCCCTGATCCTGAAAATCTGTTATTATATGAACCGATTACATGTTTGTGATTTGCATATTGGTATGGTTTCGGTAATTTATCTGGTTGTTATTTTTCAGTAGTTCCCGATTTGTGCTCACCCCTGCGTAATTTGTTAAACATAATTTGTTAATGAATCCTCCTTCATAGATCATTTAGTAGTGAACCTTTTATAGGTGCACAAAGTTAACAAAGACCATGCTAGTTATTTGGATGATGACTCATGTTACCGTTTGATCTCTCTTTTTCTTTTGTTGTTAATGAATCCTCCTACAATATAGAAATACATTTAGTGTTTTGATTTATTTTTTTTTGTACATGGTAAGCTTAATGAATTGACTGGGCAACATCCTGATTTCTTGGACACCCTTACAGCTAATGTTAAGGATCTTAAGATCTTGATTTATTTGTGTTTATTGTGCCTGCAATTTATTGGATTGATTTCAAAATTAGTTATGTTTCAAAACTTGTGTTATGATGTATTACATTTAACATTTGATTATTGTATTTGTGGTTAAAGTTGTAAAACGTGTTTTGGAATTAGATTTGATTTTTTTTTCTGGCATTTTTTAGCAGAAAAATGGATTTTTTTTGTTTTATATATTTTTTTATTTCAAAACAAAATTGCGTAGCAAATATGTCGGGAATTTCCAACACATTTGCGATAAAAGTAATTATTTAATTGTCTATATAATTAATAAAAAATAATTAATTTTTTAATATTTTTATTATTTGCGTTGGAAATGTGTTGGAATTTTCGACAAATTTGCGACAAAATGAATTATTTATTTTTCTAAATAATAAAATAAGAAATAAATAATTCTTATATTAAAAAATAAAATCCGTCAGAAATTTCCGACACATTTGCGAATAACTCTTTCATTTAAATCAAATCAGAAAAAAAATAAAAAATTAGATAATTATGTTAATAATTATAAGCATAGTAATTATTCTAGTAATCATATTTTAGAAATTGCGTCGGAAATTGCGACGCAACCTGTTTGTCGCAATTGTGTCGCTTTTTTTTTCGCAATTTTGTTGCAAATTATTTCCAACGAGGGTTTTTCTGACATAATATTTTTGTCGCAAATTTGTCGGAATTCGGTGTTTCCGATGCATTTGCGACGCAATATTGTGTCGGAAACGCGTTTTTTTTTATAGTAGTGTCCTTTTTTTCTTTTTTTTTCTTTTTAGCCATGTGTACATGTATCTAAACTTGAAAAAAAAAATTCTATTTTACACAGAAAGGGATTGATACTGTTGATATGTGTGTGCCAAAACTATTTGATACTATTGCTAAAGGCAGGAATCTTAATGCAGTGTATTCAACATGATTTTGTTCTTAATATGTTTATGTAATTTCTTTTTTGGAACACAAATATATCATAGACCTGAATCAAGACTATTATTAAAACAACTAATTTGTACTTTCTGAATGTTATTATTTCTCGATCAGAATGTCAAAATGCATCAAATATAGATGTTAGGGTTGATGGTTGGGACTGGACACTTGATTATGTTTTGACTTTTGATTTTTGACTTGTTTGTTATTTTTTACTACTTGATAGTTTGATACGATTTTTTTATTACTTGATTTTCGACTTGTTTATTCTTTGTATTAGGTGTATATTAATGAGAAAAGCAAGTGACACAAATCCAATTAGCCTAATGCAAGGCTCCGCTTCACATCCGAACCTGGGCAACGCGAATACATTAACATTGATGCCGAGAATAAACGTCAAAAGAAGTCGACGGTGTAGGGAGACTTTATTGAAGTGACTCTTTCAAATGTAAACGTCAAAAGAAGTCTAGTTTTGGACAATTTTACGGAGAATTTGATGAGGTACACATACGTAACTCGTATGAGCTACGTATACGTAACTTGTTTATGATTTTCTTCCCATTTTTTTATGTCATGTTGACCCATATGTAAACCTAAGTTTTTTTTCTTTGGCTACGTATACGTAACTCGGTTATTATTTCCTCATTTTATTGTTTATGTTGACAACCCGTTTACATATATATATATATATATATATATATATATATACGTAAGCGTATATGTGTACATGTTTACATATACGTAAGTATATATATATTAAAAAAAATGCGGTTAACTTCAATTGTTCTTCAAGTATTTGTGTAAATCTTGAGTTTTGATTTTGAATTAAATGATTTTAGTTGGAGAGAGAGAGAGAAAGAGAGAGAGAGAAAAGAGTTTTTTAAGGGATTTTAATTGTTTACAAAATATAAAAATTGGATTCTACCCAATATACCCTTATAGCATTTAACTAAATCCATTATCTATTATATATTTACAAGTATGCCACTGGTTAATCTCATTCATTATTTAATTTCAATCAATGGTCAAAAGTTGGTTTTCGTCTAACTCTTGGTTTTTATCTGGAACCCTCCGCTATATATATATATGTGTGTGTATATATATATATATATATATATATATATATATATAGGGGTATGTTCTTTTGAGAACCAACAATATGTTAAGAACCGTGAGAACCGCATTAACTCTTCCTCTATTTATAATATAAATTGACTAGAATTCATGTACATTTCAATATGTTTAAGGTTTGGTTTTAAAAGACCTCGAATTTATAGTCGTTTTTTTAAATGCATATATGCACTCACACTATATGCACAAATGAATGCATTTATGCATATTTTTATACTTTTCTTAAAAAAATTCAGGAGAGAGGAGATAAACTCAAACTAAGAGTGGGAAGAGATAAATAAAACATTGTTGTTGAATTTTACTTTTTTCACTAAAGCGATATGTACACGTTTTGTGCGGTTCTTTCGGTTCTCAACTTATTGTTGGTTCTCAAAAGAACATGCCCCTATATATATATATATCTTTTTAAGGTCCTTAAAATTTAGAGCATAAAACAAGTTATTTTATTTGCTTGTACCGTAGAGACACCCTGACTAAATCAAATGTCATTTGATTAAGATGTTCTAGATGAGAGGAGACTCTTCAATTGGAGAACTTTTAGATCAATATTGAAGTTTAATTTTACCTACTACTTTTTGTTATGGTATCAAATATTCTCTTTGTTGTGATTTCAAGTGGTGCATGCCAATCGGTCTTTAAAAGAATTTTAGATCAACATTGAAGTTTAATTTTACCTACTACTAGTGATAGCGAAGATTCTTTATTTTTTCTTGAGAACCCATTAGTTATTAATTCACGAGACTTCGCAAATACCTTGCTAATCAATGTGATCAGGTAAATCTCACCTTGCGTTAGACATGTGATATTTAAGAGGTTATGATAGAAAACCATTGGAACGAAGATTCAAACCTGAAATTTATCTTAAAAGGAAATAAGGTGTTTACCAATGCACCACCCCTTCAAGGTTTACTATTAAAGCTATTATATGTACTAGAAATTGGTTTTCGCTAGAAACCGATAGCATTTTATACAGTAAACTGTAGTTTTCGTTCATGAGGTTCACACCAAAAACCAATTTACGTTCCTTCTTTAAAAAATATGCTATTTTCTTCCTCGTAGTTTCTATTTTTATCACTTTTCGTCCTCGGACCAAACGTCCGTTGTGGATCTGTTAAATAATTGGTGAAATGACTAAAATGTCCCTTTTGCTTTAACGACTTTCATCCATGTGGTTACAAAAGTCTAACACTGTTCATCCTCAACCCATCTTCATCATCACCACCCACATCTTCTTCATCAGTCATCACCATCTTCCACCGCCGTGAACTACGTCTGCTCCTCTTGCGGAAAAACCCGCTACCTAGCTTTGAGTGTTCGTTATCTTTCACATGTGTGTCGAGTTTGAATCAGTTAGTCCAGGAGCTCGGGAAAACGTCACAAATTAGGGGTAATAATTTTGAATGACACATGAGTAGCGTCGAAACTTGGGTCAGTTCCGCCTTGCAAATCAAAACACTTGTGCTAGTGGATATTCTGATGGCCCCATGGATAGACCTGTGAAGGGTGTTGTGATTAGGAGGATGAATTATTTAGCACAACTTACTAGCAATGCACTTGTGCTGGTGGAGGTGACGGTGGTGGTGGAGACGATGATGGCGAAGGTGAGTAAACTAACGGCGAATGTGGCGGTGGGGGTGAATAAATCGGTGGTGGGGGCGCTGAATAAACAAGTGGTGGTGGTGGTGGTGGGGGAGGTTTAAAGTTACAGGGATGAAACATGATTTCTAATGTAAACCTCAGAAACGAAAATTGTAGTTAAATCAAACAATTGAGGTGGAAAAGATCAAAATAGCCTCAAAATATGAATTGAAAAGACATCATTACCCCTGAAGGCTAACCATTGACTAACGAACGTTTGGTCAAAGAACGAAAAGTGATGAAATCAGAAAGTACGATGGCAAAATAGCAGATTTTTGAAAGGGGGGACGTAAAGTGATTTTTGGTGTAAACCTTAGGGACGAAAACTACAGTTTACTCTATTTTATAATTGAATGTTTAGTTATTTATCACTGAATTTTTTAGCTTTTCAAAAAAAGTCAATAAATCAATAAGCCATTCTCAAAAGCCAAGAAATCATGGCTTTTGGAATGACTTATTGATTTATTGGCTTTTTAAAAATCGAATAAGTCTATAAACACTTTTCCACCTAACTCCCAAACACTCACTTAAAATCATATTGAATACTCATTTATAATTTTCAATTCTTGTGCAGTTAGATAACACGAAAACCTTAAAGAAATAACTCAAGATATAATGCCTTTAAACATCAATGAAGATGAAATCGAGAATATCAATTCGAATAAACTTTAGATTGGGAGAGGAAATAAAAACACGTGGGAAAAGAAACACATAATTTAGCCTTTTAATTAAAAAAAATATTACTTTTTTTTAAACAACTTTCATTCAAACAAAAGCAAGCCAGAGGCTAACATGAAGTAATACAGAAAAAATAAAAAATAGACACAGATTAAAAATTATTACTTAATTCACGGTTTAGAGAAAATGATTTAAATTTTCTGCTTTAACTTCGTTTTGGATGTCATAAGTTATATTTTAGGTTGTCACTTGTCATGAATACCTGGACGCCATAATTTCGACTTGGCTAAAGTATCAAGTAGATTTAAATTTTTAAACATGTTATGATACTCAGAGTGCGGAACTTGAAGCGGTCGGTAAGGTGGTTGTTTTATGATCTTGAGGTCATGGATTTATGTTGTGAGAAACAGCTTCCTATACAAAGTGTAGGGCAAAACTACATACATCAGATCGTGAATCGATCCGGCCTGCTACGCAAATATGAGAGCTAAGTTAAGCACCGAATACACCTTTTTAAACATATTATCATACTCACCTGATAAACAAGTTGACTACCAATCCTGTTAACCTGTTTAGATAAACGGGTTATGCTATTTCATCGAGGAATCTTACATACTTTTCATGCTCAAACATGATTTTTGGAGCTCCTGGAAGTAATCTCTCAAACCTTACTAATAGTTTTGCTATTAATGAGATTTTACTGACTAATGTTGTTGCTGTAGATAAAACGAGTTACACAGGTGCAGTTAAGTTACACAATGTAAGTGTATCTGACGTGATTTAAGCGTATCCGAATTAGGAGGTTGATTAATAATGAAATCCAACCTTAAATAAACCTCTAAGAGCATTCACAACTGATCCCCTATCATTAAAAAATCAATAGAAACATTACTTCATCCATCCTCCATCCTTATACCCTCTCCCTATATTTTTAGAGGAAAGTAAAACCCATTATCTATATTTGAGTGGTCATCATTCACCCCTAATATCCATTTTTTATATTTTTTATGAGTAAATGTGAGTGAAAGAAAAAGAAAAAATAATTAAAAAAAGAATAAAAAATTATTATTTAATTGAATAGAGATAGATATAAAGAATGAGATATATGAATAGAAAATAAGAGATAAAATTAGAAAATAGTATTTTTTTATAGGAATAAGGATAGAGTATCCACTAAAGTAAAAATGTTTGTCATTTGTTTTGGTATCTATCAATCCTTCACCAAGTCTTCTGCTTGAGTGGAGCGTCATGACTTTCAAGTGAAAGGTAAAGGGTTCAAGTTTCGTTTGAGATAAAATGTTTCAGGTTGAGCCATGGGTTTTTCCAGTTATGAGTTTCCTCGGTGTGGAGCCGGGTCACCACACTTTTGTTTTTCGGGCGGAAGAGTGATACGTTTGCCAAGGTGTTCCGGGGTAGGGCCGCCAATTCCTGACCTGTTTAAGACACGATTAAGCATGTTCAATAAAAAATATACTATGTAATTTTATACATTTTAAAAAATAAGTAAAATTAGAAGCATAACCTAGATTCCATCATTTCCCATTTTTAGTACATAAAAGATACAACTCTTTTATAAACATGATATATAAAGTACTTATATGAGTTGTATTTATGTTTGATACTTATTTTATTCGTGTCGTCTCAAACTTGTTTAACATGATTTAACCTGTTTTAACAACCTTAATCAACAGTGTCCGGACATTTGCTATTAAAAAAAAATTCTCTAAAACCCCTCTTCCTTTCCAAATTCCAGTCAAAAATGAAAGAATGCGTATCCGGTCAATACTCCCCCCACCATCCGACGAAATCAACTGTACAACAACTCATCTCCTTGATCCACCATTCAACAGAACTTCACCACATCCATGCATTCCTTCTAAAAACATCACTACAATCCAACAACTTCCTCATCGCCAACCTCCTACGCAACTTCCCTTTCAATTCTTCCGACAATCTGCGTTTTGCACGCTCCATGTTCGACGAAATGCCTAGCCCAGACACATTTCTCTGGAACACCATGATCAGAGCTTACTTGAATTCACAAAACCACAACGAGTGCCTCTCTTTATTCCTCCAATTGCGTCGCCAAAATCATCTGTTTATAGACAGTTTCAGCCTCTCTCTTGCCGTCCAAGCGTGTGGGAGGTCAGGCTTTGGTCAAAATGGTCAAACAATGCACACCCAGGTGCTGAAACTAGGGTTTGGTACCGATTTATTCGTCCAGACCGGTCTTACCGAAATGTATGTGAAATTGGGGCGGGTGGAGTGTGCACGGAAGGTGTTTGATGAAATGAAAGACCCCGATTTAGTTTCGTACAATGTATTGTTGGCGGAGTATGTTAGGATTGGGGAAATGGGTTTTGCGCGCCAACTGTTTGATAAAATGCCTCAAAGAGATTTGGTTTCATGGAACACCATGATTCATGGTTATACCTTGAACAGCACGCTATCTCATGAGGCCTTGCGGCTGTTTAATGAGATGCGGTTGGCTAAAATGTTGCCTGATAAAATCACGGTTGTCAGTGTGTTAACCGCGTGTGGGGATTTGGGGGCTTTGGGTATGGGCAAGACGGTTCACGAGTACATAGAAAGGAACCGGATAGGAATAGATGTAAAGGTTGGGACTTCTTTGGTTAACATGTACGCGAAGTGTGGGGATATTGATAACGCGTTGAATGTTTTTAATGGGGTGGAAAACAAGGATGTGTTTTTATGGAGTGTGATGATAATGGGGCTAGCAAGCCATGGGTATGGTGACGTGGCACTTGATCATTTTCGCAGTATGATATCTGAAGGAGTTAAACCTAATGGGGTTACTTTCATAGGTGTTTTGAGTGCGTGCAGTCACATTGGTCTAGTTAGTAACGGTTGGAAATACTTCAACTCTATGCGCGATGTATATGGACTAGAACCAGAAATTGAACATTATGGTTGCATGGTTGATATCCTGTGTTGAGCAGGGTATCTTGATGCAGCCAGAGATGTTATCAGAAACATGCCCTTTAAACCAGATGCGATAATTTGGAGAACAGTTCTTGGCACGTGTAGGATCTATAGAAATGTTGAACTGGCTGAAGAAGCTAATAGCAAAATAGTTTCACTTGAAGCTCATGATGATGGAAATTATGTGCTTTTATCAAACATATATTCACAAGACGATAAGTGGGACAAAGCTGTGAATATCAGGAGGAAGATGGATGAAATTAGTATCCAAAAGGTTGTTGGGAACAGTTCAATTGTGGTTGATAATGCAGTTTAGAGAACACAAATGTTGTATGCATATAAAAGTTTTTTTTAAACAGGGAATTCATTATGTCTTCATTCTGATCTACTTTTGTGTCTGTTTCCATCTTTAAAGATTCAATGAACATATTGATTAAAATAAATCAGTTTTACAGTAATGCAATTTGGTGGTTGATTAACTTCCCAACATGAAAAAAGCAAATTTATACATGATATAGGATGATCTAAACAGCATATGTTGAAAGGTTAGATTAGTGTGCAGTAGCCCTATGTAGGTGCCTTGAGCCTCCTTTTCGTATGGTTCTGTGCCATGATTATGAGTGTATATTTCAGGTTTATAAAATTATGAGTAGTAATGGTTTGGAGGGTCGTCTCAAGCTTTTTATGGTCCAAAGCAGATAATAAAATTAGGGTTTTTTTCGTAAACCAATAAAAAAGTTCTTTCAATCCTATGATTCCTATATCATATGTATGTATTCATAATTATAGATTACAAACACCAGTGTCAACAATCCAAATTACTTACATATAAACTCTTTTTTAGAAACTAAAGGCCCTAAAAAAGTGGGGCCCAAAGCCTTTACTTTATTTCATTTCTCTTGAGCTGTCCGCGGGGTTGGTTAGTGTGAGAGTAACTTGTTTTCATGTTCGCAATGGAGCATATCTTAATAACTTGTATTCGGGTGTGGGGTTGGGTCCAATGTCAACGGCATTTGGAGTTAGAGTGGTGAAACTCCTATTGGGATTAAGGGTTTGAGTCCCGCCTATGACGGATTGGTGTAAAATTATTAGGAGTAGTTTAGGGGGTATTCTGCTAAAAAAAACTTATATTCATATTTGGTACTTTGACATTCCATTTAGAGTATTCCTGGAAAAATGGTCTGGTCAGGTGGTGTCACACCCCCGCCAAGGCGGATTATACACGGGGAAGCGACGAAATTGAATCACCACAATTTAAACCAAATAGTTGTTACATTCAATTGCAAAATCAAGCAACCAAACAAACAAATAGTCTTATTTGAATTAAAAACTAAGCTAGGTCCACTAGAGCATAGTCTTTGATTCCTAGCATGAGCTTATCAACAACTTAGTTTCCATTACCTGAAGAAATGTTAAAATAGGTTAACTAAAAAGTTGGTGAGAACATAGGTAAAAAATAGATACATTGTAATAGATAACAATGTGCAAGTCATAAACAAGTTTCACATTTCAAGCAAATAAACTTTTATACATCAGTCCACAATAGGGCTGTTCAAAAAGCCCGTAGCTCGTGGCTCGCTCGAAAAAAGCTCGGAAAAAGCTCGGCTCGGGAAAAGCTCGGTTTTAAACGAGCCGAGCCGAGCTGGCTCGAATTCTAAACGAGCCGAGCTCGAGCTAGGGTTGGCTCGGCTCGTGGCTCGGCTCGTGGGCTCGGCTCGTGGCTCGGCTCGTCTAAATAACTAATATATATATATATATATATATATATGTTATATATGTGTTATATTTGAAATATGATGTTTTGATTTTTTAAGTTAATTTGTTTTCAAGAACTCTGAGTTTTGGACTAAAATTTTACTTTATCTACAATTGTATTTACTCTCTACTTTGTAAGTTTTGGGTTATCTATGTTTTTTTTTGTATTTTATATATTGTCCCTTCCATCTATTTAGTTTTTTGAAGACAATCAACTTCAAACCGAGAATAAAATATTTTTTTTTGTTGTTTATATATATATTAATATGTAAAAAAAAATTTAAAAAAAAAAAAAAAAAAAAAACGAGCTAGCTCGACGAGCCACGAGCTGGCTCGAGCTTTTTACGAGCCGAGCTCGAGCTCAACTTTTCAGCTCGGAAAAAAAATCGAGCCGAGCCAAGCTGGCTCGTTTAATTTCGAGCTCGAGCTCGAGCCAAGCCTGGCTCGGCTCGGCTCGGCTCGTTTACAGCCCTAGTCCACAACCAACCCTTGTGATCGAATGCTCTCCCGTCCAACACTTTGTCAAGGGTCTTAGACAAAGTATGAATGTCTAATATGCAGTTTCTGAACACCAAACTCATTCCAAGATGAACAGAATTCATCAACTCGAAGGACGCTCGGAATTGATTGGCATGCATCAACCCGAGGACCAGATGGGCTAGTTAGGCCAATAGATCTGTTTACTCACTCCCGTGGCTTTCCCGAAGTTAATGGTTGTGTAATTTTTAGAAAATAAGAGAGACTTTGTAGTATAAAGTGACATAACATGTATAAACCATTTTAGTTTACTAGAATTAAAAAGTTTGTTATTAACTGAAAAATAATAGTTTTGACTCTAGAATTTGAATTCCGTTGATAGAGGAGCATGTTTTCCACCCCAAAGTACAAAAGTAAAAAAGAGGGGCTATAAACTCTGTGACAATCGCGGTTTTTCAGGTCCTTACCGTTTCTCGATTTTTTTTATACGTTATATTTTTTTTAAATATTATGATTTTATATATTTTTAGTGTTTATAGGAGTTCTAGGAATACTACCTTAGACAAACACTAAGGTCCGAACTAGAAAACCCGGTTAAGTGCATACACTACTGCGAACGCGTTAAATAAACGGTAAAAATTAAATTCTCGAAAATAATTTTTATATTTATATTTTAGTTAAGAATAATGTTTTATAATATTATATGTGTTAACTTTTGTGATTCTTGATTAAACTAACGATCACAGTTGGTTCTTCCGTTAAATACCCAGTGTTTACCCGGTATAACTTTTTGAAAATTTTTGAGTTTTTATGTTTTAAAATTTTCTAAAATTCATTATTTTGGATACTATAATTTTATGTTTGGATAAAAATATTTATTATAACCCACCACCACCCATTTTTTCCCTTCTCCCTTCTTTTTCCAGCCTTAAGAACCCACCACCACTCCCAAACTGCGGTTAATTTTGGAGTTGCTTCGGAATGAGAAACTTTATGCCAAGTTCTCAAAGTATAAATTTTGGCTAAAAGAAGTTCACTTTCTTGGCCACGTGATTAACGAGAAGGGCATACATGTGGATCCGGCCAAGATTGAGGCGATAAAGAAGTGGGAGACGCCTAAGACCCCAACCGAGATCCGTCAATTTCTTGGTTTGGCAGGCTACTATAGGCGATTCATTGAGAATTTTTCGAAGATAGCTCAATCCTTAACTCTCTTGACTCAGAAAGATAGAAAATTTGTATGGGATGACAAACAGGAAGAGGCATTTCAATTATTGAAATAGAAGTTATGTAACGCTCCGATTCTAACTCTTCCCGAAGGAACGAATGATTTTGTCGTATACTGTGACGCTTCACACCAAGGTCTTGGTTGCGTGTTGTCACACCCCAACAAGGCGGAAGTATGGGATGTAACCGGTATATCGCATTGAACACAAGTACAAGAGAAACTTAAAGGAAAATTGTGCATTACATTGAACCATACTACATGCTTCTAACGAAAGTACAAATACAAGAAAAATCTCTAAAACAGTACAAAGTGTCTCAATGCCTGACTACAACCAAAGTATATAATCATAACTAGAAACAATAGTTCTAATCCAAAAGCGAGCCCTCATAAAAATCTCTTCTTCAATTCTGTTTACCTGAAAGCATGTTTCGAAAACGGGTCAATTATATAAATAGTTGGTGAGTTCGCAGGTTTTACGACTCTATAAAAAGTTTCGGATAAAAATCCAAAGTGATCAAAAATCCATTGATCGAGTACACATGTATTAGACAACATATTACCATGAGCCGCAATCAAAGCCTTGACAAAAAAATAAAGTACCCCATACGGAAGTCTAATGCAAACAACCGCGTAAAAAAATTGGCTAACTTTGCGCCCAAGTAACCCTACAAGTCTGGTTGGCGCGACCAAACCATGAGCGGGGGTGTCAACCCAAGTAGTACTACTCAAAATTCCCAACAGCTACGCTCAGCTAATTGATTGCCTAAAAATTTGGGGACTTTAAGGCATTATAAAAATAAATAACTCATGTAATCAATATATCATGTAACATGTGACAACAAAAAAATGAAACAGCTTTCCCCAAAAAACAGTAAAACAGTAAGTAAAAAGGGGGCCGCGAAACTCACCTGGACAATGCGGGCGAGTGATGCGACACAGTCGACAAAAACCGATAAAATCCGAGTCCTAACAGGGTCCTACTAGTCAAGTGGACACAAACGATGCATTCAGGACTCCTAAAGGTTGTGACCAAGTCAACAAAACAAAAAATGGCTATGTAATTGGTTGCATACCCAAAACCCGTGCACGTGCGTACGAACTGTTAAGAATTGTAAAACCGGCTTTTATATGAATTAATAACCTTAAAAGTTTAAGTTTTAGATTTTAATAAATAACATCAGTAGTTAAAAAGTCACATTTGATAAAATCTCATGTCACGGTTTCGTATGATCAAAAACGCGATTACGCGCGTAAAGTCCGGTTTACAGTTTGAAAATCAGATTCATCCGAAATTAGGGTTTTAGTGTGATATTAGCACCCAATTTAAAAGTCAAATTTTATGTTTTAAATGGGGTTATACTTCTGCCCAAAATTCCTTAGAATTTTTATAAAATTAATTTTATATAAAAATTTTCCAAAATTAATAACTTTTTATAAAATTTAAATGGACCATAATTTCAAAACCATACTTAGACATAAAGTTACTGCTTAAAATTTATACAAATTGATCATGTATATAAATAAAAATTTATGACAAAATTTCATATTTTTTTTAATATCCAGATTATTTAATATGAATTTAATATTGTTAAAATTTTATAAATTCGGAAAAAATAGCTAAACAAATCAAAACTTTACCAAATTTTTACCATATTAGTTTTAAGTCAATATAAGATCCCATATCAAGTTTCAAGTCCTGATTTTATCCAGAAGTATACAAACCATAAATCGTCCGTTTAAACTTTATAAATACTAAACGTATACTTAAACAACTCCAATTTTCATAAAATTTTTACAGGAGTCTTAGTTCATCATATAACTATTACTGTCCAATTTAAAGAATTTTTCAATACTCATAAGTATTTTTCCCAAATTTCCATGTATTAAACTTGTGTGAATTTTAATAAATAATCTATAAAGAGTTAGATAACCAAATTTTTCAGATACTCATTTTAAAACATATTCTACTGATTAAAACCACTTTTGGGTGCTAGATCAACATTTTTTTTTTAAATTCATCAAAACAATTGTCGTATAAAAATAAATATATTAGTTTCATTATTTGTTTCACGTGAAACAGGGTTTGGTGTATAACCTAATAACCACTTAAAATATCAAATATCTCAATACTAAATATTTTCGGGTTCAATTCTCAAACAATGGCTTATAAAACTATTCTAACATAAAATCAAAGCTTAACGGGTAAAGTTTATACTTCCCGTATAAATGGTTCGCGTACGCGAAACCTCCCGTATCACATGCAATACGAACCAAAAACACCATTAGGATCGTTTTTATCTCCCGAGCATTCCAACATGCTCAAAATTGACATGCAATGCCGTTTCGATGGCCATGCAACCCGATCAATTTCCTGTTTTCGATCCTAGAAACTGTTACAATCTGTTCGTATTCAAAAATATACTTCCCAATATCTGATCGGAATTTCCTACCGTAAAAACATTCATATTTATGCCAAGAAACTACTGTCCAAAAATCGTCACGATCCAACGGTCGGATCTCCGGGGATCGACGATTCTTTGTGACCCAGTTTTTCAAATCCGAAAATCCGATCAGTCACATTCGAGGGTATGAAAAGCATACCTAGAGATCTCTGATCAAAAATTCCTCCGTTAAGGTTTTGCATCTATGTGTTTACAAGATCATATCCAAAATTCATGCATTTCTAACGGTCGGATTTCCGGGGATCGTCCGATCTTTAAAACTGCGCATGCATAAAACTTTCTGGACAGATTTTAAAATCTCTTTTCACGAATTTAAGCAAGGATTTAGAGAAATCTGAGCTTACCATTGCGTTCGTAGCGTCGAGAAATGGTTCCGGGTGAAAAACCGCATCTCCGACCACCTTTGGCCACCGCCGGACCACCGCGGACCGCCGTCGGCCGCCACCGGACCACTACCACCACCACCACCTGAATTCTCTCCAACCCTCTCCTATCTCTCTCTATCTTCTCTCAATGAATTGATCAAATGAGAGAAAAGAGGGTAGTGGGGTATATATATACCTCGCGGTCTCCGATCGCGTGCCAGTTTCTCGCTTAAACGAACCCGATAAAAAAATAAAGGCATTATTTTATCCAAAAATAACTTATTATAATTTATTATTTTCCCTCGAGTCCTTGCGTCTTGTAAATATATATCCTTTCGTATTTAAATTAAAATTTACGAAACCGTTCGACTCGGGTGTTAACGCGTATAAACTAAAACTTGATCAAATTTTTGACATTATAACACCCAAATAAATCTTGCTATTATTTTTCGTTTACTAACGAGTTCCTTTCGTTTGAAAGTATATTTCACATAATAATACTATTATTATTATTATACGAACTCGTCGAACACGGGTGTTGACCGTAAAAGTCACGGTTGTCACATTCTCCCCCAGTTAACAGAATTTCTTCCCGAAATTCAACTGGTGTAATAGTTGACAAGTTCTTTTTCGTAATTTGATTCATGTACGATCATCAAGGGAAATCTAGTTTCTTAGATACAGCAGGGAGATTTGACAAATCGAGATCTAAGAATCATAGAGAGTATGTTACACTTAGAAAGGCTCAAAAGAAAATTGAATAATCATGAAAGAAAAATCTTTCGAATTCCAAAGAGTCTATAGATCATTGTTTTACTGAATCAGTCAAACGGTACACTGTTGATGTTATTCAGAATATTAACAAATCTGCCATAGAATTGATATACACAGGTATACAAAGATGGTACAAATCTAGAATGATATTATGTTACAAAATCCCGGTGATTTAGTATCCTTTTATAAGCAAGAAAAAGTATCATTCTGCTTATTTTCATTAAGGAATACTATTATAAATAGTAACCATAAGGTTTTAACATGAGAGGTGCTATTAAGGTTCAAAGAGTCGGTAGAATCACCATGACTCATTGAAATAAAAATGTATCACAGCGATAACAAATATCATAGGTTATAAAGGATGGTCATATCATGTACTTAGAATACAGAGTTATAACACCTCGTTAAAATGAAACTTGTCGTCAATACGAACTTCCTTAGGTTGTATAATTATGGATTCGTAGGTCAAACACCTTTTGAGACTCGATATACGATAAGCATCGTATATACCATTAAGCTCCCGAGGTAGTTTCAGTTTGTACACAACAAGACCAATCAAATGATTATTACCAACCTCAACACAACAAAATGGTGATAAACATTTGTGTCAAAACAAAGATTTCAATGGTGCTCATTTAATGGTAATGTGATCACTGTTAGTGTAAGGAAATCGGACCAAAGGTTAAAGAGTATCCAAATTGCCACCAAATTCTATCACACAAGCCATGAGCATATCCTCCAAGGTATGAATAGTTCGTTCACTTAGACCGTCAGTTTGAGGATAGTAAGCGGTGCTCATATCTAAGCGCGTTCTCAAAGCTTCTGTAGTGTCTGCTAGAAATGGGATGTAAAGCGACTATCTGTATCGAAGATAAAGGAAACAGGCACTCCATGTTTGTTACAATTTCACCACAATACAGTCGAGCTAGCTTTTCTACCTGGAACTCCTCTCGGATAAGTAGGAAATGTGCAGAGCTCGTTAATTGGTTAATAATGTCCCAAAATGAATTATAGCCGCCCAATGTTCTAGGTAGGCCTAGTAACGAAATCTATTGAAATTTGTTCCCACATCCCTTTGTGGAATCTCAGGTTGTTGTATGTACTTATTGTTAGTAATAGTAATTACTCATAATGGTCGCGTCATAAGGCGACACAACATGGTTGGTGTGTATACAACATAACCGTATAAGTAGATACAAGGGAATTTTGAAAATCACCATGACAAAAGGACGAGATTCACACTTCTTGTACTAGAATTGAAGAGTGATGATTAGTCATTAGAGAGTGAATTAATAACGAGTAATCCGAGCTTAAAGGTTTACAAAGCAAGTATATAATGAGTACCAATATGATTGTACCAAACTCGAGTCGTTAAACCGAAGATTAACAAACATAGAAGATTATACTAAGATTCTGTCGAGATAAATTTGCTAAGAGTCAAATTTACTCAATCCTATGAAGTGTTATAGCAAATGAGTCATCATTATAAAATAGATGTCAGCGATGACCCGGTGCTATGTAACCTCACCACAAAGCATTAGGATTCGGTACTAACTCGCGTGTTAGTCTCGATATAATATAACCGTGTTTGATGATTTTTGACTAAAGGATCATATACATATTGCCCAAGGTTAGCAAGGAGTTATACTAAAAATCAAATCTCCACAAGATCTAGATATAGAAAGTGACTAAAGATCTATGACGATCTAATCAAGTAGATTAGTTAAAAGACTAGGTGCCAGTTCAATAGTTGGACATTGAATTGACTACCACCAGAAGTCGAATTTGGTTAACGGTTAGAAATGGAATTCTGAAATTTTAACAAGAAGTCCATATTAAAATATGGTCTACTCCTCACATCGAGTCGGCCAAATTTGATAGGATAACATTAGACGTCTGTATCTTTCTTGATGTGTATTGAAATGATTAGGAAGTAATCCGCTATTCAGCTAGATGAGGAAATAAACAGTCACATTGTGGAAATAATCTCATAAAAATAGTGTCCCCCGAAAATGATTATGAGCTTGCTAATCCACAAAATGGGTAGACTTTGATATAATATCATTGTCAATTTAGCCTGGGGTTTAATTCTTATAAAGTAGACGTCAGAAAATAGGGGAGGATCAAGTAAAACTTCAGGAATTTTTTAAATGTGAGGATGTCATGCTCATAGGTCCTTTAAAGATAATGCAATCTCAAGTGGATCTTCAAGAGAACAGAGTCAACTATGATTCGTCACTTGTTCCTCTTCGTGGTAGCGTACAACTTTAATTGGTTAAGAATTGTAGAACACAAAAATAAATTCAAAATTGCTCTACTATGATTTAGGACGCATCTTTCAAATGATAAGGTTTTCAAATTTCAACTTAGGTCCTCGCTTTTCCATTAAATTCGATGGAAATGGACCATAAGGTTTCAAAGTTTGTCCTTAGATCTCGCGTTGAAGGGGGTCAAATAGATTATCTGCCAATAACTGGTAGTACAGTATGCCTGCAACTTTCTTGGCTTTCGAACGGTACCATTATGACTTACCGTTTCGTATTTCACCCATACTGGTTATAGCCTTAAAATCCTTTGCATAAGAGTTTAAGCCATAAATTTGATGGAATGAGTGTTTGAATGTCATAGATTCGTATTCCTTCAGGGCACGTGTTAAGAAGTCATTTCTAAACAGTAGTTGCTCTAAGGCTTTCTAATTACAGGTGACGGAGAGTAAGGGATGTGTATACGTCTCTACCTAGTTGGAAATCAGAAAGTCAATCAACAAAATGACATTTGAGAGAGAACAAGTACAAAAAGAATATGAGACTATCCTATTCGGATCTATAAGGACAGTATACGTAGAGTAACAAATAGCGATAATCACCATAAATAAACTTTGAATGATTACTAATAAAAAAAAATTTCGTACACAAAGAATCATTCCAACATAAAGTTTCATTTTCTCCATCAAAATGGTTTTCAATAAGACATCGAAGCGCCAGGAGAAATCAAGATTTGCAAAACATACGTAGCAATGTTCACAAAAAAGGGCATTAGTTTCATACTAAGCCATAGCTATCCCAAAATAAAAAGTTTTTGTAAATCCAACTAAAAGAATCCCGGGCACAAGCCGCTCGGTGTCCATAGTAGAACTACAAATGATAGAAATAAACACGACAATGAACGTCGTAAATATGGCTTCTCCCAAGTAAACAAGTTTCTCAAGTTAAGTTTCCACAATATAAGCGTTGCGGTTAAGAGAATCGGGATTGAGTGTACCAAATTACCATAGTGAGTGCAGAGCACTTGCAATGGAAATTTCAAGTAGGTGTAAAACTGAATTATTAAGAATATTTATCAGGAGTATACTGAGAATGACAAACACCGGAATGGGGATTTATACGAACGATCGTATAGAAAGGTTATATTGTCTAAGAAAAAGAAGCTTATATTTCTTTAAGGAATTTCTCCATCATATTGTTACTCCATCGATATTAGAGTGCATTTGGATTATAAGATAAAATCCAAGATTATGTCGGGACCTTCGATTATAGTCGTACACTTACTGCAAGTGTCGAGCATTGTAAAGCCCATATTGAATTTACGTGACCGGTAAACTCTCAAGGGATCTGATTTATCAAGTAAAATAGATGAGAGAAAATCTTCGTTGCTCAAGATTCAGTAAAGAGTTGATTAGATCAAATTCGAATTTCTCTTGTTCCTTCAAAACTGTGAGAACATTACATGAAGATCAATTAGGGGAGTCAGAAATGTCAAGGTCTGATTCATGCTAGACCGAGAGTCGTCACATGCGTTGATAAACATATAACAAAATTGAAATGATAAAATCTTTAGCTGGATCTCAAATGTGAAGCAATACTTAACAAATAATTGCCAAATTCGGTTCAAATACCAAGGTTAAATCAACTAAGAACAGATCTCTTTAGTGTCACGGTCTAAATTTTTATGCAAGAGAAATCTTGATAAGAGTTTTGGATCCATTCAGATTCAAAGATAAAAGAGACAATATAAATTCCCATGTCACCTGAGGTAGCCTATCGCATCATTCAATGTATTCGTCTCAACCCTAAGGTTACGATAGTTTCGATCAATATTCGGATGACTGGGAATCGGGGTTAGAAATATAGATTAATCATGAACATTAACTCAGACAGTAAGGCTCACTAGAGTTCTCATGCACTGCAAATTATGATTACGTGTGCACCCGTAATGATAATTTACTTTGCATGGTCCCTACAATGTTTCCTCTATCTCGAGCTCTCAGCTAAAAAAAAGAAACTGGAATGTTCATTGGATCACGTCATCGTGTTGCACTTTCGTGTAAAAGTGTGGATGTTCTATCTAATCACTTTTAATTATTTGTACCAATACTCATGGATCTGAAGACTAAGGCTGTTGTTGGATGGATGTAATGATAAAGGGGCACAAGCAGCTTCCTCTAATAAAGAAAAAGTGTGCGGTGGAAGTCAGGCAGTAATAATAGGGCAGAGATCCCCAAATCAGAGTCGAGCAAGTCATGCTACAAATTTGTACATATACGTGGATCCAATGATCCAACAAAACAAACAAATAAAAAGTTTATGGGTCTCCTGACCCGTAGAGTTCTCTCCCGTTTAGTCCTGCTTCTCCACCTCGGGTTCCCTTTAGATTGAGCAATTATGGCTGCCATATCTCATGGCAAAAGTTCTAGCCATCCAATCCAGCAGATCACCAAAGCAAGTATATACCACAAAAAGTGAAAACAATAGATGTTAAATAAGAAACCCAACTCCAGAACTGGAGTAGATGCAGGTGCGGTGTAGGTACAACTACAGCTCGAGGTAACACCAAGACAGATAGATGCAGATATAGATTACCGCAAACGTAATCAGAATCATCAAAAAGTACGCGTAGTGCCGTGACAACGACATGATTATGAAGAAGCAATGTGTCGTAGATAAGCAAGAGGTAGTATGCAATGCACAAATAATTCCTACGGTTCAACGCAATAAACTTAGAGTTATAGTCTAGGTCTAGTCTCGGGTAAACCTAATTCTCTATAACCAGTGCTTTGATACCAAGTCTGTCACACCCCAACAAGGCGGAAGTATGGGATGTAACCGGTATATCGCATTGAACACAAGTACAAGAGAAACTTAAAGGAAAATTGTGCATTACATTGAACCATACTACATGCTTCTAACGAAAGTACAAATACAAGAAAAATCTCTAAAACAGTACAAAGTGTCTCAATGCCTGACTACAACCAAAGTATATAATCATAACTAGAAACAATAGTTCTAATCCAAAAGAGAGCCCTCATAAAAATCTCTTCTTCAATTCTGTTTACCTGAAAGCATGTTTCGAAAACGGGTCAACTATATAAATAGTTGGTGAGTTCGCAGGTTTTACGACTCTATAAAAAGTTTCGGATAAAAATCCAAAGTGATCAAAAATCCATTGATCGAGTACACATGTATTAGACAACATATTACCATGAGCCGCAATCAAAGCCTTGACAAAAAAATAAAGTACCCCATACGGAAGTCTAATGCAAACAACCGCCTAAAAAAAATTGGCTAACTTTGCGCCCAAGTAACCCTACAAGTCTGGTTGGCGCGACCAAACCATGAGCGGGGGTGTCAACCCAAGTAGTACTACTCAAAATTCCCAACGGCTACGCTCAGCTAATTGATTGCCTAAAAATTTGGGGACTTTAAGGCATTATAAAAAAAAAATAACTCATGTAATCAATATATCATGTAACATGTGACAAAAAAAAATGAAACAGCTTTCCCCCAAAAACAGTAAAACAGTAAGTAAAAAGGGGGCCGCGAAACTCACCTGGACAATGCGGGCGAGTGATGCGACACAGTCGACAAAAACCGATAAAATCCGAGTCCTAACAGGGTCCTACTAGTCAAGTGGACACAAACGATGCATTCAGGACTCCTAAAGGTTGTGACCAAGTCAACAAAACTAAAAGTGGCTATGTAATCGGTTGCATACCCAAAACCCGTGCACGTGCGTACGAACTGTTAAGAATTGTAAAACCGGCTTTTATATGAATTAATAACCTTAAAAGTTTAAGTTTTAGATTTTAATAAATAACATCAGTAGTTAAAAAGTCACATTTGATAAAATCTCATGTCACGGTTTCGCATGATCAAAAATGCGATTACGCGCGTAAAGTCCGGTTTACAGTTTGAAAATCAGATTCATCCGAAATTAGGGTTTTAGTGTGATATTAGCACCCAATTTAAAAGTCAAATTTTATGTTTTAAATGTGGTTATACTTCTGCCCAAAATTCCTTAGAATTTTTATAAAATTAAAATGGACCATAATTTCAAAACCATACTTAGACATAAAGTTACTGCTTAAAATTTATACAAATTGATCATGTATATAAATAAAAATTTCTAACAAATTTTTATATTTTTTTAATATCCAGATTATTTAATATGAATTTAAAATTGTTTAAATTTTATAAATTCGGGAAAAATAGCTAAACACATCAAAACTTTACCAAATTTTTACCATATTAGTTTTAAGTCAATATAAGATCCCATACCAAGTTTCAAGTCCTGATTTTATCCAGAAGTATACAAACCATAAATCGTCCGTTTAAACTTTATAAATACTAAACGTATACTTAAACAACTCCAATTTTCGTAAAATTTTGACAGGAGTCTTAGTTCATCATATAACTATCACTGTCCAATTTAAAGAATTTTTAAATACTCATAAGTAGTTTTCCCAAATTTCTATGTATTAAACTTGTGTGAATTTTAATAAATAATCTATAAAGAGTTAGATAACCAAATTTTTCAGATACTCATTTTAAAACATATTCTACTGATTAAAACCACTTTTGGGTGCTAGATCAACATTTTTTTTTAAAATTCATCAAAACAATTGTCGTATAAAAATAAATATATTAGTTTCATTATTTGTTTCACGTGAAACAAGGTTTGGTGTATAACCTAATAACCACTTAAAATACCAAATATCTCAATACTAAATATTTTCGGGTTCAATTCTCAAACAATGACTTATAAAACTATTCTAACATAAAATCAAAGCTTAACGGGTAAAGTTTATACTTTCCGTATAAATGGTTCGCGTACGCGGAACCTCCCGTATCACATGCAATACGAACCAAAAACACCTTTAGGATCGTTTTTATCTCCCGAGCATTCCCACATGCTCAAAATTAACATGCAATGCCGTTTCGATGGCCATGCAACCCGATCAATTTCCTGTTTTCGATCCTAGAAACTGTTACAATCTGTTCGTATTCAAAAATATACTTCCCAACATCTGATCGGAATTTCCTACGGTAAAAACATTCATATTTATTCCAAGAAACTACTGTCCAAAAATCGTAACGATCCAACGGTCGGATCTCCGGGGATCGACGATTCTTTGTGACCCAGTTTTTCAAATCCGAAAATCCGATCAGTCACATTCGAGGGTATGAAAAGCATACCTAGAGATCTCTGATCAAAAATTCCTCCGTTAAGGTTTTGCATCTATGTGTTTACAAGATCATATCCAAAATTCATGAATTTCTAACGGTCGGATTTCCGGAGATCGTCCGATCTTTAAAACTGCGCATGCATAAAACTTTCTGGACAGATTTTAAAATCTCTTTTCACGAATTTAAGCAAGGATTTAGAGAAATCTGAGCTTACCATTGCGTTCGTAGCGTCGAGAAATGGTTCCGGGTGAAAAACCGCATCTCCGACCACCTTTGGCCACCGCCGGACCACCGCGGACCGCCGTCGGCCGCCACCGGACCGCCACCGGACCACCACCACCACCACCTGAATTCTCTCCAGCCCTCTCCTCTCTCTCTCTCTATCTTCTCTCAATGAATTGATCAAATGAGAGAAAATAGGGTAGTGGGGTATATATATACCTCGCGGTCTCCGATCGCGTGCCAGTTTCTCGCTTAAACGAACCCGATAAAAAAATAGAGGCGTTATTTTATCCAAAAATAACTTATTATAATTTATTATTTTCCCTCGAGTCCTTGTATCTTGTAAATATATATCCTTTCGTATTTAAATTAAAATTTACGAAACCGTTCGACTCGGGTGTTAACGCGTATAAACTAAAACTTGATCAAATTTTTGACATTATAACACCCAAATAGATCTTGCTATTATTTTTCGTTTACTAACGAGTTCCTTTCGTTTGAAAGTATATTTCACATAATAATAATACTATTATTATTATTATACGAACTCGTCGAACACGGGTGTTGACCGTAAAAGTCACGGTTGTCACACGTGTTGATGCAAAAGGACAAGGTTGTCGCGTATGCATCCCGACAATTGAAAGTGCACGAAAAGAATTACACAACTCACTACTTGGAATTGGGTGCCGTTGTTTTGCACTTAAGATTTGGAGACATTATCTTTATGGCACTAAGTGCACTATTTTTACCGACCACAAAAGCCTCCAGCACATATTTGATCAAAAGATGTTGAACATGAGACAAAGGAGATGGGTCGAACTACTCAACGACTATGACTGTGAGATCCGATATCACCTTGGGAAAGCAAATGTGGTGGCAGATGCTTTGACTAGGAAGGAAAGAATAAAACCTCATCGAGTGCGTGCTTTGGGGATGATAATTCAAACGAGCTTGAAAGCTCAGATTCTTGAGGCACAGAAAGAAGCATTAGAGAGAAATAATTTGAAAGACGAACTTTTATGTGGTGCTGAGGGGGAAATTCGAACAGAAAAACGATGTGTTAATTTATTATTTGAATCGATTGTGGATTCCGGATTCCCATAATTTGAGACAATTGATTTTTAATGAAGCTCACAAGTCGAGATATTCCGTACATCCCGGAGCTGACAAGATGTACAAAGACTTGAAAGAATTTTATTGGTTATGTTGGGAAGTGCTTGACTTGTTCTAAAGTCAAGGCAGAATACCAGAAACCGTCGGGACTTTTGCAGCAACCCGACATCCTTCAGTGGAAATGGGAACAAATTGCAATGGATTTCGTCACTAAGTTACCACGAACTTCCAGCGGGTATGATTCAATTTGGGTCATTGTTGACCGGTTGACGAAATCTGCTCATTTTATTCCCATCCGAGAGGATTTTAAGATGGAAAAGTTAGCCCGTTTGTACATTGGTGAGATTGTTTCTAGGCACGGAGTGCCCGTTTCCATCACCTCGGATAGGGATAGTCGTTTTACATCCCGATTTTGGAAGACACTACAACGAGCTTTGGAAACGCGCTTGGATATGAGTACGGCTTACCATCCTCAGACTGACGGTCAAAGTGAATGAACGATTCAGACCATGGAGGATATACTAAGGGAATGTGTGATAGACTTTGGAGGAAATTGGGATACCCATTTGCCGTTAATCGAATTCTCTTATAATAACCGTTATCACACTAGCCTCAAATGCGCGCTGTTTGAAGCTTTGTATGGGCGTAAGTGTCGATCACCACTTTGTTGGGCCGAAGTTGGTGACAATCGTTTAACTGGTCCCGAGATTATTCAGGAGACTACGGACAAATTTTTTAAGATTCGGGATAGACTAAAGGCCGCACGAGACAGACAGAAAAACTACGCTGACAATCGAAGGAAACCCATTGGAATTTCAAATTGGCGACAGGGTGCTTTTAAAAGTTTCACCTTGGAAGGGCGTTATTCGGTTCGGAAAGAGGAGTAAACTCAATCCGAGGTATATTGGACCGTATGAAATTATTGATAGAATTGGTTCCGTGGCGTATAAATTGAAATTGCCTAAAGAACTCGGTGGTATACACAATACTTTCCACGTATCAAACCTCAAAAAATGTTTAGCCGATGAATCCTTGGTAATATCACATGAGGAAGTTCGTGTCGACAAAAAGCTTCACTTTATCGAAGAACCAGTCGAGATTTTGGATCGCGAGATCAAGACGCTTAAACGTAGTCGTATTCCTATCGTGAAGGTCCGATGGAACTCGAAGCATGGACCCGAATTCACATGGGAACGAGAGGACCAAATGAAGCAGAAATATCCTCAACTTTTTGTGAATGAAGCGGTCATTACCAACACCAGTTGAATTTCGGGACGAAATTCCTTTCAACTGGGGGATAATGTGACAATCGCGGTTTTTTAGGTCCTTACCGTTTCTCGATTTTTTTTATACGTTATATTTTTTTTAAATATTATGATTTTATATATTTTTAGTGTTTATAGGAATTCTAGGAATACTACCTTAGACAAACACTAAGGTCCGAACTAGAAAACCCGGTTAAGTGCATACACTGCGTATACTGCGAACACGTTAAATAAACGGTAAAAATTAAATTCTCGAAAATAATTTTTATATTTATATTTTAGTTAAGAATAATGTTTTATAATATTATATGTGCTAACTTTTGTGATTCTTGATTAAACTAACGATCACAGTTGGTTCTTCCGTTAAATACCCAATGTTTACCCGGTATAACTTTTTAAAATTTTTTGAGTTTTTATGTTCTAAAAATTTCTAAAATTCATTATTTTGGATACTAGAATTTTATGTTTGGATAAAAATATTTATTGGAGTGTTTAGGGGTGTAATTTTTATAAAAAGTGGGTATTTTTTTTTTTATAAAAATGGTCTTTTAAAGCAAGACTTGCTTTTCCACTATAAATACCCAACCCCCACCCATTTTTTCCCTTCTCCCTTCTTGTTCCAGCCTTGAGAACCCACCACCACTCCCAAACTCTTCCATTTTGAATTCTAAGCTCAAGAACAAGCTCAAATCATCCATTACAACCTTGAATCCTTGGATCATTGTTGTTGATGAGCTTTGTTCTAGTGATTTGAAGGTATAAACATGTGTTTTAAAATGATTTCATCTTTAAAATTTCTGTTTTGATTCTTGCATGTGTTCTCAAGAACACCAAGAACACACACACTCACTTTGTTTTTCAAGTTTTGTTGTTTTTAAGAGTTTTTAGCTTGAATCTTGTGGTTTTAACAAGGATTTGTGGATAAAAATTAGTTATAATCATCCACAATGAGTTATCTAGTGAAAAGCTTGCAAGATTTGATGATTAAAGTGTTGCATCTTCTTGAATTAAAAGAGCATTTTGTTGATTTTTGAGTTTTTGGTCTTGGAATTGAAACACATTGTGATTGTAGGTTAAAAATCAAGGAAAACTCAGTAGCTTAGCATCAAATTTCATCATCATTTATTGAATTTGGAAGGTATAATCCTTGATCAAACTTGTAGTTTAGCTTAAATGATCAAGAACAAGCATGTTCTTGGTGGATTTTTAAAAATGGTTGATTTAGCACCCAAATTTGTTTTTATACAGTAGAATATGTTTTAAAATGAGGATCTGAAAAAATTGGTTATCTAACTCTTTATAGATTATTTATTAAAATTCACACAAGTTTAATTCATGGAAATTTGGGAAAAATATTTCTGAGTATTAAAAAATTCTGGAAATTGGTCAGTAATTTTTATATGATGAACTAAGACTCCTGTCCAAATGTTATAAAAATTGGAGTTGTTTAAGTATACGTTTAGTATTTATAAATTTAAACGGACGATTTAGGGTTTGTATTCTTCTGGATAAAATCAGGACTTGAAACTTGGTATTGGATCTTATGTTGACTTAAAACTAATATGGTAAAAATTTGGGGAAGTTTTTATTTGTTTAACTATTTTTCCCGAATTTGTAAATTTTTAACAATATTAAACTCATATTAAATAATCTGGATATTGGAAGAATATGAAAATTGGTCAGAAAATTTTATTTATATACATGATCAATCTATATAAATTTAAAACAGTAAATTTATGTTTAAGTATGACTTTGGAATTATGGTCCATTTAAATTTTATAAAAAGTTATTAATTTTGGAAATTTTTATATAAAATTGATTTTATAAAAATTCTAGGGAATTTTGGACAGAAGTATAACCTCATTTAAAACATAAAATTTGAATTTTAAATTGGGTGCTAATATCACACTAAAACCCTAATTTCGGACGAATCTGATTTTCAAACCGTAAACCGGACTTTACGCACATAATCACGTTTTTGATCATACGAAACCATGACATGAGATTTTATAAAATGTGAATTTTTAACTATCGATGTTACTTATTAAAATCTAAAACTTAAAGTTTTAAGGTTATTAATTCATATAAAAGCCAGTTTTACAATTATTAACGGTTCGTACGCACGTGCACGGGTTTTGACTATGCAGTTGACTGCATAGACACTTTTGACTTTTGTTGACTTAGCCACACATATTAGGTTTCCTAAATACATTTTGTGTCTACTTATTAGTAGGACTCGGTTAGGATACCACCGTTGGCTGTTTCACTGTTTTACCGCACTTTTTCGCGTTTCACTCTCAGGTGAGTTTCGCGGCCCCACTTTTAAATGTTTACTGTTTTACGGGGGAAAAGCTGTTTCACTACATGTTGTTACTTGGGATTAGGGTTACCTGGGTTTACTTTTAGATGCATTAAGTCCCCACTTTAACGCAATCAATTAGCTTGAATAGCCGATGAGAATTATGAATAGTACTATTTGGGTCGACACCCCCGCCCAGGGTTGGTTGCGCCAACCAGACTTGTAGGGTCATTTGGGCGCATAATTAGCCATAGTAGGTGTTCGCATTTAACACCTGGATATAGGGGCAACAACTAGTCTGATGGTTTTGATTGTGGCTCAGGGTAACTAAAATCTTAACATATGTACTATATCATCCGCGGATGGTTACTTTTACACTTTGAAATTCATTTACTTATTTTATTGAGTCGTAAAACCTGCGTACTCACCAACTATTTTTACAGTTGTCCGTTTTCGAAACATGCTTTTCAGGTAAACAGAATTGAAGCAAATGACTAGTTTGGTGAATTGCTTTTGGGGACTTTTTTTTGGATTATGACTTGGTTGTTGGTTTTGTATTCTGCATTTGGGATGTTTGGTTTATGTAGACAACCTGAATTTGTATTTTGGTTTTCGTGGTTTGTATGACACTTTACTTTCTTGGGTATGTTTGTAGTAGTTCTTTGAAATTTGTAGTGTACCCATTAGCATTCTCTTGCGCCTAAGTGTTCGATGCACCGCTCTCGTCTCACCTCCGTGTTTCCTCCTTCGGCGGGGTGTGACAAACTCACCTTGCAAAGTTAGAGGGTTGAACATGTACTTGTAGTAACTTGGATTAGAAAGATGACTTAAGGATTCCTAAGTAAGTTTGATAAGTTAGAAACAAGTTTAAAATACTAGAGGGGTTGTTATAGTAATTAGATGGAAGTGGTTGTTGTATACTAGAGTGGTTATCATCCCGGAGTAGTACCTCCAACATAAGCGTTCCCAGGAAAGAGTTGGTTGGATCAGAACCCTGCCTTTCCTAGTCAAAGATGTTTTAAGTTTCGAAATGAAGTGTGAAACAACATTTTGATGAAAATGGTGGTTATAAAGATGTTGAGGCGACCACGAATTGTCCCTCGCCTGATTTTTATATGGCAACGTGGATTCGAGACGTTGATGAGTTGTTTACAACTTCTACATATCAGACCCGCTCCTAAAAAAATCAAGTATATAGATCAAAACAACGTCATCCAAGTTATCAGAGGAGTGAATCCTATGCACAAATACGATATGTGAAGGTAAGGAAAATTATTAGAATCATCCGGTTATGAATTAAGTGTCATATTAAAATCTCAGTAATAGTACTTTTGAAGTTCACAAATGAAAGAAAACCGGGAACATGAGTTAATTCAAGGTTTTAAAAAGTCGCATTTCAAGGAAAGCATGAGATGGGCAAATGATGAGGCAACAATTACTAGATAAGTAACTTTTAGTTTGAATTGTTTAAAATGACTCAAACCCACTTTAATAGGTTTAAAATAACCAATTTTTTATTTAAATGGGTCAAAATGATCCGAACCCACTTTAATAAGCTTACAACATTTAGCTTTTTAGTTTAAATGAGTTAAAATGACCCGGACCACTTTAATATGCTTAAAATATTCAAATATTAGTCTAAATGGGTTCAAATAACTCGAACCCACTTAATTAGACTTAAAATATCCAACTTTTAGTTTGAATCGGTCAACATGACCCGAACTCACTTAACAGGCTTAAAATATCCATCTATTAGTTTAAATGGGTCAAAATAGCCCGAACCACTTTATAAGACTTAAAATATCTAACTTTTAGTTAAAATGATTCGAACTCACTTTAATAGACTTAAAGTTGGTGTTTGTTTATATATTGCTATTATTATTATTATTATTATTATTAATGTAAGTTCATTGAATTTTGGAAATTAATACCGTTTATTATTTATAGTTGAACAGGTTGGTTAGCGTTTTAACAACTATTATGCTGTTGAATTTTAGTAAAAAAATTAATGACACGTTTATTGTATTCTTTAATGCAAGAAATGATTCAAAATAAGTATAGGAGAATGAAAAGTGAGTCCAGTGATTCATCATCTGTTGATGAGATTGATGTTATGAAACATGAATTAGGTCAAAGACGTAAACGTATACGGGGCGTTGGCCATGTTGTGATAAGTCACAACCCCAATGTGTCCGCTACACCCCCCCCTCCAATAATTTCCACAAAAAGTGAATGACTAAATGCAACGAATGCAACAACTATTCCAACAACAAATGGAACATACATGCAACAAATATTTCAACAACAAAAAGGATGAAATGTGACAACAAATGCAACGACGTGTTGAAATTGGCGATCAAGATAATTAGATACTAATTAGATACTATCGTTAAATTTGTTTTGTTAATTTGTACTTGAGGTTACAAAGATATGGAAAAATATGTATAAATATGAAAAAATCTATATCGACGGCATGTCGTCGTTATAGAACCCGAAAAAAATATGAAAAAACATATAGCGACGACATGTCGTCACTATAGATATAAATAATTTAATAAATGATATCTTTTTGTTTATCAGTGGCGATTAAATGTCGCCGCTATATGAATAAATAAATTTAATTAATATTTTCTTTTCATCGACTTACGCCGACGACATTTTATCACTATAGGTATAAATAAATTTAACTAATAATTTCTTTTTATTAACTTATGGTGACGACATATTGTCACTATAGGTCTAAATAAATTTAACTAATAGTTTCCTTTTGCTTATTTATGGGGATGAGTTGTCGTCGCTACAGATCACAATTAATTAAATTAATGAGTTATTTTTATTTGAAAAAGATTTAATGGTGACGATTTTTCGTCCGGATAGGGTACACTATGGTGATGACAAAAAACACGTACGCTACGAACCTTTGGCCACGAACCATATAGCTACGACTTGTCGTCGCTATAGACATTAACACCCTATAGCAACAACATGTCGTCGCCACAACCCTTTCTCCATGTCTCCAACAGTGACTATAGAGGCAATTCCTTGTAATGTGTGTTGTCACTTTGAGAACCAAGAATCTTCAAGCATGATTGATAGGCTACAAATTGAATCTTGCTTTTACAATACGTCTATGATAAGGAATTTGTAAAGTGACTATAACAAAAAGCGCAAAGAATCCATTGCCAAAGACATGTTACACGACATAAGAGCATATCTTGGAGATAGACAACATTATTGTACATAGAACAAAATAGTGGAAGAATTACATTCTTGCCTTACAGAAAACCATTACAAAATAAAGGATGCCTTAATTAACCATCAACATTGCATTTATTCAACCTTGCTGTTTTCATAGTACGTGACAATATGACGAGAGAAATGCTTCATAAAGTTGTTAACTTCCGGTGTTTAGTTTTTATGTTCCAAAATCAGCATATCGTTTGCCATCTATTGCTTCTCTTGTCTCAGTTGCTTTTGCTGTTCAAATATACAATTCACAAATTAAGTTGTTAGTCACGCTCATGTTTTGAAATAAAAATATTAAGGATTGACCATATCATGTATAATTACCTCCTCTTGAAGGTTTTTCACAACTCCCAACATCAATTGCGTCTGCAAAATATAGAAACATGTAAGAGGAGACTCAAAAAGCACACAAAAACGTATGGAGTCAACTACAACAACAGAAAAACACACATCATTCGAAAACACCAAAAAACCTTGCGAATAAGGAGACCAAAAACACCAAAAATATCGTCACATCATCAACACCTTTTTATTTTTAAATAGTTATCTCTCTCTCTATATATTTAGTATAATAAAAAAAGTCGGCCCCACCTCCCTTCCGTTCTTTACGTTCATGGTGAAGATTGGTTGCCGAAAAACGTGGGTTTCCCCTTGGTGAGGAACGAGGTCGAACGCCGCCTGGCCCAAAAATGACCCCCGAAAGCGACATTGGGGATGGTCTAAACTCTAAATGTATATGTACTAATACCTAGTTCTTGTTTCTTCCTACAAGCGTTTCATTTTTTTAAACACATGACCGTGTCATCGTAATATTGCTATATGTTACCACCGTTTTTGCACGTTTTTGTCCTTTTTCTCGACATTTTCGGAATAATACAAGTACATTTTAGGGTTTTTGAAAAATGAGGTGCGTGTAAAAGGGAAAAAATCACCAATGAACATGTTGACCCAACTTTTTCCTAATATAAACATTGACCTTTAATCTTTACAAAAATAAACATCCAAAAAGAACGAATCAGAAATCGCGACCTTAGCTTAGCTGATTAACGCTTAATCGGCAAAAAAAAAGATCGGTCCACAAAAAAAAACCAATAAGAAAATGCCATGTAAGCTAACCCAAAAATCTAGCCGGCTTTTTTCAACCCAGGTAGAATGCAACCCGACACGTTTCCCAACCCGACTAGAATGTAGCTCGCCACATTTCCCAACCCGGCTACATGTCGGTCAGGACATATGTTGCCTTGTTATTGGCTTCTTCATGGGCCCATCTTACTTCCCTATAATTTCTTACCCCGACTGAGGGTTTGCAGGGTTAGCCGAGTTGGTATCATGGCGATTTCTAATTGTTCCATTCGGATATGTTTATTCTGATGTGGATAAAAATAAAATTCAATGTTCATTTTTGTAAAATTTTTGGTTGAATATGTTTATTTTTATAAATTTTCCCTTTGAAAAATCATAAGTATATTTTGGAGTTTTCTCAAATATTTTTGGTTTGTTGTATTCAAATCTTTTTTGGTAGTGATGAACTGACAACTTCATCAATAAGTGTAAGACCTACCGACCATATAAAGAGAAAATTACTAAAATGTCATTTGATAGTTGATTTTACCAAAATGTTCGCCGTCTAAAACATGATTATGAAGATTAATATCCGACGGCCGGCTAGACTTAGCCGGCTCCAAATTCCATGTCCGATTGGAACATGCCAGACTTTAGACCAATCAGCCGTTGACATGTGGCATCACGTAATTTTTAGTTGGCTATAGCCGACACTTTTTTTTGCAACTTGGCTCGATTTTAGCCGGCTATTTAACTTTCGTTAGCCGGCTATTTGAATGTTCATAGCCGGCTATTTGTTTTAAAATAAACATAACAATCATATAATAAGTAGTTAAATACAATATAACTTTAATTTCTTAAAATAACCACAACAATTATATACAAAATAGTGCTCAAAGACAATATTGTTGTGTAAGACATTAGTTTGATATTGTATTTGGGCACTACTTTTTATATGATTATTGTTTTTATTTTAAGACATTAAACTTATATTGTATTTGACTACTTATTTTATAATTATTGTGTTTATTTTAAGACAAATAGCCAGCTAAAGTCTGACAGATTCCAATTAGGCACGGTATTTGGAGCCGGTGCATGACCATGTTTTAGACGACTAAAAAGTTTTGACCATTTTAGTATTTCCTCCCCCCAACCATATAAATGCACCTACTTGGATAATAACTTTGTACTTTTTACTTTATCATTTTGAAGTTATGCCTATACTTTTGGTTAAAAAGTATATAAAACTTTCTATATATATTGACCACCTTTTTTGTTCTGACTTGTTCCAAAATGTTCTCGGTCTCTTTCTCTAACTCGAAGAGCTCGTTGACATCAGACTGTTGAACCTTGTGCTCATTGAGGTGCCTGCAGAACATACATACATGCATGTAACACAAATACTCTTTAAACCCTTCCACTTTGTCTATAAAATTATTTGAACTAATCAAGTAGAATATGCTGATCAGGTGGTATGATTACCATTGGATCATATGTGTTAACTCGTCAGCGGTCCGTACATCCCTATACCGTAACGTGAGTTCCTGTTACAAGTTCCCACAGGGTATTCGTTCATAAGAATCTAGTAAAGTATAGTATAATGACATATATGAGTTGTGTTGCTGATTTTTGACAAGTAGACATCAATCAAGTTCGCTTACGGAAGAAACAGATTCGGTCAAGTTAGATAACGGAAGAAGCGGATTCAACATAAAACATATGGAGTTCTTTTAATTTTTTTAAACAATTCATTTAATATATATATTTGATTTTTATGTAATTGTTGAAATAAAGACTGATGGCTACAAAATTCTCTAAGTACAAACTGCTGCGCATAAGCTTATCTGCAGCGGATACTTGTTCTTCTGCTGAAGAACAAATCTGCTGCGGATAGCCTTATCTGCTGAAGACCAAAGTTGCTGTTGATAGGCAAATCATTAGCAGCTGTGGACAGTTGTGTCTTGCTGCTGATCAACAACATTGCCGATGATAGCCATTCCCACTGAAGATCAAACGTTGCAGCTGACTGGCTTCGATAAAGCAACCATTACCACTGACAACTTTCTGCTGCAACACTGACACACTCCACGCAGAAATAATGTTTCTGGTGCAAGACAATAAAAGACAACGACGCTCTTCTTCCAAGGACTCAAGCAATGATGCCTAAGAAGACGTTTGAGTAAAGATAACTTTTGTAGTTTTTATTGTCGTTACATGTAGAATAGCTTCAATACAAGATCAACGGCTTGTGTTAGATCTGATCATTAGAATCAAGGGTCTGTCTTGATTCTAAGTTACTATATAAGTAGTACTTAGAGTCATTGTATACTAGTGATTTTTGCTTAAGAGTTTTCTCTGTAATCTTGTAATCTTTGAAGCTTAATACAAATTGCATTTATCAGTATTCTTCTTGTTTACTTGTTTACATTGCTTAGTTGTGATTGTTTCCGCCAATCTCAACTAGAATAGAACCATCTTGTATTCACCGATCCTACAAGTGGTATCAGAGCTTTGGCTCACAGATTAAACAAACTCACACTTGTTTAATCATTCTCTGGTTATATTCAAAACTATCTCTTTGCTAAAGTCACCCATTATCATAAATAAAAAATGGCACAAAACAATGGAGTTGAAGACACTGGAAGCATCAGCAGACCACCAAGACTGGTGTCTAGAGAAGACTATGATATGTGGAAGAACAGAATGGAAAGCTTCTTCTGCTATCAAGAATATGGGTTGTGGAAATCCATAAAAGATGGACCATACATACCCATGGTGGCCTCCGCTGATTCCGGAGGTACACTGGTTCCCAAAGAATCCTCCAAATACTCTAATGAAGACGTCAAGAAAATGGAGGTAGATTTCAAGGCTTTGGGAGCCATCCAGATGTGCTTACCAAATGAAGTTTTTCACAACTTTAGAGGATACAAAACTGCAAAGGAGCTATGGGAGGCTGTTGAGAAGATGTTTGCTGGTTCAGAGGAAGTAAAAGAAAACAGAAGAGACATCCTGAAGCAGCAATATGAAAACTTTGTCTGGGAGGAAGGTGAGTCTCTAACTGTTTTATTTAACAGATGTACTTATCTTGTAGGTGAGCTGCAGTGCTCAAAAGTGAAGCTGGAGAATGAAGACATTCTCAAGAAGTTCATCAGGTCTTTACCCAGTTGCTGGACACTCTACACAGTGTCCATCAGAAGAACTGAAAATCTGAAGGCTCTTCAGATGACTGAGCTTTTCGGTATGCTAAAAACCTATGAATTAGAGATGATTCAGGCCAAGGAAAGAAGCTCAAGCTATCAAACAGCCTCAACTTCCACCACCACCTCTTCTGCCCTCCACTCCAACCACTCAGGTCCTAGTTCAAGCAACTATTATCCTCCTATCGTCACTCATCCCCAAACTCCAACCTCTCAATCAAACAACTCATCATTTCTTCTTGAAGCCTCACCTCAAACATCAACCTCTGCTGCTTTTGTCTCTGAAAACTCAAGCAATATGTCCTTTATCAAGGAAGATCTGGAATGTTTTCATCCAGATGATCCAGAAGAAATTGATATACAACACTCCTATGCCATGCTCTCTCTAAGAGCAAAAAGGTTCTACTCAAGAACAGGAAGACTCGTTCCAATCAACAACTCTAACACCAGGGTTGGCTTGGATAAAAGCAAACTGAAGTGTTACAACTGTAACCAACTTGGTCATTTTGCTAGGGAATGCAAGGCACCAAAGGCAAACCCAGCTGCTGCTCATACCAGACAAGCTCACCAAGCTCAACCAAGACAGCAACAGGCCACCCCTCCTGCACAAACTACAGCTTGTGCAGCTGTTGGAACTGCTGACATTGACTGGAGCTTCCAGTATGAGGATATTCCTGCCAACAATCAAGCTCTCATGGCAGACACATCAGAGGTACCTCCTCAGGTATATGAAAATCTGTGTACTCAAGCTTGTATTGATAAGGTCCTTGGATACAGGAAACATAACCAAAATCTCATAGATCAAAATTAAGAATTTCACCAAATGAAATCTGAATTTAAAAAGGTTGAAAACAGTTACAAGGAAAAGATTGATTGTTTAAAGAAAGAAATTTCATCATTAAAACATGAACAAACAAACTTTGAAACTCAAATTGATGACCTTATGGTTAAGTTAAAAGCTACAAGGGCCGAATTAGTAGACAAATATGAATTTGTAAAAAATATGAATTTGCATCCAAAAAGCTGCAAACACTTTTGGATGCTCAAATTCATGAAAAGGTAACTGCTGGTATTGGATTTCAAGCTGAACAACCCTACAATGCTGTTCCTCCACCTGCTGAATATGTAGCCATCCATGAACCAAGTTTCAATCTTTCCAACCTTGACATGGACAACCGAAATCTTGACCTTGTTGTCCAAGAAACCCCTGTTCAAGAATGCACTACTTCATCCGAGTCTGAGTCAACATGCTCAGACTCCACTGAAACCAATAAAGCTTCATCACCTCCTACCTGTGAAGCTACTAAAGCCAACAATCCAAGCCATTTCATCCCTTCAAAAACAGTACTAGTATCTCAACCAACCAAACAAATCAGAATCAGCTATCATCCAGAAGGAAGAAAGCTAACTGTTGAAAGGGGACAGTCTTCAACCTCAATCCCACAAAGGAAGGTGTTTGACATATTTCACGCGCCTAGAGAGAGAGCTCCATATGTTCAAAAGACATTGGAAGAAGCCACCTTTGAGCACAAAAAAGCTCACCCCTAGAACTTCAAAGACTTGTTCAAAAGAAAGGACTATGTGTACTTTCAAAGGGACAAACTGGCTAAATCATGCTTTTTGTGTGGGAAATACAATCATACTGCCAGCAGCTGCTTCTACTACCTTCAGCAACAAAGAAATCTCAAGCAACATGCTTTTGAAAAGACGAACAAGAACAAAAAGGTAAGAAGCTTTGAAGACAAGGCAACTCATTTCAGAAACTCCCTCTCCCCACCAAGGAAGAAGCTGACAAGACCTCAACAATATTGCATCATCTGTGGTGAATCAGACCACTTTGCTGCAAATTGTAAATTTAATCCCTTCAACCAGATTAACCAAAAGCCTATCGACAAAATAACTTCTACAGAGAAACCATCCGGTAACAAGGTAAAGAAGGATGGGCATACATCTGTTGTTAAACTATCAGCAGCCAACAAAAATGTTGTTGATCAAGTAAAGCCCAAGAAACCAAAGGACAAGCCTTCAGCAGCAACCAAGTCTGCTGCTGATCAAGTAAAACAATCAGCAGTAACAAAATCTGCTGCTGATAAGCCAAAGTCCTCAGTAGCAAAATCTGCTGCTGATCAAGCAAATCTGTCAGCAGCCAAAGCAACATCAGCTGCTGACAAAGCAAAGAGAGCTGGAAAACCACTAATTCAGCATTGGAAAGTCAAAATTCCTCCAAAAATCATCATTGGTTCTGTTGATTGCAAACATGCTGGTACTGATAATCCGAAAACCCTTTTCTACAAGGATGCAATCTCTTGGATTCCTCCCACTAACTAGATCTCTCTCATGTGCAGGGATAGCCAGGTCACAAGAATACCACCTAGGTGGTAGACAGTGGCTGTTCCAGGCACATGACAGGCAACAGATCCATCCTCTCCAACTTCAGACATTTTAATGGAGGATATTTTGCCTTTGGAAGTGACTCAAAAGGAGGATCTATTATTGGACAAGGAACTGTGTCCAATAAAAGAATGAGTATTGATAAGGTAAACTATGTCAAAGAATTTGGACTTCAATCTCATGAGTGTTTCCCAGGTCTATGATCAAAAACATTGGATGCTCTTCATAGATAAAGAATGCTTTGTACTGTCTCCTGGTTTATCCAAACCTCCTCCAGAAAAGATTTTATTAACTGCCCAGAGAAAAGAAAATCTTTATATGCTTAACATGAATGAGGTCACTCCATCTGGCAGTGTATCCTATTTTCTGTCAAAAGCTTCAGTTGATGAATCAGCTCTCTTGCACAGGAGATTAAGCCATGTTAACATCAAAACTATCAACAAATTGGTGAAGGATAATCTTGTCAGAGGGATTCCTGATAAAGAATTCCAGCTAGAAGATCATTGCATTGCCTGTTTGAAGGGAAGCAACACAAGAGTTCTCACAAGCCCAAGACTTTGAATACAAATGATACTCCACTACAACTGTTGCATATGGATCTCTTTGGTCCTACAAATATTATGTCAATGAGTAAGAAGTCATAATGTCTGGTGATAACTGATGACTACACCAGATTCTCATGGGTATACTTCTTGAGAAAAAAAGATGAAACTGCTGAAATTCTCAAATCCTACATCCTCAGGGTAGAGAATCAAAGCAATCAGAAGGTAAAGATAATAAGATGTGATCAGGGCACAGAGTTCAAGAACCACACTTTGAACTGTTTCTGTGAGAGCAAAGGAATAGAAAGGCAATATAGTGCTCCAAGAACTCCTCAAGAAAATGGAGTTACTGAAAGAAGAAACAGAACTCTAATTGAGTCAGCAAGATCTATGTTGGCTGGCTCAAAACTGCCTCTCAAATTCTGGGCAGAAGCAGTAAGCACAGCGTGCTATGTGCAAAATAGAGTTCTCATAGTCAAGCCTCTCAACAAGACACCTTATGAACTATGGTTCCAAAGAGTTCCCTACATTGGATTTCTAAAACCTTTTTGATGTCCATGCACAATTTTGATCACACATGGGGTTCTTCCTAAGTTTTGTGCCAAATCTGATGAAGGATATTTTGTGGGCTATTCCTCTCAATCCAAGGCCTAAAGAGTATTCAACTTAAGAATAAGAATTGTGGAAGAATCAGCCAATGTGGAATGTAGAGAACACATTGTCTGTGAACAGGGAAAAGGCCCAAACTGGCTCTTTGACATAGACTCCTTCACCCAAATATTTGAGCCTCTCATCTTCTCAAATATGGAGTCTACCTCTTCTCAAGCACCTGCTTCCACTTTCTCCTCTGACTATAGACTGGATTTTCCTAAATATTCTATCAGTTTGAGAAGACCATCCATTGATCCTCCATCTGTTATGGAAGCCATTGAAGCAAGTGAAGCCAGAACCACACTCTCCAATGTCACCAGCAGCAGCCTGTCTGAAAATGAAAATTTGAATGAAGACTCTTCGGTAAATGCTGTAGATGCTGCAAATACTATTGCTGATAATACTGATGTAGCTGTTGATATTGAAGACTCTTCAACCATGAATGAAGAAATCCCTGATCAAAATCAAAGCAATCTTGAGCAAGGGATACAGCTGGAAGTGGTACCAGCACAAAAGATTAACAAGGAACATCCTCTGGAAAATATTATTGGCCAAGTTCACCAAGGAGTTCTAACAAGAAGCAAATCTCATGAGGCCAATATATGTTTGTTTTCATGTTTTCTATCTTAGGTGGAACCCAAGAAGATAGATGAAGGTCTGAAACACAACAGTTGGATTGAGGCAATGCAGGAAGAATTGCTGCAATTCAAGAGACAGGATGTCTGGAAACTTGTTGATCTTCCACCTGGTTAATCTGCCATTGGCACAAGATGGGTATTTAGGAACAAGCAAGATGAGAGAGGCATTGTAGTCAAGAACAAAGACAGACTTGTAGCTCAAGGCTACACTCAGGAAGAAGGAATTGACTATGATGAAGTCTTTGCTCCTGTTACCAAGCTAGAGGCCATCAGAATCTTCATGGCATTTGCTGCATCCAAGAATTTCATGGTCTATCAAATTGATGTTAAAAGTGCCTTTCTGTATGGGAAGATTGGTGAAGAAGTATATGTCAAACAACCTCTAGGCTTTGTAGATCCTGCACATTGTAACCATGTGTTCAAACTAGACAAAGCTCTGTATGGCTTACATCAAGCCCCAAGAGCCTGGTATGAAACTTTGTCTGGATATCTACTAAGCAACAACTTTAGAAGAGGTGCCATTGACCAGACCTTGTTTATCAAAGATGAAGGGGGAGAAATCTTACTGGTACAAATCTACGTAGATGATATCATCTTTGGATCAACAAGGAAGAAGTTGTGTAAAGACTTTGAGATCCTGATGCACTCAAAGTTTGAAATGAGTTCAATGGGTGAACTAAATTTCTTTCTAGGTCTTCAAGTCAAATAAGTTCCAAATGGAATCTTCATCAGCCAATCCAAATAAGTCAAGAGCATTCTGGAAAGATTCAAGATGGCTGACTGCTCTGCTGCAAGAACCCCTATGCAAGTGCACCATCAGCTGACTCCAGACAAAGATGGTCAAGATACTGATCAACATCAGTACCCTGCAATGATAGGGTCTCTCATGTATCTCACTGCTTCAAGGCCAGATATCATGTTTGCAGTATGTCTCTGTGCAATATTCCAAGCAGCTCCAAAGATTTCACATCTTCAAGCTGTCAAGAGAATTTTTAGATACCTAAAGGGAGCCCCAAGACTTGAGCTATGGTACTCTAAAAATGATAAGTTCAATATGTATGCATAAACTGACAGTGATTATGGGGGATGCAACTTGGACAAAAAGTCCACATCAGGGGGATGTCAGTTTCTGGGAGGGAGACTGATTTCATGGCAGTGCAAGAAGCAAACATGTGTTTCAACTTTTACAGCAGAAGCAGAATACATTGCAGCTTCAAGTTGCTGTGCACAAGTCATCTGGATACAAAATCAAATGCTGGATTATGGGATGACTTTCATGGCAACTCCAATTCACATTGACAACATGAGTGCTATATCAATCACAAACAATCCGGTGCAGCACTCCAAGGCAAAACACATTGACATCAGGTATCACTTCATAAGAGATCAAGCTGAGAAAAAGAGAATTATTTAAACCAAAGTTCATACCAATGAGCAATATGCTGATTTGTTTACAAAACCTTTTGATGAAGCTAGATTTAGATATTTAGTTGAATCTACTAGTATGATGAACTTTGATTAAAATATGTCTCTAAAATTTTGTTTTTGTAAATGTGTTTGTCTTTTGTTATAAATAAAAGTTATAAGTCAGCAGCTTCCATTTCTTGCTGCTGACAGGTTTAATTATCAGCAGCAAAGATTTTGCCACTGACTGCTTTAAGTAATCAGCAGGAACAAGTTTCCTACGGATAGATTTAAGGCTGTCAGCAGCAACATCCTTGCTGCAGATTATTGCATCATCAGCAGCAAATAATTTGCCACTAACTGCTTTAAGTTATCAGCAGGAACAAGTTTCCAGCGGATAGCTTTAAGGCTGTCAGCAGCAACATCCTTGCTGCAGATCATTGCATCCATCAACTGCAATTGAGTTTGTTGCTGACAGACTTAACCATCCGTCGCAACCAAGCTTGCAGCGGATAGGCTTAACCATCCATAGTAACCAAGTTTGCTGCTGATGGGTAAAAATAAGTCTAAATTAACTTTTACCCGCTGTAAAAATTACCTCCGGTCTTTACCATGACTGTTATAGTGTATTACAGCTGTAACAGTAAAAAGTGAATGAGGTTGTACTGTACAAGTAAGTTTCCTTTTTCCCTCCTCTGCCGTTATAACTCAAATCAATTTCTCCATAACCTCTTCACATTCAATTTCAACCTAACCATCATCATTTTCTCTCAAACCTCCATAAGCATTCAAAGCCTTCCATACTTTACCACCTTTCAAAACCATCATCCTTCCCTCCAAACCCAACAAATGGCATAGGTAGACATAAACCGTCCCGATGATAAGTTTTCTCCATACCACAACCTCACAAAATACTTAATAAAAGGGAAGAAGTCCGAGGGGTTCGATGATATGATCGATTTTCTTTGTTGATCAAAGATATATTTTGCCCTAACCATCAACCCACCCATTTACATTCCTCACATGGAGGAGTTTTTGAACACCGCCGTCTACTTTACTGAACAGGGGATTCCCCAAATCCAAGCCACGGTAGACGGCAAAGATGTCACCATCTCTGAAGCTACTCTCCGCAAACACCTCAAGCTTCAAGACGAGGGGGCCGCCATTTCATACTCAAAAGAAGTCTATATGAGGACCTTTGTATCCATAGGGTACACTAGAAATCAGAACGAGTACACAACAGAGAAGGTATCTATGCCATACTCTTCTACAATGCATATCTCAGAAGAGAAGTGGATGGCATCAAGTGAGCTCTGCACTTGCCTCTGCTGTTCACGGTATGGTTACTGGCCAAGGATTCAACTTTGCACATCTCATCTTTTAAGGTTTAAGATACAACCTTCAAGAGGGTGCAAAGCAGCAATTTTATATGTACCCAAGGTTCTTGCAGGAGGTTTTTAACAATGAATTAAAAGAGCTTTCAAAACCTACAAAAATCTATCTTATGCTGGGTCATAAAAGTAACATTTTTCAAAGTATGAGAACTGTTTCCAAAAAGTTCTCAGGGTTCAATGTTCCATTGTTATCTACAATGATGAACATACAAAGTACCCAGGGTGACAGTTCAGCAATCCCAGCTGATACTGATCCCACACCCTCCTCTTCATATCCTGAACAACAATCTGCTTCCACTGTTTGAACCCCTGTGCATACTACTAAGGATGCACAGGCACATAAATTACTTACCTGTTTTGGATGTTATCGTTCAACTGGAACAAAGGGCCCGAGTTGCAGCAAAATATACTAGAAAGAGGAGCAAGAGGACTCCTTCTCTTCTTGTCTCAAAGGCCCAATCCCAACCTAAAAGCCCTCATTAAGAATCCCAAAATTCTGATGAGAATATCAAAAGGGATAGCCACATCATTAGAGAGACTTCCTTGGAAGCTTCTCTGTTAGGATCAGGATCACATCCCGGATCCATAGAACAACCCACTGAGCCATTCCATTATCTTTCTTCTCTGAACTTAAGTGCAGAGGCACCTTGTAAAGATGATATACCTTCTCCAACAACCACTATCTCAGAGGTATTGATTGACTTGGCTGCTAGTGCACCTAACCCAAGTTCTTCACCCAAGAAGGTTCACTTTGGAAGTACTGATAGAGTGAATGTGGAAAGGGCTGTCACTACTCCTGGTACATCAAATGATCAGGAGGACAGTGATAACATCATTAAGACCCTAACCACGACAACTCACAGTGAGGATGTTTCCTTTGAAACACTCTTCACTGAGAGGAATCCCAGGTGCCAAGAAAACCAGGGTGATGGGGATGCAGAGGCTAGGCCTAAGGCCCCGTATGGATCCAAGGATTCCACAACTGTGGATGAGGATAGATTGAAACTTCATAATTTGGAATTGACGGCCAGGGTGGAAATGCTAGAGGCCGAAGTGTCAAAACTAAGGCACCAAGTCTTTATGCATGACGCCCATCAATGCCCTCCAGTGACTACTCCCTCCCTTATCTCAGTGGGCACTCAAACTGACCAGACTCTGTGCACTGATGCTACCAAAAAGGGGGAGATAGCTGCTGTGGAAGACGATGCTGACAGCCTCGATGAATGGATACAAGAGCAGACAGCCTTTCAAAGTTCTCTATTCAGACCTTCCTTCGTTCAAGTTCATGACTTGCCAGACTCAGTAGATGAAGAGGAAGATATCACTGAGGATTGGAAGTTAGTTGTCCGAGCTGTTGATGAGGTGTTAAAGAATGAAATTCAAAATGAAGACACACCTTCATCATTCAGCATACTTCCCACTGCTGCAGCTATATCAAGACAGACCATTGCCCCTCAATTCACATTGTCTTCAAATAAGCTAGAATTTGACTCCATACTAGCTTGGGGGTATGATGGTTCAACTGAGAGACTCTGGATCGGAAAGGAGTTCAGTGGGGTAGAAGAGCTGAACTGGAATGCACTAAATCCACTCCAAGTGCTTGAACTGTACCTATCCAGCTGCACCAACAACTCTACAGATCTCTCAACAGAACTTGCAATTGATAGGTTCTACGTCTTGATGGAGGATAATCTTCCCTGGTTTGAAAGGCTCTTAGAAAAGCAAACAGGGTGGCCTATCCTAAACACCATGCAAAATCTTCAACAACATCAGAACAAAGACTGGCTCCAAGACTTGCCTTGATCAGGAACAGTGCTTTAATAGAAGAAGAAGTTCTATGTTGGAAAAGATTTCTCTACAACACAGTGGTCAGAGACTTGGAAGTGCTAGGATGGTCAAACATTGGGTCTTCTAACTTCACATTCTTCCTAAGTAATGGATCATCTCTCTCAATCAACATCAATGAGATCCTACTCTTAAATTCAGACTTCCTGCACTAGGTCGTCGAGCTCAGAACACACATATGCAATGTAAATTCCTTAGAGAGTCAAGCAATGATAAAAACCATCAAAGCTAAGCTTGAAAAGGAAGGACGACTTGCAATGGATGACTCCAACTCTGAGTCAGACCTATCCTTTCTTTCCTCTCCAACTGTCAGATTAGACACAGCAGAAGAATCCAGAAGAAGAGAAAAGGAAAAGATGAAGAAAGAATGGAAAGCAGTGACAGGTCTTGAATGGGAAGAAGATGAAGAAAGTGTCATTCCCTTGTCCATTCCACAAAATGCCAATGAAGCTGAAGCTGAGATCCCAACAGCATCTCTTACATCTGCTGTTGTGGTCCATGAAGCTGAAGCAGAGGCATCCAACAAAGACAAAGGGAAGAGACCTATGACAGAAGAAGATGAAGAAAGGTTATTGAAAGAGAAGAAGGAAAAGGAGGAAAGAAGAAGAAGAGAAGAAGAGGAGATGGCTGAATTAAGAAAAGCACAAGAAAGAAAAACTACCATACTCCTTAGAGAACAACAGATCCACCTATATGCTAAGCAGCTAGATGATCTGAAAGTCAAGATTCCTGCAGCTTCTCAAGAAGATGAAGCTCTAGCTCTTCAACTGCAAGAACAATTCAATAAAGAAGAAGAAGAAAGAGAGAAGAAGAAAAAGGAAGAGGCTAAGTTCAGAATAACTGATTCTGGACTAGCCAAAGAAATGAGAGAGGAGTGGATAGAGGCTCTGATTTCTCAAGGTGAGGATGCAGACTACCTTGAGAAACTATCAAATAAAGAAATCTACAAAGCCTTCATGGGTCAGCAAGGTCAATTGGCAACTAAGAAAAGGGCTGAAGAAGAAGAAAAAGCCAAACAAAAATCCAAGAAGACCATTGCCTTTAACAGAAGATCCCATGAAGAAAGGAAGGTCATGATTGACTTCCTAAAGGCTAGAGGAGAGAGTGGAAAAAGGTTGGGTCCCATGAGTTTCATGAACCTACAAGCCCTTTACTTTAAAGTCAAGAAAGAAGAGGAAAAAAGACTGGGGAAGAAAGGCTCAAAGAATAGGGTGATTAATCAAGAAGATGAAAGGAAACAAAAGAAACCCAAGCCTTGTTCCTCATCCACCACTTCCTCTATTCAACAACCTTCCACTCTCAATCCTAGACCTCCCTCCTCTCCACCCACAAAGTCCAAATCCTTCCACCCAGCTCCTCCTCATCAGCAGCCTTCCAAGAAGAAAACCAAACCTACCATCACACCAGAAGACTCAAGAGAAATAATTGTCTGGTTATATAACAGTCAAGATAAATGGTTTGAAGTTTTCAGGGGAAAGGAAGAATTGAAAAGATCAGTCTATAAATCTGTTGATGAGGTACTGCAACTCCCAGACTCAGATCTAAGAAGAATATTAGAGTTGGGTGAAGCCCATAAGCTAGAGAATGAAGGTGGGAGACATCTTTTGCTAGTGATCAAACATCACTTTAACCCTAGTAAAGATGTAATCATTGATGCCAAACCTCTTTAAATCCATTCTCCATTCACCAGTTGGTCCTTCAAGGCTGATACCAACGAGTTTATCCTGATTGATGTTAAAGGACAGAAGATGATATGTTCAAGCAAGGCCATCTTCAAAATGCCAAGCAAAGACATAAAGACTATCTGAGATTCCTCTAAACAATCCCATCCAGGACCCAAGAGGCTATGAGGTAGAAATGATAGTCTGCAACATGGAAAAGCTTCAGCAGCAAAAGCAGTAAGAGAGTTTTGGTAGCATCAGTCTAGGGGGAGTTTGTAGAAATAAAGACTGATGGCAATAAAATTCTCTAAGTACAAACTGCTGCGCATAAGCTTATCTGCAGCAGATACTTGTTCTTCTGCTGAAGAACAAATATGCTGCGGATAGCCTTATCCGCTGAAGACCAAAGTTGCTGCTGATAGGCCAATCATCAGCAGCTGTGGATAGTTGTGTCTTGCTGCTGATCAACAACATTGCTGCTGATAGCCATTCCCACTGAAGATCAAACGTTGCAGCTGACTGACTTCGATAAAGCAACCATTACCACTGACAACTTTCTGCTACAACACTGACACACTCCACGTAGAAAGAATGTTACTGGTGCAAGACAATAAAAGACAATGACGCTCTTCTTCCATGGACTCAAGCAATGATGCCTAAGAAGACGTTTGAGTAAAGATAACTTTTATAGTTTTTATTGTCGTTACATGTAGAATAGTTTCAATACAAGATCAACGGCTTGTGTTAGATCTGATCCGTAGAATCAAGGGTCTGTCTTGATTCTAAGTTACTATATAAGTAGTACTTAGAGTCATTGTATACTAGTGCTTTTTGCTTAAGAGTTTTCTCTGTAATCTTGTAATCTTTGAAGCTTAATACAAATTGCATTTATTAGTATTCTTCTTGTTTACATTGCTTAGTTGTGATTGTTTCCGCCAATCTCAACTAGAATAGAACCATCTTGTATTCACCGATTCTACAGTAATAACTTATAAGATTTAACCGTTTTTAAAAATCTAAGTACACTTTTTGTTTATTTTTTTTTCTAACATTCCGATATAAACTTTATTCAATTTTTATTTATTTAAGAGACTAAAAATTACTTATTTTGAAAACGACTCAGTTTTCAATAAAATTTATATCACAACGATGACAAAAATATTAAATAAAATATTATATTCAGATTTAAAAAAAAAGTTACATATTAAAAGCTATTGAAGAAAAATCAAATTATATGTTAAACGAAGTATTAAAACTAAATAAATTCATATGTTTTGTGTTGAATCCGCTTCTCCGTAAGCAAACTTGACTGAATCCGCTAACGGATTGTCTAAAACCCAAATCATTTTCAAAATCCTCTGATAAACCAATATGTTATTTTCCTAAACCCCCTAGCTATAAATAAAAAAATTTCTTTCTAAATAATATATCAAGCTATCTAATACCTTGTTTATTATGCAAAACATGGTGGTAAGTTGCAAAATGAGAAGAGCCAATATCATATTGAGGGTTTCTCACATTTGCGATACTAATTAGGAAGAGTGATGCTAGTAGTGTTGCGGTTTAAGATGCCGATTTTGATGTACAAATGTTGATTAGCTAGTTATGGACATGTATTGAGTATGAGCAGTTTAATTATACTATTTCAGCGAAAGCTTTCAAATACCTCACGTACTGTTCTCCGGACTGCTTCATCTGCACGCTTGTAGTGCTGGTAGCGATTAAGGATCTCGATGATGCTGCTTTGAAAGTTCACAAAAGGAAGGGTACGTTAGCATTTAGTAATATTTTGAAGGTCCAAAGTTGTTTGATGAAGAAATAAACCACTCTAAGTAATATGAGATTTGTAGCAAGAGAAATACTCATGAATAGAAAGCAAAGTAACAGCTAAGTAGTAGCAGTTAGTTACATGATAGAGATGTTGTTTCTAGTGAGACCCCGGCTATAAGAACCACTTTTATAACATATAGTAGTCCATATATCAAAAAAATGTGTATACAAATAAGAAGAATTAATATTATGTTATCTTCTAAATATTTGTATCATTTTGCATCCTATTTTAGTTAGATTACTAAACCTAAATTAAAGACAATAGAAATGAAAGCTAATAATACCAATTTCCTCTCATACTTTGGTGATAATTTATGTTAGATATTCGATTAAGTAAGATTACAAGAGTAAAAAAATAGGACATGATGATCAAGTTTTCAAGCCAAAAAGTTGAAATATGATGTGATACTCGGTCTTTTATACTTGTGAAAAAAGTAACTATGACAAGAATATAAAATAGGAAATAAACCTAGTTGGATAAAGTAACAAACATAACAAGTTAGGAAAAAGGAACATGTATATAGTGTATATATGATGATATAGTGTATGATGATATAGTGTATATATGATGATATAGTGTATATATGATGATACTATGTGTCTATGTAGTCGTGTTAGGTTGTTGGGAATCTCATTAGATTGACAATAATATATGATGATACTATGTGTCTATGTAGTCGTGTTAGGTTGTTGGGAATCTCATTAGATTGACAATAAAAGTAAGTTCTTAACTATATGAACTCGTTTTCTTCAACAAGCAACTTCTTAAAACCTAAATAATAAAAAGAATATCATGAAACAAGTTTGCTATCCATTTTGATTGTGTTAATTTTGCAGAGTATACGTAGGTCAATGATTGCTACGTAAGTACTACAAGACATTGCCTAAGCTTTATTCATTTGAACTTAAACGAGCCCAAGTGTCATTAATTGAATAGTCCTGTTTCATGCTTTTGATTCCTTAGTCCATACATCAATTTTGATTTTGATGTTGATGTGAAAACAAAAATTTCTTATTCCAAATATGGCTCAGGTATCAAGTATTTTATCGACCAAATTAAGACTAGCTAATTGCCTTAGCTTACATTACACTTTTTATGATTAAACTATTAATAATCACTAATTAGATAAATTATTTATTTTAATTGTAAATCAAACTATATATATATATATATATATATATATATATATGTGTGTGTGTGTACACATATATGCATACATATATATATCATGGACTGTTTAATTCAAAACACTAAATATTACAAAAATATGAATAACAAAATGAATTATTTCTTTTTTCAATCCTAAAAGAAAGTAAAACATAAGAAAATGGTTGGAATGTAATGTTTATTTATATCTCTTGAAATTATTAAAAACATATATGCGAACAAATTTCATTAGATTATATTATCTACACACGTGCAAGTCGTGAGCGAGTTATATCATCTACATATACACATGTGCATGTGCGTGTGAAATTTAAAAGTTAAAAATATATAAACAAATTAGTTTAATGTTTTTTATGTGGATAACTTACAAGTTTTTTTTGTAAAAAGTAAAAATGCTAAAAAATATAATCCATTAATTTAAAAAAAGATTTAATAATACTGATGGTCTCTATGGTTTGGCCAAATTACGGATATAGTCAGTAACTCCAGGGACCGTTAGTGTAACAAAAGGAAAGTATCTTGGTACCAAACCCATAATTTCTCAAAGTTAGGGACTATATCCGTAACTTGGCCAAACCACATTGACCATCCGTGTAATTAACTCTAAAAAAATAAACGATTTAGCTTTATTCCCCGTGTTCTGACAATTTTTTTAGTGTTTTCCCACATATATATATATATATATATATGGGAGGGATCAAGAGAAAACCACAAAGTTAGGCGAAAACCGAGAAAACCACTAAAACAATGTGTAATACTATGGGTTACGTATAGGTAACCGTAAATTTTTTTGTTTTCTGTTTACGTATAAGCTAATAATTAAATAATTTTTTAGTAAAAATTTGTAATATTACATTGATACTCTTATAAAAAAATATATATAGGGTGAGGTTAAAATGTTAAACAATATTTATGTGATAACCATGATAACCATTCTCAAATATAGTGTTACGTATACGTACCAAATAATGTTACACTTACGTAAACACTATGTGTCACATATATGTAACATTATTTGGTACATATATCCGTATTTTTGTTCAAGATAAATGTTCACGATACTTAAATACTCTTTTAAGAATTAAAAGAAAAAATAATTTATAAATTATGTGATTGTTTGATAGTGGTTAGCACGTTGGTTAGTATTTGAACGCTTCCATATATATATATATAACATGTTCAATTAAGAACCATCATTTTGGCGAGAACCAAAAGAACCATGTATTTCTACACAAATATAAGGATGCATATATGCATTTGTACATATATAAAGTAAGGATGCATGTATGCATTTGTGTACGAATGTATGGTTCTTTTGGTTATCGTCAAAATGATGGTTCTCAATTGAACATGTATATATATATATATATATATATAGGGGAAGGATCAAGAGAAAACCACAAAGTTAGGCGAAAACCAAGAAAACCACTAAAATAATGTGTAATACAATGGACTACGTATACGTAACCGTAATTTTTTTGTTTCCTATTTACGTATACGTAACACTATGGGTTACGTATACGTAAGCCAATATTTAAATGGTTTTTTGGTAAAAATGTGTAATTTTACATTGATACACTTATAAATAAATAAAAATAAAATAAAACAAAAAATAAATATTATCATATGATTGGTTAAAATTGATTTTTTAGTGGTTTTCTTGGTTTTCGCCTAACTATGTGGTTTTCTCTGAAACCCTCCCCTATATATATATGTATATATTTAGGATCATTTTAGAACTCATATTTTTCTTTAGAATTGCGAGAACTCATCTGAACAATGGGTTTATGCATATATACATATATGTAAATGGTTTACTCTCACATATGTAGAACATTTACGTATGTAAATAATTAACTTACGCATATATACAACATTTAACATACAGGTAAATAATCAACGTAAATATATGTAAAACATGTATACACATATGCAATAAATTAAGTCATTTTTCAAATGTGTAACCCATAATTTGTAATGGTTACACAATTTTATACAATTGTGCTTAGTTAAACAAAATAAAATACAAAAAAGTAAAATGATTGTATGATATGAGTTTTGAGGACTTTTTAAAAGTTTTGCTATATATATATCAAATTAAGTTTATATCTTACTTTATATATATACTAAGATATTTTAAAAAGTAAAATTTTAACACACACGTATTCATATAACACGATGATGTTCTTTAACACAATATATTTTGCATAGATTATTTTTTCTTTTATTTTCATATTTGACAAATATAACAATGAATCAATATATAACAAGGGTCATGTAAAAATTTTAAAAATATTATTTAAAATGGGTTAAGGGTATAATATTCTTTCATGTGCAAATAGGGTTTTTGTTTTTTTTTTGAGTTAGGATCTTCCTAAAATCAATCTTTCTTTTAGAAGATACATGTATGGTTCACTTAAATTACACCATCTCCAGACTCTACCAATAACCGATAGTGGTAGGATTTTGTCAGGTTGATCGTTGTTTTATTTAAAATGACTTAAATCAAATGATAGTTATAAGGAGTTGGTGTCTAGAGAATATTTTTCATATGAAGCAAATATTTGAGTTTTAAAATATACACTATCATCTCATTAATTAAGCCCCTAAATATCTAAGACTTCACTTCACTAAGGCTTTTTGGTATGTGTAATGTATGGTATTTTTTTGTCTATTCCCCAACTCCAATATAATTCGTATTATCTAAGACACCATGCCAATATAATTGACAAATGTAAGTGTCATTTCTTTCATTTCTTTTCCATCTACTTCATCATTTCCACTATACCTATATCTCTTTTCAAAAATTTTAGTTGAATTTTTGGTATGTATTTTTCAATGAAAACATGTTCCCTCATTGCCATCATCTCAAAGTCACCAATACCACTACCATCACCATCATTGTCGTCTATCATCGCCACCGTCAATAATGACCCGCAACCACCCATAGTTGGTCATGAGCACCGCCCCAAACCATCATCACCACCTCCACCATTTTCACCCATTGTCCCCACCACCACACCATCTTTTTGGTGATGTAGTCTTTTTTATTTTTCTATTTTGTCTCATGAACATGATTTTTAAAATTTTATTAGGCTTTTTGGCATAAATAATCATGAAGAAAACTAGAGGTAAAAAATAGAAAATTATTCTTCCAACTAAACTCAACTGATTCTACCATCTGTGGAAAGTTCTTTAATGCCCCAATCATGATTTCTTTTAAGTCAAACAAAATCAACGATTAAGTTCCGATCCTTATGTAGTGATTTTAATGGGCTTACGAACAAGGGAAGATAATGTGACAAATTAAGGATCTATTATTAACTACAAAAGGGGTGTTAATTTTGAGTGTAGACTAAAATTGATGTATACACCATTAAAGTTGTATGTATATATAGTGTACCGTATGCATTTGGTCGTGTAATCTTTAAAATGATATATAATTATGCAACACATATTCTAATGGGCATATGTGCCCATCAAAATATTTATTTAGCTATATGGGTAAAATTTTCATGAACAAAATTCACAAAGTAGCTGGTAATCAAAATTTTATATTGTTTTACTTGTTTTACAAATCTACCATACATATACTCTTAAATTACATCAAATAATCACCAAATGTCTGGGTTTGAACTCAAGATCTCTTATCTAAAAGACACGAGCATCTACCAATTGAGATATTCCACATTATTGTTATTTATTTTTTTATAATTAATTAAATTCAGTGATAAATGAATCATTTATAAAATTTGATTACTTTTTAATAAATTCTTCCAATTTTAATAACTATAAATAAAAGAAATCGTGAGAGTAGTAATAAATTTTGCATTAGCTTAGTTTTAATCATTCACAAATAAATTTAGAAGAATAAAACCATATTAAAACTTAAATCTGTTTTATAAAGCAGAAAGAAAGTTTAAGTGGGATTAAGTAGTAAAAACAAGATATTCTTTTCACGTAAATCATATTTCAGAAGATAAGTGGAAAGAGGGTGAGTAAAATGGTGTTAAAGTAACTCAATAAAGAAAAAAATATGAAAACTAAAAAAAAGTAGAAAAACTGTGAAAAAATAACCTCCCAAATATTCATTAAATCATTATGAGACGTCATGTGGTCACTGGAGAGAGACACCATTTTTAGATAAGGTTTGAGGGAATAGTCTTCACAACATGACACGGCTGGAGGAATAGCTCATGCAATACAATTGCATCAGCCATGTACGTACCTACGTACTGATGTGTCATCAGGCCTTTGGTCCGGTGGTCAGGGGGTTTTGCCGTAAGGTTTTCCTCCTGTAAAGGTCCCAGGTTCAATTCTCACAATGTGCACTTCATAAGTTCAGGAACACCCTCTGTGGTAGGTTTTGAACTCTGGGCTAGGAGGGGTTAGCAACATCCTAACCGACATACCGTTGTAAAAAAAGAACCTACGTACTGATGTGGATTCCGAGACACTTTTAAGATCATAAGATTATTCCATGTTCGATCAGTTCCTTAAATTAGAAATTAGAATATTTGGGGATAATTAAGAATGTACATATGATCTACATCAGCCCAAGTGGTTGAGGTGAGATACTCAAGACTTCATTAAAATGAGAGGTTTTGGATTCAAGTCTCACTTGTGACAAAAAAAGAGTTTCAGGTTTGGACAAAGAGTATTCTCACTTATAGTGGGTTTCCTCCTGAGGGCGTTACTGATCCAAAAAAATCTACATCCGGCACCTTGATGCAGCCAACAAAGAGATAGGAAGTGGTGATTAGTTAAATATATATAATGCATGACACAAATGGTATATTGTGTACCCATACCACACTTGTTTAAGGGATCATAAGATTAGATCACGGTATACAAAAAGCATTTAAACATTAATTAGCTAGTATACAGATTGATCACATCATATATAATTATATACGTATGTATAAATGCATATGTAAATTTTAAAACTTGAGAATCTTTTTCAGGCATATGATGGAATGGAGAGACACAATTCTTGTTGAGAAAACAAAAGAAAAGTTTCGTAGAAAGAAAGCTGATTTTAAAACTTGTTTAGTGTTTACATAACAAAGAAAAGATGATCTGGTTTTTTCCTCCATTAATAGGTGGATCGCGTGTACCTGTTATTGGTAGAAAATTCATAGAGTTTGTTTAACCCGGAGAAGACGAAAACTGCGAGATCAACGTCGCACAACACGAGCTTTCTTCATAATTCCGTTCCAACGCTTGCAGAACGAGACTTGACGGCTGACTTTGTCTTCGATCCGCTTTAGTTTAACCTTCCCTCTCCCCATCATTCACTGGAAAAATCGGACGCGGAGACGTTTCTTTTTACCTTTTCTATAACTAGTTTCAGCATCTTGATAATTTTATATACATTTGGTTGGGTGTTTTATGACGCGCCACGTGTGACTCCATCCAGATGGTTGTGAACCAAGAGTTTTGTAACTTTTTTTTAGACACAACACGTGTCACTTAATTGGGTGCTCTGAGCCATGTGTTTGAACAAAGTGCAAAGTGCAAAGTATTTATTCTAGAACTAGTGGCTATGGGCCATTGTGAAGCTTAAATATATATATATATTTTTTTGAACGGCGAACATTGAATGTTGTGACGTCGCACCCTCCCGTCATATGGGAGAGCCTCGTTCAACTCCGGCCAATATGTTGTCTTAACCGGGCCCACTTGGCGTCAGAGTTGGAGAGCATCCAAGGAAAAATCCCACCCAATACGGCCCCTTCTGGGCTTGAGGGAGAGCCGAGGCTCGAACCCTAGATCGGCGTGGGTAAAACCCTGGTGCATCAGCCGAAGAACTAGGCCTCATTTGCATGCCTCAGAAATTAATGGTGGTGGTAGGGATTGAACCCGGGTACCTTGGGACTTCAGGCCTCACCTCAACCACTACACCACAACCTCTTTGGCAGCTTAAATATCTATATATACCTTAACACTTGTTTTTTACTTATTCTCAATACAAAACCAACACTGTCGGTTTTAGTTTGGATTGGTTTTTTATGTGATTTTTTCGATTAATTCGGTTTCGGTTCGATTATTTTAGTTTTTTACTTTCCCCTACTTATTGAATCCATATCACCTTTTATCCGGTTTGTCCAATTTTTATTAGTTTTTTTAGGATCAGCTCGAAGAACCATATACACGGGTTTGTTGAAATAATTAGTATTTAATGAAATATTTTTTTTTTCCTTTCCTTCTTTTTCTTTGTAATTTTTCTTTGTAATATGGTTTTTATTATTTCCTTACTATACTTTTCACGTAAATCTCCACTTATAGATTCTCCACTTTTCCATTTCTATTTTAATAACCAAGTAATAAGGATTAAATAGGGCACTAGAAATTAAGATCATACAAGATGCTGCATAGTAGACTTTGAAATGTTACATGAATTACAATTATTTTGAAATGATTTATTTGGAATATGAAGAAATGAACAATGCCATAAAACAGAATCTTAAGGACCCAACTGACAGCTCGTGTGACATAGAAGTAGTAGCAATAAGAGAATAAAACTGATGCGATTTAGGAAGTGGTGATTAGTTAATCTATACTATATAATAAATAAAAGTTTAATTTGGACACTTGTCACTTCCTCATGCCTTCTCACAATTATTTTCCCGCCTCTCTCTCCTAATAAATACACATCAATCTTATTAAATAATAATGATACTATAAATATGTTATTAAAGAAAGATACTAATCTATATTAAATAAGAATATATAATACGAAATCGAAATATAACTAATTAAAAAAATACTAATTTGTTATATACACATTTCCACTTGATATATCTCGAGATGATCATAATAGTTTTACAAGTTATGACGTATTTACAATATTATAAGTTATATGGTTTTTAATATACAACACGTGTAATACACGGGATTTTAACCTGATTAGTTATATATCGGTCTCGTGTGACACACACACTTGTTAATGCTAAGCTAGCGTTGAGAAACATTTTTCGGCATTCAAATGATAAAAAAGACACGAGTCTTTGAGAAAAGCAAAGCTATATTCGTCGAAAGCAAGTTGATATTAAAACGTGATAACCTAACAAAACGAAAGAATAAAAGACACAGTCACATAATTATTAGTAGGATTTGATTTTTTTTGCCTCCATCAACAGGAGGATCGCGTGTACCTGTCATCAGTAGAAAATTCATAGAGCCTATTTCTTCCGGAGAAGACGAAAACTGCGAGATCAACTTCACACAACACTGAAAGCTCATGAGCTTTCTTCATCAATCCGTTCCGACGCTTGGTGAACGAGACTTGACGGCTAACTTTGTCTTCGATCCGCTTTAGTTCAACCTTCCCTCTCCCCATCCTTCACTAAAATAAATCAGAGGCGAAGGCGTTTCTTACTCTTTTTCTATAGCTAAATAAGTGGAGTCAGCATCTTGACAACTTATAACATTCGATTGGATAACTTATAACATTCGATTGGATGTTTTATGACGCCCCATGTGTCACGCCATGCGGATGGTTGGAACCAAGAGTTGTGTAACTTTTTGTGTAAAACGCGACACGTGTCTCTCAATTGGCCGCTTGAAGCAATGCATTTGAACAAAGTGCAAAGTGCATAGTATTTATTCTAGAACTAGTGGCTATGATCCGTAGTGAAGACTTAAATCTCTATATACCTTAACATTTCTTTTTTACATATTGAATCCATGTCACCAACTATCCGGTTTGTCATGTTTGGATCATTGTTTTCAAGACCGATTGGGTAGACCAGGAACCGTATGCACCGATTTGTCCAACTTGATTAATATTTTATGAATAAAATGTGTTTCTCGTTCTTCTTAATATTGTCATCGTGATTTATTTGCTTCGCTTTTCATGTAAATCTTCACATCCCAAGATTCTCCACTTTCATGACCTTTCATTTCTTAATATTTTTGTTTCTTATTCTTTTAATTTGGCTTTTTAATTTGTATTACATTTCTTTTCTTTCTATCAATTGTTTTATTAAAAGTTGCTATATGAAACATTTTATTATAGCTTGTCGTCATTTTTTTGTATTTTATTATTTATTTTGAACTTTTATAGTTTTTAAAAATCTTAAATTAATTATGACGGCATCTGGTTTCAAAACCGGACCGGTCGGTCTAAGTTCTAACTAGTGAACTAGTAGAGCGACCTGCTTGACGACCGATCCGGTTATCAAAATGATGATTTTGATTGGACTCTCATCTTTAAAAATTTAAACTAAATGATAAAACTTACTTTTAAAGATCAACTTCATAAACAACTTTCACACTCAATACTATATATACAAAACCAACATTATGTTAATGAAGTAACCATGTGCACACCTATGATCTACCTAACCAAAATAAAAAAAATGTTAATGAAGTAACCATGTGCACACCTATGATCTACCAAACCAAAATAAAAATTAACCATGTATAAATTCAGCTCGAATTATTTAACATGTATCAACAAGTATATAAAATGGTACAATGGATATACATCATGACCTAGTTTAAGATAACTAAAACTAGTTAACTCTATAAGAATCTGACGGTAAAGCAAGAAGTTCATGAAGAAGATGTGTTGTTCACGCAATATCAGTACCAGTGTTAGTTATAACATGATCGCGGTGTTAAGGTCAATCAAAAATATTTATAAAATTCACTACTTAGCTACCTTAAACTGCAGATAGGGAATTAGTATTGTCGAATCCACAGGGAACAACGGAGAATGCTGTTTAAACTAAACCGATTCAATTACTACTAAAGTTCTAAACTTTATTACTTAAAACACTTAGAGTTATCAAAAGCACCGCATTTGAGTTGTAAAACAATTGGAGAAGAATGACCATTCCAGGTTTTAGATTTAGCAAAGAACATATACAATTTCAGTTTCAAACCGGATCATAGATTACATAGACATAACCTTGTTTAACTGTTTAACCCAATCACACATTAGTCAATTCAATCACAAAATCAGATTATTCCCAATGCAAGAAAACCAAGAAACGATGATAGATACGATAAATTGAAAACATGCAATTGTTCATAAATCAAACACACAAATGAAATCAAAGAACTTAAGAGGTTCATAAAACTTCAATCTAGTACTGATCATCAACTAAAATCATAAAGCATAAATCGTTCACCCGGAGGGACCACGAAAGCGTTTAGCCGCTCATGATTGTCGAAAACAATAAAAATCTAAACTTTAAACTTACAAACATTCAAAACTAAGAACAATTGGCCAAACCAGCTCTGGAATCGCATTAGGGAAGCTCTGGGACGGCAAAGAAGAAGGTTATTTGAGAATGGGATCATAATGGCTTTATAATTAGAATTAGGTTTAAATTTTTCGTAATCCTTTTCTTCGCGTACCGCGAACATTCCTGACCGGTCTTTCGCGTGTGGTGAAGGCCAAAATAGTCGCGGGCCCTTTTTGATTCTCTTGCGTACCGCGAAGAAATTCCCCTTGATCTTCTCGTACCGCGATGACCTTATAATTCCAACATTTTGACTTTTAAGCTTGACTTTGACTTTCTTTGAGTTCCCGAGCTTCGTGCCTTTATATATATGACTCGTAAACTTCCGCTCTTTAGCACATTTACCCTGTAGCACATCAAAGTACGAATACCACGTAAAACTGACTCGATAAACACAGTTAAACTAATAACACGTACAAAAACCGACTTATATACATGGGATATTTAACCCTACATCACATCCCCACACTTGACCTTTTTCGTCCCGAAAAAGAATAATGCAATGGAATTATAACCGGGAAACTTGCAACTTATACTTTCATTTTTACCCAGCACAGATTTCATTACACGTTAACTGTAACAATCAGTATTTCTGTCTAATTAAACCCAGCCACCGACTTTCGAGCCCCCAATTAGGTGATCTATTATATTATACATTACCAAGCCAACCGTTTATCTATGGGTCTCACACTCAGAAAACTACGACTCAGCCTAATCCCATCTCAAGGTCATGTTTAGGCTCCGGTTAAACGTTATAGATTTCCCACCATTATAAACACGAATTTATATGTTTTAAAAATTAAAATGGATAATGGATCGATGAATGAATGATATGAGCTTTTAATAACACTTATGAATAAACCTAACCTAGTGGTGTTTCAATCACGCTGGAACACGATATATGACACGTAGGTTGCAGTTTTTAAGCAATGAAGTACATAAACTTCGGAACATGGGTGTATCCTTCAAGTCATCATCCTGAAGGGAAACACATGAACCTAACTTAGATATCCAATTATTGATTACTTAAGTCCCGCCAATGGGTGTATCAACCAAGTCACTATCCCGGAGGGTAACACGTAGGCTGAACCTAAGCTTTCAATTTATATAATTAAGCACATTCAATTGATGGATTATGGATTGCGGGCGCCACCAGGTCCCGGATTTATTTTCATAAAAAGAAAGCGGCGTGCCAAATAATTTTAAAAACTTATAAATTTTTATTTATAAAGGTTCCTATCACCCTATATTGACAGTTTCGACCTTACCGACACCCCTAAGACGAGAACCCACGAGATATCCTGAATTAATTATTCAATTAAGTTAGATTCAATATCAGGATATTTAAGCTTTTAAATCGGTTGGGCTTACCAAAACGTTACAAATTAGACATGTTTGATCATCATTATTATTTAATTAAATTCCACACGCAAATTCCCAATTGTACTATCATTTTCCATTTAGTTGCAAACTCTAATCCAGGGACATTTTTCAAAATTTTAAAATTTTTATGTATTTTTATGACTCAAAACTCACTAAAAAACAAAAGACTCAAACTAGACTTGGACAAGGTCTCCCCTTCCCACACTTAAACTCTGCATTGTCCTCAATGTAGGAAGAGTGACTCAAAACAAAAACAAAAATAAAATACAAAAATTAAAACTTAGCTAGAAAGACGAACGTATAGCATTTCATTCGCGATCTTGCTCCACGGATACAAACGGGTTGCCTTATACAAAAGAATCAAGCAAAAGTCGGATTATCGTCCCCCGAATGGAGATTGAGTACGGGAAATTCAAATCCAAATCTGCAAAATTAAGCTCGAAACAAACCCACAAGCGTCATATCGACTCAATATAATGACTCAAAGAAAATTAAAAGACCCAACGAACTCGAACGGCACAAATAATGGAAATTTTTTTTTGATGTAAGGTCAAATGTCTCATGTTTAAGTATAAGTTTTGTATAGTTTTATGCGTTTTACTTTGTATATAGAGTCGGTTTTACGTTGGCATTCGTGTCTGAGTCTATTACAGGTCAAATGTGATAAATGATCGGATAACGAGGCATAATGGAGAAGGCACGAAAGCACAGGGGGTTAAAGTGTCAAAATGTTAATGTTCTGGAAAAGTAAGTCTTTGGGGTACGCGAAGACTGGGAAGGAAATCTTCGCGACACGCAAAGAAGTGAGAAACCAGCCCCGACTAGATTGTTCTTCGCGCCACGCGAAGAACTGGCCTTGGAAGTTCGCGACACGTGAAGGGCCGGCGGAACAGAAAAAAGCCCTAATTTTATAATTAAAAGGAATTCAAGCCCTAGTTCGTAATCAACTTTCATTCAGCTGATTACAGAGCAACCAATGGCGATTTTCAGAGGCAAGGACAGGTCCAGATCATCTATTGAAGCTATGCTCGTGTGTCTGACAAGCATGCGTGGCTAAGCTGCGTGTGGCTTCCTCCCAATGGATGGTTCGTTTAGGTTTTTGTATTTGATTCAGTTGTTCACCTGTTTAGATTGATTAGTTTCTGACAATAACTGATTGATTGATGTATTGGTTGGATTGGACAATTTTATCTATGTGTTTTGAGTTTGTTTGTTTTACAATCTTGTTCGGTTGATGACAAAACTTAGTAGCAGGGTTGGGTGACTAAAGTAGATAACTTGATACTGAAAAATTGGGTATTTGAATGATACTGGTTATGACAAACTAGTTGTATGGGTTTTCTGACAAAGAATCTGTCTTCAATTACTAATTCAATCGAGTTTCCAACACTATGTCTATGTGGTGTCTAAACTGAGTAACTAAATTGTATGTGAAACCTAGAACCTGACGTTTGGGACTGAGTTACATCTTTATTTGATTTGTGTTTTCATTCTAATTTACTAAGCTAAGCAATTTAAGTTTCCACTAATTCCCTATGGATTCGACAACCCTACTTAACTGTCTACAGTCCAAGATAGATAAGTAGTAGTTTTTATAAGTGTTTTTCATTGCCCTTGACACCGCGATCAAGATGGCGCCGTTGCCGGGAAAACAGTTGGAGAAGAATGACCACTCCGGGTTTTAGGTTTAGCAAAGCACACATACAATTTCAGTTTCAAACCAGATCAGGGATTACATAGACATAACCTTGTTTAACTGTTTAACCCAATCACACAATAGTCAATTCAATCACAAAATCAGATTATTCCCGATGCAAGAAAACCAAGAAACGATGATAGATGCGATAAATTGAAAACATGCAATTGTTCATAAATCAAGCACACAATTGAATTCAAAGAACTTAAGAGGTTCACAACTTCAATCTAATACTAATCATCAACTAAAATCATATTAGTACAAGCATAAATCGTTCACCCGGATGGATCACGAAAGCGTTTAGCAGCTCATGATTGTCGAAAACAATAAAAATCTAAACTTTAAACTTACAAACATTCAAAACTAAGAACAATTGGCTAAACAAGCTCTGGAATCGCCTTAGGGAAGCTCTGGGACGACAAAGAAGAAGGTTATTTGAGAATGGGATCATAATGGCTTTATAATTATAATTAGGTTTAAATTCGTCGTAATCCTTTTATTCGCGACCAAGAACATTCTTGACCGGTCTTTCACATGGTGCGAAGGCCAAAATAGTCGCGGACCCTTCTTGATTATATCGCTTACCGCGAACAAATTCCCCTTGATCTTCGCGTACCGCGAAGACCTATAATTCCAACATTTTGACTTTTAAGCTTGACTTTGACTTTCTTTGAGTTCCCGAGCTTCGTGCCTTCATATATATGACTCGTAAACTTTCGCTCTTTAGCACATTTACCCTGTAACACATCAAACTACGAATACCACGTAAAACTGACTTGATAAACACAGTTAAACTATTAACACGTACAAAAACCGACTTATATACATGGGATGGTTGTGAACCAAGAGTTGTGTAACTTTTGTGTAAAACGCTACACGTGTCTCTCAAATTGTACGCTTGAAGCAATGCATTTGAACAAAGTGCAAAGTGCATAGCATATATTCTAGAACTAGTGGCTATAGGTCGAACTGAAGACTTAAATATCTCTTTATACCTTAACACTTCTCTTTTACATATAGAATCCATGTCACCCACAATCCGGTTTATCAAGTTTGGATCTTTGTTTTCAAGACGGGTCGATTGGACTAGTAACCGTATGCACCGGTTTGTCCGACTTGATTAATCTTACTACTCTAATAAATGAAAATCTTTTCAGGACACGTGTCATTCTCTGGTTACTCCTCATCTTTATTTTTTCGCATGTCTCTCCTATTAAATATTAGATTTTCTATTTCTCTCTCCTATTAAATAATAATCTTTATATTAATAAATTTAATTACAAATACGTATTATTTAATTATAAATGGTTATTATATCATCAATCAAATGAACTAAATATGAACTAACATTTATCAGTTAAATTAAAAAATTAATACTCAGTTGAAAAAAAATGTTTTAAAAATTAACTTAACAGACCTTATAAATGTCACGAAAATTACATTTTTTAAAAACATATTTTGACAAATGTGTTTGTTAACAAATTACGTTATATTTTATTCAACCGATGTTATATACTGGTTTATTCAACCCATGTATTACACGGGTTTTTAAAAATATAAAATTTTTATTTCTAAATATATAACATTTTATTTATTTAACCCGTATAATATACGAGATTTTAACCTAGTATTTAATGAATAAAATGTGTTTCTCGTTTCTTAATATTGTCCTTATGATTTATTTGGTTCGTTTTTCATGTAAATCTCCACTTCCCAAGCTTCTCTACTTTCCCATTACATTTCACTTCTCAATATATATATATATATATATATATATATATATATTCTTTTAGTTTGTTTTTTTAATCTATATTACATTTCTTTTCTTTCTATCAATTTTTTATTTATTTATTTATTAAACTTTGCTATATGAAACATTTTATTGATGCTTGTTATCGTTTTATTATTTATTTAGACTTTTATAAGTCTTAATTTAATTATCACGGCATCCGATTTTAAAACCGTACTTGCTGAACCGGTGAACTAGTAAAGCAACCTGCTTGACGACCAATCCAGTTATCAAAACGTTGATTTTGATTGGACTCTATTCTACAAAAATTATAACTAAATGATAAAACGTATTTTAAAAGATCATCTCCGTAAACAAATTTCACATTCAGTATTATATATATAGGGAATGGATCATTTGAGAACTCTGAGAACTCATATCAATGGTTTATATTTTTTAAATTTTGTATTTTTTATATATTGTCGTGTATGTTTATCTACATAAAAAACAATCAAACTAATTTTTACATTTTTAAATTTTTACCTACACATGTATACTACTTTAAGCATTAAACTATATATATTGCTTCTTTAAAACAAATTACGAAACAAATTTTTATTTTTTATATGAATTTACATGCTTAAAGTAGTATACGAAATCTCACTACTAAAAAAATGAAAAATATGCGACAACAGTTTTGTGGGAAATTTGTCGGAATTGGTTGTTAGCGACAAGTTTCCGACAAAAAAGTATTTGATGGAAAAAACCCCGTAGGAAATGTTTTTTCCGACAAAGTCCCGACGAATTAGCGACAAAAGCCTTTCGTTGGTAATTTCCGACAATATTCCGATGATTATAGCAAATAAATAAGTTAACTTATTTAATAAATTTGTCAGAAAGTTGTAGGAAATCGTATAGTTAATTTTTTGTTTTTGTTTTGTCGGAAATTTGTCACTAACTTGTAAGAAATTTCTTTTGTCGGAAACTTTTGTAGGAAATATATATTTTTTGTAGTAGTGATAACATAAATGCATCTTTAATAACTTTACAAATATTAATAAACCATTTTATAGATTTCAAATTGAATACATAAAACTTGTCAAAGAAAGATGAGAAAATTTATAAAATTGCTGCACACGCGCATACAAGTTGCAAATGCAATATATTGCTGTTCCAGTTGCCCGAGCATTAGGCTACCCACTAACTATGCCATGCAAAGGTACTACTACTAAAGGGTATATATATTTTGTTTTTTCCAAAGAAGTTTCCCAATTTAGAAGTTGTAACTTCTCCACAAACCCTTGATGAAAATAAATAACCGCCAACCTGTTAGAATTTTGAATAATCCCCGATCGTCCCCCGTAATATTTTTTATATATGCGCTATATTTCGCTAGTCAATCGACCCCATAAAAAAACTTTTAGGTCCGTCACTGATTATTATGATCTTCAATTAGACATGGAGATTTATTTATTTTTGTGCTATTCAGCTATCATGTTAATGCTAAATAAGTATTATCCTCTTTTAACCTTTTCACTATAGCATTTTGCCCTTGTAATATAGTATTTGAGGTCAAATTCTTAACGGTTTCTTAACTGTTCCTAGAGCACATGTTAGATAATCTTTATATGTAAGAGTCAACTTTTAACGGACATGAATGCATTTTAATTATCATTTTCCTTTTTAGTAGCAATTCAAAATCCTTTATTTCACTTGATCAACACTTGCAATTTCGTATCGTTTTGAGGTTTTATTAGTCTAGCCACGCAGTTTTTATTGTGAAGTTAAATGAAATTATACTTTGATTTCAAACTTATTCTGATTTTCTATAGATTTCAAAGAACCCAACCAACACACAGATATAAATCTAGTTGGTAGGAGTTGGAGGTTAGGAAACAAGTTAAAGTTTGTATAAATATAGGTCATCGTACATTATGTTTGGTTTTGTTCATAATAATATTTATAGTGTCGTAACTTGAGTCAAGTCATAAAATCCGGTCGTTCTTGCGTGATATTCGATTTTCGAACAACACAAACTAACACTTCAGGCAGGAGCTCTTTCTCTATTGCAGGCTAACAACTTGTCATCTTCAAGCTCAAACATGTTAGTTTTTCATTTCATGAACACCTACCTCAAGACAACTGCACCTGGAACTCATCATCAGTCTTTTATTTCATTTGAAATAACTTCACTCCATCAAATGCATTCCCAGATGCTCATCTTTTTCCATCTCAAGTTGCTAATTATCAGCTCCCTTAGAAATTTTCCATACAAACAAACAAACATTAATTAACAGAATATTCCTTTCAGTTCAGTTTTGTTAACAATAATAACTAAATGGAAGTTGATAACTAAAAGTAAAATAAATGCAACATGCAAAGATTCAAGATAATTTAAAGAATCTTCTTTCTTCAAGCCAATTTTGTCGTTAGCATCTTTCCATATATTAACTACAGCCCTTATTTACTCATTCATGAGCAAACTGATGCTTTCTTTTTAGCCAATACTTTGGTATCTAGAGGACAATTCTTCAGTTGTATTTTATTTTATTCTTAACTAGTGGCCCAAATGTCTTCACTTTTCTAAATTCATTTATTCTATCATATTCTCTAACTTTTTTGAACTTACAAAAATTAACAGTTTAAACAAAAAAAAAAAGAGTAAATTACAGGTCATCTTCACCGACAAATTATCAACAGAAATCTAAAAAAATGAAAAGTTTTCTTGATCAATTCTTTAACACGTAACTGAAAGCAAAACTATTACAAACGTTTACCTGGTAATCTAATAACATTAGAGAGGGAGGTCGTCATGATCTTGATGATCGGGTTCATGTTTAGGATGTACCGTAAGGATGGTTTAGATAAGATGATTCTCAAGGTTTAGAGAGACAGAGAGGGTTACGAATTAAAAAGAAAATTCGTTAGTTATGTGGTGTTCAACAACACTTAATCTCTGCCTAATGATATCTATTTATACAGCAAAGGGGAAACCCTATTTATGACAGTACGGTTAATTATGTCCATCGAATAATTAGCAATTAAGTCATAGGAGTAAATAAATAAATGATCTATTGATTAATAAATAATAACAAATGTCACATAATAATAGTGAGTCTTACATTCTCCCACTTGGCCAAATGATCAATTATGATGAACATTAGGTAAGTCTGGGCGGATATTTAATAATCATTTTGGTTCTAAACTGAAACTTTCGCAAAGAAATACAATTATTGAATTAATATACCACTCAAGACCCACATTAATCATACTACAACCCCAAATTTAATACTTAAGTGAACTTAGGATCAAATTGACAATCGAGCCCATAACATTGATTTGTGTAATTACTGTCTATATGTCTTTAGGCATGCATAGACATATTCAGAGACAAACAAATACAAATAAATGAGGAAATATTATTAATAAACGTAAGTAAGTACAATTATGCAACTAAATAAGATCTTTAGAAAAACCCATTTCTTCGAATACTTTAGGAGGGAGACCTTTAGTCATCGGATCCCAAGGATAACTTTAGTACTTATATACTTAATACAAAGATTATTTTCCTTAAGTCGCTCACGAACAAACAAGTACTTTGTATCAAGATACAATCCAGCTCCCGTCGAACTGTTACTGTTGGAGAAACTAACGACATCTGAGTTATCACAGTAAAGCTTCAATGGTCTAGAGATGGAATTATCAACTTTAAATCCACTGATAAGATTATTTAGCAACATGCCATGACATGTCGCATTATAAACAACAATGTATTCTGCTATCATAGTGGATGTTGTAGTCAGCTTTTTCTTATGACTCTTCCATGAGATAGGTCCGCCGGCTAACATAAAGATATATCTAGAAGTGGGTTTCTTGTCATCAGAATAACCAACCCCTTCTAAATTATCACTTCTTTCTATAGGTCAGTTTATAGTCTTTCGTACCTTTCAGATATCGAAACACTTTCTTAGCTGCTTTCCAATGATCAAGACCAGGATTAGTTTGATAACATGTGCGGACACGCTCAATGTAAGCCTTTTGAGATAATCCTAAGATCCCACTGACTCTATCTCGGTGTATTTCAATGCTGATGTTGTGCAAAGCACACATCTTTATTCCTAGGTTTTAGTGTCGTTTTACTTAGTTTTATATTTGTTTTGAGTCGTTTTTGGTTCGTATTGAGTCTTTGTTATGTTTACAGGAGCTCGTGAGAATTACAAGTGAATATACGAAGAAACCGAGCATGAGAATGAAGCCCGATGTTCAAAAGTGAAAAAATGGGAAAATTATACTCTTGCGGTACGCGAAGACCATGGAAACAAGTTTCACGGTACGCGGAGAAGTGAGATTCCGAGCATGACTATTTTGGTTCTCGCGGTACGCGAAGAACCCTGTTCCACCTCTCGCGGTACACGAGGGCCTCAAAATCCGATAAAAAAACCCTAAAATCAGTTTTTAATATAATTGTAATGCAATAACCAAGGGGGTTCGTATTCCAGCCGTCTTGAGGGAGCAAAGGGGCGATTTTGGGAAAGAGGAAGGCTATTGGATTGCAAGATCGAAGCTTTTGATTCCAGTTTTGTGTTGTTTAGCTTATTCGGTTTTAAAGTTCGAATCTTTGTGTTTGATTTCTGTGTTTGAAACCATGGTGAATGTTATTTACTTCTGTTTTGGTTGTTTAAGCATGATCCTAGGCTAAAACATTAATACTGCCTAGGTTAACGATGAATGATTGTTAAAGTTTCAGTTTTTATCGGTTTTTGATTTGTATGGTGATTTAATGATTTTGTAAACGATCATAGTATGATAATTGTGATGTATGTGCATGGTTAATTCTTGTCTTGTGATTAATTATTGATTCCTTGCGTTGATTGTGGTTGTCTGCCAGTTTGGTTAGCGTATCTATGCCATGGATCTTAGGGTTTGTGATTTCGGTAGTTTGCTAGACGTAGTAGCCATAGGATTTGTGATTGATTACTAATTACAGTTGAGTGTGTATCCTAGTTCAATACCCGAGAGGTGAGAATTAGTCGGTTAGTCTTTGTCATTAGGAATCCGAGTGTCAATTGTCTGCGAGGAAGTTGATTTAGATGTCTAGTGATTTTTGCTATTCTGAATCATAGTTGTTATTCTAGGATTACCCCGTGCATTCCTTGAATGTATGGTGGATAGTGAGACTGAGAGGTAATCTGTCCATTAGGGTACTTGATCATAGTTGGAAATACCTGAGACGTGATCCAACAATCTGGTGAGTTTAGTACACTTTAGGTAGTCTAGTTGGTAACACCCTGAGAGTGATTAGGGATCCACTAGGTTGTCTTTAGCAGTTATCCTTAGAAACCCAGATCCATCATAGTTTCCAGAACCGGTAGAAGTTGTGCTTTGCAAGTAGGATTACGACCTAGGTAATATTCTTCCCATCTCTTGATTTCACCTTTGTCTTTGTCTCTTGATAGTTGAATCGTTCTTGTTTTTTGCATTATTATTTATAATCTTTAGTGTATTCAATCCCCCAAACCAAATCAATCTTAGTCCGAGTCAGAGTCTAGTATTGTTATATAGTGTCTCTAGGGTTCGATAACTTGGTTTACCATTAGGCTGTGCTACACTCGATAGGTCTACTTGCCTGTCAGTGCGGTTTAGTTAGAGGGTATTCTTTTTATTACTTAGGATTCTAGGTTAGGTTTTATAGTTAGTTTTTTATAGACCGTCTGAACGAAATCAAGTTTTTGGCGCCGTTGTCGGGGACACTTGGCAATAGCAATATTAGCTTTGACTAGTTCTTTGTTTGATTTTTTGGTTTTATTTGAGTCTGTCTTGTGTGCTTGTCCTACGTGCTTTCTGTGTGTCTAACTTAGAATAAAGTCTTTATGATTTTGCGCCTCTATTTCTTTTCCTATTGAGTCTTTCTGTTTATGCACAATACTCGTTCGCAGGGATCACTACCATATTCTGCTTTCTTAGAGACCGAACAAGAGCTTCACGAGCGCACCCGCGACTTTCGGGAGCATTTGAAACAGTTGTGTGAAAACTAGGTACGTCCTATTAGCCCTATTCCATTTTCTACTATGGGTGATGTTGATCCACCAGCTAGGCATATAGTACACCAGAGGGCCATTAATGGGGTCATGGGGGCGAGATTTTCGATCACCCGCCCCGCCGTTCCAAATGCCAATTCCTGGCAGATCCCATCACATGTCATGAGTACGATAACTCATGCTACTCAGTTCCATGGCCTTGAGGATGAGGATGCACCCAGAAACCTGTCCCACTTTGTTCGTATATGTGATACCTTTAATATCACGGGTGTATCTGAAGACGCTATCTACTTGCGTTTATTTCCATTCTCGCTCTCTGGGCGTGCATCTGCTTGGCTTGACACCCTTCGCGACCATTCTATCACCACCTAGGAGGATCTTCAAGCCAAGTTCTACAAGAAGTATTATCCACCTTCCAAGGCCGCTCGTGTCAGGGATCAAATCCACTCCTTCCGGATGGATCCTGAAGAGCCTTATCATTTGGCCTGGGAGCGGTTCAACACGCGGTTGAGCCGATGTCCCCAGCATGGTCTGTCAGGCTAGGCGATAGTGAAGAAATTCTACAATGGTCTCACCTTCGAGAAGCAGCAAATGTTCAATACAGCTGCGGGAGGCCATATCATGGAGAAGCTCGAGCCATCTGAGTGCGAAGAAATGTTCGAAAGCTTCGCTCAGGCTAAAAAACAGTATCCATCTACTAGGACTTCCATTCCTAGTGCCAGATTATCCACCTCAGCCTCGAGAGGTGTGCATCAGGTCAACCCTGATTCTAGCATGGCTACTTGTGACGTTTTGGATTTTTCGTTCTCGCACTTGTATTATAATTATCGTGTAATCATTTTCTATTTTAATAAAGCGTAAGAGTTTTATTTGGTTTTATACAAATAGGTATTTTATTTTACGGATTTAAACTAATTAGAATTTTATAAATTTTAAAATTAATATAAAGTTTTATATAAAAATCTAAAATTAAAAAGTTATACATTTAATAAAATAACCTATTATAAAAATTATTTATAATAATAAAGAATAAAATAAGTTTATAAAAACATTTTTAATTTTATTTGATTTAAAAGAAATTAAATTAATTTATTTAAATAAAAGTTCAGGGGTTGTTTTGAAATTAATCAAACTAGAAGGTTTTAAAACTGAAAATCGGTTGAGGGGCTGTTTCTGGACAATTTAAACTACAAGGACCCATCCGTATTTATTTCAAGGGCTAATTTAAGTCAAACCAAACTCCATGGACTAAATCTGCCAAATTGCAAATCGTAAATCCGGTCACCCCCTACATTATCCGGCGGTCCAAAGCTTTTTCTGGCGAGTCACCGACAGGGCAGTTCCCTGCACCTCGACAGCCGCTACAGGAATCCCTGGCTTCGTCTCTCCCACGCGAACAAGACCCCCCGACCAATTGGTCTCCCCAACATAAGGATCGTCTGATCCTGTTGGTGGCCGAGAAATCCACGTTCGAATTCGCGCCCGACAGACCACCTTCACGCGTGGTGAATGTCTGGGTAGTTTCGTCTCGTCCAGACTAGTGTCGGAACGTGCCCAATTGCACGTTTTAAGAAAGAAATCAAGCTCGACTATAAATAGCCATAGTCGGCCCTACACGAGTTCGCTACCCTCCTTCCACCCACTCTCACTCCAAATTGAGGAAACCATCACCTTCGTCGACCCTGGGTGAAGCTGTGACAAGGATTTGCAGGAGCTAATTCCATACAGAAATCGATTCCCACTTGTGACTTTTTCAAGTTCAAAGGTTGTGCCGACCAGACCCCTTCACGACCACGTAAGAATCCTCAATTCCGTTTCTTTACCTTCTGTTATCATAACATAAACTGAACCAATCGAAGTCACGACTCCTAACCATCGATTTCCGAACAAATTAATGTTACTGTTTTATTTACTAAAGTCTGGGCCGTCGAAACTACTTAGTTTCGATTGAGTAAATGGTCGATCGAAACTAATAGTTTCGATAGATGGTATTTTCGACAGCCTGTGTATCACTTATAAATGATCAATCGAAACTAATAGTTTCGATAGATGGTAGTTTCGACAGCCTGTGTATCACTTATAAATGATCAATAGAAACTAGTAGTTTCGATAGATGGTAGTTTCGACAACCTGTGTATCACTTATAAATGGTCAATCGAAACTAGTAGTTTCGATTGAACATAGTTTCGATACCTGTCACAACTATAAAACAGTTTCGATCAAATCAGTAATTTCAAGTAAATCTGGACCAACTTTTATGCAAATAACAATGAGAAATGCTATTATAAACCTATACACAATTAAATACTAATACGCACATGTAAACATACAATGATACCCATTTATCTACATAGGGTATCAACGTGCTTAGGCTTCCACATACTTATCACCTACACGCGTGGAAAAATACCCGCTTGCAAGGTGAGTTACATAGCCCCTATTTTACATTTTTATACGTTTTGGGGTGAAACATTATACATGCTACTCACATTGTTTATACGTGTTATACATGAGACTATATGCTTATTCTTTTGATGTACATACATTTAAACACAAGACAACCAACTGTAATATTGATAGATCTATTGTGCCTGACCAGCCCACCCGGTTAGGGTGTTTATTACTGCATACTCGGATATAACCGCGTGTTGTATTCAATCATATCGGATATAGTGGGTAACTATATTCAAACATACCGGACTTAGCTGTTGTGCTCTGTTCAAGCGCGTCAAACTTGGTTTGAATTGTGATTAAATAAATGATACATCATACACACTATGTTTAACAAGATAAACAATGAGTTGCAAAACGATTTACAACTACTATTTACCGGATTTAGGTTATTAGACACGATGACCTAGACTATAACCCTAGGACTCCCTTTTATGTGTTATGTGCTAAATGATTAATTGCTATGTGAATTATTTGTAGTTAGGTATTATTTGAATTTTCCCAAGTTTGGTACATGAGACTTATACACATACATACAAGGCTTAAATACATGATACATACACATTTGACAAACAAACTTATGCAAACAAATACACTACTCATCCTTATCCATACTCTTTCCTAATCCATATTAATTGCAACATTCCTACACATTTTATACTTATAGACTCTCAAGTCTATTAAAATCTTGAAAATCCCGTCAACGACTTAATTTCTTGAAACCAGTAAAGGACACGTGCAATCTGGAAGGGTGACACCTGTACATTGGGTTTTCTGTCTAGGAAAGCATTTCGTATAAATCCAAATAAACGGACCCGTATGCTTTCCTGGGAATTCCTGAAGTGAGTGTTTACCTATAGGCTAAAGCATGTCTCTTGGAAAGTTTCGGGGAATTATTTAACGTTGATAAGTCAATGTATTCACAAGGATACAATCCAAACTTAAAATTTGGGGACGTTACAGCAAGATAGGAAGAACTAGACAAACATGCAAAGCAAATCATTATTACGGGTGCACACGTAATAACAATTTGTAATGCATGCAAGTCCTGGCAATTCCTATTACGCGAATAATGATCTATAACATCATGTTCTATCCGGAATAGATGGCTTAGTTTCCCCCATCAACTTTAAATAAATACACATGCACTGGCACGCGTCATGATGAATCCCGTTTTTCTGCTTACATTATTTCCCGCTATAACTCATATATATCCAACTCATCTAAAATATCACTGTCTTTTCTTATGGTGATAGAATGCCTCCTCGACGTGCAAACTCTAGCACTTCCAACCCGGATCTTGCTACTCTTCTTGCCCAGCTGGTAGGGCAAATGACCCAAGCAAATAACAATAGTGACGGGTCTCACAACATCCAAGGGAACGGTGGTACCAACCCGCCTCACTGCACGTTTAAGCACTTTAACTCGTGCAATCCTACAAAATTCTTCGGGACTGAAGGTGCTACCGGCCTACTTCAATGGTTTGAAAGCATGGAAAGCACATTCCTAAACAGCGACTGTCCCGATAATCTTCGGGTTCGTTATGCTACAAGTGTACTCCAAAAGAAAGCCCTCACCTGGTGGAACGGTGAGAAACGCACTCGTGGTGCTGAGGTTGCTACATCCTTATCATGGGATGATCTGAAGAAGGCCATGACTGATGAATTCTGTCCTCGGAATGAAATGAGGAAGCTCGAGGCTGAGTTTTGGGATCTTACCCAGGACAGCGGGGATAATCTGGCCTACACCACTCGGTTTCAAGAACTAAGTCTGCTGGTGCCTCATATGATCACTCCCCTTGCTCGGGGGATTGAAAAATACATAGGCGGCCTGCCTATGCAAATTCAAGATGTTGTGCTAGGAAGCAACCCTCCTACACTTGAAGCTGCTATCCGTCTAGCTGCTACACTATCCGACAACCATGTCAAGGCCGGAACCTTAACAAGAAAGGGTTCCGGGAAGGTTGTTTCTAGTCTTGCGGCCGTCAAAGATGTAAAACCCGAGTCTTCTAACCGCAACAAGAAGCGAAAAGGTCGAAACTTCGCAGCCGTAACTCCCGCTGTGCCTGCTATCCAAGCGGCCCCTTTGGGTCAAAACCCGAAAACTTATCAGGGCCCGAATCCCCAATGCCAGACCTGCAAGTACCATCATCCTGCCAACCTACCATGCCGATTGTGTTCAAGCTGCGGACGATATGGACACGTGGTCACTACTTGCCGTACCCGTCCTCCCGTCCATCAAGCTGCTCTAACCAACCATCCAAACTATCTGGCACTTCTCAATGGTCGGGCATGTTACGAATGTGGAGACCCAAACCATTTCCGTGACCGATGCCCAAAACTTCATCATCAAGGTGGTCCTCAAGGACGAGCGTTTAATATAAACGCTAATGAGGCTCAAACAAACAACGACGTGATAAACGGTACGTTTCTCGTAAACAATCATTATGCATCCATTTTATTTGATACCGGTGCCGATAGGAGTTTTATGTCTCTTACCTTTGAATCTCGACTTGCTAAACAAAGAACGAAACTTGACAATTCATATTCAGTGGAGATAGCAAACGGAAAGTCTATTACTATAAATTCTGTTATCCGCAACTGCAATCTCGAGCTTAATAATCATGTGTTCTCCGTTGATCTCCTTCCAATGCAATTGGGAAGCTTCGATATTATAATTGGCATGGACTGGTTATCCAAGCACCATGCCGAGGTCATTTGCTACGAAAAGTGCATACGTATACCTCTCCCTTCGGGTGACACGTTAGTTATTTTCGGTGAAAAACCGTGTCGTGGTCTTCAACTCATGTCTTGCACATTAGCACAAAAGTACTTGCGGAAAAAGTACGTTGCTTTCTTGGCCCACGTGGTTGACACAAAAGACAAGGGTAAGAAATTGCAAGATATTCCGATCATTCGAGACTTTCCCGAGGTATTCCCCGAGGATTTACCCGGTCTTCCTCCTTCTAGACAAGTAGAGTTTCGTATTGACCTTGTGCCCGGAGCAACTCCCGTGGCAAAAGCTCCCTATCGTCTTGCACCTTTCGAGATGCAAGAGCTTGCAAGTCAATTACAAGAACTCTCATCTAAAGGATTCATCCGCCCGAGCCATTCACCTTGGGGTGCTCCCGTGCTGTTTGTAAAGAAAAAGGATGGATCGTTTCGAATGTGCATTGATTATCGCGAACTCAACAAGCTTACAATCAAGAACCGTTATCCTTTACCCCGTATCGACGATCTTTTCGATCAACTTCAAGGTTCAACATGTTTCTCCAAGATTGACCTTCGTTCCGGATACCATCAACTTCGTGTTCTCGATGAAGAAATTCCAAAGACTGCCTTTTGAACTAGATATGGTCACTACGAGTTCATGGTCATGCCATTTGGCTTAACTAATGCACCTGCGGTTTTCATGGATCTCATGAACCGTGTATGCAAACCTTATTTGGACAAGTTCGTGATCGTTTTCATCGACGACATTCTCATCTATTCTAAAATGAAAGCGGAGCATGAACAACATCTTCATTTGATTTTAGAGCTCTTGAAGAAAGAACAACTATACGCCAAGTTCTCCAAGTGTGAATTCTGGCTAAAGGAGGTTCAATTTTTGGGACACATAGTCAACGATAAGGGAATTCATGTGCACCCGGCAAAGATCGAGGCGATAAAGAGTTGGAGTACTCCTAAGACTCCTACCGAGATTCGTTCATTCCTTGGACTAGCAGGTTACTATCGTCGCTTCATCCCAAATTTCTCCAAGATTGCGGTTCCGCTCACTGCCTTGACTCATAAAGGTAAATCTTACGAGTGGGGACCCAAGCAAGAGGAAGCTTTTCAAACTCTCAAGCACAAGCTCTGCAATGCCCCTATTCTAACTCTTCCTAGTGGTAATGATGGCTTTGTCGTTTATTGTGATGCATCCAACCAAGGTCTTGGTTGTGTTCTAATGCAGCGTGGCCAAGTAATTGCATACGCATCACGGCAGCTCAAAATCCATGAAAAGAACTATACGACCCATTATCTCGAGCTTGGTGCTGTCGTTTTCGCCTTGAAAATTTGGAGACACTATCTATATGGCACCAAATGCGTGGTTTTCACAGACCACAAAAGTCTCCAACATATTTTCAATCAAAAAGAGCTTAATATGAGGCAACGATGATGGGTTGAACTTCTTAACGATTACGACTGCGAGATTCGCTACCACCCCGGCAAAGCAAACGTTGTAGCTGATGCCTTGAGTCGTAAAGAACGTATCATGCTTCATGGTGTTCATATTCATAACGATATCCAAGCCCGTATTCTCAAAGCACAACACACCTCGGTTACCGAGGGAAACATGTACCAAGAAATGGCATGTGGTGTAGAACTCTTGCTAGAAACCAAAGCCAACGGCCTATTGTATTACTTGGATCGTATCTGGGTTCCCTATCGCGACGACCTTCGTATATTTTTGATGAACGAGTCCCACAAAACTCGATATTCGGTACATCCCGGGGCTGATAAGATGTACATGGGTCTTCGTCAACAATATTGGTGGCCCGGCATGAAAAAGGATATTGCCCTCTTTGTGGCAAAATGCTTAACTTGTTCTAAAGTAAAGGCCGAACACCAGAAGCCTTCCGGACTCCTCGAACAACCAGAAATTCCCGTGTGGAAGTGGGAGAACGTTGCTATGGACTTCATCACAAAACTCCCACACACTTCTAGTGGGCACGATAGTATCTGGGTTATTATCGACCGACTTACAAAGTCTGCTCATTTCTTGCCTATTGGTGAGGACTATCGAGTCGAGAAATTGGCTCAGATCTACATTGATGAGATCGTAAGTCGTCACGGAATCCCTTTAAACATCATCTCCGATCATGATTCGCGTTTTACTTCCCGATTTTGGCAATCATTGCAATCAGCACTTGGTACTCGTTTGGATTTAGGTACGGCTTACCATCCTCAAACTGATGGACAAACCGAGCGAACAATCCAAACTCTCGAGGATATGCTTAGAGCTTGTGTCATTGACTTTGGTGGCAATTGGGATTCTCACCTACCACTGATCGAATTTTCCTACAACAACAGCTACCACACAAGTATTAACATGGCACATTTTGAGGCTCTTTATGGACGGAAATGTCGTTCACCGATTTGTTGGAACGAAATTGGTGAAGCACAAATCACCGGTCTCGGGCTTATCCAAGAGACTACCGATAAAATCCTTCTTATTCGTGACAACATTCGAGTAGCAAGGAGTCGGCAAAAGAGCTATGCCGATAAAAGACGAAAACCCTTGGAATTTCAAGTTGGGGATATGGTTCTCCTAAAGGTATCACCTTGGAAGGGCGTAGTCCGATTTGGAAAGAAAGGAAAACTCGCACCTCGATATGTGGGTCCATTCAAGATACTCGAAAGGGTAGGAAAAGTGGCCTACAAACTCGACCTTCCTTCAGAACTCATCAACGTTCATCCGACTTTTCATGTATCTAATTTGAAAAAGTGTCTAGCTGACGAAAATCTCCACATCCCTCTTGATGAAGTGCACATTGACGAGAAAATGCACTTTGTTGATAAACCCGTGGAAATCATGGACCGAGAAGTTAAGAAACTCAAGCGTAGCCACATCCCCATTGTCAAGGTCCGTTGGGAATCTAAATGTGGACCCGAGTTCACTTGGGAACGTGAAGACCAAATGAAGACCAAGTATCCGCATCTCTTTTTATAGCCTCCCCTAGTTGAATTTCGGGGCGAAATTCCTCTAACATGGGGAGACTGTGACGTTTCGGATTTTTCGTTCTCGCACTTGTATTATAATTATCGTGTAATCATTTTCTATTTTAATAAAGCGTAAGAGTTTTATTTGGTTTTATACAAATAGGTATTTTATTTTACGGATTTAAACTAATTAGAATTTTATAAATTTTAAAATTAATATAAATTTTTATATAAAAATCTAAAATTAAAAAGTTGTACATTTAATAAAATAACATATTATAAAAATTATTTATAATAATAAAGAATAAAATAAGTTTATAAAAATATTTTTAAATTTATTTAATTTAAAAGAAATTAAATTAATTTATTTAAATAAAAGTTCAGGGGTTGTTTTGTAATTAATCAAACTAGAAGGTTTTAAAACTGAAAATCGGTTGAGGGGCTGTTTCTAGACAATTTAAACTACAAGGACCCATCCGTATTTATTTCAAGGGCTAATTTAAGTCAAACCAAACTCCAGGGACTAAATCTGTCAATTTGCAAATCGTAAATCCGGTCACCCACTACATTGTTCGGCGGTCCAAAGCTTTTTCCGACGAGTCACCGACAGGGCTGTTCCCTGCACCTCGACAGCCGCTACAGGCATCCCCGGCTTCGTCTCTCCCACGCGAACAAGACCCCCCGACCAATTGGTCTCCCCAACATAAGGATCGTCTGATCCTGTTGGTGGCCGAGAAATCCACGTTCGAATTCGCGCCCGACAGACCACCTTCATGCATGGTGAATGTCTGTGTAGTTTCGTCTCGTCCAGACTAGTGTCGGAACGTGCCCAACTGCACTTTTTAAGAAAGAAATCAAGCTCGACTATAAATAGCCATAGTCGGCCCTACACGAGTTCGCTACCCTCCTTCCACCCACTCTCACTCCAAATTGAGGAAACCATCACCTTCGTCGACTCTGGGTGAAGCTGTGACCAGGATTTGCAGGAGCTAATTTCACACAGAAATCGATTCCCACTTGTGACTTTTTCAAGTTCAAAGGTTGTGCCGACCAGACCCCTTCACGACCACGTAAGAATCCTCAATTCCGTTTCTTTACCTTCTGTTATCATAAGACAAACTGAACCAATCGAAGTCACGACTCCAAACCATCGATTTCCGAACAAACTAATGTTACTGTTTTATTTACTAAAGTCTGGGCCGTCGAAACTACTTAGTTTCGATTGAGTAAATGGTCGATCGAAACTAATAGTTTCGATAGATGGAAGTTTCGACAGCCTGTGTATCACTTATAAATGATCAATCGAAACTAATAGTTTCGATAGATGGTAGTTTCGACAGCCTGTGTATCACTTATAAATGATCAATAGAAACTAGTAGTTTCGATGGATGGTAGTTTTGACAACCTGTGTATCACTTATAAATGGTCAATCGAAACTAGTAGTTTCGATTGAACATAGTTTCGATACCTGTCACAACTATAAAACAGTTTCGATCAAATCAGTAATTTCAAGTAAATCTGGACCAACTTTTATGCAAATAACAATGAGAAATGCTATTATAAACCTATACACAATTAAATACTAATACGCACATGTAAACATACAATGATACCCATTTATCTACATAGGGTATCAACGTGCTTAGGCTTCCACATACTTATCACCTACACGCGTGGAAAAATACCTGCTTGCAAGGTGAGTTACATAGCCCATATTTTACATTTTTATACGTTTTGGGGTGAAACATTATACATGCTACTCACATTGTTTATACGTGTTATACATGAGACTATATGCTTATTCTTTTGATGTACATACATTTAAACACAAGACAACCAACTGTAATATTGATAGATCTATTGTGCCTGACCAGCCCACCCGGTTAGGGTGTTTATTACTGCATACTCGGATATAACCGCGTGTTATATTCAATCATATCGGATATAGTGGGTAACTATATTCAAACATACCGGACTTAGCTGTTGTGCTCTGTTCAAGCGCGTCAAACTCGGTTTGTATTGTGATTAAATAAATGATACATCATACACACTATGTTTAACAAGATAAACAATGAGTTGCAAAACGATTTACATCTACTATTTACCGGATTTACTAAACCTATGTACTCACCAACTTTTTAGTTGACACTTGATTTAAATAATATTTCAGGTTTGGATATGTGACTACTTGCCGAAGATTTCTCCACTTAAGGACTATGGATCTAGTTAAATTAATCAATGTTTTGAACTAGACTAGGTTATTTGAAATGTATCGTATTTGGATCTTGTTGTCTTTAAATTTAATTAATGAATTTTGCAACCTTTTAGCTATCATGTGCTTTTGAACAATCATTCTATTGTCCGCCTCGATGATTCCGCCATCGGTCGGGGTGTGACACTGCTGCACTCGCCTCAATGGCCAACGAGATAAAGGAGCTGAAGCTTAGTGCTCAGTGGTGTCAAGTGTGCAGGGGAGGCCACGACACCCGTGATTGCCAAGTGAATAATCAAGAGTAGGTGAGCTATGCTATCAACCTGTACCAAAACTGAGGGTATAACAATCAGATTTCATTTGGCTCAGGATGGAGATCTGGACATAACCCACCAGGGTTTAATGGTCGTCAGCGGTTTCAGCAGAATGGAGGTGGAGAGATAGGACCTAGCACTGGAAGTAGTGTCGACACGACTTCGATCAAAGAGATGCTTGAGACTCAGACACAACTGCTTGCCCACCTAGTCCAGCAGGACATGGATGCTAGGCAGAGATTGGATAGCCACGACACTTTACTGAAGAATTAGCATTCGACATTCCATGATCTGCAACACATGGTTGATGACATCACTAAGAGCTTGAAGAATCGGCAGGGAGGCCCATCCTCAAGCTCCAACGCTTAGTGATGGACATGTCAGTTAGGAGTGTGGAAGAGAAAGAGGTTGCAGAGGATGACTCCCACTCCAGCAAGTACAACATTCTGTCACCTGAGGAGGTCAAGAAGATTGACTGGAGGGCTAGATTCACGGAGATCGATGCCAGGATGATCGAGGAACAGGTAGACGAGGAGAGAGTAGTTGAGGTGCCTGCCGAGAAGGCAGAGGAGAAGAAGAAGGGGGTGGTGATGAAGACCCTCGAGATTGACCCGACTCGTGTTCCCTACCCAGCATGTTTGCTGCCATTCAAGCAAGCCAGGGAACACAGTCACTTCCTTGACATGTTTAAACTTCTCAAGGTCAATCTCCCACTCATAGAGACCCTCCAGAGTATGCCACAATATGGCAAGTTCCTCAAAGATCTTCTTTCCAACAAAAAGAAGCTCGAGGAGGTCTCTAAAGTCTCACTTAGTGAGCAATGCTCTGCGGTGGTGCAGAACAAGCTGCCAGAGAAACTGGGAGATTCGGGTCGTTTCACGATCCCATGTCACCTATGCAATTTGCCATTGCACCACGCGTTGGCCGACTTAGGTGCTAGCATCAATCTGATGCCATATTCTCTTTATAAGCAGCTAGACCTAGGTGAACCTCAGCCGACGCGCATGAGCATATCCTTGGCTGACCGCTCAATCAAGTATCCACGGGGAATTGTGAAAAATCTGTTAGTGAAAGTAGGTAAATTTGTCTTCCCCGTGGATTTTGTCATTCTAGATATGGAAGTGGATGATGGAGTCCCACTCATCTTAGGGCGCCCATTCCTGCGCACCGCCAAGGCAGTAATCGATTTTTTTGACGGGAAACTCACACTTCGTGTGGGGGATGAGTTGTTAATATTTGATGCCACACAGTCTGTGGAGGTTGTCGGCGAGCATAGCCACTCCGTGTGCATGCTTGTTGCCTTCATAGACTATCATCAGGACTCTGATCCACTGTTAGAAGTTGGTGAACCCGCCCCTAATTTAGAAGAACCATCCGATTGGGCGGTAGAGTTGGAGAAGTTATTGGATGAGCCGGACGAATACGACGATGAGATGCCTGATGATCTGCTGGGGATGATGGCAGAGCTAGATGCAATGATAGGCAAAACCTCAAGTGTGGGGAAGTTAGAAGAGAGTGTTGATGATCCCGATTGAGGTTTAGAGATCATATCCATAATTAATTCCATTCTTGAACCGTTGCTAAGCACCGTCGTGCATTCTGAAAAGGTGAGTGTTGACCCGACCATTAGTTCCAATACTCCTAGGTCTAGGCCACCCCGTGAGAGAATCCGTGTGTTGAGAGACATCGGTGAGTTAGAGAGAGTGAAAACCCCAAGTGTTGGGACGTCTAGGGATGATAGATTACTTGGGTATTTGATTCATATTACATTCGGACCGGGTAGATATAAAATGTGGTGGCAAGATTTGTGTGCAAAATGTGATATGTAACATCCAGTATTTTCCGACCTAACTTTTCCTAAACTTTTGCACGTGTTATTAATTCAAAGCTTGAATTTTTATTAAAAATCTATATTAATTCAATAAACATTTAAGAGAAACAATTATACTTATAGATATGCATATATAGATATATTAGGTGTATTTAAAAATATATATATGTCTTATAAACAAAATGTAAACTTATAGGTCCATAATTATCTCCTATTTTAGATACTAAGACTTATAAACTAATAATTCTTATAAATTGTTTTATAAAATTATAAAATAATAAAACTTATATTAGTTTTTATAAAAATAAAACATAATTATTTTTATAAAAAGTCCAGGGACTAAAACTGCTATTATTGAAACTTATTTTAAACTTAAAAGTTATGTTTTAACATGAAATAATAAAGTCTTAAGACTTCTGGGACTATTTGTGTAATTCGACCAAACATCTGAATCAGGAACTGATCACGAGTTCGAATCCCACATCGACCGGTTTTCAACCTCTTTCATTCAGAAACGTGTTTCCGGTCGAATTGAATGCGCCTCGAGCTCCGACTCGAGCATGCGACTCAAACCCAAGACAAATCAATGCACGAATTCAATTCTAAACACCGCGAGATTCGAATTTGAACCTGTTTTTGTTCATCCGCTAACTCCCCAACCATACGAGCATTAAACATCAAAATTGGCTAAAAAAACCTGTTTCCACACCTCAACGACATCACACTTAAACTCCTCATACTCTCAATTCATTAGATTCGCACATGTATTACTCGTTTGATTCCAGTGGTAACCGACTTCAAACTTAGACCCGTTCTCCCTCGTCTCGGCTTCATTCTAGGTAATTCGAAAAGCCAAAGTCTTCGTTTTCATCATAGGAACATTTGCCCCCTGTCAATTGCAAAAGACAGAAGGATTTACAGGTCGTATTCGATGGAATTCGATTATAGGGTTCATATGGGAAAAAAAGGAGATTCGAGATACTGCTTACCTATTTGATTTTTCGGGTTTAAACCTAACGAGGCCCGTAGTCGGGTGGTTAGGCGTGTGTGTGTGTGTGAATCGGGTGGCCCGGGTTCGATCCGGCCAACCCGAGTTTTGCTCTTTTATTTTTTTTAAAATCCATTTAAAACAATTTAAATCTTGTAATTATTTTATAAATTCTGCTAAGCTTATACAAACTTAAAAACAATTTTTGTTTATACTTTAAAGTCCAGAATCATTTTATTTAATTAAGCTTAGTTTAAAACTTATAGAAATTTAATCTTTAAAATAAGTTTAAAATACGAAAAAAAACTATAAGAATACTTCAATACTTTATAAAACTTATACATTCAAAATAAAATACTTTATAGAATCAGGAAACTTGATTTGTAATTTCTTTCTGAAATAATAAACTTATTTCATTTTAAAACTTCAAATTAATTATAAAAGCCTTTGAAAAATTCGAAAAACTTATATAGATTTTATAAAATCAGAAAAAATTTATAAACTTACATATTTTTAGAAAAAAGAGATTTATAAACTTTTGTATTTTTGTTATTCAAAGACTATTTATTCATTTAAATAAAACAAGAAAATAAATAAACATTACTTATTTAAGATTAGAAAACTTATAAATTTATAGACTTTATAAAAACAGAAAACTTGTTTGCTCATTTATTTAAAAACAAAATACTCTAAGTTTATAAACCTTATAAGAATTAAATAGAAGCTTTAATATTAAAACATGTATAAACTTATATGTAAATTTAGAATACTTATGAACTTATAAGTTAAGACTTTATAAACTTATGGCTATATTTTGAACTTTAAAAACATCTATAAACTTATAGTTTAAATATAAATGTTATAAGAAATTATAGTTAGCATTTTACAGACTTATAAGTGTTTAAATACTATTTAAACTTATAATCATCATTTTAAAACATTATTTAATTACAAAGTATTTGTAAATACTTAATACTTTAAAGAATCTTAAATAGATTTGATTGATTATTTAATTTTGTAGATAATTATTTATCCTCGATAATTATCTATCCTTTAAATACTTTTCATATATCTTTAATAATTATTTTAAATAATAATTATGAATCTCTAAATTATTATTTATTCTTTGCTTATTATTAAACTTTAATAACTATTCACTTTTTAAATAATTATTGTTTAATCTTTCGTTTAATTATTATTTCAACTCCATTTACAAATAATTAGAAAAACTATTTTTGTTATTATTGCCTATTGTGTGTAATTAATAATTGTAAGACTTTTAATTAACTATTTTAATTAATAATAATTCTAAACTACAAACTTATTAGGACGTTTATATCCAAGTCTTGCATTCAAAACCTTATTTGAAACTTTGATTTAAACTTTATAAACATAATCATTCCCGTCTCCCATTTGGAACCCTAGATAATCTTAGAATCCTAGATACTTAGCCATAAACTTATAGAATCAAAACTTGAAACTTTAAACTTGTATTCTTAGGATTGTTGTGAGGATATTCTCCCTCAAAGTCTTGCTACACTAAATCTTGTTGGACACTCTCTCATCCATCCAAGTGAGTATACTTAGCCCATTTTTGTTTTACATTCTTATAGACTTGGGGTGAAACTTGTACCAAAACTTATATAATTCTTGTACAACTATGCATACATGCTTATTCTTGTGTTATTATGCTTGAGACTTACTATGCTTAAATTAAACTTAATACTAGCATATCCATTAACTTTGATCAAGCCTATAGTAACAATAATAGATCTATCGCATCTGACCAATCCACCTAGATTGATTGACCCTTCATGTCACACCCTCCAATTTCAACTAACGGAGAATTACCGTTTGGGAAGTGACAAACCAGGATCTCAGTCATTAGTTACATTGAACGACTCTATGTGGGACTTAAATGAAAATATTATATCATTCAGAGTAAATGCGAAAGCAATAAAAGAAAGTAAATGCGCAAAAAAAACGCGCCCAAAAAGTCGAGTCCAAACATAAATTAAACCAGTCCAAGCGAAATAATAAAACACAATTCAAAAGTAGGACGCCATGCATATCCTATATGTGAACCTGTGCCTTATCTTAGCGACCTGCGAAAACATGTAAGAAAAGATGTCATCATGAGGTTGGTGAGTTCACAGGTTTCAGTATATAAATAAACGTTTACCAGATTATTGTATATTCAATATGCATCTATAGGTAGCTAACCTACGTTTCATGGTTAACTTAAGCTCTCGCAACTGAAGCTGACTGTTTGTTTGTTTGCCTCTTGCCAGGTCTATCAACTCTGGCGATGTGAGTAGGCTAACATTTCACCCGTTCGACCTCAAATAGAGTTAGCGCGACTAACGCGGGTGGGATTTGTCAAACCCAGTAGTACTACTAAACATTATCTCGCTAAGATCCATATTAACGGTTCGATGTGTGTTGAGGACTTTCAGTGATAGCGTGTTACGCTTAGCTTTAACATTGATAACATATGAATACAATATTCAGAAATAGTTTGCGACAAGTTTTCTCCCCCAAGATAAAATAGTAAAAGGGGTCATGAAAACTCACCTGATTGCGTAGGAAGTAATCACACAAGTAATAGACTTGGTACACAAGTGTTAGCCTGCAACGGCTTACGTATGCCCTAGAATTACAAACAACAATTAGGGACTCATTGGGATTTGTGACGACACACGAAAGATTAGAACGTCTTTAAATATTCTAAAGATTTACGGGTAAACAACCGAGTTTACGGGAATACGGATTCCTAAATTTGGAATGAATGCGTTTCGCGATAAATGACAAATAATATATAATAAATACATTCGAGCTTTTTGTCATTAAATAGCAGTCTAGGAAAATAATACAATTTATTATATTATTTTTAAGTTTAGCCAAATAACACAATAATTAAATTGTGTGTCAAAAATAATAAATCTATTATTTTTATTCAAGGATATAAACTGAGTAAATAACCTTAATAATTATATTATTTATTAGTTTGAAGTGTTTCACAAAAAATTGAAACGTGACGAAAATAATATATTTAAATATATTATTTTAATATGAGTCACGGTTTGAAAAATAATATAATTTATATTATTTTATTCGGAATTGAAGGTTAATTAATAATATATACATATTATTATAAAACTATGAAATACGTAACAAGGAAGGTTTATAAAATCATTACCGAGTCCACGGGTAGTTTTTCCGGTTTAAACATATTAGCATAATATTATAATAATAGAGGAATTTGTTTTTAAATCTAAAACATTAACAAAATAACAATTAAAAGAAAATTGGGGAGGAGGATTCGAACCCAGGCCTCCTCCCCCAGCAGTCAAACAATTTAACCAGTCCACCCGCTAGGGCAATCACGACAAGCTTAGGACCCGAATGGTTTTAATCAACAAACCCACTGTGATCCCCCTTAGCGCGAACCAAACCAAACCCACTCCAATCCCCATCGATTCTGACTCTGATTTGATTCAAACGTTTAGGGGTTTTGTTAATCGGGTGATCACGAATCTGCCGGAGGCGTTTAATTGTAAAATTGTTAAGTATAAAGTGGTTTAATTTCTGAATGAACAACGAAACCCTAGTTTTAGATCTTGGAATCAATTTGAAGAAATCTTATGTTAAAAGACGTTAAATTCATTGGGCTTTTACTAAATCATACCTTGCGAACCTACTGGAATGGTTTAATTTGATTGAGATAGTCATTAAGATTGAAACCCTCAATCATGCATATGAACAAACCCTAGATTCCGGATTACAAACAATTTGATGTTATCAGCCGTGGATTTCATAGGGCTTTCAATCCACGCATAGAGGCGATTCTAAGGGTGTGTTCAATTTCATAAATGGACATAGCATTGATAGGGTTCGACCAAACTGGGAATGTATGAACCCTAGATTACAGATAGAGTTCAATTCGATGATATTTGTTAAAATCGACATAGGGCTTTCATAATACTGAGAATTTCAAAACTAATGGTACAAGAAAGTACTAGAATGAAGTCCGAATTGATAGTGATCGAGTAAAAACGGGACCGACTTGCGCGAGCTTGTTCCCCGACGACTTCGGCCACTCCTCCGACAAAATTGGTATGCGTAAGAACTTCTGTGATGAGAGATAGAGATGCGCAGGCGATCGATTCCAGTGTAACAGAATGAATTGACGCGTATTGGTGATGAAGAGGGACGAGTTCGACGGTTACGGGTTGAATGCCCGAAATTGCGATTAATTGCACGTAATGAGGATGATTAAAACTATATTGGTGATCGATTATTGCGTTAAGGTGTGCTTCAGTTACGAATTTGGGTAGAATCGGTTTTTGGATTCGAATTTTTGAATTATTGGTTGCACATTTGACTTTCAAAAGTCAAACAGGAACAAAACTCTTGATTTTGACTTTCAGGGTCAACAGAATTTGAAAATGAGTTAATTACAAGTTCAATCCCTCTAGTTTCATGCATTTAAGTTTGAATAAAGGCAGAAATAGTCCCTGAAGTTTGAGTTAGGATAAATACATTAAGACTTAACTGGATTTAATTAACAGAGTTAGTCTAAAAATTCCGGATTATCACACTTCGGGGGGAGCCCATGGTGATTGTTACTGAATTTAGACTTTAAACTTTTAAGGGTAACCTCGGGTTATACCTAAACTTGGTTGGAGGATTGATATACATAATTTTTAACTTGTTTGTTCTCACGCTTATACTATAGAATGCATGACATAGTGAATTGTAAAACTTTCCAAAGAATTTGTTAAACCGTGTCAAAACCGTTGTATCCCACCAACTATTTTTAGTTGACAGTTTACTTAACATGTTTCAGGTACACAAGCATGAGACTTTATTGTGAACATGTAGGATGCTTTGGACCTAGAATACCTATTAAATTGAACTTGTATTCTTGTTGTATTCTACTTATTACTTTTATTGTAAACTTGAAAGTATTAAAGAAATTATTTAGACTTTAACAGTCAACCTTGTGCTTTCGAACAACCGCGTCCGCCCCGACGTATAATCCGCCGTCGGTTGGGGTGTGACAGATTGGTATCAGAGCCTTGGTTATAGGGAATTAGGTTATTAGACACATGACCTAGACTATAACTTAGGAGTCCCAAACATGAGTTGTCTCATGTTCTTTACTAGGAATCTCCTCTTTATTCTATTCTTAAAATCTTTAAAACCCTATACGTGTATGGTTATACTTATGCCTCTATCTACTTACGTGTTACAAGAATCTACTACATTGAGGTTATACTCTTAGTCTTCAAGGCCTAATCCAAAAACTTACTCCCGTCAGGAATGTTTAAATTCTAAACAACGTATGAGAACTTGTGTGGACCGGAAGGGTGAATACCTGTATTCTGAGAAATTCTGTCAAGGAAAGTATTTCGTACAAATCCAGATCAACCGTTGGACCCGTATGCTTTCTAGGGAATTCTTGGGATGAGTGTTCACTTATAGGAATGCATGACTTCTCTAACGTTAGTGAATTTGAATTACTCTTAATGTGTCAAAGTGCCTATTTAGTAATGTTCACTAAATAAGTACCATCTAAATGCTTATACTTCCCGATTTCAAATCCACATCTGTTATCCTTACTCTATGAACCTTATGTTCCTTCTCTTCATGAATTGTCACATAACAACATGCCTACTCGTCATAACAAAAACTAGACTTCAAATCCTTATGATACAATACTTAAAACTATATGTATATACATTACTCTACAAAACTCATAATTCTATGATGCTTAAGAACTCTTGTGCTTATCCCTATCTTTATATTACCTAGCTAAACTTCATTGGATATCTATCTTAAGCTTTTACTACACTTTTATACATTCCTAAACCTTCATGCGTCCTTAAAACTTACACACATCACCACCCCTTGTAAACAAACTTAACACCTTTGGACTTAAGGTACATTAACAAGAAGCTAAGGAACCTACTTATTTTCCAAGATGAAGGGGCCTACTGGAGTAGAATAAACCACATCAGGATCATAAACCCAATTAATAGTTCAAACAATAGTATTATTAATACATAACGACTGAAAGAGTGTATAGACTCATGAGGAGTTCTGGCTAGGGAAAATAGGGTACTTAAGTGAGTCCTTTAGGACCCACCCCCTTTCCCGGGAATTTTCTCCACGAGCACACCACTTATAAGTCAAGAATTATTTCAAAAATATTACTGTAATGACTCGGTATTATGGATAAATAAACTTAAACTTCATGAAAAACTTCCATATTTAATAGTTAATAACTTCACCACCGGTTCTCATCCCCACCAAAAGACCCATACTTGACACCTGACCCATATCCAAGGGCAAGACATGTTAGAACACCCACTAGTGTAATAGGAGTCCCGACTAATGATGACCATCAGTATGTGGGAACCGCGGGATTTGTGAGGCGAGAGATGGAACACGATATGAGGCATGACCTACTGAGCCAAAGGGTTAATAACTTGAGGAATCCGATCTGGTGAAGAGAAAATCACGACCCTGAAGGAAGACAGGGAGATACCTTACTGCCGTACGAAAACCACTAGAGCGGAGGCTAGGTTTGCTATTCGAGTAACCTTAGCGGTACTTGCCTAGGTATTCACCTGCTTCCAAGTGGAGAGCTATCTGAGTCGTTAGTTGAAGTTTCTATTTTCCCTGTTTTTAATTCTCGTTTAAGAAACAAATTCCTTAAGTAGGGGCTACAAGTCCCAAATTTTCAGGCAATAGATGATAAGTCCTACTTTGCAACTCAATTGTTATTTTATTTTATTTTTTTGAATTAACACAAATCTTATCGAAGATTCCAAAACATCACTTCTATTTATTTCAACTTAGTACTCTTATCTAAAACATTCTTCGTAAACAATTCATCTCAATATCTGATTCAAACAACAACGAGCTATTAAGTTAACAAACCCTTAAGTGGCAAGTATGACCGGAGAATAAACATTGAATAAACATCCTATTTTGAAAAAAAAAGGTTCTTTTAAAACAACATGACTTATGAACCATTATCTTGATTAACTATGACCTTTACTTCTTAAGACTTAGCCTTGGCTAAACTAACTACTTGTTAATCGTACATGTCTCTTGAGAAATCCTTCTTATAACTACTCATCCTATGTCTAACTCTTTATTTCTCCAAAACATCCTATCTATACACAAACAAAAGTGAACTACAAATTTCTTTTATAAAACAAGATCAATTATTCGTAAACATACTTCTATAAACACTATCAAAACTTTTCCCGTTACCTTACACTATAAGACTTTCCTCGTTAAAATCTTGCTACATAAAAGATTCGCCATAAAACACAACGGGAGTCAAAAACCCAAATGCACGTTGCTAAAACAATAGACTTACGTATACAAAAAATACACATCACTATAAAGTCAAAACTTTAAGTCTAGAGGACACACCTTGTTACGTTATACAAAAGATAATACGACATTCAAACCCGTATCCATAAAGCTCAACACCTTTTGGTTACCGAAAGTAAGCCTGTACACTGAAATGTCAAGACTTCAAACTAAGCTAATGGGTTTGCCTTACTAAATCATACCTAAATTCCTGATTACGTCAATTGTTGTACTTTCATTTTGAATAAAAACTTATAAGACTTGTTACTTGAATGCACGAAAAGCTTCATTTCTAATGCTAGAAACTAGCATGAAGAAGGACATTGCTCCCTTAGCAAAGTACCTCACTTGCCTTCGATTCAAAACCAATCATCGACATCCTTCTAGTCTCCTTAAAACGACCAGAATCTCCTATAGAAATAAAAAGCATATAACAATTGATTCCCACAACTCTCATGATCACCAAAGTATTGAATGATCACCCTATACTCAAGACATGATCACTGGAAAACTTTAAAGCTACTCTAAGTTTGACGTATTCTTGTTCAAACACGAGAAAGATGTAAGACTTTAAACTACTCGGGGTTTGACGTATTCTTGTTCAAACCCGAGGAAGGTGTAAAACTTTAAGTGTAAAACTTTAAACTACTCGGGGTTTGATGTATTCTTGTTCAAACATGAGAGAGATGAAAGACTTTAAACTACTCGGGGTTTGACGCATTCTTGTTCAAACGCGAGGAAGCTTTGAAATTCTAAGTCATGCCATATCATTACTCTTTAGTTACCGATTGACGTTTCCTCTAGGGACTCCGTTAATTGATAACTACTCTTACGCGAAAACAATAGTTATGCACTAAGCAATCTATGACCCACACACAAACGGAAGGATCTATGCGGACCATGCAACGATTCGAGTACTTACGGGTGCACACGTAATTATGAAAATCAACGCATGAAAAGACATAGTAAACTCTGTCGTGTGCTATGACCTAAGGCCTATCGTGATAGATAGAAACGAAACTTTGGTAATATGAAATTCTTGGGCACATTAGACTATATTCTGAGCAAACTTAGACCATCAAACTGTCATCAAAATTCGTTCCATGTAAGACATTTCACCTTTAGAGTCCAAATGATTTTTCGACAGTTCTTCTCTTTAGGTTCATTTCCAAAAAAACTAAAATCCTCATACCCCTCGATGAAACTATATGTTTCTTAGTAAAACTCTTGGCAATCATTGACCATGAAATCTAGGAACTCAAGTGTAATCGTACACCTATCATCACAGTCCGCTCAGAAATCTAAACGCAACTCTAGGTTCACTTGGAAACGTGAAGCAAATGAAAGTTATCCTCCTCATTATCCTTGCACGTATTATAAGCTTAAAAACAGGAACATTCTACTTTAACTTCACGACGAAATTTCCTAAAAAAGGGGAGACTGTAATATCTAGTATTTTTATTAAAAATCTACATTAATTCAATAAACATTTATGAGAAACAATTATACTTATAGATATGCATATATAGATATATGATGTGTATTTAAATATATATATATATATATATATATATATATATCTTATAAACAAAATGTAAACTTATAGGTTCATAATTATATAATTAATAAACCTATTTTAGATACTAAGACTTATAAACGAATAATTCTTATGAATTATTTTATAGAATTATAAAATAATAAAACTTATAAAACTTATTAAACTTATTTAGTTTTTATAAAAATAAAACATAATTATTTTTATAAAAAGTCCAGGGACTAAAACTGCTATTATTGAAACTTATTTTAAACTTAAAAGTTATGTTTTAATATGAAATAATAAAGGCTTGAGACGTCATGGACTATTTGTGTAATTCGACCAAATATCCGAATCAGGAACTGATCATGAGTTTGAATCCCACATCGACCGGTTTTCAACCCCTTTCATTTAGAAACGCGTTTCCGGCCGAATTGAATGCGCCTCGAGCTCCGGCTCAAGCATGCGACTCAAACCCAAGACAAATCAATGTACGGATTCAATTCTAAACACCGCGGGATTCGAATTTGAACTCGTTTTTGTTCATTCGTTAACTCCCCAACCGTACGAGCATTAAACATCGAAATTGGCTATAAAAACCTGTTGCCACACCTCAACGACATCACACTTAAACTCCTCATACTCTCAATTCATTCGATTCGCACCTGTATTACTCGTTTGATTCCGGTGGCAGCCGACTTCGAACCCAGACCCGTTCTCCCTCGTCTCGGCTTCATTCTAGGTAATTCGAAAAGCCAAAGTCTTCGTTTTCATCATAGGAACATTTGCCCTCTGTCAATTGCTAAAGACAGAGGGATTTACAGGTCGTATTCGATGGAATTCGATTCTAGGGTTCATACGGGAAAAAAGGGAGATTCGAGATACTGCTTACCTATTTGATTTTCCGGGTTTAAACCTAACAAGGTCCGTAGTCGGGTGGTTAGGCGTGTGTGTGTGTGACTCGGGTGGCCCGGGTTCGATCCGGCCAACCCGAGTTTTGCTCTTTTATTTTTTTAAAACCCATTTAAAACAATTTAAATATTGTAATTATTTCTATAAATTCTGCTAAACTTATATAAACTTAAAAAAAAATTATTTATACTTTAAAGTCCAGAATCATTTTATTTAATTAAATTAGTTTAAAACTTATAGAAATTTAATCTTTAAAATAAGTTTTAAATATGAAAAAAAACTATAAGAATACTTCAATACTTTATAAAACTTATACATTCAAAAGAAAATACTTTATAGAATCAGGAAACTTGATTTCTAATTACTTTATGAAATAATAAACTTATTTCATTTTAAAACTTCAAATTAATTATAAAAACCTTTAAAGAATTCGGAAAACTTATAAAGATTTTATAAAATCAGAAAAAAATTTATAAACTTACATATTTTTAGAAAACAGAGATTTATAAACTTTTGTATTTTTGTTATTCAAAGACTATTTATTTAATTAAATAAAACAAGAAAATAAATAAACATTATTTATTTGAGATTAGAAAACTTATAAATTTATAGACTTTATAAAAACAGAAAACTTGTTTGCTCATTTATTTATATTCTAAATTTATAAATCTTATAAGAATTAAATAGAAGCTTTAATATTAAAACATTTATAAACTTATATGTAAATTTAGAATACTTATGAACTTATAAGTTAAGACTTTATAAACTTATGACTATATTTTGAACTTTAAAAACATCTATAAACTTATAGTTTAAATATAAACGTTATAAGAAATTCTAGTTAGCATTTTATAGACTTATAAGTGTTTAAATACTATTTAAACTTATAATCATCATTTTAAAACATTATTTAGTTATAAAGTATTTGTAAATACTTAATACTTTAAAGATCTTAAATAGATTAGATTGACTAATTAATTTTGTAGATAATTATTTATCATCGATAATTATCTATCCTTTAAATACTTTTCATATATCCTTAATAATTATTTTAAATAATAATTATAAATCTCTAAATTATTATTTATTCTTTGCTTATTATTAAACTTTATTAACTATTCACTCTTTAAATAATTATTGTTTAATCTTTCGTTTAATTATTATTTCAACTCCATTTACAAATACTTAGAAAAACTATTTTTGTTATTATTGCCTATTGTGTGTAATTAATAATTGTAAGACTTTTAAATAATTATTTTAATTAATAATAATTCTAAACTACAAACTTATTAAGACGTTGATATCCAAGTCATGCATTCAAAACCTTATTTGAAACTTTGATTTAAACTTTATAAACACAATCATTCCCGTCTCCCATTTGAAACACTAGATAATCTTAGAATCCTAGATACTTAGCCGTAAACTTATAGAATCAAAACTTGAAACTTTAGACTTGTATTCTTAGGCTTGTTGTGAGGATATTCTCTCTCAAAGTCTTGCTACACTAAATCTTGTTGGACACTCTCTCATCCATCCAAGTGAGTATACTTAGCCCCTTTTTGTTTTATATTCTTATAATCTTGGGGTGAAACATGTACCAAAACTTATAAAATTCTTGTACAACTATGCCTACATGCTTATTCTTGGGTTATTATGCTTAAGACTTGCTATGCTTAAATTAAACTTAATACTAGCATATCCATTAACTTTGATCAAGCCTATAGTAACAATGATAGATCTATCGTATCTGACCAATCCACCTAGATTGATTGACCATTCGGGGGGAGCTCGTGGTGATTGTTACTGAATTTAGACTTTAAACTTTTAAGGGTAACCTCGGGTTATGCCTAAACTTGATTGGAGGATTAATATGCACAATGTTTAACTTGTTTTTTCTCACACTTATACTATAGAATGCATGATATAGTGAATTGTAAAACTTTCCAAAGACTTTGTTAAACCGTGTCAAAACATTTGTATCTCACCAACTATTTTTGGTTAACAGTTTACTTAACATGTTTCAGGTACACAAGCGTGAGACTTTATTATGAACATGTAGGATGCTTTGGACCTAGAATACTTATTAAACTGAACTTGTATTCTTGTTGTATTCTATTTATTACTTGTATTGTAAACTTGAAAGTATTAATGAAATTATTTAAACTTTAATAGTCAACCTTGTGATTTCGAACAACCGCGTCCGCCCCGACGTATAATCCGCCGTCGGTTGGGGTGTGACATGATATGAGTTAATTAGTTGAGAGGAATGTGAAGTTGTTGAGTTGGTGTAGAACCGGTGGATCACGGAGGATGAAGGCGGTTCTGGTTAGAATCAAGGAGAAGCCTCCTGATAGGCGCGTTTGAGTCTTTGGCAAGTGCCCGGGATGTAGAGTTTGTATGCTTATGTGGTCTGTATCAGTGTCATTTTCTTTATTTTTCGGTACTGTGTTTTATTTGTGTCATGTTCTGCAGGGATTCGTGCTTGATTCGGTGAGAGAAATCGTTGGGAACGAAGTTCCCGGTATGTTTTACATTGGTTTTTATCATTGGAACGAGCCTCGGGAGAATTGGGTGAAAACGTTTTTAGGAGGTCAAAAATATTCTAAGTATAAAACTGAAAAAATTTAAAAACTTTCTGTGAACGGGTCCTCGCGGTACACGAGAGAAAGGGTCGCGGTACGCGAGGGACAAAAGAAATTGGGCGGCCTAAAAGTCCATTCCCTCGCGGTACGCGAGAGATCCCTGATTCTGCTTTCTTCCCTTCTTATTTCCCATGGTCACCCGCACTCGCTACCATCACATACCATCTACCACCATTACCATAATTCATCCATACCACCATCCCTCTTCACATTCGTCACTATTCTCTGTCATATCCACCATCCATCTATAATCTACATCATATCATTCACCAATTCACCGACCATGGGAAACATGGAAAACGTTTCGATCCGATGATTCACCTTGTCGTGGCATTCATGTCTATGTGTTTGCCACACATTGGGCACATATCCTTGCATTCTATCCAGAGTCAGTTTGAGTCAGTGAGTCCTTTATTTATGTCATTTTAATGCTGCGGGTATGTGTGAGTTTAGTTTTGCAAGTGTACATCATTCTGTCCATACTCAATCTCCATTCAGACGGAATTGATCCTGATATCTTAACCGCGACCGAAATGCTTTATGGTGCACACGAGGAAGAACGAAGATGTACATTCATTTGTTTGCATCTACATTACCAGCTAAGTCGCTTCCTGTTTTTATTTTTGCATTTTTATTTTGAGTTGTGTTTTGCTTCACATTGACGACAATGTGTCTTTCAAGTATAGGGATGTGAGTGTCTAGTTTAAGTTTGTGTCTTTATAAAAAAAATCCAGAAATACAAAAAATCGAATTAGAACACATCACATGGGGCTAGATAGTTGGTGGTTGGGTTTAATCGGACAGAAATACTGATTATTGCTTTTTTAACGCGTGAGTATGTTTAACTAATTGATAATTAATGTTTGTAAAGTTAGATCTCAGTTATGATTCCATTGCAGACTTTTTCGAGGACGAAAAAAGGTTAAGTGTGGGGATGTTTGATGTTGTGCAAAGCACACATCTTTATTCCTAGGTTTTAGTGTTGTTTTACTTAGTTTTATATTTGTTTTGAGTCATTTTTGGTTCGTATTGAGTCGTTGTTATGTTTATAGGACCTCGTGAGAATTACAAGTGAATATACGAAGAAACCGAGCATGAGAATGAAGCCCGCTGTTCAAAAGTGAAAAAATGGGAAAATTATACTCTTCGCGTTACGCGAAGACCATGGAAACAAGTTTCGCGGTAAGCGAAGAAGTGAGATTCTGGGCGCAACTATTTTGGTTCTCACGGTACGCGAAGAACCCTGTTCCACCTCTCGCGGTACGTCTGTTTTGGTTGTTTAAGCATGATCCTAGGGTAAAACATTAATATTGCCTAGGTTAACCATGAATGCTTGTTAAAGTTACAGTTTTTAACGGTTTTGGATTCGTATGATGATTTAATGATTTTGTAAACGATCCTAGTATGATAATTGTGATGTATGTGCATGGTTAATTCTAGTCTTGTGATTAATTATTGATTCCTTGCATTGATTGTGGTTGTCTGCCAGTTTGATTAGCGTATCTAGGTCATGGATCTTAGGGGTTGTGATTCCGGTAGTTTTCTAGACGTAATAGCCATAGGAGTTGTGATTGATTACTAATTAGAGTTGAGTGTGTATCCTAGTTCAATACCCGAGAGGTGAGAATTAGTCGGTTAGTCTTCGCCATTAGGAATCCGAGTGTCAATTGTCTGCGAGAAAGTTGATTTAGGTGTCTAGTGATTGTTGCTATTCTGAATCATAGTTGTTATTCTAGGATTACCCCGTGCATTCCTTGAATGTATGGTGGATAGTGAGGCTGAGAGGTAATATGTCCATTAGGGTACTTGATCATAGTTGGAAATACCTGAGAAGTGATCCAACAATCTGGTGAGTTCAGTACACTTTAGGTAGTCTAGTTGGTAACACCCTGAGAGTGATTAGGGATCCACTAGGTTGTCTTTAGCAGTTATCCTTAGAAACCCAGATCCATCATAGTTTCCAGAACCGGTAGAAGTTGTGCTTTGCAAGTAGGATTCCGACCTAGGTAGTATTCTTCCAATCTCTTGATTTCACCTTTGTCTTTGTCTCTTGATAGTTGAATCGTTCTTGTTTTCTGCATTATTAATTATAATCTTTAGTGTAGTCAATCCCCCAAACCAAATCAATCTTAGTCCGAGTCAGAGTCTAGTATTGTGACATAGTGTCTCTAGGGTTCGATAACTCGGTTTACCATTAAGATGTGCTACACTAGATAGGTCCACTTGCCTGTCAGTGCGGTTTAGTTAGAGGGTATTCCTTTTATTACTTAGGAGTCTAGGTTAGGTTTTATAGTTAGTTTTTTATAGACCGTCTAGACGACATCAGATGCCAATAACACAAGAAGCCTATCCGAGATCCTTCATGCCGAAATTACGTGGAGTAAACGCTTCCACTCATGCAACATGTCTAAACTATTACTTGCCAATAGAATGCCATCTTCATAAAGGAAAAATATAGTAAAGTTTCTCCCACTCATATTTAGGTAGGTGCATTGATCCACTTGATTCTTGATGAAATCTTGTTTCTTCATGGTCTCATCAAGGTTTATGTGCCATTGACTTGATGCCTACTTCAACCCGTATATGGATTTCTTCAATTACAGACTAAATGTTCTTGACCTTTAGGTTTAAAGCCTTCAGGCTGTTTCATGAACACTTATTCATTCAAGTCGTCATTGAGGAATGTTGTTTTGATGTCCATCTGATGTAGCTCTAGATTAAAGTGAGCGACTAGGGCCAACACGATCCTTAAAGAATCCTTTAGAGAAACAGGAGAAAAGGTCTCTTGATAGTCGATTTCTTCTTTCTGAGTGGAACCCTTTGCAACCAATCTCCCTTTATAGCGTTCAATGTTTCCATTCGGATGTGGTTTAGTTTTGGATACCCATTTACATCCTACGGGTTTAACGCTGTTGGGTAATTCAACTAAATCCCAAACACCATTTTTCTTCATGGAGTCAAGGTCCTCAATCATAGCATTATTCCATTCAGAAGACTAATCACTGCTAATGGCTTCATGATAACAAGTAGGATCGATAAATTTTTCGATATCCATTTCAGCTTCAGTCAGGTAGGTAACATAATCATCACTACTAATGGCTTCATGATAACAAGTAGGCCTTTTGGACCTAGACAACCTCCTGAGTTAATTATCGGGTTCGACATTATCTTGGTATCGGTCGTTTGAATTTCCTTCATTCTCAGGCATAAACAGAGTAGCATGAGTGACATGAGAAGGACTATATAATCTATAACCCTTTGAGTGATCGGGATATCCGATGAAGTAACAAGTGATCGTTTTCATGTCAAAATTCTTGAAGAAAGGATTATAGAGTTTAGATTCGACAAGACAACCCCATACTTTCATATATCTTAGACTCGGTTTCCTTCCTGTCCAGAGTTCATAAAGAGTTTTAGTGACATATTTTGAAGGAACTCTATTGAGTATATGAACGACTGCTTTTAAGGCCTTGGTCCAGAGGAATGAGGGTAAACTGGAGTTGGCTAACACACTGCGTACCACGTCCATTAGTAAGTCTACCTAATTCATACCCCTGAGGAGTACCGGGCATAGTGTATTGGTTCACGATCCGCTGCCCTTACAAAGCTTATAAAATGGACCAGGAGCCTGACCCACATCAGTAAGTCTACCATAATATTCACCTCCTCTATTGATCTCACAACTTTTATTTGACGATCAAGTTATTTTTTGTAACATCTCTGAATTTTCGTACTTGCTTGATCATCATACTTCATGACATGGACTCCACATCACATTACTTGACTCGCATTTATTTCATATCATACTCATATCATGCACGGGTAGTGCTATCAATTAGTACACTTATGAATAAATCATACTCATATCATGCATGGGTAGTGTTATCAATGAGCAAATACTTATCATACACTAATTCATGCACATCAATGGACACTTAGTTGACTTTAAGTGTCAATCATAACTTGCTTACATCCCAACATATCTCAAACATCACACTATACTTCAAATAATAATTTGGTACCTTAGTATGTTAATTAGTGCTTTCACACATTCGTTCGCCTTCTAAACCTCCGCTTAATGCGTACCGTCACCTACTAAAAACCACATTTTACATAACTTTGATTTCTATTTCATATGCTAAAAGGATTCATTCTGTTATTAAGAACAACTTTTATGAACAAAACCTTCCTTAAATAAACTACGATATTTGTAAAACGATCAATTTATGCATGTGTAAACCAATGTAACACTTTACCGACACATGTTACTCACCTATCACCGTAGAAATACCAATGTATCAACCTTAAGTGCCTAAAGAAGTAATTCTACTCATTTAAAAAACATCAAACACCTTACTTTCACAATTTACCGTTTTAAAAGTCTGTTACAAAAACCGAACGTTTTGTGCGCTGAATCACTACTTAACTACTTAAAGAAGTAATACTTAATGAGGTAATGGGGGGAGGGTTGGAGGCTGAATTAGGGCTTCTTCCTTGCCTTAGTCTCTCCAAGACATTCTATATATTCAACCTTGCATCGTCTAGTATAAATAGATGGCCTAAGGTGCTTGATTCCTTGCTCATTTAATTCAAACCACGCCTAAACCTCCTCCCCTTGCACCAATAATCAGCCTCATACCACCAATATTTCGTGAAAGACCCCAAGGTAAGTCCCATCTTGTTTCAAAGTTCTAGTCCTTCCATATTGCATTCTACTTTCTTTTGTTACACTTTAATCTTATAACCATTTTCTTCATCTCTCTATTCTTATCATATTATGATTTTCTATCTTTTGTTTCTTAAACTTTTAACATAATGAAGGTAACATAATTTAGCTAACGTAATCAATCAACCATAGGATCCCATTTGCAGTCACCGCATTATGTGAATCCTACAAGATGTTCACTACAAAAGTGGCTCTGCCGATGCTCTGGAACTTTCTTACTAACATAATCACCCTCTTTTATAACCTAATGAAGTGTCTAAAGTTTTGTCATAACTTTTTTTGGTGTTTCATCACCTAAAAACCTTCAAATCAATGCATACATGTAAACTTTGTTTTTCTGATCGGAATGCTTTATTCAACTTCTCACGACCGTATCTTGGTCATAATAACTTTAAATCATATGTTTTCGGAGTCTAAAACTAATTTTAATGAACATAGTTTCTAGATAATCAAACCTCATAATTTTTTAAAGATGATTTGGTCACTCAAATAAATAAAATAAAATCAAAGGTCTAATATGATTTCTTAAGAGAATACTTGTACTAACTTTGCGAGATCATATCTCCTAATCTACGAAACCAAAGTTAAAGATAATCGAATACTCTTTAAAACCATATATGATTGACACCTTAATTCGTAGTATAACTCTCAGAATTAACAAAATAAGGCAGTAAGGTCTATTATGTACCACTAATCTTAAGTCATGTTTTTGGAAATGATCCATTGCTTAATTTGAAAGGTTTTCTAAATAATTTTTTTCCCTATATGTTATATTGACTCCCTAAAAAATTTGAGAATTTGTAAAAATTGTTTGCTACTTAAAATTCATAATTTTCTTCATTTCTACGTTCTGTCCAAATCTGAATTTGAACCTTTTTGGTCTAAAACCCTGATTTATAATAACATTTATAGTAATTATAACTTATTAAACTAATATATATATATATGGAATGAATTATTTGAGAACTCTTAAATATCTTGAGAACTCATATCAATGGTTTATATTTTTTAAATTTTGTCTTTTTATATATTGTCGTCTATGTTTATATACATAAAAAACAATCAAACTAATTTTTACATTTTTAAATTTTTATCTACACATGTGTAGTCATGTTGTATTGGTAAAAATTTAAAAATATAAAAAACACATGTATAGGTTTTGAAACTTGTCTTGATAGTCAGAGGTATCGGTAAAGAGTAGCTGAATTCAAATCTTCTTCTATTACTTTTCACAGTCACTCTGATTTGGCCATTGAGAAACATGCGTTTGATTATTTCACACACACTATATTCCTTGAAGTTCAGAAAGAAATCACGAAGGGCAAACTTTCTTGTTATATTTCTTATATTGAAGAAGTTGATGACATGTTTATTTATTTTGTTTCCCATCTTGACAGACGTAAGGTTGTAACCAACATTTTCCAGGTAGAAGTTCTTTTCCCCTTTTCTTTTCAGTTCTTCATTCCAATTGTTTTTTTTTATAACATATGTATTATGTAAACTTTACATATGTAATCATCATTCCCTCTAATATTTGTAGGAAATATAATCTTTTTTGTGTTTGTTCTTATTTAATAGGTTAAATTTGATCGTTGTGATTATTCTGATACATGTTCATGCATGGGCTTTACGCGTATTGGTTATCCATGTCGCCATGTATTATGTGTTTATAGGCTCAATGCAGTTGACAGAATTCCTTCATGATATATTGCTAATAGGTGGAGAAGGGATAATCTTCCCAAGCGGATTTTTTTTTATTCAAAACCGTTACTATGTTAACAACAGCCCCCAATCTGTTTTGAGGAGATAGATATTGAATTTAATAACTGAGTGTGTTGATGTGTTAAGGTGTGATACTGATGCTCTTACCCAATACACAGCATGATGTTTTATGGTGTTTTTTTATGCAATTACCATTATGGTTTTGGGTGTTTTCTTTATGGTGTCTTCTTTTATAGTATTTTTGAACAAGACGTGTTATGGTGTTATTAAAATGAACAACTTTATGGTGTGTTTTGAACTGTAATTGTGCAGAAAATAGAAAATGCGTTTCATGGTGTTTTTTGATGCAATTTCCATTCTGGTTTTAGGTGTTTTTTTATGGTGACTTCTTTTATAGTGTTTTTGAGCTGGACGTATTATGGTGTTTTTAAAATGGGCAACTGTATGGTGTGTTTTGAACTATGATTGTCCAGAAACAGAAAATGCATTTTTTAGATTCTCCAACACCTCTGAGGAATAGTTATCTTTGGTGTTCAGCTCTATGAACGCGAGAGTTCAAGGAGCTCGTACGCGATCAAGCAGAAAGCAGAAAATGCATTTCTGGACACCATTACCATAATGGTTTTATGTGTTTTATTTATGGTGTTTTTTTTCAGATGAAACAAGCATTTTTAAAATTATCATAAACTCCTCTGGTTCAAAAAACTTGCCCAGTTCTAAAACACGTTAAAATGCTCACTTCAAAAACATCATAAAATGTCCGGTTTAAATGTTTTTATGATTTTTTTAATTCATGACGTTTTTATGGTATTTTGTACGTAGCTTTTCATGATGTTTTATAAAGTTTGTACAACCTAGTGCAAAAACACTATGAATAAAAAACCCTACTTACACGTAATTTTTTTTTAATTTTACATAACAATATTGTACTCATATTAAAGATAAAAAAACGCTCGTTATTATAGTGTAACTTTTTAGACTTGAATAAACTTACATATGTATCACATCACCTTTGGATACAAGTAAAACTATTAGGTGTTATTATAGTAAGTTAATGGTTTTGAAAAACATTTAAAAATTAAGTTTTATCAAAACAAAAGCATTAATTAATAGCAAACCCCCTCTTAGCGCAGATCGAACTCCGCGGTGACGGGGTACAGGGGCGGTGCGCCCCCACCCTAAATAATTTTATGGACTCGAGTACTGTAAAGGGCCCGGAAACTTAATGAGTCGGGGGTAGTTTAGATATGAGTCGAGAACATTGACTGAGCCGAGAACTTGGTACAACCAAGTTCCTGGGAAAAATTCTCAGTTAGTAAGTTCTCAGGAAAAATAATGTTCACGGAAATTTGATGTTCACGGGAGAAAAATAAGGTTCTCGGGAAAAAATAATCCGAGAACTTATTTTACCGAAAACGTTTAATTTCCGGAAGAGATTTTTGGTTGATAAGAAATGCCCCGCCTCAAATACCATCAACGCGTTTTGGGCGAACTGGCTATGGATGAGAGGAGAACTCCACAGTTAAGCGTGCCTAAGTGGAAGTAATCCAATGATGGGTGACCCCCTGAGAAGTTTTCACCCGGGAATCAAAAGCAAATCCATGAACTCCCGGTGAGTAAAGCATATTTGTGGTATGGGGGCCGGATGGTATTTGCAACCACCACCTCGCCGCACCACCACCTGTGCACGGAATCATGTTTACGTCGGCATTACCAGTTCCCTTCCTGAAGGAATTCTAAGTTTTTACTCTATGATTCGATAGCTTTTATTTTGGATTGTTGATCTGGAAAACGTGTTACATTTTGATTCTTGGCAGTTCTTGATTATTTTATTTTGGATTGATTTCTCTTTGTCTATAAATTCAGACTAGTAGTCAATTCATGCAGTTAGGTCAAACTGAGATTTGCTTTGCATATAACAAGAAGTCAATTCATGGAACTAACTAGTTTGAGTCCAGTGATAAGATTCTATAACAACATTTTACTTTTATTCTTACACCTACTTGTAATTTCTTTCAGTTCCAATTTATGTATTTGATCTCGATCGGTTCTTCTAATCGCTTGAGTTGATTTCACTTCAATAGAATAAGCCCCAAGATTATTAGCGTATTCATATTCGTTTCATCATTGTTCGTAGCTTAATTGATCATTTGTTCCATCGGTGTTGATTATTGATAATTCCGCTAATTTGTCAACATAATGTAAACGTGAATTGAAGATCAAAAGGTTAAGAAAGGGTTTTCATTGATCTTGCACAACAATTTCATTGCAGTTTTTATTTGAAAGTTTCTCTTGGTAGAAAGTAACTAAAACGTGGATCTTACATCTAATGTGCAAAGTTGAATGATTATTCACGGAAGCTGTCGGCATAGATCTTATTTTCCATGACGTAAGCCAAAATATACAGTTGAATTATTTGTGGTCTGTCCTACTAAAGGACCCCACAATCTACTATTTAAATTTATTGTATGTGCTTTTGAAGTTGTAATATATGTAGTAATACTTGTAATTTGTTTAAAAATTCCTTGTTTGAACCATTCAATTCGGTGACCCCCCAACATGGTTGACGCGGTCAACATGTCGATATTATACACTACACGCCGCGCCAGAAAGACTTTTGATGGGTCTTTGATATCATCCTATAAGTAAACGAAGCTTCATGACACCCTTATAAGTTTTTTAGGTTTTTAAATATTGAAGAGTACTTAGATCTCTTTTGTGAGGTACGCGCTTCAACGCACTCTTTTTTTTTTTTTTTTTTTTTGTCTTTTTAATATTTTTCCGTATTACCTGAAAATCTGGGACTGCTTATTTTGTTGTGAATGTAATCATGTAAATTAATGATAGATAAAAAGAGGGAAGTGTTGTAAGAAAAATCTGCTACTTATTGTAGGTTCGAACTACAGCTTCAGGGCCTGAATTGTAGGTAATTATCCTCCATGGTATTTATGATCGTGTATTGTTATAGACCCCTTGAGACAAACACAAACTCACGTATAGGAGATTGAGGAATTTTAACCTTTTTCTCATATATAAACTTCAAAATAAATGTTACTTACATTTTTAGATTCATAAGACTAGTGAGCTACTAATAAAAGTAAATACTTAGAAGTTATTTGACTCTTGAGATACTATTGGTAGTAATTGCAAAATTGTAATTAGAAAATAACTCAACATAAAGCATGTGACTAAATACTAAATTTTGTACGTAGCTTTTTATGATGTTTTATAGAGTTTGTACAACTTAGTGCAAAAACACCATAAATAAAAAACCCGACTTACACGTAATTTTTTTTTAATTTTATATAACAATATTGTACTCATATTAAAGATAAAAAACGCTCGTTATTATAGTGTAACTTTCTAGACTTGAATAAATTTACACATGTATCACATCACATTTGGATACAAGTAAAACTATTAGGTGTTATTATAGTAAGTTAATGGTTTAAAAAACATTTAAAAATTAAGTTTTATCAAAACAAAAGCATTAATTAATAGCAAACCCCCTCTTAGCGCGGATCGAACTCCGCGGTGACGGGGTACAGGAGGCAGCGCGCCCCCACCCTAAATAATTTTATGGACTCGAGTACTTTAAAGGGCCCGAAAACTTAATGAGTCGGGTACTTTAGATATGAGTCGAGAACATTGACTGAGCCGGGAACTTGGTACAACCAAGTTCCTGGGAAAAATTCTCAGTTAGTAAGTTCTCAGGAAAAATAATGTTCACGGAAATTTGATGTTCACCGGAGAAAAATAAGGTTCTCGGGAAAAAATAATCCGAGAACTTGTTTTACCGAAAACGTTTAATTTCCGGATATGGATTTATGCGAAAAATAAGGAATTTTATTCTGATTTCGAAATCTTTTATGTGTTTTAGTTTATCTCCAAGTATATTAGTTCGTTTATTAAGGAATGTCCAGCCTCAAATACCCACTGTAACACCTTAAGCAAATCTCATATCACTCGTGGGCGGGAAGAGATTTTTGGTTGATAAGAAATGCCCCGCCTCAAATACCATCAACGCGTTTTGGGCGAACTGGCTATGGATGAGAGGAGAACTCCACAGTTAAGCGTGCCTAAGTGGAAGTAATCCAATGATGGGTGACCCCCTGAGAAGTTTTCACCCGGGAATCAAAAGCAAATCCATGAACTCCCGGTGAGTAAAGCATATTTGTGGTATTGGGGCCGGATGGTATTTGCAACCACCACCTCGCCGCACCACCACCTGTGCACGGAATCATGTTTACGTCGGCATTACCAGTTCCCTTCCTGAAGGAATTCTAAGTTTTTACTCTATGATTCGATAGCTTTTATTTTGGATTGTTGATCTGGAAAACGTGTTACATTTTGATTCTTGGCAGTTCTTGATTATTTTATTTTGGATTGATTTCTCTTTGTCTATAAATTCAGACTAGTAGTCAATTCATGCAGTTAGGTCAAACTGAGATTTGCTTTGCATGTAACAAGAAGTCAATTCCCTTCATGTTGGTTTTTCAGGAAAAAAGTTGTTGTATAAATTCCAGAGTAGCCATCTCAATTTCTCTTTGTTTTGAGGATGAGAGACTTTACACATCCTTACATACAGAGATGCTAAGTTATTTTGATGCTGCCAATTGTGAAGCGTTTATGTTCTTTTAATTTCGATATGTGGTAGAATGAACGTATTGAATTAGAGTTAATTTTGGTGTCAATATGGTGTGATTGCATCTATATACTAGAGTTTGACCCATTTCGCAAGTGAACTGAAAGTTAATTTAACGAAAATATGGTCAATAATTGAATTACTTCACTGGATTTTGATGAAAAGTTTTTCTGATATGGGTTTAATCATGAAATTGATGCTTGCTCAAATGAACAAATTGAAATTCGAAATTGACTTTTTTTTAGCGGATAAGCCTTGCAAAGTCTGTTCGATCACTGCTTGAATATCCTCATAAGCATTGCCTGCGTTGAGAATTTATTTGAAAGTAATGGAGTAATTTTCAGTGTTCCCTTTCTTATAAGTTTTAAAAGCCATGAGAACACATTAAAGTTGAGTAAAGTATGATAGGATTTAGTTACACTTTTTAAAGGAAAATATTATAGTGATCAAATCTTTGTTTGACATGTTGATCAATTCTTTAACATGTCATGGAAAACAAGATTAATAAATAAATGTGTATTTGATTATCCAGTAACCGTGGTGGGAAAATCGACATGATATTGATGATCAGGTTCCCGTTTAGGATGTACTGTTAGTATGGTATTTAGGTGAGTTGAAGACTCACTAATTATGAGAGATAGAGAGCCGAGATCTTTATGAGTTGATGATTAGTTAATTATCTCTAATAAGCTCTCTATTTATATATACACATGGGGAAACCCTATTTATGGCAGTAACGATAATTACATCCATCGAATAATTATCAATTAAGTCATAGGGGTAAATAAGTAAATAATTAATTAATAAATGATAATAAATGTCATATAACTAAAGTGAGTCTTACATTCTCCCACTTGGCCGAGTGACCATTTATGATGAGCATTAGGTAAGCATCGCCAGATTTTTATACTAAATTTAGTTCTAAATTGAAACCGTAACAGAAAAATACAGTCATTGAATTAACATTCTACTCAAGACCCCCATTAATCATACTACAATCCCAAATTTAAAACTTAAGTGAACTTAGGATCAAATTGAACTACAATCCCAAATTTAAAACTTAAGTGAACTTAGGATCAAATTGACAATTAAGCCATGTTAATTTGTATAATTACTGTCTATATGTCTTTAGGCATTCATAGACATATTTAGAGATAAAAAAATTTAAATAAGTGAGGAAATTTCATTATTAAACGTAAGTAAAGTACATTATCCTACTAAATAAGGTCTTTAGAAAAGCCCATATTTGAACATGTTTTTCGAATATTTTAGGAGGGAGACCTTTAGTCATCGGATCCACAAGCATAACTTGTGTACTTATATACTCAATACAAAGATTATATTCATCAACTCGCTCACGAATGAACAACTACTTTGTATCAATACATAATCCAACTCCTGTCGAATTGCTACCATTCGAAAAACTAGCGGCAACTGGGTTATCGCAGTAAAGATTCAATGGTCTAGAGATGGAACTAACTAGTTTGAGTCCAGTGATAAGATTCTATAACAACATTTTACTTTTATTCTTACACCTACTTGTAATTTCTTTCAGTTCCAATTTATGTATTTGATCTCGATCGGTTCTTCTAATCGCTTGAGTTGATTTCACTTCAATAGAATAAGCCCCAAGATTATTAGCGTATTCATATTCGTTTCATCATTGTTCGTAGCTTAATTGATCATTTGTTCCATCGGTGTTGATTATTGATAATTCCGCTAATTTGTCAACATAATGTAAACGTGAATTGAAGATCAAAAGGTTAAGAAAGGGTTTTCATTGATCTTGCACAACAATTTCATTGCAGTTTTTATTTGAAAGTTTCTCTTGGTAGAAAGTAACTAAAACGTGGATCTTACATCTAATGTGCAAAGTTGAATGATTATTCACGGAAGCTGTCGGCATAGATCTTCTTTTCCATGACGTAAGCCAAAATATACAGTTGAATTATTTGTGGTCTGTCCTACTAAAGGACCCCACAATCTACTATTTAAATTTATTGTATGTGCTTTTGATGTTGTAATATATGTAGTAATACTTGTAATTTGTTTAAAAATTCCTTGTTTGAACCATTCAATTCGGTGACCCCCCAACATGGTTGACGCGGTCAACATGTCGATATTATACACTACACGCCACGCCAGAAAGACTTTTGCTGGGTCTTTGATATCATCCTATAAGTAAACGAAGCTTCATGACACCCTTATAAGTTTTTTAGGTTTATAAGTATTGAAGAGTACTTAGATCTCTTTTGTGAGGTACGCGCTTCCACACACTTTTTTTTTTGTCTTTTTAATATTTTTCCGTATTACATGAAAATCTGGGACTGCTTATTTTGTTGTGAATGTAATCATGTAAATTAATGATAGATAAAAAGAGGGAAGTGTTGTAAGAAAAATCTGCTACTTATTGTAGGTTCGAACTACAGCTTCAGGGCCTGAATTGTAGGTAATTATCCTCCATGGTATTTATGATCGTGTATTGTTATAGACCCCTTGAGACAAACACAAACTCACGTATAGGAGATTGAGGAATTTTAACCTTTTTCTCATATATAAACTTCAAAATAAATGTTACTTACATTTTTAGATTCATAAGACTAGTGAGCTACTAATAAAAGTAAATACTTAGAAGTTATTTGACTCTTGAGATACTAATGGTAGTAATTGCAAAATTGTAATTAGAAAATAACTCAACATAAAGCATGTGACTAAATACTAAATTTCTGCAACTCGTTTGACCCGCGAAGCAGGGCCGGCCCTAGGGTAGGCCGAGCCGGGCCGCCAGCCGGGGCCCGTTTTTATCGGGGGCCTAAAATTTTTACGGGGCCTGTATATATATATATATATATATGTTTTTTTATAAAATTTTAAATACCGATTTTATATATTGGGTCCTTTTTATAAAACTTTAAAAATTATTGGGCCTTTTTTTATACTGGTTGGGCCCTTTTAAACTTTATACTGGTTGGACCCTCTTTTATAATGGTTGGGCCCTTTTGTTTATTCCATGACCATTGAGTCATTTAAAAAAAATTATATGTTTATTGGTTGGGTCCTCTTTAAACTTATAATAGATTTTTTATTGTTTATTACATACTATATTTTTTCTATGTTTATTGTTATAACTTTAATCGTCGTTTAAAAAAATATAGTTTATATATTTTGTTCGTAGGGGCTTTTTTTTTCCGGCTCGGCCGAGACACTTAAAACCTCAGGACCGGCCCTGCCGCGAAGCTCCATTTCTTGTAACCGATGACCCGGTTTAGAACCTGGCAAGATTAACCCATACACCCACCCCCTCAATCTTGACCCTAACCCTTCTGGTTTTCAACACTTCACACGCAATCAAACCACACATATTCAACTTAGTACTCGATCACACACAACTATCTCCACAACTTAAACGGTATTGTTTCATCACCTATTCCGCCCTCCGGTTCTGCTTTGAATCCCACCGGTACGACACTTCTCGATTACCACTTAACAACCCGACGTATGCTGCCGTTCAGACCCTTCCCTAACCCCTCCGACCTCTTCCTCGGTCACGTCAATCGGTTGTTGTTTGTTACCACACATAACTCGTTCACATAGAACACTTATGTGACCCGAGAGCCTTCTTCCACTGATCAAGAAAACAAAGCCCCTTTCATTTGACGTTTTCTTTCACCTACCAAATCAAACGAATCAACGTCGTGTGCATTAATGTCTTCCCGCCTGTTTTTCCTACCCAAATTAATCTCTCCTTTTTTCCTAATCTCGGTGACCTGCGCTCTTTCTTTCTTCGCTTCAATCGCCAATACTTTTCTGGTTTTGAACAGCCTCAAACCTCTTCTGATCCATCCTGTTCCAGGAGACTTCTTCCACCAAAAAACAAATAACGCTTTTGCCTTTTCGATTTCCTTTTACATGCTAAATGAGCCGAATCCAAAACCCACCCACATGTTCTGTTTTATTTCTGCCCGTTTTCTTCCGCACCTCCAGTTGGTCTCCCTTCTCACCCGAACAAATCGATCAAGGGCAAATCACAACACCAGCAACCGATAGGGACTACTACCCTCGTGTCCGAAAACTGACTCTCAAACCCACGGTACGAGCTTCAGACTCTCCTACCAATTGTTGGCACAGGCCCCTTGAGACACTCAAAACACACACAAACTTACATACAGGAGATTGGAGAATTCCAACCTCTTTCTCATGTATTAACTTCAAAATAAACATGACTTACATTTACAGATTCACAAGACTATTGAACTACTAACAAAACTTAATACTTAGAAGTTATTTGATTCTTGATATACAAATGGCAAAATTGTAACCTTTGATTTTACTTTCATGCAACCCTCATAATTTCCGCAACCCGATGACCCGGCTTAGAACCCATCAAGATTAATCCTACATCGTGAAATCACTTTCAGATTAAAGTATTTTGATGAGTTATTCGAAATCTCGAATAATTTAGAAAATATAGAACTAGTATATGCGTTTAACCCAGATAAACTATAGTCTTGGTATTTATAGGCAGCGAACCATCACAACATTTTGATGAAACAACACGACGCTTCATGAATTATTGTTCAGTTGACACACTATTCAGTGGGCGCAAGACGAGGGCGCTGCCTACTTGAACTCCGTTGTTCGTTGAAATCGAAAATCAGATTAGTCTAGGATGAGTGTGCACTCAACGCCTCCTAACATGTAGCTAAGTTTATTCAAATTAAGTCTTGGACATGGCTCCAAGTCAGTCATGGTTAATTATACGAGAGAAATTTAGTTTTGTAGAGAATATCTTGTTGGAATAGCAGACTCTGCTTACCATGCTTTTCAACGTCGTAATATTAACATAGACGATGTTATAACAAGCTTCGACGGGATCCTTGGGCTGCTCCGCAAAAGAAGCCATAGAAGTGTACTATCATGAACACTTAAAATCAAATAAGGGAGCTGTGTAGAAAAAATCAAATTTAAATGCTCACATACAAACTTAGATAGGGGATTGATCACTTTTGTTACTGTATTAGTTTAGCTCTTCACTCAGAAGCTGGTACACATAATATTAGTTATATAAATTAATCACAGTTTTATTTGAATAAATTTTACCTGGTTAATTATGCAATTTGGCCAACACTACTTGTATTATTATAACCAAGTATTTGGATTATGTTTAAAATCCAATTAAGAGCACAACACGAAGTGGAAAGGCAAACACATACACAGACATAAATGAGACAATTATATCTATATATAAAATGAGTTTACCAAGAACATTGTAAACTCAAAATCTATAAAATGGCAATACATACCTCTAATCCTTTTGCACACGAAACATACAGAATTACAAAACGCAATGCACAAAACTCATTTACAGATGAAAAACTCCTATTTGGCGGCGAGACACTGTACTTTTAGAGAGAAACAAGTATCTTGATCATCTAATTGGATTTGGAAAACATCCCTTGATCAATCTTTATATCCTAGGGATTTGTCCTGCAAAAACAACAATTTAGACTACGAGTTTCAGAACTAAATATTATTTGCATATTTGAGGAAGAGAAACTAACATCATGATGTCTTTCGTAGTCTATTGACAAGTATCATGATAAACCACCAGATGCATTTTCCAAGCCAATCAACAAGCCATGATACCGCACCAAATAGAAGACAACCAGCCCATAGCTTCGATTTCAATCGTGTCCCATAACCAAGGATATCTTGACCCATGACAAAAGCAGCATGTAAAACTATAAACAAAGTTGTAGCAGCCCAAAACTCTTTATGTCGGTGAACACCTTTCAAAAAGTTCTTCTTTTGTATCTCCCGGGCATTGAATAGATTAAAAAACTGAGACAAAATAAATATGTTAGAAACCACGGTCTTCATGTCCTCGGTTGAACCCAGGATGGCAGACCCTTTAAGTTGAATAATGACTGAACAAATAGCCTGATACGAAACCTGTAATAGTATGTTTCTTGTCATTTCTCTGGTTATAACTGATTGTTTACAACTAATTGGAACCGAGATCACTGGTTTATCTGCCTTAGTAAGCAATGCCACACCACCAAGAACAGCCACTGCTAAATTTACCAATGCCAACTGAAATATTGTTAAAGAAGCATCACCGAAAATTGTTGTCTTGATAAAGCCTATCAAAGTGCTGCCGTTGTTTGTGATCAGCTCAATCTGGAGAAAGCTTTGAATATTTTGGTAGATGCATTTTCCAGAATCAACAATGATGATTAAGTCCTCAAATCTCCCATCCATGATGATGTCGCAATTCTCTATTGCCTTTTTAGAACTCCATGTTCCCATAGCTATTCCTATGTTGGCTCTCTTTAGCACAGGGGCTTCATCTGTTCTTTGTCCGAGAAATGCCACCACTCTGCCTTTTTGTCTCATAGTCTCTACAAGGAGTAATTTATCTGATGGGAGCGCCTCACCAAGAATGCGAATGTTGTCTACTTTTTCAAGTCTCTCTTTATCTGTGTATTTCCTGAAAACTTCACCTGTAATTTCCAATGATTCTAAATTATCATTGGTGACAACTTCACATTTGCGAGCAATGTCTTTCAGAACTGTTATCTTTTTCCTTGAGACGATTACAGTCTCGATTCCACGGTCTCTCAATGCTTTGACTTGTGTATCAGCATCGTCCCTATTCTTGTTTTTTAGGACTAGTAAACCTATTAAGATCAAGCCGTCCACATCTTGTGTTTCGACACGTGCTGGCTTGCAGGCAAATGCAATTATTGTTAGTTGTTCATCTTGTATGTCCTGTTTAGCTTGGACAAACTTTTGTCTCATTTCATCATCCAAGGGTGCTTTCTGCCCTTCATTATCATAGTAGTGTTTACACATATTCAGGATTTCTTTCATTGGTCCATTAAAATGCCAAACCAACCCTTGACTTTCTTGATCAGTTCCCCTCAGCAAAACACCACAAGGTTCTTCAAACGCCTTTGCACCCTTCATCTCTATAACTTTCCATCTCTTTTCGCTTTTAAATCCAAACTTTTCATCTTTCACCCGGGGAAACGGTTTCTGATTCAATGTGCTAATTCCATCACATATTGCTTCAGTAACAATGGGGCATGGTGTAGTCAGCCCACTTATATATTCTCCTCCTCCAATAATGAGCTTTTCAACCTCCATCTCATCTTCAGTGACAAAAGTGTCGGTGCAAATTCGTGTAACATGCGCCATCTTTGCAACACAATGTGGATCTTGTTCAGTGGCTTTTCCAGATAGCGTTCTCTCATTCCAGTAAACAATTGCGACTGAAACAATAAAAGGCACCACCTCCGTTAGACCAACCAGCGATACACTTAGTAATTTTGTTATAGCTTTTGTTGTGTAGCTAGATTCTGTAATTATCTTTCTGAAGGTATTTGCAAAGTTTCTAATCACAGTTGGTGCAGCTGTTAAGTCTGGCCTATAAGCATTATGATCATCTAATTTTCCAACCTTATAGCGAACAAATAACACAATGATGATCAGTATACTAATAACGACCCGAATATAGTGCATGCGAGTGTTCAACTTGTCGAGTTGGGTTTCTAATTTGAACCTCGGGTCTGTATCACTGATGGCTTTGCTCATCATTTCACCCCATTCTGTACCCATATTTGTCGATGTCGCTAGCATCTGAGCTTCCCCATTTATCACTCTTTCACCATATGACAAAAATGGGTTCTCCTGATTAATTATACAAGATTCACTCCCATAGTCTAGCTCTAGTGGCTCACCACCTACAAACTAACCATCACATGGGACTTCATCTCCCTTCCTTAATGATAAAATATCACCCCATACTAGCTCGGATTTACATATAACTTTAGGTTCACCTCCCCTCTTAACATGGACCTTTTCCACGTTCTTTTCTACGAATTGGTGATTTTGTAGCTTCTTTTGGGCCCTTTGTTCTTGACAGTACTTGCGGATAGAAGCAAAGAAAATTATAAGAAGGATCGCGATGAGTACAACTACTCCAGCATAACAACCATAGTTTAGACCATCTTGGATGATCTCAAATACAGTTGATAGTACTCCACCAATTAAAAGGAGGAGAATAGTTTTCTTCTTGACTTCTTCCCGTACAAAATGAAGGAATGTGTGTGTAGGGGCCAGACTTGGGGAGAACACATGTTGTCCCCTACAGTTTAGAGCTTCGTCTTCAGAGATTCCGTTGACCGAATCTGTACATAGTGCATCTTCAACTCCACGTAAACCTCCGAATTCTGTAAGGGCGAGAAAATCCTTCTGGCGTACAATCGTTGAGATGTTTTTGATGGTTTGGATTGGGCTACTCTGACCGGAAGTTATCTTGTTTATCGTCGGTTGACCAATCGTTACATGGTGTTCAGATGGAGTCGCTAAACTGTCACTCGCTTCATCAAGGTCTGGTTTCTGCTAAATTAAAAAAAAGATACATACATGAATCTTCTGTATTTTTCAATAACATATTAGTTTAGTAGCGAAAATGAACTTCTTAGATTTACTGGGAAATATAATCTTACTCCTTCAGTTGTGCCGGAGCTGCCACAATGATCATAAGCACTGGCCAATGCTTCATGTGCTTTAAAGGCTCGGATTGAATGTAGGACATGGATAAATTTTCTTAACAGCTTCCTTGAATGCGAAGCGTTATCCACGTTCTTAAGCAATGGGGCAGTTTGATCTGCATTCACACATTCAACAACGACCTTTTCGTTGTCTTCATATCCAACCTGTACATATAGAAATCAATGTTTACAACTTTTTAGATTTATAGGGAACTTAGGGGATTGGATTTGGTTTTTAGGTGAATTTTGAAGACATTTTGGTTTCTAGGTAATATGTTGGTCAAACAGGAAGCAAGTCTACTTCTCACACGAGCGGATTCTACTCACATTAATTTCTTAAATCCTCTTATCCAACCAGTGGATTAATTGAATCCGTTTGTCCAACCAACACATTACCTACAAACCAACACTCAATATTGCGAGAACACGCAGAACAAAACGAATAATTCACTTTTTCAATCTTAAAAAATTTTAAAATACAAGAAAATTATATAACTGTAATATTTATTTGTTTTTCATGAAATTCAAACAAAAAAAATATGAAAAAAATTCGTTTATATACATACTTACACATGTGTAATCAATGTGTAGATTTTTATACCTACACATAACCTACACATGTGTAGGAAGGTTTTAAATATACGAAAATAGGGTAAAGATCAAATATAAACTTGTAAACCAAAAAATCAAATTTTGACCATACATTTACTTTTATCTTATTTTAATTCATTCCCCAAAAGTCAAACACTTAATTAATTATAATAAACATGTGGCAAGGATTTGGTTATTTGGTTTACACATTTAAATATGGTTTACATTTGATCATTATATATATATATATATATATATAGGGGAGGGATCAAGAGAAAACCACAAATTTAGGCGAAAACCAAGAAACCACATCATTCCAGGCAATTTTTTTATTTACGTATACGTATCGAAAAACAAACTTTTTGATTTACGTATACGTAACCACGATTTTTTTGTTTTATGTTTACGTATACGTAACACTATGTGTAAAAATGTTTAATATTACATTGATACTCTTTTAAATAAATAAAAACAAAATAAAATAAAAAATAAATATTATTACCTAATTTGTGGTTTTCTCTGAAACCCTCCCGTATATATATATATATATATATATATATATATATATATATATATATATATATATATATATATATATATATATATATATATATATATTGGGGAAGATTCCACTAAAAGGTGATTTTTCGCTAAGAAACGCTAAGAAGTGGGTCAAACGAACTCCGATTGAGCTCATTCATGCCGCGTTGGAACTGTATTATCGAACACTAACCCGGACCCAAAAACCTAAACCCCCTCCACCCGCACCCCCAAAAACCTAAACCCCCTCTCCAACCCCACCCCGAAAAGCCTAAACCCACCACCCCACCCCTAAAAACCTAACCCCCCACCCCACCCTCCCAAAAACCTAAGCCCATCCCCACCCATCCCTAAAAACCTAAACCCCCCACCCTCACAAAAAAAAAAACTAAACCATAAAATCTAAACCCTAAAGCTAAACCATAAGGCTAAATCCCTAAAATTGAAACGTAAAATGTAAACCTTAAAATCTAAATCCTAAAACTTAAGATGGTAGAGTTTGACGAGATGGCTCCAACACCGCTGAAATTAGCTCAATTGGAGTTCGTTTGATATCGTTTCTTATTGTTTTTGTCATTTCTAAGGTTTTTTAGCAAAAAATTACTTCTTATTTGAACCTCCCATATATATATATATATATATATATATAGGGTTAGGTTATAATGAAACCCCACTTGAGTTGTGAAACCCGTGAAACTCTTATAAAAAATTAAAAAAGTTTTTTATGGTAGCTTCTATATATAATTGTAAGAGTTTTTTAAAAATCAAGTGTTAAAAACACCGAGCCATTTTAAAAAAAAAATTATAAAAATTTACATATATAACAACCTGATTTACATATGTAACACGCTGAGTTTATATGATTTTTTTACCAAAAACAGGATTTTTGGTTAATTTTTCATGATTTAAAAAAAAGGTATTCGACGCTTTTTGTATATTTTTTTTAAGTGACGAAAATGTTAATAAAACTTACATTTTAAAAAAAGTATAAAAGTTACATAGTGGTTTCATGAGGTTTCACAACTCAAGTGGGTTTCATTTTATACTTTCCTTATATGGGGAAAGTTCAATTTAGAACACTAAATATTGCGAAAACACGGGAAACAAAATGAACTCTTCATTTTTTCAATCTTACAAAATTTAAAATATAAGAAAATGATAAAAACGCAATGTTTATTCGTCTCTCATGAAATTTATAAAAAAAATGAACAAATTTTGTTTATTTACACAAGCTACACATGTGTAATTCATGTGTAGGATGTATAGGTTATTTACCTACACATAATTTATACATGTGCATGTAAATTTTTAAATGTATAAAAACATATCAAAAAAATTATTCAATAGTATTTTATATATATAAACATGAATATTTGTATGTATGAAATAGGGGAAGGTTAAATTCAGAACACTAAATATTACGAGAATATATGGAACAAAATAAATCCTTCATTTTTTCAATCCTAAAAAGTTTTTAAATCTGAGAAAATGATAGAAATGCAGTGTTTATTTGTCTCTCATAAAATTTATAAAAAAATATGAAGAAATTTCGTTTATTTGTACAACCTACACATATGTAATTCATGTGTAGGATGTATATGTTATTTTACCTACACATAATCTACACTTGTGTAGGTAAATTTTTAAATATATAAAAACATATAAAAAAATTTGTTAAATTGTTTTTTATGGTTATAAACATACATATTTGTTTGTATGAAGTAAAAACATTTAAAAATATATACTATGGATGAAGAAATTTAAGGTTTAGATTTTATGTTTGAATTTTAGGGTTTTAGCCTTATGGTTTAGAAATTTAAGGTTTTGATTTTACTTAGAAATGATATCAAACGAACTCCGATTGAGCTCATTTCAGCGGCGTTGGAACCGTCTCGTCGAACTCTACCATCTTAGCTTTTAGGGGTTTAGATTTTACGTTTGAATTTTAGGGTTTTAGCTTTATTGTTTAACTTTTAGGGTTTAGATTTTATGGTTTAGGTTTTTTTGGGGGGTGGAGGTGGGGGGTTTAGGTTTTTGGGGGTGGGTGGGGGTGGGTTTAGGTTTTTTGGGAGGTGGGGTGGGGTGATGGTTTTAGGCTTTTTGGGGTGGGGTTGGAGGGGGGTTTAGATTTTTGGGGGTGCGGGTGGAGGGGGTTTAGGTTTTTGGGTCCAGATTAGAGTTCGATGAGACGGTTCCAACGCCGCTGGAATGAGCTCAATCGGAGTTCGTTTGACCAATTTCTTAGCGTTTTTTAATAAAAAACCACTTCTTAGTGGAACCTTCCCATATATATATGTGTGTGTGTGTGTGTGTGAATTATGATTCATGGATTATGCAGGTAGGAGTATGTATTAAATATAGGATGTGGGAGTGAGGATTTAACATTTTCGTCCTGCTCCGGACTGCAATCAAGGCTTTTTGATGAAGAAACCCTGGAAACAGATTGAGATCCATGATTAGCTCCTGCAAGAAACATTTGTAAAGACTTGATCACTAGTATGGCCGTATGCATTGGTCGTGTTGCACTGGAACCACCGTGGTTCTCCGCAGGTTGTGACGACACAAGCTGCATTTCAAGGTCCATAGGATCATTAACCTCTTTCATCCTTAACTGTAACCACAAATACACACACAATAATATTAATATCATAATATCAGTCCAAAATTATAACTTTTTAATACAGGACTTGCTTGATGGACCTACCTTTGATACACTTTATTCAAATTATTGTGTATATCGACGAACGTCTGTTGGAAAACTGTCAGAAAATAAGAATTATCAAGTCACAAGAGAAAGAGATGCATGAGAGGAATAGAGAGATGCATGGAATACTTGATTTGAAAATGTCTCTTAAATAGGGCAGAAATAAGAAAAGCCCACACACGGCTTTGTGTTATTACCTTTAAATTTCAAAGATATTCAATCACAACAACAAGGAAATTTAAATACTTATTAAAAAAAATATACATATTGATTAATTTGTTGGAAATAAATTATGCGTATATTATCTACTGTTTGCTTTCTTAAAAAAGATTTTATGTCCATTTTATTCAAATCTTTCTATTTAATTAACCTTTGTCCTCTAGTAGTTATGAGTTAAACTTAATTAGTAAATTAGTCAAGTTTAGTAACTAAAAGTGAATATTACCAATGATCCCCCAGCTCAGCGGCAAGGGGTGAGGTCAGGGGGTTTTACACTAACCACAGTTGTGTGGTTTCTTCGTGGGAAGATACCGGGTTCGATCCCCAGTGGGGACTGTTTTCTGGCCTACTTGTTACAACCGGCCCTTTGGGAAAGGCACCAGGTCTCGAACCCGGGTCTCCCCAATTTCCAGGTATATACATGGCCAATTGATCTACGCCTTCCAAAAAAAACTAAAAGTGAATATTGTTTTACTACACACGGTCGCGTTTTCAAATATTGTTTTAAAACTAACATGACACTATTGTTTCTTTCTTGAGTATGTTATAACGCAGACCTGAAGTGTGTTTTTAAGTTACACGGATAAAAAAGTGAATACTGCAAAATGAAAAAAGCTTCCCTCAATCTACACAGATATAAAAAGTAACCATACACTTTGAGATTGATTTCTGGTAATCTAGCTAGAATCGTATAGGTTCAAATTCTTGGCAAGTAAAGTTTGCAGGGTTGCTTGACTGATCTTATAATATAAACAACAAAATTCAGACTAATCTCACAGACCTTAATTTAAGTCATTCATTACAATCTATTTAGCGCAAATAAATTATCTTCACCCGCCATGAATTCCTTAAACTTGAAATCGACGAAGAAAGAAAATACACTGAGTCGATCGAATGTTGACAAACAAATATATAGTTAAGCGTAATATAATCAAGATAATAATGTACAAAACATATACGACGGTAAATACGCCGTATCACACCAAACTGCCTAACAAACAAACCAACACACGAGAGGATAGATTGGGTGATCCCGCTCATACCCTCGGCTCCAAAGAACGTTCTTTTGCTTTTTTGACGAGTGTACTATACAATATAGTAATCTAAAAACATGTACCTAATAGAATCAAACAAAACTACATAATACCGGAAAATAAAATAAAACATCTTAACGTTGTATAGGTTGTAAGACAAAATATCTATATACAATTTAATTATCCGTGCTCTTATAGTTGAAGAACCCACATCCTAGTATTTACTTTTATTGTATGTGCTTTTGAAGTTGTACTATATGTACTGATAGTTGTAACTTGTTATTTGGCTGTACATTCCATGCAAGAAAGACTTTAGTGAGTCTACGATACCAGAAAGGCTTTCTTCTCACCCAAAAATCAGCGGAAGTTTCCTGCATGTCACCATTCTAAGCATATGAAACATAGTACGCGCTTCCACATCACATTCTCTATTTTCTTGAATATATTTTTTTGTATTTTTCTCTGTTAAATGTTAATCTTGAACTGTTAAATTTTATAATTACTATACTTTATAATTACTATACCAATTCTGCACATTTTGTCGTTGTTGTACTCATGACACCCTTCAAATCATGTCTAGCTATATATGCTAACTTGTGTTTGTCTTCCTTCCTGTTTTGGGGTGTTTAACTTAAAATGTCCATGCAGTGGAGAGATAGGAACGAACTTTTTCTACAGGGTCACAAAGTTTTGGTGTTCGGATTTTTATAAACTTAGCTTACAGTATTTTAGGTGTGAGTCGGGTCGGTCACAAAATAATAGAAAAATCCCAAAAATGTCGTAATTACTAATCATCCCCACTCTGTCCCTTGAACGAATTTTCCGAAAATTTTCCCTCAAATACCGTCGGATCCAACGTCACAACATGGCCACACGGCGGTGTTTCGAACCCCTTACAGCCTCCCACTTCTCCCAAAAAGGTTGGATTCGGAGCTTTTTTTACAAAATTATTAAGGTAATATGTTATTGTATTTATATAATAAAACCATTAATTCTTTTCAAACAGGTTTATTTTTTGTTATACAAAATTGTTGAGGTAGTTTTTTTACAAACACCGTCGGATTGTTTAAAACATCGTCGGACTTTATCAAACACCCTCATAATTTTTCAAACAAACACCATCATATTTTTCAAACGCCATCGGACTTTTTCAAACAAACACCATCCGATTTTTTTCATACACCGTCGGACGACACTATAACATTGTCGGATTTTTTCAAAACACGGTCGGGCGACGCTTAAACGTCGTCGGGTTCGCCGGTGTTTATAAACATACTGACGATTCCAAAATCTTTTCATTACCCCTGAACTTTTGTTCTAGATCCGTCACGGGCTGTAGCTGGTTTTAAACTCTGTCGTCTGACAAGATTGTACCAACAAATCCGACGGTATTAAAGGGGTCATTTTTGGAACAATTTCGTTAATGGGACAAATAGAGAGAAATAATTGGTAATAAGAGATTTTGAGAATTTTACCTGCTAAAAATACAATTCCATTATAATTCATATTTTAAGAACTAACAAATTGCTAAACAATCAAATCAACCAATCATGATGGATGATAGATCATGCATCCTCCTATTTTTTTAGACAATGTGAAACTTGAGCCTCCAACAACAATTTGTCAAGGAGTGCTTGATTAAATGTTGATACAAGTGCAAATGATAAAGAAAAAATGTTTATCCATCGAAAATCTAAAAGAAAAAGGAACCCAAAACTTTGTGGTCCAAACGAAATAAAGAAAATATGATTGTCCAACGCTTTGGCCCAAAAAAATATATAATTAAAAAATGCATGTCCATCATCACCTTAAAAAAACCTTCACCCCTATCCCCTAATTAAGCCAATTCACGGAGTATTATGGGAAGACGGTTTATCTATTGTGATGAGGTTCAAATGCTAACCAATATTTATGTGATAATCATGATAACCACTATCAAACATAGTGTTACGTATATATAACAATTATCATTATGTTAATGTTACTTATATGTAAACACTATGTGTCACGTATATGTAACATTATTTGGTACGAATACGTAAGACTCATCATTTCCGTATTTACGTTCAAAATATTTATTAAATATACATAAATACTATTTTAACAATTAAAAGAAAAAATTATTTATAAATTATGTAATTGTTTTATAGTGGTTAGCACGATTATCACATAAAAAGTTGGTTGATATTTGAACTCTTCCCTTATCTGTTGTGTTAAATATCAATGTTAGATAATAAACCTAAATAATATATCATATTGTATATTACGTATAGAATTTACAATGTAATTATTTATTTTCCATGCACTACAAGAAATCTGACCTATCCTGAAGCCTTTTTGCGACGACATGTCGTCGCAAAAGGGTCTCTTTGAAGACATGTCTTGCGACGACGTAGCTTCGACGCTAAAGCTCAATAATGTTGTCGTAATAGACCCTCTTTTGGCAACGACATGTCTCAAAATCCTTTTTCTTATTAAAAATAAATGTAAATTAAAATAAATTCCTTTTCCTTTTTCAAACACCTTTGGATTGTTTAAAACATCTTCGGACTTTTTCAAACACCCTCAAAATTTTTCAAACAAACACCATCGTATTTTTCAAACACCGTCGGACATTTTCAAAGAAACACCATCCGAATTTTTTCATACACCGTCGGACGACACTATAACATTGTCGGATTTTTTCAAACACGGTCAGACGACGCTTAAACGCCGTCGGGTTCGCCGGTGTTTATAAACATACCGCCGATTCCAACCTTTTTGGAACACATGACGGGCTATAGTTGGTTTTAAACTTTGTCGTCTGACAAGATTGTACCAACAACTCCACCGATATTAAAGGGGTCATTCTCGAAACAATTTCGTTAATGGGACAAATACAAATAGAGAGAAATAATTGGTCATAAGAGCATTTAGAGAATTTTACCTGCTAAAAACACAATGCCATTATAATTCATATTTTGATAACTAACAAATTGCTAAACAATCAAATCAACCAATCATGACGGATGATAGATCATGCATCCTATTTTTTTTAGACAATGTGAAACTTGAGCCTCCAACAATGATTTGTCAAGCGTCGCTTGATTAACTGTTGATACAAGTACAAAAAGATAAAGAAAAAATGCTTGTCCATCGAAAATCTAATAGAAAAGGGAACCCAAAACTTCGTGGCCCAAACGAAATAAAGAAAATATGATTGTCCAATGCTTTGGCCCAAAAAATATATAATTAAAAAAATCATATCCATCGCCTTAAAAATAACTCCACCCCTATCCCCCCAATTCATGGAATATGATGGGAAGACGGTGGGAAGACGGTTTATCTATTGTGGTGAGTTTTAAATACTAATCGATATTTATGTGATAACCATGATAATCACTCTCAAACATAATGTTACGTATATGTGACAATTATCATTATATTAATGTTACATATATGCAAACACTATGTGCCACGTATATGTAACATTATTTGGTACTTATACGTAAGACTCATCATTTCCGTATTTACGTTCAAAATATTTATTCATTATACTTAAATACAATTTTAACAATTAAAAGAAAAAAAATAATTTATAAATTATGTGATTGTTTTATAGTGCTTGGCACGGTTATGACATAAAAAATTGGTTAGCATTTGAAACATTCCCTTATCTGTTGTGTTAAATATCAATGTTAGATAGTAAACCTAAATAATATATCACATTGTATAGTACGTATAGAATTTACAATGTAATTGTTTGTTTTCCACTACAAGAAATTTGACCTATCCCGAAGGGTCTCTTCAAAGACATGTCGTTGCAATAACTTTCGTCGGCGTAGCTTCGACACTCAAGGTCAATAATGTCGTCGTAAAAGCGTCTTCGTAAAAGTGTCTTCGTAATAGACCCCTTTTTGCGACGACATGGGTTTTTTCTTTAAAAGAATAATAAATTGAAATTATGAAAAACCTTTGGGGAAGGATGACGGGGACGGCACGTCTGGGAACCCTAGGCTGGAGAAATTGGGATGAGAAGGGAATTTAGGGAAGAACGAAAAGGAGAAACCCTTTTCAAGGTCTGGTGAACTATTACTACGACATGTCGTCGTAATAGTGGTGGGCCCGATTGAATATGTCCCAGATCAGTAAAACCTTACCATAATGACTAAGGTAACCTTTTCATTTATAATAATATATTGTTTTACAAAAGATGATATAATTACATTTTTATACATAGGGATTTTCTAACTCCGATAGCTCTGTCCACAGGAAGCTCTATTCCACGTGGTTCTTTCCTGCAGTGTTTGAAAAACGAATTAGCTTACGCTAAGTAAGTACACTGCATCGTTCATTTTATTATGAACCCTTTAGGTTCTTATTGTTCAAGTTTTCTCGGGCTCTCGAGCCCACGTGACCATCTCCGGACGTACGTCCGGCCACGCTTTTCTTATATTTTATGGGTGTGCTAACCCCCTCACAACAGTCATAGGCCGAACCTCTAGTCCGAGTATTGGCAAGGTCCTTATACTCGTCAGTATAGAACCCTTGCATTTGTCACAAAGACTCATTCATTCCTCAGCCCTGTAGGCTTGGAATCTTTTACTCTTTCAGCCCCGTAGGCCTAGAGTTTACTCTTTCAGCCCCGAAGGCCTAGAGTTTCCTTTTCTTCTCTTTTTTTCTTTATTTATTGAGATCCACCTTACAGGCTGGATATCTTATTTCATTTGGGACCTTGAGTATCTTTGACTCACAGCCTCCCAAATGTATCAAGCATTTGTTTTCATTTCATGTATATGCTTGATTTATTCACCAACCATTCCTCACCATTAAAAATTCGTAACGGTTTCTCCACGACGCATTAGAAGGGTTTATATATCGAAAGTAGCAGTGGCGTATCCACCACCCCTCTAACACTTCGTGAGTACTCCGTTATTCCATTTTAGGGTTTAGACTCGTTCCATCATACTCATTGTACGTATCATCATGCATTCACATATTTAACATGCATTTCATGTATTCATCTCCATCACGTATTCACATTTATTATGAATGATATACTTTCATCTCATATTCGTATTCGTCATATATTGTAAACTAGGATGATCTTCCTTCCAGAATAGTACCTCCAACAGAGATGTCTCCAGGAAAGAGCGACGGGTCCAGGAGAGATTTATACACCGCTCTTTCCTAGACAGGACATTCCGTTTGTCAGATAACTACATACCGGTTGGATGTTCTCCCATACGTTTACTATATTTCCTTATTCTTCATTAGTCTATACCCCTAAACATTTATAATGGTTTCACCACGAAGTACATAAAAGGTTTATATATATGAAGTACCAGCGGCGTATCCACCACCACTTGGATACGTCGTGACTACTCCATTATTCCCGTTTAGTGTATAGACTAATCCTTTACTACCCCGTACCCTCGTCATATCACATATCACATATCGCATAATCATATCATATAAGCACGTATTTCATATAATCGTGTCTAGGGTACGGGTCCAGTGTACTTACTTTATCCTCGGTTAGTTCCTAAGTTCGTTCCTCGTCTAGACGTTTCTCTGACTCGAACCGAACTCTTAGCGTACCGCACTCGTAACCACCGCTCTTGTAACAGTCGTGCTAGCCTTGCTTCGGTATGCGTGAGTGTGTGTGTGTGTTAGGTGGTGATGGTGTTTGTTGTTGTTTCATTTGAACCGCAAATCCATCTATTTATAGGGTTGTTATGTCACCGGTGGCGGACCGCTAAGCAAGGGGGTAGCGGTCCGCTACCGCCTCTTGCCAGCCGCCATACTTGTTGCACACGTAGCGGACCGCTAAGGTTCTGGGTAGCGGTCTGCTACCCAATCTCTTCTGGCGAGTCACCATACACGTGTCACCCTCTTGTTTCTCGAGTTAATTACGGCTAGCGGACCGTTACAGGCTTGGTAGCGGTCCGCTATCGCCTTGATTTTCAGAATTTTGTAATTTAAACCCTTAAACTTTGGGTTAGTTACATAATAGCCCCTGGACTTTTATTTTCTTAAAATTTGGGATGTTACAACTCTCCCCCCTTAATTTAGGTTTCTTCCTCAAAACCTGCTAATCCTTTAAATAATTGAGGATAACTCTTCCTCATTTCATCTTCACTTTCCTAGGTCATCTCTGACCCTTTTCTGTGTCTCCATTTTACTAATACTTACTTGATTGTTTTTATGACGTGTTTGCTTTTCTTTTGTGTCTAGAATCTTGATAGGTTCTTCAATGTACGTTAGTTTATCATCAACTTCTATCTTTTCTAAAGGAACGTGTGCAGCTTCATATGCCAAACATTTCCTTAAATAAGATACATGGAACGTGTTGTGTGTCTTACTCAGTCCCTCAGGTAGCTCTAACTGATAAGCTACATTTCCGACTCTTTTAATGATCTTGAAAGGACCAATGAATCGTGGACTTAGCTTTCCACGTTTCTTGAATCGGATTAGACCTTTCCAAGGAGATACTTTTAATAAGATATAATATCCTTCTTGGAATTCTATTGGTCTACGCCTCTTGTCTGCGTATGATTTATGTATATCTTGTGCAGCTTTTAAACGTGCCTTGATTAAGTCAAGCTTCTCTGACGTGGCTTGAACTATTTCCTTGCTACCCAATTCTTTCTGACCAACTTCTCCCCAACATACTAGAGTTCTACACCTTCTACCATATAGCATCTCATATGGTGGCATACCAATACTGGAATGGTAGCTATTATTGTATGAGAATTCTACTAATGGCAGATGATTATCCCAACTCCCACCGAAATCAATTATACAAGCACGCAACATATCTTCGAGAGTCTGAATCGTCCTCTCACTTGACCATTGGTCTGAGAATGATATGCCGTGCTGATCAATAACCTAGTTCCCATCTCCTCATGGAACTTTTTCCAAAAACGTGAAGTGAAACGAGTATCTCGATCAGAGACAATCGAGACTGGCACTCCATGTCTGGAAACAATTTCTTTGATAAATAAACCAGCTAACTTTTCTGAAGAGTAGGTTTCTGAGTATTGCTAAGAAATGAGCACTCTTAGTTAACTGATCTACAACTACCCAAATGGTATCATAACCCCTAGCTTTCTTTGGTAGCTTAGTTATGAAGTCCATAGTGAGATGTTCCCACTTCCATTCTGGGATTTCTAATGGTTGTAACCTTCTGTATGGATTCTGATGTTCTTCTTTAACTTGTAGGCAAGTTATGCATTTAGCTACATATTTCATGATATCAAATTTCATTCCGAGCCACCAATAATCCTTGCGCAGATCTTGGTACATCTTTGTAGTACCCCGATGAATAGAATATCATGATTTATGAGCTTCATCGAAAATCTTAAGTCTAAACTCACTTGATCGTGGTATCCACATATGACCAAATCGAGTCTAGACTTTATACTCATTCTATTCTAGAAACTTCTCCTGACCAGCCATTCTTTCTTTCTTAACATTCTCACCTTTTAATGATTCAATTTGTGCATCTCGAAGCTGGCTAATGAAATCAGGAGTTATTACTAACTTATATGCTTTCACCCGAATAGGATGATGCTTTTCCTTTCGACTTAGAGCATCGGCTACTACGTTAGCCTTTCCGGGATGATACAAGATCTCACAATCATAATCCTTGACCAGTTCCAACCATCGTCGTTGCCTCATATTCAAATCTTTCTGATCAAAGAAGTACTTAATCCTCTTGTGGTCTGTGTAAATCGTACACTTCGTTCCATACAGATAATGTCTCCAGATCTTTAGTGTAAACACTACTGCAACTAATTCTAGATCATGGGTTGGATAGTTTACTTCGTGTGTCTTTAGCTGTCAAGAGGCATAGGCTATCACCTTTCCTCTTTGCATCAGAACACATCCTAATCCAAGTTTTGAGGCATCAGAATACACCACAAAGTATTCTACTCCTTCTGGTAATGTCGGAACCGGAGCTTGTGTCAGTATTTCTTTCAATATCTGGAATGCCTTCTCTTGTGTTGCATTCCATTCGTATTTCGAGTTCTTTCGAGTTAGTTTAGTTAATGGGATGGCTATCTTAGAGAAGTCTTGAATGAATCTTCTATAATAGCCAGCTAATCCCAAGAAACTTCTAACTTTTGATGGATTCCTAGGTGGAGACCATTTCATTACAGCCTCTACCTTTGCTGGGTCTACTGAGATACCTTCTTCGTTTATAACATGACCCAGAAATTGAACTTTGCTTAACCAGAATGCACATTTTGAGAATTTAGCGTACAGTTTCTCTTTTCGTAAAGTACTAAGTACTTTCCGAAGGTGTTGTGCATGTTCTTCTTTATTCTTTGAATAAATTAGAATGTCATCAATGAAGACAATAACAAATTTGTCTAACATTGGCCGGCATACTCTATTCATGAGGTCCATGAAAACAGCTGGAGAATTCGTTACTCCAAATGGCATTACTATAAATTCATAGTGCCCATAACAAGTTCTAAATGTCGTCTTAGGTACATCTTCTTCTCGTACCTTAACCTGATGATAACCGGATCTTAAGTCAATCTTGGAAAATGAATTTGATCCTTGTAATTAATCAAACATATCATCAATTCTAGGTAAAGGATACCTATTCTTGATAGTCAATTTGTTCAATTCGCGGTAGTCTATACACATCCTCATACTACCATCTTTCTTATTTACAAACAGAATTGGTGCACCCCAAGGGGATACACTTGGATGTATGAATCCTTTGTCTAACAACTCTTGTAGTTGTGACATCAATTCCTTCATTCCTGTTGGTGCTAACCGGTACGGAGCCTTAGCTACCGACTTTGCTTCAGGAATTAAGTAAATTTTAAATTCGATCTCTCTCTCAGGTGGAGCACCTGGAAGATCATCTGGGAATACTTCTGGGAATTCCCTCACTACCGGAACTTGATCCAGTTCTTTCCCTTTCATCTTCATATCAGTTACGTAGGCTAAGAAGGCTTGGTGACCTTGTCTTACGTAACTACTTATCTTGGCCATTGTACATATGTGATCGGGTTTCGTCGTTCACCAATGATGTTAACTTCCTTTCCTGTAGGCGTCAGGAATCGTATAATCTTCTGATTACATATAATCATTGCAGCATGTGAAGATAACCAGTCCATTCCAATGATTACGTCGAACTCTTGCATCGGCATTGGAATTAGGTCGACATGATATTCTTCTCCTTCTATTAGTAGTCGGCAATCTCGGAGTATTTCAGTTACTACGCAGTTTTGGTCACTCGCGATTTCAACTTCTAATGCATTAGGCAACTTACTTCTATTAAAGTTTCCAGCGTTAGCATACTTTAAAGAAATAAATGATCTACTAGCTTCTGTATCGGATAAAACACAAGCAGGTAAGGAATTCAAGAGGAATGTACCTGATACCACATCAGGAACATCTTTCGCTTCCTCTGTAGTGATCTGAAAAGCTGTACCCCTTGGCTTCAGAGCTTCGATCCTCTTGACTTCATTTTCTGCCACTCTAGACCCTTCTCTGGTCTTCTCTGTCTGAGATTTTAGCTCAGGACATTCCCTGCTAAAGTGTCCTGGCTTATAATAGTTGTAGCCACTCATACATTGCAATGAAATGTGTCCCGCCTTTCCGCACTTGTGACAAGTTGTAGATTTGAATCAGCACTCTCCCAGGTGCCTCCTTCCACAAGTCTTATAAACTGGAATACCTTTCCTTGGGGAGGAACCGCCTCCCGGTTTGTTGAATTTAAACCTCTTAAGAGCCATAGGAGAAGGATAACTTTCTCCTTTCCTCTTCCCGTCTCTCTCTGTCTATCTCTTGAGCTCAGTTTCTCGTTCTAGAGCCCAATTAATCATTTCCTCCAAGTTCGCGCACTTGGATGGATGAATAAATTCTCTAATCTTTGTTTCTAAAACAAGATGATATCTTGTCATCCACATCTCCAGGAGTTGTTAATAAAGCTGGACAAAACTTAGTTTTGTCGTTGAAAATCCCCGTGATCTCATTTATTGTCTACATTGTCTGGCGGAGTTGAAGAAATTACTCAGTGATTCTCTCAATTGCCGTTCGAGGGCAATAATGTTTAAGGAAGATATCTTTCAATTCTTCCCATCTCATTTCCTTAATCCTCTCTCTGCCTTTTTCTCTTTGCACTACTCCCCACCAATCATCAACTTGTTCTTTTAACTGATTGGTGGCAAAGGTGACTTCATCCTCCTTCTCACAATGGCATGTATCGAATGTCCTTTCTATTGAGGCAATCCACCTCTGAATTTCTAGGGGATTAGCGGCTCCCTTAAATTCTAATGGCTTGCAGGTCATGAAATCCTTATACGTGCAACGAGTTGATTTCATATCAAATTTTGGATTTCCTCCTTCTCCATTATGAGTAATGTCTCTATGACTTTCAAACCAACTCTCTAACGAATTCTGTAAATTTGCTTGTAGGATCGGAAAGTTCGCATCGAATGTTTTCCTACTTCTATTGCGATCTGTCTCCGGATATTCTCCGGGACTTGTTCTACCTCGTTTTCATCATGACGTGGAGATTCAGTCCTCCTGTGGCTTCCCTCGTCACGTATTTCATCGTTCTGATGTTCAGCCATTTGTTGAAACACGATATTGCTTAATCTCTCATTCATTTACCCTAATCATAGTCTAGGGTTTTATACTACATGCCTCGTATCAATTTAATCTTATTCAAGAATTTCACATAAATTTCATACTCATGTATTCGTATATATGCATATATCATAATCATGCATATTCACATTCCCGACTTACTATCCGTTGACATAAGTTACCATATGGTGTTTGGGATATCCTAATAGTCCCATTCATTAACTCTTATACTGGCCAGCCATAAGGTAATGTATATTACCATCCTGATACTCCCAACTATCATATGGAGCTTATCTCATACAAAGTTCTGCTCACGTATACTCACACATTTCTGTTTAAGCACTGGAATTTAACATATCTGCTTCCTTCGAGGGCCTCGGATTGAATCCCTATTTTTATCATGAGCACTTATTGTTTGAGTTTAAGTACCCGTTCTGATACTTAAATCCCTCAAACCGTGCTCTGATACCAACTTGAAACACCCTACTTACTTTACTATTATTTTATCAGAGTTTAATGCGGAAAACATGTTCCAGATCAGTAAAACCTTGTCATAATGGCTAAGGTAACTTTTTCATTTATAATAATATATTATTTTACAAAAGATGATATAATTACATCTTTATACATAGGGATTTTCCAATTCCGATAGCTCTGTCCAAAGGAAGCTTTATTACACGTGCTTCTTTCCAACATTGTTTGTCAAACATTTTTTAATTAGCTTACGCTAAGTAAGTACACTGCATCGTTCATTTTATTATAAACGCTTTAGGTTCTTATTGTTCAAGTTTTCTCGGGCTCTCGAGCCCACGTGACCATCTCCGGACGTACCTCCGGCCACGCTTTTCGTATATTTTATGGGTGTGCTAACCCCCTCGCAACCGTCATAGGCCGAACCTCTGATCCGAGTATTGGAAAGGTCCTTATATTCTTCAGTATAGAACCCTTGCATTTGTCGCGAAGACTCATTCGTTTCTCACCCTTGTAGGCTTGGAATCTTTTACTCTTTCAGCCCCGAAGGCCTAGAGTTTCCTTTTCTTCTCTTTTCTTCTTTATTTATTGAAATCCACCTTACAGGCCGGGTATCTCATTTCATTTGGGACCTTGAGTATCTTTGAGTCACAGCCTCCCAAATGTATCAAGCATTTGTTTTCATTTCATGTATATGCTTGATTTATTCACCAACCAGTTCTCACCGTTAAAACTTCATAACTGTTTCTCCACGACGTATTAGAAGGGTTTATATGTAGGAAGTACCAGTGGCTTTTCAACCACCCCTCTAACACTTCGTGAGTACTCCATTATTTCATTTTAGGGTTTAGACTCGTTCCATCATACTCATTGTACGTATGATCATGCATTCACATATTTAACATGCATTTCATGTATTCATCTCCATCACGTATTCACATTTATTATGCATGATATACTTTCATCTCATATTCGTATTCGTCATATATTGTAAACTGGGGTGATCTTCCTTCTAGAGTAGTACCTCCAACAGAGATGTCCCCAGGAAAGAGCGACGGGTCTAGGAGAGATTTATACACCGCTCTTTCCTAGACAGGACATTCGTTTGTCAGATAACTACATACCGGTTGTATGTTCTCTCGTACGTTTACTATATTTCTTTATTCTTCATTAGTCTATACACCTAAACATTCATAATGGTTTCACCACGAAGTACACAAGAGGTTTATATATAGGAAGTACCAGCGGCGTATCCACCACCCCTTTGATACATCGTGACTACTCCATTATTCCCGTTTAGTGTTTAGACTAATCCGTTACTACCCCGTACCCTCGTCATATCACATATCACATAATCATATCATATAAGCACGTATTTCATATAATTGTGTCTAGGGTACACGTCCAGTGTACTTACTTTATCCTCGGATAATTCCTAAGTTCGTTCATCGTCTAGACGTTTCTCTGACTCGAACCGCACTCTTAGCGTACCGCACTCGTAACCACTGCGCTCGTAACCGTCATGCTAGCCTTGCTTCGGTATGCGTGGGTGTGTGTGTGTTAGGTGGTGATGGTGTTTGTTGTTGTTTCATTTGAACCGCAAATCCATCTATTTATAGGGTTGTTATGCCACCGGTGGCAGACTGCTAAGTAAGGGGGTAGCGGTCCGCTACCGCCTCTTGCCAGCCGCCATACTTGTTGCGCACATAGCGGACCGCTAAGGTTCTGGGTAGCGGTCCGCTACACAATCTCTTCTGGCGAGTCACCATACACGTGTCACCCTCTTGTTTCCCGAGTTAATTGCGGCTAGCAGACCGTTACAGGCTTGGTAGCGGTCCGCTATCGCCTTGATTTTTAGAATTTTGTAATTTAAACCCTTGAACTTTGGGTTAATTACATAATAGCCCCTAGACTTTTATTTCCTTAAAATTTGGGATGTTACACCGATGTTTAATGATTCCTGAATTATTAAAAAAGTCAAAATTAAAAATTTAAAACCTTATTTACAATGACATATGGTTGTAAATAGTTTATTTGAATTTATATTTTTATTTTATTTTTACCTACCTTAATTTATCTGAAAAAAATAAATAAAAAACAAAAGAAAAACATCCTATTACGATGACTAGTCGTCGTTATAGAGTTTTCATTCAGCGGAAAAGATTTCACCGAGCGCCATTTTTCACGCTCAACTTGTAACGACGACATGTAGTCGTAAAGAGAATAGATTTCTAAAAAAATTTGGCCTGGTTTAAAACGACGACACGTCGTCGAAATAACCCACTTATACCAACGACATAAAGTCGTCGGGAAAGCCTCGTCATGATAGGTGCACATTCTTGTAGTGGTAGTGTACAATTATATATACTAGAATTCCATGAAACCCTAATCGGGGATTTCTACAATAGTAAATATGGTATCAAGCCTACGATTTTACATATGATAATCAAGAAACCCTAATATTTGAATTGAAAATAAAGATAATAAAAGCCTAAATCCTTCACAAATAATCAAGAAAATATACAACTTCGTTAAAAAAATTATTAGATACAAATCATGAAACAAATAATATACAATTGCTAAATGATAATTAAAACCTGTAGCGACTCACGAGCAGTGGCAAGCCACTGATCAGCAGTGACCACTAATTAACAGTGGCACCGGATGTCAGCAACTGGTAGAGCAGTGGTAATTACCACTCATGTATTTTTTCACTCTTGTTACTATATAACTATCAACAATTATAACCCAAATGTCGTACCTTTTCATGAAAAGTTGCAACATTTCAATAGAATCTTTGTGATTGTTCAAACCTTATATAATAGAGTATTTTTGGTTTGTTTAAAACCATGAAATTAACAACTTCGTTTTCACATAAAAGAATATCACGTTCCTGCATATCACTTTCTATCTTATTCGATTATTAATTTTGTATACATACGAAATACTTTAATTTGAAAATGAACATATACACGATTCGTAAAGCTATCCAGTATAATATAAAATCCAAAACCTACGTCCACATATCATAAAAGTCAAGAAAAGTACATTTTTCAATCCATGTGAGTTACTGTTTAGTTATGGTTTTAATTTTTGGTTCGGGTGTGATTAACAAAAGTGTTGCACCTTATAAATGGTATTCTACGTTTACCTTACAAACAGTTTCATTTGATTTCTTTTTAGTTAAGGGTTTTAATAATGTTACTTTTTAATTTGATAGGTTATTCAACATATTAAGCAGATTGTAAACTACTTGTACTAAAATTACATAGCCCATGTCATTCAGTGAACAAATCGAAAAGGACTAGTGTAACACCTGCCCTAAAAATGTCCAAGAAAAGCTAAGGTTAGAACCTATAAGGACTTGTGTATCTAAAATACCAAAGCCTAGGGTTAAAATTGAAAAATATTGTGAAATAGGTTGATATCGGACCGACATCTTCTATTATTTCAGTCTGAAGTAAGCTATGTTTTGATATCGGACCGAAGTGAATTCAAGGTCGATATCGGACCGATATCCATTCCTATATCGATCCACAATGAGAGGTTAAGTCGGTTATCGGACCGACATCGATCCATAACGGTCCGACAACCTCCTCTCAGACGCAAAATGTGGTGTTGACACTTGTCTAGGGACTCAACCCTAATGATGGGAATGATGGGACATGGGTCTGGATATCGGACCGATTGATTCACATATCGGTCCGATATGCCGCCAAATATGTTCGGTCCAATCAGAATGCGACATTTAGGGTTGACGTGTGTATAGTTGGATTTCTGACCGACATCCCCAGCCATATCGGTCTGACATGGTCCCAAATCACAGCCTATAAATATCAGAACGATCTCAGTCAGATTTCCACATCCCAAACCGTTTTCCAACTTCCAAATCTCAGTCCAAGTGATCCCTAGCCCACTCCCGACGATCCCGGTCCAACTCACGCTCGTCTTAGCACTCGGATTAAGAAGAAACGCTCGAAGAAGTGTTGTTACTCTAGAGGAATCAAGCTTAGAAGCTAGACGCCTCCAACAATATTTGTCAAGGATCGCTTGATTAACTGTTGATACAAGTACAAAAGATAAAGAAAAAATGCTTGTCCATCGAAAATCTAATAGAAAAGGGAACCCAAAACTTTGTGGCCCAAACGAAATAAAGAAAATATGATTGTCCAATGCTTTGGCCCAAAAAATATATAATTAAAAAATGTATGTCCATCACCTTAAAAAAAACTCCACCCCTATCCCCCAATTCATTGAATAGGATGGGAAGACGGATTATCTATTTATCTATTGTGGTGAGATTCAAATGCTAACTAATATTTATGTGATAACCATGATAATCACTCTCAAATATAGTGTTACGTATATGTAACAATTATCATTATATTAATGTTACATATATCCAAACACTATGTGTCACGTATATGTAACATTATTTGATACGTATACGTAAGATTTATCATTTCTGTATTTACGTTCAAAATATTTATTCAATATACTTAAATACTATTTTATTAATTAAAAGAAAAAAATAATTTATAAATTATGTGATTGTTTTATAGTGGCTGACACGGTTATCGTATAAAAAATTGGTTATCGTTTGAACAATTCCCTTATCTATTGTGTAAATATCAATGTTAGATAATAAACCTAAATAATATATCATATTGTATAGTACGTATATAAATTACAATGTAATAGTTATTTTTCATTACAAAAAATTTAACCTATCCCGACGCCTTTTTGCAACGACATGTCGTCGCAAAAGGGTCTCTTCAAAGACATGTCGTCGCAATAACTTTCGTCGGCGTAGCTTTGACGCTCAAGGTCAATAATTCCGTCGTAAAAGCGTCTTCGTAATAGACCCCTTTTTGCGCCGACATGACGTCGCAAAAGGGTTTTTTTAAATAATAATAAATTGAAATTATGAAAATCCTTTGGTGAATGATGACGGGGACAACACGTCTAGGAACCGTAGGCCGGAGAAATTGGGATTTGAAGGGAATTGGGGGGAAGAACGAAAAGGAGAAACCCGTTTCAAGGTCTGATGAGCTATTACTACGACATGTCGTCATAAAGAGAGTAGATTTCTAAAAAAAATTGGCCTGGTTTAAAACGACGACACGTCGTCGTAATAACCCACTTACACCTACGACATAAAGTCGTCGGGACAACCTCGCCATGATAGGTGCACATTCTTGGAGTGGTAGTGTACAATTATATATACTAGAATTCCATGAAACCCTAATCGGGGATTTCTACAATATTAAACATGGTATCAAGCCTACGATTTTACATGTGATAATCAAGAAACCCTAATAATTGATTTGAAAATAAAGATAATAAAAGCCTAAATCCTTCACAAATAATCAAGAAAATATACAACTTTGTTAAAAAAATTATTAGATACAAATCATGAAACAAATAATATACAATTGCTAAATGATAATTAAAACCTGTAGCGACTCACGAGCAGTGGCAAGCCACTAATCAGCAGTGACCACTAATTAGCAGTGGCACCGGATGTCAGCAACTGGTAGAGCAGTGGTAATTACCACTCATGTATTTTTTCACTCTTGTTACTATATAACTATCAACAATTATAACCCAAATGTCGTACCTTTTCATGAAAAGTTGCAACATTTCAATAGAATTTTTGTGATTGTTCAAACCCTATATAATAGAGTATGTTTGGTTTGTTTAAAACCATGAAATTAACAACTTCGTTTTCACATAAAAGAAGATCACGTTCTTGCATATCACTTTCTATCTTATTCGATTATTAATTTTGTATACATACGAAATACTGTAATTTGAAAATGAACATATACACGATTCGTAAAGCTATCCAGTATAATATAAAATCCAAAACCTACGTCCACATATCATAAAAGTCAAGAAAAGTACATTTTTCAATCCATGTGAGTTACTGTTTAGTTATGGTTTTAATTTTTGGTTAGGGTGTGATTAACAAAAGTGTTACACCTTATAAATGGTATTCTACGTTTACCTTGCAAACAGTTTCATTTTATTTCTTTTTAGTTAAGGGTTTTAATAATGTTACTTTTTATTGTGATAGGTTATTCAACATATTAAGCAGATTGTAAACTACTTGTACTAAAATTACATAGCCCATGTCATTCAGTGAACAAATCGAAGAGGACTAGTGTAACACCTGCCCTAAAAATGTGTAAGAAAAGCTAAGGTTAGAACCTATAAGGACTTGTGTATCTAAAATACCAAAGCCTAGGGTTAAAATTGAAAACTATTATGAAATAGGTTGATATCGGACCGACATCTTCTATTATTTCAGTCTGAAGTAAGCTATGTTTTGATATCGGACCGAAGTGAATTCAAGGTCGATATCGGACCGATATCCAATCCTATATCGATCCACAATGAGAGGTTAAGTCGGTTATCGGACCGACATCGATCCATAACGGTCCGACAACCTCCTCTCAGACGCAAAATGTGGTGTTGACACTTGTCTAGGGACTCAACCCTAATGATGGGAATGATGGGACATGGGTCTGGATATCGGACCGATTGATTCACATATCGGTCCGATATGCCGCCAAATATGTTCGGTCCAATCAGAATGCGACATTTAGGGTTGACGTGTGTATAGTTGGATTTCTGACCGACATCCCCAGCCATATCGGTCTGACATGGTCCCAAATCACAGCCTATAAATATCAGATAGATCTCAGTCAGATTTACACATCCCAAACTGTTTTCCAACTTCCAAATCTCATTCCAAGTGATCCCTAGCCCACTCCCGACGATCCCGGTCCAACTCATGCTCGTCTTAGCACTCGGATTAAGAAGAAACGCTCGAAGAAGTGTTGTTACGCTAGAAGAATCAAGCTTAAAAGCTAGACGTTAAGCTTTCGACTTTAGAGCCTCCAACAATTATTTGTCAAGGATCGCTTGATTAACTGTTGATACAAGTACAAAAGATAAAGAAAAAATGCTTGTCCATCGAAAATCGAATAGAAAAGAGAACCCAAAACTTTGTGGCCCAAACGAAATAAAGAAAATATGATTGTCCAATGCTTTGGCCCAAAAAATATATAATTAAAAAATGTATGTCCATCACCTTAAAAAAAACTCAACCGTATCCCCCAATTCATTGAATAGGATGGGAAGACGGTTTATCTATTTATCTATTGTGGTAAGATTCAAATGCTAACTAATATTTATGTGATAACTATGATAATCACTCTCAAATATATTGTTACGTATATGTAACAATTATCATTATGTTAATGTTACATATATCCAAACACTATGTGTCACGTATATGTAACATTATTTGATACGTATACGTAAAACTTATCATTTCCGTATTTACGTTCAAAATATTTATTCAATATACTTAAATACTATTTTAATAATTAAAAGAAAAAAATAATTTATAAATTATGTGATTGTTTTATAGTGGCCGGCACGGTTCTCGTATAAAAAATTGGTTATCGTTTGAACAATTCCCTTATCTATTGTGTAAATATCAATGTTAGATAATAAACCTAAATAATATATCATATTGTATAGTACGTATATAAATTACAATGTAATAGTTATTTTTCATTACAAGAAATTTAACCTATCCCGACGCCTTTTTGCGACGACATGTCGTCGCAAAAGGGTCTCTTCAAAGACATGTCGTCGCAATAAATTTCGTCGGCGTAGCTTCGACGTTCAAGTTCAATAATGCCGTCGTAAAAGCGTCTTCGAAAAAGTGTCTTCGTAAAAGACCCCTTTTTGCGACGACATGACGTCGCAAAAGGGTTTTTTTTAAATAATAATAAATTGAAATTATGAAAAACCTCTGGGGAATGATGGTGGGGACAACACGTCTAGGAACCGTAGGCCGGAGAAATTGGGATGAGAAGGGAATTTGGGGAAGAACGAAAAGGAGAAACCCGTTTCAAGGCCTGATGAGCTATTACTACGACATGTCGTCATAAAGAGAGTAGATTTCTAAAAAAATTGGCCTGGTTTAAAACGACGACACGTCGTCGTAATAACCCACTTATACCGACGACATAAAGTCGTCAGGACAACCTCGTCATGATAGGTGCACATTCTTGGAGTGGTAGTGTACAATTATATATACTAGAATTCCATGAAACCCTAATCGGGGATTTCTACAATATTAAACATGGTATCAAGCCTACGATTTTACATGTGATAATCAAGAAACACTAATATTTGAATTGAAAATAAAGATAATAAAAGCCTAAATCTTCACAAATAATCAAGAAAATATACAATTTCGTTAAAAAAACTATTAGATACAAATCATGAAACAACTAATATACAATTGCTAAATGATAATTAAAACCTGTAGCGACTCACGAGCAGTGGCAAGCCACTGATCAGCAGTGACCACTAATTAGCAGTGGCACCGGATGTCAGCAACCGGTAGAGCAGTGGTAATTACCACTCATGTATTTTTTCACTCTTGTTACTATATAGCTATCAACAATTATAACCCAAATGTCGTACCTTTTCATGAAAAGTTGCAACATTTCAATAGAATCTTTGTGATTGTTCAAACCCTATATAATAGAGTATGTTTGGTTTGTTTAAAACCATGAAATTAACAACTTCGTTTTCACATAAAAGAATATAACGTTCTTGCATATCACTTTCTATCTTATTCGATTATTAATTTTGTATACATACGAAATACTTTAATTTGAAAATGAACATATACACGATTCGTAAAGCTATCCGTATAATATAAAATCCAAAACCTACGTCCACATATCATAAAAGTCAAGAAAGGTACATTTTTCAATCCATGTGAGTTACTGTTTAGTTATGGTTTTAATTTTTGGTTCGGGTGTGATTAACAAAAGTGTTACACCTTATAAATGGTATTCTACGTTTACCTTACAAACAGTTTCATTTGATTTCTTTTTAGTTAAGGGTTTTAAATTCCCCCCCCCCCCAAAAAAAAAAAATTGATGATCAATCGTATATTAAATTACCCACACATGTCGCAATTTTCCGTTATGTGTAGAAAAATTATCTACACATATGTAAAAAACTAAAATATGTGTGGGTAATTGATTATGTTTTACCAACACATAATATTTTTAAATAAATATGTAGATAAACTAAGTGAATAAATTTTTATTTTATTTTTTTAAAATGACGTGGCAAAATAAATACCTACACATATTCAAAAAGGTATAATATGTGTAGGTATTTGATATATATTACATACATAAAAAATATTAATTGAAATGTGTAGATAAAAATAGAATGTCATGAAAATAAATATTTAAAACAAAAATTTTAAATAAGTAAGCACCCACACATAATTTACACATTTAAATGTGTGAGTAGATACCTACACATGTTTGTATATATGTGGGTAATGGTTAATTATATCTTTTCAAAATGATTATCACTTAATATATGTTAGTAATACGTTTTAGCCACACTTGATGTTAGTGGGAAAATTTCCCCCCGAAATTGACAATTAATGAAATGTTAAATTCCGCACACATGTGGCAAACTTTCGGTATATGTAAGTACATTATCTACACATATAAATAACTAATATATGTGTGAGTAATTGATTATGCATCAACCCATAATATTTGCAAATAAATATGTAGATAAGATAACTAAATAAATCATTTGTCAAAAGACGTGGCAAAATAAATATCTACACATTTTTTGAAATTTATAATATGTGTAGATATTATATACATATTACATACACATAATATGTTGATTAAATGTGTAAATAAAAATATGATGACATAAAAATAAATATTTAAAACAAAATTAAAATAAACTGAAAAAGAAGTTCACTTCAAAAAAGTAATCATTTGGGACTAAAGTATCAACGACTTTTATATCAATCTCAAATACAAAGTATGAGGGACTGATTTATTAGTTGATGATGATAATAGGGATTTATTTTTATGACATTAATGTTTGAGACTGATACTTAGCCGTTGATATTTTAGCATCATATTTGAAACTAATTTCCAGTCATAAATATTTATGCGTCGTGTAATGTTTTGGAGAAAAAACTTATTGGATGTTGATGATCATTTAGGATCGTTGCTAGCTACTTAAGAGCATGTTAATGATCAATTAGCATTATTATTGATTAATTACGGACAAATAGTGGCAATAAGACAAATTAGCGCATATTTGTGGCAGTTAGGATCGATTAGAGTCAATTAAGGTCAATATTGGTCGGCTATTGGCGTTTAGGGTTAATTAGGGCCAATATTGGTCGATGGTGGTAAATAATATTAAATAATGGTCAAATTATGAGCAATTAATGTCAATATTGGTTAATGGTGATCAACTAGTGTTAATTATTGCTAACTTAGGTTAATAAGGACAGTTATCGGCAGTTGGGGTCGATTACGATCGTCAACAAGGGTAATTAGGGTTTATAATGGTTAATAGCACTAATTAAGACCAATGAAGGTAAATTAAGTTAAGCTAGTATCATTTAAATTAATTAAGCTTAATAAAGGTCAACGCGGGTAAGTATTAATCAATAATGGTCAGCTAGGGGCAATTACAGTCACTTGTAAAGTGTCATTTTCGTCTCTGTGGTTTGGTCATTTTAGCCATTTTCATTCAAAAAGTTTTTTTTAGCTTTTTCGTCCTTGACCTTTCAAAATCTATCCATTTTCATCCGGTTGACTAACCCCGTTAAATTATTACCGTTAAACCAGGGGCATTTTCGTCTTTTTAAAACTCTTTTTTTATTCTCATTTATTATTTCCTTTTTCCCCTCCCCATTGCAGTAAGTGGATAAGAATTTCGGCTACAATAAGAATTCTGTAACGACATATATTCACCCAAACACTCCAAAAACCAACACTTATTTAGGGTTTTGAAAAGGAATGGGGAGGGGAAAAAGGAAATAATAAAAGAGAATAAAAAAGAAATTTTGAAAAGACGAAAATGTCCCCGGTTTAACGGTAATAATTTAACGGGGTTAGTCAATTGGATGAAAATGGATAGATTTTGAAAGGTCAGGGATGAAAAAGGCTAAAAAAAACCTTTTGGATGAAAATGGCTAAAATGACGAAACCACAGGGACGAAAATGACACTTTACTCTAGTTTTAATTTGGGGCAATTACGGTCACATAGTATTAATCAGGGCAATTATCGTCGTTCAAACTCAATTAGAATGATCGATGGTCAACTAGGGTCAATGATGTTCAATTAGGGCAAATGATGACACTTTAGCCGATGGTTAGGCACAATGATGATGACTTAGGATCGTTTATGCTCAATTATCGTCACTAAAGTTCATTTAGGGTTATCAGTGATCCATTAAGACGTGTGTAAACTATTATAACTTATTAAGACTATGGCTCATCTATACATGTTTCACCTAATATGTTCCATTAAATTTATCTTTATATATATATATATATATATTAAAATACTTATTATCTTATTTACTAAAAATTTTAAAAATATCCCTCTTAAAATCATTTCTCTCCAAAATCTGAATAGAATTCTGCATTCAAATAAGTTTCCCTCCGTCCCAAATAAATTTCCCCCCATCACAAAATTAAGGTAGAAAAACGCCAACTGTTATCTCTCGACGACCCCATCTCTCCCGGTAATTAGCCGTTTCAGCCAATATGTCTCGACGACCCTCTTATATCTCTCCCTCTCTCGAACTTCAGTCAAACTACATTGGGGGCCCCAAAATGTTCCAGGTTAGGGTTCGTAATAGAAGAATGTTGCGATGTGGATTACGGATGTTTGAAACCCTGGTTGCTGACCGCCTCCCCATACTCAACTCTCTCTGCCTCTTGTTATCCTTGAACAAACTAGGAGAAGTTCTGGCTCCAGTAACAGTCACACCTTTCTTCATTGCATCCACACAATCGGAAAAACTGCGATTCAGCGAAGGCATCGTTTTCGTGAACTTGTCGCTCAAATTGAATTGTTTTAGGGTTAGGGTATTGATTCGTCGTTTATTCAGCACGATATATTGTTTCAGAGGAACAAAATCGTTCTCTAATCTTTGATTTATTATTAAAATTTGGAAATTGACGTAGATGAGCATGTTGAACACGGATTGCTTTCATTTTATGATGAGTTATTGGTACTGTTTTGATTATATGAAAATAAAGAAATTGAAAATTTTCAGTCTTGTATTTTGGTTCTGAAACTTGACATTCGTAGGTTTATTCAATTACATAAAAAATAAGCTTTTGATTTGCAGTCTAGTCTGGTTCTTGATACTTACTCAGTTAGTGAGTTGTGGTGGCAAACGGCTAATAACAACAGGCTCTTTTTTGTCCTTCACATGACTTCTCAAAAGAAGTTCACATATCTAAAATGGTGCCTAGCTTGTTCCTGGAGGCAATAGATGGAGTTAGTTTGTGTGAATTTACTGACACATGCATGGTAAGTTTGAATAGTTTTTAATTTAATATGTCAATAATTATAATTGTTTTTCTAATGCTAACATCTTTGTTAAAACAGGTAGAACCCAAGTCAATGGTAGAATTATCATTCTGGCTTGCTAGAGAACTACATCTGAGACAAGCAACTTCTATCAACATTCCTCCCTGTTTTTAATAAGAAGTAATAAGCCAAATTAACCCTTTTAGGTAAGTTTAGAACGTTGGATACTTAAACCGAAATTAATATTTCGGTTACCTTTTCTATTTCATTTAGAGTCTAGTTAATATGTCGGATACTTTGACCGAACTTAATGAGTAGGTTACTTGAATCACATCTAAACAGAGGCTCATTTGTATTGTTGGATAACTTTTTATATTATAAATGGGTTTTATATAAATGTTCGCTAGAACGTATTTAGCACTTTTTATTGCTTCTGTCATGTGTCATATGTAAATGACATTCTGTTAAAATTTATATCTTTTCTTTTAGTGATGTGCACTGATATGAATCACAGAAGATAAAATCAGATTAGTTTGTGAAATAAAAAGATAGCAACTGTGGTAAGAAAATTGTTTTGTTTACTTTGCAAAATAACTGTTAGGACATAGATGTGTGACAAAAGTTTGTAATAGTTTAGATCTATATGTCTTTATGTTTTGTAATGTTTTGATTTGTCTAGGTGTTGTAAGTTCTGCTAGAGGCGAACTTAGCAAGTTCGTCTAGTCTAAGTAGAGGCGAACTTACTAAGTTCGTCTATAGCAGAACAAAGTCTATATATAGAGTTTACTTGTTCAGTTTTTATAATTCTTTTGAATGTTCTAGTTTCAAGTTCTGTAAACTCTATGGTTTGGTGAAATACAAGAAGAAGATTATTTACATTGTGTGATAGTTACTATTTCTGTCATCTCGTATACACAATCAGTGATACGGTTAGATTCCGCACTCCGTGTTATTGATACGTCACGTCTCGAGTACGATCTATAGGAGAGTCATGTGGACCTATAAGTGATATCAAAGCCAGGTTTGACAGAAGTTTTTGCAAAATACATAGCAGGATCTTGAATATTGTCACACCCCGAGAAATGACACCCGAGGCGTGCGACTCGGATTGGTACCTGTTTTGAATAATCATTTTATTTGCACAACAGAAATTACATAGTTCTGAGTTTCATGAAAATTCTCGACTTTTGTAGTCGAGTAACTGCCATTTTCATAAAACATGGGGCATTAAACACCCCTAATCATTTACAATCACTATTCTGAAATTTGAAGTTTTATACTTCGGATTACAATACCGTTTAATAATATCCCGAGCCATGGGAGCTATGCTCTATGTACTGTAGTAGCCACCATTTGGTTCAAAACTGAGAAATGTATTCTAGAGTCTAGGGTATATCCTCCCTAAACCAATACCTTATTATCAAGGCTATTCATGACTACCTGAAAAACATTTTGAAAATATACGTCAACAAAAGTTGGTGAATAACATTTACAAGACACAAAACATTTTGCCATATGAAACAGTTAAATCTATTTAATCATAATTTGCATAGTAACATACACATACACTACCACCTCATATACTAGCAATTGAAATTCAAGTGGATATACTTTCAATGTATCTCTGGCTACGCTATAATCCTTCCACAAGAATGAAGCTAACCATACCATAGCCGTACCATGGTCATCTACTAGCAACTAAAATTCAGGTGGATATAACTTCCGGTGTATATCCGGCTACGCTATAATCCTTCCACAAGAATGAAGCTAGCAACCATAGCCGCACCATGGTATGTATATCAATTTGATCAAACCATACGTACAATAAATGGCAAGATGCTTCCCGTAAGTTACCTTTATGTACTAGATATATTTAACCGGGTTCATGCCATTTTGAAAGTATAAAAACTTTGTAAGTTTTTAAAAAGACTATAAATGTATTCACCTTAAAGTTGAGTTTCTAATTGAAAGAAGCGCTTCGTCTCTTATCTCGAAGATTTCTGGGTCCTGATACAGTAATTCTATGTTAGGTTAGGGTACACCTAACTAATTATTATTTTAGTTGATATTGGCTAAGACTGTCTTGAATAGGCATGGGTGATCAATTCTATGCCTAGCTAAGGCTAGGTTACTCAAAACCCACCTTAATAATAACCCTAAGGTCTATTATTATCCTGCTTGATATTGGCTAACGCTGCCTTGGTTAAGCATGGATGATTAGTCCATGCCTAACTAAAGCTAGGTTACCCAATATCTACCCTAATAATAATCCTAAAGTCTAATAATAATAATAATAAAAATAACTAATACTAACTAGACATAAACTTAAACAAGAATGTACCTGAAAACTATCTATAACAATTTGATATAAAGTCTCCTTACTCGTGCTCTAAAATAACTATTAACAATACTTAAAGAGGTATTGAAAACTCGAGATTCTCTTTATAATAGGGTGTTCCCAAAAAACTTATAATCTAATCAAACCTATATGCTCTTATTTATAGTTGAAATCCATCGAGTACTTTTCCTTACGCTTTCGATGTGGGATGGAGTTCTGCATACGTCAAGTTGCAACACGTATTGCATATATACATTTATTTTGATTGTTAATATTTATTATTATTTAATTATTCTAATTAATTCACTTGTTTAACTCGTTTTTCTCTTATAACTTTTAAAATATAACGTGTTATAAAAATACAAATACGTCGTTGAGACGAACATATTTTTCTCTACAAGTCGACCTAAGTTTTGTTAAAAACAGAGCAAGTTTCAAAAATAATAATTTTTTATATTATTATTATTATTATTATTAAACGGTCTCTTGTTACATTTAAAGCTCGTCTAAATCTCAAACTTCGAGTAGTTATTTTACTCGTTTATGATTACGAGGTCGAGCGTTTTAAAAATATCTGGGGTATTACATCCTCCCCACCTTTATTTAAATCTCGTCCTCGAGATTTGTTGAACAGGTATGGATAATTATTTCTCTTTTTTAACTCCAATTCTCATGTGTATTATGAATCACATGTGGAGTTCCACTTTATTTTCACAATTGCTAAAGTCTTTATTTTCAGTTTTTGATTTGTCGATCTTTTATTTGAATATGTTATTCGCTAAATTTCAACTTCTCGTTAACCTCAAACTCTTAAGTGGCATTATTAAACTTTCATCTACCAAACACTTGTTTAAGTTTGACACATAAAATATATCGTATACGCCACTAATTTCTTCTGGTAGTCTTAATCAATAAGCTACCGGACCAATTTGTTTCAGGATTTCAAAAGGTCTCACTAAACGTGGATATAATTTTCCTTTTTTTTTCAAATCGGATCACACCTTTCCATGGTTAAACTTTCAATAATACTTTATCATCTATTCTAAATTCTAATAGCTTTCTTCTCCTAGCGGCATAACTTATCTGTCGATCTCTAACAACTTTTAATCTTTCACAAATCTATAATATTTTGTCGGTTGTTTACTTGACAATCTCAGGTTTAGACAATTGAGCTTTTCTAACTTCAGACTAGCAGAACACCGAAGTCCTACATTTTCGTCCGTACAAGGCTTCAAATTGTGTTGCCTGAATACTAGTGGGATAACTATTATTGTATGAAAATTCCATGAGAGCCAAATGATCATTCCAACTACCTCCCAAGTCTATCACACATGTCTTGAACATATCTTCTAATGTCTTAATTGTTCTTTCACTATGTCCATCGGTTTATGGGTATCTCCATTTTCATTTCTTATTCCAGTTTCTACGTTCAGTCAGAAACATGTTTGGGTTTGCACTCGTCTTTTGTTTTTCGATCTCTTTATTTGTTGACCTTAAATCTGTAGGGTTGGCTTACTAATTTCAACTTTTGAATTATTCTAAGATTGGCTAAAATTCAGATATGGAACATACCATTATTCATATAATGGTTAATAATATGAAAGCAGTTTGTTAAATAAATTAATAATAACAGGATCTAGAATGTTATTACTCCTTTATTAACCAACCGTATTCTTATTATTTTTCATTATGTTTCATACTTATTTGTTCATATCTCAACCTTTCTTATTCACTGACAATTTAGATATCTAAACTGGTAACTCATGGCCTAAATAGGCTTTCTTAATTATAGGAGTTTTAATCCATTTGAAATTATTCATGCTGCTTTTATAGCATTTTATAATATTGTTATCATCTTACAAACATCTTTGTCTCAGTCCTGGAATATAATTTTTCATTCGTAAAAGTGAACCTTTAATTGTAATATTCAATTTGCAATTGGTTTGTCTACCTTTTATTCATGTATCAAGGTTTATTTGTTTGTTTATCTAATTATGGACTTCGTTTTTTTTTTTCAAATGTTGAACTACACCTTTTTAAGGTGATATTTTCAATTATGTCTTATCCTTGACGTATAATTTCAACGTCTTTTTCTTTGTATAAGTATAATCCTTTTATTGGTCACAAGTCGTCTTTAATCTTTTCTCAGGTTTATAAAACCAACTTGGAAATTTCCTTTATCTCTTAGGTCATGATAATTGGGTTCTTTCTGATTTCTAACACATAGGTTTTCTGTACTTCCTATTGTTCAATACTCAAAATGGTATTGCCTTACTGCTTTGTATGAGAACTTATAAAAATTTTATACGAGGGTAGATGGTCATTCTATCTACTCTAGAGGTTTATCTCATAGATTCGGAGCATATCTTCCCAAATTCATTATCTCTATCGACTAATTGGTCAAGCCTTTCTTCTTTCTTATTGTAACCGTCTTCAAAAGCTTTAGCTTAACTTTCTTTAAATCCGACTTGTCCAATTCATTTTAACAATTAAAACTTAAGGTCGTTTCTTGATGTGTTCTAAACTATACATATATTTCACATCATTTGCATCCCATTTATTGGCAATTTCGTTGTACATTGTGTTAATTTGTCGCTCATTTAGCTTATATTCAAGTGTTAGGGAAATCCAAGTCCAAAATGAAGAAACAAGCGAAAAGAAGACAAGAATACAAGAAATTGGCCAAGACAGAAGACCAAGCATGGGCAGTGCCCCACCAGGCACGGCCCCGTGCTCACACCCAACAGATAAGACAAAGTCTCCAGCAGAAAAGATGAAACTGCCCAGCCAAGCATTGGCCGTGCCCCACCAGGCACGGGGCCATGGTCAACTTCTTGTCGTACCCAAAGTACTGTTGTCGCCCAACCAGAGGAGGCACGGGGCCGTGCCCCACCAAGCACGCCCCCGTGTCCAGTACATGCAAAGTACGTACGCGACCAGGACAAAAAGCAGCTCGTCAGATGTCTCAGCACGGGGTGGTGCCACACCAGGCACGGGCCGTACCTCACTTTTCTAACCCTATAAATAGAGCCATTTGGCTCTTGATTGAGGGTTGGCCTTGGGAGAGAGAATTCCACTTGCAACAAAATCGTTGTAGCAGCTGTTGGAGGTCACTTGGAGGCCCATGAAGAAGTATTCCACCCTCATCATCCCACTTGGAAGACACCATTTGCATACTTGAAGCTTTGGTTACATCTAAACTATGTCTTGCATGAATCTCTTTTGTGTTATGTTTGTGTGTATGCTCATCATGAGCTAAACATCTTTTCAACGATCTTAGTGTGATGAAACTCTATTAATTATGTTGAACTCATGAATATGGCTAAATTATTATGTTAATGTAATGATGATTTTGTGTTAACCTTTTGGTAGCCTTGCATGTCTAAATGTTTATGTAGCAAATTAAGGTTTATAAATGGTAAATCATATCGAGATGGAAAACCTATGAGACTAACATTTATTTATAACCTTAACATCTTTTGTTAAAATGTTATAACTAAGAATTAGGAATAATTTTTGAAATCTTATTTGTGAAGTAAACATGAAGATATGCAACCCTTTGGTCAAGATTTGGAAAAACGACGAACAATGTTGTGTTATGTCTATTATAAAAGTTATACTAATCGAAAGTTGACGATGACTCGTGTAAGGACCAAAAATATAATAGGCTGGCGCAATAAAAGAATCATCGAGTTGTTCAGAAGTTCGGAAGATGAAGATTGGAAGAAGCAAGAAAGTATGCAGCATCATACTTCATCTGGCAGCATACTTCATGGCCAGCATCATACTTCATGGCTAGCAACATACTTCATCTAGCAGCATACTTGAAGTATGCGGTTGCAGCAGCATACTTGAAGTATGCGCTCGCAACAACATACTTGAAGTATGCGTTCCAGGCAGCATACTTGAAGTATGCGGCCGCATACTTCAAGTATGCGGTCCAGGTACAGGGCCAGGCCCAACCGATTAGTATTAATAGCTGTTTTGATTATTGTAATCGGTTAGACGAGTTGTTGAACGATTGTATTGTGTTTTCAGTAATCATATCAATATACGAATCGTTTGATTGTTGAATTGTGTCTCGTCCTCTTTTATTTTACCTACAAGTCACGTGTCGAGTCTGTTTCCGCCAGGTTCAACACGCTGTTGAGACCGTTGATTGAAGATCCTCAAGAAACCGGACCTTACAATTGGTATCAGAGCCTTAGTGCTCATTCGGTGAAGCTTACAATGGATTTCTTTAACTCGTGTGGTATCAAAGTTACTGTTTTCATTTGAATAACTGACTTGTTTGTTTTGGAAGAGTTTCTGGACAGATTCACAGGTTTTGGATTTCGTTTCTGTCGGTTTCGTTGAAGATTTTGGTAGTTTATTTGATCTTTTCTGTTATTAATCGGAGTTTTCGGTTAAAACATCATCAAAGTTTGCGGTCACCAAGTTTACGGTTGAATACAAGTTTGAGGCTGACTTCAAGTTTGCGGTTGAATCCAAGTTTGCGGTTCTTACTTCAATTTTGCGGTTGAATCCAAGGTTGTGGTTCTTACTTCAAGTTTGCGGTTATACTCCAAGTTTGCGGCTGACTTCAAGTTTGCGGTTGAATCCAAGTTTGCGGTTGAATCCAAGTTTGCGGTTCTTACTTCAAGTTTGCGGTCGTCAAAGTTTGTGGTCACCAAGTTTGCGGTCTCCAAAGTTTGCGGTGTTCCAAAGTTTGCGGTGTTCATAAGTTTGCGATATTTGAAGTATAAGGTTTTCAAAGTTCGCGGTTTTTCAAAGTTTGTGATTTTTCAAAGTACTCGTCATCGGATGTGAATAATTTTTGTTACGTGAACTTGTGACATGGGAGAAATTAGAAAGGAGATGCTGAAGCAAGAGTTTAATATGTTCAATCATGTTAGAGGTGAAAATTTGGAAGCTCAGATTAACAGATTCACACACTTGATGGCGGAGATGAAGAGTGCTGAAATAGAGTTGACAAAGGTAGAAATCAACAAAAGGTTTCTCAACTCTTTACCAATAACCTGGAACTTCAACTGCACCGCCATCAAGAAAACCAAGGATATGTATTAAACATCCTTGAGTGAGCTGATCTCTATTTTATACTCTTATGATATGGATGATAAACAGTGTCCTCTTAATCATATCAGTTCAATAGATATTTCTGAAATTGCTAGAGATAGTACACCTTCTTCATGTGAATCAAAGACACTTGTGAGCCAGCAAGACAGGAGTGATAAAGTTCAAGATTTGGAAGTGAAACAACATCATGCCTTTGTGGTTGAGGTCACCGACACTGAGGTAATCAAAGATCTTTGCTCTGCTATTTGTAGTGAGAAAGTCAATCGTTACAAACATGATAACTATATATTAAATCAAGAAATATAAAAACTTAGATTTTCTAATTCAGAACACAAACGATTAGAAAAGGTTTTCAAAGATACAATTGAAGCAAGCAAAAATGATTTTTCAAAACTTGAAATGGATTATAGCAATAAGGAATGTCTTTTTCGTGATGCATTAAAACGGATAGACGACCTTAGCTTAAAAATGAATGATGTTGTGACTCAACTGGCAAACACCAAACTAACAATCGAGAAAATTGAACACTCTCGATCAGTGGTGTATGACATGATAGATTCCCAAGTCAGAAAGAAAAGGAATACAGGGATTGGTTATCATGTTGTTGAACATCCGTTCAATGGAAACTTTACCTCAAGTCCCAGTGATCAACATGAAGACGTTGAAATGGAATATGGTGTGGGTCGTAAGCCGAATCAACCTTCATCATCCAAGCAGTCAATGCCTGTGACTGCTAGTCCTGTATTAGAATGTTTGAACGTTACTAACCAATCTAATTCTTGTGCAGCAACAGGATTAGTAGAGGGCATAATGGAGGAATGTGGGAGTAATGATGAGGTGGATGGTCACGTTTTTTAGTCTAAGTCTGCGTCATTTAAAAACAAATCGTCTTGTTTTCAAAATGGTACTTTTTCAAAAGGGGATAAGTTGAAAGGGAGTTTGAAATCCACATTTGTTAAAAGTGGTACTTTAGAAAGGGAAGAAAAACAAATTGCCAACGTTAAAAATCATCATTTTGTCAAAAATAAAAACCGTTCCCTTAATAGAGAAAGTAGCAAACCATCTACAAGTCAGTCAAATTCTAAACAATTGCCTTAACGTTTTACCAAAAATGAATTTTATTCAAAATTTGATAACCATCATGTTTTTGAACAAAATGTTAAGAATTTTGATAGGAATTGTTTTAGATCGAATCACAGAAATTGTGATAGATATGATGACCAAGTGTTTGATAGAAGGTTTTCTAGGAACTGTGAAAATGCAGGTTACTTCATAGGCTCTCCTCAGCAGTCATCATCACGGTTCGACAGATCAGGCTACACTCCGTATGCTAGGAAACGGACATGCTACACATGTGGTAAAGCTGGTCACAATGCAAGAAACTGCACACATCGTCCTTATGAGCCGTATTATTTGCAAAATCAGAGGGCTACACCAAGGGAAAAGCATTATTCTAAGCGAATGAATGTTGAAAAACTTAAGGCAATGAAGAATAAGCATCCCAAAGTTAAGCCTTCTGATGGTGATTGAAATGCTGCTAAGAACAAACAAAAGGTTTTTCGTGAAAACAAGCAATGTAAAAAACCTAAAGAGGAAGAAAAACCTAAAGTTGGTACTCCTCAAGCAACCAAAAAGTTTGTTAAACCAACACCAATTTGGAAAACTAAATCAAAAGCAGCTGAATCACCAGTGTTAGAGAATGATAAGGATATGTGTTTACAAGAAGTATCTTACATTGATGCTTTGGGCGTACCTAGGACCACTATGGCTTGGGTACCTCTGTCTAACTAACTTGCTTGAATCATGCAGGAACAGCCAAGGAGGACTGTCAACAACCTATGGTACGTTGATAGTGGTTGTTCTAGGCATATAATGTAGGACGTCTCTCTACAACATGATATCAAACACTTTGATGGAGGGTATGTTTCCTTTGCATGAAATAAATGAGGTAAGATCAGCATGAAAGATATGGTCACTAATGGTACTCTATGCTTTGAGGATGACATTTACGATGTTTTTACAAAATCCTTTGATCTGACCAGATTCACTTTTCTGGTTCAGTATTTCAAAATGTTCTGCTTCGATTAACGAGTCACAAGTTCGGTCACCAAAAATATTTTTCTTAGGATACAAATTTTGTTTTGTTTATTAGTTGTATAAAAGCAAAAGTTTTAGGGGAGAAATTTCCTAAAAACGCCAAAAATATTTTCGGTTTAAGTTTTTAGTTTCATCTTTAAATAAAAATCAGAAAAATACAAAAAAAATAAAAAATTATGGTTCTTAAATAAGTCATTCTATTGAGAAAATCCGAGAACTCTGTCTAGTGGAAAATGATAGTACATCATTCTAGAGGTTGGATCATCTTATGTAAGGCATGTAGTTGAAAAGATCAGGATCTTAGGGTGATATGTTGATAGACTCTGCTAAAACTGAAAGGACAACATGATAGTGTTTCACTTAAACATAAAAGTCATTACTTTAGTGTGGAATATCTCATAGACTGGTAGAATATTTATTTTCTGTTAATAATTGAACACTTACACATAAAGGTTGATGAACTGTGGATGAACATACTATCTCTGGATTGCACGAGTCGAGACCTTTCACAAAGGGGTTGCGAGCTGACTTGATACAAGTCTGTATATAAATGTATATAGATAAAAGACATGCAATGACATGCATTAGGTGAAAAGACAGTCAATGAAAGTGCAAAGCTACTCTACAAAGTAGAAATTTGAGCAAAAAGACACGCAATGTTAATGTTGTGCTATAGGAAATTTCAAAAAGATATGTCTAAAGACGTACATATTAATAAATACTTGTAAATATTTTTCTTTTTGGGAATGTGTGACTGGGAAGGAATCTCTTATCAAGGCATGTAAGTCCGTAGTGATATGACCCTGAACATTTACTATTTCTGAATATGTAAGTCCATCGTGCTATGTTCTTAATCAAATTTGTCAGAGATTTCCTGAACAGTTCACAGACCCATGCTAGTTATGCTCTTTTAGTTATTTTTAGGTGCTCAAAAGATCATGAGGAAGGGAAGGTTTATCCGATAAGTTGTGGGGTCCATTCAGTTCATAAAAAAACTCATCTAATTCACACTAAAATAAATACAGGTTTCTAAGATAAGAGTGTGGGACCCACTAAGTCATGAATAATTATTATGCGAAAAACATGATAAATTCATTCACTACTTGCTTGTCAATTAAAGTATAAAGGCTTGAGTTTAGAAGGATACTACATATTGACAATCACCAAGACCTATCTAAGAAAATGAGCGGCCGATAAGTATATTTTAATCTACCCTAGAATGATATGATCCCATAACAGAGTTTCTCTAAGAAATAATGTGTTTCAGTAAGTGTCGTATGTTATTAAAAGAACAAAAATATTTTATGTTTTTAGCTTACTTTAAGTTACTTTATTTTATTTTTATTTTTGTCTTTTTTTTGTTAAAATGACTGTTCTTGTTTGATTCAATAATCGTGAAAGGGGTGTTTTTCTTGAAAACGTTGGAAAGTTTCAATGTTTTATGAGTTTGAGCATACTTGTATTTGAGTGAACTTTCAGGAGCAACAAGATAATATTCCTTATCCAAGGGATGATGAAGAACAGATCAACACTGTTGCCCCAAGTGTCATCACTGTCGAAAAGCACATTATCTTCAAAGAAGAAGATGTTGACTCTTCAAAAATCGAAAGTGACAGAGAGAAAGTACCGATCAACAAACATCATAAAGCGATATTGCAAAAGAGAAAGGCTATTGGGAATCCTCCACCTAACAACTATTCTCAACATAATGATGATTTTAATGATGCTGATTATGATATTTAGGCAGATAAAAATCCAAAGAAAAGAAAGAAAGCAAGTGAACAAAACAACAACCTCAACAACTGCAAAGTCATTCTTGAAGGTTTTGGGAATGGCTCTGAGAAAGAAGTTATTGAAAGAGGTGGTGATCATAAGTCAATTTTGAAATTTGAAGACTGCTTTGAATGCATCAGCCTAGGGGGAGATTGTAAGGACCAAAAGTATAATAGGCTGATGCAATCAAAGAATCATCGAGTTGTTCAGAAGTTCAAAAGATGAAGATTGGAAGAAGCAAGAAAGTATGCAGCAGCATACTTCATGGCCAGCGACATACTTCATCTGGCAGCATACTTCATGGCCAGCATCATACTTCATCCAGCAACATACTCGAAGTATGCGGTCCCAGCAGCATACTTGAAGTATGCGGTCGCAGCAGCATACTTGAAGTATGCGGTTGCAGCAACATACTTGAAGTTTGCGGTCGAGGCAGCATACTTGAAGTATGCGGTCGCAACAACATACTTGAAGTATGCGGTCTAGGCAGCATACTTGAAGTATGTGGTCGCATCTGCATACTTGAAGTATGCGGCCGCAGTAGCATACTTGAAGTATGCGGTCCAGGTCCACTCCCAGGCCCAACCAATTAGTATTAATACCTGTTTTGATTATTGTAATCAGTTAGACGATTCGTTGAGCGATTGTATTGTGTTTTCAGTAATCATATCAATATACGAATCGTTTGATTGTTGAATTGTGTCTTGTCCTCTTTCATTTTACCTACAAGTCACGTGTCGAGTCTGTTTCCGCCAGGTTCAACACGTTCTTGAGACCGTTGATTGAAGATCCTCAAGAAACCGAACCTTACAACTCGCTCTTAATATTTATATAACTTTGTTTTAGAATATCATAAGTCAAAAAGTTACACTCTTTTATCTAACTAAGCTAACCTTAAATTGATGACATGTAAATTACTCATGGAACCCCATCTTAATGGTCAGGGAATTATAATCTTTAATTGGATTTGGGTTCTATCATTTCAAATAACATTAACATAATAGCAAACTTTAGCCATATGAAAAGAGGTCAGCATACATTAATGAGTGTATTCTAAACTAAGATGGTTGTCTTTTAAAATTATTGCTTTTACTCAATTTACATCTTTTTCAGGAAAAACAAAAGATAATCCTCAGTTTACCAAGAAAATAATCTAATGGCTTGTTCACTAGTCACTTAAACTAATTAAAAATCTGGGTTGAGAAATTAACTGTGTCCATGGATTGATATCCGGTTCTTATCAAAACTATATTACCACTCGACAGGTGCACTTGCTTTTGTGTGTGTATTGTAGTCTAGGTGAAAACCATCTTTTAAAATCGACATTTGTATGAAAAATCTTTGTTAAAAACAAATACACTTCACGCACATCAAGTTTTTGGCGCCGTTGCCTGGGACACGGTTTCAAAAATTAACCCAAAATTTTAATTCGTAAATACTAGTAAATATTTTTCAGTTCTTAGTTAGTATGTTCTTTCTTTTTCTACAACAATTTCAACATTTATTGTTAGGTAATGAATGTCCACCACACCTGATCCCAATATTGTCACACCCTTTTCAGAACCCGAACGACATTTCCTTCATCGGTTACGGGAACGAACACGAACTGTAGCTGAGGTGATAGCAGGAGAAACTTGGGAGGACGCTTAATCAGACGAAAACATGGCGGACGCAGAAGAGAGGAATATGACGTATTACGCCAAACCGTCCCTCGACGGTTACGAATCCAGCGTTACCCAACCGACGGTTGTAGCCAACAACTTCGAAATAAAATCTAGTATCATTCATTTAGTAGAAAACTCTGCTCAATTTAACGGTCTACCTGATGAAGATCCTAATGCTCACATCGCTCGTTTCTTACGAATCAGCGCTACTTTCAAAATTCATAATTGTTCCGATGACGCCGTTAGACTTAGGCTATTTTCGTTTTCACTCTGTGGCCGCCATGGAATGGTTAGATGCATTACCACCTGGCACCATCACAACTTGGGCTGAAATGGCCGAAGAATTCTTGTTAAAATACTTTCCGCCAGACAAAATTACTAAGTTAAGATCAAGTATCACAGGTTTCCGTCAAGATGACAATGAATCACTGCATGCAGCATGGAAAGATATAAGCCTTCTAAGAAGATGTCCACATCACGGTCTAGATCTTTAGTTGCAATGTCAAACATTTTATGATGCAATCAGTTGAGCACACAAGCAAGTTGTCGATCAATGTGCCGCAGGAGACTTTGGGGGAGCAACCCCAATCGAGGCATTCCAAGCATTAGAAAAGGCCGCCACGAAAAGCTTTGTATACAATCCTCTAAGAGCCAGACCCACCCAAAAGGGTATGCATCACGTTGATTCCGACACAATTGTCGCAGCACAATTAGAAGCGCTTACAAAAAAATTCGAACAAATGCAAACCGAGTTTAAAAAAGTGCAAGTTCGATGCGATACATGTGGAAAGCAGCATAAAACCAGCGAGTGTCAACAAGCAATGGTGGTAGAAGAAGTCGATTATGTTGAAGGACAAAAAATTCCTACGGGAATAATTATAACTCCAACTAGAGAAACAACTCTAACTTCAGAGAATGAAGGAACAATCAGCAACCTCCAGGGTTTAATCTAAGACCGCCTTTTCAGCAACAAAATGCACCTTTTCCACCCAAACAACCATACCAAGGACAAAGCAATAGCAATCAAAGTAATGGATAGACCAACTTCAAGAACCTTTTGCAACAACTTCTAGCCAGCACGCAAACTTCTAACAAATTGATTGAAGACCGTTTTCAAAAGCACGAAGTTGAAATGAGGAGTCAAAAGGCATCCATGCAAGCTATTGAAAAGCAAGTAGGACAGATGGCACAGCTTCTCTCCGAGCGTCAGCAAGGAAGTCTTCCTAGCAACACCGTGCCCAATCCTAATGCACAAGTAAACGCGGTTACACTCAGGAGTGGCAAGACCGCCAAGGAAGGAGTCACCTCCACCTCTCAGCAAATCACAACTAAAGAATTCCCAAATGATATTCAAGAGGACACTCCTCCTCCCACTGAGAAGCCAATCAAAGCACCTGTTCGAACATATGTCCCGCCCCTTCCGTATCTGGGACGCATGAGAAAGGAGAAACTAGAAAAAGAATACGGGAAGTTCGTAGGACTATTCAAGCAACTTCAGATCAATCTGCCTTTCATTGAGGCTCTTGCTCAAATTCCAAATTACGCAAAATTCCTTAAGGGCGTATTGACAAACAAAAAGAAGCTTGAAGAGCTATCCCATGTCATACTCAATGAGGAATGCTCAGCCGTCCTTCAAAACAAGCTTTCCACAAAGATGACTAATCCTGGTAGTTTTACCATTCCGTGTCTAATAGGAGATCTCTCAGTCAACAACGCCTTGGCCAATCTTGGCGCAAGCATCAATCTAATGCCATACATAGTCTTTGAAAAGTTGGAATTGGGAGAACCCAAACCAATCCGTATGAGCATCCAATTGGCTGATCGTTCAGTAAAATACCCTCGAGGCGTAGTCGAAAATATGTTGGTGAAAATAGATAAGTTCGTCTTCCGGTCGATTTCGTTATCTTGGATATGGATGAGGACAAGAACGTCCCCCTCATTATGGGATGACCCTTTTTGGCTACTGCCAAGGCCCTCATTGATGTTTGCACAAGAAAACTCACCTTAAGGGTAGATAGTGACAAAATCACTTTCGATATCGGATGATCTATGAAGCATCCACAGCATCATGATGATTCTCTTTACTTTATTGACGTATGTGACTCTATCATTAGCTGTCATATTCGAGAAACTCGAGAAGAGGAGGCCTGCAACACTTAGATAATTGAAGAATGTGTATACGAAGACTACACACATGAACCAACCATGCAAGGACATTGACCGAGATTCAGAACCAAGGGCAAAACCATCCTTGGAAGAACCACCGGTTCTGGAGTTAAAAGAACTGCCATCGCATCTGGATTATGCGTTCTTAGAAGACCAATCCCAACTGCCCGTAATCATCTCTTATGGGTTAACAATTGAGGAGAGATCCAAACTCCTTAAGGTCCTCAAAGAACACAAAAAGGCTATAGCCTGGAAGATCATGGATATAAAAGGGATCAATCCATCATTTTGCGCTTACAAGATTCTGATGGAAAGCGAATATAAGCCAGTTGTTCAACATCAAAGGAGATTGAACCCAAGCATGCAAGAAGTAGTAAAGAAGGAAGTCATAAAATTACTAGATGCAGGGCTCATTTATCCTATTTCTGATTCACCTTGGGTAAGCTCTGTGCAATTTGTACCCAAGAAGGGACGAATGACAGTACTAACAAATTAAAAGAACGACTCGAACCGTAACTGGATGGAGGGTCTGTATTGACTATCGGAAGTTAAACGATGCCTCCAGAAAAGACCACTTTCCACTTCCATTCATTGATCAAATGTTGGAAAGACTTTCCGGCAGAATGTACTACTGCTTCTTAGATGTTTTTTCCGGGTACTTCCAAATTCCCATAGCCCCGGAAGATCAAGAAAAGACAACATTCACCTGTCCGTACTGAACATTTTCCTACCGACGCATGCCTTTCGGCTTATGTAATGCACCAGCAACATTACAACGTTGTATGGTAGCCATCTTTCACGACATGATCGAAGATTCAATGGAAGTGTTCATGGACGATTTCTCAATCTTTAGAGACTCTTTTGAGCATTATCTCAATAATTTGGAAAAAATGTTAACAAGATGCGAAGACGCCAACCTTGTCCTCAATTAGGAGAAATGTCATTTCATGGTGACAGAAGGAACTATATTAGGACACAAAATCTCGAAAGCAGGATTAGAAGTTGATCGGTCTAAGATAGATACCATTTCAAAACTTCCACCGCCCACTTCCGTTAAATCCATTAGAAGCTTCCTAGGGCATGGCGGTTTCTACCGTCGGTTCATCAAAGACTTTTCAAAAATTGCACGTCCCATGACCCAACTTCTAGAAAAAGATGTCACCTTCGTATTCTCGGACGAATGCCTAAAGGCTTTTGAACTTCTCAAAGAAAAGCTCATCAATGCTCCGATCATGGCTGCTCCTGATTGGACTTTACCATTTGAGCTAATGTGCGATGCAAGCGATTTTTCCGTAGGAGCCGTCCTAGGACAACGGAAGGAAAAGCATTTCCACCCCTTTTACTATGCAAGTAAAATGTTGAATGATGCTCCAGAAAACTACACCACCACTGAAAAAGAACTCTTGGCGGTAGTTTTTTGCATTCGAAAAGTTCGGCTCATATCTTGTTCTCTTAAAAACCATTGTCTATACGGATCATGCAGCATTGCGTTATCTGTTCGGCAAACAAGACGCAAAGCCAAGACTGATCCGGTGGATATTCCTATTACAAGAATTTGGTATCGAAATTTGTGACAAAAGAGGAGCTGAGAACGTCGCAACGATCATCTCTCACGTCTTGAATGTCCAACCTCAGCCGAAAACATGAAATTGGATATCAATGATAACTTCCCACATGAGATTTTAATGAGCATAGACACAATTTGCGAGGAACATCCATGGTTCACGAATTTTGCACACCATCTCGCATGCGGAGTTATTGTGAAGGGTTTGACATACCAACAAAAGAGGAAATTCCTCGCAGATGTCAAACGCTACTTCTGGGAGGATCCATATTTGTTCAGGGTCGGAGCAGACCAACTCGTCCGACGATGCGTGTTCGGAGATGAAACGTAGCAAATTCTCAAACACTGTCATGAAGGCCCTACTGGAGGACATCATGGGGTCACTCTTACTGCTAAGAAAGTGTTTGATTCGGGATTTTTCTGGCCCACAATCTTTAAAGATGCTTACGCCATGGTCCGATCATGCGACGCCTATCAAAGAGCCAACAATATCTCGTCAAGGAACGAAATGCCATAAAGACCCATTCAGGTCTATGAAATTTTTTACGTATGGGGAATCGATTTCATGGGACCATTTCCTGTCTCCTTTGGAAACCACTACATACTAGTGTGTAGATATAAAGACTGATGGCTAAAAAATTCTCTAAGTACAACTGTTGCGGACTCCACAATTTTGCTGCTGACCAACAAGCTGTTGCGGATAAGCTTGTTTGCTGCTGATAGTTGTTCTCCTACTGATGAACAACTCTGCTGCGGACAGCCTTATCTGCTGAAGTCCAGAGTTGCTGCTGATAGGCTTCTCAGCAGCATCAAACACTTGATGCTGCTGATAGGCAAATCATCAGCAGCTTTGACTTTGCTACTGACTCCTCTGCTACAACACTGACACATCTATCAGTAGAAGGAATGTTATTGGTGCAGATGATTAAAGACAAAGCTACTACTTCTGAAGTCTCCTGCAAAGATTCCTAAAAAGACTTTTGACCTGATCACAACTGTTTGCTGCAGTTTATCTTTTAGTTGTCTACCAATTGTAGCATAGCTTGTAACTGTCCAAGATCAACGGTCTGTGTTTGATCTGATCCTTAGAATCAAGGGTTTGTCTTGATTCTAAGTTTCTTTATATGTATTGTATCTTCATTTTTACAAGTGTGTTTTCTTAGAGTTTTCTCTGTAATCTTATAAACATTGAAGCTTAATACAATTTGCATTTATCAGTATTCTTTGTGTTTACATTGTATAGTTGTGATTGTTTCTGCCAATCTCAACTAGAATAGAACCATCTTGTACTCACCGATCCTACATAGTGGCAGTCGATTACGTCTCAAAATGGGTTGAAGCTCAAGCGCTCCCCACTAATGATGCTAGGACGGTAGTCAAATTCTTGAAAAGACTATTTGCGCGATTCGGCGCACCAAAGGCACTCATCAATGATTGGGGAACGCATTTCTGCAACACTCAATTGGAAAAAGCCTTGTCTCGCTATGGTGTGCATCATCGGTTTTCTACACCTTATCATCCACAAACTAGCGGACAAGTAGAGGTGACAAATCGAGGCATCAAAAGAATTCTTGAAAAAACAGTCGGACACAACATAAAGGATTGGTCCGAGAAACTCGATGATGCACTATGGGCTTTTCGCACAGCCTATAAGACACCCATTGGGACCACCCCATTCAAACTTGTCTATGGGAAAGCTTGTCATCTCCCAGTTGAGTTAGAACACAAAGCATACTGGGCATTGAAAACTGCTAACCTAGATCTCGTACAAGCCAGAAAACTCAGATTTTCCCAAATTCATGAGCTCGAGGAACTACGTTGTCAAGCGTATGAAAATTCTAAAGTATACAAAGACAAGACAAAAAGGCTGCATGATTCCCGTCTGAAGGAAAATAAACAATTCAAAGCCGGAGATCGTGTTCTGCTTTACAATTCCCGCCTTCGTTTATTTCATGGAAAATTGAAGTCTCGTTGGATCGGACCTTACACCATAAGGGAAGTTTTCCCGCATGGAGCAGTCGAAATTGAACATGCCGATGGGAGAAGTTTAAAGGTTAACGGTCGTCGTTTGAAGGTGTATATACAAGAACAATTAGAAACACTTTCGGAGGTCATCTACCTCCAACCCGAGGACACCTAATCCAAATGGAAGGGGTCTTGCCAAAGACCTGGCATTAAACATTGGCATCCTGTAAATATTTTAATTTTTAAATTTTCGAAATTTTTGAGTCTGATAAGTGAGGCACGCCCCCGTGTCTGACTTGAAATCTTCTCCATGATCTCCATCGAGTCCGTACCAGTTGCAGGTCTGAACATTACGTAATCTCTGTGAAGCACGTGCTTGGCCTTCTGGTTCCCATATAAATTCCATGCTCATTCTTGTTCATCTTCACACCAACTAAGAAGAAAAATGAAGATGGATTCCAGGGAGAGCACTTCGGAATGGGTTCCAATGAAGAAGCCAAGGACGGAGAGTCGTGAAGCAACAACGGTGGAAGTAGTTCTCAGGCTCAAGGAGCTAATCAAGGAGCTAACCGAGATGAACATGCAAGCAGAAAAGTGCTTGCTTCAACTTTGCGAGCGTGCAGCCGAGATTAAGGAGGAGCTCATCACGCTCAACCTAAAATTTGCTGATCTGTGCAACCGCACTTCCCAATACCCGATGCCCATGCTCCCGCATGAGATGTTTGGAGGCTTCATGTTAAATGTATTAGTGTAGGGAAGTAGTTTGTAGAGTCTCGTTTTGCCTCATGAGGCTCCCGGCTTGTATGTCAATTTCCTATTTCAATGAAATGATCGTGCATTAGATTTCCGCTTATCTTAATCATGAATGACTTGACTAATCTTGTTGTGTTGGATTTGAGACTTTGGGGACCAAACCTAAATATATATATAAAAAATTAAAAATTATGCACAGTGCATCGGGGCACGGCTCCGTGCTTGACAATTGCAGCGGCTTTTACTCTTTCTTAAAAACTCCAACTCTTTAACCCATTCACCCCCAATCTTTTTAAACGAAAACCTCCGTTTTTTTACCACCTAACACCCGATTTTCACCAAGTTCTTCACCAAATCTCTCAATCCTTCCATCAAGGTATGTTTAGATTATCTTTTTGTAAGTAATTAGGGTTTAAATTTTGATTTTGGGCATCATTCTTGTTCCTAACCGGATTTTTCCCCCTTTGTAGACTAAAGTTCTAAATTTCTAGGGTTTTTCTTTCAAATCTTCAACCAATCTTGCAATTTTCGGGTTTAAATATGGGTTCCCACCCGGATTGACACATTTGTTCATAAAATTAGTTTGTTAGGTTTGATTCTTGGTGACCATTGTTTGAAAATCTGTTACACTCGCGAAAACAAGAGTTCAAGGTTTCACAAAACCGGGCTAGTGCACGAGTTCGAGTCTCAGATTCTGCACTCTCAGGGAGGCACGCCACGTGCCCCACCTAAGCACAGCCCGTGCTTTGACCAGATTACGGGTCTGTAATGGTCTGGAACTGCACAATCAGGTATGATGACCTAGCATGCCCCGTGCCTACCTAGGCACGGCCCGTGCTCAACCTTCTGTCCAGATTAGGAAGCTCATTTATTTGATGTCTTTTGATTCAACTCACTCGTGTATTAACATCTCAGGAATCATGGTTCATCCATACTTGGTTTTTGATGGTGAAAACGAATGATGGTGCCATACACGTATGTGCAAGCTTAGGCGGCGCGAGGAGGAGTCTCATCTTATGGTTTGTTATGACACTTTAGACGCTTTCGGTCAGCGAGCACGTTTTAACAGTGTAGTTAGTCCTCCTTGGCGTCGTGTATTTGGAAATGCTCAGGAAGCCATTCAAGAATACACTTTGGAATTCATGGCGTCATTCAACTTCCAATCAACTAATCTTGATTTTTGGGACGAAAGTGTCGTGTCATTCCGTATTGGTGGCACCTGGCATACCACGTCAATTGCTCGGTTTGAAATTACACTTAGAGTTCATAGCGAGGATGAGATCTATGAGTTCGATTTTTATGGGTTGGCACACATTTTTCCAGACGAGGAAGATAGAAGCAGCCCCGACTAGGGGCATGTTAGAGCATCATTCTGGAATGAAGTAGGTACCGGAGAATACAATGCCAATCGTACTAAAAGCAGCATACTGAAAGATCCACTGCTACGTTACATTCACCGTCTGCTTAGCCACTCAGTAACACAACGTCAGAGTGGCGGTGTAGTCAATCTCAGGGACCTTTGGATACTATATTGCTTAGTCAAGAAGGAGCCTTGCAGCATATCTTACCTTTTTGTCGTCTTTTTGCCTCAAACGCAACAGCAGGGGAAAGCACCCCGTTATTTGGAGGAAGTTGGATAGCAAACCTCTATGAGTACCACAATGAGCCTCTAGATGGAACTTTAGGGCCACCCCCCGATTTATTGGATTTAAGCATTTCTGCCAGCATGGGCATGGTCACCGACTTACCTGATGGCCAACCAAGGTTTCACGACTTGAGAGGGCAAGTTTGGGATCCCGAGGACCCTGAACATGTAATGATGGAGTTCAACATTCATAACTCACCACAAAGGCAGCACAGTTCGCGCTTCGAAGCAGGGACCTCATCATCTCAACAGAACGGATTCCCATCTATGATGGATCTCTATGAATCCATCCAAACCGTCAGCACATATGCCCGTCGCTCTTTTGAAATATGCGAGTCAAATTCCGGACGCATCACTAATTTGTCTGATAGGGTTGATCTGCTTGGAGAAGACGTTTCCTACATGAGGCGGTGAATGAACCATAATTGGGGGGAAGAGAACCTCGATTAGGTCGAGGTGATGGGTGGAAGTCCCATCAGGACACCATTTTTAACACAAAAGTAGTTGTGTTTATTTGGATTTATATGTTTATTTTTGTTTGTTTGTTTGTCTTGAACACATTCGGGCACTGGCTGATCCGTGCCCCCTTTCTTTTTAAAACTATTTAATTATGTTTGCAGTTTTCAGGTAATTTTGTGATAATAAGTTTGTTTGAACAAATTTGATTCATGATTTCAGGATACTTTGGGTACCAACTACAAGCTTCGAAGGCAATATCTTTTAGGGGAGTTCTTTTTAACCCTTACCTCTCGTTTCCATTTTGCACCTTGTTTAGAACATTGAACACTGAGGACAATGTTAATTTCAAGTGTAGGGAGGGGGGTTACACCATTGGTAGCACTTGAACTTTGGCTATTAAAATCTTAGAAACGAACTCCAACATTTTTCATTTGGCACAAAAATTATTTTTACAATTTTGAAAAAGCCGAAAGAGGGAAGTGAATTTTTTTCTAACACAAGCTCAACAAGCCAATCAAGTAAAATGACACAAACAATTCCCTAAGCATGGCAAGTTACATATAAATAATAGACATGCATGATCTTTACACTTTTTACCCATTCCATCCGTTTCCGTGAGCATAACTTGAACCTTTGAAATTTTATATCATTCTTGTTTATGTGTTCACCGAATCATTGAGGGTATCAAGTGTTTTATGCAAAGTTAGAACTTTTTTTGGGTATACAAGATGAGACCACCATTAGAGATTTTTGCATGAAAATGATTTAGGCAACTAGGATTTCCGCCATACCAACAATCCAACCAAACACAACTAGCTAGCCTCATCATTTTCACCCGAACCACCAACCTTTATCAAGAACCTTGTTTTGCAAAAAAAAAACAAAAAAACAAAAAAAGGCATCCATTTGATCACAACCTTGTTTCATGCCTTCATTTCGCAAAACCGGAATTACCCCCGGAAATTAGAGAACATCTTTTTGTTCTAATGTTTGAGGCAAGGAAAAGTTGGAGAAAAATGGAATAAAATCCACCATTTTGTGGAACATCGAAAAGTGCCATGAAAGAAGGGCAAAAAGATATGAGAGATGTTACAAGTGTGGAAATTGGTCTCATGAGGGAAAATATAGTAAAAACCAAACAACCTCCTAATTTGAATATACGGAGTTGATAAAATTGGATGCTATTAAGCTCAAAGCCGAGGGAACCCTTAGGAAAGATAGCTATGTATATCTCAAGGTCAAGGAGGAAGTTAGGTTTCTAAAGATGAGATTTGGTCTTGACAATCTGACCATAAACGAGTCCTCGAGTTAGTATTACCCCTATTAACCCGAGTATTGTAGAGGGATTTCTTTTAGTTTTTACCTTAGTTTTCTTTTCAAAAAAATAAACAAAAGCAAGTCCCAAATTCCATAGCCAACCCACAAACCATAAGTCCTTTTTATTCATGCAAAGTTTCTAATCAACTTTGGTGAAGTTTTGATCCCATCACAAGCATATGACAAAGCACATTTCATGTTGATGATTGAGTGTTCTAAATACATACACCATTACACGTATGATCACAAATGTCAACCAAGTGTGTGAGAACATTGTGAGCAAGTGTTAAAGTCGTGCTTGTCTATAACTTCATAAAACAAACCATTGTCTTTTGGGAATAACTTCATAAGTTCATTCTTTTCTTGTTTGGAAATTATTATCTTATGTTCCTTCTTCAAAGAAGGATAAACTACTTCTCCACTTAAGGTATAATCATAGTTGAAATGTTTTTATCTTGCCATTGGAGTAATTTATTTCAAGATTTGTTTGAGGACAAGAAAAGTTCAAGTGTGGGGAGGTTTGATGTGCTCTAAATTATACATATATTTCACATCATTTGCATCCCATTTATTGGCAATTTCGTTGTACATTGTGTTAATTTGTCGCTCATTTAGCTTATATTCAAGTTTCAGGGAAATCCAAGTCTAAAATGAAGAAACAAGCGAAAAGACGACAAGAATACAAGAAATTGGCCAAGACAGAAGACCAAGCATGGGTCGTGCCCCACCAGGCATGCCCCCGTGCTCACACCCAGCAGACAAGACAAAGTCTCTAGCAGAAAAGACGAAACTGCCCAGCCAAGCACGGGCCGTGCCCCACCGGGCACGGGGCCGTGGTCAACTTCCTGTCGTACCCGAAGTACTGTTTTCTCCCAACCAGAGGAGGCACAGGACCGTGCCCCACCATGCACGCCCCCGTGTCTAGTACATGCAGAGTATGTACGCGACCAAGACAAAAAGCAGCTCGTCAGATGTCTCAGCACGGGGCCGTACCCCACCAGGCACGGGTCGTGCCTCACCTTTCTAACCCTATAAATAGAGTCATTTGGCTCTTAATTGAGGGTTGGCCTTGGGAGAGAGAGTTCCACTTACACCAAAATCTTTGTAGCAGCTGTTGGAGGTCACATGGAAGCCCAAGAAGAAGTATTCCACCCTCATCATCCTACTTGGAAGACACCATTTGCATACTTGAAGCTTTGGTTACATCTAAACTATGTCTTTGATGAATCTCTTTTGTGTTATGTTTGTGTGTATGCTCATCATGAGCTAAACATCTTTTCAACCATCTTAGTGTGATGAAACTCTATTAATTATGTTGAACTCATGAATATGGCTAAATTATTATGTTAATGTAATGATGATTTTGTGTTAACCTTTTGGTGGCCTTGCATGTCTAAATGTTTATGGAGTAAATTAAGGTTTATAAATGGTAATTCATATAGAGTTGGAAAACCTATGAGACTAACATTTATTTATAACCTTAATATCTTTTGTTAAAATGTTATAACTAAGAATTATGAATAATCTTTGAAATCTTATTTTTGAAAGTAAACATGAAGATATGCAACCCTTTTGTCAAGATTTGGAAAAACGACGAACAATGTTGTGTTATGTCTATTATAAAAGTTATACTAATCGAAAGTTGACGATGACTCGCTCTTAAAATTTATATAACTTTGTTTTAGAATATAATAAGTCAAAAAGTTACACTCTTTTATCTAACTAAGCTAACCTTAAATGGATGACATGTAAATTACTCATGGAACCCCATCTTAATGGTTAGGGAATTATAATATTTAATTGGATTTGGGTTCTATCACTTCAAATAACATTAACATAATAGCAAACTTTAGCCATATGAAAAGAGGTCAACATACATTAATGAGTGGATTCTAAACTAAGATGGTTGTCTTTTAAAATTATTGCTTTTACTCAATTTATATCTTTTTCAGGAAATACAAAAGATAATCCTTAGTTTACCAAGAAAACAATCTAATCACTTGTTCACTAGTCATTTAAACTAATTAAAAATCCGGGTTGAGAAATTAACTGTGTCCATGGATTGACATCCGGTTCTTATCAAAACTATATTACCACTCGACAGGTGCACTTGCCTTTGTGTGTGTATTGTAGTCTAGGTGAAAACCATCTTTTAAAACCGACATTTGTGTGAAAAATCTTTATTAAAAACAAATACACTTCACGCACATCATTACTTATGTAAAGTATATTCTTTCATTTTCCTATTAGTTCTCGTGTCTCTCAATCACATATTATTTATCCGTTCGTAATGCTTTTATTCTTGGATAACTTAATTCAAATTTTCTTACACATCTCATCGTTATAATGTTCCTTGCTATAACATCACCATTTTTCTTAGGGATTTCTATAATCTTTCATTTTTCTCCAATGTCTTCACTATAATTGCTTGAAATTTTGTTTACTCTTAATGGCTTCTACTTCTTCCATTCCTTCTTTGAGTTCAACCATTCTATTTCATAAAGTTCTTATTTGTTCCTCTACGGGTGTTTCTTTCTTAACACGGGGAGTAGGAATACTTATTAGTCCTTACAGATGATAAGGTACTTAGACTTATTAGAATCCACCATTTCTTCCCCTTCTAGGATACCAACATTCTCATAAGTAATTTATGGTAATCCATCATAATAGTTATAAGGGTTTTTAAAAGTATAGTTATGACTTCCACCCGTAGGGTCTTAATAAAAGCACACGGAAGGTAAATATATAGATTATTCGTAGTTTCTAATTCTTTGAGAATTCCAAAATTTTCTCTAGTACTTTCTGAATTTATATGGTTCATTACCGGTTTCATTTCTCACTTACATTTCTACGAATAATCGGTCCATTGCCTCTTTTAGACATTCTATAAAAACATATTTTTATTATAGGAAAGAAGATATTCGATGGAAACAGAAATACTATAGAATAACTAAGTTAGGCTTTCATCATCTCTTTTCTTAATTCCTTCTTTCTCATACTTCCGGAGTTGATCTCCGATCGTCTTTCTCTTTTTCATTTCTTTGGTCAGATTTTTTTTTACCTTATCTGTCTCTCGTAAGACACGATCAAGACATTTGATAAGTGATCTAAAACATATTGAAGGATAATAATATTATGGAGGAGGATCTCGCATCTCCATCACAATATCATTGTATATACTTTGATAGGGATCATATGGGTCCAGGGAAGGAACTTTATTCAGATAATCTGCATATGGATTGTACTCCATAGAACTTCCCGATTCCAGGAATATATAAGGATCTCGAAGTACAAGCGTATAATTAGACTTACAGTGAGCATAATATTCCGGATTTTCAGAAACCGAAATTATATTTGGATCATAGTAGTAACGTGGCTTTTTATGAGAGTCATATCCAACCCAAGGTTAGTTCTAATATTTTTCTTCCATCCCTTCAACTGAGGGCATGGATATTGTTTAGGTTGGCCATACCACCCGTATTCTTGGCTACGTAACCCTACTGGGGCCGGCCAGATTCACTTAAGTTACCCTTGGTGGAGGAATAATCATTTTATTTGCACAACGGAAATTACATGGTTCTGAGTTTCATGAAAATTCTCGACTTTTGTAGTCGATTAACTGCCATTTTTCATAAAACATGGGGCATTAAACACCCCTAATCATTTACAATCATTATTCTGAAAATTCGAAGTTTTATACTTCGGATTACAATATTGTTTAATTTGGATCAGAGTAGTAACGTGGCTTTTTATGAGAGTCCTCTCCAACCCAAGGTTAGTTCTAATATTCTTCTTTCATCCCTTCAACTGAGGGCATGGATATTGTGGTTGGCCATACCACCTGTATTCTTGGCTGCGTAACCCTACTGGACAGCCAGATTCACTTAAGTTACCCTTGGTGGAGGAATATCTATTCGCCCGTTACTCAAATCTAAATCTTTGTTATGTCCTAAACACTCAGATCCACATTTTCGTGTACATATATGTTGTATCACGTTCTCAGAATAAAATGGTACTTAGGTAGTCATTATTGGAAATTTTTATTAACGTCGCTCGAATTCCATAGAGATTTTCTATCAGTTCTTGTTTAATAGAATGATTGATATCATAATAGCTTATATAACTATGACCACTCGACATACTGCAATATCCTATATTTTAGTATTAGATACGAGTATCTACGTACAAGTATCTACCTATCATTATTAGTAAGCATTCTTTCTCAATCTATTTGAAGCTTAGATACTATGGCAAGCATCTAACTAAATCTGAGGTATCATGAAGGTTAAAGCTTAGATAATATCTTAACTATCTAATTCGCTAAAACCTGTGACTCCGATACCAACTGTCACACCCCGAGAAATGACACCCCGGGCGTGCGACTCAGATTGGTACTTGTTTTGAATAATCATTTTATTTGCACAACGGAAATTACATAGTTCTGAGATTCATGAAAATTCTCGACTTTTGTAGTCGAGTAAGTGCCATTTTCATAAAACATGGGGCATTAAACACCCATAAGCATTTACAATCATTATTCTGAAAATTCAAAGTTTTATACTTCGGATTACAATACTGTTTAATAATATCCCGAGCCACGAGAGCCATGCTCTATGAACTTTAGTAGCCACCATTTGGTTCAAAACTGAGAAATGTATTCTAGAGTCTAGGGTATATCCTCCCTAAACCACTACCTTATTATCAAGGCTATTCATGACTACCTGAAAACATTTTGAAAATATACGTCAACAAAAGTTGCTGAATAACATTTACAAGACACAAAACATTTTGCCACATGAAACAGTTAAATCTATTTAATCATAATTTGCAGAGTAACATACACATACACTAGCAACTGAAATTCAACAAGAATGAAGCTAGCCATACCATAGCCGCACCAAGATCATCTACTAGCAACTGAAATTCAGGTGGATATAACTTCCGGTGTATATCCGGCTACGCTATAATCCTTCCACAAGAATGAAGCTAGCAACCATAGCCGCACCATGGTATGTATATCAATTTGATCAAACCATACGTACAATAAATGGCAAGATGCTTCCCGTAAGTTACCTTTATGTAATAGATATATTTAACCGGGTTCATGCCATTTTGAAAGTATGAAAACTTTGTAAGCTTTTAAAAAGACTATAAATGTATTCACCTTAAAGTTGAATTACTAAATGAAAGCAGCGCTTCGTCTCTTATCTCGAAGATTTCTGTTCCTGATACAGTAATTCTATGTTAGGTTAGGGTACACCTAACTAATTATTATTTTGATTGATATTAGCTAACACTGTCTTGGTTAAGCATGAATGATTAGTCCATGCCTAACTCGTGCTCCATCGAGTACTTTTCCTTACTCTTTCAATGTGGGATGGAGTTCTGCATATGTCAAATTGACGTATTGCACTGATATATACATATATTTTGATTGTTAATATTTATTATTATTTAATTATTCTAATTATTTTAGCTGCTTAACTCGTTTTTCTCTTATAACTTTTAAAATATAACGTGTTATAAAAATACAAATATGTCGTTGGGACGAACATATTTTTCTCTACAAGTTGACCTAAGTTTCGTTAAAAACAGAGCAAGTTTCAAAAATAATAATATTTTATTATTATTATTATTATTATTAAACGGTCTCTTGTTACATTTAAAGCTCGTCTAAATCTCAAACTTCGAGTAGTCATTTTACTCGTTTATGATTACGAGGTCGAGCGTTTTAAAAATATCTGGGGTATTACAAATATGCTCCATATTTGTTTCCTTTTTCTTCATATTCAAATCATGAGATTAAATTTTGCACAACAAATTCAAGTTCAACAACTTGTTCAACAACAAGAGATTGCACAAGTTCAAATACAAGATCATGTTCATGATGATGTTAATGACCAGGTTCCAGATGCTCATCAAGATGATGTTAATGTTCATGATGATGTTAATGACCAGGTTCAGATGCTCATCAAGAAGATGTTAATGTTGATGATGATGTTAATCCAGATATGGGAATGAATATGGAAGAAATTCATGATGATGCTGTTCATTCTCTAGAACATCAAGCAGAGGGTCAGGATGCTGATACAAGTTCTAATTCTTCTGAGATCCTTGCTGCTTCTGATTTTGATGATTCTGATAGCTCAAAGGACTTTAGTTCTGATCGTTACATTAGGTTAGCTCAATTGCATCGGGCTAATGTTGGAAAGAGAATTAAGTCTATGAGTCAGAAAGGCATGAAAAGGCCAAGGAGAAAGTCTGGTTGGGGTCCTCCTCCTGGTGTGACTCTCGGTAAAAGAACATTACATGATGAATCTTCTTATTCTGATGAGGAGCTTGTTCCTACTCCTAAATCTCAAAAGCTTATGATTGCTTCCATTGTTGTTGCTTCATCTCAGGTTGCTGGTGCTGCTTTTGTAGATTCTCTGCCGGTTACTCCACAACCTTCTTTACATGCTTCACCTGCTGTGACTCCAGTTCCTAAAGTTTCTTCTTCATCTACTGCTGGTCCTTCCATTAAGACTTATTCCGAAAGGATTGTTTATCTTGAATCCCAGGTGTTAGGGTTATAGGGTCAAGTTGATAGTTTGGTAGCTACTGACTCTAAGAGAGAGTTAGTTCTTCAAGATCAATCTAAACAACTCTCTGAGATGAAACTTCTAATCTCTAAGCTTGTAGAGCGTCTTGACGCTCAGGGGGAGATAAGGCTAAAGGATGTATGTCATAATGTTGAGATTCAAAGAAGAGATGATGATGGCAATGATCCCAGTGGTAATATTGAAGGTGATCGTCAATACTCTAACGTGATTCCTATATCTAGTGTTCAGGGGTGTCAACTCAGAATATAGAAGGAGAGAAAGAAGGAAAGGAAGCTGAGGCTAGTGAAGGCATTCTATTGCTTGAATTCTTTCAAAATGATTCTGATATTGATGATGAAGCTGAAAAGATTGAATGTCTAGACGATATTGATGAATTATTTGATTATCTAGATGATGATGTATTGGATACTGAGGTTGAAGAAGGAGAGATTGTTGAGGTAGAAATTGAGAAAAGTAATGTTGATGTTACTTAGGAGGGTTGTGATGGTCTTAGTGTGCTCTATAACTTCATCCAAGATGATGTTATTCCTGAATTTTCTAATAAAGGGATGACCGGTTCTGTGGACTCTGCTGTAGACTTGTCCAAGCCTGATGATTCTGCTCAATCCAAGATTGATACTGAAATTGAATCTACTCATTCCATGCCATCCATATCATCTGAAGAACTAGTGATGTATAGAGATACTGGTATGACTAAAGAGCAATGAAGAGAGGTAGCGAATAGCTGGAAAAAGGTCTTACCTAAGTCTCCTACCTGCTCAGAAAGAAAGATATGTAAACAAAGAGAGGTGTATTGGAAGAATTATAAGCTGGTTTTATGATGAGTAGGTGAAATTGTTTACTTTGAAGAGATCAGATAGTGTTCAGTATTTGAAACCAAGGATCAAGTATTTCAATACCTTACCAAGGTGTGAAATGAATGGTCTAGCTACTAAACCACTGATAAACAGATCACAGTTTGGATTAGCTAATTGTGATTGCAAAACTGATAAGTAAAGAAGGAGGATCTGGTGATTATCAAAAGCTGAAACCTCAAAAGGGAAAGAGAATGAAGATAGTTGATCCCAGTACTGGTGTGATAACTTGGAAATATAAGTTTAAACCAGTGAGAGCTGTAAAAAAGATTCCATTAAGGAAAATACCATAAGATTTTCTTGGAAACATTAAGTGGTGGTATGTAGATGTGAATACTGGGGAAGCAAGAGTTGAAGATAAAGAGAATAAGATCATAGTAAAATTTTATGATGCTATGAATCTTATTAATTTCTCAAAGAAAGCCCAGCGAACGTTAAGGAAGAATGAGATTATGTTTATAAAGGAATGGAGAGAGCAGGGGCTACAGTATAAGAGAGTGTTGGAGATATTCTACAAGTATGGAGTGTATGTAGGAAGCAAGCTACTAGAGAATTGGAAGAGCTCGTCATGAAGACTAAAGACAGAAGATCAAGCTATTGTCAAGGGGGAGTCTGTTAGGACATAGATGTGTGACAAAAGCTTGTAATAGTTTAGATCTATATGTCTTTATGTTTTGTAATGTTTTGATTTGTCTAAGTGTTGTAAGTTCTGCTAGAGGCGAATTTAGCAAGTTCGCCTAGTCTAAATAGAGGCGAACTTTATAGCAGAACAAAGTCTATATATAGAGTTTACTTGTTCAGTTTGTGTAATGCTTTTGAATGTTCTAGTTTCAAGTTTTGTAAACTCTATGATTTGGTGAAATACAAGAAGAAGATTATTTACATTGTGTGATTATTACTGTTTCTGTCATCTTGTATACACAATCAGTGATATGGTTGGATTCCGCACTCTGTGTTATTGATACGTCACGTCTCGAGTAAGATCTATAGGAGAGTCATGTGGACCTACAATAACTTTCAACAAAAAGATCATTTGGTCGTGCCTTATGTTTTGTTTTTTGTGTATAGAAAGGCTATAAATTAGCACGGTTATGCTAAGAATGGTGGAAGCTGACTTCTCTAACTTATTTTTTCAAGTAAGAAGGTAATGATAGATTATTAACTAAGAATAAATTAGTTACTGCCAATTTACAACATTTTGTTTGAAGTTATTTCTCTGTTCATATATTAACATTTTTGTTTCTTATGGCCATATCAGTCTAGAGCTTTTACTATTACGCCACTTCAAGCAATGCAGTCTCAGCAGCACATCGGGTCGAATGATAGTTTTCAATTTTTAATTCTAAATAAAAATGTTGTGATTCAGGCCACTAAACATGCAAGACAGACTTATTTTGGATTCCTCTCTCCATCATAATATACTAAATCTTACGTACATGCTCTAAAATGTAAGGCAGGGTAAGTTTTAATTTTTATATTGATATATACTTGTTTCTTTAAATCATTTGGTTTGGTTTTAGTTTTACGAATTGTGATATAGCAAATTAATTTGCTTACTTACTGACATAAATCAGAACTAAAAGATCATTTGGTTTTGACATAAATCAGAACTAATGTAAGGTTCTTATGTGCTAGCTCGTATATAACAAGTGCAGAAGTTGCAAAGTATTATCAGAAAACTTACCCACAATTGAACCACAAGTAAGTTTTGAAATAACATCGAACGTACTTAAGAAAAATAATATATTATACGATAAATTATCATGCGGGGTCTATGTTTTGAATGTATACTCCTGTGTGTGTGAATTTGTGTGTTCACTTGCTGTATATACTTAAACAACCAAAGGCATTTTGGCATTTGTTCTTCATCATGAGTTGTGTATAAATAACTTATGTGGAACAGAAGAAACTTGAACCTACCTTGCATTGGTGAACCCATTTAGTGCCATTACCACACATGACAACTGTTTGGTGCTAATCTGTGAACATTTTTTTCTACGGTTGTGCCTTGGTGTAATTATCAATTTGTTGGTCTATATAAATTTAAGTTTGGGTACTGCATATGATGTTCTTGTGGGGTTTTTTAGGATTGGATTAGATGATAAATGATTTGGTTCCCATCAGGTAAGTCTTTCCACATAGTCCTTCAATTGATATGTGTACTTTTGCAGTAGTAGATGCTTAATCGATGCTATCTCAAATGATGGGTTATTGAAGCAGGGATGCAAATGCACTTCAGGAAAAGTTAGCAAGAAAGGCAGCTAAAGAAATCAAATCGTCCTACTTACGACGAACTAGTGAATGAACTTGAAACATTGAAAAGTAAATGTGCAAATATGGAACAAACATTGATTGAGAGTAACATCATGCCTCCCCACCAAAGATATCTGGAACATCTTAAGGTGATACATTAGAGTAGCGAAAATATTGATGAGTGAAGTAGTTTTAGTATTTTTTATAAAATTGTAGTGACTTATGAATAGTTTTTGTTTTGTTAGTTTATGTATTTAATTTTTATAACTAGTACTTTCATATGGTTTGAATGATGATATTTTAACAATTTTAATTAAGACCGGTAATTTTGGTCACATATGTTTCTATTTGTACTTACATATTTTGTACTTGTTTATATGTATTTGAAAATGATTACCTACATATATCGTGAGTAATATCCATATAAAAATATATTTTTACCAACACGTCTATATTTCTTTCTACACATATTGAAATCAATACCTACACATAATATTACGTTTACCCACATATATATATTTATGACACGTGTCATCTAACACATCAGCTGCCATGTCATCTGCCATGTCAACTGACACGTCATCTGCCATGTCAGCTGCCACATCATCTACCACCCAAACAAAAAGTTATACTTTTAACCACACATGTTAATTAGTTTTAGCCACACATATATGTGTATGTATAACATGCTATATGCCTACACATAATTGATGTGTGGGTAATGATCTATACCAATAGTAGTGAGGCAACACATAGTGACACCTACCTACACATAATAGGCTTATACCCACACATACTATGTGTGGGTAAACACCCAAATTTCTTGTAGTGGTGATGTGACATGGGTCTGGATATCGGACCAACATGGTCCACATATCAGTTCGCTATGCCACCAAATACGTTCGGTCCAATCAGAATGCGACATTTAGGGCTAACGTATGTATGGCTGGATGTCGGACTGACATGCCCAGCCTTATCGGTCCGACATGGACCCAAATCACAGCCTATAAATAGCAGAACGATCCCAGTCGAATTTCCACATCCCAAACTGTTTTCCAACTTCCAAATATCATTCCAAGTGATCCCTAACCCACTCCCGACGATCCCGATCCAACTCCCTCTCGTCTTAGCACTCGGATTAAGAAGAAACGCTCGAAGAAGTGTTGTTACGCTACAGGGATCAAGCTTAGAAGCTAGACGTTAAGCTTTCGACTTTAGAGGCTCATTCATACTAAAAAGGTGAATACTTTATCTCTTTCAAAACTTGTGTCAAACATTTTATTTACGAAATGGCCAAATAAAGGTTAACGAAGTAATGCTCAACGTTCTTCTACGAACAAGCATTCAGGCCATAGATATACGTAAAACTTGCAAGGGATACATGGGTTACGGGTGAAATTCCCGGACTGCGGCTAGTGCTTATCTTATAACAAATCCGGAGGCATAGACCTGTCCGCTGTTATAAGATATGACGCTAGTGTATACTGTTGTGCGATTGAACGGGACAGACCTGCTGAGTGTGTAGATTGAACATGGAGTTGTGATTATGAAATTAATACTTATTTGTGCCAAAAAAAATTTATGTCAAGATATTGTATTTACCAGCATTCTTGCTGACGTTTTATTTTCAAGATGTTTTTCAGGTAACGAATAAAATGTAGTGAGAATGGGGTATGGGCAGACATAAGATCTTACCAGAGAAAAGAGGTAGACATCAGATCTAACCTGTGAAAAGGATAACTTAAATGTTGGATTCTCAGGCCTCGTGTATAGGAAATCCTAAATAAAGAAAGAGGAGATAGAACTGGGAACTGATCAACCCTGGATGACTATTTCCCGTGACTTGAAACTTATCCATAAGAGACAAGTAAATGTATTTGATTTCAATTTTGTTTTGTAATCAAATGAAAGGGTATTTAAGTCTATGTGTTTATAAAAGTAAATACAAAGCTTTTGTTTTTCAACTGAGTTTTGATATTTACAAATACAACCTTTGTGGTCGATATAAATGATGAAACGATCCTTTAGAAAAGACTCCCGCTGTATTTTACAAAAACTCTAAATCAAAGAACATATACCAATCAAGCTCGCACACGTCCAGGGGGTGCCTGAGGCGGGGTGTGACAACTAGGGCAGGGACGTCTTTTGGGTAAAGCAAGTAAAGCCTCTATCTTTAGGCCACCAAATAATAAGGGCCTCAATTTTTTTTATATGCATGCGTGTGGTTTGAGTTGGGCTTCATGGAACGACTAAACAAGACCAATTACCGGCTTGTATTCTAATGCTTGATGACTTATTCGCTAAAGACAGTAGCGGGGATTGGGGAACGACAAAATGCCCAACATCTAAAGGGATTTAGAGCAATAGACGAAGAGTTGTCTTGGAAAACAACCTCTAGATGTAGACTAACCTCTAGATATAGACGAACCTATAAAAGTGAAAAGGGGCCACAAATTTTTAGTTTGCTTTAAGCCACCAAAATGATTGAGCCGCCTCTTGACTAGGGTTGACAGTGGCATAGGACAGATGCTACGAATCACTCTCAAATATCTCCATTTCATCTGGACTCAATGTGACTATGGCTTCCACACCACCACCATTTCACGTGTCATTCAACGCCACACGCCTGACTATTCTAGAATTCATAACATAAAACCATATCGGCTTTCCCCATCCGAAATCCAACTCATAGCATGCAGTCTCCTTCGGTTGTCATATCCATTAGTTGGTTTAATCTCCACAAAATCTTATTTAATGTCTCACGCCCCTTCTCCCCTTTCGCGGACTCAATGTGATCTAAGTTTGTTTTCGCTATTGATTCTCTCAGTTCACCCATTTGGGTTGACAAATCCAACCCACAACCGGGAAAGCAAATTGCACTAGCTACATCAAAAAGGTGTCCTATGGATTCTTTGGGTAAAGAATGTGAAGCCCTTTGTCAGAAATTCACCAATGACAATAAAGCATGTGGTGACTGTGGACCAAATGGCCTTACTTTCGATGCGGCTTGGGCTGCAGCCTTCCAAATCACAGCAGTTGAGGCTTCCATGCAAGTTGGTGGATGTGTTGAGCTTGCACTGGCAACTGCTTGTGTCTTGAGCAAAGCTAAAGCCGTAGAATCAAACACAAATCTTTTTGTACCAAGCGTTTTGGTGGCTAATAACTTGGAAGACAGTGAGTACTCTAAGCAAGGATTGTTAGGAAAGATCTCAGAAGCAAGAAAGAATGGTGTAACAGTCTCTGGTGAACCTCTAGCTGCGGTCGCCCATGCGTCCATAAACATATAAAATGTTGTCTGTCAATGATCTTGTGTGATATGCTCATGGAAAGCCCAATCCCACCACACTTGAAAATGTTTATCTGATAAACATATCACAAGTTCAACTTTAAAAGCATTATAATCAAATTTTTTTTTGTCAAAGAGGTGTAGATATACAAACTCATTTGGTTTTTGTTTTTTTTTAATATTTTGGTTTATGGAGTGTCCGCTTTTTCCACAAACGAACTCTGACTTTTCAAGTTTGAGTCTGCTCCTCCCACGAACGTACTTGAGGAAATAACTTACCTCGCAATCAGAGATTGGAGAAATGGTGGAACTCTCCTCAACTCCGCCTGTGAGAGAAGCGGACTCAAACTTGACAAGTCAGAGTACACCACTTTGACAAGTGTGGGAAGACAGGACTTCTGTTAGACCAAAATAGTTTAAAAAAATCCCCAGGAACCAAATGGGTATGCATATCTACACCACTTTGCGAAAAATTCCTTTATGATCATATGATCAAAAGTTACCTGAACACCTATAACATAATTTCCTACTAAAGATTCTTCAGTGCAAGGTTTTTCGGGCATCAACCCTCTAACAATCTCATCATCCGGATGACCTAGAAAATCTTCCATTGTCTGGTTAACTCGGGCCTCCGTATGATTCCTTCATTGTTACACTCAAATTGCAAGTTGTCCTTAGCCTTTCCACCAAAGGGATAGAATCTTGTCAGAACCTCTGATAATGTCTCTTTCAGATGTTTTGATCTTTTGGTTAGAACATCCATAACACTAGCCTTGTCGGTATTAGGAAAGAATAAGATCAAAGGGACGTAGACGTCTAACATAATCTGGTCTATGATAGAGAGGTTAAAGGTTCTTAGATGATGTGGAGTGGGAGAAGATGGTTTGATGGTTTCTCTTGATGTTATTTCAAGATCTACAATCTTATTACCATTTTGTATCCTGCAATAACAGTAATAAACAACAACCTATGCATGAGAAATTATGGTTGAAACTAGTTCATGTTTAAACAACAAAAATGATCAAGGCTGCCACTATTAACCTGTATGAGGATTGATCAGTAGCGTTTAGGACCGTCGAGCTGTGATAATAGTGACCGGAATATAACGAAGAGGACGGCATTCGATAGGGTTCTGACCACCTGAATGGGTTGAAAGCAGGGAAAAACCAAGGATGAGAACGGCCATGAAGATGAGATCATTGCGAATTGAGGAAACGTTGGGTTGTTTTGTGGGCTGAGAACAACAACTTCATTATCAGTTGATGATGATCAGCTTCACATCACACGATTCTTTTTAAAGGGTGCAAAGCTGTTGCTATTTGACTTCTGTCATAAGCAATTACTCTGTGTAGCATTGTCCTTTTGTTTAGGGATCATATTTCTCCATGGGCAATGCTTGTATAAAGTTATCATATCTCAAGATCTAAGATTAAGTTTTGACAATTCAGGGATATATATATATATATATATATATATATATATATATATATATATGTGTGTGTGTGTGTTTAAAATTTGCAAGTATATTCGTATCAGGAAAAGGAGGGAAGATTCCCTAAAAAATAGATTTTACCTAAGTAGCCAAAAAAGATTTTTAAAAATAAAATATCCGGCTTTAACGAACTCTGATTGAACTCATTTCAGCGGGTTGAAACCGCTCGTCGAACCTTGAACACAAATCCCTAAACCCTAAACCTTAACACTAAATGTCACACCCCGCCGAAGGCGGAAACACGGAGGTGAGACGAGAGCGGTGCATCGAACACTTAGGCGCAAGAGAATGCTAATGGGTACACTGCATATTTCAAAGAACCACTACAAACATACCCAAGAAAGTACAGTGTCATACAAACCACGAAAACCAAAATACAAATTCAGGTTGTCTACATAAACCAAACATCCCAAATGCAGAATACAAAACCAACAACCAAGCCATAATCCAAAAGAAAGTCCCCGAAAGCAATTCACCAAACTAGTCATTTGCTTCAATTATGTTTACCTGAAAAACATGTTTCGAAAACGGTCAACTATAAAAATAGTTGGTGAGTATGCAGGTTTTGCGACTCAATAAAATAAGTAAATAAATTTCAAAATGTATAAGTAACCATCCGCAGATGATAAAGTACACGTGTTAAGATTTTAGTTACCCTGAGCAACAATCAAAACCGTCAGACTAGTTGTTGCCCCTGTATCCCAGGTGTTAAATTTGAACACCTACTATGGCTAATTATGCGCCCAAATGACCCTACAAGTCTAGTTGGCGCGACCAACCATGGGCGGGGGTGTCGACCCAAATAGTACTATTCATAATTCCCATCGGCTATTCAAGCAAATTGATTGAGTTAAACAGGAGACTTAATGTATCTAAAAGTAAACCCAGGTAACCCTAATCCCAAGTAACAACATGTAGTGAAATAGCTTTTCCCCCGTAAAACAGTAAACATTTAAAAGTGGGGCCGCGAAACTCACCTGAGAGTGAAACGCGAAAAAGTGCGGTCAAACAGTGAAACAACCAACGGTGGTATCCTAACCGAGTCCTACTAACAAGTAGACACAAAATGTATTTAGGAAACCTAATATGTGTGGCTAAGTCAATAAAATTCAAAAGTGGCTATGCAGTCAACTACATAGTCAAAACTCGTGCACGTGCGTACGAACCGTTAAGAATTGTAAAACCGGATTTTATATGAATTAATAACCCTAAAACTTTAAGTTTTAGATTTTAATAAATAACCTCAGTAGTTAAAAAGTCACATTTGATAAAATCTCATGTCACGGTTTCGTTTGATCAAAAACGCGATTACGCGCGTAAAGTCCGGTTTACGGTTTAAAAATCGGATTCGTCCGAAATTAGGGTTTTAGTGTGATTTTAGCACCCAATTTAAAAGTCAAATTTTATATTTTAAATGGGGTTATACTTCTGTCCAAAATCCCTTAAAATTTTTATAAAATCAATTTTATATAAAAATTTTCCAAAATTAATAACTTTTTATAAATTTTAAATGGACCATAATTCCAAAACAATACTTAGACATAAATTTACTATTTTAAATTTATACCAATTGATCATACATATAAATAAAAATTTCTGACCAATTTTCATATTTTTCCAATATCCATATTATTTAATATGAATTTAAAAATGTTAAAATTTTACAAATTTGGAAAAAATAGTTAAACGCATCAAAACTTCATCACATGTTTACCATATTAGTTTTAAGTCAATATAAGATCCCATACCAAGTTTCAAGTCCTGATTTTAACCAGAAGTATACAAGCCCTAGATCGTCCATTTAAACTTTATAAATACTAAACGCATACTTAAACAACTCCAATTTTCATGAAATTTGGACAGGAATCTTAGTTCATCATATAACAATAACTGTCCAATTTCCATAATTTTTCAATACTCAGAAGTAGTTTTTCCCAATTTCCATGTATTAAACTTGTGTGAATTTTAATACATAATCTATAAAGAGTTAGATAACCGAATTTTCCAGTTCCTAATTTTAAAACATATTATACTGTATAAAAATAAATTTGGGTGCTAAATCAACCATTTTTAAAAATCCACCAAGAACATGCTTGTTCTTGATCATTTAAGCTAAACTACAAGTTTGATCAATGATTATACTTTCCAAATTCAACAAATGAAGATGAAATTTGATGCTAAGCTACTGAGTTTTCCTTGATTTATAACCAACAATCACCAATGTTGTTCAATTCCAAGATCAAAGACTCAAAAATCAACAAAATGCTCTTATAATTCAAGAAGATGCAAGTATGAACACCCAAGTGTTCATACACTTTGATCATCAATTCTTGCAAGCCTTTCATGGATAACTCATTGTGGATGATTACAACTACTTTTCATCCACAAATCCTTGTTAAAATCTAAGAATCAAGCTTAAAACTCATAAAAACAACAAAACTTGAAAATCAAAGTGAGTGTGTGAAGTGTGTGTGTTCTTGGTGTTCTTGAGAACACATACAACTATTAAAACTGAAAAATCAAAGACTAAAAACGTGCTAAAATACCTTTAAGTCACTAGAAATATGATCACAAACAACAACAAATCAAGAATCAAGATTGCATGGAGTGTTCTTGAGCTTGATATGAGATTTGGGGGTGTTTTGATGGGGGGGGGGGGGTTACGGTTGGAATGAGGAGAAGGGAAGGGGAAAATGGGGTGGGTGTTGGGTATTTATAGTGGTGGATGTGTTGTCTTGCAATTTAAAAGAAAGTTTTATAAAATATACCCACTTTTTATAAAAATTACACCCCTAAACACTAAAATAAACATTTTTATCCAAACATAAAATTCTAGCATCCAAAATAATGAATTTTAGAAAATTTTAAAATACAAAAACTCAAAAAAAAAATTAAAAGTTATACCGGGTAAATACCAGGTTTTAACGGAAGAACCACCTGTGATCGTTTGTTTAATCAAGAATCACAAAAGTTAGCACATATAATATTATAAAATATCATTCTTAACTAAAAAATATAAATATAAAATTATTTTCAAGAATTTAATTTTTACCGTTTATTTAACGCGTTCGCAGTATACGTAGTGTATGCACTTAACCGGGTTTTCTAGTTCGGACCTTAGTGTTTGTCTAAGGTAGAATTCCTAGAAACACTTAAAATATATAAAATCAAAATTTTTAAAAATATAACGTATAAAAAGTCGAGAAATGGTAAGGACCTGAAAAACCGCGGTTGTCACATTATCCCCCAGTTGAAAGGAATTTTTCCCGAAATTCAACTGGTGTTGGTAATAACCGCTTCATTCACAAAAATTTGAGGATATTTCTGCTTCATTTGGTCCTCTCGTTCTCATGTGAATTCGGGTCCATGCTTCGAGTTCCATCGGACCTTCACGATAGGGATACGGCTATGTTTAAGCGTCTTGATCTCGCGATCCAAAATCTCGACCGGTTCTTCGATAAAGTGAAGCTTTTTGTCGACACGAACTTCCTCACGTGATATTACCAAGGATTCATCGGCTAAACTCTTTTTGAGGTTTGATACGTGGAAAGTATCGTGTATACCGCCGAGTTCTTGAGGAAATTTCAATTTATACGTCACGGGACCAATTCTATAAATAATTTCATACGGTCCATTATACCTCGGATTGAGTTTACTCCTCTTTCCGAACCGAATAACGCCCTTCCAAGGTGAAACTTTTAAAAGCACCATGTCGCCAATTTGAAATTCCAAGGGTTTCCTTCGATTGTCGGCGTAGTTTTTCTGTCTGTCTCGTGCGGCCTTTAGTCTATCTCGAATCTTAAAAATTGTGTCCGTAGTCTCCTGAATAATCTCGGGGCCAGTTAAACGATTGTCACCAACTTCGGCCCAACAAAGTGGTGATCGACACTTATACCCATACAAAGCTTCAAACGGCGCGCATTTGAGGCTAGTGTGATAACTGTTATTATAAGAGAATTCGATTAACGGCAAATGGGTATCCCAATTGCCGCCAAAGTCTATCACACATGCCCTTAGCATATCCTCCATGGTCTGAATCGTTCGTTCACTTTGACCGTCAGTCTGAGGATGGTAAGCCGTGCTCATATCCAAGCGCGTTCCCAAAGCTCGTTGTAGTGTCTGCCAAAATCGGGATGTAAAACGACTATCCCTATCCGAGATGATGGAAAAGGGCACTCCATGCCTAGAAACAATTTCACCAATGTACAAACAAGCTAACTTTTCCATCTTAAAATCCTCTCGGATGGGAATAAATTAAGCAGATTTCGTCAATCGGTCAACAATGACCCAAATTGAATCATAACCGCTAGAAGTTCGTGGTAACTTAGTGACGAAATCCATAGCAAGTTGTTCCCATTTCCAGTGAGGGATGTCGGGTTGCTGTAAAAGTCCCGACAGTTTCTGGTATTCTGCCTTGACTTTAGAACAAGTCAAGCACTTCCCAACATAACTTGCAATTTCTTTCTTCATCCCGGGCCACCAATAAAATTCTTTCAAGTCTTTGTACATCTTGTCAGCTCCGGGATGTACGGAATATCTCTACTTGTGAGCTTCATTAAAAATCAATTGTCTCAAGTTATGGGAATCCAGAATCCACAATCGATCCAAATAATAAATTAACCCATCGTTTTTCTGTTCGAATTTCCTCTCAGCACCATATAAAAGTTCGTCTTTCAAATTATTTCTCTTTGGTGCTTCTTTATGTGCCTCAAGAATCTGAGCTTTCAAGCTCGTTTGAATTATCATCCCCAAAGCACGCACTCGATGAGGTTTTATTCTTTCCTTCCTACTCAAAGCATCTGCCACCACATTTGCTTTCCCAGGGTGATAACGGATCTCACAGTCGTAGTCGTTTAGTAGTTCGACCCATCTCCTTTGTCTCATATTCAACATCTTTTGATCAAATATGTGCTGGAGGCTTTTGTGGTCGGTAAAAACAGTGCACTTAGTGCCATAAAGATAATGCCTCCAAATTTTAAGTGCAAAGACAACGGCACCCAATTCCAAGTCGTGAGTTGTGTAATTCTTTTCGTGCACTTTCAATTGTCGAGATGCATACACGATAACCTTGTCCTTTTGCATCAACACGCAACCAAGACCTTGGTGTGAAGCGTCACAGTATACAACAAAGCCATCCGTTCCTTCGGGAAGAGTTAGAATAGGAGTGTTACATAACTTTTGTTTCAATAATTGAAATGCCTCTTCCTGTTTGTCACCTCATTCAAACTTTCTATCCTTCTGAGTCAAGAGAGTTAAGGACTGAGCTATCTTCGAGAAATTCTCAATGAATCGCCTATAGTAGCCTGCCAAACCAAGAAATTGACGGATCTCGGTTGGGGTCTTAGGCGTCTCCCACTTCTTTATCGCCTCAATCTTGGCCGGATCCACATGTATGTCTTTCTCGTTAATCACGTGGCCAAGAAAGTGAACTTCTTTTAGCCAAAATTCACACTTTGAGAACTTGGCATAAAGTTTCTCATTCCGAAGCAACTCCAAAGTTAATCGCAGGTGTTGCTCGTGCTCTTCCTTACTTCGAGAATATATCAAGATGTCGTCGATAAAGACTATCACAAACTTGTCTAGGTAGGGCTTACATACCCTATTCATTAGATCCATAAACACTGCTGGGGCATTGGTTAGCCCGAAAGGCATAACCAAAAACTCATAGTGACCATACCGAGTCCTGAATGCCGTCTTTGGTATATCATCCTCCTGGACCCTTAACTGATGATAACCGGATCTGAGATCGATCTTAGAGAAATGAGTCGATCCTTGCAATTGGTCAAACAAGTCGTCAATCCTCGGGAGTGGATATCGGTTCTTGATCGTCAATTTATTCAACTCCCAGTAGTCGATACACATCCGAAATGATCCATCCTTCTTTTTCACGAACAAGAACGGAGCTCCCCAAGGTGAGAAACTCGGTCTAATAAATCCTTTCTCTAAAAGTTCCTGCAACTGATTCAACAACTCTTGCAATTCAGACGGTGCAAAACGGTAGGGGGATCTAGCAATAGGTGCGGCGTCGGGTACCAAGTCGATCCTAAACTCAACTTTCCTTGAAGGGGGTAATCCGGGTAAATCCTCGGGAAAGACTTCCGGATAATCGCGCACGATTGGGATATCTTGAATTTTTAACTCCTCCGACCTCTTCTCGACAACGTTAGCAAGAAATGCGTGACTCCCTTTCTTCAAAAATTTCCAAGCCTTTATACATGAAATAATGTTCAAGCACCTTCCTGGTTTATCACCATGGACATCTAGTACTTCACCGTTTGAGAGCGGAATTCGAACTATCTTTTCTGAAAAAATAGTCTCGGCTCGGTGTTTGGACAACCAATCCATGCTAATTACAACATCGAAGCTACCAAGATCAATCGGAATAAGATCTACACTAAATGGATGATCATTTAAATTCATAGTGCAACCTCGGACAATATCACTAGCCTTAATCAATTTACCGTTTGCTAGTTCTATAGTGTAGGCATCATGCAATTTTTTTGACTCAAGACTAATCAATGATCTAAACTCAGTAGAAATAAAACTTCTATCAGCCCCCGTGTCAAATAGTATAGATGCATGGATATCATTGATGAGAAACGTACCCGTCACCACATTCGGGTCCTGATGAGCGTCTCCAGCCCCAAGTGCGATTGCTCTACCCTTAGCTTGATTCGTATTACCACCATTACGTCCTAGTTTAGGACATCTGTCTCTGAAGTGACCAGTCTCCTTACATTCATAACATGATCTCTGAGGTTCCAAGTTGACCCTGCAGTTCTTGGCAAGATGACCGGTCCTGTTACACCTTTCACAAGTAACAACTGCGCATTGGCCGGTATGGTGAAGGTTGCATCTATTACACTTAGGTAAGTTCCCAATGTACACCTTCTTTCCTTGTGTCACCGCTCCATAATTCTTCACAAACTTGCGCTTCTTACTTGGACCACCAGTAGTTTTCTTCACAGCCTTCTCCTCCGATTTCTTTCCAACTGTTCCTTTTTTAACCAATATTCCATTTCTCACCATTTCATCAGTTAATTCACCCGCCAACTGAATCACACTTTGCATAGTAGTGGGTTTGGCCGAAGTAACCATTCCCCGAATTTGGGGCACTAATCCTCAGATATACCTTTCGATCCTCTTAGGTTCTGGTGTCACCAGATGTGGCACCACACGGGACAACTCTTGAAATCGAGTCGTGTAATCCAAGATCTATGCTCCATCCATTTCCAGATTCCAAAATTCAACTTCAATTTTCTTCAATTCATTCCGAGGACAGTATTCCTCAATCAACATTTTCTTAAACTCGTCCCAAGTCAGGTTATCAGTAACCTGTTCTCCTAACGCATCAACTTGAGAATTCCACCATGTTAGGGCTTCGCCCTGCAGAGAGCAAGCAACATACTTAACCTTCTGATTATCCAAGCAGTTAAAGATTTTTATGACAGACTCCATCTTTTCTATCCAACGAACAATCCCAACTGCCCCCTCAATACCATGAAAATCCAGGGGTTTTCCCGCAGAGAAGTCTTTAAAAGTGCATCCGCGGTTGGTGTTACCAGTATTTGTGCCACCACCAGCACCACCACCGGCTCCACCACTGCCAGAAGCACCACCACTAGTGTCGCCAGCACTCATGATTAACCCTGCGGTGATCTGTGCCACTATTCTTGGTATAGCCGCATCTATCCCTTGATTTATCAGTTGTTCCAAATCCGGCTGAGTATTCTCTGTCTCATTATGCTGAGGTTCTCTCCTCTTCATCTGATGATAACTCTATAATAACAGGTGCAGTCCTAGTAGATGATCCTCTGACCTCGAAGGTCGATCTAGGAAACAGTGACTGTCCAACAACGGGAGTAGCAGGGTGTAGAACAACAGTCACTGGTTCTACCCTGGGAGGGGGTAGGACCAAAGTAGGTGAGGGTAGAAGGCTCCCTAAATCCTCTGAGCTGGTCGTGTAGCTAGACTCACCGAGCACATAGTACTCCGACGGATCCTCCTCTGACGTATGACTTGGCTCGGGCGCACTCCAATCACCTGATGTTGTAGGCACAAGTACAAGAGGGATGCTGTTGAGGCTGTCCGCCTCATCGTCCGAGAAGTACTGCTGAAATGAATATGTTAAACAGGAGACTTAATGTATCTAAAAGTAAACCCAGGTAACCCTAATCCCAAGTAACAACATGTAGTGAAATAGCTTTTCCCCCGTAAAACAGTAAACATTTAAAAGTGGGGCCGCGAAACTCACCTGAGAGTGAAACGCGAAAAAGTGCGGTCAAACAGTGAAACAGCCAACGGTGGTATCCTAACCGAGTCCTACTAACAAGTAGACACAAAATGTATTTAGGAAACCTAATATGTGTGGCTAAGTCAATAAAATTCAAAAGTGGCTATGCAGTCAACTACATAGCCAAAACTCGTGCACGTGCGTACGAACCGTTAAGAATTGTAAAACCGGATTTTATATGAATTAATAACCCTAAAACTTTAAGTTTTAGATTTTAATAAATAACCTCAGTAGTTAAAAAGTCACATTTGATAAAATCTCATGTCACGGTTTCGTTTGATCAAAAACGCGATTACGCGCGTAAAGTCCGGTTTACGGTTTAAAAATCGGATTCGTCCGAAATTAGGGTTTTAGTGTGATTTTAGCACCCAATTTAAAAGTCAAATTTTATATTTTAAATGGGGTTATACTTCTGTCCAAAATCCCTTAAAATTTTTATAAAATCAATTTTATATAAAAATTTTCCAAAATTAATAACTTTTTATAAATTTTAAATGGACCATAATTCCAAAACAATACTTAGACATAAATTTACTATTTTAAATTTATACTAATTGATCATACATATAAATAAAAATTTCTGACCAATTTTCATATTTTTCCAATATCCATATTATTTAATATGAATTTAAAAATGTTAAAACTTTACAAATTTGGAAAAAATAGTTAAACACATCAAAACTTCATCACATGTTTACCATATTAGTTTTAAGTCAATATAAGATCCCATACCAAGTTTCAAGTCCTGATTTTAACCAGAAGTATACAAGCCCTAGATCGTCCATTTAAACTTTATAAATACTAAACGCATACTTAAACAACTCCAATTTTCATGAAATTTGGACAGGAATCTTAGTTCATCATATAACAATAACTGTCCAATTTCCATAATTTTTCAATACTCAGAAGTAGTTTTTCCCAATTTCCATGTATTAAACTTGTGTGAATTTTAATACATAATCTATAAAGAGTTAGATAACCAAATTTTCCAGTTCCTAATTTTAAAACATATTCTACTGTATAAAAATAAATTTGGGTGCTAAATCAACCATTTTTAAAAATCCACCAAGAACATGCTTGTTCTTGATCATTTAAGCTAAACTACAAGTTTGATCAATGATTATACTTTCCAAATTCAACAAATGAAGATGAAATTTGATGCTAAGCTACTGAGTTTTCCTTGATTTATAACCAACAATCACCAATGTTGTTCAATTCCAAGATCAAAGACTCAAAAATCAACAAAATGCTCTTATAATTCAAGAAGATGCAAGTATGAACACCCAAGTGTTCATACACTTTGATCATCAATTCTTGCAAGCCTTTCATGGATAACTCATTGTGGATGATTACAACTACTTTTCATCCACAAATCCTTGTTAAAATCTAAGAATCAAGCTTAAAACTCATAAAAACAACAAAACTTGAAAATCAAAGTGAGTGTGTGAAGTGTGTGTGTTCTTGGTGTTCTTGAGAACACATACAACTATTAAAACTGAAAAATCAAAGACTAAAAACGTGCTAAAATACCTTTAAGTCACTAGAAATATGATCACAAACAACAACAAATCAAGAATCAAGATTGCATGGAGTGTTCTTGAGCTTGATATGAGATTTGGGGGGGTTTTGATGGGGGGGGGTTACGGTTGGAATGAGGAGAAGGGAAGGGGAAAATGGGGTGGGGGTTGGGTATTTATAGTGGTGGATGTGTTGTCTTGCAATTTAAAATAAAGTTTTATAAAATATACCCACTTTTTATAAAAATTACACCCCTAAACACTAAAATAAACATTTTTATCCAAACATAAAATTCTAGCATCCAAAATAATGAATTTTAGAAAATTTTAAAATACAAAACTCAAAAAAAAAATTAAAAGTTATACCGGGTAAATACCGGGTTTTAACGGAAGAACCACCTGTGATCGTTTGTTTAATCAAGAATCACAAAAGTTAACACATATAATATTATAAAATATCATTCTTAACTAAAAAATATAAATATAAAATTATTTTCAAGAATTTAATTTTTACCGTTTATTTAACGCATTCGCAGTATACGCAGTGTATGCACTTAACCGGGTTTTCTAGTTCGGACCTTAGTGTTTGTCTAAGGTAGAATTCCTAGAAACACTTAAAATATATAAAATCAAAATTTTTAAAAATATAACGTATAAAAAGTCGAGAAATGGTAAGGACCTGAAAAACCGCGGTTGTCACATTATCCCCCAGTTGAAAGGAATTTTTCCCGAAATTCAACTGGTGTTGGTAATAACCGCTTCATTCACAAAAATTTGAGGATATTTCTGCTTCATTTGGTCCTCTCGTTCTCATGTGAATTCGGGTCCATGCTTCGAGTTCCATTGGACCTTCACGATAGGGATACGGCTATGTTTAAGCGTCTTGATCTCGCGATCCAAAATCTCGACCGGTTCTTCGATAAAGTGAAGCTTTTTGTCGACACGAACTTCCTCACGTGATATTACCAAGGATTCATCGGCTCAACTCTTTTTGAGGTTTGATACGTGGAAAGTATCGTGTATACCGCCGAGTTCTTGAGGAAATTTCAATTTATACGTCACGGTACCAATTCTATAAATAATTTCATACGGTCCATTATACCTCAGATTGAGTTTACTCCTCTTTCCGAACCGAATAACGCCCTTCCAAGGTAAAACTTTTAAAAGCACCATGTCGCCAATTTGAAATTCCAAGGGTTTCCTTCGATTGTCGGCGTAGTTTTTCTGTCTGTCTCGTGCGGCCTTTAGTCTATCTCGAATCTTAAAAATTGTGTCCGTAGTCTCCTGAATAATCTCGGGGCCAGTTAAACGATTGTCACCAACTTCGGCCCAACAAAGTGGTGATCGACACTTATGCCCATACAAAGCTTCAAACGGCGCGCATTTGAGGCTAGTGTGATAACTGTTATTATAAGAGAATTCGATTAACGGCAAATGGGTATCCCAATTGCCGCCAAAGTCTATCACACATGCCCTTAGCATATCCTCCATGGTCTGAATCGTTCGTTCACTTTGACCGTCAGTCTGAGGATGGTAAGCCGTGCTCATATCCAAGCGCGTTCCCAAAGCTCGTTGTAGTGTCTGCCAAAATCGGGATGTAAAACGACTATCCCTATCCAAGATGATGGAAAAGGGCACTCCATGCCTAGAAACAATTTCACCAATGTACAAACAAGCTAACTTTTCCATCTTAAAATCCTCTCGGATGGGAATAAATTAAGCAGATTTCGTCAATCGGTCAACAATGACCCAAATTGAATCATAACCGCTAGAAGTTCGTGGTAACTTAGTGACGAAATCCATAGCAAGTTGTTCCCATTTCTAGTGAGGGATGTCGGGTTGCTGTAAAAGTCCCGACAGTTTCTGGTATTCTGCCTTGACTTTAGAACAAGTCAAGCACTTCCCAACATAACTTGCAATTTCTTTCTTCATCCCGGGCCACAAATAAAATTCTTTCAAGTCTTTGTACATCTTGTCAGCTCCGGGATGTACGGAATATCTCTACTTGTGAGCTTCATTAAAAATCAATTGTCTCAAGTTATGGGAATCCAGAATCCACAATCGATCCAAATAATAAATTAACCCATCGTTTTTCTGTTCGAATTTCCTCTCAGCACCATATAAAAGTTCGTCTTTCAAATTATTTCTCTTTGGTGCTTCTTTATGTGCCTCAAGAATCTGAGCTTTCAAGCTCGTTTGAATTATCATCCCCAAAGCACGCACTCGATGAGGTTTTATTCTTTCCTTCCTACTCAAAGCATCTGCCACCACATTTGCTTTCCCAGGGTGATAACGGATCTCACAGTCGTAGTCGTTTAGTAGTTCGACCCATCTCCTTTGTCTCATATTCAACATCTTTTGATCAAATATGTGCTGGAGGCTTTTGTGGTCGGTAAAAACAGTGCACTTAGTGCCATAAAGATAATGCCTCCAAATTTTAAGTGCAAAGACAACGGCACCCAATTCCAAGTCGTGAGTTGTGTAATTCTTTTCGTGCACTTTCAATTGTCGAGATGCATACACGATAACCTTGTCCTTTTGCATCAACACGCAACCAAGACCTTGGTGTGAAGCGTCACAGTATACAACAAAGCCATCCGTTCCTTCGAGAAGAGTTAGAATAGGAGTGTTACATAACTTTTGTTTCAATAATTGAAATGCCTCTTCCTGTTTGTCACCTCATTCAAACTTTCTATCCTTCTGAGTCAAGAGAGTTAAGGACTGAGCTATCTTCGAGAAATTCTCAATGAATCGCCTATAGTAGCCTGCCAAACCAAGAAATTGACGGATCTCGGTTGGGGTCTTAGGCGTCTCCCACTTCTTTATCGCCTCAATCTTGGCCGGATCCACATGTATGTCTTTCTCGTTAATCACGTGGCCAAGAAAGTGAACTTCTTTTAGCCAAAATTCACACTTTGAGAACTTGGCATAAAGTTTCTCATTCCGAAGCAACTCCAAAGTTAATCGCAGGTGTTGCTCGTGCTCTTCCTTACTTCGAGAATATATCAAGATGTCGTCGATAAAGACTATCACAAACTTGTCTAGGTAGGGCTTACATACCCTATTCATTAGATCCATAAACACTGCTGGGGCATTGGTTAGCCCGAAAGGCATAACCAAAAACTCATAGTGACCATACCGAGTCCTGAATGCCGTCTTCGGTATATCATCCTCCTGGACCCTTAACTGATGATAACCGGATCTGAGATCGATCTTAGAGAAATGAGTCGATCCCTGCAATTGGTCAAACAAGTCGTCAATCCTCGGGAGTGGATATCGGTTCTTGATCGTCAATTTATTCAACTCCCAGTAGTCGATACACATCCGAAATGATCCATCCTTCTTTTTCACGAACAAGAACGGAGCTCCCCAAGGTGAGAAACTCGGTCTAATAAATCCTTTCTCTAAAAGTTCCTGCAACTGATTCAACAACTCTTGCAATTCAGACGGTGCAAAACGGTAGGGGGATCTAGCAATAGGTGCGGCGTCGGGTACCAAGTCGATCCTAAACTCAACTTTCCTTGAAGGGGGTAATCCGGGTAAATCCTCGGGAAAGACTTCCGGATAATCGCGCACGATTGGGATATCTTGAATTTTTAACTCCTCCGACCTCTTCTCGACAACGTTAGCAAGAAATGCGTAACTCCCTTTCTTCAAAAATTTCCAAGCCTTCATACATGAAATAATGTTCAAGCTCCTTCCTGGTTTATCACCATTGACATCTAGTACTTCACCGTTTGAGAGCAGAATTCGAACTATCTTTTCTGAAAAAATAGTCTCGGCTCGGTGTTTGGACAACCAATCCATGCTAATTACAACATCGAAGCTACCAAGATCAATCGGAATAAGATCTACACTAAATGGATGATCATTTAAATTCATAGTGCAACCTCGGACAATATCACTAGCCTTAATCAATTTACCGTTTGCTAGTTCTATAGTGTAGGCATCATGCAATTTTTTTGACTCAAGACTAATCAATGATCTAAACTCAGTAGAAATAAAACTTCTATCAGCCCCCGTGTCAAATAGTATAGATGCATGGATATCATTGATGAGAAACGTACCCGTCACCACATTCGGGTCCTGATGAGCGTCTCCAGCCCCAAGTGCGAATGCTCTACCCTTAGCTTGATTCGTATTACCACCATTACGTCCTAGTTTAGGACATCTGTCTCTGAAGTGACCAGTCTCCTTATATTCATAACATGATCTCTGAGGTTCCAAGTTGACCCTGCAGTTCTTGGCAAGATGACCGGTCCTGTTACACCTTTCACAAGTAACAACTGCGCATTGGCCGGTATGGTGAAGGTTGCATCTATTACACTTAGGTAAGTTCCCAATGTACACCTTCTTTCCTTGTGTCACCGCTCCATAATTCTTCACAAACTTGCGCTTCTTACTTGGACCACCAGTAGTTTTCTTCACAGCCTTCTCCTCCGATTTCTTTCCAACTGTTCCTTTTTTAACCAAGATTCCATTTCTCACCATTTCATCAGTTAATTCACCCGCCAACTGAATCACATTTTGCATAGTAGTGGGTTTGGCCGAAGTAACCATTCCCCGAATTTGGGGCACTAATCCTCAGATATACCTTTCGATCCTCTTAGGTTCTGGTGTCACCAGATGTGGCACCACATGGGACAACTCTTGAAATCGAGTCGTGTAATCCAAGATCTATGCTCCATCCATTTCCAGATTCCAAAATTCAACTTCAATTTTCTTCAATTCATTCCGAGGACAGTATTCCTCAATCAACATTTTCTTAAACTCGTCCCAAGTCAGGTTATCAGTAACCTGTTCTCCTAACGCATCAACTTGAGAATTCCACCATGTTAGGGCTTCGCCCTGCAGAGAGCAAGCAACATACTTAACCTTCTGATTATCCAAGCAGTTAAAGATTTTTATGACAGACTCCATCTTTTCTATCCAACGAACAATCCCAACTGCCCCCTCAATACCATGAAAATCCAGGGGTTTTCCCGCAGAGAAGTCTTTAAAAGTGCATCCGCGGTTGGTGTTACCAGTATTTGTGTCACCACCAGCACCACCACCGGCTCCACCACTGCCAGAAGCACCACCACTAGTGTCGCCAGCACTCATGATTAACCCTGCGGTGATCTGTGCCACTATTCTTGGTATAGCCGCATCTATCCCTTGATTTATCAGTTGTTCCAAATCCGGCTGAGTATTCTCTGTCTCATTATGCTGAGGTTCTCTCCTCTTCATCTGATGATAACTCTATAATAACAGGTGCAGTCCTAGTAGATGATCCTCCGACCTCGAAGGTCGATCCAGGAAACAGTGACTGTCCAACAACGGGAGTAGCAGGGTGTAGAACAACAGTCACTGGTGCTACCCTGGGAGGGGTAGGACCAAAGTAGGTGAGGGTAGAAGGCTCCCTAAATCCTCTGAGCTGGTCGTGTAGCTAGACTCACCGAGCACATAGTACTCCGACGGATCCTCCTCTGACGTATGACTTGGCTCGGGCGCACTCCAATCACCTGATGTTGTAGGCACAGGTACAAGAGGGATGATGTTGAGGCTGTCCGCCTCATCGTCCGAGAAGTACTGCAGAAATGAATATGTTAAACACAAAGACATGTTGTGACGGAGAACGTAAAACTGGTATGAATAAGAAATGTGAAATGATATGCAATGCACACATAGTTCCTAAGGTTCTTTGCAATGTTTCTTAAGGTCATAGTCTAGGTTCGAGTCTGGGGTAAACCAAATTCTCTATAACAAGTGAAATGATACCAAGTACGTCACACCCCACCAAAGGTGGAAACACGGATGTGAGACGATAGCGGTGCATCGAACACTTAGGCGCAAGAGAATGCTAATGGGTACAGTCATATTTCAAAGAACCACTACAAACATACCCAAGAAAGTACAGTGTCATACAAACCACGAAAACCAAAATACAAATTCAGGTTGTCTACACAAACCAAACATCCCAAATGCAGAATACAAAACCAACAACCAAGTCATAATCCAAAAGAAAGTCCCCGAAAGCAATTCACCAAACTAGTCATTTGCTTCAATTATGTTTACCTGAAAAGCATTTTTCAAAAACGGTTAACTATAAAAATAGTTTGTGAGTACGCAGGCTTTGCGACTCAATAAAATAAGTAAATAAATTTCAAAATGTAAAAGTAACCATCCACAGATGATAAAGTACACATGTTAAGATTTTAGTTACCCTGAGCCACAATCAAAACCGTCAGACTAGTTGTTGCCCCTGTATCCAGGTGTTAAATGCGAACACCTACTATGGCTAGTTATACGCCTAAATGAACCTACAAGTCTGGTTGGCGCGACCAACCCCGGGCGGGGGTGTCGACCCAAATAGTACTATTCATAATTGTCATCGGCTATTCAAGCTAATTGATTGCGTTAAAGTGGGGACTTAATGCATCTAAAACTAAACCCATGTAACCCTAGTCCCAAGTAACAACATGTAGTGAAACAGCTTTTCCCCCGTAAAACAGTAAACATTTAAAAGTGGGGCCGCGAAACTCACCTGAGAGTGAAACGCGAAAAAGTGCGGTCAAACAGTGAAACAGCCAACGGTGGTATCCTAACCGAGTCCTACTAACAAGTAGACACAAAATGTATTTAGGAAACCTAATATGTGTGGCTAAGTCAATAAAAGTCAAAAGTGGCTATGCAGTCAACTGCATAGCCAAAACTCGTGCACGTGCGTACGAACCGTTAAGAATTGTAAAACCGGCTTTTATATGAATTAATAACCCTAAAACTTTAAGTTTTAGATTTTAATAAATAACATTAGTAGTTAAAAAGTCACATTTGATAAAATCTCATGTCACGGTTTCGTTTGATCAAAAACGCGATTACGCGCGTAAAGTCCGGTTTACGGTTTAAAAATCAGATTCGTCCGAAATTAGGGTTTTATTGTGATATTAGCACCCAATTTAAAAGTCAAATTTTATGTTTTAAATGGGGTTATACTTCTGTCCAAAATCCCTTACAATTTTTATAAAATCAATTTTATATAAAATTTTTCCAAAATTAATAACTTTTTATAAAATTTAAGTGGACCATAATTTCAAAACCATACTTAGACATAAATTTACTGTTTTAAATTTATACAAATTGATCATACATATAAATAAAAATTTCTGACCAATTTTCATATTTTTCCAATATCCAGATTATTTAATATGAATTTAATATTGTTAAAATTTTACAAATTCGGGAAAAATAGTTAAACACATCAAAACTTCACCACATGTTTACCATATTAGTTTTAAGTCAATATAAGATCCCATGCGAAGTTTCAAGTCCTGATTTTATCCAGAAGTATACATGCCCTAAATCGTCCGTTTAAACTTTATAAATACTAAACGCATACTTAAACAACTCCAATTTTCATGAAATTTGGACAGGAATCTTAGTTCATCATATAACAATCACTGTCCAATTTCCAGAATTTTTCAATACTCAGAAGTAGTTTTTCCCAATTTCCATGTATTAAACTTGTGTGAATTTTAATACATAATCTATAAAGAGTTAGATAACCAAATTTTCCAGTTCCTAATTTTAAAACATATTCTACTGTATAAAAACAAATTTGGGTGATAAATCAACCATTTTTAAAAATCCACCAAGAACATGCTTGTTCTTGATCATTTAAGCTAAACTACAAGTTTGATCAAGGATTATACCTTCCAAATTCAACAAATGAAGATGAAATTTGATGCTAAGCTACTGAGTTTTCCTTGATTTATAACCAACAATCACCAATGTGGTTCAATTCCAAGATCAAAGACTCAAAAATCAACAAAATGCTCTTATAATTCAAGAAGATGCAAGTATGAACACCCAAGTGTTCATACACTTTGATCATCAATTCTTGCAAGCCTTTCATGGATAACTCAATGTGGATGATTACAACTACTTTTCATCCACAAATCCTTGTTAAAATCTAAGAATCAAGCTTAAAACTCATAAAAACAACAAAACTTGAAAATCAAAGTGAGTGTGTGTAGTGTGTGTGTTCTTGGTGTTCTTGAGAACACATACAACTATTAAAACCGAAAAATCAAAGACTAAAAACGTGCTAAAATACCTTTAAGTCACTAGAAATATGATCACAAACAACAACAAATCAAGAATCAAGATTGCATGGAGTGTTCTTGAGCTTGATATGAGATTTGGGGGTGTTTTGATGGGGGGGTTACGGTTGGAATGAGGAGAATGGAAGGGGAAAATGGGGTGGGGGTTGGGTATTTATAGTGGTGGATGTGTTGTCTTGCAATTTAAAAGAAAGTTTTATAAAATATACCCACTTTTTATAAAAATTACACCCCTAAACACTAAAATAAACATTTTTATCCAAACATAAAATTCTAGCATCCAAAATAATGAATTTTAGAAAATTTTAAAATACAAAAACTCAAAAAAAAAAAATTAAAAGTTATACCGGGTAAATACCGGGTTTTAACGGAAGAACCACCTGTGATCGTTAGTTTAATCAAGAATCACAAAAGTTAGCACATATAATATTATAAAATATCATTCTTAACTAAAAAATATAAATATAAAATTATTTTCAAGAATTTAATTTTTACCGTTTATTTAACGCGTTCGCAGTATACGCAGTGTATGCACTTAACCGGGTTTTCTAGTTCGGACCTTAGTGTTTGTCTAAGGTAGAATTCCTAGAAACACTTAAAATATATAAAATCATAATTTTTAAAAATATAACGTATAAAAAGTCAAGAAACGGTAAGGACCTGAAAAACCGCGGTTGTCACACTAAACCCTAAAGTTAAACCTCAGCAACGTTGGAACCGTCTCGCCGAACCCTAAACACAAATCCTAAACCTTAACAACAAACCCTAATGTTAAACCTCAGCGGCGTTGGAACCGGCTCGTCGAACCCTAAACAAAAATCCCTAAACCCTAAACCTTAACAACGAACCCTAAACAACAAATCCCTAGACCTTAACAGCAAGGCGTTCTCAACCTTGTGGTCAATCTATTCTCAACAGAATATCGACCAAAGACGCGAGCCCATGGCTCGAGAAAGTGATGACATCTACGTGTCAATGGATTTCTGCAATAGATCGTGCAACAGTCTGTTTCCACACGGTGTACCTCACACGAGGTCCACGGATTCGAGCTTGAAGTAGAGTAAAACTAGTGAGACCGGAGTATTGTTGCTAGGGAGTACAGGAGGGTCTCGCCTCCGACGATCCCAATTCCCAAAGATACAAGTGCTAGTGCTGAGTGTCGTCCATAACATGGACCTGAGAAAGCCCACCATACCAGACAGATGATGGTGGTATGAGAGACTCATCCGAAGGCTCCGTCTCGCTGCCCTCGTACAAGAGTGAATGTTGTTCCGGTGATTCCCCGAGTGTCGCCACTAGGAATGATGATGCAATAAGAATGACGTATTCCTCGTCAGCAGAGGGTGGTATGAATGATGTCAACATGACTGCAATGCAATGTATATCTGGATGTTAGGTGTATCATGTATGAGTGTCTGTGTCATGTAACTAATGCATATGTGCGGTTATAGTCTAGTATGCAATCCTAGTTCTCTATAACCAATGTCTCTAATACCAATCTGTCACACCCCCAAATTCCACTAACGGAGTTTTACCGTTTGGTGTGTGACAAACCAGGATCTCAGTCATTAGTTACATCAAACGACACTATATGGGACATAAAAGAAATATCATAAAAGTTCAGAGTTAATGCGTAAGCGTTTAAACAAGAAAGTAAGTGCGCAAAACAAATGCGCTCAAATCTAATAGGACAAGTAAATTGTTTTAAATGTTTGCATAAGGATGAAATGATAGTAGGACTCCATGCATGTCCTAATTGTGCAACCTGTGCCTTAGCAACCTGAGAAACATGTAAGAAAAAGTGTCAACACGAGGTTGGTGAGTTCACAGATTTGTAAGTGAATAAACTTGTTTGAGTGTTTGTAGGATCCACATACGTAAGTCACACCTATTGCTAGCTAGACAATGTACAAGTTACTCTAAGCGTTCGTAACCGAAGCTGATTGTTTGTGTTTTGGGTGCCTTCCGCCATTGCTAACATCAACAATGGCAAGTGTTTAGGACAATTTATACCCGTTCGACCTCCAATCAAGTTAGCGTGACTAACTCGGGTGGGGTTTGTCAAACCTAGTAGTACTACTCAAATTTCCTCGCTATACTCCATATATTAACGGTCCGGGTGTGTAAGGACTTTGCATGTTATGTTTGCACGTAGGTAAACAAGTGGTAATGAAATACTATGTGATCCATGTCCGTTCATGTGTATTTCTCTCTTCGGCGGGAAGACAAGTGAACGGATGCATGTTCGTATGCATGTTTCTTCCCAACGGGAAACAAGTAAAATACTGTTTGTTTATATGCATGTTTCTCCCCTACCGGAAAACAAATAAAATGATGTTTGTGTATATGAATGTTTCTCCCCCAATAGGAAAACAAGTAAAAAGGGGCCGTGAAACTCACCTGGGCCTGAGCAAAGCGTTGGTAAATAGCACCTCGCAAGAATGCAACAAATACCACAAATAATGTGCTAGCGGACAATCTACAAATGCCCTAAAATACGATTTACAACTGTTAGGTACACATGGGATTTCGTGACGACAACACGGAAAGATTTAACGTCCTAATACATACTTAGGAATAACGAATAGACGAACGAGTCATGGGAAATCTAAAGAGTTCTAGTGTGATAATAAAGTAAACGTGGTACGTATCAAACGTCACCAACCGTGGGTTGATAATATAATATATATTATTATTTCGTTTGGTTGAGTTAAAATAATACCCTTGAATAATATAAATAATTATATTACTTTGAAACGTGGGAATAAACACTTAAAATGTGTTTTGAATAGTAGTTTAGGAATATAATATAAATGATTATATCATTCATAATTTAAGTAATTAATTATGTGATAAAATAATAAATATATTATTTTTAATTAAAGATGTAAACTTAGGTTGGAGTGGGAATTAAATTCCCGGGTATACGAGTGTCATCGAGTGTCTAAAACATTTTTGTAACATCCGGCCTCTCGTACCAACAATATTGTCCGCTTTGCCTCCTAAGAGCTTACGAATTTGTTTTTGGTTGTCCGGGTGAAAACTTCCCACGGGGTCACCCATCCCTGGATTACTCCCACCCGAGCACACTTAACTGTGGAGTTCTCCTCTCATCCACTAACATTAAGCCCAAAACGCGTTGTTGATGTAAGAGGCATGACCTTTACTTATGAACCAAGGATCTCTCCTGTCCACGGCCGATGTGTGATTTGCTTAGGGTGTCAATATTCAGTAATTTAGTGTGTCACAACACACCCCTCATTAGGGACTCATCGTCCTCAATGAGGTTTGCCCCATCATCCCGAACGGCACAGGAGTGGCTCTGATACCAATTGTTACAACCCAAATGGTACAACCCAGGAGTAATTCGATAATTGTGACACACTGAATTACTGAATATTGACACCCTAGGCAAATCCCACATCGGCCGTGGACAGAAGAGATCCTTGGTTCATAAGTAAAGGTCATGCCTCTTACATCAACAACGTGTTTTGGGCACAATGTTAGTGGATGAGAGGAGAACTCCACAGTTAAGCGTGCTCGGGTGGGAGTAATCCAGGGATGGGTGACCCCTGGGAAGTTTTCACCCGGACAAACGAAAACAAATCCGTGAGCTCTTAGGAGGCAAAGCGGATAATATTATTGGTACGAGAGGCCGGATGTTACAAATGGTATCAGAGCCACTCCTGTGCCATTCGGGATGGTGGGGCAAACCTCATCGAGGACGATAAGTCCCCAGGGGGGGTGAATTGTGACACACTGAATTACCAAATTACTAAATATTGACACCGTAGGCAAATCCCACATCAGCCGTGGACAGGAAAGATCCTTGGTTCATAAGTAAAGGTCCTGCCTCTTACATCAACAACGCGTTTTGGGCTTAGTTGGCTGTGGAGCACATGAAAACTCCACAGTTAAGCGTGCTTGGGTGGTAGTAATCCAGGGATGGGTGGAAGTTTTCACTCGGGCAACCAAAAACAAATCAGTGAGCTCTTAGCGGGCAGAGCGGACAATATTGTTGGTACGAGAGGCCGGAAGTTACAATTTTAATACAACATTAACATACTAATGGAAATGATTTTGAAAGAGGAAAGTAGTGAAAAAGGCTCAAAAATAAATATGCAGGAGACCGGACTCGAACCCGGGTCTCCTATGTATGTGTCCACTTCCTTAACCACTACGCCCGCTAGGGTATTGCGTAGAACACTGAATTAGAAATGATTTTATCATTCAAGAACACTATGTTCTACCCTCCCCCCTCAAAGCCAAACCCGATCCCAGTCCCCAAAACCAATCGAAACGATCACGATAGGTCAAGAAACCATATGGGCTTTGTTCTATGATGAAATACGAATCAGTGGGTGTGATTAATTGCAAAAATCGTTGAGTTTAAGACCGTTAATTTCATGTTTGAAATTGCCGAAAACCCTATATTGCATTTGAAATCAATTCGATCAATTCTGATATTATTAATTGCTAAGATCATAGGGCTTTTACTGTTTTGAGTATTGCGAAATCACCCCTGTGGGTTAATTTGATTGAGACTGAGTTTGAGATCAAAAACCCGAAAACGTTTATGAACAAACCCTAGTTTAAAGCTTATAAACAATTCGATGTTAAAAGCTTAAATTAGCATAGGGCTTTCAAATAGTTGATGATTGCGAAGCTATCCATATGAATTAATTGCATTGATATCGTGTTTAGAGTAGGGTTCGATCAAACCGTATTCGGATGAACCCTAGAAATCGGTTTGTAATCAATTCGATGTTGTAAGCCCCAATAAGCATAGGGCTTTCAATCGAGGAATGAAAACGAAGCTATAGGTGTAAACAATTACCAAAATGATGCACAAATTGATGATGATCGAGTAAATGAAGTTCTGACCCGACGTGTTTGATTTCCTGTGATTCTGGCTCTGCCTTCGATCGAATTGGCGTGTGCAACGGGTTCTAAGAGACCCGCTTGAAGTGCGCAGAGTAAATGAGTGAGGAATGATTTACGAATTAGTGCGAATTGGTGAGGATTATTGATGAACTCGACGGTTACGAGTTTTAAATGATAAATGGGATTAATTTGCACGTAATGATGATGTTAAATGACTCGATGATGATCGAATTTGCCATAAACATTCTTGACAGTTACAAATTGGAACATAATTCGGTTATAGATTAAGAATTTGGATCAAGAGCAACTTGAGTTTGACTTTGGAAAGTCAACAGAGCCCAAAGCTCTTAAATTTTGACTTTAGGAAGTCAACAGATTTGGTTTTGAACATTTACATAACCATTCCCTATAGCTTTAGTTCAAATACTGACAGAATTAGTCCATGGGGTTTGTAACTGAGTTAAATGTGTTAACGGAAATTTGTCGGGTGTCACACTCAGTGGCGTTGGAACCGTCTCGTCGAACCCTAAACACAAATCCCTAAACCCTAAACCTTAACACCAAACCCTAAAGCTAAACCTCAGCGGCGTAGAACCGGATGCGATGAAATGAAAGTAAAGATTGGTAGGTCGTTACATGCCAGAACCAAAGGAGTCCCATATGAAGGTCGTAAAACACATTCTATGTTACATAAAGGGAACGATTGGATTTGACATTGTGTATCGGCCTAAAGGTAACAAGAAGTTATCCGGTTACAGGGATAGCATGCATGGAGTGAACAAGGATGATGGAAGAAGCACAACGAGTGTCGTCTTCTCCTTTGGCGAGGCACCAGTTACATGGTGTACGCAAAAGCAAGGAACCGTGGCGTTGTCCCATATGAAGGTCGTAAAACACATTCTAGGCTGAACCGTGGCGTTGTCCTCGTGCGAGGCTGAAAATACAAAAGTTTGTGTTAAGGGTGGATAATAAATCAGTCATAACTCTCATGAAGTATCCAGTATTGTTTAAAAGCCGTAAACACATCGATACTCGTTGTCACTTATACGCGACTTTATTGAAAAGGAGCATGTCATGGTTGAACATGTTTGTGGCGATGAACAAAAGGCGGATTTTTGACTAAAGCACTTCCAAGGGTCAAGTTCAAGGAGATGAGAGAGCTACTAGGAGTTGAAGATTTCACAAGTCTATTATCGAACTAATGGGCATTGAAGGAATGTTGAAAGGTTGTATGCTTTACTACTATTTAAAACGCTAGAAACTAAAGAGTCTAGTAACCACTGAGTATTAAATGTACTTGGGTAGTCTAATGGGTTTTTGTTTTTTTTATATATGTATGTTTTGATGGAATCAGATGAGAGAGTGGAAGGCGTTTTAGAGGGAGTTATCCTCATATCGTTTGTGTGTTTTTCAACAGTTTAAGCCTATACAATTCTTGATCAAGATCCATTTCCCATAAGACGACCCCAAAAATCTTTGTCGAGTTGTTCAACAAATTCGAATAAACCTAAATAACAAAATGGAGCTTCACCATTGTTATAAAATTCGACAATAATTCCAGACCAGTTTTCCAACTCCTCACAGCTAATAACCCTATCTGATGGCTTATCAGGTTCTGAGGACGAAGACGATGCTCCATGCTGCCCTTTTTATCTAGGGATTTATCATATTTCTGTATTTTATTCGTAATAATGAATGTAAATAATAATATATACTCTATAATAAATAAAGGTTTTTGTAAGACTAATTTTTCGCATCTCTCTTCTATTAATTGTACAAATTTTCTTCAATTGCTTTTTAATAATTTTTTGATTTCTGCATGTTTTTTCTATTAAATAATAATGATTTCTATAATACCTTTTATAAAACGGTTTTTATTTAAAAATATAGGTTTGTTCATAAAACAATTTTAGAAATTGAACATTTATTTCATTCTTTTTATAAAACATTTTAAAAAAATAACTATGTGAAATTTCTAAAACTTGTATTAAAAAACTATGTAATATGACATAAATATGTAATATGTACATATTTATTATTAAATATATAACATTCTATTTATTTAACTCGTGTAATACACGGGGTTTCTAACCTAGTTGTCTAATATATATTAAAATTTAATTGCATATATGTGGTTGAATTTTTTTTTTTAATATTAGAAAAAATGCTTATATGTTGTTGGAGGTTTACTATTGTTAATATTTAATATTTTCTTTTGAGCATTTCACAAAAACCCACGCAACAGATAAAAGGCGTATACTTAGGGCATGTTTGGGATTACTTTTGAAAACTCCTTATTAACTTTTGTAAAAAGTTAATAAGTAGGTTTGAAAAGTAAGTGGGACTTACTTATTGAAAACTTCTTTTTGCCTTCTATTTTTCTATCTCCTTTTAGATTACTCAAACAAACTTTTAACTTATTAACTTTTTTTAGATTACTCAAACAAACTTTTAACTTATTAACTTTTTTTAAAAGTTAATAAGTTAATAAGGAGCTCAAAAAGTAATCCCAAACATGGCCTTACTGTTATTATTTTCTTTTTTTAACTGCAAACTCACATACTCTAAATCTATTTCTAAATCTACATCATTTATTTATGACGGGATTTAACCCACAAACTCTTGACAAATGAACACCATGCAACACTCTTAGATACCATTGGGCCAAATGCCATTTGGTGCTTACTCTTATCTATATATATACTATATTATAATACATACGAGAAGGATAAAAAGTAATTTTACATAAAAGTTAAGAGTTTTAAGTAATTACAAATGGTAAAACACATTGTAAAATCATGTAAAGCATATAATAACTATATTTTTATTTAAAATTCAAACATTACTTATTATTCTTTTGTCCAATATTGATAAAGAAACAAAAGTGGGATGGACCGCTTACTCTATAAAGGCAAGGTTTCAAGAATTAAAAATTGTGTAGCTTACATATTCAACCATTTATCTATGTAAAGTTTTATTTTTTACCCTTTGACAAGATTAAGTTATATGTTTGGCCCTTGTGATAAAATAAGTTGTAAAGTCGAGCCAAACTGAGTCGAGCGAGACAACTTAATTTTTAACAGAGTCGAGCTTGAGATTTATCAACGATCTAAGTGTTGTGTCCCTAGCCACACCTGCGGACACCTACTATAAATGTATGTTCATAATTTTTAAACAGCCAACAAGATATGATACGTCACCTTTAGAGGCTTTGATAGCCGGTACTTTTTATTTAAACTATAAGTGCATGGGTTGTGTGTGTAAGTAATCCTTCATTGTCATCAAAAACTATGGGCTCATTGCCCGCTTTTTTTTCACAAATTAAGTGCATGGGCTCAGTGTAGCGAGCATATTTTTCTTTTGGGCTAACGAATGACATGGGCTTAGTGTAGACGGCGTTTTTTTCCTTATGATCTAACCTATGCCTGCCACGTCACTCTTACTTGGCCTTTATTTTTTGTTTCAAATTAGGTGTGCCATTTCTAGAACATGTACGTATTTTTCTGTATATATAACAAGGCACATATGCATTGTATATATACACGAAAACTGTGATATGAAGAGTTTAAGTTAATACACAATTAACTTTCTTTAATGAGGGAAGTAAAACAGTTTTGCAACAGGTGAAACTCGAACATACAGACTGTTCATTTTCTTCCTAGCTAAACCAACAAACAGTTGGGCCTGCAAAGCCACACGGCACGCGGACTCCTGTGGATCTACACAACAAGTGGATTGCAGTCAAGCCTGAAGGGCCAACACGGCACGTGGACTCCCGCATAGCCACACGACACGCGGACTGCAGTCGTGCCTGCATGGACACCACGACACGCTAACCACATTGCAATTTGCGCCATCAAAATGCCACATTACGCCCACCTCCCTCGTCTCATTCCCATTCCCCGTCTCAGACGCAGGCGTGTTGGATGCTTCACACCCTCGTGACTGCCACTAGGTGTCACTCCTTATGTGATAACAATATTCTATAAATGCTACCACTTATAAACCCGTCCAAGTTTTATCTTTCTTCCGGTGTGGGACAAGCTCACAAGTTCGATCCTCATTACAATAAATTTCAAACATACAACTTTAAACATCGATATTTAATTCATCTTAATTCGGTTTTGGACACGGTTTCGTTGTGATCTTCTCTCTCACGCGTACTAAATAATAACTTTACTAGTCCAAAATTTCCAAAAATCCCTCACATGAATACAGATCGATCCATACACTGTCAAATACAATTTCAGTAGTTGAGAGTAATGCAGGAGAAGTAACTGTTCCCTTTTAACCCTCCTTTGTGAAGTATACATGGTCTCATTACAGTTAGTAAACGCGATGTCCTTAAACCAATCCCTTTTTATATATACATTTTTACACTTCACACAATACTCTTCCTGGTCTAGTTAACCCCTCGTTGTTATGTCCTTATGGTCATGGAACCCTAGTCTGGTTCTACGAGAGCTCCAGGATTTGTACCCCCCACAATTCCATTCGAAATGACCCCACTTCTCCCTCACATAGGTGAATTTACACAGAACATTAAAAGCCATATGCTTAACCTCCTTTGATATCACTGTAATATCCCGAAACTCCGTAAGCAAATGGTTCGGGTGGGTGGATTATCTGAATCTTTATTAAATGTCCTTGTTAGCATTTATTTCCATGTAAATCATGATTCGACGAGAACGATAAGATCGGTGAGCCGTTTAATGACTAGTTCGGGATCGAAGCGCACAAAGACGAAATTTGAGGGACCCAAACTAAAAGTTAAAGGGGCTTATAAGCCACCTTATAGCAAAACCCAAGGCCATCGGACTTGGAGGGTACTAGACGGCAGCAAGGGGCGAAGCAAGGAAGAACACCGGCACGGGGTGGTTTCGCGAAAGTTAATGGTCGTAGCAAGCGAGAAAAGGGAGCTCCACGTCAACGAGGTGATTCTCGGTACGTCTCTTTTCATTTTGTTTTATGTTTTAGTTGGAAACCGATTAGGGTTTGCTAGTGGTGTTGTGATCATGGGTGACGGCTAGGGTGGGGCTGACAGTCGACTGAGATGGAGGCCGAAGGTGGTGGAGTGGTGGTGTACGACGACAGTTACGGTTGTCGTAGGTGGCGCATGTGGCAGGGCAGCAGCCGAGAAAGAGGAAAGGTGAGAGAGAGGAGAAGGGGTGTCGAGTGAAGGTTGTGGCTGCGAGGGACAGCCGAGGACGATGAGGGCAGCACGCGGTGGTGCTCGACGGCAGCGAGGAGGGCTGTTATGGTGCTTCTACGGCAGCGAGCAGCGAACAACCGCAATGGAGTTGTTTCGGAAATTAGGATGGCTTGATAGGAAAAGCGATGGTGGTGATATACGATGGTGGAGGTACACGGCGGTGAACGGGAAAGAACACCGGGCAGGGATACACCCAATTAGGGTTCTGTAATCGCGAGGTTTGCATGTTGCGTTAGATGTGCATGGGGTGGGGGTCTCGGCTCGGGTGCATGGAACCTACGAGACTAACGCATTGCATGGCACATAAGTGTGCATGCATGCGGGAATCTAAACGGATTCAGGATAGCCCGGATCAAGCAGGGACGTGGGTTAGAGTTTTGCATGGATGAAGAGACGAATGGGCGAGACAAGCACCGAGATCACTATTATTTAAATATAATCGACACGTGGTTAGGATGTACACTAACGTTGTGATCATACGTTAAAAGGTTCAGGTTTGTACGAGGCGGCGTTGTAGTGCTTGTGAGGGATCATCAAACCAGTGAGTTTCTAATCCCCTACTTTTTAAATGTTTTACTGTTTTGGGGATATCGTACATACTTTCAAGAGGTGTTAATATATTTAGTCGTGTTAAGGGTATCGGGTTCTAATCCGATGTGTTTTTGAAATAAAATTAGTATCAAAGAAACGTAGGGTTTATGGTATGTCCATGGGAAGGTGATAACTAGAGTTACGAGTTATGAATGTGTGACGTGTTAAGGGTTGATCCGGGGGAGTCGGGCCTTAAGCTAAATGCTTAAGATTTCATGTGTTACATAAGTATTGTTCTAGTGCTATGTGTGAGGTGTAGGTGTCGATAACAAGTCATATACGTGTAGATTGATAGTACATGTTTATAATTGAGTTGTGTGTTAGTATGTCGCTGTCCTTGTGACACGGCGGGTGATGCGTTTGCATAGTCATGTTTATGACACGGAAAACGGGAATTGTGAAGGGCAAGGTCCTTAAGGAAGTCACCAAATGTGACATTTATTTAACAGGTTAATGCTGAGCTCAGGGTGCGTCGGACGCCCTGACGAGGGTGCAGTGATAAGGTATGTGTTTGCATGCTTATATATGTGTTAATTTGCATGCTAGTGATGAGTTATATTTATTGTGTGTGAGATACTGTTAATATGATGTGTTGATGATGGTATGTGACAAGTAGAGTTAGATTGACCGTTGTGTCAGGATTACGAAGCGGTGTTGTTAACCGATGTGTCAGTTGATTGGTAAGAGCCTTAGTTAAGGCCGGGTAAGTCAAGGTCTAGGGTTTGGTTGTGGTTAACCAAGTGTCGAGTTAATACGTGTGCTAGAGTACGAGATATTAGCGTAGTAGGTTCGACCTATGTCGATGCAACTGCGGAATTATTATTATTATTATTATTATTATTATTATTATTATTATTATTATGGGATGAGTCTTGGGTGGTGAACTGTTATGGGGTATCGTGTGATAACAGGGGTTAAATATTCGTTAATAAGTCATAAAACTATTTTGTGAAGGACCGGAGGGTCCTGGGTGGAATAAACTAAAGATTATGGCGTGATGTTTTTTGTTCAAATTAAACTATTATAGCTCACTCAACGTAGCTGACTTTGTGTGTACGTTAGATTGTTTTGCAGGTAAGCGTAGCGTCGACGCATCTTGGCTTGGGAGCGGTGTTACTCGGATTGGGGTGCAGGCATTCGTGAGGTAATTTAATAACATTTGAGGTAATTTAATAACATTAAGTAACAATAAAAGAATTTAGAAAGATTTCCGATGTAGTTTGATTAGTAATAAATGCGTTTTTAAAAGAGAATGACCCGTTATGAGAACCAACTATAGGATGCCCGGTTTAGGGTCTTACAATCACTAATTTGTTATAGGAATGGACTAGGAAGTATTTAAATCCAATTGTATGTTGGGGTATACTCCCTCACAGTGACCTTAGTTCATACAGTTAAGTTGTCCTATAGAGGCTAAGTTAAATCATTAGTCACAAATCTGCATCAACAATCCTCATAATATTGATAAAGATGAGGAATTCACTAGCAGAACATGTCCGGGTTTACATGATTTAGGTGATGACATTTCTCATATTGGCTTAGAGATGAAAATGGATGATTTTGAGACTGCAAGGAGCAGGAAGTTGAAAGAACTAAGGAGGAGAATTAGAGAAGATAATGTTAGTGGTGATGCTTTCTTTGTAGGCTAAGTATTTGGAAATAGAAGTGAAATCTAAGACTTGATCAAGAAACATGCAATTCAGATTAGGAGACACAGTGTTTAAAAAAATGTCAAGGACATAGTAAGAGCAGTTTATAAAGGATCTATACCAACTTTTACTTGTGGGCCATGTAAAAAAACCAGGGTGGGCGTAGTCAACAAGGTGTTGTGCCTAGTCACCAAGGCCCGTAGCCAGTTTAATCATCAGCTATGAGAGTGGGCAATCATCTAGCAAGCAGAAAATAAAGTTTTTATTTGTCCATGGGTCCTTTATATAGCAAAGAAGAAACAAAAGGTGATACATGGATGGTGAAAACCTATGTTTCTGAGAATATTTGTATTCAATCTAGATCTATTAGGGCCTTCACTATTGGGTATGTGTCCAAAGAGAAATGTGTGCTAAATCAAACTGAATCTAACCCAAATATTTCAGTAACGTCAATACAACAAGAACTTGAAAGAAAGTATCAGCTTGGGGTGTCCAGAATGAAAGCTTTTAGAGCAAAAACAAACGCAACAAAACATGTTGTAGAAGATTACATTGAGTTATACAAGAGACAGAGAGATTACATGGTTTCTATTTACAATTCTTAAATCTTTATTATTTCTTATTTCACCAATTGCTGATGACATCCAACATACAAATCTTCACAGAAACTGCTTGTTTACAGCAACTTGGATTTATTCAACCCATATAATACATGAGTTTCTAACTTAGTACAACTAACAAACCATTATAAAAAGACTTTTAACGATGCTAGCAATAGTGTAAGTATGGTGAAGTTCTTTCGAATTTCAGATTCAAGAAACTTAACTTTGGATTCAAGCTTGTTTTCTGACCTAAGTAACTTAGGAATAACTTCAGTTGCACGCATGGTTGTAAAAGTCGCTAGGCGCTGCCAGGTCAGTCGACTAGAGAGTTGCGAGTACTCGGCCTAGGCGGAGAGTACTCGGACATGGTAAATTACAAAGGAACTAATTTTCGGAAAATTATATATATGTCAAATATCATAAGTTTACTAATATTTATAACAAAATTTGTGAATATCAATGTAAATCAAAATGATACATGTTCAAATACTAAAGTATTTCAAAAATTGATATTCATTATTTAATATTATAGACATAATAATTATTTAATTCTCGTCTTCCAATGTATCTCCGTGAAAAACATTAAAAATCCAACAAAAATCGGTGAAAAATAGCGAAAATTGGTGAAAACAGCGAAAATCGGTGAAAAACAGTGAAAATCCGAGTTGGACCGAGTTGGACCGATTCCGAGTAGCGTTGACCGAGTTGAAGAAAAGCGCCTCGGCACTCTACCGAGTACTCGGCCGCCTAGGCCGAGTTTTACAACACTGGTTGCACGTACACCCATTGGAGGATCGACCCATCCAAAGAACCCACAGTTTGACCTCTGCATACAAACACAAAATCATCAACATTAACATAAAATCAAAATCAAATTAGAAACTGATGTTATCTAAAGAGAGCAACGATTGAACCGACGTCGAGGGTTTTGGTTGGTCCACGAAGTTTAGACCATTACTTCTCTTCGACAATACTAGGTAACCATGGTGAGGGTGAAGAAGAATCGAACACATCAATGAAGACGGAGAATGGAGAAGAATAAAAAGAGAAAAAAAGTAGTAAAACCCTTACCGAAAAAGACAAAACTGGCCTCACGTACAAATCACGTGTGGTGACTTAACAACTGAAATTGACGGCCTTTTGAGCAAAGGACCCAAAGCGTGCACTTTTTCGAAATAGTTGGCACCAAATCCTTAAGTTTTGGAAGTTAAGGACAATAATGGTGAAACTTTGACAAATTCTAGGGATGTCCCGAGTAATTTACTCATGATTTTATTAAAACACACAAACTCGTTTGACACTTAGATAAATGTTACATGAGTTGTGTTTTGATTACATGGTTTTAAATATATACGGGTAAGAAGTAACGTCTTTAACATAGATAAATATATGACTCATGTTTACACTCGTTAATTTTACCTCAAATACATTACTCGTGTTTATACTACTTAATTTTACCTCGACTAACACATTTAAATTAATCATACTTGTTCTTCTTGTTAAGAGGTTAAATTTAGTCGAAGTGGCCGACCACGAATTATACCAAACCCCACAAGACTTGTTCGTATTCTCTCTACGATATATTATATATATGCATTATACGTTTAAATACTGTTTCGTTTTATAATTAAGCACTATGCAATTTGCTTTTAAATAATATGTATACTAATTGTCAATAACAAAAATAAAGGAATATATTATAAGTCATTGTTGATTTTATAACATATTTTTGTAAATTATAATAAACTTATTTTTTTAATTCACTATTCTATTTTTATTTAAGGAGACAATCCCCCGTGCCTTAAATTATTACATATCGGAAATTTAATATCTATATTATTATGTCTTAATTATTGAGCTTAACATGTCACGAAAAAGGGTGTTTAGCTTTTCATTATATTAATGAATTAATTTTGATAGTCAATAACGTTTTATTTGTAACTAAAATTGTTTTTGTTGTAGTTAAATTAACCACTATTCTCTTATACATATATACATATATAATGCTAGATTATATAATTGCAAACAAAACTCGTATTAATTTATTTGCTTTTACATAATTTATTTATGAACTCATTTGGTAAAGTACAATATATAATGACATTTACAAGGAGTTATATTGATTGGTATTCTTACAATCAAACAATGATATTTTTATGTATTAAATTATATATATATAACTAACACGGGGTGAAAAATTAAGATTATAATAATAAATATCGTTACCTCTTTTTATACAAATTTGATATTGTGTTGGTATTTTTTTCATTTTGTTAAATGTTAAAATTATATGGATGAGAGTAATTAAAACATCCAAAAAATACATGAAAATACAATTCATAAGTGTTGTATTTTTTTACAATACATTAAATTACACGTCAAATGAAACCTTACATTAATGATTTACAAATTTGGAAATACTTCATTGTATACAACATTTGATGTGGTATTTTTAACTTTTCCATGTTTAACACCCACTAAATGCAACAAAGAATAAAGTTTCTTTTCCTCAATGACTGAAAACATCCGTTCTTAAAAAAAAGTCACAAACGGTGCGAACATGATTGAAGTCAGTAGGGAGTCAAAGAAATCAAATATAATCAAATTGGTCAACGATTTCCTTGAATAAGTTGTTTCTCAGTTATATTAGTTTTTGAAACTTTATCAGTCTTTTTGTAGAAACTTTAACCTTGATGTTGTACCATATTTACAAATATTTAACTTGTAATTAAATTTACAAGTTAAAATTAAATTATTATTTTTTTAATCTCGCCTATTATACGGAAAATCTCGCAAAATTTTAATATTTAATCTCTCATTTAAAATAAAATAAAAATATACAAATAAACTTTAAATTTCAACAATATATCGTGTTTTAAATTCAAATTTTAAAACTTTAAAATTTAAAAATCGCACTCCTTAGTATATCAACACAGTATAAATTTAAAATTCTAAAATTAAATATGAAAAAAGTTAAAACTAATAAATAAGAATTGAAACCAACATATTTTTTTATAAAAAAAAGTTCTTGTCATTTAACTAAAAATTAAAACATAATACACTTTTAAAAATAAATATTTATAAATTTCTTAATTTCAATTAAAAATAACTATTAAAATTTCAAAATCAAAATAAAAAATTTATTTATAAATATCAAATTTAATTAAAAATATGCTAATTAAATATTAGTAAACTTTATTCTAACACATTTTTATTTAAAATACAAAAGTAACATTTTCAGATTTTTTAGGTAAAATTAAAAAATCTTGTTTTTTAATAATAAAATTTTAAAAAACTCACTTTTTTAGTAATGAAACTTTAAAAAGTCATTTTTTAATCTCCTATTTTTTTATTCTTGATGTTTTTTAAATATTCACTTTTGATAATATTTAAATTAATATTGAGTCAATGGTAATAATGGTGAATTTATTTGGTAAAATGTTTAGTTATATATTTTTCCAAAAAAAATTAAGTATGAAAAGATTAAATAGTTGATGTAAATATGGTTTTGGAGTGAAAAAACTTGTGAGGATGAATGTAATGACATGTGTTCATTTATTTAGTTTTTTATTATAATAGAGATTTATTATTGAGTGAACAATATTAATAAAAAATATAAAGAAAATTGTCTTTCAAAAAAAAAATGGGCCAAACACGGTAACAATATTAATCAAAATATCAATTAAACATAAAAATATTTACTCAAGTTTTGAATAGGTGTGAGATTTGAGTAAATTACGAATTAAAATTAATTATTAATTCATAAAAGGAAGATTCCTAATAGTGACTAATTATAGTATTTCAAATTCAAACATTTATAACAATACTTACTGAGTATTTATATCAAATAGTTTTGGGGGTGAAAAGGGTGTGAGATTGAAGAAGGTGATGTCAAGTGACAAATAATTTAGCTTTTTTATTAGAAGAGATATACTTTTTGGATTGTTAAAGTAAATAAATATATTTTCAAAGAAATTAATATAACTCTGATCAGTCATGGGTATGTCTTGGTTCAAGCCTTCGTTCAACCGGTCTAGACCTATTTGACGATTTCTACGCAACATATGGATTACATAGAGGATTAGGTCATTCATTGGGTACTTATTTGGAGAGCATGTGGTCCGAGCAAATATTTAGGGAACCACCATAGGTGTTATAGGGGAAGGGGACAAGGGCCTAATGCATATGGATTACAATAATTGAGTTTTAGCAAATTAATTACCAAGTATTTAGTTGGTTAGTTATTTAATTAACCTCACAATTATGGATTTTCCTTGTATTAAAAGAAATAAATAAAGACATTATTAATGTGATTATTATTATTATATATATTTCTTGATTTTAAAACATGATAACACCGATAACAAAAGTTGTTAGATTCGTTATTTCATACGATTCAAAATTAATATTATATAATTTTTAAATAGTTGATGATAATAACAAAGACGTATTGCCACTTTCCAACTAAGAACGACGAACAAGTAATATAACACCCTATCCCTTCTGTCTTTCACACATCACCCTCTCCATTTCCAGCTTCTTTCACAAATTTAATATTCCTTTAGTTTCTGTATTTTTTTATTTCAAATTATAACATTAATTAATAAAACCTAACTGTCTATTGATATTAAATGATTAATTTTTAAGTAACAAACAGAAAAATTAAATATTGCAACTAAACGGTTTTTGTTGAAGCACTTTCCTGTGACAAACACTCTAGATAGAGTTTTAGGATGTATTTTCATGTTTGTAATTGTCTTTGTATGTAAGAGTCTTTATGTATTAGTTTATCGAGTTGTATTTACTTTTACATATTGAATGTTGTATTTTTCTCTACGTGTTTTGCGCACTTGTATGTGCACATGAGAAAGCTCCTGCGTACTTAGCAAGTACGCAAGAATACCTTCGCGTACTTGTTAAGTAAGCAAGAGCGCAGGCATCAGGTCTTGTATAAATAGGATAGGTTGACAGAAGTTAAGTACGCAGACATAGGCAGTCATAGTTGCAAATACGCAAATTGTAATCTCAGTACTTCTCTCTGTAACCTTTAAGTGTTTATAATAGAAAGAACGTTTAAAGTGATTCTCTTGTTGGTTTACTTTGTGTTGTTTGACTCTCCACCTAGTCACGGGTATTCCGCACCCGGTCCAACTAGTAGACCCACTTGCATGTGACGATCCGCCACACCCGAGGGACCTACAAGAGGTATCAGAGCCATTGCTCCTGATTTCGAGTGTTGTGAGTGAGTTTGGAGAGTTTCTACCGAGTTTTTACAAGCAAAAAGAGGTATTTTTGTTGATTTTTATGATAAAATAGGGGTAGCTCTTGAGCACTATTTTAGAAACAAAAATCACTCAAAAACATATTTTTGTTGTGTATTTGAGTGATTTGAGCATCAAAGGTTGGTTAGAAACAAGTTTCTGACTCTTTGGCTCATTTGCATTGTTTATCAGTCCAATTTTTACCATCTCCGGCGATTTCCAGTGACCGGAATAGTTTGGTGAGAGTTGCTGAAAAGGTGTTGTGCGTACTTACCATTTCTGGCAAAAAGTACAGTTATGTTGCGTACTTACTAAATACGCAAGACTAATCTCATGCGTACTTACAAGTGCGCAAGACTGATCTTGTGCGAACTTAAGTTATATCCTGCGTACTTATCATTTACTCCTGCGTACTTATCAAGTACGCAAGAGCAAATCTAAATACGCAAGACCATTTCTCAAGTGCGCAAGGCCAAAATCAAGTGCGCAACTGTGTCTGATTTTTCAGAAATTTGACTAAGTGTTATCTATGTCGAATCTTCAGAATCTTAGAAACCTTTTAAACCATGATAATGAGATCGGTACACCATAGAAACCGCCAAAGTTGTTGAACGTAAACGATTATTCTAATTGGAAAGCACGTTTTGAGCACTACATTTCTTATGCCGACTCATCGCTATGGATACCAATCCTTAAGGGATATAAGCATCCCACACACATCTATCTTGATGAAACCATGCCCAAACCTATCTCTAAACTTTCTGACGAAGAAAAGAAAGCTTATGATCGAGAAAAGAAGGCACTTGGTTCAATCACTATGGCATTAACTCGGGAATTGTTCCACAGTTTCCGAGGTTATGACAATTCTAAGGATCTTTGGAAAGCTTTACAGAAAAGATACGAAGGAAATAGTGATATCAAGAAGAGTAAGCGGGATCTACTCCGGAAGCAGTATGAATGCTTCAGATTTTTAGAGAACGAATCTTTAGATGACCTCATCTCTAGATTCTATCATCTACAGACTGAGTTGAAGGCTTTTGAACTCAGGTATCCAGACGAAGAGATGGTGGAAAAGTTTTTGGATGCTTTGCCACCCAAATTTGAGATGTACACAACCCTGATGAGGGAAAATCCAAAATTCTATGAGCTGACAGTGGAGGAGGCAATTGGAAAGGTTCAAGCTCATGACACGAACCTAAAAAGAAAGGAGAGCTCCGGAAGACCTCAGATACAAGACCCTTCTATGTATCATGGGACGACTTCTACATCCAAGTCATCGGGCTCTGGAATTGCCCTTTTCACTGGAAACTCTACTGAAGAAGACCACTCAAATGGTTGTGGTGGTCATGCATGCTATGCATCTGGATCAGGGTTGGGGTCTCATCATCAACATACCTCAAGAAATCCTCCCGCTACAACTTCAGCTAATCAATCAGCTATAGCAAAAATAGCTAAAGATCATGTAGCACTATTCTCATCATGTATGCTTGCCTATGAGAACTTCATTGGCGGCAAGCTAACGGATCCTGAAACAATAGAAGAAGACTTTAATCAAGTGGATCCTGATGACATGGAGGACATGGATATTCAGTGGAATATGGCCATGATATTGAGGAGAGCCAAGCGTTTCCTGAACAGAACAGGAAGAAAGTTCATTGGCGGACATTCTAATGCCAAGGTCGGGTTTGACAAATCTAAGGCCAAATGCTACAAGTGTCTGAACTATGGACACTTTGCTCGTGAGTGTCAGAAAGACAGTGCACCGGCTTCGGGTTTTACCAGACCTAGCCAAGGAAACAGCCATGGCTACACCAACTCAAACAACCACAATCATAGCCAAAGTGGAACGTCCAATGCACTGGTAGCTCAACATGACGAAAGCTTTGATTGGGGTGTTCATCTGGAGGATGCCATTATTGCACAAACACAGGTTGGTCTCATGGCTAAGATCATGGAGATGATGGAAGCTGAGAAAAAGGAAGCTTCTATGGCTGACCTAGAAGAGTCTACTACTGCTGCTACAGAGGAGGAGAAGGAAGCTGAAGAAAAGAAGCTTCTGTAGCTGATAAAGAGGAATCGACTACCGCTGTTGCTCTCATGGCCATTGGAGAAGCAACAAGTTCATCTTCTGAGGTAGATTCTAATCCTTTTTCTGTTATTTCATGTTCCAAATGTCTAGGGCTAAAACTTGAAACTTCTAGGCTTCAAGACAAAATCGAACCCCTAAGTATGGCAGCTCTAAACTATAAAGAAAACGAAAAACATTTTAAAGATTCTATTGAAACGTTGAAAAAGGAAAAATATGAATATTCTCTAAAAATAAGCGATCAACAGCTTCACTTAGATGTTGCATACAGGGGGTTGGAAAATGGAACAATGAAATCAACAAACTGCAAAATAAGATCTTGCAGTTAAAATGTTCTAATGAGAAGTTGAAAAACTCTCGTTTTGTGGTGGAGCACTACGAATCTGTAGTGAGACAAATGAATGGGTTAGGGCTGGGTACTAATGCCATTCCTCCACCAGTAAGCGGGAAGTTTGTCAATAGCTTAATAGACATTGATCTCACTTGTCTAGATGAGTCCTCTAATAAGGATGATTCCCCTAAAAAGGATGAATCCTCAAGTAAGGCTAACTCCACATCTAGTGAGGAGTACGTTACTGCTTCTGAAGATGGGTCGGCTAACACTTGCCCTGAAGGAGTAGTATCTGAGGAGTTGTTAACTAAACAGAAAGTAAAGAAAAACATTATCACTAATGGTGATAATTGCATTTTAACTGAACCCGATATCATTGAAACAAATGATAAACTAAAGGTAATGCTTTATGGGGGTTATAAAAATCTTAACCAAGAAAAGAAAGAGGCATTTTCAGCTCACTATGGGCTTGGTTACAAAGAAAATTTAGAAAAATACTATACTCCCAAAAACCAAACTGTAAAGGTTCAGACTCCTGTTCATAAACCAACTCCTCCTGCTCATAATGCTGAGTTATCTAAGGCCAGATCTAATGAGCCTTACAAGAGAACTTATGTGGACAAGAGGAATTGTTTTCACTGTGGCTTCGTTGGTCACATTCTTGTGAACTGTCCTTCAAAGAACCAAGGGAAACGGCATGTTGTTTCACAACCAGTTGTTATCCCTAAGTCGCCATCAGTGAAACCTCCCATATATCCAAAACAAAATGTGGTGAAACCACCGGTCAAATCGATGGTAAAGCCTAAGATCAAATCTGAAGCTAAACCATCTGTTTCAAGAAAGGTAACGCAACCTGCTGTACCTTGTGTATCTACCTCTGGTAGTACACGTACTGGTGAGAAACCTGTGGCGAGACTCTCTAAGCCATAGAGAATGAAAAGGAACAAGAGGTTGAGAAAGCTAGAACAGCTGACTTCAGTTCAATCAGGTGAAGCTTCCACAAGTTCACCTGCGGTTGTTGAATCAAAGTCTCCTGTTTCGGTTAAGAAACAGAAGAGATCCTGGACTGCCAAATCCAAAACTTCTCAATCTCCTAGTCCTAATTCTTTGAAAGATTCATCTGTTTTGAACAGTCATCACGATTGTGAGTTAAAGGAAATAGTTTATTTTGAAAAGGATGGACGACCCAAGACCACAATGGCTTGGGTCTCTAAATCTAACGAATTCTTTTGTGACTCGTGCAGGGACGTCCGAAGGGTACTATCTCTAACTGCTTGTATGTAGATAGTGGATGCTCCCGGCACATGACAGGAAACATGGCCTTGCTTTAAGATGTTAAACCATTCAGAGGCGGCTATGTGGCCTTTTCCAGAGAAAAAGGCGGCAGCATCACGTGTCAAGGCATGGTTTCGAACGGTTGTGTCAGCTTTGACAATGTCAACTTTTGCGAGCAGCTGAAGCATAACCTGTTGAGTGTCTTCCGAATGTGCGACAAGGAATACTAGGTGATGTTTGACAAGTCAGAATGCCTGATTCTCAAACCTTGTTTTGAAGTTCCCGAAGACTGGATTCTGATGAGAGCGCCAAGAACAAACGACACCTATCAGGTTGATATGAGCGTGGCAACAACCACCTCATCAGTTACTACTTGTTTGCTTACAAAAGCGACAGAGCTTGACTCTATCTTGTGGCATAGGAAACTCGATCACTACATTTCGGTCGAAAAGTATTTCCAACACCCAAAGAATTCGATCATTACATTTTGGTCGAAAAGTGTTTCTAGCATCCAAGATTTCGATTAGAACATTTTGGTCGAAAAGTTGATTCGAGCCCTAAAGATTTCGGGCAGTACATTTCGACCGAAAAGTGTTATGGTCAAGGAGTTTTCGATCAAAAGACGGGGGGATAAAGAATTTTTCCAAGTAACTAGTTTCCGGTCGAAAAAGATTTCGATCGAATTAGTTTTCGATCGAAATATGGTTTTCAGGCATAGAGATTTTGGACAGAATTTGATACTAATGTGTCTAGTTCACCTAACTCTAAGAATAGAAATGTTAAGTGTCGGTTAGTTTCATTAGCTTATCTCGTATGACTTGATTATACAGATTTTGTGTGACCTTAACTGACGCTCCAGAATCAGCTAAGTGTATTCAGAAATCACCCATCAGGTGAGTTCTATGTGCCCCCTTTATGCTATGTGCAAATTATTTTAAATGTTTTGGGGCTGAAGTGTATACACTAAATGAATAAGTGTTATGAATGGCAATGTGATCATACGTGATATATACATATATATTAAAATGAATGATGAACAAAGAATGAAACATATGATTATAAAGAATGAATGAAAGAAGGACATAACGTAAATGAATGAAATCTTGCTTTATATTATATATATTGCATGTTATGAATGTATGTAAACGTTATGGACGCTTCGATGACAACGGCTACTTCGGTAGACGGACGACCACGTGACTATTTTGCAACCGGGAAAAGTACGTTCCTTCGCAAGCTAGGACGTACGAAAGGCATTAATGGGCGGTCGAAGTAAATGCTTTAATAGTATAACGATTGCATAAACAATAGTTCGCTTGGGAAACGGATGCCTTAGGGCAGACGGGCGAATATACGGACTACGACAGTAGGACGGTTAAGACTGACGGCCGAAGGTTTGCCGGATGGTTTAATGGCGGACAGTTTCTAGGACCGGACGAGTAAAGGGGCTACGACGGTAGCTTAATGGCGTATGTCTTTGTTACATACGTAGTAAAAGACGGGTTGATCACCCTTATGTGTATGACCAATGAATGTTAATGAATGAAAAGGTGAATACATATTTATGTACTCGCATATGAATGACAAATGAAGGTTAATGATATGTAAATGTGTATTTATATATTTATATATTTATACATACTTTTAAATAAATAATGTTCATCCCTAATTGTTTTAAATTAGAACTCACCAGCGTTAGCTGACTTTTAGTATACACTTCAGGTAGCAAGAAGAAAGGACGTGCGAAGGCGTGAAGGCTACCCGGCACGAGACTGACATCCCACTTTTATTTATATTAAGACAATGCTTATGTTTAATTGTTAAGACTTCCGCTGTTATTTTATATACTTGAATGATAAATGTTTCCGCTGTGTTGAATGTTTTTAATTTATGATTCGGTATCAATAACTGTGTTTATTAGTAAATCCAACAAGTGAGGTTACGCGGAAAAAGGGCCTTACATTTTCCCGCCTCTCTTTCCTATTAATAATCAACTCCATTATTTTAGGTAACAAAATTAATTATTTGTTTCATTTTTTATCTATACATTTTTTTAATTTAAAATTGTGTTTATCATCAATTAATTTTTTTAATCATATTTTTATGAATTCTACAAACTAAAAATAATTTTATAGACAGCTATGATTCAAATAAAAAACTTTTAATCATATATTTATATATTCACATTGTTTCGTTTTGACGAGTGTAATACACGAGTTTATTTAACTCGTTTATTACACGGATTTTAAAAACATAAACCTTTTATTACTAAATATATAATATTATATTTATTCAACCTGTGTAATACACGGGATTCCAACCTAATCTATATCTATATCTATACTATATAATAAAGGAAAACCATGAGGGACACGTGTCACTCTCTGGTTACTCCTCACATTTATTTTTCCACCTCTCTCCTATTAAATATTAATTTTTTGTTTCTCTCCTATTAAATAATAGAGTAAACTTCGTTTTTGGCCCCTGTGGTTTGGTCAAAATAACGGTTTTGATCCAATAGTTTTAATTTGACTTTTTTGGCCCCTGTGGTTACCTAATTTTCTCAATTAAGCTCAACCCACTAACTCCGTTAGTTTTTTCTGTTAAATTTAAGGGTATTTTAGTCTTTTACTGATAGGGACTAATTGTGTCATTTTTTTAAATTAACACAGGGACCATTTATGTAAATTACTAATATATATATATATATATACACACACACACGCACACATCTGCAGACATTCACCACCACCCTCCACACCACCACCCTCCACTGCCACCGCCACCCCATCATGACTGGCCTCCGGGAAAGAACGGGGGGAGTACGATCCCATTCACCGTCACCATCCCATTCACTTCCTCCACCTCCACCAAAATCCCTCTCACCTTCCACCACAATCCCACTCACCTTCCACCACCATTGCATTCCTGTAAAATCCCTTAATTCGAAGACCCCGTCAATCGAAGCCCTAGAACCACCTTCCATCTCGTACTGCCATCAATCGAAGCCCTAGATTTACAAATACACAGATATGTCCCTAATAAAACTTGTAAAAGCCCTATCATTAACAGAAACCCTAGATATCGCGGTGGTGATAATGGTGGTAGATGGAGGTATGTTCAGAGATGATGAAGATGAAGAGGAGGTCGGCTTTGTGGTGGTGCCGATGTTGCAGGTCCCGATTTCGCGAAGCAGTGGTGGTGGAGGATGTTGGTGGCGACAACAAGGAGGTCGGCTTTGTGGTGGTGCCGGCTTTGTGGTGGTGTCGGTGGTGCTTCCCGAAAGTGAAGAGGTGGTGACCAATGATGGCGATGGTGATTGTGGTGGTGGGTGGCTGGCTGGTGGTGGCAGAGGGAGGGGGAGGAGAAGTTCTAGGGTTTATTTTTGGAAGATAAGGTTTTTATTTTATATAATTTACACATATGGTCCTTGTTATAATTTAGGAAAATGACACAATTACTCTTTATTAGTAAAAAGACTAAAATACCCTTATTTTTAACAAAAAAACTAACGGAGTTAGTGTCAGGGTTCTAATTGAGAAAATTAGGTAACCACAAGGGCCAAAAAGTCAAATTAAAACTATTGGACCAAAACCGTTATTTTGACCAAACCACAGGGGCCAAAAATGAAGTTTACTCTAAATAATAATATCAAATAATAATTTTTATGATAATAAATAAAATTGTATAGACACGTGTCACTTTAGGGTTCATTTGTATCATTTTTTCTCGTCTCTCTCTCATATTAAATAATGATATTAAATAAATTTATGTTTAGATTTTTAATATAAATCTAATTACGGATACTTATTATTTATTTATAAATAGTTCAACCGATGTAATATACCGGTTTATTTAACCCGTATATTACACGGTTTTTTTAAAATATAAAATTTTTATTACTAAGTAATTAACATTTTATTTATTCAACCCGTGTAATACTAATGATTTTAACCTAGTTTATAAGATATTACAAAATCAAGAGGTTTAAGGGAGGGTGGATGAATGCCAGATGATAATGATAATAAAATAGACAAAAAGTTCAATGTTTAGATCGGATTAAAAAATAATTACTAGCTTCACAGAATCAAACTAGTGGTTGAATTGTGAACAAACTATTAACACTAATCATGAACAAATTGTGAAAAAAAAAACAATATAAATCCTAGAGTAAATTTCGCTTTTGGCTCATGTGGTTTGTCTTGTTACACAATTTTAGTCCAAAAAAGATTTTTTTAACATATCAGCCCATTAGTTTGTATTTTATAACCATTTCAGTACATGATATTAACCCAGTTAACTTTTCTGTTACGTATATATGACATTTTACTCATTTTATTTCTATGTAAACTATTTAACCTTTTCAGTCAAATATATTTTTTTTTAGGTTTTTTCATTAAAACCTTTTTTATACTTTTTTTAAAAACATTTTTTTTACTTTTTTAAAATCATTTTTTTTAGTTTTTTTTTTCTGTAAAAATGTCATTTTAGAACCTTTTTAAACTTTTCTAAAAATATTATTTCTTGATTTTTTTCATAAGAACGTTTTTAAAAATATTTTTTTAGTTTATTTATAAAAGCGTTTTTAGCTTTTTCATAAAATATTTTTTAACTATTTTAAAAACGTTTTTTTTTTTTTACTTTTTTTAAGTGAACAAGTTTTTAAAATAGTAAACTTTAAAACAAACATTTTTAAAATAGTTAGAAAAACATTTTACGAAAAAGACGAAAAACGTTTTTATAAAAAAACTAAATAAATGTTTTTAAAACCGTTTTTTATGAAAAAAAATTCAAAAAGTTTATTTTTAAAAAGGTTAAAACACGTTTTTAAAAAGGTTTAAAAAAGATGTTTTTACAGTAAAAAAACTTAAGAAATTTTTTAACTTTTTTAAAAACTAATTTTTTTAAACTTTTTTTTTAAACTTTTTTTTTAACTTTTGTTTTTTTTGCATAAAAAACTGTTTTAAAAACATTTTTTTAGTTTTTTTTATAAAAACGTTTTTTTATCTTTTTTGTAAAATGTTTTTTTAACTATTTTAAAAATGTTTTTTCTTTAAGTTTACCATTATAAAAACTAGTTCATTTAAAAAGGAAAAAAAGTGTTTTTTTAAATAGTTAAAAAACATTTTACGAAAAAGCTAAAAATTGTTTTCATAAAAACTAAAAAACATGTTTTAAAAACGTTTTTTATGAAAAAATCAAGAAAAAATATTTTTAGAAAAGTTAAAAAGGTTAAAAAAACCGTTTTTACGAAGAAAAAAAAACTAAAAAATTATTTTTTTTTTAAAGTAGAAAAACGTTTTTTTATAAAAAAATAAATTTTTTTTATTGGATTGAAAAGGTTAAGCTAGTTCATTTAGAAATAAAAGAGTAAAATGTCCTATACTTAACAGGGTTAGTGTCATGGACTGAAATGGTTATAAATGTACAACCTTAAGGGCTGATATGTTAGAGGATTTCTTTTTAAACTAAAAGGGTTAAACATCCCAAACCATAAGGGCCAAAAGCAAAATTTACTCTATATCCTAAAACACATTAGGAATTGAATTCCTAAGAGCATTCATACTGAGAATCAAATCGTTCCTCATTCATTCACACCAGTTTCTTTATCCCCATCTTTATAATTATACTAAAATCACTATATTTTCTCTTTACTTTTCAATTAAATAATACTTTTTATACCTTTATCATTACCTTTTTTTTCTCTCCTCCACTCACAACCACTTTAAAAAAATATTAAAAATTTATCCGGGTGAACAATGTTTCCCCCAAATATATAAAATATTTATAAATTTTCCCTCTCCTCCACTCACAACCACTTTAAAACACCCCTAAAATGTAGAGGACTCGCTCACATAAATATGCAAGACCTGCTGTGAATGCTCTTAGATAAATGTAAAAAAAAATAATTTGTTTTTTCACTCCTCATCAGTTTCTCTATTTACATCTCTAAACCCTTAAAGTTTAAAGTTTATTAATGTAAGCTCCTAAATTTAGTGTTTTACTATTTACCTCTAAAGTTATTATTTAGTTTTTCATTTTAAATTATTATTTTATATATGTATGTACATATGTATATATTTTTCTATATAAATTCAAATACACACTTGTTGTTTTCGGTATAAATTTTATAAAAACTAAGTCATTTTCGGTATAAATTTTATAAAAACTAAGTCGTTTTCGGTTTATAAAAATATTTATAGAATATGACTCGAATTTTTATAAATATTATATCAAAATGTAGATAAAAATAAACATAACATAATGGTGTATTGGTATTTATAGAATATGACTCAAATACTTATATATATATATACTTATATATATATATATATATATATATATATCTTTTAATACTAATAAAAGAATACTTGTTGTTGACACTTGTCAACTTCTCAATGAATCCTCAATAATTTTCCCCCCAAATCTTCTATCAAGTATTACTATTATTAATATTAATATCATTACTAATACTAATTATAATTATTACTAATACTAATTACTAATCATTAATATAAATTCTACGTAGTCAATTACTACTAATACTAATTAAGTATATTAAATTCCTGAGGTAATGTTATGATTTAAATTCCTTTCAAATTAAGTATATTAACACTTAAAAAATTATAAAAGTAATTTACATACAACTCTTATAGGTTAAATCACTTATTGTTCTTCGAACAATAAGATGTTTACGTCATGATGATTAAGGGTATTACTTTTTTTTAAAGGAAAATTTTTTAATTCCTTTTGGAAGTGAGACTTGAACCCATGACATCCTCAAACCTTAGTGTTTTAAAGGATTTTCATCTACCATTGAGCAACAAACCCTAATATGAATGGTATTACTATGCTTGCAAAAAATGTAACAAGAAGGCAATAAAAAAATACCTTTCACATGAGGATGCTGATGGCTCTGTTGGGTTTGGAGATTACATTTTCGAATGTAAAGATTCAAAATGCAATCAAGAAATCGTATATGCTGTTCCAAGGTTTTTTTAATTACATTTGAAGGGATTTTCTTTTTATCATAATTAAAACTAACATTTTGTATGATCTACGAATGTTAATTTAAATTTTGTTCTAAATGTTTTAGGTTTAAAATTCCAATTAGAGTACAAGACACTACTGGAGTTGTATCACTGACTATTTTTAGCAGCGATGGTAGGAAACTTTTTAAAAAATCTACACAAGATTTAATAGAAAATATTGATGAAGTATGTTTTCATGCTTTTAAAATTAATTTATAGTTTTTAAGATACTTGATTTGTTTTGTTTTTAATTTAAGCATATATTTATTCTCTATTTTTTTTCCTCAGGGAAGTGATATCAATATTTTTCCTGAAGAACTAAATTATTTGTTTGGCATGAAATTTGCCTTTAAAGTAGATTTCACGAAGTTTAACATGGAAACGAGAATCAAGTCTTACAGAATTTCTAAACTAACTGATGATCCTACAATAATGAGTGAATTACAAAAGAAGTTCAACATTGAACATGTTATTGCATATTATTTTTTATTATTATATATTAATATTAATATATCTTCTTTAAATCAAACATATTACTTTCTACTTAAAACATAGCCTGCTAATTCAGAGTCTTTATATCTAACCTCCCAAGATTTTGATGATTATGATACCCTTCATTTAAAGGTTTGAATATCTTCTAATTAGTTATTGCTTATGACATTTTTTTATATAATAATTTTTTTATCGTGGAAACTATTGTGCTTATTTTAAGGATGTTACTCAATGACCGGTGATAATTCAACACCTATAATCAAGCTTGAGAAGAGTACAGAAAAAAAGTTTAATGATGAATGAAAACAACTCTTTCGTAAGATCTACACATTGTGACTTGAAACACAACCTTGAAGACGTTTATGAGATTGATGAAAAGCACAAGTTATCAGCAACCAAAATACGCGTGAATCCCATATCAGTTGGCACGTTACATGCAAAGGAGAAACTTTTAGCTCCTAAATTGATAAAGATGGAGTTAAACTTTCAATATTAGATAAATATGGAAAATTTAGCAAGTAAACAACAAATGTTGTATACAAAGAAGTATTTGTAGATTTGTAATTGTCAATGTAACGTTGTTTTTATGTTGTGTACAAGTGTGTTTTGTAACATTTGATATCAATCATTAATAAGTTCTTTTCTACATATTTTATGTGTTTGAGTTTTGATTTTCCACCCGTATAAAACACGGGTCATTAACCTAGTATGTATGTGTATATATATATATATATATATATATAGGGGAAGTATTAAATACAAAATGTTTTTAACGTGAGAAGCGTAAAAAGTATTTTGAAGCGTTGATCTAGGAAATCAATGGTTAGGATCAAATGTGTTTGTTTTAAACGTGAAAAGGTTCCGAAAAGGGTAAAATTGGAATACTCCTTTTTGTTGATTTTTTACAAGTTCCCTCATTTTTTTAAAAACATGCATAACTTTTTTATACGACAATATTTTTTTTTTAAAATTACACCATAAAATCGAGCATTTTATTCTCTTTAATTTGAGTATACTTTTGCTATACTTTTATTTAAAAATGAATTTTTTTAAAAGGTCGATGTGTTGTGCGTATACCATGCGTGATTATGGTCATGTGTATAACATGAGTGATTACGTGATTATGGTCATGATTATAACATGCGTGATTATGGTCATGATTATAACATGTGTGATTACGTTATTATGGTCATACATTATTATAAATCATGTGTGATTATAACGCGGACGCATTTACCCCTCATCCACCGAACACGTGTCGCATGCCGGTGACTTCGCACGCTTCGTACGTTAAAACACTTTACAAAATGGTCATATGGAGAAATAGAGATAGATAAATTTAAAAAATATTGATTTTTATTTAAATTATAGGAATGAAAACCAGATGTGAATGCTCTTAGTAGAACTCGTATATATCCCTACAAACTTGAAAAATATCATATATGCCTAACAAAAACTAAAAATATCATATATACCCTCACAAACATGTAATAATATCATATATACCCATTTCATTAAAAATAACTTAAAAGATGACATTTTACCCTTATTTATTTAAAATTTTAAAATTTCATATTTACCAATTTTTAACATTGAAATTTCATATTTACTTATTTTTAACTTTAGAATTTATATTTAACCAGAAACAAAGTTTTCTCAAAATAGTAATTTGAATTTTCTTATTTTTTTAATAATTTTATCAATTTTCTTTTATAGTATTAGTATTTTGTAACTTTCTCGCAATCATTTCTTCTTAATCGATGCCTTTTGAATGAGTCTGGAGAATTGCGATAGTCACCATAAAAAATAGGAGAACAATTGATCTTTTAATTGGATAAAACTAAAAAATCTATGCTATATAATAAATAAAGATTTTTAATGACACGTGTCGCTTACATATTAATTCTAATCATTTTTTTCACATCTCTCTCTCTCTTATTAAAGACGCATCTCTTCCTCTTATTAAATACACATCTATAATTTAATAATAATCTATATCTATACTATATAATAAAGGAAAACCATAGGGGACACGTGTCACCCTCTGGTTACTCCTCGCCTTTATTTTTTTCGTTTCTCTCTCCTATTAAATATTAATTTTTCCTTCTCTCTCCGATTAAATAATGATATCAAATAATAATATTTATATTAATAAATAAAATTCTATGGGCATGTGTCACTTTCTGGTTCATCCGTATCATTTTATCTCACCTCTCTTTCATATTTAATAGTGATATTAAAAGAATTTTTTTTATAGATTTTTAAAATAAATCTAATTACGGATATTTATTATTTTATTATAAATAGTTCAAACGATTTAATATACTGGTTTTATTCAACCCGTGTATTACACGGGTTTTTAAAAATATAAAATTTTTATTACTAAGTATATAACATTTTATTTATTCAACCCGTGTAATATACGGGATTTTAACCTGGTATTTTTTTTAAAGAAAATACTAATCTTTGTATTAATAAATCTCTTGACATATTTTGACGAGTTTATGTGTTAACAGATTATATTGTATTTGGTTTATTCAACCCATATAAAACATGAGTTTTAAAAAAAAATAGCTTTTTTTTATTACTTAGTATATATAATATTATATTTATTTAACCTGTGTAGTACACGGAATTTCAACTTAGTTAGGTTATAAAAACATATAATGGATAAGAGTATAATTGTCATAAAATAACAAATTATTTAAATTGGGTATATATGATATTTTTATTTTTGGTTAGGTATATATGATATTTACCCATATTTATAAAGGTATATATATATATATGATATCATCCCAAATTTTAATTCTCTCATCCTCTCTCTAAAACATCTATAGTTATGCAAAAGATTTTGTAATATCCGTCCTGAAAATGACACCAAGTCTATCTTCAAGGGTATTACATGTAAATATGTTTTAATGGAAAATTGATACGACAAACTTTGGTTAGACATTGGTTATTAAGCCGACATTTCAACATGTTTTTTCACCATATTGATCTATACGTCATAGTTGACATTATAAGTATTCTTTATTATATCTGTAAAATGTTATATTTTTATTATATGTTAGGTTAGAAACTCATATATTATATAAATTGAATAAATTCAATATATTGTAAACCAGTAATTTTTATATAGATTTGTGTGTTGAATGTCATTAGTTATTTATGAAATAAGAAAAATAAAGATTTAAAATTATAAATAACAAATAATAAAGATTTAAGAATTATAAAATTATTTTTTAAAATAAGATATAATTAAAATTTTATTATTATTTAGTAAGTTTTAATAAACTATTAGAATGAGAATATTTATATTTTAGATAAATAATTATTTAAAATCAATTATTTAATAGGAGATAGATGTGATAAACAAAAAATATTATATATTAATTATTTAAAATCATTATCTATTAAAGAGACGGTAAATAAAAATATAGAATTCACCACAAATTCACTTGTGACAGATAAAGTTTTGATTTATTGTAATAAGGATAAATAGAAACGTATATAAATAATCCATTATTAAAGATACTACACAATACACATATCGTAGTATATTTTTTTTATTAATAAAAAAGGATTATTGGATTTTAATAATCCCACCTTTTATCAATTGGTCAATAATAATCCTAACTGAGAATATTCTTACCACCGGTCCCTACATTCAAATTATTTTTTTACATTGAACCTCTCGTTAAAAAAACTTAACGTCGTTAGAGTTTATATGCCGTGGACATCTGCAAACGGCCGGAAAGTCGAGCTAAGCTAGCAGTGGTCTCGTGGTGACTTTTGAAATTGGCTCTGATAGTGTTTAACTGGTCTCGTGGGTCCGGAAAGTCCAAACAGAGACAACGGTGGTGTTTAACGAGACCAGTTAAACACCACCAAAGCCAATTTTAAAATCTAACACGAGATCACTGCTAGCTTGGCTCAACTTTTCGGCGGTTTTCAGATGTCCATGTCATATAAACTCTAACAACGTTAAATTTTTTTAACGGGGGGTCCAATGTAAAAAAATAGTTTGAAAGTACGGACCGGTGGTAAGAATATTCTCAGTTGGAATTATTATTGGCCAATTGGTAAAATGTGAGATTATTAAAATCAAATCTATACTATATAATAAATAAAAGTTTTCTAGTGCCACGTGACGCCTCTATATTCATTCTCACCATTTTTTCCCGCATCTCTCTCTTATTTAATGCACTTTCTTTTAATAATAATATATATTTAAAGAAAATATTAATTATACTAATAAAACACATTTATTTTAAATTATCCGCTATTATAAGAAACTTTAAAATTTAATTATGTAACTTTTATTTCAATCAAATAATAAATAAAAGTTAAATTATATTAAATAGTAATTAAAGTATTTTCGAAACCCAATTATATATTAATTTTTACATATTTTGAGTTTGTTTTTATTCTTAATATATGTAATATATTTTTACACATGTAAAATATATACATAAATATTTAAAAAAATTATATATTGATATTTTTCACCTCGTGTGTAAACACGGGATCTAAACTAGTAATCCAATAAAAAAAGGATGTTTACTTAAAGTATCATAGTTTATTCATCTATAAAACATTGCCGACATAAAAACATGTTTAGTTACTTATAAAAATTACTAAACCGTATATTCAAACTACCATAGTTTATTCAAGGCATTCTAGACTAAAATAGACTTGAAATTAAGGATTTTGGTTACATGTATAATTTAATGAAATTTGTATATGTAAAGTTTATGATGGAAATTGAAATCTCAATTGCAAACAAATTGTTAAAAAAAATCCAACTTTTTTCTAAAATATTAAAAACAAAGTTTTTAGATCAAAATAATCCCAAATTTTTTTTTACCTTTTTTCCAAAATTTTTTTGCAATAAACACATGATGAGAAAATCATGAAAATAAATATTTTCTTCATTCTATTATACAATCACATATCTTATTTTACTCTTGTAACAAAATTATTTTTATAATAGTTACTTTATAATGTCATCCGCGATAGCATATCACGTATAGATATGTGTATGTAAAGTCATCTACATATAGATTATATACACATATCCACTAGTATTTATGTATAAAATGAATCAATATAGTGCTTTGGTGAGTAAACTCATAATCAATAGTTTTGAACACTTCATTACTTTACAAGGTTAAAAACTCGTATTTTACATAGACTGAATTAAAGAAATATTAAACAATTAACAATGAAGATTTATAGTTTATAAAGGGAATATTAAATGGTGATTAAGATTTTAAAATTAATAAATGAAATATCAAATAGTTGATAACGAAAAAAAAATGAGAAAAAAAACTTAGACTTATAGAATTATGACACGCGACATAATACATAATATAACCGTAAAAATAATATTGAAAGGAATTAGGCATCGGACTTCAGAAGTCATTACAAGAACCGATCCACTTCAATAACTTGTTAGTAAAATTTCTTTTTAACTTCCAAAAATCCACAAATTATTTTAACACCCCAACACAACTCGCAAGTTTCACACACTAGTTAAAAACTAAAACACATAATATTATAACTCTTATTTAAAATGGAACGATAGTGAATAGTGTGATCCCCAATGGGAGAGTGACACATGTAAAACTTTTTTTAAAACGTAAAGCCAGACTTTCTTTTGTTTTTTTCTCAATGTTACGGTATAAATTTTATTGAAAAAAGAGTTGTATTCAAATTTAAGTATATATTTTTTGGTATCGTATGCAATTGAGAGTCTACGTATGTTTTAGCCCCACGAACGAGCCGACCCGATAACGACCATGCCCCCATCGCGTAGCAAGGGGGAATCGTTTTAGCCTCTTATGCTATATATAAGATACACTTTTGACCCATTTAGTTTTTATTAATTTCGTTTTTCTGTGATAACTTTCGTTCGTTAATTTTTTTTTAAAACGGAATGCGCGGTTTTCTTAAAAAAAATTATCGGCGTTCATGTATAAGTATTATTAAAAACGGAGTTATTTTCAAATTCAAGTTATTTTTTTGGTATCGTACGTTATAACGAGTCAAAATCGACATAAAATTTATCCATGCAAACGGGTCGAACTGATAAAGACCAGACTCCCGCAGCGTAGCGCGGATAAAATAATCTAGTTATTTATTATTTATCATAATATGACAAATATTTAAAATAAAAAATAAAAAAAACATTCCAATTTTCACATCATGTAGAAATTGTTAGAAAATTGTGTGAGATTTCATTTGAGTAATTTAAAACATTGCAGTCACCCTTCCTTTCTTCCTTCCCCTGCCCCTCCTCCTGGTCTTCGCCTTCATACACCATAACAGCCTACCTCTTATCTTCCCCTTCTCCTTCCTCTGCAATCTCTAGGTCGTCTTCTCCAATCGCCATTACAGTTACACCTAAATCTCATCTTTTATTCATCACCCAACACCCAACATAACTTAAATTAAAATCATCAACACTGAATTCGCCCAATCTTCTGTTTCCGATTCGTATTCCTCCAATAAGATCTTAGGGTTTGGTAAAATTAACAGTCTGATTGTGGATGTTTTGTTATCAATTTAAACTTTTGAATCAAAAACTTTAATTTCTTGTTGTAGGAGTTCTGATTGATCTGCCGGAGATCCGATGCTTTTTGATTGAATCTGAGAATATAAATTTGTTAGTTGCAATCTCAGTTACAAGTAATCTGCCTGAATTTCTGGTAAAAATACTCATTTGTTTGTTGTGATGTGGAAATTGGGGACTTTTTGTTTGGTTTGGTGTTTATGCAGGCAAGGTGTTTGATGAAATGTTTGTGTGGGTTTGATGAGATCTGTGTGTTGGGTTTCTGTCTGAATTTTGTTTGGTTGTTGGTTTTGATTGGACAGAATGGAGATGGAGAGTGGGAAGTTGTTCATTGGTGGGATTTCTTGGGACACCAATGAAGAGAGGTTAAAGGAATATTTTCAATCTTTTGGTGAAGTGATTGAAGCTGTTATAATGAAGGATCGAACCACGGGTCGTGCCCGTGGGTTTGGGTTTGTTGTGTTCTCTGACCCTGCTGTTGCTGAGAGAGTTGTGAAGGAAAAACATATGATAGATGGTAGAATTGTAAGTTGTTATGTGTTTAATCATGGTTTATTGCAATAAAAATTATTGATTGTCAATCTTTATTTCATATGAATTATGATCACTTTCTTGTTTTTGATCTTTAGGTAGAAGCAAAGAAGGCTGTTCCAAGGGATGATCAGCAGACTGTTAACAGGAGCAGTGGCAGCATTCAGGGTTCTCCGGGTCCTACTCGCACAAAAAAGATATTCGTTGGAGGTTTAGCATCCTCGGTCACTGAAAATGATTTCAAAACCTATTTTGAACAATTTGGGATGATAACTGATGTTGTGGTTATGTATGATCATAACACACAAAGGCCTAGAGGTTTTGGGTTCATCACTTTTGATTCAGAGGAGTCTGTTGATAAAGCATTGCTTAAAACTTTTCATGAATTAAATGGTAAAATGGTGGAAGTCAAACGTGCGGTTCCAAAAGAATCATCTCCTGGTCCTAACAGGAATCAGATAAGTGGATTTAACTATGGTCTAAGTAGAGGTAATAGTTTTTTTAACTATGGTTTAGGTCAGGGGTATAATAGTCCCAATTATGGAGCGCGTATGGATGGTAGATTTAGCCCGGTTTCTGTTGGCAGAAATGGTTATCCACCATTTAGTTCATCTAATTATAATTTGGGATTAAATTCTGATTCCATTTTTGGTTTAAACTATGGTGGAAATGGAAATTTTAGCTCTAATCTTGGATATGGGCGGGCAGTCAATCCTATGTATAGTGTAACTTCAAACAGGTATGCTGATCCAATCGGGTATGGCATGGGTGGTGGTAGTAATGGCAATGGTGGTGGTGGTGGTGGTGGTGGTGGAAATGCTTCTGTTTTGAACTCAAGTAATCATAACATGTGGGGAAATGGGAGCCAAAATTTCACTACTAGTTCCCCAAATTTGAACTTTTTGGCTACTGGAAATGGATCTGACGGGCTTGGAGCGATATGGGGGAATCCCAGTGGTAGTCATGGCGGCGGTAATGCTGGTTTCGGTGGCGGTAATCTCAACTATGTCAGTGAAGAGAGTACTGTTGGGTATAGGAGGAACAATGGGAATAACATTGACCCTGCCTATTCATATGGTGTGATTGATGATGGTGATAACATGTTTGGTGTCGGTGGTGGTGGCAGCGGTGGTGGTAGTGGTGGTGGTTCGTTTTATGCGGATTCTACTTGGCGGGCATCATCCCCTGATCTGGAAGTATCTGATGTATTTGGTTATAATCTTGGAAGTGGAGCTTCTGATGGTTTACCCAAAAACTCAGTTGGTTATGTCGGTTATAGTGTCACAAATAGATCAAATAGAGGTACGTTTTTTTTCTTCTAAACTTTACTTTTTTATGTTAGATATTACAAGAATATGTGGATGCCTGGATGTGTGATTATTTGAATCTACTAGAGGAAATATGAAAATCAAACATGGTTTTTCTCTTCTCAAATGTTATACCTATGATTTTATACATAAAAAACTGTCCGTCATTTTTTACAGATAGACAGACAGGTTCTACAATTAATATTCTGTTTTTCGTTAATTTCGTAAGATTTAAATGCCTCCTCGTTATATCCCGATTCATTTCTTTTGTTTGTGTTAATTATAATTACAATTTATTATTATGGTTTAATTATGTTTAGCTCACAGGCCCAAATTAGTCTAGGGTTTCTAGTTTCTTTCCTATATATTGAGGGTTCCCTCCATTGTAATTTACAGCTTGCAGAATAAATATTATCCGGGTCTCTTTTACAGTTTGAATATAGGATATAGTAATTTTTCTTATATTTATGAGGTTAACTAGTAAGTTTCCATTTCTACAAATTAGAAGACAGTATTGATTTGCATCTAGAATATTTCTTTACTCGGTTTATTATATAGAATACCAATGTACCTTTTCATTTGTCCCCGAATGGGACCTTGTTGTCTCGTGTTCCTCTTAAAAGCCGGTTTTGTGTCTTGTTTGGGTTGTTAAAAACTTTTTAATTGAGTTATTTTATGTAACATTTATAATCATATATAATTCTTATGTATATGTATAACATTTTTTATTAATTGTTATAATTTGAAACCTTGTTTTAAAAAGGCGCGCCTGAGGTGCGAGGCGCTCACAAACACATCAGAGGCAAAAAAGGCGTGCCTCATGTAGTTTTGGGTCAAATTGGTCAAAATTTGGGTCCATAAAAGATTTATATGTAAGAAAACCTAAAGGAGCGAAGAAGTTATGAAATGTTCACGTGATCAATAGTTGATATGTAAAACAGATGAGAGAGAACTTCTGGTCGTAAATAAAGTTATTTAGTTGTACATAGGCGTGCTCACGTACGTGATGCGTGCTCCTCACGCTTTTTAGACCAAGTTTGACACCTTATTTGAGTTTATATCGTAAAAACCATCTTTTAATGTTTCGATTTATTTAGAACACACGTTTCAGTTCCTCATTCTGCTTTGATATCTCTTTTCAGGAATCCCTGCATAGGAACACTGCTATCTGGAGATATGAAAAGTTACAAACACGAATTAAGATTGAAGGATTTTGTGAATTCGTTTATAATACGACCGGTGAAAAAGGTACATCAGTTTTTAGAACGCATTAAATTTGGTTAGAGCTAATCGAAATCGAAGCACCCGTTTTTATACAACATATTATACAGTTTGGTTTTCAAAATAGGCTTTTTGAATTGTGAGTTCATATGAGATGTGAAACTTGGATTGCAGATATAGTTGGTGTCATTACTGATGGTGACATCAAGATATATATGGAAAAGAAGAAAAAAATGAAACTTTTTATTTTTATTTTTAATTGATATTTGTTGTTTTTCAAACTCTTTTATGTCAAGCCCAGAAAAGTTAGTTTTTTCAAGGTGTGTGGTCTTTTCTTCCAATACCCATGTGTTTGGGTTCTGTTGTTGATTAGATTGTATGAAATGATTGGTGTGGAACACTCTTGTTGGATGCTAAATTGGGATCCCATTTACAATGAAATAACTCTATATTAAACATATTTGTTTATTTTTGTTAAAGAATATTTTTTCCTGTTTGTTTTTATTGAAAAATCCCTGCTTGCATATGTTTTGAAGCATGGTACAATGTAGGATAGAGGTGCACGAAAAACCGGTTTGGGATCTCAAACCGGTCCAAACTGGTTTGAAGGAAACCGATTTGAAACTTATACACTGAAACCGGTTTAACCCGAACTAAACCGGTTGAAACCCCCTCAAAAACTGGTTTCAAACCTAGTCAACTCCCCCTCTCAACCGGTTTGAACTCAAATCGGTTTTGACATTTTCTTAAACCGGTTTGGTTTCAAACTGTTCAAACCGGTTTTGACTTTTTCTTAATCCGGTTTGGTTTCAAACCAGATCGGTTTGAAGAACCGATTTGTGCACCTCCAATGTAGGGCACCTATCATGTGCTTGTTCATCTCTCTTTGCTTGCATTTTGTTCATAAACTGTTTAAAACTGATTAAACCGTCCAAACTAAAGTATGCCGGCCAGTTTGTCTATTTCAGACGCATACAATCCGGTTTATTTAACTAAAACATTTTATTTTTTTGAAATAATTTATTGAAAGTAGTTTTTAATTGTGTAAAAATCAGTTCTCATGTAAAAACCCAACATTTACATGTAGCCCCCTTATCTTGTACATGTTTTACAAATACGCAAGCAGGTGTTAGGAACATTACAGAATGAAGAGAGTTGGGTTATATTGACCCTTATCCAAATACAAGCCTTTCAATCGTTTTCCAACAATTTCAGTGGTCCATTTCCTTAAATAGGATTTTGCACGTATATGTATTTCATTTTCCAAATTGAAGGGTTCGTATTTATTATAAGAATAAATTCACAAATTATTTTTGTTTTAGTATACTGACTTAAACTATATCTATATCTATACTATATATAATACATTTGAGCAGGACAAAGATATCTTTTAATATTTTTTAAGAAATTTAGTTACACATTTTTTAAACATAAGGTACAACTCTCTAATCATTAAAAAAAACTGAGAATGGAAGTTATTCTTATTCGTACAATAACTACCTTCTCCCCTCATGATTTTAAACGGTTATAACTTTTTCATATGTTAATATATATTTTTTTAAATTACACCATAAAAATGAGCATTTTATTCTATTTAATTTAAGTATGGTATTGCTATAGTTTATTTCTAATTAAAAAAAACATGTCACGTGATTACCAATGTCTGTGTTCTCCGCCGCGTCGCGCATCGATACAACACAGCCATGTTTCAGTCCAACCGATAAACATTGATACGAAACTTAGAGTTTTATTAAAGAATAAGTGACAAATGAAAAATAAAAAAATAAAACCGTTAGGCCGATTTAGACCGCCTACCTGTATTTTGGTATGATTAGATGAAATCGCATCGGTAGACACTCGATTATCGATTAATCCCAATTTTTACAACAATGTTAATAAATAATTGAACATGTCAAACTTATATTTATATTAACATGTCTTAATCTGAATTGTTATTGGTGTATTAGTGAATACTTTTGTTAAAAAAATAAATATGTTAAAAATAATTATATGGTTATACACAGTCTTATTAGTTATGTTCTTCAAAATTATTGTAAGTTTAGCCATACATTATACTTTTGTGAACCGAATATTCATCAATTATTCTGATATATAATATAACAAAATATTAAATTATTTAAATATTATAAAAGTTATAAAAAAATCATTAATCACTTATTTAAAAACTTGCTTGGAAAAGCTATTTAAGTCTCCGATATTAATAAAATAAAAACAATAAGACAACATTTTTTCCTAAACTCAAATTGGTGATACAATTATATTAGTTGATTGTACGAGTTAAAAATTGATTTTTATTTAAGATGTCATTCTTTTAATCTATATTTTATAGAATAAATTTTATGTTTCGTCTTTAGATATCTTAAAAAATGCAACTGGCTTATTTATTTTTAATAATTACACAAAATATCATTTCGTTTAATGTTTCACACATTTCGTCTTTTGATGAATGGACGTTAGTTTGAACCACTATCTCAGGTCATGTGTAAGATAAGATAAATAAGACAGTTGATCATTTTATTTCCACATCACGTAATTTACTCAAACAATAAAAAAAATAATAAATTAAAAAATAACTCAACGTTAGTTTGAACCACTATGTGCACATCGCCAAAACCACCAACTTGTTGTGTTCCCCGCCGCATCGCGCGGCCCCCCACTAGATAGTAGGCACAAATAGTAGTTACTTCAAAACAAAGTCCACATAATAATGTAACAGAATTAACATTATTTTTTTCAGCCCCCAAACTCGCTCCATTCACTGAAGCAATCAAAGAGAACCAAATTCAAGAAACTTATCATACAATATATATAGTAGTCAAAGAGGAAGAGACAACAAAACCTATCTTAACATTAATTTATCTATACTATATTTATAATATTGCTGGTTTTTTTTATTAAACACATGTAACAGACGTAACATTATTTCCTGAGTTTAGCGCGCCGCAACGCGCGCTGACATTTTACTAGTTTATATAAAGTAGGTTCGAAACCTATGTGTTACACGTATTGAATAGATGAAATATTAAATGTTTAGTAACAAAAGTTTATGAATTATAAAACGATATTTTGAGATAACAAATGATTAAAATTATTTTAATAGTTACTAATTATATATGCGATTGAGGTGTATTTAAAATAGTCTTGTGTAGGGCTGTTCACGAGCCGAACTGAGCAAGGGCATGCTTGTGCTCGGCTTGTTTACAAACTAACCCGACTCAATCATCTCGTTTGTAAACCGAGCCGAAATCAAACGAGTATAATCTGAGCATTTTTTGATTGAGCATCGAGCGAGTTTCGAATGCCGAGCAATTTGGACAGCCATACTATAAGACTCTAACCCGACATCCTACAGTTGATTCTCATAACGGGTCATTCTCTTTAAAACGTATTTATTATTAGTCAAATTACAACGGAAGTCTTTCTAAATTCTTTTATTGTTATTAAATGTACCTCACGAATGTCTGCACATCAATCTGAGTAACACCGCCTCTAAGCCAAGATACGTCAACGCTACACTTACCTGCAAAACAATCTAACGTACACACAAAGTCAGCTACGCTGAGTGAGTTCTAATAGTTTAATTTACTTAAAAGCTGACTCGTTACAAAAGTTATTTGAACTTTACTTAAGACCCTTGGTCCTTATAAAATAGATTCACAATTTATTAACAAATAGATAACCCCTGTTATCACACAATATCTCATAATAGTTCATTATCCAAGACTCGTCCCATAATAATAACCCTGTAGTCTCATCGACATAGGTCGATCTTACTACACTAATAACTCGTACTCAAGTACCTGTATTAACTCGCCACTTGGTTAACATAACATACTCTAGACATTGGCACACTCACCCCTAACCCAGACTCTCACAATCAACTGACACGACAGTTATACACGTCACGTCACAACATTAATATGACCGTCAATCCAAATCTATGTACCATAATAATATTATCCAAACATTATTTAACATCGTCACGTTAATAACATCACATGCATAATAAATATAGCTCAATATTTGCATGCACTTCAACACACACATAACTATACACGTAAACACATACCTCGTCAGGGTTACCCTTGTCAGGGCATTCAACACACCCCGAGCTTATCATTAACCTGCTAATTATCGTCACCGTTGGTGACTTCCCGAAGGACCTCATCCTCCACAATCCCGTTTGTTGTGCCATAATGACACGGTGCAAACATACCACGACAAACACACAACACAAACAACATACTAGCAATTACATGACTCATTAACTCTACTTGCACCTCACGCATAACCCTAGAACAACATATTTCTCACACAATATATCATAAACATTTAATGTACGACACGACTCTTTCCGTGCGACCCTTAACACGACACGCATTAATAACCCATACCGTTAACTCACACATTTCCATGATTCCATCATAGACCCTACGATCACTTAACAATTATTTTATATTAAAATTGCATCGGGTTAGAACCCGAAATCCTTAACACATTTAATAGATTAAGTTTGTCTCTTAAGTATGTACGATAGCCCCAAAAACATTAAAAACATTTAAATAAGAGGGATTAGAAACTCACTGGATGTGTCGAGTCCCTGCCTTTGCTCTACAACTCGTCCGTCCACATTAGAATCCCAAACCTGATAAACGCGTGATCACAGGATCAGAACACATTCTAAACATACGTTGCATAACGTATAACTAAATAAACTCTATTACTCGGTCTTGACTACTTGCCCTCCTTACTACTGAATCCGTACCTCCCCAACTTGCACATCGGATCTTCCTTGACCCGCCTGGAAACCGAGAACCCTAACCAATTCCTAAATACGTGGCATTTCCATGCAGACACTAGCCATGGGAACCCTTCTCGTGCATGGCTCTAGCCGGTCCCCCGTCTACATCGTCTTCTCCGTAATCCCTCCGCGTAACGCTAGTCCGTCACCGCCATGTACCACCACCGGATGCCTTAGTCTCCAGGAGCAACCTGTAAGACTCCAACCCGGGCATCCTACAGTTGGTTCTCATAACGGGTCTTTCTCATTTAAAACACATTTATTATTATTCAAACTACAACAGAAGTATTTCTAAAATCATTTATTGGTATTTAATGTTACTCAACATACCTCACGAATGTCTGCACACCATTCCGAGTAGTACCGCTCCTAGGCCAAGATACGTCAACACGATGCTTACCTGCAAAACAATCTAACGTACACACAAAGTCAGCTACGCTGAATAAGTTCTAATAGTTTAATTTGAACGAAAACCGCCATGTTACATTTATTAGCTTAATCCACTCCGGACCCTTCGGTCCTTACAAAATAGTTTTACAATTTATTAACGAATAGTTAACCCCCTGACATCCCACGACATCCCTTAACCGTTTATCACCCGAGACTCAACCCTTACTACTAGTAATAATAATAATAATAATAATAGCCACCCTACCGTCGACCATCACTCGTAGGAAGTCGTAGCCCTACGCACATCATCGAGCCGCCACAGCGAGTTCCGGAACCCGCTGGTCCTCGTCTCTCCCGCGATCACGTCACCACAGCCATGGCCACCTTCATCGGTTACCTTGCTAATTGCTCACAGATTCTACGCTACATGGTACCATCTATATCACATTTTCTTTTGATGAAGCACTAAATGCGTGAGCCATTTACCAATACACACAGTAAACACACATAAAGCTCTAACTTGCTTTCATCTTTACACTAATAATACATGATCGGGAATGGATTTAGATGCTTACCTGCATTCGTGAATATTGGCAGCCCCACACTTGAGTGTAACCCGAGCGAATCCCGCAAATCGTCACCAAGCTTCACGGCTTCAAGCTCCAACTATTCGGGCGTCCCGTTACGGTCTTCTTCGGATGAACGTAGGTGGAACAAGAACTAGATGGGAGTGTTCCAAACCACCGAGAACCGCCTTCGACGTTTCTCCCTTGTTGCGGCAAGTGTAAGTCTCAAGGCTAGGCCAAAAAAATTGCCTAGGGTTTACTCAAAAGATTATTTAAATATTTACGGGGTTTACATCCAGGTCCTGGTACTTTCAACCCGTACACTTTGGTCTAAAACATCGCGTCATACGGCTACCCAGTCATTCTAATCCCGTTAGTTTAAGCTCCTCGTGAAAGTTAAAAAAAGGTTGCTAACCTTCGATTCGGTTTATTCGCTAACCCGAATTATAATATATAAATTCCCAGGATGTTACAAGTCTATCCTCCTTAAAGAGGATTCGTCCTCGAATCCTGCATCGGCACAGTCCAACACGAGTTAATTTTCCGATCCCACTCGTGCACCAAATCCATTTAGTGCCAGGCATTCGCCTTCATACGTATTGAACCTATTACTTTGCTCTGCAACTCGACCACCACCTTTGGTGTCCGTTGCCTGCTTTCAACTCTAGGGCTTGTAATTCTTGCCTACGCGTCCCTTCATGTCTCATTCCTCCAACCCTTACTCAGACAATATGACACCGTCCATTCCCTGATTACTTATCCCATATCTCCGGATCCGCTCACTGCACTTAGGTCGTCTTTCCTTTTATAACCCTGATGATCTCGTCATTCCGTTGGTCACCCCCAAATAAGGCTCCTAACCTTTCATGAACTGGATCATTTGTCGACCTTCTCACCTCATACTCTAATCACTAGCCAGCGATGTCTCTTCAACACTCAGGCGTTGCTGCCTTGCTCCTAAACGTACTATTTTTTTTCCTTTGATAATCTCCAAGAGCTTGTGCAAAGCTCTTCTCGATTCCATAATCACAACGTGTCCCTCCCAAAATACTCTCTTACATCGCTATCATGCGTTCAACGCACCTCATCAATAAGCATGTACTACTCCAACTAGAGTCATTATCATCGGCTCCCGATGTTTTCTCCAATAGTTTTCTCACATTTCAACCGCATATCCAATACCTTAACCTCCACCGAGGTTCCATCAAAAATCGTCTTTAGTCTTATCATGAGTCTACCAACATAGGCATTTTCTTCCCAGTCACTTATGTGCAATCCCGCACTATCCTTCGGTCCACTTTCCTCGTTCTTGCCCTATCAATACCACATGAATATCGACGCATCTCACTCATCATGTATGAACATGGAATCTGTCTTATCACAAGCCTCAGTCACCACTTGTCCCGTTTAGGGAAAACATTCTCACTCCTCATGTATCTTGCCTTGATAGAATTCTTCATATGGAGAGTATCCCTTGAAGACCCTTTCGTCACTTTGATTACCTAGTGCTGAAGTCTTCAGCGTCGTTGTCTCAATCTCATCATAACTATCTCCGGTCAAGTTCCCACGTAACGCTTTCGTCATTAACCTTAACAGCTCCACTCATTGGCTTCGTGCTCCAAATTCCCGAGATATAAGTATAGGCATCTCATAAGAGCACCTCGCCGATAATCTCGAATGACGTCAAAACTCATCGTATTACCTCTATGTATCAACATGAAGAAACCTTCAGGATAGAAACACTATGCCTGAGCATTCCCACCACCCGTCCTATGCACGATTAAGCGTGTACTACCAGGACACATAACGTCAAGTCATAATAATAAAACCTATCATGTCCAAAGTATATATACGTAGCATCTTATCTCTCTAACTCGCACAAAGCACACACATAACTAGCTAGACCTGAGCAATTCAACATATTTACTATACGACCTTGTCATTTATAAACACACACACACACACCCCTAAGCTCTATCTTCTATTCACCCTAACGGGTTGTGCCAAAGATTCCGAGCAACACATTACTCGGTCTAGACACAAGACATCATTCTAATCAGTTACACACATAATATATATAAATCATAATTCCCCACAAGACCCTGTCCTGAATACTCATACAAGGTGCAGCGCACCCATTACACTTCAAACCATCACCTACACATTAACACGTAGGTGATACTATCATACGACCGTTGGCACGGACAAATTCAAAATTCATGTCTATACAAGTCTACTCACACGATCTAATCAACCATGCTCTACTATCATAAAAAAAATCACATTTAATGCTAACTCACATTATGCAGAATGCAATCACACAATCACATTTCACCGCATATATTCCCCCATTGTAAACACAATCATACGACGTCATAACGCAATTATCATTAATTATGCCTGAATCATCATGCGTTAAGACTCACAATAATTTTCAAAATCAGATAATCACTATTTGAATTGAGCATCACTCCACATAAATATCTAATCAGTCACAACATCAAATCACCTCGAAATCTCTCATGAAAACTACCACACAAACTACTCCTCCAGCAATCGAGCATCCCAAACACTAAATGCAAAATCACTGCTAGACCACGTCAGGTGCGTCTGGCATGTCCTCCTCTGTTTCCTCCTGAAACAAAGCTCTCTTAACCGTACATGTCCACATCTTGGAGGAAATTATGTGCAACTGACACTGCTATCCTTTTCCATCCCGTCTTTCCAATCATAGCTCCACATAGTATGTCACCGACCGAAGCTCTTGTCACACTTGGGCTAACATCACTCCTATCTTACTTTCAACTCCTTCTATGGTAGTCGTCGGCTTGACCTGTCGATCTACATTCCTCTTAGTAAGAGTTCCTCGCTTGCCCGATCTCGTACGCTTTGTCTTAGCCACCTAACCCTACTCAAGATAGAACGTTAGAGTGATTACTATGGGTGCAAATCCAGAATATGAGAGTAATCATAGACTGCTAACTCATGGTGATCAAATGCAATTTGGTGATCCATATCACTGCTCGGATTCTAAACCCTTCCCATCATATTTACACTAACTTTCTACCTTCACGCACACCGGATGCACATGCATCCCACACAAGGCACATAGCATCACACAATAATCTAGCACATCATCATAATAATCACAATTGCGCACCACATGTAGTTACACACAAATTCACTAACTATGCTAACACACCAAGCTATGTCACATAACGCAATTAATGCTACTCTACATTAACTAGCTCACAAAACATGATTTCACCATGTCACACCACACACTTTAAGTAGTTCTAAATACTACTACAACACAGAGTACACATCATGTTCCCATACGGAATCATAAATCACTTACTCACACCAATCACTTTACCTAGTGTAACACTACACAAAGGGTAATTAATAATTACTACTTAACTCGAAAAACGTACCTCTTGGCTCGCGGTTACTCGTGGTGGCATTCGTTTCACCCTCGTCCCATTTTCAGTTTAAGTTAAAGTATTTTACTTGTTTAAAAACTTTAGTTTTCTCTTAAACCACGGCTCTGATACCAACTTGTAAGACTCCAACCCGGGCATCCTACAGTTGGTTCTCATAACGGGTCTTTCTCATTTAAAACACATTTATTATTATTCAAACTACAGCGGAAGTCTTTCTAAAATCATTTATTGGTATTTAATGTTACTCAACATACCTCACGAATGCCTGCACACCATTCCGAGTAGTACCGCTCCCAGGCCAAGATACGTTAACACGATGTTTACTTGCAAAACAATCTAATGTACACACAAAGTCAGCTACGCTGAGTGTGTTCTAATAGTTTAATTTGAACGAAAACCATCACGTTACATATATTAGCTTAATCCACTCCGGACCATTCGGTCCTTACAAAATAGTTTTACGATTTATTAACGAATAGTTAACCCCCTGACATCCCACGGCATCCCTTAACCATTTATCACCCGGGACTCAACCCATACTACTAGTAATAATAATAATAATAATAGTAATAACATTTTCGTCTCGCTGACATAGACTTAACTTAATATAATAATAACTCACACCCAAGAAAAAGTATCAACTCGACACCTGGTTAGCACAACATGCTATAGACATTAACACACCCGGCCTTAACCAAGGCTCTCACACTTAACTGACACGACTGTAACATCTGCGACTTCCGTGCTTAACTTACCTGGTACTAGACTTATTTAATCAATGTAAACCATTTTGAATGTCATTACACTTGGTTTACCCATACGACATACTTGTTGATCATACGTTACCTTATGCTCTAGATGCTTATTGATGGCTTAATCGTGAATTGGGCCCATTTTAGGCCCAATAAGCCCATCATAACCCGTTATCAATCATGAAAACGTCAAACATGTTAAATTAAAGTTGATATACCTTGTTACACTTGAAACGTTCAACAAAAGCTTGTAAATATATGTATTGTGCCTTCACAGCTTGTTATGCCCTAGAAAACTCGTTTTCTCATCCGCCGACCGTTAATTAACGTACACGAATTAATGGATGTGATTAAAGTTTAGAAGTTAGGATTCTTAGGAGAAGGTTTGCAGCGTTATTATTTTTTTTCGCTAAGAGATTTTTGTTTAGAATCACCTTATAGTTACATGCTTATAGAATTTGGAAAGATGGACTTTATGCTTTTTTGAATTTGATTTTGAATTTGCTATCTTACATTACAGTCCTTGGAGTGAAGCTCCGTATGCAAATGCTGCAGAAATAAATGCGTTGGGAGGGTTATCACTTGATGGATTTTTGTCACAGGTAAACTAAACTATTTTTTTTAATATTTATTGCTTATTAGTGTTGAAACCTAAAACTGATTAGTTGAAAGATTCATAGACCTTGCTTTTTATTATCAAGTATGATTTTTTGTTCTTCTGATTTTATTTATTTTTTGTTGGGATGCAGTGGGCTTTTATGACAATTTTAGATCCAGTTCTCAGTGTTGAGAACCTCATATACATCGGGTATGGTGGTGATCCTTCATCTGCAGTAAGAGTTACCCGAAAAAGACGTGTTGACCGTAAGAAGCAACGCTCTGACCGGAATGTCTTCCAGTGCTTTGTTTTTTTGGCCAAAAGAGGCGGGAAAATCCTCATTGTTGCATTCTTTTGTGGGAAGGTCTTTCATCTAAACTTGATACTTGTTTAAGAGGTGGCAATATGAGCAGGTTTGGTAACTGGTCAAAATGGATCTGATACACTTTTTTGGAGTTTTTTTTAATAAATAACTAGTGTGTCAAATATTGATTATAAAAACCATATTCTTTCGATATTAATATTGATTTATGAGGTTTTATGCATTGAAAATACAATTTGGTGACTTTTGACTCGTTTTAGCTATCTTTTTAGTTTACCTATTTTCCCCTTAGAAACGAAACATAACCCAAATTGACCTGTTTGTAAGTAAATATTGTGCGACAATCATTTTTTTCTTATGTAACCTTATATTCTGACTACTAATAATATTTTTTATGCTTTAATCTCAGGCAATTTTATGAAGTCTATACACCAACAACTAAGGATCGATATACAGTTAATACTGTTGATCAGCCTGACGTAAGTACATTTTTTTAGTGTCATGTTACACTGACAGATATCCTCGATGAATATGTAGCTATGTGCTTGTTTTGCTGTTAGATATAAGTAGATGTGATAATCTCGACCCATTTACTTATAAAACGGGCTGCTTCATGTTATGTTTTTTTTCTCTAACGGTTCAAAAGTTGGGCTATGTTTTTTTGTAATATATAAAAACTCAAAAATGTTTTATTCAAGTCTTTGAAATAATGATTTTCTATTAATCATATTTAACACTAGTTTTTTGTAATTTTTTTAATAATTATATTTCCATCGTGGCACATTCTTACAGGGAACAAAGAAAACTTTGATTTTGCGGGAGATACCTGAAGATGCCATTGGAAAATTGCTGATTCATAAGGATGCTTTGGCAGCCTGTGACGTTGCAGTTTTTGTTCATGACAGGTAACTGGAAATTTGTCGTCATTATTCACTGGTGGCAAAATGGAATTTTGTTGTCATTTTTTACTTTTGCTTGATACTCTTGAGTTATTTTTTAGTAACATGTCCTATAAAGTTTTTGAATATAGCAATTTAATAGGTTTAAATGCATTAAAAAGTAAATCTTATGTGACTTTCGACCCATTTGACCCGTTTCCTGTATAATGAAAGTTTTAAGCTTTTTTCCCCCTTCCTAATAACTGTGCTCCCAGCTGCTTATTTTCATTATAAATTTGTAGTTCAAATGGGTCTTCATGGAGGTACGTTTCGTTATAAATTTGTAGTTCAAGATTCGACAAGGGTATTCATCTTTGATAGTTATAAATAAGTTATGTGTTGGTTGTTAAAAATATCATTTTTATAAAAATAACAATCAAAAACTTGAAAATAAACAATTTAGAAACTTTATGCAAATTTCAACCTGGTTTGACCTGATTTTTTTTCCTATTTGTTTTGTGGGCATGTGGCTCTTGTGAACCATAAAAGCATTATTTTTTACTCATCCATGATTTCATATTTTCATCTACCTTTCTAATTATCAAACTATTTAATACAATAAATATTTGTTTTTGCAGGTGAGCCAAGATATGGGAATAGAGGCTCCTATACCAATAAGCACAAAATTAGGAGACTTCAATAATGTGTTTAGGAGAACTGTGAGAGCAGCAGAGCACCCTCATTTGAGCATACCTGAAACTGAAGCTGGAAAAACTCGAAAACAGTATCATAGGGTTCTGAACCGTTCCCTGATGGTTGTTTCAGGTAAAGCGGAAATATTGGCTACTCATAATTCATGGTATCATCACTCAAGTGATAAAAAATGTTCCATTTTATGATCATACTTAATGATCAGGGAGAACACAAATTATTGGGAGAACAAAAATAAACCATTCATTTTTCCAATCTTTAAAAAGATAAGAAATAAAAGAAAATGTTATAATTATAATAGTTATTGTTTCTCACACCTCAAATTCAAAAGAATTATGAACAAATTAGTTTGATTATTCATTTATGTATATAACACGTGTGTAGGTAAACTTTGCAAAACCTAGACAAATTAGTTTGATGGTTTTTTATGTACAAAGCCTAAGCATGTGTACTTATAAAACACAATTTTAAATTATGAATCATTGATAAAAAATTAAACGATTTAGATTTGTTCTTGTAATAATTTAGTGTTCTGCAATGATCCTAAACATAACCTTAACTTAAATGTTTTTAGCTAAACATACTCCTTTTGTTATAACAATCAACTTTCATGTGGAAAGCATTTGCCAATTTCGCTTAGAAATGCTAAAAATCACGAATTTTGAATGAGCGCACTCAACCGAGCCAACTCAACCCACTTACACTTGGACCTAGCCCATGATTTTTTTGCAAAATTCAGCTGATTTTCGAAATATAGAGGCCTTCCAAACCCTAATTCCCATATCTTGTTTTCTAAGACTTAGTTTAACTATAAATACCCCCTTGTATTTCATCTACTCTTCTCCTAAACCCCTCCACCCTCCACCTGCGATTTGAGCCTCCTACTACTGCCAAGAAATCGCAAAAGCCAACGAACCAAGTTCGGGTGACGAATCAAGTATAAACCACTCTTCCTTCCTTTTTATTTCTTTTTATTCTACTTTTGATTATAACCTTCATACTAACTTGTTTTATTTATTTTAATCTCTGATCCTAACCTTTAACCTAACCTAAATTAACCACACACTAATCTAAAATAGAATCCGCTTGCTAATGTCGGCTATGCCGATTGCATTATGTGATTTTCCAAACACTTCTGTGAATATCATGGCTAGACCGGTGACATGGGACGTTTTGGCTAACCTAGTATGATTATATTATGTATTATAATGATATTATAACAATCGTCTATTTTTTTAATTTTATTTTACGCTTTCGGTAACCTTAAAACCCTAAACGGTCCACTTAAGTGAAATCGTTGATTGTGGACAGAATATGTGTTGACTTTAACTAAGCATAACTTGATCATAATTAAACGAAACTTAGAAAACTCAAATTCCATGACGTAGTTCGTCGAATTGTCTTTCCAACCATAATTGGCTCGTTTTCTAATTCAAAAGTATGACTCTGTAGTATCCAAAACAGGACATAAACCTTTTTCAGTACCTTCTGTCTTGTTTGACTATATATTCAATCCTTTATTTCTCGCGTCCGTTAAAATTCTAACTTCCGATAAACTCCATCCAAAACCCTAATTAACTATATCATGATCTTTTAGGGCGTTGATCTAAATCCTAGAACTCTCGAGCTTTGCGAGTCAATCACCTCTCAACAAATGTGAGTCTTACATAGCCCCTTTTTACATTTTGCACTTTTAGGGTGAAACATGATTACACTTTCAAACTCTTTGCAATTACTCATATACAATTCAATAATATGATGCTATGTGTTATTTGTGCTTTATACTTGAATGCTATGAGTTAAGACTACATATACATGACATTAGTATAATCATTAACTCAGTACAAGCCAACGGTTAACATTGATAGATCTATTGAGCCTGACAAACCCACCCGGGTAGGGTGTTTGTTACCGACATTACATTAGGGTAACCTGCGTGTTATGCATCAGTCACAAGGTTTGATTGTGCACCTAGCTTAACTATAGATTCTCTATAAAGGCCTTATATACCATGTATCGTATGAATTGTGTAACACATTTTGAACTTTACTTGTTGTGTCAAACCCTATGTATGCTCACCAACTTTTTAGTTAACCTTGTTTTTATCATGTTTCAGGTACAAATCTTTGAGTTCATGTTTCAAGTTGCGACATATAGTACATGAGGACCTAGTTGAAATAAACAGATTAAACTTGTTGATGTATTTCATTTTCTTTGATTGATTGATTGTAACTGTTGAACATTGTTATGAAATTGAGAAAAAAAATTAATATATGAAACGTTAGTTGAATCATGTGCTTATGAACAGTTTACATGTCCCGCCCCGACGTATTCCGCCGTCGGTTGGGGTGTGACAACGACTCTTATACATGTTATGTCACAAGTCCTGAGTCATCGGTCAGTCTAGCCCTACATACCACGATAATAACATCTACACGTCACACCAGCATTACCACATTAATATCACACATGCATAATTAATATAACTCGACGTTTACATGCAATCCTACATATATATAAATACCCATGTAAACACTTACCTCGTCATAGCACCCTCGTCAGGGTTACCCTTGTCAGGGCGATCGACGCACCCAGAGCTCATCATTAATCTGCTAAATAAATGTCACCGTTGGTGACTTCCCGAAGGACCTCATCCTTCACAAATCTCGTTTGCCATGTCATATGGACAACGATGCAAACACGTCACGCAAATATAAACACATAATATCACCCATCATATACACGACACGTTATCTACACCTGTACCTCACACATGACACTAGATAAATATATATATATACCCCACTTGACATCATAAGCATTTAGCTTAATGCCCGACTCTCCCTGATCTACCCTTATCACATCCCATATTAATAGCTCACACCCTTAGCTCACATATTTCTACGAACACACCATAAACCCTACGACTCTTAAATAAGCATTTTATACTAAAAAAATATCGGGTTGGAACCCAAAACCCTTAACACGATTAATTATATTAACAACTCATGAAAGTATGTACGATAGCCCCAAAACAGTAAAACGTTTAAAAGAGGAGGATTAGAAACTCACCAATTATACCGAGTCTTAGTTCTTGCTCTGCAACTTGCTCATCCACGCTCGAATCCCAAACCTGACAAACGCGTGGTTACGTGATCAGAACACGCTCTAAACATACGCTACATCACATATAAATGAATAAACTCTAATACTCGGTCTTGACTTCTCGCCCTTCTGATTTAGCGAACCCTTGCCTTCACAACTCGCATATAGGATCGCCCTTGATCCGCTTAGAAACCGAGTACCCGAACCGGTTCCTAAACGCGCATGCATGCACACGGCCTTGCCATGCAAAACCCTAATTGCCAAACGTTTCCGAGGCTCATGCCGGCCCGTCCTTGGTCCGATTAAACCCGAGTGCTCGAACTGGGTCCCCACGCTCATGCATGTTACCATGCAAACACTTAGCCACGGAAACCTTACTCGTGAATGTCTCTAGCCAGTTCTCCGTCTCCCTCCTCGTGTGTTGCTTAGCCGCTCACCACCAAGCACCACCGTGCCATCTCCATCTTCTTCTTCGTATCGCCGTCATGCACCGCTAGTCCGTCACCACCAAGCACCACCGTGCCATCTCCATCTTCTTCTTCGGTACCGGATGTCACAGCCTTCCCGAAACAGCCACCCTACCGTCGACCACCACTCGTAGGCCGTCGTAGCCCTACGCACGTCATCGAGCCACCACAATGAGTTCCGGAACCCGCTGGTCCTCGTCTCTCCCGCGATCACGTCACCACAGCCATGGCCACCTTCATCGGTTACCTTGCTGATTGCTCACAGATTCTACGCTACATGGTACCACCTAGATCACATTTTCTTTTGATGAAGCACTAAATGCGTGACCCATTTACCAATACACACACTAAACACACATAAAGCTCTAACCTGCTTTCATCTTTACGGCCAATAATGCATGCTCGGAAATGGATTTAGATGCTTACCTGCATTCGTGAATATTTGCAGCTCCACACTTGAGTGTAACCCGAGCGAATCCCGCAAATCGTCACCAAGCTTCACGACTTCAAGCTCCAACTATTCGCGCGAAACGTTACGGTCTTCTTCGGATGAACGTAGGTGGAACAAGAACTAGATGGGAGTGTTCCAAACCACCGAGAACCGCCGTCGGCGTCTCTCCCTTCTTGCGGCAGCCGTAAGTCTCAAGGCTAGGCCAAAAACATTGACTAGGGTTTACTCGAAAGATTATTTAAATACTTACGGGGTTTACATCCAGGTCCTCGCACTATCAACCCGTACTCTTTGGTCTAAAGCATCGTGTCATACGGCTACCCGGTCATTCTAATCCCGTTAATTTATGCTCCTCGTGAACGTTAAAAAAAATAAGGTTGCTAACCTTCGATTCGGTTTATTCGCTAACCCGAATTATAATATATAAATTCCCGGGATGTTACACGACCTCCCTGCTGAGGGCCACCACTCGCAAGTCGTCGCAGCCTTGCTCACGTCACCGAGCCGCCATAACGGGCTCCCGCACCCGATGTCCTCGTCTCTCCCGCAAGCACATCACCACAGCCGTCGAACAGCCTCATTGCCCGACTCCCTTGCTATGCTCTCCTCGTCGACCGCCATTCTGTTTCTGGCAATCGCCACCACAGGCCGGGCACTTGTACTCGTCCCTCTCTCCCCTCGTTCACCACGACCACAACTAAAACCCTAGTAGGGTTCTCCTGCTCATCGGACACAAGTTTAAAAGGAAAGAAACTGATAGGTTAAGTGAGTTAGCTTACGTGTGAAGCTCTCCCCTGCTCGTCGCCGTCGTAGAACTCTCACAAGACTGCCTTGGTCGACCTCTCTCTCTTTCTCCCTTGCGCCTCTCCTGCTGCCGTCGACCATCCCCTAGGCCGAATGGAATTTTTTTTTGGAACGGTATATTTCAGCAAAAAATTTAGGTTAAAGGGGAAGTCAAAAAAAAAAGGTTTATGGTGTATCCGCTATTACCAATAGCGGATTAGGAGGAAGAAACTTGAAAAATCTGACACAACTGCGAATGTTGCAGGAGTTAACATAAGCCGCTATTCACAATAGCGGATTAGGAAGAAATGGTTTAACCCCGGTTAACCCAGTAACCACACTCCATCCGATAACCCAACTTCCATTTAACAAAGTTAACTCCCGTTAACTTTTGTTAACTTTGGATTCCTTATTCCCCACCTAGCCAGCATCAAAACCCTACCCACAACCAAACAAACTTCTGCCCCTCTGCAACATCACATGCAGCCTGCAACACCCATTAAAACCTCTTTAACTTTTGCATACTGGAGTGATAAGGATAGTGTTGACTGCTTTTGACAGTGATAAGGACTGCAACATCACATGTGTTGTGTTGGGTGGGTTTTGAACTTTGCAGTGGGTGGGTAGGGTTTTATGAGGAAGAAGACGATGCAGGCTGTTTAATTAAAAAAGTTTAAAAATTTACTCCTAATCCGCTATTGTGAATGGCGGATTACATAAAAAAAATCATGGGTGAGCCGGCCCTGCCAAGTCTCGAACCCACGCCCTATCTGTATTCATGTGTGCACCCAGCCACTTGAGCTGAGTGTCTAACCCATTAATATTACAGCTCTTTTTCTTAATATATACTACTGGGCTTCTAGTAACTTAATAAAAAAATTTTAATGTTTACTTTTTTTTAATGTTACTATAAAATTTTTTACTTAGTAAAATTTAAAACTAATAAAATTTTTTAAAACTAAAATTTAACCCTCACTTTAATGTTTACTTTTTTTTAATGTTAACTTAGTAATTATTTAGTATATATTTATGTTACTTATTAAAATTTAAAACAATAATTAATATGTAAATACCACTAAGTCTACTCAAAAAGGGAAACACGTGATTGAAATTATAAATTAACAAAACATTGGAATTACAACAAACATATACTCAGTCACATGATAATAAAATACAATTAATTATTTTGTCGGTATGGACATTTGTTGACCCTGTGACCCGTTCTTTTACAACCGGAACACTTACGACCCATCTTTTCCTCAGCGTAGCTGGCGTCCATCTCGTTATGCATCCTTCTCGTACGCCGCCTTCCCCTTACTATAGTTATCTTTGATGCGTCCCCACAAATTTCCCAACCCGCGTGCATCCAGTCTTCTTTATGAGGCACCAGAAAATACTCGTTGTATTGTGCACGGTACACTCCCGTATGAAACCTTGGATCCGCAGTTTGTTGTGGACTTTCACATAGATAGCCACAAACTGCAATTGCATGGCTACAGGGGAACCGGTAGATCTGCCACTTACCACACGTGCAGGTTTTTTTATTGAATTCTACCATATAGGGACTATTGCCAGATTCGTCTGATGCTTGTAGGGGTGTCTCCACCATGAACCTTTGATCGCGTGCTGAGTAAGGGTATACCCTGTGTTGGCAAGCCCTTAATTCACGCTTATGGAATTCTGTCCACATGCGGGGAGGAAAGTCAGTCGAACAATTATACGCGGTTGTGTAGTGATAGGCGTATTGTTCAACTTCTCTCTTAAAGGTATATTCAATTAACGCCTTAATTGGGAGCATCCTGGCACCACGTAACACATTGTTCATGCTTTCCGATATGTTCGTGGTGAGGATACCCCATCGGCGATTCCCACGATCATACAGGACTGTCCATTTTGTTTTATCAATTGCGGATAGGTACTGCCACGCTTGTTTATTTGTCGCCTTAAGCTCAAGCATCAGCCGTTCGAACTTTCTTTCTTGTGTTGTGCTTCCGATGTCCCAACACATCCTTTTCAAGCTGACGCTCTTGAACTTCGCCATGAAATTGCTTCTGATATGCCTTAGACAAAATCGATGGTCGGCGTGGGGTTCCTTCCAGGATTCTAAATTATCCATGGCGTGTTTTATACCGGCATGCCTGTTAGTAAATTACACACAAAGTTCGATTGGCGGGGTCTGCAACGTTCTCAGCAAATTTTTGAAGAAACCACATCTAGCTCTCGTTTGTTTCTTCATCCACCAATGCGTACGCAATCGGCAAGATCATGTTGTTGGCATTTTTTGAAACCGCCATCAATATTTTTCCCTTGTAGGTGCCCCGTAGATGGGTGGCATCTATAGAGATTACAGGAATGCAAAAATGAAAGGCTTCAATACTTAGACGGAATGCCCAAAACACAAACTTGAATACTGAGCAGTCACTTGGACTATGGGGATGATGTAACCACTGGACAACGGTGCCGGGGTTAGCTTGTTGTAGTGCCATTATGTAGTGAGGTAAATAATGGAAGTTTTGATCCCAGGTACCGTATATGTTTTCAATGGCCTTTTTCCTGGCAGCCCAAGCCTTGCCGTAAGTGATATCAATGTTCAGTTTCTCTTTGATCAGAGACTGAATTTGTTTCACAGGCAACGCTACATTTGCAAGAATTTGTTCTTGGATGTGGGATGCTATAACTTTTGATCTTAAGGCCCGGTTGTTGTTGCGAGAAACAGTGGTGAAACATGAGTGAGCCGGTGTCCATACTGTCATTTTGAAACAATGAGAATTTTTTAATTTTCTGGCGGTGCATGTCCAAAGACATGGTTGAGAGTCTTCGTGCTGGTTGTTGTCTGTTTCTTTGATACTTTTACATTTTGCCGTCAAGACCTTTGGTCGGGTATCTGCCATGAAGATCTCTCTTTTATGGTTGATATTCCACATTCTGACTGCGTAATCAACTTGGTCTTTCGAAGTGAAATACATATTTAAACGTATTTCGGGATCTTTTTCGTCCCAAAACTCCATTTCATCTTCCCCGAAATTATCCATGGGAATATAGTCTTCATCTATTCCCCTGCCATCAACATTAAGTTCAGGGAAATAGGTAAGCCCCTTACTTTGATGCTGAGGCAAAGGAGGGATTGGCTGGTCCTCCTGTGTATCATATTCTGAAACAGAGGGTTCACTCTCTTCCGTGTCTTCAATTTCTTCAGCAGGAGAGTCTTACAAAAAAAATAAATGTATTAGCATTTACGACATAACATTGAGGATATAAATAAATAAATAAAAAGGAAGTAAAATAACCGTCGTCGTTTTCTACAGTGGCTGAGGAACTCATACCATATTCATGTTGATGCTGGTTGGGAACTACCGTCGTCCACCTCACATGAATTCTACAAGTGTAACCCGGAACAATGGAAGCTAGTTGGGATATTATATACATATCATTTTCTTGGTTAATATGTGAGGTAAATGAACCTCCATTGTATTCATAGTAGAGTGTTAACTCTAGACAACAAGACTGACGGTCAAGTTGAACACATCTACATATGTTGTCCACCAACTCAGAATAACCGAGTGGACTAGTAACTAAAAACGTAGTGGTACGAGTTCCCGGAGCACCCATAACAACCCCTTGCGTGTATGACACTTCACCCCCATAATATAACTGTACCACAAAGGGAGTGAATGAGAAAGATGAAGACATTGTGAAAGTGGATGGTTACAGATAATTCAAACTTTCAGAATTACAAAGGGAGTGAATGACAACACTCCCTCTGGTAATATGATTCCTGCGATGTACTCAGACCAGCCAGGGCTCTTTCAGAATTACGATTATACTGGTCTTAGTGTACAACAGCCGCGGTACCAACATTTAAGTCCGGTTCAAATGAGCTTGGACCTACAGCTTAGTCAACCCGAAGGCTTCAGTCCACCAAATGATAATGAACCCGAAGATCCAGCAACAAGACGCGTACAACCACCGAGACATCCAAAACCAGTTGGTTGTGGCACCGGTGGTTGTCTGATCCGCTATCCGCATAGGCATTAAAACTATATGTACAACCAATCCGGATGATAAGGAAGGGTTTGTTTAAAAATATATTAAAAGAAAAAATATATTAAATATGTTAACTAACCGGATTAGGGTTTTATTAAATATATTACTTTATGTAATCCGAGTTTCCCAATGGCGGATTAGGAGATATTTTAATGTGATCCGTCATTCCCAATAGCGGATTAGGAGTTATGTTTTTTTTTCCGTCCCTGGTCATCGTCTTCCTCAAGAAACCCTAATCTCAAGTCACTGCCAAAAAAACAGCACCCCAACTGATCACTAAACAGTCACTGCCAAACCTTCAATTAACTATCACAAGCTTCATAGTCAACAACCCAATCCTTATCACTGCCAACCCAAGCCTTATCACTACAAAAGTAAAAGCTGGGTTTTAATGGGTCTTGCAGGTTTGCATGTGATGTTGCAGAGGGGCAGAAGCAGGGTTTTATTTGTTTGGTTGTGATAATGGAGGTAGGTGGGGTTGGTTTGTTTGTTAAAAATTTAACGGGAGTTAACTAAAGGTAGGTGGGGGTTGGTTTGTTTGTTAAAAAGTTAACGGGAGTTAACTTTGTTAAATGGAAGTTGGGTTATCGGATGGAGTGTGGTTACTGGGTTAACCGGAGTAAACCATTTCTTCCTAATCCGCCATTGTGAATAGCGGCTTATTTCTCCTAATCCGCTATTGTGAATAGCGGCTTATGTTAACTCCTGCAACATTCGCAGTTGTGTCAGATTTTTCAAGTTTCTTCCTCCTAATCCGCTATTGGTAATAGCGGATACACCATAAACCTTTTTTTTACTTCCCCTTTAACCTAAATTTTTTGCTGAAATATACCGTTCCCAAAAAAAACTCAGGCCGAATGGCCCTAGGGTTTGAGGTATAAGTTGTTTTTAAACATATAAGGTTTACATCTTAGCCCCTGGTTTCCTTCTTTGCTTGTTTCCGATCCCCGTCGTTCTCATAATGGCTAACCGACCCCTCTCGATCCTAGAGTAGGGTTTTATATCAAAAACATCCTTACAGTCCAAGCCCATTAAAAGAGACTTGGTTTACTCCTCGAGCCGACCCGCTAGTCCACGAAATTCCTGGATGTTACAAATACTGTGAGGATTGAGGTCGTGACGTGTGAACGAGATTAAGAGCGGACAATAGCAGTTGAGTGCCCGAGTCAGGTAGTTTGTGTGTAACCTTTCTGATTTTCATATTTTTCTTATTTATTTTATGCCGTGCAATAAAAGACGATTCCGATTCCAACCTTACATGCATTGTTCATGTGCAATAACAAATATACACGCGTTTATTATATTACAATCTTGCAAACCTCGAGGACCAAACTTGACCAAAACTCAAAACAACATCAAGACTACAAAACTACACGGTCCATTCTTGTAAATATCAAAAAGTGCACAAGCACGGTCGTGCTTAGTCCTAAGCACGGTCGCGCTTAAGCCACGAACACGGTCGTGCTTAACTTTAAGCACGGTCGCGCCTGAGATACAGTTTGACTCCGTAAAAGTCAAACCGACACAAATCTTTTCCAAAAATAAACTTCAAATCTGTTTTAGAAATCGCGTGACTTGTAGAAGAAGTTATTCGACCAATTAAGCCTAAAACCCGACCAAATACACGTCTGATCGACCGAATTCCCGCGACTACGACCGAACCTTCCTTTTTAAATCAAATCTCGTAATTAAGACCAAATCAAGACAAATCAAACCACGATACAGACTTCGTACGACCCCTATAAGATTCTACAACCCCTAATTCGTCTAAACAACCTCTCTAATTCTCTGTCGATCAAGAAAGAGCCGCGATTCCTTTACCGTAGCCGTCTGCACTTGTTGCCAATCAAACCAAGGTAAGTAATAGTCCAATAGATTCGTTTCTTCATTCCAGACGAAAACCCTAATCTAATTGGAATCAATAATACACGATATTACCAATTTGAATCTAAGTTTTGATAAAAAAAAATGGTTTTAAACGATCGACACGTTAAACAGGAGATAAATCTAATTAAATGGTGTCATTCGATTCGCAAACACTCTCTAAATAAAAACCCTAAGTTTCTAATCAGTTTTAATACAAGAATCAGGCGAATTGTGTCTGAAAAGGACCAGACACGGTCGCGCTCATCAAAAAGCGCGGTCGTGCCTGGCCAAGCACAGTCGTGCCCGAGTGTGGCGCGGTCATTCTTATCGACCAAACAAAATCCTGACCTAGACAAACCCTAGACGCGGTCGTGCCATATACGAGCACGGTCGTGTCTTATGAACAGACTCTTGTTGTGAGTCCTGACCAACCATGGGCGCGTTACCGACCAAGGTAGGGTGACTGTTACTGACAACACAAATTTTGAGTGCAGGTTACAAAGGTTTGATTGTATAGGTCACACGATGGTTTCTCTCCATAATTGCTTTAATTGACATGTTGTATTGAACTGTATGCACACAACACGTATTTTGCTATCACACAATAAAACCTATGTATTCTCACCAACTCTTTAGTTGACCCTGTTTTAACCATGTTTCAGGTACCAATGTTTGAAGTGATCAAGATATGCTACACATAGGATTTTGGACCTAGAATTTAATTAAACCAGTTTTTTCTATGTAATTTACATTTTGTTTTATGGATTAGTTGTGTTTTGATTGAACTTCTTGATTGCAATGAAAACAATTATTAAATATTCAAACTTTAGCAAACCATGAGCAATGAACAGTCTGCACGCTTCACGCCCCGACGTTTCCGCCGTCGGTTGGGGTGTGACAGATTGGTATCAGAGCCTTGGTTATAGGGAATTAGGTTATTAGACACCTTTGACCTAGACTAAAACTTTAGGATACCCACTTATGCCATGCTTCATGATTTACATGCTATGTGCTACATGCTATATGATATATGCTACATGTTTTATATGTATATATAAATAACAACTTAAATAAACAATATCCCTATCCATATCCTAAACCACATATCCTTCATGCCTGCTTCCATGTCATCATCAACATAACTTGAATCATATTCTTAGACTTTGGTCTATAAAATTTTCTTTTACACCCGTTAAGGTTTTTAGACTTTGTTTAATTGTTAAAGGACACGTGCAATCTGGAAGAGTGACACCTGTATTCTGGGCTTTCTGTCTAGGAAAGTATTTCATATAAATCCCAATCAACCGAGGGATCCGTATGCTTTCCTGGGAATTCCCGGAATGAGTGTTTACTTATAGGCTAAAGCACGTCTTCTTGATAATTATATAAGTTTAAATTAACCTTAATATGTCATAGTACTCGAGTGATTATGTCACTATTTGAGTACAATCCAAACTATGAACTACTTATATCTATTTATCCTTCTATTTAATCCAAGAAATTCTCACAACTCTTATTGTGTCTAAATCTGTAGAATGCCTCCCCGTCGTGACAACAGCAACAACAGCAATAACACTGACCTGGTTGCTCTACTCACACAGCTGGTGAATCAAATTACCCAAGCCAACAACAACACTAATGGCCATGCCAGTGGGAGTGCTAATACTGGAGGTGGTGGTGGTGCCAACCCGCCACAATGCACCTTCAAACACTTCAACTCCTGTAATCCCCTCAAGTTCTATGGCAACGAAGGAGCCACGGGACTCCTTCAATGGTTTGAAAGCATTGAGAGCACTTTCCTCAATAGCGACTGTCCCGACAACCTCCGTGTTCGTCATGCTACTAGTGTCTTTCAAAAAAGGGCGCTTACTTGGTGGAATGGTGAGAAAAGGACTAGGGGAGTGGATGTAGCAATGGCACTGCCGTGGGATGAGTTGAAGAGGATCATGACTGAGGAATTTTGTCCTCGAAATGAGATGAAGAAGCTGGAAGCGGAATTTTGGGATCTTGCTCAAGATAGTGGTGAAAGCTTAGCATACACCACCCGTTTCCACGAGCTGAGTCTACTTGTGCCACACATGGTTACACCTCTGTCTAGGTGTATTGAAAAGTACATTGGTGGTCTACCTAGACAAATTCAAGATACTGTGGTAGGAGGAAATCCTGCTACTTTGGAGGATGCTATCCGCTTGTCAGCCACACTTACTGACAACCATGTTAAAGCGGGCACACTTACAAGAAAGGGTGCCAAAAAAGTTTCTGACACAACAACACCTCCCGCTTATGTCAAAGAATTCCAAACTGAACCATACCGCAACACTAGGAAGAGAAAGGTCAAGAACTGTGCTGTAATCACTCCGGCTGCTCCAGTGAATCAAGTTGCACCCATGGCTCAAAACCCAGCAAAGAAACCCTATGGGGGCAGCCACCCACTTTGCAACACCTGCAACTATCATCACCCTCCAGGCATACCTTGTCGTCTTTGCAACCACTGCGGGAAACATGGCCACACAGCCAATATTTGTCGAGCCAAGGCACTTGCCAACCAAACCAACCCAGCAAATCAAGCCAATAATCAAGCAACTAACCAAGCCATCCCAGCCATTGCAAATGGACGTGCTTGCTTCGAATGTGGCGACCCGAACCACTTCCGTAACCAGTGCCCAAGACTGGTCAATGCTAACCAAGGCGGAGCTCGTGGGCGTGCTTTCAACATCAACGCCAATGAGGCTCAGGCCAACACTGATGTGGTTAACGGTACGTTCCTTATGAATAATCGTTATGCTTCTATACTATTTGATACCGGAGCCGATAAAAGTTTTGTGTCACTAGACTTCGAACCGTTACTTGCAAAAACCCGGTCTAAACTAGAGAAAACCTTTACCGTTGAGGTAGCCGATGGTAACACCGTTACAATTGACACCATCATTTATGATTGCTCCCTAGAACTAAATAAACACACCTTTCCAATCAACCTTGTACCAATGCCATTAGGGAGTTTTGACGTCATCATAGGTATGGACTGGTTGTCAAAGCACCATGCCGAAGTCATGTGCTTTGAAAAATGCATCCGTATACCACTCCCATCCGGTAAAACGTTGACGGTCCTTGGTGAGAAACCTTGCAAAGGACTCAAACTAATGTCATGCATTACCGTCCAAAAGTATATACGAAAGAAGTGCATGGTTTTCCTAGCCCATGTTATCCAAAAAGAAAACAAAAAGAGGAGTGTAAAAGACATCCCCATCGTTCGGGATTTTCCCGAAGTCTTTCCTGATGACTTGCCCGGTCTTCCACCTGTTCGGCAAGTGGAATTTCGCATCGATCTTGTACCTGGGGCAAACCCGGTGGCTAAAGCTCCATACCGGCTTGCACCTTCCGAGATGCAAGAACTTGCAAGCCAACTTCAAGAACTCGCCGACAAAGGTTTCATACGCCCGAGTCATTCACCGTGGGGTGCGCCAGTCTTATTTGTTAAAAAGAAGGACGGTTCATTCCGCATGTGTATTGACTATCGAGAACTCAACAAGCTTACAATCAAAAACCGCTACCCTTTACCTAGGATTGACGATCTCTTCGATCAACTCCAAGGTTCTACCTACTTCTCGAAGATTGATCTTCGATCTGGTTATCATCAACTCCGTGTGCAAGAGGAGGATATTCCCAAGACCGCCTTCCGAACGAGATATGGTCACTACGAGTTCATGGTTATGCCTTTTGGGCTAACCAATGCACCTGCTGTCTTCATGGACCTCATGAATCGCATGTGCAAACCATACCTTGATAAATTTGTTATCGTGTTCATTGATGACATCTTGATCTATTCAAGGACTAAGGAAGATCATGAACAACACCTTAGGTTGATTTTGGATCTCTTGAAAACCGAACAGCTATACGCCAAGTTCTCCAAGTGTGATTTTTGGCTAAAAGAAGTGCAATTTTTGGGTCACGTTGTCAATGAAAAGGGAATTCATGTTGATCCCGCCAAAATTGAAGCTGTTAAGAATTGGAAAGCTCCTAAAACCCCTACCGAAGTTCGTTCGTTTCTTGGCTTAGCAGGTTACTATCGAAGATTCATCTCTAATTTCTCCAAGATCGCTGTTCCCCTCACTGCCTTAACCCAAAAAGGTAAACCGTATGAGTGGGGACCGAAACAAGAAGAAGTGTTTCAAATTCTCAAGCAAAAGTTGTGCAATGCTCCTATCCTCACCCTTCCTAAAGGTGAAGATGATCTAGTTGTTTACTGTGATGCTTCAAACCAAGGTCTTGGTTGCGTTCTCATGCAACGAGGCAAGGTGATCGCTTATGCATCAAGACAACTCAAAATCCATGAGAAGAATTATACGACGCATGATCTGGAGTTGGGTGCTGTCATATTTGCGTTGAAGATTTGGAGACATTATCTCTATGGCACGAAGTGTGTGGTGTTCACCGACCACAAAAGCCTCCAACACATCTTCAACCAAAAGGAACTCAACATGAGACAACGACGTTGGGTTGAACTCCTCAACGATTACGATTGCGAGATTCGTTATCATCCCGGCAAGGCTAATGTTGTAGCCGATGCACTAAGCCGCAAGGAACATGTCATGCTTCAAAGTGTCAAGATCCATTCCGATATTCAAGTTCGTATTCTAGAAGCTCAACATGTCTCGGTTACCGAGGGCAATATGTATATGGAAATGTCTTGTGGTGCTGAATTCCAATTAGAGACTAAAACCAATGGCTTGCTTTATTTTCTAAATCGTCTTTGGGTTCCCGATCGTGACGATCTCCGAGCATTCATCATGACTGAAGCACACAAGTCTCGATATTCTATCCATCCTGGTGCGGATAAAATGTACCAAAATCTTCGTCCACAATATTGGTGGCCTGGTATGAAGAAAGACATTGCTTTGTTCGTAGCAAAATGTCTCACATATTCTAAAGTCAAAGCTGAGCATCAACGTCCTTCTGGTTTACTTGAACAACCGGAAATCCCCGTGTGGAAATGGGAGAATCTAGCTATGGATTTCATCACTAAACTCCCTCGCACTTCAAGCGGTTATGACAGCATCTGGGTGATCATTGACCGTCTCACTAAGTCCGCACACTTCTTGCCTATCCGTGAAGACTATAAGGTTGAGAAATTGGCCCGAATTTACATTGACGAGATCGTGAGTCGTCACGGTGTTCCTTTGAACATAATCTCCGATAGAGATGTTCGTTTCACTTCTCGGTTTTGGCAATCTCTTCAAAAGGCACTTGGTACACGACTGGATTTGAGCACGGCCTACCATCCCCAAACTGATGGTCAGACCGAGCGAACAATCCAAACCCTGGAAGACATGCTGAGAGCCTGTGTCATCGACTTTGGTGGCAATTGGGATTCACATTTGACACTTATCGAATTTTCCTACAACAATAGTTACCACACCAGCATCGACATGGCTCCGTTTGAAGCTCTCTACGGTCGTAAGTGTCGTTCTCCCATCTGTTGGAACGAGATTAGTGAAGCACAAATCACCGGTCCCGAGTTAATTCAAGAAACCTCTGACAAGATTATTCAAATCCGTGACAACATTCGAGTTGCGAGAAGTCGGCAAAAGAGCTATGCCGACAAACGACGCAAACCCTTGGAATTCCAAATCGGTGATCTTGTACTTCTAAAGGTGTCTCCTTGGAAGGGGGTGATCCGTTTTGGGAAGAAAGGCAAGCTAGCACCTCGCTATGTGGGTCCATTCAAGATCCTTGAAAAGGTTGGGAAAGTGGCTTACAAGCTCGAGTTACCTCCATCTCTTGGCAACGTACATCCTACATTTCATGTATCCAACCTCAAGAAGTGTCTTGCTGATGAGAACCTTCATATACCTCTTGACGATATGTGCATTGATGAGACGATGCACTTCGTTGAAAAACCAGTCGAGATTATGGATCGTGAGATAAAACAACTCAAGCGCAGCCGTATTCCTATTGTCAAGGTTCGTTGGGAATCTAAACGAGGACCCGAGTTTACTTGGGAACGAGAAGACCAAATGAAGCTCAAGTACCCACACCTTTTTGCTGAAGCAGTAGCCTCAACTATTTGAATTTCGGGACGAAATTCCCTCAACATGGGGATACTGTAACCTTTCTGATTTTCATATTTTTCTTATTTATTTTATGTCGTGCAATAAAAGACGATTCCGATTCCAACCTTACATGCATTGTTCATGTGCAATAACATATATACACGCGTTTATTATATTACAATCTTGCAAACCTCGAGGACCAAACTTGACCAAAACTCAAAACAACATCAAGACTACAAAACTACACGGTCCATTCTTGTAAATATCAAAAAGTGCACAAGCACGGTCGTGCTTAGTCCTAAGCACGGTCGCGCTTAAGCCACGAACACGGTCGTGCTTAACTTTAAGCACGGTCGCGCCTGAGATACAGTTTGACTCCGTAAAAGTCAAACCGACACAAATCTTTTCCAAAAATAAACTTCAAATCTGTTTTAGAAATCGCGGGACTTGTAGAAGAAGTTATTCGACCAATTAAGCCTAAAACCCGACCAAATACACGTCTGATCGACCGAATTCCCGCGACTACGACCGAACCTTCCTTTTTAAATCAAATCTCGTAATTAAGACCAAATCAAGACAAATCAAACCACGATACAGACTTCGTACGACCCCTATAAGATTCTACAACCCCTAATTCGTCTAAACAACCTCTCTAATTCTCTGTCGATCAAGAAAGAGCCGCGATTCCTTTACCGTAGCCGTCTGCACTTGTTGCCAATCAAACCAAGGTAAGTAATAGTCCAATAGATTCGTTTCTTCATTCCAGACGAAAACCCTAATCTAATTGGAATCAATAATACACGATATTACCAATTTGAATCTAAGTTTTGATAAAAAAAAATGGTTTTAAACGATCGACACGTTAAACAGGAGATAAATCTAATTAAATGGTGTCATTCGATTCGCAAACACTCTCTAAATAAAAACCCTAAGTTTCTAATCAGTTTTAATACAAGAATCAGGCGAATTGTGTCTGAAAAGGACCAGACACGGTTGCGCTCATCAAAAAGCGCGGTCGTGCCTGACCAAGCACAGTCGTGCCCGAGTGTGGCGCGGTCATTCTTATCGACCAAACAAAATCCTGACCTAGACAAACCCTAGACGCGGTCGTGCCGGATACGAGCACGGTCGTGTCTTATGAACAGACTCTTGTTGTGAGTCCTGACCAACCACGGGCGCGTTACCGACCAAGCGCGGTCGCGTACGAGCTGAGCACGGTCGTGCCGGATACGAGCACGGTCGTGTTCCCCTTAACAGAATCTTTATTTTTATTCTTTTAATTGGATAAAATATATTACAGTTTATATAATTATTTTTATAAACTAATTATTGGAATACCTATATTCCTTACACTTGTTTCCAAACCAACATTAATTATTTAAAACTTATACAAATAAATATATATAATATTCTAAATAAATAAATAGTATTTTAAAACAAACCCTACACGTTTAAACTTAAACAAATCCGCTTCCGACATCGAATAACGCAACTCAATAATACGTAATCATATATTGTTCATTAGGTCGAATCTAGCAATCCACAACACACCGCTGTTTTCCATTTGCTTGTGCAACCTACACTCTGCATAACACGTGAGTTACATAGCCCCTCTTTTACTCTATTTTACAAACTTTTGGGGTGGAACATGCGTTCTATTTACATGTTTTCAATTATACACATATACAGTTCCATCCTATGCATATACAATTTTGCGCTTTGTGCTTGAGTACTAGATGTGTAGACCAATTATTATGCTCTTCATGTACAATCATTAACTATCAGCCGACAGTAAACAGTGGTAGATCTATTGAGTCTGACAAACCCACCCAGGTAGGGTGACTGTTACTGACAACACAAATTTTGAGTGCAAGTTACAAAGGTTTGATTGTATAGGTCACACGATGGTTTCTCTCCATAATTGCCTTAATTGACATGTTGTATTGAACTGTATGCACACAACACGTATTTTGCTATCACACAATAAAACCTATGTATTCTCACCAACTCTTTAGTTGACCCTGTTTTAACCATGTTTCAGGTACCAATGTTTGAAGTGATCAAGATATGCTACACATAGGATTTTGGACCTAGAATTTAATTAAACCAGTTTATTCTATGTAATTTACATTTTGTTTTATGGATTAGTTGTGTTTTGATTGAACTTCTTGATTGCAATGAAAACAATTATTAAATATTCAAACTTTAGCAAACCATGAGCAATGAACAGTCTGCACGCTTCACGCCCCGACGTTTCCGCCGTCGGTTGGGGTGTGACATTGTGTATCGAACCAGGTTTTTGAATTTTTAGAACTTAAACAATTAGGTAGTGTGCTAGGCTAGTAATTTTATAGTATTTGGTCAAATTTATAGTATTATTAATTAGTTAGTGTGCCAATGTAATTATATATTTGTGTGTGTGTATAGAATAAACTGAAAAATAATTCGAGCCAAACGAGCGAGCGTACCTTTACTCGTGCTCGGTTCATTTACAAACCAAACCAAGCCGATCGGCTTGTTTACAAACCGAGCCGAAATCGAACGAGTAATTTTCAATCAAGAATTAAACGAGTTTCAAGCGTCATAACAACTTGTACAACCATAGCCTTTTGTTACTTTATACTTTAAGATTATTGGCTTTTCTTTTGTAGATACCAAGGTGCATGTCAAGTGCCAATCAAATTGCTTCATGTAAAATGAATGTTTGATTTTATATGATTAAAAGTATTGAATGATGAAAGTTATGCAAAAGTGGCCATCTTTAACAACACAACACTTATTTTTGTTAAACACGTGCCATATATTTTTTATTTTCATTTAAACTGATGGCTAAATGACTTGAGAATTTCAAAAAGTTTTAGAGTAATCTTGAAACAATGAGTCTTGGAGGAAGGATCTAGAGTCCCCTTAGAAATAATCTAGATGTGAAGACTTCATTGGACCCTAGCTTCTTACAATTTTTTATGTAGATTAACCTAGAGTATGATAACAGAGAATGAGTGTAGTATAAATATGAGGTGCCTCATTCGACACAAACAACCTCAAAACCACATTGTAATAATTACTGTTTGCAAAATGTTAAAGAGGAAATGCACATAGTATAATCACCTAGAGCATGTGTAATTTCATGATTTCAGCTATTTTATTATTTATTTTTTTAATTTTATACTTAAACCCTTTAAATATAGCATATTTACTTTTAAGCCTCTGAACCTTAAAAAAAGTTACTTTTTTTTTTCAAAAATTTATGAAACTTAATAAAATTATCATTATCATTTACACATTGGAACTTTTTTTCTTTTTTTATACTAACCAAATTACGAGACGTGGCACACACACAGTTGTAACGGAGTTGAGCATGATAGTGTAAAAGTTATCTAGCAACTTGCGTGCAACATTGTTATGACTTTTTTTTAATTCTTTACTTTTTTTAACGATTTTGCTTTTTTCTCATTTTTTACCAGTTAATTTTTAATGCTAAGACTCTATACACAACTTACAAATCGTTAATGCACTTGCGCCGCCTCACATGTTTATTTTTTTATAATTGATTATTTTATTATTATAATTAATTTTAAAGTTATTTTGTTTTTTCCCTTTAACTTTTAAAATATGATGTATTATAAAATTTTAATAATATTATTGCGACGTGTTTATTTTTATTTACGTTTTGGTTTAAATTTCATTAGAAACGGAGTTGGACTTAATAATGTACAAGTCATCAAATCACAAACGTTAAACGTACGAGTCATCAAATCTGCTTCAGGGTTTCAATTTTTTCATAATTTTTTTTTTGTATTCCACTTACAACTTTTAAAATATGATGTTTAATAAAAATTTCTAATTTGACGTTGCGACATGCCTACTTTTATCTATGTTTCGACGTGAATTTTTGTAACGTCATTTTTAAACCAAAGAGTTGTTTTAAACATTTTTTAAAACGTTTGATTTTTAAACCATTCAGTGCTCATCTCCAAATATACCGTTGAGCGGTTCCTCTTTTTTATTTACGTTTAAACCGATCCGCCGTAATGCGCCGCCGGCGTTACGTTTCAGTGTAAAAAAAATTCGAATAACTTCGCTTTCGTATACGACGTATCTTTTTTATTACTATCCAATATATAGTTGCAACGTGTTTTTTTAACGTCACGTAGAATGTACCGTCATGATTAGCTTATTTTTATCTAGGTTTCGAAGCCGCCACGAAGCGCGGGTGATAACCTCCTAGTTGAATACAAGTTGTAAAGCTTCTTGTAAGTGTTTTCCCAATCAATACAAAGTGTTCTTGATTCTTATAATTTAGTTCCTATTCACTCATGCTAACCGCTGCAAGGTTAGGTGGACTTAGGGGGTGTTTGGGATTACTTATCAAAAACAACTTTTAACTTTTTTCAAAAGTTAAAAATACTTACTTCTCAAAAACAACTTTTCCTTCCTTATAAAACTAACTTTTTTATCAATTATCCAAACAAACTTTTAACTTATTACCTTTTTGAAAAAGGTAATAAGTTAATAAGTTGGTTGAAAAGTAATCCCAAACACCCCCTTAGTTGAATTTGTATGTTCTAAATTTTTTTTGGCAGCGAAAATAAAAGACATGCAATGATCAAAAAAACATATTTTAGAAATCTCTCGCTATGAATCCATTTATAAGTAACGAGAAACAAACAACTATAAGAGGTTTAGAGAATCAGAACTGATAGCTCGTTGAAGTGATGGATGAAAGGAATCGAATGCCTCCCTCTAAAAGTATCCGCATGAAAGGAATTAGGGCTCAAGAAGGTGCTAATCATGAACCACAAGTCAAGATTGAGTTTTAGTTGTATCAAGAACAAGTGTATTGTTCTTCTCCCTTCTATTCTCGAATGTGTGTGTATATATATCTATAACTGATTTTCGAATAACTCAAACAAATCAAGTGGGGATTTTACCTCTATCTCCATATAACTACATAAAATGATTTTTGAAAATGTATACGTAACAATGAAAAAACACCATTAATAAGAACGTTTATTTATTATTTGACTAGGTTAGAATCCCGTGTATTACACGAGATTGTATATTGAAAAAGATAAAACTTATAAATTTGTAAATACGTCATAATTTGTCAGACTATTATGACCGTCTCGAGATATATCAAGTAGAAATGTGTGTGTATATTACGAGTTAGTATTTTTTTAATTAGTTATATTTTGATTTCCTACTGTATATTTTCTTATTTAATATAATTAGTATTATTCTTTAATAATATATTTATAATATCATTACTATTTAATAAGAAAAAGACGCATTTATTAGGAGAGAGAGGCGGGAAAACCAATGTGAGAAGACATGAGGAAGTGACACGTGTCCATCTCAAACCTTTATTTATTAGTATGCTATTAGTGTTTTCTATTTAATGTGACACGTGTCCATCTCAAACCTTTATATATTTATAATATCATTACTATTTAATATGCTTTATACCAAATAATAATGTTATTAGTGTTTTCACTAAATAATAATAAGTAACATTTAGGATATACATTATTTGTATTCATTATTACACCAAATAACTATACGTTAAATGTTGTGGTATCATGTTCTAAAATGTATTTAAATGTGTACTTGATAATGTTGTTTAGTGTCTGACCTTTTAGGATCTTATGTCAACGATAATATTATCATATGTTATTTCTTGAGCATGCAAGTCGAAAGAAAACGTGAAATAAACTAAGGAATTAGAAAGGACCATCCATGAGTAGAGGGTGTTATTTGTGTGATGGATCACATCAGGTGTGTTCTTGTCATAACAAAGAGAGCTTACAAGCAACGGTTTGAAAATATGCATGGAGAATAGGGTGAGGAGGATGAGTCACACATGGGATCAACGCAAATCCTCAATGCCATCACTTCATGGAATGGATTTTCTAAGGAAGATTCACAGAGCAAGAGAAGATTCGCCTAAAGTAGAGGCTAGGTGTAAGATGTGCACTAGGGTGCCTAAGGTAGAGTCCAAGGGTTGAACAAGAGAAGAGTCGCACAAGGTAGTGGATAAAGAAATATGTATACAGGTAAAGTAAATTGGCTGTAGAAGATAATAATACTGAATATAATTACATCCCATTATATAGGCATAGTACAAGATGCAAACTTGAGAATTCTAGGGAGCTAAACTAGGGAATGACATATACATCTAATTACATTATTCACGTGAATATAGTTTCCATTTATACACTTTGTTGACCATTGATCTTGGTGTTCCAAATACGCCACCGCAAGATTGAGGATCTGTCGGTTACTCCAATCTTGAATTTGTTTTGGAGAAAAGGTGCTCGTGATAGCGGCTTGATGAGCATATCAGCAAGTTGATCTTGAGAGCTGATGTGAAGAACACGGAGGAGACGGCCAAAGACTTGTTCCCTTACAAAGTAATAATCAAGTGCAACATGATTCATTCGTGAGTGGTAGACAGGGTTAGCTCATAGATACGTAGCACTTGTGTTGTCACAGAATAATATGGGCGTGTTGTTGGTTGGAACGCTTAGTTCTTTAAGTAAGTTTTGGAGCCAGGGAAGTTCAGCTGAAGAATTTGCTAGAACCTTGTATTCAGCTTCCGTAGAGGAGCGAGAGACGGACTTTTGCCTTGTAGACTTTTATGAGACAATGTTCGTGCCAAGGTAAAGTAGATAGGCTGTAGTGGACCGACCGACATCATTAACACCACCCTAATCAGAATCCAAGAAGGCCGAAAGTGTGAGAGGAGAGTCACGATATAGGAAAAACACCATGATGTTTCTTTTTAGGTAACGAAGAATACGTTTGAGTGCTTGCCAATGGGCTTGTCGTGGAGAACGCATAAACTGAGACAGTTTGTTGATAGCAAAGGAGATATCAGACAGGTGAAGGCTAGGTATTCGAGAGCCGACAAGTTTACAGTAAAGAGTGGCATCAACAATGAGGGAGGGATCAGTAGGGGATAAGGGGTCGATAGCACTAAGAGGACTCATGACATCTTTGGCACATCCATATGAATTTGGTTAAGAATATCTTGAATGTGACGATGTTGCGAGAGAAAAAGACCCGTGGACGTAGGAATAACCTCGACGCCAGAAAGGGATGAAGCATACGTGGATCCTTGACCGAAGAGGTATTGCTTAAGGTTGTGGTAAAGGAATCAAGGAAGTTGGAGTCATTGCCCGTGAGGAAAATATCGTCAACGTAAACCATGAAGTAGCAAGTGACGTTATGACGTTGGTAAATGAAAAGAGAGGCATCAGATAAGGAGTTTTGAAATCCAAATCGAAGAAGGAAGGCGGTTAGCTCAATGTACCAAGTTCTAGGAGCTTGCTTTAGACCGTATAGGGATTTTTTGGGCTTGCAATGTGGAAATTGAGGATAGACATACCCCGGAGTAGGGCTGGCAATTCCTGACATGTTTAAGACACGATTAAACCTGTTTAATTAAAAGTACACTATGTGATTTTTTACATTTTAAAAAATAAGTAAAGTTAGGAGGCTAGGCTCCATCATTTCTTCTTCTTGGTACATAAAAGATACAACTGTCTTATAGACATGAGATATAAAGTAGTTAAACGAGTCGTATTAATGTTTGATACTTGTGTTATCCGCGTCGCATCTAACCTGTTTAGACACGAATTGACATGTTTTGCCAGCCCTACCCCGGAGGTTGAGTCATATAGACTTTTTCATGGAGTGTACTGTGAAGAAAGACATTGTTAACGTCGAGTTTACTCTATTATATTCTTGTGTTATTTTAGATTTTAAGATTATTAGTTTCTCTTGTCATGTTATTTAAGATATTAAGATTATTAGTTTGTCTTGTCGATACCAAGGTCAAGTGTTAACCAAATGCCTTCATGTAAAATGAACGTGTGATTTTATAATGTTAAAAACAATGAGAGTAAATTACATAGATCGTCCTTTAGTTATATATCAAATTGCACTCTATATCATTTGTCTTCAATAATTAGATAGATTGTCCTTTTTTGGAAAATTTTGCACATCCTTTATCATTTACACTAACTGGTGTTATTTTTTTCTGTTAAGTCGAGATATGTGCATCGATGGTATAATAGACTTTTCACCTACAAGTGACTATAGAGAGAGAAATGAATTTGTTAAAGTAAATTACATAAATAGTCATTTGCTAGTAAAAAAATCCATTATAAAAAAACTAATAAATTTGAGTGCAATTGGTAAAACTGAAAAAACCAAAACCTAGCCGAACCCATTCTAAAAGCCGAAAACCGAAACCCCCGAAACCAAACGGTTTTCAAAAAAAGAAAAACTAAACTTTTGTTTTGGGTTCGGTTTTACCCTAAAACCGAACTGAACCAAACCAAACCAAACCAAACTGACACATGCAAAGCCCTAGTTTGAAGACAATAGAATAAGGAACCATTTGGTAAGGAAGTAGTATAAATCCTTGAAAGCATATTGAAAAGTTGTAAAGCTCTCTTGTAATCAATATAAAGTGCTCTTGATTCTTCTTATAACCTTTAGTTCCTGCTTGCCAACAAAATAGTAGAAAGCAGAATTAAAACTCCACTAACATTCCAATAGGGCTATTATCTTTTATACTATAAATTTTAATAACCATAAGAACTTGATCAATATCTTAATATAGCATGATAACTTAGATAAATAAATAAATCGTGAGAATTGGATCAAATCTTTTAAATAACCCTAATCATTTCAAACTGGTGTTCATATGAATATCTAAAATAAATTATTAACTTAAAGCATTTCAAGAACATTTTTCCAGCAGCAATAAAAGAAATGCACACAACAAAATCCCATAATTTTTTTTTCTTCCCATTTTCAAATCTTCATGTCATTTACATTTTCTAATACAATTTCACCTATACCCAACAATCACAAGGTGACATTTTGATCTAAGATGAACAACACCCACCTTTTTTAGGTGGCTCTTCTTCTTTTTTCTCTTCTTTGTTAGCATCTTGTTTCGGATCTAAAACAACCGTCTTTTTGCTTCCAATCGACGGGTCTTTTTTCAGTTCCTGAGATTGAATCACCTTCTTGCTCAAAATGTTGTAAATCTCTTTAACAATTGTTTGAAATGCAGCATTTACGTTTGAAGAATCAAGTGCTGAAGTTTCCATGAAAAATAGACTTCGTGTTTCAGCTAATGATTTCCCATCTGTTGTTGAGACTTCTCGCGCGTCTTTAAGATCTGATTTGTTGCCCACAAGTATTGTAATTACATTCATGTCACAGTGAGCTGATCAACAAGATAAAACAACCCATCAGAAAATCTGTAATCTTATCATGGAAAAATATCATATCTTATGGACCTAAACAATAAATCAACATTTTTGGAGGTAACTTGCATTACAAGGTAACCAAATTTAAACTGATAAAAAGACCCTTCAAATATCATGGTCATAAAATGCTGATTCAAAAACTTTCTCAACAAGTCAACATAGTCAAAAGGCACAAAAAGTCATCTCTCATGTTATCATTTTGACCTTGGAAATAATATCATATCATTTGGACCCAAAGATAAATCCGCATTTTTGGCTATAACTTGCATTAGAAGGTACCAACTGCAAGTTAAAAGGTAACCAACTTTAGACTGATAAAAGACCCTCCAAATATCATGGTCATAAAATGTTGATTCAAGAAGTTTCTCAACCAGTCATAAAGTCAACATTTTGACCTTGTAAATGTAATATCTTATGGACCCAAAGATAAATCAGCATTTTTGACATTAACTTGCATTAAAAGGTAACCAACTTTTGTACCAATTTCTGTTTCAGAGAACCAACTTCTTTTGCACCATAAAGACCCACTTTTAGTTTTCTAAAAAACCAATGTAAGGCACAAAAAGTCATCTGCGGTATCGCATTTTGACCTTGTAAATATCATACCTTACGGACTGAAATATAAATCAGCATTTTTGGCGTTAACTTGCATTAAAGGTAACCAACTTGTACCAATTTCTGTTTCAGGTAACCAACTTCGTTTGCACCATAAAGACCCTCTTTTAACTATATAAAAAAACCGATTCAAGACACAAAAAGTCAACATGGTCAAATGCACAAAAAGTCATCTGCAATGTCATCATTTTATAAAAAAAATTAAAGATCAAGGGCCTTTTTCATGGCAAAAAGAAAAGATTGTTACCCTAAACAGAAATTAGACCAAAGCTTGTTTCCTTTTGTTGGCAAATTCTTTCGTATAAACTTGACTTGTTTGACCAAAAAAGTCAAAATGCATAATGCTCACTGTGAAGTTCATTAAGCCATCTGTCAACACTATCAAACGTCTGGCGTCTGCTGACATCATAAACCACGAGAGCCCCAACAGCCCCTCTATAATATGCAGATGTAACTGCTCTAAACCGTTCTTGGCCAGCTGTATCCCATATTTGTGCCTTAATTTCCTTCCCGTTAACTTCCATTTTTTGAGTCTGAAATTCTACTCCTATGGTTGACTTTGAATTCGAGTAAAACTCATTTCTAGCAAATCTAGCGAGCAAGTTTGACTTTCCAACACCCGAGTCACCAAGTAAGACGATCTTAAAAAGGTAATCTTCATTTGAATCTTGTTCTGAATAAAACGCCATCTTCAAATAATTTACACAAAACAATATGCTACTAAAACATAACCAGGATCGTGTAGCCTTTTCCACACGGCACTCCCATGAGCAGCATCAAATTTGACCTAGTCAACACACCCAAATAATAAATAATCTGTATGGATTGCAAATTGATTATAATATATGATTTGTGCTAACATTTCCAAGCATTGGTAGAACCTTTAGTTTAAGAAAGATGTTCAGGTATTAACTTATTATTGAAATGATATGAACACCCTTTAATAAACAAAATAGAGGGATCTTGCGGGCCCAGAAAACTATATCATCAAATATATTACAATTGACAAATAAGCACTTGATTATTCAGAAAGAAAAAGGTTGCAATTTTCATGTGACAGATGGAGGATAACACAACAAGGAAAATACCCCACAAAAATATTACCTTTATGAAAAATCATGCATTCAAAATGCATAAATCCTCCTAAACAATATTATTAAAAAGATTGGATTATTATTGTGATAATATGATTTTTGTAATGATACTTAAAACATTAATCATTTATAAAAATAAAAAAAATGTGTTTGTGGATCAGACTAACCCAACCCAACCCGTTTTAACGGGCACTAAAAATTATATGCTTTTGACCCAAACAAGTATTAACCCTTTACCTGACACGCCTATATAGTTATAGAAAGGCCCTCACCTAATTATATTTTCTGTGGTTTAGTTCCAGCCCCCCTTTTATTCATTGCAGGCCTCTGATCTCAAACCTGGAAAGGTACAGAAAATAATCTTAGGATATTATGTACAAATGCAAGATGTTTGTTTATAAAACCTTGGTTTTAAAAAGCAGGAGGCGCACAGAGGCGATAGGGTCCATAGCAAAAGCAAGGCCCAAAGCGTAGTGCATCATGTATTAGAGGCGCAAGGTATTTATATAATTTTTTTTATATTTTTCATAGGTTTCTAGCATCACATACCTAAAATTTAGTTATAATAAGCTCTATATATGATTTAATATATAAAAAACCTATATGTACAACCTAAAAAGCTATATGTACAGCATCCTGATGCACAAAATCTTTCTATTTACAAGTGCAAGTCGTCTCCTCAAGCAGTCAGAAGCAATGGGGCCTGCACCTGAGTGCGCCTCGCACCTAGACACGACTCAGGCGTGCAAGTACCCAAATAAGTAAACAGATGACGATGAACTATTTCATTCACATCTAATGACAAAAGTTTCAGAAGATCATGTTGCATGTAAAACAAATCTGAAGTTGTTGCTTACAAAATTCACAGGCAACGTAAACGTGTGTAATAATATTTTCTGTGCCAAATCCACGAACTTTGACCAAAGTATACACTACCAAATTAATAAAAAGGTTTCAAGAGATGCACTAAAATAACACCTTTCATTTTTATTCTTCTTAGTTGTTACACTATAAATCTTTTGCTGACTTACATGTAGAGCCTTTTAATCATTGTAAAAAAGAATTTAACAAAAAGTGTATAATGAAAACAAGCATCACGGTCAATAAATACTTATAGGCATGGTTTAAAAAAGCCTAGGCGTGCGTGTATGTACAACCAAGTAAGCTTTATTTACAACCAAAAGTTGCGTCTCTCTCATCTATTTTACATATCAACATATTTATTAAGTAAACCTTTCATAATTTCTTCACCTCTTTGGTTCTTTTTATATGTAAACCTCCTAGAGACCCTAATTTTGACCTAGAACCTATGTTGTCAAAAAATGAATTATGTGTTATATAGTATCTGATACTCGTTTGACACCGACCCACCAAACACTTTTCAAGATTGACAGCAGGAAAAAAAAAACAAATAAATTGCTCTTTTTTATGCTCCCAAGAGCAACTAAACAGTAACAAGTTCCAACAGCATTCAAATTTCAAACAACAGCCTTCAAAAAAGTCAACAATCTTTAAAAAGTCAACGAATTAACCCTTTTCTTTTAAATCCTAGATAGATCCAAAAATCAAGATTTCCTACAATATAAGTCAACCTACATACTGATGACTATTAGCATTTCAAAGATCATGTTTACCAACAACAAAGTAAGTACATTATCAATCAACATAGTTTACAATTACCGACCAACAAATTCAAATAAAAATGATTATTTTCAAAATAAAAATTCGAAAAAAATTAAAAAAATTATTGAGCATACCCTTGGCTTATTTTAGCGTTGGAAACAGACCATTTTGTGCCTAGCAATGAGATCAAATTAACGGATCACAATGTGGATGGATGATTGCAGAATGTGGTGATGGGAAGACGGTTAATTAATTGGTTGGAGGGAGTAAGAAAAGAGACTAGGGTTCGAGGGGAAGAAGAGAAATAGATGAAGGGTGAGAGTGACGAACCAGATTTGGGGTAAAAACAAGACATTGGAGCAAATTTGGGCCTTCAAATGGGCTTCTTCAAGTGAATTTTCATGACAAAAATTTTATTTTTTGTGTTATAAAACCTATACTTGTTTTGTTTCAATATAGTTAATACTAGTAACCGGTTTATTAAGTGAATCCGGCCTCATTCTGAACCGGTTAATGTAAGATCGGTTTCAAACTGGTAGAAGCTGTAGCCGGTTTAGTGTTTTCTGGATAGCGAACAAGAGATTTTCGAACCGATTAATGCCGTTACAAATGAGAACTAGCCGTTATGGACTTTTATCTAACGGCGCACCTTTTCGTATTTTTTGGACTATTTTGACTCCCTATGTTAGTATAAATAGCTATTGGTGTATTGGTTTGATTAAAACACTTTTCTCTCTCTCAAGATCACAAAAACGCTAAACATTTCGCAAGTCTCAAAACCCTCACAATCTCACGTGGTTCCTTTAAAGTTGGTGGTTCCTTGAGTGAACTAATCATGGTGAGGATCATACCAACAACGAGAAACCCGAATTTTTTTTCAAAATACAATTTATGTGAAATGTCTAATAGTAGTCAAAAGGTTCGATACAAGGACTGTGGTTCGTTTCTCAACGCCAGAAATAGCACCACTTTGAAATCTAATGTGGAAAAGCATTGCAAGGTGATGAAAATCAATCCAGCTCGGGGGGGGGGGGGGGGGGAGGGGGGAACACAAATATCAAGCGATAGAGGTATTTGAAATTTCTACATTGACATGATTCATGAGAGGATGTCATAGTTTGCTATTCAAGAAAGTTTGTCGTTTGATAACTTTGACAACTCACGCTTGACAAAGATGATTAAAGATATGCTACAACCTCGTTATAATCACGTAAGTCGTACTACTCTTGGCGTCATTGTTTAAGTATGTGGAAAGACGTTAAAAAACAATTATTTAAAAGTTTTGAAAAAATAAATACCGGTGTTAACATAACTACCGATGTTTGGGTGGCTTCGCATGGTTTACCGAAATCATATCTTTGTATTACAGCACATTGGGTTGATCATGATACGTGATAAATGATGAAACGTAATGCGTTTGAAGTATTTTGATATCCACATATTAGAGAAAAACTATTTTATCTTTTAGATAAATATTTTCAATATCTTTTGATAAGGTCTCAAATATTACAATCGCAGTTCAAAAATTAAAATATCAACTGATTTGTAATGGTGTTTTTTTTTCACAGTCGATGTGTTACACATATAATTAACTTGATTGTGCAAGACAGACTCGTGGTTGAAGACATAAAAGTAATAAAAGAAGCTTTTAAAATTATTACACACGAAGTTTTTAAAAAGATATACGAAATATAGAAAATTATGTTGCGAAATGAAAAAAAAATCCTTTTTGGTTCAAATTGGGACATACTTAGTAGGTGGAATTCGACTTGAAAAATGTTTGGCAGCGCGGTACAACAAAGAGGAACTTTAGAAATGTTCCATAATGAATTTACCGGTAACGGTTTGGTTATTTGCTTTGGGACCGTGGGTTGGAGATGTATTGAAAGATTAACCAATTTGCTTGATGTTTTTATATATTTATAATTATAAGTATACATAACACGTCATATATAGTTTAATTTTTGTATGATAACTACATGTAATAATACTTATTGTGTAACAATATATCATATTAGGGAAAAAAAACACAAATGGTATAAGCTTCCAAGCCTAATCAAGCTTGATATACAAAATTCAAATTGAGCTTGTTTATTAAACATTTATGCTTTAACTTAAGTTGAGCTCGTTTAACCTCGGTTCTATTCAAATTTTAGTGAGGCGTTATCGAGTAACTCACAAATGGCTCGTTTTGTTTATACCCTAAGCGAAACTAGTTTATGAGAATACTAGGCGGTTGAAGTTGGATGCGGTTGAAGTTGGATACGGTTGTTGTGATTGTTTTTCAAAATACAAGCAAACAAACACTTTTTCTACTTATCAGTCGAACTATCAAATCCCACCAAATAACAAATGTCACATAAATAGAACCTTCCTTACCAAACTAACCTAACACCTTACCCCACCAACTTCACCTCACCGCCCTATAATTACACTACTCCACCTCTTTCTCCATCATAATCAAGGTTTCTACAATGAATCAGTTCCACATGAAGTTTGGGTTAAGAGGGGTATTTTCGTCATTTACTATAATGGCAAGTATGTTTACATCATCATTTGCTCAAACATGCTCAAACTATGCATTTGCAAGCAACAAAATATTCAATGCTTGCAATGACCTCCCAGTTTTGAACTCCTTTCTCCATTACACATACAACCCATCTTCCAAAACACTCAAAATCGCGTACCGCCACACGAACATAGGTTCTTCGCAGTGGGTCGCATGGGCCATCAATCCAACTTCTCAAGGCATGGCTGGCTCACAAGCAGTTGTGGCATTCCAGCAATCTAATGGCAAGATAAAGGTTTACACTTCACCGGTTACAAGTTACTACACACGGTTGCAGGAAGGTGATTTGAGTTTCCCGGTTTCCGACTTGTCGGCTACTTATTCGAATAATGAGATTATTGTTTTTGCCACTTTGGCTATACAAAATGTGAGCACGAACTTGAATCATGTTTGGCAAGATGGTCGTGTTTCAAATGATGCCCCTATGGTCCATGCAACTTCTGGTGACAATATTAAGTCTATGGGTACACTAAATGTTCTTTCGGGCCAATCTAGGAGTGCATTAGGAGCAGGAAGCACAAAAACCAAGAAAAGAAATGTGAGTTTAAGAAGTTTTTAAGTTTATATCATGCATATATGTTTATATAAATATGCACACATATAAAAACAATATATAAAATGTGAACTATACACATAGTTCTCTCTATATCGTTTAGAAAAAGGTTGATCATACGAAGGTGGCATACACGACACGAAAATAAATATGTTTTTGAGTTGTAATATCTAGCTCATTTAATAAATAGGTTGTATGTAGGTTAACTTGTTTACCCCTTTAATTAAACATGTCACTCCAAACCGTTTAACTAAACAGTCAACCTGTTAACCCATACGTTTAACCAGTGGCGGATCCAAGATTTTTTCTTAGGAGTTCACATTTTAAAAAAAAATGTAAAGGAAGAGGTTCGAACCCAAAACCTCCTTGTTAAAACCCAAAGCTTTAACCACTGTACCAGTCTTCAAATTAAGGGTTCACCCTATATATTATTTAGGGTTCACTCTAATTTTTTATATAGGCGTACGTTCTACTAAAATTTAAAAAACTTGGGGGTTCCGGTAAACCTCAATCTAGTAACCTAGATCCGCCCCTGCGTTTAACTCATTTATTACAACCTACTAACCCCATTAAACACGTTTAAAACTTGACTGCAAACCCACCAACCCGTTTGACTCGTTTAGCTAAATCGGGTAAACACTTAAACGTGTCGTGTTTGGGTTACACAAATTTAAATGTATCTGTTTTAGGGTGGATATATATCTTTGGCACAAATAAATGTATTATTTAGGTTGTGTTCTGACTAACTTGTTTAACCCATTAACCCAACACGATTCATGCTACTTTATAAACCTTTCTGAAAAAATTGTTTGCATTTAATAATCTATATTATATAATAAATAAAGGTTTTTGTATGACACGTGTCATCACTATATTCAATCTCATCATTTTTTTTATCGTCTCTCTCTTATTAAATGCACTCATATCTTTTAATAAATTACGAATTATACTAATAAAACATAGTTATTTTAAATTATCTTTTATTATAAAAAAAACTTTGAAATCTAATTATGTAATTTTTATTTTCAATCAAATTAGTAAATTAAAGTCAAATTACATTAAATAGTAATTGACGTATTTTCGAAACCCAATTATATATTATTTTTTACATATTTTGAATTTTGTTTTATATCCTTACTATGTATAGTTAGTAATACATTTTTACACATGTAAAATACATAAATAAAATTTGAGAAATTTATGTATTGATATTTTTCACCCGTGTGTATTACACGGGGTCTAAGCTAGTTATTAATGTATAAAAGATGTTTGTGAAAATGAAAAACCATAATATTTTTTGTAAAACAATTTAATCTTTAATGTTTCAATTTTAACTAAATTTTATATTTATATAACTTTATCAGTGTAAATTTTATTTTCCACAGGCACTCTCTCTTAATGTTTTATGTTAATGTTTTCATACTTGTGTATATAAACATCTTTTTACATGATTAATTATAAGTTCAAATAAAACAAATTTACATATTTTCCTAAACCATGACAAAGAACAAATAGTCAAATCTGCATGTTATGATGATGATGATGATCATCATGGTTAACATGATTTAGAAGTGATGCAGATTCATGGTATCCTAAATGCAATCAGCTGGGGGATCATGATACCTCTTGGTGCTATAATGGCAAGATATGTTAGGGTCTTTAAATCAGTAGACCCTGCATGGTTCTACCTACATGTAACTTGTCAAACTTCTTCATACATCATTGGAGTAGCCGGTTGGGCCACCGGAATCCGGCTAGGCAGTCAGTCTCCGGGAATCCAGTTCACCTCTCACAGAATCATCGGCATCATCCTGTTCTGTGTGGCCACTCTCCAGGTACCACCTCTAGATATACATGTATAAGGGACGTTTAACGTACAAAGGGGAAATTCCGTGCGAAATGTAGGAAGGAACGAGGGGTGACACGTGTGTACTGTAGGCGACGGGCATAAGCGTCCGTACGTAATCACGTACCAAGGGTATACATAATCACACAATGTAGTAATTGTTCTGAAAATAAGGCATATTACGTAATGGACGTACATAATAACTGTATCATGTAATTTTTTTTAACTATAATAAGACTATAATTAAATTAAAGATAATAAAATTATATATTTTATGGTATAGTTTTTTTTTAAATAATAAAATATAATAAAAGTTATTCGATTGTAAAAAAAAATATGGTGAAACTCATTTAACCCCAAAAAAAAGTCTAACAACCCTTTTACCTACTTTTCTTTCAAGATCTTGAGACCATTGAATTAGTGATCAATTGATGAAAATCCTTCATATCATTCACACTATTTCCATCCTTTTTACTTAAACCTCTCCCTAACTACATATATATTGTTATCCTTAGTATGATTTACATCCTTGTATTTGAACCTCTCCCGACATGTTTATTGTTATTTGCTAACCCAAGAATCTTACGGTTACTCGGAAATTCGAAAGGTCTTGAGTCATATAACTTGAAAGGGTTTATTAAGGTAACTACTATAAGTTCTCAATAGATATCTTGGTGGTAAAGTGGTGTGTCTCACATGCAAAAGGTCGTGGGTTCTAATCCAATTCCCAATTCAAATTCCAATTCTAAAATATTCTACAAAAAAAAACTTTATAACATCTTAATTTCAAAGTTAATAAGTCATTATTTAAAAAAATTCTAAAAATACGTGAATTTTAAAGAAGTTTATGTACTTTAATATGCAATAATAGTTTATCGACTATTTTGTGTAAAATAAGAAGATATCTTTATTTTTCTAATAATATTAAGCCTAAATTTAAAGAGTAATTATTTTATAAAGTCCTTTAATAAAGTAATAATTATGAAATGTAAAAAAACAGATAGAAATTATGGGTTTCAAGATTTGGTGGGTTGTACATTATGTGTAGGTAATTGCGTTGCTTGTAAGACCAAAGAAGGATCACAAATTCAGAATTTATTGGAACATCTACCACCACTCACTTGGCTACGGCATCATCATTCTGGGAATCATCGATATATTCAAAGGATTTGATATTTTACAGCCTGAAAACAAATGGAAGAAATCTTATAGTGGCATTATCATAGTCTTAGCCATTGTAGCATTGCTTTTGGAAGCTTACACATGGTTTGTAGTATTAAAGAGGAAGAAGGCTGCAAAATCAGAGAAGATCATGACAAATGGTAGAAATGGGCATAATGGATATGGTGTGGCTACTAATGGTCGGGTTTGACTCGATCGCCTTATGATTGACTCGTGATTTTGGTCGATTATTGATTCTTTTTCTTGATTTTCTTAGGAAACGTTGAATGGTATGGTATGGTATAGTATTGTATTGATCGTACATTAGCATTGTTGTGGTGAGTTAAGACTTGGTTTTTATTTTGTATGTATACTCCTACTTCTTATACACGTTTATGGTGTTTGGCGTAAGAATTCTTCAATTTTGTTCGGATAAATATCGCTAGATGAAAATTGGTTGTTAGAATCGCGCTTTCTTTGCCTCACAAGATCGAGATCTTAATTCTATTAGGGGGTGTTTGGTACAGAGAATGGAATTGTAGAGAAATGGAATAGAGAAATGGAATTGCAGAGAAAGGGAATTGGTCTGGAGAATGAGAATTGACTGTTCTGTTTGGTAGTACAGAGATTTCAGTAGAGAAATATAGCTGAGAATCATTTCTCTTGTTTGGTACATAGAAAATAAACAGAGAATTATATCAACTTTATCATTAGCACAAGTCTTTTTTTCATAACAAATATTTATTAAAAAATAAAAAAAACATATAAAAAGATGCATAAATTCCAACCAAAATATGCATTGATAAAACCAATTCACATACAAAACATAGTTTTTAAGCAAAAAACATCAACCATAGTTACTAGTAAAAGTACTTCAACCATGCTGAAACCAAAAAAGGTACTTCAACAACCACGGTGAAACAAAAAAAATTACTTCAACCATACACAACTATCCCATTGAACCATCGGTATACAACTCGACCATCTCAATTTTCTCTTCTATTGTCAACGCAAGAAAAGAACGTCCTAGATCCACATCTTTACCAATCAAATGAGCTGCTTTGAACCGTTTTTTCGTAGTGATACCTGGTAAAGCTTTCAACTCATCACTAACCTTTTCATAGATTTCACGAGCCTCCATACCTTCTTTGCTAAGTTGTTCACCCACCATCTCCCCAAATCGAAGCAAAACTTCCTTGATATCTTTGCAAGACTCTCGATATATCTCATCTGCATCCGTGCTTCTACCTCTTTTGCGCTTGCTTGTTACACTTCCTGTTTGTCCTTCAGATCTATCAACATTTGGAACGACTTCATCAACAAAATCAAAGTCTTCAATATCAACAGGTGAGCTTTTTTGCGTCTCTTGAACAACATCTTCTTCTCCAAGGTCAACTGCTTTACTACCAGTAGCTCTATCCTTACCGAATATGGTACACAATTTTAAACTCACTTCTCCAAGGTGAGCTAATTTTTGGCCTCAAAATCGCATACAGACCCTGTTTAAACTCACTTGATTTCACCTCCACACAGTCACATATTGCCTACAGTTCCCATTCTTCATAAAAAAACACACCAAAAAGGAATCTCTCTATCACTGGCATGCATACAATTTACTCGTTTATGCCAAACCTAGTGCAAGTACAACATGGAATCATATAAAATCCAATGCATACCTTTTGTTATTTCTAGTACTTATTGCAAGTAATTAATCTGATTACAAACTCATACCAACAATTTAGCTAAATACTGATCACTTTAAAGTTTAACCTAACATATCCAACACTATCTCTGAAAATTAAATAAAAGCAAACAAATCAATCAAACTTCTTAATTTGCATAAAACAGCTAAAATCAACGACCTAATCAACCAGAAGCAGAGAAAACACATTCGCAAACAGTAAACAGGTAGGTATCATAACATTGTTAACCTTGTAGAGTCTAACCTTTTTGTATAAGCTGTTGATCAATGTATTTCTGTTAAACATTGTTTAGATAGTTTATTTTCATGTAATTTCTTTTAAACGAATTTACTGCTTTTTAGTCTAAGTCTGGGCCATCGAAACTATAGTTTCGAGTGAGATTTGTTCACTCGAAACTAGTAGTTTCGATCGATAGTAGTTTCGACAGGCACTTTTTCCACTTGTAAATGTTCACTCGAAACTAGTAGTTTCGAGGAACATAGTTTCGATACCTGTGAAACTACTATAAATAGCCTAGTTAGAGAATTTCTAGGGTGTGAGTTGCGGCTGTAACCCTGAATTCTCTCTTTCAGATTTGTTTTTGAATCAATACAATTTGCATTCGTTTAATGCTTGTTCTTACACTTTCACATATTATTTGCATTGATTCTTAGTGTGTTTGGCTGTCTTCTTCACCAAGTCTGTCTCTAATCCTCTGTTACAACACCATACATACAGATTCCGCCTGTGTGTGTGGGTAATCGATCACTTTTGTGATTTCCGACTGAAATCTGGACCTACAAACCTAACGAATCTGAATGCCGATTAATTCGATTTCTAAGCCCTAAATCAGACGAACAGATGACAGGATCTTAAATAAACATCAAATCGATCAACATAGGGCAAAATTAGGGTTTGTAGATGGAAGTTTGAGGATTTTGGTTTACCTGAACAATGTATTGACGAACGCCGGAGAAGAGAGGTGACTGCGGATTGAAATCGTCGGAGAAGAGAGGTGACAGCAGGGAGAGGCGTGAGAGAAATCAGACGAACAGATGACAGGATCTTAAATAAACATCAAATCGATCAACATAGGGCAAAATTAGGGTTTGTAGATGGAAGTTTGAGGATTTTGGTTTACCTGAACAATGTATTGACGAACGCCGGAGAAGAGAGGTGACTGCGGATTGAAATCGCCGGAGAAGAGAGGTGACAGCAGGGAGAGGCGTGAGAGAATTGGTCTGGAGAAATGAAACCCTAGAAATCCAATTCTCCGCTTTTTTTAGAGAAACAAAATCAGAGAAATGGAAATGGTTTATTTCCATTTCTCACCTCTTTCTTTCATAAACAAACAAGAGAATTCTTTCCAATTCCATTTCTCACCCCTCAATTCCCTCTACCAAACACCCCCTTAGTGTGTTTGAAGTTGCTATCAATCACATGATATTGTTGTAGGAAAGTGGGTTCTTTTATTCAAGTAAATAATGACAATCTCGTTAATAGTGGGAAATACTCTCGTACAATACTGTATACAAAATAAAAAATAAATATAAAAGCAATTTATATAACAAACTTGATTCGAACCAGTGTTTTCGACGAGTACTTTAGCAAGGCCTTCTTGTAGTATCCTTGATACGAGTCTTCAATACGTTAAGTCTTCAACTTTGTTCTTGACTCCAACAAAGAACAAACTAACTGTCTAACGGTTATGACTGAGAATTCGTGTTCAACACGGGACCCTTAAAACAAATTTCTAGTCTCCCCTGTGAGAACTCGTATGTCTCTCATGATACAACATGCTAAACAATGTGTATTGCTGGAGATGATGCTCAAGCCCGAGGTTTCACTAGGTGAAATAATGTTTTCATGGAAGAAATTTGTGAGGATTCCCCTCTCTACTTCGGTTACTCGACTCTCTCTCGTTTTCGACATGAGTATTCGGGTTTTCATCACTTAGAAAAAAAAATCAAAAGGTTCATTTTGTACTTACACCAAAACTCCATATTTAATTTTTTTTGTTTAAACACAATTATGTCTTTATGAATCAAAACAAAATATCCATTTGATTCATGACATTTTTTTTTTTTTCAATTTAGATAGAATAGATTAAAACCTCTAAATTGATTCATGAAATAGTGGTATGAGTTGAAACAAAACATCCTTATGACATCTATACTACTTAATAAAAGAATAAATTATGGGACACATGTCACCTTCTAGTACATTCTTAGAATGATTTTCGCGCCTCTCTCTCATAATAAAAGAGTAAATTATGGGTCACGTGTCATATCTTATCTTACTACTCTAATAAGTGAAAATCTTTTCAGGACACGTGTCACTCTCTGGTTACTCCTCATCTTTATTTTCCCGCCCTTCTCTCCTATTAAATATTATATTTTATATTTCTCTCTCATATTAAATAATAATCTTCAAATTAATAAATCTAATTACGGATAGTTATTATTTAATTATAAATATCTATTATATCATCAATCAAATGAACTTAATATAAACTAACATTTATCAATTAAATAAAAAAATTAATACTCAGTTGAAAAAAAATGTTTTAAAAACTAACTTAACAGACCTTATAACTGTCACGACAAATTACATTTTTTAAAAACATATTTTGACAAATGTGTTTGTTAACAAATTACATTATATTTTATACAATCGATGTAATATATTGGTTTATTCAACACGTATATTACACGGGTTTTTAAAAATATAAAATTTTCATTACTAAATATATAACATTTTATTTATTTAACCCGTGTAATACACGGGATTTTAACCTAGTGTATTTATAAGTCAAAAACAAAGCATCAACTTCATTTATGACTTTTTTTTTTGACAATTTAAATACAACAGTGAGCCAAAATCAAAACCTTCATATTGATTCATGAAATAGATTTATGAGTTAAAAAGGGAAAACTTATATAAATGTAACCAACTTTTTAAACTCTTCTAATTAAGTCACTCAAACTTTTTTTGTCCCGATTTAGTCACTCAATTTTCAGGTAACATGCTAATTAGATAACTTTTACCTGTTTAGCAGGTTTATACGCTGACGTGGCATTATTTTTCTTTTTATTTTTTTAATTGAAAATTATGTGGATATTAGATTTAATAAATTAGACCCACAACCAAAAGCGGCGAGGCCAAAAGGTAGACATAAAAAAGTCGATTCAACAAGTGTCACCCGCGAAGAAAATGCTAGCTAGTAGAACAATATTTGTTTTGATGTTGCTTTCTTAATTCTTTTTTACTTGCAATTGTTTAGAATTTTGAAGGACTAATATTTTGGAACAGTGGAATTAATGATTCGAACTTTTTTGGAATTTTTTCTTGATTACTTGCAATTGTTCAAAATAAGAAAGAATTCCTTTTTTTATTTAAATATATATATATATATATAAATTCCACGCTAACATTTAAAAAAAAAATTCGCGTCAGCATGTTAAATGCCACATCAGCATTGAAACATGCTAAATAAGTAAAAAGTATCCGATTAGCAAGTTACTAGAAAGTTGAGTGACTAAATCGGGACAAAAAAGTTTGAGTGACTTAATTGGAACAGTTTGAAAAGTTAGTTACATTTCTATGAAGTTTTCCTTTAAAAAAACATCCATATTGATTTGTGACATAGATTTATAAGTTAAAAACAAAACATCCATATTAATTCATGACATGTTTTGTTAACATTAATCAAGAACGTGTAATTAATTCCTAGTGATGACAACTTGAATCACCCAAGTTTAGGACTATTCATTCCAACAACCCAACTTCGAGCATTGATATTTCATTCATCTTATCTCCGTTTTGGACACGGTTTGGTTCGTTGCGAAGCTCTCACATAATAGAACACATACCCAGTAAATAATAACTATACTAATCGCAATTACATATATTTATATGTGTCCAAAGTTAGTGAAAACCCATATTTTCACTAAATTTTTCTAACAATTATTTTCTCCTTGTAGAAAAATTCAGATTGACGCATTTTATTGGTTAAAAATAATGATTTTACTTAAAAGTGTATTCTTATTGGGACAGTTAACCCATATCAAATAGACACACCAACATGGAAGGGAATGATTGATGGATTTAATTGTTGTTTACACACAAAACATAATTGAGAAATATATATAGGGTCATGATCAAAGATAAATTATCCAGCATTTCATATAAATTGGTCATCTCGTCAAGAAAAATCTAAGCTACTATGGAAATTGTTTAGGGATGTTTGAGAGTAGAGAAATGACTAAATTTACCGATAACCACAAGAACGAATGAACAATAGTGTACCCAATCGAATTTGGCAAACCCACCATGAAATCTATGGAAATAGATACCGAACACTAATTTGGATGAGTTACGGTAGATGTGGGGTTGTAGAGGTGTCATATTTTCAATGTTTAAGAAATGTGACGACTTAACAAAGTTTTGAACTTGAGCATGCACGTGTGTTTGTTTCGCTAACAGTCCACCTCTTAATGATTCAGCTGAAAAACCATGCTGAACCATTCCAGACCTCTTAATGGTTCAGCACTTAATGATTCAGCACTTGCCACCCCTAAATAGTGTGACAAGTGAAACCATAATAAAATTAAGAGTAAATTTCATCTATATTCTTTAACTATGTACCAACTTTCAGATATCATCCTTAAACTAATGAAATAACACTAACGAGCGTTAATTTTTTCTGTTAAGTCTGGTCACACATAAGGGTTTTTTGACATTTTTGTACTTATAAGAAGTATTCTTGTAATTAATTGAAACCTTAATAAGTTATAAAAATAAATATAACATAATATATATATATATATATATATATATATTTGAGGAGGTTTAAATAAGAAGTAGTTTTTTGCTAAGAAATCTAAAAAATGACAAAAATGCTAAGAAACGATATCAAACGAACTCCGATTGAGCTCATTTCAGCGGAGTTGGAACCGTCTCGTCAAACTCTACCATCTTAGCTTTTAAGGTTTAGCTTTTAAGGTTTAGATTTTACGTTTGAATTTTAGGGTTTTAGCCTTAGGGTTAAGCTTTTAGGGTTTAGGCTCTATGCTTTATGTTTTTTTTAGGGGTGGGGGGTTAGGTTTTTTAGGGTGGGTGGGGTGGGTTTAGGTTTTTTTTTTGGGGGGGGGGTGGGGGGTTTAGGTTTTTGGAGGGTGGGGGTGGTGGTTTTAGGCTTTTCGGGGTGGGGTTGGAGGGGGTTTAGGTTTTTAGGGGTGCGTGTGGAGGGGGGTTTAGGTTTTTTGGTTCGGATTAGGGTTCAATGAGACGGTTCCAACGCCGCTAGAATGAGCTCAATCGGAGTTCGTTTGACCCACTTCTTAGCGTTTCTTAGCGAAAGCCACTTTTTAGTGGAACCTTCCCCTATATATATAACATATATATATATATATATATATGAGAATGATCATGAGAAAACTCGAGAAAACCGATCCAAACGAACTCCGAATTAACTCATTAAACATAAAAAACGCTCGTTTGTAATTAAAAAAAATAATATCGTATATAAAAGTTATGAACGTTTAAAAAATAGGGAGACTTGATAAAAAGTTTAAAAAACGAGGACGACATGAGAAACATGGTCTCCGAACCATGAAGAGTTCTCTAATTCTCTAATTAAAGTTAGTTCTCTTATGAAATCAACCTTATATAGGTGTATATATATATATATGGGTGGGTTCCCTAGAAAACTCAAATAAATGAGAAAACTAGAAAACTATCTTATGGCCATTGATCTTGCATGATCAAGGGTCCAAATAAATGAAGGTGATTAAAAATAAAAGGAAGGGAGTTTAATGAAAAAAGGGGTAAAATAGGAAACAATAGAAGTAAAAAAGAAAACTACACGTATCTTCCCTAAAACTTCTCATTCTACACTTTCTCCTGCCTAGATGATCTAGGTTTCTCAACGACGATCTCTGATAATAATCCGACGATTCCATGCTCAATTCCTTCGACGATTTCTGAAATTCCTTCTACGATCTCGCGTTTTCTTCCTTTGATGATTTCACGTTCCATTTCAGCACTTAATCCGACCATTCTGCGCTACTGTTAATTTAGGTTTTATTCTGATTGAAGAAATACGAAGAGGTAAAATGCTCGCAATCGCATTTTGTTATATTATCAGTAACGTTTATGTATATTGAATGAATGTAGTAGCAATCGCATCATCATAAATTAACTGTTCTTGATACACGTAGTCTATTGAAACAAGGTGAAGCTTATCTTGTTGAAAACATTTATCTATATTGCATATACGTAGTCTCTTGGAACACGGTACTGGTTATGTTGTTGCATACATTTAGGTATACTGAATATATGCAGTCTCCTGATCATGGTACTTTTGATGTTGTTGCATACATTTAGTTGTTCTACATATATGTAGTCTATTGAAACATGGTGAAGCTTATGTTGTTGAATACATTTAGCTATACTGTATATATGTAGTCTGTCTTAACATGGTGAATTTGATATTGTTGCATACATTTAGCTGTTATACGTATATGTAGCTTATTGAAACATGGTGAAGTTTATGTTGTTGAGTACATTTAGTTATATTGCATATATGTATTGTTGGTGTTGTTGCATTCAGCTAGGTGTACTGCATATATGTATTATCTTGTAACATGGTGCATTTGATGTTGTAGCTTACATTTAGTTGTGGCCTATTGAAAGATGTTGAAGTTTAGGTTGTTAAATACATTTATCTATACTGTATATATGTAGTTTCTTGAAACATGGTACTATTAGTATTGTTGCATATAGTTAAGTATGCTACATATATGTAGTCTCTTGTACACAGTGCATTTGATGTTGTTGCATACTTTTAGGTATAAGAAATGAAGCACGAGAATGGGAAAATAAGTTGAAGTTTGCAAGTGAAGGAGAAAATGTGGCAAAGAAAGGAAGTGAACAGGAAAACATGTTGAATGAATGAAGATATAAGTAGAACAAAGTTGCAAGTAGAAACTGTTTCCTTTTTTTTATTATATAATAGTTTGTTTTGTTTTAGTATTTCAAGTTGAAAAATGGTTCTCTTATTATCATTATGCTACTTTGAAACCCAATATATATAAATATTATGTGTTAATGGTGATTACAAGTAGTATTCTTCGAAATGTGTTTTTTTTACTTCTATGAGTTACAGGTTGCCAATATATATGTAACTATTTTTTCAAATATTGTTTATTTATATGTATAAACCTTACATATACATGTAAACGAGCCTAGCCAGCTCGTAAGCTATTAGAGATTGGGTTACACATGTAGGCCCGATATATGCATATGAAAGTGCAATACTACATATGTATAAGATGTCTTGCTACATATATGTAATATGTCGTTTCTATTAAAAAAAACATATAAAAAGTATAAATGCATTAATACATAAACTAATTATAATAAGACATTGTAGTATGTTAATTTTCATATGTTAATTTTTTTAAACCAAGTTCAATCATACTTTTTAAACTACTATACATACTATTTTTGCCTTTATTTGTTGCTATTGACCTTAGCATAAAAGAACCCGCTGGTTACCATTTTCAGGTGGTTGGATTTTAGAATACTTAAAGGCTAAGAGTCGGCTCACAGACACGTGTTGTGGTGCTTGAATAATTAGCGGTCTTATGAACAAAATGAAAATTATTGATTATATATATACTACATATATGTAGTATAAAGTTTACACATAGCTTAAAATACTTAGCTATACTACATATACTACATGTATGTAGTCTATTTCATTTAAGTTTATGTTGTTGAAAGATGGTGAAGTTTATGTTGTTGAATACATAAGCCCTAACTAGATAATGTGTCATACTACATATATGTAATAATGTCATACTACGTATATGTAGTATATCTAACTAGAAAACATATAACAAGGATAAATGCACTAATTGATTATAACAACGAATTCTAACTTTGGGATTTCCTTGTTCTGCTTCTTCAACGGGCAGTTCCATGAATCATGATTAGTTACCCATTTTTTACACATACGACATAACCTTATGATACCTTCTACATTATGAAAGAAAATCATAGAAAAAAGAATCAAGTATAAGAATAACATAAAATAATTTGCACAATATGATAACAATACATATATGTAATCCGTTACAAATAATAATCATAAGCAATATCCTAATAGGATATAATTACCGGAACACATTACTAAAATTATACGAACAATAACAATAAAGAATATGATAATAATAATACAATATTATAATGTGTTGTGGATGAACATTTTAAGAATACTAAATATATAAAATATGTTTAAAAAAACAATCATATACAATATGATAATAACATATAATAACCGGAACACATCACATGCAATGCATAATATGTGAACTTAAGGTATACTACACATATGTAGCATGTAATACATATATGTAGTCTCATGAATCAGATTTTACCTTGGTGCTTAACACCAGAGAATTCCAGTAGAGCATGAACGAAACTGTCAGAAGTTGATGCAATATCAATATATGAACTCATTTGTGTATTTTGAACAACAAAAGTATGCTCTGTAACTTGATTAACATTAAATTGCGCCCTAGAATCAGCTCCTTCGGTTATCTCCATAACAATGTTAGCAATATTAGTTGTAGAATTCTCTGAATAAGCCATTCATAAGTGAAACAACAAAAAAAAAACACAAAAAAATTCATCAAAATAAGTAAAAACAAATAAATAATAAAGAAAAATCATGAGAAATACCTTCAATGATCATGATATTCAAAGTCCTGTCGTATGTATTAACAATTATATATAAACGATCGCGATTTCAAAGCAAGGGATCTGGAATCGCTCTTCAAAACTTCGACTGGGATAAGCAGATCTGATCGATACAATTTGGTAGGTTACTTAGATGAAAGTTGTAGGTTGAAAGATATTTTATTGGGATGATGAAATTACAAGCATACCCCTTAAGGGAAAGAGTTTTTTAGTTTTCTCTTTAACAAAGAGTTTTCTTATGATGCTCCCCTATATATATATATATATACACACACACACACACATATATATTAAGTATAGGGGGATTTGTTTTAATTATTTTATAAAAAGTTGGGACTCAAATCTTCAAGTTAATTACACAAATAGTCCTTGAAAATGTATAATGACTAAAATTTAACGTCCGTTAGTGGAAATGACGTAAAATGTTGCAAAATATGAAGGTAAAGGATGATTTCTGTCATTTCATTAGTTTAAAGAAGATATCTGAAATTTGGTATATAATTAAATGATGAAAAATGTAATTTACTCTATAATTAGTCTTTATACTAATAAATAAAAATCCTAAAAGGACACGTATCACTTTCTGGTGCATCAAAATCATGTTTTTTCTCGTCTCTCTCTCCTATTAAATAATGATATTAAAATAATACATTTTTTAAATATTTAATATAAATCTAATTATGGATACTTATTATTTAATTATGGATAGTTATTTTATCATTAAACAAATGAATTTGATATGAAATAACATTTTTCAATTTAATACCAGTTGAAAAAAAAATGTTTTAAAAATTAACTTAACAGAGTTTTAACCGACACATTAAAGTATATTTTTTAAAGATTTATATTTTGACGAGTGTGTGTTAACATATTACATTATATTTTATTTAACCCGTGACACATGTTTATTTAACCCGTGTAATACACATGTTTTTAAAGAGATAATTTTTGTATTAGACTATGTGTAGCCGCTTAATGCCCTAACGCCCCCCACACGCTTGGCCGATTCGTCACCACCAACCTCTCTCTCCCTGCGCCCGTTATAGCCACGCCGCCCCGCCTTTGACTTCTGCGTAATGGTGTTTAACGCCCCTTCTTTGTTGAGTTGTATGTGGGTGTTAACCCACTATACTTAATTTTAGTAAATATATAACATTATATTTATTTTTAACTCGTGTATTTCCAAGTTACTTATAATCATAAATAAAACTTGAGGATTGTAAAATACGCATAAAGGCTAAAGCCCATAAAAGAAGCTAATCCCTAATTCGATTTAGGTATTTCTGCACTTCCTCGCCGGACGACTCCACACTCGACATTCAACAGACGACACCTCTCACCATCGTTTTGGCTCTCTCGACAACCTGACATCGCTGACTTTCAGAGTATGTTCTTCAGTTCTTTAGCTTTCTTTTATTCTTAATGCATTGGCAGTATCCTTTACGTGTTTATTGAGTTATTTGAATTGTCAAGGCTTGTTAACAGTCGATTGAATTAATTGAAGTTTCAGGCTTCGTTGATATTGATTGAAGTAACTGGTTGTATTATTTGAATCATTAGGGTTTGTTCAAATTGGTTGAATTGTATTATATATGGTTAGAGTGTGAGACTTTGGATGCTAGTTTGTATTTAGGGTTTGTTGTAGCTAAGCGTGCCCTATTTGGCTAGAAAAGATTTTTGAAATACATATCCAAGGTTTAAGAATGGATAAAAAGGTTAACGCTTTAACCAAAATACAGACAAATTGAATTAGGGGAAAAAGTTTTGATTTCACGATTTTGGTGAAATAACTGTTTTGTTGTTTAGGTTTAGGTTTAATAAATTGTTGAATCAATAATATGGTTATCAATTACCAGATAACTAAAACCTTGGTTACCTTGCTAAAACATTCCATGGATGTTTGTTAATGAATGTTGATGATTACCTTAAATTTGACATTGTTTGCTAAAAATTCCGTTTAATTGGAAATTTCTCTGTGGCCAAGTAGCCAACATCAATTGCAGATCTTGCCAAAACATCTAGTTAAATTTATGTAAATTTTATAAACCACATTAGTCTATAAAGACGTACTACCAATAGAGTTATGCTGTTATTTGCATTAGCCTTTTTAATGAATTTCTGATACGAAGTACTGCATTTCACCTAGAATCTCATTTTTTGCCCTGATTGTCACTTCTGAGTACGGATTTTTAGTACATTTGGACTTATGAACGATAGCTTTGTTTTACCATAGTTATAAGTTATGGATCTAATTTAGAACTTTAATTTCCTTATGGAGATGAGTTTTCTTTATAAAGTGCATGCTGTAAGTTGTATTAAGATTAGTTTAGTGCTGTATTTGTTAGCTAACTGAACGGAGACGTCTTTGGAGGGTGTTTCATATGGATGATTTTGGTTTAAAAAGGCGTGCCGCGTGAGGCTCTCAGTAGAACGCATCAGAGTAAAAAAGGCGCGCCTCATGTAGTTTTGGGTCAAAATTAGGGTCTCTAGGAGGTTATATGTAAAAACAACCAAAGAGATGGAATTAAGAAAGGTTTTCTTGATAAGTAGGTTGATATGTAAAACATATGAGAGAGGCACCTTCTAGTTGCAAATAAAGCTTTATTTGGTTGTGCATAGACGCACACCTCATGTAAGTGATGCACGCGCCTTGTGCCTCGGCTTTTGAGACCAAAACGTCTCGGAGCGCCTCACGCTTTCTTAAACCAAATGGATGATATAAATGACCATTCTTGATTTATTGTATGCATATTGATATTTCTGTTGTAACTTTTTCGACACTCACTTCCAAAGCTGGTTCTTGATATTTTTCTTCATCTGTAAGTTTCTGGCGAATTAAAATATCCATCTATGATTATTAACTGGTGATCCAGAGAAGCTAATTCATGTATTCAAATTTAAAACTTGACTAATTGGGAATACTTTGATCATAATAGACGCTTTTAGGTTTTGAGCTAAGCAAAGGAGATTAGTGTAATGGCCGAAGAACTTCAAATGCAAGAAGCTGGACAAGGCCCAAGGAAGAGAAAAATAGGGCAGAAGAAGGGTAAAGGGAAGAAGAAAATGAAAGTGTTTCAGGGCAGTGGACAAAAGGTCAAAATGGATGGAAAAATGAAAAAGCTTTTCAGAAGAAAGGCAAGAGATTATAATTCAGACGATAGTGATGGTGATAATGATATAGATGAAGAGCCAGTGAAGTTTGAAAAGAAGAAGTTGCATATTGAAAATAAGGAGGATGATGGAAAGTCTTCAGATGAAGAAATGTACGATGATGATGATGACGACGATGATGTGGGCAATGATGTTTCTGATGATGAAGATGTGATAACCGAACATGGGATTATGAAATTTTCTGAAGGAAGCAAATCTTTCAAAAAAGCATTCAAGAAAATAATGAAAAGTGGATCAGATGATGTACTGGTAAGTATATTAATAAAACTCATAAGAATAATTGCATGTATGTTTATTTGATTAATTTTTTATTTAAGTTGGAGAATTTATTTATGAATTTTGTTATTGTTACAGGGTCCCGTATTATCTGCTCACAAGAATCTTGTAGTTAAAAAGCTTGCTGAAGAAGCTGCTGAAACGAAAGCTAAGGGTGATGCTAAAAAGGAAAAAACTTTGGTAATTAGTTTCAACATGATTATAATTTATATTTTTTTAATGACTGTATATATTATTTAGGTTCTTTTACTAACCATCCGAAATGGAATATATTTGGATATATAGTTAAGAGAGAAAGGACACGTAAAGCCTGATGCTTTTTCAGTCTCGCATGAAAAACTACTCATAGGAGTTGCTACAAAAGGAGGTAAACTATATTTTATTTGCTTAATTTGTTTAATTATGTTGAAAATAGAAACTTTTGTATTATTGTCATTTTCAAACTAACTTGTTTACAATTTTTTCATGTGTTGGCGGAATTTTCAGTGGTGAAGTTGTTTAATGCTGTGAGTTACTAATTCATGAATTATATAGTTCTCTGTTTTTGTCATAATTATGTGTAGAGGTGGCAGTTTTGGCCCATTTGCAAAATGAGTCGAATTTGGTTGTGTTTTTTCTTTAATGGGTCAAATGGGTAAAGCTAAAATATACAACAAAAAAGAAAATGGGTCAAATAGGTGATATGGGTAGTATGTTACATGTTTTCACCCGGGCCCATTTGGGCTCGTTACCAACCCTCTTGACTTGCCCTTTTTGCCACCTCTAGCTACGAGCTATATCTTGAATTCCTTATGTTTTGCTGGTTGTTTATAGGTTAACAAGGCTCAGAGTTCACAAAAAGGTTTAAATCCATCAAGGTCTAAAGATGCTAAAGGTATGCAACTAAATGCTTAGTTTATCCTCTTTTAACTTGTATAGCCTTGTATAAACTTTAGCCGTGGCTTGTTTTGTATGACCTTTGCATAAAGTTAGATTTTTTAACAATTCAAATAAAATATGTCTAGAAGTTCACCAATTGAAAGATGGTTGACTTTGTTCTGTGAATTTTCAGTTATTCAAAAGCGGAGGAAAGAAGCATTCTTTTCTGAGCTGGGCAAACCTCCATCTGGGTCAAATGCTAAGGTCCTCTCTCTCTCTCTCTATTTATACACACACATGCATCTTCGCGTAGTTGCTTATTCCACCTTTAATTTGTGATACAGGTCGGCACAAGTGCAGGTGATGAAGAAGGTCCCGCTTGGGCTCCTTTACGCGATAACTATATGCTGACAACTTCTAAATTAAAGGATTGGGATAAAGCAGCTGTAAGCACTTTCTTCGTTTTTTTTAATTTATTCTTAAGGAATCTTGTAGTCCTAACTGAAAACCTTTTATTAATCTGTAAAAATAAAAATAGTAATTGGTCGCTAAGAGATTAAGAGTTAAGAGGTGACAAAATGAACAGGTTTGGTAATGGGTTGAAATGCTGGATGTGTGATCTTTTTGGTGCTAGTCTACACACGTCCAGTGTTGTCAAAAGCGCACAAGGCGCACGCCTAGGCGCAGAAACGAAGCTTGTGTGCCTTGCCTGGATAGGCACAGTTTCAAGCGCTCAGGCGCAGATTCAGGCCAATTTCCTGCCAAAATCAGGCTAAATTTCTTCAAAAAGTCATCTGAAATAGGTCTAAACAGCTTACACTAGCCCTAAACAAGTCTGGAATCAACCTAAAACAGCCCAAACAAGCCTAAACTTGTCTAAAACCCCTAAAAATGGTATTTTTATACAATGCGCCTTTTTAAAAAAAGCCCTTGCTTTTTTTGTGCCTTGCGACTAGGCTCTGGGCGAGGCTTATGCGCCTTGACAACTATGCACACGTCAGGTTGGTTGACCTGAAACATTTCTTGTCCAAAGATTTTGTTTTTTTTTATATAATTAGCATGTCAAATATGTTTGAAAAATGATGTTCTTCTTTAGTAATGTTATCTTTTGAATAAAGTGATTTAGGGGCTGTTTGGTCACCTCTAAATCAGTCAGAGGTAAGGAGTGTTTGTTTCTCTAAAAGCCCACCTCTTAATGGTTCAGCTGAAAAACCATGTTGAACCATTCAAACCTCTTAATGGTTAAGCACTTACCAAACAGCTCCTTAGTAGGTTTTATTCATAAAAGAATAAAAGATGCATTTTGGATGGTTTTCAAACCATTTGAGCCATTTTCTTTTTTTACTTAATATTTTGATTAATGATCTATTTGGTAATTTACAAGTAAATTGGTAAAAAAACGTCACCTGGAGTAGATGATTATTAGAGTATTTACTAAATCTGAACTCTGATTGATGTGTGCAGGACGAACCTGAAGCAGCAGATGATTTTGGAAGACAAGAAGATAGTTCATCTGAAGATGATGATTAGTTCACCATATGCTAAGGTGCTCTAATTTATATTTTGTACTAAAGGGTCATTTGATTCTAGGTTGAGACTTGTATGCAAATTGTTAGTATATGAAACATTTGACCAAAATTTTGACATGATCATCTAATGACACATTTGGTTGGTTAATTATGATTCTGTTGATGGCTGTTTTGATTTCTGGTCTGATTTGGTTTATTGTTCTTCACTTTATAACTTCATAATATTGTTCTTATATGTAAATATAAAACCTTAAGCCAAAATTCTAGATCTATGTACTTATTAATGTGAGTGGAATGCAGGCAATTAATAGTATTGTTTGTGTATATCAAAGTGAGACTTGTTGTCTCATCTTTTGTTTCCACATTTAAGAAAATTTCGGTTTGGGTCAACAGTTCTGTTATGGACCGAGAAACCTGCATGAGACCTGAACCGCGCATATCCATATGTTGACCATTTGACTTAATAACCCACGTAATCTGAACATGTAAATACGATCGTTGTGCTTGATTTCTAGCATAGAAGAGAGGCGTGAGGTGTAGTTGTCAACGGTGACACTACGGTCGACGATGGCGCCATCAGTGAAGCTAAGGTTGATGATGGTGCTTGATGTGGATTCTCTTGTAGTGAGGCTTATGTATGTAGATTCATTACTACTCTCACCCGGTAAGGTAGATGAATAGGAGGATGTTGCCACTTGCCCGTATATGCCTTCAAAGGGAGTGCGTTTAATAGCGGATTGGTAACTTGTATTGTACCAATACTCACCTAAAGGTAACCACTTTGCCCAGTCTTGTGGTATGGTTGTTCTATTTAACATGTAACTTAATTTTTCACTTGTAATATTTAGTTTTTTTTTTAAGATCTAAATATACAGTTATGTTTTAAAAATACTTTGTGAACATTTTGATCTAAATTTTATTAAAAATGAGTTTTTTTAAAAGTACTTTTCAATATGAAATAAATATTGACCATTTTATAAGATAATTAAAATAAATTTTATTTATTTTCATATTTGAATTTTTTGATTTTTTTCAACGACAACATCTAGATGTTCTAGGATAATTGGGTTTCCCCAGCCCACCCCAAGAGGAACTTTCAACTGAGTAAACCCACTGACCTGATCGCACACTCCATTTTTTATGTGGCCAGGATTCAAACCCAAAACCTATAAAAGTCTTTATTTTTAGATTGGTCATGAAATATATCAAGTGTACTGCTCAAATACAATTTGCTGTACGTACTAATAACTAGAAGGGTCAAATTTGGCCCAAATAGAAAAGGTAGATCAAAGTTTGAGATTTTTTTCATTTTTTTTATATATTAAATTATTAATTATTATAGAATCCAAAAGAAAATGGAATATTCAAGGGCCTACCTGACTGGGCGGGGCCCATTTTTTAAATGGACCACTTATTTCATCTCAAGTTTTTTTGAGTTTGACCCAAATAATTAAGTTCAAAATTTTTACCTTTTTTTTATAAACAATTGCTATGTTAAATGGATTAAAAATATATTTTTTAATAAAACTATTGTCAGAAGATTTTATACAATAAAGTTATACTTTGCTCAACTTAATATTTTATAACTTGTTTATATGTCTCATTTCTAGCCTATGTATGCTTGTATGTTTATCCCAACCATAAATTGAATATTAAAACATTAAAATATAACAAGGTATTAATCAAAGCTCAATAATCCAAAGTGGCAACCCACATCTTTTGATCCAATCAATCCTTGTCACATGGATTTTAAAGATTCAACACAATAAAAACCAAAGTTTCACAATCATAAAAAGTAGAAAGTAACATAATTTCACATTCAAATATAGAGCTCACACTCTATTCCTCGGTTGCAACTTCAGGGGTGGCAACAACCTCGGCTAGTTTTTCAGCCTCCTCGGCCACAATTTCTGTGGTGGCTGGAGTTTCTTCCGCCACTACCTCTGTAGTGTCGGGAGTTTCTTTTGCCACTGCCTCTGTGGTGGCTGGAGTTTCTTCCTTGGCTTCCTCAGTTTCCTTCACCTCTTCTTGAGTTGTCTCCACCTTAGGCTCTTCCACCTCGGTTTTAGGCTCCTCCGCCTCTTTAGTATCGGTTTCAACGGTGTCTGGGACAGTGGGCTCTTCTACGGGTGGTGGAGCTTCAACGGTGGGTGGCTCTTTTGTTGGCTCCTCCACCTCTGGCTCTGGTGCAGGTGGTGTAGCAACTACCGGCTCTACCTCTTTTGGTGCTTCTTGGGTGGTTTCCACCACCTCCGGCACAATGTTTGCAGCGGATTCAACCTGAAAACGTCCATTAAAATTTACCAACATGATCAACCTTTGGAGGCGGATCTACTAAGAATGCATTGATGTCATGTGACATCAATAAAGAAGATTTATGTTTTATATAGTATATGATACTCGTTTTTATGTTTTATATACGTATCCAACACTCGAGTGACACATAAACATTTTTAAAGAGTGACACCAGTAAAAAAATTTCTAAATTCACTACCATTAACCGTCAATTTATATATAGTTATATGATATGAGTTTTGAATGCTATAAATAATAGATGGAAGAAGCATAGAGAAACTAGTGCAGAAGTTACCTCAACACTTGCCATTGGGATTCCTTGGAAGATTTGAATGATGAGAAAACAGAAAAGAGAAGTGTGGGTCGAGTGGAATAAGAGGGATACGAGGCCTATTTATAGTGCTTCGTGGTGTTTGATAAAACTTTATAAAATAAAATCTTAATTAATTTAAAAAATATACTAATTTTACAAGAAGTATGAATTATGATGCTTTTTAGTCACATAAATCATTATTTTAAAATATTATTATTGATAGCAAATCAAACGAGATAAATGGCTTTCATTTGCTACCCGAGAAATTGCAAATAGGTGATTAACTTCTGTATTCTTAAATAAATTTTTACAACCATTTATACTTTTGTCCAATACGTTTATTATTTATAAAATTATTTACAAGAGAATAAAAATGTTAACAAGTCCACCTAGCAACTAACATGACCAACCATCTTCACACCTTCAACCCAAACTTAATGATGACTAGGGGCAGATCTACATGGTGAGTACTCGTGGTAACTTTTTATGTGTTATGTAGTACTCGTGGTAAAGTTTTATGTGTTATGTATAAATATGATATTAGGTTAGATTGCTGTGTATTACATAGACTGAATTATGAAAAGAATACGGTAAATAAATATCTCATACGTTGATAAATTATTTTTAGATTTTAGAGGAATACACTTAGCATATAACTTAATTTTATTACATTTTGTGAAAGAAAATTTTAATCTAAATCCTATGTTTATTACTGATTTAAAAAAAAATCACAAGAAATATTTGGTTTTATTATGTTGATATTAATCAAATATTAAATAATGATAAAATATAAATTTATTATGATATTGAATTATAAGAAAATAATAATTGTCTAAAATAATGTGTTAGAATGGTTTATGCGAGAAAATATAAGTGGATGGACTCTAAAACAACACCACGTGTCTTTTATGATTTTTATTGATTATGTGGTATAAATAAATAATATATTATAGATTATATATGTGTGTGTTTTTTTTGTGTGGGAGGGGAGGATGTGAAATTGTTTTAATATAAATAAAAACTTACATAGTAACAACTCATAATATTTTAAAAAATAAAAAATTAACACCTATAAATCTTATGAATTATAATGAATTAGTTAAATTTAATTACAAATGTGTATTTAATAAAGAAAGTAATTAATCAACCAAAGGTTATCCTACATTTAATGTTTAAATCTTAAAAATCATAAAACATATGAAAACGTTTAAATGATATTTAATCAATTTAGGAGTTAAAAAAAATTAAAATAGATAATTGAAAAATGTTTAGAAGGGAAAATAGAAATCTATAAGCTTTAGGGTGATCGGGGCGTTCAACTCGGTTTCATCCGAGTAGGCCATCGAGTAAACGAGTAAAGGGGAACACCGCCCCTAACAACTCGAGTTGGGCCGAGTAGGGATACCCGAGTAGTTGAAACGAGTACATTTACTCAGGTGTTGGGGCTTACCGTTGAGGAGGTATCCGCTGGTTGGCTAGCCGTTGGTGGGGGTGTGGGTGGGGTGGGTGCTTTAAAAAAAAATACAAATTTTTTACTTATATATACCCACATTCCACATACATACATTTTTACCTATCATCTATATATCTTTCATCACATCTATATAATTTTACACTCTACAAAAAATGGAAGGGCCATCCAAAAAATCAACAAAGCCTAGAAAATTTAGGCCAAAAGTTCAATCTCAACCGTGACCCGAACGAACCCAAGCCGCTCCCCAACGAACCCAACCACCTCCTCAACGACCACAACCACCTCCTCAACCAATTCCAAGCTATTTCCCGCAACCTCAATATCCAAACTACTTCCCTCAAAGTTCAACCGATCCAAATATGGATCCTAATTTTTTATCTCAATTTTCGCTTGATATGGATCCAAATTTTTTATCTCAATTTTCCTACCAATACCAAAACCAACCGTATCGTGATCCAAACGAAATCATCCGTTCGGAATCCGAAGACGAAGGAGAAGATGAGGATGTTGATGAAGAAACGGAAGAGGAGGATGATGAAGGAGAAGATGAAGAAGTAGAAGAAATCGAAGTTGAGGATGACCGCGCCAAGCCGAAAAGACAACACAAAAACCGGTTACCATCAAAGAGATGGACGGAAGAAGAAGAAATTTCCGTGGTCCAAGCTTATATTCACAAGACACAAAATAAAAGAAAAGGAAATCAACAAAAAGGTGACTCGTTTTGGAAGAAAGTTCTTGCGCATTTTACCGATTTATTTGGTGAAAACGATCGAACCGTTGACCAAGTGTCTTGGAAGTGGAAAGATCTTAATAAAAAAATGACTGCCTTCAACGGGTGTTACCAATAAATGGTAAGATTTATTTTTCAAATTATATAGGTATTTTTTAATTTTATTATCTAACGTTTCAAATTTTATATATATATATATATATAGAAACAAAGAAGGCCGAGTGGTACAAGTGATTTGGATCTTGTTGAAGCAGCTTTAAGCCATTATAAGAAAGTGTACAAAAGGCCATTCACCAACTTGAAATGTTGGGAGGTTGTACGCAACAATGCTAAATGGGAACCCATAGCATTGATAGGTGATGATTTAGAAGGAAGTCAATCCTCAAAAAGAACAAAAACTTCCGAGTCGAGAACCCCGTCTGAACCGGAGGGTTTTACAAACCTCTTTCCCGACATAAACGTGAACGCCGAACCGCAAGACGACACGACACCGACTAGGCCAAGACGTCCGGGGAAGAAATCGGCCGAAAGTTCATCTAGCAAGGGAAATTTGTTAGACATAGTCAACGAATACAAGACTATGAAAACGTTGGAGATAGAAAAAAAAGAAAGTCTTCGGGATAAGATGGTGGAAGCAAAATTAAAAAGAGAACAAACGGCGATTGAGTTGATGCTTGAAAAACAAAAGGACCGTGACATCAAAACATTCACCGAATCGCATGATCATCTCGTAGACCCGTACTTGTCGATCGTATTGCAACGTAAACGTGAAATTGCCGCAAAGTATGGATGGCAATGCACCTTTTAGATTTTTAAATTTTATTATCTAGCTTTTATTTATTTTGTAGGTTTTTTTATTTTTAATTGTATTATGTTAATTTTTATTTTAATGAAATTGTCTTTTTTTTAAATTAAATGTTTATTTATAAAAAAAAGTTGGTGAGTAAATGAGTAGGGTGTTTCCAATTAAATCTGAGTAAATGAGTAGTTTTGAGGTGACAGAATTCTATTAGCCAGTTTTAGTAAGTAAATGGGTATTGGGGTTAATGGCCCCCAACACCCTTAGAATGATAACACATCATCTAAAAACCTTTATTTATTATAATTGATAGATTTGAGTGACATCGTGTACTTTTAACATGATAACGTCTATATTTTCAGATGATGACACCGTAATCCCAAGATAAAGAGATAAGTGAGATTTTGAAGTTGTTTACGCTTTTAGTATAATTCACGACATTATTTATGTTAATACCATTGTGTGTTTCTTGATCATAAAGTGTACAATATTATAAATTATAAAAATATGATCATTTTGGTTCATTTCAGTGACACGATGACGAAATAAAAAAATCTTGAACGTCTGAAAACATAAATATAGCAATGCTCAGTGAATGTTTCAGAATCTGCCACTAAAGATAACCTAAATCATTTTCATCGATCACCCATGCATTTACATTTTGTTTTCCTAAACATGCATTTAAAAAAATATTTTTTTATATTCATTATAATTGTCATAATAATCCATATATAATATACAGTGATATTTATTGATGTCCTCAAAATGTTATGTAGATGTTTTTGCAGGTTGTAAAGTATAGTTTGGATGTAAAGTTCACATGGTAAAAGGGGTAGTGAATTATGGGATTTATTTCATCTTTATTTGAGTGGAATCCATGTTGTATGAATCGGGACAATCATGTTTTCATGTTCATGCTTTTTTTTATTTCATTTTCATGATTTTTAGTCCTTCAACCAACTCACTTTGATCTTTCAAGAAAAGATTTAAACTATAGCGTTTCTTCGAATTTACAAACACTTATTTTTATTATTTTTTAAACTCTCATATCTTATTCTCTATCTCTATCTCACTCACAAACACTTATTTTTATTATTTTTTCTCTTTCCTATACTCATAAAAAGTATAGAGATTGATGAAAATGAATCTTTATATTTGAAGAATCTCTATTTATTAAACTCTAAAATTTAAAGATGAATATGAAGATAAAGATCCCGATGGAGTTGCAAAATAGAAAAATTTTCTAAATAATAGAGATAGAGATTGAGATAAAGAATCTGTTGTGAATGCTTACAGTATATTATGTGTTTTATAAAAAAAATATTTTAATAAAATATTTTGATTTCTAAAACTTGTTATAGTGATCATTTTTAGGGGATTGTTAAGCCAATCGACCCAAGACATGTAACTTTTAATTTTAATTTTAATTTATGTAATTTTTAAATTTAAATTATATTCTATTACTTTAAATTAATATATATATATATAAAATGAATTATGAAAATTAATTTGGCTTATAAAAAATAAATGTAACGTTAAAGGAGAAATAAGTGTTTTCAAATAATAAGTATAAATCTAATGTATCAACTGATATAAAATGTTTATAGGTATTAAATGGTTTATTGTTAGAGATGATCTTATGATTAATTTACGTGTCTTATATAAGCAAGAAATATATTTTCTCATCAATGACTTCAGAAATTTTATATATATTTAAAAATGAATGAGAGGAATAGTATATTATTTGATTTTCTCATTTGGTTACAACACTTTAAGCATTCTTATTTGTCACAAAATATTCTTTTAAGTTTGTTTTGTTTATAAGGGACATAGTATATTTTTTGGCTATCTTATTTTGGCCACAAACACAAAACTTTAAGTATTCTTATTTTGGTAATAAATTTTCGTTTCATTTTTTTAATATTTCAGTTTTAGGTTTTTCTTCTATTAATGTTATGTTTATTATTGCGTCTGCGTTTGTATCAGACTTCTCGATGCTTGCTTTTATAACCTAGTACGCTTTCGGGTTTTACGTCGAAGAGACTGTCACTTTTATGACGAAGTACACCTTCGGGTTTTACGTCGTAGTGACACACTTTTACGACTGGGTATGTTTTAGGGTTTTACGGTGCAGTGACATCCGTTGCGACGTGTTTTTTTATTTGCGTTTTAATATTCAGGCTCGTGTCGTCGCTCACATTCCGGGTTCGAGGCTACACCCAGGCCATATATTTTTGTTTTTTTGTGTTTTTTTCCGTTGTTTTGGTTTTTTTTAAGGGTGTAGACGTTGTTGTGACCTGAGTTTGCAAACACGTTTCTTGATACCTTACGGTTTTACGTCGAAATAACTAGGGGTGTTCAAAAATATCCGAATCCGAAACCGAACCCGAATTATCCGAAAATCCGAATCCGAACTATCCGAAAATTCGGATATCCGAAATTTCAGATATCCAAAATTCGGATATCCGAATTTTCGGATTCGGATATTGATTTTGAAAATTTTCGGATAGTTCGGATATCCGATATCCGAAATATATTTTCTGATTATTTTTATTATTTATTTATAACCCTAATATATCATCTATTCTTTCTCAGCAGCAGCCCGCCTCCCTCCCCCTTACGAACGTCGCCCGCCTCCCCCTTCCTTACGACACAAACAAACCCTAAAACTCCACCCACCCCCGCCATCGACCTCCTCAGCCACCGCCTCTTCCGCCATCGACCTCCTCAGCCACCGCCTCTTCCGCCATCGACCTCCTCAGCCACCGCCTCTTCCGCCATCGGCCTCAGCCCTCGCCTCTTTCGCCATCCACGCGTCTCTTCCTGCCGGTTCAAGGTTTTTTCGAGTGTTCCATTCCAGCGATTGAAACAAGGTAATACTGATATTCATAAGAGAACTTGGATTGTTTCCGAATTGTTTCCGAATTTGATTCCGATTGAACATTTGTTTCCGAATTTGTTTTTGAAATTCCTTTGAACATTTGGTTGTGGGTAGGAGAACTTGGATTTGTTTATAGACATTTGTTTATTATCGACCTCCTCAGATTTTTTCTTAGATTATTTAGATTCATTTGTAATGGACAGATTGTTGTAATGGATAGATTTTTTCTTAGATTATTTAGATTTTTTTTTAAAAGAGATTTTTTTAACTTTGCCAATTTTTTTTTTTCAGATTTCGGATATCCGGTTTACTATCTGAATGGATATCCGAAATTTGGGATATCCGAAATTTCGGATACGGATTCGGATAGTGAAATCCACTATCCGAAATTTTCGGATATCGGATTTGTTTATGGACATTTGTTTATTATCGACCTCCTCAGATTTTTTCTTAGATTATTTAGATTCATTTGTAATGGACAGATTGTTGTAATGGATAGATTTTTTCTTAGATTATTTAGATTTTTTTTTGAAAGAGATTTTTTTAACTTTGCCAATTTTTTTTCTTTCAGATTTCGGATATCCGGTTTACTATCTGAATGGATATCCGAAATTTGGGATATCCGAATTTCGGATATCCGAAATTTCGGATACGGATTCGGATAGTGAAATCCACTATCCGAAATTTTCGGATATCCGAAATTTAGATATCCGAAATTTCGGATATCCGGTTTTGAACACCCCTAGAAATAACCGTCGTCGCGACGTGTTTTGGTTTCTGAGTTTTGATATTTGAGATCGTAACAGAACCCCGACGCAACACACGAAAAGAAAAACCTAGTTAGAATTTAAATCGTAGTGAATCCATGGTCGATCCGCTCATCAATATGAGTTAATATAAAACTTAAAGAAAAGATATATGAGCCCGTGGTCTAATAATAGAGACAAAGCCTGTTAAACAACTAAAAGACCTAAATATAATGAGTTCAAGTCTTACTAAATTAAAAAAATTTACGTTAAAAAAAAAAGGAAAGATGTATAAGCTAGGCCATGAAATGATGAGAGGGATGAACATGGTCGTTTCATAGGCCGGTGGTACCATGGCCCACACACCCGATCACATTTATATGTGGTTAAAGCTTTCAATCAAGGGCCATGAGCCCATGATGAATAATGACGTGTTATCTTTATGTGGTGGGCCCTACATTTTAGGGTAAAGAATGGTGTGACAGAGGATCTCATCTCAATTTGTATGCCTTTACATGTAAAATAGCTTGTGAATGAGGGACCCACAGTACCCTCCCTCTGCTTGCCATGTGTGATTACAGTCATATTCTACATCCATGTCTGCTTATTTATTTATAAAAAACAAATATTTTTATTTTATTTTATTTCATCATACATTTTTAAAACATTTTCATCTGCTTACTTATCCTTATTTATATAATTACACTAAAAAATTTTATTTTTTCTCTATTATTTTTAATTAAATAATATTTTTATACCTTTATCATTATCTTATCTCTCTCCTCATCTCATAACTATTTTCAAAAAATATTAAAAAATTATTAGAGATGAACAGTAACATTTTTCCTCTCCTCACCAACCACTTTAAATCACTCCGTAAAATATGCAGAACTCACTCACAAACATATATAAAAAACCTGTTGTAAATGCTCTTATTTTGTTTCATAAACGCACTTCTTTGGAACTTTAAAAAATTGGGGGAATTTATAAAGTATTTTTGGCATCTGGACATTTTTAACTCAGTTCAAGTATTTTCGATTTTGTTTAATTTTTTAGTTTTTATTTAACATAAAATTTTTAGTTAGATATAAATTTTGTTTAAATCTGAATTGCTTTCAATACAAATATTTCTCCTTGTAATATCGAAAACTGATTTTGAATATAATTCGATTTTAATAAAATTTATATATAAGTGTAGTTATTTCTTAATAAAAGTTCGTATTTAATTTTTTTTAAATGCTAAATATTCGTATTTAAATTCTTTTTAAATGGGTCCAAATCCTGAAAAGAGTCCAGACGAGTGAAATTTTATCAGCACTCTTCACATGTCTTGGTGTTTGTCGTTCAAATTCTTTTTAGAAAAAACACTAAACTATAACTTACATAAAATTATATAGCAAATTACAATTTACGTCCTTTAAGTATTACATAAGTTTCAGTATACGTCATTTAATTAAGGAATTAAGAAAAAACGTCATTTATTTTTAAAAAACCTTACACGTTACGTTATTTAGCCTAACGACAAAAAAAAATAAAAAAATATGTTGGAAAAATGGATCGAACTCTAGGCCAAACCGAACAAACAAACAAACCTAACTTTAACAACCCATCCATCAGAAGAAGGTTTTGATAAATTACTGGAAATTCAAATTAAAAACAATAAAAATTGATTTTATTGGTGGCTTCTAATTAGCGACCGACATTACCTTTTAAAGTTTTATTAATATAATGCTTGAATTACAAACACTTTACTCGATTCTAGATACAAGCATCATCTACACCTATCAACCATTACAATATATTGTTAACTACGCCTATTAAACAAAATAAATTAACCGTAAATATTATAAAATACCAATATGCTATCATACACACGTTATTATATTCGATTTAATATGTTAAGATAAATCATTAAAAGGTCAATTTTTTTTCATTTTAGTCATTACAAGACAATGACCAGTCACTAACACAGTGATGTGTTGCTTATATGAAATTCATGCGTTAGCTTTTGTTTTATGATGAGGTACTTTTATACAAAATGTAAACAAACATAATTAATATAATTATTATCAGTTTCTTGTATCTTTGAATTTATATAATTGTATTCTCGAATCTTCATTTGTTCTTAAAATATTTATCGTTTTATTACCACCACCGCTCATTAAAAACCATCATCTTCTTTGTGCTCTTAATACAACCAGTAAAATTATACTCGTCAAAAAACGACTATGCCCCTTATTCGACATTTTTTTGTACTTTTTAGGGTATAATGGTCTTTTCATCTACTTTTTTTTATCTCAAGTGAGATAAAATTTTAGAAAGCGCAAATGCTATAAAAAACCAACATACTTTCTGGTTTTTCTTATAAAAGTCACTCAACAACTTTTTGTACATAAAAAACCAACATACTCTCTTTTTTTTCCTCTCAAAAGTCTCTTAACAAATTTTTACACATAAAAAACCAACATGCTTTCTTGTTGAGTATCATGGGATTGAATACCCCGACCTCCCAGAGGCTCCCGAGAAAGCTATTTCAGCCTTCCGGACAGTTAAGGGCAATTCCTACGTCCCTCATCGGTCTGAATCTCACAAAAGTCCATCGACAACTATTTATCTTAGCAAATGAATCCGCAAAAGTAAAGCAAATGAAATCGACCGACAGAAGCAAGAGCAAATGAATCCTTTGCCTTGCTTCTGTTGATCCATTTGGTAAGATAAATAGTTATCGAGTGACTTTTGTGAGAAAAACAAGAAAGTATATTGGTTTTTTATGTGCAAAAATTTGTTAAGTGACTTTTGTGAGAAAAAAGAGAGAATGTGTTGGTTTTTTAAATGCAAAAAATTGTTGAGGGACTTTTATGAGAAAAACAGAAAGTATGTTAGTTTTTTATGGCATTTGCCCTTTTAGAAACGTTGAAAATTAATTGAAAAGAATGGTTTTTATTAAATTTAAATATAAATGATTACTTTATCTATGAAATATATAATTTATTGTTTGTATATAGCAAAATGTTTGTGTTGATACATTGTAATGTTAATTGCATGTTAACAAGACATTCAATTCCAATATAGTGTGTCTAAATGAAGTGGTTGAAAACCTTAGCTTTTCATTTGTTTGAAAATGGATGGAATGTAATATGTGTAGTCACATATCATCCATACCCGGAGTATGAATGGCCCATCAATTAAGTGGACCAATGTGTATGTCTATCAAAGATACCAAAAGCAATAAATGGTGTTAAAAAAATGGTTCATATCAACTTTTATAAATAGGATTGAGTTAAAGGAGAAGCCTAAATAATTAAAAGTTAAATAAACTATTTTAGCTTTTTTACCATTGAACGGATAAAAGCAGGAAATGATCGTGATTAAAGGAGTGAAAGAGATACGAGAGAAGATAACTCAAGTATTAATTAAAATATTTTTAAATCTAAATTAAAGTTTACACTGACTTGGTAAAAGATCGTACATTATTTGTTGATGAATGTAACCCTTTTATATTTTAGCACCACAATGTGCTAGAAGATCAACTTTGGACAAATTTGATGGTCAAAGTGAACAAAGGGTCGACAAAGGTCGATGTATAATTCATTATGGTGTTTTTGAGTGATCAATGTCTAAGATTTCTTACCCTAACCTAATGAATCCTGTCCAGCCACTAAGGTAGTTATAGTTAGGGGCCGTTTGGTTCGTAGAATGTTTTTTAAAGGATTTGCAAATGGAATTGGAATTTGAATGGAATCCTTTGAAAATTTATAACGTGTTTGGTTTGTAAATTTCTAAATTGAATTGGAATGTTAGAAAGTAGAGATGACAATTTTACCCTTAAAACACTTCTTTTTTTCTTTCAACGGTCCCTCATCTCAACTTTTCTTTTATTCGCCAATGGTCACCAAATTAGCACCACAATCACCACTTCTCTTCATCTCCACTACCATTAATAGTTAAAAGACATATAAACAAATTGTTGATTATTGTTCATCGTCTTCATCTTCAGAGTTTTGTTAATAATGTGGACGAACACTGAAACAAATCATTTGGGTTTAAAAATGTTTCTAGGTTAAAATCTATTTGGGGTTAAAATCAAACTTGCATAAAAATATCAAACCTATAGAAAAATAACAAAACGTGTAGAAATAAATCAATTTGCGGTTAAAATCGAACTTACAGAACAATTGATTTGTGTGCAGTGTGTGCAGTGATGTTCAGAACGACACATATGGAGATGATTGTGAAAATGGATTGAAACAATTTTTTTTACATTATAGTAATGGTTACCAAATAAATTATTTACATTTTGATTTGGATTTTGAAAATGTGATTTGATTTTAGATTTTCATTTCCATGATAAAATTATTAGGTGGTAATATTTTTGTTTTGGGTTCTAATGATGATATGTGAGGGTATTTTAGTAATCTTTGAACATTCCAATGAAATGTTTATAATTTCATCACTCATATTAAGGAAAGTGAATTCAATTAATTAAGGAAAAACTTTCCAATTCCATTTCAATCCAAGGACCAACCAAACAAGATTTTGAAAGGAATTATTTCTAATTCCAGGAAAATCCACTAACCAAACGGACCCTTAGTACCTTAGGGTGGAAAGGGTCGACTCAGATAAAGACCACAGGTTCGCACGTATTGGCGGTAACACCGCCGCAACCCAGATAGGTAGTGTTCACGGGTACAAACTTTGGGTTTCAATATATTTATTTATGGGTTTTTTTTTAATTAAGTTTGCATGGCATATTTCAATATATTTTGCTAGTGGGATTTTATTTGATGAAATATTAGTTTTTTAAACATTTGTTTTGTTATTTACAAATATCCACTTTTAAATCATTTTTAAACATTGGCATTGCATATAGCAAATTATAATTGTTGTTAAAAAATATAAATTACATTTGCTCTTAAAAAAATACAAATTATATTTAATAAAAATCAGTAAAAAGATAACCTCTTTTCTGTTATTTTATGTAGGGCTGGCAATTTTAGACACGTACACTAATACACGACACGAACCTACATGATCTTAACATGTATCGTGTATGGCCTTATCGTGTTTCGTGTCCTAAACATGTAGACACGAATCTACATGTTAATTTTCGTGTCTAAACAGTTAAAATACATGTTTACCTGTTAAGTATCTGTTAAGATTTTTTTTAAATAAAAAATATTAAAATATGATATTATACCTGGTAAAATACTTGTTAAGTACCTAGTAAAATACCTGTTAAGACTTGTTTCACTAAACATGTTCTTAAACATGTGTTTCTAAACAGGTCTTATCGTGTCTTATCGTGTTAAGCAAGTATAAACAAGTTCGTGTTTGGGAAAAAGTACACGATAAGTTATCGTGTCGTGTTCATGTATACATATTTCGTGTTCGTGTCTTATCGTGTACGTGAATACACGATATGCCAGCCCTAATTTTATGGGTTTACTTAATTAATGAAATTTATGTTTTTTTTATTTTGAATGTGTTTTATTTTTTAGTTTATTTTTAATTTGTATGTTGCATTTTATTTAATTTGTTTAATTTTATCTTTAATATATTTTAGTTATTTATTTAAAATTTTATTTAAAAAAAATGCTAGTTAAGGGTTCCTCATCCTTTGTATTTAGGGTAGTTTATGATTTAAATGACATGACACAACATTTGTTCATAATGATGTAGCCTTACAAATGACAGTTATACCTGGAAAGTTTCATTCGTCGGATATAGAGCCAATTTTTCTAGCATAAAAAAAATTGTTAAATAGTGCAACTAACTATAGCTAGTTTTTTATTAATATTTGTGTATTATAATCTAGAGGTGATAAATAAGTTATTATAAATTTATGATCACTTTAAAACTATTTGTTTGTCAAGAAATATTTTATGGGTTAGGTTATGGTAAAAATGGTTTTAAAAATAAGAAAGGTAAGAAAGATTCTGATCTTGACATGTGTCCTTTTATTGTTTTTAAAGGGATGACATAATGGTCATTGTGTAATATAAGATCTGATATTACGCAATTACCAGACCTGATAATACACAATGAACTGATATTACACAATAAGCAAATTACACAATGACCAGACCTTACATTATGTAAGGCCCCAAACCCGGGAGGCCTCACTTGTTGAATTTACTCATTTACAAACAGTTCTTAAACATGAATATTAAATAACGCAGCGGAAAATTTCATTCAAACATAACGTCATCATTGTTCATACGTGCGGAAGCGTAAACATTGTTTAAATCATAATTACATCATAACTAAACATAACGGGATGCAAGTCTTCAAAAGCAGTCGGGTAACTCTTCATCTCTAGCCAAGCATCACCGTCCATCCTCATAACCTGCCTTAACCTAAATGTGTACACTAAAAAGGTCAGCTACGCTGGTGAGTTCTAGTTTTCGTTCGATTTAAGAAATGGTTCATCATTCAAAACATTCATCAGGGTTTAACATCATGTATAAGAAAACAGGGCCTTTCATTCATAAACCTTCAAACATTCAAACACATTGAACGGATCATTTGTTTAAAACATTTAACATTCATTTAAGTCATACATTACTATCTAAAATCTGTATCGTTACGCGTCTCTGTGTCCCCGAAGGAACCCTACATGTCGTGGACAACCGTTACGTATCACCGTCGTTACCACAACATTCCGTCAATTCCCTTTTTGGTATTGCCCCCAAGGCTAACTGCACGAGGACCGACAATACCCATTCAGTTGCCCACCTATGGCTCTCAGCCAAAGATCGACAACCTCCATTGAAGGCTATGGCTCTCAGCCATAGACCGACAACTTCCATCGACGGCTATGGCTCTCAGCCATAACACTGTCGGATCATAATTTAACCTCACGTAGGGTCACGTTAACCCTTGAGTAACCGTCGTTACTCCATACCAGGTGTACAACATCAAACCATTGGCAGGCCACTAAGACACTGCCCCTGTTGTTCTTATGGTAACTATGGCTCGCTGTCCATAATCTACCACACGGCTGGGAATCTCATTCCCAGACTTCATTCGTCAATTCCATTCATTCGACAGATTAGATTAGTAATGACTTCTTTAAAACCTTTGCCCTTTTTCTTTTCTTTTCACAAAACCTTTCCTTCACTTTCGAAACCCTTTTCCTTTACTTTAAACCATTTCTTTATAAACATTCGTTCGTAAACATTCCGTTCATAAAACTTTCTTTCCATAAACCGTTCATTCCAAATCATTTCATTTCGTAAACATAGTTTCATAAACATCATTTTATAAAACAACATTTCATATGTATACACACCAGCCCGAAAACATTATATAAAACATTTAAAAGAGGGCTTCTAGAACTCACCTGATAAGCAGTTTCTGAAATACTCTTAGCTGGCTACTGAGCGTCACTAATGCCACTCACGATCTGTTATAATAAAGCCATACTTGTAAGGTAGTGCTCCTAGATGACACTAGACATCCCTATGCTTAAACCTAGTAGTTTCGATGGATTTGCTTATATCGAAACTTGATAGTTTCGATAGGTTGTTTATGTCGAAACTTGGTAGTTTCGATAAGTAACTTAGGTGTAATCTTAACTTCGAATCGTGGGCTCATATCGAAACTATGGTAGTTTCGATGGGTCTGCACATATCAAAACTATGTAGTTTCGATGGGTCTGCACAGGTCGTCTTCCCAAAAATCCGAAGTTTTTGCATGCGAGTCTGATCGAGACAATATCTCAGTTTTCTTAGATCAAAACGTTCGGTTTTCATTCTAGATGCTATACCTAAGCTCATTTTCAAGTTCCATCCGCAAAATCGTTACCTTTTTAGCCAAAACCCGAAAATCCCAAAAACGAACAAAAACTCAGATTTAGGCAAGATCATTACCTGTATCGAGATTCTGATCCGGAGGTTCTTCTCACGAGCTTAGCAGTAACGTGCTCCCTAAATTCAGGGATGATCCGTCAACTTTCTCTCTCTAGACCCGAGCTCTCCTTTCTCTCTCTAGAAGTTGCGTGAGTGGGGAATGAGCAGAGAAGAGGGCTGCCCTTCCTCTTATATACCTGGGCTTCCCTCGGCCCATTAAAGCCGAGCCCAAGCCCGCTCCCTTTTGTTTAAATATTCCGACTAAATCACCGGTCTCGCTATATTTATTCGTTTTATTATTTTTTTGGGATGTTACACATTACACAATGACCTAGCATATTTGAGCGAATTACACAATAATAAACAAATTACACAATGAGTTGGAAATCATAAAACACAATGATGAATACATATAATATAACACAATGATGAAAAATATTTGACAAAATGAACATATTACACAATGAGCAAATTACACAATGACCATACCTTACATTACACAATGACCTGACATATTTGAGCGAATTACACAACAATGAGCAAATTACACAATGAGCTGGAAAACGTAAAACACAATGATGAATACATATAACACAATGATGAAAATTATTTGACAAAATGATGAATACATATAACACAATTATGAAAAACATTTGACACAATGAGCAGACCTGACATTACACAATGACCAGACCTGACATTACACAATAACCAGAACTGATATTACACAATGACCAGACCTGATATTACACAATGACCTAGCAAATTACACAATGAGCTGAAAAACGTAAAACACAATGATGAATACATGTAACACAATAATGAAAAATATTTGATAAAATGAGCAAATTACACAATGAGTTGAAAAACGTAAAACACAATGATGAATACATATAACACAATGATAAAAAAAATATTTAACAAAATGAGCATATTACACAATGAGTAAATTACATAATAACCAGACCTGGTATTACAGAATGACTTGACATATTTGAGCGAATTACACAATAAGGGGCAAATTACACAATTAGCTGGAAAACGTAAAACACAATGATGAATACATATAACACAATGATGAAAAATATTTGACAAAATGAGCATATTATGTAAGAAACGATTTATTGTGTGGCTCTTATAATCATTTATCTTATTATTAAATGATCAAATGTTTTATTATTAACCTATGGCTATTATTAGTTGATGGGCCTAATTACTCTTAATGGGCCATTAATGGGTTTCCCCTTGGGTGTACATATTTATAGAGAGATTATTAGAGGAAATTGACTAATTAATGAATTAATCAATTACTAACACCATAATCGTCCCTCTCTCTCTACCATAACTGTGAGTTCTTACGAACTCACCTTAGCCATCCTAACCGTACACCCTAAACGGAAACCCGATCTTCCTAGCGGATCATGACGTCTTCCCTCTCTGCGGTTAGCTCATCAGGTATGATTTATATTATTGTTTTCCATTATCATGTCACAAGAATTGATCAACATGTGGTATCAGAGCATATGTTGATTAATCGGTTCTTGTTTCATTCCCTAAACTGGAATTAAAATCGGAGAACAAAGTTTTGATTAAAATCATATGAAAATCGTCCTAATCATGTTTAATGATTTTCTATTTTGTTAATATATTATGTTTTTGATCTCCTAAAATCGAGATCTATAAATATTTTCAAAATCTGTTAAACTAATGTTTCAAGATTTCGATTCCAGGCTTAAATCTGATAATATGGAAGAATAGTTTCATCTAATGTTCTTGAAACTGTTCTTCGTGTTCATCATTATTTTCGATGAAAATCCCCTTAATTTGGGATAAATTATGATTATGATTGTGTTCGCTAAAATATTGTAACTTTATCTCCAATATTTTGAATTAAAATATTATTTTATTATTTTAAATAAAGAAACTTAAAAAGATTTTCGAAATCAAAAAATACAGTCATAATCACTTAATTTTCGCACTGCCTTATCGGGTTCATATTTCACGATTTAATAATTCACGAGTTTATAATTCACGGGTTTATAATTCACGGGTTTATAATTCACGGGTTTCACTTAGCTCACGGTTATGATTCACGAGTATTGTAGTTCACGGCCAGACACTTCATAGTTTACGGGTATTATAGTTCACGGGTTCTAATATACGGTTCAAAGTTCACTAGTCTTAATGTTCACGGGTTTAAGTTCACGGTTTATGTTTACTGGAACTGTGAACCTTACTAAAGCCGTGAACATTATTGGAACCGTGAACCTTACTGAAACCGTGAACATTACTGGAGCCGTGAACCTTACTGAAACCGTGAACATTACTGGAGCCGTGAACCTTACTGAAGCCGTGAACCTTACTTTTCCCGAGAACTTATTTTTCCAAGAACTTACCTTTTCACGAGAACTTACTCGTTTTCCCGGGAACCTACTTGGAGCCGTGAACTTACCTGAGTCGTGAACCTAGCCTTATTTATGTGCCTAAAGTTTTTTCCCTGCGGGGGTTTGCTATAAATAAATGCTTTAGTTTTAGTTTTGGTAAACCTTAAAATTAAATGTTTTCAAAAATTTTAAAACTTACTTGAATAACACTTAATGCTTCACTTCTGTCCAAAGGTGATGTGATGCACGTGTATAATTATTCAAGCTTAAATAAGCATTATAACTTAGTGATTGTCATGATATTAACTTAGAAAACATGATTAACTTAAATAACACCTAAAGTTTCACTTCTGCCCAAAGGTGATGTGTCACGCTTGTAAAGTTATTTAAGACTAATTAAGCACTACTTCGCCTAATACAACTAGGTGTTTCTACTTCTGCCCAAAGGTGATGTGTCGCATTTAGTTTTCGCGAAGCTAATTATGTGCATTCTAAACAAATGTTTCACTTCTGCCCAAAGGTGATGTGTTACATTCTTACTACACATACTCACTATTAAATTGTTTCTAATACTAAACAAATGTTTCACTTCTGCCCAAAGGTGATTTGTTACATTGTTTAAGTAGAACCTAATTAATCTATTAGTTTGGTGTTATAATAGATTTTATCACATCTTCATAATATAATTCTTCTTAAGTAGAACCTTATTTAATTTTATTATTTCTGTCTGTATTAGATTATTACCCCATAGACCACTCTAAGTTCTTCTTTAACTATTTGTACCTTATTTTCACTATAGTTTCTAAGATGATTTTGCTTGATTAAGAGTTTCCATAATTTGCTCTTATTGAGTCTTGATTATCCCTTAAGACATGACATTCCTGCTGCTTTCTGATAAAAATACTACAGAATAAAATAGAGCATAAGAAATAGGATAAGTCAAATACAATGTCTCTTATGGTAATCAAGAACTCCTTTCATGATTGCTATCACGGAGCTATTTCATATCCTGAATTTCCTAAGAATAAAATATTCTCTATGGAAATGGAAGAATCAAAATAATTCCTAATACGCATGCAAACATTCTAATTGTAAATAAAAGGTTAAGTGTCATCTGTGAACACATCATAATATACACTGACATGACCCATAAACTAAGGGCCTATACATAGAAATCAGTGAAGTTTTTCAGTGCATACATAATAAGTTTTCCACTAGTACGATTAGTTGCCTTAAAAATCAACTATAACACTCAGAAGTACCAAAGGAAAATGAGTGTATTGATAGCAACATACGTACAGGAAAAGGAACGCCTAAAACTGGAAAACTGAATGTTATTCACCTCACTACCACTAAACCTAAAAAGAGGATAGTTCCAAGGTCCGGAAACAAAATACAAATACTACTTCCAGCTCTAAGTACTCCAAGGAGAATTCTCATTACAAAACTATGTCATTATACTAGGCATAAGCAATGAGACCATCCATAAACCAAGGGACTAGCTGGCTAAGATAAAGTAGTCACTAACTAATGATATTTTTTTGTGTGCGCTAATATTAATATTCAAATCAACGCATGATACGTTCAGTCTAGTTCTATACGCTTCCTTACCAGAATTTAACTAATAAGATGAGAAGTTAGTGGTGGATTTAAATGTTAAGGCTACATAGAACCATTAAATAACTGATATTTGTATTAGGCTTTATGATACCTTACATATTCTGGAGAATACTCATAATTTAGTATCACTAACAAAGCTACACTTTGACAGTTATGAGGTTTGTGTAGCCAAAACAAAGTCATCGTTAACTTTAACTCTCATATTATTGGTTGTCATTATCTGGATAGAAACCTTTATGACATAGAACTAGCTGATACAATAAACTTTCACAACTTTTGTTATCATGAAAATGAAAATTTAACAAAAGATAAATGAGACCTATGCACTTCATCCATTAAGACCAAAATTTATAAGAAATCATGACCATGTCAATGCAGGATGAATTGTTACCAAGTCTCATTCTGAGTGACTTTAAATCATGTGTTAAACGCCCTAAATATCAAATGGCTAAGGGAATAACTGAGGGTCCACCAGATGTTATCCCAAATGGAATATTCGGACATAATTCATTTATCATTTAGAAATATTTACTTGTATCTAATATGTTTCCTACGACCCAAAGCTTCAAAGATATCAATTCATATACACTTAAAAAATTCCTTCTAAATAAGGAAATCAAGTCTAAAATATATGAAAGGTTCCCACGTCACGCGCATCATTGAACTTGTCATGTGTAGTTCCTAGAGACCTCAAAGATCAGTGGGAGCACCAAGTGTCCTAATTATAGCTTGTAAAAGTTGCAAGATGTGGGGAAGTAACATCTTGATCTTACCTCAAATTACACCTCTTGCACATGACACTGCTCCATCACATCTTGTCTCCTTAAAATATAATACTACTCCTAACAAAGTCTCATAGATGCTACTATGTGGGCAGACCTAGATTTCTTACCCAAACTAAAGTAATCCTCAACAAGAGAAACTAATATAAACATTATTAAGTTGTTTCTCTATTAGAATGTATTGGTCTTCAAAAGTTTGATACACTGTTGACCATAAGCATGCTGAATTACTTATAATTTCTAAGCTAAGTGGGAGCAGTAAAAGTCCTTATGATGACTTGCCAGGAGTACAAGAGGCGGGGGGAGAGACTCGTTAAATTTAACTCTACATACACCTCTTGTACACCATACTGCATCAACTCCTACACACTTAGAAACTTATGTTGCTCCTAATATACCTGAAATGAAAGCACTTAACCAAGAGTTACTCTATAAACTTGAAACTCCTAATAACCCAATAATTAACTCAGTAGGTCATCTAGGTCCAAAAGGCATACTAACTTTGATGATTATGTATCCTACCTGATTGAATTTAAAATGGATGTTGGAAAGCTTACCGATCCTACTTCTTCTAATTAAGCCATTAGCGTCAATCAATATTCTAAATGGAATAAAGCTAGTATTAGCAAGCTTGACTCCATGAATTAGAATAACATTTGGGATTTGGTTGAATCACCTAAAGGATGTTCACACCTACACTAAATCTGAATGGAAATGCACGATTGATCGCTAAAGGTTATACTCAAGAAGGAATAAATTATCAAAGAACCTTCTTACTTGTTTTACAAAAGGTTTCTAAGTGGATCATTACTGTTCTAGTAGCTTACAATAACTTAAAGCTACATTAGATGGACATTAAAACAACTTTCCCTAACATTGACCTACATGTTCATAAAATAACCTGAAAGTTCTAAACTGAAGGTTAAGAACACTTATTCTGTAAGTCAATGAAATCCATGTATGGGTTGATTGAAATCATAATGCAACTCCCTTCATCAAGAACTAAGTGTATTTGTACACCTACCTCAAGATGAGTGGGAGCAACTAATGTAAACTTGTCCTTATATAGATGACATTCTGTTGACAAGTATATGTTACATGAGTCAAAGCATTGATTACTCGTATTTTGACATGATGGATCTCAGAGATACTTCTTATGTGATAAGTATCAAAATACACCGAGATAGATCCAATGGGACATTAGTTTCGTCCCATAAGCTTTACACTAAGTGCATCCTTACACATGTAACATTTAAAATTGTTCTCCTTTAGAAGCTAATAGGATAGATGAAAATTATTTCCTTATGCTTCATTAATTAGAAGCCATATGAAAGTTGAAGTCTATACTCGTTTAGATATTGTTCATATTGCTAAACACTAGACTAATATAGATTATTGTGAAGCATCTAAAGAAATATTACAATATCTTTAAGAACGAGAGACTATAAGTTAAAGAAGAAGTGAGAACTTAATACAATTGACTACCCTTATTCTGATTTTGTTGTATTTAGAGAAATCAAAATGTCAACTTCGTGGTATATCCTTATGTAATACCCGAGACTTCTCCGACCTATCTAAAACGTGTTACTAAGTTTAGAATACGATTTCATGATAAAACTATTTCCTTAAAATAATAAATATTAATTTAAAATTAATATATTAAGGAGGTATGCTTGAAACATATAAATATATATATGTATATATGAGAGTTCTTAAAACTTCGTAAATTTATAAATAATATGAGTTTATTTTAACTACTTAAAATTTTAACAAAACTTATAAATCATTAAACTTAGAAATTGTTTTATAATCTTATAGAACAATAAAAATTATAAAAAAAAAACAATCTAAGTCTTATAAAAATAAAACATAGATGCTTTTACATAAAGTTGAGGGACTAAAACTACCATTTCTAAAACTGATTTCAAACAAAATTGTAATTTATATAGGAAATGATAAAAGTCGGAAACTACAGGGGGCTGTTCCGTAATAACCCCAAACTCCAGGAATCTGAAATCGGTTGTGGGTTCGATCCCAGCCGGCCCCGTTTTTTCACCCTTTTCACGCGAAAATCGCGATTTCGTCCAGGTTCACTGAACCTCGGGCTCGTCTCTCGCGTGCGACCCGTCCCCAAGGTGTAATGATGACCAATTTTGATCGAGGCCGCGCATGGAGTCGGAAATTACTACGAGCGGCTCAACCACCCGCCCTCGACTCGATCGAGCATTTAATGGCGAATTGGCTATAAATATCGAGTGCAAAACCTCACCAGAACCACACCACAGCTTTCTTCACTCTCAATTCCTCTGGTTAACACCAGCATTCTTCAATTCGGAGCTGCGACAACCGACCGTGATACCCACCTCGTTCTCCGTCATCTCGATATCGAAACAGGTACTTCTTGTGATCGATGTGTTCGTTGCATCATGAAGATCGAAAGCCCTCTGTTTAATTCCATTAACAGAGGGCAATTCGATGCGTATTTGGCAAATCTTGATTCTAGGGTTCATAGGGATTTATGGACGATTTGGGTTTGTGTTTAAAATTTTGATTTTCTGAGTTATACTCAGCGAGACCCGTAGCCGGGATGGTTAGTTGGTGTGTGTATACTTAACCCGGTCCCAGACCCGAGTTCGAGCCTTTTCAGCCGGGTTTTGCTCATTTTAATTTTTTTAACCTTTTTAAACAAACTTTAAACCTTTTAATTATTTTTATAAAATCTGTTACATTTTTATACACTTAAAAACAGAATCTTATTTACGTTTTATAATCTGGAACTATTTTAATTAAATAAAACTTGTAATAAAAAAATAGTTTTAAACACTTAAAACTATAAAAATACTTTTAAAACTTTATAAAACGTATATTCTAAACCGGAATGATGTTAATAATCAGAAACTATAAAATTATTTTATACTTTCTGAAATAAACATATTATTTAGTTTAAACATTAAATTGATTTATAAACTTTAGTTTAACATTTAAATTTCAAGATTTATTTATTTATTTAAATAAAACAATAAAATGAACATGCGTATTTTATATTAGAAAATCATAAAGTTATAAATTTATAAACATTATAAATAGATAACTTTAAACATTTATAAACTTATAAACCATACTTAAATACTTTAACGTTATATTTATAGACTTATAAACTTTGAAACTAATAGATTAAAATATAAAACTTTATGAGAAATGCTATTTGACACTTTAATTAAACTATAACTATACTTCATTTGTTTTCATTTTTAACATTATAAAAAGTACTAATTACTTAAATGTTTGAGTAAATCGTAAATGATTTATATTTATTATTTCCAATTGGATGATTATTTATTCTTGATAAATATGTATTCTTAAAATGATTATCATAAAACCCTAATCATTATTCGTTAAATAATTATTATTAAAATGGTTATTTGTTTTCCTAAATGACTATTGATAAACTTAAATCTAGTTTATCCTTTGTCTATTATTATCATTCTACTTCTAGGTATTTAGAAGACTATTCTAATTATAATCACCTAACTTGTGTAATTAATGGTGGTAAGATTTTAATAATTACTTTTATTAAACTTTGATATTCAAATCTTGTAAAACTCTATTTTAGAGACTTACATAAACTTTATAAACACCAATCATTCCCGTCTCTCATTTGGAACCCTAGACAATCCCAGTCAAAAGCTTGAAATCCTAGTCGATCTTGAAATCCTAGATCCTTACCATAAACTTATAGGATCATACTTAAATCTTTAAACTTGCATACTTAGACTTATCGTGAGGATATTCTCCCTCCAAGTCTTGCAAATACTTATCCGTGTCGGATACTATTCATCATCCAAGTGAGTATACTTAGCCCCTTTTTCCTTTCTATACTTTTGGGGTGAAACATGTTCAAAACTTTAAACTTATACAATTCTTGTACAACTATGACTAGATGCTTATTCTTATGTTAAACTTGAGACTTGTATGCTTAGATTAAACTTAAAACTAGCACATTCATTAACTTTGATCAAGCCTATGGTAACAATGATAGATCTATTGTATTTGACCAATCCACCTTGATTGATTGACCCCTTCGGGGGGGAGCCCTTGGTGATTGTTACTGAAATAAACTTTAAACTTGAGACTTATAAGGGTAACCTGCGGGTTATGCTTAAACTTGGTTGGAGGGTTGAAGTGCACAATGTTTAAGATACTTGTTCTCATACTTACATTATAGAATGCATATATCATAGTGAATTGTAATTCTTTTCAAATCCTTGTTAAACTGTGTCAAAACCTTTGTATCTCACCAACTATTTTGTAGTTGATAGATTCTTTCACATGTTTCAGGTTCTACAACATGAGACTTTATCGTGATCACATAGGATGCTTGGACCTAGAATGCTTAATCAATTAGACTTGTATTCTTGTTATGTTTCCTTGTATTGAATCTTAAATTATTAATAAAGTATTGAAACTTTAATAGTCAACCTTGTGCTATTGAACAACCGCGTCCGCCCCGACGTATAATCCGCCGTCGGTTGGGGTGTGACAGATTGGTATCAGAGCCTTGGTTATAGGGAATTAGGTTATTAGACACATGACCTAGACTATAACTTAGGAGACCCAAACATGAGTTATCTCATGTCCTTTACTAGGAACTTTCTCCTCATTCTATTCTTAAATCTTATACGTGAACGCTTGGAGATTCTACGTTTCTACTTACCTACGTGCTACAAGAGGCTACTACATCGAGGACACGTTCTTAGGCTTTAAGTCTAAACCACCAATAAATTCTTGTCACGAGTATTTAAGTTCTAGACAATGTATGAGAACTTGTGCGGACCGGAAGGGTGGATACCTGTATTCTGGGAAATTCTGTCAAGGAAAGCATTTCGTATAAATCCAAATCAACCGTTGGACCCGTATGCTTTCCTGGGAATTCCTGGGATGAGTATCCACTTATAGGAATGAACGACTTCTCTAAACATTAGTGAGCTCAAATTTCTCTTGATATGTCAAAGTGCTCACTTAGTGATATGCACTAAATGAGTGTCATCTCAAATACTTTACGCTTCATAAATTCATGATTCAAAAACTTTCCTCTATAACCTTTATTCTATGATTCTTAAGTCCCGTCTTGTCACATGACAGCATGCTTACTCGTCATGACCTGAAGGAGTTACCTTCAAGGAGAAATTCTTACGAGATTATACTTAAAAACTACATACATAAACTTATATTTCTAGATACTACCCAATAAACTTCGTGATCGTTGTAATATAACCCTTAAAACTATGTATTACCCTACAAATTCTCCTATAAAGCTTCATTATTTTATAAATATGACACCTAAGAGGTAACCCTTGTATTTTTACCTTACCTCCTTAGCACTTAACCAAGTTTCATTTGATAACTAACTCAAAAACTTTTGTTACACTTTTATACATCTCATACATCCTTAAACTTCATGATCCTTGAACTAACCGCCCATTAAAACTATGTATTTCCCTACAAATTCTTTTACAAACTTCATTATTCTATAAACATGACACTTAAGGGGAAACTCTTGTGCTTCATTTTATTTTTCGTCACTCAACCAAAACTTCATTTGATGATTAACTCAAACCTTTGTTACACTTTTATACACCCCAAAACTTTCATACGTCTTTAAAACTTACACATCACCGTCTCTTGTAAACAAAACTTAACGCCTTCTGAATCCAAAATACATTAACAAAAGAATTAGTAACCTAATTGTTTTCCCCGTACGAGAAGAAGCCTGCTATGGAATAGACAAGCTCCACGTTTAAGACTCTAAACCCACAATGAAACCTCAACATAGTACCATAAACCCAAACATCGGTGACAATGCCTGAGAGAAGTTGTAGGCCCATGAGGAAGTTCTGGCTAGGGAAATAGGGTACTTAAGTGAGTCTTTGTGACCACCCCTTCTTCCGGGAATCCTCCTCGTTAGCCCATCAACTTCCAATCAAAACTATTTTTGAAAATATTACTGTGATAACTCAGTATTATGAATAAAAACCTTTTGAACCTTTTGAAACTTTAATAGTCAACCTTGTGCTATTGAACAATCGCGTCCGCCCCGACGTATAATCCGCCGTCGGTTGGGGTGTGACACCTTATGTCAGCAGACATACCTATATCATGGAGGAGTCATAAGGAACTGTTAACAACAACCTAAGTTAATTGACATAATATGTTGCTAATCATAACATAATTGTCACTAAATGTTGTTGGAAATTTATCAGTGGACTCATAATTTAGTAACTCCACATAAATATCATATCGAAGACTTATTATGATAAGTCAGCTACCATTACTTCTCGAACAGTAACTGTTCAAGTGGAGCTGCATTAATGTTCGATACAAAGTTGTTATTCACTTATGAACTATGAACAAATTGAGGAAACTAAATTTTTATATCGAATACATTCATGATATGCAAATGGATCCATATAACTGAAGGTCTACCACCCATAAGTCTTATGTAAGCGTTTATAATTAAGACGGGTTTTACTAATGACCATACGTAATTGCATATCGTACTATGAATGATTAATTATTAAATTTCCTCGCTTATTTGAATTTGTTTGTCTCTAAATACGTTCATGCATGCCTAAAGACGTATAGACAAGTAACTATACAAATCAACGTTAAAGGGCTTATTTGTAAATTTGATCCTAAGTTTACTTAAGTTTTAAGTTGGGATTGTAGTATGATTAACTGGGGTCTTGAGTTGCATACTGATTCAATGACTGTATTTCTCTGCTGCAGTTTTGATTTAAAACTAAAATGAGTATTAAATCTGCGCAGACTTACTAATACTCATAATAAATGATTACTCAGCCAAGTGGGAGAATGTAAGAAACGATTTATTGTATGGCTCTTATAATCATTTATCTTATTATTAAATGATCAAATGTTTTATTATTAACCTATGGCTAGTAATTAGTTGACAGGCCTAATTACTCTTAATGGGTCGTTAATGGGTTTCCCCTTGGGTGTACATATTTATAGAGAGATTATTAGAGGGAATTGACTAATGAATGAATTAATCAATTACCAACACCATAATCGTCCCCCTCTCTCTCTCTACCATAACTAACTCACCTTAGCCATCCTAACCGTACACCCTAAACGGGAACACGATCTTCCTAGCGGATCATGACGTCTTCCCTCTCTACGGTTAGCTCATTAGGTATGATTTATATTATTGTTTTCCATTATCATGTCACAAGAATTGATCAACATATTCCAGAATGAGCAAATTACACAATGACCAGACCTTACATTACACAATGACCTAACATATTTGAGCGAATTACACAATAATGACCGAATTACACAATGATAAATACATATAACACAATGATGAAAATATTTGACAAAATGATGAATACATATAGCACAATGATAAAAAAAAAACATTTGACACAATAACCAGACCTGACATTACACAATGATCAGACCTTATATTACACAATGATCTGATTCACAATGACCATTACACAATGATCAGACCTTATATTACACAATGATCTGATTCACAATGACCAGACCTGATATTACATAATGACCTGACAAATTACACAATGAGCTGGAAAACGTAATATTTTTTCATTTTCGTATATAACGACACTATACTCGTTTTAAAGATAAAAAAACGCTCGTCTTTATGGTATAATTTAAAAAAAAATGTCGTATGTAAAAGTTATGAACGTTTAAAAAAAGGGAGTAGAACTTGATAAAAAGTCAACAAAAGTGGCCAAAACTAAAATACCCTTTCAACAACTTTTTTTCCTACAATTTAATCTCAACCATTAAATGTTCTCTATAATTTGATCTTACGGCCCTAAATCCTACTCACCATTCTTAGAATTAGAATCCTTTTTACCTGGACCTTTTCCAATATTTCATTTAGAAAACTTTTTTAAATTAAACAAGTAAAGAGTTTAAAGCTATAGTGAACATTACGGTGGTTTAAATTAAACACCAACTCACCTTGTGTTGACTCATTGACAATTTGGCATTTCACCAAAACCTGTTCTTCACTAGTCTACTTTTTAATCTAGTAGAGATCATCATCTACAAACTTATCTTCAAGGGTAGAGATCACTTTAAAGTTTGTTTATAAAAATGCTAAAAAGTCTTAAATGTATTTCATGAACATTTTAGTTTTGTAAAAATATTTAAAGTCTTGAATATATTTTGTAAGCATTTTACAAAAAATTATTTGAGTCTATAAGAATTCGTTAAGTGATCTTTTATCATATCTCACACATTGATCTTTTGCTTATATTTTTTTTACTTTATGCTTCATATCTCTAAGCCCGTCTTTGTCGAATTTGTTACACATCTTGAAAGATTAAGTTTGACATTTTATCGAATTTGCAACACATCTTGAAAGATTAAGTTTGACATTTTATCTTGTCCTATGGACGGTCATTGCATGGTCAATCTATGTGTTTCAGTCATTTTACCATTGAGCCTTCGATGTTTAATACACGACACAATCGTACTTTCAACCTTAATACTTCATTCACTAAATGTTATATTTCTTTTGCGCCTTTTGTTTAACAAAATCTTAGTTAACCGTTCGACATACTTGTATTATCGTTTATTGCTTAGAAAACATATTCTACTCGTTTAATTTGTTTTGATTAATAATAATATTTTAAAATAATGATTCATGGACTAAAAAGACATCATAATTCATAGAATTAATTACACCGATAGTCCCTGTGGTTTGGTTAAATTACGGTTTTCGTCCCTAGGAATCAAAAATTACAAGGATGATCCAAAATAGTTTGATTTTGTTGCGCCCATGGTCCCTAGAGTGGATGGGGGTTAACTTTTTCAGTTAAGTGACTGTGAAAAGACCAAAATACCCCTCTTTAAAAAAAATAATAATAAAAACATAAATAAATTAAAAAAAATCTCTACCCCTTTAAAAAAGGTAAAAACCCTAAGTGTGTTCCAGTTTGCCCTAGCTGCACCGATGGTGGCTGCCACCATCACCACCATGGCTGCCACCACCGTCGCCGCCTTCCTCCACCGTCCCACCACCGACTTCCTCCTCTGTCGCCGCCGTCTTCCTCCACCGTCCCACCACCGTGCAATTGCTTTTGCATTCTTCTTGAAATTAATTTCGTTGGGGTGTGTTTCTTGAAATCAAACAGAAAAAGCGAGAGTGGTTTTGACCAGCAATGGTGGTGGCGATTAAACAGATCTGTTACGAGTGCAGGTTTTGGTGGTGGTTGCAGGGGAGGAGACAAGCGGGGGTGTGTGCGGTGGAAGAAGATGAAGCCGATGGGTGTGATGGCAAGGAAATCTGTCGTCGAAGAAAGAAACTAGTCTCCTGAATCGTTGCCGGTGGTCCACCATTATCGATGGTGTAATTGTCGGGAGGGGAAGAAAAGGGAGGAGGTGTTGCTTGTCTTGAGTCGGCTCGGTGGTGACGTGGCGGAGGAGGAGAGTGAAGAGGAGAGTGCAAATTCTCCCTTTTCCATAGCTAGGGCAAACTGGAACACACATAGCCAATCGGATACACAAAATCCGTCCTCCTTTGTCTTAACCACCACCACTGTAAAATTCCTCCATAGCAACACTCATTTTTTAGATCTGTTGGTCACCTCCACCGCATTTCACGACCGAGAAAACGAATTCTCCGGATTTGCAGGTTGCAGGTGGAGAAAGGGGCAGATGGAGATGGTGGCCGTCTATTTTGTTTAGAGAGAGAGGGGGGGGTGGAGAAAGGGGGCAGATGTGAGGAATGGTGATCAGAAGGGGGAGATAAGTGGTCGCCGTAGGGTTCTCGCCGGAAACGATTTCACTGCGATGAAGAAGGGACGGCGACAACGGTGTTGGTGGCGGTTGCCGGACGGAGACGGTGGTGTCGGTGGAAGTGGAGGATGCCGTTGAAGAAGAATAGGTGGGGTGGGGGTTGTGAGCTCAAGGGCGGCGGCGGTGGTGAGGGGAGGAGACGTGTTTTTGTATTTTTAAAATAAGGGTATTTTGGTCATTTATAAAAAATTAACTGAAAAAGTTAACCCCCATCCACTTTAGGGACCACGGGCGCAACAAAATCAAACTATTTTGGACCATCCTTGTAAATTTTTATTCCTAGGGACGAAAACCGTAATTTGGCCAAACCACAGGGAGTATCGGTGTAATTAATTCTAATTCATACTTCTAGTAAATTTTAGTATGTTTTTAAATTATTTAATATTTTATTAAACACCATGAATCATTATAAATAGGTCTCATATCCCTCTTATTCAACTCACCACCCCACACTCTTTGTTCTGTTTACCATCATTCGTATCCTCCAAGGAATCCCAATGGCAAGTGTTGAGGTAATTTGCCATATATTATTCATAGCATTCAAAACTTATATCATATAACTATAAATAAATTGATGGTTTACAGTGACATATCTAGACATTTTTTTACTAGTATCTTTGTCTGTGTCACTCAAGTATCGAATACGTATATAACACATAAACACGAGTATCGGATATTATATAACACGTATATCTTTTCTTTACCGATTTCACGTGACATTGCTACATTCTTATTAGATTCAACTCTCATGGTTGATCATGTCGGTTTTCCATACAAAAAACAACTTTATAATATGTTATATACTTATATGTTGCATTGTTCTTAAAATTTAATGGATGTTTTAGGCTGAATCTGTTGCAAACATCGTGCCGGAGGTGGTGGAAACCACCCAAGAAGCACCAAAAGAGGTAGAGCCGGTTGTTGCTACACCACCCACACCCGATCCAGAAGTGGAGGAGCCAGTAAAAGAGCCACCCACCGTCCACGACACCATTGAAACCGATACTAAAGAGGCAGAGGAGCCTAAAACCGAGGTGGAAGAGCTTAAGGAGGAGACGACCGAAGAAGAGGTGAAGGAAACTAAGGACGCCAAGGAAGAAACCCCGGCCACCACAGAAACAGTGGCAGAAGAAACTCCGGCCACTACAGAGGCAGTGGCGGAAGAAACTCCAGCCACCACGGACGTAGTGGCCGAAGAGACTGAAAAACCAGCCGAGGTTGTTGCCACCACTGAAGTTGCAACTGAGGAATAGAATGTTGTTTGAGCTCTACATTTGGATGTCAAATTATGTTACTTTCTACTTTTTATTGTTGTCCAACTTTGGTTTCTTTGTGTCAAATCTTCAAAATCCAAGTGGCAAGGACTGATTGGATCAAAAGACGTGGGGTTCCACTTTGGAATTTTGAGCTTTAATTAATACCTTGTTATACTTTAATGTTTTTTTCTCATATAAATATATACAAGGTATTAAATGAAACAGATCATACATGTTACAGAGTAACCAAAATATAACTTTATTGTATAAGAACATCTAAATATATATTTAGAGGTGATTTTTTAACCATATTTAATATAATAATTAGAGCAAGTTACAAATTACGTCCTTTAAGTATTACCCAAATTTTAAATACGTAATTTAAATAAGGAAATTACAGAATACGTCCTTCATGTTTAAAAAAGCTTGCACGTTACGTCTTTTGGTCTAACGACCGTCAAGTCAGGTCAGTGCCCCTCATGTGAGGGTAAAATGGTTTTTTTCCATGCTGAAATTTTTATAATTATTATTTATGTTACCCAAAAATTCAAGTTATTTACAAAAATAGTCCCAGAGAAGATAAAAAGACCATTTTACCCTCACATAAGAGGCACATGACCTGACTTAACGGTAAAGTTTAACGGTCGGTAGGCTAAAGGACGTAACGTCCAAGATTTTTTAAATATAAATGATGTATTCTGTAATTTTTTTAGTTAAATGACATATTCTAAAATTTAGATAATATTTAAATAACGTAATTTGTAGTTTGCTCTGATAATTATTTATAGAAACGTAAAGTTTTGAACTAAAATATTTGGGTCAAACTCAAAATTTCGGCCTGCATAACATAGAGGGTCAGGGCCCAGGGGTTGAATATAGTGGGCCGTATTAAAAAATGGGCCGCTCCATTCAGGTTGGCCCGGTGAATTTTCCATTTTCTTTTAAAATTAAAATTTTTTATTTATCACTCAAATATCTGTCGCATCAAACGGATAGAACTAATTTTAATGGCTAGTCAAAATTATTAGTTTTTGTTTATTTAAAACGCTTACCAGCCAATCATTTTCAATTCAAGTGGTTACCGGTCAAACTCCCCCTTACAAATCGGTTTCAAACTAGTCGGTTTGAAACCAAACCGGTTTTGACTTTTATTGATCAAACCGAAACAAACCAATTCAGTTTGAAAAACTGATTTAAGTGGAAGTATGATGAGGTAATTAAAGCACAACATAACCAATATAGGAAATGTCACGTAACATACCATTGCCTACCACAACTCCTTTCTAGCCCAGGTAAGGTGTCGCAGCGTGAACCATAACAGCATCTAAGGCCGTGTGAATTGTAGCTCCAAAACCAGGTATCCACGTGCCAACCGAATGACACCGAAAAGGAAATAGTCTCAGACGTCAATCCAAAACATGAACAATGGCTGTTGAGTACAAGTAGTAAAAGATTTAATCTCATACTTATTTTGACCATTTGAGCCAAAAAAATTCGTGATGTGTGATAGAGGTGCACAAACCGATTTCAAACCCTAACCCGGTTCGAGTTTGGTCAACAAAGGTCAACCGGTTATTGGTCAAACCTGTTATTGAGGAGGTTTTGACCAGTCCGATTCGAGTTTGACCGGTTTCAACATCTTACAAACCGCCAGTTTCGAACATGTTTCACTCAAACCGTGTCTGTTTTCCATTCGGGTTAAACTCTTTTTTTTTGTTCATTTAGTGAGGCTGCAATACAATGTGGTGTTGGGCCAAATTCAGGCATGATATGAACCATAAGAGGCAATCAAATGAGGGGTTTCCTGATCTCTCAAGTACATGGAAAGCAAAAACAAACTTTAAAAAACTCGGAAAAAAAAGAGATAAAGTTTTCAAGTAAAATACATAATTTGAATTGATCCGAAACTGGTTATTAAAACTAGCATCAAGTAAAATGGTGTTACAGAGAACATTCGGCATAACTATTACAAATAAGTTGTTTTTTAAGACAGAAAAGAACTCCAAAATGCAAGAACAAATGATCTATAATCATAACTTACCACTGTCTTATAAATGCATGCACGGCAATTAGCTGCTAAGGCGTTTTTTGAGCACAGCTTCGGCACGCTGCTCCAATTTTGGTAGGACCCAATCGTGCTGAACTATATCTAAACCGTCCTTTTCTGCACCTAAACTCTGTGAAATTAATGAAAAACGGTTAAGATTCATTCATTTATGATGCAAAATAACAGGATAATGCCACAGGTTTGTCTGTATAACAGAACTTGTTTTCATGGGACTTAAGGTCATGAATCTATGAAATTTAATTTGACAGCAAAAATGTCATAATGAAATAAATAAATAAAAATAGAATAACTGTGAAGCAACTGAAAAGAAAAAAAAAGTATTGTTAGCTTTAACTTAGATATATATGCACACATAGTCTACCATTTATGCATTGTGGGCTAATCTAACCTGTATGATGGATTAATATGGCTCAAGAATTAGTATAACACTTAAACTAGAAGCAGCAAATTGGGTGGGTTAAGAAAAGAGTCAAAATGAGCAACTTTTTTGGTACGGGTAGAAATGGGTTGGGTTGTCCCACGACACTTTTTGTCCAACTTTTTATAAATAGTTTGTATAGTAAATTCCGCTTTTAGCCCCTATGGTTTGGTCCAAATAACCCTTTTAATCCGGTAGTTCTAATTTGACTAGTTTTGTCCTTTTGATTTTAAAATTGTCGCAATCAACTACATGGCACTAAAGCCTTCCAAGTTTTCTTTTAACTATTTTTGTGAAAGACGAAAATGCCCTTGGTTAATGAACAAATAAAGTCCAAAAGCTCTGCTTTCTCATCACTCTATCTCCTTTCTCTCTCTACATCCCCATTCCTCGCCGGCACTTTCCTGATGATCCATGTAAATTAAAGCCCGTCTCCAATGATCCGCCGTTAAAGCTCGGCCAGTTTCAAAGTAAATACACAACATGAAGATTTCTTTGAATCCTACGAATATTTTTGGTTTATCGCAAAATAAAATTATTAATTCGTTTCAATCTCATCACATCCCACAATCATGCATATATATACCATCAACATTCGATCTGAATCTATCCTTGTCATAAAATATAAGCAAATAACAATAAAAATCAATCACGAAGGCCAACTGCAACAGCTGCAGCAAATCAGCATTAAGATGATAACGCAAACGTCGTCGGAATTACAACCAGATGACCGCTTCTGGCGTTGATGGGTTTCATTTTCTTGGCAACGATGACCTCGCTTAACCGCTTCTTAACATCTTCAGCCCCTTCTCTTGGGTGCCAGGTTTGTGTAATTCATGTTGAAGAACGCCAAGTAATCTTCAACACCCTGCTTATTCTTGATTTCGCCCATGGATTCACCAAACAGAAACTTAGGGAGGTTTTGGTAATTCGTGTCAGTTGAATCAATGATCGAGTTGAGGAACACCAAGTAGTCTTCTATAACGGTGGATCTGGCAGAGCCGGTGGAAAAGACTAAGACCCCCACCCCTTACCCACCTTCTCCGACCAATCATTCACCAGGAACTTCGCCCCCCCACTCCCTTCCTGACCAAATCGCCCGCAAAGCCCCGGATTTAGGGCAAAGTTTCCGTAACCGAGTCCTCAAGCAAGTTTCAGAACATCATGGCGTGGACTATCCACCATAACTAAGTCATCAAGCAAGTTCTTGAATCGAATTAAAGTGTTCACAGCAAGACACTCGTTTCTCTGGAGTTTGAGATCTTCAATTTTTAACCGTTTTCCAGGTGGATGATGTTGAAGTGGTGGCAGTCGGGGAAAAAGAAGTCGCCGGACAGGGGGCGACGGTGGCTGTTGGGGGGAAGGTTTGTGGAGAAGTGGAGGCGGTGGTAGTCGGGGAAAAAGAAGTCGTCGGAGATGTTAGCAACAAAGCGGCACAGCGGAATCAACACACATACGCACAAACGATTATAAAACATAAAATAAACGACACAAGAATTTTACGTGGTTCGGTCCCAGTGGGGGACCTACGTCCACGTGTTAGGAACAACGTGGCGCAGCGGAATCAACACACACGCATGCACAAACGATAATCACGCGGTACAGAAAAATAAACGACACAAGAATTTTACGTGGTTCGGTCCCAGTGGGGGACCTACGTTCACGGGCTGCAACTAGGTTATTTCATTAAGCTCTAGGCACACAGATTACAATTACAACATAGGGTATTTATAGATTAAAACTAGGGTTCCTAACTTGTTCTCCAAGTTAGGCCCAAACCGTAGAGATCCATTAGGGCCGGCTAACCCTAATTAGGGCCGGCCGCCTCTAAACGAGACTCCACGCCTAACAATCTCCCACTTGGAGGCTCGAGCAATCCTCAATCCACCATCCAAGCAGACCCTATACCATTAACTCCAGTAATCTTCAATAACAGAAATCCTCCAAGCCTCCAGTTCTAAGAGCAAGCTAACACTTCACTATTAGAAGTTTCCAAGCCTCCAGCTCCCAAGAACAAGCTAAGATTTCAAATAACAAAAGTCCTCCAAGCCTTCAGTTCCCATAAACAAGCTAAGACTTCAATCCAATCCTCCTAGTCATGGTTTAAAAAAACGGTCGAGGCGTACGCCTCGAGGCGAGGCGGTAGAAAAACGAGTCTGAGGCGTACGCCTCACAAGGTATTTTGGTACGTACGCCTCACTAGGGCTGAGGCGGTCGAGGCGGGCTGAGGCGGGGCTGAGGCAGTAGAAATGGAAAATTTTGACTTTTGACTGGACTTTTGACCCATTTGAGCTGTGTATATCGTTTTATTAACGAAATACACAACTCAAATGGGTCAAAAGTCCATAATTAGCGTCTGGTTCTCCTTAATTTGACCTATTTTCTCATTCTTCTCCTTAATTTGACCTAATTTCTCATTCTTCTATCACACATCACACCTAGGAAAGGTTTGGAAGGGGTTGATGTAGTCAACAAACAAGATACAAACATTGTTTGATGTTTAGTATTTTATTTTTTGTAAGATATATAATTTTTATATTTATTTTTTAATTCCGCCTCGGGCTTACGCCTCGGTTCGCCTCGAGGCTTACGCCTCGTGAGGCGAAGGGAAAACGCCTCGAGGCGCGTTTCCGTTCTTTTAAACATTGCTCCTAGTTGCAGCAGCCAACTCCTCAATTACCAGAAGAGCCCGTTGAAGCTCCCCCGAGCTCCAACCCAGCAGTCATCACTGACCCAGCCATGGCAAAACCCGCCATTGACTCATCCTCAATCTCAACCGGCACCTACTCACTCGAACTACCGATTCCAGAGACTTCCAGAGGAAACACCACTCTCCAAAACCTGCAAGTACCATGGAGAGATTTTCCCATTCGGAATTCCGGTTTTCAAAACCCAGCGGTGTTTTGAACTGTACCCAGAACATGTCCCATGCTCCCACTGTTCCCAAAACCCCTGACCTGGTTTAAACCTCCGAATGCACTCAGCTAACATCTCCGTGGCTCTAGGATTCACACTTGCAAAATGAATCCACTTAGCTCTACCCGATGCAGCGAGCCAAGACTTTAATACTCGGAAGTTGGTTCCCTTCTTTCAGCAATACATAAACATGTATCTTCCCAAAGTCTTTAAACAACAGATTCACCAATGCTTCACAGAAGTGAGTAATGAAGCATACCAGAATCTTGAACCCAAGAGTCTCCACTGCCTTCACTGAGTCCCAATGCATCAACCCAGACACATTCTCAGAAGCAGAATTTACTATCTTTGACATCGACTCTAAAGAATGTCCCACATACCTCCATGCAGCTCCACCAAGTCAGCTATGCCCAGCTCCCACTGTCCCTGTTATCCCAACCCATTACCAAAACCAACATTCCATGAGATTATCCCCGATCGTACTTTCCCGGCAAACGTCTTCACCCAGCACAAGATCCTAGATCCCCTCAAATGTCGAACCACTGATCACCACCGAACAAGAAATAGCTTCACAGTTCCAGACCAGCTAACCGGCAAATGGTTATAACAGCAGTAGAGCTTTCATGAAAGCAAACGGTACCAAGGATTCCGCAACCGTACACCCGATCGGCTAACCCTAACCGAAAAATCTTTCAACAGAGCAATATCACCTGACCTCCTTTTTTTTCTCACTTGTGTCGTCACCAGCACACCAGAACCGGAATACTTAAAACCCAAAGCATTCCAAACCTGCTGGTTCCATTTTCACCGGTTTTATCCCACAGTACCACACCTGACCCGACGCTTCACCTGCAAACCCGAGTGAAACCAGCAACTCCAAGAGATCCACAACAGAAACTCTAATTGCAAAATCACTCCAAATCAGTCCCGAACAGCCCTGTTTTCTCCCGAAACAACCTTGTTTTCCTCCAAAACAGCCTTGTTTTCTTTTCCCTTTTGCGCAACTTAGGGTTTGAGAAACCCCTAATTCCGGCGGCCCAAAAAACAAGAAACCAGGCAGCGAATCAGCCCTAGCAGCAGAAAAAAGAAAAAATTTCTGGAAACACTGTTCACGCCGGAAACACTGTTCACGCCAGAAAACACTGTTCGCGCCGGAATACACTGTTCACAGCGGCGACGGTATTGTAGAGGCGGCGGTACTGTAGCAGCAGATCTGAATCAACCCTCGATCAGCCTCTACCCTTTTTCTCGATCGAAAACCGTGCAGACCGTGTGTAAATAACGAGCCAAAGCTCTGATACCACTTGTTAGGAACAACGTGGCGCAGCGGAATCAACACACACACATGCACAAACGATAATCACGCGGTACAGAAAAATAAACGACACAAGAATTTTACGTGGTTCGGTCCCAGTGGGGGACCTACGTCCACGGGCTGCAACTAGGTTATTTCATTAAGCTCTAGGCACACAGATTGCAATTACAACATAGGGTATTTATAGATTAAAACTAGGGTTCCTAACTTGTTCTCCAAGTTAGGCCCAAACCGTAGAGATAGGCCCATTAGGGCCGGCTAACCCTAATTAGGGTCGGCCGCCTCTAAACGAGACTCCACGCCTAACACCACGGGCTGCAACTAGGTTTATCTCATTAAGCTCAAAGGCACACAGATTACAATTACAACATTGGGCATTTATAAATTAAAACTAGGGTTCCTAACTTGTTCTCCAAGTTTGGCCCATTAAGGCCGGCTAACCCTAATTAGGGTCGGCCGCCTCTAAACGAGACTCCACACCTAACAGGAGAGGGGGCGGCGGTGGCTGTTGGGGGAAAGGTTTGTGGAGAAGTGGAGGCGGTGGCAGTCCGGGAAAAAGAAGTCGCCGGAGAGGGGGCGGCAGTGGCTGTTGGGGAAGAAGTCGCCGAAGTTTGGAACATTGGGGGGACGTGATTTAGGGTTGGGTTTTAATTTCGTGGGGACGTGAAGAGAATTGGGTATTTTTAGTTTACACTTTATTTATTTATTAACCAAGGGCATTTTCGTCTTTTCACAAAAAGTTAACAGGAAACTTAGATGGCGTTAGGGGACGTAGTTGATTGCGACAGTTTTAAAACCACAAGGATAAAATTGGTCAAATTAGACTATTAGATTAAAAGAGTTATTTGGACCAAACCACAGGGACTAAAAGCGAAGTTTACTCAAATTTGTATTTGATACGACTACAAAGTATAAGTTATAGTAACAATGTAAGTTTGACCTATTTGACCGGTTCTAGTTTTAACTAAAGTGTTCATTTTACCCATGTTAGAGATCAAACTTAACCCAAATCAACCCTTTCATCATAAGTAATTGGGCCACCTCTAGATCAACCCCACCTCTGCTCATAACTCTATAATTTGGTTGCTAGCTAACAGAAAGATCACAAGTTGATGCTTACTTAAATAACTCATAAGCCTATTATTTGTATTAAACAGATTTACAGAAACTTTAGTTGTGCTTTCTATGGCCAATTAAAACATCTGAGTCAAGATAATTCACTTTTTACGAGTGCTTCTGATAATAGAACCATTCATGTATGTATTACCTTTGATGGATCAAAGCCAAATCCACTCATTTGCATCATACGCTGTGTATCGTCTGTGGCTGCATTGTTAAATAATTAGCAAGAAAAGGTGCAAGTCAATACCTAACTGGAAGTAATGACATCATTAAAAACTGACAAGAGATTATTAACTAATAAAAAATTACAAGTACAAAGATCATACTAACCATTTTCCTCTCCAAGAATGAGACTAAACAAACCCCTCAATCCAAACAGATTAAGGAAGTACCTGATAAAAACATACATCGATTAAAAATGGAAATATTATTTACAGGAAAAGAAACAAACTTTATAAATGCAAATGGGTACCAAGAACGACTGCTAACGTAGCTGACATCAACAGTACTCAAGTCAATCCCATTCTGTAGCATGGATCTAAACCTCTGAGTCAGTGGAAAAGGTATCTTTGCTGGATAAACAAACACATGAATTACAACTCTTTACAATCACATGCAAAGAAAAAAGAAGTTTACGTGTTGAGAAAAGGTAAAACGCCTAAAACAGAAGCAAAAATGGAGCATACCTGCTACGAACCCGGAAAAGAAGAAGTTAACCCATGCAAATGTGAGGGTCTGCGCAAGTAGGAGAAACGGGTTTGGGGGTGCAAAATCAGATAAGCATTTTTGTGTAAAGAAACTAATTTAAGTATTGGACAATGTAAAAACAGCATACCTGTGGTACGATCATTGAAAGATTCTTCTTCATCATATCCATAGCCATGTTAGGATCAGAGAACATTTGTGCCTGTGGATTCTGAGCCTGGCCCTTGGGAACATGGAGTAAACCATTTTCCTGCAAATCCAAGAGCAGTGTCATCTGATTATGATATGAATTTGCATGCACTGAAATATAAATGTTTCAATTATAAGCTAATCTAAAACGCTAAATTTTAGGGATCTCATAGGAGAAGAACCATATAGGTCTTCCTACTAAGACTCGATAAAGTTAGAAGGTTCTACAAGCAGGTAGAGTCCTAGAGGTATCATATGAAAAAACAGCTATTAACCAAATAAGAATCCGGGTTTGGTTTAATAAACGTAACCCGAATTCTCCATAGTGGGCCCATATCAATGTCGACCACGCAATAGAAAAGTGAACCTAGGAGCAACTAACAGAGCAGAGAAAGCAAAGATATGGTAGTAGTGTACTTTGTGTTTAACTAATTCATGGAAGAAGATTGGTTTCTGCAGATTAATTGGCCAAAAATAAAATTAGTGGTGGTTATAGCTTCTGTAGCTTAACTCTAAAGTGTTCACGAATTTTTAAAATCATGATACCATCATGCCTGTGTTTTTTTCTCTTATCGTGCAAACTTTAATTCCTTACTTTTCAATTCATAGCTCAAACAGAATATCATTAACATGTGAAACAGTAGTTATACTTTGAATAGTTTATACATTCCTAATTTCGTAAGATAGAAAAAAGAAGTCGGGTATCTAAATCCATGGTTTTGTGGGATTTTACTGGGTACCTAGGAGGCTGGGACAGAGGAAAGGTTTTCCCTCATCCCACCTTTCCCAGAGTCTACCAATAGCTTTGCTATGTGTGGGATTTTACTAGGTACGCTTGTTTGTTTGCTTGGTCTTTAATATGAATTACAACACATATGAAATTGACGATGACATTTCAGGAGGATCTTTCGATCTGGATTCGGTTGATCTTAATAGCCTGGCCAAACCTAGGAACGTTTAATAACTACATTAACCAGCTTTAAAAAGAAGTAAAGAACAGTGGATTTTGAATATACTAAGGCTTTCAAACACTGAAATCATATATATAAAAGAAAAAGTTAATATCTTATTCGAGTTAACCCGATGCCACACTATATAATCCTTTAACTGAACTGAATCGCACTCGGGTTATTCAGTTCAACAGAATAAAATAACAGAAATCCAAAAAAAAAATTTAACTTGGCACTTATAAAGGTTTGCAATAAGCTTCAGCCATTTAAATCAGTTCATCCAAAACAGAAAACCAATTTTACCTGTTTAGAAGACTAATGAACGAACATCTACAAACACGAACCGTTCATTTTCTTATTGAACAAACACGAACATGAAAATCCGTTTGTTCATTTGTTCGTTAAAGTGAAATGAACTAACACAAACAAGTTCAGTTCGTGATACTTACGGTCAGATTTAACCGTATAAACCCTAAATCCCTAAAATTCAACAAACAATCAGATCAAAAACACTTATAACTCAAATCAAAAGGCAAACCTCATTCGTATAATACGTTTTCCTAGCACGAAACGCCTTGGGAGGTATGAAATTAGCAGCCGCCCGTAGATTTCTAGCCCTAATTATAACCTGCCTGTAATTCCACAAAATTAAAATCAAATTCAGTACTATATCATCAGACACAGATATATATTCATCGAAACACACAATTGAACTAACCCTTCTTTGATGATTTTGGAATCAGGCAATTGAGAAGTGCGCATGAGCTTGGAGACGAAGTATCGAAGTATTCCGATGAGAACCATGACTACTGATAGGGGTATTAGCACCCAATCTCTGATCGCTGTATCCAACACCAACTCTTCCGCCATTGTTGATCGATCGTATCCTTCTGTCGATCTCGTCTTGTTTATCCAGATCAGTGTGTTTTGGGTTTAATGTTGAATCCTTTACGCAGCCGTCAACGTATTTAATAATAGCTGGGTCGGTAATCTCATCAAGCCCTAACATAGTAGTTATATATTTTTAATAAGTTTTTTATGTTTAGTGGTGGTCGTTTTTAGCGTTTAATCTTCGCCGGAGTAACTGATGTTATGTTGTGCTTTATTGTAAACGAGTTTTTTTTATCGGAAAGTGGCAACGCTTTTCTTATGTTGTCTTTCCCTCGAGTGTTTCTTCTTTAACTTGAGTTTCACATTTAAAACTTGTATTATGTTCTATTTGTTTTATCGCGTCCAACTGGTCTTTTAAACAAATACACATGTCCATCGTCACAGGAGTGAGCCTTGTTCTTCGTATGAATAAAACCCTACCACTAAAAGAAAAACAGCTAGAATCGAAGATTATGATTCATTTCCTTTCCACTAAGCCAAAATATCAAAACATTCAAATTCATATAGAGTAATAGTGGATAAAAAATTCATTCCAATATACCTTTCGAGTTCGTTACTTGGAGTGCTACCCCGAATCCGTTTACTATTTTATTTCTTAAAGTATTATATAAATTAAGCTTTGAGTTCCTACTTGAGTTACTACTCGTTGTCAAACCCATTGACTCATGTGTGTTTGTTGTGAAACCATATTTTTTATAAACATCAAACATATTTTGAAAACTTTGGTTATAATATTTGTTGTATTTCTTGCAAAATGGAAGTCTTTTTCGTTCAAACCCAAATCGTGTGGTATGCTATCAATTAAAGTTTCCACCCCGGTAAAATTTAATGTTAGGATCAATATGACGGCACAAGTAATAATGGGAAACATCTCTATAAAATATTTTACAAAATTCTCTTTCATTGGTGTTATCTGATGTGTCGTAAGTGTATATATAAAATTATACAATTTTAATACAAAAGTTTTAAATTTATAAAAAACGGAAATACTGCTACTCACTACAACATACTTAGGGCAAGTGTACCCGTCGTGGATGTAATATATTATTGGTAAGACCGAGTGTCGTTCCAAGGATACAGAGTCTCTTAGTATCGGACTTCAGTTGATGTCTAATACTTTCAAATTTTAAAAGTTGTTGATTTTAATTTTGGGAGCTTAAAGAGAATGATAGAATTGGTAGAATTTAGCAGTAGAATCAATGACAAGAATAAATCACTTTGGCTTGAATTCCTTTCAATATTATAGTTGGCTTTAGTTTATGGATTGTCAAAAGTTCACTATGTCGTAAGCATGGCGGTTATCACTTAAGTTGTTAAACCCTATGGCCCCGGTTGATTTTGTCTTCTCGGGGGTAGTAGTTTGAACAACATGACGACCACTATGTTCAGCAATACATGGTTCCTGGTTCAGGATACCACGTCGTATTCTTGAAGATCAGTGATAATGCATGTGTGTGTGCAAAAATTGGAGCAACTCCTAGGATCGGGATATTGACCCCCACAACAATATTAGAAAGTATGACATCATAACAATCATCGCAATGTCAGAATTAAAGTATCAAATTTATGTCTTTAGACAAGGGACTTTGTACACCAATCACTATGACTCCCTTGCTTTGATTCCTCTCCACAAGGGTAGTGATAATGCACAAAATCAAGTCTTTCGAATACCGAGTCACCGCATATTAAAAAGCAAGGATCTTTATAACCGCGTTCACAGTTCACAACTTCTAGCACCCTTTCAAATAACTAACACACCGACTCTACATAGACACGGAAGTGTAAATTCTATTAAAGCATGTTTTTTGTAACTATAGCGAGAATTCTAAGTGTATATGAAGCGAACATATTAAGTTTGCCTAAGGGAATGTTTAGGCGAACTTAACTAGCGAACTTGCTAAGTTCACCTGTAGAGTTATGGGCGAACTTGACAGCGAACTTGCTAAGTTCACCTGTAGAGTTATGGGCGAACTTGACAAGTTCGCCTACAGACTCAACTTGCCTATAAATAGGACATTATGTGTTCATTTGTGGGTAAACAATGCTAGAATTAGCATCCATAGAGAGGGAGTGAGTCTCCGTGAGAAGTGAGTCACCATCCTTAGGTAGAGCTCACCTAGGGATTGGAATTGGAGCTTAAACGTAGAGATGTACACTTCTTCAGTATTGTAATGAAACACCCTACTTATTAGTTATTATTTTATCAGAGTTTAATGCAGAAAACGGGTCACAGGTTAACAAAACCTTGTCATAATGGCTAAGGTAACTTTTTCATTTATAATAATATTGTTTTACAAAAGGATAATATAATTACATTATCCTATATAGGGATCTTCCAACTCCGGTAGCTCTATCCACAGGAAACTTCATTCCACGTGCTTCTTTCATGCAGTGTTTGGAAAACGTTTTTGAATTAGCTTACGCTAAGTAAGTACACTGCATCGTTCAGTTTATTATTAACCCTTTAGGTTCTTATTGTTCAAGTTTTCTCGGGCTCTTGGCGCCCACGTGGCCATCTCCAGACGTACCTCCGGTCACGCTTTTCGTGTATTTTATGGGTGTGCTAACCCCCGCGCAACCATCACAGGCCGTACCTCCGGTCCGAGTATTGACTAGGTCCTTATACTCGTCAGTATAGATCCCTTGCATTTGTCACGAAGACTCATTTATTCCTCAGCCCCGTAGGCTTGGAATCTTTTACTCTTTCAGCCCCGTAAGCCTAGAGTTTACTCTTTCAGCCTCGTAGGCCTAGAGTTTCCCTTTTCTTTTCTTTTCTTTATTGAGATCCACCTTTCAGGCCGGATATCTCATTTCATTTGGGACCTTGAGTATCTTCGACTCACAGCCTTCCAAATATATTAAGCATTTGTTTTCATTTCATGTATATGCTTGATTTACTTTCCCAACCAGTCCTTACCTCAAAACTTCGTAACGGTTTCTCCACGATGCATTAGAAGAGTTTATATATAGGAAGTACCAGCGGCGTATCCACCACCCCTCTAACACTTCGTGAGTACTCCGTTATTTCATTTTGGGGTTTAGACTCGTTCCATCATACTCATTCATGTTGCACGTATCATCATGCATTCACATATTCATCATGCATTTCACGTATTCATACGTATTCACATTCGTTATGTGACATCCATGTTTTTTTCGGCATTACTTTTTATTATTATTATTATTATTCAATACAATAATGACAATTTCTTACGATCTCGCACTCCTCATCATGTACCACATAAATTGTTATTCAAGATCCCAATCTTGCAACTTCCATAATATTCTATATATATACATAGGGTCACAAGGCATTGCCCAGATTGGGAGTGCAAATGGGGAAGAAGGGTCACAAGACTGGTTGTTTAAAAGTAAAACGAATTCATCCTTTAACAAGGCATTGCCCAGATCATTTGCTTAAGACTCATCCTCTCTAAACGACAGGTCGCGGGTTATAAACGACAGGTGTGTGACATCCTGTTTTATAAAATACTAGATTAAAATCCCGTGTATTACACGGGTTGAATAAATAAAATTTTATATATTTAATTAGTAATAAAAAAATTATATTTTTAAAAACCCGTGTAATACACAATAAACCAGTGTATTACATTGGTTGATTAAAATATAATGTAATTTGTTAACGCACACTCGTCAAAATATGTCTTTAAAAATGTAATTTGTCGTGACATATATAAGCTCTATTAATTTATATTAAATTCATTTCATTAATGATACAATAACTATTTTTAATGAAATAATAAGTATATGTAATTATATTTATATTAAACATCTAAAAATAAATTCCTTTGATATCATTATTTAATAAGATAGAGAGGAAAGAAAAAATGATAAAAATAAACAACAAAGTGACACGTGTCCATAAGATTTTTATTCATTAATACAAAGATTATTATTTAATAGGAGAGAGAAGCAGAATAACTAATAATTAATAGGAGAGAGACAAGAAAATAAAAATGATAAGTAACCAGAAAGTGCCACGTAATTTTTTTTATTTTTTACGTTAGTAAGATATAAAATGTATATCTATACTTGTGGGTAAAAACTAAAAACATGATAATTGTAAAAAGAAATAAAAAGAAAGATAACGAGAGGACCACAACTAGAGAGAGAGAGAGAGAGACATACATACATATACATGTAGAGAGAGAAAGTGAGAGTTTTTCACAGAGAGAGAGAGAGACGACGGATGAATTAGGTAAAATTGGTGTATATTTTATACATGTGAGAGTAGCTATGGTGTCCGACCAAGAAATAGCAAAAGGAGTCGAGATTCTCCTCACTCAATCTGACCACAAATCATTCACATCCCTCGGCGACGTCGTTCACCAGCTCGGTCAAAAATTAGGGTTTGATTTGTCTCACAAAGCCCTCTTCATTCGCGACCAAATCAACCTCTACCTTTTCCGATCCCAATCACAATCACCCTCCCAATACCACCACCCGCAGCCCTCCGGGACCGCAAAGGACCATTTTGCCCTCCAACAGCAACAACAATATCGTTTTACTCCACCGCAATCGCATGTCCCTCCGCCTGTGCATCAGTTTCATCACACTCATTTCGCTCTTCAACAACACCAGCAACAGCAACAGCGTCAGCGTCATCCGGTTGAGCTTAATTTCAGTAAGCCGGCACCGGCGCCGGCGGTGATGGCTGTACCTGAGCCGTCGCAAATTCAGCCGGTGCCGGAGGTGAAAGCTGAGGGAGGACCTGTTGTTGTTCAGGATACTGGTGGAAAATCGTCTGAAAAGCCTAAGAAAGGGTAAATTTTAATCATTTTTTTGAATAGGTCTAATTAGGGTTACGAATTGGGGCACATTGCTAATTAGTTGTAATTTAGCTTTAGTATGATTTTATGTTTCGTTTTAACCAACCAATAGATGTTGTTGATAATACATGCGTGTTATCACTATATTTATGACAATTTATACTCCAAAAATAAAATGTAACAAGATAGTTGTAAATTAAAAGGACTTCTTTTAACTCATTCCCATCTTTACAATGAAAATTGTGTTGGCTTAAAAGAGTATCACTTGTAAAGTTCAATATTTGCAGGAAAGATTATAGTTTTTGATGATCTGTTTTGTTTAAGATGCATAGTATAGACTTTTCACGCTCGCTCGCACACACACATATATGTACCTAATACATTAGTAACCAGTTGCGACACGTTTCACAATTTTGCGAGCCCAAGATTATTTTTCCGCTTCTTTTTTTCTCAATCACGGAATTATAAATACACTTAAATCGCAGATATAATTAGTAACTATAAAGTAATTTTAGTCATATCTTTTTTTCAAAATATCGTTTTATAATTCCTAAATCTTCATTACTAACTATTTAATATTTTCTTTTTTCAACCCGTGTAATACACACCTTTCTAACGTACTATATATGTAAATGTGTGTGTGTGTATTCTGCAAATATAGGCTTTCAAGTCTTTGCTGCTTCGCATTTGACATCTTCGTGTTTTCTTGTCAATTCAGGGGTTCAACAGGAACCAAAAGAAGAGGTGGACCCGGGGGTCTAAATAAACTCTGTGGTATTACACCTGAGCTTCAAGTTATTGTGGGCGAGTCAGCACTGTCAAGAACTGATGTATGATTCGTAGTTTAAGTAACGCGTGCCTTTTTAAGATCATAATTTATTTTGAATTAATGGCATTGTAACTGTTGCTAAATCGAGTGTTGTTTTGTTCAGATTGTGAAGCAGTTATGGGCTTACATAAAGAAAAACAATCTCCAAGATCCTGGGAACAAGAGAAAGATAATTTGTGATGATGCCTTGCGTGTTGTATTTGAAACTGACTGCACTGACATGTTCAAGATGAATAAGTTGCTTGCCAAACATATAATCCGACTTGAGCCCACAAGTATGTGAAAAGAGGATATGAATAAATCATGATGTATTTTATAATTTAGCCAGAATTTAGTTTGCTGGATTGACATTATAAAATTTAATATTTGCAGAAGAATCTTCTCGAAAAAAATCGAAAGTCAATGTTGAACCTGCAGCTGAAAGCATAGATGATGTTCCTAGTCACGTTATAATATCTGATGCACTTGCAAACTGCTTGGGTACTGCAGAAAGAGAAATGTCCCAATCAGAGGCTTTGAGGCTTATTTGGGAGTACATAAAGGTCAATAATCTCGAGGTATGATAAACTTTGTATGAATGAGTCAATTCAGGTTATATTTTATCTGTAGTGGGACAAAAGGGTAAAATTTAAAAAAAATAGCTAAAAGGAAACAGGTTAAATAGGTTGAAAGTCACCCAAATTTTATTATCAACTGTCTTATTGAAATTATACATATTTTTGTAATCATAAGATTATAACATATTTATAACTTTTTTTTTGATATTTGGACTGACCCGAACAGTTCTGACCCATACAAAACAACCTGTTTGAACCAGAACCCAACCTGACGGATGCAATTTAAATGTTAGTTCATGCATCCCAAAATAATCACATCACTCGGCTGGCACATGGTTATACAAGATTTTTATCAAAATGTCTAAGTGTCAAATATCCAGATTCCCGAGTACCACGAGATGTAGACAATTTTGTAAAACTAAACCGATCATATGAATAGTGATGCGGGAACGGAAGCAATCAAATGGCTCAAGAAACAATGATTCAATCAAAAGCTTTAATCGAACCGAATGGTTCAAAGAAACCTCAAATGTGTTCTTTACGATAATCAAAACTCAAAACTGAAAACTAAATAACCTTTAACTCTAACTTATACTAAACAAATATCTTAGTAAACAAGAAACATAAAAAATAGGAAACTTGAATTTTAAACAAATAATAAAAGATATCAAAATCTGATTTCAAATAAGGAATAATCTTGTATCATACTCCCTGTCTTCGAAAAAACTCGTCCTCGAGTTTTGCTTTTGGATCAAACCCACCTGGATCAAAAGGAATATCAGGTCATTTGTTCGCATTCAATTTGACCGGCTCAAATAGTCCTCCTGGGTCATCATCTCCTGGATCTACTGGGTTGACGGGTCTCTCTATGTCATTCTCCCTGTCATTTGATTTAATATTTGAATAATATATGTGACTATGCAAAAAATCATTTTCCTCATGTAATCTCACCAACTTTCTATTTATTTTTCTCCCCACATCTATAACCTTATTTACAATATGCTTTCCACGTGTGTTATCCTCATGCATTGGTGGCATGAGGTCAACCGTCTCATATAACCCATATATGTCTATGAAAACAAGGATTTCTCCAAATTTAAAATCTTTTCCAATTTGAATTTCAATATTTTTGGTAGTAGATCCCTTGTTCAACGAAGACACTTTTAAGTTTACCATAATTTTCGGCTTATTGGGTGGAATTTCTGTAACCGGTTCATCACATCCAACAAACTCACCGTCACCATTAGCCATCGTATTACCACCAATGGTAACCGTATACTCGTCTTTCGAAAATTCATAACAAATATCGGTATACTTTTTCGCATATTCTTTTCTTGCCTCATCTCCGTCATTATGTTCGGCGTCTTCTCCATCATCACTTTCGTCCCCGTAGTCATCATATACAGGAGGTGAATAAAAAATAATGTCGCCATTGGTAGGATGCTCCTCATCCCTGGTGAACTCATCCCCGACGAATCCTTCCAGTTCCGTTTCCTTCCATGTCGACGATGCCACAAGATCTTGGACCCGTTGCTTGAGTCGTTGGATCTCGTGTTGTAACTCGAGGTCTCGGACTCGTCGCGGGAGTCTTTTGATCTCAAAATCCCGTGGATCACGATTTCCGATCTCGCTGCCTCTTCCGACGGATCTACGGTCACGGTTGAATCGATCTTCACGAGCACGTGAATCACCAATGCTCTTGTCGATGCCTCGATCGGCGACTCTTCGAACAAGAAAACACTCGTCTCCACGTAGAGCCATTTGATAAACCAAAAGCTCTGATACCAAATGATGCGGGAACGGAAGCAACCAAATGGCTCAAGAAACATTGATTCAATCAAAAGCTTTAATCAAACCGAATGGTTCAAAGAAACCTCAAATGTGTTCTTTACGATAATCAAAACTCAAAACTGAAAACTAAATAACCTTTAACCCTAACTTATACTAAACAAATATCGTAGTAAACAAGAAATATAAAAAATAGGAAACTTGAATTTTAAACAAATAATAAAAGATATCAAAATCTGATTTCAAATAAGGAATAATCTTGTATCAAATAGTTTGTGAACACACAAGTAATTTCAACTTAAACCAATAATAAATAAGGAATTGTTGCTATATGTGTTTGGTGGGTTTTTAAGCAAAAGAAGAAAGGAATGTATGCTGGAATTTTAGAAATTTGTAGGCCTTCATGATTACCCTTATTTTTTTCATTTTTTTTGTATGAAAGTAATACAAGCAGCAAATAGTTTACATTATTGATGAACTTGTTTCTTGTCTTTTTTTATCCGGTTGTTAAATGATAGGATCCTCAAAATTCAGTGATGATTCTATGTGATGAAAAGCTTAAAGAACTTTTTGGATGTGAAAGTATTTCTGCAATGGGAATACCCGACTTGGTGATCAGAAATCATATAATCAAGCAGTAATTTATCAACTTACATGAACTGGTGCGTATTTTAGCCTTTTAAACTATTGCTTAATGAAATCACAGATAGATTTATAATAAATCGCTAAGTTCTCGGCTGATTATGGGGGTGTTTGGTTTTATGTTTTGAAACTGGTTATCTTGAATTGCAATAATAAATCTTTAATGTTTGGATTAGCAGATTCTGCTTTTAATTTTTGCGATTATTAGAGGTTTAATTAACCAAACACGCCCTATGTGGTATATATGAAACCACACTACAGTTTGAGTTCTGGTTTTGCTAATTCCTTTATGTTTATATCTTTCAGATATGCAAAGGAATTCATCTTCTAATAGCTAATGGTTTGTCTGACTGTGAAGGAAGTAGTAGGTCTTTTTACTAATGTTTCGGTGTTCTATGGTTCTGCTGACGTGGTTAGATGTAATTTGAGTTGCAACTTGATTTTATGTAAAACCCTAATGAAATATGTCCATGGTTTCGGTTTTCTTGATGTTATGTTTAGTTGTTTCCACTTTGTAAATGCCTAACCTTGGTCAGAATGTAGGTTGACTAGTCTTTTAATGGAACCTTCTTAGAATCTTTTTTGTGTGATTACTTTATTTTGCTTTAAATTTTTTTACTAAAGAACAAGATTTATGATTCAAGCAAATATGCAATGATGGACATTGATCAATTCTGAAGGATTTATAGCCCTTAGATCATTCATGATGTAGATATTAATGTCAAGTGTGGAGGCTGATTAGGGGCAGCCAGCCCTAGGCTTTCTTTGGCCCCAGGGCAAAATCAATTGTTTGATTTGATCTAAAATCCTCCAATTATAAATATACACCAGTATTGTAATTGTAATTATCGCCTTCAAATTAATAATATTGACTTGCTAGTGCAGCCATGGACGTAGGTCAGTTTTAGACTGAATCACGTGTTTTTCTCTCTGTTTTACTTGTTGCTATCTGTGTTTTCTTGTTCCTGTTTGCGTCCATCAGCAGCCATCTTTGTCGATCACCAAGCTCCATCTTCGGCTGATCGTCATCAAAACAAGCAGATCAGATCGACTGCAGCCAAGTTCTCGGCTGCTGATAGTTCTGTTTTGACTGGCTGTTTGCTGTTGCTACAGGGACCTCGATCAAGTCAGGTTGTTATCATAGATGAATGCATGGGATGTATCTTAGGTTTTACCTTGTTCTTGTTAGAAGTTAGGATAATAAGAGTTGAAACTCAGTGATGACTTGAAAGAAACTTAAGTATCTATCTTGGTTTAGAAAATGTGATGCGGCGTAGGCGATGGAAGAAATCATTTCAAATGGCCTGAAGCGATGCGATCGCATGAAGCAGCCGGCGCTTAAGGTGTTGTACAAGTGGGGAAAAGAGAGATAAGAACACAAACATGTTTTTCTTCTTGTTTGTACTTTTAAGTTGGTTGTAATAACTGTGGGAGTCAGTGTTTTCACTTCAGAGCTAAGATTGAAAAGAGAGAGGATATATTGTTTTCAGTTTATAGTAGGAGCGTGGGAGGGGGCGTGGTCCAAACCGCCCAAATTGAATCATTTTATGCATATATATGAATTTTTTTTTATCATCCTTAAGATTTTAATACAAAGTAAATTATTGGAAAAGAGCATTAAAAATACCAGTTCAAACCATCCAAATCGAATCATTTTAGCCGGTCCAACCGACCCAACCAACTCAGACGATTTAATTTGTCGTTTTACGAAACTGTAGTGAATGGTTTGACTCGGGGTTTTTGTTATAATCAATCAAACCATACTAAGGTCCTGTTTAGTAACCTCTTAATGGTCATTAAGAGGCTACCTCTTAATGGTTCAAAGCTTCTTAATGGTTAAGAGGTAACATCTTAATGGTAAGTCCTCACAAGTCACATGGCCCCTTACCTCTTAACCATTAAGAGACTTTGAACCATTAAGAGATAGCTTTTTAATGACATTAAGATTCTACCAAACAGCCCCTAAGTACATCTCAAAACACATCGTGTTTTTTGAAACAAAGATCATATTGCTTGCTAGTTTCAACGTAAAGATCCTTTTTAGGAGTGTGTGAAATTTAGGGATGATTGTAAATTATTGAAACTGAGCAAACCATTTAAATCGAAGTAAATCGGTAGGTTTGACACACTTAAATTAAGGGTTTGAAAATAGCTTTAACGGTTTGGTTTATAGTTTAAAACTTGGAACAACCATTGAAAACAAAATCGTCTGTTTACTTTCATTATCCTTTTCATTTTTGGAGCATGCAATTATGCATATATGATATTTATGAATCTTCTTTTATAATTCTTAAGATTTTAATATAGAGCATTAAAAATAACGGTTCAAACCGCCCAAATCGAATCATTTTAGTTGGTCCAACCGACCCAACCAACTCAACCGGTTTAACTTGTCGTTTTACGAAACTGTCTTTTTTTCCTTCAAATATGTTATGATTGGTAGAAATTTTTAGGAGGTTAATGCTTTTAGTTTTTTATTTTATTTTAAAAGGTTCTTATTAAGATACAAGTCTTATTAGGATGCGATGACTTTTATTTCTAAAGAAACAATTTTTATATCAAATAGCTTTTAGAAAAGTACGTAACTTTTTGTAGACAAAATAATCTGATCATTAATGTATTATACTTTGTCTCATGTTAGCGACAGTAATATTGACGTGATCAAGTACGTAAAGAGAAACGCATGAAGTTGTGGTGACTCGATTCAGGATATCAAAACGCAGATAAAAACCACGTCGCAATGGTATATGCGGAAAGAAAAAGTCACGTCGTTGTAAAACTAGCGTTAAGAAACATGAAAGCGTATTTAAAAGAAAAAAAGTAAAAACATATTAAATTTCACCTAGTTCGATTTTGAATAATATTAACGCCAAAATGTAAACCCGCTCGGTTTTGAATAAAATCTATACCGAAACGTAGATAAAAATTAATGTAACCCCGCTTTTTGCGGCGGAGAGTTTGATAATATTCGAAACTTTATATATAAAAAAGAAACCGTGAAAAAAATTCACATTAAATGTTGATAAAAATAAGCACGTAGCATTGACAATTTCAAAATTTTATAAAACATCATATTTTAAAAGTAAAAAAGAAGACTATAAAAAGAACGAAACCTCGAAGTGGACGTATGTGCTTCGGTGACTTGTTCATTATTATGCACAACTCGATTTTAAATAAAATTTACATCGAAACGTAGATAATAATAATAAGCTCGTCGCTACAGTACATTCGGAATTTCATAAAACATATTTGGCGTGAGCGTAGATAATATTTGGTACTTTATATTAAGAAAAGGGCAAATACCATTAAAAACCAACATACTTTCTGGTTTTCTCATAAAAGTCCCTCAACAATTTTTTTACATATAAAAAACCAACATATTCTTTCTTTTTCCTCACAAAAGTCACTTAACAAATTTTTTCACATAAAAAACCAATATAGTTTCTTGTTTTTCTCACAAAAGTCCATCGACAACTATTTATCCTAACAAATGAATCGACAAAAGCAAGACAAATTATTCATTTGATCTTGTTTCTGTCGGTCGATTTCCTTTGCTTTACTTTTGCGGATTCATTTGCTAAGATAAATAGTTGTCGATGGTCTTTTGTGAGAAAAAACAAGAAAGTATATTGGTTTTTTATGTGCAAAAATTTGATGGGGGACTTTTATGAGAAAAAAGAGAGTATGTTGGTTTTTTATTTGCAAAAAATTGTTAAGGGACTTTTATGAGAAAAACCAGAAAGTATATTGGTTTTTATAGCATTTGCCCTTAAGAAAACGAAACCGTGAAAAAAAATTCACGTCGAAACGTTGATAAAAATAAGCAAGTTGCAACGACAAATTCAAAATTTTATAAAATAGTTGCAAGAGTAAAACAAAAAAAAAAACAGCTGTAAAAAAAAGAAACCTCGAAGCGGCTTGACGGCTTGTGCTTCAATGACTTATATTACTACGGACAATTTGGTTTTGAATAAAATAAGCTCTTCGCAGCGGTGCATTTGAAATTTTATAAAACATCATATTTTAAAAATTATAAGAAGCAAACATACATACCCAAGTAAAATCTCACTAAGAGAGTAGGGTCTAGGAAGGGTGGGACAACGACATGCTTTACCTAGAAAATACTTCTCACCGACACCTAGGAAAAAGGTAACACATAAATGGTAAGGACATGCCAAGACACGAAAACTTAGTTAAGACTAATCTGTACACCTCTCTAAAAATCCCTAACCTTTATCCGTCTTCTCCAGGAAGTCCTATCACTGATCATGTCCTTGAAGAGGCGAAAGTCTAGCAAATCATGTCTTATATGCTCATCCCATGCTAGTTTGGGTCTCTCTCTGCTCTTTCTCCCCTCCATTTAAAGGGTTTCCATGTTTCGTACTGAATCTCACTTCTTTTGATCTTATCTAATATGCTAGTTTAAAACTATTCTTGACATGTGTGCCTTCATTAGAATTAACCAACTAAACTATTGTAAACAAGGTTGTAACTTGACCATATTAGTTTTTTTAAACGTCTATAAAACTTTAACTATTTAGGCTTTTTAATAAAAAAAATGTGACTATCAAAGCTTTTAATGAATATTATAAACGTTCATAACATTATTATAAGCTTTCATGAAAAAAATACACATTATATAATTATGAACAACGTATAGAAAATAAATTAGTCATCAACGATATAAAAAATCAGTTATTACATGCTTATATAAATAAAGTAAACAAGTAAGATAAATGGAAACTACAAAGTTTATAAGAATAAAAGAACTACAATCCTTGAATTATATCTTAAAAATTCTAAACAAAACCAACCAACGCAAACATCCTACTTTCACAAGCTACAACTTCAAAAACCATATTAAATCGGTCTCCAGAAAAATAAAATTAAGACGGTACCTCATATCTTAATGTGTCTTTGGTTTTGTGATCCTCACATAAGGAAGAATTCCCATAAAATGAACAACTTCCGGGCTCCACTCGCGTTGTTGGGCTCGGCAAAACATCAAGAAAGTGTTCGCAAAGTAAGAATTGAAGCCCATGAGAACGTGCCACATCGCATGACCCTGCGGGTTGACTGGCCAGCTGGATATCTGGCTGCAGCAGAAGCGGTCAACCAACCAACATAAACTACCAAGCAAAAGGGTAGCCACATAGAACTTTGCAAGGCGTTTGGCGGGTATATCTTGGGTGTAAATGTAGTATTTGTACACCCGGGGAATGCACAATGCACATAGCATGACATAATGAATCTTGAAACCGATATCAAAACGGATGATGGAATGGAGAATGGCGAATGAGATACCGTACAGGAAGACAAATGTAGGCATGGTGCTTCGGTAGTGCCAATCGGGTGAATATAGGATGTAGATGTAGAGAAGCATTTCCCATACCATTGGTGTTTCATCACTTTGTTGTTGCCTGCAATAATATTATTCTCATGGTCAACTTCAAATAGAAGCAAATTTATCTTCATGATCAATCAAAAGTATCATGTGCAAAAAACAGTGTTATGGCGGGATCAAGCTTATGTGTCATTTAGCGAAGCTAGAATGGGGTCACGATGATGGATGATGTTAAGAAAAGAAAATGAGAGACACATTCATTCCCATAAAGGTCAATTTGACCAATAACAATTTCCATTCGCATGTGTTAATGGAAATTCTTATCAAGGTCATGATCAAACTACTAAATTAGGGGTGTGAACCTAACATGAAATTAGCAGTCTAGGTTTTGGTATAAACGGGTCTGGGTCGAACCCACAAATGTTTAGCTAGACGGGTCATCCTCGTGGGTTCACAAGTTGACATACTTAACTTCATACTTTTTTATAATGTGGTTTATATCATAACTTGAACTGATTGGGTAACTTATGCCAAAATTTAAAAGATAAAATAGAGAAATGAGCATCAATTAAAGGTTAAACAAGTAATCGTTTTATAGAGTTTTAGTTCTTGTTACAAATTTGTAATTTTAGAGTAGTAGTATGCAAAAAATAAATTAAAGGTTAAACAAGTTGTGTTCGTGTCAACCCACAAAAACTTGTGTTCCGGTCACATTAACGCGCCTGACACGATTTTCAGGTTCAACCCATCAACCCGTGAACACGACACATTTAACATCCCAGAGTTCAAACGTATGCTTGTGTATATTTATAAGATAACTTGCACACAACTTCCATGTATGAGATTATACATAGTTGGGGAGCTATTCTGGAAACCAACAAGAGCTTATTGGAGTATAAAATAAATTGTCTAACTTCAAAACCAAGAGCTTACATATTCTCTCAACATCCAAAACATGGTAAAAGAACATATTATATAATCGAGCAAGAGATAAAGCTAACTAGACGAAATTTTCAACCCTAAATTACTTGAATCATGTAAACTCTAACTATAATAGTTAATAACTGATTCATGTAAAGTATTTGTTTATAAATTATTCATTAAAATGATTAACACGTAAGAAGACAATGTATAATTTTTTTGGCATGAAAAGTATTGCTAGTAACTATCATAAACTTGTTGGAAAAATGAATTACCATTGAAAAACACAAACTTATACTAAAAACTTGAAGATAACCCTTAAAATGCTATAGTTTGGATATGGAAAAACGTTTACTTACACATGTTGTACTGTAGCATGATACATCATGCTCCCGATCGAAAGTGCCATGTTTGATAAGTGTAGGACACTAAACCTCTTCTCGAAACGTTGTATCAACGAGCTTAGAAGGCCAACGAGTGCCAAAAGAATGCACGGGATATTTGAGATGGTATTATAAAATTCAGCAACATACGAAGAAACCGCATAATTCTTCTCACACCATTCATGGGACGATGTGACCGGCCCCCAAAAACTTGATATACCATCTGCCATATAAATGTATATGTTCTATTCTAACCAAGCAATATGCTGCACTGCAATTATATCATCACTTCTAAAATGTTCCTTTGACTTCTTTGACTATTAGAAGCACCAACTAACATACCTGCAGATAAATAAACTGTTTCATATTTCAGCATTCAAACCCTAGAAATCAACCAATCAATCAATTTCATTCTGTTATGATTAGAACCGAAAATCAAAATCAATTAATTCAAAATTCGTTGATTTTGTCAGGATTCAAACAAAAAACTCAAATCTAACGATTAATTCAACATAATTCAGAAAAAAAAACTATTAAACGATATCATGATTTCAAAATTCACTCAGATCTAAGCACAAAAGTGCAATTAATCAATCAATGAAACCTTCTATTATGATTAATAGAGCAGAAATTAAAAGGGAAAATCGTAAATACACAAAATCGAATATAAGAACCCTAGATAATTGAATTGAAAGGAACCCTAGAACATTGTGCGGAAACATGTAATTGAAGATGCAAAAGGCAAGGCAAACGGATCTGTGTTAGCATAGATCGGTGATTGTTGGTATCTGCGTGCGAAGAAATTCGATCGGAATGGGGGATGATGATAACGGCGACTAGTCCTTTTGGGAATTCAAGGTGAGTGTGAGAGTCGGTATATATCTCAACAATTTGTTTTATGTTTTGCAAAGGTAAAGTTTAGGAGTATATTAAATAGAATCTAACAAGAACTCGTCAAAAAAAATCAATTAAAATTATTATTTTCTTGTTTTCATTATATGTATTATTAAAATATAACATAAAAAATAATCAATCTTTTCAATTAATTCATCGCTTCTTTCTAAATTATTTTTAAAACAATTTAAACACATGTGTAAATGATAATCACTTACACATGTGTAAGTGATAAACTTATATATGTGTTGATTTTTTAATATGAATAAATGTAAATTTACATACATAAATTTATTTTTTTATGTTGTATTCTAATAATAAATGTAGTAAAAATTAAAAAAATATTTTTGATTGGTGTTTTGACGAGTTCTCAAACTATTTAAGAGTTCTCAAATGATACATTCCCATTACATGGATATATGCTAAATTCACTAATAGATTGTAGAGTAAATTACAAATTATGTTTTTTAACTATATATGAAGTTGCATATATTGTCATTTGTCTTTAAAAATTACATTGTATGTTCTTTTTTAAAACCTTTGCACACATTTAGTCCCTTTCACTAACCGAAGTTAACTTTTCCTGTTAAATCCAATCATGCGCTATACACATGAGGGCAATTTAATCAATTTAACCTAAAGGATATTTTTATATACCCCTCATTCTCTTCCGAGCCTCATCCCCAACGTTAACCCTAACTTCTCACTACACCTGCAACACCCCGGCGACCACAAGGACGAGTTAGGTTTATGGGTGGAAGGCATGACCCCTGAACATGGGGAAACCTTGGCTTTGAGAATATTTTGTAGCATAGTTAGATTTTCTTTTCTTTTTAAATGTTCAGCTATGAATGGACTTGATAATTATGTGGGTTTGTGTTTTCATGGTGAATGCAAATGCAATCCATGCTTAAAATTGTTTGAACTTTCTTTCTGCAATACATAGCAAATAATACCCAAAAAAGCAGCCTTATATAAGTCCTTGATCTCAATTATTTGCAGTGAATGAACTCAAACCAGACGGGTTGCTACTTGCTTCACCTTCAGATTTTATGGGGGGAGCAACAATGCTCTGCATCCGGGTAGTATTTTAGGGTATACTTTCCTTTGGGATCATGCCTTCCACCCAAATCGAGTAAAGCCTTGGATGCTTTGGAACTGCAGAAACAAAAAAAAAGTGTTTAAAGGCCTCCAAATGGGTTTTAATAATTTTGGTTTTAAAGAAATTAGGTTTTAAATTACATTTTATGTCCTTTAGGTTCAAATGACTAAATTGCCCTCATGTGTATAACACATGATAGGATTTAACAGGAAAAGTTAACTTTAGTTAGTATAAAGGACTAAATGTGTGCAAATGTTTCAAAAAAAAAGACACGTAGTGTAATTTTTGAAGTTAAAGAACAATATCTGCAATTTCATATATAGTTAAAGGACATAATTTGTAATTTATTGTAACATAATAATAAACTAGTTGGACTCGCGTTTCGCAGTGGGTGTCGGACCGATCGTTACTAAAATCTAAACGAAAACGTAATAATAGGTTCGATTCCTCAAAGTATCACAACGGTTACGAAAGTTGCTGTAGGCCGTGATACCAAAAAAAAGCGATCCTGAATGTAACTCCGTTTTCAAAAAACATTATATTAGAATATCTAAAAAACTAAAAACATCCGTCCGGTCCATTTTTTTAAAAAATTAACAAATAAAAGTTATTAAAGGAAAACGAAGTTATTATAAAATCAAACAGGTTAAAAACATATATTATACATAATATAAGGGGTGAAAATAAAAAAAAGTTAAAAAATAATAACAAGACTTGGCAAGAATTCACTGGAATTTATATTGTTTGATATGTCATAATTTATACATATTTTATAAGCATAATAATCCCTATATTATGGTAATTATTGAATTAAAACCTTGCAAATACTACTTAATTCGCATATATTTTATTTTTGCAGGTTAAACGGCTTCCCGAACAAAAAGAAGCGAAAAACGCCAAGAAATTGAAGTAAATGTGGAAGTCGGAAACCAGGTCATGCATTATACCCGTGTGCACCATAAAAGCAAGAGATTTTTCCATTGTACCTGTGTCCTCCAAAAGTGAAACATTCTCTTACAAGAGTACCTGTGTACCAGTTGACCAAATGCACAACCATGCATTTGAATGCATGGCCATGCAAACCTCAATTCTTTGCCTATAAATAACAAGCTCAAGTATCTCATTTAGGTGTTCAAGATCAAGAGAAGGGAAGGCATTAGTGCTATGCTAAGAGCCGGAACTCTCTCGGTTTTGGTCCATTTAGCTTTTTATTTTTATTTTCTTTTCTTAGTCTTGTAATATGAACTTATTCTTCTCGTTTGAGTGAAACAAGAGGCAACCTATACCCACTCTCCCTTGGTGTTGGAACACTTCCACACATGATCTAAGGGTTAGTAGAGTCACTTGTATGGTCATTTATGGCTAGTCCTCTTGTGTTGCTTGAGTTTGTTGAACTTTATTTAATTAATAAAGTATTTTTAGTAAGTTATGTTTTTAAGTCTTTAATATAAGTTATCTAAAAAAGACCAGAATAAATGATCTTTAAATCAATCTAATACTCAAACAAGATTTCTTGTTTGGGAAGCTTATTCAATGTTTGTACGGTCTATACACAAATCTTGATGCTAGCACGATCGGTTAGTATAGATTTAATATTATGGGTTGATTGGAGGTTTGGGTATTCAGCAGGCCGTTTGAGCCCTAACTAGACCGGACGGTTTGTGCCGGTATTTCTCTACTTCTCTCGTATTGGCTTGCAGAGGACTTCTAGCGGGAGCCATTGGGTTTGATCTTGAGAAGGAAAGTCTTATTTATTTGAAATAATATTATAAGTAAAGACAACTATTTAAGAACATAAATTGTTAGGTCCAAGCGTTTATAAAGTACCGTTGGAGGAAGTCGTGCATTCCGACTTACCGGAAGAAGTTATAAGACCAGACATACGTCAGTCACAAGGATAATAAGTTTGAATAATGAATTATGAGATACCGACGGACTTGAAGCCCCGTTTAGGGTCCGTTATATTTATTAAGGAACAGTTGGCCGACCATATCCACTGTTCCGTTACGAAATACTAACTCTCCTCTCGAAATGTACTTTATGAACGCTCGGACCTAACAATTTATGTTCTTAAACAGTTATCTTTACTTATAATATTATTTCAAATAAATAAGACTTTCATTCTCAATATCAAACCCCATGACTCCCGCTAGAAATCCTCTGTAAGCCAATACGAGAGAAGTAGAGAAATACCGGCACAAACCGTCTGGTCTAGTTAGGGCTCAAACGGCCTGCTGAATACCTAAACCTCCAATCAACCCATAATATTAAATCTATACTAACCGATCGTGCTAGCATCAAGATTTGTGTATAGACCGTACAAACATCGAATAAGCTTCCCAAACAAGAAATCTTGCTTGAGTAACTCACAACATTAAAGATTATTAGATTGATTTAAAGATCATTTATTCTGGTCTTTTTTAGATAACTTATATTAAATACTTAAAAACATAACTTACTAAAAATACTTCATTAATTAAATAAAGTTCAACAAACTCAAGCAACACAAGAGGACTAGCTATAAATGACCATACAAGTGACTCCACTAACCCTTAGATCATGTGTGGAAATGTTCCAACACCAAGGGAGAGTGGGTATAGGTTGCCTCTTGTTTCACTCAAACGAGAAGAATAAGTTCATATTACAAGACTTAGAAAAGAAAATAAAAATAAAAAGCTAAATGGACTAAAACCGAGAGAGTTCCGGTTCTTAGCAGAGCACTAAGGCATTCTCTTCTCTTGATCTTGGACACCTAAAATACTAGAATGAGCTTGCTATTTATAGACTCAGAATTTGGTAATGCACGGTCGTGCAAAACACTCATTTCTTGCACGTGAGGGAATCTGGCAGAGCAGGGACCCAAAATAGGGTTTGCACGACCATGCATGGCAATGCACTGCCGTGCATTGCCACCTTTTGTCCTTGTTGACTTTTTGACTTCCTGGTTTGACTCCATGCGTCCGGTTTCATTCAATTGGCTTCCAAATGCTGATTTTGCCTTTTTTTGGGTGTTTTCTTCATGTTTTTGTATGCGAGGGTTAATTATCCTTTTGTAACACAAATAATTGGATTAAGTTACATATCTTATCATATTCTCTATAATTTGTGCTATTTATGAGGATAATTGTGCATGTAAAACATGTATAAATGATGGTATATCAGTAATCGCAAAAAACGAATTTCCATCCTCAAAATCAATCTCTTTCGTCCCCATAATCAACAACAAACGTAGTAGTCGCAATCTTAATTTCGTCCCAAAAACAATCACAAGTAATTGTAATTACATGAGTTTTACGGTAAGTTCGTTTGTCGCCACCACAGTCGCTATCACCATTGCATTATCGAATGTAATCGACCCTACTGTTTGATTTGGTGTTTTGGCCCTATTGTGCATTGTTATTGATTTTGTGATTATGCGCTATTATTTTGCTAAAGTTATGTAACTGTGAAGAATCGCTCACCGATCTTGGTCTTGATATTACCAACTACATTGTAGTCTTTTGTTGTTGGATTTTTTTTGCTAATTTAATCTGCTGGTATAGATCAATACCGCTGCTATTAGATGTCATGTTTCCGTTATTGTTATCATCATGTTTTAGGAGGTTGCATACTGTTTTTTTAGATATGTGGGGTGTTATTAATGAATTTTGTTGAAGCTGATTTAAGGGTCCATAGTCTTTCTTATGGCTAGTTGACTAACATGCCATGTAAGCATGCCGTGATGGTCAACTGGAAGATGGCAGTCCATGGTATCGAGGTTAACATTCCTGAAAGTTAGGTCTCTCAGGTTTGTTGGCTAGATACTTAGAAGAAGGTATATAAATATACAATTTATCCAATAAAGAGATTGAAATGCATAATACCCTTCACGTGGTCCCCATATGGGTTGCTAAAGAGATTGAACGCATAATACCCTTCACGTGGGGTTGGTTCTCTATTTTGTAATTGTTTTTACTAAAATACCCCTCAAGTGGGGAAGGTTTAATGGAAAAATTTAACGGTGTTAATCAGGGGTAGTCAAATGGATTCAAATGACAATTTTTATGAAACCTTTGGATTCAAATGGCAAGATTTAAACATTTGGATTCAAATGACAATTTTTAGCAAACTACAAGGATGAAAAAAGCACTAAACTCTAATTATAAAGGAAAACTTCATAGAATAGTAATCAAGCTTCTCATCCGTTTCATTTTAGTCACTCAAATTTTTTTTTTGTCTCATTTAGTCACTCAAGTTTTTCATCCGGTATGTGTTCGTCAATCAAAATTTTTTGTTGTCTCATTTTAGTTACTCAAGTTTCACACATTGTTCCAATTTTGCTCAGTTACGAGGTTAACATGTTACTTTTTTTGTATCTTGTTTTATGAATTGTGAAAATATTGGTTTACTCTTTTAGGATTTCGTTTTCACCAAATCCATATAAAAAATAACTCGTAACATGATAATTACGAAAGATTGGGAACAACATGTGAAACTTGAGTGACTAAAATGAAACCAAAAAAAGTTTGAGTGAACAAAATAAAACAGATGTGAAACTTGAGTGACTAAAACGAGACAACAAAAAAAAAGTTTGAGTGACTAAAATGGAACGAATGAGAAACTTGAATACTATTATGTAAAGTTACCCCTTAACTTGGTTATTAAATAGGTTTTCTTTATCTGACCCATCCGAGTTCAGCCAATCAAAACTAAAACTTTGTAACACCTGGGATATTTTTAAATGGGTCAACCTAGGAAATTTATTTAAACCACCTGTGCAAAACTTTTAATTCAAATAAATCATGTTACTTCCTTTCATGGAAGTTTCTGTATTATTTGGTGGTTTTAATTTTAGAGTTAACAATCAGTTTTAATGAAGTTTAGTAATTGAATGGTTCCTGTAGAGTTTATTGCTTGTGTCCCGGCCAAACTCTTTTCCTTTTTGACCCTCAATAGCTAAGTAGCTAGTCATCAAATCCATGTACTAAAGTAATAAAACACATAATAATAATATTGAAAAATAAAATAATATATTAGTAATAGGATATGGGAATTTAGAGGAAGACGAGTAGGACATACTCTAGACGTTGGCATACTCAGCCCTAACCCGGACTTTCACAATCAACTGACACGACAGCTATACACGTCATGTCACAATATTAATACGACAGTCAATCTAACTCTACGTATCACAATAATATTATCCACACATCATTTAACATCACCACATTAATAACATCACACTCACAATAAATATAGGTCAATAATGGCATGTAAATCAACACACATAATTATACACGTAAACACATACCTCGTCACTGAACCCTCGTCAGGGCGTTCAACACACTCCGAGTTCATCATTAACCTGTTAAACAGATGTCACCGTTGGTGACTTCCCGAAGGACCTCATCCTTCACAATCCCGTTTGCTGTGCCATAATGACACGATGCAAACATGACACACAAATATACACATAATATCACATATCATAAACATGACTCCTTAACTATACTTGCACCTCATGCATAACCCTAAAACGACATATTTCTCACATGCATTCATAAACATTTAATGTACGACACGACTCTTCCCGTTCGACCCTTAACACGTCATACATTAATAACCCATACCCTTAACTCACACATTTTCATGATCCGACCCTAGACCCTCCAATCACTTAACAATTATTTTTATATTCTAAACGCATCGGGTTAGAACCCGAAATATGGTAAACCCATTTCATAAGTATGTACGATAGCCCCAAAACGTTAAAAACATTTAAAAAGGGGGATTAGAAAGTCACCGGTTATGCTGAGTCATAGTCCATGCTTTGCAACTCGTCCGTTCACGCTCGAACCCGAACCTGTCAATGCATGATCACCGGATCAGACACGTTTTATTCGTACGTTGAATAACTCATAACAACATAATAAATTCGCAACGTCTACTTCATATTCTCATCGACACGTCCCCATGAAACCCGAGTCTCACATGCATGTACGTACGTGTGCCATGCAAACCCTTTACCGCCCTCATCTTGTCAACACGACTCGTACCGGATCGTCCTCAACCCGTACTGAAATCATAAACTCGAACCGGGTTCTCATGCATGTACGTACGTGTACATGCATACACATGCAAACCCTAATCCCGCAAAAATCCTAGTCGGGCATAATCCGACTCCATTCTCCTCCCCGTTCACCATCGTGAACCACCACCTCCAGGCATCACCACCGTGTATCCCCCGTCGAGCCCCACCGTCAAGATTCGTCACCTCCTGCCCATCGAGTCTCCTCCACCTTCTAGTCACATAAAAATATTAGCCGGTTCCCTCTTTCACGATAGAACGGCAAAACCTTCGTCACCCCACCGTCCGCCGCCGTGGTACACCACCACAGCAGTTTCCGGCTGCTGCCGAGCACCGCCACCCGTCGCCATCGGTGTTCCCAGCGATCCCCGACGCCACCACCGCTGTCACCCGTCGTCTGCCTCTCTCACTCTTTCTATTTTCTCCTTCTCGGTCGTCGGCCTCCCCTATGCTCCGGTCACCATCTCTATGTGCCACCTCCACCACTATCACAGCCCCTCCCCTTTTCGTCGCTCATGGCCAAGTGAACAACCGAAACCCTAATCGGGTTCTATGCGAACACACAAACATAACAATACACGTATAAAGCAGGGACATGGTTTACCTTGGCTAACAGGAAAGTCCTCCGCTCGAACCGTACCAAAACTGCCGTTCCCTAGCCACCACCGCCGCCGTTCTCTGCGCTCGTTCTCCCCTGCTGCCTCGCAAGTTCCCTAACCAAAAATGGTTTAGGTTTGCTCATAGATGGTTTATAAACCATCCTAAGTTTTGTCTAACGTGCTTTGATCTCGAACCCTCTACAACTGACTAACTGTGCCTTATTTTCGTAACTAAACACATCTCCTCGTGTCAATTCTGACCATCATTAAGTTAAATACGGATCCGGGTCGTCCACTACCTCGCCCCTTTATTTTCTGGATTTCCGGGATGTTACAAGTCTAACCTCCTTAAAAGAGGATTCGTCCTCGAATCCTTCGTCGGTACAACTCAACACGACTCATCTTTTCGTCCCCACTCGTGCACCAATCTCTATTTGGTGTCAAACATTCCCTGCACACCCACCAGATCTAATACTTTGCTTTGCAATGCGACCACCACTCTTGGTGTTCAAAGAACCCTTATCTGCCGCCCACTTGGAACTTTGGGACTTGTAGGTTTCACCTACATCTTCCTTCATCTCCCGATTTACCATGCATTAGTCAACATGCTTGGTTTCCAACTCTCGCTACCCCGACACTTGCTAAAAGTTGCATTGATTAATGACCCTTTCTCAAGGGTTCATTGTTATTCTCTTGACAATATCTCGCTGATCTTTATTGTTTTTAAGAACATCATATCATCTATAATACTATGTAGCACAACACTGCCAGTTATATGCTCATCCATCACATGCTATACTCGCTCACGGCATGATTGCCTTTGTCTCTTATATAATCCGGACGATATCGTCACTCCGAATGTCATCCCAAGTAAGGCACCATGCCTTTCCTAATTAGGGTCATTTGTCGTCCTCCTTGTCTCATACCATAATCTCTCTTTACATTGTTATCATGTGTTCAATACGTCTCTTAGGAAAACTCATACTACTTCATAATTGAAGTTATAATTACCAGTCTCCGTTGATTTTCGAAAGTCCAACTATCCCCGTCATGCCCGCCTCGGAATCAAAGAATTCGCTTCCCTTGATGCTCCACCGCAGCTCACCTTAAACTTAGTCATAAATTCACTAGCGTAGGTGTTCCCTTTCCGGTCATACGTGTGCAATCATGCACAAATCCTTCCAGAATCCTGCCTTCTACTTTCGTCGTTGTTACTCTATCATTACCACGAGATCACCGACCCGCGCCTCACTCATCAAGTGCGAACATGCAGTTCGTCTCGTCACCGGCCTCAACCCCTTGTCTCGTTTAACATATATATTTCTCTCTATGGAGCGAATTCCATGGAGATCCTTCCATCACCTCATTCGTCTTGTGCTGGAATCTTCCACATAGTCATCTCGATCTTGTCATAACTATTTCCGATCAAGCGTCCGCTTAACGCCTTCATCATCAACTGTCACGGCTCCACCCCTTAGCTTCATGCTCTGAATCCCTGAGATATAAGCATAGGCATCTCATAAGAGCACCTCACCGACCGTCAAAAAGACGTCAAAACTCCTCGTATCGCCTAGATGTATCATCGTTAAGATAGAAACACTTTACTTGAGCCCACCGACCATCCGTCCTATGCACGACTAAGTGTGTACTACAAGGACTCGTAATGTCAGGTCATCACAACAAAGTTTATCATGTTCAAAGTATATATATCGGTATAGTAACTCAACTCTCTAACTCGCACCAAGTGCACACACCACTAGCTAGTCCTGAGCAATTATATGTATTTACTATGTGACCTCGTTATTTATAAACACACACACACACACACACATCTGAACTCTATCTTTTATTCACCCCAACGGGTCATACCAATGGTTCGGAACGACACATTACTCAGTCTAGACACAAGACATCACCCTAATCCTTTATACACATAATAAATATAAATCATAATTCCCCACAGGACCTCGTCCCGAACCTTTATACCTGCACACAAGGTACATAACCGAAATTTACCGCAGGACCCTGTCCTACCCAGTGACATAAAGTGCAATACACCCATTGCACTCCAAATATCACCTGATCATCAACACATAGGTGACACTATCTTAAGATTGTAGACATAGACAATTTCAAAACTCATGCCTATGCAAGTCTACTCATACAATCCAATTAACCATGCTCTAACACCACATCAAAAATTACATTTAATATGAACTCACGTTGTTCAAAGTTAATCACATAATCACACAATACCCCACTAAATTTGACACTATACCTAAAATAGTACGCTATCACAAGCACAACTACCATTAATCATACTCAAGTCATCTCGTGGTATAACTCGCAAGAAACGCCAAAATCAAACAGTCAAAATTTGAAATAGGCATCCCACTCCGTAAATGTCTAATCAATCAAAGCGTCAAATCACCCTGGAATCTCTCATGGCAACTGCCACATCATCTAATCATCAAGCAATCAAGCATGCTAACAATGCCCACAAGATCACTACTAGACCACGTCAGGTGTTTCTGGCACGTTCTCTCCTAGTTCCTCTTGAAACAAAGTTCTCTTAACCACCGCAAGTGGTCAATCTCTCAATTGTGCAGGTCCACATACTGGAGGAGAATCACGTACCACTAGCACAACTCACCTTTTTCGTCCCGTCTTTCTAATCATAGCTCCACACGGTATGTCGCCAACCAAAGCTCCAGTCACACTTGGCGCGAGAAATGCCAACATCACTCCCATATCACTTTCAGCTCCTTCTACAGCAGTCGTCGGTTTGACCCGTCGGTCTACATTCCTCTTAGTAAGAGTTTCACATTTTCCCAATCTCGTATGCTTCGTCTTAGCCACCTAATCCTACTCAAGCTAGAACGCCAGAGTGATTACTTTAGGTAACAAGTTCAGAATATGACAGTAATCATAGACTGTCAAATCACGGTGATCAAATGCGATTTGGTAGTCAACATTACTGCTCGAATTCTAAACTCTCCCCATCACATTCACACTAACTTTCTACCTTTCATAAACACCGGATGCACATGCATCCCACACAACTCACATAGAACCACGCAATAATCTATCAAATTATCATAATAATTACAATTGCACACCACGCATGGTTACACACAAATTCATTAACTATGCTGACACACCAACTATCTCACATAACGCAAGTAATGCTATTCCACATAATACTACACTACACAATTACTACTCTAACATTTAATGTATAACTCAAAAGACGTACATCTTGGCTCGCGGTTACTCGTGGTGGCATTCGTTTCACCCTCGTCCCATTTTTAGTTTAAGTTATGGTATTTTATTTTAATGAAAACACCTATTTTATCTTAAACCACGGCTCTCATACTAACTTGTAAGACCCCAACCCGGGTATCCTACAGTTGGTTCTCATAACAAGCTATTCTCTTTAAAAACGCATTTAATACTAATCAAACTACAGCGGAAGTCTTTCTAAATTCTTTTATTGTTATTTAATGATATTAAATTACCTCACGAATGCCTGCACACCGATCCAAGTAACACCGCTCCCAAAAAGCCAAGATATGTCCATGCTACGCTTACCTTCAAAACAGTCTAACGTATACACAAAGTCAACTACGCTGAGTGAGTTCTAGTAGTTTAATTTAAACAAAAACCATCACATCATATTCATTAGTTATTCCACTTAGGACCCTCCCGTCCTTAATAAAATAGTTTTACGATTATTTTAACGAATAGTTAACCCCCGTCATCCCATAACTGTTCATCACCCGAGACTCAACCCGTACTACAAATAATATAAATAATAACCTTACCATCTCATTGACATAGACTTAGCTTACTATGCTAATAACTCATACCCAAGAACAAGTATTAACTTGACACTTGGTTATCACAACATACTCTAGACGTTGGCATACTCAGCCCTAACTCGGACTTTCACAATCAACTGACACGACAGCTATACACTTCATGTCACAATATTAATACGACAGTCAATCTAACTCTACGTATCACAATAATATTATCCACACATCATTTAACATCACCACATTAGTAACATCACACGCACAATACATATAGCTCAATAATGGCATGTAAATCAACACACACATAATTATACACGTAAACACATACCTCGTCACTGAACCCTCGTCAGGGCGTTCAACACACCCCGAGCTCATCATTAACCTGTTAAACAGATGTCATCGTTGGTGACTTCCCGAAGGACCTCATCCTTCACAATCTCGTTTGCTGTGCCATAATGACACGATGCAAACACGACACACAGATATACACATAATATCACATATCATAAACATGGCTCCTTAACTATACTTGCACCTCATGCATAACCCTAAAACGACATATTTCTCACATGCATTCATAAACATTTAATGTACGACACGACTCTTCCTGTTCGGCCCTTAACACGTCACTCATTAATAACCCATACCCTTAACTCACACATTTCCATGATCCCACCCTAGACCCTCCAATCACTTAACAATTATTTTTATATTCTAAACGCATCGGGTTAGAACCCGAAATCCTTAACACATTTAATAGTGTAAACCCATTCCATAAGTATGTACGATAGACCTAAAACGTTAAAAACATTTAAAGAGGGGGATTAGAAACTCACCGGTTATGCTGAGTCCTAGTCCATTCTTTGTAACTCGTTAGTTCACGCTCGAACCCGAACCTGTCAATGCATGATCTTCGGATCAGACACGTTTGATTCGTATGTTAAATAACTCATAACAACATAATAAATTCCCAACGTCTGCTTCATATTCTCCTCGACACGTCCCCATGAAACCTGAGTCTCACATGCATGTACGTAGGTGTGCGTATGCAAACCCTTTACCACCCTCATCTTGTCAACACCGACTCGTACCGGATCGTCCTCAACCCGAACTGAAATCATAAACTCTAACCGGGTTCTCATGCATGTACGTACGTGTACATGCATACACATGCAAAACCTAATCCTGCAAGATCCTAGTTGGGCATAATCCGACTCCATTCTCCTCCCCGTTCACCACCATGACCCACCACCTCCGGGCATCACCACCGTGTATCCCCTGTCGAGCCCTACCATCAAGATTCATCACCTCCTGCCCGCATCGAGTCTCCTCCATCTTCTAGTCGCATGAAAACATTAGCCGGTTTGCTCTTTCATGATAGAAAGGCTAAACCTTTGTCACCCCACCGTCCTCCGTCGTGGTACACCACCACAGCAGCTTCCGAATGCTGCCGAGCACCGCCACCCGTCGCCATCGGTGTTCCCAGCGATCCCTGACGCCACCACCGCTGTTACCCGTCATCTGCCTCTCTCACTCTCAATCTTTCTATTTTCTCCTTCTCGGTCGTCGGCCTCCCCTCTGCTCCGGTCACCATCTCTATGCACCACCTCCACCACTATCACAGCCCCTCCTCTCTTCGTTGCTTATGGCCAAGTGAACAACCGAAACCCTAATCAGGTTCTATGCGAACACACAAACATAACAATACATGTATAAATCAGGGACATGGTTTACCTTGGCTAACAGGAAAGTCCTCTGCTCGAACCGTACCGGAACCTCCGTTCCCTGGCCACCACCGTCTCCGTTCTCCGCGTTCGTTCTCACCTGCTGCCGTCGTAAGTTCACTAGCCAAAATGTCTTAGGGTTTGCTCATAGATGGTTTATAAACCATCCTAAGTTTTGTTTCAGCCCCTCCAGTTTTGTCTAACGCGCTTTGATCTCGAACCCTCAACAACTAACTAACTGTGCCTTATTTTCGTAACTAAACGCACCACCTCGTGTCAATTCTGTCCATCATACGGATCCCGGTCGTCCACTACCTTGCCCCTTTATTTTCTAGATTTCCGGGATGTTACAATAGGCGTGTCGTTGTGGCGACCAACGACATGACACTATCCGTGATGGTGTGATCAGTTCATGGCGTCTCCACTTTGTTATTTGATTTATTATATGCTCATGGGGCGAGCCTTTGGATTATTTTAGAGGTGTATAGATGCATCCTAGGATTTGTTATGATATGTGAGGATTGTTTGCGGTTGAGTGGTGTAGTGCCATACACACCTTCCGATTTGGGGATGCACTGGAATCGCGACCGGTGTATCTGTATGATATGTGATTTGTGATATGAGATATGAATTATGATTTTGGCACTATGTAAGTGGATTTGGATATTTTGATTTAGGCTACTCGGTGTCAACAACCCTAACCCTTTTTTTGTTTCAGCCTTATTGCTTCGTTATTATATTATGGTGTTGGAGGTGATATTCGATGGAGATATTTTAAATTCAAAAATCTGATTTTTATGATGACTCATTTCCAATATTATTTCAAGATATTATGTTTGTCTATTGTGATCTGCATCCGCGTACTGAGCTCAACTGGTTTTCTTGTTTTTCATGACATGTAATCAGGGTTGATCGGGATGTATGAAGAGTGCTATTAGGAGTTAGAACTTATGCATTGGAGACTTTATTTTATAAATTTTTTTATTAAGCTTAGGACCTTTAAAATTCTTATTAAATTAGTGGATATTTTAGACTTGTTTTCATACTTTGACAATTTAAGTATTTCTTTTGGACTTTAAGTGTTCTGTTGGCATTTGAAGTGACCTCCTGTTCCATGTTGGGGCGGGAGTGTTACAGAGAATTGTATCAGAGCTTAGGTTCGATTATGTAGTAAGACATAGTCTTGACCTGTGAGATTGGGTAGATCATCATGTAGGATTGGGTAGAATGTGAAATAGGATTCTGCTTCCTCTGTTTTGTACTCTACCGTATTTCTTATGATTCTAATATTCTCGATTCTTTGTTGTCCAAATCTTCTTTATTTTGATGGCTCGTGGGAGACGTAACACTAGGTCAAACAATGATGAGAACCAAGGAAATATTGATCCCGCTATCCTAGCAGCAGTTAACCAGGCTGTTGTGACTGCTGTTGCAGCTGCTTTGCAAAATAACCAAGGAAAAAACAACCCAGGAAACAATAATAACCAAGGAAAAAACAACCAAGGAAACAATAATAACCAAGGAAACAACAACAAAAACAACGAAGGGAATAACAGCAACCAAGGGAATGATGCTCCAGCTGCTCATGTGTTACTCGAGAGATTTTAAAAACAGAAACCAGAGTCTTTTCGTGATGCTCCGACACCGATAGATGCTGAAAATTGGATTGCCCACTTAGAGAAGATATTTGAGGTTTTGGAAACTACTCATAACCAGAAAGTCCATTTGGCAACTTATAAGCCGGAAGGAGATGCTCAAAGGTGGTGGAAAGCTTTGAAGCAAGCTCAAGGAGACGGGTATATGGAAGCTCTTGCTTGGCGTGACTTTATAGATGTGTTTTATGTAACATCCCAGAAATCCTTATAGTAATGAGCCGGGTGAATGGACGACCCGAAAACATCTTGGAATAAGTCGAATGACGGGAGTGGCACGCAAAGTTTAAACGAATAAGATTCGAAGGTTAATTAGTCGTTTATATCATAGTTCGAGACGTCCGCATTTGACGATCTAGAGGGACCCGAACGTAGTATTGGGAGGAGTTAAATACTCATTTATGCTCAAACCCTAGGTCACGTTGGACCTAAGGGGCGTTGACGACAGCCGCAAGAAAGGAGAGAGAGGTCGGACGACGGTGGTGGTCGGAGACGGGCGGTTCCGTGGTGGTTTCGAGCAAAGGACTCCATATTCAGCCAAGGTAATCATTTTCTTTAATTGTGTATGTATTCGTTTACGTTTTTAGTTGGATACCCGACGAGGGTTTGAATTCTTATCGGCCGAAGTCACATAGCAAGAATAAGATGGCGGCCGACTGTGGTGGCGGGGTCAGTAGGACAGGTGACTCACGTCGAAGTGGTTGCACTCGGCTGGGACGAGCGGCTAGGTAGTGGCAGCAGGTGGGTGATGGTGGTATGTTACTAGCACTCGGAAAACCGAAAGGAAAAGGGGGAGACCGTGGCCGGTTGTGGCCACGGCGTTCGGGATGGTGGTCGGCAACCGGAGGCCGAGAGAGAGGAAGAGTGAGAGAGAAGGAGAGTCGAGAGAAGTGGTGGTGACTTCGGAGGGTGCCGACGATCATGGGAGTCGGCTGTGATGGCGGTTCACGGCGGTGGTCGGCGGGGATGAGAGTGGGAGTGGTGTCCGATGTGAAAGGAGAACCCGGTTAGGGTTTCTCGCGGATGGAAAGATGAGGGAAGTACGAGGGTGACTCGAGATGATGGAACGCGATGGTGGTTCACGACGGGAGATGCTTGGTGGTGATACGCGGTGGTGGTGGTTCGCGGTAAGGAACGGGGAAAGCGGTGGAATCGGGTTGCACCCGATTAAGGTTGTGCAAGGCATGCATGTATGCATGCATGGAGCTAGGGCTTGCATGGCACCTACACGTGCCTGTATGCAAGCGGTGACTGGATTACGTGAGTTCCGTCAAGGACAAGGAGACGATGTTATACGTAAACCCGTGGGATTAAGATTTTTGTATGGACGACTGAACGAGCAAATGAGAAAGATGTCAGGACTATATATATATATATATATAAAGAAAAAGATGGAATTATTTAAAAGAAAAATTTCTTTCCTAGGATTAGAAATTGGTAACGGAAAAATTGAGTTACAACCACATATTTCTATAAAAATTCTTGATTTTTTAGAAAAACTTACTAATTTAAAACAGATTCAAGATTTTTTAGGTTTGGTAAATTATGCTAGAAAGTTTATTCCAAACCTTTCAAAATTAGTAGGTCCTTTATACAACAAAACCACTAAAAATGGACAAAGACATTTTAATCAAGAAGACATTATCTTGATTAAAAAGATAAAAGAAAGGGTTAAGGAAATCAAACCCTTAGAATTACCGCTTATAACAGATTACATAATTATTGAAATTGATGGATGCAAAGAAGGATAGGGAGCAGTTCTCCTTTGCAAACCTAATGTTTACAGTCATAAAAAAGAAGAAAAAGTATGTTCGTATTACAACGGAAGCTTCAGAACTGGAACCACTTGGACCAGTTTAGACTTCGAAATACAAACATTAATCAATGCTTTAGAAAAATTTAAATTATTTTTACACAAAGATTTTACAGTCAGAACAGACTGTGAAGCTATAGTTAAATTTATTAAAAACAATCAGAGCAAAAAGATAAACAGAACAAGATGGGTAAATTTACAGAATATTATATAGGGTAGTGGATATACTATACAGTTTGAACACATTAAAGGAAAAGATAATGGGATAGCTGATTTGTTATCTCGAAACATTAACAAATTACTTTGTTTAGATGGATAAAAAGCAGAAAGGAAAAAAGATGATGGTCATCAGGCCCATACAGTTTAAAAAGAATTCCTCGCCTATGAGTATTTCATCTAATGACGATGAAGAAACAGAAAAGCTAATGAGCCAAGCTTTCCAAGCTGAAAAGATACACAGTTCTAGACAAGCAGCTTCATTACAGAACACTCAAGTTTCACAAAGTTCTAGACAGTTACCTCCCTATTTCTTCAACTTTATACAACTTTCACAAAGCCCAGTTACCCATTTCAAAAATACAGCCTATAAAAAACCAGTTCAAAAACCCATTTCCTCGTACAATCCCACTATTTATTTTGGCTCTTATGCCCTACAAGTCGGTAATGACTTACACACAAAGTTTCGTCCAATTAATGGAATGAAAGTGACTGATAAACAACAATGTTTACTAGACAACTTATGGCATATTCAGACCATGCCTCATGCATCCTCTTTCAAAATTCAAATTTTAAATGCGCTAAGCATATATTTTAGCGAACAAGGAGTTAAATGCCCTGAAAAACAACCTCCAAAGTTTACACATTACATAATTTTTAGAGGTACCAAAATTGGTATTTTTAACAAATGGGAGACAGTTGCAAAGTTTATACAGTGTCCCGGACCAGTTTACAAAGGTTATCACAACTTTTCAGAAGCTATGAAAACAGCCAGAGAGCATTTTGGTATAGACAACTTTTTTATTGAACCAGAAGAAGTTCAAACTTTTTCACAAGTTACAAAAACGAGTCATGAACAAATTATAAAGACTCAAGAAGAAACTATTGCAAGTTTGCAAAAACAGCTTATACAGCAAGGAAAAGAATGTTCATTAGTTACAAGCTTTCTAGCAAAGACTACTTAAAAAGGCTCGCTACACAAACTGAGATTCAATTCTCAGAACTTTAATGGGTCGATAACCTTGCCAGCCTTGCCAAAGAAAACCCTTAAGAAACTAGCCAAAGAAAAGATACTACACAATTATTATTCAAAACCAGAAGACTCTCTTATTGCCATCAGGCTTTCATTGGGAAAATTATCATCTTCTTACCGAAGGACACTATATACAGATATGGACTTACAAAAATTGGAACATGCTTCTTCCCTTCATTGGTGAAGGAGAAGCTCTTGAACTACAACATATTATTAATTCAGAAGATTTTTGTGATGAAATTCTTAATTCTGATACTCGCACACCACCATCCATACCAGACACCCACAGAGATTTCTAGAAGATTGTTAAAAACGTATGCAATGACGTCTCTGCCTACAAAGTCTACAACAATTATTTGACCGACACTTCTCTGTAAATAAAAAGAAAAGTTTTTTGTTGTTCTGTTTCTTTAACTTGTAGCCGTTTCTATTTCTTTTATGTTTCTTGTCTTATAGCTTTATGCTTTATCTTCTTTGCCTATTTAAGGCAAGCCATTTCATTTGTAATGATACACCGAAAATAATCAATAGAATCATTCTCAGTTATGAGTAACTAATCTCCCCCTTTCTGATTTCCCTTGTAAACCCTTATTCTCCTAAGAGTCTTTTCTTCCCTTCATACTATATCCCAAATTAAAAAAAAAAAGTCATTCCGCTGCAATTCCTCTGCAAATAATCTCATCATCCACTGCAATTATACTGCAAGTTTTTATGTTTTATTGCAAGTATAAAAAATCTCTCATGCCCCAACCTATTTTGGTATCAGAGCAAAAACTTTCCTAAAATCTAAAAGACTAAGACAGGTCAATGTCAGGCAACTTGTATGCTTAAATCCTATTTATATGGAAACCCGCTTAGGTGAAGATTAGGAAAAAAATTTGCTTTGATCTACTAATATAGATAAGTTGTCAAAGATGTATATGTTTCATATTTGTTTATTTTACTTTTGTTATGATAAAATTAGGATATAGAAAAATATTATAAGAAAGAAAAACTCAAGAGATAAGGTGCTTACTGAGAAAAATCAGATTCTTTTAAAATAATTATTGAATCATCAAAAGTGTTCAAAAAACTCGAATTCTTAAACCTAGAATTTGCAGAGCGAAGCGAATTAAAAAACGTAAGTAATAATTACTACAATCATATTTGTATATTTAAAGAACCTCATACACATAGTCTTCATACAGATAATACACATCTAAATAGTATTATAGATCTTATCATAAATTTAGGATTTAGTCTGCAAAAAGAATCTATAAATAGTAAACACTTATTAGGAATAATTATACAATTAATAGCCAAGGAAATAGACGAAATTAAAAAACTTACCGAAAATTTAGAATACATAAGAGAACAAAATAATCAAATTTTGTTAGAAATAAAAAATATAAAGAAAGATAAACATATACCAGAGGTAGACGAAAATTATATCGAAATCAATAAAATTATAAATAAACTAAACACAATACATATAAGTGATAATAAGCCTAAACCATATAAACATTGGAAACCAAACGATGAATAAACAAATTATTCAAGGATCTAGAAAATCTACTAGTAATATAAAAGATATCATTAAATCAGATACTTTTTTAAACATAATTCTAAAGAATGGGTCGTCTTCTAGAAGTACACAATAGATAATACAGTTAGAAGAAGAAATAGATTTAGATAAAAACATAAATTTATACAACCATCATCAACTATATATTTTAAATCCAAGAACTCTATATCAAACATGAATGTTAAACGTTAATACAACATTAATACAAAGTAGTAGAGAAGAAAGTCTACGAGTGGTAGATAAAATGGTAGAAATAGACTTATTTTCACCAGAAACAATCCAAAGAATTAAACAATCAGGAAAACAGTTTATACACCGGACTTATAGTTATAGGGATAAAAGCTTTAGGAAGAAAAAATCTAGTAACAAAACTTTTAGCTCTAATATTAGATAAAAGTTGGAAATCAGAAATGAAAAAGATAATAATTTCTGGAATGGAAATAGATTTAAGTCAAAATACAACCTTATTCTATTATACACCTGGAATTCTAAAAGACATTAAAGACTTACAGAAGCTAAAAATAGCCCTATAAACCAAAAGATATGAAAACTATGAAGGAAATAACATAGTAATAAGTGTAGAGTCTTAGGAAAGACTAGTAATAGATCAGGAATGAAATACAAAGTAAACATAGAAGGAATAGTTAACACAATTGCGTCAAAATCAATACAAATGATTGAACCAGTTGGAATAGATCCTGAAGAGTTAGCATGACTAGAATGACAAATAAGCGATTTAACAGAAAAAGAAAACTCAACTTTAATTCCAAAAAAGAGCCATATATATGAAAGGATAGATGGAATACAAACTTTAAGATTTACAGACTTTAAACAAGAAGATAATAAATACGAAGAAAGTAGTTGTTCTGAAGAACAACCAAATGAACCACAATATAATTTCATGAATTTAGAATCAGACGATGACTCTGAATACGAAAAACCTATATATGATACAGAAAATGAGGAAAGTGATGATAAATACGTAATAGATTCAGAATTTACAAGGTTTGAGCAAGAGCTTATAGATTACAGTTTATTAGATTATTCAAAAGAAGAAACAAATACAACTTTCAAAACAGAAGAATCCAACAAATCATTTGAACAAATAATAAATAGAAAGTTTATAGAAATAAATATACAAGAAGAAGTGGACGACATGATAGTAGAATGTATGCTTACTTTAGGAATGACATATGAAGAAAGTTACAACAAACTACAAGAGAATTTTAATTTACCGTTAGTAAAAAATATAGTTAAAGGAGATACAATGATCTCTCATTTTTATAAACACGAAAGTAGCTTTATGGACTTTGAACATAAGAAAAGAACTTATACAGATGGAAAAATAGGAGAAACTTCAAATGAAACCATGAGAAGAGAACCATGGACTAAACCAACTACAAGCTATCAACAAGAGTCGAATGAATGTGGGAAACAAATAAGAAAGATAGCATGGACATGTTTGCCTATCTAGAAACTATTCTAGGACCAACAGTCCTAGGAATATGACAAAGTAAAAAAGCACACATCCCAGACCAAATAAACAGATTAAAAGCCATAGGAGATAATCCTTATAATTTTACTTCTCAAATAAGAGCCCTTATTTTAGGAGTAGACCCAGTAAAAAATAACAGTTTAATACAAGATACAACTATTAGAAATTTAAAACAGCTAAGCATAGCAGATATGAAATACATAAACGAATTCACATTAGATTTTACAAGATTATTAGCACAAATAGAACAAGCTATGGAAGATAGTTTATGTGATAAATATTTTATAAAATTACCAGGGGATTTAGGAAAAAACATACATGAAGCCTGGAAATTACATTACGAAAACTTAGAAAACATAGGAATAGGACCTAGGATAACCTTTACATTTAATATTCTAGAAGAAAAATGTAAAGAAGTTGCATTACAAGAACAACTAAAACGAAATGCATTCGCATTTTGCAAAACAACAATTTATGCCCACAAGCCTATGGATATTATGATAAGAAAAAGAAAATTAGAAAGAGTACTACTTATAACAAAGATTATAAACCATATAAAAAATATCAAAATATATATGTTAGAAAGCCTCATACTATGACATGCAAGTGTTTTATATGTGGAGATCCATAACATTTAGCCAATAAATGTCCAAATAAAAATAAAAGTATAGAAAAAAGCAACATAGTAGAACAACTTAAAGATTATGAAATAGAAGCATTAGACACAGATCATACATATAATGAATCAATATATACAGTATATACAGTGAAGAAGAAAAGTCTGTAACAAAAATCTCATATACATAGACGAATCTAGAAGAATGTAAGCATGATTGGAAGCATAGAAAATGAAACAATTATATCAAATGTTATATTTACGAATACTACCCAAGTATAGACAAAAGATCCCAATGCAATATATGCTTTAAAGAAATTTGTCATATTTGCATAAAAAATATTCATGATATAGAACCAAATACTAGTCAAATTACAAATAAAAATACAAATGAATACGATGAAAAATTCAAAAAATTAGAACTAGCTATAGAAGTTAACAAATTAAAAATAGAAATTACAAATAATAAAATTACCAGAGTTGAAGATTTAATAGAAAAGAAAAAACTAGTAGAATTTCTAGAAATAAGTAACATGGCCACAGAACCAGAACCATAACAAACTCTTATACAAACTAATGGGTCCACAAATATGATAAATATATAGTGTAGATTATGGCTTGATGCTAATACACCAATAGACTTAACAACCCTAGTAGATACATGAGCAACTAAAATTGTAATATTACACAGTTTAACACATGAAAAATTCCATAAACCACTTACATATAAATTAATGACAAGAACTGTAGAAGACAGATTAATCAACATAACACACTATCTAGAACCAGTAGGAATACAATTTTTAGATTTTGCAAGAAACCATAGTATAAAATACGATATTCCATAAATTAATATAAATCCCCAATATATTGAATCCAGAGACTTTGTCCTAGGATTAAATTTCATATTAGGATGTAGAACCAAAGACTGATGACTACAAAATTCTCTAAGTACAGATGCTGCTGATCTCAGAGTTTGCTGCTAACCAACAAACTGCTGCGGACAAGCTTATCTGCTGCGGATACTTGTTGTCCTGCTAAAGAACATATCTGCTGCGGATAGCCTTATCTGCTGAAGACCAAAGTTGCTGCGGATAGGCTTCTAAGCAGCATCAACACTTGATGCTGCTGACAGGCAAATCATCAGCAGCTTTGGATGGTTACATCTTGCTGCTGATCAACATCTTTGTTGCTGACAGCCTTGTGCCTTGAAGACAAATCTTTGCAGCTGACTATCCATACCAAGCGTCACTGACAACTTTCTGCAAAAGCAACTGACACACTCAAAGCAGAAGGAACCTCAATGGCACAACCAATGACGGACAACAATGCTCTTCTCCAAGCATAAACGTAATGATGCATAAAGAAGACGCTTCAATAAAGTTAACTAGATATAGACAAAACGTGTAATAGTTAGCTAAATACAACAGATCAACGATCTGTGTTAGATCTGATCCTTAGAATCAAGGGGCTGTCTTGATTCTAAGTGAGTATAAATAATTTGTAAACACTTCATTGTAAGTGTGCGTTGTATGTCTTTTGATTGAGTTTTTCAATTGTAATCGTTTATTTGCAAAAGCTTAATACAACAGTGTTCTTAAAAGTATTCTTTCTGCTTGCTCGATTACATTTGTGTAGTTGTTATTGTTTCCGCCAATTTCAACTAAGAACAGAACCATCTTGTAATTTCACGATCCTACAAGTGGTATCAGAGCTTTGGCTCAGATTAAACAAACTCACACTTGTTTAATCACTTCTGGTTCTATTCTAAACTCTCTCTCTTTCATCAAGTCACCAAGAACAAAGATGGCACAAAGCAACGGATTTGAATACATCGGCAACATCAACCGACCACCAAGATTAGTGTCTGGTGAAGACTACGAAATGTGGAAAAATCGCATGGAAAGTTTTTACTGCTATCTGGAGTACAGAATGTGGAAATCCATTAGGGATGGACCCTACATTTCCATGGTGGCATCTGCTGACTCTGTAGGACCATCAGTTCTAAAAGAGCCCTCCAAGTACTCAAAAGAGGATATAAAAAGGATGGAGGTGGACTTCAAGGCACTAGGAGCTATCCAAATGTGCCTTCCAAATGAATTTTTTCATAACTTCAGAAATTACAAAACCGCCAAAGAGCTCTGGGAGGCCCTCGAGAAGATGTTTGTCGGATCTGAGGAAGTCAAAGAAAACAGAAGAGACATCCTAAAGCAGCAGTATGAAAATTTCGTCTGGAAGGAAGGTGAGTCTCTAACTGTTCTATATAACAGATATACTTATCTTGTAGGTGAGTTGCAGTGCTCAAAAGTGAAGTTGGAGAATGAAGATATTCTTAAGAAATTCATCAGATCTCTACCTAGTTGCTGGACACTCTACACAGTGTCCATCAAATAAACTGAGAATCTGAAGACTCTTCAGATGACTGAGTTATTTAGTATGCTCAAAACCTATGAATCAGAAATGATTCAGGCCAAGGAAAGGAGCTCAAGCTACCAAACAGCTTCAACATCCACCACCACCTCTTCTGCTTTTCACTCTGAGCACTCAGGTCCTAGTACTAGCAACTACTATCCTCCCATAGTCACACATCCTCAAACTCCTACCTCTAAAACAAACACATCACCATTTCTTCTTGAAGCTCCTTCTCAAGCCTCAACCTCTGCTGCTTTTGTTTCTGAAAACTCAAGCAACATGTACTTTATCAAGGAGGATCTTGAGTGCTTCCATCCAGATGATCTAGAAGAAATGGATATACAACACTCGTATGCCATGCTCTCTATAAGAGCAAAAAGGTTCTACTATAGAACCGGAAGACCCATTCCAAGCAACAGCTCCAACACCAGAGTTGGCTTGGATAAAAGTAAATTGAGATGTTACAACTGTAACCAACTGGGTCATTTTGCTAGAGAATGCAAGGCACCTAGGGCAAACCCAGCTGATGATTGAACAAGACAAACTTACCAAGGCCAACCTAGACAACAACAGCAACAAGCTACTCCTCCAGCTCAAACTACAGCTTGTGTAGCTGTTGGAACTTCTGACTTTGACTGGAGCTTTCAGTATGAAGATCTGCCTACCAACAACCAAGCTCTTATGGCAGATACAACTGAAATACCGCCTCAGGTATATGAACATCTATGTTCCCAAGCCTGTATTGATAAGGTTTTAGGCTACAGAAATCATAATCAAAACCTCATAGATCAAAATGAAGAGTTTCATCAAATGAAATCTGAATTCAAAAAGGTTGAAGACAGTTACAAAGAAAAAATTAACTGCCTAAAGAAAGAGATTTCATCATTAAGACATGAACAAACCAATCTTGAAACCCAGATTGATGATCTACTTGCCAGATTAAAAGCTACCAGAGCAGAATTGGCAGAACAGAAAGTTCATGTCGACAAATATGAATTTACATCCAAAAAGCTGCAAAGACTCTTGGATGCTCAAATTCATGAAAAGGTAAAATCTGGTCTGGGGTATCATGCTTCCACTCTCTCCTCTAGCCTTAAGGAAGTCAATCATGACTTTCCTTTCTTCATGGGTCCGTTTATTAAAGGCAATGGTCTTTTTGGACTTTTGTTTGACTTTTTCTTCTTCTTTAGCCTGTTTCTTCTTTGTCAATTGACCTTGCTGACCCATGAAGGCTCTATAGATTTCTTTATTTGATAGTTTCTCAAGGTAGTCTGCATCCTCACCTTGAGAAACTAGAGCCTTTACCCACTCCTCTCTCATTTCTTTGGCTAGTTCAGAATCAGTTATTCTGAACTTAGCCTCTTCCTTCTTCTTCTTTTCTATTTCTTCTTCTTCTTTATCAAATTGTTCCTGCAGTTGAAGAGCAAGAGCTTCATCTTCTTCAATCTGATAAACTGCAGGAATCTTTACTTTCAGACCAACTGTTTTGCATACAGTTGGATCTGTTGTTCTCTGAGGAGAATGGCTGTGATTCTATCTTGAGCTTTCTTAGTTTCAGCCATATCATCTTCTTCTCTTCTTCTTCTTCTTTTTTCTTTCTCTTTGTAACCTCTCTTCGTCTTCTTCGGTTATAATTCCCTTTCCCTTTTCTTTGTTGGATGCCTCTGCTTCGGCTTCACTGATCATAACAGCGGATGATTGTGCCGCTGTGGGAATCTCAGCCTTAGCTTCATTGGAAATTTGAGAGGTTGATAAGGGAAGGTCATTAGCTTCATATGTTTTGCACTCAGGACTTGTAAGTTCTATCAGCATTTCTCCGAGATAGTGGTAGTGGGAGAAAGTATATCATCTTGATCAGGTTCCTCAACACTTAAGTTCAGAAGAGAAATGAAAGGCTCAGGGGGCTATTCTATAGATCCGGGAAGTGATCCTGATCCTAATAGAGAGACATCCAAAGGAGTCTCCCTAATAATGTGGCTTTCCTTTATGATATTCTCACCAGAATGTTGTGATTCTGAGTGAGAGCTGTTAGGTTGGGTTTGGGCCTTGGAGTCAAGAGAAGAAGGAGTTCTCTTGCCCCTTTTCCTAGTATATGTCGTTGCAATCGGGGCCCTATGTTTCGGTTGAACGATAACATCCAAAAAAGGTGTAAGTAATTTTTGTGCCTGTGCAGCAAAGATGTCTACTCGAGTGGAAGCTGAGTCAGAATCAGTGTCAGAATTTGACACATATACCGCTTCAGCAATCCTTCCTTCTTGTTCAAGATGTGCTCTGACAGTAGCCATCATTGCCCGGCTTTCGAAGGAGTTGACATTGCAGATATTTTCTCTGAGTTGAAAGATCTTGTAAAGAAAGTCTGTAGGCAGTAGCAGGATGTTCTTGGTGTTGATGGTGAGAGATGAGCCGTTGCTTAGCAGAAAGGTGTGGTCAAGAGACTTAGTGCTTACCCATCCCAGCACATCTAAGTCCTTGACAAAGGAGTTGTATAGAAATCTTCTTAAGCATAGAACTTCTTCTTCAGTGAGAAGACTGCTCCTTATTATTTCAAGTCTTCTAGGAGTCAGTCTTCTTTCTGCTGCTGTTGAAGATTCAGGATAGGCTACCTTTTTTGCTGCTTGCATTTGTCTTTGAAAGTTTGGTAGATTATCCTCCGTCAAGTCATAGAACCTGCCGATGGCAAGTTCTGCTGAGAGGTCCGTTGAGTTGTTGATGCATTGTAGATGGTATAGGCGAAGGACTTGGATGATGTTGAGAAAGTCCCAGTTTAGCTCTTCTACTCCGCTAAACTCCCAACCAATCCAGAACCTCTTAGATTTTCCATCATACCCCCAAGCTAGTATTGTATCAAACTCTAGCTGTGTTGAAGTCAGTGGAAATTGGGGGGCAGTGGAGTGACTTATGATGGCTGCTGCTTCAGGGATGATGCTGAAAGATGTATATGTTTGTTCTGTGTCTTCAGCATCATTCATCATCTCATCAACAGCCCTGATGACTAACTTCCGGTCTTCAGATGTCTCTTCTTCTTCGTTATCTAAAGCTGGCAAGTCATGAACCTGTACAAAAGCTGGCTTGAAAAGTGTGCTTTGAAAAACAGCCTGATCTTGAATCCAGTCATCAAGACTGTCTGTGTCTTCCTCCATTGGGACCATCTCCCCCTTTTTGGTTGCATCAGTGGACAAATAAGCATCAATTTGGGTGCCCACTGATACAAGAGAGGGAGAAGGTACAGTTAGGCATTGATGGGCTTCATGCATAGAGACTTGGTGTCTTAGTTCGGACACTTCAGCCTCTAGCATAGCCACCCTGGCCGTCAATTCCAAGTTATGAAGTTTCAGTCTGTCCTCGTCCACAGTTGTGGAATTCTTGGATCCAGATGGGGCCTTAGGCCTAGCCTCTTCATCCCCATCACCCATGGTTTCTTGGCACCTGGGATTCCTCTCAGCGAGGGGAGTTTCCAAGGAAGCATCCTCACTATGAGTTGCCATGGTTGAGGTCTTAGCAATGTTGTCACTGTCCTCCTGGTTATATGATGGACCAGCAGTAGTGACAGCCTCTTCCACATCCACTCTTTCATAACTCATAGAGTGGACTATATCAAGCCATTGCACCTCCTGCTGACTACGTTGCCATCCATGAACCAAGCTTCAATCTTGCAAATCTTGATATGGCCAACAGAAATCTTGATCCCTCTAAGGATAAACCTTTGGTGTAAGAATGCACTACCTCATCAGAATCTGAATCAACGTGCTCAGACTCCTCTGAAACAAGTGAAGCTTCATCTCCTCCTGCACCTCAAGTTATTCTGACTAAAGATGAAGTCCCCATTATCCATTCAGCCTTAGTAGTATGCACAGGGGTTCGAATGGTTGAAGCAGACTATTGTTCAGGATGTGGGGTGGAGGGTGTGGGATCAGTATCAGCTGGGATTGCTGAACTGTCACCTGGGGTACTCTGTATGTTCAGCATTGTAGATAACAATGGAACATTGACCCCTGAGAACTTTTTGGAAACAGTTCTCATGCTTTGAAAAATATTATTTTTATGTCCCAACATGATGTAGATTCTTGCAGGTTTTGAAAGTTCTTTTAGTTCTTGATTGAAAACTTCCTACAAGAATCTTGGGTACATAAAAAATTGCTGCTTTGCACCCTCTTGAAGGTTATATCTCAACTCAACAATGGAAGGCAAAGAAACCACCAAGCATCATCATTGATTCAGTTGAATGCGTCTATCCTTTGCTGTAATTGTGTCTGTTCCTTGTTGTAAATAAAAGTTATAAGTAAGTAGTATCCTTTTTGGTTGCTGACTGGTCTGATCTTCAGCAGCAAAGAATTTGCCCTTGACTGCTTTAACTTATCAGCAGGAACAAGTTTCCTACGGATAACTTTAAAGCTGTCAGCAGCAACTCCCTTGCTGCAGATCATTGCATCCATCAGCAACAATTGAGTTTGCTAATGACAGACTTAATCTTTCGCATAAACCAAGGTTGCTGCGGACAGGCTCACTCCCATGAATTTCATGAACCTGTAAGCCCTCTATTTTAAAATCAAGAAGGATGAGGAAGAAAGATCGGAGAAGAAAGGCTCCAAGAAAAGGGTAAACATTCAAGAAGAAGAAAGGAAATCAAAGAAACCCAACACTTCCTCAATCCAACAACCTTCCACTCTCCTTCCTAGACCTCCCTCCTCTCCTCCCTCAAAGTCTAAATCCACACACCCAGCTCCTACTCATTAACAACCTCCCAAAAAGAAAAATAAACCCACTTCCAAACCTGAAGACTCAAGAGAAATAATCAGATGGTCATACAACCCTGAAGACCAATGGTTTGAAGTGTTCAGGGGGAGGACAGAAGCTAAAAGGTCAATCTATACTTCTGTTGATGAGGTACTACAGCTTCCAGATTCTGATCTAAGAAGAATGATGGAGCTGGGTGAATCCTCTGAACCGGAGAATGAAGGTGGGAGCCATCTTTTGCTGGCCATCAGACATTACTTCAACCCCAGCAAAGATGAAATCATTGATGTCAAACCTCTTCAATCCCACACTCCATTCATCAGCTGGTCCTACAATGCTGAGAAGAATGAATTCACTCTGACAGATGTTAAAGGACAGAAGATAAGGCGTTCAAGCAAAGCTATCTTTAAAATGGCAAGCAAAGACATCAAGACTTTATCTGAGCTTCCTCTTAACAATCCCAGCATGGACCAGAGAGGATATGAGGTTGAAAGAATAGTCAGCAATATGCAAAAGCTTCAGCAACAAAGGCAGTAAGAGTATTTTGGTAGCAACAGTCTAGGGGGATTTTGTAGAACCAAAGACTGATGGCTACAAAATTCTCTAAGTACAAATGCTGCTGATCTCAGAGTTTGCTGCTGACCAACAAACTGCTGCAGACAAGCTTATCTGCTGCAGATACTTGTTCTCCTGCTAAAGAACATATCTGCTGTGGATAGCCTTATCTGCTGAAGACCAAAGTTGCTGCGGATAGGCTTCTAAGCAGCATCAACACTTGATGCTGCTGACAGGCAAATCATCAGCAGATTTGGATGGTTACATCTTGCTGCTGATCAACATCTTTGTTGCTGACAGCCTTGTGCCTTGAAGACAAATCGTTGCAGCTGACTATCCATACCAAGCGTCACTGACAACTTTCTGCAAAAGCAACTGACACACTCAAAGCAGAAGGAACCTCAATGGCACAACCAATGACGTACAACAATGCTCTTCTCCAAGCATAAAAGTAATGATGCATAAAGAAGACGCTTCAATAAAGTTAACTAGATATAGACAAAACGTTGAATAGTTAGCTAAATACAACAGATCAACAGTCTGTGTTAGATCTGATCCTTAGAATCAAGGGGCTGTCTTGATTTTAAGTGAGTATAAATAATCTGTAAACACTTCATTGTAAGTGTGCGTTGTATGTCTTTTGATTGATTTTTTCAATTGTAATCGTTTATCTGCAAAATCTTAATACAACAATGTTCTTAAAAGTATTCTTTCTGCTTGCTCGATTACATTTGTGTAGTTGTTATTGTTTCCGCCAATTTCAACTAAGAACAGAACCATCTTGTAATTTTACGATCCTACATAGGATTAAATGGTGCTATTACTATAACAAAAAACTTTATAACCATTAGCAAACAAATCTACAGTTTTCCTACTTTAAGATATAAAAACACAAATGAAATTGCTCACAAAAGAGGAGAAAAAAGAAATTTAGAAATCTTAAATAAAAATAAAAGGCAAAACTTTATTGAAGATGAAGCTCTGCAACTCCTCACAAATTTTATAAACTATGAACTAGAGAAAGAACAAGATATTACAAAAAATATTAACCATCCTACAATTTTACACCTTGAATGAATAAGACTTATATGAGAAGATATTACAAATTCAAAAGTTAAATATGTCTGCAAATTCAAATTAAAAAATCCAAACATCACCATAAGAAATACAAATATAGAATATAGCCCTCTAGACAGAGAGGAATTCAAAACACAAATACTCGAAATGACTAAATAAGGATTAATCAGAAAATCCGAAAGTCCCCAGAGATCGACAACTTTTATAGTAAAAAACCATAGTGAAATAAAAAGTGGAAAAACAAGAATCGTCTACAATTACAAAAGATTAAATGATAATACAGAAGACGATGATTACAACATCCCTAATAAAGACAGCCTAATTCAACTAATACAGAATAACAAAATGTTTTCTAAAATTGACCTAAAATCAGGTTTTAATCAACTACATCTAGAAGAAGATTTTAAAAAAATGGACAGCTTTTACATGTTCTGAATGATTATATGAATGGAATGTTCTTAGCTTCGGACTAAAGAATGCACCTTCAATATTCCAAAGATTTATGGACAGTAGTTTTCTCAAATACAAATTTTGCCTAGTATGAAGTAGCAAGTGAGACAGTTCAGGAACATTAGACACATCTACAACAGGTATTTGAAGAAATAAAAAAGAATGGGATAGTAGTATCCAAGAAAAAAGATGGAATTATATATATAGTTAGATATAGTTAACACACGTTTGGATTGTGCTCTGACCATGTAGGCATACGTTGACAGGTTTGAGTTCGTGCGATCAGACCGTTGCAATACGAGAGTGGGATCTTCATACCAGTGAGTTTCTAATCCCCCACTTTTAAACGTTTTACTGTTTTGGGGATAACGTACATACATTCACATAGCGTTAATATAATAAATCGTGTTAAGGGTTTCGAGTTCTAACCCAATATGCTTTGAGTATAAAATGTTTATTTAAGAGTCGTAAGGTTTATGGTGTGTTCATAGAAATGTGTGAGCTAGAGAGATGGGTTATTAATGTGTGACGTGTTAAGGGTTGGTCGGGGAGAGTAGGGCATAAAATTAAATGGTTATGATTGCATGTGGGATATGTTGTTCTAGTGTTGTGTGTGAGGTGTAGGTGTAGTTAATGAGTCTTGTATATGATGCGTGATATTACGTGTTTATATTTATGTGTCGGGTTTGCCTCGTTGTCGTTGTGGCACAGAAAACGGGATTATGAAGGATGAGGTCCTTCGGGTAATCACCAAAGGTGACATTTATTTAACAAGTTAATGATGAGCTTGGGGTGTGTTGAACGTCCTGACGAGGGTGTAGTGATAATGTATGTGTTTGCATGCGTATATATGTGTTAATTTGCGTCCTAGTAAAGAGTTATATTTATGGTGTGTGAAATAGTGTTAATGTGATATGTTGATGATAGTAATGTGATATGTAGAGTTAGACTAAACGTTGAGTCAGGATTTGTGACGTGACGTGTATAAGTGTCGTGTCAGTTAATTGTGAGCGTCTTGGTTAAGGCCGGGTGTGTTAATGTCTAGGGTATGTTGTGTTAATTAAGAGTCGAGTTAATACTTGTTCTTGGTACGGAATATTAGTATAGTATGTTGAGTCTATGTCGACGTAATGGTAAGAATCTTATTATTATCGGTAGTACGGGCCGAGTCCCGGGTGGTGAACGGGTATGGGATGACGTGGGATATCATAGGGTTAACTATTCGTTAAAGAATTGTAAAACTATTTTATAAGGACCGGAGGGTCTGAGTGGATTAAACTAATGAATATAACGATGATGGTTTTTGTTTAAATTAAACTATTAGAACAAACTCAGCGTAGCTGACTTTGTATGTACGTTAGATTGTTTTGCAGGTAAGCGTAGAGTTGACGTAACTTTGCTTGGAGGCGGTGTTACTCGGATTGGTGTGCATGCATTCGTAAGGTAAGCATAATAACGTTAAATGGTAATAAATGAGTTTTGAAAGACTTCCGCTGTAGTTTGAATTGCAATAAATGTGTTTTTAATGAAAATGACCCGTTATCAGAACAAACTTTAGGATGCCCGGGTTGGGGTCTTACAAGTTGGTATCAGAGCTATGGTTTAAGAGAAAAATGATATTTTTAAACAAATAAAATACTTTAACTTAAACCGAAAATGGGACGAGGGTGAAACGAATGCGACCACGAGTAACCACGAGCCAAGAGGTATATCTTTCGTGTTAAGCAATAATTGTTAATTACCTTTTTGTGTAATATTACACTAGGAAAAGTGATTAGTGTGAGTAAATGATTTATGGTTCTAGGATTTGTTATGATATGTGAGGATTGTTTGCGGTTGAGTGGTGTAGTGCCATACACACCTTCCGATTTTGGGATGCACCGGAGTCGCGACCGGTGTATCTGAATGATATGTGATTTGTGATATGAGATATGAATTATGATTTTGGCACTATGTGAGTGCATTTGGATATTTTGATTTAGGCTACTCGGTATCAACAACCCTAACCCTTTTCTTGTTTCAGCCTTATTGCTTCGTTATTATATTATGGTGTTGGAGGTGATATTCGATGGGGATATTTTAAATTCAAAAATATGATTTTTATGATGACTCATTTCCATTATCATTTCGAAATATTATGTTTGTCTATTGTGATCTGCATCCGTGTACTGAGCTAGTAGCTCATCCGTTTTTCTTGTTTTTCAGGCAGGTAATTAGGGTTGATCGGGGATGTGTGAAGAGTGCTATTAGGAGTTGGAACTTATGCATTGGAGACTTTATTTTATAAATTTTTTTATTAAGCTTAGGACCTTTGAAATTCTTTTTAAATTGGTGGATGTTTTAGACTTGTGTTCGTACTTTGACAATTTAAGTGTTTCTTTTGGACTTTAAGTGTTCTGTTGGCATTTGACGTGACCTCCTGTTCAATGTTGGGGCGGGGGTGTTACAATAGTGGACCACTATCATCCTTCTTAATGGTACGCTATGAATAAGGATAGGTCGCGGACTGTCACACCCTCAAATTCCACATGTGGGGTTATACCATGAGACGCGTGACAAAGCAAGATCATTGTCATTAGTTATATTGAACAAACACTATATGAGTTTAAAATACCAAAGTTGCTCATTGACATGAGAAAATACCGTTAAATTTGTAAGTAACGGGGAAGCGTAAAATAAAAGTAAATTCAAGAATGACCAATGCGCAAAAAAAAAAAAGAAACCCCAAAACCAAATTAGTTAAAATAAATGAAAACGTGTTTAAACTGTTTATGAAAGCTATGCAACTCCAATGCATCCTAATCCTGACGTGTACCTTAGCGACCTGAGAAAGACATGCTTAAAGTGTCAACACAAGGTTGGTGAGTTCATAGGTTTGTAATTAAATAAATGTTTGATGTTTGCAAGATAATGTAAAAAAAGTATATCAATAGATAGCTAGTCTATGTTCATGCTACTATAAGTGTTTCGCAACCGAAGCTTACTATTTTGTTTGTTTGCCTTCAGTCACACCCCGCTTTAGGCACCCCTGGACGTGTGTGAGATCGATTGGTACCTGCTTTGCTTTTAGAGTTTTTATGAATACAATTATCATGACACTATAATCATTTGGCACAAACAAGTATTAATTCGATAATCATAACTTTATGCTCAATCTACACATTCAGCATGTCCTCATGTCCTGACTGTATGCACCACTGTATACACTGGTAGTATATATTTTTAATAACAACGGGGGCTCATGCCTCCTCATTTGTTATAAAGGGAAGTACCAGCCGCAATTCGAGACTTTCACCCGAGACTCGTGTATCATTTGCAAGTTTTACGTATACCTATAGCCCGAATGCTTACACGTAGATGAATGTTGAGCATTAGTCCCTTAACCTTTATATGGCCATTTTCGAAAATAAAATGTTTGACACAAGTTTTCAAAGAGATAAAGTATTCACCTTTATAATGGAATGAGCCTCTAAGTTGTAAATATATAGAGTCGGTTTCTTAGCTTGGTTTCTCTAGTGTTTTGACCTTTCTACGAGCATTTCTTCTTTAACCGGGCACTATGATGAGCGGGAGTCAGACCTGGATCGTCGGGAACAGACTAGGGAAGCTCAGGGACAAGATATAAGTGTAAAGGACGAGTTGGGAGTGAAGAAAACGAATGGAATCGTCAAGTTATTTATAGGCTGGAAATCGAGTCCGTAGGGGACCGCTTCGTAGGCGGGTCCGCCACCGCCCTAGATGACGTCAGCCCTAAATGTCGCTTTCTGATTTTTAACACCGGATAGATCTTAAGGGCTAAAAGTGTCAAAATGGAAAGTTCAGGGGTTGAAATTAACATTCCCCAAAGTTAAAGTACTTAAAATAAAAAAATTGGAAATCAGAGGGATAGCGGACGCTATCCAAGTCATAACGGTCCGCTATGTGTTGAAGAAGTAATGAACTGGGAGGTGACACGTGTCCGGTGACTCATCCGGACTCATGGTTCGATAGCAGACCGACATCCAAGTCATAGCGGTCCGACACGTAAGCCCGAAGGCAGAATTATGGCCCGAAGGCAGAATTGCGGACCGACATCTAGGGTTCTGTTGAAGTATTGATTGTGATATTCGATATAGGAGGAGGTTCTGCTTCAGGTGAGTTCCTCTAAACTGTGCTCTATGAAATGTTTTGTAAATGATTTTGTATTCCGAGACCCCAACACTATCCGTGCATATTTCCTATAATAACTACTTATTATGGCCATGATTGGGGTGGGACCTAGGGACAAGATTGATCATCTTGGACAGTTCTGGTACGTATGGGACCAGCAAGCCTGGATGGTTCCTGTATATATGTATGTTGTAGACCCGGGAATCTAAGGGCGATTCTGGATGATGGGTTGGACATGATGATTGTAATTCCTGTGTGGGGAGTTCATTCTCGATCAGGGATACACGAAAAGATGATTTTGTTTATGAACTCACCAGCGTAAGCTGATCCAAAATGTTTTCAAATGTTTTTGAGCACAGGTGAACCCTAGCAAGTAGATGGCATTCCAGGAGATGTACAGATGTTGGAAATAGGGGTGACTGAGGACAGGTCCCTGGGTGACCATAAGGCCTGAGTGCTTGACATGATTCTTCGTGAGCTATAAGTCCAGAGTTTGATTGTATTGTGTTTTGCCAGTCAATCCCTATTGTACAAACTTTACATTATGAAATGAAATAAGTTATGTTGTTAAGTCTTCCGCTGTGTGTTTTGTTATCAACGTCACTGTAACTAGTAGGCGACCTTCAACCGGTATGTAGTTATTTGACGAACGAAATGTTCTGTCTAGGAAAGAGCGGTGTATAAATCTTTCCTAGACCCGTCGCTCTTACATGGGAACATATCTGTTGGAGGTACTACTCTGGTAGATGACTGTCCTTTGTTACGGGTGTGACAAGTTGGTATCAGAGCCGCAGTTTAAGGGATTTAGATACTAATGGGAAAGGTTAGTATCTAGACTTAAATTAAGAGCTCTAAGAATAGCTGGAATGCCACAAGATATAAGTTGAGATGTTGGTTATCATTAGAATATAACAGGAGATGTCGAGAAAACAGATATTAAGTACATTATTGGCCAAATATCTTTATTTTATGATTTTCTGGATCATAACCGGTTATACGAATTCTGATGTCATACATCTGTATGTATAGGTAACAATGGTCGGACGAGGAAGAGGTTACGGTAGAGGAACAAGTCGAACTCCAGTTACTAGGAGCCGTCAGCAGGCTGAAATTAACACCGATACTAACGATCATCACGAACCAAACGAGAATGAAAATAATAACAATCTTCATGCTGAAGAGGTAGTCATGTCTGAAACTCAGTTCCAAGATGTCGTGGCAAGTGAAGTCACCAAGGCATTACGAAACACGTTACCCGGACTATTAGATGAAGTAATGTCAAGAAGAATGGGTACTGGCACGGCTGGAGGAGGAAACAACAACAACAACACTGGAATGGAAAATGGAAATGCCAATACTAGTTCTGTAATGAGAACCGAGAATCGTGAATGATGCAGTTACAAATCCTTCGAAGGCTGCAAACCCAAGCCTTTTATGGAAAGAAGGGAGCAATTAATACTACTTAGTGGATCACAAAGATGGAAGCTGTGATCAAACTTAGTGAGCGAGAATGATCAGGCAGTCAAGTATGCTGCCAATTCCTTGGAAACCACTGCTCTTGACTGGTTGGAATCTGTGAAGCAAGCCAAAGGGGAGCAAGCGGTGGAGAATATGAAATGGACCGAGTTCAAAGAACTAATTATGCAACGTTTTTGTCCTCACAATGAACTTGATAAATTGGAGGAGGAGTTTCAGCGTTTGAAGGCTGGAACTATGACGCATCAGGAGTATGCGACTAAGTTTGATGAGATGTCAAAATTGGTGCCACATCTGGTGACACCCGAAACCCAAAGGATTAAGCACTTTATCAAAGGTTTACCTCTAAAGGTACGAACATTGGTGAAAACTGCCGCACCACAGACGATGGATTCAACATTAGCATTGAGTGCCTCTGTGTATGATGACATGGCAGCTCAAGAAGCCAAGGATAATGCTGAGAAGGCGGTAGAGGTAAAACCTGTAGAGATAAAGAGAAAGAGTGAGGAGGTGATGTATCGGTTTAAACCAAGAAATTTTAAGTTCCCTAGGAGAGAATGAAATAATACAGTTAGAAACCTTCAAGAGACAAGATGTGGTAAATGCTAGAAATTGGGGTATGTTGCAATGAATTGTCCATCTTTCAAGTGTTATAATTGTAATGAGATAGGGCATATAGCACGAAACTGTACAAAACCCGCACAGCAGAAGCCCGGAGGAGGGGCAAAAGGTTGGATATTTGTAATAGGTGAAGGGAGAAGGAATGACAATGTCAAAGTGGTAGCTGGTACGTTCCTACTTAATAATATTTTTCCTGTTTGATACAAAAGCAAATAGAAGTTTTGTTTCAGATGCCTTTAGTTTATATTTAGGCATAAGACCTACTCCACTTGAGCATGCTTACGTAGTTGAGATGGCAAGTGGCGAGCAGATTAGGATAACGGAATCGTATATGAATTACAAGATGACTCTGGGCAATGAGAATTCAGTGATTGAATTAATGCCAATGAGTATAAGCAAGTACGATGTTATCATTGGAATGGATTGGTTAAACCAATGCCATGTTCAGATCGATTGTGATCAGCGAACTGTTAGGATTTGTAGGCCTAACGGAGAGTCAATGTTGATACAATGCGATAGTGATGAGAATAAGATTGAAACGATTTCTGTAGCTAAGGCTAAGAAATGTATGAATACAGGATGTAGCGTATCTGTAGTTTATTCTTTAGACTCTAAACCTGAATGGCAGATTGCGGACAATCCTGTAGTATGCAATCACCCGGATCTATTTTCGGAAGAATTACCTGGTCTAATACCGGATAGACAAATCGAATTCCGAATAGAACTTATACCTGGAGCCAAACCCATGGCTAAGTCACCCTATCGTCTTGCACCTTCCGAATTGAAAGAATTGATGAAGCAGATTCAAGAGTGATTAGACAGAGGTTTCATACGTCCAAGTACTTCACCCTGGGGAGCACCGGTCTTGTTTGTCAAGAAGAAAGACGGAAGTGTGCGGATCTGCATAAATTATCGGGAATTAAATAAGCTTACTATAAAGAACAAATACCCATTACCTAGAATAGACGATTTGTTCGAATAGTTTCAAGGAGCAAAATACTTCTCAAAGATTGATCTTAGATCAGGATATCATCAGTTAAAGGTACAGGAGGAAGATGTACCTAAGACTGCCTTTAGAACCCCATATGGACACTACGAATTCTTGGTTATGTCATTTGGTCTAACTAATGCTCTCGCAGCATTTATGGATCTAATGAACCGAGTTTGTAAACCATTCTTAGACAAATTCGTTATAGTGTTCATAGACGATATCCTTATCTATTCCCGAACCCAAGAAGATCATGCCAAACATCTCCAGATAATCCTAGAAACCTTTAGAAAGGAGAAACTATACGCTAAGTTTTCCAAATGCGAGTTTTGGAAACAAGAGGTACAATTCTTAGGTCATGTCATAAACCACAAGGGAATTCTAGTAGATCCAGCCAAGATTGAATCTGTTATGAAATGGGAAACTCCAAAAAATCCAACAGAAGTTCGAAGCTTTCTTGGACTAGCCGGATACTACCGAAGATTCATACAAGATTTCTCCAAAATTGCTACTCCATTAACCACTTTGACTCAGAAAGCGGTAAAATTTGAATGGAGTCATAGGCAAGAAGAGGCTTTCAAAACCCTTAAACAGAAACTTAGTCCAGCAGCAATCTTAGAGTTACCCGAAGGGAATGATGACTTCGTCATCTATTGTGATGCTTCCCGCATTGGTCTAGCTTGTGTATTGATGCAGCGAGAAAAGGTTATAGCCTACGCATGACGACAACTTAAGGTTCATGAGAAAAACTATACCACACATGATCTTGAATTTGGTGCCATAGTGTTTGCTCTAAAAATCCAGAGACTATTTATATGATACTAAGTGTGTGATATATACAGACCATAAAAGTCTCCAGAATATATTCAATCAGAAGGATTTGAATATGAGACAGAGGAGATGGATGGAACTCATTAACGACTATGATTGTGAGATCAAATACCATCCCGGGAAGGCCAATGTTGTAGCAGATGCTCTAAGTCGAAAAGAAAGAGTCAAGCCCATCAAGATAAGAGCTTTAAGATTAGAAGTTAGGGTAGACTGGATGGGACAAATCAAGGAAATTCAAACCCATGCTCTCCAAGAAGATAACATTAAGAAAGAGCGCATGGTTGGTAAAGCGAAATTACTAACCAAAGGCGACGATGGAATCTTACGATTTGAAAAAAGAATTTGGATTCCTAGACTTGGGGATATCCAAACAAAGATGATGGATGAAGCTCACAAATCCAAATACTCGATACATCCCGGAGCTAACAAAATGTATAAGGATTTAAGATCTCAGTTCTGGTGGCCAAACATGAAGAGATCTATAGCTCAGTATATAGAGAAATGTTTGACTTGTCTACAAGTCAAAATTAAACATAAGAAACCCGCAGGTCAACTGCAACAGTTGAAGATACCTGTGTGGAAATGGGATAGGATTACTATGGACTTTGTTACAAAGCTGCCGAGAACCCATAAAGGGCATGATGCTATTTGGGTTATAGTTGATAGACTAACTAAATCGGCACATTTCATTCCTATCAACGAAGGGTACTCAATGGATAAACTCGCTCGACTCTACATCAATGAGATCGTAAGCCGACATGGAGTATCGCTATATATTATCTCTGATAGAGATAGTCGGTTCACTTCCAGATTCTGGACTAGTTTCCACAAAGAATTGGGAATTCGAATTAATATGAGTACGACATATCATCCTCAAACCGATGGACAAAGCGAAAGGACAATTCAAACTTTAGAGGATATGCTGAGGGCTTGTGTAATAGAATTTGGAGGTAGTTGGGATAATCATTTGCCATTAATAGATTTTTCTTACAACAACATCTACCATTCAAGTATAAAAGCCGCACCATTTGAAGCACTATATGGTAGGAAGTGCAGAACTCCAATCTGTTGGACGAAAGTTGGGGATAACCAACTATCTAGACCAGAAATTTTACAGGAAACGACTGATAAGATAGTTCAGATTAAACAGAGATTAAAAGTTGCACAAGATGGGCAAAAGAGTTATGCAGATAGACACCGACGGCCATTAGAATTCCAAGTTGGTGATTACGTCATGTTAAAAGTATCACATTGGAAAGGTGTTGTACGTTTCAGGAAACGTGGAAAGTTAGGCCCAAGGTATATTGGACCTTATAAGATCGTAGAAAGGGTTGGAGTTGTAGCATACAAACTTAAATTGCCTGAAGCATTACAAGGTATTCATAACACGTTTCACGTGTCATGTTTACGCAAATGCTTAGCAGACCCCGATCAGGAAATCTCATTAGATGATGTACACATCGATGATAAACTCCAATTCACTGAACAACCTGTCAAGATCTTAGGAACTCAAGATCGAAAGTTGAGAAAGAAAACTATACCAATGGTATTGGTACGGTGGCAAGGTCGGAAGGGTGCCGAAAAAACTTGGGAACTAACAGAGCAAATGAAAGATAAATATCCTCATCTATTTGACTGATTCTGAATTTCGAGGACGAAATTCTTTTAAGGAGGGGAGATTTGTAACACCCGGATAAATCTTAAGGGCTAAAAGTGTCAAAATGGAAACTCCAGGGGTTGAACTTTACATTCCCCAAAGTCAAAGGACTTAAAAAAAATTTAGAAATCAGAGGGATAGCGGACCGCTATCCAAGTCATAATGGTCCCCTATGTGTTGAAGAAGTAATGAACCGGGAGGTGACACGTGTCCGGTGACTCATTCAGACTCATGGTCCAATAGCGGACCAACATCCAAGTCATAGCGGTCCGATACGTAAGCCCGAAGGCAGAATTGCGGCTGGGGACGGTAGCAGACCGACATCCCCAGCATAACGGTCCGCTACGGGTTCGATATTCACCCTATAAATAGTCGATCGATCTCAGCTCATTCCACACGAACATTTACACACACAAACAACATCACACACACTAGAGTTCTGATAGCTCGATTCCCGAGGTTCCGATCCGTTCCCGAGAGTCCGGTTTCTCGCAATTCGTCCGCAAACTGCCATAGATAGCGCTAAGGTAAGGTTTCTGAACACCCTGAGGTTTCCTTGTGTAAACCTAAGATAGGGATATTGATTATGATAATGTCGAATTTGATCTAGGGTTCTGTTGAAGTATTGATTGTGATATTCGATATAAGAGGAGGTTCTGTTTGAGGTGAGTTCCTCTAAACTGTGCTTTATGAAATGTTTTGTAAATGATTCTGTATTCCGAGACCCCAACAATATGCGTGCATATATCCTATAATAACTACTTATTATGGCCATGATTGGAGTGTGACCTAGGGACAAGATTGATCATCTTGGACAGTTCTGGTACGTATGGGACCAGCAAGCCTGGATGGTTCCTGTATATATGTATGTTGTAAAACTGGGAATCTAAGGGTGATTCTGGGTGATGGGTTGGACACGATGATTGTAATTCCTATGTGGGGTATTCATTCTCGATCAGGGATACACGAAAATATGATTTCGTTTATGAACTCACCAGCGTAAGCTGATCCAAAATGTTTTCAAATGTTTTTTAGCACAGGTGAACCCTAGCTAGTAGATGGCATTCCAGGAGATGTACAAATGTTGGAAATAGGGGTGACTGAGGGCAGGTCCCTGGGTGACCATAAGGCCTGAGTGCTTGGCATGATTCTTCATGAGCTATAAGTCCAGAGTTTGATTGTATTGTGTTTTTTCAGCCAGTCCCTATTGTACAAACTTTACATTATGAAATGAAATAAGTTATGTTGTTAAGTCTTCCGCTGTGTGTTTTGTTATCAACGTCACTTTAACTAGAAGGCGACGTTCAACCGGTATGTAGTTATCTGACGAACGAAATGTTCTGTCTAGGAAAGAGCGGTGTATAAATCTCTCCTAGACTGTCGCTCTTACTTGGGAAAATATCTGTTGGAGGTACTACTTTGGTTATGGGTGTGACATGATTGAACTGAACATAAGTTTGCGGCAAGCATACCGTTACCGTGAAGCGTAGCGGTCCGCCACCCTTCTACGTGGCGAATTCTGGTGATTTTGTGGCTGGCGGATCGTTACCATCTGGCGTGGCGGTCCGACACGAGTACGCGTGTCACAAATTGTGACCATTAGTCACTATACACGCGGCTTTCCCTGATTGATTGCTTAATGACCAAGTAGCGGACCGTTACCCAGGTGGTGGCGGTCTGCCACCCAATGACACTGGGTGGGGGTTCCTTAGCGGACCTCTACCTGGATTCTGTACCCGTAGCAGACCGTTAGGGATTGCCTTAGCGGGGATCTAAGGTCTTAAATTTCCAAAATTTTGTTTTGAACCGTAAATTTATGTAATTTAAATATAACCAATCCTTAAGGTTCTAACCTTGGCATTTCTTGGGCATTTTTGTGGCAGGTGTTACACCTTCCACTATGTCTATCAAAACAACGACTATGTGTTTAGGTCAATAATAAACCCGTTCGACCTCCAGTCGAGTTGGCGCGACTAACGCGGGTGGGGTTTATCAAACCCAGTAGTACAACTCAAGATTACCTCGCTATTTTCTTTACTAACGGTATGTTTGCACTTTAAAACGCAAGTACTATAACAATAACACAGATACCAATAGTGTTTGTGTGCATGCTTTCTCCCTAAAAGGAAAGTAAGTAAAAGAGAGGGGCCGTGAAACTCACCTTAGGGTGCGTGCTAAAACAACAAGTAATAAATAGGTGACCCACTAATGGCTACCTATATTGCATAAGTCTATGAGTGTGCGTTCGAGTTGGTTCACAAGATCCTTTGTATCCAAACAATCTCACTGCTTATGTGTTCTGAAAGGAGTTAGCTAGTTTGACTCATGTTTGACCAGGTTTAACCCGACGACCCGTTGGTGACTCAATGTATGAATTAATGTTTAATTAGTATAATACTATCATATTATACAAAAAAGATCATCCATGTAACACTTAACAACATTTCCTTAATGTTCTAGCATGTTAGCACAAGTACCACATTGAGTAAGTTATCATATTTAGAAAGGTATGATCAAGACTCACACTTACTATAAACCATCTTTATCAACATGATCATGAGACTAATCTAACTCGTCCTAGATCATCACATCACATACTATATGTCTAGAACTCAACATGTAGTTCATAATTCTGACTAAAGTTTCCTTTTAAAGTAAGTCAAGAACACAACTACTATTTCAATGATTTAAAGTTCGTAACATGTTTCTATGTTCATCATAACATATAAGAAATCATCACATTGCACCAACCATGTCTAGAAATCACATCTCAATTTGCAAAATCCAACAAGTTTTTATATATAGTAAACTATGAACACCATGCGTGATTTCTAAAATCTAACGCTTCAAAACATGTTATTACGTCCCCAATAACATAAAACAATCATCACACTTCAGCATGCATGTCCAAATTGTAAACCGTTCACGTTCATGACAAATAAAATTTCTACTTTTAGAAACCGTAAGAAACAAGCTAGATATATGAAATTCAATTCACTAAAACACATTATCATGAGTCAACTGACATATTAATATCATCATAACGCATCAATCACGTCTAACATGCGATCTAACAAATCAATAAAGTTACTAATAATAGTAACCCTCGGTTTTCATGCAACAAGGCTTTTTCCAACTATATCAAATCCATGCAATCATCATAATAACACATAATTAACGTTAAATTTAACATCTTTATTGATGAAATCATTGTTTGGATGAACTAAGGTTTTACACCACCTAAAAATCGCAATAAAGTATAAAAATGGATTAGGATCTTACTTGTGAGGCGTTAATGGTGATGATTAGCACTTGGATTGATCAAAGACATCACCAATTACAAAATGGAAATCGATTTAGAGGTGGTTTGTGGTGGTGATGAGGTCGACGGCTTCAAGAAAGGATGGGGGAAGGGTTTCGACCAAAACAGGGTAAATGGGATTAGGGTTTTACAAAAAAATTATAAATAATAGGCCCTATGAGTTAAGGATGGTTTAAAACAGGGGTTTGGGTGATCCGTGGGTTATCTAATGATCCATTAATTAGTTTAATTAATTAAATTTTAATAACATGATTTCTAATAATTATTTTTATAAAAACCTTTTTATAAAAAACTACTAAAGCATTTAAAATCACCTTGTTACACGTAAACGTACGTGGTTTCATGTAATTTCACGAAATAAGAATAAAATCACCTAACACATAATTTCACATAAATTATGTTAAGCATAATTGCTCGGAATATTATTTTGATTTTTCACCAACGTTCGGGGACAGACTCGTGTGATTCAGAAATTCTCTGAATTACCGTTACGTGAGCGTTTGTGCAATAACTTACATACTTAATTAACCCTAATAAAGTGTAATACATGAATGGATGATTGAGATAACGAAGTTTGTGTTAACGGTGTTAACTTGAAATTGTCGAGTGTAACACGGACCGCCATCGCCTGGATAGGCCTTTGCACGACCGTGCAACCCAATGCTTTGAGTCCTATAAATAGGAGGCTTGAGTTCTTCATTCACACACCTATCCATACCTCAATAACACACTAGAGAGAGCTTATTTCGTAGTTAGAGTAGAGAGTAGAGAGTAGAGGGGCTCTTCCTCCTTGTTCCACAATAGGGGAGCCTACGAAACTCTGCGTTATGCTAGTCGTTATGGCCATTCGTGGCTAAAGCTTCTTTGTATTTCTAGGGTGAAGATGATGTTTGGTGCATGTTAATGTTTACCGTATTTATTTAGCGGTATGTTTATGTCTTTAATTAATTTGCTCTTAAAAACCACCTTTCGGTGGGCTTTTATTATTGTCTAAATCCGTCTTTATATTTGTGAGTGTCTTGATTTTAAAGAGTAAGATCTTAAATGCATTTTTAATCAAACTTCCTTTGAAACTCGTACATCTTTATACGAGCAGAGATTGATAAGACAAGGCTTGGTCTATACTTCCAAGGTCGTACGTCTTTATACGAACTTATTATGCGACTAAGAATTGGTGAACTCATGTTGGGAATGGTACGTCTTTATACTTGGTCCCATTGTTACATCGCCTCCCGGTGAGCAAAATATAATCACCTATTTAACTCTAATATAAAGCATTTTAATTTCGATGTCTTAAACAAACCCGGAGATGACCATTCGAATGGTTGAAGGTAACTGTTATCCCTAACGGGAGGCACTACTATTTTAATTTAAAAATTATAATTCGTGAATCAAATGTAGTGAGGACGAGGCTGTAGCTGTGACCCGGGTCACAAGTTTGTAGTAGTCATACCACTGAATTAGTCAACTTAACATTATCACGTACCAAGATGATTCGAATCCCGAGGTAATACTATCCGTAATCTGATCATTTCTGCCATATTTACTTTTCTACTATTTACTATTATGCTAGTTACATTTCTGTTACACACATCACACACATTTTTAGTTTTATGTTTTTTACTTTATCGTCGTTTACTTTTCTGCTTCACAAGCACACAAAACCCACTCACTAATTGATCCGGCTAAACGATAACAAAAGTTGAGTATTGGAACTCGACCGTGTCCGTTGGTTCTATACTTGGTTCTTACCTAAACTATATTATGCTGCGATATGTATACTTGCCTATTGTATGTGTTTTAAGTTAAAGTAATTATCATTTTATAAATTTAAAACTTGATCTCGAGAAACCATCCTAAAAATATATTTACTTATATTTTTATACTTATCACACCAACACATCACATACAACACAGTTCACACCCATAACATTACTAAGTAAGTGTATAGACACTTACCTTTAGTCTTGGATGATCCGCCTTGACCTTCACCTTTAAAAACTTGATTACCTAAACATGTACACCCTGTTTAGTAATCTAATGACCCCAAAATCATCATCCTTACTAAATATGATTAGAACTTCCTTAAGCAAACCTCCAATTCCCTATATTAGACTCCCAATCAATTGACACGTTAAGGGCTCAACCAAGTTTCACCCAATTATCCAAACTCCCTAAATCACCCAATTGTTTGTGGTTTCAACTAGGTGTAGTGTCTATGGTCTTACCACAACAATCCTGCACCTACTAAACATATACCAAGCCCCAAATTGAAAACCTAAATTTTGGTTCTTAAGAACCCTAATTTTTAGAACTCCTAATTAAGTGAATTAACATGAATTGGTTTATCCTCTAGCTTTAGATAAGCTAGAATAACATTCCCATACAACAAATAACACACCAACATCCCCAATTTCGACTCTCTAGGGTTCACTAACCCAAACCTACCAAGAACAAGAATCATGGATGATAAAATGGAGAAGACGACACTTACTTGATGCTTGGAAAGGATTGTTCAAACCAAAACCCTCCAAACACACATGCAAACCTCAACTCTTCAAGATTCAGCCCTCCCCCTTGTTCTTTGTGAAGAAATCGCAAGCGCACACACACACAAGTGTGTGTGGTTTGCCTGATTAATCCAATTTACACAATTGGAATTGTGCTAATTACACAACAGCCACTCATCTTTAAAAAATGACCCCTTTCACCAAATATAATGTTTTATACTATAAATAACACCGCCAACTTTCATCCCCATCTATTTACACCTTTACAATTAAATTGGCACATTGTTAGACAAAAACCCGAAAGTTGGTTCGTTACATATTCCCACACATATGATCCATGTTCTTGAGTATATATTCAAGTAGCAAAATGGCTTGTATGATGTTAGGATCCAAAGCAGATGCATTTCAGAAACAAGGGTAGGCTTGGTATGTTCTTTAGTTTTTGTAATTTTTTTTTATTTTTTATCTATTAAATACATATAGTATATAGTTAATTATATATGTATATGCATCATGAAGAACATATATGATAAATTGATGTTAATATATTAATATGTTATGACTTATGTGGTTCATGGATTTCTTGATGATTTGTAGACTTTTAGATGGTTAAATCTTTATCCAACAAGTATATTTTTTTTCTACATTTGTAGTACCAAATTTTGTTCCTAAAAATACAAAAAAACTTGTGTTTTTGTAATTTAGAGGACCTGAGGTTGAATCAATGCTGAAGTTAAAATGTGATGTGTTTGACCTCAAAAGTCAAAGGGGTATTTTGTTATGTCAAAGGGAACTCGATTGCGTTGAGGGTAGCTTTTCAAGTTACCATCTTATTTTTCAAAATTTAAAGAACTTCAGTTAATGTTGAACTTTTTTTTTAAATTGAACTCAAAAGTCAAAGGGGTATTTTGCTCTGTCGAAGGGAACTCGATTGCGTTGAGTGTAAACGGGAATTACAACAAGCAATTGAATTTCAAGATCGATGATTAATGAATCTGCAGTTAACCAACATAAAAAATCGGCAGTTTCAAAGGAGTTTATCCCTCGGCAATGCAGTTCCTTCACCAACTCAGATAAACCAAAATCTTTTTGTTTCCATCTGATGGCAGCAATGAAGAACTTGTGTCTTGGGGGTAATCTTAAATACTAATAACTTTATATTATATAGTTATCTTTCATTTCCTGATGATTCTTACTACTAATAACAACTGATGCAGCCCCAAATGATGATCTGATCCCAATCTTCCACCAGATGGAGAGGATGAAAGGTTTTGAAGTTATTGTAATTATGCAAGTTTTTTTTTAATTTTTTTATTTATTTTTGTGTAGTGTTAAATTGTGTATTAATTATTCAAATAACAGCTTAGAGCACGCACTTCCTGATAACTTGGTTGCATCCCCTACAAAGTCAGCCACCCTAAACCAGACTAATTTCTCAACTGATACGCCCAAAGCCGATTACGTTGCTACAATTCCAATTCATGTTACTTCCAAATGCCAAGGTATACATCAAAACAATATATATGTCACACCCGTAACACAGGACAGTCATCTAACAGAGTAGTACCTCCAACAAATATGTTCTCAGGCAAAAGCGACGGGTCTACGAGAGATTTATACACCACTCTTTCCTAGACAGAACATTCCGTTCGTCAGATAACTACATACCGGCTGAAGGACGTCTTCTAGTTACAGTGACATTGATACCAAAAACACACAGCGGAAGACTTACATCATAACTTCTTTTATTTCATGACATAAAATTTGAACAATATGGACTGACTGGTAAAACATAACAAACTCTATACTTATAGCTCACGAATAATCATGCCAATCACTCAGTCCTTATGGTCACCCAGGGACCTGCCCTCCGCCATCCCTATTTCCAACATCTGTACGTCTACCGGAATGCCACTACCAGCTAGGGTTCCCCTGTGCTCAAAAAGATTTGAAAACATTTTGGATCAGCTTACACCGGTGAGTTCATAATCAAAATCATATTTTCGTATAACTTTTGATACAAGGATGAAGGCCCCGCATGGGTCTTACAACCATCCTCTCCAATCCATCACTCGGTAACATCTGCTTTACTCGGGTTCTGAGTCTACAACATACATATATACAGGGACCTTACAGCGCACTTGTGCCATACGTACCAGATCTCAAACAAGAAGATCAGTCTTGTCCCTAGATCCCACCCCAATCATGGCTATAATAAGTACTTATTATACGATATATGCACGGATAGTATTGGGATGTCAGATACAAAATCATTTATAAAACATTTTATAGAGCATAGTTTAGAGGAACTCACCTTAATCAGAACCTCCTCCTGTATTGTATATAACAATGAATACTTCGACAGAACCCTAAATCATAACCCACATTATCATAATCGTCATTCTATCTTAGGTTTACACGAATAAACCTCAGGGTGTTCAGAAGACAATTTTAAATCTGAATTGAATGCCATCCGGTCAGATATGAAAGAGCTGGTAAAAGTGGTACAAGTAGTGGTGTAGCAACAGGAGAGCCAGGCAAAATCTCATCAAGCTTTGATAGATCAAGTAGCCCATTTAATAGGGATTGTTGCAAGCATCATCAAAGAAGTAGGTAAGCCTTGAAGTGCAGATCAGTCCTTAGGTTCCCAAACCACAAACAGTGCACACCTCAATGCTGTAAGTTTCAATTTTTCATTTGAATTTCTGCTCGTGAACCGACACTTTTTCTACAGCCGGTGGGGGTACAATGAATCTGAATCTGACCCTAATCAGGATTTTATGTCACAAAATAACTTGGAAACTGAAAATGTAAATAAACATGTAAGAATCTCATTTCCCGATACTGTAATCAAACCGTTTTTAAAAGAAAAGGATCCAACACATGATGAGAGATGGGAAAATTTTGAAAAGTGTAAAATTAACTCACTATTTTTAAACACGCTAAAACAAGATCTTAATAGTGTTGAATGTTTAAAAGGTTTGAGTACCTGTAAACGACGACACAGATGTCTCGAACATGTAAAAATCGGTGTCAGTGTGATTGCTGTGTTTACGGGTACCCTGTCCCCGAAACTCCAAGATCCCACGGGTACCTGTTATTTCTATACAAATAGGTGAAATTACACTAGATAGAGCATTGCAGGATCTTAGAGCATCTGTGAGTATAATTACAAGGAGTCTGTATGATCAGCATAAATTTGGTCCATTACAAAGAGTTAACACCACTGTGGTGTTGGATGATCAGACTCCTACACATACTCGGGGGATTGTAAAGGATGTAATTGTGAAGGTAAAGGAGTTTTACTACCTAGTGGATTTCTTGGTGTTGGTATGTGTCAAGAACACATAACCAATCATTATTTTGGGTAGATAGTTCTTGGCCATTGTGTAGGCAGATATTAACTATGCTGAGGAAACTGTAAAGATGAGGTTTGGGGCTTAGAAAATGAGTCTTAAAATATTTTCAAACTTGCCAACCCTGAAAGCTAACAAATGTGGATCACCTGAAAAGGTGAATTACACAGTCAAGAATGTTTGTGTTGTGTTTAACAGGTCAGCTGAACTGAGGATGGAGAGACTCCGGATAAGGGGAAGAAACTTGCTAGAAAGAGAAGGCGAAAAGGGAAGAAACCTCTAGTTCAAGATGCAGAGCGGGAGTTGTTTGCTTTGTTTGTGCAATCATGGAGGAAATTTGACCAGGAAAGGAATCTAAGTGTGGGGAGGGAGGACTGCAAGCACCCCACCCGACCACCATGATGCAAGTAAGGTACACCGCGTCTGGCTGAAGACGTTAAACTTAGCGCTCTTGGTAGGCAGCCTAAGGTATGTTTGTTTTTATTTTTATTTTTTAGTTAAATGAACATTGTGGGTGTGTTTTCTAGAAACCCTCACGAGACTTCTCTTGTCTACTCGGGCTACCGAGTGGTTTAAAAGGCTTGTTGCATATGCTAAATGAAATCGTGATTCCTACAAAAGTGAGTTAGGATTTTTTTTTGTTTTTGTTTTCTTTGTTTTGTGGGTGAGGCAGCCAAATGTGGGGAAGTTTCATGGATTTTCAAGTGAGTGTACGTGTTTTAAAATGAATGTGAGCCCGTTGTAGAGTTTGTATAGGTGTGTGTTTTTCGGTTTTTAATCGTTAACCATTGTTATCGAGTCAGTTTAATGTTGTTGATTATATATATTGAGTCAGTTTGATGTTTTTGGGTTTGTTTCAAGTTTAACTTTGCAGGTTTGGATTGATCCACCCGTACTCAATCTCCATTCGGGTGGCAATGCTTCGAGCTTCATATTCTTGTAAAAGGCAATCCAATGGCAGATTTTGAAGATGACCGCGAAGAAAATGCTATACGATCGTCTGAATTTGGATTAAAGACAGTTACAGCTTGCAACCAGCTAAGTCCTTTCTAATTCTCTGTATATTTTTATTTTTAATCGTCTCTCATCCTACATTGGGGGAAATGTAGAGTTTAAGTGTGAGAAGGGGAGACTAAGTCTGTATAGTTAGAAAAATCTAGAAAATCCATAAAAATTAAAAAATTTCAAAAATGTCCTTATATTAGAACTTTTGCAAATAAATGGAAGATGATAGGTAGAAGTGGAAACAAAATGAATAATAAAAATAAAAGCACGTCTAATTTGTAATGTTTTGGTAGGCCCAACCGACTTTGAAAAGCTTAAATATCGTGATAGTGTATCTAGGGTTAAATGAATAATTAATTCAGGATATTTTATGGGTTCTCATCTTAGGGGTGCCAGTAAGGTCGAAACTGTCAAAATAGGGTGATAGATACCACTATAAACAAAAATTTATAGGTTTTTAAAATTCTTTGTCATACCGCTTTCTTTTTATGAAAATAAATCCAAAAGTCGGTGACGCCCGCAATCCATCACCCGTAATCCATCATCTGCATCATTATTGAGCTTAATTAATTAAATTGAAAGTTTAGGTTTCGCCTACGTGTTACCCTCCGGGATAGCGACTTGGTTGATACACCCATGGGCGGGACTTAAGTGATCAATAATTTTGACATCTAAGTTAGGTTTATTTGTTACCCTTTGGGATGGTGACTTGAAGGATACACCACTATTCCTAACCTTATGAACATCATTGTTAAGAACTGAAACCTATGTGTTACCCCTCGGGATGGTGATTTAGGGGATACTCCTCTTGGTGAAGTTTGTACATCGTATCATATTAATCAAAGCTCATATCATTCATTCATCGATCCATAATTCATCTGATTTTGAAAACATATAAATTCGTGTTTATAATGGTGGGAAATCTATACGGTTTAACCCGGGCCTAAACATGACCTTGAGATAGGATTAGGTTGATTCGTAGCTTTCTGATTGTGAGACCCATAGACAAACTGTTATTTGGTAATGAATAGGATAGTAGAACACATAATTGGGGGCTCAATAGGTCGGTGGTTAGGTTTAGTCGGATAGAAATACCAATTCACGTGATTATATTAGAATGATTAAATGTGTAGATGCATAATATGTCCCTAATCCCTTGTAATATGTATTTCATCTATGTTTAATGTAATTATTTGATGTATTAATGAAATTACATGTTTATCCTTAATGTTTACTCATATATAACGACTGTGTATTAAACGATCTGATAAATATCGATAACGTTGATCAATCGTGCTATTGAAAGGCCCATTCACACGAATGGATCATGAGAATGATCCATTCACGCGAATAGATCATGAGAATGATTCATTCGCTAGAATAAGTCATGAGAATGATTCATTCGTACGAATGAACCATTCTAATGATTCATTCTTATGAATGAACGATTCTGCTGATTCATTCGCACGAATGAGTCCATTCACATGGATCATTCGTACGAATGGCCTCAGCACTATATATAGAACTTTCACTTCATGAGCACAAAAAACACACAACAGAAATACAACACATATACACACAGAACCAGACTAAGCAACAGAACACACAAACTCTTTGCACCTGTATTGTCGAATCTCTATCCGTTGAGAGTTTCCAGGTCTTGTATCCAACTTCTCTACACCAAAGGGTCGATAGAAACCTTCGTTTCGACATCTAATCCGCTCGTTTCTTACGACCCGATCCGTGTCATAGATTGGATTGCCAATCAAATCGGATTCCGCACGATTTGGTTCGGTTAATGTGTTGAATCATTGGATCAAGGTAGATCCCGATCCAACAAAGTGGTATCAGAGCCATTGTGCTCTAGATTCAACATAGAAAATCTAATCTTGCTTTTTCTAGCTACTTGAATGTTATAAAGATCACTTGATCGTTGTTTAGCCACATTCAAAACTTGTGATTATTGCTTCTGAGTGATCTGATCGTCTCAGTTTCCAGATCTGATAATAGGCTCAATCATTGGTGCTTTTTGGTGCAAAAAAGTCAAACAGCCCTCTGTCGTACGAATGGCTACCATGATGAACTTCATTCGCACGAATGGCTCCTACCATTCGCACGAATAGATCCAGTCTCCCGCTCATTTGTTCAAACTTCCAATCGCACGAATAGAAAATTCCATTCGCACGAATAGAAAATTCCATTCGCACGAATAGAAAATTCCATTCGCACGAATAGAAAATTCCATTCGCACGAATAGACCCATTCACACAAATCTCTTCTGAATTTTTTTTAGGTATCGAAAAACTTCGTTTTTTACCATGTCGGACTTAGCCTTTGTTGCCAGTCAGAACAGCAAAATCCAAAACTTGTTATTAATCGATAATGAAGCTGGAAATGCTAACAAGGCTCCAAAACTCATGACAATGGACGAATATCATCACTGGAAAAACAGGTTTGAGATACACATTAATGGAGTTGATACAAACTTATGGATGATGATAGAGAATGGATATCAAAAAGTGTTGAATGAGGATGGAACTCCTGTTTTGCTTTCCCTTTTAAGCGAACAACAAAGAAAAGATTATGACTTAGAAAAGAAGGCATATGCTATCTTATCTCAGGCCATATCAAGAGAAATATTTCATCAATTCAGGCAGTTTACATCTTCAAAATCTCTGTGGGTTGCCTTAGAACAACGTCACGAAGGAAATGCTTCGTTGAAAGCTATCAATGCTAAGGCCATTAAGAAGGAATTTGATAATTTCATGTATATTGGGAATGAGTCCTTAGATGATTTATTTGAGAGATTCTATCACTTGATGAGTGAATTGCGTGCCCATGAGATCAAAAAAACGAAAGAAGAAAAGGTTCAATGCTTGGCAGATGCGCTACCACCAAAATGGGATTCATTCTTGATGGTTCTCAAACAGAACAAGACTCTTGAAACCATTGATATCAATGAATTTCTTCAGAAATTGAGAGAACAAGAGGTGATGAATAAGTGGAAGTTAAAGAGAGGTGTACAAGCTCAGGATCCTTCATTGTACTATTCCACATCAACTTAACAAAATGCTCCTTTGCAGACTGCGTTTGTATCAAACATGTCAAATGTTTCAGCCAGCCAGTCTTCAACAGCTCATGCTTCAGTTTCATCAAACTCGGTTCCACAGCAGGGAAATACTGCTAGTACTCCTCCACCAAGCCCCATTAAATTGCAAACAGACAACTTCGACAAGGTTACTATCGAAGTGGCCAAGGAACACATGGCACTGTTGTCTACCGTTATCAATTCATATGACAGTCTTGTTGCTGGACAGGTTGGAAACAGTCATCTGACAGCAGAAGACTATGCTCAGATTGATAAGGATGAAATGGATCGAATTGATATAATGTGGGCTCTTGCAAGTGCAGTCAGAAGAGCGAGAGATTATGTAAAAAGGACAGGAAAAACTCTCGAAGGGAACAAAGACACTACTTATGGTTTTGATCTGTCTGCTGTTGTTTGTTTTAACTGTGGTGAGAAAGGGCATTTTGCTAGGCAATGTGAAAAGCCTAAACAGACTGGAAACCGCAACCCTTTCAACAATCGTCAAAGCCAACCGAAGCCACAAAATCAAAATACAGAAACAAACCTTGTTCCAGTTACTCTTGCACAAGATAAGGACACTTCAAGTGGAACAAAAGCTATGGTTGTTCAAACAGATGAGACTGTTGATTGGTCTTTTAAACTTGGAGCTGATGGTAGTTCAGGGGATAGAGCTTACATGGCAAAGGCTGTAGAAGTCAATGAAGAATCAGATTCTGATGCTGAGAGAGAGATTGCTTCAGAAAGTTCATCAGCTGAAGACGACACATCTTCAAACAGTTCTGGCTTCACAGCTGAGAATGAAGAAAAATCATCTGTCGTCTTTTCAAGTCAATCGACACCTGATGTGGATGATAACAATTCCTCTTCTGAATCTACCTGTAGCTGTGCTTTTATGGTAAAAACATCCACAGGCATTCAGGTAAATTCTGACAGTTTTGAAAGTGAGTCTGAATCTCAACCGTGTTTAATTTGTGATGAACTTGAGAAGAAAGTTGAGACACTTAAAAGTCACAACACAGACTTAATTGTTGATTTAACTAATTGTCTTGAAGCAAACCGTGTTTTAAAGGGAAACGAACTTGCCTTCAAAAACAAAATTGATCTTTTAAACAGGCAAGTTCATGAATTAGAAATCTGTGTTATCAACAAACAAAATGCCATCACTTTTTATTTAAACACGATTGATGAAACAAAGAAAAAGCTGGCGCTTGTCGAATGTGATTATGAAACTTTAAATCAAAAGCTGAAAAGTTATTCAAATTCTTCTTACCTTCTTGATTACATGATTTCACGTCGTCCAGGAAAGAAAAATGCTGGGATGGGGTATAAAAATTGTCCTCCACTGGTGTTGAATACTATGGTAAACACACCGGATGATAACCCAATCATTAACTTTAAGGTCAAAACGCCACTTGTCGTTGATCCAATCGAAAACAAAATTTCTCAACCAAAGGTTAACGATAATGGTGCTTCAACCTCGAAGTCCCAGTGTGTTGATGGAATGGTAGAAGAGTGGGATGAAGACGACGATGAGTGTCCTACTCGTGGTTTGGGACACAAAAACTCGTCTGCTCCACAGAATGACAGCATTGGTATTTCAAAATCTGCTTCTAAAAATGTTTTTAAAATTAAACCAACCAATTGCAGTCCATCTTATCCCACTACTTCTGATCAGAAGAGTCAAGTAACCAAAGCCTCAATCAAAAAGGTTAATTTTGTTAAAGTTGGAGAGTCTGTTCAATCAAACAAGTCACTCTCTTCAGCTGAACAAAAAGAAGCTAAGGCTGGTGGTTCAAAAACTCACCAAAGTGAAAATCAATACAGATCTCCAAGGTTGGTTGAGCGGAGATACTGTTTTGAGTGCGGTACAAAAGGACACGTTGTTGTCAACTGTCCTTATCTTCAGAAGCCAAGTAAAAGAGTTAATCATTTTCCAGAAAATAAACAAAAGTTTTTAAAGTCAAAATCTAACTCTTTTACCCAACAACAAGTGCATCAAAAGAAAGTTAAACAAAAGATGCATGACTTGTTGATCTCTGATTCGAATTCCACACCTGTACAAATCGTTAAGCAATCCACTGTTTACCACAAACAGTCGCTGCACAAACAACATGTGTGGAAAGCAAAATCAGATGATGCTTCTCACGACTGTACTTCAAAGTCAAATGGTTGTTCCAAAAGTCCACAAGGACAGTGGATGGATTGTACTGTTGTAGATGAGACTGGGAAACTCAAGACCGTAAAGGCTTGGGTTCCTAACCTAAACTAATTTTTATCAATTACGTTCCTGTATATATTTTCTTTCTTGCGTTTGTTAAAAATCTCAAAAACTCAAAAAGATTTTTCATTTTAAAATTTTAGGGGGAGAAAATGTCAGTAAGAAAATGATCTCTCGCTGAGAAAAATGATAGTACACAGACGCTAGTTATCTGAGACTCCAAAAAGATTTTCTTAATTGTGTACAGTTATTTGTGTACAGTTAAAAAAAAAAAAAGATTTTCCATTTTTGTACAGTCTAAAACCCAAAAACATCTGAAAAACTCAAAAATGAGAAATCGTATCCAACCTTTGGGAAGTGATGGCACACTAACCATATGTATGAAGCACATTGCATTTAATGTCATAGTGAATAGTCACACTAAGTCGACATGTGATGCATTGATAGGCTTATCTTACTGAATCTCGACCATTGATGATCAATCTATACCATATTAGATATTGTCTTGTGAGTCACATAATGGTGAAAGGATTGACGAAAATCAACAATAGAAACTAAAGGTGTTTCTCATTCTGTGCACACCAGTTATCATCGGTTTAATGAGATATCAGAAAGTAGTTATAAAATTAAAAATTAGATTCCGAAGTCGTATACGTGCCATATTGCCTTGTAAATACCTGGCTGAAGCCGTCCATGCGATTAAGAATAAAAAAAAAGTATGAATCCGAATTCGTATATGTGCCATATTACCGGGTTGCAGCCTGGTTGAAGCCATCCATGGGATAGGATGAACACAAACACCGTTAGCTGCATACGTGCCATATTGCCTTGTAAATACCTGGCTGAAGCCGTCCATGAGCTGATGGCTGTCACTGTGAATACTAAAAAATAAAAAATAAAAAAAAAATAAAAAAAAAATAATAAAAAATTTTGGTGTAGTAAAGAAGTAACAGAGAATAACTGAGATCTCATGAACTTATGATGGCTGGTTAAGTAAGTTGTGCTGATTTGAAACATTAACATGTTTTGAAAAGTAATTCAAGTCAATTCTTAACCAGTGTGGGACACACAGACAATGGACTCAATCCTTCAAAATCATCTTGTAAGTGTTGAAAAGAGGTCTGCATAAGTTTAAGATGGACAAACATATCAATGATCGCATTTTGACTAAGTGTACTTAAAGCTCAGATAATTTGCAATGTTGCTGATTGCTATGAGTTTAGTACTGATCCTATGTTCGGATCTTTCTCACAAAAAGATGTGTAAATACCATTGTATAGTTGTATCTACAAAATTCAAAATGTCTCAGATCATTAGTCACTAAGTCTGTATGATTTCTCATAAGGATCATTCTTACTAAGACATGCGTGTATATATCTTGTTGATATTATTTTCAGCATTACATATTCAAAAATCCAAAAAGATTTTACTTTTCCTGAATTTTAGATTATCTGATAAGACTCGAACGACTGTCTGAAAATCAAAATTTGAAAACCGCTTGACTTCCTGATTGATCAAATCGTTCCTTTACTTCATAAACTATTCCAAAACTTCATAATTGATCCCTCACTTCATAATTAAATGTAAATTACTTCATAATTAAATTTTTGTTAAAACCAATGTGGTCGGATACCCCATTTAACTTGAAAAGTTTAATTTGCATAAGGGGATTGTCCCATTCGTACGAATGAATGAGCAAAATGGCTCACTCGTACGAATGGATGAGGAGAATAGCTCATTCACACGAATGGACTGACCAGAATGGTCCACTCGTACGAATGAGTGGCAGAATGAATCAAGTCTGGGTCACTCGCACGAATGGACTGACCAGAATGATCCATTCGTACGAATGAACCAGGCCATCCTATAAAAAGGCCATTCATTCGCATTCTCAGCATCATTCGCACAAATCAGAAATCCTTATTCGCACGTCTGTTTGATTAAAATCTGCATTTGAACAAATCTCCGTCCAATCACCGATCTAACGCTTGATTTCTGTTTACAGTTATACCCTCAAGAGATTAATCGTCTGTATACTCGATTCTTGGATGACTCGACTAGATTTAGGGTTCAAAACCGAAAACCAAACCTAAAAACGTAAAAAGTGACTTAATAAACCAATTAAAATGCTAAATATTGGTTGAAAATCATAGTCAAGTGTGTTGGTGTCTTTTTCGGCAAATCTTTTCAAGTCTTGATCGAATTTTTGGACAAATTGGATCGCGACCCGTCTGTCATACGAATGGACACACTCTTCATGTTCATTCGTACGAATGAACGCTCATTCACACGAATGAGAACTCATTCGCACGAATGAAAACTCATTCACACGAATGAATACTCATTCATATGAATGAAACTCATTCGCACGAATGAATAGGCAGAATGATCCATTCGCACGAATGAACCAACTCTTAGGGTTCATTCGTACAAAGGGAAAATGGTCCAAAAGTTCATATTTCCAAAATCTTGCATGTACTGATCTGATGTGCTTCATGTTTTTGTGTTTACAGACTGATCTTTATGGCGCACAGAGCTCCAGTTGTTCTTAAGGCTTCAATAAAAAGCAACATATGTGCGTACATGATTCCTACATCAAAGAATGCACGTCCGTTTGTCGGAATGATCGAGTTTTTATCAAGATCAAGGATTGCTCATGTTATATCCCATCACCGGACTCCATATACGTCGCATCAAAGGGAGTTCTGGGCCTCTGCCGAGATTGACTGCGAGATATCTCCACCGGTCATACGAGGGAAGATCGCAGGTCAAGATGTGGTTGTATCGGCAGCTCACATTCGCCGATTGTGTCAATTCGGTGATCATCCTGAAGATCCAGTGACACTGGATAAATATCTGGTCCGCGGATGCTTCATGAGAATAAAGTACGACGGGAATGTAGCAGAGGGAGTTTTAAACAAAGCGAACCTCTGTCCGCAGTACAAGTATCTTGGACATGTTCTTCTGCATTGCCTCGGTTCCCGTCGTGGCGGTTTCGACGACATGCGCGAAACAATTCAGAGCGCATTCGTTGCTCTGGTGTTGAACATTTCGTTCAACTTTTCCGAGATGGTGTTCACGCATCTTAAGGAAAACATCTATCTTAAGGGGGACAATGCGTATCTTATGTACCCCAGATTCTTACAAATGATAATAGATGACCAGCTTCCTCTTCTGCCAAGGTCAGACGTCGACATGATCAAGCTAGAACACATGACGGATGTCACTCTAAACAGGGTACAGACCTACAGGGGCAGACCAACAAAGCCACCTCACAAACGACTTATTGGACATCTGGCAAATCCAGATTATGTGGCACCAGCAAACAGAAAATGGCGTCACGATAACAGTGATTCTGACAGGGAGGATATTGTTGTACCTCCAGCTGAGGACCAAGATGATGACGACCAAGATGGTCAGGGAGATGGTGGCAATGCTCCTAATGTTCCATCTACCGCTGCCACCACCCCCACTGTTGCTGCTATCGATTCTTCCCTTCCAACTCACCCAGAAGACGTTAACCTGGACACCGTCCTGTTTACTGATTCTGAGGACACTGAAGACGAATTTGTAATCAGTCAACAAGGGGCAAGATTGGTCGCAACAAAACAAAAAAGGGGAGCAGATCAAGGAAGCTCAAGGGTTGATGATGACGTCAGGGATGCTGACTTTGTCCCTGACTGTCCACAAGTGTCTGCTGCTCCTTCTTCCCAATCTACCCCAGTCAAGAGCGGAAGAAAAAAGAGAATGGCCAAACGCCAAAAGTTTAAACTTGTTAGAAGGACGAAGAGCACCTCTGCTACTACAGCAACTGCCACTAGGTCTGAGGCTCCAATGTCAACATCTATGCCTCAGACACAAACTATGCCTCCTCCCATCTACACGACTGCTCCTACATCACAGCCATCAACTATTCGAGCTGAATCTTCAATGTCACTGCCGACTGTCTCTCTACACGACCAGATCAGTACTTTAAACAGTTTGGTACTTCGTTTACTGGCTCAGAATGAAGAGCAATCAAAGCGTATTGACCAACAGGGCTTGCAGATCAGTCAGTTGACTCTGCAAAATACTGAACAAGCCCAAGCCATCACAAGTCTTTCCACAAGGTGTAATGATCAACAAGCCCTCCTTCTCACTGCTACAAACCAGAATCAACAGTTGTCTAAAACTGTTGATGCACATGCTCAGAGGATACAAAGGCTTGAGGAGGATAATAAGAGACTGTTGGAAGACTTAGAAAGCAGAAGTGACCCGACACCCAGAATTAAGGGTGCTCATAATGATGATGATGATGATGACGATGATGATGATGATGACGATGATGATGATGATAGTGATGATGATGATAATAATGACAAAGATAAGGATGATGGTGCCAATGCTGGTGCTGCATCAAGTGCTTCAAAGACAGCAGAAGCAGAGGCACGCACAAAGCAAAAATCAGACAAATCAAAAGGCCCATCATCAGATACACAAAAGGGAACTGAAGGTTGATAGTTTTTGTTTTAAGTGTTTTAAGTTGTCTTATTGTAAATATTAGATTATTATGTAAATAATTTCAGTTTTATTTTGATTAAATCAATGAAATTTAAAATTCTCACATGTTTATTCTTTGTTTGTTTATGAAAATAGTTTTGGATGTGATGCCTCTCAAGCAACAACCTTCAAAGTTAACTTATGTGCTTGACATGCAAGGGATCATCCAACATTCAGTTATTTATGACAAAGAGGAAGGGGAAATCGTACACTGCTTGTCAAAAGAACAGATTGCCGAGCTATTTCAAATGAATCCCGACGAAGTCATCACTGAAGAGGCATCTGTTCCTACAACTGATTATCCCTCCTCTGACGAACTAGAAGACGTTGATGAGGTTGAAGTCGAAGACATCACTGATCAAGAATATCCAAAGTACACATCAGTAGATGGTGATGATCTTCCCTCCTTCGCAGACTTATTCACTTAGCAGTCTGACGAGGAGGTCAACCGCATTATCGACAACAAAGGAGATGAAGCCGGTCCCTCCACTATTGACATTGACGAGCTGAATGAACGTAAAAGTCAGTGGATGGAATACATGGCCGAATTAAAGAAGAACTCAAAGCCCTCTCCTCCAACCAAGTACACTAAAGTTTATCGACTCAAAGGACACAAGTCTGATGGTCGTATAATCAGTTGGGCATACTTCAACGACTTAAGCTGCTATGCTATAAAAAGAGAGAAGGGCATAAAATATTTCAGGTACCCTCATGACTTCAAGACGCTGCCCGCATTTGAAGTAAATCAATTGGCGCGTCTAAAGCTTCTATGCAGCGAATCTTCCGGTCTATCCGAATGGTTTGAACGTCAATTACAATACGAATACCGGAAGAAGTGGGTGAACTTCAAGCCACAAATTCCTACACGTTACATTCATAAGGAAAAGGTTCATCCAATCACCAAGAAGCCCCTAATTGTCTTAAAGTGGAAACCTCCAACGATCATGAAGAAGATTCCTTTAAGGAAAATGATCCAGGACTTCTCAGATCAGTTCAAATGGTGGTACTATGATGGGCGTACTGGTGAAGCTGTTATAGTGCTTTGTAAAGAAGGGTCATGGGAGACCATCAGGGTCTTTGATCCCTTGTGGCTGACCAACTTGTCTGAACAAGATGTTACAACTTTATACAAGTGTCAACCGTTTTTTGAAGTTGCAGATATAGACCAGGCGTTGCAGTATGTGAAAGTGATACGTATATGCTTTGCTTTTGACATACACGCCAGAGTTAACTGGAAAACTCGTACAAAAGAGATGTTGAAGACCAACTAATGTTAGTTAGGTCATTTTGAAGGGATCTAGGTCCAAGGGGGAGTATGTAGATGCATAATATGTCCCTAATCCCTTGTAATATGTATTTCATCTATGTTTAATGTAATTATTTGATGTATTAATGAAATTATATGTTTATCCTTAATGTTTGCTCATATATAACGACTGTGTATTAAACGATCTGATAAATATCGATAACGTTGATCAATCATGCTATTGAAGGGCCCATTCGCACGAATGGATCATGAGAATGATCTATTCACGCGAATAGATCATGAGAATGATTCATTCGCTAGAATAAGTCATGAGAATGATTCATTCGTACGAATGAACCATTCTGCTGATTCATTCGCACGAATGAGTCCATTCACATGGATCATTCGTACGAATGGCCTTAGCACTATATATAGAACTTTCACTTCATGAGCACAAAAAACACACAACAGAAATACAACACATATACACACAGAACCAGACTAAGCAACAGAACACACAAACTCTTTGCACCTGTATTGTCGAATCTCTGTCCGTTGAGAGTTTCCAGGTCTTGTATCCAACTTCTCTACACCAAAGGGTCGATAGAAACCTTCGTTTCGACATCTAATCCGCTCGTTTCTTACGACCCGATCCGTGTCATAGATTGGATTGCCAATCAAATCGGATTCTGCACGATTTGGTTCGGTTAATGTGTTGAATCATTGGATCAAAGTAGATCCCGATCCAACAAAATGAATGAAAGTGAACAAGTTTCCAATTATGATTCCATTGCATATTTTTTTTCGGGACGAAAAAAGATAAGTGTAGAGATGTGATGATCGGTTAATAAATCCGTACTAATTGTATATAATCATGTGTTTTTAGCCCTAATTATGTGTGAAATAATTTAGTTTGCGTTGCTTTTATATTTTATAGGTTTTTATATATAATAGGTTAAAACAATAAAAGTTATATAAACTAAATTAGAAAAGGTTTAAAGATAATGAAGTTAAATTAGATTTAAATTAAATAATTAAATTAATTTATATCAATTTCAAATTGTGTACAAGAGAGCTTCATGTGGATTAACATTGCTAATTCAATGTTATGGAATTTAGTAAATGGGCTACCATCTTTGGGCTTGTGGTTGACGCAGGCAAGAAAGAAAAAAAAGAATAAAAGGGAGTTGCTTTAGGGCACGAAGGGGGACACACAGCCGTGTTTGACCACAAAAAGAGTTTTTGGTGTTGCACAAAAATCGAAGACCCCTATTGACTTGTTTTTATGGCTAGAGGTGCTTGCATAGATAAATGAGTATTTAGGTTGGTTAAGTTTATGAGCGACTAAATCACTTGTGTCTTTCTTTCGGCGACGGTTCGTATATGGTTTGTGTTTTATTCAGTTGTTTATGTTTTTGGATCTATTTAGTTTCTAACAATAACTGAGTAGATTGATATATTAGTTATTTTAAACAATTTATGTTGATGCTTTGAGTTTCTCGTTTACAATCTTGTTTGGTTGATGACAAAATCTAGTAGCAGGGTTAGGTGACTAAAGGGGGTAACTTGGTATTCATAAATTGGGTGATTGAATTATATTGGTTTGTGACGAAACTAATTGTATAGGTTGCTGACAACAATCTGTCTTCAATTACTGTTTTAACTAATTTTCTAACACTATGTCTATGTGGTGTCCAATGAATAACTAAATTTTGCATAAACCTAGAACCTGAAGTTGGGAGGGATTTACATCTTTATTTGATCTGTGTTATCTAAAATTTACTAAACTAAGTAATTAATCTTTTCACTGATTCCCTGTGGATTCGACAACCCTACTTTCCTGTCTATAGTCTAAGGTAGCTAAGTAGTAATTTTTATAAATGTTTTTGATTGACACTGACAACACGATCAGTTGTCTACTCTTCTTCATTAGGAATCCGAGTGTTAACAGTTTGAGAGGACTTCTTCATTAGGTATTAGGTGTCTAGTGATTGTTGCTAGTTCGAATCATAGTTTTTATCCTGAGATTATCCGGTGCATTCCTTGAATGTATTGTGAACAGTGAGATTGAAAAGTGATCTGTCTATTCGGGTACATTGTTAATGTTGGAGAAGCTAAGAGGTGATTCAACCATCTGGGAGTTTAGTACACTTTAGATTCCTTAGTTGGTGACACCCTAAGAGTGATTAGGGATCCACTAGGTAACCATTTTCCATCATAAACTTTGAAGTATCTAAATTAGTACTCTTGGTGACTTTTGAATTAAAAATTTGTACCTTTCACTCAAGATACGGTATTCAAGTGGTACTTTTAGTTATAATAGTTGTATTTGTAATCATTTTACACAAATTACTTATCTATGAAACTAAAAATGAATGAACAATATAAAATGCTGATTTCTAACGTTGCATATGGTTTCAGGTAATTCTTTGTGTATCATTACCTGCTACCATGGTAAGAAGAGGGTCGAACATGTCAAATGGGTTAAACAGGTAGGTTTGGCTTACGTTGCGTGTTTGTCTAGCACGTGTGTTCCCTTCGTCTTTCCCTTAATGGTTCGTAGGTATAAGACTGTTATCACGGGTTTGATTGTGTTATCAATTTAAAATTAATAAATCTAGTTTTTTTTTAATTTGTTAATGATCTTGCCCCAATGTTCTACCTCTTTGTAAACCACTATTGATTTTTTTTATTAAATTTAAGATAGTTTATTTGTTAAGAAACTAACGGGAGAACTCTTTGGACAGGTTGGACATGATTTGGTTAAGTTTTTTTATAACTAAATACATGCTAAACGCTCACTTTTGGAAGTTGGAAGGTTTTCCAAGTAGAAGCTTTCGTGTGAATCGATGAAGAAGAAAGTGAATCAATGAAGGGGGCTCCGGCGATGAAGGAGGCTGGGATATCTCTTACGCATGGTGGTACATCATATAAATATTTTATAGGCAACTTGCATTTCGTAAGGTCCGGATTCTTGAGGATCTTCAATCAACGATTTCAACAGCGTGTTGAACCTGACGGAAACATACTCGACACGTGACTTGTAGGTATAATCTAAGAGGACGAGACACAATTCAACAATCAAACGATTCGTATATTGATATGAATACTGAATACACAATACAATCGTTCAACAACTCGTCTAACCTGTCTCTCTCGTCCAACCTGAATACTGTTACAAACACATCTATTTATACTAAATCAGAAAGTATTCGGTGGGCCAGGGCCTGGACCGCATACTTCAAGGTATGCGGCCGCATACTTCAAGTATGCAGATGCGACTGCATACTTCAAGTATGCTGCCTAGACTGCATACTTCAAGTATGCTGCTGCGACCGCATACTTCAAGTATGCTGCTGCGGCCGCATAATTCAAGTATGCTGCTGGGACCGCATACTTCAAGTATGCTGCTGGCCATGAAGTATGCTGTCAGATGAAGTATGTTGCTGCATACTTTCTTGCTTCTTCCAATCTTCATCTTCCGAACTTCTGAACAACTCGATGATTCTTTGATTGCGTCAGCCTATTATATTTTTGGTCCTTACAATCTCCCCTTAGGCTGATGCATTCAAAGCAGTCTTCAAATTTCAAAATTGACTTATGATCACCACCTCTTGCAATAACTTCTTTCTCAGAGCCATTCCCAAAACCTTCATGAATGACTTTGCAGTTGTTGAGGTTGTTGTTTTGTTCACTTGCTTTCTTTATTTTCTTTGGATTTTTATCCGCCCTAAGATCATAATCAGCATCATTAAAATCATCATTATGTTGAGAATAGTTGTTAGGAGGAGGATTCCCAATAGCCTTTCTCTTTTGCAATATCGCTTTATGATGTTTGTTGATCGGTATTTTCTCTCTGTCACTTTCAGTTTTTGAAGAGTCAACATCTTCTTCTTTGAAGATAATGTGCTTTTCGGCAGTGGTGACACTTGGTGCAACAGTGTTGATCTGTTCTCCATCATCCCTTGGATAAGGAATATTATTTTGTTGCTCCTGAAAGTTCACTCAAATACAAGTATGCGCAAAATGCAACTATGCTCAAACTCATAAAACCTTGAAACTTTCCAACGTTTTCAAGAAAAAACACCCCTTTCACGATTATTGAATCAAACAAGAACGGTCATTTTAACAAACAAAAGACAAAGATAAAAATAAAATAAAGTAACTTAAAGTAAGCTAAAAACACAAAATATTTTTGTTCTTTTAATAACATACGACACTTACTAAAACATATTATTTCTTAGAGAAACTCTGCTATGGGATCATATTATTCTAGGGTAGATTAAGCTATACTTATCGGCCACTCATTTTCTTAGATAGGTCTTGGTGATTGCCAATATGTAGTATCCTTCTAAACTCAAGCCTTTATACTTTAATTGACAAGCAAGCAGTGAATGAATTTATCATGTTTTTCACATAATAATTATTCATGACTTAGTGGGTCCCACACTCACATCTCAGAAACCCGCATTTCGTTTAATGTGAATTAGATGAGTTTTTGATGAACTGAATGGACCCCACAACTTATCAGATAAACCTTCCATTCCTCATGATCTTTTGAGCACCTAAAAATAACTAAATGAGCATAACTAGCATGGGTCTATGGACTGTTTAGGAAATCTCTGACAAATTTGATTAAGAACATAGCACGACGGACTTACATATTCAGAAACAGTAAATGTTCAGGGTCATAGCACTACGGACTTACATGCCTTGATAAGAGATTCATTCACAGTCACACGTTCCCAAAGAGGAAAATATCTACAAGTATACTAATATGTACGTCTTTAGACATATGTTTTTGAGTTTTCCTATAGCACGTCATTAACAATGCGTGTCTTTTTGCTCTGAGTTCTACTTTGCAGAGTAGCTTTGCACTATCATTGAGTGTCTTTTAACCTATTTGCATGTCATTGCATGTCTTTTATCTATATACATATATATATATATAGACTTGTATCAAGTCAGCTCGCAACCCCTTTGTGAAGGGTTTCGGTTTATGCAATCCAGAGATAGTATGTTCATCCACATTTCATCAACCTTTATGTTTAAGTGTTCAATTATTAACAGGAGATAATTATTCTACCAATCTATGAGATGTTCCCCACTAAAGTAATGACTTTTATGCTTAAGTGAAACACTATCATGTTGTCCTTTCAGTTTTAGCATAGACTATCAACATATCACCCTAAGATCCTGATCTTTTCAACTACAGGCCTTACATGATATGATCTAACCTCTAGAATGATGTACTATAATTTCCCACTAGATAGAGTTCTCATATTTTCTGAATAGAATGACTTATTTAAGAACCACAATCTTTTTTTTAAGATGAAACTAAAAACTTAAACCGAAAATCTTTTTGGCGTTTTTAGGAAATTTCTCCCCCAAAACTTTTGCTTTTATACAACTAATAAACAAAACAAAATTTGTATCATAAGAAAAATATTTTTCGTGACCGAACTTGTGACTCGTTAATCGAAGCATAACATTTTGAAACACTGAACCAGAAAAGTGAATCTGGTCAGATCAAAGGATTTTGTAAAAACATCATAAATGTCATCCTCAAAGCATAGAATACCATTAGTGACCATACCTTTCATGCTGATCTTACCTCATTTATTTCATGCAAAGGAAACATACACTCCATCAAAGTGTTTGATATCAAGTTGTAGAGAGATGTCCCGCATTATGTGCCTGGAACAACCACTATCAACGTCCCATGTACCCAAGCCATTGTGGTCCTAGGTACGCCCAAAGCATCAATGTAAGATACTTCTTGTAAACACATATCCTTATCATTCTCTAACACTGGTGATTCAACTGCTTTTGATTTAGTTTTCCAAATTGGTGTTGGTTTAACAAACTTTTTGGTTGCTTGAGGAGTACCAACTTTAGGTTTTTCTTCCTTTTTAGGTTTTTTACATTGCTTGTTTTCACGAAAAACATGTTGTTTGTTCTTAGCAGCATTCCAATCACAAATGGTGAGCTAATGCTGCTAAGAACAAACAACATGTTTTTTGTGAAAAAAAGCAATGTAAAAAACCTAAAGAGGAAGAAAAACCTAAAGTTGGTACTCCTCAAGCAACCAAAAAGTTTGTTAAACCAACACCAATTTGGAAAACTAAATCAAAAGCAGTTGAATCACCAGTGTTAGAGAATGATAAGGATATGTGTTTACAAGAAGTATCTTACATTGATGCTTTGGGCGTACCTAGGACCACAATGGCTTGGGTACATGGGACGTTGATAGTGGTTGTTCCAGGCACATAATGCGGGACATCTCTTTACGACATGATATCAAACACTTTGATGGAGTGTATGTTTCCTTTGCATGAAATAAATGAGGTAAGATCAGCATGAAAGGTATGGTCACTAATGGTACTCTATGCTTTGAGGATGAAATTTATGATGTTTTTACAAAATCCTTTGATCTGACCAGATTCACTTTTCTGGTTCAGTGTACGCCCAAAGCATCAATGTAAGATACTTCTTGTAAAGACATATCCTTATCATTCTCTAACACTGGTGATTCGACTGCTTTTGATTTAATTTTCCAAATTGGTGTTGGTTTAACAAACTTTTTGGTTGCTTGAGGAGTACCAACTTTAGGTTTTTCTTCCTCTTTAGGTTTTTTACATTGCTTGTTTTCATGAAAAACATGTTGTTTGTTCTTAGCAGCATTCCAATCACCATCAAAAGGCTTAACTTTGGGATGCTTATTCTTCATTGTCTTAAGTTTTTCAACCTTCATTGGCTTAGAATAATGCTTTTCCCTTGTTGTAGCCCTATGATTTTGCAAATAATAGGGCTCTTAAGGATGATGTGTGCAGTTTCTTGCAATGTGACCAGCTTTTCCACATGTTTAGCATGTCCGTTTCCTAGCATACATAGCATAGCCTGATATGTCGAACCATGAAGATGACTGCTGAGGAGAGCCTGTGAAGTAACTTGCATTTTCACAGTTCCTAGAAAAACTTCTATCAAACACTTGGTCATCATATCTATCACAATTTCTGTGATTCGATCTAAAACAATTCCTATCAGAATTCTTAACATTTTGTTCAAAAACATGATGGTTATCAAATTTTGAATAAAATTCATTTTTGGTAAACTGTTGAGGCAATTGTTTAGAGCTTGACTGACTTGTAGATGGTTTCCTACTTTCTCTATTAAGGGAAAGGTTTTTATTTTTGACAAAATGATGATTTTTACCGTTGGCAATTTGTTTTTCTTCCCTTTCTAAAGTTCCACTTTTAACAAATGTGGATTTCAAACTCCCTTTCAACTTATCCCCTTTTGAAAAAGTACCATTTTGAAAACAAGATGATTTGTTTTTAAATGACGCAGACTTAGACTAAAAAACGCGACCATCCTCCTCATCATCACTCCCACGTTCCTCCACTATGCCCTCTACTAATCATGTTGCTGCACAAGAATTAGATTGGTTAGTAACATTCACACATTCTAATACAAGACTAGCAGTCACAAGCATTGACTGCTTGGATGGTGAAGGTTGATCCGGCTTACGGCCCACACCATATTCCATTTCAACATCTTCATGTTGATCACTGGGCCTTGAGGTAAAGTTTCCATTGAACGGATGTTTAATAGCATGATAACCAGTCCCTGTGTTCTTTTTCTTTCTGACTCGGGAATCTATCATGTCATACACTACTGATCGAGTGTGTTTAATTTTCTCGATTGTTAGTTTGGTGTTTGCCAATTGAGTCACAACATCATTTAATTTTAAGCTAAGCTCGTCTATCCGTTTTAATGCATTACGATAAAGACATTCCTTATTGCTAAAATCCATTTCAAGTTTTGTAAAATCATTTTTGCTTGCATCAATTGTATATTTGAAAACCCTTTCTAATCATTTGTGTTCTGAATTGGAATATCTAAGCTTTGTTATTTCTTGATTTAATATATCGTTATCATGTTTGTAACGATTGACTTTCTCAATACAAATAGCAGAGCAAAGATCCTTGATTACCTCAGTGTCGGTGACCTCAACCACGAAGGCATGATGTTGTTTCACTTCCAAATCTTGAACTTTCTCACTCCTGTCTTACTGGCTCACATGTGCCTTTGATTCACATGAAGTAGATGTACTTGCTCCAACAATTTCAGAAACATCCATTGAACTTATATGATTAAGGTGACATTGTTTATCATCCATATCATAAGAATACAAAATAGAAATCAGCTCACTCAAGGATGTTTGATACATATCCTTGGTTCTCTTGATGGCAGTGCAATTGAAGTTCCAGGTTATTGGTAAAGAGTTGAGTAGCCTTTTGTTGATTTCTCCCTTTCTCAACTCTATTTCAGCATTCTTCATCTCCGTCATCAAGTACGTGAATCTGTTAATATGAACCTCCAAGTTTTCACCACTAACATGATTGAACATATTAAACTTTTGCTTCAGCATTTCCTTTCTATTTTCTCCCATGTTGCAAGTTCACGTGGAAAAAATAAGTAACAACAAGTATTCGCACCGGATACTTTGAAAGACCGCAAACTTTGAAAGACCGCAAACTTTAAAAAACCGCAAACTTTGAAACCGCAAACTTCGAATACCGCAAACTTCGAATACCGCAAACTTTGAAATACCGCAAACTTCAAATACCGCAAACTTCGAAGTACCGCAAACTTTGAATACCGCAAACTTCGAAGTACCGCAAACTTTGAATACCGCAAACTTAAGGTAACCGCAAACTTGAGTGATCGCGAACTTTGGTGACCGCAAACTTGAGTGACTGCAAACTTTGATTCAGCCGCAAACTTGAAGTCCAGCCGCAAAGTTGGTTTCAACCGCAAACTTTATAGCCTCAAACTTCCAGAACCGCAAACTTGTAGATTTTTAAATTAACAGTAAATTACCTCGATTTTCAGGCCAAGTATACGGTAATTAGGCTGCAAACTTCAATACTAGTGACGGAAACACAATTCCGAGTCTTGTCACTGTCCAGAAACTCTCCAAAAAAACACAAGTCAGTTTAACAAATGCCAAAAACAGTAACTTTGATACATCACGAGTCAAAGAAATCCATTATAAGCTTCACAAATGAGCGCTATGGCTCTGATACCAATTGTAAGGTCCGGATTCTTGAGGATCTTCAATCAACGATTTCAACAGCGTGTTGAACCTGGCGAATACAGACTCGATGCGTGACTTGTAGGTATAATCTAAGAGGACGAGACACAATTCAACAATCAAACGATTCGTATATTGATATGAATACCGAATACACAATACAATCATTCAACAACTCGTCTAACCTGTCTCTCTCGTCCGACCTGAATACTGTTACAAACACATTTATTTATACTAAAACAGAAAGTATTTGGTGGGCCTGGGCCTGGACCGCATACTTCAAGCATGCGGCCGCATACTTCAAGTATGCTTCTCGGACCGCATACTTTAAGTATGCGGCCGCGACCGCATACTTCAAGTATGCTGCTGGATGAAGTATGCTGCTGGCTATGAAGTATGCTGCTAGATGAAGTATGATGCTAGATGAAGTATGCTGCTGGCCATGAAGTATGCTGCCAGATGAAGTATGCTGCTGCATACTTTCTTGCTTTTTTCAATCTTCATCTTTCGAACTTCTGAACAACTCGATGATTTTTTGATTGCGTCAGCCTATTATATTTTTGGTCCTTACACATTTACTTATGCAAATGAGGTGTAATTTATTAAAAACATTCTTTTAATTAAGCAAATATTTACACAAAACTAATTTGTCGGGGCCGCACATCATGTGGGTTCCCTTAGTTATAAATAAAAAAATATTACAATACAATCTTATAATTTCAAAAAAAAATCTTGCATTATAAACAAATCTTACAATATAATCTTATAATTAAAAAAAATAACTGGGCGAAACGTTAAGTTTGTATAAAAAATTGGGCGAAATTCCGAGTCTTTTAAAAAATCGGCGAACAATAACAACTAGGTGAAACGCTGGGTCTTTTAAAATACCGGGTGAAACGCCGAGTTTTTTTAAAAACATGGCAAAACGCCGAGTTTGTTATAAAACAATTGTGCGAAATGCCGAGTTTTTTAAAAACTGGGCAAAACGCCGAGTTTGTTATAAAACAATTGGGCGATACTCCGAGTCTTTTAAATATGAATAGACTAGGTTAGGATCCTGTGTATTACATAGAATTGTATATTGAAAACGATATAACTTATAAATTTAAAATTGTAAATACGTCCTCACTTGTCAGACTATTATGATCGTCGCTAATTATATCAAGTGAAAATGTATGTGTATAACAAATTAATATTTTTCTTTAGTTAGTTATATTTCAATTTCCTATTATGTATTCTTATTTAATATAATTAATATTTTCTTTAACAATATACTAGGTTAGTCACCCGTGTATTGCACAGGTTGAGTACCTAAATAACTTGTAACCCAACACAGGCAACCACACAATATGTATAAACCCAAAATTTTTTACTATTTTTAACGTATCTACATAATTCTAAACGGGTAAGATATGTGTATTAGAAATACCCGCGTGTAAAATAAAGGGACAAGATTAAGGAATGAAAGTTATGCACTAAAACCAATTTCTAGATAAGGTGAATGAATGGCACGTGCCACTTAAGATTTTCATTTATTAGATGAGTAAGATAAGATTTAATGTCTTTAAGCTTGGATCAAATTTGGAAATTATATAAACAAGTATTATACTAATTTGTTACTACGGCCCCTTATTTTAGTATAGGCGACAAAATTGATTGGTTGAGTCAAAAGAACAATATATGTTTGATTCAAAAAATAACTGCAACTGCAACTGATGTCTATGAAACATACTTTCAAATTCAACAAAATAAAATGATTCCCATGAATAAACCATACATACAACGTGTTAGCACAACTTATCAAAAAAGAAAATCAACAATTTTAACTCATTTACTTAAGAAAGGATCAATTTGGGATATTTTTATCTAACAAACAACAAACGAACGTGCCCTGTAAAATACCACGTATAGAAAAAGCTATTTGTAGGATCTTGGAAGGGTAGGATGAAAGCATGCCTTTCCTCTATCTAGAGAGACAAAGAGGTTGCTCCCGTTGCGACCCTTGGCTCCAAAAATCTTATAAAGACAATAAGTCATTTCCCTGATCATGTCCTCAGTGAGATGCAAATCTAACAAATCATGCATAATCCTCTCATCCTAAGTCAAAATGGGTAAAGTCAAAAAAATAAACATAAAGAAAAGAATTCAAATGGGTCAAACATATCAAAAGTCAAACAAAACGTATTTATAATTACATAAAACCTCAAATGTTAATTTATTTTTTTTCTTAAAAATTACATTGTTGAAGTGATAATTTCTTAAAAGACTAACAATATTTTTTTTAGAGATTTTAAAAGGTGACATTGGTCATCACATGGGTTATTATACACAAAAAGGACAATAATTTATCATTCAATACATAAAACTGACCTTGAACGTTCTCTTGCCCTCGTTTCTGAAGTCTTTTTCCTATTTTTATCAAGAAAAACAAATGTCAGCTCTCTACTAAGAAGGATTTTACCATCCATATGATATTTGGCCTCCAACCTCATCATCTGGATTTCTGAAGTCTTGTTTACTTCATGTCTATAACACTTTCAATAAACAAACAAATGCCCATACAAATTTATAATGCATCAAGTTACCACCATATAGTTGAATGGACAAAAGTGTGTTTTAAATGTTTTGATCAGGGTAATCGTTAGTTTTAGGAAGAGGAAAATAGGTAACATTATCAGATGTTCTTAGGCGGCAAAGGCCATTAGCTCACCCAGTATATAGTAGTCATGGGGTAAGTAAACATCCTTCAGGGGGTCAAACTCCCCAAATGGTCTTCGAATTCAACATCTGATGTTGCATATAGAAGAATAAAAAATGCAGTGTTGGATACAACGACCTCATCATACTTTTATTATGGGTCATAGACTCTAAAAACAATTTGAAACACCAACAAGTATTAACATGTAATACTCAACCTACATATACGAAGATCATTAGTACATGATATGTATCAAAGAAACATATTTGAAGCTAATAACAAAACCATGAAATTAACTGCGCAATTAACTTTTAATTCACTACTGTGTAAACCTTGTAATCACTTACTTTGGACCAGTGCATCCCACTGTTGTCCCCAAGCCACCATTAAGCATTAGCACCACAAACATCTGAAATAACCACAATTAATTCATAGAAAATAGATAAAGCATACACTCTTATCGTGCATTAAAAGATCAAATTAGTACCTTCTTGTACATTTTATACGAAATCATTGGGTACAACGATCTAATCAGTAGGTGTTTGGATCTTACTCCATTCAATATTTTAAGCTTCACCACTCTGTTACACAATTTGTCAATTTGCATTAAAACAAAACAGAAAATGAAAACTCAGACCATAGCAATTCAGCTCTTTCAACAATTCAATTTATAGTTTGAAAAATAAGCAATGCTTCAAATCAAAATATATATATCAACTAACAAAACCTATTACCTGAGTTTCTAAGCAGCATATGACTTAAAAATGTACAGAAACAATCACCTGGTTTTGTAGCGACGGGGAGATTGGCGGAAGGGCCGGCAGATGGAGTGGTATGGGAAAAAGAAGGATAAATCGTTTAAATCATTGAAAATATTGTAGATATTAGTAGAGATTCACACCGATCGATGAGTTTAAAAGGTAGATAAACAGATACCTTGGTTTGAGGTGGCGGATGAAGACTGAACAACCGATAGATGAAGTGGTGGGAGATGGCAAAGGCTGAAAAGATGAAACAGGCTAGTATATTGAACAGAATGCAAGCAAGATGAAGATGATAAGGAACGATTGGTAGAGGAGAATACGATGGAAGCATTTGAAATTAGGGTTTTTAAAGTGAAAGAGGGGTATTTTAACCGGGTCATAAAAATAAAATATGGTTCGGAGCAGTAAGGTCCGCGTGTTTAGTAATTGGTCCGGTGGTAAGGCGATGAAGGTTTGAACGAAGCAACGCAAGTTCAAACCCGAGCCAACCCGGGTTTTAGTCCAGAGTGCGTTACGCTAGCGGGTCTTGGCCCGTGTAGCGACGCAACTGCTGTCAAGTGGCAGCAGGCTCCATAGTTTCTCGGGGAACGTCTAACCCCTCGCTCTGAACCCGCGAGCCCGGTTCAGACAACGTAGTGGTCAGGTATTGAGAGGTGATGGGTCTCCGACTTGTCGGAGATGCGACTGCCACTTAAAAATGAAAGTCGCCGTTAAAAAAAAAGTAATTGGTGGTGTCATTTTGGCGGGAAAATCAGTAAGGGGAATGGCTGAGAAACAGACATGTGTCCAAAATTATTTTGTTTTATTAGAAGAGATATATTTATAATATCATTATTATTTAATAAGATATATGCGTATTTATTAGGATAACGAGGCGGCAAAACCAAAGTAGGGAGGCATGAGAAAGTGACAAGTGTCCAAATTAAAACTTTATTTATTAGTATAAGTTCTAATTTTGAACTTCATAAAGCAATCTATATCTATATCTATACTACTTAATAAAAGAGTAAAATTATGAGACGTGTGTAACATTCTGGTGTATTTTTATAATGATTTTTCCACCTCTCTCTCCTATTAAATATTATATTAAAAGAAATATATTTTTAAATACTTAATAGCAATCTAATTGTGGATATTTTTTATTTAATTATGGATTGTTATTATATATTATTAAACAAATGAATTTAATATGGATTATCAATTACATAAAAAAAATTAATAACAGGTTTAAAAAAATATTTTAAAAATTAACTTAATATAATTTAAAACTGTCACGTTAAAGTAGACATATTTTGACGAGTATATGTGTTAAGAGACTAAAAAATATTTTATTTAACTCGTGTAATACACGAGTTTTTAAAAACGTAATTTTTTATTACTAATTATATAACATTATATTTATTTAACCCGTGTAATACACGGAATTCTAACCTAGTGTTTAATATAAAAATACAATTAGAAGATTTAGTAACTCGAATCAAGGACTAACGGGATATGGACATCGAAAATATATAAATTTTCAGCCATAGAACGTCGATACTTCTTAGCAGTCTCTTCAAAATCCATGGGTGTATTTAGTTGTTTACCCATAACCAGATGTTCCATTACCATACAAGTATGTACGCCAGAATTTTGTTGCGGCCAACCAGTGTATCACAACTTATAATCATCGTTATCGTAAATTTGAATTATCTTTTCTTCCCTCCCAGACTTCCTCCAAAACCTAGTGTTAACGTGCTAACTAACAACACAGCAAAATACATAATAAATTTTCGTTATAGTCATCTAGCATAACGTTTCTTTGTACCCGAGTGTTACAATCCGGTTATTCGTCAAAGGTATAAACCCTAAACACCATATGGATGTGTTTTATTTATTTATTATTATTTTATAAACGCTGTGTAATCGGATCACTGACGGAAAAGCTCGGATCTTTATTATCGTGTGCCTTTGTAAACGCTTCCGCCATTGTAAATCTGATTTTATATTTTTTATTTTAAATGTTAAAACCGGTGCATGAAAACTCAAAATAAAGAGTGTGTTTGGGAATGTGATGGGAAAGTGTTTATTAACTTATTAACTTTTTAAAAAGCCAATAAGTCAATAAGTCATTCCAAAAGCCAGGATTTCTTGGCTTTTGAGAATTGCTTATTAACTTATTGGATTTTTAAAAAAGCTAATAGGTCAATAAACAATTTCCCACCACACTCTCAAAGTGGTGGTGACATAGGCCTTTTTATAATAATTCAAAAGCCTACCGTCAAAAACTAATTTAATATTCATATTTTTAATTATTTATTAGCTAACTTTTGTTGATTCAACAAAGTTGGAGTAAATTGCAGCTTTCGTCACTGTGGTTTGGCTCTATTAACAGGTTCAGTCCAATACTAACACCTTTCATCCCCGTGGTTTCAATCTTTAACTGTTTTCGTACCCGGCCCTGACGGCCGTTCTTTTTTCCGTCTATTCCCACCACGTGACCCTCACGTGAGGGGTAATTTAGTCATTTACATCTAACTCCTTCACCACCCCCGATTTCTTCGTCTACAAAACCCTAATTTCGATTAAACGACCAATTTCCACTTGGTTTCTTCAACTATGGCAAGCCCTAGTCTTAATAAGCCTCAACAACCTCAAACGTATTCAGCAAAATGGGGATCCTTTTGGTCGGTTCGTGGTAAAAATCCAGACGAATCTTTCGATCCTTATGAAATTTACGGTTAGTCTATTAACAACCTTCGGTGTTGAAAAAACGTTTGTAAGCCTGCAATCCGATATTTTTGACTAACAATGTTTTATTTTTATGTTTCATTACAGCAAATGACCCACATTGTTTAGTATCAAAATCTTTCACGGAGGTCAATTTGTGAACTCTCCAGGTATGAGATATGTAAATGGAAAGTTTGACTTTATTGACATGGCATGTTCCAATGATTTTGATATAGATGTATTGATAGAAATAACTAAAAGCTTAGGATCCCTAGGATATGGTGTTTTACTATCATTATAAAGTTCCTGAGTCTGATTTGGATAGTGGTCTAAGGTCATTGGGTAATACCTCTGCTGTAGCTAGGTTTTGTGCATTGGTGTCAAATGTTAAACTATTTGAGATTTATGTTGAGCACTAGTATACTGCAATTAATACATTTTTTCCAACAACATATTGTTCCAGTTCTAGAGAATGCTCTTAGAGTACAAGAACAAGTTGAGGTTGAATGTAATGATCATGGGGAGGAACATGGTTCAGATACTGATCATGGTGATGGGGATGAACATATTTCTGATACTGATCATGATGTTCTAGTCCAAGAGAATGATGTACATGGGTCTGATATAGAAGCAAACAACATGGTAGGCTCTGGTGATGAAGTTGGGTTTGATACTGGGAATGATGTTGGGTTTGATACTGATCAAGACAACCATAGTGATGATGATGGGTGTGATGATGACTCTGACTTTATTGTGGATCCTAACGACATGGTAGATGATACTGAAGTTGATATGAAAGACTTTAGGGATATTGTTGACATGGAAGATGAGGAACATGTGCAGAATGTTAGCATAGATGAGGATGATTTCCATTTTGATCTGGATGACTTTGAAAGTTATAGTGAAAATGAAGATAATGTGCCACCATTGAATAGAACTTTGAAGGAGTTGAGATAGAATAATAAGGCTGGTAAAAGAGATCTAACAACATGTCCATTTTATGTTGGACAACTCTTTGATGATAGGGAAGAGATTAAGTGCATAGTAAAGAAGCATGTAATTGATTCTAGAAGGAAACTTTTCATAGTAAAAAAATGAACTATTAAGGTTTAGAGTTGTGTGTAGGTACTAATTTACTTTTCACAAGTGGGGAATCTTCAAACAACATAAAAAGCCAAGGTGTCCAAAAAAGAACACCAACTCCAAGGAAAAAGAATATAAAGCAGGTTAGTCTTCAAACAGTTGGTGAGACTTCTAGATCTTGTCAAAAGGCAATTATAAAAAAAATAAGGAAAAATATCACACCCCCAAATGTATTCACTTAATAATAAATAAATAAATTAAGATGGCAACGATTGGTAACATTACACAACAGCGAAAGCTAAAGTAAAGACTTATAAATATATTAAACACCGTTACAAAACTAAAATGAAATAGTACAATGACCTAGAACCATATAGGTCAAAACCGACTTGAGGTTTGACAATCATGCTTTTTTGACTTCTAGGTTTTGATCTGAAGGGTCAACCTATTCCAACCGTGCCATAGCTATGAATTACCTGAGAAACATACTTAAAATATCAACACAAAGGTTGGTGAGTTCACAGGTTTAATTGTTGTAATGTAAAGTCGTTTTCCTTGAAAATATGTGATGACTTCTTCATAGTCATAAAATGAGTAGTTTTTCCAAACGAAAACATGTGATGAATTCATAGTCATAAAACGAGTAGTTTTCCAAATGAAAATAAGTGATGACCTCATGGTCATAAAACGAATAGTTTTCCCAAAGAAAACAAAACCAATTTGCGCTACAAAGATTGGCAAATCCATCTGCACGAAAACGATTCAATGTATATGATAAACAAACAAGTAATGTTGACCCATTTGTAAACTAGCTAAGAGTACAAATAATATGTACATACATGAGGCATAATCAAACCACAACACAGGTGTTTCGCCCCTCACTCGTACCTCACGAGCAAATGTTTGAACACTATGCGGTCATTTGACCAGAGGGACCCATGGTTAGCGCGACTAACCATGACCGGGGGTGTCAATCCCAATAGTATTATCCATATAATCCCAGGCTAATCTAAAGCAATTGATTATAAATATGATCGGCACGGGACTTCCAGCGCTCTATATGTGTTAACTCATGCAAACATAAAGGTCGGGTCATGTTTTCTTGTTATCATACAAAAAGTAGTTGTAAATATACTTTGTGTTCTCCAAACGTATCAAGTAAATATGTTTCGTGTTTTCAGACGTGTAAAGCAAGTATGTTTCTCCCCCGATCTTTCTAAAACATTTAAAAATAAAGAGGGGCCGTGAAACTCACCCGGTGACGTGTCAAGAACACCAATGTCCTTCTGTTAGCAATGGAAACCAATGTCCATGTGATAATTACGGGTTACGTCCTATTCGAGTCCTACGATACATGTAGGCATTTAATGAGTTTTATAGAATAACCCTAATAATGTTAAGCAAGACTAAACTCGAGTCTAGTTATCACACGTGCACTTGAGCTCTGATAATTCTTGAAGATACTACCGGTTCAATATATGATGTCGGTTTGACGATCGGTAATATTAGTTACTTAGATCGAATATGGATTCTTAACTCGAATATGTTTGAGTAGTCATGTTGAAAAATATTAGTTTGTCGAGGACACGATCGTATAAAGCCATGTGCACGTATAATGAATAAAAATAATAATTCAAGTTCGTGAGTCCTTTAACGGCATGTATGCAACCATAAGCTTTAATATAACTATCTCAAGGTTTTTATAATACATTCAGATTCATAATAATATACATAGTTATATGTATTTATCTACATTCAAAACCTTGGAATATATTTGTACCGTATTGTATTTTGAAATCACGCGTTCATGTTTATGCAAAAGACACATGTATCATCCTAATATTATTGCATATGCATATATATGTGATTGTAATAATCCTCGTATTATATAATATGAAATATAGACACTTACAACTTTACATTTATATATAATTACAATTATATATATATATATATATATATATATATATATAATTGTACCGTATTGTATTTCGAAATCACGCGTTCATGTTTATGCAAAAGACACATGTATCATCCTAATATTATTGCATATGCGTATATATGTGATTGTAATAATCCTCATATTATATAATATGAAATATAGACACTTACAACTTTACATTTATATATAATTATAATTATATATATATCAAGTATTTGATTTGAGTTCACATATATCAAGGTATCTAACATAACTGTTTAAGTTTACAATTCCGTTGTGTCATATATTCGAACATCTTAATGTTATATGTACATATATAATTATCGATATATTTACACGACACGTTTATATTTTTTTACACATATAGTTGTATCAACCCTTGTTTAGTCCGTTTGGTTATACGTTTGGATACCATTCAACGACGTATTAGGTAGATATATGTATTTATGTTTATACAAAACAATTAAAGTTAAGATGGTTCAATAATATTTATTTTGTATAACACGTTTCATATCACAAATACAACATATTTGTTTTCACGTCAAAATATAACATATTTGTTTTCACATCCAAGTAACAATATTTAATAATATTACATACCATTCCTCAATCGTATTCAAGATTCTCATTTATCCGATTATACATTTATGAATATACTTTCCCGTTTAATAATATTAATTATATATTAGTTTCTAATGGTCTTTATATCACTGCCATAAAGTAAATAATCATTTATCACCGTAATATATATTATGCATACGTTTTATTTATTGGTAGCATTAAAGTACTCGTTTTACCAATTACGCATAGCTCTCGTCTAACAAATATCAATATATATATATGTTCACCCGATGTTCTCTTGCCGACAACACAATAATACGACTCGTTATTATTTATCGTTAGATTAATATTTATTTCTCGCTAACGAACCGTTTAGAGCTCTACGTGGTTAACCGCACACGCATTTATTTTCGCGTAGATAAATATAATGTTTTAGTGCGCGTTTTATACCTTTCGTATGTTCGGTTCGTGTATAGTAACCCGCTGACCCGCGCGACCGGTTGACCAAGTTTGACCGACAACCGAGACTACCACGCTAGCTAGATCTACAACAACATGCAATGGCGGATACAAATATTAGAGAGATGTATAAAAGGGAATGGGTTCGGGTTCGTTTTTACCTTAATTGTCGGGCGAAAAAGGGAAGGATAATCGTAGATCTGGACCGGGGATGAACATGCATGGACAATCAAAGGTGTGGGGAGGCTAGTTCCGTCGCCGGAGACTCACTGGAAAAACGTGAGCCTCGCCGGAACCCTTTATGAGTTGCCGGAATGCGTTTTCGACCCCACGCATGATCGGACCTTCGTCTCCGCCACTCCTGCTAACGCAAAACCATCGTCTTCGTCCCTAGAGGTCACCAGAGACCCTTCTGTGGTGGCAAAACCCTAGAGCCACCACCCCTTTGCGCCGGATTTCCGTCACCACCGTCGCGAATCAGGGAAAACCACCACCACTGCGTTTAGGATGACGAGGACTACCCGGAACACCGCCCCACTCGCCGCCACTCGCCAACTACCATAGCGCCGCCGCGCGCCGCTCCTGCTCTACCAAAATCACTGCTGCGACACCCCCGTCTTCCTTTCTCTCTCTCTCTTGTTGTCACTATCTCTTTCTAGAATGAGAGTGTTTGTGTGTGTTTTGAAGGTGTAGAAATGAGAAAGATGGAGGCTACACCTCTTAAAGGGGTATTTATACCTAGGGTTAAAGGTGGGTGTTTGGAAGGGATTAAAAATACTGGTTTTGTGAAAACGGGTATTTAAAATATCTGATTTATTATTTTAAAATTCTCATAATTACGAAATATTATTAATAATAATATTCGTGTATTAAATCGTGAAATTTTCTGTTTCGTTTAGTGTATGAGCCGGTACACTCCTGCACCGCGTGTCTAAACGTGTTTTGTGTCGTGATAAATACACGTATGAAATAAATATTAATAATGTTTATTATTAGCATTTGTGGTCGGGTACCATGTTGTGTGTCGGTTATCAGTCGCGTACGCGTTAATCTTTATGACCGTAAGTGGTGAGGTTATGTAAACCATAATATATTATCTCAAATCGTACTATGATTCGTTAGGTAGATTTAGGAGTTTGGTTCGCCTATTGAGCCTATAACTGGTCCTTTAGTCCATTAATGGGCCTTGGAGTTCTTCTGGGGCCTTGTTGAGCCTAGGGTTAGACCAACAACTAGGTTTTGGGATCCTGGATTTTTGCGGGGTGTTACATTCTCCCCTCCTTAAAGAAATTTCGTCCTCGAAATTTGTTAAGTTTACTCGGGTTAAACTTGCGTACTCTAACTCCATTTCCCACTGCATAGGGAGAATTTTCACTCATTTCAAACAATAGTCAGTAATGTTTAATAAGTGGATACCTTATCAGCTAATGATATTGGTTGTGTAAGGAATTAAGATGTCAATGCATCAATTAATAGTATAACGTTACTGTTGAGCATGCATTAAAGCGAATGAGTAGATTTAGGAAGTTTTTTTTATTTTTTAATATATCGACAAAAGGAGCGATGTTGGCTATACCCGGATTGACAAAGTTATCACTAGAGTCCTATGAATAAAATGGATTACAATCAGTGGCGTCACATCCATGTAATGAGTAAGTCATTAAGAGAATGTCTAATAGGTGTGAATTAAGATAATGGGTTTTCACAAACCATGTGAACAACTCCCCCAGCAAGTTAAATAATCGAGAGTCATTTGTCGAAGAATCTCATTACGTGGTCACTCTCATGAGGGCGGAACTGTATGACAGTCATCATTAGTATTGAGAGGCAAGGGTGCATTCAGGCACACGAATTTCCGATAGCATAAGGGTACATATATTGTATTAATGCTCGATTTTCTTTCATGAAACTCACATCATGAATGAATCTAAAAGAAATTTATCAGAAGTACAACAAAGATAAGCCTGATGGTTTGATGAAATGTTTGCATGGTACTTCATAATCAGGTAATTGACCGTTCGTCGCAACGAGTCAACGCCTTGATGCCTTCTATCTTTTAGAACAAAAGATTTTACTGATATTTCATTGACGTAATCGGTATGCAGGTTAAATTGATTCGATTGGGTTCTAGGTAGTAATATCATCGTATATAAGTTCTCTCAGAGGAGTTAGACTGTTTTAGATAGAAATAGTAACAAAAAGGATGTAAAACAATAAACTCGAAGCAATAATTTTTTTCTATTAACAGTGAATCATTCAGATTTTTTTTGAAACGTCTAGATTCCTGTAATTAATAAAAAAAAATGAGGGTGAATCTAGATGAAGAAGGAATAAGTGCTAAAGGATTTGAGGATCATCAAATTGATTTGGCTTAACATTTACTAAGAGTAAATGAATCTTCAAGGGGTTCATAGAAAAGTGAGAATGGACTTTTAACCATTGCTTGCACTACACTTCTACTGTAGTCTAACATTTATGTTGTCATGTCATGATTTGTGGGTTCCTAACTTGACTATCATGTCAACGATGTAGATAGCCTTGAGAAATTTTAGACTGTAGTTTGTCCAGATGAGAAGGTAAACATTCACTTCATCAAAATGGTCTCATAGACGTAGTGTCTCCTGAAATCGATTCTAGGTTTGCTAACTATTAAGTTGGTAGACTGTGATGTGATATCATTTTCAATTTAGTTTGGGGTTTGGCTCTCTATAGATAGATGTCAGAAAATACACGACAATCAAGTATAGCTTCAGGAATTTGTCGAAAACGAGAACGTCATGTTCTGAGGTTCATTAGAGAAAAGGTATAGATATCTCAAAAGGGCTTGAAAAGAGTGAATATAACATTAAAAGAGGCCTGAGAAGTCGAAAGAAATTGATACGTATAGACTTTCAAGAGAGCAATGGCAACTACGATTCGTCCTTTATTCATCCTCTTGGTAGCGTACCGCTTTAAATGATAAACAATCATGGGACACAGGAATGAATTCTCAAATTTTGATGTAGTCTCCGGTTTTATATTAAAGTTGGTTAAGATGGATCTTACAGTTTCAGGATTTGTCTCGGATCTAGCGTTGAAGAGGGTCGAATTGATTATTTGCCTTCAACTAGTAGTATAGTATACCTGTAACGTTCTTGGCTTTCGAATGGTATTATCATAAATTACCGTTTTGTATTTCACCTATACGTGTTAGCCTTTAAGTCCTTAGCGCAAGGGCTCAAACCATAAAATTGAGGTGATGAATGTTAAGTGTTGGTGATTTGTATCTTCTCCGTGCACGTTTAAGCGTTTGTATATCAGCCTCATGCTTTGGTAGTTAGGTAACGAAATTGAAAAGAGGAAATCTATAGCCTAATCTTGAAAGTTGAAATAGTACTTTACAAAAGATTTACAAACTTGGTCCAAATACCGAGGTCAATTCGACTGAGAATAGATCGCTTCAAAGTTTCAGTTAAAATTATCGTGACAATGAAGCCTCGGTAAGGGTTTTGGATTTATTAGAAATTGACAATGAAGGAGATGATGTACATTTCCACGTCACTTGTGATAGCCCATGGTGTGATGCCTTTTGGCTCAACCCTTTGGTTATATTAATTCCGATCATTAATCGAGTGATTAGAAATTGAGATTAGGAATACAGATTAATCATGAACATTAGCTCGGACAATAAGACTCACAAGACTTCTCATGCGCTGCAAATTATGATTACGTGTGCACCCGTAATAATAATTTACTTCACATGGCCCGTCTAGTGTTTCTCTTATCCCCAAGCTATGAGTTAAAAGGGATCTGAAATGTTCATTAGATCGTGTCACCGTATTGCACTCTCGCATTTAAGGGTATATGTTTTATCGGATTACTCTTGGACTAGGGACAGACCCAAGTGGAACCCAGTGGGGGGTTAGGCCCCCACTCAACTTCTTAATGGGCTTGTATTTGTCTTTCAAAAATAGGTTAACAACCAAAAGGCCCCATTTCAATTTTTGTAAAGGCCCCCTTTCAAATTTGTTACAGCCCCAGCTCCAAAAAATACTCCAAGCCCAATATTTATACTTCATGATAAGAACTAGCGACCATCCAAATTCCCTGCCATTTGCTAAAATCAAATCGCAAATCAAAATCAAAATCCGCTCCAAAATCAAAGTCGCAGGTTTGATAATCGATAGCAGGTTCTAACTTTCTAAATAAAAATCGAAGTAGCGGGTTCAAAATTGTTGTTGGTGTATGCTTTTGATTGCAGGTTCAAAATTGTTGTTGGTTCAAAATTGAAGGTTCAAGTTTCATTGTTCAAATACTAATTCTTGAAAAACAAAATATAGTAGCAAAAATTATTTACCTGTTGGTTAGGTGGTGTATGTACTTTGTTGACAATCAACAATATTGTAAATTATTGTTTGCCCGTTGCAACTACAACAATTGAGAGATGTTTTTCGGCAGTAAATATCATAAATACAAATTTGGGCAATCGAATTGCTTAATATTTTTTTATATGCTTCTGTAATTTGTACCGTGGAAGAAAAAGTACCGAAAGTGTTACGAATGAAGCTATAATTGACTGTTTCTAAAAGAAGAAATCACGTAGAGGAGAATTGTAATATGTACTTTGTTTTATTATATTTAATGACGTTTTTCTTCGTTCACAATTTTAATAGAGTTTTTTTTGCCCCCATTGAGTAAATTTCCTAGATCCGTCACTGTCTTGGACATATATGCCGGTACTCATGAATCTGCCGACTAAGGTCGTTGCTGGATGCAATTAATGGTGGAGAGGTACAATCGGTGTCCTCTATTAACAAGATATGTGTGGTGGAAATCGGGCACTATATTAGGGTGGAGATCCTCAAATCAGTGATGAGCAAATCACGCTCCAAGTTTGTATGTACGAGTGGATCCACATGATCCCAGTGAGTCTATGGGTCTTCTGACCCATGGGGTTCTCTCCCATGTAGTCCTGCTTATCCACTTTAGGTTCACTTCTGCTTAGCAGTCCCGTCTGCCATATCTCATGGTGAAAGTTTTAACCATCCAATCCAGCAGATCATAAAGGAGAGTATGCATACCGCACCAAATGAAGACTACATATATCAAAAAAGAAAAATGACTCCACAACTGGAGTAGCTGTATGTGTGGTGCAGGTACAGGTGCAAGTACGGGTTCGGGTACATGTTCAGCTTGTTGTGATACCTAGGTCGGTAATAGGTGATTACTACCGGCGTTACCCTAGATCAACTCATAACTCGATCTTCTAGGGTTACAGTATGCTGAATACCCATCATCCTAGATTCGTAATCCAAACAGCGATACTCTATTCGTCACATTGTAGGTGTTTATTGTTTCCACATTGTTACACGTATTAGATGTTAGTCACGTATACCACTTAATTGCATTTAGTATAAATATAGTTAATGATACGCTAGTGTACATACATACACTAATGGTCAACTCAAGTTGTTCGGAAACGGTTGGAATTTCTATACTCAAGGTCTTGGGTGTTCTTAGTGTAAGCACATGAAATCTTGGTCCCTATACGATTCTGGTTAGAGCCTAGGAAACCCTAAGGAAACCTAATTCGCTAAAACCATTGGCTCTGATACCAATCTGTCACACCCCCAAATTTATTCACTTAATAATAAATAAATAAATTCAGGTTGCAACGATTGGTAACATTACACAACAGCGGAAGCTAAAGTAAAGACTTCTAATATATTTAACACCATTACAAAACTACAATGAAATAGTACAATGACCTAGAACCATATAGGTCAAAACCGACTTCAGGTTTGACAATCATGCTTTTTCGACTTCTAGGTTTTGATCTGAAGGGTTAACCTATTCCAACCGTTCCATAGCTATGAATTGCCTTAAAAACATACTTAAAATGTTAACACAAAGGTTGGTGAGTTCACAGGTTTAATTGTTGCAATGTAAAGTCGTATTCCTTGAAAATATGTGATGACTTCTTCATAGTCATAAAATGAGTAGTTTTTCCTAACGAAAACATGTGATGAATTCATAGTCATAATATGAGTAGTTTTCCCAATGAAAACAAGTGATGACCTCATGGTCATAAAACGAGTAGTTTTCCCAATAAAAACAAAACCAATTTGCGCTACAAAGATTGGAAGATCCAACTGCACGAAAACGATTCAATGTATATGACAAACAAAACAAGTAATGTTGACCCATTTGTAAACTAGCTAAGAGTACAAATAATATGTACATACATGAGGCATAATCAAACCATGACACAGGTGTTTCACCCCTCACTCATACCTCAAGAGCAAATGTTTGAACACTATGCGGTCATTTGGCCAGATGGACCCATGGTTAGCGCGACTAACCATGACCGGAGGTGTCAATCCCAATAGTATTATCCATATAATCCCCATGCTAATCTATATCTAATGATTATAAATATGATGGCCAAGGGACTTCCAACGCTCTATATGTGTTAACTCATACAAACATAAAGGTCGGGTCTTGTTTTCTTGTTATCATACAAAATGTAGTTGTAAATATACTTTGGGTTCTCCAAACGTATCAAGTAAATATGTTTCATATTTTTAAATGTGTAAAGCAAGTATGTTTCTCCCCCGATGTTTCTAAAACATTTAAAAACAAAGAGGGGCCGTGAAACTCACCTGGTGACGTGTCAAGAACACTAATGTCCTTCTGTTAGCAATGGAAACCAATGTTCATGTGATAATCATGGGTTACGTCCTATTCGAGTCCTATGATACATGTAGGCACTTAATGAGTTTTATAGAATAACCCTAATAATGTTAAGCGAGACAAAACTCGAGTCTAGTTATCACGCGTGCGGTTGAGCTCTGATAATTCTTGAAGATACTACCGGTTCAATATATGATGTCGGTTTGATGATCGGTAATCTTAGTTACTTAGATCGAATCTGGATTCTTAACTTGAATATGTTTCAGTCGTCATGTTGAAAAATATTAGTTTGTCGAGGACACGATCGTATAAAGCCATGTGCACGTATAATGAATAATAATTCACGTTCGTGCGTCCTTTAACGGCATGTATGCAACCATATGCTTTAATATAACTATCTTAAGGTTTTTATAATACATTCATATTCATAATAATATACATAATTATATGTATTTATCTACATTCAAAACTTTGGAATATATTTGTACCGTATTGTATTTCGAAATCACGCGTTCATGTTTATGCAAAAGACACATGTATCATCCTAATATTATTGCATATGCATATATATGTGATTGTAATAATCCTCGTATTATATAATATGAAATATAGACATTTACGACTTTACATTTATATATAATTACAATTATATATATAGGGGAGAGATATTTTAAGACAGCTAAAAAGTGTAAAAAGTCTTTTAAAAACCCCACCACCACCCTCCAAAAGCCTAAAACCCCCACCCCAACCCCCCCAAAACCTAACCCCCACCCCACCCCTAAAAACCTAAAACCCCCCACCCCCAAAAACCTAAATCCTAATAAAAAACCCGAAAAGGCCGAAAAAGTCGTCTAGAGACACCACCACCACCCCCCAAAAGCCTAAACCTCCAACCCAACCCCCTTAAAAACCTAACCCCCACCCCACCCCCAAAAACCTAAATATCCCACCCTCACCCCCCAAAAGTCTAAATACTAAAAGCTAAACCCTAAGGATAAACCATAAGGCAAAAACTAAACCCTGAAATCTAAACCCTAAAAACTAAAATCTACAAGCTAAGATCGTAGAGTTCGATGAGACGGTTCCAACGCCGCCGAAATGAGTAAAATCGGAGTTCGTATGAGCCGGCTATAAGCGTTTTAAAGCACTTCCTACACTTCCTACACTTCCTACACTTTTTAGCGGAACCCTATACTATATACATATATATATATATATGTGTGTGTGTGTGTGTGACGAAGTATTTGATTTGAGTTCACATATATCAAGGTATCTAACATAATTGTTTAAGTTTACAATTCCGTTGTGTCATATATCTAGGGGTGTTCAAAGTCGGATATCCGAAAATTCGGATATCCGAATTTCGGATATCTGAATTTCGGATATCCGAAATTTTCGGATAGTGGATTTCACTATCCGAATCCGTATCCGAAATTTCGGATATCCGAATTTCGGATATCCGAAAATTCGGAAACGGATTCGGATAGTGAAACGGATATCCGAAAAAATAAAAAAAAATAAAAATATATATAAAAATAATATTTTTAAATTATAAAAACAATTAAAAATCTTAAAAAACATTAGAAAATATACATATAAAAATATATAAATATAATATATCGGGTTTTGATTCAAATTTTCTTATTTTTAAATAATAAAAAAAATTAAAAAAATATATAAATATAATATTTCGGATATTCGGATATCCGAACTATCCGAAATATTTGAAAATCACTATCCGAATCCGAATCCGAAAATTCGGATATCCGAATTTCGGATATCCGAAATTTCGGATATCCGAATTTTCGGATAATTCGGATTCGGATTTTCGGATAATTCGGGTTCGGTTTCGGATTCGGATTTTTTTGAACACCCCTACATATATCCGAACATCTTAATGTTATATGTACATATATAAGTATCAATATACTTACATGACTCGTTTATATTTTTTTACACATATAGTTGTATCAACCCTTGTTTATTCCGTTTGGTTATGCGTTTGGATACCATTCAACGACGTATTAGGTAGATATATGTATTTATGTTTGTACAAAACATTTAAAGTTAAGATCGTTCAATAATATTTATTTTTTATCACACGTTTCATATCACAAATACAACATATTTGTTTTCACGTCCAAATATAACATATTTGTTTTCAGTTCAAAGTATAACATATTTGTTTTCACGTCCAAGTAACAATATTTAATAATATTACATACCATTCGTCAATCGTATTCAAGATTCTCGTTTATCCGATTATACATTTACGAATATACTTTCCCATTTAATAATATTAATTATATATTTGTTTCTAACGGTCTTTATATCATCGCCATAATGTAAATAATCATTTATCACCGTAATATATATTATGCTACGTTTTATTTATTAGTAGCATTAAAGTACTCGTTTTACCAATTACGCATAGCTCTCGTCTAACAAATATCAATATATATATATATATATATATATATGTTCACCCGGTGTTCTCTCGCCGACGACACAATAATACGACTCGTTATTATTTATCGTTAGATTAATATTTATTTCTCGCTGACGAACCGTTATTAGTAAACGTACAAGAATAATCAATCAATATTCCAAAAAATAAAAATATATATTGTCATTTGTAATGTTTTAGAATTTTATAATTTTATCTTTTCATGTTTTTTTAATTTTCGAACTTTCCAAATATTAGTAAACGTCTAACTTTATGTTTTATATTTGTTATATTTTTTTTTGATTTTATATTAAAAATATAAAATTTATTTGAATTTTTTTTTAATAAAAACCGGTTTACAGGGCAAACCGGTTTGTAACCAACCCTAACCGGTTTGACCAGTTAGACATTTTCCACCTCCGAAACCGATTTAACCCGAACCGGTTTAGGGCAAAACCGGTTTTGACTTTTCGTTGACCAAACCGGTTCGGTTCGGGTTAAAAAACCGATTTGTACACCTCTAGCTAGATCTACAACAACATGCAATGGCGGATACAAATATTAGAGAGATGTATACAAGGGAATGGGTTCGGGTTTGTTTTTACCTTAATTGTCGGGAGAAAAAGGGAAGGATAATCGTAGATCTGGACCGGGGATGAACATGCATGGATAATCGGAGGTGTGGGGACGCTAGTTTCGTCGCCGGAGACTCACCGGAAAAACGTGAGCCTCGCCGGAACCATATATGAGTTGCCGGAATCGCGTTTTCGACCCCAAGCATGATCGGACCTTCATCTCCATCACTCCTGCTCACGCAAAACCATCGTCTTCGTCCCTAGAGGTCACCGGAGACCCTTCTGTGGTGGCAAAACCCTAGAGCCGCCACCCCTTTGAGCCGGATTTCCGCACCCACCTTCGGGAATTAGGGAAAACCACCACCACTGGTTTTAGGATGACGAGGACTACCCGGAACACCGCCCCACTCGCTGGCACTCGTCGACGACCATAGCGCCGCCGCGCATCTCCACCCGACGCCGCCGCGCGCCGCTCTTGATCTACCAAAATCATTGCTGCGATGCCCCCGTCTTCCGCCTAGAGGTGGCCGGCCCCTCCTTTCTCTCTCTCTTGTTGGCACTCTCTCTCTAGAATGAGAGTGTTTATGTGTGTTTTGATGGTGTAGAAATGAGAAAGATGGAGGCTACACCTCTTAAAGGGGTATTTATACCTAGGGTTAAAGGTGTGTGTTTGGAAGGGATTAAAAATACTGGTTTTGTGGAACCGGGTATTCGTCCTAGTCTCGTGATGTCTAAAATATCCGATTTATTATTTTAAAATTCTCATAATTACGAAATATTATTAATAATAGTATTCATGTATTAAATCATGAAATTTTTCGTTTCGTTTAGTGTATGAGCAGGTACACGCCTGCACCGCGTGTCTAAACGTGTTCTGTGTCGTGTAACTCACGCGTAAGTTTCTAAATACACGTATGAAATAAATATTAATAATGTTTATTAATATTTAACATTTGTGGTCGGGTACCACGTTGTGTGTCGGTTATCAGTTGCGTACGCGTTAATCTTTATGACCGTAAGTCGTGAGGTTATGTAAACCATAATATATTATCTCAAATCGTACTATGATTCGTTAGGTATATTTAGGAGTTTGGTTCACCTATTGGGCCTACAACTGGTCCTTTAGTGGGCTTCACACCTTATTGGGCTCATAAATGGGCCGTTAATAGGCCTTGAAGTTCTTCTGGGGCCTTGTTGGGCCTAGGGTTAGACCAACAACTAGGTTTTGAGATCCTGGATTTTTGCGGGGTGTTACATTCTCCCCTCCTTAAAGAAATTTCATCCTCAAAATTTGTTAAGCTTACTCGAGTTAAACTTTCGTACTCTAACTCCATTTCCCATTGCTTAGGGAGAATTTTCACTCATATCAAACAATAGACAGTAATGTTGAATACAAATGATTTATGGTGTGTGAAGACATTTAATTAGCACCATCAATGTTTGCAGACAAGAGAAGTCATTTTGTACATAATGGGTTGGATAGCAAAAGAAGTTGCAGCACTAATTGATGGTCACCCCACAATACCCTTGGCAGCTTTGCAGGATCAGCTTCAAAAAAACATCAGATTCAGATCTCTCTAATGAATATATCAAGGGCCAAAAGTATTGCAACAAAAACAATCTATGGTGATTACCAACATCTATTTGGAATGCTTAGAGACTACTGTGAGGAATTGATTAGAGCCAACCCTGGGAGCACTATCAAGATTAATGTTTACCCTGAATGTAATCCAAGCAGTCCTACAAGGAAGTTTAGGAGAGTTTACATTTGTTTTGCTGCTTTGATGGAAGGATTTAGGATGAGTGGGAGAGACATACTTGGATTGGATGGATGTTTTATGAAATGTCCATACCCAGGTCAGATATTGCCTGCAGTTGGTGTTGATGCAAATAATGGGTTATATCGAGTTGCATATGCACTAGTGGAAGCTGAGAATGTAGACTGTTGGAAATGGTTCTTAGAATGTCTAGGAGATGAACTTGGTCTAAATTCCGGATCCTACTTCACATTCATAAGTGATAGGCAGAAGGTAACTCTATTTTGTTTGGTAAGTAGATTTTTTTTTATTATCAAAATCTTTGTTTGATTATTTGTTTTGTCAGGGTCTTATACATGCAATAGCCTAGACATTCCCTAGTGCTGAGCATAGGTATTGTTTGAGACACATACAAGAAAATATGAAGGCAAAGTGGAGAGGAGGAGTATTTAAAAACATGTTATGGAGATGTGCCACTGCTACCACTGTTGCTCTATTTGACAAGAAAATGGAGGAAATCAGACGAGAGGATGCAACCTTGTATGAATGGCTAAAGAAAATTCCAAAAGAGAGTTGGTCCAGGGCACACTTCACCGGTAATATTTGTTAAACTTTATATGAATGGCTAAAGAATTTAAGTAATAGCAAAATTAAAAGAATGTTTAATTTTTTGGCTTAAACAGGAATGGCAAAGTGTGATGTGCTACTAAAAAACTTGTGTGAGGCTTTTAACAAACGATTAGTTGGGGGAAGGGATAAGCCAGTAATCACCTGTTTAGAATACATTAGACAATACGTGATGAAACGAATAATGGTGGTGCACAATGTCATAGAAAAAAGTGAAGGACCTTTGACACCCTCTGCCACAAAGTTGTTCAATGGCATTAAGGAGGAGGCCTCAAACTACAATGTTCTTGTGGCATGTCCTAAAAAATATGAGGTAAGTTTACGTTTTATATTGTTAATATGGGAAAGTTTATGATTGATAATTTTGATATTTATGGTATTAGGTGAGTATGCCTGGGGTCTTACGTGGTGAATATTGAGGCTAGAACATGTAGTTGTAGAAGATGGGAGTTGACTGCCATACCATGCAAACATGCAGTTGCAGTGATATGGGACATGGCTCAGCATGGTTATGATGTTGGGATAGCAGAAAGTTGGGTCTAAGAAGTTTATTGGTTGGATACATGGAAAAAAGTCTACATGAATACACTAGAGCCAATAAATGGTAGATATCTTTGGATACCATCTGCGTGCCCAACCACATTGACTGCTCCTAAACATCATAACCAGATTGGTAGGCCTAAGTAGAATAGGAGAAAGTCAGCTGTTGAGATTCAAGAAAGTGTTTCAAGCAAGGGAAAGTTGACTAGGAAAGGTGGTACTGCAACATGTGGGAAATGCAAACAGCAGGGTCATAATGCTAGAAGTTGCAGTGGTCATGTTCAATCACATGTTGCATCACAATCTGCTCCACAACCTACTAAAGAATGAAATGTTCTAGAACTTGGATGGTTATGCTCCACAACCCTCTTTTATGTTAATCTTTTGGTTTTGAACAATATGTATTTGGTGTGTTTTAAATGTTATGGTGTGTTTGGTTTAATGTTTATGTAACTGCAGACAATGAACAATATGTATTTGGTGAATGTTTTGAATAATATGTATTTGTTTTTAAATGTTATGGTGTGTTTGGTTTACATGTAGTTAATGAATGGGTAGCAGTGCAGGTTATAAAGTTGGTCAAATGGGTCATAAATTGTAAAATGGGTAGCAGTGACAGGTTAGAACATGTTGCAGGTCATAAATGTTGTAGCTTAGTGTAGTTAATACTAGATGAGGTTGTCAATAGTATATATGACACCAAAATGGATAAAATAGTTGATGAGGTTGTCAAAGTTGATGAGGCTGAGGTTGTCAAACCTGGTTGCAAAACAAATGAAGATGAAGTTGAGGTTGTGCATGAAGGAAAAGCCATAGTTGGGGACAAAAAAGAATCAACAGTTGAGGAAGAAGAATATGATCAGAAGCATGAAGAGGAGTTGGATTACGACCCTGATGTATTGAAAAAAGCTTGGGATTACGGCGGTTCAGAAAACATGGTGGAGCCCGAGTACCCTAATCCATACGAAGACGAGCTTGATTCGGACCGGTTAAATGATGATTGTCATTGGAAATAGATGAATGCAAGTTTTAAAATGTGCACCTGTATGCAAGTTTTAATGTATGTTGCTTCCTTCAAGTTTTAATGTTTGTTAGTTCATGTATGCAAGCATTTGGTTACAAGATTAAACAACTTAAAAAACCATTTCATTAATAAAATTTAAGTCAAAATACAACAACTACATTGATTAACATTGTTGTCAAAATTGACCTTTACAGGCATACAAATCAGCTGAAAAGGAAGTACATTCCAAAGAAACACAAAACAAAACCAAGAATAATCTTCAACCTTCTTGCTTCATTAGCTCTTGTAGTGGCTAATTCCTGAAGTTGGTTCATTTTATTTAGCAATCCAGGAATCAACTGTCTTGACCTTGCACACATTGGGGGATCGAACCATTTGACGAAACCACACCTTGATGTCTGTTAATTACCATCATAAAGATCAGATAAGTAGAAGAAATTGATACACTTTATGGGTTTAAAAGTTCTTACACAACAGTGAAATCGACGACCAGGGTTTGATTCAGTCCATAACGTTCGAAGCATGGTAACAGACCCACGTGAACAAATTGGAGTCCAATTTGAGCTGCCTATACTCGAATCATGTTGTTGCAGACGATTGGAGTTGGATATGGACATGGTTGAAGACGGATTGAAGATGGAATGTTAAAATTGGCCGTTTAATCGAAATTAGGGTTTTGTAGACGAATAAACCGGGGGTGGTAAAGGAGTTAGATGTAAATGACTAAATTACCCCTCACGTAAGGGTTACGTGGTGGGAATAGACGGAAAAAAGAACGGTCGTCAGGGCCGAGTACGAAAACAGTTAAAGATTGAAACCACAGTTACGAAAGGTGTTATTAATGGACTGAACATGTTAATAGGGACAAACCATATGGACGAAAACTGTAATTTACTCACAAAGCTGAGGATGAAAATAGCAGTCTACACGCTTCTATCCTTTCAATGGTCAAAAGTAAAAGTAAATTTATCATATATTAATTTTTTAGTTATTATTTCTTAAGGTATGTATTTTATTATGATGTCTATCTTCTATTTATAAACTTTATAATGAAATAAGCCAGTCAAGTTTTCATTATTGATTATATTAGTTTTTACCCTCGCGCTTCGCGGCGTGAGCCTAGTCATTATTGGTTTGACTCATTTGCATAAATGAAACTTACATCGAATCGTAGACTCGTTATAACATATGATACCAAAAAAACACTCAAATTTCAATACAACTTTGTCTTCAATAAAATTTTAACCGGAACGTTGAATTTTTTTTCAAGAAACCGGCATATTCTGCAATTTAAAAAAACCTAACGAACGAAAACTATCATAGAAAACGGTGTCGGGTGTAGTCACAACGGTAAAAATAATGTTAATAGAAAGGAAACATAAAAGTAAATAATAAAGAAGGGAAAAAACAAATTAAAAAAATATTGGTTCGGTTTGTCGAAAACCATAAGGCGAATTTCGATACGGGTTCCGATAATACCAATACCGACAATAATGTTCTTCGCCCGTAATAGGTTCGTCTCATCACGGTATCACAAAGGTAACGACACTCGTTGTAGGCAATGATAAAAAAACTCGATGTTGAATACAACTCCGTTTTAAAAAAAAATATCGGAACGTTGAAAAAAACTAAAAACAGCGGCGCACCCTATATTTTAAAAAGAGTTAACGAACGAAAGTTATTAAAGTAAATTACAGTTGAACTTGTATTACACAATGAACTTGTATTACACGATGAACTTGTATTACACAATGACCTGACTAGCTACACAATGAGCTGGAAAACATAAAACACAATGATAAATACATATAACACAATAAACTTGTATTACACATTGAACTTGTATAACACAATGAACTTGTATTACACAATGACCTGACTAATTACACAATGAACTTGTATGACACAACGACTTGACTAATTATACAATGAACTTGTATTACACAATGAACTTGTATTACACAATGACCGGACGTGATATTACACAATGAACTTGTATTACACAATGAACTTGTAATACACAATGACCTGACTAACTACACAATGAGCTGGAAAACGTAAAACAAAATAATAAATACATATAACACAATGAACTTGTATTACACATTGAACTTGTATAACACAATTAACTTGTATTACACAGTGACCTGACTAATTACACAATGACCTGACCAAATACACAATGAACTTGTATTACACAATGACCAGACGTGGTATTACACAATGAACTTGTATTAAACAATGAACTTGTATTACACAATGACCTGAGTAACTACACAATGAGCTGGAAAATGTAAAATACAATAATAAATACATATTACACAATGAACTTGTATTAAACAATGAACTTGTATTACATAATGACCAGACGTGGTATTACACAATGAACTTGTATTACACAATGACTTGACTAATTATACAATGAACTTGTATTACACAATGACCAGACGTGGTATTTCACAATGAACTTGTATTACACAATGAACTTGTATTACACAATGACCTTACGAACTACACAATGAGCTGGAAAACGTAAAACACAATGATAAATACATATAACACAATGAACTTGTATTACACAATGAACTTGTATTACACAATGACCAGACGTGGTATTACACAATGAACTTGTATTACACAATGAACTTGTATTACACATTGAACTTGTATTACACAATGAACTTGTATTACACATTGACATGACTAATTAAACAATGAGCTGGAAAACGTAAAAAAGAATTTCGTTTTTGTTTATAACGGCACTATACTCGTTTTAAAGATAAAAAACGCTCGTTTTTAAGATAAAAAAACGCTCGTTTTTATGGTGTAATTTTTTTAAAAAAATAATGTCCTATATAAAAGTTATGAACCTTTAAAAATGAGGGGGGGGGTCTTGATAAAAGTCAACAAAAGTGGTCAAGACTAAAATAATCTTCCAAAAATTTTTTCTCATATAATTTAATCTCAACCATTAAATTTTTTCTACAATTTGATCTAATGACCCTAAATCATTCTCACCCTTCCCGTTGGGGATATAAAGCGGGAAGACGTGTTCGCTCAGTCGCATGTAAGTGTGAAGATTTTATGCAAATATTAAATTCGTTATGCCCTCAGCCAATGCAAACTAGCTTGTTGCCGAGCAGTGCTATTGTTCATTGCATTGTCGAAGTTACTAATTTAGGAAAGTTTGAGACATGTCTCCAGGCGTACGAGAGTGCTCGGTATCCACCAGAAGCCACTTGCATCCTTGATCAAGACAATACGCTCGACTCCAATTGTACCTCAGCTTGATATACTTGCACTACCTAATCGCTCGCCATGTGATTTTTCTTTTCTGTTTCCGTTTTATGTGTTCTATTAAAGCTTATGTTGTAACTAGTGTGATATTCATTTTATGTTGGTTATGTGCAATAAGTTATGCGAGATATCGACTTCTACTTATCTTGATGCGTTTGTCCACTCATGTCTCATAAATTCATATGCATGCAAATATTATTCTTAAAATGTACTTTTATATGTCTCGGAGTGGGTTGTGCGGGAACACCACTGCAACCGGCACGGGTAAGGGAATCGGGTTCACGAAGCTGCTCTTGAAGCCGCATGATTTGTTTTGTCGGTTTTTAATGTTATTTTTATTTAAAAAATGAAAGGGGTGGGGGGGGGGGGGGGGGGCGGGCGGAGTGGAGGCACGGGTTATGAGCGGGTTCCACGGGTTGGACGGGTAACACCACCGCAACCATTGCGGATTTCTCACGGGTTGGATGGCATGGGTATATTAACCCGTTTGAACCCGTAGGCGTTTGAGGGAATATATCCGTTGGGTGGACCGTTGGAGGGGACCGTTGGGGGGTGGGTTGGGTATTAAATAAAAAAAATAATATTTTCAATCCCATTCACCTATAAATATACATTTTACACAAATATTTTTTCACACTTTCTAAAAAATGGATTCATCCTCCTCCAAAAAATACCGTCCCAAAGTGCGTGCCTCTCAACCGCAAAACCCTCGTTCAAGTCAACCTCGGGCTTCTCATCCGCAACAGCAATACCAAAACCAACCGTTTCAATACTAAAACCAACCGTTTTTTATTTTGATGTTTCATGTTTTTTTTCTTTTTATTGTTTTTTAAATTTCAGGTTTTTAATATGTATCATTTTTATTTTTATTTAATGAAATGTGGTTTTTTATTTGTTTTAATGAAATAATTAAAAAACATTCAAGGGCTTATTGATTCCACACCCTTCTCTTATGGTTGGAGAGGTTTCAAGAGGGTAAAATAACATGGCATATTTTAATTGTGTAAAAGGGGTGGCTTATTGTTAACCACTCCCTCCACCCTAGGGTAGTTTTGGGTTGAAAGATGGGCACCATCTCACTTTTGAATTCAAACGATTTGGAGAACTTTAATAGGGTGGTGTTAAGGATACTTTTGAGTAAAAAAGGAAAGAAAGGAGGCGCCCCCTTCATCCTAAAGACGAAGGGGTTGGAATGTTGGAAAATTTAGTGAAAATGTGGTTTTCACTAACTTTGAATACAAATAATTATATGTAATTACGATTAATATAATTATTATTTTTTGGGTTTGTGATCTATGGTGTGAGAGCTTCACAACAAAACAAAATGTAATCAAAACGAAGCTAAGATGAATGGAATATCGATGCTTGAAATTGAAAGGTTGGAATGAAAAATGTGAAACTTGGATGCTTCTACTAGAAATTTGTTACAACTTTTTATTAAATGCTACAAATATTTTGTCATAAAACATTATGAGTGTTTTTTTTATTTACTCTTAATTTCTTGTCATAATCTATTTGGTGGTTTTGGTTTGTCTCATAAATTTATATTAAATTTTTTTTTTTATTTTGTTTATACAAATTAAAATATAAAGCTATGTCATATTAATCTAGTATTAAATATGGAGCTTTTTGGTATTAGCATAAAATGAACCATTTGGTTATTTTTGTAAGATGATTAAAAAGACATGGAAAAAGAGGAAAAACTAGAGAACTAGTTCCATAGGATTTAATGAGAGAGGGCCATATCCAGCGTACACATATTGTTCTACATTAACCATCATCTTCATCCTTTCTGTTTCACCATAGCAGATTGTCACACCCCCAAATTTATTCACTTAACAAATAAATAAATTAATGTTGTAACGATTGATAACATTACATAACATCGGAAGCTAATTGAAGACTTCTAAAATATTGAACACCATTACCAATACTAAATCAAACTAGTACATTGTCCTAAAACCATATAGGTCAAAACCGACTCGAGGTTTGACAATCATGCTTCTTCAGCTTCTAGGATTTTGATCTGAAGGGTTAACCTATTCCAACTGTGCCCTGGCTATTTGTTACCTGAAAAACATACTTAAAAGTGTCAACACAAAGATTGATTAGTTCACATGTTTAATTGTTGCAATGTAAAGTCGTTTTCCTTAAAAACAATGATATCGTGTACATGGACATAGTATAAAAACGTTTTCCTCGAAAACATGAGATGACTTCATACTCATAAAATGAGTAGTTTTCCCAACGAAAACACGTGATGACTTTATAGTCATAAAACGAGTAGTTTTCCTCATGAAAATATGTTAATGAATTTATTCCATGTCAAGCCCTTTTTAAAGAAATTATTAAAGATAGGAGCGTTGACCAAAACAAGTAGCAGTTTAAGGTGAGCAGTTTTCCCAACGAAAACATGTGATAACTTCATAGTCATAAAACGGGTAGTTTTCCTCATGAAAATATTTTAATGAATTTATGTCCATGTCAAAGCCTTTTTAGAGAAATTATTAAAGATAAGAACGTTAACCAAAACAAGTAGCAGTTTAAGGTGTATATGATAAATAAAACAAGCAATGTGTGCTCATTCGTAAACTAGCTAGGAATACAAATATATGTTCATACATGAGGTATAACCAAAACCAAACACTTGTTCATGCCCCTTGCTCGTACCAAACAAACCCTTGTGTAGACACTATGCAGCCATTCGATCATGTGGATCGTCGGTTAGCGCGACTAACCATGACCGGGGTGTGTCAATCCTAATAGTACTATTCTTAAGCCTCAGGCTAACCTATAGCTAATTGTTATAAATTACGTAATGTAGGGGACTTTACGAGATCTAGACGTGCCAACTCATGCAAACATAAGGGTCTAGCCTTTTTCTCATGTTACCAATTGAAAATGTTGTAAGTGTTCCATGTTTTCTCAAATGTGTCAAGCAATGATATTCCCAAATGTATTAAACAATGATGTTTCATGTTTTCAAACGTATAAAGTAAGTATGTTTCTCCCCCGATGTTTCTAAAACATTTATATGTAAAGAGGGGCCGTGAAACTCACCTAGTGACGTGTCAGAAACAACAATGTCCTTCTGATCATAAGGGAACCCAATGTCCACATGATAGGATAGTCATGGGGTTTATGTCCTACACGAGTCCTACGATACCTGTAGGTACTTAAAGAGCTTTATAGACTAACCCTAATATTATAAAGTAAGTCTAAACTCGTGTTGAGTTATCACACGGGCGGTTGAGCCATGTTATCGATTTTACGATTGGTAATAATTGTTATTTAGTCGAGTTAGGATTCTCAATTTGTTTATATTACAACGGTCACGTCCAAAGGTACTAGTTTATCAAACTCACGGTAGTGCATAAGCATATGTATTTATAATTAATATCACAATTCTCGTTCGTATGACTTTTAACGGAATTTATGCAGCTCTATGTTTTAATGAAACTATCTTAGAGTTTATAATATTTATACATTATAAAACTTTCAGTTTTATAATATATATATATATATATATATATATAATTATAACTCTAAAACATGTTTGTATAATTTATGTATCTCTCAAGAAAACGTTCTGTGGGTCATACCTAAGTCCATATGCTACGTATATTTACTTTACGTTCGAGTGTACGAATGTACAAGTATATTTTTGAGAATAAATATCGTGTTTCAAAATGATCATTTGATTTTATAAACATATGAATAGTTATATTCATGTATGTTTTTATAGGTGTATATATATATCTATACGGTACATTTTCATCTATGAAAATATAGTTGTATCAACGTTTGTTGTTTGCCAAATTCTAGTTCAGTCCTTCAGGTCATATATTTATTTACCATTCAACGACATATCAATTAACTGTATATATACCGTTATATAAAATCCTTGGTGCTAACTTTACTCCGGTCGTATTTAAGTCGTATAAACCGTTTTATACCATAATTATAAAATGATTGTTTTCACGTCCACGTAATAATGCCTATTAATCATACATACCGCTAGTTAATCACGTTTAAGAATCTCATTTAATCGATTCCCTCATTTACGAATACCCTTTTTTTGGTTTATTAACATCTATTTATTTAATCCGAACGAGATTCTCTATATTAAATATACGTGTTTTACGGTCCATTAATATCAGTCATTAAGTTAATATTTACTTTGATCGTTAGTAAGTCGTTTAGGGCCTAACTCAAATAACCATACACCCGTTTAACCTTTACGTAACTAAATATATTTAATATAGTGCGCAGTTTATACCTTTACGCTCACTCGGTTTGCATACATAACTCGTTCGTATCCGTCGACTCTTATTGACCACTGTTGACCAGATTTGACCGAGGTCCCGGAGGTCGTATCCTGTCCAAATATCAAGTATTTTATACTCGGGAATGAAACCCGACCACATAAACAACCCGTTCTAGCCGGAAACTCGTTGAAATCGTTAAACAGGAGAAGAACATCATAATGTGGGTTTACACCCGGCATGACACGAAACAGGAAGATAAGAGCTTACCAGAATACGATCTCTCCGGAACCTGAGTTTGCTGCTGGAATTCCTGTCGGAAAAACGCGTTTAGGCGGAATCTGAGAACTGGTGCTGTCTGAGTTCAAGTTTGCCGGTCACCTCCCACCAAAACACGTCGCCGCCACTGTCCTGCGCCTTCTCCACCACCGTCGCTGCTGGTGAGTTCGCCGGAAGGTCGGGAATGTCAGATCCGGCCGTGTAGGGAGGAGATCTAGTGGTTTAGGTGCTCATCGGTTTCTTTGGAGGTTCACCGTAATTCTTAAGCCGTCTCATACGGTGGCACGAGGCCATCAGAAAAGGTCGTGTTCTGCCGGATCTGCACATGGAACCACCGAAGAAGCCGTCACCGGAGGTTGTCGGACCATCACCGCTGCCTCCTCTGCTCCGTTTTCTGTCGTCGGAAAAGCGGGTCATGTCTCCGCCGTCATGTCTTCACCTGGATCGGCCACCGCTATCATCGCCTCCAGATCTGCATTAATTAATCGGCTAGTCGTGAACACCATCGTCCCCGTGAGGCCTCCTCCATCGCCATGATTGTTGCCATCGTCGTTCGTGTGTTCGCCGGGAAAAGCCGCCGGAGGTGGCCGGCCTACTCCCCCAGCCTGATCTCTCTCTGTATCTCTCTTGATTTATCTCTCTCTCTACAGCTTTGTATGGTGTGGTGCAAATGAGAAAGAAGTGGTGCTGGGGTTTTCATGTAGTGTACGAGCAGGTGGACACCGTGTCAAACCTGAAGTATTACTGCATTTTCGTTCCCAATAATTTACTTCAAGATCTTAAAATCGTATAACACTATTATTAGTATATATTTTATATTTAAATATTTACTTTATGAAGTTTCCTCCCTGTTTGATGTCCGGGTCGGTACGCGCCGGTATGCATATCTAACGCGCTTGTTTGTTTAACCATTTCACGCTTCGGATGGAATTGTTATTTCATAAGGGTTAGTAAATTTAAAATTGATAAAGATCGATATTAAACTAAATAATTTATATTTTATTTATTTATTCATATTCACGGGTAACCGAGTAGGGTCCACAAAGGTATTAATTTGCAGTCGCGCGTCTAACGTCATATAACTCTCGCGTAAATGTTCCTAAGTGAATTGGCCAAATAGATATTAGAAATTTTTATTAATATTTAATATTAATAATCATATACCGTGTTGTGCGCCAATTACGTTATACATGAAAGCGTTACTTTGTTTAACCGTACGTTGTAAGTCTTTGTAAGGACTATATATTAACATTATGTTATCTCGATTCGTACTACGATCTGTCAAGAAAAGTTAAAAATTTGGTTCACCTACTGGGCCTTTAATGGGCTTCAATCCCTATTAGGCCTACAATTGGGCCGTAAATGGGCCAAACTCGTTTATGATGAAATAATTATTTAAGATTATTGACCTTAATTCAGGGTTGTCACACACACATACTTACCCGGTAAAACATCGGGTGTGTGGACATCTTTAGCGTACGTATAATGTTCTGGTTGTTGTACCTTGAGAGACAGACGCGTTCGTCTTAGAGGTGACGCGAAAATTGTTTTTAAGGGGCCCCGTGTTAAACACGAATCCTCAACCAAAACCAAAAACGTTTAGTTTGTTGTTTGTTATAGCTAAGGAAAAGGTTGAAGACTCAAAGTGGATAATACTTGAGTCAAGGATACCATAAGAATATGCGGTTGAAGTCATCTTATGAAGCCACCGGTTCGAATCATTTATTTATATAAATTTGTATTTTATATTTATTTTCTTTCGGGTTTGTAAATTGTATTGTACTAAGTTGATTTCCCACGTATGACGAGAGTATCGTCGTTACTTTATTATTTTAATTTAATAAAAGTGACCAACTATTCCTACATGGAACCTCTTCAACCCCTAAGTACCCTAAGGATTAGCCAGTCTAAACACGTCATGTCATGACGTGTTATTTTTTTCCTAAACTACTCTACTCATAAGGGGTGAAATCTGTAAACCCCTACTACCCCCAACGATCCAATTCCGTGTCAAACAACACACATGAAAACTTACGGCTTCAAGAACCCGTCGAATGAACACGTGCCACAACCCGTGACAGTTGCGGCTGTGTCTTGTGAAACGGAGCCAACTCGAGACGACCCCATCCACTAAGAATTAAAATGTAGTTCCATTGTTTTAAACACTTTTGTCGTTTTCAAAATTATACTTTAATTTCATACCATTTTTGTAAAATAACTAGGTTTTTTTACCCGCACTTCGCCACGGGAGTTTGAATGTTTTTCCCTCACATCACGCGGCAAGAGTTTGGTCGTTATCGGTTGGGCTCGTCAAAAACCATAAAAACGAATATTGATACTGGTTCCGATAATACCAATAACGGTCACGGTATCGTAACGGTAATGGTACTCGTTATAGCCTACGATTAAATAAAAAGACTCGATTTTGAATACAACTCCGTTTAAAAAAAATATATATCGGAACATTAAAAAAAATTAAAGACAGACGCGCACTACATTTTAAAAAAACATACATTATATATAGTATGCGGGGAAATGAAAATTATGTAAAAGTTTTGTGCCCAATCTACAAAAAACATAAAAACTCACTGTGCTTGCGGACCTACAAGTTTTAATAGTAGCTACAAAGAGATCCCGTGCGATGCGACGGGTTCGTATAAAAAAAGATAAAACCACGGCTCAGGAACGTATCTATACATACTAATAAATAATGGTTTTGAGAGGGACACTTACCACTTTCTCATGCCTTATCACATTAGTTTTCTCGACGCTCTCTCCTAATAAATACACATGTATCTTATTAAATAATAATGATATTATAAATATATTATTAAAAAAATACTAACTATATTAAATAAGAACATATATATATATATATATATATATATATATATATATAATAGAAATCAAAATATAACTAATAAAAGAAAAATACTAATTTATTATACACACATTTCCACTTGATATATCTCGAGACGATCATAATAGTCTAACAAGTTAGACGATCATAAATAGTCTGACAACTTATGACGTATTTAAAAGTTTATAAGTTATAACGTTTTTAATATAAAATTCGTGTAACACACGGAATTCTAACCTAGTATATAATAAATTAAAGTTATCTACACTTCAAAAACTTTAAAAATAAAAAAAAATCAAAATATGTTTTTTAGTTCTTTTATTAAGTTTTCTGATTTAAAATAAATTTTTTATTTGTTTTTAAAAGCGTTTTTTTTTCAATTAAAAAAGGTAAAAAAAACTTGAGTGAAGAAATGATCCTTATATGTTCAAGTATTTTATTCAAATAAAATGTTCAAGTATTTCATTTAAATAAAAAAATAAAAATGAAAAAGTTAAAAGAATCAATGAAAAAAAGAAGGTATGGGGTGAAGAAAGGTTAAAAAAGAAAGTGGATAAATCTAGAAGGTGAATGAAGTTAGGATGGGTGGTGGCTAATGTAGGAAGACATAAAAGTGGACTGCTGAAACCGACCACCATTTATTAATAGTAGTAATTCATAAATTAGTCTTACGTGGCATTTATGAAAAAGAATATGTTAACAATTAATAGTAGTAATTCATAAATTAGTCTTACGTGCCATTTATGAAAAAGAATATGTTAACAATGTTGGAAGAAAACTAATTAAATACCGGTAAAACTCAAAAACTTAGAAAGTAATATAAGTAAATAAATATAAAAGTTTAGTTCTAAATAAAGAAAACTTTAACATGTGATGTAAAATATGTAATTAAACACTGAAGAATAATGATTATATAGTTGTGATTTGTGTAATTATCAACTTGAATGATTCATTAGATGCAAACTAATACACTATATATAGACATAAAAAATAACACTTAACTACCTAAGACATCTAGAAATTACAACAAGGTACATTGAGTATAATAAGTTATCTAATATTCCCCCTCAAGCGAAACGGTGGCGGACCAATATGAAGCATCTATCGAAAATTGGTGAACTGAGATTTAGGAAGACTCTTGGTAAATATGTCAGCCACTTGAAGCTTGGCCAGAACAAATTTCATAACCAAATTTCCCGAAGAGACCAGTTCCCGTAAAACGTGATAGTATAGATCAATGTGCTTAGCACGTTTGTGAGATACGGGATTTTAAGTGAGGAACAAAGCGCTCTGATTGTCACATAAGATGGTTGGAAGATCTGCCGGTAGTGAATGAAGTTCACGAAGAAGATGTGTTATCCAAACAATTTCTGCTACAGTGTTAGCCATGGCCTTATATTCAGATTCACAACTTGAGCGAGCAACAGTGGGTTGCTTTTTGGTACTCCAAGAGATGAGATTAACCCCTAAGAAGATAGAATAGCCATAAGTCGAGTGACGAGTTTCCAAACATTTTGCCCAGCTAGCATCAGAGTAGCCAAGTAGAGACGTATGAGTGGAACGACTGTAGTGTAGACCAAATGCAAGTGTGCCTTTAAGATAATGACGAATTCGTTTAACCTCCTGATAATGATCAACTGTTGGAGCGTGTAAAAATTGACTGACTTGGTTGACTGCATACGATATGTCAGGCCTGGTGATCGTCAAGTACCGGAGAGCACCCACAACAGACCGGTAATGAGTCACATGTGGGAACAAGTTACCTGTAGAGACAAAAGAAACATTTGTGCTTAAAGGTGTTGGAGCCGGTTTAGCATCCAACATCTTTGCACGTGTTAAAATATCTAAAGTATATTTAGACTCATTTAAGAAAATTCCATTTGGTGTGTAGGTACCCTCCAACCTAAGAAAGTAGTTAAGTTCTCCCAGATCTTTTATGACAAATTCTTTGTGAAGGTAGTCAATGAAAGACGTGAGAGCATGTCACACCCCAACCGACGGCGGAATCGTCGGGGCGGGACATGTAGACTGTTCGTGAGCTCAAGGTTGACTAAATTGTAATATATTAAATCCATTTCCATTCAAACAAACATGAATCAATTCCAAAGTACATAATGAAATACAATTTGTTTTCGAATTAAAATTAACTAAGTCCAAAGCCTATGTGTAACATGTCTTGATCAAACTCATATGATAGCACCTGAAACATGAATAAAATAAGGTCAACTAAAAAGTTGGTGAGCATACACAGGTTTGTATATAGATAGCATATAGATAATGAATAAACAAATCCTTACATAACATGATATAATAAGACATTTATGGAGAGTAGCCATTGTGTAACCAAAGTACAATCAAACCTTTGTAACTAGCACGCAAAATTGTGTTGTCGGTAACAATCACCCCAATCTGGGTGGGTTTGTCAGACTCAATAGATCTATCATTGTTTACCGCCGGCTTGAATAGTTAATGATTGCACATAAATTGCACACAAAAGTTAACACAACTAGCACTCAGGCATAAAGCTCAAATTGCACACATGAATGTAAAGAGGATTTGTATTTATGTAGTTTGTGTAAATGTAAACAATAGTTTGTATAATGTTCATGTTCCACCCCCAAAAAGTGTAAAAAGAGTAAAAGGGGCTATGTAATACTCACTTGATTCAAAAGGCGTGGCTAACACGAGAGACAAGATAGTAACGTGATCCTTGAAATGCACAACGTTAACCTAGAGTGTAATGTATATTGAATTAACAATGTGCACAATAGTCTATGTCTAAGTCTAGGGTTGAATTGGGTGTGTGTGTATAAGGAGTTGAAGTTGCAGATGTTAATGGTTTGTATTTGAAAGGTGTTGTATAAAATGAAAGATTTGAAATGGATACTTTTAGAACATTTTGATTAGGGTTGGGGTTCGAATAACTAAATAAATTAAATAATTATTATTTATTCATTTAGTTATAAAAACAATGTAGGTGTTAGGTCTAGTTAAGTATAATTTAGATAAACAAATTTTGTTTAAATATAAATTAAATAAATAATCGTTACTTTATTTATTTATTTATAAAGATATGTAACTTAGTCATTTAGTTATAAAAATGTATCGAGCGTATTATATTAAATATAAATTTAATAAATAGTCTTTACTCTATTTTTATAAAGATGTGTAAATGAGTTGTATAAATAATATTTATGTGTAGAGTTTAATAATAAATATAAACATAACTTTGTATGTTAAAATAAATACTTCTATTTATTTTAGAAATAAGAATTTGATCTTTTTAAATAAAGTTAATATAATTTTTTATAAAATCAATTATTTTTATTTGAAAGTTAAATTGGAATACTCATTGTTTTTAAAATATAAAATTAAGCATTCTGTCAAAATTTTCTCACACACACGACCGTGCCTGGGACAAGGCACGATCGTGCTAGGACCACGGGCGCGATCGCGCTGGTCAAGGGTGCGACCGTGTTGATCAAACAGAAGACACAACAAGGCTGCTCACTAGGCACGACCATGCCTGGGCCAGGCATGACCGTGCCTGGGCCAGGCACGACCGTGTCTAGGGTTCTGATAGCACAACCAGGTCTAGCCAAGAGGCATGACCGGGTCTGAGTGTGTGAGGCACGACCACGCTAGAAGACTAGCGCGACTGTGTTTGTTCCAAAACAGGAACGAATTGGCCATTTCTTTTGATAATAGTGTTAGGAATCATAGGGCTTTTACCCATCAGGTTATTACTAGTCTTTTTGTATAGTTTAATTGTATTTAAAACACGTACAAAGTATGATTCGATTAAACCATTTTAGAATGAACTCTATATTCGGGTTCATATTACATTCGTTATTGTAAGCCCAATTTATGTTGGGGCTTTTGATCTATAGACTAAAACTAAGGTGTAGGAGGTTTCAATTACCCGTAAGAATGATGTATTGATAGCGTTCGGTAGAAACGAGTTCCGGCGACGACGGTTTGATCTCCGGTGCTTTCTGCTGCAACTCCGGCTAACTCAATGTTTTCTGGAGGTTTAGGGAGGATCGAATGATGTATTTGTGTAGTTTGTTTGAGAGGATTGCAACCAAAATCTTGAAATCGATGGTCACATGGAGGGTTTTGACGGTTATAATTTGAATCAATCAATTGGGTTTATGTGTCGTAAATAAAATGATTAAAACCTTTAAGTGGGTTTGTTAATGTGGGAAACGGTTACGAATTCGAACGATTTTGCGTTTAGAGGCTATATTTACGTTTCAACTGATGTGAGGCACGACCGTGCCTATAAGAGGCGCGACCGTGCCAAGATGAGGCGCGACCGTGCCTATAGGAGGCGCGACCGTGCCAGACGAGGCGCGACCGTGCCAAAACGTGGCGCGACCGTGCCTACTAGGGTTTCTGGTTATTTACAAAATCAGCCCTTGCAACTTCAGCTTTGACATAATTAGCTTGGTTAGGATTTAACAGAACACCTAACGGGATTACTAACTGGATTAACTCTAAGAGGTGTTACCACATGATTATGAGTTCTAAATCTTTGAATTGAATACGATCGGCTAACGATTAATGAGGAGTAGGTTTGAACAAGTATATGATTCAATGTCGTGCTGTTATTTTATTAGTTAAAATAAATTAAAATAGTGTCGGAAAATCAGGAATGTTACAGTCTCCCCATGTTAAGGGAATTTCGTCCCGAAATTTAACTAATGGAGGCTACAAAAAATCAAGAAAAAGGTGGGAGTTTTGGGTTCTCGGTGAGTTTTGATTGTTGGATTCTGGGGAGTGTAACCATTGACATGGCTTAGGCCTGATACTCAAAGTTGAATATGAAGGGTGATAATGAATTTTGTTTTGAAATGAATTTAAGGAGGAGATTGTCGAATAATAATTCTGAATTCTAAATGTGAGATGTATTATTTGGAATGAATTTGATGGGACCTTGATCGTTAGGGTTTGTGCATGATGTAGTCTAATATGTTTAAAAATGTCAGTGGGCAAAAGATTTCATAGAGATTGGTCTAGGTCAAAACTTCACGTGACACGAACAACGCTACTTCTGATAATATTATAGGACACTTATATATAGGAAGTACCATCGGCGTATCTACCATGCCCTTGTCATATCACATTAGTTTCGTTGTTACATATCATGATAAGTTTTAGGTCACAACACACGACAAAATTTCACTATGCTTTCCATGCGCTGATTTTCATAATTCCGTGTGCACCCGTAATTACTCAAATCATCGCATGGTCCGTATAGATCTTTCCGTTGTGTGCGGGTCAAGGGAGGCATAACTTTCACTCTGTTCATGTCCATTGTTTTCACATAAAAATCGCTAGCAAGTAACTATGTCCTTAATCAGGTTAGTTCGCAACTAAAGAGTAGTATAACTTAAAGTTTCTTAGTTTGCTCGTGTTTGAACAAGAATACGTCAAACCCCGAGTCGTTTCAGTGTATTATGGTCTTCAACTTTGGTGAACAAAAGTGCATGACCATGTCTTGCGTATAATGAAGTCAATCAATTACAATAATTGTAAGCAAATTTTGTTTCGTGTATAAAGTAAACACACAAGTCTCATGTATGATCTAGTGTCACGTAGCTCGAAATCAAATAGGTCTCATGTGTAGTGTGAACAATTTAGCGTCATATATTTGTAAATCATTAAGCTCCCATGTGGAATGTAAACAACATAGTATCATGTGTATTGTAGAAAATGAAGTTCATGTATGGTGTCGACAACTTAGTGTCATGTATTTTGTAAATCAATAAGCTCTCATGTGGAATGTAAACAGCATAGTATCATGTGTATTGTAGGAAATGAAGTTCATGTATGGTGTTGGCAACTTAGCATCATGTATTTTGTAAATAAATATCTTTCATGTGTAATATAAACAATTTAGTATCATGTATATTGCATAATGTGCATAATTTAGTATAATGTACCTTGTAACCAAATGGGTTTCATTTTTAATGTGGTCAATCTAGAATTTTGTACCAATCAGACAATTGTTATGCATCATGTATATTGCAAACAACTAAGTTTCGTGTATTATGTGCTCAATCCAGTAGCATGTGTATTGCAAATAAACATGTTCCGTGTGTTATGTGATCAATCCAGTAAATTGTGATTTGTAGACACACTAGTTTCATGTATTATGTAATTTGTGTAGTATTGGGTATATTGCGAATAATTGAGTTTCATGTACCATGTGGTTGCGTTGGGTTTATTGTGAACGTGCATACGTAAGTTATTGAACTTCGTGTGTGATGTATACTAACTAGTGTTGCGGACAAGCGTGTTGTTTGGCGTTCCTGTATAATGTGGTAGTTAGATTCTAGCTCTTAAATCTCATTGAGGTTGATGGGGAGGGTTAACGTCTACGTGGTATGGATCGTCTCTTGAAGCGACAAGCGAAAGGTAGCGAGGAGGTTCTGAAAACATTCGGGGAAATATGTTTACAAATACTGATCTTTGTTTGAAAATAGAAATTGGTAAATTGTTCTTGGTTGTAGATATATAAAGTAGTGAATCCATTGGATCACATAATTTAAATAAGTAGACAATTTATGGGAAAAATCTTTTAATTTAAATTTTCAACTATTAATAAGAGAATATTTTTAAGCGAAATTATTGGCTAAACAAGTAGTCGTATATTAATTTAGCCAGGGTTTAGAAATATTTACTTTAATGAGGAAAATCATAATTATTTATCAATTTGAGATAATATTTTTATAAAATTGGTTGTATTAGCCTTCCTTATCAGGCGAATTTTTTTTTTATGGAGAACTTATGTTTTTGGTACTATCTAAAAGTTTGATAAACATTTTGTTTGAACAGGATAACGAGGTTTTGTTTAAATCAAATAGTAGGATGATTTGTTTATGAAGGAGATTGTTGGTAGTGTACTAAATCGTATTGAATGAAAAAGGTGATACTTGAGAAAAAATTGATAAAAAAATGATTAGTGTAATTCACACTCAACGGGTCAAATCAATGAACAATAACCTTTAGAGTTGAAACATATAAAATTAATTAGATGCTGAAACGTTAAACATTACTCAAAACATAGGGAAATGGTTCTCAAATAAAAAATTTAAAGACAATAATTAGAAATTTCTCCTAACGTCTCTCGTAGCTTTCCACTAGGAAGAAGATAATCACCAAGATGAGCACCGCTATGGTCACTCAAGTAGCTGATCTGGCTTCAGCTCTAGCTGTATCCGTGCGACTCTCAAGCATTTGTTTTTTCAAGGATGGAAATTAACTCTTTTTGGTACCCTAATTGGTTCGCTAGGCTATCCATTCTTTGTCCTTGCAAGTCGTGCATTACTCCCTGCTCCATCCTTTGTCTCTCAAATTCTGAAGTCCTTACATATTGGTGAGTGTCATTGGTTGGAAATCCCATAACGCTAGTGGATGCCGTGGTATGTCTTACCCAAGGGTTAGGATGGTACGGGTCGGGCACTAGATATGGGTCTCTTTGTGGGAGTGGTAGCTGATTGTGGGGATGAGGTGTCTGATACGGGTTTCTGGGCGCGGGTGATCCAGGTGTTCGAAGCATTGGGCCGGTGTTCCTAATCCAATCTGCCCTTAAATCAAACCTTGGTCTAGCAGCTGCGGGTGTTGGTGATCGATGCACGGGTGATCCGATGTCTTCTTCCCAATCAGACTCTTCTTCGGGACGGTATATCGGGGAGGTAGGAGAGTAGGAGTCCATGCTTAGCAAGAAAACAATGGAAAGGTTGTAAGCGATAATAAAATACTGAGTGTCAAATATAGGAGTTCTCATAGGTTTAGAGTTTGACTAGTCATAACGCCGAGTCTTCACAATAGTATTTTAGGAGTACACTTGACCTATAAGTAGTGTATCCCTGAGGAGAATTTCCAGGAAAGAGGGGTGGGTCACTAGGACACACTTAAGTACCCTATCTTTCCTTAGCCAGAATCCCTCATGGGCCTACACACTCTTCCAGCCATCATGTATTAATAACACTATTGTTGGGCTTATGGTCATGATGAGAATTGTTGTGAACTGGGCCTTGTGGCCCGAAAGTAAGGTTTATGCATTTCAGTGGGCTTTTGCTTCTTGGAGGATAGATGGGCTTCTTAGTTTATTATCGATGGACATTAGGCCCAATAGTTTAAAATTTTGTTGTTCACAAGAGGTGTGGTATTATGTATGTGAGTTTAGGGGTGCATGAATAACTGAGTGTGTATGAGTGTGTGTGGAAACTTAGGATAGCACTTTTAAATAAATTAAATAGGTAGCAATGAATAAGAGAAAAAGTTGGCAGGTAATGTGACACATAGATTATTAAGTATTGTATCATATGATGTAGTTATATAGTATAACATGTAAGAATATTCACATAAAAAAAATAATCATATAGCATGTAGATGGTAATGAGTGTAAGCACAAAAGTTATCAAGTAGTGTGACACATAAGTCATTATGTATTGTATCACGTAGTGTAAATACTTATGATAGCATGTAAAAAATATTTACACAAGAACTAATAATGTAACATGTAGTAGCATGGCATTGTATGGGTGTCCTAAAGTTATAGTCTAGGTCAAGGGTGTCTAATAACCTAGTTCCCTATAACCAAGGCTCTGATACCAATCTGTCACACCCCAACCGACGGTGGAATCGTCGGGCGGGACATGTAGACTGTTCGTGAGCTCAAGGTTGACTAAATTGTAATATATTAAATCCATTTCCATTCAAACAAACATGAATCAATTCCAAAGTACATAATGAAATACAATTTGTTTTCGAATTAAAATTAACTAAGTCCAAAGCCTATGTGTAACATGTCTTGATCAAACTCATATGATAGAACCTGAAACATGAATAAAATAAGGTCAACTAAAAAGTTGGTGAGCATACACAGGTTTGTATATAGATAGCATATAGATTATGAATAAACAAATCCTTACATAACATGATATAATAAGGCATTTATGGAGAGTAGCCATTGTGTAACCAAAGTACAATCAAACCTTTGTAACTAGCACACAAAATTGTGTTGTCGGTAACAATCACCCCAATCTGGGTGGGTTTGTCAGACTCAATAGATCTATCATTGTTTACCGTCGGCTTGAATAGTTAATGATTGCACATAAATTGCACACAAAAGGTAGCACAACTAGCACTCAGGCATAAAGCTCAAATTGCACACATGAATGTAAAGAGGATTTGTATTTGTGTAGTTTGTGTAAATGTAAACAATAGTTTGTATAATGTTCATGTTCTACCCCAAAAAGTGTAAAAAGAGTAAAAGGGGCTATGTAATACTCACTTGATTCAAAAGGCGTGGCTAACACGAGAGACTAGATAGTAACGTGATCCTTATAATGCACAACGTTAACCTAGAGTGTAATGTATATTGAATTAACAATGTGCACAATAGTCTATGTCTAAGTCTAGGGTTGAATTGGGTGTGTGTATAAGGAGTTGAAGTTGTAGATGTTAGTGGTTTGTATTTGAAAGGTGTTGTATAAAATGAAAGATTTGAAATGGATACTTTTAGAATATTTCGATTAGGGTTGGGGTTCGAATAACTATATAAATTAAATAATTATTATTTATTCATTTAGTAATAAAAACAATGTAGGTGTTAGGTCTAGTTAAGTATAATTTAGATAAACAAATTTTGTTTAAATATAAATTAAATAAATAATCGTTATTTTATTTATTTATTTATAAAGATATGTAACTTAGTCATTTAGTTATAAAAATGTATCGGGCGTATTATATTAAATATAAATTTAATAAATAGTCTTTACGCTATTTTTATAAAGATGTGTAAATGAGTTGTATAAATAATATTTATGTGTAGAGTTTAATGATAAATATAAACATAACTTTGTATGTTAAAATAAATACTTCTATTTATTTTAGAAATAAGAATTTGATCTTTTTAAATAAAGTTAATATAAATTTTTATAAAATCAATTATTTTTATTTGAAAGTTAATTTGGAATACTCATTGTTTTTAAAATATAAAATTAAGCATTCTGTCAAAATTTTCTCACACACACGACCGTGCCTGGGACAAGGCACGATCGTGCTAGGACCACGGGCGCGACCGCGCTGGTCAAGGGTGCGACCGTGTTGATCAAACAGAAGACACAACAAGGCTGCTCACTAGGCACGACCGTGCCTGGGCCAGGCACGACCGTGTCTAGGGTTCTGATAGCACGACCAGGTCTAGCCAAGAGGCATGACCGGGTCTGAGTGTGTGAGGCACGACCGCGCTTGGGATTAGCACGACCGTGTCTCATGAAGCACGACCGCGCTAGAAGACTAGCGCGACCGTGTTTGTTCCAAAACAGGAACGAATTGGCCATTTCTTTTGATAATAGTGTTAGGAATCATAGGGCTTTCACCCATCAGGTTATTACTAGTCTTTTTGTATAGTTTAATTGTATTTAAAACACGTACAAAGTATGATTCGATTAAACCATTTTAGAATGAACTCTATATTCGGGTTCATGTTACATTCGTTATTGTAAGCCCAATTTATGTTGGGGCTTTTGATCTATAGACTAAAACTAAGGTGTAGGAGGTTTCAATTACCCGTAAGAATGATGTATTGATAGCGTTCGGTAGAAACGAGTTCCGGGGACGACGGTTTGATCTCCGGCGCTTTCTGCTGCAACTCCGGCTAACTCAATGTTTTCTGGAGGTTTAGGGAGGATCGAATGATGTATTTGTGTAGTTTGTTTGAGAGGATTGCAACCAAAATCTTGAAATCGATGGTCACATGGAGGGTTTCGACGGTTATAATTTGAATCGATCAATTGGGTTTATGTGTCGTAAATAAAATGATTAAAACCTTTAACTGGGTTTGTTAATGTGGGAAACGGTTACGAATTCGAACGATTTTGCGTTTAAAGGCTGTATTTACGTTTCAACTGATGTGAGGCGCGACCGTGCCAGACAAGGCGCGACCGTGCCAAAATGTGGCGCGACCGTGCCTACTAGGGTTTCTGGTTATTTACAAAATCAGCCCTTGCAACTTCATCTTTGACAGAATTAGCTTGGTTAGGATTTAACAGAACACCTAACGGGATTACTAACTGGATTAACTCTAAGAGGTGTTACCACATGATTATGAGTTCTAAATCTTTGAATTGAATACGATCGGCTAATGATTAATGAGGTGTAGGTTTGAACAAGTATATGATTCAATGTCGTGCTGTTATTTTATTAGTTAAAATAAATTAAAATAGGGTCGGAAAATGAGGAATGTTACAGAGCAGTTGGTTGATTACCGATTAAAATGAGGTCATCGACATATACAAGGAGATACATGACACATGAAGGCTTTTTAATAATGAAAAGCGAGGGGTCAGCACGACTACACACAAAACCATATGTGGTTAAGAAGGTGCTTAGGCGATGAAACCAAGCCATAGGGGCTTGCTTTAGACCATAGATAGCCTTATTTAGTTTACACACATGATTAAGAAACTGAGGATTGAGGAAGCCCGGAGGTTGCTCCATAAACACACATTCAGTAAGAATCCCATGCAAAAAAGCATTGTTAACATCTAATTGATGAAGTTTCCATTGATTTATGACGGCTAAGGCTAAGACAGTACGAACAATGGTAGCCTTAACAACATGACTAAAGGTATGCAAGTAGTCAAGACTGGGAATTTGACTAAATCCTTGAGCCACAAGACGTGCTTTATGACGTTCAGTCGAACCATCGGAATGAAATTTGGTTCAGAATAGCAATTTGGAGCCAACAAAATTAGAATTTAAAGGACGAGGAACAAGTGTCCAAGTGTTGTTGCGATATAGAGCATCAAGTTCAGTTTGCATCGCACGACCCATTTGACATCCTTGGAGGCAGTGCGATAAGTTTTGGGATCAATCGAGGCAAACAAAGCTCTATGAAGTGGGATGATTTCGGTATGAGCTAGGTCTGCTCGATGACGGGGTTTAAAAATCCCCGCTTTGGCACGAATGATCATCGAGTGGGTTGGAGGAGGGGGTGGGGGTGGTGGTGTCAGTATTGGGCTATTGACTCCACGGGTGAAGTGGAGTTAGGTGAAGACGGTGGTGTGGTATTAGGAGTGGTGGTGGGGGTCGATGTAGGGTAAGTGAGAGGTGATGGGGGATGGTTAACTGTTGATGTTTGGAATGTGGGTGTGGGGGATATGGGTGGAGGTGGAAAAAACTGCATATGCATGAATTTATCGCATGAGGTGGTAGTAACAGTAGGTGGTCAGGTGGGGAAGTATTTGATTGTGTAGTGGGAAGGGTGGGTATGTGAGAAGAATCCAAAAAAGTGGATAATTCTAAAGTGGTGATTAGATTGGCTAATGTGGTTTTGTCAAATGGGTAACGGGTTTCGTCAAAACGGGCATGACGAGTAACATAAATCCGAGAGGTACTAGGATCCAAACATCGATACCCTTTATATTTGAAGCAATAACGAATGAAAATACACGGTATACTCCTTGGTGCAAGTTTGTTTGGAGCATAATCACGTAAATAAGGGTAGACACGACAACCAAAGGTATGAAAAGAAGCATATTTGGGTGGTTGGTTGTATAGCAATTCACATGGAGATGTTCCATTAAGAAGAGTACTTGGTAAGCGATTCATTATTTAAACCGCCGATGAAAATGCCTCAGCCCAATAAGTGGAAGAGACTTTAGCATTAAAAAGCATCGCCAACCCAGTTTCAACAATGTATCGATGTTTGCGTTCGACCTCCCATTTTGTTGTGGTGTGTATGGGCAAGACATGCGATGGAACGTACCATTTGATTCAAATAATGCCCGAACCTTATGCGATGAAAATTGTGTTTGAGCAAATGGGACGAATATGGTCAAAGCATCAAAAAATTCAGATTTGTGACGAAGAGGAAACATCCAAGTAAACCGAGAGAAGTCATCAACAAACGCCACATAATATAAAAAGTTGCCGACCGATTTCACAGGTGAAGGAGCCCATAAATCACAATGAATCAACTCAAGGGGTTTAGTGGCACGTTTATTTTTATTATTAAATGGTAGTCGTTTAGACTTGGCTAGCTCACCTGGGGAGCAAGTTCCCGGTTTAGGTAATAAAGAAGTAAACGACAAATGACCATTGTTTTTTAGCATAATAATTGTGTCAAAATTCACATGCCCAAGACGGGAATGCCAGACTTCAAAAGATGCTTTTGGACACAAAGAAATGGTGACCAAAGCTTCATGTGTGTTATGGAGAACATAGAGGTCGTCTTCTCGGCAACCTCGGGCTAGAGTTTGCTTGGTCAGACGATCCAGTATATAAAAATAAGGATGTGAGAAGACAACATCAACACAATTATCCTCAGTTAATTTACTTACAGAAAGAAGATTTTTGGTAAGTTGTGGCACGACTAAAACATTATTGAGATTAAGAGAACCAAACAATTTAGAGTTACCCGTGTGAGAGATGGGCAAAGACCGACCATTACCAAAAAATACACGTTTATAACCTTGAGTTGGAGATGGATTGGTTACCCCATGAGTGGTAGGAAGCATATGATCAGAGGCACCTGTGTCACACGTCCAGTCAGGTATGCTAGAGTTAAGGTGACATTGGGCATGGAAAGCTTGTGCAAGTTGTGCTTTAGAAGGATTAACAGCAGGTGTAAAAGTGTGAAATTGTGAGCATTGTGTCATGGACCAAATATTCGACGATCGTTGTGTGCTATGTTTATACTTGAACACTTGGGTTTGCTGGCTAGTCCGGACTTCATCGGGGACGGCCTCAGTGGGATAGACGACGCGAACATGCCTAGGTGTGCTAGTACACCGAAAGCATCACTGGTCGCGAGCTGTTGCCCATCGCATGATGAGTCCAAGGCAGAATGAAACCAGTAGACCCTATCAGAAACGAGACGGATTGGTTGGCCCTGGGGAAACCTATGGCGCCACACGGGGCCTCGAGGGATGACCCCATGATAAAGTGGTATCAGAGCAGGTCGACACTCAGATACTTTGGAACTTGACTTATCCCAGTTGTGCATTTACCGGTTGAGTATAATTATGCAATGGTGGTGGGAGAAGGCCAAATGGGGAGCGCTTCAGCGATGGTCTTTGTACGCCGCGAGTATGGGATCGTGAGCGCCACCCTAGTCCGGTTAACATTGAAGCCCGTTGTGATCAAGTTCAGCAACTGCGGTCTAGCAGCGCCACAAAAAGAAGATGGAAGTCTGCTACAACCTCCAGCTCCCTATACTGGAAAATAGGTGAACATCGGCGCCACTTAAATCAATCCGATGCACTTAACTGAATGATCCAGACGAAGATCTTTGTTGCTGAACCACCGGGTGTCCTTCTTACCAAAGTGAATCATGCTCAATCATAAGGGTGAAGCATTATCCTACGACTACAAGTATGGGATTGCGGGCATGCACGAGGATGTGCATGAAATGGTGGTGGGAGAGTGCCTCAGTGGGATAGACGACGTGAACATGCCTAGGTGTGCTGGTACACCGAAAGCATCATTGGTCGCGAGCTGTTGCCGCTTGCCTGTAGACCCTATCAGAAGCGGGACGGATTAGCCCAGGGCGCCACACGGGGCCTCGAGAGATGACCTCGTGACAATTGGGTAGCATAGTGTTCCTGATTGCGACACAATTGGCATGTGGGGGATCGACGGGGTCAGTTTGTAGGATAGTTGTTGCGATAGGAACCCCAAAAATTGTTGTGACTGTGAGGGTAACGAGCTGGACGATTGGGTACAGGAGTATTATTTGGGCCGCACTATTAACGGCCTGGTGGGCTGTGTGTGCGAGTGGGGCGGTGAGTGGTAGTTTGGGCCGAAAAAGCAACAGGAGTATTGCTTGGGCCATGTAAGGCTTGAACAAAGGGCTCATAGTTCTCGGCACGGGTTAGAAGGTCAGCGAAGGTGGGTATGGGTTTAGTAGCATGGATAATTGTCGAGAAATTTTCAAAGGCGAGTCCAGACCTGAAAGGAACCAATGAAGTTGATCCATAGGATCAACGGGATGACCAATACCTGGTCACAGATGGCCTTGAAAGCACTTCCAAACTTGAAGACCGATTTGTCTCCTTTTTGTGCTAGACGAAGATTATCTCGAAGATTTTGAACACATTCAATAGAGGCGTTGCAAAAGGCGGCTTCAAGGGCAAGCCATATTTCACGAGCCGAAGACAACCCAACAATAACGGCAAGAGCTTCTTCGGTGAGGGAGGAATTGAGGAGAATTATAGCTTTTTGTTCAGTTTGAAGCCAAGGATGGTATCCCGGATTTTCAACGGATTTTTCATTGGCCGTGATTGTGGGGGAAGGGGCAACTTTGGTACCATCAACATGATGAAGAACTTGTTGATAAGTTAAAAGAGGGAGCATTTGGGTTCTCCAATATAGGTAGTTTGATGATGTTGGAACATGTTTTGTGATAACCAGATTGAAGAATGTTTGCATTATTATATCTGATCGAGTTGTTTTAGTCTTTGTCTAAGTGTCTAGGTTTGTTCTAGTACACTTAGCTAAGTACTCTAGAAGGATTGTGTTTACTATAAATAGGGGTTACAAGTTCTTATTTCATTAGAACACTAGAGAGTTGAAGGTGTAGTGTGTGTTTTGGAGAGAACTTTTGTAATCAAAGATTATAGTAATACAAACGAGTTTAATTTAGATCTTGCTTGTTACTAGTCGATCGTTCATGTCTACGTGATTTGGATTCCGCACTCGTCACGTAGATTCGTCAGTTCGTATACGAGATCCGTAGACCCCGGGGACCTACAATTGGTATCAGAGCCTCACGCTCTTGATTCGAGTGAATACGAATTGATTCTGGATGATTTCTGACTAGTACTGGTGTTGATTACAAGTTTTCTAGAACGAATTTGTTGAAAATTGATGGATTTTTTTTATTAGTGTTCTTAGTTCATGCGATGGTTTAGACTGAATTTTCAGAAATTGGACATTCTTAAGTGTTTGAATTGAAAAATTGATCCGTTAGAGTTGCTTAGTTTTCACTCCAGATCAATCCTATTGAAAGAATTATTCGATTTCATCAAGTTTTGAGGATTTAAAGATTTCTGGTTCAATGTTCTGAACTGAAAAAAGTTGCTTACCTGCGCCTGATTGTGATCAATAATTAAGTTCGCTTAAATATCTGATCATTATCTTTGCTTGAGATTGAGTACATAGCCTGATCATGTTGACAATTGTGTTGGAATACAATTAATTACAAATTTTCAAGTTAGCCAAGATTGAACCTGATCAATATCTTCGCCTAAAGGAGTTTCTACATGTTAGGTACAGCGAACATAATATGTTCGCCTGTGATTGGTAATATATGCGTCTGATATATGTGCTGCAATTTTTAAATTCGCCTAACTTTAACAAATTTCCATGTTCGCCTGACTTGAATGAGTTATTGAAGAAGTTCGCCATGGTTTGTTATCAGATTGTTAAGTGCGCTAGAATAAAGATCTGAATTCTCTAATGGGCTTGAACAACTCGGTTGCCAATATTCATTTAGTTATTATGCGAATGATTTTTCGGAGTTTTGCGGACTAGTTTTCAGGACTCTAACGTGTTCGTTCGGGAAAACTAATCTGATCTCAAGTATCTCGAATGTGATACCCATTGGATTGGGAAAATAGTGAAATATTTCGAACTCGTTTCAAGCTATTTCAAATAGCTTAAATACGTTTCATTGAAGCTTAAAAGTGATTTTTCGAGATTTTCGGACCTGGTTTTCGGTGGTTTAACGTTGTTACCGGGAAATATGACTAGGTTTTCTAGAAACTCGAGCAAGGCTTATAGTTGTTCGGAAAATTTTTGGATCATTCAAGACTCGTTTAAAGCTGTTTCGGTTGGTCTCAAAGTGCGACAAGAAAGTGTTCATAATTTCTAAAAATTACTTTTCGGGATTTTCGACCGTGATTTCCGGGGTGATAAAGACGTCACCGGTTGAAACAAAGAATTTTTGTTGAAACTAGAACGTGTTGTTTAGTTGGTCGAGAAAGTTTGAGACTGTTTCAGTTTCGTTTTAAATCGGTTTGGACGTGCTCTAATAGGTTCGAACGCTATAGATTTCAAATGTTATAATCATGTTAACGGTCAACAATATGTTTGGAACTCCGTCATCTCCTGGACTCGTATCTCTTGCTGATTTTTCTACTTGGAAAGATCAATTTGTGGAATATGTTTCTTTGTTAGATACAGATTTTTGAAGACAAATAACAGAAGGGTATACTCATCCAACTCATGTATGTATGGCTATCTCCAATGCACCTAAGCCTGTGTCAGCTTTAACTGAAAAAGAGAAGAAAGTATATGATCGAGAGAAAAAGACGCTTGCGATTCTAATGATGTCTTTATCAAAAGAACTCTTAGATACATTCAAGAATTTTAAGACTTCAAGAGATTTATGGGAAGCATTGATGATGTGATGTGAAGATAATTTTGATGTGAAGAAAAGTAGGAGAGACATGGGGAAGAAATGTTTCATGGTTTTCAAGTATTTGGAGAATGAAACTGTTGATGATATTGTTACCGGATACTACCATCTATTAGGTGAGTTGGTAAAATGTGAAGTTTATTACAAGAATAATGAGGTGAATGCAAAGTTGTTGGATGCTATTCCACCTTAGTTTGAGAAATACTCGGTGCTCATCAAGAAAAATGAGGATTTAACGGATATGTCTCTAGAGGCCTTGATTGCTACACTTCATTATTACGAAGAAGGTGATGTGACTAAAGTTAGTGACAAGAGTGATTGTAAAAGTGATTGTTTTACAATATCAAGTGATAGTGAAAGTTTTCACTCTTCATCTTCAGAGGTAAAAGTTGTGGTTCATACTGATGTTGGTTCTGATAATAGTTCTCCGGTCAGTGATTCGAGTGATTCTGGGAGTGTTACTGAAATTGAAGAGATTATTGTTCAGAATGTTGAACCAAAGTTTTCAACTAAAGAATTGCTTGATGATGGGGCTGCTGGGAAAGTTACTGAAAAAATTGTTGCGATGTTATCTGAAGCAAATGCATTCATGGCTGATCCGAAACAGGTACATGAGGTTGTTTCCTATTCAAAATGTGTTGATTCTGATTTAAAAATCATGAGACTATGTGATGATAACACAAACCTCATTTGTGACATGAAATCAATTTATACATCAAACCAAGTTTTGAAATAAAATGAAAAACTTTTAAATGACAGAATTGAATCATTGAAAGATGATATCAAAGTTTTACAAATTGAAGTAAATGAACAAGCTTTTCACCTTCATGTGGCATATTCCGAATACGAGAAAAAGATAAATAAACTTGCTCAGTCATAGAATGAGGTCACCAAATTAATGAGAAAGCTCGAAAGTTATAAGAATACTAGTTTTCTGTTGGAATATTATACTGAGAAAGCTTCAAGTGACAAAGTGGTTGGAGGTATAGGTTATTGTCCATCATTTGATGATAAGAATGTTTGTGGGGGTCTTGGTTTCTGTCCTCCGTTTAATGGTAATTATGCAACTCGTAGAATTGAAACAATGACTGAAGAAGAATTAGAGCCTAAAACCGCCCTCAAGGTTAATCCTGTTACCGGTGAGGATATGGTTTATGATGATTCTAGTGATGATGAATCTTTTGATCCAGAACAAGCTGAAGGTAAAGTGAAGGCTGTAAGGTTGATGAACCTACTATTGTCAAGAAAGTCACCAGAGATCGGTGCATCTTGACAGAACTTGATGAGGATGTTGAACAATAAAAAACTAAACCTTTAAAACCTTGTGTTAGTAGTGGGTTTGATTTTTAAGAAATTAAAACTATTGAGAAAACATCAAATGTTGATTTTGTTAAAGAGAAATCTAATTGTGATAAACCCAAGGTTGTTCAATCATCTAACATTGTTCATCAGTGTGAATCGTCAAGTTCAAGTGGTGTTCTGAAAGAACGGTATGTTCAGGTATACAAGGAAAAGCGTGCATGTTTTCACTGTTATTTAGTTGGTCATATTGTGAAGAATTGCCCGAATAAGAATGCTGGAAAAAGATTAGAAGATTCAAAGTTGGCTAGACCGTTTGTTGAACCAAAGACAAAACCAATGGTTAAACCAAAGTCACAAACCAAAGTCACAAATTCAACCATCAAATGTTGTGAATCTACATGAAGCGTCTAGTTCAAGAGGTATGACTCCTAAAGCTCCTTACATAAGGAAGTTCAAGAGGATCGAAAAGCTGACAGTAGAGTTAGCAGAGATCGACCATTATCATGTAAACTTGGTGACCTCATGCGAGGAGATGGAAGCTCGAGTGAACGTTCTGGAGTTCAATCTAGAGTAGCGCATACCAGGATCGAGCAGCTGGAGGTGCAGCTTGACGCCGCCAATGCAGCGGGAGATGCGCAGGATGCGGAGCCCGGAAGAGAACAACCTGAAGACGGATCCGTTGTTTCTTCAGCTACCGGCGACATTTGACATCACATCCTTATTTATTTCCTTTTCTTTCTAAACATATATGGGCAAGGTTGTTCCCATCCAACAGATATTTCTGAATTTTGATGTTTGGTTGATATATTTATGAATCATGTCTGGATGCGGTCATGGACGTATGGTTGGTCTCGGTAATATTAACATGTCTACAGCCTAGCTGATAGCTCTCATTAATGAACGTGTAGCAGAAGCTGTGGCAGCAAGCCAAGCTGCACAGAATGCTGCAGGTACATCCGTTGACTCTAGCAAGTCAATTATTCACTCCAAACTTTTTTTCAAACCTTGTATCCTCAATTGTGCCATTATTTTCAATCTAGGCCAGCACAATAACCAACAAACTTGCACCTTCAAAACTTTCATAGACTACAAGCCCCACATGTCACACCCCCAAATTTAGTCACTTAATGAATAAATAAATAAATTAAGGTTGCAACGATCGGTAACATTAAATAACAACAGAAGCTAAATGAAGATTTCTAAAATATTGAACACCATTACAAATACTAAATTAAACTGGTACATTGACCTAGAACCACATAGGTCAATACCGACTTGAGGTTTGACGATCATGCTTCTTTGGCTTCTAGGGTTTTGATCCGAATGGTAACCTATTCCAACCATGTCATAGCTATGTGCTACCTGAAAAACATAATTAAATTTTCAACACAAAGGTTTGTGAGTTCACAAGTTTGTTTGTTGCTGTGTAAAGTAGTTTTCCTTGGAAACGTTGATATCGTATACATGGCAAATTATAAAACAGTTTTCCTTGAAAACATGTGATGAATTCAGCGTCATAAAGTGAAAACATTGAAAAGGTGTACATGGCCATATTATGAAACCGTTTTCCTCGAAAATATGTGATGACCTTGTAGTCATAAAGTGAGTCGTTTTCCCAATGAAAATAAGTGATGACCTCATGGTTATAAAATGAGTAGTTTTCACAATGAAAACATGTGATGACCTCATGGTCATAAGACGAGTAGTTTTCCCAATGAAAACAAATGACGACATCATGGTCATAAAATGAGTAGTTTTCCTAATGAAAACACGTGGTGGCCTCATGGTCATAAGACGAGTAGTTTTCCCAATGAAAACAAAACCAATTTGCACTAAAAATATTGGTAGATCCATCTACATAAAAACGATTCAATGTATATAATAAACAAAACAAGCCAATCATATCAAGTTTGACCCATTGTAACTAGCGAGGTATACAGAGTTTATTCTACACGAGTTTTAACCAAACCAAACACAGGTGTTTCGCCCCTTGCCCATTCCCCATGGGCTCACGAGTTAAGACAATGCGCAGGTATTGTGCCATACGTACCCTTGGTTAGCGCGACCATGACTGGGAGTGTCAATCCCAATAGTACTATTCACAATATCCTGGCTATAATAGTTAATGGTTAATAAATTGTTCACGTATGGGACTTTACGAGCTCTTCCACTATTGTCCCGTGTAAACATAAATGGTTGGTCATGATTCTTTGTTTATAATGTATAAAGCAAATATGTTTCATGTTTTTACTCAAATGTATCAAGTAATAGTGTTCCCAAATGTATCAAAAGATATTGTTTCATGTTTTCAAATGGGTTATGCAAGTATGTTTCTCCCCCGATGTTTCTAAAACATTTAAAGTAAAAAAGGGGCAGTGAACTCACCTCAAGTCCAGCTAATAATATCACAAGCTCAATTGACAATAGGTAGGCGCAACAATCCTAAACGGTTCCTATTGTTCAAACAAGTGTTGTCAACATCAACAATATAACTAGGATCGTGCTCTAACTTTACGGCTTCAAATCTAAACCCAAACCATGTTGAGAACATCTAAGTTGTAGAAACAAAGTTCTTTATTTTTAACAAAATTTGGGCAGAGTCCCGTTTGTTATTGGCTAAACCCGACAATATCCAATTCTCTAATTCCAACATCAAATTACACCAATAATCCAATAAACCGCACTTTAGATTCTAATACTAAAACTATACTTAAATTCGTCAGTTACTTGATAACTATATAAAAAGTTATATAATTATAACACATTTTAACGTGTCCGAAAAATGTTCTCAAAATTGGGTGTTGGAGGTTTGGTTGTGCTAACCAAATTATGTTGGGGTGTTCATCTTTAGATCATAGGTGTGTCATGAATCTCAATGTGGTGAATGAATTGAGATTGTATGATTACTAAATGCAAGTTGAATGCTAGGTGATCAAGGTGTTAAAGGAGCTAGCTTGAAGATCAAGTAGGATCCTTCTTAGCAAAAGGTAAGTGCTTTGCACTTACTTAATAATAGATATGGTGTTAGTAACATGTAAATAGATTTGTGTAGTTTAATACTATTTATATGTGGTGATTTGGTGTAAGTTGACTTAGTGTGGTAAAGAGTCAACTAATGTGTGAAATATGTTTATTTGGTGTAATTTGACTTATGTAATAAATAGTCAAACTAAATTGTGGAATATGGTGTATTGGTGTTATTTGACTTATGTAGTAAATACTCAAACTAAATTGTGGAATGTGGTGTATTGGTGTAATTTGACTTATGTAGTAAATAGTCAAACTAAATTGTGGACTGTGGTGTGTTGGTGTAATTTGACTTATGTAGTAAATAGTCAAACTAAATTGTGGAATGTGGTATATTGGTGTAATTTGACATAGTGTGTTATGATTCAAACTAAATTGTGGAATGTGGTATATTGGTGTAATTTGACTTAGTGTGGTATGAGTCAAACTAATATGTAAAATGTGGTGATTTGTTGTAATTTGACTAATATGTGGTAAGAGTCAAAGTAAAAATGCAATAGGTGGAATTGAGGTCATGAACCTCACTTATGTCGTTGTCGTTTGAAGTCATTGAACTTCACTTATGTCAATATAGCTTGTAGTCTTTGAACTTCACTAATGTCAGTGTTGCTTGAAGTCTAAGAACCTCACACGAAAGTAATTTAAGATCATGAACTTCAGAAGGTTGTGTCTGTCACACCCCAACCGACAGCGGAAACATCGGGGCGGGACATGGAGACTGCTCATGAGCACATGGTTGACTAGATTGTAATATGTTTAAACATCACATTTCATTCCAAAATTAAAACCAAATAAATTCCAACAAAGTACATGAAAATGAAATCACGTAAGAAGTTCTTTTATTTAAATAACTAGGTCCACATCTTAAGTGTAGCAAGCTTGTTCAACTCAAAAATTCATACCTGAAACATGATTAAAACGAGGTCAACTAAAAAGTTGGTGAGCATACATAGGTTTTGACTCTAAATAGCATCAAAGTATTGTGTGTATACAATCCATACATATCATGGTTAATAAGGCAAAAATGGAGAGTTACTATTGTGAAACCAAATTATACAATCAAACCTTTGTAACTTGCACGCAAAACCAAATTGTGTTGTCGGTAACAATCACCCTAACTGGGTGGGTTTGTCAGACTCAATAGATCTATCATTGTTAACCGTCGGCTTGTGTAGTTAATGATTGCACATGTAAATTGCACACAAATTGTAGTTTGCACACCTAGTACTCAAGCATAATGCTCAAATTACACACATGAATGTAGGTTGGAATTGTATTATGTAGTTTGTAAACATTGTATAATTGTACTCATGTTCCACCCCAAAAATATAAATAGTGTAAAAAGAGGCTATGTAAACTCACCTTGCAATGAGTAGCTTGAAGATTCACACAAGAAATTTGTTTTTACATAAATGTTCCTAGCTAATCACAAGATTAACCTATGTTTGATGGAATGTGTATCAATAACTTGTTCAAATGAATAAGGGAATCCTAAAAGTGAGAATGGATTGATGTGGGTTTCCACATTTTATTAATCAATTGATTACGTGAGTTTCAAATTATATTTATGTAAATAATTGTATTTGAAATTGAATAATTGCACGTATAAATAAGAGGTTTTCCCTTGTTTAAAATTAAATAAGTGTCTAAAGTCCTTTTGTTTGTAAGTAAGAAATAAAATAACTAAACAAATAATTTCCTTTTAATTTGTAAATTAATAATTAAATAATGAATAAATAAGCAAATAATTAAAGAGCAAATAAATCAATAAAGGAGTAGTTGAAATACTATTTAAATAACCCACTAAATAAATAATTGAGTAATTAAATAACGTTCTTTTGTTTGTAAATAAATGAACAAATGACTAAATAGATATTTTACTTTTGTTTGAAATTGAATGAATGAATTAATAAGTGAATAAATAAATACGTGGATGAATAAATGGTTGAGAATAAATAATTGAAAGAATAAATGAGTAAATCCTTTTATTTTAGTTTGAGTTTCAAGAAATTTGGTGTAAAAGAATGTGTTGATTAGTGACCAAACTATAATTAATTAATTAATTAACAATATACAAGTTTTAAAAGTTATAAAATATTTTAATAAGAGGATTTATTATTTTACGACATAATCTACTTAAAAGAATAATTTCTTTTACGCCTCCAAGATATTTTATAATTTAACGCGTTCAAATATAATATGTAGCTAAAATGGATAAATATACGTGTTAGAAATTATAATGCTCACATATTAGTTAACACGTGTTTGAGATAATTAGAACGACTAATCATAACTATAAATGTCTATATAAATATGTTCATTCGAAAAGGATAATAATGGTAAACCTTTGAACGTTTTTCGGAGGTAGGTTTATAATAATACTTGCTTATAAGAACATGATATGTATATATTTATATTTACGTTTATATGTCCGTAAAGTTATAAAATAATGTACATATATATATTGCCCCCTTTTTTGTATTTTCTTTATTATTTTTTTATAAAGGTTCACATGTTTGTATATATATATATATACTTACATGGAGGAGACTTACAAGGTTAAACAACAACAATAAAAAGAAAAGCAGGGAGGCAGGGATTGAACCTGCGACCTCCTTGCTAGGGTCTTAAGATGTTAACCACAAGACCAAGGCTTCTATTATGCTTAGAGTACCAGGTCAGGACTTTATAAGACAGAAACTGTCTGCCTTTCCTTCTCCTCCCATTCCCTGCAGACGCAACCAGGGCTCCCCCCCACCACAAACCCTAAATCGATATCAAGGCGAGATGGGGCTAGATGCGTGAATAAAAAACGTGTGAGGGTTACCTGGAGTGGTTTTCGAATGCAAGAAGGTCTCCAATCAGTCTGTTCTAATGCACAAACCTCGGGTCTGGTCGCGATGAGAGGGAGAAAACGAATGGTTTTGATAACGAATTGTAGTGTAATCGGTTTTAGGGATGAATGTGATGTATGTAAATGCGTTAAACGACTGATTATAGGCGATATTGATGGGATTTGAGTTTAAATCGAGGTTTCAAAAGGAAATAGTTGGGGGGTTTGATTTCTTGTAATTATGAGTGTAAATGGATGATTATAGGTGTAGAACGGATGCGTGATTCAGGGGTTTCGAATATGAGACAAAAATGGCAAGGCTTTTGATTGAAATCAGAGGTTTAGATGAGATTAAATTTTCGATTTTGACTTTTAGAAGTCAATGTTCATGTTTCAATAATCAGGGTCCAAGAAAGATGGGGAAGGGGGTTCAAAGGTTTTGGAGGGTTCAAAATGGTTTGAGGGGTTCAAAGTTTTATATATTTATTTTTAATTTCATCTTAATTATTTATAAAAATAGTTTTCTATAATATTTATAAAAGTTTAAATATTATTTGTTTTGTCATAAAGATTTTATAAAAAGAAAGGGTTTATGTTTTTATGAAATTTACAAAGCTTGTATAAATGATTTATTTATTGTAACCGAATATGTATATATATCTACATATATTTATAAATAGTTACCTATATATATATACATATATATAATGTAAACACATGATTTAAAGCTCGTAGTTATTATAACAAGGTATATATATATATATATTTATATAAATATGCATTTATATGTTATATATACATATAATGGAAAATAATATGTTATGCAAGGTTCAAAATTTGAATTTAATGAACGCCAAAACAATAATTAATGTGGTAAGTACGGGTTTGAAATGATGTGTTATTATGGTATAAAATATAATAAAATAATACCAGAAAATCCTGGGTGTTACAGTGTTGTGGCGTTTGAGGTCTTTAGAACCACATGTAGAGGAGTTTGAAGTCTAAGAACCTCACATGATAATTATTTGAGGTCATGAACTTCACAAGTCGTTTTATGGTATTTGAAGTCTAAGAACCTCACACGGAAGTTAATTGAGGTTGTGAACTTTACATAGTCGTTTGTGGTGTTTGAGGTCTTTGGAACCTCACAATGAAGTATGGTAGGGTTGTTAGGTGTTTAAAACATTCATGAAATGTTGTTGGTTGCTTAAAACGATCGGGGGTCGAGTCGGGAGGGTCGAAAAGGCTAAAAATTTGCAAAACAATTTGTATGATTTTGGACTAGAGTAATATACGGCGGGTCGAAGTAATTTACGGTGGGCCGGAGTATTTTACGCCCAAAGTGGTCTGTTTACGGCCCTATTTACGCCCAAAGTGAAAAATTATCGTTTGGGGTTGGTTGTTGTTGTAAGAGCTTGGGGGGCTCATCTGGGAGTTGTATATCATTACTAATTGTTTATTTGTGGTGTTTTCTTGAAGGTAAGGCTCCGGTTTGAAGTCTCGGGTCACGCTTCATGTAGGATGGATTCTCATTCATTTTGGTGGTCGTTACCAATTGGAATTAGGACTCCTGTTGGGAGTCTTTAAACTTGATTGTTATCTTTAAGTTGTCAGATGGTTGTTTTGAAACAAAATCACGTCGTTTTCGTTTTGTTGCTTTTAAAATGAGTTGTGTTGTCAAGAGTGTTTTTATGGGACCTATCTTCCGCATGATTTTGAAAGTTAAAATCGGGTGTAAATTTTGGGTGCTACAACTTGGTATCAGAGCAATGGTTTGAGGGATTCGAGTATGCAAGACACCGAACTCAAACTTATTTGCTGTTGATAACGGTGGGTGTAATGAGAATTCAACGAAGGCATGACCGAGACACGGCGCTAAGGTGGAGGTTAGTAATGATATTTGTTGGTAGTTTAATTGGTGTCCAAGGTGATTATGTGTTCTGAAACTTGTGTTGGAAGTTATTACATGGGCACAATGAATATACTTTGGCATAGTATACTACTAATCATGCCTGGCGAGGATGATTAGCAATGTAACATGTCTACGTGTTTTCATTGTGACTATGTAATAATAACCATCACCAAGGAGTAAGTGAAGGTGATTATATATGTATTTATATGTATATAGATGTAGATATACTTATATACATATAGGAGCATAACTTAAGATATATGCCTATAGTTATGGTTATACACTTATGACGAGTCGATCGTTTTAACACAGTCGAGGAATGGCTAACGGAGACGGACGTTAGTAGACGGAAGTTGTCGTAAAGACTCATGTATGAAAGAGTCTATGTGTGTATTACCTCAGGGATGGTGTGGATTAAGAATTTAGTTTGGAGAGTTAGAGGGCATCATTCTAGTGGAGGACAGCTAAAGCTTTCAACCTTATCGTGTCAATCTTTATTCAATGAAGATAGGGCTCTTCGAGGCGAGCATTTGGAAGAAAACTATGAAGCCTAAGGACCGGGAGGAACAACTTTGGCGAGTTAAGGTGGAAGAAAACCTTGTTCCATAAGGGGTTCGTGGCGTGCGAACTAAAAGAGTTAATTGGAGGTATTTTATTCGTTGGTTAGTCAACGATGCATCACTATAATGGTATTGGCTTAGGAAGCAATTCATTATGATTGGTGGGTATAGTAAGACTCACGGTGAGTCGACTCTGAGACATGATTGAATTTTTGTTGGGATTACTCCTTAGGGATAAAAGTTCAAGGTCGTGAAGGTAACGCGTCGGGGCGAATTAAAGAGGCGTTCTTGAAATGTTTCTATCCACAAGATGTAGTGGATCGCGTGTCTGAAGAATTCCTTCACGTGTGATAGATCGGTGAGTTGATTACGATTTAGGGCATGTTGTATGACTAAGCATAGTATTTCCTATACCTTGGAGTGTCGAAAGAATGAAGATAGATTGGCTTCTCGATACTATCAGTTGATGATATAGAGTGGATTCTCCTGAATGGTGTACAACTCTAGTGAATTTGATTATTATATGTTGCAGGGAGATCAAATTCAGAAGATAAGTGAAGTGTAAGGAGGAAATTAGAGGTGGTTTCAAGGAAGCCAAATATTCCAGCCTAGCTAGAAACCTTTTGTGGAGGAAATACTTATATTGTTGAAGTTGTGGAAATTAACTCGAATGGAGAATGATGGGACATGTTATGCCATAGTGTTATAGTCCTAGTGACATGTACTACAGTTGTTATAAATAGGGAAACATTCGAAGTGCATATCTCTAGCTAAGGCACAAGGGTGATAAGGGGGAGAAAATAGAAATTTCGAGGCTTTCGAGTCGGACATTTCTATCTGCCAAGGACGAGACTGAAGTCCTTTAGTTTTATTGTCGAGTAAGAAGCCTTGTGAATCAGTAGATTATGAGGTAATCAACATTGGTGATTAGATATTGACGAGCGTATAACTTTAAATTTGTAGGCTACGGGTGAAACAATCACATGAATGGATTCTTATGATTTTAGTGTAACTTGTGTGGTTACTTAGTGACCATATCATTGTCATGTGTGCCCAAGAGGTGACGTGTCGACCCGTTCTTATCTAGAGACGGTGAAACGTATGGCGCATGAATTGGTGTGTACATGACTTTTGCCATTGACACCAACCAGAGTAATGGAGTACTTGATGTTCCAGTCGTGAAGAAGTTCATTAGGGTTTTATACCCGAATGTCTCTTTTTGGTGGTGTAACCATTCTTTGTAAAGTTGAAGAATGGAAGAATGCGTTGTGCATTAATTTTCAGAGTTGAACAAAGTGACATAGGTCCTAGATTCAACCAATGAATGTAGAGGAGGGTGATATCCCATAAATGGTTATGAAATCCATTGCGGATACAATGAGATTGTTGTGTGCCGTTTCAACGTTGGTGGAAATCCATTTTGGATAAGTGGAAAATTATAAAGGCTTATCTGTAGACCCATTATTGATAAAGATAAGCAAGGGGTAAGTTGTGTTTGAAGTCTTAAAATTTCACAAGTGGTGTTTGAAGTCTTAGAACTTCACAAGTGGTGTTTGAAGTCTTAGAACTTCACAAGTGGTGTTTGAAGTCCTAGAACTTCACCAATGGTGTTTGAAAATGAAGGGGATTGTGTGATTGAGATCCTTGAATATGAAAGAAGGACATATGATTATGTCATTGGAGATAAACTGAGTGTATGGGTAGTGGATAAGGAGTTGTCCTTATGAGTTATGAAAGAGGAATTAGGTAAGGCAATTTTCGTGTCCTTACTTGGAGAAACCGTATGCTTTTCGGTTATTTTGGTGCCTCATGCATTACACTCGATTATGTCTTTATGCAACAAGGTAGGAATATTGCGTATTCTCCTAAACAGTTGTAACCCTGATTGTAGCAACTAAAGGAAATAACTTGATGAGAAAACGGGTGACAATAATTCTTAATGTTGACAGATGTTGACAGATGGCTTATGGGCTAAGGCCGAACGCTAAAGGAAGGTCATGTGGGAAACCTCAATGGCTTCATATACCTATGCGTGGTAGGAGAAACTTGTAGTAGTTTGACTACAAGAGTATTTGAAAACAGTGGGAACATGTATTTATTTGGGTAGTGGCGGGTCTTTCGACGGGGGAGTATGCATATCCTATTTTTAGAGGAAGCCTACTCTTATTAATGATCGAAGAATGTCGTTTTTGTGGAAGGTGTGACACGATATGGCGTGACCATATCTTTTAAGTTAGATTGAAATGTCGGTTTCACTTATCCAGTTGAAGGAAGTCTGTGATTTTAGCTATTATGGTGTCATCTTAGTTACAGTTGGAGTATCAACATGCCATTGTTTGATTTACTAGATGGTGCACGATGTCGAAAACCGATTAATTTGGTGGAAATGATTGTTGGGAGTTTAGAATCACCGGTGTGATTCAAGACTTAGTGTAAAAGATCTTTGTAAGTGAGCACGATCGAAAGTTCGCTCAAGGTACGACAGTAATCCCTAGTCGAATATAGGGAGGAGGTGTGTTGAAATTCAAGTGGGAAACTTGGCTATGTAAAAGTTTTCCCTTGAAAAGGGGGTGGATCGAGTTCAAAAAACGTGGGGGGCTAAGTCTCCATTTCGTTGGACCGTTTAAACCTTATGCTAGTTTGGTAAGCGGTTTACCGTTTAGAGTTACCTCAGCGAATCGAGTAAACTCAATGATACATTTCGTGTGGCGCATTCATGAAAATGTTTGGCAGGAAAATTTGTTGTTGCTTCTCAAGATGTTAATGAGGTTGGCGTTTTGAATCAAGTAGAAGAACATGTGACTATCTTAGATAGGTGGGACGAATTAATTGGGCAATGAGGGATGTACCATGTGTTATTCCTTGAAAGCACTATGAAAAGTGGATTTAACTTTGAGAAAGTAAAGAGGAGGATTGTTGAATTGCTACGCTAAGTTGAGTATGCGGTGGCGGGTTTCGAGGACGAAACCCAAAATTAGGGGGGATGATTTGTAACGAAACAAAATCCAAAATAAAAGATTATTTGCTTAAATAATATTTTGAGGGTGAAATTGGATCAAATAAAAGTGGAGGGCTCCTTTTGTCCTTAAGCATTCTAGACTTTTGGCAAAAAGGGTCAAAAATGGAGGTGTAAGGGGTCATTTTGTTAATTGGCAAAATCAGATTTTTATGTGTGCGGGGGTAGCGACACACACACTAGTATGTGTGTGTGTTCGTGAATATCAAAGGGAGAGGAGAGGATGAGATCCAAATTCAATCTCTGGATTTTGAGCATGAATTATTGAAGATTGAAGGTGTATGCGGCTAAATCAAGCATAAAGTAAGCTTCCGTTCTCATCTCCATCTCTTGAATCTCCATTAATGGAGTTTTATGGGTTTTGATAGAAAACCAATTTTGGGTTATTGGTGTAGTGATTTGGGTTACATGTTGATTATAAACCTTAATCTAGTGTTAATGAAGTTATAGAATCATGTTTTACACGATTTAAACATCTAATTTGATGACTTCAAAATTAGGGTTCTTGAGGTGAAAATTAGGTGTTTTCAAATTGATGAAGTTAAATGGTGAATTGAGCGTTGCTAAGTATCTATGGTGTTAATAGACACATAATTTAGTAAGAAACCTCAATTAATTTGGTGTTTTGTAAGAAAGGAGTTTTGGTGTAACTTGGGTGAAAACCCAAATGGGTCAATATGGGTTGAAAGGTTAAACTAGGTGTTGGAGGTTTGGTTAAGGTTGTGTTAACCAAATTATGTTGGGGTGTTCATCTTTAGATCATATGTGTGTCATGAATCTCAATATGGTGAAGGAATTGAGATTGTATGATTACTAAATGCAAGTTGAATGCTAGGTGTTAAAGGAGCTAGCTTGAAGATCAAGTGGGATCCTTCTTACTAAAAGGTAAGTGCTTTGCACTTACTTAATAATAGATATGGTGTTCGTAACTTGTAAATAGATTTGTGTAGTTTAATTCTATTTATATGTGGTGATTTGGTGTAAGTTGACTTAGTATGGTAAAGAGTCAACTAATGTGTGAAATATGTTTTTTGGTGTAATTTGAGTTATGTAGTAAATAGTCAAACTAAATTGTGGAATATGGTGTATTGGTGTAATTTGACTTATGTAGTAAATACTCAAACTAAATTGTGGAATGTGGTTTATTGGTGTAATTTGACTTATGTAGTAAATAGTCAAACTAAATTGTGGAATGTGGTGTGTTGGTGTAATTTGACGTATGTAGTAAATAGTCAAACTAAATTGTGGAATGTGGTATATTGGTGTAATTTGACTTAGTGTGTTAAGAGTCAAACTAAATTGTGGAATGTGGTATATTGGTGTAATTTGACTTAGTGTGGTATGAGTCAAACTAATATGTAAAATGTGGTGATTTGGTGTAATTTGACTAATATGTGGTAAGAGTCAAAGTAAAAATGCAATAGGGTGGAATTGAGGTCATGAACCTCACTTATGTCGTTGTCGTTTGAAGTCATTGAACTTCACTTATGTCAATGTAGCTTGAAGTCTTTGAACTTCACTAATGTCGGTGTTGTTTGAAGTCTAAGAACCTCACACGGAAGTAATTTGAGATCATGAACTTCACAAGGTTGTGTCATGGGGTTTGAGGTCTTTAGAACCTCATGTAGAGGATTTTGAAGTCTAAGAACCTCACATGGTAGTTATTTGAGGTCATGAACTTCACAAGTCGTTTTGTGGTATTTGAAGTCTAAGAACCTCACACGAAAGTTAATTGAGGTTGTGAACTTCACATAGTCGTTTGTGGTGTTTGAGGTCTTTGGAACCTCACAAGGAAGTATGGTAGGGTTGTTAGGTGTTTAAAACATTCATGAAATGTTGTTGGTTGCTTAAAACGACCGGGGTTCGAGTCGGGAGGGTCGAAAAGGCTAAAAAATTGCAAAACAATTTGGCTGATTTTGGACCAGAGTAATTTACGACGTGCAGGAGTAATTTACGATGGGCCGGAGTATTTTACGCCCAAAGTGGTCTGTTTACGACCCTATTTACGCCCAAAGTGAAAAATTATCGTTTGGGGTTGGTTGTTGTTGTAAGAGCTTGGGGGGCTCATCTGGGGGTTGTATATCATTACTAATGGTTTATTTGTGGTGTTTTCTTATAGGTAAGGCTCTTGTTTGAAGTCTCGAGTTACGCTTCATGTAGGATGGATTCTCATTCATTTTGGTCGTCGTTACCGATTGGAATTAGGACTCCTGTTTGGAGTCTTTAAACTTGCTTGTTATCTTTAAGTTGTCGGATGATTGTTTTGAAACAAAATCACGTCGTTGTCGTTTTGTTGCTTTTAAAATGAGTTGTGTTGTCAAGAGTGTTTTTAAGGGACCTATCTTCCGCATGATTTTGAAAGTTAAAATCGGGTGTAAATTTTGGGTGTTACACAATAGCTAATGAGTGACAGATGAAATGATGTTGTAACCAATCATTGTTGACAAAAAAAGTTAATCACCAAAAATTGGAATACCAGTATATCATATAGTGGTATGGTGTGGTTGGAGTGCATATACCTCATGACTGGACGTGTTGGTTCCAAAAATATTTGATGATCGAAATATCAAAGGAATGAGGTTTACACTCCTTGGACTAAATTGTAATATATAATAAATGTTCACAAGTCATTTCCCCAAATGACTGAATAATGAGTAGTCCAATTGTTAAACTTCACGGGGAAGTATATCATTAGTCTATCTCAGGATGCAACAAAGATATACACAACTTGTGCCATAAAGTGAAGGGTTGAGAAGCAAAAATTGTACAAGAATCTATGTAGAGAAAATTTGTGAAGTGTCAAATTATCCAATCCCATCGAAGATTACAATAAAGTTTGTTTAAACAAAAATTGAATCAATTTAGCAAAACGAAGTGCCAGTAATGGTCCAATGATTCGTAATCTCACCATAGATTATATAAAAAAATAGAATTTGTACTGCTCGATGAATTAGTTACCATTGATGCAATCATATGTGGTAAATTGTCCATAAAAAAGGTCACATACTTAATACTTGATACTAGAGATATATTTACTGAAAGTCAAGTCAATATAATATCTAAAGGAGACTTATTTGAGACTTATTGGAAGTTTAGTAAAGAGGTGTCAAACGGTTTGATGAGATGTTCAGGTCTTAGTTCAAAATCAGGTACCTGAGCATGACAAGTCAATGCCTTGATTTATTCTATCCTTCTTGGACAAAAGATTCTAACTGGCATTTCACTTTTCAAATCAGTATGTAGATTAAATTGGTTCAATCGAGTTTTCAGGAAATAGCCTCCTCGTGTGTTATTTCTTTTAATTAACCCGAATTGGTTTAGAGAAACTATCTTTAGTGGTCTAGGTAGAGAATGAGACAGCTATACAATAAGGTTTTAGGAGACGTGATCTCTTGAGATTGACTTTGGTTTTGTCAAATCTCATTACTCTTAATTCTATCACGTACGTTATTCGTAACCTGGTGTAAATTGATTTCTTAATGAAATAGATTTCGAACCATTATTAGATACCACAAAATCCCTCAGTATCATTGAATTGGCAAGATTCCCGTGGTCCATCTATAGATGAGGGTGTCTAGTTGAAGAAGAAAGAGGTGTCAGAATAATTGAGAATAACATAGTTGACCTTGCTCGACAAATACCAAAGATAAGAAAATCTTCATGGGATTCAAGGAAAGTGAGAATGGGTTTTTAACCAGTTCTGAGAGTTAGTGATGCAGTTTGTTGTAACTGGTTAAAAATGATAGGATGCAGAAATGAAACTTTATGTTTGTCCCTTTTGTACTTTTCGAAAGTATTTTATGGGATTAAAACTTTATTCTCATTTTAGGTTTCGTATCATATAATATCTTCCACTAACATGGGCCGTAATGGATTTAAGATTTCAGGATTTCTTGTGAGCTTTCTGTAATCCCCGTAAAATTTTGGCCTATATTTTTACTTATCCGGCCATATATATATTTTATTTATTTATTTTATTTTATACAATAGCGATACAAGATTTATATCCCATACTTGTTCAAACGACATACGTCACATGCATTACTATTTTAAACATATATCAATTCGATTCTTCAAACGTTGCTTTACATATTATTCCTGTATAACTCAAGTAAGCGTATTTGTGTAAATATATATGTTATGCCTCAGTTATTACCTTTGGTATCCCAGATCCTCAGATAAGTATCGGTATCCCTGATACTTACTATGTTTCAGTATCTTGATTAAATGACCGTTGTAATAATTAATATTACGCGTTTGTTTTGACTTAGTCATGCAGGTAACGACTATTTCTCATTAATACTAGCTGAAGAAATGAGATTACATTAACTACAATGGATATATGCGTGAAGGAAGTCTTATAACGGTCCATTAAAGGCAGTTCCGAGATATTAGCTTAGCAATTAATGTTAGAAATTTTATTTATATAGACAAAGATCGATAGGAAACACACACAACACGTTCTATACTCATTTGTTACACTTAGTCTCGATCTATCTGCTCTCTCATTGTATTTTTTACCGAGATTCAATAAAACAAACAAGGCAGCCCGACTTTAGTCGACTCCCGAGGTTTTATGCCGGAGATCCCAAAAGGATCAAGGGCTTTCCTCGTATATCCCTGTGTCGATTTCCTCATTAATATTGCATTTCTTACATAATTATACAAGCACGCTACCTCACATACAAAGTTTGGCTACTTGATTATCTTTGGTAATTTTGGCCGAAACAGTTTGGCGCCCACCGTGGGGCAAGTGGTGCTTTTCATGTTAAAATCTGTACTAAAATTTGCGTTCAATCATTATTTCTCAAAACGGATTTTGAAAATGTCGTCCCAATCCAAAAATATTTCTGTTTCTACTCCATTTTCAAGTTCTAGGTTGAACAACCCTATTCCTCCTCATTCATTCCAAAAGAGTGTTAATCAGCCGAAGAAAACTACTTCTGCGGGGTTTTCGGGATCAGAAATACCTGCTGGTGGACCTGTGATCGTATCAAACAAGGATATCCTCGATCTATTCTCAGAGATGAAACAACAAATGGAGCAGCAGAGGAAGACTAACCAAATGCTGTTCAGGGGGCTTGAGAAGGTTAAAGAATCAAAGAAACTAGTTGAAGTGATGACCTCATTGCAACCAAGGATCTTGGATTTCGATTATTCAGGATCCTCAAGAGTCCATAAGGGATACTTTCTTCCCATGCAGACCAGAATCACTACTGTTGGGCCAACTCCGACTGTTAGAGTTACTACGAGTCGATATCTTGGATTTACTCCGGGATCATTATTCAGAAATCCTGATATTGGTAACACCTTTAATCAATTTTCGAACACTAACGAATATGTGCAGGATACATGAATCACTCCATCCATACCCAAGGAACTGAAGAAGTTAATGGAGATGATCTCCAGTGTACCAGGTGTAGTCTAACCTATACCGGAGATATCCTCAAGCAGGCACAGGATCTCGAGATTCGCTCCACCGATATGCGATGCTGAAATCCCAAAACGCTTCCAAAATCCTAGCATGAAGTTGTATGATGGAACTACGGATCCTGAGGAGCTTGTCGCGCAATACAAGGAGAGAATGGAGATAAACCTCATTCCCTTAGACTTGATAGAAGCTTGCCTATGCAAGGGCTTCGGCTCTACCTTAACATGATCATCCTTAAAATGGCTATTAAATGTGCCTCCTTATTCTATCACTTCATTTGCTCACTAAATTAATTTATTTAACAATCAGTTTTCTTGCAACAGAACCTTTGAAAGATTAACTAGTGATTTTTACAGAGTAACTCATAATGCTGAAGAATCCCTTAGGGATTATGTAAGCAAGTTTGGTCGGGAATCCTTGGATATCCCGAACCTTGACATTGCTACGGCAGTTCAAACTTTCAAGATGGGATTACTAAAGGACTCCCCCTTCTACAAAGATCTCATAATGAATCCTTGCAGGAACTTGGACGAAGTCAGGAATCAGGCTGTGAGGTTCATAAGACTCGATGATGACGAGAAGATCCATAAAAGGATTAATGTGCCTTCCAACTATAATTATCCCAATCGGAAATCAGAATCATCATCTTTCAAGCCTCATAGATCAAAGCCTTACTCGAGAGATGACAATCACATATTCAACATTGTGAAGGGCGATGAGGAAGAAGAAAATTATCCTAAACTGACCAACTATTTTTTTTCTGTTGATATTTCAGGACTCATGATGGCTATGCGGGATCTTGGGAACAAGGCCAGATGGCCGAGGAAAACTGACAAGGGATATGGATGGAAGGACAAATCCAAATGGTGTGCCTATAATGAAGACTTCAGGCACATGACTGAGGATTGTATTGCCCTTAGGAAGGAGATAAGCTATCTTCTTAGCAAGGGCCACCTGAAGGAATTCTTGGGCAGAAAGAAAGAAAAGAATCAGAATCCTGATGTTACCCCAAGATGAGCGGCATCCCCACCTAAGATGCCAAGGATCCTCATCATGGCAGATTGGAAATTACTCTATATATTGCCAATCATTTCGTACAAAGGATCCTGATAGATGGAGGAAAGGATGGTGAGATCCCGAGTGATGAAAGGAATCACACGGCTTATCGCATGAAGGTATCTCGTTTTATAGTTTTACACAATGTTTTGTATAAAAAAAATCTATTACATGTCCATACTTGAGATGTTTAAAGGATCCTGAAACACAAGAAGTCTGGAAAGACGTATGTGAAGGAGATTGTGATAATAATCACAGTGGGGACAGAGCATTATTCTCGAGGATCCCGAGGACAGGATACTACTGCCCAAAGCACCAGGAGGAAAGGGAAAAAGAAGTTATCTCCTCCATAAAGAGTGATATTCTGCCAAGATCATGGAATGCTATCCATCTCAAAGTCTATTGTATGTAAGTTAGAACTTAAATTCTAACTTAAACTGGTATGACTTCTGTTCCCAAATATTTTCATTTTTTTATTACTCCTCTATAAAGGTACTGACTTGAGCGTCGGAGGGGTGTTAGCCAGGCTAACACCCACCTTCACCAAGGTTTCATGTTTTGCAGGAAGGATCATCAAGGATCCTTATAGAAGATAGAGATTGACCATCTCTTCTAAGTCTAAGGTAGTCTAAAATCCCTTCAAAGGTTTAAAGGCTTTCACCTTTCTAACAAGATTGGGTTTTGACACTCCGCCGGGATGTGCATGATATCCAAGTATAGTTCGAGGTGGCGCGACCAGTCCATGTAAAAGTGGCTGATAATTTCGTCACCGTTGGCTATATGTTGGACCTTACGAATATTATCAATGGAGTAACACATACGTGTTATACAGTCGGGCATGACCCAAGCAGTTTAACATTGACATGGTAACCAAAGGTTAATGGCATTTACATGTCACTACCAGTACGACCCACTACGTTGGCATTAATAATTCAAGATCTTGACACTCAGGCGGATTAGGGACACCCCTGAGAATCCTGAGGTACAAATACTAAGAAAAAAATTTGTTTGACAGCTATACACAAGGGACAACTAAAAATTATCATACATTGAGTCTGTTTGGCCTCCCAATCATTATCTAGTATGTTTATCTACCCATCTTGATTCTCGAGGAAGGTATTTACGTAAAATTTCTTATTAATTTTCAATTTTGGGTAGAAATATTTGATGAGTAAGTCATGGTATGTTTGTAACCGATATTTTTCTAAAATATTTATGAGAAACAATGTATGTTTTCTTAACCCAAAGTTTAAACATAAATCTATTTTTCCGTGTTTCATAAGGCTTAATTGCCTATGGATCCTTATTTTCTAATAATATGTCAAAACATATCAAACACATAACAATCATGGCACATAGTCATAAGTTATTTACTAATATTGAGAGTACAGGAAAACTAGTGATTCAGGCTTCATCTAAAAGCTGGACACATCCACCCGAATCACGGACCATCAGTCAAGAGTTGAAATTCTCTATCCCAAACTGGGATCCCTAAAGCAGAAAAAAGTAAATTGTTCAACAACCACAGACACGAAAAGAAAAGATTTCAAGATCATAAATGAAGGACTCAGCCCTGTTATAAGAAAATATGTTAGAGTTTCTTTAATGCAGGTTCAAAATCCAGGATACTGAAAGTATGTTAACAGATGACTGAGAACATGAAGCCTCTTGTAGACATCACCTGAAAAAAGAATAAACCGGTGTACTGAAAGAAATCGTAAAAGGGAAAACCATCAAATATGGAAGCCGTTTTACCTAGATCTACGCACTCATCAAGTCACATCGGTGAAAACTGTTTTAATATTGACATTTTAAAGTTTTTTACAACTGTCTGAATGACATTCACGACTGTCAAAAACTTGGGGACAATTGTTATGCCTCAGTTTTTACCTCTGGTATCCCGGATCGTCAGATAAGTGTCGGTATCCCCGATCCTTACTATGTTTCAGTATCTTGATTAAATGACCTTGTAATAAATAATATTACGCGTTTGTTATCACTTGGTCATGCAGGTAACGACTATTTCTCATTAATACTAGCTGAAGGCACGGGATTACATTAACTACAACGGATATATGCGTGAAGGAAGTCTTATGACGGTCCATTAAAGGCAGTTACGGGATATTAGCTTAGAAATTAATGTTAGAAATTGTATTTATATAGACAAAGATCGATAGGAAACACACACAACACGTTCACTACTCATTTGTAACACTTAGTCTCGATCTATCTGCTCTCTCATTGTATTTTTTACCAAGATTCAATAAAACAAACAAGGTAGCCCGACTTTAGTCGGCTCTCGAGGTTTTATGCCGGAGATCCCCAAAGGATCAAGGGCTTTGCTCGTATATCTCTGTGTCAATTTCCTTATTAATATTGCATTTCTTAGATAATTATACAAGCACGCTACCTCACATACAAAGTTTGGCTACTTGATTATCTTTTGTAATTTTTGGCCGAAACAATATACATATTTGATTATGCTCTTGTTTATATATATATATATATATATATATATATATATATTTATGTCTCATTTTTTACCTCTGATATCCTGAATCCTCAGATAAGTATCGGTATCCCTTATCCTTACTATATTTTAGTATCATGATTAACTGGCCGTTGTAACAATTAATATAACACGTTTTTCTTTGATTAGTCTTGAACAGGTAATCAAGGCTTCATTAATGACTATATCAAGGGTTGAAGAACCGTTCAAACAGTTAGAAAAACGCGTGGAAGTGAATCTATAACGGTCGGGAATTAATGGAGATGAAACAACAAATGGAGCGGCAGAGGAAAACTAACCAAATGTTGTTAAGGGAGCTTGAGAAGGTCAAAGTATCAAAGAAACTAGTGGAAGTGACAACCCTGCTGCAACCAAGGATCTTGGATTTCAATTATTCGGGATCCTCAGAAATCCATAAAGGAGACTTTCTTCCCATATGGTTGGCCCGACTTCGGCTGTCAGAGTTACTACTAATCAGGATCTTGGATTCACTCCAGGATCATCATTCAGAAATCCTGATATTGGTAACACCTTTAATCAACTTTCAAACACTAACGAATCTATGCAAGATACAAGATTCACTCCGTCCATGGCTAAGGAACTGAAGAAGTTAAGTGAGATGATCTCTAGTGTACCAGGTACAGTCCAACCTATACCGGAGATATCCTCAAGCAGTCACACGATCTTGAGATTCGCTCCACCGATATGTGATTGTGAAATCCCAAAACGCTTCGAAAATCCTAACATGAAGCTGTATGATGGAACTACGGATCCTTAGGAGCATGTTGCGCAATACAGGGAGAGAATGGAGATAAACCCCATTCTCTTGGACTTGAAAGAAGCTTGCCTATGCAAGGGCTTCGGCTCTACCTTAACAGGATCAGCCTAAAAATGGCTACTTAATGTTCCACCTTATTCAACAACTTCATTTGCTAATTTGATCAATTTTTTTAATAACCGGTTTTCTTACGGCAGAACATTCGAAAGATTAACAAGTGACTTATACAGGATAACTCAGAATCGCGGAGAATCCCTTCGAGATTATGTCAGCAAGTTCGGTGGGAATCCCTGGATATCTCGAACCTTGACGTTGCCACTGTAGTTCAGGCATTCAAAATGGGACTGAAGAAGGATTCTCAATTCTACGAAGACCTTGTCATAAATCCCTGTAGGAATCTTGATGAAGCCAGGAACCGGGCACTAAGGTTCATAAGGCTCGAGGATGATGAAAAGATTCAGCAATGAATAGATGCTCCAACTAGTTACAATCATCCCAATCGAAAGACTGAGTCCACTCCCTTCAAGTCGTACAGATCCAAGCCATATTCTAAGCCCGATAGTCACACGGTTAACGATGTGGAAGATGACGAAGAAGAGGAAGAATATCCTAAGTTATCCAAATATTGTTTTTCACTTGGCACAACTGGTTTGTTATATGCCATGCATGATCTTGGAGATAAAGCTAAGTGGCCCCGTAAATTCGAGAAGAATACCAGATGGAAGGACAAGTCCAAATGGTGTGCTTTCTATGAGGACTTTGGCCATGTGACCGAAGATTATGTTGCTCTGCGTAAAGAGATAAGCTATCTCTTAAGCAATGGGTATCTCAAAGAATTCCTAAGCCAAGGAAAGAACAAGACTAAGGGTCATGACAGGATCCCACAGAGAGCAAAGTCCCCGCCGCCAGATGCCAAGGTAATAGGTTTTATATCCTGTGGATCTGACATTTGTGGCACTTCTTACTCTACAGGAAAAAGAAATGCCAAAGAAACAAAGACAGAAAAAGGGGACAGGCCTATTAGAACCTCCAGCTTGACTGAAGAAAAGGTGATCTCTTTCGATGAAGATGACAGAGATAACATGTAGTATCCTCATCATGATGGACTAGTGATCACTCTGTATATTGCTAATCACTTCATCCGAATGATACTGATAGACGGAGGAAGCTCGGTGAACATCATTCAGCAAGAAGTCCTGAAAAGAATGAGGATCCCGGATTCTGAAATTTTCTCCAAGTCTGCGGTACTGGTAGGATTCAGCGGAGAAGTCAAAAACACAGTAAGAGAGATAAAGCTACCGATATATATATCGAAGGGGTAAATACTATACAAAAGTTTTGCATAATAGATTCTTTGTCTTGCTATAATATCATTCTAGGGAGGCCTTGGATAAACGATATGAAGGCAGTGCCCTCAACATAACATCAATGTGTCAAAATGCTAACCCCTTGGGAGGTAGTGAAGATCAACAGTGATCAACAAGACGTAAAGGATTGCTACACTTCATCGATGAAAGCCTCTGCCAAGACCAGGTAAGCATAGCAATTAAAGAAACAAGCCCGAGACGTACTGGAAACCGAAGAGCAAGATGTTAAAGAAGTACCCCTAAGTACGGAAGATCCTGACGTCAAGGTGCTTGTTGGAACCAATATCCCCAAAGATATTGAGCAGAATCTTATAGAGTTACTAAAAAGCAGAATTTCAACCTTTGCCTGGAAACATGAAGACATGACAAGTATCTCTAAAGATATTATTACGCATAAATTGGGTGTTGATAATAGTTTCAGGCCAATACACCAAAAGGATCATTTTACACTACTGAAAGCAACATGTATTGAAAGTTTGCACCAGAAAGGAATGCAATTATCCCAGAAGAGGTCGAGAGACTATTGAAAGCAGGAATGATAAGGGAAGTAAAATTCACAAGGTGGCTAGATAATGTGGTGGTGGTCCAGAAGAAAAATGGGAAATTGAGGTGCTACATACCAAAGCGTGTCCCAAAGATCATTTTACACTACCACACATAGACTCAATGGTTGACGCTACAGCAGGCCACGAAATGCTAACATTCATGGATGCTTCATCAAGATTGATCTAGAGGATTCTTCCTTCATGACTCCAACATGTATTTATTGTTATATTGCTATGCCTTTTGGTTTAAAAAATGCAGGTGCTACATACCAAAGGCTGGTGAACATGATGTTCAAAGAGAAACTAGGGGAAACCATGGAGGTCTATATAGATAACATGGTGGTAAAATCAAAGAAAGCTGAGTATCATCTCAGGGATCTTAGAGGCGCATTCGATATCCTGGATCAGTATAACATGAAGCTGAATCCTTCCAAACGCCACTTCGGAGTGGGGGCAGGAAAGTTCTTGGGCTATATGGTAACCAAAAGAGGAATAGAAGCCAGTCCTAAGCAAATCAAAGCAATCATCAATCTAAAATCCCCAGTAAACACCAAAGATGTCCAGACGCTAACCGGCAAAGTAGCAGCCCTCAACTGATTCATATCAAGATCCTCAGAAAGGTGCAAAGAGTTCTACAACATCCTAAAGAAGAATAAGAGATTCAAATGGGAAGAGAAGCATGAACAAGCACTCCAATCATTAAAGGAATAATTTTCATCAGATCCTCTATTGATGAAACCAGAAGATGGCGAACCATTATCCCTATACTTGGCGGTATCGAGTAATTCTATAAGTGCCGTCCTAGTCAAGGATCATGAAGGCCAACAACATCCGGTATACTATGTAAGTAAAAGCCTACTCGCGGCAGAAACCAAGTACTCTCATTTAGAAAAGTTAATATTAGCTTTAATAATGGAATCAACTAAACTCAGACATTATATTGAAACTCATGCTATTCATGTTAAAACTAACTATCCTATTAATTATGTCTTGAGAAAGCCAGAGATGTCACGAAGGATGGCTAAGTGGTCAGTCAAGCTCAGCGCCTATGACCTCATATATGAACCTAGAACAACAATAAAATCTCTGACACTTACGGACTTTGTGGCTGATTTCAGTAGTGACATTCAACATGAAGCAGACCTTGAAGTTCAACAATTGGAAGAATCCAAGGATACGTGGACCTTATTCACTGACGGTGCATCAAATGTAAGAGGAACAGGTCTAGGTATCACACTGAAATCACCACAAGGGGACATAATACCCCAATCCATATGTTGTGAGTTCCGGGCAACGAATAATGAAACAGAATATGAGGCACTAATAGCAGGATTACAATTAGCCAGGGATATCAAGATCATGTATCTTCAAGTATAGGTAGATTCATTGTTAATTGCTAACCATTTCAATGGCTCATATGCAGTAAAAGGTGACAAGTTAGCCATATATCTCATAATAGTTAAGCAATTACATGTGGAATTCGAAATTTTTTAACATTACACAGGTACCTAGAGAAGACAATACTGAGGCCGATGCCTTAGTAAACCTTGCTTCAGCTCCAGAAGGTATTAAAATACCAATCATACATATCCCAAGGATAGAAATTGAGAAGAAAAACAAAGTATCCAACACAGAAGAAGAAGAATATGTTTAGGATCTTGAACCTAGTCAAGGATCCTGGATTCTACCCATTAAAAAATATTTGCAGGATGGTGAGATCCCAAGTGATGAAAAGAACCACAAGGCTTTTCGCAAGAGGGTCTCTCGTTTTATAATATTACACGATGTCTTGTACAGAAAGTCTATTGCAGGTCCATAATTAAGATGATTGAAGGATCCTGAAGCACTTGAAGTTCTCAAAGACATGAAGGTGACTGTGGAAATCACACAGGGGGCAGATCATTATTCTCGAAGATCCTGAGGACAGGTTACTACTTGCCTACCATGAGGAAAGATGCTATGACTTACTCTAAAAATGTGATGCTTGCCAAATACACAGCAACATACTTCACCAACTAGCAGAACCTTTATATCCAATCATCTCTCCATGGCCGTTCATGAAATGGGGAATGCATATAGTCGGCAAACTTCCCAAGGCACCAAGAGGAAAAGTTTTTATGCTATCAATGACAGATTACTTCTCCAAATGGATTGAAGCTGAAGCATTTGTCCAAGTCAGAGAAAAAGAAGTCATCTCCTTCATCAAGCGCAATATCCTGACAAGATTTGGGATCCCGGCAGAGATAGTATGTGACAATGGATCTCAGTTCATTGGCAAGAGAACAACTAACTTATGTGCCAGCTGGGGGATTAAAATGATAACCTCCATTCCTGTACATCCTCAAGCTAATGGATAGGTGGAATCTAGCAACAAGATCATCATCAACAACCTTAAGAAGAGATTAGGAGCAAAGAAAGGAAAATGGGCTGAAGAGCTACCTTTTGCACTTTGGGCAGATAGGACAACAACAAAAAAATGCAACATGTCAAACTCCATTCTCATTGATGTTTGGTACTGAAGCCATGATCCCTACAGAGATGGTTATCGCTACTGCCAGAACCAATCTTCAAACTCCATAAACCAACAAAGAAGCTCTTGCTAAAGATCTTGACACTATGGATGAGCTCAGGGATCTTGCCAAAGTTCGTATTGCAGCTTATCAGCAGAGGATAGCAAAGTCATACAACAAAAACATAAGGATCAGAAGATTCCAAGTAGGTGACTTGGTATTAAGAAAGGCATTCCAAAATACTACCAATCCCAGCGATGGAAAGCTTGCACCAAAATGGGAAGGCCCATACTTGATTGACTCATAAGCAGGAAAAGGTGCCGACTGGTTAGCCACTATGGAGTATGATATCCTGCCAAGATCCTGGAACGCCATCCATCTCAAAACCTACTTTATGTAAGTTAGAAATTATATTCTAACTAAAATGGTACGTCTTCTTTCCATAGTTTTTTTTAATTTTTATTGTTCTTTATCAAAGTACTGACTTGAGTGTTGGAGGGGTGTTAGCCAGGCTAACACCCACCTTCACCAAGAATTCGTGTTTTGTAGGAGTTACCTCCAGGGATCCCGACAGAAGATAGAGATTGGCCATCTCTCCTAAGTTTAGGTATCCTCAAATACCTCGAAAGTTTAAACGGCTTTTGCCTTTCTAAGTATTGGGTTAACACACCCCACCAGGAGCGCACGATATCCAATTATATTTCAAGGTGGTGCGACCAGTCCATGAAACAGTGGCTGATAATTTCATCATTGTTGGCTACATATTGGATCCTATAGATATAACAGACGTGTTATACCTCAAGTTTCTCCCGATCATTTAACACTTACGTGTTAAACTAAGGTTTTTAGCATTTTCATGCTTACTCAATACTGGCTTGGCCCACAATTTTAACTGGTCACAGGTATTTAACACTAATGTGTTAACCCAAGAACTTAGCATCAATATGCTGACTCAAGATCCTTAAACGGATTGAAGATTATGAAAATCCTGAAGTACAATTACTAAGTCTACGACGTGTTTAATAACTATACACAGGGGACAACTTACAGTTGTTATATTCTGGACTCCGTGTCATAATCGGGTATGTGCAACTATCCGACTCAGTTCTCAACAAAGGTATGTGTTACTTATTAATTTTCAATTAAAAGAAGATTCAAAGTTTGAATGACTAAGTCATGATATGTTTGTAATCGGTATTCTTCCATAACATTTATCAAAACCAAACTATATTTTTTCTAAATCCAAGTTTGATAAAAACCTAAAATGTTAGTTATAATCATGAAGGATCCGGTATCCTGAAAATATATCTAAACCTAGTTTTTTGAATATCCCAAGGCTCAACGGCCTAAATATCCTGATCTTCTAGAACATGTCAAAGAAAACAAAACGCATTACAATCATGGAAAGTAGTCATAAGCTACTAATTAATATTGAAAGTGAAGGAGGATCAAGAATTCGGGATTCATCCAAAAGTTGGACCCATCCACCCGAATCCTTAAACATTAGTCAGAAAAATAAATTGTCTATCCCATGCAGGGATCCCAAACACAAAACAAAATTTGTTTTTAAACAGCTACCAACATGAACAGTCAAAAAACCACAAATTCAGTGCAGAGATCCTCTTTTTTCTTGACGTCATGGTGCGAAGTGTCGAGATTCTAGGTTTAGCAATAATAGGTGTGGGATCCTGTTGCTTAACAATGGCTCCTCAAGAGAGAATTCTATCAAGATCAACCAAAGCAAAATGAGAACCAGATCTTTGAATCTCTAAAAAAGCAGAAAAAAGCAATTAGAGTCAATAAAACTCAGAAAACAAGTAAAGCAAATTCTTACTTGACGACATGGTGGCTTCGGAGTACTCGGTTGCAAAACTAAATTCACTAATAACAGACTCGAAGTGGAAAAATTTCTCACCAACAGGTATCTGCAACAAAGCTTTGAACCTCTTATCTGTGTCACTCATTGTAGGAACTAGCTTCTCAAACTTTGGGATTGCACAAGACACAAGGATCATCAAAATAGGTTACATATACATATACATATATATATATATACATATATATATATATATACCAACTAACATGCAGGGATCCTGATTACGTCCTACCCTTCTTAACCCACTAGAGTGACTAAAGATCCCCACCTGGGATAGATGTTCTATTCACAAAAAAAAGTATTTCCCACTCCAATCACTGTCATTCTGGGTAGCTTTTGGAATCTAAGGAGTTTTACCACACTTAAGTTGAAGAAAATAAGGCAAACTGGTGGACTGAAAGAAATCGGTAATCAACAACGAAAAATGGAAAACCATCAAATACGGGAGTCATTTTACCTAGACCTACGCGCTCATCAAGTCACATCGGTCAAAACTTCTTGAATTTTGAATTAAAATTTTTTTTACAGCTGTCCGAATGACCTTCACAACTGTCAAAAACTTGGGGACAATTGTTATACCTCAGTTTTTACCTCTGGTATCCCGGATCCTCAGATAAGTATCGGTATCCCTGATCCTTACTATGTTTCAGTATCCTGATTAACTGACCGTTGTAACAATTAATATTACGTATATTTCTTTGATTAGTCTTGAACAGGTAATCAACGATTTATTAATGACTAAATCAAGGGCTGAAGAACCGTTCAAACAGTTGGGAAAACGCGTGGAAGTCAATCCATAACTGTCGGGAATTAATGGAGACTTGTAACTTCCATAAAGACTTATTAAAGACTTTCCTGATTTTTCGCCGGGATCCTTGCTTTTAAGTTATTTTATCTTTTTTATATATATTCAGCAGTCTTGATCGATTAGGGACACAACTTCACTACACACCTAGCATTGTAAACGCATTATCACTTCTATAAGACACTTCGCTCGATCATTTCTTGCTCAACACTTGTAATTCTTTATTATTTATTCAAGAAACGAGGCAGGTGTCGATTGTCATCTCTTGAGGTTTTATGCTGGCGATCACTAAAGATTAAGGGCTTTCCTCGTAAACAACCGTGTAACTTCTTACATTTTTTGCATTGTTTTAAATTGATTTTACAAGCACACTACCTCACAAACAAAGTTTGGTTACAAAATTAGTCTAAATTATTTTTACCCAAAACAAGAACCACAAGGCTTTTCGCATGAGGGTATCTCGTTTTATAATATTACATGATGTCCTGTATAGAAAGTCTATTCCATGTCCATACTTAAGATGCTTGGAGGATCTTAAAGCACTTGAAGTTCTCAAAGACGTACATGAAGGTGACTGTCAAAATCACAGTGGGGCAGAGCACTGTTCTCGAAGATCCTGAGGACAGGATACTATTGGCCTACCATGAGGAAAGATGCTATGACTTACTCTAAAAAATGTGATGCTTGCCAAAGACACAACAACATACTTCACCAACGAGCAGAAACTTTATATCCAATCATCTCTCCATGGCCATTCATGAAATGGGGAATGGATATAGTCAGAAAACTTCCCAAGGCACCAGGAGGAAAATTTTTTATGCTAGCAATGACATATTACTTCTCCAAGTGGATTGAAGCTGAAGCATTCGTCCAAGTCTGAGAAAAAAAGTCATCTCATTCATCAAGAGCAACATCCTGACAAGATTTGGGATCCCGGCATAGATAGTATGTGGCAATGGATCTCAGTTCATTGGCAAAAGAACAACTAACTTTTGTACTAGTTACGGGACTAAAATGATAACCTCCACCCATCTGCATCCTCAAGCCAATGGACAAGCGAAATCCAACAACATGATCATCATCAACAACCTCCAGAACACATTGGGGGCTAAGAAACGAAGATGGGCTAAAGAATTAGCATTTGTACTTTGGGCAGATAGGACAACCACAAAGAATGAAACAGCTCAAACTCCATTCCCATTAGTGTTTGGCACTGAAGCCATGATCCTTACAGAGATGGTTTTCCCTACCGCCAGAACCAATCTTCAAACTCGAGAGACCAACAACGAAGCTATTGCTCATGATCTCGACACTGTGGATAACCTCAGGGATCTTTCCAAAGTTCGTATTGCAGCTTTTCAGCAGAGGATAGCAAAATCATACGACAAAAACATAAGGATCAGAAGATTCCAAGTAGGTGACTTAGTACTGAGGAAGGCATTCCAAAATACTACCAATCCCAATGACGGAAAGCTTGCACCAAAATGGGAAGGCCCATACTTGATTGATTCAGAAGCAGGCAAAGGTGCATATTGGTTGGCTACTATGGAAGGAGAAATCCTGCGAATGCCATCCATCTCAAAACCTACTTTATGTAAGTTAGAAATTATATTCTAACTAAAATGATTCGTCATCTTTACATAATTATTTTTAATTTTTATTATCGTTTATCAAAGTACTAATTTAAGCGTCGAAAGGGTGTTAGCCAGTCTAACACCCACCTTCACCAAGGATTCCTGTTTTGTAGGAATTACCTCCAGGGATCCCAACAGAAGATAGAGATTGGTCATCTCTCCTAAGTTTAGGTATTCTCAAATACCTCGAAAGTTTAAACGGCTTTTGCCTTTCTAAGTATTGGGTTAATACACCCCGCCAGGAGCGCACGATATCCAATTATAGTTCAATGTGGTACGACCAGTCCATTTAACAGTGGCTGATAATTTCATCATTGTTGGCTATATATTGGATCCTACCGATATAACAGACGTGTTATTCCTCAAGTTTCTCCCGATCATTTAACACTTACGTGTTAAACTAAGGTTTTTAGCATTTTCATGCTTACTCAATACTGGCTTGGCCCACAATTTTAACTGGTCACAGGTATTTAACACTAATGTGTTAACCCAAGAACTTAGCATCAATATGCTGACTCAAGATCCTTAAACGGATTGAAGATTATGAAAATCCTGAAGTACAATTACTAAGTCTACGACGTGTTTAATAACTATACACAGGGGACAACTTACAGTTGTTATATTCTGGACTCCGTGTCATAATCGGGTATGTGCAACTATCCGACTCAGTTCTCAACAAAGGTATGTGTTACTTATTAATTTTCAATTAAAAGAAGATTCAAAGTTTGAATGACTAAGTCATGATATGTTTGTAATCGGTATTCTTCCATAACATTTATCAAAACCAAACTATATTTTTTCTAAATCCAAGTTTGATAAAAACCTAAAATGTTAGTTATAATCATGAAGGATCCGGTATCCTGAAAATATATCTAAACCTAGTTTTTTGAATATCCCAAGGCTCAACGGCCTAAATATCCTGATCTTCTAGAACATGTCAAAGAAAACAAAACGCATTACAATCATGGAAAATAGTCATAAGCTACTAATTAATATTGAAAGTGAAGGAGGATCAAGAATTCGGGATTCATCCAAAAGTTGGACCCATCCACCCGAATCCTTAACCATTAGTTAGAAAAATAAATTGTCTATCCCATGCAGGGATCCCAAACACAAAACAAAATTTGTTTTTAAACAGGTACCAACATGAACAGTCAAAAAACCACAAATTCAGTGCAGAGATCCTCTTTTTTTCTTGACGGCATGGTGCGAAGTGTCGGGATTCTAGGTTTAGCAATAATAGGTGTGGGATCCTGTTGCTTAACAATGGCTCCTCAAGAGAGAATTCTATCAAGATCAACCAAAGCAAAATGAGAACCAGATCTTTGAATCTCTAAAAAAGTAGAAAAAAGCAATTAGAGTCAATAAAACTCAGAAAACAAGTAAAGCAAATTCTTACTTGACGACATGGTGGCTTCGGAGTACTCGGTTGCAAAACTAAATTCACTAATAACAGACTCGAAGTGGAAAAATTTCTCACCAACAGGTATCTGCAACAAAGCTTTGAACCTCTTATCTGTGTCACTCATTGTGGGAACTAGCTTCTTAAACTTTGGGATTGCACAAGACACAAGGATCATCAAAACAGGTTACATATATATATATATATATATATATATATATATATATATATATATATATATATATATATATATATATATATATATATATATATACCTACTAAGATGCAGAGATCTTGACTACATCCTACCCTTCTTAACTCACTAGAGTGACTAAAATCCCGACGAGGGAAAGATGTTCCCTTCACAAAAAAGTATTTCCCACTCGAATCACCGTCATTCTGGGTAGCTTTTGGAATCAAAGGAGTTTTACCAGACTCAAGTTGAAGAAAATAAGGCAAACCGGTGGACTGAAAGGATTCTGTAAACAACAAAGCAAAAGGGAAAACCGTCAAATATGCTATATACGCGCCCATCAAGTCACATCGGTCAAAACTTTGTGAATATTGAATTTTAAAGTTTTTTACAGCTGTCCGGATGACCTTCACAACTGTCAAAAACTTGGCAAAAATTGTTATGCATTAGTTTTTACCACTGGTATCCCACATCCTCAGATAAGTATCGTTATCCCTGGTCCTTACTATATTTCAGTATCCTTATTAAGTGACCGTTGTAACAATTAATATAACGTGGTTTTCTTTGATTAGTCTTGAATAGGTAATCAAGGCTTCATTAATGACTAATTCAAGGGCTGAAGAACCATTAAAACAGTTAGGAAAACGCGTGGAAGTCAATATATAACGGTCGGGAATTAATGGAGACTTGTCACTGCCATAAAACCTGATTTTTCGCCGGGATCATCGCTTTTCGGTTATTTTATCTTTTGTATATATATTCAGTAGCTTGATCGAATAAGGGACACAGTTCATGAATTAATACACTCAAAAACACCTCGTAACACTTAGATTTCGATAATATACTACTCTTATTGTACTTTTTTCATCCATTTATACAAGAACATGAGGCAAGTGATTTTCGGTCACTTTCCGAGGTTTTATGCTGGCAATCCTTAGGGATTGAGGGCTTTCCTCGTACATCATCGTGTCAAGCTTTACATTTACGTTCATTGTTTCACATTTTGATCAAGCACACTACCTCACTTACGAAATTTGCTTACAAAATTACTTGTTATAATTTTTATCCAAAACACACACATATATATATTTAACTACATTGAATAAACCATTTATACAATATATGATTTTATAAAAAAATGGAATCCATCCCTTTATAAAGCTTATATAAGTGAGCGTCCTTTAAAAGAGTAAATTACAGACATCGTCCTTTATGTTTATACCCTTTTTTAGATCTCGTCCTTTAGCAAAAAAATGTATCAGGTATCATCCTTTACGTTTAAATTTGTTGCGGTTTACGTCCTTTGGTCTAACGGGCATTAATTTTTTCAGTTAACTCAAGTCATGTGCCTTACACATGAGGGTGTTTTACTCTTTTACTCACATTTTTTTTCTGAAATTAAAAAAAAATATATATAAAGATAACCTCTCTCTCTCTCAAATCTCTTCTATCTCTCTCAACTCCCTCTATCTCTACTTTTTCTCCACCACCGGCAGCCGCCACCACCACCCTAATCCCCGGCAACCACGAGCACCACCACCATCCACAATAAGTGTTCTAACCAATTCACGAGATTCGTCTTTGCGATGGGGGAATAATAGAGGAGATTATAGGACACAACTCACCGGATCAATGTTTCCGGAATCCATCCACTGCCGTTTTCCGATTCTCAGGCGAGCGAGAAGGAACACAGATTCGTTTTTAATTTTCCTTAAATGAGCAAAACCTTAACCCTAATCCTAACCCTAGCCATAACCCTTCGATGCACAGGCGAGCGAGAAGGATACCTCCTGCCTCTTAACTTCTCGTGAACCTAGATCCGGAATCCTGCAAATCACCGTAACCAGTTATGCCAATCACCTGCTGCCTCTTGCCTTCCCCTCGTCAAATCGTAGAGGATACCTCCAACCTCTTCGCTTCTCATGAACCTAGATCTGGAAACCAGCAAAATCACCTGCAAATCACCTCCTGCCTCTCGCTTCCCGTGTAAATCATAGGCGCCGGAAATGCTACCATCACCTCCACCAAAAATGTTAACACCAAATCAGATACAACTCCTGATTCAACACACCTCAACTTCCCCGTCCAACTGATCAAATCAGAGAGGATTGTCTACACAGCCTCTTCGCTTCTCATGAACCTAGATCCGGAGTCCTCGAAACCCTAGATCTCCAAACCTCAAAATCCACCTTCATCGAAGTTCTCACACTCAACATCCGGTCACCACCACCTCCTTTGTCGTCGTAACCCCGCTGTCGACTCTCTCTCACACTCACCCTAATTTACGCTTCTTTATGTTTGAAGAACGAAACGACGTGATGCGGTGGTCGACTGGTGGTGGGTTGTTGGCCGGTGGGTGGTGGTGGTGGGCACAGAAGTTAGAGAGAGAGAGAGTTGAGAGAAAGAGATGAAAGAGTGATGGTAATTTATTGTTAAATATATATATATATATATATATTTGTATATATATATATATATACATATATCTATTTTGAGTAAAATGACCAAAACACCCTCATATGCGTTGCACATGATAGAACTTAACCCCAAAAGCTAATGACCGTTAGGCTAATGGATGTAAACTTCAACAAATTTAAACGTAAAGGATGATCTATGACATTTATTTGGCTAAAGGACATAAGTTGAAAAATGATATAAACATAAAGGACCATTATTTTAATTTACTCGTTTTAAAAAGTATTAACATGGTTTCAAAGAAAATAAAAAGGGATTTTTATTAGTTAATGTGAGCCCAAACCATTTTTGAACTCCCTGCATTCATTTGAACCCCCCTTTTATAGGTTTTAACCCCCCCTCTTAGTACTGGAACCTGGAACAAGCCCTCTTCTAATATGGACTTACAAAAGTCAAAATCAAACTCTAAGCCTATTAAATCCTCTTATTTATGGAGTGTAACTCTCCCTAATCATGTTACCATTTAATCACAAAAGTTATGGACTCGGAATCGTCATCATTGATTAAGAAATCAATTGCTTTAACCTTTTTATTTGAGTTTCTAGTTAAGGCTTGAAAACCCACCGAATACAGTCCAAAAACTGCTTATCACGTGTAATTGCAAACTAGTAAATGCGTTTTTAACACTCATCTACTCCCCTTTCCACTTCACGGATCAAAACTCAAACTCTGAACAAAAAAAATGGATTCTTGATCGCTTCCTGTCACGATCGGCTAGGTGGAGCAGTCCTCACGTTTCGACATGGTAACAAGTACCATTATTAGCCGCATTACAAGTGAGTTAACATAGCCCCTTTTTCCTTTTTATACTTTTGGGGTGGAACATGTTTACACATACATTACTTATACAATTCAATACCTTTGTTCTTATGCTATGGTCTTTATGCTTTATGTCTTAAACTACTTGGTGACCACTACATGTGTTCATGTCAGTACAATCATTAACTTGCTACCCAAGCCTAAGGTTGTACCTTTTATGATCATTTATAGGGGAAGACGATACATACCGGTTAACACAAACCTTGTCAGGTTTTGTGTGTACCATATTACTACTTTTTCAAAATGGCAATCAGTGGCATTGCGTAACTAGTTTTCCATTACAAGGCTTGATTGTACGCTTGGAACCTTGTGTGTTTTCACATATATGCTTTAGACATGCTTTGAATATATTGAATTGTAAACTTATACATAACTTTTGTTTGGTGTCAAAACCTATGTTACTCACCAACTACTTGTAGTTGACATATACTCACATGTTTCAGGTGCACCGGTTTGAGGACACTACATGATCACATAGGACTTTGGACCTAGCTTTAATAAAGTTTAAATTCAACTTATGTTATGTTTGAACACTTTTTTTTCTATTCCTATTTGTAACGGATGCTTTAATTATCTTGAAAGTATATGAACTCAAATCACTTTGATTTATCACAGTACTCATTGGGTTATGCACCAAATGAATACAACCTAAACATCATTCGCTTAGCTATTATAACTTGATACACAAGTCCAAACCTCCTATTTGATCCTTACACTTAATCATATGTAAGTCAACTATACTTCTTCATTCTTATGCCTTGAAAATTTTATCACCCTTATTATCATTTACAAAAGATTTAAACCCTTAGACCTTACTATCCAAGGAAATGAAGCTGCTTGAATAGGTGAAGCATACCCTTGAGCCACAAGACACAATCCCTAACGATTCTCACCATAACCATAGTACATGATGGCTGGAAGAGTGGGTGTAAGTCCATAAAAGATTCTGTCTAAGGAACGACTGAGTACTTCAGGGTGTCCCTTGTGACCCACCTTTCTTTCTTGGGAATCCTTTTCATGGGTACACTAGTGATAGGTCAAGTGTTACTCATGATATATTGTTATAAGAATTCGGTGTTATGATTAGTCAAATCTTAAACTCATGAATATCTTTGTACTTAACAACTTACCATTACACCTACGACCTTTTGTGCTAGACATGGCCTTTTACCCTCTTCACTCCCCTGAGAATCATGGCGAAGCAGAGTCAACACAAGAGGAAGACTTTGGGTCCCTGTCACAGACAACCAGTTACCAATACGGCTAACTACAAGACCCATGTTTGACCACAGAACAGATTTGCTTGGGAATAGGCTTGAGACTCCAAGCAGCTGAATCACCACCTCCGAGAGCCCTTATTTAGCACCTAAACTATACCATCCAAACCCAGGAACAGGACAAGCTAAGGAACCTACCAGTGCCTTAGGAATTCGAGCTGATACCACTCACCTATATGTATGAACCACATAATTTCCAAGGAAATGATGGAAACCCAGGGAATATTTGATGCACACACGAAAATAACTAGAGCTGAAGCCCGGTTCGCAATACGAATAACCACAACGATGTTAAGCTTGGTGCTTATCTGTCTCCTAGTGGAAAAACTATCTGAGATGTTAGCCGGATATTCTATTTCGTATTTTCTTAAAACATAAATTGAAACCCATACTCTTTAACCAAATATAAAATTTATTATATTTAACTCTCCTTAATGATTGATGTCAAAACCTTCTTTGTAACTAATTATTTTGTTACCTCCTGATTTGACTAATGTAGTTATTTTGTTCAAACAAAACCTTTATCAAACCCTTAGTTTATAAATTTTATCTAGATTATAAATTTTTTACAAACCCCTTTACCTTGTGAAGGAACTTAATGCTATTTGTTTTATAAAAAAATTTATCTTATTATCTTTGTTAATAATTAATTATGACTCGATTAACTATTTCATTACGGCCCCTTAATTCGTTACTTTTAATTTCTTGGTCTAATTAAGAAATAATTTGACCGTTATTTTCTTTCGAAACATTCATTATGATAACTAAATAAAAAAAACTTTTATTTATTCAATTACCTAGTTATTCAGCCTATTAATTTCACTTATTAATTTACAAACAAGGATAAATTTCAATTACTTGTCATTTACAAACAAAAAACTCAAATAATTTATTCATGTCTGTATTATTTTAAATACATGTTGATGTCGGTCAAACGGTCTATTACATTAAACATAACCTAATCTAGACTCTCTAGTTAAACTCTATAAAAACCTACTAAACTAGACCACAAAGACAGGCAAGTGTACCTATCAATTGTAACACATGTAAAGGAAGTCCAAATATCGAACCCACGAGACACTGACAATAACACTAACTAGACTCTGACTATGACTGAACTGCTTTATTTGATTTGGGGGGAATTCTATGAAATAAGGTTGACTACTTAACCTGATTAAACTGACTGAATACTATTACCAAGACTACTAACCAACAAGACAAAGGCTTTAGGGAAATCAGTAAGGAAGGAAGACACTACCTAGGCTGTGAATCCTGTTTACTAAGCTCGGGTTCTATCAACTATGGAATATGTAATGGAACTGGGATACTATGATATGACACCTTTAAAACCACCTAATGGATTCCTGATCACTCTCGGAATGTGACCACAAGGAGACTCAAAGGCTGCTAATACACCAGTACTCGGATTACCTCTCAGTCTCACCGATTATGCTCTAGAACTCAAAAGACAGCTCACCTCTTTGTATCACTATCTCAATACATCTAAGATGCAAAGAGCAATCTGAATTCAACCTGTTTAACATGAATTAACAACGACACTAGAACCCTAATGAAACGTCCTCTCAGACTGTTCACTCTCAGAAACCCTAATACCGAAGACTAATCGTTTATCTATCGCTTTGTAGGTATTTAGACAAGAAGAACACTAAGTTTATTAAATGATTAATTGATATTCCTATGGTTACTGACGTCTTGCAAACCACATACAAATCTACACATGAAAGACATTCAATTAATACATGCAAGGAACAATCAATCAATATAGAATCAAAACTAAGTATGCAAACTCGTTAAACAAGTGAAATCAGATCTGGTCTAAAACATGAAATCCAAAACAAGATCCATAAACTGATAAAAATTCAATCTTTAGCAAACATTCATCATTAACATAGGTAGATCTATGGTTTTAACCAAGAATCATGGTAGAAACAGAAGATTCAACGTCAAATAAAGCAAACATGAGGTTCAGAAACAAATCAAAACAAATACTATGATCAATCATGACCGAACGATTCAATGTCTAACCCGATTCAGTGCAAAACTTCAAATTCTTGATCTAAAGCTTCTTCCTTTGCCCAAAATCGCCCAAAAACTCTATCTTGACGACAATTAGTTGAATAATCAAGAAGATAGTCGTTTAACCTATGATCACATAGGACTTTGGACCTAGCTTTAATAAAGTTTAAATTCAACTTATGTTATGTTTGAACTCTTTTTTTCTATTCCTATTTGTAACGAATGCTTTAATTATCTTGAAAGTATATGAACTCAAATCACTTTGATTTATCACAGTACTCATTGGGTTATGCCCCAAATGAATACAACCTAAACATCATTCGCGTAACTATTATAACTTGATACACAAGTCCAAACCTCCTATTTGATCCTTACACTTAATCATATTTAAGTCGACTATACTTCTTCATTTTTATGCCTTGAAAATTTTATCACCCTTAATATCATTTGCAACGGATTTAAACCCTTAGACCTTACTATCCAAGGAAATGAAGCTGCTTGAATAGGTGAAGCATACCCTTGAGCCACAAGACACAATCCTTAACGATTCTCACCATAACCATAGTACATGATGGCTGGAAGAGTGGGTGTAAGACCATGAAAGGTTCTGTCTAAGGAACGACTGAGTACTTCAGGGTGTCCCTTGTGACCCACCTTTCTTTCTTGGGAATCCTTTTCATGGGTACACTAGTGATAGGTCAAGTGTTACTCATGATATATTTTTATAAGAATTCGGTGTTATGATTAGTCAAATTTTAAACTCATGAATATCTTTGTACTTAACAACTTACCATTACACATACGACCTTTTGTGCTAGACATGGCCTTTTACCCTCTTCACTCCCCTGAGAATCACGGCGAAGCAGAGTTAACACAAGAGGAAGACTTTGGGTCCCTGTTATAGACAACGAGTTACCAATACGGCTAACTACAAGACCCATGTTTGACCACAGAACAGATTTGCTTGGGAACAGGCTTGAGACTCCAAGCAGCTGAATCACCACCTCCGAGAGCCCTTATCTAGCACCTAACCTATACCATCCAAACCCAGGAACAGGACAAGCCAAAGAACCTACCAGTGCCTTAGGAATTCCAGCTGATACCACTCACCTATATGTATGAACCACATAATTTCTGAGGCAAGGATTGAAACCCAGGGAATATTTGATGCACACACGGCCATAACTAGAGCTGACGCCCGGTTTGCAATACGAATAACCACAACGATGTTAAGCTTGGTGCTTATCTGCCTCCTAGCGGAAAAACTATCTGAGATGTTAGCCGGATATTCTATTTCGTATTTTCTTAAAACTTAAATTGAAACCCATACTCTTTAACCAAATATAAAATTTATTATATTTAACTCTCCTTAATGATTGATGTCAAAACCTTCTTTGTAACTAATTATTTTGTTACCTCCTGATTTGACTAATGTAGTTATTTTGTTCAAACAAAACCTTGGTTTATAAATTTTATCTAGATTATAAATTATTTACAAACCCCTTTACCTTGTGAAGGAACTTAATGCTATTTGTTTTATAAAAACATTTATCTTATTGTCTTAGTTAATAATTAATTATGACTCGATTAACTATTTCATTACGGTCCCTTAATTCGTTACTTTTAAATTCTTGGTCTGATTAAGAAATAATTTGACCGTTATTTTCTATCGAAACATTTTCTTTATGTTAGCTAAATAAAAAAAAGTTTTATTTATCCAATTACCTAGTTATTCAGCCTAATAATTTCACTTATTAATTTACAAACAAGGATAAATTTTAATTACTTGTCATTTACAAACAAAAAACTCAAATCATTTATTCATGTGTGTATTATTTTAAATACATGTTGATGTCGGTCAAACAGTCTATTACATTAAACATAACCTAATCTAGACTCTCTAGTTAAACTCTAGAAAAACCTACTAAACTTGACCACAAACACAGGCAAGTGTACCTATCAATTGTAACACATCTAAAGGAAGTCCAGATATCGAGACATTGACTATAACACTAACTATAACACTAACTAGACTCTGACTATGACTGAACTGGTTTATTTGATTTAGGGGGAATTCTATGAAATAAGGTTGACTACTTAACCTGATTAAACTGACTGAATACTATTACCAAGACAACTAACCAACAAGACAAAGGCTTTAGGGAAATCAGTAAGGAAGGAAGACACTACCTAGGCTGTGAATCCTGTTTACTAAGCTCGGGTTCTATCAGCTATGGAATATGTAATGGAACTGGGATACTATGATATGACACCTTTAAAACCACATAATGGATTCCCGATCACTCTCGGAATGTGACCACAAGGAGACTCAAAGGCTACTAATACACCGGTACTCGGATTACCTCTCAGTCTCATCGATTATGCTCTAGAACTCAAAAGACAGTTCACCTCTTTGTATCACTATCTCAATACATCTAAGATGCAAGGAGCAATCTGAATTCAACCTGTTTAACATGAATTAACAACGACACTAGAACCCTAAGGAAACGTCCTCTCAGACTGTTCACTCTCAGAAACCCTAATACCGAAGACTAATCGTTTATCTATCGCTTTGTAGGTATTTAGACAAGAAGAACACTAAGTTTATTATCTGATTAATTGATATTCCTATGGTTACTGATGTCTTGCAAACCACATACAAATCTACACATGAAAGACATTCAATCAATACATGCAAGGAACAATCAATCAATATAGAATCAAAACTAAGTATGCAAACTTGTTAAACAAGTGAAATCAGATCTGGTCTAAAACATGAAATCCAAAACAAGATCCATAAACCGATAAAAAATCAATCTTTAGCAAACATTCATCATTAACCTAGGTAGATCTATGGTTTTAACCAAGAATCATGGTAGAAACAGAAGATTCAAAGTCAAATAAAGCAAACATGAGGTTCAGAAACAAATCAAAACAAATACTACGATCAATCGTGACCGAACGATTCAATGTCTAACCCGATTCAATGCAAAACTTCAAATTCTTGATCTAAAGCTTCTTCCTTTGCCCAAAATCGCCCAAAAACTCTATCTTGACGGCAATTAGTTGAATAATCAAGAAGATAGTCGTTTAAAACAATTAAACCTAGAAATTACGTTTTTTTACGGATTAGCGACCCTCTCATGACCTACACTTAGAATAAACCAAAAACGACACAAAACGAGTACTAATTTATACAATTATACACAATTACACTAGGATAATTATATGTGTTTTGCAACACATCAAACATCCCCACAATTACTCTTTTTAGTCCTCGAAAAAGATATTTGCAATGAAATCATAACTGGACATTGCTTTATCAATCTCTATTATTACTTAGCACAAATATAATTACATGTTAAAGTGCAATAACCGGTATTTCTATTCGACTAAACACAATCTCCAATTTCAGGCCCTCGAGAAGTGTTCTAGTTCCATATTATATACGGCATATCAATCAAACTATGGATCTAACACTTAAAGGCTACAGTTCCACCTAATTCCGTCTGACGGTCATGTCTAGGCCTGGGTTAGATCATGTAGATCTTCCCACCACGATAAACTCAAATTTAAATGTTTTTAGAAATTCAGATGGATAATGGGTTGAAAGGATGTCAAGAGCATTCTTAAATTTATTAATAGCGTTTCCCAGGTCACCATCCTGGAAGGTATCACATAGGCTTCAGTCATATCACTTAAAGCATATAAGACTTCAATTTAGAGCCGTATCTACCAAGTCACCATCCCGGTGGGAAACATATAAATCAAAGCTTATTTGTCTAAAGTATCGATCATAAGAGTTTCCACCCATGGGTGTATCCACCAAGCCGCCATCCTGATGGGAAACACGTAGATGAAAACTCAAGCTTTCAAATTATTAATTATGCTCATGAATAGATGGAATTATGGATGCGGGCACCACCGAACCTCGGATTTATTTTCATAAAAAGAGATTGGTGTGCCATTAGAATTTTTTAAAAACCTCTAAATTTCAGTTTACCGTGGTACCTATCACCCTATGTTGACAGTTTCAGTTTTATCATTTCCCTAAGATGAGAACCCACTAGATTTCATGATTTAATTAAATTATTAGTCCTAAATAACACTCTCAGGATATTTAAGCTTTTAATACTGGTTGGGCCTACCGATTCATCACAACTTAGACACGTTTTCTATTGTTTATTTTTATTTCAATTTGAAAAATAGTTTATGCCCAGTTTTAACTATCATTTTCCATGTGCTTGCAGGATTCTAATTCAAATGACATTTTTTTATTATTATTTTTCTGAAAATTTCTACATTTTACAACAATAGACTCAAAGTACAAAACCTAGGATATTGTCTCCCATCCTCACACTTAAAATTCACATTGTCCTCAATGTGGACCGAGAAACGACGATAAAATAAAAGAAAAATACACAAATAAAATAAGAAAATTAAAATATGACAGAAATAAAATAAAAGAAAAAATAAATGTACAAAAAGTGGAACATACTTCCCTGATATAAAGATCGTGATATTCCTCGTAAGTCGTGTTCCATAGCCCTCCATTCGAACGCGCTCAACTCACCAAAATTCTAATAATTCCTCACGAACAAAAGCGGCTGATTTCTAACAAACTAGCAACCATATCAAACAACCATGACAATATATATAACACACCGCCCAAACCTGCCGAGCCCCCAAGTACAAAATAATATATACTTTAGTGTTTTATATACATGCCGAAATACAAACGGAAATAAATACATAAAAAGAAAAATACATAAAGATAAATACAAAGAAATATGTATAACCCGGCAAAAGGTGCTGCTGATGATCACTGATCTCTACCTGCATCTGGCTGATCCTGGTCTGGTGCCATGAAAAATGGTGGGATCTTGACTCCCTGTTGAGTCATCAAATACCTGATCGTGTCATCCTGCCTGTCCATCCTTACAAATAACTGATCTCTGAGGTCCACAAGGGTAAGTGCACAGGTGGATGAGGACGCAACGGATGCTGAATCTGGGGCGCTCTATATGATGTGGAATCCTCTGTCTGGCTGTGGGCGCCCCCATCGATATGATCCCCTCCAACCTCAACTCTACTAAACCATATGGTGTGGTATTCAAGCCTGGTGTGAGTAGACGACCTGGTTATTTCTCAAAGACTCCTAAACGCTCTGCCAGCGTGTTGATATACGGCCCGAGATCTAGTCTGGCTTCGGGTCCACCTCGACGACCCCTGGCTATGGATGAAATAAGGATAGATTCAAGATTGACCTCTTGGCGGCCAACGACGCAATAGAGGCAGAAAAGATGTAGCTGACTACACTTCTCTATACCGGACAGGCGTCTGATGAGAGTGCAAGCAAGTATCCTGTCAATGTATTGGATAAGGGGGTCGCGAATGGAAGACTCCTGATCGTGCCTCTGCCTGAATAACCCACGCAGGTTCTGCAAAACTGCTGCTCTGCCACCTCTGCCTTGGTGTACCACCCCGAGGCCACCGCGAACTGCGGGACTGACAGCTCGTAAACCTGTCGGCCCAAGGAAAATGAAACCGCGGTCGACTCCTCGAACTGGCCCGTGACGTACCTGAATATGGTATGGAACTCCACGGTGAGCTCCTAGTACTGTGTGGGGTCACAGGCCAATGCGGCAGTCTATCGATCACCTAACAGGCCTGTAATCTCTGCAGCTGCCCTAGCTCCTCTACGAGTGGCCAGTTAATAGTGCGGTGCTGATATAACTCCATTCCAATAAACCGCTCTATCGGCACCGACTCCTCCGTCATATGCTCGAACCTCAGTAGTGTTAGGTGACTGAGAACCCTAGCGTCAAGCGGAATCGGCTCTGCAGCTACGACTGGTCTGGGCTCGTGAACCGCGTACCGAATGACCCTGGGAGGTAGACGGTACGGGCGCGGCTCCTCCGGCTCTTCCCTGGCATGGGCCATGCCCACCCCTGCGCTTGGCCCCATCGGCCTCGCTAGAACACTGTCCTGGATCAGACATGTCTGCAACAAAAAGTTAGTACAACAAAAATATACAATAACATATAAAAGACCGGGCCGGGCGACCGTATAGCATTTCGTTCGCGGTCGTTCGTCCTGTTAGTATACAATTAAGACGCTACAAAATTTTTAAAAAAATATTGAAAAATTCGAGATACCCTATCTGTTTATATAAAAACCAGACAACCTCGCCGGAATGGATATTGAGTACGGGCAAGGCGGTTTAAACCTGGAAGAAAAACATAGGATATCCCAGGGTACAATTTACAATTCACTACAATAATTAGAACAAAATACATGACTCGACAGACTCGAAAACCGACATATATGCCTAATTGGACTCATGCATATCAAACCTGATTACTACACAGTTCACCTACAAGTTTAAAATAAAATTTAGAATTACATGTTTACTAATTACAAGAGTCAGACGCGGTTCACATACTCAATTCTACGGGGGCTCAAACATGTTTAAATGGTTAATTAAATCCGCCCCCTCGTGCCCCAAACTCAACCCAACAAGCATGCACTATTTGAAACCGACTGTGCGTTTATAAATATCTATGGTTTGCACTTTTTCGTTGGCACAATGTCATTAAAGTTTCCATATTACTGCCCACTACTGTCAATACTGATTTGTGTATGTGCCACATATCAATCATATAAATCAAATTCATGAATAGTGATGGCCATGGATTTACCAATTTACAGGACTCAAATTAAGCAATTATCTAACAACTTATCAACTCAATCTACACAACCGAAAACTCAAAACGACTCCAAATACAAAATGTAACAGAATGACGAAGAAATTGATAACCCGAAACTCATTCTGACTCGAACCCCGTGTGTGGTGTGCCCTGGTATGATGGTGGTGGCCGGCGACCGGTAAATGGTGGTTTGTTGTGGTGGCAGTGGGTGACGGACGGTGGTGGTGGTGATGGTGTGATTGGAAGTCGATGGTGGTAGTGGAGGTCTTGATGGTGGTCAGTGGTGGCTTGACGGTGGTGGTCTCGGGCGGTGGAATTGGGTGGTGAGACTAATATAGGTGATGGAGGTGGATGGTGAAGACGACGGCGATGGTGACAGGTGGTGGAATGGCAGGTGTTGGTGGTAGAGGTGGGTGCGACGGTGAAGCCGAAGAGTGGTGATGGTAGTGGAAATGGGGTAAACAACCAAAGTGGGGGGAAGGTTAATTTTTTTTTTTTCTGATTTCTACAGGCTCCCGCGTACCGCGGGACGATTTATGTCATAGTATCGCGTACCGCCAGAGGCTCTAAGGCGGTGGTGGCTCTTCATTGCCCCGCGTACCGCGAGAAAGCCTGGTAAGGCCCCACGCGTACTGCGAGGGACAAGTAAAATGGCCGTCCATAGGGCCTCGAGTACCGCGGGGAGCCTTCAATCACAGAAACTTAAGTTTGTTTTTATACTTAGAAAAAATTTCACCCCTTAAGATTTTTTTTTCAATTGTTTTTCAAGACTTGTTCCAACCTTAGAATTGAGAGCATACATACCTGAAACATTTATTTTGATGGTTTTCCTTCGCCACTTTGGATACAATTCCCTGAATCACACGAAAACGACAGAAAAACACAAACCGAAAATCTGCAAAAACTAAAAATAAAAGAGAACACAGAAGTTTACACACTCTACACTCAGGCTTTCGCCCGAGGAATCACCCTCATTTTGCTTTAGTTTCTTGGTATGTCGAGGAGAATCTCATCCCCCTCAATATTCTTAATCGGTCCTCCGATGTAGTGCTTCAATCTTTGACCGTTTACCTTCCACGAGCTACCTTCACCATCATGTAGCTCCACTGTACAAAAACTAAAAATAAAAGAGAACACAGAAGTTTACAAACTCTACACTCGGGCTTTCGCCCAAGGAATCACCCTTACTTAGCTTTAGTTTCTTGGTTTGTCGAGGAGAATCTCATCCCCCTCAACATTCTCAATCTGTCCTCCGATGTAGTGCTTCAATCTATGACCGTTCACCTTCCACAAGCTACCTTCACCATCATGTAGCTCCACTGTACCGTATGGAAATGCTTCCTTCACCGTGTACGGTTCTATCCACCTTGACATAAGCATACCTGGGAATAGTTTCAATCTAGAATTGTATACCAAAACTCTATCCCCACACTTGAATTCTTTCACCCCTCTCAACCGACGATCATGCAACGCCTTTGTATGCACTTTGTAACTCCAAGAACGTGCGTATGCTTCGTCACGCAACTCATCCAACTCATGCAGCTGGCAAAACCGGTGGCGTGCTGCTTTAGGCAAATCAAGGTCGACTTCCTTTAAGGCCCAATATCCCTTATGTTCTAGCTCTACCGGTAGATGACACCCAATATCCTAAAGGGTGTGGTCCCTATAGGTGATTTGAAAGCAGTAAGGCAGTTCTCCAAGATCCTCTACACTCCCCTATTTGCATTTTCCACTTGCCCACTAGTTTGTGAATGATAGGCAGTCGATAGCCGATGGGTGACCCCATAGCATGACAACACCTTCTCCATCTAGGCATTGCAGAAATATGTACCTCAATCACTAATTAGGGCTCTAGGAGTACCAAACCTGCTGAACAAATTTTTTAGGAATCCCACCACTACTCGAGCATCATTTGTAGGCAAGGCTTGAGCCTCGACCCACTTAGAAACATAGTCAACCGCCACAAGAATGTACCAGTTCCCTCGGGACGCGGGGAACAGACCCATGAAGTCAATGCCCCAAATGTCAAATACTTCAACAACCTCGATCGGGTTCTGGGGCATCTCATTCCGGAATGAGAATTGCCGGTGCGTTGACACGCATCACACCGCTTCACCAACTCATGAGCATCCTTAAACACTGTCGGCCAATAGAAACCAGAATCAAACACCTTTTTGGTGGTGTAGGATGGTCCGTTGTGACCTCCCGTTAAGCCTTCATGACAATGCTTAAGTATCTCAACACCTTCCTCCTTGCTCACACATCTCTTCAACACTCTATCAACTCCCACACGAAACAAATGTGGAGCATCCCAAATGTATTGTTTGGCACGGGCAAAGAATTTACGCCTCTGTTGGGATGTCATGCCCTTAACCACTACACCATCAGCCATGTAGTTTTTGCTATGTTAGAAAACCATGGCAAAACTTGCGCCTTGGCACTCATGTAAAACACCGAGTTTATGGCCGGTCTCACACTCACCATCATCAAGGACTCATGGGGAAATGTGTCCCCTATGGCCTCGTCCCAGATCTTTTCCCTCCCGGGATCCTTTAGCCTCGACAAATGGTCGGCAGCTACATTCTCTGCTCGCGTCTTGTCTTTAATCTCAATTTCAAACTCCGAAAGCAAGAGAATCTATGAATCAATCTAGGTTTGGCATCTTTCTTTGCGAACAGATATCGCAATGTCGAATGATCCGTGTAAACGATGGTCTTAGAGAGCACTAAATAAGAACGAAACTTGTCGAAAGCACACACCACCGCTAACAACTCCTTCTCGGTAGTTGTGTAATTCTGTTGAGCATCGTTAAGAGTTTAACTAGTGTAATAGATCTGGTGGAAGTGCTTCTCTCTCCTTTGACCTAAGACAGCCCCGACTGCAAAATCACACGCATCACACATGAGCTCAAATGGCAAGCTCCAGTCGGGGGCTATTAAGATGGGAGCACAAACTATCTGCTCCTTAAAGAACTCAAACACCTTAAGACAATTAGCATCCAACTCAAACTGGACGTCCTTTTCAAGAAGACGTGTCATGGGTCAGGTGATCTTTGAAAAATCTTTAATGAATCGCTTATAGAAACCTGCATGACCAAAGAAACTACGAACGGATTTGACACTAGTCGGCGGTGGAAGTCTACTAATAGTATCAATCTTAGCTCTATCCACTTCAATACTGACATGTGAAACTTTGTGCCCTAACAATATCCCCTCAGTCACCATTAAGTGACACTTCTCCAAATTAAGCATCAACTTCGTATCTTTGCATCTCCTCAACATCTTCTCTTGATTAAGCAAACAATGATCGAATGAACTCCCGAATACAAAAATATCATCCATGAAAACCTACATGGAAGTCGCGATCATGTCCTGAAAGATAGCCACCATACACCTTTGAAAGGTGGCTGGAGCATTACACAACCCGAATGGCATACGTCGGTACGCGAAGGTACTGTACGAGAATGTAAAAGTGGTCTTCTCCTGATCCTCTGATGCAATGGGGATCTGGAAATAACCTGAGAAACCATCAAGGAAACTGTAGAACTATTGCGCCGATAGGCGCTCCAACATCTGGTCAATGAAAGGAAGGGGGAAGTGATCCTTCCTGGTGGCATCATTCAGTCTCCTATAGTTAATGTATACTCTCTAACCGGTGACTGTCCTAGTAGGGATCAGCCCATCCCTCTCATTCTTCACAACTGTCATCCCACCCTTCTTCGAGATGACCTGAGTCGGGCTAACCCAAGCTGATTCAGAAATAGGATATATTAATCCAACATCAAGTAGTTTAAGAACGTCCTTCTTCACCACATCAGACATGTTAGGGTTAAGCCTCCTTTGAGGTTGCACAATTTGCTTGTGCTCATCCTCCATCAAGATCCTATGCGTGCAAAAAGTTGGGCTGATGCCCTTTATATCTGTGAGTTTCCACACAATGGCTTATTTGTTAGCCTTTAGAACCTCTATCAATCTTTCCTTCTCCTCCTCCGTCAATGCAGCAGAAATTACGATGGGTAGACCGGCCTTACCATCCAAGAATGCATACTCCAATTGGGAGGGTAGCTCTTTGAGCTCAAGGGCCAGTGATGCCTCAACCGAGGGCTTCTTCTCCTCCTCGGTAACCTCAGCAACCTCAAATACCTCTGGGTACTCAGGAGGTGTACAAGTCGGGTGGCTCGGACCTTGCTCGAGAGGAACATCAGTGTCAACCTCCTATTCCTCCTCACCCAGGAGTTGTGTGTTAAGCAAATTAGCGCCACACACGTAGTCAAGGCAACGATCCATATGAGATATGAAAGTGTCTAGAAAGAACACGGAATCATCCTGACCATTAGAATTCTTCATCGATTTCATGACATCAAAGGTGACATTTTCATCCCCTACACGAAATGTGCTCTTACCATCGAAGACATCGATCAATGCCTTGGCGGTGCGCAAGAAGGGGCGTCCAAAATGGTTGGAACTCTATGTTGGATATTAGATCTCCGATCATCGATAATATCAACGTTACTATCGAGGTACGATCCGAAGAGTTACACTTTGGGCAAAGAACAAATATATAATATTTAACAGTTAAATATTATTCACGAAAGACAGATTTAATAAATGGTGAATAAATATTTAGAGAAATATTTATTGTAGATTGAGATAATTAATCATGTGATTGATTAATTATTATTGGATATTAAATGTTAATATATATGTCTACGAAGATTGAGATAATTAATTATGTGATTGATTAATTATGGGGATTAAATGTTTAAATCTGTTAAACATTTAAAATATTAGATTTTACTGATTATTGTTAATTAGTATAATAGAAAAGGTTAATAATTAAAGAGTTAATTATTATTGGGTATTAAGTGTTAATATCTCATGGGCTAGGTTGTAAGTTACAAGTTTATAAATATAACCTTAACTCTAACCCTAAAACCTAATCAAGTTTCTTAGCCACCACAAGGTTTGGAAAACCATCTCCCCTCCCTCTCAATATTCTGGCCGGCCCCCCACCAACACCGAGTCGCCGTCCGCCGCCAAGTCGGACCACCACCATCGTCGCAAGCCGCTGCTGCCGTTGCCCTATTGCGTAGCCCGGCCAAGCCGGCCCTACCTGTCGCTGCCGTCATCCTCTGCGAGTCGAACCGGAGGTAAGCCGTGAACCGGTTTTTGCGACTGGGAGTATTCGTGTGACGTGTTCGTGTGACAAGCTTGTTCTAGTCATCTAGCTTGACGTTCTTTGTACCCGAGTGTTTCAATCCGGTTGATTCGTCAAATGTATAAAACCCTAAACACCCTATGATTGTGTTTTATTTATTTATTTATTATTGTCTAAACGCTGTGTAATCGGATTACTGAAAGGAATTCAAATATGATCTGTTAATGGTATTGTTAAATCGATTCCGCTAAATATATCTGATTTATTTATTTAAAAGGTTTAAATAATAATTTTTTTAAAAGTTAAAACTGGTACCATGATTCCCAACAGTGGTATCAGAGCCACCTTTACGCGCGTTTATACATAATTGTTTATTTTAAATCGATCTATTGTTTTATTTGTCAAAACTTTTGTTTGACAGAAGATCGAGCCTTTATCGTTTTAGTTGTGATTGTGTTTGGAACATCGAGCCCTAGTGACCCGTGGTTTTTTTTTCAAGTTTGTTTTTATTATCTTTGTATTTTATTTTTGGGTTATTTGGAACCCGGATGTAATAGATAGGTTTCTTTTATTTTTATTTTTATTGTAAAAGTATAAAAGTTGTAAACCTATCAAGACGAAGATTTGAAGACATGGATTGACAAAGACGGAAGTTTGAAGATAGAGATCTTGGACTAAGTGGGAGGCGAGAAGTTTATTTTTGTTTGTTGTCCCTTAGACCGGTTCGGTATTTCGTTTGATGGCTTGAACGAAACCAAACAAACTTACTAGTGGCTCGATGGTTGTTTTGTATGTTTGTGGTTGATATAATTATTTAGGATAATAATTAAAACTGCAAATATTTTATAAAACATTTAACACAATCTTATAAAATGACGAGAATATTAAAAGGTTTAAAATTTCTCGGAAAGGTAATTAAATAAAAGTAGTTTTTATTTAAAAGTAAAAACATATTTAAATTAATTAAAGGTTAATTAGTTTAAAATTTAGTTCGTGACTAACGACCAATTTAGATTAAATAAGGTATTTAAAATTGGACCGTGTCAAGTGTTGAAAAGCGTTTCATGAACTTATATACTAAAATTGGTTTACTAAAATTTGCACGACTTATTTCATGCTATCCGTCATCTAAAATATTTTTGACCCTTAACTGGTAAATTAAAACATTAAAGAAATCCCAATTATTAAAAATCAATATTTTTAGCGCCACCCTTAATTATGACACTTCAACTAAACTAAAACGTCAATGTTAACGAATTACCCTGCATTCGACGCCACGGTTTTAGTTAAAGGTAGGATCGCGATTACTAATTCACTTAGGTCGGGACTTCAGTCACAATTGAACGACAAATATCACTTAAAGTCGTTTAAGCGGGCGTAATTGAGGGAAACGTATCTAAACGTGACCTTGCTTGTCTTGCCCCTCAAACCAAGAATTGTATAGTTGATATAATCGGTAATCGTTACCTACCTGTCTAGCTATACTAGTGAAAAGTGCTAAGCCATTCACTGTAACATAGTAAACCGGGATCTTATTCTAAATTATAAATATTTTTTTCTTTGGGTCATTAATACAATTAAGATAGTTAAAGCATGAAAATACTAAAATTTAATTGAATTTTGTAGATGGCTCCGTCTGCTGATGTTGTTATCCTAGAGCGTCTTAATCTAACTAATCTGTTTGTGACTCGTGCAGGGACATCCGAAGGGTACTATCTCTAATCGTTGGTATGTAGATAGTGGATGCTCCCAGCACATGACATGTAACATGCCCTTGCTTCAAGATGTCAAACCATTCAGAAGCAAAACATGTTGAGTGTCTCCCAAATGTGCGACAAGGAGTACTCAGTTATGTTTGACAAGACAGAATGCATGATTCTCAAACCAGGTTTAGAAGTTACTGAAGACTGGATTCTGATGCGAGCACCAAGGAAAAATGACACTTATCAGATCGATATGAGCGTGGCAACAACCACCTCATCAGTTGCTACTTGTTTGCTTACCAAAGCGACAGAGCTTGACTCAATCTTGTGGCATAGGAAACTCGGACACATTTCTTATTAAAAAATGAATCATCTTGTCCGAAACGGTTTGGTAACCGGTGTTCCTAAGCTAAGATTTGCCGTTGTAGATGACTGTATGCCTTGTAAAAAGGGCAAACAGCAAAGGAAGTCTCACAAGCCCAAGCTCCAAAAATCCATCGATACCCCTTTGGAGCTATTACATATGGATCTGTTTGGCCCCATAAGTATCAGGAGTATTAGAGGTAAGTCATACTGTCTAGTTGTAACTGATGACTTCTCACGTTTTTCTTGGGTGCATTTTTTAGGTACAAAGGACAAGACTGCTGACATTCTTCAATACCTGATCCTGAGCTTGGAATCTCTTTGCATGTTGAAGGTTAGAAGAATAAGGAGTGATAACGGAACTGAATTCAAGAATAATTTGATGGAGCTTTTCTGTCTCAAGAAGGGTATCAGTCATGAATTTGGTGCCCCGTACACACCTCAGCAGAACGGAGTTGCAGAAAGGAAGAACAGAACCTTGATCGAGACTGCAAGGACAATGCTGTCAGACGCAAAGCTTCGTGTAACTTTCTGGGCAGAAGCAGTAAATACAGCTTGTCATGTTTTGAACAGAGTTCTGGTTGTGAAGAGGCACAACAAGACTTGCTATGAGTTGATCAACAATCGACCTCCCAATATTGACTACCTAGTTCCTTTTGGTAGTCCCTGTTCCTTATTGCTTCAATACAAGGATTGAAAATCTAAATTTCATGCAAAAGCAGTGGAAGGCATTTTCTTAGGATATGTTGATAATTCACCATGCAAGAGAGTGTACAATATAGGAACTCGTACTGCCGAGGAATGGTTCGAAGTGGATTGCAACAAACACAACATTCCACCATAACCAACTAGTCCATCTTGGGGTTTTGATTAAGATACGCTATTCAAGTCTTTCAACCTTCCTGATTTGTCTGCCGATGATCGCTAAGGTGTACAATTTCTTAATGGCGGTGATGATTCAAATTTCTCCACTCGTGCCACGGTGCCCATTGTAACTCCCGATTCCAATGCTGCATCTGGAACTCATGACAGTGATGATGTTGAAGTTGTCCATGTTGATGGAGATGACGCTCTTGCTAATCCTAACACTCGTGTATGAAATGAAGCTCCAGCTGATCCAATCAACATTGAATCGTCGTCTTTTGGATCACAGGATATGGGGGAGTTGAGCACGAATCTAGACATAAATCTCGAGGAACCTCTCATACCAGAGATGGGAGTGCATAAGAATCATCCAATTGACAGCATTATCGGTGATCCTCATGCTGGTGTTCAGACTCGTCATAGAACCATTGCTGAGAAAACTAGTTTGTACGCTGAGATACTTGACACTGGTATCATGGAAACATGTTTGCATGCTGCATTCGTGTCCCGGTTGGAGCCGAAGAATGTGAAGGAGGCTCTCGCTGACAACTGCTGGATTGAGGCGATGCAAGATGAACTGTCCCAATTCCAAAAGTTGCATGTGTGGGATTTAGTTGACTTGCCAAGAGGGGTACAACCAATTGGAACCAAATGGGTGTTCAAGTGCAAAACGGATGATCGACACGTCGTAGTGAAGAATAAAGCAAGGTTGGTTGTTCAAGGATTTTATCAACAAGAGGGCCTGGATTACACTTAAGTATATGCCCCAGTTGCTAGACTTGTGGCCATTCGACTGTTTCTGGCTTATGCCTCCTATGTCGGCTTCAAGGTCTATCAACTTGATGTGAAGAGTGCTTTCCTGTATGGAAAAGTTCATGAAGAGGTCTATGTCACTCAACCTCCCGGTTTTGAAGATCCGCATAATATCAATAAAGTGTATAAGCTCGACAAAGCACTTTATGGTCTTTATCAAGCACCACGGGCATGGTATGAGATGTTATCAAAACATCTACTGTCAAATGGTTTCGATCATGGACATATTGACTCGACCCTCTTCATTCGAAAAGTAGGAGGTGATATTCTACTCGTACAAGTGTATGTCGACGACATTATCTTTGGGTTTACAAATGAAGAGATGTGTATAGAATTCGAACAGGTGATGAAGTCCAAGTTTAAGATGAGCAACATGGGTGAATTGTCATTCTTCCTAGGTCTGCAAGTCAGTCAAAGAGAGGATGGCATCTATCTACGTCAAACTAAGTATGTGCAAGACATTTTGTCAAAATACAAGATGAATGATAGCAATACTTATGGCACACCTATCCATGTCAATCACGGTTTGCATCCAGACAAAGATGGAAAGGATGTGGATTGTAAATTGTACCGTTAGATGATTAGTTCTCTCATGTATCTCACAGCTTCAAGGCCCGACATAATCTTTGTTGTATGTTTGTGCTCAAGGTTTCAGTCACAACCAAATGAGTCTCATATGATAGCTGTCAAGAGGATATTCAAATACTTGAAAGGGAAATCCCGATTGGGTCTTTGGTACTCAAAGCAACAGTCATTTGACCTCAAAGCCTAACTGATTCAGACTATGGCGGTTGTAACCTTGATAGAAAATCAACTTCAGGTGGATGTCAATTCTTAGGAGACAGGCTGGTTTCCTGGCAGTGCAAGAAGCAGTCAACGGTTTCTGTCTCAACATGTGAAGCAGAGTACATTGCTGCAGTGAGCGATTGTTCTCAGATATTGTGGATTCAGCAGCAATTGAGAGACTACGGCTTAAACTTCACTGGAACTCCACTGTTCATTGACAACAATGCCACCATGTCCATCACAAAACAACCCGGTGAAACATTCCAAAACTAAACATATTGAAATTCGCCATCATTTCATCCGTGATTGTGCTGAAAAGCAGCTCATTGAACTTGTAAAGGTTCACACGGATGACAACTTTGCTGACCTTTTCACTAAGGCGTTTGATCGAACACGTTTTGAACATCTTGTCAACATGATAGGAATGTTCAATCCGGATTGAAAACTTGTTTTTCTTAAATCAATTCAATTCATGAAAGTTCAATTTTATTTCTTTTAAATGTTTTATGTATAGTTCTTTTAATTTTCAAATATTTTAAAAAAATCCAAACAAAATAGAAAACCAGAAAATTTCAAAGTTCTCTTGAGAAAAGAGGAAATGATAATAAACCAGAAATGATCTAAATGTCTTAGATTGCACATATGGGATATGATTGCGTCATGCTTACTTGATTGTTTAAATTGTTGTGTTTTTAATCTGCTTATTTACAAATAATTTGAATTGTCAGTAGGCTGTAAGCGTCTTTGAATCATTAGTAGTGTGGAAAGTATATCAATATTACAACTGTGATTTGTACCCATGTTTGCTAGTATGTGTGCGTAAAAGAATGCAAAAGATCACTATCAGATACAGGTTGCTAGATTTTGGCAACTATTTTCTTCTAAGACCTGTTTCGGGTTAGGTCGTTAGCATAATTAATGCGGTTCATCTCACTGCCCATACTCACAAGTATGCAATGAGAGATTGAATCAAGATATGCCTTGACATAAACCGTTGAGCATGTATTCACCCTTGAACCATTCATGATTTATTGAATTCAAATCCAGATAAAAGTTGGATTCCCTTACCTAAATCCTCAAACACCATATTCATTATCCTGAATCATCATACCAATATTCACTGAAGAAATCACATGAAGCCAAGACAAATGAATCACTCGATTCTGAATCTTATGATTCCTAATAATCCTTATGGATTCTGTTTGATTTTTCCTGTGCTAATTGATGTAGCCTCATTCTGGAAATTTAGAAAATCATTGGGAAAATCTTAGATGCTTTGAGATCAGTGCAAAGTATGTTCATAGCACAACTGTGGGGCACACGTTGTATATTTATAACTATTACCTTAACACACAAGAACATGATACTAAGATGCTTATGGTTTCAAATCTTATAATATTTCCAACTTGAATTACTTGTTTATGTGCTTATTACGTATGAATAAATAGTAATCCATGGCATGATCCCATATTCTTTGATGTTTATCTTGTATTCATTATTGCTATGGTTTAGCCTGATATGATCCTCTGCTAGTGTCTTTGAACAAAATTAGTGTGTGTATATACTTGTATATCTCTATTCAGAAAAGATCAAAAATATTTTAAGTTTACGTATTCTAATCAGAAAAAACCAAAAATATTTGTGTTTAACCTTCTTGAATTGAATTTTGATGTGTGTAAAGTGTATATATAATTTAATAAAGATTTTTCACACTTTTGATGTGTGGGAGGTTAAATCTTGCTTGAATATGTTGGATCTTCAATCTTTGCCTTCAATCATCAAAGATCAGCTCAAAATCGCCTAAAGTACTCCAGAGAACTAGGGTTTTTCGTGCCAAGTGGAATCCCCTTCAAATGAGGGTGAATTCAGGATAAGAAGTGAAATCTACGTCTGCACATGGCCATGTCCGAAAATGACATGGCCATGTGGACCATCTGATCAGCACATCCTGAAGTGTTCTCGGCAACATTGGCTCACATGGCCATATCAGAATTTGACATGGCCATGTCCGAAAATTTTCTTTTTCGAGAATTTTTTTCAAGTCTTGAGTTTTTCACCAAAAGTCACCAAATTCCCACCGGGAGCTGCAATATTCAAACTAAAACACAAATAAGTGTCCGGATCAAAGGATTTGCAACCAAAAATATTCAAAATGAGAAGAAATATGCATTATTTACATGTATAATTATTGACATATCAAACATCCCCACACTTGAACTTTGCTTCTCCTCAAACAAACTCTCATGCAAAAGTTTAAAAAAAAAATCCCATTGGCAAAATAAAAGGTGGGAAGTAATCCATAAGCTAACAAGAGATCCAAACTCATAAAAGATTATCAGGCAATGCAACAGTTAAAAGAAGAAACCAAACGAGTTAAAAGTGTTTTTATGTTTTCTTTTCAAAACTTGGCAATATCTATTCAATGTAACAAGTCTATTAGATCTTTCTTTTATGCATGAGCTTAAACCTCTCACAAAAGTTCACTCAATACTCGGTTATTTATATGTGCATGTGTATAAATGAATCACTCAATGCCAAACAATGAAGCAACATAATCATAGGCTTGTAAAGGAATCAAATATCCACCAATTAACATGACAAAATGCATAAATCAAGAGGACTTTGATGGGTTGTAACGTTGCTAGGGTTAAGGGTATATAATTTAGGATATAAAGGTGGCTAAATGGCTAAAATCCGGAATAGTTAGAAGCTAAATGTGAACAACTACAACGAACATAAGGAACAATAAACAAACAACTTAAACATAACTAATAGCGAGCTAAGATAAATATTTTTCAATTCAATACACAAGATTCGCTCACTTTATTTCTTTCTTTCTAATATGAGACTACTACAACAATTTAATTTTCTGAATTTTTTTTTATTCTTTTTTTTTATTTTTTCGAAACTATATATAAATTTTATAAAGCAGCAACGAACGTCAAATGAAACAACATATGTTCTGAACTAGTTAACTAGAAAGCACAAATTAGACAACCAACATAAACCGGGATTTTAACACAAAGGTTTAAAAACAAAAGGCTAATTTGGCAAAGTGGGTTTAAAATGTGGGTTATAACACAAAACGAGAACAAGGCTCAACGTGACGACTAGTGGTATTGATGTGGTTAGGGTAAAAGAAATGAAAAGGTTGTACAAAGTGGGTGATCCTACTGCCTCTATCATTTTCATACAAAAACTCAGTTCATGATCTTGAAATGTATGTCCTAAGTAAGTTCTAATATGAATGCAACATTTGGCTCATTCCAAAAATCAACAAAAACGTGAACATGTAGTGCAATATGGTGCACACAAGCAATAAAGGCTCAAAAATGCTCACGGAAACGGAGGGATAAAGGTCAAGGTTCAAACACTTGCATAAATGTCATATTTTTCAACTTGTCATCCTTTCAAGATATTCCAAAATGTTTTATTGCAACACTCGAGAGTTTCACTTAATCGTGTGATGCCGACAATGCAATCATGCTTATGGATCTAAAATAAGGATAAACGGATGCCATTTATTGAACTTATAGTGAAATTTTTGCCAAAAATGGGAGGTTTACTAAAATGCAATGAGAAGAATAGCATAGACGTGCAAAAGTTAACAAAAACCCCGCCATCCCCACACTTGAAACATACATTGCCCTCAATGTACCAAAAAAATGCATGTGTAATGAAAATGCATATGAGTGCGGAAAGGGGTGAAACAGAAAAAAAAAACTCCCCTGGTGAAATTCGTGAACAAACGTTCAATAAGTTCCCAAAAAGCCTCTATGCTCCAAGTGTGAAAAATCCAACCAAAATGATCACTAACACATTAAAGCGCAAAATATGAGTATAGTCAAAAGACATAAAGTACGGATACTAAAGTAGTAAATGAAAACGCTAAACGAACAAAGATTGTTAAAATTTTTACTTTTTAAATTTGTTTTTTTTTTGAAAATTTTGGCTGACATGGCCATGTGGACCAGGGACATGGTCATGTGGACCATGTGTCCTCGAAACACAAGCCATACATGCTCATGTCTGCCCTTGTGTCTTGGAAACATAGGCCAGACATGCTCATATCTGCCCATGTGAATGAGAAACAATCAGGAATTACGATCCACATGGCTATGTGGACCAGGGACATGCCCATGTGGACCATGGGTCTTGGAAACACAGGCCAGACATGCTCATGTCTGCCCTTGTGTATGAGAAACAACTAAGAATTGCGATCCACATGGCCATGTAGACCAGACACATGCCATGTGGACCAAGAACCTTTGGAACAAGAGCCATGTGGGTCTTATGTCACCCAACAAACTCAGAAATCACCAAAACTTGTCCATTTTCGGGCCATGTGGCCCTCATGTCACCCAAAATTTTTGAAAACACGAGCCCTGCGGGCATAGCTCGTGTTGAGCTCGTGTCCAACAACTTTCGCAACCAACCAAAAGCAATTAAACAAACAACTTACAAAAACTCGGGTTGCCTCCCGGAAGCGCTTTATTTATTAACGAGTCATTAGCTTGACTTGACCCTAATGCATGTCATTATAGGGCAAGTGATGGGGCGAATTAACAAACGGGTGGCTTATGATATTTGAACACCCATCCGACCCGTTTGTTTTGATGCATTTACCATCGGTTAGTGAGAACCAAACGGTAAATGCAAACATAAAGCAATCGGGTCGTGCCACCAACACTTGAATTTACCTGGACCAAACCTGATACAACTAATGTAATGAAGGAGGCGATCATCCCGACAAAATATTGTTGACTTACAATGCTTGATGGACCGATGTCGCCCCTTCAAAGTCGGTTGGTCCGAGAAGTGATTTGCCTTATCCCGTGGTTCCTTTGTTTCGTATGATGAATCGTCATCATGGTCAATCGTGGGCCGACTCTTCTTGGTGCACAACGGAAAATCGAGTGTCACCATAGTCATTGGTTCATTGGTGAACCCATCCGTTTGAACTTCTTCCTCTTGGTGCGGTTCTTCCTTGGTAACCACGGTTGGCTTCCCATAAAGTAATGCTTCTAATTCATCAAGAGCGCCAAACTGGTCAAACCTTTCTCCTTTCCCTTCCATAAGAGATATGCTCACCAATTCGTCACCAAACTCGTCTTCCCAAGATGGAACAATGTGGTATGTGGTCTCCCTATTAGTGATGCTCGAGAGAACCACTTCCATCTCATCCATGAGCTCGTTCTTCCCTTTGCGATCCCTGCATCATATCATCCTCACAAGACAAGTGAAAAGTACATAGGGGATACAAAGAATCATGCATGGTACCATATGCAAACAAAGGTACATGAGTATCATACTCATAACCAATCGAGCTAGTAGTGAAACACTTACCTGATTCTAGCTCTTCATTGGTCAACACGCGGGGGCATGGAAACACTGGCTCATCATACTCAAATCCACTCTGAACTGGAGGTGGGAGTTGTGTTTTATCCATTATCATCTCCGCTTCAGATTCTTGCTCAAATGCATCAAATGATGGAACCGGATGGGCTTCAATTCCATTCTCATGCTCCAATTCAATATTCAGATCTGTGTTGCAAGATGAACTTTCTCATAGAAATTTGGCATAAAGCTCATTGATCACAATGCCTCGTGCCTCTACTCTACGGAGCAGTTCCTCGGATTCACTAACATAAATTTCTTGTTGCTCAACCTCATCATGGTCACATCCGGTGGTCGGCTATGAAAACATATCGATTCCTCGTTGCAGCAACTCATATAATAAAGGACGGGGCTCGGTTTGGGATGGTGGCATGATGGGATCCTCAAATGGTTGTGAGTAGGAGTATGGTTCTTCATAACAATATGTGTGATACCCCTGGAAATGATAACAATCCGGTGTGTAGTGGGGTCCTCCACATATCTCGCACCAAAATTCCTCTTGGTAACCTCCATGATCAAACTGACATTCTCCACTGTAACTCTCATAGTCGCGATCCATGAAAATCACTGCAAAGAACACTCAAACAAAACGATCACCCGCACCAAATAGAAATGAAATAAAAATAAAAATAAGAGATAAAATAAACACAAAATGAACAGAAAAGCAAATATAAACAAAATGGATTATGTACAAAATGGCTAAAGCAATGACTCAGATCGTACTCAGAATCACCGTGTCCCCGGCAACGGCGCAAAAAATTTGATGTGTAAAGTGTATATAGAATTTAATAACGATTTTTCACACTTGGGTTTTAAAATAAGAAACGATTATCACCTTAGGACTAACTACACACACAATAGGCAAGTGCACCTATCGCATAAGTAGTACAGTTTTAGGCAAAAACCGGGTATCGATCCGTGGACACTATAGCTCCTGATAATAAACCTTTGTCACTGTCTAGCCGATCAAAGTAGAAGATTTGATATTTTTGTATTTTTTAAACTAAAATAACTAACAATTTAACTAATTAAAGAAAGAAGACAAAGATGAAGATAAACAATCAAGGGAAGATATCACTTGGACTTTGAATCCACTTAGCAACACAATAACAACAAGCACAAACTCATGGTGAGATCATTTTATACACATGGTACATGGAGGTAGACTAGACTCCCGTCAAGGCTATCTAATCATATAACTCTTCGGAAAGCTAGAACGAAAAACACACAATAGCCACCTAAAGTTATGCAATGAAGAACCAATGATACAATTATGTCAAGATTTAAGATGAACAAGACTCCCGTCAGGGTTATCAAATTCCACAAATCTTTGGAAAGTTGACAAGATAAGCACATGGTAACCACCTCAAAATGCGTAAAGTAGATAAAGCTATGACCAATCTTCAACTCATGAAAATCATATCACGATTATAAAACCTATAAGTTCATGTTAATAAACCAAAGAATATCATAACCAATGACATGAAAAATTCATAACATACACCACGGTTTTCTCAAACATAAGCATAAGGATGCACATTTATCCAATCTTACTAGATAATCAACCTTCATCCACCATTCCTAGTCAAATTCCACAAAAATACATACAAGATATGCACATATGTGAATAAATGCTATAACACATACGGTTTTCTAACATAATATGGTTACAACACCCACAAGGTTAACTAAATCATCAAACTAGAGCAAATACACACATTCATTGAAGAGTAATCAAGCATCATCATGAAATTGACATAATCAACACCAATAGTTATGTACAAGTTGTTAAAGCATGATAAGTTTCATCTAATACAAGTGATAATACGAGTTTAGCCCATGGGGATTGCACAAACCACAACCAAACTCAAGAAAATGGATGAATACATGATAGATCTAGTAATCAAACCAAAGAAATGAGAATAAGTGGGTTGTAGGAGGTTAAGTCTTTCTGGAATATGTTGGGTCTTCAATCTTCACCTTCAATCTTCAAAGATCAGCTCAAAATCGCCTAAATTACTCCAGAGAACTAGGGTTTTTCGTGCCAAGTGGAATCCCCTACAAATGAGGGTGAATTTGGGATAAGAAGTGAAATCTGCATCTGCACATGGCTATGTCCAAAAGTGACATGGCCATGTGGACCATCTGATCAGCACATCCTGAAGTGTTCTCGGCAACATTGACTCACATGGCCATGTCAGAATTTGACATGTTTTCGAGAATTTTTTTGTCTTGAGTTTTTCACCAAAAGTCACCAAATTCCCACCGGGAGCTGCAATATTCAAATTAAAACACAAATAAGTGTCCGGATCGAAGGATTTGCAACCAAAAATATTCAAAATGAGGAGAAATATGCATTATTTACATGTATAATTATTGACATATCAACTTTGAATCCTCTTGATTGAATAAGCTTATCCTGTTCATTATTTGACTTTGACTTCTTCATAATTTGAGTTGAAATTTGTGAAACACAAGGGTTTCTGCGTACTTGACAACTGCGCAGGAATTAAACCTTGCGTACTTGTAAGTACGCAAGACTTAAGTCATGCGTATTTGTCAAGTACGCAAGCTTTAAGTCTTGCGCACTTGCTAAGTACGCAAGACCCAAACGTGCGGGGTTTATACACAGGACTTAGGATTTTTATGAGTTCATCTCGTTTCAAACTTTCGACATTGTTGGATACTCCCTGATCATTTTTCACTCAAAATTTTGTGTGTTCCCGAACGGTTTTTCGTCCCGATTCTAGTTTCAACATCATCAAACTAACATTTGGTGAGAATCTAGAACCATTTCATTCGTTAAATCATGTGTTATGGACTGATTTCTGAACTTGAAGAACTAGGGTTTTGGACTTTGATTTTTGACAAATTTTAGTTGTTTTTGACACACATTATGTCTTAAAACATGTTTAAAATCATTATTCAAAGCTTGATCGTCACTTAATCGTCCATCATACTTGTTGATTTTGGTCTTGACCATGTGTGTCAACGTGAGTTTGCGCCGGTCGAAACTTAGGTCAAAATGATCGGGTTGTAGCACAAGATTGATGTTGGTTTTGGTTCCAATGGTCATAAACATGTTTTTCGACTCATTGGTGACCAACATCACCATCAAATTTCACATTTTACAGATTTTGGACTTTTAAATTTGTGCCCAAGTGTTAAGCCTGCGCACTTAACAAGTACGTAGGACATAAGTCATGCGTATAAACCCTGCGAACTTACCAAGTACGCAAGAAGGGCAAATCTAAAATTTTTTCTAAGTCGGGATTTCAGTTAAATGTGATTGTGCTCTACTTGGTCATGTGTATTCATTTCCAAGGACTCTTCTTTTCTTATTGTGTTTACTGTTTGTTTTTGCAGTGATGGCTCGTGCATTTACAAGTGAGTTCAATTTGCTGGCACTTACTGAACCGGAATGGAAGGGTGCTGCACTTAAGTACCGGGAGATCATTGATTTCTTAAACCACTCAAGGATAAGCTATGCTATTTCAGCAGTCCCTGTCGTATCAAGACCGTACTTGGAGCAGTTCTAGGATACTGTAGAACATGACTGCACAGTAACCCCCAATGTCATTCGGGCTAATGTGGTAGGTCATGATATTGCCATTTCTGAGGACACCATCAGGCGGGTCTTACACTTCAGAGATCTTGCAACCGACCCAATCTCCTATCTTGATTACTTTGTGGATGGGTATTGGAGACAACGTATGGGATACGTCAGTGTGTGGGATTATTCATCTTACAAGAAGATGTGGGTGCTAGATCAGTGGAGGTACTTTGCCCATAATATGATCGTGTGCATGTCTTACAGGAAGGTGGGGAAGGATGCCATGGGTCATGATCTAGCAGCCGCTATGGTTGGGCTGTCTCTCAACAAGGGCTACAACTTCTCCCGCTACATCTACAAAGCCCTAGTTGATCAGATTAATACGGCGGAGAGTTTTAGATTCTTATTATACCCATATTTGTGCAACTCTTGATAAATGATGCATTGCCTAATCTACCTGCTATTGGGGAGAGATTGCAAGTTAAGCGGGTGGCCAAGAGAGTTTTCTCATAGTTCTTAACGCCAGGCAGTGTAGAACCTACCCCCGAGCATACTCCACTCTTTGGCCACCTGATCAATGAAGCTTATGTGGCGCCTGCAGATTGGAGATGGTATAGTGCAGAGTCTGAGCCTGAACTCATTGAACACAGTGATGAACAACAGGAAGAAGATGAAGTTGAATCTGAGGATGAAGTGTATGAAGAAGGAGGAAGAGAAGAACATGGAAGTGGGGGTACTGAAGAATCTGACTCAGAAGCGACCGAGTCAGATTCATCTGATTCTGATGATGCACAATCACTGGCACACCCAAGGAGATTGACGAAGGTGACCCTTCCCGAGTCATCTTCTAAGAGAAAAAGACAAGAGACTAGCAGTGAATATAAGACCGATTCTGATTCGGATGCTGCTATACAGAGACGTAGACGGGAAAGTATCAACAAGCGTCGGGGGGATAGGCAACATCAACCTATTCTTCGTGAGGTGGAAGTAAGTGCTCAGAGGCAAGTAACAGTGACAGCTGCGAGCACTGAATCGACTTCTACTTCACCTTCACAGCAGCTTTATCGACGACAGAGGAGGAGGCCATTAGTAACATCTGTTGAGGCTACTACTATCACATAGGAGGTTCATGTGATAGTAACCCTCCCTGTACAATCTGTCCAGGTGGCGGTAACGACTCCAATTCTGACCGAGTCTGTCACCATCACCCCAACCACCATCCAACCAACCACCATCCCTACCTCAATCCCCACATCCACTCTCCAACACATCAGTGAACCATTTCCTGAGTTGGATTTTTCTCATGGATTTGATTTCGATGAAATCTTCATCTTCCTAACTCATCAAGCTGAAGCATCGTCGTCTAGGGGTCCTGATCCTAGAGATGTCAGGATTACAACTCTAGAGACTCAAGTTGCTGGATTACTTGAAATGGCACGGAAATCACATGAAGAATCTGACAAGCAACAAGGCCAGATAAACTCACTGATTGATGAAGTGTTAGGACATAGTTTGTAATGACAAAAGCTTTGTAATAGTTTAGATCTAATGTCTTTATATTTTTGTAAAGTATTAATGTTCTAAGTGTTTTTATGCAAGTTGCTAGAGGCGAACTTAACAAGTTCGCCTAGTCTAACAGAGGCGAACTTGTTAAGTTCGCTTAAGTCTATCTGAGGCGAACTTGTTAAGTTCGCTTAGTCTGTTAGAGGCGAACTTGTTAAGTTCACCTAATGCAGGTTAGTAGTCTATATATAGATGTTTACAGAGTCAGTTTACATATCGAATTAGAACAGAACAGGATCGATCAGAACTAGTCTGTAAACTCTATTAAGAATTGGAATACAAGCATGAAGTTTATTTACTTGATTGTTTCTATTGTCTTTTGTGTATGCAATCGTTGATTCGTTCGATTCCGCACTCCGAGTTAATGACACGTCTTATCACGAGAACGATATGTAGAAGTGCCATGAGGACCTACAAGTGGTATCAGAGCTATTGCTCGTGATTCTTGGTGATTCTAGACGGTTTTGTATGCAAATTGACAAGAAATTCATCAACTTTGATATTTTCATTTTCTTGGAGTTTTCAAGCTTAATTTGGTTCTGATTTGGTGTTTTTGAAGAGGATTTTGAAGAAATTGATCCGATAGAAAGGTTCTAATTGTGAAATTACACAATCCTACGGTTTGATTTTGACTAATTCCTTCAAATCAAATTATGAAGATTTTTGGTGATTCTTGGTTCGCGGTTTCTATTTGAACTGTTCTTGAGTTTGAATCTGCTGAAGCAAGCGAACTTGCTGATTTTGTGCAGACGAACTTAGTAGGCGAACTTGTCAAGTTCGCTTCTCACATATTAAGCGAACTTAGTTTTAGGTGAACTTAATCAGATTTAAGGATTTCTGGTTGAAGCGAACTACATTAAGTTTGCTTGGGTATCACAGAAGCGAACTTATTATCTTCGCCTAAGGGTAGTAAGTGTTCAACACTTGGAAATTTTTTAGAAAATTTTTCAGGAAAATGGCAAATATGGTTCAAGTAACGAATATGTTCAATTATGATAATGAGATAGGTACATCTCAAAAACCACCGAAGTTGTTGAATCTTGCTGATTATTCAAATTGGAAAGACAGGTTTGATCAGTTCGTATATTTTACCGACACCAGTCTCTGGATTCCTATTTTAGAAGGTTATACGCATCCGACTTATTCATGGATGGGACAAGATAATGTTCCAATGCCGGTGTCAGCGTTAACAAATGAAGAAAAGTTGCTATTTGATAGGGAAAAGAAAGCGATGGCAAGTATTTCGATGTCTCTTCCGAAGGAAATATATCACAGTTTCAAACAATTTAAGTCTTCTCAACAACTGTGGGAAGCATTACAGAAAAGATGTGAAGGCAGTTTGGATGTAAAGAAGAGTAGAAAAGAGCTATTGAAGAAGCAATTCTTGGTTTTTAAACATTTTCAAAATGAATCCTTGGATGATCTTGCTACGAGATTCTATCATCTACTTAGTGAACTGTCGAGTGCTTCTGTGGTATATGAAACTGAAGAAATTAATGATAAGTTCTTGGAGGCATTACCATCAAAATTTGATGTGTATACGGTTTTGATAAAAAAAAATCAAGTACAAAACCATGTCTCTTGAAGAAGTTCTTGGGAAGATTCAATCGCATGATCTAAATATGAAGAAGAAGGAGACTAACATGGAGCATATCCAGGATCCTGCAATGTATTTTGCCAAGACTTCTGGTAAAACTGGTACAGGAGTTGCATTCTTTTCTGGAGACACTCAAGATTCTTCTAATGATCATTGTTCTGGAGTTCCTATTCATTCTAGTCATTCTGGTTTTTCTGCGACAACTGCTCCTAGATCTTCTAGATCTCATGTAAATCAAAAGGTTGCTGATGATTATCTAGCTATGTTTTCCTCATTCATGGCTTCGTATGAGAATTTTATTGGAGGGAAAATTCATGATCCTGAGGTTATTGAAGAAGATTTCCAACAGATTGACCCTGTTAATCTGGAAGAAATGAACATCCAATGGAATATGACCATGTTGATGCGTCAAGCAAAGGATTTCTTGAATAAAATTGGCAGAAAGTATATTGGATCAAATAGTCGATCACGCATGGGATTTGATAAAACCAAAGTGCGTTGTTATAACTGTCAAGAGTATGGTCACTTTGCTAAAGAGTGTGTGAACAAAAGGTTGAGTTTGATTCTCAAAAGAAGCAGAATAATTTTCAGAATAATCGTAATCAATCATGTGGTTCATATGGAAATTCAAATCATGCATCTGCATCATCGGCATTGGTTGCACAAAATGATAAAAACTATGACTGGGGTATTCATCTAGAAGATTTAGTGGGTGCTGTAAGTCAAGCCTTTGTAGTAGAAATTCATTCTGAAAAATCAGAAGAGGTGGCTGATGATGATGGTTCAAGTGATGGTTCGAGTGAGAGTTCAAGTGATGGTTTGAGTGATGGTGAAAGTGTGCAGATTGTTGATGAAGAGATAGAACAAGAGCAGAATATTGATTCTGATGTTGCATCAGGTGTTGCTGAAGATGATATTGTTCTAACACAAAATGCTTCTGATGGTGCTGATTCAGAGAATATTCCCATTGTCAAAGTTTTCATGGCAGACATGTCTGATCCGTCAAAGGTAAAAGACTCTTTTTGTCATATTTACTGTTCTAACTGCATTACTGTTAAAGATAATTTGCAAAAGGTCATGGATGATAACACAAACTTGATTTGTGATATGAAATCGATGCATTCTGTTAATCAGAAATTGAAAGATAACGATAAATTGTGCATCGATAGAATTGAGTCTTTGAAAAGAGACTTAAATTCTCTGGGGTTGAAATATAAAGAACAAGCTTATCATCTGGATATGGCTTATGCTGAAATAGAAAAACGAACTGAAGTTGTTGCTCAAAAGAATAAGGAAATTTCTGACAAAGAGTCTGAGTTGATCAAACTTCATAGAAAGTTGGAAAATTTTACAAATTCTTCTATTGTTTTAGATTATTTTAATTCAAATGCTGATCCTACTAAATGGGTTGCTGGGATTGGATTTGTTCCTTCACCATTTAATGCAAATTATGTGGTTGAACCTGGAATCATAAATGAAGAGGAAATAGATCCAAAAACAGTATTAAAAGTGAACCCGGTAACTGGTGAGGATATGGTGTATGAATCTGATTCTGAGGATGAGGTGTTTGATGAGACGAAAGTTGAAGGTATTCCAAAAGAGGTGAAAATTGATGAACCAACAGTTGTAAAGACTGTTACCCATGATAGATATATTCTGACTGAACCTGATGAGGTGAAAGTTGTTACCCCTAAGCTTTCCCTAATTTTACAGTCAAGTGGGTTTGTCGCTGCTGGTCATCAAAAAGTGCAATCATCAAAGGTACCTACACGGGTCTATGTTCCAAAGAAGATAGTAAAATGTTCTGGACAATCTTCTGATGCTTATTCCTCTGATGGCTTCTCAAACTCAAAGAATTCTTCTTACTTTAGAACTTATAAAGAAAGAAGAGTTTGTTTTCATTGCAACGAAGCTGGTCACATTCTGGTCAATTGTCCTTATAAGAACAAGGGCAAATTGAAGACTGTTCCTTCACAACCAAAAGTGGTGAAGATTCTGAAAAGAACAGATGAGGGAAAGTCATCATTTAGTTTGGAGCAAAATATGTCCTGTCGATCTTTTGTTAAATCCTCTGGATTTAAACAGCAGGATAAATTGAACTCTAAATCATATGTGTGTCAAGAGAAACTTGAGATTCCTCATGTTAGAATTTCAAAAGATTCTCAATCTGAAGTAAAATTGTCTAGACCACAAAGGAGAAGACGAAACAGAAAATTGAAGAAAATTTTGGAAACATATGAATCTGAGAATAATATATCAAATAATGTTTTTCAAAATAATCAAAAATTGTCTCCTTTGAAAAAGTCTGTTGGTAAAACTTCTATTCCAAAAGTTAATGATAACATTGATTGTGAATTACTAGAAGTTGTTTATTTTGATCAATCTGGACGACCCAAGACCACAATGGCTTGGGTTCCTACTTCTAACTGATTTTCGTTGTTTATGTAGGGACAACCAAGGAGGATTATCAACAATACATGGTATGTGGATAGTGGTTGCTCTCGACATATGACAGGGAATATTAGGTTGCTTGAAGATGTTAAAAACATTGATGGAGGTTATGTCGCTTTTGCGGAGAATAAAGGCGGGTACATAACTGGACATGGAACTTTAAAGAATGATAAAGTCAAATTTGAGAAGGTGAATTATGTGGATCAGCTTGAACACAATCTTCTGAGTGTATCACAAGTTTGTGACAAGAAGTTTTCATTCCATTTCAATGATGCTGAGTGTTATATCTTGAAACCTGGTTTTGTTATTCCTGACGAATGGATTCTCATGAAGGCCCAAGGAGTAATGACACGTATGTCCTTGACATGAGTGTCGCTACTACAACGGATTCAATTCCTACATGTTTACTCTCCAAGGCGTCGGAATCAGATTCTATTTTGTGGCACAGGAAGCTAGCTCACATCAACTATCGGAAGATGAAATATATTGTTAAGAATGATCTGGTTCTTGGTATTACGAAGATGAAATTCTCAGTTCCTGATGATTGTATTCCTTGCAAGAAGGGGAAACAACGGAAGAAATCACACAAATATAAATCGAAGAATTCTATCGTAACTCCTTTGGAGCTGCTGCATATGGATTTGTTCGGTCCGATTAGTATCAGGAGCATTGGTGGAAAATCGTACTGTTTGGTAGTAACGGATGATTTCTCTAGATTTTCATGGGCTAAGTTTCTTTCTTCTAAAGCTAAAACCACTGAGTTGGTACAATACTTAATCCTGGGTTTGGAGAATTTGTTCAATCTGAAGGTCAAACGAATTAGGAGTGACAATGGAAGCGAGTTTAAGAATAGCAAGATGGGCTTATTCTGTTTAGAAAAGGGAATTCATCATGAATTCAGTGCGCCATATGTTCCTCAACAAAACGGTGTTGCTGAACGAAAGAACATGACATTGGTTGAAACGGCACGCACGATGCTTGCAGATTCTAAGCTTCCAGTTACTTTTTGGGCTGAAGCTGTGAATACTGCGTGTCATGTTTTGAACAGAGTCTTGACCGTCAAGCGACACAACAAGACTTGCTACGAGTTGCTGAATAATCGAAAGCCGAATCTGGATTATTTACTACCTTTTGGTAATACTTGCACCCTGTTGAAAGTTCGAGATGTCCCAACAAAATTCAGTGCTAAGGCTATTGAAGGGATTTTTCTGGGGTATGTTGCCAATTCGACTACCAAGAGGGTTTTTAACAAAGAGGCGCGCCAAGTTGAAGAATGGTTCCATATTGACTGTTCAAATCGATCTTTACCTCAAATGGCAATTGGACCAGATTGGGCATTTGATTATGAATCCTTATTCAAGTCTTTTCATTTACCTTCTGATATTTCTTCTGATGAAGCTGCTGTTCTCTATGATTCATGTCAGGATGCACAACACAATGGCTTTCTACCAAATACAGTTCCACATTCATCGGTTCCATCTACTTCTGCTCCCGATCCTTATGTTGCTTCGTGTTCGGGACCACAAGATTTAGAGAGTGAGGAAGACAATGCTATTTTTCAAGATTCTTCTGCTGATCCTTTGTTGGGTGATGATTCATTACCTTCGACACAGGATTCGGGGGGAGATTCCTACAAATTTAGACTCGAAAATTCCAATTAATCATGGTTTATCTAATCAATCTGATACAACTCATGTTGAAGTGTTACAGGTTCCTGAGGTCGCTTCCATCAAGGAACTCAAAGATCATCCAGTGACAAATATAATCGGGAATTTGCAGGATGGAGTGAAAACACGTTCTCTTGTCGACAATACTTGTTTGTATACATGTATTAAAGATTCTGGTGTTCTTGATGATTGCTCACATTCATGTTTTATTTCTCAGGTCGAACCCAAAAATGTTGAAATGGCTTTCAATGATAACAATTGGATAGAGGCTATGCAGGAAGAACTTTCTCAGTTTGACAAACTTAAGGTTTGGAATCTCGTAGATCTTCCGAAGGGTGTATATCCGATTGGTACTAAATGGGTGTTTAAATGTAAGAAAGACGATCGAGGTGTCGTGGTAAGAAACAAGGCAAGATTAGTTGTCCAAGTCTTCAATCAACAAGAGGGAATTGATTACACCAAGGTTTATGCGCCTGTTACGAGGCTTGAAGCTATACGGCTGTTTCTAGCTTTTACTTCTTATAAAGGTTTTAAGGTGTTTCAATTGGATGTGAAAAGTGCATTTTTATATGGAAAGGTCAAGGAGGAAGTTTATGTTTGCCAGTCGCGGGGTTTGAAGATCCACTTCATCCGAATATGGTTTTCAAGCTTGATAAGGCCCTCTATGGTCTTCATCAGGCTCCTCGCGCGTGGTATGAAACGTTGTCTACACATCTTTTGGCAAATGATTTTGTTCGTGGCAAGATTTACTCGACCTTATTAGGGGGAGATTACCTACCGGTGCAGATATATGTGGACGATATTATTTTTGGCTCAACAAATGAAGGGTTATGCAAAGAGTTTGAGAGTGTTATGAAGTCGAAGTTTGAAATGTCTGCTATGGGAGAGTTATCATTTTTCTTAGGTTTACAAGTAAATCAAAAGGAAGATGGTTTCTTTATTCATCAGTCCAAGTATGTCAAAGACATCTTGAGCCGGTTCAAGATGGAGGACTGTACCCCATATGATACTCCGATTTCGGTCAATCATAAGTTGAATTCTGACACGGATGGAAAAGATGTGGATTGTCGACTTTATAGAGCAATGATTAGATCTCTCATGTACTTAATTGCTTCAAGGCCAGATATAATGTTCGCTGTGTGCAAGATTCCAGACAAAACCAAAAGAATCTCACTTAATAGCTGTAAAAAGAATCTTTCGCTATTTGAAAGGAAAACAAAGATTGGGACTATGGTATCCACATGGTTCTAACTTTGATTTCAATGCTTATACTGATTCTGATTTTGGTGGTTGTTGTTTGGACAGGAAATCTACAACAGGTGGTTGCGAGTTCTTGGGTAATCGACTTGTTTCCTGGCAATGCAAAAAGCAAACCACTGTCTCCATTTCTACATGCGAAGCAGAATACATCGCTGCTGCAAGTTGTTGTTCACAGATCCTGTGGATACAACAGCAATTAAGAGATTACGGTTTGAATTTCACGGGAACCCGATGCTTATTGATAATAATGCTACAATGTCTATAACTAATAATCCTGTTAAGCACAGTAAAACAAAGCACATTGAGATTGGATATCATTTTATTAGTGATTGTGCAGAGAAAAGGTTGATTGAGCTGGTAAAGGTTCACACTGATGATAATTTTGCTGATTTGTTTACCAAGGAATTTGATCGTACCAGGTTTGAATTTCTAATCAAAATGATAGGTATGATCAATCCCGAATAAAAGTTTTGCAAAATCAGATTTTCATGGAAAATTTTGTTTTTAATTTCTTTTATTGCTTTATTACATTTCTACATTTTAAATTTTCAGTCAAAAAGTTCTTAATTTATAAAAAGTCAAAACAAATTGAAAAATATAAAATTTGACATCATTTGAAGTTAGAGAAGAAATGATAGTACATCAGTGATTAGTTCATTTCACACTACCTTAGTAGACCTGTGATATATGATTGATTAAACTGAGTTGATTTGATCTAAATTTCAAAGTCTGCATAAATGATAAATGATAGTGTTGTGCATTCTCTAATATTGATAATCCATTTTCAAATTTGTGTATGAGTTTTGAAACTTGAATTGTCAATAGACTAAAAGCGTTTTGAAACTAATAGTAGTGTGAAAATTAAATATGATATGATTACATCTGTGATTTGAATCCATTGTATGCCTGAGTGTGTGTGTAAAAGATCATTGTCAGATAAAGAATATATGGTTTTAAAGAATTTCATGAGACCAATATCGAATTATATCTTTAGCACAAATTTATTTCAGTTCACATTAGTGCCCATGTCCCGAAAAACATGCAATGTTTTTTTGAACTAAGATATGTTTTCAAAATCTGTTGAAACATATATTCGCCCTTGTATCAGTTAGATACATCATCTAGTCTGACTCCATTGAATTTTGTCCAGATAATAGTTGGATCCTCATACCTGAATCTGTTGATTCTCATTATACAACCAATTCATTAGAATCTTCTGATTATGAATCATCATGATTCTTATATCCTTTGGGATCTGCTTCTTTTCTTGTGCTAAATGAGATAATTTCATCTTTGAAATTGATCTAATCTTAAAATAAACCGTATATGTCTTGAAGATAGTGCAAATTATATTTCTGTTTGGCATATATGTGGGGTACACGATGTTTTTCATCTAAATGGTACTTAATCACATGAATTTGGAGAATAATCGCTTATAGTTTCAAATCATATAATATTGACAAATTTAAGAAATCATGCTTTATATTTCAAATTCGGTATGATGTAACATCCCAAAAATAGTAACTTAGTAAATAATAACGTGAAAGAGACTTAATCATCATAAAACAAAAGAAAAACGGATGGGATTGAGTTCGGCTCCAACGGGCCGAGGGAAGCCCTGGTATATAAGGGCCAAGACAGCCTTGAAGCTCTCATTTTTCACCAACACTTGCAAGCTAGAGAGAGAAAGGAGAGTCGGGTCTAGAGAGAGAAAGTCGACGGATCGACACGAAATTGAAGGAGCACGTTACTACTGAGCTCGTGAGCAAAACCTCCGAATCAGAATCACAATCGTTAGGTAACGATTCGACCTTAAACTGAGTTTTTCTTCGTTTTGGGGTTTCTCGGGTTTTAGCTAAATAGGAGACGTTTTTATGGATGAAACTTGAAAATAAGCTTAGAACTAGCATCTAGAGTAAAAACCGCACCTTTTGATCAAAGAAAATTGTAAGATTAGCATGATCGGATTAACATGCAAGAATTTTGGACTTGTCCAGGAAACAGGTGCTGCGTACTTATCAAAGTACGCAGGAAGGACGTTCTGCGTACTTACCAAGTACGCAGGAGAAAGGTCATGCGTACTTACAAGTACGCAGGAGAAAGATCATGCGTACTTTCTAAATACGCAAGAGAAAGATCATGCGTACTTACGCAGGAGAAAGATCATGCATACTTACCAAGTACGTAGGAGAAAGATCATGCGTACTTACCAAGTACGTAGGGGAAAGATCATGCGTACTTGTCAAGTGCGCATGAGCAAGGCCCTGCGCACTTACTAAGTGTGCAGGCAGCAGACCATTAAGTAAAGTCAGTATGTTTAGAATGATTAAACCGTTAGAGTCGAGGTTGGGTCTGATGTGTATTTAAAACTACCTAATTCAGATCGTACGTGACGTTGTTGGACCTTTGTTTAGGACAACCAAGACTAGCTTTTCAGGTGAGTTCTATGTGCTCCCTTCTATGTTATGTGCAAATCATTTTAAATGTTTTGGTGCTGAAGTGTATACACTAAATGAATAAATGCTATAAATGTCAATGCGATCATGCGTGGTATACAAATATGTTTATGTATATACTTATATAAGAAAATGAATTATGAACAAAGAATGAAACTTATGATTATAAAGAATGAATGAAAGAAGGACATAACGTAAATGAATGAAATCTTGCTTTATATTATATATATTGCATGTTATGAATGTATGTAAATGTTATGAACCCTTCTATGACAACGGCTACTTCGGTAGACGGACGACCACGTGACTATTTTGCAATCGGGACAAAAACGTTGCTTCGCAAGCTAGGACGTATATTAAGGCACTAATGGATGGTCGAAGCAATTGCCTTAACTAAAGTAGAACGGTTTCGTACATAATGGTCGTGTGGGAAACGGATGCCCTAGGGCAGATGGACAAAATAACGGACTACGACGGTAGGACGGTTTAAGAGCGGACGGACAAAGGTTGCCGGACAGATTTAATGAAAGAACGGACGGTTTTCTAGAGCCGGACGGTTAATGAAATGGGCTACGACGGTAGTTCTCACTGCGATGTCTTTGTGACATTCGCGACAAGTGTGATGTGTTGTTCTCCCTTAAGATTATGGCCAATAAGTGTTCTCCCCAAGTAAGTATGTATGTACATATGTATATACTTAATATGAATGTTATGTGAGAACAGCAAAGTAAAGAATATGTAAAAGCACGAATATTACGTATGTTATGTACACATATATATAAAATATTCATGATAAGATAAGTATTACGTATGATTTTCCTTAAACTAGAACTCACCAGCGTTAGCTGACTTTTAGTATACATTTCAGGTAAAGGAAGAAAGGGACGTGCGATGGCGTGAAGGTTACCCGGCACAAGACTGACATCCCACATTTATATATGTTAGGACAATGTTATGTATTCAATTGTTAAGACTTCCGCTGTTATGTCATGTAATTTGAATGATGTTTGCTTCCGCTACTTCTGAATGTTTTACATTTAAGTTTAGTATTTATGACTATGTTTATGAGTAAATCCAACAAGTGAGGTTACCCAGGAGAGGGGCCTTACATATGAATTCATAACATGATCTTATTTACTTTGGAATTTATCGCGTATCAATTCAAATATTATTCAAATTGATTGATTTATAAATACTGAAAAAGATACATAGAGTACAAGATGAGTTGGATTGTTTCATATCTTAGTTTACCCTTGGTTATTGCTAAAATGTGTGATGAACTACTCGGATACTGATATGATCTTCTTACTCATGATGTTCATTAAAAAATACGTGTTTCCGTTTATTCAGATAAAAATTCAAAAATATGTGTTTCCGTTTGTACAGATAAAAATCCAAAAATATGTGATTCCGTTTGTATAGATAAAATTCAAAAAGATTTTGTTTTTATTTTCCATGAAAATTTTAATCTTTTATTAAATTGTTCGGGATTGAATCTGATACATGCCTGCTGACGGAAGTTCAAGAAGTGAAATATTGAAAGTAGGTAAAAAGTTGTTCAATGAAAAGTTGAAGCCATTAAGTTCGCCTAAATCTGGAGAAGCGAACTTAATATGTTTGCCTGAAATTGGTGAAGCACACTTATTATGTTCGCCTAGGGCTTGTTAAGCGAACTTAATAAGTTCGCCTAATTAAGCGAACTTAATCTGTATATGGGTTTATCCAGGCGAACTTATTCACTTCATCGTTTTCACAGCTAAAGCGAACTTGTCCAAATTTTTAAAATTTCAAATTAAGTGGTTGTTGGGTGTTTAATCGATTCATTCTGGTTCGAAATCAAATTGTGAACTTATCTAAGGTAATTTCATCATTTTTCATCAGTTAAATTGAGAGAAAATCGTGGTTTTTGTTCCGGTTTTCATCTGTGACTGTTTGCCCCAAAATTCGATGATTATCTAGCCTTAAATCGTGAAATTGTTCATTAATATTGACTTAGTAGACAAATCGATTGGTTTACAATGGTTAATTCATGTTTCCACATTGATTGAAAAGTTTTTGATTTCTGTGATTGAATTTGAAACGACAGACGGTTCAGGCGAACTTGTTCAGGTTCGCCTCTTGAAACACTAAGCGAACTTATTAAGTTCGCCTAGGGGTCAGAAGGGTTTTGGACTTGTAAAATTTTTTGTGTGTTTGAAAATTAAAAAAAAAAAAAAAATTGTTTGTTTGTTTTGTTTCTGTTTCAATTTTTTTTATATTGTTTGTGTTTTGTTATTTGTCTAATATGTGTTTGTTGTCCAAATATTTTTCAGATGGCTCGTCGTGTCGAATACAAGCACAACCAGGTGGCATTGTTAGATCCTAACATGTCAGAGGCTATAAATTTTCAAGGGATTATAGGATTTCTGAATCGCTCATGACTACGTGTCGCATTATCCGCCGATCCATACATCAGTCTGGTGTATATTCAACAGTTTTGGGACACAATTCATTCAGATACTGACGTAGAACCTCATGTTCTTCGGGCCACTGTCAACAATACGGAGATTGCTTTATCTGAAGACACTATTCGTGCAGCTCTTGCAAGGTGGTGCTGCTGAAGATCCTATATCATATCCTAATCCTTTGATCATGGGATGCTTTCAGAGGATGGGTTACCGTGGACGCCCTAATGACACACAAGCACGTAAAGGTGGTTTGGTGGGTGAATGGAGATACTTCATGCATGTGATTATTCAATGTCTCTCTCCTCGTAAAGTTGGTACGGATGGCTTAAAGACTGCTCTTCAAGCTGAAATAGTAGCTTTGACATTGAACAAGCGCTTCAATTTTGCAAGATATATCTATCGGGAGATGGTTATGCAAATCACACCTGCTGAATGTCAAGGATTTTTGATGTATCCTAGGTTTATCCAGATGATTCTGAATCTTATTCTTCCTGATCTCCCACAGCATCCGATTAGATTAACTTTGACGCCGATGTCCAAGTGTATCTTTACGGATTGCACTAAGGTGAAACAACATAATCAAGCGTTGATTCCAGTTAATGCTCCATTGTTTGGTCACTTAATCAATCCTGATTATGTTGAACCACCAAATGACAACTGGTTTCATCCTGATGAGTTAGCTCAAGGGCAAGGTCAGAATGTTCAACCACAAAAGCAACAACCACAACAACCTATTCCACATGTACAAGTTCCACAACAACAAGCTCAACAACAACAACAAATTCCTATTCAAGAACAAGTTCCAATTATACATGTTAATGAGCATGTTCTAGAAGAGGTCGTTCATGAACATGAACAAGATCTAGGGATGGATATGGATGACTTTGTTGATGACGCTGTGAACTCGCCCATTCAGGAAGCTGAAGGGAATGTGGTGACAGAGAATGAGTCGAGTTTTAGCACAAGTGATACAATCCTACCTATTGTAACCTTCCTGATTTTCATCTTTTTCCTATTTATTTTATGCCGTGCAATAAAAGATTTCAACCTTACATTTATTGTTCATGTACAAATAACAAGCATACACGCGTTTATTATATTACAATATTAACTAAAACAATCTTACAAACCTCTAGGACCAAACTTGACAAAAACTCAAAACAACATCAATATTACAAAACTACAAGAACTAGTCTTGAAACTTCCAAAAACCTACACAAGCACGGTCGTGCCTAGTCCTAGGCACGGTCGCGCTTGTGCCATTAACACGGTCGTGCTTATCATGAAGCACGGTCGCGCCTCGTTCACAGTTTGACTCCGCAAAGTCAAACCGACTCAAATCTTGTCCAAAAATAGATTGTAAACACGTTTAGAAGTTTGCGAAACTTGCAAAAGACGATATTCGGTTTATTCAACCTAATACCCGACCAATTACACGTCCAAAAGCCCAAATTCGCGCATCTTTGACCAACCTACTTTTTTTAAATCAAATCTGGTAACTTGAGCAAGAATCAAACGAATTAAGTTAAGCCCATACCTACCAGAGACATATATAAACTTCCCTAAACCCTAAATCCATCATTCCATCATCTCTATCTCGTCTGTCGATCAGAGAAAAGCCGCGAAGTCTCAACCGTAGCCATCTGCACTTGTTGCCCATTCAAAACAGGTTAGTAATAGTTCATTAGGATCGTCTCTCCAATCTAATCGAAAGCCCTAACTTAATTCGTAACCATATTACACGATTTTACAGAATTGAATCTGAGTTTTGATAAATAAATGTTTTAATCAAACTACACATTAAACAAGTTATAAACCCAATTAATTGACCTAATTGGATTCTAAAACACCTAATCAATGAAACCCCTACGAGTACAACTGATTTTATTACAAGGATTCGGAGAATTGTTTCTGGAATTGACCAGACACGGTCGCGCCAGCCTATGAGCGCGGTCGTGCCTGACCAAGCACAGTCGTGCCAGATACGGACGCGGTCGTGTCTCGTGACCAGACTCTGGTTTTGACTTCTGACCAACCACGGGCGCGTTACCGACCAAGCGCGGTCGCGTACGTGCCGGGCGCGGTCGTGCCATATACGAGCACAGTCGTGCTCATCCCTTAACAGAATCTTTATTTTTATTTTTATTCTGTTAATTTGATAAATAAATTAAATTACAGTCTATATAATTATTTTTATAAACTAATTACTGGAATACCTTACACTTGTTCTAAACAAACATTTATTTATTTAATTAAACTTATATTTTAAATAAATGTATATTCTATTACTTAAACTAATACAAATAAATATATATAATATCCTAAATAAATAACATAGTTAATTATTATTTTTAAAACAAACCCTACACGTTTAAGAATGACAAATCCGTTTCCGTCATTAAACAAATCAATAACACATATACATTGTTCATTAGGTCGAACTTAGCAATCTACAACACACCGCTGTTTTCCATTTGCTTGTGCAATCTATACGCTACATAACACGTGAGTTACATAGCCCCTCTTTTACTCTATTTTACAAACGTTTTGGGGTGGAACATGCGTTCTATTTACATGTTTTCAATTATACACATATACAGTTCCATCCTATACATGTTTACAGTTTTGCGCTTTGTGCTTGAGTACATTTTGTAGACCAATTATTATGCTCTTCATGTACAATCATTAACTAACAGCCGACAGTGAACAGTGGTAGATCTATTGAGTCTGACAAACCCACCCAGGTAGGGTGACTGTTACTGACAACACAAGTTTTGAGTGCAAGTTACAAAGGTTTGATTGTATGGGTCACACGATGTTTTTCTCTCCATAAATGCCCTAATTGTCATGATTGTATTGAACTGTATGCACACAACACATGTTTTGCTATCACACTATTAAACCTATGTATTCTCACCAACTTTTTAGTTGACCCTGTTTTAACCATGTTTCAGGTACCAATGTTTGAAGTGATCACGATATGCTACACATAGGATTTTTGGACCTAGAATTCAATTAAACCAGTTTATTCTATGTAATTTACATTTTTGTTTTGTGGATTGTTTGTGTTTTGATTGAACTTATTGATTGCAATGAAAACAATTATTAAATATTCAAACTTTAGCAAACCATGAGCAATGAACAGTCTGCACGCTTCACGCCCCGACGTTTCCGCCGTCGGTTGGGGTGTGACAGATTGGTATCAGAGCCTTGGTTATAGGGAATTAGGTTATTAGACACATGACCTAGACTATAACTTTAGGGTACCCACTTATGCCATGCTTCATGATTTACATGCTATGTGCTACATGCTAAATGATATCTGTTAAATGTTTCACATGTATATATAAATAATAACTTAAATAAACAATATCCCTACCCACATCCTAAGCCACATATCCTTCTTGCTTGCTTCCATGTCATCATCAACATAGCTTGGTCTATAAAATTTTCTTTTACACCCGTTAAGGTTTTTAGACTTTGTTTAATTGTTAAAGGACACGTGCAATCTGGAAGAGTGACACCTGTATTCTGGGTTTTCTGTCTAGGAAAGTATTTCATATAAATCCCAATCAACCGAGGGATCCGTATGCTTTCCTGGGAATTCCTGGGATGAGTGTTTACTTATAGGCTAAAGCACGTCTCCTTGATAATTATCTGAGTTTAAATTAACCTTAATATGTCATAGTACTCGAGTGATTATGTCACTATTTGAGTACAATCCGAACTATGAATTACTTATATCTATTTATCCTTCTATTTAATCCAAGAAATTCTCACAACTCTTATTGTGTCTAAATCTGTAGAATGCCTCCCCGTCGTGACAACAGCAACAACAGCAATAACACTGACCTAGTTGCTCTACTCACGCAGCTGGTGAATCAAATTACCCAAGCCAACAACCACACTAATGGCCATGCCAGTGGGAGTGCTGCTACTAGAGGTGGTGGTGGTGCCAACCCGCCACAATGCACCTTCAAACACTTCAACTCCTGCGATCCCCTCAAATTCTATGGTAACGAAGGAGCCACGGGACTCCTTCAATGGTTTGAAAGCATTGAGAGCACTTTTCTCAATAGCGACTGTCCCGACAACCTCCGTGTTCGTCATGCTACTAGTGTCTTTCAAAAAAGGGCACTTACTTGGTGGAATGGTGAGAAAAGGACTAGGGGAGTGGATGTAGCAATGGCACTGCCATGGGATGAGTTGAAGAGGATCATGACTGAGGAATTCTGTCCTCGAAATGAGATGAAGAAGCTAGAAGCGGAATTTTGGGATCTTGCTCAAGATAGTGGTGAAAGCTTAGCATACACCACCCGTTTTCACGAGCTGAGTCTACTTGTGCCACACATGGTTACACCTCTGTCTAGGTGTATTGAAAAGTACATCGGTGGTCTACCTAGACAAATTCAAGATACTGTGGTAGGAGGAAATCCTGCTACTCTGGAGGATGCTATCCGCTTGTCAGCCACACTTACTGACAACCATGTTAAAGCGGGTACACTTACAAGAAAGGGTGCCAAGAAACTTTCTGACACAACAACACCTCCCGCTCATATCAAGGAAGTCCAAACTGAACCATATCACAACACTAGGAAGAGAAAGGTCAAGAACTGTGCTGTAATCACTCCGGCTGCTCCAGTGAATCAAGTTGCACCCATGGCTCAAAACCCAGCAAAGAAACCCTATGGGGGCAGCTACCCACTTTGCAACACCTGCAACTATCATCACCCTCCAAGCATACCTTGTCGCCTTTGCAACCACTGCGGGAAACATGGCCACACAGCCAATATTTGTCGAGCCAAGGCACTTGCCAACCAAACCAACCCAGCAAATCAAGCCAATCAACAAGCAACTAACCAAGTCATCCCAGCCATTGCAAATGGACGCGCTTGCTTTGAATGTGGCGACCCGAGCCACTTCCGTAACCAGTGCCCCAGACTGGTCAATGTTAACCAAGGCGGAGCTCGTGGGCGTGCTTTCAACATCAACGCCAATGAGGCTCAGGCCAACACTGATGTGGTTAACGGTACGTTCCTTATGAATAATCGTTATGCTTCTATACTATTTGATACCGGAGCCGATAAGAGTTTTGTGTCACTAGACTTCGAACCTTTACTTGCAAAAACCCGGTCTACACTAGAGAAACCCTTTACTGTTGAGGTAGCCGATGGTAACACCGTTACTATTGACACCATCATCCATGATTGTTCCCTAGAGTTAAATAATCACACTTTTACAATCAACCTCATACCAATGCCATTAGGGAGTTTTGACGTCATCATAGGTATGGATTGGTTGTCGAAGCACCACGCCGAAGTCATGTGCTTTGAAAAATGCATCCGTATACCACTCCCATCCGGTGAAACGTTGAAGGTCTTTGGCGAGAAACCTTGCAAAGGACTCAAACTAATGTCATGCATTACCGTCCAAAAGTATATACGAAAGAAGTGCATGGTTTTCCTAGCCCATGTTATCCAAAAAGAAGACAAGAAGAGGAGTGTACAAGACATCCCCATCGTTCGGGATTTTCCTGAAGTTTTTCCTAATGACTTACCCGGTCTTCCACCTGTTCGACAAGTGGAATTTCGCATCGATCTTGTACCTGGAGCAAACCCGGTGGCTAAAGCTCCATACCGGCTTGCACCTTCCGAGATGCAAGAACTTGCAAACCAACTTCAAGAACTCGCCGACAAAGGTTTCATACGGCCGAGTCATTCACCGTGGGGTGCACCAGTCTTGTTTGTTAAAAAGAAGGATGGTTCATTCCGCATGTGTATTGACTATCGAGAACTCAACAAACTCACAATAAAAAACCGCTACCCTTTACCTAGGATTGACGACCTCTTCGATCAACTCCAAGGTTCTACCTACTTCTCGAAGATTGATCTTCGATCCGGTTATCATCAACTCCGTGTGCAAGAGGAGGACATTCCAAAGACCGCCTTCCGAACGAGATATGGTCACTACGAGTTCATGGTTATGCCTTTTGGGCTAACCAATGCACCTGCTGTTTTCATGGACCTCATGAATCGCATGTGCAAACCATACCTTGATAAATTTGTTATCGTGTTCATTGATGACATCTTGATCTATTCAAAGACTAAGGAAGATCATGAACAACACCTTAGGTTGATTTTGGATCTCTTGAAAACCGAACAGCTATACGCCAAGTTCTCCAAGTGTGATTTTTGGCTAAAGGAAGTGCAATTTTTGGGTCACGTCGTCAATGAAAAAGGAATTCATGTTGACCCCGCCAAAATTGAAGCTGTTAAGAATTGGAAAGCTCCTAAAAACCCTACCGAAGTTCGTTCATTTCTTGGTTTAGCGGGTTATTACCGAAGGTTCATTTCTAACTTCTCCAAGATCGCTGTTCCCCTCACTGCCTTAACCCAAAAAGGTAAACCTTATGAGTGGGGACCGAAACAAGAAGAAGCCTTTCAAATTCTCAAGCAAAAGTTGTGCAATGCTCCTATCCTCACCCTTCCTGAAGGTGAAGATGATCTAGTTGTTTACTGTGATGCTTCGAACCAAGGTCTTGGTTGCGTTCTCATGCAACGAGGCAAGGTAATCGCTTATGCATCAAGACAACTCAAAATTCATGAGAAGAATTATACGACGCACGATCTTGAGTTGGGTGCTGTCGTATTTGCATTAAAGATTTGGAGACATTATCTCTATGGCATGAAATGTGTGGTGTTCACCGACCACAAAAGCCTCCAACATATCTTCAACCAAAAGGAACTCAACATGAGGCAGCGACGTTGGGTTGAACTCCTCAACGATTACGATTGCGAGATTCGTTATCACCCCGGCAAGGCTAATGTTGTAGCCGATGCGCTAAGCCGCAAGGAACATATCCTGCTTCAAAGTGTCAAGATCCATTCCGATATTCAAGTTCGTATTCTAGCCGCTCAACATGTCTCGGTTACCGAGGGCAATATGTAGGAGGAAATGTATTGTGGTGCTGAATCCCAATTGGAGACAAAAACTAATGGCTTGCTTTATTTTCTAGATCGTATTTGGGTCCCCAATCGCGACGATCTCCGAGCATTCATCATGACCGAAGCACACAAGTCTCGATATTCTATTCATCCCGGTGCGGATAAAATGTACCAAAATCTTCGTCCACAATATTGGTGGCCCGGCATGAAGAAAGACATTGCCTTGTTCGTAGCAAAATGTCTCACATGTTCTAAAGTCAAAGCTGAGCATCAACGTCCTTCTGGTTTACTTGAACAACCGGAAATTCCCGTGTGGAAATGGGAGAATCTAGCTATGGATTTCATCACTAAACTCCCTCGCACTTCCAGCGGTTATGATAGCATCTGGGTGATCATTGACCGTCTCACTAAGTCCGCATACTTCTTGCCTATCCGTGAAAACTATAAGGTTGAGAAATTGGCCCGAATTTACATTGATGAGATCGTGAGTCGTCACGGTGTTCCTTTGAACATAATCTCTGATAGAGATGCTCGTTTCACTTCTCGGTTTTGGCAATCTCTCCAAAAGGCGCTCGGTACACGATTGGATTTGAGCACGGCCTACCATCCCCAAACTGATGGTCAGACCGAGCGAACAATTCAAACCCTAGAAGACATGCTAAGAGCCTGTGTCATCGACTTTGTTGGCAATTGGGATTCACATTTGACACTTATCGAATTTTCCTACAACAATAGTTACCACACCAGCATCGACATGGCTCCGTTTGAAGCTCTCTATGGTCATAAGTGTCGTTCTCCCATCTGTTGGAACGAGATTGGTGAAGCACAAATCACTGGTCCTGAGTTAATTCAAGAAACCTCCGACAAGATTATTCAAATCCGTGACAACATTCGAGTTGCGAGGAGTCGACAAAAGAGCTATGCCGACAAACGACGCAAACCCTTGGAATTCCAAGTTGGTGATCTTGTACTTCTAAAGGTGTCTCCTTGGAAGGGGGTGATCCGTTTTGGGAAGAAAGGTAAGCTAGCACCTCGCTATGTGGGTCCATTCAAGATCCTTGAAAGGATTGGGAAAGTGGCTTACAAGCTCGAGTTACCTCCATCACTTGGCAACGTACATCCTACATTTCATGTATCTAACCTCAAGAAATGTCTTGCTGATGAGAACCTTCATATACCTCTTGATGATGTGCGCATTGATGAGACGATGCACTTCGTTGAAAAACCAGTCGAGATTATGGATCGCGAGATAAAACAACTCAAGCGCAGCCGTATTCCTATTGCCAAGGTTCGTTGGGAATCTAAACGAGGACCCGAGTTTACCTGGGAACGAGAAGACCAAATGAAGCTCAAGTACCCACATCTTTTTGCTGAAGCAGTAGCCTCAACCAGTTGAATTTCGGGACGAAATTCCCTCAACATGGGGATACTGTAACCTTCCTGATTTTCATGTTTTTCCTATTTATTTTATGCCGTGCAATAAAAGATTTCAACCTTACATTTATTGTTCATGTACAAATAACAAGCATACACGCGTTTATTATATTACAATATTAACTAAAACAATCTTACAAACCTCAAGGACCAAACTTGACAAAAACTCAAAACAACATCAATATTACAAAACTACAAGAACTAGTCTTGAAACTTCCAAACACCTACACAAGCACGGTCGTGCCTAGTCCTAGGCACGGTCGCGCTTGTGCCATTAACACGGTCGTGCTTATCATGAAGCACGGTCGCGCCTCGTTCACAGTTTGACTCCGCAAAGTCAAACCGACTCAAATCTTGTCCAAAAATAGATTGTAAACACGTTTAGAAGTTTGCGAAACTTGCAAAAGACGATATTCGGTTTATTCAACCTAATACCCGACCAATTACACGTCCAAAAGCCCAAATTCGCGCATCTTTGACCAACCTACTTTTTTTAAATCAAATCTGGTAACTTGAGCAAGAATCAAACGAATTAAGTTAAGCCCATACCTACCAGAGACATATATAAACTTCCCTAAACCCTAAATCCATCATTCCATCATCTCTATCTCGTCTGTCGATCAGAGAAAAGCCGCGAAGTCTCAACCGTAGCCGTCTGCACTTGTTGCCCATTCAAAACAGGTTAGTAATAGTTCATTAGGATCGTCTCTCCAATCTAATCGAAAGCCCTAACTTAATTCGTAACCATATTACACGATTTTACAGAATTGAATCTGAGTTTTGATAAATAAATGTTTTAATCAAACTACACATTAAACAAGTTATAAACCCAATTAATTGACCTAATTGGATTCTAAAACACCTAATCAATGAAACCCCTACGAGTACAACTGATTTTATTACAAGGATTCGGAGAATTGTTTCTGGAATTGACCAGACACGGTCGCGCCAGCCTATGAGCGCGGTCGTGCCTGACCAAGCACAGTCGTGCCAGATACGGACGCGGTCGTGTCTCGTGACCAGACTCTGGTTTTGACTTCTGACCAACCACGGGCGCGTTACCGACCAAGCGCGGTCGCGTACGTGCCGGGCGCGGTCGTGCCATATACGAGCACAGTCGTGCTCATCCCTTAACAGAATCTTTATTTTTATTTTTATTCTGTTAATTTGATAAATAAATTAAATTACAGTCTATATAATTATTTTTATAAACTAATTACTGGAATACCTTACACTTGTTCTAAACAAACATTTATTTATTTAATTAAACTTATATTTTAAATAAATGTATATTCTATTACTTAAACTAATACAAATAAATATATATAATATCCTAAATAAATAACATAGTTAATTATTATTTTTAAAACAAACCCTACACGTTTAAGAATGACAAATCCGTTTCCGTCATTAAACAAATCAATAACACATATACATTGTTCATTAGGTCGAACTTAGCAATCTACAACACACCGCTGTTTTCCATTTGCTTGTGCAATCTATACGCTACATAACACGTGAGTTACATAGCCCCTCTTTTACTCTATTTTACAAACGTTTTGGGGTGGAACATGCGTTCTATTTACATGTTTTCAATTATACACATATACAGTTCCATCCTATACATGTTTACAGTTTTGCGCTTTGTGCTTGAGTACATTTTGTAGACCAATTATTATGCTCTTCATGTACAATCATTAACTAACAGCCGACAGTGAACAGTGGTAGATCTATTGAGTCTGACAAACCCACCCAGGTAGGGTGACTGTTACTGACAACACAAGTTTTGAGTGCAAGTTACAAAGGTTTGATTGTATGGGTCACACGATGTTTTTCTCTCCATAAATGCCCTAATTGTCATGATTGTATTGAACTGTATGCACACAACACATGTTTTGCTATCACACTATTAAACCTATGTATTCTCACCAACTTTTTAGTTGACCCTGTTTTAACCATGTTTCAGGTACCAATGTTTGAAGTGATCAGGATATGCTACACATAGGATTTTTGGACCTAGAATTCAATTAAACCAGTTTATTCTATGTAATTTACATTTTTGTTTTGTGGATTGTTTGTGTTTTGATTGAACTTATTGATTGCAATGAAAACAATTATTAAATATTCAAACTTTAGCAAACCATGAGCAATGAACAGTCTGCACGCTTCACGCCCCGACGTTTCCGCCGTCGGTTGGGGTGTGACACCTATTTCTGAAGAAATCGAGTCTGATGAGTCTAGGGATTTCTCCTCAGATCATTATGAACGGTTGGCTCGTATACCTTTGGCTAATGCTGGTAAACGCCTTAAATCTACAGCCAAAAGACAACGACGTAAGTCTGTTCGGGATCCTCCTTCCGGTTCAGTACTTGGTAAAAGAACATTAGTGGATGAGAGTTCAGATAGTGATTTTAATCCACATCCTAAAGCTCCAAAGCTTATGGCTGCTTCAATTGCTGCTACTCAATCTTCACAAGGTGTGGAGGATACTAATTTTGTTGCTTCCTTGATTGTCACACCTCCAAGCTATAAAGAACAATCTCCTGTTCTCACTCCTGTTCCTCCAGTGGTTATTCCTACTCCCAGTACTTCCGTTCCTCAATCTTCAGCTGGTTCTTCTAAGCCTTCTGATTCTGATAGGATTACTTTCCTTGAATCTCAAGTGCTTGCGTAACAAACGCAGGTGGATTCTCTTGTATCTACTGATACTCAACGACAGCTGGTGATTAAGACTCAAGCTACGCTGATTGCTGCTATGCAAGCATTAGTATCCAAGCTTGTTGAGTGTCTTGACGCTCAGGGGGAGTTAAGGATACGTGATGCATGTCACACTGAGTCTATTCAACGACATGATGATGAAGACAATGATCCTTCGGGTAATATTGAGGGTGATCGTCAATACGCTGACATTAATCCTATTTCTAAAGTTCAGGGGGAGTCGACATCACAATCAATTGATGGAAACAAAGATACTTCTGGAGTTAATGAAGAAGAAATCTTATTATTGGAGTTCTTTGCAGAGTCTGAGGTGGAAGAAGCTGAAAAGATAGCATGTCTTGATGATATTGATGATTTATTCAATGACATAGAAGATGACGTGTCTGAAAATGAAATAAAAGAAGGAGAAATAGTAGAGATAGATATAGAGAAAAGTCAAGATAAAGTGATTTATGAAGGCTGTGATGGTCTTAATGTCCCTTGTAACTTCATCCAAGATGATGTTATTCCTGAGTTTAATTATGAAGGAGCAACAGATTCTATGGACTCATTTGAAGACATCACACTGCCCGAAGATACTGCTGATTCTAAGATTGATACTGATGATGAAAACATTCAATCCAATACAGATGCTGAAGCTAATATTACTCACACTGAGTCTCCAAAGGTGAATGAAGAACCTGTGATGTACAGAAATACAGGTATGACCAGAGAACAGTGGAGAGAAGTTATAAATAGTTGGATGAAGGTGCTACCCAAGTCTCAAGCACAACCTGTTCAGAAAGAAAACTATGTGAATAAAGAGAGGTATGTAGGAAGAATCATAAGTTGGTTTTATGATAATGACATAAAACTATTTGCTATTAAAAGATCTGATGGTGTTCAGTACTTAAAGCCGAGGATCAAGTATTTCAATACCTTACCAAGGTGTGAAATGAATGGTCTATCTTCAATGCCACTTATTAATAGATCCAAGATTGGTTTAGCTGATGTGATTGCAAATCTGATCAAGAGAGAAGGTGGTTCGGGAAAGTATGAAAGGCTAAAGCCTCAAAAAGGAAAGAGAGTGAAGAACATAGATCACAAGACTGGGAAAGTGACCTTGAAGTACAAATTCAAACAGTATGTGCGATACACAGGATACCATTGAAGAAGATTCCTCAAGATTTTCTTGGGAATATGAAATGGTGGTATGTTGATGTTAATACTGGTGAAGCAAGGATTGAAGACAAAGATAATAAGATCATTGTATGTTTCTATGATGCAATGAATCTTATCAAATTTTCAAAGAAAGATCAGAGAACGCTGAGAAAGAATGAAATCATGTTCACTGATGAATGGAAAGAACAAGGATTGCAGTACAAGCGAGTGTTGGAGATATGTAGAAGATATGGAGTGCATGCAGGAAGCAGATTGCCGGATAATTGGAAGAGCTCATCATGAAGACAGAAGACTGAAGATCAAGCTATTGTCAAGGGGGAGTCTGTTAGGACATAGTTTGTAATGACAAAAGCTTTGTAATAGTTTAGATCTATTGTCTTTATGTTTTTGTAAAGTATTAATGTTCTAAGTGTTTTTATGCAAGTTTCTATAGGCGAACTTGTTAAGTTCGCCTAGTCTAATAGAGGCGAACTTGTTAAGTTCGGTTAAGTCTATCTGAGGCGAACTTGTTAAGTTCGCTTAGTCTGTTAGAGGCGAACTTGTTAAGTTCGCCTAATGCAGGTCAGTAGTCTATATATAGATGTTTACAGAGTCAGTTTACATATCGAATTCGAACAGAACAGGATCGATCAGAACTAGTCTGTAAACTCTATTGAGAATTGGAATACAAGCGTGAAGTTTATTTACTTGATTGTTTCTATTGTCTTTTGTGTATGCAATCGTTGATTATTTGGATTCCGCACTCTGATTTAACGACACGTCTTATCACGAGAATGATCTGTAGAAGTGCCATGAGGACCTACATGAAGTAGCCGCTTGGAAGAAACAGCAAGCGGTTGATGAAAGGCAGCGTAAGGAGCATGATGCTATGGTTAAACTGGTCTGTGATATGGCCACAACGCTTGCTGCTCAGGGGGAGAAATTGAAAGAATTGTTGGAGAAGCAACCACCTAAGCCTAGCAGTGAAGAGGTTTGTCACTTAGTTGATCTAACTAAGGGTGATGATCAGTACAAGGATCCTGAAGCCAGACCGAGTGGAAGTGAGCAACAATCGTTGGCTTTGGCGAATGTTCCCATTTCTACCGTGCCTATGGCTGGGGGGAGTCTACTCAGAGTGAAGGTGGAGGTGATGCTTTGGTTCATGATAAAGGAAAGTCTGTGGCTGACGTATTGAAAGATCTATCTGACGACGTGTCGGATGATGTGATCTTATTATCGGAGCCAGACTATTCCAAAGAAGCACAGATCGATGCTCTCTGCAATCTGGAAGAGGGAGAGGGAGAGATCGAGTCTGGTGATGACTGAGATGAGGAGGATGAGAATGTTGTGATTGAAGTTCCCAAGGGTGACGGGGAAGGAGAATATGAGTTTGAGGATGGAGAGATTTTTGAAGCTCCATTCTTTGAAACTAATCTTGACACAGGTTCAGTCGAGCCTGTAAGTACTGTTGAGGCATCGACTGAAACCTCTCCTACCGACCCTGCACCTGTGGATCCAAAGGCGTAGAAAAGCAAACTTACGCCTGCAAGTTCATCAAAGGATCCTGCTCCTGTATGGCAGAAGACATCAATCACAGACAAACATGGAGCGACAGGTATGATCTTAGCTGTGAGGTTCGAGGATGATAAGAAACTGTTTGCAATTAAGCGAGCTGGGGGGGTTCAATACTTGAAACCAACCAGTGAAGCTTTCAGCTCCTTGCCAAAGTACGACATTATGAACGTAGCAAACCGAGAGCTGCTGGGTCACTCAAACCACTCAGTAGCGATGGGTTTGTGGCAGGTTTTGTAGCGAGAGGTAAGATCTGGGATGTTCGAAACGTTTAAGCCTCAAGTGCCCAAGAGAGTCAAGGACAAGAACGTTAGACATCCCTTGACTCATAAAAGCTTAAAGAAACTGGTATATAAGCCAGCGTTGTGTGAAACCAAGATTCCCCTGAGCAAGTTATCTCAAGATATCCTCGGTAACATATGGTACTGGTATGTAGATCTTAAATCGGGTGAGGCAGTGGTGATTGGAAAGGTGTGGTCCGAGAGTGGAAGCTTAGTGCTAAGGGAACTGATCAGAGTTTTTGATGAAGTCTGCTTCATAAACTTTTATGTGAAAGATCTGGAGGCGCTAGCTGACAAGTACTGCATGTACACGGATGAGTGGACAAAGTTCCTTGCTTCTAAATATGACAAGGTGGTCAAGTTCTACCTTGACTACAAGAAGAAGATGGAAGCTAAAGCTGGGGAGCAGTGAAGACCGAAGACAATCCAGAGCTGTTGTCAAGGGGGAGTTTGTTGAAGCACTTTTGTGTGACAAACACTCTGGATATTGTCTTAACTTTTGTATTTGTCTTGTATGTATTAGTCTTTGTATATTAGTGTTTGTATGTAGTAGTTATCGAGTTGTAATCACTAATGTATGTACTTGTCGTCTGTTCTCTCTAAGTGTTTTACGCACTTAGCATGTGCGCTGGAATTACTTCCTGCGTACTTAGCAAGTACGCAAGAATACTCTGCGTACTTGTTAAGTACGCAAGAACAATTTGCCCTCCGCATTCGTTAAGTGCGTAGAGATCAGGTCTAGTATAAATAGGTTGTGGTGATAGAAGTTATGTACGCACTCATTTGTAACATCTCTGTAACCTACAAGTTTTATAATAGATGATGTTTGAAAGTATTTTCGCCGTCGGTTTACTTTTTGTTACTTGATTCTCCACCTAGTCATGGGTATTCCGCACCCGGTCCGACTAGTCACAAACCCACACATAACGATCTGAGACACCCGGGGACCTACAAATGATATTCTTAAAATCAAACTCGATGGAACAAAATTCTTGGAATGGTACTACAATCTAAAGAAAGTCCTTAGATATAACAAGAAGATGCATGTTCTTAAATACCCTGTATCAGAACAGCCACCTTGAGATGCTGGTAAATTTGTTCTAAAGGCTTGGAACAATATTAGGGATGATAATATGATATATCAAACCTTATGCTAGCATCTGTTATTCCCGGGATTCGAGCTTCATTCCAGCACTTATCAGCTTATGACATGATATGTAACTTAAAGGAGAGATACCATCAAGATTACAATAAGGATCTTTCTCACTCTTTGATAACATACATTAAAGACGAGGCTTTGGAGAATCCGAATCATGCCATGATCATGAGAAAGTTGGTGGCAGACCTCGAGAAAGCACGTGTTCCAATTGACGATCACTTGGTTATTAATATGATTATTAATGACACATTTAATGACTACATAGTGGATAAACTCCTAGCTATTCATTTTGACGAGCTAAGAGATTTCATCTCGTGATACGCCAAAGTTGAACCTAAGGATGCTTTAAAAATGATTCAATTTGTTGATCAGCTTGAGAGGACTGGGGTTTATCCAAGTGATGACATCATTCGAGCTATGTTCAGTGATGATCTCCACTTATCCTTCACAAGCGGAGAGGTACGAGTAGAAACTGTCAAAACCGGGGATAAGGACAAAGCTATTGGTGAGACCACCTCCACCTTCGTCTTCACCTACACCTCCACCTCCACCTCCATATTTCTTCAACTAGGGTTATAAAGAGGAACCACGTACTCCACCTGAATATCTTTGATTTGGGGCACAACGCCACCAGCACCGATGCTGAACAGCATATTATTCAGCGATCACACCCAAATATCCTTCCAATCGATTTTTGTTTAACAGATTTTCGATATATTTCGAACGATTTGTGTGTGATTCGTCGAGATCTGACGTTTGAATCGATGGTTGTCAACAACCGTCCTTTTAAGAGGATAAAGCGAAGAGTAACCGCCGAACTCAATGACTTTTTATCTTTTTCGTCCGGCGAATCGACGACGACTAGACCTTTCAGGACTAGCATGAGGAATTTTTTAATCAGATGCGCCTTTCTACACCGGAGGCCGCCTTTGCTACCTCATGAACCACCATGGATGTCGTTAGAACTGTCGCGGTTAAGGCCGTCACGGTGTTCTCTTTGATAGAGCTCTTGACTACCAAGTGTTTGAAGATGAAACCCTAAGGTTCAGGGGTTGAAGAAAGAGTTTGTGGTGGTCTTGTGGGTCAACGACATAGCCATGGAAATAGCAGAAGTGGAAGCCATTTCTTTATATAAAAACATATTTCAGATCTGATTAACAAGGTGGAGGTGAGGTTATTGTTATTTTAGGGTTTTGAAGATGAAGCATAGTGGTGGTGGGTAATAAGGGTATTTTTGACTTTTTCATAGAAGAACTTAACAGAAAATCAAACGGTGTTAGCCATCTGGCTTTAATTAGAACAAAAATGAAACCACAGTGACTAAAAAAGAGAAATTTAAACTATTGGACTAAAATAGGGAATCGGTGCAAACCACAGGGACTAAAACCGGAGTTTACTCAAGAATCAAAGAAACCAGTGGAAGTGACGACCCCATTGCAACCAAGAGTCTTGGATTTCAATTATTCGGGAGCCTCAGGAGTCCATAAGAGAGACTTTCTTCCCATGTAGACCGGAATCACTATTGTTGGACCAACTTTGGCTGTTAGAGTTACTTCGAGTCAGGATCTTAGATTTATTCCGGGATCATCATCCAGAAATTCGGACATGGGTAACACTTTTAATAAATTTTCAAATACTAACGAATCTGTGCAGGATACAAGAATCACTCCGTCCATAGCTAAGGAGCTGAATAAGCTGAAGGAGATGATCTACAGTGTACCAGGCGTAGTCATGCCTATACCTGAGATGTCCGCCACTTGTCACATGATCTCTAGATTCGCTCCTCCTATATGTGATGCGGAGATCCCCAAGCACTTTCAAACTCCCAACATGAAGCTTGCATGTGTAAGGGATTCGGCTCTACGTTAACATGATCAACCTTAAAACGGCTACTTAATGTTCCACCATATTCTATTACCTCGTTTGCTCGTTTGATTAACTTGTTTAATAACCAATTCTCTTGTAGTAGTACATTTGAAAGGTTAACAAGTGACTTATACAGGATAACTCAGAACAACAGAGAATCCCTTCATGATTATGTAAGCAAGTTCGCCTGGTAATCTCTGGATATCCTGAATCTTGACGTAGCCACTGTTGTCTAGGAATTCAAGATGAGATTGAAAAAAGACTCCCAATTTTACGAAGACCTTGTCATGAATCCTTGCAGGAATCTTGATGAAGTCAGAAATCGGGCACTACGGTTCATAAGACTCGAAGATGACGAGAAGATCCAGAAAGGGATTAATGCACCTTCCAACTATGATTATCCCAACAGGAAATCCGAATCATCATCTTTCAAGACTCATAGATCAAAACCTTACTCGAGAGTTGACAATCACAGATTCAATGATGTGAAGGGCGATGAGGAAGAAGAAAATTATCCTAAACTAGTTCACTATTGTTTTTCTGTTGATGTTTCAGGAGTCATGTATGCTATGCAGGATCTTGGGGACAAGGTCAGATGGCCTAGGAAAACTGACAAGGCATCCGGACGGAAGGACAAATCTAAATGGTGTGCCTATCATGAAGACTTCGGGCACATGACTGAGGATTGTATTGCCCTTAGAAAATAAATAAGCTATCATCATAGAAAAGGCCACCAGAAGGAACTCTTAGGAAGAAAGAAAGAAAGAAAGAAAAGAATCAGAATACTGATGCTACCCAAGACGAGCAGCATCCCCACCTAAGGATGTCAAGAGAAAAGGGACAAGCCTACCAAAACATCCACCTTAACCGAGAGGAAAGTAATCTCTATCAAAAAAGGGGATAGAGACAATGTACAGGATCCTCAGCATGACGACTTGGTAATCACTCTGTACATAGCCAATCACTTCATCCGTCGGATTCTGACTGATGGAGGAAGCTCAGTGAACATTATACAATTAGAAGTCCTGAAGAGGAATGGGATCCCTGATTCCGAAATCATCTCGAAATCCTTAGTCTTGGTAGGATTCAGTGGAGAGGTCAAGAGCACAGTTGGTGAAATAAAGCTACCAATCTACATCGAAGGGGGAGATCATGGATACATGTCATCAGCACCTCCGCTAATGAAGCCAAAAGATGGTGAACCATTATCCATGTATTTGGATGTATCTGGAAATGCTGTAAATGCTGTCTTAGTCAAGGATCATGAAGGACAACAACATCCCATATACTATGTAAGTAAAAGCTTGCTAGTAGCAGGGACCAGGTACTCTAAAAAACTAATTTTAGCTTTAATAATGGCATCTACTAAGTTTAAACATTACTTTGAAACTCATACTATGCATGTTAAGACTAATTATTCTATTAAGCGTGTCTCAAGAAAAGGAAGAATGGCTAAATGGTCGGTCAAACTCAGTGCATACGATCTAGTATATGAACCTACACCAGCAATAAAGTCTCAAGCACTTACGGACTTTGTGGCTGATTTCAGTAGTGACATTCAACTTGAAGTAGACCTTGAAGTTCAACAATTGGAAGAATACAAGGATAAGTGTACTTTATTCACTAACGGTGCATCAAATGTTAGAGGAACATGTCTAGGCATCATAATGAAATCGCCACAAGGGGACATAATACCCCTAACTATAAGCTATGAGTTCCACGCAACCAATAACGAAGCGGAATATGAGGCACTGATAGCAGAATTACAATTAGCAGAGGATCTCAAGATCAGATATCTCTCGGTATATGTAGATTCACTATTATTTGCTAACCATTTCAATGGCTTGTATGCAGTTAAGGGTGAGAGGTTAGCCATATATCTCACAATAGTTATGCAATTATCTGTGGAATTCAAAATTTTCAATATTACACAACAATTGAGAAGATAAATGAAGTATCCAACACTTAAGAAAAAGCATATATTTGGAATATTGAACCCAGTCATGGATCCTGGATTTTACCCTTCAAAAAATATTTGCAGGATGGTGAGATCCCAAATGGTGAAAAGAATCACAAGGATTTTTGAATGAGGGTATCTGGTTTTATAATATTGCACAATATATTGTATAGAAAGTCTATTGCAGGCCCATACTTGATCGACTCAGAAGCAGGCAAGGGTGCATATTGGTTGGCTACTAAGGAAGGAGATATTTTGCCAAAATCTTGGAATGCTATCCATCTTAACGCCTATTTTATATAAGTTAGAACTTAAATTATAACTTAAACTGGTATGACTTCTCTTCTCAATTATTTTAATTTTTATTACTCTTTTATAAAGATACTAACTTGAGCGTCGGAGGGGTGTTAGCCAGGCTAACACCCACCTTCACCAAGGTTTCATGTTTTGCAGTAAGAATCCTCAAGGATCCTGACAGAGATTGGCCATCTCTCCTGTAACATCCATGATATTCTGGCATAATTTTTATCATATCTTTATGTAATAATGACACTTCATTTCAAATCATGTACATATCCAACATTTTACGTCACATTAATTATTATTTGAACGTATATCAATTAGAAATTTCAACCCTACAATAACATATTGTTTCCTATTATATATATAACATATGCATGTATATAAGCATATACTTATAAATATACTTTGTTATAAAAATTATGAGTTTTAGTTTTGTATTTACATCTCTTTATATATATATACACATATGTACTTAATCTATATCTATACTATATAATAAATAAAGGTTTTAATCTGACACTTGTTACTCACACATTCATCCTTAACATTTTTTCCCGCCTCTCTCTCCTATTAATTATACAAACTTCTTTACTTTTTTTATCATTTTTGTTTCCCGCCTATCTCTCCTATTAAATAATAAGATTTCTATAATTACTTTTATAAAACATTTTTTATTTAAAAAGAATAAGTTTGTTCATAAAACATTTTTGTAATTTGAATATTTCTTCCTTCTTTTTATAAAGCATTTTTAAAAATACCTATATAACATTTTTAGAATTTACAAATCTTCATAGAAACTGATGTTTTATAAGAAGTTGTATTAATTCAACTCATGTATCACATGGGTTTTAACCTAGTTATAAATATATAAGTAAATATAAATACATTTATTTGTATCAAATAAACCATTTTACATAATTTATAAGGATGGAAGTTTCTATATAAAAATTTTTCAAATAAAATAAATAATATTTTAGATTTTATTACAAGTTTTATAAAAACTAACAAAATTTCAATTTATATTGAACCTTGAACTCTTCTATAGCAATGAACCCCTCCTATTTTCTTTGAACCCTAAATTTGAACCCCGCCTTTGAACTTGAACCCCCAAATCCTCAATTTTGACCCCCCACTCACAAGCTTAACCTGTTTTGACTTTTTAAAGTCAACCAGGGTCGAATTTGGGTAATCCAATTTTCAAAATGGATCCATTCGATTGTTTTCAACTTTCCCTTAATGCGTAAACATCTATCGATCCCTCCTAACTCGTCTAAACCTTCCAATTTGACACTTCACGTGGTTAATTTCAAAATTGAAACAGTTTGACCTCACAAAGTCAAACCGCGCTCAATTCGATCCTCAATCAAACAATCAGACGCGTTTTAAGCCCGAAAATCACACACAATCAATCCTAGTATGAATACAGACCTGATTCGCGACCCAATTCATTCCCAATCGGCTGAATTGACGCGTAAACCCTTCGAATAACTATCACCTTCAAACCCGTAATCAAATCGTGCGTTTTACCATGGAATTAAACAAATTAATTCACCACACATCATCGCACAACCCCTATGAAACTCTCTCAATCACCATTCGATCGTCATTGCACCTCTGGAACTTTGTCGAGCACCAAGAACACTGATTTTGATCCCCTTTTATTTTATAACATGTTCATACGATTCAATTTGGGATTTGATTTCAACTATTGTACACGCATTTAATCTATCGGATCGCTAATTGATGAGCGAAACCATCTAGTCCGACTGGCTAAGACATTGCACCATCGGACCAGATGGCTTGGGTTCGAAACCGACAGACCGTGGCCCTTTTTGCGCGTGCCACTAAACCAGACCCGGCTCCCTTGCAGTCATATGTTTAATCCATTTAGACCCGATTCAGTAACATGATCAGCCCCTTGGTCCAGTGGTTGGGCGTTTACTCTCACCCAGAAACGACCCGAGTTTAACCCCGGCTCACTGTAATAGTTTTAAAAATCGTTTTGAACAGTAGATGTAATTTATAAAAATTAATTCATAAAACACTATACCATTTGGAACTAATTGATACATTAATAAACACAAAACAAATATTTGTTCAATTTAATTTTTTTGAAATCCTATTATTTTTAAGTAAAAGAAATCATCTAACATTTATTTTGCAAACAAAACACTCAAAATATTCATTTTATAAATTGTGAAAAGATTTATAAACCATTTTATCATGAAACAAAATTTTATAAAACCTTTGTTATTTGTTAAGATTTAAACCTTATTTAAACAAATAAAAACCCCTTTTTCTAAATATATACTAATATATATTTTTACAATATTTTGACACGTTATTAGTAAATAAAACAAATTTCAATTATTTAAATGATATCTGAATAAATATATATCACACTACTTTTTAAAAGACACACTACTTTAAATAATAAATAAAAAGGAATTTATTTATTTAAATTTTGTTTAAACTAAAACCCTAAGACAATTATTATTTTCATTGAATTTCATATATATACTTTGGACTTATATTTTTATATCGAGCTTTTATATAAATACAAATATCAACTCACAGACATCCGCTACATGAAATGACACAACTTTTTGTACAAATCCACACATCAAAACCCTTTGAACCCTAGACTTGCCTTAGACTTTGTGCATGATAAAAATTCAAGTTCATACATTCTTCACTCTAGGTTAACTTTGTGATTTGCAAAGATCACTTTTGCTAGCTATTGCTCGTGTTATCTACACATCTAGTACAAGTGAGTTTACATAGCCCTCTTTTACATTTTTATAAATTTGGGGGGAAACATGATTACTCAACAAACACTATTTGCAATTACACACGTACAATTTTACAATATGATCATATGTGTTTATTTGTGCTTTATGCTTGAATGCTATTCGTTAAGGCTACATTGTCACACCCCGACCGATGGCGGAATCATCGAGGCGGACAATGGAATGATTGTTCATAACCACATGATGACTAAAATGTTACATAATTCATTAGTTAAATTTAAAGACAACATAGATCCAAATACAATACATTACAAATAACCTAGTCTAGTTCAAAACATTGATTTATTTAACTAGGTCCATAGTTCTTAAGTGGAGAAATCTTCGACAAGTAGTCACATATCCAAACCTGAAACATCATGTAAATCAAGTGTCAACTAAAAAGTTGGTGAGTACATAGGTTTAGTAATTTCGATAAATAGTAGTTGTAAATCGTTTTGCAACTCATTGTTTATCTTGTTAAACATAGTATATATGATGTATCATTTATTTAATCACAATTCAAACCGAGTTTGACGCGCTTGAACAGAGCACAACAGCTAAGTCCGGTATGTTTGAATAGAGTTACCCACTATATCCGATATGTTTGAATATAACACGCGGTTATATTCGAGTATGCAGTAATAAACACCCTAACCGGGTGGGCTGGTCAGGCACAATAGATCTACCAATATTACAGTTGGTTGTCTTGTGTTTAAATGTATGTACGTCCAAAGAATAAGCATATAGTCTCATGTATAACACGTATAAACAATGTGAGTAGCATGTATAATGTTTCACCCCAAAACGTATAAAAATGTAAAATAGGGGCTATGTAACTTACCTTGCAAGCGGGTATTTTTCCACGCGTGTAGGTGATAAAGATGTTGAAGTCTAAGCACGTTGAAACCCTATGTAGATAAATGGGTATTATTGTATGTTTACATGTGCGTATTAGTATTTAATTGTGTATAAGTTTATAATAACATTTCTTAGTGTTATTTGCATAAAAGTTGGTCCAGATTTACTTGAAATTACTGATTTGATCGAAACTGTTTATAGTTGTGACAGGTATCGAAACTGTGTTCAATCGAAACTACTAGTTTCGATTGACCATTTACAAGTGATACACAGAACTGTCGAAACTACTATCTATCGAAACTACTAGTTACGATTGACCATTTACAAGTGATACCCAGGCTGTCGAAACTACTATCTATCGAAACTACTAGTTTCGATTGACTATTTACTCAATCAAAACTAAGTAGTTTAGTTTCGATTGACCATTTACTCAATCGAAACTAAGTAGTTTAGTTTCGATTGACCATTTACTCAATCGAAACTAAGTAGTTTCGATGGCCCAGACTTTAGAAAATAAAACAGTAATTTTTTTAGAACAATAGTTCGTCCGGTAATCGATGGTTTGGAGTCGTGACTTCGATTGGTTCAGCTTGTCTTATGATAACAGAAGGTAAAGAAACGAAGTTGAGGATTCTTACGTGGTCGCAAAGGGGCTGGACGGCAGAGTCTTAAATCCGGGAATGTCCAGAATGAGAATCGAGCTCCTGGGTGGGATTAGCCTCTACAACCTTGGTCACAGCTTCACACAGAGATGGAGATTGTAATGGTGCCTTCAATTTGGAGTGAGATTGGGTGGAGGAGGGGCAGCGAGCTCGTGCAGGTGTGGTAATGGCTTTTTATAGTCGAGCTCGATCCTGATAATGAGACAAGCAATTGAGCATGTCCCGACACTCGTCTGGACGAGACGAAGCTGTCGAACCATCTTGCAGGCGTGGGGGTTGACTGTCGGGCTTGAATTCGGGCATGGGTTCTCGGCCACCAACAGGATCAGACGATCCGTATGTTGGGGAGACCAATTGGTCGGGGCCTTTTTTTCGCGTGGGAGAGACGAGGTCAGACAAGCCTTTGGCGGCTGTTGAGGTGCAGGGAACAGCCCTGTCGGGGTGTTCGCCGGAAAAATGCTTTACCCGCCGGACCAAGGAACATGGTGACCGGAAAGTCGATTTGGAAATTGGCAGATTTGGTCCTTGTAGTTTGGTTTTGATTTAATTCGGCCCCTGAGATAATTACGGATGAGTCCTTGTAGTTTTATTTGTACAGAAATAGTCTCTCAACTGATTTTAGCTTAAAACCTTTTAGTTTGAAAAGTTTCAAAAAACCCCTTAACTTTTATAAAAAAAATTTAATTTAATTTCTTTTAATTTTTAAATATATCTTATAACTTGTATTATTATTATAAATATATTATCATAAAAGTTAATTATTATTTAGATAGATTATCATATTTATGTTATGAACCTTTTAAATTTAGATTTATATAAAATTTAAAACTTATAAAATTTTGATTATTTTTAAATCCATAAAATAAATATATATATATATTTTGTAAATAGAAACACTTGTATTTCATTTAATAGAAAATGATTACATGATATATATTACAAACGCGTGAATAAAAATCTGAAATGTCACAGTCTCCCCATGTTAAAGGAATTTCGCCCCGAAATTCAACTAGTGGAGTCTATGAAAAGAGATGTGGATACTTGGTCTTCATTTGGTCTTCACGTTCCCAAGTGAACTCGGGTCCACGTTTAGACTCCCAACGGACCTTGACAATGGGGATGCGGCTACGCTTGAGTTTCTTGACTTCTCGGTCCATGATTTCCACGGGTTTTTCAACAAAGTGCATTTTCTCGTCAATACACACTTCATCAAGAGGGATGTGGAGATTTTCGTCGGCTAGACACTTTTTCAAATTAGATACATGAAAGGTCGGATGAACGTTGTTGAGTTCTGAAGGAAGATCGAGTTTGTAGGCCACTTTTCCTACCCTTTCGAGTATCTTGAATGGACCCACATATCGAGGTGCAAGTTTTCCTTTCTTTCCAAATCGGACTACACCTTTCCAAGGTGATACTTTTAGGAGAACCATATCCCCAACTTGAAATTCCAAGGGTTTTCATCTTTTATCGGCATAGCTCTTTTGCCGACTCCTTGCTACTCGAATGTTGTCACGGATAAGAGAGATTTTATCGGTGGTCTCTTGGATAAGCTCGGGACCGGTGATTTGTGCTTCACCAATTTCGTTCCAACAAATCGGTGAACGACATTTCCGTCCATAAAGAGCCTCAAACGGTGCCATGTTAATACTTGTGTGGTAGCTGTTGTTGTAGGAAAATTCAATCAGTGGTAGGTGAGAATCCCAATTGCCACCAAAGTCAATGACACAAGCTCTAAGCATATCCTCGAGAGTTTGGATTGTTCACTCGGTTTGTCCATCAGTTTGAGGATGGTAAGCCGTACTTAAATCCAAACGAGTACCAAGCGCAGATTGTAATGATTGCCAAAATCGGGAAGTAAAACGCGAATCACGATCGGAGATGATTTTCAAAGGGATTCCGTGACGACTAACAATTTCATCAATGTAGATCCGAGCCAATTTCTCGACTCGATAGTCCTCACGAATAGGCAAGAAATGAGCAGACTTTGTAAGTCGGTCGATAATAACCCATATACTATCGTGCCAACTAGAAGTGCGTGGGAGTTTGGTGATGAAGTCCATAGCAAGGTTCTCCCACTTCCACATGGGAATTTCAGGTTGTTCGAGGAGACCGGAAGGCTTCTGGTGTTCGGCCTTCACTTTAGAACAAGTTAGGCATTTTGCCACAAAGTGGGCAATATCCTTTTTCATGCCGGGCCACCAATATTGCTGACGGAGACCCATGTACATCTTATCAGCTCCGGGATGTACCGAATATCGAGTTTTGTGGGACTCGTTCATCAAAAATATATGAAGATCATTGCGATCGGGAACCCAGATACGGTCCAAGTAATACAATAGACCGTTGGCTTTGGTTTCTAGCAAGAGTTCTACGCCACATGCCATCTCTTGATACATGTTTCCCTCGGTAACCGAGGTGTGTTGTGCTTTGAGAATACGGGCTTGGATATCGTTATGAATATGAACACTATGAAGCATGATACGTTCTTTACGACTCAAGGCGTCGGCTACAACGTTTGCCTTGCCGGGGTGGTAGCGGATCTCGCAGTCGTAGTCGTTTAGAAGTTCAACCCATCGTTGTTGCCTCATATTAAGCTCTTTTTGATTGAAAATATGTTGGAGACTTTTGTGGTCGGTGAAAACCACGCATTTGGTGCCATATAGATAGTGTCTCTAAATTTTCAAGGCGAAAACGACTGCACCAAGCTCGAGATCATGGGTCGTATAGTTCTTCTCATGGACTTTGAGTTGACGTGATGCGTATGCAATTACTTGACCTCGTTGCATAAGAACACAACCAAGACCTTGGTTGAATGCATCACAATAAACGACAAAGTCTTCATTGCCACTAGGAAGAGTTAGAATAGGAGCATTGCAGAGCTTGTGCTTGAGAGTTTGAAAAGCTTCCTCTTGCTTGGGTCCCCACTCGTAAGATTTACCTTTATGAGTCAAGGCAGTGAGCGGAACCGCAATCTTGGAGAAATTTGAGATGAAGCGACGATAGTAACCTGCTAGTCCAAGGAATGAACGAATATCGGTAGGAGTCTTAGGAGTACTCCAATTCTTTACCACCTCGATCTTCGCTGGGTCCACATGAATTCCCTTATCGTTGACTATGTGTCCCAAAAATTGAACCTCCTTTAGCCAGAATTCACACTTGGAGAAACATGTTGAACCTTGAAGCTGATCGAAAAGATCATCGATACGGGGTAAAGGATAACAGTTCTTAATTGTAAGCTTGTTGAGTTCACGATAATCGATGCACATTCGAAACGATCCATCATTTTTCTTTACGAACAGTACGGGAGCACCCCAAGGTGAATGGCTCGGGCGGATGAATCCTTTGGATGAGAGTTCTTGTAATTGACTTGCAAGCTCTTGCATCTCGGAAGGTGCAAGACGATAGGGGGCTTTTGCCACGGGAGTTGTCCCGTGCACAAGGTCGATACGAAACTCCACTTGTCTAGTGGGAGGAAGACCAGGTAAATCCTCGGGGAATACCTTAGGAAAATCTCGGATGATTGGAATGTCTTGCAACTTCTTACCCTTGTCTTTCGTGTCAACTATGTGGGCCAAGAAGGCAACGTACTTTTTCCGCAAGTACTTTTGTGCCAATGTGCAAGACATGATTTGAAGACCACGACACGGTTTTTCACCGAAAATAACTAACGTGTCACCCGAAGGGAGAGGTATACGAATGCACTTTTCGTAGCAAATAACCTCGGCATGGTGCTTGGATAACCAGTCTATGCCAATTATAATATCGAAGCTTCCCAATTGCATTGGAAGGAGATCAACGGAGAATTCATGACTATTAAGCTCGAGATTGCAGTCGCGTATAACAGAATTTATAGTAATAGATTTTCCGTTTGCTATCTCCATGGAATAAGAATTGTCAAGTTTCGTTCTTTGTTTAGCAAGTCGAGATTCAAAGGTAAGAGATACAAAACTCGTATCGGCACCGGTATCAAATAAAACAGATGTATAATGATTGTTTACGAGAAACGTACCGTTTATCACGTCGTTGTTTGCTTGAGCCTCATTAGCGTTTATATTAAACGCTCGTCCTTGAGGACCACCTTGATGATGAAGTTTTGGGCATCGGTCACGGAAATGGTTTGGGTCTCCACATTCGTAACATGCCCGACCATTGAGAGGTGCCGGATAGATTGGGCGGTTGGCTGGAGCAGCTTGATGGACGGGAGGACGAGTACGGTAAGTAGTGACCACGTGTCAATATCGTCCGCAGCTTGAACATAATCGGCATGGTAGGTTGGCAGGATGATGGTACTTGCAGGTCTGGCATTGGGGATTCGGGCCCTGATTAGTTTTCTGGTTTTGACCCAAAGGGGCCGCTTGAATAGCAGGCACAGCGGGAGTTACGGCTGCGAAGTTTCAACCCTTTCGTTTCTTGTTGTGGTTAGAAGACTCGGGTTTTACATCTTTGACGGCCGCAAGAGTAGAAACAACCTTCTTGGAACCCTTTCTTGTTAAGGTTCCGGCTTTGACATGGTTGTCAGATAGTGTAGCAGATAGACGGATAGCAGCTTCAAGTGTAGGAGGATTGCTTCCTAGCACAGCATCTTGATTTTTCATAGGCAGGCCGCCTATGTATTTTTCAATCCCCCGAGCAAGGGGAGTGATCATATGAGGCACCAGCAGACTTAGCTCTTGAAACCGGGTGGTGTAGGCCAGATTATCCCCGCTGTCTTGGGCAAGATCCCAAAACTCAGCCTCAAGCTTCCTCATTTCATTCCGAGGACAGAATTCATCAGTCATGGCCTTCTTCAGATCATCCCATGATAAGGATGTGGCAACCTCAGCACCACGAGTGCGTTTCTCACCGTTCCACCAGGTGAGGGCTCTCTTTTGGAGTACACTTGTGCAATAACGAACCCGAAGATTATCGTGACAGTCACTGTTTAGGAATGTGCTTTCCATGCTTTCAAACCATTGCAGTAGGCCGGTAGCACCTTCAGTACTGAAGAATTTTGTAGGATTGCACGAGTTAAAGTGCTTAAACGTGCATTGAGGCGGGTTGGTACCACCGTTTCCTTGGATGTTGTGAGACCCGTCACTGTTGTTATTTGCTTAGGTCATTTACCCTACCAGCTGGGCAAGAAGAGTAGCAAGATCCGGGTTGGAAGTGCTAGAGTTTGCACGTCGTGGAGGCATTCTAACATCATAAGAAAAGACAATGATATTTTAGATAAGATGGATATATATGAGTTATAGCGGGAAATAATGTAAGCAGAAAAACGGGATTCATCATGACGCGTGCCAGTGCATGTGTATTTATTCAAAGTTGATGGGGGAAACTAAGCCATCTATTCCGGATAGAACATGATGTTATAGATCATTATTCGCGTAATAGGAATTGCCGGGACTTGCATGCATTACAAATCGTTATTACGTGTGCACCCGTAATAATGATTTGCTTTGCATGTTCGTCTAGTTCTTCCTATCTTGCTATAATGTCCCCAAATTTTGAGTTTAAGTTCGGATCGTATCCTTGCGAATACATTGACTTATCAACGTTAAATAATTCCTCAAAACTTTCAAGGAGACATGCTTTAGCCTATAGGTAAACACTCACTTCAGGAATTCCCACGAACGGGTCCTTTTATTTGGATTTATACGAAATGCTTTCCTAGACAGAAAACCCAATGTACAGGTGTCACCCTTCCAGATTGCACGGGTCCTTTACTGGTCTCAAGAAATTAAGTCGTTGACGAGATAAGACTTTGATAGACTTGAGAGTCTATGAGTATAAAATGTGTAGGAATTGTTGCAATTAATACGGATTAGGAAAGAGTATGGATAAGGATGGGTAGTGTATTTGTTTGCATAAGTTTGTTTGTCAAATATGTATGTAAAGTATGTATCATGTATCAAAGTCTTGTATGTATGTGTATAAGTCTCATGTACCAAACTCGGGAAAATTCAAATAATACCTAACTACAAATAATTCACATAGCAATTTATCATTTAGCACATAACACATAAAAGGGAGTCCTAGGGTTATAGTCTAGGTTATTGTGTCTAATAACCTAATTCTCTATAACCATGGCTCTGATACCAATCTGTCACACCCCGACAAATGGCGGAATCATCGAGGCGGACAATGGAATGATTGTTCATAACCACATGATGACTAAAATGTTGCATAATTCATTAGTTAAATTTAAAGACAACATAGATCCAAATACAATACATTACAAATAACCTAGTCTAGTTCAAAACATTGATTTATTTAACTAGGTCCATAGTTCTTAAGTGGAGAAATCTTCGACAAGTAGTCACATATCCAAACCTGAAACATCATGTAAATCAAGTGTCAACTAAAAAGTTGGTGAGTACATAGGTTTAGTAATTCCGATAAATAGTAGTTGTAAATCGTTTTGCAACTCATTGTTTATCTTGTTAAACATAGTATATATGATGTATCATTTATTTAATCACAATTCAAACCGAGTTTGACGCGCTTGAACAGAGCACAACAGCTAAGTCCGGTATGTTTGAATAGAGTTACCCACTATATCCGATATGTTTGAATATAACACGCGGTTATATTCGAGTATGCAGTAATAAACACCCTAACCGGGTGGGCTGGTCAGGCACAATAGATCTACCAATATTACAGTTGGTTGTCTTGTGTTTAAATGTATGTACGTCCAAAGAATAAGCATATAGTCTCATGTATAACACGTATAAACAATGTGAGTAGCATGTATAATGTTTCACCCCAAAACGTATAAAAATGTAAAATAGGGGCTATGTAACTCACCTTGCAAGCGGGTATTTTTCCACGCGTGTAGGTGATAAAGATGTTGAAGTCTAAGCACGTTGAAACCCTATGTAGATAAATGGGTATTATTGTATGTTTACATGTGCGTATTAGTATTTAATTGTGTATAAGTTTATAATAACATTTCTTAGTGTTATTTGCATAAAAGTTGGTCCAGATTTACTTGAAATTACTGATTTGATCGAAACTATTTATAGTTGTGACAGGTATCGAAACTGTGTTCAATCGAAACTACTAGTTTCGATTGACCATTTACAAGTGATACACAGAACTGTTGAAACTACTATCTATCGAAACTACTAGTTTCGATTGACCATTTACAAGTGATACCCAGGCTGTCGAAACTACTATCTATCGAAACTACTAGTTTCGATTAACTATTTACTCAATCGAAACTAAGTAGTTTAGTTTCGATTGACCATTTACTCAATCGAAACTAAGTAGTTTAGTTTCGATTGACCATTTACTCAATCGAAACTAAGTAGTTTCGATGGCCCAGACTTTAGAAAATAAAACAGTAATTTTTTTAGAACAATAGTTCGTCCGGTAATCGATGGTTTGGAGTCGTGACTTCGATTGGTTCAGCTTGTCTTATGATAACAGAAGGTAAAGAAACGAAGTTGAGGATTCTTACGTGGTCGCAAAGGGGCTGGACGGCAGAGTCTTAAATCCGGGAATGTCCAGAATGAGAATCGAGCTCCTGGGTGGGATTAGCCTCTACAACCTTGGTCACAGCTTCACATAGAGATGGCGATTGTAATGGTGCCTTCAATTTGGAGTGAGATTGGGTGGAGGAGGGGCAGCGAGCTCGTGCAGGTGTGGTAATGGGTTTTTATAGTCGAGCTCGATCCTGATAATGAGACAAGCAATTGAGCATGTCCCAACACTCGTCTGGACGAGACGAAGCTGTCGAACCATCTTGCAGGCGTGGGGGTTGACTGTCGGGCTTGAATTCGGGCGTGGGTTCTCGGCCACCAACAGGATCAGACGATCCGTATGTTGGGGAGACCAATTGGTCGGGGCCTTTTGTTCGCGTGGGAGAGACGAGGTCAGACAAGCCTTTGGCGGCTGTTGAGGTGCAGGGAACAGCCCTGTAAGGGTGTTCGCCGGAAAAATGCTTTACCCGCCGGACCAAGGAACATGGTGACCGGAAAGTCGATTTGGAAATTGGCAGATTTGGTCCTTGTAGTTTGGTTTTTATTTAATTCGGCCCCTAAGATAATTACGGATGAATCCTTGTAGTTTTATTTGTACAGAAATAGTCTCTCAACTGATTTTAGCTTAAAACCTTTTAGTTTGAAAAGTTTCAAAACAACCCCTTAACTTTTATAAAAAAAAATTAATTTAATTTCTTTTAATTTTTAATTATATCTTATAACTTATATTATTATTATAAATATATTTTCATAAAATTTAATTATTATTTAGATAGATTATCATATTTATGTTATGAACCTTTTAAATTTAGATTTATATAAAATTTAAAACTTATAAAATTTTGATTATTTTTAAATCCATAAAATAAATATATATATATATATATTTTGTAAATAAAAACACTTGCATTTCATTTAATAGAAAATGATTACATGATATATATTACAAACGCGTGAATAAAAATCTGAAATGTCACATACATATACATGACACACTCGTGCAATCATTAACTCTTTACATCAGGATAACATTTGTGTTGATTTATGCCCTACTCAGGATAACATTTGTTGGTATACCCTACATTAGGATAACATGTGTTGTTATGCCCTACATTAGGATAACATGTGTTGTTATGCCCATCAGTCACAACATTTGATTTGTGCACCTAGCTTAACTTAGATTCTCCATAAATGCTTTATAAACCATGTATCATACGAATTGTACACAAAACATTTAAACTTTATTTGTGGTGTCAAAACCTATGTATGCTCACCAACTATTTTTAGTTGACCTCGTTTTTATCATGTTTCATGTACGAATGTGTGAGTTGATCAAGTTGCCTTCATTTAGGATTAAGGACCTAGTTTTAAACTTAAATAAAGATATTCATGTATTTTTTTTTATTCTTGTAAATGTTGTAATTGATTACCTGAATTATGAAATGAAATTGGTTGTTTAATTATTCCAACTTTAGTAAACCATGAGCTTATGAACAGTCTACATGTCCCACCCCGACGTATTCCGCCGTCAGTTAGGGTGTGACAGATTGGTATCAGAGCCTTGGTTATAGGGAATTATGTTATTAGACACATTTGACCTAGACTATAACGTTAGGACACCCATTTATGCCATGTTCTATGATTATATGATATGCTACATGATTACTACTTTGTGTGAATATTTTTACATGTTATTCTAAGTGTTACATCGCATTATACAATACATGATAGCCTATATACTACACTACTTGATAACTCTTGTGCTTATAAACATTTATATATATATGCAGCCTATTTGATTACGTGTTATTCTAAGTCTTATCACACACTTATTCACACCTAATCCTTTATGCGCACTCATTCTTGCACACATGTCACCATCATCCTTTGTGGACAAAAATTTAAACTCTTAGGCCTAAAGCCTATTAAGATTTTAAAATCCCATCAAAGTTTTGAGTTGTGAAAATTAGTAAAAAACATGTGCAATTCGGAAGGGTGAATGCCTGTACTTTATGTCTTCTGTCTCGGAAAGCATTTCATAAAAATCCAAATCAACGGAAGGATCCGTATGCTTTCCAAGGAATTCACGAAGTAAGTGTTCACCTATAGGCTAAAGCATGTCTTCTTGAAAGTATAAGAATTTGAATCACTTTGATTCGTCAAAGTATCCATTTGATTACGTTATCACACGAGTACAATCTAAACACCATCGTTTTGTTTATTACAATTTAGTACACGTGCCTAAGCCTTCTTTATAACGAATCATTTTATTATCTAAATTAAACAACATCGTTATTTTGTTCAAACAAAACATTTATCAAATCTTTAGATAGTATCTGAAATATAAAATTTTCTATAAACATTTTCACCTTGTAAAGAAACTTAATACAACTTGTTTTATAAAAGCATTATTTTTAATTGATAATTAATTATGACTTGTTTAAATTCAAATATCAACTTACACGCATCCGCTACATGAAATGACACAACTTTTTGTACAAATCCACACATCAAAACCCGTTGAACCCTAGACTTGCCTTAGACTTTATGCATGATAATAATTCAAGTTCTTACATTTTTCACTCTAGGTTAACTTTGTGATTTGCAAAGATCACTTTTGCTACTTATTGCTTGTGTTATCTACACATCTAGTACAACTGAGTTTACATAGCCCCTCTTTTACATTTTTATCCTTTTGGGGTGAAACATGATTACTCAACAAACACTATTTGCAATTACACACGTAAAATTCTACAATATGATCGTATGTGTTTATTTGTGCTTTATACTTGAATGATATTTGTTAAGGCTACATATACATGACACACTCGTGCAATCATTAACTCTTTACATCATGATAACATTTGTGTTATGCCCTACATCAGGATAACATTTGTTGTTATGCCCTACATCTGGATAACATTTGTTGTTATACCCTACGTCAGGATAACATGTGTTGTTATGCCCAAGGTTTGATTTGTACACCTATCTTAACTTAGATTCTCCATAAATGTTTTATAAACCACGTATCATGCGAATTATACACAAAACATTTGAACTTTATTTATGGTGTCAAAACCTATGTATGCTCACCAACAATTTTTAGTGGACCTCGTTTTTATCATGTTTCAGATACGAATGTGTGAGTTGATCAAGTTGCTTTCATTTAGGATTGAGGACCTAGTTTTAAACTTAAATAAAGATATTCATGTATTCTTTTTTTATTCTTGTAAATGTTGTAATTGATTACCTAAATTATGAAATGAAATTGGTTGTTTAATTATTCCAACTTTAGTAAACCATCGGCTTACGAACAGTCTACATGTCCCGCCCCAACGTATTCCACCGTCGGTTGGGGTGTGACATCTCCTAAGTCTAAGGTATTCAAAATCCCTTCAAAAGTTTAAAAGGCTTTCGCCTTTCTAAGTAGACTGGGTTTCTACACCCCGCCAGGAGCGCACGATATCCAAGTATAGTTTAAGGTGGTGCGACCAGTCCATGTAATAGTGGCTGATAATTTCATCATTATTGGCTATATGTTGGACCTTACGAACATTATCAATGAAGTAAAACGGACATGTTATTTAGTCGGGCATGACCCAAGAAGTTTAACATTGACATGTTAACCAAAGGTTATTGGATTTATATGTCACTACGGGTACAACCCACTACGTTGGCATGTCCCAAGTTAGTAACTCAAGATTCTGACACTCAAGTGGATTGGGGACACCCCTGAGAATCCTGAGGTACAATTATTATGCAAACAATTTGTTTGACAACTATACACAAGGGACAACTAAAATTTATCGTACTTTGAGTCTGTTTGGACTCCCTATCGTTATCTGGTATGTATACCTATCCAGCCTGACTCTCGATGAATGTATTTACTTAAAATTTCTTATTGATTTTCAATTTTGGGTAGACTCAAAATATTTGATGACTAAGTCATTGTATGTTTGTAACTAGTATTTTTCCAAACTATTTATCAGAAACAATCTATATTTTCTTAAACCAAACTTTAAACCTAAGATATTATTTTCAGATGTTCATAAAGGATTCGGTATCCTAAAAAGACACCGAAATCTATTTTTCCGTGTATCATAAGGCTTAATTGCCTAAGGATCCTTATTTTCTAAAAACATATCAAACACATAACAATCATGGCACATAGTCATAAGTTATTTACTAACATTGAGAGTGCAGGAAAATTAGTGATTCGGGTTTCATCCAAAAGCTAGACTCAGGCCTTGTATTTATTACCATCATCGTCCTGTTCAACCATCTTCTCCACCACCTTCACAACTGACTCATAACACCTGGCCATCTGCTCTAGGCCCTGTTATAAGAAAATCTATTAGAATTTCTTTAATTCAGGTTCAGAATCCACGATATTGAAAGTATGTTACCGAAATACTGAGGACATGAAGCTTCTTGTAGGCGTCAACATAGTCCAGGCCTTTGTAGATAGCTACATCGGCAGCATCATCGAGCTTTCTCTTTTTTACAACAGTGATCTTAGGGTGTAGAGTAGGAGCATCAGGTTTGGAAGCTTCGGCAGCAGGCTGAGACTTTTCCTTTTTGATGGCTTTGCTTTTAGAGTATGTGTTATCGATGACATCGAGGGCAAATTAAAAGCTTAACTTACGAACACCTAGTTCAAGATAAAAGGTTAGATCATTACACATATTATTAACTAACAAAGTATTGTGATTTTTTCAAATCTTACCAGACATCTCAGAGGTGGAAGGATAGTTTTCTAAACTTACTTCTATAGAGGGGATCTTGAGACGGAAGGTTCTTTCAGCAGCAGCAATTGAAAATTTTAATAGTTGTAAATGGTGATAACAGCTGTCAAATTTTGGGGATAATTGTTAGGGGTCAATTTTATGATCTAGGATCCCGAGTATTGTATGATCCAGAACCCGGGATCCCGAATGTAGTATCTTGGGGATAAGGTCAGATGGCCTAGTATCCTGAATGTTAACGTCACTAACGGTTATTTTTTCCCTATCTTAATTTATATACGCAGGTAAAACGTGTTGACTCATTCATCCTTAAAGAATCGGTTAAGAGAAAGAGAACGTGTGAAACTTGCGGGAGAAGCTCTATAACGGTCATATTTGAAGACCGAGTAAAGCTCTGGGATTCTCGGATAGTTTGTTATTCCTTTTTTGTATTTAATTAGCAGCAATATCGAATAGGAGACGCATCACAATTCACGACATTAACAACACGAAACACTCGCACAGAGCTCTGTAACACATAGATTTTGATCAATTGCTGCCATACTTGTACTTTTTTCATCAATTTCTATAAGAACAGGAGGCAAGTGACTTTCGGTCACTTCTCGAGGTTTTATGCCGACAATCCTTAGGGATTAAGGGCTTTCCTCATAAACGCTCGTGTCATTTTATTGCTTTATACACTTTGTTCATCACGAATCTTACAAGAACACTACCTCACATACAAAGTTTGGCTACTTGATTATCTTTGGTAATTTTTGGTCAAAACAATATTCTAGGGTTTAATCTTTACATGACTCATACTATTCTAACCCTATGTAAGGCCCCTTCATACATTTGCATATAGGCACATATTCATTCAATCATGCATCTTAAACATGTATATGCACATTCATAGCTTACTATTTGCTGACATAAGTTATCATATGATGTTTGGAATATCATGATGGTCCCGTGCATTAACTCTCATACTTTCCAGGCATGAGGTAATGTATATTACCAACCTGATACTCCCAACTATCGTATGGAGCTTGTCTCATACAAAGTTCTGCCCGCGTATACTCACACATTTCTATTTAAGCATTGGAATTTAAACATACCTGCTTCCTTGGACGACTTCATATTGAATCCCTATTTATATCACGAGCATTTATGGTTTGAGTTTAAGTACCCTTTCTGATACTTAAATCCCTCAAACCGTGCTCTGATACCAACTTGAAACACCCTACTTTTACTATATTAATTTATCAGAGTTTTATAGCGGAAAACGGTCCCAGATTTTTCAAAATCTTATCACTAAAGTGAGACGGGTATATTTTATTATAAATATTGTTTTTACATAAAATATTACATCATGTAACGTATGGATTCTTCAACTCCGATCAGCCACGTCCTCAGGAAGCCTCATTCAACATGCTCTTAACCTGCAGTGTTTGGAAAACGTTTTTGGATTAGCTTACGCTAAGTAAGTACACTGCATCGTTTATTTTTATTTGGAGTCTTTAGGTTCTTATTATTGTTCAAGTTTCCTCGGATCTCGGCGCCACCGTGACCATCTTCAGACGTACCTCCAGTCACATCATTCGTATATTTTATTGAGTGTGTTAACCCCCTCGCGACCATCTTCGGACGTACCTCCGGTCTGAGTTTTTCATTTGAGATCCGCCCCGTAGGCTGGACATCTCTTCCATACTAATTTTTTATTGAGACCCGCCCCGTAGGCTAGACATCTCATTTCATTCATTCATTTCTGCTCTAATTCCCTATAAAGGTTTCTCCGTGTTACTTTAAAGAGGCTTATATATAGGAATTACCAGCGGCATATCTGATGTAAGGTTAAATATCCCATGTATTAGTGTCGGTTTTTGTACATTTTAATAGTTAATTATGTTTATCGAGTCTGTTTTAGGTGGGTTTCATAGTTTGATGTGTTACAGGATAATTGTGCTAAAGAGCGGAACTTTGTGAGTCATATATATGAAGGTTGAATCCTAACATGCGTGAAGCGGTAAAGAAAGAAGTGCTCAAGTGGTTAGATGCGGGTATCATCTACCCCATCTCTGACAGCAGCTTGGTGAGCCCTACTCAGACAGTGCCTAAGAACGTTGGCATCCAGGTAATAAATGGAGAAAGTGGGGAAGAGATTGCCACTCGGCCAGTAACCGGGTGGCGAATCTGCATCGATTACAATCGATTACAGGAAATTAAATGCTTCAACATCAAAAGACCACTTCCCTCTCCCATTCATTGATTAAATCATTGAGAAACTTACATGTCGGAAGTTTTATTGTTTCTTAGATGGGTACTCGGGTTATAATCAAATTGCAATACATCCAGAGGACCAAAAAAAGACCACGTTTACTTGTCCGTATGTCACCTTCGCATTTAGGCGAATGCCTTTCGGTTTGTGCAACGCCCCGGTCACCTTTCAACGGTGCATGATGAGTATCTTTTCTGATATGATTAGGGAGTCCATGGAAGTCTTTATGGAAGATTTTTCAATATTTGGTATAACTTTTGAAACTTGTTTGAATCAATTAACTAAGGTATTGAAAAGATGTGTTGAAACTAATCTGGTACTCAGTTGGGAGAAAAGCCACTTCATGATTCAAGAAGGGGTGGTTTTGGGTCATGTTATCTCTAGTAAGTGTATTGAGGTCGACCATGCAAAAAACCGAGTCATTTCAACTCTACCTTCACCAAACAGTGTCAAAGGCATTCGTTTCTTCTTAGGACACGCCGGGTTTTATAGAAAGTTCATTAAAGGTTTTTGTTTATGATAAAGAATGTTTAGATTCATTTGAATTAACTAAACAAAAATCGGTGGAGGCACCTATTTTAAAATCACTGCATTGGTCGTTACCCTTTGAAATAATGTGTGATGCAAGTAACTATGTTGTGGGGTTAGTATTGGGACAACGAGTAGATAAGAAACCCGTGGTAATATACTATGCAAGTAAGACTTTTTCTGATACTCAGCTTAATTACACCACAACGGAGAAGGAGCTACTCGCAGTAGTATATGCATTGGATAAGTTTAGATCATATATTTGGGGCAGTAAAGTTATTGTTTACTCTGATCATAGTTCAGTCAAGTACCTCATGGCAAAGAAGGATGCCAAGGCCAGATTGATCTGTTGGATCTTGTTATTGCATGAATTTAACTTGGAGATCTGTGATAAGAAGGGGAGTGAGAATGTCATGGCGGATCATTTGTCACGTATTGTGTAGGATGAAAGTGATTCTAAGGGGGAGATTAATGAAACATTTCCTGATGAACAATTAGTATTAGTTTCTACTACTCCTTAGTTTGCTAACATTGTTAACTATTTGGCTACAGGTGCAATTCCGTAACATTGGTCTAAGAAGAAGAGGCACCAGTTCATCGCACAGGCGTGCCAGTACATCTGGGATGAACCAGACTTATTTAACGTGGGTGCAGATCAACTGGTTAGAAGTTGTATACCAGAGTCAGAGATTCAGTGTGTGTTAGGTCTGGTACATGCATCTGAATGTGGAGGACATTTCAGTGGGAAAAAGACAGGTCAAAAGGTATTCGAAGCTGGCCTATTTTGGCCATCCATCTTTTGGGATGCTTTTAAGTTCGCGAAGAACTGTGTGAACTGTCAGAAATGGGCAGTATTTCAAAAAGGAACGAGATGCCACAACAACCAATCTTGGTTGTGGATTTGTTTGATGTATGGGGCATAGATTTTATGGGACCATTTCCGAACTCTTGTGGGTATCTCTATATTCTAGTCGCTGCGGATTACGTGTCCAAGTGGGTAGAGGCTATAGCAACATAGACAACCAATCATGCCGTGGTGTGCAAATTTGTGCAAACCAACATTTTTTCTCGATTTGGAATCCCTCGTGCAATCATAAGTGATGGGGGCTCTCATTTCAAGAACTTCTAATTCGGGAGATTACTTAAGCGGTATAGCGTTGATCACAGAATAGCTACTCCATATCATCCACAGACCAGCGGGCAGGTCAAAGTTTCCAACCGACAGATCAAAGAGATTCTATAGAAGACAGTGCGGTCAGATAGGAAATATTGGTCAAGAAAGCTTGATGATGCCCTGTGGGCTTACCGCACCACTTATAAAACTCCAATCGGCACTACACCGTACAGATTGGTGTATGTAAGGGATGACACTTGCCGGTTGAGATTGCACATAGGGCATTATGGGCAGTCAAAGAAGTTAACCTTGATTATGATGCTGTGGGTATGGAAAAGAAGTTACACTTGAATGAACCGAAAGAGTTACGAGATGCAGCGTATGAGTGTGCTTCTGCTTATAAAGATCGGATGAAGAAAGTACATGACGCTAAGTTAAAGAAGATGACGTTTGAAGTGGGGCAGAAAGTTTGGATCTACAATTCTAGGCTTAAGTTGTTTCTAGGAAAGTTAAAAAGCAAATGAATGGGCCCGTACCTAATTACACGGGTAGATAACTATGGGGACATTGAGGTTGAAGACTTCGATGATCATCTAAGGCAAGTGGTGAATGGCCACCAGCTGAAACCATATTTGGAAGCAAAGGACATCAATTTCATTGAAGAATCATGGAGTGTGTTGAAGAATCCTTAACCATACCGAGGTACATTGCGTCCGGCTGAAGACGTTAAACTTAGCGCTACTGGGAGGCAACCTAAGGTTAGTTAACTTTAATGAACATTGTGGATGTGTTCCCTAGAAGCCCTCATGAGACTAAAATCGTTACTCGGGCTACCGAGGGGTTTAAAAGGCTTGATGCATACGCTAAATGCATTCGTGATTACTACGAAAGTGAGTTAGGTTGTCAATTCTTTATTTTAGTTAGTTGTATGCAATTGGCCAAGTGTGGGGACGTCTTTGGGGAGATTATGGTTGGATAGAGTGTGATTGAGGGCAATACACAAACCCGTGGGAAGGGGGTAGGATGCCGTTGTAGAGTCTGTACAAATTTTGAGTTTTTCGGTCTTTTCAGTATAATTTTGGTTTTTTCTAAGTTTTTGCAGGGTTTCGTGGCAATTTGGGTGATAAAAACCATCAGGAAAGACATTCCAGGTATGTATGCATATAATCTAAGTGTTGGAATGAGTTTTTGAAGAGTTTGAAAATTTTGAGTTTTAGAGGTCCAAAAATTTTCTAAGCCAAAAATTGGAAAAATTTTGTTTCTTTCTGTGAAGAACGTGTCTTCGTGCCACGCGAAGAATTGGTGCTCAATGTTCGCGACACTCGAAGTCCAAACCAAGGGGCCAGACAGATTTCTGTAGGACTTTACCCTGGTTTTCGCGACACGCGAGGACCCAAAAACCCTAATTTTTTTTTTATTTGATTCGTTCGAGTCCGTCAGGTCTTTTAATTTTCTTTGAGTCGTTATATTGAGTCGATATGATGCTTGTGGGTTTTTTTCGAGCTTAATTTGCAGGTTTGGATTTCCATTTCCCGTACGCAATCTCCATTCGGAGGACGATAATCCGACTTTCGCTTGATTCTTTTATACAAGGCAACCCGCTTGTATCCATGGAGCACGATCGTGAATGAAATGCTATACGATCGTCTTTCCAGCTAAATTTTAATTTTTTTTATTTCGTTTCGTTTTGAGTCACTCTTCCTACATTGAGGACAATGAAGTGTTTAATTGTAGGGAGGGGAGGCCTTGTCTAGGTCTAGTTGAGTCTTTTGTTTTGAGTGAGTTTTGAGTCGTCAAAATCATAAATTTTTTTGAAAAATGTCCTTGGTTTAGAATGTTTGCAATTAAATGGAAAATGATAGTACAATCGGGAATTTGCATGTGGAATTTAATTAAATAATGATGATCAAACACGTCTAATTTGTAACGTTTTGTTAGACCCAACCGACTTAAGAGCTTAAACATCCTGATAGTGAATCTACTTAAATCGAATAATTAATTCAGGATATCTTGTGGGTTATCATCTTAGGGGTGTCGGTAAGGTAGAAACTGTCAATATAGGGTGATAGGTACCTTTATAAACAAAAATTTATAAGTTTTAAAAAAAAATTGGCACATCGCTTTCTTTTTATGAAAATAAATCCGAAAGTTGGTGGCGCTGTATTCCATAATCCGCATCATTTAATGAGCCTTAATTAATTAATTTGAGATCTTAGGTTTTGCCTACGTGTTACCCTCCGGGATAGTGACTTGGTTGATACACCTGTGGGCGTGACTTAAATGTTCAATATCGAATGACTAAGTTAGGTTCACGTGTTTCCCTTCGGGATGGTGACTTGAAGGATACACCCATGTTCCGAAGCTTATGTACTTCATTGCTTAAAAACTGCAGCCTACGTGTCATATATCGTGTTCCAGCGTGATTGAAACACCACTGGGTTAGGTTTATTCATAAGTATTAATAAAAGCTAAAACATTCAACAATTGATCCATTATCCATTTTAATTTTTAAAAACATATAAACTTGTTTTTATAATTGTGGGAAATCTATATGGTTTAACCCGGGCCTAAACATGACCTTAAGATGGGATTAGACTGAGTCGTAACTTTATGAGTGTGAGACCTATAGATAAACTGTCAGCTTGGTAATGTATGATATAATAGATCACATAGTCAGGGGCTCGAGGGTCGATGGCTGGGTTTAATCGGACATAAATACCGATTATTACGGTTAATATCTGTGTTGTGTAAAATGAAAGTAAAGTTGCAAGTTTCCCGTTTATGATTCCATTGCATTATTCTTTTTCGAGATGAAAAAAGTCAAGTGTGGGGATGTGATGTAAGGTTAAATATCCCATGTATAAGTGTCGGTTTTTGTACATTTTAATAGTTAATTGTGTTTATCGAGTTAGTTTTATGTGGGTTTCGTAGTTTGATGTGTTACAGGGTAATTGTGCTAATGAGCGAAACTTTGCGAGTTATATATATGAAGGCACGGAGCTCGGGAAGTCAAGAAAAGCAAAGTCAAAGATCAAAAGTCAAAATCTTGGAAATTAGGATCTTCGTGCCACCAGAGGAACATTGTTCGCGGTACGCAAGAGAAAGAAAAATGGGTCGCGACTATTTTAGCCTTCGCGTCACGCGAAGAACTGAGGCTGGATGTTCGCGACACGCGAAGAAAGGGATTACGGCAAATTTAAACCTACTTCTAATTATAAACCCATTATGATCCTATTGTCAAATGACTTCTTTCTAGCCGTCCCAAAGGAGTTCTAAGGCGATTTTGAGCATAGTTTGGCCAATTGTTCTTGTTTTCTAATGCTTGTAAGTTCTACATTAATTACTTTGATGTTTGCTACAATCATGAGCGGCTAAGATCTTCGTGATCCCTTCGAGTGAACGATTTATGCATGTATGCGTATGATTTTAGTTGATAATCGGGTTGGATTAATGTTTTGTGAACCTATTAAGTTCTTTGAATTCAATTGTGTGTTTGATTTATGAACAATTGCATGTTTTCAATTTATCGCATCTATCATCGTTTCTTGGTTTTCTTGAATCGGGAATAATCTGATTTTGTGATTGAATTGAATATTATGTGGTTGGGTTATACAGTTAAACAAGATTATGTCTATGTAATCTCTGATCTGGTTTGAAACTAAAATTGTGCGTGTGCTTTGCTAAATCTAAAACCCAGAGTGGTCGTCTTTCTCCAATAGTTTTGTAAATCAATGTTCGTTGCTTTTTGTCATTCACATCAGTTTAATTAATAAATTTTTAAGCTTTAGTAGTCGTTGAATCGTTTTAACTTGAATAGCATTCTCCACTGGTTCATGTGGATTCGACAACCCTACTTTCCTGTCTGTAGTTTAAATAGCTAAGAAGTGGTTTTTCTAAATATTTTGTATTAGCCTTGACACAGCGATCAATATCCACCACCCCTTTATCGTCCCATGAATACTCCTTTACTTATAATTAAGCTTTCCCATCTAATTCTTATTTAGTAGCATGGTTTCTTCATGTTTTTATCTTACTCTTGCTCTAATACCTTACAAAGGTTTCATCATGTTATGTTAAAGAGGTTTATATATAGGAACTACCAGCGGCGTATCCACCACCCCTTTAACATCTCATGAATACTCATTTTCTTAAGATTAAGCGTTTCTGTGACACCCGACGATTTCAGGTTAATATCCATACCCAGCCATTACTTAAATTCATATGATTACACGTGCATCATATTTAATTATAGAGTAATTAAGTACATATTTCATATAGCAAGTCCATTCGTTTCGTTTCAATTCATGCATCGGTAGTTTGGAGGATTACTGGGTCACACACGCGTCCTGTCACACGAACATTGGTGAATATTAGAAATAATATTTAGAAATATAATTGGTGTGAATGAATTACATGTAATACTGTGATTTATTATTTCGTGTTTAGATTAATTTTTCTAGGATTTATTGAGCAACTTTTATTTTAACGTTTTTAAAGCGAATACGCGATATGTGCCAACAACTTTAAATTGGGATTTTATAAAAATGACAGATTTATATTATGGGCCAAATAATTCAGTTTTTTTTACTAATTAGAATCCATTAGTAGCCCATTTAATTTATAAAAAACCTTAAAGACCCAAGAAGCCCGACTCCTTTTTCACTAAAACTCTCTTACACCCTCCTTAACCCTCATTTACCCTAAACCTAATTACCCAAACCCTCTCTCCCTCTCTTTCTCTCGGCCACAACCCCCTCCCCTAGCCTCCATCTCTCTCAAACTCATTCATCCATTCTAAGCATTCAAGGTCTAATCTAAGGTGGTTTCAAGTGTTTTGGTGGTGATTCAAGCTAACATAAGGCATTACCAACATCATATCTCAGTTTTTTAAGCATTCTTTCACCCACTTTATTATTTTCGGCCATATGAAGAAACCCACTCATCCAAACGAGTTTTGTTGTATTAAGTGTTCTAATCCATGTTTTTATCAATGCTTTTTCATAACAATGAGTTGTTGACACATATTGGCACTTTTTGTAACACCCCCGCCAAAGGCGGAAACACGGAGTGGGACCGGTATATCACATTAAACACAAGTACAAGAGAAAACTTAAAAGGAAAATTGTGCATTACATTGAACCATACTACAAGCCTCTATCGAAAGTACAAATACATGGAAAATCCTGATTCAACACAAAGTATCTAAAATTTCTAAATACAACCAAAGGTACACAATAATAATTCTTCTCAAAAGCAGGATGTTTAAAGCTCGTGATCCCCATAACTGTTTACCTGAAAAGCATATTTCAAAAACGGGTCAACTATAAAAATAGTTGGTGAGTACACAGGTTTTGTGTCTCGATACGAAAAAGTAAGTAAATAAATTTCAAAATATAATAGTAACTATCCACAGATGATCTAGTACACGTGTTAAAGTATAATTACCGGGAGTCACAATCAAAACCGTTAGACTAGTTGTTGCCCCTGTATCCAGGTGTCGAATGTGAACACCTACTATGGCTAATTATGCGCCCAAAGGTCCCTACAAGTCTGGTTGGCGCGACCAACCCTGGGCGGGGGTGTCAACCCAAATAATACTATTCATAATTCCCATCGGCTATCCAAGCTAATTGATTGCGTTAAAGTGGGGACATAATACATTCATAAGTAAACCCAGGTGACAACGTGTATTGTGTGAAACACATTCTCCCCCGTAAAACAGAAAAAATGAAAAGTGGGGCCGCGAATCTCACATGAGCACGGTAATGCAAAAAGTACGGTTAACAGAAGAAACCACAAATATGATGTCCTAACCGAGTCCTACTAACCAAGTTGACACGAAACAAGCATTTAGGACACCTAACGTGTGGCTAAGTCAACAAAGCAAAAGGTGGCAATGCAACCTAGTGCATACCGAAAAACCCGTGCATACGCGTATGAACTGTTAGAAATTATAAAACCGGCTTTTATATAAATTCGTGACCATAAAAATTTAAGTTTTAGATTTTAATAGAGAAGATTAGTAGTTATAAAATAATATATGATAAAATCTCAAGTCACGGTTTCGTTTGATCAAGAACGCGGTTATGGGCGTAAAGTCCGGTTTACGGTTTAAAATCCGATTTATTCGAAATTAGGGTTTTACTGTGATTTTAGCACCAAATTTAAGAGTCCAAAATTATGTTTTTAATGTGTTAATACTTCTGTCCAACATTTCTAAAAACTTTTATAAAAACATCTTTATACAAAAATTTCCAAAATAGTACTTTTTATAAAGTTTTAATGTACCATAAATTCAAAATGATACTTAGACATAAATTTCTTGTTTGAAACTTATATCAATTGATTATATACATACATAAAAATTTCTGACCAAATTTCATATTTTTCCAATATTCAGATTATTTATTATGATTATAATATTATTAAAGTTTAACAAATTCGAGAAAATAGTTACACTTGTCAAAACTTCACAAACTTATTACCCGGTTAGTTTTAGGTCCATATAAGATTCCATTAAAACTTTCAAGTCCAAATATTGTCCAGAAGTATATAATCCTAAATTCATTTGCTTAAACTTTAAAAATACGAAACACCTACTTAAACAACTCCAAAATTCATGAAATCTGGACAAGAATCTTCATTTTATATATACTAACCACTGTCCAAATTTCATATTTTTCTCATACTCAGAGCTAGTTTTTCCGATCTTCATGTATTAAATCTTGTAGGAATTTTAATAAATAATCCATAAAGAGTTTGACCATAAATATTTCCATATATTACTTTTAAAACATATACTACTGTTTGAAACAAAATTTGGGTGCCAAATCAATAATTTTTAAAAATCTATCAAGAACATGCTTGTTCTTGAACATACTAGCTAACTACATGTTTTAAATCAAGGATTATACCTTCCAAATTAACTTTGAAATGAAATTGTTGGATGCTAAATCTCTGTGATTTCTTGATATTTTACCTACAATCCCAATGTGGTTCAATGCAAAGACCAAAAACTCAAAATCACCAAAAGTTCAATTTAATTCAAAAGGATGCATGTATGAACACCCCAAGTGTTCATACACTTTGATCATCACATTTTGCAAGATTTTCAATAGATAACTAATTATGGATGATTATAACATGTTTCCATCCATAAATCATTGTTAAAAATGCAAAATTTAATCTTAAAACACTTGAAATCACCAAAATTTGAATATCAAAGTGAGTGTGTGAAGTGTGTGTTCTTGGTGTTCTTGGATGATTCATGCAACATCAAAACAAAAAATTAATGTTATAAAACATGTTGAAATACCTTTAAAATCACTAATACAAAGCTCATAAACTGTAGGTCCCTCGGGTGTGGTGGATCGTCACATGCAAGTGGTCTACTAGTCGGACCGGGTGCGGAATACCCGTGACTAGGTGGAGAGTCTAACTGAACAAAGTAAACCGAACACAAGAGTCACAATAATCGTTCTTTGTATTATAAACACTCGACGGTTACAGAGAGAATACAAGCTGCGTACTTAGCAAAACTGAGTTCGTATGAACAAATGGTTCTGCGTACTTAGCTTCTGTGAACCTATCCTATTTATACTGACCTGATGCCTGCGCACTTAGCAAGTGCGCAGGACCAATTACTCCTGCGTACTTAACAAGTACGCATAGGTATTCCTGCGTACTTACTAAGTACGCAGGAGCATTCTCCTGCGCACATACAAGTGCGCAAAACACTTAGAAGAAATCAACAAAACATTAAGTAAAAGTAAATACAACTCGATAAACTTTTACATAATGACTCTAACATACAAAGACAAAATACAGACATTAGACATACAAAACTAAGACTCTATCCAGAGTGTTGTCACCGGAAAGTGCATCAACAAACTCCCCCTTGACAACAGCTCGGGATCTTCATCGTCTTCAGTCTTCAATCTTCAGTCTTCACAGCACTGCTTCCTTAACTTCCATCTTCTTTTTGTAATCAAGACAGAACTTGATTAACTTGTCGTATTTGGCCGAGAGAAGCTTTGTCCATTCGTCAATGTGGATGCAGAATTTGTCTGCTAGTATCTCCAGATCGTTCACAGAGAAATTGATGAAGCAGACTTCATCAAAAACCCTGATCACTTCCTTTGGCACTATGTTTCCACTATCTGACTTACCTTTACCCATGATCACAGCCTCGCCCGTCTTTGGATCAACGTACCAGTACCACATGTCACCAAGAATATCCTGAGGTAACATGCTCAGGGGAATCTTAGTTTCACATCGCACTGGCTTGTATACCAATCTCTTTAACGGCTTCTTAGTCACAGGATGCACAGCGTGCTTATCCTTGACTCTTCTGGGCACCTGAGGCTTGAGATACTCATACTTTCCCGATCTTGCTTCACGTTGTAGTATACTCCACAAACCCATTGCTACTGCATGATTCGAATGATTCAGCAGGTCGCGATTTGCAAGGTTAACTAGGTCGTACCTGGGCAAAGAGTTGAACGCCTCACTGGTTGGTTTCAAGTATTGAACCCCTCCAGATCTTTTGATGGCGAACAACTGCTTGTCCTCCTCAAACCTGACAGCTAAGATCATACCTGTCACTCCATACTTGTCTTTGATAGACGTCTTTTGCCACACTGGAGCTGGACCTTTTGTAGATGCAGAAGGCATGTCTTTCTCTTTTTGTGCCTCGGGGTCCACAGGTATAGGGTCGACCGGGGGGGCATCAGTTGTAGCTTCAACATTACTTGCTGTATCAACTGAGCCTGTGTCTGTTTCGAGCAGAGATTCGAGCGATGGTATTTCAAAGATCTCACCATCCTCTAACTTATACTCTAGATCCCCGTCGCCCTTGGGAATCTCGATTATCACATCATCATCATCATCATCGTTCCAATCATCACCAGAGTCGATCTCTCCTTTTTCCAGATTAAGGAGAGCATCGATCTGTGCTTCTTTAGAATAGTCAGGCTCGAGACATAGAATCTTGTCAGCCACTGACTTCCCTTTATCACCGCCACCACCACCTGAGGTATCACCACCCTCTTGCGTAGTAGACTCCCCCTCAGCCATTGACGTAGTAGAGATGGGCACAATTGCCGAAGCTTGGTGCTCACCTCCACTAGGACCGACTTCAGGATCCTTGTCTTTGTCATCATCCTTAGTCAAATCGACTGGATGACAAACCTCTGCACCGGTGGATTTTTCTTTTTCCTTCTCCCCCTGAGCACCTAGCTTCTCGGTCAGTTCTGCAATCAATTTGACCATAGTAGCGTGCTCCTGCCTTTGAGCATCCAGCCTTAGCTCAATTGAAGTTCTGTGGGCCAGAATCATTTCATTCGTCTTCATTAATAGTTCATTCTGTGCCATCACATTCTTCAGCCGTTCATCAGTCCCCGTTCTCTGGCTACGCAGAATCCTAACTTCATCTGCCAGAGAGTTTATCTGTGCTTGTTGAGCATCAGACTCCTCCTTTCGACGTTTGAATAGTCTTCAACAAGCCAGCAACTTGGGTTTCTAGCACATCGATCCTAGCTTCATTTGGATCCGGATCCTTAGATGATGAGGCTTCGGCGTTGTGGATGGGGGAAGAGAAGATTGTGTCAAAGTCGAACCCCTGTGAGAAATCACCGTAGTTGAAGGGTTGACCTGACGGCTCTTTGGTGGGTGTTGGGGTTGGGGATAGTATGATGTGAGTGGGTGTTATGGTTGGGGTGACGGTGACTGACTCCGTGAGAAGTGGAGCAGTCACCGTCAACTGGACGGTTGGAGTAGGGAGGGTCACCGTCACAGGAATCTCCTCTGTGACCGCCGTGACTGCCACATCTGTTTGAACTATTGGCCTTCTCCTCCTGCTATACAGTTGCTGTTCTGGTTGGGTAGATTCTGGAATGGCAGCTTCAACTTGTACTGGCTACACAGTTGGAATCTCTTCAACCCTGGGGATGGCAACCTCTTGCCTATCGCCCCTTTTCTTGTTGGTGCGCTCATGCCTCTGTCTTTGTAAAGCAGCGTCAGAGTCGGAATCCGGCTCATATTCGCTACTGGAGCTTTGTCTCTTTCTTTTTGAAGACGACGCAGGCTGGGTTACCTGTGCCCGTCTCCTCGGATGTGCCTGTGATGGTGCATCATCGGAATCAGAAGAATCTGATTCTGTAGCCTCCGAATCGGATTCCTCAGCACCACCAACACCACCTTCATCATCACCTTCATCATTACCTTCATCATCATCATTCTCTTCATCTTGTTCTTCATCAGAGTGATCACTCATCTCTGGTCCCGAGTTGGGACTATACCAGTTCCAGTCCTCCGGAGCGACGTATGCTTCATTAATCAGGTGGCCGAAGAGTTCAGTATGCTCAGGGGTAGGTTCTACACTGCCTGGCTTTAAAAACTGTGCAAAGACTCTCTTGGCCACTCTCTTCACTTGCAGTCTCTCCCCGATCGCACGCAGTATTGGCAACGCATCATCGATCAAAAGTTGCACAAACCTCGGGTATAAAAGGAACCTAAACCTCTCCGCCGTATTTATCTGGTCATTGATTGCTTTGAAAATAAAGCGGGAGAAGTTGTAGCCCCGATTGAGAGACAAGCCCACCATGGCTGCGGCAAGGTCATGACCCATGGCATCCTTCCCTGCTTTCCTTGATGAGATGCACATGATCATGATGTGGGCAAAGTAACGCCATTGATCTAGAACCCACATTTTCTTGTATGAAGCATAGTCCCTTTCCCCGACATATCCCATTCTCTGCCTCCAACACCCATCCACGTAGTAATCTGGATAGGATGTCGGGTCGGTGGGAAGGTCTCCAAACTACAGTACTCTCCTTATTGTATCCTCAGAGATGGCAATAGCCCGACCGTCAACGGTAGCCCTTATGACATTTGGAGATACCGTGCAATCGTGCTCTGCTGTCTCCCAGAATTGTTCTAAGTAAGGTCTTGAGACTGTTGGATTAGCCGAGATTGCATAACTTATTTTAGATCTGTTCAGGAAGTCCACAATCTCTCTATATTGTAAGGCTGCCCCTTTCTATTCTGGTTCAGTGTGCGCCAACAGATTGAATTCGTCATTGAATGCACGAGCCATTATCTGCAAACACACACAGAAAACATAATTAGATCAATTAATAACAATGGAAGTAGACTCACATGATATAGAATAGTAGTTACACTTTGAAAAAAAAAATTTCAGACTTAAGAAAATTTTCTAAGTGTTAGTCCTGCGCACTTAGCAAGTGCGCAGGATTTTACTCTTGCGTACTTGCTAACTGCGCAAGAACAACTCTTAACAGAAAAATTCAGAAATTGAATTCGATCAAAATGTGGGTCGATTAGGTCGCCACTAGGTCGGAATCACGGATTCTAACCTATGGTACCATTATCAACACTACACTCGTTCAATTTTTGACCGAGACCCGTCGCCGACCCACTGTCGGTTAAAATACGAATGACGGATCAATCGAGGACCAAGAGATGATTAGGGAGTCGATTAAAGCTTCCTATTCGCTTGTTACACATAATAAGTTACCCAAACAACCCCAAATTACCCCAAAATTTGTCGACATTAACCTAAAATATTCTAGGTCAAATCGGTCCAAAATTTCACGAATTTACGGATGAAATCGGTCTAAAATCTCACCAAGGAGATGAAATACGAAGATGATAATGTGGAAGGGATGAAAAACGGGTTTGAACACACTCGATTTTGAGAGAAAATTGCAGGGGGAAAAATTTCGGTTTGAAAGCTTAACCTGAAAAATTTTTCTAAGTGTTGAACTTATACCCCACTGATAATGTTCGTGTGTACTTGCTAAGTGCGCACGAATTAACTCTTGCGTACTTAACAAGTACGCAGGAATTAACTCTTGCGTACTTGCTAAGTGCGCAAGTCTTACTTCGTGCGTACTTGACAAGTGCGCAGAAACCTTAAGTGCGCAATTTTCAACACAGAATTTATGAAGATATTTAAGTCAAATAACGAACAAGATAAAAAACATTCGACCACGAGGATTCAAATACAATTCATGAAGATTAAACATAAAATATTTTTGGTCTTTTTCTGATTTAAACTTGAAATATGCATAAACTTAAAAACTTAAAAAATCTTTTTGTTCTTTTCAAGATAGATATATACAAGTATTCACACAAGCTATTTTTGATCAAAGACACGAGGAGAGGATCATATCAGGCTAACTTATAGCAAAAACGATACAATATAAACATCAAAGAGTATGGGATCATGTCATGTATTACTCTTAATTCTTACGTAATAAGCACATAAACAAGTAATTCAAGTTGACAATATTATAAGATTTGAAACTATACGCATCTTTGTATCATGTTCTTGTGTATTAAGGTATTAATTATAAAATATACAACGTGTACCCCACATAAATGCTATGATATTTTGCACTATCTCAAGGCATCTAAGATTTTTCCAATGATATTCTTAATTTTCAGAATGAAGTTACATCAATTAGCACAGTAAAATCAATCAGAATCCATAAGGATTATCAGAAATCATAAGATTCAGAATCGAGTGATTCAATTGTCTTGGTTTCATGTGATTTTCTTCTTTGAATATCGGTATGATGATTCGGGATAGTGAATATGGTGTTTGATTATAAGGTAATGGGATCCAACTTTTATCTGGATTTGATTTCAATGAACCAGGAATGATTCAAGGGTGAATACATGCTCAACGGTTGATGTAGAGACATGTCTTGATTCAATCTCTCCTTGCATACTTGTGAGTATGGGCAGTGAGATGAACCGCATTAATTGTGCTAACAACATAACCCGAAACTGATCTCAAAAGAAAATTATTGTCAAAATCTAACATCCTTTATCTGATAATGATCTTTTCTATTCTTTTACACACACACACTAGCAAACATGGGTTCAAATCACAGTTGTAATTTAGATTTAGTTTCCACATTACTAGTGATTCATAGACGCATACAGCCTACTGACAATTCAAATTACTTGTAAATAAACAGATTAAAAACATAATAATTTAAAAACAATTAAGTAAACATGACGCAATCATTTCCCATATGAGCAATCTATGATGGTTAGATCATTTCAGATGTACTATCATTTCCTCGTTTCTCAAGTGATTCTTTAGAAATTTTCTCCATTTTCTCTTTTTTTTTTTTTTTTTTTGGTTTTTTGTAAACTATTTTAAACTGAGAGAACTATACAGAAAATTTAAAAGAAATAAAATTTAACTTCCATGAATTGAATTGATTTAAGAAAATTAATTTTCACTCGGGATTAAACATTCCTATCAAGTTGACAAGATGCTCAAAACGGGACCGATCAAATGCCTTTGTGAAAAGGTCAGCAAGATTGTCATCCGTGTGAACCTTTACAAGTTCAATTAAATGCTTTTCAGCACAATCACGGATGAAATGATGGCGAATTTCAATATGCTTAGTTTTGGAATGTTTCACCGGGTTATTTGTGATGGACATGGTGGCATTGTTGTCAATGAATAAAGGAGTTCCAGTGAAGTTCAAGCTGTAGTCTCGCAATTGCTGCTGAATCCACAATATCTGAGAACAACCGCTAGCTGCAGCAATGTATTCTGCTTCACAAGTTGAGACAGAAACCGTTGACTGCTTCTTGCACTACCAGGAGACCAGTCTGTCTCCCAAGAATTGACATCCGCCAGAAGTTGACTTTCTGTCAAGGTTACAACCGCCATAATCTGAATCAGTGTAGGCTTTGAAGTCGAATGACTGCTGCTTAGAGTACCAAAGACCTAATCGGGGTTTCCCTTTCAGGTATCTGAAAATCCTCTTCACGGCTATCATATGTGACTCCTTCGGTTGAGACTGAAACCTTGAGCACAAGCATACAGCAAACATAATATCGGGTCTTGAAGCTGTGAGATACATAAGTGATCCGATCATCCCACGGTACAACCTGCTGTCTACATCCTTCCCATCTTTGTCAGGATGCAAACCATGATTGACTGGAATTGGTGTGCCATAAGTAGTGCTATCACTCATCTTGTATTTTGATAAGATGTCCTGCACGTACTTAGTTTGATGTAGATAAATACCATCCTCTCTTTGACTGACTTGCAGACCCAGGAAGAACGACAGTTCACCCATATTGCTCATTTCAAACTTGGACTTCATCACCTTTTCGAAATCCCTACACATCCCTTCATTGGTCGACCCAAAAATGATGTCGTCGACATATACTTGCACAAGAAGAATGTCACCTTCTGCTTTCCTTATGAAGAGATTCGAGTCAATCTGCCCACGGTCGAAACCATTAGACAGTAAATGCTTTGATAGTGTCTCATACCATGCCCTCGGTGCTTGATGAAGACCATAAAGTGCTTTGTCGAGCTTGTACACTTTATTGATATTATGCGGATCTTCAAAACCGGGAGGTTGAGTGACATAGACTTCTTCATGAACTTTACCATAAAGGAAAGCACTCTTCACATCAAGTTGGTAGACCTTGAAGCCGACATATGTGGCATAAGCCAAGAACAGTCGAATGGCCTCAATTCTAGCAACTGGGGCATATACATCTGTGTAATCCAAGCCCTCTTGTTGATAAAAACCCTGAACAACCAATCTTGCCTTGTTCTTCACAACTACATGACGATCATCCGTCTTGCATTTGAACACCCATCTGGTTCCAATTGGCTGAAAGCCTTTTGGCAAGTCAACCAAATCCCATACATGCAACTTTTGGAATTGGGACAATTCATCTTGCATCGCCTCAATCCAGCAGTTGTCAGTGAGAGCCTCCTTCACATTCTTCGGCTCTATCTGGGACACGAATGCAGCATGCAGACATGTTTCCATGACACCAGTGTCAAATATCTCTGTGTAAAGACTGGTGTTCTCAGTGATGGTTCTATGACGAGTCTGAACACCGGCATAAGGATCACCAATAATGTTGTCGATTGGATGATTCCTATGCACTCTCGTCTCCTGTACAATTGGTTCTGGAATTTCTGGATCTAGATTTGTGCTCAACTCCCCCATTTCCTGTGTTTCAGCAGAAGAAGATTCAATGTTAATTGGATCAGCTGGAGCTTCATTTCCTACAGTTGTGTTAGGATTGGCTTGAGCGTCATTTCCAACAACATGAACACTTTCACTGTTATCACTGTCATGAGTTCCAGATGCAGATGCAGCATTGGAATCAGGAGTTATAATTGGTACAGTAGCACGAGTAGAAAAATTGCCGCCATTCAATAGATTATAAACATTTTCCGCGTCTTCTGCAGATAGCTCAGGAAGATTGAAAGACTTGAATAGCGCATCATAATCAAAACCCCAAGCTGGACCTTTTGGTTCTGGTGGAATGCTGTGTTTACTACAATCCACTTCGAACCATTCCTCGACAGTACGAGTTCCTATGTTGTACACTCTCTTGCAGGGCGAATTGGCAACATATCCTAAGAAGATGCCTTCCACCGCTTTCGCATGAAATTTAGATTAACGGTCTTTATACTGTAGCAACAAGGAACAAGGACGTCTATCAAAGACAAGTATGGTGTATGCACTTAAACAACAATAATAATCCAAGGATAAAAGTTGTATCAAGTGTTCTTGAGCTATATGGAAATTTGGGAGTGTTTGGATGCAAAAAGGGAGGGGGGGTTTATGGCTGGAAAAAGGGTGAAGCAAAGGGAAAATGGGGTGGGGGTTGGGTATTTATAGTGAAAAGTGTGATCTAGTGATTTAAAAGATCAAATGTATAAAAATTACACCCCTAAACACTCTAATAAATATTTTTATCCATATATAAAACTATAGTATCCAAAATAATGAATTTTAGAAATTTTTAAAACATAAAAACTCAAAAAATTTCAAAAAATTATACCGGCTAAACACCGTGTATTTACCGGAAGAACCACCTGTGATCGTTAGTTGGATCAAGAATCACAAAAGTTAGCATATATAATGTTATAAAATATTATTCTTAACTAAAATATGAATATATAAATTATTATCGAGAATTTAAATTTTACCGTTTATTTAGCGCGTTCGCGGTATGGTGTATGCACTTAAACAAGTTTTTTAGTTCGGACCTTAGTGTTTATCTAAGGCAATGTTCCTACAATTCCTAGAAACACTTAAAATATATATAATCATAATAATTAAAAAAAATATGACGTAAAAACTCGAGAAACGATGGTGACCAGAAAAGTCGCGGTTGTCACATTCTCCCCTAGTTAAAAGAATTTCGTCCCGAAATTCAACTAGTATATAAATGACATGTTTTTTCTCGAAATTTGATTCAAGTACGAAAGTATAGAGGGATATGGTTTCCTAAAGATAGTAGGGAGATTTGACAAACCTATAATTTTAGAATCACCGAGTTGAGTAACATAAGAGAGATCCTTCGAAATCTCCAATGGATCCAAAGATCACTTATTTACGGATTCAATTAGAAAGTACACTACTGGTGTAATCATGATATTAAAGAATCTGCCAAAGGATAGATATGTTGTAGATACAAAGTTGGTGTGAATCCAGAATGATATAGTGATATAAAATTTCAGCGATTTAGTATCCTTTACTTTGTTCCATCAAGAAATATTGTCACTTGAAGCAACTGAAAAATCCTTAATAGGAGAGGTGTGATAAAATTTCAAAGATTCGGTAGACTTTAGCACGTCTCAGTCGGGATAAAAATGTGTCATGATATCATGTACTTAGAACTCAAATAGATAAGACCTCGAAGAATGAATTTCTCAACAATTCGAACTTCCTCAGGTGGTATAAATATAGATTTGACGGCTAAACTCTTTCGAGTATGATAACATGATAAATATCGGAAACGCCATGAAGTTACTGAGGTAGTTTCAGTTTGGACACCATTGGACCGACTCTAACAATGATTTCATACGGTCCAAAGTTTCTTAAGTTAAGGTTACCTCTCTTTCCAAATCAAATTATACCCTTCCAAGGTGATACCTTAAAAAGTACTTGTAACCGATTTGAATTTCTATAGGTTTTCTCCGAACACCAGCATAACTCTATAGTTGGCCTTTGACAACCTTATGTATGCCTTATGTTTGACTTTCGGACAGACTAAAATGATTATCACCAACTTCAGTCCAACGAGAAGATGATTTCTATTTACGTAAGATCAAAGCTTCATATGGCATATAATCAATGCTAGTCTGCTATTTGATATTGGAAGGGAATTTGACGAATGGTAATTGAGCATCCCAATTACCACCGAAGTCTATCACACAACCTTGAGCGTATCATTTAAGACTGGAATGGTTCGATCACTTTGACCGTTAGTTTGAGGAAGGTAATCAGTGCTCAAGTCTAAACGCGTTCTCAAAGCTTTCAATAAAAAGATGTAAAACGACTATCCCTAACGGGGATAATAAAAACAGTCACTCCATGCCTTGCTACAACTTAACTTATATACAGTCGAGTTAATTCCTCCATCTTGGAGTCATTTCGGATAGGCAAGAAACATGTAATATCATTTATAGGCCAAAAATGGCTCAAATCAAATCGTGACCGCTAAACATTATGGGTCACTTAAAATGAAATCCCTTGAAATTTGTCCCACTTCCACCGTGGAATCTCAGGTTGTTGTACCTAGTGATTTTGAGACTAGTAGTTACTAATCAAAAGTTGGTACATTGTTGCATCATAGGGCGATACCACATGGTTGGTATGTATACAACATATCCGTAAAAGTCGATACGTAAGGATTCCGAAAATCAAAATATCAAGTGGACGAGGTTTATACTCCTTGTACTCGAATGGAAGAGTGTTGGTTAGTCATTAGATAATGACTATATAATAAGTAATCCAAGCATAAAGCTTTACAAAGCAAGTATAATGAGTACAAGTATGATGATACCAAACTCAAGTCGTGAAACCGAGGATTCTATCGAGATAATTTGCTAAGAGTCAAATTTACTCAATCCTATTAAGTGTTATTGGAAGTGAGTCATAAAAAAAATAGATGCCAATGATGACTCGGTGTTATGAAACCTCATCATAAAGCATTGGAATTCGGTACTAAACAGCGCGCTAGTCTCGATATAATGAAATCATGTTTGGTGATTTTCATCCTAAGGTTTGAATACATATTGCCGAAAGTTATCAATGGGTTATAGGATAATCAAGTCACGACAAGATCTAGATAGAGAAAGTGACTAAAAATCCAGAATGATCTAATCAAGTAGATTAGTTAAAACGCTAGGTGCCAGTTCAATATTCGGACATTGAATTGACTACCATACATCGGATTTGGTTAACGGCCAGAAATGGAATTTTGAAATATAATAAGGAATATATATAAAAAAATGGTATAGTCATCACATTCAAATTTGATAGGATAACATTCAACATCTACATTATCTTTGATGTTGATTGAAATGATTCAAAGGTAATCCGTTGTTCATCTAGATGAGGAAGTACACATTCACGTCGTGGAAATAATCTCATAACAATAGTGTCTCCCGAAATTGATTCTGAGCTTGCTAACCATTAAGTTGATAGACTTTGATGTAACATCATTGTCAATTTAGGTTAGGTTTGACTCTCATTACGTAGGCGTAAAAAAAATAGAAGAGGAGTAAATAAAACTTCAGAAGTTTGCAAATGCAAGGACGTCATGCTCCTAGATCTCTTAAAAACAATGTATAGATATCCCAAACGGATCTTCAAAAAGAGTGTATATAAAATTAAAATAAATTTGAGGAATCGAAAGGAATTTATGAGTAGACCTTCAAGAAAGCAGAGTCAACTATGGTTCGTCCTTATTTTCTCAATAAAGTTGGTTGGAACGGATAATAAGATTTTAGAATTTGTCTTTAGATCAAGCGTTGAAGAGGTCGATATGATATTCTACCAATAAGTGGTAGTACAGTAGGCATGTAACTTCCTTGGCTTTTGAATGTTATTATTATGATTTACCATTTCATATTTCATTCATATCGATCATAGCCTTAAAGTCCCTTACACAGGGTTTAAGCCATAAAGTTGAGGAATTGAGTGTTTAAATGTTATATTTTCGTATTCCCTCAGAGTATGTGTTAAGAAATGGTTTCTTAACAGTAGATGTTTCAAGACTTTCTAATTACCTGAGACTTAGAGTAAGGCATGCGAACACGTCTCTACTTAGTTATAAACCAGAGAGTTAATCAATATAATGATCTTTGAGGGAGTGTAAGTACAAAAGGATATAGGATTATCCTATTCAGATCTTTATGGATGGTGGGTTTGTTTGATGCAACCCATGATTATACCCTTTACATAAGAATATGAAATAGTGAAACTAGCAGGAGTACACACAATTGAAACAAGTTTAAGAGTTATGCATGTTAGACTCATGCTTGTCTGACAATAGCTGAATGTTCACTCTTAGATTTCTAGGGAATTTGTTTGGACATAAGCATAGCTTACTGATTATAGGAAAAATGTCCAAATTGATGATGTAACGAATGTCAGATGTTGTGAGAACAACCCCGATTGACATTTATTTTGAAAAGTCTTATTACCTACCAATCTCAAGTCAGGTTTCCACAATACCCTATGGGTTTTGTGTGAAGGGAATCAAGATTTATTATACCATATTTTCAAAATGAGTGCAGAGCACCTGTAATGAAAATTTCAAGTAAATGAAATGTTGGATTAATTAGAATATTTTCCAAAAGTACTAATAATAGTTTAGCATCCGGAAAAGAAATCAAGTCATAGCGAGTCGATGGTAAAAAAAATTACATAGTAGGTGTTACCGTGATAGCCATGCTATTCCTTTAGATTAAGGTAGCATTAGGTTATTGGCGTTTGTTGCCAATTGAAATATCGAAAATCCGTTCAAGATGATAAGAATTCGGGTTATGAGCACTAAATGCATAGTAAGAATGGTAAGCATCAAAATAAAGAGTTATCCAAGAGATTGTGTTAAAAGCTTGTATTGTCTAGGAAAACGAAATTTAGCATGCTTTAAATAATTTCTCCATCTATTGCTACTCAATCGATGTACAGTGAGTTTGGATTGTAAGGCAACATCCAAGATTATGCTTAGACCTCCGATAATAGTTGTACACTTACTGCAAGTGTTGAATGTTGTAAAGACCAACATTGAATTTACGTGATAAGTAAAGTCTTCAAGGGATAAGATTTAGCAAATAAAAATAGTTGAGGGAAGAATACCTTCATTGCTTGAAGTCCATTAAGGAGTTGATTAGATCCAATTCAAATTTATCATGTTCCTTCATAAGTGCGAGAACGTTACAATGAAGATCTAATAGGGGAGCCAGAAGTGTTAAGGTCTGATTCACACTAGACCGAGGATCATTCACATGCGTGGATAGACAATTAACGAAATTGAAATGAGAAAATATTTAGCTCGATCTCATAGGTTAAGCAATACTTTACAAGAAATTTTCAAGTCCGGTCCAAATACCGAGTTCAAATCAACTGAGAATAGATATCTTCAATGTTTCGGTCAAATCAACTGAGAACAGATATCTTCAACTGCAAATCATGCTACAAATTTGTACGTATACGTGGATCGAAAGATTCAACAAAAAAAGTCTATAGGTCTCCTACCCCGGCGAGTTCTCTCCCGTTAGTCCTGCTTCTCCACCTCCGGTCCCCTTTTGATCGGGGCAGTTCGATATGCCATAGCTCATGGAGAAAGTCCTAGTCGTCCAATCTAGCAATTCATGAAAGAAAGTATATACCGCACCAAGTGAAAACAATAGACGTCAAACAAGAAGGCTGACTCCACAGCTGGAGTATATGTAGGTGTGGCGCAACCCGAGGTAAAAATATGACAGATAGAGGCGAAAAAAAATTACAACTTAACCAGAATTATCAAGGAGTATGCAGAGTGTTGTGACGACGACAAGATTATGACGAAGCAATGTGTCGTAGATAAGCAAGAGGTAGTATGCAATGCACATATAATTCCTACGGTTCGATGCAATAAACTTACAGTTATAGTCTAGGTCTAGTCTCGGGTAAACCCAATTCTCTATAACCAGTGCACTGATACCAAGTCTGTCACATCCCGTCGAAGGCGGAAACACGGAGTGGGACCGGTATATCACATTGAACACAAGTACAAGAGAAAACTTAAAAGGAAAATTGTGCATTACATTGAACCATACTACAAGCCTCTATCGAAAGTACAAATACATGGAAAACCCGAATCAATATAAAGTGTCTAAAATGTTTGACTACAACCAAAGGTACACAATAACAATTCTTCCCAAAAGCAAGCCGTTTAAAGCTCGTGATCCCCATAACTGTTTACCTGAAAAGCATGTTTTGAAAACGGGTCAACTATAAAAATAGTTGGTGAGTACGCAGGTTTTGTTTCTCGATATGAAAAAGTAAGTAAATAAAGTTCAAAATGTAATAGTAACCATCCACAGATGATCAAGTACACGTATTAAATTATAATTACCCTTAGTCACAATCAAAACCGTCAGACTAGTTGTTGCCCATGTATCTAAGTGTCGAATGTGAACACCTACTATGGCTAATTATGCGCCCAAATGACACTACACGTCTGGTTGGCACGACCAACCCTGGTCGGGGGTGTCAACCCAAATAGTACTATTCATAATTCCAATCGGCTATCCAAACTTATTGATTGCGTTAAAGTGGGGACTTAATACATTCATAAGTAAACCCACGTAACAACGTGTATTGTGTGAAACACATTTTCCCCCGTAAACAGTAAAAATGAAAAGTGGGGACGCGAAACTCACCTGAGCGCGATAATGCAAAAAGTACGGTTAACCGAGAAACCACAAATATGATGTCCTAACCGAGTCCTACTAACCAAGTAGACACGAAACAAGCATTTAGGACACCTAACGTGTGACTAAGTCAACAAAGCAAAAAGTGTTTATGCAACCTAGTGCATACCGAAAAACCCATGCATACGCGTATGAACTGTTATAAATTATAAAACCGTAATTTTATATAAATTCATGACCATAAAACTTTAAGTTTTAGATTTTAATAGAGAACACCAGTAGTTATAAAATAATATATGATAAAATCTCAAGTCACGGTTTCGTTTAATCAAAAACGCGGTTATGCGCGTAAAGTTTGCTTTAGGGTTTAAAATCCGATTCATTCGAAATTAGGGTTTTAGTGTGATTTTAGCACCTAATTTAAAAGTCCAAAATTATGTTTTTAATGTGTTAATACTTCTGTCCAACATTTCTAAAAACTTTTATAAAAACATTTTTATACAAAAATTTCCAAAATAGTGCTTTTTATAAAGTTTTAATGTACCATAAATTCAAAATCAAACTTAGACATAAAGTTGTTTTTTGAAACTTATACCAATTGATTATATACATAAATAAAAATTTCTGACCAAATTTCATATTTTTCCAATATTTAGATTATTTATTATGATTATAATATTATTAAAGTTTTAACAAATTCGGGAAAATAGTTAGACTTGTCAAAACTTCACGAACTCATTACAGATTAGTTTTAGGTCCATATAAGATTCCATTAAAACTTTCAAGTCCAAATATTGTGCAGAAGTATATAATCCTAAATTCATTTGCTTAAACTTTAAAAATACGAAACACCTACTTAAACAACTCCAAATTTCATGAAATTTGGACAAGAGTCATCACTTTATATATACTAACCACTTTCAAAATTTCATATTTTTTTCTCATACTCAGAGCTATTTTTCCAATCTTCATGTATTAAATCTTGTAGGAATTTTAATAAATAATTCATAAAGAGTTTGATCATAAAATTTTCCAGATATTACTTTTAAAACATATACTTCTTTTTGAAACAAAATTTGGGTGCCAAATCAACAATTTTTAAAAATCTATCAAGAACATGCTTGTTCTTGAACATACTAGCTAACTACATGTTTTAAATCAAGGATTATACCTTCCAACTCAGCTTTGAAATGAACTTGTTGGATGCTAAATCTCTGTGATTTCTTGATATTTTACCTACAATCACAATGTGGTTCAATCCAAAGACCAAAAACTCAAAATCATCAAAAATTCAATTTAATTCAAAAAGATGCATGTATGAACACCCAACTGTTCATACACTTTGATCATCACATTTTGAAAGATTTTCAATAGATAACTCATTATGGATGATTATAACATGTTTCCATCCACAAATCATTGTTTAAAGTGTAAAAATTAAGTTTAAAACACTTGAAATCACCAAAATTTGAAAATCAAAGTCAGTGTGTGTAGTGTGTGTTCTTGTTGTTCTTGGATGATGCATGCAACATCAAAACAGAAAAATTAATGTTATAAAACATGTTGAAAAACCTTTAAAATCACTAATACAAAGCTCATAAACAACAATAATCCAAGGATCAAAGTTGTATCAAATGTTCTTGAGCTAGATGGAGATTTGGGAGTGTTTGGAAGTAAAAAGGGAGGGGGTTTATGGCTGGAACAAGGGTGAAGGAAAGGGAAAATGGGGTGGGGGTTGAGTATTTATAGTGGAAAGTTTGATCTAGTGATTGAAAAGACCAAATGTATTAAAAAGTACCCACTTTTTATAAAAATTACACCCCTAAACACTTTAATAAATATTTTTATCCAAAAGTTAGTTTAATCAAGAATCACAAAAGTTAGCATATATAATGTTATAAAATATCATTCTTAACTAAAATATGAATATAAAAATTATTGTCGAGAATTTAAATTTTACCTTTTAATTAACGCATTCGCGGTATACCGTATGCACTTAAACAGGTTTTCTAGTTCGGACATTAGTGTTTGTCTAAGGCGATGTTCCTAGAATTCCTAGAAACACTTAAAATATATATAATCTTAATAATTATAAAAAAAATATGACATATAAAAACTCGAGAAACGGTGGTGACCAGAAAAGCCGCGGTTGTCACTTTTTATGGTTTGAAATGTTTGTTTATGTAGTTACTTGCTCGTTTCTATATATAGAAACTTTATTGTTTATGATTTTGTAGAAATGTGGATATGATGTATTTGTTGGATTGAATTTTACATATATTGTTAGATTGTGTAGGAAATATGAGATTTTTTTTAAATAGTTGGTTTGCATCATTTTAGGTCATTTCTATACATAGAAACTTTATTGTTTGGTATTTTGAGTTATTGAGTTATAATGAATGAAAACATGCTAAAATGGTTCTATAACATATGTTAAAGTATTAAAAAGAGTTATTGAAAGTTACACATGTGTAGGAGGTCATATAGACCACTTTCCTAACAAAGGAAACTTTAATATTTGGACAAATGTGTATGTGTAATCTATAAATGTCTAAAGTGTGTTTAATGGCTTTATTACTATATGTATAGATGACTTATACAGGATTTCATGGTTTAAAGTTGTGCTATGTGATATTTTGGGAGACCTTGCTAATAAAGGAAACTGTATTAGTTTGGAACCTTCATTTTTGCTTTAAATGTATGTTATGGGTCATTTTGCAGCTAAGGATCTTGGATCTTTGACATACTTCGGTATCCTGACAGGTTCCGGTATCCTCAATATTTAACCATTGTATCTTTCATCTATTTTTACTAAATACGCAGGTTAAACACGTGTGGTCAAGCTCATCCCTGAAGAATCGCTCCTGAAGTCAAAGAGAACGTGTTGAAGACACGTGGAATGAGTTGCAACGGACATATTAGGAGAATTAGTCTATCTCGGGATTCTCGGATAGTTAGTTAGTTTTATCCTTCTATTTATTTCAGCAGTTTGATCGATAATAGACACAACAATCACTACGCACTTAGCTCTCTAGACTCGAAATCAGTTCTGTAACACATAGATATCGATCAATACTGCTCAACACTTGTAATATTTTTATTATTTATTGAAGAAACGAGGCAGGGGAGGATTGTCACCTCCCAATGTTTTATGCCGGCGATCCCTAAAGATCAAGGGCTTTCCTCGTAAACACCCGTGTCACTTTTTATGTTCTAGCATTGTTCTCCGTTGATTTTACAAGCACACTACCTTACAAACTAAGTTTGGTTACAAAACTAGTCTTGTTAATTTTTACCCAAAACAATTTGGCGACCACCGTGGGGCAAGTGATGCTTTTTATCCTTAAATCTTTACTAAAATTCGTGTTCAATCAATATCTTTCAAAACTGATTTCAAAAATGTCATCCCAATCCAAGAATGTTTCTGTTTCTGCTCCATCTTCAACCTCTGGGTTAGTCAACCCTATTCCTCCCCCTCCTCCGTCATTCCAGAAAAAGAATGATAGTCTGAAGAAGAAAAATACTCCTGCAGTTTTTCGGGATCCGGAATATCCGCTAGCACACCTGTGCTTGCTTCAAACGACGAGATTCTCAAAATGTTCTCGGAAGTGAAGCAGAAAATGGAGCAGCAGAGGAAGACTAACCTAATGATATTTCGGGAGATTGAAAGGGTCAAAGAATCAAAGAAACCAGCGGAAGTGACGACCCCGTTGCAACCAAGGATCCTGGATTTTGATTACTCAGGATCCTCAGGAGTCCATAAGGGAGACTTTGTTCCAATGCACACCGGGATCACTACTGTGGGACCAACTCCGGCTGTCAGAGTTACTACGAGTCAGAATCTTGGATTTACTCTGGGATCATCATCTGGAAATCCTGACATAGGTAACACTTTCAGTAGATTTTTCAATACTAATGAATTTGTGCAGGATACAGGGATCACCCCGTCCATGGCTAAAGAACTGAAAAAACCGAGGGAGATGATCTCCAGTGTACCAGGCGTGGTCCAGCCAATACCCGAGATGTCCACTACCGGTCACAGGATCTCCAGATTTGGCCATCCCATATGCGATGCGGAGATCCCTCAGCGCTTTCAGACTCCCAACATAAAGCTTTATGACGGAACTACAGATCCTAAGGAGCATGTCGCACAATACAGGGAAAGGATGGAGATTAACCCCATATCTCTGGACCTGAAGGAAGCTTGTCTATGCAAAGGATTTGGCTCTACTTTAACAGGATCAGACTTAAAATAGCTACTTAATGTTCCTCCATATTCTATTACTTCATTTGCTCATTTGATTAACCTGTTTAACAATCAATTTTCTTGCAGTAGAACTTTTGAAAGGTTAACAAGTGACTTATACAGGGTAATTCAGAATCTCGGAGAATCCCTCCGAGACTATGTCAGCAAGTTCGGTCGAGAATCCTTAGACATCCCGAACCTTGACGTCGCCACTGTAGTCCAAGCATTCAAGATGGGATTGAGGAAAGACTCTCAATTCTATGAAACCTTGTCATGAATCCTTGCAGGAATCTTGACGAAGTCAGGAACAGGGCCTTAAGATTCATCAAACTCGAAGATGATAAGAAAATACAGCAAAGGGCAGAAGCTCCGTCCAACTATACTCAACCTAACCGGAAGACTGAGTCTGCGCCCTTCAAGCCATACAGATCCAAACCGTATGCTAAACCCGATAATCATAGGGTGAATGATGTGGAAGATGACGAGGAAGAGGAAGAATATCCTAAGTTGTTTGAATACTGTTTTTCACTTGACACAACTGGTTTGTCAAATGCCATGCAGGATCTCAGAGATAAGGCTAGGTGGCCTCGCAAATTTGAGAGGAATACAGGAGGAAAGGACAAGTCCAAATGGTGTGCTTTCCATGAGGACTTTGGCCATGTGACCGAAGATTGCATTGCCCTATGTAAAGAGATAAGCTACCTCTTAAGCAAGGGGTATCTCAAAGAATTCCTAAGCAAAGGAAAGAACAAGACTAAGGATTAAGACAGGATCCCGCAAAGAGCAAAATCCCCGCCTCCAGATGCTAAGGTAATAGGTTTCATATCTGGTGGATCTGACATTTGTGGTACTTCTTATTCTGCAGCAAAAAGAAATGCGAAGGAAGCAAAGACAGAAAGAGGGGACATGCCTATCAGAACCTCTAGCCTGACTGAAGAAAAGGTGATCTCTTTCGATGAAGATGACAGGGATAACGTGCAGGATCCTCATCATGATGGACTGGTGATCACTTTGTATATCGCCAATCACTTCATAAGAAGGATACTGATAGACGGAGGAAGCTCAGCAAACATCATTCAGCATGATGTCATAAAAAGAATGGGGATCCCAGATTCCAAAATTATCCCCAAGACTACAGTACTAGTTGGATTCAGCGGAGAGGTCAAGAACACAGTGTGAGAGATAAAGCTTCCGATATATATCGAGGGGGTAAACACTATACAAAAATTTTGCCTAATAGATTCGTTATCTTGTTATAATATTATTCTAGGGAGACCCTGGATACACGACATGAAAGAGGTGCCTTCGACATATCACCAATATGTCAAGATGCCAACCCCTTGGGGGTAGGGAAGATCAACAGCGATCAGCAAGATGTGAAGGACGGTTACACCTCTTCAATGAAGGCTTCCACCAAGACCAGGCAAGCATAGCAATTAAAGAAGCAAGCCCGAGACGTCCTGGAGACCAAGGAGCAGGATGTGAAAGAAGTATCCCTAAGAGCTAAGGATCCTGGCGTCAAGGCGCTTATTGGAACCAATATCCCCAAGGATATTGAACAAGATCTTATAGAATTGCTAAAGAGTAGAACTTCAAATTTTTCCTGCAAACATGAGGACATGATAGGTATCTCTAAAAACGTTATTACACATAAACTGGGTCTTGATAACAGTTTCAGGCCTATACACCAAAAGAGAAGGAAGTTAGCTCCTGAAAGAAACGAAGTGATACAAGAGGTAGTTGAAAGACTGCTAAAAGCGGGAATGATAAGGGAAGTAAAATTCCCAAGATGGCTAGCTAATGTGGTGGTGGTCCAGAAGAAGAACGGAACATGGAGAGTTTGTATAGGCTTCACAGACTTAAACAAAGCATGTCCGAAAGATCCATTTCCATTGCCACACATAGACTCAATGGTTGACGCTACAACAGGCCACGAGATGCTCACGTTCATGGATGACTCATCAGGATTCCAACAAATCCAGATGAAACCCTCAGACCCGGAGGATACTGCCTACATGACTTCGACAAGTATATACTGCTATATTGCTATGCCTTTTGGTTTGAAAAATGCAGGTGCAACATATCAAAGGCTGGTCAACATGATGTTTAAAGATAAGCTACGGGACACCATGGAAGTCTACATAGATGATATGGTGGTCAAGTCAAAGAAGGCTGAGGATCATCTCAGGGATCTCAGGGAAGCATTTGACATCCTAGACAAATACAATATGAAGCTGAACCCATCCAAATGCCACTTTGGAGTGGGGGCAGAAAAATTCTTGGGATACATGGTGACCAAGAGAGGAATAGAGGCCAGTCCAGAACAGATCAAAGCAATAATCAATTTTAAATCCCCAGCAAACACCAAGGATGTCCAAAGACTGACTGGCAGAGTAGCAGCACTTAACAGATTCATTTCAAGATCCTCGGAAAGATGCAGGGAATTCTATGACATACTGAAAAAGAACAAGAGGTCGAATAGGAAGAGAAGCATGAGCAAGCACTCCAATCCTTAAAGGAGTACTTATCAACTACTCCTCTATTGATGAAACCAGAAGATGGAGAACCATTATCCCTATATCTGGCGGTATCCGGAAACTCAGTGAGCGTTGTCCTAGTTAAAGAACACGACGGCCAACAGCATCCGGTATATTACGTAAGTAAAAGCCTACTCCCGGCAGAAACCAGGTATTCTCATCTTGAAAAAGTAATATTGGCTTTAATAATGGCATCTACTAAACTTAGACATTATTTTGAAACACACACTATTCACGTAAAGACTAATTATCCTATTAAGTGTGTTTTAAGAAAGCCAGAAATGTCTAGAAGGATGGCAAAATGGTCAGTCAAGCTCAGCGCATATGATCTCGTATACGAGCCCAGAACAGCGATAAAATCACAGGCACTCGCAGATTTTGTGGTTGATTTCAACAGTGATATACAGCATGAAGCAGACATGGAAGTTTAGCAGTTAGAAGAATCCAAGGATAAATGGATCCTATTCACTGACGGGGCATCAAACGTTAGAGGAATGGGTCTAGGGATCATGCTGAAATCGCCACAAAGGGACATGATACCCTAATCTATAAGTTGTGAGTTCCAAGCGACTAATAACGAAGTTGAGTATGAAGCTCTAATAGCTGGATTGAGATTAGCTTGGGATATGAAAATCAGGTATCTTCAAGTATATATTGACTCTTTGTTAATCGCTAACCATTTTAATGGTTCGTATGCAGTGAAAGGTGAAAGACTAGCCAAATATCTAGAAATAGTTAAACAATTATCTGTGAAGTTCGATATGTTTGATATAAATCAGGTACCAATAGAAGACAACTCTGAAGCTGATGCCTTAGCGAACCTCGCTTCGACTCTCAAGATACCAGAAGGAGTCAGGATACCGATCATACATATCCTGAGTCCAGCAATCGAAGACCCAAACAAAGTGTCAAATGCAGAAGAAATATATATTCAGGATCCTGAGCCCAGTCCAGAATCCTGGACTTTACCTATTAAAAAATATTTGTAGGATGGAGAAATCCCGAGTGACGAAAAGAACCACAGGGCTTTTCGCATGAGGGTGTCTCGCTTTGTAATTTTACATAATGTCTTGTACAGGAAATCTATTGTAGTTCCATATTTGAGATGTTTGGAGGATCTTGAAGCACTTGAGGTTCTCAAAGACATACACGAAGGAGATTGCGAAAATCATACTGGGGGTACGGCGCTATTTTCAAAGATCCTAAGGACAAGATACTATTGGCCTATGATGAGGAAAGACGTTGTAACCTACTCTCAAAAGTGTGATGCCTGCCAAAGACACAGCAATATACTTCACCAACCAGCAGAGCCATTGTATCTAGTAATCTCTCCTTGGCCTTTTATGAAGTGGGGAATGGATATAGTCGGCAAACTCCCCAAGGCACCAGGAGGAAAAGTGTTCATGCTAGCGATGACCGACTACTTCTCAAAATGGATCGAAGCCGAGGCATTTGTCCAAGTAAGAGAAAAGGAAGTTATCTCCTTCGTCAAGTGCAATATCCTGACAAGATTTGGGATCCCGACGGAGATAGTATGCGACAATGGGTCTAAATTCATCGGCAAAAGGAAAACCAGCTTATGTGCTAGTTGGAGGATTATAATGATAACTTCCACCCCTGTGCATCCTCAAGCTAATGCACAGGCGGAGTCAAGCAACAAGATCATCATCAACAACATAAAGAAAAGATTGGGAGCAAAGAAAAGACGATGGACTGAAGAGCTACCTTTTGTACTTTGGGTAGATAGAACAACTGCAAAAAATGCTACAAGACAAACTCCATTTTCTTTGGTGTTTGGAACTGAAGCAATGACTCCTACGGAGATGGTTATCCCTACTGCCATAACCAATCTTCAAACTCCAAGATCCAACAATGAAGCCCTCGCTCAGGATCTTGACATCGTAGATGAGCTCAGGGATCTCGCTAAGGTCCGTATAGCAGCTTACCAGCAGAGGATAGCAATGTCATACAACAAGAGTATAAGAATTAGAAGATTCCAAGTGGGTGACTTAGTACTGAGAAAGGCATTCCAGAACACAACCAATCCCAGTGATGGAAAGCTTGCACCAAAGTGGGAAGGCCAATACTTGATTGATTCGGAAGCAGGCAAAGGTGCGTATTGGCTGGCAACTATGGAAGGAGAAATCTTGCCAAGATCCTGGAAGGCCATCCATCTCAAAACCTACTTCATGTGAGTTAGAAATTATGTTCTAACTAAAAAGGTATGTCCTCTTTCCATAATTATTTTTATATATTTGATTATTCTTTATCAAATTACTGACTTGAGCGTCAGAGGGGTGTTAGCCAGGCTAACACCCACCTTCACCAAGGATTCCTGTTTTTGTAGGAATCATCTCTAGGGATCCCGACAGAAGATAGAGATTGGTCATCTCTCCTGAGTTTGGGTATCCTGATATACCTCGAAGGTTTAAACGACTTTCGACTTTATAAGTATTGGGTTAATACACCCCGCCAGGAGCGCACAATATCCGATTATAGTTCAAGATGGTGCGACCAGTCCATGTAATAGTGGCTGATAATTTCGCCATTGTTGGCTATAGATTGGGTGCTACGAATATAACAGACGTGTTATTACTCAAGTTTCTCCGATCATTTAACACTTACGTGTTAAAGCTAAGGTTTCTAGCATTTTCATGATAACTCAGAATTGGCCTTACCCACGTTTTTGGCTTAGCCCACGATTATTTGGCTTAGCTCACGATTATCTGGCTTGGCCCACGTTTTTGGCTTAGCCCATGATTCTAGAGTGTCACAGATTAAAACACTTGTGAACATCATGAAGTTCCACTACTAAGACTACAACGTGACTCAACACTAGGGACAACTAATAGTTTTTACACTTTGGACTTTATGCTACAATCCGATATGTATATATACCCCATTTGATACTCAACTAAGGTATGTGATACTTATTTTTCATATTTGAAAGACTGGATGACTAAGTCATGATATGTTCAGTATTCTTACTTAACGTTTATTAGAACCGAACTATATTTTCCTAAGTATAAGTTTGATGAAAACCTAAGAATTTATTATCAAGGATACAATATCCCGAAAATATGTTCAAACCCTTTTTTTCCTAATTATTTCAAACTCTTGATTACCTAAGGATCCTAATTTTCTAAAAACATATCAAACCAAACATGTAACGATCATGGCAAATAGTCATCAACTATTAACTAATATTAAAGTACACGAAAAAAAAAGTGATTCGGGCTTCATCCAAAACCTAGACCCATCCACCCGGAATCAAAACATAGCAAATTGTCTATCCCATAACATGGATCCCAAAAATAGAAAAAGAAAATTGTTTCGAGACAATCAAACATCAAGGCTCAGGTCTCAGCATTTTTACCTTCATCGTCCTGTTCAACCTGCTTCTCACCCTTAGCAGCTCCAGCATCCTCAGCAGTCTTGCTGGTCTCCACTGCTTCACCTCCAAGCTTAACGAGACAAGAGCGACATCCCTCAAGATCCCAGGCTGCACGATCAAAACCTTCAGCAGCAACTTGCTCAGCCATCTGGATCCTAGATTGGAGAATAGCCTTAGCCGCGGATTTTTAAGCATCATCCACAGTCTGTAGGAGCCATAGCTCATACTGGGTTATGCAATCCTGCAACTTGTTCTTCGGGCTCTGGATCTCGTTCTCCAAGTATTTGCTCTTGCGGCAAAGATTTTCTTCAAATCCTCAACCTTCTCTGTGGCTTCCTCAGCACTCTTCTTTACCTCAGACAAGTTGGCATAGAGCTTCTCTAGACTCTACAAGATTTGACAAAACTAATTATTTGGGATCCTAAAATAATCATGAAGAAGTCAAAAGAATGATTACCAGATTCAGCAAACCCTGAAGCTTCTTGGTGGTTTCAGCAGAATCGATCCCCTCGAAGAATTCAAGGTCCAACACCTCTACTGTTTTCCTCTTCTTGCTTCCAGAAGCTTTGGACTAGAGAACAGGAGCACGAGGCTTGACACTTGCAGGTGTGGGACCCTCCTTCTTGACCACGACAGCCCCAGACAGAAGGCTATCAAGATCAGACAAAGCGAACTCGGAGTTTGACTTAGGGATTCCTACACAGAAATAAAATAATTCAGAATCATGACAAATATGAACAAAGAAATTGACTATTCTTTACCTGAAGACATTTCGGATTCAGAAAACTGGGTCTCAAGGCTTGCTTGACTGACGGTAGAATCAAGGCGAAAGGATCTTTCACCTACAGGTATTTCCAATAATGCTTCGATTCTCTTGTCTGTGTCGCTCCTTGCAAGTACCAATTCGTCAAATTTCGGAGCTGCACAAGAATAAAACAAGAAATCACTATCAACAGCTGGAGAATAAAATAAAATTGTAGGAATTCTAACTGTTTCCTACCCTTCTTAACGCATTCAAGTGGCAAACTTTTCCCGTCGGGGATCGAGTCTCTCCTTACGAAGAAGAACTTCCCCTTCCGGTCAGTATCGTTTTGGGTAGCCTTTGGGACTAAATGAGTTTGTTTAGATTTGAGCTGAAAAACGAAGCGGGACGCACCATGGGTTCTCAAATTATAAACAGAGGAAAGTTCAGGGATGCCAATGGTCAAGGAATGTGCACGATTAAGCCTATCAAGAGTAACCAAAATCCTCCAAACCATCGGCATGATTTGGGAATAACAAAGACCGGTAAGTTTAAAAAACTCGGTGATGAGTGGTGGAAAAGGATACGACAGACCCAAAGAAAAAGGATAACTGTGAAAACAAATCCATGTTTCAGAAATCAAATCCGCCTTTGTTCGAGAATCGAAAAGCCTAAAAATGGTTTTTTGAGGAAAAACATTATTGGATTTCAAAAGTTTGATCTCTGAATCAGTGAATGAATAGAGTTCAAGATCAGAATGATCAAGGATTCCTCGATCCTTGAAATCCTCTATCATTTCAGAAACGATGAAAGAGGTTGACCTAGTCATTTTCTTACCTATGGAGACGGAAGAATAGAAGAAAGAAAGTAAAAAAGTTTCAGAAAAAATTTACCTGCAATGGCTTGGAGAAGACGGGGATGAAAGAGAAAGTGTAATGATGGTTTTATCTTAATAGCTGTCAACGGTTAAATCGCAGGGGTAGTCGTAAAAGTCTTATCGCAATCTTATCATCATTTACTATATGAATTTTGAAAATTTTACAGATGTCGATGAGATTGACAACCGTTAAATTTGGGGACAATTGTTATGGGTCATTTTGCAGCTAAGGATCCTGGATCTTCGACATACTTCGGTATCCTGACAGGTTTCGATATCCTCAATATTTAACTGTTGTATCTTTCATCTATTTTTACTGAATACGCAGGTTAAACACGTGTAGTCAAGCTCATCCCTGAAGAATCGCTCCTGAAGTTAAAGAGAACGTGTTGAAGACGTGTGGAATGAGTTGCAACAGTCATATTAGGAGAATTAGTCTATCCCGGGATTCTCAGATAGTTAGTTAGTTTTATCGTTCTATTTATTTCAGCAGTTTGATCGATAATAGACACAACAATCACTACGCACTTAGCTCTCTAGACTTGAAATTAGTTCTGTAACACATAGATATCGATCAATACTTCTCAACACTTGTAATCTTTTTATTATTTATTGAAGAAACGAGGCAGGGGACGATTGTCACCTCCCGATGTTTTATGTCAGCGATCCCTAAAGATCAAGGGCTTTCCTCATAAACACCCGTGTCACTTTTTACGTTCTAGCATTGTTCTCCGTTGATTTTACAAGCATACTACCACACAAACTAAGTTTGGTTACAAAATTAGTCTTGTTAATTTTTACCCAAAACAGTGTAGAACCATGTTTATAGCATATTACTAGTATTGTTTTTATGTGTAGGTTGTTTATATGGGATATGACACGTAAAGTATATTAGAACCCTACGTATCCAAAAGGGGAAACTTTGTTATGTTGAGCATTATGGTACAAAATGTCATGTTATGTTTTTTTGTTCAAATGTTTTGAAATAATGTTAATAGGAGATTTGTATAATGACATGAATTATGTGGATGGTTTGTTAACATGTATGAAAGATACAATAAAGGTGTACAAATTCCATGATGTTTGTCGCATGCTACTTGTACAACTACATGAAGTGATATGTTACTATTTATGACGTGAACATGTGCAAATTAGATTACTTATGACATGTTACCTACTTATGCAAATTAATTGAAACATGTATAGTGTGTCATAAGATATTACTCATGTATTACTTAGGTACTACTTATATGTTACTTAGATGTCACTTATGTGACAATCCAGACTTTTAGGGTTAACCCCGTTAGTAAAGTTAGTTAAATCTTAACCAAGTTAACTCAATTTCAAACCCTAGGGACTGATTCTATCAATATCTGAATTCAAAATGCAAGGACTAAACATGTAATTAATCCAAACTCAATCTGTTGACTATGCAAAGTCAAAGTTGAGTGTAATTTGTTCCTGTTGACTTTTAGAAAGTCAAATTCACAAACTTTGATTCAAATTCAAGCTTCTCAATCGATTTCGAGTTGATATTGTAACTGAAACGCACATTCACGTCATAACCGACCATCATTAGAGCCATTACACCCTCGTCATTTTGAATTCAAACCCAATTATGGGCATTAACATTGTAACCATCGAGTTCATTACTAACTCTCACCAATTCGCACAAATTCGTGAATCTTTCTTCAATCATCTACCCTGCGCACGTCAAGCGAGTCTTAGAGAACCAGTTACACACACCAATTCGATCAGAAGCAAAGTCAGAGTTGTCGGAGATCAACCCCGTCACCGTCGGACCGCGTTCTAGCCGTACGCTATCAATCCGTCATCTTTTCTGGTAATTGAAACTCCCTACCCCTTCGTTTTCGTTCATAGATCAAAAGCCCTAACTTGTTAGAGGCTTACAATATCGAATTAAACTAGAACCGATTCTAGGGTTCTTATCACATGCGGGTCTAATAGAATTATATCCTAGACCCGACTGTAATTCGAGTAATTCGCATGGATTGGATCACAATCTGATAACCACTGAAAGCCGTATGTTAATTTAATTGTATAACATCGATTTTGTCAGGATCTTGATTCTAGGGTTCATTCATATCGTGATTTGGGGTTTTTGGTCCTAGACTCAATAAAAATCAAATTAAATCATATCAGTAGATTTGCAATTCATTGTCTGTTAAAGCCCCATGGTTTCAATCCTTGATATTACAGAATTTTTTCAAATCGATCTTGTATTTAAACCTAGGGTTTTCGGTTCTAACTTTTGTAATTAATCGATCTTAAACTCGTTGTTTTTACAATTAACTTCACCCTCAGATTCGCAAAACCTCAACAATAAAAACCCCTATGCTTCTGTGTTCATTCAAAATCGAAATCGTGGGAATTGGGGCTGGATTTGGTTCGAACTCGCATAAAGGGGAAGAACTCAGGGGAGTTTATGATTAAAACTGATTGAAACCGGATCCTTGTGCGATTCCCTACGGGGCTGTGATGGTTAAGCCAGAGTGCTTGTGTGGGAGAGACCCGAGTTCGAATCTCTCCACTGGCTTTTCTTTTTAAAACATTGTTTTAAGCTTTATTATATTATGAAAACCCTCCCATTATTATTATAATACTATATTAAAATGTTTTAAACCGAAAAACCACTCGTAGGCTCGGGTTTAATCTCGTAACCCATATTTGTTATTTAAATTTCGTTTATAAAAATATATATTATATTTTTCAACTCGTTATCTCAAATAAAAATGATATATGCATTCATATATTATTATCGTTTCGTTTATAAACTTCGTATAACATTTTAAACTAATAAATAATAGAATCATATATATTATTTACACTCGTTTATTTATCCTCGAATAAAAATAATAGATTTATTATTTTTGTCGCACAATTGTTTATTGTGATATGTTGTTAAATCTAAAAATAATATATGTCTTATATTATTTTCTTAGGCCAATAGTTTAATGGTGCAAACGTTCAAATATATTTTCTATTATTATGTCAATCGTCGCGTAACGTATTTATCCTAAATATTATGTTAAGAAAATCTTTCAATTCCCGTGGACACGTTCGTCTACTCTTTGATCGTTAGAGCATTTAGGACGTTCAACATTCAGTGTCGTCGTCACAAATCCCATTATATCCCTAATAATTATGTTATAATTCTACGGCATTCGTGAGCCGTTTCGGGCTAACACTTGAGATTCGAATCTCATTCTCGTGTGAATCTACCTACGCAAATCAGGTGAGTTTTCACGGCCCCTTTTTACTGTTTTAAATTGGGAGAGAAAACATGTCACAACTATTTTTAGATTATTGTAATTCATATGTTATCACTGTTAAAGCTAAGCGTAACACGCTATCACTGAAAGTCCTCAACACACATCGAACCGTTAATATGGATCTTAGCGAGGTAATATTTAGTAGTACTACTGGGTTTGACAAATCCTAACCGCGTTAGTCACGCTAACTCGCTTGGAGGTCGAACGGGTGAAATGTTAGCCTACTCACATTGTCAGAGTTGATAGACCTGGCAGGAGGCAAATAAACATAAACAGTCAGCTTCGGTTGCGAGCGCTTTACTAAGACATGAACATAGGTTAGCTACCTATAGATACATATTGAATGTACTTAATCTGGTAAACGCTTTATTTCTATATTGAAACATGTGAACTCACCAACCTCGTGTTGACATCTTTTCTTACATGTTTTCACAGGTGCACGACTAGGACATGCATGGAGTCCTATATTTAATTTCTTATTTATAAAAACGTTTGAACTATTTTTCATTTATGTTATTTTGGACTAGACTTTGGGGCGCATTTGTTTGGCGCATTGACTTTCATTTATCGCTTCCGCATTTACTCTGAATGTTTATGATATTTTCATTTAAGTCCCATATAGTGTCGTTTGATGTAACTAATGACTGAGATCCTGGTTTGTCACACATCAAACGGTAAAACTCCGTTAGTGGAATTTGGGGGTGTGACAACTTAGGTGTTACTCATGTGTTACATATATGTTACTTATGTGCTACTTGTGCATGTCTTCACTAAGTGTCACTTTATTGAACATTGGTCAACATTGGTCAAGGTTGGTCAACATTGGTGAACATTGGTCAACATTAGTTAACATTGGTCAACATTAGTCAACAATGGTCAACATTAGTCAACATTGGTCAACTTTAGTCAAACTTGGTCAACATTGGTCAACTTTAGTCAAACTTGGTTAACATTGTTCAACTTTAGTCAAACCTCGGTCAACTTTGGTCAAACCTTTTCAAAACGTCAATGTAACCTTTCAACGTTGAGTCGTTTGGATGAATGTGGTTACATAAACCATGTTTACTTTCATAGAACTTATAGCCTTACTATTCATAGGGCTCGGTTAGGTAGGTTGTCAAGACTTGCTAGATATCTCGTATTACTTTCATATCACATCATCTCATTCTCAGGTGAGTTTTCACGGCCACATTTGACTTACTTTTCCTTTTGGGGGAGATACATGCTAAAAACATTTTCCTTTCATTAGTCGTATGACATTACTTTGTTTTCTCTTTTTTATATATAAGTGGGTGCATTTCCCGCACACAAAGTCCTCTCATATTCGAACCGTTAATTATTTCCCAAAAAAGGTAATTCATGAATAGTACTATTGGGGGTAACAACCTCCACCCGGGTTAGTCGCGCTAACTCTGACCGGGAGTCAAACGGGTGCATAAATTAACCTGATCCATTGCGTGCTGGGCACGTAAGAGGCAAAATGCTACTTTCTGCATTCAATCGTTGAGCTTCGGTTTTGGTGTTGCTTATATATTTTAATGTTATTTGTCTGATCAACAATCAAATTCAATAGTATACATATGTGTTGTTACATTGTTTTCTTTACTGTTTCTATTACTTAATCAAATTCAATAGTATACATATGTGTTGTTACACAAAGTCCTCTCACCAACCCTTTGTTGACACTTTAAGCATGTTTATCTCAGGTCGCAAAGCATCTGCACAAGGGCTAGGATTTTCATATCTGGAGTCGCATTGCATATTTTCACTATAAGCATAGGTTTATGGGAACCTGTTTATTTTGGCTTCTGTATTTTGATATAACTTACTTTTGCTTCCGCACTTTACTTTCGCATTTTTCAAAAACTCTGTATTACTTATTTATTTTTGTATGATGTTCAAACGGGAAGTCTTTTCAAAAACTATTTAGAGATCGTTCGAAATGACCGGGACTTATGATCCTTGAAATTAACAACCCGTGGGTAACCCGCTGTGGAATTTCAGGTTGTGACAGTTTTTCATCATTTATTTGATAGCATGACTCCCTCATGCTTTTATCTCATTCTTGTCCTAATTCTTCATAAAGGAGTCTCTATGATGTATTAAAGAGGTTTATATATATGGTGTACCAGCGGTGTACCCACCACCCCTATAATACATCACAAATATTTCTTTATTTAGAATTAAGCCTTCACTTGTTCATATTTTTCATATATTGTAAATTAGGGTGATTATCCTTCCGGAGTAATACCTCCAACAGAGATGTTCCTAGGCAAGAGTGATGGATCTAGGAGAGATTTATATATACACCACTCTTTCCTTAGACAGAACATTCCGTTTGTCAGATAACTACATACCGGTTGGAAATTCTCCCGTACGTTTACTACATTTTCATTACTGTCTTTTAGTCTATACCCTTAAATATTCATAATGGTTTCACCACGAAGTACCAAGAGATTTATATATAGGAAGTGCCAGCGGCATATCCACCACCCCTTGAATACGTCGTGGTTACTCCATTATTCCCGTTTAGTGTTTAGACTAATCCCCATTGCCCCGTACCTTAGTTACACACATAGCACATAACACATAATCACGTAATTCACATAAACATTTATCTAAGGTATGGGTCTAGTGTACTTACAATGGTCTCGGTTCGTTTCCTATGCTCGTTCCTCGCTTAAACGTCTCTCCGGATCCGAACCGTACTCGTACCGTACCGCACTCGCATTCAAACGCGTCGCACCGAGTCTTTGAATCCTTCTCAGAGTGTTTGTGTATGTTGTGGAGTTGGTGTGTGTTGTTTGTGTCAAATGAACGGTTCAAGCATCTATTTATAGGCTGTTTGGGGTACATGTCGGACCGAGATCTCATGCCAAGTCGGTCCGACTTCGGCTAAAGTCGGTGACACGCGTCAAAACCTCTTTTTTTGCTTCTGCAGCACATATTAGACCGACGTGTAATCCATATCGGTACGACGTCCACATGTCGGACCGACGTGTAAACCATATCGGTCTGACGTGGGTGCTGAGTCATCAAAACACCTTTCAAATTCTCCCGAATTGCTACAACAACACATGTCAGGCCGTTATGCTTAGGATATCGGTCCGACATACCTCATTTTCATATTCTCCTCGTCGAAACACCCCATTTTCATATATTATGGCTCCCGTAACACATTTTCTAGCTCGAGATATGCTTATGCGAAGTTTTGGGCTATTTCCGGGCGAATAGTATTCCCGTTTCGCACCCGGTTAAGTTCTTAGGTCACGTTTCTCAACCGACACGTGTCCTAACTTATATTTAGGAGTTTTAGGATGTTACAAGTTTGTTAGTTGGTATTTTTATGATCGAATAAACTTTGTTGTTTCTTTCGTGAATGATTAAGTCGATTGCATTTGAAAAGTTATAGGGAAATTCCCATTAAGATACTAGGGTTGCACCTCGGATGTGGCATGTTTATGCCAAAACATTAGTTTTAACACGTTGGTGTTAAATAGTTGGGGTCATGCCCGGTAGTAGTACAACATGTTTTCGTTATTCGTAAGGATCCTAAATATAGTCAATAATAATGAAATTGCCACTAGCTGTTACGTATTATGATTCCTACTATCTTAGAGAGATGGCAAATCTCTATCTTTTTTTATGATCCTCAAGAATAAAATATTTAAAACTTCAAACCTTGGTGAAAGTGGGTGTTAGTCTTGGCTAACACCCCTCTGATGCTTAAGTCAGTATCAAAGATGAAGAAGTTGAATAAATCGAATAAATAATGATTAAAGACATATCGGATTTGGTTGGGATATGAATCTCATCTTACATGAAATAGGTCTTGAGATGAATAGCATTCCATGATCTTGGCAATATTTTCCCTCCATAGTTGCTAGTCAGTATTCTCCTTTGCCAGCTTCTGAATCTATTAAATATGGTCCTTCCCATTTGGGTGCTAGTTTTCCATCACTGGACTTGGTAGTATTTTGAAAGGTTTTTCTAAGTACTAGGCCACCCACTTGGAATTTTCTAGCTTTGATATTTTTATTGTAAGACTTAGTTATCCTCTATTGGTATGCTGCAATCCGGATTTTGGCGAGATCGTTGATTTCATCGATGGTGTCAAGATCATGAGCAAGGATTTCATTGTTGGTTTTAGGATTCTGAAGGCTAATTCTTGCAGTAGGGATAACTACTTCTGTTGGGATTACGGCTTATGTACCAAAAACTAATGAGAACGGGGTTTGCCCTATTGCATTTTTCGATGTTGTCCTATTTGCCCAAAGGGTTAAGTGTAATTCTTCTGCCCATCTTCCTTTCTTGGCGCCTAGTCTCTTTTTGAGGCTATTTATGATAATCTTGTTTCTTGACTCTACCTGTTCATTGGTTTGAGGATGCACGGGTGTTGAAATTATCATCTTTATTCCCCAACTGGCACATAAATTAGTGGTTCTTCTTCCGATGAATTGAGATCCTTTATCACATGTTATCTCTACGGGGATCCCGAACCTTGTGAGGATTGCGCTTTATGAAATATATCACTTCTTTCTCTCTGACTTGAATAAAGGCTTCTGCTTCAATCCACTTGGAAAAGTAATCGGTCATTGCTAGCATAAACACATTTCCATGGGAAGTTTACCGACTATGTCCATTCCCCATTTCATAAATGGCCAAGGGGATACGGTTGAATGTAAGGGTTCTGCTGGCTGGTGGAGTACGTTGCTATGTCTTTGACAGGAATCACACTTTTGGGCATAATTCATAGCATCATTCCTCATAGTTGGCCAGTAGTATCTTGTTCTTAGTACTTTGGAAAAGAATGATATGCCCACAGTGTGGTTGCCACAGTCTCCTTCATGTATATCTTTAAAGATCTCAATTATTACAGGATCCTCCAAGCATTTTATATATGGACCTGCAACTGATTTTCTATATAAGATACTAGGTTAAAATCCCGCGTATTACACGGGTTGAATAAATAAAATGTTATATACTTAGTAATAAAAATTTTATATTTTTAAAAACCCGTGTAATACACGAGTTGAATAAACCGGTATATTACATCGGTTGAAGTATTTAAAATTAAGTAATAAGTATCCATAATTAGATTTATATTAAAAATCTAAAATTAAATTCTTTTAATATCATTATTCAATATGAGAGAGAGATGGGGGAATGATACAAATGAACCAAAAAGACTAATATAAAGATTATTATTTGATATTATTACTTAATATAAGAGAGAAACAGAAAAATTAATATTTAATAGGAGAAAGATGCAGGAAAATAAAGGTAAGGAGTAAGCAGAAAGTGACACGTGTCCCCCTTGATTTTTCTTTATTATGTAGTATAGATATACATATAGATATAGATTCTGTAAAATAACAAAACGTGATACCTTTATGTGGAAGGCTCTATGATTCTTCTCATCCTCTGGGATTTCACCACTTTCCAAATATTTTTTGATGGGTGCTATCCATGAGCTTTTAACCTGTTTAGAATCTTGTTTTTTCCAGGTCCCCTATATTTGATATTTGTTTATCTTTTACGGTGTCAATAGATGGCTCATGATGTGTATTATTGGGATATTGTTGTCCAATGGTATTTTGAGTGCTGATCCTAGATTTGTTAAGGCATCGACCTTAGTATTTTCTTCTCTAGGAACATGTTTAATTTGGAAAATCTTGAATTTTCCTGTTAAGTCTTTGACTATTTCAGGGTATTGTATCAATCTTTCCTCTTTTGCTACATAAGTACCATTAACATGATTAGTGATTAATAATGAATCAACGTATACTTGAAGATACATGATCTCCATGTCTATGGCTAGTCGTAATCCTTCTATTAGTGCTTCATATTCTGCTTCATTGTTAGTTGCTTGGAATTCTCAATTAACTGACTGAGGTATTATGTCCCCTGTGTTGATTTTAGTATGATACATAATCAAACGCCCTTTACATTAGATGCACCATCAGTGTGTAGGATCCATATATTCTTTCTTCCTTCTAGCTGTTGGACTTCTAAATCAGCTTCTTGTTAGATATCACTACTGAAATCTGCCACAAAATCTGCTAGTGCTTAGGATTTAATCGATGTTCAGGGCTCGTATATCAAATTATAAGCACTTAGCTTCACAAACCATTTAGCCATTCTACCTGACAACTCTGGTTTTCTCAAAACACACTTTATAGGATAGTTAGTTTTAATATGTTTAGGATGAGTTTCAAAGTAATGTCTAAGTTTAGTAGATGCCATAATTAATGCTAGAATTAATTTTTCGAGATAGGAATACCCAGTTTCCGCATCTAATAGGCTTTTACTTACATAATAAATAGGATGATGTTGTCCTTCGTGATCCTTGGTGAGAACAACACTCGATGCGTTTTTGGACACAGCTAGGCATAAGAATAATGGTTCATTGTCCAGTGGTTTCATTAGCAGAGGTGTTGATGCTAGATATTTCTTTAATGCTTGGAATGCTTCTTCATGTTTCTTGCTCCATTCAAAATTCTTGTTTTCTTCAGGATATCATAGAGTTCTGTGCATCTTTCTATGGATTTCAAAATAAATCTGTTGAGTACTGCTACCCTTCCTGATAGTCCTTGTGCTTCTTTTACATTTAATGGCGATTTTTAATTCATGTTAGCTTTGATTTGCTCTATACTTGCTTCTATTCCTCTTTTGGTTACCATATATGTAACAGCCCAAGCAAACCATACCAAGATATTGTCCGCTTTGCCCCTGATGGGTTGCCCATCCAGGAACTCACGGTTTTGTTTTCAACCGACGAGTTGCTGCCAAGGCAAAACGCGACTTGATAGATAAGGTATCCACCCCCTTATAAGGAAGGCTTTGTTCTCCCCGTCAACCGATGTGGGATATTACAATCCACCGCCCAGTGTCCTCGCTGGCACACCAGTCCGGCTCCTAGCTCTGATACCATCTGTGACAGCCCAAGCAAACCGTACCAAGATATTGTTTACTTTGCCTCGATGGGTTGCCCATCCAGGAACTCACGGTTTTGTTTTTACCCGACGAGTTGCTCGTCCTTGCAAAACGCATCTTGATAGAGAATATATCCACCCCCTTATAAGGAAGGCTTCGTTCTCCCCCTCAACCGATGTGGGATATTACAATCCACCCATTTACGTTTTTATCATTTGAATTGTCCGAGTCGTTTTTATCCATACCCTGAGCCCTAGCCTAACATTACAACAATGTTAAAGACCTTTGTGATCTGTGTGTTTGTATTCACATTTAGGTGGAGATTTGATTGATTCTCAAGCATATGACTTAGACATTTCATTGGTAGGTTTGATAGTTAGACTAGGAACTGGAACATATTTTGCTAGTCACAGAAATTAACCGAGAGGAAAGAACTCTTGTGAGGGGTATGCGTTATGCACAAATAGAGCCTGAAAGAAAGTGGATCTTGAATTGGTATACCCATGTTTTCAAAAAGTTAGGTCCTATCTAGGCTGGTTGAATTGTAAATCAATTGACCGTTGTAAAGCTTAATGCTATTCTTGTTAAAATTATAGGTTATGTTGATAAACCGAAAAATTTGATGAAGAAAAGGGGCCGGAAAGAAGCGGGAATAAAGAGTTGGAGTTAAGAAAGAAAAATATTAAGTAATTCTGATTTTCACTTGAATTCGGACCGACTTCTTCTACCATGTCGGTCCGACGCACGTTTTGAAGACAACATCATTGCTTAATCATTGAGCCGTAATCATTATGGGTTGCGTCAACCCTAGTCAGACCGACATCCATTCCAAGTCGGTCTGATATGTACCCTGTTGGGTAGAATTAACCTAATGAGCCGCTATAAATGTTTGGGACGAGTTTCATTATGGGGGGTCGATTGTTTGCGGCTATAGACGACCAAAAGGCTTGGAGAATCGAAGAATTGGAACTAGAGATCGTCCGGATTGAGAGAGTTTGCATCTTTTCGGTTTGAAAGCATCGGTTTTGCATTCTTTTTCCTATTTCAGTACTTCACTTCGAGTTCTAAACATGTTTCCAGTATATTTTGGTTTGTTTCTCAGTATTATGAGTAGCTAAACTCGTTGCTACCTAGATTAGGATGAATATTGGCATGATTTGATTGTTTTCGGTTTGTTTGTTAATCGTATGACGAATACTAGTGTAAAGACTTCTGATTTAATGTTTATGAATGTGTTTGAATATTGATTTAATACTGATCTTGCATGAACTTGTTGCTCTTGAGGTTTTATTTGAATGCTTTGTGTGTTTTGAGTAAGATTCCGGGTTTCCGGGTCATATACTTTGTGTTTGTGATCTAGACGATTAGGCCAGTCGTTGTAACAGGTTTATGAAATCATGAAAATCAGTGTTTTACCAATCTTGAGTCTGAGAGGAGATAGGTTGTCAGGTTGTCTCTTGATTTGGCGGTTTGGATAGCAATTGCATGAGAGTGAATTGTCCGAGTCATTTTTATCCACCCCCTTATAAGGAAGGCTTCGTTTTTATAAAGGGGTTTTAAAAATCTAAGTTATTATAATATTTGTAGGCTTCCGCGTCGTTTATTATTTGCTCGCAAAGGTTTCATTCCAGTTATCGCTTATAGTCATTAAGGTACGGACTTTCGAACAACTTACGTGTACGGATTTGGTTTCCAATACTCCGTTGTTGGGACCTAAATTCGTTGTTAACTGCTTATGTGTATTATATGTATATTTATAGATATATTGTTTATAACCATTGAATTGTTGAATATGACGCTCCGTGCGCATCTAACTATTGGATATGACCCTTCATAAGCATTGAACTATTGAATATGACGCTTTGTGCGCATTGTCCCTTCGTAAGCATTGAACTATTGAATATGACGCTTCGTGCGCATTGACCCTTCGAAAGCATTGAAGTATTGAAATGTCGCTTCGTGCGCATCGAACTATTGAATGTGTTATGTGACTCATCGAATGTGATCTATCGAATGTGAACTACCGTTGTGTGATTCATCGAATGTGTTAAATGAATGTGTATGTATGTATGTATTTGTTTGATAGATATATTGTAAAGATTTTATTTATTATATAGTTGTTGTCCCACTGATTAAAGCCAAGTTTACTCAGGCGTACATTCTTCCTCTTTATGTACGTCAGGTTGCAGGGATTATTGGGAATACTTGTCGACAGTACCGAGAGAATAAAGATCAAGACTTTTTAATTTAAATAAAATGTAATGTTTTGTATGCTATTTCATTTAAATGTAACTGATTTTCATTAATGGATTGATGTTTTGACTTATGTTTACTGTATAAGTGACACGTCAGCCTTAGCCGGGTTGGGGTGTTATAATATATCACAAGAATTTTCCAGCTTCGACTTCAAAGTGACATTTTGAAGGGTTAAGCTTCATATTATATTTATCCAAAATGTTAAAAGCTTCTTTGAGATCTCTGAGATGATCTTCAGCTTTCTTCGATTTGACTACCACGTCGTCTATGTATACTTCCATCGTGTCCCATAGTTTGACTTTGAACATTATGTTAACCAGCCTCTGGTATGTGGCTCCTGCATTTTTAAGACCAAAAGGCATAGCAATATAACAATATATACATGTCGGGGTCATGAAGGCAGTATCCTCTTGATCCGAAGGTTCCATTTGAATTTGTTGGAATCCCGAAGAGGTGTCCATGAAGGTCATCATCTCGTGGACTGTTGTGGTGTCAATCATTGAATATATATGTAGCAAGGGGAAAGGGTCCTTGGGACAGGCTTTGTTGAGGTCGGTAAAGTCTACACAAACTCTCCATTTCCCATTCTTCTTTCGTACCACCACCACATTTGCTAGCCCATCTTGGGATTTTACCTCTCTTATCATTTTTGATATGAGTAGTCTTTCAACTTCTTCTTGTATGATAGTATTTCTTTAGGGTGCAAATTTTCTCTTTTTTGATATATAGGTCTGCAATTGTTATCTATACCAAGTTTATGTGTTATAATGTTTTTAGATATACTTGTCATGTCTTCGTGTTTCCATGCGAATGTTGATCTTCTTTCTTTTAAGAAATCTACGAGTTCTTGTTCAATATCCATGGAGATATTAGATCCTACAAGATCTTTGATACCTGGAACCAGTGATCTCCTCACCGAATCGAGCATGAATCCCTGCAAGACACGACACATACAAAACACATATACCGAAAAACACAAAAAATGACACGGACTCAACCCAAAGAAAAACACACAAACTCTACATTCCGAGCACGCCCGAGACTCAAGCAAACCTATCAGGAGGCTTCTCCTTGATCCTAACTGGTACCGCCTTCATCCTTTGTGGCCTCCCGGTCCTTTACAACCTCAACAACTTCCTACGCATCTCAACTGAACTTTTATCACTCAGGTCCTTCCACCACAACTTATACCTCCTCGGTCCTAAGATAATATGTCTCATATAACCAAGTAATTTGTCCCCCGTAGACTTCCCCACACTTGGGGTTTGCACTCTCTCTAACTCACATATGTCTCGTAACGCACGAGTTCTCTCACGAGGTTGTCTAGACCTAGGGACACTAGAACTAGGGGTCGGCTCAGGTGCTCTCCCTTCGGAACGCACAATGATATGGGCAAAGGCTCAGGAATGGGATCTTCTATATGTGGGACCTCTAAACCTTCCCCCGGATCTTCGGGATCCTCTACAATCTCTACCAACTTCCCCACACTTGGGGTTATCCCTCTGATCTCATCTAACTCTGCCATCATCCCTAGCAGATCATCAGGCATATCTTCGTCACCGTACTCATCCGGCTCATCTAACATCTCCCCAACTATACCGCCCACTCAGATGATTCTTCTAAATTAGGAGCGGGTTCACCAACTTCTATCTCACAAGGATTAGAGTCCTGATGGTAGTTCATGAAGCCATCAAGCATGCACATGGAGTGGCTATGATCGCCAACATCCTTCATGGACTGTGTAACATTAAATGTGACCAACTCATCCACCACACGAAGTGTGAGCTTTCCATCAAAGACATCGCTTAATTCCTTGGCGGTGCGCAAAAACAGGTGCCTGGGGATGAGTGGGACTCTATTATCTGCATCCATGTCTAAAATGACAAAATCCACGGGGAAGACAAACTTGCCTACTTTCACTAGAAGATTTTCCACAATTCCCCAAGGATACTTGACTGAACGGTCAACCTAGGAAATGCTCACGCGTGTCGGTTGTGGTTCCCCTAGGTGTAGCTGCTTATAGATAGAGTATGGCATCAGATTAACGCTTGCACCTAGGTCGGCCAACGCGTGGTTTAAGGACAAACTGCCGAGTAGACACGGGACCGTGAATCGACCCAAATCTCCTAATTTCTCGGGCAGTTTGTTCTGAACCACCACAGAACATTTCTCACTAAGTAAGACTTTAGAGACCTCCTCTAGGTTCTTCTTGTTGGAAAGAAGATCTTTGAGGAATTTTCCATACTTTGGCATGTGCTGGTGGGCCTCTATGAATGGGAGATTAACCTTGAGCTGTTTGAATATGTTTAGGAAGTGACTGTGTTCCCTAGCGTGTTTATGTGGCAACAAGCGAGCTGGGTAGGGAATACGGCTCAGCTCAGTCTCAAGGCTTTTCATATCCACCTTTTTTTTCTTCTCCTTTGCTTTCTCGGCAGGTTTCTCTTCTCCTTTCTCCTCGTCCACCTGCTCCTTTGCCATCTTAGAATCGATCTTAACGAATCGAGCTCTCCAGTCTATCTTCTTGACCTACTCAGGTGACGAAATATGATGATCAGTGTTGTGGGAGACTTCTTCTTCAAATTCTTCCTCCCTATGACTCATGATTGACATGGCCATCACTGAAGCATTGGAGCCTCAAGATGGACCTCCATGTCGATCTTTCAGACTCTTAGCGATGTCCTTTACCCTGCGTTGCAGATCCTGGAATGTTGACTGTTGATTCTTTAAGAGAGTGTCATGGTCATCTAATCTCTGCCTAACATCCCTGTCCCGCTGGACTGGGTGGACAAGCATATGTGACTGATTTTCTATCATCACCTCAATTCTCCTAGTGTTGACACTACTTCCCGAGTTAGCTCCTGCTTCTCCTCCTCCCTGCTGATTCTGGCGACCATTAAACCCAAGTGGGTTATTTCCAGATCTCCATCCTGAGCCAAAAGAATTATTGTTGTTGTTGTACCCTCGGTTCTGGTTCACCTGCTCCTGATTATTTACGGGGCAATCTCGGGTGTTGTGGCCTCCCCTGCACACTTCACACCATTGAGCACTGAGCTTCAACTCTTTGATCTCGTTAGCCATTGCTGCAAGTGCAGCAGACACGCTAGAATCATAGGTGACCTGATGCAAACCTCTAGGAGAAGATTTAGATGCTCTAGCACTAGGAATGGAAGTCCTAGTATATGGATGTTGTTATTCGGCTTGAGTGAAGCTCTTGAACATATCCTCGTACTCAACAGGCTCGAGTCTATCCATGATATGGCCTCCCGCAGCTGTATTGAACATTTGTTGCTTCTAAAAGATGAGACCATTGTAGACTTTCTCCACTATCGCCCAGGCAGATAGACCATGCTAGCGACATCAACTCAGCAACGTGTTGAACCTCTCCTAGGCCATGTGATAAGGCTCGTTAGGATCCATCCAGAAGGACTGGATTTGATCCCTAAGGCGAGCGGCCCTAGAAGGTGGATAATATTTCTTGAAGAACTTAGCTTGAAGATCCTCCCAAATGGTGATAGAGTTGTCTGGGAGGGTGTCAAGCCAAGTAGATGCACGTCCAGAGAGGGAGAATGGGAAGAGACGCAAGTAGATTGCATCCTTACACACACCCTTTATATTGAACGAATCACATATGCGTGCAAAGCGGGAGACATGTTCGGGTGCGTCCTCATCCTCAAGGCCATGGAATTGAGTGGCATGAGTGATCGTACTCATGACATGTGACAGGATATGCCATGTATTGGTGTTCGGAATGGCGGGGCGGGTGATCGAAGATCTCGCCCCAGTGACCTCATCACTTGCCCTCTGGTGTATGGTACGCCTCGCGTCGCCCACTTTAGGAAATGGAATTAGGCTAGTAGGACGTACCTGGGATTTGCACAGCTCTTTCAAACGCTCCCGGAAGTCGCGGGTGTGCTCATGAAGCTCTCGTTCGGGCTCTAAAAAAGCAGAATAACGTGGTAATCCCTGTTAACGAGTATTGTGCATAAATAGAAGGACACAAAATAAGAAATAAACAAAGACTAAAAGACATAAAGACTCGATTATAAGTTAGACACACAAGAAAGCACAAAAGACAAGCACACAAGACAGACTCAAATAAAACAAAGTAAACCAAAAAATCAAACAAAGAACTAATCAGAGTTAATATTGCTATTGCCACGTGTCCCCGGCAACGGCTCCAAAAACTTGATGTCGATCGGACAGTGTATAAAATAAATAACAAAACCTAACCTAGACTCCTAAATAATAAATGGAGTACCTTAGACTAAACCGCCCTGACAAGCTAGTGTACCTATCGAGTGTAGCACAACTTAACGGTAAACCGAGTTATCAAACCCTAGAGATACTATGTACCAAAACTAAACTCTTACTCGGACTAAAGATTGATTAATGGGGGGGTTGACGACACTACTAAATTAACTAAAGAATGCAGAAAACTAAGATCGACTCAAACTATCAAGGCAAAAGCTAATGTAAAATATCAGAATGGGAAGAATACCGCCTAGGTCGGAATCCTACTTGCAAAGCACAATTTCTACCGGTTCTGGAAACTTTGATGGATCTGGGTTTCTAAGGATGACAACTAAAGACTACATAGTGGATCCCTAATCACTCTCAGGGTGTCACCAACTAAGGAACCTAAAGTGTACTAAACTCACCAGATGGTTCGATCACCTCTCGGTCTCTCCAACAATGACAATGTACCCAAAAGACATATCACCTTTTAGTCTCATTGTCCACAATACATTCAAAGAATGCACACGGTAATCTCAGGATAAAAACTATGACTTGAAGTAGCGACAATCACTAGACACCTAATACTAACATCCTCTCAGACCGTTAACACTCGGATTCCTAATGATGAAGACTAGACAACTATCTCTCACATCTCGGGTATTAAGATAAGACACACATTCAGATCTAAGGATAATCAATCACAACTCCTATGGGCTACTATGTCTAGCAACTCATACAAACGACCACAAAACATAAGGTGTATGACCTAGATACGCTAATCAAACTGGCAGACAACCACAATCAGCATACGAAATCACAATCGAACATAAACCAAATCAAAACATGCATATTTATAAAAGTAATTAACATGAGATTGTCTACAAACTCATTAAACCACCATTAGATCCAAAACCGAATAAATCAAAACTTTAACAAGTAATCATCTTGTAACCTAGGTAGTATCAAATATCTAGCCAAGCATCATGTCTAAACCATTCAAAACAGAAGAATCAAACATAGATAACATGGTTTCAAATCTGGAAAAGTAAAACAAAGAAAGATGGCGTTAACTGGGGACGTAATCGACCCAATCTTCGATCTCCAACTTCAATTAGCACTCCCAAATGATCATAGAAGCTTTCTCCGACTTTCATTTCTCAATTCTGGCAAAGTTTTCAAAAATCCCTAGGTACGAAATTCAATCTTAGCACTGCCTATCATCCTCAAACGGATGGGCGGAGCGAAAGAACAATTCTAACGCTTGAAGATGTGTTAAAGGCTTGTGTTATTGATCTTAGAGAAAGTTGGGATGACCACTTACCTCTAATGGAATTCTCCTATAACAATATTTATCATACGAATAAACAGGCCACTCCTTTTGAAGACTTATACAGTCTCAAATGTCGAACTCCAATCTGTTGATCTGAAATAGGAGAAAATCAGTTGTCTGGACCTTAAATAGTCTTGGAAACAACTGAGAAATTTATTCAAATAAAGTATAGATTGAAAGCAGCCGGTGATCGTCAGAAAAGCTATCCTGATAAGAGACGAAAGTCGTTAGAATTCGATGTCGGTGATAATGTTTTGTTGAAAGTTTCACCATTGAAAGACGTTGTAAGATTTGGAAAGAAAGGAAAATTAAGTCCTAGATTAGTAAGACAATTCAAAATCTTGAAAATAGTTGGGCCTGTGGCCTATCAACTTTAATTACCAGAAGAGATGAACGGAGTACATGATGTATTCCATGTATCAAATCTGCGCAAGTGTTTGGCATATGAATCTCTGATAATGCCCCTACAAGATGTAGAGGTAGATGAAAAGTTGAAATTTGTGGAACAACCCTTAAGAATCAAGGACAGGCAGGAAAAGAAACTGAAAAGAAAGAAATTGATGATTGTGAAAGTGAAATGAAACTCCAGACGTGGACCTGAGTACACGTGAGAACTGGAGTCTAAAATGAGAAAGAAATATCCTCACTTGTTCAAATAATCTCGAGGACGAGATTAAAACAAGGTGGGGAGGATGTAACACATGCCAAAAAAAATGTCCAAGACGTGATAAAGGTATAAACCCTAGGGTCTATAAGTGTGAATATACAGAAAGTCTAGGGTCAAAATTGAAAAATATGAAATTCTGGTAGATAGTGGACCGCTATCATCCTTCTTAACGGTCCGCTATGATTAATGATGGGGTGGTGGACCGCCATCGCTTGGATAACGGTCCGCTAGCCGCAACTTTTAAAGCTAACACGTGTCCGGTGACTCAGCACCCATAATGGACCGCTATGACTCCCATAACGGTCCGCTAGCCGCAAAACTAGGTTCTATCCGATCAGAATTGGACGTGTAGGGCTGACGTCATCAGTGCGCGGTAGCGGACCGCTACGCTCAAGCATAACGGTCCTCTACGGGTCTGTTTTTCAGCATATAAATACTTGATCGATTTTCCTCACACATAAACGTCCATTTCACTCTAAAAACTTTCTAGAGCCCCCCTAGTCCACTCCGAAAGATCCCGGTTCGATTCCCGCTCGTTGTAGTGCCCGGTTAAGAAAGAAACGCTCCTAGAAAGGTCGAAACGCTAGAGAAACCAAGCTAAGAGGTTGATTCTATAATTTGCAACTTAGAGGATCATTCCTATAATCAAGGTGAATACTTTATCAATTTCAAAAGTTATGTCAAGCACTTACATTTACAAAATGGCAAAATAAAGGTTAAGGGGGATAATACTAAACGTTCTTCTACGTGTAAGCATTCGGGCCATAAGTATACTCACGAGTCGGGGAAAGTCCCAGTCTGCGGCTGGTACTTCTCTTTATAACAAATGAGGAGGCATGAGTCACCCGTTGTTGATAAGACATACTACTAGTGTATACAATGGTGCATACACTTAGGACATGGGCCTGCTGAATGTGTAGATTGAACATAAAGTTGTGATTATCGAATTAAACTTGTTTGTGCCAAATGCTTTTTATGTCAAGATAATTGTATTCATCGACGTTCGCGTTGACGTTTCATTTTAAAAATGTTTTCAGGTAATCAACAAAATGTGATGGAAAGGGATAAGGGTAGACCTAAGATCTTACCCCGAAAATGAAATGTGAAAAGGATAAAATGCACGTTGGATTATCAGGCCTCATGTATTTATAATCCTAAAAGATGAAAAGGAGATAGAACCGAGGAATTGATCAACCCTAGATAGTACTATTTCTGGTGGTTGTATATGTATTTGATTTCAAACTATGTTTTCTAATCAAAATGAGAAGGATATATAAACCCTATGTTTATATAATAAATACGAAGATTTTGTTTTACAACTAAGTTTTGATATTTACAAATACAACCCTTGAGGTTGAACTAATGATGAAATGATCCTTTTGAAAAAGACTTCAACTGTATTTTATAAAACTCTGAAATCAAAGCAGGTACCAATCGAGCTCACACACATCCAGATGGTGCTTGAGGCGGGGTGTGACCCCGATCGTGGTGGTGTAGGATATTAGTGGTGTCCGACGGTGGCTACGGCTCCTTCAGAACATGACGGCAGTAATGGGGTGGCGTGACTCCGGGTAGGCATGGTAGTGTCTACCGCAACGAGAATGGACTACGATGGTGGTTCACCGTTGTGGAAGGCGGCGACGGTGCTCGGAAGTGGCACGTGACCAACTAGGAAGATGGTCACACTCGGCGGCGGTGGTGAACGACGGAAAAAAAAAAGGTAGTGAGGCATCCGGCGAGTGGGGGTGGCTCTGGAGGAGACCTTCGGTATGGTGGGCGTAGTGTTAGTCGGATAGGTTTGGTCACAATGAGGATGAGATTACGATGAGAGGATGAGGGCGGGACCCCAGGGAGATGACTACAGCCATGGTGATGACAAGGTGGCCACTGGCCCACTGTGGTGGTGCATGGATAAGCTCGGGTGCAGGTTCATGACGAGTTAGGGTTTACATGGAGAAGAATACGAATTAGGGTTGTAGGTGTATGTGTGTACATGTACGTGAATGCATGAGAACCCTGTTTGAGCATGCGGCTTCTATACGGGTCGAGGACAATCTGATACGAGTTGGTAACTATGAGATGAGGATGGTTAAGGATTTTCATGTCACATGTACACACATGCATGGGAGCTTAGGTTCGTGTCACACCATGAAACTAGGGTGTTTATCGTCCTAGAGTAGCACCTCCAATAGAGATGTTCCCAAGAAAAAGTGACGGGTCCAGGAGGGATTTATACTCTTTCTTTAGAAAGGACATTATGTTTGTCAGATAACTACATACTGATCGGATGTTACCCTTTGGCGACATTGATATCAAAACACACAGCGGAAACTAAAGCCATCAACCTTTATGAAAATATTTTTTACATCATGTTGTCATAAAGGTTACATCGTTTCATCATCTTTATTCCTAACAAGGAACATATCATTCAGGACTTATAGATCCAGGCATGCCCATCATCTGGATCGTTCATCGGTTTGTTCTAGTCCTGGAATGCTCTCTCTATTGACAATCTGTGATGTGTTCAAAAACATTTGATAAAACATGGGTCAGCACAAAGCTGATGAATTCATAAAATAAAACAGTTTATTAAAATGACCCGCCAAAGTATCATGAACACATTCATGGGGTTCCACCCCAAATTCATAGACAACTATGAGCAATCGTTCAGTATATATATAACCAAAGACCGTTCCACGAGTCTTGTCCATCATGTCATTCCACGGGTCAAGTGAAACACAATAAGCGCTTAAAATGCGTTATATATACACAATTGGTGCAATCCTTTCAAGATACTCAAAATGTTTTCATAAAATCAACCATAATAGAATCATGGTTAGTTCAAATGCATCACAGTTTAAGAACTCACCTCGACAGTGTTTTGGCTTATTGAATCGGTAATATGGCAAACACCTCGGATAAAGCTCCTAGATATATCACGACATTACTTAATTACACAATCCTAGCATAATGGTTATAACCAAAGCTTAACGGGAGGTCGAAACCTTACCTCGGCACTATCTATGATAATTTGGAGTCGAAACGCTGGAAACCAAACTCTCGCACGCGAACTGGGCTTGGGATCAGAACACTAGAGTATTTGTGTATGTTTTGGAAGGTGAAAATTATGTTAAAACCTCTGAGATCGACCAACTATTTATAAGGTAAGATTTGGGTATGTGACGGACTATTACTAGGAGTGACAGTCCGTCATGTCTTTGCTTGGCGGCTACGCACTTCCAGTCCACGTACCGGACCGTTATATAACCCGAGTGTTGAGCGAACATTTGTCAGACCGTAACTTTATGCATACACATAGTTCCATCAAGTAAGTTAGGCTTACTACCCTATTGTGGAGAAACACTCGAAATGTACAAAAACCAAATCATTTTTCTTAAGAAAACCGCTTAACCATTTGCGACAAGAGCTTTGGATTAAAATTTAATCAATACTTTACTTCTATGGGTATAATTATGCATGAGTTTGCTTGAGGACAAGCAAATTTTAAGTGTGAGGTGTTATATGATTCTTCTCGTTCGAGTAAATAAGATAATAGGAATTGATACTTAATCTATTTAATTGTGTTATAACAGGATATTTATCCCTTGTTTGCAAAAACATGAAGAAATCACTCAAAATCAAGGGAAAATTAGCACCTGGAAGCCAATCGGACGTTTGTGCATCCAAGGAGTCAACCCAGGAAGTCAAAAGTCAAGCAGGAGTCAAAATAGGAAGATGCACGGCCGTGCAAATGGTTATACATTGCCCTGAGCCTGCCAGGCCTGACAGATTCTCTCACGTGCAAGAAATGGGTGTTTTGCACGCCCGTGCAATCCAATGCACGGTCGTGCATTGCCAAGCTCCCAACCTATAAATAGCAAGATCATTCCAAGCATTTAGGTGTTCAAGATCGGGTTAGTGGAAGCCCTAGTGCTCTGCTAGGGCCTAAACTCTCTCGGTTTTGTTCCATTTTAGCTTTTCTTTGTCTATTTTCCTTTTCTAAGTCTTGTAATATGAAATGATTCTTCTCATTCAAGTAAACAAGAGGCAACCTATACCCAATCTCCCTTGGTGTTGGAACACTTCCACACATTGTCTAAGGGTTAGTGGAGTCACTTGTATAGTCATTCGTGGCTATTCTTCTTGCGTTGCTCGGGTTGGTTGAACTTTAATTAATTAGTGAAGTATTTTTAGTATGTTATGTTCTTGAATTTTTTCTTATAATTTATTTCAAAAAGGCAAGAATAAGTGATCTGTAAACCAACTTAATAATCTTAAATCTTGTAAGTTACTTAAGCAAAACTTCTTTTTTGGAAGCTTGTTCGAGTTTGTACGGTCTATATACAAATCTTGGTGCTACCAAGGGCCCGGTTAATATAGATTTAATATTATGGGTTGATTGGAGGTTTGAGTATTCAAAGAGTTGTTCGAGTCCTAGCTGGACATTATAAAGTGTGTCGGTGTTTTTTTACTTCTCTTGTGTTAGCTTGCAGAGGAATTCTAGCGGGAACCATGAGGCTTGATCTTGAGAATGAAAGTTATATTTATTTAAAATATTATTATAACTAAGACAACTGTTTTAATAATATAAAATGTTAGGTCTAAGAGTTCATAAAGTAACTTTAGAGGGTGTTGCGAATTCCAACTTTCCAAAAGAAGTTACACGACTTGGTGTACATCAGTCGACAGGATAATCTTAGTCAGAATAATAAATCACGGGACAGCCGACGGACTTGAGACCCTGTTAGGATCCCGAGATTTATTAGGAACAGTTGGCTGACCGTATCCACTGTTCCGTTACAAACTACTAACTCCCCCCATCGAAAGGGTTATTACTAGTAACTATGACCAACCTAACTAAAATACAACGTTAATTACCAGAGTAACATCTTAAATGAAACCCCTTTTCAAACTTATTATCCAAGTCAAACAATAGTGAGGGTTGAGTACGAAATCCGTGTCCATGGTTCGATACTTGGTTCTTACCTAGATTTACTACGCTACGATACGTACACTTGCCTATTGTGTGTGTGTGTGTTTAGTTGAAGTACTTATCAATTAAATCTATAAATTTAAAAACTTGATTTTGTTTAATTCTAAACAGAACATTAAGTAAGAATATGTATTATATATCTCTCGTCTTTGGCATTAAGTTTTTGGAGCCATTACCAAGGATGTATATATATAAATATATATTAATATCTACACTAAAATACGCTATCAACGCCCTAACGAGGGCGGTTGTGATGAGGTAATTGTTGTGTGCATTTATTTTGATGTATATATATTTATTCCATGCAAGTGTTTATTGACAATTTAGGTGTTGTGATATTATTGCTTTGGTGTTAAGCAATAGATTGATTGTGGTGTGGGGAACGAGGTCATGATTACAACTAATGTGTGGTAGCCCCGGTAAGAGTCATGATTAGGGCTAGGTAAGTCTATGTTTATGAGTCTGGATGTTTGAATCAAAGTTGTACATGTTAGTGGAACATTTTGCTCGGTCCGTGTCAAAGAACTTATGGGGTATGGGTATGGATTGAGTCTGGGCTTGGTTAAACCCTTAGGGAAGCTCATGGATAACGTGGGTTATCCTTATGACGATAAATAACAAACTATTTTATAAAGGACGAGAATGTCCTGAGTTGAACGAATTAATATTCGAAATGGAAACATTTCTATCTAAAATAAATTGTTATAATTTACTCAGCGTAGCTGACTTTGTATGTACATTAGATTGTTTTGTAGGTGAGTTTCGAAGACGACGTATCTTGGCTTGGGAGCGGTGCTACTCGGATCGGTATGAAGGCATTTGTACGGTAAGGTTAAGAACGAATAATGACTTCTAAAAGATATTAAATATTTCATGTAAGACTTCCACCGATTGTTTTATAATGAGATAATGGTTTTTTAATATGAATACAAGTGATGAGACCCAACTGTAGGGTGCCCGGTTTGGGGCCTTACAAAATCATTCCACTTTAAATCTTCTCGGTCATCTCTGCCTTTCCGCCTCCCACCGACAAACAAACCACCATCAAACCTTCAACAATGGCGGCGAAGCTTCTAGCTTTGTTCATCATCTTCACTTCACATGTTGTCGGTTTTTGTGAAGATGATGAACAAAGGTTTTGTGAGTTCTTGTTCGGGTTTTGTGCGTTCTTGTTCGGGTTCTGATATGGAAACCAGAAGTTATTGTTGCCGGATTGATCTTGGTTTCAGTGGAATTGCAAAAGTACGTCACTGGAATTTGATCTGACGACTGATAATCGTCTAACTGGGAATAGAGGGCATTCAAATCAATGATAAGGTAAGTGGTGTAGTCTTTTCAATGATGTCGGGGCCAGGTGTAGTATTGTAAATTGATTTTAAATTTTAAGTGATAAGTGATGCCAAGGGTATTATGGTCTTTTCATTAAAATTTAAAAGAAAAAAAATGGATGATGTTAGTGACTTGGCTTTAATTGAGAAAAAACTGAAACTAATGGATTGGAAAAGTCAAATTTAAAATTTTGACTAAAATGGTTATTTGGGTTAAACCATAGGAACTAAAACCGTATTTAACTCTAATAATTTTGTATAACTATAGTTTTCGACCCTTAAGAATAGTAACTTTATTATTATTTTAATTTATTTCTATATATATATACAGTGGTGAATTCAAGATTTTTTTTCAGCGTAGCCAAAAATAGGTCATGTTATAATAAGTTAGGTCACGACGAGTCGAGTAAATACATTACATTAAAGTGAAGTGATTTCAAGACCTTCAATTCCAAGATTTGATTTCTAGTATGTTTTGAAAACTGGATTGTCGAACCAGACATAAGAAACACTTGGTGTTATATGTAATTTAAAAATATTTTAAATACAAAAATCTAAAGTATAACAATATTGAATAAAAAAGCAATTGTAAAAACAAATATTTTATAGCAATAAGAAAATAAAAATAGAAACACATTAAGAAAATAAGAAAGATATAAATAAAAAAATAATATAAATAGTAAAAGCTTTTTAAGGTAATAAGAAAAATATAATAATTCAACAATTCATTAACAATTAAACATTTATCAACTACTTGAACACTAAAGTATAACCTTTTGATGCACATGGTACAAATAGGTATGCAGCCTTTTTTTTATTTTTGGACTCGTGTACGGATTCTTATTCCACGTTTTTGGCTTTTGTTCTCTCATTCTTTCAATGTCTCTCTGCTCACTTTCTCTAAGTTTTTCCTCTCTCATGAACCAAGAACAACTCGGGGGTTTATGGTGGTTTTTTGTGCTTTGCGATAGTTTAACCAGGGAGAGGCGATGGTCGAACATCCAAAGGCTTTTTGAGGTATTTCCGTTTCTACAATTGATACTTTGAGTCTGAAGGGTTTAGGGTTTACTTTTATTATGCGGTGATGTGAGATCCCGTTAGAATCCTGTGCTACTGTCATTTTCGCTAACGTTACAAACACGCACTCTATAATTGTTTGTAGAATCAAAGGTCGCCACATATGCTTTCGTTGAGGATATTGTTGATCTTGAAGACGAAGGGTACAACTTTTGTTGTTTTCATGACATGAAAGTACCCTAAAATCCTCCATTTTGTTATTTAATTTTTTTTACCTATTAACAGGTCATATTTTATTGTGATTGAATTGGTGATAGTTTGGCATCATTGTTTCAGTTTTTTTTTTTTTTTTTTGTCTGCGGGAATACTGATTTTGTTGTTTAGTTGTTCTAGGGCCTTCGATTTTCTCATTTGCAACTTACCATTGGTGCAGTTTCTTTCCATCTAACTCTAAGTTCACCCCTAATGATTCATGCTTTTTTGGTTTATTTTTTACGAATTTGTCTCTTTAAGCTTTAGCTAGTTGTTTATATAATAAATTATTTTTCAATTTTCTTCTCACATAATTCTTCTTCTCTGTAGTGGACCAGGGACACCGGAGTTTTAAAAAACTCTAATTTTGGTTTATTTCTTCCCTCTTCTCTTTTTCTTTTAAGGTGCCTGGTAATAAAATGTATAGGTGCCTATCTATTTTTGGTTTAATTTTTAGAAAATACTACACAAATGTGGATTATTTGAGTGGGTGCCTTCCCACCCTCTAAGCAACAACTAAATTTGCCCCCGTACATGAAAACAAACTAAATAATTTGTAATTAGGAGAAGTTGGCCGAGTGGTTGGTTACGCTCCCCCCTTACCACCCAGGTCACGGATTTGAGTCCGGCGCCCAACAACCTTCAATTTTTGTTGCCAGCATTTGCTATTTAGTTTTTTAAAAATATTCTATCAAGAATAGTAATGAAACAAATTCGCTACTGTGTCCATAAATTATCGTGGTATCGACATCATGCACACTGTAGAAAACTTGAGGGGTGAATATGTTTTCTTAAAAAAAATTCTTGTTTAAAACTTGATTAATATGGATTAGTTCTTGTTTAAAACTCAAGGTTATGAATATGGATGCATGTAAAGAGTTTAAGGGATAGAAAGAAACTGTATTTATAGATATTCAAGTGAATGTTGCTACTAGTTTCGTTTGCTACCTGTTCCAGATCGTACCAGTTCCAGATGCTACAGGTTTCGGATCGTACCGCTTCCGGATGCTACAAGTTTTGGTTGCTACTAGTTCTATATGCTACCGGTTCTAGATGTTACAGGTTGTGGTTCTGCCACTCTAAGTCCTCTCCTCGATTCTCTAGTCGAGAGTTTGCTCCACTAATCATTTCCCTTAAACGAAAGAGATCTCCGATACACCATCTCCCCTAATCAAACGTAGTGATCATATTGTATAAAAGTTTCACTTTTTCAAGGAAGTGATCACCTTCTTCGTTTCACTAATCCAAGCTAGTGATCACCTTCTTCATCACACTATGTTAAGATAGTGGTCTTTACACTTTTCGCTATATCAAGATAGTGAATTCACCTAAGTGTACACTATGTCTAGATAGTGTATAACTTCATAACAAAGAACTAATTCAAGATAGGGCAAGCACTCAACACCTCAACACTATATCAAGATAGTGTGATCTCCCTCAAATTAACACTATGTAAAGATAGTGTGATCTCCCTCAACTTAACACTATGTCAAGATAGTGTTATCTCACACACCAACATTATATCAGGATAGTGTTATCACTCATAAATTACAATATTTACTAAACACTATTAGTGAAGACCCCTCACATACAATACAAGAATGATTTCTTAAGTTGTAGCACAATTTTTCTTTTTTGCTCTTGATCTTGATCTTCTCTCTTTAAATGATGTTATAATAGCAATGGATTAGAGAAATATATTAGATATACATTTGAAAGTGTTTAGAGCAAAAGGGGTGAGTATGAAAGACGGACAATGCCTCTATTTATATTTTATAGGCATAAGTCAAGTCAGGGAGGTCACCAAGGCTGCCCTAGCCACGGTCCACCATCCCATCGACCATGAGGCTTGGGGCAAGTCTTGGGTGCTTCCTTTTTTACCGTTAGCTTTGTCCACTCTCACATACAAAAGTCATTTGCTGGATTTTTCACATTGAAAACACCTTAGTTGATCTTATAACAAAAGTTGTCACCTATTTCCCTAGCATAGGCTCTTTACCCATCGAACAAAAGTTTTTTTTCTTTGTACTTTGGTTGTTATCTAACTTGAGTTCCTAATGTAAGATCATGTCACTAACAACCTTTTTCAGGTTTTGAATTTAAAGTTCAAATCGTAACTAAATCATTTGGATTTTGTTATAATGATTAGTTTTTTTTTATTGAAACTCTATCTTAACTTTATAAAAACTTTGTGGCAATGACTTGATATTTTATAAAAATATTTTTGGTATTATAAAAATTTGTTTTTGTAATGTGTTTTATTATTTTTAATTTCTCTCTAATTCGACCACATAATCATGTTGATCATTGCATCTTCATTCATGAGCATACAAAATTGTGTTGTTGAAGATTGCATCTTGATCTTTAACAATAATTACGAATAGTATATTTGATCATCACCTTTTTGTATGTAGATTAATGTGGACTTAATCTTCATCACTTTGAACATGTTAAGACTTGTTGATCACATATTTTTGTGGTACATTGGCATGTTTAGTGATATCTATAATAAACACTTAATAACACAAGTTGTTTAATTTCTATCATTATTAAAATAAAAGTTACTAATATTTTAATCACAACTTAATTAGAGTTTGATGTCCTAACAATCTCTCCATTTGTGATAATGCAAAAAAATAATTACTTGTGAGACATTTGTAAGTATAGAGATGATCATGTTAACAATATCAACATACCTTATGTCACACGTCTAACCATGTTATTCATATGATCTCTTGTTCCCCATGTCTCCCTAAAGTTCTTCAAGTCAAGTACTGCTCTCGTTCTCCCTATGAGTAATAATCTCCCCGTATAAGTTTTCAAGTAATTATCTTGTTCTCCCCCTTTTTGTCAATATCAAAAAGAGAAACCCCACCAACCCACCCACCCATGAAAATTGCACATCTTTAGAAAAATCCCCCTCAAATGTAGAACCCCCCCCCCCCCCCTTAAAAGATGCACTTGTGCTTATCCTTGCAAAAAAAGTTATTAGCAAGCAAGTATATTAGTTACTTGATGGCTTTATATTGTGCAAAACTTCATAGGATGCAACTTGATGCATTTTGGTAACGAACACCTTGTTCTGAACAAAAACTATTGTGTTAAGAGCCTCTGCCTAGAACGTCATTAGGATTTTAGCATAAGTAAGCATGGTCCTTGCAACCTTAATTACAGTTCTATTCTCCTCTCAACAACACCATTTCGAGGGATTCTAGGTGAACAAATTACCTAGCAATTCCTCTTTCTTCATAAAAAGTGATCATTGTATGGTTGTTGAACTTTGCGCCTTGATCACACCTTATCACCTTTACTTAATGATCATTTTACCTCTAAACATACATAATGAAGAATATGAGAGCCATTGTTGTCTCAACTTTGGTAGCTATGAAGAACATCCTAGTGAATCTTGAGTAATCATCTACAACTGATAGATAGTACCTCTTCCTGCCTAGACTCATTATGCTAATAGGTCTTTGTGATAAAGATGCAATGGCTTGACAATGAAGTTCTATTCCTTAGATTTGTGTGACTTTGATGGTGTTTACATTTCATATATGTAGTGCATTTTCCTCATGAACATATTGTTTTTATGGTATCTCTTTCACCAATTTAATTTTAGTCAATCCTTGAGGTTAATATTTGTTAACCTCCTATGCCATTATCTCATGTCCGCCCTTGAGTACTATAACCGCCCCTGCAGTACTATAACCAAAGGAAACATGAGATCTTCTGTCAGATTTAAAACTTTTTAAGAGTTTTGTTCCCAACTACCATATGTGTAGGATCGTGAAATTACAAGATGGTTCTGTTCTTAGTTGAAATTGGCGGAAACAATAACAACTACACAAGTGTGATCGGGTAAGCAGAAAGAATACTTTTAAGAACACTGTTGTATTAAGCTTTTGCAGATAAACGATTACAATTGAAAAACTCAATCAAAAGACATACAACGCACACATACAATGAAGTGTTTACAGATTATTTATACTCACTTAGATCAAGACAGCCCCTTGATTCTAAGGATCAGATCTAACACAGACCGTTGATCTGTTGTATCTTGCTAACTATTACACGTTTTGTCTATATCTAGTTAACTTTATTGAAGCGTCTTCTTTATGCATCATTACTTGCATGCTTGGAGAAGAGCATTGTTGTCCGTCATTGGTTGTGCCATTGAGGTTCCTTCTGCTTTGAGTGTGTCAGTTGCTTTTGCAGAAAGTTGTCAGTGACGCTTGGTATGGATAGTCAGCTGCAACGATTTGTCTTCAAGGAACACAGCTATCAGCAGCAAGAATGAGAATGATGCTGCTGATAAGCCTATCAGTAGCAACAAGTGTTGAATGCTACTGATAAGCCTATCAGCAGCAACATGTGTTGAATGATGCTGATAAGCCTATCAGCAGCAACATGTGTTGAATGTTGCTGATAAGCCTATCAGCAGCATTTGTAGTTAGAATAATTTAGAAGCAATCAGTCTTTGGTTCTATAAACTCCCCCTAGACTGATGCAACCAAAATTCTTCTAATCACTTTGCTGCTGAAGCTTTTGCATGTGGCTGACTATCCTTTCAACTTCATAGCCTCTTGGATCCTTGCTGGGATTGTTCAGTGGAAGTGCAGACAGAGTCTTGATGTCTTTATGTGGCATTTTGTAGATTGATTTGCTTGAACATCTCATCGTCTGCTTCCTTACATCAGTTAAAGTGAACTCGTCCAAATCAGCATTATAGGACCAACTTACAAATGGAAAGTGGGACTTGAGTGGTTTGATGTCAATGATCACATCTTTGCTAGGGTTGAAGTAGTGTTTAATGGCTAGCACAAGAAGTTTCCCACCCTCATTTGCAGGCTCATGAGCTTTACTCAGCTCCAAAATTCTGCCAAGATCTGAATCTGGCAATTGCAGAACTTCATCAACAGATCTGTGGATAGATCTTCTTCTTTCAGTTCTCCCGCTGAAGATCTCAAACCTTTGATCCTGTGGATTATAGACCCAATCAACTATGTCTCTTGAGTCTTCTGGTTTAGGTTTGGGTTTGGATTTCTTCAAGGGAGGCTGTTGATGAGTGGGAGCTGGGTGGAATGGTTTGGACTTTTTGGGTGGAGGAGAGTGGAAGGTTGTTGGACTGAGGAAGAGGTAAGTGAGGGAGAAGGCTTGGGTTTCTTTGCTTTTGTTTCTTCTTCTTCCTGAATAGGTACCCTTTTCTTGGAGCCCTTCTTCCCTAATCTTTCTTCCTCATCCTTCTTGACTTTGAAGTAGAGGGCTTGCAGGTTCATGAAGTTCGTGAGACCTAGTCTCTTTCCATTCTCTCCTCTAGCCTTAAGGAAGTCAATCATGACCTTCCTTTCTTCATGGGTCCGTTTATTAAAGGCAATGGTCTTTTTGGACTTTTGTTTGGCTTTTTCTTCTTCTTCAGCCTGTTTCTTCTTTGCCAATCTGGTCAACTGCAGGAATCTTTCTTTTCAGTTCATCCAGCTGTCTAGCATACAGCTGGATGGTTTGTTCTCTGAGGAGAATGGCTGTTTTTCTTTCTTGAGCCTTTTTAATGTCAGCCATCTCCTCTTCTTCTCTTCTTCTTCTCTTCTCTTCCCTCTCTCTTTTCTCTTTTAGCAATCTCTCTTCATCTTCATCTGTCATAATTCCCTTTCCGTTGTTTATATTGGATGCCTCTGCTTTGGCTTCACTGACTACAACAGCAGATGATGGTGCTGCTATTAGGATCTCAGCCTCAGCTTCATTGGCACATTGAGAGGTGAACAAGGGAAGGTCATTGGCTTCATCCAATTTGCACTTAGGACAAATGAATTCTTTCAGCATTTCTTTGATAGTTGATCTTGACTCATATGCTGCAGCAAAGATGTCTGCTCGAGGGGAAGTTGAGTCAGTATCAGTGTCAGAGTTTGACACATATACTTCCTCAGTAATTCTTCCTTCTTGTTCTAGATGGGCTCTGACAGTAGCTATCATTGACTGGCTTTCAAGGGAGTTGACATTGCAGATATTTGCCCTAAGTTGAAAGATCTTGTAGAGAAAGTCTGTAGGAAGTGACAGGATGTTCCTGGTGTTGATGATGAGAGAGGAGCCGTTGATCAGTAAGAGGGTGTGGTCAAGAGACTTAGTGCTTATCCATCCCAGCACATCTAAGTCTTTGACAATGAAGGAGTACAAAAATCTTCTTAAGCAGCAAACTTCTTCTTTAGTGAGAAGACTGCTCCTTATAATTTCAAGTCTTCTAGGAGTCAATCTTCTTTCTGCTGCTGTCGAAGATTCAGGATAAGCTACCCGTTTTGCTGTTTGTATGAGTCTTTCGAAGTTGGGTAGATTATCCTCCATCAAGTCATAGAACCTGCCAATGGCAAGTTCTGCTGAGAGATCTGATGAAGTGTTGATGCAGTTAGTTAAATACAGTTGTAGGACTTGGGGGGCATTGAGAGAGTTCCAGTTTAGCTCTTCTACCCACTGAGAGAGTCAAATTCTAGCTTCTGTGAAGTTTGAAAGAGTTGGGGGGGAATGGATTGACGTATGATGGCTGCTGCTTCAGGGAGGATGCTGAAAGCTGTATATTTTTGTTCTTTGTCTTCAGCTTCATTCAGCACCTCATCAACAGCCCTGACGACTAACTTCCAGTCTTCAGTTGTTTCTTCTTCTTCGTTATCTGAAGCTGGCAAGTCATGGACCTATACAAAAGCTGACTTGAAAAGTGTACTTTGAAAAACAACCTGCTCTTGAATCCAGTCGTCAAGACTGTCTGTGTCTTCCTCCATTGGGACCATCTCCCCCTTTTTGGTTGCATCAGTGGACAAATAAGCATCAGTTAGGGTGCCCACTGATACAAGAGAGGGAGAAGGTACAGTTGGGCATTGATGGGCTTCATGCATAGAGACTTGGTGTCTTAGTTTGGACACTTCGGCCTCTAGCGTAGCCACCCTGGCCGTCAATTCCAGGTTATGAAGTTTCAGTCTGTCCTCATCCACAGTTGTGGAATCCTTGGATCCAGATGGGGCCTTAGGCCTAGCCTCTTCATCCCCATCACCCATGGTTTCTTGGCGCCTGGGATTCCTCTCAGTGAGGGGAGTTTCCAAGGAAGCATCCTCACTGTGAGTTGCAGTGGTTGAGGTCTTAGCAATGTTGTCACTGTCCTCCTGGTCATTTGATGGACCAGCAGTAGTGACAGCCTCTTCCACATCCACTCTTTCATAACTCCTAGAGTGGTCCTTCAGGGTAGAAGAACTTGGGTTGGGTGTGTTGGAAGCAAGATCAATCAGTACCTCCGAGATAGTGGTAGTTGGAGAAGGTACATCATCTTGATCAGGTTCCTCAGCACTTAAGTTCAGAAGAGAAAGGAAGGGCTCAAGGGGCTGTTCTATAGATCCGGGAAGTGATCCTGATCCTAATGGAGAGATATCCAAAGAAGTCTCCCTAATAATGTGGCTTTCCCTTATGATATTCTTATCACACCCCCAAATTCCACTAACGGAGTTTTACCGTTTGGTGTGTGACTAACCAGGATCTCAGTCATTAGTTACATCAAACGACACTAAATGGGACTCAAATTGAAATATTATAAAAGTTTAGAGTAAAATGCGGAAGCGTTTAAACAAGAGAGTAAATGCGCACAACAACACGCCCAAGTCTAACAATAACGAATACATAATAAATGTTCAACAGATTGACAATTATTGAATATATCATGTTGACACCATGCATGCCCTAACGTGCACCTGTGCCTTAGCTTAGCGTCCTGAGAAAACATGTAAGAAAAGTGTCAACACAAGGTTGGTGAGTTCACAGGTTTCAGTATAGTAATAAAGCGTTTACCAGATTAATGTACAATCAACATATATATACCAATGAGTAGCTAACCCATGTTCATGTTTGCTATTACGCTCGCAACCGTAAACTGACTGTTTGTATTGCCTCCCACCAGGTCTATCAACCACGGTGCACGTTTAGGTCAATATTGCACCCGTTCGATATCCAATCGAGTTAGCGCGACTAACGCGGGTGAGGTTTGTCAAACCCAGTAGTACTACCCAACATACCTCGTTATATTCATATTTAAACGGTTCGATGTGAGGACTTTCATGATAGAGTTTACGCATAGTCATAACAACTGATATAAAATGTTATACAAAAATCAAAAGAGTTTGTATCATGTTTTCTCCCCCAGTTTAAAAGCAGTAAAAAGGGGCCGTGAAAACTCACATGCGTTGCGTAGTAGGTAGTATCACACAAGTATGAGATTTAGAACCTCAAGTGTTAGCCTGCACGGCTTACGTATGCCCTAGGATCATAAACACATAAGTTAGGGACACATTGGAATTTGTGACGACGACACGGAAGATTAGAACGTCTTAAAACATTCTAAGGATCAACGAATAAGCGGACGTGTCCACGGTAATAAGGATTTCTTAATTAATTAATTATTAAGATAAATACGATTCGTGTCGAACGTTTCTAATAACGAATAATAATAAATAATTATATTCGTACGTTTGTGCCATTTAAAATGGTTAGGAAATTAATGTAACTATATATATTATTTTTAATCGAGGATAAAACCAAGGGTAAATAATATAAATAATTATATCATTTATACGTTTAGAAACGTTTCATAGAGTTTATAAACGTGATGAAAATAATATGTAAATATGTATTATCTTTAATTGGAGTCACGGGTTGAAAATAATATGAATGTATTATTTATTTGGAGTCGTGGTTTGAAAACAATATAAATATATATAATTTTAAAAGGTGGGGAAAATAATATGAAAATGGGTTATAAATTCAAACCCGAGCTTACGGGGGTTTCCGGGTTTCAAAACATAATTATCTATTAATATAATAGTATAGGAAATGGTTTTTAAATATTTAAACTACTTAAAAATAATTAAAACCAAAACAGGGGGAGGGAGACTCGAACCCGAGTCTCCTCCCTCTCAGTCCCAAGCTTTAACCATCACACCCGCTAGGGCAATCGCACAAGAATCCGGATTCAATTGATTTTAATCAAGACCCCACTGTGATGTCTCCCTCATACGCAAACCGAATCCTAAACCCTCTCCAAATTCATCGATTTGAATATCGAATCAACCAGATAACATGGGGGTTCTACAAATCGAGTGACCACGGATCAGAGGTGAGTTTTAATTGCAACTCAAACGGGTTTAAAGTCGTTTAAATACCGGAATAGCAATCCGAAAACCCTAATCATGAACACAAATCAAATTGGTAAAATCAGATGTTAAAAAGCTTGGGAGTCATAGGGCTTTTACTAATTAGAACATTACGAAACTATTGGTGTGGTTTAATTGAGTTGAGATGGTGCCTAAAATCAAAACCCCCAAAACCGTTTACGAACAAACCCTAGAATCAAGGTCATATTCAATTCGATAATGTAAGCCCTTAAAAGTATAGGGCTTTCGATCTAAACGTCGAGGCGAGTCTGTAGACATGATCAATTTCGGTATTAATTATCGAATTGATAGGGTTCAATTAAATAGAATGCGTATGAACCCTAAGTTCTTGATTTCGATCGAATTGATGTTGTAAGCCCTAGGTTTCATAGGGCTTTTAATCAGGAAGTATAAACAAAGGTGAGGGTGTGTTGAATTACCAGAAACAGTTGCGAATCGACCGAGATCGACTTGGACGGCTCCGACTTCACGCACGGTTGTTCTCTCGCGACTCCGACTTCGATTACTGTAGAATTGATGTACGCAGAAGCTTTAGTTTGATGCGACTTGTGTGAGTGTATGCTCAATTTGTGAAAACAATATAAGCATTCATCGATTTTGATCAAAGGGGCGACGGTTTCGACTTGAACACCCATTATTGGGTTTAATTCGATATAATACGAGAATTAAAGGTTCCATGATGATCGTGAATGACATTTAAGTCTACTTCGGTTACGAATTCCAATCGAATTCGGCTAATATTCACGGATTTGACTTAAGAACAAGAGGTTTGACTTTTACAAGTCAAACAGGGACAAGAAACTTTTGATTTTGACTTTCAGGGTCAACGGAAATGAAATTGGGTTAATTACCACCTTGATCCTTGAAGTATGAGTCCAGGTATTGACAGAATTCGTCCTTGGGATTTAATTTCGTTAAATAGGTTAAGATTTAACCGGATTTAGTTAACGGAGTTAAGTTTTAAGAGAACATTTAACGGAATTGTTAACGGGGTTAACATGAAAAAGTCGGGTTGTCACATCATCCCCTAGTTAAAAGAATTTTCGTCCCAAAAATTAATATAAAAAAAAAAAATTTCCGGATGTCACATCATCCCCTAGTTGAAAGAATTTTCGTCCCGAAAATTAAATAGTACTTTAAGAGTTTGACGTGGAGTGCTTGAACAGATTAGGATATTTGCGCATCATCTGATCCTCGCGCTCCCACGTGAATTCCGGTCCGCGTTTCGAGTTCCAACGGACTCTGACAATAGGGATTTTACTGTGCTTTAACGATTTGACTTCCCTATCCATAATTTCTACGGGTTCTTCGATGAAACGCAGCTGTTCATCAATGTGTAGTTCCTCAAGAGGAACCTTGAGAGATTCGCCAGCTAGACATTTCTTCAAATTTGAGATGTGAAAGTCGTTGTGTACACCACTCAGCCCTTCAGGTAAGTCCAGTTGATACGCTACTGGTCCGATTCTCTTTATTATTTTGAAAGGTCCAACATAACGAGGATTCAGCTTTCCTCGTTTCCCGAAACGAATGACACCTTTCCAAGGTGAGACTTTGAGTAAGACCATGTCACCTACTTGAAACTCCAAAGGTTTACGACACGGTAGGTGAGACTCCCAAGTGTTACCGAAATCAATCACACAAGCTCGTAGCATGTCCTCCAGAGTTTGGATAGTATTTTCTGTTTGGCCATCCGTTTGAGGATGGTATGCTGTGCTCATATCTAGACGCGTGCCTAAGGCCTTATGTAACGACTGCCAGAAATGAGAAGTGAATCGTGCATCACGATCCGAAATGATAGAGACAGGCACCCCGTGCCGAGGTACTACTTCTTTTAAGTAAATACGAGTAAGCTTTTCCATCTTATCGGTTTCCTTGATGGTTAAGAAATGGGCGGATTTTGTTAAACGATTAACGATTACCCAAATGGTATCGCATTCGGTAGGAGTTCGGGGTAGTTTGGTTATGAGGTCCATAGGAATTTGTTCCCATTTCCACATTGGGATCTCTGGTTGTTGAAGTAGACCAGAAGGCTTTTGGTATTCCACTTTGACCTTTGAGCAGGTTAGGCACTTGCTCCCATAGGTGGCTATATCAGCTTTCATCTTCGGCCACCAATATAGCACCTTTAGGTCATGGTACATCTTGTCAGAACCTGGATGAATAGAGTATCGAGTTTTGTGAGCTTCATCCATGACTAGTTCCCTTAAGTTTCCGAATACTGGAACCCATTTCGCTCGGCGAAGTAGTGAATACTGTCCGATTTGACTTCGAGTTGTGCTTCTATACCGCGTGTGGCTTTCAGCGGTAGGTTTTCCTATTTCAGGGTTTCGTGTTTAGCAATACGGAGCTGATCAGGTAATTCGGGGTGGATAGTAAGCTGTAATGCTTGAACTCGATTGGTTTTGGTGTCCTTACGGCTTAGGGCATCGGCTATCACATTAGTCTTGCCTGGGTGATTCTTGATAGCACAATCATCTTCGTTCAAGAGTTCGATTCAACGACGCTGTCGCGTGTTCAACTCTTTCTGTTCAAAGATATGCTAAAGACTCTTGTGATCGGTGTAGGTAGTGCATTTGGTACCGTACAAGCAGTGTCTCCAGATTTTTAGTGCAAATACCACGACTCTTAACTCTAAGTCATGAGTCGTGTAGTTTTTCTCGTGGGTTTTCAGTTGACGAGAAGCATATGCGATCACTTTCTCGCGTTGCATCAGCACACAACCAAGATCTTGAATGAATGCATCACAATACACTACAAAATCATCCGTTCCCTCTGGAAGAGATAGGATTTGGTGCACTGCAGAGATAGGGTTTACCTTTTTGAGTTAAGGTTGTGAAGGGTTGGGCAATCTTGGAGAATCCTTCAATGAGACGACGGTAGTAGCCCACCAATCCCAGAAATTGACGCACCTCCGTCGGCGTTGTAGGTGCTGCCCAATTCTTGATTGCTTCTACTTTAGCTGGATTGACATGTATTCCCGTCTTATTGACTACCTGTTCTAAGAATTGTACTTCTCGAACCCAGAGTTCGCACTTGGAAATTTTGGCATACAATTGCTCTTGTTTTAGCAATTCTGAAATCAAACACAGGTGTTCCTCATGTTCATTCCTATTCTTGGAGTAGGTGAGGATGTCATCGATGAAGAAGATAACGAACTGATCTAGGTACGGTTTACACACACGGTTTATGAGGTCCATGAATATCGCGGGTGCATTAGTCAATCCGAAGGGCATGACCATGAATTCGTAGTGACCATACCTAGTTCCGAATGCCGTCTTTGAGATGCGCTCATCTCGGACTCTCAGTTGATGATAACCGGATCTAAGATCTACTTTGGAATGGAAGCTTGTTCCCTGGAGTTGATCAAACAGATCATCAAAGCGGGGTAAAGGATAACGGTTCTTGATGGTTACTTTGTTATACTCCCGGTAGTCAATGCACATGTGGAAAATCTCGTCCTTCTTCTTGACAAATAGTACCGGAGCTCTCCACGGTGATGAACTAGGTCGGATGAAACCTCTATCCAACAACTCTGACAGTTGTTTGGATAGTTCTTGCAATTTACTGGGTGCAAGTCTGTAGAGTGCCCGAGTAACAGGCGTTGTTCCGGGTGCTAGATCAATTTGAAATTCGACTTGACGACGTGGCGGAAGACCAGGCAGGTCTTCGGGAAATACTTTTGGATAATCACGAACGATCGGTATGTCGTCAATCTTTTTCTCCTTAGATGGCTGTTCGGCGACGAGAGCCAAAATGGCAGTATGACCATTACGTAGACACTTTTATGCTTTCCTGAAAGATATGATGCCACGATAGCACCACTATTTTCACCTTGGACAAAAAGAGTTTCCCCTCTTAGGAGAGGAAGGCAACCATTTTTGTCACAACAGCTGGCCTCAGGTTGGTTCTTGAATAACCAATTCATACCGAAAATATGGTCGAAACGGCCAAGTGTAACTGGCAGAAGGTCAATGTCAAGTTTATGACTAACCAATACTAGTTTACATCAGTAAAACGCGAGTTGTTTTGATTTTCTGAGCGTCTGCTAACTCAATAGTATACTTGGCTTTTAATAGAGTTGGAGCACGACACACTAACATGGAATTTGTGTAGTCATACTGAGTCTTCTAGTGAGACTCGTGCTTATAAAGCAAGTGTCAGTTAATGCATAGGCTAAGAGAAGAGGTTCACATGTAAGAAAGAAAAGTCTAATGAGATATAGATTCCAGTAGCATAAGAGATAGAATGTATGTTTAAGTAATTGCGTTCAACTGATGGTTGGTTAGGTTAAATCTTCGTTTCCTGATGTCATTGGATCAACGGGATCATTTCGTGAAGAAAGAAATCCGTTTACAGGATTGAATATGCTGGAGTAAAACTCGAGGTTAGACTAAGGATTAGTCACAGGATGGGGTAACAAGTTCAAGTGGGATCTATTGTAGGAGTGTAAGGAATAACGCGTTAGCATAGAAAGAATTTCTCAAATTCTGTGTACACAGTTGGAGTCGGTGGTTTTACTCTGAGGTTCTACTAGAGTTTCACTCTAGGTGGTTCTATTGATTAAGTTTGAATGAGAGTCGTAAGATCACTAAGACTCTTACATGGGTGAAAATAACATTGATGGATCCCATTGATGATAATTCAGTGTATCCGTAAACATTTTCAACCTGATAGTCGCGTCTATCAAATGTTGAACAGGTTTAACGATACCAATTAATCGTTGAGTGGGTTATGAGAGTCTCTACAGATAGTGGAAACCTAAGTCTGTAAATCACTGACTAGGACCATTCATCCACACACTAGGTTTCACCAGGACTTACATGCACCTCAAATTACTATTACGTGTGCACCCGTAATGATAATTTGTTTTGCATGCTCACCCTAGTTCTCCCTGTCCTGTGTCAGAATGTCCCTTAATTTGTATTGCCGAGTACAGAGTGTTGTCAGATATGATAAGTCATTGAGAGGCTTAGTCATCAACCACAAGTTGATCAACTAGAACTCGTATCAGGATGTGTAGTCAGGAATCGTTTGATCCGAGTATTCACTCGAGTTGAAACACAATACGAGAGTCCAACCCAGCGGATTGTAAATGGGAATATGTAACAAACATGTACAGGAAATGCGACTTCGAGAAATGAAACTAATTCAGGAATACAAGTTACAGGAAGCAGCAAGGTAGCCGTCCTTTCAACTTAGTCAAGATAGGGTTTGAGTATGCACTGAGCAATGCGTTCTCAGATTTGTGGTCAATCTATTCTCAACAGAATATCGAACAAAGATGCGAGCCCATGGCTCGGGAAAGTGATGACATCTACATGTCAATGGATTCTACAATAATGCGTGCAACGGTCTGCCTTCACTCGGCGTATTGTTGCTAATGGGTACAGTAGGGACTCGCCTCCGACGATCCCAACTCCCAAAGTGATATGTGCAAGTGCTGAGTGTCGTCCATAACATGGACCTGAGAAAGCCCACCATACCCAACAGGTGATGGTGATGTAAGTGACTCCTCCGAAGGCTCCGTCTCGCTGCCCTAGAACGGGAGTGGATGATGTTCCGGTGATTCCCCGAGTGTCGTCATTGGGAATGATGATGCAATGCAAATGATGTGTCCCTTGCCAATTGAGGGTGATACGAATGGTATTAACATGCCTGCACTGCAATGTATAGTTGCTATATGTATCACGTATAAGTGTCTGTGCCGTGTAACTAATGTGTGAGGTTATAGTCTAGTATGCAATCCTAGTTCTCTATAACCAATGGCTCTGATACCAATCTTTTCCCTCTTAGGATCCTGGGCCGTGATACCAATCTGTCACACCCCCAAATTCCACTAACGGAGTTTTACCGTTTGATGTAACTAATGACTGAGATCCTGGTTAGTCACACACCAAACGGTAAAACTCCGTTAGTGGAATTTGGGGGTGTGACAATTCTCACCAGAATGTTGGGATTCTGAGTGAGGGCTGTTAGGTTGGGTTTGGGCCTTGGAGTTCTCTTACCCTTTTTTCTAGTATAAGTTGTTGCAACCGGGGCCCTGTGTTCCGGTTGAACGATAACATCCAAAAGAGGTGTAAGTAATTTTTATGCCTGTGCATCCTTAGTAGTATGCACAGGGTTCGAATGGTAGAAGCAGATTGTTGTTCAGGATATGAGGTGGAGGGTGTGGGATCAGTATCAGCTGGGATTGCTGAACTGTCACCCGGGGTTCTTTGCATGTTCAGCATTGTTGATAAAAATGGAACATTGACCCCCGAGAACTTTTTGGAAATAGTCCTCATGCTTTGAAAAATGTTATTTTTATGACCCAACATGATGTAGATTCTTGCAGGTTTTGAAAGTTCTTTTAGTTCTTGATTGAAAACTTCCTGCAAGAATCTTGGGTACATAAAGAATTGCTGCTTTGCACCCTCTTGAAGGTTATATCTCAAACCCTCAAAGATGAGGTGTGCAAAGTTGAAGCCTTGGTTAGTGACCATACCATGGAAGGCGGAGGCAAGTGCAGAGCTCACTTGATGTCATCCACTCCTCTTCTGAAATATGCATTGGAGAAGAGTGTGGCAGAGATACTTCCATGGAGGGCCCATCAGCGCCTTCTCGATCGTATACTCGGTCTGATTTCCAGTGTATCCAATGGAGACAAAGATCCTCATATATTCGTCCTTCGAGTATGAGATCGCTGCTCCCTCATCTTGAAGCTTAAGATGTTTTATGAGTGTGGCTTCCAAGATGGTGATATCCTTTCCATCTACTTTGGCTTTGATTTGGGGAATCCCCTTTTCGGTAGAGTAGATGGCGGAACTCCAGAAATCCTCCATATGAAGGATATATATGGTAGGGTTGGTGGTGAGGGCAAAGTAGATCTTTGATCGACATAAGAAATCGATCATATCGTCAAATCCTTCGGATTTCTTTCCTTTGGTGAGGTATGCTGTTAGGTTATGGTATGGGGAAAACTTGTCATCTTGGTTGTTGATATCTGCCATAGCCGTTTGATTTTGGAGGGATGGTTTGAGTATGGTGGATACTTAAGAATATGGAGAATATGGAGAGCTTTGAATGTGGTGGGGACTTAGGGTTGAATTGAATGTGAAGAGGTGGTAAAGAAAATTTGATTTGTTCTTATAGCGGCAGAGGAGAGAAAAAGCAAAATGACTTGTACAGTACAACCTTATTTACTTTTTTATTGTTACATCTGTAATACACCGAGGCAGTCATGGTAAAGACTGACGTTAATTTCTTTTACAGCGGGTAAAGGTTAATTTGGACTTAAGTTTACCCATCAGCAGCAAACTTGGTTGTTGTGGATGAATAAGCCTGTCCGCTGCAACTTTGGTTGCTGCGGAAGGTTAAGTTTGTCAGCAGCAAACTTAATTGCTGCTGATAGATGCAATGATCTGCAGCAAGGATGTTGCTGCTGACAGCCTTAAAGCTATCCGCAGGAAACTTGTTCCTTCTGATAAGTTAAAGCAGTCAGGGGCAAATTCTTTGCTGCTGAAGATCAGACCTGTCAGCAGCCAAAAGGATGCTGCTGAGTTATAACTTTTATTTACAACATAAGACAGACATATTTACAACAAAGGATAGACGCACTCAACTGAACCGATGATGATGCTTGGTGGTTTCTTTACCTTCCATTGTTGAGTTGGTGGTTTTCCAGCTCTCTTTGTCTTTTCAGCAGCAGACTTTGTATCTGAGGATTTTGGCTTATCAGCAGCAGATTTTGTTGCTGTTGATGGTTTTACTTAAGCAGCTGCAGACTTTGTTGCTGCTGAAGTCTTTCCTTTTGGTTGCTTGGGCTTTACTCGATCAGCAGCAGTTATTTTGGCTGTTGATGGCTTAGAAACAGATGTATGCTTATCCTTCTTCACCTTATTGATAGGCTTTTGTATAACTGGGGTTGGAAGAAGAATCTGATTGAAAGGATTAGACTTATAATTTGCAGCAAAGTGGTCTGATTCTCCACAGATGATGCAAGATTGTTGAGGTTTTGACAACTGTTCCCTTGGTGGAGAAAGAGATTTTCTGAATTGAGTTGTCTTAGCTTCAAAACTTCTCACCTGTTTGTTCTTCTTTGTCTTCTCAAAAGCATGTTGCTTAAGGTTTCTTTGCTGCTGAAGGTAGTAGAAGCAGGTGCTGGCAGTGTGGTTATATTTTCCACAGACAAAACATGATTTTGCCAGTTTATCCCTTGAAAGATACACATAATCCTTTCTTTTGAAAAGGTCTTTGAAATTCCAAGGGTGAGCTTTGTTGTGCTCAAAAGTAGCTTCTTCCAATGTCTTTTGAACATATGGAACCCTTTCTCCAAGCGCATGACATATGTCAAACACCTTCCTTGGCTGGACTGAAGATGAGGACTGGCCCTTTTCAGTATTTAGCTTCCTACCTTCTGGAGGATAGCTAATTTTGATTTGTTTGAATGGTGTAGGAACTGGTACTGAAATGGCTGGTACTGGTGCTGAATGGATAATGGGGACTTCATCTTTAGTCAGAATGACTTTAGGGGCAGGAGGAGATGAAGTAGTGGATTCTTGTACCAAATATGAAGCTTCACTTGTTTCAGTGGAGTCTGAGCAAGTTGAATCAGACTCTGATGAGGTAGTGCATTCTTGTACCAAAGGTTCATCCTTAGAAGGATCAAGATTTCTGTTGGCCATATCAAGATTTGCAAGATTGAAGCTTGGTTCATGGATGGCAACGTAGTCAGCAGGAGGTGCAACGGCTTGATATTGTTCAGTATGATACCCCAGACCAGTTTTTACCTTTTCATGAATTTGAGCATCCAAAAGTCTTTGCAGCTTTTTGGATGCAAATTCATATTTGTCGACATGAACTTTTTGTTCTGCCAATTCTGCTCTGGTAGCTTTTAATCTGGCCAGTAGATCATCAATCTGAGTTTCAAGATTGGTTTGTTCATGTTTTCATGATGAAATCTCTTTCTTTAGGCAGTTAATTTTTTCTTTGTAACTGTCTTCGACCTTTTTGAATTCAGATTTCATTTGATGAAAATCTTCATTTTGATCTATGAGGTTTTGATTATGCTTTATGTAGCCTAAAACCTTATCAATACAGGCTTGGGAACATAGATGTTCATAAACCTGAGGCGGTATCTCAGTTGTGTCTGCCATAAGAGCTTGGTTGTTAGCAGGCAGATCTTCATACTGGAAGCTCCAGTCAAAGTCAGATGTTCCAACAGCTGCACAAGCTACAGTTTGAGCTGGAGGAGTAGCTTGTTGCTGTTGTCTAGGTTAGCTAGGTTGGCTTTGTCTTGTTCGATCCTCAGCAGGGTTTGCCCTAGGTGCCTTGCATTCTCTAGCAAAATGACCCAGTTGGTTACAGTTGTAACATCTCAATTTACTTTTATCTAAGCCAACTCTAGTGTTGGAGCTGTTGCTTGGAATGGGTCTTCCGGTTCTAGAGTATAACCTTTTTGCTCTTATAGAGAGCATGGCATAGGAGTGCTGTATATCCATTTCTTCTAGATCATCTAGATGGAAGCACTCAAGATCCTCCTTGATAAAGTACATGTTGCTTGAGTTTTCAGAAACAAAAGCAGCGGAGGTTGAGGCTTGAGAAGGAGCTTCAAGAAGAAATGGTGATGTGTTTGTTTTAGAGGTAGGAGTTTGAGGATGTGTGACTATGGGAGGATAGTAGTTGCTTGAACTAGGACCCGAGTGCTCAGAATGGAAGGCAGAGGAGGTGGTGGTGGATGTTGAGGCTGTTTGGTAGCTTGAGCTTCTTTCTTTTGCCTGAATCATCTCTAGCTCATAGGTTTTTAGCATTCCAAAGAGCTCAGTCATCTGGAGAGTCTTCAGATTCTCCGTTCTTCTGATTGACACTGTGTAAAGTGTCCAGCAGCTTGGTAGAGACCTGATGAACTTCTTGAGAATATCTTCATTCTCTAGCTTCACCTTTGAGCACTGCAGCTCCCCTACAAGATAGGTAAATCTGTTGTATAAAACCGTTAGAGACTCACCTTCCTTCCCGACAAAGTTTTCATACTGCTACTTCAGGATGTCTCTTCTATTCTCTTTGACTTCCTCCGAGCCAGCAAACATTTTCTCAAGAGCTTCCCAGAGCTCTTTGGCAGTTTTGTAACTTCTGAAGTTATGAAAAACTTCATTTGGAAGGCACATTTGGATAGCTCCTAGTGCCTTGAAGTCCACCTCCATCTTTTTTATATCCTCTTCTGAGTACTTGGAGGGATCCTTTGGAACTGATGGTCCTCCAGAGTCAGCAGATGCCACCATGGGAATGTAGGGTCCATCCCTGATGGATTTCCATATTCCGTACTCCTAATAGCAAAAAAAAATTTCCATGCGATTTTTCAACATGTCTTAGTCTTCTCCAGACACCAATCTTAGTGGTCGGTTGATGCTGCCGATGTCTTCAAACCCGTTGCTTTGTGCCATTTTTGTTCTTGGTGACTTGATGAAAAAGAGAGAGTTTAGAATAGAACCAGAAGTGATTAAACAAGTGTGAGTTTGTTTAATCTGAGCCAAAGCTCTGATACCACTTGTAGGATCGTGAAATTACAAGATGGTTCTGTTCTTAGTTGAAATTGGCGGAAACAATAACAACTACACAAGTGTAATCGAGTAAGCAGAAAGAATACTTTTAAGAACACTGTTGTATTAAGCTTTTGCAGATAAACGATTACAATTGAAAAACTCAATCAAAAGACATACAACGCACACATACAATGAAGTGTTTACAGATTATTTATACTCACTTAGAATCAAGACAGCCCCTTGATTCTAAGGATCAGATCTAACACAGACCGTTGATCTGTTGTATCTTGCTAACTATTACACGTTTTGTCTATATCTAGTTAACTTTATTGAAGCGTCTTCTTTATGCATCATTACTTGCATGCTTGGAGAAGAGCATTGTTGTCCGTCATTGGTTGTGCCATTGAGGTTCCTTCTGCTTTGAGTGTGTCAGTTGCTTTTGCAGAAAGTTGTCAATGACGCTTGGTATGGATAGTCAGCTGCAACAATTTGTCTTCAAGGAACACAGCTATCAGCAGCAAGAATGAGAATGATGCTGCTGATAAGCCTATCAGCAGCAACAAGTGTTGAATGCTGCTGATAAGCCTATCAGCAGCAACATGTGTTGAATGCTGCTGATAAGCCTATCAGCAGCAACATGTGTTGAATGTTGCTGATAAGCCTATCAGCAGCATTTGTACTTGGAATAATTTAGAAGCAATCAGTCTTTGGTTCTACAATATGCGTGTAGCATCCACTATCTAAATATTAGATATTGTCATTATTTTTAAAAGTATTAAATTAGTTTACACCATATGGTTCTTAAAGTCCGACCTATAAACCAGTAAAACGAATGGTTTGATGTCAAGTGCGGTTCTAAAAACATTGAGATGAGTTCATTGCTTAGGAAAAAAAAATTGTTAAAGGGGACGGGACTTCGATAAATTTTATAAATTTAATCATATTTTACAATTAGAAGATCTCGAGACAAAACCCCAAAAAGAGACAAACTCTCGAATTTGAACTAATAAATGGACCCTAAACATATGGGTATAATACCCGGTCCATACCTTGCTAATTATATGCTTTTATGAAATGATTGTAGGTATTATCAATGTATCAATTGACTAATCACGGTTTTATAACACGTTTAGTTTTTTGTCCCGAAATGTTCTTACAACAAAAACTATGGTAAAATCAATACATTTACCTAAAAGTCGATCAACTAAAATTATAGTTTATTTCAAGCTAATCAAATCGATTTATTTTAAAAGTAAGATTAATATTATATTTTTTCTGATCATATTCATCACATAAACTATTTACTAACTAAAAAAAGTTATGGATCAAAGAAAATTTGGATAAATGGTATCTAGATATGTTGTATGGTGTCCCATTCTAATTAGAATATGAATTCTAGTCCCGTCGTAAACAATTAGGGGGTGTTTGGTTCGTGGAATTTGTTGGAATTGAAAATGGAATTTGAATTGGAATTTAAGGAATTGGATTTGAAATTGTATTTTGTTCAAATGATTTTGAATTTTAAGGAATTGAAATCTATTAAAGGAATTTGAATTCCTAATCCATTTGATTGACAAAACAATCATTAAGGAATTGAATTTGGAATTGGATTTTTATAAGGTAAAAAAAAACCACTAAAAAAAAGATAAACAAAAATATAAAAAAATAATAAAACTAAAAATAACAAGAAACTAAAAAAACCAAAATGTTTATTTCGTTTGCCTCGTTTCATTAAAAAAAAATTCTCAAGGGGGAGAGCGGCGGTGGGGATGGTCGGGGTGGCGGCGATGGGGATGGTCGGGGCGAAAGTGGTGGTAGGTAGCGGCGGGGTTGGCGGAAATAGTCGCAACAGTCGGTATCGGAGGCGGCGGTTGGCGGAGGTGGCGAGCGGAGGTGGCAAGCGGCGGTGGGGATGGTTGGGGTGGCGGCGGGGTTGGCAGCAGTGGTCGCAAGGGTCGGTGACGATGTTGGCGACGGTGACAAGGGTCGGTAGTCGGAGATTTCATTTGCTTTAATTGAATTCCTTCACAAGTTGAAAGGAATTTGAAATCCTTCATTTGAAGGAAGTTAAAGGAATTAATTCCAATTCCAATTGCAATTGCAATTCATTTCTCTACCAAACACGTTAAGAATGAAATTCGGATTCAAATTCCAACGAATTTTACGAACCAAACACCCAAAGGAATGGAATTCAAATTCCAATTCCGTTGAATTCTATTGAATTTCAGCGTACCAAACGCCCCCTTAGTGTAGATTAGAAGTAGATTTAGAGTATGTGGGAGTTTGTCGTTAAAAAGAAGAATAATAAGTAAAAAGGATGTAACCTTTTAATGAGTTACCTAATCCAATTCTTTTAAAATCATATAAATATTATCTGTTTTAAACACGAACAAATTTCGTTTGTCATCCAATGATCTAAGTATCTAACCCATTTATTTTATCGACTTTATTTAACAATAATTAATTTTTATAATGATTACATATTTTATTTCCAATAAAATAATTCGTAGTATATTTTTAAAACGGCACTTCACAAAACTATGTATACCCTGTACCTAATCTTTCCGATCTCTAAACCGAGATAAAATAAATAAAACCCTCGCCGGAGGTCCTTACTCCGATCCGATCGCCACCGAGTCGACACCGATCCGAATCGTTTTTTAACAGATGGAGGGAGTCGGAGCGCGACTCGGCCGATCTTCGACTCGGTACGGTCCAGCCACCGTGTTCACAGGTCCGGTGAGGAAGTGGAAGAAGCAGTGGGTCCAGGTAACGCCACCAAACGCCGCCGTATCAAATAATAATCATCATCACCAAGCTAGCATTAACAGTAACGGAAATTCTTCTTCTAACGGTAGTAACGACAGCGCCTCTCATCTTATGCTGTATAGATGGACTCCTATTAGTCAAAGTCAAAGCGCCGCCGGCGATAACAATAGCAACGGTGATGCTAAGGACGAAGCTTCCGCCGGCGGTGAAGAGGATGAAGAGCCGCCTCGCCGTAAGATTAAGTATATTCCGGTATCAATCTTCTCACTTATTATTGATGGTCTGATCTGATTGTCAGTTTTGAGTGCTTTGTCAAATTAGGGTTTATATTGTCTGATTTGAAATGCTATAGTTGTAAGATTAACTATGTTAGGTTTGAATTTGAAATTATTACTACTGTGGTTTGAATTGCAGAAAGGGGATTCTAGGGTTTTAATTGAATTTTGTTTCTGTATATGATTGTAGAAATGTTTGTTAGGTTTGAAAATTTGAATGGGATCGATACGCGAATAGAGTCTTTGTAGATTTAACTTTTAGGGCATTACATTGTTTTTGACGCAATGTTAGTGTTTATTGTATGGAAAAACTAATCATAAGGCAGAATATCTCCCAGATAGAATTGAGGTTAAAAACCTAGAAAAGAACACGTACTTTAGGAAAGTATAGTTTCTGTGTACCATATCATATTTTAGCCACATGTTCTGAGCGTTGAAAGTAGTAATGTAGTATTGGGTTTGGGCTATGCAGTCTAAACGAGCCTAAAACATGTCTAAAACAACTAAAAATGGCCTGGGATAAATGTGCGCCTTGCTTGTCCCGGGTGCGTCCTTTTTGAGCGCCTTGCGCCTAAGCTCAAGGCTCACCCTTTGCGCCTCTTGACTACCTAGGGTTTGGGAAGGTTTGGCACTAGTCAAATATTCGGTCATGATTTCCATCTAGGTAATGTTAAGAGTTTAAGATCAGTTTCAAATTGTCTCCCAAAACTTAGAACTAATGTTGGTGCAAGATTCTTTTGGTATTAAAATACTCATGCTGCCTATTTTGTGTATTTTATTTGAAATATAGAGACTTTGCAAGGAGACGGTATAAGTTTAAAACTTGAAGGACATTTGTCAATTGTTTATATCAATATCATGGTTTGCATTTGTAAATCTTACATTTGGACATTTTCTTTTCCTTTGAAAAATCGGGCAATATGTTTAAAGCAAGTCTTGAGTTTGAGGGGTGTGCACATTTTAAAGGTGTGTTATTGAATATCGTTTATTTGCCTTTTGAAACCATCACAAGTCACTTAGATGTTTTTAAGTATTTAACTACCAATCAAACACTTCCATTGAAAGTCTCTTCGTTTATGTATGATGGTTTCTTGTGAATGGCGTACATCAGATAGCCCTACTCGAAGAACAAAAGAAAGAGTCGCCAGAGGAGCATATCGATGAATCTGTTGAGACAGGCCCAAACTCAAAGGTTGACGGTGTTGATGGAAAACCCGACATTAATGATGTTCCCATGGAAGAGAATGAGGTAATCTTTGTTCACATGTTCTTTTGTTTCTAAAAGACCCAAGAAACCGCACCATTGACTCACTCGCAGATGGCAAAATGCACGGTCTAGTGAGCGTGGCAAAATCAAAGATTTTTTTCATACGGGTCAACTCAGGTTTGGTTGGGTTGGGATTCTAACACTTTCTAAACTTTGTTTTTCAGGGTTTAGGGTTTACTTTTACTTTTGTTTCTAAAAGTCCCAAGAAACTGCACCATTGACTCAATTACAGTTGGCAAAATGCACGGTCTAGTGAGTGTCAAAAAAATTTCACGGGTCAACTTGGTTCTGGTTGGGTTGGGATTCCAACACTTTTTAAACTTTGTTTACAGGGTTTAGGGTTTACACGTCCTTTTGTTTTTAAAAGACCCAAGAAACCGCACCATTGAATCATTCGCAGGTGGTAAAATGCACGGTCTAGTGAGTGTCAAAATCAGTGATCTTTTCACATGGGTCAACTAGGGTCTGATTGGGATTTCAACACATTCTAAACTTTGTTTTCCAGGGTTTAGGGTTTACATGTTCTGTTTCTAAAAGACCCAAGAAACCACACCATTGACTCACTCGCAGGTGGCAAAATGCAGAGTCTAGTCAGGATGTCAAAATCAGTGATTTTGACATACGGGTCAACTCGGGCTGGTTGGGTTGAGATTCCAACACTTAATAAACTTTGCTTTTCAGGTTTCTGAAGAAAAAAATATTGGAAGGCAAGATTTTAATGAAAGCAAATTGGATCTGAATGCTCGAGACGAAGATGGAGAAGGAACAGAAGATCAAGAACGATAAATTGTGTTATTTTTATTAGATTTTCTTTTTATATGGGAAAGAAACTGAAAGAATTGGTGACTAATTGAATTGTTTCTGGACCAAATTAAAAGATTTGAGAAATTTTGTTTCAGTTTGTACCAGTGATGTAAGTTTTAATGTATGCTTTGACTTTTCAGGTCAAACAAGTTCTAAGGTTTCATCTGTTATTCATGTCATTTTTTTTTCTGGGTTTATTAAAATGGAAGCTGCACAAGAAAAAGAAAACAAATGACATTATTTTATGACAAATTGACAATCATCAAAGCTCCAACATTCTCCAGAAAACAAACTTAAAAAGACCAACACAAAAGTTTATAAAAGCAAATTGTTTTATAGCAAGGTCTTGATTTTGCTGCTTCGAGTTTTTGATCGTCATTCCTTTATAGCAGTGGTTTCCTCTTCGTTAAAATAGTCGTGCCTGCCAGTCAATATAAACACGGTCGTTATCCATAGTAACTATCATCATAAAATTTGTATTAATTTCTACGTCAATTTTGAGCTTAAACTATAAAATTGGACCACAAAAGTCAAAAGTTCTCTTTTTTGTACAAAGTCAACTTTGAACTGCAAAATTCAATCTTGCGTAACTTGTTCTTACGGTTACCAAAAATCCCAAGAAACTAGCATTAGAAAATTTCCAACTTATAATTCTCAACTGCATCAAAATTGTTGATTTTGGTCATAAGATTCCCTTAAAATTGTATTGAAGGTTGGTCTAGATATTTGACAAAAAAAGTCATCATTTTGCTAGCTTGAATAGTCAAGGGCTGGTGCAATGGTAAGCGTATGAAGGTTCGAATCTTACTTCCACTGGTTTCCTGTCACAACCTCTTTGTTGGCTTAATTTGGAATCATTACAAAGAAAAAAGAAGGAAAAAGATGGCAACAGAAATTTTATTAATTTTATTTGATTCAGTAGTTTTTTTTTTTGGAATTTATTTGTTTTATTTTTAGATTGTAATTTATTTCTGGTGTAGAGAAATTATTTTTTGAGTCAAATTCTTTTGATATAGCTTGGTGATTAAGTTAGTATTTAGTATAAATAAATATAGGGTTTAGGTTTTATTGTAACGTGTGGTTTTTGTTCATAATAAGATTCTTAAAGTTGAGATAGAATGTCTCCTAAATTCTGGTGTTCTTGTGTGTTTACTGTTTAATTCAATTCTGAGCCTTCACTTGAATGCAACCTGCCAGCCCAAGCTGTGATTTACCTAATCCCGTTGGTTAGCAGGGTGTTGGCGGTATAATGGGTTCTCAAAATTACCTAAAAATAACCTACCGCGTTTTCTAACAAGTTCATTAATTTATTCACCGTTTTCCTTCTTTTCTCACAGAATTCCTACCAAGGTAACACCTAGAAACTTAACAATAACAAGTGACATGCATTGACTAAAATAAGGTCAATACAGTAATCCCAAGTTCAACTTACCGGATTTTCCGGGAGAGTTGATACAATCCTGTTCCAGCCATTGCAACATTTACACTAAAAAGGTTCCAATTTTTCTGTAATAAAAAGTATCAAATATGATCAGGAAGTTAAAATCAAGAAAAAGCACAAGTCCTGCAAAACAATGAAACCCTTTTACAAAGTTTAAGGACTAAATTAGCAAGACAACCTGTACGATGACCAATGTGAAGCATTTAATAATTCAAAAGAAATGCCCTACAGATGCGATGTCAGCATATTTACCGATTGAATAGGTTATCATGTGACTGAATGACTAATATGGGACAATATTATAAACTTGAATGACGAAATTGACGCAACAATTTGTACAAACGCTAAAATAGAACTTTGGAATAACTACATTGCTAATGTCAAATATTTTACTTAAATTGTGTACCAAAATCAAACCTTGAAATTTTGATGGTACAGACAGATCGATAAAGTATAAGAATTTGACTTACCGGGGTGATTACCATGCTGTAGCGAGACCAGATTATTCCGGTGGCTGTGACAGCTGTAAATAAATGATAAAGAGGTAAAGACAGCACTAACTATGTGATCATAGGACCCCCCCCCCCCTCCTCCTTCCCAAAAGAAACAACCATTTCTTATTTCTAAAAATTAAACTTATTACTCTCCAAATCCCAAACTTCGACATAGATTTTCAATTTTTTAATTTTCAATATGTTACTGTCCTCATAATTTATAGAGTAAACTGCCATTTTCGTCCCTGTGGTTTGGTCAAAATTGCCACTTTCATCCAATAGTTTGTTTTTTTGTATCTGGGTCCTCATGGTTTTAAAATATTGCCATTTTCATCCTCGTGGTTTTAAAATATTGCCACTTTCATCCAGTCAGCTAACACCGTCCGTTTTTCTCAGTTAAATGAGGGGTATTTCAGTCCTTTTACTTAGTTGTTTTATTTTTTCATCTTTTTTACTCTCACTTTTTAATCATCCCCAATTTAACCTCTAATTTAATCATCCACCTGCTGGCCTTCTTCCTCTTTTCCTAACCAGTTTCCGACGAGCACCACTGGAACACCTCCGTCGCTTGTTTCTATGATTAAAAAGTGAGAGTAAAAAAGATGAAAAAATAAAACAAATAAGTAAAAGGACTGAAATACCCCTCATTTAACTGAGAAAAACGGACGGTGTTAGCTGACTGGATGAAAGTGGCAATATTTTAAAACCACGAGGATGAAAATGGCAATATTTTAAAACCATGAGGACCCAGATACAAAAAAACAAACTATTGGATGAAAGTGGCAATTTTGACCAAACCACAGGGACGAAAATGGCAGTTTACTCTAATTTATATAAAGTAACCAAAACCATAAAGAAGTGTAAGAAAGGAAGAGGAACAAATGCAAGAAATAAAAGATTTGCAGCCAAAAAAATTACCAAATTGTTGAGGGTAAGAAAGTTTCTCAGGTGGCTTGGCAAAATCTGCAATATTAGCTATACTGATTCCCCACTTAAAAGTTGGAGCCCAGAAATGAACTACAAGAACACATTAATCAATTAGTAATCTTACTACTCTAATAAATGAAAATCTCTTCAGGACATATGTCACTCTCTAGTTTTTAGAAATAATTATATATTAACAAATATGAAATATCATTTCCTTTGCTATGAATGTATACCAACAAACTTCAACATCTTTTCCAAAGTTTTAAGCACAACTAATTCTAGTCCTCATCTGCATACGCATAATCTACGTCCTTAAAGATCCCCATGGCTTTTCTTACCGGTAAATGTAAACCTTTTTATGACCATGGGAACCCATTATCTGTAAACCCACGGGACCCACCAATACCCGGGTAAAGTGCTGGACAGGTAGCCTTCAAGAGGTTATGACATGAAATTAGTGGAAGCATGATTCAAACCTGAGACATCTGGTAGAGAGGAATCAGGTGCTTATCACTGCACCACCCCTTGAAGGTTACATAAACCTAATTAGCAACAAACTATGGTGGTTCTCTTTTGGTTATTATCCTTTGATTTTGCCAAATTTTTACTCTTGTTCCATTCCTTCAAATTCTTGCTTTTTTTATGCATTTATCAAGTTTTCCTAAAAAAATAACTATGTTCATGCCAATTTCAATAAAAGTAAAAAATCCAGTAAATACACTTTGACTTTGACAATCAAACAGGTTACCTGTCAACTCTAAATTTTCTGATAAATACCAACACTTCCACACAAAAATTGACATCCAGAACAAATTTATTAAAATATAAACAAAGGGAAAAATAAATTGGTACCAAATTCCATATCCATTTTGCAATCAACAAGTACTACCTTTGACTTGAAAAGTCAAAATTGCAGCACATCTATGAAAACAATTTCAATACTTGAATCAGGATATGCATAAACACTTAATTTGTGTGCAATCGAACAACACGTAAATCAGACCATCAATCCAGCCTAAATCCCCCAAATTTCATAAGCGAATAAAGGCACGAGAACCTAATTTGACGTAATTATCATGATTAAATCGAAAATGGAAAGGATTAGAAGAATTACTCACTGGTTTTGGGGCCAGCTGGGTGATTCCAGAGAGCCTGTAGCTTCGATGTCGCCATTGAAAACGTTAGTTTCTCTCTAAAATCTTGAGAAGAATGCGAGAGTTGGATGTTATAAATAAATAACACTATTAACAATAAAACTACGTAATAATAAAAACTAGTATAAGTTAGGAGTTATCTACAGATGACTTTGACACCCATATATTTTATAAGTTTTCTTTTAATAATAACCAATTTGATTATGAGTATTCTAAAAATAAGTTTAAAACCTTTGTAAAAAACTTGAATCGAGTCAAGTTTAAATAAATTAAAATTTGGGTTTAAGCTTTAATTAAGGCTTATTTAATAAAGGGGCTGGAACCCTAGTTTTACTTTCGAGCTCATACAAACATACGAGTCTAAACGTGCCCTATAATTTTTTAATATACTAAATATATTTATATAATAATAATTATAATAAATAAAATTATGAAAAAAATAATTAAATAATATTCATATCGTGTTATACGTAATAATTATAATATAATTATAGTTTAATCGGTTTAATTAAAGTAATTGTTGTCCATCCATAGTAACCGAGCAACAAGTTACTTCTACCTATGAGGAGCAACCACGCACGAGCCTTCAACGATAACCGAGCAATGAAAACATGCTGCTACTCATTAGCAGGAACCTAGCACTATCAAAACGTAACATTACACCCGTACGTTATAGTCATATGAGACAAGTTTTCACAATTTTCTCATAACATTTCTTTTTCAATCAACCCATTTTTAACATTGATATTTCATTCATTTTATCTTTATTTGAGACACATTTTAGTTTGTTATGTGACTCTCATCAAAAATTTAAAGAACACGAACCCAAAATTAATGATTATATTAATAATAGTTACATATAATATAATGATATTATTCATGTCTGTAGCTAGTTAAAAGTTATATTTGTTCAAATTAAATGAAAAATATTTATAAAAAAAACAAAAATCATTATTAAATTGCTCTATATGTAAACCCATCAAGATGAACCAACAAAATGAAGCCTTCTTCCATATTACTATTCACTTTAAAGCCACTTGCACTACTCGCCCTCACTTTCTCCATCACCATTTTCACAATATTCTTCTCTTCTCCTTCTCAATCAACTGCCGGTTCAAATTCAATGGCGTCTCGATGCTTCATCCTATGGCTACACGGTCTAGGTGACTCCGGTCCAGCCAATGAACCAATCAAAACCGTCTTCACTTCCCGTCAGCTCGCCAACGCTCGCTGGTCTTTTCCTTCCGCTCCATCTCAACCTGTTACCTGTAATCGTAAGTCCAAATCGTTATCTAACCAACTCATCCTCAATTTGATGTTTGATTTGTGGTTTCCGGTAATTGATCGTATGTGCGCGTAATGCGTATATGCAGGGTTTAGGGTTAGGTTTTTTGTTTTGTAGATCTTATGATAAGTTTCAAATTTGTTTGAATTTGAGAGATACTTCTTCTGGCTGTAAAATTAGCAGGTTATCAAGTATACATTTATTCGTTGAAGAATTGTTTCATGCCAAAAAATTAGAAATTTTAGGGAGGATGTATGCTACAAGCATACTTAAGCATTGTCATTGTATAGTGCAAGCATCTGAAATCATGTTTTGATGTTTATGATTGCAGACTAGTTGTGTTGTTTGGTCTTATCATCAGTAGGAGTGTAAACTGTAAACTAGCCGAGTTGCTAGTGAGCTACTCCGTATCGGCTCGCTAAAAACTTGAATTGAGCCGAGTTTAAAGAATCTTAAGCTTTATATTGGGTTCAAATAAATGAGCTTTATCCCGAGCTTCACATATCGAGCTCGAGTGGGCTCGCGAGCCTAAACGAGCTTTCTATTTATATAATTTTTATTAAGAGTATTAAATATAAATTCATCTATTAAACGAGCCCGAGCTTCACTTATTGAGCTCGAGCAAGCTTGCAAGCCTAAACGAGCTTTCTATTTATATAATTTTTATTTAGTGTTATAAATGAATTAAGGGTGTAAACGAGCCGAGCCCGAGCTTGACTAGGCTCGAGCTCAGCTCTTTTAACTTGCTGTGAGCTCGAGCTCGGCTCGATTCGAGCTCTATTTCTAAAGCTCGGGCTCGGCTCGTGGGTAGTTTTTCAAGCTCGAGGTCGGCTCGTTTATTATTTATCAAGTAATTTATATATATTTATAATTATTTTTATATAAATTTTATTATAATATTTTATACAACATAATATATATTATTTAGTTATTTTTATCATAATTTTTATATATACTAATTATTATTTTATAAAGATATATTTTCAATATATTAATTAAAAAGTTATATAAATAGAGCCAGCTCGGGCTCGATAAGTGAAAGCTCAGGCTCAGGCTCGTTTGTTAAACAAGCTTTTTTTTAGGCTCGAGCTCGTTTAAGCTCGGCTCGATTCGAGTTTTTAGCGAGCCGGCTTGGCTCATTTACACCCGTAATTAAATATAAACTTATATAATAATCATTATTTTATATTAAATTACAATAAAAATAATTAAATAATATATTTTATGTTATATATAAACATTATAATTATAATACATATGTATAAATATAAAATAGTTAAATAAATAATAAATAATAAACAATAAACGAGCCGAGCCCATGCTGAGCCCGAGCTTGAAAATCTGCTCACAAACTGAGCGCGTGCTTTAAAAATAAAGCTCTAAATGAGTCGAGCTCGAGCTTTCTTAAGTTTAACGAGCCGAGCTGGGTTCGGGTCGTCTTGTTTACACCCCTAGTCATCAGTCTTCCATCTATCACTCTTCTAGTGATTTGTGAACATGTATTATAGAACTTTTATGCTATTATGAACTGTTGGTCTGTTGCAGATGGTGCTGTGATGCCTTCATGGTTCGACATTCGTGAGATACCTGTAACAGCTGTAAGTTATCTACTTACTGTATTGATCTTGGTCTTGTAGCCTAGCCGCCAAAAATATATTACTCCCTATGTCTTGAAGAAAAACTTGTATTCAAGGATTTAAATAGATATGATGTTTTGTAGTTGTCTTTGTTCTATAAGACGGGATATCTGATCATTTTGTTAATATCTATCTGTTCATGTTTACAAGTTTTCCCAAAAATAGTCGTTGTAAACTTTTTCTAGATTTTATATTGTAAATATTTTGTGGTATTAAATAGATCTGAAAGCCAAGGGGATGATTAATGGCTTCTTCTGTTTGCATTTTTGCATGGAACCATGATAATTTGCCCTTCAAGATGCCTATGGTTATTTCAAGGACAATAGAGATATTTGTTAGGTGACTACTGTTGAATTGTTGATAGGTTTTAATACTAATTTTTTTAAATAGTATTTGGACATGATGGGATAAAGACGGTTAGTATGACTAATGCTTAGCTGCTATTCTGTGGTAAATATAAAATTAGAAATAAAAATTCCTACAAATTCTTTATACTTGATTTGGATATTTTTGATAACTAGGGAGTATGCATTGAATTTACCTCTGTCCCATTAGAAATGCATTTTTTTTGACATGGCACTTAGTTAAAGGAAACGGTTTGACAATTTAGTAAATACCCAAAATACCATTCAATATGTGGACCAAAGCAATCTCATCCGTGCACTTGTTAGGATGATGAGGGGCAGGATGGTAATTTAAACCAAAACATGCCGAAACGGATATGTTTCTGTTTTTGTGGGACAGTAAGAGTAAAAGCCATACAACTTTTGAAATGTGTAGAATTCTCCTGTGGATGAAAGTTCGTTGCTTAAAGCAGTTCAAAATGTGCATTCAATGATTGACAAGGAGTTGGCTGCTGGAATTAACCCTAAAAATGTGTTTCTTTGTGGATTTAGTCAAGGAGGTCTCTCTCTCTCTCACACACACACACACAAACACATCTGGGGTTTGTAAACAAAACATTAAACAGCTCTAACATCATTATGAATGTGGCAGGCGCATTGACCTTGGCTAGTACGCTATTATATCCGAAAACCCTTGGTGGGGGCGCAGTCTTTAGTGGATGGGTACCTTTTAACTCAACTAGTTCCATAATAGAACAGATCACTCCAGAAGCAAAACGGGTACGACTTATCTAAAAAACTAGTGACCTAGACAAGTAGACATGTAATATTGCATATATGCAAAATAAACATATAATCTTTTCATCTCACTTAAGTTACAAGCTTGTATGGGTACCTAATCCTATAAAAATATTTGATTATTTTTTACTTCTAAGGTATACTTTGTTAGACAAATTAAGAGAATCTTGTGGACTCAAATCAATACTATCATGTATTCTTCCAAGTTAACCGGTTTCATTGAACTTACTGATATCAGTTGCCACAGTATCTTTTTGACATGGTAACCATGAGAGTACCTTAAGTCGAAATTTTTGAAAGTTGGTTACCTTGAATGAATATATTTGAATCTTCAATATTTTTTCGGCCTAAAATTAGTGTTACTTACCCAAAATCCAGTGGTCTAGTGGTATGGTGCTTGCTCCCCACAAAAGTGGTGTGGATTTAAATCCTTGCAATTGTGGTATTTAGGTGTAAAAAATTGGTGTTAAAAAAAATTAGTGTTACTTAAAATAGAAATTTGACCAAAGTTGGTTACTTTTTGTGTGATTAGTCCAATCCCCAAATGGGAATTGTACAGTTACATGGTATGGATAGATAATCGTAACTAATTTGTGCTTCTAATGAGCATTTGGTTGTATGTACAGACACCGATATTGTGGTCTCATGGTACAGCTGACGGAACAGTGTTAATTGAAGCTGGACAAGCGGGCCCACCATTCCTTCAACGATTAGGCGTAAACTGTGAATTTAAGGTACTACTCACCCTGTCCTATTTGCAATGGCATGAGGGTTTAATTTGCTCATTTTGATTGAAAGAAATAAATTGATTTTCTTGAACTTTTTCCCCCAAAAGACTTCTGTTTTGACATTGTTGAAGGGCATTTTAGGTACTTTATATTTGTTTTTATAACTATGGGTGGCTTGAAATTGCAGGCGTATCCCGGTCTTGCCCATTCGATAAACAACCAGGAGCTCAAACATGTGGAATCATGGATCAACTCGCATCTAGAAAGTTCGTCGTGAAGCGTTGAGTATCATTGAACTTGTTCTCTTATGCCATGAATATTGAACTTAGTTTCTAGTTGGTAGATTTTGATTTTTGAGGTCAATTAGATTGCTTTGTGCATGCGTTCTTTGAATATTGGAAGATATATATGTAGATTTAATAATAGAGTAAAGTACACGGATAGTCCTGTGCTTTGTCAAAATTTTGGATTTGGTCCATAAGTTTAAGAAACTACACCAATAGTCCAAACTTTTGCTCATACGTAACATTTTTGGTCCCTGAACACTAACTGGGTTAACTTTTTCTATTAAGTACATATGAAATGTCAAAAATACTCCTTAATATTAAAATAATATAAATTTATTTTTTAAAGAAATATATTAAATAAAAAAAACATGGGCCCCACCCCTTGTCTTCTTCCCCTCTCTCACCCCACCCTCATTGCCTTTCATCTATGCCCTAACCACCGATCAGCCCTACTGATTTGTGCCACTAGTTCCACCCTCTTCGTCACTTTCCATCTCGTTTCTCCTTCACCGTCAACTCAGACAACAGACATCCCTTTAAATGGCGGTAGTGCTACAAGATGCGACCCTCTCTGAACATGCGAGTCTGCCGGAACACCATCGTCCCCGTAGAATACTACCACCATCGCTAATCCGCTCCCTCCACCTCTATTGAGTTCCACCGTCTCGAAACAAAGATTCCTTTGAAGCGGTGATTCTTTTCGCGTGATTAGGGTTAATTGAACAACCACCACTTTCCCCGTAGCGTGCTACCACAGTCGGTAATCATCTTCCTCTACCTCTATTGAGTCCCAACATCTCGAAACACTCCCCTTTTGGAATTTGATGGCTATGGATTTGGATTTCAAACAAACCGACGACGTATTTCATGTCCAAATAAATGATGGATTTCAATTTTAAAGCAACTGGAGATGAGTCAATCCCCTCCTTCAATATCGATCAAGTTTCACCGACAAAAAAAATCAAGTTTCTTTGTTTTGTTCCGGTGATATGAAAACCTATGTAAGCTTTTGTTTCTGTGTTTTGTTTTAATTTGATGCTTTATTTTGGGTTTTTTGGCAATATAATATGGAGCTTTGTTAACTGATTCCATCTTTTTTTGGTTACCAAATAAACATCAACAATGGGTTAAGTGAAATCAGTTTTGGGGTTTATCAAAATCTGAACTCAAAGAATTGGATAACATGAAGCCAAAAAATTAGTGGTTGGTAGTGATTTTGGATTAATTTTGGTGAATTTGGGTTTAATTTGGTGCTTTGGTGGCGTGATCAGAGGTGACCGGAAGTCACGAAGAAGATGAACAGGTTGAATATATCATGGGAGTGGAAGAGGATAAATGATGGGCCATGTCTTTTTTATTTAATATAATTTATGTGTTTGTTTTTTAATAAAAAATATTAAAGGGTATTTTTGACATTTTACATGTAATTAAATGAAAAAGTTAACCCAGTTAGTGTTTAGGGACCAAACATGTCACATGTGAGCAAAAGTTTGGTCTATTAGTGTAGTTTCTTAGAGTTATGGACCAAATCCAAAATTTTGACAAAGCACAGGGACTATCCGTGTACTTTACTCTTAATAATATGATAACCGCATTAGATACTGAATTCGTGATTTATTTAAAAAGTGGCTCATTTGATATGAAAGCGAAAGTGTACTTTGTTCATCTACTAGGTTAGATTCCCGTGTGTTACACGGACTGAATCATGAAAATAATACAATAAATAACTATTTTATATGTTGATAGATTATTATTAGATTTTATAGTGTCACGGTTAGATAACTTATAATACAATTACATAGTAATAATTCATAATATTCTAAAAAATTAAAAATTAACACCTCTAAATCTTATGAATTATAATGAATTAATTAAAATATAAATATTGTATTTAAAAACGGAAGTTATTAGTCAACCAAAAGTTGTCCTATATTTAATGTATAAATTTAAAATCATACAAAATATGGAAACGTTTAAATGGTATTTAATCAATTTAGGAGTTTAAAAAAATAAAAATAAATAATTGGAAAACTTTTAAGCGGTAAACAAAGATTTAGAGCCTCTAGAATAATGACACGTGTCACCTCAAAATCTTTATTTATTATATAATATAGATAGGAAAAATGTGGCTTGTTATATCATTGTTTTTCATTATATCAACGCACTAGATAATTGGGCTATTCAAAAACCAGAAATGAACAAATGTAATTTAATTAAAACCTATAATTTATCTTATACAATTTTTGCTCGGGTTGGGTACCTATTACTTTTTTTTTCTTTTTTGAACTACAAATTTCATTAAAACAACCTAGCCAGGTGCTAGCAATTACAAAGGACAGAATGAAAAAGAAACAATAAATATGACATAAAGGACTTGAAACAAATAGATATGTAATTAGAATAGCAACTATAGATTAAAAATGCACCACTATCCCCACTCTAAACTGTTCATTTTTGCCTTGTTTTTATCCGTAAGAAGCCCAAAGTTTTTAATTTCTTCAATGAGATTAGCTATAGACACCGGATGTTTGTCGAACAAATACTTATTCCTTGCTTTTCAGATCACCCAACATGCCAATAATATCATCGATTGCACCACTCGTTTTTTTGTATTAGAAAATTTACCATTCAAATGTATCTAAAAAAGGTCCATAATGTAGAATGCATATATATCAGAACCATCTTACATCACACTGAGACCTTTTCACACTATGGTATCAACGTAACAAGCCGTAAATACATGTTCCATCGTCTCTTCCACTTCCCCACAGAGAACACAAGTCGTAAAGGGAATTGGGATGTTTCTTCTTTGCAAAGCCGTTCTCGTTGCAATCCTTTCTTCCTTCGTCCTCCAACCAAATATGTTTACTTTAAACGGGAGCCAATTGTTCCAATCGAATGGCAAACTTGGATTCTGCACCCTCTGTTTTGCGAACAAAATCCTTACCGATTTGACAGAAAAAAGCCCATCTGAACTGCCCGTCCACATCCATTTATCCGGTCGATCAATCAGGTTCACTTGGTTCAATAGCGAACATCAACTAACAAATTCCTGCAATTCAAGAGGAAGAAAAATGTTTTGTTTCCAAGACCAAAGAAGAGTTAAAGAGTTACCCGACATTCGACACCGGTCCCGAACAAGGCAAGATTTTTGTGACTCTAATCTGAACAGGGCCGGGAATGAAACCATCAATGGAGCCAAACCAATCCAATGATCCACCCAAACAGGGGCGGAGGATATAAAGGACTCGAGGGAGCCCCGGCCCCCCCGATTTTTCGCTCAGAAGTGTTAATATATACGTATTCGGCCGATTTTTCGCTCAGTAGTGCTAATTTATATGTATTCGACCGAAAATTTTATATTTCCGGCCCCCCTATATGAAAAAAATTCCCGGCCCCCCGCGAAAATTTTCAAGCTCCGCCACTGCACCCAAAACCTTAATTTTCTCTCCATTTCCCAAAGCACCCATGATTGAATATGAAAGGTTGAGTTTTGCTTATGCAATTGACATATTAAGGTTTCAATTGAACTCCATGTTCCTCGAATCGATTTATTACTTGGGATTGAAGCCCATGTATACTGACTTGTGTGGATCGCTTTTACCTACTACTTATCTTTGTTTAAGGCTCCCTTGCAGGTAATCAATGAATTAGAGAGCATTAGGCGTCGATTCTTATGGGATGGGTCTGGAAATACCAAGAAGATATTGTGGCTTCCTCCAGGACACCGCTCTATGGGCCACCACTCCGAGTTTGGCTCTGATACCATTGATGCGAACTAAACATTTGAGTTGGTAATTGGGACCGAAAGATCAGTGGCCAACACCTGATTAAGCATCTTGAAGAACCAGAAATGGAGAATAGTTCTTGAGGATTGCTAATCAACACACACTTGAGAGAGAAGAGAGGAAACTGAGTTTATTATCTTTCTAAATGAATTTCATTGTGGATTACATCTTCTATTTATATCTAAACATTTGATAAGTTTTGACTTGTTGACTACTAACTACTTGTTTAACTACCAAACTAATTCACTAACTAAAATAGGTACATATCAGAGACCAGGGAGGATGGGGCATTGGAAGTATCAGATCCTTGGATATGGCTTTAATGGCAAAATGGTTATGGAGACTAAAAACAAACCCAAAGGCTTTATGTGTCAGATTCATTAATTGCATCCATAATAACAGGTGTAACAAAGAAAGTTTTCCAATAAAAAAGGGGTAACTTTATAGAATAATAACCAAGTTTCAAAGGCGTTCTAATTAGGTCACTCAATACGTATTTTACACTATGTTGATATACACCCTCGGGTATACAGTGGTGAGCAACCTAATTGGAACTTTTGAAACTTCGGTTACTATTCTATGGTGTTTTCCCATAAAAAAAAATAGTGACCGGTGTATGGAAAAATATTACAAAGGTATGCGACGACTTAAACGAGCTTAATATAGATTTGTTGAGGATGATTAGAAGCGATTTTGGGGATGGAGAAGCAACTTTATTCTCTAGTGATCTATGGCTAGATGAAGGCATGTTATGCAACTTATTCCCAAGGTTATTCAAATTGGAAAAGGAGAAATGTCGCCTAGTTTCTAAAAGGGTGGTTAATGGCACACATGGCAAGGTATTACAGTGGAGATGGCTGAGAAATCCAGGATCAGAATTGGAAACCGAGGAGCTGCAGAAAGGTGAAGCCTTAATAAGGCAGATTAGCTTAAAACAGGAACAGAGATCGATGGAGATGGCTAGGTGATACAGTCGGTTGTTTCTCTGTTCGCTCTATTCGTCGTCTTATAGAAGAAAAACGATTTGTTCACGATAGTATAGTATAACATTTAATTGGTCCAAATGGCTTTCAAAAAAGATCAACTTCCTAGCGTGGAGAGTGGGTTTAGACAAAATTCAATCCAAAATGGTGTTAGCTAAAAGGAACGTGTATGTCTCATCTACAATTTGTGATGCGTGTGGTTTGGCAATAGAATCTTCGGATCACTTGTCTATCAACTGTATGTTTGTAAGATCGATGTGGTATTTGATTCAAAAATGGTGCAATATGGCGGTTGGAGTAGGATACTCATTAAATGATAGATTGCATTTTAAAGAAAAAACAAGTTTTTTTTAACGACGAACATTGAATGTTGTGACGTCGCACCCCCCATCACATGGGAGAACCTCGTCCAACTTCGGCCAATATGTTGTCTTAACCGGGCCCACTTGACGTCAAAGTTGTAGAGCATCAAAGGAAAAAAACAAATGCTAGAAAATGAGGCAAAATATCATCATAACTACGATATGGGTACTATGGAAAGTGTTTTGGGTAAAAATTAACAACACTAATTTTGTAACCAAACTTAGTTTGTGAGGTAGTGTGCTTGTAAAATTAACGTAGAACAATGCAAAAACGTAAAAAGTGACACGGTTGTTTACGAGAAAAGCCCTTGATCTTTAGGGATCGCCGACATAAAACCTCGGGAGGTGACAATCGTCCCATGCCTCGTGTATTGAATAAATAATAAAAAGATTACAAGTGTTGAGCAGTAATGATCAAGCTAAAAGTGTTACAGAGCTGATTACGAGTCTAGAATGTTAAGTGCGTAGTGAATGTTGTGCCTATTCGATCAATACTTGCTGAATAAATACAGAAATTAAGCTAACTAACTATCCGAGAATCCCGGGATAGACTAATTCTTCAAATGTATCCGTTGCAAGTCACTCCACGCGTCTTCAACACGTTCTTCTTGACTTCAGGAGTGATTCTTCATGAATGACTTTGACTACACATGTTTTACCTGCGTATTAGTCAAAACAGACGAAAGATACAACAGTTAAATATTGAGGATATCGGAACTTGTCAGGATACCGAAGTACGTCGAATATCCAGGATCCTGAGCTGTAAAATGACCCATAACAATTGTCCCCAAATTTAACAGCTGTCAATCTTATAGACATCTGTAAAATTTTAAAATTCAAATACTAAATGATGATAGGGTTAGGATGAGACGTTTACGTATACCTAGGCGATTTAACCGTTTGGGGCTTGTAGGATAAAACCATTATTACGCCTTCTCTCTCATATTTATCTTCTTCAAGCCGGAACAGGTAAATTATTTCCTAAAACTTTTTTACTTTCTTTCTTCTATTCTTCCGTCGCCATGGGTAAGAAAATGACTAGATCGGCTTCCTCCATTATCGTTGAAACGATAGAGGATTTCAAGGATCAAGAATCCTTGATCATTCTGATCTTGAACTCTGTTGGAAATACCAGTGGGTGAAAGATCCTTTTGCTTCGAGTCTACCGTTAGTCAAGCAAGCTTGGAACTCAGTATTCTGAATCTGAGATGTCTTCAGTTGAGGAATGTTTAGTATTTCTGGCTTCATATACCATGATTCTGAACTACTTTATTTTTGTGTAGGAATCTCCAAGTCAAGCTCTCAATTTGCTCTGTCTTACCTTGACAGCCTTCTATCTCGGGCTTTTATGGTCAAGAAGAAGGGTCTCACGCCTGCAACTGCCAAGCCTCATGTCCCCGTTTCCCGGTCCAAACCTTCTGGAAGAAAAAAGAGAAAAACAGCTGAGGTGCTGGATCTTGAGATCTTCGAGGGGATGGACTCTGCTGAGACCACCAAGAAGCTTCAGGGCTTAATGAATCTGGTAAGTCTCCTCTTGGCATCCTAATGTGTTTTTTCAGGATTCCAAATGATTAATCTGTCTATATCTTGCAGGGTCTCGAGAAGCTTTACGTCAATTTGCCTGAAGCGGAAAAGAGTGTTGAGGAAGCTATAGAGAAGGTTGAGGACTTGAAGAAAGTCCTGGTTGCCAATAGTAAGTACTTGGAGAATGAGATCCAGAACCAAAAGAACAAGTTGCAGGAGAGCATAACCCAATACGAGCTTAGGCTTCTGCAGATTGTTGATGATGCTAAGAAATCTACGGCCAAGTCGATTCTCCAATCCAGGATCCAGATAGCTGAGCAAGCTGCTGCTGAAGGTTTTGATCGTGCAGCCTGGGATCTTGAGGGATGGCGCTCTTCTCTGGCCAAGCTAGGAGGTGAAGCAGTGGACACCAGCAAGGCTGCTGAGGATGCTGGAGCTGGTGATGCTGAGAAGCAGGTTGATTAAGGCGATGAAGGTAAAAATGCTGAGACCTGAGCCATGGTACTTGATTACTTGTGTTGGTTGACTTGTCTTGAAACAATTTCTTTTTATGTCTGTGGTTGATGAACAATTTTTTTTTTCATGCTTTTGGGATCCCTGTTATGGGATAGACAATTTGCTATTTTGTGATTCCGGGTGGATGGGTCCAGGTTTTGGATGAAGCCCGGATCACTTTTCTTTTCTGCACCGTAAATATTAGTAGATGCTTGATGACTATTTGCCATGATTGTTACCAATTTGGTTTTCTTTGACATGTTTTAGAAAATTAGGATCCTTAGATAATTAAAAGTTCAGAATACTTAGAAAAATAGGTTTGAACATATATTCGGCATACCGGATCCTTAATAATAAACTCTCGGGTTTTTATCAAACTTAGACTTAGGAAAATATAATTTGGTTTTGATAAATGTTAAGTAAAAGTACCAAACGTATCATGACTTAGTCATTCAGCTTTCAAATCTAAAAAATAAGTATCACATACCTTAGTTGTGTATCAAGTGGGGTATATACACATACCGGATTATAGCATAGAGTCCAAAGTGTAACAACTATTAGTTGTCCCCACTTGTAGTCTTAGTAATTGATCTTCTTAATGTTCTTAAGTTTTTAATCTGTGACAAATTAGATTCGTGGGCTAAGCCAAAAACGTGGGCCAAGCCAGATAATCGTGGGCTAAGCCAAATATTCGTGGGCTAAGCCAATATCGTGGGCAAGGCCAATTCTGAGTTAGCATGAAAATGCTAAAAACCTTAGCTTTAACACGTAAGTGTTAAATGATCGGAGAAACTTGAGTAATAACATGTCTGTTATATTCATAGCACCCAATATATAGCCAACAATGGAGAAATTATCAGCCACTGTTATATAGATTTGTTGCACCACCTTGAACTATAATCGGATATCGTGCGCTCCTGGCGGGGTGTATTAACCCAATACTTAGAAAGGCGAAAGCCGTTTAAACCTTCGAGGTATATCAGGATACCCAAATGTAAGACCCCTTTCCCGGGTAACCTCACTCGTTGGATTTACTCATAAACATAGTCATAAATACTGAACTTAAATTAAAACATTCGAGAGTAGCGAAAACAAACATCATTCAAATACATAACATAACAGCGGAAGTATTAACAATTAAAAACACAACATTTTTAATTAACAATCAAGAGTGGGATGTCAGTCGCTTGCCGGGTAACCATCACGCCTTCGCACGACCCTTCCTTTCTGTACCTGAAATGTATACTAAAAGTCAGCTAACGCTGGTGAGTTCTAGTTTAAAAACAATCATACATAGCATTTATCTTATCGTTAAGTATTATATATATATAATAAACATAATATTCGTGCTTTTACATATTCTTTGCTTTCCTGTTCTCATATAACATTCATATTGAGTATATACATATGTACATACATACTTACTTGGGGAGAACATTTATTGTCCATACACATAGGGGTGATAAACCCATCATACTTGTCGCGAATGTCACAAAGACAACGCAGTGAGAACTACCGTCGTAGCCCTTTTCATAAACCGTCCGGCTCTAGAAAACCGTCCGGCAAAACATAAATCCGTCCGGCAACCTTTGTCCGTCCGCTTTTAAACCATCCTACTGTCGTAGTCCTTCATTTTGTCCGTCTGCCCTAGGGCATCCGTTTCCCACGCGACCATTATGTATGCAACCGTTCTACATGAGTTAAGACATTTGCTTCAACCGTCCATGAGTGCCTTTTATACGTCCTAGCTTGCGAAGGAACGTTTTTGTCCCGGTTGCAAAGTAACGTGGTCGTCCGTCTACCGAAGTAGCTGTTGTCATCGAAGCGTCCATAACGTATTCATACATTCATAACATGCAATATATAAAATATAAAGCAAGATTTCATTCATTCACGTTATGTTATTCTTTCATTCATTCTTTATAATCATACGTTTCATTCTTGGTTCATAATTCATTTTCATATTTAGGTATATATATATATATATTTGTATACCACGTATGATCACATTGACATTCATAGCATTTATTCATTTAGTGTATACACTTCAGCCCTAAAACATTTAAAATGATTTGCACATAACATAGAAGGGGGCACATAGAACTCACCTGATAAGCTAGTCTTGGTTGTCCTAAACAAAGGCCCAACAACGTCACGTACGATCTGAATTAGGTAGTTAAATACACATCAGACCCAATCCCGACTCTAACGGTTTAATCACACTGAATTAGGCGAACATACTGACTTCACTAATTGGCCTGATGCCTGCGCACTTAGTAAGTGCACATGGCCTTGCTCATGCGTACTTGACAAGTGCGTAGAACATTCTTCTTGCGTACTTGATAAGTACACAGGATCTTACTCATGCATACTTGATAAGTACGCAGGACATCCTTCTTGCGTACTTGATAACTACGCAAGACCTGTTTCCTGAATAAGTCCGAAATTCTTTCATGCAAACCCGATCATGCCAATCTTACAATTTTCTTTGATCAAAATATGTGGTTTTCATTCTAGATGCTAGTTCTAAGCTTATTTTCATGTTTCATCCATAAAAACGTCTCCTATTTAGCTAAAACCCGAAAAACCCCAAAACGAACAAAAAACTTAGTTTAAGATCGAATCGTTACCTGGATTGGAATTCTGATTCGGAGGTTTTGCTCACGAGCTCAGCAGTAACGTGCTCCTTCAATTTTGGTTCGATCCGTCAACTTTCTCTCTCTAGACCTGAGCTCTCCTTTCTCTCTCTAGATTGCAAGTTGTGGTAGAAATGAGAGTCTAAGGTTGTCTTGACCCTTATATACTTGGGCTTCCCTCGGCCCGTTGGAGCCGAGCTCGAGCCCATCCATTTTCCTTTCATTTTTAACGGTTAAATCTCTATTGCGTTATTATTTATTTATTTACTATTTTTAGGATGTTACACCAAACTTAGGAGAGATGGCCAATCTCTATCTTCTGTCGGGATCCCTATAGGTGATTCCTACAAAACAGGAATCCTTGGTGAAGGTGGGTGTTAACCTGGCTAACACCCCTCCGACGCTTAAGTCAGTAATTTGATAAAGAATAATCAAATATATAAAAATAATTATGGAAAGAGGACGTATCTTTTTAGTTAGAACATAATTTCTAACTCACATGAAGTAGGTTTTGAGATGGATGGCGTTCCAGGATCTTGGCAGGATTTCTCCTTCCATAGTTTCTAGCTAATACGCACCTTTGCCCGCTTCCGAATCAATCAAATACTGGCCTTCCCATTTTGGTGCAAGCTTTCCGTCACTGGGATTGGTAGTATTCTGGAATGCCTTCCTTAGTACCAAGTCACCCACTTGGAATCTTTTGATCCTTATACTCTTGTTGTATGACTTTTCTATCCTCTGCTGGTAAGCTGCTATACGGACCTTAGCGAGATCCCTGAGCTCATCCACGGTGTCAAGATCCTGAGCGAGGGCTTCGTTGTTGGATTCTGGAGTTTGAAGATTGGTTCTGGTAGTAGGGATAACCATCTCCGTAAGAATCATTGCTTCAGCTCCAAATACCAAAGAAAATGGAGTTTGGCCTGTAGCATTTTTTGCGGTTGTTCTATCTGACCAAAGTACAAAAGGTAGCTCTTCAGCCCATCGTCCTTTCTTTGCTCCCAATCTTTTCTTTAGGTTGTTGATGATGATCTTGTTGCTTGATTCCGCTTGTCCGTTGGCTTGAGGATGCACAGGGGTAGAAGTTATCATTTTAATTCCCCAACTAGCACAGAAGTTGTTTGTCCTTTTGTCGATGAATTGAGACCCATTCTCGCATACTATCTCCGCCGGGATCCTGAATCTCGTCAGGATATTGCGCTTGATGAAGGAGATAACTTCCTTTTCTCTTACTTGGACAAATGTCTCGGCTTTGATCCATTTTGAGAAGTAGTCTTTACGTGAATAGTGTGTGTTTCAAAATAATGTCTAAGTTTAGTGGATGTCATTATTAAAACCAATATTAATTTTTCTAAATGAGAATACATGGTTTCTGCCGGGAGTAGGCGTTTACTTATTTAATATACCCGATGTTGTTGGCCTTCGTGATCCTTAACTAGGATAGCGCTCACTGAGTTTCCGGATACCGCTAGATATAGGGATAATGGTTCTCCATCTTCGGGGTTTCATTATTAGAGGAGCGGTTGACAAGTACTCCTTTAATGATTGGAGTGCTTGCTCATGCTTCTCTTCCCATTCGAACATCTTTTCTTTTTCAGGATGTCATAGAATTCCCTGCATCTTTTCGAGGATCTTGAAATGAATCTGTTAAGTGCTGCTACTCTGCCAGTCAGTCTCTGGACATCCTTGGTGTTTGCTGGGGATTTCAAATTGATTATTGCTTTGATCTGCTCTGGACTGGCCTTTATTCCTATCTTGGTCACCATGTATCCTAAGAATTTTCCTGCCCCCACTCCAAAGTGGCACTTGGACGGGTTAAGCTTCATATTGTATTTGTCGAGGATGTCAAATGCTTCCCTGAGATGATCTTCAGCTCTCTTTGATTTGACCACCATATCATCTATGTAGACTTCCATGGTGTTCCCTAGATTGTCTTTAAACATCATGTTGACCAGCCTTTGATATGTTACACCTGCATTTTTCAAACCAAAAGGCATAGCAATATAGCAATATATACATGTAGGAGTCATGAAGGCAGTATCCTCCTGGTCTGAGGGTTCCATCTGGATTTGTTGGAATCCTGATGAAGCATCCATGAACGTAAGCATCTCGTGGCCTGCTATAGCATCAACCATTGAGTCTATGTGTGGCAATGGAAATGGTTCTTTCGGACATGCTTTGTTTAAGTATGTGAAGTCTACACAAAGTCTCCATTTTCCATTCTTCTTCTGGACCACCACCACATTAGCTAGCCATCTTGGGAATTTTACTTCCCTCATCATCCCTGCTTTTAGTAGTCTTTCAACTTCCTCTTGTATCACTACGTTTCTTTCAGGAGCGAACTTCCTTCTCTTTTGGTGTATAGGCCTGAAACTGTTATCAAGACCCAGTTTATGTGTAATAATGTTTTTGGGGATACCTGTCATGTCCTCATGCTTCCAGGCGAAGGTTGAAGTTCTACTCTTAAGCAATTCTACAAGATCTTGTTCAATATCTTTGGGGATACTGGTTCCAAAAAGCGCCTTGACGTCGGGATCCTTAACACTTAGGGATACTTCTTTCACATCTTGCTCCTTGGTCTTCAGGATGTCTCGGGCTTGCTTCTTTAATTGCTATGCTTGCTTGGTCTTGGCGGAAGCTTTCATCGAAGAGGTGTAACAGTCCTTCACATCTTGTTGATCGCTGTTGATCTTCACTACCCCCCAAGGGGTTGGCATTTTGACACATTGGTGATATGTCGAAAGTACCGCTTTCATGTCGTGTATCCAGGGTCTCCCTAGAATAATATTATAACAAGATAAAAAATCTATTATGCAAAATTTTTGTATAGTGTTTACCCCCTCGATATATATCGAAAGCTTTATCTCTCCGACTGTGTTCTTGATTTCTCCACTGAATCCTACTAGTACCGCAGTTTTGGGGATAATTTCGGAATCTGGGATCCCCATTATTTTTATGACATCATGTTGAATGATGCTTGTTGAGCTTCCTCCGTCTATCAATATCTTTCTTATGAAGTGATTGGCGATATATAAGGTGATGACCAGTCCATCATGATGAGGATCCTGTACGTTATCCCTGTCCTCTTCATCGAAAGATATCACCTTTTCTTCTGTCAAGCTAATGGTTCTGATAGGCCTGTCCCCTCTTTCTGTCTTTGATTCCTTGGCATTTTTTTTTGCTGCAGAATAAGAAGTACCACAAATGTCAGATCCACCAGATATGAAACCTATTACCTTAGCATCCGGATGAGGGGATTTTGCTCTTTGCGGGATCCTGTCTTGATCCTTAGTCTTGTTCTTTCCTTTGCCTAGGAATTCTTTGAGATACCCCTTGCTCAACAGGTAGCATATCTCTTTACGTAGGGCAATGCAATCTTCGGTCACATGGCCAAAGTCCTCATGGAAAACACACCATTTGGACTTGTCATTTCCTCCGGTATTCCTCTCAAATTTGCGAGGCCACCTTGCCTTGTCTCCGAGATCCTGCATAGCATATAACAAACAGTTGTGTCAAGTGAAAAATAATATTCAGACAACTTAGGATATTCTTCCTCTTCCTCGTCATCTTCTACATCATTCACCCTGTGATTATCGGGTTTAGCATACGGTTTGAATCTGTATGGCTTGAAGGGTGCAGACTCAGTCTTCCGGTTAGGTTGAGTATAACTGGTCGGAGCTTCTGCGCTTTGTTGGATTTTCTTGTCATCCTTGAGCCTGATAAATCTTAACGCCCTGTTCCTGACTTCGTCAAGATTCCTGCAAGGATTCATGACAAGGTCTTCATAGAATTGAGAGTCTTTCCTCAATCCCATCTTGAATGCATGGACTGCAGTGGCAACGTCCAGGTTCGGGATGTCCAAGGATTCTCGGCCAAACTGTCTAACATAGTCTCGGAGTGATTCTCCGGGATTCTGAATTACCCTGTATAAGTCACTTGTTAACCTTTCAAAAGTTCTACTGCAAGAAAATTGATTGTTAAACATGTTAATCAAATGAGCAAATGAAGTAATAGAATATAGAGAAACATTAAGTAGCCATTTTAAGGCTGATCCTGTTAAAGTAGAGCCGAAACCCTTGCACAGACAAGCTTCCTTCAGGTCTAGAGGTATGGGGTTAATCTCCATTATTTCCCTGTATTGCGCGACATGCTCCTAAAGATCCGTAGTTCCGTCATAAAGCTTAATGTTGGGAGTCTGAAAGCGCTTAGGGATCTTCGCATCGCATATGGGATGGGAAAATCTGGAGATCCTGTGACTGGTAGTGGACATCTCGGGTATAGGCTGGACCACGCATGGTACACTGGAGATCATTTCCCTGAGCTTCTTTAGTTCTTTAGCCATGGATAGAGTGATCCCTGTATCTTGCACAGATTCATTAGTATTGAAAAATCTATTGAAAGTGTTACCTATGTCAGGATTTCCAGATGATGATCTTGGAGTAAATCCAAGATCCTGACCTGTAGTGATTCTGACAGCCGGAGTTGGTCCAATAGTAGTGATCCCGATGTGCATTGGAAGAAAGTCTCCTTTATGGACTCCTGAGGATCCTGAATAATCAAAATCCAATATCCTTGGTTGCAATGGGGCCGTCACATGGGAGAGTCTCGTCCAACTCCGGCCAATATGTAGTCTTAACCGGGTCCACTTGGCGTAAGAATCAGAGAGCATCCAAGGAAAAAAAACAAATGCCAGAAAATGGGGCAAAATATCATCATAACTACGATATGGGTACTATGGAAAGTGTTTTGGGTAAAAATTAACAAGACTAATTTTGTAACAAAACTTAGTTTGTGAGGTAGTGTGCTTGTAAAATTAACGTAGAACAATGCAAAAACGTAAAAAGTGACACGGTTGTTTACGAGGAAAGCCCTTGATCTTTAGGGATCGCCGACATAAAACCTTGGGAGGTGACAATCGTCCCCTGCCTCGTTTCTTGAATAAATAATAAAAAGATTACAAGTGTTGAGCAGTAATGATCAAGCTAAGAGTGTTATAGAGCTGATTACGAGTCTAGAATGCTAAGTGCGTAGTGAATGTTGTGCCTATTCGATCAATACTTGCTGAATAAATATAGAAATTAAGCTAACTAACTATCCGAGAATCCCGGGATAGACTAATTCTTCAAATGTATCCGTTGCAAGTCACTCCACGCGTCTTCAACACGTTCTTCTTGACTTCAAGAGCGATTCTTCAGGAATGACTTTGACTACACGTGTTTTACCTGTGTATTAGTCAAAATAGACGAAAGATACAACGGTTAAATATTGAGGATACCGGAACTTGTCAGGATACCGAAATACGTCGAATATTCAGGATCCTGAACTGTAAAATGACCCATAACAGAAAACAAGAAATGATCGTATCTTTAACAATATAAAAAAGGAGCTGGAAATAGTATTGGAGGAGGTCAAGTACATCTTTAAATGTGGCTAAAAAATAGATCAAACTTTAACTTGTTAGAATGGAATAGTTGGTGTATTTTTGACGTTTCTTTGTAAACTAGCGTTGTAATCTGGTGATGACTAGTGTGGTCTTTATTTAATAAAAGTATAATCTTGCCGTTCAAAAAAAATATTAAAGAGTCATGAAATAAATACCAAGCAATCCCAGAACCAAAGATAAGAGCACCGAACGTTCCCCCGATAGAGAGCATGTTAGCTTTCCAAACTAGAAAGCCGCTTCTGAAAACGGTCAATGATCACCCGAGTCACAATTCTTTGGAAAACTTCAATACATATTTCACACCTTGACAAATCAATTTTTGCAATCTTAGCTACGACCACTTTAAAGATCAATTTGTCTAAGGGAATATTTCTAAACATGTTTTTTTGGATTTCATAAAAGAAAAGAAAAAAAAGGTCAAATTTTGATTAAACATAATGGTAACAAATATTTTGAGAGAAAAGTCCTATAGATGGTAGCATAGTCGATACATGTCTCGACCGTGGATTAACCTTATATTTTTTTGTGAACTTTTTGAAAGTTCGCTCACCTTCATTTAAACAGTTTTCCACCATCGCTCGGACTTGGCTCTTGAAAAACAATGTTTTCTCGACGTTCATAAATAATCCTTGAGCGATCTCATGTTCAATATACCTTTCATATAAAATCAAGATTAAAGATTGCAAGAGAGGATAAAATGTGACATTCGAATACTCATTTGCAAAAAGGTTTTCACTTCCTAGAATAATGATAACTTCTTGTAATCCTAACCAAAGAAAGGGAGAAGCTATGGTGATCCTACCTTCTAAGAGCAGCGATTTCTAAACAATTATTTTTACACTCGTACACCATGTTACTGATGCAGGGGATTAAGCGATCACATTCTATATATTACTTGTTCTTGTTTGGTTTATTGTTCAGCTGGTTAGACTAACATGTTTTCTTCTTGTTTGGCTGCTTTTGTCTAGTGTTTGTATTCTTAACATCTTTTGGTTATAAAAAAAATTCTCTTAAATTTTTTACAATTGGTAACCCTTTATAAATTTTTTTTTCACTCTTTAGTTTTTTATAATTGGTATCAGATTAAGCTACTGTTTTTTCTCTTTTAAGTTCTTCTATAAAAAATATACGAGTTATATCCGTAGGCTCGAACCAAGATTTTAGTCGGGACACTTTATAACCACAACGAGTTATAGATTATAGACTTTCACATAAAAAACTATGTGAATATAATATATAATAGGGAAAACTTCACCAAATAATAATCAAGTTTCTCAAGTGTTTCATTTAAATATCTCAAAGTTTTTTTGTCCCTTTAAAGTCACTCAACTTTCAGTAGGTGTTTCAATCCTATGTAATATTTTTATAAATGTTTAATTTTTTTTAAAAATTGAATGAGGCAAATGAAATATATATGAATATTAGTTACCAATAAGTGAAATTTATATTCCAATTAATCTAAAATTGTAGGTAATAGTGAAGAAAAAAAATTCACCGAATAATAAACAACTTTCAAAATTGTTATATTTAATTCGAACTGAAAAAAAATAATTGTTAAATAGTAAACAAGATTCATATATGTTTTATTTGTTTCATTCAATTCTAAAAAAAATTAAACATTTATAAAAATATTACATAGGATTGGAACACCTACTGAAAGTTGAGTGACTTTAAAGGGATAAAAAAACTTTGAGGTATTTAAATGAAACACTTGAGAAACTTGATTACTATTGTGTAAAACGGCTTGACTCGCCGTTACGTTTACTTTGATTTAAATTCTTTAACGAAGTTGCCGAATATCAACCAAGTCGTGTTTCCGTCACAACACGCGAGGCATAATACTAATTTATACAAATTAGTAAAATATTAAAAAATAATAATATAAGTTAAAATAGTAAATATTTATATCAATTTTTAAATTGAAACATCAAATTAAATTAGAGTTAAATATTAAAAAAAAGATAAAAATAAAATGGTAATCCATCTTATTTTCCATCACCATTGTCACAAAAATCATCTCTTCTCCTTCTGAATCAAGTTATTGTTCAGAATCAATGGCGTCTGGAAGCTTCATCTTATGGCTACACGGTCTAGGTGACTCTGGTCCAGCCAATGAACCTATCAAATCCCTCTTCACTTCCCCTCAATTCGCCAACACTCGTTGGTCTTTCCCGTCTGCTCCATCTCAACCAGTCACCTGCAATTGTAAGTCCTAATTCTTAATTAACCAACTTATCATTTTTGTTTTTTCAGTGATGCGGACACAATGCGTATTTCTAGGGTTTTAGTTCTTATGTTACCTGAACCTGCAACTCTGATTGTAATGCAGAAACCCCCCCCTCCCCCCCCCCCCCACCCCCCCCCCACACACACACACTAAAAGTTAGGGTTTATGATGGTAATTCCTTAGTATTAAAAATAGAGAAGCGCACAAAAGCGACGAGGTCTGAGACACAAAGCGCAACAGTTTTCGTATGTGATCCACATTTTATTATATAAAATTTTAATATATTTCTTATAGGTTTCTTGCATCATTTACTCTATATATGGCTTAATATCTACATAACCTATATGTACAACCTAAAAAGGCTAACATGGTTGTCAAGGCGCCTAGGCTCGCCCGAAGCCTAGTCGCATGGCGCAAAAAAAAGCGAGGGTTTTTTTAGCGAGGCGCATAGTATAATGTACCATTTTTAGGGGTTTTAGACATGTTTTAAGCTTGTTTGGGCTGTTTTAGGTTGATTCCAGGCTTGTTTAGGGTTAGTGTAGGCTGTTTAGACCTGTTTCAGATGACTTTTGGCCGGTATTTTGGCCTGAAGCTGCGGCTTGACTGCTTGAGAGCCTGAAGCTGCGGCTTGACTGCTTGAGAGCCTGAAACTGCACCTATCCAGGCGAGGCACACAAGCTGCGCTGCGCTTCTACGCCTAGGCGCGCGCCCTTTGCGCTTTTGACAACACCGATTCTGAAGCACAAATTAAGCCCCCTACGAAAAGCGCGCCTCAGACCTGCACTTTATGTACACTGCTTGCCTTACCTACATAAAAGTGATGGGGGTTGCAGCTGAGGTCGTCTTGTGGCTAGTCACGATTTTTAAAACGAAGGATAGTATTGAAAAGTAAAAAAAGCTAATCTAAACTAAACTAGGGAGAAGGTATTAAATATGAAATTGTAGTTCCTTTCTCAACAAAAAACATTACAAATCAATTCATATGTATGTGTATGCTCACTACACGCCCATTGGCATAATATCATTACTCATTTTATTGTATTAATAAACCACATAAATTCTATGATTATTGATATTCTTAAGATGATGATTGATATTATTAACAGATAGCGTGTGATGATTCTGCACATGTCAGTGAACTATTATGGTGTAAAGTCTCCAATTTGTTGCTCTTAGTTAAAGTTGTGAACTGAATTTGGGTCTGTTGCTTCTGGGAAGTGGAAAGATCATGATTTAAAGTTTAAACATTCTTTGATGGCTCTAATTATGCAGTAATATTAACCAAAGATGGCGATTTAAACATTCTTTGATGGTTCTTAATGAGATGTAGAAATATTAACTAAACTAGTTGCAGAGGTGGTTAAAAAAGTAGCGATTTAAACATTCTTTGATGGTTCTTAATGAGATGTAGAAATATTAACTAAACTAGTTGCAGAGGTGGTTAAAAACAGTAGCTGATCCATATGCTAATAGTTTTAAGCATCTCTATTTACCACAAAATGTAAAAAAAAAAGAAGAAAAAAGAAAAAAAAAAGGCAAAATGATCAAAAGACAAATTTAGGTCTAAAGGAATCACTTTGAGAATATCAAATTACCAATTAGTGTGAAATTCATCATCTTTCTCCTGATTTAATATCAAAAGTTCATAACACAATTTATCAGTAGATCGTGTTTAAAATTAGATAAATCAATCATTGGACATCAAAATGTGCAGTCTATAACAATCTGCTTTTTTCAAAAAAATTTTAAACTTTTATTATCTGTATCTTAACGATAATCTTTTCAGATGGTGCCGTGATGCCTTCATGGTTCGACATTCATGAGATACCAGTCACAGCTGTAAGTTATTTTCTTCAATATTGATCTGTAATGCCCTGGTTTTATGAATCCCTGTGTTGCATGAACCCTATCATTACATAACGGTAACATTAATTTGTATCTAATCATGAAGTTGTCTGTAGTTTTGGAAGACCAAAGGGCATAATTGCTAATTTGTTACTTTTACCAAATTTACGTGTGGCCACAATAATTCATCATTCTAAATTGTTGAAGTGTTGTTTTGAGAACACTAATAAGTTAAAGCATTTTGTTAGGTGACTAAAGTTGATAAATTATGATGCTATTTTATTATATATATGTACGCTAGTGAAATATTAATACTATATTTAACCACTAGAACTCATGCCATACTGCAAATAGTCTCATACAGCTTGTTTGCCTTTTCTAATCAATATGTGCTAAGTATTCTAGAGGGTACTAAATTGTAATATTTAGCTCTTTATATAGGGCTCTATTGTATTCCCTAATTAATCAATAACATTAAACAGAACCTATTGGTTTCTCTTTGTATTATGATTGTATATTTAGGAGAATACAATAGGACCTATATATAGATTTACACATAAATATTAGGGCCGGCTAATATGACTAATATATACTAAACATTCTGTCTAATATTCCCCCTCAAGCTAAGGCCGGGGACCGACTCTTAGCTTGGACTTCAAGAAGAGAAAACGATCTGATGAGAGTGGCTTTGTGAAGACATCAACGATTTGATCATGTGTGGAGATAAATTGAACAGATAGCTTCCTTTGTGCAACCTTCTCGCGAACAAAGTGAAAGTCTACTTCTACATGTTTCGTTCTGGCATGAAAAACCGGATTAGCAGATAGGTATGTGGCGCCCAAGTTGTCACACCAAAGGATTGGAGCCGAATGCATTGGGACATGAAGTTCTCTCAGTAATGTTTCAAGCCAAGTCACTTCCGCAACTGTGTCGGCCAAGGCTTTGTACTCGGATTCAGTGGATGACCGAGATACAGTCTTTTGTTTTCTGGTATACCATGAAATAAGATTAGATCCGAGATAGATGGCATGACCTGACAGACTTTGTTAACCGCAAACGTGATATCAGGCCGTTAGAGGGTAACATATTGTAATGCCCCAACCATTTGTCTGTATTTTACCGGATCATCAAAAAGAGGGCTATCACCAAGAGAGAGGTGAGCTGTGGTGGTGCATGGTGATGGAACGGGTTTGGACTGTGTGAGCTTTGCTCGGCCTAACAACTCTTGTATGTATTTCTGTTATGAGAGAATGAGATCAACCCCTCACTTCAATGCCCAAAAAATAGGATAAGGGCCTCATGTCTTGTAGTGCAAACGACTGACTGAAGCGGTGCACCACATCACTAATAGCCTGATTGTTCCCTGTCAAAATAATGTCATCGATTACACAAGCATATACATAAGTGTCGCGTTAGCCGAATAAATAAATAATGAGGGATCTGTTTTAGATCCTCGAAAACCGAGAGCAGTCAATGCCGAGGAGAGTCGATCAAACCAAGCTCCGGGTGCCTGATTGAGGCCATACAAAGACTTGTGAAGGAGGCACACATGATTTGGCCTAGTAGGGTCAACAAAACCTTGTGGTTGTTTTAAGTAAACCGTTTCCTTTAGATCACCATGTAAAAAGGCGTTTTGCACATCAAGTTGTCTAAGGGACCATTGTTGTAACACCCTTAATTGGAACACCAATTATTAAAACATTTAAACGCGCGGAAGCATTTATCCCAAACTTTTTTTTTCCTTCGCGTACCGCGAAGGACCAGACTCCCTTCTTCGCGTACCGCGAAGAAGTACGCGAAGAACCTTCCCTTGATCATCACGTACCGCGAGGGACTTCAGTAAACAGAAAATAAGGTTTTTCTCCCAGATTCAACACTTAACCATTTTTCCAACATTTTTCAATTTCCAACTTGACACAAAAACTCCCAACACTTGGGTATTTGATAAAACATTCAAAACACCATTTGTAACATCAAAACTACGTTGTATCAAGTATCACAGCATCCATTTAAGGATTTCCATTTACACCCCAAAATCAACCATTTACACATACGAGAACCCGCCAACGCCTTGGACTTGACTTGGACTATATCGGAGCTTTTCCTACATAACACCACATGTATCACCATTAGTAATGAAGATAAACATAACTAACAAGTATAATTTACTTGTTTTCACCCATTTGACCCGTTTCCACCCAATTTGCATTAGGCTACATATAACTTGCATAACACCATACAAGTTTCATCCCTTTCCTTTGCCAATCATAATTAACACATTTCCATTTCCATTATGGCACGTAGGCCATAACCTCATTTCCATTATGATTCTTAGCTTGGTTTAAAAAAGCGCCATGAGGCGCTGCATAAAGCGTGAGGCGCGTAACAAAACGCCTCAAATGGGTGAGGCGCCCCATATACATGAAGCGCCCTGAGGCGCCGCCTCAGGCTTAAGGGGCGAGGCGAGGCGAGGCGCGCTTCATGTATTTTTGCCTTTTTTTCACTGTTTTTTTATGAATTTGAGTTCCAATTTTAGTTCCTCTTTACTTTAATCAGTTTTTTAAGTTGTTTTTCTTGCAAGTTTTGTGAAAATTACTCAAAAGGAGGAGTTTTTAGACTGAAACAACATTTACTGGGAGGTTTTAAGAATGTTACTAAATTTTTTATTACTTTTTTAGCTTAGCGCCTCGCATACGTGAAGCCCTAACCTCGCGCCTGAGGCGTGGCGCCTCGGATTTTGGGACCGAAACGCCTCGCCTCGCCTAGCACTTTTTTAAACCAAGATTCTTAGATCATAATCTCATATCCCATTTCCATTATGGTACTTAGACCATAACCTCATTTCTATTATGGTATTTAAACCATAACCTCATTTCCATTATGGTATTTAAACCATAACCTCATATCTACATTTCCATTATGGTACTTAGACCATAACCTCATATCTACATTTTCATTATGGTACTTAGACCATAACCTCATATACACATATCCATTATAGCATTATAACTATAACTACATTCATTCATTTACACATACTAGATCATACACATTCATACACATTATGCATACCACATTGCATTTAAACACCATTTATCATCAATACTAAGTAAGTGCAAAGGCACTTACCTTTCGGGTTAGACGATCCCGCTCCCCCTTCAAGTTTTGCAATTTGATTACCTAAACACATTCACCTAGTTTAGTAATCTAATCATACATCAAAATCACATTATAATTGGGTTCACAACCTAATTTTCCATTCCCAACCCAAATTGACCCGTTTGGGTTATTCCCATATCCAAACACCTTCTTTTCATCCAAACTCACCTACTTGAGTTTCATTTCCAATTCCTTGACACTAATTTCTCATTCAATATTTTTCATTAGGTTAATTTGGTGTTCATTCAAGTGTCTAACATCATATAAACACTTGACCATTCATTAATTCAACATCCTATCATCATAATCCAAACACCCCTAAATTTCTCCATATGAACCCTAACTTCTCATAATCAAAATCAAAGGGTTCTAGAATGTTAATCATCATTCTTTACCTTTAGTTTAGCTAGATTATCAACAATCTAACACCAATTAACCACAAGCATTCATAATTTTTGGATTTCTACAAAACCCATCTACTAACACATCAATGGTGAAATCAAATGGAAGATTATCACTTACTTGATGTTAGGAAGGTGATGCGTAAGTCAAAACTATTACAATTCAAGCTCCAAATGCTCGATTTTGCTCCAACACCTCTTTTCTCCTTTTCTCTCTTGAAATGAACGACCTCAACACCAACAATGAACTCAATTTTGACTTTCACTAGTCAATATGGCAGATTTTGCCATTTTACACTTTTAGCCCCTCAACTTCCATTTCACCCATTTCATTATTAAACTAGTTAAAAACTAGAATAACCCCATTACTAACTTGAAACCCACTTGTTTCAACTTATTTCTAAAATATTATTTTCACCATAATATTTATTAGAATATTTATTTATTTAAAAATAAAACCCCGATTTTGGTTCGTTACAATTGTCTGGTGGTGGCTAATGAGAGAACAACTCTGATCGTGGTGGACTTCACCACTGGACTAAAAGTTTCTGTGTAGTGGATACCGGGTTGCTGATTAAAACCTTTTGCAACCAAACGCGCCATGTTGGTCTCATTTAACTTTATAAACCCATTTGCAATCCACCACATTCGTGTTTGAAACACGAGGAACCAAGGTCCAAGTACCATTACGGATAAGAGCCGAGTATTCATCCGCCATAGCCTTACGCCAGTGAGAATCTTTGTTGGCAATGATATAGGAGGTGGGTTCGGTTTCGGGTGTAGTGGTGGAGGTATGAAAAGATGAAGGACTGTTTGGTTTGGACTGGGGTGGGTTAGGACGTAAACGGGCTGGTCGTTGGCGCTGGGGAGGTGGTGGGGGGGGGGGTTGGGGGGGGTGGCGATGTAGTGGTTTAGAAGATGGCTGGTCAGATGGTGGAGAAGAGGATGTTGGGTGGCTAGAATCGTTGTGGGGTTGTATCGGTCAAAGGCAGGAATGGAAGATGTCGGCTGTGTTGTGGTTCGACGGGAGTAAGTATGGGCTGGTGGGGAGGGGGGTGGTGTAGGAATAGGGGAGGCATATTCGGTTGGTGTGGGAGGATGAGTGGTTGTAGAAGAGGGTGAATCCATGGGATAGGAAGAAATGTAAGGATTAGGAGAGGGTGATGTGGATGGATCAGCAGGTTTGGCCAAGAAGGGAAACGAACTTTCGTGGAACCAAACATGATGGGCAATGTAAATGCGTTCGGAGACGGGGTCAAAGCAGCGGTAACCGTGATGAGAGGTGCTATACCCGGGGAAAACACAAGGGGTAGACCGAAAATCCATTTTGTGTGGATTATACGGACGGAGATGAGGGTAGCATTGGCAACCGAAAACGCGAAGGAAGGAAAAGTCGGGTTGATGTTGGAACAAGTGTTCAAAGGGAGATATGTGGGAGGTGGTACGGGAGGGCATTCGATTGATTAGATAAACTGCAGTTTCAAAGGCATAGTGCCAAAAACGTTGAGGAACATTGGATTGTGCCAAGGTGAGACCGGTTTCAACAACGTGACAGTGACGTCTCTCAACAACACCATTTTGTTCTCTGGTGTGAGGACAGGAGAGACGATGAATGATGCCATTGGAGGCAAAAAAGGAGGAGAGATTTCTGAATTCGCCCCCCAATCAGCTTGTACGGTTTTTAGTTTGGTGGAGAATTGGCGTTCAGCCATAGTGACGAACCGTTTAAATCCTTCAAACACATCAGATTTTTGTTTTAATGGAAACAACCACATAAATTTTGAAAAATGATTAACACATAGAAGAAAATATTAAAACTAACCACTAGAACTCATGCCATACTGCAAATAGTCTCATACAGCTTGTTTGCCTTTTCTAATCAATAAGTGCTGTCTGTGATAATGGTAATGAATTGATCGCTGTCCTCATTCACAATCAATCGACATATATACAGAGATATTCCTAATCTATGAATGGAAATGAATCGCTATTATTATAACAGAATTCCTGATTTCTAGCTAATCCCATATTTCTAGCTAATTACATATATCTCGGTTAATATACCCCCGCAGTCTTAACGGGAGGTTCACGAACGTTGAGACTGTGTCTGAAATCATCAAAGAGAACAAGAGGCAATCCTTTGGTGAAGATATCAGCGATTTGATGCTTGGATGGAACATGTAGAACTCGGACCTCTCCGCGTGCCACCTTTTCACGAACAAAGTGAATGTCTAACTCGATGTGTTTGGTACGTTGGTGTTGAACTGGGTTGCAAGAGAGGTAGATAGCACTAATGTTGTCACAATAAACCAACGTAGCATGAGTCAGAGAATGATGGAGTTCTAGTAACAAGTTGCGTATCCAACAAGTTTCGGAGACTACATTGGCTACCCCCCGGTATTCAGCCTCGGCGCTCGAACGTGATATGATAGGTTGACGTTTAGAAGACCAAGATAGAAGGTTGTCACCTAAGTAAACACAATAACCTGAGGTAGAACGTCGTGTGTCGGGGCACCCGGCCCAATCTGCGTCAGTATATGAGATCAAAGATGTGACCGAAGACTTGGTAAGGTGTAGGCCGTGAGTTAAGGTTCCTTGGATGTACCGAAGTATCCGCTTTAGAGCATTCCAATGGGATGTCCGAGGCGCATGCATATGCATGCAAATTTGTTGAACGGCATAGCTAATATCTGGACGAGTGAAGGTGAGATATTGGAGGGCCCCGGCTAATTGACGGAATTGAGTGCCCCCATCTTCTAAGAGAGAACCGGAATTGGTACTAAGTTTAGACTTTGTGTCCACAGGGGTAGCAGCCGTTTACATGTTGTCATCCCAGCCCGGTCTAACAATTCGGTGGCATATTTTTGTTGGGACAGGAATATGGATCCGGGCTGCCGAGAAACGGATATCCCTAGAAAATAACTTAGGGACCCCAAGTCTTTCATTGCGAATTCAGCAGCCAGGTGTTTCATGAACGTGTGTCGAAGAGCATCAGAGGATGTCACAAGGATGATGTCATCGACGTATAGCAAGATATAGGCAGTGTCTTGGCCGTGTTTGTAAATGAACAATGAATGGTCACACTTACTGTGATGGAAACCGATTTTAGAGGCATAGTCAGCAAACCTTTGGTACCACGCCCGTGGGGCTTGTTTCAAACCATATAACGACTTCTTTAATAAGCAGACGTGGTGCGGGTATCTATTATCCTTGAACCCCGGTGGCTGATACATATACACTGTTTCGGTGAGGTTCCCATGCAGAAATGCGTTCTTTACGTCTAGCTGGTGAATTGGCCAAGAGTGGGAGAGGGCCAAAGAAAGAACCGTTCTGATGGTAGCCGGTTTAACAACCGGACTGAAGGTGTCCCCGCAATCAATGCCAATCTGTTGAGACCTGCCATCACAAACTAAACGAGCTTTGTAGCGCTCTAAAGAGCCGTCAAATTTAGTTTTATGTTTGAAAATCCACATGCTACGGACTACATTCATGTTACTATGCCTCGGGACTAACTCCCACGTGCTATTGTCAATAAGAGCCCGGAACTCATCGTTCATGGCTCGATTCCAATCCGGGTTACGGAGGGCATCGGTAGGAGTACGTGGGATAGGGGAGATGGTGGAAGTATGAAAATTGAAATCGGGCTGGCGGAGTTTGGAGATTCCCGACATACTACGAGTGTGTATGGTACGGGTATGCAGTGGTGGTGGGGAAGGTATGGTAGTGGCTGAGTTCGGTAGATTATTCTGGGAGGTTGTGGGACCATTGGGCTGCTGTGAAGGTTGTGGGACTGGTTGGTGGTGAGTGACAGCCTTTGGCCTGCGAGAGTAAGTATAGAGGAGAGGTGGGGAGTTAGATGCTGAGCTGGGAGGAGAGATGGGAGAATGGGCGGCTGTAGATGGGCCGGGAAAGGAGTTGGGTGGGGCTGGGCCAGCAGGAGCTGGTGTGGGACCAGCAGGGGCTGGTGTGGGACCAGTAGGGGCTGTTGTAGAGGCTGGACCAGCAGGAGCTGGTGTGGGACCAGCAGGGGCTGGTGTGGGAGCAGTAGGTGCTGTTGTAGAGGTCCATAGGATGGGGTTGGGAGAGGGGTAGTCGGTAAATTGTTTGTAGCTGGTGGGATTGGTGGGATTAGAGGTAGTGAAAGGAAAGACAGTTTCGTCAAAGATGACGTGACGGGAGATGACAATTTGTCGGGTGTCTAGGTTGAAGCACTTGTACCCCCGATGGTTGGTGGGGTACCCAAGAAAGACACATGGCACAGATCGATTTTCAAGTTTGTGAATGGTGGTATGGGGTAGTAGAGGGTAGCATAAACACCCGAATGTGCGGAGATGAGAATAACTTGGGCTACGATTATAGAGTAGATGAGTAGGTGTGAGGTTGTTTAGTAATTTGGTTGGGAGGATATTTAGAAGGTATGTGGCATGTTGAAGAGCATGGTGCCAAAAAGTGGGAGGAACAGAGGAGTGAGCTAATATTGTACGAATAATGTTATTGATGGACCGGATTTTTCTTTCCGCCTTGCCATTTTGGGGTGAAGTATAGGGACATGAGAAACGGAATTCTAGGCCGTTACGAGCACAAAAGGAACGAAAGTGGTTATTGTCATATTCACGGCCATTGTTACATTGAATTGTTTTTATTTTTGTATTGAATTGTGTTTGGATGAGTGAATGGAATTTTTGAAAGATGTCAAATACTTGAGACTTTTTGGCCAGCGGGTATGTCCATAAGAAATTTGTTATGTCATCCAGAAATAATAAATAATATTGATGACCACTAGATGATAAGATTGGTGATGTCCACAAATCACTATGTATTATGTCAAAAGGCAAATAAGTAAATGAAGTGGAATTATAAAAGGGTAATTTTATATGTTTGCCAAACACACAAGATGAACAAACAGAAGTAGAGGTTTTATTACAAGAATCAAAAGACAATGCATGTTTTAATGAAAATAAAGTAGAGGATCCCGGGTGTCCTAGGCGGTGGTGCCATAAATCTTTAGTGATAGAGGCGAAGGCTGCTGGAGTTGTGAACTGAGATATTGACTGGATGGTGAATGGATAGAGATCCCCGGTGCTGTTGCATCTAAGGATTGGTGTCCGCGTCGGGAAGTCCTTCACATCAAAACCAAAAGGATCAAATTCAATTGAAAGATTATTGTCGGTTGTTAGACGACGTACGGATAAAAGATTTTTAATAATTTTAGGAATGTGAAGGACATTAGAAAGTTTTAAAGGGGGAAAAGGATGGGGTAAAGTTTGGTGTCCCGTACCGTGAATTGGAATTTGTGAACCATTACCAACAATTATATTCCGAAAAAGACCTTTATTGATATAGGACGAGAAGTTACCTGAGGAGTGAGTCATGTGAGATGTTGCCCCCGAGTCCGCATACCAGTTGTTGTCAGGCGGATTAAGTGTCATAGTGTTGAAAGCTTGGTCAAGAGTTGTTGGGGTGTAACTCACTTCTGATGCAGTATAGGCCTGCTGGGGGCGAGGGCCCAGTAATCCTGATCCAGGAGTGGAACTGTAACCAGATGGGTTGGGTCCAGATGGATATGGGCCAGACTTCTGTGTGGGAAACGGACAGGGTGGATAGGCCCAGTTTTGGGGCGTTGAGTAGGCCCAGGGTGGTGGGGCAGTCCATGATTGAGTGTGCCTGGACCCAGATGGCCCCTGATGTTGTCCGTTATTCTGCTGTTGGCCATATTGGCTTCGTCCCCTGCCACCATAGGACCTGCCACGACCGCGTCCTCCACGGCCACGGCCGTGCCCACGGTAGTTATAGGCCTGCTGCTCACCCTGCTGTGAGTAGTATCCGTGATCAGAAGATTTTGGCAGGTGGGTGGTGGAGTGAAGGGCTGAACCGGCTGAAGTAGCAGCAGTGTTAGTGGCATGGTGAGATTTTCTTGTTTCTTCCAAGATGAGCTTGGAACGGGCCTCATAAAATTCTGGTAGCGGTGTTTGTTGTATCATCATGGCCACACCTTCATAGCTATCGTTCAGACCTGCAATTAACTGAAGTACTAACCTTTGGTTGGTGACGGGTGCTCCTACATTTGCAAGTTGGTCAGCCAACATCTTCAAGGCTTGACAATAGGAAGAAATATTCGGATGATTGTCAAGGCGGGTGGTGACAAATTTGTGCTCCAGGTAGATAGCCCGCGAGCTTTGGTTGTCCTGAAAAATGTTTTCTAAGGCAACCCAGGCCTGAGCAGCAGTGGTGTTGGGTTTAAGGATTGTGTGGAGTAAGTCGTTGGATATGGTGCTATATATCCATTGTAGGACAATAGCATCCAGACGACTCCAAAGTTCAAGAGATGGGCTTGTGGTTGAAGAGGAAGAAGCAGTGGAAGGTGATATGGCCTTAGGATCGATGTGTTCGGTTACTTGGAATGCCCTGCAATGAATACGAAAGAGTTCTGCCCAGGAGTTGTATTGGCCACTCTCCATTTCCAATACAAAAGGGATAAAGTTTCGAATGTTGGTTACAGTGATGGCTGGATGCATTTTGTTGTCCATGAAAAACAGTGAAGGAAAAGAAGATGGTGGTTGAACAGTGTCTGGAAAAGAAGATGGTGACCGGTCAGAAGGATGTGGCGAGGGACAGGCTGAACAGTGTCTGGAAAAGACCGGACAGGCTGAACAGTGTCGGGAAAAGAAGATGGTGACTGGACAGAAGGATGCGGCTAGGGCAAGGGTGTTCAGAGTTTAGGCTCTGATACCATGATAATGGTAATGAATTGATCGCTGTCCTCATTCACAATCAATCGACATATATACAGAGATATTCCTAATCTATGAATGGAAATGAATCGCTATTATTATAACAGAATTCCTGATTTCTAGCTAATCCCATATTTCTAGCTAATTACATATATCTCGGGTAATAGTCTGGATAAATAATGTGTATTCAGTACTGAACTAATGATGTTTGTTTTTTTTTTATTTTATACGTCAACTGAGTAGTTTGAATGGTGGTAATTGACTATTTTATCATTCTACCAGGAATTAGTACTAAATAAAATCTGATTATTTGAGAAATATTTTGAACAAAAGTTTTAAGTGACGAAAAGTTGCCCCGTACTGAATTGTGTTTCTCAAAAAATATTTCAATTAAGATTTACATAAATTCAACAATAACAAATACAAATGTCCAACATAAAACTAGTAAAATGCAAAAGCATAAATAATAGAAATCAAGATCGAAAAAATTAAATATAGTTAACAAAAATTGGGATCAAAAAAGTAGTTCACTGATTTTAACTCATTTTTAGAGTTAAGTTTTCAATAGTAAGTCTCGTGGATGACACATAGATTAACTTTCCGTTAAAAAACTAACTGTTGTTAACATCAAGTGCTAAAGGCGCAACGGGTCTCAAATGTTTGGGCTAAACTTGCAATTTTTAAAACCCAGGGGCCAAACATGCAATTTGATCAAACCATAGGGGCCATTTGTGCAAATAACTCTTAAAAAAATTAAAACTTTGTCCTTCTAAAAAATAAGTTTTTATATTAGAAAAGGGCAACTTAATTAATGAAAAGCCTTAGAAAATAGCTAAAGTTAATTACAAATAAACGTACCTAGTAAATCCCCTCATAGCAAAGCTATTGGTAGGGTTTGGGGGGGGGGGGGGGGTTGTTGAGGACAAACCTTTCCTCTATCCTATGAGATAGAGAGGCTGCTCCTATTGAGATCCCCGACTCCAAAATCTTTTTTATGGACATATAGTAATCTGTAATCCAGAAAGCATATAATGAGATAGCATACAATGAAGTTAAAGGAAACAATGTGTAGTCACAGTTGTAAGAACAAGCTAAAGTAAACAAAAGTGTAGGAACAAGCTAAAGTAAACAAAAGTGTAGGAACAAGCTAAAGTAAACAGAAGTGTAGGAATAAGCTAAGCTAAACAGAAGTGTAGAAACAAGCTAATATACACTCCCCTTAAAGTCCATAACATTAATCCGACATCTCAAAGAGCTCCTATCTCTGACCATGTCCTTGGGGATGTGCAAGTCTAGCAAATCCTGCCTAATCCCCTCATCCCAAGTCAGTTTGGGTTTTATTCTGTTCCTCCTCCCCTCTACAGTGATGGTTTCTACGGTTCTAACTAGAGTCTTTATCTGCGCCTCTTCACATGCCCAAACCATCTCAATCCCCTCTCTGATCTTATCCGAGATACATGCCACCTAAATAGCTAAAGTTAATATGATAATTAATCAGTAAAACATAAAAAAAATCAGTGATGTAATGGGAACGCAACAGTTAATGACATTTTTTTTTTGCTAAAGTCATGCTTTCTTAAGACAAAAACAAACAAGCCACTTGTGATACCACACATTAATAAATCTTCTATTAAGACCATTAAGAACTAAAAAACCATAGTACTTTGCGATTCCATCACTACAATGGATAAATAGTAGAAAAACCACAATTCTATGTAATCTAGTGAGTAAGAGAACCATATCAAAAGAAAGCATGGGAATGTGATTGAAGTCACTAAACTAGAAGTCATCCTCATTGTCCTTGCCATCATCAACATTTATCCCGAGCACCAAATTGTCCCTGCCATCTTCGGGAAGTGCAATATCCTTTTCCATCTTTTCATCATTTTCGTTAATCAACACAACTCCGTGAGATGGTACTCTAGGACAATGGGTGGAGGGATGAGCAATACTCGTTCAAATATCCGTTATTGTTGGACTTCTTGCATCATCCCTCAATGTTGATGCTCTAGTAGCATAAGTAGGATCACATGCCCAACAAGCTTATCAATGACAATATACGTCAATCACCATCAAACACAAAATAGTAGAAAAAACCACCTTCCGTATGCGAGGCGTGTAAACTACTAGAATAAGGAAACCTAATCTTAATTAACTTATCAACTAGACCTAGTAAATGAATATTGTCAACTAAACCCATTGAAGTTCGTTTAAAATTTCATCATCGTCCATATTTAGGTTTTTAAACTTTATTGTCAGCATGTACTGTTTCCGATATATTCCATGCTTCCATTTGTACTCCAGTCTCTACTAAAGATCGCGTTCAAAGGCCTAGACTTTGGAACAAACACTAATTTAATTAATTCTCTTGACCAAAGTTTGATGCTACTACAATTCTGTTTATAGTTTTCATATTTAAGTTCCCATCCCCAAAAAGGTAGCCAAACCTAATTAAGAGACTCCAAAATTTAACTCGGTCTTCTAGAACCTTCTTCAGAGTAATGGGCTAATGGTAAATCATTATCTGAAGTTCTAAACTAGTCAAACTTGACACAAAAGATAGAACAGTATGGTTAGTATGTTGATAATTTTTATATAGAAGTGAATTCGAGTGTGTATATGATAATATTCAAAAGTTGTCACGTCTAGCTGTGTTGTAACCTGAACTGTTTGTTAAATTATCTTGAGTAGTACGTGTTACAGGACCTGATCAAAGAAAAGGTAGATATAAACACGACACAGTCTTTATATTTGATTTCAGTATCTTTTCATAAGGAGGGATTATTTGTCAAGTTGGATGCTACGTGTTTGCTCCCGCTTCGTATTGTATAGATTTGATGATGAATTGTACATGTTAAATTTGGAATTAATTTAGATATCAGCGTAGACTTTTTCTGTAAGTTAGCATAGACTTAGCTAAGAAGTTAGCCCTGTGAATATTAAAGTGTGTATTTATTTTATTATCTTTCTTCTTGGTGTTTTTTCTGGTGTATATGTGGTGTATATGTTGAAGTGGCTAGGATATAAGTTGAATTTATAAACAAGCGTTCCTCGCGTACCAGATGCGTGAGCCTTCTCCTCTCGCCTCAGCTTCGGGGACCTCATCACCTGGAGTGCCTCGCGCTTTTTAGAACGTAGAGATAAGCTGCCGGGCTACACGTCAGTGTTGGTGAAATCCGAGAAGCGTTTCACAAACTAGGGGTGTAAATGAGCCTAGCGAGCCTTAACTTACAGAGAGCTCGAGCTCGTTTCGAGCTCTATTTCTAAAACTCGAGCTTGGCTCGTGAGTAGTTTTTCAAGCTCGAGCTAGGCTCGTTTTTTATTTATTAATTAATTTATATATTTTTTATAATTATTTATATATATTTTTTATCATAAATTTTATATATAACATAATATATAATATTTAGTTATTTTTATCATAATTTTAATATTATTATATAAATATTTATTTAATATATTAAATAAAATTTAAATAACTAATAGGTTTGTTTATGCTCATGAGCAGGTTCGAGCTTGATAAGTGAAGCTCAAGCTCGGGCTCGTTTATTAAACAAGCTTATTTTTACCTTTTTAGGCTCGAGCTCTTTTAAGCTAGGCTCGATTTGAGCTTTTAGCGAGCCGATCTTGAGTAGCTCATGAGCCGGCTTGGCTCGTTTACACCCCTATCGCAAACACAGCTAAATCGTAACTTTTAATTCTTGATGTTCAATAATAAATTTATAATTATTGAAATTGCCATGTGATTAAAAAAGAGTTCAACCCCCTTCTCGTATTAATCTGGGACCAACAATACCTCTTTCACATACAAAATGCATTTTTTTTACCTAGCACATATTTTATAGAAGTTATTTTTGTATTTGTTAAATACCCAGAATAGCCTTTAACAAATAACGACCAAAACATCAGGTTTATTTGTACGGATGATGGATAGATAAGTAATTTTAATATTAAACTTACCAAAACGGATGTGTTGCAATTTTTTTTATGTACAGAATTCTCCTGTGGATGAAAGTTCGTTGCTTAAAGCGGTTCAAAATGTGCATTCAGTGATTGACAAGGAGGTGGCTGCTGGAACTGACCCTAAAAATGTGTTTCTTTGTGGATTTAGTCAAGGAGGTCTCTCTCTCTCTCTCACACGCACGCACACACACACACACAAAGTTATACATGTTTGTGTGCGAAAACAAAACAGTAACCTTTTAAACGTTGCAGGTGCGTTGACCTTGGCTAGTGTTCTATTGTATCCAAAAACTCTTGGTGGGGGTGCCGTCTTTAGTGGATGGGTACCTTTTAATTCAAGTTCTATTATAGAACAGATCACACCAGAGGCGAAAAGGGTAGGTTTTGATTTGGGTCCTCTTATTTTAAACGGGTTAAAAGTCTCCTACTAAAACGTTTTATTCACAGATATAGATTAACTTTTTAACAATATTGTTTCATTTTTTTATCATTAACAAATTCACTATTCATAATAGAAGTACTAAAAGTTGGACAAAAAAGTGTAAGCGCGTTTCAATCCATAATAAAAATGACTTGCTTTAAGCCGAACATATGGTGATGAGCATTTTGTTGTATTTACAGACTCCGATATTGTGGTCACATGGTATAGCTGATGGAACAGTGTTGTTTGAAGCGGGGCAAGCGGGCCCACCATTCCTTCAACACGTAGGCATGAACTGTGAGTTTAAGGTACTACTCACTCTCGACTAGTGAAACTGAAAGTTGAAATTTCCATTCTGTTTGCTATTTCTAATTGCTACCAGTAAATTGATGATGTTGATTTTTGTACAAAGACCTTTTTGACCTTGTTGAAGGGCATTTTAGGCATTATATAGTTAGTCGGATGTTTTCTTTAAACCATGTCTGTCTTCAAATGACAGGCGTATCCGGGTCTGGCCCATTCGCTCAACGGTCAGGAGCTCCAACACCTGGAATCATGGATCAAAGCGCGTCTACAGAGTTCCTCGTGAAGGTTTGACCATAGTTGACCTTCTACATCTATGTCAACAACATTGATTTTTTAAATTTGTTGTATTATTGGATCAAATTTAAAAGTCATTTTAATTTTAAGGCTTAAAAAACCTTGCACATTAGCAAAATCACATGTTAGGAGGTGATTTGTACACTATCAAACATGCAATAACATGGTCAACATATGCTATACATGATGGTACACTTTGTTGCAATGCTTTCCGAACTTATGAAAGTTCCTTATAGAATAAAAGCTCAAGCATTTGTATATTCCTTCTTCTTGTTTCTTTGCTTCGTTACTATGATGGTGAAAGCCAATAGCGTTCCAAAATTTATGTAGACTTGGTGATTGGTTCACCGTTGAAAACAAAAGTACTTAACTCTTTCTTTGTCATAGACGTTTTGTCCGGTACGAAAATATTTGATATACATACACACATGTATTGTCTTATATGTATGAAAATATTTGATATATACACATATGTATTGTGTTATATGGTACATTGATGTGTGTCTAGTATGTAAGTTCTAAAATTTATAACTACTAGTTAGATACGATTATAAATAGTAAAATACGAATATGCAAGTGTGACCTAACTAGGAGTAGCCCTACGTAATGGTACACGAGTTAGTTCAACTTAGAGAATGATGCAAAATCCTAACACAAAATCTTGACATTCTATAGCTTAAAAAAACTTTTCACACCCAAAAACCTAAAATCTCCACCCCACACCAAAAACCTAAACGCCGATCTGGTTCCAACGCCGTCAAATTGAGTTCATTCAGAGTTTGTTTGAGTCGGTTTTCTCGAGTTTTCTCACGAATAAAAAGTTTTTTCATGATCCTTCCCCTAATGCTCACATGATAAACTTTATTGTTATGTTTACGAGTTGAAACATAAACCAAAGCCTTTGAAATATTCTCAGTCTTCAAGGATATGATATAACGAGTCAATGGAGCCAAAATATAAGATTCGCTGAGATCGAAATAATAATTATCCGAGTCATAATTACGATAAAAATCTATATGACTGCAAAATAGTTTCACTGTCAAAACTCCACCTGATAATGTTCAGGTAGAAAAGACCTTCCTTTTGGAAAGCTTAATGAGTGAATCATTCAAACCATATCACATCTCTTATGAAATTATAAAATTCCAATAAATAGTCTCCATGGTTCTAAGAGCAATTGCTATACTCGTGTAATTGTAGTGTGGTGTGACAATAAAGTGCACGCCACGTGACGTCACGCCACGTGACGTCACGTCACTACCCTTATTATCACACCACTCATCACTTGGCAAATAGTATATCCGTGTGATTGTGGTGGTGTGATAATTAAATGTTTATTTTTTAAATTTCATTTAAATAAAATAAAACATAATATTTCATATAAATAAAATAAAACATAATAAATAATATTTCATTAATAATTACAAAAATTACATTAATAATTAAAAAAAAGTTGCATTACTAAAAAATATTACCCATGAATATTTGAATTTTCGTAAACATACTCAATAAAGTCCGTCTTTAGTGCGTTATGAATTTCTCGATTGCGTATTTCTTGTCGGTTTACTCGCTTTTGATCTTCATCAATTTCTTCGTGTGTAACCTCCTCATTTGGGTTGTATTGACAAATTGTCACTTCTTAGTCCTCTAAAATCATATTATGCAAAATCACACAAGCATACATAATGTTCCGTATTTTGATTTGAGACCAAGATCGAACCGGCCGTTCGATTATATGCCACTTATTCTTCAAGAGACCGAACGCTCGTTCAATATCTTTTTTTGCCGCCTCATGAGCCTTTTTATAATTATTACGTTTAATACATTCTGGACACGAAAGAGACTTGACAATTGTAGCATATTCTGAATATATTCCATCGGCTCCCACGCTTATAATGCGATCGTCTAAGTTCAAACGATGAGTCGGGTGCGGTTCCGTTGATCATATCGTCGAATATAGGCGATTGATTAAGAACATTATTGTCATTGTTCGCACCGCAACGCCAAATAATGCATGCCAAAACCATAGATCATTTGAAGCCACAACTTCAAGCATAATACTTGGTCGAGGATGATCGCCACGTGCAAACTGATCTCGCCACGCATTAGGGCAATTTTTCCAACTCCAATGCGTGCAATTAGTTGCGGATCCAGGAATTTTTTTCAGGGGGTTCACTGTTTTTAGATGCTACAATTTCATAGGGTCAGACATAAAAAATTTATGTTCGGTTCGGTTCGATTGTTCGGGTCGGGTAAGGTTCATCACATCATAAAAATATGATACAATAATAAAAAAGCATCGTCATTAGAAATTAAAAAAACACATAATATATATAAAATGGTATTTACGAATTAAAAGAAAATATCTATAGTTGTTCCCTACGAGTTTTCATCTTTTGAAATCGTTGCATTACCCAAAATAACCAATGTTTTTAGAACCGGACTGGACAACGAACCGAACGACTTACCAGTTCACTGGTCGGACCGGATGAGATACTTAGTGTATTTGTATAGATGTGTGTATATATAATTGTTTGGATTAGATTAATTTAGTTTTAGTTCAATTCCTAATTTTATTTGGTTGAACTATTTTGTTTTCAATTTATTTACCTAATCCTAAAGTTTAATTATATATTTCTTCTTCCTAAAACCTATATATTACATATTTATCTAATTAATTTAAAATAACTTATTTTATTACTATTTTACCTTTAATGAACCAATCAAAGTATTATTTACATATAGAGAAAACTTCACTGAATAGTAATCAAGTTTCTCATATGTTATATTTAAGTCACTCAAACTTTTTTTTTGTCTTATTTTAGTCACTCAAGTTTCTCGCCTGTTCCATTTTAATCACTCAAACTTTTTTTGTATCATTTTAGTCACTCAAGTTTCACATATTGTTATAATATTACACAATTACGATGTTAACATGTTAAATGTTTTTGGATTTTGTTTTATGAATATTGTGAAAATGTTGATTTATTCTTTTTGGATTTTTATTTTCACCATATGCATAGAATAAAATACAAAAAATGGAACATATAAGAAAACTTGAGTAACTAAAATGTGACAAAAAGTTTGAGTGAATAAAATGAAACAGATGAAAAACTTGAAAACTATTGTGTAAAGTTATCCCTTACATATATCCCTTCCTAAATATTTGAGAGGGACAATTGGGTTAATTTAAGTTAATTAGAGAAATATGTAATTAAAGTTTGAGATTGAAGATGTATATAATTTAGAAGTTTAATAGGAGGAAATATGTAAAAAAGCCTATTTTCTAAAGGAGTAGGTTTCATAAGCTTTTGAGAAACGTATAACCTTTCACAAGCTTTAAAACGCAATAACGTGAAGATAGTTTTTCGTCATATGTCCTATAGAAATCAAAAGGATGCTATTTCACTGAGACCGAATTAAAATAGTAATTTTAAGGAGAACTTTTCAACAGTGGGCTAAGATGAAATCAGTGACGGATTCAAGATTTTTCGTCAACAGGTGCCTAAAATAGGTCATGTTACATTTCTAAATATTCTTTTAAAAGTTGCTATATATATACACTGATCAATGATCTAGGTCTTATTTAGTGTGGACTAACATGCCAAGTTGTTGTCATAAAAGACTTTATTATATATAAAGAGATTTTCTAATTGAATCCTACTCTATTTTTCAGTTACACTTTACTCTATCAGATTATTTAGTTTTTTTGATGTGAGATTAGCTCACTTGATAGAGGTTCTTACTTCTTAGATGGAAGGTCCTGATTTCAAACTTGGACGTGAGGTGAAAAATATTATTTAGTTTAATTGTAACCACATTAATCAGTCTATTTAACTAAGTTTTAAGCCTATCATTAATTAGTAACTTAAAAGTAAAATTAAAGAATAAATTACCTATAAATTAGTAACTAACAGACATCGACTAAAATTCTAAATATATTTGACTCAAGGGGAAATAAAAATAAAATTAATTTAACTACTTAGGGATTAGGAAGTGTTTATTCTTGCATTTATTAGGATTTTTTAATATCGTAAATACCAAACAATTTATTAAAATTAATGTGTTTTTATTGTTTGTTTTAAAAATACTAATACTTATATTCAAAATTAAAAAAACATGGAAAGCAAGTTAAGGTTATTAATGTTGATTGACACGTTTGAATTTTTTTTATGCAAGACATTGGTATTTAGTTTTTTAAACATATGGACCATAGTTTAAATTTCCTAGTTAATTTACTTCTTCACATTAGTCAAAACACTTCTTCTTCTTTACTTCTTACCTGCAACTCCACTCTATCATTTTTCTTTCTTTTCTTCATCATTTCTTCTTCTTCTTCTTGTTTGTTCTTTAATTCTTTTTCTTCTTTTATTTATTTTTCTTCTCTATATAAAGGTGCCTACTAAAAACTTACTAAGGTGCCTTATATAATTTATTCAGATTTTTACATTATCAGTCAAGACTTGAGCGGGTGCCTTCCCCGCTGAGAAGCATATAGATCCGCCCCTGGATGAAATTTTGTGGACATGAATGAGATTCAAGGTTCACAAGCTGTCCTACCGTAGGTTGAACCGGTTAATTAATAAGATTGAAACTAAGAGCACTCATGAAGTAATTGTAACATAGAACATCTAACGATTTAGTAGGTCTAAACAAGTACTTGAGAGATTGAGATTCCCGAACCTGTAAACTTTTAATTTATTATTACATGTTCCAAGCTCGGATAAACAAGGAAAGTTTATAATGTTAACTTTGAAAAGGCCCATGTACTTTTGGTTCACTTATTGCCCCCAAAACGGTTGAGCCGCACATGTCGATGCGACGTCGTAATCTCCGGCATTAGCAAAGTCACTTAGCTCACCCTCGACCACGCCGATTACTTTGGCGCACTCGCAACTACTTCACTGGTTCCATTCCAAGTTCTTACAAATGGAAAACGAAGAGGCAAAGTTATATGCTGTTAAAAAGTAGTGTGTGTGTGGTAGTGGAATCGGCTATAGGATGGTAGGGCGGGATCAAACTCCGGTGCTCTCCTTGGGGTGTATGTGTTACCACTGGACCAGAATCCACTTCGTTTATTATGCTTGTACCATAAGCTTAATAAATAATTAAATTATTTATTATCTTATCCGTTTCTTGAATCCGGTCCGATCAGTGAACTTCTGACCCGTCCGGTTCTGAAAAATTGTTTTACTATTTAAGAGTTTAATTTTTAGTTATTTTGATATATGCTTATATTTCAAGTTAGCTCATTTTTTTTTATCTCCGAACGGTCCGATCAGTGAACCTCTGAACCTTACCCGACCCGAACCGTGGAACCGACCCGAAATTTTTTATGTCCGGCCCTACGAAATTGGAGCAACTAAAAATAGTGAACCCCCTGAAAAAAATTCCTGGATTCGCCATAATAAGTAATAAAATACTAATCTTTTAACATCGTATGTATATGTCTCTTTGCAAAATAAAAAAAATTGAAGAAAAGAAAAAGAGCAAATTACAAATTACGTCATTTAAGTATCACCCAAATTTCTGAATACGTCCTTTAACTAAGTAAATTACAGAAAACAACATTTATATTTAAAAAACTTTGCACGTTACGTCCTTTAGATTAACGAGCGTTAATTTTTTCCATTAAATGTGGTCACGTGACATGCACATGAGGGTAAATTGATCTTTTCACCTTTACAGGGACTATTTGTGTAATTAACTAGGGTGAGTCTTTTATTTTTTGGGGGTAAAAAGACTTAACGGTGAAATTTAATTGTCGTTAGCCCAAATGACGTAACGCCTGGTCCGAACTGTTTATATACGGTCCGGTCCTCAGTTAACAGATTTCCATCCAAATGGTTCGCGGTTCCTGTCCGGTTCAAACTGAATACTCAGCCCTAGTGTTTTATCAGGTTAACTTATACATATATTTTTTTTGCTTTTATAATTGCAAACATTTTATAAGATACTAGCTTTAACCCCATGTGTTACACATGGTGGAACGTTAAGATTATATTGATAAATATCTTAACAACTTTTTTATACAAATTTAATATTTGTAACTTTTCATCATGTTACATGTTAAGATTATATGGGTAAGGTTAAGTTACCTAACTTGGTTTCCTCATGTATTTGGCATCTAAGGAAAACAACTGGTGGATATTGTCACACCCCTAATTTCAACTAACAGAGTTTTACCGTTTGGAAAGTGACAAACCATGATCTCAGTCATTAGTTACATTGAACGACACTATATGTGACTAAAATGAAAATACCATAAACGATCAAAGTAAATGCGGAAGCGTATAACGAAAGTAAATGCGCAAAACAAACGCGCCCAAAAATGTCCCAAGAGTTCAGTCCAAACAAAATAATAAAATATATTTCAATTGTAGGACTTCATGCATGTCCTATATGTGCACCTGTGACTTATCTTAGCGACCTGAGAAAACATGTAAGAAAAGATGTCAACACGAGGTTGGTGAGTTCACGAGTATCAGTTTGTAACAAAGTTTAACAGGTTAATGTACATTCAATATATAAATCAACATGTAGCTAACCCATATACATGTTAACTAATGCTCGCAACCGAAAGCTGACTGTTTATGTGTTTGCCTCCCACCAGGTCTATCAACCATGGTGCATGTTTAGGTCAATATTGCACCCGTTCGACCTCCAATCGGGTTGGCGCGACTAACGCGGGTGAGGTTTGTCAAACCCAGTAGTATTACTCAAATTACCTCGCTATGTTCATATTAACGGTCCGATGTGAGGACTTAATGATAGATGTGTACGCATAGACAAACAAGTGATAACATATATGAATTACATAACCAAAGTGTTTACGTCATGTTTTCTCCCCCAGTTTTAAAACAGTAAAATGGGCCGTGAAAACTCACGTGAGCTGCGTAGGTAGGTTCACACAAGAATAAGATTGAAACAACAAGTGTTAGCCTGCAACGGCTTACGTATGCCCTAGAATTACACACTAACAATTAGGGATACAATGAGATTTGTGACGACGACACGGAATAAAGAACTTCCTAAAAGCAATGCTCTAATGACCATGCGTAGACGAATATGTCCACGAGAATACATGATTCTTAAATTATCCAATTAAGAAAAACTACGATTTACGACGAGTGACAAATAATAATAATATAAAAATATATATCGTTTTTAATTGAGTTCAAGGATTGGAAATAATATATTATTTTATAAACGAGCTTTACATAACGAATACGAGTTACAAGACTAAACCTGAGTCTATGGGTGGTTTTTCGGTTTTAAAAATATTAATATAAAATAATAATTATTGTTTTGAAAATATAAATATTAATCAAAACATTCTGACAAAAGGTTTTCTCACGCACGATCGCGCCTAAGACAAGGCATGACCGTGTTAGGGTCACGGGCGCGACCATGCTGGTCAGGAGCGTGACCGTGTTGATCAAACAGAAGACACAACTAAACTGATCACTAGGCACGACCGTGTCTGAGTCTGGCACGACCGTGTCTAGGTTTCTGAGGCACGACCAGTTCGTGCCTCTTGGCACGACCGGGTCAGAGTATGAGGCATGACCGGGCTAAAACTTGGCACGACCGTGTCTCCTGGATATACAGACACAATGCTTAACAGAATGAACCAATAATTCCAAATCCGTTTGGTTTCGATCGCGATTGACCAAAAGGGCATGGGGGTTCTGTTTAACAGGTATTGGCAGTTCTGTGAATGAGTTTAATTTTTAAAACATCACGTTTAAGTTCGTTTAATTCCAGATTTAAGAAACCGAAACCCTAGATTGAAACATAGAATCAATTTGATGAAATTGGATGTTAAAACTCAAAGGAATCATGGGGCTTTTACTTTATAGATCATTGCGAACCTGACCATATACTTTAATTTCATTGACATCATCGTCCCGATCGAAACCCTCAAATTTATTTTGAACGAACCCTAGTTTAAAGATCGTGAACAATTTGATGTTAATTGATAAAATTAATATAGGGCTTTTACAGAGAATCATATTGCGAATCTAACCATGCGATTTAATTGAATTGAAACAGGGTTTAGAGTAGGAATCGATTAAGCCGGATTCACATGAACCCTAGAATTCGTGTTAGACCTAGATCGTTTGTTATGATTAGCTTAGCTATTAATGTCTTTGTATGATGTAACTGTGAACCAAGGGATCACGGGTTGGGTAGATATGGGCCGGCCATTAGGCCGAGTAGGGGTATTTAGGCCTATTAAGGTTTGTATGGGTATAAATATCTCTAAACCCTAACCGTGTGAGGTTAACAGTTGTTTTTAGTTTTCTCTGTAATTCCGTTTAGCAATATACAAGTATTACAAGTGAATCCGTGTGTTCTTGAATCACCACAATCAATAGTTTCCGCCTATCGATTGTGAGACTTGATATCGTGTTAGTATTCGTGTGTTCATTCGAAGATCTATAAAGATTTGGGACTTATAATTGGTATCAGAGCCATTGAAGTCGTTCAAGGCTCGGTTTGGATATCAACGATTAAAGAATCATCGCTCTTTAAGGTACTGTCTACTGTATTCAGTTGAGTTTTTGGTACTAATCAGTTTTCTTTGTGATGAATTGTCATAGTTTTTGCTAAGAATCGAGTTACTCTCGTAATTTTTGGCTATTTTGCTGCAAAGAAGACAATTTCTGGGATGGATTTGCTTAAAAAAATTCAACGTGTTCATCGGGATTTACATAGAAGTTTAAAATTTGAATTCCTTAATTGGAGGAGTTATTTTTGGAATTGAAATCAAGTCCAAGCTTGATTCACGGCCTACCTCACAGGAATTCCACGCGTTTCAGAGTTCACGGGCCTGCATTCCCAGGCTAGGTACACGGTAAGGATTCTCGGGTTGATTACATCTCGGGAAAGGTCACGGGTTAAGGTTCTCAGGAGAAATTGAAACTTCACGGGTTGGCACTTCACGGTTTGAACATTGTTTACTGTTTTAGTTCACGACTACTAATAGGTTCTCGGCAACTAACTGGTTCACGGTTAAAAGTGGTTTCCCGGCTAAAAGTGGTTTCATGGCCGAGTATAAGTTCCCGGTATTGAAGTAGTTCACGTTTGCGGGTTTTTCAAGCTGTTCACGGTTTTTCAAGCTGTTCACGATTTTCAAGCTGTTCACGGTTTCCAGCAAGTTCTTGGGTTTCAGCAAGTTCACGTTTACGGGTTTTTCAAGCTGTTCATTATTTTTTTTCAGGTTGTGATCAAAGACGTAGTACTCTGATAAAATGAATTCTCAACAAGTCACCATGAACTTAAACAGTCTGCTAGACTTACAAATTGGTACATGCACCAAACCTCCAAGACTAACCTGTGCTGAAGATTATGTGGACTAGAAATTTAGGTTCATGAATCATGTGTTACTGTTTGAAGCAAAGATGTGGAGAAGCATACTCAAGGGACCTCAAATCCTTGTGTTTGATAAGGCTGATGGTACTAAGGCACCAAACAAATTAAGAATTATACTGATGAAGATTTTGATCTTGTTAAAAGAGACCTAAAGGCTTTAGCTTCTCTGACCATGGCTCTATCACCTGATATAACCTATAACTTTAAAGAATGCACCTCTGTTAAGCAACTTTGGGAGTCGTTAGCTCAGGCATTTGAAGGGAATGATGATATGAAGGCCAGTAGAAAGGAAATGATTCTACAGCAGTTTAACATGTTCAATCATGTCTTAGGTGAAACACTTGAAGCACAATTGCAGAGATTCACAAAGCTAGTCTCACAGATGAGAGGTGCTCAGATTGTAATGAGTGATGGTGATCTGAACATGAAGTTGTTGAATGGGTGTAGGTCCACATGACTCCACTACGGATCGATCTCGTGACGTGACGTATCAATGACACAGAGTGCAGAATCCAGCCGTATCAATGAATGTGTACACAAGATGACAGAAACGATAACAATGTAAATAATATCCTCTTTGTATTTCTTTATCAGACACTGAATACAATCTCTCATATTCTCAGGTCTGATCACTCTCTGAAGTTTTCCAAGTCTCCTCCACTAAGACTTGTAAACACCTATTAATAGGAACACACAGCAACTTAGGCGAACTTAACAAGTTCGCTCCTAAAGATGCTTATGCAAACTTGTTAAGTTCGCCTCTCTATGAATTTACACAGAATTTTATCAACAGTTACAAAAACATGTCCCAACAGACTCCCCTTTAACTGTTGCTAACAATTCTATCAATTACAAGTCAAAGACTCTAAGAATAAGACATAATATCTTCAAGCTCATTGTCACCAGAATATGCTTCAATAGAATCCCCCTTGACAACAGCTTTAGAAGATTGTCATCCGTCTTCAAATATCAACAAACACTATGTAGTCTTTGTCTTGTTCATCTGCACACTTTCTCTTTCTATCTAGATGAAAACTTGGGAGAAGGACCCCTTGTCAACTTCTGTCTACAAATATTCAGATTTTGCAAAAGAGAACAACCAAGACTAACCAACAATTAAGATTTCCATGGAAGCTGGAAAAATAAAATCTTTTTGATTTTTCAAACATAAGAAACACAAAATCTTTTTGGTTTTTCTCTGTACAAACTAAAATGTAAAATACAAAATCACATCTTTTTGGTCGAATATCACGAGTAAGAAGATCATATCAGTATGTATGATATATCAATAATACATTTTGAATATAAAATTCGTATAATATCAAATGGTATCCTAAGACATTCTGTCAAGCCTTGTCTAATCAAACCAATATCTTTCAAGATTATCGCACTCTATCTTTTTCAAGACTTTCATATTGCTTGTTATGATATGCGATAAACATTCAAAGAAAATTGGATCAGGCTATGACACACAAATTCAAATTGTCAATATTATAAGATTTGAATCTAAAGCATCTCATTCCTACTTTCTTGTGAGTTAAGGTACCATTTAAGTATGAAATACAACGTGTACCCCACTAGTATGCCAACATAATGTAAAATGCACTATCTTCAAGACATATGAGATTTTACTAAAGATTATCCGAATTTCCAGAATGAGGAGACATCACTTAGCACATGACTAGCAGAATCCAAAGTGGATTGTATAGGACTCAATGAGATTCATAATCGAATGATTCAATGTCTTGGCTTATATATGTGGAATCATAAGATTCATGTACGTGGATCCAACTGTTATCTGGATTATGAATTCAATGAAATCAGTAAAGATGATTTATCAATATGATCCAAGGGCTAGTATATGTTTGACAGATGTTGTCAAGTACATATCTTGATTATACTTCAAATTGCATGCTTTTCGGGACATGGGCACTGAAGCAAATTGAATGAATAGTGCTAAGGACATAACCCGAAACTGATCTCATAGGACAATCTTTATTAAAAGCTAATATTCTTTATCTGATAGTGATCTTTTAACACACACACCTAGGCATACAATGAGTTCAAATCACAGATGTAATCATATCATATTTGATTTTCACACTACTAATGGTTCAATGATGCTTTTAGTCTACTAACAATTCAAATTATATGTATACACAACACTATCATTTCCTATTTGTGCAGTCTCTAAAGTTTAGATCAAAACATATAATTCAGATATATTAACATAAAACACCAACCAGTCAATCTAAAGTCATGTGTGAAAGAACATCTACTGATGTACTATCATCTTTTCTTTAACTTCTAGTAATGTCGATTTTATCTTTTTCAATTTGTTTGGATTTTTCAAAATCTTTATGAAAGAAAGTAAAACAAAAGAAAATAAAATCTTCCATGAAAACATTTAAAGAAAAACATTTTACTTGGTTACTTGGGATTAAGCAACTCAATCAATTAAAAACTCAAACCGATGTAATCGAATGTAATTGAATGCCTTTGCCTTTGTCATCAACACAAATCTGTACTCCCCCTGTCCTGTAGACTCCCCCTCAACTAGTCAAATGGTTGCATCAACGACTTTATGCTAACCATTGTCATCTTAAGTTTCAGGTTGTCTTTTGGACTTTTAAATCTTTTTCAAAATAACATTGTGTGTGACATATTCTCCCCCTTGAGCATCAATTCGTTGAATCAAATAGATTCTCAGTTATCAACAACTCTTTACTCTTGCAGATGCCATTCCCTGTCATGTGCTATGAACAACCGCTATCAACAAACCAAATGTTATTAATAGTCCCTCTTGGTTAATCCTGCACAACTAACAAGAAACATTAATTTGAAATTGGGACCCAAGCCATGGTAGTCATGGGTCGTCCATCTGTATCAAAATAATAAACTTCACTCCATTCACAATCAAATCTCTTATCGATTTTCGGTGATTGCTCTGACGAGTCCGAAACAGAAACTTTTGATTTCCAAACATACTTCTGTTCATCAAGTTCTTTTTGCTTAAAATGTGAAGTGTTTGAACAATCTTGTTTATTTGAAAAATGTTTAGATTGTGAAAGCTCTTGTTGTTCTAAAAATTTTCTCAATCTTCTGTTTCTCCTCCGTCTTTGAGGTCTAGAAAGTCTAACCTCAGATTTTGAATTACCCTTTAGTGTATCATGAGGTTTAACCACATTTGGGTTAACATAAGGCTTACCAGGAGTTCTTACCTTTTATGGAGTAACATGTCGGTTACCTTTGTCTTTGTAAGGACAATCCATCTGAATGTGATCCACAAGAACACAGTAAAAGCAAGATCTCTTCTCACGATATTCTCTCACATAAGGAATCTTCACACGATAAGATGCACTTGAAGAAGATTCTCCTACATGAACTTCTTTTGGAACAAACTTTTTCTGAACAGGTTTTGATTCAGGTTTCATCTTCTCAGGAAATACATGCTTCTTCCCTTTATTTTGGTAAGGACAGTGCACCACAATGTGTCCCATGTCATTACAATGAAAGCATGTACGCCTGTATTTATAATCTTTGACATATGGAACTCTCCTTGAATTTGAAGAACTTCCAAATGTATAATTTCCAGATGAATTAGAATCAACCTTTGGTTCCTCAGCTTTAATATCTTTCGTTATCCCCTCTACCTTAGCTTCATCAAAATACTCATCATCACTCTCAACAGAATACACCATATCTTCACCTGTGACTGGATTCACTTTCAACACAGTCTTAGGATCTAAATCCTCATCTTTTATAATCTCAGGTGTAACAGAATACTTTTCGTTGAATGGTGGAGGAACATAACCAATACCACTAGTTCCCTTCCCCTCTTCAGTATTATCATTATAATATCCTAATAAGAATGATGAATTTCCAAAGCTTTTCTAACTTTCTATGCAATCTGATCACCTCTGCTTTAGATTCAGTTAGTTCCTTATCTTTCTGTAGGTCCGCATGACTCCTCTATAGATCGATCTCGTGAAGTGACGTATCAAATACACGAAGTGCGGAATCCAACCGTATCAACGTATGTATACACAAATTGATAATAGAAACAATAGCAAACATCAAGTAAATAATCTTCTCGTTATATTCAATCAATCACAGAGTTTACAGAGTTAAAAGACTTCTCTACAGAACTGAAACTGTAAACATCTATTTATAGACACAAGTCCTAAGTTCGCCTCTAAGAGACTAGGAGAACTTGATAAGTTCGCCTCTCACGAGACAAGGCGAACTAGATAAGTTCGCCTCTAGCAGAACTTGTACAAACACTTAGAAAACATTAATACAAAACATAAAGACAATAAGATCTAAACTATTACAAGCTTTTGTCATACATTTATGTCCTAACAGACTCCCCCTTGACAATAGCTTGATTTTCTGTCTTCAGTCTCTATGACGAGCTCTTCCAATTATCTGGTAATCTGCTGCCTGTATGCACTCCATAACTATGACAGATCTCCAACACCCGTTTATACTGCAATCCTTGTTCTCTTCATTCATCAGTAAACATGATCTCATTCTTTCTTAGAGTTCTCTGATCTTTCATAGAGAAATTAATAAGATTCATTGCATCATAGAAAGTTACAATGACCTTATTATCTCTATCTTCAACTCTAGCTTCACCAGTATTCACATCAACATACCACCATTTCATATTACCTAGAAAGTCTTGTGGTATCTTCTTCAATGGAATCTTTTGCACAACTCTTACTGGTTTGAACTTATACTTCTAAGTCACAATACCAGTAGTAGGATCAATAATCTTCACTCTTTTTCCCTTGTGAGTTTTTAACTTTTCATACTTTCCCAATCCACCCTCTCTACTGATCAAGTTTGCAATTACATCAGCTAATCCAAACTTGGATCTATTTATCAGTGGTTTCACAGCTAGACCATTCATTTCACACCTTGGAAAGGTATTGAAATATTTGATCATTGGCTTTAAGTACTGAACACCATCAGATCGCTTGAGAGCAAACAATTTACTTTCGTCATCATAGAACTAATTGATGATTCTTCCTTTTGAGCCGGTTGTATAGGAGATTCAGGTAATACTTTCTTCCAGCTGTTAACTACTTCTCTCCACTGTTCTCTAGGCATACCTGTATTATACATCACAAGTTCTTCATTAGTCTTAGGAGACACATGACAAGTAGTATCAACATCAATATCTATCTTGGATTGAGCAGTATCATCAGGCTTAGTAACGTCTTCAACAGAGTCCATAGAATCTGTCACTCCTTCATATGAAAACTCAGGAATAACATCATCTTGGATGAAGTTATAAGGAACATTCAGACCGTCACTGCCTTATAAGTAACTTCAACTTTACTCTTTTCTATCTCAATCTCCATAATTTCTCATTCTTCAACCTCATTATCAGTCACATCATATTCAACATCATTAAACAATTCATCAATATCATCTAGACACTCTAACTTCTCGGCTTCTTCTTCTTCAGCATCAAAATCAGTTTGAAAGAATTCCAGTAACAGAATCTCTTCATTCACTTCAGAATCCTTCTTGGTTCCTTCAATATTACCTGATGTAGACTCCCCCTGAACTCTTGATATTGGATTTACGTCAGCGTATTGACGATCACCCTCAATATTTCCACAAGGATCATTGTCATCACCATCCTTTCTTTGAATTGACTCATTATGACAAGTATCATGAATCCTTAACTCCCCCTGAGCGTCAAGACGCTCAACAAGTTTGGATACCAATAACTTCATGTCATCAATCTGTTTAGCTTGAGCCTGAAGGACAAATTGTCTCTGAGCATCAGTAGTCACAAGAGTATCTACCTGAGTTTGTGTCGAAGTAGAAGGTTCATCAACTATCAAAGGATCAGCAGAAGAATCTTGAAAAATAACATCGTCTTCCTCACTATCAGAATCTTGTGGTCCCGAGCAAGAAGCAGCATTAGGATCTGGAGCAGATGTAGATGGAACAGATGAATGTGGAACCGCAGTCGGTAGAAAACCACCATTATGTGCATCCTGACAAGACTCATATAATACAGCAGCTTCCTCAGGAGAAATATCAGAAGGTAAATGAAAAGACTTAAATAAGCTGTCATAATCAAAAGCCCAATCCGGTCCAATCGCCATTTGAGGTAAAGACCGATTTGAACAGTCAATATGAAACCATTCCTCAACCTGACGAGTCTCTTTGTTATAAACCCTTTTGGTAGTAGAATTTGCAACATACTCCAGAAAGATCCCTTCTATAGCCTTAGCACTGAACTTGGTTGGGACATCTCTAACCTTCAACAGAGTACATGGATTTCCAAAAGGTAGTAAATATTCTAGATTTGGCTTCTGATTATTAAGCAACTCATAGCATGTCTTGTTGTGTCGCTTCACGGTCAAAACTCTGTTCAAAACGTGACACGCAGTATGAACAGCCTCGTCATAAAAAGTATCTGGAAGCTTAGAATCTACAAGCATCGTACGTGCCGTTTCAACCAAAGTCCCGTTCTTTCATTCAGCAACTCCGTTTTGTTGAGGTACATATGGCGCACTGAATTCATGATTAATTCCCTTTTGTAGACAGAATAAACCCATCTTGCTATTTTTAAACTCGCTGCCATTGTCACTCCTAATTCTTCTGACTTTCCGTTTGCACAAATTCTCTAAACCCAGGATTTAGAATTGCACCATCTCTGTGGTTTCGGCTTCAGAAGCAAGTAACTTAGACCATGAAAATCTAGAGAAATCATCTGTTACTACCAGACATTAAGATTTACCGCCAATGCTCCTGATACTAATCGGTCCGAACAAATCCATATGTAGCAGCTCCACTGGAGTCACAATTGAAATCTTAGACTTAGATTTGTGGGACTTCTTGTGTTATTTCCCCTTCTTGCAAGGAATACAGGCATCAGGAACGGAGAACTTCAATTTCGGAACACCGATAACCAGATCATTCTTCACGAGATAATTCCTTTTGCCGGTAATTGATATGAGCAAGTTTCCTGTGCCACAAAATAGAATCCGACTCAGACGCCTTAGAGAGTAAACATGTGGGAATAGAATCCGTTGTTGTACCAACACTCATGTCTAGGACATATGTGTCATTTCTCCTCGGAGCCTTCATTAGAATCCATTCGTCAGGAATAACAAATCCCGGTTTCAAGATATAACATTCAGAATCATTGAAATGGAATGAGAACTTTTTGTCACACACTTGAAATACACTCAAAAGATTATGTTCAAGTTGCTCCACATAGTTCACTTTCTCAAACTTGACTTTTTCATTTTTTAAAGTACCCTGACCAGTTATGTACCCGCCTTTATTCCTAGCAAAAGCGACATAACCGCCATCAATTTTTATAACATCTTCAAGTATTCCCTGTCATATGTCGAGAACAACCACTATCCACATACCACGTATTGTTGATAGTCCTCCTTGGTTGCCCCTACATAAATAAAGAAAATCAGTTAGAAATGGGAACCCAAGCCATTGTGGTCTTAGGTCGTCAAGAAGGATCAAAATAAACAACTCTAATTAGTTCACAATCTACTTTGTCATCAACATGTGAAACATAAGTATCACAATCAGACCTTCTCGTTGGAGACACATTATGTTAATTGGAAAAACATTATTAGATTTATGATTATCAGATTCAGATGTTTCCAAAAGTTTCTTCAATTTTCTGTTATGTCTCCTTCTTTGTGTTCGAGAAAGTTTGACCTCAGGTTGATAATCTTTTGTGATTCCAACACGTGGAATCTCAGAATGCTTTTGAAAAGCAGCAACATTTTTCACACCAGTATGACCAACAACTGGTTTAGAAAACTGTTTCTCTTGTTGCTTAAATCCCGAAGATTTAGCAAATGATTGACTAGGCACCGATTGCCTTAAAATAACATTCTTTACAACACCAGAAGTAGGCTTTCCTACATTAGGTCATTTCGGAATCGTCACCACTTTTTGTTATGGGGGAACACTCTTGAATTTGCCTGTTTATGAAATCATAGGCTTCTTGTTTTGATTCTTATAAGGACAATGAATCAGAATATGACCAGCTTCATTACAGTGATAGCAAACTCTTCTATCTTGATGATTTCTGATATAAGGACTTTTTCTTGAATTTGATGAACTACCCGATGAACATGATTCAGAAGATTTTACTAAACTGTCAACTGGCTTCTTTTGAACATAAACTTGTTTAGTCACCTTTGATGAATGCTTCTTCTGATGACTAGCAGCAACAAAACCACTTGTTTGTAACACTTTGGAAAGCTTAGGTTGATCAACTTTCACTTCATCAGGTTCTGTCAAAATGTATCTATCACGGGTAACTTGTTTCACCACCTTTGGTTCATCACTTTTCACCTCCTTAGGAATGCCTTCAACCTTTTTATCATCAAAAACTTCATCTTCAGTATCAGAATCATAGACCATGTCTTCACTAGTTACCGGATTAACCTTCAACACTGTCTTTGGATCAAGTTCCTCCTCATGAATAACTTCTGGTTCAGCCACATAATTCCCATGATCAGTGTTCCAGGATAAGAAATTGGGTTCTCATTTGCACCTCCCAAGAACTTTGTAGGTCCCGATTCGGTGCGTGACGGATCTCTAGACTCGCGGTACGACATGGTGATAAAGTGCGGAATCCATGCTCAACGTGCTCGTGTAACTCAATCAACAACAACAGTGTAAATAAACGCTTTGCATTTTCACCACAATATCAGTTTACAAGATCTCTCAGTTTCTGTTCTACACTGATCAACTCTAATCCACACACATCTAAGACTTGTAAACACCTATTTATAGGAAAACACAAACCCACATAGCACTATAGGCGAACTTAACAAGTTCGCTCCTAAAGATGCTTAGGAGAACTTGTTAAGTTCGCCTCTCTATGAACTTAAACAATATTGTTATCAACAGTTACAAAACATGTCCTAACAGACTCCCCTTTAACTGTTCCTAACAATTCTATCAATTACAAATCAAAGACTCTAAGACTAAGACATAATACCTTCAAGCTTGTTGTCACAAGAATATGCTCCAACAGACTCCCCCTTGACAACAACTTCAGAAGATTGTCATCCATCTTCAAATATCATCAAACATACTGTAGTCTTTGTCTTGTTCATCTGCACACACTCTCTTTCTATCTAGAAGAAAACTTGGGAGAATGACCCCTTGTCAACTTCTGTCTGCAATTTTCAGTTTATGCAAAGGAGAACAAACAAGAATAATCAACAATTAAGATTTACATGGAAGCTGGAAAAATAAAATCTTTTTGATTTTTCAAACATAAGAAACACAAAATCTTTTTGGTTTTTCTTTGTACAAACTAAAATGTAAAAATAAAATCACATCTTTTTGGTCGAACATCACGAGTAAGAAGATCATATTAGTATAAACAATGAATCAATCACACATTTTGGATAAACATCCCTGAACATTCTATGGGTATCCTATCAAGATTCATTCTTTCATTTCTTTCTTTTCTTTATACCAGATAAGATCAAATCTTTTAAGCTTCAACCAAAACATGTAATGATACGCGAAGAACTTCAAAGAAGATGGGATCAGATCATAACATGCTTATTACATACGAATTTGCAACACATAACATGTCAATCTAAGTTGTCAATATTATAAGAATTGAAACCATTCGTATCTTTGTCCCATGCTCTTGTGAATTAAGGTACCATTTATTTTGTAATACAACGTGTACCTTACAAATATGTCAACAGAAAAATAAACGTGCACTATCTTCAAGACATATAAGATCATTGCCAGATAATATTCAATCTCCAGGATGAATTATACCGTTAAACACAGGTAAATATCAAGCAGAGAATCAGAATGATTCAGAATCGAATGACTCAAATGTCTTGGTTTGGATGAAGTATCATGATTCATAGTAACAGAAAGATTGTACCAAAAATTCTTCAACATAAGATTGATCAAGGAATCGATTGATTCAATGACATAGGGTAGCGTGATCCAACTGTTATCTGGATATGTTTAATGGAATCAGGATATTGATCCAAGGGCGAGTATATGTTCTAACATATGTTGTCAGAAACATATCTTAGTTCAGCAACACATTGCATGTTTTTTGGGGCATGGGCAGTGAAGTGAACTGAAAATTTATGTTTAACGACATAACCGATACTGGTCTCATGAAGTAATTTAGATCTTATATTCTTTATCTGATAATGATCTTTTACACACACACCCGGCATACCATGGGTTCAAATCACAGTTGTCACAAAGATCATTATGTTGTCACACTACTAATGGAGCAAAGATACTAATAGCCTATTGACAATTCAGACTATATACTAGTATCCAAATTAAAATATAAGCATCAAGCATCAATTTTTGTTAAGTATAAGCAGTTATGAAGCTATCATTTCTCATACTGTGCAGTCTAAGAAATTCTGATCAAAACATTTATCACAGATATATTAGATAAGCATCATAAAGTCCAACTAAGGTCATGTGTGACTGATGTACTATCATTTCTCCTTATAACTTCAAGTAATGTCGATTTTAACCTTTTCAATTTGTTTGACTTTTTCAAAATCTTTTTCAAAGAAAGTAAAACAAACGAAAATAAACCTTCCATGAAAACATTTTATGAAAAACGTTTTACTTGGTTACTTGGGATTAAGCAAGTCAATCAATTAAAAACTCAAACCGATGTAATCCTGTAATTGAATGCCTCTGCCTTTGTCACTAACACAGTTCTGTACTCCCCCTCAACTAGTCAAATGGTTGCATCAACGACTTTATGCTCACCATTGTCATCCTAAGTTTCAGGTTATCATTTGGACTTTGTAAAACTCTTTCCAAAACATTTTGTGTGACATATTCTCCCCCTGAGCATCAAGTCGTTGAATCAAATAGTTTTACCAAGTTTTGTAACGACTCATTGCTCTTGCAGATGTCATCCCTGTCATGTGCTATGAACAACCACTATCAACAAAACAAATGTTATTAATAGTCCCTCTTGGTTAATCCATCACAACTAACAAGAAACATTAATTTGAAATTGGGACCCAAGCCATGGTAGTCATAGGTCGTCCATATGTGTCAAAATAATACATTTCACTCCATTCACAATCGAATCTCTCATCGATTTTCGGTGATTGCTCCGACGAGTCAAAAACAGAAACTTTAGATTTCTAAACATACTTCTGTTCATTAAGTTCTTTTTGCTTAAAATGTGAAGTGTTTGAACACTCTTGTTCACTTGAAAAATGTTTAGATTGTGAAAGCTCTTGTTGTTTTAAAAGTTTTCTCAATCTTCTGTTTCTCCTTCGTCTTTGAGGTCTAGAAAGCCTATCCTCAGAATTTGAATTACCCTTTGGTGTATCATGAGGTTTAACCACATTTGGGTTAACATAAGGCTTACCAGGAGTTCTTACCTTTTCTGGAGTAACATGTCGGTTACCTTTGTCTTTGTGAGGACAATCCATCCGAATGTGACCCACAAGACCACGGTAAAAGCAAGATCTCATCTCATGATAATCTTTCATATAAGGAATCTTCACTCGATAAGATGCACATGAAGAAGATTCGCATACATGAACTTCTTTTGGAGATTGAGATGGAACAAGCTTTTTCTCAACAGGTTTTGATTCAGACTTCATCTTCTCAGGAACTACATGCTTCTTCCCTTTATTTTTGTAAGGACAGTTCACCACAATGTGTCCTATCTCATGACAATGAAAACATGTACGCATATCTTTATAATATCTGACATATGGAACTCTCCTTGAGTTTGAAGAACGTCTAAATGTATTATTTCCAGATGAATTAGAATCAACCTTTGAGTCTTCTTTCTTAACCTCTTTTGGTATCCCCTCTACCTTAGCTTCATCAAAATATTGATCATCACTCTCATCAGAGTACAAGATATCTTCACCTATGACTGGATTCACCTTCAACACAGTCGTAGGATCTAAATCCTTATATTTTAGAATCTCAGGTGTAACAGAATAATTTCCATTGATTGGTGGAGGAACATAGCCAATACCACTAGTTCCCTTCCTCTCTTCAGTGTTATTAAAATATCCCAGTAAGAATGATGAATTTCCAAAGCTTTCTAACTTTCTGTGTAGTCTGATCACCTCTGCTTTAGATTTAGCAAGTTCTTTATCTTTCTCAGCAAGATCAGTATTTCTTTTCTCAATTTCTGCAAAGGCCATATCCAGATGATATGCCTTTTGATCTTCAAAGTCAGAGAATTTATATCCCTCTTCAGTGATTCTATTCTCTCAATACACACATTCTCATTATCCTTTAATTTCTGGTTTACCGTGTGCATCGATTTCATATCACAAATGAGGTTGATGTTGTCATCCATAACCCTCATCATTTTATCCTTCACTGAAATACAGTTAGAACAAAACGTTTCAGAGTTAGAAACTACCGTATCCTTTTCTTCTAAAGAAGATGCACCAGGAGCCATGAATACGTCATCATCAGCTTCACCCTTTTGAGCAACAATGACAGGCTCTGTATCAATTTCTGATTCACTCAAATCATCTTCAACTATCTAAAAGCTTTCTTCAGTCGGCACATCAGTCTCAATAGATTGAGTACTTTCACCAGAACGAATACTCTCACTATAAGTTAAATCTGTAGAAGAATCACTTTGAGAATCACTCTGCTTCTCCAATACATCTTTGATCAAGACCACAAACGCTTGAGAAGTTGCTTCACTCTTTTTCTTCAATGTCTCCCATAAATCTTTTGAAGTTGGACACTTCCCGAGACTATGAATGATATCTTTCGGTAAAGACAATTTTAAAGTTTCACACGTTTTCATCTCTTGATCAAACTTCTGCTTTTCTACTTTAGTAATAGCTGACACTGGTTTAGGAACATTATAATATCCCATGAACTCATAAGTAGGATGCACATATCCTTCAAATATGGGTGTTCAAAAATTTTCATCAGTTTTTGATACGAACTGTTCGAATCGTACTTTCTAGCTACTGTAATCTGATATACACAAAAGACTCGGTGGCATAGTTCCAATCTCATTATCATCACATGAAATTTACATTTTGAAAATTTTGCGAAAATATCCGGAAAAAATTTCCCGCCAAAATACTATTTTTAAAAATTTAAAAAATTCAAAATTTCAAAAATGATTCAAAACGAGCATATAAATCTTTCCGTAAAAAATTTGGACAAGAAGAAATTTCCCACCGAAATACACATGAAATTGACATTTTTATTTTATTTTTATTTTTTTGAACACTAGCGAACTAGATAAGTTCGCCTGAAATTAGTTCGCCTAATAAGTTCGCCTGATTCAGTTCGTCTCTAACAAAATGATTAAGTTCGCCTAGTTCAACTCTTCAACCAAAACACGAATCAAAATTTCCGAAAATCATCATATCTTGCTGAATTGATGGAATTTGATGAAATTGAAACGTAGGATTGAGTATAATATGATATAGAACACTTCTAATGGATCAAATTCATCAAATTAATCCAAAATCATTCCAAAATTGTCAAAATTTCTCCATTTTTGTCAAGAAAACAAGCAAGATGAAAAATTCTTCAAAATCTCTTCAAATTAAGTGATTTTTGATGTTGATTGTACACGAAAACACCACGAATATTCTGCTAATCAAGAGCAAAGGCTCTGATACCACTTTGTAGGTCCCGATTCGATGCGTGACGGATCTCTAGACTCGCGGTACGACATGGTGATAACGTGCGGAATCCATGATCAACGTGCTTGTGTAACTCAATCAACAACATCAGTGTAAATAAACGCTTTGTATTTCCACCACAATATCAGTTTACAAGATCTCTCAGTTTCTGTTCTACGCTGATCAACTCTAATCCACACACATCTAAGACTTGTAAACACCTATTTATAGGAAAACACAAACCCACACAACACTATAGGCGAACTTAACAAGTTCGCTCCTAAAGATGCTTATGCGAACTTGTTAAGTTCGCCTCTCTATGAACTTAAACAATATTGTTATCAACAGTTACAAAACATGTCCTAACACTTTCTCAGCAAGATCATTATTTCGTTTCTCAATTTCTGCAAAGGACATATCCAGGTGATATGCCTGCTCTTTAATCTTCAAAGTCAGAGAACTTATATCCCTCTTCAATGATTCTATTCTCTCAATACACACATTCTTAGTATCTTTTAATTTATGATTTACCATGTGCATCGATTTCATATCACAAATGAGGTTTACGTTGTCATCCATAACCCTCAACATTTTATCCTTCACTGAGACACAGTTAGAACAAAAAGTGTCAGATTTAGAAACTACCTTAGCTTTTTCTTCTGAAGAAGATGCACTAAGAGCCATGAATACGTTATCATCAGCTTCACCCTTTTGAGCAACAATGACATGATCTGTATTAATTTCTGATTCACTCAGATCATCTTCAACTGTTTGAAAGCTTTCTTCAGTCATCACATCAGTCTCAATAGATTGAGTACTTTCACCAGAATGAATACTCTCACTATTAGTTAAATCTGCAGAAGAATCACTTACAAAATCACGCTGCTTCTCTAATTCTTCTTTGATCAAGACCACAAACGCTTGAGAAGTTGCTTCACCCTTTTTCTTTAATGCCTCCCATAAATCTCTTGAAGTTGGACACTTCCCGAGACTATAAATGATATCTTTCGATAAAGACAATTTTAAAGTTTCACATGTTTTCATCTCTTGATCAAACTTCTGCGTTTCTACTTTAGTAAGAGCTGTCACTGGTTTTGGAGCATCTTGACTCATGAATGAATAAGTAGGATGGACATATCCTTCAAATATGGGTGTTCAAAAATTTTCATCAGTTTCTGATACGAACTGTTCGAATCGTACTTTCTAGCTACTGTAATCTGATATGCACAAAAGCCTCGGTGGCATAGTTCCAATCTCATTATCATCACAAGAAATTTCCATTTTGAAATATTTGCGAAAATATCCGGAAAATTTTTCCCTAAAAAATACTCTTTTTAAAAATTTTAAAATTTCAAAAATGATTCAAAACAAGCATATAAGATTTCCCTAAAAAATTTGGACAAGAAGAATTTTCCCTAAAAAATACTTTTTTTTAACACTAGCAAACTAGATAAGTTCGCCTGAAACAAGTTCGCCTGAAACTGCCTGAGCGAACTTAGTAAGTTTGCCTGAACTTCACTGAGCGAACAAGATCCAAAGCGAACTTGATAAATTCGCCTAATCAATAAGTTTGCCAAATAAGTTCGCCTGCAACAGAATTTCAGCACTAAGTTCGCCTCGTTCAGCTGTAACAAACTCAGGAAGATGTGTCTTCAACCCAAACACGAACCAACAGTTTTGAAAATCATCATTTCTCACTGATTTGATGGAATTTGAAGAAATTGAACCGTAGGATTTAGTATTTCATGATTTAGAACACTTCTATCAAATTAATTTCACCAAAAACAACTTCAAATCCATGAATTCAGCCTCAAAATCAACTTCAAGAACTTGAAAACTCCATGAAAATGAAAACTTGCAAAAATGATCAATTTCTTGTCAATTTGTACACAAATCGTCACAAATCACTCACGAATCACACACAAATCAAGAGCATAAGCTCTGATACCACTTGTAGGTCCACATGACTCCACTACGGATCTATCTCGTGACGTGACGTATCAATGACACGGAGTGCGGAATCCAACAATATCAATGAATGTGTACACAAGATGACAGAAATGATAACAATGTAAATAATATCCTCTTTGTATTTCTTTATCAGACACTGAATACAATCTCTCAGATTCTCAGGTCTGATCACTGTCTGAAGTTTTCCAAGTCTCCTCCACTAAGACTTGTAAACACCTATTTATAGGAACACACAGCACCTTAGGCGAACTTAACAAGTTCGCTCCTAAGCATCTTTAGGAGCGAACTTGTTAAGTTCGCCTCTCTATGAATTTACACAGAATTTTATCAACAGTTACAAAACATGTCCTAACAGACTCCCTTTTAACTGTTGCTAACAATTCTATCAATTACAAGTCAAAGACTCTAAGACTAAGACATAATATCTTCAAGCTTGTTGTCATCAGAATATGCTCCAACAATGGGTTACCACAAAGCTAGGATTGGAACGTTTCTCTGCTAAAACGAACCAACGATTTTAACAAGATCACTTTAAATGATCTGATTTCTATTATCAAATCCTATGAGCCGGATGACCAGCAAAGAAAAGTCAATCATGTTAACACAATAAACTCTGCTTGTGGACAAAGCAGCAACATTGCTTTTCTCTCTAGTGTTTCTCAGGGAGGATATGGATCTGGAGATATGAATTCTGGTGTTGCTGCTACAACTAAAACATCTGCAAATGAGCAACATGCGTATTCTGCTCAACAAGCTAAGCTTATTGAAGTAAATACTTCTTTGTGCACTGGCATCATGAATTGTTATGCAACATTTGTCTCAGGCAATCTATCACCTTCAGAGGTCCTTATTGCTGAACTAAATCAAATTCATCCAGAGGATGAGGAGGAGCTGGATATTTCTTGGCAACTGGCTATGGCTGTCTTCAAGGCTAAAAACTTCATTAACAAGACCGGAAAATTCAGATGGAGTGAAGACACAAGGAAAAAGATTGGTTTTAACAAGTCAAATCTTCGTTGCTACAATTGCCATGAACCAGGACACTTTGCAAGAGAATGTACTAAACCAAAGGAGCAAAGAGGAAGTGATGCTGGATCATCTTTAGGGGGGAATAATGCTGCTAACTCAAAGGCCTTGATTAGTCAATAAACTAGTGGATATGACTGGGGAGATCAAATAAAGGAGTTGAACCTGAATCATGCATTTATGACAGATATTGTTGGAGAGTCTTCTACATGTCCATCTTCTGACACTCCACATGAGGTAATTGCTTCCCAATGTTCTCAATCTTGCATAGATAAAGTATAACTTTATAGAAAACATAATGCTGATCTAATTTTTGAGATGGAAAATTTAAAATATCATAAAAAGAAATTTCTTAAAACTGAAAAGGATTATAAAGAAGCAATAGAGGTTGGTAAAAAGGATGTTTCTTTACTCAAATCTCCACTCATCAATACATGTTGCTTGCTTACTGATGCTAAGCAAGAAATTGTCAGATTAACTACTGATCTAGAAAAGGAAAAATCAAACTTTGTCGAGGCCAAATTCAAAGTAGATTACTTTGGTCAATCTATTAAAGTAGTTGACATACTTGAAAATCAACTTCATGAACCGGGTAATGGGAGCAAGGGTCTTGGGTATAACAATGTGCCTCCTCCTTTTAATGGTAATTGTACCACTGTGCCTCCCTTTGTAGAGGAACAAGTTAAGAAATTTGTAAGTCCCAACCTTGATGGATCTTCAAATAACAAACACTCGATATCAAACTCTCACAATCAATAGGCGGAAACTATTGATTGAGGTGATTCAAGAACACACGGATTCACTCGTAATACACGTATATTGCTTAACGGAATTACAGAGAAAAACTGAACACAACCGCTAACACACTAGACGACTTTTCCTCACGTCTAACACTCTCAGAAACGTTTTTCTGGTGGCTCGCCTAATTTAGGTTACATAAACATATATTTATACTAAGCCTAATAACACTAAGCCCATAATACATGTTCTTGGCCCATGGCCGGCCCAAGACCCAACCCGTGAACCCCTGTTCACGGTTACAAACCCGAATACCCATCTATTCGGTAACACCAATAATTATAGTTATTTGATAAGCGTCAGCCTCATAAATATAGACCCAACACTCTCCCCCTAGGCTGATGCTATCAAATAATCTCCATAACTCGAATGCAGCACTGTGATCACCACTTCCAGCATACAACATTGTCATCAGAATCTATGGTTGTTGCTATGCTGTCGATGTTGGTGTAGATAAGATTCAGCATCTCTGAACTCTCAAACTTGGGTCTCTCTTTCTTCTCTTGGAGTTAGATCCTCATGTGGATCCTAATCAGCACTTGCTTGATCATCTTGCTAAAGAGGATGTGAGAGGAGGATTCTCAGTAGCTCTTTTCTTTTTCATTCTTTCTCTTTTAAGCAGATTCATGTGTACTTTCATTGTCGGAAGATGAAAAACATATATTGTTCTTCTGACTAGAGTACATTCTGTTGTTGAGGTACTTCAAGCTTGTCTGCAATTGATAACACTTCATTCTTCTTTAGCCCCTAGTTCTTGATTTGAAATAAATCCTGCAAATTCTCAGAAATTTTGTAAACAGCCATTTGTATGCACCAGGGAATTCAGTATCCACACGAATACTTAGTACATCCACGTACTATCGAACCTTTTGAAATTTCAACTCTTTTGATGTCAGGTCTTTAAATTCAAGAATGGTCAGTTCTTAATAAAGATAAAACCAAAGTAAAATAAAATAAAATAAAATATAAAAGCTAAAAACTAAACTATACTGAATTAAAATTAAAGATAAAATTTGAAATAAAATATTTTTGGAATTTTCTTTAACAAATTGCAACATAAATTAACACAGACATGTAACAACGAGCCTTTAGGAAGTTTTCAATGGGATCATATCGTTTTACAGGCAGACCAAGGAACATTTTTTAGCAGGTATATTTACTAAGACAGGTCAAGTAGATTGCTAATCTTTAGATCCTTCTAAACTCATGCTTTAGCTTCAAACCGAAGTTTTTCACTGTGATTTAAATTATCATGTTTTGGGTAGAATTAGTTATGACTTTAATGGGTCCCATGCTCATATCTCAGAAACCTGTAATTTAGTGAACATGGATTAAGTGAATTCTTGATGAACTTTGATGGACCCCACAACTTATCAGGTAAACCTTCCCTTCCTCATGATCTTTTGAGCAACCTACATTATAACTAAATTGAGCATAACTAGCACGGGTTTACACAACTTTTCAGGGAATCTCTGACAAAATTTGATCAAAAACATAGCATTACGGGCTTACATGTTCAGAATCAACAAAAGCTCAGGGCTATAGCACTACAGACTTTCATGCCTTGACAAGAGATCCTTTCCCAGTCACATATTCCCAAAAATAAAAATATTTACAATAATAATATGTACGTCTTTAGACATATCTTTTTTATGTATGGCATTGCATATCTTTTAAGTTTATTCCTATAGCACGACATTGACATCGCGTGTCTTTTTGCTTAGTACTTTGCTTTGCACTATCATTGAGTGTCTTTTCACCTATTGCATGTCAATGCATGTCTTTTAACTATATAATATTTACAGACCTGTATCAAGTCAAGCTCGCAACCCCTTTTTGAAGGGTCCCAGTTAGTACAATCCCAATAGAGCAAGGGTTATCCACGGTTCATCAACCTTTATGTTTAAGTTCTCGATTATTAACAGGAATAGAAAATTACACTAATCTATGAGATGTTCCCCACTAAGGCCATAATACTCTTTTGTTCAAGTGTATCACATGCAGAGCCTATCAACATATCCAACATTGATCCTAGCCTTTTCAATTTTAATGCCTTACATGTGTTGATCCTAGCCTTAAGAAACAAACGTTCTTATCACTTCCCATTTGATTGCAAAACTTCTAACTCAAACATAAACAATATTTTTGTATTTTTCTTTTAAATGAACTGAATATCTCCCCCCAAATTTGTGCATCAAAATTAAAATAATATACAAATTTAACTTATAAAGAAAAATCTTTGTGTAACCATTCTCAAATTTAAAAAACTCATTAATTTCAAAGCATAATGTATCAAAGTTAATTGTACCTTTATTACTGATCTTACCTCCCTTTTCTCCTACAAAGAAAACATACCCTTCGTTAAAGTATTAACGTATGAAGCAGAGAGATGTCACCCGTCATGTGTCTGGAACAACCCTTATCAACACACCACTCTGGTTGTTAACAGTCCTCATTGGTTGTCCCTGCACGAAAGAGAAGATTAGTTAGACATATGTACCCAAGCCATAGTTGACCTGGGCATTCCGGAAGCATCAATGTAAGATACTTCCTGCAAACACATATCATTTTTAGAATCAAGGACAGGTGTTTCCGCAACATTTTTCTTAGCCTTCCAGACAGACTTTGATTGAACATACGGTTTTGTCTCTTTTGAAACTGAGACTTTTGGTTTCAGCGTTTGCTTATTTTGTTTAACTTTTTGTCTTTCAAAATAAGCCCGTGTGTTTCTCTTTGCAACATTCTAGTCACCATTAGAGGGCTTAACTCTGGGAGTCTGACTCTTCATTGCCTTTGGTTGGTTAGCCTTCAATGGCTTAGAGTAAGTTATATCCCTCGATGTAGTCCTCTGATTTTTCATGTAATATGACTCATAAGGACGATGCATGCAATGTCTTGCTATGTGACCGGCTTTGCCACATGTGTAGCATGTCTGCTTCCTAGCATAAGCAGCATATCCCGATCTGTTTGAAGATGATGATGAAGATGATGATGATTATGAGTGATAAGATTGATCACATCTTCTCTTTGAGCAGCTTGCATACTTCATGTTTTTCTGAGCATGGTCTTGTTCAAACCTCTTATGATGATGATCATACTTTGTATAAAACTCAGCTTTGGTGAAGTCCTTAGGTGAAGCACTTGAGGTTTGAACACTGACCTTTGGTTTTTCAACCTGCTTGGTTTTCTCGTTCAACTTGGATAGGTCCCTGTTGGAATACTTAACAACATTGTCAGTGACAGGTTTAACAAAGCTAGTTTTTCCATCACTATATGCAGACAATTTTGAATTTGTAGAACCATTTTTCCAAGCCTGCACATAGGGTTTGTTGCTCTCAGAAGCAGTGCTCTTGGAAGTATCAGTTTTATTTTTGCAATTTAAATTAGCATTAATTTTATTTTTGCAAAAACACGCCTCTTCATACTCATCATTTTCACTATCACATTCCTCGATCTCTACTTTTTCTGCACATGAAGTAGAAGCATCAGAATAGTTCACACATTTGACAGTTGAACCTAAGGATGATGATGATTCGGATCCATCCGAGCTTGACAGATTTCCAGGAGTGAACATGAAGAACTCCTTTACTTGTTCCTCAACAGAGGGAGGAACAATGGTACAGTTTCCGTTGAACGGAGGAGGCACGTTATTATATCTAAGCCCTTTGCTCCCATTACCCGGCTTGTGGAGTTGAGTTTCAAGCATATCAACTACTTTACTTGACTGACCAAAGAATTCTACTTTGAATTTTGCTTCATTAAAATTTGATTTGGCCTTTTCTAATTCAGCGGTCAATCTAGCAATTTCTTCATTAGCATTAGTAAGCAAACAACATTTATTACTGAGTTGAGACTTTAGTAATGAAATATCCTTTTTACCAGCATCTATTGCTTCTTTATAATCCTTTTCAGACTTAAGAAACTTCTTTTTGTGATATTTAAGATTTTCATTTTCAAACCTCAAATCATAATTTTCTTTTCTATACATCTCTATCTTATCAATACACAATTTTGAACAGGGATTAGATGTTACCTCAGGTGGAATTGAACCTGAAGCTGAAGCTTGTCCTGCTACTCCAAATGTAGAAAACATCTTGTTAGAGATATCCTGAACTTTCCCACCAAAATTTTGACTGAAAATCTAATGTTGTCAACTTCTCAGAAATGAGTCCGAATAGATGTATAGACGTCCTCTCAATATTTTGACCAAGGAAAATTTTCAAATATTTTCCCGCCAAAATTTTCACCAAAAAAAATCCGGTATTTTCAACTTTTCAAAAACAACTCCGATAAGATGTGTAAACGATCTCTCAAAAATTGAAGCAATTTTTTTTAAATTTCGTGAACTAGTGCTAAACCGTGAACTTGATTAAGCCATAAACTACTTGAACCCGTGAACTAAACAGAACCCGTGAACTGGGGTCAAAACCGTGAAGTTAGAACTGCACTGAGCCGTAAACCTAGTCTGAGCCGTCAACTCAAACCGTGAAATAATTTCACCCCGTGAACACTTGCTGCGAATACACACCGTGAACCACATAGAACCCGTGAAGTATTTCTCGTGAACTTCGTGGTGAAGCTTGAACCCGTAAGCCACACGCGAGAATCTGAACCCGTGAATGATTCCCGTGAACCTTGTAGCCGACCCGTGTATCAGGACTTGATTCTGTTTACGAAAATAATCCCCAAAATTACGGGATTCAAATTTTGAACTCCAAATAACCCCGAAGAACACGTAGACGATTATAAAAAGATTTCAAATGAAAAACAGTCCTAAATCCTTTTCAACAGCAGCAAATTAACAAAGAAATTCACGATAAAATATCTGATTCTCAGCAGAATATCAAGTCTTCTATTACACAGCAAAAAATTAGCAATAAAAACTCAATTGAAAGCAATGAACAATACCTTAAACGAAAACTTTGTCTTGAATCATTGATATCAAAACCGAGCCTTGAATTGACTTCAATGGCTCTGATACCAATTGTAAGTCCCAACCTTGATGGATCTTCAAATAAAAAACACACAATTTCAAACTCTCACAATCAATAGGCGGAAACTATTGATTGTGGTGATTCAAGAACACACGGATTCACTCGTAATACACGTATATTGCTTAACGGAATTACAGAGAAAAACTAAACACAACCGCTAACACACTAGACGGCTTTTCGTCACGTATAACACTCTCAGAAACGTTTTTCTGGTGGCTCGCCTAATTTTGGTTACATAAACATATATTTATACTAAGCCTAATAACACTAAGCCCATAATACATGTTCTCGGCCCATGGCCGGCCCAAGACCCAACTCGTGAACCCCTGTTCACGGTTACAAACCCGAATACCCATCTATTCGGTAACACTAATAATTATACTTATTTGATAAGCGTCAGCCTCATAAATATAGACCCAACATAATTTTTCATGTTTAATCCTGGGAACATGTCACACCCCCGACTAACGGAGTTTTACCGTTTGGTGTATGACTAACCAGGATCTCAGTCATTAGTTACATCAAACGACATTATATGGGACTCAAATGAAAAAATTATAAAAGTTCAGAGTAAATGCGGAAGCGTTTAAACAAGAGAGTAAATGCGCACAACAACGCACCCAAGTCTAACAATAACGGAAACATAATAAATGTTCAATAGATTGACAATTATTGAATATATCATGTTGACACCATGCATGCCCTAATGTGCACCTGTGCCTTAGCTTAGCGTCCTAAGAAAACATGTAAGAAAAGTGTCAACACAAGGTTGGTGAGTTCATAGGTTTTAGTTTATAGAAGCGTTTAACAGATTAATGTACATTCAATATATAAATCAACGGGTAGGTAACCCATATGCATGTTAACTAATGCGCTCGCAACCGAAAGCTGACTGTTTATGTTTTTGTCTCCCACCAAGCCTATCAACGATGGTGCATGTTTAGGTCAATGTTGCACCCGTTTGACCTCCAGTCGAGTTAGCGCGACTAACGCGGGTGAGGTTTGTCAAACCCCTACTCAAATTACCTCGCTATGTTCATATTAATTGTCCGATGTGAGGACTTTATGATAGATGTGTACGCATAGTCAAACAAGTGATAATATATATGAATTACAAAAACCAAAAGCGTTTACATCATGTTTTCTCCCCCAGTTTAAAAAAGTAAAAGGGGTCGTGAAAACACACATGCGTTGCGTAGTAGGTAATATCACACAAGTATGAGATTTGAATCTCAAGCGTTAGCCCGAAACGACTTACGAATGCCCTAAAATTATAACATAATAATTAGGGGTATAATGGGATATAATGATATGAGACAACGACACGGAATGTTGAACGTCCTAAAAGAGATGCTCTAAAGATCAAAGAGTAGACGAACGTGCCCACGGGAACTGAAGGATTTCTTAACAAAATATTTAGGATAGATACGTCACGCGACGATTGACTAAATTAATATAAAGTATATTCGCACGCTGCACCATTAAACTAATGGCATAAGAAAATAATATAATATATATTATTTTTAGATTTAATAAATATTACAATAAACAATTGCGTGTCAAAAATAATAAATCTATTATTTTATCCGAGGATATAAACAAGTGTAAATAATATATATAATTACATTATTTATTAGTTTAAAATGTTACACAAAGTTTATAAACGAAACAATAATAATATAAAAATATTTATCATTTTTAACTGAAACTAAGGGCTGAAAATAATATATTATTTTATAAACAAGCTTTACATAACGAATACGAGTTACAAGACAAAACCCGAGTCTATGAGTGGTTTTTTCGGTTTTAAAACATATTAATATAATATAATAATTATTGTTTTGAAAATATAAATATTAATCAAAACATTATGACAATAGGTTTTCTCACACACGACGGCGCCTAAGGCAAGGCACGACCATGTTAGAGTCACAGGCACGACCGTGCTGGTCAGGGGCGCGACTGTGTTAATCAAACAGAAGACACAACAAAGCTTGACCACTAGGCACGACCGTGTCTGAGTTTATCACGACCGTGTCTAGGGTTCTGAGGCACGACCAGGTCTAGCCAAGAGGCACGACCGGGTCAGAGTGTGAGGCACGACCGTGCTAAAACTTTGGCACGATCGTGTCTCCAGAATTTACAGACACAGAGTTTAACAGAATAACCCAATAAGTCCAAATCCGTTTGGTTTCGATTGCGATTGACCAAAAGGACATGGGGGTTATGTTTAACAGGTATAGGCAATTATGTGAACGAGTTTAATTTGAAAAACATCACGTTTAAGTTCGTTTAATTCCATATTTAAGAAACCGAAACCCTAGATTAAAACATACAATCATTTTGATGAAAATGGATGTTAAAACTCAAAGGAATCATGGGGCTTTTACTTTATAGATCATTGCGAACCTGACCATATACTTAAATTTCATTGACCTCATCATCCCGATCTAAACCCCTAAATTTATTTTGAACGAACCCTAGAATTCGGTTCATGATCAATTCAATATTGAAAGCCCCTAATAGGTTAGGGCTTTCAATCTACATGCGAAAACGAAATTGAGGATGAAGTCAATTACCAGATTGGTGTTCGGATTGAGGGTTCCCGACTAGATTGGTTGCCGGCGCTAACGGGTCCGATCTCCTGCGAGTGTGAAAGCTTCTCCGATCAATTCAATGCGTGCAGAAGCTCCAGTGGGGATCGTCTATCGAGTACAGAGGCTCAATGCGTGAAATAGTTATACGAATTTGATGAATTCAGTGGTATATGGCAAGGATGTCGACGGTTCCGAATTTAACAATCATAATGGAGATTAATTTGATAATTGCGAGTGTTAATGCATGAGATGATGGCTCAATGATGATCGTCATTAGAGATTTTACGTTACAAATTTGATATTCGAACGGATTTGCGTTTACGTTTCAACTAGGCAAGAGGCGCGACCGTGCCAATAAGAGGCACGACCATGCCAATAAGAGGCGCGATCGTGCCAAAACATGACACGACCGTGCCTACTAGGGTTTCTGGTTAGTTACAAAACCAGCCCTTGCAACTTCAGCTTTGACAGAATTGATCCCTTGGTTTTAGAATTGAGTTAACTTGGATAGGATTTAACAGAATATTTAACGGAATTGCTAACGGGGTTAACTTGAAAAGTTGGATTGTCACATCATCCCCTAGTTGAAAGAATTTTTGTCCCGAAAATTAAATAAATAATTTTTTTTCGGATGTCACATCATCCCCTAGTTAAAAGAATTTTCGTCCCGAAAATTAAAATAGTACCTTAAGAGATTGACGTGGAGTGCTTGAACAGATTAGGATACTTGCGCATCATCTGATCCTCACGCTCCCACATGATTTTCGGTCCGCGTTTCGAGTCCCAACGGACTCTGACAATAGGGATTCTACTGAGTTTTAGCGTTTTGACTTCCCTATCCATGATTTCCACACGTTCTTTGATGAAACGTAACTGTTCATCGATGTGTAGTTCGTCAAGAGGAACCACGAGTGACTCGTCTGCTAGACATTTCTTCAAGTTTGAGACGTGAAAGACATTGTGTACACCACTAAGTCCTTCAGGTAGGTCCAATTGATATGCTACTGGACCAATTCTCTTCATTATCTTGAATGGTCTAACATAACGAGGATTTAGTTTGCCCCGTTTCCCAAAACGAATGACACCCTTCCAAGGTGAGAGTTTTTACAAGACTATATCCCCTACTTGAAATTCTAATGGCTTACGACGCTTATCGGCATAGCTTTTTTGACGATCACGAGCTGCTGCCATACGATTTCTAATTTGAATGATTTTCTCAGAAGTTTCAAGTACGAGCTCAGGACCCGTAAGTTGAGTATCTCCAACTTCGGCCCAACAAATAGGAGAACGGCATTTCCATCCATATAGTGCCTCGAATGGAGCTGCCTTGATGCTAGTGTGATAACTGTTATTGTAGGAGAACTCCACCAACGGTAGGTGGGACACCAAAGTGTTACCGAAATCAATCACACAAGCTCGTAACATATCCTCCAGAGTTTGAATTGTACGCTCCGTCTGGCCATCAGTTTGAGGATGGTATGCTGTGCTCATATCTAGACGCGTGCCTAAAGCTTTATGTAACAATTGCCAGAAATGGGAGGTGAATCGTGCATCACGATCCGAAATGATAGAGATTGGCACCCCGTGCCGAGAGACTACTTCTTTCAAGTAAATACGAGTAAGCTTATCCATTTTGTCTGTTTCCTTGATTGCTAAGAAGTGAGCGGACTTTGTTAAACGATCAAGGATTACCCAAATGGTATCACATCCGGTAGGAGTTCGTGGCAATTTTGTGATAAAGTCCATAGATATCTGCTCCCATTTCTACATGGGAATCTTCGGTTGCTGGAGTAGACCGGAAGGCTTTTGATATTCAACCTTGACCTTTGAGCAAGTCAGGCACTTGCTCACATAAGTGGCTATATCGGCCTTCATCTTTGGCCACCAATACAGCACCTTTAGGTCATGGTACATCTTGTCGGAACCTGGCTGAACGGAGTAACGAGATTTTTGAGCTTCATCCATGATTAGTTCCATTAAGTTTCGAATACTGGAACCCATATTCGCTCGGCGAAGTTGCGAATGCCGTAAGATTTGACCTCGAGTTGTGCTTACATACTGTGTGTGGCTTCCAGTGGTAGGTTTTCCTCCTTCAGGGCTTCGAGCTGAGCACTACGGATTTTGTCAGGGTGAATAGTAAGTTGTAATGCTCGAACTCGTTTCGGCTTGGTTTCCTTTTGACTTAGGGCATCAGCTAGCACATTAGCCTTGCCCGGATGATATCTGATTGCACGATCGTAATCATTCAAGAGCTTGACCCAACGACGCTGTCTCATGTTCAGCTCTTTCTGCTTGAAGATATGCTGAAGACTCTTGTGATCGGTGTAGATGGTGTACAAGTAGTGTCTCCATATCTTAAGTGCGAAAACTACGACTCCAAACTCTAGGTCATGAGTGGTGTAGTTTTTCTTGTGAATCGTTAGTTGACGTGAAACGTATGTGATCACCTTTTCTCGTTGCATCAACACACAACCCAGACACTGAATGGATGCGTCGCATTACACCATAAAATCATCCGTTCCTTCCAAAAGAGCTAGAATAGGTTTGCTTAAGGAGTTGAACTGCTGACTCCTGGTTGTCGCCCCAGTTATAGGCTTTACCCTTCTGAGTTAAGGCAGTGAGAGGTTGGGCAATCTTAGAAAATCCTTCGATAAATCGACGATAATAACCAGCCAATCCCAGAAATTGTCGCACCTCTGTCGGAGTCGTCGGTGCTGCCCAATTCTTGAAGGCTTCAATCTTTGATGGATCGACATGTATTCCCTTCTCGTTAACCACATGTCCTAAGAATTGAACTTCCCGAATCCAGAATTCACACTTGGAAAACTTAGCATACAGCTGCTCCTGCTTAAGTAATTCCAGAATTAAGCGTAGATGTTCCTCATGTTCCTCCTTGTTATTGGAATAAATGAGGATGTCGTCGATGAAAATGATGACAAATTGATCAAGGTATGGCTTACACACACGGTTCATGAGGTCCATGAATACCGCGGGTGCGTTGGTTAACCCGAAAGGCATGACCATAAACTCATAGTGGCCTTACCTTGTCCTGAAAGCAGTCTCGGAGATATCTTCATCTCAGACTCTCAATTGATGGTAACCGGATCTAAGATCTATCTTGGAATAGAAGCTTGATCCTTGGAGTTGGTGAAATAGATCATCTATACGAGGCAGAGGATATCGATTCTTGATTGTCACTTTATTCAGTTCGCGGTAGTCGATACACATACGGAAAGTCTCGTCCTTCTTCTTGACAAACAAAACTGGAGCTCCTCATGGCGATGAGCTAGGTCAGATGAAACCTTTATCCAACAATTCCTGTAGCTGAGTGGATAGCTCTTGCAATTTACTAGGTGCTAGTCTGTAAGGTGCCCGAGCGATCGATGCTGCTCCGGGTGCTAGATTGATTTGGAATTCAACTTGACGGTGTGGTGGCAGACCAGACAAATCCTCAGGAAATACTTCTGGATAGTTTCAAACGATCGGAATATCATAAATCTTTTTCTCCTCATATGGCTGCTCGGCGACGAGAGCCAGTATAGTAGTATGCCCTTTTCGAAGACATTTCTGGGCTTTCACGAAGGATATGATGCACATGACTGCACCAACCTTTTCGCCCTGAACGGAAAGAGTTTCTCCACTCGGAAGAGGAGTACGAACGATTTTCTCACTACAGATGATTTTGGCTTGGTTTTTAGATAACCAATCTATGCCGACAATTACATCAAAACTTCCAGGTGTGACCGGCATTAGGTCGATATCAAGTTTATGACCAGCCAACTCAAGCTTACAACCCTTAAGAATGTGGGTTGCTTCAATTATTTGGCCATCGACTATTTCTATTATATACTTAGCTTCTAACATATTTGGAGTTTCTTTCATCATATCACAAAGTTTCTTAGATATAAAACTCCTATCAGCACCATCGTAAAAAATGATAGAAGCAAAGTAATTGTTAAGAGGAACTTACCAGTAACCACATTGTGATCATATCTAGCTTCTCCGGATCCAAGCACGAAGACTCGTCCCTTCGCACCGTTTCCGCCATTGTTGTCATTATTGTTACCGTGGTTGTTGTTGTTACCTTGGTTGTTGTTGTTACCTTGGTTCTGGTTATTGTTTCCATTACTCCCTTACTTTAGTTAAGGAAAATCCTTTCGAAAGTGTCCTTCCTTTCCACACTCAAGACAACCCTTTGTAGATCTCGGTTGCTGGAAAAAATGTTTGACTTGTAGTTCACCTCTACAGCCCTTGGTAGCATGGCCCACCTTGTCACACCACTGGAAACGATTTCTCTCACAAACACCGAGATGGTGAAAATTACACTAGTTGCACTTAGGGTATCTCTCCGTATAACCACTCTGGTTTTGTCCTGAGGAGGTCGACTGGTTGAAAATCTTAGTAGACTTAAACCTACGTTGATGTTGATGGGGTTGGTTAGTTTAAATCCTCTCTTTCTAATGTCATTGGATCATTTCATGAAGAAAGAAATTCGTTTACAGGATTGAATATGCTGGGTATAATTTGTATTAGACTAAGGATTAGTCACCGGATAAGGCAATAGGATCAAATGAGATTCATTGTTGGAGCGTAAGGGATAACGTGTTAGCTCAGAAAGAATTTCACAATTTCTTACTTACAAGGTTGGAGTCAGTGAGTTTGCCATAAGGTTTTACTAGAGTTTCAATCGAGTTGGTTTTTGTGATCACGTTTGGATGAGAGTCTTAATTTCACTAAGGCTCTTACATGATTTGATGTATAATGATGGATCCTATTGATGATAGTTCAGTGTGCCCGAAAACATCTTCAACCTGATAGTCGCGTCTATCGACTGTTGAACAGGTTTAACGATCCCCACTAGTCGTTGAGTGGGTTACGAGAATTTCTACAGATAGTGGAAACTTAAGTCTATAAATCACAGATTAGGACCATTCATTCACACACTAGGTTTCACCAGGACTTACATGAACCTCAAATTACTATTACGTGTGCACCCGTAATGATAGTTTGTTTTCCATGATCACCCTAGTTCTCCCTGTCCTGTGTTATAGTATCCTTTAGTTTATATTGCTGAGTATAGAGTGTTATAAGATATGATAAGTCATCGAGAAGCTTAGTCATCAACGATAAGTTTATCAACTAGGACTCATATCAGTATGAGTAGTCGGGAATTGTTTGATCCGAGTATTCACCCGAGTTGAAACACAATACGATAGTCCAATCCAGCGGATTGTAGATGGTAACATGCACATGAAGCAAACATGTACATGAAATGTGACTTCGAGAAGTGAAACTAGTTCATGGATATGTGTTATTGGAAGAAGTAAAATAGTCGTTCTTCCAACTGAGTCAGGATAGGGTTTGAGTATGCATTGAGTAATGCGTTCTCAAATTTGTGGTCAATCTATTCTCAATAGAATATCAGCCAAAGACGCGAGCCCATGGCCCGGGAAAGTGATGACATCTACGTGTTAATGAATTCGGCAATAATGCGTGCAACGGTCTGCCTTCACTCGGCGAATTGTTGCTAGTGGGTACAGTAGGGACTCGCCTCCGACGATCCTAACTCCCAAAGAGATATACGTTAGTGCTGAGTGCCGTCCATAACATGGACCTAAGAAAGCCCACCATACCCAACAGGTGATGGTGATTTAAGTGACTCATCCGAAGGCTCCGTCTCGCTGCCCTCGGACGTGAGTGGATGATGTTCTGGTGATTCCCTGAGTGTCGCCACTAGGAATGATGATGCACTGCAAATGATGTGTCCCTCGCCAACTAAGGGTGATACGGATGGTGTTACATGCCTGCACTACAATGTATGTATGGGTGCTATGTGTATCAGGCATGAGTGCCTGTGCCGAGTAACTAATTTGTGAGGTTATACTATAGTATGCAGTCCTAGTTCTCTATAACCAATGGCTCTGATACCAATCTGTCACACCCCAAATTCCACCATCGGAGTTTTACTGTTTGGTGTGTGACTAACCAGGATCTCAGTAATTAGTTACATCAAACGACACTATATGGGACTCAAATGAAAATATTATACAAGTTCAGAGTAAATGCGGAAGCGTTTAAACAAGAGAGTAAATGCGCACAACAACGCGCCCAAGTCTAACAATAACGGAAACATAATAAATGTTCAATAGATTGACAATTATTGAATATATCATGTTGACACCATGAATGCCCTAACGTGCATCTGTGCCTTAGCTTAGCGTCCTGAGAAAACATGTAAGAAAAGTGTCAACACAAGGTTGGTGAGTTCACAGGTTTCAGTTTATAGAAGCGTTTAATAGATTAATGTACATTCAATATAAAATCAACGGGTAGATAACCCATATGCATGTTAACTAATGCGCTCACAACCGAAAGCTGACTGTTTATGTTTTTGCCTCCCACCAGGCCTATCAATCATGGTGCATGTTTAGGTCAATGTTGCACCCGTTCGACCTCCAGTCGAGTTAGCGCGACTAACGCGGGTGAGGTTTGTCAAACCGAGTAGTACTACTCAAATTACCTCGCTATATTCATATGAACGGTCCAATGTGAGGACTTAATGATAGATGTGTACGCATAGTCAAACAAGTGATAACATATATGAATTACAAAAACCAAAAGCGTTTACGTCATGTTTTCTCCCCAGTTTAAAATAGTAAAATGGGCCGTGAAAACTCACCTGCATTGCGTAGTAGATAGTATCACACAAGTATGAGATTTGAATCTCAAGCGTTAGCCCGAAACGGCTTACGAATGCCATAAAATTATAACATAATAATTAGGGGTGTAATGGGATATAATGATATGAAACAACGACACGGAATGTTGAACGTCCTAAAAGAGACGCTCTAAAGATCAAAGAGTAGACGAACGTGTCCACGGGAACTGAAGGATTTCTTAACAAAATATTTAGGATAGATACGTCACGAGACGATTGACAAAAGTAATATAAAGTATATTCGCATGCTGCACCATTAAACTAATGGCCTAAGAAAATAATATAATATATTATTTTTAGATTTAATAAAATATTACAATAAACAATTGCGTGTCAAAAATAATAAATCTATTATTTTATCCGAGGATATAAACAAGTGTAAATAATATATATAATTACATTATTTATTAGTTTAAAATGTTACATGAAGTTTATAAACGAAACAATAATAATATAAAAATATTTATCGTTTAGTCTAAAGGTTGAAAATAATATATTATTTTATAAACGAGCTTTACATAACGAATACGAGTTACAAGACTAAACCCGAGTCTATTGGTGGTTTTTTCGGTTTTAAAACATATAAATATAATATAATAATTAGTGTTTTGAAAATATAAATATTAATCAAAACATTTTGACAAAAGTTTTTCTCACACACGACCACGCCTAAGGCAAGGCACGACCGTGTTAGAGTCACAGCCGCAACCGTGCTGGTCAGGGGCGCGACCGTGTTGATTAAACAGAAGACACAACAAAGCTTGACCACTAGGCACGACCGTGTTTGAGTCTGGCACGACCGTGTCTAGGGTTCTGAGGCACGACTAGGTCTAGCCAAGAGGCACGATCGGGTCAGGGTGTGAGGCACGACCGGGTCAGGATGTGAGGCACGACCGGGTCAGGGTGTGAGGCACAACCGTGCTAAAACCTTGGCACGACCGTGTCTCCCGAATTTACAGACACAGAGTTTAACAAAATAACCCAATAAGTCCAAATCCGTTTGGTTTCGATTGCGATTAACCAAAAGGACATGGGGGTTATGTTTAACAGGTATAGGCAATTCTGTGAACGAGTTTAATTTGAAAAACATCACGTTTAAGTTCGATTAATTCCAGATTTAAGAAACCGAAACCCTAGATTGAAACATAGAATCAATTTGATGAAATTGGATGTTAAAACTCAAAGGAATCATGGGGCTTTTACTTTATAGATCAATGCGAACCTTACCATATACTTTAATTTCATTGACCTCATCGTCCCGATCCAAACCCCTAAATTTATTTTGAACGAACCCTAGAATTCGGTTCATGATCAATTCGATATTTAAAGCCCCTAATAGGTTAGGGCTTTCAATATACATGCGAAAAAGAAATCGAGGATGAAGTCAATTACCATAATGGTGTTCGGATTGAGGGTTCCCGGCTAGATTGGTTGCCGGCGCTAACGGGTTCGATCTCCGGCGAGTGTGAAAGCTTTTCCGATCAATTCAACGCGTGCATAAGCTCTAGTGGGGATTGTCTATCTAGTACAGAGGCCCAATGCATGAAATAGTTATACGAATTTGATGAATTCGGTGGTATATGGCAAGGATGTCGACGGTTTCGAATTTAATAATCATAATGGAGATTAATTTGATAATTGCGGGTGTTAAAGTGTGAGATAATGGCTCAACGATGATCGTCATTAGAGATTTTACGTTACAAATTTGATATTCGAATGGATTTATGTTTAACGGTTGCGTTTACGTTTCAACTGGGCAAGAGGCGCGACCGTGCCAAAACATGACACGACCGTGCCTACTAGGGTTTCTGATTGGTTTGATTGTTTCTAGTTCCAAAACTTCTTATTCTAAAAATGCTAATATTCATAGGAACACTGTGTTTGTTAAACATTTAGCTAATGGAAACACTGAGAAGCATGTTTTCTAGAAACCAAAACTTGTGACTAAACAAAAGGTCACTAATCAACCCTCAAATTATTTACCAAAACATTTCACAAAGGATCAATTCTATGCTGAATATGATCATCCCCATTTGAAGTACACGTACTGGTGAGAAACCTGTGGCAAGACTCTCTAAGCCACAGAGGAGGAGACGGAACATGTGGTTGAGAAAGCTTGAACAGCTGACATCAGTTCAATCAGGTGAAGCTTCCGCAAGTTCACCTGCTGTAGTTGAGCCAAAGTCTCCTGTTCCAGTTAAGAAACAGAAGAGATCCTGGACTGCAAAATCCAAAACTTCTCAATCTCCTAGTTCTAGTTCTTCTAAAGATTCATCAATTTTGAACAGTCATCATGACTGTGAGTTAAAGGAAGTAGTTTATTTTGAAAAGGATGGACGACCCAAGACCACAATGGCTTGGGTCTCCAAATCTAACTAATTCTTTTGTGACTCGTGCAGGGACGTCCGAAGGGTACTATATCTAACCACTGGTATGTAGATAGTGGATGTTCCAGGCACATGACAGGAAACATGGCCTTGCTTCAAGATGTCAAACCATTCAGAGGCGGCTATGTGGCCTTTTCCGGAGAAAAAGGCGGCAGCATCATGTGTCAAGGCGTGGTTTCGAACGGTTGTGTCAGCTTTGACAATGTCAACTTCCTTGAACAGCTGAAGCATAACCTGTTGAGTGTCTCCCAAATGTGCGATAAGGAATACTCGGTGATGTTTGACAAGTCAGAATGCCTGATTCTCAAACCCGGTTTTGAAGTTCCGGAAGATTGGATCCTGATGAGAGCGCCAAGAACAAACGACACCTATCAGATCGATATGAGCATGACAACAACCACCTCATCAGTTCCTACATGTTTGCTTTCTAAAGCGACAGAGCCTGACTCCATCTTGTGGCATAGGAAACTCGGACATATTTCGTATCGTAAAATGAATCATCTTGTCCGAAACGGTTTGGTAACCGGAGTTCCTAAGCTGAGATTTACCGTTGCAGATGACTGTATGCCTTGTAAAAAGGGCAAACAACAACGGAAGTCTCACAAGCCCAAGCTCCAAAACTCTATTGATACCCCTTTGGAGCTATTACACATGGATCTGTTTGGCCCCAAAAGTATCAGGAGTATTGGAGGTAAGTCGTTCTGTCTAGTAGTAACTGATGATTTCTCACGTTTTTCTTGGGTGCATTTTTTAGGTACTAAAGACGAGACTGCTGATATTCTTCAATATTTGATCCTGAGCTTGGAATCTCTTTGCCAACTGAAAGTTAGAAGGATAAGGTGTGACAACGGAACTGAGTTCAAGAATATTTGATGGAGCTTTTCTGTCTCAAGAAAGGGATCCATCACGAATTTAGCGCGCCGTACACGCCTCAGCAGAATGGAGTTGCTGAACGGAAGAACAGAACACTGATTGAGACTGTAAGGACTATGCTGTCGGATGCAAAGCTTCCTGTCACTTTCTGGGCAGAAGCCGTTAATACAGCTTGTCACGTCTTAAACAGAGTTCTGGTTGTGAAGAGGCACAACAAGACTTGTTACGAGTTGATCAACAATCGACTTCCCAATCTTGATTACCTAGTTCCTTTTGGTAGTCCTTGTTCCTTGTTGCTACAGTACAAAGACCGCCAGTCTAAGTTTCATGCAAAAGCGGTGGAAGGCATCTTCTTAAGATACGTTGCCAACTCGCCTTGCAAGAGAGTGTACAACATAGGAACTCGTACTGTCGAGGAATGGTTTGAAGTGGATTGTAGTAAACACAGTATTCCACCCGAACCAACAGGTCCAGGTTGGGGTTTTGATTATGATGCGCTATTCAAGTCATTCAATCTTCCTGATCTATCTGCAGTTGACGTCGCAAATGTTTATGAATTATTGGGTGGCGGTGATGACTCCAGCTTCTCTAATCGTGTTACTGTACCAATTATAACTCCTGATTCCAATGCTGCATCTGCATCTGGAACTCATGACAGTGATGTCAGTGAAGATGTTCTTGTTGTTGGAGATGATTCTGAAGCCAATCCTAACACAACTGTAGGAAATGAAGCTCCAGCTGATCCAATTAACATTGAATCTTCTTCCTCTGGAACACAGGAAATGGGGGAGTTAAGCACGAATCTTGATCTAGAAATTCAGGAACCGATTGTATCGGAGACGAGAGTGCATAGGAATCATCCAATCGACAACATTATTGGTGATCCTTATGCCGGTGTTCAGACTCGTCATCGAACCATCACTGAGAACACCAGTCTTTACATAGAGATACTTGACACTGGTGTCATGGAAACATGTCTGCATGCTGCATTCGTGTCCCAATTAGAGCTGAAGAATGTGAAGGAGGCTCTCACTGACAACTGCTGTATTGAAGCGATGCAAGATGAACTGTCTCAATTCCAAAAGTTGCACGTGTGGGATTTGGTTGACTTGCCAAAGGGCTTTCAGCCAATTGGAACCAGATGGGTGTTCAAATGCAAGACGGATGATCGTCATGTTGTTGTGAAGAACAAAGCAATATTGGTTGTTCAGGGTTTTTATCAGCAAGAGGGCTTGGATTACACGGAAGTATATGCCCCAGTTGCTAGAATTGAGGCCATTCGACTGTTCTTGGCTTATGCCACATATGTCGGCTTCAAGGTCTATCAACTTGATGTGAAGAGTGCTTTCCTTTATGGTAAAGTTCATGAAGAGGTCTATGTCACTCAACCTCCCGGTTTTGAAGATCCGCATAATATCAATAAAGTGTATAAGCTCGACAAAGCACTTTATGGTCTTCATCAAGCACCGCGGGCATGGTATGAGACATTATCTAAGCATTTACTGTCTAATGGTTTCGACCGTGGACAGATTGACTCGACTCTCTTCATTAGAAAAGCAGGAGGTGACATTCTTCTTGTACAAGTATACGTCGACGACATTATCTTTGGATCTACCAATGAAGGGATGTGTAGGGAATTCGAGCAGGTGATGAAGTCCAAGTTTGAAATGAGTAATATGGGTGAATTGTCATTCTTCCTGGGTCTACAAGTCAGTCAAAGAGAGGATGGGATTTATCTACATCAAACTAAGTATGTGCAGGACATCTTATCAAAATACAAGATGAATGATAGCAGTACTTATGGCACACCCATCCCAGTCAATCATGGTCTGCATCCTGACAAAGATGGAAAGGATGTAGATAGCAGATTGTACCGTGGGATGATCGGATCACTTATGTATCTCACAGCTTCAAGACCCGATATAATGTTTGCTGTGTGCTTGTGCTCAAGGTTTCAGTCTCAACCAAAGGAGTCACGTATGATAGCCGTGAAGAGAATTTTCAGATACCTGAAAGGGAAACCCCGATTAGGTCTTTGGTACTTTAAGCAGCAGTCATTCGACTTCAAAGCCTACACTGATTCAGATTATGGCGGTTGTAACCTTGACAGAAAGTCAACTTCTGGTGGATGTCAATTCTTAGGAGACAGACTGGTCTCCTGGCAGTGTACGAAGCAGTCAACGGTTTCTTTCTCAACTTGTGAAGCAGAATACATTGCTGCAGCGAGCGGTTGTTCTCAGATACTGTGGATTCAGCAGCAGTTGAGAGACTACGGCTTAAACTTCACTGGAACTCCTCTATTCATTGACAACAATGCCATAATGTTCATCACAAATAACCCGATGAAACATTCCAAAACTAAACATATAGAGATTCGCCATCATTTCATCCGTGATTGTGCTGAAAAACATTTAATTGAACTTGTAAAAGTTCACACGGATGACAATCTTGCTGACCTTTTCACAAAGGCATTTGATCGATCCCGTTTTGAGCATCTTGTCAACTTGATAGGAATGTTCAATCCTGAGTGAAAAATTAATTTTTCTTAAATCAATTCAATTCATGGAAGTTAAACTTTATTTCTTTTAAATTTTCTGTATAGTTCTTTTAGGTTTCAAAATATTTTACAAAAACAAAAACAAAAATAGAAAATGGAGAAAATTTCAAAGTTAACTTGAGAAAAGAGGAAATGATAATACATCAGAAATGATCTAAACGTCACAGACTGCTCATATGGGAAATGATTGCGTCATGCTTACTTTATTGTTTAAATTATTGTGTTTTTAATCTGCTTATTTACAAGTAATTTAAATTGCCAGTAGACTGTATGCGTCTTTGAATCACTATAGTGTGAAAACTAAATCTAAATTACAACTGTGATTTGAACCCATGTTTGCAAGTGTGTGTGCGTAAAAGAATAGAAAAGATCATTATGAGATAGGATGTTAGATTTTGGCAATAATTTTCTTTTGAGGTCAGTTTCGGGTTATGTCGTTAGCACAATTAACGCGGTTCATCTCACTGCCCATACTCACAAGTATGCAAGGAGAGATTGAATCAAGACATGTCTCTACATTAACCGTTGAGCATATATTCACCCTTGAATCACTCCTGATTCATTGAAATCAAATCCAGATAAAAGTTGGATCCTCTTACCTTAAAACTCAAACACTATATATATTATCCTGAGTCATCATACCGATATTCAATGACGAAAATCAAATGAAACCAAGACAATGAATCACTCGATTCTGAATCTTATGATTCCTGATAATCCTTATGGATTCTGCTTGATTTTTCCTGTGCTAACAGATATAACTTCATTCTGAAAAATTTAGAAAATCATTGGGAAAATCTTAGATGCCTTGAGATAATGCAATTTATATTAGTATAGCATATCAGTGGGGTACACGTTGTATATCTTATAAATAATACCTTAATACACAAGAATGTGATACAAAGATGCTTAGAGTTTCAAATCTTATAATATTGTCAACTTGAATTACTTGTTTATGTGCTTATTACGTATGAATAAATAGTAATCAATGACATGATCCCATATTCTTTGATGTTTATATTGTATCGTTTTTGCTAAAAGATAGCCTGATATGATCCTCTGCTCGTGTCTTTGATCAAAAATAGTTTGTGTGAATTCTTGTATATTTTATTAGAAAAGATCAAAAAGATTTTAATTTTATGCATAGTTCAATTTTATTCAGAAAAGCCAAAAATATTTGTGTTTAACCTTCCTGAATTGTATTTGAATCTTCCTGATTGAATATTTTTATCTTGTTCGTTATTTGACTTGAAATACTTCATAAATTCTGAGTTTAAAATTTGCGCACTTAAGGGTTGTGCGTACTTGTCAAGTTCGCACGAAGTAAGCCTTGCGTACTTAACAAGTACGCAAGAGTTAAAGCTTGCGCACTTGTAAGTACGCAAGAGTTAACTTGCGCGCACTTAACAAGTACGCACGACTGATTGAGGCTGGGTATAAAAGTGACACTTAGAAAATTTTCTCAGTTTCATGCTTTCAAACGAAAACTCTTCCCTCTGCAAATTTCTACTCAAAACCGAGTGTTCCTAAACCATCTTTTCGTCCCGTCTATAGTTTCATCATCTCATTTCATCGATTTGGTGAGAATCTAGGCTAAATCCACCCGTGAAATCGTAACATTTGGACCGATTATTGACTTAGAAAATTTTGGTTAAATCCGTGAATTTTTGGGGAAATTATAGGTTGTTTGGGTAACTTATTGTCTATAACATGCGAATAGGAACCTTAATTAACTCTTAATCATCCTTATGGTCCTCGATTTTGAGCCGTCGGTTGAATTTTAATCGACAGTGGGTCGGGCGACTTTTTAGGTCAAAATTGGTCCTGGTTAAGTAGTTTGTGGTGTCGATATTGGTCCCATAGGTTAGAATCATCGATTCCGACCTAGTGGCGACCTAATCGACCCGTGTTTTGAACGATCAGTGTATTTTTCAAAAATCTGGAATTTTTGTCAAGTGGTGTTCTTGCGCACTTATCAAGTACGCAAGAAGTACTTCTTGCGTACTTGTTAAGTACGCAAGAGGAAAAGACTGCGCACTTGGCATGTGCGCAGGACCAACACTTGGGAAAAATTCTAAGTCTAAAAAATTCTGTTCAAAGAGTAACTACTGTACCGTGTCATGTTTGTTCATTTCCAATGATACGTGTTGTTCTAATTGTGTTTTCTGTGTGTTTTTGCAGATTATGGCTCAGGCGTATACTAACGAATTCAACTTGTTAGCAAACACTCAACCCGAATGGAAAGGTGCAGCTTTGCAATATAGGGAGATAGTTGATTTCTTGAACCGCTCCAGAATCAGCTATGCTATCTCGGCTGACCCGACTGTGTCAAGACCTTATTTGGAGCAATTCTGGGAGACAGCGGAACACGACTGCACGGTATCCCCCAATGTCATAAGGGCTACCGTTGCTGGTCAGGCTCTCTCTTTTTCTGAAGACACCATAAGACGGGTCCTGCAGTTCAGAGACCTTGCTATCGACCCGACAGCCTATCCAGACTACTATGTGGATGGGTGTTGGAGGCAAAGAATGGGATACGTCGGAGCAAGGGACTATGCCTCATACAAAAAGATGTGGGTATTAGACCAATGGCGGAATTTCGCCCACGTCATGATCGTGTGCATCTCGCCAAGGAAAGCTGGTAAAGATGCCATGGGTCAAGACCTTGCAACAGCCATGGTGGGCTTGTCTCTTAATAGGGGCTACAACTTCTCGCGCTACATCTTCAAAGCAATCAATGACCAGATCAACACAGCGGAGAAGTTTAGATTCTTATTATACCCTAGGTTTGTGCAACTCTTGATTGATGACGCGTTGCCAAACCTTCCTGCTATAGGGGAGAGACTGCAAGTCAAGCGGGTGGACAAGAGAGTATTCGCTCAATTCTTAAAGCCAGGCAGCGTAGAACCTACCCCTGTGCATACTGAATTCTTTAGCCACCTAATCAATGAAGCATATGTGGCACCTGATGACTGGAACTCGTATAGCCACAACTCTGAGTCTGAACATAGTGAACACTCTGATGAGCAACAACAGGAGGAAATGGAGAGTGACGATGGTTCGTCTGAGGATGGAGACGACGAAGGCGGTGATGGTGGTGCTGAGGAATCCGATTCAGAAGCAACAGAATCAGATTCTTCTGATTCCGATGACGCACCATCGCAGGCACACCCCAGGAGATCGGCACAGGTAACCCTACCTGAGTCTTCCTCCAAAGTAAAGCGACAGAGCTCGAGTAGCGAATATGAGGCATCCTCTGACTTTGACGCTGCTTTACAAAGACAAAGATGAGAGAGTGTTCATAAGAACATGGGTGATAGGCAACAGGTTGCTATCCCCAGTGTGGTAGAGGTCCCGATTGTGCAGCAAGTACATGTTTCAGCTGCCAGTCCAGATTCAGCCTCTACCCCACAAGAATAGCAATTGTACCGTAGGAGGAGAAGACCACAAGTTCAAGCTGACGTGGCAGTCACGACAGTCACAGAGGAGGTTCATGTGACTGTGACCCTCCATACTACATCCGTCCAGGTGGCGGTGACTACTCCAATCGTCACAGAGTCTGTCACCATCACCCCTACCATTACCTCAACAACTCTCATCTCATCCACAATCCCAACACTCACCATTGAGCCGTCAAGCCAACCCTTTAATTATGGTGACTTCACACAAGGGTTTGACGTCGACACGATCTTCGCCTCCCCTATCCATAATGTCGAAGCGTCATCGTCTAGGCATCCTTATCCGAATGATGCAAGGATCGATGTGTTAGAAACCCAAGTTGCTGAACTGCTGAAGACTATTCAGAAGTCAAAGGAGGAATCTGATGCTCAACAAGCACAGATTAATTCATTGGCCGATGAAGTTAGAATTCTACATAGCCAGAGAACGGGGACTAATGAGCGACTGAAGAACGTAAAGGCACAGAACGAGCTGTTAATGAAGACAAATGAAATGATTCTAGGCCACAGAAATTCAGTTGAGCTAAGGCTGGATTTACAAAGAAAAGAGCACGAAGCGATGGTCAAATTAGTTGCAGAACTGACCAAGAAGCTTGATGCTCAGGGGGAGAAGGAGAAGGAGAAGGAGAAGGAGAAGGAGAAGGAGAAGAGAAAGAGAAAGAGAAAGAAAAGAAATTCATTGGTGCTGAGCCTTGTCATCCAGTTGACTTGACTAAGGATGACGATAAAGACAAGGATCCTGAAGCCGGTCCTAGTGGAGGTGAGCACCAAGCTTTGGCAATTGTGCCCATCTCTGCAATTCCAATGGCTGAGGGGGAGTTTACTCAGCAAGAGGGTGGTGATACCTCTGGTGGTGGTGGTGATAAAGGAAAGTCAGTGGCTGAAGTACTTAAGGACTTATCTGATGATGAGATCCTATATCTAGAGCCTGACTATTCCAATGAAGCACAAATCGATGCTCTCTTCAATCTAGAAGAAGGAGAGATCGACTCTAGTGACGATTGGGATGATGATGACGATGATGTTGTGATCAAAATTCCCAAGGGTGATGGGGAAGGAGAATACGAGCTAGAAGATGGAGAGATCTTTGAATTTCCATCTTTCGACGCTCCGCTTGACACAGGTTCAGTCGAGCAGGCTAGTAATGTAGAAGCCTCGACTGAAGCCTCCCAAGTTGACCCTGAACCTGTGGACCCAGAGGCACCGAAAGAAACATACATGCTTTCTACTTCATCAAAGGGTCCAGCTTCGGTGTGACAAAAGACGTCTATCAAAGACAAGCACGGAGCAACAAGGATGATCTTGGTTGTAAGGTTCAAGGAGGATAAGCAGCTGTTCGCCATCAAAAGATCTGGCGGGGTTCAATACTTGAAACCCACCAGTGAAGCGTTCAGCTCCTTGCCCAAATACGACCTAGTGAACCTAGCAAACCAAGAGCTGCTGGGTCATTCCAATCACGCAGTGGCGATGGGTTTGTGGGTGGTTCTGCAGCGAGAAGCAAGATCAGGGAAGTTCGAGATGTTCAAGCCTCAAGTGCCCAAGAGAGTCAAGGATAAGCACGCTGTACATCCTGTGACTAAGAATCACTTAAAGAAATTGGTATACAAGCCAGTGCGATGTGAAACTAAGATTCCCCTGAGCAAGTTATCTCAGGATATTCTTGGTGACATGTGGTACTGGTACGTAGATCCAAAAACGGGCGAGGCTGTGATCATGGGCAAAGGACGTTCAGAGAGTGGGAACTTAGTGCCAAAAGAACTGATCAGAATATTTGATGAAGTCTGGTTCATCAACTTTTCTGTGAAAGACCTGGAGGTACTAGCAGAACACTACTGCGTCTACACGGACGAATGGACAAAGCTCCTTACTTCTAAATATGACAAGGTGATCAAGTTCTGCCTTGAATACAAGAAGAAGATGGAAGCTAATGATGCACAGCTGTGAAGACTGAAGATTGAAGACTGAAGACGATGAAGATCCCGAGCTGTTGTCAAGGGGGAGTTTGTTGAAGCACTTTCCTGTGACAACACTCTGGATAGAGTCTTAGTTTGTATTTTCATGTCTGTAATTGTCTTTGTATGTAAGAGTCTTTATGTATTAGTTTATCGAGTTGTATTTACTTTTACATATTGAATGTTGCATTTCTTTCTAAGTGTTTTGCGCACTTACATGTGCGCAGGAGAAAGCTCCTGCGTACTTAGCAAGTACGCAAGAATACCTTTGCGTACTTGTTAAGTACACAAGAGCATTTTGCCCTGCGCACTTGCTAAGTGCGCAGGCATCAGGTCAGGTATAAGTAGGATAGGTTGATAGAAGTTAAGTACGCAGGCTTTAGTGCAAATACGCAAATTGTAACCTAAGTGCTTTTCTCTGTAACCTTCAAGTGTTTATAATACAAAGAACGTTTAAAGTGTTTTCTCTTGTCGGTTTACTTTGTTTAGCTAGACTCTCCACCTAGTCACGGGCATTCTGCACCCGGTCCGACTAGTAGACCCACTTGCATGTGACGATCCGCCACACCCGAGGGACCTACACATAGGCCGATGGGTTCTAAGTCAGTGAAGATTTTCAAGTCTGAGGCAATGAAGAATCATTCGACCTATAACAACTCTTCTGATAAAGATTGGAATGTGGCTAAACAGAACATACAGGCTTATTTTGAAAGGCAAAAGAATAAGAATATCAAAAATACGCCGAGTAAAGCAACTAAAACTCTGTTTTATCTAGGCCTTCTTGGAAAGCTAAAATTGAAAGTATCATTAGTAACAAAGTTGAATCAAAAAATGACATGTGTTTACAAGAAGTATCATACATAGATGCTAATGGAATACCCAGATCTACCATGGCCTGGGTTCCAATTACTAATTAATCCCGCTCTTTGTGCAGGAACACCTAAGGAGGACTGTCAATAATCTTTGGTTTGTTGATAGTGGATGTCCCAGGCACATGACAGGAGACATGTCTCTACTACATGATGTGCAAAATTTCAATGGAGGTTATGTCTCATTTGCGGGAGGTAAAGATGGAAAAATCCGCAAGAAAGGTATTGTGATAAATGGATCTTTAAGTTTTCATGAAGTGAGTTACGTTAGTGAGCTTAATCATAGCTTACTGTGTATCTCAAATTTGTGATAAGCAGCTTTCAGCTCATTTCACAAATAAATAATGCTTAATTTTAAAACCTGGATTTGTGGTTCCTAAGGAATGGTGAGAACACCCCGTAAGGGAAACTCCTATGTTATTGATATGAACAGTAAACCTGTTTATGAAAATACTTGTTTGTTATCAAAATCAACTGAATCTGATGCTATGTTATGGCATCGTCGTCTTGGACACGTAAATCTCAAAAACTTAAACCGAATTGCCAAAGGTAATCATGTTCGTGATTTTCCTGTCTCTGAGTTCTTTCCAATAGAAAAATGTGTGGCTTGTGCTAAAGGGAAACATCACAGAAAGCCTCATAAGTCAAAAATGTTTAACTCTATTGACTGCATTCTTCAGCTCCTTCATATGGATTTATTTGGTCTTGTGAATGTGATGAGCATTGGGCAAAAATCTTATTGTCTAGTTATAACTGATGATTACTCACGTTTCTATTGGGTTTTCTTTTTGGCTAATAAGAGTGAGACTGCAGAGCTGATAAAGAACTTTATAGTGTTGGTTGAAAATCAAAGAGATGTGAAGGTGAAAGCAATCAGGTGTGATAGTGGAACTGAATTCAAGAATGCAATGCTTAATCAGTTTTGTACTGAAAAAGGGATCGCTAGACAGTTTAGTGCAGCTCGAGCACCTCAGCAGAATGGTGTTGCTGAAAGAAAGAACAAAACACTCATTGAAGCTGCAAGAACTAGGCTTTCTGAATCAAAGCTGCCATTATTTTTCTGGGCAGAGGCTGTAAACACAACATGTTATGTGCTCAACCGAGTCCTTCTTAACAAGAAAATTCAAATGACTCCGTACGAGGCGAGCTACAATGAAAAACCACGGGTCGGCTACTTCAGAGCCTTTGGGTGTCCGTGTACTGTATTGCATACAAAATCCACACCAAAGTTCAATGAAAAGGCAGATGAATGTTATTTTGTGGGTTATGGATCAAACACCACTGTCTATAGAGTCTACAACAAGGTTACCAAAGATATCAGAGAATCAAGTTATGTTGATTGGCAAGAGCAAAATCCCACTGATGCTGAGTGTGGTCCATCATGGCTATTTGATTATCATTCCTTATTTAAATCATTTAATCTTCATACTAATGAAATAGCAGGGTTCCCAAGTGAGCAGTTTGATGAGAGTGATGACGACGAAGACTCTTATGTAGGACCACTGCTCACGGTTGATCCTCCGAAAGTTATTAACTCACCAAGTGATGAAAGATCTGATAATGCCACTGTTTCCACAAATGTCTCTGAGGATTCACCCGCTACTGCTGAAAATTCCTCGTCAGTTGTCAATGACAGTGCGTCTATACCTGAGACTTCAGACTCATCAATATTCCAAGAGCTGATTCCTGATGAAAGCATTGTCGAGAAGCCGATTTCTTACCCTAAAAATGAATCCAATGAAGAGACACCTTCAAATGTGATGAACTTGCCCATCACAGTTCATGTTCTTGAGATTTCCTCTCATAGAGTCAATAAAGATCATCCCGTTAACACTATAATCGGGTCACTGACAGATGGGGTCAGAACCAAGAGCACTGTCGGAGACATAAACAACTATCTGTACTCCTGTTTTATTTCTCAAATTGAACCCAAGAACATCAAAATGGCTCTTCTTGAACCTAGTTGGGTTGATGCAATGTATGAAGAGTTGAATCAATTTACTAAACTACAAGTATGGGATTTAGTGCCACTACCACCAGGCAAGAAAGCTATTGGCACCCGTTGGGTATTCATAAACAAACAAGATGAAAGCAAAGTGATCATTAGAAACAAAGCTCGATTGGTTGTGTAGGGTTTCTATCAACAAGGGGATAGATTATGAAGAAGTGTTCGCTCCCGTCGCTCGTCTAGAGGCTATTCGAATATTCCTGGCATATGCATCGTATATGAACTTCACGGTTTATCAAATGGATGTCAAGACAACATTTTTGTATGGAAAGGTGAAAGAAGAAAATTATGTGTGTCAACCGCTTCGAAGACAGTGATCATCCGGAATATGTATACAAGCTCGATAAAGCTTTATATGGGTTACATGAAACACCACGGGCTTGGTATGCCACTCTTACTGATCATTTGCTGGCTCTTGGATACACTAGTGGTACAATTGATCAAACTTTGTTTGTCAGTGTGACAACCCGGAATTTTCAAATTAAATCCGTTAATAATTCCGTTAAATATCCTAACTGAAACGTAACCCCGTTAACTAAATCCAGTTAAATTTAACCTCAGGGACTATTCTTGTCAGTTTTGTACCTTAAACTTCAGGGACTGAATCTGCCAAGTCTCAAAACCCAATCAATTGACTTCCCAAAGTCAAAACCAACCAATTTTGCTTCTGTTGACTTCTAAAAGTCAAACCCGTAACCCCTTCGATCCAAATTCACAGGTTATAGCTGTTACCGATCCAAATCTGTAACTGAAATGCACGTTGAGGTCATAAACGTTCATAATTGAATCAATTAACATCATTATTACGCACAATTAATCCCATTATTGGATGTTAAAGTCGTAACCGTCGGTCATGGTCATGTACACCTCAAATTCGATCGCGATCTTTCCAATTGACCACCTGCACACCTCAGTCAAGCAACTCAGAAGCAATCCAACACATCATTTTGGCCGGAATTGCTGCAGTTGTCGTCGAGAACCGAAGCCGTCGCCGTTGGCATTCGTTTTAGTCGAATATCATCAATTCGACATCCAATCTGGTAATCACTAATACCTATAGTTTCGTTTATTCATCTAGATTGAAAGCCCTATCATTATCAGGGCTTGCATCATCAAATTCTTCATAAACCAATTATAGGGTTCATATGCTTTCGGATTTAATTGAAATGTATCAATTCGATAATTAATTCTGAAATTGATCACGATCACAGACTCGTATCGATGTCTAGATCAACAGCCATATGCTTTTAGAGGCTTGATTTATCGAATTGGTCATGACCTGTAACCTAGGGTTCATATGGGGACGAGTTAATCGGTCACTGTCTTAGAACCTGTTTTAATCCAATTAATTGAGGCCAGCAGGTTCGCAAACACATTTTAATTAAAAGCCCTATGATTCTATCAACTTCTAATATTAGAATCGTTCGATTTGATTTCTTGTTCATGTTCTAGGGTTTCGGTGCTCGTTCCGAAATTTAACACCCTTCTTCTAATCGATTTTACAATTAATTGCAACCAGTAGATTCGTATATACCCGATTAACAAAACCCCCATGACATTTGGATCAATCGCGATCATTTTGGTTGGATTTAGGTTCGAAATCGCGTTTGGGGTAGGGACTTGATGATCGTGATGATTAAAACCGTTCTAGTTTGAGTTATATCGCGATTCCCCTAGCGGATGTGATGGTTAAAGTGTTGGGCTGAGAGGGAGGGTACCCGGGTTCGAGTCCCCCGCCACTGTTTTACTTGTTTTCATTTTTAAAAGCTTTAATTAAAATTAGTTTTAATCCCCATACTATTTTATTATTAAATATTTTGCTTTGAATTGGAAAATCAAACCGTTGGCTCGGGATTAGTCTCGTGCCTGATATTTTTAATTTAATGGTATTTAAATATACATATAACCGTTATCCTAATTAAAATAATATATTAAAATATCGTCCGGTTATAATGTTTCGCGTAACGTTTTAAATTAATAAATAATGTAATTATTTATAATATTTTACACTCAACGTTAGACTCGAATAAAATAATAAATTTATTATTTTATCGCATAATTATTGTAATACCTTGTTAAAGCTGAAAATAATATAATGTAATATATACATTATATTATTTTCGTAGGCCATTATTTAATGACAAAAACGCTCGAATATATTTATTATACATTATTTTGTCATTCGTCGCGTAACGTGTCTAACTTAATTGCTTATTAAGGAACCTTTATTTCCGTGGACACGTTCGTCTATTCCTTAATCCTTAGAGCGTACTTAGGACATGCAACATTCCGTAACGTCGTCACATATTCCCATTTTTATTCCTAATAATTATGTTGTAATGCTAGGACATTTGTGAGCCGTGTCAGGCTACCGCTTGAGATTTTAATCTCGTACTTGTGTGATTACTACCTACGCCATTGAGGTGAGTTTCACGGCCCCTTTTTACTTGTTTTACTATTGGGGGAGAAACATGCTTACACACAAACATTATTTTACTTGTTTTCCTGTTGAGGAGAAACATGCATACTCACAAACAGTATTTTACTTGTTTTCCCGTTGGGGAGAAACATGCATACACACAAACAGTGTTTTACTTGTTTTCCCGTTGGGGAGAAACATGCATACGAACAGGCATCCGTTACTTGTCTCCCAGCCAGGGAGAGACATACACACGGACATGGATCACATAGTATTTCATTACCACTTGTGTACCTAAGTGCAAACATAACATGCAAAGTCCTTACACACTCGGACCGTTAATATATGGAGTATAGCGAGGAAATTTGAGTAGTACTACTGGGTGTGACAAACCCCACCGGGGTTAGTCGCGCTAACTTGATTGGAGGTCTAACGGGTGTAAATTGTCCTTAACACTTGCCATTGTTGATGTTAGAAATGGCGGAAGGCACCCAAACACAAACAGTCAGCTTCGGTTGCGAACACTTCGAGTAACTTGTACATTGTCTAGCTAGCAATAGGTGTGACTTACGTATGTGGATCCAGCAACACTCAAACAATTTATTTACATACAAACCTGTGAACTCACCAACCTTGTGTTGACACTTTTTCTTACATGTTTCTCAGGTCGCTTTGGCACAGGTTGCACACTTAGGACATGCATGGAGTCCTACTGTCATATCATTCATTTCAAACGTTTTAAACAGTGTTACCTATTTACATTAATTGACGCTTGTTGCGTGTAATTACTTTTGATTTCATTCTAACGTTTACGCTTTCGCATTTAACTCTGAACATTTATGTTATGACTTTTGAAGTCTCATATAGTGTCGTTTGATATAACTAATGACTGAGATCCTGGTGTGTCACCTTCCAAACGGTAAAACTCCGTTATTGGAATTTGGGGGTGTGACAGTCAGAAAGGTGAACAAAGATCTAATACTCGTGCAAATTTATGTGGATGATATCATTTTTGGATCCACTAATGAGGAGCTATGCACAGAGTTTAGAAAGGTTATGGATAAGAAATTTGAAATGAGTGCTTTGGATGAAATGACATTCTTTCTTGGGTTACAGGTCAAGCAATCAAGTGATGGCATTCTAATTCATCAAGGAGAATATGTGGATAACATCATCGCCAAGTTTAAGGCGGCATCTACTCCTATGGCTGCTCAGCCAGTTCTGGATGTTGACACAAATGGGTTGCTGTTGATCAGAAACAATTCTGATCCATGATCAGATCCTTAATGTACCTGACAGCAAGTCGTCTAGATATCATGTTTGCTGTGTGTAAGTGTGCTCGTTATCAATCAAATCCTAAAATATCCCATTTAACCGTTGTTAAACGTATCTTTCGATATCTAAAGGGCAAGCCTCGGAATGGCCTTTGGTATCCCAAAGAATATAGTTTGACTTGTATACTTTTTGTGATAGTGATTATGGAGGGTGTCAGCTGGACAGAAAATCTACAAGCCGAGGCTGTCAATTTCTGGGAGATAGGCTAATCTCTTGGCAATGCAAGAAGCAACACACAATCTCTACTTTTACTGCTGAAGCTGAGTATCTTGCTGCATCAGCTTGCTGCTCACAAGTCATATGGATGCAACATCAATTGGTGGATTACGGTTTGACCTTTCTCAATACTCCCATTTTCTATGATAATGAGGCTGCTGTGTTAATTGTGAAAAATCCGGTTCAACATTCTAAAACCAAAAAGAGTTTGATTTAATTCTTTAGAGTCAAGAAAAATATGAAAAGAGTCAGCTTTAATTCTTTAGAGTTAAAAAAAATACAAAAAGAGTCAACTTTAGTTATTTTAAAAGAAAATTCAAAATTATTGTTTGTGTCTACATCGGAAGATTTGCAATTAAATGAGAAGTGATATGAACGTTCGTTTCTTAAGGCTAGGATCAACACATGTAAGTCATTAAATTGAAAAGGCTAAGATAAATGTTGGATATGTTGATATGCTCTGTATGTGATACACTTGAACAAAATAGTATTATGGCCTTAGTAGGGAACATCTCATTGATTAGTGTAATTTGCTATTCCTGTTAATAATCGAGAACTTAAACATAAAGGTTGATGAACTGTGGATAACCATTGCTCTATTGGGATTGCACTAACCGGGACCCTTCACAAAGGGGTTGCGAGCTTGACTTGATACAAGTCTGTAAATATTATATATATATATATATATATATATATATATATCTAGTTAAAAGACATGCAATAGGTGAAAAGACACCCAATGATAGTGCAAAGCAAAATACTGAGCAAAAAGACACGCAATATCAATGTCGTGCTATAAGAAAAATACAAAAAGATATATCTAAAGACATACATATAAATATACTTGTAAATATTTTTTTTATCTTTTTGGGAATATGTGACCGGGAAGGGATATATTGTCGAGGCATGTAAGTCCGTAGTGCTATGTGTAGGATCGGTGAATACAAGATGGTTCTATTCTAGTTGGGATTGGTGGAAACAATCACAACTAAGCAATATAAACAAGTAAACACAAAGAATACTGATAAATGCAATTTGTATTAAGCTTCAATGGTTACAAGATTACAGAGAAAACTCTAAGAAAAGCACGCTTGTACAATGAACAGATACACTACTTATATAGTAACTTAGAATCAAGACAGACCCTTGATTCTAAGGATCAGATCAAACACAAGCCGTTGATCTTGTATACTAGAAGCTATACTACAAGTTAAGACAACAATTACTACAAAAGTTAACTTTAATCAAACGTCTTCTTAGGCATCATTTCTTGGATACTTGGAAGGAGAGCGTTGTTGTCTTTTATTGTCTACACCAGTAACATTCTTTTTGCATGTGATGTGTCAGAGTTGTAGCAGAAAGTTGTCAGTAGTAAAGGTGATTCTTTTGATATGCCAATTAGCAGCAACGATTGATCTTCAGTAGATATGGCTATCAGCAACATAGTTGAAGATCCGCAGCAAAACTCAACTATCCAAAGCTGCTGATGATTTGCCTATCAGCAGCATCTCTGGACTTCAGCAGATAAGGATGTCCATAGCAGAGTTGTTCATCAGTAGGAAAACAACTATGATCCGCAAACAAGCTTATCCGCAGCAGCTTGTTGGTCAGGAGCTAAAATGTGGAGTCCGCAGCAGTTGTATTTAGAGAATTTTGTTGCCATCAGTCTTTTTATCTACAAACTCCCCCTAGACTGATGCTACCAAAACTCTCTTACTGCTGTTGTTGCTGAAGCTTTTGCATGTTAGCAACTATCCTTGCTACCTCATAGCCTCTAGGGTCCTTGCTGGGATTCTCAAAAGGAAGCTCAGACAGAGACTTGATGTCCTTGCTTGGCATCTTAAAAATGTCCTTGCTAGAGCATCTCATCTGTTGACCTCTGATAGCTGTTATAGTGAATTCATCCTTCTCGGCATTGTAGGACCAGCTAGTCAATGGAAAGTGGGATTGGAGAGGCTTGGCATCAATGACTACATCTTTGCTAGAGTTGAAGTGATGTTTGATCACTAGCAACAGATGTCTTCCACTTTCATTCTCAGGCTCATGAGCTTCACCCAGCTCCATCATTCTTCTAAGATCAGAATCTGGCAGCTGCATCACCTCATCAACAGATTTGTAGATTGATCTTTTTACTTCTGCCCTTCCCCTGAAAACCTCAAACCATTGATCTTGATTGCTGTAGAACCAGATAACAATTTCTCTTGATTCTTCTGGTGTGGTAGTAGGTTTGGTTTTCTTCTTGGGAGGCTGTTGATGAGGAGGAGCTGGGTGTGAGGATTTAGACTCTTTGGGTGGAGAGGAGGGAGGTCTAGGAGGGAGAGTGGAAGGTTGTTGGATAGAGGAAGGAGTGGATGAGGGAGTAGGCTTGGGTTTCTTTTGTTTTCTATCTTCAGTTTGAGTGTTTACCCTTTTCTTTGAGCCTGTCTTCCCCAATCTTTCTTCTTCTTCCGTCTTGACTTTGACATATAAGGCTTGCAGGTTCATGAAGCTCATGGGACCTAGCCTCTTTCCACTCTCTCCTCTAGCCTTCAGGAAGTCCATCATGACCTTCCTTTCTTCATGGGTCCTTATGTTAAATGCAATGGTCTTCTTGGTTTTCTGTTTGGCTTTTTCTTCTTCTTCAACCCTTTTCTTATTTGCCAGTTGACCTTGCTGACCCATGAAAGCTCTATAGATTTCTTTACTTGATAATTTCTCAAGGTAGTCTGCATCCTCACCTTGAGAAATCAGAGCTTCTGTCCACTCATCTCTCATGTCTTTGGCTAGTTCAGAGTCAGTTATCCTAAACTTAGCCTCTTCTTTTCTTTTCTTTTCTCTTTCTTCTTCTTCTTTATTGAGTTGTTCCTGCAGCTGAAGAGCTAGAGCTTCATCTTCTTGTAATTGTGTAGCTGCAGGAACTTAAACTTTCAAAGCATCCAGTTGCCTAGCATGCAACTGGATCTGTTGTTCCTTGAGGAGAATGACAGCTTTTCTTTCTTGAATCTTTCTAATCTCAGCCATCTCCTCTTCTTCTCTTTCTCTCCTTCTCTTCTCTTTTTCTCTCTTCTCCTTCTTTATTCTTTCTTCTTCTTCTATCATGATGCCCTTCCCCTTTTCTTTGTTGGATGCCTCTGCTTCAGCTTCATGGATCACAACATCAGATGTAAGAGATGCTGTTGGGATCTCAACTTCAGCTTCATTGGCAATCTGAGGAACAGACACAGAGGAAGGGACTGCTTCACTCTCTTCCTTTTTCCCATTCACTCCCATGTATAGCTTTAAAGGCCTCTTTAACATTCTGAGCAGCCACTTTTCTTGACTCTACTGCTGCACTCAGAATAGCAGTTGGTGAGGAGGCAAGGGATAGATCTGAGTCAGAATCATCCATTGCAAGCCATCCCTCCTTTTCAAGAAAAGCTTTGATAATCTTGATCATTGCTTGACTTTCTAAGGAGTTGATGTTTCAGATGTGTGTCCTGAGCTCAAAGACCTTATGGAGGAAATCTGGATTGAGGAGCAGGATTTCATGAATGTTGTTGATTGTGAAAGATGATCCATCACACAAGAAGAACTGAAAGCCAGAGGACCCAGTGCTTGACCATCTTTGCACTTCCAGGCCCCTGACCATTTCATTGTAGAAGAATCTTCTCCAACATAGAACTTGTTCTTCTGTTAAAGCACTGCTCCTTATCAAATCAAGTCTTGGAGCCAGTCTTTGTTATGATGTTCTTGAAGACTCTACAATGTGTTTAGGATAGGCCACCCTGTTTGCTTCTTCTATAAACCATTCAAACCAGGGCAAATTATCCTCCATCAAGACATAGAACCTATTAATTACAAGTTCTGCTAAGAGATCTGTGGAAGTGTTGATGCAGCTTGATAAGTACAGTTCAAGAACCTGAAATGGATTCAGTGTATTCCAATTAAGCTCTTCTATTCCACCAAATTCCCGTCCAATCCAGAATCTCTCAGATAGACCATCATACCCCCAAGCTAGAATAGAGTCAAACTCTAGCTTATGTACAGTCAGTGTGAATTGAGGGGAAATGGTCTGTCTTGATAAATTTTCAGCAGTGGAAGTATCCTGAATGATAAAGGTGTGTCTTCATCTTGACTTTCATTCTCCAACACCTCATCAACAACTCTGACAACTAACTTCCAATCCTTAGAGATATCTTTCTCTTCATCTACTAAGTCTGGAAAGTCATGGATTTGAACAAAAGTAGGTTTGAAGAGAGTACTTTGAAAGGCAGCATGCTCTTGTATCCATTCATCAAAGCTGTCAGCATCATCTTCAGCAGTAACTATCTCCCCTTTTTTGGTTGCATAAGTACATGGAATTTCATCTGTTTGAGTGCCCACTGATACAAGGGAAGGAGTAGTCACTGGAGGGCATTGATGGGCTTCATACACAGAGACTTGGTGCTATAGTTTGGACACTTCAGCCTCTAGCATTGCCACCATGGCCGTCAATTCCATGTTTTTAAGTTTCAGTCTGTCCTCATCCACAGTTGTGGATTCCTTGGAACTAGATGGGGCCTTAGGCCTAGCCTCTGCATCCCCATCACCCTAGTTTTTTTGGCACTTGGGATTCCTCTCAGTGAAGAGTGTTTCAAAAGAAACATCCTCACTGTGAGTTGTCGTGGTTGTGGAATTAATGATGTTATCATTGTCCTCCTGGTCAATGGATGTACCAGTAGTAGTGATAGCCGTTTCCACATTCACTCTATCATCACTCCTAGAGTGAACCATCTTAGGTGATGAACTTGGGCTGGGTATATTAGCAGCCAATTCAATCAATACCTCCGAGATAGTGGTGGTTGGAGAAGGTATATCATCTTGACTAGGTGCCTCTGCACTTAAGTTCAGAGAAGAAAAATAATGAAAGGGCTCAGAAGGTTATTCTATGGATCTGGGATGTGATCCTGATCCTAATAGAGAAACTTCCAAGGAAGTCTCTCTAATCATTTGGCTATCCCTTTTGATATTTTTGTCAGAATGTTGGGATTCTGAATGAGGGCTTTTAGGTTGGGATTAGGCTTGTGAGACAAGAAAAGAAGGAGTCTTCTAGCTCCTTTTTCTTTTTCTGGTATAGCTTGCCTCAACTAGGGCCTTGTGTTCCAGTTGGGCAATGATAACATCCAAAACATGTGTAAGTAGTTGTTGTGCCTGTGCACCCTCAATAGGAAGCACAGGGGTTCGGACACTGGAAGTAGATTGATGTTCAGGCTTTGAAGTGGAGGGTGTGGGATCAGTATCAGCTGGGATTGGTGAACTATCACCCTGGTACTTTGTATGTTGTTCATTGTAGATAAGAATGGAACATTGACCCCTAAGAACTTTTTGGAAAAATTCTCATGTTTTGAAAAATATTATTTGTATGTCCCAGCATAAGGTAGATTCTTGCAGGTTTGGAAAGGTTTTTTATCTCATTGTTGAAAACTTCCTGCAAGAACCTTGGGTACATATAGAATGCCTGCTTTACACCTTCTTGAAGGTTATATCTCAAACCTTCAAAAATAAGATGTGCAAAGTTGAAACCTTGGCCAGTGACCATACCATGAACAGCAGAGGCGAGAGCAGAACTCACTTGATGCCATCAACTTCTCTTCTGGGATATGCACTGTAGAAGAGTGTAGCATAGAAACTTCCATGGAGGGCCCATCAACGCCTTTTCAATGGTATATTCGTTCTGATTTCCAGTGTACCCTATGGATACAAAGGTCCACATATACTCTTCCCTGGTGTATGAAATGGCGGCCCCTTCGTCCTGAAGCTTGAGGTGTTTTCTGAGAGTAGCTTCAGGCATCTATCTACATCAAACTAGGTATGTGCAGGACATTTTGTCAAAATACAAGATGAATGATAGCAGTACTTATGGCACACATATCCCTGTCAATCATGGTCTGCATCCAGACAAAGATGGGAAGGATGTGGATTGCAAATTGTACCGTGGGATGATAGGATCTCTTATGTATCTCACACCTTCAAGGCCCGATATAATGTTTGATGTATGCTTGTGCTGAAGGTTTCAGTCACAACCGAATGAGTCTCATATGATAGTTGTCAAGAAGATATTCAGATACTTGAAGGGGAAACCCCGATTGGGTCTTTGGTACTCAAAGCAGCAATCATTTGACCTCAAAGCCTATACTGATTCAGACTATGGCGGTTGTAACCTTGATAGAAAGTCAACTTCTGGTGGATGTCAATTATTGGGAGATAGGCTGGTTTCCTGGCAGTGTAAGAAGCATTCAACGGTTTCTGTCTCAACATGTTAAGCAGAGTACATTGCTGTAGCGAGCAGTTGTTCTCAGATATTGTGGATTCAACAGCAATTAAGAGACTACGGCTTAAACTTCACGGGAACTCCACTTTTCATTGACAACAATGCCACCATGTCCATCACAAACAACCCGGTGAAAAATTCCAAAACTAAACATATTGAAATTCGTCACCATTTCATCCGTGATTGTGCTAAAAAGCATTTCATTGAACTTGTAAAGGTTCACACGGATGACAACTTTGCTGACCTTTTCACTAAGTCATTTGATCGAACCCGTTTTGAACATCTTGTCAACATGATAGGAATGTTCAATCCAGAGTGAAAACTTGTTTTTCTTAAATCAATTCAATTCCTGAGAGTTAAATTTTATTTTAAGTTTTCTGTATAGTTCTTTTAATTTTCAAATATTTTACAAAAATCCAAACAAAATTGAAAACCAGAAAAGTTCAAAGTTCTCTTGAGAAAAGTGGAAATGATAGTACATCAGAAATGATCTAAACGTTCTAGACTGCACATATGGGAAATTATTGCGTCATGCTTACTTGATCGTTTAAATTGTTGTGTTCTTAATCTGCTTATTTACAAGTAATTTGAATTGTCAGTTGGCTGTAAGCATCTTTGAATCATTAGTAATGTGGAAATTAAATCAATACTACAACTGTGATTTGAACCATTGTTTGCAAGTGTGTGCGTAAAAGAATGCAAAAGATCACTATCGGATACATGATGTTAGATTTTGGCAATTTATTTCTTCTGAGACCAGTTTCGGGATATACTCACAAGTATGCAAAGAGAGATTGAATCAAGACATGTCTTTACATCAACCGTTGAGCATGTATTTACCCTTGAATCACTCTTGATTCATTGAATTCAAATCCAGATAAAAGTTGGATTCCCTTACTAAAATACTCAAACACCATATTCATTATCCTGAATTATCATACCGATATTCACTAAAGAAATCACATGAAACCAAGAAAAATGAATCACTCGATTCTGAATCTTATGATTCCTGATAATCCTTATGGATTCTGTTTGATTTTTCCTGTGCTAATTGATGTAGCCTCATTCTCGAAATTTAGAAAATCATTAGGAAAATCTTAGATGCCTTGAGATAGTGCAATTTACATTTCTATAGCATAACAGTGGGGTACACGTTGTCTATCTTAAAATTAATACCTTAACACACAAGAATGTGATACAAAGATGCTTATGGTTTCAAATCTTATAATATTGCAAACTTGAATTACTTGTTTATGTGTGCTTATTACGTATGAATAAATAGTAATCCATGACATGATCCCATATTCTTTGATGTTTATCTTGTATCGTTTTTGCTATAGTTTAGCCTGATATGATCATCTGCTTGTGTCTTTGAACAAAAATAATGTGTGTGAATATGTGTATTTCGTTACTCTGAAAAGATCAAAAAGATTTTAAGTTTGTGTATAGTTCAATTCCACTCAGAAAAATCAAAAATATTTGTGTTTAACCTTCGTGAATTGACTTTGAATCATCTTGATTGAATATTTTTATCCTGTTCGTTATTTGGCTTGACTTCTTCATAATTTGAGTTGAAAAATCTGGGTACACATGAGTCTCTGCGTACTTATTAAGTACGCAAGGGTTAAACCCTGCGTACTTAACAAGTACGCAAGACTTAAGTCATGCGTACTTAGTAAGTACGCAGGAGTTAAGTCCTGCGCACTTAACAAGTACGCATGACTAATATTGTGTGGGTATATATACAGGACTTAGATATTCTTTTGAGTTTATCTCATTCAAACTTCTTTGACACTGTTGTAGACCCACTGATCCTTTATCACTCAAAATTTCGCGTGTTCCTAAACGGTTTTTTGTCCCGATCTTAGTCTCATCATCAACTAACTTACATTTGGTGAGAATCTTGGAGCATTTCATCCATTAAATCTTGAGTTTTGGACCGATTTGTGAGCTTGAAGAACTAGGTTTTGGACATTGATTTTTGACAAATTTTGGCTGTTTTTAACTAACATTATGACCTAAAACTTGTTTAAACTCACTAATCGAAGCTCAATCTTCACATAATCGTTCTTAACTATCTTTGATCTTAGTTTTGACCCTTGGTTTGACCGTGGGGTTACGTGGGTCGACACTTAGGTCAAAAAGACCAGTTTATAGTGCATCCTTGATGTTGGGACAGGTTACATTGGTCATAATCATGGTTTTCGACTGTGTGGCAACCAACCTCATCATCATCCTTCACAAGTTTCTGATTTTGGATTTTCAAAATTTTAACTAAGTGTTAAGTCATGCGTACTTAACAAGTACGCAAGACATAAGTCATGCGTACTTTCTAAGTACGCAAGACCTAAACCCTACGTACATGACAAGTACGCAGGAAGGGAATTTCTGAATTTTTTCTAAGTCTGGATTGTCAGTTCTTTGTGAATTTACTATACTTGGTCATGTGTATTCAATTCCAATGAGTCTTCTTGTTCTTATTATGTTTACTGTTTATTTGTGTAGTGATGGCTCGTGTGTTTACAAGCGAATTCAATCTGCTGGCTCTAACACAACCCGAGTGGAAGGGTGCTGCATTTCAATATCATGAGATAGTCGATTTCCTGAACCGCTCGAAGATCAGCTATGCCATCTCTGCTGATCCTATTGTCTCAAGACCCTATCTGGAGCAATTCTGGGAAACTGCTGATCACGACTGTATAGTAACCCCAAACGTCATTAGGGCTACTGTAGCAGGTCATGATATTGTTATTTCTGAAGACACCATCAGACGAGTATTATAGTTTAGGGACTTATCAACTGATCCGATGACTTACCCTGACTACTTCGTTGATGGATGCTGGAGACAAAGGATGGGGTATGTTGGTACAATGGACTACTCCTCGTATAAGAAGATGTGGGTACTTGATCAATGGCGTTACTTCATGCACGTCATGATCATGTGCCTGTCTGCTAGAAAGGCGGGAAAGGATGCCATGGGGCATGACTTGGCAGCTGCAATGGTTGGCCTCTCTCTTAACAAGGGTTATAACTTTTTAAAGTATATCTACAAGTCTATCACCGATCAGATCAATGCTGCTGATAGGTTTAGATTTCTATTATACCCTCGGTTCGTGCAGCTGTTGATTAATGATGATGTACCCAATCTACCTCAGATTGGAGAGAGACTACAAGTCAAACGGGGTGGACAAGAGAGTTTTTGCACAATTTCTAAAGCTAGACAGTGTAGAACCTACCCCTGAGCACACTCCTCTCTTTGGCCACCTAATAAATGAAGCATATGTGGCCCCTGCTGACTTCAGATTGTAAAGTGCAGAGTCTGAGCCTGAACTCAGTGAACATAGTGATGAACAACAGGAAGAAGAGGAAGTTGAATCTGAAGATGATATGTCTAACGATGAAAGAGACGAAGAACAGGGAGTCGGAGGTGCTGAAGATTCCGACTCAGAAGCAACCGAGTTAGATTCCTCTGATTCTGATGATGCACCATCCCAGGCAGACCCCAGAATATTGACGAAGGTGACCCTTCCTGAAGTGAATACGAGCCAGATTCTGATTCGGACGCTGCTATAGAGAGACGCATAAGAGAAAGTATAAACAAGCAACGGGGGGATGAAGAAGCAGTGTTTTGAAAATGCTTGAACACTAAGAACTGATTCTTCAATAATTCTTTTCTGCTTTTCTTAACATCCAGACTACCCTCACACCTCTTTTGTAACGCATCCCACAATTGTTGAGGAGACTTGAATTGTTTAAAACTGTGATAAATTTCCTTAGGAAGAGACATTGAAATACTAGCCAATGCTTTCTTCTCTCTGTCAAACATTTTTTTCTCTTCTGTAGTTAAAGCAGAAACTGGTTTAGGAACATCATCCTTTCCCATCCAAGACTATGCCGGATGTGTATAACCTTTCAAAATTGGAATCCATAAGCTCGTATCAGTAAAGGACACAAATTGATCAAATTTATCTTTCCAGTTCGGATAATCTGCAAGACTTAACAACTTTGGTGGTTTCTGAGATGTACCAATCTCATTATCACAATTGAACATATTCGTCACTTGCACCATATTTGCCATTTTCAGAAAAAATTACCAAGTCTTGAACAAGAACACACCTAGGCGAAAATAATAAGTTCGCTTCAAGTTTATCAAGCGAACTTGACCCCAAGCGAACTTGTTAAGTTCACTTAATCATGGAAATCAGATAAGTTCGCCTGGTTCAGCTGTAACAAACTCAAGACGATGAGTCTTCAACCCAAACACGAACCAACAGTTCCGAAAATCATCATTTCTCACTGATTTGATGGAATTTGAAGAAATTGGATCGTATGATTTAGTATTTCATGATTTAGAACACTTCTATCGAATTAATTTATCTAAAATCAACCTCAAATCCATGAATTCAGCCTCAAAATCTACTTCAAGAACTTGAAAACTCCATGAAAATGAAAACTTGTAAAAATGGTCAATTTCATGTTAATTTGTACACAAATCACTCACGAATCACACACAAATCATGAGCATAAGCTCTGATACCACTTGTAGGTCCACATGACTCCTCTACGGATCGATCTCGTGATGTGACGTATCAATGAACGGAGTTTGGAATCCAACCGTATCAATGAATGTGTACACAAAATGACAATAGAAACGAGAACAATCAGCAAGTAAATAATCTTCTCGTTGTATTCCTCAAACACAAAGTTTACAAAGCATTCAAAGACTTAGTTTCAAAATAGAAACTTTAAACATCTATTTATAGACACAGTACCTGCTATAGGCGAACTTAATAAGTTCGCCTCTAATTAGACTAGGCGAACTTGATAAGTTCGTCTCTCATGAGACTAGGCGAACTAGTTAAGTTCGCCTCTAGCAGAACTTATAAGAAAACTTAGACAAACATTAACAAAACATAAAGACAATAAGATCTAAACTATTACAAGATTTTTTCATACATTTATGTCCTAACATATATAAGTGCCAAAACAAAACTTTTATGACGCGAAACTAATTTGTGAGGTTATAGTCTAGTATGCAATCCTAGTTCTCTATAACCAATGGCTCCGATACCAATCTGTCACACCCTCAATTTCAACTAACGGAGTTTTACCGTTTGGGAAGTGACAAACCAGGATCTCAGTCATTAGTTACATTGAACGACACTATATGAGACTAAAATGAAAATATCATAAACAATCAAAGTAAATGCGAAAGCGTATAACGAAAGTAAATGTGCAAAACAAACACGCCCAAAAATGTTCCAAGAGTTCAGTCCAAACAAAATAAGGAAATATATTTCAATTGTAGGACTCCATGCATGTCCAATATGTGCACTTGTGCCTTATCTTAGCGACCTGAGTAAACATGTAAGAAAAGATGTCAACACGAGGTTGGTGAGTTCACAGGTTTCAATTTGTAACAAAGTTTAACAAGTTAATGTACATTCAATATATAAATCAACAGGTAGCTAGCCCATATACATGTTAACTAATGCGCTCGCAACCGAAAGCTGACTGTTTATGTGTTTGCCTCCCACCAGGCCTATCAACCATGGTGCATGTTTAGGTCAATATTGCACCCATTCGACCTCAAATCGGGTTATCACGACTAACACGGGTGAGGTTTTTCAAACCCAGTAGTACTTCTCAAATTACCTTGCTATGTTCATATTAATGGTCCGATGTGAGGACTTAATGATAGATGTGTACGCATAGTCAAACAAGTGATAACATATATGAATTACATAACCAAAAGTGTTTACGTCATGTTTTCTCCCCCAGTTTTAAAATAGTAAAAGGGGTCTTGAAAACTCACATGAGCTGCGTAGGTAGGTTCACACAAGAATAAGATTGAAACCACAAGTTTAGCCTACAACGGCTTACGTATGCCCCGGAATTATACACATAACAAATAGGGATACAATGGGATTTGTGACAACGACACATAATAAGGAACTTCTTAAAAGCAACGCTCTAATGACCATGCATAGACGGATGTGTCTACGAGAATACATGAATCTTAAATTATCCAATTAAGAAAAACAACAATTTGCGACGAGTGACAAATAATAATAATATAAAAATATATATCATTTTTAATTGAGTTCAAGGATTGAAAATAATATATTATTTTATAAACGAGCTTTACATAACGAATACGAGTTACAAGACTAAACCTGAGTCTATGGGTGGTTTTTCGGTTTTAAAACATATTAATATAATATAATATAATAATTATTGTTTTGAAAATATAAATATTAATCAAAACATTCTGACAAAAGGTTTTCTCACACACGACCTCGCCTAAGACAAGGCAAGACCGTGTTAGGGTCACGAGCGCGATCGTGATGGTCAGGAGCGCTACCGTGTTGATCAAACAGAAGACGCAACAAAACTAATCACTAGGCACGACAGTGTCTGAGTCTGGCATGACCGTGTCTAGGTTTTTGAGGCACGACCAAGTCTAGCCAAGAGGCATGACCGGGTCAGAGTATGAGGCACGACCGTCTAAAACTTGGCACGACCGTGTCTCCTGGATATACAGACATAGTGCTTAACAGAATGAACCAATAAATCCAAATCCGTTTGGTTTCGATCGCGATTGACCAAAAGGACATGGGGGTTCTTTTTAACAGGTATATGTGAATGAGTTTAATTTGAAAAACATCACGTTTATGTTCGTTTAATTCCAAAATTAAGAAACCGAAACCCAAAATTGTTAAAACACGAAACATAGAATCAATTTGATGAAATTGGATGTTAAAACTCAAAGGAATCATGGGGCTTTTACTTTATAGATCATTGTGAACCTGACCATATACTTTAATTTCATTGACATCATCGTCCCGATCCAAACCCCCGAATTTATTTTGAACGAACCCTAGTTTAAAGATCGTGAACAATTTAATGTTAATTGATAAAATTATTATAGGGCTTTTACAGAGAATCATATTGTGAATCTAACCATGCGATTTAATTGAATTGAAACGGGGTTTAGAGTAGGATTCGATTAAGCCGGATTCACATGAACCCTAGAATTCGGTTCATGATCAATTCGATATTGAAAGCCCCTAATAGGTTAGGGCTTTCAATCTACATGCGAAAATGAAAGTGAGGATGAAGTCAATTACCAGAATGGTGTTCGGATTAAAGGTTCCCGACTAGTTTGGTTGCCGGCGCTAACGGGTTTGATCTTCGGCGAGTGTGAAAGCTTGTAATAGTTTTGATCTTATTGTCTTTATGTTTTGTTAATGTTTGTCTAAGTTTATGTATAAGTTCTGCTATAGGCGAACTTAACTAGTTCGCCTAGTCTCATGAGAGGCGAACTTATCAAGTTCGCCTAGTCTCATTAGAGGCGAACTTTCATTAGAGGTGAACTTATTAAGTTCGCCTATAGCATGTACTGTGTCTATAAATGGATGTTTACAGTTTCAGTTTTGTAACTAAGTCTTTGAATGCTCTGTAAACTCTGTTTTTGAGGAATACAACGAGAGGATTATTTACTTGCTGATTGTTATCGTTTCTATTGTCATTTTGTGTATACATACGTTGATACGGTTGGATTCCGCACTCCGTGTCTTCTATATGTCACGTCACAAGATCGATCTATAGAGGAGTCATATGGACCTACAAGTGGTATCAGAGCTTATGCTCGTGATTTGTGTGTGATTTGTGAGTGATTTGTGACGATTTATGTACAAATTGACATGAAATTGATCATTTTTGTAAGTTTTTATTTTCATGGAGTTTTCAAGTTCTTGAAGTTGATTTTGAGGCTGAATTCGTGGATTTGAGGTTGATTTTGGTGAAATTAATCCAATAGAAATGTTCTAAATCATGAAATATTAAATCCTACGGTCCAATTTCTTCAAATTCCATCAAATCAGTGAGAAATGATGATTTTCAGAAATGTTGGTTCGTGTTTGGGCTGAAGACTCATCTTCCTGAGTTTGTTAAAGCTGAACCAGGAGAACTTAGTGCTGAAATTTTGTTGTAGGCGAACTTAGTAGGCGAATTTATCTGTTTTACTTTATTAAGCGAACTTAACAAGTTCGCTTGATAGACTAGAAGCGAACTTATTATCTTCGCCTAGGTATGTTCTTGTTCAAGACTTGGTAATTTTTTCTGAAAATGGAAAATATGGTGCAAGTGACGAATATGTTCAATTATGATAATGAGATTGGTACATCTCAGAAACCACCAAAGTTGTTAAGTCTTGCAGATTATCCGAACTGGAAAGATCGATTTGATCAGTTTGTGTCCTTTACTGATACGAGCTTATGGATTCCAATTTTGGAAGGCTATACACATCTGACATACTCTTGGATGGGAAAGGATGATGTTCCTAAACTAGTTTATGCTTTGACTATAGAAGAGAAACAATTGTTTGACAGAGAGAAGAAAGCGATGGCTAGTATTTCAATGTCTCTTCCTAAGGAAATTTATCATAGTTTTAAACAATTCAAGTCTTCTCATCAATTATGGGATGCGTTACAAAAGAGGTGTGAGGGTAGTCTGGATGTTAAGAAAGGTAGAAAAGAATCATTGAAGAAGCAGTTCTTAGTGTTCAAGCATTTTCAAAATGAATCTTTGGATGATCTTGCAACAAGATTCTATCATTTGCTGAGTGAATTATCCAGTGCTTCAGTTGTCTATGAAACTAAAGAGATAAATGATAAGTTCTTGGAGTCATTACCATCAAAATTTGATGTGTATTCAGTTTTTATAAAAGAGAATGTCAAGTATAAAACTATGTCTCTTGAAGATGTTCTTGGCAAGATTCAATCACATGATTTGAGTATGAAGAAGAGAGAAACCAATATGGAGCATATTCAAGATCCCTCAATGTATTTTGCTAAGTCTTCTGGCAAAACTGGTACAGGGGTTGCATTCTTTACTGTGGATACTCAAGATACTTCAACTGAACATGGTTCTAGAGTTCAAATTCAAATTGGATTTTCTGCAAACACAGCTCCTTCATCATCTGGACCACATCATATGAATCAAATAGTTGATGATTATTTAGCAATGTTTTCTTCCTTTATGCCATCTTATGAGAATTTTATTGGCGATAAGATTCATGATCCGGATGTTATTGAAGAGGATTTCAGACAAATTGATCCTGTTGATCTGGAAGAAATGAACATTCAATGGAACATGGCCATGCTTATGCGACAGGCAAAGGATTTTTTGAAGAAGACTGGAAGAAAGTATATTGGTTCTAACAGTCGATCACAAATGGGGTTTGAAAAAACAAAAGTCCGATGCTATAATTGTCAAGAATATGGTCATTTTGCCAAAGAATGTGTGAAGCTGAAAGTAGAATTTGATTCTCAGAAGAAGCCTAATACTTTTTAGAACAATCGTACTCAGTCACATGGTTCCTCTGGATCTGGGAATTCTAATCATGCATCCACATCATCTGCATTGGTTGCTCAAAATGATGAAAATTATGATTAGGGTATTCATCTTGAAGATCTGGTGGGGGCTGTGAGTCAAGCTTTTGTAGCTGAAATACATTCTGAAAATCCTGAATAGTCGACTGATGATGATAGTTCAAGTGATGGTGAGAGTTTGCACAGTGCTGATGAAGAGCATGAAAAAGTACAAAATGTTGATTCTGATATTGCTTATGCCTCTAGTGTATCTGAGAATGATATAGTATTGACTAAAAGATCTTTTGATGATGCTCAATCTGAAGATATTCCAATTGCTAAAGTCTTCATGGCAAATATGTCAGATCCTTCAAAGGTAAAACATTCTATCTGTAACATTTACTGCTCTAACTGCATCTGTGTGAAGGATAAAATGCAAAAGGTTATGGATGATAACACAAATTTAATTTATGAAATCTATGCACGTAGTAAATCAAAAGTTGAAAGAAAATGATAAGCTGTGTATGGATAGAATTGAATCTTTGAAAAGAGATTTAAAATCTTTGGGGTTGAAATATAAGGAACATGCATATCATCTGGATATGGCTTATGCTGAAACTGAAAAGAGAAATGAAATTGTCGCTCAGAAAAACAAAGAGATTTCTGACAAAGAATCTGAAGTGATCAAATTACATCGAAAGCTGGAGAGTTTTGGAAATTCATCTGTGGTGTTGGATTACTTTAATGACGACGCTGATCCTACAAAACGGGTTGCTGGAGTCGGGTTTGTTCCTCCACCATTCAATGGGAATTATGTGGTTGAACCATAAGTTATTCATGAGGAGGAACTTGATCCAAAGACAGTGTTGAAGGTTAATCCTGTAACTGGTGAAGACATGGTGTATGATTCTGATACTGAAGATGAAGTGTTTGATGATAAAAAAGTTGAAGGCATTCCTAAGGAGGTGAAAATTGATGAACCAATGGTGGTTAAAAAAGTTACCCGTGATAGGTGCATTTTAATAGAACCTGATGAAGTGATTTAACTTAATCTTTCCAAAGTATTACAAACAAGTGGTTTTGTTGCTGCTGGTCATCAGAAGAAGCTATAATCAAAGGTGACTAAACAAGTTTATGTTTAAAAGAAACCAGTTGACAATTCGGTAAAATCTTTTGATGCTTGTTCATCTGGTTGTTCATCCAAATCAAGAAAACGTCCCAATATCATAAATCATCAAGATAGACGAGTTTGCTTTCATTGTAATGAAGCGGGTTATATTCTGATTCACTGTCCTTATAGGAATCAAGAAAAGAAGCCTATGATTTCAGAAACAGGCAAATCCAAGAGCGTTTCCCCACAACAAAAAGTGGTGACGATTCTGAAACGACCTAATGTGGGAAAGCCTACTTCTGGTGTTGTAAAAAAAGTTATTTTGAGGCAATTTGTGCCTACTCAATCATTTGCTAAATCTTCGGGATTTAAGCAACATGATAAATAGTTTTCTAAACCAGTTGTTGGTCTTACTAGTGTGATAAATGTTGTTGCTTTTCAAAAGCATTATGAGATTCCATGTGTTGGAATCACAAAAGATTCTCAACCTGAGGTCAAACTTTCTCGACCACATAGGAGGAGACGTAACAGAAAATTGAAGAAACTTTTGGAAACATCTGAATCTGATAATCATAAATCTAATAATGTTTTTCCAATTAATCATAATGTGTCTCCATCTAGAAGGTCTGATTGTGATACTTATGTCCCACAGGTTGATGATAAAGTAGATTGTGAACTAATTGAAGTTGTTTATTTTGATCCTTCTGGATGACCCAAGACCACAATGGCTTGGGTTCCCATTTCTAACCGATTTTCTTTGTTTATGTAGGGGCAACCAATGAGGACTATCAACAATACGTGGTATGTGGAAAGTGGTTGTTCTCGACATATGACAGGGAATATTCGTTTGCTTGAAGATGTTATTAAAATTGATGGCGGTTATGTCGCTTTTACTGGGAATAAAGGCGGGTACATAACTGGTTAGGGTACTTTGAAGAATGACAAAGTCAAGTTTGAGAAAGTGAACTATGTGGAGCAACTTGAACACAATCTTTTGAGTGTATCTCAAGTGTGTGACAAAAAGTTCTCATTCCATTTCAATAATGCTGAATGTTATATCTTGTAACCGGGATTTGTTATTCCTAACGAATGGATTCTAATGAAGGCTCTGAGGAGAAATGACACATATGTCCTTAACATGAGTGTTGCTACGACGACGAATTCTATTCCTACATGTTTACTCTCTAAGGCGTCTGAATCAGATTCTATTTTGTGGCACAGGAAGCTTGCTCACATCAATTACTGGAAAATGAATTATCTCGTGAAGAATGATCTGGTTATTGGTGTTCCGAAAATGAAATTCTCGGTTCCTTATGACTGTATTCCTTGCAAGAAGGGGAAACAACACAAGAAGTCCCACATATCTAAGACTAGGAATTCAATTGTGACTCCATTGGAGCTGCTACATATGGATTTGTTTGGACCGATTAGTATCAGGAGCATTGGTGGTAAATCTTACTGTTTGGTAGTAACAGATGATTTCTCTAGATTTTCATGAGTTAAGTTCCTTGCTTCTAAAGCTGAAACCACAAAGATGGTGCAATTCTTAATCTAGGATTTAGAGAACTTGTGCAAACAGAAAGTCAGAAGAATTAAGAGTGACAATGGCAGTGAGTTCAAGAATAGAAAGATGGGTTTATTATGTCTACAAAAGCGAGTTCATCGTGAATTCAGTGCGCCATATGTACCTCAACAAAATGGAGTTGCTGAACGAAAGAATAGAACTTTGGTTGAAACGGCGCGTACGATGCTTGCAGATTCTAAGCTTCCAGTTACTTTTTGGGCTAAGGCTGTGAATGCTGCGTGTCACGTTTTGAATAGAGTTTTGACCGTGAAGCGACAAAACAAGACATGCTATGAGTTGCTTAATAATTGGAAGCCAAATCTGGAATATTTACTACCTTTGGCAATCCATGTACCCTGTTGAAGGTTAGAGATGTCCCAACCAAGTTAAGTGCTAAGGCTATTGAAGGGATCTTTCTAGGGTATGTTGCGAATTCCACTACCAAAAGGGTTTATAAAAAAGAGACTCGTCAGGTTGAGGAATGGTTTCATATTGACTGTTCAAATCGGTCTTTACCTCAAATGGCGATTAGATCAGACTGGGCTTTTGATTATGATAGCTTATTCAAGTCTTTTCATTTACCTTCTGATATTTCTCCTGTAGAGGCTGCTGTCTTATATGAGTCGTGTCAGGATGCACATAATGGTGGTTTTATACCAACTATGGTTCCACATTCATCTGTTCCATCTACATCTGCTCCGGATCCTAATGTTGCTTCTTGCTCGGGACCACAAGATTCTGATAGTGAGGAAGAAGATGTTGTTTTTCAAGATTCTTCTAGTGATCCATTATTTGTTGATGAACCTTCTACTTCGCCACAAGCTCACGGGGAGATTCCTTCAAATATGGACTCGAAAATACCAATTAAGCAGGACTTGTCTTCTCAATATGAAACGACTCAAGTTGATGTGTTGCCGGTCCCTGAAGTTGCATCAATCAAGAAACTCAAAGATCATCCAGTGACAAATATAATTGGGAATTTGAGAGATGGAGTGCAAACGCATTCTATTATTGAAAACACTTTCTTGTATACATGTATTAAGGATACTGGTGTTCTTGATGTATGCTCACATTCATGTTTTTTTTCTCAGGTCGAACCAAAGAATGTAGAAATGGCTTGGCGTGATAACAATTGGATAGAGGCAATGCAGGAAGAGCTTGCTCAGTTTGATAAACTCAAAGTCTGGACTCTTATAGATCTTCCAAAGGGTGTGTATCCAATTGGTACTAAATGGGTGTTTAAATGCAAGAAAGACGATCGAGGTGTTGTGGTGAGAAATAAGGCAAGATTAGTCGTACAGGGTTTCAATCAACAAGAGGGAATTGATTACACCGAGGTTTATGCTCCTGTTGCTAGGCTTGAAGCTATACGGTTATTTCTTGCTTTTGCTTCATACAAAGGGTTTAAGGTGTTTCAATTAGATGTGAAGAGTGCTTTTTTATATGGTAAGGTCAAGGAAGAGGTTTATGTGTGTCAGCCGCCGGGGTTGGGACATGTAGACTGTTCATGAGCTCGAGGTTGACTAACTTGTAATATATTAATCATTAAATTCATTTCCATTCAAACAAACATAGCATAATTCAACAAGTACATAAATGAAAATACAAATTGTTCTTTGAATTAAATTAACTAAGTCCCAAAACCTATGTGTAGCAAGTATTGATCAAAATCACACATTAGCACCTGAAACATGAATAAAATAAGGTCAACTAAAAAGTTGGTGAGTATACACAGGTTTATACATAGATAGTATATAGATGTGAATAAACAAATCCGGACATAACATGATAAAATAAGGCATTTATGGGGAGCAACTATTGTGTAACCAAAGTACAATCAAACCTTTGTAACTAGCATGCAAATTGTGTTGTCGGTAACAATCACCCCAATCTGGGTGGGTTTGTCAGACTCAATAGATCTATCAATCTTAACCGTCGGCTTGAATAGTTAATGATTACACATAAATTGCACACAAACAGTTAACACACCTAGTACTCAAACAGAAAGCTCAAATTTGCACACATAAATGTAAAGAGGATTTGTGTTTGTGTAGTTTATGTAAGTGTAAACAATTGTATGAATAGAGTTCATGTTTCACCCCAAAAAGTGTAAAAGTGTGAAAAGGGGAGATGTAATACTCACTTGAATCAAGGGTGTAGCTAGCACGCGAGACTAGGTAGCAAAGTGATCCTTGTAACACACCACGTTAACCTAGTGTGAATTAAAAGTGTGTACAAAAGTCTATGTCAAATTCTAGGATTCAATGGGATGTATGTACAAAGAGTTGTGTTGTAGTATGTATAGGAGTGTAGGAGATTATGGTTTCTACTTGAAAAGGTGTTGTATAAAATGGAATATTGAACAAATGGTTTTAAAATAGTTTGGTTTTGGGTTTAGGGTTTGAATAACTAAATAGTCACATAATTGTTATTTATTTATTTAGTTAGAAAATAGTGTAGGTATTAGGTTTATTTAAATATAACCTAAATAAACAAATTTTGTTTAAATATAAATTATATAAATAATTGTTACTTTATTTATTTATTTATAAAAGTATGCAATTTATGTTTAAATATAATTAAATTCTAAGTATGTTTTGTAAATGTAATTTATATAAATAATAAATCAATTTATTTATTTATTTACTTTTTGAATTGAATATGATAACTAATTGTATTTAATTAAAATGGGTATGTATTCTTTAGGTATATAAAACTCTAAATATTTTTAGGTGTTAAAATATAACTTAAATTTTATAAAACTTTGTATAAAGTGTTTATAAAATTGCCACACAATTTTATAAATAATTCACTCAAAATAAATAACATAATTTAAATTGAGTGTTTAAGAATTAATTTATAAAAATAGAGGTTTTATGAAAAAAAAATGTAAAACTTGTTTCATTCTGTTCTAATAGATGTAAGGTTTATAAAAATAATTATTTTATAATTTTTGGAGTCTTAAAATGAGTTTTTAAAAATAGACGGACCACGGGGACTCGAACCCGGGTCAGTGATGGGTGGGTCGGACGAACAAACCACTAGACCAAGGGACGGGTCTGGTAATTGAATGGATTCCGAATTGATTTAGCATGCGACTGAGCTGGGACCGGGTTTGGGTTTTAAATGAGGTGCAAAAAGCCGGCCAGTCATGCGGGCCGTGGGTTTTGAACCCACACCACCGGGTCCGATGGTACATGGTCTTAACCAATCGGGCCGGGTGGCTCGCTAATTATAACAGGAACAAAGTAATTTAAATACGAAAAGTAATTTCATCAAATCCGCAAATCAGAAACGTAAGAACACGACATGAACTCAAGTTGTAATTGAATTCAATGCGTAATATGAACGCGAATTGATAAGGGGCTTTCGATCGGAATGGGAGAGCGATTCGAATACAATAAACCTTACCTGATTTGGTTACAAGACGAGCACGAACAATAGAAAGCTAGGGCTTGATAATCTTCGAGCTCGATCGTACTCCGGAGGTGAAATGCGGGTAAATTGAGAGTTGGGAGAGTTTGTGTGGAGGTATATGCGAGTGAGAGAGGGATTTATTTCGTTTAATTTCGTTCGTAAAGGCCGATTTGATTTTAATTTGACAGTAATAGTTGTGGTGACGGATTGCACGTTAATTCACTGATTTGAGAGTGAATTTGGTCCTGATAATGGTCTAGGTACGTATGTGATTGACCTGTGAGTGATTTACGGGATTAAGACGCGTTGATTTCATGAATTAATTGCGGATTGATACGGATTTTGACTATCCAAAGTCAAATCCGTTCGAATTTGAATCTGCCGCTTAATCGATCGAATTGAGTTGCTGCTTGGGCCGAGATTGGGTCGTTTAATACATGTACATGGGATGGAAACCCGTGGGAATCGATTGAGTCGATATTGAGACTTGGATTTTTGGGATTCAGCCCTGTTTGACTTCTAAAAGTCAAACCGGCGAGATTGTTTCGGGTCTAGGTCCAATTTCACGACTTTAAGGTCCAAACCAAGGTGTTAGGGTTCAAACAATAGTGTTAGATCATTTGCCAATTGTGTGCTTATATATGCGTATGTACTTATGTGATATATATATATATATATATATATATATATATATATATAGATATACATACATATATATACAGTGTTTTTAATAATGGATACAAGTGTAAAAATTTTTTTAGTTAATTTGCTTTGAACTTAGGGTTTAATTATTTGTATGAATAAGATAACCATTGCACTAGAATTGGATTTCAAACATGATTAATTATACTGGAATGAAAATCAGAAATGTTACAGTATCCTCATGTTGAGGGAATTTCGTCCTGAAATTTAACTAGTTAATGCGACTGAATCGGCAAAGAGGTGGGGGTACTTGAGCTTCATTTGGTCCTCACGTTCCCAAGTGAACTCAGGACCACGTTTAGATTCCCAACGAACTTTGACAATAGGGATACGGCCTCGCTTGAGCTGCTTGATCTCACGATCCATGATCTCTATCGGTCTCTCAACGAAGTGCATCGTTTCGTCAATGCGCACATCGTCAAGAGGTATATGGAGATTCTCATCATCAAGGCACTTCTTTATATTGGAGACATAAAATGTAGGATGCACATTGCCAAGTGATGGAGGTAACTCGAGTTTGTAAGCCACTTTCCCAATCCTTTCAAGGATCTTGAATGGACCCACATAGCGAGGTGCTAGCTTGCATTTCTTTCCAAAATGGATCACACCCTTCCATGGAGACACCTTTAGAAGAACAAGATCACCGACTTGGAATTCCAAGGGTTTTCGTCACTTGTCGGCATAACACTTTTGTCGACTCCTCGCTCCTCGAATGTTGTCACAGATTTGAATGATCTTGTCGGATGTTTCTTGAATCAACTCAGGACCGGTGATTTGTGATTCACCAATCTCGTTCCAACAGATAGGAGAACGACACTTACGATCATAGAGAGCTTCAAATGGAGCCATGTTGATACTTGTGTGGTAGCTATTGTTATAAGAGAATTCAATTAGGGGTAGATGTGTATCCCAATTGCCATCAATATCAATTACGCATGCTCTAAGCATGTCCTCAAGAGTTTGGATTGTACGCTCGGTCTGACCATCAGTTTGGGGATGACAAACCGTGCTCAAATCCAATCGTGTACCAAGAGAAGTTTGGAGGGATTACCAGAAACGGGAGGTGAACCGAGCGTCTCTATCGGTGATTATGTTTAATGGAAAACCGTGACGACTCACAATTTCGTCAATGTAAATTCGGGCCAACTTTTCAACCCGATAGTCTTCACGGATAGACAAGAAATGAGCAGATTTTGTGAGGCGGTCAATGATCACCCAGATGCTATCATAACCACTTGAGGTGCAAGGGAGTTTGGTAATGAAATCCATAGCTAAGTTCTCCCATTTCTGCACGGGAATTTCTGGTTGTTCAATTAAACCTAAAGGACGTTGGTGTTCGGCCTTGAATTTGGAGCAAGTTAGACATTTGGCAACATAGAGAGCAATGTCTTTCTTCATACCGGGCCACCAATATTGTTGGTGAAGATCTTGGTACATTTTATCCGACCAGGATGAATAGAATAACGAATCTTGTGAGCCTCGTTCATGCGAAATGCACGGAGATCATCACGATCGGGAACCCAACTACGATTCAAGTAATAAAGTAAGCCATTGGGCTTAGATTCAAGTTGAAGTTCAACACCACACGACATTTCCTCGTACATGTTACCCTCGGTGGCCGAGACGTGTTAAGCTTCTAGGATACGATTTTGAATTTCGGTTTGAATTCGGACACAATAAAGCATGCCATGGTCCTTTCGACTCAAAGCGTCAGCTACAACATTCGCTTTACCGGGATGGTAACGAATCTCGCAGTCATAGTCGTTAAGGAGTTCAACCCAACGTCGTTGCCTCATATTGACTTCTTTTTGGTTAAAAATGTGTTGGAGACTTTTGTGGTCGGTGAACACCACACATTTTGTGCCATAAAGATAATGTCTCCAAATCTTCAATGCGAATACGACCGTACCCAATTCGAGGTCGTGCGTCGTATAATTCTTCTCATGAATCTTAAGTTGCCTTGATGCATAAGCGATTACCTTGCCTCGTTGCATGAGGACATAACCGAGACCTTGGTTGGAGGCATCACAGTAGACAACTAGATCATCATTCCTATCAGGGAGAGTCAAAATAGGAGCATTGCACAACTTTCGTTTGAGAGTTTGGAAAGATTCTTCTTGCTTTGGTCCCCATTCATAAGGTTTACCCTTGTGGGTCAAGGCGGTGAGAGGAACAGCAAAAGACCGGATAGATCCTCGGGAAAAACTTCGGGAAAATCTCGGATGATGGGGATGTCTTGAATACTCTTCTCCTTGACATCCTTTTGAACAATATGGGCTAAGAAGGCTACGCACTTCTTTCGTAAGTACTTATGGGAGGTAGTGCATGACATTAACTGGAGTCCTTTACAAGGCTTTTCACCAAAGACTCTTAGCGTTTCTCTCGACGATAGAGGTATTCGGATACACTTCTCGAAACAGGTGACTTCGGCATGGTGATTCGACAACCAATCCATGCCTATGATGATGTCAAAACTTCCTAGTGGCATTGGTATGAGATTGATTGGAAACGTATGATCATTAAGTTCTAGAGAGCAGTCATGGATAATGGAGTTAATTGTAAGAAAGTCACCATTTGCTACTTCGACGGTGAAGGTTTTCTCTAATTTGGATCGTGTTTTTGCAAGTAAGGGTTCAAAGTTAAGTGACACAAAACTCTTATCTGCACCGGTATCAAATAAAATAGAGGCATATTGACTATTAACGAGGAACGTACCGTTGACCACATCATTGTTGGCCTGAGCTTCATTGGCGTTTATGTTGAAAGCACGCCCACGAGCTCCGCCTTGTTTAGCATTGATGAACTTCGGGCACTGGTCACGGAAATGATTCGGGTTGCCACATTCATAACAAGCACGTCCGTTTGCAATAGCTGGAACACCTTTATTAGCCACTTATTGGTTGATTCGGGTTGGTGGGTTGATTTGACCTGCAAGTGCCTTGGCTCTACAAACATTGACCGTATGGCCATATTTCCCACAGTGGGTGCAAAGGTGACAGGGAATGTTTTGGAGGTGGTGATAATTGCATGTGGCACAGAGTGGGTAGATCCCAAGATATGGCTTCTTGACTGATGCTTGAGCCATGGGGGCAACTTGGTTAATAGGGATAGCAGGAGTGACCACAGCATAGTTCTTAGCCTTTCTTTTCATATTATTGTGGTAGGGTTCAGATTTAGCTTCTTTGATAGGTGTAGAGGGTGTTGTGGTGTCGGGAGTTTTCTTGGTGACCTTTCTAGACAAGGTTCCTTCTTTAACATGATTGTCGGTCAAAGTAGCAGATAGACGGATAGCATCTTCGAGTGTTGCGGGATTCCTCCCTAAGACAGTATCCTGAATCTGTCTAGGCATTCCACCAATGTACTTCTCAATGTTGCGGGATAAAGGTGTGACCATATGGGGCACAAAGAGACTCAACTCATGGAACCAATTTGTATAAGCCAGACTCTCACCACTGTCTTAGGCAAGATCCCAAAACTCAGCTTCCAGTTTCTTCACCTCATTCCAAGGACAGAACTCTTCGGTCATTGGTCTCTTAAACTCATCCCATGGTAGGGCCATTGCTGCTTCTATGCGTCTAGTCCTTCTTTCCCTATTCCACCACGTGAGCGCCCGTTTTTGGAAGACACTAGTGGCATGACGAACACAAAGGTTATCGGGGCAGTCACTATTGAAGAAGGTGCCCTAAATACTTTCGAACCATTGAAGGAGTCCTGTGGCTCCCTCGGTACCATAGAACTTGAGAGGATTACACGAGTTGAAGTGCTTGAAGGTGCATTGTGGTGGGTTGGCACCACCACCACCATTAGTTCCATGAGTACCAATAGTGGCTCCGTTAGCTTGGGCGAGTTGGGTCACAAGTTGTGCAAGGATAGCAGCAATATCAGTGTTGTTGTTGGTCTCGTTAGCACGACGGGGAGGCATTCTAAAGATTTGCACAACACAAGAAAAGATGTAATAACTTATGAAAGTTGATTGGATTTAAAGAGGATAAGATAATAAATAAAATAGTTAATCATAGTTTGGATTGTACCCAAATAGTGACATAATCACTTGAGTACTATGACACATTAAGGTTAGTTAAACTCATATAACTTTCAAGGAGACATGATTTAGCCTATAAGTAAACACTCATCCCGGGAATTCCCAGGAAAGCATACGGGTCCCTCGGTTGATTAGGATTTATACGAAATGCTTTCCTAGACAGAAAACCCAGAATACAGGTGTCACCCTTCCAGATTGCACGTGTCCTCAAATAATTAACAAAGTTTAAAAACCTTAACGAGGGAATAAATAAATTTTATAGATTTAGGTTCATGAAGTTTCAACATGCTATGATGATGATGATAGAGAAATAGGTAAGGAGGTGATGTGGCTGAGGGTATGGGTAGGGATATTGTTTAGTTAATTTATTATTTAAGTATAGTCTAATATATCATGAATTTTAACAAGTAAGGCATCAAATGATATAATAATTAACATAGTAAGCATGTAACACATAGCATGTAGCACATATCACATAATCATGAAGCATGACATAAGTGGGTGTCCTAAAGTTATAGTCTAGGTCGAGGGTGTCTAATAACCTAGTTCCCTTTAACCAAGGCTCTGATACCAATCTGTCACACCCCAACCGACGGCAGAATACATCGGGGCGGGACATGTAGACTGTTCATGAGCTCGAGGTTGACTAACTTGTAATATATTAATCATTAAATTCATTTCCATTCAAACAAACATAGCATAATTCAACAAGTACATAAATGAAAATACAAATTGTTCTTCGAATTAAATCAACTAAGTCCCAAAACCTATGTGTAGCAAGTCTTGATCAAAATCACACATTAGCACCGGAAACATGAATAAAATAAGGTCAACTAAAAAGTTGGTGAGTATACACAGGTTTATACATAGATAGTATATAGATGTGAATAAACAAATCCGTACATAACATGATAAAATAAGGCATTTATGGGGAGCAACTATTGTGTAACCAAAGTACAATCAAACCTTTGTAACTAGCATGCAAATTGTGTTGTCGGTAACAATCACCCCAATCTGGGTGGGTTTGTCAGACTCAATAGATCTATCAATCTTAACCGTCGGCTTGAATAGTTAATGATTACACATAAATTGCACACAAACAGTTAACACACCTAGTACTTAGAAAGCTCAAATTTGCACACATAAATGTAAAGGGGATTTATGTTTGTACAGTTTGTGTAAGTGTAAACAATTGTATGAATAGAGTTCATGTTTCACCCCAAAAAGTGTAAAAGTATGAAAAGGGGCTATGTAATACTCACTTAAATCAAGGGTGTAGCTAGCACGCGAGACTAGGTAGCAAAGTGATCCTTGTAACACACCACGTTAACTTAGTGTGTATAAAAGTCTGTCAAATTCTAGGATTAAATGGGATGTGTGTACAAAGAGTTGTGTTGTAGTATGTATAGGAGTGTAGGAAATTGTGGTTTGTACTTGAAAATGTGTTGTATAAAATGGAATATTGAACAAATGGTTTTAAAATAGTTTGGTTAGGGTTTGAATAACTAAATAAGTCACATAATTATTATTTATTTAGTTAGTTAGAAAATAGTGTAGGTATTAGGTTTATTTAAGTATAACCTAAATAAACAAATTTTGTTTAAATATAAATTAAATAAATAACTGTTACTTTATTTATTTTTTTATAAAAGTATGTAATTTATATTTAAATATAATTAAATTCTAAGTATGTTTTGTAAATGTAATTTATATAAATAATAAATCAATTTATTTATTTATTTACTATTTGAATTGAATATGATAACTAATTGTATTTAATTAAAATGGGTATGTATTCTTTAGGTATATAAAACTATAAATATTTTTAGGTGTTAAAATATAACTTAAATTTTATAAAACTTTGTATAAAGTGTTTATAAAATTGTCACACAATTTTATAAATAGTTCACTCAAAATAAATAACATAATTTAAATTGAGTGTTTAAGAATTAATTTATAAAAATAGAGGTTTTTTGAAAAAATTTTTTCTAAAACTTGTTTCATTCTATTCTAATAGATGTAAGGTTTATAAAAATAATTTTTTTATAATTTTTGGAGTCTTAAAACGAGTTTTTAAAAATAAACAGACCACAGGGACTCGAACCCGGGTCTGTGATGGGTGGGTCGGATGAACAAACCACTGGACCAAGGGACGGGTCCGGTAATTGAATGGATTGAGAATTGATTTAACATGCGACTGAGTTGGGACCGGGTTTGGGTTTTTAAATGAGGTGCAAAAAGTCGGCCAGTCATGCGGGCCGTGGGTTTCGAACCTACACCACCGGGTCCAATGGTGCATGGTCTTAACCAATCGGACCGGGTGGCTCGCTAATTATAACAGGAACAAAGTAATTAAATACAAAAAGTAATTTCATCAAATCCCCAAATCATAAACGCAAGAACACGACATGAACTCAAGTTGTAATTGAATTCGATGCGTAATATGAACGCGAATTGATAAGGGGCTTTCTATCGGAATGGGAGGGCGATTCGAATGCAATAAACCTTAGCTGATTTGGTTACAAGACGAGCACGAACATTAGAAGGCTAGGGCTTGATAATCTTCGAGCTCGATCGGACTCCGGAGGTGAAATGCGGGTAAATTGAGAGTTGGGAGAGTTTGTGTGGAGGTATACGCGAGTGAGAGAGGGATTTAATTCGTTTAATTTCGTTCGTAAAGGTCGATTTGATTTTAATTTGACCGTAATAGTTGTGGTGACGGATTGCGCGTTAATTCACTGATTTGAGAATGAATTTGGTCCTGATAATGGTCTAGGTACGTACGTGATTGACATGCGAGTGATTTACGGGATTATGACGCGTTGATTTCACCAATTAATTGCGGATTGATACGGATTTTGACTATCCAAAGTCAAATCCGTTCGAATTTGAATCTGCCGCTTAATCGATCGAATTGAGTTGCTGCTTGGGCCTAGATTGGGTCGTTTAATACATGTACGTGGGATGGAAACCCATAGGAAACGATTGAGTCGATATTGAAACTTGGATTTTTAGGATTTGGCCCTTTTTGACTTCTAAAAGTCAAACCGGCGAGATTGTTTCGGGTCTAGGTCCAATTTCATGACTTTATGGTCCAAACCAAGGTGTTAGGGTTCAAACCATAGTGTTAGATCAATTGCCAATTGTGTGCTTATATATGTGTATGTACTTGTGTGATATATATATATATATATATATATATATAATATACATACATCTATATACATACATATATATAGAGTGTTTTTAATAATGGATACAAGTGTAAAAAAAAATTTGTTAATTTTCTTTGAACTTAGGGTTTAATTATTTGTACGAATAAGATAACCATTGCACTAGAATTGGATTTCAAACATGATTAATTATACTGGAATGAAAATCAGAAATATTACACCCCGAGCGTGGTACGAAACGTTGTCTAAACACCTTATAGACAATGGTTTTGTGCGTGGCCAAATTGACCCGACCTTATTCATAAAGAAAGTAGGGGGGAATACCTACTGGTTCAGATATATGTAGATGATATTATTTTTGGCTCTACAAATTAAGGGTTGTGCAAAGAGTTTGAGAGTGTTATGAAATCGAAGTTTAAAATGTCAGCTATGGGAGAGTTATCATTTTTTCTAGTACTTCAGTTTAATCAAAAGGAAGATGGTTTTTTATTCATCAGTCCAAGTATGTCAAAGACATCTTGAGCCGGTTCAAGATGGAGGACTGTACCCCATACGATACTCCAATACCGGTCAATCATAAGTTGAATTCTGACCCGGATGGAAAAGAAGTTGATTGCCGACTCTACCATGCAATGATTGGATCTCTCATGTACTTAACTGCTTCAAGACCAGACATAATGTTTGCTATGTGTATTTGTTCCAGATTCCAAGCAAAACCAAAGGAATCATATTTGATTGCAGTAAAGAGAATCTTTCGTTATCTGAAAGGAAAACAAAGATTGGGACTATGGTTTCCACAAGGTTCTAACTTTGAATTCAATGCATATACTGATTCTGATTTTGGTGGTTGTTGTTTGGACATGAAATCTACAACAGGTGGTTGCTAGTTCTTGGGTAATCGTCAAGTTTCCCGGCAGTGCAAAAAGCAAACTACGGTCTCCATTTCAACATGTGAAGCAGAATACATTGCTGCTGCAAGTTGTTGTTCACAGATCTTGTGGACCCAACAGCAATTAAGAGACTACGGTTTGCATTTTACAGGAACCCCCATGTTTATTGATAATACTGCTACAATGTCTATCACAAATAATCTTGTTAAGCACAGTAAAACAAAGCACATTGAAATTAGATATCATTTTATTTGTGATTTTGCAGATAAAAATTTGATTGAGCTGGTGAAGGTACATACAGATGATAATTTTGCTGATCTTTTTACCAAGGCATTTGATCGTACCAGATTTGAATTTCTGATCAAAATGATCGGTATGATCAATCTCGAATAAAAGTTTTCAAAAACAATTTTTCATGGGAGATTTGTTTTAAATTTCTTTTATTGCTTTATTATATTTTTGCATTTTAAGTTTCAGTCAAAAATTGTTATTTATAAATATTCAAGACAAAATGAAAAATATAAAATTGACATCATTTGAAGTTAGAGAAGAAATGATAGTACATTAGTGAATAGTTTATCACACATGACCATAGTAGACCTTTGATATGTTGATATATGATAGTTTAAAGTTTATTGATTTGATCTAAATTTCAAAGTCTGCATAAATAAGAAATGATAGTGTTATAAATGCTCTACTCTTGATAATCTGTTTTAATTTGAATATGAGTTTGAAACTTGAATTGTCAATAGACTAGAAGCGTTTATTAACCAATAGTATTGTGAAAATTAAATATGATATGATTACATCTGTGATTTGAATCCATTATATGCCTAGGTGTGTGTGTAAAAGATCATTATCAGATAAATAATATATGATTTTAAGAATTTCATGAGACCAATATCGAATTATATCTTTAGCACAAACTCTTTCAGTTCACTTCACTGCCCTTGCCCAGAAAAACATGCAATGTGTTGTTGAACTAAGATATGCTTTCTAACAACATCTGTTGGAACATATATTCACCCTTGGGTCATTTAGATACATCATTTATACTGATTCCATTGAAGATTATCTAGATAATAGTTAGATCCTCTTACCTGAATCTATTGATTCTCATTCTAAAGCCAATTCATTAGAATCTTTTGATTCTGAATCATCTTGATTCATATATCCTTTGGGATCTGCTGTTCTATACTTGTGCTAATAGAGATAATTTCATCTTGGAGATTGATCTAATCTTGCAATAAATCTTATATGTCTTGAAGATAGTGCAATTTTAAATTTTGTTAGGCATATATGTGGGGTACACGATGTTTTTCATCTAAATGGTATTAACTCACATGAATTTGGAAGAAAAACGCTTGTGGTTTCAAATTGTTTAATATTGGCAACTTGAGAATTCATGCTTTGTATTGTAAATTCGGTATGAATAATTGAGCATTTTATGACCTGATCTTGTTTACTTTGGAATTTATCGCGTATCATTTTAAGTAATATTCAAATTGATTGAATAGTTTGAAAAGAAAAAGATATGAGTTGCATAAGAATGAGTTTGTTTGTTTCATATCATCTTTAACGGAATAAGTGAATTTATTTCACATGAATATCGCCATTAAGTGCGTATCATAGTTACCCATAGTTTATGATAGAATGTGTGATGAATTGATCTTATACTGATATGATCTTCTTACTCATGATGTTCAACAAAAAATATGTGTTTCAGTTTGCTTAGATAAAAACCAAAAAAATATGTGATTCCGTTTGTACAGATAAAATCCAAAAAGATTTTGTTTCCGTCTTCCATGAAAATTCTATCTTTTAATTTGGTTAAAATGATTCGGGATTGGATCGGATACATGCTACAGATGGAAGATCACAAGAATGTGTCATGTTGACAGTTGAGGTTTGTTTAATTTTTAAATTTTAAAATTGTTCAAGGAAAAGGTTTGAAGCGAACTTAATATGTTCGCCTTAAGCTTGTTAAGCAAACTTAATATGTTCGCCATCAGCTTGTTAAGCGAACTTAACAAGTTCGCCTAACTAAGCGAACTTAATTGTGAGAATAAATATCTTTTCAGGGGAACATATTTCTTTACCATTTTTTCTTGTTTGAGCGAACTTATTCACAGTGATAGCGACCTTGAGTTTTCAAATTCTGTTGGGTTTGGATTGAAATTTTTCGTGATATACTCTTAATCGGCTTTTAGTTGCGATTGTTTCTAAGGTAATTTCATTGAGTTTTACCCGTTAAATCATCTGGTATTTGACTTTTTATACCTATATTCATAATGTCGTGATTGTTCTATCGGTTTCTGGTCAAATAGGTTTAAATCAGTGGTTCAAAGTTAAAATTTATGATCTATTATGCTTCGTTGTTGTGTGTCGATACTTGTGGTGATTTTGTTTGCATTAATTAGTTGATTTGAACAAGTTGAGAAACCTGTGATGAATCTGTATCGACAGGCAAACTTGTTCAGGCGAACTTATTATGTTCGCCTCTTGCAACACTAAGCGAACTTATTAAGTTCGCCTAAGGGTTTAGTGAGGTTTGGACATGTGATTTTTTTTGTGTAAACTTTTTTTGTGTGTTTGATTTTTTTTTGTTGTTTGTTTCTGTATTTGTGTGTGTATATCATGTGTTTATCCTATGTGTGTTTGTTATATTACTGATGTTTGTTCTATGTCCAATACATTTACAGATCGCTCACCGTGTTGAGTACAAACATAATCAAGTGGCGTTGTTAGATCCGCATATGTCTGAGGCCGTAAATTTTCAAGGAATCATTAACTTCCTGAATCGTTCACAATTACATGTGGCCTTATCCGGAGATCCTTACATAAGTCTGCCATATATCCAACAATTATGGGATACAGTACATCAAGACACTGATGTTGAACCTCATGTGCTTTGAGCTACCGTTAACAATACAGAGGTGACAATATCCGTTGATACTATTTGTGCTGCTTTAGCATTGGGAGGTGAAAATGATGACCCTATTTCTTATCTTCGAACATTGATCATGGGGTGTTTTCAGATGATGGGATACCGAGGCAAATCTAATGATACTCAAGCCAGAAAAGGTGCTTTGGTTTGTGAATGGAGGTACTTTATGCACGTCATCATCCAGTGCTTATCTCCACGAAAGGCTGGCACTGATGGACTGAAGAGTGCTTTACAGACTGCAATGGTTGCATTGACCCTGAACAAACGGTTTAACTTTGCTTTGTATATATACCGTGAGTTGGTCATGCAAATCAATCCTCCTGAAGGTCAAGGGTTTCTTATGTACCCTAGGTTCTTGCAAATGATTCTGAACCATCTTATTCCAAATTTACCGCAGCATCCACTACGTTTGACCTTGACTCCTATGTCCAAAAGAATCTTTACTGATTGTACCAAGGTTAAACAACAGAATATAGCTTTGATTCCAGTTCCGACTCCTCTGTTTGGTCACATAATCAATCCTGATTATGTTGAGCCTCCTAATGATAATTGGTTTCATCCTGAGGAGTTAGTTCAAGGACAGGATCAGAATCAAGCTCAACAACAACATCAAGCTCAAGCACAAGCACAAGAACAAGTTCCTATTCAACAAGAACTGGTTCAAATTCCAGTTCATATTCCTGTTAATGAACCAGTTCAAGTTGAAAATGTTGCAAATGAAGATGAACAAGACTTCGGTCTTAATATGGATGATTTTAATGATGACACTATGAACTCAACAATTCATGAAGCTGAAGGGAATGTGGTGGATACAAGTTCTAGTGATACAATTCTTCCAGATTCTGAAGTTACTGACTCTGATTCATCTAGAGATTTTAGCTCAGATCACTATGGGAGGCTGGCTACTTTGCAAATGGCAAATGCAGGGAAGCGTATTAAATCTAAAGCCAGAAAGCCGAGGCGTAAGTCTGTTCGGGATCCTCCTTCCGGATCAGTACTTGGCAAAAGAACATTAACTGATGAGAGTTCTGACTCTGATAGAGCGGTTACTCCAGTTCCAAAAGCACAGAAGCTTATGTCTGCTTCAATTGCTGATGCTCACTCATCTCCAGGTGTTGAGGATGCTACCTTTGTTGAATCCTTACTGATTACACCTCCTTCATCCAAACATCCTTCTCCTGTGATTGCTCCTACTCCTAAAGCTACTCAATCATCTGCTGCTGGTACTTCACAGCCTTCTGATTCTGACAAAATTACCTGCCTTGAATCACAAGTGCATGCATTGCAGAATCAGGTAGATGTTCTTGTGACTACTGATGCTCAGAGGCAGTTGGTCCTTCAGGCTCAAGCAAAACAGATTGATGACATGAATATATTGGTATCTAAACTTGTTGAGCGTCTTGACGCTCAGGGGGAGTTAAGGATCCATGAAACTTGCCATACTGAGTCAATTCAAAGAAAGGATGGTGATGATAATGATCCTAGTAGAAATATTGAGAATGATCGTCAATACGCTGACATGAATCCAATATCAAGAGTTCAGGGGGAGTCATCTACATCAGGCAATATTGAAGGAACCAAGAAAGATTCTGAAATGAATGAAGAGATTCTGTTACTTGAATTCTTTCAAACTGATTCTGATGCTAAAGAAGAATCTGAGAAGTTAGAGTGTCTAGATGATAATGATGAATTATTTAATGATGTTGAAGATGATATGACTGATAATGAGGTTGAATAAGGAGAAATTGTGGGGATTGAAATAGAGAAGAGTAAAGTTGAAGTTACTTATGAAGGTTGTGATGGTCTGAATGTTCCTTGTAGAGTCATATCTTTTGTATAAGCTGTTGTCATTTATTGTATATTTAAACAATTTTAGACTAGTTTACTTTCTGTTATTTCATTAAATGTAATTTCAGTTTTCTGTAATTTACTGCTTTATTAGCTAAGTCTGGGCCATCGAAACTACTTAGTTTCGATTGAGTTTCTTCAATCGAAACTAGTAGTTTCGATAGATGGTAGTTTCGACAGTTCTGTGTATCACTTGTAAATGGTCAATCGAAACTAGTATTTTCGATTGAGCATAGTTTCGATACCTGTCACTACTATAAATAGCCTAGTTTGAGAATGTTTAGGGCGTGAGTAGCGGCTGTAACCCTGAACCTTCTCTTTCACATTGTTCTTGAATCAATACAATTTGCAGTTGTTTATGCACTGTGTTCTTACATTTTCATACCATTTGCGTGTTGATTCATAGTGTGGTTAGCCGGTTATCTTCACCAACACTGTTTTTATCATCTATTTCACCACCATACACACATTTTCCGCCTGTGTGTGTGTGTAATCGATCAAATCAGTGATTTCAAGAGAAATCTGGACCTACAATTGGTATCAGAGCTTTATGCTCTAGTGTTTTTGAGTGTTATCAGGTTTTGTGATCGATTCTAGGTGATTTGTGAGGTATTTTGAGGTTTTTGTTGAAATCTGCACATAACATCTCAGACTGTAGGATCGTAAGATTACAAGGTGATTCTATTCTAGTTGATATTGGCGGAAACAATAGCAACCAACAAAGTAAACAAGTAAACAGCAAGAATACTGATAAATGCACTGTTGTATTAAACTTCTGAGGTTACAAGATTACAAGTAAAACTCTCTCAAAAAGCACTATCAAGGCACTAAAAAGACACACTTTGTTTGAAGTGTTTACAAGATATATATAGTAACTTAGAATCAAGACAGACCCTTGATTCTAAGGATCAGATCGAACACAGACCGTTGATCTTGTTTATTAATCTAAATTACACGCAAAGGCTAATCTAGATAACTTTATTGAAATGTCTTCTTTGGCATCATTGTTTGCATGCTTGGAGACGCGCGACATTGTCCTTTATTGGTTGCACCACTGAGGTTCCTTCTGCTTGGAGTGTGGCAGTTGCTTTTGCAGAAAGGTGTCAGAGGCGCTTCACATGGATAGTCAGCTGCAACGTTTGGTCTTCAGTGAATAAGGCTATCAGCAGCAGAGATGAGAATAATACTGCTGATAAGCCCATCAGCAGCACCTTGTGTGGAACGCTGCTGATAAGCCTATCAGCAGCAAAAAGTGTTGAATGCTGCTGATAAGCCTATCAGTAGCAACTTGTGTTGAATGCTGCTGATAAGCCTATCAGCAGCAACTTGTGTTGAGTGCTGCTGATAAGCCTATCAGCAGCAACTTGTGTTGAGTGCTGCTGATAAGCCTATCAGCAGCACTTGTACTTAGAATAATTTGGTAGCAATCAGTCTTTGGTTCTACAAACTCCCCCTAGACTGATGTAACCAAAATTCTTCTAATTACTTTGCTGCTGAAGCTTTTGCATATGGCTGACTATCCTTTCAACCTCATAGCCTCTTGGATCCTTGCTGGGATTGTTCAGTGGAAGTTCAGACAGAGTCTTGATGTATTTGTGTGGCATTTTGTAGATTGCTTTGCTTGAACATCTCATCTGCTGCTTCTTTACATCAATCAGAGTGAACTCATCCAAATCAGCATTGTAGGACCAAGATACAAATGGAGAGTGGGACTTGAGTGGTTTGATATCCATGACTACATCTTTGCTAGGGTTAAAGTAATGTCTGATTGCTAGCATAAGATGTTTCCCTCTCTTATTTGCAGGCTCATGAGCTTCACCCGGCTCCAAAATTCTTCTTAGGTCTGAATCTGGTAGTTGCAGAACTTCATCAACAGACCTGTATGTAGATCTTCTTCTTTCAGTTCTCCCCCTGAAGATCTCAAACCTTTGATCCTGTGGATTGTAGACCCATTCAACTATGTTTCTTGAGTCTTCAGGTTCAGATGAGGATTTGGATTTCTTTAGGGGAGGCTGTTGATGAGTGGGAGCTGGGTGGGATGATTTGGACTTGTTGGGTGGAGGAGTGGAAGGATGATGGACTGAGGAAGAGGTAGGTGAGGGAGAAGGCTTGGGTTTCTTTGTCTTTGGTTTTTCTTCTTCTTTGATAAGTACCCTTTTCTTGGAGCCCTTCTTCCCTAGTCTTTCTTCCTCATCCCTTTTAACTTTGAAGTAGAGGGCTTGCAGGTTCATGAAATTCATGGGACCTAGCCTCTTTCCACTATCTCCTCTAGCCTTAAGGAAGTCAATCATGACCTTCCTTTCTTCATGGGTTCTTTTATTCAGTGCAATGGTCTTCTTGGACTGTAGCTTGGCTTTTTCTTCTTCTTCAGCCTTTTTCTTGCTAGCCAATTGACCCTGCTGACCCATGAAGGCTCTGTAGACTTCTTTAGTTGATAGTTTCTCAAGGTAGTCTGCATCCTCACCTTGAGAGACTAGAGTCTTTACCCACTCCTCCCTCATTTCTTTAGCTAGTTCAGAATCGGTTATTCTGAACTTAGCTTCTTCTTTCTTCTTTTTCTCCAATTCTTCCTCCTCTTTATTGAACTGTTCCTACAGTTGACGAGCAAGGGCTGCATCTTCTTCAATCTGGTCAACTGCATGAATCTTTCTTTTCAGCTCATCCAGCTGTCTAGCATACAGCTGGATGGTTTGTTCTCTTAGGAGAATGGATGTTTTTCTTTCTTGAGCCTTTTTCATGTCAGCCATCTCCTCTTCTTCTCTTTTTCTTCTTTTCTCTTCTATCTCTCTTTTCTCTTTTTGCAACCTCTCTTCATCTTCATCAGTCATGATTCCCTTTCCTTTGTTTACATTGGATGCCTCTGCTTCAGCTTCACTGATCACAACAGCAGATGATGATGCTGCTATTGGGATCTCTGCCTCAGCTTCATTGGCAAGTTGAGGGATTGACAAGGGATGATCACTTTCTTCATCAAGTTGATACTCAGGACCTTCTATTTCCCTCAGTTGATCCCTAAGAGAAGATCTTGTGCCAGATGCTGCAGATGTGGCTTCAACTTGTGGAGTATCTGAGTTGGAGTCAGCATCAGAAGTTGACACAGACTCTTCCTGAGGAATCAGTGCTTCTTCTTCAAGATGGGCTCTGACAGTAGCTATCATTGCCTGGCTTTCAAGAGAGTTGACATTGCAGATGTTTGCCCTGAGCTGAAAAATCTTGAATAGGAAGTCTGAGGGCAGCTGAAGGATGTTCCTGGTGTTGATGATGAGAGAGGAGCTGTTGCTGAGCAGAAGAGTGTGGTCAAGGGACTTAGTGCTCACCCAAGGTAGCACGTCCAAGTCCTTGACCAGGAAGGCATACAGGAATCTTCGAAGGCCCAGAACTTCTTCTTCAGGGAGAAGACTGCTCCTTGTTATTTCAAGATTGCTAGGAGTCAGTCTCCTTTCTGCGGCCGTCGAGGATTCAGGATAAGCTACCCGATGTGCTGCTTGTAGGAATCTTTGGAACCTGGGTAGATTATCCTCCATCAGGTCGTAGAACCTGCCAATGGCAAGTTCTGCTGAGAGATCTGCTGAGTTGTTGATGCAGTTTGATACGTATAACTGTAGGACTTGGAGGGTATTGAGAGAGTTCCAGTTCAGCTCTTCTACTCCGCTGAACTCCCATCCAATCCAAAACCTCTCAGCTGATCCATCATACCCCCAAGCTAGAATGGAGTTAAATTCTAGCTTCTTTGATGATCTGAGAAGTTGGGGGGTAGAGGATTGACCAATGATGGCTGCTGCTTCAGGGATGATGTTGAATGGTGTATTTGGTTGTTCTGTGTCTTCAGTACCATTCAGCATTTCATCGACAGCCCTGACGACCAACTTCCAGTCTTCAGATTTCTCTTCGTCTTCGTTATCTGTGGCTGGCAAGTCATGAATTTCTACAAATGCAGGCTTGAATAGTGAGCTTTGAAGTACAACCTGCTCTTGAATCTAGTCGTCAAGACTGTCTTTATCTTCTTCCATAGAAACCATCTCCCCCTTTTTGGTTGCATCAGCAGACAGGTAAGCATCAGTTTGGGTGCCTACTGATACAAGAGAGGGAGTGGCTAAAGTTGGGCATTGATGGGCTTCATGCATAGAGACTTGGTGTCTTAGTTTGGACACTTCAGCCTCTAGCATAGCCACCCTAGCCGTCAATTCCAAGTTATGAAGTTTCAGTCTGTCCTCATCCACAGTTGTGGAATCCTTGGACCCAGATGGGGCCGTAGGCCGAGCCTCAGCATCCCCCATCACCCGTGGTTTCTTGGCGCCTGGGATTCCTCTCAGTGAGGGGAGTTTCCAAGGAAACACCCTCACCATGAGTTGCCGTGGTTGAGGTCTTAAAGATGTTGTCACTGTCCTCCTGGTCAGTTGATGGACCAGAAGTAGTGACAGCCTCTTCCACATCCACTCTTTCAATACTCCTAGAGTGGACCTTCAAGGGTGAAGAACTGGGGTTGGGTGTTTCAGAAGCAAGACCAATCAGTACCTCCTTGATAGTGGTAGTTGGAGAAGGTACATCACTTTGGTCAGGTTCCTCCACACTTAAGTTCAAGGAAGATAGGAATGGCTCAAAGGGCGGTTCTATGGATCCGGGAAGTGATCCTAATCCTAATAGAGAGACTTCCGAAGGAGTCTCCCTAGCAATGTGGCTTTCCCTTATGATATTCTCACTAGAATGTTGTGATTCTGAGTGAGGGATGTTGGCTTGGGTTTGGGCCTTGGAGGCAAGAGAAGAAGGAGTTCTCTTACCCCTTTTCCTTGTATATTTGGCTGTAACCGGGGCCCTGTGTTCTGGTTGAGTAATCAAACTGTGGGTGAGTAATGTATGTGCCTGTGCATCCTCAGTAGAATGCCCAGGGGTTCGATCAAGGGAAACAGTAGTTTGAGTTTGTGGCAGTGAGGTGGAGGGTGTGGGATCAGTATCAGCTGGGTTTGCTGAACTGTCACCCTGGGCACTTTGCGTGTTCAACATTGTAGACAACAATGGAACATCGGCCCCTGAGAACTTTGATGAAACTGTTCTCATGCTTTGAAAAATGTTGTTCTTATGTCCCAGAATTGAGTAGATTCTTGCAGTTTTTGAAAGATCTTGGTGCTCAATGTTGAACACTTCCTGCAAGAATCTTGTGTACATGAAGAACTATGATTTCACCCCTTCTTGAAGGTTGTATCTCAAACCATCAAGAATGAGGTGGGAAAAATTGAAACCCGCCCGAGTTATCATACCGTGAATTGCCGACGCAAGTCCGGAGCTAAGTTGGTTCCAGCCACTCCTCTTCTGGGATATGCATTGGAGAAGAGTGTGGCAAAGATACTTCCATTTGGGACCCATGAGTGCCTTCTCTATCGTATACTATGTTTGATTCCCAGTGTACCCTATGGATACAAAGGTCCTCATGTATACGTCTCTGGGGTAAGGGATGGTGTCCCCTTCATCTTGAAGCTTGAGGTGTTGGCGGAGCTTTGCTTCAGTGATTATCATCTCCTTGCCGTCTACTGTGCCACTGATTTGGGGAGTGCCCTGGTCAGTAGAATACACGGCAGAGCTCTAAAAATCTTCCATGTGGGAAGTATAGATGGTTGGATTGACTGTTAGGGCATGGTGGATTTTGGACCGACAAAGGAAGTCGATCATATCGTTGAATCCTTCGGATTTCTTGCCCTTTATTAGGCATGCAGTGAGGTTGTGATATTTGGGTTGTTTATGTCTGCGCCTGCCATAGTTATGGATTTGGAGGGAAGAGAGAAGGGTGTTTGAATGGTGGTTGGTATTTAGGGCTTTGAATGCTGTGGGGACGGGAGAGAAAGTGATGGGAGATAGGTTTGAAATTGAATATGAAGAGGTTGTGGGAACGTTTGAGATTGTGATATAACGGCAGACGAAGAAAAAGCAACTTTACTTGTACAGTACAACCTGTTTCACTTTTCATTGTTACAGCTGTAAACCACTCGAGCAGTCATGGTAAAGACTGACGATATTTACTTTTACAGCAGGTAAAAGTTAATTTAGACTTGTTTTACCCATCAGCAGCAAACTTGGTTGCTGCCGATGATGAGCTATCCGCTGCAAACTTGGTTGCTGCGGATAGTGAAGTCTTTCAGCAGCAGATTTGGTAGCTGCTGACTGTTGTATTCATTCCACAGCAAAAAGGTTGCTGCTGACCGCCTTAAAACTATCCGCAGGAAACTTGTTCCTGCTGATAACTTAAAGTGATCAGTGGCAAAGGCTTTGCTGCTGAAGAATAAATCTGTCAGCAGTGAAAAAGTGCTGCTGACAATAACTTTTTATTAAGAACAAAAACATAGACATATTTACAAGGAAAGATAAAGATTAGAGACATGTCTTATTCAAAGTTCATCATGCCAATTGATTCAACTAGATATCGAAATCTTGCTTCATCAAAAGGTTTAGTGAACAAATCAGCATATTGCTCATTTGTGTGAACCTTGGATAGGACAATTCTCTTTTTCTCAGCTTGATCCCTGATAAAGTGATCCCTGATAAAGTGATACCTGATGTCGATGTGCTTAGTCTTGGAGTGCTGCACTGGATTATTCGTGATAGAGATAGCACTCATGTTGTCAATGTGAATTGGAGTATGCATGAAGGTCATTCCATAGTCAAGCATTTGATTTTGGATCCAGATGACCTGTGCACAGCAGCTTGAAGCTGCAATGTATTCTGCTTCAGCTGTTGAAGTAGAGACACATGTTTCCTTTTTGCATTGCTATGAGATGAGCCTTCCTCCCAGAAATTGACATCCCCCTGATGTGGACTTTTTGTCTAAGTTACAACCCCCATAGTCACTGTCAGTGTAGGCATAGAGATTTACATTTCCATTCTTTGGATACCATAGCCCAAGTTTTGGAGCTCCCTTTAGGTATCTAAGGATCCTTTTGACAGCTTGAAGATGAGACACTTTTGGAGCTGCTTGAAATCTTGTGCAGAGACAAACTGCAAACATGATATTTGGTCTTGAGGCAGTGAGATACATGAGAGACCCTATCATTGCTCGATACTGATGTTGATCAGTGTCTTGTCCTTCTTTATCCGGAGATAATTGATGGTGCACTTGCATAGGAGTTCTTGCAGCAGAGCAGTCAGCCATTTTGAACCTCTCCAAGATGCTTTTGACATACTTGGATTGACTTATGAAGATTCCATTTGGTACCTGTTTGACTTGAAGTCCTAAAAAGAAATTTAGTTCACCCATTAAACTCATTTCAAATTTGGAATGCATCAGAACTTCAAAGTCTTTGCAGAGTTTCTTTCTTGTAGATCCAAAGATAATGTCATCAACATAAATCTGGACCAACAAAATTTCTCCCCCTTCATCTTTGATGAAAAGTGTCTGATCAATGGCCCCCCTTCTGAAGTTATTGCTAAGTAGATATCCAGATAAAGTTTCATACCAGGCTCTTGGGGCTTGGTGTAGGCCGTAGAGAGCTTTGTCCAGTTTTAAGACCTTATTTGGATGTGCAGGATCTACAAAGCCTGGAGGCTGTTTGACATAGACCTCTTCACTAATTTTTCCATACAGAAAGGCACTCTTCACATCCATTTGATAGACCATAAAGTTTTTGGATGCTGCATATGCCAGAAAGATTCTGATGGCTTCCAGACGGGCAACAGGAGCAAAGACTTCATCATAGTCAATGCCTTCTTCTTGAGTGTAACCTTGAGCTACCAGTCTGGCTTTGTTCTTGACCACGATGCCCCTTTCATCTTGCTTGTTTCTGAAGACCCATCTTGTTCCAATGGCTGTTTGACCAGGTGGAAGATCAACAAGCTTCCAAATATATTGTCTTTTGAATTGCAGTAATTCTTCCTGCATTGCTTCAATCCAGCTGTTGTGCTTGAGAGCTTCATCAATCTTCTTGGGTTCCACCTGAGATAGAAAGCAAGAGAACAAACAAATGTTGGCTTCATGAGACTTACTTCTTGTCTGGATACCTGTGTGGACTTGGCCAATGATGTTTTCCAGAGGATGCTCTTTGTTTATTCTCTGAGCTGGTATCACATCCAGCCGTATTCCCTCTTCAAGATTACTTTGGTTAAGATCATGATTGTCTTCAGTTGTGAGGAGAGGAGATTGAGGGTTCTGATCATTGTGTTCCACATTGTCAGCAGTATTAGCATCAGAGGCCTCTTCAGCATGAATTGAGGAGGCTTCATTAAAGATTTCTTGGTCAGAGAGATTGCTGCTTGTGGTGTTGGAAGTGCTGGCTTCACCTGTACTGGCTTCAATAGCTTCTGCCACTGATAGGGGATCAATGGATGGCCTTTTCATCCTGATGTAGGGACTGGGAAAATCCAGTCTGTAGTCAGAAGAAGAGGTTGAGGCAGAAGGTGTTGATTTTGAAGAAGAAAACTCCATATTTGAGAATATGAGGGGCTCAAATATCTGGGTGAAGGAGTCTATATCAAAGAGCCAGTTAGGACCTTTGCCTTGTTCACAGACAATGTGTTCCCTGCATTCCACATTAGCAAATTCTTCCACAATCCGAGTCCTAGAATTGAATACTCGGTAGGCCTTTGATTGAGAGGAGTAACCCACAAAGTAACCTTCATCAGACTTTGCACCGAATTTAGGAAGAACCCCATGTGTGATGAGTATGGTACATGGACATCCAAAGGGCTTCAGGAAGCCAATATAGGGAACTCTTTTGAGCCATAGTTCATAGGGTGTTTTCTGGAGAGGCTTAACAATAAGGACTCTATTCTGCACATAACAAGCTGTGCTTACTGCTTCCGCCCAGAAAGTAAGGGGCAGCTTTGAGTCTGCCAGCATAGATCTTGCTGATTCAATCAGAGTCCTATTTCTTCTTTCAGCAACCCCATTTTGTTGAGGGGTTCTTGGAGCACTGTATTGCCTTTCAATGCCCTTGCTCTCACAGAAACTGTTCAGAGTGTGATTTTTGAACTCTGTTCCTTGATCACACCTTTTGATCTTTACCTTCAGATTGCTTTGATTCTCTACCCTAAGAATATAGGATTTGAGAATCTCAGCAGTTTCATCTTTTGTTCTTAGGAAGAATACCCATGAGAATCTGGAGAAATCATCAGTTATCACCAGACAGTATGACTTTTTGCCCATTGACATGACATTCGTAGGACCAAAGAGATCCATATGCAGTAGCTGGAGAGGGGTGTCATTTGTGTTCAATGTCTTGGGCTTGTGGGAACTCTTGTGTTGTTTTCCCTTCAAGCAGGCAATGCAGTGATCATCTAGCTGGAATTCTTTGTCAGGAAGCCCTCTGACAAGATTGTCCTTCACTAATTTATTGATTGTTTTGATGTTAACATGGCTTAACCTCCTGTGCCAGAGAGCGGATTCATCAACTGATGCCTTTGACAGAAAACATGAAACACTACCAGAGGGAGTGACTTCATTCATGTCAAGCACATATAAGTTTTCCTTTCTATTAGCAGTTAGGAGAATCTTCTCTGGAGGGGGTTTAGATAGGCCAGGAGCTAACACGAAACATTCCTTGTCAGTGAAGAGCATCCAATGCTTTTGATCACATACTTGGGAAACACTCATGAGATTGAAGTCAAGTTCTTTAACATAGTTGACTCTTTCAATACTCATCCTTTCATTGGACACAGTTCCTTGTCCAGTGATAGATCCACCTTTTGAGTCACTCCCAAAGGCAACATATCCTCCATTAAAATGTCTGAAGTTAGAGAGGATGGACCTGTTGCCTGTCATGTGCCTGGAACAGCCGCTATCTACCACCCAAGTATTGTGTTTGTTGCCTGGCTGTCCCTGCACATGGGAAATATCTAATTAGTGGGAGGAACATTGTAGCTTGCAGCATTGTAGATAATCGTTGCTAATTTTCCATTTTCAGCAAGCTTGTAGTCAATGGAACCATTTGTTATGCTTGGAGATTGTTTGACCCTCCATTGCTGTGCTGGTGGTTTTCTAGCTTTCTTTACATTGTCGGCAGAAGATGTTGTTGCTGACAATTCTGGCTTATCCGCAGCCGATTTTGCTGCTGAAGGCTTTGCTGGAGCAGCAGCAGTTTTTGCTGCTGGAAGCTTTATTCTGGATTTTGCTTTGTCAGCAGCAGATACTTTTGCTACTGATGCCGTTATTTTTGGTTGTGCTTTGTCAGCAGCACAGGATTTTGTTGCTGAAGGCTTTGCCTTTGGTTTCCTGGATTTTACTCTATCAGCAGCGATTTTGTTTGCTGCTGATGGGTTGAACACAGATGAACGATTTGCAACTTGGTTAAAAGGGTTGAACTTGCATGTTGCAGCAAAGTGGTTTGATTCCCCACATATGATGCAAGTTTGTTGAGGTTTCTGCATCTTCACTCTTTGAGGGGATAGAGATTCTCTGAACTTTGTTGCCTTTGCATCATAGCTTCTCACCTGTTTGTTTCTGTTTGTTTTCTCAAAGGCATGCTGCTTTGAGTTTCTTTGGTGTTCACGGTAGTGAAAGCAGGTGCTGGCAGTATGATTGTATTTACCACACACAAAGCATGATACTGCTATCTTGTCCCTGTGAGAGTCCACATAGTTCTTACTTTGAAACAAATCTTTGAAGTTCCAGGGATGAGCTTTGTTATGTTCAAAGGTGGCTTCTTCTAGTGTCCTTTGAACATATGGACCTTTTTCTCCAGGTGTATAAGAGAAATCAAACGCCTTTGACTTTGACTGAGATTTGGGGTTGGTGAAGCCTGATGTCTCTCCCTTTTCAATGTTTAGCTTTCTTCCACCTGGAGGATAGCTAATCTTGATTTGTTTGAATGGGATGGGAGCTGGAATGGTTGGAGTAACAACAGGACAACCGGCTTCAGAGAAAGGAGCAGATGGGACTACACTAGTTTCACAGTGGTCTGAGCAGGTTGACTCAGATTCTAAAGAGGTGGAGCAGTCTTCCACAAAACATGCATCCATTGAAGGATCAAGATTTCGGTTTGCCATGTCAAGTTTTGCAGTATTGAAGCTTGGTTGGTGAATGGCAACATAATCAGCAGGAGGAGGAACTGTCTGGTACTCGTCACTATGATATCCAAGTCCAGTTTTTACCCTTTCATGGACTTGAATATCTAACAATCTTTGTAACTTTTTAGATGAAAATTCATATTTTTCAACATGAACTTTCTGTTCAGCCAGTTCAGCTCTGGTAGCTTTAAGTTTTACTAATAGATCATCAATCTGAGTTTCTAGATTGGTTTGTTCATGTTTTAATGAAGAAATCTCTTTCTTAAGGCATTTAATTTTTTCTTTGTAAGTATCTTCGACCTTTTTGAATTCAGACTTCATTTGATGAAACTCTTCATTTTGATCTATCAGATTTTGGTTATGCTTTCTATAACCTAAAACTTTGTCAATGCAAGCTTGAGAGCAAAGATGTTCAAATACCTGAGGTGGTATCTCTGCATTGTCTGCCATAAGTGCTTGGTTAGAGGTAGGAACATCTTTATATTGAAAACTCCAGTCAAAGTCTAAAGTTCCAACATTTGCACAGGCTGCAGTTTGTGTTGGAGGAGTTCCTTGTTGTTGCTGCTGCTGCTGCCTGGGCTGACCTTGGTAAGCTTGTCTTTGATGGCTTATACCCTGATTGGCTTTAGGTGACTAGCATTCCCTAGCAAAGTGACCCATTTGGTTACAGTTGTAACATCGGATCTTGCTTTTATCAAGCCCAACTCTGGTGTTTGAGTTGTTGCCTGGAACTGATCTTCCGGTTCTAGAATAAAACCTTTTTGCTCTGAGGGAGAGCATGGCATATGAGTGCTGAATATCCATTTCTTCAAGATCATCTGGATGAAAGCATTCCAGATCCTCCTTTATGAAGTACATGCTGCTTGAGTTGTCAGAGACAAAAGCAGTAGAGGTTGGTTGTTGAGGAGGTGCCTCAAGAAGAAATGGTGATGAGATGGATTGTGAAGTAGTTGGTGTTTGAGGATGAGTAACAATGGGAGGATAGTAATTGCTTGCACTAGGACCGGAATGATCAGAGTGAAGCGCTGAGGTGGTGGTGGAGGAGGTGGTAGCTGATTGATAACTGGAGCTCCTTTCGTTAGCTTGGATCATTTCTAATTCATATGTTTTGAGCATGCCAAAGAGCTCAGTCATCTGAAGAGTCTTCAGATTTTCTGTTCTTCTGATGGACACTGTATACAATGTCCAACAACTAGGCAAAGATCTTATGAACTTCTTGAGAATGTCTTCATTCTCCAGCTTTACCTTGGAGCACTGCAGTTCTCCAACCAGGTACGTGTACCTATTATACAAAACTGTTAGTGACTCACCTTCCTTCCAGACGAAGTTTTAATACTGTTGCTTGAGAATGTCACGTCTGTTCTCCTTGACCTCCTCAGATCCAGCAAACATCTTTTCCAAGGCTCCCCATAACTCCTTTGCAGTTTTGTGAGCCTTGAAGTTGTGAAAAACTTCATTTGGAAGGCACATTTGGATAGCTCCTAGTGCCTTGAAGTCCACCTCCATTTTCTTGATGTCTTCTTCAGAATACTTGGAGGGTTCCTTCAGAACTAGTGGTCCTCCGGAGTCAGCAGAGGCCACCATGGGAACATAAGGTCCATCCCTTATGGATTTCCACATTCCGTATTCATGGTAGCAGAAGAAGCTTTCCATACGGTTCTTCCACATATCATAGTCCTCCCCAGACATCAACCTCGGTGGTCGGTTGATACTGCCGATGTCTTCAGATCCATGACTCTGTGCCATTTTGTTTTGTGTGACTTGAAAAAGAATAGAGTTTTGAATAGAATCAGAAAGTGATTAAAAAAATGTTAGTTTGTTTAATCTTGAGCCAAAGCTCTGATACCACTTGTAGGATCGTAAGATTACAAGGTGATTCTATTCTAGTTGATATTGGCGGAAACAATAGCAACCAACAAAGTAAACAAGTAAACAGCAAGAATACTGATAAATGCACTGTTGTATTAAACTTCTGAGGTTACAAGATTACAAGTAAAACTCTCTCAAAAAGCACTATCAAGGCACTAAAAAGACACACTTTGTTTGAAGTGTTTACAAGATATATATAGTAACTTAGAATCAAGACAGACCCTTGATTCTAAGGATCAGATCGAACACAGACCGTTGATCTTGTTTATTAATCTAAATTACACGCAAAGGCTAATCTAGATAACTTTATTGAAACGTCTTCTTTGGCATCATTGTTTGCATGCTTGGAGACGCGCGACATTGTCCTTTATTGGTTGCACCACTGAGGTTCCTTCTGCTTGGAGTGTGGCAGTTGCTTTTGCAGAAAGGTGTCAGAGGCGCTTCATATGGATAGTCAGCTGCAACGTTTGGTCTTCAGTGAATAAGGCTATCAGCAGCAGAGATGAGAATAATACTGCTGATAAGCCCATCAGCAGCACCTTGTGTGGAACGCTGCTGATAAGCCTATCAGCAGCAACAAGTGTTGAATGTTGCTGATAAGCCTATCAGCAGCAACTTGTGTTGAATGCTGCTGATAAGCCTATCAGCAGCAACTTGTGTTGAGTGCTGCTGATAAGCCTATCAGCAGCAACTTGTGTTGAGTGCTGCTGATAAGCCTATCAGCAGCACTTGTACTTAGAATAATTTGGTAGCAATCAGTCTTTGGTTCTACACAGACGTACTGTTTCATCGTTTTCAAGGATTTTTGTTCGTAATTTCAAGAATCAGAGGTTGGATTAGTGATCAGGACTGTTAGCTGAAGGTTTTCGCTGGATTGGTTTGTCATTTCTGAACTATTGATTTCTGGAGCTTGTCATCAATGGAGTATTTCTGAGCTTGGAGAAGAAGGCATCGAAACTACTGGGGACAGTTTCTGATTTTTGTTGATCATCGAAACTTCTTGTCTACGTTTTGTCGGGAGAAGGTACTATCGAAACTAGATTTTTTGTCTTATATAGAAACTGTGGTTATCGAAACTTGTCTGTGAATTTTTCAGTATCGAAACTAGTTGTTTCGATAAAAGTTGGCTTATCGAAACTAGTTGTTTCGATAAAAGTTGTCCTATCGAAACTAGTTGTTTCGATAAAAGTTGTCCTATCGAAACTAGTTGTTTTGATAGAAGTTGTTCTATCGAAACTAGTTACTGTTTTAGTTTCGATTCCGAATATCATGGCCACTTCAAGTTCAACAGAACATTCTCGGGGAAACTGCACATGTGTCCACAAGAGAATTTGATGACTGGACTAAAAAGATGAAGCTTTTATTTCAATTTCATGATTATGCATTGTTGAGTTCTATCACCGATGGTCCCCACAAGCCCGTAACTACCACTGCTGATGTTCAACGTCCTAAGTTAGTATCTGAGTATGATGAGAAAGATCTTGCCTTGATTGCCCGAGACAACAAGGCCAACGGGACTATTGCCATGGCTCTTCCTATGGATATTTTCAACATATTTGCTGAGTACACAACTGCCAAAGACTTATGGGCTGCATTGTGCACAAGATATGAGGGAAGTGAGGATGTCAGGGAAAGCAAAAGAGATCTGATCAAGAAACAATATGCGATGTTCAGCAGTGTAAGGGGAGAATCAATATCTGATTTGATCAACCGTTTCTCAAGCATTGTATCAAGGTTGAAAGTAATGGGAGTTGAGTACCCTACTCTTGATCTAAACAAGAAACTCCTAGATTCTCTTCCTGAGGAATGGAATATGTATTGAATCATGATCAAAAAGATTGAGAATTTGAGTGCCCTGTCTCAACAGGAAGTCTATAGCATTCTTGAATCTTATGAAATTGAGATTAAGAAGGGAGTAGTAACCCCGTCAAATCAGTCTGGAAACACTCATCCGGTAGCCCATACTTTCAGACTGATGTCCCTCCTTCAGCTGCTGCAATTAATTCTACCAGCTCCTCTGCTCCTCAAAAGACTGCCACCATGATTCCTGATGATTATGTCCCAATCATGACTGCTTTCATGTCGTGCTATGATGCACTGATTTCTGGAAATCTAACACCGATTAGCTTTCAACCTGATGACTTGGAGCAGATTAATCCTGATGATTTGGAGAAAATGGACATTGATTGGTGCATGGCCATGTTGACCTTAAGAGCCAAAAGATTCATCAAAAGAACTGGCATAGACAGATTCAAGCAGGGAAAGATACTTGGGTTTGATATCAAGAAGGTGAGATGCTACAATTGTGATCAGCTGGGTCACTTTGCCAAAAACTGCAAGGAGTCGTCCTCCAAGGATCAGCAAGAAAAGAAGATTTCCTCTGGAAAACAAGCTGCCAATCCTCCAAAGACAAACACATCTTCAAGTTCCACAGCTCTTGTGTGTCAAGCTGATGGACATTATCATTGGGGAGACCAAGCTGAGGAAGCTGCTGATAAAGCCTTGATGGCTGATGTGGAGGACATGGGCAAGTGTGTCATGATTGAACCTGCTGAGGATCTCACTGCTGTGCCTGCTAAGGTTATTTCTAAATTGTGTAATTCTAGATCTTGCTTGAATGAAATTCAAAAATACAGATTCATCAATCAAGCCTTGATTGATGAACGAAATCACATTAAGGTGATGTATGACTCTGTGGCCAAAAATGAGAAACTTTACTTAAAGAAAATTCGTGACATTTCTGGTGAAAATCGCTCTTTAATTGTGCAACTCAATACTCAAACCATTAATAATACAATCTTAAGTGAAAGAGCTCAAAAGGCAGAAAAAGTCAAATTACAAGTTGATCACATGGATATGGATCAGAAAATTCTGTTTGGAATAATTGATAAACAATTTAATAGAAAAGGCACAAAAGGTCTTGGGTATAACTCTCATCCACCTCCTTATTCTAAATCAGAGAGATTTGCTGATATGTCAACTCCACATGTTTCCACACCTTTTGTTTGCACATTATCTCCTGATGATTATATTACACCCTCTGATTCTGACAGTTTTGCTTCTTGTGCAGAATCTAATTGTGTAAATTCCGAAGATGATTGTGATGAGAGTACCAATGACAGAACTATTTTAAAAGAACTTGAGTCGGATGAATGTAATAATATGTCCGTGTCTAAACTAAATATTTGTGAACACGTTGAAAAATTGTATTTTGATTCTATGCCTGCTGAGCATACGGGTTTGGGATGTGATGTTTCTAAATTTAAAAATGCTTTGCCTTTTATTCCTAAATCTTTGAATGTTATGCCATGTGTTACCAAGTTTAAAAGTGCAGGAATTATTGTGAATGATGTACCACGTGAAACCATGAGCAACATGGACTTTTTCAGATTAAAGGAAGCACATCGTCTTCAAGACAAAGTTATTGATGAGAGAACTGTCTCATGTTCAAATTCCTCAACATCACAATCATCTTCATCGTGTGATGACTATTATCAGGCTAAGATATCTTGTGAAAACGTTTGTTTTAGTTGTGGTGCCTCAAATCATGTTTCAAAAAGTTGTAAATTGACAACCACAAATTCTAATGAAGAATCGCCTTCCAAAAGTTCATTAAATTCATATGTGTTGCCTAAGTCTTCTCACAGTAGGAAATCTAGGCATAAAAGAATTAAAAATGCTAAAACTATTTAAAACGAACTTGGAAAATTAAAAATAATGTTCTATTTGATGACCATGCTTCATCAAAGAATGGTTGTAATTCTGATTCCAATGAGAGGTCATATCCTGACACTAAAATCTCTTGATTGAAACAATATTGGTCAAATCGTATAAATGGTTCGTTGTGTATAGGGTCAATCAAGAAGAACCGGTGATAACATCTGGCATGTAGATAGTGGATGTTCAAGACATATGACTGGGCACTTTAACTTGCTGCAAGATTATCATCAAATTGATGGAGAGTATGTTGCTTTTGCTGGAAACCCAAGAGGAGGAAAGATTGAAGGACAAGGAACAGTATCAAATGGAGTAAATAGTCTGGAATTTGTCAACTTTGTTCCTCAGTTGAAATACAATCTAATGAGTGTTTCACAGATTTGTGACAAGGACTTTTGTGCCTTATTCAATTCAAAAGAATGCCTTATTTTGAAGCCGGGAGTGGTGATTCCGGAAGAACTTATTCTCATGCATGCTCCCAGAAGATACAACACATATAGCTTGGATATGAACAACCCATCGGGCATTGAATCGTGTTTTCTCTCAAAGGCTTTCGAAGATGAATCTTTCCTGTGGCATAAGAGGTTGGGACATGTCAATTTCAAAACAATGAACCGACTGGTTCGAGGCAACCTAGTCATTGGATTACCTCTCAAAGATTTCACTCCTATGGAACACTGTATCTCATGTTCCAAGGGAAAACAGCACAAATCTTCACATAAGCCTAAAACCACCAATTCCATTGACTCTTCTCTCCAATTGCTTCACATGGATCTTTTTGGTCCGGTAAGTGTCATGAGTCTTGGACGAAAGTCATACTGTCTGGTGGTAACAGATAATTCAAGAGCCAGCAGTTAATGTTGAAGCTGGTATGCATGAAGTTGAGGAGGAAGTTGCAGAATCAAGTGGAACTCTGGATGCAGGAATCTATGGATCTGACTACTACAAGTCTGATTCAGATGATAGAACAAAGCATCTTGCATCTTCCTCCAAAAGGCAAGTTGAGTCAGGTTCTGATTTTGAGGAAGAAGAGCCTAGGGCAAAGAAAATCAAGACTGGATTGGAAGATTTGTCATCCTCGTCAGATTCTCTATTTACTCCACAACCCACTCCACAGCCCACTCCACAACCAACTCCACTACCATCTCCACAACAATCACCCATCCATACTACTCCCACATCACCAACTCATGATTCAACCTCTCCTGTACCAAGAGTTAAAACTTTAAGCCTTGAACTGAAGAAAATGCAGGATACGATTCAAAAGAAAGATGAAGAAATTGAAGGCTTAAAATCTAATTTGCATGATGTTCAGGAAGAGGTTAAAGACCTGAAGCTGGAAGTTGGGGGTCTACATACCCAGATTGACACTCAACAAACCCAACTTAAAACACAACAGAAACTAATCTCAAAGCAAAAAGAAGAATTCAAGGCTTTAGCTGAAGCAGTGGAGCAGCTCAAAGCCTCAATGATAAAACCTGTGCAACAACAACCAACCACTTCAATAGCTCAGGGGGGACCACATCTGTAGTTGAACCCTCATCTCCTACCCTGGTGACTAATCCAGAGTCTGCACTAACTATCTTTACTGGCTATGCTGAAAAGACAAAGGAGGCAGTTGAAGTCAAGGTTGAAGAACCAGAACTAGACCTTCCCTCAGCAAGTGAGAGAAGAGATGCGAGGAAGAAAGGGAAAAGGACCTCTACTGAAATAGAAACAGTAATTCTGGATGAAGAAGACATCCCATCTGATGACGAGCTGAATGCTCTCTTAGATGAAATTGAAAACTTTGGGTATAATGATCTTTACCCAGAAATTTTGCCTACCGAAGAAAAAGAGACTGAGAGAACCAGATACTTTACAGAAGAAGGAGAGGAAATTCAAACCTTGTCTGATGAAGAAAAGGGCGAAGAAGATGTTCAGGTTAATCTTATCAAGACAACCACTCCTGAACCTACTACTACTGACTCTGAATCCAGTCCAGCACAAGATCTACCCTCTGTTGCACCTGAACCTCCAATTTCAAGAAAGTCTTGGTTTAAGAAAATCATTCAGGAAGAAACTCCTAAAACATATGAATGGATAGCTGAGCATCAGGAACTAAAGAGGCCTCCAATTGGCTGAAAGTATGATGCTGAAAGGAAGCTCTTTATTATCAGAAGATATAGAGGGGGAGTTCAGCACTTTAAAAATATGACTGACTTCCAGACCCTTCCTTTCTATGACCTCAGGGATTTAGCCAAACTTCCCCTTCAAAACCATGGGAAGGTTATGATGGCTTATGACTTTGAGAAATTTCTGCATTCTCAAGTTAATAATGATTTCAAGGGAATGTAGCCTAGGAAAACTCAAAAGAAAATCTCAAAAACAAGGTTTCATCCTAAGACTAACAAGCCATATGTATTCTTGAGGTACAAGCCTGCCCAAACTCACAAGACCATCACCATTCCAAAATATGTACCTGTCCAGCTGCAAACTTTCAGAAAGTGGTACTATGACCCAATCATTGGCAGTGCAGTGATAGAGTGTGAGGGCAAGGAAGACATCACTATCTTTGAGCCTATGGAGTTGTTGAAATTTCAGCCTGAAGATCTGGAGGTACTATTCCAGAATCACATTCAGGCATACAGTGATGAAGATGAAGCTGATGCCAAGACCTACATTCCTTATAACTTCATCCAGGATGATGTTATTCCTGAGTTCTCAAATGAAGGAGTGACAGATTCTATGGACTTTGTTGAAGATGTTACAAAGCCTGATGATACTGCTCAATCCAAAATGGATACTGAAGCTGATACTACTCGTCCTGTGTCTCCTAAGACTACTGAATAACCTGTGATTTACAGAAATACAGGCATGACTAGAGAACAGTGTAGAGAAGTAGTTACCAGCTGAAAGAAAGTGTTACCCAAGTCTCCTATACAACCAGCTCAAAAGGAAAGATATGTAAATAAAGAGTGTTGTATTGGAAGAATCATTAGTTGGTTCTATGACGACGAAAGTAAATTGTTTGCTCTCAAGAGATCTGATGGTGTTCAGTACTTAAAGCCAAGGATCAAGTATTTCAATACCTTGCCGAGGTGTGAAATGAATGGTCTTGCTACTAAACCATTGATAAAACGATCAAAGTTTGGGCTAGCTGATGTTATAGCTAAACTGATCAGTAAAGAAGGTGGATCGAGAAAGTATGAGAAGCTGAAACCACAGAAGGGAAAGAGAGTGAAGATTGTTGATCTAAGTACTGGTATTGTAACTTGGAAGTATAAGTTCAAACCAGTAAGAGCTGTGCAAAAGATTCCAATGAAGAAAATACCATAAGACTTTCTAGGAAATATGAAATGGTGGTATGTTGATGTGAATACTAGTGAAGCTAGAGTTGAAGATAGAGATAATAAGGTCGTTGTAAGTTTCTATGATGCAATGAATCTTATTAATTTCTCTAAGAAAGATCAGAGAACTCTAAGAAAGAATGAGATCATGTTTACTGATGAATGGAGAGAACAAGGATTGCAGTATAAACGGGTGTTGGAGATATGTCATAGATATGGAGTGCATGCAGGCAGCAGACTACCAGAAAACTAGAAGAGCTCATCATAAAGACTGAAGACAGAAGATCAAGCTATTGTCAAGGGGGAGTTTGTTAAGACATAAATGTATGACAAAAGCTTGTAATAGTTTAGATCTTATTGTCTTTATGTTTTGTTAATGTTTGTCTAAGTTTTTGTATAAGTTCTGCTAGAGGCGAACTTAACTAGTTCGCCTAGTCTCATGAGACGCGAACTTTTCAAGTTCGCCTTGTCTCATTAGAGGCGAAATTATTAAGTTCGCCTATAGCAGGTACTGTGGCTATAAATAGATGTTTACAGTTTCAGTTTTGTAACTAAGTCTTTGAATGCTCTGTAAACTCTGTGTTTGAGGAATACAATGAGAAGATTTTTTACTTGCTGATTGTTATCGTTTCTATTGTCATTTTGTGTATACATACGTTGATACGGTTGGATTCCGCACTCCGTGTCTTCTATACGTCACGTCACGAGATCGATCTATGGAGAAGTCATGTGGACCTACAAAGCTTCTCCGATCAATTCAACGCGTGCAGAAGCTCCAGTGGGGATCGTCTATCGAGTACAGAGGCTCGGTGCATGAAATGGGTATACGAATTTGATAAATTCGGTGGTATATGGCAAGGATTTCGACGGTTTTGTATTTAAAAATCATAATGGGGATTAATTTGATAATTACGGGTGTTAAAGCATGAGATAATGGCTCAATGATGATCGCCATTAGAGATTTTACGTTACAAACTTGATATTCAAATGGATTTGCATTTAAAGGCTGCGTTTATGTTTCAAATGGGCAAGAGGCGCGACCGTGCCAATAAGAGGCACGACCGTGCCAAGGCACTTGACGCAACCGTGCCTACTAGGGTTTCTGGTAAATTACAAAATCAGCCCATGCAACTTCAGCTTTGACAGAATTTATCCCTTAGTTTTAGAATTAGGTTAACTTGGTTAGGATTTAACATAATATTTAATTGAATTACTAACTGGGTTAACTTGAAAAGTCGGATTGTCACATCATCCCTTAGTTGAAAGAATTTTTGTCTCGAAAATTAAATAAAAAAAAATTCCGGATGTCACATCATCCCCTAGTTGAAAGAAGTTTCGTCCCGAAAATTAAAATAGTACCTTAAGAGTTTGACGTGGAGTGCTTGAACAATACTTGCGCATCATCTGATCCTCACGCTCCCACGTGAATTCCGGTCCGTGTTTCGAGTTCCAACAAACTCTAACAATAGGGATTCTACTGCGTTTTAGCATTTTGACTTCCTTATCCATGATTTCCACAGGTTCTTCGATGAAACCCAACTGTTCATCGATGTGTAGTTCCTCAAGAGGAATCACGAGTGACTCGTCTGCTAGACATTTCTTCAAGTTTGAGACGTGAAAGACGTTGTGTACACTACTAAGTCCTTCAAGTAGGTCCAGTTGATACGCTACTAGACCAATTCTCTTCACTATCTTGAATGGTCCAACATAACGAGGATTTAATTCGCCTCGTTTCCTAATACGAATGACACCCTTCCAATGTGAGACTTTTAACAAGACCATATCCCTTACTTGAAATTCTAACGGTTTACGACGCTTATCGGCATAGCTCTTTTGACGATCACGAGCTGCTGCCATACGGTTTTTAATTTGAACAATTTTCTCAGAAGTTTCAAGTAGGAGCTCAGGACCCGTAAGTTGACTATCTCCAACCTCGGCCCAACAAATAGGAGAACGGCATTTCCGTCCATATAGTGCCACGAATGGAGCTGCCTTGATGCTAGTGTGATAGCTGTTATTGTAGGAGAAATCCACCAATGGTAGGTGAGACTCCCTAGTGTTACCGAAATCAATCACACAAGCTTGTAGAATATCCTCCAGGGTTTGAATAGTACGCTCCGTCTAGCCATCAGTTTGAGGGTGGTATGCTGTGCTCATATCTAGACGCATGCCTAAAGCTTTATGCAATGATTGCTAGAAACAGGAGGTGAATCATGCATCACAATCCAAAATGATAGAGATTGGCACCCTGTGTCGAGAGACTACTTCTTTCAAGTAAATACGAGTAAGCTTCTCCATTTTGTCCGTTTCCTTGATTGCTAAGAATTGAGCGGACTTTGTTAAACGATCGACGATTACCCAAATGGTATCATATCCGGTAGGAGTTCGTGGCAATTTGGTGATAAAGTCCATGGATATCTTCTCCCATTTCCACATGGGAATCTCTGGTTGCTGGAGTAGACCGGAAGGCTTTTGGTATTCAACCTTGACCATTGCGCAAGTCAGGCACTTGCTCACATAAGTGGCTATATCGGCCTTCATCTTTGGCCACCAATACAGCACATTTAGGTCATGGTACATCTTGTCGGAACCTGGCTAAACGAAGTAACAAGATTTATGAGCTTCATCCATGATTAGTTCCCTTAAGTTTCGAATACTGGAACCCATATTCGCTCGCCGAAGTAGCGAATGCTGTCAGATTTGACCTCGAGTTGTGCTTCCATACCGCGTGTGGCTTCCAGCGGTAGTTTTTCCTCCTTCAGGGCTTCGAGCTGAGCACTACGGATTTTGTCAGGTAATCTGGGGTGAATAGTAAGTTGTAGTGCTCGAACTTGTTTGGGCTTGGTTTCCTTTCGACTTAGGGCATCAGCTACAACATTAGCTTTACCCGGATGATACCGGATCGCATAGTCATAATCATTCAAGAGCTCAGACCAACGACGTTGTCTCATGTTCAGCTCTTTCTACTCGAAGATATGCTGAAGACTCTTGTGATCAATGTAGATAGTGCACTTGGTACCGTACAAGTAATGTCTCCATATCTTAAGTGCGAAAACTATGGCTCCCCACTCTAGGTCATTAGTGGTGTAGTTTTTCTCGTGAATCTTTAGTTGACGTGAAGCGTATGCGATCACCTTTTCTCATTGCATCAACACACAAGCCAGACCCTGAATGGATGCATCGCAATACACCACAAAATCATCCGTTCCCTCCGGAAGATCTAGAATAGGTGCACTGCAAATTTTATGTTTAAGGAGTTGGAATGCTGACTCCTAGTTGTCGCCCCAGTTATAGGCTTTGCCCTTCTGAGTTAAGGCAGTGAGAGGTTGTGCAATCTTAGAAAATCCTTCGATGAATCGCCGATAATAACCAGCCAATCCCAGAAATTGTCGCACCTCGGTCAGAGTCATCGGTGCTGCCCAATTCTTGATGGCTTCAATCTTTGATGGATCAACATGTATTCCCTTATCGTTAACCACATGTCCTAAGAATTGAAATTCCCGGATCCATAATTCACACTTGGAAAACTTAGCATACAGCTGCTCCTGCTTAAGTAATTCCAGAATTAAGCGTAGATGTTCTTCATGTTCCTCCTTGTTCTTGGAATAAATGAGGATGTCGTCGATGAAAACGATGACAAATTGATCAAGGTATGGCTTACACACACGGTTCATGAGGTCCATGAACACCGCGGGTGCGTTGGTTAATCCGAAAGGCATGACCATAAACTCATAGTAAATGTACCTTGTCCTGAAAGTTGTTTTAGAGATATCCTCATCTCGGACTCTCAATTGGTGGTAGCCAGACCTAAGATTTATCTTGGAATAGAAGCTTGATCCTTGGATTCTATCAAAGAGATCATATATACGAGGCAGAGGGTAACAATTCTTGATTGTGACTTTATTCCATTCATGGTAGTCGATACACATACGGAAGGTCCCATCCTTCTTCTTGACAAACAGGACTGGAGCTCCCCAAGGCGATGAGCTAGGTCAGATGAAACCTTTATCTAACAATTCTTGCAGCTGAGTAGATAGCTCTTGCAATTCAGTAGGTGCTAGGTAGTAAGGTGCCCGAGCGATCGATGCCGCTCCGGGTGCTAGATCGATTTGGAATTCAACTTGACGGTGCGGTGGCAGACCAGGCAAGTATTCGGGAAATACTTCAAGAAAATCACGAACGATGGGAATATCATCAATCTTTTTCTCTTCAGATGGCTGCTCGGTGACGAGAACCAGAATAGCAGTATGCCCTTTTCGAAGACATTTCTTGGCTTTCATGAAGGATATGATACCCATGACTGCACCAACCTTTTCGCCCTAAACGGAAAGAGTTTCTCCACTCGGGAGAGGAATGCGAACAATTTTCTCACGACAGATGATTTTGGCTTGCTTTTTAGATAACCAATCCATTCCGACAGTTACATTGAAACTACCAAGTGTGACTGGCATGAGGTCAATGTCAAGCTTATGACCAACTGATTCTAGCTTACATCCTCTAAGAATGTGGGTTGTTTCGATTATTTGACCGTCCACTATTTCTATAGTGTACTAAGTTTCTAATAGATTTGGAGTACGACCGTACCAACGTGAAGTTTATGAAGTCATGCTGAGACTTCTAATGAGAACCGTGCTTATAAGGTAAGTGTCGGTCAATACGAAGGTTAAAGGAAGGGGTTCCCAAGTAGGAAAGAAGAATCTAATGAGATATTGATACCAGTCATACAAGGGATAGGTTATTTGGTTAAGTAATTGTGTTCAACTGATGGTTGGTTAGGTTAAATCCTCGTTTCCTAATGTTATTGGATCATTTCATGAAGAAAGAAATTCATTTACAGGATTGAATATGCTGGGGTATAATTTGAATTAGACCAAGGATTAGCCACAAGATAAAGTAATAGGGTCAAATTAATTTCATTGTTGGAGCGTAAGGGATAACGTGTTAGCTTTGAAAGAATTCCACAATTTCCTGCTTTCAAAGTTGGAGTCGGTGGGTTTACCATGAGGTTCAATTAGAGTTTCAATCGAGATTGATTCCTTGATCAAGTTTGAATTAGAGTCTTACGGTCACTAAGACTCTTACACGAGTGAAAATAACGTGATGGATTCCATTAATGATAACTCGGTGTGTTTGTAAACATCTTCAACCTGATAGTCGCGTCTATTAACTGTTGAACATGTTTAATGATACCAACTAGTCGTTGAGCGGGTTACGAAAATTTTTACAGACAATGGAAACTTAAGTCTGTAATTCACAGATTAGGACCATTTATTCACACACTAGGTTTCACCAGGACTTACATGCACCTCAAATTACTATTATGTGTGCACCCGTAATGATAATTTGCTTTGCATGCTCACCCTAGTTCTCCCTGTCCTGTGTCATAACGTCCTTTAGTTTGTATTGCTGAGTACATAGTGTTGTCAGATATGATAGGTCATCAAAAAGCTTAGCCATCAACCATAAGTTGATCAACTAGGACCCATATCAGGATTAGTAGTCGGGAATCGTATGATCTGAGTATTCACTAGAGTTGAAACACAATGCGAGAGTCCAATCTAGCGGATTGTAGATGAATCATGCACGCGAAATGCGACTTCGAGAGTGAAACTAATTCATGGATATGAGTTACAGGAAGCAGCAAAGTAGTCGTCCTTCCAACTGAGTCAGGATAGGGTTTGAGTATGCAATGGGCAATGCATTCTCAACTTCGTGGTCAATCTATCTTCAACAGAATATCGACTAAAGACGCAAGCCCATGGCTCAGGAAAATGATGACATCTACGTGTCAATGGATTCGACAATATGCGTGCAACGGTTTGCCTTCACTCGACGCATTGTTGCTAGTAGGTACAGTAGGAACTCACCTCCGACGATCCCAACTCCCAAAGAGATATGTGCTAGCTGAGTGTCGTCCATAACATGAACCTAAGAAAGCCCACCAAACCCGACAGGTGATGGTGGTGTAAGTGACTCCTCCAAAGGCTCCGTCTCGCTGCCCTTGGACGGGAGTGGATGCTGTTTCGACGATTCCATGAGTGTCACCATTGGGAATGATGATGCAATGCATATGATGTGTCCCTCGTCAACAGAGGGTGATATGGATGGTGTTAACATGCTTGCACTGTAATGTACGTATGGGTGTTATGTGTATCAGGTATGAGTGTCTTTGCAGTGTGACTAATGCATGTGTGCGGTTATAGTCTAGTATGCAATCCTAGTTCTCTATAACCTGGCTCCGATACCAATCTGTCACACCTCCAAATTCAACTAACAGAGTTTTACCGTTTGGGAAGTGACAAACCAGGATCTCAGTCATTAATTACATTGAACGACACTATATGGGACTAAAATGAAAATATCATAAACGATCAAAGTAAATGCGGAAGCGTTTAAACAAGAGAGTAAATGCGCACAACAACGCGCCCAAGTCTAACAACAACGAAAACATAATAAATGTTCAGTAGATTGACAATTGTTGAATGCATCATGTTGACACCATGCATGCCCTAACGTGCACCTGTGCCATAGCTTAGCATCCTGAGAAAACATGTAAGAAAAGTGTCAACACAAGGTTGGTGAGTTCACAGATTTCAATATAGTAATAAAGCGTTTACCAGATTAATGTACATTCAATATATATATCAACAGGTAGCTAACCCATGTTCATGTTTGCTATTACGCTCGCAACCGTAAACTGACTGTTTGAATGCCTTCCACCAGGCCTATCAACCATGGTGCACGTTTAGGTCAATATTGCACCCGTTCGATATCCAATCGAGTTAGCGCGACTAACGCGGGTGAGGTTTGTCAAACCCAGTAGTACTACCCAACATACCTCGCTATTCTCATATTTAAACGGTTCGATGTGAGGACTTTCATGATAGAGTTTACGCATAGTCATAACAAGTGATACATAATGAAGTACAAAAATCAAAAAGTGTTTACGTCATGTTTTTTCCCCAGTTTAAAAGCAGTAAAAGGGGCCGTGAAAACTCACATGCGTTTTGTAGTAGGTAGTATCACACAAGTATGAGATTTGAATCTCAAGCGTTAGCCCGAAACGGCTTACGAATGCCCTAAAATTATAACATAATAATTAGGGGTATAATGGGATATAATGATATGTGACAACGACACGGAATGTTGAACGTCCTAAAAGAAACGCTCTAAAGATCAAAGAGTAGACGAACGTGTCCACGGGAACTGAAGGATTTCTTAACAAAATATTTAGGATAGATACGTCACGCGACGATTGACAAAAGTATTATAAAGTATATTCGCACGTTGCACTATTAAACTAATGGCCTAAGAAAATAATACAATATATATTATTTTTAGATTTAATAAAATATTACAATAAACAATTGCGTGTCAAAAATAATAAATCTATTATTTTATCCGAGGATATAAACAAGTGTAAATAATATATATAATTACATTATTTATTAGTTTAAAATGTTACACGAAGTTTATAAACGAAACAATAATAATATAAAAATATTTATCGTTTTTAACTGAGACTAAGGGTTGAAAATAAAATATTATTTTATAAACAAGGTTTAAATAACGAATACGAGTTACAAGACTAAACCTGAGCCTACGGGTGGTTTTCCGGTTTTAAAACATATTAATATAATATAATAATTATTGTTTTGAAAATATAAATATTAATCAAAACATTCTAACAAAAGGTTTACTCACACACGACCGCGCCTAAGGCAAGGCACGACCGTGTTAGAGTCACAGGTGCGACCGTGCTTGTCAGGGGCGCGACCGTGTTGATCAAACAGAAGACACAATAAAACTGATCACTAGGCACGACCGTGTCTGAGTCTGCACGACCGTGTCTAGGTTTCTGAGGCATGACCAGCCAATAGGCACAACCGGGTCAGAGTATGAGGCACGGCCGTGCTAAAACTTGGCACGACTGTATCTCCTGGATATACAGACACGGTACTTAACAGAATGAACCAATAAATCCAAATCCGTTTGGTTTCGATTGCGATTGACCAAAAGGACATGGGGGTTCTGTTTAATAGTAATATGCGAATCATAGGGTGGTTTTAATTGTGAAAACACCAAGATTTAGGTCGATTAATTTCCCAATTTGAAACCAAAATCTAGCTATGAACACGAGATCAATTTGAACAATCTGGATAGGTTTATTCGCTGAAACCATAGGGCTTTTAGTAAACAGAGGATTGCAAACCTAATCATGTAATTTAATTAGATTGAGATTGGGTTTAGAGTGTAGGTCGATTAAACCAAAAATGGTATGAACCCTAGATTTGATTCGTAACAGTTTTTATAATATTAGCCCGAATTAACAAGGGGCCTTTGATCTATGAACAAAAACGAAGGTGTAGGATGTTTCAATTACCAGAAAGGATGACGGATTGATAGCGTTCGACTAAAACAAGCTCCGACTTGCTCAAGCCTCGTCTCCGGCGACTCCGGCTTCAACTCCGGTGAAATTGATGTGCGTAAAAGCTTCAGAGAGGGTCGATTACGGTGCTCAGTTGCTTGATTTGAGAGAGTAACAACAGAAATGAATGAATTCGATGAGTATAAGATGAAGAGGTCGACGGTTTCAAGTTAAAGACAATGATGGAGTTGAATTCGGCCATTACGAGTGTTAAAGTGTCGAATAATGGCTCAGTAATGATCCGCGTTTAAAGATTTTACATTACAACTTGATATTAGAACGGATTTGCGATTAAAGACAGCGTTTACGTTTCAACTGGGCAAGAGGCGCGACCGTGCCAATAAGAGGAGCGACCGTGCCAAGGCACTTGGCGTGACCGTGCCAAAGCATGGCGCGACCGTGCCTACTAGGGTTTCTGGTTATTTACAAAACCAGCCCTTGCAACTTCAGTTTTGACAGAATTGATCCCTTGGTTTTAGAATTGAGTTAACTTGGTTAGGATTTAACAGAATATTTAACGGAATTACTAACGGGGTTAACTTGAAAAGTCGGATTGTCACACTAACAATTCCGGTAGCTGAGTAGATAGCTCTTGCAATTCACTAGGTGCTAGTCTGTAAGGTGCCCGAGCGATTGGTGCCGCTCCGGGTGCTGGATCGATTTGAAATTTAACTTGACGGTGTGGTGGCAGACCAGGCAAATCCTCGGGAAATACTTCCGAAACGATCGGAATATCATCAACATTTTTCTCCTCGGATGGCTGCTCAGTGACGAGTGCCAGAATAGCAGTATGCCCTTTTTGAAGACATTTCTAGGCTTTCATGAAGGATATGATGCCCATGACTACATTAACCTTTTCGCCCAGAACGGAAAGAGTTTCTCCACTCGGAAGAGGAATGCGAACGATTTTCTCACTATAGATGATTTCGGCTTGGTGTTTAGATAACCAATCCATGCCGACAATTACATCAAAACTACCAAGTGTGACCGGCATAAGGTCGATATCAAGTTTATGACCAGCCAACTTAAGCTTACAACCCTTAAGAATGTGGGTTGCTTCAATTATTTGGCCATCGGCTATTTCTTTTATATACTTAGCTTCTAACAGATTTGGAGTTTCTTTTATCATATTACTAAGTTTCTTAGATATAAAACTCCTATCAGCACCGGTGTCAAATAGGACAGAAGCAAAGTAATTGTTTAATAGGAACTTACCGGTGACCACATTATAATCATATCGAGCTTCTCCGGATCCTAGCACGAAGGCTCGTCCTTTCGCACCATTCCCTCCATTATTGCCATTATTGCCACCATTACTGTTGTTGCCTTGGTTATTGTTATTACCGTTGTGGCCCTGATTATTTCCATTACCGTTACCATTCCTATTACCATTACCACCCCTCTTCGACTGAGGACAATCCCTTTGAATATGTCCCTCCTTACCGCACTGAAAACATCCTCTTGTGAATCCTTGTGGTCGAAATGGTTGCTTGTTTTAAAGATCAACCCTACAATCTTTTGTAGCGTGACACATCTTGCCACACCGTTGACAACAGTTATAAGCACCGACATGGTGGAAGTTACACTTGTTACACTTGGGGGCTCTTCCCGCATAACCGCCCCGACCTTGACCTGAAGATCTCGTCTGATTGAAGTTCTTAGTAGGCTCAAACTTACGTCGTTGCTGCTGCGGTTGATTAAACTGGGATCCCTTGGAGTGGGAATTGGAGTTATGATCAAACTTGCGCTTATGATTGTTGGTGGATTTAGTAACTGAACCCCTCGGAGGTAGGATCCCTTGAGTCATCGCCTGATCAGTTAACTTATGGGCGAGGCTGATAGTCTGCTGGATGGTAGTAGGGTTAAATGAGGTGACCATACTCTGAATTTGAGGCACTAAACCTCCAATGTACAGCTCAATCCTCTTGTAATCAGGGGTCATCATGTGTGGGCACATGGTAGCAAGTTCATGGGAGCGAGTGGTATATAGCTCAATTTCAGAACCTTCCATTTTCAGGTTCCAGAATTCTCCTTCCAACTTCTGAATCTCATCCCGAGGACAGTACTCCTCCTTCATCATCGTCTTAAATTCCTCCCACGGAAGTGCATTGTCCATAGCTAAACCCAACATTTGGACCTGTGCATTCCACCATGTGACAGCCGGGCCCACTAAATTACCAGAAGAAAATTTGACCTGATTAGCCAGGGGACAGTTGCACATGGAAAATACCGACTCCACTTTATCGAACCACCGAAGTAGTCCGACAGCTCCTTCAGCTCCACTACAGGTGTGGGGATTACAGTCCATAAATGTCTTGAATGTGCATGCTGGTTGCTGATTCTGTTGACCTGAATTTAGAAACATAATATAGGATCGAGATTATAAGGCTTGTGAAAGACGCTTTGAGAGATGAATTGACCTCACTAGTCAATGGTTATAGCATTTACCTGCAGCATTCTATGCTGCTAGAGCCTCAGCCACACTATCGTTGATTAGTGTCGCCAGCTCAGCTGCTGTCATGTTGATAGTACCTCGGCCACCAGCACGACCTCCACGTCCTCTTCCCGACATGATTCTCCTCATCATCGGAGGAAACACATGATAGTGCATCATCAATCTCAACCGGCTCCTCCTCGGGTGGCTCCCCCTCTAAGGGCTCATCCTCAAACGGCTCCTCCTTGTCGTCAAAAAGTGGGATATTCTCCGGCCAAAGTGTTGCCTGCATTTGGGCTTCCAGCTGAGTCACTCTCACCAGAATCCCCTCAGCAGCATGGTCCGAGGTGCCCACCCTCGTTTCCAAATGTTAAACTCTGTCCACTAGATGGTTATGGACCTGATCCATCACTGCCAGCTCAGCGGTCAAAAGCTCTATCCCTACCTTATTTTCCTCTATTTGTGACTCCCGCTGCAGAATGCCGGGTATCTCATCAGTGGTATATTTCACAATGCTTAACTTCCTATACATGTAAAATACAAAAGCCGCAAAAGCTTGTTCCATGGCACATGGCAAGCTAGGTAATGTAGATGATGAGGAAGTGGCACCAAAGTAGGGTGATGGGACATTTCCCATTTTGATCCATCTTTGGATCATTTTCGGGTATGCATTCCAATTGTGTGCAGGATTCCTTGCTTGCGCGCTACTCGGTTCACCCTGATCAACCGAATTGTCACTAGAACAAGTCCACTGCCTTTTGGGATCCGTGGATGGTAAGATAGGTGCATCATGTCCTGGTGCCTTAGGTGATAGTGGTGGGGTTGACGACATGGTCCTGTAACGTAATATATAAGTGCCAAAACAAAACGTTTATGAGGCGTAACTACGATGTGAGGTTATAGTCTAGTGTGTAATCCTAGTTTTCTATAACCAATGGCTCTGATACCAATCTGTCACACCCCCAATTTCAACTAATGGAGTTTTACCGTTTGGGAAGTGACAAACCAGGATCGTAGTCATTAGTTACATTGAACAACACTATATGGGACTAAAATGAAAATATCATAAACGATCAAAGTAAATGCGGAAGCGTATAACGAAAGTAAATGCGTAAAACAAATGCGCCCAAAAATGTCCCAAGAGTTCAGTCTAAACAAAATAATAAAATATATTTCAATTGTAGGACTCCATGCATGTCCTATAGGTGCACATGTGCCTTATCTTAGTGACCTGAGAAAACATGTAAGAAAAGATGTCAACACGAGGTTGGTGAGTTCACAGGTTTCAGTTTGTAACAAAGTTTAACAGGTTAATGTACATTCAATATATAAATCAACAGGTAGCTAACACATATACATGTTAACTAATACGCTCGCAACCTAAAGCTGACTGTTTATGTGTTTGCCTCCCACCAGGCCTGTCAACCATGATGCATGTTTAGGTCAATATTGCACCCGTTCGACCTCCAATCGGGTTAGCACGACTAACGCGGGTGAGGTTTGTCAAACCCAGTAGTACTACTCAAATTACCTCGCTATGTTCATATTAACGGTCCGATGTGAGGACTTAATTATAGATGTGTACGCATAGTCAAACAAGTGATAACATATATGAATTATATAACCAAAAGTATTTGCGTCATGTTTTCTCCCCCAGTTTTAAAACAGTAAAAGAGGCCGTGAAAACTCACCTGAGCTGCGTAGGTAGGTTCACACAAGAATAAGATTGAAACCACAAGTGTTAGCCTGCAATGGCTTACATATACCCTACAATTATACATATAACAATTAGGGATACAATGGGATTTGTGACGACACGGAATAAGGAACTTCCTAAAAGCAACGCTCTAATGACCATGCGTAGACGAATGTGTCCACGAGAATACAGGATTCTTAAATTATCCAACTAAGAAAAACTACGATTTGCGACGAGTGAAAAATAATAATAATATAAAAATATATATCGTTTTTAATTGAGTTTAAGGATTGGAAATAATATATTATTTTATAAACGAGCTTTACATAACGAATACGAGTTACAAAACTAAACCTGAGTCTATGGGTGGTTTTCTGGTTTTAAAACATATTAATATAATATAATAATTATTGTTTTGAAAAATAAATATTAATCAAAACATTCTGACAAAAGGTTTTCTCACACACGACCTCGCCTAAGACAAGGCGCGACCGTGTTAGGGTCACGAGCGAGACCGTGTTGGTCAGGAGCGCTACCGTGTTGATCAAACAGAAGACGCAACAAAACTAATCACTAGGCACGACCGTGTTAGGGTCACGGGCGCGACCGTGCTGGTCTGGAGCGTGACCGTGTTGATCAAACAGAAGACACAACAAAACTGATCACTAGGCACGACCGTGTCTGAGTCTGTAACGACCATGTCTAGGTTTCTGAGGCACGACCAGGTCTAGCCAAGAGGCACGACTGGGTCAGAGTATGAGGCATGACCGTGCTAAAACATGGCACGACCGTGTCTCCTGGATATACCAACACGGTGCTTAACAGAATGAACCAATAAATCCAAATACGTTTGGTTTCGATCGTGATTGACCAAAAGGACATGGGGGTTCTGTTTAACATGTATAGACAATTCTGTGAATGGGATTAATTTGAAAAACATCACGTTTAAGTTCGTTTAATTCTAGATTTAAGAAACTGAAACCCTATATTGAAACATAGAATCAATTTGATGAAATTCAACGTTAAAACTCAATGGAATCATGGGGCTTTTACTTTATAGATCATTGCGAACCTGACAATATACTTTAATTTCATTGACATCATCGTCCCGATCCAAACCCCCAATTTATTTTGAACGAACCCTAGTTTAAAGACCGTGAACAATTTGATGTTAATTGATAAAATTAATATAGGGCTTTTACAGACAATCATATTACGAATCTAACCATGCGATTTAATTGAATTGAAACGGGGTTTAGAGTAGAATTCGATTAAGCCGGATTCACACGAACCCTAGAATTCGGTTCATGATCATTTCAATATTGAGAGCCCCTAATAGGTTAGGGCTTTCAATCTACATGCGAAAACGAAAGTGAGGATGAAGTCAATTACCATAATGGTATTCGGATTGAGGGTTCCCAACTAGTTTGGTTGCCGGCGCTAACAGGTTCGATCTCCGCCCAGTGTAAAAGCTTCTCCGATCAATTAAACGCGTGTAGAAACTCCAGTGGGGATCGTCTATCGAGTACAGAGGCTCAATGCGTGAAATGGGAATACGAATTTGATGAAATCGGTGGTATATGGCAAGGATGTCGACGATTTTGTATTTAAAAATCATAATGGGGATTAATTTAATAATTGCGGGTGTTAAAGCATGAGATAATGGCTCAATGATGATCGCCATTAGAGATTTTATGTTATAAACTTGATATTCAAACGAATTTGTGTTTAAAGGTTGCGTTTACGTTTCAACTGGGCCAGAGGCGCAACCGTGCCAAGGCACTTGGCGCGACCGTGCCAAAACATGGCACGACCGTGCCTACTAGGGTTTCTAGTAAATTACAAAATCAGCCCTTGTAACTTCAGCTTTGACAGAATTTATCCCTTGGTTTTAGAATTGGGTTAACATGGTTAGGATTTAACAGAATATTTAATGGAATTACTAACGGAGTTAACTTGAAAAGTCGGATTGTCACACATATAGTCTAAGAACCTCATTGAAGATGATGTTGATCTGTAAAATGAGACATTACGATACAAAAGAAGTAAGAACTAACATATTTTAAGTTCATTAATATCTAGTTTTTTGTAGCACGAAAAACTTACAACTTTTAGATGACTCAAGCCGTCAATATCTGGTTTTTTTATCTCCAAAGACATGTAAGACTTCAACATAAAAAAATACATGAATATACATTTCATAAGTTGTGTACGTTTTACAATACATTAAATTACATGTCAAATGAAACCTTACAATGATTATTTGCAAATTTGAAAATACCTAATTGTTACATTACCTAAACAAGTTTTTCATCAATATTTCTAAATAGCATAACTGGAACACAAACATTTAAAACCAATTTATGGTTTGAAAACCCTGATAGTGTAAGTCCATTTGGAAATCAGGAGATTATAAACTTTCATCAAAATTGTGACAACCGTGACTTTTACGGTCAACACCAGTGTTCGACGAGTTCGTATAATAATAATAATAATAGTATTATTATGTGAAATATACTTTTAAACGAAAGGAAACTCGTTGGAGAACGATAAATAATAGCAAGATTTATTTGGGTGATTATAATGTCAAAATTTTGATCATGTTCGGTTTTATACGCGTTAACACCCGAGTCGAGCGGTTTCGTAAAATTTTAATTTAAATCCGAAAGGATATATATTTATGAGACGCAAGGACTCGTGGGAAAATAATAAACTATAATAAGTTATTTTTGGATAAAATAACGCCTCTATTTTTATCGGGTTCGTTTCAGCGGGATACCGTCATCACAATATGCGGTACAACACCACCCGACTATATATAGTGGGACACCCCACTAAATCCCTCATTTAAAAACTTTTAGAGAGAAGTTAGAGAGAGAGAGAGAGGGCAGAGAATTCAGGTGGTGGCGGTGGTGGTCCGGTGGTGGTCCGGCGATGGTCCGGTGGCGGTCCGCGGTGGTCCGGCGGTGGCCGAAGGTGGCCGGAGATGCGTTTTTTTCCATCTATAACCATTTCTAGACGCTACGAACGCAATGGCAAGCTCAGATTTGTCTAAATCCTTGCTTAAATTCGTTAAAAAGAGTTTTTAAATTCTGTCCAGAAAATTTTATGCATGCGCAGTCTTAAAGATCGGACGATCCCAGGAAATCCGACCGTTAGAAATACATGAATTTTGAATATGATCTTATAAACACATAGACGCACAACTCTACTAAAGGAATTTGTGATCAGAGATCTCTAGGTATGCTTTTTGTACCCTCGAATGCGACTGATCGGATTTTCGGATTTGAAAAACTAGATCTCAAAGAATCGTCGATCCCCGGAGATCCGACCGTTGGATCGTGACGATTTTTGGACAGTAGTTTCTTTACACAAATATGAATACTTTCACCGTAGGAAATTCCGATCATAGGTTGGGAACTATATGTTTGAATACGAACATATTGTAACAGTTTATAGGACCGAAACAGTAAATTGATCGGGTTGCATGGCCACCCAAACGGCATTGCATGTCAATTTTGAGCATGTGGAAATGCTCGGGAGATAAAAATGATCCTAATGGTGTTTTTGGTTAGTATTGCATGTGAAATATGGGAGGTTCCGCGTACGCGAACCATTTATACGAAAGGTATAAACTTTACCCGTTAAGATTTAATTTTATGTTAGAATAGTTTTATGAGTCATTGGTTGGTTATTGAACCCGAAAATATTTAGTATTGAGATATTTGATATTTTGAGTGGTTATTAGGTTATAAAACCAACCCCGGTTCACGTGGAACAAATATATTTATTTTTATACAACAATTGTTTTTGATAGATTTTTATAAAATTTTGATTTAGCTTCCAAATTTATTTTTTTAAAGTAATATTTATATAAAAAGCGAGATCTGGAAATTTTGGTAACTAAACTATTTATAGATTATTTATTAAAATTTCTACAAGTTTAATACATGAAAATTAGGAAAAATAACTCTGAGTATTGGAAAAATCTGGAATTTGGTCAGTAACTATTACATGATAAAAAACGACTCCTATCCAAAATTAATAATAATTGGAGTTGTCTAAGTAGGTGTTTGGTATTTATGAAGTTTTAACGATTGAATTTGGGATCATATACTTCTCGACAACATTAGGACTTGAAACTTAGAATAGAATCTCATATGGAGCTAAAACTAATTTGGTAAAAATTAGGTGAAGTTTGGACAATTCTAACTATTTTTCCCGAATTTGTTAAATTTTAATAATATTATATTTATAATAAATAATCTGGATATTGCAAAATTATGAAAATTGGTCAAAAAATTTTATTTATGTATATGAACAAGTAGTGAAAGTTTCAAGCATTAATTTTATGTCTAAATATGGTTTTAGAATTATTGTCCATTAAAACTTTATAAAAGTTACTATTTTTTGAATTTTTTGTATAAAAATATTTTTATAAAAGTCTTAATGGGAGTTTGGAAAGCATTATTATCATATTAAAAATATAAAATTTAAACTTTTAAATTGGGTCCTAAAATCACACTAAAACCCTAGTTTCGGATGAATCGGATTTTTAAACCGTAAACCTTACTTTACGCGCATAATCGCGTTTTTGGTCAAACGAAACTATGACTTGAGATTTTATCATATATGACATTATAACTAGTGATATTCATTAATAAAATCTAAAACTTAATATTTCAAAGTCACGAATTTATATAAAAGCCGATTTTACAACTTTTGAGCGGTTCGTACGTGTGTGCATGGGTTTTGGGTATGCAACCGACTGCATAGCCACTTTTGAGTAGTAGACTCAGTTTTATACTTTAGGCGTCCTAAATGCTATTTTTTTATGTCTACTTGGTTAGTAGGACTCGGTTAGGACACTTGTTTTTGCGGTTCTTGCGGATTTAGCCGTACCTTGGTAGCACTGAGTTGCTAGCCACACTTTGCTTGCATTTGGCTGCTGGTGGTTGATAGAATTTGGATGTTAACCGTACTTTGCGGTTTTTGTTGACTATGTCACACTTATCACCGACGTTGTTCAGGTGAGTTTCGCGGCCCCACTTTTCATTTTTGCTGTTTTACGGGGAAAAGCTGTTTCACACACTACACGTTGTTACCTGGGTTTACTTATGAATGTATTAAGTCCCCACTTTAACGCAATCAATTAGCTTGGATAGCCGGTGGGAATTATGAATAGTGCTATTTGGGTTGACACCCCTGCCCAGGGTTGGTCGCACCAACCAGACATGTAGGGTCATTTGGGCGCATAATTAGCCATAGTAGGTGTTCACATTCGACACCTGGATACAGGGGCAACAACTAGTCTGACGATTTTGGTTGTGGCTCAGGGTAATTATATCTTAACACGTGTACTTGATCATCTGCGGATGGTTACTATTACATTTTGAAATTTCTTTACTTACCTTTTCTTATCTAGACGCAAAACCTGCGTACTCACCAACTATTTTTATAGTTGACCCGTTTTCGAAACATGCTTTTCAAGTAAACAGTTATGGGGATTACGAGCTTTAAACGGCTTGCTTTTGGGAAGAATTATTATTGTGTACCTTTGGTTGTAGTCATGCATTTTAGACACTTTGTATTGATTCAGGATTTTCATGTATTCGTACTTTCGTTAGAAGTATGTAGTATGGTTCAATGTAATGCACAACTTTCCTTTTAGTTTCTCTGGTACTTGTGTTCAATGCGATATACCGGTCACATCCTGTTTTTCCGCCTTAGCGGGGTGTGACAAAAATAATCATCAAGATGCTCTCATTGGTGGATACTATTTGTACTTGTATGCGAAAAATCTCGCTAAACATCAAAATACTGTTTAAATCTCTTATTAAAAAAAAAATAATAAAGATAGAAATAAAATTTAAATTTCAACAATATACCGTCTATTAAATTCAAAATTTAAAACCCCAAATTTTTAAAATTTCACTACTTAATATTTCGATAAAATTAAATTTAAAATTCTAAAATTAAATACAAAAAAATTAAAACTAATAAATTAGAATTGAAACTTATAAATATATATATATTTTTTTAAAAACCACATCATTTCAAAAATAAACTTTAGAATATAATACACTTTTAAAATTAAATATTTACAAGTTTCTTAATTTTATTAAAATTTGAAAAAAATATTTATAAATATCAAATTTAATTAAAAAACTACTAATTAAATTTTAATAAACATTATTCTAACACATATTTATTTAAAATACAAATGTAGTTTTTTCAAATTTTATACGTAAAATTTTAAAAATAAAATCTTATTTTTTGATAATAAAAATTAAAAAAAATCATTTTTTAATAAATAAACTTTCATGATAATTTTAATTAATAAATCCTACTTTTTAAAAAAATTAATTCTTTATTTTTTTAAAAATATTCCTTTTTGATAATAATTTTAAAAAAATGTTAGCTAATGGTAATAATGATTAATATATTTGTTAAATGTAATTTAAATAAAAAGACTAAATATAAAATAATAAATGAAGGATTTAAATGTAGTTTTAAAGATAAACTTTTGTACGATTAATTGTGGTGATGCCAAGTGACAAAATCATTTATTTATTTTATTAGAATAGGGATACTTGAAAAAGTCAATTATATTTTAAGGAAAAATCATCATAAACTACAAAAAATCGTTTTCATAAAGGTATGGTTGTATTTAACAATTAGACCATCAACGGCGATGTTTTAACTAATGTGTGTGAGAGTAGGGGTGTTTAAACGAATCGAATTGGGTTATTCGGTTTATCCGAATTTGAATTTTTTTTTTCTGGATTCGATTCGAATAAAAAATCACTTAAACCGATTCGAATATGCTTATTCGAATCGAATCGAATTCGAATCTATTTGAATATTACTATTTTCTTTTAAAAAAAATAAATAAAAAGTTAAAAATACTCAGTCCCAAATATCCAACTTATGTATAAAATTTTTATGGATTTGAATTTGAAGCCCATACCAAACTTAAAAAAAGTCCAAATCAACCCAGATAAAAGGATATTATATATTTAAAAAAATAAAAATTATATAATATATAAATTCGGTTTATTCGAATCGAATCGAATTGATGATTTTATAATTCGAATTCGACTTATTTATTCGAATAAAATAATATTCGAAATCGAAATTTTTATTCGAATTCGGTTCGAATCGAATTTCGATTTATTCAAATGAGATTCGAATAATGAACACCCCTATGTGAGAGAGGAAGATCTATATTAAATAAATAACTTAGTTTATATATTACTTAAACACATTGATCCACCACATATATGCTTACATGTTTACAAGATAAGGTTTTGACATTCGCTTCGTAACTACAAATGTGTACGCTTATAAATGTGAAATAAAAAGTATAGAAAATCATAAGAACTTATACCTTAATTAAGGAAAAATTATCAAAATGGACATTTGACTAGTCAAAGTTGTAAAAATGGACATTTGACTAGTCAAAGTTGCAAAAATGAACATTTGACTAGTCAAAGTTGCAAAAATGGACAAGGTTTTTTAGCCTTTTTGGGCATGGTCATTTAGGCTATTAGCCGGCTGAAGAAGGCTAGTTCAACCGACATGGATTTCCGTGCCAAGTCAGTTTTTTTTAGAATTTCAACCAACCAGGAATTGACATGAGAATGTGCATATTCGCAAGGTGACTAAAGCCCATTTCCAAGCAGGCTTAGTCGGCGAAATTTTTTTTTACATGACTCAGCCGGCTTGGTTGAAGATGGCTTACCCGGCTTGGCTTAGCCGGCGCCGAAGATGTTATTACACTACTTAGCGGGCTGAAGTGGACTAGTTAGCATGCTTCCAGTTTTTCTCTCACTTATTTAAGTTAGTTTTTCAATTTTCTTCATTTTTTCTTAATTTCTTTTACAATTTTAATTTTTTTTTTGTTGAATTGGACTAGTTTCTAGTCTCTTACAATTTTAATGAGCCACTTGCTCGACATTCCTGATGCGATCGGGAAGGTGCTTTCTCTCAATCACCTACCGTCACACCAACCGTTTCTCTGACCGTCGCTCCCAACGCTACACCTCCGTCTCCCATCGTCGTTCCCCCTTCCACCGCCCCTACATCTTCTCCCACCGAATCTCCGATCGCATCTCCACCGGCTCCTCCTACCGCCGCCACTCCTACTGAAGCTCTTGCCACATTGTCGCCGTCAATCGCTTATACTCCGACCAGTTCTTCCATTGCTTTGCCTAACGCTGCTAGCGTGAACATAATCGCCGTCGTCAGATCTGGTTTCGCCGCCGTCGTCGTCTGTAGAGATCTGATATGATTTTGTGGTGATTTTGGTTTATTTCATTTGTGATTCCTTAAATTTTTATAGTTGTTGATTTTAGGGTTTTATGATGCGATTTTTTATATTTTGACGATGATGATATGATATGATTTTACGGTTCGGGTGATGTAATATAAATATTTACTCTTTTATTTATGGATTGTTGTTCATAATTTGCAATGTACATGTGATTAATGCGTGAGTGAGATACGTAAGGTACAAGTGGGTATTGCGTGTAAATGATTTGGGAAAAAATCCTAGTTAAATAGGCATTGAATCTAATTTTGATTAGAAAAGACATAAATGCCCCCGTGTGAGGGGCACGTGACTGTCATTTAATGGAGATAATAAACGGAGTTAGGGACAGAGAGAATAATGAAGAAAAAACTGTAACTACAGGAAGCAAAATGACTATTTTCAAACTATTAAAGTAAATGATTAAAATGATCATACTCATGAAAGAAAAGAGAAGTTTACTCCTAATATATTACGTAATGAATTGGATCTTTTAAAAGACCAAGCAAAGCCCAATATCTAATTTAAATTATAAGGCCTACCGTCTTATTTGACTTTTTATATGTAAGGTCAAAGTGAAAAGGTAAATATGCAATCATAGTAAAAAAATAGTCACTTCAACAACCACTTAATCAATTTTACCATTTATTTACCTTCTGTTTATTAATTTATTAGGTAAGAAATCCGTGCATTACACGTGTTAAATAATTAAATTATTTATTATCTTATCCGTTTCTTGAATCCGGTCCGATCAGTGAACCTCTCCGGTTATGAAAATTTGCTTTACTATTTTAAGAGTGTAATTTTTAGTTATTTTGATATATGCTTATGTTTCAAGTTAGCTCATTTTTTTTATCTCCGACCGGTCCGACCAGTGAACCTCTGAACCTTACCCGACCCGAACCGTGGAACCGCCCCAAATTTTTTTATGTCCGACCCTATGAAATTGGAGCAGCTAAAAACAGTGAACCCCCTTGAAAAAATTCCTAGGTCCGCCACTGACTGTAGCCATCGACCTACCAAATTAAAAGTATATATAATAAGTAATAAAATACTAATCTTTTAACATCGTATGTATATGTCTCTTTGCAAAATAAAAATTTTTGAAGAAAAGAAAAAGAGCAAATTACAAATTACGTCATTTAAGTATCACTCAAATTTCAGAATACGTACTTTAACTAAGTAAATTAGAGAAAACAACATTTATATTTAAAAAACCTTACACGTTACGTACTTTAGATTAACGAGCGTTAATTTTTTCCATTAAATGTGGTCACGTGACATGCACATGAGGGTAAATTGATCTTTTCACCTTTACAAGGACTATTTGTGTAATTAACTAGGGTGAGTCTTTTTGTTTTTTGGGGGTAAAAAGACTTAACGGTGAAATTTAACGTTCGTTAGGCCAAATGACGTAACGCCCGGTCCGAACTGTTTATATACGGTCCGGTCCTCAGTTAACAGATTTCCATCCAAATGGTTCGCGGTTCCGGTCCGGTTCAAACCGAATACTCAGCCCTAGTGTTTTATGAGGTTAACTTATACATATTTTTTTTTGCTTTTATAATTGCAAACATTTTATAAGATACTATGTGACAACCGTGACTTTTACGGTCAACACCCGTGTTCGACGAGTTCGTATAATAATAATAATAATAATAATAATAATAATAATAGTATTATTATTATGTGAAATATACTTTCAAACGAAAGGAACTCATTAGTGAATGAAAAATAATAGCAAGATTTATTTGAGTGTTATAATGTCAAAAATTTGATCAAGTTCTAGTTTATACGCGTTAACACCAAAGTCGAACGGTTTCGTAAATTTTAATTTAAATCCGAAAGGATATATATTTACGAGACGCAAGGACTCGAGGGAAAATAATAAATTATAATAAGTTATTTTTGGATAAAATAACGCCTCTATTTTTTTATCGGGTTCGTTTAAGCGAGAAACCGACACGCGATCGGAGACTACGAGGGATATAAATACCCCACTACACTCCCTTTTTCTCATTTGATCAATTCAAATAAATTTTGGAGAGAGAGAGTGGAGAGGGCTGGAGAGGTTTCCGGCAAAGTGGTGGTGGTCCGACGGTGGTGCGTGGCGGTCTGCGGTTGTAAAGATCGGACGATCCCCGGAAATCCGACCGTTAGAAATGCATGAATTTTGGATATGATCTTGTCAACACATAGACGCAAAACCCTACCGGAGGAATTTGCGCTCAGAGCTCTTTAGGTATGCTTTTCATACCCTCGAATGTGACTGATCGGATTTTCGGATTTAAAAAACTGGGTCTCAAAGAATCGTCGATCCCCGGAGATCCGACCGTTGGATCGTGACGATTTTTGGACAGTAGTTTCTTAGAACAAATATCAGGTGTGGGGAACTATATTTTTTAATATGAACATATTATAAGAGTTTATAAGACCGAAACAGGAAATTGATCGGGTTGCATGGTCATCCAAACGGAATTGCATGTCAATTTTATATGGAAATGCTCGGGAGATAAAAACGATCCTAATGGTGTTTTTGGTTCGTATTGCATGTGAAATACGGGAGGTTCCGCGTACGCGAACCATTTATACGAAAGGTATAAACTTTACCCGTTAAGATTTTATTTTATGTTAGAATAGTTTTATGAGTCATTGATTGGGAATTGAACCCGAAAACATTTAGTATTGAGATATTTGATATTTTGAGTGGTTATTAGGTTATAAACCCAATACCGGTTCACGTGGAACTAATATATTTATTTTTATACAACAATTATTTTTTATGGATTTTTATAAACTTTTGATTTAGCTTCCAAATTTATTTATAAAAACTAGTATTTATATAAAAAGTGAGATCTGAAAATATTGGTAACTAAACTATTTATAGATTATTTATTAAAATTTTCACAAATTTAATACATGGAAATTTGGGAAAAATACTTCTGAGTATTGAAAATTTTAGGAAATTGGACAGTGATTGTTATATGATGAACTAAGACTCCTGTACAAATGTTATGAAAATTGGAGTTGTTTAAGTATGTGTTTAGTATTTATAAAGTTTAAACGGATGATTTAGGGTTTGTATACTTCTGGATAAAATCAGGAGTTGAAACTTGGTATGGGATCTTATATTGACTTAAAACTAATATGGTAAAAATTTAGTGAAGTTTTAATGTGTTTAACCCTTTTCCCGAATTTGTAAAGTTTTAACAATATTAAATTCATATTAAATAATCTGAATATTAGACAAATATGAAAATTGGTCAAATATTTTTATTTATATATATAATCAATTGGTATAAATTTCAAGCAGTAACTTTATGTCTAAGTATGGTTTTGAAATTATGGTCCATTTAAATTTTATAAAAAGTTATTAATTTTGGAAATTTTTATATAAAATTGATTTTATAAAAATTCTAGTGGATTTTGGACAGAAGTATAACCCCATCTAAAACATAAAATTTGACTTTTAAATTGGGTGCTAATATCACACTAAAACCCTAATTTCGGATTAATCGGATTTTTAAACCGTAAACCGGACTTTACGCGCTTAGCCGCGTTTTTGGTCAAGCGAAACTGTGACTTGAGATTTTATCATATATGAAATTATAACTACTGATATTCATTAATAAAATCTAAAACTTAAGGTTTCAAAGTCACGAATTTATATAAAAGCCGATTTTACAACTTTTGAGCGGATCGTACGTGTGTGCACGGGTTTTGGGTATGAAACCGACTACTTAGCCACTTTTGAGTAGTAGACTCACTTTTATACTTTAGGCGTCCTAAATGCTATTTTTTCATGTCTACTTGGTTAGTAGGACTCGGTTAGGACACCTGTTTTTGCGGTTCTTACGAATTTAGCCGTACCTTGGTAGCACTGAGTTGCTAGCCACACTTTGCTTGCATTTGGCTGCTGGCCTTTGATAGAATTTGGATGTTAACCGTACTTTGCGGTTTTTGTTGACTATGTCACACTTATCACCGACGTTGTTCAGTGAGTTTCGCGGCCCCACTTTTTTCAATTTTTATTGTTTTACGGGGGAAAAGCTGTTTCACTCTACACGTTGTTACTTGGGATTAGGGTTACCTGGGTTTACTTATGGATGTATTAAGTCCCCACTTTAACGCAATCAATTAGCTTAGATATCCGGTGGGAATTATGAATAGTACTATTTGGGTTGACACCCCCGCCCAGGGTTGGTCGCGCCAACCAGACTTGTAGGGTCATTTGGGCGCATAATTAGCCATAGTAGGTGTTCACATTCGATACCTGGATACAGGGGCAACAACTAGTCTGACGGTTTTGATTGTGGCTCAGGGTAATTATATCTTAACACGTGTACTTGATCATCTGCGGATGGTTACTATTACATTTTGAAATTTATTTACTTACTTTTTATAGAGTCGCAAAACCTGCGTGCTCACCAACTATTTTTATAGTTTACCCGTTTTCGAAACATGCTTTTCAGGTAAACAATTATGAGTATAACGAGCTTTAAACGTCTTGCTTTTGGGAAGAGTTATTATTATGTACTTTTGGTTGTAGTTGGGCATTTTAGACCCTTTGTATTGATTCAGGATTTTCATGTATTCGTACATTCGTTAGAAGCATGTAGTATGGTTCAATGTAATGCACAACTTTCCTTTTAGTTTCTCTTGTACTTGTGTTCAATGCGATATACCGGTTACATCCCGTACTTCCGCCTTGGTGGGGTGTGACAGACTTGGTATCAGAGCATTGGTTATAGAGAATTAGGTTTGCCCGAGACTAGACCTAGACTATAACTCTAAGTTTATTGCATTGAATCGTAGGAATTATATGTGCATTGCATACTACCTCTTGCTTATCTACGACACATTGCTTCGTCATAATCATGTCGTTGTCATGGCACTACGCGTACTCTTTGATGATTCTGGTTATGTTTGTGGTAATCTATATCCGCATCTATCTGTCCTGGTGTTACTTCGAGCTGTAGTTGTACCTACACCGCACCTGCATCTACTCCAGTTGTGGAGTCGGCTTTATTATTTGACATCTATTGTTTTCACTTTGTGCGGTATATACTTGCTTTGGTGATCTGCTGGATTGGATGGCTAGAACTTTCGCCATGAGATATGGTAGCCATAATTGCTCAATCTAAAGGGAAACCGAGGTGGAGAAGCAGGACTAAACGGGAGAGAACTCTACGGGTCAGGAGATCCATTAACTCTTTTTGTTTTGTTGGATCATTGGATCCACGTATATGTAAAATTTGTAGCATGACTTGCTCGACTCTGATTTAGGGATCTCTACCCTATTATTACTGCCTGACTTCCACCTCACACTTTTTCTTTTATTAGAGGACGCTGGTTGCTCCCCTCTATCATTATCTCCATCCAACAACAGCCTTAGTCTGCAGATCCATGAGTATTGGTACAAATAATTAAAAGTGATCAGATAGAACATCCACACTTTTACGCGAAAGTGCAACACGAAGACATGATCCAATGAACATTTCAGTTCCTTTTTTTAGTTGAGAGCTCGGGATAGAGGAAACACTATAGGGACCATGCAAAGTAAATTATCATTACGGGTGCACACGTAATCATAATCTGCAATGCATGAGAACTCTAGTGACTCTTACTGTCTGAGTTAAAGTTCATGATTAATTTATATTTCCAGTCCTGATTCCCAGTCATCCGAATATTGATCGAAACTATCATAACCTTAGGGTTGAGTCGAAGACATCGAATGATGCGATGGGCTACCTCAGGTGACACGGGAATTTATATTGTCTCTTTTATCTTTGAATCGTAATGGATCCAAAACTATTATCGAGATTTCTTTTGCATGAAAATTTAGACCGAGACACCGAAGAGATCTGTTCTCAGTTGATTTAACCTCGGTATTTGGACCGAATTTGGAAATTATTTGTTAAGTATTGTTTCACGTTTGAGATCCAGCTAAAGATTCTCTCATTTCAATTTTGTTGAAAATTTAGACCGAGACACCGAAGAGATCTGTTCTCAGTTGATTTAACCTCGGTATTTGGACCGAATTTGGAAATTATTTGTTAAGTATTGTTTCACGTTTGAGATCCAGCTAAAGATTCTCTCATTTCAATTTTGTTATATGTTTATCAACGCATGTGACGACTCTCGGTCTAGTGTGAATCAGACCTCAACATTTCTGAATCCCCTAATGGATCTTCATGTAACGTTCTCGCAGTTCTGAAGGAACAAAAGAAATTCGAATTCCATCTAATCAACTCCTTACTGAATCTTGAGCAACGAAGATTTTCTCTCATCTATTTTACTTGATAAATCAGATCCCTTCAGAGTTTACTGGCCACGTAAATTCAGTATGGGCTTTACAACGCTCGACACTTGCAGTAAGTGTACGACTATCATCGGAGGTCCCGACATAATCTTGGATTTTATCTTATAATCCAAATGCACTCTAACATCGATGGAGTAATAATATGATGGAGAAATTCCTTAAAGCAAATTAAGATTCTTTTCTTGGGCCATACAACCTTTCTATACGATCGTTCGTATAAATCCTTATTACGATGTTTGTTGAAGCACTTTCCTGTGACAACACTCTGGATAGAGTCTTAGTTTGTATTTTCATGTCTGTAATTGTCTTTGTATGTAAGAGTCTTTATGTATTAGTTTATCGAGTTGTGTTTACTTTTACATATTGAATGTTGCATTTCTTTCTAAGTGTTTTGCGCACTTACATGTGCGCAGGAGAAAGCTCCTGCGTACTTAGCAAGTACGCAAGAATACCTTTGCGTACTTGTTAAGTACGCAAGAGCAATTTGCCCTGCGCACTTGTTAAGTGCGCAGGCATCAGGTCAGGTATAAGTAGCATAAGTTGACAGTAGTTAAGTACGCAGACAATATAGCAAATACACAGATTGTAATCTCAGTGCTTTTCTCTGTAACCTTCAAGTGTTTATAATACAAAGAACGTTTAAAGTGTTTTCTCTTGTTGGTTTACTTTGTTTAGCTAGACTCTTCGCCTAGTCACGGGCATTCCGCACCCGGTCCGACTAGTATACCCACTTGCATGTGACGATCTGAGACACCCGAGGGACCTACAAGTAGTATCAGAGCATTTGCTCCTGATTTCGAGTGTTGTAAGTGAGTTTGGAGAGTTTTTACAAGCAAAAAGAGGTATTTTTTGTTGATTTTTGTGATAAAATAGGGGTAGCTCTTGAGCACTATTTTAGAAGCAAAAATCACTCAAAAAAACTGATTTTTGTTGTGTATTTGAGTGTTTTGAGCATCAAAGGTTGGTTAGGAACAAGTTTCTGACCCTTTGGCTCATTTGCATTGATTATCAGACGAATTTTTACCATCTCCGACGAGTTTCAGGTGACCGGAAAAGTTTGGTGAAAGTTGCTGAAAAAGTATCCTGCGTACTTACCATTTCTGGCAAAAAGTACAATTTTGTGCGTACTTACTAAATACGCAAGACTTATCTCCTGCGTACTTATAAGTGCGCAGGACTGAACTTGTGCGAACTTAAGTTATATCCTGCGTACTTACATTTACTCCTGCGTACTTGTTAAGTACGCAAGAGGAAATCTAAATACGCAAGACCATTTCTCAAGTGCGCAAGGCCAAAACCAAGTGCGCAACTATGTCTGACTTTTCTGAAATTTGACTAAGTGTTCACTATGTCGAATCTTCAGAATCTTGGAAACCTGCTGAATTATGATAATGAGATCGGTACACCACAGAAACCACCAAAGTTGCTGAACGTGAACGATTATTCTAATTGGAAAGCACGTTTCGAGCACTACATTTCATATACCGACTCATCATTATGGATACCAATCCTTGAGGGATATAAGCATCCCACACACATCTATCTTGATGAGGTGATGCCAAATCCTATCTCTAAGCTTGATGATGAAGAAAAGAAAGCTTATGATCGAGAAAAGAAGGCTCTTGGTTCGATCACTATGGCATTAACTCGGGAATTGCTCCATAGTTTCCGAGGGTATGACAATTCTAAGGATCTCTGGAAAGCTTTACAGAAGAGATTCGAAGGAAATAGTGACATCAAGAAGAGTAAGCGGGATCTTCTCAGGAAGCAGTATGAGTGCTTCATATTTTTTGAGAACGAATCTTTAGATGACCTCATCTCTAGGTTCTATCATTTACAGAGTGAGTTGAAGGCTTTTGAACTCAGGTATCCGGATGAAGAGATGGTGGAAAATTTTTTGGATGCTTTACCACCCAAATTTGAGATGTACACAACCCTGATGAGGGAAAATCCTAAGTTCCAGTTGAGGAGGCAATAGGAAAGGTTCAAGCTCATGACATGAACCTAAGAAGAAAAGAGAGCTCTGGAAGACCCCAGATACAAGACCCTTCGATGTATCATGGGACGACTTCTACATCCAAGTCATCGGGCTCTGGAATTGCCCTCTTCACTGGAAATCCTACTGAAGAAGACCACTCAAGTGGGTGTGGTGGTCATGCTTGCTATGCTTCAGGATCAGGGTTGGGGTCTCATCATCAAAATACCTCAAGAAATCCTCCTGTTACGTCTTCAGCTAACAACTCAGCTATAGCCAGAATAGCTGAAGATCATGTAGCACTATTCTCATCTTACATGCTTGCTTATGAAAACTTCATAGGTGGCAAGCTTACTGATCCAGAGACGATTGAAGAAAATTTTAATCAAGTGGATCCTGATGACATGGAGGACATGGATATTCAATGGAATATGGCCATGCTATTGAGGAGAGCCAAGCGTTTCCTGAACAGAGCAGGAAGAAATTTTATTGGCAGGCATCCTAATGCCAAGGTCGGGTTTAACAAATCCAAGGCCAAATGCTACAAGTGTCTGAATTATGGACACTTTGCTCGTGAGTGTCAGAAAGACAGAGCACCTGCCTCTGGTTTCACCCGAACCAGCCAAGGAAACAGCCATGGCCACAACAATCCAAACCACCACAATCAAAGCCAAAGTGGAACGTTCAATGCACTGGTAGCACAACAGGACGACAGCTTTGACTGGGGTGTTCATCTTGAGGATGCCATCATCGCACAAACCCAGGTTGGTCTCATGGCTGAGATCATGGAGATGATGGAAGCAGAGAAAAGGGAAGCTTCTATGGCTGACCTAGAAGAATCTACAATTGCTGCTACAGAGGAGGTGAAGGAAGCTGAAGAAATGGAAGCTCCTGTAGCTGATGAAGAGGAATCGACCACTGTTGTTGCTCTCATGGCCATTGGAGAAGCAACAAGTTTATCGTCTGAGGTAGATTCTAACCCTTTCTCTGTTATTTCATGTTCTAAATGTCAAGGGCTAAAACTGGAAAATTCTAGGCTCCAAGACAAAATCGAACCCCTAAGTTTGGCAGCTCTAAACTATAAAGAAAATGAAAAACGTTTTAAAGATTCTATTAAAACGTTAAAAAGAGAAAAATCTGAATATTCTTTAAAAATAAGTGATCAACAGCTTCACTTAGATGTTGCATACAGGGGGTTAGAAAAACGGAACAATGAAATCAACAAACTACAAAATGAGATCCTGCAGTTAAAATGCACTAATGAGAATTTGAAAAACTCTCGCTTTGTGGTGGAACACTACGAGTCTGTGGTAAGACAACTGAATGGGTTAGGTTTGGGTACTAATGCCATTCCTCCACCAGTGAGCGGGAAGTTTGTCAATAGCTTAATAGACATTGATCTCACTTGTCTAGATGAGTCCTCTGATAAGGATGATTCCCCTAAAAAGGATGAATCCTCCAGTAAGGCTGACTCCACATCTAGTGAGGAGTTTGTTACTGCTTCTGAAGACGGGTCGGTTAACTCTTACCCTGAAGGAGTAGTATCTGAGGAGTTGTTGACTGAACAAAAGGTAAAGAAAAACGTTATCACTAATGGTGATAACTGCATTTTAACTGAACCCGACATCATTGAAACAAATGATAAACTAAAGGTAATGCTTTACGGGGGGTATAAAAGTCTTAACCAAGTAAAGAAAGAGGCTTTTTCAGCTCACTATGGGCTTGGGTATAAAGAAAATTTGGAAAAATATTATACTCCCAAAAACCAAACTGGTAAGGTTCAGACTAATGTTCATAAACCAACTCCTCCTTCTCATAATGCTGAGTTATCTAAGGCCAGATCTAATGAGCCTTACAAGAGAACTTATGTAGACAAGAGGAACTGCTTTCACTGTGGCTTGGTTGGTCACATTTTTGTGAACTGTCCTTCTAAGAACCAAGGGAAACGGCCTGTTGTTTCACAACCAACTGTTATCCCCAGGTCGCCACCAGTGAAACCATCTCCCAAACATCCAAAGCAAAATGTGGTGAAACCACCAGTCAAACCGATGGTAAAGCCTAAGATCATATCTGAAGCTAAACCATCTGTTCCAAGAAAGGTAACGCAACCTGTTGTACCTCGTGTATCTACCTCTGGTAGTACACGTACTGGTGAGAAACTTGTGGCAAGACTCTCTAAGCCACAGAGGAGGAGACGGAACAAGAGGTTGAGAAAGCTTGAACAGCTGACTTCAGTTCAATCAGGTGAAGCTTCCACAAGTTCACCTGCTGTAGTTGAATCAAAGTCTCCTGTTCCAGTTAAGAAACAGAAGAGATCCTGGACTGCAAAATCCAAAACTTCTCAATCTCCTAGTTCTATCTCTTCTAAAGATTCATCAATTTTGAACAGTCATCATGACTGTGAGTTAAAGGAAGTAGTTTATTTTGAAAAGGATGGACGACCCAAGACCACAATGGCTTGGGTCTCCAAATCTAACTAATTCTTTTGTGACTCATGCAGGGACGTCCGAAGGGTACTATCTCTAACCGCTGGTATGTAGATAGTGGATGTTCCAGGCACATGACAGGAAACATGGCCCTGCTTGAAGATGTTAAACCATTCAAAGGCGGCTATGTGGCCTTTGCCGGAAAAAAAGGCGGCAGCATCACGTGTCAAGGCGTGGTATCGAACGGTTGTGTCAGCTTTGACAATGTCAACTTCTGCGAGCAGCTGAAGCATAACCTATTGAGTGTCTCCCAAATGTGTGATAAGGAGTACTCGGTGATGTTTGACAAGTCAGAATGCCTGATTCTCAAACCCGGCTTTGAAGTTCCGAAAGATTGGATCCTGATGAGAGCGCCAAGAACAAACGACACCTATCAGATCGATATGAGCGTGGCAACAACCACCTCATCAGTTTCTACCTGTTTGCTTTCTAAAGCGACAGAGCTCGACTCCATCTTGTGGCATAGGAAACTCGGACATATTTCGTATCGTAAAATGAATCATCTTGTCCCTAAGCTGAGGTTTACCGTTGCAGATGACTGTATGCCTTGTAAAAAGGGCAAACAGCAACGAAAGTCTCACAAGCCCAAGCTCCAAAACTCTATTGATACCCCTTTGGAGCTATTACACATGGATCTGTTTGGCCCCATAAGTATCAGGAGTATTGGAGGTAAGTCGTTCTGTCTAGTAGTAACTGATGATTTCTCACGTTTTTCTTGGGTGCAATTTTTAGGTACTAAAGACGAGACTGCTGATATTCTTCAATATTTGATCCTGAGCTTGGAATCTCTTTGCAAGCTGAAAGTTAGAAGAATTAGGAGTGACAACGGAACCGAGTTCAATAATAATTTGATGGAGCTTTTCTGTCTCAAGAAAGGGATCCGTCACGAATTCAGCGCGCCGTACACGCCTCAGCAGAATGGAGTTGCTGAACGGAAAAACAGAACACTGATTGAGACTGCAAGGACTATGCTGTCTGATGCACAGCTTCCTGTCACTTTCTTGGCAGAAGCCGTTAATACAGCTTGTCACGTCTTAAACAGAGTTCTGGTTGTGAAGAGGCACAACAAGACTTGTTACGAGTTGATCAATAATCGACTTCCCAATCTTGATTACCTAGTTCCTTTCGGTAGTCCTTGTTCCTTGTTGCTACAGTACAAAGACCGCCAGTCTAAGTTTCATGCAAAAGCGGTGGAAGGCATCTTCTTAGGATACGTTGCCAACTCGCCTTGCAAGAGAGTGTACAACATAGGAACTCGTACTGTCGAGGAATGGTTTGAAGTGGATTGTAGTAAACACAGCATTCCACCCGAACCAACAGGTCCGAACCAACAGGTCTAGCTTGGGGTTTTGATTATGATGCGCTATTCAAGTCATTCAATCTTCCTGATTTATCTGCAGTTGACGCCGCAAACGTTTATGAATTATTGGGTGGCGGTGATGACTCCAGCTTCTCTACTCGTGCTACTGTATCAATTGTAACTCCTGATTCCAATGCTGCATCTGCATCTGGAAATCATGACAGTGATGACAGTGAGGATGTTCTTGTTGTTGGAGATGACGCTCAAGCCAATCCTAACACAACTATAGGAAATGAAGCTCCAGCTGATCCAATTAACATTGAATCTTCTTCCTCTAGAACACAGGAAATGGGGGAGTTAAGCACGAATCTTGATCCAAAAATTCAGGAACCGATTGTATCGGAGACGAGAGTGCATAGGAATCATCCAATCGACAACATTATTGGTGATCCTTGTGCCGGTGTTCAGACTCGTCATCGAACCATCACTGAGAACACCAATCTTTACACAGAGATATTTGACACTGTGTCATGGAAACATGTCTGCATGCTGCATTCGTGTCCCAGTTAGAGCCGAAGAATGTGAAGGAGGCTCTCACTGACAACTGTTGGATTGAGGCGATGCAAGATGAACTGTCTCAATTCCAAAAGTTGCACGTGTGGGATTTGGTTGACTTGCCAAAGGGCTTTCAACCAATTGGAACCAGATGGGTGTTCAAATGCAAGACGGATGATCGTCATGTGGTTGTGAAGAACAAAGCAAGATTGGTTGTTTAGGGTTTTTATCAGCAATAGGACTTGGATTACATGGAAGTATATGCCCCAGTTGCTAGAAGTGAAGCCATTAGACTGTTCTTGGCTTATGCCACATATGTCGGCTTCAAGGTCTATCAACTTGATGTGAAGAGTGCTTTCCTTTATGGTAAAGTTCATGAAGAGGTCTATGTCACTCAACCTCCCGGTTTTGAAGATCCGCATAATATTAATAAAGTGTATAAGCTCGACAAAGCACTTTATGGTCTTCATCAAGCACCGCGGGCATGGTATGAGACATTATCTAAGCATTTACTGTCTAATGGTTTTGACCGTGGACAGATTGACTCGACTCTCTTCATTAGGAAAGCAGGAGGTGACATTCTTCTTGTACAAGTATACGTCGACAACATTATCTTTGGATCTACCAATGAAGGGATGTGTAGGGAATTCAAGAAGGTGATGAAGTCCAAGTTTGAAATGAGTAATATGGGTGAACTGTCGTTCTTCCTGGGTCTGCAAGTCAGTCAAAGAGAGGATGGCATTTATCTACATCAAACCAAGTATGTGCAAGACATCTTGTCAAAATACAAGATGAATGATAGCAGTACTTATGGCACACCTATCCCAGTCAATCATGGTTTGCATCCTGACAAAGATGGAAAGGATGTAGACAGCAGATTGTACCGTGGGATGATTGGATCACTTATGTATCTCACAGCTTCAAGACCCGATATAATGTTTGTTGTGTGCTTGTGCTCAAGGTTTCAGTCTCAACCGAAGGAGTCACATATGATAGCCGTGAAGAGAATTTTTAGATACCTGAAAGGGAAACCCCGATTAGGTCTTTGGTACTCTAAGCAGCAGTCATTCGACTTCAAAGCCTACACTGATTCAGATTATGGCGGTTGTAACCTTGACAGAAAGTTAACTTCTGGTGGATGTCAATTCTTAGGAGATAGACTGGTCTCCTGGCAGTGTAAGAAGCAGTCAACAGTTTTTGTCTCAACTTTTGAAGCAGAATACATTGCTGCAGCGAGCGGTTGTTCTCAGATACTGTGGATTCAACAGCAGTTGAGAGACTACGGCTTAAACTTCACTGGAACTCCTCTATTAATTGACAACAATGCCACAATGTCCATCACAAATAACCCGGTGAAACATTCCAAAACTAAACATATAGAGATTCGCCATCATTTCATCCGTGATTGTGCTGAAAAGCATTTAATTGAACTTGTAAAAGTTCACACGGATGACAATCTTGCTGACCTTTTCACAAAGGCATTTGATCGATCCCGTTTTGAGCATCTTGTCAACTTGATAGGAATGTTCAATCCTGAGTGAAAATTAATTTTTCTTAATTCAATTCAATTCATGGAAGTTAAAATTTATTTCTTTTTAAATTTTCTATATAGTTCTTTTAAGTTTCAAAATATTTTACAAAAACAAAAACAAAAATAGAAAATGGAGAAAATTTCAAAGTTAACTTGAGAAAAAAGGAAATGATAGTACATCAGAAATGATCTAAACGTCATAGACTGCTCATATGGGAAATGATTGCGTCATGCTTACTTAATTGTTTAACTTATTATGTTTTTAATCTGCTTATTTACAAGTAATTTAAATTGTCAGTAGGCTGTATGCGTCTTTGAATCACTAGTAGTGTGGAAACTAAATCTAAATTACAACTGTGATTTGAACCCATGTTTGCAAGTGTGTGTGCGTAAAAGAATAGAAAAGATCATTATCAGATATAGGATGTTAGATTTTGGCAATAATTTTCTTTTGAGGTCAGTTTCGGGTTATGTCGTTAGCACAATTAATGCGGTTCATCTCACTGCCCATACTCACAAGTATGCAAGGAGAGATTGAATCAAGACATGTCTCTACATTAACCGTTGAGCATGTATTCACCCTTGAATCATTCCTGATTCATTGAAATCAAATCCAGATAAAAGTTGGATCCCCTTACCTTATTCAATCACCATATATATTATCCTGAATCATCATTCCGATATTCAATGAAGAAAATCAAATGAAACCAAGACAACTGAATCACTTGATTCTGAATCTTATAATTCCTGATAATCCTTATGGATTCTGCTTGATTTTTTCTGTGCTAATAGATGTAGCTTCATTCTGAAAATTTAGAAAATCATTGGGAAAATCTTAGATGCCTTGAGATAGTGCAAGTTAGAATAGCATATCAGTGGGGTACACGTTGTATATCTTGTAATTAATACCTTAATACACAAGAATGTGATACAAAGATGCGTATAGTTTCAAATCTTATAATATTGTCAACTTGAATTACTTATCTATGTGCATATTATGTATGAATAAATAGTAATCCATGACATGATCACATATTCTTTGATGTTTATATTGTATCGTTCTTACTAAAAGATAGCCTGATATGATCCTCTGCTCGTGTCTTTGATCAAAAATAGTTTGTGTGAATACTTGTATATTTTTATTAGAAAAGATCAAAAAGATTTTAAGTTTTTGCATAGTTCCAGTATATTCAGAAAAACCAAAAAAATATTTGTGTTTAACTTTCCTGAATTGTATTTGAATCCTCTTGATTGAATATTTTTAACTTGTTCGTTATTTGACTTGAAAAACTTCATAAATTTTGAGTTGAAAGTTTGCGCACTTAAGGGTTTGTGCGTACTTGTAAGTGCGCATGAAGTAAGCCCTGCGCACTTGTAAGTACGCAAGAGTTAATTCTTGTGCACTTGTAAGTACGCATGAGTTAAAACGTGCACACTTGCTAAGTACGCACGGCCTTTTGGTGTGGGGTATAAATGGGGGACTTAGAAAATTTCTGAGGTTTCCATCGCATTCAAACACTTTTCCCTCTGCAAAATTTTACTCAAAATCCAAGTGTACTTAATCCGATTTTTCGTCCCACTACAAGTTTCATCATCTCAGCTGACCCGACCGTGTCAAGACCTTACTTGGAACAATTCTGGGAGACGGCGGAGCACGACTGCACGGTAACCCCCAATGTCATAAGGGCTACCGTTGCTGGTCAGGCTATCGCTTTTTCTGAAGATACCATAAGAAGGGTCCTACAGTTCAGAGACCTTGCTACCGACCCGACAGCCTATCCAGACTACTTTGTGGATGGGTGTTGGAGGCAAAGAATGGGATATGTCGGAGCGAGGGACTATGCTTCTTATAAAAAGATGTGGGTATTAGACCAATGGCGGTATTTCGCCCACGTCATGATCGTGTGCATCTCGTCAAGGAAAGCTGGTAAAGATGCCATGGGTCATGACCTTGCAGCAGCCATGGTGGGCTTGTCTCTTAATAGGGGCTACAACTTCTCGCGCTACATATTCAAAGCAATCAATGACCAGATCAACACAACGGAGAAGTTTAGATTCTTATTGTACCCTAGGTTTGTGCAACTCTTGATCAATGACGCGTTGCCAAACCTTCCTGCTATAGGGGAGAGACTGCAAGTTAAGCGGGTGGACAAAAGAGTATTTGCTCAATTTCTGAAGCCAGGCAGTGTAGAACCTACCCCTCTACACACAGAACTCTTTGGCCACCTTCTAAATGAAGCATATGTGGCACCTGAAGACTGGAGATGGTACAGCCACGACTCGGAACCTGAACTGAGTGAACATTCCGATGAACAGCAGGAACAACACGATGAGGAGAATGATAGTGATGATGTCTCGTCTGAGGATGGAGACGACGAAGGCGGTAATGGTGGTGCTGAGGAATCCGATTCAGAAGCAACAAAATCAGATTCTTCTGATTCCGATGACGCACCATCACAGGCACACCCCAGGAGATCGGCACAGGTAACCCTACTTGATTCGTCCTCCAAAAGAAAGCGACAGAGCTCGAGCAGCGATTATGAGCCAACATCTGACTTTGACGCTGCTCTACAAAAACAAAGACGAGAGCGTGTTCATAAGAACATAGGAGATAGGCAAGAGTTTGCTATCCCCATTGTGGTAGAGGCCCCGGCTCAGCAGCAAGTACAAGTTCAAGCTGCCAGTACAGATTCAGCCTCTACCCCACCTTCACAGCAGTTATACCGTAGGAGGAGAAGACCACAAGTTCAAGCTGACGTGGTAGTCACGGCAGTCATAGAGGAGGTTCCTGTGACGGTGACCCTCCCTACAACATCAGTCCAAGTGGCGGTGACTACTCCAATTGTCACGAAGTCTGTCACCATCACCCCTACCATAACACCCACTCCTATCATCTCATCCCAAATCCCAACACCCACCATTGATCCTCCAAGTCAACCCTTCACTTATGAAGATTACTCACAAGGGTTTGACTTTGGTACCATCTTCTCCTCCCCTATCCATAATGCCGAAGCGTCATCGTCTAGGCATCCTGATCCGAATGAGGCAAGGATCGATGTGCTAGAAACCCAAGTTGCTAGACTGCTGAAGACTATTCAGAAGTCAAAGGAGGAATCTGATGCTCAACAAGCATAGATTAATTCACTGGCCGATGAAGTTAGGATTCTACATAGCCAGAGAACGGGGACTAATGAGCGACTGAAGAACGTAATGGCACATAATGAGCTATTAATGAAGACAAATGAAATGATTCTAGGCCACGAAACGTCACTTGAGCTAAGGCTGGATTTACAAAGAAAAGAGCACGAAGCGATGGTCAAATTAGTTGCAGAACTGACCAAGAAGCTTGATGCTCAGGGGGAGAAGGAGAAAGAGAAAGAAAAGAAATCCACTGGTGCTGAGCCTTGTCATCCAGTCGACTTGACTAAGGATGACGATAAAGACAAGGATCCTGAAGCCGGTCCTAGTGGAGGTGAGCACCAAACTTTGGCAATTGTGCCCATCTCTGCTATTCCAATGGCTGAGGGGGAGTCTACTCAGCAAGAGGGTGGTGATACCTCTGGTGGTGGTGGTGATAAAGGGAAATCAGCAGCCGATGTCCTCAAGGACTTATCTGATGATGAGATCCTTTATCTTGAGCCTGACTATTCCAAGGAAGCAGAGATCGATGCTCTCTTTAATCTGGAAGAAGGAGAGATCGACTCTGGTGATGACTGGAATGATGATGATAAAGACGTGGTGATAGAGATTCCCAAGGGTGACGGGGAAGGAGAGTACGAGCTAGAAGATGGAGAGATCTTTGAAGTTCCATCTATCGACGCTCCGCTCGACACAGGTTCAGTCGAGCAGGCCAGTTATGTAGATGACTCGACTGAAGCCTCCCCAGTTGACCCTGAACCTGTGGACCCAGAGGCACCAAAAGAGACAGACATACCTTCTACCTCATCAAGTCCAGCTCCTGTGTGGCAAAAGACGTCTATCATAGACAAGCACGGAGCAACAGGAATGATCTTAGCTGTAAGGTTCGAGGAGGACAAGCAGCTGTTCGCTATCAAAAGATCTGGGGGGTTCAATACTTGAAACCCACCAGTGAAGCATTCAGCTCCTTGCCCAAATACGACCTTGTGAACCTTGCAAACCGAGAGCTGCTGGGTCATTCCAATCATGCAGTAGCGATGGGTTTGTGGGTGGTTCTGCAGGGTGAAGCAAGATCTGGGAACTTTGAAATGTTCAAGCCTTAGGTGCCCAAGAGAGTCAAGGATAAGCACGCTGTGCATCTTGTGACTAAGAAGCACTTAAAGAAATTGGTATACAAGCCAGTGCGATGTGAAACTAAGATTCCCCTGAGCAAGTTATCTCAGGATATTCTTGGTGACATGTGGTACTGGTACGTAGATCCAAAAACGGGCGAGGCTGTGATCATGGGAAAGGGACGTTCCGAAAGTGGGAACATAGTGCCAAAAGAACTGATCAGAATATTTGATGAAGTTTGCTTAATCAACTTTTCTGTGAAAGATCTGGAGGTACTAGCTGATAGGTATTGTGTCCACACGGACGAATGGATAAAGCTCCTTGCTTCTAAATATGACAAGGTGATTAAGTTTTGCCTTGATTACAAGAAGAAGATGGAAGCTAAGGATGGACAGCTGTGAAGAATGAAGATTGAAGACTGAAGATTGAAGACGATGAAGATCCCGAGCTGTTGTCAAGGGGGAGTTTGTTGAAGCACTTTCCTGTGACAACAGTCTGGATAGAGTCTTAGTTTGTATTTTCATGTCTGTAATTGTCTTTGTATGTAAGAGTCTTTATGTATTAGTTTATCGAGTTGTATTTACTTTTACATATTGAATGTTGCATTTCTTTCTAAGTGTTTTGCGCACTTACATGTGCGCAGGAGAAAGCTCCTGCGTACTTAGCAAGTACACAAGAATACCTTTGCGTACTTGTTAAGTACGCAAGAGCAATTTGCCCTGCGCACTTGTTAAGTGTGCAGGCATCAGGTCAGGTATAAGTAGGATAGGTTGACAGTAGTTAAGTACGCAGACAATATAGCAAATACGCAGATTGTAATCTCAGTGCTTTTCTCTGTAACCTTCAAGTGTTTATAATACAAAGAACGTTTAAAGTGTTTTCTCTTGTCGGTTTACATTGTTTAGCTAGACTCTTCACCTAGTCACGGGCATTCCGCACCCGGTCCGACTAGTATACCCACTTGCATGTGACGATCCGACACACCCGAGGGACCTACAATGTTTGTCATTTTCACTATACTCCTGATAAATATTCTTAATAATTCAGTTTTAATCCTACTTGAAATTTCCATTGCAAGTGCTATGCACTTACTATGGTAATTTGGTACACTAAATTCTGATTCTCTTAACCGCGACGCTAATATTGTGAAAACCTAACTTGAGAAACTTGTTTACTGGGGATGAGCCATCTTTACGACGTTCATTGTCATGTTTATTTCTATCATTTGTATTTCTACTATGGTCACTGAGCGGCTTATGCTCAGGATTCTTTTGGTTGGCTTTACAAAAACTTTTTATTTTTAAGATAACTATGGCTTAGTATGAAACTAATGCCTTTTTTTTGTGAACATTGCTACGTATGTTTTGCAAATCTTGATTTCTCCTGGTGCTTCAATGCCTTATTGAAAACCATTTTAATGGAGAAAATGAAACTTCATGTTGGAATGATTCTTTGTGTACCGAAAATTTTATTAGTAATCATTCAAAGTTTATTTATGGTGATTATCGCTATTTGTTACTCTACGTATGTTGTCCTTATAGATCCGAATAGGATAGTCTCATATCCTTTTTGTACTTGTTCTCTCTCAAATGTCATTTTGTTGATTGATTTTCTGATTTCCAACTAGGTAGAGACGTATACACATCCCTTACTCTCTGTCACCTGTAATTAGAAAGCCTTAGAGCAACTATTGTTTAGAAACAACTTCTTCACGCGTGCCCTGAAGGAATACGAGTCTATGACATTCAAACACTCATTCCATCAAATTTATGGCTTAAACCCTTATGTAAAGGATTTTAGGCTATAACTAGTATGGATGAAATACGAAATGGTAAGTCATGGTGGTACCGTTCGAAAGCCAAGAAAGTTGCAGGCATATTGTACTATCGTTATTGGCTGATAATCTATTCGAACCCCTTCAACCCAAGATCTAAGGACAAACTCTGAAACCTTATGGTCCATTTCCACCGAATTTAATGGAAAAGCGAGGACCTAAGTTGAAATTTTAAAACATTTTCATTTGAAAGATGTGTCCTAAAATCATAGGAGGGAAATTTTGAATTTATTTATGTGTTTTACGATTCTTAACCAATTAAAGTTGTACACTACCAGGAAGAGGAACAAGGGACGAATCATAGTTGACTCTGCTCTCTTGAAGATCCGCTTGGGATTGCATTATCCTTAAGGGACCTATGAGCATGACGTCCTCACATTTGATAAATTTCTGAAGTTTTACTTGATCATATCCTATTTTCTGATGTCTACTTTATGAGAACCAAACCCCAGGATAAATTGACAATGATATTATATCAAAGTCTACCCATTTTGTGGGTTAGCAAGCTCATAATCATTTTCGGGGGATGCTATTTTTATTAGATTATTTTCACAACGTGACTGTTTATTTCCTCATCTAGATGGATAGCGGATTACTTCCGAATCATTTCAATACATATCAAGAAAGATGTATACGTCTAATGTTATCCTATCAAATTTGGACGACTCAATGTGAGGAGTAGACCATCTTTTTAATATGGACTTCTTGTTAAAATATCATAATTCCATTTCTGACCATTAACCAAATTCGACTACCGGTGGTTTGTCAATTCAATGTCCAACTATTGAACTGACACCTAGTCTTTTAACTAATCTACTTGATTAGATCGTCCTAGATCTTTAGTAACTTTCTCTATCTAGATCTTGTGGTGACTTGATTATCATATAACCCATTGCTAACTTTCGACAATAGGTATATGAACCTTTAATTGAAAATCACCACACATGGTTATATTATATCGAGACTAATATGCGAGTTAGTACCAAATCCTAATGATTTGTGGTGAGGTTACATAGCACGGGTCATCGCTGAAATCTGTTTTATAATGATGACTCATTTCCTATAACACTTGATAGGATTGAGTAAATTTGACTCTTAACAAATTTATCTCGACAGAATCCTAGTATAATATCCTTTGTTTGTTAATCTTCGGTTTCACGACTCGAGTTTGGTACAATCATACTGGTACTCATTATATACTTTCTTTATAAAGCTTTAAGCTTGGATTTCTCGTTATTAATTCATTATCTAATGACTAATCATCACTCTTCAATTCTAGTACAAGAAGTGTGAATCTCGTCCTTTTGTTATGTTGATTTTCAAAATTCCCTTGTATCTACTTTTACGGTTATGTCGTATACACACCAACCATGTTGTATCGCCCTATGATGCAACAATGTACAAACTATTGAATAATAACTACTATTACTGACAATTACAAGGTACAACAACCCGGGATTTCACAGTGAATGTGGGAACAAATTTCAATAAATTTCGTTACTAGGCCTGCCTAGAAATTTAGGTGGCTATGATTCATTTTGGGACATTGTTAACTAATTAATGACTAACTCTGTGCATTTCCTACTTATCCAAGAGGACTTCTAGATAGAAAAGCTAGCTCGACTGTATAGTATTGAAACTGTAGCAAGGCATGGAGTGCCTGTTTCCTTTATCTTCGATAGGGATAGTCGCTTTACATCCCATTTCTGGCAGACAATACAGAAAGCTTTGAGAACGCGCTTAGATATGAGCACCACTTACTATCCTCAAACCGACGGTCTAAGTGATCGAACTATTCATACCTTAGAGGATATGCTAAGGGCTTGTGTGATACAATTTGGTGGTAATTTGGATACTCTTTTACCTTTGGTCCGATTTCCTTACACTAACAGTGATCACACTACCATTAAATGAGCACCATTGGAAGCTCTGTTTTGACACAAATGTTGATCACCATTTTGTTGTGCTGAAGTTGGTAGTAATCATTTGATTGGTCTTGTTATGTATAAACTAAAACTACCTCATGAGCTTAATGGTATATACGATGCTTATCGTATATCGAGTCTCAAAAGGTGTTTAGCCGAAGAATCCGTAATTATACAACCTAAGGAAGTTCGTTTTGACGACAAGTTTCATTTTAACGAGGTGTTATCTCTCTGTATTCTAAGTACATGATATGTCTATCCTTTATATCCTATGATTTTTGTTATCGTTGTGATACATTTTTATTCCAATGAGTTGTGGTGATTCTACCGACTCTTTGGATCTTAATAGCACCTCTCATACTATAATTTTATGGTTACTATTTATAATAGTATTCCTTAATTGCACCAAGCCGAATTATACTTTTTCTTGCTCATAAAAGGATACTAAATCACTGGGATTTTGTATCATAATATCATTTTGGATTTGTACCAATTTTGTATACTTGTGTATATCAATCCTATGACGGATTTCTTAATCTTCTGAATAACACCAGCAGTGTACTTTTTGACTGATCCGGTGAAACAATTATCTATAGATTCTTTGGAATTCGAAGGATTTTTCTCTCATGATTATTCAATTTTCTTTTGAGCCTTTCTAAGTATAGCCTACTCTCTATGATTCTTAGATCTCGATTTGTCAAATCTCCTTGCTGTATCTAAGAAACTAGATTTCCCTTGATGATCGTACATGAATCAAGTTACAAAAAAGAACTTGTCAACTATTATACCAGTTGAATTTCGGGACGAAATTCTGTTAACTGGGGGAGAATGTGACAACCGTGACTTTTACGGTCAACACCCGTGTTCGACAAGTTCGTATAATAATAATAATAGTATTATTATTATGTGAAATATACTTTCAAACGAAAGGAACTCGTTAGTGAATGAAAAATAATAGCAAGATTTATTTGGGTGTTCTAATGTCAAAAATTTGATCAAGTTCTAGTTTATACGCGTTAACACCAAAGTCGAACGGTTTCGTAAATTTTAAGTTAAATCCGAAAGGATATATATTTACGAGACGCAAGGACTCGAGGGAAAATAATAAATTATAATAAGTTATTTTTGGATAAAATAACGCCACTATTTTTTTATCGGGTTCGTTTAAGCGAGAAACCGGCACGCGATCGAAGACCACGGGGGATATAAATACCCCACTACACTCCCTTTTTCTCATTTGATCAATTCAGAGAAATTTTGGAGAGAGAGAGTGGAGAGGGCCGGAGAGGTTTCCGGCAAAGTAGTGGTGGTCCGACGGTGGTGCGTGGCGGTCTGCGGTTGTAAAGATCGGACGATCCACGGAAATCCGACCGTTAGAAATGCATGAATTTTGGATATGATCTTGTCAACACATAGACGCAAAACCCTACAGGAGGAATTTGTGATCAAAGCTCTTTAGGTATGCTTTTCATACCCTCGAATGTGACTGATCGGATTTTCGGATTTGAAAAACTGGGTCTCAAAGAATCGTCGATCCCTAGAGATCCGACCGTTGGATCGTGACGATTTTTGGACAGTAGTTTCTTAGAAAAAATATGAATGTTTTCACCGTAGGAAATTCCGATCAGATGTGGGGAACTATATGTTTGAATATGAACAGACTGTAACAGTTTATAAGACCGAAACAGGAAATTGATCGGGTTGCATGGCCATCCAAACGGAATTGCATGTCAATTTTGAGCATATGAAAATGCTCGGGAGATAAAAACGATCCTAATGGTGTTTTTGGTTCGTATTGCATGTGAAATACGGGAGGTTCCGCGTACGCGAACCATTTATACGAAAGGTATAAACTTTAACCGTTAAGATTTAATTTTATATTAGAATAGTTTTATGAGTCATTGGTTAGGAATTGAACCCGAAAATATTTAGTATTGAGATATTTGATATTTTAAGTGGTTATTAAGTTATAAACCCAATACCGGTTCACGTGAAACTAATATATTTATTTTTATACAACAATTGTTTTTATGGATTTTTATAAACTTTTGATTTAGCTTCCAAATTTATTTTTAAAAACTAGTATTTATATAAAAAGTGAGATCTGGAAATATTGGTAACTAAACTATTTATAGATTATTTATTAAAATTTCCACAAGTTTAATACATGGAAATTTGGGAAAAAATACTTCTGAGTGTTGAAATTTTTTGGAAATTGGACAGTGATTGTTATATGATTAACTAAGACTCCTGTACAAATTTTATGAAAATTGGAGTTTTTTAAGTATGTGTTTAGTATTTATAAAGTTTAAACGGATGATTTAGGGTTTGTATACTTATGGATAAAATCAGGAGTTGAAACTTGGTATGGGATCTTATATTGACTTAAAACTAATATGGTAAAAATTTGGTGAAGTTTTAATGTGTTTAACCATTTTCCCCAATTTGTAAAGTTTTAACAATATTAAATTCATATTAAATAATCTTAATATTAGACAAATATGAAAATTGGTCAAATATTTTTATTTATATATATGATCAATTGATATAAATTTCAAGCAGTAACTTTATGTCTAAGTATGGTTTTGGAATTATGGTCCATTTAAATTTTATAAAAAGTTATTAATTTTGGAAATTTTTATATAAAATTGATTTTATGAAAATTCTAGTGGATTTTGGACAGAAGTATAACCCCATCTAAAACATAAAATTTGACTTTTAAATTGGGTGTTAATATCACACTAAAACCCTAATTTCGGATGAATCAGATTTTTAAACCGTAAACCGGACTTTACGCGCTTAACCGCGTTTTTGGTCAAGCGAAACTGTGACTTGAGATTTTATCATATATGACATTATAACTACTGATATTCATTAATAAAATCTAAAACTTAAGGTTTCAAAGTCACGAATTTATATAAAAGCCGGTTTTACAACTTTTGAGCGGTTCGTACGTGTGTGCACGGGTTTTGGGTATGCAACCGACTACATAGCCACTTTTGAGTAGTAGACTCAGTTTTATACTTTAGGCGTCCTAAATGCTATTTTTTTCATGTCTACATGGTTAGTAGGACTCGGTTAGGACACCTGTTTTTGCGGTTCTTGCGAATTTAGCCGTACCTTGGTAGCACTGAGTTGCTAGCTACACTTTGCTTGCATTTGGCTGCTGGCCTTTGATAGAATTTGGATGTTAACCGTACTTTGCAGTTTTTGTTGACTATGTCACACTTATCACCGACGTTGTTCAGGTGAGTTTCGCGGCCCCACTTTTCAATTTTTACTGTTTTATGGGGGAAAAGCTGTTTCACTCTACACGTTGTTACTTGGGATTAGGGTTACCTGGGTTTACTTATGGATGTATAAGTCCTCACTTTAACGCAATCAATTAGCTTGGATAGCCGATGAGAATTATGAATAGTACTATTTGGGTTGACACCCCTGCCCACGGTTGGTCGCGCCAACCAGACTTGTAGGTGTTCACATTCGACACCTGGATACAAGGGCAACAACTAGTCTGACGGTTTTGATTGTGGCTCAGGGTAATTATATCTTAACACGTGTACTTGATCATCTGCGGATGGTTACTATTACATTTTGAAATTTATTTACTTACTTTTTTTAGAGTCACAAAACCTGCATGCTCACCAACTATTTTTATAGTTGACCCGTTTTCGAAACATGCTTTTCAGGTAAACAGTTATGTGGATAACGAGCTTTAAACGACTTGCTTTTGGGAAGAGTTATTATTATGTACTTTTGGTTGTAGTTGGGCATTTTAGACCCTTTGTATTGATTCATGATTTTCATGTATTCGTACATTCGTTAGAAGCATGTAGTATGGTTCAATGTAATGCAAAACTTTCCTTTTAGTTTCTCTTGTACTTGTGTTCAATGTGATATACCGGTTACATCACGTACTTCCGCCTTGGTGGGGTGTGACATACTAGCTTTAACCCAATGTGTTACACAGGGTGGAACGTTAAGATTATATTGATAAATATCTTAACAACTTTTTTATACAAATTTATAAATTTGTAACTTTTCATTATGTTACATGTTAAGATTATAAGGGTAAGGTTAAATTACCTAACTTGGTTTCCTCATGTATTTGGTGTCTAAGGAAAACGGCTGGTGGATATAGTCTAAGAACCTCATTGAAGATGATGTTGATCTGTAAAATGAGACATTACGATACAAAAGAAGTAAGAACTAACATATTTTAAGTTCATTAATATCTAATTTTTGTAGTACGAAAAACTTACAACTTTTAGATGACTCAAGCCGTCAATATCTGGTTTTTTATCTCCAAAGACATGTAAGACTTCAACATAAAAAAATACATGAAAATACATTTCATAAGTTATGTACGTTTTACAATACATTAAATTACATGTCAAATGAAACCTTACAATGATTATTTGCAAATTTGAAAATACTTAATTGTTACATTACCTAAACCAGTTTTTCATCAATATTTCTAAATAGCATAACTGGAACACAGACATTTAAAACTAATTTATGGTTTGACAAACCTGATAGTGTAAGTCCATTTAGAAAATCAGGAGATTATAAACTTTCATCAAAATAATCATCAAGATGCTCTCATTGGTGGATACTATTTGTACTTGTATGCGAAAAATCTCGCTAAACATCAAAATACTATTTAAATCTCTTATTAAAAAAATAATAATAAAGATAGAAATAAAATTTAAATTTCAACAATATATCGTCTATTAAATTCAAAATTTAAAACCCCAAATTTTTAAAATTTCACTACTTAATATTTCGACAAAATTAAATTTAAAATTCTAAAATTAAATACGAAAAAAATTAAAACTAATAAATTAGAATTGAAACTTGTAAATATATATATATTTTTTAAAAACCTCATCATTTCAAAAATAAACTTTAGAATATAATACACTTTTAAAATTAAATATTTACAAGTTTCTTAATTTTATTAAAATTTAAAAAAAATATTTATAAATATCAAATTTAATTAAAAAACTACTAATTAAATATTAATAAACATTATTCTAACACATATTTATTTAAAATACAAATGTAGTTTTTTCAAATTTTATACGTAAAATTTAAAAAAAATCTTTTTTTTGATAATAAAAATAAAAAAATTATTTTTTAATAATAAAACTTTCATGATAATTTTAATTAATAAATCCTACTTTTAAAAAAAAAATTAATTCTTGATTTTTTTAAAAATATTCACTTTTGATGATAATTTAAAAAAAAAGTTAGCTAGTGGTAATAATGATTAATTGATTTGTTAAATGTAATTTAAAAAAAAGACTAAATATAAAATATTAAATGAAGGATTTAAATGTAGTTTTAAAGAGAAAAATTTGTAAGATTAATTGTGGTAATGCCAAGTGGTAAAATCATTTATTTTTTTTATTAGAATAGAGATACTTGAAAAAGTCAATTATATTTTAAGGAAAAATCATCATAAACTACAAAAAATCGTTTTCATAAAGGTATGGTTATATTTAACAATTAGACCACCAACGGCGACGTTTTAACTAATGTGTGTGAGAGTAGGGGTGTTCAAACGAATCGAATTGGGTTATTCGGTTTATTTGAATTTGAATTTTTTTTCTGGATTCGATTCGAATAAAAAATCACTTAATCCGATTCAAATAAGCTTATTCGAATCGAATCGAATTCGAATCTATTTGAATAAACCAACTTACTATTTTATTTTTAAAAAAATAAATAAATAAAAAGTTACAAATATTCAGTCCCAAATATCCAACTTATGCATAAATTTTTTATGGATTTGAATTTGAAACCCATACAAAACTTAAAAAAAGTCCAAATCAACAAAAATAAAAGGATATTATATATTTAAAAAAATAAAAATTATATAATATATAAATTCGGTTTATTCGAATCGAATCGAATCGAATTGGGGATTTTAGAATTCGAATTCGACTTATTTATTCGAAATGAATAATATTCTATTCGAATAAGCCAGTATTCGAAATCGAAATTTTTATTCGAATTCGGTTCGAATCGAATTTCGGTTTTTTCGAATGAAATTCGAATAATGAACACCCCTATGTGAGAGAGGAAGATCTATATTAAATAAATAACTTAGTTTATATATTACTTAAACACATATATGCTTACATGTTTTCAAGATAAGGTTTTGACATTCGCTTCGTAACTACAATCGTGTACGCTTATAAATGTGAAATAAAAAATATAGAAAATCATAAGAACTTATACCTTAATTAAGGGAAAATTACCTAAATGGACATTTGACTAGTCAAAGTTATAAAAATGGACAAGGTTTTTTAGTCTTTTTGGGCATGGTCATTTAGGCTATTAGCTGGCTGAAGAAGGCTAGTTCAGCCGACTTGGATTTCCGTGCCAAGTCAGTTTTTTTCAGAATTTCAACCAACCAGGAATTGACATGTGGATGTGCATATTCGCAAGGCGGCTAAAGCCCATTTCCATGCAGGCTTAGCCGGCGAACTCTTTTTTTTACATGACTCAGCCGACTTGGTTTGAGATGGCTTCCCCGGCTTGGCTTAGCCGGCGCCGAAGGTGTTATTACACTACTTAGCGGGCTGAAGTGGACTAGTTAGCCTGCTTCAAGTTTCTCTCTCACTTATTTAAGTTAGTTTTCCAATTTTCTCCATTTTTTCTTAATTTCTTTTACAATTTTAATTTTTTTAGCTGAAGTGGACTAGTTTCTAGTCTTTTACAATTTTGTAGAAAATTTCAATGCACTTTGTGAAATTGTTCATCTTGTTCGCGATACGTTACTAGGTGTTGGTTTGTATAAATGAGGACAAGCACATTTTGTTGGTCAACGTTATGACATTATAACATCAAATAGTGCTTAGTCTATTAACGCGTTATCACGTTATGCTCGACGGATGCCTATTACCAAACTAATCGAATTATATCATGAGTTGGTTCAACAATGGTATTTCAAAAGCGACACCAAACAAGTAAATAAGTTTATATTATAGCAGGCTAAGTAATAACATATTGTAGGATAAGTTATCAGATATATCAAGCTAATATATAATATTAATGTTTCTAATTTTTGTATAGCAGACTAAGTAATAACATATTGTATGCTAAGTTATCAGATATAGCAGACTAATATATAATGCTAATGTTTCTAATTTTTGTATGGCAGACTAAGTAATAACATATTGTAGGCTAAGTTATCAGATATAGCAGGCTAATATATAATGCTAATGTTTCTAATTTATTTTTTTTAATTGCAGCTAAAAATACACATGATCTAAGTACTTAAAGCAAAATTTGAAATTTGAAAAGTGAAAATGAAGGTTGAAATGAGAATATTTATATTTATAAAACTCGAAGTAGACTAGTAAGACTACTTCAGCCGGCTATCAAGTGTAATAACATCTTCGGAGCCGGCTAAGACAAGCCTAGCCGAATTAAACAAGCCAACAAGGAAGCCATCTCGAACCAAGCCGGCTGAGCCATGTAAAAAAAAAATTCGCCGGCTAGCCTGCTTGGAAGTGGGCTTTAGCCGCCTTGAGAATATGCACCTCCACGTGTCAACTCCTGGTTGGTTGAAATTTTGAAAAAAGCTGACTTGGCGCGGAAATCCAAGCCGGCTGAACTAGCCTTCTTCAGCCGGCTAATAGCCTAAATGACCATGCCCAAGAAGGCTGAAAAACCTTGTCCATTTTTACAACTTTAACTAGTCAAATGTCTATTTTGATAATTTTCCCCTTAATTAAACCATGTCTACAATGAAACATGTTTCATAGTTTGACCACCAAAGTTTGCTAATTTACAAGTTGTCGAGTGCGCGGTGCAGGTGTATCAATTCTTAAGCTGATTGCACGAGCCCATACGCATCCAATGTTGCGAGCTCTTTCATCCACCCCTTCTCATGCATCCACGTATAATCTTCATCTTCAACTTTCTCTTTCAAATCCTTCTTCGTCACACCTCTTATTTCCATCGCATACTTAACAAAGAGAACCGTCCATTGCAAATGTCGGTTATACCCTATTCGATGACCGGAATAAAAATTATATTTAACAGTTTTAAGCATACACAAAAATTTATCTTTTGCCTTGGTATGTGTTAACATGCTTGTCTATAATTACAGATGACCGGCAACGGTTTTGTGGTGTGTTGGTGGTGGGTAGGGCGGCGGCCGGCACCCCTCCGACGACTTTTCGGTCAGTGAGCTACAAGGCTCTCTTACCAAATTAGATCTTGTGAAGGTTGTGTGTATTAGAATATGTCTAGGGTTTAAAATAGAGGTGGTTTATATGGGGAAAGTGAATATAGTGCTATTAACCATCTAACTTAGATAAGAATCCTATCAAAACAACGTATTTTTGATTAAACTTTCCAGTAACCCTTACAACTAATTCACAGCTTTACAAAAAAAAAGTCCTTGCAATCGTTTGTCCGCTTCTTACACACATCTTCTAATTCCGAATATAAGGTTAGTATACACAACTAAACAATGGGTATTTAGATTAATGAATAAACAAATGAATTTTAACATGCCCATCATTGATCGTCGATACGTCTTCTCAACATTTACCACCAAATTAATTGCAACCAAATGAATACACAATTGATACTATTTGGATTCAGAATAATTCCAAAATAAATAAAACTGAACTTCGATAAAAGAATATAAAATCACTGTCAAATTAATTTCAACCGGAAACAACCATATGGAAGTGATTTTATGGACAGACGATAGTAGTGTATGACTGGACGAACGATAGCAGGGACTAGATTAGTGAAGTTGTGTATTTGGAAATGAATTAATTAAGAGGATTTGTAGAAATTTTAATCAAAACTACGTCGTTTTGATAGGTTTCGCATCTAAGTTAGATGCTTAACAGCATCATATTCACTTTTCCCGGTTTATATATACCATAATGTTGTATATTTAACCCTATAGTAACACAAAATGCTCTAATACATTAATTTTAGTGATCTTGTGCAGTTTATAACCTGGAAGAAATTTAGACAAAACTTTTAAAAGCGTAAAAGATGCTTGTAAATGATATATTTCTTGTTGTTGAATATCCTTTTAATTTGTTCAGGAAATTTAAAATTATGTACAAATTACGTAATTTTTTTTTGGGAGGGGGGGTTACTGCTGCTGTGGAATATCCTCTTAATTGGTTAAGTAAACTTTAAATGATGTACAAATTACATAATTTAGTGTGTGTGTGTGGAGTGTTGGGGTTGTCGGTTAGTGGTGAGGTATTTCTTTCCCTTGCTAGTGAGTGATCTCCGGGTTTGTGGCCTTTTTTTGGATTAGTATCATTGTTTGGGTGTTTTGTCAGGTGGTGCTGTTATGTCTAAGGTTCTGGATGACAGTGTGCCTCCCCTTTCAAGGGGTGTTTGGACGTGTCCATTTAGGGATTTCCATTATTTCCCGGATTGAACGGCGGGATTTAAGGGGTTTCCTTGATTGGTTGCACATATTAAGCGACTCCATTTGTCATCAGACGATCGGAAAGTGGACTTGCAAGAAGAGGTCTCCGCACATTGTGATTTGTTCATTTCGGTTGGTACGGCTTTAAAGGTCTCGGGCTAGTATCTATGTGGGGTGTGTATGTGCTTACATGCTCTCAGTCAGGCGTGCCATGCCATGCTGATGGGATGGCTTGTTTCAAATGGGTTGCGGGAGATACATATGAAGGTGTTCCTTTGGGAGGGGTGGTGGTGGACGGGGTTCTCCTTGACTGTGTCTTCTCTCTTCCTATCACGACTGTTAAAGAGCATCTCCCGTAGTTGTCATATGGTGTTTTCCCATGCCTTCGCTGATGCCCTGTCTAAGGTGGCGGCTATGCCAAAGGCTGTTGAGGAGTGGGTGAGACTTTTGTTGTAACCATGTTGCGAGTTTTGAGTTTTTCATGCCTTCTAACCGCCGGGACCGCAGGTCTGATAATTGAAAGTCTTTGCAATGTCATAGTATTCGGTGGTCGATAACAGCTTGGGATGATGGAGACGGTTTTGCAAGGCTCATTTTATCATTTTTTTCCCCAACCATTGGGGGCGGCCTCATGTCGTGATGAGCTTGTTGTCACACCCCAACCGGCGGCGGAAACGTCGGGGCGTGAAGCGTGCAGACTGTTCATAGCTCATGGTTTGCTAAGGTTGAAATATTTAAACATGCAGTTTTCATTGAAATCAAACAACAATCCAACAAGTACACGAAACATAACAAAATACATAACAATGTTTATTTTAGAGCCTTTTAACTAGGTCCTCAAACTAGGTGGAAGCAACTTGTAATCATCTCAATTGTTAGCACCTGAAACATGATTTAAAAACAAGGGTCAACTAAAAAGTTGGTGAGCATACATAAGTTTTGACACACAAATAAGGGTTCAAAACTGTTTATACAATTCCTTGATTCACATGGTATATAAGACAAATATGGAGAATCTATAGTTATACTAGGTGCACAATCAAACCTTGTGACTGAGGCATAACACGCAGGTTACCCTAATGTAAAGTCGGTAACAAACACCCTACCCGGGTGGGTTTGTCAGACTCAATAGTACTATCCTTGTTTACCGTTGGCTTGTACAGAGTTAATGATTGCACGAGTTGCGTCATGTATGTATAGTAATAACTCATAGCATTCAAGCATATTGCACAAATAATTCATGTAATCAAGTAAGGATTGTACTATGAAAGAGTTGCAATTTGTTTAATGTAAATCATGTCCACCCCAAAGGTGAAAAAGAGTAAAAGTGGGGTTATGTAGACTCACCTGTGTTGGAGAGTGTAGATTGCACAACCAAGTAAATGTTAAGTGTTTGTGGGTCACGAAGCTTGACCTATCGAGTAAATGTATGACGTGTATTAATGCGGTGTATAAGGTTTAAAGTAACTATAGTGTTTCAGTGTATTGCAAGCGTAAGGATTTGCACTAATGAATTGTATCGTTTAGTTATGTAATTAAAATATGAGGTAGTGTGGTATATATATTTAATTGAATGTAATATAAACAAACGAATTCGTTTTATCTACTTATTTTAGAAAACTTCACAAAATATAAAGTAGTTTATATTTATATAAGTTTTATTTGATGTAACTAGGATTTATACAATTGGTTTATAAAAGTCTTTTTCATAATAAAGTGTTTTATAAAATCTTGTTATAACTTTTTATAAATTTAGAAATTTTAAATGAAAATGTATTTTCAAATGGTAAGAATCGTTTTAAAACAATTTAATCGATGAAAATAATTGTTGTGCTTAATAATGGTGAGATTCTGTTTAAACAGTTAAGTTTATAACATAAGTTTTATAAAAATCATCAAATCTGAGAAACTGTAAAGATTCAGTTCTGACTGAGCACGACCGTGCTCATCAACGGCACGACCGCGCTCGCCTCCGGGCGTGACCGTGGTGGTCTGGAGCGCGCCCGTGGTCGAGTCAGAAGGCTACAGAGGTTCTGGTCACGGAGCACGACCGTGCTCGTGTCCAGCACGACCGCGCCTAGTGTTTGTTTTTGGTCAGGACTTGTTTGCTCGGTAAGCACGACCGGGCCTTACTCGGACCACGACTGTGCTTGGTCAGGCACGACCGCGCTCAGTGATGAGCGCGACCGTGTCGGGTCTTTTCCAGACATAATTCGATCGATTCTTATATTAAAAGCTTTTGTATTCTTAGGGCTTTCACTTAGTGGATGCTTTCGAAGCTATTTACATAGTTTAATTGTATTTATATCGTGTTTAAGTGGTAGTTTGACTAAAAGTGTAGTTTCGACTTTTTAGGTTCAAAATCGGATTGATCGCGTATTTTTACTACGAATTGACATAGGGCTTTCGTGGTAGAGGTAGATACGAAGCTAGAGACATATTACTTACTTGTTTAAATCGGGCAATTTAATGCAGTCGGCTACAAGTCGTGAGGTCGGGTTTCTCGGCGATCGATCGGACGACAGAGGTTGTATGCGAGTCGAGTGAATGCTCCGAGAGGTCGAGAGGGTGTGTGTGAAGGTGTAGGGGGCATTGGATTCTCCTTATAACGTCAAATTTGCGAATTCATGATTGTGGTGGGAGTGGGTAGTTGATGATTGAAATAGGTCGATTGGAGTACGAAATTGGAGACGTGTTTCAGATGGTGTACAGTTGCGTATGGTCGGACGCGTGAAATCCGGCCTTAACGCGATTTGATTCGACGAGCATGGACCACTGACTGACTCTGCGGAGTCACGTGGTTTCAGCAGCACGACCGTGTCTGTATTAGGCACGACCGTGCTTTGACTCTAGGCGCGACCGTGCTTGTATCTAGGCACGATCGTGTTTGACACTTTTTATCGTTTTTGAGTTTTTGTCAATTTTGGTCCACGAGGTTTGTGAGATAATGGCGTTTTCAGTTGTTATTGTAACATAATGTATTGTATGTGTAATTGCTTTTACGGTTGTTGCACACGAATTGAAATTGAAATACTCGTTTATTGCATCGAAACGTTTACATGGTAAAAACCAGAAATGTTACAGTCTCCCCATGTTGAGGGGATTTCGTCCCGAAATTCAACTAGTTGAGGCTGCTGCATCGGTGAAGAGGTGAGGATACTTGAGTTTCATTTGGTCTTCACGTTCCCATGTAAACTCAGGACCACGTTTAGAATCCCAACGGACTTTGACTATAGGAATGCGGCTGCGTTTGAGTTGCTTGATCTCACGGTCCATGATTTCCACCGGTTTCTCGACAAAGTGCATCGTTTCATCAATGCGCACGTCGTCAAGAGGTATGTGGAGGTTCTCATCAGCGAGACATTTCTTCAGGTTGGACACGTGGAAGGTTGGATGAACATTGTTGAGTGCTGGAGGTAGCTCAAGTTTGTAAGCCACTTTCCCGATTCTTTCAAGGATCTTGAACGGGCCTACGTAACGAGGTGCTAGCTTGCCTTTCTTTCCAAAGCGGATCACACCCTTCCAAGGAGATACTTTGAGAAGCACAAGGTCACCCACTTGGAATTCCAAGGGTTTTCGTCGCTTGTCGGCATAGCTCTTTTGTCGACTTCTCGCTACTCGGATGTTGTCACGGATTTGAAGGATTTTGTCTGATGTTTCCTGAATTAACTCGGGACCGGTGATTTGTGCTTCACCAATCTCGTTCCAACAGATGGGAGAACGGCATTTGCGACCATAAAGAGCTTCGAATGGAGCCATGTTGATGCTGGTATGGTAGCTGTTATTGTAGGAGAATTCAATAAGTGTCAAGTGTGAATCCCAATTGCCACCAAAGTCTATGACACAGGCTCTCAGCATGTCTTCGAGGGTTTGGATTGTTCGTTCAGTCTGGCCATCAGTTTGGGGATGGTAGGCTGTGCTTAAATCCAATCGTGTGCCAAGTGCCTTTTGCAGAGATCGCCAAAATCTGGAAGTGAAACGAGCATCTCTGTCGGAGATTATGTTCAAAGGTATACCGTGTCGACTCACAATTTCGTCAATATAGATTCGGGCCAATTTCTCAACCCGATAGTCTTCACGGATGGGCAGGAAGTGTGCGGACTTTGTGAGACGGTCGATGATTACCCAAATGCTATCATAGCCGTTTGAAGTACGGGGGAGTTTAGTAATGAAGTCCATGGCTAGATTTTCTCATTTCCACACGGGGATTTCCGGTTGTTCAAGTAAACCGGAAGGACGTTGATGTTCGGCTTTGACTTTAGAGCAGGTTAGACATTTTGCAACATAGAGTGCAATGTCTTTCTTCATACCAGGCCACCAATACTGTGGTCGAAGATTGTGATACATTTTATCCGCACCGGGATGGATAGAATACCGAGACTTGTGTGCTTCAGTCATGAGGAATTCCCGGAGGTCATTGCGATTGGGAACCCAAATACGATCCGAGAAATAAAGCAAGCCATTGCTTTTAGTCTCTAGTTGGAATTCAGCACCACACGACATTTCCTCATACATATTGCCCTCGGTAATCGAGACGTGTTGAGCTGCTAGAATACGGGTTTGAATGTCGGAATGAATCTTGACACTTTGGAGCATGACACGTTCTTTACGGCTCAGCGCATCGGCTACTACGTTTGCCTTGCCGGGATGATAACGAATCTCGCAATCGTAATCATTGAGGAGTTCAACCTAACGTCGTTGCCTCATGTTGAGTTCTTTTTGGTTGAAGATGTGTTGGAGGCTTTTGTGGTCGGTAAATACCACACATTTCATGCCATATAGATAATGTCTCCAAATCTTCAAGGCAAATATGACTGCACCTAGCTCCAGATCGTGCGTCGTATAGTTCTTTTCATGGATCTTGAGTTGCCTCGATGCATAAGCGATTACCTTGCCTCGTTGCATGAGAACACAACCAAGGCCTAGGTTAGAGGCATCACAGTAGACGACTAGATCATCGTTCCCTTCGGGAAGAGTCAGAATAGGAGCATCACATAACTTCTGTTTAAGAGTTTGGAAAGCTTCTTCTTGTTTCGGCCCCCATTCATAAGGTTTACCTTTATGAGTCAAGGCGGTGAGGGGAACAGCAATCTTGGAGAAATTGGAAATGAATCTTCGGTAATAGCCCGCTAAACCAAGAAACGAACGAACCTCGGTAGGGGTTTTAGGAGCACTCCAGTTCTTAACAGCTTCGATCTTGGCGGGGTTGACATGAATTCTCCTTTTGTTGATAACGTGACCCAAAAATTGAACCTCCTTTAGCCAAAATTCACATTTGGAGAACTTGGCGTATAATTGTTCGGTTCTCAGGAGATCCAGAATCAGTCTAAGGTGCTGTTCATGTTCTTCCTCAGTCTTGGAATAGATCAAGATGTCATCGATGAAAACAATCACGAATTTGTCAAGGTATGGTTTGCACATGCGGTTCATGAGATCCATAAAGACAGCAGGTGCATTGGTCAACCCAAAAGGCATAACCGTGAACTCGTAATGACCATATCTTGTTCGGAAGGCGGTCTTTGGAATATCTTCTTCTCGGACACGCAGTTGGTGATAACCAGATCGAAGATCAATCTTCGAGAAACAAGTAGAACCTTGGAGTTGATCGAAGAGGTCGTCAATCCTAGGTAACGGGTAGCGGTTTTTGATTGTAAGCTTGTTGAGCTCTCGATAGTCAATACACATGCGGAATGAACCATCCTTCTTTTTAACAAACAAGACTGGTGCACCCCACGGTGAATGACTTGGCCGTATGAAACCTTTGTCAGCGAGTTCTTGAAGTTGACTTGCAAGTTCTTGCAATTCGGAAGGTGCAAGCCGGTATGGAGCTTTAGCCACAGGGTTTGCTCCGGGTATAAGATCGATTCGAAACTTTACTTCCCGAACAGGTGGAAGGCCAGGCAAGTCATCGGGAAAGACTTCGGGAAACTCCCGAATGATGGGAATATCTTCTATTCTTCTTTCCTTGTCTTCTTTTTGGATTACATGAGCTAGGAAAACCATGCACTTCTTTCGTAAGTATTTCTGGGTGGCGATGCAGGACATCAGTTTGAGTCCTTTGCAAGGTTTCTCGCCAAAGACTTTCAATATGTCTCCCGATGGAAGAGGTATTCGGATGTATTTTTCAAAACACATGACTTCGGCGTGGTTTTTAGACAACCAATCCATGCCGATGATGACGTCAAAACTCCCTAATGGCATTGGTATTAGGTTGACTGGAAATGTGTGACCATTGAGTTCTAGTGAGCAGTCATGGACAATGGAGTCAATAGTGATGGAATTTCCATCCGCTACTTCAACGGTGAAGGTTTTCTCTAGTTTGGATCATGTTTTTGCAAGTAAAGGTTCAAAGTTAAGGGACACAAAACTCTTATCGGCTCCGGTATCAAATAGTATAGAAGCATATTGGTTATTCATAAGAAACGTACCGTTGACCACATGATCGCTGGCCTGAGCCTCGTTGGCGTTGATGTTAAAGGCACGCCCACGAGCTCCGCCTTGAGTATTGTTCACAAGTTTTGGACATCGGTCTCGGAAGTGGTTTGGGTCGCCACACTCGAAGCAAGCATGCCCATTACCAATAGCTGGAACTGCTGGATTAGCCCCGTTTCCCCGGTTGACTTGATTACCAGTTGGATTACTTCTGCAGGTGTTAGCTACATGCCCATATCTTCCACAGCTGGCACATAGGCGGCAGGGTACATTTGGGAAATGGTGATAATTGCAGGTGTTGCACAACGGATTGTTTCCCACATATTGTTTCTTGACTCGGTTCTGAGCCATAGGAGCAACTTGGTTGACTGGGGCAGCCGGAGTGATCACAACATAGTTCTTAGCTTTCCTCTTCCTCGTGTTGTGGTTCGGTTCGGCTTTGACCTCCTTGACATGAGCAGGAGGTGTTGTGATGTCAGAAACTTTCTTGGCCCCCTTTCTGGTAAGAGTACCTGCTTTAACGTGATTATCAGTCAAAGTAGCAGCCAGACGAATAGCATCCTCCAGGCTTGCAGGATTTCTTCCCAAAACAGTGTCCTGGATTTGTCTCGGTAGGCCACCGATATATTTTTCAATACACCTAGACAAAGGTGTAACCATGTGAGGTACCAGCATGCTCAGTTCGTGAAAACGGTTGGTGTATGCTAAGCTTTCACCACTATCTTGGGTAAGATCCCAAAATTCTGCTTCCAGCTTTTTCATTTCGTTCCGAGGACAGAATTCCTCGGTCATGATCCTTTTTAGCTCATCCCATGGCAGAGCCATTGCTACTTCTACTCCCCTTGTTCTCTTCTCCCCATTCCACCAGGTTAGTGCCCGTTTTTGGAAGACACTAGTGGCATGGCGGACTCGTAGATTGTCCGGACAGTCACTATTGAGGAAGGTGCCCTCAATATTTTCGAACCATTGAAGGAGTCCCGTGGCTCCTTCGGTACCATAAAATTTCAGGGGATTGCAAGAGTTGAAATGCTTGAAGGTACATTGTGGCGGGTTGGCACCACCGCCACCACCAGTATTAGCACTACCACTGGCGTTCCCATTGTTGTTGTTATTGGCTTGAGTTAGTTGAGTTACTAGCTGAGTGAGGAGAGCAGCAAGGTCGGTATTATTGTTGTTGTTGGCATTGCCGGTATTGGTGTTGGTGCTATTGTTGGCGTTGTCGGTGTTGTTGCGGTTGATGTTACGACGAGGAGGCATTCTATAAAAAGAGAATGGATACAAAAGTGTTGTGAGAATTTAAAAAAAAATCCGTTGAAATTTAGGATAGGAGGAATAATAACACATTTATTTCATAGTTTGGATTGTTTTCAAGTAATCACATTTCTACTTGAACACAATGACATATTAAGGTTAATTAGACTTATATAATTTTCAAGGAGACGTGCTTTAGCCTATAGGTAAACACTCATCCCGGGAATTCCCAGGAAAGCATACGGATCCCTCGGTTGATTGGGATTTATATGAAATGCTTTCCTAGACAGAAAATCCAGAATACAGGTGTCACCCTTCCAGATTGCACATGTCCTTTAATAATTAACAGAGTCTAAAACCTTAACGGGTATATAAAAAATATTTTTGATAGACTAATGTCTACGAGTATGAGTTTTTCCACAAGTTATGGCGATGATGACATAGAAGCAGTTAAGGAGGATACGCGGCTTAGGATACGGGTATGGATACGATTTATTTAATTTATTATTTACGTATGCTTATTAAGTCGTGTAGTCTAAACATTTTAAGTATCAAATAACTAACACATAAAGCATGTGACATATAGCAAAGAGCACGTATCACATAAAACATGTAGCATGACATTGTTGGGTGTCCTAAAGTTATAGTCTAGGTCAATGGTGTCTAATAACCTAATTCCCTATAACCAAGGCTCTGATACCAATCTGTCACACCCCAACCGGCGGCGGAAACGTCGGGGCGTGAAGCGTGCAGACTGTTCATAGCTCATGGTTTGCTAAGGTTGAAATATTTAAACATGCAGTTTTCATTGAAATCAAACAACAATCCAACAAGTACACGAAACATAACAAAATACATAACAATGTTTATTTTAGAGCCTTTTAACTAGGTCCTCAAACTAGGTGGAAGCAACTTGTAATCATCTCAATTGTTAGCACCTGAAACATGATTTAAAAACAAGGGTCAACTAAAAAGTTGGTGAGCATATATAAGTTTTGACACACAAATAAGGGTTCAAAACTGTTTATACAATTCCTTGATTCACATGGTATATAAGACAAATATGGAGAATCTATAGTTATACTAGGTGCACAATCAAACCTTGTGACTGAGGCATAACACGCAGGTTACCCTAATGTAAAGTCAGTAACAAACACCCTACCCGGGTGGGTTTGTCAGACTCAATAGTACTATCCTTGTTTACCGTTGGCTTGTACAGAGTTAATGATTGCACGAGTTGCGTCATGTATGTATAGTAATAACTCATAGCATTCAAGCATATTGCACAAATAATTCATGTAATCAAGTAAGGATTGTACTATGAAAGAGTTGCAATTTGTTTAATGTAAATCATGTCCACCCCAAAGGTGAAAAAGAGTAAAAGTGGGGTTATGTAGACTCACCTGTGTTGGAGAGTGTAGATTGCACAACCAAGTAAATGTTAAGTGTTTGTGGGTCACGAAGCTTGACCTATCGAGTAAATGTATGACGTGTATTAATGCGATGTATAAGGTTTAAAGTAACTATAGTGTTTCAGTGTATTGCAAGCGTAAGGATTTGCACTAATGAATTGTATCGTTTAGTTATGTAATTAAAATATGAGGTAGTGTGGTATATATATTTAATTGAATGTAATATAAACAAACGAATTCGTTTTATCTACTTATTTTAGAAAACTTCACAAAATATAAAGTAGTTTATATTTATATAAGTTTTATTTGATGTAACTAGGATTTATACAATTGGTTTATAAAAGTCTTTTTCATAATAAAGTGTTTTATAAAATCTTGTTATAACTTTTTATAAATTTAGAAATTTTAAATGAAAATGTATTTTCAAATGGTAAGAATCGGTTTAAAACAATTTAATCGATGAAAATAATTGTTGTGCTTAATAATGGTGAGATTCTGTTTAAACAGTTAAGTTTATAACATAAGTTTTATAAAAATCATCAAATCTGAGAAACTGTAAAGATTCAGTTCTGACTGAGCACGACCTTGCTCATCAACGGCACGACCGCGCTCGCCTCCGGGCGTGACCGTGGTGGTCTGGAGCGCGCCCGTGGTCGAGTCAGAAGGCTACAGAGGTTCTGGTCACGGAGCACGACCGTGCTCGTGTCCAGCACGACCGCGCCTAGTGTTTGTTTTTGGTCAGGACTTGTTTGCTCGGTAAGCACGACCGGGCCTTACTCGGACCACGACTGTGCTTGGTCAGGCACGACCGCGCTTAGTGATGAGCGCGACCGTGTCGGGTCTTTTCCAGACATAATTCGATCGATTCTTATATTAAAAGCTTCTGTATTCTTAGGGCTTTCACTTAGTGGATGCTTTCGAAGCTATTTACATAGTTTAATTGTATTTATATCGTGTTTAAGTGGTAGTTCGACTAAAAGTGTAGTTTCGACTTTTTAGGTTCAAAATCGGATTGATCGCGTATTTTTACTACGAATTGACATAGGGCTTTCGTGGTAGAGGTAGATACGAAGCTAGAGACATATTACTTACTTGTTTAAATCGGGCAATTTAATGCAGTCGGCTACAAGTCGTGAGGTCGGGTTTCTCGGCGATCGATCGGACGACAGAGGTTGTATGCGAGTCGAGTGAATGCTCCGAGAGGTCGAGAGGGTGTGTGTGAAGGTGTAGGGGGCATTGGATTCTCCTTATAACGTCAAATTTGCGAATTCATGATTGTGGTGGGAGTGGGTAGTTGATGATTGAAATAGGTCGATTGGAGTACGAAATTGGAGACGTGTTTCAGATGGTGTACAGTTGCGTATGGTCGGACGCGTGAAATCCGGCCTTAACGCGATTTGATTCGACGAGCATGGACCACTGACTGACTCTGCGGAGTCACGTGGTTTCAGCAGCGCGACCGTGTCTGTATTAGGCACGACCGTGCTTTGACTCTAGGCGCGACCGTGCTTGTATCTAGGCACGATCGTGTTTGACACTTTTTATCGTTTTTGAGTTTTTGTCAATTTTGGTCCACGAGGTTTGTGAGATAATGGCGTTTTCAGTTGTTATTGTAACATAATGTATTGTATGTGTAATTGTTTTTACGGTTGTTGCACACGAATTGAAATTGAAATACTCGTTTATTGCATCGAAACGTTTACATGGTAAAAACCAGAAATGTTACACTTGTCCTTTGTTCCGATGATTCTGCGGTGTGCACCAATGTTAAACATTGTTTGCAGAAAGTTACGGATGGACATTTCACTACTGCTGTAAAAGTAGTATGCTCTTTGGGGTTGCGCCTTGCTTTCTAAGCCTCCTCTTGTTGTGGATGTTGATACCGTACTTGGGTACATCAATGTTAACACGTGCTTATCACTTCTGGCTTTGATACATTTGGTTTCCTAGCCCTGGAGACGGTGGAATTTCTTAACAGGGTTTAGCGGGTCGTGCATGGTAATTTTTTAGCCCCTAAACCCAATGGTTTGTTTCTAGTAGGATCGGTTTTGCTATAAAAAATGAGTTACGACGTAGATTGTTGACTGTTTACCTGCCACTTTATTGTAATCGTTTTTTTTTTATCAAAGTCAATGATTTTGCTTGTAAATTACATTAATCCTTAATTCAACTTTCTTTTAATTTTTATTTAAAGTAGTCAACGTTAAACTAAAATAAAAATCTAAAGATAACAATATTAAAGATTAAGTAAAATAATAATAAGATGTCTACATTTTGATAATTAAAGTAATTAACCTTCCTTTTGTTGTTTTCACATTGATGTCACAACAATAAATATTTTATTTCTACATTTTTCTGTGTTTCTAAAAACTGTAACAAAATGGTAATAAGTAAAAAAAAATGTAGAAATAAGCTGTGTGAATTATTGTTGGCTTATAAATTTACTCAAAGTATGCCTTTCAACTCCCAAGAAGCTAGCTTAACTAGAATAAGCATGTATGGATATCCAGATTTCTTTTTCTCTCCTTTTCTTCTCTGCTAGCCTCTTCTTATTCTTCTTCTTAATAATCAAAGGGTTCAGAAGCTTCAAGTCACTTGATTCAAACAAAAACCTTCCTCCACAGCCATGGAAGCTCCCTCTAGTTGGCAACATACATCATCTCATAGGAGCACAGCCACATCAAGCTCTAAGAAACATAGCCCAAAAACTAGGACCTGTTGTTCATCTACAACTCGGCCAAGTCTCTTCCGTCGTAATCTCATCTCCTCCTTTGGCGAAAGAGATCATGAAAACCCATGATATCACTTTTGCGAACAGGCCCAAGCTTCTCGGTGTTGAAATCATCGCGTACAACTACACAAATATAGCATTTTCCCCTTATGGTGATTACTGGAGACAAATGCGTAAAATATGTGTCTTGGAGATTCTAAGTGCAAGAAAAGTTCAATCGTTTCGATCTATCCGTGAACAAGAATCTTGGGACCTCATAGAGTCCATAGCTAAGCAAAAGTTACAAACAATCAACCTTTCTAATAAGATTTTCACCATGATTAACACCATTGCAAGTAGGGTTACTTTTGGCAGCCGATGCAAGGATCAATCCACGCTTCTTGAATTGATTCGAGGGCTTATAGATTTATTTGGTGGTTTTGATGTTTGTGATCTATTTCCATCTATTACATTACTACCTATAATTACCGGCACAAAGAACAAAATGTTGAATATACGCAACAAGATGGATGCGATTTTTGATAACATCATCTTGGAGCACAAAGAATGGCGTGCGAATGGACAGAGCAAGGAAGAAGATCTTGTTGATGTTCTATTGACGCTCAAAGATGATGGTGGTCTTGAGTTTCCATTAAGTTATGAAAATATTAAAGCAGTCATACTGGTTAGTTTTATTTTTATGAAGTTATAGTTGTTACTATAAGATGGTTTTAAAAATGACGAGTGGTAATTAAAATCACACACAAGACACAAAATGTTTATGAGACTAAACAATTATAAGAAACTTGGGTTATGTTAAATAAATGATTTTATATGATCCAATTGGGTAGCATGATGGGTCCCGTGGGTTTTTCGGTAATAGGTTTTTATGGTTAAAAGAAAGTAGAGCAAATTATAAATTACGTCTATTAAGTATTACCAAATTTCAGAATACGTCATTTAACAAGGAAATTACAAAAAACATCTTTTATGTTAAAAAACCTTGCATGTTACGTCCTTTAGACTAATGGACGTTAAATTTCACCGTTAAATCAAGTCAAGTGCAAGGCGCACGAAGAAATTATGGTTTTTTTTACCGTAAAAGGACTATTTCTGTAATTCCAGAAATAGTTCTTTTAAGTGGGTGGAATTACATAAATAGTCCTTTTACGATAAAAAAGACCAAAATACATGTATGTGTGCCTTGCACATGACCTGACTTAACGGTGAAATTTAATGACCGTTAGTCTAAACTACGTAGCATGCAAAGTTTTTTAAATATAAATGACGTTATCGGTAATTTTCTTAATTAAATGACGTATTCTGAATTTGGTCAATAATTAAAGGACGTAATTTGTAGTTTGCTCAAGAAAATAAGTTGCTAGATGTTTAAAGCAATTTAGAGTCATCTTTTTTTCTTTTAATCTCGTATGGTATAGCAAATTGGTTATGCACAATTATTAATATTTTTGTAATTAATGACCTCGAAAAGTATGGAACATGATATGTTTGCAGCAGGCTCGGATACTTCTTCAGTGACAATTGAATGGGTGATGTCCGAGCTGATGAAGAATCCAAGGGTGATGAAGAAAGCACAAGACGAAATCAGGCAGGCACTCAAAGGAAAGACAAAGATTCATGAGTCAGATATTCAAGAATTAGATTACCTTAAATTTGTTATTAAGGAAACCTTAAGGTTGCATCCACCTCTTCCTCTTTTGTTACCTAGAGAGTGTCGTGAAAATTGTGAAATTGGAGGATACCATATACCAGTTAAAACAAAGGTTATAATCAACGCATGGATGATTGGACATGATCCAGACTACTGGATTGAACCTGAGAGTTTCATGCCGGAGAGATTTAGTGAGAGTTCAGTTAACATGATGGGAACAGATTTTGAATATCTCCCGTTTGGGGCTGGAAGAAGAATGTGTCCGGGCATGCTCTTGGGATTGGCTAATGTGGAACTTCCTCTCGCGATGCTACTCTACCACTTCGATTGGGAACTTCCGACATCTGAAGATTTGGATATGCTCGAATCGTTTGGAGCTGTTCTAAAGCGAAAGAATGACTTGCTTTTAGTTCCACATCCTTACAACATGGATTATTAACACGTTTATTTTGAAATATTTTGTTTCTTTTCGGTTTAGGTACGTTCAATAAATGCCACAGTGTTGTGCTTTAATGAACTAATAATTCAGTTATATATAATCAACTTTTCAAACGTTTTCTAATTGCAACAAATTATTCACATATGCAAATATTGAAGGGTTTACTCTTTCGTTGATTCGAAAAAATTCTCCATCATCACCATCAGGTACTTGACTAGCAAAATTCTTTATTATCACCATTGGGGACTTGACCAACATATTGTTCTACCTCATTGTTTTACAAACATTTATTCGATATTCATATTATAAAAAACTTCAGGAATTCATGTCACCGCTCGGCCACGTCCTTGGAAGTTTAATTGTCCCGGATGCTCTTTCCTAAAATGTTGAAATTGTTTTACATTAGCTTTTGCTAAGTAAGTATACCATTTTGTTTATTCAAAACCATTCCAATTAATTGTTTATTTTGGGACGCCTTATGCCCCTTAATCATACATCCATGGACAAAGCCTTTGATCCATACGGGATTTTAGGTCAACCCTTGGGTCCTCACACTATCATTTGGACTACTTGGGTCCTCACAAGATCCTTGGATCACGAAGATACATGACATCTCCTATCAATATCATTTGGACTTCATTGTCCTTTAAAAGATCCTGGAGAAACGTAGGCTCCACGACCTCTTGTTTCAAGTCGTTGTACTTTACAAGATCCTAGAATCACGTAGGTTCATGGCCTCTTATTTTAATTGGTTAAGATCCTTAGACAAGACTTGGGTCTTTGGGCATCTTAAACATTCCTCTTCATAAGGATCCTTGGACTACGTGAGTCCATGGCCTCCCAATCAGTTAATCATATTCATTACTTATTTTTATCACATGTAAGCATAACCTTGCATAAATTTCATACAATTATATATTAGGGCTAACTACGAGCTTCGTATACTTACGAGTTTTAATATACTTACGATAATCTTGGGGTTTTGATGCGTTCGATTCCTCGCTCAAATGTTTAACCTGATCCGACCTGTACTCGCAATGCATCGTGCTTAAAAATGCTCAACCAAAATCGAAAGTGTGGGAGTGGTTTTGGAATTGTTGTTTCTAAATGGCTGTCTCAAGCCTCTAATTTAAAGGCTGAACCCGGCCCCCGTAGCTGACTGCTACCGCCTTCTGAGTCAGTCCCCAATCTTGTTCACCACGTAGCGGACCGCTACCGACCCTGCTTCAGCCACATGCTTGTCGATATAATTCAATCTTTCGTCTATCTCTATGTTGTTCAGTGGTACATCAGACGTTTCCTCTGCCAGGTACTTGTGTAAGTGCAACACATGGAACGTAAGGTGAATTGCAATTAACTCTTCTGGTAATTCTAGTATGTACGCAACTTTCCCTACAAGAGCTATTATTCTAAATGCTCCAATAAACCATGGACTTAACATACCTATTGGGTTAAATGTAATTTCAATACTCAGGTTCTGTACAAAATCAGTAACTGGTTTTTTGCATCTTTTTATGGAAATATTTGATTTTTTGGATTTGTGCAATTTGATTCGAAGAAATCGGCTAACAACGCTCTTGAAACCCTAGATGGAACTGCTCTTGAAAATTTCTCATCAGAAGAACTAGAAAAACGCTTCAAAATTTTTCATTAAGAATCTTGCAACATTTGCTGATGAAAAAAATTCTTAAGGAAATTTTTTGGTGAATTTGGAAAGGTGGTTTTAACCAAAGTTATGTGCCATAAAAATGGGCTTAGCAAAGGTTAAGTATGTGAAGTTAGAAACTTAGAAACCGTAATACAGATTAGGGTTGTGTCGTTCCAATATGAACGACGCGCCTGTAAGTATATGTATATATGGCCGCAATAAAAAAATGTAAATGGGTCGATGATTGTATCAAAGTTCTCTGCAATATAATTCAAGTTTTCTATATATCTTTTTCTTTTGATTCCAACAAATCCGATAGATTATTATGTACTTAGGCTACACAAAAGCTTATCAGAAGTCATAAGTGAGCCTGTTTGCAAACGACTTGGCTAGAACATTAAAGGACATTTATAACCTTGAAGGAGTTCCTCCAGAAACCACAATAGTCTCGCCCGTTATATACGAAGCATCATCAGAAGCCAAGAAAGCGGTGGTTGCAGCCATGTCTTCCGTCGTTCCAAGCCTTTTGAGTGTTGTCATATCTTCCAGGGCCTTTCTCTGAAGGGTATTTTAGACATTTCATAAAAATATGCACAAATACAATCAAAGGTAGTAAGGTACAAAGTAGGGGTGTAAACGAGCCAAGCCGCTCAAAAGTTACTCGAGATCAGCTTGTTAAAATAGGAATCGAGCGAGCAAAATCGAGCTCCTGCCCTAGCTCGAGCTTATATCAGGGTTCATAACAAGATCATGCCCAAGTTTCACAAATCGAGCTTGACTAGGCTCGTGAGCTTAACAAGTCTAAACAAGCCTTTAATTTATATATTTTTTATTTAATATATTAAATATATATTTACATAAAAACTATTATTATCTATAAAACTATTATAAAAGTAATTAAAAAATATATATAATCTTATATATACAAATTATAACTACAGTTATATAGAAAAGTAATTATAAATATATAATTAAGAAATAATAAACGAGTCGAGCCGATTCAAGCTCGAATTTTAGAAATAAAGCTCTAAACAAGCCTAGCTCAAGCTTAGGCGGGCTCGGTTCGGTACGTTTACACCCCTAGTACGGAGACACTATTTAAGTGAAAGACACTTACCTTGGTTTCATTGCTGGTAATGTATGAAGCAAAGTGTGTAGGTACAAACCCAGGAGCTACACAGTTAACGCGAATATGTGGAGCCAACTCAGTTGCAAGAGCCTACACAAATACCATGATAAAAAAGATAATGTCGAAAAACACTTCAATGCTTGCAACATTAACTTTTGTAATGATTTTATATAAGGGTGAACCCTATGCTTGACTTAGCTCTCGCATTTGCAAAGTGTCCAGCCAGGGGCCAGATCGTTTCGCGATCTAATGTACGCAGCATTACCTAACACTTTGTGCAGGATGCTGTTTCCACGGCTTGAACCCATTACCTCAAGGTCACAAATCAGCAACATTACCTATTAACAGTTTCTATAGAAGGGACATTGATACCTTTGTGAGACCGAGAAGAGCAGTCTTTGTGACACCATACATAGCCATGCCAGCAGGGGGTTGGAAAGCATTGATAGAAGAAATGAACACTATTGACGAACCTTTTGATAAGTGAGGCGATGCAGCCTATTCAAAGATTGAGACAAAGAGAAAACACTAATGAGCCCACAAAATCTGTCTATTTGATGGTTTCCAAAAGTTCTACATTTTGGTTAAATACGATATATGTAACTTTATTTCACACTTGGTTTTAAAAAGCGCTAGCTGCAAGGCATTTATATTATATAATACTTTTTTGTTTCTAATAGGTTTTTAGCATCACGTACCCAAAATTTAGATATAAATAAGCTATATGTACAACATTCTGATTCACAAAATCTTTACATGTACAGGAGGCACGTCTCATTCCAGCGCCTCAAGTAGTTTTTACCTGCGCCTCGCGCGCATCCTATACAGTCATCGCCTCAAGCAGTCATAAGCGATGGGGCTTGTGCCTCTCTCCTAGGCGCACTTTTTAAAACCAAGATTTTACACAACAAAAAGTAGTTTTATATGATCACGCATTACTAACAAGATTTACCTGAAGAAGTAGTATAGCGGTTTTAACATTAGTTTCCCAAAGTTTGTCGAGGGTTGATTCTTTAGTGCGGAGAATGGCATCAACCGAGGGATTCACAGCAGCATTTGACACTACTACATCTATTTTCCCATGTTTCTGCATACATAAACAAAGAAATTGGGATCAAACACAGCTACATAATCAACTTGAACGCACACGCGCCCTCGTAATAAGTTGGAAAGAAATTTTGGAATATAAGAATGCAGGTCAGAGTTAATCCTCACCTGAACTGTCTGGTCAATGAGATTCTTTCTCTGTTGTGCATTAGATACATGGCATGCCAACCCCAACACTTCAATTCCTTGTGCTTTCAGCTTTTCAACCGCCTCATCAACGTTTTTCTAAAAGTAAATGTTGTTTAATAAACGAGCCTGAACCCAAGCTTCACTTATCGAGCTAGCTTGCGAGCCTAAAGTTGCCTAAGTTGTATAACTATTTAATATATTAAATATATAATTATTTAAATTATTATTATGTATAAAAGTATGATAAAAATAACTAAATACATCTATGTCTATACTATATAATAAATAAGTGTTTTTCATGTCACGTGTTGCCTTCATATTCTTTTTCATCATTTTTTTCCCATCTCTTTATTTTTATTAAATACACATCTATATTTTAATAATAATATCTTTTTAAAGAAAATACTCCCAGGGGTTACCATTTTGTTGCCATTTTGCTCCTTGACACTAAGTTCGCATTTTAGTATTTTTTCAGATAAGTATTTAACTATTTATTATCAAAATGCCCTTAATTTTAACTCAAATATTTATCAGGGTTAGTGCCAATGGATTAAAATGACAATAAAATGGTAATCTTAACTAGTGTTTTGACCATTTTCCAACTATCGGAACAAAATGGTTAAAATGGACGGAGCAAAAACCAAGTTTATTCAAAATTATAATTAAATAAATATATAAAATAATTATAAGAAATTGATCAAAACAATAATTTCAAAGGTAAACCACAGATTAACCAGGTAAATGATCAAAAACAATGAGAAAATTGAAAATCGAGGAAGACAAAGAACCTGTCTGCGAGAAGAGATGACGACAGAGGCGCCTTCTAAGCCAAGCCGTTGAGCAATACTGAAACCTATCCCTTGAGTTGAAGCTGTAACAATCGCAACTTTTCCTTCAAATCTTCTCCCAATCTTAGATTTCCCCATTTCTATCGATCCAACACTTGTTTTACTTTCTCCTGAAGTTATGGATTTCACCAATTTGGGGGAACACTGTACGGACGGGAGACTGATGAAGAGATTGAAGGCTTCCACCTTGTCATTAAACAGCCATGACTTCGGATTTATTATCCCACCGGATCTCTACTGCTAGATACTTTGGTATAGAATTTAATAATTTTTCCTAAAATTTAATTTAGTTTTGAGAAAATTCTACATATACTCTTAAAAAACCAAGAAGAGTAAATTAATATATAACTAGTAATTTTACCCGCTGCACGTTGCGATGGTGTCGAAGCGTAACTTGAATTCCCGTGATTCACGACATGAAGCGGATCTTAAACGGTTGAGACGGTTAAAAAAGAAAAATAGTTAGGTACATAAAAAAACATATGAGGTTATGACTACTCGTTTATATCTGAAAGAAAATGTAAAAAAAACCTTTTGATTATTTTTTTTTAATTATTAGGCACAATGTGAGAGACATAAAACATTTTTATATTTGTGGTTCGATCTTCAAAACGATTCATCTCAAGTTTGTACGATAATTTTATGTACTTAAGTACGTTAATGTTAACGCCGAAACATCATTATTTATGAGGGGCAATTGACTAATTTTAAGTTAATTGGGAAAACATGTAATTAAAGTTAAGGATTGAGAATATATGCAATTTAGAAGTTTAATAAGGAAAATATGTAAAAAAAAACCTTAAAAATATTATCTTTGACATAAAAAAAATAAACATTATAAAATATTTTAATTAATATGTTGAATTAGTTGATAATCGCAAAATTTGTTAAAATAAAAAAAATGTAATAATGTTTAAAATTTCAAAAATCAAATGCCTTCTGCTACACTAAAAAGTAAAATTGACATAAGTTACATTCACTTTATTTTTATAGATTTCACTCTCTCTTACAGAAACACCCAACACCTCTTCATCCTCCACCCTATCGCTGCCGCCGCCGCTGCCACCATCACCACACTATCCACAACCAATGTCTCTCTCTCTCTCGAACACCACCACGGCTAGGCCTGTAAACGAACTGAACGTTCAACGAACAGTTGATGTGTTGCAAAGCACACATGTGTTTCCGCCCTATTTCGTGTCGTTTTTATATAGTTTTAGTGTCGTTTTGAGTCTAATATGGTTAGTATTGAGTTGTATCTTGTTTTAGAGGTGATTGGGTCACTTTTGTGCTTAAAGGAACAAGAAGTGTGAAAGAAACGGGCACGAGAACCCGAGAAGAGAAACGGAGAAGGTCGGGAAAGAGTCCAAACTTAAAAGGGGCATATAACGGGCTAGAAAATTAGTTACGGGGCTCATTTTATATCGATTTGGGGTAGCTCGACGAGAAGAGTTTAAAAATTAAGTTTGTTTGGCCCGCGGTATGCGAGAGGATAGGCCAAGGGCCCTCGCGGTACGCGAGAGACCCCAACTTTGGGAATTTTAACCTATTTTCAGGGTTTAAAAGTTGAGGACCCTCCCATTCTTAATAAAATCGATTCTCAACTATTTTATACCAGAAAAGGGGCGATTTTGGGGGTAGAGGAGATCAGTCGAAGACTTTGCATCTGGATTCGTTAGATTGAACGTTTTCAATCTCAAGATTCGATTTTTATCTTTGTTTGCTTTGTTTGAAACCATGATGATGTCTTATACTTATGTTTTGATGTGTTTGAACATGATTCTAGGCTAAAACCTTGATACTGCCTAGGTCATTCGATGAATATTTGTTAAAGTTTGTATTTTTATCGGTTTTGGATTTGAATGATGTTTTAATGATTTTGTAAAGATCATGGGTTAATTAGAATGATGAATGTGCATGTTTAAGTCTGATTGTATGATTAATTTCAATTCCGTATGTTGATTGTGGTTGTCTACCTGTTTGATTAACGTATCTAGGTCATAGATCTTAGGGTTTGTGATTGTGTGTGGTTTGCTAGCAATAGTAGCCATAGGAGTTGTGATTGAATGCTTATTAGAGTTGAATGTTCTTCCTAGTTCAATACCCGAGAGGTGAGAATTAGTTGTCTAGTCTTCGTCATTAGGAATCCGAGTGTTGATAGTCTGAGAGGACGTTAGTATTAGGTGTCTAGTGATTGTTGCTAGTTCATGTCATAGTAGTTATCCCGAGATTACCCCGTGCATTCCTTGAATGTATCATGGACAGTGAGATTGAAAGGTGATTTGTCTATTCGGGTACTTTATCATAGTTGGAAATACCCGAGAGGTGATCGGACCATCTGGTCAATTTAGTACACTGTAGGTTCCTTAGTTGGTGACACCCTGAGAGTGATTAGGGATCCACTAGGTTGTCTATAGTTGTTATCTTTTGAATCCCAGATCCATCATAGTTTCCAAAACCGATAGAAGCTGAGCTTTGCAGGTAGGATTTTGACCTAGGTGGTATTCTTCCCATTCATGATATCTTCCTTAGTTCTTGTCTTGATAGCTTGATTGGTACTTATTTTATTGTATTCTTTAGTGATAATCTTTTGTGTAGTAAACCCCCCCAAACCAAATCATTCTTTAGTCCAAGTCAGAGTCTAGTATTAGTATTTAGTGTCTTTGGGGTTCGATAATCCGGTTTACCGTTAAGCTGTGCTACACTCGATAGGTACACTTGCCTGTCAGTGCGTTTAGTTCATAGGTACTCCATTTATTACTTAGGAGTCTAGGTTAGGTTTTGTTAGTTTTTATATAGACCGTCTGGACGACATCAACGGCTCATGAACCGTTCGGCGGGAAGTTCGTTTTCGTTCGTTCGTTTAATAAATGAACGAACATGAACAAGAAATTTCGTTCGATTAACTAAATGAACGAACATGAACAGAGGTCTCGTTCGTTCCATTGTGTTCGTGAACGTTCGGTAAGTTGTTCATGAACGTTCGTTTATGTTTGTTATTTTTCGTTTTTTAAGATGTTCATTAAGATTTTTGTACATTTATGTTTTATTTTATCTAAACATTTTATATTATTTAATTTTTTTTTATTACCCTAACAATTAACTAAGTAAAGTAGGAAACCATATTCTTATTTATGCGTCATTTCCCTATCCACTATTACTCGATTAGGGCTTCTAAGTTCTCAATTCTAAATAATGTAAGCTTCCCCCAATCCTAAATCATGTAAGCATTAGGGTTGACATCAAAAGTCCTAAACAACGCTTCGTTCGGTAACGTTCGTGAACAAATCCATTTCCTTTATGAACGAGTACGAACATGAAATTTTGTTCTGTTAGTGTTCGTGAACAAGTTCAATTCTTAATGAACGAACACGTACAAGGCTTCGTTCGGTTCGTTTACAGCCTTAACCACGACACCACTGATTATTCATCATCAGCGAAGACCACCACCAATTATTCGTCATCCTCGAAGACTACCACCACCGGAATCAGCACCGTCGGGTTTCATGTCTGAAGAGCCATCCCGATGTTGGAGATCGGCCACCCGTTTCAGATCTCGAGTTGAGTCGGCCGTTTTCTGCGGCGGTACGCATGTAGCAATGCCGAGGACGACGGCGGTGGTACGAATGGGAATATGTTGGTGGCGGTACAAGATGGTGGTAGTTAACGATGTCGGGCCCTTATGATTTAGCTTTTTTTTAATCCCAGATGATAGTTCATACGTACTTAGTAAATACGCACATAAAGGGTGCTCATGCGTATTTAGTAAATACGCAAAGCCAAGTGCTCATGCGTATTTGATAAGTTTGCAAAGCCAAAATGCCCATACGTACATGCCAAGTACGCAGAGGAAAATACTCATGCGTACTTAACAAGTACGCAGGACAACTTCTCATGCGTACTACAAAACCCATGCGTACTTAGTAAGTACGCAGAAAAGTTGAATTTGCGTACTTATCAAAAAGTAACAGCGTTCTTGATGGATCTTGAGGAGAATGCTCGAAAAGTGATGGATCTGAGAAATCGATGCTTCCAAAAGCTTAGAAATCATCATCTAACAAACCCTTAGCCTTCCAAACACCAAATGAAGTGATAACAAACTCGATTTTAAGGATTTTAGGTCTGAAAAGTACGAACTGCTCGAAACCCTAAAAAATCGAAACTGGAACACAAATCAACGAACACCGAGGCTCTGATACCACTTGTAGGTCCCGAGAGCCTCGTCGCACAGCGGAGATAACACGGACCTGTTCTGTGATTTATGTGGGAACCAAGAAACGAGACAGAGAAAACACGAACAAAGACAAAAGATAATGAAACGACACGTAATCCATAACATAGAAGTCATCCCGTATTACAGACTACATACCGAAGGAGCACACATCTCTCATCTAAGCTCACGGTCCAAGGGTCGGGAGAGCTCTTCCCAACCCGGACACCTCTCGACCTAGTTCCAAAGTTCTACCTACAAATGAAGACAAGTCTTCTATTTATAGAGGCAGGAACACTGCCTGCGTACTTGTCTAAGTACGAAGGGTTTGGTCATGCGTACTTGACAAACGCAGGACCAAACTGGTGTGCAGGCTAAGTACTCAAGAACACCCTCCTGCGTACTAGCAACGTACACTGATACATAGAATTTAATCTATAGTTACTAAAACATGCTTCTACAGTCCATGAGAGCATCAAGCATGAACACAGAGTGGCTATGCTCGCCAACATCCTCCACAGACTGTGTGGCATAAAAAATAAGTGACTCATCCCCCACACGAAGTGTGAGTTTCCCGTCAAAGACATCAATCACTGCCTTGGAGGTGCGCAAGAATGGGCGCCCTAAGATGAGTGGGACCCCGTCATCCACCTCCATATCTAGAATAACAAAATCCACGGGGAAGACAAATTTGCCTACTTTCACTAGAAGATTCTCCACAATTCCCCTTGGATACTTGACTGAACGGTCAGCCAAGGCTATGCACATGCGCGTTGGTCGTGGTTCACCTAGGTTTAGCTGCTTATATAAATAATAGGGCATCCGGTTGATGCTAGCACCTAAATCGGCCAACGCGTGGTGCAAAGGCAAACTGCTTAGGTGACATGGGATCGTGTAACGACCCGAATCCCCCAATTTCTCTGGCAGCTTGTTCTGCACCACCGCAGAACATTGCTCACTAAGTGAGACTTTAGAGACATCCTCTAGCTTCTTCTTGTTGGAAAGAAGATCTTTAAGGAACTTGCCATACTTTGGCATGCGCTGGAGAGTCTCTATCAGTGGAAGATTGACCTTTAGTTGTTTATACAGATCAAAGAAGTGACTGTGCTCCCTGGCTTGCTTGAATAGCAGCAAACGTGCTGGGTAGGGAACACAAGGTGGGTCAATCTTAGGGGTCTGCATCTCCCCCCTTCTTCTTCTCCTCTACCTTCTCGATATGCACCTCAACTACTATCTCCTCGTCTACCTGCTCCTCGGCCATCTTGGCATCGATCTCAGCGAATCGAGCCTTCCAGTCAATCTTCTTGACCTCCTCGGGTGATGGAATGTTGTACTTGTTGGAGTGGGGGTCATCCTCAATAACCTATTTCTCCCCCACACTCCCTATCGACACGACCATCACTGAAGCGCCGAAGTTTGAAGATGGACCTCCCTGCCGATCCTTCAAGCTCTTAGCGATGTCCTCAACCGTGCGCTGCAGATCATGGAATGTCGACTACTGATTCTTCAGTAACGTGTCATGGCTATCCAATCTCAGCCTAGCATCCCTGTCCTGTTGGACTAGGTGGGCAAGCAACTGTGTCTGCGTCTCAAGCATCTCTTTGATCGAAGTCGTGTCGACATTGCTTCCCATGCTAGGTCCTGTCTCTCCTCCTTCAATCTGCTGAAACTGCTGACGACCATTAAACGCCGATGGGTTATGTCCATATCTCCATCCCAAGCCAAATGAATTCTGATTATTGTACCCTCAGTTTTGGTATTGGTTGCCAGAATAGCTCACCTGCTCCTGATTATCCCCTACACACTTGACACCGCTGAGCACTGAGCTTCAGCTCCTTAATCTCATTAGCAATAGAGGCGAGGGCAGCAACCACGCTAGAATCAGGAGTGACCTGATGCACACCTCGAGGAGATGTGGTCGATGATCTAGCATTAGGAATAGAAGTCCTAGAAGATGGGTACTGCTGTTCGGCTTGAGAGAAGCTCTCGAACATCTCCTCACACTCAGCAGGCTCAAACTTTTCCATGATGTGGCCCCCCGCAGCTGTATTGAATATCTGCTGCTTCTCGAAGGTGAGGCCATTATAGAACTTCTCCACTATCACCCAGTCAGAAAGACCGTGCTGGGGACATCGGCTCAACAGCACGTTGAACCGCTCCCAGGCCATGTGATAGGGCTCGTCAGGATCCATCCGGAAGGAGTGGATTTGATCCCTAAGGCGAGCGGCCCTGGAAGGTGGATAGTATTTATTGAAGAACTTGGCCTCAAGATCCTCCCAAGTGGTGATCGAGTTGTCTGGAAGATTATCGAGCCAAGTAGAAGCACTCCCAGAGAGCGAGAATGGGAAGAGACGCAAGTAGATTGCGTCCTTAGATCACACGTGATATTGAAAGTATCACATATGCGTGCAAAGCGGGACACATGTCCGGGTGCATCCTCATCCTCAAGGCCATGTAACTGGGTGGCATGAGTGATTGTACTCATGACATGTGATGGGATCTGCCAAGAATTTACATTAGGAACAGCGGGGTGCGTGATCGAAGATCTCGCGCCTGTGACCCCATCACTGGCTCTCTGGTGCACGGTATGTCTCGCTGGAGGATCAGCGTCGCCCATAGTAGGAAATGGAATAGGGCTAACAGAACGTACATGGTTTTCGCACAACTATTTCAAACGCTCCCGAAATTCGCGGGTGCGCTCGTGTAGCTCTCGCTCGGGCTCTAAGAAATCATAATAAGATGGTGATCCCTGTGAGAGAGTGTTGTGGATAAACAAGAAAGACTCAATAGGAAAAAGAAACAGAGACTCAAATACAGAAGGTCTGACACGCAAGTGAACATAGAAGACAAGCACATAAGACAGACTCAAAGAAAACAAATAAACGAAAAATCAAACAAAGAACTAATCAGAGTTAATATTGCTATTGCCATGTGTCCCCGGCAACGGCGCTAAAAACTTGATGTCGTCCAGACGGTCTATACAAAAACTAACAAAACCTAACTTAGACTCCTAAGTAATAAAAGGAAAACCTATGAAATAAACCGCACTGACAGGCAAGTGAACCTATCGAGTGTAGCACAGCTTAATGGTAAACCGAGTTATCAAACCCTAGAGACACTATGAATAACAAACTAGACTCTGACTCAGACTAAAAATTTGATTGATGGGGGGTTTTACTACACTAAATATTATCACTAAGAATGCAATAAACTACGTACGAATCAAGCTATCAAGATAGAGACTAAGGTGAAATCAAGAATGGGAAGAACACTACCTAGGTCGGAATTCTACTTGCAAAACACAATTTCTACCGGTTATGGACTATAGGTTTCTAAGGATAACAACTACATATAACCTAGAGGATCCCTAATCACTCTCAGGGTGTCACCAACTAAACTACCTAAAGTGTACTAAACTCACCAGATTGTTGGATCACTGTAGGTCCAGATTTCAACATGAAATCTCACATGTGATCGATTCTCCACACACAAAGGCGGAAATAGTGTGTATGGAGGTGAAACATAAGGTAGAAACAGAAATGGTGAAAATAACAGGGTAACCACACTCACAATCAACACAAGAATGATATGAAAATGTAAGAAGAATGCATCAAACAAGTATGCAAGTTGTATTGATTGAAGAACAATGTGAAAGAGAAATTTAGGGTTACAGCCGCTACTCACACCCTAAACTTTACAAACTAGGCTATTTATAGTAAGCCAACAGGTATTGAAACTATGCCAACCGAAACTACTAGTTTCGGTTGAGCATTTACAAGTGATGGAGCATCCTGTCAAAACTTACTATCTATCGAAACTACTAGTTTTGATTGAAGAAATTCAATCAAAACTAAGTAGTTTCGATGGCCCAGACTTAGCTAAATAAAGCAGTAAATTTCATAAGCTGAAATTGCAATAAAGAAATGACAAAAAGTAAACTAAACTAACATTGTTCAAAATACATTAATGACAACATCTTAATTAGAATAACATGAATCTCCCCCTAAGCTATTGCATTACTGTCTTCAGCTCTTCACTAAGCAGCTGGACTATCAGTAGTTCTTAGAATGTAAGGTTTGACATGAAGAGACACAACCCGTTGATAGGCCTTGGCATCCGCCTCATCTTCATCACTGTATGCCTGAATGTGATTCTGGAACAGCACCTCCAGATCTTCAGGTTGAAACTTTAACAGCTCCATAGGCTCAAAGATGACAATATCTTCCTTGCCTTCACACTCGATCACGGCACTTCCAATGTTTGGATTGTAGTACCATTTTCTGAAAGTTTGAAGTTGAACATGCACGGTCTTGGGAATAGTGATTGTCTTGTGAGTTTGGGCAGGCTCGTACCTCAGGAAGACATATGGCTTCTTTGTCTTGGGATGAAACCTGGTCTTTGAAATCTTTTGGCTTCATCCCCTTGAAGTCACAGTTCACCTAGTTGTGCACGAAGTGTTCAAAATCAGAGGCCATCATGACATTCCCAGGATTTTGAAGGGGAAGTTTAGACAGATCTCTAAGGTCATAGAAGGGGAGAGCCTGGAAGTCAGTTATATTCTTGTAGTGCTGAACTCCTCCCCTATATCTTCTGATTATGAATAACTTTCTTTTTGCATCATATTTCCACCCAACAGGAGGCCTTTTAAGCTCTTGGTGTTCAGCTATCCATTCGTAAGTTTTTGGGCTCTCCTTTGGTATAATCCTTCTCAACCAAGGTTTCTTCGGGTTTGGGTATTTAGATCAATAGGAGGTTGAGTTGGAGCTTGAGTAGTTTCAGATGCTGTGGTGGCTGGTTCAGGAATAACAGGCTTACCAATGTTAACCTGAACATCTTCTTCTGTTTTCTCTTCATCAGACAGGGCTTGAATTTCATCTCCCTCCTCTGTGAAGTATCTTGTCTTTTTAGTCTCTCTTTCCTCAGTAGGTAGAATTTCTGGATAAAGGTCATTGACCCAAAATTGTCAATTTCATCTAGGAGGACATTGAGCTCATCATCAGATGCCACATCCTCTTCATCAAGAATTATAGTCTCTACCTCAGTCACAGTTCCCTTCCCTCTCTTCCATGCTTCTCTTCTTTCACTTGCTGAGGGAAGGTCGAACTCTTGTTCTTCAACTTTAACTTCTACAGCTTCCTTTGTCTTAGCAGCATGGCCAGTATAGATAATCATTGCAGACTCTGGATCAGTGATAAAGGCAGGAGAAGAGGGTCCAACTCCATATGTTGTCTCCCCCTGAGCTGTTGAAGTGGTTGTTTGTTGCTGAACAAGCTTGACTAAGGATGCCTTGAGTTGCTCAACAATCTCAACTAAGGCTTTGAACTCTTCTTGTTGTTTTGAAATGAGCTTATGTTGAGTTTCCAGTTGAGTTTGTTGTATGTCAAGTTGGGTATGCAAACCCCCAACCTCTAGTTTCAGATCCTTGACCTCTTCTTTACATCCGTTTAACTCTGTTGTCAATCTTTCAATTACCTTGTCCTTTTCTTAGATGTAATCATGCAATTTCTTTACTTCCAAGCTCAAAGATTTCACTCTTGGTACTCCAGATGTTGGTTCATGGGAGGGTGATAAAGGTGGTGTAGGGATATGTAGTTGTTGAGGTGATGGTGGTCGAGTAGGAATAGGTGCTTGTTGTGGAGATGGAGGTGGTGTGGGTTGTGGTGTTGGTTGTGGTGATGGTGGAGATGTAGGTACTGGAGTGTCGGTGCTTGAATTAGAGGAAGATGACAAGTCTTCCAGTCCTGTTTTGATCTTCTTGGTTCTTGGTTCTTCCAGTTCGTAGTCTAAACCGAAATCAACTTATCTTTTAGAGGAGGATGCAGGAGGCTCAGTCCTTTCATCTGAATCAGATTTGTAATAACCAGAGCCATAAATTCCTGCATCCAGAGTTCCGCTTGACTCTGCAGCTTCTTCTTCCACATTAATCTCTAGTTCATCTTAAACTTGTACCTCCTCTTCTTGAACATTTATTGCAGGATCAATAAAAGGAGCTTCAATAACGGGCTCAAAGATGGGTTGTTCCTCTTGTTGATCGTGAGGGATCTCCATTTCAATATCAACCTCAGCTTCAGCCTCAGCCTCTTGCAGATTCCCTTCATCTTGTTTAATCTCCATTTCTTCTTCCTCAGATGATAAATCTTCTACTTCTAGATCAGGGCCAATATCCGGGATGAACTCTTCTTCTTCACCAATGACATGACCGAACAGGGGAATGTCAACAATAGACCTGTTGGTTCTCTTGTTTGTACTTCTCATATAACTGAGAGTCTTGGCTAACATATGATCGAACACAAAAGTGTTTCCACCTTGTTGAAGCTCAGGTTGAAGGTGGTTGATGATAATCTGCAGGAATATTGGATATGTAAGAAATTTCTCCTTCACTACTCCTGTCAAGTTGTCCTTTAACTGTCTGAATATTAAACCAGAGAAATTGTAGTTCCTGCCCTTGGTTAAACCCAGAATTGCTGAAGCCACTGTAATATTTGCTGAATCGAAACTACCCTTTATGATTGATAGGTAGTGAATGAACACATGCACTATATATCTCCAGTGACTTGGAAAGGAGTTCTTGATAATCTGACCACTTTTGAACTCGTCAGGATGACCCATTCTTCTGAAGCATTCTTTAACGTAGAAGTTTGGAAACTCAATTGGTGCAGTTGGGTCATCATTCAGGTGTAAGGCTTCTCTAACAGTTGCTTCAAAAAATGCAACCTCTTGATTATGAACAACTACCCTAATATACTCCACATTATCAACAGTTATGATCTCTGCAGTCTCCCAGAATTGCCTTATTGAGATTTTGAAGACAGGTATATTGTGACTGATAGCAAAGCTTATGTTGGAGTTTGCTAGGAAAGTTAAGACTGGAACAAACTCTACAGCCTTTGGATCATTAGCATCAAGAAATGCACATACATTGTGCCTCTTTACAAATAACAGATCCATATCTGCAAACACAAAAGATTACTCAAGCTTGATACTTAAAAAAATTTCAGATCAAAACCTAATCGAAACTACTTCAAACCATCACTTAAACGAATTCCAAGTTAAACCCTATCGAAACTACTAGTTTCGATCGAAACAACAAGTCTTGATCAATACTTAGAAAAATTTCAGATAAAGGCCTTATTGAAACTGCTAGTTTCAACCACCACTTAGACAGTTTCAGAGAAGACTTATCGAAACTTCTAGTTTCGATCGAAACAACTAGTTTCGGGCAGAGAGACTAGGGCAGGTTTGGGTATCGAAATTACTAGTTTCGATTGAAAACTGTTTATATTTTTGAAAAGGCCATTTTTGAAAGATAATCATCTGTTTATCGAAACTTCTTAGTTTCGATGCCTAAACCCTTGAACATACTTAACATGCCCAGACATCAGAGTCATATATATACATACTCATTATGAACAAAAAATGACGAAACATATAAAATAGGGATTAAGAGTGGCATGTAACAGTCGAAACTTCTTCTTACCAATGATTCACGGATAAACTGCAAATATGTACACAAAGATGTAAGATATCGACAATGGTAAGATTGCAAATACGATAAAAGCCCTAATCTTCAAAATCAGAGATGTAACAGTCGTAAACTTTTCAAAATGAAACCCTAGGTGAGTTCGACTGAAATTTCACAACAAAACCTCAAACATTGCTACCTGATGATGAAGACGACGGAGGAATCAGATGAAAAACACCGATTTTGCAAACTTAGACCGACGGCTTGAGAGGTTTTGTGTGTGTGAGAGAAAGTGTAAAGTGATCGGATTTAAAGTGAACCTTGACGACGAAGAATCTTGATTATGAACACATTTAATTTTCCCATGTGGTAAAAGACCAAATTGCCCCTATCGAAACTACTAGTTTCGATGGGCAAAAGAAGTTTAGGGTGATTTGGAGTTTCGATAGGCAAAAAATAGTTTCGGCTGACTTTAGAGTTTCGATAGGCAAAGAACAGATAAAAATTAAAATAATAAAACACAAATTGTTCACAAGATATTTACACTTATCTTCTTGGAAAAGATCCAACATGAGATCAGATCTGGTCAGTCTCTTGAAACACTTCCTTTTGTAATCAACTACTGTGAGTCCCTGAAGATAGCTGATATTTGTGCAAAGTAAACCCGAACATTTGCTTGTACATAGATTTCATGTGATTATAAGGTACCATTTAAGCAAGATACAAGGTGTACCCCACATATTGAAATAAAATAGTTTTTTTGAAAACCTATCAATCCTCAAGAAATACCCATCTTCTTCCTATCATCTCTTTATGATTAACCAAAGTACCATCTTAGTAATTTCAAAGTACCACCAAAGAAAAATAAGAAATCCAAGTGGATTAGAAGATTTTAAAATGAAAAGTATCCAAGTAGATATTAAAAAGGTACGAACATTCTAGATCTTTGCATAAATAAAACAGAAGAAGTCATAAAATTATCCAAACGGATAGAAAAATGTTGAACACCCTAGATGTTTGCGTAAGCAAAACAGATGGGGTCAAATCATCCAAGTAGATGGGAAAATGATGAACACCCGAGATCTTTGCGTAAGCAAAACATACGAGGTCATCGGTGGTAAATATCGTTACTTTGACGGTCACTTGGCGTATGAATAGGAATCCAACACGTAAGACTGTATCTGATTGAATTGGTTTTCTTAGATATATAAAATGGGTTAGATGTTTCAATAATGGGTTCAAACACACAAGTATGAGAGATGTTTTAGGTTTTCACACTACTTACAAGTTTTAGCCATATGCTGGGCCTACCAGCTATACCTCAGTAAACACCATCGCTTTCGGTCCATTCCATGTCCAAGAGATGAGATCAGACACTATCATTTCTCAAAGGCCAGATTCAATTTTCCTGTAACAAAACCACTTGTAAGACTATATACAAAGCAATTATTTTCAATTTTTTTGACATATTAAATTCTCATTTCTCCCCCAAAAGATTTGCTTGTAACGAAAAGTAACTGTACAGAAAAACAAAATCTTTTTGGAATTTTCTTGACAATTAATCATAAACATGAAACACACTAATATTTACAAAGATTACTGAAAATTGATCATGCCAAGCATTTTGTCACACCCCCAATTTCAACTAGCGAAGTTTTACCGTTTGGGAAGTGACAAACCAGGATCTCAGTCATTAGTTACACTGAACGACACAATATGGGACTAAAATAAAAATATATCATAAATGATCAAAGTAAGTGCAGAAGCGAAAAACGAAAGTAAGTGCGCAAAACAAACGCGCCCAAGAAATTCCCAAAGTGCTCAGTCCAAACAAAGTCCAAAACAAAGTACAAAGCAAATCAACAATAATAATTTATAATTTAATCATAAGACTCCATGCATGCCCTATGCGTGCACCTGTGCCTTATCTTAAGCGTCCTGAGAAAACATGTAAGAAAAGATGTCAACACGAGGTTGCTGAGTTCACAAGTTTCAATATATAAATAAACGTTTACCAGATTTATTGTACAATCAACATATATATATCAACGGATAGATAACCCATGTTCATGTTTGCTATTACGCTCGCAACCGTAAACTGACTGTTTGAATGCCTCCCACCAGGCCTATCAACCATGGTGCACGTTTAGGTCAATATTGCACCCGTTCGATATCCAATCGAGTTAACGCGAACTAACGCGGGTGAGGTTTGTCAAACCCAGTAGTACTACCCAACATACCTCGCTATTCTCATATTTAAACAGTTCGATGTGAGGACTTTCATGATAGAGTTTACGCATAGTCATAACAAGTGATACATAATGAAGTACAAAAATCAAAAAGAGTTTGCATCATATTTTCTCCCCCAGTTTAAAAGCAGTAAAAGGGGTTTTGAAAACTCACCTGATTGCGTAGGTAGTAATCACACAAGTACGAGTTTCAAATCTCAAGCGTTAGCCTGACACGGCTCACGAATGCCCTAGAATTACAACATAATATTTAGGGATACAATGGGATTTGAGATGACGACACGGAATAAGGAACTTAAAGGCAACGCTCTAATGACCATGAGTAAACGGATGTGTCCACGAGAATACAGGATTCTTAATTTATCCAATTAAGAAAAACTACGATTTGCGACGAGTGACAAATAATAATAATATAAAAAATACATATATCGTTTTTAATTGAGTTCGAGGATTGGAAATAATATATTATTTTATAAACGAGTTTTAAATAACGGATACGAGTTACAAGACTAAAACCGAGTCTATGGGTGGTTTTTTCGGTTTTAAAAACATATTAATATAATATAAAATTATTGTTTTAAGAATATAAATATAAATCAAAATATTCTGACCAAAGGTTTTCTCACACACGACGCGCCTAAGACAAGGCACGACCGTGCTGGTCGGAGGCCCGACCGTGTTGATCAAACTTAAGACATAACAAAGTTGATCACTAGGCACGACCGTGTCTGAGCCAGGCACGACCGTGTCTGAATAGATTAGGATATTTACGCATCATCTGATCCTCACGCTTCCCCGTGAATTCCGGTCCGCTTTTTGAGTTCCAACGAACTCTGATAATAGGGATTTTACTGCGCTTTAACGTTTTGACTTTCCTATCCATAATTTCCACAGGTTATTCGATGAAACACAACTGTTCATCGATGTGTAGTTCCTCAAGAGGAACCACGAGTGACTCATCTGCTAGACATTTCTTCAAGTTTGAGACTTGAAAGACGTTGTGCACACCACTAGTCCTTTGGGTAGGTCTAGTTGATACGCTACTGGACCAATTCTCTGCACTATCTTGAATGGTCCAACATAACGAGGATTTAACTTGCCTCGTTTCCCAAAACGAATGACACCCTTCCAAAGTAAGACTTTTAACAAAATCATATCCCCTACTTGAAATACTAACGGCTTACGATGCTTATCGGCATAGCTCTTTTGACGATCACGAGCTACTGCCATACGGTTTCTAATTTGAACGAATTTCTCAGAAGTTTCAAGTACGAGCTCAGGACCTGTAAGTTGACTATCTCCAACCTCGGCCCAACAAATAGGAGAACGGCATTTTCGTCCATATAATGCTTCAAATGGATGCCTTCATGCTAGTGTGATAACTGTTGTTGTAGGAGAACTCCACCAACGGTAGGTGAGACTCCCAAGTGTTACCGAAATCAATCATACAAGCTCGTAGCATGTCCTCCAGGGTTGGAATAGTATGCTCTGTCTGGCCATCAGTTTGAGGATGGTATGTTGTGCTCATATCTAGACGTGTGCCTAAAGCTTTATGTAACGATTGCTAGAAACGAGAGGTGAATCGGGCATCACGATCTGAAATGATAGAGATTGACACCCCGTGCTGAGATACTACTTCTTTCAAGTAAATGCGAGTAAGTTTTTCCATCATGTCTGTTTCCTTGATTGCTAAGAAGTGAGCGGATTTTGTTAAACGATCAACGATTACCCAAATGGTATCATATCCGGTAGGAGTTTGTGGCAATTTTGTGATAAAGTCCATGGATATCTGCTCCCATTTCCACATGGGAATCTCCGGTTGCTGGAGTAAACCAGAAGGCTTTTGATATTCAACTTTGACCTTCACGTAAGTCAGTCACTTGCTCACATAGGTGGCTATATCGGCCTTCATCTTTGGCCACCAATACAGCACCTTTAGATCATGGTACTTCTTGTCGGAACCTGGATGAATAGAGTAACGAGATTTATGAGCCTCATCCATGACTAGTTCCCTTAAGTTTTCGAATACTGGAATCCATACTCGCTCGATGAAGTAGCGAATACCGTCAGGTTTTACCTCGAGTTGTGCTTCCATACCGCGTGTACCTTCCAGCGGTAGTTTTTCCTCTTTCAGAGCTTCAAGTTGAGCACTTCGGATTTTGTCAGGTAATCCGGGGTGAATTGTAAGCTGTAATGCTCGAACTCGTTTAGGCTTGGTTTCCTTTCGACTTAGAGCATCAGCTACAACATTAGCTTTACCCGGATGATACCGGATCGCATAGTCATAATCATTCAAGAGCTCAACCCAACAACGCTGTCTCATATTCAACTCTTTTTGCCCGAAAATATGCTGAAGACTCTTGTGATCGGTGTAGATGGTGCACTAGGTACCGTACAAGTAATGTCTTCATATCTTAAGTGCGAAAACTACGGCTCCCAACTATAGGTCATGAGTGGTGTAGTTTTTCTCGTGAATCTTTAGTTGGCGTGAAACGTACACGATCACCTTTTCTCGTTGCATTAACACACAACCCAGACCCTGAATAGATGCGTCGCAATACACCACAAAATCATCCGTTCCCTTTGGAAGAGCTAGAATAGGTGCACTGCAAAGTTTCTGTTTAAGGAGTTGAAATGCTGACTCTTGGTTATCGCCCTAGTTATAGGCTTTACCATTTTGAGTTAAGGCAGTGAGAGGTTGTGCAATCTTAGAAAATCCCTCGATAAATCGACGATAATAACCAGCCAATCCTAGAAATTTTCGCACCTCTGTCAGAGTCGTCGGTGCTGCCCAATTCTTGATGGCTTCTATCTTTGATGGATCGACATGTATTCCTTTCTCATTAACTACATGTCCTAGAAATTGAACTTCCCGGATCCAAAATTTACACTTGGAAAACTTAGCATATAACTGCTCCTACTTAGGTAATTCCAGAATTAAGCGTAGATGTTCCTCATGTTCCTCCTTTTTCTTAGAATAAATGAGAATGACTTCGATGAAAACGATGAAAAATTGATCAAGGTATGGATTACACACACGGTTCATGAGGTCCATGAATACCGCCGGTGCGTTGGTTAACCCAAAAGGCCTGACCATAAACTCATAGTGGCCGTACCTTGTCCTAAAAGTAGTCTTGGAGATATCTTCGTCTCGGACTCTCAATTGATGGTAACCGGATCTAAGATCTATCTTGGAGTAGAAGCTTGATCCTTGGAGTTGATCAAAGAGATTATCTATACGAGGCAAAGGATAATGATTCTTGATTATGACTTTATTCAGTTCTCGGTAGTCGATACACATACGGAAAGTCCCATCCTTCTTCTTGACAAACAGAACTGGAGCTCCCCATGGTGATGAGCTAGGTCGGATGAAACCTTTATCCAACAATTCCTGCAGCTGAGTAGATAGCTCTTGCAATTCACTAGGTGCTAGTCTATAAGGTGCCCGAGCGATCGGCGCCGCTCCGGGTGCTAGATCGAGTTGGAATTCAACTTGACGGTGAGGTGGCAGACCAGCCAAGTCTTCGGGAAACACTTCTAGAAAATCACGAACGATGGGAATATCATCAATTTTCTTCTCTTCCGATGGTTGCTCAGCAACGAGTGCTAGAATAGCAGTGTGACCTTTACGCAGGCACTTCTGCGATTTCATGAATGATATGATGCCTATGATTTCACCACTCGTTTCTCCTTGAACGGAAAGGATTTCTCCACTAGGGAGAGGAATGCGAACAATTTTCTCACGACAGACAATTTCAGCTTGGTTTTTAGATAACCAATCCATACCAACAATTACATCAAAACTACCAAGTGTGACCGGCATAAGGTCGATATCAAGTCTATGACTAGCCAGCTCAAGCTTTCAACCCTTAAGAATGTGGGTTGCTTCAATTATTTGGCCATCAGCTATCTCTTTTATATATTTAGCTTCTAACAGAGTTGGAGTTCCTTTTATCATATCACTAAGCTTCTTAGATATAAAACTCCTATCAGCACTAGTGTCAAAAAGGACAGAAGCAAAGTAATTGTTTAAGAGGAATTTACTGGTGACCACATTATAATCATATCGAGCTTCTCCAGATCCTAGTACGAAGGCTCGTCCTTTCGCACCATTCTCTCCATTATTGGCATTATTGCCAGCGTTGTTGTTACCTTGATTGTTGTTGTTAACATTGTTGCCCTGATTAGTGCCGTTACCGTTACCATTCCCGTTACCATTTCCATTACCACCCCTCTTCGATTGAAGACAATCCCTCTGAACATGTCCCTCCTTACCGTACTGAAAACATCCTCTTGTAAATCCTTGTGGTCGAAATGGTTGCTTGTTCGGAAGTGTAACCCTACAGTCTTTCACATCGTGGCCCATCTTACCACATCACTGGAAACGCTGTCGGTCACAAGTTCCTGTGTGGTGATAGCCACAGTTGTTGCACTTGGGATACTTCCCAGCATATTCACCCTGATTCAGACTTGAAGAGGTCATCTGATTGAAGTTCTTAGCAGGCTCAAACTTACGTTGTTGCTGCTGCGGTTGATTAAACTGGGGTCCCTTGGAGCTGGAGTGAGAGTTGGAGTTATGATCAAACTTGCGCTTATGGTTTTCGGTAGATTTAGAGACCGAACCCCTCGGGGGTAGAGTCCCTTGAGTCACCGCCTGATCGGTTAACTTGTGGGAGAGTCTGATAGTCTGCTCGATGGTAGTGGGGTTGGAAAAAGTAACCATACTCTGAATCTGAGGCACTAAGCCTCCAATGTACAGCTCAATTCTCTTGTAATCAGAGTCACCATATGAGGGCACATGGTAGCAAGCTCATGGGAACGAGTGGTATTCATCTCAATTTCAGAACCTTCCATTTTCAGGTTGCAGAATTCTCCTTCCAACTTTTGAATCTCATCCCGAGGACAGTACTCCTCCTTCATCAATGTCTTAAACTCCTCCCACGGCAGTGCATTGGCTATAGCCAAACCCAACATCTGGACCTGTACATTCCACCAAGTGAGAGCTGGGCCCTCCAAAGTTCCAGAAGCAAATTTGACCTGACTGGCTAATGGGTAGTTGCACATAGCGAATAATAATTCTACTTTTTCGAACCACCGGAGTAGTCCGACAGCTCCTTCGGCTCCACTAAAGGTGTGGGGCTTGCAGTCCATAAATGTTTTGAATGTGCATGCTGGGTGCTGATTTTGCTGACCTGGATTAGAAACATAATATAGGTTCGAGGTTATAAGGCTTAGAAAAGGTGCTTTGAGAGTTGAATTGACCTCACTGGTCAATGGTTATAGCATTTACCTGCAACATTCTGTGCTGCTAGAGCCTCAGCCACACTATCGTTGATTAGTGCCGCCAGCTCCGCTGCTGTCATGTTGATGGTACCTCGGCCACCAGCACGACCTCCACGTCCTCTTCCTGACATGATTCTTCACATTCACAAATACAAAACAATGAGAAATATATCGCATATTACACCTTATTTATGTACAAGTAAGGAAATACAACATCTAACATTTTGAAAATTAAATAAATTGTAAAGCTACAAAATAAATAACTCGAAACATTAAACTTCTCATGCTTTTATTGAATGGGAACAACCTTACCCATCTAGGTTGAAAAGAGAAATAACATAAATGAAACATGAATGAAAAGGAAAGATAGAATAGAAAGATCATCAAACATCCTCGTCATCAGAAGAAACGTATGATTGTGCATCGTCGATCTCCACCGGTTCCTCCTCGGGTGGCTCCTCCTCTAAGGGCTCATCCTCGAAGGGCTCCTCCTCGTCGTCCGAAAGTGGAATGTCCTCTGGAAATAGGGATGCTTGTAGTTGGGTTTCTAAGTGGGTCACTCTCTCCCGAAGTCCTTCAGCAGCATGGTCTGCTACTTATAGTTGGGCTTCCAGATGAGTCACTCTCTCAAGAATCCCTCCTACATCATGGTCAGAGGTGTCCACCCTCGTCTCCAAATGAGTAACCTGATCCACCAAATGGTTATGGACTTGATCCGTCACTGCTAGCTCAACGGTTAAAAGCTATAACCTTATCTTATTCTCCTCTATTTGTGACTCTCGCTGCAGAATGTCGGGTATCTCATCATTGGCTTCCTTCATCTCTTTTAACTCTTTAGTTATGATAAACAAAAAAGCTACAAAAGCTTGTTCCATGGTGCATGGCAAGCTTGGCAAACTAGTCCGGTGCCTTTTGGGCTCCGGGGATGATAAGGTAGATGCCTTAGGTGATGGTGGTGGGGTTGACGACATGATCCTATAACGTAATACATAAGTGCCAAAATCCAAATGTCTATGACATGTAACTAATGTGTGAGGTTATAGTCTAGTATGCAATCCTAGTTCTCTATAACCAATGTCTCTGATACCAATCTGTCACACCCCCAATTTCAACTAACGAAGTTTTACCATTTGGGAAGTGACAAACCAGGATCTCAGTCATTAGTTACATTGAACGACACTATATGGGACTAAAATGAAAATATATCATCAATGATCAAAGTAAGTGCGGAAGCGTAAAACGAAAGTAAGTGCTCAAAACAAACGCGCCCAAGAAAGTCCCAAAGTGTTCAGTCCAAACAAAGTCCAAAACAAAGTACAAAGCAAATCAACAATAATAATTTATAATTTAATCATAAGACTCCATGCATGCCCTATGCGTGCACATGTGCCTTATCTTAAGCGTCCTGAGAAAACATGTAAGAAAAGATGTCAACACGAGGTTGCTGAGTTCACAAGTTTCAATATATAAATAAACGTTTACCAGATTTATTGTACAATCAACATATATATATCAACGGATAGATAACCCATGTTCATGTTTGCTATTACGGTCGCAACCGTAAACTGACTGTTTGAATGCCTCCCACCAGGCCTATCAACCATGGTGCACGTTTAGGTCAATATTGCACCCGTTCGATATCCAATCGAGTTAACGCGAACTAACGCAGGTGAGGTTTGTCAAACCCAGTAGTACTACCCAACATACCTCGCTATTCTAATATTTAAACGGTTCGATGTGAGGACTTTCATGATAGAGTTTACGCATAGTCATAACAAGTGATACATAATGAAGTACAAAAATCAAAAAAAGAGTTTGCGTCATGTTTTCTCCCCCATTTTAAAAGCATTAAAAGGGGCCGTGAAAACTCACCTGATTGCGTAGGTAGTAATCACACAAGTACGAGTTTCAAATCTCAAGCGTTAGCCTGACACGGCTCACGAATGCCCTAGAATTACAACATAACAGTTAGGGATACAATGGGATTTGTGATGACTACACGAAATAAAGAACTTCCTAAAGGCAACGTTCTAATGACCATGAGTAAACGAATGTGTCCACGAGAATACAAGATTCTTAATTTATCCAATTAAAAAAAACTACGATTTGCGACGAGTGACAAATAATAATAATATAAAAAATATATATCGTTTTTAATTGAGTTCGAGGATTGAAAATAATATAGTATTTTATAAACAAGTTTTAAATAACGGATACGAGTTACAAGACTACACCCGAGTCTATGGGTGGTTTTTCCGGTTTTAAAAACATATTAATATAATATAAAATTATTGTTTTAAGAATATAAATATAAATCAAAATATTCTGACCAAAGGTTTTCTTACACACGACCACGCCTAAGACAAGGCACGACCGCGTTAAGGTCACGGGCATGATCGTGCTAGTCGGAGGCGCGACCGAGTTGATCAAACATAAGACACAACAAAGCTGATCACTAGGCATGACCGTGTCTGAGCCAGGCACGACCGTGTCTAGGGTTATGAGGCATGACCAGGTCTAGCCAAGAGGCATGATCGGGTCAGAGTGTGAGGCACGACCGGGTCAGAGTGTGAGGCACGACCGTGCTAAAAATCGGCACTACCGTGTCTCCTGGATTTACAGTTACAGAGTTTAACAGAATAACCCAATAAATCCAAATCTGTTTGGTTTCGATCGCGATTGACCAAAAGGACATGGGGGTTCTGTTTAACAAGTATAGGCAATTTTGTGAACGAGTTTAATTTGAAAAACATCACGTTTAAGTTCGTTTAAATCCAGATTTAAGAAACCGAAACCCTAGGTGAAGAACACCAATTAAAATTGATAAAATCTGATGTTAATACGCAAAGGAATCATGGGGCTTTTACTCTATACGTAAAACCAAATCTGTGGGTGCAAGGAATTACTGACTGATGCACGAATTGATAGAGGTCAACGATTCCAGTCAAATTGGTATGTGGGATAGCTTCTGCGGAGTTCGTAGAGTGTGTGCAGATGTTTAATTGTGAGGAAATAGACGATTTGATGTGAATTTGATAGCGGTTGATGAGGGTGTCGACGGTTTCGAGATAAATGATCATAATGGAATTAATTCAAACGTAATGCAAATGATTAAGGCTCAATGATGATCGCCATTAAAGATTTTACGTTACAAAGTTGATATTCGAACGAATTTGCGATTAAAGGCTACGTTTATGTTTCAACTGACAAGAGGAGCGACCGTGCCAATAAGAGGCGCGACCGTGCCTACTAGGGTTTCTGGTTATTTACAAAACCAGCCCTTGCAACTTCAACTTTGATAGAAATGACACCTTGGTTTTAGAATTGGGTTAACTGGGTTAGGATTTAACAGAATATTTAACGGAATCACTAACGAGATTAACTTGAAAAGTCGGATTGTCACATATTTCCACCAGTTGGGCAAATCTGGTAGAGTCAAAAGCTTTTGTGAAGATGTCTGCGGTTTGCTTGTCGGTTTTTACCTCAACGATTTGAATATGCTTCTTTTCAACACAATCACGGATAAAATGATGTTTGATTTCAATGTGTTTGGTTTTGGAATGCTGAACTGGGTTTTTGGTGATATGGGGAATGACAATGTTGTCACATAGAATGGGTGTCTCATGGAATGTGATCTCATAGTCAAGCATTTGATGGTGTATCCATCTGACTTGGGAACAACAGAGGGCGGCGAAAATGTATTCGGCTTCGACGTTGGATTGGGAAACGGTGGATTGTTTCTTACATTGCCATGAGACAAGGCGGTGGCCAAGGAACTGACAACCTCCAGAGGTGATTTTTGGTCTATGTTGCATCCCCCGTAGTCTGAATCTGAATAAGCCACAAGATCAAACAAATCATTTTTAGGATACCAAAGAACCAATTTTAGCTTATACTTTAAATATCTTAAAATACGTTTGACAGTAGATAAATGAGAGAGTTTAGGATTAGCCTGAAAGCGTGCACAAAAGCACACAACAAACATGATGTCGGGTCTGCTTGCAGTGAGATACATGAGAGAACCTATGAAAGAGCGATAGAGGTGTTGATCAACGCTTTCACCATCCAGATCGGGAGACAGACAATGTCGAACTTCCACTGGAGTTTTGACTGGGTGGAAATCAGCCATTTTGAACTTGGTCAAGATCTCTTTCACGTATTTCTCTTGATGAATGAGGATTCCTGACTCAGACTGATCAACTTGCAGTCCTAAAAAGAACTTCATTTTTCCCATAGAGCTCATTTCAAACTTAGAACTCATCACATTTCAAATTCTTTGCACAGATGAGGATTGGTAGAACCAAAAATGATACCGTCCACATAAAGTTGCACCATGATTGTATCCTTTCCATCCTTTCGTTTGAACAAAGTTTGGTCAATTGCTCCTCGTGTGAAACCATTCTCAAGCAGATGCTTTGATAATGTTTCATACCACGCACGAGGTGCTTGGTGAAGACCATACAATGCCTTGTCTAACTTGTAGACACAGCCTGGAAAGTTAGGATCAATGAAACCCGTTCGCTGCTTGACATACACTTCCTCTTGAACTTTTTCATACAGAAACGCGCTTTTGATATCCATTTGATGAACAGTGAAGTCCATGTAGGCTGCATAGGCGAGAAACATTCTGATGGCTTCCAAGCGAGCCACTGGTGCAAAGACTTCCTCAAATTCAATCCCTTCTTCTTGATAGAATCCTTGAACCACCAAACGAGCTTTATTCCTAACCACAATTCCTCCTTAATCCTTTTTGTTGCGAAATACCCAACGAGTGCCGATTGGTACTTTGTTCTTGGGAAGATCTTCCAGATTCCACACATTCAGCTTTGAGAATTGCTGTAACTCCTCTTGAATTGCTTCCACCCAGCTGTTCTCAAGTAAAGCTGCTTTGATGTTCTTAGGTTCAACTTGAGAAATGAAGCACGAGAACATGCTGTGTTCCAATGCATCACAGGCACTTAGGGTACGAACACCCACATTGAGCGGACCAATGATGTTATCGGTGGGATGATTCTTATGAATTCTCAACTAAGGAATCTCATCTTCTTCCAATAGTTCATCTAGATTTGTGATATTATCAGCAGAAGGACCAGCTTTATCCATAATAGGATCTTCAACAGTTGATTGTGGGGCAACATCTACTATTGGAATTGTGTTGTGTTTAACAGTTTCACTTGTTGCACCAGAACCGGAAGACTCCATATTAGATTCAGCATCAACAGGTACAGGGATTTCAATATGAGTGGACGAGGAGGAACCTTGATCATTAAAGTTCCCTAGATTGTTCACAGAGAAGAGCGAATGAGGAGGAACCTTGAAAACACAAGAAGATTAAATGATTTAAACAAGGATTCGACATCAAAAAGCCAATCAGGACCGTCCCCAGCATCCTTATGATTGCTTTCATGCCAATTAATATCAATAGACTCCAGCACCATCCTTCGTTGCTTGTTGTAAACATGAAAGCTCGTTGATTTGATGAATATCCCACAAAATAGCATTCATCAGCTTCGACTTCAAACTTGTTTAGCTGATCTGACGTATTCAGCATCGTGCATACACACCCAAATTTCTTGAAGAAATCAATAACTGGCTTTCGCTTGTACATGATCTCATAGGGTGTCTTGTTGTAGCTTTTGGTGATGAGAACCCGATTTTGCACAAAACATGCGGTGTTCACTGCCTTGGCCCAAAACGTGACAGGAAGCTTGGAATCAACGATCATAGTTCGTGCAGCTGCAATTAAAGTGTGGTTTCTCCTTTCAGCTACACCATTTTGTTGAGGAGTACGAGGTGCACTGAATTGCCGAGAAATTCCTTTTCTTTCACAGAAGGAGTTAAGAGTGGCATTCTTAAATTCTGTTCCATGATCGATGCGGATAGTCTTCACACTTAGATTGAAAAGGTTCTCAATTTGAAGTAGATAAGTTTTCAAAATCTCTGGCGTCTCATCTTTCTTAGCTAGGAAGAACAAGTAAATCGAGAAAAACCATCGGTTACCACCAAACAGTACGATTTTCGTCCAAGACTCATGACACTCACAGGACCGAAGAGATCCATGTGAAGTAATTGAAGAGGGGAGTCAATGGAGTTTGTGGTTTTGGGTTTATGAGAAGATTTGTGCTTTTTCCCTCGGAACATGGAGAAAAATCTTTGAGAGGCAATCCGGTGACAAGGTTTCCTCGAACCCGGCGGTTCATGGTTTTAAAGTTTACGTGTCCCAACCTTTATGCCACAGAAATGATTCATCTTTAGAAGCCTTTGAAAGAAAGCACGATTCAATTCCCGATAGGTTGTTCATATCCAAGCTATAGGTGTTGTATCTTTTGGGAGCACACATGAGAATGAGTTCTTCTGGAATCACCACTCCAGGCTTCAAGATTAAACATTCTTTAGAATTGAACAACGCACAGAAATCCTTGTCACAAATCCAAGAGACACTCATCAGATTGTACTTTAATTGAGGAACGGAGTTGACAAATTCCAGACTATTTACACCATTCCAGACTGTTCCTTGACCTTCAATCTTTCCTCCCCTTAGGTTGCCAGCAAAAGCTACATAATCTCCATCCATGGGATGATAATCTTGCAGCAAGTTAAATTGACCGGTCATATGTCTGGAACATCCACTATCTACATGCCAAATGTTATCTCCAGTTCTTCTTGGTTGACCCTATACACAACAACTCATTTAGACATTTTGACCAATACCATTGCTATCCAGAAGTTTCTTATCAGGACAGAACATCACATTGGAATCATAATCAGAATCCTCCTTAGATGAAGCATAGTCATCATATAAAACATTATTTTTAATTTTCCAGGTCCTTTTCAAGTAATTTTTTGCATTTTTAATTCTTTTACGCCGAAGACTTAGACGACACATTTGAATTTAATGAAATTTTGGGAGACGATTCTTCATTACAATTAATTGTTGTCAAGTTACAACTTTTTGAAACATGATTTGAAGCACCACAACTAAAACAAACTTTATCACAATACGCCTTATCCTGATCATTATCATCACAAGATGAAGATGATTGTGATGTTGAGGCATCTGAACATGGTATGATTCTTTCTGTAATAACTTTGTCTTGTAGACATTGTTCTTCCTTTAATATGAAAAAATCCATGTTGCTCATGGTTTCACGTGGTACATTATTCACAATAATTCCTGCACTTTTAAACTTGGTAACACATGGCACAACATTCAAAGATTTAGGAATAAAAGGTAAAGCATTTTTAAATTTAGAAATGTCACATCCCAAGCCCATATGCTCAAAAGGCATAGAATCAAAATACAAATTTTCAGCATGCTCACAAATATCTGGTTTAGACATGGACATATTGTTACATTCATCCAACACATGTTCATTTAAAACAGTTCTAGAACAAGTACTCTCATCACAATCATCCTCTAAAGTTACACAATTTGACTCTGCACATGAAGCAAAACTGTCAGAATCTGAAGATGTAATATAATCATCAGCAGATAAGGTACACACAAAAGGAGTAGGAACATGAGCAACAGACATGTCAGCAAATCTTCCTGATTTGGAATAAGGTGGTGGATGAGAATTATAACCAAGACCCTCTTTGCCTTTTCTGTTAAATTGTTTATCAATTATAGCAAACAAAATTTTCTGATCCATATCCATGTGGTCACTTGTAATTTAGCTTTTTCTGCCTTTTGGACTCTTTCACTCAAAATTTTATTATTAATGGTTTGAGTATTAAGTTGCACAATTAAAGAACGTTTTTCTCCAGAAATGTCATGAATTGTTTTTAAGTATAATTTCTCATTTTTGGCCACAGAGTCATATATCACCTTAATATGATCTCGTTCATCAATCAAAGCTTGATTGATGAATCTGTATTTCTGAATTTCATTCAAGCAAGATCTAGCACTACAAAGTTTAGAAATAACCTCAGCATGTACAGCAGTGAGATCCTCGGCTGGATCAATCTTGATACACTTGCCCTTCTCCTCCACATTAGCCATAAATTCTTTATCAGCAGCTTTTTCGGCTTGTTCTCCCCAATGATAGTGTCTATCAGCTTGACAAACAAGAGCTGTGGAACTTGAAGATGTGCATGTCTTAGGAGGATTAGCAGCTTGCTTTCTAGAGGAAGACTTCTTTTCTTGCTGATTCTTGGAGGACGGCTCCTTGCAGTTTCTGGAAAAGTGACCCAGCTGATCACAATTGTAGCATCTCACCTTTTTGATATCAAACCCAAGTGTCTTCCCCTACATGAATCTATATAAACCCTTTTTGATGAATCTTTTGGCTCTTAAAGTTAGCATGGCCATACACCAATCAATGTCCATTTTCTCCAAATCATCAGGATTGATCTGCTCCAAGTCATCAGGTTGAAAGCTAACCGGTGTCAGGTTTCCAGAAATCAGTGCATCATAGCATGACATGAAAGCAGTCATGATTAGGACATATTCATCAGGAATCATGGTAATGGACTTCTGAGGAGCAGAAGAGCTGGTAGATTAAATTGTAGCAGCAGAAGGAGGAACATCAGTATGAAAGTATGGGCTACTGGAAGAGCTTGATCTAGCAATAAGAGCTGTGTTTCTAAACTGATTGGTGGGAGTAACTGCTCCTTTCTTGATCTCAATCTCATAAGATTCAATGATGTTGTAGACTTCTTGTTGAGACAAGGCACTCAGATTCTCAGTCTTCTTGATCATGATATGATACATATTCCATTCCCTAGGGAGAGCATCCAGGAGTTTCTTGTTTAGCTCCAGAGTAGGGTACTCAACACCCATTATTTGCAGCCTAGATACGATGCTTGCGAAACGGTTGATCAAATCAGACATTGATTCGCCTCTGACACTACTAAAAATCTCATACTGCTTCTTGTCAGATCTCTCTTACTCTCCCTAACATCAGCACTACCCTCAAATCTGGTGCACAAGGCTACCCATAAGTCTTTGGCAGTAGTGTATTCAGTAAAGATGTTGAAGATATTCATAGGAAGAGCCATAGCAATAGTCCTATAAGCCTTGTTGTCTAGGGAAATCAAAGCAAGGTCTTTCTCATCATATTCAGCTACTGTCTTAGGACGTTGAACATCAGTAGTAGTGATAACAGGCTTGTGAGGACCATCAGTGATAGAGTTCAGCAATGTATGATCATGAAATTAGAAGAAAAGCTTCATCTTCTTTGTCCGGTCATCAAATTCCCTTGTAGGCATAAGAGCAGGTGGTTTGTTCCCTCCAGAGTACTCATTTGAACTTGAAGTTGTCATATTATCAGTAATCGAAACTAAAATAGTAACTAGTTTCGGGTGAATAACCTTGATCAAAACTACTAGTTTCGATAGAGAAACACTTGATCGAAACTCCTAGTTTTGATTGAAGAAAAACTGCTCGAAACTACTAGTTTCGATAGAAGAACAGAGCCCAAAACAACTTGTTTCGATGATGAATCCCTTGGTAAAAAATAAGCAGAATCCCTGTAAAAACACCTACTTTCGATTATAACTAGTTTCATTGTCCAAGTTTCGGTTGAGATGCTGCACACAGTAGTTTCGATTAGAACAAGACAACAAATCTAGTTTCGATTGTACCTCTACCAGACAGGGTGCAGACAGAAAGATTTGATGATCAACGGAATGTTACCTAGAGTAGTTTCGATGTCTTATTCCCCAAGTTAGAAAACCTCCATTGATGATCAATCACAGAAATCAATATCTCCAAAATACCAACCCAATCCAGCAAAATGTCTCGTCAATCGCTCCTGATTACAAATCCAACCTCCGATTTTGAAACCACTAACAACACACGTAGGAAATCGATGAAACAGTACTGATAGCGATGAAACAATGCTCATAGAGTCCAGATGCAGAAAACTTCAATAAAACGCAGTAAAACACCTAGAATCGATCACAAAAACTTGATAATACTCAGAAACAAGAGCATAAAGCTCTGATACCAATTGTAGGTCCAGATTTCAACGTGAAATCTCACAGGTGATCGACTCTCCACACACAAAGGCGGAAACAGTGTGTATGGAGGTGAAACAAAAGGTAGAAACATAAATGGTGAAGATAACACGGTAACCACGCTCACAATCAACACAAGAATGATATGAAAATGTAAGAACAATGCATCAAACAAGTGCGGAAGTTGTATTGATTGAAAAACAATGTGAAAGAGAAATTCAGGGTTACAGCCGCTACTCACACCCTAAACTTTCTCAAACAAGGCTATTTATAGTAAGCTAACAGGTATCGAATCTATGCTAACCGAAACTTACTAGTTTCGGTTGAGCATTTACAAGTGATGGAACATCCTGTCGAAACTTACTATCTATCGAAACTACTAGTTTCGATTAAAGAAATTCAATCGAAACTAAGGTATTTCCGACTATGATATTGTACCCTAATGGATGGATTACCTCTCAGTTTCACCGCCCACAATACACTCAAGGAATGTACGGGGTAATCCTAGAATAATAACTATGATTCAGACAAGCAACAATACTAGACACCTTATACTAACGTCCTCTCAGAATGTTAACACTCAGATTCCTAATGACGAAGACTAACCGACTAATTCTCACCTCTCGGGTATTGAACTAGGTCACACACTTAATTCAACTCAACAATCAATCACAACTCCTATGGTCATTACGTCTAGCCAACCACAGAAATCACAAACCCTAAGATCTATGACCTAGATACGCTAATCAAACTGGTAGACAACCACAATCAATGCAAGGAGTCGACATCAATCACACAATTAGAATTAGAGCATGCATATACATCATAATTATCATACTAGGATCTTTACAAAATCATTAATTCATTATACGAATCCAAAACCGATAAAAATCATAACTTTAAGAAGTAATCATCATGTTGACCTAGGCAGCATATGATTTTAGCCTAGGATCATGTTCAAAACAACTAGAACAAAAGTAATAAACATAAACATAGTCATCAAAACTCAGAAACAAACAATAAAACTAGAATCTTGAAACCCTAGAATGATAAATTAACAAACCCGAAATCCAAAGGCTTCAACTTTATGATTAATTCTTCCTCCTTACTTCCAAAATCGCCTCTGGACTCTCTCTAGACGGCTGTGGTTCGAACCCCCTTATCATTATTGCATTCAAAATCTATTTAATTCAAAATTAGGTGTTTTTCTCAGAAACCAGGCCCCTCGCGTACCGCAAGAAAGGTTGGCCGGTCCCTTGCGTACCGCGAGGGACCTTTTAGTCGCGCCCAGAATTTGATTTCTTCGCGTACCGCGAAGAGTCTTCAACTAGTCTTTGCGTACTGTGAAGATGTAAAGTTTTCACATTTTTTACTTTTTTACTTTTGAACTTCGGCCTTGTTTTTCTTGGCTCGGTTTCTTCCGATTTTCACTTGTAATTTCCACGAGCACATGTGAACATAAAAACGACTCAATAAGAACCAAAAATAACTCAAAACGAATACAAAACTATATAAAATGACTCTAAAACATAGGAATAAAGATGTGTGTTCTGCACAACATCACCCCCACCCCACAAAAAAAACCTAAACCCACCCCTACCCACCCCCAAGTGTGTTCCTGAGTCGGACCGGGTGTGGAATACCTGTGACTAGGTGGAGAGTCTTACAACACAAAGTAAACCGACAAGAGAATCACTTTAAACTTTCGTCTATTATAAACACTTGAAGGTTACAGAGAGAAATACTGAGTATACAAAGTCTGAGTATCTGCCTGCGTACTTGTCTACTGTCAACCTATCCTATTTATACATGACCTGATCTCTGCGCACTTAGCAAGTGCGCAGGGTAAATTTCTCATACGTACTTAGCAAGTACGCAAGGTATTCTTGCGTACTTGCTAAGTATGCAGGAACTAATTCCTGCTCACATACAAGTGCGTAAAACACTTAGAGATTTCAGCAACTATCAACATGCATTAGTAAATACAACTCGATAACTAATACATATAGACACTTACAAACAAAGACAAATACATACAATCAAAGTACAAAACTAAGACTCTATCCAGAGTGTTTGTCACATGGAAAGTGCTTCAACAAACTCCCCCTTGACAACAGTTCTGGATCGTCTTCGGTCTTCAGTCTTCGGTCTTCACAGCCCTGCATCTTTAGCTTCCATCTTATTCTTGTAGTAAAGGCAAAACTTGATCACCTTGTCATATTTAGAAGCAAGGAATTTCGTCCATTCGTCCGTATGCATGCAATACCTGTCTGCTAGTGACTTCAGATCTTTCATAGAGAAGTTAATGAAGCAGACTTCATCAAATACTCTGATTAGTTCCCTCGGCACTATGCATCCACTTTCTGACCGTACCTTTCCTATCACCACAGCCTCGCCCATTTTAGGATCTACGTACTAGTACCACATGTCACCGAGGATATCCTGAGATAACTTGCTCAGGGGAATCTTGGTTTCACATAACACTGGCTTGTATACCAGTTTCTTTAAGCGTTTCTTAGTCACAGGATGTCTAGCATTCTTATCCTTGACTTGCTTGGGCACTTGAGGCCTGAACACTTCAAACTTCCCAGATCTTGCTTCCTGATGTAGAACCTTCCACAAACCCATCGCTACTGCATGATTTGAGTGACCCAGTAGCTCTCGGTTTGCTAGGTTCACGAGGTCGTATTTAGGTAAGGAGTTGAACGCTTCACTGGTTGGTTTTAAGTATTAAACCCCCCCAGATCATTTGATTGCGAACAACTGCTTATCTTCCTCGAACCTTACAGCCAAGATCATCCCTGTTGCTCCTTGTTTGTCTATGATAGAAGTCTTTTGCCAAACAGGAGCTGGACCCTTTGATGAACTAGCAGGCATATCTTTATCTTTTGGAGCCTCTGGATCCACAGGTGTAGGGTCAACTGGGGAGGCTTCAGTCGATGCTTCAACGTTACTAGCAGTGTCGACTGAACCTGTGTCGAGCTGAGATTCAAAGGATGGCACTTCAAAGATCTCAACATCTTCGAACTCATACTCTCCTTCCCCGTCGCCCTTGGGAACTTCATTAACTACATCCTCATCATCTTCATCCCAATCATCACCAGAGTCGATCTCTCCTTCTTCAAGATTGTAGAGACCATCGATCTGTGCTTCCTTGGAATAGTCAGGCTCTAAGTATAAGATCTCCTCGTTAGATATATCCTTTAGAACATCAGACGCTGACTTTCCTTTGTCACCACCAGAGGTATCACCACCTTCCTGATGAGTAGACTCCCCCTCAGCCATTGGAATAGCAGAAATAGGCACGATTGCTAAAGCTTGGTGCTCACTTCCACTAGGACCGACTTCGGGATCCTTGTCTTTGTCATCATCCTTAGTCAAATCAACAGGATGACAGGATCATCACCAGTAGGTGTTGATGTCTTCTCTTTCTCCCCCTGAGCATCAAGCTTCTTGGTCAGATCATCAATTAGTTTGACCATCAGTTCATGCTCTTTCTGCTGCATATCAAACCTCAGCTCAAGAGACGACCTGTGTCCCAGAATCATATTATTTGTCTTGATTAGAAGCTCGTTCTGGGCCATTACATTCTTGAGTCTCTCGTCTGTCCCCATTCTCTGGCTTCTTAGAATTCTAACTTCGTCCACCAACGAATTAATCTGTGCCTGTTGAGCGTCAGATTCCTCCTTTGACTTTCGAACAGTTTCCAGCAGACCAACAACTTGGGTTTCCAGAATTTCTATCCTTTCTTCATTAGGATCAGGATGTCTGGATGTAGACGCTTCAGCATTGTGAATTGGGGAGGAGAAGATAGTATCAAAGTCAAACCCCTGAGTGAATTCTCCATAGTTGAAGGGTTGACTTATAGGTTCGGTGGTTGTAGGGATTGTGGATGTGATGATGGTTGTAGGGGTGATGGAAGGTGTGATGGTGACTGACTCTGTGAGAATTGGAGTAGTCACCGCCACCTAGACAGATGTGACAGGGAGGGTCACTATCACAAGAACTTCCACTGTGCTAGTAGTGACCGCCACATCAGGTTGTACCTGTGGCCTTCTTCTCTGTCGCCTGTATAATTGCTGTGAAGGTGGGGTAGAGGCTGAATCAGTATTTGCAGCCGAAACTTGTACTTGCTGCTGGGCACTGACCTCCACCTCACTGGGAATAGCATGTTGCTACCTATCCCCCCTGTTCTTGTTTATACTTTCACGCCTTTGTCTCTGAATAGCAGCGTCAGAGTCAGAATCTGGCTCATATTCACTGCTTGATGACTGTCGCTTTCTCTTTGAGGATGACTCAGGAAGTGTCACCTTTGTCGTTCTCCTCGGTGTGCATCATTAGAATCAGAAGAATCAGATTCTGTCTCTTCAGAGTCGGATCCTTCAGCACCATCATGACCTGCTTCTTCGTATCCACTATCCGACGATTCAGCCACACTTTCAACTTCCTCTTCTTATTGTTCATCCGAATGTTCACTTAGCTCTGGCTCTGAGTCTTGGCTAAACCATCTCTAGTCAACCGGTACCACATACGCTTCGTTTATCAGGTGGCCAAAGAGTGATGTGTGCTCAGGGGTAGGTTCTACACTACATAGCTTCAAGAATTGTGCAAACACCCTCTTGTCCACCCTCTTAACTTGCAATCTCTCCCCAGTAGCAGGGAGGTTTGGCAACGCATCGTCAATCAGTAGTTGCACAAACCTTGGGTATAACAAGAACCTGAACCTCTCAGCCGTGTTTATCTGATCATTTATGGCTTTGAATATGTATCTTGAGAAGTTGTAGCCCTTGTTGAGAGATAAGCCAACCATGGCTGCAGCAAGATCATGACCCATTGCATCCTTTCTAGCCTTTCTTGAGGAGATGCACATGATCATGACGTTGGCAAAATATCTCCATTGATCGAGCAACCACATTTTCTTGTATGAAGTATAATCTTTAACACCGATGTACCCCATTTGTTGCCTCCAACAACCATCCACAAAGTAGTCAGGATAGGCTGTTGGGTCGGTGGAGAGATCTCGGAATTGTAAGACCCGTCTAATTGTGTCTTCATAAAAGGCGATGTCATGACCCGCCATGGTAGCCCTTATAACATTGGGGGTTACCGTGCAATCATGCTCCGCGGTCTCCCAGAACTGCTTGAGATATGGTCTTGAAACAATCGGGTCTGCAGAAATAGCATAACTGATTCTTGAACGGTTCAAGAATTCAACTATCTCTCGGTACTGAAGTGCAGCACCCTTCCACTCTGGTTCTGTATGTGCTAGGAGATTGAACTCATTTGTAAACGCACGAGCCATACCTGCAAAAACACACAGAAAACACAATAAGAGCAACAAGTTTCATTGGAATTGAAAACACATGACTCAGTATAGCAGTTACTCATTGAACTAAAATTTCAGACTTAAAATCTTTACAAGTGTTGGTCCTGCATACTTAGCAAGTACGCATGAATTTGTTCTTGCATACTTAACAAGTACGCAAGAAACACACTTGTACAATTTCAACAGATGTTCAAAAATGATGTGGATTAGGTCACCACAAGGTCGGAATACATGATTCTAGCCTATGGGACTAATATCAACACCAAATAAGTGCTACATTTGTCATAATTTTGACCTAATTGACGACCCAGATGAACTGTCGGTCAATTGAGGGTCAAATGTCAAAATCAAAGGCTATTAAGGAATGATTAAGGGTCGATTACGGATTCTAAACAAGTTTTAATTATCATGTTTTACCAAAACAACCAAACATTTGACTAAAATCACGAATTAAACCAACACATTTAGACTTTAAAGTCTAAATCGGCCCATAACTTGTGATTTTGTGGATGGAATGTCATTAGGTTCTCACCAAGAAATTGTAATACGATGATGATACTAGTAACGGGATGAAAAATCAGTTAAGAACACTCGAATTTTTGAGTAAAATTTGCAGAGGGAAATGAACAGGCGAAAGAAATTTGAATGTGATAAGAAGTCTGAAAATTTTCTAAGTCCTGTATATATACCCAACACAAAATGGTCTTGCGTACTTGCTAAGTGTGCAAGACTTAACCCCTGCGTACTTACAAAGTACGCAAGACTTAACTCTTGCGTAGTTGTTAAGTACGCATGACTTACTTCATGCGCACTTGTCAAGTACGCAGAATCCCTTATGTGCGCAAACTTTCAACTCAAATTATGAAGATTTCAAGTCAAATAACGAACAAGATAAACAACATTCAATCAAGAGGATTCAAAATCAATCTAGGAAGGTTAAACACAAATATTTTTTTTGGTTTTTCTGATTAAGATTGAATTATACACAAACTTAAATTCTTTTTGATCTTTTCTAGATAGAAATATACACGTAATCACATAAACTATTTTTGATCAAAGACACGAGCAGAGGATCATATCAGGCTAACTTATAGCAAAAACGATACAATAAAACATCAAAGAATATGGGATCATGTCATGGATTACTATTTATTCATACGTAATAAGCACATAAACAAGTAATTCAATTTGACAATATTATAAGATTTGAAACTATAAGCATCTTTGTATCACGTTCTTGTGTGTTAAGGTATTAAATATAAGATATACAACGTGTACCCCACTGATATGCTACAGTAATGTAAGTTGTACTATCTCAAGGCATCTAAGATTTTCAAAATGATTTTCTAAATTTTCAGAATGAAGTTACATCAATTACCATTTGAAAAATCAAGCAGAATCCATAAGGATTATCAGGAATCATAAGATTCAGAATCGAGTGATTCATTTGTCTTGGTTTCATTTGATTTCTTCATTGAATATCGGTATGATGATTCAGGATAATGAATATGGTGTTTTAGTATTAAGGTAAGGGAATCCAACTTTTATCTGGATTTGATTTCAATGAATCAGGAGTGATTCAAGGGTGAATACATGCTCCACGGTTGATGTTGAGACATGTCTTGATTTAATCTCTCATTGAATACATGTGAGTATGTGCAGTGAGATGAACCGCATTAATTGTGATAAAGACATAACCCGAAACTGATCTCAGAAGAAAATTATTGCCAAAATCTAACATCCTTTATCTGATAATGATCTTTTCTATTCTTTTACGCACACACACTAGCAAACATGGGTTCAAATCACAGTTGTAATATAGATTTAGTTTCCACACTACTAGTGATTCAAAGATGCATATAGCCTATTGACAATTCAAATTACCTGTAAACAAGCAGATTAAAAACATAATAATTTAAACAATTAGGTAAGCATGACGTAATCATTTCCCATATGAGCAGTCTATGACGTTTAGATCATTTCTGATGTACTATCATTTCCTCTTTTCTCAAGTTAACTTTTAAATTTTCTTCATTTTCTATTTTGTTTTTGATTTTGTAAAATATTTTGAAAATTAAAAGAGCTATACAGAAGATTTAAAAAGAACTAAAATTTAACTTCCATGAATTGAATTGATTTGAGAAAAATAAAATTTTCACTCAGGATTGAACATTCCTATCAAGTTGACAAGATGCTCAAAACGGGATCGATCAAATGCCTTAGTGAAAAGGTCATCAAGATTGTCATCCGTGTGAACCTTTCCAAGATTAATTAAATGCTTTTCAGCACAATCACGGATGAAATGATGGCGAATTTCTATATGTTTAGTTTTGAAATGTTTCACCGGGTTATTTGTGATGGACATTGTGGCATTGTTGTCAATGAACAGAGGAGTTCCAGTGAAGTTCAAGCCATAGTCTCTCAATTGCTTCTGTATCCATAATATTTGAGAACAACCGCTCGCCGCACCAATGTATTCTGCTTCATAAGTTGAGACAGAAACCGTTGACTGCTTCTTACACTGCCAGGAAACCAGCCTGTCTCCCAAGAATTGACATCCACCAGAAGTTGACTTTCTGTCAAGGTTACAACCGCCATAGTCTGAATCAGTGTAGTCTTTGAAGTCAAATGACTGCTGCTTAGAGTACTAAAGACCCAATCGGGGTTTCCTTTTCAAGTATCTAAAAATCCTCTTCACAGCTATCATATGGGACTCCTTCGGTTGTGACTGAAACCTTGAGCACAAGCTTACAGCAAACGTATATCGGGTCTTGAAGCTGTGAGATACATAAGAGATCCGATCATCCCATGGTACAATCTGCAATCCACATCCTTTCCATCTTTGTCAGGATGCAGACCATGATTGACTGGGATAGGTGTGCCATAAGTACTGCTATCATTCATCTTATATTTGTTTGATGTAGATAAATGCCATCCTATCTTTGACTGACTTGCAGACCCAAGAAGAACGAAAATTCACCCATGTTACTCATTTCAAACTTGGACTTCATCACCTGTTCGAATTCCCTACACATCCCTTCATTTGTAGATCCAAAAATAATGTCGTTGACGTGGACTTGTATAAGAAGAATGTCACCTCCTGCTTTCCTTATGAAGAGGGTCGATTCGATCTGTCCACGGTCGAAACCATTAGACAATAGATGCTTAGATAATGTCTCATACCATGCCCGAGGTGCTTGATGAAGACCATAAAGGGCTTTGTCGAGCTTTATACACTTTATTGATATTATGCGGATCTTCAAAGTCGGGAGGTTGAGTGACATAGACCTCTTCATGTAGTTTTCCATATAGGAAAGCACTCTTCACATCAACTTGATAGACCTTGAAGCCAACATATGAGGCATAAGCCAGAAACAGTCGAATGGATTCAAGTCTAGCAACTGGGGCATATACTTCCGTGTAATCCAAGCCCTCTTGTTGATAAAAACCCTGAACAACCAACCTTGCTTTGTTCTTCACCACAACATGACGACCATCCGTCTTGCATTTAAACACCTATCTGGTGCCAATTGGTTGTACCCCCTTTGGCAAGTCAACCAAATCCCACACGTGCAAGTTTTGGAATTGAGACAATTCATCTTGCATCGCCTCAATCCAGCAGTTGTCAGCGAGAGGCTCCTTCACATTCTTCGGCTCTAACTGGGACACGAATGCATCATGCAAACATGTTTCCATGACACCGGTGTCAAGTATCTCCGAGTACATACTAGTGTTCTCAGTAATGGTTTGATGACGAGTTTGAACACCGGCATGAGGATCACCAATAATGTTGTCAATTGGATGATTCTTATGCACTCTCGCCTCTGGTACATTCGGTTCCTGAATATCTGAATCAAGGTTCGTGCTTAACTCCCCCATATCCTGTGTTCCAGAAGAAGAAGATTCAATGTTAATTGGATCAGCTGGAGCTTCATTTCCTACACTAGCGTTAGGATTAGCTTGAGCGTCATCTCCATCAACATGAACATCTTCACTGTTATCACCATTAAAAAGTTCCAGATGTAGATGCAGCATTGGAATCAGGAGTTATAATCGGTACAGTAGCACGAGTTGAGAAACTGGAGTCATCGCTGCCACCCAATAATTCATATACATTTGGCGCATCAACTGCAGACAAATCAAGAATATTTAATGACTTGAATAACGCATCATAATCAAAACCCCAAGCTGGACCAGTTGGTTCTGGTGGAATGCTGTGTTTACTACAATCCACTTCAAACCATTGCTCGACAGTACGAGTTCCTATGTTGTACACTCTCTTGCAAGGCGAGTTGGCAACGTATCCTAAGAAGATGCCTTCCACCGCTTTTGCATGAAACTTAGACTTGCGGTCTTTGTATTGTAGCAACAAGGAACAGGGACTACCAAAAGGAACTAGGTAATAAAGATTGGGAAGTCGATTGTTGATCAACTCATAACAAGTCTAGTTGTGCCTCTTCACAACCAGAACTCTGTTCAAGACGTGACAAGCTGTATTAACTGCTTCAGCCCAGAAAGTGACAGGAAGCTTTGCATCTGACATCATTGTCCTTGCAGTCTTGATCAATGTTCTGTTCTTCCGTTCTGTGACTCCATCCTGCTGAGGCGTGTACGGGGAGCTGAATTCGTGATGGATCCCCTTCTTGAGACAGAAAAGTTCCATCAAGTTATTCTTGAATTCAGTTCCGTTGTCACTCCTTATTCTTCTAACCTTCAACTTGCAAAGAGATTCCAAGCTCAGGATGTTGAAGCACTTTCCTGTGACAAACACTCTGGATAGATTATGGATAGATAGAGTCTTAGTTTAGTACTTTTATGTATGTATTTGTCTTTGTTTGTAAGTGTCTGTATGTATTAGTCATCGAGTTGTATTTACTTTTACATATTGACAGTTGCAGATTCTCTAAGTGTTTTGATGACTTGTATGTGCGCAGGAGATAGTTCCTGCTTACTTAGCAAGTACGCAAGAATATCTTTGCATACTTGCTAGGTACGCATGAGAAAATTGCCCTGCACACTTGCTAAGTGCGCAGGCATCATGTCGTGTATAAATAGGAATTGTTGACAGTAGATAAGTACGCATTCAGATTAGCAAATACACAGAACTTTGTAATCTCAGAACTTCTCTCTGTAACCTTCAAGTGTTTATAATAGACGAACGTTTATAGTGATTATCTTATCTGTTTACTTTGTTTCGTCAGACTCTCCACCTAGCCACGGGTATTCCGCACCCGGTCCGACTAGTAGACCCACTTGCATGTGACGATCCGCCACACCCGAGGGACCTACAAGTGGTATCAGAGCATTGCTCTTGATTTCGAGTATTGTGAGTGAGTTTGGAGAGTTTTCTATAGAGTTTTACAAGCAAAAGGAGGTGTTTTTGTTGATTTTTGTGATAAAATAGGGGTAGCTCTTGAGCACTATTTTAGAAGCAAAAATCACTCAAAAAATCGAGTTTTGTTGTGTATTTTGAGCATCAAAGGTTGGTTAGAAACAAGTTTCTGACCCTTTGGCTCATTTTTATTGTTCATCCGTCCGATTTTTGCCATCTCCGGTGCGTTTCCAGTGACCGGAATAGTTTGGTGAGAGTTGGTGAAAAGGTGTTCTGCGTACTTACCATATCTGGCAAAAAGTACAGTCTTGCTGCGTACTTACTAAATACGCAAGACTAATCTCTTGCGTACTTACTAAATACGCAAGACTAATCTTGTGCGTACTTAAGTTATATCCTGCGTACTTATCATTTACTCCTGCGTACTTATCAAGTACGCAAGAGAAAATCTTAAATACGCAAGACCAATCCTCTAAGTTCGCAAGGCCAATATCAAGTGCGCAAGTGTCTCTGATTTTTCTGAAATTTGACTAAGTGTTCACCATGTCGAATCTTCAGAACCTTGGAAACCTTTTAAACTATGACAATGAGATCGGTACTCCTCAGAAACCACCAAAGCTGCTAAATGTAAATGATTATTCTAACTGGAAGGCACGCTTTGAGCATTACATTTCTTACACCGATTCTTCGTTATGGATTCCAATTCTAGAGGGCTATAAGCATCCCACACACATTTATCTTGATGATGAACTGCCTAAGCCTATCTCTAAACTCGATGAAGAAGAAAAGAAAGTTTATGATAGAGAGAAGAAGGCTCTTGGTTCTATCACTATGTCATTAACTCGGGAGTTGTTTCACAGCTTCAGAGGTTATGATAACTCTAAGGATCTTTGGAAGGCTCTATAGAAAAGATTCGAGGGGAATAGTGATATCAAGAAGAGTAAACGGGATCTACTCAGGAAGCAGTATGAATGCTTCAGATTTTTGGAGAATGAGTCTTTAGATGACCTCATCTCTAGATTCTATGATCTGCAGACAGAATTGAAAGCCTTTGAGCTCAAGTATCCCGATGAAGAGTTGGTAGAAACGTTTCTGGATGCTTTGCCACCCAGGTTTGAAATGTACACAACCCTGATGAGAGAGAATCCAAAATTCTATGAAATGACAGTAGAGGAGGCAATTGGAAAGGTTCAAGCTCATAACATGAACCTTAGAAAGAAGGAGAGCTCAGGAAGACCTCGGATACAAGACCCTTCTATGTATCATGGGACGTCTTCTACAACCAAATATTCCGGCTCTGGAATTGCCCTTTTCTCTAGGAAATCTACTGAAGAAGACCACTCAAATGGTTGTGGTGGTCATGCATGCTATGCATCTGGATCAGGTTCTGGATCTCATCAACAACATACCTCAAGAAATCCTCCCGCTACAACTTCAGCTAACCAATCAGCTTTAGCTAAAATAGCCGAAGATCATGTAGCACTATTTTCATCTTGTATGCTGGCCAACGAGAACTTCATAGGTGGAAAGATTACAGATCCCGAGATAATAGAAGAAGACTTCAATCAAGTGGATCCTGATGACATGGAGGACATGGATATTCAATGGAATATGGCCATGATATTGAGGAGAGCCAAGCGTTTCCTGAACAGAACAGGAAGAAAGTTCATTAGCGGGCATTCTAATGCCAAGGTTGGTTTTAACAAATCCAAGGCCAAATGCTATAACTGTCTAAACTTTGGATAATTTGCTATTGAATGTCAGAAAGACAGAGCACCGACTTCGGGTTTCACCAGACCTAGCCAAGGAAACAGCCATGGCTACAATAACACAAACAACCACAATCAAAGCCACGGTGGTTCGTCCAATGCACTGGTAGCTCAACAGGACGACAACTTTGATTGGGGTGTTCATCTGGAAGATGCCATCATTTCACAAACTCAAGTTGGTCTCATGGCTGAGATCATGGAGTTGATGGAAGCTGAGAAGAAGGAAGCTGAGGAGAAGGAAGCTGACGAAAATGAAGCTTCTATAGCTGATCAAGAGGAATCTACTACTGCTGTTGCTCTCATGGCTATTGGAGAGGCAACAAGTTCATCAACCGAGGTAGATTCTAATCCTTTTTCTGTTATTTCTTGTTCCAAATGTCTAGGTTTAAAAATTGAAAATTCTAAGCTTCAAGACAAGGTCGAACCCCTTCGTATTGCAGCGTTAAGCTACAAAGAAAATGAAAAACGATTTAAATATTCAATTGAAACGTTGAAAAAGGAAAAACGTGATTATTCACTAAAAATGAGTGATCAACAGCTTCACTTAGATATTGCATATAAGGGGTTGGAGAAAAGGAACAATGAAATTAACAAGCTGCAAAATAAAATCTTGCAGTTGAAATGTTCTAATGAGTAGTTGAAAAACTCTTGTTTTGTGGTGGAACACTATGAATCTGTAGTGAGGCAAATGAATGGCTTAGGGTTGGGTACTAATGCCATTCCTCCACCACTTAGCGGGAAGTTTGTCAACAGCTTAGTAGACATTGATCTAACATGTCTTGATGAGTCCTCAGGAAAGGATGATTCCTCTAAAAGGGATGATTCCTCAAGTAAGGCCAACTCCGCATCTGATGAGGAGTTCTTTACTGCTTCTGTTGATGGGTCGGTTAACACCTGCCCAGAAGGAGTAGTATCTGAGGAGTTGTTATGTGAACAAAAGGTTAAGAAAAACATTATCACTAATAGTGATAACTGTATTTTAACCGAACCCGATATCATTGAATCTAATGATAAATTAAAGGTAATGCTTTATGGGGGGTATAAAAATCTTAATCAAGTAAAGAAAGAGGTTTTTTCAGCTCACTATGTGCTTGGTTACAAAGAAAATTTACAAAAATACTATACTCCCAAGAACCAATCAGTATCGGGTCAGACTCCTGTTCACAAACCTGCTGTACCTTGTGTATCTACCTCTGGTAGTACACGTACTAGTGAGAAATCTGTGGTGAAGCTCTCTAAGCCACAGAGGAGGAGAAGGAATAAGAGGTTGAGAAAGCTAGAACAGTTGACTGGAGTTCAATCAGGTGAAGCTTCCACTAGTTCACCTGCTGTAGTTGAACATAAGTCTACTGTTCTGGTTAAGAAAAAGAAGAGGTCCTGGACTATCAAATCTAAAAATTCTCAATCTCCTAGTCCTAATTCTTTTAAAGATTCATCCATTTTGAACAGTCATCATGACTGTGAGTTAAAAGAGGTAGTTTATTTTGAAAAGGATGGACGACCCAAGACCACTATGGCTTGGGTCTCCAAATCTAACTAATTCTTTTTGTGACTCATGCAGGGACATCCGAAGGGTACTATCTCTAACCGCTGGTATGTAGATAGTGGATGCTCCCGACACATGACAGGAAACATGTCCTTGCTTCAAGACGTGAAACCATTCAGAGGCGGCTATGTAGCCTTTGCTGGAGAGAAAGGCGGTAGTATCACGTGTCAAGGTGTGGTATCAAATGGTTGTGTCAGTTTTGACAATGTCAACTTTTGCGAGGAGCTGAAGTATAACCTGCTGAGTGTCTCCCAAATGTGCGACAAGGAGTACACAGTGATGTTTGATAAGAATGATTGCTTGATTCTCAAGCATGGTTTTGAAGTTCCTGAAGACTGGATTCTGATGAGAGCGCCAAGGACAAACGACACCTATCAGATTGATATGAGCGTGGCAACAACCACCTCATCAGTTGCTACTTGTTTGCTTACAAAAGCGACAGAGCTTGACTCTATCTTGTGGCATAGGAAACTCGGACATATTTCTTATCGTAAAATGAACCATCTTGTCCGAAATGGTTTGGTAACCGGGGTTCCTAAGCTGAGATTTACCGATGCAAATGACTGTATGCCTTGTAAAAAGGGAAAACAACAGCGGAAGTCTCACAAGCCCAAGCTCCAAAACTCCATTGATACCCCTTTGGAGCTATTAAACATGGATCTGTTTGGCCCCATAAGTATCAGGAGTATTAGAGTTAAGTCGTTCTGTCTGGTTGTAACTAATGATTTCTCACGTTTTTCTTGGGTGCATTTTTTAGGTACTAAGGACGAGACTGCTGATTGCAAGCTGAAGGTTAGAAGAATAAGGAGTGACAACACAACTGAGTTCAAGAATAATTTGATGGAACTTTTCTGTCTCAAGAAGGGGATTCGTCACGAATTTAGCGCCCCGTACACACCACAGCAGAATGGAGTTGCAGAACGGAAGAACAGAACACTGATTGAATCTTCCTGATCTATCTGCAGTTGACGCTGCAAATATGTATGAATTATTGGGTGGCGGCGATGACTCCAGCTTCTCTACTCGTGCTACTGTACCGATTATAACTCCTGATTCCAATGCTGCATCTGCATCTGGAACTCATGACAGTGATAACGGTGAAGATGTTCATGTTGATGGAGATGACGCTGATCCAATTAACATTGAATCCTCTCCTTCTGGAACACAGGAAATGGGGGAGTTAAGCACAAATCTCGATTCAGAAATTCATGAATCGAATGTACTGGAGACGAGAGTGCATAGGAATCATCCAATCGACAACATTATTGGTGATCCTTATGCCGGTGTTCAGACTCGTCATCGAACTATCACTAAGAACACTAGTCTTTACTCGGAGATACTTGACACTGGTGTCATGGAAACATGTCTTTAAGCTGCATTCGTGTCCCAGTTAGAGCCGAAGAATGTGAAGGAGGCTCTTGCGGACAACTGCTGGATTGAGGCGATGCAAGATGAATTGTCTCAATTCCAAAAGTTGCACGTGTGGGACTTGGTTGACTTGCCAAAAGGCTTTCAGCCAATTGGAACCAGATGGGTGTTCAAATGCAAGACGGATGATCGTCATGTGGTTGTGAAGAACAAAGCAAGATTGGTTGTTCAGGGTTTTTACCAACAAGAGGGGTTGGATAACACGAAAGTATATGCCCCAGTTGCTAGAATTGAGGCCATTCGACTGTTCTTGGCCTATGCCACATATGTCGGCTTCAAGGTCTATCAACTTGATGTGAAGAGTGTTTTCCTATATGGAAAAGTTCATGAAGAGGTCTATGTCACTCAACCTCCCAGCTTTGAAGATCCGCATAATATCAATAAAGTGTATAAGCTCGACAAAGCACTTTATGATCTTCATCAAGCACCGCGGGCATGGTATGAGACATTATCTAAACATCTACTGTCTAATGGTTTCGACCGTGGACAGATTGACTCGACCCTCTTCATTAGGAAAGCAGGAGGTGACATTCTTCTTGTACAAGTGTATGTCGACGTCATTATTTTTGGATCTACAAATGAAGGGATGTGTAGGAAATTCGAGCAGGTGATGAAGTCCAAGTTTGAAATGAGTAACATGGGTGAATTTTCGTTCTTCCTGGGTCTGCAAGTCAGTCAAAGAGAGGATGGCATTTATCTACATCAAACTAAGTATGTGCAGGACATCTTATCAAAATACAAGATGAATGATAGCAGTACTAATGGCACACCTATCCCAGTCAATCATGGTCTGCATCTTGACAAAGATGGAAAGGATGTGGATTGCAGATTGTACCGTGAGATGATCGGATCTCTTATGTATCTCACAGCTTCAAGACCCGATATAATGTTTGCTGTGTGCTTGTGCTCAAGGTTTCAGTCACAACCGAAGGAGTCCCATATGATAGCTGTGAAGAGGATTTTCAGATACTTGAAAAGGAAACCCCGATTGGGTCTTTAGTACTCTAAACAGCAGTCATTTGACTTCAAAGCCTACACTGATTCAGACTATGGCGGTTGTAACCTTGACAGAAAGTCAACTTCTGGTGGATGTCAATTCTTGGGAGACAGACTGGTTTCCTGGCAGTGTAAGAAGCAGTCAACGGTTTCTGTCTCAACTTATGAAGCATAATACATTGGTGCGGTGAGCGGTTGTTCTCAAATATTGTGGATACAGCAGCAATTGAGAGACTATGGCTTGAACTTCACTGGAACTCCTCTGTTCATTGACAACAATGCCACAATGTCCATCACAAATAACCTGGTGAAACATTTCAAAACTAAACATATAGAAATTCGCCATCATTTCAACCGTGATTGTGCTGAAAAGCATTTAATTAAACTTGTAAAGGTTCACACGGATGACAATCTTGCTGACCTTTGCACAAAAGCATTTGATCGATCCCGTTTTGAGCATCTTGTCAACTTGATAGGAATGTTCAATCCTGAGTGAAAATTAGTTTTTCTTAAATCATTTCAATTCATGGTAGTTAAATTTTATTTCTTTTAAATTTTCTATATAGTTCTTTTAGTTTTTAAAATATTTTACAAAATCAAAAACAAAATAGAAAATGGAGAAAATTTCAAAGTTAACCTGAGAAAAGAGGAAATGATAGTACATCAGAAATGATCTAAACGTCATAGACTGCTCATATGGGAAATGATTGCATCATGCTTACTTAATTGTTTAAATTATTATGTTTTTAATCTGCTTATTTACAAGTAATTTGAATTGTCAGTAGGCTGTATGCGTCTTTGAATCACTAGTAGTGTGGAAACTAAAGTCTAAATTACAACTGTGATTTGAACCCATGTTTGCTAGTGTGTGTGCGTAAAAGAATAGAAAAGATCATTATCTGATAAAGGTTGTTAGATTTTGGCAATAATTTTCTTTTGAGATCAGTTTCGGGTTATGTCGTTAGCACAATTAATGCGTTTCATCTCACTGCCCATACTCACAAGTATGCAATGAGAGATTAAATCAAGACATGTCTCTGCATCAACCGTTGAGCATGTATTCACCCTTGAATCACTCCTGATTCATTGAAATCAAATTCAGATAAAAGTTGGATTCCCTTAACTTATTCAAACACCATACTCATTATCCTGAATCATCATACATATATTCAATGAAGAAAATCCAATGAAACCAATACATATGAATCACTCGATTCTGAATCTTATGATTCCTGATAATCCCTATAGATTCTGCTTGATTTTTCCTGTGCTAATAGATGTAATTTCATTCTGAAAATTTAGAAAATAATTGGGAAAATCTTAGATGCCTTGAGATAGTGCAATTTATATTGCTGTAGTATATCAGTGGGGTACACGTTGTATATCTTATAATTAATACCTTAATACACAAGAACGTGATACAAAGATGCTTATAGTTTCAAATCTTATAACATTGTCAACTTGAATTACTTGTTTATGTGCTTATTACGTATGAATAAATAATAATCCATGACATGATCCCATATTCTTTGATGTTTATATTGTATCGTTTTTGCTATAAGTTAGCCTGATATGATCATCTGCTCGTGTCTTTGATGAAAAATAGTTTGTGTGTATACTTGTATATATCTATCTTGAAAAGATCAAAAAAAAATTTAAGTTTATGAACACTTCAATCTTAATCAGAAAAACCAAAAATATTTGTGTTTAACCTTCCTGAATTGATTTTGAATCCTCTTGATTGAATGTTGTTTATCTTGTTTGTTATTTGACTTGAAATCTTCATAATTTGAGTTGAAATTTTGCACACTTAAGGGTTTCTGCGTACTTGACAAGTGCGCATGAAGTAAGCCCTGCATACTTAACAAGTACGCAAGAGTTAAGTCTTGTGCACTTGTAAGTACGTAGGAGTTAAAGCTTGCGCACTTAGCAAGTACGCAAGACCTTTTGGTGTTGGGTATATAAACAGGAGTTAGAAAATTTCAGAGTTTTATCTCATTCAAACTTATCGCCTGTTCATTTTCCCTCTGCAAAATTTTCTCAAAAAATTCTGAGTGTTCCAACCGATTTTTCGTCCCATCTCTAGTATCATCATTGTCCAACAATCCATTGGTGAGAATCTAGAGGCATTCCATCCGCTAAATCATGATTCATGGACCGACTTTGGGAAGTTAATTTTTTTTGGGCTTAATTCGCGATTTTGGACAAATTATAGTTGTTTTGGTAAAACTTGATAACTAAAACTTTTATAGAACTCGTAATAGACCCTGAATCAGTCGTTAATCATCCTTATTTTTGTCCTCACCTTGGATTTGACCGACGGTTTGTCAGGGTCATCGATTAGGTCAAAATTGGACTAGTGTAGCAAGTATTTGGTGTGAAGGTTGGTCCCATGGGTCGTGATCACTGATTCCGACCTTGTGGTGACCTAATCCACCTTCTTTTTTGAACATCTGTTGATTTTTACAACTTCTGAAATTTTTGAACAAGTATGTTTCTTGCGCACTTAGCAAATACGCAAGAAGTAATTCTTGCATACTTATTAAGTACACAATAGGAAATTCCTGCGTACTTGCTAAGTACGCAGGACCAACGCTTGGGAAAAATTTCTAAGTCTGGAAATTCAGTTCAAAGAGTAACTGCTATACTGAGTCATGTTTATTCAATTCCAATGACACTTGTTGTTCTGATTATGTTTTCTGTGTGTTTTTACAGATTATGGCTCGTGCGTTTACGAATGAGTTCAATCTTCTAGCTCATACTCAACCGGAATGGAAGGGTGCTGCTCTATAGTACCGCGAGATAGTTGATTTCTTGAACCGTTCAAGAATCAGCTACGCTATTTCTGTAGACCCTATCGTTTCAAGACCTTATTTGGAGCAATTCTGGGAGACCGCGGAGCATAATTGCACGGAAATGTTATAAGGGCTACCGTGGCAGGTCATGATATCGCCTTTTCTGAAGACATTATTAGACGGGTCTTGCAATTCCGAGATCTTTCCACCGACCCGACAGCCTATCCTGAATACTTTATGGATGGTTGTTGGAGGCAACGAATGGGGTATGTCGGTGCGAGAGACTATGCTTCTTATAAGAAAATGTGGGTGCTCGATCAATGGAGATATTTTGCCCACATCATGATCATGTGCATCTCCTCAAGAAAAGCTGGAAAGGATGCAATGGGTCATGATCTTCCTGCAGCCATGGTTGGCTTATCTCTCAACAAGGGCTACAACTTCTCACGATACATACCATCAATGACCAGATCAACACGGCTGAGAGGTTCATGTTCTTGTTATACCCTAGGTTTGTGCAACTTCTGATAAATGATGCGTTGCCAAACCTACCTGCTACCGGGGAGAGATTGCAAGTTAAAAGGGTGGACAAAAGGGTGTTTGCACAGTTTTTAAAGCCAGGCAGTGTAGATCCTACCCCTGAGCACACATCACTCTTTGGCCACCTTATAAATGAAGCGTACGTGGCACCAGGTGACTGGAGATGGTATATTCACGATTTAGAGCCAGAGTTGAGTGAACATTCAGATGAACAACAACAACAAGAGGAGGAAGTTGAAAGTGAAGATGAATCGTCAGATAGTGGAGACGACGGAGCGGGGAATGATGGTGCAGATGGATCTGACTCCGAAGAGACAGAGTCTGATTCTTCTGATTCCGATGATGCACGATCTCAGGCACACCCGAGGAGAACGGTGAAGGTAACCCTACCTGAGTCGTCCTCAAAGAGAAAGCGACAAGCTTCAACTAGCGAATATGAGCCAGATTCTGACTCTGACGCTGCTATACAGAGACAACGACGTGAAAGTATACATAAGAACAGGGGGGATAGGCAGCAACAACCTATTCCTAGTGAGGTGGTGGTGAGTCCTCAGCAGCAAGTACAAGTTTAAGCTGCGAGTTCTGATTCAGCTTCCCCCCTACCTTCACAGCAGCTATACAGGAGACAGAGGAGGAGGCCATAGGTACAACCTGAAGTGGAAGTCACTTCAATCACAGAGGAGGTTCATGTGATAGTGACCCTCCCTGTCACATCTGTCCAGGTGGCAGTGACTACTCCAATTCTCACGGAGTTAGTCACCATCACCCCTTCCATAACACCTACAACCGTAATCACATCCTCAATCCCAACAACCACCGAACCGATAAGTCAACCCTTCAACTATGGAGAATTTACTCAAGGGTTTGACTTCGATACTATCTTCTCCTCCCTAATTCACAATGCTGAAGCATCTACCTCCAGACATCCTGATCCTAATGAAGATAGGATAGTAGTTCTGGAAACCCAAGTTGCTGGTCTGTTGGAAACTATTCGGAAGTCAAAGGAGGAATCTGACTCTCAACAAGCACAGATTAATTCCTTGGTGGATGAAGTTAGAATTCTACGAAGCCAGAGAATGGGGACAGATGAGAGACTGAAGAATGTAATGACCCAGAACGAGCTTCTAATAAAGACAAACGAAATGATTATGGGACACAGGACGTCTCTTGAGCTGAGGCTTGATATGCAGCAGAAAGAGCATGAGCTGATGGTCAAACTAATTGCTGACCTGACCAAGAAGCTTGGTGCTCAAAGGGAGAAAGAGAAAGAGAAAGAAAAAGAGAAAGAAAAGACAACTACTGGTGATGAGCCTTGTCATCCTGTCGATTTGACAAAGGATGATGACAAAGACAAGGATCTCGAAGTCGGTCCTAGTGGAGGTGAGCACCAAGCCTTAGAAATTGTGCCCATATATGCTATTCCAATGGCTCAGGGGGAGTCTACTCATCAAGAGGGTGGAAATACTTCTGGTGGTGGTGGTGACAAAGGAAAGTCAGCGGCTGATGTGCTTAAGAATTTATCTGATGATGAGATCCTATACTTAGAGCCTGACTATTCCAAAGAAGCACAGATCGATGCTCTCTTTAACCTAGAAGAAGGAGAGATCGACTCTGGTGATGATTGGGATGAAGATGATGAGTATGTAGTGATAGAAGTTCCCAAGGGCGACGGGGAAGGAGAGTATGAGTTAGAAGATTGAGAGATCTTTGAAGTTCCATCCTTCGAAGCTCAGCTTGACACAGGTTCAGTCGAGCATGCTAGTAATGTTGAAGCCTCGACTGAAGCCTCCTAGTTGACCCTACACATGTGGATCCGGAGACACCAAAAGAAAAAAGATATGCCTCCTACTTCATTTAAGGGTCCAGCTCCTGTTTGGCAGAAGACATCTATCATAGACAAACAAGGGGCAACAGGGATGATCTTGGCTGTAAGGTTCAAGGAGGATAAGCAGTTGTTCGCAATCAAAAGATCTAGGGGGGGTTCAATACTTGAAACCAACCAGTGAAGCGTTCAACTTCTTACCCAAATACGACCTTGTGAACCTAGCAAACCGAGAGCTGCTGGGTCATTCTAATCACGCAGTGGCGATGGGTTTGTGGCAGGTTCTGCAGCGGGAAGCAAGATCTAGGAAGTTCGAAGTCTTCAAGCCTCAAGTGCCCAAAAGAGTCAAGGATAAGAAAGCTAGACATCCTGTGACTAAGAAGTACTTAAAGAAATTGGTATACAAGCCAGTGCTATGTGAAACCAAGATTCCCTTGAGCAAGCTATCTCAGGATATCCTCGGTGACATGTGGTACTGGTACGTAGATCCAAAGACGGGTGAGGCTGTGGTTATTGGAAAGGTGAGATCAGAAAGTGGATGCTTAGTGTCGAGGGAACTAATCAGAGTATTTGATGAAGTCTGCTTCATTAACTTCTCTGTGAAAGATCTGGAGGCACTAGCAGACAGGTATTGCATGCATACGGACGAATGGATGAAATTCCTTGCTTCTAAATATGACAAGGTGATCAAGTTCTGCCTTGACTATAAGAAGAAGATGGAAGCTAAAGATGCATAGCTGTGAAGACTAAAGACTAAAGACTGAAGACTAAAGATCGAAGATGATCCAGAGCTATTGCCAAGGGGGAGTTTGTTGAAGCATTTTCCTGTGACAAACACTCTGGATAGATTATGGATAGATAGAGTCTTAGTTTAGTACTTTTATGTATGTATTTTTCTTTGTTTGTAAGTGTCTGTATGTATTAGTCATCGAGTTGTATTTACTTTTACATATTGACTGTTGCAGATTTCTCTAAGTGTTTTGCACACTTGTATGTGCGCAGGAGATAGTTCCTGCGTACTTAGCAAGTATGCAAGAATACCTTTGCGTACTTGCTAAGTACGCATGAGCAAATTGCCCTGGGCACTTGCTAAGTACGCAGGCATCAGGTCGTGTATAAATAGGAATGGTTGACAGTAGACAAGTACGCATTCAGATTAGCAAATACGCAGAACTTTGTAATCTCAGAACTTCTCTCTGTAACCTTCAAGTGTTTATAATAGACGAACGTTTATAGTGATTATCTTGTCGGTTTACTTTGTTTTGTAAGACTCTCCACCTAGCCACGGGTATTCCGCACCCGGTCCGACTAGTAGACCCACTTGCATGTGACGATCCGCCACACCCAAGGGACCTACACAGGATCAGGTATTGAAGAATGTTAGCAGTTTCGTCCTTCGTACCTAAAAAATGCACCCAAGAAAAACATGAGAAATAATCAGTTACAACCAGACAGAATGACTTACCTCCAATACTCCTTATACTTATGGGCCAAACAGATCCATATGTAATAGCTCCAAAGGGGTATCGATGGAGTTTTGGAGCTTGGGCTTGTGAGACTTCCATTGCTGTTTGCCCTTTTTACAAGGCATACAGTCATCTGCAACGGTAAATCTCAGCGTAGGAACACCGGTTACCAAACCGTTTCGGGCCAGATGATTCATTTTACGATAAGAAATATGTCCGATTTTCCTATGCCACAAGATAGAGTCAAGTTCTGTCACTTTGGTAAGCAAACAGGTAGCAACTGATGAGGTGGTTGTTGCCACGCTCATATTAATCTGATAGGTGTCGTTTGTCCTTGGCGCTCTCATCAGAATCCAGTCTTCAGGAACTTCAAAACCAGGCTTGAGAATCAAGCATTCATTCTTATCAAACATCACCGAGTACTCCTTGTCGCACATTTGGGAGACACTCAGCAGGTTATGCTTCAGCTCCTCGCAAAAGTTGACATTGTCAAAACTGACACAACCATTTGATACCATGCCTTAACACGTGATACTACCGCTTTTCTCTCCAGTAAAGGCCACATAGCCGCCTCTGAATGCTTTCACGTCTTGATGCAAGGCCATGTTTCCTGTCATGTGCTGGGAGCATCCACTATCTACATACCAACGGTTAGAGATAGTACCCTTTGGATGTCCCTGCAAGAGTCACAAAAAGAATTAGTTAGATTTGGAGACCCAAACCATAGTGGTCTTGGGTCGTCCGTCTTTTTCAAAATAAACAACCTCTTTTAACTCACAGTCGTGAATGTTCAAAATGGATGAATCTTTAAAAGAATTAGGACTAGGAGATTGAGAGTTTTTAGATTTGATAGTCCAGGACCTCTTCTGTTTCTTAACTGGAACAGTAGACTTAGGTTCAACAACGGCCAGTGAGCTAATGGAAGCTTCACCTGATTGAACTCCAGTCAGCTGTTCTAGATTTCTCAACCACTTATTCCTTCTCCTCCTCTATGGCTTAGAGAGTTTCACCACAGATTTCTCACCAATAGGTGTACTATCAGAGGTAGATACACAAGGTTTAGCAGGTTGCTTTCCCTTTCTTGAAACAGATGGTTTAATCTCAGAGATTATCCTTGGCTTTACCATCGGTTTTACTGGTGGTTTCACCACATTTGCGTTTGGACTTTTGGGATGGTTCACTGGTGGTGACTTAGGGATGACAACCGGTTGTGAAACAATAGGCCGTTTCCCTTGGTTCTTAGAAGGGCAGTTCACGAAAATGTGACCAACCGTACCACAGTGAAAGCAAGTCATCTTGTCTGTGTAAGTCCTCCTATAAGGCTCATTAGATCTGGCATTAGATGACTCAGCATGATGAGCAGGAGGAGTTGGTTTGTGAACAGGAGTTTGACCCGATATTGATTGGTTTTTGGGAGTATAGTATTTTTGCAAATTTTCTTTATAACCAAGCCCATAGTGAGCTGAAAAAGTTTCTTTCTTAACTTGATTAAAATTTTTATACCCCCCATAAAGCATTACCTTTAATTTATCATTTTATTCAATGATATCGGGTTCAGTTAAAATACAATTGTCACTATTAGTGATAATGTTTTTCTTAACCTTTTGTTCACATAACAACTCCTCAGATACTACTCCTTCTGGGCAGGTGTTAACCGACCCATCATCAGAAGCAGTAAAGAACTCCTCATCAGATGCGGAGTTGGCCTTACTTGAGGAATCATCCTTGTTAGAGGAATCATCATTACCTGAGGACTCATCAAGACAAGTTAGATCAATGTCTACTAAGCCGTTGACAAATTTGCCGCTAACTAGTGGAGGAATGGCATTAGTACCCAGCCCTAAGCCATTCATTTGTCTCACTACAGATTCGTAGTGTTCCACCACAAAACGAGAATTTTTCAACTTCTCATTAGTACATTTCAACTGCAAGATCTCATTTTGCAGCTTGTTCATCTTATTGTTCCTTTTCTCTAACCCCTTGTATGCAATATCCAAGTGAAGCTGTTGACCGCTCATTTTAAGTGAATAATCATGTTTTTCTTTCTTCAACGTTTCAATTGAATCTTTAAATCGTTTTTCGTTTTCTTTGTAGCTTAAAGCTGCAATACGAAGGGGTTCGAATTTGTCTTGAAGCTTAGAGTTTTCAGTTTTTAAGCCTAGACGTTTGGAATAAGAAATGACAGAAAAAGGATTAGAATCTACCTCATTCGATGAACTTGTTGCCTCTCCAATAGCCATTAGGGCAACAGCAGTAGTAGACTCTTCTAGGTCAGCCACAGAAGCTTCCTTTTCCTCATCTTCCTTCTCCTTAGCTTCCTTTTTCTTAGCTTCCATCATCTCCATGATCTTAGCCATGAGACCAACCCGAGTTTGGGCAATGATGGCATCCTCTAGATGAACACCCCAATCAAAGTTCAGACACTTGTAGCACTTGGCCTTGGATTTGTCAAAACCAACCTTGGCATTAGAGTGCCAATGAACTTTCTTCCTGTTCTGTTCAGGAAACGCTTGGCTCTCCTCAATATCATGGCCATATTCCACTGAATATCCTTGTCCTCCATGTCATCTGGATCCACCTGATTGAAGTCTTCTTCTATTGTTTCAGGATCCGTTAGCTTGCCGCCAATGAAGTTCTCATAGGCAAGCATGCATGAAGAGAATAAAGCCACATGATCTTCAGCTATCTTGGCTATCGCTGATTGGTTAGCTGAAGATGTAGCGGGAGGATTTCTTGAGGAATGTTGTTGATGAGATCTAGAACCAGATCCGGATGCTGCATAACATGCATGACCACCACAAGCTTTTACAATTTCTTCCTCATGAGAGTTTCCAGAGAAAAGGGAAATTCCAGAGCCCGATGACTTGGTTGTAGAAGACGTCCCATGATACATTGAAGGGTCTTGTATCTGAGGTCTTCCTGAGTTCTCCTTTCTTTTTAGGTTCATGTCATGAGCTTGAACCTTTCCAATTGCCTCATTAATTGTCATCTCATAGAATTTAGGATTCTCTCTCATCAGGGTTGTATACATCTCAAACTTGGGAGGCAAAGCATCCAGAAACGTTTCAACTAATTCTTCATCAGGATACTTCAGCTCAAAATCTTTCAACTCAGTGTGTAGATGATAGAATCTAGAGATGAGTTCATCTATGGATTCGTTCTCTAGAAATATGAAGCACTCATACTGCTTCTTGAGACCCCTTTTACTTTTCTTGATGTCACTATTTCCCTCGAATCTTTTTTGTAACGCCTTCCAAAGATCATTGGAGTTATCATATCCTCTGAAACTGTGGAATAACTCCCTAGTTAAGGCCATGGTGATCGAACCGTGAGCCTTCTTCTCTCGATCATAAACTTTCTTTTCTTCTTCGTCGAGTTTAGAGATAGGCTTGGGCATTAATTCATCAAGGTAAATGTGTGTGGGATGCTTATATCCCTCTAGAATAGGTATCAATAACGAAGAATCGGTATAAGAAATGTAATGCTTAAAGTGTGCTTTCCAATTAGAATAATTATTTACATTTAGCAACTTTGGCGGTTTCTGAGGGGTTCCGATCTCGTTGTCATAGTTTAGAAGATTACCGAGATTCTTAAGATTTGACATGGTGAACACTTAGTCAAATTTCAGAAAAGTCAGAGACACTTGCGCACTTGATATTGGCCTTGCGCACTTAGAGAAATGGTCTTGCGTAGTTAGGATTTGCTCTTGCGTACTTAGTAAGTACGCAGGAGTAAATGATAAGTACGCAGGAGATAACTTAAGTACGCACAAGACTGGTCTTGCCTACTTAGTAACTACGCAGCAAGACTGAACTTTTTGCCAGATATGGTAAGTACGCAGAACACCTTTTCACCAACTCTTACCAAACTATTCTGATTACTGGAATCTCACCGGAGATGGAAAAAATCGGACAGATGAACAAACAAAATGAGCCAAAGGGTCAGAAACTTGTTTCTAACCAACCTTTGTTGCTCAAAACACTCAAATACACAACAAAAATTGGTTTTTTTAGTGATTTTTGTTTCTAAAATAGTGCTCAAGAGCTACCCCTATTTTATCACAAAAATCAACAAAAATACCCACTTTTGCTTGTAAAATCTCTATAGAAAACACTCCAAACACACTCACAACACTCGAAGTCAAGAGCAATGCTCTGATACCACCTGTAGGTCCCTCGCGTGTGGTGGATCATCACATGTAAGTGTGTTCCTGAGTCGGACCGAGTGCGGAATACCCGTGACTAGGTGGAGAGTCTTACAACACAAAGTAAACCTAAAAGAGAATCACTTTAAACTTTCATCTATTATAAACACTTGAAGGTTATAGAGAGAAATACTGAGTACACAAAGTCTGAGTATCTGCCTGCGTACTTGTCTACTGTCAACCTATCATACTTATACACGACCTAATCTCTGTGCACTTAGCAAGTGCGAATGGCAAATTGCTCATACGTACTTAGCAAGTACGCAAGGTATTCTTGCGTACTTGCTAAGTACGCAGGAACTAATTCCTGCGCACAAACAAGTGCGCAAAACACTTAGAGATTTCAGCAACTATCAACATGCATTAGTAAATACAACTCGATAACTAATACATATAGACACTTACAAACAAAGACAAATACATACAATGAAAGTTCAAAACTAAGACTCTATCCAGAGTGTTTGTCACACGAAAAGTGCTTCAATAATCATCATGTTGACCTAGGCAGTATATGATTTTTAGCCTAGGATCATGCTCAAAATAACTAGAACAGAAGTAATAAACATAAACATAGTCATCAAAACTCAGAAACAAACAATAAAACTAGAATCTTGAAACCCTAGAATGATAAATTAACAAACCCGGAATCCAAAGCCTTCAACTTCATGATTAATTCTTCCTCCTTACTCCAAAAATAGCCTCTGGACTCTCTCTAGACGGCTGTGGTTCGAACCCCCTTATCATTATTGTATTCAAAATCTATTTAATTCAAAATTAGGTGTTTTTCTCGGAAACCATGCCCCTCGCGTACCGCATGAAAGGTTGGCCGGTCCCTTGCGTACCGCGAGGGACAATTTAGTCGTGCCTAGAATTTGATTTCTTCGCGTACCGTGAAGAGTCTTCAACTGGTCTTCACGTACCGCAAAGAGTCTTCAACTGGTCTTCGCGTACCGCGAAGATGTAAAGTTTTCACATATTTTACTTTTTTCCTTTTTGAACTTCGGGCTTGTTTTTCTTGGCTCGGTTTCTTCAGGTTTTCACTTGTAATTTCCATGAGCACCTGTGAACATAAAAACGACTCAATAAGAACCAAAAATAACTCAAAATAAATACAAAACTATATAAAACGACTCTAAAACACAGGAATAAAGATGTGTGTTCTGCACAACATCACCCTCACCCCACAAAAAAAAAACCTAAACCCACCCCTACCCACCCCCAAAAACCTAAAACCCCACCCTCCAAAAAAAACCTAAACCATAAAATCTAAACCTTAAAACTTAACCATAAGGCTAAAAACCTAAAATTCATACGTAAAATCTAAACCCTAAAAGCGAAATCCTAAAATCTAAGATTTTAGAGTTCGACGAGACGGTTCCAACGCTGTTGGAATGAGCTCAACCGGAGTTAGTTTGATATCGTTTCTTAAGGTTTTTGTCATTTCTTAGGCTTCTTAGCGAAATATCACTTCTTATTTAAACCTCCCCCTATATATATATATATATATATATGTGTGTGTGTGTGTGTATATATATATAAGGGAAGGATCAAGAGAAAACCACAAACTTAGGTGAAAACCAAGAAAACCACTAAAACAATGTGTAATACTATGGGTTACGTATACGTAACACTATGGGTTACGTATACGTAAGCCAATATTTAAATGATTTTTTTGCAAAATTGTGTAATATTACATTGATACTCTTATAAAAAAATAAAAATAAAAATAAAATAAAAAATAAATATTATTATATTATTGGTTAAAATTGTTGTTTTAGTGGTTTTCTCGATTTTCGTCTAACTATGTGGTTTTCTCTGGAACCCTCCCCAATATATATATATATATATATATATATATATATATATATATATATATATATATATATATATGAGGATCAATTAAGAAGCCCTATTATGCTAAGAAGGCTAAGAAACAATATGAGCTTCACATATGGCAATCTCCCTATTTTATAGGAAGGGCATTTTTGCTAGGAAAGAGCCATCTTCAAACCCAAATCCACGATAGGCCAATTCACGCAAGCTGGTTCAATTCCATTACTCAATAGCCATCTTCAAACCCAAATCCACCATAGGGCCTGTTCACTCAAGTTGGTTCAATTCGTCGCACGAAATTCACAATCTTCTTCAAACGTCATCGAAGAAACGAAGCCTCAAACGATTCTTCTTCAAACATCATCGAAGAAACGAAGCCTTAGACAATCTTCTTCATTCTAATCATCTGAGACTAGGGTTTGTTTGCGAGGCTAGTGTTTGTTCCTGAGGCTAGGTTTTGTTTCTTCGATGACATTCGAATCTGTGTTACAATGTCCTGCAGCGGTGATATGTCTAGCGGCGTTGATATGTATAGAAGTGGCGATGGTAGACACACGATTCAATCTCAATTTTGATTAGTTTTTTTTGTTTTTTTTTGTGTTTGTTTGAATGTGCTGTTTGAATGTTTTGTTTGAAAGGATTCAATTATGTTTGTGTTGTTTTAATGAAATCAGAGTTCAAAGTGTTGTGGTTTACATTGTTATTGTTCTTGTTTAAATTGTTGAGAGTTTTGAATGTGATACAATTACGTTTGTGATGGTTTTATGAAAACAGAGTTCAAATAATGGTGGTTTAAATTGTTGACATTGTTATGTACTGTTTTATAAATTGTTCTTGTTTACTGTTATGAAATACCACATGTCATCTTCTATGTGCTTGTTTATAAGTTGTGCGAGTTTCTGTTTTAATGTGCTCTTTTTATGCTAGTATATGTGTTTTTTATATTTTTTTTGATGGTTTATAATTTGTTATGGTTTCATTTTAACTTTTGTTGTTTTTGTTGTTCTCATAAATTGTTGTTTTATTTTTGTTATTTCAGGTGTGCGTATATGTCCTAGTACTGGTAAGATGTATTATACTCCTATTGTTGCATCTTCATCCAAGCCTAGTGTTGGTATGTCAGTCAATTGATGAAGCTTGTGTTTTCTACAAGAATTATGCTAAGTTAGCGGGTTTTAAGTTACGAAAGAATACTCAATGCTCAACAAAAAGGGGTTATAACTCTTAAGTATATAGTTTGTGCAAAAGAGGGTTTTCAATTATTTGATGAAAAGGTTAATGATGGTGCTGGTTTTGCTACAAAATCAAAAGATTGAAGGAGGAGACCTTCTAAACGTATTGGATATAAGTCACACATCTGTTTACATTTAACTAAGTGTATGAGATACCAAATTTATGGTTTTGGCGAGGAGCATAACCATAGCTTTGTTGATTAGGAAGACTCTCATCTATTATGCTCTTCTAGAAAGTTGACATTTACTCAAGAACAAGTACTCTCTGATTTCTCTGATATGAATATTGGTCCTGTTAGAGCATTTAACCTTATGAGAAAAATGCATGGCAAATTTGAGAAAGTTGGAGTGACGGCTACTGATTGTAAAATTTTTAAAAGAGATCTGAATTTGTTTATTGGAGAGTTTGATATTGATATGGTCGTACAACGTCTTATGAAGAAGAAAGAGTATTTAGCCGACTTTTTTTTATTATTTCTGTGATGAAAAGGGGGCTCTTGCTTGATTATTTTGGTCTGATGAAGAAATGAAGCTAAATTATGGTGTGTTTGGAGATGTCATGTATTTTGATGCTACAGTCCGTACAAATAGGTATTTCCTTCATTTTGTGCTGTTTTTTTTAACATTTTGGTCATATGAATTATGATTATGTTTTAATGTCATGTTTTTTTGTGTTGGTACCAACCTATTATAAAGGATATTTCAATATCTTATAAAACTAGCACAATTATACACTAGCACAATTTTACCACTAAGTTTTGTTTGTGATGTTTTTGACCTAGCTTTTTATTATTTTGTAAACTATATTTTTAGGTATGACTTGCTATTTGTTCCATTCACTGGAATTGATAATCATCATCACAATGTTACGTTTGGTGCTACTTTGTTAGATTCGGAGACCACACATTCATATAAATGGCTCCTTGAAACATTTTTGACATCGTATGACATTGCACCTAAAGTAGTTTTTACTGATCAGGACCTTGCAATGAAAATTTCTATTCGATATATTTTTCCTGATACCAGATGATGTAGGTCAAACAGTCTATTAAATTAAAAACAACCTAACCTAGACTCTCTAGTTAAACTCTAGACAAACCTACTTAACTAGACCACAAAGACATGCAAGTTTACCTATCAATTGCAACACAGCTAAAGGAAGTCTGGATATCAAACCCACGAGACACTGACAATAACACTAACTAGACTCTTACTAAGACTTAACTGGTTTATTTGATTGGGGGGGGGGGAAATTCTATGAACTAAGGTTAACTACCAAAACTTAAATGAAGTGAATGAAGAAGACAGCTAAACAAGATAACTAAACAACAAGACAAAGACTTTAGGGAAATCGGTAAGGAAGGAAGACTCCTGATTAATAGACTTGGCTTCTATCAAATATGGAATATGTAATGGAACTGGGATCCTAAGATATAACACCCTTAAACCACCTAATGGATTACTGATCAATCTCAGAATGTGACCAGAAGGAACTCAAGGGATACTAATAACACCAATATTCGGATTCCCTCTCGGTTTCACCGGTTATGCTATATAACTCAAAAGACACCTCACCTCTCGGTCTCACTATCTCAATACATCAAAGATGCAAGGAGCAATCTGAATTTAACCTGTTTAACATGAACTAACAATGACACTAGAACCCTAAGAAAACGTCCTCTCTGACTGTTCACTCTCAGAAACCCAAGGACCGAAGACTAACCGATTATTTATCACTTTTCAGGTTTTTAGATAAGAAGAACACTTAATTTATTAAGTTGTTGATTGATAATCCTATGGTTACTACATCTAGCAACGCATACACGAATCACAAACACAAAATAGGCGATCTAATACAGATCTATTTATGAAAGACATTCACCAAGACATGAACGGAACAATTCAACCAATTAAAGATCAAAATCAAGCATGCATATTCATTAAACAATCAAACTCAGATCTGGTCTAAAGCATAAAACCAAAACAAATACCATAAACCGATAAAAACTCAAACTTTAGCAAACAATCATCATTAACCTAGGTAGATCTATGGTCTTAGCCAAGATACATGGTAGAAACAGAAGATTCAAAGTTAAATAAAGCAAACATTAGGTCCACATTTAATACAAAGCAAATACTACGATCACTCGTGACCGAACGATTCAATGTCTAACCCGATTCAATACAATACTTCAATCTCTTGATCCAAAGCCTCTTTCTTTGCTCAAATTTGACCAAAAACTCTCCCATGACGGCAATGTATCGAATAAACAAGAAGATAGTCGTTTAAATTGATAAAACCTAAAAATTGGGACGGTCCCCTGCGTACCGTGAGGGACAAACTAGTCGGGGTCATTCCTGGTTTCCCTCGCGTACTACAAGGGATTTGTGGCTCTTCCTCGTGTACCGCGAGGGGCTTGATTTCACAGAAAATGATTTTTTTATTTTTCTTTCCGCTCTTTTCCCATGTGCTTGATTCCTCTCGGATTTTTCTACATTTTCCACTTCTTTTGCACACTATTACCTGCTAACATGACCCAGACTCAGTACGAACTAAAAACACCATAAAACGAGTACAAAACTCTACAATTTCGCACAATTACAATAGGAAAAACGTATGTGTTTTGCAACACATCAAACATCCCCACACTTACTTTTTTTTCGTCCTCGAAAAAGATATCTATAATAGAATCACAACTGGACATAGAATTATCAATCTCTAATATTATTTAGCACAAATATAATCACACATTAAAGTGCAATAACCGGTATATCTATCTGACTAAACCCAAACATCAAAATTCAAGCCCCCCGAGAAGTGTTATATTTCCATTTTATACAGTATATCAATCTATCTATTGGTCTCACACTTAAAGGTTACAACTCGACCTAATCCCGTCTCACAGTCATGTTTAGACCCGGGTTAGATCATGTAGATCTTCCCACCACGGTAAACTCAAATTTACATGTTTTTAGAATTCAATGGATTATGGAACGAATGTAATGAGTAGTATTAATTATATATGAATCAACCTCACCTAGGGGTGCGTCTCCCAAGTCACCATCCCTGGAGGTAGCACATAGGATGTAGTCTATCAATTAAGCACATAAGAATCAACTCATAAGCGTATCCACAGAGTCACCATCCCCATGGGAAACACGTAGGTCTATCTTATTTATCTGAGTACTGATTACTCAAATCCCAACCCATGGGTGTATGCACAGAGTCATATCCCCATGGGAAACACGTAGGTCAAGACTCAAGCTTTCAGTTTATTAATTATACTCATTATTAGATGGAATTATGGGTGCAGACGCCATCAAACTCGGATTTATTTTCATAAACAGAGATTGGTGTGCCGTTAGAATTTTTAAAAACCTCTAAATTTCAGCTTACCGTGGTACCTATCACCCCATGTTGACAATTTCAGTTTTACCGTTACCCTAAGATGAGAACCCACGAGATTTCATGATTTAATTAAGTTATTAATCCTAATCAACACTCTCAGGATGTTTAAGCTTTTAATACTGGCTGGGCCTACCGATTCATCACAACTTAAACATGTTTTCTATTTTCTATTATATTTCAATTTAAAAACACAGTTTATGCCTAGTTTTAACTATCATTTTCTATGTGCTTGCAAGATTGCTAGTCCAAAAGACATTTTTTTGTTTTAATTTTTTTTTCAGACTCGAAGTAACAAAACCTATACTAATGTCTCCCATCTCCACACTTAAAATTCACATTGTCCTCAATGTGGACCGAGAAATGACGATAAAATAAAAGAAATTTATAAAAAGAAAATAAGAAAATGAAAATAAGACAGAAATAAAAATAAAAGAACAATAAAATTTACAAAAATTGAAACAGACTTCCCTGGTATAATGACTGTGATATTCCTCGTAAGTCGTGTGCCAAAGCCCTCCATTCGAACGCGCTCAACTCACTAAGATTCCAATAATTCCTCACGAACGAAAGCGGCTGATTCTAAAACAATACTAGCAACCATATCAAACAACCACGATAATAAATACCAACACAACCAACCCTGCCAAGCCCACTAAGTGCAAAATAATATATACATCAGAGTTAAATACATGCCAAAATAAAAAAAGAAATACATAAAAAGAAATACATAATGAAAAATACAAAATACTATATACAACTCGGCAAAAGGTGTTGTCGATGATCACTGATCTCCACCCATATCTGGCTGATTCGCCTGATGCTGGTCTGGTGCCCTAAAACACGGTGGGATCTGGAAGCCCTGCTGCTGCATCATATACCGAATGGCATCGTCATGACGATCCATACGGGCATCTAATCGATCAAACAGCTGATCACGAAGCTCCTCGAGTGTGAGCAGGATTGGCGGCCTCGGGCGGAGGGGATACTGAATCTGGGGGCGCTCTATATGATGCGGAATCCTCTGTCTAGCTGTGGGCGCCCCCATATGTACTGCCTGTTTGGCAGGCATCCCGACAGGTGGTGGGACCTGTGGACCCTGCCTATCCTCTACGACCTGCGGCGGATCCTCCATGGTAATGATCCTCGCTAATCTAAACTCAACTAAACCATAGGGAATCGTATCCGGGCACGCTATGAGTAGACGACCGGGATAACGTTAAAAAACTCCCAAACGCTCCGCTAGCCTGCTGATATACGGTCCGAGCTCTAACCTAGCCTTCGGCCTCCCTCGACGACCCCTAGTAATGGATGAAATCAGAATGGATGCTAGGTTGACCTCGTGGTGGCCAACTATACAATAAAGGCAGAATGAATCCAGCTGGCTGAACTTCTTAATAACGGACCGACGTCCGATGAGAGTGCAAGCCAGTATCCTGTGAATGTAACGGATTAGCTGGTCGCGAATGGATGACTCTAATAGGGATGTGGAATACGGTCCATTGGCTATGGAATGCCAAAAGTCACGCAACTGACTGTCGCTGACCCCCTGGTCGTGCCTCCGCCTGAATAAACCTCGAAAGCTCTGAATAAATGGCTTTCCGCTACCACCTCCTCGATGTACCACCCCGTGGCAACCGTAAACTGCGGGACCGACAGGTCATAAACCTGTCGGCCCAAAAAAAATGAAATTGTGGCCGGCACCTCGAACTGGCCTGTGACATACCTAAAAGTGGAATGGAAGTCCACAGTGAGCTCTTGCTACTGTGTGGCTTCATAGGCCAATGTCGTAGTCCACCTATCCCCCAACAGGCTATGTAATCTCTCCAGCTGCCCTAGCTCCTCGATGAACGGCCACTCGATGGTGAGATGCTGATATAAGTCCATGTCGAAGAATCACTCTAGCCGCACCGACTCCTTAGTAAGGTGTAGTGGCTGAGAACCCTGGTATTCAACGGCATCGGCTGTGCATCAACGGCTGGTCTGGCCTCGGGAGCTGCGTACCGAATGATCCTGGGAGGTCGACGGTACGGGCGCGGCTTCTCCGGCTCTCCCTTGGGGCGGGGCACTGGCCCACGCCTTCGCTTGGCCCCACCAGCCGTGCTAGAAGACTGTCCTGGATCAAACATGCCTGCAATCAAAACGTTAGTACAACAAATATGCAATAACAAGAAAAGTCCTGGCCGGGCGACCGTATAGCATTTCATTCACGGTCGTCCCGCCTATGGGTATACAATTAAGACGCTACAAAAGTAAAAAAAAATAAAAAAAATTGAAAAATTCGGGATACCCTTTTTGTTTATATAAAAACAGACGACCTCGCCCGAATGGAGATTGAGTACGGGCGAGGCGGTCTAAACCTGCAAAGAAAGAACATAGGATATCCCAAGACACAATTTATAATGCACTACAATAGTTAAAACAAATTACATGATTCTATGGGACAAAAAAATGTGTAAATGTCCAATTAAATTCGTTTCCCCCCTAGAATACCGACGGATTTACACTGACACCTAGTTATCATACCACGACCCCGCGAAATCCAAATTACCTCCCGACTCAACTTCCACTGATATATTATTCAAGTCAACTCAATTATCATAGCTATGGACTCCATATACAATCCCACACAACCTATATCATATTGGCGTACACCATTTCTCAAGTTTTCTATAATTAAACTAAACTTAACTCGAGTTACACTACAAACTAAAACAACTATCCTAATGACTCTGTATACAAAGCATAACAGGGAAACGTACCTCAATGACGAAGAAACTGAAAACCCGAAAATGAAATCTAACCCAAACCCCTGTGGTCGCCTCAATTGGTGGTGGGCGGTGACCGACGGCTTGTGGTTGTGAACAAAAGATGGAGTGGTGATTTGGGGTAACTGGTGGTGTATAGGTGATGGATGGTGGTGACAGGTGGAATGGTGGTGTATGACGGTGGTGGACGGAGGATTGGTGGTGATTGGTGTTTGGGTTGGTGAATGGAGTAGTGGTGGTGATTTGTTGGTGGCAGGCTGCGATGGTGGTGGTGGTCGGAGGTAGACGGTGGTGTAGTGGTGGGTGGGTGGACGGCGGGTGAATTACAAGCGATGGTGGTTAGGGTGATGACGGCGATGGTAGACGGCAATGGTTAGTGGTGATTGGCTGAGAGTGGGGTGAGTGGTAGACGGTGTAGAAGACGGTGGTGAGTGGTGGTTTCAGGTGGCTATGGTGGTTCGGTGGTGGAAGTCAAAACGACGACCCAATTTTTTGGATTTTATATTTTTTTTTATTTTTAAAACGCTCCCGCGTACCGCGAGATAAACCCAAACAACCCACACGTACCGCGAGGGGGTGGTTGAAGTGTGGTGTCTTTTGAGTGCCCCGCGTACCGCGTGAGAACCTGGTAACGTCCCACGCATATCGCGGGGGACGAATAAATTAGCCAGCCCCTGCGTCTCTCGCGTATCGCGCGAGATGGGCCATAGGGCCTCGCGTACCGCGGGGAGCCTTCATTCACAGAAAGATAATTCGTTTTTTATACATAGAAAATTTTTCACCAAATAAGAGTTTTTTTCCAATTTGTTTTCTAAACTTGTTACAACCTTAGAATTTTGAGCAAACATACATGGAACCTTGTTTTTTATGGTTTTCCTTCGCCATTTTGGCCACAATTCCCTGAAACACACGAAAACATAAGAACACACAAACCGAAAAATATACAAAAACTAAACGAAAATGAAGACATAGAAATTTACAAACTCTACTCTCGGGCTTTCTCCCGAGGATTCACACTCTCTTAACTTTAGTTTCCTGGCTTGTCGAGGAGAATCTCATCCCCCTCAACATTCTCAATCAGTCCTCCGATGTAATGCTTCAGTCTATGACCATTTACCTTCCACGAGCTACCCTTACCATCATGTAACTCCACTGTACCGTATGGAAATGCCTCTTTCACCGTGTACGGTCCTGTCCACCTAGACTTAAGCTTTCCTGGGAATAGTTTTAACCTAGAATTATATACCAAGACCTTATCCCCACATGTGAATTCTTTCACCCCTCTCAATCGACGATCATGCAACGCCTTTGTACGCTCTTTGTAAGTCTAAGAACGTGCGTATGCCTCCACGCAATTCATCCAACTCATGTAACTGGAAAAACCAGTGTTGTGCTGCTTTAGGCAAGTCAAGGTTGACTTCCTTTAAGGCCCAATATGCCTTGTGTTCTAGCTTACCGGTAGATGACACGCTTTGCCATAGATCATCCTAAAAGGTGTGGTCCCTATAGGTGATTTGAAAGCTGTTCTAAAGGCCCAAAGTGCATCATCTAACTTGTCGGACCAATCCTTCCTATTCTTTCTGACAGTTTTCTCCAGGATCCTTTTCACTCCCCTATTTTCATTTTCTAGTTGCCCACTGGTTTGTGGATGATAGGCATTCGATAGCCGTGGGTGACCCAATAGAGCGACAACACCTTCTCCATCTGGGCATTGCAGAAGTGCGTGCCCCTATCACTAATCAGGGCTCTAAGAGTGCCAAACTTGCTGAACAAATTCTTTAGAAATCCCACCACTACTCGGGTATCATTTGTAGGCAAGGATTGAGCCTCGACCCACTTAGAAACATAGTCATTCGCCACAAGAATGTATTAGTTCCCTCGGGATGCAGGGAATGGACCCATGAAATCAATGCCCCAAACATCAAACACTTCAATAACCTGGATCGGGTTTTGGGGCATCTCATTCCAGGATGAGATATTACCGGTGCGTTGATACGCATCACACCGTTTCACCAACTTATAAGCATCTTTAAAAATTGTCGGCCAATAGAAATCAGAATCAAACACCTTTTTGGCGGTGTAGGATGGTCCGTTGTGACCTCCCGTCAGGCCTTCATGACAATGCTTAAGGATCTCAACACCTTCCTCCTTGCTCACACATCTCCTCAACAATTAGCTCCCACACGAAACAAATGTGGAGCATCCCAAATGTAGTGGTTGGCGTCGGCAAAGAATTTACGCCTCTGTTGGGATGTCATGCCCTTAACCACTACACCATCAGCCAAGTAGTTTGCTAAGTCAGGAAACCATGGCAAACCTTGCGCCTCGGAACTCATGTAAAACAACGGCTTTTTAGCCGGTCCCACCTTCACCATCATCAAGGACTCATGGGGAAATGTGTCCCCTATGGCCTCCTCCCGGATCTCTTCCCTCCCGGGATCCTCCAACCTCGACAAATGGTCGGCTGCTACATTCTCTGCTCCCTTCTTGTCTTTAATTTCAATATCAAACTCAGAAAGCAAGAGAATCCATCGAATCAATCTAGGTTTGGCATCTTTTTTCGTGAACAGATATCGCAATGCCGTATGATTCGTGTAAACGATGGTCTTAGAGTACACTAAATAGGAACGGAATTTTTCGAAAGAAACCACCACCGCTAACAACTCCTTCTCGGTAGTTGTGTAGTTCTCTTGAGCATCGTAAAGAGTTTTACTCACGTAATAGATTAGGTGGAAGTGCTTCTCTCTCCTTTGACCTAAGACAACCCCGACTGTGAAATCACTCGCATCACACATGTGCTAAAAAGGCAAGCTCCAGTCGGGGGCTATCAAGATGGGAGCACAAACTAACTTCTTCTTCAAGAACTCAAACGCCTTAAGACAATCGGCATCAAACTCAAACTGGTCGTCCTTTTTGTAGTTCCCGGGGGCCTCAGTCGAGCACAACAGAAGACTAATTAGTGCAATGTAAGACGTGCTCGTTGATTCGAGGGGAGAACAGATGAAGGAAACGATGGACCGGATCATATGAACAATAGGAACAGATAAACAAGAGAATCGATAATCCAAACAATGTTATCATCACAGATTACATATCGAAGGATTATACATCTCTAGTTTAAGCTCACGGTCTAAGGGTCGGGAGAGCTCGTCCCGACCCGACCTCTCTCAGAATCTCACATTTGGTCTCTGCACTTAACAAATGAGCCCAATAGCTCTATTTATAGAGGCAGGAACAACATGTCATGCGCATTTAACAAGTACGCATGAGCAAGTGGTGAACTTGTTGAGTACACCGATACATAGAATTTTATCTATAGTTACCAAAACATGCATCAACAGACTCCCTCTTAACTATAGCATGACATTCTATCTATCACTAACACTGATATTCATCAGTTTACAAAGAATGTCCTAACAGACTCCCTCTAAACTAATGCTATCACGTGTCTTCTGGCAAGACTTGATTTTCTGGTCTTCACTTCAAATCTTCAAATGTTCAAACTTCAGTCTTAGTTGTCGTGCGATGACAAACACGACTCCCTCTTGACTGTAGCTTTCTTTGTAGACCAAAACAAGTGCTTCAATATGAACCAACTAACCCAATATAACTCATTGTAGTTCACCCTCTCAGCAATAGCTTGCTACACCCTGACTACCCTGCAAATCAGCTGGCATATGATTGAGAGTTTGAATTTCCATTAATCTGTATCAAACTAATCAACTCCCATAGGAATTCCAGTAAGATAAACTTTAGTCTTTAAGCCAGATGTGTTAACTCTATCTTGTATCTTCACGAGTTAACCAAATTCCTAAAGATGTTCATATCCAATTTCCCCATTCCATGTAAGTTCCATCTGACTAGACCAGAAACAAGGGATTGTTTCTTATCCCGTTAGCAAATGATAAAGGTTATGTCTTCAACTAATAATCCCATGGATATCCAGCTTTATCTTGAAAACACTCGATAAAATCAAACACATTCATGCTCAGTAATGATCATCATGTATCCAATCTCCAATATTCTTCGGTTAGCTCTTCATTCCTGGTTAACATCTCCTAATCGGTAACATTCAGCATGATGAAGTCCCATAACTAGGTTGTCTATCCGGATTCCGCCCAGATCCCAAATGAGAAATCCAATCATAACTAAAACACACCAAATCTTGAACACACTCTTGACCAATGAGCATGGAAAAGAAAAATAAAATATAGTTTACATGAGAAATCATAGTTAAAATTCATGTTACTTTAAAAGTCCCATGAATACTCTTAAAAATTTTATCCCCCTCATTTCTCTGTAAACTATGACCGGTTTCATCACCGCTTCACCCGATTCCTCAAAAACCACATCTAGTCAAAACTAGGATTTTATTTCTTTGCAAAGATGTAATAGCGAAAATATGGGTTCAAATTGTTATAGTATTCATCCGCTATAAAATAAGTATCCTAGATACTTGTTGCCTACATTTTCAGGTTTGAATACGCAAACAATATGATATAAAGATCCAAAGCCGCATATCTTCACAAATAAATCGAAACCTTTAGCCGATGATGACCCAGTTGTTCAAATTGATTTAGCAGTCATTCCCTATTATAGAAGTATGCAAGATACTAGTAGCCAACATTTTCAGGTTTGAACAACTAAGCAAAATGACAACTGGTATCATCTAGAAAAAATCTCGACCTTGTTTCGCCATGCTACTTTATATACAAATTTTAGTCCCAAAAAACCAAAATCAGTAAATTTTCAAAAATGGCCCGAAACAAGTGTTCAAAATTTTCAAAAATGACAAGTGTACCAAAATCACTAAATCTAGCAAATACAATTTTTTTTGATCCCAGATGATAACTGATGAGAAAATACGCATGTTTGATATTTCTTGCGTATTTAGTTAGTACGCAAAACAGTGAGTCATGCGTACTATGCGTACTTACCTTCATGCGAACTTATAAGTACGCAAGGTTGTTTACTCCTGCGTACTTAACCAGCAGTATACCAACGCACTTGTCTGATCTTTGAGGGAGATTTCAGAAACTGTTGGATTTCTGAAATTGATGTTTCCAAAGGCTTAGTAATCATATTCTATCAAACTAGTAGCCTTCCAAACATCAAATGAAGCGATAACGAAGACGAATTTTAGGATTCTGTTCTGAACAGGTTGAAACTTTCATAAGTACGCAGAAGCTAAAATTCAAATCTGGAACACAAATCAACGAACCTCGAGGCTCTGAGATCAGTTGTAGGTCCCGGGGGCCTCGGTCGAGCACAACGGAAGACTGGTTAGTGCATTGTAAGACCTGTTTGTTGATTCGTGGGGAGAACAGATGAAGGAAACGATGGACCAGAGCATTTGAACGATAGGAACAGATAAACAAGAGAATCGATAATCCAAACAACGTTATCATCACAAATTACATACCGAAGGATTATACATCTCTAATTTAAGCTCACGGTCTAAGGGTCGGGAGAGCTCGTCCCGACCCGACCTCTCTCAAAATCTCACATTTTTCTCTGCACTTAACAAATGAGCCCAACGGCTCTATTTATAGAGGCAGGAACAACTTGTCATGCGTACTTAACAAGTACGCATGACATTTGTTCATGCGTACTAATTAAGTACGCAAGGCAAATGCCTTGCGCACTTGTTAAGTGCGCATAAGCAAGTGGTGAACTTGCTGAGTACACCGATACATAGAATTTTATCTATAGTTACCAAAACATGCATCAACACTTTTCAAGAAGACGGGTCATGGGTCGGGTGATCTTTGAAAAGTCTTTAATGAAATGCCTATAGAAACCTGCTTGACCTAAGAAACTACGAACGGATTTGACACCGGTCGGCGGTGGAAGTCTACTAATGGTATCAATCTTAGCTCTATCCACTTCAATACCGACACATGAAACTTTGTGCCCTAACACAATCAACTCAGTCACCATGAAGTGACACTTCTCCCAATTAAGCATTAGCTTCGTATCTATGCATCTCTTCATCATCTTCTCTAAATTAAGCAAACAATGATCGAAAAAACTCCCGAATACAGAAAAATCATCCATGAAAACCTCCATAGAATTCTTGATCATATCCTGAAAGATAGCCAACATGCACCTCTGAAAGGTGGCTGGAGCATTACACAACCCGAACTGCATATGCTGGTACGTGAAGGTACCGTATGGGCATGTAAAAGTGGTTTTCTCCTAATCCTCCGGTGTAATGGGGATCTAGAAATAACCCGAGAAGCCATCAAGGAAACAGTTGAAATATTGCCCCAATAGGCGCTCCAACATCTGGTCCATGAAAGGAAGGGGGAAATGGTCCTTCCTAGTGGCATCATTCAGTCGACTATAGTCAATGCACACTCTCCAACCGGTGACTGTCCTAGTAGGGATCAACTCATCTTTATCATTCTTAACAACTGTCATCCCACCCTTCTTCGGGATGACCTGAGTAGGGCTAACCCATGCTGAATCAGAAATAGGATAAATCAAACCAGCATCAAGGAGTTTAAGAACCTCCTTCTTCACAACATCAGACATGTTGGGGTTATGCCTCCTTTGAGGTTGCACAACAAGTTTGTGCTCCTCCTTTATCAAGATCCTATGCGTGCAGAAAGTAAGGCTTATGCCCTTTATAACTGTGATTTTCCATACGATGGCTTGTTTGTTAGCCTTTAGAACCTTTATCAATCTCATCTTCTCCTCCTCCGTCAGTGTAGTAGAAATCATGACGGATATACCGGCCTCACCATCCAAGAATGCATACTCCAAATGGGAGGGTAGCTCTTTGAGCTCAATGGATGGTGGTGCCTCAACCGAGGGTTTCCTCTCCTCCTCGTTGACCTCAACAACCTCAAATTCCTCTGGGTACTCAGGAGGTGTATAAGCCGGGTGGCTCGGACCTTTCCCAGGAAAAGAATCAGTCTCAACCTCTTGGTCCTCCTCACCTAGGTGTTGCATGTTAAGCAAATCAGCGCCACACACATAGTCAAGGCAACAATCCATGTGAGATATGAAAGTGTCTAGAAAGAACACGGAATCGTCCTGACCACTAGAATTCTTCATAGGTTTCATGAAATCAAAGGTGACATTCTCATCCCCTACATGAAGTGTGATCTTACCATCGAAGACATCAATCAATGCCTTGGCGGTGCGCAAGAAGGGGCGTCCCAAAATGATTGGAACTTTATCAGCAACCTCCATATCAAGAATGACAAAGTTCGCGGGGAATACAAACTTATCAACCTTCACCAACAGATTCTCCACTATTCCCCGTGGATATTTGACCAAACGGTCGGCTAAAGATATGCTCATGCGCGTAGGGGCCAGATCTCCAAGGCCTAGCTTCTCGAAGAGAGAGTATGGCATCAGGTTGATGCTAGCACCGAGATCGGCCAACGCGTGGTGTAGAGTCGAGCTACCAAACAAACACGGGATCGTGAAGACACCTAGATATGCTAATTTTTCCGGTAGCTTGTTCTGGACCACCGCAGAACATCTTTCATTCAGAGTGATTGTCGAAAGGTTCTCCAGCTTCTTCTTATTAGACAGAAGATCCTTAAGGAATTTAGCATATTTAGGTATATGCTGGAGGGCTTCAACAAATGGAAGATTAATGTTTAGCTGTTTAAACATCTCCAGAAAATTTCCATAATCCTTAGCATATTTCTATTGCCCAGGCAAGCAGGATATGGAACACGACTCAGATCAACATTAGGGGTCTTCTTCTTCTTCCCCCCATTCTTCTCCTTCTCAGCGAAAGACTCACCTTCGGGCACGGTACTTGCTGGGACTCGCCTCTCGTGTGCCCTTGCAGGTGTCTCCATTTCTATCTCCTCATCTACCGGCTCATCATCATCAGCTACCGGGGTCTGCTCATTCTATACACCCTTACCGCTGCGCGTGGTCACAACCTTCAAAGAGGCTTTATGGTTGGTCTAAGTACTACCCAAAAAAGAACCTCCAGATCTGTCAGTCAACTAGCATGCAATGTCTCCCACTGTACGCTGCAAATCTAATAATGCAGACTTCTGACTTCTTAGTAATGTGTCATGCTCCTTTAACTTACACTGAGTCTCCTGATCCTTCCTCACCAACTGAGCAATCAACTGGGTCTGGGTAGCCAACATCTCCTTGATCTCCTTCTCTCCCAAACTACTACCAGAATTCTATCCTCCATCTCTATCTCCACCATAGTGATTTTGACGGGGTTGAAATCCAGGTGGGTGTAACGAACCAACTTTTGGGTTTGCCCTAGAATATATTTATTATATTCTAAGAGGGTGTAAATAAGTAATATGGAAGTTTGGGAGTAATATGTTGCAGGTTAAGGGTTTTGACTAACTTATGGTAAAAAGGAGTTCAAAATTGAAGTTGAGGGACCATTTGTGTAAATCAGCCTTGTTGGTGTTGGTAACACAGAACACACACATGAGTGTGTGTTCTTGCAATTTTTGTAAGAGGAGAAGAGGAGGAACACTTAAAACCCGAGATTGAAGATTTGCATGTAAAATCAGTGGGATTTGAGGTGTTCAAATTAATCAAGGCTCCATGTAAGTATCATTTCTTCTCCAAAACCTCCATTGATTCATGTTCTTGGTGGGTTTTGGTAGAAATCAAGCTAGGGGCTGAATTCAGGGTTGTTTGTGGTTAATAACTTGTTTAAAGTTAAAACCTAGCTTGATTAGTGTTAAAGAGTGGTTAATAACATCCTCTTTACACCTAATTCAAGAATCATAAAGTTAGGGTTCTTGAGGGTGATTTGGAGCTTTTATAATTGGGGATGTTTAATTGATGGAATGATGGTTGGTAAGTGTTTATGGGGGGTAATAGACACGTTGATTGATAAGAAACCCCAATCAATTCGATGATTTCAAAATTAGGGTTCTTGAGACTCAAATTGGGGGTTTTATATTTGAAGGTGTTTAAATGGTGAATTGAGTTTGGATAAGTGTTTATGGTGTAATATAAACACAATTTAAAGTATAAGACTCAATTGAATGGGTGAATTATGAATTGATGAAATTGTGAAAATTTGGTGAAATCCTTAACGGGTCAAAATGGGTTTATTTTGATTAGAAGGTTAAAAGCTTGTGTAAAGTTGAATAAACCAAGATTAGATGATAGTGAAGATCATAAGATATTTGTTGGGAGTTGAACTTCAATTAATGAATGTGTTGAGGTAAATTAGATTACTAAAACATGTGGGGTGTTTAGGTGATCGAATCAATAAAGGTGATAGCTTTGAGGAACGATTGGAATCTTCATTGGCAAAGGTAAATGCCTTGCACTTACTTAGTATTTGATAAACTAATGTTGTTGTATAAGTAGAAAGTATGTTGAAGAAATATTTGCTTATGTATTGTTATTGTGGTATGTGGTGAATTGGTATAATTTGACTTAGGTGGTAAATAGTCAAACCATTATGTGGTATGTGTGTATTAGTGTATTGGACTATATGTTAACAATCATTCTAAATTGATGAAAGTGGTGGGTTGATGTAGTTGACTTATGTGATTACTAGTCAAACTAAATGTGGTAGAATGGTTTAATATAACTTAGGAGGTAAAAGTTAAAGTAGTATGTTATTGTGGTTTAAATCTTGGTGTATTGACGTGCGTGGTAAAAGCCAAACGTGTATGCGTATTGTCGTTTGAATGTTGGTGTATTGACTTATGTGTTAATAGTCAAACTTGTATGCATAATATTATAGAATCTATATGTTTGACTTAATGTGGATATTAGGTCAACCTTAACTATTGTTCGGCTATATGTGGAATTGAATGTAATGGTAATTAACTAATCTAGACCATTTTATATAATGATGAGGAATGAAAGACTTAAAGTGGATAGAGTCACTAAATTGTAAAGTATGTGTTAGTTCTATAGTATTTGACCTTATATGTTGTTATGTTGAACATTTAGGTAAAATGATAAAATGTTGAATAACATGAAGTGTGAATACTTCATGATGAGGATAAGTGAAGTAAAACACTTCACAAATGGAAGTGAGAATATATGTCTCACAAGTGGAAGTGAAGTAGAATACTTCACGGTTAACGTGAAGTCAAGTACTTAATGAGTTGACATGGAGTCAAATACTCCATGGGAGAAAACGAGAGGTGGATCTCTCACAAGACATGTGGATATGTCAAATAAAAGAAGGATAAACAATAAACCATGAATAGGTTATTATTGATCTTAAAAAGTAATTAAATGTATGCTTAAACAATTGATGGGTGGAATTGGAAGTTAAACTCTTACAAGTAGAAACGGGTCATAGTACTCGGACTTGAGGAATCAAAATACTAAAATTTACATGTTGGATAACCTTGATGGATGCTTAAATATTGTAGAGACATGTTTTTCGTTATAAGTTGTTGTCATTATTGTATGTTTGAACAATGTTAGCTTAGTTTACTTTCTGTAATTTCATTATTGTAATTTCAGTTTCTATAATTTACTGTTTTATTTAGCTAAGTCTGGGCCATCGAAACTACTTAGTTTCGATTGATTTTCTTCAATCGAAACTAGTACTTTCGATAGATAGTAAGTTTCGACAGGTTAGTCAATCACTTGTAAATGCTCAACCGAAAATAGTAGTTTCGGTTGCATAGTTTCGATACCTGTTGACTTACTATAAATAGCCTAGTTTGAGAAATTTTAGGGTGTGAGTAGCAGTTGTAACCCTGAATTTCTCTTTCACATTGTTCTTCAATCAATACATCTTTTGTACTTGTTTGATACCTGTTCTTACAATTTCGTATCTAATTTGTACTGATTATGAGTGTGTTTAGCCTGTTATCTTCACCAAAAATTTGTTTCTATCCTCTGTTTCACCTCCATACACACTGTTTTCGCCTTTGTGTGTGGAGAATCGATCATCTGTGAGATTTCACATTGAAATCTGGACCTAAAATTGGTATCAGAGCTTTATGCTCTTGTTTCTGAGTATTATCAGGTTTTTGTGATCGATTCTAGGTGTTTACTGCGTTTTTATTGAAGTTTTCTGCATCTGGACTCTACGAGCACTGTTTCATCGCCATCGGTACTTTTTCATCAATTTCCGGCGTGTTTTGATAGTGGTTTCAAAATCGGAGGTTGGATTTGCAATCAGGACCTTTTGACGAGACTTTTTGCTAGATTGGATTGTTATTTTGAAGATATTGATTTCTAAGATTGATCATCAATGGAGGTTTTCTAACTTGGGGAAGAAGACATCGAAACTACTCTGGGGAACATTCTGTTGATCATCGAATCTTTCTATCTGCACCCTGCCTGGTAGAGGTACAATCGAAACTAGCTTTGTTTGTCTTGTTCTCATCGAAACTATTGTGTGCAACTATTCAATCGAAAATTGGACATCGAAACTAGTTGTAATCGAAACTAGCCGTTTTTACAAGAATTCTGCTTAGTTTTACCAAGGGATTCTTCATCGAAACTAGTCGTTTCGGGATCTGTTCTTCAATCGAAACTATAAGTTTCAGGCAGGTTTTTCTTCAATCGAAACTAGGAGTTTCGATCAAGTATTTCTCTATCGAAACTAGTAGTTTCGATCAAGGTTACTCATCTGAAACTAGTTACTCTTTTAGTTTCGATTCCTGATATTATGGCAACTTCAAGTTCAACTGAGTACTCTGGAGGAAACAAACCATCTGCTCTTGTGTCTACAAGGGACTTTGATGACTGGACAAAGAAGATGAAGCTTTTCTTCAAATTTCATGAGCATACTTTGTTGAACTCTATCACTGATGGCCCTCACAAGCCTGTTATCACTACTGCTAATGTTCAACGTTCTAAGACAGTAGCTGAATATGATGAGAAGGATCTTCCTTTGACTGCCCGAGACAACAAGGCTTATGGGACTATTGCTATGGCTCTTCCTATGGATATCTTCAACATCTTTGCTGAGTACACCACTGCCAAAGACTTATGGGTAGCCTTGTGCACCAGATTTGAGGGAAGTGCTGATGTCCGGGAGAGTAAGAGAGATCTGATCAAGAAGCAGTATGAGATGTTCGGCAGTATCAGAGGTGAATCAATGTCTGATTTGATTAACCGTTTCTCAAGAATGGTATCTAGGTTGAAAGTAATGGGTGTTGAGTACCCTACTCTGGAGCTAAACAAGAAACTCCTTGATGCTCTTCCTGAGGAATTGAATATGTATCGTATCATGATCAAGAAGACTGAGAATCTGAGTGCTTTGTCTTAACAAGAAGTCTACAGCATCCTTGAATCTTATGAGATTGAGATCAAGAAAGGAGCAGTTACTCCAACGAATCAGTCTGGAAACACAACTCTTATTGCTGGATCAAGCTCTTCCAGTAGCCCATATGTCACACCCCGACCGATGGCGGAATCATCGGGGCGGGACATGTAGACTGTTCATAAGCACAAGGTTGACTAAATTGAAATATATTAATTGCCAAATTCCATTACAAACATTCAATCAAAAGCAATTCCAAGAAAAGAAACATAATTGAAATACATAAGTTCTTTATTTATTTTAACTAAGTTCAAGCCTATATGTAGCACATCTTGATCAATCTCACATATTAAGACCTGAAACATGAATAAAATAAAGTCAACTAAAAAGTTGGTAAGTATAACACAGGTTTGTACATAGATAGCATATAGTTGTAAAACAAATCCTTACATAACATGATAAATAAGGCATTTATGGGGAGCAGCTATTGTGTAACCAAGTACAATCAAACCTTTGTAACTAGCATGCAAATTGTGTTATCGATATCAATCACCCCAATCTGGGTGGGTTTGTCAGACTCAATAGATCTATCATTGAAAACCGTCAGCTTGAATAGTTAATGATTGCACATAAGTGTTCACAAAAGTTAGCACACATAGCACTCGGGCATAAAGCTCAAATTTGCACACATGAATGTAAATAGGATTTGTACTTGTGTTGTTTGTGTAAATGTAAACATGTAATTTGAATAGTGTTCATGTTTCACCCCAAAAATGTAAAAGAGTAAAAGGGGCTATGTATACTCACTTGATTCGAAGGCGTACCTAACAAAGATACTAGATAGAATAAGGATCTTTGAAATGCACAAGTTAACCTAGTGTGTAATGCGTATTGTATCAATAGTGTGCACAAAAGTTTAAGTCTAAAGTTGAATTTGAATTTGTGTATAAGGCCATTGATTTGTACTTAAAAGTATTGAATAAAATATATGGGTTTGAAATAAACATTTTTGAAGCATTTTGTTTAAGGTTTGAGTTTGAATAATTAATTAGGTAAATTAAATAATTATCGTTTATGAAAATATTGTAAGTGTTAAATGTAATAAAGTGTAAATAACTAAATGTCTTTGTTTAAATATAAAGTAAATAAATAATCATTATTTTATTTATTTATTTATAAAATGTAACTTAACCATTTAAATGAAAGGTTTAGCAATAATTGTAAATTTAAGTTTTATAAACTTTAAATAAATAATTTTCTACTATTTCCAAGATTAAATATTTGATCTTTCTAAATAGCATTAAATGCATTTTTATAAAAATCAACTATTTTTATTATGTAATTTAATCAGAAATATTTATTGGTTGAAAAATATATAAAATTATAATTCTGTCAAAAGTTTAACTCACACACGACCGTGCCTGGGAAGGGCACGATCGTTCTCGAACCACGGGCGCGACCATGCTAGTTAGGGCGCGACCGTGTTGATCAAACAGATGGCTTAACTAACTAAATCATTAGGCATGATCGTGCCTTGGCCAGGCACGATCGTGTCTATGATTCTAAGACACGACTGAGTTCAGCCAAAGGGCATGATTGGGCCTGGACAGGAGGACACGACCGCGCTGGTAATCGGCACGACCGCGTCTCATGAGGCACGACCGCGCTAGATGATTAGCGCGACCGTGTCTCTTACAAAACAGACACGAATCGACTGCTTCTTACATTGTTAGTGCTTGAAATCATAGGGCTTTTATTTATAGCGTTATTACGAGTCTTGTTATATAGATTAATTGTATTTAAATCATGTTTAGAATTGAATTCGATTAAACTATTTTGAATAAAATATAGATTCGGGTTCGGGAAGATTTCTATAATCGAAACAAATTAACATGGGGCTTTTGATCTAGAGACTAAATAGACTGAGGATAGAGTTTCAATTACCCGGAAGAGTAGCGAATTGATAGAGGACGGTAGGAAAGAGTTCCGGCGTCGACAAGGATGGTTTCCGGTGCTCCTTGCTGCGATTCCGGCTGTGTCAAAGCTTTCGGGAGTTTCCGAGAAGGTCGATGGAGCGTTTGGTTGGGGGAATTTCACTCCAGGATAGAATAATCAATGTTCAAGGGAGAGGATTTTGATTTCTTTGGACGAATCGGATTTTCTGATGTAAATGGTTGAAATTGATAATATTATTTTCTTTGTTAATGAAAGTGAAACGTATATCAGTTACGAAACTCAACGATCTCGCGTTTAAAACTGATTTTACGTTTCAACTGGTACGAGACGCGACCGTGCCCAAACGAGGCACGACCGTACCAAGGCACCGGGCGCGATCGTTCCAAAGCAAGTCGCGCGACCGTGCCAAGGCACTCGGCGCGACCGTGCCTATTGGGTTTCTTGCTACTTTTCAACTTCAGAGCTTGTAACTTTAGTCTTTTGCCATATTTGTATAATTTGATACTTATGTATTGTTTTAATAGGATATAACCGAGTAAAATTTGCGGGTTTGCATTGAAATATAGTATTAAATTGATGGTACGAAAAGAAACAAAACAGTGCACTAGAATTGAGGTTGAAATGCATTACATTGAATTGAAAATACGGATACTAAAAATCAGAAATGTTACAGTCTCCCCATGTTGAGGGAATTTCGTCCCGAAATTTAGCTAGAGGAAGCTACGACATCAGTAAAAAGATGGGGGTACTTGAGCTTCATTTGGTCCTCTCGTTCCCAAGTGAATTCAGGACCACTCTTAGACTCCCAACGAACTTTGACAATAGGAATATGACTTCGCTTGAGTTGCTTGATTTCACGATCCATAATTTCTACCGGTTTCTCAACGAAGTGCATCGTTTCATCAATACGCACGTCATCAAGTGGTATATGGAGATTCTCATCAGCGAGACATTTCTTCAGATTAGATACATGAAATGTAGGATGCACATTGCCAAGAGATGGAGGTAACTCGAGTTTGTAAGCCACTTTCCCAATACTTTCAAGGATTTTGAATGGGCCAACATAGCGAGGTGCTAACTTGCCTTTCTTTCCAAAACAGATCACACCCTTCCACGGAGACACCTTAAGGAGAACAAGGTCACCGACTTGGAATTCCAAGGGTTTTCGTCGTTTATCGACATAACTCTTTTGCCGACTTCTCGCTGTTCGGATGTTGTCACGGATTTGAATAATCTTATCGGATGTTTCTTGAATTAGCTCGGGACCGGTGATTTGTGCTTCACCAATCTCGTTCCAACAGATAGGAGAACGACACTTGTGACCATAGAGAGCTTCAAATGGAGCCATGTTGATACTCTTGTGGTAGCTATTATTATAGGAGAACACGATTAGGGATAGATGTGAATCCCAATTGCCACCAAAATCAATTACACAAGCTCTAAGCATATCTTCAAGAGTTTGGATTGTTCGCTCGGTCTGACCATCAGTTTGAGGAGGGTAGGCCGTGCTCAAATCCATCCGTGTACCAAGAGCAGTTTGGAGAGATTGCCAAAAACGAGAAGTGAACCGGGCATCTCGATCGGATATTATGTTCAAGGGAACACCATGACGGCTCACAATTTCGTCGATGTAAATTCGGGCTAGTTTCTCAATCAGATAGTTTTCACGGATAGGCAAGAAATGAGCAGATTTGGTGAGACGGTCAATGATCACCCAAATGCTATCATAACCACTCGAGGTGCGAGGGAGTTTGGTAATAAAATCCATGGCTAAGTTCTCCCATTTCCACACGGGAATTTCCGGTTGTTCAAGTAATCCGGAAGGACGTTGATGTTCGGCTTTGACTTTGGAGCAGGTTAAACATTTGGCAACATAATGGGCAATGTCTTTCTTCATACCGGGCCACCAATATTGCTGGCGAAGATCTTGGTACATTTTATCCGCACCAGGATGAATGGAATAACGAGTCTTATGAGCCTCGTTTAAGAGAAATGCACGGAGATCATCGCGATTGGGAACCCAAATACGGTTCAAGTAATAGAGTAAGCCATTGGTTTTTGATTCAAGTTGAAGTTCAACACCACACGACATTTCCTCATACATGTTATCCATAATATGACCACCTACAGCAGTATTGAACATCTGTTGTTTCTCAAATGTTAGGCAATTATAGAACTTTTCAACCAATGCCCATTCAGAAAGGCTATGTTTAGGAAACTTACTAAGCAGAGTATTGAACCTTTCCCAAGCCATGTAGTAGGGCTCTTCGGGGTCCATACGAAACGAGTGGATCTGATCCCTCAGACGGGCGGCCTTAGTTGGTGGATAATACTTCTTTCGGAATTTGGCCTTCAGATCCTCCCACGTGGTAATGGAATCCTGGGGCAGGGTATCCAACCAAGTGGCAGAGCGACCAGAGAGAGTGAACGGGAAAAGACGCAACTGGATGGCGTCATCAGTAGCACCAGTAATGCGAAAGGTATCGCAAACACGCGTAAAACGGGACAGATGTCCTGGCGCGTCCTCGTCCTCGCGTCCGTGGAACTGAGTAGAGTTACTGATAGTGTTCATCACATGAGATGGTATCTACTAGTTATGAGCTTTAGGCATAGCAGGACGGGTGATAGAGGACCTAGCACCAGTGAAACCATCACATGCTCTCTGGTGAACACTACGTCTAGGAGGATTAGCGTCACACATGTCAGCAATAGGAATAGGAATGCGTACCTTTTTCTCGACTAGCTAACACAAACGCTCACGAAACTTCCGACTGCGCTCGTGAAGTTCCCGATCTGGCTCTGAATAGGCTTCAAAGTCAGGTGATCCCTACGAACGAGTACGCTGCATACACAGGACAGAAAACAAAGAAGAAAACAGAAGAAACTAAGAACACTAGAAAGACTTAAACTAAGACACTCAAGTAGAACTCAAGACACAAATAGAAAATAAACAAAATAAGGAAATAAACTAAAAATAGAAGAGAAAATAAAACAAATAACCAAACAAGAACTAATCAAAGTTAATTTTGCTATTGGCAAGGGTACCATGCAACGGCGCCAAAAACTTGATGTCGGTCAAACGGACTATTAAACTAAACAAAACCTAACCTAGACTCTCTAGTTAAACTCTAGACAAACCTACTAAACTAGACCACAAAGACAGGCAAGTGTACCTATCAATTGCAACACAGCTAAAGGAAGTCCGGATATTGAACCCACGAGACACTGACTATAAAACCAACTAGACTCTGACTAAGACTTAACTAGTTTATTTGATTGTGGGGGGGGGGGGGGATTCTATGAGCTAAGGTTAACTACCAAAACTTAAATGAACTGAATGAAGAAGACAACTAACCAACAAGACAAAGACGTTAGGGAAATCAGTAAGGAAAGAAGACTCTACCTAGGTTGCGAATCCTGATTACTAGACTTGGCTTCTATCGAATATGGAATATGTAATGGAACTGGGATCCTAAGATATAACACCCTTAAACCACCTAATGGGTCAGAATGTGACCAGAAGGAACTCAAGGGATACTAATAACACAAGTATTGGGATTACCTCTCGGTTTCACTGGTTATGCTATAGAACTCAAAAGACAGCTCACCTCTCGGTCTCACTATCTCAATACATCAAAGATGCAAGGAGCAATATGAATTTAACCTGTTTAACACGAATTAACAACGACACTAGAACCCTAACAAAACGTCCTCTCAGACTGTTCACTCTTAGAAACCCTAGAACCGAAGACTAACCGATTATCTATCACTTTTCAGGTTTTTAGATAAGAAGAACACTTGATTTATTAAGTTGTTGATTGATAATCCTATGGTTACTACATCTAGCAACCCATACATGAATCACAAACACAAAATAGGCGATCTAATACACATCTATTTATGAAATACATTCACCAAGACATGTACGGAACAATTCAACCAATCAAAGATCAAAATCATGCATGCATATTCATTAAACAATCAAACTCAGATCTGGTCTAAAGCTTAAAATCCAAAACAAATACCATAAACCGATAAAAATCCAAACTTTAGAAAACAATCATCATTAACCTACGTAGATTTATGGTCTTAGCCAAGAAACATGGTAGAAACAGAAGATTCAAAGTTAAATAAAGCAAACATTAGGTCCACAATTAATTCAAAGCAAATACTACGATCAATCGTGACCAAACGATTCACTGTCTAACCCGATTCAATGCAATACTTCAATCTCTTGATCCAAAGCCTCTTCCTTTGCTCAAATTCGACCAAAACTCCCTCTTGACGGCAATGTATCGAATAAACAAGAAGATAGTCGTTTAAATTGATAAAACCTAAAAATTAGGGTTTTTTTCCGGATTGGCGACCCTCTCGCGTACCGCGAGAGGTTTGGGACGGTCCCTCGTGTACCGCGAGTGAAAAACTAGTCGGGGTCATTCCTGGTTTCCCTCGCGTACCGCGACGGATTTGTGGCTCTTCCTCGCGTACCGCGAGGGGCTTGATTTCACAGAAAATGATTTTTTTTCTTTTTCTTTCTGCTTTTTTCCCGTGTGCTTGATATCTCCAGGATTTAGCTACATTTTCCGCTTCTTTTGCACACTATTACCTGCTAACATGACCTAGACTCAGTACGAACTAAAAACAACATAAAACGAGTACAAAACTCTACAATTTCGCATAATTACAATAGGAAAAACGTATGTGTTTTGCAACACATCACCAGACACCGCTTATATATGTGGCATATAATGATCAAAGTTGCTGATAAGGTATATGTTTTGTTTTTATTTACTATATGTGTTGTTTTTATTAGTCTAATACACTAATTATTTTTTTATATTAGGTTGGTACCAATTTATCACATGAGGAGGATTTTAAGGAAAAAATATGTAATGTTGTATGGACTGATGCTCTTGAACCCGTCGAATTTGAGAAGCAATGGTTTGATTTGAGAAGCAGCGGTTGCCTAATATGTATTCTCTAAAATTTGATTGGATACTGGCACTCTATCGTCATGAACATATGTCTGGTCTTATGCGTACTACATCTAGACCTGAGAGTGAAAACCATTTTTTTGGTCAGTTGACCAACATAAAATTGACTTTGGTTGAGTTTTTGAGCCACTTTGATACTGCGATGGAAGCTCAGAGGTTCAAGCATAGAAAAAATGATCATGACAGCAGATATACAGAACCACACATGCTTTCTGATTATGAAATTGAACACCAAGCTGATAAGATTTATATTCAAGAAATCTTTTATGATATTCAAGATGAAATCCGTATTCCTTGTAAAAACTATATGTGCAGATGTCAGGAATTGATTTAGTCAAGTTTTATATTCTACAGGTCAATCTTCGTGGCACCCATGAGGTTTTTATTTATACTTTATTTTTATGTTTTGTTTCGTTGTTAAATATAAACAAATATGAAATCAGCCCAAATCTGTTCTGTTTTTAACAAATATATGTTTTGTGGTGTTGTTAAATATAAATGTGTTGTTTTGTTTAAAAGTAAAGATAATACAATTTAAATAACTTCTGAAAATTGTATGTGTTGATTTGTAAACCATCACACTTTAAATAGCACACTTTAGATTTGTATGTGCTAATTTGTAACATTCATTGTTTAATGTTGTAGGTTCTTTTTATTACAAAGGAAATGGATATTAAATGCAGTTGCAATAGATATGAGCAATATGGTTTGTTATGTAGCCATATCTTTTACATTTTACGACTTTCTGGTATAAAGAAGTTTCCTCAAAAACATGTTATGAAGCGATGGACAAGAGATGTTTTTCCAAAGAAGACAACATGTTCCACTATTGATCAAAATATCCTTGGTAATAATATTGATCGTGCTTCCAGCATTGTGCGTGAGATTATGACTTCAACTGTATATTTTGTAAATAGACTTGTTACAAACATGGACGAGTTATCGTTATATAGAGACCAAGTAAACGATTCGAAGTTGAAGGTGGATGCTTCTTTGGTTTCGAAGGAACCAATAGACAAGAATGCAAGATTATCAAATATTCTTCGTGTAGAACAGTCGTGTTCATATTCTTCTACTAGTATTCTTCCACCAAACGAAATAAACACCAACTTGTACTGATTCTAGTTTTCAATACCAAATAAACATCAAAATTTATTGTTTCATACCAAACAAAATAAACATAAACTTGTACTGATTCTAGTTTTCAATCTTTCACAGATTTTCATCTTTCAACCCTACACAGCTTTTTAATCTTTCACATTCTGGTTTCAACATCTTTCTTCAACTCTTCTTTTTTAGATTTCTCTAAATCTTCATACTTTTCCAACATTTCTAGCACTTCATCTTTACGAATGTTGATGTCGGATAAAAGTATTTTTGTCAAATACTTGTATCTTAGCTTATTCAGATCTTGCTTTTGTCCTTCTGTTTCTGTTGATAGTCCACTTACCCACTGATTTAGAGGCTGACCAATGTGAGTTTCCATGTGCCTCATTGCAAATATACCACAATTCTCAAAATTATTTGAAGTCCTCCTTGGCATGTTTAGCATACGTGGTGCTTTTTTTTATATAATCTTTGTATACATGAATAGTTCTTCTGTTTCAAGGAATTCACATAGTATGTGTTTCTGAAATCACAACATTCCAAATTCAGTAAACATCACATACAAATATGACAATATAGTAGATCAGTATGAACATATTATGACGTATAATAGCATATTATGAAGTATAAAAGCACCTAAAAACAAGAAACGTAAATGTGTTGTTATTAAATATAGATACATTACCACTACTAGCTTAGAACATGTGTATTACACAGGGTGAAAAATATCAATATATAAAACTTTTAAATTTTTATATATGTATCTTATAGGTGAAAAAATGTATTACATATACAAACAATAGAAAACCAAATCAAAAAATATGTAAAAATTAATATATAATTGAGTTTAAAAATACATTAAATATTACTCAATGTAATTTGACATTCATTTACAATTTGATTGAAAACATAAGTAAAATAATTACATTTCAAAGTTTCTTATAGTATGAGATAATTTAAAATAAATATGTTTTATTAGAATAATTAATAATTTGTTTAAAAATTTATTATTATTGAAAATATGGAATTGTATTTGTTATGAGAGAGAAGCAGAAATTTTTTTTATAAGGATGAATATGGAGGCGAAACATGGCATTGAGAAACCTTTATTTATTATATTGTATAGATTTTGACCCTGGTCATCTTTGTTGACTTCAATTTGCCACTCATGTTGTCCATAACCTCAATGATACTTCTTTTAAAATCAAAAACATATCACATAGAAGTGTGTAGCATGCAACATCGGTATAAACAACATGTCTACCTTATTTATTCTATCAAATTATGAATTAATTAGATTTTGTTTGAGGTCTATTTCAAAATTCTTCAAACGAGTTTCTTTTTTTGTTCTTCTTTTGAAATTGTTTTCTCCTTGTACACAAAGAAACAGTAGATCAAAAGTGTATTCAACTCAGCACAAATTTTTGGATGACAAGCATGTAAAACAATAGTGTTTTTGTTACATGTGCTGAACACAATTAAATCAAAGGTTTATACAACCCAGAAAATATATTTGAAAACATACCAATATATTACATGGGCAGAAAAACCTTGCTGGTGCACCTCTGCTTCTGTATATTTTCTCGCTGTTGAGGACTAAAGACCAGAAAGTCATGGGATTAACATGTAGATACTCATTTGGATGAATAGATTCCATACAAATTCTTGGAATATTTGTACCTGTTACATTTTGAAATACGAATATCCTACATTATTGTAATACACAAGTTAGTAAGAACAATTACTTTTATCTAATCAAAATTTACTTATTTTTATATGTACCAGGGTTCCTTAATAGAAGGAAAAATCCATTCTACAATTCCTTCTTCAATGTTCTCTCTTTTGGTGTTTAACTATACAACTCGTTGCATACACGTGCAACATTTTTCTTTTACTCTTTATTCTTTTTGTTGAGATTAACACCTATGGACACTGGTACTTCTTAGTACTCTTTGCTTTTAGGTGCTGGCATTTCAAATCCTCCTGCTTGTGCTTTTTTACCAGCATTATCTTCTCCCACTACTTTCTGCTCATCCACTTTCCCTTCTCTAGCATCAACTTCTTTCACTTTCTTCAAATTCACTTTGTGTTGTTTTTCCTTTTTAACTTCTCCATCTTATGTTGTTTTCCCATTATCATCTTCATTTACTTTCTTCACATTCACTTGTACTTTTGAGTCATCTTTGCTTTTAGGTGATGGTGTTTCAAATCCTCCTACTTGTGTTATTTTACCAGCATCATCTTTCACTACTTTCTGCTCATTCACTTTCCCTTCTCCAGTATCAACTTCTTTCACTTTCTTCACTTGTGCTGGTTTCTCCTCATTCCCTTCTCTTTCTTTTCCTTTTGCTAGTTTCTCATCTTTTCCTACAGTCTGAAGGCTTGGAAGGGCAGAACCTGTACTAGCAGGAATAGAAGTTTTAGAGCTGGAAGTTTTGTTGGCTTTTGCCCCCCGAACAGCCAGAGCAAAATCAAACCTAGACCCTTTGGGTTTAGCAACTTTCTAGATAACCCTTTGGGCTTTTCTGTTTTCTCTTTTTGTGCTGGTTTTTTCTCATTTCCTTTCTCCTCTTTCATTTATTCATCTTCCCCTTGTTCTGTTTCATTAGTGTGTTATATACTTATATCTTTACACACATTTTTTATGACATCATCAACAATTTCAACACCCTCATTATTATTTTGTCCTTCTACTTTCTTTACTTCTGTTATAACATCTTCTAGCATAGAATCACTGAAGCGAAATTGGGTTGTATCGAAGAGCGATACCATCATTTTTTGTGATTGCGTTCTTTTCTCTTCATTCTCCCCTTTTTCTTCCTGTGCTGATTTATCTTCATTCAATTCTTTGTTGTATTTGTCACCATAATGGTTTAATTTAAATCGCACTAATCAATAGCATCAAATATTTCTTCACTTTTGTACTTCCCGTACCCTTCTACAATCAATTCATGTGTTTCACTCAATGTAAGTTGTTGGGTGTAATTTTGAGACTGATGCTGTCGATCAAAACTACAGTATCGAAACTAGTAGTTTCAGTTGAACATTTGTTCAATCAAAACTACTTAGTTTTGTAAGTCCCAGCGGGTCTACCGATCGATCTCTGCTGTAAAACAAACAATACGTACATGAAGTGCGGAATCCTTACGTATACGTATGTCTCGAATAGTCACAAATGCAATACAATCACACAAGACACGATTTCATAAACAGTTTCTTGTATTATCATTCAAACAGTAAACATAGAGTAATTCTAGTAAAGATGCAGAAGTTACAAATGAGAACAACTCTTGAACTATTTATAGACAACACATACTGAAACAGGCGAACTTAAGAAGTTCGCCACCTTTAGGTTCGCCTCAACTATACCAGGCAAACTTATTAAGTTCGCCTGTGCAAACTTAACTAATTACAAATACAAAACATACAAAACTATAAACATAAAGACTAATCTATTACAAGGCTTGTTGTCACAAAACATGATCCAACAGACTCCCCCTTGACAACAGCTTGGTCTTTATCTTCAACTCTCATTCTTCCAATTCTTTGGCAATGGTCTCCATGCACATATCATGTGTTTCAGACAAACATCCAACACCTTCTTATACTGTAATGCATGCTCTCTACTTTCATCAGTATACATGATCTCTCTACGCTTTAGCATCTTCTGATCAGACCTTGAAAAGTTAACAAGGTTCTTGGCATCAAAGAATATTACTATAACCTTGCTATTCAAGTCTTCTATCACAGCTTCTCCCGTACATCCATCAACATACCACCATTTAAGATCATGTAGACAATCATAAGGAATCAGTTTCAATGGAATCATTGGTACTGATCTCACAGGTTTAAACTTGTATCTCCATGTCACCTTTTGAGTAACGGGATCTACTTCTTTTATTCTTCTTCCTTGTTGAGGTTTCAGTCTCTCATACTTTCCAGAACCTCCTTCCATTCTTATCAAGTTGGCAATCGAGTCAGCTATTCCATTATTCGGTTTGTTAATCAAGGGCTTTGTTGATAACCCATTAACTTCACATCTCGGTAAAGAGTTAAAGTATTTAAGCCTAGGCTTCAAATGCTGAACTCCATCTATTCTCTTCAAAGCGAATAACTTGAACTCAGCTTCATAAAACCAACTTATTATTCTTCCAGAGCATTTGTCTTTGTTTACATATCTCTGCTTTTGCACTGGTGCCACTGGAGCAACTGGTAAGTTATCTCTCCAGCTCTTCACCATTTCCACCCATTGTGCCTTAGTCATTCCAGTATTCTTATACATTTCTGTATCGTTAGGCAAACTTTCAGCAGAATCAGAGTTTTGTTTTTCTAGATCAGGATCAGATGCATCAGATTCTACAACTCCTTCTGAAAACCCTTTAGGAATTACATCATCTTCAAACACATATGTATCAATTAAACCTTCACATCCTTCGTAAACAACTTTCTTAGTATCACACTCCAGCTCTACCTCAACAATCTCTCCTTCCTCTAATCATTCCTCTTCTGTATCATCATCATTAGAAAGATCATCCAAATCTATCAATCATTCAATTTTGTCAGCTTCATCCATATCAGAATCTTCATAGAACAAAGAATTATCTAACATGTTAGCATCATTAGCTTCATTATCACCACTAGTCATCATATTGGCTTCCACAATCACCTCTAACTCCCCTGAGTTAATGAAGAATTAGATGCAACGTGTTGATGCTCAACTAAACCATCACCAGCACTTGGTTCATCATCATCATCTGGATTCTTCTGAATACCAATACTATGACAAGTAGTTTTATCATTCTCAGCCTTCTCCCCCTGAGCGTCAAGTCTCTCAACCAATTGAGTAATAAGGATCTTCATCTCTGCAAGCATCTTGTTTTGATCAAGAATAGTCTGAGCATGCTGGGCTTGTCTAGCAAGCAACTCATCTACCTGAGATTGTAAGCTTGAAACTTGTGTTTCCAAGGCTTGTATTCGTTCAGCACTATCATCTCTTGTAGACGGACCAGCCTCATCATGTGATTTAGATACAATAGGGTGCACCTGAGGACAAGGAGATTGTGAAGGATCATGAGTTATGATCAAAGAATCAACAAACTCTCTATCCATTGCAGATTGAGCAGCATTAATAGCCGAAGCCATCAGTTTAGGACCTTTGACTACAGGTGCTTCATCATCCTCCGAACTAGATGTTTCGTCAGGTAATTTCCTTTTACCAAGTACTGTATTGGGAGGAGGACCCCATACTGACTTGCGTCTTGGTAAAGACACCTTTTTCTTTCCTAGAGACTTCTGACGACCATCATATATATTCCTAGTCACTCGAGGAAGTTTAGCTAACTAATAATAATGACCAGGACCAAAATCCTGAGAACTCTCATCATTGTCATCAGAGCTACTAGATCTAGATGAACTGGTGCTAGTCTCTTCAACCTCAACATCAGCAACATAAGGTTCATTATCAACATGTACAGGTACATCATCATCATTATCATCACCATCATCACCATCATCACTATCATCATCAGCATCACTATCATCACCGTCAGTACCTTCATTATCATCACCACCTTCCTCATCCTCTACCTCCGCATCTTGATTGTCAACTGGAGGTAATTCCAAAGCAAGATCATCATGTATCCGATTATTGTTTGGCGGTGCAACATAAGCAGGATTGATTATGTGCCCAAAAAATGGTGTAGCAACTGGAATTAAAGCAGGATTCTGTTGTTTAACGTTCATACAATCAGTAAAGATCCGCTTTGTCATAAGAGTTAAATTCAATCGGGGATTTACTGGTGGCAAATTAGGGATCAAATGATTCAGGATAACCTGTAAGAATCGAGGGTACATTAAGAAACCCTGACCCTCAGGTGGTGTAATTTGCTTCACCAATTCCCTATAGAAGTAAAGAGCAAAGTTCAACGGTCTATTCAATGTCAAAGCCACCATAGCAGCTTGTAACGATGTTTTCAACCCATCCGTGCCAGCTTTTCTAGGAGAGAGACACTGGATTATCACATGCATGAAGTACCGCCATTGACCAACCAGACCTCCTTTGCGAGCTTGTGAATCATTCGGCCTTCCTCTATAACCCATCCATTGAAAACAACCCATAATCAAAGTATTCGGTAGATTAATAGGGTCTTCATTCACTTCTCCTAAGGTCAAGGCAGCACGAATATCTTGAACTGATACAACAATCTCCTGATTGTTTACTGTGGCCCTAATCACGTGTGGATCAACATCTGTATCCTGATGAGCTATCTCCCAAAATTGTTGAATATACAGTAAACTAATATGAGGATTAGCAAACAAAGGATCATGTATTCTTGATCGATTTAAGAATGTGATTATCTCCTGATAATTTGCCGCTTCAGCCAGTTCAGGATCAAGTAACGCCACCTGGTTGTGTTTGTATTCAACACGACGATCCATGATCTGCTCAAAAGATATGATTAGACATTGACAATATTTCAAAATAACAACGATAAAAAGAAACAAAATAAAAACAAAAGGAAGAAAAAAATGTAACTTTGAAATTTTTTGAAAAACTGCCTGTTCACTACTGACCTTCTAGCCGAACTTAACAAGTTCACTTAGAGTTACATTCGCCTCAGCAAATTCGCTCAAACAGTAGAACAGTCACAGAAATCGAATTCACAGATTATGATGTTATAAACCCAAATCAAAGACGCAAACTAACTCCTCAACACCCGATTAAGTCATAGGAACAACCAATTGCAGGTTATAGTCACAAATCGATGATGATTAGACTAGATAACAGTCGCGGAGATAACCCAATGATAAAATCAATGATTTTGAATAATTCAATGGATGAAACACATTGAATTTACTTTGGTTGGAATCTCAAACCAATTTCGATCAAGAAACAAGAAAAATTAACTACCCTCTCACTCTGTCAATCGAAATCAGACACAAAAATGATCTAAGTGATAAATTCGCCTGACAAGTTCGCAAGAGTCAAAATGGTAGAAGACTGGTCAAATTCGCATGATTATATATATACCCATCCGGTTAAGTTCGCCTATTTCACACTTGGCCAAAAATTTGAAAATTTTCATTTTTCAACTTCTTTCCGACAAACCGACCATCTTACAACATGTACACAACTTAATCCAAAATTATAAGAATGTTTCATGGAAGATAAAAACAAAATCTTTTTTATTTTTTCTTACAAAACTAAATGAACAAGTAAAAAACATATTTTTGGATTTTTTTTTTTAACATTTATGCTAAAACACACTAAAATCTTTTTAAAATTTTTCTTAAAGACTTAAAGCAGTATATCTAGAAACATCTAAAAATAAAATCTTTTGGTTTTTCTCTGTACATACAGAATCACATTTTTTTGGTCGAACACTGTAAGTAAGAAGATCATATCAGTATCTTTGATGTATCACATACCCATTCTGAATATAAAATCCCTAGCAGATCTAAGGGTTGACCTATGACATTCTGCATATTCACAGATACTTGGCTCAGCAAACAAACAATTTGTGCATCATTGTATCATATCTCAGCAAACAATTTCTCAGATCTAACACATCATGTTTTCATAAACTATCAAATCTTTTGAAATGTCTATTCAAACACTAACAGCTCACAGATATCACATCTTTCTTTTTCATGGTTTTTGAATATTGACCTTTTCCTTTTCATAAATTCATGAAATGATATGCGATAAACTTCAAAGTAAACAAGATCAGATCATGACATGCTAACTTATTCATACCGAATTTGCAATATACTACATGTCAATTCAAATTGTCAGCATTATAAGATTTGAAACTACAAGCGTTTTATCCCACGTTCTTATGAGTTAGTACCTTTTATATGAAAACAATGTGTACCCAACAAATATGCCAACAGAAATGTAAAATTGCACTATCTTCAAGACATATTGAGACTTATGCAAAGTTTAGATCAATCCCCAGGATGAGACTATCTCAATTAGCACATAAAAAGAAATCAGATCCCGAAGGATATATTGAATCAGAATGATTCTGAATCGAATGATTCATATATCTTGGTTCTGGATGAAATATCATGATTCGTAGTAACAGAAGAATGATCAAAGAATCGATTGACTCAATGATAATGGGTAATCTGATCCAACTGTTATCTAGATATATTCAATGGAATCAAGATAATTGATCCAAGGGTGAGTATATGTTCCAACAAGTTGTCAGAAACATATCTTAGTCCAACTTCACATTACATGTTTTTCGGGACAAGGGGAGTAAAGTGAACTGAAACATTGTGCTTTTCAATATAGTCCGATACTGTTCTAATGAAATACTTAAATTCTCATATTCTTTATCCGTTAATGATCTTTTAACACAAACACCCGGCATACCATGGGTTCAAATATCAATTGTAACATAGATCATTATGTTTTCACATTACTAATGGACTAAAAACGCTTCTAGCCTACTGACAATTCAAATCACATGCAAATATCCAAATTAAAATATTATATATAAAATGTCATGCAGTCATGAAGCTATCATTTCCTGTTTATGCAAACTTTAGAAGTTTAGATCAATTCAAGTAAGCACAATCATAAATGCAGACACCAGGTAGTCAATATATGGTCATGAGTATGTGATCACCTACTGATGTACTATCATTTCTTTTCTAAATTCAAGCAGTGTCGATTATATCTTTTTCAAATTTGTTTGAGTTTTTCAGAAAGCAAGTAAACTAGCTAAAAATAAAGCATAAAACTATTTACTTTAAATAATCTATAAAACTAAAAGAAAAACTTCCATGAAAAACCTTTTGAAAAACTTTTGTCACGTTGGATTAAGCATACCAATCATTTGAGTAAGAAATTCAAACCGTGTACGATCGAATGCTTTGGTAAACAAATCAGCTTAATTATCATCCGTATGAACATTCACCAACTCAATCTGCTTCTTCTCTGCACAATCACGAATGAAATGATGTCAAATCTCTATGTGCTTTGTCTTTGAATGTTTCACAGGATTTGTTGTGATCGACATGGTGGCTGTGTTATCAATCATCATTGGTGTCCCTATAAAGTTCAAACCATAATCCCTCAACTACTGTTGAATCCATAGGATTAGGGAACAACAACTGGCTGTTGCAATGTATTCTGCCTCACATGGTGAAATTGCAACTAAGGTTTGCTTTTTGCATTTCCAGGACACAAGTCTATTCCCAAGAAATTGACAACCACCAGATGTTGATTTTCTGTCCAGACCGCAACCTCCATAATCTGAATCTATAAAAGCTTTAAAATCAAAGTCAGAATTAATTGGATACCATAATCCCAACCTTGGTTTACCCTTTAAGTATCGAAAAACCTGCTTTACAGCAATCAAATGAGATTCCTTCGGTTTAGACTGAAATCTTGAACACAAGCATACTGCGAACATAATATCTGGACGTGACACTGTCAGATACATTAAAGACCCGATCATTCCTCTGTATAATTAACAATCCACCTCTTTCCCTTTCAGGTCAGAATCTAGTTTGTGATTAATTGGAATTGGAGTGTTGAAAGCTGAGGTATTTTCCATGTCAAACTTCTTGAGAATATCAGCAACATACTTTGTTTGATGAATATAAAAACCATCTTCCTTTTAATCAACCTGAAGACCCAAAAAGAATGATAATTCTCCCATGCTTCTGATCTCGAATTTCAACTTCATCACTCTTTCAAAGTCTTTACATAGATCAACATTCGTCGATCTAAAATTTATGGCATCAACATAGATTTGAACAAGTAATAAATCTCCCCCTGCTTTTCTGATGAAAAGGGTAGAATAAATTTGACCACGCTCAAACCCATTCTGAAGTAAATGCACCGACAGAGTTTCGTACCAAGCACGAGGAGCCTGATGAAGACCATATAACGCTTTATCCAACTTAAACACCTTTTCAGGAAACGTGGGATCTTCAAAACCAGGTGGCTATTTCACATATACTTCTTCCTTTACCTTTCCATACAGAAAATCACTTTTGACGTCTAATTGAAAAACTTTGAAACCCTTGAAAGAAGCATAAGCAAGAAACAAACGTATTGCCTCAATCTTCGCAACTGGAGCGTAAACTTCGGTGTAATCAACGCCTTCCTGCTGATTAAAACCTTGGACAACAAGTCTCGCCTTATTACGTACGACAACACCACGATCATCACATTTGCATTTGAATACCCACTTTGTGCCAATAGATCTTGAACCCATGGGTAAGTCAACCAAATCCCAAACATGTAATTTATCAAATTGAGTCAATTCTTCCTACATGGCCTCAATCCAACAATCATCATCCAAAGCCTCAACCACATTCTTAGGTTCTGTTTGAGAAATAAAGCAAGCATGTAAACACGTCTCCAAGATACCTGTATCCACAATCTGAGCATACAAACATGAATTTTCTGCAAGTGTACGATGCCTCGTTTGAACACCCGCATTCAAATCACCAATAATATTGTCAGTTGGATGATTCTTATGCACGCGAGATTGAGGAATTTCGGAAGCTTGAATAACAGCATCAAGATTTGAAGGCAACTCCCCCTCAACTTATGCCGATGCTGATGAATCATCAACTATATTCTGGATATCATTTGAAAACTCCTGAAATACAGCTTCATCATCGTCAGAGTCATCATGTTGTGTTGTACCCGAAGTTGAAGCTACATTCGGATCAACTGAAGGAGTATCCACAATCGGAATAACCGAACGAGGTTCGACAGTTGAATCATCATTGCCGGCTTTAGAACCAAACATTCTGACTTATTAAAATGAAATGAGAAATCTTTATCACAGAATTGCGAAACAAATAACAGATTATGTTCTAGCTGCTCAACATAGTTGACTTTCTCAAAGCTCAATCTCCCCTTCGCCACAGTTACTTGGCCAGAAATATTTCCTCCTTTCTTGCCCCTAAAAGCAACGTATCCTCCCTGAATTTCTTTCACATTTTCCAATAAATTAAGATTACCCGTCATATGCCGAGAGCATCCACTGTCAACATACCAATGGTTTCCAACATTCCTCCTTGGGGTTCCCTACACACAAAGAGAAATGATTAGTTAGTAATAGAGACCTAAGCCATCGTGGTCTTTGGTCTGCCTGATTCATCAAAATAACCTATTTCCTTCAATACACAATCAAATTTCTCCTGAATTTTAGGAGATTGTTTCCCTGAAACAGAAAAAGTGGATTTAGGTTTCCATTTTGATGTAACATGAACCTTGTCAGTCTCTCTCACCACCTCAACCTTGTCAGTTACCACTGGTTTTTTGAGAAGTTTTCTCAACCGTTTATTTCTTCGATGTCTTTGTGGTCTAGACAACACACTGAACACTTAAAAACTATAACATCATATTATGAAGTATAAAAGCGTATAAAAACATAGCATATGACAATATAATATATCAGTACGAACATAGCACAATATAGTAGACCAGTACAAAATCGTAAAAAAATCAGCACAATTTGAGAACACACATATAAACATAGACAAGCCATCACACAATCCAACACATCATCAAAACATACCATATGAACACATAACCACTTCTAACACAAAAACCAGTAACACCATATTATGAGTTATAAAAGCACTTAAACACATACCATATAAGCTCATAACCACATATGAACATATCACAATATCATCACATAACAAGTGCATAACCTCACACACACTAAACAATTTATATTAAATAAGGTGTGTATTTGCAAATAAAAAATTCATATTAAAACTCATTCCATTAAAAACTAAACAATTGTTTTTGCAATTGGAACATGTCAAAAAAACACACTAAATAATTAAAAACTAAAACAACATATTATGAAGTATAAAAACACCTAAAAACATAGCATATGACAATATAGTAGATTAGTATGAACATAGCAGAATATAGTAGAACAGTACAAAATGGGATCTATTAAATATCAGCACATAAAAAACACATCATATATCTATACATTAAAATCCTAAAAAAAAACAGCACATCATATCCAACACAATTTCAGAACACACATATAAACATAGACAAGTCACTTAAAAATATGATGTTATAGTTTAATATCACGCAATCTAGCACATCATCAAAATATACCATATCAGCACATAACCACTTAAAAATAATCATATCATTATGAAAACACTGGACATAACTCAATTTCTAGTGCTTTTTTGTGTTTAATATCAATTTTGCATTCGAAAACAATATTATCCACTACATACCATTTTGTTGTTTCTTGGATTACAACACCTTTGCCTTCGATGACACTTTTACATTTTTTCCGGCTAATTAGTTCTTTACCTGTAAAAAAAGCATGTAAAACAGGCGATTTAGAAGCATACTGTAAAATAGCAGCACAATGTAGATTAAGAACTCACGATTGGAGTCTTTTGTTATTGTTTGTGGATTTTTTGCCTCCTTTTTTTGAATTCCTTTCATCGATTCGGTTTGTTTTTTGCACTGTTTTCCCAATTGAAACCCTAGGATGAAGGGGGACTGTATTCGACTTCGAAATTGAAACCCTATGAGGAAGGGGGACTGTATTCGGCTTCGCAATTGAAACCCTACGAGGAAGGGGGCACTGAGTTGCGTTCGTTTTTGGAACCCTAGAAGGAAGTGGAAGAAAGACGGGGGAAGTAAGATTGTTTGATTTGTAACATTGACAATATTACCCCTAGATTTAAGTTTTTTTTATTAAAATTAACAAGGGGAATCTCATTCATTGATCAAAGGAATAGAAGACTTAGATTGCTTCTTATCCTTCTTAGCCTAATAGGGCTTCTTAGAGGAACCTGCCCCTATATATATATATATATATATATATATAATATAGGGTTAGGTTAATGAGAGAACTAGAAAACCACTAAAAAGAGAAGAGGTGGAATTTTAAAGAGGAATGATAAAATTGAAACTTAAAATATATAAATCTTTAAAGATTTCTATCTTTTGCATACGTTATTATTATTATTTTTTTAAATTACACCATTAAATCAAGAATTTCTTTATCTTTCATTTGAGTATAGATAACGTTATAAAATATAAGAATTAACTCATCTTTTTTTCTACTTATTTTCAATACTGCATATGTGTAGTATCACCCCAAAAACCTACTCCCCCCACCATACAACTACCCAAAAACCTAACCCCACCCACCACCAAAAAATCTAAACCCCCACTCTCCCCTACCCAAAAATCTAAATCCCCACCTACCCAAAAATCTAAACCCACCGCACCCACCCCTACCGTAAAAAATCTATCCTAAAAGCTAAACCCAAAAACCTAACTCTAAAAGCTAAACTAAACTCTAAAGCTAAACCGGACATTCTTTTACGTTTTTTTAACGAGGATGACGTATGAAACATGGTCTCCGAAGAACTTTTTTAGTTTTTGATTTATATTTTGAGTTATGATTTTTTTTTGTCTATAATTAACAGTTCTCTAGTTCTCTCACTTAGGAGGAGTTTTCTCATGAACTTCTCCACACACACACACACATATATATATATATAGGGGAGGGTTTCAGAGAAAACCAAAAGTTAGGTGAAAACCAAGAAAACCACTAAAAAAATCAATTTTACCCAATCATATAATAATATTTGTTTTTTATTTATTTTATTTTTATTTATTTATCAGAGTATGAATGTAATATTAAACATTTTTACCAAAAAATATTTTTACACATAGTGTTACCTATACATAAACATAAAACAAAAAAATTACGGTTACGTATACGTAAATCAAAAAAATTGTTTTTGGATACGTATACGTACATAAAAAATTGTCTGAAATGATGTGGTTTTCTTGGTTTTCGACTAACTTTGTGGTTTTCTACTGACCCTCCCCTATATATATATACTATATAATAAATAAAGGTTTTTGTATGCCACATGTCGTTACTATATTCAATCTCATCATTTTTTTGCCGCATCTCTCTCTTATTAAATGCAACCATATCTTTTAATAAATTAGTAATTATAATAATAAAACACATTTATTTTAAATTATCATTTATTATAAAAATCTTTGAAATCTAATTATGTAACTTTTATTTTTAATCAAATGGTAAATGAAAGTCAAATTATATTAAATAGTAATTGACGTATTTTCAAAACCCATTTATATATTATTTTTTTATATATTTTGAATTTTGTTTTTTATCCTTGGTATATATGTACAGTAATACATTTTTACACCTATAAAATACATAAATACAATTTACGAAATTTATGTATTGATATTTTTCACCCCGTGTGTATTACACGAGGTATAAGCTAGTATATATATATATATATAAGGTGAGGTTCAAATGCTAACCAATATTTTTGTGATAATCATAATAATCACTCTTAAACATAGTGTTAAGTATATGTAACAATTATCATTATGTTATTATTTTTCAGTAACAAGTTGAGTTCGAGTTTAAAATTTACTTATGAGTTGAGCTCCACAATTAGAGCTTTAAACGAGACGAGCTCGAGCTTGAGCTTGATTTTACATTGTTTCATCTTTGTGTGATTGTTTTAGTGTATCTTAGACAAACTATTTAAGTATTCAAAGATTTCGTTAAAACTATCTAAATATTAAATAATTTAAAAACTTTAAAGGCCACAAACATATCAAGTGGTTAGTGTAGAGTCATGTATTTCTATTTAAATTGTTGTCATTATTGTATTTTGAACAATGATAGATTAGTTTTCTTTATTGTAATTTTATTTTATGTAATTTACTGTTTTATTTAGCTAAGTCTGGGCCATCGAAACTACCAAGTTTCGATTGAGATTTGTTCAATCGAAACTAGTAGTTTCGACAGTTTATTCTATCACTTGTAAACGCTCAACCGAAACTACTAGTTTTGGTTAGCATAGTTTCGATGACTGTCTACTACTATAAATAGCCTAGTTTGAGAATGTTTAGGGTGTGAGTAGCGGTTGTAACCCTGAACATATCTCTTTCACAGTTTTCTCTTAATCAATACAAGTTGCGTTTGTTTATGCATTGTTCTTACAATTTCACATCTATTTGTGTTAATTTCTTGAGAGTGGTTACCCTGTTAGCTTCACTATTTCAGATTCTACCTTCTGTTTCACCACCATACGCACGGTTTTCGCCTTTGTGTGTGAAAAATCGATCACCTGTGAGATTTTGAGTGAAATTTGGACCTACATTTGGTATCAGAGCTATATGCTCTTGTTTCTAAGTATTATCAGGTTTTTGTGATCAATTCTAGGTGTTTTTCATTGTTTTTATTGAAGTTTTCTGCATCTGCATTCTACGAGCACTGTTTCATTGCAATAGTTACTGTTTCATTGATTTCCAAAGGTTTTTGTGCATGTTTTCAAAATCGAAGGTTATTTTAGTAATCAGGAGTGTTAGACAAAGGTTTTTACTAGATTGGATTGTCATTTCTGTGATATTGATTTCTGGAGCTTTTCAACAATGGAGTTTTTCTGAGTTTGTGGAAGAAGGCATCGAAACTACAGGGGAACATTCTCTGAACTTCGTTGGTCATCGAAACTTCTTGTGTGTACTTATTGTCTGGAGAAGGTACAATCGAAACTAGCCTGTTGTCTTACTCTTACCGAAACTACTTTGTGCATCATGTTTACCCGAAACTTGGGTATTGAAACTAGTTTCAATCAAAACTAGGTAGTTTCTACTGAGGTTGCTGGACTTTAGGTTAAGTGTTCATCATCGAAACTAGTTATTTCGGATTCCGTATTTCTCTATCGAAACTTGAAGCTTCGGGCGATGTTTCTCAATCAAAACTAGGAGTTTCGATCAGTTTTTTCTCAATCGAAACTAGTTGTTTCGATCAATCTTGTTCACCCGAAACTAGTCACTGTTTTAGTTTCGATTTCTTAGATAATGGCAACTTTAAGTTCAAATGAGTTTTCTGGAGGGAACAAACCACCTGTTCTTGTGTCCACAAGAGACTTTGATGATTGGACAAAGAGGGTGAAGACTTTCTTTCAATTCCAAGATCATACACTTTTGAACTCCATCAAAGACGGTCCTCACAAACCAGTTATCATTACTGCTGATGTTCAGTGTCTTAAGACTGTGGTTGAATATGATGAAAAGGATATTGCTTTGATTGTCCGAGACAACAAAGCCTATGGAACTATTGCTTTGGCTCTTCCTGTGGATATCTTTAACTCTTTTTTCGAGTACACCACAGCAAAGGACTTATGGGTGGCTTTGTGTACCAGATTTGAGGGAAGTGCTGAAGTTAGGGAAAGTAAGAGAGATCTGATTAAGAAGCAATATGAGATGTTCATCAGTGTCAGAGGTGAATCAATGTCTGATTTGGTCAACCGTTTCTCAAGCATTGTGTCTAGGCTAAAGGTAATGGGTGTTGAGTACCCTACTCTGGAGCTAAACAAGAAACTCCTAGATGCTCTCCATGAGGAATGGAACATGTATCGTATCATGGTCAAGAAGACTGAAAATCTGAGTGCCTTATCTCAACAAGAAGTCTACAGCATCCTTGAATCTTATGAGATTGAGATCAAGAAAGGAACAGTCACTCCCACCAACCAGTCTGGAAACACAACTCTTATTGCTAGATCAAGCTCTTCCAATAGCTCATACTTCCAGACTGATGTTCCTCTTTCTATTGTTGCTATTCAATCTACCAGTTCATCTGCTACTCAAAAGACTATTACCATGATTCCTAGTGAATATGTCCCAATCATGACTGCCTTCATGTCATGCTATGATGATTTAATTTTTGGAAACTTGACGCCAGTCAATTTTCAACCTGATAACTTGGAGCAGATCAATCCTGATGATTTGGATAAAATGGACATTGATTGGTGCATGGCTATGCTGAACTAAAGAGCCAAGATATTCATCAAAAGGACGGGTTTGGATAGATTCAAGCAGGGAAAGACTCTTGGGTTTGATATCAAGAAGGTGAGGTGCTAAAATTGTGACCAACTGGGTCATTTTGCAAGAAACTGCAAAGAACCTTCCTCCAAGGATCAGCATGAGAAGAAGACTTCCTCAGGAAAGCAGGCTACTAATCCTCCCAAGACAAGCACATCTTCAAGTTCCACAGCTCTTGTTTATCAAGCTGATGGACACTATCATTAGGGAGAACAAGCCGATGATGCTGCTGACAAAGCCTTGATGGCAGATATGGAGGACAAAGGCAAATGTGTCATGATTGAGCCAGTCGAGGATCTCACTACTGTACCTGCTGAGGTTATTTTTAAAATTTTTAGTGCTAGATCTTGTTTAAATGAAATTCAGAAATACAGATTCATCAATCAAACTTTGATTGATGAACGAGATCACATTAAGGTGATGTATGACTCTGTGGCCAAAAATGAGAAATTGTACTTAAAGAAAATTCATGACATTTCTGGAGAAAATCGTTCTTTAATTGTGCAACTTAATACTCAAACCATTAACAGTAAAATTTTGAGTGAAAGAGTCCAAAAAGCAGAAAAGGCTAAATTACAAGTTGACTATATGGATATGGATAAGAAAATTTTATTTGGTATAATTGATAAACAATTTAACAGAAAAGGCACAGATGGTCTTGGTTATAATTCTCATCCACCACCTTATTCCAAACCATGAAGATTTGCTGACATGCCTGTTGAACATGTTCCTACTCCTTTTGTGTGTACCTTATATCTTGATGATTATATTACATCCTCATATTCTGACAGTTGTGCTTCATGTGCAGTGTTAAATTGTGTAACTTCAGAGGATGATTTTGATGAGAGTACTTGCTCTAGAACTGTTTTAAATGAACATGTGTCAGATGAATGTAATAATATGTCCGTGTCTAAACCAGATATTTGTGAACACGTTGAAAATTTTTATTTTGATTCTATGCCTTCTGAGCATATGGGATTGGGATGTGACATTTCTAAATTTAAAAATGCTTTACCTTTTATTCCTAAATATTTGAATGTTGTGCCATGTGTTACCAAGTTTAAAAGTGCAGAAATTATTGTTAATGATGTACCACATGAAACCATGAGCAACATGTAATTTTTCAGATTAAAGGAAGAACAAAGTCTTCAAGTCAAAGTTATTGCAGAAAGAATCATATCATGTTCAGATGCCTCAACATCACAATCAACTTCATCTTATGATGGCAATTATCAGGCTAAGGCGTCTTGTGATAAAGTTTGTTTTAGTTGTGGTGCTTCAAATCATGTTTCAAAAAGTTGTAAACTGAAAACAATTAATTGTAACGAAGAATCGTCTCCCAAAATTTCATTAAATTCAAATGTGTCGTCTAAGTCTTCTCATAGTAGAAAATCTAGGCGTAAAAGAATTAAAAATGCTAAAAATTACTTGAAAAGGACCTGGAAAATTAAAAATAATGTTTTATATGATGACCATGCTTCATCTAAGGAGGATTCTGATTATGATTCCAATGTGATGTTCTATCTTGACAAGAAACTTCTAGATATCAATGGTATTGGTCAAAATGTCTAAATGAGTTGTTGTGTATAGGGTCAACCAAGAAGAACTGGAGATAACATTTGGCATGTAGATAGTGGATGTTTCAGATATATGAGTGTCAATTTAACTTGCTACAAGATTATCATCCCATGGATGGAGATTATGTAGCTTTTGCTGGCAACCCAAGGGGAGGAAAGATTGAAGGTCAAGGAACAGTTTTAAATGGTGTAAATAGTTTGGAGCATGTCAATTTCGTTCCCCAATTGAAGTATAATCTGATGAGTGTCTCTCATATTTGTGACAAGGATTTCTGTGCCTTGTTTAGTTCAATAGAATGCTTGATCTTGAAGCCTAGAGTGGTGATTCCAAAAGAACTCATTCTCATGCGTGCTCCCAGAAGATACAACACTTAAGCTTGGATATGAACAACCCATTGGGAATTGAATCGTGCTTTCTTTGAAAGGCTTCTGAAGATGAATCTTTTATGTGACATAAAAGGTTGGGACACATAAACTTTAAAACCATGAACCGCCTGTTTCGAGGAAACCTTGTCACCAGATTGCCTCTCAAAGATTTTTCTCCTATGGAACACTGTATCTCATGTTCCAAGGGAAAACATCACAAATCTTCTCATAAACCCAAAACCACAAATTCCATTGACTCCCCTCTTCAATTACTTCACATGGATCTCTTCGGTCCTGTGAGTGTCATGAGTCTTGGATGAAAATCTTACTGTTTGGTGGTAACCGATGACTTCTCTCAGTTTCCTTGGGTGTTCTTCCTGGCTAAGAAAGATGAGACACTAGAGATTCTAAAGACCTATCTGCTTCAAATTGAGAACCTCTTCAATCTAAGTGTAAAGACTATCCAAAGTGATCATAGAACATAATTCAAGAATGCCACTGTTGATTCTTTCTGTGAAAGCAAAGGATTTTCTAGACAATTCAGTGCACCACGTACTCCTCAACAAAATGGTGTAGTTGAAAGAAGAAACCGCACACTGATTGAAGCTGCAACAAAATGGTGTACTCCTCAACACTGCATGTTTTGTACAAAATCGAGCTCTTATCACCAAAAGCTGCAACAAGACACCCTATGAGATCATGTACAAGCAAAAGCCTATTATTGATTTCTTCACAAAGTTCGGGTGTGTGTGTATGATGCTGAATACGTCAGATCAGCTAAACAAGTTTGAAGCCAAAGCTGATGAATGCTATTTTGTGGGATATTCATCAAATCAACGAGCTTTTCTTGTTTACAACAAGCAAAGAAGGATGGTGCTGGACTCCATTGATATTAATTGGCATAAAAGCAATCATACGGACGCTAGGGACGGTCCTGATTGGGTTTTTGATGTCGAATCCTTGTTTAAATCATTTAATCTTCCTATGTTGTCAAATGAATTAACTCCTGTTAATCCTTAATTTTCTATAAACAATCTAGGGAACTTAAATGATCAAAGTTCTTCCTCATCCACACAAAATGAAATCCTTGCACCTACTGATGCTGAATCTAATGTGGACTCTTCCGGTTCTGGTGCAACAAGTGAAACTGTTGAAGACAACGCTATCCCAATAGTAGATGTTGCCCCATAATCAACTGCTGAAGATCCTATTATTGATGAAGCTGGTGCTTCTGCTGATAATATCACAAATCAAGATGAACTCTTAGAAGAAGATGAGATTCCTTAGTTGAGAATTCACAAGAATCATCCCACCAATAACATCATTGGTCCACTCAATGTGGATATTCGTACCCAAAGTGCATGTGATACATTGGAAAACAGCATGTTCTCGTGCTTCATTTCTCAAGTTGAACCTAAGAATATCAAAGCAGCTTTGCTTGAGAACAGCTGGGTGGAAGCAATGTAAGAAGAGTTACAGCAATTCTCAAAGCTGAATGTGTAGAATCTGGTGGATCTTCCCAAGAACAAAGTACCAATCGACACTCGTTGGGTATTTCGCAACAAAAAGGATGAAGGAGGAAATGTGGTTCAGAATAAAACTCGTTTGGTGGTTCAAGGATTCTATCAAGAAGAAGAGATTGGCTTTGAGGAAGTCTTTGTACCAGTGGCTCGTTTGGAAGCCATCAGAATGTTTCTCGCCAATGCAGCCTATATGGACTTCACTGTTCATCAAATGTATGTCAAAAGCGTATTTCTGTATAGAAAAGTTCAAGAGGAAGTGTATGTCAAGCAGCCACCGGTTTTCATTGATCCAAACTTTTTAGACCGTGTCTACAAGTTAGACAAGGCATTGTATGGTCTTCACCAAGCACCTCGTGCATGGTATGAAACATTATCAAAGCATATGCTTGAGAGTGGTTTCACACGAGGAGCCATTGACCAAAATCTATTCAAATGGAAGGATTGAAAGGATACAATAATGGTGCAAATTTATGTGAACGATATCATTTTTGGATCTACCAATCCTCGTTTGTGCAAAGAATTTGAAGAAGTAATGTGTTCCAAGTTTGAAATAAGGTCTATGGAGGAAATGAAGTTCTTTTTGGGACTGCAAGTTGATTAGTCTAAGTCAGGAATCCTCATCCATCAAGAGAAATACGTAAAAGAGATCCTGACCAAGTTCAAAATGGCTGATTCCCATCCAGTCAAAACTCCCATGGAAGTTCGACATTGTCTGTCTCTCGATTTAGATGGTGAAAGCGTTGATCAGCACCTTTATCACTCTATGATAGGATCTCTAATTAATCTCACTGCAAGCAGACCCGACATTATGTTTGTTGTGTTCTTGTGTGCACGCTTTCAGGCTAATCCTAAACTCTCTCATTTATCTGCTGTCAAACGTATTTTGAGATACTTAAAGTATAAGCCAAAATTGGGTCTTTGGTATCCTAAAAATAATTTGTTTGATCTTGTGGCTTATTTAGATTCAGACTACGGGGGATGCAACTTAGACCACAAATCCACTTCTCAAGGTTATCAGTTCCTTGGCAACCGCCTTGTCTCATGGCAATGTAAGAAACAATCCACCGTTTCCCAATCCACCGCTGAAGCCGAATACATTGTCGCCGCCCTTTGTTGTTCCCAAGTCAGATGGATACACCATCAGATGCTTGACTACAGGATCACATTCCATGAGACACCCATTCTTTGTGACAACACTGCCATTCCCAATATCACCAAAAACCCAGTTCAACATTTCAAAACAAAACACATTGAGATCAAACATCATTTCATCCGTGACTGTGTTGAAAAGAAGCATATTCAAATCGTTGAAGTATAAACCGACAAGAAAACTACAGACATCTCCACAAAGGCTTTTGATTCTCCCAGATTTGCTCAACTGGTGGAGATGCTTGGAATGATAAACTTTCAGTAATCTTTGTGAATATCAGCTGATTTTATGTTTATGCCTAATAGTCAAAAATTTCCAAAAAGATTTTCCTCTTTTGTATAGTTCTTTTTTATTTCCTAGCAAATCTTTTGGGGGAGAAATGAGAATTTAATATGTCAAAATTGAAAAGAACTGCTTTGTATATAGTCTTACAAGTGGTCTTGTTACAGGAAAATTGAATCTGACCTTTGAGAAATGATAGTGTCTGATCACATCTCTTGAGCATGGAATGGACCAAAAACGATGGTGTTTACTAAGGAATAGCTGGTAGGCCCGGCATATGGTTAAAACTTGTAAGTAGTGTGAAAACCTAAAACTTATCTCATACTTGTGTGTTTGAACCCAATATTGAAACATCTAACCCATTTTGTCTATTTAGAAAACCAATTCAATCAGACATAGGTCTACGTGTTAGATTGTTATTCATACACCAGGTGACCGTTAAAGTAACGATATTTACCACCGATGACCGCGTATTTTTACTTACGCAAAGATATCAAGTGTTTATCCTTTTCCCATCCACTTGGATGATTTAACCCCGTCTGTTTTGCTTACGCAATGATCTCGGATGTTCAACATTTTCCTATCCGCTTGGATAATTTTACGACTTCTTCTGTTTATGCTTACGCAAAGATCTAAAATGTTCGTATCTTTAAGTATCCACTTGGATATCTCTTATTTTATATCCTTTAATCCACTTGGATTTTTATTTCTACTTTTTGGTGGTATCTTTGAATTACTAAGATTGTACTTTGCTCAATCAGAAAGAGAAGATAGGATGAATGCGAGTATTTCTTGAGGATTGATAGGTTTCAAAACCATTTTATTTCAGTATGTGGGGTACACCTTGTATCATGCTTAAATGGTATCTAATAATCACATGAAAAACTATGTACAAACAAATGTTCGGGTTTACTTTGCACAAATATCAGCTATCTTTAGGGACTAATAGTAGTTGATTGTAAAATGAGGTGTTTCAAGAGATTGATCAGATCTGATCTCATAGTTGGATGTTTTCAAGAAGAAAAGTGTGAATATCGTATGAATATTTTAGTCTAAGTTTGTATAAAGATGTAAATATCTTGTGAACATATGTTATTATTGATTCTATGGCTATCGAAATTATCAAGTCACCCGAAACTTCATTTGCCTATCGAAACTAGTTGTTTTGACAGGGGTATTTTGGTCTTTTGTTATATGAGAAAATTAAATCTCTTCATAATCAAGTTTCTTCATCGTCAAGCTTCACTTTACCTTCTTCGACCTTTTTACACCTTCTCTCACACACACGAAACCTCTCAAGTCGTCGGTCTAAGTTGCAAAAATCAGCATTTTTAACCTGATTCTCCCGTTATCACCGTCGTCATCATCATCATCAGGTATTAATCTATGTTCAGATGTGCGAAATGTTCAAAATGCCAAACCTAGGGTTTGAGTTTGAAAGATTTTTACGACTATTACCTCTTTTTAATGACACATTAGGGTTTAGATCTTGCTCTTAGACTTACCTTTGTCGACAACTTACATATGTTCGTTCATTTATGTAGAATTATCTTTGAATCATCGGTAAGAAGAAGTTTCGACAATCACAGGATTCTCTTACTCTTTCTTTTGTCTCTTATGTGTGCTTGATATATATAAGTCTGTAAATATCTTGTTTTGATTATGTGTGACTAATTCTGTGTTATGTATGATTCAAGGGTTTGGGCATCGAAACTAATAGTTTCGATCAAAGGGGTGTTTTCTCTTTTAAAATAAGTTTTAAAATTTTTAACAGGTTTTTCAATCGAAACTAATAGTTTCGATACTCAAATATGCCAAAGACAAGTTATGACCATGTTTCCTTGCCTGAAGCTACTTAGTTTTGATCATCTTTTGAAATTTTTCTAAGTGTTGATCGAAACTTGTTGTTTCGATCGAAACTAGTAGTTTTGATAAGGCAGGTCTCTGAAATTTTTCTAAGTGTTGTTTTGATCGAAACTGGTAGTTTAGATAAAGGCAGTTTTCTGAAATTTTTCTAAGTATTGTTTCGATCGAAACTAGTTGTTTCAATAGGGGTTGTCTCGGAAATTGTCTAAGTGTTAGTTAAAATAGTTTAGATCAGGTTCTTTTCTGAATTTTTTCTAAGTATTAGAATTTTGACAAAAGTGTTTATTGCATATATGGATCTATTGTTTGTGAAAAGGCACAATGTATATGCATTTCTTGATGCCAACCACCCTAAGAGTGCAGAGCTTGTTCCAGCCATGAACTTCCTGGCAAATTCCAACATCAGCTTTGCCATAAGTCATAACATCCAAGTCTTTGAAACAACAATAAGGCAATTTTGGGAGTCTACAGAGATTGTAACTATTGAGAATGTGGAGCACATCAGAGCTACTGTTTATGATCAAGAGATTTTATTCTCTGAAGCTACTATTAGTGAAGTATTACACTTCAATGATGATCCAGCAACACCAATAGAATTCCCAAACTTCTATGTTAAAGAGTGTTTTAGAAGAATGGGACACCCAGATGAGTTCAAAAGCGGTCAAATCATTAAGAAATCTTTGCCAAGTCTCTGGAGGTACATAGCGCATGTGTTTATTCACTGCTTATCAATTAGAAAGGGTGGCTTCGACTCTGCAAATATCACATTGGCTTCTGCTATTTTGGGTCTAGTCAAGGGGATAAACAATAACTTTTCTGGCCTAGTGTTCAGACAACTCAAGGATAATCTGACTGGAGTTGTTAAAGAGAAATTTCTTGTATATCCAAGATTCTTGCAAATCATTATCAACCACCATCTTCCTGAGCTTCAACAAGGTGGACATGTTCTTGTTTTTTACCACATGACCGCCAAGACCCTAAGTTACATGAAAAGTAAAAGCAAAAGAACCAACAGGGAGATTGCCAACATCCTGCTGTTTGGTCATATTATTGGAGAAGAAGAAGATTTTGTACCTGATGTTGACCCTGATCTTCCAGTTCAAGAAGAACTTTCATTATATGAAGAGGAAGAAGTGGAGATAGAACAAGATGAAGGGATCCAGCAAGAGGCTAAAGTTGACGTTGATGTTGAGGTTGAAATGCCTCATGTACAAGAAGAAGAACAACTTGTTAATGAGCCTGTTCAAGAAGCTGCCTTTGTTGAGGAAGTTCAGGTTCATGTTGAGCCAGCGGTAAGTGTACAAGTGGCTGAGGAGGAGATTGTAGAGTCCAGTGGTACTTTGGATGCAGGAATTTATGGTTCAGACTACTACAAGTCAGACTCTAATGGTCAAACTGAACCTCCTGCATCCTCTTCCAAGAGGCAAGCAATCTCAGGTTCTGACTATGAAGAAGAGGAGCCTAAGGTAAAGAAGATAAAGACAGGACTTGAAGACTTGTCATCCTTTTCTGATTCAAGCACCGACATACCATTACCTACACCTCCACCATCACCACAACCCATACCACCAACATCTCCTCAACAAGTTCACATCCCTACCCCACCTCCTTCTCCACAACAAACACCCATTCTTACAGCACCAACATCTCCTCATCAAGTTCACATTCCTACACCACCTTCATCACCATCTCGTGAGCCAACATCATTTGTACCAAAATTCAAAACTTTGAGTCTTGAGGTGAAGAAGCTGTAAACTCACGTTCAAGAAAAGGATAAGGTTATTGAAGGGTTAACAACCAAGTTGAATGAATGCAAAGAAGAGATTAAAGATCTTAAACAAGAGGTTGGGGTCAAAATTCCCAACTTGATATACAACAGTCTCAACTTAAGACCCAACAGAAAATTATCACAAAACAACAAGAAGATTTCAAAGCTTGTAGGTCCCTGGAGCCTCGTCGCGCAGCGGAAATAACACGATCTGTTCTGTGATTTATGTGGGAACAAAGAGAACGAAGCAGATAAACAAGAACAAAGACAAAAGATAATGAAACGAAACGTAATCCATAACAAAGAAGTCATCCCGTATTACAGACTACATACCGAAGGAGCACACATCTCTCATCTAAGCTCACGGTCCAGGGGTCGGGAGAGCTCTTCCCGACCCGGACATCTCTCAACTTGTTCCAGAGTTCCACCTACAAATGAAGACAAGTCTTCTATTTATAGGGGGAAGGAACACTACCTGCATACTTGACAAGTACGTAAGGCAAAAGCCTTGCGTACTTACTAAGTACGCATGGTTTGGTCATGCGTACTTGACAAGTACGCAAGGCAAAAGCCTTGCGTACTTACTAAGTACGCAGGACCAAACTGGTGTGCAGGCTAGGTACTCAGGAACACCCTCCTGCGTACTAGCCACGTACACCGATACATAGAATTTAATCTATAGTTACAAAACAAGCTTCTACAAACTCCCTCTTAACTATAGCATCAAATTCTATCTATCTCTAACACTGATATACATCAGTTTACAAAGAATGTCCTAACAGACTTCCTGTAACATTTCTGATTTTTAGTATTCATATTTCAATTCAATGTAATGAAATTTCAAGTTCTATACTCGTGCAATGTCTCAATATTTTTCCCGCGGTAAATAAAATGCAATGATTCTATACAAGTTCGCAAGTTTTACTCGATTATATACACATAAACACTATACAAGTAACTATATATTTCAAATTTATAAAACCTGAAAAGTCAAGGACTAAAGTTGAAAATTTATCAAGAAACCCTAGTTAGCACGGTCGTGCTTCGTTATAGCACGGTCGCGCCAAGTGCCTCGGCACGATCGCGCGGCTGGTCCTCGAACGATCGCGCCCGGTTCCTAAGCACGGTCGCGCCTGCGAAACAGTCGAAACGTAAATGTGATTTCAAAACGCTCAATCGTTCGAATTTCAAATCCGATTACGTTTCTTTTTCATTTAACACGAGTTATACCATTTTCAATTACTCAACGCCTCAGTTTTTCTCCATCAATCTCGAATTCTCTCTCGAGCAATCCAAACAAAACTCGAGTCTTCCTCCTGGAACCCAAATTCTCCCGATCAAGAAAGGATTTATCATCTCCCGGCTCTCTCCAAGACTCTGGACTCTCTGGCCTAGCCGGAATCGCAGTCGAAGTCACCGGAAACCTTTACCTCCGTCGCCGGAACTCATCTCTGCCGTTCTTCATCGATTCGTTACGTTTCAGGGTAAGTATACTCTCCATCTCACTCATTTCAGTAACATTATCAAAAGCCCTCATTCAATTTGGGCTTCCATTATAGAATTCGATCAGAATCAGAAATCATATTTTAATAAAAATGATTTAATCGAACCCATGCTTAAACTCGATTTCCATACAATTAAGTTATATGAAAAGACTCTTAATAACCCATTAATCAAAAGCCCTAACAATTCTTGTGTTCAAAATACAAGAAACTCTCGATTCGTGTCTGATTTGGAATAGACACGGTCGCGCTAATCATCTAGCGCGGCCGTGCCTAGTTTAGCGCGGTCGTGTCGACTAGCAGCGCGATCGTGTCATCCGTCCAGACCTTGTCATGCCCTTTGGGCTAGTCTCTGTTGTGTCTAAAAATCATAGACACGACCGTGCCGGGCTAAGGCACGGTCGTGCCTGATGACTTGTCTAGATTGTGCTCCTGATTGATCAACCCGGTCGCGCCCCGACTAGCGCGGTCGCGCCCGTGGTTTGAGCACGATCGTGCCCTTCCGAGGCACGGTCGTGCTAGACTCAGAATTTTTAACAGAATTATAATTTTTATATTTTAATCAGTAAATGTTTCAGATTTTATAAAAATATGTTTTCTGTATTTAAAAATAGATTAAAAGTTTAATCTTGACATAAATGTAATTTATTGGAAAGTTTATAAAAATTAAATTTATATTTATCATCTTACACTTAAATGATATTTTAAATAATTAAGTTACAAAATTTATAAATAATGATGACTTATTTACTTTATATTTTAAATCAAAATCGTTTTATTTATTTATACTTAATTACAATTAATATTGACATTATTTCATAAACTATAGTTATACACTTATTTATTTAATTCAAACCTAATTAAATTGTTTCAAACATATTTTACCTCAAACTTTATATATTTTATTCAATCCTTTTTAAATACAAACCAATGGTTTTATATACAAATCCAACTTTCATTTTTAAACTTTATACATCTATGTGATTCAATGCATATTACTATTTAGGTTAAAGTGTGCTTTTCAAGGATCTTCTATATTCCTTGTTAGCTTCACTTCCATACCAAGTGAGTATTCACAACCCCTTTTTACTCTTTTACACTTTTGGGGTGGAACATGAACTCTATACTCATTACACATTACACAATTACATTTACACAAACAACACAAGTGCAAAAATCCTATTTACATACATGTGTGCAAAAATTTGAGCTTTGTGCCCGAGTGCTAGGTGTGTTTAACCTTTGTATGCTCTTATGTGCAATCATTAACTATACAAGCCGACGGTTTTCAATGATGGATCTATTGAGTCTGACAAACCCACCCATGGTACGCGGTGATTGAAACCGACAACACATTTGTTTTGCATGCTAGTTACAAGGTTTGATTGTACATTTGGTTACACAATAGTTACTCCCCATAAACGCCTTATTTATCATGTCATGTAAAGGATTTGTTTTCAACTATATGCTATCTATATACAACTGTGTTATACTCACCAACTTTTTAGTTGACTTTATTTTATTCATGTTTCAGGCCCCAATATGTGAGATTGATTCAAGACGTGTTCAACATAGGATTTGGACTTAGCAAAATAAATCAAGAATTTTATGAATTGTTTATGTTTCTTGTTTGAATTTGATCTTGTACTTGGATTTATTGTAATGCAAATTTGACTTTAATATATTTCAATTTAGTCAACCATGTGCTATGAACAGTCGTACATGTCCCGCCCCGATGATTCCGCCATCGGTCGGGGTGTGACAGATTGGTATCAGAGCCTTGGTTATAGGGAATTATGTTATTAGACATCTTGACCTAGACTATAACTTTAGGACACCCACTTATAATATGCTTCATGATTTTGTGCTATGTGTTACATGCTATGTGCTACATGCTTACCATGATTAATTATTATTATATTTGCTACCTTCTTTGTTAGAAATGCATGACTTATTAGGATATTCTTAAATAATAATTAAATAAATAATATCCTTCCCTATGTCTTAAACCTCTTATTATTCTTATCTTCTTTTTCTATCTTTATCCTTTCTAAGCATGTGGAAAATTCTTGAAGCAAAAATCTCTAAAATTTTTATTTCTTCGTTAAAGTTTTTAAACTTGTTAAATTATTTGAGGACACGTGCAATCTGGAAGGGTGACACCTGTATTTTGGGTTTTCTGTCTAGGAAAGCATTTCGCATAAATCCCAATCAACCGAGGGACCCGTATGCTTTCCTGGGAATTCTCGAGATGAGTGTTTACCTATAGGCTAAAGCATGTCTCCTTGAAAATTATATAAGTTTAAATTAACCTTAATGTGCCTTAGTATTCAAGTGATTTTATCACTTTTGAGTACAATCCAAACTATGAATATCTATCTTTTATTTGGTTTTCTCATTCTATTAAACCCTAGCAATTCTCATAAGTTCTTACAACCTTTCTTGTCTTGTGAAAATCTGTAGAATGCCTCCTCGTCGTGCTCCCGCCGCTAACGCCAACTCCGACATTGCTGCTATTCTTACTCAATTGGTGACACAACTCACCCAAGCCAATGGTGCCACTAATGGCAATGGAAGCAATAGTGGTAATAATGGTGGTAATGGTGGAAATGGTGGTAATCCATCCCAATGCACCTTCAAGCACTTCAATTCGTGCAATCCCCTAAATTTTTATGGAACCGAAGGAGCTACCGGACTCCTCCAATGGTTCGAAAGTATTGAGAATACCTTTCTCAATAGTGACTGTCCCGACAACCTCCGTGTTCGTCATGCTACTAGTGTCCTTCAAAAGCGGGCACTTACATGGTAGAATGGGGAGAAAAGGAATAGGGGTGTTGATGTAGCTATGGCCTTACCTTGGGATGAGGTCAAAAGGCTTATGACCGAGGAGTTCTGTCCTCGCAATGAAGTGAAGAAGTTATAGGCCGAATTTTGGGATCTTGCCCAAGATAGTGGGGAACACTTGGCTTACACAACTCGGTTCCATGAATTGAGTCTTCTTGTGCCCCACATGGTCACTCCATTATCTCGTTGCATCGAAAAGTACATTGGTGGGCTACCAAGACAAATTCAAGATACTGTCTTAGGTAGAAATCCTGCTACTTTGGAAGATGCCATCCGCCTGTCTGCTACCCTAACCGATAATCATGTTAAAGCTGGAACTCTTACCAAAAAGGGTTCTAAGAAAGTTGCTGAAACCGTAACCCCTCCTAACCACACCAAAGAAGCTACAACCGAGCCCTCTCGCAACACTAGAAAGAGGAAGGTTAGAAATTTTGCTGTGGTTACTCCTGTTGTTCCCGTGAACCAAGCTGCACCTATGGTTCAAGCACCAGTCAAAAAGCCATATGGTGGAATTTACCCACTTTGTGCCACCTGCAACTATCATCATCCCCAAAACATCCCATGTCGCCTTTTTACTTATTGTGGGAGATATGGTCATACGGTTAATGTTTGTAGGACCAAAGCCCTTACGGGCCAAGTCAACCCTCCAAACCAAACCGTACCTTAAGTGGCTAATCAAGGTGCTCCTGCCATTGCTAATGGGCGTGCTTGTTATGAGTGTGGTGACCCGAATCATTTTCGTAATCTATGTCCAAGGCTCGCAAATACTAGACAAGGTGGAGCTCGTGGGCGTGCTTTCAACATTAACGCCAACGAAGCTCAAGCCAACAACGACGTGGTTAATGGTACGTTCCTTGTTAATAGTCAATATGCCTCCATTTTGTTCGATACCGGTGCCGATAAAAGTTTTGTGTCACTTAATTTTGAGCCTTTACTTGCAAAGACACGATCCCAATTAGAGAAAACCTTCACCGTTGAAATAGCAAATGGTGACTCCCTTACAATTGAGTCTATTATCTATGATTGCTCTTTAGAACTTAATGATCATGCATTCCCAATCAACCTTATTCCAATGCCACTAGGAAGCTTTGACATTATCATAGGTATGGATTGGCTATCAAATCATCATGCCGAAGTTATTTGCTTTGAAAAGTGCATCCGAATTCCGCTACCTTCGGGAGAAACCTTAAGGGTTTTTGGTGAAAAGCCTTGCAAGGGTCTTAAATTGATGTCTTGTACTACTGCTCAAAAGTACTTGCGAAAGAAGTACATCACCTTCCTAGCTCATATTGTTCAAAAGGATGTCAAGGAGAAGAGTCTCCAAGACATTCCCATTATTCGAGATTTTCCCGAAGTGTTTCCTAAAGATTTATCCGGTCTTCCTCCCGTTCGTCAAGTCGAGTTCCGTATTGATCTCATGCCCGGAGCTAACCCTGTTGCTAGAGCTCCTTATCGTCTTGCACCTTCCGAAATGCAAGAGCTCGCAAGTCAACTTCAAGAACTCTCCGATAAAGGGTTCATTCGCCCGAGTCATTCACCGTGGGGTGCACCCGTCTTATTTGTAAAGAAGAAGGATGGATCATTTCGCATGTGTATTGACTATCGCGAACTCAATAAGCTTACTATCAAGAATCGCTATCCTTTGCCTAGAATCGATGATCTCTTTGATCAACTTCAAGGTTCTACGTGTTTCTCGAAGATCGATCTTCGATCTGGTTATCATCAGCTCCGTGTTCAAGAAGATGACATTCCTAAGACTGCTTTCCGAACAAGGTATGGTCATTACGAGTTCATGGTTATGCCTTTTGGATTAACCAATGCACCCGCAGTTTTCATGGACCTCATGAATCGTGTGTACAAACCGTACCTTGATAAATTCGTGATCGTTTTCATTGACGATATCTTAATCTATTCCAAGACTAAAGCCGACCATGAAGAACACCTTAGATTGGTTTTGGACCTTTTAAAGAAAGAACAACTATATGCCAAGTTCTCCAAATGTGAATTTTGGTTAAAAGAAGTTCAATTTCTTGGTCACATCGTCAACGACAAGGGTATTCATGTTGATCCTGCTAAGATTGAAACGGTTAAGAATTGGAATGCCCCGAAGACTCCTACCGAAGTTCGTTCATTTCTTGGTCTTGCGGGTTATTATCGTCGTTTCATCTCAAACTTCTCAAAGATTGCTGTCCCTCTTACCGCCTTGACCCATAAGGGTAAAGCTTATGAATGGGGACCGAAACAAGAAGAAGCTTTCCAAACTCTTAAGCATAAGTTGTGCAATGCTCCCATTTTGACTCTCCCCGATGGAAATGATGATTTAGTTGTCTATTGTGATGCTTCTAACCAAGGTCTTGGTTGTGTCCTCATGCAACGAGGAAAAGTGATCGCTTATGCATCAAGACAACTCAAAATTCATGAAAAGAATTATACGACGCACGATCTCGAGTTAGGTGCGGTCGTATTCGCGTTAAAGATTTGGAGACATTACCTATACGGCACGAAATGTGTGGTATTCACCGACCACAAAAGTCTTCAACATATCTTCAACCAAAAAGAACTCAATATGAGGCAACGACGTTGGGTCGAACTCCTTAACGACTACGACTGCGAGATTCGTTACCATCCCGGCAAAGCGAATGTTGTAGCCGATGCTTTGAGTCGAAAAGACCATGTTATGCTTCATTGCGCCCGTATTCAATCCGATATTCAAACCCGTATCCTGGAAGCTCAACACGTCTCGGTTACCGAGGGTAACATGTATGAAGAAATGTCGTGTGGTGTTGAACTTCTTCTTGAATCTAAACCCAATGGCTTACTATATTACTTGAACCGTATTTGGTTTCCCGATCGCGATGATCTCTGTACAATTCTCATGAATGAGGCTCATAAGACTCGTTATTCTATTCATCCTGGTGCGGATAAAATGTACAAAGATCTTCGTCAGCTTTATTGGTGGACCGGTATGAAGAAGGACATTGCTCTTTATGTTGCCAAATGCTTAACTTGCTCCAAAGTCAAAGCCGAACATCAGCGTCCTTCTGGTTTACTCGAACAACCAGAAATTCCCGTGTGGAAATGGGAGAATTTAGCTATGGATTTCATTACCAAGCTCCCTCGCACCTCGAGTGGTTATGATAGTATTTGGGTGATCATTGATCGACTCACCAAATCTGCCCACTTCTTGCCTATTCGTGAAGACTTCAAAGTGGAGAAATTAGCCCGAATTTACATTGATGAAATTGTGAGCCGTCATGGCGTTCCCTTGAACATAATATCCGATAGAGACGCTCGGTTCACTTCTCGATTTTGGCAATCTCTCCAATCTGCTCTTGGTACTCGTTTGGATTTGAGCACGGCTTACCATCCCCAAACTGATGGTCAAACCGAGCGAACAATCCAAACTCTTGAAGACATGCTTAGAGCTTGTGTAATCGATTTTGGTGGCAATTGGGATTCACATTTATCCCTTATTGAGTTTTCTTATAACAATAGCTACCACACAAGTATCAACATGGCTCCATTCGAAGCTCTCTATGGTCGCAAGTGTCGTTCTCCGATCTGTTGGAACGAGATTGGTGAAGCACAAATCACCGGTCCCGAGTTAATTCAAGAAACTTCCGACAAGATTATTCAAATCCGTGACAATATCCGAGTAGCGAGGAGTCGACAAAAGAGTTATGCCGACAAGCGTCGAAAACCCTTGGAATTCCAAGTCGGTGATCTCGTTCTTCTTAAGGTATCTCCATGGAAGGGTGTGATCCGTTTTGGAAAGAAAGGCAAGTTATCACCTCGTTATGTTGGTCCATTCAAAATCCTTGAAAGGATTGGGAAAGTGGCTTACAAGCTCGAGTTACCTCCATCTCTTGGCAATGTGCATCCTACATTTCATATATCTAATCTAAAGAAGTGTCTCGCTGATGAAAATCTCCATATACCGCTTGACGACGTGCGCATTGATGAAACGATGCACTTCGTTGAGAAGCCGGTGGAAATTATGGATCGTGAAGTCAAGCAACTCAAGCGAAGTCGTATTCCTATCGTCAAAGTTCGTTGGGAGTCTAAGCGTGGTCCTGAGTTCACTTGGGAACGAGAAGACCAAATGAAGCTCAAGTACCCTCATCTTTTTGCTATTAATGTTGTTTCCTCTAGCTAAATTTCGGGACGAAATTCTCTCAACATGGGGAGACTGTAACATTTCTGATTTTTAGTATTCATATTTCAATTCAATGTAATGAAATTTCAAGTTCTATACTCGTGCAATGTCTCAATATTTTTCCCGCGGTAAATAAAATGCAATGATTCTATACAAGTTCGCAAGTTTTACTCGATTATATACACATAAACACTATACAAGTAACTATATATTTCAAATTTATAAAACCTGAAAAGTCAAGGACTAAAGTTGAAAATTTATCAAGAAACCCTAGTTAGCACGGTCTTGCTTCGTTCTAGCACGGTCGCGCCAAGTGCATCGGCACGATCGCGCGGCTGGTCCTGGAACGATCGCGCCCGGTTCCTAAGCACGGTCGCGCCAATCTTGGCACGGTCGCGCCTGCGAAACAGTCAAAACGTAAATGTGATTTCAAAACGCTCAATCGTTCGAATTTCAAATCCGATTACGTTTCTTTTTCCTTTAACGCGAGTTATACCATTTTCAATTACTCAACGCCTCAGTTTTTCTCCATCAATCTCGAATTCTCTCTCGAGCAATCCAAACAAAACTCGAGTCTTCCTCCTGGAACCCAAATTCTCCCGATCAAGAAAGGATTTATCATCTCCCGGCTCTCTCCAAGACTCTGGACTCTCTGGCCTAGCCGGAATCGCAGTCGAAGTCACCGGAAACCTTTACCTCCGTCGCCGGAACTCATCTCTGCCGTTCTTCATCGATTCGTTACGTTTCAGGGTAAGTATACTCTCCATCTCACTCATTTCAGTAACATTATCAAAAGCCCTCATTCAATTTGGGCTTCCATTATAGAATTCGATCAGAATCAGAAATCATATTTTAATAAAAATGATTTAATCGAACCCATGCTTAAACTCGATTTCCATACAATTAAGTTATATGAAAAGACTCTTAATAACCCATTAATCAAAAGCCCTAACAATTCCTGTGTTCAAAATACAAGAAACTCTCGATTCGTGTCTGATTTCGAATAGACACGGTCGCGCTAATCATCTAGCGCGGCCGTGCCTAGTTTAGCGCGGTCGTGTCGACTAGCAGCGCGATCGTGTCATCCGTCCAGACCTTGTCATGCCCTTTGGGCTAGTCTCTGTTGTGTCTAAAAATCATAGACGCGACCGTGCCGGGCTAAGGCACGGTCGTGCCTGATGACTTGTCTAGATTGTGCTCCTGATTGATCAACCCGGTCGCGCCCCGACTAGCGCGGTCGCGCCCGTGGTTTGAGCACGATCGTGCCCTTCCGAGGCACGGTCGTGCTAGACTCAGAATTTTTAACAGAATTATAATTTTTATATTTTAATCAGTAAATGTTTCAGATTTTATAAAAATATGTTTTCTGTATTTAAAAATAGATTAAAAGTTTAATCTTGGCATAAATGTAATTTATTGGAAAGTTTATAAAAATTAAATTTATATTTATCATCTTACACTTAAATGATATTTTAAATAATTAAGTTACAAAATTTATAAATAATGATGACTTATTTACTTTATATTTTAAATCAAAATCGTTTTATTTATTTATACTTAATTACAATTAATATTGACATTATTTCATAAACTATAGTTATACACTTATTTATTTAATTCAAACCTAATTAAATTGTTTCAAACATATTTTACCTCAAACTTTATATATTTTATTCAATCCTTTTTAAATACAAACCAATGGTTTTATATACAAATCCAACTTTCATTTTTAAACTTTATACATCTATGTGATTCAATGCATATTACTATTTAGGTTAAAGTGTGCTTTTCAAGGATCTTCTATATTCCTTGTTAGCTTCACTTCCATACCAAGTGAGTATTCACAACCCCTTTTTACTCTTTTACACTTTTGGGGTGGAACATGAACTCTATACTCATTACACATTACACAATTACATTTACACAAACAACACAAGTGCAAAAATCCTATTTACATACATGTGTGCAAAAATTTGAGCTTTGTGCCCGAGTGCTAGGTGTGTTTAACCTTTGTATGCTCTTATGTGCAATCATTAACTATACAAGCCGACGGTTTTCAATGATGGATCTATTGAGTCTGACAAACCCACCCATGGTACGCGGTGATTGAAACCGACAACACATTTGTTTTGCATGCTAGTTACAAGGTTTGATTGTACATTTGGTTACACAATAGTTACTCCCCATAAACGCCTTATTTATCATGTCATGTAAAGGATTTGTTTTCAACTATATGCTATCTATATACAACTGTGTTATACTCACCAACTTTTTAGTTGACTTTATTTTATTCATGTTTCAGGCCCCAATATGTGAGATTGATTCAAGACGTGTTCAACATAGGATTTGGACTTAGCAAAATAAATCAAGAATTTTATGAATTGTTTATGTTTCTTGTTTGAATTTGATCTTGTACTTGGATTTATTGTAATGCAAATTTGACTTTAATATATTTCAATTTAGTCAACCATGTGCTATGAACAGTCGTACATGTCCCGCCCCGATGATTCCGCCATCGGTCGGGGTGTGACACTCCCTCTAAACTAATGACATCACGTGTCTCCTGGCGAGACTTGATCTTCTGGCATTCCACTTGAGATCTTCAAATCTTCAAACTTCAGTCTTCAGTTTCCAAGTGATGACAAACCCGACTCCCTCATAACTGTAGCTTTCATTGTAGACCAAACCAAGTGCTTCAATAAGAACCAACTAACCCAACACAACTCATTGTAGTTCATCCTCTCAGGTTTGAATACCTAAACAAGATGATTCTTTTTCCGAAAGACCCAAAGCATCCACATCTTCACAAATAGAACGAGACCTTTAGCCGATGAAGACCCAATTGTTCCCATTAGTTCAGCATTTATACCCTATTAAATAAGTATCCCGGATACTCGTAGCCTACATTTTCAGGTATGGACCCTTAAACAATGTATGACAAGTGGTATCATCCAACATAAATCTCGTTCGTGTTTCGCCAAGCCACATTCTATACAAATTCTGGTCCGGAAAAACCAAAATTACTATCTTCTCAAAAATGGCCCGAAACACGCGTACAAATTATCCCTAAAAAATTTGGACAAGAAAGGTTTTCCCGCCAAATTATTTTTTTTTTTTATTTATTTATTTTTTGAATCCCATATGCTAGTTCATGCGTATTTAGTAAATACGCAAAGCCAAGTGCTCATGCGTATTTGATAAGTTCACAAAATGCCCATACGTACATGCTAAGTACGCAGAGGAAAATACTCATGCGTACTTAACAAGTACGCAGGAAAACTTCTCTTGTGTACTTAGTAAGTACGCAGGACAAAACCCATGCGTACTTAGTAAGTACGCGGAAAAGCTGAATTTGCGTACTTATCAAAAAGTAACAGCGTTCTTGACGGATCTTGAGGAGAATGCTCGAAAAGTGATGGATCTGAGAAATTGATGCTTCCAAAATCTTAGAAATCATCATCTAACAAACCCTTAGCCTTCCAAACACCAAATGAAGTGATAACAAACTCAGATTTGAGGATTTTTGGATGAAAAAGTAGCGAACTTTTTATAACTCAGATCTACTCAAAAACCCTAAAACCCAAAACTGGAACACAAATCAACGAACACCGAGGCTCTGATACCGCTTGTAGGTCCCTCGGGTGTGGCGGATCGTCACATGCAAGTGGGTCTACTAGTCGGACCGGGTGCGGAATGCCCGTGACTAGGTGGAGAGTCTAGCTAAACAAAGTAAACCGATAAGAGAAAACACTTTAAACGTTCTTTGTATTATAAACACTTGAAGGTTACAGAGAAAAGCACTCGGTTTACAATCTGCGTATTTGCACTAAAGCCTGCGTACTTAACTTCTGTCAACCTATCCTACTTATACCTGACCTGATGCCTGCGCACTTAGCAAGTGCGCAGGGCAGAATGCTCTTGCGTACTTAACAAGTACGCAAAGGTATTCTTGCGTACTTGCTAAATACGCAGGAGCTTTCTCCTGCGCACATGTAAGTGCGCAAAACACTTAGAAAGAAATGCAACATTCAATATGTAAAAGTAAATACAACTCGATAAACTAATACATAAAGACTCTTACATACAAAGACAATTACAGACATGAAAATACAAACTAAGACTCTATCCAGAGTGTTGTCACAGGAAAGTGCTTCAACAAACTCCCCCTTGACAACAACTCGGGATCTTCATCGTCTTCAGTCTTCAATCTGCAGTCTTCACAGCTGTGCATCATTAGCTTCCATCTTCTTCTTGTATTCAAGGCAGAACTTGATCACCTTGTCATATTTAGAAGCAAGGAGCTTTGTCCATTCGTCCGTGTAGACGCAGTAGTGTTCTGCTAGTACCTCCAGATCTTTCACAGAAAAGTTGATGAAGCAGACTTCATCAAATATTCTGATCAGTTCTTTTGGCACTAAGTTCCCACTCTCTGAACGTCCTTTGCTCATGATCACAGCCTCGCCCGTTTTTGGATCTACGTACCAGTACCACATGTCACCAAGAATATCCTGACATAACTTGCTCAGGGGAATCTTAGTTTCACATCGCACTGGCTTGTATACCAATTTCTTTAAGTGCTTCTTAGTCACATGATGTACAGCATGCTTATCTTTGACTCTCTTGGGCACTTGAGGCTTGAACATCTCAAACTTCCCTGATCTTGCTTCTCGCTGCAAAACCACCCACAAACCCATCGCCACTGCGTGATTGGAATGACCCAGCAGCTCTCAGTTTGCTAGGTTCACCAGTTCGTATTTGGGCAAGGAGCTGAACGCTTCACTGGTGGGTTTCAAGTATTGAACCCCGCCAGATCTTTTGATGGCGAACAGCTGCTTGTCCTCCTCGAACCTTACAGCCATGATCATCCCTGTTGCATCGTGCTTGTCTATGATAGACGTCTTTTGCCACACCGGAGCTGGACCCTTTGATGAAGTAGAAGGCATGTCTTTTTCTTTCGGTGCCTCTGGGTCCACAGGTTCAGGGTCAACTGGGGAGGCTTCAGTCGAGGCGTCTACATTACTAGCCTGCTCGACTGAACCTGTGTCAAGCGGAGCGTCGAGAGATGGAAATTCAAAGATCTCTCCATCTTCTAGCTCGTATTCTCCTTCCCCGTCACCCTTGGGAATTTTGATCACAACATCATCGTCATCATCATCCCAATCGTCACCAGAGTCGATCTCTCCTTCTTCTAGATTGAAGAGAGCATCGATCTGTGCTTCATTGGAATAGTCAGGCTCTAGATATAGGATCTCATCATCAGATAAGTCCTTAAGTACTTCAGCCACTGACTTTCCTTTATCACCACCACCACCAGAGGTATCACCACCCTCTTGCAGAGTAAACTCCCCCTCGGCCATTTAGCAGAGATGGGCACAATTGCCAAAGCTTGGTGCTCACCTCCACTAGGACCGGCTTCTGGATACTTGTCTTTATCGTCATCCTTAGTCAAGTCGACTGGATGACAAGGCTCAGCACCAGTGGATTTCTTTTCTTTCTCTTTCTCTTTCTCCTTCTCCTTCTCCTTCTCCATCTCCTTCTCCTTCTCCATCTCCTTCTCCTTCTCCTTCTCCCCCTGAGCATCAAGCTTCTTGGTCAGTTCTGCAACTAATTTGACCATCGCTTCGTGCTCTTTTCTTTGTAAATCCAGCCTTAGCTCAAGTAAAGTTCTGTGGCCTAGAATCATTTCATTTGTCTTCATTAACAGCTCGTTCTGTGCCATTACATTCTTCAGTCGCTCATTAGTCCCCGTTCTTTAGCTATGTAGAATCCTAACTTCATCAGCCAGTGAATTAATCTGTGCTTGTTGAGCATCAGATTCCTCCTTTGACTTCTGAATAGTCTTCAGCAGTTCAGCAACTTGGGTTTCTAGCACATCGATCCTTGCATCATTCGGATCAGGATGCCTAGACGATGACGCTTCGGCATTATGGATAGGGGAAGTGAAGATTGTGTCGAATTCAAACCCTTGTGTGAAGTCACCATAATTAAAGGGTTGGCTTGACGGCTCAATGGTGGGTGATGGGATTGTGGATGAGATGAGAGTTGTTGGGGTAATGGTAGGGGTGATGGTGACAAACTCCGTGACGATTGGAGTAGTCACCGCCACCGGGACGGATGTAGTAGGGAGGGTCACCGTCACAGGAACCTCTTCTGTGACTGCCGTGACTGCCACGTCAGCTTGAACTTGTGGTATTCTCCTCCTACGGTACAATTGCTGTTCTGGTGGGGTAGAGGCTGAATCTGGACCGGCAGCTGAAACATGTAGTTGCTGCATAATCGGGACCTCTACCACACTGGGCATAGCAACCTGTTGCCTATCACCCATGTTCTTATGAACACTCTCTCGTCTTTGTCTTTGTAGAGCAGCGTCAGAGTCAGAGGATGGCTCATATTCGTTGCTCGAGCTCTGTCGCTTTCTTTTGGAGGACGACTCAGGTAGGGTTACCTCTGCCGATCTCCTGGGGTGTGCCTGCGATGGTGCGTCATCGAAATCAGAAGAATCTGATTCTGTTGCTTCTGAATCAGATTCCTCAGCACCGCCTTCGTCATCTCCATCCTCAGACGAACCATCATCACTCTCCATTTCCTCCTGTTGTTGCTCATCAGAGTGTTCACTATGTTCAGGCTCAGAGTTGTGGCTATACCAGTTCCAGTCATCAGGTGCCACATATGCTTCATTGATTAGGTGGCCAAAGAGTTCAGTATGCACAGGGGTAGGTTCTACGCTACCTGGCTTTAAGAATTGAGTGAATACTCTCTTGTCCACCCGCTTGACTTGCAGTCTCTCCCCTATAGCAGGAAGGTTTGGCAACGCGTCATCCATCAAGAGTTGCATAAACCTAGGGTACAATAAGAATCTAAACTTCTCCGCTGTGTTGATCTGGTCATTGATTGCTTTGAAGATGTAGCGCGAGAAGTTGTAGCCCCTATTAAGAGACAAGCCCACCATGGCTGCTGCAAGGTCATAACCCATGGCAACTTTACCAGCTTTCCTTGACGAGATGCACACGATCATGACGTGGGCGAAATACCGCCATTGGTCTAATACCCACATCTTTTTGTATGAGGCATAGTCCCTTGCACCGACGTATCCCATTCTTTGCCTCCAACACCCATCAACATAGTAGTCTGGATAGGATGTCGGGTCGGTAGCAAGGTCTCTGAACTGCAGGACCCTTCTTATGGTGTCTTCAGAAAAAGCGATAGCCTGACCAGCAACGGTAGCCCTTATGACATTGGGGGATACCGTGCAGTCGTGTTCCGCTGTCTCCCAGAATTGCTCCAAATAAGGTCTTGACACGGTCGGGTCAGCCGAGATAGCATAGTTGATTCTGGAGCGGTTCAAGAAATCAACTATCTCCCTATATTGCAAAGCTGCACCTTTCCATTCGGGTTGAGTGTTTGCTAACAAGTTGAATTCGTTAGTAAACGCCTGAGCCATAATCTGCAAAAACACACAGAAAACACAATTAGAACAACACGTATCATTGGAAATAAACAAACATGACACGGTACAGTAGTTACTCTTAGAACAGAATTTTTCAGACTCAGAATTTTTCCCAAGTGTTGGTCCTGCGCACTTGCCAAGTGCACAATCTTTTCCTCTTGCGTGCTTAACAAGTATGCAAGAAGTACTTCTTGCGTACTTGCTAAGTGCGCAAGAACACCACTTGACAAAAATTCCAGATTTTTGAAAAATACACTGATCGTTCAAAACACGGGTCGATTAGGTCGCCACTAGGTCGGAATCGATGATTCTAACCTATGGGACCAGTATCAACACCACAAACTACTTAACCAGGACCAATTTTGACATAAAAAGTTGCCCGACCCACTGTCGATTAAAATTCAACCGACGACTCAAAATCGAGGACCATAAGGATGATTAAGAGTTAATAAAGGTTCCTATTCGCATGTTACAGTCAACAAGTTACCCAAACAACCTATAATTTCCCCAAAAATTCACGGATTTAACCTAAATTTTCTAAGTCAATAATCGGTCCAAATGTTACGATTTCACGGGTGGATTTAGCCTAGATTCTCACCAAATCGATGAAATGAGATGATGAAACTATAGACGGGACGAAAAAATGGTTTAGGAACACTCGGTTTTGAGTAGAAATTTGCAGAGGGAAGAGTTTTCGTTTGAAAGCATGAAACTGAGAAAATTTTCTAAGTGTCACTTTTATACCCAGCCTCAATCAGTCGTGCGTACTTGTTAAGTGCGCACGAGTTAACTCTTGCGTACTTACAAGTGCGCAAGCTTTAACTCTTGCGCATTTACAAGTGCGCAAGCTTTAACTCTTGCGTACTTGTTAAGTACGCAAGGCTTACTTCGTGCGAACTTGACAAGTACGCACAACCCTTAAGTGCGCAAATTTTAAACTCAGAATTTATGAAGTATTTCAAGTCAAATAACGAAACAGATAAAAATATTCAATCAGGAGGATTCAAATACAATTCAGGAAGGTTAAACACAAATATTTTTGGCTTTCTGAATAAAATTGAACTATGCATAAAATTAAAATCTTTTTGATCTTTTCTAATAAAATATACAAGAATTCACACAAACTATTTTTGATGAAGGACATGAGCAGAGGATCATATCAGTCTATCTTTTAGCAAAAACGATACAATATAAATATCAAAGAATATGGGATCATGTCATGGATTACTATTTATTCATACGTAATAAGCACATAAACAAGTAATTCAAGTTGATAATATTAAAGATTTGAAACTCTAAGCATCTTTGTATCCCATTCTTGTGTATTAAGGTATTATTTATAAGATATACAACGTGTACCCCACTGATTTTCCCAAGGCATCTAAGATTTTCCCAATGATTTTCTAAATTTTCAGAATGAAGTTATATCTGTTAGCACAGGAAAAATCAAGCAGAATCCATAAGGATTATCAGGAATCATAAGATTCAGAATCGAGTGATTCATTGTCTTGGTTTCATTTGATTTTCGTCATTGAATATCGGTATGATGAATCAGGATAATATATATGGTGTTTGAGTTTTAAGGTAAGGGGATCCAACTTTTATCTGGATTTGATTTCAATGAATCAGGAGTGATTCAAGGGTGAATACATGCTCAACGATTAATGTAGAGACATGTATTGATTCAATCTCTCCTTGCATACTTGTGAGTATGGGCAGTGAGATGAACCGCATTAATTGTGCTAACGACATAACCCGAAACTGACCTCAAAAGAAAATTATTGCCAAAATCTAACATCCTATATCTGATAATGATCTTTTCTATTCTTTTACGCACACACACTTGAAAATATGGGTTCAAATCACAGTTGTAATTTAGATTTAGTTTCCACACTACTAGTGATTCAAAGACGCATACAGACTACTGGCAATTTAAATTACTTGTAAATAAGCAGATTAAAAACACAATAATTTAAACAATAAAGTAAGCATGACGCAGTCATTTCCCATATGAGCAGTGTGTGACGTTTAGATCATTTCTGATGTACTATCATTTCCTCTTATCTCAAGTTAACTTTGAAATTTTCTCCATTTTCTATTTTTGTTTTTGTTTTTGTAAAATATTTTGAAACTTAAAAGAACTATACAGAAAATTTAAAAGAAATAAAGTTTAACTTCAATGAATTGAATTGATTTAAGAAAAATTAATTTTTTACTCAGGATTGAACATTCCTATCAAGTTGACAAGATGCTCAAAACGGGATCGATCAAATGCCTTTGTGAAAAGGTCAGCAAGATTGTCATCCGTGTGAACTTTTACAAGTTCAATTAAATGCTTTTCAGCACAATCACGGATGAAATGATGGCGAATCTCTATATGTTTAGTTTTGGAATGTTTCAGCGGGTTATTTGTGATGGACATTGTGGCATTGTTGTCAATGAATAGAGGAGTTCCAGTGAAGTTTAAGCCGTAGTCTCTCAACTGCTGCTGAATCCACAGTATCTGAGAACAACTGCTCGCTACAGCAATGTATTCTGCTTCACAAGTTGAGACAGAAACCGTTGACTGCTTCTTACACTGCCAGGAGACCAGTCTGTCTCCTAAGAATTGACATCCACCTGAAGTTGACTTTCTGTCAAGGTTACAACCGCCATAATCTGAATCAGTGTAGGCTTTGAAGTCGAATGTCTGCTGCTTAGAGTACCAAAGACCTAATCTAATCGGGGTTTCCCTTTCAGGTATCTGAAAATTCTCTTCACGGCTATCATATGTGACTCCTTCGGTTGAGACTGAAACCTTGAACACAAGCACACAACAAACATTATATCGGGTCTTGAAGCTGTGAGATACATAAGTGATCCGATCATCCCACGGTACAATCTGCTATCTACATCCTTTCCATCTTTTTCAGGATGTAGACCATGATTGTCTGGGATAGGTGTTCCATAAGTACTGCTATCATTCATCTTGTATTTTGATAAGATGTCCTGCACATACTTAGTTTGATGTAGATAAATGCCATCCTCTCATTGACTGACTTGCAGACCCAGGAAGAACAACAATTCACCCATATTACTCATTTCAAATTTAGACTTCATCACCTGCTCGAATTCCCTACACATCCCTTCATTGGTAGATCCAAAGATAATGTCGTCGACGTATACTTGTAGAAGAAAAATGTCACCTCCTGCTTTCCTAATGAAGAGGGTCGAGTCAATTTGTCCACGTTCGAAACCATTAGATAGTAAATGCTTAGATAATGTCTCATACCATGCCCGCGGTGCTTGATGAAGACCATAAAGTGCTTTGTCAAGCTTATACACTTTATTAATATTATGCGGATCTTCAAAACCGGGAGGTTGAGTGACATAGACCTCTTCATGAACTTTACCATAAAGGAAAGCACTCTTCACATCAAGTTGATAGACCTTGAAGACGACATATGTGGCATAAGCCAAGAACAGTCGAATGGCCTCAATTCTAGCAACTGGGGCATATACTTCCGTGTAATCCAAGCCCTCTTGCTAATAAAAACCCTGAACAACCAATCTTGCTTTATTCTTCACAACAACATGACGATCATCCGTCTTGCATTTGAACACCCATCTGGTTCCAATTGGTTGAAAGCCCTTTGGTAAGTCAACCAAATCCCACACGTGCAACTTTTGGAATTGAGACAGTTCATCTTGCATCGCCTCAATCCAGCAGTTGTCAGTGAGAGCCTCCTTCACATTCTTCGGCTCTAACTGGGACACGAATGCAGCATGCAGACATGTTTCCATGACACTAGTGTCAAGTATCTCTGTGTAAAGACTGGTGTTCTCAGTGATGGTTCGATGAGGAGTCTGAACACTGGCATAAGGATCACCAATAATGTTGTCGATTGGATGATTCCTATGCACTCTCATCTCTGGTATAATCGGTTCCTGAATTTCTGGATCAAGATTCGTGCTTAACTCCCTCATTTCCTGTGTTCCAGAGGAAGAAGATTCAATGTTAATTGGATCAGCTGGAGCTTCATTTCCTACAGTTGTGTTATGATTAGCTTGAGCGTCATCTCCAACAACAAGAACATCTTCACTGTTATCACTGTCGTGAGTTCCAGATGCAGCATTGGAATCAGGAGTTACAATCGGTACAGTAGCACGAGTAGAGAAGCTGGAGTCATTTTCGCCACCCAATAATTCATAAACATTTGCGGCGTCAACTGCAAATAGATCAGGAAGATTGAATGACTTGAATAGCGCATCATAATCAAAACCCCAAGCTGGACCTGTTGATTCGGGTCTAATGATGTGTTTACTACAATCCACTTCAAACCATTCCTCGACAGTACGAGTTCCTATGTTGTACACTCTCTTGCAAGGCGAGTTGGCAACGTATCCTAAGAAGATGCCTTCCACCGATTTTGCATGAAACTTAGACTGGCGATCTTTGTACTGTAAACAAGGAACAAGGACTACCAAAAGGAACTAGGTAATCAAGATTGGGAAGTCGATTGTTGATCAACTCGTAACAAGTCTTGTTGTGCCTCTTCACAACCAGAACTCTGTTTAAGACGTGACAAGCTGTATTAACGGCTTCTGCCCAGAAAGTGACAGGAAGCTTTGCATCCGACAGCATAGTCCTTGTAGTCTCAATCAGTGTTCTATTCTTCCATTCAGCAACTCCATTCTGCTGAGGCGTGTACGGCGCGCTGAATTCGTGACGGATCCCTTTCTTGAGACAGAAAAGCTCCATCAAATTATTCTTGAACTCGGTTCCGTTGTCACTCCTTATCCTTCTAACTTTCAGCTTGCAAAGAGATTCCAAGCTCAGGATCAAATATTGAAGAATATCAGCAGTCTCGTCTTTAGTACCTAAAAAATGCACCCAAGAAAAATGCGAGAAATCATCAGTTACTACTAGACAAAACGACTTACCTCCAATACTCCTGATACTTATGGGGCCAAACAAATCCATGTGTAATAGCTCCAAAGGGGTATCAATAGAGTTTTGGAGCTTGGGCTTGTGAGACTTCCGTTGATGTTCGCCTTTTTTACTAGGCATACAGTCTTCTGCAACGGTAAACCTCAGTTTAGGAACCCCGGTTACCAAACCGTTTCAGAAAAGATGATTCATTTTACGATACGAAATATGTCCGAGTTTCCTATGCCACAAGATGGAGTCAAGCTCTGTCGCTTTAGAAAGCAAACAGGTAGGAACTGATGAGGTGGTTGTTGCCACGCTCATATCGATCTGATAGGTGTCGTTTGTTCTTAACGCTCTCATCAGGATCCAATCTTCCGGAACTTCAAAACCGGGTTTGAGAATCAGGCATTCTGACTTGTAAAACATCACCGAGTACTCCTTATCACACATTTGGGAGACACTCAACAGGTTATGCTTCAGCTGCTCGCATAAGTTGACATTGTCAAAGCTGACACAACCGTTTGAAACCACGCCTTGACACGTGATGCTGCCGCCTTTTTCTCCGGTTTATGAACATTAGTCTGAACCTTAACAGTTTGGTTTTTGGGAGTATAATATTTTTCCAAATTTTCTTTATACCCAAGCCCATAATGAGCTGAAAAAACTTCTTTCTTTGCTTGGTTAAGACTTTTATACCCCCCATAAAGCATTACCTTTAGATTATCATTTGTTTCAATGATATCGGGTTCAGTTAAAATGCAATTATCACCATTAGTGATAACGTTTTTCTTTACCTGTAGTTCAGTCAACAACTCCTCAGATACTACTCCTTCAGGGCAAGAGTTAACTGACCCGTCTTCAGAAGCAGTAACAAACTCCTCACTAGATGTGGAGTTAGCCTTACTTGAGGATTCATCCTTTTTAGGGGAATCATCCTTATCAGAGGACTCATCTAGACAAGTGAGATCAATGTCTATCAAGCTATTGACAAACTTCCCGCTCACTGGTGGAGGAATGGCATTAGTACCCAAACCTAACCCATTCAGTTGTCTCACCACAGACTCGTAGTGTTCCACCACAAAGCGAGAGTTTTTCAACTTCTCATTAGTGCATTTTAACTGCAAGATCTCATTTTGCAGTTTGTTGATTTCATTGTTCCGTTTTTCTAACCCCCTGTATGCAACATCTAAGTGAAGCTGTTGATCACTTATTTTTAAGGAATATTCACATTTTTCTTTTTTCAACGTTTCAATAGAATCTTTAAAACGTTTTTCGTTTTCTTTATAGTTTAGAGCTGCCATACTTAGGGGTTCGATTTTGTCTTGGAGCCTAGAATTTTCAAGTTTTAGCCCTAGACATTTAGAACATGAAATAACAGAGAAAGGGTTAGAATCTACCTCAGACGATGAACTTGTTGCTTCTCCAATGGCCATGAGAGCAACAGCAGTGGTTGATTCCTCTTCATCAGCTACAGAAGCTTCCTTTTCTTCAGCTTCCTTCACCTTCTCTGTAGCAGCAGTTTTAGATTCTTCTAGGTCAGCCATAGAAGCTTCCCTTTTCTCTGCTTCCATCATCTCCATGATCTCAGCCATGAGACCAACCTGGGTTTGTGCGATGATGGCATCCTCAAGATGAACACCCCAGTCAAAGCCGTCATCCTGTTGTGCTACCAGTGCATTGGACGTTCCACCTTGGCTTTGATTGTAGTGGTTTGGATTGTTGTGGCCATGGCTGTTTCCTTGGCTGGGTCGGGTAAAACCAGAGGCAGGTGCTCTGTCTTTCTGACACTCAAGAGCAAAGTGTCCATAGTTCAGACACTTGTAGCACTTGGACTTAGATTTGTCAAACTTGACCTTGGCATTAGGATGCCCGCCAATAAACTTTCTTCTTGTTCTGTTCAAGAAACGCTTGGCTCTCCTCAATAGCATGGCCATATTCCATTGAATATCCATGTCCTCCATGTCATCAGGATCCACTTGATTAAAATCTTCTTCAATCGTCTCTGGATCAGTAAGCTTGCCACCTATGAAATTTTCATATGCAAGCATGCAAGATGAGAATAGTGCTACATGATCTTCAGCTATTCTGGCTATAGCTGAGTTGTTAGCTGAAGACGTAGCAGGAGGATTTCTTGAGGTATTTTGATGATGAGACCCCAACCCTGATCCTGAAGCATAGCAAGCATGACCACCACACCCAGTTGAGTGGTCATCTTCAGTAGGAGTTCCAGTGAAGAGGGCAATTCCAGAGCCCGATGACTTGGATGTAGAAGTCGTCCCATGATACATAGAAGGGTCTTGTATCTGGGGTCTTCCAGAGTTCTCCTTTCTTCTTAGGTTCATGTCATGAGCTTGAACCTTTCCTATTGCCTCCTCAACTGTCAATTCATAGAATTTAGGATTTTCCCTCATCGGGGTTGTGTACATCTCAAATTTGGGTGGTAAAGCATCCAAAAACTTTTCCACCATCTCTTCATCTAGATACCTGAGTTCAAAAGCCTTCAACTCAGTCTGTAAATGATAGAATCTAGAGATGAGGTCATCTAAAGATTCGTTCTCTAAAAATCTGAAGCACTCATACTGCTTCCTGAGAAGATCCCGCTTACTCTTCTTGATGTCACTATTTCCTTCGAATCTCTTCTGTAAAGCTTTCCAGAGATCCTTAGAATTGTCATACCCTCGGAAACTGTGGAACAATTCCCGAGTTAATGCCATAGTGATCGAACCAAGTGCCTTCTTTTCACGATCATAAGCTTTCTTTTCTTCGTCAGAAAGCTTAGAGATAGGTTTGGGCATGGTTTCATCAAGATAGATGTGTGTGGGATGCTTATATCCCTCAAGGATTGGTATCCATAGTGACGAGTCGGTATACGAAATGTAGTGCTCAAAACGTGTTTTGCAATTGGAATAATCGTTCACGTTCAGCAACTTTGGTGGTTTCTGTGGTGTACCGATCTCATTATCATAATTCAGCAGGTTTCCAAGATTCTGAAGATTCGACATAGTGAACACTTAGTCAAATTTCAGAAAAGTCAGACATAGTTGCTCACTTGGTTTTGGCCTTGCGCACTTGAGAAATGGTCTTGCGTATTTAGATTTCCTCTTGCGTACTTGTAAGTACGCAGGAGTAAATGTAAGTACGCAGGATATAACTTAAGTTACAAATTCAGTCTTGCGCACTTATAAGTACGCAGGAGATAAGTCTTGCGTATTTAGTAAGTACGCACAAAACTGTACTTTTTGCCAGAAATGGTAAGTACGCAGAACACCTTTTCAACAACTTTCACCTAACTATTCTGGTCACCTGAAAGTCGCCGGAGATGGTAAACATTCGTCTGATGATCAATGCAAATGAGCCAAAGGGTTAGAAACTTGTTTCTCACCAACCTTTGATGCTCAAAACACTCAAATACACAACAAAAATCAGTTTTTGAGTGATTTTTGTTTCTAAAATAGTGCTCAAGAGCTACCCCTATTTTATCACAAAAATCAACAAAAATACCTCTTTTTGCTTGTAAAAACTCTCCAAACTCACTCACAACACTCGAAATCAGGAGCAAGTCGCTCTGATACCACTTGTAGGTCCCTCGGGTGTGGCGGATCGTCACATGCAAGTGGGTCTACTAGTCGGACCGGGTGCGGAATGCCCGTGACTAGGTGGAGAGTCTAGCTAAACAAAGTAAACCGACAAGAGAAAACACTTTAAACGTTCTTTGTATTATAAACACTTGAAGGTTACAGAGAAAAGCACTCGGTTTACAATCTGCGTATTTGCACTAAAGCCTGCGTACTTAACTTCTGTCAACCTATCCTACTTATACCTGACCTGATGCCTGCGCACTTAGCAAGTGCGCAGGGCAAAATGCTCTTGCGTACTTAACAAGTACGCAAAGGTATTCTTGCGTACTTGCTAAATACGCATGAGCTTTCTCCTGCTCACATGTAAGTGCGTAAAACACTTAGAAAGAAATGCAACATTCAATATGTAAAAGTAAATACAACTCGATAAACTAATACATAAAGACTCTTACATACAAAGACAATTACAGACATGAAAATACAAACTAAGACTCTATCCAGAGTGTTGTCACAGGAAAGTGCTTCAGCAAACTCATGCGTACTTAGCAAATACGCACATAAAGGGTGCTCATGCGTATTTAGTAAATACGCAAAGCCAAGTGCTCATGCGTATTTGATAAGTTCACAAAATGCCCATACGTACATGCTAAGTACGCAGAGGAAAATACTCATGCGTACTTAACAAGTACGCAGGAAAACTTCTCTTGTGTACTTAGTAAGTACGTAGGACAAAACCCATTCGTACTTAGTAAGTACGCGGAAAAGCTGAATTTGCGTACTTATCAAAAAGTAACAGCGTTCTTGACGGGTCTTGAGGAGAATGCTCGAAAAGTGATGGATCTGAGAAATTGATGCTTCCAAAAGCTTAGAAATCATCATCTAACAAACCCTTAGCCTTCCAAACACCAAATGAAGTTCACATCCCTACACCACCTCCTTCTCCACAACAAACACCCATTCTTACAGCACCAACATCTCCTCATCAAGTTCACATTCCTACACAACCTTCATCACCATCTCGTGAGCCAACATCATTTGTACCAAAAGTCAAAACTTTGAGTCTTGAGGTGAAGAAGCTGTAAGCTCATGTTCAAGAAAAGGATAAGGTTATTGAAGGGTTAACAACCGAGTTGAATGAATGCAAAGAAGAGATTAATGATCTTGAACAAGAGGTTGGGGTCAAAATTCCCAACTTGATATACAACAGTCTCAACTTAAGACCCAACAGAAAATTATCACAAAACAACAAGAAGATTTCAAAGCTTGTAGGTCCCTGGAGCCTCGTCGCGCAGCGGAAATAACACGATCTGTTCTGTGATTTGTGTGGGAACAAAGAGAACGAAGCAGATAAACAAGAACAAAGACAAATGATAATGAAACGAAACGTAATCCATAACAAAGAAGTCATCACGTATTACAGACTACATACCGAAGGAGCACACATTTCTCATCTAAGCTCACGGTCCAGGGGTCGGGAGAGCTATTCCCGACCTGTACATCTCTCAACTTGTTCCAGAGTTCCACCTACAAATGAAGACAAGTCTTCTATTTATAGGGGAAGGAACACTACCTGCGTGCTTGACAAGTACGCATGGTTTGGTCATGCGTACTTGACAAGTACGCAAGGTAAACGCCTTGCGTACTTACTAAGTACGCAAGACCAAACTGGTGTGCGGGCTAAGTACTCAGGAACACCCTCTTGCGTACTAGCCACGTACACCGATACATAGAATTTAATCTATAGTTACAAAACATGCTTCTACAAAGCTTTATCTGACGTTCTTGAGCAGCTTAAAGCTTCAATTGCCAAGCCTGTGCAACAACAAGCAACCACTTCAACAGCTCAGGGGGGATACCACATCTGGTGTTGAACCCTCTTCTCCTGCCTTTGTTACTAACCCAGAGTCTACAATGACTATCTATAATGGCCATGCTGCCAAGACAAAGGAGGCTGTGGAAGTTAAGGTTGAAGAACAAGAGTTGGACCTTCCCTCAGCAAGTGAAAGAAGAGAAGCTAGAAAGAGAGGGAAGGGAACTGCAACTGAGGTAGAAACAGTGATTCTGGATGAAAAGGATGTGGCATCTGATGATGAGCTCAATGCCCTCCTAGATGAAATAGACAACTTTGGGTACAATGACCTTCATCCAGAAATCCTACCGACTGAGGAAAGAGAGACTAAAAACACACGATATGTAGAACCAAAGACTGATGGCTACAAAATTCTCTAAGTACAAATGCTGCTGATCTCAGAGTTTGCTGCTGACCAACAAATTGCTGCGGACAAGCTTATCTGCTGTGGATACTTGTTCTCCTGCTGAAGAACAAATCTGCTGCGGATAGCCTTATCTGCTGAAGACAAAAGTTGCTGCGAATAGGCTTCTCAGCAGCATCAACACTTGATGCTGCAGACAGGCAAATCATCAGCAGCTTTGGATGGTTACATCTTGCTGCTGATCAACATCTTTGTTGCTGACAGCCTTGTGCCTTGAAGACAAATCGTTGCAGCTGACTATCCATACCAAGCTTCACTGAGAACTTTCTGCCAAAGCAACTAACACACTCAAAGCAGAGGGAACCGCAATGGCACAACCAATGACGGAAAACAATGCTCTTCTCCAAGCATGCAAGTAATGATGCATAAAGAAGACGCTTCAATAAAGTTAACTAGAAATAGACAAAATGTGTAATAGTTAGCTACATACAACAGATCAACGGTCTGTGTTAGATCTGATCCTTAGAATCAAGGGGCTGTCTTGATTCTAAGTGAGTATAAATAATCTGTAAACACTTCATTGTAAGTGTGCTTTTTGTGCTTTCTGATTGAGTTTCAATTGTAATCGTTTATCTGTAAAAGCTTAATACAACAGTGTTCTTAAAAGTATTCTTTCTGCATGCTCGATTACATTTGTGCAGCTGTTATTGTTTCCGCCAATTTCAACTAAGAACAGAACCATCTTGTAATTTCACGATCCTACAAGTGGTATCAGAGCTTTGGCTCAGATTAAACAAACTCACACTTGTTTAATCACTTCTGGTTCTATTCTAAACTCTCTCTCTTTCATCAAGTCACCAAGAACAAAGATGGCACAAAGCAACGGATTTGAAGACATCGGCAGCATCAACCGACCACCAAGATTGGTGTCTGGTGAAGACTACGACATGTGGAAAAATCGCATGGAAAGTTTTTTCTGCTATCAAGAGTACGGAATGTGGAAATCCATCAGGGATGGGCCCTACATTCCCATGGTGGCATCTGCTGACTCTAGAGGACCATCAGTTCCAAAGGAGCCCTCCAAGTACTCAGAAGAGGATATAAAAAGAATGGAGGTGGACTTCAACGCACTAGGAGCTATCCAAATGTGCCTTCCAAATGAAGTTTTTAATAACTTCAGAAGTTACAAAACTGCCAAAGAGCTCTGGGAAGCTCTTGAGAAAATGTTTGTTGGCTCTGAGGAAGTCAAAGAGAACAGAAGAGACATCCTGAAGCAGCAGTATGAAAACTTCGTCTGGAAGGAAGGTGAGTCTCTAACTGTTCTATACAACAGATTTACCTATCATGTAGGAGAGCTGCAGTGCTCAAAGGTGAAGCTAGAGAATGAAGATATCCTCAAGAAATTCATCAGGTCTCTACCAAGCTGCTGGACACTTTACACAGTGTCAATCAGAAGAACTGAAAATCTGAAGACTCTCCAGATGACTGAGCTCTTTGGAATGCTAAAAACCTATGAGCTAGATATGATTCAGGCAAAAGAAAGAAGCTCAAGCTACCAAACAGCCTCAACATCCACCACCACCTCCTCTGCCATCCATTCTAAGCACTCGGGTCCTAGTTCAAGTAACTACTATCCTCCCATCATCACTCATCCTCAAACTCCAATCTCTCAAACAAACAGCTCACCATTTCTCCTAGAAGCTCCTCCTCAAACATCAACCTCTGCTGCTTTTGTTTTTGAAAACTCAAGCAACATGTCCTTTATCAAGGAGGATCTGGAATGCTTTCATCTAGATGATTTAGAAGAAATGGACATACAGCACTCATATGCCATGCTCTCTATAAGAGCAAAAAGGTTCTACTCTAGAACCGGAAGACCCATTCCAAGTAACAACTCCAACACCAGAGTTGGCTTGGATAAAAGCAAACTAAGATGTTACAACTGTAACCTACTGGGTCACTTTGCTAAAGAATGCAAGGCACCAAGAGCAAATCCAGCTACTTCTCAGTCAAGACAAGCTCACCAAGCCCAACCCAGACAACAACAACAAGCTACTCCTCCAATTCAAACTGCAGCCTGTGCAACTGCAGCCTGTGCAACTGTTGGAACTTCTGAGTTCGACTGGAGCTTTCAATATGAAGAACTGCCTGTCAAAAATCAAGCTCTGATGGCAGACACTACAGAGATACCACCTCAGGTATTTGAACATCTTTGCTCTCAAGCCTGTATTGATAAAGTTTTGGGTTATAGAAAGCACAACCAAAACCTTATAGATCAAAATGAAGAGTTTCATAAGATGAAATCTGAGTTCAAAAAGGTTGAAAATACTTATAAAGAAAAGATTAACTGCCTTAAGAAAGAGATTTCATCGCTAAAACACGAACAAACTAATCTTGAAACTCAGATTGATGATCTACTGGTCAAACTAAAAGCTACTAGAGCTGAACTGGCAGAACAGAAAGTTCATGTTGAAAAATATGAATTTTCCTCCAAAAAGTTACAAAGACTTTTAGATATTCAAGTCCATGAGAAGGTAAAAACTGGACTTGGGTATAAGAATGATCAGTACAATGCTGTTCCTCCTCCTGCTGACTATATTGCCATATACGAACCAAGCTTCAATGTTGAAAATCTTGACACTGCAAACCGAAAACTTGATCCTTCAACGGATGAACCTTTAGTCGAAGACTGCACTACCTCATCGGAATCTGAGTCAACCCACTCAGACCATGATGAAACCAGTGCAGTCCCATCTGAAGCTGTTCTGAATAGAGTTGTAGTTCCTGCTGTTCTTCCAGCTGTTCCAGCCCCTGTACCATTCAAACAGATCAAGATCAGCTATCCTCCAGATGGAAGAAAGCCAAACATTGAAAAGGGACAGACATCAGGACCCCAAGCCTCAGTGAAAGCCAATCACAAAGAGGAAGGTATTTGATATATGTCGTAAGCCTAAAGAAAAGGTTCCATATGTTCAAAGGACCCTAGAAGAAGCCACCTTTGAACATAACAAAGCTCATCCATGGAACTTCAAGGATCTGTTCCAAAGAAAGGACTATGTCTACCTTTCAAGAGACAAACTGGTAAAATCATGCTTTGTGTGTGGCAGATATAACCACACTTCCAGCACCTGCTTTCATTACCTGGAATACCAAAGAAATTCAAAGCAGCATGCCTTTGAAAAGACTAACAAAAATAAGAAGGTAAGAAGCTACGAAGTCAAAGCAACTAAGTTCAGGGAGTCTCTTTCACCCCCAAGAGTAAAGATGCCTAAATCTCAACAAACTTGCATCATTTGTGGTGAATCAAACCACTTTGCTGCAAACTGTAAGTTTAACCCCTTCAACCAGATCCTTCATCAAGCACCTCAAAGACAAAGGGTAAAGAAGGATCCGCATACATCGGTTGTTAGTCAAGTTAAGCCCAAGAAAACAAAGCAGAAGCTTTCAGCAGCAACCAAGTCTGCTGCTGATAAGCTAAAATCCTCCGCAGCAAAATCTGCTGCTGATAAGGCAAAGCCATCAGCAGCAAGAGTGTTCACTGCTGATAAGGCAAAATCCCAGGCAAAGCCTTCAGTAGCAAAGAATGCTGCCACTTCAACAAAGCCATCAGCAGCAGGATCTACTGTCAACAAGCTAGAAACATCAGTAGCAAAATCTGTTGCTGACAATGTGAGGAAAACTAGAAATCACCAACAAGGCAATGGAAAGACAAACCATCTTCAAGCACTGTCATTGGTTCAATTGACTGCAAACATACTGAAAAGGATAAACTAACAACCATCTTTTTCAAGTCTGCAGACTCTTGAGTTCTTTCTACTAATTAGAAATATATCATATGCAGGGACAGCCAGGTCACAAGAATAACACCTGGGTGGTAGACAGTGGGTGTTCCAAGCACATGACAGGCAACAGATCCATCCTCTCCAACTTCAGACATTTCAATGGAGGATATGTTGCCTTTAGAAGTGACTCAAAGGGAGGATCAATCACTGGACAAGGAACTGTGTCCAACGAAAGAATGAGCATTGATAAGGTCAACTATGTTAAAGAATTGGACTTCAATCTCATGAGTGTTTCCCAGGTCTGCGACCAAAAGCATTGGATGCTCTTCACAGATAAAGAATGTTTTGTACTGACTCTAGGCTTATCCACTCCTCCTCCAGAAAGCATTTTATTAACTGCTCGGAGAAAAGAAAATCTCTATGTACTGGACATGAATGAAGTCACTCCATCTGGGAGTGTTTCCTGCTTTTTATCAAAGGCCTCAGTTGATGAATCAGCTCTCTGGCATAGGAGATTAAGCCATGTTAATATCAAAACTATCAATAAATTGGTGAAGAATAATCTTGTCAGAAGGATTCCTGACAAAGAATTTCAGCTGGAAGACCACTGCATTGCATGCTTAAAGGGGAAGCAACACAAAAGCTCTCACAAGCCCAAGACCTTGAATACAAATGGCACTCTACTGCAACTGCTGCATATGGATCTCTTTGGTCCTACAAATGTCATGTCAATGGGCAAGAAGTCATACTGTCTGGTGATAACTGATGACTACACCAGATTCTCATGGGTATACTTCTTGAGAACTAAAGATGAAACTACTGAATTTCTTAAATCCTACATTCTCAGGGTAGAGAATCAAAGCAATCAAAAGGTGAAGATTATAAGGTGTGATCAAGGCACAGAATTCAAGAACCACACCTTGAACTGTTTCTATGAAAGCAAGGGGATAGAAAGACAATACAGTGCTCCAAGAACTCCTCAACAAAATGGAGTTGCTGAAAGAAGAAACAGAACTCTTATTGAGTCAGCAAGATCTATGTTGGCTGACTCAAAACTGCCACTCACATTCTGGGCAGAAGCAGTTAGCACAGCCTGTTATGTGCAAAACCGAGTTCTAATTGTCAAACCCCTCAACAAAACACCCTATGACCTTTGGTTTCAAAGAATTCCCTATATTGGGTTCCTAAAACCTTTTGGGTGTCCATGCACTATTCTCATCACACATGGGGTTCTTCCTAAGTTTGGTGCCAAATCTGATGAAGGATATTTCGTAGGCTATTCCTCTCAATCAAAGGCCTATCGAGTATTCAATTCAAGAACAAGAATTGTTGAAGAATCAGCAAATGTGGAATGCAGAGAACACATTGTCTGTGAGCAGGGAAAATGACCAAACTGGCTCTTTGACATAGACTCCTTCTCCCAAATATTTGAGCCTCTCACCTTCTCAAATATGGAGTATACGTCTACACAAACACCTGCCTCCACTTCATCCACTGACTACAGACTGGATTTTCCCAAATCTTCTATCAGTCTGAGAAGACCATCAATTGATCCTCCATCAGTTGTGGAAGAAATTGAAGCAAGTGAAGCAGGAACAAGACTGTCTAATATAACCAGCAGCAGCCTGTCTAAAACTGAAAATCTAAATGAAGACTCTTCGGTAAATGTTGTAGATGCTGCTGATGCTCTTGTTGAAAATATTGATAATGCTGTTGAAGATTCTTTCACCATGAATGAAGAGACCCATGATCAAAATCAAAGCAATCTGGAGCAAGGGATACAGCTGGAGGTGGTACCAGCACAGCAAATCCACAAAGAACATCCTCAAGAGAATATTATTAGCCAAATACACCAAGGAGTTCTCACAAGAAGTAAATCTCATGAGGCAAATATATGCTTGTTTACATGTTTCCTATCTCAGGTGGAACCCAAGAAGATAGATGAAGCACTCAAACACAGCAGCTGGATCGAAGCAATGCAGGAAAAATTGCTGCAATTCAAGAGGCAGGATATCTGGAAACTTGTTGATCTTCCACCAGGCAAATATGCTATTGGCACACGGTGGGTTTTCAGGAACAAGCAAGACGAGAGAGGTATAGTAGTCAAGAACAAAGCCAGACTTGTAGCTCAAGGCTACACCCAGGAAGAAGGAATTGACTATGATGAAGTCTTTGCTCCTGTTGCCAGACTGGAGGCCATCAGAATCTTCCTTGCATATGCTGCATCCAAGAATTTCACTGTCTATCAAATGGATGTAAAAAGTGTCTTTCTGGGAAGATTGGTGAGGAAGTATACGTCAAACAGTCTCCAGGCTTTATAGATCCTGCACATCCTACTCAAGTGTTCAAACTAGACAAAGCTCTGTATGGCCTACATCAGGCACCAAGAGCCTGGTATGAAACCTTGTCATGATATCTACTAAGCAACAACTTCAGAAGAGGTGCCATAGACCAGACCTTGTTTATCAAAGATGAAGGGGAGAAATCTTACTAGTTCAAATTTATGTTGATGATATCATCTTTGGATCAACAAGGAAACAGCTGTGCAAAGACTTTGAGACTCTGATGCACTCAAAGTTTGAAATGAGTTTAATGGGTGAACTAAATTTCTTCTTGGGTCTACAAGTCAAACAAGTCCCAAATGGAATCTTCATCAGCCAATCCAAATATGTAAAGAACAATTCAGAAAGATTCAAAATGGCTGACTGCTCTGCTGCAAGAACCCCTATGCAAGTGCATCATCAACTGACTCCAGACAAAGAGGGCCAAGACACTGATCAACATCAGTATCGTGCAATGATAGGGTCTCTCATGTATCTCACTGCCTCAAGGCCAGATATCATGTTTGCAGTATGCCTCTGTGCAAGATTTCAAGCAGCTCCAAAAGTTTCACATCTTCAGGCTGTCAAGAGAATCTTTAGATACCTAAAGGGTGCCCCAAGACTTGGGCTATGGTACTCTAAAAATGACATGTTTAATCTATATGCATACACTGACATTGACTATGGGGGATGCAACTTGGACAAAAAGTCCACTTCAGGGGGATGTCAGTTTCTGGGAGGGAGATTGATTTCATGGAAGTGTAAGAAGCAAACATGTGTTTCAACTTCTACAGCTGAAGCAGAATACATTGCAGCTTCAAGTTGCTGTGCACAAGTCATCTGGATACAAAATCAAATGTTGGATTATGGGATGACTTTCATGGCAACCCCAATTCACATTGACAACATGAGTGCTATCTCAATCACAAACAATCGGGTGCAGCACTCAAAGACAAAGCAAATTGACATTAGGTATCATTTCATAATAGATCAAGCTAAGAAAAGAAGGATTATTTTAACCAAAGTTCATACGAATGAGCAATATGCTGATTTGTTTACAAAACCTTTTGATGAAGCCATATTTAAATATTTAGTTGAATCCATTGGCATGATGAACTTTGATTAAAATCTCTCTCTAAAATTATTTTTTTGTGTTTTGTCTTAATGTTGTGAATAAAAGTTATAAGTCAACAGCATTTTTTTTGTCCTTCAGCTGCTGACAGGTTTAATCTTCAGCAGCAAAAGATTTGCAGCTGACTGCTTTAAGTTATCAGCAGGAACAGGTTTCCTGCGGATTTCTTTAAGGCTGTCAGCAGCAACATCCTTGCTGCGGATTATTAAATCCATCAGTAGCAGATAATTTTACCGCTGACAGACTTAACCTTCCACATCCACATCAATCAATTTTGCTGCTGATTGGTAAATTTAAGTCCAAATTAACTTTTACCCGCTGTTAAAATTCCCGTCAGTCTTTACCATGACTGCCTCGGTGTATTACAGTTGTAACAATAAACGGTAAATTGGGTTGTACTGTACAAGTCATTTTGCTTTTTCCCTTTTCTGCCATTATAAAAACAAATCAAATTTTCTTCCACCTCTTCACCTTCCACTTCTCCCTAAATCAACATCACTTTCTCTCAAGTCCTCATCACGTTCAAAGCCCTTCATCCCTCACTGTCATACCCAACCAAGTGAAAGATATCCGAAGGATTCAATGATATGATCGACTTCTTATGTCGATCAAAGATCCAATTTGCCCTCACAACCAACCATGCCACACATATCCCTCATATGGAGGATTTCTGGAGTACCGCCGTCTACTCTACCGAACAGGGGATTCCCCAAATCAAAGCCAAGGTAGACGGAAAGGATATCACCATCTCGGAAGCCACACTCTTCTCCAATGCATATCTCAGAAAAGAAGCGGATGTCATCAGGTAAGCTCCGCACTTGCCTCCGTCTTCCATGGTCTTCTTCTTGCACTTCTTCACGCCACCACAGAGAAGAAGGACGAGGCGAAGATTTGACTCCTTCTGGATGTTGTAATAGGCTAGGGTTCCGGCGAAGATTACACGCTGCTGGTCTGGCGGAATACCTTCCTTGTCTTGGATCTTTGCCTTCACGTTGTCGATTGTGTCGAAGGATTCGACCTCAAACGTGATCGTCTTACCCGTTAGGGTTTTCACAAAGATCTGCATTTTCGCCAATCTAAAGTGATAACATGAGAACTGTTTCCAAAAAGTTCTCAGAGGTCAATGTTCCATTGTTATCTACAATGCTGAACATACAGAGTACCCCGGGTGACAGTTCAGCAATCCCAGCTGATACTGATCACACACCCTCCACCTCACATCTTAAACAACAGTCTGCTTCATCCATTCGAATCCCTATGCATACCACTAAGGATACACAAGCACAAAAATTACTTACACCTGTTTTGGATTTTATCGTTCAACCGGAACACAGGGCCCTAGTTGCAACGACATATACTAGGAAAAGGGGCAAGAGAACTCCTTCTTCTCTTGCCTCCAAGGCCCAAACCCAACCTAACAACCCTCACTAAGAATCACAACATTCTGGTGAGAATATCATAAGGGAAAGCCACATTATTAAGGAGACTCCTTTGGATGTCTCTCTATTAGGATCAGGATCACTTCCCGGATCTATAGAATAGCCCCCTGAGCCTTTCCTTTCTCTTCTGAACTTAAGTGTTGAGGAACCTGATCAAGATGATGTACCTTCTCCAACTACCACCATCTCGGAGGTACTGATTGATCTTGCTTCCAACACACCCATCCCAAGTTCTTCTACCCTGAAGGTCCACTCTAGGATTTATGACAGAATGGATGTGGAAGAGGCTGTCACTACTGCTGGTCCATCAAATAACCAGGAGGGCAGTGACAACATTGCTAAGACCTCAACCACGACAACTCACAGTGAGGATACTTCCTTGGAAACTCCCCTCACTGAGAGGAATCACAGGTGCCAAGAAACCATGGGTGATGGGGATGAAGAGGCAAGGCCTAAGGCCCCATCTGGATCCAAGGATTCCACAACTGTGGATGAGGACAGACTGAAACTTCATAACTTGGAATTGACGGCCAGGGTGGCTATGCTAGAGGCTGAAGTGTCCAAACTAAGACACCAAGTCTCTATGCATGAAGCCCATCAATGCCCAACTGTACCTTCTCCCTCTCTTGTATTAGTGGGCACCCAAACTGATGCTTATTTGTCCACTGATGCAACCAAAAAGGGGGAGATGATCCCAATGGAGGAAGACTCAGACAGTTTTTGATGACTGCAGGCTGTATTTCAAAGTACAAGATGGCTGTTATTGAACCTTTTTTCTTTTGGTTGAAAGGATAGTCAGAAATGTGTAAAAGCTTCAGCACCAAAGGCAGTAAGAGAATTTTGGTAGCATCAGTCTAGGGGAGTTTGTAGAACCAAAGACTGATGGCTACAAAATTCTCTAAGTACAAATGTTGCTGATCTCAGAGTTTGCTGCTGACCAACAAACTGTTGCGGACAAGCTTATCTGCTGCGGATACTTGTTCTCCTGCTGAAGAACAAATCTGCTGCGGATAGCCTTATCTGCTGAAGACCAAAGTTGCTGCGGATAGGCTTCTCAGCAGCATCAACACTTGATGCTGCTGACAGGCAAATCATCAGCAGCTTTGGATGGTTACATCTTGCTGCTGATCAACATCTTTGTTGCTGACAGCCTTGTGCCTTGAAGACAAATCGTTGCAGCTGACTATCCATACCAAGCTTCACTGAGAACTTTCTGCCAAAGCAACTAACACACTCAAAGCAGAGGGAACCGCAATGGCACAACCAATGACGGAAAACAATGCTCTTCTCCAAGCATGCAAGTAATGATACATAAAAAAGACGCTTCAATAAAGTTAACTAGAAATAAACAAAACGTGTAATAGTTAGCTACATACAACAGATCAAAGGTCTGTGTTAGATCTGATCCTTAGAATCAAGGGGCTGTCTTGATTCTAAGTGAGTATAAATAATCTGTAAACACTTCATTGTAAGTGTGCTTTTTGTGCTTTCTGACTGAGTATCAATTGTAATCGTTTATCTGCAAAAGCTTAATACAACAGTGTTCTTAAAAGTATTCTTTCTGCTTGCTCGATTACATTTGTGCAGTTGTTATTGTTTCCGCCAATTTCAACTAAGAACAGAACCATCTTGTAATTTCACGATACTTCACAGAGGAGGGAGATGAAATTCAAGCCCTATCTGATGAAGATAAAACAGAAGAAGATGTACAGGTCAACATTGCCAAACCTGTTGTTCCTGATGAACCAAATTCCATAGCATCTGAAGCTACTCAAGCTACACCTCAACCTCCCATTGATCTTGACTATCCAAATCCGAAGAAACCATGGATGAAAAGGATTGTACCAGAGGAGAGCCCATAAACATATGAATGGATAGCTGAACACCAAGAGCTCAAAAGGCCTCCTGTTGGTTGGAAATATGATGCAGAGAAAAAGTTGTTCATAATCAGAAGATACAAGGCAGGAGTTCAACATTTCAAGAACATGACAGATTTCCAGACCCTTCCCTTCTATGATTTTAGGGATCTAGCCAAGCTTCCCCTTCAAAACTCAGGGAATGTCATGATGGCCTCTGATTTTGAACACTTCCTGCACAACCAGGTCAACTGTGATTTCAAGGGAATGAATCCTAGAAAGCCCAGAAGAAAATTTCAAAGACTAGGTTTTACCCTAAGACCAAGAAGCTCTATGTCTTCTTAAGGTACAAACCAGCACAGACTCACAAAACCATCACTCTTCCCAAATCAGTGTCTGTTCAACTTCAAACTTTCAAGAAATGGTAGAAAAATCCTAACATTGGAAGTGCCGTGATAGAATGTGAAGGCAAGGAAGATATGGTAATCTTTGAACCAATGGAGTTGCTGAAGTTCCAACCAGAGGATCTAGAGGTGCTCTTCAAGAATCATATTCAGGCCTACAGTGATGAAGATGAGGTAGATGCCAAGGCTTATCAACGAATTGTGACACTACATGTCAAGCCTTACATTCAGAAGCCTTCTGAAGGACCAACTACTTAGTGGAGAGCTGAAGACAGTAATGCAACAGCTTAGGGAGAGATTGTAGAGTCATGTATTTCTATTTAAGTTGTTGTCATTATTATATTTTGAAAATGATAGATTAGTTTCCTTTATTGTAATTTCAGTTTATGTAATTTACTGTTTTATTTAGCTAAGTCTGGGCCATCGAAACTACCTGGTTTCGATTGAGATTTGTTCAATCGAAACTAGTAGTTTCGATAGATAGTAGTTTCGACAGTTTGTTCTATCACTTGTAAATGCTCAACCGAAACTACTAGTTTCGGTTAGCATAGTTTCGATGGCTTTCTACTACTATAAATAGCCTAGTTTGAGAATGTTTAGGATGTGAGTAGCGGCTGTAACCCTGAACATTTCTCTTTCACAATTTTCTCTGAATCAATACAAGTTGCGTTTGTTTATGCATTGTTCTTACAATTTCACATCTATTTGTGTTGATTTCTTGAGAGTGGTTAGCCTGTTAGCTTCACCATTTCTGATTCTACCTTCTGTTTCACCTCCATACACACTGTTCCCTCCTTTGTGTGTGGAAAATCGATCACCTGTGAGATTTTGAGTGAAATCTGGACCTATAGTTATGCATTTTTATTGATCTGAATAAGGTTTTTATTGAAACTTATAAAATATTAAAACATCTTTAAAGTTTAAAGATTTTACCAACTACTGAATATTAGATTTAAAAGTAATTTATAAGAATAAATTAATTTTATATCAAATTGAAATTTAGTAACATACGAATTTTAAATAACATATATATAAAAAAAGTAAATGAAAAGTATTATAAATTAAATTGAAATCCATTTTAAAAATATAATACGAAGGCACGTAATAAAATAAATACATATATATAGTTATTTTGTTCTATTACAAATAAGTAATATGATATTACATATATATATATAATATGATATTACATTTACATAAAAATAATATATTACATATGTGTAATATGATATTACATATATGTAGTTTTTTTTTATTTTACAAAATATGAACGAGGATGACGGCGAAAACAAGGTCTCTGAATCAGTTTTTTAGTTTTTGATTTATATTTTGAGTTATGATTTTTTTTGCCTTTAATGAGGAGTTCTCTAGTTCTCTCATTAAAATGAGTTCTCTCATTAAAATGAGTTCTCTCATTAAAATGAGTTCTCTCATGAACTCAACCATATATATATATATATATATATATGGGGTTGAGTTCATGAGTAACCTACTATTCATGAGAAAACTCACGAAAACCTACCCAAACGAACTTCAATTGAACTCATTCAAGCGCCGTTAGAGTCGGATAGTCAAACTCGATCTAAAGCCTAAAGCTAAACCCTAAAATCTAAACCCCGCCCCAAAAACCTAAAACCCCCACCCCCCAAAAACCTAATCCCCCCACCCCTCAAAAACCTAAACACCCACCCCTACCCCCAAAAACCTAAACGTCGAGCCATTTCCGACGTCGCCAAAATGAGTTCATTCAGAGTTTGTTTGGGTCGGTTTTCTAAAGTTTCTCACAAACAAAGAGTTTTCTCATGATACTTCCCATATATATATATATATATATATATATATATATATATATGGGATGGATATTTTAAGAAGGCTAAAAAGTGTAAAAAGTGATGCACGAACGGAAGCAATCAAATGGCTAGAAACTCAAAGATTAAACAAAAGTTTCAAGAAACCCAAAAGATGTTCTTACAGTATCAAATAACCACGAAACTCTCTAGCAATAAACCTAACATCCCATATTTACAGTTAGGGAATCATAATTAACTAAGAAACAATTAAAATAAACTAGGAAATTAAAATTTAAATAAATAATAAAAGACAACTTGAATATTGAAAGAATAATAAAATATCTTCTCAATCTTAAATTCAAACAAGCTATCTTGTTCCACACTCCAAGGTTTCTTTCTCGCAGATCGCCGTTCGGGTCGGGTAAGATGCTTCCGCATCATACTCCCTATCTTTAAAAAAGCCCCGTCCTCGAGTTTGGCACAAGCCTCCCGAATCAAAAGGAACATCAACCCGAAATTGTTACTTGTTCCACTTTTTTTTGTTGATCGTGTATTTTAAATCGGTAAATTGACCTTCCAAAAATAAGAAAGTATCATCACTAGTCGGAATTTTTGGAGTCATACCTTTAGTCATGGAATTGGTATAAACAGTTGACGGATTGAAATATATAGGAATAGAACCAAATTGGATTTGTTGTGCATTGCTCTTTGGTCTACAACTCATGACATCCATCGACTCGCAACTAATAACACTATGTTCCTTCGGCCCATCACTTTTTAATCCACCATTACTATTATTTTGTGATCCCACATGAGATGCATGTGTCTTTGATTGTGCTCCAGTAGGTAGCCTAATGACAGCCAAATTGGGCCCATCATCATTTTCTTGAATGGGTAGAATATTAATATTTTGAACCACAACCAAATTGGATTTTGTATGCACGGATGCCACGTAACCCTGATTTTTAGGGACATCTATCTTATCAATAGAAGTGTATATCTTTTGTGATATAATGTTAATTGGCATTGGATTTTGACATCAGAGATAAGGTAGCTCATTATTCAACTTTCCATCGATATTAAAATCATTTCCCATTTGAAATTCCACATTCATAGGAGATACTGTGATGCAATCGTTAATATTCAAACTTTCCAAATCAACCGACAAGTTTATTGTGTCATCCGAGGGCAACGCATGACCACTCTTGACCACTCTTAACCACTATATCACAACCCATGACCACCGTAACACCTCCGTTGGCAACTGCGTCATCCTTCATGAATTCATTACAAAACCCGGTAGACTTTTTCACATATTCTTTTCTTGCCTCCTCTCCGTCAATATGTTCACCGTCTTCTCCATCATCACCTTCTTCCCCATAATCATCATATACAAGAGGTGAATCAAAAATAATGTCGCCATTGGTAGGATGCTCCTCATCCCTGGTGAACTCGTCCCCAACGAATCCTTCCGGTTCCGTTTCCTTCCATATCGACGATCCCACAAGAACTTAGACCCGTTGCTTGAGTCGCTGGATCTCATGTTGTAACTCGAGGTCTCGGACTCGTCGTTGGAGTCTTTTGATCTCAAAATCCCGTGGATCACGGTTCCTAATCTCGCTGCCTCTTCCGACTGATCTACGGTCACGGTTGAATCGATCTTCACAAGCACGTAAATCACCAATGTTGTTGTCGATGCCTCGGTCGGTTACTCTTCGAACAAGAAAACACTCGCCTCCACATAGAGCCATTTGATAAACAAAGAGCTCTGATACCAAATGATGCAGGAACGGAAGCAATCAAATGACTAGAAACTCAAAGATTAAACAAAAGCTTCAAGAAACCCAAAAGGTGTTCTTACAATATCAAATAACCATGAAACTCTTTAACAATAAACCTAACATCCCCTATTTATAGTTAGGGAATCATAATTAATTATGAAACAATTAAAATAAACTAGGAAGATAAAATTTAAATAAATAATAAAAGACAACTTGAATATTGAAAGAATAATAAAAGATCTTCTCAATCTTGAATTCAAACAAGCTATCTTGTTCCACACTCCGAGGTTTCTTTCTCGCAGATCGCCGTTCGGGTCGGGTCAGATGCTCCCGAATCAAAAAGTCTTTTAAAAACCCCACCACCACCCCCCAAAAGCCTAAAACCCCCACCCCAACTCCCCCCAATACCTAACCCCTACCCTGGAAAACCTAAAACCCCCACATCAACGCCCAAAAACCAAAATCCTAACAAAAAAACCCTAAAATTCTGAAAAAAGACGTCTAAAAACACCACCACCCCCAAAATCCTAAACCCCCAACCCAACCCCCTAAAAATCTAACCCCCACCCCAAAAAACCTAAATCCCCCCCCCCCCAATAGCCTAAATCCTAAAAGCTAAACCCTAAGGCTCCCAAAGGCTAAACCCTAAGGCAAAAACTAAACCCTAAAATCTAAAACCAAAAAGCTAAAGCGTGCAAGCTAAGATCGTAGAGTTTGACGAGATGGTTCCAACGTCATCGAAATGAGTATAATCGTAGTTCGTATGAGCCGGTTATAAGCGTTTTAAAATCCTTCCTACAATTCTCACAGTTTTAAGTCTTCCTAGCGGATCCTTATACTTATATATATATATATATATATATATATATATATATATATAGGGGAGGGATCAAGAGAAAACTACAAAGTTAGGCTAAAACCAAGAAAACCACATCATTTTAGGCAAATATTTTTATTTACGTATACGTATCCAAAAACAATTTTTTTTATTTAAGTATACGTTACCGCAATTTTTTTGTTTTATGTTTACGTGTACGTAACACTATGTGTAAAAATGTTTTTTGGTAAAAATGTTTAATATTACATTGATTCTCTTATAAATAAAATAAAAAAATAAAATTATTATATGATTGGGTAAAATTGGTTTTTTTTAGTGGTTTTCTCGGTTTTCTCCTAACTTGTGGTTTTCTCTAGAACCCTCCCCTATATATATATATATATATATATATATATATATATATATATATATATATATAGTAAGGATCAAATGTAAACCACTTTTAAATGTGTAACCAAAAACCTAATACTGGCCACATGTTTATTATAATCAATTGAGTGTTTGACTTTGGGGAATAAATTAAAATAAGATAAAATAAATGTATGGTCAGAATTTGGTTTTTTGGTTTACAAATTTACATTTGATCCTTACCTTAAATATATATATATATATATATATATATAGTATAGGGTTATGCTAAAAAGTGTTAAAAGTGTAGGAAGGATTTTGAGCCACAAGATCATTGGGTTTTGTGGTTGAAATTGAGGCGGTGGCAAAAGGGTAAATAATTGCAACTTAGATTCCATCAGGAGGGGTAGAAAGGTAAATCAAGGCAAATAACCCCACATGCTTGTCACATGCCATTTCCCCCATTTTTTTAAACGTTCATAACTTTTTTATACATCATTATTTGTTTTTTTAAATATACCATAAAATCGAGCATTTTTTAATCTTTCCAACGAGTATAGTATTGATATATAAAAAAAAAAAAATCGATGAAGTGGGTGTTGCTTAAACTGGTCAGTTTTATGGTGTACATGACATTTTTATGGCAATTTTTTTCCTTTTCGCCACTGCACAACAAAATTCGTCCACCGACTGCAGCGGTTACCCACAGAAATGTAACTATGATTCTGTAAGGTGTTTTAACATTTATACTTCAATGTTTACATCTGTACATGGTGTTTAAATCTATACATGGTGTTGTTTAAGTCTGTACATGGTGTTTTAACATTTAAACGTCAATCTACCCATGGTGTTTTATAGTTATGATGTTTTAATTATGTACATGGTGTTTTTACGTTTTACAAGTATTAGGAAAATTATTTCAACGTTTTCTACGTGGTGTTTTAAAGCGTCATGTGTAAAACACCATGACCATGTGTAAAACACTATCAACAGAATAAAAAACGCCATGTGTAGAACACCATGACCATAATCTAGAACGTCATGTGTAAAACACCATGACCAATCTAAAACCCCATGTAGAAAACGCCGGTTCATGTTAAAAAAGGATTTTTACATGTCCAATCTAAAACACCATGAGTAAAATGTCACATGTAAAACACCATGAATAGAATGTTAAACTCGCAGTTCAAAAATACCATACTCGTTGAAGGCCCTTTTGGTGTTTTTCTTTGGAGCGTTTGTATGACGTGTTTATGATGTTTTTCGAACGTTTGTATGACGTGTTTATGGTGTTTTTCGAGCGTCATATAAACCATAAACTAAATGGTATCTTTTTTGAACGTTTGTATGACATTTTGTATTTGAACTTTTAATGGTGTTTTTTTGAGCGTTTGTATGACGTGTTTATGGTGTTTTTCGAGCGTCATATAAACCATAAAATAAATGGTGTTTTTATAATGTTTTTTCATTACGTTTTTTCGAGTGTGTTTTATGATGTTTTCGAGCAAAACTATAAATCATTTTATGGTGTTTTTCTTCAGAGTGGATTACAAGTATTAGTAAAATTATTTCAATTTTTTCTACGAGGTGTTTTAAAACATCATGTTAAACACACCATCCCATGTGTAAAACACTATCAACATAATCGAAAACGCCATGTCTAGAACACCATGCCTAGGTGTAAAACACCATGATCAGAATCTAAAACGTCATGTGTAAAACACCATGACCAATCTAAAACCCATGTAGAAAACGCTCAGTTCATGTTAAAAAAAAGTGATTTTTAAATGACCAATCTAAAACACTATGTGTAAAATGTCATGTGTAAAACACCATGAACAGAATGTTAAACAAGCATGTTCAGAAACACCATAAATTTTCAGTTCAGAAACAACTTAAAACGCCCGGTTCAAAAACACCATAAAACGACGAATTGTTTATCAAATATATATATCAATATCATACTCGTTGGAAAGATAAAAAACGCTCATTATTATGGTGCAATTTAAAAAAAAACATAATATCGCATAAAAAAGTTAATACGTTTAAAAAAGATGAAGGGAATATGCATGCGACTTGCATGTGCATTTTCCTTGTCATGTGAGTAGCATGTGGATGATGGGTTTACGTTTTTGCCCTTTTCCTTTTGAATCTTTCTTGCGCACATGACACTCTATGGTGGCTTTCTACACTTCCTACGATTTTTTCACTTCTTAGAATATCACTCCCCTCATTTTAATATTACACATATCATTTTAGATTTTTGGCTTACGTATATGTAAACAGAAAACAAACAAATTGCAGTTGCGTATACGTAAACACAAAACATAAAATCAGTTTTTTAGTAAATTGTGTAATATTATATTAATACACTTAGAAATAAATTAAAAAAATAAAAAATCTACAAATTATTTGATTGGCACTTGGTGGTTTTCTTGATTTTCGCCTAACTATGTGGTTTTCTCATGATCCTTCTCCTAAATATATATATATATATATATATATATATATATATATATATATATATATATAGGGTGAGGATCATTTGTGTATATATATATAGCGGTTGGTTCAATAAGAAAATATATTACATTATGAAGCCTAATAAATGATAAAAACCTTAAAAAACGATATTAAACAAACTTCGATTGAGCTCGTTCGAGCGGCGTTGGAACCGTCTCGTCGAACTCTACCATCTTAGCTTTTAGTGTTTAGTTTTTAGGGTCTAGATTTTAGCGTTGAATTTTATGGTTTTATCCTTAGTGTTTAGCCTTTAAGGTTTAGGTTTTTTTTTTTTGGAGTGGGGGTTTAGGTTTTTGGTGGTGGGTTTAGGTTTTTAGGGGGAGTGGGGTGGGGGATTTTTTTTTTTTGGGTGGTTTTAGGCTTTTCGGGGTGGGTTTGGAAAGGTTGGGGGGCTAGGATTTTGGAGGTGCAGGTGGAGTGGCGTTTATGTTTTTGGGGGCGGGTTAGGGTTCGATGAGACCGTTCCAACGCCGTTGGAATGAGCTCAATCGAAGTTCGTTTGACCCACTTTTTTAGCATTTATTAGCGAAAAACCACTTGTTTGTGGAACCTTCTCCAATATCTATACTAATAAATAAAGGTTTAAGTTGGACACTTGTCACTTCCTCATGCCATCTCTCATTGATTTTCCCGCCTCTCTCTCCTAATAAATGCACATGTATATTATTAAATAAGGGTTATGCTAGGGACACCGCTGTGTTTTTTGTTTCACACCTGACCTAGCCGTCACATATAGGTCTAAACGTGACGGTTGTGACCCAAAACGTCACGTTGTGGCCTAAACGTGACGGTAGGTCTCTCGTGAGTCTCGAGAATAAAATGGACACCGATGAGAATACGAGGTTGTACAGTCTGGAAGACTGCAAAAAGCAAACCCTAACCGTCACGTATAGGCCAATACGTGACGGTTCAATACGAGGTTGTTTTGATAGAAAGTTAAAGTTGACAGCGTTGTCGGGCACCTAACCTAACCGTCACGGATGGACCTATATGTGACGGTTATGTATGCAGATTCAGCATATATGAACGCAACTCTCACCACTCACTCTCATCACACTAAACCCACCATTCTACACAAAACCGACACCACCATCTTCACCATAATTAAAAAAACAACCGAAAGTATAGACGAAAGTGAGTATTTGAGTTATTGGTTGTGGTTATTTGTTGTTGGGACGTCGCTGTTTTTTTTTTTTCACACCTGACACCGATGTCGAGTTTGAGAGATCCTTATCAGAAGTCGAAGCTTCCAGGTTTGAATGAGGAGCCAACCTTCGAAGATTTGAACAAGGTTTAACAAGTCTTTATTTTATTAAGGGTCCTACTAGGACGGGTAAACTTTAGGGTGTGCAAAGTCAGTTATGGGTCAAAGTTTAAACATAAGTGGTAATCATAATATGTCAAAGTTTTAGTACATAACATTTTACTTCTGTAGTGAACAAATTTATATGTTAGGCGCCCACACTAAATATATATTTTTATTGTATTATGTAATACAAATATGTTGAATAATGTTATAGTATTGGTTGTATATCATTTACAGTTGATTATTTATTTAAAATGTGATATCTTTTATATCTTTTAATGTTTAAATAGAATATATTTTTAGCATTGGTCATGTGAATAATGTTATACTATTGGTCAATAGCATTTACACTAAATATACCTTTTTATTTTATTAGATTAGTCATGAGAGATTGGGAGGACAGTCAAATACCTAACTATTTAAATAACATCCATAAAAGGTTAATTTAAATATACTAAAGCATTATTTCATATTTTACATCGGGTTTCTAACCGGGTATATCTAATCGGGTTACGTGTTTATCCAAAATATCTAACCTTTACATTTTCAGGAGTATTTCGTATTTGGGAGTCACCTTCGGGGGGAACCAACCCGTTGAATACATACGGTCAACAGTCGTCTCAGCAGCAACCATTACCGAATTACAGTCAAAAGGCGTATATGTCACTATTTGGACCGACGGATTACAGTCAAGGGTCGTGCCGGCCACAACCAGAACAGGATTACAGACATCTCTCATACCTGTCACAACCAAAACCGGATTACGTACATCTCTCGTACCGGTCACAACCAGAACCGGATTACGGACATCTCTCGTACCGGTCACAACCAGAATCGGATTACGGACATCTCTCGTACCGGTCACAACCAGAACATGATTATGAACATCTCTCGTACCGGTCACAACCAGAACCTACACACGTGTCAGATACTTTCCATAGGAATGCCACATATGACTGTGACTCTTCTGTTCATTTGAAAGAAACGACGGGGATGCGGAGAATGCATTGGATGATAATCGTATACACAAGGCGACAGTTTCCTATAAAACACACAAAGTATGACAACATTTCTTTTGTTCGTTTAAATTATTTATTTATTTGTTTTTTGTACTATGTTTTAAGTCTGACCTTGTAACTCTTTCAGTATTTTAATTCTCGTGAGGATTTGTGGATTGGGCTAAGAAGAGAGGACGCGAGCATGGGTGCGTCATTGTGGTCAGTCGGTCAAGGAAAAAAGACGTGGAACTCGGATGCAATCGTGGTGGAAAACCTAAATGCAGGGGCACAGTCAGGCGTACTGGGAGCATAAAAAGATTATGTCCCTTTAAGCTCGTAGGGAGGTACATCGGAAAGAGTAATAGTTGGAGGTTGGACGTGACAGACGAGACACACAACCACGATCATGTTGTCTTTAAGGAGGGTCACGCGCATCTTAGGAAGATGTCCGCCGGGGAAATTGGTCTGGTTGAGAGGTTACACCGGCAGAACGTGCGGGCACGTCACATTTTTACAGCCGTACGGGAAGAGTTTCCCAGTAGCAGATGTGTTGTTCAGGACATATAATAATAATAATAATAATAATAATAATAATAATAATAATCCTAATAATGTAATCTTATTATAATAATAATAATAATAATAATAATAATAAGATTAAACCGTAAACCTAAACCTTAAACCGTAAACCCTAAACGTTAGTTTAACAAACATTTTAATTAATTATAAATAAGGATTTATGCCCAAATATGTCTAGTTACGAGGATGAGCAGTAAGGATTAATTCTAGGGATTGATGACTACCCGCACTTTCAGTTTGAGGAGGGGTACTACGGCACACCGGCGGTTTATGGCTCTTAGAAGGAGGAAGGTGGAGCACAACACCGTTTTGTCACGGAAGTGGTTTGATGAGGTTGGCGAGCTAGCGAGGGCGACCATGATTATTGGACAGGATAGCCCGTGGGATAGTCTATTTACTATGGGCTGGCATGCACACCGAGAGCTTACCCTCGAGGTGTACTCTACATTTGTGTTCCGGCCGCGTGCGTCGGGATTGCCTGAGCTGGACGAGACTGATATTGAGGAGGGACGGGTGGATGCGGAGGTTAGTTTCCGCATGTTTGGGGATGTGCATCGTATGTCCCTTAGACGGTTTGGTGTTGTCAGCAACCTCTATACCGAGAAGGAGACTCGGGATTTGATCTACACCATGGCTATCTATATGGGGGTAAATGACGCACACCGGGTCTGGTGGCCTGCGAATGGTGACCATGCGTTTGGGGCCGATAGTAGGATCTCTCACATACGAACCCTCTTTATCGTTACATGCACCGGCCTAATCGCCACGTCCATCACTGGACGTGGCAAGGGCACCGATATGGTCACCGCCATAGATCTCTTCTATCTTCGGTGTCTGCTCACACACACACCCTGCCACCTCGCTCATGGCCTGGCGGATTACTTTGTCGGTTACTGATGGGATGTGGATTTTGTGTGTTTATAGTGTTTTAACCCCGCGATTTTATATGTTTTTCTCTTATTACAACTGCATGGATAGCAATTACTACGAGCTTTTGTGTTTGTAGGTAAGAGGGGTTAAAACATAGATGTTAGAGCACGTGAAAATGCAGGTTACGGGAATCGGAACGAAGAAACGAAGAAGTGAAAAAGGGCTGGCCGTAAGTTACGGCCAGGCAAACGTAACTTACGGTGGACAGAAATTTAGATTTCCGAGGTCGTAAAGCAGAAGCTACAAGCCGTAAGTTATAATTTGGAAAAAGCTGACCGTAAGTTACGGCAAAACCACCGTAACTTACGGTGGTCGGGAAAACAGAAAGACGGGAGCTTCGATTCTGAGGAGAAATATGCTTGGAAAGTCAGTTTTTTTAAGGGGAGAGACGAACAGGCAGAAGTGTTGAGGCGATTTTGAGGCATTTGGATCATCAAGATTGAAGCTTTTTCACCCAAAATCAGGGATTCAAACATGGATTCAGGGAAGAACTTTGAAAAATCGACGTGCGTGATGTCAGGCTAAGCACCCGGTAACCAATCTTAGATGTAAGACTTTGATATTTGGATTTTTAACTGTTCTGATTGCATGAATGTAAACATGGGATTGGGTAATCTTTCATTTGTATGTTTATAATTGTCCTCCAGATTCACAAATAGATTTGAATCAATCTAATTTGCAATTATTCGATTGTCATTCGACTTTTACAGCCGCTAGCATATCGAGTTGTTAATCAGGTTTTTGTCAAAGTGATAACTGTTAGATTAGTTCGTGATTGTGTTCCATTGTCCGATCTCAGATCGTTGGGTTAACACACCGAATGAATTTTAATTGTTATTGGTTGAATTGTTGGCAAATTATCGTGCAATTAAATTAAACAGTTTCAAATCCATATCAAGTCTGAAGTCTAGGGTTGGTTACTATTTTAATCAATTGTTATTCGTTTTCAAGTTTACTCTAATTTATTTTTGATTTCTTAATTTTAAATTCAGTAAGTGCATAATCGGTTGTTCTTAAAAATTAATCAAATCCAAAATTCGGTTTTACTTTTACCGCCTAGTTTAATTAGTTGCAACAGTTAACCTTCCACGAGCTCCTCGAGAATAGATACCCTACTTACCCTTTTACTAAAGGTATTTAGGTTTTAATTTGGTTGTACCTTCGACTACGATCAAATTTTGGCGCCGTTGCCGGGGAGCCAGTGCGCAAGGTTTATTGTTTAGATTAATTTGTTTCAAGCAGTACTACTTGGGTTGTTTGTTTTTGTTGTGTGCAGGTGATCACAAATCGTATGCATACAAGATATTCTGGTAGATCTTCTCCGTTGAACTTCGATCCAGAAATTGAACGAACAGCTCGCCACAACAGGATTATTCATCGCACCAATCTTGCATCTTCAAGCCAACCAAATCCATCTCTAGAAATGGTGAATTCTAATGTTCCTCCACTCAACTTTGAGGATCAATTCAATCCTCCACCCTACAACAACCCACCACCCAATCAACCACCTCTGAATGACCCTCAAAACCCAAATCCACCCTCAAGCAGAGCACCAACCAATACCGATCGCGATACTCTTGACAATAATAGTGTGCATGGCACACTTGGAACGGGTGTAAGGGTACAACGATGGGATGATGGGTGGAATGGATATGATCCGCGTCAAGGGCAGCCACAGAACATGTACGAGAATCCACCACCGAATTACATGAATCAAGAACACCAAATAAATTATGGTGGATATGGATTCCCACAGCAACAACCACAAGGATACCCTCCACAGCCGCAAGGATTCTATAGGCCTCCGATGCCACAGATGCAGGGACCAAATTATGAGCCCGGTATTCCTATGCCTCCACAACATAACATGGGAGTACCGAGAAACTACAATCAAGGCATGATGCATGCCTAAGCTGCCAACAATTACTTCTAACCAACTTTGACCACGAATGCTTCTCCTGTGGTAGCACCTGTGAGAAATGGAAGATCCTTTGAAGTCCGTCCAGCAGTATTGACTTCCATGCCTACTTTTCATGGGCGTGCCACTGAAGAACCTTATCCACATCTGCAGAGTTTTGAGCAATTTTGTCAGGTAACTGGGCTACAAGGTTTTACACCAGATGAGGTTAAGTTGATTTTGTTCTCCTTCAGTTTGAAAGACCGTGCGAAGGAATGGTTTGATTCTCTACCATCTGCTAGTATTTACACATGGGCTGACTTACAACAGAAGTTTTTGGAAGAGTTTTACACTATGAAGAAAACTAATGAGGCCCGAGCAAATATCCGAAATTTCAAGCAGAAGGGTGGGGAGTTGTTTCATGAATCTTTTACTCGATTCAAGGATATGCTACGGAAGTGTCCTCATCATGGTATTAACATGTGGGAATTATTGGTGGCGTTTTATGATGGAATGTCGTCTGAAGACATTCGGGATATCAATTCACAGAGTAATGGCACCTTCTTGTATAATCATGTACAATTTGATTGGGATTTGTTAGAAAGAATGTGTGCCAACTCTAAACGGTTGGAGCAGTCGAACAAAAGATCTAAGCATGAGACGGTGAATGGGGCAGCCACCCAAATGACTGATGAGCAATTGGAGGCTATGGCACAAAAAGTGGCAAAGATAGCCAGGTTGGGTAAGGAGAACACTTCAGCTCCAACGGGTTCGGTCTATCATGTGTGTGGGGTATGTGGTGATCTTGGGCACAAATCTAGTCAGTGTCAGCAACAACAAGGTGGACAACAAGGGGGCCCAACTGAAGAGGTTAATCAAGTGCATGGAGATATGAACTCGAACACCTACCATCCAGGGCTTCGAAACCATCCTAATTTTAGGTATGGTAATGCTTCAAATCAGATGAACCCGAATTTCCAACCTGCAAACAACAGAAGTTATCCTCAAACTTTTGATCGTCAACAGTACCAACAAGCCAATTATCAGAGACCTTATTATGGGAATCAGCAACAAGGAGGTGGTCAGAACAACAGGCAACAAGCTCCGCCTGCAAATCAACAAGCTGGATCATCCACCAATTCTAAAGGCTCAAAAATTGATCAACTCGTTGAGATGATGAAAGAGATGAGGAAGGAAAATGACATAAGGGACAAGGCTTTTGTTGCATTGAACAAGCAAGTGGGACAGATAGCAGAGCAACTTTCACAGAGACCTCCTGGAACACTTCCCAGCGATACACAGGTAAATCCAGCTCATCAGAGTTCTAGCCAAGAGAATGCTCAGGTAAATCAGGTAATTACTCTCAGAAGTGGTAAAGAAGTGAATAATAATGTCACTCCTCCAACTCCTTTCGTCGAAGGGATTGTGGAGGATGTAAATGAGAGTGAAGAGAGTGATAGTGAGGAACCTGTTATTGCATCTAAACCGGTTTTAAATAATAACTCACCATCTGAAAATGTTGTTAACAAGGTTCCATTTCCATCAGCCTTGGTCAAACCAGACAAATCAAACAAGTCAAAAAGAGGCTCACAACAAGATGAGTTGTGGGAAGTTTTTAAACAAGTAAAAATCAATCTGCCTCTTCTAGATGCAATTAAACAGGTACCTGCTTATGCTCGGTATTTGAAGGACCTTTGCACACAGAAAAGACAACCAAGGTTGCCTAAGAAGTTAGATGTAAATGTGCAAGTCAGTGCTATTTTGTCGGGTGCACTTCCACCAAAGCTTGATGACCCAGGAACGCCTTTAATTTCAATTCAAATCGGTGATTTTAAAAGTGAACGGGCGTTACTGGATTTGGGAGCTAGCATTAGCATTCTCCCGGGAACCTTGTATAATCAATTTGATTTTGGTCCCCTCAAGAAGGCTGACACTACTGTAGTGTTAGCTGACTTGACTCCTAAGCTTCCTAGGGGAGTGTTAACTGATGTCCTTGTTAAGGTGGGAGAATTTTATTACCCTGTGGACTTTTTGGTTTTGGATTATGTGTCGGGGATACAAGGGAGACAACCAGATGTCATATTGGGGAGGCCATTTTTGGCCACTGCACATGCCATAATTGAATGTGTTTCAGGAACAATCGACATGACATTTGGCAATCGGAAAATGAGGTTGAATATGTTCACTAACGTTACTAACCCACCTGTTTGTGATACTTGTTTTATGGCAGATATTGTTGACCGATGTGTTCCTTGCTATGTGCCTTTGGTGAGCAAGGATAACATATCAGACGATTGTTCTGTGTTTGACAGGGTGGAGAGAGAACATATGCAGGAATTGATTGAGGCGGAAAGGGAAGTTGAACTTAAAGCAGTGCAAGAAAACAGGCCACCGTGGTCCTGTCATCAAGAGAAACTTCCAGATAAATGGAACAAGGAGTTAAAGCCATCCTTGGTTGAGCCACCGCAGCTAGAGCTGAAAGAATTACCATCACATTTGAAGTATGCATTTCTAGGAAAGGAGAAAACCTTACCGGTCATTGTTGCATCAGATTTGACCGAGGATCAGGAGAAAGAATTGTTGAAGGTACTGGTTGCTCACAAATCAGCAATTGGATGGACGATAACAGATTTGAAGGGGATTAGTCCCTCTGTTGTAATGCACAAGATCATAACCGAGCCGGACGCAAAACCCGCTCGCGACACACAAAGGCGACTCAATCCGAACATGAGAGAAGTCGTGAAGAAAGAGGTGCTTAAGTGGCTTGATGCAGGTATTGTCTACCCCATTTCAGACAGTACGTGGGTGAGCCCCACTCAGACAGTTCCGAAAAAAGCAGGTATCCAGGTAATTAAAAAGGAAAATGGTGAGGAACTTGCTACCCGCCCAGTAACCGGGTGGCGAGTGTGCATAGATTACAAGAAGCTGAACGCAGCTACCTCGAAAGACCACTTTCCATTACCTTTTATTGATCAGATAATAGAGCGACTTTCAGGTCAGAAGGGTATAATCAAATTTCCATACATCCAGACGATCAGCACAAGACTACATTCACATGCCCGTATGGTACATTCGCTTTCAGGCGAATGCCATTCGGTTTGTGCAATGCCCCCGCCACCTTCCAAACGTGCATGATGAGTATCTTCTCAGATATGGTGGGGGAGAATCTTGAGATCTTCATGGATGATTTTTCTATTTTCAGAATGTCATTTGAAAAATGTCTAGATCAACTTACCAAGGTACTTAAACGTTGTGTTGAAAAAAATTTGGTACTAAGTTGGGAAAAGAGCCACTTCATGGTTCGAGAGGGGGTAGTGTTAGGACATGTTGTGTCTGAACGTGGGATGGAGGTTGATAGGGCAAAAGTTAATGTAATTTCAACTTTATCTCCTCCCACGAATGTGAAAGGCGTGCGATCATTCTTAGGGCACGCTGGGTTTTATCGTCGGTTCATCAAAAGTTTTAGCGTCATTTCAAAACCATTATGTAACTTGCTTTTAAAAGACACGACCTTTACCTTTGATGACGAATGCTTAAAATCCTTTGAAACATTGAAAAAGTTGTTGGTTGAAGCCCCAGTGTTACAGTCACCCGATTGGTCATCACCGTTTGAAATCATGTGTGATGCGAGTGATGTGGCATTAGGGGCAGTGTTAGGTCAAAGGATAAACAAGAAACCGGTGGTTATTTATTATGCTAGTAAAACCCTTTCAGAGGCACAATTGAATTATACAACAACTGAAAAGGAATTCCTAGCAGTTGTCTATGCCTTAGACAAATTTTGTTCTTATCTTTGGGGCAGCAAAGTTATTATTTATACTGATCATTCTGCTGTCAGGTACTTGATGGAAAAGAAGGATGCGAAGCCGAGGCTGATTCGGTGGATACTGCTTCTTCAAGAATTCAATTTGGAGATCCGAGATAAGAAAGGGAGTGAAAACGTGGTGGCAGATCATTTGTCACGCCTACCGACTCTCAATAATGGGATCCCCTCGGAAATTAATGACACATTTCCCGATGAACAACTCTTTTCGGTTACTAAATTGCCATGGTTTGCTGATTTGGTGAATTATTTGGATGCAGGTGTAATTCCAAGTTTTTGGTCAGCATAGAAAAGACGCCACTTTCTTGTTCAGGTTAGACATTATGTGTGGGATGCACCTGATTTGTTCAAGGTAGGTGCAGATCAAATTTTGAGAAAGTGCATCCCAGAAGAAGAGGTGTAGAGTGTGCTGGCTCATGCACATTCGTCTGTGTGTGGTGGCCATCCAAGTGGGAAGAAAACGGCGTATAGGGTTCTATCATGTGGTCTTTTCTGGCCCACTTTGTTTAAAGATGCTATGAATTATGTTAAATGCTGTGTTAGGTGTCAACAACTGGGGGGAATTGCAAAACGGGATGAGATGCCCATGAACCCAATTTTAATTGTTAACATTTTTGATGTATGGGGAATTGATTTCATGGGCCCATTCCCGGTTTCGTTTGGTAAGGTATCTTAGTGGCAGTGGATTACGTGTCTAAATGGGTTGAAGCCATTGCCACTAAGACGAATGATCACGCAGTTGTTTGTGAATTTGTAAGAACCCACATTTTTTCTAGATTTGGGGTACCTCGGGTCATCATTAGTGATGGGGGAACCCATTTCAAAAATTTTAATTTTGGGAAATTACTTAAAAAGTATGGCGTGGATCATCGCATTGCTACACCTTACCACCCCAAAACTAGTGGTCAAGTTGAGGTTTCTAATCGGCAGATTAAGGAAATTTTGCAAAAGACCGTCCGAGCTGATCGAAAAGATTGGTCTAAGAAATTAGATGATGCTTTATGGGCATATCGGACGGCGTACAAAACGCCGATTGGAACGACTCCTTACCGTTTGGTTTATGGAAAAGGTTGTCATCTACCATTGGAAATCGCCCACCGTGCTTTGTGGGCGATGACCACACTTAATTTGGAATATGATGATGCAGGGAAAGAACGTCGGTTAGAGCTTTGTGAATTGGAGGAGTTGCGTGAAGAGGCGTATGACACAGCAGCCGCATACAAGACAAAGATGAAAGCGGTGCGTGATGCGAAGCTAAGGAAAAGGAGCTTCGAAGTTGGTCAAAAGGTATGGTTGTTTAATTCACGGTTGAAGTTATTTCCAGGAAAGTTGAAGAGCAAGTGGTCCGGACCATTTGTGATTGTGAGGATTGGTCACTACGGTGACATTGAAATTGAAAGCGTGAAAGATCAGACAAAGCAAGTGGTTAATGGTCACTGACTGAAGCCATATTTGGATGCGACCGATATTAACAAGGAATCAATGGAAGTGGTGAGCTTTGTCAAAGGCTCACCAACTTATGAGGACGTCTGAGGTCCAGGTAATCTCGAGGGAAACCTCGGGTTGTAGAGTTTGTATTTCAAATTGTTCATTAGCCATTTGTTACTTTCGTTTGTTTTCTTTTTGTGTGTTTGATGTATTTGTTTGTCAGGCGTTCTTCTACGAGGATAAGTGTGGGGAAGATCGATCACCAGGTACGTTTTGATTTGAGAATTGTGTTGGGGGCAACACAACTTTCGAGAGGGGGTGAGGATAAAAATGGGTAAATTGGCTAAAAATAAGTTAAGTGTAAACCAGGTAAAAATCGCCTGGTTCCAACAATCCTCTACCTGGTTCAAAAATCGCCTCAACCATGCGATTCCAAGAAGGGTGAGAAATTGACAAAACCACACATTGGGGACAATGTGTCTCAAGTGTGGGGATGGGGGGAGAAACACACTTAACTTTGCTGAATTTTGCTAAAAATCGTCGAAATTGAAAAATTGAAAAATTTTTGCAAAGCAAACCAATTTTTAAACTCATGGAAAAGGTCCTTTCTGATTGACTAATCTAGATCTTGAATCATGGTTGTCCCTTTAAGTTTCAGGAGAGTATTTCCGATGGGTGTTTTAAGAAAAATGGGAAGGGATGCTTAATTAGGTGTAACATGCTTTGAATTGATTGCTAATGCTACATGTCGGTAACCATTTGTCCATCATATGTGAGTTTTTGAGCCATACTTGCTATAGATTGATAGGTCACTGAAAAATTTGTTTCAATTGCTGAGAGTGACCAATGTGATATGATATGGTAGAACTTGTATGGTTGATACATTTCGAGACTACATATTAGACATGTGCACAAAGATGACAAGGCATTGGGATTCCCCATATTCCCCGTTAATCCATTTTGTTGCTATAATTCCTTAGAAGCCCTTGTTGAGCCTGATAGATGACATTGAATAAAATCATTATACTCGTCGTTTGTCCACCCCATAAGCCGAGTAGAAAGTGTATATTTTCTTGAAAATTTTGATGAGAATTCTAGATAAAAAAAAACAAAAAAACAAAAAAAAAGGTGAAAAATACAAAAATAGCATGGAGTATGAGAAGTGAATCATAATGATTCAAGTTGTGAGAAAGTTGTGAAAGAAATAAAGCAAGTCAAATGTGACTTTGAATAAAAAAAAAAATTATAGAATTTCTCATCACACTAGCCACCAAAAAGCCTAAATTCCTTACCCGAGCCTAAGCCAAAAACCCAAAGTCCTTCGATTTGTGCAATGTCTATAGCAGTAGTGGAGATTTGATTGCTTTACAAGCATATGCTTATATGGTCTCACATTCGGTTTTGGAGTGAATAATTATACTAGCACATTATTTATGCTAGTCCAGAAATTAAACCGAGAGGAGTGCATCTTGTGAGGGATATGTAGCAATTGCATAGAAATAAAAGCATGTTGCGTTTGATTAAGCAAACCGCGTTTTATTCTAACTGTTTATCACTTGCTCGTCGGTTTGTCAATCTCGACTGTGTCAGTCTATGGGACGGGTATGATTCTAGACCTTAACTTGTTGAGAAATAAAAGGGCTTTGGATGTGGGTTATTGGCGAAATAAGTGAAAAATAAAGGTTTGCTTGGGGACAAGCAAAGGTTAAGTGTGGGAATGTGATGGGATGTGGATTTTGTGTGTTTATAGTGTTTTAACCCCGCGATTTTATATGTTTTTCTCTTATTACATATGCATGGATAGCAATTACTACGAGCTTTTGTGTTTGTAGGTAAGAGGGGTTAAAACATAGATGTTAGAGCACGTGGAAATGCAGGTTACGGGAATCGAAACGAAGAAACGAAGAAGTGAAAAAGGGCTGGCCGTAAGTTACGGCCAGGCAAACGTAACTTACGGTGGACAGAAATTTAGATTTTCGAGGCCGTAAAGCAGAAGCTACAAGCCGTAATTTATAATTTGGAAAAAGCTGACCGTAAGTTACGGCAAAACCACCATAACTTACGGTGGTCGGGAAAACAGAAAGACGGGAGCTTCGATTCTGAGGAGAAATATGCATGGAAAGTCAGTTTTTTTAAGGGGAGAGACGAACAGGCAGAAGTGTTGAGGCGATTTTGAGGCATTTGGATCATCAAGATTGAAGCTTTTTCACCCAAAATCAGGGATTCAAACATGGATTCAGGGAAGAACTTTGAAAAATCGACGTGCGTGATGTCAGGCTGAGCACCCGGTAACCAATCTTAGATGTAAGACTTTGATATTTGGATTTTTAACTGTTTTGATTGCATGAATGTAAACATGGGATTGGATAATCTTTCATTTGTATGTTTATAATTGTCCTCCAGATTCACAAATAGATTTGAATCAATCTAATTTGCAATTATTCGATTGTCATTCGACTTTTACAGCCGCTAGCATATCGAGTTGTTAATCAGGTTTTTGTCAAAGTGATAACTGTTAGATTAGTTCGTGATTGTGTTCCATTGTCCGATCTCAGATCGTTGGGTTAACACACCGAATGAATTTTAATTGTTATTGGTTGAATTGTTGGCAAATTGCCGTGAAATTAAATTAAACAGTTTCAAATCCATATCAAGTCTGAAGTCTAGGGTTGGTTACTATTTTAATCAATTGTTATTCGTTTTCAAGTTTACTCTAATTTATTTTTGATTTCTTAATTTTAAATTCAGTAAGTGCATAATCGGTTGTTCTTAAAAATTAATCAAATCCAAAATTCGGTTTTACTTTTATCGCCTAGTTTAATTAGTTGCAACAGTTAACCTTCCACGAGCTCCTCGAGAATCGATACCCTACTTACCCTTTTACTAAAGGTATTTAAGTTTTAATTTGGTTGTACCTTCGACTGCACCGGCCTGATCGCCACGTCCATCACTGGACGTGGCAAGGGCACCGATATGGTCACCGCCATAGACCTCTTCTATCTTCGGTGTCTGCTCACACACACACCCTGCCACCTCGCTCGTGGTCTGGCGGATTACTTTGTCGGTTACTATCTCAGGCCGTCACGAGGGGCGTTGGTCGGCTGCAACATCGTGTCGCAGATCGCCAGAGGCCTGGGATACGCTCATGCGATGGCGCAGCTACCTATGGCAGCGGTTCCCCAGTGGCGGGCCGAGCCACGACGACCGGGATGAGGATCTCCCGGAGGTTCCCGGACGGGCAGTGGCGCTTGGTGAGGAGATATGATGTGTTGGAGGCCTGGGTGCCCGAGCAGTTGTGGACCCCGACGCACTAGCTGCGCACGAGGTCCAGATTGAGCAGGTTGAGGAGGTGGTCGGCAGGGGGGATGAGTCGGTTCAGCCGGTGGTCGAGCCGGAGGCCGAGCCGGTGCCGCCGAAGCTTCCTCCGCGCGTGTACCATGCAGTGCGGTTGCCTGCTGCCACACTTGATATGATTCGGGATACGCAGGCCCGGGTCACGCGCACAAAGGAGATGCTGCGGTGGCTCATCGAGCACACGATCGCGGAGTATCGTGTCGTCGATAGGCCATTGTTGAGAGCACCACCCCGACGGTTGGGCGACGACAGTGCTAGCACGTCTGGTGCGGGTGGATCCAATGCAGAGGGTGATGACGAGATGGAGGGGTAGATATATTGTTTAGATAGAGTTGTACTATTGTTTTATATGTACAAACTCATTGTATTTATCTATGCAGTTTTATTTATGATGGTTTTGTTGTGTTTGTGATGGTTGTGTTTGTTTGGTTGTTTGTAATGGTTGTATATGTTGTTTATATATGTGGTTTTATTTACGAGTAATTTAACACGCGAAAAAAACTCTTAGTTTTACATCTCAAACCGAAAATCGAAACAAAAACTAGTTTTATAATAAAAAAAACGTGACCGGATTTTAAAAACTATAACTACCGATTTTTACAAACTCTTAACGTGATAAAAACAAAAAAACCAAAAGAAAAAAAAATAAGTCGTTATTCACTTTTTACATCTTACACCGATAATCGAGGTGACCGGATTTTAAAAACTATAACTACCGATTTTTACAAACTCTTAACGTGATAAAAACAAAAAACAAAAAAAAAAGTCGTTATTCACTTTTTACATCTCAAACCGATAATCGAGGTGACCGGGTTTTAAAAACTATAACTATCGATTTTTACAAACTCTTAACGTGAGAAAAACAAAAAACCAAAAGAAAAAAAAATAAGTTGTTATTCAATTTTTACATCTCAAACCGATAATCGAGGTGACCGGATTTTAAAAACTATAACTACCGATTTTTACAAACTCTTAACGTGATAAAAACAAAAAACCAAAAAAAAAGTCGTTATTCACTTTTTACATCTCAAACCAATCATCGAGGTGACCGGGTTTTAAAAACTATCACTATCGATTTTTACAAACTCTTAACGTGAGAAAAATAAAAAACCAAAAGAAAAAAAAATAAGTCGTTATTCAATTTTTACATCTCAAACCGATAATCGAGGTGACCGGATTTTAAAAACTATAACTACCGATTTTTACAAACTCTTAACATGATAAAAACAAAAAAACCAAAAGAAAAAAAAAATAAGTCGTTATTCTAAAAAAAATTCATGGTTCTTAGTTGACAAACCAAGCCGCTATGTCGCGTAATACATATTAAGTGTGAACACATGCATATATAAAAAAAGTAAGGGGTGACGAATTGCCCTATACGTGACATATACACCACTAAAACCCAACTCAACCCTAAAAAAACCCACCAACACATCCCGACATTCTCTCGCGTACTGATTCCAAAGTCTGATGGATAAGGGTGACGGATTGCCCTATACGTGACATTATCTGGCGCGCTGAATCCAAAGTTTGGTGCATAAGGGGTGACAGATTGCCCTATACGTGACATTATGTGCCCTATACGCCACGTTTAGCCCTATACGTGACGGTTAAGGCAGGTATAGTTCAAAAAGTAGACGGTGTCTCTAAAAAACTCCTTAAATAATAATGATATTATAAATATATTATTAAAGAAAAATGCTAATTATATTAAATAAGAATATATATATATATACGTATATATATATATAGAGGAAGTATCATAAGAAAACTCAATGTTCATAAGAAAACCAAAAAACTACTTATTTAAGGTAAAAAAATCATAACTAAAAAATAAATCAAAAATTTAAAAACCGTTTCGGTGACCTTGTTTCCCACGTCGTCCTCGTTCAAAAAAAAGCTCGAAAAGTAGTGGGTTTAGCTTTTGGTTTAGTTTAGCTTTTAAGTTAAGTTTTTTGAGGGGTGGGGTGGTGTGGGGGGGTTTAGGTTTTTGGGGGGTGGGTGGGGGGTTTAGGTTTTTGAGGGGTGGGTGAGGGGGTAGGTGGGGTGGGGTTAGGTGTTTGGGTGTGGGTAGGGTGGGGGTTTAAGTTTTTGGGGGTAGGTTAGACTTTTTGGTTTAGTTTTTGGGTTTAGTTTAGGTTTTTAGAGGGGTGGGGTGGGGGGTTTAGGTTTTTGGGCGGAGGGTGGAGGTTTAGGTTTTTTTGGGGGGTGAGGGGGTGGGTGGGGGTTTAGGTTTTTGGGGGGAGGGTGGAGGTTTAGGTTTTTTTAGGGAGGGTGAGGGGGTGGGTGGGGTGGGTTTAGGTTTTTGGGTGGAGGTGGGGGTGGGGATAGGGTAGGGGTTAGGTTTTTTAGGGTGGGTTGGGTTTTTTGGGTGTACTACACATTTACAGTAGAAGTTTTTTGGTTTTATAATGAAATGAGTTTTCTAGTGAACTCACCCCTATATATATATATATATATATATTTAAAATAGGAAATCAAAATATAACTAATTAAAGAAAAATATTAATTTGTTATATACACACATTTCCACTTGATTTATTTCGAGACGATCGTAATAGTTTGACAAGTTAGAACTATTTACAAATTATAAGTTATATCGTTTATATATTACAACTCGTATAATACACAAGATTCTAACCTAGTATATAATATATAATATATATCCAAAGCTATGCAATTTGGCTAATAAAATAATCAAATAATGAGATTCAAGTGGGAAAAAAAAAGAAGCCTAAGAAAAGCAATTTGGATAAGAAGCTTAAAAACCAATCTTAGTCAACCATTTTCCTAATCAAAGGATGAGATTCAAGTAGGAAAAAAAAGGTTGGAGGGTATTTTTGAAATAGACATTTTTGTTGACTTTTTTCAACTACCCTAATTTTTTTAAACGTTCATAAAAATTTTATACCACATTGTTTTTCAAAAAAATTTACACCATAATAATAATAGAAACAACTTCATTAAAAAAGTGCATAAAAATAAATCTAGAAATCACAAGATTATCCGTATCGACTAGCTATTTTACGTTTTCGTTTCAGAACTATTTTCAAGATCGGTCTGGTCACATGGTTGTGAGTATCCGTAAACATATTTAAATCACGGTTCATACGTTTTCGTTTTTTTTCATTTTTTAAACTGGTTCTTATTTTTACAAAAATAAAATAAGAATAATTATTTTATAATTACAACATACAAGTAATTTGTAGGGCCAATTATTGTATCATAAGCTGAAGAACCACTTTCAATTGTCGAAATCAACAATGAACTCGAGTTGATCTACCCGATTTGGCCTACCCACGTGCTAATCCGCATCAACAACGATGGTGTACCCAAGTAACCCGCGAACCCGATTACCTCTACCAAAGGACGTCCCCTTCGCTCTAAATTTTTTACATCTTAATACTGAAACTTATAGCTTTAGCCGGCTTACGTATAGGTAGGGCATTAAAAGCAAGTAACGTGTATTAGCCGCCTTACGTTTAAGTCCTTACGTTCTAGGGCATTAAAAACAAATAACATGAATTGACTTTTTTGGATAAACACATTATATTTTGTTTATATCTTAGTAATTTGTAATCAAATGCATTTAATTTAAGAGTATTCAGGTGTGTTATATGATTTCTTCTTTTTAAAAGCTATAAGTTATAATCTCATTGGACATGTGATGTAAATTTAGAAGTATATATAAAGTGTGTACAAGTTTCTCGTTCAAAAAAAAGTTATTAGTAATTATTGAATTTGTGATATAATTCTTATATTACTTTAATTAAGAAGACCTACGTATTAATATTTTATTTATTATATTGAGTTTATTTTTGTAGCATATTATGATGCAAATATTCGAGTTAAACATCACCAGACCCAATTTCAAAAGCCACCACGAAACTATAGCTAGCTTGACTCGACTTTTCGGTGGTTTGCAGATGTCCACGTCATATAAAATCTGACGGCGTTAAGTTTTTTTAACGGGGGGCCCAATGTAAGAAAATATTTTGAAAATAGGGACTGCTGCTAAGAATATTCTCAATTGAGATTATTATCGACCAATCGGTAAAAGGTGGGATTATTAAAGTCCAATAATCCTTAAATAAAATATCCAATCAAATAAAATAACTAATTCACCCACTACGAAGTTGTCAATTGAAAAAAGCAAACACCAATTTTCGTAAATATTTTTCAAATCACCCATTTTAATAAATAAGAATTTTATCAACACTAGTTTGAAAAAAAAAACTCCAAAAAGAATTTACCTACATATGTTTAATTTTTTAAATATAATAAATTATTAAAAATAATAGACACAACTTTTTATTAAAGTGATGTAAATGGTGTATTAAACTCACCACCCTTATACAAAAAGTTTACACACCAAAAGTTTGTAAGAACATGATTGCAAATAATGTGTTTGTTGTAGTAGGTTATCGTATTAATTGTTTTTTTAAGACGAACATTGAAGATAGTCGAAGCTCGAACCGTGGATGGGCGTGGGTAAAACACTGGTGCATCATACTAAGAGTTATGTCTCATTTGCGATGCCGTAGAAATTAGTGATGTTAGCAGAGATCGAACCCGGGTCTCATGGGACTTCTTGCGTTACCTCAACCACTACACCACAACTTTTTTGACGTATTAATTGTTAAATAAATATAAAATTATAGACAAATTACATGAAACCCTAATCAAGTTTTCTTTAATTTTTATTTGTGGTAGCATCAAAATAAAAAAGAAGTTGCTAAATTTTTCAAACTCGCTAAAAAGTAAGCTATATATGAAATGTGACCTATCTATATTTTGATTAAAGTAACTAACTTCCATTGCTTATTTTCACATCTATATATGTCATTAAAGTAAATATTTCATCTATATATTTTTTTTATGTTGCTGAAATGTGTATTTCAATTCTTAAATGCATACAAAATGTTATATTTACAATAACGAAAAAATATTAAAAATAAATCATAAGAATATATAGTTGTGCTTACAAATAAAAATGTTTGAGCAGCTTAATCCTTTACAAAAATATACATTGTCTACACTTTATTTTTTGGCATAAAGAATTTCGGGAGAAATAATTGAAACAAATTTTACTAACTTTAGGTTTAATTAGTGCACTTATTCTTACTACATCTATAGCGAGAAAATCTTTATGCCTTATTATATTGTTCAAAGTTTATGGTGTTATAGGACGTTTGCAGGTTGAATCCGAGCGTTTATGTGGTAACATGTTAATCCGGTATTAGTCGTATCCGCTAGTATAACCCACATGTTAGTCTCTAAATAATTGTTCGCATACTAATAATTATTGTTAAAATTTAATGATAGTAGTTAACACGATTTGACATGAATTAAATTTTGTCGCACACATGAAACAAATTTTACTAAATTTTAGGTTTAGTGCACTAATTTTACTAATTGAAACGATTTTACAAATTTACAAAATCTCTTCAGGACACGTGTCACTCTGTGGTTACTGCTCATCTTTATTTTCCCGACTCTCTCTCCTATTAAATATTTGATTTTCTATTTCTCTCGTATTAAATAATAATCTTTATATTAATAAATCTAATTGCGAATACTTATTATTTAATTATAAATAGTTATTATATCATCAATCAAATAAACTTAATTTGAACTAACATTTATCAATTAAATTAAAAAATTAATACTCAGTTGAAAAAATATATTTTAAAAACTAACTTAACAGACCTTATAATTGTCACGACAAATTACATTTTTTTTAAAAACATATTGACAAATGTGTTTGTTAATTAAAAGGCTATACATACCCCCTCCCCCTTTCTACTTGTCGTACCCCGCACCTGAACTTTTAAAAATGTCATTTTACCCTTTTATAAAAAGTATTATTATTTCTAAACTTGTTTTTTTTGTTTAAAAGTAATTTATATAATATAAAACATATATCCCTCCCCCTTCCTACTAGTTCCTACTTATCGTACCCCCTTCAAAAAGAATAACTTTTAAACTTATTATTTAACCACATTCGAAAATTGTTATTTCTAGAACGTTCTTTTAGTTTTAAAAGCATATTATATAACATAAAACGTATATCCCTCCACTGTCCTACTAGTCGTACCTCCCTTCCTACTTGTCGTACTCTCCTCCGAAAAAAATAACTTTTAAACTAGTCATTTAACCACATTCGAAAATCGTTATTTCTATAACGTTAATTTAGGTTTAAAAGCATTATCTATAACATAAAACGTATACCTCTCTCCTACTAGTCGTATCTCCATTGCAACTTGTGATACCCCCCATAAAACAATTTCTATAATATAAAACAATTTCTATAATTAACTTGTGAAGCTTGGGCCTTGTTGCAAAATACAAGCCCGACCCGTCACATCCGATAAAATAAATTAAGATTTATTTAAAAACTCTTTTTTCTAATTAATATTTTATGTTTTTCATAAAAATTTTAAAAAAAATAATCATATAAAGTTTTTATAAACACTGTAAAATATGTTTTTTTAAGTTGGTGTTATGTATTAAACTCATAATTATTACTTATAATAAAGTTAGTTAATTAAAGGTTTTTTAAACATGTAAGAGACAAAAGAAACAAAAAAGAAAACAAAAAAGGTTAAAAATGTATTTATAAAGAACTTAATTGAGAGGGTGCAACAAGTAAAATTCAAATTAAAGGGGGTACGTATAGCACAACCCACATAAAAATTGTACAAAAACATGCTTGGAAATGATATTATTTATTTTAATATGAAAAATGTACTACTTATATTCAAACTTTTGAGTTGTTAAAATCTTAAAATATTAAAGCTTCGTTACCTACTACATTCTAATACTCTCATTTGGTAATGTCGGCGACCACTAAGATCTTTTCTTCTTCTTTTTTTTTACAAAAGTTTAATATTAACCTTTTACTTTCTTAACTTTCATAATAGCTTCTTAACTTTCTAAATTTTCAAGTATACCCTTTAAGTTTTTAAAGTTTTAAGTTTATCCCTGAACATATTTCAAAACTTTATCCCTTAAATTTCTAAACTCTCAAATTTATCCCTCAAATTTATTTTCTTTTTTTATAGTCGTTTGTAACAATTACTTTATTTCTATTTTTATTTTTATTTTACTTTATTAAAAACTTCTTTAACGAATTTGTTGTTTCAATGTTAACTTTTATTTCGCCGCAATTTATCTATTTTTCCATCTTCAGGGCCGATTCGTGGCAATTTCATACGTGTCTTTTATGTACTTAGTCACATTATTGTTGACGCTACAATGCGTGTAACGATGTTTGCAAACTCGCCGCATCACATGGGAATCGACATACTTATTTTTATTATAGTTTGGCCATCGCAACATACGAGTCTTCAACATCAAATAACCGCCGTAACACGCGGGGCTAACTAACTAGTTCTATCTTAAAGTCTTAATTAATTCAATTTGCCTTATAAATATCCCAAGAAGCTAGCTGAAATTGAAGTACACACATATGGATATCCAGTTTCCCTTTCGTCTCCTTTTCTTCTCTGCTAGCCTCTTCTTGTTCTTCTTCATAATAATCACTCGGTTCAAAAGCTACAAGTCACATGATATAAACAAAAACCTTCCTCCACAGCCATGGAACCTCCCTCTAGTTGGCAACATACATCATCTTATAGGAGCACAGCCACATCAAGCTCTAGGAAACATAGCCCAAAAACTAGGACCAGTTGTTCGTCTACAACTCGGCCAAGTCTCCGCTGTCGTAATCTCATCTCCTCCTTTGGCAAAAGAGATCATGAAAGCTCATGACATCTCTTTTGCAACAAGGCCCAAGCTTCTCAGTACACAAATTATCGTGTACAACTACACTGACATAGCATTCTCCCCTTATGGTGATTACTGGAGACAAATGCGTAAGATGTGTCTTGGAGGTTCTAAGTACAAGAAAAGTTCAATCTTTTCGATCTATTCGTGAACAAGAGTCATGGGACCTCATTGAGTCCTTGGCTACACAAAGACAAAAAACAATCAACCTTTCTACCATAATTTTCACCATGATTAACACCATCACAACTATGGTTACTGTTGGGAGCCGATGCAAGGATCAAGCGACACTTCTTGAATTGATTATAGGGTTTGTCCATTTATCCGGTGGTTTTGATGTTTGTGATATATTTTCATCCATCACATTACTTCCTCTAACTACCGGGACAAAGAACAAAATGGTGAAGATACGCAACAAGCTTGATTTGGTTTTCGATAGCATCATTCTGGAGCACAAAGAACAACGTGACAACGGGCAGAACAACCACGATGAAGAACTTCTTGATGTTTTATTGAGGCTACAAGATGATGGTGGTCTTGAGTTTCCATTAAGTTATGACTGTTAGCTTAATAAGTTGTTATGGGCCCTGTTATGGGCCTTAGCCCAAACCCAGTTATCTTTCTATTTAATGTTGCTTTCTTCTTCATTTGTAAGCTAATCTTCATTTGTGTAATATAGAGACTCCATCTTTTCTCTGTACATGTTTGTTATTCAACATGGTATCAGAGCCTACTCGATTCATGCTTGATTGAAGATTTTTTGTTGTCGCTTCCGCTCCGTTGTTGATTTGTTCATTGTTTGGTTGTTCGTTGTTGAAGGGTAGAGGCTCTGCATCAGATTTCTCGGATTTGTGAGGTATCAAAGTCACGGATTTTGTTTTATTTGAATTAACTTGTGTATTTGGAAGAGCTTCTGGACAAATTGACAGGTTTTGGACCTTGTTTCTGTCTCGGTTACGACGTTTGTGGTTTGTTTCACCAAGTTTGTTGTTAAGTTTGAGGTTTGTTTCTTCAAGTTTGAGGTTTGGTTCTTCAAGTTTGCGGTTCTCCATGTTTGCAGTTTCTCTAAGTTTGCGGTTTCTCTAAGTTTGCGGCCCGAAGTTTGCGGTCCGAGTCTGCGGTTAATGTTCGAACTTTGCGGTTTTCTTTGAAGTTTACGGCCCGAAGTTTGCGGTTCGAGTCTGCGGTTCGATTCTGCGGTCCAAGTTTGCGGTTAGTGTTCGAACTTTGCGGTTTTCTTTGAAGTTTGCAATTATTCGGTTTTGATAATATTGCTGGGAACGATGACTCTCTTCAGTCTATTAGTACTCGTCTGGATGGTAAAAACTATACCTATTGGAGTTACGTAATGAAAAATTTTCTTTGAGGGAAAATGTGTGGGGTTATGTTACAGGTACTAAGGGAAAACCTACTGATAAATCTAAATCTGCTGAATATGCCTTAGCTCTTGATATATGGGAAACGAATAACTCTAAAGTTATAACTTGGATCAACAACTCTGTAAGTCAGTCCATTGGAATTCAGTTGGCCAAATATGATACAGCTAAGCAGGTTTGAGATCATTTGGAAAAGTTGTATACTTAGTCTAACTATGCAAAGATGTACCAATTGGAATTTGATATCCGTGCTCTTCAACAGAATGAGATGAGCATTCTAGACTTTTATGGAGCTATGTCGGATTTATGGGATCAATTAGCACTTATGGAATATGCAGCCCTGAAGGTGTTTAAACCTTATATTGATAGAAGGGAGGAGCAACGTTTGGTATAATTCTTGATGGCATTACGTTCGGACTTTGAAGGATTGCGTGGAACGATTCTTCATCGTTCCCCTCTTCCAACAGTTGATTCAGTTGTTCACGAGTTGATTGCAGAGGAAACTCGTTAACATCACAGGTTGATAAAACCCCTAAAGTAACTACTCCAGCTGTGTTTGTTGTTCCCCCAAATCAGTCAAGACAAGGTGCTAAAGTTACTTTTGATGAATGTGCTTTTTGCAAAGGGAAAAATCATTGGAAGACTCAATGTCCGTGGTTACTTAGTAGAAGGAATTCTAACTTGCAGAAGCCCCCACAACAGAACAGATCAGGTGGACATTTTCTGGCTCGCACGTCCACCTCTGCTAGTTCATCTGGTTCATCTCCATGGACATTTAAACCACCCCATTTTACTGCTGCTGCTACACCACCGTCTGTAGAAATGAACAAACCACCGTCTGCTCTGGATCCGCAAGTATTTGAACAGTTTCGACAATTTCTTACGGCCAACCCTACCGCTAAGTCTGCTGCGGGATTGTCTTCATCTGGTACCTCAGGTATTTCGTCATCGTTATGGATTTTGGATTCTGGTGCCTCACATCATATGTCTCCTTATCTGTCTTCTTTTCTTTCTTTGTCTCCTGTTTCGCCTGTTTCTTTCATGTCTGCTAGTGCTACATCCATGTTGGTAGAGGGTGTTGGATCGGTGTCTACCCCTCATGTGTCTCTTAATGATGTCTATTATATTTTGAAGCTTGCCTTAAATCTCGCTTCAGTCAGTTGTGTAAGTCTGGAATTTTGGTTTTCTTTTGTGACACTATTTGTGTTGTGCAGGATCAACACACTCAGAAGGTGCTTGGGATCGGTCATAGGGTGGGGGATTTATATATCTTAGAAGAACTCAAAGTGTCTGCAGCTGGTGTTGCTGTCTCCAGTGTTGATTTATCTTCTTTTCGTTTAAGTCCTTTGTCGTCTGAATTTTATATTTGGCATTCTCGTTTGGGACATGTGTCCGCATCTCGTTTAAAATTTTTGGTTTCTTCAGGTGTTTTGGGTCAGTTGCAAACTTGTGACATTTCTGATTGTAGTGGTTGCAAACTTGCTAAATTTTCTGCTTTACCTTTTGATAAACGTAGATCTGAGTTCTTTGACATTTATAAAACATTTAGGGCTTATGTTCAAACACAACACTCTGTTGTGATAAAGTGTTTCAGGTGTGACTTAGGGGGTGAATACACCTCTAATGATTTTACTCAGTTGCTTGCATCAGATGGTACTATACACCAATCGTCTTCTACTGACACTCCTCAACAAAATGGTGTTGTTGAAAGGAAACATCGCCATCTTATGGAAACCGCTCGTTCATTCCTTTTATCTACTGAGGTACCTAGTGTCTTTTGGGGAGAAGCACTCCTTACCGTGCAACATGTTTTTAATAGGATCCCTACTTCTCACAATGATGGGATGTCTTCATTTGAAAGTCTTTTCTGTGAACGCCCAGATTATGGAGAGTTAAGGGTTTTTGGATGTACATGCTTTGTTCTCCGCCCTCATATTGAACGAGACAAGTTGACAAATAAGTCAGCATTATGTGTTTTCTTAGGCTATGCCAGTGGTCCCACAGGTTATGGCACGGGACAAAAAGGATATCGTTGTTTTAATCGTGTAAGTCAGAAGTTATATGTATCAAGACATGTTACATTTCTTGAACATATTCCTTTCTATTAGATTCCAGCTAAGTCACATGATGTAACAAAGTCGGATCTTCAGAACATTGATCCTTTTGCTAGCGACACTGATATCCCATCCTCTGATGTTCCCGATCTGTCTGTTGATCCTACTATGCCTGCTCCAGATACTTTTGTTGCACATGATGTGCCTGTTCATGAACCTTCCACGTCATCTGGCACCAATGTTGATTCGCCTCCACTTCTGAGAAAGTCTACTCGTGTATGTAAGTCTACTCAACTACTAGATTTTGCATACTCTGCATATTCTGCTTCGTTTAGTTCCTTTATCGCGGGCATTCATCATCTGTCTGAACCAGAATCATATAAAGAGGTTGTCTCTGACCCTGTATGGCAGAATGCTATGGCTGAAGAGCTCACTGCTCTTCATCAGACTCACACCTGGGATTTGGTTCCTCTACCACCAGGTAAACATAAGGTTGGTTTTCGTTAGGTGTATAAGATTAAGACAAAGTCTGATGGCTCTGTTGAACGGTACAAGGCCAGACTTGTGGCAAAAGGATATTCGCAAACTTATGGTATGGATTATGAGGAGACCTTTGCCCCTGTGGCAAAAATGACAACAGTTCGTACTTTAATTGTCGTTGCATCCGTTCGACAATGGAAGATCTGTCAAATGGATGTCAAAAATGCTTTTCTGAATGTTGATCTTCATGAGGAGGTTTACATGACTCCACCCCCGGGAATAGCTCATCAACCCAGTGAAGTGTGTCGGCTTCGGAAAGCTCTATATGGTCTCAAACAGGCTCCTCGTGTCTTGTTTGAAAATTTCTCTATAGTCATCACTTCCCTTGGTTTTGTTCCTAGCAATCATGAATCAGCATTATTTGTTCGATGTACGAATGTTGGACGCATTCTCTTGTCTTTATATGTGGATGACATGATTATTACAGGCGATGATTATGATGGCATTGAATCCTTGAAACGTGACTTGGCCCATCGTTTTGCTATGAAAGATTTGGGGTTATTACGGTATTTTTTGGGGATTGGGGTAGCTCAATCTAAAAAGGGATATCTTCTCGCTCAGACGAAGTACATTTCTGATCTATTTCAACGTGCAAGACTTTCAGATAACAAAATTATAGACACTCCACTTGAAAACAATGCACGTTACTCTCCCACTGATGGTGTTCTCTATCTGATCCGATCCTATATCGTACCATTGTAGGCAGTTTGGTTTATCTTACTGTTACTCGCCCTAATATCGCTCATGTTGTTCATGTGGTTAGCCAGTTTGTTACCGCTCCTACTTCTGTTCACTAGGGAGCTGTTCTTCGTATTTTGAGGTATCTTCGTGGCACTCAGTTTCAAAGTCTTTTATTCCATTCTACGTCTTCTCTGGAATTGCGTGCCTATAGTGATGTTGATTGGGATAGTGATCCCGGTGATCGTAAATCCACTACAGGTTTCTGTATTTTCCTTGGTGATACCTTAATCTCATGGAAAAGCAAGAAACAAGATGTTGTCTCTAGGTCCTCTACTGAGGCTGAATATCGTGCTATGGCTGTGACTACATGTGAAATTGTTTGGTTACGATGACTTCTGGCAGATATGGGAGTTGTTGTTTCCTCGCATACCCCATTACATTGTGATAATCAAAGTGCTATGCAGATCGCCAAGAACTCTGTCTTTCATGAACGAACAAAGCATATTGAGATAGATTGTCATTTTACTCGTCACCATATTTTGCTCGGGACCATCTCACTTCCTTTTGTTCCGTCAGCCTTGCAGATTGCAGATATTTTCACTAATGCTCAATCGGCATCTCGTTTTCGTTTTTTGTGTGACAAACTCTCAATGTTTATTTTTATTGCATTGTGAGTTTGAGGGGGGATGTTAGCTTAATAAGTTGTTATGGGTTCTGTTATGGGCTTTAGCCCAAGCCCAGTTATCTTTCTATTTAATGTTGTTTTCTTTTTCATTTGTAAGCTAATCTTCATTTGTGTAATATAGAGACTCCATCTTTTCTCTGTACATGTTTGTTATTCAACAATGACAATATCAAAGCAGTCCTACTGGTTAGTTTTATTTTTAGGTAGTTTAATTAGAGTTGTCACCTGGTTCGAAAATAATGACATAGTTTTAAAACTCATACACAAGACACGAAATGTTTATCAGACTAAAAATTTATTATACAATAAGTTACTGTGTGAAAATTCGAATCCGGCTTCCTGCCTTTAACACACGTGATCTAATTGGTTAGTATGATGAGTCCTATGAGTTTTCATGTAACATGTTCTCATCATTAAAGAAAATAAGTTGCTAATTGTTTGAAGCATATAGAACTCATTGTTACAATCATCTATATTTCTTCTCTCAAGGTTATGCATAATTATACATCGTTGGCAATTAATGACCTTTAGAAGTATGGCACAGGATATGTTTGCAGCAGGCACGGATACTTCTTCCGTGACAATTGAATGGGTGATGTCCGAGCTGATAAAGAATCCAAGGGTGATGAAGAAAGCACAAGATGAGATCAGGCATGTACTCAAAGGAAGGACAAAGATTCATGAGTCGGATATTGAAAAACTAGACTACTTTAAACATGTTATTAACGAAACCTTGAGGTTGCATCCTCCTTTTCCTCTTTTGTTACCTAGAGAGTGTCGCGAAAATTGTGAAATTGGAGGATACCATATACCAGTTAAAACAAAAGTTATAATCAACACGTGGATGATTGGACGTGATCCGGATTACTGGGTTGAACCAGAAAGTTTCATACCGGAGAGATTTAGTGACAGTTCAGTTAACATGATGGGAACAGATTTTGAATATTTCCCATTTGGGGCTGGAAGAAGAATGTGTCTGGGCATGCTCTTGGGGTCGGCTAATGTTGAACTTCCTCTCGCGATGCTACTCTACCACTTCGATGGGAACTCCCAAATGGATCTACGTCTGAAGATTTGGATATGTCTGAGTCTTTTGGAGCTGTTCTAACAAGAAAGAATGATTTGCATTTAGTTCCACATCCTTACAACACGGATTATTAGCACGTTTAATATGAAATCTTTTGTTTCTTTTGGGTTTAGTTACGTTCTATATAATGTAACAGTGTTGTGCTTTAAGGAATGAATAATTCAAATATATATGATCAACTTTTCAAACGAATTCTAATTACAACAAATTATTCACGGTATTACGTGTAGATAATTTACATAGATTGTGATTGGCCCCATCTTATCCAATAGCCCAATTTCAATTTTATTTTTCTAGCCCAAAAACAAATCTCACAACACCAAAGACCTTAAAGGTCGCTGGGCTGATTTGTAATTCTTTTTCTTTTTCTCGTTTATGTGTAAGAACTAGTTTTTTTATTTATGTTCTTTATTTGGTGAAAAAATATTTGGTTTTTAATGTGTAATATTTTTGGTCGATCACTTTAATTGTTCAAGTTCCGTCACTGATAGATCTCAAGCCTAGATGAAAATCATGTCATGGAAAAGGTCTCATATTTTTATTCACTTAACATTCCGAAAAAGATGGAGACCTCCTGCTAAACAATTGTTGCAGCTTTACACGTTTTTAATATAAATTTGGATCATTTGGCATGTGTATATCATTGTTAGTATCAGAGGACGTAGTGAAATCATCTAAAGAGAAAACAAATTTGTTCTTGTTCTTCATAATCGAGTTTGATGTTTCTGTGTTTAATGTTCCTGTAAATGTGTGTTAAGAAACAGGAACAGAAGGAAGAAGTACGAACATGTTGTTTGCATTCATTAGAAGCATAGGGTTAAATACCCTTCCAACCGACGCAACCTTGCATGACACTTTCTAAACTGATTCTACGTACATGGTTGTTTAATCTAGACAACATCCTGGTCTTAGTAGCTCGTCATACTAAACACATACCTGGCCCCTGTACATTCACACGATGGCAGTCCAACAAGATCTTTTATAAAACCTCAAACCGGACATCCTATAGTTATGTCTCATCACTGAGTATTCTCATTAAAAACGCATATCTTATCTTACTAACATAATAAATAAAAATCTTTTGTGGCACATGAGAACCAAGGTACCAAGATGACACAATCACAAATCAAGAATAATAAGAACTTGCAGAGAAGATCGAAATTGTATTAACTGAAAAGAAAGATTCACTTAACAAACAAAACAACCAGACTTATTATACTATCTGAAAATTACAAAACACACCCTATACTACTTGGAATTACAAATAAGTCCCTAGACTTTCTACAAACTCCCCCTTAATTCCAAGTAACTCCTTCCAAACTTTCCAAACCAAGCAAACATCTCATTTCTGCAAAATTTACTCTTACTAAAGCTTTGGTTAACACATCAGCCCTTTGCATATCCCCACTCTCAAAATCAACATGAATTTGATTTCGCTCATATCCCCACATATGCTTGCTTCTACCATGAAAAACAGGATTTTTCATCAATTGAATCGCTGACTTGTTATCCACATATAAAACTACTACAATTTGCTTCTTTCCCAAAATTTCTTCTAACAACCCTTGTAACCAAATAGCTTGACATGTTGCTGAAGTAGCATCCATAAATTCTGCTTCACACGAAGACAGAGCAACTGTTGACTGTTTCTGTGAGCTCCAAGATACTAATGAACCATTCAAGTAAAATACATTTCCTGATATGCTCCTGCCATCATCATTATTAGTCAAATGGTTACTGTCACTATACCTCACAAGTCCTTCTCCTTCTGACCTGCTATATTTAATCTCATAGTGCACAGTTCCTTTTATGTATCTAATAAGGTGCTTAACTGCTTTCAAATGGGCTTCCTTTGGGTTTTGCATAAATCTGCTGATGTATCCTACAGCAAAACTTATATTTGGTCTTGTTTAAGTCAAGTATCTCAAAGAACCAACAAATTTTCTATACTCAGTCTGATCCACTTCAGCTCCCCCTTCATCTTTAAACAGCTTTAAACCAGGCTCCATGGGAACCTTTGTTTCATTACACTCTCTTAATCCTGCCATTTGAATTACTTTCTTAGCATAAACAGATTGTTTAATTGAATACCTTCTTTCCCTTGGGCTACTTCAATTCCCAAGTAATAACAAAGTAAACCCAAATATGTCATTTCAAAGTTTGAACCTATCTGTTGTTTAAATTCTTTCACTTCTTGTTCATTACTTCCTGTTACCAACAGATCATCCACATACACTCCTATTATCAAGAGTGAATCAGTTTTCCTTTAAAATAGACTACCTATTCACGCTGACATCTCCTAAAACCCACTCTAGGTGCTTGCCTTAGGCCATATAAAGCCTTAACTAGTTTATAAACCTTGAATTCAGACCCCCTTTTCACATACCCTTCAGGTTGTTGTACAAATACATTTTCTTTCAATTCACCATGCAAAAAAGCTACCTTCACATCTAAGTGATATACCTTCCAACCCATTTTTTGCTAAAAATGCAAAGATCAACCTGATTGTTTCTATCCTTGCCACAGGTACAAAGACATCCTCAAAGTCAACTCCTTGTTGCTAAACATAACCCTTAGCAACAAGTCTAGCCTTATGCTTTATAACAACCCCTACAACATCTTTCTTTAGTTTATAAACCCATTTCAAACCAATTGGCTTATAACTCAGTGAGGCTTCAGTTAAAATCCAAGTTTTGTTCCTTTCAATTGCTTGTATCTCTTCATTCATAGCCTGCTGCCATACCTTTTCCTTTACAGCCTCTTGAAAACAAGAAGGTTCTCCCTCTTGTGCAAGCAACAACTCTACATCATCCGATTCTTGTTGTCTACTGGACCCATACTGTACACTTCCTTCCATCACATAATCACTCAGTCTAGTAGGTAAATAGGAAGTCCTACTTGGCCTTCTTACTGACTGGTTGACTATACCTTCTTCAACTTAAGTTATTCCTTCTATGTTACTTGCCTTATTTATACTACTTTGAGGATCTGGGATATCAGGTTGTTGGTCATTTTGTCCCTCTCCATGTGTGACTTCAACCAAACTTTCCCTCCCACCTTGTATGGTGAAATTAACTCAACTTGTACTTTCATTTCCCACTACTTCAATATAAGTAGCCCAATTATGACAATTATCCTCTTGAAACTTTACATCTCTACTAATCACAATTCTCTTAGTAGCTGGATCATACATTCTATGAGCTTTTGTACCTTGTTCCACTCCTAGATATACCATGTATGCACTTCTATCCTCTAACTTCTTCAAGTTTGGGTGATTCATCTTAACATACCCAATACATCCAAATACTTTCAAATGTGTAATATTTGGCTTCCTGCATTTTAACACTTCATATGGAGTTTTATCTTTGATAGCCTTGGTCTGTATTCTATTGACTATGTAAACAGAATGTCTTACTGCCTCTGCCCAAAAGTCTTGTGGCATACTCATTGCTTTTAGTATACTTCTGGTCATATTTACAATAGTCTTATTTCTTCTTTCAACTAAACCATTCAGCTGAGGGAAGTAGGGAGCTGTTAGAAGCCTATTAATTACTTCCTTATCACAATAACTGTTGAACTCCTGTGAGGTAAATTCTCCCCCCCCCCCCTATCAGACCTCAAAGACTTCACAACCAACCCATATTCTTTTTCAACTTTTGAATTAAAGATCTTGAAAGTATTCATTTTAAGTATGTATGCCCACATGAATCTAGTGAACAAACAACATAAAGTACTTGTTACCTGTCACACCCCGTCTCAGGCACCCCCTGGACGTGTGCGAGCTCGATCGGTATCGTTTGATTACTTGATTTCAGAGTTTTTATAAAATACAGCGGAAGTCTTTTCAAAGGATCGTTTCATCATTCTTTCAACCTCAAAGGTTGTAATTGTAAATACCAAAACTCAGTTGGAAAACAAAAGCCTTGTATTTACTTTATAAACATAGGGTTTCAAAACCTTTTTCATTTGATTACAAAACATTGTTTGAAATCAAATACATGATGAGCCATTAGAAATAGTCAACACAGGGTTGCTCAGTTCCCTGGTCCTATCTCCTTTCTTTAGGATTTCCCTTTACACGAGGCCTGAGAATCCTACGTACATTCCATCCTTTCCTGGGTCAGATCTCATGTCTGCCCATATACCCTTCTCATCATATTTTATTCATTATCTGGAAAACATTTTGAAAATAAAACATCAGCGAAAACGCTGGTGAATACAATATCTTGACATAAAATCATTTTGGCGCAAACAAGTATTAATTTCATAATCACAACTTATTGTTCAATCTACACACTCAGCAGGCTCGTCGCACCACAGTATACACTGGCGTCATAGCTTATAATAGCGGATAGGTCTACGCCACCGAATTTGTTATAAGATAAGAACCGGCCCCAATCCGGGAATTTCACCCGAGACCCGTGTATCTCTTTCAAGTTTTACGTATACCAATGGCTTGAATGCTTGGTTCGTAGAAGAACGTTGAGCATTGATTCATTAACCTTTATTTGGCCATTTTCATAAATAAAATGTTTGACACAAGTTTTTAAAAGAGATAAAGTATTCACCTTGTTTGTAGGAATGAGCCTCTAAAGTCAAAAGCTTAGCTTCTAGCTTCTTAACTTGATTTCTAAGCGTCTTGACCTTTCTACGAGCGTTTCTTGCTTAATCGGGAACTACGAGGAGCGGGAATTGAACCGGGATCGTCGGGGATCGTCTACGAGTGCTCTTGAACACGTTGAGAGTGAAATGGATGATTTGATGTGAAGAGAATGAATGAATTAATGAATTCATTCAACTATTTATAGGGGTGATATGGGGTCCGTAGCGGGCCGTTATGCTCGGGCGTAGCGGTCCGCTACCGCCCTTGCACGCGTCAACCCTACACGTCTCACTCTGATTGGACCGATCCTAGTTTTGCGACTAGCGGACCGTTACTTAGGGGCGTAGCGGTCCGCCACCAATACGCGTGGCAGAATTTTAGAGTTTTGCGGCTGGCGAACCGTTACCACCTGGCGTGGCGGTCCGCCACGAGTACGTGTGTCACAAACTTCGAACATTAGTCACTATACACGTGGCTTAACCGGATTCTTTACTTAACCGATAAGTAGCGGACTGTTATACATATGGTAGCGGTCCGCCACCCAGCTTAATCTCATAGCGGACCGTTAAGCTTGACCTTAGCGGTCCGCTAAGGTCTAAAAATCACTAATTTTCATTTTGAACCCTGAACTTAAGTAAAATTACACTTATAGTCCCTAGGGTTTACCTTTTTCCATATCTTGGACATTTTTTAGGCAGGTGTTACATCCTCTCCACTTTGTTTGAAACTCGTCCTCGAGTTTATTCAAGGTGTGGATATTTCTTTTTCATTTCAGAATCCATTTCCCACGTGTATTCAGGTCCAATCCTGGAGTTCCATTTCACTTTCACGATTATCAATTTCTTTCTTTTCAATCTCTTTTCCTGCATGTCCTCGATTTTCAAAGGTTGCTCCACAAATCTTAACTTTTCATCTAACTCTACATCTTGTTGGGGCATTACAAGAGATTCGTCTGTAAAACACTTGCCCAGATTTGACACATGGAATACATCATGTACTCCATTCATTTCATCTGGTAGTTCAAGTTGAGAGGCCACAGGCCTAACTCTTTTCAGGATTTTGAATGGTCCTACGAATCTTGGAGGTAATTCCCCTTCCTTTCCAAATCTTACAACGCCTTTCCATGGTGAAACTTTCAATAGAACATTGTCACCGATGTTGAATTCTAACGGCTTTCGTTGCTTATCAGCATAACTCTTTTAACGATCACCAGCCGCTTTTAACATATCCTTTATTTGGATAACTTTTTCAGTCATTTCTAAGACTATTTCAGGTTCAGACAACTGATTTTCTCCTATTTCAGACCAACAGATCGGAGTTCAACATTTACGACCGTATAAGGCTTCAAAACGAGCGGCCTGTATACTCGTATGATAACTATTGTTATAGGAGAATTCCATTAGAGGTAAGTGGTCATCCCAACTTCCTCCAAGATCAATGACATAAGCTTTTAACATATCTTCAAGAGTTTGAATTGTTCTTTCGCTCTGCCCGTTCGTCTGAGGATGGTAGGCAATGCTAAGATTTAGCTTCGTACCAATAGCTTTCTGGAAACTTTGCCAGAATCAAGAAGTAAAATCTACTATATCTATCTGACACGATAGATAGTGGCACGCCATGTAATGTTACAATTTCATTAACGTATAATTGTGCCAGCTTATCCATGCTGAATATTTCTTTCATTGGAAGAAAATGAGTAGACTTAGTAAATCTGTCAATGATAACCCAGATAGTATCATTTCCTCGGCTGGTTCGGGGAAGTTTTGTAACGAAGTCCATGGTTATCATTTCCCATTTCCAGACAGGAATTTCAAGTTGCTGTAACAAACCAGATGGCTTCTGATGCTCAGCTTTAACTTGAGAACAGGTTAAACATTTTGCAACATATATAGCGATATGTTTCTTCATTCCTATCCACCAATAATTGGCTTTTAGGTTTTTATATATCTTATCGTTTTAAGGACGCATTGTATATTTAGATGTATATTTAGATTTATGGGCTTCTTCAATGATTTCTTCACGAGTATTCCTATAGATAGGAATCCAGATTCTCTTATTCATTATAAGAATTCCATCGTCTCCTTTGATCAACTGATCAATCATGCCTCCCAATCCTTCTTTCTCAAGGTTGGGTTCTTGTAAAGCAAGTTTATGAGATTCCTTAATACGAGTGATAAGATCTATTTGGAGATCGAGTCTTAAAGCACGAACTCGTTTAGGTTTCTCATATTCCTTTCTGCTTAGAGAATCAACTACGACATTGGCTTTTCCTTCATGATAACATATTTCACAATCATAATCATTCAGGACTTCCATCCAACGTCTTTGCCTCATATTCAGTTCCTTCTGACTGAATATATACTTTAAGCTTTTATGTTCCATATAGATAGTGTCTCCATAATTTCAGGGCGAAGATTATGGCACCCAGCTCTAAGTCATGAGTTGTATAATTCTTTTCATGGGTCTATAATTGACGAGAAGCATAAGTGATAACTCTGTTTCCCTGCATTAACACACAACCAAAGTCGTTGTGTGAAGCATCACAGTAAATCGAGAAGCCTTCGTTTCCATCTGGCAACGCCAATATGGGTGCTTGAGTCAGTTTCTGTTTCAGAGTTTCAAAAGCTTCATATTGTTTAGGACCCCATTCATACTTGACTGACTTACGGGTCAGAGAAGTTAATGGTACTGCGATTTGAGAGAAATCTTGGATAAATCTCTGATAGTAACCGGCTAATCCGAGAAAACTACGGATTTCAGTTTGTGACTTTGGGATTTCCCAATTAGATATGGAATTTTGATAGGGTCAACTTTAATACCATTGGTATTGATAACATGACCAAGGAATTGAACCACTGACAACCATAATTTACATTTTGAGAACTTAGTGTATAACTTCTCTGTTCTCAGAATTTCAAGTAAGATTTTCAAATGATTGGCGTGATCTTCCTTACTTTTGAAATAGATGAGGATATCGTCAATAAATACTATAACGAATTTGTCCAAATAAGGTTTACAGACTCGATTCATCATATCCATGAATGTTGCTGGTGCATTAGTAAGTCCGAACGGTATTACCGTGAACTCATAATGACCATATCGAGTTCTGAAAATAGTTTTAGGAATATCTTCTTCCTGAACTTTCAATTGATGATAACCAGAACGAAGATCTATTTTGGAAAAGCAACGAGCTCCTTGGAGTTGATCAAAAAGATCATCTATTCGGGGGAGTGGATAACGATTCTTTATCGTAACTTTGTTCACTTCACGATAATCAATACACATGCGCATGGATCCGTCCTTCTTTTTAACAAATAATACTGGAGCTCCCCAAGGTGATGAGCTTTATAAACCCTTTCTCTAGTAATTCGTCTAATTGCTTCTTCAATTCTACCATTTCATTTGGAGCTAATCTGTACGGGGCTTTAGCAATAGGTTTCATACCTGGTACAAGATTTATTCTGAACTCCACTTCTCTTTCAGGTGGAATTCCAGGCAGTTCATTAAGGAAAACATTAAGGAATTCAGCCATGACCGACACATCTTCAATCTTCATTTTTGTGTCGCTGATTACAGATACAAGGTATGCTAGGCATCCTTTTCTTAAGTACTTTGTGGCTTTTAACATAGTAATTATTCCAACAGAGTTGGATAATCTATCGCCGTTAATTGTAAGAACGTTGTCTTTCGGCGAAAGAAGTTCTATTGCCTTTTTATCACACAGGATACAGGCTTGGTTAGAGGCTTACCAATCAATTCCTAAGACAATGTCAAAACCTGCTAAAGTCATTGGCAACAATCTTGAAGGTATAACATGTCCTGATAATGTGATATGACAATTATTAAGGATTTCAGAGATTTGGACTAGGTCACCATTGGCGGTTTCCACCACGTATTTCTTGTCTAATTTAGCTAGATTTTTATTTAATAGTCTACATAATCTATGATCTATAAAACTTTGGTTTGCACCAGAGTTAAATAAAACTCGAGCATAAATATCATTAACAAGAAAGGTACCCGTAATGACATCGGTCATACATGTTGCTTCATGAGTGTTAAGAACGAATGCCCGCGTATTCTTCTTCACTCCATTTACAGGCTTGGGACCTGTCCCGTCTGTCTTCTTCTGGTTCAGACAATTGATTTTCATGTGAACAGCTTCGCCACATCCAAAGTAAGTAATTGATTTCTTTTTGAAGCAATCTTCGGTCTTGTGTCAAGATATTTTACAATAATTGCAGAAAATTCTAGCACGACATTGTCCCAAATGCCTCCTTCTGCACTTTGGACACTCAGGGATGGAGGAGTTATTGTTTTGAGGAGAAAAATTAGATTTCTTGGATCCACTTGGGCATTGCCCAGTTATCTCTTTCTTCTTCTTTCCTTCTTCCTGATTCCTTATCAGGCTGTTAGTTAATGATGCCCCCAGATCCATGGCATCATCCAGATTTTCACAATTCGCGACCTTCACCATGTCGCGGATTTCACCAATCAAACTCCATATATAACGCTTGATCAGGTTAGATTTAGGAGTAGCAAGATGAGGAACTATGCGAGCATACTCCAGGAGTTTTGTAGCATACTCCTGATGGTTCGTTCCAATCATCCTTAAACTTAAGAATTTCCCTTCAATTTGTTCTCGTTCATTCTGGGGAACGTACTTCTTCTCAACCCTTGTTTTAAAGGCATTCCAGCCCATTGCGTAGGCTGCATCTCTACCTTTGGCAGAAATAATATTGTTCAACCATTCTAAGGCTTGATCCTTGAATAAATTGGAGGCATACAGAACTTTGTCCTCCTCGGCACATTTGCTGATAGCCAAAACTGACTCAGTCTTCTCAATCCATCTTAGTTTGGTTATTCCACCTTCTTTTCTAGAGAAATTGTATGGTTTACAATCCTGGAACATCTTATAGGTACAACCTACTATCTTCTTCTATATGACCATAGTTATTACCCATACTCTCGTCCTCCGTAGAGTTATGGTAATATTCTTCTCTTTCGATGTTCTTAGTTTTGTGGGAAACAGAACCCTTTGGTTCAAGAGTAACAGGTTTCGATTGGGTCACTGTTCGAGTTTGACGTGAATGAATAGATTGAGGAACTGAAGGTTGAATAGAAATTCGACCAGCTTGTCTCTTTTCAAGCTCAATAAAAATCATTGGGAGGGAATCCTTGATTCCTTCCGTGATCATCTTTTGGAGTTCCTTTCGGGATTCATTATTTTATGCAGTATTATCGATCACCGCTTGCTTTTTCTTACCCCTCGTGTATTGAGAAGGTCCAGTTTGTTTCGACATTATATCAAGAGATAATACTTGAATTAAAACAGAACTTTTTATAAATGAAATGTTTACAAGAAGAAAAAACACATGTAAAAATCATTATTTCTAAATATTTCTAAAATTCTTCTCTTCAAGGGCTTGAACAAAAAGGGCATTCCGTGCTTCTACTTCAGCCTTTTCTCTTTCAAGTTCAGCTATTCGGTTCAACAATATCTGTTCCCTCTCACTTCCTAACGTATTCTCATTTATATGCGGAGCATGAATATGAATTATCTCATAATACGGAACGTAAGGTATATTGGAATCAGCGCGTTCTTCTTCTTCAGGATCATATTTATTTTCATAAGGAAGTTCAGTGTATCTCTCATGAAAATTTTGTGGATAAATAGGAGTGATGTTATAGCTTCCAGCAGTCGGGACAGAATAAAAACTTATAGAAGGATTATAGGGAACACTAGGGTTTCTTATGTCTCTGAGGCTTCTGAAAGTAGAACTTTCAATCTCTTCATTAAGTTTTATAGTTGTTTCATTTGTTTTACAATCAAAGTAACTAACATGAGCAAATTTTCAAAGAAAACTAGGACCTTTGCCCTTTCCAACCATTCTAAAAATGAAAAACAAAAGATATTTTATTATCAGTTCCTCATATGTTACAATATAAAAGTAAAATACAATAAGATCTTAATCCTTCATCAGCTCCTTCCCCAAGGTCTTCAGATCTTTTCCATACTCATATATCTGCTTCCCATAAAACTGGGTTCTTTTCTTATCCATGATTTTCTTCTTTGTTGTCTCGTCCGTTTGGCGTAACGAATGATCTAAACATTCGAGATGGGAAGAAGGCATAGTATACTTATAACCATATTTAGGAGGATCACGAATACCCATCAGCATATCATTATAAGCATGATGACATCCTGGTGGTGATTGAAAGTAAGCTTGGTAAGGATCATATGTTGGTTCGGGGAACACATATGGATCATAGATGACCGGGGATCCAGAGTTATAGGACTGATAATCAGAACTGTTTAAAATGGGGTTATTGAAAGGACAATCATTTCAGAAGCAGATTGATATTGGGGATCTTCAGAAGGATCTTCTTCAGACGATTGATTCTGACTGGATTGTGCCTCATTTCCTTGCACATACTGGGCAGCAGTATTCTAATTGCTAAAGTCTGATCCAGCATCCATCCACGGACTAGAAGAGTTTTGGGATTGTGGGTGATATTTGGGAGAGTGAGTAAGTATAGCAAATGGGTCGTCATTATAGTATGGTGAACAGATAGGATTCTGTTGTGAACCTAATGGATGATATTCCGGAGATTCTTGCTTAATAGAATGATTAGGATCGTAATATGGAACATTACTTCCTCCAGAAATCTTCAATCTTATCATATTAGTATTTATTTTATTCAAGACTTAGATACTAAAGCCAGTATCTTAATCTTAGCTAAAGTTCTACAAGGATGGTTATCTTTCCAGAGTAGTACCTCTAACAGTCATGTTCCTAGGTAAATGTGACGGGTCTAGAAGAGATTTATACTAGCTCTTTCCTTAGACAGAACACTTCCGTTTGTCAGATAACTACATACCGGTCAGAAGGTCACCTTGTTTTCTTATCTTAAAAGCATCATGGTTAAAGCTTAGATACTAGATCCAAGTATCTGATTCGCTAAAACATGTGGCTCTGATACAAACCTGTAACACCCCGCCTCAGGCACCCCCTGGACGAGTGCGAGCCCGGTCGGTATCGTTTGATTATATGATTTTAGAGTTTTTATAAAATACAGCGTAAGTCTTTTCAAATGATCATTTCATCATTCTTTCAACCTCAATGGTTGTAATTGTAAATACCAAAAACTCAGTTGGAAAACAAAAGCCTTGTATTTACTTTATAAACATAGGGTTTCAATACCATTTTCATTTGATTATAAAACATTGTTTGAAATCAAATACATGATGAGCCGGTGGAAATAGTCAACACAGGGTTGATCAGTTCCCTGGTCCTATCTCCTTTCTTTAGGATTTCCCTTTACACGAGACCTGAGAATCCTACGTGCATTCCATCCTTTCCTGGGTCAGATCTCATGTCTGCTCGTATACCCTTCTCATCATATTTTATTCATTACCTCGAAAACATTTTGAAAATAAAACGTCAGCGAAAACGCCGATGAATACAATATCTTGACATAAAATCATTTTGGCCCAAACAAGTATTAATTTCATAATCACAACTTCATGCTCAATCTACACACTCAGCAGCCCGTCCAGTTCAATCGCACCACAGTATACACTGGCGCCATAGCTTATAACAGCGGACAGGTCTACGCCTCCGGATTTGTTGTAAGATAAGCACCGGCCGTAATCCGGGAATTTCACCCGAGGCCCATGTATCCCTTGCAAGTTTTACGTATACCTATGGCCTGAATTCTTGGTTCGTAGAAGAACGTTCAGCATTATTTCATTAACCTTTATTTGGCCATTTTCGTAAATAAAATGTTTGACCCAAGTTTTTAAAAGAGATAAAGTATTCACGTTGTTTGTAGGAATGAGTGATGTGTCATGAGATAAGTATAAAAATATAAATAAATATATTTTTAAGATGATTGATTTCACAAGATCAGGTTTTAAATTTATAAATTAAAATGATAATTACGTTAACTTAAAACACACACAATAGGCAAGTGTAACTATCGCAACGTAATATAGTTAGGTAAGAAACAAGTATCGAACCAATGGACACGGTCGAGTTCCAATACTCAACTTTTGTTATCGTTTAGCCGGATCAATTAGTGAGTGGGTTTTGTGTGCTTGTTAAGCATAAAAGTAAATGACGGTCAAGTAAATAACATAAAAGTAAAAATGTGCGTGAAGTGTGTAACAGAAATGTAACTAGCAGAATAGTAAATAGCAGAAAAATAAATAAAGCGAAAACGATCAGATTACGAAATGTATTGCTTCGGGATTCGAATCAGCTTGGTATGTGATAATGTTAAGTTAACTAATTTAGTGGTATGACTACTACAAACTTATGACCCGGGTCACCGCTAGAGCCTCATCCTCACTACATTTGATTTGCAAATTATATTCTTTAAAAAGTGGTAGTGTCTCCCGTTAGGGACAACATTTACCCTCAACCCATCGAATGGTCATCTCCGGGTTGGTTAAAGACATCGGACTCAAAATGCTTTATATTAAAGTTAAATAGGTGGTTATATTTTGCTCACCAGGAGGCTGTGTAACAAGAGGACCAAGTATAAAGACGTACCGTTCCCAACATGAGTTCACCAATTCTTGGTCGCATAGTAGTCTCGTATAAAGACGTACGAGCTTAGAAGTATAGACCAAGCCTTGGCTTATCAATCTCTGCTCGTATTAAGACGTACGAGTTTCAAAGGAAGTTTGATTAAAAAGGGTTTTACAATCTTACTCTTTAAAATTAAGACACTCATAAATATAAAGACGGATTTAGCCAATATTAAAAGCCCATCAAAAGATGGTTTCTGAGGATGAATTAGTTAAAGACATAAACATACTACTTCATTAATAGGTTAAACATTAACATGCACCAAACATCATCTTCACCCTAGCAATACAAAGAAGTTTTAGCCATGAATGGCCATAACGATTAGTGTAATGATGAGTTTCGTACGCTCCCCTATTGTGAAACAAGGGGGAAGAGCCCCTCTACTCTCTACTCTCAACCTAACTACGAGAATGCTCTCTTCTTGGGTGTTATTTTGCCCTAGATTGGTGTGTGGAATGAAGAACTCAACCCTCCTATTTATAGGCCTCAAAATGTGCAATGCACGGTCGTGCAAAGGCCGAGGGAATCAAACATGGTACATAGTACACGGTACTGGGCCGTGGGGAGCAAGAGAGGGCAATGCACGACCGTGCATTGGGTCGTGCATCCCTCTGTTTTCTCCCAGTTTTTCTCTTTTAGCTACTGTTGACTAATTTGACTTCTTGGGGGTCAATGCTCCGGGAATAAACCTTCTAGAAGCTTGAATTCTTGGTGTTCTTGATAGGATTTAGCTTGATTTGTATTTTCAACACCGAATAACCTGCAATTACAAAATATATGTATTTTAACCATAAATTGGAAGGTTATTATTCAAATAGTACCATAATATGGGATTATTATGTATGTTAAATATGTATAAATGATGGTATATCAATGAGCCTCTAAAGTCAAAAGCTTAGCTTCTAGCTTCTTAACTTGATTTCTCTAGCGTCTTGACCTTTGTACGAGCGTTTCTTGCTTAATCGAGAACTACGATGAGCGGGAATCGAACCGGGATCGTCGGGGATCGTCTAAGAGTGATCTGGAACATGTTGAGAGTGAAATGGATGATTTGATGTGAAGAGAACGAATGAATTCGTTCAACTATTTATAGGGGTGATCTGGGTCCGTAGCGGACCGTTATACTCGGGCGTAGCGGTCCGCTACCACCCTTGCACGCGTCAGCGCTACACGTCCCACTCTGATTGGACCGATCCTAGTTTTGCGGCTAGCGGACCGTTACCCAGGGGTGTAGCGGTCCGCCACCGATACGCGTGGCAGGATTTTAGAGTTTTGCGGTTGGCGGACCGTTACCACCTGGCGTAGCGGTCCGCCACGAGTACGCGTGTCACAAACTTCGAACATTAGTCACTATACATGTGGCTTAACCATATTCATTACTTAACTGACAACTAGCGGACCGTTATACATATGGTGACGGTCCGCCACCGAGCTTAATCTCATAGCGGACCGTTGGGCTTCACCTTAGCGGTCCGCTAAGGTCTAAAAATACATAATTTTCATTTTAAACCCTGAACTTAATTATAATTACAGTTATAGTCCCTAGGGTTTACCTTTTGCCAAATCTTAGACATTTTTTAGGCAGGTGTTACATTACCTGCTGGTGTTGATGGAGATATTGGACTACACAAGTCCATCGAGATCAACTCAAGTGGCTTTGAAGCTCTGTAGGCTGTTTCTGCAGGGAATGGCTGTCTAGATTGCTTGCCAACCATACATGCTTCACATACTTGAGTTGGATGGTTAATATGTGGGACTCCAGTTATCATCTCTTTACTAGCCATTTCTTTAAGAGACTCAAAGTTTACATGGCCTAATCTGCCATGCCACAGCCATGGGATGCTTTCAATCTTTGACTGAAAACACATGGGTGATCCTATTCTCAAGTTCACTTTATACAACCTATTAGGGGATCTAGCAACTTTCATCAGTAGTTTTCCATCCTTCTCAAACATCCAAAGAAACTCATCCTTCATTCTTATTTCACATCCTCCTTTAGTAGCTTGACCCAGACTCGAAATATTGCTCTTTAATTGGGGAATAAAGTACACTTCTGTCAATAGCCTTTGATCACCATTCTTGCAATCCAAAACTACTGAGCCTCTTCCCCCTATTACCACACAAGAGCCATCTCCAAACCTAACCTTGCCACCTACATTTATGTCCAAACTAGAGAATGCAGATCCATTCCCTGTCATATGGTTTAAGGCACCATTATCCAAGTACCATATACACTCTGTGTCAATCTCAGAGGTGTACTTTGCAGGCAAGACTTTGTGTTCATTCAGGAATACCCATTCCTTTTGATCCTCCACTCTAACAGTCATCAGGAAGGTTGGTTCATCATCCACTATCTGGGTCAAATTCACTTCTGAATCTTTACTTTTTGTTGGGCATTCACTAGCATAATGTCCATAGACATCACACTTAAAAGATTTGACCTTGGACTTATCTTTTCCAGGGCGATCACTTTGCCTTTGGGCTTTATTTTGGTCAAAATTTGTGTCTCTTCCTCTACTATTCATCTTCCCTCGACCCCTTCCCCAATTTGTTTTTCCCTTATCAAATTTCCCTTTATGCTTATTTGAATGGTCAGAATCCTTTTGGCGATTCTTCCATTCTGAGTAAGTAAGCAATAATTGACCAGGTTTGCCATTAGTGGGCTTGAAATTCATACATGTTCTCCCTTCATATGCCTTTAATCTCCCAATTGCTTCTTGTAGGAAAAGTGATTCGGGATCCACAAATTGCTCTATAGAAGCCACAATCTGTATGAATCTTTCAGGTACTGCTCCAAGAAACTTACGAACAATAATTGATTCTTCATACGGCTCCCCTAGGTCACTTGCTTTAGAGGTCAATGCACTCAGTCTGCCGACAAATTCATAAAGTGTGTCGTCCTCCCTCATCTTGAGCCCTTCGAATTCGTTTCTAAGGGTTTGGAGTCTAGCCTTCTTGACTCTATCTACCCCCACAAATCTAGTCTTGATTGAATCCCAGATATCCTTTTGCTGAATTGAACTTAGCTACTTGGAGGATCAGATCTTCAGGCAATGCCTGATACAAATAGGCAATTGCCGAATTGTTCTTCTTCGCGTCGACATTAGCACCTGTCGCTGGCTCAATCGCTTCCCACGGTCCGTGAACATTGAAGATTGCTTTCAATTTCAACGCGCATATAGTGTAATTGGTAGACATTAAGACTGGACACTGAAGGGGAATCAAGTAGTTCTCCTTGATTGTGATCAATTGATTGTTCTTCGCCGGTGTTCCCATATCGTCTTTCTTCCTTCTTCGATATGGTGTTCCGAATTTGGGATCTACTTCGGATTCGGAATTGGGGTCAGGATCCGGTCCTTCGGGTCTTGAATCAAAACCGATGAGTGCGAAGAGATGGTAATCGAGCTAGTAACGAGGCTCTGATACTAATTGAGAACCAAGGTACCAAGATGACACAATCACAAATCAAGAATAATAAGAACTTGTAGAGAAGAAGATCAAAATAGTATTAACTGAAAAGAAAGATTCACTTAACTAACAAAACAACCAGACTTATTATACTATCTGGAAACAATCCGGTGCAGCACTCAAAGACAAAGCACATTGACATCAGGTATCATTTCATAAGAGATTAAGCTGAGAAAAGGAGGATTATTTTAACCAAAGTTCATACGAATGAGCAATATGCTGATTTGTTTACAAAACCTTTTGATGAAGCTAGATTTAAATATTTAGTTGAATCAATTGGTATGATGAACTTTGATTAAAATCTATCTCTAAAAATTCCATTTTAAAATGTGTTATGTCTTATGCTGTAAATAAAAGTTATAAGTCAGCAGCATTTTTGTCCTTCAGCTACTGACAGGTTTAATCTTTAGCAGCAAAAGATGTGCAGCTGACTGCTTTAAGTTATCAGCAGGAACAGGTTTCCTGCGGATTTCTTTAAGACTGTCAGCAGCAACATCCTTGCTGCGGATTATCAAATCCATCAGTAGCAGATGAGTTTGCTGCTGACAGACTTAACCTTCCGCAGCAACCAAGGTTGCAGCAGACAGGCTTATTCATCCACATCAACCAAGTTTGATGCTGATGGGTAAATTTAAGTCCAAATTAACTTTTACCCGCTGTAAAAATTAACGTCAGTCTTTACCATGACTGCCTCGGTGTATTACAATTGTAACAATAAAAAGTAAATAAAGTTGTACTGTACAAGTCATTTTGCTTTTTCTCTCCTCTGTCGTTATAAAAACAAATCAAATTTCCTTTCCACCTCTTCACCTTCAATTTCTCCCTAAACCAACATCACTTGCTCTCAAGTACCCACCAACCTCCAAACCTTCCCTCCAAATCATACAACAATGGCAGACATTAATAACCCTGACGATGAGTTCTCCCCTTACCATAACCTTACAGCATACCTAACCAAGGGAAAGAAATCCGAAAGATTCAATGATATGATCGACTTCTTATGTCGATCAAAGATCCAATTTGCCCTCATAACCAACCCTACCATATATATCCCTCATATGGAGGATTTCTGGAGTACTGCCGTCTACTCTACCGAACAAGGGATTCCCCAAATCAAAGCCAAGGTAGACGGCAAGGATATCACCATCTTGGAAGCCACACCAAGAAAACATCTTAAGCTTCAAGATGAGGGAGCAGCCATCTCATACTCAAAGGACGAGTACATGAGGACCTTCGTATCCATAGGGTACACTGGAAATCAAAATGAGTATACAGTAGAGAAGGCACTGATGGGCCCTCCATGGAAGTATCTCTGCCACACTCTTCTCCAATGCATATCTCAGAAGAGGAGCGGATGGCATCAGGTGAGCTCCGCACTTGCCTCCGCTTTCCATGGTCTTCTTTTTGCGCTTCTTCGCGCCACCGCGGAGACGGAGGACGAGGTGGAGAGTTGACTCCTTCTGGATGTTGTAATCGGCTAGGGTTCTGCCGTCCTCGAGCTGTTTTCCGCGAAGATTAGACGTTGCTGGTCTGGCGGGATGCCTTCCTCGTCTTGGATCTTTGCCTTCACGTTGTCGATTGTGTTGGAGGATTCGACCCCCAACGTGATCGTCTTACCCGTTAGGGTTTTCACGAAGATATACATTTTCGCCGATTTGGAGTGATAAGATGAAGCTGTTTCCAAAAGTTCTCAGAGGTCAATGTTCCATTGTTATCTACAATGCTGAACATACAAAGTACCACGGGTGACAGTTCAGCAATCCCAGCTGATACTGATCCCACACCCTCCACCTCACATCCTGAACAACAATCTGCTTCCACCATTCGAACCCCTGTGCATACTACTAAGGATGCACAGGCACAAAAATTACTTACACCTCTTTTGGATGTCATCATTCAACCGGAACACAGGGCCCCAGTTGCAACGACATATACTAGGAAAAGGGGCAAGAGAACTCCTTTTCCTCTTGCCTCCAAGGCCCAAACCCAACCTAACAGCCCTCACTCAGAATCACAACATTCTGGTGAGAATATCATAAGGGACAGCCACATTATTAGGGAGACTCCTTTGGATGTCTCTCTATTAGGATCGGATCACTTCCCGGATCCATAGAACAGCCCCCTAAGCCTTTCCTTTCTCTTCTGAACTTAAGTGTTGAGGAACCTGATCAAGATGACGTACCTTCTCCAACTACCACTATCTCGGAGGTACTGATTGATCTTGCTTCCAACACACCCAACCCAAGTTCTTCTACCCTGAAGGTCCACTCTAGGAGTTATGAAAGAGTGGATGTGGAAGAGGCTGTCACTACTGTTGGTCCATCAAATGACCAGGAGGACAGTGACAACATTGCTAAGACCTCAACCACGGCAACTCACAGTGAGGATGCTTCCTTGGAAACTCCCCTCACTGAGAGGAATCCCAGGTGCCAAGAAACCATGGGTGATGGGGATGAAAAGGCTAGGCCTAAGGTCCCATCTGGATCCAAGGATTCCACAACTGTGGATGAGGACAGACTGCCACTTCATATCTTGGAATTGACGGCCAGGGTGGCTATGCTAGAGGCTGAAGTGTCCAAACTAAGACACCAAGTCTCTATGCATGAAGCCCATAAATGCCCAACTTTACCTACTCCTTCCCTTGTATCAGTGGGCACCCAAACTGATGCTTATTTTGTCCACTGATGCAACCAAAAAAGGGGAGATGGTCCCAATGGAGGAAGACTCAGACAGTCTTGACGACTGAATTTAAGAGCAGGCTGTATTTCAAAGCTATCTTCAAAATGGCAAGCAAGGACAGAAGATGAGGTGAAATCATTGATGCCAAACCTCAAAATGACCAGAGATGATATGAGGTTGAAAGGATAGTCAGAAACATGCAAAAGCTTCAGCAACAAAGGCAGTAAGAGAATTTTGGTAGCATCAGTCTAGGGGGAGTTTGTAGAAACAAAGACTGATGGCTACAAAATTCTCTAAGTACAAATGCTGCTGATCTCAGAGTTTGCTGCTGACCAACAAACTGCTGCGGACAAGCTTATCTGTTGCGGATACTTGTTCTCCTGTTGGAGAACAAATCTATTGCGGATAGCCTTATCTGCTGAAGACCAAAGTTGCTGCGAATAGGCTTCTCAGCAGCATCAACACTATATGCTGCTGATAGGCAAATCATCAGCAGCTTTGGATGGTCACATCTTGCTGCTGATCCTCATCTTTGCTGCTGACAGCCGTGTGCCTTGAAGACAAATCGTTGCAGCTGACTATCCATGCCAAGCGTCACTGACAACTTTCTGCAAAAGCAACTGAGACACTCAAAGTAGAAGGAACCTCAATGGCACAACCAATGACAGACAACAATGCTCTTCTCCAAGCATGCAAGTAATAATGCATAAAGAAGACGCTTCAATAAAGTTAACTAGTTTTAGACTAAACGTGTAATAGTTAGCTATATACAAAAGATCAACGGTCTGTGTTAGATCTGATCCTTAGAATCAAGGGTCTGTCTTGATTCTAAGTGAGTATAAATACTGTGTAAACACTTCATTGTAAGTGTGCTTTCTAATTGAGTTTCAATTGTAATCGTTTATCTGCAAAAGCTTAATACAACAGTGTTCTTATTAGTATTCTTTCTGTTTACTCGATTATACTTGTGTAGTTGCTATTGTTTCCGCCAATTTCAACTAAGAACAGAACCATCTTGTACTTTCACGATCCTACACAAATCCTCCAGAGTTTGAATAGTATATTTCGTTTGACCATCACTTTGTGGATGGTATGTTGTGCTCATATCTAGCCGCGTGCTTAAAGCTTTATGTAACGATTGCCAGAAACGTGAGGTGAATCGTGCGTCACGATCCGAAATGATAGAGATTGGCACCCCGTGCCGAGAGACTAATTCTTTCAAATAAATACGAGTAAGCTTCTCCATTTTGTCTATTTCTTTGATTGCTAAGAAATGAGCGGATTTTGTTAAACGATCGACGATTACCCAAATGGTGTCACATCCGCCAGGAGTTCGGGGCAATTTTGTGATAAAATCCATAGATATTTGCTCCCATTTCCACATGGGAATCTCTGGTTGCTGAAGTAAACCGGATGGCTTTTGATATTCTACTTTGACCTTTGCGCAAGTCAGGCACTTGCTCACATAGGTGGCTATATCGGCCTTCATTTTTGGCCACCAATATAGCACCTTTAGGTCATGGTACATCTTGTCGGAACCTGAATGAACATATTATCGGGATTTATGAGCTTCATCCATGACTAGTTCCCATAAGTTTCCGTACACTAGAACCCATATTCGCTCGGCGAAGTAGCGAATGCCGTAATATTTGATCTCGAGTTGTTCTTCCATACCGCGTGTGGTTTCCAGCGGTAGGTTTTCTTCTTTCAGGGCTTTGAGTTGAGCACTACAGATTTTGTCAGGTAATCTTGTTTGAATAGTAAGTTGTAATGCTCGAACTCGTTTTGGCTTGGTGTAGGTCCCGGAGCCTCGTCGCGCAGCGGAGATACACAGACCTGTTCTGTGATTTGTGTGGGAACCAAGAAACGAGACAGAGAAACACGAACAAAGACAAAAGAGAATGAAACAATAAGTAATCCATAATATAGAAGTCATCCCGTATTATAGACTAAATACCGAAGGAGCACACATCTCTCATCTAAGCTCACGGTCCAGGGGTCGGGAGAGCTCGTCCCGACCCGGACACCTCTGAACCTAGTTCCAGAGTTCGACCAACAAATGAAGACAAGTCTTCTATTTATAGGGGCAGGAACACTACCTGTGTACTTGTCAAGTACGCAAGGCAAAACCTAACAGACTCCCTCTAAACTAATGACATCACGTGTCTTCTGGTGAGACTTGATCTTCTGGCATTCCACTTGAGATCTTCAAATCTTCAAACTTCAGTCTTTAGTTACCGAGTGATACACACGACTCCCTCATAACTCTAGCTTTCATTGTAGACCAAACCAAGTGCTTCAATAGGAACCAACTAAACCAACACACTTCATTGTAGTTCATCCTCTCAGCAGTAGCTTGCTCCACCCTAAGTACGCAGGACCAAACTGGTGTGCAGGCTAAGTACTCAGGAACACCCTCCTGCGTACTAGCCACGTACACCGATACATAGAATTTAATCTATAGTTACAAAAACATGTTTCTACAAACTCCCTCTTAACTATAGCATCAAATTATATCTATCACTAATGATAATCATCAGTTTACAAAGAATGTCCTAACAGACTCCCTCTAAATTAATGACATCACGTGTCTTCTGGCGAGACTTGATCTTTTGGCATTCCACTTGAGATCTTCAAATCTTCAAACTTCACTCTTTAGTTGCCTAGTGATACACACGATTCCCTCGTAACTGTAACTTTCATTGTAGACCAAACCAAGTGCTTCAATAGGAACCAACTAACCCAACACACTTCATTGTAGTTCATCCTCTCAGCAGTAGCTTGCTCCACCCTAACTTAGAACTCTGAGTCTGACAATGTCTTCCTAACCAGGTAACAATAGTAGACTAAGACAACTCCAAATCAGCTGGCATATGATAAAGAGTTTGAATTTCCAATAACCTGCATCAAACTAATCAGCTCCCATAGGAATTCCAGTAAGATAAACTTAAGTCTTCAACCAGATGTGTCCAACTTTATCCTGTATCTTCACGAGTCAACCAAATTCCCGAAGATGTTCATTTCCAATATCCTCTTTCAGTTTAAGCTCCATCTGACCAGACCAGAAACAAGGGTATGTTTCCTATCCCATCGGCCAATGATAAAAGGTTCCATCTTCAACTAATAATCCAACGGATATCCAGCTTCATCCTGAAAACACTTGATAGAATCAAACACAAAATCATGCTCAGCAGTAATCACCTTATATCCAAATTCCAACATTCTTCAATTAGATCTTCATTCCTGATTCACACCTCCTAATCTGTGTACATTCACCGCGGTGAAGTTCCATAACTAGGTTATCTATCTGGATTCCGCCCAGATCCCAAATGAGAAATCTCATCATAATTGAATCACATCAAATCTTGAACACAGGCTTGACCAATGAGCACGAAAAATATAGTTTACATGAGAAATCACGGTTGATGATACACCCCCCCCCCATTTCTCTGTAAACTATGACCAGCTTCATCATCACTTCACTCAAATCCTCAAAAAGCACAACTAGCCAACTCCAGTATTTTATTCTTTTATTCCTTTGCAAAGATCTAAAACAGCAAATCCTTGGGTTCAAGTTGTTCCAGTATTCATCCCCTATTAAAGAAGTATCCCGGATACTCGTAGCCCACATATTCAGGTTTGAATACCTAAACAAGATGATTCTTTTTTCGAAAGATCCAAAGCAGCAACATCTTCACAAATAGAACGAGACCTTTAGCCGATGACGACCCAATTGCTCCCATTAGTTCAGCATTCATACCCTATTAAATAAGTATCCCGGATACTCATGAAGGCAATTACCAGAAACGTTGACTGATCGATGGAGTTCGAGTAAACGCATGTTCGATGGCGGCGGGGTTGATCTCCGGTGACGTTTGCTGCAACTCCGACTAAATCAACGTGTGCATAAGCTTCAGAGAGGTTCGAACAAAACGTGCAGTGCATTTGCTTGTGAGAATTATGGTCGAATTGATTGAATTCGTCGGATACATGATGTTGATCGGAGGTTACGAAATATTTTCCCATAATTGGGTTTGATTACGAATCAATGTCGGGTTTAACGACTTAATAGTGGTCGTTAATGGACATAATCATGCAAATTCAGTTACAATTACAATTGAAATCGAATAAGGCTTGCGAATTGGGTTCAAGAACAATAGGGTTGACTTTCTAAGGTCAACAAAATCGAAATTAGCCAAATTACAGAATTAGTCGATGTAGTTTCATGTTCTTAAGATTAGAACTTGGCAAAAATAGTCCTTGAGGTTTGAACTAGGTTAACTAGGTTATGGTTTTGTTAGTTTGACTATTAAAAGTCAACAAGGAATTAACTATAGATAAAATACGAGTTTAGTCTATCAAATTTATGTATATAAGTTTGAATATAGACAGGATTAGTCCCTGGAGTTTGAGATAGGGTTAACTAAGTTAGGACTTAACTGGATTTGGTTAACGGAGTTAATCTAAAAATTCCGGATTGTCACATATACCGTTCACACATTTGTATTAGTCATACCATCGGATTAATTAACATAACATTATCATATATCATGCGGATTCGAAGCCCAAAGCAATAGTCGTGATCTGATTATTCTCGAGTTATTTACATTTCTGCTATTTACATTTCTGTTACACACTTCACGCACATTTTACATTTTATCTTATTTACTTTACCATCATTTAGTTTTCTGTCATTTACTTTTCTGCTTCACAAGCATACAAAACTCACTCATTAATCAAACCGGCTAAACGATAACAAACGTTGAGTATTAAAACTCGACCGTGTCCATTGGTTCGATACTTGGTTCTAACCTAAACTATATTACCCTGCAATAGACACACTTGCCTATTGTGTGTGTTTTTTAAGTTAAAGTATTCATATCTTTATAAATTAAAAACTTGAATACGTGAAACCTTTTCCAAAACATATATAAATATACTAAGTTAAAATCTCGTGTATTACACGAGTTAAATAAATAAAATGTTATATACTTATTAATAAAAAAATTTATATTTTTAAAAACTCGTGTAATACACGGGTTGAATAAACCAGTATATTACACCAGTTGAATAAAATATAATGTAATTTGTTAACAAATACATTTGTCAAAATATGTTTTTAAAAAATATAATTTTTCGTGACAGTTATAAGGTCTGTTAAGTTAGTTTTTAAAACATGTTTTTAACTGAGTATTAATTTTTTAATTTAGTTGATAAATGTTAGTTTATATTAAGTTCATTTGATTGATGATATAATAACTATTTATAATTAAATAATAAGTATTCGTAATTAGATTTATTAATATAAAGATTATTATTTAATAGGAGAGAGAAATAAAAAATCTAATATTTAATAGGAGAGAGACGGGAAAATAAAGATTATGAGTAATCAGATAGTGACATGTGTCCTAAACAAATTTTCATTTATTAGAGTACTCAAATTTTTATATCAACAAACACGCATTAATATTTCTGTATTTAATATTCGTATGAATGTGTGTGTTTGAGCGTGAATGAAAAAAAGAACAGAAGTGAGAAGTATGAATAGATTGTTTGCATTTATTAGAAGAATAGGGTTAAATAAAGGAAAAAGCATGCTGGGCTGGTTATTCAGAACCAGCAATTGGCTGTTGGATTTCGTCCCGAACATCTTATTTTTCTCATATTAGATAGTACAAGGAAACTGATCTTTACAAAATTTGTCTTTACACTATAAACAAGTTGTATATTTAGACAAGTTTATAAGTGTTGATAAATTTAGTCATCTTATACACGTTAATTAATAACAAGACGAAATTTATTAAAACATTTACACATTTCTCAAACATTTGTAAGAAGATGATTGTAGACATGGGCGGAGCCACTAAGTTTGCGCTTTGTTCTAAATTTCTTACGGTTTTAGCCATAATTTAGAGGGTGTTAGGGAGTGTGCTGGGAAAGTGTTTATTAACTTATTAGCTTTTCAAAAGGTTAATAAGTCAATAAGCCATTTCAAAAGCCAGAATTTATTGGCTTTTAAAAATAACTTATTGACTTATTAGCTTTTTGAAAAGCTAATAAGTCAATAAGCACTTTCCAACTACACTCCCAAACACCCTCTTAGTATTTATCCGTTTCTAAATCTTATGTAATCTTGCCAAGACTAAATTTAATTCTACTAGTTAGATGGATGGGTAATGTTAAATGTATAGATGTGTTTCGATTTCATTGGATATATATGATTTTGAATTGAACACATGAGATATTGTTGGGAAAGATCAATTTCTTTTACACCCTAGAATATATGAAGACTTAATTATATATGGTCCAATATTAAAATTCAGAATGCTAAAAGGTTATTTGAAATAATGACAAGATTAATGACAAAGAGAATAAAAAAATCTCAAAATTGTGTTTAAGTGAATATATAAGGAATTGATCATTTGATAACTCCTAAATATTTTGAGAACTCGCTAAAAATAATAAAAAATTATTTATTGGTTTAAAATACTAGAATTACTATTAAATACAACATTTGTATATGAATTGCTATATGTAAATTTGCGTCTACTCGTATATTATAAACATTTTCACATGAGTAATTCTCTCATGTACACATGTGTAAGCATTTACCGTGTACGCATGTGTAAATGTTTATAATATACGAGTACATGTAAATTTACACATACTAATCGATATAAAAATGTTATATTTTAATAGTAACGTTAGTATTTTAGATAAATAATTGATTTCTTATTATTTTTCGTGAGTTCTCACGAGTTCTCAAAATTTTGGAGTTCTCATTTGAACCTAACCCTATCTTTTAACGTTTATATCAATTGTTATTTGCTTTTTTTATTAGATTTACCATTCTAAAATATACGATATAAGTTCTTTGTTTCGTACTGGTACTAGGTACATTGAAAACGTATATTTCGGTTTAGGATTTCTTTTAGGTTAAGAAGGGGAAAAGGATATATTGATATGGATTCTAAACCTTAATATAAGTTGCGGATTTAAAAAGGGATAACTACAACAAACTTCACCCGTCTCGTCGATTTCCATTTCGTCTTGTCTTGTATTGTCTTGAATTCTTGGTTTTAATTGAAATAAATATAAAATCCTATTCTATTACATTGAAACACGCTACTTATCTTATTATTTTATCAGGGTACTTTATTGCGTAAAACATGTCACAGATCAGTAAAACCTTGTCATGATGGCTAAGGTAACTTTTTCATTTATAATAATATATTGTTTTACAAGGATAATATATTTACATTATTCTATATAGGGATCTTTCAACTCCGACTAGCCTCGTCCACAGGAAGCTTTATTCCATGTGTTTTTTTCATGCAGTGTTTGGAAAACGTTTTTGAATTAGCTTATGCTAAGTAAGTACACTGCGTCGTTCATTTTATTACGAACCCTTTAGGTTCTTATTGTTCAAGTTTTCTCGGGCTCTCGAGCCCACATGACCATCTCCAGATGTACCTTCGGTCACGCTTTTCGTATATTTTATGGGTGTGCTAACCCCCTCGTAACCATCACAGGTCGTACCTCCGGTCCGAGTATTGGCAAGTCCTTATACTAGTCAGTATAGACCCCTTGCATTTGTCATGAAGACTCATTCATTCCTCAGCCCCGTAGGCATGAAATCCTTTACTCTTTCAGCCCCGTAGGCCTAGAATTTACTCTTTCAGCCCCGTAGGCCTAGAGTTTCCCTTTTCTTTTCTTTTCTTTTCTTTTCTTTTCTTTATTGAGATCCACCTTTTAGGTCGGGTATCTCATTTCATTTGGGACCTTGAGTATCTTTGACTCACAGCCTCCTAAATGTATCAAGCATTTATTTTCATTTCGTATATATGCTTGATTTGTTTACCAATCAGTCCTCACCGTTAAAACTTTGTAACGGTTTCTCCACGAGGCATTAGAAGAGTTTATATATAGGAAGTACCAGCGGCGTATCCACCACCCCTCTAACACTACGTGAGTACTCCGTTATTCCGTTTTAGGGTTTAGACTCGTTCCATCATACTCATTCATGTTTGCACGTATCATCATTCATTCACATATTTATCATGCATTTCATGTATCCATCTCCATCACGTATTCACATTTATTATGCATGACATACTTTCATCTCATATTCGTATTCGTCATATATTATAAACTGGGGTGATCTTCCTTCCAGGGTAGTACCTCCAACAGAGATGTCCCCAGGAAAGAGCGACGGCTCTAGGAGAGATTTATACACCGCCCTTTCCTGGACAGAATATTCCGTTTGTCTGATTACTACATACTGGTTAGATGTTCTCCCGCACGTTTACTATATTTCTTTATTCTTTATTGGTCTATACCGCTAAACATTCGTAATGGTTTCACCACGAAGTACCCAAGAGGTTTATATATAGGAAGTACCAGCGGCGTATCCACCACCTCTTGGATACGTCGTGATTATTCCATTACTCCCGTTTAGTGTCCATACTAATCCGTCATTACCTCGTACCCTCGACATATCACATAATCATACCATATAAGCACGTATTTCACATAATCGTGTCTAGGGTACGGGTCAGGACGAGCTTAGTAAGTACGCAAGGATTTTGCCTTACGTACTTGTCAAGTACGCAGGTAGTGTTCCTGCCCCTAAAAATAAAAGACTTGTCTTCATTTGTAGGTGGAACTCTGGAACTAGGTCGAGAGGTGTCCGGGTCAGGAAGAGCTCTCCCGACCCCTGGACCGTGAGCTTAGATGAGAGATGTGTGCTCCTTCGGTATGTAGTCTGTAATACGGGATGACATCTATGTTATGGATTATGTGTCGTTTCATTGTCTTTTGTCTTTGTTCGTGCTTTCTCTGTCTCATTTCTTGGTTCCCACACAAATCGCAGAACAGATCGTGTTATTTCCGCTGCACGACGAGGCTCCCAGGACTTACAACTGGTGTCAGAGCCTCGGTGTTCGTTGATTTGTGTTCCAGTTTTGGGTTTTAGGGTTTTTGAGCAGATCTGAGTTATAAAAAATTCATTACTTTTTCATCCAAAAATCCTCAAATTCGAGTTTGTTATCACTTCATTTAGTGTTTGGAAGGCTAAGGGTTTGTTAGATGATGATTTCTAAGCTTTTGGAAGCATCAATTTCTCAGATCCATCACTTTTCGAGCATTCTCCTCAAGATCCGTCAAGAACGCTGTTACTTTTTGATAAGTACGCAAATTCAGCTTTTCTGCGTACTTACTAAGTACGCATGGGTTTTGTCCTGCGTACTTACTAAGTACGCAAGAGAAGTTGTCATGCGTACTTGTTAAGTACGCATGAGTATTTTCCTCTACGTACTTAGCATGTACGTATGGGCATTTTGCGAACTTATCAAATACGCATGAGCACTTGGATTTGCGTATTTACTAAATACGCATGAGCACCGTTTATGTGCGTATTTGCTAAGTACGCATGGACTAGCCTCTGGGATTCAAAAAAAAAAGAGTTTTTTGGCGGGAAAACTTTTCTTGGCCAAAATTTTTAGGGATCATTTGTATGCGTGTTTCGGCCTATTTTTGAGAAGATAGTAATTTTGGTTTTTTTCGGGACCAGAATTTATATACGATGTGGCTTGGCGAAACACGGACGAGATTTTTGTTGGATGATACCACTTGTCATACATTGTTTAAGGGTCCATACCTGAAAATGTAGGCTACGAGTATCCGGGATACTTATTTAATAGAGTATGAATGCTGAACTAATGGGAGCAATTGGGTCGTCATCGGCTAAAGGTCTCGTTTTATTTGTAAAGATGTGGCTGCTTTGGGTCTTTTGGAAAGAGAATCATCTTGTTTAGGTATTCAAACCTGAATATGTAGACTACGAGTATTTGGGATACTTATTTAATAGGGGATGAATACTGGAACAAATTGAACCCAAGGATTTGCTGTTTTGGATCTTTGCAAAGGAATAAAAGAATATAATCATGGAGTTGGCTAGTTGTGCTTTTAGAGGATTTGAGTGAAGTGATGATGAAGCTGGTCATAGTTTATAGAGAAATGAGGGGGATAAAATCTAGTATTAATGAGACATTAAAGAGGTGGTGGAAAAGCCGTTGGTACTTCCTATATATATACCTCTTTTACGTAACATGGATCTCAACCGTGATTTCTCGTGTAAACTATATTTTTCGTGTTTGATTCTATCGTGTGTCTTTGATGTCGTCCAGACGGTCTATAAAAACTATCAAATAAAACCTAATCTAGACTCTCTAGCTTTAAATTTATAAAACCTAGACTCGACCTAATACTAGACCACACAACCGGCAAGTGTACCGATCAATGTAATATAGCCTAAACGAAGTCCGGATATCGAACCCAAAAGACACTGAATAACTAAATTAGACTCTAACTAGGACTTAATATGATTAATTGATTGGGGGTTTACTACACTAAAGATTAACTAAGAATGCAATAAACTAAGGACAATTCAAGCTATCAAGAGTAAACTAAAGATGAAATCAAGAATGGAGAAGTCACTACCTAGGTCGGAATCCTATGTGTAAAGCTCAACTTCTATCGGTTTTGGAACTAGGTTGGATCTGGGTTTCTAAAGATATAACACCTAAAAGATATCTAGTGGATTCCCGATCACTCTCGGTCTCGGGATGTGACCAGAAGACAACCTAAGGATATTAACTCACCAGATGATCGGATCACCTCTCGGGTATTTCCTACTATGACAAGTACCCTAATAAACGGATTACCTCTCAGTCTCACCGCTTACCATACACTCAAGGAATGCATGGGGTAGTTCTAGAATGGATACTATGATTCGGATAGCAACTATCACTAGACATCTAATACCAACTTCCTCTCAGACAGCTGACACTCGGATTCCTAATGACGAAGACTAAACGACTAATTCTCACCTCTCGGGTATTGAACTAGGACACACATTCACTTCTAATCAGTAATTAACTAGGTTTTCTATGGCTACTACGTCTAGACACCACTCTAACTCACAAACCCTAAAGTCTATGAACCAGAAACGAAGATCAAACTGGCAGACAACCACAATCAACGCAGAAAAGCATAATCAACCACATAATCAGAATTAAACATGCACTAACATCACACATAAACAAACTCAAACCTTTACTAAATCATAAATCCAACATTCAAATCCAAAAACCGAATAAAAATCGAAACTTTAACACATAATCATCATATTGACCTAGGTAGATCAATGATCTAGCCTAGAATCATACTAAAAACATCTACACAGAAGCAAATAGCAAGATCCATAGGTTCAAAACATAAAATTAAAGATAAAGTTTGAATCTTTAAACCCTAGAATGCAACTACACAAACCCGGAATCCAAAAGCTTCAATCTTCAGCTTCAATTGACTTCCAAGCTCCCAAAATCGCCTCCTTTCTTCCCTGGAACGGCTTAGAATCGAACTTTTTTTTTTCTAATGGCCGTTTAAATCTTTTTAATTTAGAAAATTAGGGTTTTGCGGAAAACGGCCCTCTCGCGTACCGCGAGAGAATGTTGACTGGATCCTCGCGTACCGCGAGGACCAAAATAGTCGGGCGGATTCCTGAGTTTCTCGCGTACCGCGAGGATCTTCAAGCACCTCCCTCGCGTACCGCGAGGGACCTAATATTCAGAAAATTAAAGTTCAATCCTTGGACTTTTCCGGGCTTCGTTTCTTTGCTCGTATTCTTCACGTATTCTTCATTAATATTCCGGAGCTCCTATAGATAAGACCAACGACTCAAATGTACATAAAATTGACTCAAAACTAATATAAAACTACTTAAAACACATTAAAACAAAGGAATAAAGACGTGTGCTTTCGCACCCTATCAGTCTTCAAGATGAAGCTGGATATTCGTTGGATTATTAGTTGAAGATGGAACCTTTTATCATTGGCCGATGGGATAGGAAACATACCCTTGTTTCTGGTCTAGTCAGATGGAGCTTAAACTGAAAGGGGATATTGGAAATGAACATCTTCGGGAATTTGGTTGACTCGTGAAGATACAGGATAGATTTGGACACATCTGGTTGAAGACTTAAGTTTATCTTACTGGAATTCCTATGGGAGCTGATTAGTTTGATGCAGGTTATTGGAAACTCAAACTCTCTATCATATGCCAGCTGATTTGGAGTTGTCTTAGTCTACTATTGTTACCTGGTTAGGAAGACATTGTCAGACTCAGAGTCCTAAGTCAGGGTGGAGGTTGCTACTGCTGAGATGATGAATTACAATGAGTTGTGTTGGGTTAGTTGGTTCTTATTGAAGCACTTGGTTTGGTCTACAATGAAAGCTATAGTTATGAGGGAGTAGGGTTTGTCATCACTCGGCAACTGAAGACTGAAGTTTGAAGATTTGAAGATCTCAAGTGGAATGCCAGAAGATCAAGTCTCGCCAGAAGACACGTGATGTCATTAGTTTAGAGGGAGTCTGTTAGGACATTCTTTGTAAACTGATGATTATCAGTGTTAGTGATAGATAGAATTTGATGCTATAGTTAAGAGGGAGTTTGTAGAAGCATTTTTTGTAACTATAGATTAAATTCTATGTATCGGTGTACATGGCTAGTACGTAGGAGGGTGTTCCTAAGTACTTAGCCCGCACACCAGTTTGGTCCTGCGTACTTAGTAAGTATGCAAGGCTTTTGCCTTGCGTACTTGTCAAGTACGCATGACCAAACCATGCGTACTTAGTAAGTACGCAAGGCTTTCCTTGCGTACTTGTCAAGTACGCAGGTAGTGTTCCTGCCCCTATAAATAGAAGACTTGTCTTCATTTGTAGGTGGAACTCTGGAACTAGGTCGAGAGGTGTCCGGGTCGGGAAGAGCTCTCCCGACCCCTGGACCGTGAGCTTAGATGAGAGATGTGTGCTCCTTCGGTATGTAGTCTGTAATACGGGATGACTTCTATGTTATGGATTATGTGTCGTTTCATTGTCTTTTGTCTTTGTTCGTGCTTTCTCTGTCTCGTTTCTTGGTTCCCACACAAATCGCAGAACAGCTCGTGTTATTTCCGCTGCGCGACGAGGCTCCCGGGACTTACATCTTTGAATTCTTCCCACCTCATTTCCTTAATCCTTTCTCTGTCTTTTTCCCTCTGCACTACTCCCCACCAATCATCAGCTAGTTCTTTCAGCTGAATGGTGGTGAAGGTGACTTCGTCCTCCTTCTCACAATGGCATGTATCGAATGCCCTTTCTATTGAGGCAATACACCTCTTACTTTCTAAAGGGTTTACCGCTCCCTTAAACTCCAATGGTTTACAGGTCATGAAATCCTTATATGTACACTGAGTTGACTTCGCATCAACTTTAGGATTTCCTTTTTCTCCATTGTGAGTAATATCATTTCGAGTTGACTATACTCCCAAACACCCCCTTGATATTTATCCCTTTGTAAATCTTATGTAATCTTGCCAAGACTAAATTTAAATTCTACTAGTTAGATTGATGAGTAATGTTAAATGTATAGATGTGTTTCAATTTCATTGGATATATTTGATTTTGAATTGAACACATGAGATATTGTTGGGAAAGATCAATCTCTTTTACACCCTAGAATATATGAAGACTTAATTATATATGGTCCAATATTCAAATTCAGAATGCTAATTGGAGTGTATGCTAAAAGGTTATTTGAAATAACGACAAGATTAATGACAAAAAGAATAAGAAAAAGCTCAAATTTGTGTTTAAGTGAATATATAAGGAATTGATCATTTGATAACTCCTAAATATTTTGAGAACTCGCTAAAAATAATAAAAAATTATTTATTGGTTTAAAATATTAGAATTACTATTAAATACAACATTTGTATATGAATTGCTATATGTAAATTTGCGTCTACTCGTATATTATAAACATTTTCACATGTGTAATTCTCTCATGTACACCATATGTAAGCCTTTACTGTGTACGCATGTGTAAATGTTTATAATATACGAGTACATGTAAATTTACACATACTAATCGATATAAAAATGTTATATTTTAATAGTAACGTTAGTATTTTAGATAAATAATTGATTTCTTATTATTTTTCGTGAGTTCTCACGAGTTCTCAAAATATTTGGAGTTCTCATCTGAACCTAACCCTATCTTTTAACGTTTATATCAATTGTTATTTGCTTTTTTTATTAGATTTACCATTCTAAAATATACGATATAAGTTCTTTGTTTCGTACTGGTACTAGGTACATTGAAAACGTATATTTCGGTTTAGGATTTCTTTTAGGTTAAGAAGGGGGAAAAGATATATTGATATGGATTCTAAACCTTAATATAAGATGCGGGTTTTAAAAGGGATAATTACAACAAACTTCACTCGTCTCGTCGATTTCCATTTCGTCTTGTCTTGTCTTGTCTTGTCTCATATTGGTATTCGTCATATATTGCGAACTGGGTGATCTTCCTTCCAGGACAGTACCTACAACAGAGATGTACCCAGGAAAGAGCGACGGGTTTAGGAGAGATTTATACACCGCTCTAGTCTAGACAGGACATTCCGTTTGTCAGATAACTACATACCGGTTGGATGTTCTCCCGTACGTTTACTATATTTCTTTATTCTTTATTAGTCTATACCCCTAAACATTCGTAATGGTTTCACCACGAAGTACCCAAGAGATTTATATATAGGAAGTACCAGCGGCGTGTCCACCACCCCTTAGATACGTCGTGATTATTCCATTTCTCTCGTTTAGTGTCTAGACTAATACGTCATTACCCCGTACCCTCGTCATATCACATATCACATAATCATATCATATATGCACGTATTTCACCTAATCGTGTCTAGGGTACGGGTCCAGTGTACTTACTTTATCCTCGGGTAGTTCCTAAGTTCGTTCTTTGCTTTAAACGTTTCTTCGACTCGAACCGTACTTGTCGCGTATCACACTCGTAACTACCACGCTCGTAGCCATCGTGTTAACCTTGCCTCGGTATGTGTGCAAGCGTGTGTGTGGAATTGTTGTGATGTTGTTGTTCCCATTTTGAACGGCAAATCCATCTATTAATAGGGCTGAGAAGCCACCCGTAGCGGACGGCTAAGCTTGGCGGTAGCGGACCGCTACCGCCTCTTGGCAGCCGTCTTTCTCGCCCACTACGTAGCGGACCATTATGCTCTGGGTAGCGGTCCGCTACCCAATCCTATTTATTGAGTCACCTTATACGTGTCCACTTCTCCTTGTCTGAACCAATTGTGGGTTGCGGACCGTTACTAGCTTCGTAGCGGTCCACTACCACCTTCATTTTCCAATTTCTTTTTATTTTGAACCCTCAACTTTGAAGTATTTACACTTTATCCCCTGGACCTTCATTCCCTTAAAATTTTAGGATGTTACATACATTTATGACTTCCAAAACAACCCCAAAAATACAATGCAAAAATACATACTAGAAAAATAAATCATTCAAGTAAACAAACATTCACACAGGGTCAAGGCTCCATTTACAATTGACAAGACAATCCACCAAAACGAAAGGATGCAAGTTTTATTACAAATTAAAAAAAACAATATTGCTAATATCTACACTTAGTTGCAATTACTTATAAAGTTTTGATTTTTAAACTAAAGATCAAGTATAGTTTCAGCTTTTCATAAATATTTATTAAAGCCCAAAAACACAGTGGAAGTTTTAATCAAAATCAAGACGAGAAACTTGAAAAGAAATCTAGATGCAAGAATTGTAGAAATCGAAGAAGAAGAAGAAGAATTAAAAAACTTAACTATCTTACATTAGATATTGTTGATGTTAATGGATGACTTGACTAATAATATCCACAATGATACAACAACGAACGGTGCTATCTAATACAGGAGAATCACCAAACTGCACGCAAAACGAGAAGTCCATGCTTCTTTTCCCTCTTGCTGAAATTTCTCCCATGGGGGATGGTGGCGGCTAGGGTTTGTGGTGGTAGCTAGTGTTTCGTCTTTTGAATTAAGATTAATCCCTAGACTTAATCTTCTTATATAATCCCCTAACTAAATAGATATTATTCTCAAAAATATAAATAATACACTTTAACCCTTGTATTATTATCTAATTATTATTTCTTAAATAATTAATACCGCAATTATCTTTCGCGTTTAATGTGGCTAACACATTTGATAACAAAGGTCGTTGGTCCCTGTGTGACTCTTTAGGATAAACTCCAATGGTAATTTTGTATTACGTTAAAATTTGAATATACAAAATCCAACAATTGTTGCACATCTTGCTTGGCAAGAAACAATGAATAAGGAATTCGCCGCATTAAACGCTAATCAAACTTGGGAACTCTTGACTTTGCCCTCGGACAAAAATCCCATCAATTGCAAATGGGTATATGAAGTCAAATACAATGCTCATGGTATTGTTGAAAGTTGTAAAGCCATATTAGAGTTCGAGGGGATACTTAAAAAGATGGAATCGATTATAATGGGGCTTTATCTCCTATTGTTGAAATGAAAACCATTAGAAGTCTCATTTTTTGCTACTAAAAGGTACTGGGGTCTATACCAGTTAGATTTTAACAATGCTCTCTTACGTGATGATCTTGAAGAAGATATCTACATGAGTCCACCCACGAGTATGCCTTTATCATCACCTAATGAAGTTTTGAAACTCAAAAATATATTTATGGCTTGAAACAAGGTTCTAGGCGGTGGTATGGGAAGCTCTTAAACTCAGAGGCTATATTTGGTCTTCAAACTACTATTCCTTGTTTTCAAATCAATGAGTGATTCAATTATTCATGTAGCAATTTATGTAGATGATATTTTGTTGACCGATAATGATGAAAAGGAAATGTCTAATTTGGAAGCTTTCTTACAATCCGCATATCATATCAAGGATCTTAGGTCTCTTCATTATTTTTTTAGGGATTAATAGTTTAAAGACTAATTTTGGGGTTACCATGACTCAAATGAAGTTTACCAATGATCTTTTGATTGAATTTCAAGCTAAGGATGTTCTCCTCATACATTCCCCTCTACCATTGCATCTACATCTCAAAACTAATGAAGGTATTGCCTATACGTCGTCACCCTATAGTTGTACAACAGTTGGCTAGCCACAAAGGCTCCTATAAAAGTATTGCCTATACGTAACAAACATAACATATATAACTTCGATTCCCAAGAGAATCATGGTAGATTCGCTCATTTTGTGACTTTCATAAAACATTTACTTCTTTTACTTCAAACTTCAGTTAAAGCATTCATAATTTTTATTAAATAACATTCCATTCGTAAACACTCTGCAAACTTCTTTTGCAAAACATTTCGTAACACATTTCATAACTTCACTTTATAAAACATCCTATGTAAACCTCGTTTCATAAAACATCATTTCATTAGGTATGCAAATCAGCCCAAAACATTATTTAAAATATTTAAAAGGGGCTCTAGAACTCACATATGACTCGTAAGAGATATGTAGCCTAGGTAAGGTCGGTCGTCTCTACGTGTCATCTAACCTGTATAGATTCATTCTAATCGGGCTCAGTTTTACATTCGAAGTATTCGATACTTTCCATACTAGAACTTGATAATGTTCTCGCATGCATTAACCTAAGAACTTTGAAGTTCTCGTTTATGAGGTTCTCAATATACATACCCGTGAACTAAGAAGTTGAGTACTTAGGACCGAGTACTAGTAACTATAATTATGGTTCTCATGAGCCCGGGTACTCAAGACCGAGTACAAGGAAGCCGGGTACTTAGGCCGATTACTATGAGCCGAGTACTTGGTTCTAAATCCCTAACTTGCATGATTTAGATCTAAGTCATTTTACATGTAAAGTTTGGAACTTGATACGTCCAAAATGTTTGTTTAACATTCATGATAATAAATCTACAAGCTTTTGTCCCATTTCATACTAAAACGTGACCTTTATGAATTAAAACCCCATTCTTACCCTATAACACGTTTCAAGCTAAAAACATGAGAGTTATAGTTGGTGTCTTACCTCAATTCAATGTATGACTCTTCGATATCATCCCTCTATCGATCCTTGGTAGAAACCGACCTTGAAATCGGATCGAACCTTCGTTTTTTCTCCTTTTCTCTCAAAACTGTGAACTTGGGCGAGAACTCTTCTCCGATTTCTGAGAAATACGCAGGGGCGGCTAGGGGCTCTTATGGGAAGATTTTCCTCTTTGGAATTATCCACTTTTGGTACCCGCAACTTCTCAAGAAATTTCCTAACCTTTATTTTATTTATTTAAACATTTTTGGGTCTTACAATTATCCCACCTTATAACAGGTTTCATCCCCGAAACCTACTATAAGTCGAATAAATGAGGGTAAAGCTCCTAAATCTCTTCTTCAATTTCCCATGTAGCCTCTGAACTTTTCTTGTGGTTCTATTGAATCTTAACCAGTTGAATTACTTTGTTTCGTAATCGTTTCTCTTTTCGGTCAAAGATAGCCACAGATATAGTTAACATTGTTGCCGACATCGATGTCAGTAAGTGGTACGTAAGATGATTGATCAGACAAACACTTTCATAAGGGTGATGCATGGAACGTAGGATGGTTTCATGTAAAGCCACATTCTTGCATTTGCACATATGCACATTCAATCATGCATCCTAATCATGCATATTCACATTCTCGGCTTACTATCTGTTGATATAAGTTATCATATAATGTTTGTGATACCATGATGGTTCCATACATTAACTCTCATACTGGCCAGGTATGAGGTAATATATGTTACACACCATGATACTCCCAACTATCACATGGAACTTATCCCATAAAAAAATTCACCCCACGTATACTCACACATTTATGTAGTAGCACTTAAATTTTAAACATACATGCTTTCTTGAAAGTCATCAGATTGAATCCCTGTTTATATCACGAACACTTATGATTTGAGTTAAGTATCCTTCCGATTCTAAAATCCTCCAAACCGTGCTCTGATACCAACTTGAAACACCCTATTCTTATCTTATTATTTTATCAAAGTTATTAAGAGGAATTTGGTCCCACATTTTTTAAAACCTTGTCATTATACGAACATAGGTATATTTTATTATAAAATATGGTCTTTACATACAATATTACATTACATGTATCGTAGGGATTCTATAACTCCGGTGACCACGTCCTTAGGAAGCTTTATTCCACATACGTTTTCCCTACAGTGTTTGGAAACATGTTTACATTAGGATATGCCAAGTAAGTACACCACTTGTTTCTTTTATTATGGAACCCTTTAGGTTCTTTGTTCAAGATTCACCAGGCATACATGCCCCCGTAACCATCATATGACGTACCTCAAGTCACGTCAATCGTTTAATTTTAGACAGGACCTGCCTCGTAGATTGGACATCCTATTACAAGACCCGCCTCGTAGGCTGGACATCTTGTTTATAAGGCCCTCCCAGTAGGCTAGATACCTTATTACGTTCTCGAGACCCGCCCCGTAGGATAGACATCCCATTCCTTTCATTTTTATTGAGACCCGCCCCGTAGGCTAGACATCTCATTTCATCGGGATTTTGAGTATCATAGACTTACAACCTCCCAATGTATCAACCATTTATTTGTAGTATACATGTTTACTTTTATTATGCATGTTTATGATTGATTTATTCCCAACCAATCCTTACCTTAAAACTTCATAATGGTTTCTCTACGATGCATTAAAGAGGTTTATATATAGGGTGTACCAGTGGCGTACCCACCACCCCTTTAACGCTTCGTAAATACTCCATAACTTCATTTTAGGGTTTAGACTCGTTCCATCACACATTCACACTTAGCACATTATCATGCATTCACATATTCACATTCGTCACGTATTGCATGATTACTTATCATGTGTAGTATTATCTCTTTGTCATACTTTCATCCCGCCCTTGATATAATTCCTCGTAAAGGTTTTTCCATGTTAATTTAAAGAGCTTATCTATAGGGTGCATCAGTGGCGTACCCACCACCCCTTTTAACGTCTCATGAATGCTATTTTATTTAGAATTAAGCTTTTGTCGTGTATTCATCATGTGTTCTTATTTATTTAGCATGCTTTATTATCAGGCTATTTATTCTTAATCCATAACCCTAAACCTTAGTAATGGTTTCACCCCAAGGTATGAAAAGGGTATATATATATATAGGGTGTACCAACGGCGAACCCACCACCCCTTTGATATCTCGTGAATACTCGATTATTCATGTTTGTGTCTAGACTATAATTTCACAATACCTTAGTCACACACATAGCACATAATAATTTATCTAAGGTATGGGTCCTGTGTACTTACTATAATCTTAGGTTGTTTCCTACGCTTGTTTTTCGCTTAAACGTCTCTCCGGGTCAGAACCGCACTCTTAACGCATCACACTCGCACTTAAACGCACCACACCAAGTATTCTTGCATGTTTCCTGAAGAGGTGTGTGATGTTGAAAAAGTGAATGTCAACTGCTTCTTATTTATAGGCTGAAATGGTATTGGTGGCGGACCGCTAAGCAGGTCGGTAACGGTCTGCTACCGCTCTAACTTAGTTGCGTCACTTGCCACGCATCAACTTCTCCTTGTCCGGATCCTTTTTGTTGCTAGAGGACCATTAGCGGTCCGCTATTGGGCTGAGTCAGCAGAAACACGTTTGCCACGTCATTCCCTCATCATTACCTTGAACACTACGTAGCGGACCGCTAGAGAACCTGGTAGCGGTCCGCTGCCGTCTTAACTTTCAGATTTTTGCATTTTCAGCCTTGAACTTTGTACTAATTGTATATACAAGGCAGTTGCGGTGCCAGAAACTTTTATCAATGGGGTCGGTATGTTTTGGTGTTTGGATACCTATCAACTCCATGTATGGATTTTTCGGGGCAGGTGGGGTCGATTTGTAAATTTCTGGGTCGGGTTATATCCAATCTACGCAATTGTAGAAAGCTTTGTTCATCTAAATCTCATATTTTGTACCCTATTATTTCATTTTTGCATATATACTTTAGTTTTTTATCCCCAATTCTCATTTTCTCCTAGTTTTGTCCATTCAAATAACACTCTATAATTCAATGATAAAACACTAACAACTCCTATAGTCCTATATGAAGCTTAAAGTTTAACTTATCTAGTAAAACGGGTCCCATGAAACTTCAAGTTTAATTCATCTATTAAAACGTAGAAATTAAAAAAACACGTTACAACGATTTGAAAACATATCAATGCTCAAAACTGAAAATAACAAACATGAGAAATTATTTTGAAATGTGAGATGCTCTATTTAAAAATCTGCTAAAAATAGGGATGAAGAAAACATAACCAATAAAATGGAGCCATCATTCTTATCTAGGTGACGTATTTTCCTCTATAATTCACTTCCTAAACATGTATGTAAAAAGGTCTTAAGCCTAAAAGCTTATGTTCCATTTGTAAATTGCCTTGAATGGTGTGGTTTCTTTCTTAGCTGAGTAAACCTTTATATAACAAATTATTTGATGGAGAAATCTCATTTGCAATTTTGCTTACATTCTTCTTGGGTTTTATAACACATATTACAACTGTGTACATTGTCACAACAATGGCTACAACAATATTTTGCTGGTCCACATCTTTGGCTTTCATAACAAAGTCCGGGTTTTTCTATTATCCCTTCGATCCCAGCTGTTACACCTAAACATTAAAAAAAATTATTATTATCACTTTAAATTTTTAAATAAATAAACAAGAAAGTTACTGATAAAATACCGATAGTCATAACCACATAAGTAATAATAAGAAAAAGATTAATCATAGACATGTTTTTCATGTCAATTCTTTCAAACTTGAAATATTTACCAGCTAAGAGAGCACTGCAATTTATAACACAAGTACACAACAAAAAGAAAATTCAAAGCCTCACGAGGTATGCATGAATATTATACATGTAGGGTGCATGAACTAGGATATATATATATATATATATATATAGTATAGGGTTCCGCTAAAAAGTGTAGGAAGTGTAAAAAGTGCTTTAAAACGCTCATAACCGACTCATATGAACTCCGATTTTACTTATTTCGGTAGCGTTGGAACCGTCTCATCGAACTCTACGATCTTAGCTTGTAGGGTTTAGATTTCAGGGTTTAGTTTTTGCCTTAAGGTTTAGCTTTTAGTATTTAGGCTTTTGGAGGGATGTGATGGGGGTTTTAGGTTTTTGGGGGTGGTGTGGGGTGGGGGTAGAGGTGCACAAACCGGGTTTTTTGAACCGAACCGGTTCCAAACCGGCCCGGACCGGTTTGCGTTGACCAAACCTTAAACTGGTTTTGACTAAACCGGTTCGGGTTAAACTGGTTTATTTAATATAAAATCTCGAACCTGTTGAACCGGTTCGGTTCTGGACCGGTTCGGGTTGGTGAACCGGTTTAAACCGGATTTATTAAAAAAAAAATTTAAATAAATATTTAACAAATAAAAACATAAAGTTCAACGTTTATTCATATTGTAGGAGTTCGGAAATCACAAAACATTATAATTCGACAAAAAGAAAAATATATTTTTTTTTTTTTGAGTTTTTTTGGTTAATTTTCGCCGTTATTCTCGGAGTTACTAGTGGATCCTCGTAGTCTATCATCTTCGGCGAGTTCTTCATTTGTAAGTGGGCTCGCCAATCCTTGGTTGACCTCAGATTCGTGTATGAATTCTTCAACTTCAATTTCGTCTTCAAGCGAACTCCTATCTTGTCTCCTATCTACCGCATCCAAATGGTCTTTCAAGCAAATGCACATTTCCATTGCCGCGGGAGTGAGTCTAGTTCTTCGAATAGATAAAACCCTGCCACTAAGAGAAAAAACGGATTCCGAAGCTACCGTGGAAGCTTGGACAGTTAGTAAATCACGGGCCATGGCGGAAAGGACTGGAAAAGTAGATTCGTTTCCTTTCCACCAAGCCAAAATATCAAAGTCCTCAAAAACATCCGGACTCATAAATGATAAAAAGTTTGTTCTCGTATACCTTCCGAGTTCGCTACTCGGGGTGGACCCTCTAGCCCGTTTAGTAAATTCATTTCTCATTTCGTTATACAAATTTAAGTTCACATTTCTCGAGATGCTACTTGATGCGCCCGCGCCCATCGTATCATGTGGGGTTTGTGTTGTACCATATTTATGTAAATAAATATCAAACAAATCTTGCAAACATTTGTTAAAATAAGTTTTTGTTACGGTTGAAAAATGAATATCTTCGGCATTCAAATCCAAATCGTAAGTTATTTTATCAATCAAGGTTTCAACACCGTAAACATTAATTGTAGGGTTTAATGCGGCGGCACAAGTTATAACCGGAGGCATTTCTTTAAAATATTTAACAAATTTTTCTTTCATCGGTTTTATCATTCTCGTAAAAAGAGTATTTTTATTTTCAAGTTCGGCTAATTTGTTACACATTAGAAATATTTGTTTAAGAGCCAAGGGACTTGTGGGGTAATAAACCCCAGATAAAAAAGTAGTGGCGGTTTTAAAAACTTCGAGCAATTCGGTTATATTTTCAAGAATGTCCCAACTCGTAGACGAAAAATTATGAATTTTACGACGCGGTTTTGAGGAAAGCATATCATGAAAAAATTTTAAAGTATCTTTTTGACGTATAGCACTATGAAACATTTTATAAGTTGAATTCCATCTTGTTGGGAGGTCCCAATTGGGACCTAAGCAAATCAAACCCGTATCGTTACATAATCTAATATATTCATGGTATCTTTTTTTACTACTACTAAAAACGTCTTTAAACATGACTCGAAATGCATTGCTTAATTCAATAACGGGTTCAACCGCAAGCCCGTCTTGCACGGCTAAGTTGATGATGTGTGCAATACATCGACTATGGAAAAAAGCGCCGTTGCAAATCGGATTATATTTTAATATTAATTTTTGAACCGCATTTGTATTATTTGAGGCATTATCAAAAGATATTGAAAATAATTTATTTTGTAATTTAAAATCGGTTATCACACCATCTAAAATGTTAAATAAATTTTGACCCGTGTGCGGATATTCAAACATCTCAAACGCGATTGTACGTTTCATCATTTGCCACGTATTGGGATCAACCCAATGAGCGGTAACGCAAATATATGAGTCGGGAATACCATGTGGAGCCGACCAAACGTCGGTGGTTAAGTTCACACCGGTTTCCAATTTTTTAAAACCTAAAATTAATTCTTTTTTTTCTTTTTTTCACATTTTTAGACAATCACGTCTAAGAGTACTACGACTTACTTGATGATAACGTGGTTGAAAGGCTTCTTGAATCATCCTCGTCACGAGCGGGTTGTCGAAGTGGTTGAACATCAAACCTCTTTAAATAACTAATTTCGTCATTCTATCTTGAACAATATTTGGATCGAAGTTCCAAATTCCATCCTCGCTTGTCATAGATGTTTGACCCTCACCCGGAATTTTCTTCAAACTCGGGCACGATTTTTCCAGATGAGTTTTTAGAGTAGAATTTGATTCCTTTTTAAAAAAACCACCACAATTTTTTCAACGAGCACTTTCCAACCCGTTAGACAACTCACATAGATCGTAGTTTGACCAAATTGCGGGGTTCCAGTTGTTGGTATGATTTTTACAACGCTAACTTCGTTAGAGGAAACACCAAAACTTGAATCTGCCATAGCGTTTTTTTTAGAGTTTTTTTGAGCGTTTTTTGAGCGTTTTTTTATAAACGAGAGTGTAGAGAGCGGGTTTGAGAAGTGTGATTTAACCAAAACACCCACTACCTATTTATAATGTGTTTGGGGGTTAAAATGGGTGAAAAAAACGGTCAAAAAAAGGGTCTAACGGTCAAAAACGGCTATATAGCCGTTATCCCAACGGTTAGTTTTCGAAAGTTACCGTTAAACCTGTTTAAACCGGTTTCTCAAACCGGTTCAAAAAAAACCGTTCCTAAACCGGTAAATCGTATGTATAAGTAAACTGGTTCAAAACCGCCGGTTCAAACCAGTTTGAAACCGGTTCCCACTAAACCGGTTTGAAGTCGGGTCGGGTTTCGGTTTGAAACCGGTTTGGATTTCCAAACCGGTTTTTTTTGCCCACCTCTAGGTGGGGGTTAGGTTTTTGGGGGGCTGGGTTGGAGGTTTAGGCTTTTGGGGGGTGGTGGTGATGTCTTTAGACGATTTTTCCGGCTTTTTAGGGTATTTTTTTTACGATTTAGTTTTTTTTTTTTTTTGGAAAGGGCATTGCCCAGGTAAATTTTATTAAAATGAATAGAGGGGAAACAACCAAAGTGCATCCTCCCTCCTAGGCTTATGAACCATGGAGAGGGAACCACAAAACAAACAAACAAAAGCTCAAAAACAAACAAAGAAAAACATACTAATCCAACATGCCTAAGGGTAAACACTAAGGAACACCCATGGACATAAGTCTAGCCGTTCCATCCGTCTCTGACTCAACTTCCTCCACATCTTTTTTGGTCAACGAATGATAGTAGTCTTTAAGATCAGTAGACCATGTCACAAAGACGTCAGGATGAGGGATAGTATTTGTATCAACATATTTCTTAGCACACTTCTTCAATGTAGCATTTAACTCGGAGAATCGATCAACATTATGGGTAGTATCATCCAAAGCAGAAAAAGTGTTAGAAACAAACGCGTTTGTATTTTGGGCCTTTATGGAAGTTCCAACCACCATGTTGGGCGTTGGTTTACTTGGGCCCGGTTTACTAACATTTAGGCTTGGGATTTGCACTCGCGGTTTTGGGCCATTATACTTCTTCTTTTTTTTACTATTTTAATAAAACCATCGGCCATAATTTCCTTTCCCTTTTTAGTAGCCACCGGCGGCTCCACAATAGCGGGTTCCGCTACCACGGGCTCAAGCACATGAGGTGGGGGAGGGGGGCATGAACATCCTCCTTGTGACCAAACACACCACATTTCCTGCATAAAGGCGGCTTCCACCTATAAGACAAATCAACATAAGCAACCTTACTAGGTAAGTTCTTCCTAGCCGGGAAGGAGAATTTGACCCGATCCGGAAGGCCATTAGACGCATTAGCATCCACCAAAACTCTAGCAAAATTCATAGGTCCCTCTTTAGACTCGCATCGGTCATAAGTGGTTTGATCAAGCATAAGGGGTTTCCCAACACAGCTCACTATTTGACCAATATTCCCACCATTCCATAAACATAACGGGAGATCCTTAATACCAACCCAAACAGGCACAGTCTCAGGATTCGGTTTTGATAAGATGGTATCTGGTTCCCAAATTTGCAACACCAAGGGAACATTATTAACAAGCCATGGATTCCTCCAAGCACTTTCATCATGCCCTCTTCCGTATCAAATTTGAAAAAGAAAAAACCTCCCCGGTTCATATTAATAGACTTTAATCCATACTTATGCCACATCTTAATCAGATTTTCCTTGACAACTTGAAATGGCATAAAAGATCCCACAAAATACCTATACAATTGCACACTGTAATGATTAAAACTCTTGGACAAAAAATGACCATTGAGTTAAACAATTACCTCTCCTTTGTCGTCTAACTTTGGCGGATCATAGCACAACCTTCCTTCACTACCCTCCACTGTTTTTCCTTGGACTAGTTGACGGAAAAGTTCATTATTCCAATGCTTTGCACCTCGTATTGGATCATAATCGGGATTATCCGTCTCGAGCTGCAAAGGATGTTTCTCATCAACTACAAATGGAAAAGAACCTCTACCCCCAACAAGCCCACTCGAATCATGCATGCTCACCTGCCGAGCCCCCACCCCATTCAAATGATCAGGAGGTTGCATGGGCTCCTTATCATGCACTGGCAGCGGCCCCACTCGTAATGATGGGTTCCTCATGCGTGGGCTCACCATTCAACACTCCACCATCCGGAATAGATTGAGGTGGATCATCCCGTATCCCGACTTCAACCGAATCCAAGTGTGTATCTTTTCTACCTAGGCTAAGCACCTCAAGCCCAAGCCCAGCCTCCAACCCATCAGAGAAGGACACCGGACCCCTAATCGCAGCCACCGGAAGGTCGAAACCAGTTACCACAACCCTGAAAGACGGCCCTGTGAGGGGAGGAAAACCCGGTTTTCCGGTGCCGGCAGACCCATTTCTAACGGAGTTATCTGAACTAATCGAGTCCATATCATTTAAAGAATCCATCAAATTCGGGTGCATGGCCGGTATCACAGACGAGTATGATCCTGAAAATCCGGCAGAACCCATTTTACCGGCAGAACCCGTTTTTTCGGCAGAACCCGTTTTTCCGGCGGAATGCATTTCATCAGAACCCGAATTAGACTGTGACCCCGATGATTTTTCATTCCCTTTAGTCATCTTGTTACCATGTAGATCTTCAGCCATGGAGATTGACGGGAACCAACCCAAATCGCCAGACTGCTTAAACGCCGACGATGCTTCCGATGAATCTATAGAACTTGGCACAGCGGAGACAGCCTTATTAGTAGTACATAAATCATTCTCCACCATACGGTGAAACCCATACCCCACATTCGGCCGATACGAACGCAAATCAATTGGAGGCTGAGAAACCTTATTCGACCCTTGTTGATTATCACCTAGCCCCACCAACTGCTGAACCAGGGCCTCAGGCGTAGCCCCCTCATTATCAGAGGACCGGCGTGAGCGCCCTCTCACAGACCGACGAGACGGCAGAGAAGATGGGTCTTTTTTCCTTGGCATGACACCAAGAAAAGGAACCCGTGAAACCGTAAAAGGCAGAAGATGGATCCAGCCGAATACTAGCCGGACCAAGAGCAGCGAAGGAGAAGCGGAGGAAGGCGAGTGAGAGGTGGCAGACGGCGAAGAAATGGAATCCGGATAGAAAGTGGCGGAGGTGGGAGAGAGAGTTTTGTCTCACACCTTTAGGTTTTTGGGGTGGGGGTGGGGGTTTTAGGTTTTTGCGAGTGTGGTGGGGGGGGTTAGGTTTTGGGGGGTTTTAGGCTTTTGGGGGTGGTGATGGGGTTTTTAAAAGACTTTCTACACTTTTTAACCTTCTTAGAATATCCCTCTCATATATCTATATATATATATATATATATATATATATTCGCTAAAAAGTAAAAAAAATGTAAAAAGTGGTTTAAAACGCTCATAACCGGCTCATACGAACTCCGATTTTACTCATTTCAGCGGCGTTGGAATCGTCTTGTCGAACACTACAATCTTAGCTTATAGGGTTTAGATTTTAGACTTTAGATTTTGCCATAGGGTTTAGCCTTAGGGGTTTACCCTTAAGGTTTAGCTTTTAGTATTTAGGCTTTTGGGGGTGGGGGTTTTAGGTTTTTAGGGGTGGGGTGGGGTTGGGGTTAGGTTTTTGGGGGGTTGGGTTGGAGGTTTAAGCTTTTAGGGAGTTGTGTGGTGTTTTTAAACAACTTTTTTGGCTTTTTAGGGGTATTTTTTTTAGGATTTAGGTTTTTGGGGTGGGAGGTTTTAGGTTTTTGGAGGTGTGGTGGGGTGGGGGTTAGGTTTTGGGGGGGTTTGGGTGGGGGTTTTTAGTCTTTTGTGGGTGGTGGTGGGGTTTTTAAAAGACTTTTTATATTTTTTACACTTTTTAGCGTTCTTAGAATATCCCTCCCCTATGTATATATATATATTCGCTAAAAAGTCAAAAAAATATATAAAGTGGTTTAAAACGCTCATAACCGGCTCATACGAACTCCGATTTTACTCATTTCGGCGGCGTTGGAATCGTCTTGTCGAACTCTACAATCTTAGCTTGTAGGGTTTAGATTTTAGGGTTTAGTTTTTGCCCTAGAGTTTAGCCTTAGGGGTTTAGCTTTTAGTATTTAGGCTTTTGGGAGGTGGGGGTTTTAGGTTTTTGGGGGTGGGGTGGGGTTGGGATTAGGTTTTTATGGGGTTGGGTCGGAGATTTAGGTTTTTGGGGAGTGGTGTGGTGTTTTTAAACTACTTTTTCAGCTTTTTAGGGTTTTTTTTAAGATTTAGGTTTTTGGGGGTATGGGTGGGGGGTTTTAGGTTTTTCGGGGTGGGGTGGGGTGGGGGTTAGGTTTTGAGGGGGTTAGGGTTGGGTGTTTTTGGCTTTTGGGGGTGCTGGTGGGGTTTTTAAAAGACTTTTTATACTTTTTAGCTTTCTAGCTTTCTTACAATATCCCTCCCATATATATATATATATGGTAGGGATCAATTGTAAACCATGTTTTCATGTATAAACCAATAAACTCAATGAGAAAAAAGAACCTATTATATATTTCTTTTTATAAAAGGGTATTTTGGTAAAAGAAAACATTACCCACATTTTTTTAATAATAAAAATTTCAACTATTCAACTTTCCCCCCATGTTTTAAAACATTCATAATTTTTTTATAAAACATTATTTTTTTATAAAAGTTACACCATTAAATAAAGCTTTTTTATATTTAATTCGAATATAGTCTTGCAAATAAAAAACTGAACATCAGTTTTTACATAGTTACGAACAATTACATACATGTAAGTATATACATAAATGTAATTGTTCCAAATTTATCCTATTTTTTTTCAATAAAAATCCCTTTTTAGAACTTAAACAACTTTTTATTCAAAACTCGGATATAAATGTGTTAATAATCTAACTTGTTCATACAGAAAAAACCAAAACCCGGAATTTTGTTCATTCAAAAACCACTATTTTTATATTATTTATGATGTCGTCCGGTTCTTAATTATATTTCTTAATAACTTTTTGTAAAAAAATATTTTTTTATAAAAATTACACCATTAAATGGAGCTTTTTTATCTTTAATTCGTTTATAGTTTTGCAAAAAAAAAATTAAACATCAGTTATTACATGTATGTAACAAACAGTTACGTATATGTAAATATAAACATAAATATAATTGTTCCAGCTTTATCACATTTTTTTTTTTAAAAACTCCTTTTTAGAACATTAATAGCTTTTTATCCAAAACCCTTATATAAATGTGTTAATCTAACTTATTCATACAAAAAAAAACATAAATTAGTTCATTTAAGAAATAAAAAACTCATAACTTTGTTTATTTAAAAACTAAATTAATTTATTTTTGTTAAAAAAAACTCATAACTATGTGTTAATCTAATTAGTTTTCTTTAAACTAACTTTACACTATTTTCTTTTAACTTAATAAATTTTTTATATAATAATATTTTTTTAACAAATTAATTTTTTAGTTTGTAGTTTTCTTTGAAAAAAGTTTTAAGATTTTATAATTAATGATTTTTAATTCGATTTTTAGTAGAAAACCACTAGTGATTTTTAGTTTTCTTAAAAAAAATTAAACAAATTAGTTAATATAATTAGTTTTCTTTAAAAAAATTATATTAATTTTTAAAATAACAAGCATATATGTAATATCATATTACACATATGTAAATATCATATTACATATATGTAATGTCTTATTGTTACATATATGTAGATAATGTAGTCTCACATTACAGATATATGATATCGTATTACATATATGTAATAGAACAAAATGTAACTTGCTATTACAAGTTTCTATAAAAAATTTACATATAAATGTTAATTTACAACCAATTTTACAAAGATAAAAATAAAAACATCAAGATAAAAAAAGTCATTAAATAAAGTCGTTTATGTAATAAATGTTTACATGATTCTTAAATTTAAATAGTCAATCTGAAAAAAAAAGTTGGATAAAAAATCTAAATAGAACAATAATTGATCTCGTGGTTCAGGGTTTTTGGATGAACAATATCATGTATGTTCATATTGCGTGTAAAAAAAGCTTGATCAAAAATATAAATAAAACAATAATTGATCTCTTGACACTGGAAACCGCACTGAAACAATTACATGATTCTATATTTAAAATGTATTGAGATTTTTAGATTAGTACGTGTAATGAATCTTAAATTTAAATATCCAATCTGTAAAAAAAACTAGATCAAAAAAACTATACTCGAATTAAAGATAAAAAACGATATATTTAATGTTGTAATTTTTTTTATAGAAAATGATATTGTATAAAAAGTTATTTGTGTTCTAAAAAAGAGGGGGATTTTTTTTAAAAATGGAGGGAAAGTTTGAACACTTACATTTATGTTTATATTACATATATGTAAGTTTTTGTTTCATATATGTAATAAAAAAACGTAAAAAATATATAAAAAAAATTCGAGACTATGACCGAATTAAAGATAAAAAAATACTCATTTTTATGGTATATTTTGTTTAAAAAAATAAAAATGTATAAAAAAAATTATTAAAGTCTAATGAAAGAGAGGGAATTAGTTTTAAAAAAACTAATTAAAAAAAGAATAAACATAATTACTCTTATACCCCTTGAACAATCTTAGCCACTCATTTATATAAAAAAAGTGAGAATTAATCTCATCCACTAATTATTATAAGTTGAAATTAAACTAGTGGCTTGAAATTGGTTTTTTGGTTTACACACTTAAAATGAGTTTACACATGATCATTTTTCTATATATATATATATATATATATATATATATATATATATAGGGGTGAGTTCACTAGAAAACTCATTTTTATGAGAAAACAAAAAACTCCTACTGCATATGCGTAGTACACCCAAAAACCCAACCCACCTCCAAAAACCTAAACCCCCCCCCCCCCGACCCCACCCCCACCCCCACCCAAAAACCTAAACCCACTCCACCCACCCCATCACCCAACCTCCAAAAACCTAAACCCCCCACCCTACCACACCCCACCAAAAACCTAAACTAAACCTAAAAATTAACCAAAAGCCTAACCCACCCTCAAAAACCTAATCCCCCCACCCCCACCCAAAAGCCTAACCCACCCTCAAAAACCTAATCCCCCCACCCCCTACCCCCTCACCCACCCCCCAAAAACCTAAACCCCCCACCTCACCCCTCCAAAAACCTAACTTAAAAGCTAAACTAAACTCAAAAAACTAAACCCAAAAGCTAAACCCACTACTTTTTTTTTGAACGAGGACGACATGGGAAACAATGGCTCCGAAGCAGTTTTTTAATTTTTGATTTATTTTTTGAGTTATGATTTTTTTTTTCACCTTAAATAAGTAGTTTTTTTGTTTTCTCATGAACATTGAGTTTTCTTATGATCCTTCCCCTATATATATATATATATATAGGGTTTAATGAGAGAACTAGAGAACTACTCATTAAAAAGGAAAAAAAAATCATAACTCAAAATATAAATCAAAAACAAAAAAAGTGGTTCGGAGACCATGTTTCCTACGTCGTACTCGTTCAAAAAAAATATAAAAAATAAATAAGTAAATAACGTAATACTGCATATGTGTAGTACCACCCCAAAAACCTAAACCCCCCACCTCACCCCTACCCTACCCAAAAACCTAACCCCCCCCATCTCCAAAAACTAACATAAAAGCTAAACTATACCCAAAAAACTAAACCGACTATTTTTTCGAGTTTTTTTTTTAACGAGGACGACGTGGGAAACAAGGTATCCGAACCACTTTTTTAGTTTTTGATTTATATTTTGAGTTATGATTTTTTTATTTTTTTTTTGTCTTTAATGAGGAGTTCTCTAGTTCTCTCCGTAAATGTTAGTTTCTTATGAACTGCACCATATATATATATATATATATATATATATATATATATATATAATGATAACCAATATTTATATGCTAACCATTAAAATAACTCTCAAACATAGTGTTACGTATATGTAACATTAGGCTAAGGGGACTAGCTGCGTGGAAATGGCGTGGATATGAGGCGGCTTCCGTTGCTAGCGTGGTCCACGAGTGTGGGGCTCCAATGTGATAATCTCCACGGCGGTGTTGGGTCTTTCCATTTGATTTTTCATTTTTTTAATTTCAGTTTTAAACTGTTATTATTAATATTTAACTTTAAAGGTATTTTTATCATTTAAAAATTGTAGTTTTAAATTTAAAAATATTAGTTTTAAATTTGATGTTTTCCACAGCCAAAAGTCTTTGATTTTTAAATTACATGTTTAAAAATATTAGTTTTTTTTTAAATAGTGGTTTTTTAAATTTAATGTTTTTTAGTTTTTATGTAATGTTTTTTATTTTTATTTGTTGTTATATAAAAAAATGTTATGTTTTTTTAATTTTTATGTTATTTTTTTATTTTTATTTAAATTGTTATATAAAATTAAGTAAATTAGAAAAAGAAAATAACGTGCTAGTGTGGAAATGTGGAACCATTTCCCTCTAATGTGGAGAATGTGGAAATGTTGTAAAATCTAATGTTTCGCTGACGTGGATGGGTGTGGAAATGTGGAACCACTCCCCTTAGCCTTATTTGGTACGTATATGTAAGACTTATCATTTCCGCATTTATGTTCAAGATATATGTTCACGATACTTAAATATTTTTTTAACAATTAAAAGAAAAACTAATTTATAAATTATGTAATTGTTTGTTAGTGGTTATCACGGTTATCATATAAAAAGTTGGATATTATTTGAACTCTTCCCTATATCTATATATAGGGGAGGGTTCAGAGAAAACCACATAGTTAGGCGAAAACCGAGAAACCCGCTAAAAAAACTAATTTTAACCAATAATATAATAATATTTATTTTTTTATTTTATTTTATTTTTATTTTTTTATAAGAGTATCAATGTAATATTACACATTTTTACCAAAAAATAATTTAAATATTGGTTTACGTATGCGTAACCCATAGTGTTACGTATACGTAAACAGAAAACAAAAAAATTACGGTTACGTATACGTAACCCATAGTATTACACATTGTTTTAGTGGTTTTCTCGGTTTTCGCTTAACTTTATGGTTTTCTCTTGATATAAATAGGGTGAAGTTCAAATGCTAATATATTTATTATGTCATTATATGTTATAATATAATGTAAATAATAGGATCGTATAAGCTTATGAGCTTAATCAAGTTTGATGTATGAAGCTTGCGCTATAGCTGGTTTATAAATGACCTTCCTTTTAATCTCAAGTTAGTTTAAACTCGAATCAGTTCAAGTTTTTAACGTGTTAATTTGGAATTGCTTACAAATTACTGGGCTTATCTACATCATAGTTGTCTTCCACATCGAAGACAAAAATAAAATAAAAAACTAAATAAATAAATCAGAGTCATCACCCTGGGTTATTGCCTGATTTAGTTTGTGTGAATTGGTTCTTTAAATTTGTTTGCCTAAATTGGTTATTTGGTTTTATTTAGATTAGTTTTTTTATTATTTTGGTTACATAACTTAATTTAATTTTCTTGATTAGTTTTGTTTGGTTATTTAGAATTGATTAGTTTGGTTTGGTTTTAAATTAGTTTGTGTGAATTGGTTTGTTGTTTGCCTGAAGCTCTGAATTAGTTATTTGGTTTTGTTCGTCTGAATCATTAGTGGAAAGATAGGGAAAGATAGAGAAAAGGGGATGTATGTACCTTTTGATCAATTGTTATTGAACTTTTATACATGTATGAGTGTTTAAGGTTGGTTCAAAGATTTTTGTGTTAAATACTTCTAGAATTATTTATAAAAGGCGTAAAAATGTGGAGATACTTTAACATGTGTCACTTGTTCTACCTATTTAAGAAGAAACACACAACCTAAACTAACACATGATGGTTAAGTTTGTCATGGGTGGAATGGATGATTTTCTAGAAAGAGTCAAACAGGTTGAATTTACTCACTAACACTTTTTCTTTTCAAATTTTTAGTTTTTATATAAGATTATTATGCTACGATTATAAAAACTTGATTATTACAATAATCATATGAACTCTTGAATAAAACAATTTATTCATTAAAAATTAGGACTTGGATGACTTTCAACATGTTTAAATCATTCTATCCATTTGACCCATTTAGATAAAAACATTACCCAAACAGAACCTTCATAAGTAAATGATTCAAAATTTGTTGTTTTTAAGCGTAATTTATCTTTGATTGTTAATCTTTTTTTTAACAGCAGGCAAAATATTACTACCACACGCCTAACAAGAAGCTAGACGGGGTGAAAAAGAAACAATTACAAGAACATAAGGGGGTTCTTAAGATAATCCACCGAAGAAATGTTTACATTTCTGTTCCTATTAACAAACCATAAAAAGAGAAACTTTGAATATCATCCATAATGAAAGCTTTCTTTTTAATGTTAGGATTAAACACCTTATCATTCTTGAATCTCCAGAATACCCACCAAGCAGTCATGATAATCCCTTCTAGAAAAAGCCTCTTTTTTGAACTTAACTGTCGAGAATCAATGGAGTCAAAGAGCAAAACTGGAGATAAATCTAAAGGTGGCGAAATATCTAACCATTTCCAAATCTAAGCCCACATTGAAGACACAATCGGGCAAGAGACAAGAACATGGGATGTGTCTTCTGAAGTTAACTCACAAATCGGACAAAGTAATGAGGGGAGATCCAAGCCTCTGTGAACCAAATTGTTTCGTGTGGGGATTCGGTCAAAGGTAGCACGTCAGGCATGGATGTTCACCTTCCTCGAAACAGAGCATTTACAAGAAGATTTCCTCAAATCAATCGGAATAATACAAGCATCAATAGTCCTTCAAGCATTTGTAACCGTGAAGTGATCGATTTCACTACTAAGAGACCAAACCCAAGAATTTGGAAATGAGGAGAGATCAACAAAAGACATAAGCGCAAATAGAGAGGAAAGTTCAGAGGATTCCTCTCCACCTCGAACCTCCCTATGCCATGAGACTAAAAAAGAGTGATTTAGGAATCTATCGCAAACCATGCGATCTTTATAAATGTCAAGCCTGAAAAGACGAGGGAATCGAGATCGTAAAGGAGAACCGCCTATCCAAGAATCCTTCCGAAATAAGGTTGAGGAGCCAGATGCAACCTGTTTTTTTAAAAGACTCGTAGGGAATTATTCCTTTGTCATGAAGAGAAGAGAATGATTTGGTTATACGATAGCACACGCTGGCACCATTTATGGGCCGAATCGGGCTAAAGACACCGACATTTTGGCCATAAATAGAATTAATAACTTGAACCCACAGACTATCTTGAGGAGCCAGATCCAACTTGTTTTTTAAAGAGTCGTAGGGAATTATTCCTTTGTCATGAAGAGAGGAGAATGATTTGGTTATACGATAGCACACACTGGCACCATTTATGGGCCGAATCGGGCTAAAGACACCGACATTTTGGCCATAAATAGAATTAATAACTTGAACCCACAGACTATCTGGAGAGAAAACATAGTGCCATATCCATTTTTGAAGAAGCGCAAGATTTAAAGCTTCCAACGAACCAATACCTAAACCCCGTTCTCTTTTGAAGCTAGAATAGTTTTCCCTTTAATTCAGTGAATCTTGTGAGTCTCGACACCATCCCCCCAAAAAGAATTAGCACGCCTGCGCACAAGAGAGTGATTCAAACTAGAAGGAGGGGAAAAAGAGACATGTAGTATATACCAAGTGAGCCAAGAACCAAAGAGCATAACGTAGATCGACTACCAAAGGAAAGCATGTTCGCTTTCCATTGAGAAGGCCTCGCATCAAACTTATCAATTATATGATTCCAACTATTCAACTTTTTTCATATTAGCGGCCACCGGAAGTCAAAGATAAGAGAAAGGAAACTTATCGTACTTACAACCAATTAGATTGACAAACTTATCGGACTTGCAACCAATTAGATTTTGTGTTTTCTATAACAGATAGTAGATCCAGTTAGATTGACAAAATAATGTTAATGATCTAAAATAGTTGTAATAATATCATCAGGGTAAAACCAAGTTGAATGATGTTTTTTAGGACAAGTTTGAGGTGTTTCGCTTTGGGCCCCCAAAAAGGTTGAGCCGGCCTTATCACCCAAATGTGTCGCTCTAATAAACCCTAAATCACTTAATTTATTTTATTTCAGTTAGTACAAAACGAATAAGTTCAAATACTTGCTATAAACTTGAGGATGTAAGTGAACAAAGGTTTACATCAATAACACTCCTTATAATTAGTCTAAATATTTTAACAATAATGTAGTTTCACAAATCACATATTATATCACATTATATGTGATCTTAAAGAGCTATTCAAAACCTATAGGATGTTCTTATGGGCTTTGTTGAACAATGTGTCGGACGGATTTTTATACCCAACAAACGGCGTAGGTGGTGCGTTGGTAGGCGGTAGACTTTTATCCCCAACACATTTATACCCAACACATGGCGTAGGTGGTGGGCTTGTAGGCGGTTGACTTTTATCTCCACCACATTTATACCCAACACATGGCGTAGGTGGTGGGCTTGTAGGCGGTGGACTTTTATGCCCACCACATTTATACCCAACACATGGCGCAGGCGGTGGGTTTGTAGCCGGTGGGTTTGCAGGCAGTGGGCCTGTAGGCGGTGGGTTTGCAGGCGGTGGGCCTGTAGGCGGTGCACTTTTATCCCCACCACATTTATACCCCACACATGGAGTAGGTGGTGGGTTTGTAGGCGGTGGACTTTTATCCCCACTGCATTTATACCCGACCCATGGCGCAGGCGGTGGACCTTTAGGTGGTGGGTTTATAGGCGGTGGGTTTGTAGGCGGTGGGCCTGCGGCGGTAGGTTTGTAGGCGGTGGGCCTGCAGGCGGTGGGTTTGTAGGCGGTAGAATTTTATCCCCACCACATTTATACCCGACACATGGCGCGGGCGGTGGGCCTTTAGGCGGTGGGTTTGCAGGCGGTGGGCCTGTAGACGGTGGGTTTGCAGGCGGTGGGCCTGTAGGCGGTGGTTTTGCAGGTGTTGGTCTTGTAGGAGGTGGGCTTTTATCCCCATCGCATTTATACCAGACACACAGTGGAGGCGGATTTGTCACACACTTACTTGATGATGATGCTTCAAGTTCAAATTTGTGATGTATATTCTGAAAGTTTGAACTAGGCACGCTTGTAGACCTAACGATCGGCCTTGGTCCTTGCTTCTCGTGACTAAAGAACATAGAAGCGTCGGTAGAGTGAAGACCGTTCTCATTTTGTAAGCTCGAGACGGGTGGAATTCCATGTCAGGCTCCTGGGCTTGGTCCTGGCTCTGTTGATCTAAAATCTTCCGTCTCATACTTCTTGTAACAATTCGATGTATTTTTCTTCATAGAAGTAGCCCCGGGTTCATGCACATGCACACTCAGGTTAGACATGGCTAACTTATGTATCTTTTTTGGTCGGGATGCTTGTATAAAAGAGTGGTTTTGTTGCAAAAGAAACAAAAGAACTAGCACAATCATGATGGAAGTTCTCATTGGGAAACTAGACTCTTGAAACAAGAAATATTATTTTGATTATTAGGAACCCAAAATGTAGTGAATTTATCGGACACAACGCATTAATATTTTGTTAAATAAGTACTTAAATAGAGTATTGTTTCATAATAGTTATTTAAACGCCTCATTTAGAGTTGTGAAATATGTTACACCTTTGTCATAAAACTAAATATTACGTTATAAAGTTAGTATACATCTTTAGTTACAAATGCTATCAATATAGAAATTTCTTATTATATCCATGCTATCAATACCTTTGTGTCAATGACTAGTTAAATTTAAAATTAGAGTTAACTAGTCATATTTTAGTCATTTTTCTAATTCATTTTTTTTTAAAGTTAACAGAAAACTTAACGCCATCTATTTTGGGGCCAGTGATAAAACAAAATGAAAAGCTATGGACCATCCTTGTAATTTCTTAAAGTTGTGGGCCAAAAATTAAATCAGGACATACCACAAGGGCCATCCGTGTAATTAACTCTTAAGATTATGTTTTTAAAACTACAACAGTAATAAAATATGTTTTTTTTTTGTTTTTTATATAAACTATTAATTAAATTTATAATTAACTCCTTGTTATATATTTTTTTATTGATAAAACATTCAATCCATTTTCTCGTTTATTACATTAATAGTTTTAGACAAACTTTTAATAACTTTATATTAGAAAACTGTCTTTTTCCCAGTAACAAGTGAGAATAGTTGAATTTAATTTATGTAATTAAACTACTGGAAGTTGTCGCGTATTATTGCGGCGGTGACATTAATGTGGTTAAGTACGTAAAAAGAAGCGTGTGAACTTACGGTGACTCGGTTATGAAATCAAAACTAAAAACACATGTCACAACTGTGTATTCGGAAATGAAGAAAAAATTACGCCGTTGTAAAACGAACGTTAAGAAACAAGAAAGCGAATCTAAAAAAATAAGAAGTAAAAATATATCATATTTGACCCTCCTAGGTTTATTTGACCCGACACGCTTTTGATTAAATTTATTGTGAAATGTAAATAAAAATAAGCATGTCGTAACAGCGTATTTAGATTTTTCCTAAAACATTATATGATAAAAGTTATAGAAATAAAATTATTTAAAATTAATTAAAAATTAAAAATAATATAAAAATTGAATAATTTAAAAAATGAAGTCCCACTTGACACGTTATTAATGAAAAAATTACTAAACATGTTGGTTTTTTTTGATGATAGAATATGGACTAAACTTTATGCTTTTGTTATAATAGTTTGAAAGTGATCAAAACATTCTTGAGGTTATTATTTTATTGTCATTTAATATTTCAGTTATAATTAATAATATTTTAATAATTTCACGATGAAGATTACATTTTCACTCTCTCTTTCACACCCCCAGCCGCCACCACCACTACCTGCTATCTACCTCTTTCACATATACCGATAACACACCTTTGTGTTTTATTTGTTTCTTTCTTTACCACAAGCAGACCAAACTTCTCTGATTTGCGACTGTTTCTCCAATTGACGGTTATCTCTCCTTCCGGTCTCAGTATAGATTATTGCTTAGACAACAAAAATCAAACCTTTTGTTTCTGTTTTGAGACAACAATAACCAGTGGTTGAATTTGGGGGTTTTGACACCACCACCAGCAACCACCACTACCTGCTACTACCACCCCCAGCTTCGATTTAGAGTTTGAATTTGGGGATTTCGACAGCCGCCGTCGCTAGCCGGAGTTCATCTCAGCCGCTGGAAATACCACCACTCGCAGCCGGCCACCACCCCTGTTGTGAGAGCCGTCGGAATATCGGGATAGCCGGAAACGACAGCCGCCGCCTGCTGTCATCACTGCTAGGGCAAAACCCTAGCCCGTCAGGTAGGCTTGCAATCCGCCGCCTGCTGTCACCACTGTCGACCATCATCCATGCTGGATTCTCGTCGGAGGGGCCGCCGGATGTGGCCGGTCTCCTGCCGTTCCTCTCTCCTGGCCTCACTCTCTATAAATCTTGTATGTGTGTGTTTCGAAATTAATAATAAATAGTTAAATGCTTATCTGAAAATTTATCAAAATGCTGTTAATTTTAACATAAATATTTAACGGAGTTATTATCACGGGGCAAAATGACAACAAAATGGTAACCTTAAAGAGTGTTTTGGTCATTTTTAAACTATTAGAACAAAATAGTTAAAATGGTCAAACCAGAAAGAATAAAAACGAAGTTTACTCTAGAATATATTAGATATGTTGATTTCTTTTATAATTTAACTCTGAATTATATTATACTAATACTCATTCATAAGTGTCCGTGGAGTTATCCACCAACCAAAGTTAACTCTTAAGTTTGTTGCTTGATAAAAATAATCACTCTACTTTCTAAATATTAACTTTGACCTCTCAAGTTTTATAAGTTTTAAGTTTTAAAAGTTTTAAGTTTACCCCATGTAGTATATATAATATGATTTGTTCTTAATGTATTTGTTTGTTTTTTTCTTTGTTGATGCCCCTAATGTAAATTTTGTCGAAAACGAAGTCGTATTCAAAATAAATATTTTTAAGGTATCGTGGTTATATCGATTACCAACCGTGAAGAATGACAAATATCGGTACCGTTATCTAACTGTCTTTTTTCTATTTTTCGACCTTCACAACCGAGTCGCCGTAACTTATACGTGTCTTTTATGAATTTTATGGTTCCTGCCGTGGAGCGCGGGGCAAAAATTATTTAAGCACATTATTTTTGTGTATAGTCATGTTAATATCACCGTCTCAACTGTTTATGGTCTGGTTCCAGCCACATAGCGCGGGGTACAATTTCTATTTTATCTAAATATTTATATAAAAACTTTGCGACCGGCTGCTTTAATTTTTTTCCTGTTTATTTAAATCTGCTAATATATTTTTATTTTTAGTTTACTTTCTTCACATGTGTTACCGGTTTACGACCGTTATTTATAATTTAATTTTGGTTTATTATTAATAACTATGTTAAAAGCCCGTGTATTACACGGATTGAATAAATAAAATGTTATATACTTCGTAATAAAAATTTTATATTTTTAAAAACCCGTGTAATACACATGATGAATAAACTGGTATATTACATTTGTTGAACTATTTATAATTAAATAATAAGTATCCGTAATTAGATTTATATTAAAAATCTAAAAATAAATTCTTTTAATATCATTATTAAATATGAGAGAGAAATAGAAACGGGAAAAAAATGAAAGAGATAAACCAGAAAATGACACGTGTCCATAGAACTTTATTTATTAATATAAAGATTATTATTTGATATTATTATTTAATAGAAGAGAGAAACATAAAAATTAATATTTAATAGGAGAAAGAAGCGAAAAAATAAATGTGAGGAGTAACCAAAGAGTGACACGTGTCCCTCATGGTTTTCCTTTATTATATAGTGCATATATTTTTGCAAACAATTAAGTTAATACTGTTAAGACTTAATTATATGGATGGGCTCTCTGTATTCTTATATTTAGGGGGTATATGTCACACCCCAACCGTGCTTCTTAACCATGGGTGCGACTTAATTGACAAAAGAATACAATGGAATAAAGACATTTACTATTAAAGTTTCATAATATTAAAAAAATCCCAATTACATAAGTTTTGAATTAAACCAAACAGATAACATGTTCAAAAGACAAGCAACTTAAAATAAGATTCTTCAATTGATATCTAGGCAAACCTATGTGATATTGACTTGACCTATCACGAGCTTAATCACCTAAAACATGTACGAAAAACAAGTGTCAACTAAAAATAGTTGGTGAGAAATCACAGGTTTAATAAAAGTATAAGTTTGGCAAAGGTGACAATTCATATTCCAAGATCATCATATAGCACGTAATAAAACAAACACATGATTAGCAAATCCAACCTAAAATGATGAGTAACGAATAAGTGGTACAACTCGCAAGTTGCACTGATAACGAATAAGATGTCCAACCAAAAGTTGTACATAAAGTATATGCGGTTTCCATCCTATGGCCCATATCTGTACTACCGTTGGCTTGAAAGTTTCAAGTTAAGGATTTACAAGTTTAACGTTTATCATGTTATGTTCATTTACTCACATACAAATATGATTCGCTTGTTTTAGAATTGTTTGAAAATGAGTTTTAATGCGTGCCAACGCGTACTTGTTTTCCCCAAAACGATTTGAATAAAGTGGGGCTATGAAGTCTCACCTTGAAAGCTAGACGAGATAAGAAACTTGAACGAATAGACGAGATGAATCACGGACCAGACCCTAAACAAATAAATAAACCAGTTTTAGGGTAGGTTCGATGGTTACGAGTGTTAGTTAGGCGGTTCGGGTCATAAGATTAAGAATTAGTTGCAAAAATAGAGTTTTAGTTGATTTTCAGATTTGAACAGCAAAGTAGCTGAACAGAAACGGGATTGTTAAAAATATCAAACGACGTCTAAAAATTATGAAATTTTACAGAGAATTAGTTTAAGTCGTTCCTAAGAAGTTTCGTTTAGAAAGTTTTTCCATTTGACACTCGGATCATAGCCAAAATAGTCCAACAAGACAGAAGGTACTTGAAAAAGGTTTCTGTCCCGTTTTGGCTACTACAGAGTCATACTTTTGAATTAGAAAACGATCCAATTATGGTTGGAAAGGAAATTCGACAAACTACGTCGTGGAAATTGAGTTTGCTCAGTTTAGATTAATTATGGTCAAGTTACGCTCAGTTAAATTCAGCACAGTTTCTGTCCAAAATCAATGGTTGCACTTAAGTGGTCCGTTTAGGGTTTTAAGATTACCGAACGCGCAAATAAAAATTAGACGAATGTTATTATGTTATTATAATACATAATATAATCATATTAGGTTAGCCAAAACGTCTCGTGTCACCGGTCTAGCCATGATATTCACAGAAGCGTTTTGGAGAATCACAGAATGCAATCGGCATAGCCGACACGAGCAAGCGGATTCTATATTTAATTAGCGTGTGAGTTCATATAAGTGATAATATAGAATAAATAACATGTTTTAAGTTAGCAAGAACATACTAAAGCATCGGCAGAGCCACTTTTGCAATAGTTGTCTTGAGGATTCGCAGAATGCGACGGCACAGCCGCCATTGCAAACGGGATCCTTTGTTTGTTAGTTGGTGATGTTAGCTTGATTTATTAGTTTGATTAAGATTATTAGAGGGTTTTTAGGGCTGAGGTTTCACATGATCAAGTGATCATGGATAGAAAATAGAAAAAGATTGAGGGGATGAAGAAAGAATAAAATAAAAAGACGGTATTCAACTTCGGAGGGTTACTTACTTGTTTGATCTTCAAACTCTTGGAATCCTCTAAGGTATTTTCGAAATCTTCAAGGTTGGGAAGGGATTTCACAACTTAGGAGGGTTGGGAGTGTTTGAGGGATAATTAGGAAAGAAAACAAGATCCTAAGCCTCTTATTTATACTAATGGTTGAAGGGGTGTAAATATGGAATGTCTTGGAAAGCAATTTAGGGTTTTAGGGCCCTCAAATCTGAGAAATTTTCCTCAATGGGGCTGGGTTTTTTGTGATTTCTTGCTTGGGCTAGGTCCAAGAGTAGGTGGGTTGGGTCCTAGCTTGATCCGGTTGAGTGTGCGCATTCAAAAATTGCGATTTTAAGCATTTCTAAGCGAAATTGGCAAATGTTTTCAACATTAAAGTTGATTGTCATAACAAAAAGAGTATGTTTAGCTAAAAACATTTAAGTTAAAGTTACGTTATTCGCGTATAGTAGTTGGCGATCGGTGGGCGAGAAAACGGACTTTTTGATCGTTTTTCGAATTTCAGGATTTAGTTAAGGAAAGTTTTGCAAACAAACTTTGTTTTAATTAAAGAAATGAATATTTTAAACATTTAAAACATAAATTAATGTCACGTTAAACGGTTTTTTCGGTCGTGGACGGTACGTAGTTAACGACGGTTTAAAAGGCGAACGATCGCACGAAAGTACTAACTCGTACTTTTAAGCATCAATTCACATTGAATGGGTTGTAAGAACATGTTTGAGATGTATGGGGGTGGTTCATGTGTATTTAATGTGTCATAAAGATCAATTAAGTCTACGTGCGATCCATGAATCAATCACAGATAAGTATAAGTCTTTGAAATCAAGCATAAACGTAATGTTTCACATGTGAACTAGTTTTGTAACAACGTCTGAATAGGATTTCAAGTAAAATGAAATGTCATGCGGATTTTCATTGATAAGCCTAGAATGAGTACAAGTAGTGAAAATCAGAAGTGTCACAGTCTCCCCTAGTTAAAAGAATTTCGTCCACGAAATTCAACTAGTAGAGGCGGTAGGGTCTAGAAAGAGATGAGGTTACTTATGTTTCATTTGGTCTTCATGTTCCCAGGTGAACTCAGGACCATGCTTGGCTTCCCAACGAACTTTCACGATAGGGATGCGGCTACGCTTGAGTTGCTTGACTTCACGGTCCATGATTTCAACGGGCTTTTCGACGAAATGCATAGAGTTGTCGATACGAACATCATCCAGAGGAACTTGAAGTGTGTCATCAGCAAGGCACCTTTTAAGGTTTGATACATGAAAAACGTCATGAACGTTACAAAGTTCGGTTGGTAGCTTGAGTCTATAGGCTACTGGGCCAATCCTTTCAAGAATTTCGAATGGCCCAACGAACCTAGGGGCTAGCTTTCCCTTCTTCTCAAATCGGACAACACCTTTCCAGGGGGAAACCTTTAGTAAGACTCTATCACCGACTTGAAATTCAAGGGGCTTCCTACGGTTGTCAGCATAACTCTTTTGACGATCGCGAGAGGCCTTGAGTCTTTCTTGAATTTGAAGTATCTTGTCGGTGGTTTCTTGAATGAGTTCGGGACCGGTGATTTGAGCGTCTCCGATCTCGGTCCAACACACCGGAGATCGACACTTCCTACCATATAGAGCCTCGAAAGGGGCGCACTTGATGATCGTATGGTAACTATTGTTGTAAGAGAATTCGATGAGTGGCAAGTGTTGATCCCAACTTCCTCCAAAGTCAATCACACAAGAACGGAGCATGTCTTCCAAGGTCTGTATGGTCCTTTCACTTTGACCATCAGTCTGGGGATGGTAAGCCGTGCTAAGGTTCAAACGAGTTCCCAAAGCTTTCTGTAAAGATTGCCAGAATCGGGAGGTAAAACAGCTATCACGGTCGGAGATAATGGATAGAGGGACACCGTGACGTGTCACGACCTCATTGATATAGAGTCTGGAAAGCTTCTCCATTTTGTAGTCCTCACGGATTGGGAGAAAATGAGCGGATTTGGTTAAGCGGTCAACAATGACCCAGATGGAGTCATGACCACTAGAGGTTCGCGGAAGCTTAGTGATGAAGTCCATGGAAATTTGCTCCCATTTCCATTGTGGGATTTTGGGTTGTTGGAGAAGACCAGATGGTTTCTGGTGCTCAGCTTTAACTTTAGAGCAAGTAAGACACTTCCCTACATAGAGGGCGATGTCTTTCTTCATTCCTGGCCACCAATAAAACTCTTTCAAGTCGTGATACATCTTATCAGCACCGGGATGAACAGAATAACGGGATTTATGTGCTTCATCAAGGATAAGGGTTCGGAGCTCACTTGAGTCGGGGATCCAAATTCGACCCATGAAGTAAAGGAGATCATCGGGTTTGGGTTCCAAGTGCTTTTCGACACCACAATCCAAATCCTTCTTCAACTCATCATTTGCAACAACTTGTTTTTGAGCTAGGAGGATCTTATCTTTGAGACTGGTTTGGACCAACATTCCCATGGCTCGCACATGGGTGGGTTTGATTCGGTCCTTACGGCTAAGGGCGTCAGCCACCACATTAGCTTTCCCCGGGTGGTAACGAATTTCGCAATCGTAGTCACTAAGTAATTCAACCCAACGTCGCTGCCTCATGTTGAGTTCTTTCTGGTTCAGAATATGTTGAAGGCTCTTGTGATCAGTAAAAACCACACATTTAGTGCCGTAGAGATAATGTCTCCAGATTTTCAAAGCAAAGACCACCGCACCCAACTCAAGGTCATGAGTGGTGTAGTTCTTTTCGTGAACCTTGAGTTGTCTGGATGCATAGGCTATGACCTTGTCTCGTTGCATCAACACGCAACCAAGACCTTGGTTTGAGGCATCACAGTATACAACGAAATCATCATTGCCATCGGGAAGACTTAGAATAGGGGAGTTGCACAATTTCTGCTTAAGAGTTTGGAACGCATCTTCTTGCTTTTGTTCCCAGACGAAAGGCTTATTTTTCTGAGTTAATGTAGTGAGAGGCAGGGCAATCTTCAAAAAGTTCGGGATGAATCTTCGATAATAACCCGTCAAACCCAGAAACGAACGGATCTCAGAGGGTGTGGATGGTGTACTCCAATTCTTGATAGCGGTGACTTTGGCTGGATCGACGTGTATACCCTGGTTGTTGATCACGTGACCCAAGAAATGAATTTCTCTAAGCCAGAATTCACACTTGGAGAATTTAGCATAAAGTTGTTCCTTCTTCAAGAGTTCCAAAATCAGCTTAAGGTGGGTTGTATGATCCTCTTTGGTTCGGGAGTAGATCAAGATGTCATCGATGAAGACAATGACAAATTGATCTAGGTAGGGTTTGCAGACGCGGTTCATGAGGTCCATGAACACCACGGGCGCATTGGTTAACCCAAAAGGCATAACCATGAACTCGTAGTGTCCATAACGAGTTCTAAAAGCAGTTTTGGGAATGTCCTCTTCATGGACTCGGAGTTGATGATACCCAGATCGGAGGTCAATCTTCGAGAAACAAGTTGCTCCTTGTAGTTGATAGAAAAGGTCATCGATCCTAGGTAGCGGGTAACGATTCTTGATGGTAAGCTTGTTTAGTTCACGGTAGTCGATGCACATGCGGAAGGACCTATCCTTCTTCTTGACAAAGAGAACCGGAGCTCCCCAAGGTGAGAAGCTCGGTCTAATGAATCCCTTGTCCAGCAGCTCTTGCAGTTGGCTAGATAGTTCTTGCATCTCAGAAGGGGCTAGGCGGTACGGAGATTTGGCAATGGGGTTAGCTCCCGGTAAAAGATCAATCCGAAATTCAACTTGTCGAGTTGGAGGGAGTCCATGCAAGTCATCAGGGAATACTTCCGGAAAATCTCGGATGATCGGTATATCTTGTAATTTCTTTTCATAAAACATATATTTAAAACATATATGTTGAATTACAAATGAAATATAAAGACAAAACTGACTAGTCAAAATTCAAGATTCGGATGAATGATACTAGTGAGACGTGTTTTAGCCTATAATTGAGCACTCACTCCAAGGGTCCCCAGGTAAGTGCGACTCGTAACGAACGTGCCTCACTTTCCTTTGACAAGACCCCCAGCGTACAGGCGCTCACCCTTCCAGATTACACGTGTCTCTAGTATCACTATCCAAGCCTTTGATTTTGATGAGAACATTATGGATTGGGCCTTGCCCAATAGTTGGATTCAGCTTCACAAGTCAGCTTTCTTTTCTTGAACGGGAGTTGGGCCTCAGAAGTGGTTCCAACATGGCTCTCTTGGTCTTCGGATTCCGAATCACTTGATATGTTGATTACTTCAGGCTTCGGTGCAGGCCGGCTTGTCGCATCGGAGATTAACTCGGGCTTGACATTATGTTTCGAGGGTAGCAGGCTTCCAGAGAAAGATGATCGTGCTGAGATTAGCCTACTCCAACTAATTGGGCTTTGGGACCCATCATCGGAAATAAGGCTTGAATTGCTAGAGATGTCAGCAGAGTACGACGACATACTAAAGATAAGAGAGTTAGTGGATTAGAATCACATAAGCATATAAGTTTCAAATGGGAGCTTAGGTTATAGTCTAGGTCAAATGGTTGCCTAATTCTCTATAACCACGGCTCTGATACCAATCTGTCACACCCCAACCGTGCTTCTTAACCACGGGTGCGACTTAATTGACAAAAGAACACAATGGAATAAAGACATTTACTATTAAAGTTTCATAATATTAAAAAAATCCCAATTACATAAGTTTCGAATTAAACCAAACAGATAACATGTTCAAAAGACAAGCAACTTAAAATAAGATTCTTCAATTGATATCTAGGCAAATCCTATGTGATATTGACTTGACCTATCACGAGCTTAATCACCTGAAACATGTACGAAAAACAAGTGTCAACTAAAAATAGTTGGTGAGAAATCACAGGTTTAATAAAAGTATAAGTTTGGCAAAGGTGACAATTCATATTCCAAGATCATCATATAGCACGTAATAAAACAAACACATGATTAGCAAATCCAACCTAAAATGATGAGTAACGAATAAGTGGTACAACTCGCAAGTTGCACTGATAACGAATAAGATGTCCAACCAAAAGTTGTACATAAAGTATATGCGGTTTCCATCCTATGGCCCATATCTGTACTACCGTTGGCTTGAAAGTTTCAAGTTAAGGATTTACAAGTTTAACGTTTATCATGTTATGTTCATTTACTCACATACAAATATGATTCGCTTGTTTTAGAATTGTTTGAAAATGAGTTTTAATGCGTGCCAACGCGTACATGTTTCCCCCAAAACGATTTGAATAAAGTGGGGCTATGAAGTCTCACCTTGAAAGCTAGACGAGATAAGAAACTTGAACGAATAGACGAGATGAATCACGGACCAGACCCTAAACAAATAAATAAACCAGTTTTAGGGTAGGTTCGATGGTTACGAGTGTTAGATAGGCGGTTCGGGTCATAAGATTAAGAATTAGTTGCAAAAATAGAGTTTTAGTTGATTTTCAGATTTGGACAGCAAAGTAGCTGAACAGAAACGGGATTGTTAAAAATATCAAACGACGTCTAAAAATTATGAAATTTTATAGAGAATTATTTTAAGTCGTTCCGAAGAAGTTTCGTTTAGAAAGTTTTTCCATTTGAGACTCGGATCATAGCCAAAATAGTCCAACAAGACAGAAGGTACTTGAAAAAAGTTTCTATCCCGTTTTGGCTACTACAGAGTCATACTTTTGAATTAGAAAACGATCCAATTATGGTTGGAAAGGAAATTCGACAAACTACGTCGTGGAAATTGAGTTTGCTCAGTTTAGATTAATTATGGTCAAGTTACGCTCAGTTAAATTCAGCACAGTTTCTGTCCAAAATCAATGGTTGCACTTAAGTGGTCCGTTTAGGGTTTTAAGATTACCGAACGCGCAAATAAAAATTAGACGAATGTTATTATGTTATTATAATACATAATATAATCATATTAGGTTAGCCAAAACATCCCGTGTCACCGGTCTAGCCATGATATTCACAGAAGCGTTTTGGAGAATCACAGAATGCAATCGGCATAGCCGACACGAGCAAGCGGATTCTATATTTAATTAGCGTGTGAGTTCATATAAGTGATAATATAGAATAAATAACATGTTTTAAGTTAGCAAGAACATACTAAAGCATCGGCAGAGCCACTTTTGCAATAGTTGTCTTGAGGATTCGCAGAATGCGACGGCACAGCCGCCATTGCAAACGGGATCCTTTGTTTGTTAGTTGGTGATGTTAGCTTGATTTATTAGTTTGATTAAGATTATTAGAGGGTTTTTAGGGCTGAGGTTTCACATGATCAAGTGATCATGGATAGAAAATAGAAAAAAGATTGAGGGGATGAAGAAAGAATAAAATAAAAAGACGGTATTCAACTTCGGAGGGTTACTTACTTGTTTGATCTTCAAACTCTTGGAATCCTCTAAGGGATTTTCGAAATCTTCAAGGTTGGGAAGGGATTTCACAACTTAGGAGGGGTTGGGAGTGTTTGAGGGAGAATTAGCAAAGAAAACAAGATCCTAAGCCTCCTATTTATACTAATGGTTGAAGGGGTGTAAATATGGAATGTCTTGGAAAACAATTTAGGGTTTAGGGCCCTCAAATCTGTGAAATTTTCCTCAATGGGGCTGGGTTTTTTGTGATTTCTTGCTTGGGCTAGGTCCAAGAGTAGGTGGGTTGGGTCCTAGCTTGATCCGGTTGAGTGCGCGCATTCGAAAATTACGATTTTAAGCATTTCTAAGCGAAATTGGCAAATGTTTTCAACATTAAAGTTGATTGTTATAACAAAAAGAGTATGTTTACCTAAAAACATTTAAGTTAAAGTTACGTTATTCGCGTATAGTAGTTGGCGATCGGTGGGCGAGAAAAAAGGACTTTTTGATTGTTTTTCGAATTTCAGGATTTATTTAAGGAAAGTTTTGCAAACAAACTTTATTTTAATTAAAGAAATGAATATTTTAAACATTTAAAACATAAATTAATGTCATGTTAAACGATTTTTCGGTCGTGGACGGTACGTAGTTAACGACGGTTTAAAAGGCGAACGATCGCACGAAAGTACTAACTAGTACTTTTAAGCATCAATTCACATTGAATGGGTTGTAAGAACATGTTTGAGATGTATGGGGGTGGTTCATGTGTATTTAATGTGTCATAAAGATCAATTAAGTCTACGTGCGATCCATGAATCAATCACAGATATGTATAAGTCTTTGAAATCAAGCATAAACGTAATGTTTCACATGTGAACTAGTATTGTAACAACGTCTGAATAGGATTTCAAGTAAAATGAAATGTCATGCGGATTTTCATTGATAAGTCTAGAATGAGTACAAGTAGTGAAAATCAGAAGTGTCACAGTATACCCGACCCGTACGGGTATACCCGTACCCTTTTGATGACCAAATACATATCCGTGACCCGTATAATAGTTAATAGGGTCGGTTAAGGGTTCACGGGTAAACGGGTAAGGGTTTACGGGTTTTGCGAAAATAGACCTGTATAGTTATATTTGGTAAATTTAAAAAATATCTATATCTATATATGTACTACTATATAATGCATATTGAAAAGATAATAGTGTAATTTAACTTAATTTTTAAGATACTTAGGAACATCTATACTACATTTGGTATAAGTGTTGATGCATCAACAACTACCACTTACAATTTTGTCCCTCTTTGTTTACAAATCTATGCTCATCCCACATCGGATGAGAAAAGAAATATGGATGAATAAAATGACTATAAAAGAACCATTTGGCTTTTTCATAGAACTCATACATTCCATTGTTTCTTTATTCCATAATGATGAAGAAACAAAAGTGGAGGGACCACATACTCTATAAAGTGGAGGCAATAACCAAAAACAATAACTGAAATATTCAATTATCTATCTTTAAAAACCGACTAGCTTCGGTTATTCAGTTTTAAAACTTGGGTTAGCTTAATTTTTGGTTAATAACTGAAAACTTAAACAAAAAACGACTTGGGTTGGAGTTTTAAAATTTTATTTCAGTTGAATTTAGTTAACAATAACACCAAAAAGTTGAATGCATTTTATCAAAACGCACATTCTATAACATACTAATCATTTGGTGTTTTGTTTATGTGCTAAATTTCGATTTCTATAACATACCAAACCTAGCTAAAACTTTAAAGTGTAAGACTTGATATCAACTTAACTATTTTAATTTTTTTTTAGAGTGTAAGACTGTAAAATACTAAACCTAAGAGTAATGTGGTGATATTTCACACCCGCCGCGAAGCACAGGCGTCCCTACTTTTTAATCTATACTACCTTATAATACATATTAGGTGGACAAAAGGGTAATTTTGCATTGTTTTAATACATCGTCTTAAATAACACTTGTTAAACACGATATATCAAAGCTTAATCCTTTAAAGCTAAACAATTTTTTTACTGTTTAGCTTGTCCCACATTGGTGGTTTACTCAACCTAATCATATAGCAAACCACTATAAATAGATAAGGCTCCTTCCTTACTTGAGAAAATTGAACCGTGTATTCCATGCCCTTTTTGGCTAGATAAACAATGAATATTTTTTTAGTGCAAAAATTTGGATACTTAACCGGGATTCGAAGCTTGCTTGAAAAAAGTCACCTTGAAATCTTTCCGGTTGTAATCAGTGTTTAAAGCATGCCAAGTTAGATTGCGCTCTCAGAAAGAGCCACGGTGATACCCGCCGCTTTGCGCGGGCCAACACACTATATCACATATTTACGTATTGATCTACACTAAATATTTTAGAAAATTTGAAAAATTATTACTTTTTTAAAAGGTGGTGGGTTTAACGGGTATACGGGATGTCTTCGGTTCTAGACCCGTACCCGACATGTACCCGACCCTTACCCTTTTGAGGCTAAATCATATACATGTTTACCGTACCTTTGTTAGCTTTTACGGTTCCTCACGAGTCGGTTCCAACGGGTTTGACGGGTTTACCGGGTAATACCCGTTTACTGCTCACCCCTACTTATATTTCACCTTTGTTCTTAATTTTGAAAAACTATAGGCGTAGCCCAAAAGTTTTATAAAACGTAGCAGATTTGGCCCATGTCGTAAAGTTTCTTTGTTATTAAGTGTGTCAAATGACCAAAATACTTTCTAATTTAAAAAAACTAATAACTTAAATATTAAAACGGTGGGATCCACGTTATAATAAAACAAATTAAAATCTATACTATATAATAAATAAAGGTTTTTCATGCCACGTGTTGCATCCGCATTCATTCTCATCAATTTTTTTTGCCTCTCTCTCTTATTAAATGCACCTCAATCTTTTAATAAAAATATATATTTTAAGAAAATATTAATTATACTAATAAAACATATTTATTTTAAATTAGTCTTTATGAAACTTTGAAATCTAATTATGTAACTTTTATTTTCAAATAAATAATAAATGAAAATCAAATTACATTAAATAGTACTTAATGTATTTTCAAAACCCAGTTATATATTACTTTTTACATATTTTGAGTTTTATTTTCTATCCTTAGGATATGATACATTTTTATACCTGTAAAATATACATGTAAAGATTTAAAAAATTTATTTATTGATATTTTTCATCCCGTGTGTATACACGGGATCTAAACTAGTATACTAATTAAAAAAAAGTGAGACCCACCATAAGCCTACCACTTCATCTTCCTCTTGTCTTCAACTTTTACCCACCCCGCTTCTCCGACAACTCCATAACCTACCACACCACCGTACACCGCCCCTTTCTTTATTAATTGATCTCCTTCTCCACTATATTCCTGGCTCCAACACCACCACCCAGGAAAAAAAAGTCGAAGTGGGTTTGTGATTGGGTTAACCAATAAGTGGTTGACTTCAAGAAACCTCAACTAGGGATGAGATCGGCACCGTACCGGTACCGAATTTATGAAAAAAGTGGGTACCGGTACCGAATTTATCGGTTCGGTATAGTACGGGTACTTGTTATAAAATGTTCATCTGTAGATGGTATCGATACCGAATTTAAGTAACAGTGGGTAGCATAACCGGTACTCGGTACCAAATGCTCTTCCCTAACCTCAACAGTTAAGAAGTGGGTTTGTGAGTATTGGTCAATGAGTTCAGTTGTGTATTCGTCAAAATCTCCATCTCTTTATCTCATTCAAGTTTCATTTATCATATTTGAACAACTTTTAGGGTTTTGAAATTATGTTTTTTGAAAAGAAAATGAGATTGGGTTTTTTGAAACGAAAATAAGAGTACCTGGTTCAGTCGGTGATTAGGAGATGGTGGATGAGAAAGATGAAATCCAAAGCCAAAGAGATTTACATCATATGTGAGGATAATTATTAGTAATTTGGTTTCAAATATGAGATTTATCCATTGGAAGGTAGTTTGTAGTTTTCAGGCGAGGGGAAGCGGTGGTGGCCGGCAGATTGGTTGTGACGGTGGGTCTTAGGGACCCCTTCACGCTATACGACTCGTATAGGGGCTATGTACGTGTCATATAGCTCAAAAGTCAAACCGACGTCTCACATCAGTCACATCCGTATTGCCCAATACGGTCGTATTGTGTCCAAAATAGCCCAATACGGTTGTATTATGTCTTGTATTGTGTACCGTATTGACAAATACAACCCAAATTATGTCTCGATAGTAGGAGTGTGTTTTTTAACTGAACCCGAACCGAACCAACCCAAACCCGATTATTAAACAAAACCGAACCCGATATGCTATAATGGTATGGTAATCGAGTTAGATAATTATAATCGGGTCAACCCGAGTAACCCGAATATAAGTTTTAATCAAATCCCGTGATTTTATAGGTTAAATGTATTCTTGGACTTCATTCTTTATTCTTGGATTTTATAGGTAACATGTTCGACACATACTTATAATGTTATATGAGTTAATTATAAGAGTTCCAATTGAATTTTTTATTCAAACCAAAATTTACCCAACAATTTTTACAAGATATAGCTCCTTCTTCAACCGTAAATGACTAGTTTCAAGAGATTTGACTTGCTTTTTGACATCAACGAAATTGTTTTTTAGATATTCATTATGCTAGATCACGATTGTTGTAATATATTCAGCATATGCTCTAGTATCCTTGAATGTTTCAACAACTTATTCACATTTCTAATTTATGTAAAACAATGTTAAACACGAAAAACAAATACTAAAACATGTTCAACTATTAATACCAGTTCCAGTACACTTTTGTAAGTTCTTTCAAATCCTATTGCATATACTAGATCTCTTATATGGTTTAATAAAATTTCTAAAAGGTTATGAAATAAACTTACATGGTTTAAAAAGTAAAAATGTTCCATTTTTGTTGCCATATAAATAGGATAATATATATATATATATATATATATATATATATATATATATATATATATATATATATATATATATATATATTGTAATTTGATTAACAAACCCGAATACTGATTAAAACAAACCACATTACACCCAAACCAAATAACCCAAAACCCGATTACACATTCTTTAATGGTTAGATTTTCAACGTCCAACAACCGAAGAACCCGAACCAAATATCCCGGTTACCGATTAACCAACCCAAATGACACCTCTATCGTATTTTCACAGTTTTACGTATATTCTGGTATTATACACATGTATGCATAAAACAATTAATAAGATACAAATACTCACAGTAGTATACAAGAAATCTTGATTCCTAAATGACACGTCAGATCGCTCCACCAATCATAGAATGCACCAGACAGGCCACGTGGCAATAAAGTAAAAACTTAATTCCAGGATGACACCTTTGGTTACTTTGACAGAGACGAAGTAGCATACTTAGAAAGGCCAATTACAGGACGCCAAGTGGCGCTAAGGCGATGTAACACGTTGATCTCGATCCGAATCTTGAAAAGCAAACTAACTTGGTATGGTGTCAAAAAGAATCGTTCATGAGAAACCGATCGTTTTGTTAAGCAACCAAAGTGTAAGTGACATTTCGATTGCAAAGATGGTGTGCAGTGATGTTCTATCCAACATGAATCCAAAGACTGTAATCCCGGCTCTGTTGTTCTCAAAATACGACACTGCAAGAAACCAAAAACGCTCAAATCATAAAACAAGATTCTTGATGGGGTTTGTCTAGGGGTGTTTGGATGTGAAATTAAACTAGGCTTGACATAATGGGTTGGAATGGGTTCCTCAAAATGGGTCGGGTCAGTTTGTTATGAAAGTTTTAGGATTTATGGTTTAGGTATTTGCATTTAGAAACACTTCAACTGACTTTTGACTCGTTTGAGCGGTTCAAGTTTCGGGTGTAAACGAGTCGAGCTTGAGCACCAACTCGAGCTTATACTGGGGCTCCTTTAATAAACGAGTCTGAGCCCGAGCTTCACATATCAAGCTCGAGCAGGCTCACGAGCTTAAATAAGTTTTTCATGTATATAACTTCTATTTAATGTATTAAATATATATGTGTATGATTATTATTATTTATATTATATAAATTATGATAAAAATGATTAAAATAATATATATTATATGTTATATAAAAAAAATTTAACTATAAATATACATAAAAATAATTTTAAAAATATATAAATAAAATAATTAATAAATAAGAAACAAGCCGAGCCCGATCCGAGGTCGAGCTTGAAAAACTACTCACGAGCAAAGCTTGAGCTTTACAAATAGAGCTCTAAACGAGCCAAGGCTCGGCTCGGCTCGTTTACACCCCCTAGGTTTCACTATATAGATCCGTTAGACTTATCATAATGAAATCAACCCATATGGGTTAAAATTCCCAACTTTAGTTTCAGCTAATTACTGCAACTCACATAAGGCTTGTCTCTTCTGGTATGAGATTGTATCCCTGTAAATTGGAACCATTTTTGTATTATCCAATTCGTCTTCGTCTCCTTCATCCATGTCTGAATCCATATGCGCGTTGAACTGGTAATTAGCCCGATCAGAAATGTTAGCCACCGGGGTATCTTCAGTGGGGCCCACATCATCAAATGAGTCAATGGTGGCACATGTATGCCATTTGGCAGCCAAACTTGTCACAGATTGAGCTTTATGTGTAATCTTTGCAGCACTCCGTAGGCATATGAATAAACCGCTCACAAGTGTCATGGAGCACAGCTGCAACACAATCATAAAGTTATCACAAATTTAAGAACCAGACCTCCATTTTTACCAACTGTTACAAAGAACCAAAAGCGACCATCCATTTGACTTTTTATACTCATCCAGATTCTATCTCTTGGTGAAATAAATGGCAAGTATGATTTTCATAAATTTATTTTGGTGACAAATGTAAGTAGAAAATATTCTCAAAAGTATGTCAATCTGGAAGTTGGAAATTAGTTTTTTTTTTTTTTGAACGGCAAAATGTTGGAAATCAGTTAGTGTGACCTCAGTGGCAACTTGGACATATATGGTGTTCAATAATGCGAAGAAGAAGAATGCGAAGAAGAAGAATGCGAAGGCGAAGAATGCGAAGAATGCGAAGAAGAAGAAGAAGAAGAATGCGAAGAAGAAGGCGAAGAAGAAGAAGAAGAAGAAGGCGAAGAAGAAGGCGAAGAAGGCGAAGAAGAAGGCGAAGAAGGCGAAGGAGAAGGAGAAGGAGAAGGAGAAGGAGAAGGAGAAGAAGAAGAAGAAGAAGAAGAAAGAGGAGAAGAAGAAGGAGGAGAAGGAGAAGAAGAAGAAGAAGGAGAAAGAGAAGAAGGAGAAGAAGAAGAAGAAGAATGTTAGAGGTGGCAAAATGGGTGGGTCAAAACATGACCCATCCACAAATCGACTTGTTTTACAAACACGTCAAAGGGGCCACCTCTAGTTGACCCATCCACAAATCGACCTGTTTTACAAACAGGTCAAAGGGGCCACCTCTAGTTCTAAGTATCAGCACCAAATGCAAACATTAAAGTAAGATTACCGCAAGTTCTCCAGCAGTTGAAATATTTACAAGCGAGCCAGTCTCAGTTGTGACAAGCAGAGAGGCAAACTGACTGACCGTAACCAGGATCAAAGTAGACAAAATAAAAGCGTGAAACCTGTGGCTAATGATACGAAGTGTTCTTCTAATAGCAAGGTGTTCCATCAATATCAATCCAACATCTGCTTGTTTCTCAAACACTTTAGCAAAATCCTTTAACCTAAGTATTTGTAGAGAACAGGTAAGTTTGAACAAAACACACACAAGAAAGAAGAGTGATGTTCGGTATAACCAAGAAGACAAAAGCAGAGTGCAAGCCAAGGTGTGGCTTATGTAAATGTTGGAAATGTATGGTATTTGGTTTGCACCAGAACTGAACCACCATATCTTGTATGCACTGTTAGCAAGAAAACATGGAATGATGAATGCACACAGTAGCTTCATTGATCTCTGCATATATGTAAAAAGTCATGTGGTCAACAAGTTAGTTGGACCAACCCCTAAAAAAGAAGGGTTATGCTAAATGTACCCCCGTCTTTTTTTATTGAATGTACACTCTCCCCCTGTCATATCAGTCATACTATCCTTTTAAATTACTCACCCGCACTGTATACGTGTGCCATTGTTGGGATTAAAGGGAGATCAAGCACACACTTTGCAGAGAATTGAACGTAAAATATATATACGTATTCTGTTGTTGTTACAAATGAAGGAGTTTGGTGGTGTAATATCCGAGATTTTCCGACCTATCTTTTTACACGTGTTACTAAATTTAAACTCGACTTCATGTTAAAACTATTTCCTTAAAACTATAAATATTAATTTTAGATTAATACATAAATAGTTTATACATAAAACATATATATATATATATATATATATATATATATATAATTCTCCAAAAATTGACAAGTTTGTAATTATAAAAACCTATTTCTTAAACTTAAGATAAATCTTATAGATCATCTTATAAAGTTTATAAAAATCATTTGAGAAAACTTATTTAATTTTTAATTAGATATTTTTCTTATCTATAAAGTACAGGGACTAAAACTGTCATTTCTGAAACTTAGTTTAACTCAAACCAAAGTTTTAGCACTAAACGATAAAACTCCTAAACTTCGAGGACTTGTTCTGTAATAAACCCAAAGTCCCAGAACCAATTCGGTCCTGAGTTCGACCCCCTGCCACACCGTTTGTCTTCCCTTCTCCTTCGAAAACGCATTATAGGCCAGGTTCACTGAACCTCGAACTCCGAATCAGGCGTGCGACTCAAACCCGAGGTGTATCGAAGCTCGATCTCACCTTTAACAGACGCGTGATCCGACTTTAAACCCGTCTTCCCAACCGTAATCTCCCCACCTAATCTAGCAATTAATGCCCAAATCGCGTATAAATACCGACCCCCATACACCAACAACATCAACCCTAACCTCCCTCAACTATCTATTTCGTCGATCCGAAGCTGCATTGCCGGATTAGAAGTCACGACCGCCGACTCCAAACCCATGATCGTTCTCCCTCGATTCTACACCATTTGAGGTAAATATTGTACCATTGTGTTCGGAATCTTGTGTAGATCGAAAGCCCTCTATTTAATTCCATTAACAGAGGGCGAATCGATGTGTATTTGGCGATTTTCGTTTCTAGGGTTCATATCGAATTGGGGGTGTTTGGAAGTATTGTTTATCTATTTTCTTTTCCTGGTTTAAACTTAACAAGACCCGTAGGTCGGATGGTTAAGTGTGTGTGTGCATTGGTGAACCGGGCGGAACCCGAGTTCGATCCGGGCGACCCGTTTTATTTTATTTCATTTTTTTTATGCCTATTTAATCAGATTTAAAATTTCTAATAAATTTTATAAAATCTGTTAAACTTATATAAACCTAGAAATGATTTTTATCTACAGTTTTGTATTCTGAAACATTTTTAATTAAATAAAACTTAAGTAAACTTATAATAATTAATTCTTTAAAAATAGTTTTAAATGCTTAAAAAAAACTATAAAAATATTTTTAACCTCATAAAACTTATGCATACAATGGAAACTATTTTATAAACAAGAAACTTAAATTATTAATAAGTGAATTTAGTTTAAACTTTGAATAAATTGATAAACTTTTATTTAAACATAAAACTTATAAGAATTTCATAAATCTATAAAACTTAACTATAAACAATTAGACTTATACATTTTAATGAAATTCATATTTACTAAAATTTGAAGCTTGTTTATTTATTTTAATTGGAAACATAAGAAATAAATATGCTTTAATTAATTTTCTAGCTTTTGCAAACTTATAAAAGTTAAATAGAAACTTTAACTTAAAAACATTTATAAACTTATAATTTAAAACATAAACTTTATAAGAAATCCTATTTTATAAACTTATGGAAACTTGACATTTATTTAAACTTATAAACATTATTTATTACAAGATAATTTGTAAAATAAATGTTTAATACTTGAAACTTTAGTAAAACCTAAATGATTTATATTGTTTATTCTTATAGATATCTATTTATCCTTAATAATTAATTTCTCTTTAAACACTTATTATTTATCCTTACAATAATTATTAGTAATCTTTAATAATTATCCATACTTTAAATAATTATTTAGTCTTTCAATTAACAATTACTTCAACTCCATTTACAAATACTTAGAAAACCATTCTGATTATTATTACCTAACATATGTAATTAATAGTTGTAAAACTTTTGAATAATTATTTTAATTATTCTAAACTATAAACTTATAAAACTTCGATATCCAAGTCTTGCGTCATTCATTCAAAACCTTTACTTTAAACTTGACTTTATAAACATAATCATTCCCGTCTCCTACTTGGAACCGTAGTCAATCTTGAAATCCCAAATCGTTGTCTTAGACTTATAGAAATAAACTTGAAACTTTAGACTTATATTCTTAGGCTTATTGTGAGGATATTCTCCCTCAAAGTCTTGCAAACTAACTCTTGTCGGACACTCTTCATCATCCAAGTGAGTATACTTAGCCCATTTTTTCCTTTCTATACTTTTGGGGTGAAACATGTTCAAAACTTTAAACTTATACAATTCTTGTACAACTATGACTAGATGCTTATTCTTATGTTAAACTTGAGACTTGTATGCTTAGATTAAACTTAAAACTAGATTAACTTTGATCAAGCCTATGGTAACAATGATAGATCTATTGTATTTGACCAATCCACCTTGATTGATTGACCCCTTCGGGGGGGAGCCCTTGGTGATTGTTACTGAATTAAACTTTAAACTTGAGACTTATAAGGGTAACATGCGGGTTATGCCTAAACTTGGTTGGAGGGTTGAAGTGCACAATGTTTAAGATACTTGTTCTCATACTTACATTATAGAATGCATATTTCATAGTGAATTGTAATTCTTCTCAAATACTTGTTAAACTGTGTCAAAACCAATGTATCTCACCAACTATTTTGTAGTTGACAGATTCTTTCACATGTTTCATGTTCTACATCATGAGACTTATTTGTGATCAAGTAGGATGCTTTGGACCTAGACTACTTATCAATTAAACGTTGTATTCTTGTTATGTTTACTTGTATTGAATCTTAAATTATTTATTAATGAAATATTGAAACTTTAATAGTCTACCTTGTGCTATTGAACAACCGCGTCCGCCCCGACGTATAATCCGCCGTCGGTTGGGGTGTGACAGATTGGTATCAGAGCCTTGGGTATAGGGAATTAGGTTATTAGACACATGACCTAGACTATAACTTAGGAGACCCAAACATGAGTTATCTCATGTCCTTTACTAGGAACTTTCTCCTCATTCTATTCTTAAATCTTATACGTGAACGCTTGGAGATTCTACGATTCTACTTACCTACGTACTACAAGAGTCTACTACATCGAGGACACGTTCTTAGACTTTAAGTCTAAGCCACCACTAAACTCTCGTCAAGAATATTTAAGTTCTAGATAATGTGTGAGAACTTGTGCGGACCGGAAGGGTGGATACCTGTATCCTGGGAAATTTTGTCAAGGAAAGCATTTCGTATAAATCCAAATCAACCGTTGGACCCGTATGTTTTCCTGGGAATTCTTGGGATGAGTATCCACTTATAGGAATGCATAACTTCTCTAAACATTAGTGAGCTCAAATTTCTCTTGACATGTCAAAATACTCGCTTAGTGATATGCACTAAATGAGTACCATCTCAAATACTTTACGCTTCACAAATTCATGATTCAACAAATTTCCACTATAACCTTTATTCTATGATCCTTAAGTCCCGTCTTGTCACATGACAGCATGCTTACTCGTCATGACCTGAAGGAGTTGCCTTCAAGGAGAAATTCTCACGAGATTATACTTAAAAAAAAACTACATACATAAACTTATATTTATAGATACTACCCAATAAACTTCGCGATTGTTGTAATACAACTCTTAAAACTATGTATTACTCTATAAATTCTCCTATAAACTTTATTATTCTATGAACTTAACACTTAAGGGGAAACCCTTGTGTTTCATCTTTTTTCATCACTCAACCAAACTACTCTAGATAACTCACTCAAACTTTTGTTACACTTTTATACATCTCAAAGTGTTCATACATCCTTAAGCTTCATGATCCTTGAACTAACAGCCCATTAAAACTATGTATTAACCTACAAGTCCTTTTACAAACTTCATTGTTTTATAAACTTGGCACATAAGGGGAGACCTTGTGTCTCATTTCATTTTTTGTCACTCAAGCAAACTTCATTTTATGACTAACTCAAAACTTTGTTACACTTTTATATACCTCAAAACCTTCATACGTCCTTAAAACTTACACATCACCGTTTCTTGTAAACAAAACTTAACGTCTTTTAAACCTAAAGTACATTAACAAAGGGATTAGTAACCTGATCGTTTTTCCGCAAGAGAAGAAGCCTACTATAGAATAAAGAAGCTCCACGTTTAAGACTCTAAACCCATAATGAACCTCGACATAGTACCATAAACCCAAACATCGGTGACAACAACTGAGAGAAGTTGTAGGCCCATGAGTATGTTCTGGCTAGGGAAATAGGGTACATAAGTGAGTCCTTGCGACCCACCCCTTCTTCCGGGAATTCTCTTCGTTAGCCCACCAACTTCAAGCCAAAACCCATTTTTTTATATATTACTGTGATGACTCAGTATTATGAATAAAAACCTTTTGAACATATTAAATCAACTTACTTACTTTAATTTTCCGTTTAAATTGTATTATGTAAGGGCTAGAAGTCCCAATTTTGAAACATTTAACGAAAGTTATTCTGAAATTTATCTTGTTATCACTTACTAGCTTGACTTTCCTTCTAGCACTACAAACTTAACACTTCTACCCAAACACTTTTGTCAAGAGTAGCTCACGTTAGTACTTGAGATAATTAACAACGTTGCATTAAACTAAAAAAAAAATCCTAAGTGACACACGCATACTTGAAGAATAAACTTTGAACAAACCTTCTAATTCGTAAGCACTCTTTTAAAACAACTCGACTTACGAACCACTGCCGTAATCAACTATGATCATTACCTCTTATATAGACTTCACACTTCTAAACTTGACCAACTTTTCGTTTGACAGTCATACATACCTTTTCATAAGTCTTACTTATACTATTTATCAATGTCTAACTCGTCATTTTGAACATCCTAATTACACTTTATATAAAAGAAAACTATACCTGCTATTATGAAACGAGATAAAGTCATTTATAAACACACTATCATAAACCTTATCAAAACTTTTCCCGTTACCCTATGCTAGGAGACTTTCCTCATCCAACTCTTGTTACGTAAAAGATTTGCTATAAATCACGACGGGCACTAAAATCTTAAATTCACGTTGCTAAAACATTAAACTTCGTCTACACAAAGTCAGAGACTTTTGAGTCATGTAAAAAAAAAACTTGTACAAACATTCGAAACCGTATTCTTGAAACTAAACATGTACAACGAAGGATCATGTAAAGCATAATATTGAAACTTGAAATCAACTGACTTATCCTACTATTAACTCATACTTGGATTCTTAGTCTTGAAAACTTTTTGAGTTCATCCTAACTAAACCTTGTAAGACTTGATAAACGTTCATTCCGTAAACACGAGAAAACTTCACTCTTGATACTAGAAACTAGCACGAAGGAGGACATTGCTCTCTTTAGAAGAGTACCTCCCTATTCTTCTCTTCAAACTCAAACATCGGGATCCACCAAATCTTCTGGACAACTCGAATCTTCTGTGAGAAAGCGTATAACGGTTAATCCTGTTCCAAACGCTGTCCCATACATCTCTTAAACACTAGAGTATTTAGATAACCACTTTATACTCGAAACGTAATCGTATACTTCTAAACACTAAAGCTAAACTAAGAGACTTTAAGCTATTCTATGTTTGACGTATTCTTGTTCAAACACAATTTAAACTATTCTATGTTTGACGTATTCTTATTCAAACACAATCTAAACTATTCTATGTTTGACGTATTCTTGTTCAAACACAATTTAAACTATTCTATGTTTGACGCGTTCTTGATCAAACACAATTTAAACTATTCTATGTTTAACGTATTCTTGTTCAAACACAATTTGAGCTACCTCATGTTTGACGTATTCTTGTTCAAACATGATGAACGTATGAGACTATAAACTACTCCATGTTTGACGTATTCTTGTTCAAACATGATGAACGTATGAGACTTTAAACTACTCCATGTTTGACGTATGCTTGTTCAAACATGATGAGCGTATAAGACTTTTAAATTACTCAAGGTTTGATGAATTCTTGATCAAACACGAGGAAAGTGTAAAGACTTTAAACTACTCGATGATTGAGGTATTCTTATTCAATCACGAGGAAACTTTTAAACTCTAAATATTGTCACATTCTTCTCTCTTTAATCATTGAATGACGTTTCTCTCTAAGGGACTCGTTAATCAATGATCACTCTTATGTGGAAACCGTAGTCGTGTGTTAAACAAATTCTTGTACTCTTTCTTGATCCGCACACAAACGGAAGGACCTATGCAGACTATACGACGATTTAAATGCTTGCGGGTGCACACGTAAGTATGAAAATCAACGTATGGGAAGGCACAGTAAACTCTGTCGTGTGCTATGATCTAAGACTTATCGTAAAAGGTAGCCACGAAACTTAGGTACCGTAGCAATCCTTAGACGTATTAGCCTACAAACTCAAATCAATACACTATCATCGAATCCATCCTAAGTGATGCATCTCACTTGAAATCCTGAATGGAAAATTCAGCAGATATTCTCTCGAATGCATTCCTGAAAACGAATCTTCCTATATTTCAAGGAAACTATATGTTTCGTAGAAAAACTTTTGGCAACCCAAGACCTTGAAAACTTAGAAACTTGAGCGTAATTTTATTCCTGTCATTCCGGTTAGGATTCTAAACGTAACCCGTAGTTTACTAAGGGACGTAAAGTATCTTTCTCTTTATCCCTGTGCGCATCATGAACTTAAATCTTGGAAAAACAGAAACTTTCTACTTTAATTTCGGGACGAAATTTCCTAAACTAGGGGAGACTGTAATATCCAAGATTTTGCGACCTATCTTTTTACACGTGTTACTAAATTTAAACTCGACTTCGTGTTAAAACTATAATTATTAATTTTAGATTAATACATAAATAGTTTATACATAAAACACACATATATATATATATATAAATTCTCCAAAAATTGACAAGTTTGTAATTATAAAAACCTATTTCTTAAACTTAAGATAAATCTTATAGATCATCTTATAAAGTTTATAAAAATCATTTGAGAAAACTTATTTAATTTTTAATTAGATATTTTTCTTATCTATAAAGTCCAGGGACTGAAACTGTCATTTCTGAAACTTAGTTTAACTCAAACCAAAGTTTTAACACTAAACGATAAAACTCCTAAACTTCGAGGACCTGTTCTGTAATAAACACAAAGTCCCAGAACCGATTCGGTCCTGAGTTCGACCCCCTGCCACACCGTTTGTCTTCCCTTCTACTTCGAAAACGCATTATAGGCCAGGTTCACTGAACCTCGAACTCCGAATCAGGCGTGCGACTCAAACCCGAGGTGTATCGAAGCTCGATCTCACCTTTAACAGACGCGTGATCCGACTTTAAACCCGTCTTCCCAACCGTAATCTCCCCACCTAATCTAGCAATTAATGCCCAAATCGCGTATAAATACCGACCCCCATACACCAACAACATCATCACTAACCTCCCTCAACTATCTATTTCGTCGATCCGAAGCTGCATTGCCGGATTAGAAGTCACGACCGCCGACTCCAAACCCAAGATCCTTCTCCCTCGATTCTACACCATTTGAGGTAAATATTGTACCATTGTGTTCGGAATCTTGTGTAGATCGAAAGCCCTCAGTTTAATTCGATTAACAGAGGCCGAATCGATATGTATTTGGCGATTTTTGTTTCTAGGGTTTATATCGAATTGGGGGTGTTTGGAAGTATTGTTTATCTATTTTTTTTTCATGGTTTAAACTTAACAAGACCCGTAGGTCGGATGGTTAAGTGTGTGTGTGCATTGGTGAACCGGGCGGAACCCGAGTTCGATACGGGCGACCCGTTTTATTTTATTTCATTTTTTTTATGCCTATTTAATCAGATTTAAAATTTCTAATAAATTTTATAAAATCTGTTAAACTTATATAAACCTAGAAATGATTTTTATCTACAGTTTTGTATTCTGAAACATTTTTAATTAAATAAAACTTAAGTAAACTTATAATAATTAATTCTTTAAAAAAAGTTTTAAATGCTTAAAAAAACTATAAAAATATTTTTAACCTCATAAAACTTATGCATACAATGGAAACTATTTTATAAACTCAGAAACTTAAATTATTAATAAGTGAATTTAGTTTAAACTTTGAATAAATTGATAAACTTTTATTTAAACATAAAACTTATAAGAATTTCATAAATCTATAAAACTTAACTATAAACAATTAGACTTATACATTTTAATGAAATTCATATTTACTAAAATTTGAAGCTTGTTTATTTATTTTAATTGGAAACATAAGAAATAAATATGCTTTGATTAATTTTCTAGCTTTTGCAAACTTATAAAAGTTAAATAGAAACTTTAACTTAAAAACATTTATAAACTTATAATTTAAAACATAAACTTTATAAGAAATCCTATTTTATAAACTTACGGAAACTTGACATTTATTTAAACTTATAAACATTATTTATTACAAGATAATTTGTAAAATAAATGTTTAATACTTGAAACTTTAGTAAAACCTAAATGATTTATATTGTTTATTCTTATAGATATCTATTTATCCTTAATAATTAATTTCTCTTTAAACACTTATTATTTATCCTTACAATAATTATTAGTAATCTTTAATAATTATCCATACTTTAAATAATTATTTAGTCTTTCAATTAACAATTACTTCAACTCCATTTACAAATACTTAGAAAACCATTCTGATTATTATTACCTAACATATGTAATTAATAGTTGTAAAACTTTTGAATAATTATTTTAATTATTCTAAACTATAAACTTATTAAACTTCGATATCCAAGTCTTGCGTCATTCATTCAAAACCTTTACTTTAAACTTGACTTTATAAACATAATCATTCACGTCTCCTACTTGGAACCGTAGTCAATCTTGAAATCCCAAATCGTTGTCTTAGACTTATAGAAATAAACTTGAAACTTTAGACTTATATTCTTAGGCTTATTGTGAGGATATTCTCCCTCAAAGTCTTGCAAACTAACTCTTGTCGGACACTCTTCATCATCCAAGTGAGTATACTTAGCCCATTTTTTCCTTTCTATACTTTTGGGGTGAAACATGTTCAAAACTTTAAACTTATACAATTCTTGTACAACTATGACTAGATGCTTATTCTTATGTTAAACTTGAGACTTGTATGCTTAGATTAAACTTAAAACTAGATTAACTTTGATCAAGCCTATGGTAACAATGATAGATCTATTGTATTTGACCAATCCACCTTGATTGATTGACCCCTTCGGGGGGGAGCCCTTGGTGATTGTTACTGAATTAAACTTTAAACTTGAGACTTATAAGGGTAACATGCGGGTTATGCCTAAACTTGGTTGGAGGGTTGAAGTGCACAATGTTTAAGATACTTGTTCTATTCGGGCTATTGAACAACCGCGTCCGCCCCGACGTATAATCCGCCGTCGGTTGGGGTGTGACAGATTGGTATCAGAGCCTTGGTTATAGGGAATTAGGTTATTAGACACATGACCTAGACTATAACTTAGGAGACCCAAACATGAGTTATCTCATGTCCTTTACTAGGAACTTTCTCCTCATTCTATTCTTAAATCTTATACGTTGTAGAACCAAAGACTGATTGCTACCAAATTATTCTAAGTACAAATGCTGCTGATAGGCTTATCAGCAGCATTCAACACATATGGTTGCATTCAACACATGTTGCTGCTGATAGACTTATCAGCAGCATTCAGCACTTGTTGTTACTGATAGGCTTATCTGCAGCATCATTCACAATCTTGCTGCTGATTGCTATGTTCCTTGAAGACAAATCGTTGCAGCTGACTATCCATACCAAGCGTCACTGACAACTTTCTGCAAAAGCAACTGACACACTCAAAGCAGAAGGAACCTCAATGGTGCAACCAATGACGGACGACAATGCTCTTCCCGAGCATGCAAACAATAATGAATAAAGTAAACGCTTCAATAAAGTTAGCTAGTTTAGCTTTAACGTGTATTGTTATAATTTGTATAAAAGATCAACGGTCTGTGTTTGATCTGATCCTTAGAATCAAGGGTCTGTCTTGATTCTAAGTTAGTATAAATACTGTGTAAACACTTCATTGTAAATGTGCTTCTTCACTGAGTTTTCATATGTAATCGTTTATTCACAAAGCTTAATACAACAGTGTTCTTATCAGTATTCTTTCTGTTTACTCGATTTTAATTGTGCAGTTGATATTGTTTCCGCCAATCTCAACTAAGAACCGAACCATCTTGTAATTTCACGATCCTACAAGTGGTATCAGAGCTTTGGCTCAGATTAAACAAATTCACACTTGTTTAATCACTTCTGGTTCTATTCTAAACTCTCTCTCTGATCAAGTCACCCAAAATCTCAAAACAAAAATGGCACAAAGCAATGGTTTTGAAGACATCGGCAGCATCAACCGACCACCAAGGTTGGTATCTGGAGAAGACTACGACATGTGGAAAAATCGCATGGAAAGCTTCTTCTGTTATCAGGAGTACGGAATGTGGAAATCCATCAGGGATGGACCATACACTCCCATGGTGGCATCTGCTGACTCTGGAGGACCAACAGTTCCAAAGGATCCCTCCAAATATTCAGAAGAGGATATCAAGAAGATGGAGGTGGACTTCAAGGCACTAGGAGCCATCCAAATGTGCCTTCCAAATGAAGTTTTTCATAACTTCAGAAGTTACAAAACTGCAAAGGAGCTGTGGGAGGCCCTCGAAAAGATGTTTGCTGGATCTGAGGAAATCAAGGAAAACAGAAGAGACATCCTCAAGCAGCAGTACGAAAACTTCGTCTGGAAGGAAGGTGAGTCTCTAACTGTTTTATATAACAGATATACTTATCTTGTAGGTGAGTTGCAGTGCTCAAAAGTGAAGCTGGAGAATGAAGACATTCTTAAAAAATTCATCAGATCTCTACCTAGTTGCTGGACACTCTACACAGTGTCCATCAGAAGAACTAAGAATCTGAAGACTCTTCAGATGACTGAGCTATTTGGTATGCTCAAAACCTATGAATTAGAAATGATTCAGGCCAAAGAAAGGAGCTCAAGCTACCAAACAGCCTCCACATCCAACACTACCTCATCTGCTTTTCACTCTGAGCACTCAGGCCCCAGTACTAGCAACTACTATCCTCCCATAGTCACACATCCTCAAACACCTACCACTAAAACAAACACATCACCATTTCTTCTTGAAGCTCCTTCTCAAGCCTCAACCACTGCTGCTTTTGTTTCTGAAAACTCAAGCAACATGTACTTTATCAAGGAGGATCTTGAGTGCTTCCATCCAGATGATCTGGAAGAAATGGATATACAACACTCGTTTGCAATGCTCTCCATAAGAGCAAAAAGGTTTTACTCCAGAACCGGAAGAGCCTTTCCAAGCAACAGCTCAAACACGAGAGTTGGCTTGGATAAAAGCAAGTTGAAGTGTTACAACTGTAACCAACTGGGTCACTTTGCTAGAGAATGCAAGGCACCTAGAGCAAACCCAGCAGCTCACCAAACCCAACCAAGACACCAACAGCAACAAGCTACTCCTCTAGCTCAAACTGCAGCTTGTTCAGCTGTTGGAACATCTGACTTTGACTGGAGCTTTCAGTATGAAGATCTGCCTACTAACAACCAAGCTCTTATGGCAGACACAACTGAGATACCGCCACAGGTATATGAACATTTATGTTCCCAAGCCTGCATTGATAAGGTTTTAGACTACAGAAAGCATAATCAAAACCTAATAGATCAAAATGAAGAGTTTCATCAAATGAAATCTGAATTCAAAAGGGTCAAAGACAGTTACAAAGAAAAAATTAATTGTCTAAAGAAAGAGATTTCATCATTAAAACATGAACAAACCAATCTTGAAACTCAGATTGATGATCTACTGGCCAGATTAAAAGATACCAGAGCAGAATTGGCAGAACAAAAAGTTCATGTCAACAAATATGAATTTGCATCCAAAAACCTGCAAAGACTTTTGGATGCTCAAATTCATGATAAGGTAAAAACTGGTGTGGGGTATCATGCTGAACAATATCAAGCAGTTGCACCTCCTGCTGACTACGTTGCCATCCATGAACCGAGCTTCAATCTGGCAAATCTTGATATGGCCAACAGAAATCTTGATCCTTCTAAGGACAAATCTTTGGTACAAGAATGCACCACCTCATCAGAGTCTGATTCAACTTGCTCAGACTCCACTGAAACAAGTGAAGCTTCATCTCCTCCTGCCCCTCAAGTCACTATGACTAAAGATGAAGTTCATTCAGCACAAGTACCAGCCATGTCAGTACCAGTTCCTACACCATTCAAACAAATCAAAATTAGCTATCCTCCAGAAGGTAGGAAGCTAAAAACTGAAAAGGGCCAGTCCTCAACTTCAGTCCAACCAAGGAAGGTGTTCGACATATGTCATGCGCCTGGAGAGAGGGCTTCATATGTTCAAAAGACATTGGAAGAAGCTACATTTGAGCACAACAAAGCTCACCCTTGGAATTTCAAAGACCTTTTCAAAAGAAAGGATTATGTGTATCTTTCAAGGGACAAGCTGGCAAAATCATGTTTTGTCTGTGGAAAATACAACCACACTGCCAGCACCTGCTTCTACTACCTTCAGCAGCAAAGAAACCTCAAGCAACATGCTTTTGAGAAGACAGAGAACAACAAACAGGTAAGACGATTTGAAGCTAAGACAACTCAATTCAGAAAATCTCTTTCTCCATCAAGGGAGCAGTTGTCAAAACCTAAACAATCTTGCATCATCTGTGGAGAATCAGACCACTTTGCTGCAAATTGTAAGTTTAATCCTTTAAATCAGATTCTTCTTCCAACCCCGACTATACAAAAGCCTATCAGTAAGGTGAAGAAGGATAGGCATACGTCTGCTACTAAGCCATCAGCAGCCAAAATAACTGCTGCTGATCAAGTAAAACCCAAGGAACCAACAGGAAAGCCTTCAGCAGCAAAGGAACCAACAAAATCTGCAGCTGCTAAAGTAAAACTATCAGCAGCAACAAAATCTGCTGCTGATAAGCCAAATACAAAGTCTGCTGCTGAAAAGGAAAAGAGAGCTGGAAAACCACTAACTCAACAATGGAAGGCAAAGAAACCACCAAGCATCATCATCGGTTCAGTTGAGTGCATCTATCCTTTGATGTAAATATGTCTGTCTTATGTTGTAAATAAAAGCTATAAGTCAGCAGTATTTTTGCCCTTCAGCTGCTGACAGGTTTAAATTTTCATCAGCAATTGCCACTAACTGCCTTAAGTTATCAGCATGAACAAGTTTCCTGTGGATAGCTTTAAGGCCATCAGCAGTAACATCCCTGCTGCAGATCATTGCATCTATCAGTAGCAATTAAGTTTGCTGCTGACAGACTTAACCTTCCGCAGCAACCAAAGTTGCTGCGGACAGGCTTTCTCATCCACAGCAACCAAGTTTGCTGCTGATGGGTAAACTTAAGTCCAAAATTAACTTTTACCCGCTGTAAAAGAAAATATCGTCAGTCTTTACCATGACTGCCTCGGTGTATTACAGCTGTAATAATGAAAAGTAAATAAGGTTGTACTGTACAAGTCATTCTGCTTTTTCTCTCATCTGCCGCTATAAGAACAAATCAAATTTTCCTTACCACCTCTTCACATTCAATTCAACCCTAACCAACTATCACTTTCACCCTAAGTCCCCACCACATTCAAAAAGCTCCATATTCTTCATACTCTCAAGTCTCCACCATATTCAAATCATCCCTCCAAAATCAAACGGCTATGGCAGATATCGACAACCCAGATGACAAGTTTTCCACATACCATAACCTAACAGCATACCTTACCAAAGGAAATAAATCCGATGGTTTTGACGATATGATCGATTTCTTATGTCGATCAAAGATCTACTTTGCCCTCACCGCCAACCCTACCATATATATCCCTCATATGGAGGATTTCTGGAGTACCGCCGTCTACTCAACCGAACAGTGGATTCCCAAAATCAAAGCCAAAGTAGACGACAAGAATATCACCATCTCGGAAGCTACACTCAGAAAACACCTTCAGCTTCAAGATGAGGGAGCAGCCATCTCATACTCGAAGGACGAATACATGAGGACCTTTGTCTCCATTGGATACACTGGAAATCAAACCGAGTATACGATCGAGAAGGCACTGATGGGCCCTCCATGGAAGTATCTCTGCCACACTCTTCTCCAATGCATATCTCAGAAGAGGAGTGGATGGCATCAGGTGAGCTCTGCGCTGGCCTCCGCTTTCCATGGTATGGTCACTAACCAAGGCTTCAATTTTGCACATCTCATTTTTTAGGGTTTGCGATATAACCTTCAAGAGGGTGCAAAGCAACAATTTTTCATGTACCCAAGATTCCTGCAGGAAGTTTTCAATCAAGAACTAAAAGAACTTTCAAAACCTGCAAGAATCTACATCATGTTGGGTCATAAAAATAACATTTTTTAAAGCATGAGGACTGTTTCCAAAAAGTTCTCAGGGGTCAACGTTCCATTGTTATCTACAATGCTGAACGTACAGAGTACCCCGGGTGACAGTTCAGCAATCCCAGCTGATACTGATCTCACACCCTCCACCTCACATCCTGAACAACAGTCTGCATCCACCGTTCGAACCCCTGTGTATACTACTAAGGATGCACAGGCACAAATATTACTTACACCTCTTTTGGATGTTATTGTTCAACCGGAACACAGGGCCCCGGTTCCAACAACATATACTAGAAAAAGGGGCAAGAGAACTCCTTCTTCTCTTGCCTCCAAGGCCCAAACCCAACCTAACAGCCCTCACTCAGAATCACAACATTCTGGTGAGAATATCATAAGGGAAAGCCGCATTATTAGGGAGACTCATTCGGATGCCTCTCTATTAGGATCAAGATCACTTCCCGGATCCGTAGAACAGCCCCCTGAGCACTTCCTTTCTCTTCTGAACTTAAGTGTTGAGGAACCTGATCAAGATGATGTACCTTCTCCAACTACCACTATCTCGGAGGTACTGATTGATCTTGCTTCCAACACACCCAACCCAAGTTCATCTACCATGAAGGTCCACTCTCGGAGTTATGAAAGAGTGGATGTGGAAGAGGCTGTCACTACTGCTGGTCCATCAAATGACCAGGAGGACAGTGACAACATTGTTAAGCCCTCAACCACGGCAACTCACATTGAGGATGTTTCCTTGGAAACTCCCCTCACTGAGAGGAATCCCAGGCGCCAAGAAACCATGGGTGATGGGGATGAAGAGGCTAGGCCTAAGGCCCCATCTGGGTCCAAGGATTCCACAACTATGGATGAGGACAGACTGAAACTTCATAACTTGAAATTGACGGCCAGGGTGGCTATGCTAGAGGCTGAAGTGTCCAAACTAAGACACCAAGTCTCTATGCATGAAACCCATCAATGCCCAACATTAGCCACTCCCTCTCTTGTATCAGTAGGCACCCAAACTGATGCTTACCTGTCTACTGATGCAACCAAAAAGGGGGAGATGGTCTCTATGGAGGAAGACACAGACAGTCTTGACAACTGGATTCAAGAGCAGGTTGTACTTCAAAGCTCACTATTCAAACCGGCTTTTGTACAAGTTCATGACTTGCCAGTCCCAAATAACGAAGACGAAGAGACATCTGAAGACTGGAAGTTGGTCGTCAGGGCTGTCGATGAAATGATGAATGATGTTGAAGACACAGAACAAACAAATACACCATTCAGCATCCTTCCTGAAGCAGCAGCCATCATAAGTCAATCCATAACCCCCCAACTCTTTCAAACTACACAGAAGCTAGAATTTGACTCCATTCTAGCTTGGGGGTATGATGGATCAGCTGAGAGATTTTGGATTGGATGGGAGTTTAGTGGTGTAAAAGAGCTAAACTGGAACTCTCTCAATGCCCTCCAAGTCCTACAACTGCATTTAACTAACTGCATCAACACTTCCTCAGATCTCTCAGCAGAACTTGCCATTGGCAGGTTCCATGACTTGATGGAGGATAATCTACCCCACTTCGAAAGACTAATTCAAACAGCAAAACGGGTAGCTTATCCTGAATCTTCGGCAGCAGCAGCAAGAAGACTGACTCCTAAAAGACTTGACATTCTAAGGAGCAGTCTTCTCACTAAAGAAGAAAATTGTAGCCTAAAAAGATTTATGTACTCCTTAATCGTCAAAGAATTAGATGTGCTGGGATGGACAATCACTAAGTCTCTTGACCACACCTTCTTACTAAGCAACGGCACCTCTCTCACCATCAACACCAGGAACATCTTGTCACTTCCTACAGACTTTCTCTACAAAATCTTTCAACTCAGGGGAAATATCTGCAATGTCAACTCACGTGAAAGCCAGGCAATAATAGCTAATGTCAGAGCCAAACTTGAACAAGTAGGAAGAATTACTGAGCAAGTATATGTGTCAAACTCTGACACTGACACTGACTCAGCTTCCCCTCGAGTAGACATCTGTACTGCAGCATATGAGTCAAGATCAACTATCAAAGAAATGCTGAAAGAAGTCACAAATCCTGAGTGCAAATCGAATGAAACCGATGACCTTCCCTTATTCACATCTCAAATTGCCAATGAAGCTGAGGCAGAGATCCCAATAGCAGCACCATCATCTGTTGTTGTGATCAGTGAAGCCGAAGCAGAGGCATCCAATGTAAACAAAGGAAAGGGAATCATGACAGAAGAAGATGAAGAGAGGTTGCTAAAAGAGAAAAGAGAGAGGGAAGAGAAAAGAAGAAGAAGAGAAGAAAAGGAGATGGCTGACATTAAAAAGGCTCAAGAAAGAAAAACAGTCATTCTCCTAAGAGAACAAACTATCCAGCTGTATGCTAGACAGTTTGATGAACTGAAAAGAAAGATTCCTACAGTTGATCAGATTGACGAAGATGCAGCTCTTGCTCTTCAACTGCAGGAACAATTCAACAGAGAAGAGGAAGAATTGGAGAAGAAGAAGAGGAAAGAAGAAGCTAAGTTCAGAATAACCGATTCTGAACTAGCTAAAGAAATGAGGGAGGAGTGGGTAAAGACTCTAGTCTCTCAAGGTGAGTATGCAGACTACCTTGAGAAACTATCAAATAAAGAAATCTACAAAGCCTTCATGGGTCAGCAAGGTCAATTGGCAAAGAAGAAACAGGCTGAAGTAGAAGAAAAAGCCAAACAACAGTCCAAAAAGACCATTGCCTTTAATAAACGGACCCATGAAGAAAGGAAAGTCATGATTGACTTCCTTAAAGCTAGAGGAGAGAATGGAAAGAGGCTAGGTCCTATGAACTTCATGAACCTGCAAGCCCTCTACTTCAAAGTCAAGAAGGATGAGGAAGAAAGAATGGGGAAGAAGGGCTCCAAGAAAAGGGTATCTATTCAGGAAGAAGGAGAAACAAAAGCAAAGAAACCCAAGCCTTCTCCCTCAACTACCTCTTCCTCAGTCCATCAACCTTCCACTCTCCTGCCCAAACCTCCCACTCTCCTGCCCAAACCTCCCACTCCTCCATCCAAAAAGTCCAAACCATCTCACCCAGCTCCCACTCATCAACAGCCTCCCTTGAAGAAATCCAAACCCACACCTAAACCAGAAAACTCAAGAGACATAGTTGATTGGGTCTATAATCCACAGGATCAAAGGTTTGACATCTTCAGGGGGAGAACTGAAAGAAGAAGATCTATCTACAGATCTTTTGATGAAGTTATGCAATTGACAGATTCAGATCTTGGCAGAATTTTGGAGCTAGGTGAAGCTCATGAGCCTGCAAATGAGGATGGGAAACGTCTTGTGCTAGCCATCAAACATTACTTCAACCCTAGCAAAGATGTGATCATTGACATTAAACCACTCAAGTCCCACTCTCCATTTGTAAGTTGGTCCTATAATGCTGATATGGACGCGTTCACTTTAACTGATGTAAGGAAGCAGAAGATGAGATGTTCAAGCAAAACAATCTACAAAATGCCACATAAAGACATCAAGACTCTGTCTGCACTTCCACTGAACAATCCCAGCAAGGATCCAAAAGGCTATGAGGTTGAAAGGATAGTCAGCCACATGCAAAAGCTTCAGCAGCAAAGTGATTAGAAGAATTTTGGTTGCATCAGTCTAGGGGGAGTTTGTAGAACCAAAGACTGATTGCTACCAAATTATTCTAAGTACAAATGCTGCTGATAGGCTTATCAGAAGCATTCAACACATATGGCTGCTGATAGGCTTATCAGTAGCATTCAACACATGTTGCTGCTGATAGACTTATCAGCAGCATTCAGCACTTGTTGCTGCTGATAGGCTTATCAGCAGCATCATTCACAGTCTTGCTGCTGATAGCTATGTTCCTTGAAGATAAATCGTTGCAGCTGACTATCCATACCAAGCGTCACTGACAACTTTCTGCAAAAGCAACTGACACACTCAAAGCAGAAGGAACCCCAATGGTGCAACCAATGACGGACGACAATGCTCTTCCCGAGCATGCAAACAATAATGAATAAAGTAAATGCTTCAATAAAGTTAGCTAGTTTAGCTTTAACGTGTATTGTTAGCATTTGTATAAAAGATCAACGGTCTGTGTTTGATCTGATCCTTAGAATCAAGGGTCTGTCTTGATTCTAAGTTAGTATAAATACTGTGTAAACACTTCATTGTAAGTGTGCTTCTTCACTGAGTTTTCATTTGTAATCGTTTATTCACAAAGCTTAATACAACAGTGTTCTTATCAGTATTCTTTCTGTTTACTCGATTGTAATTGTGCAGTTGATATTGTTTCCGCCAATCTCAACTAAGAAGAGAACCATCTTGTAATTTCATGATCCTACATACGTGAACGCTTGGAGATTCTACGATTCTACTTACCTACGTACTACAAGAGTCTACTACATCGAGGACACGTTCTTAGGCTTTAAGTCTAAGCCACCACTAAACTCTCGTCAAGAATATTTAAGTTCTAGATAATGTGTGAGAACTTGTGCGGACCGGAAGGGTGGATACCTGTATCCTGGGAAATTCTGTCAAGGAAAGCATTTCGTATAAATCCAAATCAACCGTTGGACCCGTATGCTTTCCTGGGAATTCTTGGGATGAGTATCCACTTATAGGAATGCATGACTTCTCTAAACATTAGTGAGCTCAAATTTCTCTTGACATGTCAAAATACTCGCTTAGTGATATGCACTAAATGAGTACAATCTCAAATACTTTACGCTTCATAAATTCATGATTCAAAAACTTTCCTCTATAACCTTTATTCTATGATCCTTAAGTCCCGTCTTGTCACATGACAGCATGTTTACTCGTCATGACCTGAAGGAGTTGCCTTCAAGGAGAAATTCTCACGAGATTATACTTAAAAAAAAACTACATACATAAACTTATATTTGTAGATACTACCCAATAAACTTCGCGATCGTTGTAATACAACTCTTAAAACTATGTATTACTCTACAAATTCTCCTATAAACTTCATTATTTTATGAACATAACACTTAAGGGGAAACCCTTGTGTTTCATCTTATTTTCATCACTCAACCAAACTACTCTAGATAACTCACTCAAACTTTTGCTACACTTTTATACATCTCAAAGTGTTCATACATCCTTAAACTTCATGATCCTTGAACTAACAGCCCATTAAAACTATGTATTGCCCTACAAGTCCTTTTACAAACTTCATTGTTTTATAAACTTGGCACATAAGGGGAGACCTTGTGTCTCATTTCATTTTTTGTCACTCAAGCAAACTTCATTTTATGACTAACTCAAAACTTTGTTACACTTTTATATACCTCAAAACCTTCATACGTCCTTAAAACTTACACATCACCGTTTCTTGTAAACAAAACTTAACGTCTTTTAAACCTAAAGTACATTAACAAAGGGATTAGTAACCTGATCGTTTTCCCGCAAGAGAAGAAGCCTACTATAGAATAAACAAGCTCCACGTTTAAGACTCTAAACCCATAATGAACCTCGACATAGTACCATAAACCCAAACATCGGTGACAACAACTGAGAGAAGTTGTAGGCCCATGAGTATGTTCTGGCTAGGGAAATAGGGTACATAAGTGAGTCCTTGCGACCCACCCCTTCTTCCGGGAATTCTCTTCTTTAGCCCACCAACTTCAAGCCAAAACCCATTTTTTTATATATTACTGTGATGACTCAGTATTATGAATAAAAACCTTTTGAACATATTAAATCAACTTACTTACTTTAATTTTCCGTTTAAATTGTATTATGTAAGGGCTAGAAGTCCCAATTTTGAAACATTTAACGAAAGTTATTCTGAAATTTATCTTGTTATCACTTACTAGCTTGACTTTCCTTCTAGCACTACAAACTTAACACTTCTACCCAAACACTTTCGTCAAGAGTAGCTCACGTTAGTACTTGAGATAATTAACAACGTTGCATTAAACTAAAAAAAAAAAAATCCTAAGTGACACACGCATACTTGAAGAATAAACTTTGAACAAACCTTCTAATTCGTAAGCACTCTTTTAAAACAACTCGACTTACGAACCACTGCCGTAATCAACTATGATCATTACCTCTAATATAGACTTCACACTTCTAAACTTGACCAACTTTTCGTTTGACAGTCATACATACCTTTTCATAAGTCTTACTTATACTATTTATCAATGTCTAACTCGTCATTTTGAACATCCTAATTACACTTTATATAAAAGAAAACTATACTTGCTATTATGAAACGAGATAAAGTCATTTATAAACACATTATCATAAACCTTATCAAAACTTTTCCCGTTACCCTATGCTAGGAGACTTTCCTCATCCAACTCTTGTCACGTAAAATATTTGCTATAAATCACGACATGAACTAAAATCTTAAATTCACGTTGCTAAAACATTAAACTTCGTCTACACAAAGTCAGAGACTTTTGAGTCATGTAAAAAAAAACTTGTACAAACATTCGAAACCGTATTCTTGAAACTAAACATGTACAACGAAGGATCATGTAAAGCTTAATATTGAAACTTGAAATCAACTGACTTATCCTACTATCAAACTCATACTTGGATTCTTAGTCTTGAAAACTTTTTGAGTTCATCCTAACTAAACCTTGTAAGACTTGATAAACGTTCATTCCGTAAACACGAGAAAACTTCACTCTTGATATTAGAAACTAGCACGAAGGAGGACATTGCTCTCTTTAGTAGAGTACCTCCCTAATCTTCTCTTCAAACTCAAACATCGGGATCCACCAAATCTTCTGGACAACTCGAATCTTCTGTGAGAAAGCGTATAACGATTAATCATGTTCCAAACGCTGTCCCATACCTCTCTTAAACACTAGAGTATTTAGATAACCACTTTATACTCGAAACGTAATCGTATACTTCTATACACTGAAGCTAAACTAAGAGAGTTTAAGCTATTCTATGTTTGACGTATTCTTGTTCAAACACAATTTAAACTATTCTATGTTTGACGTATTCTTGTTCAAACACAATTTAAACTATTCTATGTTTGACGCGTTCTTGATCAAACACAATTTAAACTATTCTATGTTTAACGTATTCTTGTTCAAACACAATTTGAGCTACCTCATGTTTGACGTATTCTTGTTCAAACATGATGAACGTATGAGACTTTAAACTACTCCATGTTTGACGTATTCTTGTTCAAACATGATGAACGTATGAGACTTTAAACTACTCCATGTTTGACGTATGCTTGTTCAAACATGATGAGCGTATAAGAATTTTAAATTACTCAAGGTTTGATGAATTCTTGATCAAACACGAGGAAAGTGTAAAGACTTTAAACTACTCGATGATTAAGGTATTCTTATTCAATCACGAGGAAACTTTTAAACTCTAAATATTGTCACATTCTTCTCTCTTTAATCATTGAATGACGTTTCTCTCTAAGGGACTCGTTAATCAATGATCACCCTTATGTGGAAACCGTAGTCGTGTGTTAAACAAATTCTTGTACTCTTTTTTGATCCGCACACAAACGGAAGGACCTATGCAGACTATACGACGATTTAAATGCTTGCGGGTGCACACGTAAGTATGAAAATCAACGTATGGGAAGGCACAGTAAACTCGTGTGCTATGATCTAAGACTTATCGTAAAAGGTAGCCACAAAACTTAGGTACCGTAGCAATCCTTAGACGTATTAGCCTACAAACTCAAATCAATACACAATCATCGAATCCATCCTAAGTGATGCATCTCACTTGAAATCCTGAATGGAAAATTCAGCAGATATTCTCTCGAATGCATTCCTGAAAACGAATCTTCCTATATTTCAAGGAAACTATATGTTTCGTAGAAAAACTTTTGGCAACCCCAGACCTTGAAAACTTAGAAACTTGAGCATAATCTTATTCCTGTCATTCCAGTTAGGATTCTAAACGTAACCCGTAGTTTACTAAGAGACGTAAAGTATCTTTCTCTTTATCCCTGTGCGCATCATGAACTTAAATCTTGGAAAAACATAAACTTTCTACTTTAATTTCGCGACGAAATTTCCTAAACTAGGGGAGACTGTAATATCCAAGATTTTCCGACCTATCTTTTTACACGTGTTACTAAATTTAAACTCGACTTCGTGTTAAAACTATTTCCTTAAAACTATAATTATTAATTTTAGATTAATACATAAATAGTTTATACATAAAACACACACACACACACACACACACACATATATATATATATATATATAAATTCTCCAAAAATTGACAAGTTTGTAATTATAAAAACCTATTTCTTAAACTTAAGATAAACCTTATAGATCATCTTATAAAGTTTATAAAAATCATTTGAGAAAACTTATTTAATTTTTAATTAGATATTTTTCTTATCTATAAAGTCCAGGGACTAAAACTGTCTTTTCTGAAACTTAGTTTAACTCCAACCAAAGTTTTAACACCAAACGATAAAACTCCTAAACTTCGAGGACCTGTTCTGTAATAAACCCAAAGTCCCAGAACCGATTCGGTCCTGAGTTCGACCCCCTGCCACACCGTTTGTCTTCCCTTCTACTTTGAAAACGCATTATAGGCCAGGTTCACTGAACCTCGAACTCCGAATCAGGCGTGCGACTCAAACCCGAGGTGTATCGAAGCTCGATCTCACCTTTAACAGACGCGTGATCCGGCTTTAAACCCGTCTTCCCAACCGTAATCTCCCCACCTAATCTAGCAATTAATGCCCAAATCGCGTATAAATACCGACCCCCATACACCAACAACATCATCCCTAACCTCCCTCAACTATCTATTTCGTCGATCCGAAGCTGCATTGCCGGATTAGAAGTCACGACAGCCGACTCCAAACCCAAGATCGTTCTCCCTCGATTCTACACCATTTGAGGTAAATATTGTACCATTGTGTTCGGAATCTTGTGTAGATCGAAAGCCCTCTGTTTAATTCCATTAACAGAGGGCGAATCGATGTGTATTTGGCGATTTTCGTTTCTAGGGTTCATATCGAATTGGGGGTGTTTGGAAGTATTGTTTATCTATTTTCTTTTCCTGGTTTAAACTTAACAAGACCCGTAGGTCGGATGGTTAAGTGTGTGTGTGCATTGGTGAACCGGGCGGAACCCGAGTTCGATCCGGGCGACCCGTTTTATTTTATTTCATTTTTTTAAGCCTATTTAATCAGATTAAAAATTTCTAATAAATTTTATAAAATCTGTTAAACTTATATAAACATAGAAATGATTTTTATCTACAGTTTTGTATTCTGAAACATTTTTAATTAAATAAAACTTAAGTAAACTTATAATAATTAATTCTTTAAAAATAGTTTTAAATGCTTAAAAAAAACTATAAAAATATTTTTAACCTCATAAAACTTATGCATACATTGGAAACTATTTTGTAAACTCAGAAACTTAAATTATTAGTAAGTGAATTTAGTTTAAACTTTGAATAAATTGATAAACTTTTATTTAAACATAAAACTTATAAGAATTTCATAAATCTATAAAACTTAACTATAAACAATTAGACTTATACATTTTAATGAAATTCATATTTACTAAAATTTGAAGCTTGTTTATTTATTTTAATTGGAAACATAAGAAATAAATATGCTTTAATTAATTTTCTAGCTTTTGCAAACTTATAAAGGTTAAATAGAAACTTTAACTTAAAAACATTTATAAACTTTTAATTTAAAACATAAACTTTATAAGAAATACCATTTTATAAACTTATGAAAACTTGACATTTATTTAAACTTATAAACATTATTTATTACAAGATAATTTATAAAATAAATGTTTAATACTTGAAACTTTAGTAAAACCTAAATGATTTATATTGTTTATTCTTATAGATATCTATTTATCCTTAATAATTAATTTCTCTTTAAACACTTATTATTTATCCTTACAATAATTATTAGTAATCTTTAATAATTATCCATACTTTAAATAATTATTTAGTCTTTCAATTAACAATTACTTCAACTTCATTTACAAATACTTAGAAAACCATTCTAATTATTATTACCTAACATATGTAATTAATAGTTGTAAAACTTTTGAATAATTATTTTAATTATTCTAAACTATAAACTTATTAAACTTCAATATCCAAGTCTTGCGTCATTCATTCAAAACCTTTACTTTAAACTTGACTTTATAAACATAATCATTCTCGTCTCCTACTTGGAACCCTAGTCAATCTTGAAATCCCAAATCGTTGTCTTAGACTTATAGAAATAAACTTGAAACTTTAGACTTATATTCTTAGGCTTATTGTGAGGATATTCTCCCTCAAAGTCTTGCAAACTAACTCTTGTCGGACACTCTTCATCATCCAAGTGAGTATACTTAGCCCCTTTTTTCCTTTCTATACTTTTGGGGTGAAACATGTTCAAAACTTTAAACTTATACAATTCTTGTACAACTATGACTAGATGCTTATTCTTATGTTAAACTTGAGACTTGTATGCTTAGATTAAACTTAAAACTAGCACATTCATTAACTTTGATCAAGCATATGGTAACAATGATAGATCTATTGTATTTGACCAATCCACCTTGATTGATTGACCCCTTCGGGGGGGAGCCCTTGGTGATTGTTACTGAATTAAACTTTAAACTTGAGACTTATAAGGGTAACCTGCGGGTTATGCCTAAACTTGGTTGGAGGGTTGAAGTGCACAATGTTTAAGATACTTGTTCTCATACTTACATTATAGAATGCATATATCATAGTGAATTGTAATTCTTCTCAAATACTTGTTAAACTGTGTCAAAACCTTTGTATCTCACCAACTATTTTGTAGTTGACAGATTCTTTCACGTGTTTCAGGTTCTACATCATGAGACTTATTTGTGATCACGTAGGATGCTTTGGACCGCGACTACTTATCAATTAAACGTTGTATTCTTGTTATGTTTACTTGTATTGAATCTTAAATTATTTATTAATGAAATATTGAAACTTTAATAGTCAACCTTGTGCTATTGAACAACCGCGTCCGCCCCAACATATAATCCGCCGTCGGTTGGGGTGTGACAGGTGGGTATTTATACCCTTACAAAGGTTGTGTCGGTTAATCCACCTCAACCGCCAATAACTAACTTAACTACCACTATCTTAGGTTATATGATAATAATACAAATAATAATACTAACTTAGGTTAATACTAAAACTTAATAATAGTTTAGTTTAATATGTTTAATACTCCTCCTTAAACTAAACTTAGCTTAAGTGAGGTCTTCAATCTTTCTTTAAGATCCGGTTCATCTTCACAACAATGTAGGTTCATCATCCTCGTGCTGGATCAGGTTTGCTTTCTCTTTCTTTTCCCATTTTGGACATTCATGTTTGAAGTGTCCAAAATTGTTACACCGGTAGCATCTTATGTGTTCCTTACTTTGTTGGAATCGGTTCCCATTTTTATTTCTCCATGGCTTCCAAGTTTTGCCTCGGCCTTGTTCTTTGTTCTCTTGATTTGAATTCCCATGACCACAATGTTCACATTTAGATTCTTGGACTTTATCTTCTTCTTTGGTGAACATAAGTTTGTCATACACGTCTTCCTTTTTTATTTGTGTCTTGATGCGTTTTTCATAAGCTTTGAGTCTCTCAATGGTTTCTTGAAACGACATAGTATTGAGATCAACAAATTGTTCAATTGCAGCAACAATTTGAATATATTTTGCTGGTACAGATCCTAGAAGTTTCCGGACTATTCTCTTGTTGTCAATTGTTGATCCAAGATTGTTGGCTTGTGACACAATTTGACTAATCTTTCCTGTGAAGTCATCAAGTGAATCAGAGTCTTTCATCTTTATGGATTCAAACTCAGATTCAAGCGTTTGTAGTCGTGCTTCTTTGACCCTGTCAGCTCCTACAAATCGAGCCTTCAAATCTTCCCATATATCTTTAGCATTCTTATGATTAGTAACTTGGAGGACGAGTTCTTCAGACATGGCTTGATAGAGATAAACGATGGCCTTTGTATTTTTCTTTGCATCAACTTCTCCTGTTGGTTCGAGTGCTTCCCAAATCTCATAGAGATTAAACAGCGCTTTGATCTTTACCGCCCAAATTGTATAATTTGTTGAATTGAGAATTGGGCATTGGAATGTCATTGGCATTCCTACTTCTTTAATTGCTACACTTTCATCGTTCTTTGATGATTTCTTCAACATCTTTTGTTTCTTTTTTCTCCCAATCTTAACAGATATTTTTCACTATACCGGTTTCGGATCGAATTTGATTTCAACTCTTCTAGTATCGGATCAAATCGATATCAATCTTCTTACAAGAGCAATGCACGTGTTTTTCGGTCGCGTAGCGAATCAAAACCAATTGCCTCTTATGACAACGGTACACGGGTTTTTCGATCACAAAGTGAATCAAAACCAACCGTTATTACTAGCAACAGTACACGGGTTTTCGGTTTCAAGACGAATCAAAACCAACTGTTTTACCAACAGTACACGGGTTTTCCGGTCGTCTAACAAATCAAACCAACTGTTCCTTACCACTTTTTCTATTTATTTCCTATATAATTTGTGTTCCCTAGTCCTATTTCCGAAAACAAGAAAAGATAACTGACCACTTTTACGATTTTGTCTTTTTCCCCCTTTTTGACTTTTTGTTATTTCCTTTCTTTTCCTCCGCCGACTTCGGTAGATTTCTGCGACAACACACTTACGATTTTGATTCCAACAAATTTCAAAGGATGATTCTAATATTTTCTTTCCATGTATTCTGATTAAACCAAATAAAATTCCGTTTTGCTTTCAATCTTCCCGCCACAGAAACCGTCTTGCCCTGTTCTTCGTCCTTTTGATCGGAGAATTTAATCCGTTTTATCTTACTTAATTTATGATGAAGTATGTCGTTCTTGGCTTCCTTCTGATCTTATCAAGTGTGTAGATGGATTATTACTTGAATATGACTGTGAATTTTGGATTTGAATGTGATCGAAGGTTTATGAACAAAAACAGGGGCCTGAAATTTTCTGGGTTTCTCGATCGGATTTTGTTTTCAAAGCAAGGATTCTTTTGTTTTAACAGAGTGATCGGATGTGAACAAAACAGGGGCCTGAAAAAGTGATTTCAACTTGATTTTATTCCGAGGAAAAACTGTTTGCAGACTTGCATACAGAACAAGGGCTCGTCAATTTTCAACACAAATGGATGATCGGATGTGAATCTTCTTCCCCGGAGCGTTACCGCTCTGATACCAATTGTTAGGATTAAAGGGAGATCAAGCACACACTTTGCAGAGAATTGAACGTAAAAAATATATATATATATATATATACACGTATTCTGTTGTTGTTACAAATGAAGGAATTTGGTGGGTATTTATACGCTTACAAAGGTTGTGTCGGTTAATCCACCTCAACCGCCAATAACTAACTTAACTACCACTATCTTAGGTTATATGATAATAATATAAATAGTAATACTAACTTAGGTTAATACTAAAACTTAATAATAGTTTAGTTTAATATGTTTAATAATACACACATATACATATGTTATATGCTAGTATACATATCAAGCAGATAGGGGAGGTACATTTAGCCAACCCAAACAAATAATTATGGGTTTATCTTTTTAATTAAATATTTTTGATCTTTGATTTTACATCACGGAATCGCAACAAAAGTGAAAAAGGGAGAAAAACAGATGTCTCAATCTCACGGGTCAAATTCAACTTGACCCTTACACACTTTCACATGTTTGATGAGAAAGTTGCATTTCACCCGTGAGTAACCCATTACCATATTTGACCCATCCATTTTGTCATTAATGGATGTTCTATCTCTATGCCAAGAAATTCAAATACTGCTTTGAATTTAAATTAGAACAAAACCAGAATCAAACAATACGTCAATTGCAGGTCATATATAATCACTATGAACAGAAAATCATTCCAATCCTATGTTGTAAACCCTACAAGTTACTTAAAATATTGATTCAAAAAGTATTTAGCTTAAGAAAGTAGCAAATTTGAAAATAGATTCCCAGCTATATTTAATATACAAAAAGCACCGTCATCTAGACCCTACGAAAACGATTCCTTCGCCCCAAAACAAATACAAGTTCATCACGCAATAAAGTTCCATAGAAATTGTGAACCAAAATTCAAATCAGTCAAAACACAGCCTACTTACTTTAGTAATCATGAATTCGTGATTGTAATACACGTATATTCCGTTTCAAAAATAGCTAATTAGATCACCGACTTTCGAAGTAAAACCATTTCAAAACTGTTATCAAAACCATTAGGTCAAAATTACTTAATCATCGTTGATAGAACTGTTGAAATTCAGTTCTCAAAACCTATTCATATGACCGCTTTACAGATCAAATTACACAAAAATAAACAATTTAAAGAGTACAATGATGAGATTAAGTGAAAACGTTAGGTCAAAATTACACAAAAATTGTTATAAAAAACATTAGCTCAAGTTCACTTAATTATCGTTGATAAAAACATCGAACTATTGAAATTCAGTTCTGAAAACCTATTCATATGATCCCTTTACGTATCAAATTACACAAAAATAAACAAGTAAGTGAAATATGTTCCTATTTATTGAAATTTGACCTAAAATCAACTCAAATGTGATCAACTAAGACCGAATAGTTAAGAGGAATATGTAAACTTACATGAAGCTGATCGGAATATCCATCTCGGACTTTAACGCTAACGTCAGACAACTTATCAAGGAACAGGAAACGCCGGAGACCGTATTTCCGAGCAAACGACGATAAGCTAATGAACGAAAGAGTGGAGCAGATTGATAGCGACAACTGGACGATCAGATCGAACGGTCGCCGGTGGCTGAAATCACATGTGTTGCACTGATACACGATATGTGAGAGGATCGGAACGCATATGGTGAAGATGAAGAACATTAGCCATGAAAGAGCAGATTTCCACGGGTTAGATTGATCAATGAAAATCCAGGAGAAGCTTGTTGATTCAAGACTATCGATGATCCAGTAGTTTGACTTTGACTTTCGCTTGCTGATTGTCACGAGCGTGTCTCTCTCGTCGTCATCCATTGATGAAGCTTTTGCTTTGCAGAAAGAAGGTGAGGGATGCACGCCAATTATACAGGTTTTTAAGAAAAGTTACGTAACTAACCCTCAGGTTTGGATAACTTTCAGATATGGTATGTTAAACTTTATAAAAATGACTCTAAACCCCTCCGTCTATTTTTAAATAGATTATTAAGAGCAGGTTTAGATTTATTTATATCAATACTAGCTTTGAACCCGTGTACTACACACGGGGTGAATAATATCAATAAATAATTTTTTGAAATATTCATTTATATATTTTACTGGTGTAAAAATATATTATATACTAAGGATATATAACAAAATTAAAAAAATATAAAAATTAATATATAACTAGGTTTCAAAAATATGTTAACTACTATTTAATATAATTAGATTTTCATTTACTATTTGATTGAAAATAAAAGTATTATATTTCAAAGTTTCTTATAATAAGAGGCAATTTTAAATAAATGTGTTTTATTAATATATTTACTATTTTATTTAAAAATATATTATTATTAAAGAGTTAATTACACGGATAGTCCCTGTGGTTTGTCAAAAGTAACAAGTTCAGGTACTAATGGTTTGAAGTAGCAAGTTTAGGTACTAACTTTTATTTTTGTAACACTATTTGGTACTAAGACTAACATTCGTTAAATTTTTTGTTAAGTTGGAGTTAAATAACTTTTTTACCCTTTGACTATTTTCAACAGGGACTACCTATGTAACTGTTATCATTAACAGGGATCATTTATTTAAAAGCCACCCCTTTCCTTGTTCTCTCATCTTCCTCATTTGACCTAAAAACACCTCATCCACCACCGCAACAGTATCCTCTCCCTATCCCATTTATTTTCGGCCGCCGCCCGTGAAAGAACTCCAGCGATTGAGACCTGTCTCCTGTGTCGGATTTGTAAGGCCCCTTTCCCGGGTGACCTCACTTGTTGGATTTACTCATAAACATAGCCATAAATACTGAACTTAAATTTAAAACATTCTTCATTCAATTACATTACATAACAGCGGAAGTCTTAACAATTAAAAACACAACATTGTCTTAACAAACAAAAGTGGGATGTCAGTCTTGTGCCGGGCAACCTTCACGCCTTCGCACGACCTTTTCTTCCTTTACCTGAAATGTATACTAAAAGTCAGCTAACGCTGGTGAGTTCTAGTTTAATGCAATTTGCTGTAAACATTCTTTTCTTTATAGGTATAAGTATGCATTAATGTATAATCATTCATATAAATACGTATTCATAACTTTTGCCTTTCTTTCTTCTTTCTTTTCTGTATTTCCTTTTCTGTATTTTTGGTGATTTCATACATAAATATATATGCATTCACCCTTTTTCTTTTCTTTATTTACATTCATGGGTCATACTCTGTAAGGGTGATCAACCCGTCATTTTGTTTACGAATGTCACAAAGACAATCACCGTGGTCCATCGTCATGGCCCACCTATACTTACAACCGTCCGGCAACAAGTGCCGTCCGTCATTTTATTCTTACAACCGTCCGGCAACCTTTGTCCGTCCGTCATGACTTACAACCGTCCTACCGTCGTAGGCCGTAATTCGCCCGTCTACCCGAAGGTATCCGTTTCCCATGCGACTATTATTTATACAACCGTTCTACTATAATATGCCAATTGCTTCGACCGTCCTTTAATGGCATTCGTACGTCCTAGCTGATGAAGGAACGCACTTGTCCCGGTTGTAAAATAGTCACATGGTCGTCCGTCTACCGAAGTAGCCGTTATCATCGAAGCGTCCATAACATTTTCTGTACTTTGCAAGCAATATATACATGGATATAAAGCAAGATTTCATTCTTATATGTTATGACATTCATTCATTTCATTCTTTGCAAGCAATATATACATGGATATAAAGCAGGATTTCATTCTTTCATTGTGTTATACTTTCGTTCATTCTTTATAATCATGCTTTTCATTCTTTATTCATAATTTCTCTTTCGTGTATAGGTATATATATATATACTTGTATAACACATATGATCACATTAACATTCATAAACTTTATTCACTTAGTGTATACACTTCAGCCCCAAAACATTTGAAAACATTTGCACATAACATAAAAAGGGGCACATAGAACTCACCTGATGAGTAGTTTCTGTAATACACTAAGCTGGCTACTGGGCTTCACTAATGTCACTCACGATCTGTATAATAAAGTCATACACATAAGATGGTGCTCCTAGATGACACTAGACATTACTATGCTTGAACTCAGTAGTTTCGGGAGGTGGGTCGCATCGAAACTATGGTAGTTTCGAGCTATGGTCTTACACTCGAAACTAGGTAGTTTCGAGTCATAATCCTTCTATCGAAACTAGGTAGTTTCGAGTCATGAGATCCTATCGAAACTATGGTAGTTTCGAGTCATTAACTTATGAAAAATCTTAGTTTAGGTTCAAGGTGACACTCGAAACTAGGTAGTTTCGAGTCCTGAGTTCTTATCGAAACTATGGTAGTTTCGAGTCATTGGCTGCTATCGAAACTAGATAGTTTCGAGTCAAACATGACTATCGAAACTAGAGTAGTTTCGACGGGTCTGTATGTATCGAAACTATAGTTTCGAGTCATGGGTCTGCATCTTCCCTGACCAGAACCTTGCTCCAGCCAACTTATTTCCAATCGATTAAACCTTGAGCATTTTTCGTTAAACACCTTCCTTTATCGTTCTTGAGTTCAAATGCGTGATTTGTTTCAAGTTTCGTATGCAAAAATCGTATCTTTATTTTATTTAAACCCGAGACATGCAAAGACTCATAATCAGAGGCGATGCTTACCTCAACAGGCCCGATTTCTGTTGCTATGCGTTGAAATGGTGGAGTCGGATGATTCCCGAGCCCTTGAGTCTTCTCCTTGCGGTTTTCTTCACAAGCCGATCGCTCTCTCTCTCTCTCTCTAGTATTCTTGCGCAGGAAGATGAAATGAGAGGGGTTTGGGTTGAAGCTGCTGTTTTGTAATGGGGTTTCCCCCTTTTCTTTTCGGCCCATGGGCCGAAATTTTGGCCAAGCCCACTTTATTTCCCTTTTCTATTTGTCTTGTCATTATTTGGGATGTTACAAGTCTACCCTCCTTAATGAGGTTTCGTCCTCGAAACCTGTTACACGTTAAACAACTGGGGATACAGTTCCTTCATCTCGTCTTCTTTCTCCCAAGTAGCCTCGGACCCCCTACTGTGTTTCCATTGTATTTTGACTAAAGGAATCGACTTATTGCGTAATCGTTTCTCAGCTCGGTCAAGAATGGCTATTGGTTCCTCTACATAATTTAGACTGTTATCCACTTCGATCTCGTCGTAAGGTATGTGAGCTGTGTCGTCAGCTAGGCACTTGCGTAAGTGCGACACGTGGAACGTAGGGTGTATTCCACTAAGCTCGACGGGTAGGTCGAGTCTGTAAGCAACTTGACCCACTCTTGCTACAATCTTGAAAGGTCCGACAAACCTTGGACTTAGTTTGCCACGCTTTCTGAACCGAATGATTCCTTTCCACGGTGATACTTTCAACAGTACCATGTCCCCTACTTGAAACTCTAAATCCCTCCTTCTCTTATCCGCGTATGATTTCTGTCTGTCTTTTGCGGCTTTCATACGAGCCTTGATTTGATCAAATTTCTCAGAAGTAGCTTTGACCACTTCGAGACTTGCAAAATCCTTCTGTCCAATTTCCCCCCAACAAACCGGGGTCCTACATTTCCTCCCATACAACATTTCAAATGGCGGCATGCCAATAGTCGAGTGATAGCTGTTGTTATATGAAAATTCTGCCAATGGTAGATGGCTGTCCCAACTCCCACCGAAGTCAATGATACAGGCCCGGAGCATGTCCTCCAAGGTCTGAATGGTCCTTTCCGATTGTCCATCGGTTTGGGGGTGGTAAGCGGTGCTGATGTTCAGTCTAGTGCCCATTGCTTCATTGAATTTCTTCCAAAACCTTGACGTGAATCTAGTATCCCTGTCAGACACAATCGACAGCGGCATACCATGTCTGCTCACAATTTCCTTGATAAATACTTCTGCTAGTTTTTCAGAAGAAGAAGTTTCTCGTATTGGCAAGAAGTGAGCACTCTTTGTCAAGCGGTCGACGATCACCCAAATGGTATCATTGCCTTTAGCTGTTCGCGGTAGCTTGGTAATGAAGTCCATTGTGATCTCTTCCCACTTCCATTCCGGTATTGGTAAAGGTTGCATTTTACCGCATGGTTTCTGGTGCTCGGCCTTAACTAGAGAACACGTTAGGCACTTGCTCACGTATTCTGTCACATCATTCTTCATGCCAGGCCACCAGTATTCTTTCTTCAAGTCTTGATACATTTTGTTTGTCCCGGGGTGGATAGAATAGCGAGACTTATGGGCCTCATCGAGTATTTTGGCTCTAAGCTCACCAATCTTAGGTATCCACATCCGGCCAAACCTAGTTCGTACTCCGTATGCATTCGCATCTAAGTTCCCTTGTTGTCCTACTATTCTTTCCCGTTTCACATTTCTTTCTAACAATGCTTCATCTTGTGCCTTTGATATTTCACCCATTAAGTCTGGCGTTATAATTAACTGACACGCTTTGATCCGGATAGGTGCCGATTCTTCCTTTCTACTTAAAGCGTCAGCCACTACGTTTGCCTTGCCTGGATGGTACAATATCTCACAGTCATAGTCTTTCAGTAGCTCTAACCATCTTCTTTGCCTCATGTTTAGTTCCTTTTGTTCGAAAAAGTATTTCAAGCTTTTGTGATCGGAGTAGATGGTGCATTTAACTCCATACAAGTAGTGTCTCCATATTTTCAACGCGAAAACTACTGCTGCTAATTCTAGATCATGTGTTGGGTAGTTAACTTCATGAACCTTTAGTTGCCGCGATGCATAAGCAATTACCTTTCCTCGTTGCATGAGTACGCACCCTAAACCTTGCCCTGAAGCGTCAGAGTAGACTACTAAGTCTTCATTTCCCTCAGGTAGTGTTAATACTGGAGCTTGAGTTAATCGTGTCTTAAGTTCCTCAAACGCGTTGTTTTGGGTTGGACCCCATTCATACTTTACTTCCTTCCGTGTCAGTTTGGTTAGCGGCGAGGCAATTCTTGAGAAATCTTGGATAAACCTTCGATAGTAGCCTGCCAACCCTAGAAAGCTTCGTATCTCTGTTGGTGTCTTTGGGATGTTCCATTCCTTTACTGTCTCGATCTTTGCAGGATCCACCATGATGCCGTTTGGGTTTATTACATGACCTAGGAATTGGACTTCCCTAAGCCAGAACGCGCATTTGGAGAATTTTGCGTACAACTTTTCCTGCTTTAGCACCTCCAATACTTCTCTTAGGTGACAGTGGTGATCACCTTCATTCTTTGAATATATGAGGATGTCATCTATAAAAACTATTACTGATCGATCCAACATGGGTCGGCATACTCTGTTCATTAAATCCATAAATGCTGCTGGTGCGTTGGTTAGTCCGAAGGACATCACAAGAAATTCATAATGCCCGTAACGTGTACGAAACGCAGTTTTCGGTACATCCTTCTCTCTTACTTTCAATTGATGGTAACCCGACCTGAGATCAATCTTTGAGAACCAACTCGCGCCTTGCAGTTGATCAAAAAGGTCGTCTATTCTAGGCAGTGGGTATTTGTTCTTTACTGTTCTCTTGTTCAATTCGCGGTAGTCGATACACATGCGCATACTGCCGTCCTTCTTCTTTACAAATAGTACCGGAGCGCCCCATGGTGAGATGCTCGGCCTAATAAATCCTTTCTCGGTTAGTTCCTCTAGTTGGGACATCAATTCCTTCATTTCTGACGAAGCCAATCGGTAGGGGGCTTTGGCAACGGGCTCAGCTCCTGGCAGTAAATCAATCTGAAATTCTATTTCCCGATCGGGTGGCAACCCAGGTAGATCCTCAGGGAATACTTCCGGAAAATTGCACACCACGGGTACATTCTTGAGTTCTTTCGTTTTCACTCTATCATCTATAACATATGCCAGATAAGCTTCGCAGCCGCGCCTCATGTAACTTTCGGCCTTAATCATCGAGATGACGTTCGGCATTGTGCAATTCCAATCCCCATAAACCGTAATTGGACTGCCGCTAGGACCTTTGAGGTGTATCCTCTTACGTTTACATATGATTTGAGCTTCGTTGGCAGCTAGCCAATCCATACCCAATACTATATCGAATCCTCCTAAGGTGAGAAGGAATAATCTAGAAGGAAATTTATGACCCTCTATTTCTATTATGCAATCCTCTGTTACTTGGAATACTGCCGAATTTTTACCAACGGCAGTTTGTACACTAAAGGCCTTTACTACTGTGTTGATAGTGCAATTCAGTTTTCGACTAAAGGCATTTGATATAAAGCTTTTACTAGCACCCGAGTCAAATAATATAGCCGCACGTTCATCATTAACTAGGAACGTACCTGACACAACATCAGGATTTCCCCTTGCTTCCTCCTCAGTCAGGGCGTAAGCTCGAGTCCTAGTCTTTGGTTGTTCCTGTTCCTTTTCTTTTCCCGAACCAGATTGTCTGGCTTTTCTGCAATCCTTAGCCAGGTGACCAAACAGTCCACATACTTGGCATTTAGTGTCTCTCAAGCAGTCACGAGAGTAGTGCCCCGCCTTCCCACACCTGTAACATGTGGTGGAGCCGACCCGGCACTCGCCAAAATGTTGCCTTCCGCATTTCTTGCAGGTTTCATATTTGTCCGACCTTGGTTTCTTATTTTCAGTTATTACGTTCCCTCTTCCGGTGCCTCTAGACGGGTTCTCCCACTTTCTCTTTTGGGTTTCTGTTGGTGGGTCCTCATTGGCATAATCGTCGTAGACGATTCCGCTCAGATTCACTACCGACTCGAAGGTCGAGGGTAGGTTGGCTTTCACGTGGACACGGACCCTTTGAGGTAGGCCCTTCACATAATACTTGATCATTCGCTCTTCTGTCTCCACCAGGTGGGGTACCAGCTGTGCCAACTCATTGAATCTAGAAGTATACTGGCGGTGTGTCTTGTTGCCAGCTTTAAGGTTTAGGAATTCATTTTCCACTCGATCAATTTCGTTCTGGGGACAGAACTTTTGAATTACCAGCTTTTTCAGTTCTTCCCATGTCATTCTTGCAAGAGCGTTTGGGGACTTTGTCCTCTGAATGTTCCTCCACCAACCTAAGGCTTCGTTGGTGAAAGAATGAGCAACATATTTAACAGCCTGGTCCGGTCGACACTCGCTGATGTTGATTACAGCACTCATCCTCTCAATCCATTCAAGCGTTGCCACTGAATCTTTGCTCCCATCGAACTTGGGTGGGTCTCCGTCCTTGAAACCTTTGTAAGTGCACCCACGATTGCTCGATCCAATCTTTATTTCATCCCCATCACTGTCATATACTTTCTCTTCATTGTCTCCTTCATCCTCCTCCTTACTTTTCTTTATTGCCTCGGATAGTAGATCAGGCAATACCTTTTTCAAAGTGAGCACAACTTCACGGGCAATAGCATCCCTGACTTCAGGTTCCAACTGTATAGGCCCTGGACTGTCGTTCATAATTGGGGTCACTTCTGTTTCGTGCACACTTTCGGTGTGTTCCGCGTGCACACTCTCTTCTTCTTCTAGTCTTTGATTCAACGGAGGTCTACCTCGTCGGCCAGTGCGACCGCCTCGGCGTCCAGTTCTTCCTCCGCCAGCCATAATTTCTTAATTTCCTGATAGTCCTAAAGGGAATACATCAATGTCATTACTTCAGATCATAGTTTGGAACAGTACGAGCAAGGTAAATTCTTAATTACAGTGACCGGTTTGTGATTACTAATTTACATTGCTTTTCGGGTTCAAAACTCTTCAAATCGGTTGTGACATTGACATCTATTTGTTCTAAGTTAAGGTATCTATCCTTATCTAGAGCATTAGCTTTAGTACTTACTTACCGTGCTAGCGTTGGCGTTGGTTACCCATACTGACATCCGTGCGTTGGTCCCATAATCAGTTTGAGTCTAGACATTTAGGGATGTCTAAATCTCTCAAACTATTGCTCTGATACCAACTTGTAAGGCCCCTTTCCCGGGTGACCTCACTTGTTGGATTTACTCATAAACATAGCCATAAATACTGAACTTAAATTTAAAACATTCTTCATTCAATTACATTACATAACAGCGGAAGTCTTAACAATTAAAAACACAACATTGTCTTAACAAACAAAAGTGGGATGTCAGTCTTGTGCCGGGCAACCTTCACGCCTTCGCACGACCTTTTCTTCCTTTACCTGAAATGTATACTAAAAGTCAGCTAACGCTGGTGAGTTCTAGTTTAATGCAATTTGCTGTAAACATTCTTTTCTTTATAGGTATAAGTATGCATTACTGTATAATCATTCATATAAATACGTATTCATAACTTTTGCCTTTCTTTCTTCTTTCTTTTCTGTATTTCCTTTTCTGTATTTTTGGTGATTTCATACATAAATATATATGCATTCACCCTTTTTCTTTTCTTTATTTACATTCATGGGTCATACTCTGTAAGGGTGATCAACCCGTCATTTTGTTTACGAATGTCACAAAGACAATCGCCGTGGTCCATCGTCATGGCCCACCTATACTTACAACCGTCCGGCAACAAGTGCCGTCCGTCATTTTATTCTTACAACCGTCCGGCAACCTTTGTCCGTCCGTCATGACTTACAACCGTCCTACCGTCGTAGGCCGTAATTCGCCCGTCTACCCGAAGGTATCCGTTTCCCATGCGACTATTATTTATACAACCGTTCTACTATAATATGCCAATTGCTTCGACCGTCCTTTAATGGCATTCGTACGTCCTAGCTGATGAAGGAACGCACTTGTCCCGGTTGTAAAATAGTCACATGGTCGTCCGTCTACCGAAGTAGCCGTTATCATCGAAGCGTCCATAACATTTTCTGTACTTTGCAAGCAATATATACATGGATATAAAGCAAGATTTCATTCTTATATGTTATGACATTCATTCATTTCATTCTTTGCAAGCAATATATACATGGATATAAAGCAGGATTTCATTCTTTCATTGTGTTATACTTTCGTTCATTCTTTATAATCATGCTTTTCATTCTTTATTCATAATTTCTCTTTCGTGTATAGGTATATATATATATACTTGTATAACACATATGATCACATTAACATTCATAAACTTTATTCACTTAGTGTATACACTTCAGCCCCAAAACATTTGAAAACATTTGCACATAACATAAAAAGGGGCACATAGAACTCACCTGATGAGTAGTTTCTGTAATACACTAAGCTGGCTACTGGGCTTCACTAATGTCACTCACGATCTGTATAATAAAGTCATACACATAAGATGGTGCTCCTAGATGACACTAGACATTACTATGCTTGAACTCAGTAGTTTCGGGAGGTGGGTCGCATCGAAACTATGGTAGTTTCGAGCTATGGTCTTACACTCGAAACTAGGTAGTTTCGAGTCATAATCCTTCTATCGAAACTAGGTAGTTTCGAGTCATGAGATCCTATCGAAACTATGGTAGTTTCGAGTCATTAACTTATGAAAAATCTTAGTTTAGGTTCAAGGTGACACTCGAAACTAGGTAGTTTCGAGTCCTGAGTTCTTATCGAAACTATGGTAGTTTCGAGTCATTGGCTGCTATCGAAACTAGATAGTTTCGAGTCAAACATGACTATCGAAACTAGAGTAGTTTCGACGGGTCTGTATGTATCGAAACTATAGTTTCGAGTCATGGATCTGCATCTTCCCTGACCAGAACCTTGCTCCAGCCAACTTATTTCCAATCGATTAAACCTTGAGCATTTTTCGTTAAACACCTTCCTTTATCGTTCTTGAGTTCAAATGCGTGATTTGTTTCAAGTTTCGTATGCAAAAATCGTATCTTTATTTTATTTAAACCCGAGACATGCAAAGACTCATAATCAGAGGCGATGCTTACCTCAACAGGCCCGATTTCTGTTGCTATGCGTTGAAATGGTGGAGTCGGATGATTCCCGAGCCCTTGAGTCTTCTCCTTGCGGTTTTCTTCACAAGCCGATCGCTCTCTCTCTCTCTCTCTCTAGTATTCTTGCGCAGGAAGATGAAATGAGAGGGGTTTGGGTTGAAGCTGCTGTTTTGTAATGGGGTTTCCCCCTTTTCTTTTCGGCCCATGGGCCGAAATTTTGGCCAAGCCCACTTTATTTCCCTTTTCTATTTGTCTTGTCATTATTTGGGATGTTACAGGATTCCTTTCACCATCTTATAATCGACTTCCTCTCTCCATCCCCAAACCCCCCCTCGTTCTCACCATCTCGTGACTCTCTCTCCCCATTACTTGAATCACACAGCCTCTTGGTGAACCACTAAACCATCGAATCGCACAACCTTTGTCGTGACCACACTTTCTTTGCAAACAATTGTCGTGACTACACCATCGAGTCACACACTCTTTGGGTTATCAAACGATGATGGTTCTCATTATTCTCTCAAATTTGCAGAGTTGCATCCAAATTGTTGACTACACCATTGCATATATAAAGCCATCGATTGCAAGATTTCAAGGTATGTGAAGCTAATTTGTTCTCTGTTTGAACTGAATGCCAAATCATGAGAGATTTTGAAATGGTGAGTTCTAGTGGCAAAGGGGTAAGGTCGAAGGTGCAGTAGCAATTAACGTCTTGTGTTTGATCACAGAACCCAGACATTCAAAATTGAGGGCTTACACAACGACGATGGTGGAGAAAGAGATGAGGGGGCGTGGATTTGAACCGGACATTTGTGTGATTATGTGTGAGGAATATGATTTAGATTTAAGTTTATTTATTTAATATTTTATGGAAATTACACAAATGATCCCTACCATAAAATAGAGTTAGTTATACAAATGGTCCCTTAAGTAATTAAAGGGTAATTTGGTCATTTTACCTAAACTTAACAAAAAAGGTTAACGAACGTTAGTCTTAGTACCTAATAGTGTTACAAAAATGAAAGTTAGTACCCAAACTTGCTACTTCAAACCATTAGTACCTGAACTTGTTACTTTTAACAAACCACATGGACTATCAGTGTAATTAAAGATAGATATGCATTTAATAAGAGAGAAGAAACGAGAAAAAAAATAAGAATAAATGTGGAGGCGGCACGTGGCGTGGAAAAACCTTTATTTGTTATATGGTATAGACCATGTTAGAATCTCGTATATTATACGGGTTGAATAAATATAATGTTATACACTTAGTAATAAAAAAATTATGTCTTTAAAAACAAGCCGACGACAGGCCAAAGAATCATCAAGAACTTGACCCTTATTACGTTTTAATTGTAAATGCAAAGGCAAATGAGACGAAACAGAAGAAACGTTGTCCGTATGAAACTCGGTCAACAGATCCTTTACAAATTTGCATTGAGTCATAATGAGACCATAAGGAGTTTTTGGAACTCTCACGTTCATTATTACCCGCGAAAAGAATGTCATCCACATAAACAGCCACATGAACAATAGAATCTCTCATTGTCTTTGAAAACAAAGAATAATTTTGGGGAGAACGCATATACCCTTTGGTTTTGAGAACATCATAAAGCTTTTCATACCATTTGTCGAGAAGCATGTTTCAAACCATAAAGAGATTTTTTGAGTTTAAAAACATGATCGGGAAAAGATAATGGCATACCAGGAGGACGAGTCATATAAATGTCTTAATCAAGATCCCCATGTAAGAAAGCATTATTAACATCCAACTGATATAAACCCCAATGTTGTTTGGTTACAACAGCAACAAGACTACGAATAGTGGCCATGTTAACGACATGGGAGAAAGTTTTGATGTAACGATGGGGGAACAACGGCGAGATCTGCCTCCTCAAATAGATCACTAGGAGGAACACAAAGAAGAAGGATCGGAAGAGTGTACAGAAGTGAAAACATGCTTAAGAAAAGTCACATCCCGAGAAACAAGAACTTGTCGAGTGTCAAGATTATAAAGTTTGTAACCTTTCTTTCCTAAAGGATATCCAATGAAGATACAAGCTTGAGCCCGAGGCTGAAATTCATCTCTCCCGAATGTAGGGGTAGAAGCATAACACAAACACTCAAAAGTATGAAGATGAGTGTATGATGGAGCTTTACCGAAAAATATCTCAGAAGGAGACTTTCCCTGTAGAACCGGTGTGGAAAAATATTAATCAAGTGAGTAGCAGTAAGAACACAATCACCACAAAACGTAATGGGTAACTTAGACTGAAACATAAGATTTCGATCAGTTTCAAAAAGGTGTTTATGTTTTCGTTCTACCACCCCATTCTATTGAGGAACACCATGACAAGCAGGATGATGAAGAATGCCTTTATATTTAAAATACTTGAATGCCTTTATGCTCTATGTTTAAGACCAATAATTTATTAAGTATATTTTTTAGTGCAAAACATTATAAAATAGCAACAAATTTACTTTGACGAGTGAAAATATCAAAACAGTAACGAGGGGCAAGAACGTAAATGTTCATCAACGAGGCGTCTAGGGTTTTACTAGCCCTCTATAAATACAAAGCAGTCCCATAGTCTCCAACAATAGTGTCACCGGCCGCTTTACTTTTCCGACGGACTTCATGCTTATAACCTCCATTATTACACCTTAAATGTTTGAAATTCGTAAGTTAATTTTGCGATCTTAGCTTCTTTTATTAAATCCGTTTCAATTTCTTCTTCGATTTCGTTCAAATCGATATAAGTTGTATTCCTCTGTTTATAAATTTCTGAGAGACATTTACAGATTGTCTCATCAAATTGAAAACACGAGGATAAAGTAAAGATGGCGAGATATCGTTTCAGTCGTCATATTTTCCGATTGACGGTCTGATTGTTGCTCGTCCACAATTTATTTTGAACAAATCTGTTTTAATTTGTGATTTCTTCGGTTTTGATTTACTAATAGCAGTGTTTTTATCAGTCGTAGTCTTCATGCTGGTCGAATTAGGGCTCATTTATGTGATTGAGTCCATTTTTGTTAAATTAATCATACATTTAGCTAAGAAAATGATGTAGAACCAGTTAACCCAAATATGATGAAAATTGCGAAGGAAACAAAGGAAAACAGTGGCTAAGAGACGCTAAACAAAATAAAATCACTAAATCAACATACTTGCATGACTCTGCTGCCATTTTCAAATTAATTTATGCTGTGTTAGGTCTCATTTAAGAAAAGAAAGGAAAAGAAAGAAAGGGGCGGAATCCTTTGTTTTAGATTTTTTTTAAATAGAGAAAAGAAAGAAAATAGAATGAGAGATTTTTTAAAGGGAAAAAATTGAGAGAAAAAAAAGGGAAAACTAAGTTTATATTTATTCTTTTAAATTGAAGAGATTTAAAAAGAAGAAAAAAAAGGGGGAAGGAATCTCTTCAATTCTTTAATAAACTAGGGGCTGTGTTTCAAGTTTAAATAATGGTAATTTACTAATCTTAGAATGGAAAAGAAAATAGGTAGAAGAATATAATATAACTGAATTTGTTGTAAACTGGTAGCGTTAGAATATGTTATTTAAAAATAATGTTACGTAACATACTACAATATAAAGAAAATAAACCTATAAACAAACCGAAAAAAAAGCAAAAAAAAAAGTGACAATAACGTGCAGGAAAAAATAAAACCTGCAAGGATCGAATTTAGATGGTTGGGGGTAGGGTTGTAAACGAACCGAACGAGAACTGAATGAAGCCTTGTTCATATTCGTTCATTAAGCATTTAACCTGTTCATGAACGGTTCGCGAACACTAACTTAACGAAATTTCATGTCCATGTTTGTTTATTAAGGAAATGGATTTGTTCACGAACGATTCACGAACAGAACCGAATGAAGGCTAATTTGAGACTTTTGATGTCAACCCTAACGTCTTTCGAGATAAACATTTAATAAGATCATTTTAATATCAAGTTTTTTGTACTTGTATCGAACTTACTTTACTTAGTTAACATGTGGCAGACGCGTGTTTTGCTGACTCATCCATATGGCGGACCGCTACCGGGTCTAGTGACGGTCTGCCAGCCGCAAAGTGGCCCGGACAACGAGTAGGTGACAAGTGGCGGCTGCTCGCGTGAAAGAAGGCAGTAGCAGACCGCTACCCAAAGCGACGGGTGTCACCGAGTCTTTTTTGGAGAGCACAATCTAACCCGACCTGTTTTAAATACTGATTTTATTTGGGTGTTATTATTATAACTATGTAAATATTTATCTGGTGATTTTAAGAGTGTGGACGGGACAATTTGGTTTTGAGGCACTGGTCTAGCCAACACGCAAATAGATTTTTAGCAATCTTAGATGGAACAAAATGATATTCCCTCTTTATAGGAAGTTCCCTCACTGAAGTTCTCTAGTAATCGGTGTGGGATAGAGATAAAAAAACAAAACCTCAACATTTGCTTTTTTCTTTCTCCCATTCGATGTGGGATGAAAGTTTAAAAGGAGCTTAGAGAGTTGAAGGACGGAACACCCTCATTTTACTCCGTTAAGTAGTCGTTAACTATATTATGTGTCTTAGTGTTAAAATTTGGGTAAATTACCATCCCGTCCTTTCAATATGTTTAATATATAAATGGTGGGTTGCCTCGCGCAAAACGACGGGTGTCATCGAGGCTCTTTTCGAGAGTGTAATCTAACAGACGTGTCTTAAACACTGATTATATTTGGGTATTTTTCTTCTTATTATTATAATCAAACATGGCTCACAAGCTCAGGAGCCAAGCCAAGCCTAGCTCAGGCTCAGCTTGTTTACAAACCAAGCCGATCCAAGTCCGCAAATTTACAATCAAAACGATTTCAACCCGAGCTTGTTTCAAGCAAGATTCGAACCTCAATTAAATACCCAATTTTTGCAATAAAAAATATACTTGTTGTTTACCCGATCTAGCCAAAAAGGGCATGAAGGACGTGCAACACATGGTTCAATTTTTCTCAAGTAAGGAAACTTCTCTATTTATAATAATTTGATTTATGATTAAATTGAGTAAACCACCAATGTGGTAAAAGCTTAAAAGTAAACGTAAGACCCCAACCCGGGCATCCTACACTTGATTCTCATAAGGGGTCATTCTCTTTAAAAACGCATTTATTACTAATCAATCTACAACGGAAGTCTTTCTAAATTCTTTTATTGGTATTTAATGATATTTTATTACCTCACGAATGCCTGCACACCAATCCGAATAACACCGCTCCCAAACCAAGATACGTCAACGCTACGATTACCTACAAAACAATCTAACGTACATACAAAGTCAGCTACGCTGAGTGAGTTCTAATAGTTTAATTTAATTAAAAACCAATTCGTCAGAAAAGTTAATTGAACTTTACTCAGGACTCTCGGTCCTTAGAAAATAATTTCTCTTATTTATTAACAAATAGATAACCCATGTTATCACACGATATCCCATGACAGTTCACCACCTAAGACTCTTCTCATAATAATAGTAATCCAACAGTCTCATCGATATATATCGAACTGGCTACACTAATAACTCATACTCTAGTACACGTATTGACTCGACACTTGTTTGACACAACAAATCCCTAGACATCGTCTTACTCAGCCTTGACTAAGGCTCTTACGAATCCACTGACATGACAGTTATACACGCCATATCACAATCCCGACACAACGGTCAATCTATCTCTACTCGCATCATTAATATTATCTACACACAACATTAATAATATCCATCGCACAATAAATATCACTTAGCACATGTATGCAATTTAACACACATATACATATACTTGCATACAAACACATACCTCGTCAATGCACCCTCGTCAGGGCATTTGACATACCCCGAGCTCATCATTAACCTGCTAAATATTGTCACCTTTGGTGACTTCCCGAAGGACCTCGTCCTTCACAAAGTCCCGTTTGCCATGTCATAAAGATGACTACTCAAACACATCACCCGTCGTGCCACAAGGACAACGACACAAGACATGCAACATCAAGAACATAACTCACATCACAATTATAAAACACATAATATCACTCTTTATTTACATAATTCCTTAACTACACCTACACCCCCACACATCCCTAGGATAACGTACCTTACACATATTCATAAGTGTTTAGCTTATAACCCAACTCGCACCGACTAGCCCTTAACATGTCACCCATTAGTAAATCTCAACTCTAGCTCCCATAAACACCCCGTTGACCCTCCGACTCATTTATAAAGGTTTTTAGTGCATAAACACACCGGGTTAGAACCCAAAACTCTTATCACATTTAATGTAGTAAACACCTCATGCAAGTATGTACGATAGCCCAAAAAAAATAAACATTTAAAAGTGGGGGATTAGAAACTCACCGGTTGTGAAGCTTTCCTTCCGAAGTCGCAAACATGTAATCCAACACGAACCTGTCGTCAAATGAATTACCCAAATCAATCATATTACCGCAATAACACTAACCCATCTACTCTGGACCAGCAGCTACAAGCTTGGTGTAAATCATCCCAAACCGTACAACCGACGCGCTCGTTCGCGTACAAAAGCCCCTAAATTAATGTTACCGAAAAACGTTCCCGAATGTTGTCCCCGGCAATTTTCTCACATCCCAAATTAGTCCCCAACCATGAATATAAAGTTCTATGGGGTCATACCTCTACGTACAAGCCGTTCTAAGCGATTTTGTACGAAACTGCTGAGCACCACGCGGGAAGAAAACTTGTTTTGTTCATATCTCGACCATACGAGCTCCGTTTCGCGCGATCCACATGTCCACGCGTTCGTCTCAACATGCCCGTCCTTAGAAAAATATTGGTGTCGGCCGCCGTCGCCAACCGTGCTGCCAGAACGCGGATTCGTCTTTCAGCACGTTCGTTTTTGTACGTCAACATTCGAGTAGCTTAAAACCGACCCAAATGAACTCCGTTTTAGGCGAATTATATGTTCACGCGTCCGTATCGCCGAACCCTTTCAGACGAACCAGTCTCCTTCTCCGGAAACCATCGCCTCCATCGCTGTAAAAGCGAAACAGTGGCCGGGTTCGCATGTTTTACGCGTCTAACTTCGCGCTGCTCGAAACCCTATCAAACGGACTCTGAATTGGACAAATAATATATCCACGCGACCGTGTCGCCAAGCTCTACATCCCCTACCATCTCTAAAGTTTGCCACCCCCGGATCAGCCGCTGGAGATGCAAACAGTGGCTGAAAATCCTCGCCGGATTTTCGTTTTCGCTCGTTTCATTCACCAATCGTTTCCATGTCGCCTCCTAGTGGCCATGACACTTCAATTAAGCAACCCTAACATAAAAATCATCCAAAACCGAATACAATGAGGAAAAGGAGATTGCCTCGTCGTGTTTCGAAGTTCCCGATCGGGAACCACCGCGCCGCCACCTTGTTTCTTCCCCCGATCACCCTCGTCGCCGGTTTTTCTCCCTGCGGCCTCCTTGGCAGCCGTCGCATAGACCTAGATCCGAGATGGCTCTAGGGTTGGAGTTTAGGAGGTTTAAATATGTTACGTATTTACATCCGGGTCCTTTGCATTCCTTTTCGTACGCTTTGATCCCAAACTACGATTTAAACGGTTAACCGACCCACTTATATAAGTTAAAGGTACCTTTAGTGGCAATCCATGCCCAAAACCCGTTTCATTAGCCAATTTAACCAATTTACCAAAAAGTAAAACCACCTCCTCAAGAGTTTCTTCTTCTCCACAAACCTTTCGTCTTTCTTTTCCACCGCCTGCTCTCCAATAGGTTAGTTTCATGTACAAGAAATGCAGAAGCCCACGTAATTTTACTCTCCATTTTTCAAAACACTTAAAAATACATTAAGCGGCGCCTCGCCTCGCGCTCCAAGCCTGAGGCGTCGCTTCGGATCCTTAATGTTTCTCGGGCGCCTCACCGATTTGAGGCATTTTGCCCAGCACCTCGCGCTTAAGGCAGCGCCTCACGACACTTTTTTAAACAAAGTAATGGAGTATCAACGAGATATCAAAGGTTTAGGGGTATAGATTAAGAATAAATAGCATGGCATATATGCATGCTATATAAACGAAAATAAATAAAAGGAGGGCTTAGTTCCAAATAAAGAAATATATTTGATACGTTAAAGGGGTGGTAGGTACGCCGTTAGTACACCTTATATATAAACCTCTTTAATGTATTATGGAGAAATATTTATGAGTTAGAGCAAGATCTGAATAACAACATGAAGAGATCATGTTATTAGATAAATGAGAATCATGGGAAAGCTTAATTTTAAGTAAAAGAGTATCCATAAGATGTTAAAGGGGTGGTGAGTACGCCGCTGGTACACCCTATATATAAACCTCTTTAACGTAACATGGAGAAACATTTATAAAGAATTAGAGTAAGGATGAGTATGAAAGTATGACAAGAGGTCATGCTATGTAAACATGCATTGAGTATTAAATAAGAATATGTGAATGCATGATAGAAAATCATGCTATACGTGTTAAATGTGAATGTGTGATGGGAACGAGTCTAAACCCTAAAATGGAATAACGGAGTACTCACAAACTATTAAAGGGGTGGTGGATACGCCGCTGGTACTTCTTATATATAAACCTCTTTAGTGCATCGTGGAGAAATCGTTACGAAGTTTTAAGGTGAGGACTGGTGAGATTAAATCAAACATAGACATGCATGATAAATAGGCATGATATAAATAAATGCGTGATAAATTGGGAGACTGTGAGTCAATGACACTCAAGGTCCCAATGGAAAACAAGGTGTCAAGCCTACGGGGGCGGAATGGCATTGTAGTTAAATAACATATAGGGTTAAAAAGGGTGTCGAGTCTACGGGACCGAAGGGCCCTATGAATGAATATGGGAAAGGTGTTGAGCCTACGGGGGGAAGGGCCTTGTGAATGAGAATGGAAAGGTGCCAAGCCTATTGGCGGAAGGGCCTAAATAAAAAGGTGTCGAGTCTATTGGCGGAAGGGTATGGTAAAGGTGCAGAGTCTATGAGACAGAAGGGTCTAAAGTGAATAAATAAAAGAAACGACGTGGTGTACTTACTTAGAGTAAGGTAATGTAAAAATGTTTTCCAAACACTGCAGGAAAGATGCACGTGAAGTAAAACTTCCTGAGGACGTGGCCGGCCGGAGTTGAGAAATCCTTATAATATGTGTAATAGAATATTGTATGTATAAACAATATTTATAATAAAACATACATATGTCACTTTAGTGGCAATGTTTGAAAAATCTGAGACCATTTTTCGTATATAAAACTCTGATAAAATAATAAGATAAAAGTAAGGTGTTTCATATTAAATGTTATTATTGTGTTTTAAGCTTATGAACTCATCAACTTTATATTAACCTGATATTTTTAATCATGTATTTTAGGATATGCTTTCTAACTTGGATAGGGGAAGTAAGCATAGGAGAGACCCCGAACCATTATATGAAGGCATCATTTATGCTGACTAAATTTAGACTATTGAGACAATGATGATGATTGTAGACATTATCCCTTTTTGTTATGATCCACTACGGTTATGATTGGTAGTATACTTACAATGTTGGTTTTGAAACTCGACTATTTGAGACAATGATGATGATTGTAGACATTATCCCCTTTTGTTATGATCCACTTTGGTTATGATTGGTACTATGTTGGTTTTGAAACTCATTATGATGTAACTTGGGATTTCTAAATGGTTATTTATATATTTGACACTTTAAGATCATTAGTTCCAGCCACTTTGTGACTTTTTTAAACGTTGGCTAGTCTCAAAACATCAACAAATATCACCTGTTTTTTCACCGAGTAGAATAACTCCCAAAATCATAAACCCCCACACCTAAGCAACCATCGACCATGAGTAAATTGATAGAAATCACAGGTGAGTTGTCCTTGTTAATATCGTCATTAACTTCTGAGAACGAATTTATCTATGTGTTGTCTTTAGGAATGCCATATAGACAATGATTAACCCCTGATGTTTCCCCTTTAATGATCAAGAAGATTTAAACTTGTATGATGAAAAAAAAATCATTTATCCTTTTTATAGTTTTTGATATGAAATTAGAATATAGAACATGTAACATCTCACCTGCAACTAAGTCACAAGATCAAAATCAGCAAATAACCTTAAAATAAGATCGAAATTGACGTTCGTTATTAAGAAACCACATCAATCGATTCATGAATACGGACAGGGAAGTAGCCACGGGTTGGGGATGCTCAACGGTGGTATAGGTTTATGTTTTAGTGCGAGGAAACGAGGCGGTCATAGGTGTGTTTAAGACTGCAGAATTTTCGAACATGGATGAAAGTATAAAATTTATGACCACCGCTACACCCAACCACTGATATTACCTCACGACAGTCTGCCGAAAAGCTTCGTAAATGGATGAAAGCACAAAACTTTCAACCACAAAAGTTTTGGAGAATCTTATGTTAAAACCAAGCCTAAGCGTGGATGCAACAATTGACATGCATGCAACAACGATCTTTTGTAGTGGTGGTGGTCGTTTCATCGATGAAGTGATTCCCTCTACTTCAAATTTAATAGCGATGCTCCATGGGTCAATATTCCATTGTGTGTGTAGGTTTTTTTTTTTTTTTGGGGGGGGGGTTGGGGTGGGGGGTTAGGATAAAGGGGTTGGGGTTGGGATTTTATGTTTTTTATTCTTTTATTTTTTAATAACTTACATAAATGGTCTCTATATTTTGATAAAAAGGGCAAAGTCATTTTACACAAACGTATCATAATATTTATTGGAACTTTGTGTTACATCGTGAAAGCAATAAGGCCGCAAGACAAGGGGGATAGGTTTTAGGTTTTTAAAGTTAGACATAAACTTGTTATTTTTACCAACCCACATAAACCATTTGTATAACTCTAAATATTATTTTGAAACTAAAAAAATACAAGACACAAATCTAAAAAAAACTAAGAACTAATTACACGGATGTTCCATGTGGTTTAAACGGATTTCATTTTTTACGCCTACGATTGAGAAATAACAACTATGGTTCAATAGTTTGATAAAACGTAATGGGATTGACCCCTAAAATGAATGGATACTAACTTTACTTGTTAAGTTTTTTTTAAATGACTAAAATACCCTTGATTTAAAAATTTATGTTAGGCCCCTCTCAAAACACCGACCATCATCATCATCATCATCTCTTTGTTCATCATCAGTGGATGTTCTTCAATTTAATTCCCCATCTCAAAAATCCATTTTGATTCTCATCAGCAAGAATTCCCTATTTCTATTCTCCCTCTTTAAAATTTGTAATTTGTTATTAAAAATCAACATTAATGTGCTATATGTTGTTGGCAAATGCAAAGATTCTGATTATCGAGGACCAAAATCGAGTTTTTATGGATAAGATTGAGGCTCTGAAAGAAGGGATTTTATCGGTTTTCACAAAAGAAGTGTGCCAATGACAGGAAAATGGCCAAAGCTTCCAAACAAATGAAAGCAAAAACTTATTCAAGCACTGCCGTGAAAGCAAAGAGGCGACGACGATTATTGTTTTGCCAAAAACCAGCCACCATCGCCGTCACCACCAGTCTATCTCTCCGTCTCTCTGTGTTCAATTTTTCAGTCATCTTCCCGCCTCCTCGCTCTCCAGGCGATTGAGGGGTGAATCAGGTGTGAGTATGATCATAATAGATAATGATTGAGGACAAGATCTGTGATTTCTTTGGTGGTGCGACGCTGTAGGAGGGTGTGCAGTGTGGTGGTGTCGGATAAACGAGAGTGGTGGTGCTCGTTGCGCTAGGGTTGCAAGTTACAATGTGTTCAATGTGCTCGTTGCGCTAGGGTTGCAATTTATTGGACTGAACTTGTAATTTTTTAATCCTATGAACCAAAAATGAAATCCGTGTAAATCACATGAGCGTTTAAGTACTAAATATGCATGATAGAGAATAATAGAGGGACTATTTATGCAATAACCATACTCTTAAAGTTATGGAGCCCCAACAATGTTGCGGCAAATCATTATACAAAGCACGTCGGCCCCTCACTCCACTTGATATTATAGCTCACCTGTTACCGCTGCTATCTAGGGTTTCGAATTCAACCAGAACAAATCCTCTAAAACCCCCAAAATTCAATCTCTATCTTCTACCTCTTAAAACCCTAATGCAACACGATCTCACACGCTTCAATCGGCTCGGAAAGGAGTCTGCGTAATCCAAAGGTAGGTAATTTCATCTCCAATCCCTCAATTTCGTGAATTAAATAATTATCCACCATTCTTCGAATTAAATAGCTCGTAGTTTCTGTTCGATTTAGGTTAAATTTTCCTGTTTTAGTTAGAAAACATGGGGAAATCTGGAGGTAGGAAGAAGAAAGGTAGTGGTGGTGGTGGTAATCAAAGTCAAAACCCTAGTCAAACCGGGAGTAATGTGTCAGGAGTCAACCCTAAACCTGTAACAACCATGTCCAATGGTGGTGGTGGTATTGATTTGGATTCACCACTTTTCTTGAAGAGAGCTAATGAGCTTAAAGAAGAAGGGAACAAGAGGTTTCAAGCTAGGGATTTCGTTGGTGCGCTTGAACAGTATGATAATGCTCTGAATCTCACCCCTAAGAACCACCCGGACCGGGCCATTTACCATAGCAATCGCGCCGCTTGTTTGATGCAAATGAAGCCCATAGATTACAAGGTGGTGGTGTCTGAGTGCTCGATGGCACTTCAGGTTCAGCCCGGGTATGTTCGGGCCTTGCTTCGTAGGGCCCGGGCTTTTGAGGCGGTCGGGAAGTATGAAATGGCTATGTTGGATGTGCAGACACTTTTAGGGGCTGACCCGAATCATCGAGATGCTTTGGAGATAGCCCGGAGGCTGCGGGCTCCAATTATTGGAGCCCGTCAGGAGGCCCAGCAGGATCTTCAGAGCCGCCCTTCGCCTGCGGCTCTAGGAGCTTCTGCCATCCGTGGGGCCCCCATTGCTGGGTTGGGACCTTGTTTGCCGGCCCGACCTGTTCCAAAGAAGGCCGGGCCTTCTGGTTTGGTTGGTGTTGTTAACAGTAAGCCAGATAAGACGTATCCGGTCCCACCTATTGAAAGTGACCCGGAGGTTAAAACCCCCCAAATGCCTAAGCTTGTTTTGAAGCCTTCCGGCGGTTCTAATAAATCTAGTACTAATGGTGAAAAAGATAAGCCGAATGAAAAGCCGATATCTTCAAAACCACCCGTTATAGAGACTGTAAGATCTTTGAAACTTGTGTATGATCACGACATACGTCTTGCACAAATGCCAGTGAACTGCAGCTTTAAAGTGTTGAGAGAGATTGTAAGCAAAAGATTTCCGTCTTCTAATTCGGTCCTGATTAAATACAAGGATGATGATGGTGATTTAGTAACTATAACTTGTACCCATGAGCTTAGATTGGCTGAATCCATTGCAGATGGCCCTGTTCTTCCTGATAAAGAACCCGATATTGAGAAATCCGACCTATTCGGGATGTTGAAATTGCACATTGTTGAGGTCAGTCCAGAGCAAGAGCCACCATTGTTGGAAGAAGAAGAGGTAGAAGAAGAGAAGCCCGTTGAGACTGACCCGATTGAAGGAGACAATAGTGGGTCCCAATCTAATCCCGAGAATGAGTCGAATGAACAAAAGACAGAAAATGAAACTGATAAACCAGCATCATCTGAAGATCCCGAGTTGAAAGAAGTGGAAATGGATGATTGGCTGTTTGAGTTTGCTCAACTATTCCGTACCCATGTCGGGATAGATCCCGATGCACATATCGATTTACACGAGCTTGGAATGGAAATGTGCTCCGAAGCCCTTGAAGAAACTGTCACTAGTGAAGAAGCTCAAATTCTATTCGATAAAGCCGCCTCAAAGTTCCAGGAAGTGGCGGCTTTGGCTTATTTTAACTGGGGAAATGTTCACATGTGCGCTGCCCGTAAGCGGATCCCAATAGACGACTCTGGTGATCAAGAAATGGTGGCGACCCGACTCCAAGAAGCTTACGATTGGGTCAAAGAGAAATACACATTAGCAAAAGAAAAGTATGAAGAAGCATTATCAATAAAACCTGACTTTTATGAAGGTTTACTAGCATTAGGCCAACAACAGTTTGAAATGGCGAAACTTTATTGGTCGTTTGTCGTCGCTAAGAAAGATGACTTGTCAAAATGGGACCCAACAGAAACGATTCAGCTTTTCGACAGTGCTGAAGAAAAGATGAAATCTGCAACCAAAATGTGGGAAAAGCTCGAGGAACAACGGGCTAAAGAGGCTAAAGATCCAAATGTTAGCAAGAAAGAAGAATTACATAAGAAAAAGTCAAAGTCAACTGATGCTTCGGGCGATGAAGCTGCAGAACAAGCAGCGGTTATGAAATCTCAGATACATCTTTTCTGGGGTAATATGCTTTTCGAACGGTCTCAAGTCGAGTGTAAGTTGGGTTTGACCGGTTGGGAGAAGAACTTGGAGACAGCGGTTGAGCGGTTCAAGCTTGCCGGTGCATCGGAGGTTGACATAGCGACGGTTTTGAAGAACCATTGTTCTAATGCAGAGGCGGGCGAAGGCGTGGACAAAAAGGTAAAAGAATAAACTCAGATTTGGTGAACACAGACGACGATGGCGATTAATCTTGAAAGGTTATGTTTTTTTTTTGTTTTTCTGTAATGGATAATTGTGTGTTTTTAGAATTGAGGATGGGTTTGTTAAAGAACAATTTTTGGATCATGAGTTTTATGTGATGCTAATTTGATCTCACTAAAAACTTGTTTTAGTGACAAGATGCTAGTGTTTGGTTGAATGATAAATTAAGGGGTATGTTTGGTTTGAAGGTTTGGAATGGGAATGAAAGTCAAATGGTTCATTTGAGACCCTGTAGTTTCTACCCTGTTTGCAATAGTTATGAACCCCTCTATATTCAAAATAACGTGTCATCCATTTGGTTTTGGTCAGGTGTGTGTAAACAAGGTGAGTCAAAGTTGTAAGCTCGAGTTCGACTCGTATAATTTAATAAATAAAGCACGAGCTCGATTTATTTTGGGTTTGGATCGTTTAATATTTATTAGTTATATAAATATTTAAACATTAAATAAAAATTATAAACAAAAGGCTCGTTTAAGCATGCGAGCCTACTTATATTTGAAACTCGGGTTTGAGCTCGTTTATTGAATGAGCTTGATTCAAATTTTTAGCAAGCTGATCTCGAGTTGGGGTGTAAACTGGCCAAGATGCTCGTGACCTACTTGAGATTAACTTGTTAAAAGCTTGAATCGAGCTGAGTTTAAACGAGCTTGAGCTGGCTCGCAAGCCTAAACAAGCATATTATTTATATATTTTGTACTAGGTTAAAAACCGGTGTACTACACTTATTGAACAATAAAAACGAAGAAATTCATAAAATTGTAAGTACTTCTCATGACTGAAATTACATATTATTATATATAATAATTTCAAATGAAAAGTTACAACAATATTTCATAAACTTTAAATACTTTGCATTTGATTTACTATTTATAACATTACTATCATTATCTAAAACAAATAATTACAAAAGCAAGCAATGCTTCAAGGAAAACATAGTCATGCCTAATAGCAAAAGGGAAAGAATGTAGTTCTATGTGGTGTGGTTGGAGAACAAACCAAAATCAACTTCCTATTAAGCTTTATGAGTCTGATTAAAGATGTTATTGGTTAATCAGCTAAAACAGTGTCGATAATGCCATCGATAGTACACACAACACCCTGTACAAACAAAAAAATATACATACTGAATCAAATGGGTTAATAAGGTTGAATATTTGGGTTTCTTGGTTGGTTTCAAGAAATATGATCAAAATTCCGAATGGTTCAAACACGCAAAAGGACTTAATGCCGAATTTAAACAAAAAACCACTAATAGCATGGGAATATTTTACATGAATAAAATTCAAGTTAAAATGCCAAACATCGGTCAATTGTTACTTTTAGAGGTAACAATTTTGACCCATTTGATTATTAATGGTTCAGTTTGGGTTATATTCTATTTCTAATGGTAAACTAACAAAAAATCAGCTAAAAAAGAGAATGGGTCGAAAGTGGCCCATAAGGTATATTTAATGGCTATATATTAGTTAAAAAAGAATATATTTTTTATATGGCTATATGTTAAGTGAGCAAAGTGTAATAAAGGAAATTTAAAGCATTTGCCAAAGCCATGAAATTAACCTGCAACTGAAGCTACAACAGCATTGAAACACATGGACTTCATTCATGCATGTTTCAGACATCCTATGAAAACATTAGTTCATAGCACATCCTAAATCAATTAAAATCGAGTTCGCCATTTAACGAAAATAGTTTAACACTTCCAGCACAAACATTTTAAGTTTACTCAACAATGAACATGATGAACATTAGCTATCTAATCTACACAACTACACATGTTCTAGAATAAATTTGAGCTTTGCTAACCTTGTCATTCAGTCTACAGAACTTCAGCTATTCTGTGTATATGCAATCCCCAATGCTAACCTTGAACAGATGTGATCCAATCTACAGCAACATAAGCAATTCATTACACCTATATGTTGAAAAGTGACATTCCCTACTTGACTTGGCATCCAGCGTGACATTAGTTTGTTTATTATTTATTGTGTTTAATGCTTTATTTATTTAGTTTTCGTAAGCAGTAAGTCTAAGAGGAATAAGTCACTGAGTAGTTGGTTAGTGGTCCTTATTTTTCTCCATTTTAAGTGGGTAGTTCAATGTGAACGTTGCATGTATTTTTGGTTTATTTATCTTCTCAGTTATCAATCAAAAAGCTCGTATCATTTTAGAGAGCAAATATCTGTGTGTTTTACTTTCTGCAATTTACAGTTTATTGCATTTCTTTTTGCTTTGATCCATTCCACTTTGTTTAACAAGTGGTATCAGAGCCAGGTTCAAGATGTCGGACCTGTAATTAATCGGTGGTGTGAAGAAATTGAATAACCAGAATTAGAAGACCTGGGCTACGTATCTTTCTTCGTATTTGCAGGGGCAAGATCTATGGGAAGTGGTACAAGGGAACGAAGTTGATCAACCGACCCGAGAAGGACCCGATGGAGCTCTAAGAAAGTGGAGAATCAAAGCCGGTAAAGCAATGTTTATCCTCAAGACAACGATAGAGGAAGAACTCCTTGAACATATCAAGGACGCAACGAGTCCCAAAATGGCGTGGGACACTCTTGCAGAGGTTCTCTTGAAGAAGAATGATGCTTGACTTCAATTGCTAGAAAACGAGTTAGAGTATAACTCAGAAGGACCTAACAATTACCCAATATTTTCATAAAGTCAAGGCTTTGTGTCGTGAAATTGGCGATCTCGATCAACAAACCGTTATTGGTGATGCTAGAATGAAACGCATCATAATTCATGGATTGAGACCCGAATATAGAAGCTTTATTGCTGTTGTACAAGGTTGGCCAACGCAACCGTCATTGAGTGAGTTCGAGAATTTATTGGCCAGCCAAGAAGTTGGGAAATTTATCTGTTGGGTCCACTTCGAAGCAGGAAGATAAAGTGTTGTATGTCGCGAAGAGCAAGGGCAGATACGATAATAAGCCAGGTAACACATATCGGTACCATGACAAGAACGATCATCGTGAACTGATTGAGAAGAAGAGCGGTGAGTCTGATCGTGGCAAGCATTCTGGTGGAACCAAGTCTCGGTTCAATGGTGTAGGATCGTGAAAGTACAAGATGGTTCTGTTCTTAGTTGAGATTGGCGGAAACAATAGCAACTACACAAGTATAATCGAGTAAACAGAAAGAATACTAATAAGAACACTGTTGTATTAAGCTTTTGTGAATAAACGATTACAAATGAAAACTCTATCAAGAAGCACACATACAGTGAAGTGTTTACATAGTATTTATACTAACTTAGAATCAAGACAGACCCTTGATTCTAAGGATCAGATATAACACAGACCGTTGATCTTTTGTACAAAGCTAATTAATAAAAGTTTAATCTAAACTAGCTAACTTTATTGAAGCGTCTTCTTTATGCATCATTACTTGCATGCTTGGAGAAGAGCATTGTTGTCCGTCATTGGTTGCACCATTGAGGTTCCTTCTGCTTTAAGTGTGTCAGTTGCTTTTTCAGAAAGTTGTCAGTGACGCTTGGCAAGGATAGTCAGCTGCAACGATTTAACTTCAAGGCACAAAGCTGTCAGTAGCAAGGATGAGGATCAGCATCAAGACTGATCTGTTGAATGCTGCTGATTAGGCTATCAGCAACAACAAGTGTTGAATGCTGCTGATAAGCCTATCAGCATCAACAAGTGTTGAACGCTGCTGATAAGCTTATCAGCAGCAACAAGTGTTGAATGCTGCTGATAAGCCTATCAGCAGCAACAAGTGTTGAATGCTGCTGATAAGCCTATCACCAGCATTTGTACTTAGAAGAATTTTGTTGCAATCAGTCTTTGGTTCTACAAACTCCCCCTAGACTGATGCTACCAAAATTTTCTAATCACTTTGTTGCTGAAGCTTTTGCATGTGGCAGACTATCCTTGCAACCTCATAGCCTCTTGGATCCTTGTTGGGATTGTTCAGTGGAAGCTCAAACAGAGTCTTGATGTCTTTACTTGGCATTTTGAAAATTGACTTGCTTGAACATCTCATCTGCTGCTTCTTAACATCAGTTAAGGTGAACTCATCCAGATCAGCATTGTAGGACCAACTTACAAATGGAGAGTGGGACTGAAGTGGTTTGATATCTATATCTTTGCTAGGGTTGAAATGGTGTTTGATTGCTAGCATAAGACGTTTCCCACCCTCATTTGCAGGCTCATGAGCTTCACCCATCTCCAGAATTCTACTTAGATCTGAATCTGGTAGTTGTAGAACTTCATCAACAGATCTGTAAACAGATCTCTTTCTTTCAGTTCTCCCTCTGAAGATTTCAAACCACTGATCCTGTGAACTGTAGAACCAATCAACTATTTCTCTAGAGTCTTCTGGTTTAGGTGTGGGTTTGGATTTCTTCAGGAGAGGCTGTTGATGAGAGGGAGCTAGGTGAGATGGTTTGGACTTTTTGGGTGGAGAAGAGGAAGGTTTGGGGATATTTGTGGGAGGTTTTTGGATAGTGGAAGTAGTGTCTGGGGCAGAAGTCTTTTGTTTCTTGACTGGTCTCTTGTCTTCCTTTTCTGTGACCCTTGTCTTGAAGACTTTCTTTCCTAGTCTTTCTTCTTCTTCCTTCTTGACTTGTCTGTACAAGGCTTGTAGGTTCATGAATGTCATGGGACCTAGCCTCCTTTCACTTTCCCCCCTTGCATTTAGGAAGTCAATCATGACCTTCCTTTCTTCATGGGTTCTCAGGTTAAGTGCAATGGTCTTTTTGGACTTTTGTTTGGCTTTTTCTTCTTCTTCAGCCTTTTTCTTCTTTGCCAATTGACCCTGCTGACCCATGAAGACTCTGTAGATTTCTTTATTGGATAGTTTCTCAAGGTAGTCTACATCCTCACCTTGAGAAATCAGAGCCTTTACCCATTCTTCTCTCATTTCTTTGGCTAGTTCAGAATCAGTTATTCTGAACTTAGCCTCTTTCTTCTTCTTCTTCTGAATCTCTTCTTCTTCTCTATGGAATTGTTCCTGCAGTTGAAGAGCAAAAGCTTCATCTTCTTCAATTTGATAAACTACAGGAATCTTTACTTTCAGATTATCCAGTTGTTTTACATACAGCTGGATCTGTTGTTCTCTGAGGAGAATAGGGCTGTTAAAAAAGTCCGTGGCTCGTGGCTCGCTCGAAGTTCGCTCGAAAAAAGCTCGGAAAAAGCTCGGTTTTAAACGAGCCGAGCCGAGCTGGCTTGAATTCTAAACGAGCCGAGCTCGAGCTAGGGTTGGCTCGGCTCAGGCTCGGCTCGTGGGTCGGCTCGTGGGCTCGGCTCGTGGCTCGGCTCGTCTAAATAACTAATATATATATATATATATGTTATATATGTGTTATATTTGAAATATGATGTTTTAATTTTTTAAGTTAATTTGTTTTCAAAAACTCTGAGTTTTGGACTAAAATTTTACTTTATCTACAATTGTATTTACTCTCTACTTTGTAAGTTTTGGGTTATCTATGTTTTTTTTTTGTATTTTATATATTGTCCCTTTCATCTATTTAGTTTTTTTAAGACAATCAACTTCAAACCGAGAATAAAATATTTTTTTTGTTTATATATATATATTAATATGTAAAAAAAAAAAAAAACGAGCTGGCTCGAGCTTTTTACGAGCCGAGCTCGAGCTCAACTTTTCAGCTCGGAAAAAAAATCGAGCCGAGCCGAGCTGGCTCGTTTAATTTCGAGCTCGAGCCAAGCCTGGCTCGGCTCGGCTCGGCTCGTTTACAGCCCTAGAGGAGAATGGTTGTGAGTCTATCTTGAGCTTTCTTTATTTCAGCCATCTCCTCTTCTTCTCTTCTTCTTCTTCTTTCTTCCTTCTCTCTCTTCTCATTGAGCAACCTCTCTTCATCTTCTTTGGTCATAATTCCCTTTGCCTTATCTTTGTTGGATGCCTCTGCTTCGGCTTCACTCATCACAACAGCAGATGATTGTGCTGCTGTTGGAATCTCAGCCTCAGCTTCATTGGCAATTTGGGGAATGGACAAGGGAGGGGAACTTTCTTCATCTTCTTCCTATTCTATACCTGTCACATCTTTCCATGCCTCTTTCATCTTTTCCTCTTCTCTTCTTTTTGATTCTTCTTCTGTGTTCAGTCTGACTGTTGGAGAAGAGAGAAAGGATAGGTCTAAGTCAGATCCAGATTCCTCCTTATAAAGAGAAGCCTTGATGATTTTGATCATTTCTTGACTTTCTAAGGAGTTGACATTGAAGATGAGTGATCTGAGCTCAAAGACCTTGTGCAGGAAGGCTGATGGTAGGAGCAAGATCTCTTTGATGTTGATCGATAGAGAAGATCCATTGCTCAGGAAGAAGGTGAAGTTATGGGAGTCAGTGCTTATCCATCCTTGCACTTCTACATCCCTAACCATTCTGTTGTACATGAATCTTCTCCAGCATAGGCTTCTAGGAGTCAATCTTCTTTCTTCTGCTGTTGAAGATTCAGGATAGGCTACCCTTTTTGCTGCTTGTATTTGTCTTTCGAAATTGGGTAGATTATCCTCCATCAAGTCATAGAACCTGCCGATAGCAAGTTCTGCTGAGAGGTCCGTCGAGTTGTTGATGCATTGTAGATGGTATAGGTGAAGGACTTGGATGCTGTTGAGAAAGTCCCAGTTTAGCTCTTCTACTCCGCCAAACTCCCAACCAATCCAGAACCTCTCAGACTTTCCATCATACCCCCAAGCTAGTATTGTGTCAAACTCTAGCTGTGTTGAAGTTAGTGAAAATTGGGGGGCAGTGGATTGACTTATGATGGCTGCTGATTCAGGGATGATGCTGAAAGATGTATATGTTTGTTCTGTGTCTTCAGCATCAGTCAGCATCTCATCAACAGCCCTGACGACTAACTTCCAGTCTTCAGAAGTCTCTTTTTCTTCGTCATCTGAAGTTGGCAAGTCATGAACCTGTACAAAAGCTGGCTTGAATAGCGTACTTTGAAATGCAGCCTGCTCTTGAATCCAGTCTTCAAGACTGTCTGAGTCTTCTTCCATTGGGACTATCTCCCCCCTTTTGGTTGCATCAGTGGACAGATAAGCATCAGTTTGAGTGCCCACTGAGACAAGGGAGGGGTGAAGCCATGGAGGGGCATTGATGGGCTTCATGCAAAAGGATCTGGTGTTGTAGTTTTGACACCTCAGCTTCAAGCATAGCCACCCTGGCCGTCAATTCCTGATTTATACGTTGCATACTGTCCTCATCCATATTTGTGGAATCCTTGGACCCAGATGGGGCTGTAGGCCTAGCCTCAGCATCCCCATCACCCATGGTTTCTTGGCGCCTGGGATTCATCTCAGTGAGGGGAGTTTCCAAGGAAACATCCTCACTGTGAGTTGCCGTGGTTGAGGTCTTAGCGAAGTTGTCACTGTCCTCCTGGTCATTTGATGGACCAGCAGTAGTGACAGCCTCTTCCACATCCACTCTGTCATAACTCCTAGAGTGGACCTTCAGGGTAGTAGAACTTGGGTTGGGTGTGTTGGAAGCAAGATCAATCAGTACCTCCGAGATAGTGGCAGTTGGAGAAGGTACATCATCTTGATCAGGTTCCTCAACACTTAAGTTCAGAAGAGAAAGGAGTGGATCAGGGGGTTGCTCTATGGATCCGGGATGTGATCCTGATCCTAATAGAGAGACATCCGAAGGAGTCTCCCTAAGAATGTGGCTGTCCCTTATGATATTCTCACCAGAATGTTGTGATTCTGAGTGAGGGCTGTTAGGTTGGGTTTAGGCCTTGGAGACAAGAAGAGAAGGAGTCTTCTTGCTCCTTTTTCTGGTGTATGTCGTTGCAACTGGGGCCCTTTGTTCCAGTTGAACGATAACATCCAAAACAGGTGTAAGTGATTTTTGTACCTGTGCATCCTTAGTAGTATGCACAGGGGTTCGAATGGTGGAAGCAGATTGTTGTTCAGGATGTGATGTGGAGTGTGTGGGATCAGTATCAGCTGGGATTGCTGAACTGTCACCCGGGGTACTTTGTATGTTCAGCATTGTAGATAACAATGGAACATTGACCCCTGAGAACTTTTTTGAAACAGTTCTCATACTTTGAAAAATATTATTTTTATGTCCCAGCATGATGTAGATTCTTGCAGGTTTTGAAAGTTCTTTTAGTTCTTGATTGAAAACCTTCTGCAAGAATCTTGGGTACATAAATAATTGTTGCTTTGCACCCTCTTGAAGGTTATATCTCAAACCCTCAAAGATGAGGTGTGCAAAGTTGAAGCCAAGGCCAGTGATCATACCATGGAAGGCGGAGGCAAGTGCGGAGCTCACCTGATGCCATCCACTTCTCTTCTGAGATATGCATTGGAGAAGAGTGTGGCATAGATACTTTCATGGAGGGCCCATGAGCGCCTTCTCGATAGTATACTCATTTTGATTTCCAATGTACCCTATGGATACAAAGGTCCTCATGTACTCGTCCTTTGAGTATGAGCTGGTTGCTCCCTCATCTTGACGCTTAAGGTGTTTTCTGAGTGTGGCTTCCGAGATGGTGATATCCTTGCCGTCTACCTTGGCTTTAATTTGGGGAATCCCTTGTTCGGTATAGTAGACGGCGGTACTCCAGAAATCCTCCATATGAGGGATATATATGGTAGGGTTGGTTGTGAGGGCAAAATGGATCTTTGATCGACATATGAAGTCGATCATATCATTGAATCCTTCTGATTTCTTTCCCTTGGTTAGGTATCCTGTAAGGTTATGGTACGGGGAGAACTTATCGTCAGGGTTATTGATGTCTGCCATTGTTGTTTGATTTTGGAGGGAAGGTTTGAAGGTTTAAGTATATGGAAGGTTTTAAATGTGGTGGGGATTTGAGAGGAAGTAATGTGGGTTTAGGGTGAAATTGAATGTGAAGAGGTGGTAAGGAAGTTTGATTTGTTCTTATAACGACAGAGGGGGGAAAAAGCAAAATGACTTGTACAGTACAACCTTATTCACTTTTTACTATTACAGCTGTAATACACCGAGACAGTCATGGTAAAGACTGACGTTAATTTTTACAGCGGGTAAAAGTTAATTTGGACTTACATTTACCCATTAGCAGCAAACTTGGTTGTTGTGGATGAATAAGCCTGTCCGCTACAAGCTTGGTTGCTGCGGAAGGTTAAGTCTGTCAGCAGCAAACTCAATTGTTGCTGATGGATTTAATGATCTGTAGCAAGGATGTTGCTGCTGACAATCTTAAAGCTATCCTTAGGAAACCTGTTCCTGCTGATAACTTAAAGTAGTCAGTGGCAAATCCTTTGCTGCTGAAGATTAAACCTGTCAGCAGCTGAAGGACAAAAATATTGCTGACGAATAACTTTTATTTACAACAAAAGACAAAACACAGTTTAGAACAAAATTTTAGCGATAGATTTTAATCAAAGTTCATCATACCAATGGATTCAACTAAATATCTGAATCTAGCTTCGTCAAAAGGTTTTGTAAACAAATCAGCATATTGCTCATTTGTATGAACTTTGGTGAAAATAATCCTCTTTTTCTCAGCTTGATCTCTTATGAAATGATACCTGATGTCAATGTGCTTTGTCTTGGAGTGCTGCACCGGATTGTTTGTGATTGATATAGCACTCATGTTGTCAATGTGAATTGGAGTTGCCATGAAAGTCATCCCGTAATCCAGCATTTGATTTTGTATCCAGATGACTTGTGCACAGCAACTTGAAGCTGCAATGTATTCTGCTTCAGCTGTAGAAGTTGAAACACATGTTTGCTTCTTACACTGCCATGAAATCAGTCTCCCTCCCAGAAACTGACATCCCCCTGAAGTGGATTTTTTTTCTACGTTGCATCCCCCATAGTCACTGTCAGTGTATGCATACATATTAAACTTGTCATTTTTAGAGTACCATAGCCCAAGTCTTGGGGCTCCCTTTAGGTATCTAAAGATTCTCTTGACGGCTTGAAGATGTGAAATCTTTGGAGCTGCTTGAAATCTTGCACAGAGACATACTGCAAACATGATATCTGGCCTTGAGGCAGTGAGATACATGAGAGACCCTATCATTGCACGGTACTGATGTTGATCAGTGTCTTGGCTATCTTTGTCTGGAGTCAGCTGATGATGCACTTGCATAGGGGTTCTTGCAGCAGAGCAGTCACCCATCTTTAATCTTTCCAAAATGCTCTTTACATATTTGGATTGGCTGATGAAGATTCCATTTGGGACTTGTTTGACTTGTAGACCCAAAAAGAAATTTAGTTCACCCATTGAACTCATTTCAAACTTTGAATGCATTAGAATCTCAAAGTCTTTGCACAGCTTTTTCGTTGTTGATCCAAAGATGATATCATCAACATAAATTTGAACTAGTAAGATTTCTCCCCCTTCATCTTTGATAAACAAGGTCTGGTCAATGGCACCTCTTCTGAAGTCGGTGCTTAGTAGATATCCTGACAAGGTTTCATACCAGGCTCTTGGTGCTTGATGTAGGCCATACAGAGCTTTGTCTAGTTTGAACACTTGAGTAGGATGTGCAGGATCTACAAAGCCTGGAGGCTGTTTAACGTATATTTCCTCACCAATCTTCCCATACAGAAAGGCACTCTTTACATCCATTTGATAGACAGTGAAATTCTTGGATGCAGCATATGCCAGGAAGATTCTGATGGCCTCCAGCCTGGCAACAGGAGCAAAGACTTCATCATAGTCAATTCCTTCTTCCTGAGTGTAGCCTTGAGCTACAAGTCTGGCTTTGTTCTTGACTACAATGCCTCTCTCATCTTGCTTTTTCCTGAAAACCCATCGTGTGCCAATAGCATATTGACCTGGTGGAAGATCAACATGTTTCCAGACATCCTGCCTCTTGAATTGCAGCAACTCTTCCTACATTGCCTCAATCCAGCTGCTGTGTTTTAGTGCTTCATCTATCTTCTTGGGTTCCACCTGAGATAGAAAACATGAAAACAAGCATATATTCGCCTCGTGAGATTTGCTTCTTGTGAGAACTCCTTGGTGGACTTGGCCAATGATATTTTCTTGAGAATGTTCTTTGTGGATCCTCTGTGCTGGTACCACCTACAGCTGTATCCCTTGCTCCAGATTGCTTTGATTTTGATCAGGGGTCTCTTCATTCATGGTGGAAGAGTCTTCCACATCAGCAGCCACATCAATGTTTTCAGCAATAGCATCAACAGCATTTACCGAAGAGTCTTCATCTAAATTTTCAGTTTCAGACAGGCTGCTGCTGGTGACATTGGAGAGTCTTGTTCCTGCTTCACTTGCTTCAATTGCTTCCACAACTGATGGAGGATCAATGGATGGTCTTCTCAGACTAATAGAGGATTTGGGAAAATCCAGTCTGTAGTTAGTGGATGAAGTGGAGGCATGTGTTTGTGTAGACGTAGACTCCATATTTGAGAAGGTGAGAGGTTCAAATATTTGGGAGAAGGAGTCTATGTCAAAGAGCCAGTTTAGGCCTTTTCCCTGCTCACAGATGATGTGTTCTCTACATTCCACATTTGATGATTCTTCCACAATTCTTGTTCTTGAATTGAATACTCTGTAGGCCTTTGATTGAGAAGAATAGCCCACAAAATATCCTTAATCAGATTTGGCACCAAACTTAGGAATAACCCCATGTGTGATGAGAATGGTGCATGGACACCCAAAAGGCTTTAGAAACCCAATGTAGGGAACTCTTTGAAACCAAAGTTCATAAGGTGTCTTGTTGAGGGGTTTGACTATGAGAACTCTATTTTGCACATAGCAGGCTGTGCTAACTGCTTCTGCCCAGAATGTGAGAGGCAGTTTTGAGTCAGCCAACGTAGATCTTGCTGACTCAATTAGAGTTCTGTTTCTCCTTTCAGCAACTCCATTTTGTTGAGGAGTTCTTGGAGCACTGTATTGTCTTTTTATCCCCTTGTTTTCGCAAAAACAGTTCAAAGTGTGGTTTTTGAACTCTGTGCCCTTATCACACCTTATGATCTTCACCTTTTGATTGCTTTGATTTTCTACCCTCAGAATGTAGGATTTGAGAATTTCAACAGTTTCATCTTTAGTTCTCAAGAAGTATACCCATGAGAATATGGTGTAGTCATCAGTTATCACCAGACAGTATGACTTCTTGCCCATGGACATGACATTTGTAGGACCAAAGAGATCCATGTGCAGCAGCTGTAGTAGAGTGTCATTTGTATTCAAAGTCTTGGGCTTGTGAGAACTCTTGTGTTGCTTCCCCTTTAAGCAAGCAATGCAGTGGTTTTCTAGCTGGAATTCTTTGTCAGGAAGCCCTCTGACAAGATTGTCCTTTACCAGTTTGTTAATAGTTTTAATATTAACATGACTTAATCTCCTGTGCCAGAGAGCCGATTCATCAATTGAGGCTTTTGACAGAAAACAGGAAACACTCCCAGATGGAGTGACTTCATTCATGTCCAGTATATAGAGATTTTCTTTTCTCTGAGCAGTTAATAAAATCTTTTCTGGAGGAGGTATGGATAGGCTTGGAGACAATATGAAGCATTCTTTATCTGTGAAGAGCATCCAATGCTTTTGATCATAGACCTGGGAAACACTCATGAGATTGAAGTCCAATTCTTTGACATAGTTGACCTTATCAATGCTCATTCTTTCATTGGACACAGTTCCTTGTCCAGTAATGGATCCTCCCTTTGAGTCACTTCCAAAGGCAACATATCCTCCATTGAAATGTATGAAGTTGGAGAGGATGGATCTGTTGCCTGTCATGTGCCTGGAATAACCACTGTCTACCACCCAGGTGTTATTCTTGTGACCTGGCAGTCCCTGCACATGATAGAGATCTAGTTAGTGGGAGGAGTCCAAGAGCTTGCATCCTTGAAGAAAAGGGTTCTTGGAATGTTAGATTCATCATGTGTGCATTCAACAGAACCAATGATAAGTCTTGAGGTGATAGAAATTGGGATCTTGGCTTTCCATTGTTGAGAAGATGGTCTCTCTGTTCTCCTTTTTTTGTCAGCAGCTGATCTTGCTTTGACTGCTGATGGCTGTTCTTTAACAGCAGCAGATTTTGCTGCTGGGAATTTTGGATTATCAGTAGCAGATTTTGTTGCTGCTGATGGCTTTGGCTTCTTAGCAGCTGCTGATTTATCAGCAGCAGATGTTGCTGCTGATGGTTTTGCCTGAGCAGCAGCAGATTTGGTTGTTGCCGGCTTTGCCTTTGATTTCCCTTTATATGCAGTAGACATTTTTGCTGCTGAAGGCTCAACTTTTGTTTTTCCAGACTTTTCAAGGTCAGCAGCTGTTTTGTTTACTGCTGATGGTGTAAATCTAGATGAGCAGTTTGTAATCTGGTTGAAGGGATTAAATCTGCATTTGGCAGCAAAGTGGTTGGTTTCACCACAGATGATGCACGCTTGTTGAGATTTTGACAACTGCTCCCTTGGTGGAGAAAGAGAGTTTCTGAATTGAGTTGTCTTTGCTTCAAACCTTCTTACCTGTTTGTTTTTCTTTGTCTTCTCAAAAGCACGTTGACTGAGGTTTCCTTGCTGCTGAAGGTAGTAAAAGCAGGTGCTGGCAGTGTGGTTATATTTTCCACAGACAAAACATGATTTTGCCAGTTTGTCCCTTGAAAGATAAACATAATCCTTTCTTTTGAAAAGGTCTTTGAAGTTCCAAGGGTGAGCTTTGTTGTGCTCAAAAGTAGCTTCTTCCAATGTCTTTTGAACACATGGAACTCTTTCTCCAGGCTTGTGGCATATGTCAAACACCTTTCTTTGAGGCTTTGAGGTTGAAGACTGCCCCTTTTCAACATTTAGCTTTCTTCCTTCCGAAGGATAGCTAATTTCGATTTGGTTAAAAGGTATAGGGGCTGGAATAACAGCAGGAACTTCAGCTCTATTCAGAAAGTCTTCAGATGAGGTTGCACTGGTTTCATCATGGTCTGAGCAGGTTGACTTAGATTCCGATGAGGTAGTGCAGTCTTCGACGAACGGTTCATCCGTTGAAGGATCAAGATTTCGGTTTGCAGTGTCAAGATTTGCAACATTGAAGCTTGGTTCATGGATGGCAACGTAGTCAGCAGGAGGTGCAACGGCTTGGTATTGTTCACCATGATACCCCAGACCTGTTTTTACCTTTTCATGAATTTGAGCATCTAAAAGTCTTTGCAAATTTTTAGATGCAAATTCATATTTATCAACATGAACCTTTTGTTCTGCCAATTCTGTTCTGGTAGCTTTTAGTCTAGCCAGTAGATCATCAATCTGAGTTTCAAGATTTCTTTGTGTCACACCCCCAGATTTATCTACTTAATGAATAAATAAATAAATACAGGTTGCAACGATTGGTTCATTACACGATAGCGGAAGCTATAATAGTGATTTCTAAGACTTGAATACATACACAAATACTAAGACTAAGTAATACAATGATCTAAGTTCTTTTAGATCAACGATAGACTTGAGGCCGGATAATCTATGTCCTTCCAGCTAGTAGGAATTTATTCAATTATAGCTAGCCTATTCCAACCATGCCATTGCTGTGAATTACCTGAAAAACATACTTAAAAATGTCAACACAAAGGTTGGTGAGTTCACAGGTTTGATTGTTGCAATGTAAAGTGATTTTCCTTAAAAACATTGATATTGTGTACATGGCCATGATACGAAACTGTTTTCCTTGAAAACATTGAAAATATGTACACGGGTTTAATGTAAGGTTGTTTTCCTCGAAAACATGTGATGACTTCATCGTCATAAAACGAGTAGTTTTCCCAATGAAAACATGTGATGACTTCATAGTCATAAAACGAGTAGTTTTCCCAATGAAAACAAGTGATGACTTCATAGTCATAAAACGAGTAGTTTTCCCAATGAAAACATGTGATGACTTCATAGTCATAAAACAAGTAGTTTTCCCAATGAAAACATGTGATGACTTCATAGTCATAAAACGGGTAGTTTTCCCAATGAAAACATGTGATGACTTCATAGTCATAAAACGAGTAGTTTTCCCAATGAAAACATGTGATTACTTCATAGTCATAAAACAAGTACTTTTCCCAATGAAAACATGTGATGACTTCATAGTCATAAAATAAGTCATTTTTCCTGAAAACATTGATACTGTGTACATGGCCATAATATGAAACTGTTTTCCTTGAAAACATTGATAAAAACATTTCCACGTAAACGAATGGCAAAACCATTGGTGTATAAGTGATTTGCAGATCCATCTGCACGAAAACGTTTCAATGAATATGATAAACAAAACAAGTAATGTTGACCCATTTGTAGACTAGCTAGGAATACAAATAATATGTACATACATGAGGCATAACCAAACCATGACACAGGTGTTTTGCCCCTCGCTCATACCTCACGAGCAATGTTTGAACACTATGCGGTCATTTGGCCAGAGGGACCCATGGTTAACGCGACTAACCATGACCGGGGGTGTCAATCCCAATAGTACTATCCATAGAATCCTAGGCTAATCCATAGCTAATGGTTATAAATATGATGGTCAGGGGACTTTATGAGCTCCAAATGTATTAACTCATGCAAACATAAAGGTCGGGTCTTGTTTTCTTGTTATCATATAAAAGTAGTTCTAAGTATGTTCTTCCCCCAAATTATGCAAATCAGTAAAAAGGGGCCGTGAAACTCACCTCGTTTTTGTGTATGTTAGCAACGATAATTGTTCCAGTCAAACTTGATTAATCGTACCCTATTTACAAAAGGGGTATTTCGGGTTATGACCGAATGTCTCGAATGCAAATTGTTCACCGACTTAGTAACTCCAGTTATTTTACTTAAATTATCTTCTTAGTTTTTCAACACTTGTTTCATTATAACAAAATAATTCCAAGTTACTGCCCAATGGGACTGATGAACAGGTGTCGAAACTACCTAGTTTCGATTGAACAGGACAGATGTCGAAACTACCTAGTTTCGATTGAGTAAACTGGGTATCGAAACTACCTAGTTTCGATTGGCAAGAAGAGTATCAAAACTACCTAGTTTCGATTGGGCAATAGGTATCGAAACTACTTAGTTTCGATTGAACAACATGTATCGAAACTCCCTAGTTTCGATTGAGTAAACAGGTATCGAAACTATAGTTTCGATTACTGAACTTTTGATTGACAGAATCAGTCCTGCATATTTTTATGTTTTAATCTTGAATTTTACACACTTTTCTTGTTATCTTACTTGTGTTAGAACGATTTGTATGTTTAGCTACGGTTTTAAAGAAAATAATATGGATGGTATCGAGTTTTTACCTCTGGACAGAGATGATGATTTTTTAGAGAAAAAGAGAATGATCTTGACTTCTCCTGCTAAAAACCTTTGAGAAAACACTTGGAACTCTCCTTATAATACCGAAATAAAGGATTCGAGTCTTCGATTATGGAAGAACACCAAAAGAAAGTGAAGATAGATATTCTTGTTGTTGTCGTAGAAGAAAAGAGAGATGACAGGGGTTGTGAGTTTTTGCTCTTGATAGATGAATTGATAGACAATGAGGTGGTATGGTTTTTATCTAAACTTTGAAGTCATGAGGTATGGGTTTTAAGATAAAGAATTTGAATGTAGAGAAAAATGGTAGTGTGAATGGGGAAATCTCTGGGATTTCGGTCGAGAAAGTCAAGGGTGGGTTGGGGTTAATTTATCTAATAAGATTTAAGTGTAACTTAATATTATTTAGAGTTTTTAAATGGTAAATTAATTCGGTTTAGATTTCTCACGGTATTATAATTTTAACAAGTTTATGACTCGTTGAAGAAAATATTGAAATCTTGGGTTGTATAATTCGTTGAGGTGATTATTTGTAGGTATGAGTACCTAAAGGTGGCGCTACATAGTAACGTCTTCGAAAGGTTCATTATTTTAGTCTAAAAATGAATTATTGTCCAACGTAAAGTTCGTGTAATATATATGTCTAGATATTTTTCTTGATTATTTAATTTAATCACTAACGTTCGTATTTAGTCGAGTTATACGGGTATGTGAACCGGTAACTCCTAGAATTACCAAAATGTAAAATGGGACAATGTACGGTTTTTGTTAGACCTTAATGTCCTTGTTTGAGAAATTAAGTAAATCACGAAAACAATTATAATGTAAACTCGTTTATAACATGTACGGATATTGATCTGAAATTTCGGGTGTCACACTTTGTTCATGTTTTAGTAATGAAATCTCTTTCTTTAGGCAGTTAATTTTTTCTTTGTAACTGTTTTCTACCTTTATGAATTCAGATTTCATTTGATGAAACTCTTCATTTTGATCTATAAGGTTTTGATTATGCTTTCTGTAGCCTAACACTTTATCAATACAAGCTTGAGAGCAAAGATGTTCAAATACCTGAGGTGGTATCTCTGCAGTGTCTGCCATAAGAGCTTGGTTGGTGGTAGGAACATCTTCATATTGAAAACTCCTGTCAAAGTCTGAAGTTCCAACATTTGCACAAGTTGCAGTTTGTGCTGGAGGAGTTCCTTGTTGTTGCTGCTGCTGTTGCCTAGGCTGACCTTGGTATCCTTGTCTTTGATGGTTGACACCCGGATTGGCTTTTGGTACCTTGCATTCCCTAGCGAAGTGACCCAATTGGTTACAGTTGTAGCACCGGATCTTGCTTTTATCTAACCCACTCTGGTGTTTGAGTTGTTGCTTGGAACAGATCTCCCGGATCTAGAATAGAACATTTTTGCTCTGAGGGAGAGCATGGCATATGAGTGCTGAATATCCATTTCTTCAAGATCATCTGGATGAAAGCATTCTAGATCGTCTTTTATGAAGTACATGCTTCTTGAGTTGTCAGAGACAAAAGCAGTTGAGGTTGACTGTTGAAGAGGGGCTTCAAGAAGAAGTGGTGATGAGTTGGATTGTGAAGCGGTTGGTGTTTGAGGATGAGTGACGATGGGGGGATATTAAATGCTTGTACTAGGACCGGAGTGATCAGAGTGAAGCGCAGATGAGATGGTGGAGGAAGTAGAGGCTGATTGATGATTGGAGCTTTACTTGGCTTGAATCATTTCTAATTCATATGTTTTCAGCATGCCAAAGAGCTCTGTCATCTAGAGAGTTTTTAAGTTCTCCGTTCTTCTTATAGACACTGTATATAGTGTCCAGCAGCTCGGGAGAGATCTGATAAACTTTTTGAGAATATCTTCATTCTCTAGCTTTACTTTGGAGCACTGCAGTTCTCCCACCAGGTACGTGTACCTGTTATACAAAACGGTTAGTGACTCACCTTCCTTCCATACGAAGTTTTCATACTGCTGCTTCAGGATGTCCCTTCTGTTTTCTTTGACTTCCTCTGAGCCAGCAAACATTTTCTCAAGAGCTTCCCAGAGCTCCTTAGCAGTTTTGTAACTTCTGAAGTTATGAAAAACTTCATTTGGAAGGCACATTTGGATAGCTCCTAGTGCCTTGAAGTCGACCTCCATCTTCTTTATGTCCTCTTCTGAGTACTTGGAGGGCTCCTTCGGGACTAGTGGCCCTCCAGAATCAACAGAGGCCACCATGGGAGTGTAGGGCCCATCCCTGATGGATTTCCACATTCCGTACTCCTGATAACAGAAGAAGCTTTCCATGCGATTCTTCCACATGTCGTAGTCTTCCCCAGATACCAACCTTGGTGGTCTGTTGATGCTGCCGATGTCTTCAAATCCATTGCTCTGTGTCATCTTTGTTTTGTGATTTTGGGTGACTTGATCAAAGAGAAAGTTTAGAATAGAACTAGAAGTGATTAAACAAGTGTGAGTTTGTTTAATCTGAGTCAAAGCTCTGATACCACTTGTAGGATCGTGAAAGTACAAGATGGTTCTGTTTTTAGTTGAGATTGGCGGAAACAATAGCAACTACACAAGTATAATCGAGTAAACAGAAATATTACTAATAAGAACACTGTTGTATTAAGCTTTTGTGAATAAACGATTACAAATGAAAACTCTATCAAGAAGCACACATACAGTGAAGTGTTTACACAGTATTTATACTAACTTAGAATCAAGACAGACCCTTGATTCTAAGGATCAGATCTAACACAGACCGTTGATCTTTTGTACAAAGCTAATTAATAAAAGTTTAATCTAAACTAGCTAACTTTATTGAAGCGTCTTCTTTATGCATCATTACTTGCATGCTTGGAGAAGAGCATTGTTGTCCGTCATTGGTTGCACCATTGAGGTTCCTTCTGCTTTAAGTGTGTCAGTTGCTTTTGCAGAAAGTTGTCAGTGACGCTTGGCAAGGATAGTCAGCTGCAACGATTTAACTTCAAGGCACAAAGTTGTCAGCAGCAAGAATGAGGATCAACATCGAGACTGATCTGTTGAATGCTGCTGATTAGCCTATCAGCAGCAACAAGTGTTGAATGCTGCTGATAAACCTATCAGCAGCAACAAGTGTTGAACGCTGCTGATAAGTCTATCAGCAGCAACAAGTGTTGAATGCTGCTGATAAGCCTATCAGCAGCATTTGTACTTAGAAGAATTTTGTTGCAATCAGTCTTTGGTTCTACAAATGGTAAACGGTTCCCGTTTAAGTGTTACAAATGTGGGCAGAAAGGTCATATGGCTCAAAATTGTGATGTCAAGGAAAGTTAAGAGGGAAATATGGCTACTGTTGAGCATGAGGATGCTTGGGATGTGGCTTAGTTGCACAAGTAGAAGAAGAGGTTGCTTGTCCTGCCACTGTTGAAACTCATAAAAACCGGTTGGATGATTGGATCATGGATTCCGATTGTTCTAATCATCTAACCGGAGACAAGCAGCGGTTCTAGAATCCGAGCAAGTATGGCGGCAGTCGGATAGTAACTATAGCCGATAATTCCAAACACCCAATTGCTCATATTGGAGATGTAGTGTTTCCAACCCGTAGTAGCAAGCAAGAAATGGTCCTTAAAGACGTCCACCACGTACCGGGTATGAAGAAAAACCTAATATATGTCCCGCAAATGACATCTGATGGCCATTATGTGTTATTTGGTCCAAAGGATGTCAAGGTGTTCAAGCACTTTGAGACATCGTCCACACCAATTTTTCAAGGTCATAAGACTGATACCATCTATGTACTGAATGTTGAATCAGCTTATGTGGAGAAAGCTAAAGGAAAGCAAACAGTTGATTTATGGCATCAGCGATTGGGCCATGTTGGGTTTGACAAGTTGGGTTGGATGATGGATAAGGGTCTCGCTAATGGGCTGCCTAGGTTAGAAGTTAATGAGGACGGGGTGTGTTCAGGCTGCCAGTATGGAAGATCAAAACGATTCCCGTTTACAAGATCCGATCATCGTACAAAGGAATCAGTAGAACTCGTTCATTCAGATGTATTCGGTCCAGTTAAACAGGCATCGATGCAAGGGCTGCGATTCATGGTCACCTTTTTCGATGACTATTCACGTTATGTGTGGACCTATTTCATGAAAGAGAAATCGGAGGTATTCACCAAGTTCAAGGAGTTCGAGATTGATGCCGAGTTGATGACGGGTCGGAAAGTCAAGTGTTTACGGTCGGGTAATGGGGGAGAATACTTAGAAACTGAGTTCAGAAATTATCTTCGACAAAGACTGATTAGGCGACACTTGACCTGCCCAAATACCCCGCAACAGAACGGGGTTTCAGAACGTAAGAATCGGCACTTAGGAGAAGTCACAAAGAGCTTAATTCACAGTAAGAACTTGCTGGGTCGCTTCTGGGCTGAGGCCATGAGAACAGCAGGTTATATTATTAATCGTATTCCGTCTCAAAGTCTGAATTATATGTCTCCATACGAAAAGATAATGATACAAACCCAATCAATTATTTTCCTGCTTTTAATTCCCTCCCAACCCAATTGAAGCGTAGTGGGGCAGTTAAGCCCTAGAACCGTCAATTAGGTTTAGTATTAATAGGGCTATCTTAGTTTTATTTAAGGATCGATGTTTATGTTAATCAATTTAGGGTTTCTAACCTTGTAATCGAAGATCACCCATTCTCGAATTTGAGCACTATCTGTAGTAGTTTTTCAGTTTAATCAAAGCATCCAACTTTGGGTTCTATCATTGGTTCCATTGCCGGGAAATTGAAGGAAATATGGTGCAGACCCGGTGCAGTGATGGTAACAGTGGTTCGTCTGGTCAAATCGCTGCTCAATTAGACGTCATCGCCGCCAAGCTCGACGCCGTAGAGTCACAATTGAGGGGTGATATTGCAGAACTCAAGGCCGTGATTGCAGAAGAAATCCCAGACAATAGCGCTAGTGATGACGAAGATCGGTCAAAGCATGTTTTAGGTGTTCAATTGAATATCGAAGACAGTGATCAGATGAAGATAGGAGACGCTGTTCAATTGAGGATCGGAGTTGGTGGTCCATTTAAGATGGGAGATTTGAAACGTACCAATTTAGAGGTGTGGGCTGGCCCACTTGCACATAACAAATTTTTGATTTCGGCCCATGATCAGTCTTTTGCTTTAGTGGATACTTTCCAACATATTATCAAAGATTTGGAAATTGATCTCCACACTTGTTTCGTTTTAGACAGTCGCGGAGTTCAGAAACTTAGTCCAGTTTCAATTGAATGGCTTATAGCTTGGGGCAACACTTCCCTTCCCGACTTATGGACAAGTCGATTTTCCGGGCCGGAAGTATTGATACGAACCCGATCAATTATTTTCCCGCTTTTAATTCCCGCCCAACCCAATTGAAGCGTAGTGGGGCAGTTAAGCCCTAGAACCGTCAATTAGGTTTAGTATTAATAGGGATGTCTTAGTTTTATTTAGGGGTCGATATTTATGTTAATCAATTTAGGGTTTCTAACCTTGTAATCGGAGATCACCCATTCTCAAATTTTGGCACTATCTGTACTAGTTTTTCAGTTTAATCAAAGCATCTAACTTTGGGTTCTATCAGATAACTCAAGTGAAACCTAACGTGAGTCATTTTCGTTCCTTCGGGTGTGGTTGTTATGTGTTTGTTCCGTCTCACCTCCGTGATAAGATGGAGAAAAAGGCAATCAGGTGTGTGTTTGTAGGATATGATGCACAAAGGAGGGGTTGGCGCTGATGTGATCCCAACAGCGGAAAGGTACATGTGTCAAGGAACTTCATTTTTTACGAAAGCTCTTCGTGGTGGTCACTTGAAGACAAAGTATTGCCTGATATTGAAGAACTCAAAGATGATCTTAAGAAATCTAGTGTCATGCTTGATTTTGTGGATGATGATCAAGGGGAAGACAAGGAAACTGAAACAACAGGTCAGAATGACGAAGAAGGCGATGAACTAGAACAAGAACTGAGGCGATCTCAAAGGGTTCGTAAACCTAATACCAGGTATGCTAATGTTGCAATTGTTGAAGATGTTCTTGCAGAACCATCTTCCTTTGAAGAGGCTTGTTTAAAGAAAGAATGGTGGTTGGCGATGAAGGAAGAAATGGATGCTTTATTACGGAATGAAACTTGGGAATTAACTTCCAAACCCGAAGACGTTAAGCCCGTAACTTGTAAGTGGGTGTATAAACTCAAGCAGAAGGCTGATGGATCAGTGGAGAGGTTCAAGGCAAGGCTAGTAGCCCGTGGGTTTTCACAAGAATATGGGGTCAACTATGAAGATACGTTCAGCCCCGTCGCTAAGTTGACAACCATTCGGGTTTTGTTGGCTATAGCAGTGAATAAAAAATGGGAATTGTGGCAAATGGACGTCAACAACGCATTCCTCTATGGATAGCTTGATCACATAACTTATATGGAGCAACCGAAAGGGTTTGAAAGCCGAGATCATCCGGGTCATGTGTGCAAGTTGAAGAAAGCAATCTATGGGTTGAAGCAATCACCAAGAGCTTGGTTTGGTAAGATTGCTGAGTTTTTGGAATTAAATGGTTTCAAACTAACCCATGCAGATGCAAGTCTCTTTGTCAAGAAGGTTGGTGATAAAGTTGTTGTTGTATTAGTCTACGTGGATGATCTTATAATCACAGGAGACTTGGAGAATGAAATCTCACAACTCAAAGCTAATTTATGTGTGAGATTTCGAATGAAGGACCTAGGAAAATTGGTGCATTTTCTTGGTTTAGAATTGACGTATATGGAAGATGGTATCCTATTACATCAGAGGAATATGCTTATGATATGCTACATAAGTTTTGGATGGTCTCTTACAAAGTTGCTATCACACCCATGGACTCAAGTGTGAAGTTGTTTGCTACTGTTGGAAAAGAAATTGAAGACCCGTCAACATATAGGAAAATGGTTGGAAGCTTGATATATCTCACTCTTACGAGGCCGGATCTATCTTTCGCAGTCGGTGTGTTAAGTAGGTTTATGCAAGACCCTCGTAAGCCTCACCTCATTGCTATCCGTAGAGTACTTCGGTATGTGAAAGGAACAACGGGTCAAGGAGTAATGTTCAAGAGGGAGACTAATCCCAAGATAATGGGCTATTGTGACGCCGATTATTCCGGGGATTTGAATGAAAGGAGATCAACCACAGGCTACGTCTTTATGTACGGGTCAAACTCGGTCTCTTGGTGCAGCAAACGACAGCCTATGGTATCCCTTTGACCACCGAAGCTGAGTATAGGGCAGCTGCCATGGCTGCACAGGAGTGTACTTGGTTGGTTCGGTTGTTGGGTGATTTAAATCAAGTTGTGGACTACAAGATCAAGCTGCTGTGTGACAATCTGTCAGCAATCAAATTGGCTGAAAATCCGGTTTTCCATGCAATTTACAGTTTATTGCATTTCTTTTTGCTTTGATCCATTCCACTTTGTTTAACACTATATACACATTTTAACATCCATAACTTAATTTAAAAAATATACATTCAAGATTCATCAACATTATACATAGCTCCATTGCCTCAATTGATGTTAAAACTGAAAGATTAACACACTTAACCGCAAAAAAGTAACCTATTTTGACTTTGAATTGAAAGTCAAAAGAACCAGTTTTAAGTTCAAGATTGATCTGGGTGTATACGTATCATGTAATGGAGCCTCTATCCGAAAACTGAACCATAAAAGCTTAAGGAAACCAAGGATCAGACGAATACAAATCAAACCAAATTATAATTTCAACCAACTTAAAAAAAGAGCAATTCATGAATACAAAATTGAAGAACAAATTAACATAAATGAATCATGATTTATGTAACTTGGTGAAATCAAACCGATTAACCAAGAAGCTTACGTTTGAATCAAACTAATCAAATCTTTTTCGCCCTAACATCCCACTGATGGCCTGGTATTCAACTTATGCATCAGCTTCCCCTTCGAATCAAATTGCTGGTCCAAACATCAAATAAACCCCTAATTAATAGCAGAAAAACTTTAAACCAGAACAACAGATGCGAATTATGATACCGACGTGAATAGAACCGCTCCAATTCCCCAAATTGAGACTGATGAAGCGCTTAAGGGCGTCGACGGTCATCGATTCGTGGCTGCGTGCAAGCCGTCGAAGCGATCAATTTTAGGTTCCTCTTGGCCCGTACAAGATCTGAATCTCTCCTTCTCTTTCACTCTCTGAGCGATGAAAAAGATGGATGAAACGGCGAGGAACAATTGACCGAAGTTAGGGTTATAGAGAATTGGTTAGGGTTTCAAAAGAGGGTGGTTACAGAAAGAAGATGAAACTGCGAGGAGAGTAATTGATTTGCTATAGAAATGAGCGGGAAATACAAATAAAAGGTGTATACAGGGATTTATAGTATAACTAGTTTAGAACCTGAGTAATACACGGTTTGAAAAAATATTAATATATAAAATTTTTAAATTTTTATATATATTTTATACATGAAAAAATATAATACATATAGTAACAATAGCAAACAAAATAAAAAAATACGTAAAATTTAATATATAATTGAGTTTCAAAAATACATTAAATATTATTCAATATAATTTGACTTTCATTGCTATTTGATTGAAAAAATAAGCTAGGTAATTACATTTTAAAATTTCTTATAATATGAGATAATTAAAAAAATGTGTTTTATTATTATAATTAATAATTTGTTTAAAAATATATTATTATTGAAAATATGGAAGTTCATTTTAAGAGAGAGATGAGGGAAATTTTTTCTAAAAATGAATGTGAAGACGACACGTGGCATTGAGAAACCTTTATTTATTATATAGTATATATATAGATATTAATATTAATATATTAAATATATACATTTATATAATCTTACTACTCTAATAAATAAAAATCTCTTCAGTACACGTGTCACTCTCTGGTTACTCCTCATCTTTATTTTCCTGCATCTCTCATATTAAATATTAGATTTTCTATTTCTCTCTCATATTAAATAATAATATTTATATTAATAAATCTAATTACGAATAATTATTATTTAATTATAAACAGTTATTATATCATCAATCAAATGAACTTAATATGAACTAACATTTATCAATTAAATTAAAAAATTAATACTCAGTTGAAAAAAAAATTTTAAAAACTAACTTAACAGACTTTATAACTGTCACGACAAATTACATTTTTTAAAAACATGTTTTGACAAATGTGTTTTTTCTAACAAATTACATTATATTTTATTTAACCGATGTAATATACTGGTTTATTCAACCCGTGTATTAATAAACCAGTGTATTACACATGTTTTAAAAATATAAAACTTTTATTACTAAATATATATAACATTTTATTTATTTAACCCGTGTAATACACGAGATCTTAACCTAGTTATTATTGTATATAAAAAGTACATTGATGGTCCCTGTGGTTTACCAAAATTTTGATAAACCACCGGGACCATCCGTGTACTTTACTCTAAAAAATAGTTATAAATATAAATAAATTAATTGATAAATAATGAACGAGCAGTGTCCGGACGCGAAAAACCTGTCATGAACTGAGCTCAATGTTTATAAACACGAGTTGAGGTCAAACTTTAGAAATAGACCTCGAAACGAGTCGAGCTCTCACTCCAGTGAGTTAAATGATCTCAAGTCTATCGGAGCTCGGGCTCCGTTCAACTTACACCCCAATTCTCGAGTATTTCATGAAATACTAAGATCGTAGTATACACTAGAGGTGCACAAAAGGCGGTTTTTGAACCGAACCGGTTTGGTCAACGCAAACACTAAACCGGTTTTGACCCAAACCGGTTCGGGTTAAACCGGTTTTGCAAGTATAAAATGTCGAACCTATTGAACCGGTTCAGGTCGGTTCTGGACCGGTTCGGGTTGGTGAACCGGTTTAAACCGGTTTTTTTTATAAAAAATTTTTTTTAAAATAAATTAAAAAATATTACAACATTACAATACGAGAAAAAGAAAAACATATAGTTCAACGTTTATTCATATTGTAGGGGTTCGGAAATCACAAAACATTACAATATTAAACATTACAATACGAGAAAAAAATATATATATTTTTATTTTTTGGAGTTTTTTTGTTTAATATTAGCCGTCATTCTCGGAGTTACTAGTGGATCCTCGTAGTCTATCATCTTCGGCGAGTTCTTCATTTGTAAGTGGGCTCGCCAATCCTTGGTTAACCTCAGATTCGTGTATGAGTTCTTCAACTTCAATTTCTTCTTCAAGCGAAGCCCTATCTTGTCTCCTATCAACCGCATCCAAATGGTCTTTCAAGCAAATGCACATTTCCATTGCCGCGGGAGTGAGTCTAGTTCTTCGAATAGATAAAACCCTGCCACTAAGAGAAAAAACGGATTCCGAAGCTACCGTGGAAGCTTGGACGGTTAGTAAATCACGGGCCATGGCGGAAAGGACCGGAAAAGTAGATTCGTTTCCTTTCCACCAAGCCAAAATATCAAAGTCCTCAAAAACATCCGGACTCATAAATGATAAAAAGTTTGTTCCCGTATACCTTCCGAGTTCGCTACTCGGGATGGACCCTCTAGCCCGTTTAGTAAATTCATTTCTCATTTCGTTATACAAATTTAAGTTCACATTCCTCGAGCTGCTACTTGATGCGCCCGCGCCCATCGTATCATGTGGGGTTTGTGTTGTACCATATTTATGTAAATAAATATCAAACAAATCTTGCAAACATTTGTTAAAATAAGTTTTTGTTACGGTTGAAAAATGAATATCTTCGGAATTCAAATCCAAATCGTAAGTTATTTTATCAATCAAGGTTTCAACACCGTAAACATTAATTGTAGGGTTTAATGCGGCGGCACAAGTTATAACCGGAGGCATTTCTTTAAAATATTTAACAAATTTTTCTTTCATCGGTTTTATCATTGTCGTAAAAAGAGTATTTTTATTTTCAAGTTCGGCTAATTTGTTACACATTAGAAATATTTGTTTAAGAGCCAAGGGACTTGTGGGGTAATAAACCCCGGATAAAAAAGTAGTGGCGGTTTTGAAAACTTCGAGCAATTCGGTTAAATTTTCAAGAATGTCCCAACTCGTAGACGGAAAACTTTGAATTTTACGACGCGGTTTTGAGGAAAGCATATCATGAAAAATTGATAAAGTATCTTTTTGACGTATAGCACTATGAAACATTTTATAAGTTGAATTCCATCTTGTTGGGAGGTCCCAATTGGGACCTAAGCAAATCAAACCCGTATCGTTACATAATCTAATATATTCATGGTATCTTTTTTTACTACTACTAAAAACGTCTTTAAGCATGACTCGAAATGCATTACTTATTTCAATAACGGGTTCAACCCCAAGCCCGTCTTGCACGGCTAAGTTGATGATGTGTGCAATACATCGATTATGGAAAAAAGCGCCGTTGCAAATCGGATTATATTTTAATATTAATTTTTGAACCGCATTTGTATTATTTGAGGCATTATCAAAAGATATTGAAAATAATTTATTTTGTAATTTAAAATCGGTTATCACATCATCTAAAATGTGAAATAAATTTTGACCCGTGTGCGGATATTCAAACATATCAAACGCGATTGTACGTTTCATCATTTGCCACGTATTGGGATCAACCCAATGAGCGGTAACGCAAATATATGAGTCGGGAATACCATGTGGAGCCGACCAAACGTCGGTGGTTAAGTTCACACCGGTTTCCAATTTTTCAAAACCTAAAATTAATTCTTTTTTTGCTTTTTTCCACATTTTTAGACAATCACGTCTAAGAGTACTACGACTTACTTGATGATAACGTGGTTGAAGGGCTTCTTGAATCATCCTCGTCGTGAGCGGGTTGTCGAAATGGTTGAACGGCAAACCTCTTTGAATAACTAATTTCGCCATTCTATCTCGAACAATATTTGGATCGAAGTTCCAAATTCCACCCTCGCTTGTCATAGATGCTTGACCCTCACCTGGAATATTCTTAAAACTCGGACACGATTTTTCCAGATGAGTTTTTAGAGTAGAATTTGATTCCTTTTTAAAAAAACCACCACATTTTTTGCAACGAGCACGTTCCAACCCGTTAGACAACTCACATAGATCGTAGTTTGACCAAATTGCGGGGTTCCTCGTTGTTGGTATTATTTTCACAACGCTAACTTCGTTAGAGGAAACACCATAACTTGAAGAACCTGCCATTGCGTTTTTTGAAATTTTTTGAGCGTTTTTTGAGCGTTTGAGAAGTGTGATTTAACCAAAACACCCACTACCTATTTATAATGTGTTTGGGGGTTAAAATGGGTCAAAAAACGGTCAAAAATTGGTCCCAACGGCTATATAGCCGTTTCCAACGGCTAGTTTTTTTTTTGACCGTTAAACCGGTTCAAACCGGTTTACCAAACCGGTTTCTCAAACCGGTTCACAAAAAACCGGTTTTAAACCGCTCGTCGCACAAATAGGTTAAACCGGTTGTAAACTGGCGGTTCGTATCGGTTTGAAACCGGTTCACACAAAACCGGTTATGGGGCGGTTCGGGTTCCGGTTCGGAACCGGTTTGGATTTCCAAACCGGTTTTTTTGTGCACCTCTAGTATACACCTCTAATTTTGGTGCCAAGTTTTGGTGTCCTTCACGGGCCTAAACCCACGAGAGGCCCAAAATTGATCAACGTAAATGGTTCTTGGTTTCAAGAGCCCAATTTATGAAACACGGGTCACCACACCTATTAATTCACCCATAAATGTTTGTTAATTAATAATTTTATTTTTGAATTTGTTTACATATTCTATCCTTTGATGGAAAAAAATGATTGGAACTTTGAGTCGTGTGATGTTGAAACATGTGAATGTTGTTAGAACTTTGTAAATAACCGAATTGTGTGTTATAACGTTTGTGAGACATTTTCGTTTTTAAAAAGCATAATTAAATATGCATAAAGGTACAGATTATAAATCTTATAATCATGGCTGATCATTAAGAAAAATAATTAATGGTAATCTTAAATTAAAGCTTCACTACCTTGTCTGCCACAGATTTCGTTAGCAATTACAATCTGGTTCGTAACATTAGTGTGTTATTGCTGTTAGTCGATCTTGTTTTATGTCTTAATATCTCGAGTTAAATAAACAAAATTTAAAAATCTTGTTAAATAAACCAGTCAAAAGTCGTCATTTGGAGTGATTCGAACGGTGATAAACATCTGAAAATGTTTTTGGTTTATGTAATGATATAAGTAATTGTTTAGTTGTATAGCGTTGATAATCATACTTAATACATTATTATTTATACGACTCAAAAGAAATGGATAAAATGTGTTGCCGAATCAACCTGGCCCCATCTTTTTAGCAATATTATAATAAAGGGGTAACTTTGTAGAATAGTAACAAAGTTTCAAAAGTGTTTCAATTAGGTCACTCAATACGCATTTTACACGGTGTACACCCTCGGGTATACTATGGTGAGTGACCTAATTAGAACTTTTTTGAAACTTGGTTACTATTTTGTGATGTTTTCTCTATAATAAACCCAAATTAACTTAAAACCCGTTTTAACATGTTATCCAACTTCTATAGCCCGTTTATTTTATCGTGTCTAAATAGGTGAGAAATGAAAAACAGACAGTAACTTAAGTTTTAACATAAACATCTATGATCATTGACAAATAATACTAACATTGGCAGTCTTCATTGACACTTGCAATACAAGAACAAATTTGAACAAACCTCGTGAAAAACCTCAAGTATAACACTATTAAACTCCTCCGAATTCATCGATATATAACAATTTAAAAGCTGACGTAGATCTTTAGGGTCAGAAATCCTGTTTGTAGTGATCATCTCCATCATGGAGTCCCAAAAATCTTGTCGGAGATTATACGACGATTTCTCCATTGCCACCATGACAAACAACCTATTACTCTCTTCTCTCACCCGTCTCCTCCTCTCTTCATATCTTCGTTCTTGTCTCTCTCTAATTATCTGGTCCAACCGTTCTTGAACCATTGCGTGTGCAAGGCTCGAGACGGTTGGAAACCGGTCTGATTTCCTGCTTTCGGTTTCTTCTTCAGAAGAAGATGAAACACTAAGCCTACAATTGCAACATAATGTCTTGCATCCTTTATATGGAAGCTTTTGCTTCTTGAGAAGACCTCTAGAGGTTTGCATTTTGATTAAGGGGGGTTTATCAGGACAGTGTGTAAAAAAGATATATTTATGGCTAAGTGAGACTAAAAGCAAAAAGAAAAAGGTGGTCAAGTAGGAGATTTCATGATTGTGTCACTAAGAGTTCACTGAATCAGCCAATCAATGGATAATCTTGTGTCCCCAATCAACTTGGAGTGTGATAAACCATGGTGAATATGAAGCTTGATACAATAAAGAGGGTGTTTGGATATATGTTTAAACTTTAAACCAACCCATGTCACAATAATAAGTTTTAGAGTGTTATTATGATTCAAAATTATTCATGGTCAAAATGATCAGATTTAGAGAGAGTAAATATTTATTTAACTTCACACTTTAGTAGAATAAATTAGGGTTGCTAAATAGGTCGTGCTTACAACAAGTCAAACCCAACACAAACCTAAACCTAACATCATGTGAGACACATGATACTCATATTCACATGCTGACACAAAAACGACACATTTAACCTGATTTTTTTTTTGCATATTGATACTTTAAAATTAAAAGGCAACAACAAAAAACACAAATGTATATAAACAATTTTCTTTTTGAACGACGATGATAATTTTGGTAAAACTGCTTAGCAAGCTAAAGTAGCAAGAGGATAATATAAAACAATTACGTTTAAACTATTAAACCTAATATCCATTTTTCTTCTATCCTTCAAAATTTGAAATAAAATACTCAACCAATTTAAGTTATGACATAAAACATATTTTTTTACAGGATTATAAAAATAATTAGATAAAACGGGTCAAATTGTCCTTGTTTAGCTAAAAGTATTCACGCGTTGAGACCGAAACTGACCCGAATCTATTTAAACTAAACCCAAACCCGTGAAACCGACACCCCTAAAATGAATAGATGTATTATAACTAGGTGCATATGGCACATGAGTATTGCCTGTCATTTGATAAAACCTAAGTTAACACACACCACATGCCTTCATCATTGAAAGAAATCCTTTTTTACTTCAAAACCTAACACCAACAACTTATTCTCCATCTCGACCCTGCCAAAAAACCACTTTTGATCGGTTTTTTATACATTTTAGTATTTTGAGAATTGCCAACATGTTTGGTGAGGTGCTGATATGGCAGCAGCAACATCACTCCTTAAAGAAAGTTTACAACTTTGCAGGCTTCTTTACTTTTGTTATTCTCACCAAATGAATTATGGGTACATAATGATTAAAAAATTAGCTACTTTAATCAACACAAGACATATAATATTATCTCAATTGAGATTTAATTAACCTTAACGAATCGATCTTTGTCGGGGTTTTTAGGATAAAAGCAAGACTATTATGTGCTGTTTTTAGGTGGCTGCCAAGTTCCTCCCACTGTTGCTTGCTTGCTTGATCCTAAGTCCCTAATCATGTTAAGAATCACAAGAGGATTGTACAACTAGATAGAATCTTATCTTTAGAGATTTCTTGTTTCTCTATCTCATCTCCTTGCTCATACTATACTAAGAACATAAGAGATATAGGAAGCTTTTTAAAGTTTGTGCTTATAATGATACTTTTTGTTAGGGTAACTTGTGGTCTAAATAAACATATGTTAACAATTGTGTAACAAATTGAAAGTGCAAGAATAATAAAGGACATAGGCATATGTGATTCACTCGATTTATGTAATCTAGAGAGATTTTATTATAATTAATTTTAGAACTCAAAAAAGTACAAATACATTAGATGTCCATCTATAATAGTAGGACTAAAGTTATTAACTTTTTCATCACATTTGCAGTTTTCGCAAAACCTATATAGAAAATCGGGCATAAAATGTATAGGAGTCGAGCACAAAATCCTAACACTTGATTTTTAGATTTGTTTCTTTTCGTCATCAATTTTCCACTTCTTAAAGGCCGTAACAAAGACAATTGATTTATTTTAAAAAAAAGTAACTGAAGTTCTTGTGGAATTATTAGTGAAATGACATGGTACGCTCGATTGCCTATTACTTAGAATTTCCTAGACATACCAGGAAGAAGTATCACTCGCTAGAGGTTTTTGTTGGATTTTATGGACCGACCTTATGGACAACGCGACTGACCGAGCTATGACCCGTAAGAGTTACACCTAGGGCAACGAACATTTAAATCCACTTAACCCGATTAACTGGTAATTACGAACTATTAGCGAGACGATATATTTTATATATATTCGTTACACGGGATTTATTATTTATACATGTTTATAAATAATAATTTATATTTATTTGTTTTAATCTTTTATTAAAACAAATTAAATACTTTTTAGACTTTAATATTAACTATTGGGTTTAGGCCCGGTATGGTTTTTATTAGGTTAAAAAGATTAGAGTAATTAATATATATATATATATATCTTAAAAGCTAATTAAAAAATATATACAGCAGCCGCAAGCAAGCCGCCAAAAGGAATTTTAGTTTTTGTCAATTTTTTTTTCCTCGCGACTTCCGGCCACCAAACCAGCCGCTGCCTGCCCGTTTTCGGCCAGCCTCGGTGCTTTCTGTCTCTCGCGTTTTGGTTCGTGATCTAGCATCGGTTCGTTGTACCTCGGTGTCTTGATCGGTTAATCATTAACCACTAAGGTATAATTAATCTCATTGGTAGATTAAATATTTATTCCGTGTTCGTATGTTTTGTAACCCAGATCCTGCCGGGTTTTTATTTTGTGTTGAATCGGTTTCGTTCCGCTGCGTATTAATAATTACTAAATAAATTATTATCAATCTATAATTAATTATCAACCGTTTTTGATAATTAATCTAACTGATCACCACTGGCAAATACCCAACAGTGGTATCAGAGCCTTGGTTACGACATACGAATCGGATCCGGTCTTTTAACCGGTTATAGAGCACAAACTTTAACTTGTTTAAAGTTTCTGATCTAGATCTTTTTAGGGCAATTTTTATTTATTTATTTTGGTCAAAGTTTTTATTTATTTTATTGATCAAAAGGATTGCCCAGTTATTTGATTGTATTAAATATGTAAATCTGGCCCGACGTTGTCTTGTGTTTGTTTTCTGTTTTTGGTTTTATGGTTTGGCCCATTTGATGGCTCAAAATTGTAATAGATTAGCTTTTATGTTTTGGCCCACTTTGATGGCTCAAATTTGTAATAGCTTAGGGTTTTATTTTTTTTGTATTCTGTATAAATATTGTAAAGATAAAGACCCGAAGACAAAACAGAAGACGGAGACAGGATCTTGGATTTAGTGGGAGTCACACGGAACAGCTAGATGCATGCACGGAGTTCATCCTTGTGGTTGTTTGTGTGTTGTGACCCCGTGACCTAGTTTGGTCTTGCTATTAGGCTCTAGCAAGATCAAACACTTTTTCCTTGGCCATATGATATACATATTTTTGTGTTTGCTATTGTGGTTGCTTTTATCTTATAAATGTTATAACATACCAACCAAATACCAAAATTTTCAAAATCAAATTAACAACAAGTTCTAATTTTTTTTTTACAACTTGTGGATTTTTATATTAAAACAAAAGGTTTGTTTTTAAAATAAATGATAACCAATAAAGTTTTGCAATTTAAACTAATTTTAAATTTTCAAAACGAATAACTTAATAGTTCATTTAAACTATTAACTTTTAATTGGTTAATTACATCGCGACAAACTTAGTTTTAATAGGTTATTTAAAATCAAGTGTCCTAAGAGATGAAAAGGGTTCATCACGTTGTCACGATCTAATATATAGTAAAACTGGCTTTTACAACACACGTATGATTTATCATTCGTTGTGTTATTCGGTAAACACTAAAATTAAATCACATATTTAAAATCTTTAGTCTATGTCATCCTACTATAAGGAACACTTGGGGCATAACGTGAAACACCAGTGTTTGGAGCCACAGCACCGCACTTGGTGCGTAGCCTATCCCTCCAAGGTGCAAGGGTTTCGTTGACACATCCGGCCCTTCCACGTGTACCTGTACTAGGGCGACTATTACTTTTCTCTCTATTACATGCCCCAGCTGTATGGAGACCAAAACTGGGCATAGATGAGGCTAAACGTATCAATGCATAGACAAGAGTTGTCTTAGCGGCCTCATACTTGAGAATTGTGCCTTTTTTTCACAATTGGCAATTGTTGTCAGTCTGCCTAAATCACTTACTAATGTTGCGTGCCACAGCCGCCATTACTAATTGACATAACCAGATTCTTTATTCTTATTCCATTCTTGCCATGGGTCATTAATATAAGAATTTATTACATCCAAAATACTAATTAAAATTTAATTTGCTTATTTAACATATGTCTACTGAAAAATAATCCCACTTCTCCTTCTCTCTCAAGTCTTTGCTTGAGAATGAAAAACCGAATAACACCAACCTCATCTTGAACTCTCTCCCTAGTTCTTATGACAACTTCGTAATGAACTTAAATATGAACACATGGGAGAAGACTATGCCCAAACTGCACGGCATGCAGGAAACGGCCGAGATGAGAATATCAAGTGAGACTAATCAAGAGTTGAAGGTCAAATCTGTTGGTGTTAACAAGCCCAAAACCAAGAAAAGGGGTTATAACAGCAAAGGTAAGAAGCAAGTTATTGTTGCTGCCAAGAATGCCACCAACAAAAACAAGCAAGTTGCAAAAGCACCCCCTCCCAAGGAGCGTCAGTGTTTTGAATGCAACAATATGGGGCACTGGAAACGTAACTGCCCTGAATATCTAGCTAAGCTGAGATCGAATAGAGCAAATGATGAAGGCATCTCTTCTGGTATTTCTATCTATGTTATTGAACTTTTCACTATCTCTAGCGACACATGGGTATTTGATACCGGATGTGCTTATCACATCGTTAATGTATTACACGAGCCTGAAAAGTGGAAGAAGCTGAAACAAGGCGACATGGAACTCATCGTTGGTGATGGGAAGAGAGTACCAGTTCTTGCAACTGGAACATTTCACCTTTCATGTCCTTCTGGCCTTGTAGTTATCTTAAATAACTGTTTGTTTGCACCTGGTTTAACCAGAAACATTATTTCAGTTTCCTTATTGTTTGAACAAGGTTTTAAGTACGTTTTTAATGGAATTAATATTTCTACTTACTTAAATGATATTTTCTTTTTTGAGGCTAAACCTCGAAATGGAATTTATGAGGTTGATGTTCAAACTAATAATAACATATACAATCTTTCTAAACGTATCAAATCTAGCATTAATGATACATTTCTATGACATTGTAGACTTGGTCACATAAGCAAGGCCCGCATGAAAAGGCTCCAATCCGAAGGGATCCTTGAATCCACGTGACAAGAATCCTTTGAAGACTGCAAGTCTTGCTTAGCTGGCAAACTCACTAAAGGATCCTTCACCGGCATTGCTGAACGAGCCAAGGATCTGCTAGGACTCATACACACTGATGTATGTGGCCCTTTCAGAACCATGTCTAGAAATCATGAAAGATACTTCGTTTTATTCATCGACGATTATAGTCGATATGCTTATGTCTATCTTATGAAACACAAGCATGAAACTTTTGAAAAGTTCAAAGAGTTTCAAAACGAAGTGGAAAACCAACTCGGTAAAACGATAAAGACACTTCGATCAGATCAAGGTGGTGAATATCTCAGCACAGAGTTCATAAATCATCTCAAGGAGCGTGGAATAGTTTCGCAACCTACTCCACCTGGCACACCCCAACTTAATGGCGTGAGCGAGAGGAGAAATCGAACCCTACTTAATATGGTTCGATCGATGATGTGTAGAACAAACTTGCCTCACTCCTTCTGGAGTTATGCTCTTATGACCGTCGCCCGCATTGTCAATCTGGCACCGACTAAGAAGGTAAACAAGACTCCATATGTGATATGGCATGGGTCTAAACCCAATCTGTCTTACCTTAGAGTATGGGGATGTGATGCATATGTCACCAGCGATTCTGATGACAAGCTCGATCCTAGAGGCGAAAAGGTCGTTTTCGTTGGATACTATAACAGAAGCGGATATTATTTCTACCATCCTGATGCAAATGTTATTTCCATCAAAAGGAAGGCACACTTCCTCGAGAAAGAAATTCTTGAACGAGGAACTGGAGATAATATAGTGGATCTTGAAGAAATTCGAGAACCACAAACAACCGCTGATGAAGTCGGAGTGTCTGAACAACAAGAAGTTGTTGCTAGTGAATCAGACATAAACACAAGCGTTCGTAGAAGTGTAAGGACTCGCAAAGAACCTGACAGATACCTATGGCATCTTGATAGTACCGAGTTCCTATTAGTAGCCGAGTCTAATGACGAACCTACTAACTACAAATCTGCTATTTCAGATCCAGAATCTGCAAAATGGCTAGAAGCCATGAACGCCGAGATGCAATCTATGCGTGATAATCAAGTCTGGGACTTGGTTGAGCTACCCCCCGAATCTCGGGCAGTAGGGAGCAAATGGATTTTCAAGAGAAAAACCGACATGCATGGAAATATACACACCTATAAAGCACGGCTAGTTGCGAAAGGTTTTACTCAGACTCAAGGCATTGACTATGATGAAACCTTTTCGCCCGTTGCTATGATCAAATCGATCAGGATATTGTTTGCCATAGCCGCGTACTATGACTACGAGATATGGCAAATGGATGTCAAAACCGCTTTCCTTAATGGGCATCTTTCTGAAGATGTCTATATGGTACAACCTGATGGTTTTGTTGATCCAAAATATCCTAATAGGGTATGTAAACTGAATAAGTCTATTTATGGACTCAAACAAGCATCTCGAAGCTGGAATCTTCGTTTTGACCAAAAGATCAAAGAGTTTGGTTTTGTCAAAAATGAAGATGAGCCTTGTGTTTACAGAAAGGCTAGTGGGAGCACTATATCATTCCTCATCTTGTATGTGGATGATATACTTATCATTGGAAACAACATTCCTATGCTTAACGATGTTAAACACCGGTTGGGAACTTGTTTTGCAATGAAAGATCTTGGAGAAGCAGCCTACATTCTAGGAATTAAGATCTACAGGGATAGATCTAAGCGGCTTCTAGGGCTTAGTCAAGGCACATACATAGACAAAGTCATGGCACGCTTTCATATGGAAAACTCCAAGAAAGGAGGTGTTCCTATGACTAAAGGCACTGTGCTGAACAAATCGCAATCTCCTTCAACGGACATTGAAACCAAGCGTATGGAAGCAATTCCATATGCTTTGGCGATTGGTTCTATCATGTATGCTATGTTATGTACCAGGCCTGACGTCTCGTATGCTTTAAGCATGACCAGTCGTTTTCAGCAAAGTCCTGGCATTGCCCATTGGACTGCAGTCAAGAACATCCTGAAGTACTTGAGAAGGACTAAAGACATGTTCTTAATATTTGGAGGAGTGGAAGAAGAGCTCACTGTAAGATGTTACACTGACGCCAGCTTCCAAACTGACCGAGATGACTCTCGCTCACAATCAGGATTCATATTCACTCTAAACGGAGGAGCTATCTCCTGGAAGAGCTCCAAGCAGAGTGTGGTGGCGGATTCAACCACCGAATCTGAGTATATAGCTGCATCAGATGCTGCTAAGGAAGCTGCTTGGATGAAGAAATTCATTACTGACCTCGATGTGGTTCCGAGTATTCGCCAACCAATCGAGATACTTTGTGATAACACAGGTGCTATAGCTCAAGCCAAAGAGCCCAGATCTCATCACAAAGCCAAGCACATTCTCAGAAAGTTCCACTATATATGGGAAATTGTGGAACGTGGTGACATCGTGATAAGCAAAGTAGACACAGATCAAAACCTAGCGGACCCGTTTACTAAGCCCATGACTCAGGACAAGCACGATCTTCACAGAGATGCTATTGGTCTTAGATTTGCTAGTGATATGTTTTGATTTAGTATTTTGAATGTGTGAACAATTAAACAGTTGTACTTTTGAATTCTTTTGGTTTACTGCTTTAAATGCAATTCTGAATTCTTACAACTATGTTCGATTTTAATACGTTTAATCCATGAATCTTGTATTCTTAATCATCCGTAGTCGATCAGAATCGTGGGAACGACTCTGAATTAAGACTATTCTGAAATTGGACTCAAGTAGTTGACTTCCAATTTCACAGACCTCATCTTGGATGACGTTGGATGTAACTCGCTTCAAATCATCTTCATGGATTTTAATCATAAGATGTTTTGATAATGGTATACTCATTTAGTATCCTCTGACTTGAGATGCATACTAGAACTTTCGTTTACCAAGGACTGTTCTTTAATCACTGTCAACCGCTGTCGCGTAACTGCCAGTCATAAAGGCATTGGTTAGGAACAGATCTGAAGTTCAGTGGGAGTTGTATGTAGTCGATAAGGGATTCTGTACTCTTACATGATATGTAACAGTTAGACATCGTGGCGCCCTCGTGATTCAAACTGGTGAAGTGTAAGGCCTTACCCAAACTTACTGTGTGTTTGATTGGACCACTTTGATTCTTGATCGAGAACAATAATAATTGAACGCCATATGAGAATGAACTAAATCTATGTCTCATTGATTCAATTAATGTTTTATACGGAAAGGATGAATGATAACTATTGTCATAAGTCTATTGTCTTGTTTTAGTTAGCTGTTACTAACACCGAGATATTTGGTTAATGACTTTAAAGCGTCATACCTTGTTAGGGACAGCCATGTGCAGCTAGAGCGCCGCTGACTGTTTGCGTTGATTTATCGTGGATCGTCCAAGTGGGAGATTGTTGGATTTTATGGACCGACCCGATGGACAACGCGACTGACCGAGCTATGACCCGTGAGAGTTACACCTAGGGCAACGAACATTTAAATCCACTTAACCCGATTAACTGGTAATTACGAACTATTAGCGAGACGATATATTTTATATATATTCGTTACACGAGATTTATTATTTATACATGTTTATAAATAATAATTTATATTTATTTGTTTTAATCTTTTATTAAAACAAATTAAATGCTTTTTGGACTTTAATATTAACCATTGGGTTTAGGCCCGGTATGATTTTTATTAGGTTAAAAGGATTAGAGTAATTAATATATATATATGTATATATATATCTTAAAAGCTAATTAAAAAATATATACAGCAGCCGCAAGCAAGCCGCCAAAAGGAATTTTAGTTTTTGTCGATTTTTTTTTGCCTCGCGACTTCCGGCCTCCAAACCAGCCGCTGCCTGCCCGTTTCCGGCCAGCCTCGGTGCTTTCTGTCTCTCGCGTTTTGGTTCGTGATCTAGCATCGGTTCGTTGTACCTCGGTGTCTCGATCGGTTAATCATTAACCACTAAGGTATAATTAATCTCATTGGTAGATTAAATATTTATTCCGTGTTCGTATGTTTTGTAACCCAGATCCTGTCGGGTTTTTATTTTGTGTTGAATCGGTTTCGTTCCGCTGCGTATTAATAATTACTAAATAAATTATTATCAATCTATAATTAATTATCAACCGTTTTTTATAACTAATCTAACTGATCACCACTGGCAAATACCCAACAGTTTTTACTAACTCCCAGATACACAAGGAAAACCCTAACAGACTCTTAAATCCTTTTAGTTAGATTTAATAACCATGCAACACATTTACTTTTAACCAAAACATACTAGCTATCACAAATTTGTTTATAGAATCACACAAATTAAACTCTACCAAAAATCGAAATTAACACAAGAGTTAAAAATAAAAAAGGCTTAGGGGCCAACTTCTGTGGGTTTAATTCAAATGAAAAGGTAAAGACTAAAATTTGGCTAACTAGGGGATAACTTCAGGGCAAGGAAAAACAAACAACAAAAGGCTAAACAAAGGGGTTAATCCTAATATCTCGTTCATCTTATACAATTAACTAGTTCGTGGTCTCGAAATATATACCCTAGAAAAATTCTAAAATAAAGGAATCATGTGACTCCCACATGAAACAAACATATCTATGAAAGTAAAAAGTTGATCATGCTAAAAAACTCTAATGTAAACGGAAGGAAAAAGGGGTAAAAATGTAAAATCATGTCTAATCTTCCTCCCTTCAACCTCTCATACTTGGAATATGCCTTTACTGGTTTTTGAAAAAAGTTGGTGGATCTTTATATTTATGCGAATCCAAAAATACAATTATTTATTGGGATTCAAAATTTATGCCAAGGAATAATATCTACATCAAATGCCTAATGAGAGTGTCTTCACGTATCGTTAAGTCACAAGAAAAACTTATAAAAGACTCAAAAATCATTTTAAAAATTTTTAGGGGTTTCACTAAAACACAAATTCTTATCCTCACACTTAAACCGTATATTACCCTTAATGTACATTGAAAACAAAATAAAATAAAAATATATGACTAGCATAAATAAATGAGAAAAAATAGAAATTAGGTTTAGAGATACTCATGTCCATGTGAAATTCCCTTCTTTCGTCTTGAAGACCGTGTAGACTAATCAGCCTCAATGCACAATAACACACAATCAAACACATTTAAAAGATAGGAAGATAATCTTGCATTACTAAAGTTAACAGGAAAACAATTAAAACACACTATCATGGTTCATGTAAAATCCCAAAAATAAGACTAAAAATAATAACGGGTTTAAAGGAAATAACGGGAATAAACGAACGGGCTAGTATGGATTGAGATCATAAGATTACAAAATGTAAGTTGATTGCTAGGTTATCAAAGTGTTAAAGGAGTTAGCTTTGAAGATCAAGCAGAATCATCTCTAGCTAAAGACAAATGCTTTGCGCTTAGTTAGTAATGCTAGGTGGTAGTAAATGCACTATGTTGATTGATGAAATTGCATATGGTGAATGTATGCAAAGGGTGAGGTCTATGAACCTCACAATGTTGTATGGTAATATTAGTCATATGATTTCTTATGTGTTATATGACGTCATTTTTTATGTATATGTCGAATGTACGGGTGGGGTGAATATGATGTAATTGAAGTCTTTGAACTTCACAAGTAATTGGTGAAATTAGGATCTTTGAATCCCACATGTTGGTAAATAAAGTAAGGGTTATAAAAGTTTAGTGGTGTCGGGTGTGTACACTTGTATGTATGTTAAAGAGTAGGTGTTTGAAGTTTAAGAACCTCACCTGTAGTTAACTGAGGTCATGAATTTCACTTATGTCGTTGTCGCTTGAAGTTTTTTAACTTGTATGCATGTCCATTTATACAACAAGTTAGCTAATCAACAATATGGATGAGTCAAAATTTATTCAATGAAAACTTACATCACTTTGATTAATATAAATTATTTAAACGTATAGTTAAAATATTTTCTTTTAAAATAAAGTTTTTCAGTCGTCGAGAATAATTTAAAAAGCCATACAAACGAAATCAATTTAAAGATCCTATATTTACAGTCTAACAAACCAGACTACTAAAGAAAAAAATAACGTTTTGACTAAATTACAATTTTTGTGCTTTATGTTTAATAAAATTATGGAACGAGTCTTTTAAAGTTTTGACTTTTACTTACTATCCTTTATTTGAGAAAGTGCTTACGAATTTCGTCATTTCCATTAACAGAAGTTAAGTTTTTCCGTTAAGTCTTCTCTTTATGAGGGCAACTTAGTCTTTTTTATTTTTAAAGGACAATTCTTGCAATTTAGTTTTTTTTTAAAACTATTTTTACTATTATTATTTTATTCACTAATCTCAACAAGAATAGAAAAAAGACAACCACATCATCAATAATATTCACCATAGAAGAATCAGATCCATTGAATTGTACATTTCATGTCTAAAGTACGGAGAAAAAAACCCCTTATTCCAAAATGATAGCTTCCTTATTTATAGTGTTAAATTGTACTAACCCTAAATCCCTAATGGACCACTTTCAACGTGGGCTTGTCCTAAATGGGCTTACAAGTATTGGGCCTATTAGAAATGTGCATCTTCATTACATTTTTCTTGTCTTTTTTTTTTCATCACTTTTATTTTATACATTTATCTTAAATATTATTAATTAATTATTTTTATTATTTAATATAAAATTATATTATTATAAATTATTTTATTTATTAAAATTTGTTACAAGTAATATTATGTATATTAGTACTTTATTATTATTATTATTATTATTATTTTAACTACTGTTAGTATTATTAATCTTTGTTATTATTATTATCATTATTACTTTTTACGGTTTATATAGTTATAATAATAAAATTTATATAAGAAATTTATAATTCACTTTTCTTTTTTTTTCTTTTTTTTACACACTTTTATTTTATAAACTTATCATAAATACTATTAAGTAATTAATTTTTATTTTTTATTATAAATATAAAATTATATTATTATTATTAATGTTTTTTTATCTTCAACAACTATTATTTCAAACAACTATATTTCCAACGAATGTAGTTTCAATGACTATGTTTGAAGAAAAATCATATAAATACCACGATTTATTCATCTCATTCAACATCTTCAAACTTCTTAAAAACCCTAAATGACATATTGATGCGCCAACATTTTTTTCAATTTCGAAATCTCCTCCAGTAAACATACCGAAACCCCCTCGTCGACGAACCTAAAAACCCTCTTGTTGACGCACCAGAAATATGCTCTTATTTACGAAACAACTAGTGCGTCAACAAGAAGGTTCTTAGGTTCGTCTACTGGAAGGTTTCCGGTACGTTTATAGTCATTATAACTATATAAACCGTAAAAAATAATAATGATAATATTAATAAAGATTAATAATACTAAGAGTAGTTAAAATAATAATAATAATAATATTAAAAAGTACTAATACAGATAATGTTACTTGTAACAAATTTTAATAAATAAAATAATTTATAATAATGTAATTTTATATTAAATAATAAAAATATTTAATTAATTATATTTAAGATAAATGTATAAAATAAAAGTGTTGAAAAGAAAGAAAAAGAAAAAAAATGTAAAGTGAATAAAATAATAATAATAGTTAAAGAATAACTAAATTGTAAGAATTGTCCTTTAAAAAAAAACTAAGTTGCCTTCATGAAAAGAAGACTTAACTGGAAAACTTAACTTCTGTTGGTGAAAAGGACGAAATTCGTAAACACTTTCTCAACTAAAGAACATTGAGTGAAAGTCAACTTTAAAAGATTTATTCTATAATTTCAACAAACATTATTGACAAAAATTATAATTTAGTCTTTAAAAAACCATTGAAACGAAATAAAAAATTATGGTAAGAGAGATTGAAAAATTATGACCTCGGTAAAAGTATTTTTTAATAATTTTTGTGTAACATTATAAAAAGACTTTTCAAATAGTGAACCATGATTGATACACCAATTAAATAAGAATTATACACCGTTTGATGTGATTTGTTAATTTTTTTACCCATGATTATCATACATCATTAAAAAAAGTCAAGTCAATCTTTTTTTTAATTTAAATTAACTTACTTTTTTATTTTTTTACTCTAAATTTTACCCATTATTATTTGGTTTATTTGTTTTTTGTTTTACTCTAAATTTTGTATATAAACTTAATATATTTTTTTATATAACATGTTTTTAGTTTTTTTCTAAAAGAGTGTTAATGGAAACTTATTGTTGGATCGTCATAATTTCTAATTTTTTAAAAACATTTTTTTACTTTTTAAAATCATTTTTTTAGTTTTTTTCTTGTAAATGTTTTTTTAAAACTTTTTTAAAAATATATTTTAGTTTTTTTCATAAAAAACGTTTTTAAAAATATTTTTTTAGTTTTTTATTAAAACATTTTTTAGCTTTTTCATAAAATATTTTTTTAACTATTTTGAAAACGTTTTTTCAATAAATAGTTCACTATTTTTAAAAAAATTATTTAAAAACTAGTTCACTTAAAAAACTAAAAAATTTTTTTAAATGGTTCACTATTTTAAAAAAACTATTTTTAATAAATAGTTCACTTAAACTATTTTTTTTATGAAAACGTTTTTTAGTTTTTTCGTAAAATATTTTTTAACTATTTTGAAAACGTTTTTTTAATAAATAGTTCACTGTTTAAAAAAAACTATTTTAAAAACTAGTTCACTTAAAAAAGTAAAAAAAAACATTTTTAAAATAGTTAAAAAAATATTTTACGAAAATAATTAAAAACGTTTTTATAAAAAAAACTAAAAAAATGTTTAACATTTTTTATATAAACTTTAAGAGTTAAAAAGGAAAATAAAAAATTTATATTTTAACTGACATGTGACACTCCCCCATTGGGGGAGTTACTGCTGTTCACCCATGTTCTTTTTTAAACTGAGTTTCTAATTTCTTTTTTTTAAAACGGTTTTTTATTTTAAAAAAGTTAGGTTTGTTCATAAAATAATTTTTAAATTGAATATTTCGTTAATTATTTTATTTGAAGTACTAAATATATATTTTAAATAGTATAAAAAGTACTATAATTTTTTTTTTGCCTCTCAAAAAAATAAAGTTTAGATATTTTAAATCTTTTGATACTAATAAAATAATACTTTAAGGGGACACTTGTCAACTTGTGGTGCATCATCACTTATTTTTCCCCCCCCAAAATATCACTTATACCCATTAATTTCTCATAAACCTTTTGGCTTCTATTATACCCACTTCCTTGTATAAAACAATTTAGAACTTCTCTTTTATTAAATTTTGGAGTTTGAAGTTATTATTATTTTTATGTTATGATATCATTTTTATTTCCATCATGTTAAAAATTTAGTGTATTTTATCATTTAATCAGAAATCCATGGAGAAGTAAGATTTATTTTCCAACTTAATAATAAAACATTATATTCTTCCCATCTCATATCATAACTAGTGGGGAACCCGCAAGATGTGCGGCCTCGGCAAACTCATTATGTGCGAATATTTGGTTAATTAAACGAATTTTTTTTAAAATAACATCTAAACAACGTTAGTGTTACTAATTCATGTATATTTACAACTATGAATACCATGACATGAAACAGAGGGCGAATTCTTCATGCTAGGTGAATGCAAAGTCGACAAACCACAATCGAGCTATGTGCACAGCAGGAGCAAACATCTTGGGAGCATGATATCACTGCTTTATTTTTCATGCTACAAAATACGGGTCAAGAAAATCAAAGTTTTAGCATATATGAAATTCACAGATCACACAACATATATGCAGCAGCGAAAGATAAGATATATATATCTAGAAGAAGTAAGCCATGATAGCTCTGCATTAAGCAAGCCAACTTTTAAAACTATGTGTATTAATACTAATCCATTTCTGGTTTAAAACTAAAACGCTAATAACTATTACATATATGTAATGAGAAAGAGAAAACAAACCTGGTAAAACCCTTGACGAAATCATCATCCAAGAACAATAATATGATAACAAGTCCCGTACACTATACATGAATTGAGGTAGCATGAGCTTATTACAAGATACTTCTCAACAGGATTATATGCTTTTTCTTGTCTTCAATTGCAAGTGCAGCCAACGCTTTATCCTGCAACGAAACAGAAATTAACATTTCCATAAATACTTTAGTAACAAATTATGTTGGTAGGATAAAACTCATCACAAAGGCTTGGATTAATGGGAACACAAGCACTGCTTGGAGAAAATGATTAGCATTTAAGCAAAGAACTTTAGAAAATTCAAAAACTCAAAAGACTTCTATATCATGAACATGGACATCAAAGATTACTAACCTGTTTTGAGGTGTACATAAAAAGGTGATTCCAACAAATGGTTCATGTGTTTTAAAACCTGAGATGTGTGCTCAAATATAATTTTGTAAAGTAAAAGAAAAGACAATCTCCTCATCACACCTTCGAAGCCCAGGTGTCTGCCATGTGAAAGAAAAAAAAATTCAAAGGACTACAGATCCATATATGAGTGAATCGAATTCATGATGCTTTTTTTAGTTTAAATTACATAAAACATAGTCCTAAGCATTAAAATAATAAAATTATTATTAATTTATAAGCAGTGGCGGATCCATGGATTTTTTCCAAGGGGTCACTGTTTTTAGATGCCCCAATTTCATAGGGCCTAAACCACTACGCTTACTGTGAAACTTTGTAAGGGGGTTCACCGTAGGGTATTTTAGGGGGTTCACCCCAGTTTTTTTACCTACTGTTACACTAAAATTTCAAAATTCGGGGGTTCCTGTGCACCCCCCCGGCTTCACTTAGGTCCGCCCCTGTTTACAAGGGTGTGTGCTAATGAAATTTTATCAATTATTCAGTGAAATTATTTAGTATGATTGGCATACCTCTTCTGCTAAATTGATGTTTTAGTTGCTCCAATCGCACAATATTAATATCGTTTGCATTAGAGCGCCTATTGCCTTGCCACTTACCTCTAACCTCTAAGGTTACGGCTGAAAAAATAATTTCAAACTTTAAAACATTTATTCGAACGCAAGTAAGACACAATGTACACAAACCTCCCCTTCTGCAGGTTCCAAAGTAACATTTCTTCCCCTGTACTCGGGAGTGCCTCTGTGGTCAGTGCTTCCTACCATAGGCATATCAATAACTAATAACCAATAAACCAATGTCGTCAAAACGAGTGCTTTCTTTGACCTTTAAAATGTCAAGTCAAAATAGAAACAACCTTACCTTGATAGAAGACGCGGAGATAGTCTTTGATGAAACCGACAACACGATCACCATAGTGAAATCCTGCTTTACAGATCAGAGAACCGTACCTGAATACCCACATCACCATTTTCGCCTTTGTCAGCTGCCCTGACCCAATAGTGGATCAAGAAAAAGAAAACCTGCAGGGGAACACGAGATAGTTACCGTGATAAAAGGTAAAATAAAAACTGATTAAAAGCATACAAAGTCGATTTTGATAAGAAGCAAATTTCACGATGACTCAATTAACTTCTATTAATCCCCATAGCTCTAAAATTTGGAATGTATTTGAACTATTTAATGAATACATGAAGAAAATCAAGCATGTACCAAAAGAGTGTGACCTTTTTGCTGCAACAAACAAGCTACCAACACGAACAAGGAGAAAATAGTACCCGACTGATGGCTGATTTACAATAACAAAAAGGCGTTTAAATAGAGGCACATTAACCAAATCATTGAACCAAATAAAAAAGATTGTGAACTATGTATGGAGTTGTATAAACCTAATATCCTCATTTCTGCACTAGCTCTCGCTACTGCATGTCTCTTTTGCCGAATAGGTCCATGGAAATTTGCTAGGAGGACATCCCCACTTATTTAAAATACACATAATTTTAGAAAACACGTAAAAATGAATTAATAAGTAACAAAACCATAACAAATTTGTTCGTATTTGAGTTCTAGGGTTTCGCAGGAAACGAAAATAGGGAAAGGAGGAATTACTTGGGTCGAGGTCGGTTAGCTGTGATTCCAGCGGGTTTGTGACGATCTTGATTCCCGATTTCTCAGTGGTCATGGTTTCCGAAGAAGCTCTGATGATCCCGTGAAAGCGTGGAGGCTTGTAATAAACCCCAGAATGGGATTTAGAAAACGAAGAAGAAGGTAAAAATAAGGAGGATTGAATGGGTGCGGGTTTAGGGTTGTGATAACCGGGAACATAAACGGAAGGGGAAGGGTGGTGGTCGGCGGTGTGGAGAAATGAGGGATAAGGCCTTTATGTAGGAGAAAGGGACGTGGGGGAGGAGGTTAAACGCTTCAATTGCCGGTGCTTTGAAACGCAAGGGGAACGAAGAGTTGGTCGGTACAAGCCTCCGGTGATATACATTATTGATGCGAAACCATCATTGAATGGGGTTTTATGGCGTGTCGGTCAGGCTGATGAAGAGTCGTGAAGGGGCTCCGGCAAGGGAGGCAGCGTCTTAAAACCGGTGTCTTAAACTCCCTCTTTATAAAGGTATAGATATAAGAGTAACTTTTTTTTTTCTTTTATATAAAATAGAAAAAGACTAACCTTAATTAATAAGTAATAACTAATAGGTATAAATATTATACTTATCATAATTTTAACCCATTCATATTTAGATAACAATTTTAAATTTTAAATGAAACTATATGAATTTATTCGTATTTTTAATCTTAATTTTAATTACATAATTAACCTAAAATGATTAACTAAATTGATTAGCTAAAAGTAATCCAAAATGATTAGCTAGAATTACCAGATTTTTAAATTCATATATTGTAAAAACTTTAAAATTTAAAACTCATTACTTATAATTTCCAAATTAAATTTCAAAATTCTTCTCTTCATCTTCATTCTTTATCAAATTCGTAAATTAAACACTATGTTAGAGACCCGTGTACTACACGGGCTTGTAATAGAAAAAATTTCTTTAGTCTTGTAATAATAAAATTAAAGTAGAACAAATAAATTAAAATGCAATTAATAGGAGACTTACGCGACACTATTAATGTAAAGATCCTTTAAGTCATGTTATGTGTAAGTCTATTTCTGCCGGTCAATCCGAACACGACCGGTACAATTCACGTACATAACAAAAATATTTAGAGATTAAGCAAGTAAAAATAGATATGCGATTAAATATTCATATAGCTCATAACTATTTGTGTGAAATTATTGACATAGTCACAGATTATGCCTCACTTAAAAATGTTTACTTTATTATTACACTAGTTTAGATCCCGTGTATACACATGGGTGAAAAATATCAATAAATAAAATTTTTAAATCCTTATGTGTATATTTTACACGTATAAAAATGTATCATATACTAATGATAGAAAACAAAACTCAAAATATATAAAAACTAATATATAATTGAGTTTCAAAAAATAAATTAAATACTATTTAATGTAATTTGTTTTTCATTTATTATTTGATTGAAAATAAAAGTTAAATAATTAAATTTTTAAAATTTCATAAGTGATAATTTAAAATAATTATGTTTTATTAGTATAATTAATAGTTTATTTAAATATATATTGTTGTTAAAAATAGGAGGTGCATTTAATAAGAGAGAGGCGGGAAAAAATTGATGAAAATGAATGTGGAGACGACACGTGACATAGAAAAACCTTTATTTATTATATAGTATAGATAAATAAGCAAAAAAAACATATAAATAGATCCTCTTACTTAAAAATGGTCACTTTAGGGTGGACGGAGTGGAGGCACGGGTTGCGAGCGGGTTTCACGGGTTGGACGGGTAACACCGCCGCAACCATTGCGGGTTTCTCACGGGTTGGATGGCACGGGTATATTAACCCGTTTGAACCCGTAGCCGTTTGAGGAATATATCCGTTGGGTGACCATTGGAGGGGACCATTGGGGGGTGGGTTGGGTATTGAATAAAAAAAATTTAATTTTTTCAATCTCATTCACCTATAAATATACATTTTACACAAATATTTTTTTACACTTTCTTTCAATCTCATTCATACTCTAAAAAACTTGATTCATCCTCCTCCAAAAAATACCGTCTGAAAGTGCGTGCCTCTCAACCGCAAAACCCTCGTTCAAGACAACTGCAATGACCGCGTTCAAGTCAACCTCGGGCATCTCATACGCAACCGCAATACCAAAACCAACCGTTTCAATACCAAAACCAACCATTTCAATACCAAAATCAACCCTTTTCATCCGCACCTACTTCTCCACCGTTTCAATATTATCAAAATCAACCTTTTAGTCCCCCCGGACATGTTGACACCGATGGTGAACTCATATTTGTAGTAGTCAAAATCAACGAGCTGAGATTGATAAGCCAAGGCTTGGTCTATACTTCTAAGATCGTACGTCTTTATACGAGATTACTATGAGACCAAGAATCGGTGAACTCATGTTTGTAGTAGTCTTACCACTGAATTAGTTAACTTAACATTATCACGTACCAAGCTGATTCGAATCCCGAAGCAATACATCTCGTAATCTGATCATTTTCGCCTTATTTACTTTTCTGCTATTTACTATTCTGCTAGTTACATTTCTGTTATACACTTCATGCATATTTTTACTTTTATGTTATTTACTTTACCGTCATTTATTTTCTACTTCACAAGCACACAAAACCCACCTACTAACTAATCCGGCTAAACGATAACAAAAGTTGAGTACTGGAACTCGATCGTGTCCATTGGTTCGATACTTGGTTCTTACCTGACTATATTACGCTGCGATAGGTACACTTGCCTATTGTGTGTGTTTTAAGTTAACGTAATTATCATTTTATTTTATAAATTTAAAACCTGATCTCGTGAAATCAATTAATCTAAAAATATATTTATTTATATTTTTATACTTAATTCACAACACACATCAACGACCACTTGGAGGTTTGCGCAACCTCAGAATGAAATGTTAAAATAATGATCCAACATGGTCGTGAGGGACATAGGTGTCGACGAATGTTGTGGCAGTGTTATGGACGTAGGTACTATAACTATCAGTGATGATCTTAGACTATGAATTGAAGAGATAGAGAATGATTGTTCAAAACTTAGAACTTACCAGTGTTAGCTCATACTATAACTTTAGCATGCGTATTCAGGAAAGAATGTAGCTTCTTGCAGCAAATGTAAGGAGCAGAAATAGAGGCATCGGAGCATGCTATCTGACATGAAGAGAAGACTGCATAGTTCTAAACCCAAATCTTGTATAGTTTTGTAATTATGTTAGTTTGTATAAGACTTGACTTTATATATATACAAAAGTTCTACGTATGATTTCTGTTATACTATATGTTTATGAGTAACTTTAATATGTGGTGGCTCCGGGATGCGGGCCTCACAATTGGTGTATATGTGTATATGTATATAACTTGCTAATCATTATTGCCCAAAACACAAAAAATCGGGGCAAATCATAATCAAAATAACAAACAGAGTATGCATTCAAACCATTAAGGGTGAGCCTCATAACCTTTTGAGATGAAAATCATATATGAAAATGTCGACGGTAGTTACTACCAAGAACTTGCAAACTTTTCTTCGTGGGAACTCAGCCATCCTCGAAAATCAGATCTGAAAGGCAGTTATTGGTTTTTCGACGTTGGTTGGTTTTCCACTTTCTTATGGCCCACATGTATTCTCAACCCCAAGATTTCCGATAATCCATAGCAACTGCCATCTTTTGGTTTTTGCATTTGGCCGACGATTTGGGTGTTAACGGTGGTGTTGTTCGTCGGGGAGGAGTGGGGTGCCGGAGCATTGGGGTTCATAGAGACGAAGACGATGGGAATGAGGAGGGCGAGTAGAAGGGGTGGATTGGGGTGGGGTGGTAGGTTAAACTTAATAAAGTGGGCTCACTGACTTTTTATACTTTTTAATAATTTTGTCTTATAGTTTAAGGGTAAATAAGTCATTTCACTCTAAATTTACGAGAAAACTTAACACTCATCCACTCTAAGGACAACCCGTCTTACGTTCGAGCAAACTTGTGAACTCTCAATATAGTTTTTTCAAACTTTATATCTTTCTAATTAACTCTTGTTTTTTTGATGAGAAATCACTACATTTTTTCCACCGGTAAAATTATTACTTAAACTACAATTGCAAAAGAGCAAACCTATAAAGCCCAAGTTACAAGCAATTAATGCATATGTTTATTTTATCTTTTTCTCATCTCTCTCACTTCAAAATCATCTGCTTTTCTTAACTTTGTTTTCACATGAACAGCTAATAATCAGTAAAAGTAATACAAAATAATATTTCTATTCATCATGATTCAGATTTTTTTAATCTAATACTCTAGCTTATAAAATGATTTTTTTTGTTGGCTTTTTTTATTTTTTTTTATTTGTAACTTTTAAAGTACTGTGTTTTACAAAATTCCGTATATACGGTTACGACGTGTTTATTTTTATCTACGTTTCGATGTACGATTCGTTTAAAACAGAGTTGCACGTGATAATGTACATATTGTTTAATCACTTACGTACAACGTCGTTATGCATATTTTAACTCCTTACTTTTTTAAACGGTTTTTGCTTTATTTTCTAACTATTTTACGGTTAACTTTTTTTAATAGCTTTGTAAAGGTTTTGAGTTTTTTTTTATAAAGTTTTGAATACGCTTATTTACTTCATATACAGTGATTTTTTTAACGGTTTCGTTTTCCTATGTAATATCTTTAATATTATCAACACTTAATAAAATGTTTTGGTCTTTTTTTATTGCGTATTTTAACGTGCCGGTACGTGCGAGTTAACGCACGTGGATTTTCAAATACTTTGATTTATTTAACGGTTTAGCTTTATTTTAAAGATTCGAAGCCGTTTGGTGTTTTTTTTGCTCTTTAGAAGACTTTGATTTATTTAACGGTTTAGCTTTCCTTTTTTTTACAAAGTATGAAGCCGCTTAACGTCCGTTGTGTTAACGTGTGACGGCCCATAAAGGCCGTAACGCTGGATAAATTATGGCCGTCACAGGTTAGATAAATTACTAGTTTAAATACAGAAGAACATGTCATGTTTTATTTCTTCTTAGTTGTACAATTTTGACTTCTTTTCTTGTGAATTTTCTACAAGTATACAACACGTCCAAATAAAATAAAAGAATAATATAACCCTAAAATGGCTTCTTTCTATCCCACTAAATAAATAGTCAAATCCTTGTAGTCAACATTTCTCTCATAGTTCTTGAATGCATGAGTCTTGAAGAACTCTCTTCCATTGATCTCTTCTCTACATTACTTCTCTTCAACCCCATCAATTTTGACCAAAACCCATCTGCTTTCTTCTTCTTCTTCTTCTTCTTGTTCCCATCATTTTCCACATCAACAAAAGCCATTGATCTACTCTTTCTCAAGAAAGAAAGATACCCTTTTCCTTCAACATCACACTTTCGATTTCCATTTCGATAACCATGCATGGGAGATGCGGTGTAGGATGAGCGTCGAGATGAAGAAACCGAAGATACCGAAGAGATAGAAGATGATGAAGACGACGAACAAACATCTGTGACATGAGTCTGAGATGAAGAACCCGATATCTTTGATAATCTTTCTCTTAAGCACACGGAGCAAACCCCGGGAGATTGCTCGTGTTTTGGGTGTTTCTTGCAGCCTTTTGGCTTCATGGATGGTCTTTTTCTGTTTTCCATTGTGTATATATGTGTGTGTTTTTGGGTTGTATTTATGGGGTTGTGAGGGTTGTGTTTCCATGAGGGTTCATTGGAGTTTCCACGAGAGTTGCATAAAAAAGACTTTTTTGACAACATGTTGGATATTATTGAAAAAGTGGGGAGTAAAGAGATTGAGTTGAATCTGTATCAACGGTTAGGATTATGAGGATTATGGATCGGATTTTTGACCCTTTATATTGTGGGCTTGTAACATTGAATTTGTTAAGGGGTATACATGTCGTTCTGTGGTGCGATAATAAATTACACATCACGTAATACCATCTTACTATCCTCATTATCACATCATCCATTAATTGATAAAAGTTTACCCGTATGATTGTGGTGGTGTGATAGTTAAATGTTTATTTTTTAATTTTCATTTAAATAAAATAAAACATAATATTTCATTAAAATAAAAATAAAATAAAAGATAATAAATAATATTTCATTAATCATTAAAAAAAATTACATTAATAATTAAAAAAAATACATTACCAAAAAAAATTACATTACTAAAAATAGTTACCAAATGATTTGAATTTCTTGTCGGTTTATTCGCTTTTGATCAAATCTGCCTTTAGTGCGTTATGAATTTCTCGATTGCGTATTTCTTGTCGGTTTACTCGCTTTTGATCTTCATCAACTTCTTCGTGCATAATCTCCTCCTCATTTAGGTTGTATTGACAAATTGTCACTTATTGATCCTCTAAAATCATATTATGCAAAATCACATAAGTATACATAATGTTCCAGATTTTGATTTGAGACCAAGATCGAGCCGGTCGTTCGATTATATGCCACTTATTCTTCAAGAGACCGAACACTCATTCGATATCTTTTCTTGCCGCTTCATGAGCCTTTTTATAATTATTATGTTTAATACCTTCTGGACACGTAAAATACTTGACAATTGTAGCATATTCCGACTCATTCGAGATCCACGGTTGAGACATGCGCTTTGTTTTAATGGTGTTGAGGACGATTCCGCCTCTTGCCACCACCTAACCGACGCTGATGTCATAACTCCGAACGTCATTACCCCAGCTTCCTCGCTTGATGATGAAGACATTTTATAGAAATAATTTAGTAGAGTAGAAGAGTAGAAATGAGTGTGGAGATATAGAGTAAAAATGAGTATTTATTGTGAGTAAAAATAAAATTATTAATTATTATTTAATTTAAAATTACCATCAACGGTCACAAAGGAGCCGGTGAACGGTAATATAGCCCACAATTATGTTGAATTCTCCCGTGAAAAATCTCACGCGTATGGATCACGCCGTGAAATAAAATTGAGGGGCAGTGTTCCACAAAAATACACCGTGAAAAGGCTTGTCAATAAGGACCACGCCGTGATATTCATCTGTATACCGGATGACCTTAGAGGATTCACAATCAAATTGGTAAAACATATCTTATCTTTATATTTTAAGGTAAAATTTAAAAACATTTCAAACTACTCACTCCATCTGATTTTTTTTTAATACTTTTCCTTATTTTAAAATTATATGGATTACATATATGGATTCATTAGTAAATTTCTTATATTTACCAACTCATAATTTATTTCTTATATTTACCAACTCACAATTCATTTCTTATAATACTTTTGTGAGTAGAAGAGAGAGAAACAATAATAAAAATTGATTAAAAGAGTATTATTTAATTGAATATAGATAAATATAAGAAATCGGATGTGAGACCTTTTTTAAAAATCTTTAAATTAATATGATAAATGTGTTTTTAGTTAAATTATAACGATATGAAAAACAACTCGGTTGTGAATGCTCTTAAAGGCCCAAGTCTAGAGTTTGTTTGAGATTGCTTATTTAACTTTAAAAGTGATTTTTGTCAAAAGTGATTTTTGTCAAAAGTGTTTATTGACTTATGACTTTTTCAATTTTTTAAAAAAAAAATTTGTTTTAATTAGCTTTTGTGGTAGGAAAGCAATAAGTCAATAAGTTGGTTTTTTAAAAAGTGTTTGGTTTAACTTATATTTATTTTAAGGTAAATGATGAGTAGATTGGTAATTTTATGTTCAAAAATTCATAAGAAGTTTTAAAAAGCCAGGATTTGTGACTTTTGAAAAACAACTTTTTAAGACTTATCAAAATGTCAAAATAAAAAGGACTTTTATCAATGTCAAACACCTCCTAAACACCCACAAGATTAGGGCTGTTCACGAGCTGAACCGAACCGAGCGGACCTTTGCTCGTGCTCGGTTCGTTTACAAACTGAATCGAGCCGATCGGCTCGTTTACGACCGAGCAAAAAATCGAATGAGCATTATCCGAGCATTAATTTTACGAGCGAAATTTGAGCGAGCGGCAAGCGATTTGGATAGCCCTACTATCTAGTGTGCTTTTCAAATTGCAAAGTCGCAAAAGCTGCACGTCGCTTGGTGTTACTGATCATGAGCCGCAAAGACTGATTGACTTACCAAAAGAGAGAGATGATTTGAGACTTGAATCGGATAGTTTCAAAGGCTGCTCGTGAGGGCATCGTCCGATTAGGGTTGGGGATTTTAGGTAGAGATGATTTGATACTTGAATTGAGGAGAGGGCTCTCAGGGTGGAGTAGTAAAGTAACGTAATTACTAAAAATGTTTTTTTCTTTTTCTTTAAGTTTTAAGTTTGGCTACCCTTGACTCACTGTAAGAAGTTCCATAATGGATTGAGGCAAAAGAGTTATTTTTATATGTATAAAATATTAATTTATTAATTATATATATATATACACATACACACACACACTTATATATATATATATACACACACAGAGGAGGGTTAGGCTAAAAAGGAAGAAAACCCTACAAAGTTTAGGAAGCAACAACATCGCGACACGTGTACAATGGGGAAAGGTGGAAAAGGGTAATTGCGTCAAAAGGCTTAAAACAAAAGAAGGAATCCCTACATGCAAGTCACATGCCATTTTCCTCATTTTTTTTTAAAACGTCCCTAACTTTTCTATACGTAATTATTTTTAAAAAAAAATTCACCATAAAATCGAGCATTTTTTATCTTTCCAACGAGTATCGTATTCCTATATTTCAAAAAAAAAGACCAACTTGGTGTTGTTTGAAATTGAAAGTTTTTATAGTGTTTTATGTTTATGGTGTTGAAATTTTAAGCTAAAGTGTAAAACACCATGACCCAAAAAACTCAATGTTGAAAAACACCATGGCTAGAAAAACTTAATGTTGAAAAACATCTAGTTGAAAACACCACAGATGTAAAACATCATGTTGAAAACTCACTTTAATTCGAGCACAGCCTTAACCAAGTTTATGCTTATAGTATTAAAATTTTAAGCTAAAAGTGTAAAACACCATGATAGAAGAAAAAACGTCATAAACATAAACATGTCAAAACACCATGACCAAAAAAGTCAAAATGCAATGTTTAGAATTTGTATTTGTGAAAACGTCAACACCAAAAAAGCTAAAATGCCAGGTTTAAATTGCCTCATGTGAAAAATTTCATAACTAGAAAAACTCAATGTTAAAAAACATCATGACTACAAAAACTCAATGTTGAAAAACACCCGGTTAAAAACACCATAGATGTAAAACACTATGTTGAAAAAAACTCAATTTAATTCGAACACAGCCTTAACCAAGTTTAAGTTTATGGTGTTGAAATGTTAAGCTAAAAGTGTAAAACACCATGACATTTAAAACTCCATATTGAAAATCACCATGACCAGAAAAACTCAATGTTAGAAAATACCCAATTTAAAACACCATAGATGTAAAACACCACAAATGTAAAACACTATAGATGTAAAACACCATGTTGAAAAAAACTTACTTTAATGTAATTTAAACTAAAATGATTTAAAAGATTATATATATATAGGGAATGTATAAGATGAAAACCCCTCCTAATTGTGAAAACATTTGAAAACTGTCAAAAAAATCAAATTTTTACAAGGTTTTTTTTTAAACCTTTTATATGGAATTTCAAAACTTTTTATATAAAAAAATCAAAAAAGCGCTGACCAGATATTTTTATAATTTTTTTTTTAATTCTGCCAAGTTGTTTTACATATGTAACATGTGTTTTTACATATGTAATTTTTGTTTTTACACAAAAAACGGAGATTTTTGTCCATTTAAAAAAAACCCTCCACGTTTTTTGTATTTTTTTTGACGAAAAATTTATAAAAGTTGCTAAGAATGATTCCCAATTTTTTTTAAAACATGTTTTTTGGTAGAGTTTTTAAGGTTTTCTCTACTCATGTGGGTTTTCAAAATATCCATTCCCAATATATATATATATATATATATATATATATATATATATATAGTGAAAGGTTCCACTAAGAAGTGGTTTTTCGATAATAAACGCTAAAAAGTGGGTCAAACGAACTTCGATTGAGCGCATTCCAGCGGCATTGAAACCGTTTCATCGAACTCTAATCCGGACCCAAAAACTAAAACCCCCCTCCACCCGCACCCCCAAAAACCTAAACCCCCCTCCAACCCCACCCCAAAAAGCCTAAAACCACCACCCCCACCCCCACCCACCCCCACCCCTAGAAACTTAAATTCCCCACCCCACCCACCAAAAAAACCTAAACCATGAAATCTAAGCCATAAAAGCTAAAGCATAAGTCTAAAACCCTAAAATTCAAATATAAAATCTAAATCTTAAAAGCTAAACCCTAAAAGCTAAGATGGAAGAGTTCGACGAGAAGGTTCCAACGCCGCTGAAATTAGCTCAATCGGAGTTCGTTTGATATCGTTTCTAAGCGTTTTGATCATTTCTTAGATTTATTAGCAAAAACCGACTTCTTATTTGATCCTCCCCTAGGGACGGCAATGAAACCCGAACCCGATGGAAAAACCCGAAACATTTGGGACGGCTATAGGGTCGGGTAATGGGTATGGGATCGGGTTTGAGATTACTTTTGAAATTTTTCACGGGTTTGGGACGAGTATGGGATATGGTGATATACCCGTTTACCCGCTCCGATTACCTGATAATGCATACCCGTTTACCCGATTATATATTCGATATAGTTTTCCTTTCTTTTTTATTTATTCTAAGTATGTATATCGTATTTATTTTAAGTATATATGCCGTATTTATTTTAAATGTATATACCCAACATGATTTTGTTTCTTTCTTTTTTTACTTTAGTTACATTTTTTATGTATACCCGATAAATACTCGTCAGGTTTAGGTCGAGTATACCCAATGGGTATCATTTAGAAACTAACGGGTTTACCCGAAACCCGCGGGTATACATGATACCCGATGAGTAACTACCCGATAGAAACCCGACGGGTTTTGGGCCGAGTATGGGACAAGATTTTATAATCGGGTATTCGTCCCAAACCCGACCCATTGCCATCCCTATCCTCCCCCTATATATATATACATACATATATATATACATACATATATATATATATACATATATATATATATATGGAAGGATTCAAATGTTAACCAACTTTTTATGTGATAACCGTGCTAACCACTATAAAACAATCACATAATTTATAAATTATTTTTTCTTTTAATTATTAAAATAGTATTTAAGTATCTTGAATAAATATTTTGTAGATACGGAAATGATGAGTTTTACGTATATGTACCAAATAATGTTACATATACGTGACACATAGTGTTTACATATATGTAACATTAACATAATTATAATTGATATATTTACGTAATACTATGCTTGAGAGTGGTTATTATGGTTATCACATAAATATTGGTTAGCATTTGAAACTCACCATATATATATATATATACTAGAAACCTAATATGTGGTTATCATTCTTCCACATCATCAATCCAACCAAGATATTTTTTTAACCCCTTAAGAGCATATATGTAATTTTACATTGAGATGACATTATATATTACTTTCTTATTTTTCAACTTACCATCCTCTCTTTCCTCATTTAATACCCACTTTCACTCATTTCCAACATCCATCATATCACTTTTTCAAAACCCACGATTTTATGCTTTTACTCAATTACCGTCTTTCCAATATCATCATCTCTTTCGAACCCACTTTTCAAGCTTTCAATTTTCTACATTATTGTACCTTATTTCCCTTTTTTTCCAACAACCATCACCATTTCTTTCTAACTCTCTCTAGATCTACCACCACCATTTCTCTCAACTTCTCCATCTTTAGATCTACCACAAACCTCCATTTTTAGATGACCCAAGTAATAATGCAGCACCTACAAGTGTTCAGGCTCAGGTTAATGATATGTTTTGGGAGTAGTTTTTGACCGAGAAGTCGGGCTCATCGAATATTGAGGAAGATCGGTCCATGGATCATATGGGAGTTCTGGGTTATATATTGGCAGACATCATATTTTGAAGTCAAAAAATCATTTATCTTTTTTTATATATTTTATTCCTCATTTGTATAAATTTGAAAGTCACAGATGCAACAAACAGATGAGTGTCTTCCCTTTGGTTCAATGGTACTATTTTGAAACTTTAATAATTTAGTTGTGGTTTTATTTAGTTTGTTTTATTTCACGGTACATTCTTCCAAGAATTTCAACATTTTTAATATTTTGTTTTTTTAATCGTATTCACAATATAATATAGGTTGTTGCATCGCTACATGTGTGTTATAGATGGGGGTAGTATTGGGTGAAAAGTGAAAACCCATATGAGTTGTGAAAACCATGAAAATTCTATGTAACAACTTAAAAAAAACAATAAGGTAGTTTTGTTACATATTTTCGTCACTTTTTATTAAAAAAAACGTCGAAGATTTTTTTTAAACATGTAACAGTTAGAAAAAAAACTCGTTTTTATATGTAACAGCACGTGCAACATACGTAACAACACAAAAAACGAGAATTTTTTTACACTTGTTACATATTTTTTTAAAATATTCTTCAGTGCTTTTTTATTTTTTTATTTTTTAAAATGATGAAAATATGTAACAAACCTACCCTATTTAAAAAAAATAAAATAAAGTTGTTACATAGAGTTTTCATGGGTTTTCACAACTCATATGGGTTTTTATTCTAGCCATTTGATTTCGAAGACCATGAGTTTGGTTTATAGTAATTATAACAATTATGCAATATATCTGGTAAATGTTTGCAACTTCTTTGTTAGGTTTTAATGGTTATTTATATTCCGTTCCTTATATTTTTTTCACCCTTTCACGTTTGATCTTCAGAATTCATGTGGACACGTTTTGAAGCTGTTTAAAATATTAGTTTTGGGGTCGTGTATACAGTACAATGTTGGTTACATATGTAATTAACAAAAGATTACATATGTAACACGATGTGAATTGTCATCTATGAAGTAGAAGATTCGTAAATGACACAACTGAGTTGAAATCTTGGACAACAGAAAAGAGACCAAAGTAAATAGATTAAGAGTTGAAAAAACGCAGTTGACAGTTCTTAAGTATTGTAAAACCAAAAATTGAATATAAGTTTTTTGTTATGTTGTATAACATGTAATATGCCAGGTTTACATTTATATTATGTTGTATTTACATCTAATGTAGCACGAGCGTAACAATCATAAAAACTAGAATTTAAAAAATGTCATTTAAAAAAACTAAAATTAAAAAAATGTTATGTAACATGTGTTAAAAACTGAAATAAAAATAAACGTCATGTTTAAAAAAACTCATTTAAAAAAACTGGAATTAAAAAAAACGATTTAATAAAAATCGAATTTATTAAAAAAAATCTCATTTTGAAAGTGGAAATGAAAAATGTGATGTGATGTGTGTACTATCTAGTCATACAAGAAAAAGGTGATGTGATAGCGTAAAGTCATTTACCATTCTACCCTTTATGTACTATTATTTATTAAAATAGTACTAAGATAAATGTTGAAAAGGTTGATTCAATCTCAACCTTTGATCTTTATTAATCTAAGGATCATATAGAGTTTTTACAACTCACATGGGTTTCAATCCCGACCCTATATATACAGGGGAGGGTTCTAGAGAAAATCACATAGTTAGGCGAAAACCAAGAAAACCACTAAAAAAACCAATTTCGACCAATAATATAATAATATTTATTTTTTATTTTTTTTATAAGAGTATCAATGTAATATTACACATTTTTACCAAAAAATCATTTAAATATTGACTTACGTATACGTAACCCATAGTGTTACGTATACGTAAACATAAAACAAAAAAATTGTGGTTACGTATACGTAACCCATAGTATTACACATTGTTTTAGTGGTTTTCTTGGTTTTCATTTAACTTTGTGGTTTTCTCTTGATTCTTCCCATATATATATATATATATATATATATATTAATACTAATAAAAGAATACTTGGTGTTGACAGTTGGCAACTTCTTAATGAATCTTCAATGATTTTTCCCCCCAAATCTTCTATCAAGTATTATTATTATTAATACTAATACTAATTACGAGTTTTTAACCAAAGTGGTGTGATTGAAAAAAATATTTACTTAATATGTGTGGTTTTAAAAATATTTACCAAATGGGTGTTATTAGAATTTTTTTTACCAAATAGATGTAGTTACAACTCATCATAATCAATAATATAAATTCTACGTAGTCAGTTACTAATACTAATTACTCAACGAACATGCAGAGGATACCATGTTGGACGATAATTTTTCAATAATGTGCTGATGTTTACTATTATTTATATTACTAATCAATAATAATACCTTTAAAAAAAATATAAGAAGTCGTGGTTTCCTGAATTAATTTATTACATTTCTAAATGATCACAAATTTAAATATTATAACTGTTATGAAATTTCCATTAATGTCTTAATAATTTCTAAATTTGTTATATAAACTGCTTTATCCCCTCTTCCTAATTTCTTACTTATGCTTCTACATTTTTTAAGATTTTTTCACACAATCTCTAAGGTTTGTTGATTCAATTTTTTTGACATATGCTCTACGTCTCTATATTCTATCAAATGCGAATCAGCCAATTTCAACTAAAATTTATAAATCGATTTTGGGAATTAATCATGTTATCATGCATCATAGGCAAGACATTGTAAGTTCTTCTTTAAGTTCCTCTTATATTTGGCAAAAATGCAAAGTCCTTAGATTAACTAAGAACATGCGTTTAAGTATACGAAGCGAAACATGTGATAGTGAACAAACACGTTTATTTGCAAAATGGATCTTGGATACAGGGGAAGGAAACATTTGTGGTTTTAATGATGGTGAGGCAGTTATTGATGTTCCAAAGGATATTCTAGATATTGATTCATTGGATCCCATTTCAAGTCTAATTGACTTTGTATATCCTTCTATTCTTGAAAATATAAAAAATCCAATATTTTTTAAAAAAAAAGAGTAATACTTACACACAAAAAAATGAAGTCGTTCAAGAGATTAATGATCGCTTGCTATCAATGTTTTCGGGAGATGAAAAGGAATACCTAAGTTCAGATAGTATATGTCAGTTAGAGTATATAAATGACAATATTGATGAATGCTTATACTCACCTGATGTTTTAAATAGCCTGAAAATATCAGGATTGCCAAACCATAACTTAGTTCTAAAGGTCGGTGTTCCACTAGTGCTACTAAGAAATATTGAACAAAAAATTGGTTTATGTAATGGGACGAGACTACAAGTTATATCACTGAGAAATCGTGTTATCAAGTCAGAGATAATATCCAGAAGTAATATTGGTAATCTTACTTTTATCCCCAGAATAACTTTGACGCCTTTAGACAAGAGGATTCCTTTTAAGTTTCAAAGAAGACAATTTCCACTGGCTGTGTGTTTTGCAATGACGATAAACAAGAGTCAAGGGCAGTCATTATCACGTGTAGGTTTATTTTTGAAATAACCGGTTTTTACACATGGTCAATTGTATGTCGTCTTATCCAAAGTTAAAAGTAGAGATGGAGTCAAACTTTTAATATTAGATAAAGATGAAAAACTTAGCAAGCAAACAACAAATGTTGTACACAAAGAAGTATTTGTAGATGTGTAATTGCCAATGTAACGTTCTTTTTTTGTTGTGTACAAGTGCGTTTTGTAATATTTGATATCAATCATTAATAAGTTTTTTTTACATATTTTACGTGTTTGAGTTTTGATTTTCCACCCGTGTAGTACACGGGTCATTAACCTACTATATATATATATATATATATATATATATATATATGGGAGGGATATTCTAAGAAAGATAAAAAGTGTAAAACGTTTTTTAAAAACCCCACCCCACCCCACCCCCCAAAAGCCTAAAACCCCCTACCCCCCACCCCCACCCCCAAAAACCTAAATCCTAACAAAAAAACCCTAAAAAGCCGAAAAAGTCGTTTAAAAACCCCACCCCTCAAAAGCCTAAACCTCCAACCCAACACCCCCTAAAAACCTAACCCCCACTCCACCCCCAAAAACCTAAAACCCCTACCCCACCCTTCCAAAAGCCTAAATACTAACGATCTGTTCCCGAGTTTACTAAAGGAAAGAAAAGAAAGGAAAGGATTCATTTCCCTTCTTTTCTTTTCTCTCATTTTCTTTTCTTTTCCTTTCTCTCCAAATCTTTCTATTTTGGAAGGATGGAGATAAGCCTACTTTTTCCTCCTTAAAAAAATCTTTGGAACACTCTTCCTCTTATTTCCTTTCTTTTCCCCCCTTAAAAAAAACTCTGGAACAGGTGTTTTTTCTCCTTACTTTCTTTTCCCTTCTTTTCTCTCCTTAAATGAGACTCGGGAACATAGCGTAAAAGCTAAACCCTAAGGTAAAAAGTAAACCTTAAAATTTAAACCCTAAAAGCTAAACCATACTGATGTGCCATCATTTATACACATTTATCATGCATATTTACCCTCACTTTGATATCATAATTGGATTATTATTGCAAGAAATATGTCATAATTGCTTCTTTGTGATAATTATAGGTTTTCAAGAGCTTTGTGCAAAAAAGGGACAAATTAAGATCAAAACCGAAGTTTTTTGAAGATCGTACGTGATTTAGCTTGGGTCGGTTAATCGCGTGCCCAATTATGAAGTCAATATCAATTAATTAGTCACTTGTATTTATGATTTGTTTTGCATTAACTTCCCAAAATCAAAATTGTTAAATGTCAAAGAATGGGAAGAATGTATGCATGCATGATGTGGGGCTTCTTTCTGCGTCATCCTCACCCTTGGAGCATCCAAGACCCATGGACTTGATCCATGGATGATCCACCAACTATCCATAGCTTAGAAGAGTCTAGAATAAGCTTCCAAGGGACTGAATTCGGCACATGTGCAATGGAGGATCAAAAGAAGAGTAGAAGAATCAAGAATATTCTAGACCAACCAGGCGTGCCCGCGCCCCCTCCTGTACCAGCCTCTTGTTTTTGCTATAAATAGTCTTTGATGTTGAATTGTTGGGGGTGACTCTTGTTTTCTAAAACAAGTTTGATGGGTTATAACCCATGATTCTCTCCTATGTAAATTAAAGGAGGCACCAAGTCCGTGTCTACAAGTATCAAGAACCGATGGGGCGATACATAACTTGGTTCCTAAGTTAGTCCCTCGTGTCTCTTGGTCTTGTTAATCTTTGTCTTAAGAGTATTTTATTTAAGTAAAGCAATGTGTTTATGATTTCATATCAATTTCTCTAATCACGCATATCTCTTTTGATGGAATTAATCAATCACTTAAACAACTAATTAATCAACCATTGAGGCTTGAATGATTCGTTCTAGATTCAAGAACCATGGTATGTAACATCCGGCCCCTCATACCAACAATATTGTCCGCTTTGCCCACTAAGAGCTCACGGATTTGTTTTTGGTTGCCCAGGTGAAAACTTCCCAGGGGTCACCCATCCCTGGATTACTCCCACCTGAGCACGCTTAACTGTGGCGTTCTCCTCTCATCCACTACATTAAGCCCCAAAACGCGTTGTTGATTTAAGAGGCAGGGCATGTCTTATGAACCAAGGATCTCTCTTGTGCACGGCCGATGTGGGATTCGCCTAGGGTGTTACATGGTATCGCACCAGATTCTTGACTTGTGATAGAGAATCATCAAAGGCCCTGTGGTGATTAGGAACTAAAAGTGGTGGTGTTTCATCCTATTCTTATTTCCCAATCAAGAAACCATATCCATCCAAGGTTTTGGAGATACCACCAAGATCATTTGGGTCCTCAAAGGTAATTAATCAATTGGGTTGGTTAAATTCGGTGGGAAGTATCATGAGCCAGACCTAAGCCTTATGCTTCTTGCTAGGGTCGGTAATACTACAATTTTGAAGTCATTTGGTGCCCAAAGTTAGTGTATTACGAAGAGATGGTTGGTTAGATTACTTATTTTTGGTGTTGTAATTAATTTAACTTTAGCATAAAGCTTAACGATAGCATGCAATGTTGAACATTACAAAACCGAGTGAAGTTAATTTGATCATCTACCTTCCACATTAATTGAAAACATAAAACTTGAAGACCTCCTTAATCACTATGGTGCGGTTTACCCTAGCTGGGAACCGACCTACTTAAATAATCTTAAGAATAACACTCCTATTATCGTCCAAGTTGACAACGACACTCTGCGGAGAGATCCGGGTTTGAACCCCGGTTGCTACAGTTCTAGTGTAGTATAGTGGTAAGTACACCCGTTCGCACACACATCACACGAACGGAGAAACTCGGGTTCGTATCCCGACCTAGAACTGAGTGGTTGTTAATCTCAGATTATCAAATGGTTTTCCACATTGTGGCAATTAATCTAAATCTACTTAATTAACCAAAGGAAAACAAACCAAGAGATGTCTTGCATCTTGTAGTCGTTTTCTATTCTTTTCCCAACCAAAACCAAAAACCATTTTTAAAAAAATTAATCCAACCTCCTAAATGATTTTCTAAAACCGGTTACACAATTGCAAGAGTTTCTCTTTGAAATCCACATACGTGTCAATGGTTCGATACTTGGTTCTTACCTAACTATATTACGCTGTGATAGGTGGGGGTGGGTTGGGGGGTTAGTTTTTTAGAGTGGGTTGGGTTTTTGGGTGTACTACACATATGAAGTAGGAGTTTTTTGTTTTCTCATGAAAATGAGTTTTCTAGTGAACTCACCCCTATATATATATATAGAGGAGGGTTAGGCTACAAAGGGTTAAAACCCTACAAAGTGTAGGAAGGAACCACAACACGACACGTGTACAATGGGGGAAAAGGAGGGAAAGGGTAATTATGTCAAAATGCTTTAAACAAAGTAAGGAATCTGCATATGCAAGTCACATGTTATTTCCCCCATTTTTTTTAAAACGTCCATAACTTTTTTATACGTAATTATTTTTAAAAAAAATTTCACCATAAAATCGAGTGTCTTTTTATCTTTTCAACGAGTATAGTATTGCTATATTTAAAAAAAAAGACCAACCGGGTGTTGTTTGAAATTGTGTGTTTTTATGGTGTTTTATGGAGTTTTATGTTTATGGTGTTGAAATTTTAAGCTAAAGTGTAAAACACCATAACAGAAGCAAAACGTCATAAACATAAACACGTTAAAACAACATGACTAAAAAAGCCAAAAAATACCATTTTGAAATTTGTTGATGTGAAAACGCCATGACAAAAAAAACTAAAACGTCATATTCAAATTGGCATCTAGATGTAAAATACCATGACCCAAAAAACTCTTTGTTGAAAAACACCATGACTAGAAAAACTCAATGTTGAAAACACCATAGATGTGTGTAGTTTGAAATTGAGAGTTTTTATGGTGTTTTATGGAGTTTTATGTTTATGGTGTTGAAATTTTAAGCTAAAGTGTAAAACACCATAACAGAAATAAAACGTCATAAAAATAAACACGTGAAAACAACATGACCAAAAAAGCCATAAAATATCATGTTGAAATTTGTTATTGTGAAAACGCCATGACAAAAATCTAAAGCGCTATATTCAAATTGGCATCTAGGTGTAAAACACCATGACCCAAAAACTTTTTGTTGAAAAACATCATGACTAGAAAAACTCAATGTTCAAAGACACTTAGTTGAAAACACCATAGATGTAAAACACCATGTTGAAAACTCACTTTAATTCGAACACATGCTTAACCAAGTTTATATTTATGATATTGAAATTTTAAGCTAAAAGTGTAAAACACCATGACAGAAGCAAACACGCCATAAACATAAACACGTCAAAACACCATGACCAAAAAAGCAAAAAAAAAAGAACATGTTGAAATTTGTCTTTTGTGAAAATGCCATTACCAAAAAAGCTAAAATGTCATATTCAAATTGGGCCACAGTTGAAAAATACTATGACTAGAAAAACTCAATGTTGAAAAACACCATGACTACAAAAACCCAATGTTAAAAAACACCCGGTTAAAAACACCATAGATGTAAAACACCATGTTGAAAAAAACTCACTTTAATTCGAACACAGCCTTAATGAAATTTATGTTTATGGTGTTGAAATTTTAAGCTAAAAGTGTAAAACACCATTAATGAAGCAAATCATCATAAACTTAAACATGTCAAAAGACCATGACCAAAAAAGACTATGTTGAAATTTTCTATTGTGAAAACACCATGACAAAAAAAAACTAAAACACCATGTTCAAATTGGCCCAGGTGTAAAACACCATGACCTTTAAAACTTCATGTTGAAAAACACCATGAGTAGAAAAAAAACTCAATGTTAAAAAATACCCAGTTAAAAACACCATAGATGTAAAACATAATAGATGTAAAACACCATAGATATAAAACACCATAGATGTAAAACACCACAGATGTAAAACACCATGTTGAAAAAACCCACTTTAATGTAATTTAAACAAAAACGATTTAAAAGAATGTATACATATAGCAATACCATACTCGTTGGAAAGATAAAAAACGTTCGATTTTATGGTGAAATTTTAAAAAAAAAATAATGACGTATAAAAAAGTTTTGGACGTTTTAAAAAAGTGGGGGAAATGGCATGTGAATTACATGTGCAAGATTTGGGGTTGAATCTTCCTATTCTACCCCTCCTGTTGGTTTCCAAATTCCATCTATTTACCAAAATGCCACCACGTTAATCTTCACCACAAATGACTATGATCTAATGGCCCAGATTCCTTCCTAGATTTTGTAGGGTTTTATCCCTTTCTAGCCTAACCTCTACCTATATTTATATATAATAGCTTAGATCCCGTGTATTACACACGAGTTGAAAAATATCAATAAATAAAATTTATTAAATCTTTAGGTGTATATTTTATAGTATACTTACGATAGAAAACAAAATTCAAAAAATATAAAAATTAATATATAATTGGGTTTCGAAAATACGTTAACTACTATTTAATGTAAAATTTTGATTTTCATTTATTATTTGATTGAAAATAAAAGTTAAATAGTTAGATTTCAAGTTTTTTATATAATAATGGAAAAATTAAAATAAATGTGTTTTATTAGTATCATTAATACTTTCTTTAAATATATATTATTATTAAAAGATGGAGTTGCATTTAAAAAGAGAGAGATGCGGGAAAAAGATGATGAGAATAAATATGACTGCGACACGTGGCATGAAAAAAGCTTTATTTATTATATAGTATAGATATAATATAGATATTAATTACTTTTCCACAAAAAAAAACTTATTAAAAAAACAATTAAAGAAAGATTGTGCAATTAATATGAGAGAAAGGCGGAAAAATTGACTCACCAAAACCTTTATTTTTATATATAGTATATATATAGGGGATGTATCAAATTAAAACCCTATGTTATTGTGAAAACTCTTAAACTCTATATGGACCACACATTATATTCTTAATATTTTAATATGTGGTTGTAATAATTTCTTTATTTTTAATATATTCAATAAATAAAACTTGTGGCTTAGATTAAAAAGAGGGGTAAAACGATAATTTCATATTTTTCTTTTTACAAAATAATTATTATTTAATTTTCTTTCTAAATTCTGTTGTTTTTTTTTATATTTTCAAAAACATAGAACACGGAGAATCCAAAATCACAATCTTCATCTTCAAAAAAGAAAATACAGTTTACATACATATAACCACATGAATAAAAACATTTTACACATGTGTAAAATCTGTTTACACTTGTGTAATGATAAAATACATATGTGTAACATCATATACAAAAGAAGGTGGAACCTACAATCAAATGTTAGTTAAAATAAAAGAACACAGATTTACATATCTTTCCTTATTCACAACCCAGATCTGGATTGTTCAAAATGGCCTGAAAAAGAAACGAAGAATTAACGGTAAATTAGCAACCTGAAGTAGAAAAAGAAACAATGATTTAACATGTTGTACACATGCGTAAAATCCGTTTACACGTGTGTAAATTCAATTTACACATTTGTAAAACCCATGTATTAAAAATACACATATGTGAAACCCATGTATTTGAAAATAAAGACATTCATATCTAAAAATTATTACCATCAACATTCCTAAGTTTCACAACTTTTATATGTATTTTTTTTAACTTATATGGTTTTAAAATTTATATTATGCGTATTTTTTTAACTTAATAAGGTTATCCTACACATGTAAAACTGTCTTACACATTTTATCGGAAAATGGGTGAGTTAAATAAAATACACATGAAATACATGTGTAAAATCAGTTTACACTTGTGTAAATTGATTTTATACTGTGTAAATTCATTTTATACTTGTATAAAATCAATTTATACTTGTGTAAAATTCAAATAACCAATTCATTAGTAAATAAAAACAACACATCACAAATCATATTAGATCTCACATTAGATTATATAACAAAGAGAACATTTTACTCACATATAAGATAATCATAACAAACCGAGGTTTCCAAAATAATTACTTAGATTGGCTTTGGTATTTTGGTATTTATCACAGGCCACATCTATCCTCTACCACTCATGTAAAAATAGAAGATATAATATTTTCATTGGATTTGAATAGCTTTTTCACTAAATAATATTGAACCTACAAAAATATATGATAACTCAAATAAAGTAAAATACTTTTTACAAAATAAAAAAATATTACAAAGACATGTGTAATTGAAAAAGCTAAAACCAAGAACATCTTTGATTTTTTTTCATCATTTTTTATTTCAGAAAACATATCATAGAAATAAAATCCTATGAAGAACAATTTCGATTAAAACTACAGGATAAATTTTTTTGTTTAATAGATTTAGTACAAATTTTTTTTTTTTGTTTAATAGACTTTCTTCCGCTTCCGTTCATCATCTTCGTATTCGTAGTACTCAGATCTGTGTTTAGAGAGAGAAAGTCTGATTGTTTGAAGGTGAGAGCATAGATGTAGAGAGAGAGAAAATATATCTGCTTGCTTAATGGTGGAAAGATAAATGTAGGGTTTTTAAAGAGGACCAAAAGACACATATGCCGTTTTTGGATTAAAAAAAAGCAGAAATTAAAGAAAAATGATATGTGGTTGTAGTAGAGTTTAAAAGTTTTCACAATAACATAGGGTTTTCATTTGATACGTCCCATATATATATATATCATTGGAAAGATAAAAAACGCTCGATTTTATGGTGAAAAAAAATAATAATAATGACGTATACAAAAGTTATGGGCGTTTAAAAAAAATAGGGAAAATGACATGTGACTTGTATGTGAAAGCTTTGGGGTTGAATCTTCATATTCTATCTCTTCTGGTGGTTTCCAAGTTCCAACTATTTACCAAAATGTAATCGCGTTAATCTCCACCACAAACGATCATAATCTAATGGCTCAGTCCTAGACTTTGTAGGGTTTTACCACTTTATAGATTAACCTCTACCTATACATATATATAAATTAAAAATTAATTCGAGCCAAACCGAACGAGCAATGAGTGAACGCACCTTTGCTCGTGCTCGGTTCATTTACAAAATGAACCGAGTCGATTGGCTCGTTTAAAAACCGAGCAGAATCCGAACGTGCATATTTCAAAGCATTTTTGAACGAGTTCGAATGAGTTTCCAGCTTCGCGTTTTGGACAGCCCGGGATTGATTGGGTTCCAAGACAAACAAATAAAGCAGACTGTTCTCCAACCGAATGAAAACGAGATACAAGATGATCTCCAACGTCGAACGATTCATCGCATGACGTCTATCGCTATCTTCAACTTGAAATCGTCCCTCTAAATCTTCAGATATTATGAACAAGAAGGCTCTCGCCATTTTATTGCGTTCTAAAATGAGGCCGCTCTCCCCTGTTTCTGTAAGTAGCTATCGTCTTCTTCACTCAATTTTTCCACTGTTTGCCCTGATTTTTGAAATCAATTATGTTCGATTTAGCTTATAATTATTCTCAGATTTGGAAAATAGATGAGCATGATGGTTAATTTATATGATACCTTCATTCTGTACGCATGCAAATTGAATTCTGGAAACATTTGAACTATTAATTTATATCTGCGGCTGCTACTGCTATACAACAATTGAGGGTAGTATAGTAATTTGGTTATTAGGGTTTGTTATAATGCCTAGCCGGTATATATGAAGGCTATTGTATGCAATTCAATACAATTACATTTTGCATCTAAACCCTAATTTAATAGTTGGTCAAAAGCAATTAGGGTTTAATATATTGTGACTGAGCAGAGAGGTACTCTAAGCTAACCATTTCAATCTTCATTTGGCATTTCAAAATTCAAATTGTTGCAATTTTCATTAGTTGAAGAAATTCTTTTTGCTGAATAAAAAATTAGTTAGAATTGATATAAGCATTGTAGTATTAGAATTATGCAATAGATGTGTTTGTATGTAAATGTATTTAAGACTGTTATACTTGTATCTCAAATTAGTTAGAATTGATATAAGCATTGTAGTTTTAGAATTATGCAATAGATGTGTTTATATGTAAATGTATTTAAGATTGTTATACTTGTATCTCAAATTTGCATATGGCCCGAGTGCGTGGAAGGATGTCATTGTGTTCTGGAACCCTGGAAGTGTATCCCTACTATTTTAGGATAAAAGGCTTCTTGTGATTTTATAAATATACTGGAAATATCATCGTTCTTCCAGATATTTGATGTTGATTTGTATTTTTAATTTTTTTTTTGTTTCTGGATAGAACAAAGTTAACCAACTGCAACATGCTCCTTTGGAAGGGTACAGATTAGCCACTCAAAATGACTCGATCAAGACCCAAAGGTTTTGTATGGTTAAAATCATTACATAAAGTTAATCAAGAAAATGAAGATCTTTTTCCCTCTTTTTATGCAACTCTAACCCCTTTCAAATACTTCCAGAGATTTTGGGCAAGTACGAGAATCAATGCATTCAGTCATATCAATGAACAAAAAAGAGATATTGGATACTGCACTAAATGAATTCTCAGAGGTGAGAAAATACATTTTGTTTCTTTTCTTGATGTTCATGTATGTTGCTGTTTGACGATGGCACTGACAATATGGCTGTGGTGATACAGGGTTATTTTAGTCTTTCTCAAGAAAACCGTCACAAATTACTACTCATTCTTGCTCGAGAGTATGATCTTAATAGAACTAAAGTACGGGATTTGATGAAGCAGTATGTTGGTCTTGAGATCCCTAATGGTGAGTCCTTTTTTGTTACAACCATGCATTTTGGTTCATATTGTTTGACTGTAAAAACCATCAGGTGATGAAACTGATGAGCATGGGCACGAAATGGATGGTCAGCTTTCCGCTTTTTATAGAATTGAGAGAAATTTGAGACACGACCTTAAGCCAATGTATGAGGTTCTATTCGAAAGGCTCAATACACATCCTGGTGGTTTGAAGTTTTTGGCCTCTGTTCGTGCTGATATCTTATCTTTTATCGCGTAAGGTTATGCTCAAAACTGTTGTTATTCCACCTCTGAGTTCCTAAAACTTGTGGCATTTATGTTTGAATGATCTTTGATGCTTTTACTTGCTATATATCCGTTCCTGACATCGATTCTATTAATTATTTTTACATGTTGAAATGTTCTCGAGTGTGATTATATTTGTTCAAATTTAGTTGTTATGTTAAATATTTAGGGATGAAAATGTTGCATCAATTCGAGCTCTTGACTCTTATTTGAAAGAAAAGCTTATTACTTGGCTAAGTCCCGCCAACCTGGAGCTTCACCAAATTACTTGGGACGATCCTGCTTCTTTGTTAGAGAAGATTGTAGCTTATGAGGTTTGCATTTGTTACTGCTTTTCAATATAGTTATTTGATTTTCTTATATATTTTAATGTTTATGACTCTAATAAAATTAATATTCACAGGCTGTGCATCCTATCAGTAATCTTATAGATTTAAAGAGGAGATTGGGTCTAGGTCGCCGTTGTTTTGGATACCTTCATCCATCCATACCTGGTCAGTCTTCCTGCACTTGGCTTCTAATTTTCTTATTTAGATTCAAAGAAAATACGGAGTAATTCATTTATATAAAAAAAAGAAATATACCCTTTTTATGGTGCATATTTCTCATATCTTCTTCAAATTTGATACATTATAGGTGAACCACTCATATTTATTGAAGTTGCACTTATGAAGAATATGGCTTGTACCATACAGGTAAATGTTTTTCGTTCATCATTTTTATATTTTAAATATTTTCTTTAATAACTAGTACTTGCTGCATTTCAGGAAGTTTTGTGGCATGATCCTCCAACACCTGAATGTGAAGCAACTACTGCATTATTCTACTCTATTTCATCAACTCAGGTAACACTCATATTGTGAAACTCATTTTGTTTCACAATATCGGTTTTGTATAGTTGTTTCAGGTATTTAACTAAAATGTTTTTCAGTTAGACAACAATAAAGATTTCTTTCATTTGACCAATATCGATAACTTTTGATATTGGCAGCCAGGCTTAGCAGGAATCAACTTAGGAAAGTTCCTCATTAAACGAGTGATATATCTGGTGAAAAAAGACATGCCAAATATACATGTAAGTGGTATAACTCAATATTTAGCCTTCATTGCGAAACTAATTTTAGTTTCTATTACAAAATGTCAACAGGTGCTGCATTGTCAAAGTTTTTTTAGATATTCTTCTTCCGATTTCTGACTCTATACATGTTTTGTTTATAGAATTTTGCAACCCTAAGCCCTATCCCAGGCTTCATGCAGTGGCTCCTATCTAAGTTGGCATCATCTGAAAGATCTGGCCCCATTTTCTGTGAGAACATCCTCAAACCTGAGGAAGAAAGAGCACTGCTTGATGCGTACATGTAAGATGAATTAGCATATGATCTTATAACTTATTACTATTTTATCATCACCTTTTGTGGTGTGAGGAAAAATGAAAATATGATTATGGGCCCTACTTAAAAAGTAAGATATGTTCTAGGGACGCCACTACAGGGAGAAATGGGATGGAAGTGTTGTTGCACTTGTCGACCTCAACAAACCATGAGTGGACTCAATCTGAAAGACTGATAACTGAATTAGAACCGATTTTACTAAGACTGTGTGCCAGGTACATTTTATTAATTCTTAATAGTTTACAAAAAGGATAAATCTTACGTTATCTTTTATTAATTCTTGATAAGTTATGTTAAACAAAACAGGTACCTTATACTTGAGAAGAAGAGAGGGAAAGCCCTAGATTCAGTTGCCAATTTCCACTTGCAAAATGGAGCCGTATGTTAAAAAGAGCGATTTTGCATCTATTTCGTTGCTGCTTTTCTTATATGATCATTTTTTGCTGATTTCCATTACCAGATGATTGGAAGACTAAATTGGATGGCTGATCGATCAGAAAAGGGTTTTAGTCAAAGTGGAGGAATTATGGTAAACTACATTTACAGGTAACTAAGATATCTAGACTGTCATTTGAGTTTATAAAAAGATGGGATAAGATAAGTGACCAACCATACTTCCGATTACAATGTAAAGAATCACATCTGAACGAATTCAAATAGTTTTTTAGTTTTCCTTTTGCATTGTCAAATCAAGAACTCAAGGAACTGTGCAAAAAGTTTAAACATGCAATAACATAATATACTTGTAAAAACATATTTGCAGTATGGAAAATATTGAAGATTATGCTCAAGCATATTTCAGCACAGGCCATATCCAAGCTTCTCCTGATGTCCATCACTATATCAAGGTAACATCTTACTTATCATAAAAACCTTAACTTCTCTCTCTTTCACACACACACACACATCATACATGCTTAAATGGTAATATGGTATGTCGTCAACACATCACATATTTCCATTTGTAGCCACTGGAGAGAAATGAAGATCCATTAAATTAGGCACTAATCATGGATGAAGAAGAATATGTTTGTCTTGTCTCATCATACAACCGTACAGGTACTTACAATGTAACCGATTTCTGTAAACACTTTGTAATATGTAACCTTTATTTGAATAAAGTGTGAAATGATATTAACAGCGTGCATTACATGAAAGTAAATATACATGACTGTATGCAACACTTGATGGAAAACAAGATAGCTTATCATCATTCATCCATCAGATTTTTCATTATCTACATGACTTGTTTCCAACACATAATCCCTCATAAGTCTAGTGTTAGATTCATCAGCCATCTGCAGAAAAACATAAAAAAAAAAGAACACCGAAGTTAGTGAAGCAAAAGAACTTAATTTCTAACAGAGGACAAATTTTACCTTTTTAGCTAATCGTTCTAAATTGTCCCACTCAAAATCTCTCTTGCAGTATGCAGATCGAACCTGTGTAAATTATACATACTATTAGATTTATCAGGCTTAAATTTTAGACTTTTAGTGCTTTAGCAGAAAAATAAACTTAATAATGAACGAAACTGTACTTACCTCCAATATTCTCATAGCTATGAAGGGAGAAGCATCATGTGAATCCAACAAATCAAAAGATAAGACAAATCCCAATAGTTAGAACATCTTATACAACAATATAAGAACATTTACACTAAATAGTAAGAGTTGACTTTTGTAAGTCAAACATAGTACTCTTAAACCAAACATAATTTATAATAGAACAATACAGTATTGTAGCAAACATAAGGAAAGCAAAATAGATGGTGTAATTGTGTATAAACTAAAAACATATGAAAGCATATATCAGTTTCGAGTTCGAACAGTTCTCCCCTGATTTCAATATACTGGGCAATTTAGGAACTTTTTTTTTAACTTTTCTATAATATTAGTTAATCTAGGAACTATCAAATAATATTTCTCCTTGAAGTTAGTTCATAGGTTGCATATTTTACAAAGGTTAATAAAGGATAAACATTATGTTCTGTAGTAGTTAGGAATCGACTATACTAGTTTCTTTAGATGGAATTTTTTTACCAGCTTAGAGTTAAACGGGTCAATTTGCGTAATAGTTATACTTCTAACGGGTCGATTGGGTAAAATTAAAAAGTTTAGCTAAAAAATGTAATTCAGAAATAGGGAGGTTATGAAATACCTAGGGTTTTATGTCTTGATGATTCGCGCATCAACGCTGCACAAAATTTATCACCATCATTCAAAGAGTGTTTTTCCACAAATTCCATCAACTCCTAATGGGCCTCAGGATTGTTGTTCTGTCAAACTATATGTCAAACCAAATGTTGCATTTCTTTTGGAAAATTAAAATTTCATTTTGACTTTTCAAAATAAAAAAAAAATCATTATTTTTGAACATTTAAAAACAGTAACATCACTAATTTATATGTAATTTGATAAGCTATTTATGTTACCTCTAAAACTAAATAAATTCATTTCGTGAAGGTTTCTTGTTTGACCATAAAAAGTCAACCGTGTATGAATTTTCCTAGGAGGAAGAACACACCTCAAGCTGTGCAATGATAACCCTGACTGCAACATATGTAAAGAAATTGTGAAGATTTTTTGCTGCTTTGGTTTCTGGTGATGCTTCTCCAAATCCTATCAAAAGTCAACATTCAATAGTCAAAACAACCATAATTTCAAAAAGAAATAATAAATAAGCTTCTCCGCCTATCAGAAGTCAACATTTGAGTCTACTTTAGCCGAGCCGAGTCTGAGCCCAGTTTTAGTTCCCTTGAGGCTGTGCCCAAGGCTTGTCGAGCTCAGTCCCAGCTCGTTGAAGGCTCTTAGCTCTCTGGCTTGGGTTGGGTTATATTAGATTGACAATATGATCAACTAAAATGAAAACGGGTCAAACAAGTCGAAACTCAGGTCATACAATTCTTTGAAATAATTTTATTTAAAATATCGATTCATGACTTTAGTATAAGTTTTTGTATGATCTTAAATCAATTAATTATTCGTAAATTACATATAAAAAAAAATTAACGGTTTAACCCAACCCAAACCAACCAACATGTTCTCATTCAAATTTATCTATTTTGACCGAATACGTTTTGACCATCTTGTTCTTACCCATAGCCCACTCAACTTAGATTTATCTTTTGACAATTTAAATCTCTCTCTCACAGACAAGAGAGACATATATATACGTATATATCTTTCTGTATAACAAATGAGAGATTTTTCTTTTGATCAAATATCTCTCAACATATTAGAGAGAAAGATATATACGTACATCTTTCTCTTTATATATATACATAAAGAGAGAACCCACCTGAGACATGCATCTTTTGACAATTGGTAACGGTCAAGTTAGATGTTCGCTTCGGTTGTTTAGAATTAAAAGGAAAAGTTCCAATGGTTATTCCATAGGGTTTATGACAGAAAATAGAAAGGTGAGATGATGGAAGAATGGTTGAGGACTCCATAGTCAAGTTGAAAAAGAAGAAGAAGAATAATAAAAATAGTTGGATTTGAAATTGGTCTGTTTTTATCACCAAGACTGATTGAATATAAAACAAAAATGCTTTTTTTTTGCCATAAATATAAAATATCTCTGATTATTTGGCTCACAACGGTCCACATTCAACAAGATAAAAATATTCTTCTCTTGTCCTCATGATTTTGAAATTATATAAAAAAGACCCCTAACATATATAAAACTAAATAGGTCAAATGGGTTTTTTAAAATGTAGTGTTTTTTTTTTAATTTATTAACCTGATGTTTTCTTTTAATTTCAGAAGATGGTAATCAGTATCTGTAACCATGGGTTCACGTGTCCTCAATGTTACTAAACCCACTTTCTACAACCCGGGTTTCAATGTATTTTTGTTACAAAACCCACTTTCTACAACCCGGGTTTCAATGTATTTTTGTCGTGTAAACGAGTTGAGCCAAGCATGAGCTTGCTTAAGCTTAAGCTTGTCTTGTCTAACTTAAAAGAATTTGGCCTCGAGTTGATTCGTTTATTATTTATTAATTATTTTATTTATATAATTTTATAATTGTTTTTATATATAGAGTTAACTACATAAAAGGTCCATATAGTATGTTCTTATTATGGATTTGATCCCTGGTTTTGAAAAGTTACAGGTTTGGTCCAAAAGTATGGCAACGGATAACATAAAAGGCTGGCGTGGATGTCTGTTAGGTTTTCTATTAAAATTTTTGAAATGACAAAAATATATGATGTTTGCTTGATGATGAACACTCCAATTTCATCAAATTTCTCATGCAAAAATCCGAATTTATAGTTCTTGATTCTCCATCTTTCCTCTCCTTTGTTATTCAAGCAAAACACACACACACACACACTCACCAAAAATGGCGTGAATAGCCCCTCCTTTTTAACAAGTTTCTGATTTTTCCAACTTACACATTCCCCCTTGAACTTTCAGCTCTTGACCTTTTTTTAACCAAAAGTCAAGAAACCACACATTCAGGTTTAACACCCCCTCCCCAACTTAATTTTTGGTTCGCTACATTCAACTATTCCTAAGAAGGGCAAACATTCTCTAATGTTAAATACAGGCCATTTGGTAAAAGTAAGGAATATTGTCATATTGCCAACACGATTACCATTCCCCACATGAAAGATCCAAATCGGCTGGCTTCAGTTCTCTAACTCTTCTCAGCCCCTTTAAATCATTGCAAATGTGAGTACCACAACTAGTAATAAATACCCAGATGTCATGAGAGTAAGAATATAACTCTATCATATGATATCCGAAGTGCTTGCTCCTCCAACACTTCCTTTTTTCAGTTCAACAAGGTACTTATTGTAGTCATTTTCTAGTGTCGCACTTCATCACAATGGAAACACTTGACGTCTTTAAGAGGTTTCTTAATAGACTGCCCGATAGCAACATACTTGCCATTTGCCTTTTTTTATCCTTGCACTTTTCCCTGGTCTTTTGTTTCTTGACTATATCTTCCCTGATCATCAACACTTGACTTGTTTCTTTTCCCGGAATGTTTATTTCGGCAGTCGTTAGCCTCATATGCAGTTTTGGGCGGGTCGTTTCCCAACCATTCATATTAAAGTATATTACGAACTGATCAAATGATTTGGGTAGAAAGTTGAGGATCAAATCAGCTGTTAACTCTCTATTTAGGGGAAATCCAATTTTGTCAAGCTGATCTACATAGCTCTTCATTTTCAGAACATGACCACTGACCTGGTACCCTCTTGCATGTGACATGAGATAAGAGATTTGATAGTCTCAAATCGCTCATGGCAAGCTTGATACTAGAATATTTCCTTTAGTTTCTCAACCATATCAAATGCAGGGAGAACCTCCAAATTCTTTTGGATCTCGGGTACCATATATGATAAGTATAAGGCATGACACATCCGATGAGTCATCCACACCCTAAAAATCGCGGTAGCAACTTCAGGTTCGTCTGGTAATGAACCTCCATTGACATATAGTTTCTTGTCCACCTTAAGGACTATCCTTAAGTCACGGAACTAGTCCAAGAAATTTGAGCTATTAAGCTCATCTTTGTCCAGTATGGACCTTAGTGAGTGGTTAGTATGGACAATTTGGTTTGGGGCCATCTACAAAATAAATGACCTTTTATTTTATCTTATAAACAACAAATAATTAATAATTAGGATCCATGGTTAACTACAATACACGAATGTAGCTATGTATGTAAGTAACAGTTACTAATTGCATCAACTATAAATTCCTAATCTTTATGGGATTGTTTAGACAATTACTTGTCATGTTGGCAAGTTTAATCCCATCTATTCATACTCTTGTTTGTGCTTGGCCTGCGCACTTTTTATAAACTCGCGTGATAGGTCATCCTTTTCTTATACTTGTATGCACTAGCCCGAGATTCTCGGATATCGCGATACACCTTGTTTGACATACCCAAAACAGGCTCGTGTATTTAAATGTGTCATCAAGTGATTCAAAAAGGCGGCTGGTGTGCTACGAACTATACGCAAAAACCTATAAGTTCTAATATTTATAATAAAACGGACAAACCTAAACTAACGCGCACAATACGGCAAGTGTACCGATCGTTTGCAGAATAGATAGATAAGACCGAGTATCGAACCTACGGACACTGTATGTACAGCGAAATACTGACTCAGATGCAGGATAACTAATTACAAAAAGGGGGTTTCTTTTATTTAAGAGAGAAATAAACTATAGAAAATAAAGGAAAAGACGAGGACAAACAAACTAGCGTGAGAATAACTACGGAACGAAAACAGATAGGGTGAAAGCACTACCTAGGCCCGAATCCTACACGTGTCTGACGAAGGTTCTATCGGTAATGGAACTTATGTGATACCGAGATCTTAAAATACTAAAATCAAAGGGAACCTAGAGCACCCTCGACCCTTCTCAAGGATTGTCAACTAAGAGACCTAAAAGCCGTTAAACCACCGGCTGGACGGGTTCCCCTCACAGGTCATCCAGTCTACTCAAGAAGTATCCGCTAGACAATCTACCTCACAGCGCGAAAGTCTCAATACACCTAAGTGCAAGGGATAACTAAGAATTTCCTATTGGACTCGGTAAACAAGATGTGAACGACGAACTAGACAGACCTTCTCACAAAGATTCTAAACTAGCGATCAGACACATGAGATAAACCGACAATCTCTCACCTCACAGCTATTAAGATTGGTTGAATATTTAGATTTACCAATTCACGAATTTCATTCCTATGGAATACTACGTCTAGCAAACCATCCAATAATCAAAAACACACGGCAATTGATCTAGCATGCACCTATTATATGAAAGACATTCATCAAAGCACATGAGGACTGAAAAATCATTCAATTGATAATACTAAATACGCATACACATCCAATGATCAAAACCAAGTTTGTTACATCATGAGTTCTTCACATTCAAAAGTTCCAAAAACCAACAAAAACCAATGTTAAACATGTGCAATCATCTTAACCTAGGTAGACAACAAGAATCTAGCCAAGAAACATGTTCAAAATTATAAAACAATAAGTAACTAGGCTGTTCATCATGTTAGAATTGACAAGAAAACAAGAACGAATCAAAAATATGTAACCCGAGGTGAATCCGGCTTCAATTCTTCGATCCCAACGCTTGTTCTTGATCAATATCCACTTCCCCTCCTCCGATTTTAGTCCACAATCACCTTCTTGAGGCTAGAATGTTCCACCTTTTCGTCTTTTGCCGTCACAAGGTGGTCTCCCCCTAGGGTTTTCTAATTTTTGGCTTAAAAAGAGGTTTCTGCGAAAAACCACCCGTCGCGTAGCGCGACGGGATCTTGATTCATCCTCGCGTAGCGCTAGGGCCCCAGAAAAGACAAAATAGTCAGCAATAAAAAAAAGGGCAATTATGTCATTTTGCATTCCTCACGTAGCGCGACGAAATTCCAAGACCTGTCGCGTAGCGCGACGGGGTTAAAAATCAAGAATCTTCCTTTCTTTTTATCCACAGCCCTCTCGCACGAACCGGAAACTCGTTCTTCTTCGTTTTCAATCATATCCGCTTCCTTTGTGACCTAACAACCAAAATATATAGAAATATTAAGTACGAGCAGTTATAGAAGAAAACCGACGCAAAACAAACACAAAGTGGAAATAAAATAGACAGTAAAACGGATGTATTTTGCAGTACATCAGCGACACATAACTTTTCATTATTAAAAGGATTTCTTACATGTTTTTAATTCTCCTGTCAAAACATTTTGCGATGAATAAGTTCATGGAAATTTTGTAAAATCTCTACTTTACTTGGTTCTTGCGTTTTGATAAAACATTATTATACGTTCCAATTTAATACCCTAATTAAATATATGCCGCTATAAACACAAAACCAATTTTATTTAAGAAACTCTTTATTCATACTATGAGTTTCAATCAAATACTCTATTTTATGTATATTCCAAAAACTCAATTTTAATCATAAAATTAACTCTTTGATTTTAAAACCTTCACGAGATAACTAAAATCCAATTTTAAAATCTCGCCATTTTTAATCGTGTCGTTTTAGTTTTAAAACCTCGTTCTAAAACTTCCTTTTTTGTTTTAATAAAATTATTTTTTGCATTTATATCGCATATCAACCACGCAAAAATAAATAATAAACAAACAAATATCGCATATCAACCATGTATGAGACTTGGTTGATCTTCCTCCCGAAAGTCGGACCGTAGGAAGCAAGTGGATTTTTAAGAAGAAGATCGACATGGATGAGAATGAGCAAACCTTCAAAGCAAGGCTGGTAGAAAGGCTTTACTCAGATTCAAGGAACTGATTATGATGAAACCTTCTCGCCAGTAGCCATGCTTAAGTGTATTAGCATCTTGCTTGCCATTGCCGCGTATTATGCCTACGAGATATGGCAGATGGATGCCAGAACCGCTGTCACACCCCCAAATTTATTACTTAATGAATAAATAAATAAACACAGGTTGCAAAGATTGGTTCATTACACGATAGCGGAAGCTGTAATAGTGATTTCTAAGACTTGAATACATACACAAATACTAAGACTAAGTAATACAATGATCTAAGTTCTTCTAGATCAACAACAGACTTGAGGCCGGATAATCTATATCCTTCCAGCTAGTAGGAATTTATCCAATTATAGCTAGCCTATTCCAACCATGCCATGGCTATGAATTACCTGAAAAACATACTTAAAAATGTCAACACAAAGGTTGGTGAGTTCACAGGTTTGATTGTTGCAATGTAAAGTGATTTTCCTTGAAAACATTGATATTGTGTACATGGCCATGATACGAAACTGTTTTCCTTGAAAACATTGAAAATATGTACACGGGTTTAATGTAAGGTTGTTTTCCTCGAAAACATGTGATGACTTCATAGTCATAAAACGAGTAGTTTTCCCAATGAAAACATGTGATGACTTCATAGTCATAAAACGAGTAGTTTTCCCAATGAAAACATGTGATGACTTCATAGTCATAAAACGAGTAGTTTTCCCAATGAAAACATGTGATAACGTCATAGTCATAAAATAAGTCATTTTTCCTGAAAACATTGATACTGTGTACATGGCCATAATATGAAACTGTTTTCCTTGAAAACATTGATAAAAACATTTCCACGTAAACGAATGGCAAAACCATTGGTGTATAAGTGATTGGCAGATCCATCTGCACGAAAACGTTTCAATGAATATGATAAACAAAACAAGTAATGTTGACCCATTTGTAGACTAGCTAGGAATACAAATAATATGTACATACATGAGGCATAACCAAACCATGACACAGGTGTTTTGCCCCTCGCTCATACCTCACGAGCAATGTTTGAACACTATGCGGTCATTTGGCCAGAGGGACCCATGGTTAGCGCGACTAACCATGACCGGGGGTGTCAATCCCAATAGTACTATCCATAGAATCCCAGGCTAACCTATAGCTAATGGTTATAAATATGATGGTCAGGGGACTTCCAGCGCTCTATATGTGTTAACTCATGCAAACATAAAGGTCGGGTCTTGTTTTCTTGCTACCATATGAAAATGTTTGTAAGTACGTTTTATAATTTCCCGAATGTATCAGGCAATGATGTTCCCAAATATAGTAAACAATGATGTCTCATGTTTTCAAGCTTGTAAACAAGTATGTTTCCCCCCCCCCCCCCCGGTGTTTCTAAAACATTTAAAAGTCAAAAGGGGGCTGTGAAACTCACAACGAGTTAAACGAGAATGTTCATATTGTCAAACGTATAAGCAATTGTATTTCATGTTTTCAAAACATAGCCAGTAAGTATGTTTCTCCCCCGCAGTTTATAAAACATTAAAAAGCGAAAGGGGGCCGTGAACTCACCTGATGAGCTTTCAATGTTTAAGTGCTAGCAAGGCCGATGTGTATGCAAGACTGTCCTAACCGTGACCTAAATAGTGACGGTTATCTTATGACCTTAATATTGAGTGTCATCATACAAGTCGTTCATGTACAAAGTCCATCCAATATGTTAGACTCAAAAACGTAAGTGTCATGTTTAGAAAATGTGACCTGACGAACCGTTGGTGACTTGTCATTGAATTTCATGATGCGTGTTCGTATTTATTCACACATATATACATTATTTATGTTATACAAATAGATGCTTATCCATAGGTTGTTGTATATACATTATGTTAGGGTTTTGGTAGTTATTCACTTCAAACTACAATATTAAGGTAACCCTAGTCTATAGATATTTTCCTGAATTTTAAGTTGTCCGTGTGTCGCCATTTTGATTAACCAAATGAACTCGTTTAGTCATGAAAATTTATACCAAGATACCTACATGTCTTAGGGTTACAGGGATGTATTAATCAACAACTTTTGACATGTTTAAGTATTTTTAAATATTTATTCGGACAAGAGAGGGCAGTAGCATTCGGTTCTGGAGTGTCTTGGGGATTCCTTTTTAATTGACTGTCCTAGACCCATTTTCATGACCCAAGACCCTACAAATTTTACTATGTACATAAAATACTAACTTTAGAAAGTGGAATCAGGTTATTTAGACTTGTTATGACCAAATTATGACTCTCACAAGTGATGCTAAAATTCTGTCGAAAATGACAGCCTTGACACACTTTCTTGTATGACCATTTTGGGGTATCAAAACTCAACGAAATTTCATGAAACCACTTGGGTTGGACTCTTGACTCTTTGTAATTGATTTTAGACCTAAGATTCGACAAGTTTGGGTGAGCATGGACCGAGTTATGGCATGGTAAAGTCGGTTTAAAATTCTGCCAGCTCACTGTTTTGGTTCTATAACACTCAATTTCAACAACTATTCAAATTTTGTACTTGTTTTGACTCTTTTTTACCAAATGGTTGATGTTTAAGTTAGATATGACATGTTCTAAAGTCCATTGTCCAGATTTGTTCATCCAAACCACTAGATCCATGAGTTTTTAAAAGAACGTTTTGTTTAAAAGATGTAAATCCTGCTTTAAGCTAGTTTTTGAGCATTATTCTTTTGGATGGAGTTTTATGCATGACAACAACTTGGTGCTAGTAAAAATGAAGAGGATGAAGACAGATAGGAACTCACAACAAGTAGGATAGAATAAAGGAGTAAGAAGGAAGTTCCAAGTCCAAAAACCTTGCTATTCTTCTTGAGAAACACCTTAAAACCCTTGAATCTCCCTTGAATCTTGGATGATTATTTGAACAAAGTGGAGAGTGTGTATTCTTGTTTGTGTTCTGTCCAAAGAGAGGAGGGAGAGAGGGTGTGAAGTGTTGGAGTGGATAAATGAGTGAATGATGGAAAAGTGATGTGGGGTGGATGGCTTTAAGGACATGACTTGAAAGATGGGTATGGGAGATTGCTTAAGTAAGTAGAAGATGTTGAAATTTAGGGTGTGGGGTGGACCCACATGGCCTTGAGGTCGAGATTTCTGGTCAAGGGGAGTGGGTGGGGTAGTTTGGGTGGTTAGATGGTTAGTTAGTGTAGATATTTAGGTCATTAGGTGCGTTAATCGCAGTTAGGGCTCGAAACGGTAATTTAATGCGGTTCTCGATTCTTTGATGACATTTTAAACTAAAGTTAACTAGTTTATGTCTAGTTTAGTGAAAAACACTGAATTCATGTATTGTATTGGATATAGATATATTTTATTACGTGCAGTTACGTTAAGGGTTGACGGTAGGCGGTGAAAACTTCGTAATACGTCGTTACGAATCGTTTTATGAAATGTGAATTTTAAAATATATATTTGAATGTATAAACATATATTTCATGTGTTATGGATCTTTGGACATTATTTTGGACCTTTAGGTTTGTCACCAACGTTCGTATTAGTTGAGTTATGCGTATACGTGACCCGGTAATTCCTAAAATTACCAAAATAAGGAACAAATTAATGCATGGCTATTGCTAGACTTTAGGACATAATTCATGCAATCAAGTCAATCGGGAAACTTGGGAATGCAAACACGTTTATGTTATGTACAGATTATGACATGAAAATGTCGGGTGTCACAACTGCGTTCCTTAATGGGCATCTTACTGAAGATGTCTATATGGTTCAACCAGAAGGTTTTGAAGATCCAAAGAATCATAATAAGGTATGCAAGTTAAACAAATCCATTTATTGATTAAAACATGCATCCAGAAGCTGGAATCTTCCCTTTGACCAGAAAATCAAAGAGTTTGGTTTTGTCAAGAACGAAGATGAACTGTGTGTCTATAAGAAGGCAAGTGGGAGCCACGTGACTTTTATGATTCTGTATGTAGATGACATACTGCTCATTGGAAACCATATCCCTATGCTACAAGACGTAACGTCTTGGCTGGGTAAATGTTTCGCAATGAAAGATCTTGGTGAAATTGCTTATATCGAGGAATAAAGATCTATAGAGATAGATCAAAGCGAATTATAGGCTTAAGTCAAAGTACATACATTGATAATGTCATTCGACGCTTTTTCATGAAAGACTCTAAGAGAGGATCTTTGCCTATGGCACATGGAACCATACTGAATAACAAAAGTGTCTTTAGTCTGACAAGGACAAGAAGAAAATGGAAAATGTTCCATATGTTTATGCAATTGGTTCCATCATGTATGCCATTTTATGTACTAGACCTGACGTATCGTACGCCTTAAGCATGACAAACAGATTTCAACAGAATCCTGGTGAGAGTCACTAGATAGCTGTGAAGAACATCCTAAAGTACTTAAGAAGAACTAAGGATATGTTCTTGATATATGGAGGACTGGATGAAGAACTAGCTATTAAATTTTACACTGATGCTAGCTTCCAGACTGATCAATATGATTCTCGATCACAAACGGGATTTGTATTTGTTCTGAATGGTGGTGCGATCACATGGAAGAGTATTAAGCAAAGTGTTGTTGCTCAATCCACCACCAAGTTAGAATACATTACCGCTTCGGAAGCTGCAAATGAGGCTGCTTGGATGAAGAAGTTCATTGCTGATCTCAGAGCAATGCCTAGTATTTAGAAACCAATCGAGATATTGTGTGACAATACTTGTGCCATTGCTCAAGCTAAGGAACCAAGGTCACACCACAACACAAAGCACATACTCAGAAGATTTCACTATATTAGGGATATAGTGGAACAGGGAGACATCATGTTAAATAAAGTTCACACAGATCAGAATCTAGCCAGCCCGTTCACTAAGCCTATGCCTCATCCTAAACATGAGGAGCATGCTGAAAAGCTAGGCCTTAGATTGGCTAGACAGTGGGTTTGATCTGTATTTAGTATTTGGTGTTTTCGAACAATACGGTTACATTAATTTTTATGTTTGACCTAATGGTTAATTCCATTATAAATATATGTTATTGTGTTCAATAGTTTAGACGCTTTAGAAATCCTTGAATACTTTTTTTAATCTAAATGTCCGTAGTCGATCAGATTCACGAGAATCAATCTGAACGTACGACTACTGTGAATCAGATGGATGGTTCATTATGAATGAAGGACCAAGAAGTTGGACATCATGTTCACAAATAATTATTAGAGAATAATTATTGGACGTAACTCGTTTTAAAACTATCTTCATGGATCAATGTCTTGAGATGCTTTGAATTTGGTAAGATCTATCGATCCTTGACCCGAGGCACATACTAGAACTAACTCTGACTAAAGTTTGTTCATTGATCTCATCTAACGCTATACCTTAACAATCAGTAATAAGGGTATGATTGGGAGTAATCTGAAGTTTAGTGGGAGTTGTACGTGGCCAAAGGAATTCTCTTCTTCTTCAATTAGGAGTTAGACATTTTGGTGCCCTCGTTAATTCAAGCTGGTGTAAAACGCATGGCCATGCTCAAACTAAAGAGTAGTTTGTTTAGACCACTTTGAATTGGAGAACTAGAACAAGAATAGTTGAACGTCATATGAGAAGTGAATTGTATCCATGTCTCATATTCAACGAATGTCCTAAACCGAAAGGATACATAGATATGCTTACTAGGACTGCTAGACTTGGTAAAGTAAAGGTTACTTGTACACAAGGAAATAGTTTGATGATTGTAAATACGTCATACCTTTCTAGGGGCAGTGAGATGCAGCTAGGCGTCCATCGCTGTCTACGTTGAACCGATTAATTGAAGAATCGTCCAAGTGTGAGATTGTTGGATATATGATGTCCGATCGTCAATTAAATCAACGTTACTAACAATGTACGATCCAAAGAGTTACACCTTAGACAACGAACAAGTATATAATATTAATTGTAAATATTATAGTTCACGAAAGACGGATATAATAAACAGTGAATAAATATTTAGAGAAATATGTATCAGATATTGAGGTAATTAAATACTTGGTGAATTAATTATTTACGGGAATAAATGTTTAATCTGTTAAACATTTAATTAATGTACTTAACCGATTATTTGTGATTAGTAAAATACAAGGGTTAATAATTAAACAGTTAATTATTAGTTGGGTATTAACTGTTAATACCCTTAGGGGGTCAGTATGTAAGTTAAAGATTTATAAATATAACCTTAACTAAAACCCTAAAACTATTTCTTAGCCACCAAGGGTTTTCGAAAACCCTCCCCCCTCTCTCTTATGTTCGGCCGACGTCACGACGACCACCGGGCGCCACCGTGAAGCCGACCTCCGCCACCGCACCACCGTCGCACGCCACGACCGTGGCCGGATCCCTCTCTACGCAACTCATGTGACGTTTTGTTGCAGGTTTCATGTACATGTCATCTAGAGTGACGTTCGTTAATCTGAGGTGTTCTGATTTGGTTATCGTCAAATGTATAATCCTTGAACACCATATGGTTGGTTTATATTATATTGTTTTATATGCGTGTAATCGGATCACTGACACGAATCCAGATCTGATCTGTTTATTGTACCGTAAATCGCTTCAGCTAAATATATCTGATTTATTTATTTAAAAGGTTTAAATATTTATTGTTTTTAAAGTTAAAATCGGTACTTGATACCCAACTGAGAATTCTTCAGATATCAACAAAGGTTCAACGAACAAATGTCGCTAGCCCCTACGCGAATCTTTAACGATTGAAACCTAGCAGCGATCGAAGTTGTAGCCTTTTCAACGAGGAAGTTTGTGGGGAAAGACGAAGACTTTCAGTGAATTTTTAAGAGCTTGGAAGTGGGGTGTGGTGGGATGGGGTGGAAACGGTGGTGGAAGGCAATGGAGGTGGAGGTGTGAGAAGGTGAGGGGCTGAAGTGAGAGCATTGCTGCTTTGTTTTGTTTAGATTGGTGGGTTGGGGTGGTCGGGTGGGTATTTATATTGTATTTTAATTTTTAATATATAAAGGGTATATAGGTCATTTTAAAAAGTATAACCCTAAAAGATATCTTCCGTCCACTCCACATGTGACATCTCTGTTTCCACATGTGACATCTCTGTTACAAATGTGTAAACTACTATACTAAACTTGTAATTTCCCATTTCTAGGGTCCATAAGTGAAATCCGTGTTAACCACAAAGGCTATCCGTGTAATTAATTCTATATTTAATAATTTCAAAACTATATATATTAAATTTCAAAATTCAAATCTATACTATATAATAAATAAAAGTTTTTTATGACACTTGTCACTCTTTTATTTGTGGGGTAACTTTACACAATAGTATCCAAGTTTCTCAAGTGTTTCATTTAAGTCACTCAAAGTTTGTTTGTTCGTGTAAAGTCACTCAACTTTCGGTAGGTGTTCCAATGTTATGTAATACTTTTATAAAAGTTTAAGTTTTTTAAAATTGAACAAGATAAATGAAATATATATGAATCTTGTTTACTATTTAGCAATTATTTTTTTCCAATTCGACTTAAATATAACAATTTTGAAACTTGTTTATTACTTGGTGAATTTTTTTTTCACTATTACCTCCTATTTTAAATTAATTGGAATAAAATTTTCAGTTATTGGTAACTAATATTCATATATGTTTCATTTGTCACATTCAGTTTTAAAAAAATTAAACATTTATAAAAATATTACATAGGATTGGAACACTTAGTGAAAGTTAAGTGACTTTAAAGTGACAAAAAAACTTTAAGTGACTTAAATGTAATACTTGAGAAACTTGGTTACTATTTGGTGAAGTTTTCCCAAGTATCCCCATCCTTTTTTTCTCGCATTTCTCTTCTATTAATTATACACGTTTTCTTTAATTGTATTTTTTATAATTTTCTTGTCTCTTTCTCCTATTAAATAATAATGATTTATATAATTCTTTTTTATAAAACGCTTTTTATTTTAAAAAATAAGTTGGTTCATAATTTTTTTTATAAATTGAACATTTCTTTCATTATTTTTTTAAAATAACTATATAACGTTTCTACAATTTTCAACATTATAGAAACATCATTTTGAATCTTTATCTTTCAAATTATGGAAATTTATGAATGTTTTTTTTTTCATTTTCAATATTATTGATTTATTACTTAAAGTCGTTACTTATACGTAATTTCAGTCTTGAGAAATTCTTATAATTTTATGAATTTTATTATTTTTATTGCTCAACTCGTGTAGTACACATGAATCTAACCTAGTTATATATATATATATATATATATATATTTATTTATATATATATATATATAGGGATAAGTTCACTAGAAAACTCATTTTCATAAGAAAACAAAAAAAACTCCTATTGCATATGTGTAGTACACCCAAAACCCCAACCCACCCCCAAAAACCTAAACCCCCCCCCCCCACTCCACCCCCACCCAAAAACCAAAATCCTCCCACCCCACCCCCACCCCCACCCCTACCCAAAAACCTAAACCCCCACCCACACCACCCCACATTTCCAAACACCTAATTTAAAAGCTAAACTAAAACAAAAAAAAACTAAACTCAAAAGCTAAACCCACTACTTTTCAAGTTTTTTTTTAACGAGGACGACGTGGGAAACAAGGTCTCCGAAACAGTTTTTTAATTTTTGATTTATTTTTTGAGTTATGATTTCTTTTTTACCGTAAATAAGTAGTTTTTTTGTTTTCTCATGAACATTATATATATATATATATATATATATATATATAGGGAAAGGTCCACTAAACGCTAAGAATTGTGTCAAACGAACTCCGATTGGGCTCATTCCAACGGCGTTGGAACCGTCTCATCGAACCCTAATCCGAACCAAAAACCTAAACCCCCCTCCACCCGCAATAGTAAACTAGTTTCTCAAGTGTTCCATTTTAATACGTCAAAGTTTTTTGTCCCTTTAAAGTCACTCAACTTTCAGTAGGTGTTCCAATCCTATGTAATATTTTTATAAATGTTTAAATTTTTTAAAATTGAATGATGCAAATGAAACATATATGAATCTTGTTTATTATTTAGCAATTATTTTTTTTCAATTCGACTTAAATATAAAAATTTTGAAAGTTGTTTATTATTCGGTGAATTTTTTTTATCACCATTACCTACAATTTTAGATTAATTGGAATATAAATTTCACTTACTGGTAACTAATATTCATATATATTTCATTTGCCTCTTTCAATTTTAAAAAAAATTAAACATTTATAAAAATATTACATAGGATTGGAATACCTACTGAAAGTTGAGTGACTTTAAATAGACAAAAAAACTTTGAGGTATTTAAATGAAACTCTTGAGAAACTTGGTTACAATTTGGTGAAGTTTTCCCGATTACATATCACGCAAAATTCGTAATTTGTAATCAAATATTATTTTTCAAATTGTTTTACATAAAAACTTGTAATCACGCAAAGTTATAATATCAACTTAAAATAATATCACACAAAAAATTATAATATCAACTTTAAATAATGAATTCAAATTAGTAATTTGTAATCGCGCAAAATAATAATATGTAATCACGCGAAATAATATCACACAAAATAATAATAATATCACGCAAGTTGATTTGGTAATTTTTTCAAAATCACGCATGTTAGATAAATCATATATTTCAAATATTTATTACGCTAGTATGTTTATAGTTAATGCGAAATTATAACGTATTTTTAACTAATCTATACTATATAATAAATAAAGGTTTCTTAATGTCACGTGTCACCTCAATATTCATCTTTATAAAAATTTTCTCGTCTCTCTCTCACAATAAATACATTTTCATATTTTTAATTATAATATATTTTTAAGGAGTGCGATTTTTAAATTTTGAAGTTTTATATTTTGAATTTAAAATACGATATATTGTTGAAATTTAAATTTTATTTTTATTTTTATTTTTTAATTTATTTTAAATGAAATATTAAATATTAAAATTTTAGCGAGATTTTCCGTATAAAAGGCGAGATTTAAAAAAAAATAATAATTTTGATATGTAAATTTAATTACAACTTAAATATTTGTAAATATATTACAACAAGAAGATTAAAGTTTCTACAAAAAGGATACTATAGTTTCAAGAAGCTAATAAAATAGAGAAACAACTTATGCAAAGAAATCGCTGACCAATTTGATTATCTTTGATTTCTTTGACTTCCTGCCGGTTTCAATCAGGTTCACACCGTTTGTGACTTTTTTTTAAACGGTTTTGCCTATTTTGTGTTTTCAGTCATTGAGGAAATAAACTATACTCTTTGTTGCATTTAGTGGGTGTTAAACATGGAAAAGTTACCAATACCACGTCAAATATTGTATACAATGAAGTATTTTTAAATTTATAAATTATCGTTGTAAGGTTTCATTTTATATGTAATTTAATGTTTTACAAAAATTACATCACTTATGTAATGTGCTTTCATATATTTTTTTTATGTTTTGATTACTCTAATCCATATAATCTTAACATTTAACAAAATGAAAAAAATTACTAATACAATCTTAACGTTTCATCCCATGTAACACATGGGGTTAAAACTAGTCTATATCTATACTATATAATAAATAAATGTTTCTTAATGCCACGTGTCACATCCATATTCATCCTTATAAAAATTTTCCCATCTCTCTCTCGTAATAAATCAATGTTTTTAGAACCGGACCGAACGTCGAACCGGACCTCTTACCGGTTCACTGGTCGTACCGGATTTAATAACCGAATGACATAATAATTAATTTAATAATTTAACAATATGAAATATAAAAAACAAATCATGTATTTATACAAAATTTTAATATATATATATATATATAGGGTGGGGTTATGCTAAAAAGGCTAGAGAGTTTAAGAAGGATAAGAAGAGTTTTCAGCCTTTAGATCATTTTCAGCCTTTAGATCATTCTGCTAATAAGTAGCCTTATTAATTGCAAGTTGACACATGTCAGCTTTTCATGGCTTCTTAGCCTTCTTAGAAGTAGGGGTTTTTTTAGCATAACTTTTACCTATATATATATGCACACGTATATATAAATAAGTGTGCAACAATGAATAATAAATGCATCCTTACAAGTTACATCTATCCGTCAAATATATATTTTTTTAAGGTTGAACTATGTGTATATATATATTAGATAATCTAAAATCTGGCATCAAATTCAACATCGCTTGACCGGCAAAACAACAATTGAATTATCTTGTAAGTCACAGGTCACGAGTTCGATCCTTACGACCATCTTTCAATCTCTATACCCAACCGATCCAACTGCACCTGATATCGGGTTTCCTGTTCAACCGCCGGTTCCCGGTCCAACTGGTCGGGTCGTTGCAGGCCCGTTTCAACTCATATAACCGGACCGCCCGGGTACCCTTTCCAACCGGTCGGTTCGATCCGGGTTTAAAAACATTGTAATAAATACACTTTTATATTTTTTATTATAATATATTTTTAAACAAACTTCCATATTTTTAATTATAATATATTTTTAAACAAATTATTAATTATACTAATAAAACACATTTATTTTAATTTATAAAAAACTTTGAAATGTAATTATTTTTAGCTTATGTTTTCAATCAAATATTAAATGAAGTCAAATTAAATTGAATAATATTTAATGTATTTTTTTAACACAATTATATATTAATTTTTACATACTTTTTTATTTTGTTTTCTATTGTTAGTATATGTAATAATTTTTTTTACCTATAAGATACATATATAAAAATTTAAGAATTTTATGTATTGATATTTTTCACCCTTTGTGGTACACAGGTTCTAAGCTAGTTACGTATATATAATTACTAACATGGTGGCATGACAAAAATATCTCTTCCACTATAAGTTAAAAAGAACACGTCGCGCGCTGCTATTCTTTGTAAGCTTCGTACGAAATAAGCCATTTACATGTAAAACTTCCTCTATATGTGTATATATAGGGAAGGTTCCACTAACAAGTGATTTTTCGCTAAGAAATGATAAGAATTGGGTCAAATGAACTCCGATTGAGCTCATTCCAGTGGCGTTGGAACCGTCTCATCGAACCATAATCCGGACCCAAAAACCTAAACCCCCTCCACCCGAACCCTTAAAAACCTAAACCCCCTCCACCCGAACCCTTAAAAACCTAAACCCCCCCTCCAACCCCACCCCGAAAAGCCTAAAACCATCACCCCACCCCCCAAAAACCTGAACCTCCCACCCCAAAAACCTAAACCCCCCACCCCCACCCCCACCCCCCAACAAAATCTAAACCATAAGGCTAAACCATAAGGGTAGAATAACAAAAATATCTCTCCCACTATAAGTTAAAAAGAACACGTCGCGCGCTGCTATTCTTTGTACGCTTCGTACGAAATAAGCCATTTACATTTAAAACTTCCTCTATATGTGTATATATAGGGGAATGTTCCACTAAAAAGTGATTTTTCGCTAAGAAACGATAAGAAGTGGGTCAAATGAACTCCGATTGAGCTCATTCCAGCGGCGTTGGAACCGTCTCATCGAACCATAATCCGGACCCAAAAACCTAAACCCCCCTCCAACCCCACCCGAAAAGCCTAAACCACCACCCCACCCCCCCCCCCCCCCAAAAAAAACCTAAACCCCCCACCCCCAAAAACCTAAAGCCCCCACCCCCACCAAAAAAAAAAACCTAAACCATAAGGCTAAAACCGTAAAATTCAAGTGTAAAATCTAAACCTTAAAAGCTAAACCCTAAAAGCTAAGATCGTAGAGCTTGTTGGTTATAGAAATGAGACTGATGCTGTCAATAGAAACTACAGTATCGAAACTAGTAGTTTCGGTTGAACTTTTGTTCAATCGAAACTAGTAGTTTCGGTTGAACATTTGTTCAATCGAAACTACCTAGTTTCGATGCATGTTTTTCAGGCCTGTTTTGCAGGTGGCTTGAAAAACAAGGCACATGAAGCCTCCTATATATAGTAGAATACCCATTAGGAGTGAGTGTGTTTGTAGAGGGAATCACCACCCCAGGGGGAGCTCACCCTGGGGTGAGACTAATTGTTAGTGTATGATCGAGCGTTTATTTTCATTTCAATCAAAGAATCATACGTTTTATGCTTTCAATTATCTGTTCTTTTCATTTTCATATGTTTCTGTTCATGTATGTGATTCCCGCACCCGTCTCTACCATTTCTGATTCGAGAGTGATACCGGATCCAGAGATTCCGCCTCTCGATCCGGACTGTTTGAAGAATTTCTCCGCAGATCTGTTCTCTCAGGTCTGCTCAGGACCTACAAGTTCGACGAGACGGTTGCAACGCCGCTGAAATGAGCTCAGTCGGAGCTCGTTTGATATTGTTTCTTAGCGTTTTTGTCATTTCTTAGATTTTTTAGCGAAAAACCACTTTTTATTTGAATCTCCCCAATATATATATAAAATATAATATAATATAAATTTGGCCCTACCGTTATTGTTTTATCATTTTGTGAAGATGATATCAAAATTAATAATATAACAAAAATGCATATTGCTTCCTTACGTATTGCATATAATATCAAGAATCATAAACAAATAATAAAAGACAAGAAATAACACATATCATTCGTACTTGTTCATGATTCCTTCACAATTCCTTTCGCTATCAAACAAAACAAACTTTTATGTAATCAACTTCATCATCTCTTTCCCATTCAACTTATACTTCATCTCTCTCTCTCTCTCTCATCTCTCTCTTCATGAACAATAATATATCAAATACAAAGAGACACATACTACAATTGGGGCTTTGGGTTCTTTACTTCAATTTCAAAATTGAATCAAGATGTAGCATTGGTTGTGATTTGGCCTTTGCATCATACTATGTTGCACAAGGATTAAATCTCACATACATAAGCAACATTTTTAGCCAATCAATCCCTTTGATCCACAAGTACAACCCTCAAATCTCGAGAGACGACAGCATCGAAAGTGGGACCCTGATTAACGTTCCATTTTCATGTCTATGCTTGAACGGGGATTTTTTAGGTCACACGTTCAAATACCAAACACAAGCTGATGATACATACGCGAAAATTGCTAGAGAGGTTTTCGCGAATCTTACAGATGAGTATTGGATCCAACGGGTCAACTCGTTTCAACCTGCTCTGATACCAAATTTTGCTCATATAAATGTTACCGTGAATTGTACATGTGGCAACCGACACGTGTCAAAGGATTATGGGTTGTTTGCAACGTACCCTCTTCGACCAGAAGAAGATTTGGGATCCTTAAGTACAAAGTCGGGTGTCCCGGCGATGTTGTTGGAGCGGTTCAACCCGGGAGCCAATTTTAGTGCCGGGTCGGGTCTAGTGTTTGTGCCGGCCAAAGGTTAGCCAACTTTCCAACTTATTTTAGTACAAGTTTCTATTAACTATAATGTTTCTTGGCTTGAAATAAAAGGTGACGTCACTCTATAATTAATGTTTTATAAATATGTAACAATTTTATAAGGCAAATGATACTAAATAAAAAAAAATAGTAAATTGCAACAGCATATAAAATATAAAATATAAAATAGACAAGTTATAATAATCCTAAATAAAAAACAGTATATTAAAGTCAAAATATAAAATAAGCAAATGATAAAAATTCAAAATAGGCCTAACACCAAAATGGGCACTTAATTAGTAAGTTGAATATCTGCCAATGTTTTAACTGAATTAGGTAAAGATGCAATGTATTTGAAGTAATTGAGAGGAAGAAATTGAGAGTTGCACAATAAAAACTGAGGGTCAGACTTGAATTCAAATATTAATTCCATTTCGGTTCAAAAATATAAAATTGATCTTCGTTATAAAAAAAGACAGACTACAATAGAGTGATAGGTAAATGAGCAACAAGCTGTGTCGCAGTCCCCTTTTGAATAGCAAAACTGATTCTACTAAAAGCAAAGCTTTGAGTCTTAGGGACTGAAAAATTACTATGCAGGACCCGTTTAACCCTATTCAGCAATTCCACAGCCTTCGGGGCTAGGAAACCGAAAGTATCAAAATCAAAAGGGATAAACACGTGTTAATTTTCTAAACAAGTCTTCTCGTGTTTAGCAACTTTGCTAGATTCCGCCTTCAACGCGGTCTGACTCGCAACAAATCTATTGTTCTTAAACCCAACAAGAGGGGACACTCCTGTAAGGTTCAGAAATTACAAATTCAAAAAGTAATTTGATTAAAACTGTTTGCTAATTAATTTTAAAAAAACTAAATCCGAATCCAAATGAGTTTAATTTTTTGTTTTTTCGAGTTTGATTTAAATTCGTGATACCGGATATGCATAATATAACTAGGGATCTAGTCTTGGGGTACATTTTCAATATTAAAAAGACTTGGGGACCTGGCTTGAGAGCAATCTTGGGCCTATATCCGTCTAGGCGTCTATGTTTCACCTCAACAATCGGCTCGACTCGGCCTTATTTAACTTAAGAGAACTTGAGCTTGGCTTGTTTAGAGCCGGGCTTGTTTAGAGCTGGTTTACATCCTAACCTTAAATTTGCCATTTTGAAAAAAGTTCAAGAAACATTAAATTTTAAATCTTCGTGAACGTAAGAAACAGGGATCAAAGACCCATTCAACCTAGAATAATCATATCAATCAGAGACTCATTCGTCAACTAATTGACTCCAAAGACTATCCTTTCTATTTGACCAAGTCACTTCCTTAGTTACCAAACTATTAACCCAATATAAATCATATTCCTGTTGATGTATTCTTGATATTCAACACTTCTTTTGGGCTTTCTTGATCATCCATTCATGAACAAAATCAAGTTTTTAGTTCAGTTTTTGGTAATGTTTGTGACTGTTAATCGAGTCGAATCAAGTTGCAAACAAAAATGTGTTGCTTTGGCTTCTTACCAGATGCTGAACCAATCAGACTTAACATTTTTGTCCAAAATCTTTTCAACTACAATCCCACATATTCTAAGTTACAACCCACAAATCACTAATCCAGACATAATTCCTGCTGGTTCAAGAACAAATGTCCCGTTTTCGTGTGCCTGTAATGATCAAGATTTTCTAAGTCATCGGTTCGTTTATAATGTTAGTTCAGGAACCACCTACACTTTGATTGCACAAACTTACTTCATGGGTCTCACAACGGTCGATATGTTGAGGAGGGTCAATAGTTTAAATGAGTTAAACTTAGTTCCAGGTAGTCAAGTTAATGTTGTAGTTAACTGTTCTTGTGGAGATAGTCTTGTTTCTAAGGATTATGGGTTGTTTATCACGTATCCGATTCGAAGTGGTGAGAATTTGTCCACAATTGCTAATGAAACTGGGGTGAATGAAAATCTTTTGAGGGGTTATAATCCGGGCTCGAGTTTCTTGACCAAAGATTTGGTGTTTGTTCCTGGAAGAGGTGAAGACTCCCTTTAAATTTCAGATTTTTTTTATTTGAGCTGTGTTATTTCCTTTGATTTTGATCAACTTTTGTTGTAGTGATATATTGGAAAATGTTTTTGTCATAATCATAATCATAGTAGTCAAAGGCTTAAGGTGCACTTAAATTAAGGCGCAAAGGATGAGGCCTAAGCCTATGCGCAAGGCACTTAAAAGCGAGGGCTTTTTTAAGCATTGCGCACAGTATATACATGACATTTTTAGTGGCTTAGATATGCGTTAAGCTTGTTTTAGGCTGGTTTAGACATGTCCCAGACCATTTTTAGATGTTCTAGACAGTTTTAGCTGTTTCAGACCAGTTTTGGCCAGAACATGGCCGAAATCCTCGCCTGAGCACCTTTTGCGATTTTGACTACTATAATCATAATCATAATCATAATCACAATCTATGTGGAAGCCAAGTTGGAAATGAAGTTGTATGATTCATGTTTCTCATAAATTCTCTTTTTTTCTAATACTACAGATCAAAACGGAACATTTCCTCCATTAAAGATCAGGTAACCTAACCCCTTGATTATTTTGTTACCTACAGACGATTTCTCTTAGTTTATATCTGATTAAATCCTTTTGTTTTTGCAGCAAAAAAGGTTGTATTCTTTACCTATTCATTTGGATGATCCAAAGTCAAATGTGACAAGTCAACCGATGTTGATGACAGTATACTTGCATTGTCTTTGTGGTGGTTTATGCAGGGTTATCCGGTGGTGCCACTGCTGGTGCATCTGTTGGAGCAGTTGCTGGTGTTCTTTTCTTTGCCATTTGCTTCTACTTTGTCTTCTACCGTAGGAAAAGAGTAGCCGAAGGATCATTGCTTCTTGAAAATGGATCCGAACATGTTCATGGTAAATTGGTAATCTTTTGGATTTATGATTGTTAGTTAAATATCACATAATGTGATCTCACATTGTTTAAGTTACTGCAAATGATTTATAAAAGTATTCTTTTTTCTAGACGCGGGTTCAGGTAGCAACATGGGAAGAATCACAAACTCGAACCCTCTTGTTGGTGGTGCACCAGCAGGGGTCACGGGTATAACCGTAGACAAGTCAGTGGAATTCACATATGAGGAGTTGGCTAAGGCTACAGATGACTTTAGCCTCACCAATAAGATTGGTCAAGGCGGGTTTGGTGTTGTTTACTATGGAGAGCTCAGAGGCGAAGTTCGTATCAATATACTTGTTTTTTTAGAGTAAACTGCAATTTTCGTCCATGAGGTTTGAACAAAACATCAGGTTTCATCCACCTGTAACATATTTGATCCCCAACGTTTGATGTTTTAACACTTTTCTGTTAACGGAAGTAAGTACCAGGGACGGAAAGTGTTAAAAAATCGAACGTCAGGGAAATGTGTTACAGGTGGACGAAACCTGATGTTTTGTTCAAACACCAGGGATGAAAACTGCAGTTTACTCTTTTTTTTATATAAAATGAAAATATATATAGGATGTTGACCAAAAGTCAAAGAATTGATTGGAAATTGATGTTTTAATACTTTAAAGATTGTGTATCTTTATTTGTTTTGGAAATTGATTATGTTTAATTGTTGACAATTGCAGAAAGCTGCAATAAAGAAGATGGATATGCAAGCATCAAAAGAATTTCTTGCTGAATTAAACGTGTTAACACATGTTCATCACTTGAACCTGGTAATTTCTTGAAATTTATGCTACTTTTCTATGTGTCTTTGAGGAACTATATAAGAATGCAATGTTTTTATCTAAGAAATTCACATTTTGAAATGTTTTTCTCCATTTTGATTTTAAGTTCTTGTAAATTTTCAGGTACGCTTGATAGGGTACTGTGTGGAAGGATCGTTGTTTTTGGTCTATGAATTTATCGGGAATGGCAATTTGAGTCAACATTTGCGTGATTCATCGGGTATGGTGACAAATAAATCGATAACAATCTTAGATTTTTAAGTTTCTTATCAAGATGGCAAAACGGGCGGGTTGGATAATGGATCAAAAGGATTCAGGTTGAACCGGGTTGTTTTTATTACGGGTGGACTTTTTGTCAATTTCTATGAATAATTAATGCACTATGTCACAATTTAAGAGGCTGTAAGCATTGAAAATACAATTTGACCTTTCCTTTAGTCAAATATTTTTATTTGGCGCATTTGACCGGTTGAGGTAAACCATAGCCCAATACGAATAAGTAAATGGACTAGCTATTCACTATGAGTTTGTATTGCTTTTTAGGGAGAGAACCAATTCCATGGGCTACAAGGGTTCAAATCGCCCTTGATTCAGCTAGAGGGCTTGAATACATTCATGAGCACACAGTTCCGATGTATATACACCGTGATATCAAGTCTCCTAACATTTTAATCGATGAAAAGTTCCGTGCAAAGGTTATTAATATTATAAACTTTCAATTATATTTAATCCTCAATGCACCAAAATCGCCCAGTTGTCAGACTTTTAAAACTAGATATACTCTCGTGGTTACATAGGTTGCTGATTTTGGGCTCACAAAACTTACTGAAGTCGGGAGCGGTTCTTTACAAACCCGTTTAGTCGGTACATTCGGATACATGCCTCCTGAGTAAGTTTCCTTCAATTTAGTGGCAAATTTAGAACTTCATAGTCGAAGGGTTATCATAAGGTTCTCTTCTCTAACGACTACAACTAAGTGGTCCAACTCATGTTGTTCTTAAAAAAACTCAACTTTTATATATAAAAAAATTGATAAATTCTGTTGCCTGGGAGGTCAATGGACCCTCTCGACATTCCCTAGGGTTTGCCCTTACTTTAATTCTTTTCTAATCTCGAAACAAGAACAAGATCTAAAGTGAAATATGTTGGTGTAGATACGCTCAGTACGGTGAGGTTTCTCCAAAGGTTGATGTGTATGCTTTTGGGGTTGTGTTGTTTGAGCTAATATCGGCTAAAGAAGCCATTGTCAAGACGAATGAATTTGGTAACGAGTCCAAAGGACTTGTTGGTTTGGTTAGTTCATGAAATCTTTTTTTCAAATATTTATAATTCTTTACATTTTATGTTAATGTTTTTTGTTCTTTGTTTTTTTTTTAAGTTTGAGGAGGTCCTAAGTTTGTTTGACCCGAGTGAAGATTTGCGCAAACTAGTTGATCCAAGGCTCAAAGCCGAGTACCCTCTCGATTCTGTTCGCAAGGTGAGTGAAACCTTAAAACAAAAGATATACTACATTTCTTTTTAAGGTTCAAATTAGTTATGTTTTAATCTCACATAGGTAGCATTGCTTGCTAAAGCTTGTACACATGAAAACCCTCAGTTGAGGCCAAGCATGAGGTCTATTGTGGTTGCACTAATGACACTTTCATCATCAACTGAGGATTGGGACGTTGGATCTTTCTATGAAAATCAAGATTTAGTTCAACTGATGTCGGGTAGATGAAGTTATACCACATAAGCATTCGGATAAGTAGCATTATAAAGCGTATGAATTTTTGTCATGTAAGCGTCTAGTAGACATTTGTGGTACAATAAAATGGTAAGAATTACATTACCTTGTATTTTGAGTTAGTCATGTATTTAGTAATGTAAAGTTATACCTTCTTTTTGTGAACATCACTTAGAATGTTTTTCACCGGTGTGAAAGGACCAACCACTACTATACAAATCAGAAACAAAACATGTCTATATTGAAAACTAAATGTCTATCAATAAGAGTTTCGATATTAAATATCGGCTTCGAATGGCTTGGAATGCTGTCTTTAAATGTCTTGATATTGATTATACCTTCTGTACTCGCCCGAAGTTGATTATGAATTATGTTGATTCCCTCCATTTGCCTAAAATGAAAAAAAAAACGTTGATAGAAGCGGTTTGTTTTACTACTTGGTGGACTTTATGGAGACTCAGAAACAAGTCCATTTTCAATCCTCAATCCTCTACGGGTGAAAGTGTTTTTGATGTTATAGTTAATTATTCGTATTTGTGCTTTGTTAATAAGAACATAAAAGTCTCTTTTTGTTGGGATGAGTGATGTGTGTAAAGTATATATATAAAACTAAGTCAATTCACACAACAGTTTTAGAAAGGAATTACTAATCCTAAAACACACAAACGGCAAGTGTACCGGTTGGTATGTAATAAGCGTAGGCAAGACCGGATATCAATCCGTGGACACATATGGCGACTCTCAATACTAAACCTCTATCGAGTCCTAGTCTAGAAATATAAATGAATGATTCAAACTACGGAGAACGAAACACAAGACGACTCTGAACTCTAGCAAACAACTAAGAACACAGAGACTAGACGTAAAGATAAGTTAGGATAGAAAGCAGCTACCTAGGTAAAAATCCTATTAACATGCAATGACAAAAGGAATTTATACGTACGACCGTCTCTAAAGGTACGAATCTAGGGTCGACTAGGCGTGTCACCGACTTCCTAAGAAGACACTAAACTCGTGTAAAGAACAGGACGGGCAATGTCAAAATGTCTAATAGAGGATCACCTCTCGGTCTCACCTTCACAATGCTGTTAAAGGTTGTGGTTCACAACCCAAGAGCAAAGGACCATCTCTAACTAAATCCCAAGCAAACCCTAAGAACACTAATCCACGAATGAAAGGTAAATCTCGCTCTCGCGCAGGCTCGACCTAACACACAACGGGTAGGAGGTTCTAGGATAAACTATCACCTCTCAGTCTCAAGACTATGTAGGACACTAAAATAATACTCAAACCAAGGCCAAGACACTAATCGCTATCTGATCGGACAAAACACAAAGTAATCGTCCTAGCATGCAAGAATAAATCTAGAAGACACAAAATCAACCAAACATCATTCAAACATGGTCATGGCAATAGAAATCACGTCAAATCAGTATTCATATCCATTCACAAGCAGTAGAGATAAAGATTCTAAGATCAACACAACAAATCATACGATAAAAACCCGCAAAAGCGTCAAAACACAAAAGCATTCATCAAACCTAGGTAGCTAACAAGTTTAGTTACTCATACAACTCCAAAACATCATTAAGTGAAAATAATAAGAAACATAATCAACAATATTTCCAGAAATCAAATCAAATACGCAAACCGAATGTTCCTGAAACAAAAACAAATTTCAATCTTCACTCTGAGGCTTTTAGGAAGCTCTAAATACCAATTCATATTGCTCCTTATTGTCTCCTATCGTCCAGAGGCTGCTTCCAATCTAACTCCCTTCAAAAAGCCGTCAAAAAAAGTTTTTATAACATAATTCTCGTAACTGCCCTTAGAGGAGGTTAGCGGACCGCTAAAAAGCCCCATAACGGTCGGTCCGCTATGAGTGAAATTTCGGGATTTTATCCACGATGGGCTGTAGGAATTTCCTAGACACCCAATATACATATATTATGGGCCCGGTAACTCATTTTCTAGCCCGAGATATGCCCATATGAAGTTCAGACTTTTTTTCCTGTCGATTTCGTTTATTCCTTCATTCCCGCAACTCGTTAACTCAGTTATTCTTCTCGTTTCTCGTATAATACCTACAATATCAACATATTTGAACATAAGCATTATATTCAACCTAATTCATAATAACAAAATAATTCAAATATGATAAAAATACGCGTTAGAAACATATGTGTTTTACGACACATCAATGAGTGACTTAAAAACCCTCTCTTTTTTATGTAATCTTTCGTTGGTCCCAGTTATCTTAATCGAGCCCTCTTTCCTTTTTATATATTTGCAACTGTTAAAAAAATATCAGCTTCTAATGTAATTTACTAAATTAGTTAAAAAGATCTCGATGACTCTAAATCAACGGTCTCTTTGCGACTTTACTACCCACTACTACTTTACTACCCACCAAAAGATCTTGTAAAGCTATTGTGATAAAAACGCGGCTCATCATATTTCTGATGGGTTTTAAACAATTCTAAACGAAATATTTTGCAACGGAAGCTAGTTTTCACATGTTCTTTTTAAACTTTAGAAAACATAACTCATCAAGGATGCATATGTAGTAACTTGAAACTTAAAAGAAAGACATTTGTAGGGTGTTTAGAAGATGACAACCTTTGAAGGGAAGTGGTTGCCCTTTGTAGTATATGAAAAGGAAACTTGAATCTCCTATTCCGCAAGCATTTTGAAAGTTTAAATTATTTTGAATTTTTGGGTGTTACATGTTGAAACCCCATTATTTGAGCATTCATTCAAAGTTATACGTCTTTATACAAGTCTTTGGTACTACACTAGACCCAATTGGTAAAGATTTAATCTCTTGTTGATTTGGGTTGGGTATTCAAGAAAAGCATTCTCGTTTTAGGCAAACCTTGTGTCTTGTGTCGGTATTTCTTCTATCCTATTGTCTTTAGCTTGTAGTGGACTTCTAGCTCGAGCTGATGTGCACAAAATTATACATGTTTTCCACATAAAATGTTATTCATTTTCCATATGTTTTCTTAATAGAATTGTGAATTAATGTTAAAGTTAGTTTATATTGAGTTTTCAGCGCCTTAAGTTCAAGAAATTGATCAAAGAAAAGAAAAAACTGTCAAATCAAGAAGGATTGGTCAAATCAGGAGCTCAAGCACGTGTTATCCCTCATCAAGCACGCCCCCATGCCCTAGTTCAGGAGACAAGCAAACATTTGGGACCCACTCCTCCGTGTCCAAGCAAACACGCCTCTGTGCCAAAGGCGAGCATACCCCTTGCCCAAGCTCAACAAGCCTCCGTGTTGTACCCTCTTGTCCAAGAGTGCGTCGACCAAGTTAGTGGAGCAGAAGTTAGGTACACACGGGGTTGTACCTCATCAAGCACAGCACGTGCTCGAGCCTCTAGACAACCTATAAATAGAGGCTTCCGCATTCATTTGGGGGAGCCAAGTTAGAGAGGTGATAGCCACTTGTTAGAATGAATTCTATGTAATTTTGTAGTTATTTCCATTGCCAAGATTCTAGATACATTTAAGAAAATTGAAATCTTGTAATGATACTTGATTGTGTTTATACAAGTTTGATCTTTGTTATTTACTTGGCCATTATGGCTAGGTTCTTTGAATCACTTTGGCAAGATGAACTTTCAATAGAGTAGTTAGCATATTTATGGATTCAAAATTGGTGTATGTGTGTGTGTGACTTCAAAATATGATCTTTTAATACTGGAAGTGGATCCGCACAACCGTCGTAATGATTCATCAACTTCATGCTTCGTTGATTCGGGATTTCTATGTATATGTAGAGTCGGTGTGTTAGTTATTTGAAAGGTTGCAAGGAGTTGTGAATTGTGAACGCGGTTGGAAAGATCATTGCTTTTTAATATGCGGTAAATCGGTATTCTAAAGACTTTATTTTGTGCATTACCACTACCCATGTGGTGAGGAATTAAAGCAAGGGAGTCATAGTGATTAGTGTATAAATTCCCTTGTCTAAAGACGTATTTTTGATACTTTAATTCTGACATTGCGGTGGTTGTTATGGTGGCATACTTACCAATATTGTTGTGGGAGTCAATATCCCGACGCAAGAGTTTCTCCACTTTTTGCACACACACGTACATTATCACTGATCTTCAAGAATATGACGTGGTGTCTCGAACCAATAACCACGTCTAACTAAGCATAGTAGTGGTCATGTTGTTCAAACTATTGCTTCTGGGAAGACAAAATCAACCCGGGCCATAGGATTTAATGGCTTAAGTGACAACTGTCATGCTTACGACATAGTGATGTTTTGAGAATCCATAAACTAAAGCTAACTACAACATCGAAAAAAATTCAAACCAAAGTGATTTATTATTGTCATTGATTACTACTGCTATCTTCTACCATTCTCTTTAAGCTCCCAAAATTAAAATCAATAACTTTTAAATTTTGAAAAGATTAGACATCAACTGAAGTCCGGTACTAAGAGCCTATATATCCTTGATCGACACTCGGTCTTACTAATACTATATTATTTCCAAGACGGGTACACTTGCCCTAAGTATGTTGTAGTGAGTAGTAGTAATTCCGTTTTTATAAATTTAAAGCTTTTGTGTTAAAATCATATAATTTTATATATACACTTATGACACATCAGGAGCAATGGGGTGTAAAGCTTGAAGTTCAAGTTAAATTTTTTTAAAGTATGTTGTAGTCAAGATGTCTTTAATCCAGCCTTATGGTGGTTATTATGTCTAACAACATTTTAGCTTTCTAATTGGTTGATTGTTGCGGTAACCGTACCCGGAGCCCTTCCACTTTATTACCAAAAAACATAAATCAGTCAAGTTTTGGTCTTTATTACATGATTTTAGATGGTTAGTGTTTCAAATCATTCTAACTTTTCGAAGATTCATATGATTTGGTAACCGTAACTGAGAGGCATTTCTACATTAGCATATTAGGTCTTCACATAGTGACTTTGAGGTAGCTGTAATACCCCGAATATTTTTATGACACTAGACCTCGTAATAATAAACGAGTAAAATGAGTACTCGAAATTTGAGGTTTAGACGAGTTTTTAGTGTAATAACAGACTGTTTAATAATAATAATAATAAAAATATATATTAATAATAATAATATTATTTTTGAAACTTGCTCCGTTTTTAACGAAACATAGGTCGGTTCGTAGAGAAAAATAAGCTCATCCAAACGACATATTCGAAATTTTATAAAACGTTATATTTTAAAAGTTATAAGAGAAAAAATAATTAAACAACTGAATTAATTATAATAATAAAATAATAATAAATTTAAAACAAACATTAGCACATATATGCTTGAATGAGTAGTCGAGGTTTAGACAAGCTTTTAGTGTAATAATAGACTGTTTAATAATAATAATAATAAAAATATATTATTAATAATAATAATAATAAAATAATATTATTTTTGAAACTTGCTCCGTTTTTAACGAAACTTAGGTCGATTCGTAGAGAAAAATAAGCTCATCCCAACGACATATTCGAATTCTATAAAACGCTATATTTTAAAAGTTATAACAGAAAAATGAGTTAAACAGCTGAATTAATTAGAATAATAAAATAATAATAAATTTAAAACAAACATTAGCACATATATGTTTGACGTCAAAGTGACGTTCGCAACTCACAAATTTCTCCCATCCCACATCGATGAGTTTAGAGAAAGCACAATGTCTTCAGTTAAATATTTCAGTTTTTTTTAACACTCTGTTATAAAGAAAATCTTGAGTTTTCAATACCTTTTTGGGTGTTGTTAATAGTTATTTTGGAGTATAAATTGGGAGACTCTACATCAAATTGTCGTAGATAGTTTTCAGGTATATTCTCGTTTAAGTTTATGTTTAGTTAATTATTTGTTATTTTTATTATTATTAGGCTTTAGGATTATTATTAGGGTAGATATTGGTTAGCCTAGCTTTAGTTAGGCATGGACTGATTATCCATGCTTAACCAAGACAACGTTAGCCAATATCAACCAGGATAATTATAGCCCTTAGGGTTATTATTAGGATGAGTATTGGGTAACCTAGCCTTAGCTAGGCATGGACTTGATCACCCGTGCCTAACCAAGGCAGCGTTAGCCAGTATCAACCAAAATAATAATTAGTTAGGTATACCCTATCATAACATAGGGTTACTGTATCAGGACCAGAAATCTTCGAGATAAGAGACGAAACGCTTAGGAGCTCAAATTTAAGGTGAATACATTTATAGTCTTTTTAAAAGCATACAAAGTTTTCATACTTTCAAAATGGCATGAACCCGGTTAAATATATCTAATACATAAAGGTAACTTACGTGAAGTATCTTGTCATTTATTGTACGTATGGTTTGATCAAATTGATATACATACCATGGTGCGGCTATGATTGCTAGCTTCATTCTTGTGGGGGGATATAGCGCAGCCGGAGGTACCGGAAGTTATATCCACTTGAATTTCAGTTGCTAGTATGATTAAATAGATTTAACTGTTTCATATGGAAAAATGTTTTATGTCTTGTAAATGTTATTCACCAACTTTCGTTGACGTATATTTTCAAAATGTTTTTCAGGTAGTTATAAATAGCCTTGATAATAAGGTAGTGGTTTATGGAGGATATACCCTAGACTCCATAATACATTTCCTAGTTTTGAACCAGATGGTGGTTACTACAGTACATAGAGCACGGCTCCCGTGGCTCGGGATATTATTAAACAGTATTTTAATCTGAAGTATAAAACTTTGAATTTTCAGAATAATGATTGTAAATTATGAGGGGTGTTTAATTCCCCATGTTTTATGAAAATGGCAGTTACTCGACTACAAAAGTCGAGAATTTTCATAAAACTCATAACCATGTAATTTCCGTTGTGCAAATAAAATGATTATTCAAAACAGTTACCAATCTGAGTCGCACGCCCGGGGTGTCATTTCTCGGGGTGTGACAGTAGCTATGCATTCTAGCTTTCTAACAAGCCATACGATTTGTAACCGTACCTAGGGCCACGACAACTACACATTTAGGTCCGAATGAATGACCCAAGGAATGCTAGCACTTTGTAAGGCCTTTTAGCTTCCAACCGGTCATTAAGAACGGTAACTGGTAAATGGTAATTATCAGTAAGTGGGCGTAAAGTGTGATGAAACTTTTAGCTCTGTGGTTAAACCTGTCACCATTCGCAAATCAATCTGTTTCACAGTCTTGGTAAATCCATCAGTTGGACGTCAAGAACGTGTTTTTCCATGGTAATTTATGTGATATAGCTTATATGTTTCAACCCCCGGAATTCACTGATAGAAATAATCCCACACATGTTTGTTACCTATAGAAGTCCCTATACGGGTTCAAATAGGCACTAAGGGCGTGGTACTAATGATTCGCCACCTACATCATACAATGTGGTTTTCAAACCACTACTAGTGACAAACCCACTTTTCGTCTACAAGAACGGTACTCAAATGGCCTACCTATTACTATTTGTGGAAGATATTATTTTAACGATATCTAATCTCAATCTTCTATGGAAGATTATTGGTCTCTATACAAAGAAGTTGCCATGTCTGATTTAGGGTCACTTCATCGTTTTCTTGGAACACAGGAAAACTGTAAGAATAGCGGTATGTTTCTTTCGTAGAAACTGTCTCTAAGCTAAGTGCTACTGCATGTGAGATGCATCCTAATGACACTTTATACAGAAGCTTGGCGGGTGCCTTTCAGTATCTCACTTTTACACGACCTGACATTGCATATGATGTTCGTCAAGTCTGTCTTTTTATGCATGCACCAAGAGAGCTACACTTTCAATTTTTGAAACATATTCAAGGGACTTTGACCCAAGGCCTTTAAATTAACCCCTCTCCATCCACCAAACTCACAACCTACTTTTATGGCGCGCGGGGGGGGGGGGGGGGGGGGGGCGTTTCACAATTCACACCATTCCACATCTGGATTTTATGTTTTTCTTAGTGAAAATTAATCTCATAGTATTCCAAACGCCGGCCTACGTTTCACGCTCGAGTGCCGAGGCAGAATATAGAGGGGGTGGCCAACACAGCAGCTGAAACTGGTTAACTTCGAAACCTTTTGCTCAAACTTTATGTGCCTATTCGATATGCCACAATCATTTGTTGTGATAACATTTCAGCTCACAATCCGGTGAAACATCAAATAATAAAACATGTAGAGATCAACATTCATTTTGTTCAGGAAAAAAGGTTCAAATCGGCTATGTTCGGGTTCTTCATATTCTCGCTGATCATCAATATTGTAGATATCTTCACCAAAGGTTTTCCTAAACAACTGTTTACATTCTTCAGATCCAGTGTTTGCATTTGACAATCTTCTGCTTCAACCAAGAGAGAATATTAGACAATATATATTTATGTATATTATATTTGTACTAGTTTAGATCTCGTGTATACACACGGGGTGAAAAATATCAATATATAATTTTTTTAAATCTTTATGTATATATTTTACAGCTGTAAAAATATATTACCTATAGTTAAGATAGAAAACAAATTCAAAATATGCAAAAATTAATATATAATTAGGTTTTGAAAATACGTTAATTACTATTTAATATAATTTGACTTTCATTTATTATTTGATTGTAAATAGAAGTTACATAATTAAATTATAAATTTTCTTATAATAAGAGAATTTAAAATAAATGTTTTTATTACTATAATTAGTATTTTTCTTTAAATATATATTAGTAGTAAATGATAGAAATGCAATCGGGGGTTATTTTAAATGAAATGAAATGGAATGTTTTCTAGGGGTTGGAAATTTTTTGGGGTCGGTTGAGTAGTGATATACATCGTGCATATAACACTATAAATTATTTTCATTGAAGGACAATCGGGGGTTATTTTAAAATTTTATGAGGGGCATTCAGAATTTTAGCGAGTGTTTTACACAAATTTTTTTTCCATGAAGGACGGCTACACTCCATACTACCTTACTAGGTACACCCCTATACCATGGTTAAAGATATGGAACTGATGTTTTCATAAGAGTTGCCAGCAAGGGAAAAACATAGTATGGTTCGGACTGGTGGGTTACGAGGGTTTGAGGGATGCAATCACGCATCAACCATCTGACCAAAATAACATCTCTGTTTTACATGCAGAAAAATTTGTATTTATCAAATAAATATTTTGAAAAAAACAAAATGGTTACTGTAGCTAAAAAGTTGTTTTTAAATAAGTTTATAATTACTGTTGAACTATTTATTTATTATTATTTATTTGGGTATAGATTTTTCTATAAATATTATTTGTTACTTGTTTATGGTTGAAAGTGAGCTAAACCCTTTAAAACTAAACATAAACTAGTAAATTTAAGTTTAGTATCTTATTTTTTTTTACTCGTGTAAATTTAGGTTTCTTTCTCAGCTTGTTACGGTATTTTTACCATTACCAACACTTCTACTTAGTGACAACAACCAAACCTGAATCGAGTAGCTAGACTCAAAATCTAAAACATTCAGGACGGGTGTTTGGATATAAGATTGCTTAATGGATTAGTTTTAAAAATTTTCACGTGTATTAAATGAGTACAATATTAGGTGATGCCCGACCGGTTACCCAAATCATACATATCCGTTTATCAAAACCATACCATTAAATATTTTTTTTTGTACTTGGGTAATAAAATAATCCACTAACCCATCAGTTTTTTTTAATAATAACTAGGTTTTCCTCCCTTTGCGTGGCGTCGGGGATTCCGTCACGATCTGAAAATTTACTTTGAGGATGAGTGACGTGGCATCAGCCAAAGACGTCCATCATCCAAGCATATTTTTCCATCGCTGGCCATCGTCCTTAGCGTTTTTCATGCGATTGTCATTTTCTGAATCTTTAACATAAATACAAAGATCATGATCAGAGAATGCATCCTCTCTCAACGTGTAAACCTCTGTCATTCTTGACCTAACCCTCGCCTCAATTCATCTGATCCTCTTCCAACCATCCGATCGCACTACTGTTTCTTCGATTGATGTTATCCTTTTCATGATTTCGTGCGCTCAAATCTACTCGATTTCGCGAATTTCGGTGAGTGAATTTCGTAGCTCTTGTTTCAGTTTCGTCTGTTTAAAATTAGGTTTTCTGTTTCTTATGCTGTTTGATTATACGTAAATGTCGATTGCACGTGTAGTTGAAGAATTTAGGATTGATCGGATGGAGGAGGAGTGTTTAAGCTGAATAAGTATTGAAATTCGGATGATTGAACGTGTAATTTGCGAGATTGTGTGTGCATTTAGATACATCGGAGCTTGTTGATTCGTTGACTCGGGGCGTTGACCTGAGTCAACCATCCTGATTTAGGTATAAACATGTTCTTTGTGGTTGTTTTGAGATTCAGTTCCGAAAAGTGAAAGCATTTAAGGGTGAAAATTTTCTTGACTTTTGTGACCTAGCCAAGTTAGTTTGAAGATTTCAATTTACTTGATTTAGCACTGTTTGATTCATTGGTTCTGATTGAAAAATGAGACATTGATGATTCCACCATTCATGATTTTGAAATCTACTTTAAAATCAAATTTTGTTGTTCGGTGAGGCCAAATGGGCTGATGTAGTACAGTTTTGTGAGATTCTGAATTGAGCTAGTTGCAGGTTGTATGCTGAGTTACTACATTTTTTAAATTTAGTTAAAGGAAACTACTGACTTTTCATCTTAGGAGAATTGTGAAATTTGTTTCATATTTGATGAACCAGTGCTATAGCTGTTTCTGTTTTTCTAAATATACGTATCTGTGTTTTCTGTGTCAATAGTGAAGATGGATGTGCTATTTCAAAAGGAAAATCAAGTGAGTAGTTATGTTGCTAAAGAAATGAATGTGAGGCAAGTCTCAACCAGTGTTCTTGGAATTAAAAGAGAGAGAAAGGTTCACAAGCTCTCGAGTTCTCAACGGTCATCAATGAAAAGGACAAAATCTTCTACCCAGAAAGAAATATTCAGTAATGACACTGATTCTGAAGATGAAAAGGCAAATGTTCAAATCAGGAAGAACACATCAACACCAAAAACAAAAAAATTAATGAAGGCAGCAAGAACTCATGGAATCAAAGGTTTATATGGGAAATCAAAATGCTCCTTAAGTGTTGAAAATGATTCCAGTGACTGTGATGAGGATTATAACGAGGAAGAAGATGAAGATGACGACGACTTCACTCTTTATCCACCACGAAAAAGATCAAAAGCTTCAAAACATAAAGGGAGACGTGCTAAAAATTTCAGAGCTTCAAATGAGAAACTAAATTCCAAGAACAAAGGTAATTCAAAGAAGAAAGAACCTTCAAACAAAAAACAATGTGCAACAACCAGCCATTTGGAAGATAAGCAGGAGGAACAGGAACTCATCGACAGCAATAAGAGCAAACAAAATGATGTTAACAGTAGCCCATGTAATGTACGAGTTTCAAGAGGCCGTCGTACTGTTTCTAACAGAAAACTTCTTGAAAACGGTATGTTCTATGGTAACTGGGTAGATGAATGTGATGAAGAAAACGAGCGTGCTAGTGACTATGATGTAGATGATGAAGAAGATGATGGTGATGATGATTATGATTATGATGGCGATAGAAGTGTAATTTCGACATCAATGGAACAACATGACTTGAATAATGTTGAGACAAAAGCAAGTATGAAAGGCAGGAAAGTGGAAAAGGATGTTGACTTCATAGGAGACAAAAAACAAACGACTTTTGTGAAATGTTATCCTAGTAAAAGCAGTAGTTCAAATGATACAATAAGGAAAACAAGAAACAAAGACACAGGAGATTGTAGTTCTGCTTCATCGAGTGGCACTACAAGTACTGTTATCAACATCAAGGTATAGGCTTGTTCTTTTATCCCCTTACATGTTTATTTACTAGTTATTACCTTACATTCCCCACTATAATCTACCAGAATCAGAAAAAGGGAAACGAGCATCCAAAGTGTCATCAATGTAAGAAAAATGATAGAACGACCGTTGTTCCCTGCATCAAATGTAATGAAATAATATACTGTATCCATTGCATCAAACAATGGTAACTCCTCTGCTACTGTTTCCAGTTTATTGGCTGTAATGCGACATGATACTGATTTTCTCATAAATGGATTCAATTTCTTGGCAGGTATCCTCAATTATCAGAAGAAGAAGTTGCAGATTTATGCCCATATTGCCGTGGAACTTGCAATTGCAATTTGTGCTTACACTCAAATTTAAAGGTTTGTTATTTTTTCTGTAAACATGACATGTTATAAGTTCTAACCATCTTATTTTGACACTTTTTAAACAACAGATGTCAAGCATAGATCTTTCTGATGCTGAGAAGTTGCAGCATCTTCTCTATATTATTAACTTAATCCTACCATTTCTAAAAAAAATTCGTGATGAACAAAATAAGGAGATAGAGGTGGAAGCGCGTGTTCATGGTAATCATTGAAAAAAAGCTGATAAAATTTTCTTTTTCCTTGCTATAAAAAATTTAGTGAAGTGAAGGTGTTGCTTTGTATGCAGGGGTATCAGAGTCTTCAATTATAGTAGGGCAGACTAACTGTTTCACTGATGAACGTGTCTACTGGTAATTTTCTTGTTAATTTCTCTAGATACTGAATGAATATATTCTTCTAAATTACTATAATTCTGTGCCTGTTGTTTTCATGGAGCAGCAACCACTGTTCAACATCAATCATTGATCTTCATCGAAGTTGTCCGAAATGCTCATACGAGCTATGTCTTAGTTGCTGTCGTGAAATAAGGAATAACGGTCTTCGTGGTCAAAGAAAAGTTGACTTCAGGTACTTTGATAGAGGTTTGGATTATATTCATGGGGGTGACCTGCTACAAGAGTCTTTTCATGAAAAAAATTCAAAAATCCCCTGTGATTCTGCTATTGAATGGGTAGCTAAAGACGATGGGAGTTTGTTTTGTGCTCCAAAAGATATGGGCGGATGCGGTGATTGTTTATTGGAGCTCAAGCGTCTATTACATGAGGACCGGATTTCAGGTTTGGAAGCAAAAGCCGAGTGTATATCGAATAAATTCAAAATTGATGAATCAAACCTTATTACAAATTCTTTTACAACTGTTGGCAATATGCATCTAGAAGCAGCCAACAGAGAAGACTCAGTTGATAACTTCTTATATTATCCTGATTCTAAAGAAGTCGAGCTCGTTCGGTTTAGACACCATTGGGCTAAAGGTGAACCAGTAATTTTTAAGAATGTTCTAGAGCAGACACCTGGTTTAAGCTGGGAACCCACAGTTATGTGGCGTGCTTTATGTGAACATGTGGATCCAAGTGTCAGTTCAAATATGTCACAAGTGAAGGCTATAGATTGCTTGGCTGGTTGTGAGGTAATTCTGGCTTCTCGTATGTGTGGTTATTGCTGCCAGCTGTTACTCTTAGTTTTAATCATTTATTGGAGAGTGAATATCTTTGTTTAGTATTGATTAGAGGTGGCAATTTCACCTCATTTAATCATGAATTGGTCAATTCGGGTTGTGCTTTATTTCTGGCAGTTGAAATGGTAATCTGGGATGTATACCTTTAAAATATTTATTACTTTTACCTTTAAAACTCCATTTTGTTGTAATCTGCAGGTTGAAATTAGTACTCGGAAATTTTTTAAAGGTTATACAGAAGGAAGGCAATATATGAATATGTGGCCAGAGATGCTGAAGCTGAAGGATTGGCCACCATCTGATAAGTTTGAGGATCTTCTACCACGCCATTGTGATGAATTTATCAGTGCATTGCCTCTCCAACTGTATACTGATCCAAGGTCAGGTTTTCTCAATCTTGCTGTCAAGTTACCATCAGGTGTCCTAAAACCTGATATGGGTCCAAAGACATATATTGCATACGGAATGGCTGAAGAACTTGGAAGAGGGGATTCTGTTACTAAGCTTCATTGTGATATGTCAGATGCTGTATGATATTTTATATTTACCTCTTCATACCTAAAGACAAAACTTTATTAAGTCACCATTTTCATGCATAAGTTGTGGTGTTTCTACTGGTGCAGGTGAACATATTGACACACACAGCTGAAGTGTCCATAAGTAGTGATCAGAAGTGGGCAATTCAAGAGTTAATGAAAAGACACAGGGCTCAGGATAAAAGAGAAAAGAATGGAACACTTTTTGAATGTGCTGATGGCTCTTGGGTAAAGAAAGATGAACATACTTTAAATGAGGAAGAAGACTCTAATCATGTTGCAAGCATAAACAGAGAGATTACCAAATGGAATCAATCAAGTGGTCTTTCACTGGATAAACATAATGCATGTAATATGCATGATTTTGCTCCAAAAGAAGATGCTGAAGAAACAGGTAGTGCTCTTTGGGATATTTTCAGAAGAGAAGACGTACCAACGTTACAGGAGTATTTATTAAAGCACTCCAAAGAATTTAGACATACATATTGTTGTCCTGTTGAGAAGGTATATCCACTTAAAAGCTTGCTAGTTGTGGTTTTCTATACTTCTCCTTGTGCTACACTTTGGCATGATCTTGAGGCTTGAGTTGTTTTTTGAAGGTTTATCATCCAATTCACGATCAAGCATTTTACTTGACGTTGGAACATAAAAAGAAGCTAAAAGAGGAATACGGTTGGTATTTGCCAATTTAGCTTCTGTCATGCTAATGCATATCCATAAACTATAATTAATGGGATAATTGTGTATATTTTAGGTATAGAACCTTGGACGTTTGAACAAAGGCTGGGAGAGGCGGTTTTTATTCCCGCCGGATGTCCACACCAAGTGCGAAATCTCAAGGTAAAGTTACTCTCTCATTTTCATTTTTTTATAACCTACTTCCCCCCCCCCCCCTTCTCTCTCTCTCTCTCTCTCTCTCTCACACACACTGGTTTGTAAAATCAATTCCCAAATGTTCATGCTGAAAATGAACACCTTTTTGCATAAGGAATCTTGCTCACTCTTGATATTACATGCCCCGCATAGAATTCTATAGACATGTCGAAACAAGAAATATGATCTTAAGAGCATGCAATGCATACGGTCCTATGATATTAAAAGGAAATATGTCAAAAAGAAAGAAACTAGTTCTTTTTCAGTAGCCTTTCTCAAATTCTGACCGGTGTACATCTTTCTTTCTTGGAGTTGAATTTGGCTAGTTATCCACTCGATTTCCATTTATTTCTATCAATCTCCCCTAGTCACCTTCTTGAATGACACCATTTGAGAGCCCTCGCTTGTGATTGGTTGAGAAAATTAATCGTTGTCCCTGGATCTGTCAATATGGCCAAAACACTGAGATTGTGTTAAATCTCTAGCTGATGCCTAACAGAGACCCTGGACATTCTTATTTACAATTAAGCAACCACTCGGTCCACATTGGTTTGTACAACTCTGTTGTCCGTGTTGCTTACATGCTTTTAAAACCCTTTGAACTTCTTCCAGTGGTGTAGCATTTTTGGTTTTTCTTTGATTTTTTAGGCGGGTCATGACATTCATTTAGAGTCTGCTTCTAATCAACTTCGAAGTATCCATGACCATGGTATGCACAGTTACGCTACCACGTAGTTTAAGCAACCCCCTTTGGTTTGTATACCTCTGCGTTTCTAATCATTTTTACTTCTTGTGAAACCCGAAACTCTTGCAATTCCTAGTGTTAAAAGATATTTTTATGACAACAAGGACACGATTACTTGTCATTATTATCCCCTTTATTAGCATTCCCTCATTCTAACATTTCAACAAAGATACATGCACTACATATATTCTAGGGCTTCATGAAACTTATGTGTTCAAATATAAAACTTGAGAGCACATATATACTAATTTATGACATTTTTATCGCAATAAATAATATCTTTAAATATTGTCCCCAACCGTGCATTATTTATTTATACATTACATGAAAACACCTTGTATTTCCACATCAATTTCACAATGTATACTAAACAATGATTGATCATTTAATATTGTAACAATGTCTTCGAATATCAATATTCTATTTATCAAAAAAATTCATCAATAGATCAAAAGAATTAATTTGTTTTGGAGACTCCTTTGAAGAAAGACTTAATGGCCTTCAAATACTCATGGAGTTGTTTAGTCGAATGTTTAATCTCCTAGAATTGATTTCTCTACTAGTAGCTTCACATAGTAGGCACTAACCGAATGTCATCAGTAGTTCTTGGCGGTGATGTCCCATTCTCGGTTTTATTTTCTACATAATCGATTTATCATATGCCATTTAAGACATTTGGTAGCACTTGTTTTGTCCAAGATAACCCAACATTACCTCACTAAATTAGATGTGAAGTCTCTAAAATGTGTATTCCTTGGTTGCTCTTGTCTCCAAAAGGAGTAAGGGTGTTTTTCTTCTACTCTCCAGTGTTATATTGTATCATGAAATGTTACTTTCCATGAAGATATTCCCTTCTTTTCATGGTGCACCCTCATACTTCGAGGGAGATTGACGAATTATTGGTATACCCATTACCCACAGATGTACAGACTCTTGAGCAGTCTCTGATCCCTGAGCAACCTTTACTTTCCGTCGTATGTTCTTGAGCACCCGTCTTCAAGACCAACCTCTTGTTTTTTAAGTATATCATAGGCGACATCACTTTAAATTAGATCCTACTTCGATAACGTCTGAATTCCTTGGTGGTTGACTATGATCTTTATGATTCTCTTCGGGAAAGGTAAACACACGTGTACTTATCCTATTGCTTATTTTGTTTCTTATGATGAACTTTAACAACTCTCGCTCGTTTGTTGCCACCCTAGATTCTGTTTCTATTCTTAAACAACAGGTGAAGCTTTGGCTCACTTTAGATGGTGTAATGCTATGATTGAGGAGATAAAGGCTCTTGTTCATAACGACACTTGGATGGATTAGATTTACATGTCCAAAAAAGTAAATCTGTTGCAAATAGGTATTCATGGTGAAAGTTAATCCGGACGGCTATCTTGCTTGGTTAAAAGCTCGATTAGATATCGAAGGTTATGCTCAAACATATGAGGTGGATTATTCTTACGGTTGCCAAATTGTCCTCTGTCCGCCTCTTTATCTATTTAGCCGCATCATATAATTGGGCACTTCATCAACTTGATGTAAAAAATGAACTTTATATGGTGATCTAAATGAAGAAGTGTATATGGAGTAACCACCTAGGTTCGTTGCTAAGGGGGAGTATAGAAAAGCATGCAGACTGTGAAAACCTTTGTTTGGTCTAAAGCAGTCTCCCTGTGCATGGTTCGGGAAATTCAACACCGTGGTAATAGATTTTGGCTTGAGTAGGAGTTTGTATGATCGTTCACGACTCAAGATGCATTCTTATGGTTGTATATGTGAATGATATAGTAATTACCAGAGGTGATGAAGCCGACATCAAGAAGTTAAAGGCCTTTTCTTGGAATTTGTTTCCAAACTAAAAATCTAGGACCGTTGGAATTCCTCTTCTTGCTGTAGAAGAGGAATTTTTTTTAGCTCAACACAAGTATTGTTTGGGCTTATTAATAGAGCGATGATTGAAGCAAAGAATAGTGATGGTGTGCCTGAAGATACCAAATGTAATTGAAAGCAAATGAAGGAGACCTTGAAAAGTATAGGATTGTTGGAAAGCTAAACTATCTGACCATTACTCGTTCTATATTGCATTCCTCATTTGTGTGGTAAGTCAGTTTATGTCATCTCTAGGTACCCCACTTCCCAACTAGCGCCTAACGATTTTTACAAACTGGGAAAGATGTTAGTCATATACTCAAATACCTAAAGGGGTAGTCCTTATTCCAGGTCGTGGCATTCTACATCAAAACTATGGACACCACCGCATTGAAGGATTTACAGATGCCGAGTATAATGTAGATCCTACAATCAATGAACTTATGGTGTGATAATGAGGCAACCACTCATATTGCAAATAATCTGGTATTCCATGAAAGAACCAAATACCTGAAGGGGTAGTCCATAGTCCAGGTCGTGGCATTCTATATCAAAAAAATGGACACCACATCATTGAAGGATTTACAGATGTCGACTATAATGTAGATCTTACAAGCACGCAATCTACTACCCGTTATTGTGATCTAGTAAGGGGGTAATCTTGTACCTTGGAAAAGTGAGAAACATAATGTTGTGTCTCGGTCAAGTGTAGAATCAAAATACAGGACTATTACAGAAACTTATAAACTCATTTGGATTTGTAATCTGCTTTGTGAGATTATTGTTACACAAGCTAAAACAATAAACTTATGGTGTGATAATGAGGTAGCCACTCATATTGCAAATAATCTAGTATTCCATGAGAGAACCAAATACTTAAAGGGGTGGTCCAAGGGTAGTCGTGGCATTCTTTATCAAAGCTATGGACACCACGGCATTGAAGGATTTACAGATGCTGACTATAATGTAGTTCCTACAAGCATGCAATTTACTACCCGTTATTGTGATCTCGTCGGGGGTAATCTTGTATATTGGAAGAGTAAGAAAGAGAATGTTGTGTCTCGGTCAAGTGTAGAATTAGAATACAACTCTATGACAGAAACTTATGAACTCATTTGGATTCATAATCTTCTTCGTGAGATTATTTTTACACAAGCTTAACCAATGAACTTATGGTGTGATAATGAGGTAGCCACTCATATTGCAAATAATTTGGTATTCCGTGAAAGAATCAAATACCTGAAGGGTAGTCCATAGTCTAGGTCATGGCATTCTATATCAAAACTATGGACACCACATTATTAATGGATTTACAAATGCCGACTATAATGTAGGTCTTACAAGCAGGCAATCTACTACCGGTTATATTGATTTCGTCGGGGGTAATATTGTATCTTGGAAGAGTAAGAAACAAAATGTTGTGTCTCGGTCAAGTGTAGAATCAAAATACAGGGCTTTGACAAAAACTTGTGAACTCATTTGGATTCGTAATCTTCTTTGTGAGATTATTTTCACACAAGCTAAAACAATGAAATTATGGTGTGATAATGAAGTAGCCACTCATATTGCAAATAACATGGTATTCCATGAAAGAACCAAATAGTTGAAGCTGAAGGGGTGGTCTAAGGGTAGTCCATAGTCCAAGTCGTGGCATTCTATATCGAAACTATGGACACCACATCATTGAAGGATTTACAGACGTTGACAATAATGTAGGTCCTACAAGCATGCAATCTACTACCGGTTATTGTGATCTCATCAGGGTAATCTTGTATCTTGGAAGAGTAGGAAACAAAATGTTGTGTCTCAGTCAAGCGTAGAATCAGAATACATGGCTATATGAATCAAGTGATGAATCAAGTGGATCCTTTGCCCTTACCTCAGTAGCTGGGATTGACAGAAGCTTATGAACTCATTTGGATTCGTAATCTGCTTCGTGAGATTATTTTTACACAAGCTAAACCAATGAACTTATGGTGTGATAATGAGGTAGCCACTCATATTGCAAATAATCTGTTATTCCATGAATGAACCAAGCACATATAAGTTGATTGGCACTTCGCTCAGGAAAAGCTTGAAGCTGGGACAATAACTAGTCCTCATGTCAAAACGAAAAACCAGATCAGAAGTCTATAAATAAAGGAAAAATATACCCGTGTATTACATGGGTTGAACAAATTAAAATTTTTTATCTCACATGTCTATAAATAAAGGAAATATAAATGAAATTATATATTACATTAGATAACAAAAAAAGATAAGTGTCTATAGTTCTATACATTTCAATAAGCTATAAATCATTCATAAATCTCTTAATATTTCTTTGTATACAACATCTGTTGTTTGGTCTGTAACTTTACCACTTTTATCTAATATTAGTATCTTTACTCCGTCTCTAGTTTTCACTCTTGATAGTGCAACATACAACTGTCCATGAGTGAATACAAGTGGTTTCAAATACAAACCAACTCTCGATAATGATTCTTGGCTTTTTATTAATCGTAATTGCAAAACATACAAACAGTGGAAAAGTATTCTCTAAAATTTGAAAGGGATCTTATTGTCTGAATGTATCAAATTAATTCTTAGAATAAATGTGTGAGTGCCAATATTACCTCTAGATATTATCTCGGCTTCTATAACACATTTACCAAGCGATATGACTTATAGTGTAGTACCATTACACAAACCATTTTGTTGGCCAGTGTTTCTTAGAAGCATTACCGGAACCCCGACTTTATTTGGCAATTATGATATTTTAAGTCCATTAGAACAAAATTATGATAACAAAATTCAAAAGTAAAAAAATAAAAATGTAATAAAAGGAAACGGATGAAATTAAACATTAAACAACTAATTATATCGCAATTTGTTTTCAAGCTCTAATATGAAATTGTTGTTGTTAATGCACTAATATAATTGTTTTCAACTAAAATTGGTTTAGAAGGATGAAACTAAAATCGTTTTCAAAAACTAATATAAACTACTTGACTTACACTAAGGGGGTGTTTGGGATTGAGTTTGAAAATGACTTATTGGCTTTTTCGTCAAAAAAGTGTTTGGAATGGACAAAAGTTCTTATTATTTTGGCTTTTTAATAAGTTTTAAAAAGTTGTTTTCTAAAAGTCACAAATCCTGACTTTTTAAAACTCTTTATGACTTTTTGAACATAAAATTATCAATCTACCCGCCCTTTACCTTACAATAAATACAAGCTAAGCCAAACACTTTTTAAATAATAACTTATTGACTTATTAGTTTTTCCCATCACAAAAGCTAATTCAACCACTTTTTTAAAAACTCATTTTAAAAAAGTCATAAGTTAATAAACACTTTTGACAAAAAAAACACTTTGAGTTAAATAAGCAATCCCAAACACCCTCTAAATATAGCTAAACATTAAGCATGTATTTTCATAAACAATTGATGAAACCAAAAAACAAAATATGAAAGTCGATCTGAATAATAATCAAATATTAATGTAGTAATACTGTAAGATATGAAAAATTAGAATAACATACAGATTAAGGCGAATGAACGTAAGTAGAATTGATTTCCAACCGTGTAAAAAAATATGGAAGTCCTTGTTATGTCGCATTAAGAAACAAAACATATTATAAGTATTGAACGTTTTAAGGTTAACATATGAAATTAGGACAAATACTACAAAAAACTTATGTATTTGTAGACCATAACACTATTAATTTAATTTGGAATTTAGTTAATGGATTGGCTATAATTATAATGGAATCATTATAAATTACTATAAATTTACATGTAATATGTATGGAAGTAATTTAAATTCAAATTTGTGTTTGACTTGTAAATTTAATTTGATTTTTTCCTTAATTTAGGAAGTTGATAAAAATTAATATTAACCAAAATCGTTGACAAGAGCATCAGGCGGGAAAACCAAAAAAATGAGGCCCTCATGTGTTCACACGTGTCCCTTATGCTTTTCTTTTATTGTATAGTATAGTATAGATATAGATTTAGTATAGATATAGATGTATTAGCCCAAGGGGCCCTAGGGGTTACGGGTGGTTCCCTTTCCTATATATTCGTGTCTTCTGTGATGTAAATAAGCAACAATTCTTCTGTTCATATTTTGTCTCTGGTTAAAAATATAAAACATGAGACCACATATATACTAATTTATGACATTTTTATCGCAATAAATATTATCTTTAAATTAGTGTTTACAACCATGCATTATTTATTTGTACATTACATGTAAAACGTTGTAGTTCCACATTAATTTCACAAAATATACTAAACATTGACCCATCATCATTTAATATTGTAACGATGTATTTGAATATCAAACTTCCATTTATTAAAAATAAAAATTCATCAAAAGAAATAACACACGAGTTCTGCTGGGATTGATTTGTTTTGGAGCCTCCATTTAAGGAAGAAGGGGGCAGCAATGCCCTTGATGGGCTTCAAAATATTCCTCATGGAGTTATTTAGTCGAATGTCTAATCTCCTAGAATTTATTTCTCTACTAGTAGCTTCACATAGGGGTCAGTAAGTGGAGTTGGTTGGTTAGGTCCACACTCCACACAACTAGCCAACCTCTTACCATTTTACATTATCATTTGTCCACATTTGAATCCAATAAAGATATTTTGTAAAATTGTAATTATCATTTCAATAACAGCATTTCTGTCGAAGTTATGTTTGATTCTCAATTTTCTATTTTCGTTTTGATGTATACGCAGTCATGTACATGATGCAGTTTGAATCTTGAATGTATTTTCAAAACCTATATGACCAAACAACACCAGATTACTTTCCACCTTAATGACCACTTGGTCACCAATGGTATTTGAAGGAAGAATAAGAATGAAAGGTGAAGATGGTGATTTTTGTTGAATTGTTAGAACATTTTGGATTATATGTCTGTGATATCATGTGATCCAAGACCTAAAAGAATTGCAAAAATAATTTTAAAGATTGACAGAAGTTTGCTGAATATATATACACACCATCACAAAGCTATAATCCATGTTGCTTTGTTGCAGTCATGTACCAAAGTTGCAGTGGATTTTGTTTCTCCAGAAAACATACAACAGTGCCTCCGACTCACAGAGGAGTTTCGTAAGCTGCCAGTTAATCACAAAGCCAAAGAAGACAAACTAGAGGTAATAAAACTTCATACCATTCCCTTCACATTAATTTATTGATGATAACCAGAGGTGAATTTTTTACTTATTTACCTATAAATGGGTCAATTTGGTTTATATTTCATCCTAAATCATTTTCTTCAAGGATTCAGATTGTTGCTGTTATACTGTTTTGTGACCGTGATTAACACATTATTTATCTTTAAACATGTTTGTGGGGTCACCCATTTTCTTGGTATAAAAAGAGGATCTGAGGTGCGAGGCGCTGCCTCATGCACATCTGGATCAAAACAGTCAAAATTGGAAGTCTTTAGGCTGATATGTAAAAACAACCAAAGGGATGAAGAAATTATGAATGGTTTATTTGATAAGATAAAAAGGTTGATATGTAAAAGAGATGCAACTTCTGGTTGTACATAAAGCTTATTTGGTTGTACATAGAGCAACGCCTCATGCTTTTTAAATCATGCCCGTCTTGCAACATGCAACCATGATCATGTTTGTTGATGGTGCAGGTAAAGAAGATGATCTTGTATGCTATGGACCAAGCCATTACTGATTTTGGGAAGTTAACAACTAATCTATAAGGGTAACAGGTATTATATTATTACTAGTATGACATAGTCCTATACTTAATCCGCCATCTAGTTAGCTAATCGGTAATTTGGTGTGGCTTCGAGTATAGCACCTACTATAAATATTTATGCTTGTTTTTTGGACCATATGCTGTTTGTGGTGTTATCTATGTCAAACAGGCCTCTTGGCTTGCATATAACTTGGAATATATCTAATAGAATGCTGCTTTTAGATCAATTCGGCTTTTTATGCAGACGATTCATGAGAGGATTGTCTGTTTAAGAAAAATAGATGGGGGTGTCTTTTCCTTCACTTTGGTCTTCGGTACATACGAGTCTAAACTGGTTCTTTTTACTTTAGCTAAATGACGTTTTGATGAAAAAATAGGCTAAAATCACTCATAAAAAGTTCGCTTCACTGTATGAGTTGGGATACATATACACAACATGTACTATATGATCCGGTATCAGATCTCAAATTTTTGGACACCGTTTTGTCTTTACCCTCCCAAAAAATGATGCAACAGGTGAGCGGATAGTTCAACTGAACCGACACTTCATTAAAAAGAGCAAGGATTATTGTGAGTTAGACCTTTATGGCTACTTAATTGGAAAAACTTATGATTTCATGTTAGGCAAAACACCATATGGTACATGGTTGATTGCAAATGCATCTATGTTTAAAACATGGAACCCAGAAACGACACCTTGTCTAAAGAAGAACCGGATGTAGTTCCCATGTGGTTATCTATATTGGACCTCCTAGTCTGCTTATGGAATGGGGATGTGTTGGGAAGATTGCGAGCCAAATTGGCGAGCCTAGAATGTTGTATAAGGTGACTAAGGCAAGGTGTTTAAACAAGGGAAAAACTGTTTTTGCTCGAGTACCTGTGGATGTGTCAGCTACCAATGGCATGCCGGATATAGTAAAAGTTCATTTCCCATCTAGGTTGTCATCTGTTTATCATCCATCCAATACAAGTGGAAACCTCTTGCTATTATTAGGATGGCAAAAAAACCCGAACTCAATGGGAATACCTGAAACATCCGAGACGAGTATTGGGACAAGTACTCGGCTATTGGATTAGTTTTAAAAAATTTCGCGGGTATGAGATTAGGTGATACCTAACATGAGTACCTCTGAAAACTTTTAGTTTTTTTTTTATTTTCCTCGACACTTATCTAGTAATATTTTCCATTAGGTGGAAAGTTAACTTTTCTTTTGAGATATCTATTTAATGATATTATTTATATTTTGTATGTTATAATGTATGAACTTATCTTTTGGGATTTATATCATCATGATAAAATATTTCAAACATTTTTCTGGTGATGCTTATACAAACAAACAAATATACCTAACAAAAATCTCACTCTAACAATAGGGTTAGGAGAGGATGAGATGAAGGTAAACATTACTTGTATCCAAAAGGATAGAGAAATTGTTCTCGAAGAGACCGCCGACTCATAATGGTGATGTTTATATGTATGTAATTTATCATATTTTATTTGTTGTAGTTTCAAACATAAAAGTACATCAAAATTAAAATGGTAAGGAAAAAAAATACTCGAAAATCCTAACAAGTTTTTTTTAACAAATTAATGAGTATACACGATGCCTGCGGGTGTGCTAGTTACCGACGAGTAATTATCTGACAAATACCCGACGGGTATTGGACACAATTTTACGATTGAGCATGGGATTGAATCGCCAATAACCATCTCAAACCCGTCCCATTGTCGTCCCTACTAAGCATACAAGGTGTAAAGTTTTTGGACATGAAACAGTTGGCGGTGATGTGATTCTTAAAAGGAATTGCTTACATCAGAAGAAGCATGTTACATCCTCACCAAGAGGAGAGGTGGGGACATCTTGGAATGGGCTAAGATGGTTAATGACCTGAAGTTACGACTGAAACCAAAGATGAGTAAAACTAAAGATTCCCGTGGTGGCGGCTAACCTGCAACTATCACATGATTGTATCTTTCGCACGATTCTTCCTCACAAACCACAAACTTTCGCGTGAAAATTAAGGTTCTAAACGAAAGTGTTAACTTTCATGTGATTGTATCTTTCACACAAATGTGTAACTTACGCAAAAGATTGTTCGTAAACGTCAGCTTTTGTATAGCGGTGCGTCGGTCGTGAAGTGGCTGTTGTGGGCAACGACATTTTGAGGCACGGCTAGGGTTAGAAGGCAAGTTGTTTCTGCGAACACTAGTGAGAGCAGGTTGAGACAGCAGTGGTTGGTGACAAGATGAGAGCGGGGGTTGCCTTTGGTGGCGGCGACGCTAGGGTTTAACCGTAGTTGTTGTGATGGTGAAGGCAGCTATTGGAACTAATCTTGAACAATAATAAGGAAAAGAAAGTTGTAACTAAAACTTGAAAGGGATGGAAACAAGGTGCCCCACCCTGTCTAGGGTTTTGCGGTGGTTGACGGTGGCTAGCTCTGATACCAAATTGGACCATAGAAATGTTGTATTGTATTGATTGTTTGTTATAAATTAGGATTACAACTTACAAGGAATCTCTTTATATAAATAAAAAATATTACACTTGAATACCCTCTGATATATTATAATAACAGGGGTATCAGATGTAGCCTTGTATTCAATTATCAGAAAGGGTATTTCAGTTTGTGTTTGTGTTATCGTTATGCATTATAACCTTATTTTAAGTGAAGTAATTCATATAACTATCTATAGTTATAAAGAAACAAAAACTAGGAAGATGAGCAAAGTCCATAAAAAAACAAAAACTAAAATAAATCAAAAACAAAAAATCAACCCAAATTGAAACCAACTTAATTTCATAAATTTTAAAAACCAGAGATTTTGTATATGTATTTTAAAATTATGTTGCTATATGGTGAATATCTGCTGCTAGTTAAGATGGCATGAAGTTGGAGCAATGATTATGTTCATTTAGAACCTTTTCAAACACTTTTAAAAATTCTCCTCAATCATCTATTTAAAAAAAACTATTTATATATAACTTAAGAAACAAGAAATAACAAGCATGGTGAGTTTTTAGATATAACAACCTTTGATGAGTGCTCTTGATGTGCTCATGAAGTAGACGCGACTAAAGAACCGAGTGCTTCCCTTTACCAGTATCCGTTGTGCTAGCCTCACAACCTAAGTACTCAAGATGAGATGATGAACTAAGAACTCTTTCGTATTTTTACTATATATTTGCAAGTAATAGCATAGAAAAAGAACATGATAGCAAGAAAACTTCTATGAAAGGGAGGTCGTTCAAAGAGTTGTCTAGCCAACCAAACGAAGGCTAACAGTGGCGGAGCCAGGAAACTTTTTCAGTGCGGTCACTGTTTTTCGATTCTCAAATTTCTTAGGTCATTTCGGTTCAGGTGATCAGATCGGGTTGGTCACATGTAAGATACGATCTTGGTTTTAAAAAGCGCGTTTTACTCGCGCTTACTCGCAACTCGACATGAGACGAGGAGTCCAGCGAGTCTTGTCACATAACTCGAGCAACGAACAAAACTCACAAAAAATCGCATTTTTTTGAAAAAAAACCGCACCGAGTGGCTCAATTCTTGTACAGGGGCTATTTTTGTGCTTCAAAGTGTTATACATTTAGCTTAAAAAGTTGTACATGTAAGTCATTTTTTTATGGCTATATCTTGGGTAAGAGATGATAAGAAGCAATTGGATATTTAAAAAAATTTATATAAGCACATTGCGCTTCACGTACGAAAATCGGTCTGCTTTTGCGATTTGCGCTTCGGATTTAGACCTTGTTGTTGCGCTGCGCGCTTTAAAACCAAGGATACGATACGATACGATTATGAAAATACATCGTGATTAGAAAACAAAATGGTAAAACTACAATGTCATTAGAAATGAATAAAAAAACATTAGATCTTGTAGTTGTTCCTACAAGTTTTTATTTATTTATTTTTTTTTATAATTAGATTTAATACTAAATTAATTAGATAACCTAGTTAGGTTAATAGATTATGGACCAATCACCAACGGGCAATGAGTATCACCTGGAAAAATGGGAAGGTTGGGTTCAGTAACGGGTTAGAATGGGTTTGGATCAGGATAGGTTTGGGTCAGAAAAAGATAAGGGTCAAATATTTTTTTTCTAAAAATCAATGGGGTCAACCTCAAAAAAAGATTAAGACCGCTCGACATTCGAATAATATACTGCTACTAAAAAATTGAAATCGAGTGAGGTCGGTTTACGCTGTCTCCAATATACTAGCTCCGTCTCTAGGCTATTAAAAACCTTATCGTCTACATGTTTTAGTGAGGACAAGGGGAATAACACATGCAAAACAAATAAACAAATGTTCATGTCTCTTTTTAGTCAAAAGGTAAGAATATCTTTTTGCATTAGGTACTCAACAATTGAGTAATGGGAAAAGGTTTTTTTTTTTTTTTTTTTTTCAATTGTTTAATCAAAGGCATCTAGAAACCTGTGAAATAATATGTTTATGAATTGTGCAAATACTCGAGTTTCTATAAAATACTTCATTCTTTTATAAAACTATGTGTGTATGTATAAAATAAAATAATTTTACTTTCTTATATAAAACAAAAGCTAGTTGCAAATAGATAAATAGGAACACAAATAAGTGAATACCGCTTGCATCTACAAATGCACGCACACAGATAACAGAGAGAACAAACCTAAATCGTTTAATTTTTATCCTTAGTAAAAAAATTAAAGTTTTATACTTTGTTTATACAAATATGTAAGTTTATATACATAAAAAACAATTAAACTAGTTTTTTTATATTTAAAAGTTTTCTACACGTGTATGTTGTGTAGGTAAAAAAACCAACACACGAATTACACTGTATATAAACAAAATTTGTTTATATTTTTTTGTTTGAATTTTATGAAACATTATATTTATATAATTTTCTTATATTTTAAAACTTTTTGACATTAATAAAGTGAATGATTCATTTTGTTCTGTATATTCTCAGAATATTTAGTGTTCTAAATTAAACACTCCCCTATATAAATATATCATCAAAAAATTACAACGGTGCAAACTTCCCTCACAAATGCGAATTTACAAAAATGCAAAAAAGAACACGATTTTGTATTGTAATAATTTTATTAAAAAAAATAATTAGGGCTGTAAACGAACCGAACTGAACGAAGCCGTGTTCGTGTTCGTTCGTTAAGCATTGAACTTGTTCACGAACACTTACCGAACGAAATTTCATGTTCGTGTTCCTTCATTAAGGAAATGAGTTTGTTCACGAACGTTACCGAATGAAGCACTGTTTAGGACTTCTGATGTCAGCCCTAATGCTTACATGATTTGGAATCGAGTGAAGCTTATATTATTTAGGATTGAGAACTTAGAAGCCATAACCGAGTAATAATGGATAAGGAAATAACGCATAAATGAGAATATGATTTCCTATTTTATTTTGTTAATTGTTAGGGTAATAAAAAATTTAAAAATTAAAGAATATAAAATGTTTAGATAAAATAAAACAGAAATATACAAAAATCTTAATGAACATCTTATAAACGAACGTAAATGAACGAACGTTCACGAACAGATTACCGAACGTTTACGAAAACACAATTGAACGAACGAGACCTCTATTCATGTTCGTTCATTTAGTTAATCGAATAAAATTTCTTGTTCGTGTTCGTTCATTTATTAAACGAACTTCCTGCCGAACAGTTCATGAACTGTTCGCTGAACGTTCAGTTCGTTTACAACACTAAAAATAATGTTTTTGATTAATTTTGACAAAGTTAATAGAGTTAACACAATAAAATATGGTTATTAAAAGATGACAATCATACATATATAGGAATTGATAATTTGAGAACTCCTAAATATCATGAGAACTCGCAACAACACGCTAAAAACAATAAAAGTCATTTATTTGTTCAAAATACTAGCATTATTATTAAAATACAACATTTTTATATTAATTGACATGTGTAACTTTAGATGTACTTGTATATTATAAACTTATTCACATATGTAAGTATTTCATATAAATATATGTAAGTTTTTACCATTTTACACATGTGTGTAAATGTTTATAATATATGAGTACATGAAAATTTACACATATTAATCCATATAAAAATATTGTATTTTAATAGTGATGTTAATATTTTATATAAACAATGATTTCTTATTAGTTTTCGTAAGTTTTCTCGAGTTCTCAAAATATTTAGAATTCTTGTTTCAACCTATATATATATATATATATATAAAGAGAGGGGAAAATAAAACATGAGTGAAAAAAATAAACTTTTTAAGTTAGATTTAAAAAGGATATAGTTCACTTTTCATTACCATTAACTTTTCTTTGATATGTCGCATCAGATAAAAAACTTTATTAATTTAGGAACTCAATTAAAAACTTTAGATATATACTAAAAAACTTAAAAATTTCCAATGAAATATATTTTTTTAATAGCTAACACCAAAATCGTAGAAGGTACTAGCAAAATTTCACTCATCAACCCATTTTTAAAGATTTAAATAAATGACTTTCACAAGAGAAAACCTTTACATGGAAAACCTCGTGACCACTAGACCAGAAGCCTGATGACATTGAATTGACTTAACCTAGAAAATTTTTGCAATATGAAAAATTGAACAAAATGAAGTTTTGAACCAAATAAAAAACTTTATGAATTTACGAACTAAATCATAAACTTTAGATCTACACTCAATAATTTGTTGTTACCTAACTTAATCCAATAAAAAAGTTCTAATGAGTTGACCATAAATCTCTCTTGGTAAATATATATTTCATTTTCAAACAATATGTTAGTGTTATTATAGAACACAAACTAAGATGAACCATTAACCCATCACTTATCAATAATAATAAAATCAATAAATCAAAATTAATATTCTTGATATCTTGTAAAAATCTTTAAAACGAGTACCATGAATGGATAAAAAAAATAACTAACCTTTTTCATAATTATATTGATCACGAAGAATATGTGAAATCAAAATCCACCAATTTAACAAGCAAATCATCCAACTTTCAAGATCTCACATTCATCTCTCTCATCATACTTTCTCTCTCTGTCGTTTTGCCCTTTGTACATGACAGCGGTGGAATATTTATAATGGAGATGGATCTAGGGTTCCATGGAAAATGTGAATTTACAAAACTAACCTTTGTTTGCTATGGGCCAAGGCCTTTTGCTACTTTGAATATAGTCCGAATCAAACGGGTAACATGATATAACTTATACAAAACTAAATGCGAATGAATAATTTTATGGTATGATTGGTTCATGTGACACTGGCTCATGTTAAAAAAATTTTTTTAACTCTTATACTATATATAATATACGTTTTTAACCAGTTTTATTTTCTATTAATTTCGTTTTTCTATAAATACTTCCGTTCATTAACTTAAAAAAACGGAATGTGTGGCTGATTTTAGTTTTATTATGTCCCGGTATAGTTTTTTTTAAACTGAGTTTTATTCGAAATCGAGTATATATATTTTTTATCGTACGCTATAGCGAGCGACACTAACGTTGCGTTGCCGTGACAAACCCCTCCGCTTATGAGTGCACAACATCGTTGCCGATGTTTTGGTGTTATCGTAACTAGTATCGGTGCTCGCTTTTATGGTTTTGACGAGCAGAACTGATAACGATCAAACTTCTCCCACATGATGTGTTTGAAAAACGACCGCGCTCCCGTCGTGAAGCGTGGGTACAAATACTAGTTCCTTCTAATTTACTTTAGTGTGGATGTTATAAATATAAACTAGATGGTTATACACGCGCTTCGCGCGCGGGTGTCGAACCCATCGTTAATAAAATTTAACTGAAAACGTAGGTGTAATGGTACAAATATTGTTAATAAAAAAGGAAAAAAAAAATAAAAAAAAATTACCGGTTCGGGCCGTCGAAAACCATAAAAGTGAATACCGATACGGGTTCCAATAATATCAATAACGACAATGATGTTCGCTCATTATAGGTTCGGTTCGTCGGTCTCGGCACTTGCTATAGGCAACGAAAAAAAACTTGATTTTGAATACAACTCCGTTTTCAAAAAAAATTATATCAGAACGTTGATAAAAAAATTAATGAACGAAAGTTATTAAAGAAAAACGAAATTAACGTAAAATAAAACGGACTAAAAATATATATTATATATTATAAGGGTTGGATATAAAGTTTAAAAAAACGTGACAGCAGTAGAGCGGAAAGGCCACTATTCCCCAAGGGTTTAATTAGTTAATAATGTTTGTCATCTTTTAACATCTTTTATAAATTGAAGTGGTTACTTTATAATTATTATGTTAACTAGTAATAGTATATGTCAAATAAAGATTTTAATGACACGTGTCACTTTCATGTTTATTTTTATAATTATTTCATGTCTCTCTCTTATTAAATACATCCTCATTTTTTATTAAATCATTTTTAAATAAAATACGAATTATATTAATAAAACATATTTATTTTAAATTATCCCTTATTATTATAAGAAACTTTGTGAAATCTAATTATGTAAATTTTTAGTTTTAATCAAATAATAAATTAAAGTCAAATTAAATTAAATAATAATTAAGGTATTTTCAAAACCCAATTATATATTAATATTTACATAATTTGAATTTTATTTTATATCCTTAGTATATATAATACATTTTTATACCTGTAAAATATATATACATAAAGATTTAATAATTTTATTTATTGATATTTTTTACCTTACGATTTCTAAGCTAGTTTATATGAATACTAGGTTAAAATCTCGTGTATTATACGGGTTAAATAAATAAAATGTTATTTATTTAGTAATAAAAATTTTATATTTTTAAAAACACGTGTAATACACGGGTTGAATAAACCAGTATATTATATCGGTTAATATAATGTAATTTGTTAACAAACACATTTATCAAAATATGTTTTTAAAAAATGTAATTTGTCGTGACAGTTATAAGGTATGTTAAGTTAGTTTTTAAAACATTTTTTTTTCAACTGAGTATTAATTTTTTTATTTAATTGATAAATGTTAGTTTATATTAAGTTCATCTGATTGATTATATAATAACTATTTATAATTAAATAATAACTATCCGTAATTAGATTTATTAATATAAAGATTATTATTTAATAGCAGAGAGAAATAGAAAATCTAATATTTAATATAAGAGAGAGGCGGAAAAATAAAGGTGAGGAGTAACCAGAGAGTGACACGTGTCCTGAATAGATTTTCATTTATTAGAGTAGTAAGATATTGCTATTAGGGTGTCATTTCGTGCCATGTTATGAACACGATTTTGTTTTTGAGATGTATCATATTGTCCGGGTGTTATTTCGAACCATGTTATGAACTTGATTTTTTTTTGCTGCATCATATTGTCCTATGGTAAGCAATGTTTTTGAGACCGGACCGAGAACCGGGGGCGGTGGCAGTCCGGTCGTACATAATTGAGCCGTTCTTCAAATAACTGGCTGGTTCAAGCGGTTTTGTGGTTCAACCGGGAACCACGATCGGACCGGAAATGAAGAGAAATCGACGGTGCTAGGCCTCTCCCTTGCCGGATTTTCAACAAAATCAACGAACTCAAACTCTTTTTTGCAGGATCTAGACCAGATCTGGGATTTGCCTTGGCCGGATTTGAATATCTAACCCTCGTCTTTGAGGATCTGAAAGAAAGACCGAGTTGTGAGGCGGTGGTCTTGTCTATGGCTCTACAGTGAGGTGTTGTGTGCCTCCTATGTCTTTGTTACCAAAAGAGAGAAGAACTTGTGATGGTGGTGTCATCTCAACATTTAAGAGAGAGTGTGTTAGTGGCGGATCCAGGATTTTCATCAGCGGGTGCAAAAAATGTATTCAGTAAATACGTTGGTTAAAACAGACCGGTTAAAATAAATCAAAACAGATTAGACTATAGTCAATCAAGTCAAAATGGATATAATTTTGATTACCATCAAATGTTTAAATCTATATATACTAATAAATAAAGGTTTTGGATTGTCACATGTCACTCCCTCATGCCTTCTCACATTGGTTTTTTCGCCTCTCTCTCCTAATAAATACACTTATATCTTATTAAATAATAATAATATTATAAATATATTATTAAAGAAAAATAATAATTATATTAAATAAGAATATATAATAAAAATTCAAAATATAACTAATTAAAGAAAAATACTAATCTATACTTCCTAATAAATAAAGGATTTTTATAAAATGGTTTTCCCACCTAAAGTTTAATTATAGTTTAAGATTTTAAACCTCTCACAAATAATAAATGCTTAACAAATATAATTGTTAAAATTATTTAATATCATTTGACTAGAACTTAAAAACCGTTTGATTTGAAAATTTTGAATTTTGTATTATTTAAATTATAACAAAATCAATAAATTAACTCTCGCAAATGTACTATAATTAGAGAATTAAATTGACAATTTTTAAAAAAAATTAAAAACTTATCTTTGTTAAGCAAATAACAATTAATCAAAATCAACTTTTTAGAATCTAAAAAATTTACCTTATGTAATTTGGTTTTGTGAATGTAATTGTAATTTTATTTTTTTCATCATGTAAAGTAATTATTATTTAGACACTTATGAATAATATATGTTTATTTTCATTAACCGTGTAATACATGGGAACTAACCTAGTAACATATATAAACATCTTATTTTTTGTTTAACATATTATTCTGATTTCATTACTAACTCATAGTACTTTATTTTTTTATATATGTTTTGATATATACATATATATTTTATTTTTTTTCATTACAAATTGAATTGTTTTACCGGTAGTATTTTTCTTTCTGTCTCTATGCAAATTACATTTTTATTTGATATGAGAATATAGCTGAAACAATGTAAATAAATATATATCTTAAAATACAACTTATTTATTATTAATTTTTTACAATATAAATAAAAAGACAGATAAAAAAGAGTATTTGAATTTATATATAATATATTAAAGTTTATAAAAAACAACAATATTTTAAATACAAAAAAGAAAAAAACAAAATGACAAAAGTATCCATAATCACAATCATGATTACTTATAGGATAAAAGAGTAAGTTTCACCTACTCATACCTACCTATCTTCTTTCTTCATTGTTAACGATATTCCTCAAGAAACTATTCATCTTCTTCAACCCAAAACATTTATCAAAAAAATAAAAAGCAGAGCAACTCAAGCAACTCACAAAATTGATCTCATGAGAGCCTGACCATGGGCTTCTTGAGGCGCCTAGGTAATTTTTTCTTAAAATCAAAAGGGCTTCTATTCAATTTTTAACATTCAACGATGTTCTCAACAGGGGTGTAAACGAGCCATGCCGGCTCGCGAGCTACTCGAGATCGGCTCGCTAAAAACTCGAATCGAGCCGAGCTTAAACGACCTCGAGCCCGAGAAAAAGCTTGTTTAATAAACGAGCCCGAGCTTTCACTTATCAAGCTCGAGTCGGCTCGCGAGCCTAAACGAGCCTATTATTTATATAAATTTTTAATTAGTATATTAAATATATATTTATAAAATAATAATTGATATATATATATATATATATAAAATTATGATAAAAATAATTAAATAATATATATTATGTTATATAAAAATATTATAATAAAATTTATACAAAATAATTATGTATAAATATTTAAAAATTTATTAATAAATAATAAACGAGTCGAGTCCGAGCTTGAAAAACTTTCCACGAGTCGAGCCTGAGCTTTATAATAAAGCTCGAATCGAGCTGAGCTCGAGCTCACAATAAGTTAAACGAGCCTAGTCGAGCTCGGGCTCGGCTCGACTCGTTTACACCCCAAGTTCTTAGTGGGTGCCTTGCCACCCCTAAATTATACATATATAGGGTTGGGATCATGATAGAAACAAAAGAACTGCCCATTAATGTCACTTTTGTAATTATACTATCATTATATATTCTTAAAAACCTAACCCTCTCATACACTCCAAAAACCCAAACCCCCCTCACCCCACCCCACTCCAAAAACCTAAACCCCCTACCCACCTTACCCCCACCAAAAAAAACCTAAACCCCCACAGCCCTACCCTCCAAAAACCTAAACCTAACTATCTCTCCAATTAATTCATTTTTTCTTTCTAAATTATTCTTAAAAAAATTTATACACATGTGCTAATGGTAAACACTTACACATGTGTAAAAACATTTTAATATGTGAATACAAGTAAATTTACATATATAAATTCACTTTTTTATGTTGTATTTTAACAATAAAGGTAGAGAAAACAAAAAAAGTGTTTTAGTTGGTTTTTTTGACGAGTTCTCGCAAGTTCTCAAGTATTTATGAGTTCTTAAGAGATTCTAACAATATATATATATATATACTAGGTTAGAAACCCCGTGTATTACACGTGTTGAATAAATGCAATGTTATTAACTTAATTATAAATATTTACATATGACATATTACATACAATGAATAAATGCAATGTTATATACTTAATGATAATTTTTTTTAATATTTACATATTACATAGTTACTTTTTAAAAATGTTTTATAAAAAGAATGAAATAAATGTTCAATTTCAAATTCAAAAAATGTTTTATGAAAAAACTTTATTTTTTTAAATAAAAAATATTTTATAAAAATAATTATAGTAATCATTATTATTGAATAGGAGAGAGAGGCGGAAAACATAAAATTATTATAAAAACAATAAAAGAAAATTGGTGTAATTAATAGAAGAGAGAGATGGAAAAATTTGTCACATCAAAACAATTATTTATTATATATATATATATATGGGAAGGATCAAGAGAAAACCACAAATTTAGACGAAAACCAAGAAAACCACTAAAACAATGTGTAATACTATGGGTTACGTATACATAACCACAATTTTTTTGAATTTTTTTGTTTTCTGTTTACGTATACGTAACTAGAGGTGCACAAACCGGTTTTTTTCCGGAACCGGATCCGGACCGGTTCCGTCAACGATGGTCAACAACCGGATCCAATGGAACCGGTTCCGGATCGGATCCGGTTAAGAGAGTAGAGACTTGGAACCTATTGGGACAGGACCGGATTTATGGAACCGGACCGGACAAAAAAAACCGGTTCCACCGGATTTTTTAAAAAAAAAAATTAAAAAAATTTAAAAAAATTAACAAAGATACACTATAAAATACATGTTTTATTTATTTAATAGCTTTTTTAAGTGATTTAACAATAGTTCGTAAAAAATAAATAGAAAAAGCATAATTGAATCACAAAATATATATTATTTATTATGTTTTCAATCTTCTTCGTCGTAGTCTTCGTAACATCGGTTTTCATTCTTCTTCGCTTGAGATACGTTGGGCTTCATCATAAGTTTGTTCTTCGTCCGAAAGTGGATTCGCGGCCCCTTGTTCTACTTCGAATTCATGTATTTCTTGTTCAATGTCAAGCTCGCCTTCTAGTTTTGCAACATGTTGTACACGTTCGGCGGCATCTAAATGGTCCTTCAAGCAAATACACATCTCCATAGATTCCGGTGTAAGCCTCGTTCTTCGAATAGATAAAACCCTGCCACTAAGAGAAAAAGCAGATTCCGAAGCTACCGTAGAAGCTTGGACGGTTAGTAGGTCACGGGCCATTGCGGCTAGAACGGGATATTGGGATTCCCTTCCTTGCCACCAACTCAAGATATCAAAGTTTTCAAAGTCTTCGGATCTTAGAGTTGAAATAAAGTCGGTTGCTTGATATCTCCCAAGCTCGCTACTTGGTGTGGTTCCACAAGCTCATTTAGTATTTTCGTTTCTTAAAGTGTTAAATAAATTTAGTGTCGGGTTCCTTGAACTACTAGAACTTGAACCCGAACCCATTGATTCACGTATGCTTGATGGATCACCACTTCCACCATATTTGCATAAATAATAATCAAACATATTATTAAAAGCCGAATTGAAATCCCTTATTGCCTTTGATTCAAAATTTGGGTCTTCCTCAAACATATTTAAATCATCCGATATTGATCCAATTAATGTTTCAACACCGGTTACATTAATCGTTGGGTTTAAGGCGGCCGAACATGTAACAACGGCCGGCATTTCCAAAAAATATTTTTTAAATTTAGCTTTCATAGGTTTTACCATTTTTTTCAAAAATAGGGCCGTGATATTCAAACTCTTTTAATTTATTACATATTAAGTATAATTGTTGAAGTATTAGCGAAGACGTGGGATAATAAACTCACGATAAACATGTAGTTGCATTTTTAAAAACCTCAAGCAAATTAGTTAGTTTCTCGATCATATCCCAACTTATATTATCAAATTTTTGTGAACAACGTTTCTTTTGTACAAGTTCATCATGGAAATGTTTTAAAGTAACTCTTTGCCTTAAGGCCGATTCAAACATTTTCCATGTCGAGTTCTATCTAGTAGGTACGTCCCAATTCGGACCTAAAAAGATGGAATCCGTTTGTTGGCACAAGTTTCTATAGTTTATATATCTTTTTTTGCTTGTGCTAAAAACTTCACGTAACATCACTTTAAAATTTTCTTTTACGTCTCTTATTTCTTGGACGTTTAGACCGTCTTGCACAACCAAGTTAATGATGTGTGCAACACATCGACTATGAAAGAAAACACCGTTACAAGACGGTTCATATTTTATTTTTAATTTTTCCACCGCGTTTGTGTTATTTGAAGCGTTATCAAAAGATATTGAAAATATTTTTGGTTGAATTTTATAAGTTTGAATGACCGAGTTTAAAATATAAAATAAGTTTTCACCGGTATGTGGATATCCAAAATAATCAAACGCAATCGTACGCTTCATCATTTGCCACGACTCCGGTTGAACCCAATGTGCGGTAACGTAAAGGTACGATTCGGGTAAACCATGTGGAGCGGACCAAACGTCCGTTGTTAAGTTAATGCCGGTATTTAAAATTTTAAAACCTAAAATTAATTCTTTTTTAGCTCTTTTCCACATTTTTAAACAATCTCTTCTCAAAATAGAACGACTTACATTTGTGTAACTCGGTTGAAGCGTCTCTTGTATCATCCTCGTCAAGCGCGGATTATCAAAGTGATCAAAAGACAATCCTTCTTGAATGACGAAATGTGCCATTCTCTCACGAACCCTCTCGACATTGTATTGCTAAACTCCTCCATCCCTACCAATTTGAGTTTGATCTTCACCTTGAGTGTGTTTTGCGTGACTAGCAATATGTTTCCTCAAAGTGCTATTCCCCGCCGCACCCAAAATTCTACCACAACGTTTGCAACGAGCCTTTTGCGAACCGTTCGACATTTCGCATAAATCGAAATAAGCCCATATCTCTTGGTTTCGGGAGCAAGGAAGTATTGACACCACCGTGACATCGCTAGTAGAACCACCAACCGAATTTTGAGTGCTTGTGGAAGCGGAAGCCATGAGAGCGTTTTTTTTATTGCGTAAAGTGAGCTTTTTTGCGTTTTGAGAGCGTTTTTGAGTTTTGAGAGCTAGAATGTTGTGGTGAACTAACCCATACACCCAATACCTATTTATACTAAGTTTCAAGCCTTAAAAAAAAAAAAAAAAAAGGCTAAAAAATCGGCTATATAGCCGGTTTTTTTTTCTTCCAATGGCTATAACCGATTCCGAACCGGTTCCAAATTGTCCGAAAAAAACCGGTTCCATTTTGTCCGATTTTTATCCGGTCCGTCAAAAAAACCAGAACCGGTTCTGGATCCGCCGGTTCTCACAAAATCCGGTCCGGTCCCAAAAAAACCGGTTCCAGACGGATCCGGTTTCGGATAATCCATCGGATCGGATTCGTTCCGGTTCTTTTGAGCACCTCTATACGTAACACTATGGGTTACGTATACGTAAGCCAATATTTAAATGATTTTTTGGTAAAAACTTGTAATATTACATTTATACTCTTATAAAAAAATAAAAATAAAATAAAATAAAAAATAAATATAACTATATTATTGATTAAAATTGATTTTTTAGTGGTTTTCTCGGTTTTCGCCTAACTATTGGTTTTCTCTGGAACCCACCCCTATATATATGTGTGTGTGTGTGTGTATATATATATAGAGATAGAGAGAGAGAGAGAGAGAGGATGGTTCTGGACAAGGTGTAGTGAAGCCCCTTTGATATCTCAAAGGAAATCCTCAAAGTCTCTTTATAGGTTAACTAGCTTAGTACCCCGTGTTTACACACGGGATGAAAAATATAAATACATAAAATTCATAATTTTATTTATATATATATATATATATATATATATATATATTACATGTGTAAAAATGTATTACAATGAATAATAAAAAACAAAATTCAAAATATGTAAAAATTAATATACAATTGGTTTTCGAAAATACGTTAATTATTATTTAATGCAATTTGACTTTCATTACTATTTGATTCAAAATAAAAGCTACATAATTATATTTCAAAATTTCTTATAATAAAGGATAATTTAAAATAAATATGATTTATTAGTATTTAAAAAAAAAATATATTATTATTAAAATATAAAAGTGTATTTAATAAGAGAGAGAGAGAGGCAGGAACAAAATGATGAGGATGAATATGGTGACGGCACGTGACATGTAAAAACCTTTATGTGTTATATAGTATAGATATAGATATAGATTAATAATTTGTTTAAAAATATATTATTATTGAAAATATGGAAATGTATTTATTAAGAGAGAGAGGCGGGAAAAAAATTATAAGAATGGATATGGAGGCGACACGTGACATTAAGAAACCTTTATTTATTATATAGTATAGATTCTGGCCCCTTAGCGGACCACTAAGCAATTCAGTAGTGGACCACTACCGACGTAGCTTGCGTGAGTCAGCTGCCATGCGTCAGATTCTCCATTCAACTTTTCTAAGCATTTAGCAAACCGCTAAGAATAGGGTAGCAGTTCGCTACCGACCCATTTTATATGTTTTCATCTTTTCCTCGTCGAGATACACATTTTTCATATATTATGGTTTCCGTAATTCTTTTCCTAGCACACGATATGATTATTTGAAATTTTGGGCTAATTTCGGTCCAACCGTGTTTTGTTTCGCGTCTGGTTACGTTCTAGTGTCGCGTTTCTTTACTGAAACTCGTCCTAACTTATTTTTCGGATTTTGGGGTGTTACAAAACTTCCTCCCTTAAAAAGGTTTTCGTCCTCGAAACCTGCTATTGTTACATGTCAAATAATAAGAAGAGGGGGTCTTTTGTAATTGTAATATAGTGTCTAACTGTAAGTTGGTAGGGGATCGATGATTTGAGAGTTATCTCTGAGTCTTCTCTGTGTGTTCTTTCTTCTACTCTCATCCTTAATCGATCTTATACTTTGATTACCAATTTGTATCGTGACAATGGTATTAGAGCTAACGTCCTCTTGACTGTGGGTTAGGGCAACAAGAATTCCAGTCAATTGACAGTGAGTAATTTGGATTGGAATTGACTAATAGCAACGATTCGTGGGTAGCCATCGGCAACAAATTGAACAAGAACAACAGTAATTAGGGCATCGACCAGATTTGGTGATTCAACCAATTGAACAAGAACAACAGCAATTAGGGCATCAATCAGATTGGATGATTTAGAGCACAACAACAAATCAACCATGGAATTAGCAATGGAAAAGATTATGGCAATAAGTCAAAAAGGTACGGTTAAGAACTATGTGAGGAATTCAAGATTTTGTTCAATCAGTTTAAAATTCTAAAGAATTTAGTGAATGTTATGCTATATACCTTTTTATGGATGGTCTTTCGGAAATTAGAGATGCTTTTATTACATGGCATCAATATAGTCTTCATAAATTGAAAGATGCCATTTCCTCAGCTTTGAAATTTGATGCAAATAAGTTGAAGGATTCATTTTCTCCTTATGATCCAAATTCTTCTCTATATGAGTCCTACAAGGTGTTTGATAAAAATACCTAATAGTTTTGAAAATGTGATTCAAGAACCATTTGATGAATTTGAAAATAGGGGTGAGATTCGATATTCATTTAATGGTGACGTGTTAGAAATCCATAAAGAAACTGTTGAGAATCTAAAAATCCAAATGCAAGAACCATTGAAGCTCAATGAAAATGAGCATGAAATTCTTTAAGTCAAGATATGGGTTTGGATTTGGTTCTTGAAATATCTAGGGAAGTTAGCAGGGAAACAAAAGAATTATTGGATGATGATTCAAGAAGGGGTGATTTTAAAGAATCGGTAAGGGAAATGATGATGTAAATGGAGATGTAGATTTCGAATTAGAGCACATAAATCAGACAAAAATGAGGAGTGAACCAGCTTCTATGGTTAGTTTTGATGATGTTAGTATGAATGTCAAGTTTGAAGCAATTTACCAAGGGTCAACGAGTTCTTATGTTCCTTCATGATGTAACATGCAGGAATCTATTGAAGATACACACCAAGTATGATTTGGCTTACCTTTTAAACAATCAGTGCAAACTTGATTATTTCAGTATTCATGTTGTAAGTTGTCACTCTCATTGGCTAGACAAATTGATGTTCAAGTACAAGAAAAAAGATGATGCAAGAAGATGGTTAGTTAAGTGGAAATGGAAAAATAATAGCAAACGTAAAGCTTTCATAGTAAAAACCCATATATTTTGTGTTTTATACACTACACAAGTCCTTGGCCTGGATGGCCAGGATTGCACAGATGAAAAGATTCCACCACTTTCGGGCTTATTTATTTGCTTAATGGTTGAATTCATCAATATGAATACACCAAAATGATTTCATTCATTGTTTTTTTGGGTACTCCCTTGCTCCGAAAATGGTAGATCCGACTCTTACATTGGTACTACCCATTTCGATCTACAGATGAAATAACAGAGCTTTAGTAATCAGATTTGCAGCAAGCCATAGGAATCAATAGATATTTTTCGGGTTATGGGTGACGGGTCTTGAATTGCAAAAAGACCGACTCTATGACCCGAGCAGTAAACTGATCATAAATAATTTGAAAACCGTTACAAAAATCATTTAACAAAGTCAGCATATTACTCGCTATTCAGCCCATAGGAATCAATAGATGTGGAAGTATTGCCTCATTTATTTACGGATGGGTCAATTTGGGCCATGTTTTATTTCTAATGGGTCAAGTTGATCAAATCAAAAGATTTAGCACGAAAGGAAACAGGTCAAACGAGTCGAAAGTCACCTAAAGCTTAATTTTTATCATGATTCACTTGGTAAAATAACTAGATTATAATTGTAATAATAAAGCTATCATATCATAGTCATATGTAACACGTTAACTAGTCACGATTATAAATTTCAAATTTGGACAAACTACATGTGCAGGTCAACCCAACCCAACCCATCGGTTTTACAGTAAGAAGTTCTTCACTTTAACCCGTTATCAAGCCGGCCCATTTTGCCACCTCTAGTAATCTATTTTGAAAAAATTCAGTGGTTTTAATAACAAGTTAAGTCGACTATATCAACTTAGAAATGACATCAGCATGCTGCCATTTATTGCAGTTTGTCCATGCTTATATAATATACTCAACAGATTGCTAATAATAAAAAGTTCCACTTACAGCTAGCTCAAAGTCGCCAGACATGCCCATTGACAGTTCACATTGCTCCTCGGGTATTTCAAGAGCACTGCATACCTCAGTTCTGCAATTTGCTAATGTCTGACATCATCAACACATACAGTCAGTGCAAGACAAAAACCATGATCAATCTATCCTATATAATAAACAAGTAAAATTTGGGACACATGGCAGCACCAGAATCACTCTCACTAACATTTTCCCGCCCATTGCCTTTTAACCCATATTACATTGACGTACGGGTCTTTACCCGACCCAATACACAAAATTCGGATCTAATATAACCATACAGACCCGTTCCTTTCTTTCATTCATAACCCTAGATTTCACTTCCGCCTCCTTCACCTACATCTACTTCTCCCTTTTATCCGCGATCTTTGTCTTCAAGCTACGTTCTTTGGGCTCCTGATTCATCTACCTTCTCTTCCAATAGGTTTTTTTATCAAATCTTTCTTTTTTTTTTGCCCTGAATCGATTGATTTTCGTTTGCGGAATAAGGGGCAACTTAATGGACGAGGGTTTCTGTTAAGGAAAATAGATAGCGAGGGTTTCAAACTTTTCACAGATCGATGGACGAGGGGAGATGAAACTTTCTTATTATGAAGGCGAGGGTTTCAATCTTGAGTTTCTGATTTGCGATTCAAGATATATGATCCAGTTTCTGATTTGCGTTTCAAAATGTACGATTGACTTTCTGATTGTCAATTGAAACTATCTTCTTGAGATTCTGATTGATTTCATGCAGGGGCGGCACAGACGCACAACAAATCAGCAATCTTACTTGATTTTAGTTTCTGAGTTTCTTATTTCGAATGGATTTTGCTCTTCAGGTATTTTCTAAATTCTGATCTCTACTATGCGCTAACACTTTAATCATGTTTTCAACTCTTTTAGATTAGTTGAATAACGATTTGTTTTAGGTAGCATATTGAAAGTAACTACAACTCTCTCCCCTTCGTATTTTAACAGGGAACACAATCAGTAGAAAGCATTACTTTGTACACAAATGGGGAAGTAATTGTGCAAGTAGACACATTTAGAAAGATGAGAATCTGAGTTTGATTTATTTGCAAGATGATGCAGTATCATGGATTTGTTCTTTCCATGATGAAATGATTTCCTTGGCTTTAAAAATGTTACTAAATGAATTGGAAATTTTTTTTTTCCAAAGCATCAACGACATTGACATGGCTAATGTGGTGAATTGAAAAAGAGCAAAATGGAAACACTTTAGGAAGGAACCAAGGTATGAGCTTGTCATTAATCTCTCAAATTCTTATTTGCTGCACGTAATTATGGAGTTAAATTACTTTTATAGTTTTATGGAACTTACATGTTTTGTTAAAAACAAATTATATTAACTTCTCTTACTCACAATGATAAATTAAATACTTTATAATTGATAGAATTTCAATATTTATATGTAATACATATAGTTTTCAAATTCTACCAAATACAAGCATTTTAGTTTATTTTTGTAGGTCTCAGGCCCGGATAAAAGAGGAGGGTTTATGACAGTGACTTTTGGGAAAAGGCCTCAAATTTTAGTTCGTTTGGTGCCCCTAAATTGGTTGAGCTGGCCCTGGGTGGAAAGGTAAAAAATTATACCTTACACATGAAACATGTGTATAATTGTTTATTGCACGTGAATGTATTGAAAGGCGGTTTAGGTGGCATTCTAAATGGTGGTGAAGCAAAGTTTGAATTTGATGATGTCGTACCTAAAGTTGAATAAGCATGCTGTGAAACAGAATGAGGGGTGAGTGAAGCAGATGACACACTAGGTCATAACCAAATACATTCACATCTCTTAGGTTTGTTCATGAGGCGAACAATTTCTCGGATTCACAACTTCTGATACATACGGGCAATAGTAAGAGAGCTTCAGGTTGGAAGGCTTGAAAATACTTTATCAGCCGGATGGTATAAGGTTGTAACTTCTAAGAGAACTTCAGCTTGGATATTATTATATTCTTTTGTTTCATGTGTTTGGTCGTTCCATATCGCAAATGACCTACTGTCCATTTTACTGTTTACAAGAAGATGGTCAAAGGTTCTACATTATCTTGCTGAAGCCTGAAGAAAGGAATCTGGTATTAATTTCCACTAGCACCCTATTTTTAATTTAATTTATTTCTTATATTATAATGTTTTACATTAATTTGATTAAAATAGTTGCATTATATATTTTTGGTTTTACCTTTTTCTTTCCTAAGTTGAACTTTCAAAAATCCCACAGCTCTTTAACTTGTTACATTATCTGCATTTGATCGTTTTGAGTGGAGAGTTGATGTCTAGAAAATAGATGGAAATTTATTTTTCTATAATGGTTGGAACAAAGTTGTACATGATATTCCACTGAAATATGGGATTTTGGTTTTTTTTTTCAACCCGTTGAGGCTTCAAAGTACAACATGTCTATTTTCGGCCGGCTTTGAATTGAGTGTAGCAATTGAAGAAGATAGTCAAGGTAATCAGCAAAAGTGAAGAAAAAATGTTCTTGAAGTTTCAGATGATAGCTCTGATGATGAGGATGTTTCGTTCTTTGCTACTATCGTCACTGATCGCTTGGTATTATTTTTTATCGTTTTTCATCGTACTTCATTACGAGTAGTGTCATTAATATTTTATACTTTAATATTTCATTTTTAACCTCTTTTAGTTAATCTCTTGTAGCGGTTTCCAATGCAATTTGTTAAAACGGCAGGAATTGAGGAGAATATGATTTTGAACGTTAAATTTGAGAACCTTCCTGTATCAGAATAGATTGTTGGTAGTGAGAAGAATTCTGCTTACAAAAGGTTTGTTTTTTATGTTATTTTTGTTTAACAAATCATTGATATTATTTATCTGATTTAGGTATTTTTAATTTTTATATTTATTTTTGTCATTTTTGGCGTGAATTCATGAAAGCCAATGACATATCAATAGGTGAAAATGCGATTTCATTTTTGTCATTCAAGAAGGTACGTTGTTAGTTGTAAAGGGGCGGTGATAAGTGATGGCGATTCATAGGTATGGCTTTCTGTGTTGGATCTTTTGGCGGTTAGACATAATTTTTGGATGTTAATTTGACGGATAACATTTTTTCAGTTATGTTGTCTTTTGTTGGTTTAGTATATCACAAAACAGTAAGTTGTTTGAATATTTTTTTAAGTAATTTTTTATGGGATTCAAGAAATTTGAATTTGGTAGCATTATGTTTAGATTCATAAGATAACATTACGTGAGCCATGTGTATATGTGCTTTATAATGTCACAAACTTTCGGTATGGTTTTTGTTTTTATTAATTAGTAATTCAAAATATTTACTTGCTTGCACTTTTTCTATATGTTATATGTGTTTTGTTTGGTTTTTAGTTTGTGGTTTAGAAGAAACAAAAACATTAAATTTTCTGTTTATCTTAATTTTTTATTTTTTTTAACTCATCATTTCATAAATGTAACATTTTAATAAAATTCATTAATTTAATATGTAAAATTTCAAATTATAAATAATCAAGTTTAATTTGTAAAATTTCAAATTATAAATAATCAAGTACTTTTAGAAACGTTTTTAAATTTAGAAAATTTAAACTATCTTTTAATTTTTTCAATAATATTTCAGTAGTCTGTTGATTTAAAATTTGAATAGACATGATTGTTTAAAATTTTCCATTACTTAACATATTTTTTTTGTATATTTTAAAAATTCAGAACTTAACATCCGTAAATTAATGTGGTGCTTAATAATAAAATACCGTTTATTGTTTTAGCTTTTTGTTTAGTTTCCTTAAATGATTAAATCATCAATTAAATTGTATGTATTTATATCTTTTATATTTGATAACATTCCCATATGAATACCTTCCCATCCTCTATCTAATAAAAGATCAAATTTTAGAACACGTGTCATTTTATGGTTAAGCCTCATATTCATTTTTCCCCGTCTAAACACATTACACATCAAAACTATGTCGTTTTCATTAAATCTCATTAAAAATAATTATCTATTTCGTTATTCAACCTTTATTGAAACTTGTCAGCCTTTATTGAAACTAGTTCAAAGAAGAAGAAAATACAGCCTTTATTGTCAGCCTGTATTGGGACTTTAAAACTTCAATGGTATTTCAATAGACTAAATCAAAGTAATTAAATGAATTTTATTACTTACGTTTTTTAAAAATTAGAAAATACAATAATAGTTCTATAATAAAAATCATTATTTTTTATGTTTTTGTCTATTATATATTTTTTAAATTATTATGTATTTTGGAATTTTGGTAATTTAGATTTGGAATTTGGTAATTTCTTTTTTGAATTGTGTACACCGAACCGAACTACATGGTACACCGTACCGGTTCGTACCGAAATGAACCTACCCCCCTCCGTACCGAATACGTTAACTCTAGCGAATTGCGTACCCGAACCGCGTACCCGTACCGGAGCGAACCGCGTATTAGGTAACTATGGTTACAAGAGAAATCAATTTATGAAAATTTAATAATATGTAATTTAAATTATTAAAAATTGTTACACTTTAGTTAATTTTATCGTCTTTGTTATTCAGCCCGTGTAGTACACGAGTTTATAAGCCGGAGATTTTCTTTGATGTTATGTATACATTTTGTTTGCCAATTGATGATGTGTGAATTGCTATTAATTGATTTGCATGTTGAGAGCATCCCCTCTATAGTAGCTAGATATAATACATTCTTGCATGTTTCTTTGGTTAGATAAAACACCTACAACCTTCTAATCCATTTTATGTTAAAAAGATTTTACTGTATTTATGGATATATTTTTTATAATGATATTTTCTATATTACATTTTTATGTAACTGAAAGAGATAGGACAAAAAACCTGAATTTGGCATGTTAAAATACATATTGTTTTAATTTTCTCAATCATTGGTGAATTTTTCCACTTATTTTTTTCTCAATCAAAATATTATTTTATAATTTCTAAATCTTCATTACTAACTAATTATTATTTCAATTATTCAACCCGTGTAATACACGAGTTTCTAATATAGTTATATTATTTGGATATTTAAGTTGTAACGTTTCATTTTTCATTACTAAGGATGGATTCAAATTTTATTTTTTTACATTGTTTTATTTATAACCCCGTGTAATACACGGGTTCTAACACTAGTTGAAAATAATGTAAAAATATAGTGTCGGATATCACCTTGAAGTTCTCTGGAGTTGATGTATAATCTAGCATCCCAATTGTCATTAAGCCACAAAACTCGAGGTTTGGGCAGTTTGAAGTAACATGTTTCACAAGCTCCAAGCACCCATCGGGGTCAACTCCAAATTTTGCTGCAATAACGTGATGATTATATGTTAAGAAGTTTAGTTACAAAAAATGAAGAGAGGTTATTTGCAAATTGATCAATATCATGTTTACTCACATGTTTCTCCACTTGTATTCACCTGGACCAACACCTTCAAAGGCTTCCTGCCAATGTTCCCAATAACTCGATCAAGATTATTTGCAATCTAGACAAAGAAAAATTCAAAGAAAAAATACATTAGATGAATCATTAATAGCTAATAACCAGGACATCATATTAGGAAAAAGTAAGAAACACCCAGAAAAAATTAAAGTTATGTCTGCCTGGTAGTGGAAGATATGCATTAAATTACACATTATGAATATTTTTTGAGTTTTGACAGACACCAAAACTCCCCTTATGAAGAACTTATTCAGAATCTCTCGTATTTCTGTGTAGCAAATTTTCTGCTAAATACAACAGAAGCACCATTCAAATGGTTCACTTTCTCATCCACATGTTTAATCAACTAAGAGGAACCATACAAATTCAACCTAAACACCGTTCAAGGCGTCACTATATTTGGTGAAAATGATTGCTACAAAGCGCTAAAAATTAACAAGATGCCAGCTTTTTAAATAGTCTGATGATTCTGAGTAATGCTAGCATGACAGCGATGTTGTCAAAAGCGCACTAGGCACAGCGCAGCACAAGAAAAGTGTCCTGTGGCAGTCCAGGTGCAATTCTGGCAAAAATCCAGAAACTTTGGCCAAATTGATCTGCAACATCCAAAAATGTCCTGGAACCAGCCTAAACTAGCCCTAAACAAGCCTAAAACATGTCTAAACCCCTAAAAATGGTAACTTTATATTGTGCGCCTAGCTTGAAAAAGCCCTTTCTTTTTAAGCGCCTAGGCCCCAGGTTCACCCTTTGTGCCTTGCACCTTTGATGACATAGGCAGAACTAGACTTCATAGCAACAAAAGACTTCTCAATTTACATGACAAAATAACTCAGCAGAAGAATAACCAACATTGCATGCATGCGTTATTATGTTCAAAATTACAAACAAAACTGAAATTACCTTTTCATCATCTACAGTCTCCACCATGGCAAGATTTGGTACCCCGGCTGCACATAAAATATGACAAGAAAATGTTAACAACATGCTCACTGTACCAACATTCTTCTATACTCCAATAAGCAAGAACCAACTGATAAAATACAATCTCTCTGTCTTTCACCACAGAGTTATCAAATGCAACCTAGTCTCAAGAACTCATGTCAATCCAGGCGTCCCGCCGAGCTTCCGGCCAGATTTTGGCAAAAATGCTGCAAATTCCGGCCAAACTTGTCTGGAACATCCAAAAACGTCCAGAAATCAGCCTAAACTAGCCCTAAACAAGCCTAAAACATGTCTAAACCCTAAAACATGTCTAAAACCTAAACTAGTATGTCTATTTTATGTGTCTTGCTTATCTAGCTTTTTTAAGTGCCTTGCATCTAGGGCCAAGACTCACCCTTTGTGCCTTGGACAACTATGTTTCACCATCATATCTTCCGGTTCCTAGTATTAGGCATGTAAACGAACCGAACGAACACGAACATCGATATGTTCGTGTTCGTTTATTTAATTTTAACCGAACACGAACTCATTTTTTTGTTCGTGTTCGTTCATTAAGAAAATGAAAATGTTCGTGTACGTTCATGTTAGTTCATTAAAAAGCTAAACGAACACAAATGAACAAACATAAAACGAACAAACATAAAAAAACACAAACGAACATAAATAAGGCTAATATGTAAGAAGCATAAAGCACTTACTCAAGAGAGGCTTCACTTTGTTACTCTGTAAATTCCCAATAAAATGCCACTCTATATCTTCAGGAAGCTGCAAATTTAATCACAATAGGCAGATTACTATTTTACTAATCAAAACCAGAGGTGCTTTTTCATTTTAATATGTTAAACCACTTCTAAGGAATCAACAAATCTGGCTATCATAATTGCTCAGATCAAAACTAAATCGAAAGAAAATGAAAACCTGAGGTGCTTTTTCAACAATTTCCTGGACGTAATTTTCACCAAAACAACGGTGACCGGCGTCGTATACCTCCCGGATGAGTGAAACGGGCTTTGTTTTGCTTACTGCAACCACTTTTATCCGATCAGACGCACGAGAAGATCTTTCAGCTGCTTGTTTGACGCGATGGATAACTGACCGGAGAGCCGTCGCAGCAACGCCGTCCATGGCGGAAGTTGCCATCGTTCGATACCAATGTTGTTCCGGGCTTATCCTCTCTCTTTCATTCTGTTTGGCATGCTTCTGGATTGGGCCAACTAGCATCCAGCCCATTTAACTTCATTATACTGAATCGGGCTCCTATTATAGAGGCATAAATCAGTTTTTGGGCCCATACCGGTTTAGTCAACACGGTCAAAACTGAGGTTATTTGTTTCCCCATGCTCACTCACTGCAATTGAAGAATTACTTATTTTCATTCCCTCATAGATAGAACATGAACATATGTAATTTTAATAGTGGGTGGTGTCATATATCTTCTATGCAAGTAGAAAGTGATATGCAGCCCAAATTTCGTAAATCTAGAGTGGTGTATGTAATAGCACATCAACTACTCGACATATAGTGTACGAATCAAAGTCAAACCAAAAGCAAGCTTATCTTTTATCTCAAGATACAAATTTATATTTTATTTGGCTATATCAAAAATAGTATACTATGAAATATGAATCAAGGCACAAATCATGAATCAAAACTGTGGAGCAAAAAGGTTGAAAAAATAACTAATTTGAAAGAAATGTGTAAATCGATTAGCCTCCTGTAGGGGTGTTCAAACGAATCGAATCGGTTTATTCGAATCGAATTATTCGAATTTGAATTTTTTTTCTAGATTCAAATTCGATTCAATTCGAATAATAAATCACTTAAACCGATTCGAAAAAGCTTATTTGAATCGAATTCGAATAAACCGACTTACTATTTTTTTTTTTTAAATTAAAAAGTTATAAATACCCAGTCACAAATATCCAATTTCTCCATAAAAGTTTTATGGATTAGAATTTGTATCTCATACCAAATTTAAAAAAAAGCCCAAATCAACCTAAATAAAAGGATATTATATATTTAAAAAAATAAAAATTATATAATATATAAATTCGGTTTATTCGAATCGAATTGGGAATTTTAGGATTTGAATTCGACTTATTTATTCGAATCGAATTATTCGATTCGAATAAGCCAACATTCGAAATCGAAACTTTTATTCGAATGAGATTCGAATAATGAACACCCCTAGCCTCCTGTTCAATCAAGTTTTAAATCGCAACCTAAACTCCGAATCCACAATTAATTACATAGATTAAGCACATAAAATTGAATCGGAGCATCTAGATGACAAATGTAATTAGAACTACTTATGCAGATCCGATGAAGGGAGAATCATCGATCGCTTTACAGATGTCGATTGAAACTACCAGCACCGGATTTGATTATGTTGGGAGAGGATTTCTTGTGAGCTACGATGAACGTATTAAAATTCTGGGGCTATTTTTGGTAATTCCACAAACTTTCCGTGACTTTTCCAACTTTCCATCGAAAGATGGGTGGATTCTCAATTCCACTAGATAAAGGAGTTGGATGGAATGAATTTCAATTCCTATCTCTTCTCAATTCCAACCAAACACACTAAGAAATAAAATATTAATTCCAATTTCAACGAATTCCATCTAACCAAACACCCCCTAAGAATGCAAATATAATTTTTATTTTAGAAAAAGTAAGTGTTAATTTAAGTTTATTTGAACAAAAAAATGTTGGTTAAAAAACATAGCCGGATCGAACACGTTTTCTAATCAACGCCGGACTTCTTTTCTGGTCAATACGGCGGTTGTTGAAAATGCGATTTCCCTCTTTCTATTTTTAGTTTCCTACTTTTCCAATTTCACACTGCCGCCGGAAAATCTCAACTCCGCCACCTCCTCCGCCGCTGAATTTCTCTGCTCATCTCCAATGGACACTTCAACCCTAGAATCTCAAATCCGATCGGACAACTTCGTCACATACGAATCCCCTTATACTCTCTACTCCATGGCCATCTCCTCCTCCTCCCGTTCCTCCCACCGGAGAATCGCCGTCGGAAGCTTCATCGAAGAATACGCCAATCGAGTCGACATCCTAACATTCGACGAAGAAACTCTCTCCGTCAAACTAAACCCTAACCTCTCAATCGACCATCCCTATCCCCCTACCAAACTCATGTTCCACCCTAACCCTAAGCTATCCAACGACATCCTAGCCTCTTCCGGCGACTTCCTCCGCCTCTACGGTGTCCACAGCACCTCAATCGAACAAATCTCCGTCCTCAACAACAGCAAAAGCAGCGAATTCTGCGCGCCGTTGACTTCCTTTGACTGGAACGAGCTCGAACCGAGGCGAATCGGTACTTCCTCAATTGACACCACGTGTACGATTTGGGATGTGGAGAAAGGTGTTGTGGAGACGCAATTGATTGCTCATGATAAGGAGGTTCATGATATTGCTTGGGGGGAAGCAGGTGTGTTTGCATCGGTTTCAGCCGATGGATCAGTTAGGGTTTTTGACCTTCGCGATAAGGAGCATTCGACGATAATATACGAAAGCCCTCAGCCGGACACGCCGTTGTTACGATTGGCATGGAACAAACAGGATTTGAGGTATATGGCCACAATTTTGATGGACAGTAACAAGATTGTGATTCTTGATATTCGGTCGCCTACATTGCCTGTAGCTGAATTGGAGAGACATAAAGGGAGTGTGAATGCGATTACTTGGGCTCCAACGAGTTGCCAGCATATTTGTTCGGGTGGGGATGATTCGCAGGCTTTGATATGGGAATTGCCCACTGTTGCTGGGCCGAATGGGATTGATCCTATGTCGGTGTATACGGCTGGGGCAGAGATTAACCAGGTGCAGTGGTCGGCTGCGATGCCTGATTGGATTGGTATCGCATTCGCGAACAAGATGCAGCTTCTGAAAGTGTGAGGTTCAGCATCTGTTTTATACATTTATACATGTAGTTTCTGTTTTATTCAATGCATTATATATAGTTGAGTGGAATATGAATTTGATCATGTTAAGTTTTTCAGGATATTTATGAAACAATATATATATATATATATATATATATATATATATATATATATATATAACTTGTGTTTCTCAAACATGTTCAATCCAGTTGTTTTTACTATTGCTTTTATCTTCTTTCTGCATTGCTTTCTATAAATCTTTTGATTTGAGAGTCTAATTTGAATGTAACTTGTTGGACATCATGAATCTGGTTTATTCAAATACTAGTTAATAAAATCTTTTAAGTTTAATCCGAATGATTAGGCTTGTAAACGAACCGAATTAACACGAACACAAACACGAACAAATATTTAAATACTAGTTAATATTTTCTTTTGTTCGTGTTCGTGTTCGTTCGTTTAACTTTAACTAAACAAATGAACGAACAACACTTAAACAAATAGATTTTCTTGTTTGTGTTCGTTCATTAAGAACATGAACGTGTTCGTTCATTAATATTTTAACGAACGGTTCATGAACATAAACCAACATACACGAACATCAATTAAAAGTAAACGTGAATATCACAAGTTTAAAATATCACCGTCCTTATATCTAATACTTTAAAAATAAACAAAGATATCAAACCAGGCTTAAGGGTTTTTGATGACGATCGGGTTATTATCCATGATAATAACCATAACTCCAGGGGCGTTTTGGTAAATTGGGTTAAAACCAATTCCATGCATGTTGAGCACCACAGTTGTCAATAGCGACCATAGCGCTCGCTATAGCGCGCTATGTAGCGAAGCGGCCTATGGTCGCTATATGGTGAATAGCGACCCAATAGCGAATATTCCTTTTTTTTAATTTTTTTTGTATGTTTTTAACCAGTTTTTTACTTGATTAATATAAATAGGGTTGCTAATAACCCAATATATGAAGATTTAGATGATTATTGATTATAATTGCTACATATCCTACAATAGTTGAATATAAAATATTTCTAAAACTTTCTACTAGTGTATCGCTAAACGTGAAATAGCGCCCGCTATTCGCTACGTAGCGTATAGGTGGCTTGTCGCTATTTATCGCTATTGACAACTATGTTGAGCAGCCACCATGAAGTACTACCATTCATTGCAGGAGACTCACGTGTTAATTTTCCTTTCAAATTTTAGTAGCTTTTCTTTTATTTAAATTCAGCAACTTCTTTCCTTATTTCATGCCATGCAAATAGTTGTTTAGTGGGAGTCATGGGTAGTTATTTATTTTTGTTGAACTCTCTGTACAAAAGAAAAAGGAATGAATGAAAAACACAGAAAATTTGCAAAAACTTTATTGTGAGTCTCATGAGTTCGTGAGTCTTGCTAACTCGTTTGGCATTCGAGTGGTGATCAAGGGATCACGGTTTATGACCACCGGCGGTGCAACTGTAATTGGGGTTTGAACCGTTGCCCAACGGATAGACGGGTGGTGAATCTGTAACTCGTTGTAAACGTTGTATTCGATTTTGCTACTATTGTCTTCCTGGTCCAGTGTTGCTCATAACATCTGGTATCAGAGCCCAAAACCGATTCCGTCAATCAATCCTCCTTTGAACTATTCGTCATCATGGATGCAAGGCTTATGAAGCAACAGATTCGGGAATTGCAAGAACAACTCCGTGAGTTGACTGTTACCATGAACCATCGGAGAAACCATGACCAAACCCCACCCCGTTACTGCCCTGACGATGACGATGACGATTCTGATGGGTATTCCGACATGGGTGATTACAACCCATATGGTAGGCGCATACATGAGGCCCGAAGCCACAATGACATCAAAGTAGACATTCCAGAGTATGATGGACGGTTAGACCCAGACTCGTTTGTTGAATGGCTTCGTACCGTTGAAAGAGTCTTTGATTACAAGCAAACCACAGAGGACAAGAAGGTGAAGATCGTAGCTTTGAAACTACATAAGTATGCTTCTAATTGGTGGGCAAACGTGTGCTTAAAACGGGAACAACAAGGCAAAGAAAAGGTAAGAACTTGGCATAAAATGAAGAAGCTACTGAAGGAAAAATTTATGCCTACATATTATCTCCAAGAAAGCTTTTCGAAGCTTCATTTTCTTAAACAGGGCACTAGAACCGCTGAGGAATATTCCCAGGAATTTGAATCTCTCTTGATGCAGTGTGGCCTCAATGAAGATGATCCACAAACCCTTGTACAGTACCTAGGGGGATTAAAACCACGAATCGCTCATGTGGCCGAACTACATCCTTATTCCTCCTTAGCCGAACTAACCTTGTTAGCCCACAAGATAGACTTGCAACAAAAACCAAGAGGGAAGGTTGAAACTACTCGCACCTCAACCACAAAGCCTGCTTCACCTACTGTGACTATTCCTAGCCAAAGAACCTACACACCCAACCCCATTAAACCTGCAACCAAACCCGAGACCTCCAGCCCACAAACCCGAGTCCCTAGAAAGTGTTTCTGCTGCCAGAGCCTAGGCCACTTTGCCTTCGACTGCCCTAACACACGGGTAGTCACGCTCACTGAATTCGAAACCTTCAACAACCCGTGTTTTGATGAGGACCCAAACGAAGCTGATGGGAACAATTTGGAAGAGACTATTGAGGTTACCCCGGACGAAGGAGAATTTCTAGTTGTGAGGAGGGCTCTCAATAGTACCGCTGTTCCAAAAGAGATGTCTCAACGAGAATCCATTTTTCACACCCGATGTACCGTAGCAAGCAAGGTATGCTCTCTCATTATTGACGGTGGGAGTTGTACTAATGCTGCCTCACAATCCATGGTTACTAAGCTAAAGTTACCCATCTTCGTTCATCCGTCACCCTATAATATTCAATGGCTCAATTACGGGAAAGGCATCCAGGTTACCAACCAAGTTCTCGTTTCCCTTAGTATTGGGAAGAAGTACCATGATGAGATTTGGTGTGATATCATCCCCATGGACGCTTGCCATATTCTACTTGAACGACCGTGGCAATTTGATAGGCGGGTTGTCCATGATGGGTTCAAGAATACTTACTCTTTCACCAAAGATGACCAAAAGATCACTCTCCTTCCTTTGATACCCGATTCCAACAGTGCACCTTCCTCGTCACGATCGGTTCTACCCTCAAGTCTGAATTACGTGAGTTTAGGTACATCAAAGAATTCATCTTAATTGGGCTTGATGAGGAAGAAGAAACCACCCAACCCCTACTTCACCCTTTAGCCAAAGTATTACTTGACCAGTTCACCCACGTCTTCCCTACCGAAATCCCACCAGGCTTGCCACCTCTCCGCAACATACAACACAAAATTGACCTTGTACCTGGATCCATTCTACCCAACAAACCCGCTTACCGATCTAACCCAAAAGAATCCAACGAAATCAGAAGACAAGTTGAGGAACTATTAATGAAAGGGTTGATTCTGGAGTCACTAAGACCTTGCGCCGTTCCGACCCTACTGGTGCCCAAACAAAATGGCGAGTGGCGCATGTGCATTGATAGCCGCGCCATAAACAAAATCACAATCAAGTATCGTTTCCTGATTCCCCGGTTAAACGACCTGCTAGATGAACTCTATGGGGCTGTTGTGTTTTCAAAAATTGACTTGCGTAGTGGCTATCATCAAATACGAATTTATGAGGGGGATGAGTGGAAAACAACTTTTAAAACCAAGGACGGCCTATATGATTGGTTGGTAATGCCGTTTGGGTTATCAAATGCGCCGAGCACGTTTATGCGATTAATGAATCAAACCTTGAAGCCGTTCTTGGGTCGATTTGTTGTGGTCTATTTTGAGGATATACTCGTGTATAGCAAAACGGAAGAAGAACACCTGGAACACCTACGAAAAGTGTTTGCCACCTTGGCCAAGGAGTGCTTGTATGGTAATCTTGCTAAATGTCATTTCTTTTCAACACAAGTTATTTTTCTTGGGTATATTATTTCTGCGGATGGAATTTCTGTCGATGAAAAGAAGGTTCAAGCCATCCGGGAATGGCCTACACCAACCTCCATTCATCAAGTTCGTAGCTTCCATGGTTTAGCCTCGTTTTACAGGAGGTTCGTCAAACATTTCAGCACCATTGTGACCCCTTTGACTGAAGTACTCAAACAAAAGTCTTTTAGTTGGAACCACCAAGCTCAGGTTCTTTTGAAGACATTAAGCAACGCCTCACCACAACCCCGGTTCTAGCCTTGCCCAACTTCGATGACATCTTCGAAGTTGAATGTGATGCCTCGCGTGTAGGCATTGGAGCGGTATTATCACAACAAGGTCGACCTGTTGCTTTCTTTAGTGAAAAACTCAACGAAGCCAAACGCCGCTACTCCACCTACGATAAAGATTTTTATGCGTTGGTTCGGGCCTTAGATCATTGGCAACACTATTTAATCGCCAAAGAATTCATCTTACATTCGGATCATGAAGCTCTCAAATACATTCAAAGGCAACATAAGTTGCAGGCCCGACATGCTAAATGGGTCGAGTTCCTTCAATCTTTCACTTTCACCATCAAACACAAGGCTGGGATTATGAACAAGGGAGCTGATGTGCTCTCTCGTAGGCATCTGCTCTTGACCACCTTACACTTCAAGATCATTGGATTTGAGTTCAAAGAGTACTACCCTACTGATGCTGATTTTGGCAACTTATATGCAACATGTACTAATCATCCTTATGCAGATTTTCACATCCTAGAAGGCTATTTTCTCAAGGGCACTCGCCTTTGTATTCCACAACATCCTATTCAGGAAGTATTGATCAAAGAAGTTCATGAAGGTAACCTAGCAGCCCATTTTGGTATCGAGAAAACAGTAGAGGTCCTTAGCAGCTACTTCTTTTGGCCACGGGTTAAGCGAGATGTCGAATATCTCATTAAACGCTGCTTAGTTTGCCAGCGAGCTAAAAGTCACGTTTTGAGTCCAAGGATTGCATCTTCCCCTACCGGTTCCACATGCCCCATGGGAGGACGTTAGCCTTGATTTTATCATCGGGTTGCCCCGCACTCAACGACATTCTGATTCTATTATGGTTGTGTAGACCGGTTTTCAAAAATGGCGCACTTCATTGCTTGCCACACTACCCATGATGCGGTGCAAATCGCTAACTTATACTTCAAGGATGTTGTACGTTTGCATGGGATACCCAAATCGATGGTGAGTGACCGTGACACCAAGTTTCTTAGTCACTTTTGGCTCACTTTGTGGAAGAAATTCGGTACCAAACTCAAGTTCAGTACCTTTAGTCACCCACAAACTGACGGGCAAACTGAAGTTACAAACCGTACATTGGGCACTCTACTTCGTGTGTTGGTCAAGAAGCATATTCGTAGCTGGGAAGATGTGTTGCCACAGGCCGAGTTTGCTTACAATCAGGTGCCCCACGCCACTACTAAACTCAGCCCCTTTGAAATCGTGTACGGCTACAACCCGACCACTCCACTTGACCTTGCTGTACTTGACACGACATCTAAATTCAGTCATGAAGCAGCCGATAAAGCCAGCAATATCAAGCAGCTCCATGACACGGTTCGAGCCCGTATCGAGCGAATGAATAACAAAGTCGAACAGCGGGTGGATCATAGGCGACGTTTTGTCAAGTTTGAACCAGGTGATTTAGTGTGGGTTCATTTCCGGTTGGAGCGATTTCCTTTGAAACGACGCTCGAAGCTCAGCCCCCGCTCTAATGGACCGTTTGAAATTCTCGAACAGATCAATGATAACGCATACAAGGTAGACTTACCGGGCGAGTATGGGGTATCTGCTACATTTAACGTGGCTGATTTACGACTGTATTATGAGGACGAAGATGGTATTCCAAGTTTGAGGGCAAACTTCTCACAAGCTGAGGAGGATGATGACGATCGGGTTATTATCCATGATAATAACCATAACTCCAGGGGCATTTTGGTAAATTGGGTTAAAACCAATTCCATGCATGTTGAGCAGCCACCATGAAGTACTACCATTCATTGCAGGAGACTCCCACGTGTTAATTTCAAATATTAGTAGCTTTTCTTTTATTTAAATTGTCTTTTAAATTCAGCAACTTCTTTCCTTATTTCATGCCATGCAAATAGTTGTTTAGTGGGAGTCATGGGTAGTTATTTATTTTTGTTGAACTCTCTGTACAAAAGAAAAAGGAATGAATGAAAAACACAGAAAATTTGCAAAAACTTTATTGTGAGTCTCATGAGTTCGTGAGTCTTATTAACGTATCCTAGCTAACTCGTTTGACATTCGAGTGGTGATCAAGGGATCACGGTTTATGACCACCGGCGGTGCAGCTGTAACTGGGGTTTGAACCGTTGCCCAACGGATAGACGGGTGGTGAATCTGTAACTCGTTGTATTCGATTTTGCTACTGTTGTCTTCCTGGTCCAGTGTTGCTCATAACAGTTTTACAATATGAAAATCATATTGATTTTAAATTAATATTAGCAATAAATAAATTTGAATGAATATTTAAACGAACACGTTCATGAAGTCAAGGTGTTATGAAGATCACCTATTTACTGTCTTGATCAACCTAATTGTATGATCATGTAACAGTACCAATGGGCAATGTTTGAAGCATATGTTTGAAGCGCAGAGTAATACACTGATACATTTATCTTGGGCACTGGCCATTGTAGTTTTTAAGGTTGGTTTCATGGCGAAATCTGAATCATTTAAGTTTCTTGTTTGGGATTTGACTTGGTGTGCTCAAACATTGCTTTGCCACTGATTCTTGTTGTAGCATTTGTTGAACTCCTAAAAGTTGGTACCCGAGGTCACGGGAGCTCTTATTTCAGGATGCTCAGCTTAATCCTTGAAGACTACAGGTTTTTGGTCTTTGTGACTCCATCTTTTTTCAGGATGGTTAGCCTATTTGGTTTGACTTTTATAGACTACTGGTTTTTGGTCTCTGTTGCTCCATCTTTGTTCAGGATGGTTAGCCTATTTGGTTTGACTTTTATAGATTTAGTCTGAAGACAACATGGTTTTGGTCTCTGTGGCTCCATCTTTGTTTAGGATGGCTAGCCTCTTTGGTTTGACTTTTATAGGTTTAGTGGATGGGTCAGCTTAAGTCCCTGAAGATTAGAGGTTTTTGGTCTATATGGCTCCATCTAGGATCAGGATCAGGATGGCTAGCCTCTTTGGTTTGACTTTGTCTGAGTGGGCTCCTAGTTCCTAGTTTCTTGGCAGTCGATTATAAAATCTTATATACTGTAAATTGATCTCGATTATTCGGTTTGCTATACACATATAAACATAACCAAGCACAACGTAGTGTTTATTTCGAATACGTTAGTTTTTCGCGGCATAATCAACTCATATATGTACCAAGATAGGTAAGCACCCTTTTGAAAGGATGTGTCATTTAAGATTTTTTACTTTGAGAAACAATGAAAAAATATATTTAGTTCTTGACTTTATTTAAATTGGTTGTCTTCGACTTGTTTACGTTCTTTTTACAAATAAGATTATTTTTTTTTGTCTAATTATTTCATAAGTCAAACTTTTAGTTTTTTTTACAAAAAGCAAGTCAAACTTTCTGAGTAGTTAAATGAAGGGGACACTGTAGAGGTGGGCAAAAAAACCGGTTTCAAACCGGGTCCCCGGAACCCGACCCGAACCGGGTTCACAACCAAACCGGTTTCACCCAACCCGATCCGAAACCCGATCCAAACCGTAGGTGTTTTACCAGTTTTTAAAAATTTTTTGGATACCGGTTCTTAACCCGACCCGGTCCGGTTTCACCCTCAAACCGGTTTTCGGGCCCGAACCGGTTCTCAAACCGGTTCGAACCGTTGGAATTTTCGATTTTAACGGCTTTATAGCCGTTCCAACGGCTATTTGACCGTTTTTTTTGTATTTTGGAGCCCATATAACTTGTATAAATAGGTGTGGGTTGTATTGGATCAACCACACAATTCCAAAACGCTCTCATTTCTAAAAAACGCTCTTATTTCTCAAAAACGCTCAAGCTCGAAAGTCGAAACTCTCAAAATGGCAAACGAATCTCAACAATCTAATATTCTTGGTGCTTCTCAAAGTGTTAGTGCTCCCACGGTTGTGCGGGTTATTCCTACAACAAGGAATCCCAATGTTTGGCAACATTTCGATTTATGCGAAATGTCGAATGGTGGTCATAAGGCTCGATGCAAGTTGTGCGGGCATTTTTTTGGAAAAGACGCAAACACAACTTTGAAGAATCACATTGAAAAAAATTATTGTTCGGTTAAAAAGTCTCAAGCTTCGCAAGGTCAAACAAGTATGACAAACGAAGGTAATATTTTTGCGTATAATGTTGACTTGGTTCGGGAGAGGATGGCGCATTTTGTGATTCAAGAGAGTCTACCTTTCAAACACTTTGACAACGAGCGTTTGACTCGGCTTATTCAACAAACGCTCCAACCTCGCTACACTCATGTAAGTCGTGCTACTCTTAGACGAGATTGTATAAATATGTGGAAAAAAGCTAAAGTAGAAATAATAAATGAATTTGAAAATTTAAAAACCGGTATTAGTTTAACTTGTGATGTTTGGTCGGCTCCCCACAATTTGCCGGATTCTTACATTTGTGTTACCGCTCATTGGATAAATCCGGAAAGTTGGCAAATGATGAAACCTACTATTGCGTTCGATATTTTTGCATACCCACACACCGGTGACAATTTATTTTATATTTTAGACAAAGTTATAAGAACTTTTAAAATAGAAACTAAAGTTTTTTCAATATCGTTTGATAACGCCTCGAATAATACCGTCGCGGTAAACCAACTTATTTTAAAATATAACCCGATTTGTAATGGTATTTTTTTCCATAGCCGATGTGTTGCACATATTATTAATTTAGTTGTGCAAGATGGTCTTAAACACATTGACGATGTTAGAAATCAATTTAAACAAATGTTGCGTGACATTTTTCATACAAGTCAAAGAAGATATCATCGATATATAAAATTTTGTAAAGACAGGCAAACCGAATGTTTAGGTCCAAATTGGGACGTTTCAACACGTTGGAACTCAACGTGTAACATGTTCGAAAAAGCCATTCAACAAAAACGAAGTTTGCAAATGTTTCATTCCCAACTAGCAAGGCAAAATAAAGTAACAAAATTTCCGACATCGGGTTGGGGTATCATTGAAGGTGTAGCCGATATGCTCCATATTTTTAAAACCGCTACAACCTATTTATCGGGAGTTTACTATCCCACAAGTCCTTTGGTTTTAAATCAACTTTTTTTAATGGTCGAAAAATTAAACGAATATTCCATGCGAGGCGGCATATTTAAAGAAATGATACCGCCAATGAAAGAGAAATTTAAAAAATATTTTAAAGAAATGCCTCCGATTATTACTTGCGCCGCCGCCTTAAACCCGTGCTTAAATGTTTCGGGTGTTGAAACTTTAATTGAAAAAATAATTTACGGTTTGGATTTATACGAAGAAGACGTATTTTTAACGGATAGAGCAAAAACTATTTTTACACAAAATTTGTCTACTTTATTTACTGTTTATGTTGAAAAATATGGTACAACATCTACCGTTCATGAGCAATTTAGAAACGCTCCATCAAGTGCAAGTACTAGTCGGAGTTCAATGTTAAACTTATTTAATACTATACTTAATGAAAATAGTAAACGTCAACGGGGTAATACCCCAAGTAGCGAATTAGGTAGATATATCGGTTCGGATTTTTTAACCGGTATGAATGCTCATGATTTTGAGACATTTGATATCTTGGCTTGGTGGAAAGGGAAGGAAAACCAATTTCCCGTCCTATCCGCTATGGCCCGTGATCTACTAACCGTCCAAGCTTCTACGGTAGCTTCGGAATCTGTTTTTTCTGTTAGTGGCAGGGTTGTTTCTTTACGAAGAACAAGACTAACTCCGCCATCGGTGGAAACGTGCATTTGCTTAAAAGATTACTTGGACGCGGCGGAAAGAATACAACATATATCTTCCCTTGAAGGCGAACTCGAAGTCGAGGGAGAGATATATGAGGACGAGGTGGAAGGAGGATTGATTGAAGCAATCGGCGAAGACCTCCTACGAGGGAGTTCGGGATCCGACTAGTACCGACTACCCGGATTTTCAATATATCCACGAAGAAGACTTTTATATTTAATGTATTTTTAATTTGTAAACTTTTAATTATTTGTTTTATAATTTCTAAACTTTATCTTGTATGTTTTGTAATTTTTAAGTTAATTTAATATCTTTAACGGTTAATTTTTTTAAAAATTAACTGTTTTTTTTTTTTTAAATCCGGGTAAACCGGTTTGGGACCCGAACCGGTTTAGTAGGCAACCCGGTTTCAACCCGGTCCGATCCGGTTTGGTAGGGTTGGGTTCGATGATCCTGGAACCCGGTTCGTGACCCGAACCGGTTTGTACGTCGACCCGGTCTAACCGGGTTTTGCTCAACCCGAACCGGTTTTAAACCCGAACCGGTTTCGTTAAAAAACCCGATTTGTACACCTCTAAACTGAAGTTTCTTTTAATCTTATTTATTATAATATATTATAATATAATCTCATTATGATTTTAGCATTTCCCTATTAGAACAAATATCTACCTTGTTCCACCAAGTATATATTAATGTACCATACGTCTAGTATACACACAAATACCATGCAATTTCTAGATTGAAATTAATAAGTGGATTATTATCTACTTCTTTTTTTCAAATCCTGCCACGCAATTGTATATATTTTTCTTAAACCACCTAACTTTTTTTTCAAACTCAGTCAAATTTCATCTCTATAAATACCATTTCTTATAATCAACCCGGTCCATCACTACCATCAAATCAGACTTCATTACCCTCTAAGCCACCATGAGAACCCTAACCAAAATCTTGATAACCCTAACCATTCTCATGGCCCTAGCCATAACTCTTTCTTCCACACCAACCCATGAAAACCCATTCGACATTGAAGACGATAAAGATGATAACATAGTGTCGGATTCAGCACCACGGGTTGGCAGGTTCCTAGCCCAACAACCCAAGGGCTTAATGAAATGCAACAAGAACCCTAGGCTTTGTAGAGCCAAAGGCAGCCCTGGACCGGACTGTTGTAATAAGAAATGTGTTAATGTGAAGACTGATAAACAAAATTGTGGGCTATGCGGAAAGAAATGCAAGCATATGGAGATTTGTTGCAAAGGTTCGTGTGTGAACCCGATAACAAGCGTCATTGTGGGGGATGCAACTATGCGTGCAAGCAAGGGGACACTTGCGTGCGAGGGATGTGCAACTACGGTTAAACAAACGTTTAAGGACATACGTAGATATATACTAAAAGAAAATATTGGATTAAACAAATATGGTTACAAAACTATACTTTATAGCTTAATTAGCAATTGGTTTTTATTAATTAGTTGGGATTATTTGGATTGTAACGTAAAGTTACTTAATCATTGATATTTGTATTTTGCTTGGCCCAAGTTGGGTTTTCGTTCATTTTACATCTAGCAGTTAATATACCCGACATGACCCATAGTTCAAAGGCTTTGACAATTTATTTATGGGAAAACACCACATAATAGTAACCAAGTTTCAAAGTGTATACCATGTAAAATGCGTATTGAGTGACCTAATTGGAACACTTTTGAAACTTGGTTACTATTCTACAAAAGTTACCCCTTTATTTAATTATTTCTATCGGGGTTGGTGACACGGTGAACAGTGCTAGAGGAAAATTCTCTAGAAATATCAAGGTTTGAGAATGTTATAGGTTCAATTCTCATTATCACATAAATTAAGAAATTTGCCTTTGAAAAAAACTTTTATTTAATTATCTAAAATATGTTTACTTTGAAATAAATATATGACTCTCGTGGACTCAAATCAATACAGCCAGTTTATTTGTACTTACAATCTTTTGGTCTTGATTTTAAGGATACAAAAATCAATACAAAGTTATCATATTATGCCCTCGAAGATAGATGATCTATTCTTCTCACTATGTGCATACGTGAGCTGTGTTTAGGTTTTGTTATGAGTTGAAATATAACCTTTAACTGATGCTTTGGTTTTTAGGTTTTCATAACCAATAACGTACGGTTTTTTTTATTATAACAGAAGTTGGTTCGGCTGATTAGTTAACCATAGTTGAGTTTGTGCCGGTTCAACTCATTTGAGTTAATAAGTCCAATTACACTAAGTCCAATTACACTTTGGGAAGCAACAAGTCAGTTAATTTATACATTTTTGCGAAAAACTATTACAACACTTTTTTAAAAGATAAAATATTATCTATAAAAAGTTAAAAATATAAAGATTAGGTTCTAATGACGGTTTGTCTAGGTTGCAACGGTTAGGTATATACATATTACGAAAAAGTTTCGAATACAAAGTCTGTTTTCCGTGCGAAGGACATGCATGATTATCACGTTACACTTGCGTGACATGATAATTATTTCAAAGTGTGATAATTATTTCTCAGCGTGATAGTTATCATGCCAGCGCAAGTGATAATCACGCATGGCCCTTCGTACCTTCGCACGAAAAAAAAGCCTTTGTACAGGAACCGGATAGCAACAGCCATAAAGTTCATTCCGGAATTTCGTGTATGACGGGCTGAATTTTTGTGTGGGACATTTTTAGTGTAATTTAAGCAATTTACACCACTTTCACCAAATCTTATCATTTTCAACCTTTGATCGTTTTTAATGATCTAAAACACATAGTGATAATAAAAACAACCTTTTATGCAAATTCACCGTTAGGTCAAAATTTTGTTATTTTCACCAAGAACACTCGTCCCCGTTTCTTGATTTGGTTAGCATATTTATCATCCACGAATGCTAATTAATTCTATACATCATACGTTATATATCTTTAACCACTAGATGTCAATTTACCCTCTTATTTCCAAAAGTAGGATGTTTGATTCAAAGCTTCCAAGAACACCAAATTATTAAACTTATGATTTCACCATATAAGTGGATTCAATGAATCCTAACGTGTCTTAATCGTCATAAGATATGATTCTGCATCATAAGACATCATTTCCAACATATAAGTCCACAAATTCTTTTGTGAACCCATGGACCCACTTAAACCTAAACTTTAGAGAACTAGAATGGAGAGAATACTAATCGAGGTGGATTGATTGAGTCATATTCATCAAGAAAGATTTGAGGCTGGATTTTTGTTAGATCTTTTAATGGGTTCATCTTTTTCTCGCGATCGCACAAGAACTACCAAAAATCAATTTCTATTTTGACTTATGAAGTCAAAATGACAGTGTTTTCAGAACCGGTCCGAACAAGCCGGTCAGACCTTTCGAACCGGGAACCGAACACATAACCGGTCCGGTCGTGTGTAGTTGAACCGGTTATTTTAATTTTTTTCTTCAAAATCTCATTTTCTGATTAATTTAATATTCCAAGTTACATATTTTATTTATTTAAGCTTTCATATGTCATTAAATTTAAAAGTTCACATTAGCAAAAAAAAAAATGCTTCATATTTTGTATATATATATACACATATATAGTTTTAATTTTTTTATATTATTTATGATGTTATCTGGTTATTAAATACGAGCCGATCAGTTCGACCAGATGACCTCTAAAATTACTGGTTCGATATCCGGTACGGTTCTGAGAATATTGCAAAATTGAATAACCAACTTGTTTAGTTGTTTTATACAAGTCTACCCAGCTTATAAATAGTTTAATATTAGCCTATGTTTAGCCACTCTAGTTTGGAATGTAGAATTTTAGCTCTCTTAAACCTTCACACTATCTTCGTTATCTAACATGAATTAATTTATCTGTTATTTAAAAAAAAAGTTGTATGGGTAACGAGATAAAATATAGATAAATTGCATATTTTAGAAACATCATATAACAAGTTGTATGGGGAAGAATCCAAAGGGTTGGCCAAGGTGAATTACATATTTCGGTATTTTTGATGAATATTCAAAAGAAAATGCAGGATTCATCATCTAAAATTATTATCAAGGTGCATACATATAAAAATGCAAAAAAAGCTATTATTCAATAATCAATTAACGTTTGGAAAGTATAAACATTTTTATGGTTTTTTACTTGCAATGCTTCAATCATATCTATACATTCATTAAAGAAATAACAAAAATCATCATTTATGTTTATATTTTATAACAGTTTACAACATTTTCACTAATAGACGTTAATTTTTTTCATTAAGTTTAGTCACTTGTTTTGCACATATGGGTATTTTGATCTTTTTATACTTATAAGGACTATTCATTTTACTAAATGAAACCTTAATAAATTATAAAAATCCATCTTCTAATAAAAGACTAATATAGTGTTACTTGTTATCACCACATTCTATTTCACAAATATTTTTTCCCCTAAAACCATATGTACATCATCCATTTAATCTTTTCATATTTAATCTTTTTTTTTTGAAAAATCACATAAATAAACATTTTACCAAATCAATTCATTATTATTAACATTAACTCACATTTTTTTTAATTATCATCAAAAATTAAAATTTAAAAAAATCAAGAAATTAAAAAGTAGGAGATTTTAAAAAGGTTAGTTTTTAAAGTTTTGTTATTAAAAAAACGAGTTTTTAAACTAGATTTTTTAAATTTTATATATAAAATTTAAAAATGCTACTTTTTTATTTTAAATAAATATATGTTAGAATAAAGTTACTAATATTTAATTAGTAATTTTTTAAACACAATTACCTGACATTGGAAAAATATTTGACATTTGTCACAATTATGAAAAATTATTTGACAGACACAATGATTAAAAATATTTGACACAATAGCGTGACATATTTGACACAATTACCAATATGTTCTCCAATAAAAAAACAACAAAACATTAATTTTATTCAAAAGAACTTTTAAGTTGATGTTCGATTTGACGGAAACTCACGAACATGAATCATTTCCGAACCCTATTAATACGGCTTTTTTTAGGTAAGCCTGTGGTTGAAAAAACATTAAAAGATTTGGACTTCCAAAATTTTCTTTTCACGTTTATCACCTTCACATGTATTTGTAATCAACATGTGACATGCTTAAATAATTACGCACAAGAAGTTGAGTCGTACACCATTAAAATTATTACCTACGCACATCATATATAAAACTTGTAATAGTATGTTATAATGAACTCGTCAACCACTTTAACTTGAGATATTTCACAACAAACAAGTAATATAGATATAATTAAGATTTTATCATTAGAATCATATATCAGACCTTATTCCACTAAGTATTTATGTACCATACCGTACAAAAAAATACCATCCAATTTCTAGATTGAAATTAGTAAGTGGATTATTATCTAATTTTTTCAAATCCATCGTACACAAACATAATTTTCTTCAAAAACCTAACTTTTTTCAAACTCATTCATATTTTCTTTCTATAAATACCATTTCTTATCAATCCCTTCCATCTCTCACATCAAATAAATCTTCATTAATTACCCTTACACCATGAGAACCCTAACCAAAATCTTGATAACACTAACCATTCTCATGGACCTAGCCATAACTCTTTCTTCCACACCATCCCATGAAAACCCATTCGACATTAAAGACGATAAAGATGATATTGTAGTGTCGGATTCAACACCACGGGTTGGCAGGTTCCTAGCCCAGCAACCCAAGGGCTTAATGAAATGCAACAAGAACCCTAGGCTTTGTAGAGCCAAGGGCAGCCCTGGACCAGACTGTTGTAATAAGAAATGTGTTAACGTGAAGACTGACAAACAAAACTGTGGACTATGTGGAAAGAAATGCAAGCATATGGAGATTTGTTGCAAAGGTTCATGTGTGAACCCGATGGTGAACAAGCATCATTGTGGGGGATGCAACTATGTGTGCAAGCGAGGAGACACTTGCGTGCGAGGGATGTGCAACTACGGTTAAAAAACGTTTAAGGACATACGTCGATATATACTAAAAGAAAATATTGGATTAAACAAATATGGTTACAAAACTATGCTTTATAGCTTAATTAGCAATTGATTTGTATTAACTAATTGGGATTATTTGGATTGTAACGTACAGTTACTTAATCATTGGTGTTTGTATTTTGCTTGGCCCAAGTTGGGTTTTAGTTCATTTTAATACATCTAGCAGTTCATATACACAACATGACCCATAGTTCAAAAGCTTTGACCATTTATTTCTTCATCTAAAATATGTTTACTTTGCAAACAAAATTATATGACTCTGTGGACTCAAAACATCAATACAATCAGTTTATTTGTAATGTGTTGATGAATTAAAACATATAAGAATCAGCATAGCACATTTAGTACTTGGAATCTTTTGGTCGTGATTTTAAGGATGCAATATAAGAATCATATATATATGTTGGTGATCCCTCGGTGATATTGCCTTGTGCATTACTAGCAAATTCCATTGGTAATCTGGCAATGATACTATTTGTCAGTGATCCGTTAATAAATTGCACAGTTAAAGCGTCAGTAATCTTTACCCACATCATGTTTTTCAATGCATTATCATCAACGGATTAACAAGATCCACCTTCACCGACACTTGCAATGGATATGTATGTCATTGATATCCGCCATTTTTGTAGTGATAAGAGGGGTGTTGTCGGTTTGGTTATAGGCTAAAAACGAGTTTTGGTTTTTAATAGATATTTTAGGTTATTCATAACCATATCGGTTTTGGTTATAAACTTTTTGGTTTTTCGGTTTCAATGGAAGTCTGTTTGGTCAATTCAGTTAACCGTGGGTTTGAGTCAATTTAAATTCATTTTGGTGTATAAATTCAACTAGTTAAAACCCTATGTACTACACACGGGGTGAAAAATTAATATATAAAATTCTTAAATTTTTATGTATATATTTTATAAATGTAAAATTGTATTACATATACTAAAAATAAAAAATAAAATTTAAAATATGTAAAATTAATATATAACTGAGTTTCAAAAATATGTTAATTACTATTTAATATAGTTTAACTTTCATTTACTATTTAATTGAAAATAAAAGTTACATAATTAAATTTCAATGTTTCTTATAATAAGGGATAATTTAAAATAAATGTGTTTTATTAGTATAATTAGTATTTTTTTTAAATATATTATTATTAAAAGATAGATGTGTATTTAATAAGAGAGAGAGACGAGAAAAAAATGATGAAAATGAAAATGGAGACGACACGTGGCATGAAAAAATATTTATTTATTATATAGTATAGATTACACTTGTACCTAAATCAAAGGCAAGTATTCTTTAATTTATAGAGGATAATGATTATAGAAGTGATATATTATTTATGGAAAATTATGACAACTTTTTTAACATACAGCACATCTATTTTAATTAATAAAAATAAAATTGAACACGGGTCAATTTATGGTATAACCTAACATTTATTTTCTCGTCTCTCTTATTAACTACGTCACTCTCTCTTAAAAAATGTTCATATTAAACATGAAGCACATAAGAAAATTAAAGGGGAAATTTGAATAATAATATTAATCATAGATATCAATTACAAATCACAACTATAATTATAGATATTATTTAAAGTAATTATTTTTTTTTAATTTTGTTTGTTTATTAAATTTGAATTTCACATATTTTTGCTAAACCAATTATATTTGTTAAAAATTTGTTTTAATTTTGTTAATTCTCTTATTTATACCTTTGAATCAGGAAATATTTTATTTAAATGACTGATTCTTTCTTTTTATTTCATCTTATATTTAAACTAGAATAAGTTATATTAAACTACATTTAAGAAATTCTGAATATATTGCAAATAATTCTAATGATGCTCATGTTCTTATTCTCTAATTTGTAAAATGAAAGTTAAATCAATGTTTATGAATTAAGTTCGGAAAAAACGTATACACATATTTATGAATTATATCGTTTTCAATATACAATGCGTGTAATACATGAGATTCTAACCTAGTTGTTTATAAATAAATTATAACTAGTTTTTTTCTCCCTTGCGCTTCGCGGCGAGAGTTTGGTCGTTTTCCCCACGTAATACAGATCGTAAAAACCGTAGAAGCGTATACCGATACTCGTTCCGATAAGACCAATACAAGCAATGATGTTATTTTTGGCTCGTCGAAAGCATAAAAGCGAATACCAATACCGGCTCCGATAATACCAATACCGGCAATGATGTTATTCACTCACAATCTGTTTGATTCCTCACGGTACCTCAATGGTAACGGCGTCCGCTATAACCTATGATACATAATAAAAACTCTATTTTAAATACAACTCCGTTTTCAAAAAAAAAATATCGGAACGTGACGAAAAAACTAAAGACAGCCGCACAATCCATTTAAAAAAAAGTTAATAAGTGAAAGTTATTATAGAAAAACGAAATCATTAGAAAATAAAACGGGTTAAAAGCATATATTATAGATAGTATGAGGTTTGTAAAATAAAAATTAGAAAAAAATAAAATAAAATCAAATTTACTATTCATTTACTTCTTTTAAATATAGATACAAGAAAATGAAAAAAAAATTAAGACAAAAAAAAATAGTTACCGTTCAATTAAAAGATTTTTCAATAATCAAATTTACTATTCATTACTTCTCTTTTAAATATAGATAGATACAAGAAAATGAAAAAAAAAAATTAAAACAAAAAAATAAAAATAGTTACTGTTTAATCTAAAAGGTTTTTCAATAATAGGGTAATAATGGTTGAGTTATATTAATGACTATTAGATTCGGTTACTTTTGTTTGGTTTACAAATATAACAATAGCGAAATCACAAAAATTGATATAGAAAAACTAAAACCAAATTATCAGATTCTTAATTTGGTTTAGTGATCGGTTCGATTTTCTCTTTATTATGGTTTGATTTTTTTATGTTAGGATTCGATTATTTGAATTTTTTTACCCATCTTACTACTCTAATAAATGAAAATCTTTTTAGGACACATGTCACTCTCCGATTACTTCTCATCTTTATTTTCCCGCCTCTCTCTCCTATTAAATATTAGATTTTATATTTCTCTCTTCTATTAAATAATAATATTTATATTAAAAAATCTAATTACGAATACTTATTATTTAATTATAAATAGTTATTATATCATCAATCAAATTAACTTAATATGAACTAACATTTATCAATTAAATTAAACAATTAATAATCAGTTAAAAAAATGTTTTAAAAACTAACTTAACAGACGTTATAACTGTTACGAGAAATTACATTTTTTTAAAACATATTTTGACAAATGTGCTTGTTAGCAAATAACATTATATTTTATTCAACCGATGTAATATACTTGTTTATTCAACCCGTGTATTACACGAGTTTTTAAAAATATATAATTTTATTACTAAATATATAATATTTTATTTATTTAACCCGTAAAATACATGGGATTTTAACCTAGTTCTTAATACATATCATCCAAATACACGGGTTTTCCACACCCGATGTACCGTAGCAAGCAAGGTATGCTCTCTCATTATTGACGGTGGGAGTTGTACTAATGCCTCCTCACAATCCATGGTTACTAAGCTAAAGTTACCCATCTCCGTTCATCCGTCACCCTATAATATTCAGTGGCTTAATCACGGGAAAGGCATCCAGGTTACCAACCCAACCAAGTTCTCGTTTCCCTTAGTATTGGGAAGAAGTACCATGATGAGATTTGGTGTGATATCATCCCCATGGACGCTTGCCATATTCTACTTGGAAGACCGTGGCAATTTGATAGGCGGGTTGTCTATGATGGGTTCAAGAATACTTACTCTTTCACCAAAGATGACCAAAAGATCACTCTCCTTCCTTTGATACCCGATTCCAACAGTGTACCCCACCCCGTCACGATCGGTTCTACCCTTAAGTCTGAATTACGTGAGTTTAGGAACATCAAAGAATTCATCTTAATTGGGCTTGGTGAGGAAGAAGAAACCACCCAACCCCTACTTCACCCTTTAGCCAAAGTATTACTTGATCAGTTCACCCACGTCTTCCCTACCGAAATCCCACCAGGCTTGCCACCTCTCCGCAACATACAACACAAAATTGACCTTGTAGCTGGATCCATTCTACCCAACAAACCCTCTTACCGATCTAACCCAAAAGAATCCAACAAAATCAGAAGACAAGTTGAGGAACTATTAATGAAAGTGTTGATTCGGGAGTCACTAAGCCCTTGCGCCGTTCCGACCCTACAGGTGCCCAAACAAAATGGCGAGTGGCGCATGTGCATTGATAGCCGCGCCATAAACAAAATCACAATCAAGTATCGTTTCCCGATTCCCCGGTTAAACGACCTACTAGATGAACTCTACGGGGCTGTTGTGTTTTCAAAAATTGACTTGCGTAGTGGCTATCATCAAATACGAATTTATGAGGGGGATGAGTGGAAAACAACTTTTAAAACGAAGGACGGCCTATATGAATGGTCGGTAATGCCGTTTGGGTTATCAAATGCGCCGAGCACGTTTATGCGATTAATGAATCAAACCTTGAAGCCGTTCTTGGGTCGATTTGTTGTGGTCTATTTTAACGATATACTCGTGTATAGCAAAACGGAAGAAGAACACCTGGAACACCTACGAAAAGTGTTTGCCACCTTGGCCAAGGAGTGCTTGTTTGGTAATCTTGCTAAATGCCATTTCTTTTCAACACAAGTTATTTTTCTTGGGTATATTATTTCTGCGGATGAAATTTCTGTCAATGAAAAGAAGGTTCAAGCCATCCGGGAATGGCCTACACCAACCTCCATTCATCAAGTTCGTAGCTTCCATGGTTTAGCCTCGTTTTACAGGAGGTTCGTCAAACATTTCAGCACCATTGTGGCCCCTTTGACTGAAGTACTCAAACAAAAGTCTTTTAGTTGGAACCACTAAGCTCAGGTTCTTTTGAAGACATTAAGAAACGCCTCACCACAACCCCCGTTCTAGCCTTGCCCAACTTCGATGACATCTTCGAAGTTGAATGTGACGCCTCGCGTGTAGGCATTGGAGCGGTATTATCACAACAAGGTCGACCTGTTGCTTTCTTTAGTGAAAAACTTAACGAAGCCAAACACCGCTACTCCACCTACGATAAAGAGTTTTATGCGTTGGTTCAGTCCTTAGATCATTGGCAACACTATTTAATCGCCAAAGAATTCATCTTACATTCGGATCATGAAGCTCTCAAATACATTCAAGGGCAACATAAGTTGCAGGCCCGGCATGCTAAATGGGTCGAGTTCCTTCAATCTTTCACTTTCACCATCAAACACAAGGCTGGGATTATGAACAAGGGAGCTGATGCGCTCTCTCGTAGGCATCTTCTCTTGACCACCTTACACTCCAAGATCATTGGATTTGAGTTCAAAGAGTACTACCCTACTGATGCTGATTTTGGCAACTTATATGCAACATGTACTAATCATCATTGTGCAGATTTTCACATCCTAGAAGGCAATCTTCTCAAGGGCACTCGCCTTTGTATTCCACAACATCCTATTCAAGAAGTTCATGAAGGTGGCCTAGCAGCCGATTTTGGTATTGAGAAAACAGTAGAGGTCCTTAGCAGCTACTTCTTTTGGCCACGGGTTAAGCGAGATGTTGAATATCTCATTAAACGTTGCTTAGTTTGCTAGCGAGCTAAAAGTCACGTTTTGAGTCAAGGATTGCATCTTCCCCTACCGGTTCCACATGCCCCATGGGAGGACGTTAGCCTTGATTTTATCATCGGGTTGCCCCGCACTCAACGACATTCTGATTCTATTATGGTTGTGGTAGACCGGTTTTCAAAAATGGCGCACTTCATTGCTTGCCACACTACCCACGATGCGGTGCAAATCGCTAATTTATACTTCAAGGATGTTGTACGTTTTGCATGGGATACCCAAATCGATGGTGAGTGACCGTGACACCAAGTTTCTTAGTCACTTTTGGCTCACTTTGTGGAAGAAATTCGGTACCAAACTCAAGTTTAGTACCTCTAGTTACCCACAAACTGACGGGCAAACTGAAGTTACAAAACGTACATTGGGCACTCTACTTCGTGTGTTGGTCAAGAAGCATATTCGTAGCTGGGAAGATGTGTTGCCACAGGCCGAGTTTGCTTACAATCGGGTGCCCCACGCCACTACTAAACTCAGCCCCTTTGAAATCGTATATGGCTGCAACCCGACCACTCCACTTGACCTTGCTGTACTTGACACGACATCTAAATTCAGTCATGATGTGACAATCCGGACTTTTCCAGTTAACTCCATTAACAAAATCCAGTTAAAGTTAACCTAATTAACTTAACTCAAACTTCAGGGACTAATCCTGTCAATAATCCAAACCTAAACTCCAAGGACTAGTTATGTAATATCCCTAAAGTTGACTGTTGACTTTTAAAAAGTCAAAATCCCAATCCTATTCACTTTTGATAAGTCAAATTAACATTCTTAACCTAGTTCAAACCTCAAGGACCTTTTCTACCTAAATTCAAAGTTAAGAACAGGAAACTAGAGGGACTAGTATTGTAATTAACCCATTCTTGATTTCTGTTGACTTTTGAAAGTCAACACATTCAAGCATGATCTGAATTCACTTGATTAACCCATTCTCTTTTGAAATCTTAACCGCTAACACTTTTAATTAGCATAAACAACCATCATTGAGTAATTAAAAACATCATTATGCGAGAATTAAACAGAGTAATGGATAATTATGTTGTAACCGTCGACTTCTTCTCAAATTCGTCCAAAATCTGTATTATTTTCACAAACGAATCATCTGCATACACTAAAAGAACACATTTGAAGCTGTTGCACACCTCAATTCGACCGAAACCATAGTAGAAGTCATCGGAGATCAAACCTGCACAGCCGGAACTTATTCTAGTCGATCACCATCAGTCCGGCAACGATTCTGGTAATTGTTTGCACTCACACTGTCGTTTTTATCCATAGAGTGAAAGCCCTATCATTACCAGGGCTTACATTATCAATTCGATTGAAATCTGTAACCTAGGGTTCATCTCTGACCGGTTTAATCGAACCCTAGTCTAGACTCAATCATAATTCAATTAACCCATACGGTTCGATTCGCAATACCATTTTCTTTGAAAGCCCTATGTCAATTTGATGTTTTATTATCAAAATCATTGTAACCCGTAATCTAGGGTTCTTATAAAACCAGATTGTCGAAGTCAACCCTAAACCGTATTTAAATCAAATTCAATTATACCATTAGACTCGAAATCGCCTGTAGAGTGAAAGCCCTATGAAATATCGGGCTTCCATCATCGAATTGATTTTGATCCAGTAATTAGGGTTCATCCTGGAAACGATTTGGGGTTTTCAATCTTAAACTCAAAAGAAATAAAATTAAACCACATCATCAGATTCGCAATGTCGTTTTTGTTAAAAGCCCTATGATTCTATCAAATTTTATTATCAGAATATCTCAAATCGATTCAGTGTTCATAATCTAGGGTTACGGTCTTTCTTTCTGAAATTAAACAAACTTAAACATGAAGATTTTGAAATTAAACTTAACCACAGGACCGCCTCAAATCGATTATCAAGACCCCCTTTACTGTTTCGATCGATTACCACCGGAATCGATGGATCAGGGCCGGGTTTCGATCGCGAGTGGGTTTGGGAAGGAAACCACTTGAGCCTGGATGTTAAAAGAATTTAGTCCAGGTATCCATCGCGATACCCTAGCGGGCGGGACTGGTTAGTGACTTGTGCGTGTGTGGGAGAGACCCGGGTTCGAGGCCGGGCTCCCACATCTTTTTTTTGAACAGTTTTCTATAATATTTAATTAATAAAAATCAAACCCTATGATATTATATTAGTATATAAATATGCTTTAGCCCGAGAAACGACCCGTAGGCTCGGGTTTGAATTGTTAACCTATTTTTATATTATTCCCCACTTTTATAAATAAAATAGTATTGTCATTATCAAATAAAAATAATATGTTTATATTATTTTCAGACCGTAACTTTGTATAAAATAATATGTTTATATTATTTTCAACCCGTGACTCTAACTAAAAATAATATATATTCTTGTATTATTTTTTACCACGTTTATAAACTGTATGAGACGTTCTAAACTATTAAATAATATAATTATTTATATTATTTACCCTCGGTTTTATACTTGAATAAAAATAATATAATTATTATTTTTGCCACACGAATGATTATTTTAATTTTTCGAACTTAAGAATAATATATTTAGTTATATTATTTCCTAAACCGCCTGAATATTTATTTACTAATATTATTCGCAACCAGAATTGCTCGACACGAAATGTATCTACCTTAATAATTATTTTATTAAGAAACCCTTTTCCAATGGACAAATTCGTCTACTCGTTGATCTTTAGAGCGTTCCTTTTTAAGACGTTCAATATTCCGTGTCGTCGTCACGTATCCCAACAATTCCCATTTTATCCCTAATTTATGTGTTTATAATTTTAGGGCATTCGTAAGTCGATTGAGACTTACACACGTGGTTCCAACTTATCCATTTTGTGATACTACCTACAACGCAACGCATGTGAGTTTTCACGGCCCCTTTTTACTGTTTTAACTTGGGGGAGAAAACATGACTAAACAATTTTAGATTTTTTTTTAATTCGTATGATATCAATGTTAAATGCTAAGCGTAACACGCTATCACAGAAAGTCCTCAACTAATATCGGACCGTTAATATGGATCTTAGCGAGGTAATATTTAGTAGTACTACTGGGTTTGACAAATCCCACCCGCGTTAGTCGCGCTAACTCGATTGTATATCGAACGGGTGAAATGTTAGCCTACTCACACCGCCAGTGTTGATAGACCTGGCAGGAGGCAATAAACAAATAGTCAGCTTCGATTGCGAGCGCTTGAGCTGAACATGAACATAGGTTAGCTACCTATAGATATGTACTGAATGAACATAAATCCGGTAAACGCTTACTTACTTATATTGAAACCTGTGGACTCACCAACCTCGTGTTGACATATTTTCTTACATGTTTTCTCAGGTCGCTAAGCTAAGACACAGGTGCACATTAGGGCATGCATGGGATTCAACTGCTTTGATTATAACTATTTATGTTTGTTTGAATTATTCTATTGTACTTGTTTTTGATTGGACGTTTGGACTTTTTGGACTTTTGAACTTTGGTTTTGGGCGCGTGTATTTTGCGCATTTACTTTCTTTACGCTTCCGCATTGATACTCTGATTTAAAAGATATTTTCATTTTGAGTCCCATGTAGAGTCGTTCAAAGTAACTAATGTCTGAGATCCTTGTTTGTCACTTCCCAAACGGTAAAACTCCGTTAGTTGAAATTGGGGGTGTGACAGATTGGTATCAGAGCCATTGGTTATAGAGAACTAGAATTGCATACTAGACTATAGTCTCACACATTAGTTACATGTCATTTGAATGTTTGGAACTTATATATATATTGTTACAGGAACATGTCGTTAACTCCACCTCCATCACCTAAGGCACTAGGACTTAAGGCACCTATCCTACCATCCCCGGAGCCTAAAAGGCGCCAGACTACTTCCAGTGACAATTCAGTTGACCAAGGTGAACAGAGTAGCGCACGAGCAATGGCTTATACTCTCAATTGGAACGTATACCCGCAAATGATCCAAAGGTGGATCGAAATAGGAAATGTTCCATCACCCTACTTCGGTTCTACATCCTCATCATCCCTACTACCTAGCTTGCCATGCACTATGGAACAAGCTTTCGCAGCCTTCGTATCTTATATGTCAAAGGAATTGAGTATTGTGCAAGATGCTACCGAGGAGATACCTAATCTTCTGAAGAATGGACCTCAAATAGAGGAGAATAAAGTAGGAATAGAACTCTTGACTACCGAACTAGCTGCAACGGACCATGTCCATAACCTTTTAGTGGATCGTGTGGCACATCTGGAGACGAGGGCCGACAGTATGGATGATGATATGGAAGGAGTTCTGGAGAGATTGGCTGCTATGGAAGCTCAGCTACATGTAGCAAACCACACCGCTGAAGGTCTTCAAGAGAGGGTCACTCACTTGGAAGCCCAACTGCAAGCCGCTCTATTTCCTGAGGAGATTCCACTTTCTGATGGCGAGGAGGAACCTTTCGAGGAGGAACCTTTTGAGTAGGAGCCTTTTGAAGAAGAGCCCTTCGAGGAGGAGCCCTTGGAGGAGGAACCAGTAGAGATAGACGATGCATAATCGTATGTTTCATCCGATGACTAAGATGCTTGATGATCTTCCTATTCTATCTTCCTTTTCATGTTTACCTTTGCTTATGTTATTTCTCTTTTCAAACCTAGATGGGTAAGGTTGTTCTCATCCAATAAAAGCATGAGAAGTTTAATATTTGAGTTATTTATTTTGTAGCCTTACAATTTATTTAATTTTCAAAATATTAGATGTTGTATCTCCTTACTCATACCTGAATGATGTTTAATATGCGATATATTTCTCATTGTTTTTCATTTATGATTGTGAAGAATCATGTCAGGGAGAGGACGCGGAGGCCGTGCCGGTGGTTGTGGTACCATTAACATGACGGCAGTAGAGCTAGCAGCACTGATAAATGATAGTGTGGCGGAGGCTCTGGCAGCACAGAATGTTACAGGTAAATGCTTTAGCTATTGACTAATGATGTTAATCCATCTCTTAAAAAGCCTGCCCTAAACTCTATAATTCTAATTCTATTGTATTTCTAAATCCAGGCCAGCAAAATCAGCAAAACCAACAACCAGCCTGCACTTTCAAGGCATTCATGGATTGCAAGCGCCACGCCTTTAGTGGAGCTAAAGGAGCCGTTGGACTACTTCGTTGGTTTGAGAAGGTTGAATCAGTAATTTCCATGTGCAACTTTCCCGTGGCTAATCAAGTGAAGTTTACCGCCAGAACTTTGGGGGGCCCGACACTCACATGGTGGAACGCCCAGGTCCAAATGTTGGGTCTGGCCATGGCGAATGGACTCCCGTGGGAGGAATTTAAATCAATGATGAAGGAGGAATACTGTCCTCGCAATGATATCCAGAAGTTAGAGGGAGAATTTTGGAACCTAAAGATGGAGGGTTCTGAGATTGAACTCTACACTACACGTTCCCATGAACTGGCTACTATGTGCCCGCATATGGTAACTCCTGATTACAAAAGAATTGAGCTTTACATTGGAGGTCTAGTGCCTCAAATACAAAGCATGGTTACTTCATCCAATCCTGCCACTATCCAACAAACCATCCGACTTACGCATAAGTTAACCGACCAAGCGGTGACACAAGGGACCCTACCTCCGAGAGGTTCAGTTGCTAAACCCACCGACAATCACAAACGCAAGTTCGATCACCATTCCAACACCCACAACCACTCCAACTCCCACTCTAAAGGACCCCAACCCAACCAACCCCAGTTTAACCAACCGTAGCAGCAGCAACAGCGTAGGTTTGAGCCTACTAAGAACTTCAACCAGTCGACCTCTTCAGGTCAAAACCAGGGTGGTTACGCGGGGAAGTCTCCGAAGTGTAACAAGTGTAACTTCCACCACTTTGGGTTCTGCAATCGTTGCCAGAGGTGCAGCAAAATAGGTCATGCTGCTAAGGACTGCAGGGGTGAGTTATAAACTAAACAACCTTTTCAACAACCTGGATCCACAAGGGGTTGCTTTGAGTGTGGAAAGGAAGGGCATATTCGGAAGAATTGTCCTCAATTGAAGAAAGGGGGTAATGGAAACCACAACCCTAACCAGAATAACAATGGAAATGGTGGTAACAATGGAAATGGTGGAGGAAATGGTGCGAAGGGACGAGCCTTCGTACTAGGATCTGGAGAAGCCCGTTACGACCATAACGTGGTCACCGGTAAGTTCCTCATAAATAATTACTTTGCTTCTGTCCTTTTTGACACTGGTGCTGATAGAAGTTTTATATCTAAGAAATTTAGTAATATGATAAAAGGAACTTCATCTCTATTAGAAGCTAAGTATACAATAGAGATAGCTGATGGCCAAATAATTGAGGCAACTCACATTCTTAAGGGATGTAAACTTGAGCTAGCTACACATATATTTGATATCGACCTTATGCCGGTCATACTTGGTAGTTTTTATATAATCGTCGGCATGGATTGGTTATCTAAAAACCAAGCCGAAATTATCTGTCGTGAGAAGATTGTTCGTATACCTCTCCCGAGTGGAGAAACCCTTTCCGTCCAAGGCGAAAGAGTTGGTGCAGTCATGGGCATCATATCTTTTATGAAAGCACAAAAATGCCTTCGAAAGGGGCATACGGCTATTTTGGCTCTTGTTGCTGAGCAGCCATCAGAAGAGAAGAAGATTGAAGATATTCCCATCGTGAGTGAATTTTTGGAAGTGTTTCCCGAGGATCTGCCCGGTTTGCCACCGCACCGTCAAGTGGAATTCCAAATTGATTTAGCACCCGGATCAGCACCGATTGCTCGGGCACCCTACAGACTGGCACCCAGTGAATTGCAAGAACTGTCCACTCAATTGCAAGATTTGTTTTCATCACCGTGGGGAGCTCCGGTACTATTTGTCAAGAAGAAGGACGGAACTTTCCGTATGTGTATTGACTACCGGGAGCTGAATAAAGTCACAATCAAGAATCGCTACCCTTTACCTCGCATAGATGACCTCTTTGATCAACTCCAAGGATCAAGTTTCTATTCCAAAATAGATCTTAGGTCCGGTTACCATCAGTTAAGAGTCCGAGAAGAGGATATCTCTAAGACTGCATTCAGAACAAGGTACGGTCATTACGAATTTATGGTCATGCCTTTCGGATTAACCAACGCACCTGCGGTATTCATGGATCTCATGAACCGTGTGTGTAAGACTTACCTTGACCAATTCGTTATCTTTTTCATCGACGACATCCTCATTTATTCCAAGAACAAGGAGGAACATGAGGAACATCTACGCCTAATTTTGGAATTACTTAAACGAGAGCAACTGTATGCTAAGTTTTCCAAGTGTGAATTCTGGATCCGAGAAGTTCAGTTTCTAGGACATGTGGTTAAGGAGAAAGGGATACATGTCGACCCATCCAAAATAGAAGTTATCAAGAATTGGGCAGCACCGACAACTCCGACTGAGGTGCGACAATTTCTGGGATTGGCTGGATATTACCGTCGATTCATCGAAGGATTTTCCAAAATTGCTCAACCCCTCACTGCTTTAACTCAAAAGGGTAAAGCCTATAATTGGGGCGACAACCAAGAGTCAGCATTCCAACACCTCAAACAAAAACTTTGCAGTGCACCTATTCTAGCTCTTCCGGAAGGAACCGATGATTTTGTAGTGTATTGTGATGCATCTATTCAAGGTCTGGGTTGTGTCTTAATGCAACGCGAAAAGGTGATCGCATACGCTTCACGTCAACTAAAGGTCCACGAGAGAAACTACACCACTCATGACTTAGAGTTGGGAGCCGTAGTCTTCGCACTTAAGATATGGAGACATTACTTGTACGGTACCAAATGCAGCATCTACATCGATCACAAGAGTCTTCAGCACATCTTCGAACAGAAAGAGTTGAACATGCGACAGCGTCGTTGGGTCGAACTCTTAAACGATTATGACTGTGCGATCCGATATCACCCGGGTAAAGCTAATGTTGTAGCAGATGCCCTAAGTCGAAAAGAAACGAAACCCAAACGAGTTCGAACATTACAGCTTACTATTCTCCCCGGATTACCTGACAAAATCCATAGTGCTCAATTCGAAGCCCTAAAAGAAGAAAATCTACCGTTGGAAAGTACACGCGGCATGGAAGCACAACTTGAAGTCAAATCTGACGGTATTCGCTACTTTGCTGAGCGAATATGGATTCCAGTATTCGAAAACCTAAGGGAACTAATTATGGATGAGTCTCATAAATCTCGGTACTCGATACATCCAGGTTCCGACAAAATGTACCATGACATAAAAGTACTATATTGGTGGCCGAAGATGAAGGCCGATATAAGCACCTATGTTAGTAAGTGTCTGACTTGCGCGAAGGTCAAAGTTGAATATCAAAAACCATCCGGTCTTCTGCAACAACTAGAAATCCCCATGTGGAAATGGGAACAAATATCCATGGACTTCATCACCAAATTACCACGAACCCTACCGGATGTGATACCATATGGGTAATCGTTGATCGATTAACAAAGTCCGCTCACTTCTTAGCAATCAAAGAGACCGACAAAATGGATAAACTTACTCGTACTTACCTGAAAGAAATAGTCTCTCGGCACGGAATGCCAATCTCTATTATTTCGGATCGTGATGCACGATTCACTTCTCGTTTCTTGCAGTCGTTACATAAGGCCTTAGGCACGCGTCTAGATATGAGCACAGCATATCATCCTCAAACTGATGGCCAAACGGAACGTACAATCCAAACTTTGGAGGACATGCTATGAGCTTGTGTGATTGATTTCGGTAACACTTGGGAGTCTCACCTACCGTTGGTGGAGTTCTCCTACAACAACAGTTATCACACTAGCATCAAGGCAGCTACATTTGATGCCCTTTATGGACGGAAATGCCGTTCTCCTATTTGTTGGACCGAGGTTGGAGATAGCCAACTCACAGGTCCTGAACTTGTATTTGAAACTTTCGAAAAGATCGTTCAAATTAGAAACCGTATGGCGGCAGCTCGTGATCGTCAAAAGAGCTATGCCGACAAGCGTCGTAAACCTTTAGAGTTTCAAATAGGTGACATGGTCTTACTCAAAGTCTCACCTTGGAAAGGTGTCATTCGTTTCGGGAAACGAGGCAAACTGAATCCTCGTTATGTTGGACCATTCAAGATAATGAAGAGAATCGGACCAGTAGCGTATCAACTGGATCTACCTGAAAGACTTAGTGGTGTGCACAACGTCTTTCACGTCTCAAATTTAAAGAAATGCCTAGCAGACGAATCACTCGCAGTTCCTCTTGAGGAACTACACGTTGATGAACAATTATGTTTCATCGAAGAAACCTGTGGAAATTATGGATAGGGAAGTTAAAACGTTAAAGCACAGTAAGATCCATATTGTCAGAGTTCGTTCGAACTCGAAACGCGGACCGGAATTCACGTGGGAGCACGAGGATCAGATGATGCGCAAATATCCTAATCTGTTCAAGCACTCCGTGTCAAATTCTTAAGGTACTATTTAATTTTCGGGACGAAAATTCTTTCAACTAAGTGATGATGTAATATCCCGGGAAATTTTATTTATTTATTTTAATTTTCGGGACGAAAATTCTTTCAACTAAGGGATGATGTGACAATCCGGACTTTTCCAGTTAACTCCGTTAACAAAATCCAGTTAAAGTTAACCTAATTAACTTAACTCAAACTTCAGGGACTAATCCTGTCAATAATCCAAACCTAAACTCCAGGGACTAATTATGTAATATCCCTAAAGTTGACTGTTGACTTTAAAAAGTCAAAATTCCAATCCTATTCACTTTTGATAAGTCAAATTAACATTCTTAACCTAGTTCAAACCTCAAGGACCTTTTCTACCTAAATTCAAAGTTAAGAACAGGAAACTAGAGGGACTAGTAGTGTAATTAACCCATTCTTGATTTCTGTTGACTTTTGAAAGTCAACACATTCGAGCATGATTCGAATTCACTTGATTAACCCATTCTCTTTTGAAATCTTAACCGCTAACACATTTAATTAGCATAAACAACCATCATTGAGTAAATAAAAACATCATTATGCGAGAATTAAACAGAGTAATGGATAATTATGTTGTAACCGTCAACTTCTTCTCAAATTCGTCCAAAATCTGTATTATTTTCATAAACGAATCATCTGCATACACTAAAAGAACACATTTGAAGCTGTTGCACACCTCAATTCGACCGAAACCATAGCAGAAGTCATCGGAGATCAAACCTGCACAGCCGGAACTTATTCTAGTCGATCACCATCAGTCCGGCAACGATTCTGGTAATTGTTTGCACTCACACTGTCGTTTTTATCCATAGAGTGAAAGCCCTATCATTACTAGGGCTTACATTATCAATTCAATCGAAATCTGTAACCTAGGGTTCATCTCTGACCAGTTTAATCGAACCCTAGTCTAGACTCAATCATAATTCAATTAACCCATACGGTTCGATTCGCAATACCATTTTCTTTGAAAGCCCTATGTCAATTTGATGTTTTATTATCAAAATCATTGTAACCCGTAATCTAGGGTTCTTATAAAACCAGATTGTCGAAGTCAACCCTAAACCGTATTTAAATCAAATTCAATTATACCATTAGACTCGAAATCGCCTGTAGAGTGAAAGCCCTATGAAATATCGGGCTTCCATCATCGAATTGATTTTGATCCAGTAATTAGGGTTCATCCTGGAAACGATTTGGGGTTTTCAATCTTAAACTCAAAAGAAATAAAATTAAACCACATCCTCAGATTCGCAATGTCGTTTTTGTTAAAAGCCCTATGATTCTATCAAATTTTATTATCAGAATATCTCAAATCGATTCAGTGTTCATAATCTAGGGTTACGGTCTTTCTTTCTGAAATTAAACAAACTTAAACATGAAGATTTTGAAATTAAACTTAACCACAGGACCGCCTCAAATCGATTATCAAGACCCCTCTACTGTTTCGATCGATTACCACCGGAATCGATGGATCAGGGCCGGGTTTCGATCGCGAGTGGGTTTGGGAAGGAAACCACTTGAGCCTGGATGTTAAAAGAATTTAGTCCAGGTATCCATCGCGATACCCTAGCGGGCGGGACTGGTTAGTGACTTGTGCGTGTGTGGGAGAGACCCGGGTTCAAGGCCGGGCTCCCACATCTTTTTTTTGAACAGTTTTCTATAATATTTAATTAATAAAAATCAAACCCTATGATATTATATTAGTATATAAATATGCTTTAGCCCGGGAAACGACCCGTAGGCTCGGGTTTGAATTGTTAACCTATTTTTATATTATTCTCCACTTTTATAAATAAAATAGTATTGTTATTATTAAATAAAAATAATATGTTTATATTATTTTCAAACCGTAACTTTGTATAAAATAATATGTTTATATTATTTTCAACCCGTGACTCTAACTAAAAATAATATATATTTTTGTATTATTTTTACCACGTTTATAAACTGTATGAGACGTTCTAAACTATTAAATAATTATTTACCCTCGGTTTTATACTCGAATAAAATAATATAATTATTATTTTTGCCACATGAATGATTATTTTAATTTTTCGAACTTAAGAATAATATATTTAGTTATATTATTTCCTAAACCATTTTAAATGGTACAACCGCCTGAATATTTATTTACTAATATTATTCGCAATCAGAATTGCTCGACACGAAATGTATTTACCTTAATAATTATTTTATTAAGAAACCCTTTTCCAATGGACAAATTCGTCTACTCGTTGATCTTTAGAGCGTTCCTTTTTAAGACATTCGGCATTCGTAAGTCGATTGAGACTTACACACGTGGTTCCAACTTGTCCATTTTGTGATACTACCTACAACGTAACGCATGTGAGTTTTCACGGCCCCTTTTTACTGTTTTAACTTGGGGGAGAAAACATGACTAAACAATTTTAGATTTTTTTTAATTCGTATGATATCAATGTTAAATGCTAAGCGTAACACGCTATCACAGAAAGTCCTCAACTAATATCGGACCGTTAATATGGATCTTAGCGAGGTAATATTTAGTAGTACTACTGGGTTTGACAAATCCCACCCGCGTTAGTCGCGCTAACTCGATTGTATATCGAACGGGCGAAATGTTAGCCTACTCACACCGCCAGTGTTGATAGACCTGGCAGGAGGCAATAAACAAACAGTCAGCTTCGATTGCGAGCGCTTGAGCTGAACTTGAACATAGGTTAGCTACCTATAGATATGTACTGAATGAACATAAATCCGGTAAACGCTTACTTACTTATATTGAAACCTGTGGACTCACCAACCTCGTGTTGACATATTTTCTTACATGTTTTCTCAGGTCGCTAAGCTAAGACACATGTGCACGTTATGGCATGCATGAGATTCAACTACTTTGATTATAACTATTTATGTTTGTTTGAATTATTCTATTGTAGTTGTTTTTGATTGGACGTTTGAACTTTGGTTTTGGGCGCGTGTATTTTGCGCATTTACTTTCTTTACGCTTCCGCATTGATACTCTGATTTAAAAGATATTTTCATTTTTAGTCCCATGTAGAGTCGTTCAAAGTAACTAATGTCTGAGATCCTGGTTCGTCACTTCCCAAACGGTAAAAATCCGTTAGTTAAAATTGGGGGTGTGACACATGAAATAGCCGATAAAGCCAGCAATATCAAGCAGCTCCATGACACGGTTCGAGCCCGTATCGTGCGAATGAATAAGAAAGTCAAACAGCGGGTGGATTGTAGGCGACGTTTTGTCAAGTTTGAACCAGGTGATTTAGTGTGGGTTCATTTCCGGAAGGAGCGATTTCCTTTGAAACGACGCTCGAAGCTCAGTCCCCGCTCTGATGGACCGTTTAAAATTCTCGAACAGATCAATGATAACGCATACAAGGTAGACTTACCGGGCGAGTATGAGGTATCTACATTTAACGTGGCTGATTTACGACCGTATTATGAGGGTGTGATAAGCGACCAAAGTTTTATGCATTAAAGGGTGTAACATGTTATATTTATGTAATTTAACAAGTGGAATACAAAAGTTTTGTGTAGCTATGCATGTGCTGGTGTTGAAAGCTTAAAGTATGATTTTGGAAGATATTAGGTGAGTGATGCAAGAGTCGAAAGAGACACGGAGAAAACGGGGCAGAAACTCAGGACCTGGCGTAAGCCTACGCCACCGGCGTAAGCTTACGCCGCCCAGCGTAGGCCTACGCCTAACCAGTTCATTCACAGCAAACTTCAGTGTTGCGGCGTAAGCTTACGCCACCCCAACGTAAGCTTACGCTGGTTACGTTTTCTGGACGCGAATTTTCGGGAAACAACCAATTTTCAAGTTTAATTAGGGGTTTCTTCCCCACAATGAAAATAACCTTTTTAAAAGCAGTTCTGGGGGCGATTTTGGGAGTTCTGGGAGGCTAAGAAACACGATTCCAACATCCACTTGAAGATTGATACTCGAAAGATTAAAGATGATTTCCATCACCATGAGCGGCTAATCCACCGGTAATCATTCCCGGGTGGATTGTTTGTAAGTTTTTAGGGTTTTTATCATTTGCTAGCTTTGAGAAACAATTCTTGTAATCGTTTGGTTTGAAATACTTGAATCTTTGTGTTTAGTATGGTTATGAACTCACGGGAGTCGATAAATTCTTGCAGCATTGACCCTATTATATGATAATTGCTATGAACTTTGATTTGTGTTGAATCTATTGATTAATCTAATTCTATATTGTATACATTTGTCTCGATTTCATTCGTGAATATTGTTTTACACTATTTGCCGATGATGTATGAATGTTGATGTTCTTGGTTAGATTTGGTTAATTTGATTTGGATAACCATTTGATTGTTTGAACTCATATGTTGGTGTGATAATCCCTAATTACTTGTGAACTTGAAACCCGGGTGTGATTCCTTTTTAATTATTGTTACAATCTAAATCGTTTGTTTGGTACTTGATTACTGTTGGTCATAATTGTTAGTTGATAATCCTTGTTTGTTGAGTTTTATAAGTTTCACCTAAATCATTGCTTGTGTTTGGTCAGAAAGACACATTGTCACTTCATAAATCGCATTGTCAATTGAAGTTAAGCACCGACCACAAACTCTTCGTGGTTCGACACTCTTCTTACCCTAACTAGTTTAAGGTGATTAGGACACTCTAATTCTTTATCTTTGACCGGTCCCTTCGACACCGATCAGGACGAAGATGGTATTCCAAGTTTGAGGGCAAACTTCTCACAAGCTGAGGAGGATGATGACGATCGGGTTATTATCCATGATAATAACCATAACTCCAGGGGCATTTTGGTAAATTGGGTTAAAACAATTCCATGCATGTTGAGCAGCCACCATGAAGTACTACCATTCATTGCAAGAGACTCCCACGTGTTAATTTTCCTTTCAAATTTTAGTAGCTTTTCTTTTATTTAAATTGTCTTTTAAATTCAGCAACTTCTTTCCTTATTTCATGCCATGCAAATAGTTGTTTAGTGGGAGTCATGGGTAGTTATTTATTTTTGTTGAACTCTCTGTACAAAAGAAAAAGGAATGAATGAAAAACACAGAGAATTTGCAGAAACTTTATTGTGAGTCTCATGAGTTCGTGAGTCTTATTAACGTATCGTAGCTAACTCGTTTGGCATTCGAGTGGTGATCAAGAGATCACGGTTTATGACCACCGGCGGTGCAGCTGTAACTGGGGTTTGAACCGTTGCCCAACGGATAGACGGGTGGTGAATCTGTAACTCGTTGCAACCGTTGCCTTCCTGGTCCAGTGTTGCTCATAACAGTTTTACAATATGAAAATCATATTGATTTTAGATTAATATTAGCAATAAATAAATTTGAATGAATATTTAAACGAACACGTTCATGAAGTCAAGGTGTTATGAAGATCACCTATTTACTGTCTTGATCAACCTAATTGTATGATCATGTAACAGTACCAATGGGCAATGTTTGAAGCATAGAGTAATACACTGAGACATTTATCTTGGGCACTGGCCATTGTAGTTTTTAAGGTTGGTTTCATGGCGAAATCTGAATCATTTAAGGTTTCTTGTTTGGGATTTGACTTGGTGTGCTCAAACATTGCTTTGCCACTGATTCTTGTTGTAGCATTTGTTGAACTCCTAAAAGTTGGTACCCGAGGTCACGGGAGCTCTTAGTTCAGGATGCTCAGCTTAATCCTTGAAGACTACAGGTTTTTGGTCTTTGTGACTCCATCTTTGTTCAGGATGGTTAGCCTATTTGGTTTGACTTTTATAGATTTAGTCTGAAGACTACTGGTTTTTGGTCTCTGTTGCTCCATCTTTGTTCAGGATGGTTAGCCTATTTGGTTTGACTTTTATAGATTTAGTCTGAAGACAACATGGTTTTGGTCTCTGTGGCTCCATCTTTGTTCAGGATGGCTAGCCTCTTTGGTTTGACTTTTATACTGTAAATTGATCTCGATTATTCGGTTTGCTATACACATATAAACATAACCAAGCACAACGTAGTGTTTATTTCGAATACGTTAGTTTTTCGCGGCATAATCAACTCATATATGTACCAAGATAGGTAAGCACCCTTTTGAAAGGATGTGTCATTTAGGATTTTTTACTTTGAGAAACAATGAAAAAAGATATTTAGTTCGGCACTTGTAAAGTTTGACTTTATTTAAATTGGTTCTCTTCGACTTGTTTACGTTCTTTTTACAAATAAGATTATTTTTTTTGTCTAATTATTTCATAAGTCAAACTTTTAGTTTTTTTTACAAAAAGCAAGTCAAACTTTCTGAGTAGTTAACAGAAGGGGTCACTGGTCATAAAAACATACATTCTGCCAATTTTGATGTACATATGGTGCATTTAATTGTTCAATAGGGTCTAAAGAATATGTAACAACTAGAAAAAAATACTCGCGTGTTACGGCGGGGAGCGTGTAACAACTCAGCTCATAATGATGTAGATAAAAATAAGTATGTTGTAACGGTACTCTTGAAAAGTTTAAATTATTAAGATTTTTTTTATAAAAAAAGATCTAAATTATTAACTAAAAACATTAATAGAATTGTTATTTTAATAAAAAAAAATTAACTGGTTTTGACTTCCGACGACCCGTACACTGGTATTGACACCGCGAAAAACATAACGTAGAAATGTTAAGAAACATAAAGGAAATTAAAAATTTTAAAAAGAAATCTGAAGTAAAATTTTTAAAAATAAATCATACAAAGGTTTGTAAACTGCGAATATTGAAAACACGTGGAAGAGTAAATTTAGAATAGTGCTATTTAAATCACAAATAAATAAAAAAACATAATTTAATTTAATAAATTGGATTACAAACAATAGATAAATAAAAATCTAATGATAATTACGATTACTCCATAGATGCTACATCAGATCAGTTCTAAGGTTTGTATGAGTTTACGAACAATGGATTATCCGACGGTTTGCTTGTCTCTGTTCGTTTGTTATTTCTATATTAGTCGGCTCGTCCTCATTATAATCTGTGCAGATCGTTCGCCCGCCCTTTATCTTCTATAATCATGTTATGTAATATCAGATAAACATACATTGCATTTCGAATTTTCTCTTTCGTCCACATACGAATTCCATTTCTTTTTTAAGACACCGAATGCCCGTTCGATATCTTTTCTCGCCGACTCTTGAGTTCTTTTAAAGTGCCATCTTTTTTCATCCCTTTCTTGCGAACAGGTAAATGCTTTGACAATAGTAACATATTCTTGGTAAATTCCGTCACCCAAATAATAACCAAAACTGTATTATTATCATTAGCAATAAAAGAAGACCCCGGTGCAACGCCGTTCTCGATATCGTCGAAAATAGGTGACTGATATAAAACATTTATATCATTGTTTGTTCCCGCAACACCAAAGAATGCATGCCAAATCCAAAGATTGTTCGATGCAACGGACTCGAGCATTAATGTGGGCCGGGGATGGTCTCCACGTTGGTGTTGACCTCGCCACACAGTAAGACAGTTTTCCCACTCCCAATGCATGCAGTCGATGCTACCAAGCATCCCCGGAAGGCTATGGACAGACTCATGTGAGTCGTACAATTTTTGTGTATCACCTTTCGTCGGTTTCCTTAAATATTTTTTTTCGTTCTTTCCTTGCAACTTTAACATACTTGACATCATTTCATTTCTATTATGGTACAAGACCATAACTCCATCACATTACCAATATGATACTTAGACCATAACTTCATCACCACATTTCCATTATAGCATCATAACTATAACTACATTCATTCACATGCTCATACACTTGCATACACATTCATAACACATAACACATTATGCAACATAACACATATTTCACCATTTATCATCAATACTAAGTAAGTGCAAGAGCACTTACCTTTTGGATTCGAAGATCCCGTTCCACCTTCTCGATTGACAATTTGATTACCTAAACATATACACTTAGTTTAGTAATCTATCATACTTCAAAATCACATTTATATGGGTTCTCAACCCAATCACCCATTTCCAACCCAAACTGACCCGTTTGGGTTATACTCATATCCAAACACCCTCTTTCCACCCAAACTCACCTGCTTGAGTTTCTTTACCATTTCCTTAACACTAATTTTTCATTCAATCTTTATCATTAGGTTAATTTGGTGTTATTTCAAGTGTCTAACATCATATAAACACTTAATCATTATTAATTCATCATCCTATCATCATAACCCAAAAACTCCAATTCTTTCCATATAAACCCTAATTTCTCATAATCAAAATCAAACGGTTCTAGGATGTTATTCACCATTCTTTACCTTTAGTTTGGCTAGATTATCAACAATTTAACACTAATTAACCCCATGCATCATCAAATTTCGGATTTCTACAAAACTCATCTACTAACTCAACAATGATGAATTTAAATGGATGATAATCACTTACTTGATGCTAGAAGGATGATGTGCTAGCCAACACTTTCCCAAATCAAGCCTCTAATGCACAATTTTGCTTCAAACTCCTTTTTCTCCTTTCTCTCCTGCAAGCATCGAACTTTTCACCAAACAAATGCTTAATTTTTGACTTCTCTTAAGTCAAATATGGCAGATTTGCCATATTTATAATTTTAGCCCCTCAACTTCCATTTCATCCATTTTCATGCCAAAATTAGTTAAAAACTAATATAACCCCATCATTAACTTGAAACCCACTTGTTTCAACTTATTTCTAAAATATTATTTCCACCATAATATTAATTAGAAATATTTATTTATTTAAAACGAAACCCGGATTTTTTGTTCGTTACAGTTTTATCCGACATCTTCAAATAGTCATCCATTGAGTCAACTGGCTTCCCCGTACGCGAGTTGTCGAATTGTGACGTACACTTTTGTAAAGCAGTGAACCCAAGCCTCCTTCGAGCGTCATATTTTTGTTGGAAATGTAACATCCTGAGTTTTAGAGCACGAGAGAATTCACGAGGAATTAAAACTTAAATAAAAAGAAAGGAAGCGGGCTTGGGCCGGGGTGTATGGGCCGAAAGGGACAAGGGTTTGGGCCCTTATAAGTCTCAAGACCAGCCCCAAACCCTCATTTGCAACACCATTTTCGGAATTCTAGAGAGAGAAAGCGAGAGAGAGCCTAGAGAGAGAAAGTCCCGGTTTTCGGACTAGAGCTTCAAGGATCGTTAGCAAGAGTCTCGTGAGTGTTTATCAACGAAAAGGAAGCGATTTCAGGTAACCATTTGTTCCAGATCTGCATTTTTATATTATATCGGGTTTTGAAGGAAAAATCAAGTAAAGGTTGGGTTTTTACGTTTAAAAATGAAAACGAAGTATAGATCTAGACTCTCGGTTAGAAAACACAAGTTTTGAATGTAAAAAGTTCGGATCTTGACGATGTCAGATCTGCTTGCGAAAGTTAGGGTTTTTCACGGGGAAGATAGCTGAGTTCTGCAGGTATCGAAACTAGAAGTTTCGAGCGGCCTGCAGGTATCGAAACTAGAAGTTTCGAGCGGCCTGCAGGTATCGAAACTAGAAGTTTCGAGCGGTCTGCAGGTATCGAAACTAGAAGTTTCGAGCGGCCTGCAGGTATCGAAACTAGAAGTTTCGATGGGCCTGCACCTGTCGAAACTAAGTAGTTTCGATAGGTCTGCATCAGTAAGTGAAGTCAGTGTATTCACCTGTAACAGAACGAGTAAACCGTTAGAGTCGGGATTAGGTCTGATATGTGTCAACTGTTATGATTGTTCAGATTGAGTGAGATCCAGTAGACCATTCCAGCTAAGATAAGAGGTGAGTTCTAATCCCCTTTTTGCCTTCTTTAGGGGTGGTGTGCATACTTAGTGTAAAGTGTTTATTATATTTTATATATTATAAACTGAAGAGAAAAGCCATGTTTTAGTGAAAGGTTTAAAAGAGGCAAAAGTATGTTTTCAGTAAAGTAAGATATATCATTTGGCAAGCGTTTACTATATTTTCATATACATAAACAAAGGCATGATATATATGATAAGCTATGTTTCAGAAAGTAAGATGTATTATATGATAAGCTATGTTTCAGTAAAAGCAAAGATATATCATTTGGCAAGCGTTTACTATATTTTCATATACATAAACAAAGGCATGATATATGTACTAGTATGTTTTCAGTAAAGTAAGATATATCATTTGGCAAGCGTTTACTATATTTTCATATACATAAACAAAGGCATGATATATATGATAAGCTATGTTTCAGAAAGTAAGATGTATTTTATGATATGCTATGTTTCAGTAAAAGCAAAGATATATCATTTGGCAAGCGTTTACTATATTTTCATATACATAAACAAAGGCATGATATATGTACTAGTATGTTTTCAGTAAAGTAAGATATATCATTTGGCAAGCGTTTACTATATTTTCATATACATAAACAAAGGCATGATATATATGATAAGCTATGTTTCAGAAAGTAAGATGTATTTTATGATAAGCTATGTTTCAGTAAAAGCAAAGATATATCATTTGGCAAGCGTTTACTATATTTTTATATACATAAACAAAGGCATGATATATGTTAAGTTATGAGCAAGATTTACAGAAATATTTATGAACAGTAAAGTGAACAGTTTTCCTTCGGGAATATGTACCAGCTATAAAGGTCCTTGGGACAGATGTTACTTGTACAAGATGTCAGATATGGGTTCTACCCATTAGTAAGAACCTTTGGGTTCGTTAACGGTTGTACAACTGGGATGAGTGACGGCGGTTGCTCGGGAGGTCCACGCAACCTCCCCTTAGCGTTAAGCGGTATTGTCGGTTCATGGACGTGAGCCATGGGGGCATTGACCAGGGTATTGTCGGTTCATGGATGAATCCATGGGGGCATTGACCAGGTACTCGTCGGTTCATGGATGAATCCATGGGGGCGGTACAGTAGTGACAAGGAATTGACGGATAAGCGGTATTGTCGGTTCATGGTCGTTGATCATGGGGGCATTGACCAGGTACTCGTCGGTTCATGGATGAAAGCCATGGGGGCGGTACAGTAGTGACAAGGAATTGACGGATAAGCGGTATTGTCGGTTCATGGTCGTTGATCATGGGGGCATTGACCAGGTACTTGTCGGTTCATGGATGTAAGCCATGAGGGCAGTACAGTAAAGAGGAATTGACGGTTTATTATACGTTTTAAACTGTTTGAAAAGTAAAGTGTGTTAAGTTTAGCCTTAATGGCAGTATACATGTTTGAAAAGTAAAGTGTGTTAAGTTTAGCCTTAATGGCAGTATACATGTTTGAAAAGTAAAGTGTGTTAAGTTTAGCCTTATTGGCAGTGTATATGTTTTAGTAAATCTTTTGTATAATTGATTTAAAGTAAACGTTAGAACTCACTCAGCGTTGCTGATTTTTAGTATGCACATCAGTTAAGTGTAGGTGGCAGTAGATGGAAGTGGATGCTTGGCTTGGCGATAAGAGTTACCCGAAGACTAGAGTCTGGCATCCTGTCTATGTTATTGTTTTAGTTGATTCAGACAAGTTTCAGTTTGTATGTTGACAAGTTATGTTTAGACATGTTATGTGTTTCTGCTGCGTATGTTAAAGTTTTAAATCGTTTCCGCTGTGTTAAAGAATGTCTTATGATTAAGTTCTATTTGTTGATGAGTAAATCCAATAAGTGAGGCCTTTCAGGAAAGGGGCCTCACAAGTTTGTATCAGAGACATAGTTTGAGAGATTTGGACATCCCCGATGTCCAGACTTAAACTGAGAATGGGACAAGAAGCGGATGCCAGTACGGGTAACTCAAGCCAAAGCATCAGAAGCGTATAGTAAGTAAAGTTTACCTTTAGAGTGTCAAGATAAGAATAGAGGCTTTAGTGGAACCATGAAAGCGAATAAATAGAAAACAAGATGTGATGTAATGGTTAATTGCAGATGGCCAGTGTATATTAACATCTTACCTTACTTATTGTGTTCTACATATTCCCTAGCATGGTGAAATTAAATCTTTTGTTCTCTATCTTTCAGTTAGAAATGGCTAGACGTGGTGGGCGTACAGGCCGCCACGGTGGAGCTAGCACAAACCAAGTTTGAATGATTGGTTAGCCCCATCAGCTTAGGAGCCTTAGAACTAGATATTACCCGGATTAGATCCTCAGCGGTAGTTAATCACAATGGCCTTCATGACCAAGCTGCCTTGCATAGCTACGGTTTATGCCACCCATTCTGTGATTTGCTATCGGTATAGCTTATGGCAGGTTTCGAGGACGAAACCTATTGTAAGGAGGGTAGACTTGTAACATCCCGAGTTTTAGAGCACGAGAGAATTCACGAGGAATTAAAACTTAAATAAAAAGAAAGGAAGCGGGCTTGGGCCGGGGTGTATGGGCCGAAAGGGACAAGGGTTTGGGCCCTTATAAGTCTCAAGACCAGCCCCAAACCCTCATTTGCAACACCATTTTTGGAATTCTAGAGAGAGAAAGCGAGAGAGAGCCTAGAGAGAGAAAGTCCCGGTTTTCGGACTAGAGCTTCAAGGATCGTTAGCAAGAGTCTCGTGAGTGTTTATCAACGAAAAGGAAGCGATTTCAGGTAACCATTTGTTCCAGATCTGCATTTTTATATTATATCGGGTTTTGAAGGAAAAATCAAGTAAAGGTTGGGTTTTTACGTTTAAAAATGAAAACGAAGTATAGATCTAGACTCTCGGTTAGAAAACACAAGTTTTGAATGTAAAAAGTTCGGATCTTGACGATGTCAGATCTGCTTGCGAAAGTTAGGGTTTTTCACGGGGAAGATAGCTGAGTTCTGCAGGTATCGAAACTAGAAGTTTCGAGCGGCCTGCAGGTATCGAAACTAGAAGTTTCGAGCGGCCTGCAGGTATCGAAACTAGAAGTTTCGAGCGGCCTGCAGGTATCGAAACTAGAAGTTTCGATGGGCCTGCACCTGTCGAAACTAAGTAGTTTCGATAGGTCTGCATCAGTAAGTGAAGTCAGTGTATTCACCTGTAACAGAACGAGTAAACCGTTAGAGTCGGGATTAGGTCTGATATGTGTCAACTGTTATGATTGTTCAGATTGAGTGAGATCCAGTAGACCATTCCAGCTAAGATAAGAGGTGAGTTCTAATCCCCTTTTTGCCTTCTTTAGGGGTGGTGTGCATACTTAGTGTAAAGTGTTTATTATATTTTATATATTATAAACTGAAGAGAAAAGCCATGTTTTAGTGAAAGGTTTAAAAGAGGCAAAAGTATGTTTTCAGTAAAGTAAGATATATCATTTGGCAAGCGTTTACTATATTTTCATATACATAAACAAAGGCATGATATATATGATAAGCTATGTTTCAGAAAGTAAGATGTATTATATGATAAGCTATGTTTCAGTAAAAGCAAAGATATATCATTTGGCAAGCGTTTACTATATTTTCATATACATAAACAAAGGCATGATATATGTACTAGTATGTTTTCAGTAAAGTAAGATATATCATTTGGCAAGCATTTACTATATTTTCATATACATAAACAAAGGCATGATATATATGATAAGCTATGTTTCAGAAAGTAAGATGTATTTTATGATAAGCTATGTTTCAGTAAAAGCAAAGATATATCATTTGGCAAGCGTTTACTATATTTTCATATACATAAACAAAGGCATGATATATGTACTAGTATGTTTTCAGTAAAGTAAGATATATCATTTGGCAAGCGTTTACTATATTTTCATATACATAAACAAAGGCATGATATATATGATAAGCTATGTTTCAGAAAGTAAGATGTATTTTATGATAAGCTATGTTTCAGTAAAAGCAAAGATATATCATTTGGCAAGCGTTTACTATATTTTTATATACATAAACAAAGGCATGATATATGTTAAGTTATGAGCAAGATTTACAGAAATATTTATGAACAGTAAAGTGAACAGTTTTCCTTCGGGAATATGTACCAGCTATAAAGGTCCTTGGGACAGATGTTACTTGTACAAGATGTCAGATATGGGTTCTACCCATTAGTAAGAACCTTTGGGTTCGTTAACGGTTGTACAACTGGGATGAGTGACGGCGGTTGCTCGGGAGGTCCACGCAACCTCCCCTTAGCGTTAAGCGGTATTGTCGGTTCATGGACGTGAGCCATGGGGGCATTGACCAGGGTATTGTCGGTTCATGGATGAATCCATGGGGGCATTGACCAGGTACTCGTCGGTTCATGGATGAATCCATGGGGGCGGTACAGTAGTGACAAGGAATTGACGGATAAGCGGTATTGTCGGTTCATGGTCGTTGATCATGGGGGCATTGACCAGGTACTCGTCGGTTCATGGATGAAAGCCATGGGGGCGGTACAGTAGTGACAAGGAATTGACGGATAAGCGGTATTGTCGGTTCATGGTCGTTGATCATGGGGGCATTGACCAGGTACTTGTCGGTTCATGGATGTAAGCCATGAGGGCAGTACAGTAAAGAGGAATTGACGGTTTATTATACGTTTTAAACTGTTTGAAAAGTAAAGTGTGTTAAGTTTAGCCTTAATGGCAGTATACATGTTTGAAAAGTAAAGTGTGTTAAGTTTAGCCTTAATGGCAGTATACATGTTTGAAAAGTAAAGTGTGTTAAGTTTAGCCTTATTGGCAGTATATATGTTTTAGTAAATCTTTTGTATAATTGATTTAAAGTAAACGTTAGAACTCACTCAGCGTTGCTGATTTTTAGTATGCACATCAGTTAAGTGTAGGTGGCAGTAGATGGAAGTGGATGCTTGGCTTGGCGAGAAGTGTTACCCGAAGACCAGAGTCTGGCATCCTGTCTATGTTATTGTTTTAGTTGATTCAGACAAGTTTCAGTTTGTATGTTGACAAGTTATGTTTAGACATGTTATGTGTTTCTGCTGCGTATGTTAAAGTTTTAAATCGTTTCCGCTGTGTTAAAGAATGTCTTATGATTAAGTTCTATTTGTTGATGAGTAAATCCAATAAGTGAGGCCTTTCAGGAAAGGGGCCTCACAGGAAATATTCGAACTCGCGTTCTAAATCCCCAACAATTCGAAGGAATAACGGGTGACTCATTCTAAACCGACGTTTAAAAGATTTTTCGTTATAATTATGATTTTAAATAATCTCTCACTAGAAGATCACTTGCAGCTGCACGATCCTGGTTGATTTGGACTCGTCTTGAAACTCTAGAAGATGATTTATAAAAATCACCGACGCTTGAACTGCACTCATAAAAAGCTCTTCACCATCCGATGAGTCGGTTGATGAATCCGATGATAAAGATATATCCATTGAAACTTGAAACTAGTAGAGAGTATTTATAAATATATGTAGAGTATTGGTTTAAAGAAGTGGTAATCGGTTTGTATAAATAGATTGTTTAAATTTTTTTAATTATAGCCTAACGGCTATATTTGACTTAGCCAACAGCTATTTTGACCAACTCCTCCACTCTCACGTCGGTGAACACCACCACCCGCCCCTCACCATGCTCGCCCTCACCATGCTCGCCCTCACCCCTTACTCGCAAATGCTCTATGCCTCTTGCTGGTGACTTCACTTTCTTCTTCATTTGTGTCAAAAATTAGGGATCGCTTGTTTGTAAAGAAACCAACCAATCAAATTTGGAAGATATAGAGACATTCTATGGATTTTTATTGATTATCTTTTATCCATGGAGCGTTTCTATAAATTATTTGGTACCCTAATGAACTTTATTAATGGTTTCTTTAATACCGATATTGTGTGAATTTAACATTGAAAAATAGTTAGATTGCTCTTTAAAAAAGAAGAGTAAACTCAATATGTGAATGAGTAATAAGGAAAAAAAAAGACACCAATTACAAAAAGAAATGTGCATTTGAGCTAAAGTAATTGGTTTAAATTGTTATTAAGTTACCAGCTATTACTCATATTCGCAGATGAATTAAATGGATCGAGTCAAACCACGCCACCAGTTTAAGTGTGTATGAGTTAGGGTTGTTTTTTACACAGATTAAATATACGAGTCATATTCGGATCACTCATCCAACCCACCAACCCGTCAACCCGACACAATTGACACCCTCAATGTTTTCCATTTACTCTCTTGGTAATTATATTTGTGATTTAAATATGTATATCTCTTATTTAACTCTACTTACATTGAAGTTATTCTTAGAAAAAAACTTTCAAAAAAATCTTACTTATAAGAAAGGCTTTTTCTTAAACTTTTACAAGAATTTTGAATTTTTGATGTTATATAATAACTTTTTATATATACATTTATAATTTTAGATTATGATGCGAAAAAAAAACCTTTTAAAAGAGCCGTGCTGATATTAACATGTAAATATGGTGTTTTGTGTTTGGGTTCATATGTCAACCTGTAAATATGTAATTTATGTTTGGATTCGTGTGTCTGACCCGGTTTTCAACTTCAAATAAAAGCTTTAGGTTCTTGTTAGATTCAACCCGCTAACCACCCGTTACACACATCAAACTATTCGTGACTCTTATTTTCCTTGGTTCAAGCGTGTAGCTGGAAAATACACACACACACACAAATTTGAGTTCCAATATTGTCTTTCACGTTACTCCACGTTCACATGTGATTATTGGGGGTGAGCAAACCATAATCATTAGCCGAAATAAACTGAAAACTGAACTGTCATCGAACCAAATTAACTGATAATCGAAATTAACTGACGGTTATGGTTAATGTTCTTTAATTAACCGATCAAGCGGTTTTAGTTATGGTTAAGGGAGTCTCATAACCGAGCATTAATCGAACCGAACCGATACAACCATATTCATAAGACTAGCTTTAATCTCATGTGTTACATGGGTGAAATGTTAACATTATATTAATAATTATCTTAATACCTTTTTTATAAAAATTTGATACTGTATTGATAACTTTTTCATTTTGTTAAATGTTAAGATTATATGGATGATAGTAATCAAAACATTAAAAAAAATACTTGAAAATACATTTCATAAGTGGTGGATTTTTATAATACATTAAATTACATGTCAAATAAAACCTTACAATGATAATTTACAAATTTGAAAATACTTGACGTGATATTGACAACTTTTCAATGTTTAACACCCACTAAATTCAACAAAGAAATAGAGTTTCTTTTTCTCAATGATTGAAACCACAAAATAGCCAAAACCGTTTGAAAATTAGGGTACAAACGGTGCAAACCTGATTAAAGCTAGTAGGTAGTCAAAGAAATCGAAGATAATCAAATTGGTCAATGATTTCCTTGCATATGTTGTTTCTCCATTTTATTAGTTTCTTGAACTCTATCAGCCTAGAAGATAATCAGATTGGTCAAAGATTTCTTTACATACGTTGTTTCTCCATTTTATTAGTTCCGTGAACTCTATCAGCCTTTTTTGCATAAACTTTAACCTTGATGTTGTAACATATTTACAAATGCTTAAGTTGTAATTAAATTTACGTTTCAAAATTAAGTTACTTTTTTTAAATCTCGTATTTTATACGGAAAATCTCGCTAAACCTTTAATATTTAATCTCTCATTTAAAATAAAATAAAATTTAAATTTCAAAAATATATCGTCTTTTAAATTCAAATTTTAAACTCCAAAATTTAAAAATCGTATACCTTAATATATCGACACAATTTAAATTTAAAACTTCAAAATTAAATCTGACAAAAAATTAAAACTAATAAATTAGAATTGAAGTCAAACATATTTTTTTGAAAACAAAATCTCATCATTTAAAAAAAATTAAGTTTAAAATATACTACACTTTTAAAAATAAATATTTATGAGTTTCATAATTTTAATTAAAAACTAAATATTAAAATTTTAAAATCAAAATAAAATAATTTATAAATATTAAACTTAATTAAAAGCTACTAACTAATTTAGTAAACTTTATTTTAACACATATTTATTTAAATACAAAAGTATTTTATAATTTAAAAATAAATTTGAGTTAATGGTAATAATGATGAATTAATTTAGTAAAATGTTTATTTATTTAATTTTTCAAAACAATTAAGCGAAAATATGGAAAGATTGAATAGTGGATGTAAATATGGTTTGGGGGGGGAGGGAATTTGTGAGGATGAATATGATGATGACAAGTGGCAAAACATTTAGTTTTTTATTAGAATAAGGATATATGCACAAAATATAAATAATTTTCCTCCATTCACTAAGCCTATGGTTAATGGTGCACAAATATACATACACAAATTTTTCTATCCATTTTCAAAGACATTTTAAGAAAACTAATAATGCGTTAATTATTAATTTATGACAAGAAAACAAATAATATAACTAAAATAATTGCAGGTCTTTTATAAAAAAAATGTGATTCGTGATTACGGATGTGTTGTTCCGATGACTCCTTCAACGGTGTTTGTCGTAGCTTCGATATTGATTTCCATCATCGGTATCATGTTCCATTAGAGCCGTTATTTCTACATACCTATTGTACACACAATCATCGCATCGCATACTAGTCTTATTGTACTATACGACCCGCATGTCTTCAATGTAGTAACATCATGCTCCATTACGGGTAATATGGTACAATATGACTGTGTGCATACGAGTCATATGGTGTAATACGACACGTATGCACTATATCTTTTTAACTTTTTTTTTCTATTGTAAACTCAATAAAACTAGATAAATAGATAAATGAAAAAATTCAAAATTAGCAACTAGCAATACGCATAACCCAAAAGATGTAGTGTATCATACCTTCATGTTTATCTGAAATAAAACTTCTACACAAAAGGGCACAAAAAATTACATCTTTCAACAAATCATATCTAGATAATTCACCACTTGGTCTTACTAAGACCAATATCGTAAATTTCATAAGACCAATCAGGCTTTATTGGATTTTTTTAATGATATTTTTATAACAATTCTTGTAACATCACATACCTCTTCTGGTTTCACCTTCTCCACCTTTACTAACCTTCTGTGTTTGGAGAAAACCGCACTTCCGTAATGATCCGAAACATAGCGAATAAGTACACGTATGTTAAGATTTCCTGAAGCGGTGTTAATATTTCGAGATGCATTTAATGGAAAACGTTGGCAAAAGGTGTCACGGCTGCTGCGAGAAATCATTTCCCTCTATCCCGGATGAAAACTGCACTTCCGTGATGACCTGAAACATACCGAATAACTATAAGTAGGTTAAGATTTCCTGAAGCGGCGTAAAGATTCCGAGATGTATTTAACGGTAAACGTTAGCAAAAGGTGTCACGAATGTTGCGAGAAATAATTCCGTTTAAGCCGGATGAAAACTGCATTTCCTTAATTATCCGAAACATACCGAATAACTACACGTAAGTTAAGATTTCAAGACGAACTTTCCATTCGATTATAAGAATATCAAACATTCTAGCAATATGTTTTTTTTCTAATGGTGTGGTCTACCTTTCTATGATATAATAATGCATTATTATCTTTCAATCTTTTATGAGTTTTTCTCTATATCTTAAAGTAAAACTTTTGTCGTTTGACTAAGGAGAATACAGGTCGTATCGTACAATACGACCCGTTAGGTTTGTGCGTATAACAATTTCGAATGTACCTATAACAACCACTATACTAATATTAGTGAAGTTCGAAGGTTTGTGCGTATAACAATTTCGAATGTACGTATAACAACCACTATACTAATATTAGTGAAGTTCGAATCATCTTCAGTTATGAATAATTGGATCTTCATGTGAATAAATGTCGGTTATTTAAAGGTACAATTTTTCGAAAAGTTGAGGGATGTATCGTCTCAATAAGTATTGTGTTTTTTTTATTATTGCTCATCGAATTATTTTATTAACTAGCTGGTTATACCCGTGCTTTGCGGCGGGTGTAGGTCGATAGTTAATAAAATTTGAATTAAAACATAGGCGCAACGGTAAAAATAATGTTAATAAAAAAGAAATATAAAACTAAATAATAAAAAAAGGAAAAAAAAAATTAATTATTCGCTCATGATTCATGATACCACAACGGTAACGACACTTGCTATAAGCTACGATACCAAAAGAAAAACTCGATTTTGAATACAACTCCACTTTGAAAAAAAATATATTAGAATGTTGAGAAAAAAACTAAAAACAGACGCGTGCTTCGTTTTTTGAAAAAATATAACGAACGAAAGTTATTAAATAAAAACGAAAATATTAGAGTAAAAATTAAAATATATAAGAAACAAATTCTACGGTTCAACTGAAGTTTCTTTTAATCTTATTTATTATAATATATTATAATATAATCTCATTATGATTTTAGCATTTCCCTATTAGAACAAATATCTACCTTGTTCCACCAAGTATATATTAATGTACCATACGTCTAGTATACACACAAATACCATGCAATTTCTAGATTGAAATTAATAAGTGGATTATTATCTACTTCTTTTTTTCAAATCCTGCCACGCAATTGTATATATTTTTCTTAAAGCACCTAACTTTTTTTTCAAACTCAGTCAAATTTCATCTCTATAAATACCATTTCTTATAATCAATCCGGTCCATCACTACCATCAAATCAGACTTCATTATCCTCTAAGCCACCATGAGAACCCTAACCAAAATCTTGATAACCCTAACCATTCTCATGGCCCTAGCCATAACTCTTTCTTCCACACCAGCCCATGAAAACCCATTCGACATTGAAGACGATAAAGATGATAACATAGTGTCGGATTCAGCACCACGGGTTGGCAGGTTCCTAGCCCAACAACCCAAGGGCTTAATGAAATGCAACAAGAACCCTAGGCTTTGTAGAGCCAAAGGCAGCCCTGGACCGGACTGTTGTAATAAGAAATGTGTTAATGTGAAGACTCATAAACAAAACTGTGGGCTATGTGGAAAGAAATGCAAGCATATGGAGATTTGTTGCAAAGGTTCATGTGTGAACCCGATGGTGAACAAGCGTCATTGTGGGGGATGCAACTATGCGTGCAAGCAAGGGGACACTTGCATGCGAGGGATGTGCAACTACGGTTAAACAAACGTTTAAGGACATACGTAGATATATACTAAAAGAAAATATTGGATTAAACAAATATGGTTACAAAACTATGCTTTATAGCTTAATTAGCAATTGGTTTTTATTAATTAGTTGGGATTATTTGGATTGTAACGTAAAGTTACTTAATCATTGATGTTTGTATTTTGCTTGGCCCAAGTTAGGTTTTCGTTCATTTTAATACATCTAGCAGTTAATATACACGACATGACCCATAGTTCAAAGGCTTTGACAATTTATTTATGGGAAAACACCACATAATAGTAACTAAGTTTCAAAAGTGTTCCAATTATGTCACTCATCTTAGTATATCCGACGGTGTATACCGTGTAAAATGCGTATTGAGTGACCTAATTGGAACACTTTTGAAACTTGGTTACTATTTTACAAAAGTTACCCCTTTATTTAATTATTTCTATCGGGGTTGGTGACACGGTGAACAGTGGTAGAGGAAAATCCTCTAGAAATATCAAGGTTTGAGAATGTTATAGGTTCAATTCCCATTATCACAGAAATTAAGAAATTTGCCTTTGAAAAAAACTTTTATTTAATTATCTAAAATATGTTTACTTTGAAATAAATATATGACTCTCGTGGACTCAAATCAATACAACTAGTTTATTTGTACTTACAATCTTTTGGTCTTGATTTTAAGGATACAAAAATCAATACAACGTTATCATATTATACCCTCGAAGAGAGATGATCTATTCTTCTCACTATGTGCATACGTGAGCTGTGTTTAGGTTTTGTTATGAGTTGAAACATAACCTTTAACTGATGCTTTGGTTTTTAGGTTTTCATAACTAATAACGTACGGTTTTTTTTATTATAACAGAAGTTGGTTCGGCTGATTAGTTAACTATGGTTGAGTTTGTGCCGGTTCAACTCATTTGAGTTAATAAGTCCAATTACACCAAGTCCAATTACACTTTGAGAAGCAACAAGTCAGTTAATTTATACATTTTTGCGAAAAACTATTACAACATTTTTTTAAAAGATAAAATATTATCTATAAAAAGTTCAAAATATAAAGATTAGGTTCTAATGACGGTTTGTCTAGGTTGCAACGGTTAGGTATATACATATTACGAGAAAGTTTCGAATACAAAGTCTTTTGTTATATCTTTTAATGGGTTCATTCTTTTTCTCGCGATCGCACAAGAACTACCAAAAATCAATTTCTATTTTGACTTATGAAGTCAAAATGACAGTGTTTTCAGAACCGGTCCGAACTAGCCGGTCAGACCTTTCGAACTGGGAACCGAACACATAACCGGTCCAGTCGTGTGCAGTTGAACCGGTTATTTTAATTTTTTTCTTCAAAATCTTATTTTCTGATTAATTTAATATTCCAAGTTACAAATTTTATTTATTTAAGCTTTCATATGTCATTAAAAATAAAAGTTCACATTAGCAAAAAAAATGCTTCATATTTTGTATATATATATATATATACACATATATAGTTTTAATTTTTTTTTATATTATTTATGTTGTTATCTGGTTATTAAATACGAGCCGATCAGTTCGACCAGATGACCTTTAAGACGACTAGTTCGCTATCCGGTACGGTTCTGAGAACATTGCAAAATTGAATAACCAACTTGTTTAGTTGTTTTATACAAGTCTACCCAGCTTATAAAGAGTTTAACATTAGCCTATGTTTAGCCACTCTAGTTTGGAATGTAGAATTTTAGCTCCTTAAGTTATATTTGCAAAATTTTCTTCACTACGTTATCTAACATTAATTAATTTATCTGTTACTTAAAAAAAGTTGTATGGGTAACGAGATAATAATCTAGATAAATTGCATATTTTAGAAACATCATATAACAAGTTGTATGGGGAAGAATCCAAAGGGTTGGCCAAGGTGAATTACATATTTCGGTATTTTTGATGAATATTCAAAAGAAAATGCAGGATTCATCATCTAAAATTATTATCAAGGTGCATACATATAAAAATGCAAAAAAAGCTATTATTCAATAATCAATTAACGTTTGGAAAGTATAAACATTTTTATGGTTTTTTACTTGCAATGCTTCAATCATATCTATACATTATTATACATTCATTAAAGAAATAACAAAAATCATCATTTATGTTTATATTTTATAACAGTTTACAACATTTTCACTAACAGACGTTAATTTTTTTCATTAAGTTTAGTCACTTGTTTTGCACATATGGGTATTTTGATCTTTTTATACTTATAAGGACTATTCATTTTACTAAATGAAACCTTAATAAATTATAAAAATCCATCTTCTAATAAAAGACTAATATATTGTTACTTGTTATCACCACATTCTATTTCACAAATATTTTTTCCCCGAAAACCATATGTACATCATCCATTTAATCTTTTCATATTTAATCTTTTTTTTTTTGAAAAATCACATAAATAAACATTTTACCAAATCAATTCATTATTATTAACATTAACTCACATTTTTTTTAATTATCATCAAAAATTAAAATTTAAAAAAATCAAGAAATTAAAAAGTAGGAGATTTTAAAAAGGTTAGTTTTTAAAGTTTTGTTATTAAAAAAACGAGTTTTTAAACTAGATTTTTTAAATTTTATATATAAAATTTAAAAATGCTACTTTTTTATTTTAAATAAATATATGTTAGAATAAAGTTACTAATATTTAATTAGTAATTTTCTAGACACAATTACCTGACATTGGAAAAATATTTGACATTTGTCACAATTATGAAAAATTATTTGACAGACACAATGATTAAAAATATTTGACACAATAGCGTGACATATTTGACACAATTACCAATATGTTCTCCAATAAAAAAACAACAAAACATTAATTTTATTCAAAAGAACTTTTAAGTTGATGTTCGATTTGACGGAAACTCACGAACATGAATCATTTCCGAACCCTATTAATACGGCTTTTTTTAGGTAAGCCTGTGGTTGAAAAAAACATTAAAAGATTTGGACTTCCAAAATTTTCTTTTCACGTTTATCACCTTCACATGTATTTGTAATCAACATGTGACATGCTTAAATAATTACGCACAAGAAGTTGAGTCGTACACCATTAAAATTATTACCTACGCACATCATATATAAAACTTGTAATAGTATGTTATAATGAACTCGTCAACCACTTTAACTTGAGATATTTCACAACAAACAAGTAATATAGATATAATTAAGATTTTATCATTAGAATCATATATCAGACCTTATTCCACTAAGTATTTATGTACCATACCGTACAAAAAAATACCATCCAATTTCTAGATTGAAATTAGTAAGTGGATTATTATCTAATTTTTTCAAATCCATCGTACACAAACATAATTTTCTTCAAAAACCTAACTTTTTTCAAACTCATTCATATTTCCTTTCTATAAATACCATTTCTTATCAACCACTTCCATCACTCACATCAAATCAGTCTTCATTAATTACTCTCTAATTAAAGACACCATGAAAACCCTAACCAAGATCTTGATAACCCTAACCATTCTCATGGCCCTAGCCATAACTCTTTCTTCCACACCAACCCATGAAAACCTATTAGACACTGAAGACGATAAAGATGATATCATAGTGTCGGATTCACCATCCGGGGTTGGCAGGTTCCTAGCCCAACAACCCAAGGGCTTAATGAAATGCAACAAGAACCCTAGGCTTTGTAGAGCCAAGGGCAGCCCTGGACCGGACTGTTGTAATAAGAAATGTGTTAACGTGAAGACTGATAAACAAAATTGTGGGTTATGTGGAAAGAAATGCAAGCATATGGAGATTTGTTGCAAAGTTTCGTGTGTGAACCCGATGGTGAACAAGCGTCATTGTGGGGGATGCAACTATGTATGCAAGCGAGGGGACACTTGTGTGCGAGGGATGTGTAGCTACGCGTAAACAAAACCGTCTAAAGATCAAACATTGCTATAGAACTAAAACAAACATGCATATGATTAGACAAATGTGGTTACAAAACTATGCTTTATAGCTTAATTAGCAATTGATTTGTATTAACTAGTTGAGATTATTTGGATTGTAACGTACAGTTACTTAATCATTGGTGTTTGTATTTTGGTGTTAATACATGTAGCCGTTAATATAGACCATGATCCATAGTTCAAAGGCTTTGCCCATTTATTTAATCATCTAAAATGTGTGTACTTTGAAACAAAATTATATGACTCTTGTGGACTCAAATCATTTGTACTTAGGATCTTTTGGTCTTGATTTTGAGGATACAAAAACAATATCCATTTTATTTGTACTTAGAATCTTTTGGTTAATTAGTTAACTATATGGTTGTTTGTGGGCAAATGTCAAATATATATATATATATATATATATATATATATATATATATATATATATATATAATTTTAGTTTTTTCTCACAAAATTCGCTCAATAAACTTTTGCCTATAAAAAACAACATACTCTCTATTTTTTTCTCACAAAAGTCCCTAAACAAATTTTTGCTCATAAAAAATCAATATATTTTCTTGTTTTTCACACAAAAGTCACTCGGCAACTATTTACCCTAGCAAATGATTCAGTAAAAACAAGACAAAGGAAATCGACCAACAAAAACTAGAGCAAAACAAGCGTTTCTATTGCAAAACAATTTGATTACTTATGTGTTTTCATAGATTTTATAAGTATTTTTATAAAAATGGATTTAATTTGATTATAAATAATCTCTTTATAGAACGAACTAGCTTACAACCCCGTGCACTACACGAGCTGATTAACGAAAAAAGTTGTTAATCATAAATTTGTATATACTTCATAGTAAAATAATTTATATATTACATACAATAGTCAAATAAACATTAACAAGTTTTCTTCGATGATTCCATATGTAATAATATAAAAACAACTAAGTTTAAATTAACTCTGTTGGAGACATTGGAAGGATATGAAAATTATTTGCAAGTTGATGATCGGAGTAGAAGACAAGAATATGTAAATTACTTGCAGATTGATAACTAAGATGATAGATGAAAAAAGGGAATTAACTGTTATAAGATGATTGTATGTAAAAATAATTACATATAGATGATATTTATATAGGAAAATCAAGGTTCGAATTTTAATAAATTACATAAATAAAGCCTTAATTGTAGGATTATTTGAGGTGACTTTCTTATTTTTAAAAAGTTTTGATAATCTATAAATAAAATATAAATTTTGAATGAATTCAAATAAATCTGTTTTAAAATTTAAATTCAAAAAATGGAAATGATGATCATTTGAAAAAAAATGGAAAGGATGATTGTAGCATAAAAGAAATTGATATTTAAAGATTTTTTAATACTTATATTTAGGAATTAGTAATCAAACTTGTTTACTTATTGAAGGGAAAGATTTGAAACTGATTCGTTTAGATTTGATCCAAGTTAAATACGCGTGTGATGGTAGTTTAGGCGGGAAAATGTGTCCTCAAAAACCTTTATTTATTAGTATGTATAGATTTGTCAATCGATTTCCTTTATTTATTAGTATGTATAGATTTGTCAATCGATTTCCTTTACCTTGCTTTTGCCGATTCATCGCTAGAATAATTGTTGTCGATGAACTTTTTTGAGAAACACTAAAAAGTATGTTGGTTTTTTATGTGCAAAAGTTTGTTGAGTGACTTTTGTGATTAAAAAAAAAGAGAGTATATTGGTTTTTTATTTGCAAAAAACTGTTAAGAGATATTTATAAAAAAAACCGTGTTGGTTTTTTTTATGGCATTTGCCCATTTATAAAAGAGAACGATTATACTAATGATATACATTATTTGTGAAAAAAATATTACAACACTTTTCTAAAATATAAAATATTATCTATACAAAAGTTTAAAATATAATGATTAGGTTCTAACTAGAAATTAAACATGCGCGATGCGGCGGGGTTGTGAACTTCGTTAAGCGTATTGCGGCGGTGACATTAACGTGACTAAATATATAAAAGAAAAGTATGAAGATGCAGCGACTCGGTTCTGGAGATCGAAAAATACATAAATCACACTGCGAATAGGAGCTAACATTGAAAAGACAAATTCGTTAAAGAAGTTAATAACAAAGTAAAAAATAAAATAAATCTAATCCAACTTTTAGTTATATATAATATTAATAAAATAAATCTAATCCAATTTTTAGTTATATATAATATTTCATCTCTTATTATTTTCATTTCAATAAAAAAAATTATATAAGACGTCGGCCAGATGATTTCCGTTCCGGTAAAATATTTTTTTTAACTTATCATAATTTCATAGAGTGGAAATTCTAAAGTAAATACACAGGAAATTCATTGGCATAATATTTTTATTAAATAAATGAATTATGTAAAATGAAACATTGCAAAGGTGAGGTGGAGAAGGAAAAACCAAAAAAAGTTCAAAAAAATATTCGTTGGGCAGAGGGTTTGAACCTGTGTGCCCAATACTAAGATAAGAACTTAAGTAATATACTTCACCAAACTAACCAAAGTTTTCTTTTGTTCAAAGAGTCACGAATCAAATATATAAAAGATAGAAAAGAATTGTTTGGTGGCAGCCTCTTATTGGTAACCGATCTTACAAATTAAGGTTTAGTAGAATGAGGGTTCGACTTGGTTGCAACAGTTGGGTACAAAAATTGGTTTGAAAAAGGTAAAACCAAACCGTCGGATTCTATTAGATTTTTATGGCATTTGCCCATTTATAAAAGAGAATAAATATACTAATGATATATGTTATTTGTGAAAACTATTGAGTATTATCGACGGAGAATTCCGTTGGAAGTCCGCCGGTGAAAGTCTTTACCGAGTCCATGGGTAATATTAACGTAGGCAATTTGGTTTCCGACGGATTACCAACGGCCAGCTTAGCGAGGGATTACGGACGGGTCCTATCCGGTGGCTGGCAAGTCTTCTCCGGTGAAACATACCCTATTACCGACAATATGTTTTAGTTATTGCCGACGGTTCTCCGTCGGCATTGTATTTCCAATTAAAAAAATTAAATGAAATATATTTATATTTCCTGAAAACTAATAGATATTATGAAAATTACTACAAAAATCTAGAAATAATACAAATTATGAAAATTAATACAAGTTATGGAAATTAATAAAAGATCTGGAAAAATACAAATTAAGGAAATTAATAAAATTGTGAAAATTAATACAAAATCATGAGATTGATACATCTCTCATGACAATATCTTGTTTGGACTTATTTTTAGCATGTCTCTCATGGCGATATCTTATTTTGAACTCAGTTTTAGCACATATTTAGTGACGATCCTGTCAACTCAACTTATCGATATGATCATGATCTAACTAAAGATATCGTGATCACAATGACTAACAAATCAAAATAAGTAGAATGAAAATTAATATAATGAACTTAATTAATATACATGAAACCAAAACTTGAATTCTCATTATGATCAATCCCGTACAACAAAATATCAACCAATTTCTAGATTGAAATTAGTAAGTGGATTATTATCTAATTTTTTCAAATCCATCGTACACAAACATAATTTTCTTCAAAAACCTAACTTTTTTCAAACTCATTCATATTTTCTTTCTATAAATACCATTTCTTATCAATCCCTTCCATCTCTCACATCAAATAAATCTTCATTAATTACCCTTACACCATGAGAACCCTAACCAAAATCTTGATAACACTAACCATTCTCATGGACCTAGCCATAACTCTTTCTTCCACACCATCCCATGAAAACCCATTCGACATTAAAGACGATAAAGATGATATTGTAGTGTCGGATTCAACACCACGGGTTGGCAGGTTCCTTGCCCAGCAACCCAAGGGCTTAATGAAATGCAACAAGAACCCTAGGCTTTGTAGAGCCAAGGGCAGCCCTGGACCAGACTGTTGTAATAAGAAATGTGTTAACGTGAAGACTGACAAACAAAACTGTGGACTATGTGGAAAGAAATGCAAGCATATGGAGATTTGTTGCAAAGGTTCATGTGTGAACCCGATGGTGAACAAGCATCATTGTGGGGGATGCAACTATGTGTGCAAGCGAGGGGACACTTGCGTGCGAGGGATGTGCAACTACGGTTAAAAAACGTTTAAGGACATACGTCGATATATACTAAAAGAAAATATTGGATTAAACAAATATGGTTACAAAACTATGCTTTATAGCTTAATTAGCAATTGATTTGTATTAACTAATTGGGATTATTTGGATTGTAACGTACAGTTACTTAATCATTGGTGTTTGTATTTTGCTTGGCCCAAGTTGGGTTTTAGTTCATTTTAATACATCTAGCAGTTCATATACACAACATGACCCATAGTTCAAAAGCTTTGACCATTTATTTCTTCATCTAAAATATGTTTACTTTGCAAACAAAATTATATGACTCTTGTGGACTCAAAACATCAATACAATCAGTTTATTTGTAATGTGTTGATGAATTAAAACATATAAGAATCAGCATAGCACATTTAGTACTTGGAATCTTTTGGTCGTGATTTTAAGGATGCAATATAAGAATCATATATATATGTTGGTGATCCCTCGGTGATATTGCCTTGTGCATTACTAGCAAATTCCATTGGTAATCTGGCAATGATACTATTTGTCAGTGATCCGTTAATAAATTGCACAGTTAAAGCGTCAGTAATCTTTACCCACATCATGTTTTTCAATGCATTATCATCAACGGATTAACAAGATCCACCTTCACCGACACTTGCAATGGATACGTATGTCATTGATATCCGCCATTTTTGTAGTGATAAGAGGGGTGTTGTCGGTTTGGTTATAGGCTAAAAACGAGTTTTGGTTTTTAATAGATATTTTAGGTTATTCATAACCATATCGGTTTTGGTTATAAACTTTTTGGTTTTTCGGTTTCAATGGAAGTCTGTTTGGTCAATTCAGTTAACCGTGGGTTTGAGTCAATTTAAATTCATTTTGGTGTATAAATTCAACTAGTTAAAACCCTGTGTACTACACACGGGGTGAAAAATTAATATATAAAATTCTTAAATTTTTATGTATATATTTTATAAATGTAAAATTGTATTACATATACTAAAAATAAAAAATAAAATTTAAAATATGTAAAATTAATATATAACTGAGTTTCAAAAATATGTTAATTACTATTTAATGTAGTTTAACTTTCATTTACTATTTAATTGAAAATAAAAGTTACATAATTAAATTTCAATGTTTCTTATAATAAGGGATAATTTAAAATAAATATGTTTTATTAGTATAATTAGTATTTTTTTAAATATATTATTATTAAAAGATATATGTGTATTTAATAAGAGAGAGACGAGAAAAAATGATGAAAATGAAAATGGAGACGACACGTGGCATGAAAAAACATTTATTTATTATATAGTATAGATTACACTTGTACCTAAATCAAAGGCAAGTATTCTTTAATTTATAGAGGATAATGATTATAGAAGTGATATATTATTTATGGAAAATTATGACAACTTTTTTAACATACAGCACATCTATTTTAATTAATAAAAATAAAATTGAACACGAGTCAATTTATGGTATAACCTCACATTTATTTTCTCGTCTCTCTTATTAACTACGTCACTCTCTCTTAAAAAATGTTCATATTAAACATGAAGCACATAAGAAATTAAAGGGGAAATTTGAATAATAATATTAATCATAGATATCAATTACCAATCACAACTATAATTATAGATATTATTTAAAGTAATTATTTTTTTTTAATTTTGTTTGTTTATTAAATTTGAATTTCACATATTTGTGCTAAACCAATTATATTTGTTAAAAATTTGTTTTAATTTTGTTAATTCTCTTATTTATACCTTTGAATCAGGAAATATTTTATTTAAATGACTGATTCTTTTTTTTTATTTCATCTTATATTTAAACTAGAATAAGTTATATTAAACTACATTTAAGAAATTCTAAATATATTGCAAATAATTCTAATGATGCTCATGTTCTTATTCTCTAATTTGTAAAATGAAAGTTAAATCAATGTTTATGAATTAAGTTCGGAAAAAACGTATACACATATTTATGAATTATATCGTTTTCAATATACAATGCGTGTAATACATGAGATTCTAACCTAGTTGTTTATAAATAAATTATAACTAGTTTTTTTCTCCCTTGCGCTTCGCGGCGAGAGTTTGGTCGTTTTCCCCACGTAATACAGATCGTAAAAAACCGTAGAAGCGTATACCGATACTCGTTCCGATAAGACCAATACAAACAATGATGTTATTTTCGGCTCGTCGAAAGCATAAAAGCGAATACCAATACCGGCTCCGATAATACCAATACCGGCAATGATGTTATTCACTCACAATCTGTTTGATTCCTCACGGTACCTCAATGGTAACGGCGTCCACTATAACCTATGATACATAATAAAAACTCTATTTTAAATACAACTCCGTTTTCAAAAAAAAAATATCGGAACGTGACGAAAAAACTAAAGACAGCCGCACAATCCATTTAAAAAAAAAGTTAATAAGTGAAAGTTATTATAGAAAAACGAAATCATTAAAAAATAAAACAGGTTAAAAGCATATATTATAGATAGTATGAGGTTTGTAAAATAAAAATTAGAAAAAAATAAAATAAAATCAAATTTACTATTCATTTACTTCTTTTAAATATAGATACAAGAAAATGAAAAAAAAATTAAGACAAAAAAAAAATAGTTACCGTTCAATTAAAAGGTTTTTCAATAATCAAATTTACTATTCATTACTTCTCTTTTAAATATAGATACAAGAAAATGAAAAAAAAAATTAAGACAAAAAAATAAAAATAGTTACTGTTTAATCTAAAAGGTTTTTCAATAATAGGGTAATAATGGTTGAGTTATATTAATGACTATTAGATTCGGTTACTTTTGTTTGGTTTACAAATATAACAATAGCGAAATCACAAAAATTGATATAGAAAAACTAAAACCAAATTATCAGATTCTTAATTTGGTTTAGTGATCGGTTCGATTTTCTCTTTATTATGGTTTGATTTTTTTATGTTAGGATTCGATTATTTGAATTTTTTTACCCATCTTACTACTCTAATAAATGAAAATCTTGTTAGGACACATGTCACTCTCCGATTACTTCTCATCTTTATTTTTCCGCCTCTCTCTCCTATTAAATATTAGATTTTATATTTCTCTCTTCTATTAAATAATAATATTTATATTAAAAAATCTAATTACGAATACTTATTATTTAATTATAAATAGTTATTATATCATCAATCAAATTAACTTAATATGAACTAACATTTATCAATTAAATTAAACAATTAATAATCAGTTAAAAAAATGTTTTAAAAACTAACTTAACAGACGTTATAACTGTTACGAGAAATTACATTTTTTTAAAACATATTTTGACAAATGTGCTTGTTAGCAAATAACATTATATTTTATTCAACCGATGTAATATACTTGTTTATTCAACCCGTGTATTACACGGGTTTTTAAAAATATATAATTTTATTACTAAATATATAATATTTTATTTATTTAACCCGTAAAATACATGGGATTTTAACCTAGTTCTTAATACATATCATCCAAATACACGGGTTTTCCACACCCGATGTACCGTAGCAAGCAAGGTATGCTCTCTCATTATTGACGGTGGGAGTTGTACTAATGCCGCCTCACAATCCATGGTTACTAAGCTAAAGTTACCCATCTCCGTTCATCCGTCACCCTATAATATTCAGTGGCTTAATCACGGGAAAGGCATCCAGGTTACCAACCCAACCAAGTTCTCGTTTCCCTTAGTATTGGGAAGAAGTACCATGATGAGATTTGGTGTGATATCATCCCCATGGACGCTTGCCATATTCTACTTGGACGACCGTGGCAATTTGATAGGCGGGTTGTCCATGATGGGTTCAAGAATACTTACTCTTTCACCAAAGATGACCAAAAGATCACTCTCCTTCCTTTGATACCCGATTCCAACAGTGTACCCCACCCCGTCACGATCGGTTCTACCCTCAAGTCTGAATTACGTGAGTTTAGGAACATCAAAGAATTCATCTTAATTGGGCTTGGTGAGGAAGAAGAAACCACCCAACCCCTACTTCACCCTTTAGCCAAAGTATTACTTGATCAGTTCACCCACGTCTTCCCTACCGAAATCCCACCAGGCTTGCCACCTCTCCGCAACATACAACACAAAATTGACCTTGTAGCTGGATCCATTCTACCCAACAAACCCTCTAACCGATCTAACCCAAAAGAATCCAACAAAATCAGAAGACAAGTTGAGGAACTATTAATGAAAGTGTTGATTCGGGAGTCACTAAGCCCTTGCGCCGTTCCGACCCTACAGGTGCCCAAACAAAATGGCGAGTGGCGCATATGCATTGATAGCCGCGCCATAAACAAAATCACAATCAAGTATCGTTTCCCGATTCCCCGGTTAAACGACCTACTAGATGAACTCTACGGGGCTGTTGTGTTTTCAAAAATTGACTTGCGTAGTGGCTATCATCAAATACGAATTTATGAGGGGGATGAGTGGAAAACAACTTTTAAAACGAAGGACGGCCTATATGAATGGTCGGTAATGCCGTTTGGGTTATCAAATGCGCCGAGCACGTTTATGCGATTAATGAATCAAACCTTGAAGCCGTTCTTGGGTCGATTTGTTGTGGTCTATTTTAACGATATACTCGTGTATAGCAAAACGGAAGAAGAACACCTGGAACACCTACGAAAAGTGTTTGCCACCTTGGCCAAGGAGTGCTTGTTTGGTAATCTTGCTAAATGCCATTTCTTTTCAACACAAGTTATTTTTCTTGGGTATATTATTTCTGCGGATGAAATTTCTGTCAATGAAAAGAAGGTTCAAGCCATCCGGGAATGGCCTACACCAACCTCCATTCATCAAGTTCGTAGCTTCCATGGTTTAGCCTCGTTTTACAGGAGGTTCGTCAAACATTTCAGCACCATTGTGGCCCCTTTGACTGAAGTACTCAAACAAAAGTCTTTTAGTTGGAACCACTAAGCTCAGGTTCTTTTGAAGACATTAAGAAACGCCTCACCACAACCCCCGTTCTAGCCTTGCCCAACTTCGATGACATCTTCAAAGTTGAATGTGACGCCTCGCGTGTAGGCATTGGAGCGGTATTATCACAACAAGGTCGACCTGTTGCTTTCTTTAGTGAAAAACTTAACGAAGCCAAACACCGCTACTCCACCTACGATAAAGAGTTTTATGCGTTGGTTCGGGCCTTAGATCATTGGCAACACTATTTAATCGCCAAAGAATTCATCTTACATTCGGATCATGAAGCTCTCAAATACATTCAAGGGCAACATAAGTTGCAGGCCCGGCATGCTAAATGGGTCGAGTTCCTTCAATCTTTCACTTTCACCATCAAACACAAGGCTGGGATTATGAACAAGGGAGCTGATGCGCTCTCTCGTAGGCATCTTCTCTTGACCACCTTACACTCCAAGATCATTGGATTTGAGTTCAAAGAGTACTACCCTACTGATGCTGATTTTGGCAACTTATATGCAACATGTACTAATCATCATTGTGCAGATTTTCACATCCTAGAAGGCTATCTTCTCAAGGGCACTCGCCTTTGTATTCCACAACATCTTATTCAGGAAGTATTGATCAAAGAAGTTCATGAAGGTGGCCTAGCAGCCCATTTTGGTATTGAGAAAACAGTAGAGGTCCTTAGCAGCTACTTCTTTTGGCCACGGGTTAAGCGAGATGTTGAATATCTCATTAAACGTTGCTTAGTTTGCCAGCGAGCTAAAAGTCACGTTTTGAGTCAAGGATTGCATCTTCCCCTACCGGTTCCACATGCCCCATGGGAGGACGTTAGCCTTGATTTTATCATCGGGTTGCCCCGCACTCAACGACATTCTGATTCTATTATGGTTGTGGTAGACCGGTTTTCAAAAATGGCGCACTTCATTGCTTGCCACACTACCCACGATGCGGTGCAAATCGCTAATTTATACTTCAAGGATGTTGTACGTTTGCATGGGATACCCAAATCGATGGTGAGTGACCGTGACACCAAGTTTCTTAGTCACTTTTGGCTCACTTTGTGGAAGAAATTCGGTACCAAACTCAAGTTCAGTACCTCTAGTCACCCACAAACTGACGGGCAAACTGAAGTTACAAAACGTACATTGGGCACTCTACTTTGTGTGTTGGTCAAGAAGCATATTCGTAGCTGGGAAGATGTGTTGCCACAGGCCGAGTTTGCTTACAATCGGGTGCCCCACACCACTACTAAACTCTGCCCCTTTGAAATCGTATATGGCTGCAACCCGACCACTCCACTTGACCTTGCTGTACTTGACACGACATCTAAATTCAGTCATGATGTGACAATCCGGACTTTTCCAGTTAACTCCATTAACAAAATCCAGTTAAAGTTAACCTAAATAACTTAACTCAAACTTCAGGGACTAATCTTGTCAATAATCCAAACCTAAACTCCAAGGACTAGTTATGTAATATCCCTAAAGTTGACTGTTGACTTTTAAAAAGTCAAAATCCCAATCCTATTAACTTTTGATAAGTCAAATTAACATTCTTAACCTAGTTCAAACCTCAAGGACCTTTTCTACCTAAATTCAAAGTTAAGAACAGGAAACTAGGGGGACTAGTATTGTAATTAACCCATTCTTGATTTCTGTTGACTTTTGAAAGTCAACACATTCGAGCATGATCTGAATTCACTTGATTAACCCATTCTCTTTTGAAATCTTAACCGCTAACACATTTAATTAGCATAAACAACCATCATTGAGTAATTAAAAACATCATTATGCGAGAATTAAACAGAGTAATGGATAATTATGTTGTAACCGTCGACTTCTTCTCAAATTCGTCCAAAATCTGTATTATTTTCACAAACGAATCATCTGCATACACTAAAAGAACACATTTGAAGCTGTTACACACCTCAATTCGACCGAAACCATAGCAGAAGTCATCGGAGATCAAACCTGCACAGCCGGAACTTATTCTAGTCGATCACCATCAGTCCGGCAACGATTCTGGTAATTGTTTGCACTCACACTGTCGTTTTTATCCATAGAGTGAAAGCCCTATCATTACCAGGGCTTACATTATCAATTAGATTGAAATCTGTAACCTAGGGTTCATCTCTGACCGGTTTAATCGAACCCTAGTCTAGACTCAATCATAATTCAATTAACCCATACGGTTCGATTCGCAATACCATTTTCTTTGAAAGCCCTATGTCAATTTGATGTTTTATTATCAAAATCATTGTAACCCGTAATCTAGGGTTCTTATAAAACCAGATTGTCGAAGTCAACCCTAAACCGTATTTAAATCAAATTCAATTATACCATTAGACTCGAAATCGCCTGTAGAGTGAAAGCCCTATGAAATATCTGGTTTCCATCATCGAATTGATTTTGATCCAGTAATTAGGGTTCATCCTGGAAACGATTTGGGGTTTTCAATCTTAAACTCAAAAGAAATAAAATTAAACCACATCCTCAGATTCGCAATGTGGTTTTTGTTAAAAGCCCTATGATTCTATCAAATTTTATTATCAGAATATCTCAAATCGATTCAGTGTTCATAATCTAGGGTTACGGTCTTTCTTTCTGAAATTAAACAAACTTAAACATGAAGATTTTGAAATTAAACTTAACCACAGGACCGCCTCAAATCGATTATCAAGACCCCCTTTACTGTTTCGATCGATTACCACCGGAATCGATGGATCAGGGCCGGGTTTCGATCGCGAGTGGGTTTGGGAAGGAAACCACTTGAGCCTGGATGTTAAAAGAATTTAGTCCAGGTATCCATCGCGATACCCTAGCGGGCGGGACTGGTTAGTGACTTGCGCGTGTGTGGGAGAGACCCGGGTTCGAGGCCGGGCTCCCACATCTTTTTTTTGAACAATTTTCTATAATATTTAATTAATAAAAATCAAACCCTATGATATTATATTAGTATATAAATATGCTTTAGCCCGAGAAACGACCCGTAGGCTCGGGTTTGAATTGTTAACCTATTTTTATATTATTCCCCACTTTTATAAATAAAATAGTATTGTCGTTATCAAATAAAAATAATATGTTTATATTATTTTCAGACCGTAACTTTGTATAAAATAATATGTTTATATTATTTTCAACCCGTGACTCTAACTAAAAATAATATATATTCTTGTATTATTTTTTACCACGTTTATAAACTGTATGAGACGTTCTAAACTATTAAATAATATAATTATTTATATTATTTACCCTCGGTTTTATACTTGAATAAAAATAATATAATTATTATTTTTGCCACACGAATGATTATTTTAATTTTTCGAACTTAAGAATAATATATTTAGTTATATTATTTCCTAAACCGCCTGAATATTTATTTACTAATATTATTCGCAACCAGAATTGCTCGACACGAAATGTATCTACCTTAATAATTATTTTATTAAGAAACCCTTTTCCAATTGACAAATTCGTCTACTCGTTGATCTTTAGAGCGTTCATTTTTAAGACGTTCAATATTCCGTGTTGTCGTCACGTATCCCAACAATTCCCATTTTATCCCTAATTTATGTGTTTATAATTTTAGGGCATTCGTAAGTCGATTGAGACTTACACACGTGGTTCCAACTTATCCATTTTGTGATACTACCTACAACGCAACGCATGTGAGTTTTCACGGCCCCTTTTTACTGTTTTAACTTGGGGGAGAAAACATGACTAAACAATTTTAGATTTTTTTTAATTCGTATGATATCAATGTTAAATGCTATGCGTAACACGCTATCACAGAAAGTCCTCAACTAATATCGGACCGTTAATATGGATCTTAGTGAGGTAATATTTAGTAGTACTACTGGGTTTGACAAATCCCACCCGCGTTAGTCGCGCTAACTCGATTGTATATCGAACGGGTGAAATGTTAGCCTACTCACACCGCCAGTGTTGATAGACCTGGCAGGAGGCAATAAACAAACAATCAGCTTCGGTTGCGAGCGCTTGAGCTGAACATGAACATAGGTTAGCTACCTATAGATATGTACTGAATGAACATAAATCCGGTAAACGCTTACTTACTTATATTGAAACCTGTGGACTCACCAACCTCGTGTTGACATATTTTCTTACATGTTTTCTCAGGTCGCTAAGCTAAGACACAGATGCACATTAGGGCATGCATGGGATTCAACTGCTTTGATTATAACTATTTATGTTTGTTTGAATTATTCTATTGTACTTGTTTTTGATTGGACGTTTGGACTTTTTGGACTTTTGAACTTTGGTTTTGGGCACGTGTATTTTGCTCATTTACTTTCTTTACGCTTCCGCATTGATACTCTGATTTAAAAGATATTTTCATTTTGAGTCCCATGTAGAGTCGTTCAAAGTAACTAATGTCTGAGATCCTGGTTCGTCACTTCCCAAACGGTAAAACTCCGTTAGTTGAAATTGGGGGTGTGACAGATTGGTATCAGAGCCATTGGTTATAGAGAACTAGGATTGCATACTAGACTATAGTCTCACACATTAGTTACATGTCATTTGAATGTTTGGAACTTATATATATATATTGTTACAGGAACATGTCGTTAACTCCACCTCCATCACCTAAGGCACTAGGACTTAAGGCACCTATCCTACCATCCCCGGAGCCCAAAAGGCGCCAGACTACTTCCAGTGACCATTCAGTTGACCAAGGTGAACAGAGTAGCGCACGAGCAATGGCTTATACTCTCAATTGGAACGTATACCCGCAAATGATCCAAAGGTGGATCAAAATAGGAAATGTTCCATCACCCTACTTCGGTTCTACATCCTCATCATCCCTACTACCTAGCTTGCCATGCACTATGGAACAAGCTTTCGCAGCCTTCGTATCTTATATGTCAAAGGAATTGAGTATTGTGCAAGATGCTACCGAGGAGATACCTAATCTTCTGAAGAATGGACCTCAAATAGAGGAGAATAAAGTAGGAATAGAACTCTTGACTACCGAACTAGCTGCAACGGACCATGTCCATAACCTTTTAGTGGATCGTGTGGCACATCTGGAGATGAGGGCCGACAGTATGGATGATGATATGGAAGGAGTTCTGGAGAGATGAAACGCCCCAAAACGGGTACATCTCATAGTTGGCACACAACATAACAAACATAGTTCTTAAACCGGAAATCAGAATCTATTACAGCGGAAGTCTTTAATTCAAATCATTCATCAAACTATAACATGAAATATTGTCTATAACATGAACTATCAGGATTGGAAATGTCAGTCTTCAATACCGCAGCCCGATGTCCATGCTATCCAGCCCACATGGCTCTTTTATCTTTCTTTAGCTTTACCCTTTTTACCTGTCATGCATACTAAAAGTCAGCTAACGCTGGTGAGTTCTCTCTTTACTTTAAACTGTAAACTTTATCTTTGGTAGCTTAGTTTTATTAAAATAAAATAAGCTTTACGTTCACTTTCTTTGAAATAAACTTTTAACTATTACTTTAAAACTTTACAACGTTACAATTATAAATCTGTTACGTTGCTATCTGTCATTAAAACTTTATCTTTAAGGAAACCCGTTAGGGTGTCCCACTGTACTCTGTCTATCATTTCACTTATACTTGACAAGTGACTTTATCATACTTTAACTATCACATATGGATCGTGGTCCGAGGACCAGATCCCTATCTTGCTTACACCTCAGGGTAAGACTTTTACTTTAGCGCTGCCCACACCTCAGGGTGGGACTTTCTTTCTCGCTTGCACGTTAGTGCAAGACTCCTTTAGCATTGCTCACACCTCAGGGTGAGACTTTCTCGCTTACACCGAAGTGAAGACTCCTTTAGCATTGCTTACACCGAAGTGTAAGACTTCTTTAGCATTGCTTACACCGAAGTGTAAGACTCCTTTAGCATTGCTCACACCTCAGGGTGAGACTTCTACTTTAGCATGCCTGCAGGACTTTCTACTATGCAACTACTATACAATGCAATTACACTAATACACAAGTAGAAATGCAATCACATAACTTTCATATAGACAAATAACACATATTAACACATAAGCATATAACATGGTATTTGTCACTGTCACTGTCACTGTCGAGCTGTACCGAAGTACGGCTCCTTTATCGTTCTTTCTTTAGCTCATTGTTATCTTTCAAAAACTTGTTTAAAAGATAATACTATGCTCTTTTGTTCTTTATCTTTCATTTTATAAAAATAACATTTTTATAAAATACTATACTTTGCCTTTCATTTTATAAAAATAACATTTTTATAAAATACTATACTTTGCCTTTCATTTTATAAAAATAACATTTTTATAAAATACTATACCAGTATGCATGCCAGCCCAAAACCATTAGGAAAAAGGGCAATAAGAACTCACCAGATGAATCGTTTCTGTTTACACCTAGCCGGTTCCTGAATGTCACTATGGTCACCCACAATCTGTATAATCAAGTCATAGGCGTAAGGCTGTGTTCCTAGGGGACACTTAGACATTACTAGGCTTGACTCAGATGTTTCGGGTCATGGTTTCATTATCGAAACTAGGTAGTTTCGAGTCCTGGCTCCTTATCGAAACTATGTAGTTTCGAGCCCTGGCTTCTTATCGAAACTAAGTAGTTTCGAGTCACTGCTTCTTATCGAAACTAAGTAGTTTCGAGTCACTGCTTCTTATCGAAACTAAGTAGTTTCGAGTCACTGCTTCTTATCGAAACTAAGTAGTTTCGAGTCGTATGACTTATATAAATTCTTAGTTAAGGTCTTGGGTCTATATTGAAACTATGGTAGTTTCGATGGGTCTGCCCCTGTCGAAACTAGGTAGTTTCGATAGATGCGTCCATATCGAAACTAGTAGTTTCGACTGTGCAGTCTTCTTCCCCAAACAGAACCCTAGATCTGGTCCCTTTGTTCTAATCGATCAAGCTATGAACTTTTTACGTTCGTAATGTTCCATTTTCCCCCATGAACCCAAACCCGTGGTTTGTTTCCAGTTTCACACGTAAAAATCTAAACCTTTACTCGATTATTAACCCGAAACCCGAAAGTTACAAAAACTCAGATTTAGGCATAATAATTACCTGTTACAGCTTCCTTCTCGTTCCTTTATGCTCCAGAGATGTTGAGCAACAATCCTCGAGACTTTGAGCTTGATCCGAGCTTTCTCTCTCTAGACGATCTCTCTCTCTCTCTCTCTAAGGTTCTTGCGCAGGAAGAAAATGAAGGACACAGGAGGAAATGGCTACTGATTAGAAGGGTTCTTCTCAGTTTTCGGGCCCATGGGCCGGCCCCTAGCCAAGCCCACCTTCCTTTTTCTTTTATTTGGGTTTTTATTTATTTTGGGATGTTACAAGAGATTGGCTGCTATGGAAGCTCAGCTACATGTAGCAAACCACACCGCTGAAGGTCTTCAAGAGAGGGTCACTCACTTGGAAGCCCAACTGCAAGCCGCTCTATTTCCTGAGGAGATTCCACTTTCTGATGGCGAGGAGGAACCTTTCGAGGAGGAACCTTTTGAGGAGGAGCCTTTTGAAGAAGAGCCCTTCGAGGAGGAGCCCTTGGAGGAGGAACCAGTAGAGATAGACGATGCATAATCGTATGTTTCATCCGATGACTAAGATGCTTGATGATCTTCCTATTCTATCTTCCTTTTCATGTTTGCCTTTGCTTATGTTATTTCTCTTTTCAAACCTAGATGGGTAAGGTTGTTCTCATCCAATAAAAGCATGAGAAGTTTAATATTTGAGTTATTTATTTTGTAGCCTTACAATTTATTTAATTTTCAAAATATTAGATGTTGTATCTCCTTACTCATACCTGAATGATGTTTAATATGCGATATATTTCTCATTGTTTTTCATTTATGATTGTGAAGAATCATGTCAGGGAGAGGACGCGGAGGCCGTGCCGGTGGTTGTGGTACCATTAACATGACGGCAGTAGAGCTAGCAGCACTGATAAATGATAGTGTGGCGGAGGCTCTGGCAGCACAGAATGTTGCAGGTAAATGCTTTAGCTATTGACTAATGATGTCAATCCATCTCTTAAAAAGCCTGCCCTAAACTCTATAATTCCAATTCTATTGTATTTCTAAATCCAGGCCAGCAAAATCAGCAAAACCAACAACCAGCCTGCACTTTCAAGGCATTCATGGATTGCAAGCGCCACGCCTTTAGTGGAGCTAAAGGAGCCGTTGGACAACTTCGTTGGTTTGAGAAGGTTGAATCAGTAATTTCCATGTGCAACTTCCCCGTGGCTAATCAAGTGAAGTTTACCGCCAGAACTTTGGAGGGCCCGACACTCACATGGTGGAACACCCAGGTCCAAATGTTGGGTCTGGCCATGGCGAATGGACTCCCGTGGGAGGAATTTAAATCAATGATGAAGGAGGAATACTGTCCTCGCGATGATATCCAGAAGTTAGAGGGAGAATTTTGGAACCTAAAGATGGAGGGTTCTGAGATTGAACTCTACACTACACGTTCCCATGAACTGGCTACTATGTGCCCGCATATGGTAACTCCTGATTACAAAAGAATTGAGCTTTACATTGGAGGTCTAGTGCCTCAAATACAAAGCATGGTTACTTCATCCAATCCTGCCACTATCCAACAAACCATCCGACTTACGCATAAGTTAACCGACCAGGCGGTGACACAAGGGACCCTACCTCCGAGAGGTTCAGTTGCTAAACCCACCGACAATCACAAACGCAAGTTCGATCACCATTCCAACACCCACAACCACTCCAACTCCCACTCTAAAGGACCCCAACCCAACCAACCCCAGTTTAACCAACCGCAGCAGCAGCAACAGCGTAGGTTTGAGCCTACTAAGAACTTCAACCAGTCGACCTCTTCAGGTCAAAACCAGGGTGGTTACGCGGGGAAGTCTCCGAAGTGTAACAAGTGTAACTTCCACCACTTTGGGTTCTGCAATCGTTGCCAGAGGTGCAGCAAAATAGGTCATGCTGCTAAGGACTGCAGGGGTGAGTTATACACTAAACAACCTTTTCAACAACCTGGATCCACAAGGGGTTGCTTTGAGTGTGGAAAGGAAGGGCATATTCGGAAGAATTGTCCTCAATTGAAGAAAGGGGGTAATGGAAACCACAACCCTAACCAGAATAACAATGGAAATGGTGGTAACAATGGAAATGGTGGAGGAAATGGTGCGAAGGGACGAGCCTTCGTACTAGGATCTGGAGAAGCCCGTTACGACCATAACGTGGTCACCGGTAAGTTCCTCATAAATAATTACTTTGCTTCTGTCCTTTTTGACACTGGTGCTGATAGAAGTTTTATATCTAAGAAATTTAGTAATATGATAAAAGGAACTTCATCTCTATTAGAAGCTAGGTATACAATAGAGATAGCTGACGGCCAAATAATTGAGGCAACTCACATTCTTAAGGGATGTAAACTTGAGCTAGCTACACATATATTTGATATCGACCTTATGCCGGTCATACTTGGTAGTTTTTATATAATCGTCGGCATGGATTGGTTATCTAAAAACCAAGCCGAAATTATCTGTCGTGAGAAGATTGTTCGTATACCTCTCCCGAGTGGAGAAACCCTTTCCGTCCAAGGCGAAAGAGTTGGTGCAGTCATGGGCATCATATCTTTTATGAAAGCACAAAAATGCCTTCGAAAGGGGCATACGGCTATTTTGGCTCTTGTTGCGGAGCAGCCATCAGAAGAGAAGAAGATTGAAGATATTCCCATCGTGAGTGAATTTTTGGAAGTGTTTCCCGAGGATCTGCCCGGTTTGCCACCGCACCGTCAAGTGGAATTCCAAATTGATTTAGCACCCGGATCAGCACCGATTGCTCGGGCACTCTACAGACTGGCACCCAGTGAATTGCAAGAACTGTCCACTCAATTGCAAGATTTGTTTTCATCACCGTGGGGAGCTCCGGTACTATTTGTAAAGAAGAAGGACTGAACTTTCCGTATGTGTATTGACTACCGGGAGCTGAATAAAGTCACAATCAAGAATCGCTACCCTTTACCTCGCATAGATGACCTCTTTGATCAACTCCAAGGATCAAGTTTCTATTCCAAAATAGATCTTAGGTCCGGTTACCATCAGTTAAGAGTCCGAGAAGAGGATATCTCTAAGACTGCATTCAGAACAAGGTACGGTCATTACGAATTTATGGTCATGCCTTTCGGATTAACTAACGCACCTGCGGTATTCATGGATCTCATGAACCGTGTGTGTAAGACTTACCTTGACCAATTCGTTATCGTTTTCATCGACGACATCCTCATTTATTCCAAGAACAAGGAGGAACATCTACGCCTAATTTTGGAATTACTTAAACGAGAGCAACTGTATGCTAAGTTTTCCAAGTGTGAATTCTGGATCCGAGAAGTTCAGTTTCTAGGACATGTGGTTAAGGAGAAAGGGATACATGTCGACCCATCCAAAATAGAAGCTATCAAGAATTGGGCAGCACCGACAACTCCGACTGAGGTGCGACAATTTCTGGGATTGGCTGGATATTACCGTCGATTCATCGAAGGATTTTCCAAAATTGCTCAACCCCTCACTGCTTTAACTCAAAAGGGTAAAGCCTATAATTGGGGCGACAACCAAGAGTCAGCATTCCAACACCTCAAACAAAAACTTTGCAGTGCACCTATTCTAGCTCTTCCGGAAGGAACCGATGATTTTGTAGTGTATTGTGATGCATCTATTCAAGGTCTGGGTTGTGTCTTAATGCAACGCGAAAAGATGATCGCATACGCTTCACGTCAACTAAAGGTCCACGAGAGAAACTACACCACTCATGACTTAGAGTTGGGAGCCGTAGTCTTCGCACTTAAGATATGGAGACATTACTTGTACGGTACCAAATGCAGCATCTACATCGATCACAAGAGTCTTCAGCACATCTTCGAACAGAAAGAGTTGAACATGCGACAGTGTCGTTGGGTCGAACTCTTAAACGATTATGACTGTGCGATCCGATATCACCCGGGTAAAGCTAATGTTGTAGCAGATGCCCTAAATCGAAAAGAAACGAAACCCAAATGAGTTCGAACATTACAGCTTACTATTCACCCCAGATTACCTGACAAAATCCATAGTGCTCAATTCGAAGCCCTAAAAGAAGAAAATCTACCGTTGGAAAGTACACGCGGCATGGAAGCACAACTTGAAGTCAAATCTGACGGTATTCGCTACTTTGCTGAGCGAATATGGATTCCAGTATTCGAAAACCTAAGGGAACTAATTATGGATGAGTCTCATAAATCTCGGTACTCGATACATCCAGGTTCCGACAAAATGTACCATGACATAAAAGTACTATATTGGTGGCCGAAGATGAAGGCCGATATAGCCACCTATGTTAGTAAGTGTCTGACTTGCGCGAAGGTCAAAGTTGAATATCAAAAACCATCCGGTCTTCTGCAACAACTAGAAATCCCCATGTGGAAATGGGAACAAATATCCATGGACTTCATCACCAAATTACCACGAACCCTACCGGATGTGATACCATATGGGTAATCGTTGATCGATTAACAAAGTCCGCTCACTTCTTAGCAATCAAAGAGACCGACAAAATGGATAAACTTACTCGTACTTACCTGAAAGAAATAGTCTCTCGGCACGGAATGCCAATCTCTATTATTTCGGATCGTGATGCAAGATTCACTTCTCGTTTCTGGCAGTCGTTACATAAGGCCCTAGGCACGCGTCTAGATATGAGCATAGCATATCATCCTCAAACTGATGGCCAAACGGAACGTACAATCCAAACTTTGGAGGACATGCTACGAGCTTGTGTGATTGATTTCGGTAACACTTGGGAGTCTCACCTACCGTTGGTGGAGTTCTCCTACCACAACAGTTATCACACTAGCATCAAGGCAGCTACATTTGAAGCCCTTTATGGACGGAAATGCCGTTCTCCTATTTGTTGGACCGAGGTTGGAGATAGCCAACTCACAGGTCCTGAACTTGTATTTGAAACTTCCGAAAAGATCGTTCAAATTAGAAACCGTATGGCGGCAGCTCGTGATCGTCAAAAGAGCTATCCCGACAAGCGTCGTAAACCTTTAGAGTTTCAAATAGGTGACATGGTCTTACTCAAAGTCTCACCTTGGAAAGGTGTCATTCGTATCGGGAAACGAGGCAAACTGAATCCTCGTTATGTTGGACCATTCAAGATAATGAAGAGAATCGGACCAGTAGCGTATCAACTGGATCTACCTGAAAGACTTAGTGGTGTGCACAACGTCTTTCACGTCTCAAATTTAAAGAAATGCCTAGCAGACGAATCACTCGCAGTTCCTCTTGAGGAACTACACGTTGATGAACAATTATGTTTCATCGAAGAACCTGTGGAAATTATGGATAGGGAAGTTAAAACGTTAAAGCACAGTAAGATCCATATTGTCAGAGTTCGTTCGAACTCGAAACGCGGACCGGAATTCACGTGGGAGCACGAGGATCAGATGATGCGCAAATATCCTAATCTGTTCAAGCACTCCGTGTCAAATTCTTAAGGTACTATTTAATTTTCGGGACGAAAATTCTTTCAACTAGGGGATGATGTAATATCCCGGGAAATTTTATTTATTTATTTTAATTTTCGGGACGAAAATTCTTTCAACTAGGGGATGATGTGACAATCCGGACTTTTCCAGTTAACTCCGTTAACAAAATCCAGTTAAAGTTAACCTAATTAACTTAACTCAAACTTCAGGGACTAATCCTGTCAATAATCCAAACCTAAACTCCAGGGACTAGTTATGTAATATCCCTAAAGTTGACTGTTGACTTTAAAAAGTCAAAATCCCAATCCTATTCACTTTTGATAAGTCAAATTAACATTCTTAACCTAGTTCAAACCTCAAGGACCTTTTCTACCTAAATTCAAAGTTAAGAACAGGAAACTAGAGGGACTAGTAGTGTAATTAACCCATTCTTGATTTCTGTTGACTTTTGAAAGTCAACACATTCGAGCATGATCCGAATTCACTTGATTAACCCATTCTCTTTTGAAATCTTAACCGCTAACACATTTAATTAGCATAAACAACCATCATTGAGTAAATAAAAACATCATTATGCGAGAATTAAACAGAGTAATGGATAATTATGTTGTAATCGTCGACTTCTTCTCAAATTCGTCCAAAATCTGTATTATTTTCATAAACGAATCATCTGCATACACTAAAAGAACACATTTGAAGCTGTTGCACACCTCAATTCGACCGAAACCATAGCAGAAGTCATCGGAGATCAAACCTGCACAGCCGGAACTTATTCTAGTCGATCACCATCAGTCCGGCAACGATTCTGGTAATTGTTTGCACTCACACTGTCGTTTTTATCCATAGAGTGAAAGCCCTATCATTACTAGGGCTTACATTATCAATTCAATCGAAATCTGTAACCTAGGGTTCATCTCTGACCAGTTTAATCGAACCCTAGTCTAGACTCAATCATAATTCAATTAACCCATACGGTTCGATTCGCAATACCATTTTCTTTGAAAGCCCTATGTCAATTTGATGTTTTATTATCAAAATCATTGTAACCCGTAATCTAGGGTTCTTATAAAACCAGATTGTCGAAGTCAACCCTAAACTGTATTTAAATCAAATTCAATTATACCATTAGACTCGAAATCGCCTGTAGAGTGAAAGCCCTATGAAATATCTGGTTTCCATCATCGAATTGATTTTGATCCAGTAATTAGGGTTCATCCTGGAAACGATTTGGGGTTTTCAATCTTAAACTCAAAAGAAATAAAATTAAACCACATCCTCAGATTCGCAATGTCGTTTTTGTTAAAAGCCCTATGATTCTATCAAATTTTATTATCAGAATATCTCAAATCGATTCAGTGTTCATAATCTAGGGTTACGGTCTTTCTTTCTGAAATTAAACAAACTTAAACATGAAGATTTTGAAATTAAACTTAACCACAGGACCGCCTCAAATCGATTATCAAGACCCCTCTACTGTTTCGATCGATTACCACCGGAATCGATGGATCAGGGCCGGGTTTCGATCGCGAGTGGGTTTGGGAAGGAAACCACTTGAGCCTGGATGTTAAAAGAATTTAGTCCAGGTATCCATCGCGATACCCTAGCGGGCGGGACTGGTTAGTGACTTGTGCGTGTGTGGGAGAGACCCGGGTTCGAGGCCGGGCTCCCACATCTTTTTTTTGAACAGTTTTCTATAATATTTAATTAATAAAAATCAAACCCTATGATATTATATTAGTATATAAATATGCTTTAGCCCGGGAAACGACCCGTAGGCTCGGGTTTGAATTGTTAACCTATTTTTATATTATTCCCCACTTTTATAAATAAAATAGTATTGTTATTATCAAATAAAAATAATATGTTTATATTATTTTCAAACCGTAACTTTGTATAAAATAATATGTTTATATTATTTTCAACCCGTGACTCTAACTAAAAATAATATATATTTTTGTATTATTTTTACCACGTTTATAAACTGTATGAGACGTTCTAAACTATTAAATAATTATTTACCCTCGGTTTTATACTCGAATAAAATAATATAATTATTATTTTTGCCACATGAATGATTATTTTAATTTTTCGAACTTAAGAATAATATATTTAGTTATATTATTTCCTAAACCATTTTAAATGGTACAACCGCCTGAATATTTATTTACTAATATTATTCGCAATCAGAATTGCTCGACACAAAATGTATTTACCTTAATAATTATTTTATTAAGAAACCCTTTTCCAATGGACAAATTCGTCTACTCGTTGATCTTTAGAGCGTTCCTTTTTAAGACATTCGGCATTCGTAAGTCGATTGAGACTTACACACGTGGTTCCAACTTGTCCATTTTGTGATACTACCTACAACGTAACGCAGGTGAGTTTTCACGGCCCCTTTTTACTGTTTTAACTTGGGGGAGAAAACATGACTAAACAATTTTAGATTTTTTTTAATTCGTATGATATCAATGTTAAATGCTAAGCGTAACACGCTATCACAGAAAGTCCTCAACTAATATCGGACCGTTAATATGGATCTTAGCGAGGTAATATTTAGTAATACTACTGGGTTTGACAAATCCCACCCGCGTTAGTCGTGCTAACTCGATTGTATATCGAATGGGTGAAATGTTAGCCTACTCACACCGCCAGTGTTGATAGACCTGGCAGGAGGCAATAAACAAACAGTCAGCTTCGATTGCGAGCGCTTGAGCTGAACATGAACATAGGTTAGCTACCTATAGATATGTACTGAATGAACATAAATCCGGTAAACGCTTACTTACTTATATTGAAACCTGTGGACTCAAAATTAAATCTGACAAAAAATTTAAAACTAATAAATTAGAATTGAAGCCAAACATATTTTTTTGAAAACAAAATCTCATCATTTAAAAAAAATTAAGTTTAAAATATACTACACTTTTAAAAATAAATATTTATGAGTTTCATAATTTTAATTAAAAACTAAATATTAAAATTTTAAAATCAAAATAAAATAATTTATAAATATTAAACTTAATTAAAAGCTACTAACTAATTTAGTAAACTTTATTTTAACACATATTTATTTAAATACAAAAGTATTTTATAATTTAAAAATAAATTTGAGTTAATGGTAATAATGATGAATTAATTTAGTAAAATGTTTATTTATTTAATTTTTCAAAACAATTAAGCGAAAATATGGAAAGATTGAATAGTGGATGTAAATGTGGTTTGGAGGGGGAGGGAATTTGTGAGGATGAATATGATGATGACAAGTGGCAAAACATTTAGTTTTTTATTAGAATAAGGATATATGCACAAAATATAAATAATTTTCCTCCATTCACTAAGCCTATGGTTAATGGTGCACAAATATAAATACACAAATTTTTCTATCCATTTTCAAAGACATTTTAAGATAACTAATAATGCGTTAATTATTAATTTATGACAAGAAAACAAATAATATTACTAAAATAATTGCAGGTCTTTTATAAAAAAAAATGTGATTCGTGATTACGGATGTGTTGTTCCGATGACTCCTTCAACGGTGTTTGTCGTAGCTTCGATATTGATTTCCATCATCGGTATCATGTTCCATTAGAGCCGTTATTTCTACATACCTATTGTACACACAATCATCGCATCGCATACTAGTCTTATTGTACTATACGACCCGCATGTCTTCAATGTAGTAACATCATGCTCCATTACGGGTAATATGGTACAATATGACTGTGTGCATACGAGTCATATGGTGTAATACGACACGTATGCACTATATCTTTTTAACTTTTTTTTTCTATTGTAAACTCAATAAAACTAGATAAATAGATACATGAAAAAATTCAAAATTAGCAACTAGCAATACGCATAACCCAAAAGATGTAGTGTATCATACCTTCATCTTTATCTGAAATAAAACTTCTACACAAAAGGGCACAAAAAATTACATCTTTCAACAAATCATATCTAGATAATTCACCACTTGGTCTTACTAAGACTAATATCGTAAATTTCATAAGACCAATCAGGCTTTATTGGATTTTTTAATGATATTTTATAACAATTCTTGTAACATCACATACCTCTTCTGGTTTCACCTTCTCCACCTTTACTAACCTTCTGTGTTTGGAGAAAACCGCACTTCCGTAATGATCCGAAACATAGCGAATAAGTACACGTATGTTAAGATTTCCTGAAGCGGTGTTAATATTTCGAGATGCATTTAATGGAAAACGTTGGCAAAAGGTGTCACGGCTGCTGCGAGAAATCATTTCCCTCTATCCCGGATGAAAACTGCACTTCCGTGATGACCTGAAACATACCGAATAACTATATGTACGTTAAGATTTCCTGAAGCGGCGTAAAGATTCCGAGATGTATTTAACGGTAAACGTTAGCAAAAGGTGTCACGAATGTTGCGAGAAATAATTCCGTTTAAGCCGGATGAAAACTGCATTTCCTTAATTATCCGAAACATACCGAATAACTACACGTAAGTTAAGATTTCAAGACGAACTTTCCATTCGATTATAAGAATATCAAACATTCTAGCAATATGTTTTTTTCTAATGGTGTGGTCTACCTTTCTATGATATAATAATGCATTATTATCTTTCAATCTTTTATGAGTTTTTCTCTATATCTTAAAGTAAAACTTTTGTCGTTTGACTAAGGAGAATACATGTCGTATCGTACAATACGACCCGTTAGGTTTGTGCGTATAACAATTTCGAATGTACCTATAACAACCACTATACTAATATTAGTGAAGTTCGAATCATCTTCAGTTATGAATAATTGGATCTTCATGTGAATAAATGTCGGTTATTTAAAGGTACAATTTTTCGAAAAGTTGAGGGATGTATCGTCTCAATAAGTATTGTGTTTTTTTTATTATTGCTCATCGAATTATTTTATTAACTAGCTGGTTATACCCGTGCTTTGCGGCGGGTGTAGGTCGATAGTTAATAAAATTTGAATTAAAACATAGGCGCAACGGTAAAAATAATGTTAATAAAAAAGAAATATAAAACTAAATAATAAAAAAAGGAAAAAAAAAATTAATTATTCGCTCATGATAGGTGCGGCTCGTCATGATACCACAACGGTAACGACACTTGCTATAAGCTACGATACCAAAAGAAAAACTCGATTTTGAATACAACTCCACTTTGAAAAAAAATATATTAGAATGTTGAGAAAAAAACTAAAAACAGACGCGTGCTTCGTTTTTTGAAAAAATATAACGAACGAAAGTTATTAAATAAAAACGAAAATATTAGAGTAAAAATTAAAATATATAAGAAACAAATTCTACGGTTCAACTGAAGTTTCTTTTAATCTTATTTATTATAATATATTATAATATAATCTCATTATGATTTTAGCATTTCCCTATTAGAACAAATATCTACCTTGTTCCACCAAGTATATATTAATGTACCATACGTCTAGTATACACACAAATACCATGCAATTTCTAGATTGAAATTAATAAGTGGATTATTATCTACTTCTTTTTTTCAAATCCTGCCACGCAATTGTATATATTTTTCTTAAAGCACCTAACTTTTTTTTCAAACTCAGTCAAATTTCATCTCTATAAATACCATTTCTTATAATCAATCCGGTCCATCACTACCATCAAATCAGACTTCATTATCCTCTAAGCCACCATGAGAACCCTAACCAAAATCTTGATAACCCTAACCATTCTCATGGCCCTAGCCATAACTCTTTCTTCCACACCAGCCCATGAAAACCCATTCGACATTGAAGACGATAAAGATGATAACATAGTGTCGGATTCAGCACCACGGGTTGGCAGGTTCCTAGCCCAACAACCCAAGGGCTTAATGAAATGCAACAAGAACCCTAGGCTTTGTAGAGCCAAAGGCAGCCCTGGACCGGACTGTTGTAATAAGAAATGTGTTAATGTGAAGACTCATAAACAAAACTGTGGGCTATGTGGAAAGAAATGCAAGCATATGGAGATTTGTTGCAAAGGTTCATGTGTGAACCCGATGGTGAACAAGCGTCATTGTGGGGGATGCAACTATGCGTGCAAGCAAGGGGACACTTGCATGCGAGGGATGTGCAACTACGGTTAAACAAACGTTTAAGGACATACGTAGATATATACTAAAAGAAAATATTGGATTAAACAAATATGGTTACAAAACTATGCTTTATAGCTTAATTAGCAATTGGTTTTTATTAATTAGTTGGGATTATTTGGATTGTAACGTAAAGTTACTTAATCATTGATGTTTGTATTTTGCTTGGCCCAAGTTAGGTTTTCGTTCATTTTAATACATCTAGCAGTTAATATACACGACATGACCCATAGTTCAAAGGCTTTGACAATTTATTTATGGGAAAACACCACATAATAGTAACTAAGTTTCAAAAGTGTTCCAATTATGTCACTCATCTTAGTATATCCGACGGTGTATACCGTGTAAAATGCGTATTGAGTGACCTAATTGGAACACTTTTGAAACTTGGTTACTATTTTACAAAAGTTACCCCTTTATTTAATTATTTCTATCGGGGTTGGTGACACGGTGAACAGTGGTAGAGGAAAATCCTCTAGAAATATCAAGGTTTGAGAATGTTATAGGTTCAATTCCCATTATCACAGAAATTAAGAAATTTGCCTTTGAAAAAAACTTTTATTTAATTATCTAAAATATGTTTACTTTGAAATAAATATATGACTCTCGTGGACTCAAATCAATACAACTAGTTTATTTGTACTTACAATCTTTTGGTCTTGATTTTAAGGATACAAAAATCAATACAACGTTATCATATTATACCCTCGAAGAGAGATGATCTATTCTTCTCACTATGTGCATACGTGAGCTGTGTTTAGGTTTTGTTATGAGTTGAAACATAACCTTTAACTGATGCTTTGGTTTTTAGGTTTTCATAACTAATAACGTACGGTTTTTTTTATTATAACAGAAGTTGGTTCGGCTGATTAGTTAACTATGGTTGAGTTTGTGCCGGTTCAACTCATTTGAGTTAATAAGTCCAATTACACTTTGAGAAGCAACAAGTCAGTTAATTTATACATTTTTGCGAAAAACTATTACAACATTTTTTTAAAAGATAAAATATTATCTATAAAAAGTTCAAAATATAAAGATTAGGTTCTAATGACGGTTTGTCTAGGTTGCAACGGTTAGGTATATACATATTACGAGAAAGTTTCGAATACAAAGTCTTTTGTTAGATCTTTTAATGGGTTCATTCTTTTTCTCGCGATCGCACAAGAACTACCAAAAATCAATTTCTATTTTGACTTATGAAGTCAAAATGACAGTGTTTTCAGAACCGGTCCGAACTAGCCGGTCAGACCTTTCGAACTGGGAACCGAACACATAACCGCTCCGGTCGTGTGCAGTTGAACCGGTTATTTTAATTTTTTTCTTCAAAATCTTATTTTCTGATTAATTTAATATTCCAAGTTACATATTTTATTTATTTAAGCTTTCATATGTCATTAAAATTAAAAGTTCACATTAGCAAAAAAAATGCTTCATATTTTGTATATATATATATACACACATATATAGTTTTAATTTTTTTATATTATTTATGTTGTTATCTGGTTATTAAATACGAGCCGATCAGTTCGACCAGATGACCTTTAAGACGACTAGTTCGCTATCCGGTACGGTTCTGAGAACATTGTAAAATTGAATAACCAACTTGTTTAGTTGTTTTATACAAGTCTACCCAGCTTATAAAGAGTTTAACATTAGCCTATGTTTAGCCACTCTAGTTTGGAATGTAGAATTTTAGCTCCTTAAGTTATATTTGCAAAATTTTCTTCACTACGTTATCTAACATTAATTAATTTATCTGTTACTTAAAAAAAGTTGTATGGGTAACGAGATAATAATCTAGGTAAATTGCATATTTTAGAAACATCATATAACAAGTTGTATGGGGAAGAATCCAAAGGGTTGGCCAAGGTGAATTACATATTTCGGTATTTTTGATGAATATTGAAAAGAAAATGCAGGATTCATCATCTAAAATTATTATCAAGGTGCATACATATAAAAATGCAAAAAAAGCTATTATTCAATAATCAATTAACGTTTGGAAAGCATAAACATTTTTATGGTTTTTTATTGAATATTTGCATTGCTTCAATCATATCTATACATTGTTATACTTTCATTAAAGAAATAACAGAAATCATCCTTTATATTTATATTTTATAACAGTTTACAACATTTTCACTAACAAGCGTTAATTTTTTTCGTTAAGTTTAGTCACTTGTTTTGCACATATGGGTATTTTGATCTTTTTATACTTTTAAGGACTATTCATTTTACTAAATGAAACCTTAATAAATTATAAAAATCCATCTTCTAATAAAAGACTAATATATTGTCACTTGTCATCACCAAATTCTGTCTTACAAAGTTTTTTTCCCCTAAAACTATATGTACATCATCCATTTAATCTTTTCATATTTAATCTTTTTTTTTGAAAAATCACATAAATAAACATTTTACCAAATCAGTTCATTATTATTAACATTAACTCACATTTTTTTTAATTATCATCAAAAATTAAAATTTAAAAAAATCAAGAAATTAAAAAGTAGGAGATTTTAAAAAGGTTAGTTTTTAAAGTTTTGTTATTAAAAAAACGAGTTTTTAAACTAGATTTTTTAAATTTTATATATAAAATTTAAAAATGCTACTTTTTTATTTTAAATAAATATATGTTAGAATAAAGTTACTAATATTTAATTAGTAATTTTTTAGACACAATTACCTGATATTGGAAAAATATTTGACATTTGTCACAATTATGAAAAATTATTTGACAGACACAATGATTAAAAATATTTGACACAATAGCGTGACATATTTGACACAATTACCAATATGTTCTCCAATAAAAAAACAACAAAACATTAATTTTATTCAAAAGAACTTTTAAGTTGATGTTCGATTTGACGGAAACTCACGAACATGAATCATTTCCGAACCCTATTAATACGGCTTTTTTTAGGTAAGCCTGTGGTTGAAAAAAACATTAAAAGATTTGGACTTCCAAAATTTTCTTTTCACGTTTATCACCTTCACATGTATTTGTAATCAACATGTGACATGCTTAAATAATTACGCACAAGAAGTTGAGTCGTACACCATTAAAATTATTACCTACGCACATCATATATAAAACTTGTAATAGTATGTTATAATGAACTCGTCAACCACTTTAACTTGAGATATTTCACAACAAACAAGTAATATAGATATAATTAAGATTTTATCATTAGAATCATATATCAGACCTTGTTCCAGTAAGTATTTATGTACCATACCGTACAAAAAAATACCATCCAATTTCTAGATTGAAATTAGTAAGTGGATTATTATCTAATTTTTTCAAATCCATCGTACACAATTAGTTATATATAATTTTCTTCAAAAACCTAACTTTTTTCAAAGTCATTCATATTTCCTTTCTATAAATACCATTTCTTATCAACCACTTCCATCACTCACATCAAATCAGTCTTCATTAATTACTCTCTAATTAAAGACACCATGAAAACCCTAACCAAGATCTTGATAACCCTAACCATTCTCATGGCCCTAGCCATAACTCTTTCTTCCACACCAACCCATGAAAACCTATTAGACACTGAAGACGATAAAGATGATATCATAGTGTCGGATTCACCATCCGGGGTTGGCAGGTTCCTAGCCCAACAACCCAAGGGCTTAATGAAATGCAACAAGAACCCTAGGCTTTGTAGAGCCAAGGGCAGCCCTGGACCGGACTGTTGTAATAAGAAATGTGTTAACGTGAAGACTGATAAACAAAATTGTGGGTTATGTGGAAAGAAATGCAAGCATATGGAGATTTGTTGCAAAGGTTCGTGTGTGAACCCGATGGTGAACAAGCGTCATTGTGGGGGATGCAACTATGTATGCAAGCGAGGGGACACTTGTGTGCGAGGGATGTGTAGCTACGCGTAAACAAAACCGTCTAAAGATCAAACATTGCTATAGAACTAAAACAAACATGCATATGATTAGACAAATGTGGTTACAAAACTATGCTTTATAGCTTAATTAGCAATTGATTTGTATTAACTAGTTGAGATTATTTGGATTGTAACGTACAGTTACTTAATCATTGGTGTTTGTATTTTGGTGTTAATACATGTAGCCGTTAATATAGACCATGATCCATAGTTCAAAGGCTTTGCCCATTTATTTAATCATCTAAAATGTGTGTACTTTGAAACAAAATTATATGACTCTTGTGGACTCAAATCATTTGTACTTAGGATCTTTTGGTCTTGATTTTTAGGATACAAAAACAATATCCATTTTATTTGTACTTAGAATCTTTTGGTTAATTAGTTAACTATATGGTTGTTTGTGGGCAAATGTCATAATATATATATATATATATATATATATATATATATATATATATATATATATATATATATATATATATATATAATTTTTGTTTTTTTCTCACAAAATTCGCTCAATAAACTTTTGCCTATAAAAAACAACATACTCTCTATTTTTTTCTCACAAAAGTCCCTAAACAAATTTTTGCTCATAAAAAATCAATATATTTTTTTGTTTTTCACACAAAAGTCACTCGGCAACTATTTACCCTAGCAAATGATTCAGTAAAAGCAAGACAAAGGAAATCGACCGACAAAAACTAGAGCAAAACAAGCGTTTCTATTGCAAAACAATTTGATTACTTATGTGTTTTCATAGATTTTATAAGTATTTTTATAAAAATGGATTTAATTTGATTATAAATAATCTCTTTATAGAACGAACTAGCTTACAACCCCGTGCACTACACGAGCTGATTAACGAAAAAAGTTGTTAATCATAAATTTGTATTAACTAGTTGAGATTATTTGGATTGTAACGTACAGTTACTTAATCATTGGTGTTTGTATTTTGGTGTTAATACATGTAGCCGTTAATATAGACCATGATCCATAGTTCAAAGGCTTTGCCCATTTATTTAATCATCTAAAATGTGTGTACTTTGAAACAAAATTATATGACTCTTGTGGACTCAAATCATATGTACTTAGGATCTTTTGGTCTTGATTTTGAGGATACAAAAACAATATTCATTTTATTTGTACTTAGAATCTTTTGGTTAATTAGTTAACTATATGGTTGTGAGTTTGTGGGCAAATGTCAAATATATATATATATATATATATATATATATATATATATATATATATATATATATATAGGGGAGGGATCAAGAGAAAACCACAAAGTTAGGCGAAAACCAAGAAAACCACATCATTTCAGTCAATATTTTTATTTACGTATACGTATCCAAAAATAATATTTTTGATTTACGTATACGTAACCACAATTTTTTTGTTTTATATTTACGTATACGTAACACTATGTGTAAAAATGTTTAATATTACATTGATAATCTTATAAATAAATAAAAATAAAATAAAACAAAAAATAAATATTATTATATGATTGGGTAAAATTGGTTTTTTTAGTGGTTTTCGCGGTTTTCGCCTAACTTGTGGTTTTCTTTGGAACCCTCCCCTATATATATATATATAATTTTTGTTTTTTTCTCACAAAAGTCGCTCAATAAACTTTTGCATTTAAAAAACAAAATACTCTCTATTTTTTCTCACAAAAGTCCCTAGACAAATTTTTGCTTATAAAAAATCAATATACTTTTTTGTTTTTCACACAAAAGTCTCTCGGAAACTATTTACCCTAGCAAATGATTCGATAAAAAGAAGACAAAGGAAATCGACCGACAGAAACTAGCGCAAAACAAGCGTTTCTATTGCAAAACAATTTGATTACTTATGTGTTTTCATAGTTTTTATAGGTATTTTTACAAAATAGATTTAATTTGATTATAAATAATCTCTTTATAGAACGAACTAGCTTACAACCTCGTGTACTACACGAGTTGATTAACGAAAAAAGTTGTTAATCATAAATTTGTATATACTTCATAGTAAAATGATTTATATATTACATACAATAGTCAAATAAATATTAGCAAGTTTTCTTCGATGATTCCATACGTAATAATATAAAAACAACTAAGTTTAAATTAACTCTGTTGGAGACATTGGAAGGATATGAAAATTATTTACAAGTTGATGATCGGAGTAGAAGACAAGAATATGTAAATTATTTACAGACTGATAACTAAGATGATAGATGAAAAAGAGAATCAACTGTTATGAGAGTATTGTATGTAAAAATAATTACATGTGGATGATATTTATATAGGAAAATCAAGGTTCGAATTTTAATAAATTACATAAATAAAGCCTTAATTGTAAGATTATTTGAGGTGACTTTCTGATTTTTGAAAAGTTTTGATAATCTATAAATAAAATATAAATTTTGAATGAATTCAAATCAATATGTTTTAAAATTTAAATTCAAAAAATGGAAATGATGATCATTTGAAAAAAAAATGGAAAGGATGATTGTAGCGTAAAAGAAATTGATATTTGAAGATTTTTTAATACTTATATTTAGGAATTAGTAATCAAACTTGTTTACTTATTGAAGGGAAAGATTTGAAACTGATTCATTTAGATTGGATCCAAGTTAAATATGCGTGTGATGGTAGTTTAGGCGGGAAAATGTGTCCTCAAAACTTTTATTTATTAGTATGTATAGATTTGTCAATCGATTTCCTTTATTTATTAGTATGTATAGATTTGTCAATCAATTTCCTTTACCTTGCTTTTGCCGATTCATCGGTAGAATAATAGTTGTCGATGAACTTTTGTGAGAAACACTAAAAAGTATGTTGTTTTTTATGTGCAAATGTTTGTTGAGTGACTTTTGTGATTAAAAAAAAGAGAGTATATTGGTTTTTTATGTGCAAAAAACTGTTAAGAGATATTTAAAAAAAAAAACAAAAACCATGTTGGTTTTTTTATGGCATTTGCCCATTTATAAAAGAGAATGATTATACTAATGATGTACATTATTTGTGAAAAAAATATTACAACACTTTTCTAAAATATAAAATATTATAAAATATAATGATTAGGTTGTAACTAGAAATTAAACCCCGCGCGATGCGGCGGGGTTGTGAACTTCGTTACGCGTATTGCGGCGGTAACATTAACGTGACTAAATACATAAAAGAAACGTATGAAGATGCAGCGACTCGGTTCTGGAAATCGAAAAATAATCGCACTGCTAATAAGAGCTAACATTGAAATGACAAATTCGTTAAAAAAGTTAATAAAAAAGTAAAAAATAAAATAAATTTAATCCAACTTTTAGTTATATATAATATTAATAAAATAAATCTAATCCAATTTTTAGTTATATATAATATTTCATCTCTTATTATTTTCATTTCAATAAAAAAAATTATATAAGACGTCGGCCAGATGATTTCCGTTCCGGTAAAATATTTTTTTTTAACTTATCATAATTTCATAGAGTGGAAATTCTAAAGTAAATATACAGGAAATTCATTGGCATAATATTTTTATTAAATAAATGAATTATGTAAAATGAAACATTGCAAAGGTGATGTGGAGAAGGAAAAAACAAAAAAAGTTCAAAAAAAAAAAACATTGCAGGATTTGAACCTGTGCCCAATACTAAGATAAGAAATTAAGTAATATACGTCACCAAACTAACCAAAGTTTTCTTTTGTTCAAAGAGTCATGAATCAAATATATAAAAGATAGAAAAGAATTGTTTGGTGGCAGCCTCTTATTGATAACCGATATTACAAATTAAGGTTTAGTAGAATGAGGGTTCGACTTGGTTGCAACAGTTGGGTATATACATATAACAATAACCTAAGACACAAAAATTGGTTTGAAAAAGGTAAAACCAAACCGTCGGATTCTATTGGATTTTTATGACATTTGCCCATTTATAGAAGAGAATAAATATACTAATGATATATGTTATTTGTGAAAAACGATTGAGTATCATCGACGGAGAATTCCGTTGGAAGTCCGCCGGTGAAAGTCTTTACCGAGTCCATGGGTAATATTAACGTAGGTAATTTGGTTTCCGACGGATTACCAACGGCCAGCTTAGCGAGGGATTACGGACGGGTCCTATCCGGTGGCTAGCAAGTCTTTTCCGGTGAAACATACCCTATTACCGACAATATGTTTTAGTTATTGCCGACGGTTCTCCGTCGGCATTGTATTTCCAATTAAAAAAATTAAATGAAATATATTTATATTTCCTGAAAACTAATAGAAATTATGAAAATTACTACAAAAATCTAGAAATAATACAAATTATGAAAATTAATACAAGTTATGGAAATTAATAAAAGATCTGGAAAAATACAAATTAATGAAATTAATAAAATTGTGAAAATTAATACAAAATCATGAAATTGATACATCTCTCATGACGATATCTTGTTTTGGACTTAGTTTTAGCATATCTCTCATGGCGATATCTTATTTTGAACTCAGTTTTAGCACATATTTAGTGACGATCCTGTCAACTCAACTTATCGATATGATCATGATCTAACTAAAGATATCATGATCACAATGACTAACAAATCAAAATAAGTAGAATGAAAATTAATATAATGAACTTAATTAATATACATGAAACCAAAACTTGAATTCTCATTATGATCAATCCCGTACAACAAAATATCATCCAATTTCTAAATTGAAATTAGTAAGTGGATTATTATCTAATTTTTTCAAATCCATCGTACACAAACATAATTTTCTTCAAAAACCTAACTTTTTTCAAACTCATTCATATTTTCTTTCTATAAATACCATTTCTTATCAATCCCTACCATCTCTCACATCAAATAAATCTTCATTAATTACCCTTACACCTTGAGAACCCTAACCAAAATCTTGATAACACTAACCATTCTCATGGCCCTAGCCATAACTCTTTCTTCCACACCAACCCATGAAAACCCATTCGACATTAAAGACGATAAAGATGACATCGTAGTGTCAGATTCAACACCTTGGGTTGGCAGGTTCCTAGCCCAGCAACCCAAGGGCTTAATGAAATGCAACAAGAACCCTAGGCTTTGTAGAGCCAAGGGCAGCCCTGGACCAGACTGTTGTAATAAGAAATGTGTTAACGTGAAGACTGATAAACAAAACTGTGGACTATGTGGAAAGAAATGCAAGCATATGGAGATTTGTTGCAAAGGTTCATGTGTGAACCCGATGGTGAACAAGCGTCATTGTGGGGGATGCAACTATGTGTGCAAGCGAGGGTACACTTGCGTGCGAGGGATGTGCAACTACGGTTAAAAAACGTTTAAGGACATACGTCGATATATACTAAAAGAAAATATTGGATTAAACAAATATGGTTACAAAACTATGCTTTATAGGTTAATTAGCAATTGATTTGAATTAACTAATTGGTATTATTTGGATTGTAACGTACAGTTACTTAATCATTGGTGTTTGTATTTTGCTTGGCCCAAGTTGGGTTTTAGTTCATTTTAATACATCTAGCAGTTCATTTACACAACATGACCCATAGTTCAAAAGCTTTGACCATTTATTTCATCATCTAAAATATGTTTACTTTGCAAACAAAATTATATGACCCTTGTGGACTCAAAACATTAATACAATCAGTTTATTTGTAATGTGTTGATGAATTAAAACATATAAGAATCAGCATAGCACATTTAGTACTTGGAATCTTTTGGTCGTGATTTTAAGGATGCAATATAAGAATCATATATATATGTTGGTGATCCCTCGGTGATATTGCCTTGTGCATTACTAGCAAATTCCTTTGGTAATCTGGCGATGATACTATTTGTCAGTGATCCCTTAATAAATTGCACAGTTAAAGCATCAGTAATCTTTACCCACATCATATTTTTCAATGCATTATCATCAACGGATTGACAAGATCCACCTTCACCGACACTTACAATGGATACGTATGTCATTGATATCCGCCATTTTTGTAGTGATAACAGGTGTGTTGTCGGTTTGGTTATAGGCTAAAAACGAGTTTTGGTTTTTAATAGATATTTTAGGTTATTCATAACCATATCGGTTTTGGTTATAAACTGTTTGGTTTTTCGGTTACAATGGAAGTCTGTTTGGTCAATTCAGTTAACCGTGGGTTTGAGTCAATTTAAATTCATTTTGGTGTATAAATTCAATTACACTTGTAGCTAAATCAAAGGCAAGTATTCTTTAATTTATAGAGGATAATGATTATAGAAGTGATATATTATTTATGGAAAATTATGACAACTTTTTTAACATACAACACATCTATTTTAATTAATAAAAATAAAATTGAATACGGGTCAATTTATGATACAACCTCACATTTATTTTCCCGTCTCTCTCTTATTAACTACGTCACTCTCTCTTAAAAAATGTTCATATTAAACATGAAGCACATAAGAAAATTAAAGGGGAAATTTGAATAATAATATTAATCATAGATATCAATTACCAATCACAACTATAATTATAGATATTATTTAAAGTAATTAATTTTTTTTTCAATTTTGTTTGTTTATTAAATTTGAATTTTACATATTTTTGCTAAACCAATTATATTTGTTAAAAATATGTTTCAATTTTGTTAATTCTCTTATTTATACCTTTGAATCAGGGAAGATTTTATTTAAATGACTGATTCTTTTTTTTTATTTCATCTTATATTTAAACTAGAATAAGTTATATTAAACTACATTTAAGAAATTCTGAATATATTGCAAATAATTCTAATGATGCTCATGTTCTTATCCTCTAATTTGTAAAATGGAAGTTAAATCAATGTTTATGAATTAAGTTCGGAAAAAAACGTATACACATATTTATGAATTATATCGTTTTCAATATACAATGCGTGTAATACATGAGATTCTAACCTAGTTATTTATAAATAAATTATAACTAGTTTTTTTCTCCCTTGCGCTTCGCGGCGAGAGTTTGGTAGTTTTCCCCGCGTAATACAGATCGTCAAAAACCGTAGAAGCGTATACCGATACTCGTTCCGATAAGACCAATACAAGCAATGATGTTATTTTCGGCTCGTCGAAAGCATAAAAGCGAATACCAATACCGACTCCGATAATACGAATACCGGCAACGATGTTATTCGCTCACAATCTGTTTGATTATTCACGGTACCTCAATGGTAACGGCGTCTGCTATAACCTATGATACATAATAAAAACTATATTTTAAATACAACTCCGTTTTCAAAAAAAATTATCGAAACGTGACAAAAAAAACTAAAGACAGCCGCACAATCCATTTAAAAAAAAAGTTAATAAGTGAAAGTTATTATAGAAAAACGAAATCATTAGAAAATAAAACGGGTTAAAGCGTATATTATAGGTAGTATGAGGTTTGCAAAACAAAAATTAGAAAAAAATAAAAAAAAAATCAAATTTACTATTCATTTACTTCTCTTTTAAATATAGATACAAGAAAATGAAAAAAAAATTAAGACAAAAAAAATAATTACTGTTCAATCTAAAAGGTTTTTCAATAATCAAATTTACTATTCATTTACATCTCTTTTAAATATAGATACAACAAAATGAAAAAAAAATTAAGATAAAAAAAAATAGTTACTGTTTAATCTAAAAGGTTTTTCATTAATCTATACTATATAATAAACTAGTTTACATCCCGTGTATACACACGAGGTGAAAAATATTAATAAATAAAAATTTTAAATTTTTATGTGTATATTTTACAGGCATAAAAATATATTATGTACTAAGAATAGAAAACAAAACTTAAAATATGTAAAAACTAATATATAATTGGGTTTTCAAAAATATATCAAGTCATATTTAATGTATTTTGATTTTAATTTATTATTTGATTGAAAATAAAAGTTAAACAATTAGATTTCAAAGTTATATAAGGAATAATTTAAAATAAATGTGTTATATTAGTACAATTAATATTTTTTTAAATCTATATTATTGTGTTTTATTAAGATGAATGTGCATTTAATAAGAAAGAGAGGCAGGAAAAAACTAATAAGAATGAACGTGAATACGACACGTGACATGTAAAAACATTTATTTATTATATAGTATAGACTAGGTTAAAGCCCATGTGTTACATGAGTTTAATAAATACAACTTGTTATAAAACAATATTTTCTATCAAAATTTGTATGTTTTGTGTTATTAGTTATCTGTGAAATAAGAAATAATTGAAATTTTCTTATGATTTAGTAATTTTTAATAAAATATTAGAATATATGTTAGATATTTAATTATTTAACACCATCATTATTTAATTGGAGAGAAAAGCGAAAAACAAAAATCTTGATTTTATCAGAAGTCGACACGTACCAAGTATAGTTATTCATTTATTATAATATAGGTTAGAAACCCTGTATATTATACAGGGTGAATAAATATAGTGTTATATATACTTAGTAATAAAAATCTAATATTACATATTTTTGATATATTACATAATTTTTTAATACAAACTTTAGAAGCGTTATATAGTTATTTTTAAAAAATGTTTTATCAAAAAATGAAAGAAATGTTCAAAATATAAAATGTTTTATGAATAAAACTATTTTTTTGATTAAAAAATGTTTTATAAAAACAGTTATAAAAATCATTACTATTTAATAAGAGAGATGCGAAAAACACAAATTATAATTTTTTATAGTAACTTGTATCATTAAATAGGAGAGAGAAGCGGAAAAAAAATGTTGAGGATGAATATGGCAATAACATGTGGCATCTCAAAACCTTTATTTATTAGTATGGATAGATAAAGGTTTTTTAGTGCCACGTGTCACCTCCATATTCATTCTTATCATTTTTTCTCGTCTCTCTCTCTTATTTAATGCACTTCTAATTTTAAATAATAATATATATTTAAAGAAAAATATTAATTACACTAATAAAAACATTTATTTTAAATTATCCCATCTTATAAGAAACTTTAAAATTTAATTATGTAATTTTTATTTCAATCAAATAGTAATAAAAGTTAAATTACATTAAATAGTAATTAACGTATTTTCGAAACCCAATTATATATTAATTTTTACATATTTTGAGTTTGTTTATATCCGTAGTATATGTAATACATTTTTACACCTGTAAAATATATATACATAAAGATTTAAAAATTTTAAATAATGATATTGTTCACACCGTGTGTAGACACGGGATCTAAACTAGTAGGGTAATAATGGTTGAGTTATATTAATGACTATTAGATTCGGTTACTTTTGTTTGGTTTACACATATAACAATAGCGAAATCACAAAAATTGATATAGAAAAACTAAAACCAAATTATCAAATTCTTAATTTGGTTTTGTGATCGGTTCGATTTTCTCTTTATTATGGTTTGATTTTTTTATGTTATGATTTGATTATTTGAATTTTTTTACTCATCTTTCTACTTTAATAAATGAAAATCTTTTCAGGACACGTGTCACTCTCGGGTTACTCCTCATTTTTATTTTTCCGCCTCTCTCTCCTATTAAATATTAGATTTTATATTTTTCTCTCCTATTAAATAATAATATTTGTATTAAAAAATCTAATTACGAATACTTATTATTTAATTATAAATAGTTATTATATCATCAATCAAATTAACTTAATATGAACTAACATTTATCAATTAAATTAAACAATTAATAATCAGTTGAAAAAAAATGTTTTAAAAACTAACTTAACAGACATTATAACTGTCATGAGAAATTACATTTTTTTAAAACATATTTTGACAAATGTGCTTGTTAGCAAATTACATTTTATTTTATTCAACCGATTTAATATACTGGTTTATTCAACCCGTGTATTACACGAGTTTTTAAAAATATAAAATTTTTATTACTAAATATATAATATTTTATTTTTTTAACCCGTGAAATACACGAGATTTTAACCTAGTTCTTAATACATATCATCCTAACGTCACTTTTTTTTAACAGCGAAGAAACTTTATAAAATCAAAATATTGGTTAGAAAACCTAACCAACAAATAAAACAAAACAACTTACATGATCAATGATATGTCACAATTTATACATATTTTATAAGCATAATAATCTCTATATTATGGTAATTGTTGAATAAAAACTTTGCAAATGCTACTTAATTCGCATATATTTTCTTTTTGTAGGTTAAATGACTTCCTGAACAAAAGAACCAAAAAAGGCCAAGAAATTGAAGAAAATGTGAAAGTCAGAAACCAGGTCATGCATTATACCCGTGTGCACCATAAAAGCAAGAGATTCTTCTATTATACATGTGTCCCCCAAAAGTAAAACATTTCCTTAAAAGAGTGCCTATGTACCCGTGGATCAAATGCACAACCATGTATTTGAATGCATGGCCATGCAAACCTCAACTCTTTGCCTATAAATAGCAAGCTCAAGTCTCCTATTTAGGTGTCCAAGATCAAGAGTAGGGAAGGTCTTAGTGCTCTGCTTATATCCAGAACTCTCTCGGTTTTGGTCCATTTTAGTTTTCTTGTCTATTTTCCTTTTTAAAGTCTTGTAATATGAACTTATTCTTCTCGTTCGACTGAAACAAGAGGCAACCTATACCCACTCTCCCTTGGTGTTGGAACACTTCCACACTTTATCTAAGGGTTAGTGGAGTCACTTGTATGGTCATTCAAGACTAGTTCTCTTGTGTTGCTCGAGTCAGTTGAACTTTAATTAATTAATGAGGTATTTATAGTATGTTATGTTTTTAAAGTCTTTACTATGATTTATATTAAAAAGACAAGAATAAGTACTTTTTAAACCAATCTACTAATCTTAAATCTTGTGAGTTACTTAAGCAAGACTTCTTGTTTGGGAAGCTTATTCGAGTTTGTACTGTCTATATACAAATCTTGGTGCTACCAAGAGCCCGGTTAATATAGATTTAATATTATAGGTTGATTGGAGGTTTGGGTATTCAACAAGCCGTTTGAGCCCTAACCAGACCGGGCGGCTTGTATCGGTATTTCTCTACTTCTCTCGTGTCGGCTTGTAGAGGACTTGTAGCGGGAGCCATGGGGTTTGATCTTGGGAAGGAAAATCTTATTTATTTAAAATAATATTATAAGTAAAGACAACTATTTAAGAACATAATTTGTTAGGTTTGAACGTTCATAAAGTACCTTTGGAGGAAGTCGTGCATTCCGACTTACCGGAAGAAGTTACAAGACCAGACGTACGTCAGTCACAAGGATAATATTAGTCCGAATAATGAATTGTGAGATACCGGCGGACATGAGACCCTGTTTAGGATCTGTTAGATTCATTAAGGAACAGTTGGCCGACCGTATCCACTGTTCCGTTACGAAATACTAACTCCCCTATCGAAAGGGATAGTACTGGTAACTATAACCAAACTTACTTTAAATATAGTATTAATTAATAAGGGATAACAACTAGAGTAACACCTTAAACGAGATAATATTTCTAATTACATATATTAATGATCGGTGTCGAAGGGACCGGTCAAAGATAAAGAATTAGAGTGTCCTAATCACCATAAACTAGTTAGGGTAAGAAGAATGTCGAACCACGAAGAGTTTGTGGTCAGTGATTAACTTCAACTAACAATGTGATTTATGAAGTTGCAATGGGTCTTTCTGACCAAACACAAGCAATGATTGAGGTGAAATTAACCAATCCAACAAGCAATGTTTATCAACTAGCAAAACGATCACGAGTAATCAAGTAGCAAATAAACGGTTTAAGTTGTAAACAATAATTAAACAGGAATCACACCCGGGTTTCAAGTTCACAAGTAATTAGGGATTATCACACCAACATATGAGTTCAAACAATCAAATGGTTATCCAAATCAAATTAACCAAATCTAACCAAGAACATCAACATTCATACATCATCGGCAAATAGTGTAAAACAATATTCATGAATGAAATCGAGACAAATGTATGCAATATAGAATTAGATTAATCAATAGATTCAACACAAATCGAAGTTCATAGCAATTATCATCTAACGGGGTCAATGGTGTGATCCGTGTCGAAGGGACCGGTCAAAGATAAAGAATTAGAGTGTCCTAATCACCTTAAACTAGTTAGGGTAAGAAGGGTGTCGAACCACGAAGAGTTTGTGGTCGATGCTTAACTTCAATTAACAATGTGATTTATGAAGTTGTAATGGGTCTTTCTAACCAAACACAAGCAATGATTGAGGTGAAATTAACAAATCCAACAAGCAATGGTTATCAACTAGCAAAACGATCACGAGTAATCAAGTAGAAAATAATCTGTTTAAGTTGTAAACAATAATTAAAAAGGAATCACACCCGGGTTTCAAGTTCACAAGTAATTAGGGATTATCACACCAACATATGAGTTCAAACAATCGAATGGTTATCCAAATCAAATTAACCAAATCTAACCAAGAACATCAACATTCATACATCATCGGCAAATAGTGTAAAACAATATCCATGAATGAAATCGAGACAAATGTATGCAATATAGAATTAGATTAATCAATAGATTCAACACAAATCAACGTTCATAGCAATTATCATCTAACGGGGTCAATGGTGCAAGAATTTATCGACTCCCGTGAGTTCATAACCATACTAAACATAAAGATTCAAGTATTTCAAACCAAACGATTACAAGAATTGTTTCTCAAAGCTAGCACATGATAAAAACCCTAAAAACTTACAAACAATCCACCCGGGAATGATTACCGGTGGATTAGCCGCTCATAGTTGTGGAATTCATCTTCGATTCTTCAATTTCTTGATACCAATCTTCAAGAATATGGTTCCTAGCCTCCAAGCACTCCCAAAATCGCCCAAAATCGATGTAGAAACTGATGATCTCGAATTTGGGGAAGAAACCCCTAGTTAAACTCTCAAAATCGGTAGTTTCCCGAAAATACGCTTCAAAATAACGTAACTGGCGTAAGCTTACGCTGGGGTGGCGTAGGCTTACGCCGCAACACTGAAGTCTGCTGTGAATGAACTGGTTAGGCGTAGGCCTACGCTGATCAGCGTAAGCTTACGCCGGTGGCGTAGGCTTACGCCAGGTCCTGAGTTTCTGTCCCGTTTTCTCCGTCTTCCATCCAACTTTTGCATCTCTCGCATAATATCTTCTAAAATCGTACATTAAGCTTCCAACACCTGCAAATCATAGACACATGCAAAGTAAACGCGTTCCATGCTAAATCACACATAAAAACGTATAGTTAAGCATCATAAACACCCAACGAACACCTACACATCACATCCCCACACTTGAGTTTTGCTTGCCCTCAAGCAAAGTCTTTTGCTTCAAATCCACATTTCAAAATCTCAAACAATTGTTTGAACTAAACATAAGCTAAGGTCCAAGGTCATGCGAGATTCAAAAGAAATCTACTCTCAATAGATTTACAATCCAACAAATAATCGATGACTTTTTAAACAAATAGAGACACTTGAACGAGCTTAACTCATATCCAATTATGGCTTTGCATGCACACACCCCTCACAATCAGTCACTCCCCTCGATTTCATATCTGAACTAGCGATGATGTGCTCGTATTTATCACTCAAACCCAAACAATGAATCACATTATCATAGGCTTGCATATTGATCACATCTCCACCTCTAACACAACTAAAACGCACAAATCAAAAGGTCTTTTAAAGGTTGTAATGTAGGCTAGGGTTACGGGTATGGATAAGGATTTTTTTTTAAATGGCTAAAGGTGAGTGGAATTCAACTAATGAAGTTACAAATCAACTCTAAAACTTTCAAATCTCTACTATGGGTATAAATGACCCATCACACTAAAGTTCTTATTTCTTCAAACTATCAAATGAAACTTGAGTTAAACTGACCCAATAACATCTTTTATTGTAGCTTCAACTAATACTCAAAACCTTTGGGCAAATGTTGACCCAATACTATTTTTGTATTTCTTTTTCATTTTTTTTTTCAATTGCAACCGCAACTACATCAATCTAAGTTAATTGAATTCCAACTCACGGGTTTAAAAAGAAAAGTCTAAAAGGCGAATGAGTTAATGTTGTGGGTTTGTCAACAGAAAAGGTATAAGCTCAGAATGGGCATCTAGTGGATATTAACGGGTAAAGGCATAACAAATGGCTAAAAATAAAAAGGTTTCTCCTAATGCCTTTATCATTTTTGTGCAATCAATTGGTTCAAGGTCTCAACATGTATCAACATTATGCAAGTTCTAAAATGTGAAACAAAGTGGCTAAACACTCAAACAAGAGAATATGTAATCAATTTGGCTCAAAATCTCACAAAAATGGTGGAAAATAGGTTACCGACATGTGCATGCGAACCATCACCTTCAACTTTGTTACTCCCGAATTCAACATTTCCAAAAATATTTTTTTTTGTTGGAAAGACTTAATCAAGTACTTAACGAATTAACCGTGACCAAAGACCTCTACCAAACATTTTGTAAAACAATTATCAAAAAATTTGTATGGTTTCCAAGATTTCCCACATCCCCACACTTGAACCTTACATTGTCCCAATGTAAATAGTTATGAAATATAAAAGTGCGGTTAGTGGGTGCAAAAATATCCAATACCCAATATCTCCAAATATCCAACTCAAAGATTCCCATAACCATAAGCACACCAAAACAATTAAATAAAATAGTTCAAATTTTTGCAAGAAATAAGTAAAAGTACGTGGACCTGTTCGACATGCTCAACAACATCAGGCAACGCTGTCCTGACTGTTCTGTTCCTCCTCATCATCATCGGCATCATCATTGCCTGGCTTGTAAGGCCAGTATGCTTCCGGCCTAGCATCATATGGCTCCTGCTGTAACGGTTGACCAAAAACTGACTCATATAATGATCGAGTCATATCTCTCATATTATTCAGACCTCCTTGAGCCGCTCCACTCGCGCCTTGCCCACTTGCATCCGATGTTGGGTACGGCGCCACCCACTCAGAATGATGACTCTGTGGGTAGCGCTGGTATGTATCGCCCATGTCATAGGATTCAAAGACTCCCAATCAGTAGGGGCTGGATGCGAAGAATATGGTACGCCCTGATGGTAATCATTGTAGTGGCGCACTTCTTCGTTGTCCATAAAATTCCTGTTTATCTCCTCCTCTTGGGCCCACATCATCTGCCTTCTAAATCTCCTATCTTCCTCCAGGTTCTGTGTTTGCCTATAAATATTATAAGCGAGGCCTCCTCCCAATTAGGATAACTTGTCGGGCAAGCCTGATCTATTAGTTCCGTGAAGGATTGACTGTAATCAGCACCATACCTAAATCCGTGCTCGAACCCATAACTTGCACCACTTGTCCCTATATTTGGTCCTGTGGGATTAATCTCTTCATCTTCCAAGTTCATTTCTTCCTCCTCCGACACATCAATTCTCAATTCCTCCAAAAACCTCGCAGTGGTGGTATCAGTCAACACATGAGTTCTTGCTGTCAACTCATATCTCCAACTTCCTTGTTGCAAAGACTTTAAGGTGTAATGTTTATGCTTTATTTTTAACACCGCCGGTCTTCGTGGTAAAACCTTTGCCCATTTAAGGAACTTTGATAACAACCGACAATAAGGAATAACCATCCTCTCTCTTTCTTCACGTGACTCCCAAATATTCCACATGATCAAATGTTTAGATGACATAATTGGGGAACCCGTCAATAGTGCATGTAGAACCATAACTTCATAGAAACGCACCTCGGTCTTATCCCCCGTTCTCGGGACCACGTTCAATGTTACAAATATCAGCAACAACTTGGGAAGTGGCTTCAACATATATCTTCTCAATACTAATCGGAAAACATCACAATCTTCTTCCACCACAAAAAGGGTTCTTATCATGTTTTCCCACATTATTTCACGGATCACGTGAGCCTTCAACTTCTCATCAGATATATACTCATAAGGTTCATTATTCTCTGTTCCAGAGTCAAAGTGATCTTGTCAATAGTCTGGAATGACAGGTCTGCTTGTTTCCCATTCACTGTACCCCTCAAAATTGTCGTTTGGGGCGGGTTATTTCCTTCAATTCGTTGAAGGGTCGCCATCCACTCCAGAATTGCTTCACCGTACACATCATCAATCCCATCATAATGGAAAGCAAAACTCTCTTCCCAACCAAGCTTTCGAAAACAGTTAACAACTCCATATCTCTCAAAATCCGGCTCATGGATTTGCTTTTCACATGCAAATAACGATTCAAATCCACCAGCCGGGTTTTTCACCTTGTCTATATATAAATCCTTTTGCTGCGGATATGGGAAAGATGATAATCTCACCGGTTTCTTCCATATTGTGGGTCCAAGTTCCTCTTCAGATTCATGGGCACTCTCTTCCTCACTTCTTTCGTGCAGAACAACAGAGTTTCGTGCCCTCTTTGACCTACTCCGTGATGATGATTCACCCACTTTTTCTTTACCCTTGTGAGACTCTTTCGTTCTAACCATTGTTCCTACAATTTCACCAAACACACATAAATCAAAGAATTCACCAAGAATCAAACTCGTAACAATTCTTCATTAATATTGCTAATTGAATTCACTCCATATTAACTTTTTATCATGTGAAAACAAAATTTCTGCTATTTTCATCAAAACAAGTTTACATGTTATTTTAAAATTTCAAAATTTCTTCCAAAATCTTAATCAAGTCCTATTCAATTAGTCACTAACACAATTATTACCAATGCTTCAACAATGACATCATTCAATCTACGAATTAACTTAAATCATCCCTCCCAAAGTACACAACACAACTACAATGTAACATCAATTCTTAATTGAAAATATACCTTCAAATAATCAAGAATTGTAATACAAACGTACCTTTTGGGTTTAGATGATGAAATCTCAAAGAGTGACAATTATTCCTTCCACTACACATAAAAGCCCCAAAAGTTACGAAACCCTAGAATTTCGGGTCTCTCTAATATGGTCGATTCGTTGAATTCCGCTTGGTAGGGTTTACTCCTCTTGCAAAGTTATGCAAAAACCCTCAACCAATTTTTGATTTTTATCAAGAGATGGTAGATTAAGGAAGGAAGAAGATGAAGATAGATGTAGGTTTTTAGAGAAGAAGATGGAGTAGAAGGATGAAAGGTAGGTGATAATGAGGAAAGAGGGAAAAAAAACTTTTTTATAATACTTTTATTTTTTATTTATTTTTTCTTTTTTTATTTTTATTTTTTTCGGACTTACCTGCTGTCGGAAAACTCTTTCACGCGAAATCCCGTTCCAGCGTAGGCTTACGCTGAGGGGGCGTAGCCTTACGCTGCCTTGCTGATGGTTCTGTTTGCAACTTAACTTCGGCGTAGGCTTACGCTGTGTCAGCGTAGCCTTACGCTGCCTTGATGATGGCTCTGTTTGCAACTTAACTTCGGCGTAGGCTTACGCTGTAGCAGCGTAGCCTTACGCTGCCTTGCTGATGGTTCTTTTTCCAGCTCCCCACTTGAATGTGTTTCGTCCCTGAAACACCGACATCCGCCGTAACCTCATACTTTCCGCCTTCCTTTGATTCTTGCACAAAATTAAATTAAAATTAACTAAACGAAGAAAAATAATAAAACATAATTTACTTAAAAACATCACACAAGCCGGGTTGCCTCCCGGTTAGCGCTAAGTTTATTGTCCTCAGCCCGACACTTCTTCATGGTGTTACTCCTGCTCATTCGTCACCAAGCTCAATAAGAATGCTTCTACTTGGTTTGTTGGCCCATTGATCTCGTTGAGTTCGAGGTATGGCTTTAATCGGTGACCATTCACAGCTTGCCTCAAGTGATCCTCACAATCTTCAATCTCTATATATCCATAGTTTCTAACTCGTGTGATCAAAAATGGTCCCGACCACTTGCTTTTCAATTTTCCTGGAAAGAACTTCAGCCTTGAATTATAAAGCCAGACTCTTTGACCCACTTCAAACTCCTTCTTCCGAAGCTTGGCATCATGAACCGCCTTCATTTTGTCCTTGTAAGCAGATGCACAATCATATGCCTCATTTCTCAATTCTTCCAATTCATTTAGACTCAACTTCCTTTCTTTTCCTGCAACATCATAATCCACATTAACCTCTTTGATAGCCCAAAATGCCCGGTGAGCTAACTCTACCGGTAAATGACAATCTTTTCCATAAACCAACCGGTACGGGGTCGTGCCAATAGGGGTTTTATAAGCCGTTCAGTAAGCCCATAAAGCATCAGACAATTTGGTTGACCAATCCTTTCGGTCCGCCCGAACGGTTTTTTGTAAAATATCTTTTATTTGCCTATTAGACACTTCCACTTGTCCGCTTGTTTGTGGGTGGTATGGAGTTGCTATTCTATGATCCACGCCGTACCGTTTTAGTAATTTGCCAAATTTAAAGTTTTTGAAATGAGATCCCCCATCACTTATAATGACACGGGGGATACCAAATCTCGAGAAAATGTTTGTTTGGAAAAAGTTACATACAACGGTATGGTCGTTCGTCTTGGTGGCTATCGCCTCGACCCATTTAGATACATAGTCGACCGCCACCAAGATATACAAAGTGCCAAAAGAGTTTGGGAAGGGTCCCATGTAATCAATTCCCCAAACATAAAAGATGTGAAGGACGAGAATCGGTTTTATGGGCATTTCGTCTCTTTTGGAGATACTCCCTAACTGTTGACATTTGATGCAATGTTTCACAAACTCAAACGCATCCTTAAACAAAGTTGGCCAGAAAAGACCACATGAAAGAATTTTGTGTCCTGTCTTTTGGCCACTGAAATGGCCTCCAGATGCATAAGAGTGCACATGTGCTAGCACACTTGGAATTTCCTCATTGGGCACACATCGTCTAATCATTTGATCCGTTCCCACTTTAAATAAATCCGGTTCTTCCCAAATGTATTGCTTTACTTGGGATAGAAAATGGGCCTTCTTCTTCTTTACCCAATGACTCGGTATTGCACCTGTTGCCAAAAAATTTATAATATTAGCAAACCAAGGTACAGATGAAACATACATAATATGCTCATCAGGGAATGATTCATTTATCACTGTCGTGGACTCTGCATCATCAACCATGATCCTTGATAAGTGGTCGGCTACTACGTTCTCACTCCCTTTTTTATCACGGATCTCCACATCAAATTCTTGCAACAACAAGATCCACCTTATGAGTCTTGGTTTAGCATCCTTTTTTCTCCATGAGGTACCTGACAACACTGTGATCAGAATAGATAATAATTTTGTTTCCCCATATATAGGACCTAAACTTGTCTAACGCATATACTACTGCAAGTAATTCTTTTTCAGTTGTGGTATAATTCAGTTGAGCATCCGAAAGAGTTTTACTTGCATAATATATGGCAACGGGTTTCTTCTCAACCCGTTGTCCCAACACGGCCCCAACCACATAGTCACTAGCATCACACATGATTTCAAAAGGAAGTGACCAATTTGGTGATTGTAAGATTGGGGCCTCCACCAATTTTTGTTTCAAAAAGTTAAAAGCATGAATACATTCATCATCAAAAACAAACGGCGCATCTTTTAAAAGTAAGTTACATAATGGTTTCGTGATTGAACTAAAGCCCTTAATAAACCTCCTATAAAACCCCGCATGCCCCAAAAATGATCTAATGCCTTTAACATTCGTGGGATGAGGCAAAGTAGATATAAGTTGAACTTTCGCATGATCTACCTCAATCCCTCGATTTGAAATCACATGATCCAAAACTATCCCTTCTTGGACCATAAAATAACTCTTCTCCCAACTTAAGACCAAATTTGTTTCAACACACCTTTTTAAATCTTTTTCCAATTGGTTCAAACATGAATCAAAAGATGTACCAAAAATGGAAAAATCATCCATAAAAATCTCCAAAGACTCGCCCACCATATCTGAAAAGATACTCATCATACACCTTTGGAAGGTGGCGGGGGCATTACATAGTCCAAATGGCATTCGCCTAAATGCGAAAGTACCATATGGACAAGTAAATGTTGTCTTATGTTGATCCTCGGGATGTATAGCAATTTGATTGTAACCCGAATAACCATCAAGAAAACAGTAATATTTCTGACCTGTGAGTTTTTCCACAATTTGATCAATGAACGGTAATGGGAAATGATCTTTTAAAGTAGCTGCATTTAATTTCCTGTAATCTATACAAATCCGCCACCCGGTTACCGGCCGAGTGGCTACTTCCTCACCTGAGTCGTTCTTGACGACTTGAATGCCCGCCTTTTTGGGCACGGTTTGTGTTGGACTCACCCATGTACTATCAGAAATTGGGTAAACGATGTCGGCGTCTAACCATTTGAGCACTTCCTTGTTTACAACTTCCCGCATATTTGGATTTAACCGCCTTTTTGCATCGTGAGATGGTGCAATAACTTGATCTGTGACAATCTTGTGCATAACAATCGAGAGACTAATACCCTTCAAATCAGCAATACTCCACCCAATTGCCGCCTTATGGGCGGCTAACACCTTCATCACAGCCTCCTCTTGTTCCTTTGTCAAATTTGATGCAATGATCACCGGGAGGGTGTCGTCTTCTCCTACAAAAGCATACTTGAGGTTCTTTGGCAACTCCTTCAACTCGACCTTTGGGGTTGCTCCAAAGATGGCTTCAGCTTTTTGTCAATGTGTTCCGGCAAGCTTTCCACTTGGTGAGTCCACGGTGGTCTGCCATTCTTAATTGCCATTGCTTCAAGCCGTTTTTCTTCTTCTTCTTCGAGTTCCCTGCTTGTCTCAACCTATAACATGTCACATGAAAAGCATGTCTCTGTGGTGCCATCCTCGTTTACAATAACATCGCAAAGAGGAATGTACCCGTCAACAATGTCCGCCATAAAGCATTCATCGTTGACCAGAGAGTTAGAAATATGTGAAAAACATTTAATCTCAACTTTCGGTTCCCAAATTTCATGTCAACCGTTCCACTTCGGCAATTAATTTGGGCATTTGCGGTTGCTAGAAATGGCCGACCAAGGATAACCGTAGGTTGTTTTGTTCTATCGGAAGAGACATAATCCAACACTAGAAAGTCCACTGGGAAATAAAAATCTTCCACCTTCACAATAACATCAGTCAATATTCCTCGGGGGAGTTTAAGAGTTAAGTCGGCCAAAACCACGGTAGTGTCGGCCTTCCTAAGAGGGCCAAAATCATATTGGTCATAAAGGCTCCCCGGAAGAATACTAACACTAGCTCCAAGATCTAGGAGTGCCCTTTTTATTTTGAAATCACCTACTTGAATAGATATAATGGGCGCCCCCGGATCTTGTAGTTTAGGTGGAAGAGCACCCAATAGAATAGCATTTACATTAGCGGTTACATCAAGTTTCTTTAGGAATTTATGATTCCGCTTTTGTGTACACAATTCTTTCAAGTACTTTGCGTAAGCTGGAATTTGTTTAATGGCATCCAAAAGAGGTATGTTAATTTTGACCTGTCTAAACATCTCTAACATTTCTTCTTATTGTGGTCCTCTTTTATTTACCATTTTTGCTTTAAATAGTTCAACTAATGCCTCTGGGTAAGGGACGGAATCACCCGTCATATCCTTTCCTTTAGCAATAGGTGACTCATCTCTAAGAACCGGTTTAATTTTTTCAAGATTTTGAGTAATTGGTTTTTTATCATTAACAAATTCCACTTCGCCTTCACTTTCCTCACCCTCAATAACATCCTCCACCACCCCTTTAACCAATTGTGGTGGAGACTCAACTTTATTATCGATAACCTTACCATTACGAAGAACCGTAACTTTACCAACATTTGCATTGGTTGAACTCAATCCTTGATGTTGCGGGTTTAATGTAGTGTTACTCAGTAGCTGATGTGTTAGTATTTACACATCTTTTTGGCACAAAACTTCGCTCATTTAATGATCAATTCTTGGTTATATTCAACGTTTAGACACTTATTTGCTTCATTTCCTGTTTTGTAGGTTTTTGTGAAGCTTGGTGAATAAACAAGAAGATTCCAGGATAAACAGGTGAAGTTTTAGGGTTTCTATGATGGAGGCACGGTCATGCCCCTATTTGGCACGGTCGTGCCAAGCTCCCAAACCCTAGGCACGGTCGCGCCCACATCTGGCATGACCGTGCCAAGCCAAATTCCAAGGCACAACCGTGCCTTGGCCGCCCACGGTCACGTGTCATCTCATGAGTCTGAACAGCCGTACGTCCTCGATCAGTGGTACCCAATGGAAGCTACGGATCGGTCAAACCTCTGTCACACGACCGTGCCAAGACCTAGACACGACCGCGTCCTTGTGCTAGGCACGGTCGTGCCTTCTCTCCTGGCACGGTCGTGCCTCCCCTTTTCTATTTAAATAGAACTTAATTCTCATTCAGACATTCAGCAACCAGAGGAAAAACCTACTGTTCCAGCTCGAGTTTTCTTTGTTCCAACCATATTTCAAGATTCTTAGAGAGGATACAACATCAAGAGGATCACCATACATCAACAACAACATCTAGGCTTGGAGGAGTGGTTTGATTCTTGTTTTCATATCATGTTTCTCACTATTTTTCCCTGCTTATTTGTAATTTTGATGCTCATGATGAGCTAAAACTCTTGTTCACTTTGGTTTAGATGAAGTTTAGATACATTTGACAACATTCATGGATTATTGGCAATTATTGTGTTAATGTTATGACAACCGTATGATTATTCTTTGATGAAATTATGTATTCAAGTATTTTGAGTTGTTTACAAGACTTGTATTTGTGTATGTCATATTATGTTGGAAAACTTATGATTTATGCTCATATTCATGGATTGGTGTATGTATTTATACTAGTTTATGGCATTTGACTAGGAATGGTGAATGAAGTCTTGTTTATGAATCATTATATTTGAATGTATAACCTTATGCTTATGTTTGGAAAGACAAAGTATTTGTTATGATGTGTCATATTTAGTATTATGTTTATCTAGGAATTGTTGACACATCCTCCTAATTTATATAACCTTTGTATGAACATTGTATGTTGAAGAAATGCATATTGTTGTCTAAATTAATCAACTTGAGGTGGATAGTGTGTTGTTCATATTATATTTCCAACTAGTTGTTGGATTAGTGTACCTTAATCGGAAGCTAGTTCAATCTTTATAAACATTGACATGATTATTAAACACGTGAGCCTCATTGTATGACTTTAGGTGGTTGGTTTGTGTAATTCATGCTAGCTTTCCGAATAGTCATTTGATTAGATATCTTTAACGAGAATTTAGTCAATTTATGTATCGTGTATTTGCCATGTTTCTATGAGTGTATTGAATGTATTCTAAATGGATTCGACGCCAAAGTGATATTTTCTCCTTGATTGTTTGATTTGTGATTTTAGTTTAGTTTTATATTCTTACATATTAGTTTAGTTAAAAATCAACTTAAACATCTTTTACCCATACTTGATTGAATTTTAGTCCCGGTTTATTATCGCATTCCATCTTGTCCACGGATTGATATCCGGTTCTTACCTTTACTATATTGCTATCCGACGGGTACACTGCCCGGTGTGTGTGATTAGTATTTGGTGAAAACCCTTTTTAAAACTAATTGTGTAAAAATACTTATAAAAATATATATATAGTTTACACACATCAGTAGCCCCCCCCCCCCCACCTTGCTTTAGCATAGATATTTCTTCAGCCATTTGCCCTACTTGTCTTTCCAATGCCACAAAAGACTTGTCTCTCACTTCATTCTCCTTCTTTGATTCTTTCATCATCTCCAATAATGCATCCAACTTTGAGCTAACCGCATCATCACCCCCTGATGATCAGTTTTGTTGTTGATGATCTTGATTGTAATTCCTTGGGAGGTAATTTGTGTTCCGGTTATTGTTATAAGAGCCCCTTTGATAACTACCCGAATTGTAGTTTCCTTGTTGACGCGGTTGATATGAGGTTGACGAAGTGTTTTGATTCACACCTTGAAAGTTGGGGTTCATTTGGTTTGCCGCGTTCCCATACTTGAAGTTGGGATGGTTTCTCAACCCTGGATGATAGTTGTTCGAGTTCATGTCATATTGCTTCCTCTCACCATACACTTGATTCACCTCTTCCTGTCTCCCTTCTTGAAATGGGCATTCTATTGTTTTGTGGCCTAAATCTCCACAATCTTCACAAACGTCGAATCGAACTTTTACTCCCGCTACTTCTTTCTTTTCGCCTTTTCTCAACAATGCCAGTTCTCTCTCCATAGATGCTAACCTCTCTTTCGTTTCATAATCCGGGACGGACTTAGAAATTACGTGTTTAGCTCTTCGGCTAGCCGATGCCTCGGCTTTAGAACTTTGGCTCATCCTTTCTAAGAAATCCCAATCATCTTCTTCGGGATTAGACAACAATGTCCCATTACTTGTGGACTTCAAGTACTTCCTCTCCTCTTGAGTCAAACCATCCACAAAACACTTCACTAGTTCCCACAACTCGATTTGATGGTGGGGGCATTTCCTCAACAACTCTTTGAAGCGTGTAAAGGCTTCATGTAAAGGTTCACCCGTTTGTTGTTGAAAGGTTCGAATCTCAATTTGGGAGTCATCCGTCTTTGCAACCGAATAATACTCATCTAAAAATACTTGTTGCATCTCCTCCCATGTATGAATGCTATTCGCTGGTAATGTGACAAACCATTGCTTCGCCCGATCTTTGAGTGAAAACTTGAAAAGTCTAAGTTTGACCTCGCTTTGATCGAAGTTCTCATCTCCAATTGTGCTACAGATGGCGGCAAACTCGGCTAAATGGGTGTATGGTTCTTCGGTAACCATGCCATGAAAATGTGGAAGGACGCTGATGTAATTTGGTCTTGACTTGAACCTCCTCATTCCGGGAATTGGTGGAACAATTGGAGAAGCATTCTCCGAAATAGCCGGTCGAAAGCGACCATTAACTCCACCCATAGGGGCTACCGGTTGTCTTCGGTTTTCATTGTTATAGCCCCCATTAACTCTCCTACCTTCTTGTCTAGGAGGATAACCAAATCTCTCTGGTCTACCTGTTCGACCCATTGGTTGTCTTACCCTTTTGTGAACATAATTCACCTCTTCTTCCTCTACAAAGCCTTGCCCCTCGTTATATTCTCCAAATTGGCTCCTCTCGCCAGCTTCATATTCGTAATCTCCAAACCCATCACCATTCCCAACATCCTCATTATCATCATACCCAAAGTATTCACCATCGTCATCCTCCCAACCATCGTTCTCATTGTTGTTTCTTGGTTGAGCTCCAAATATGTTTCCAGGAGGGGTTTAATTTTGTTGTGGTCCCCATCTTCCTTGGTACGTGGGATTGGTTCGGATGTTAACGGGTCGGTTTTGTTGAACTAGACCCGACCCATGGGGTTGGTTGTTATTGATAGGTATAGATGGGGTTGGGGTTCGGTGAGGTGGAGTTGGTGGGCGGTTAGGGATAGGGCCTCTGTTTGGAGTTGGGCCACGGTTTCTCATGCTAGATCCGGAATGACTGCTTCGACCATCCATAGATGATGGTTCCGATGAAATAGGTTGTAGATTTTGTTGTTGGGTTCGGTTTTGCCTTGCTATCTTCTCCATTTTTGGTTCAAAAACAAGCGGTGAGGTCCTCCCGGATGAACGGGTACGCATGCACTAATCTGTCACCTACACACACAGACAAACACCACGCGTAACACAAAAATAGAAGAAGATTAACCAAACAAAACAAGTAACAAAAATAAGTAAACAAGTAATCACAAAAATCAACTAGAATAAAACACCAATCGCACACACTCCCCGGCAGCGGCGGCAAAATTTGATCGGTGTCGAAGGGACCAGTCAAAGATAAAGAATTTGAGTGTCCTAATCACCTTAAACTAGTTAGGGTAAGAATGTAACATCCCAAAAATAAAACGACAGTTAAAATGATGAAATAAATGAACGAGGCATGACGGGTCGGGCCGGATGGGCTGGCGGGCTGGAAGGGGAGCCTCCCCTATAAATAGCTTAGACCTCCACCATTTCTCTCATTTGCAAGTTCTAGAGAGAGAAACCGTAGAGAGATAAAGTTGGCGGATCGACCCGAGATTTCAGCAAAGTGTTGCTCCTTAGCTCGTGAGAAGAACCTCCGGATCAGAAACTAGATTCAGGTAACGATCGGGCCTAAATCTGAGTTTTTGTTCGTTTTTGGGTTTTTTGGGTTTTGGGTGAAAAGGTAACGTTTTCACGGATAAAACTGAAAGATAAGCATAGATTTGAGTTCCTTAATGGAAAACGAACGTTTTGAATGTAAACAGGTTCGGGATCTTGACGTGATCAGACCTGAATGCGAAAAGTTAGGGTTTTGCGAAGAAACAGGTCGTGCGTACTTATCAAGTACGCACGGAGCAGGTCCTGCGTACTTATCAAGTACGCAGGAAGAGGGCACTGCGTACTTATCAAGTACGCAGGAAGAGGATCCTGCGTACTTATCAAGTACGTAGGAAGCAGGGTCTGCGCACTTGCTAAGTGCGCAGGCATCAGGTTGTTTAAGTAAAGTTAGTATGTTTAGAATGGTTAAACCGTTAGAGTCAGGATTGGGTTTGACGTGTATTTAACTATGAAATTCAGATCGAAAGTGACGTTGTGGGACCTTTGTTTAGGGCAACCCGGATTAGCTTATCAGGTGAGTTCTAGAAGCCCTCTTTTAAATGTTTTATATAATGTTTTCAGGCTGGTGTGCATACATATGAAATAATGTTTTTACGAAACGATGTTTATGAAACTATGTTTATAAAATGATGCTTATGAAACTATGTTTACGAAATGAAATGATTTGGAATGAACGGTTTATGGAAAGAAAGTTTATGAACGGAAGGTTTACGAACGAAATGTTTATTAAGAAATGGTTTAAACTAAAGGTAAAAGGGTTTCGAAAACGAATGAAAGGTTTTATGAAAAGAAAAGAAAAAGGGCAAAGGTTTTAAAGAAGTTATTACAAATCTAATCTGTCGAATGAATGAAATTGTCGAATGAAGTCTGGGAATGTAATTCCCAGCCTTGTGGTAGATTATGGACAGCGAGCCATAGTTGCCATAAGAGCAACAGGGGCAGTGTCTTGGTGGCCTGCCAATGGTTTGATGTTGTACAACTAGTAGGGAGTAACGACGGTTACTTAGGGGTTAACGTGACCCTATGTAAGGTTAAATTATGATCCGACGGTGTTATGGCCGTGAGCCATAGCCGTCGATGGAGGTTGTCGGTCTATGGACATGAGAGCCATAGGGAAACTGAATGGGCATTGTCGGTCCTCGTGCAGTTAGCCTTGGGGGCAATACAAAAAGGGAATTGACGGAATTTATGGTATTGTGGCAATGACGGCGATACGTAACGGTTGTCCATGACATGCAAGGTTCCTTCGGGGACACAGAGACGCTTAAAGAAAGATACAGATTGTAGATAGTAATGTATGACTTAAATGAATGTTAAATGTTTTAAACAAACGATCCGTTCAATGTGTTTATGATAAGGAAAAATGTTTGAAGGTTTTTCAATGATGAATGAAAGGCCCTGTTTTCTTATACGGATGTTAAACCCTAACGAATGTTTTGAATGATGAACCATTTCTTAAATCGAACGAAAACTAGAACTCACCAGCGTAGCTGACTTTTTTGAATGCACATTCAGGTTAAGGCAGGTTTGGATGATGGACGGTGATGCTTGGAAAGCGAGAAGAGTTACCCGGTTGATCATGAAGACTGGCATCCCGTTATGACTAGATTATGATATGTTTATGTAATAGACTATGCTACGCTTCCGTTGTTAAACAATGTAATAGTTATGTTTTATTGAAGTGTTTTCCGCTGCGTTATTTGATAATCAAGTTTAAGAACTGTTTGTGAATGAGTAAATCCAACAAGTGAGGCATCCCGGGTTTGGGGCCTTACAAGTTGGTATCAGAGCAATAGTTTGAGAGATTAGGACACTCCTTGTGTCTGAACTTAAACTATGATTGGGACCGAAAGCGAATGCCAGTACGGGTAACTCGAGCCACAGCATCAGGTATGAAGGTAGTATATATTTACATATATAGTATGCCTTAGAAAGGGTTAGGTAAGGTCTTGTGTTCTGATGGAAATCACAAAGGTGGTCAAATAGAAATCGAAAGGTAGTGTAATGGTTAATTGCAAATGGCCAGTGTATATTAACATCTTACAGTACTTATTGAATTTTATTTGTTAACTAGCGTGATGACATTGGATTCTTGTCTTATAGAACAAAATGGCAAGAAGAGGAAACGGAAGGCGTGGTGGGGGTCGTACCGGTGGTCGTACCGGCGGTCGAAATGGTGGGCGTGGCAAGACCCCTGCGCGCCAAGAGTATAGTGAAGAAGGAAGTGTTCGCACTGAACCGGCGGTTGGTGTGCATGGAACCGAGCAGACACAGGTTGAAGAACAACCTTTCACTTTCGAACCAGAAGTGAGAGCAGCCATAGCTCGAGAGTTCACAGATTTTATGAAAGTTTCTTTGCTAGGACTGTTGGCAGAAGCATTAAAGAAGGTTAATAAGACGGGTGGGTCTAACACGGCGGTTGATACCCCGAACACTGAGGCAATCAACGCACCGCTTAACCGTGGTTGCGACTATAAGTCCTTCAAGGCATGTGACCCGCCAGTCTTGATCGGGAAGAAAGATGCGGTAGCTACGTTTGATTGGGTGATTCGTATGGAGGCTGCCATTCGTCTGAGCGAATGTCGAACGGATCAAGTTATGAAATTTGCTGCTAACTCCTTAAGAGAGGAAGCATCCCATTGGTGGAAAGGTGTACGTCAAGCAAAAGGGAGCGAGGTTGTGGATGCGATGATGTGGGCTGACTTGAAAACTTTGGTGATCAAGAATTTCTTCCCAAGGAATGAGATTGAGAAGGTAGAGAGGGAATTTCTGGGTTTGAAGGCCGGGAGCATGACGCACCGGCAGTACACGACTCGATTCAATGAACTGGCACGTATGGTGCCACACCTTATCACGACTGAGGAAAGAAAGATTTCTTGTTACATTCAAGGGCTGCCGGACCAGGTCCGCACCTATGTTAAGGCAAACGCCCCTACGACCTATGATTCGGTAGTAGAACTGAGCGGCGTGGTATTCGATTATCTGGCGCTGAATGTCGTCGCCATTGAGGAACCGAAGAAGAGACTGAACTTCTCAAACAAGTGACCCGGTGGAAAGATGTTTGGGACTCGTGATAAGAGGGCTCGGGTGAATGAGCCGACTGTTTGTAAGAAGTGTGGAAGGGAGCATGCAGGTGAATGTAGACTGGGATCTAACTAGTGCTTTAAATGTGGTAAGACCGGGCACTACTCCCGTGAATGCCCACAACACTTCAAGTGCTATAACTGTGGGGATTCCGGTCATCTGAGTAGGGAATGCCCGAAACCGAGAATGGGTGAAGCCGGGAAAGGGAAAGGCCCGGAAAGGAAAGAAGAGAGGCCCCGAGCAAAGACTCGTGCGTACGCACTGACGCAAGACTAAGCCAGGGCAGACCCCGATGTGGCGTCAGGTACGTTCATCCTTGACAACACTTTTGTTTCTGTGTTATTTGATTTGGGTGCAAGTAAGAGTTTTATATCTGCGACTTTTTGTAAACGAGTGAAGTACACTGTCAGTAAGCTAGCAAGGGCTTTTAGCGTAGAAACCGCTGAGGGAAGAACTGCGAGAGTGACCGATGTAGTTGACAACTCCACGATAAAAATAGAAGGTCATAAGTTCCCTGTCAGGTTGTTTGTTATGGTTTTGGGTGGGTTTGATGTCGTGTTAGGAATGGATTGGCTAAATGCCAATGAAGCACAAATTATATGTAAACGAAAGATAATCCGACTCAAGGCTCCGGACGGTAGCAAAGTCGATTGGGGATCGTGACGCCCCGATGCCAAACGTCATCTCAATGATTAAGGCAACATATTACTTGAGGCGCGGATGCGAGGCTTATCTGGTGTACGTAATTGATGAGTGTAAGGAAGTGAAGGAGCTAGACGATGTACCCGTGGTACGCGAGTACCCGAAGGTGTTTCTAGAGGATTTGCCTGGGATACCACCCGACAGAGAGATCGAATTTCGAATCGACTTAGTACCAGATGCCCAGCCCGTGGCTAACGCTCCATATCGACTAGAACCAGTGGAGATGAAAGAGTTAATGGCACAACTAGATGAGTTACTTGAGAAGGGATTTATCTAACCGAGCATCTGGCTGTGGGGTGCTCCGGTGTTGTTTGTGAAGAAGAAAGACGGTTCGATGAGAATGTGTATTGATTATCGCGAGTTGAATAAACGTACGGTGAAGAACAAGTACCCTTTACCAAGGATCGACGACCTGTTCGATCAATTAAAGGGCGCAAGTTGGTTCTCAAAATTGACCTTCGATCCGGGTACCATCAGTTGAAGGTGAGGGAAGAAGACATACCGAAAACTGCATTTCGCACACGTTATGGACATTTCGAGTTCCGCGTAATGTCTTTTGGATTGACGAACGCCCCCGCAGCGTTCATGGATTTGATGAATAGAGTTTGTCGACCAATGTTGGATCGATCGGTAATCGTGTTCATCGATGATATCCTCATCTACTCCAAGAATGGGGGTGATCACGCGTGTCACTTGAAGGAAGTATTGGAAGCTCTGAAGAAGGAAAAGTTGTATGCTAAGTTCTCTAAATGCGCGTTCTGGCTTAGGGAAGTCCAATTCCTAGGTCACGTCATTAACCCGAACGGCATTATGGTTGACCCAGCAAAGATAGTGACGGTAAGGGAATGGAATATTCCTAAGACGCCAACTGAAATCCATAGTTTCTTGGGATTGGCAGGCTACTATCGGAGATTCATCCAGGATTTCTCAAAAATAGCTTCGCCGTTGACAAAGTTGACTCGGAAAGAGGGTAAGTATGAATGGGGTTCGACCCAAGATGAGGCGTTTAAGGAATTGAAGAAGAGGCTAGCCCAAGCTCCAGTCTTGGCCCTTCCCGAGGGCAATGAAGACTTAGTGGTATACTCTGACGCTTCGGGTCAGGGATTGGGATGCGTGTTGATGCAACGCGGAAGAGTGATCGCGTATGCGTCACGACAGTTGAAGATTCACGAAGCTAATTATCCAACCCACGATTTGGAACTTGCTGCTGTCGTGTTCGCATTAAAAATATGGAGGCACTACCTTTACGGGGTGAAGTTTACTATTTACTCCGACCACAAAAGTTTGAAGTACTTCTTCGAACAAAAGGAACTAAATATGAGGCAGAGGCGATGGTTGGAACTGTTGAAAGACTATGATTGTGAAATAATATACCATCCTAGAAAGGCAAACGTGGTGGCTGACGCTCTAAGCCGAAAGGATGTGCCTGCTCCTATTAGAGTGAAAGCTTGCAAGTTAGTGGTAACATCAGATGTGATGAGGGAAATTGAAAGAGCTCAAGATGAAGCACTTAAGGAAGAAAACATTAAGAAGGAAAGGATGGTTGGCCAACAGGACAAGTTGGAATATAACACCCTTGGTATTAGGACACGTTTTGGACGGTTATGGATACTTATGGGTGGCGAGCTTAGAACCAAAATCTTGGATGAGGCTCATAAGTCTCAGTACTCTATCCATCCTGGTACCAATAAAATGTACCAAGATCTAAGGAAGGAATACTGGTGGCATGGAATGAAGCATGAAGTGACGAAGTACGTAAGCAAGTGCTTGACTTGCTCACAAGTAAAGGCCGAACACCAGAAACCGTATGGAAATATTCAACCACTTGATATACCGGAATGGAAGTGGGAACACATTACCATGGACTTCATAACCAAGCTAACTCGCACAGCTAAAGGTAATGACACCATTTGGGTAATTGTGGACCGTTTAACAAAGAGTGCTCATTTCCTACCTATTCGCGAGACGTTCTCGTCGGAAAGGTTAGCGGAAGTATTTATTAACGAAGTAGTAGCACGGCATGGGATGCCTTTGACGATCGTATCTGACCGGGACACACGATTCACATCGAGGTTCTGGAAAAGATTTCACGAGGCGATGGGCACGAGGCTTAATATCAGCACGGCATACCACCCACAAACGGATGGTTAGTCCAAAAGGACCATTCAGACCTTGGAGGATATGCTTCGCGCTTGTATTATCAATTTTGGCGGCAGTTGGGACAGTCATCTGCCATTAGCCGAATTCTCCTACAACAATAGTCATCACACGACGATAGGCATGCCGCCTTACGAAATGTTGTATGGGAGGAGATGCAGGACCCCGATTTGTTGGGGTGAGATTGGACAAAAGGAATTAGGGAGTCTTGAAGTAGTAAGAGAAACGTCAGAAAGGTTTGATCAAATCAAAGCACGAATGAAGGCTGCACAAGATCGTCAGAAATCCTATGCGGATAAATGACGAAGGCCTATTGAGTTCGATGTTGGGGACAGAGTAATGTTGAAAGTGTCACCCTGGAAGGGAATAATACGATTCAGGAAGAGAGGGAAGTTAAGTCCGAGATTCGTCGGACCATTCAAGATAATGGCACGGGTGGGTGAAGTCGCTTATCGGCTAGAGTTGCCTGATGAGTTGAGTGGGATTCATCCTACCTTCCATGTATCACACTTGCGAAAGTGTTTGGCGGATGAATCAGCTCACGTACCACTTACTGACATCGAGGTCGACAACAGCCTTAATTACATCGAAGAACCCGTGGCCATCTTAGACAAGAAGGAGAAACGTTTGCGTAATAAGATTGTCCAATTGGTTAAAGTCCAATGGAAACATCGAAAGGGATCGGAAGCCACTTGGGAAACGGAGAAGGAAATGAGGGAGTCGTACCCTTATCTATTTGACTTATGATAGGTTTCGGGGACGAAACCTATTGTAAGGGGGTAGACTTGTAACATCCCAAAAATAAAACAACAGTTAAAATGACGAAATAAACGAACGAGGCATGACGGGTCGGGCCGGATGGGCCGGCGGGTTGGAAGGGGAGCCTCCCCTATAAATAGCTTAGACCTCCACCATTTCTCTCATTTGCAAGTTCTAGAGAGAGAAACCGTAGAGAGAGAAAGTTGGCGGATCGACCCGATATTTCAGCAAAGTGTTGCTCCATAGCTCGTGAGAAGAACCTCCGGATCAAAAACTAGATTCAGGTAACGATCGGGCCTAAATCTGAGTTTTTGTTCGTTTTTGGGTTTTTCGGTTTGGGTGAAAAGGTAACGTTTTCACGGATAAAACTGAAAGATAAGCATAGATTTGAGTTCCTTAATGGAAAACGAACGTTTTGAATGTAAACAGGTTCGGGATTTTGACGTGATCAGACCTGAATGCGAAAAGTTAGGGTTTTGCGAAGAAACAGATCGTGCGTACTTATCAAGTACGCACGGAGCAGGTCCTGCGTACTTATCAAGTACGCAGGAAGAGGGCACTGCGTACTTATCAAGTACGCAGGAATAGGATCTTGCGTACTTATCAAGTACGCAGGAAGCAGGGTCTGCGCACTTGCTAAGTGCGCAGGCATCAGGTTGTTTAAGTAAAGTTAGTATGTTTAGAATGGTTAAACCGTTAGAGTCAGGATTGGGTTTGACGTGTATTTAACTATCAAATTCAGATCGGAAGTGACGTAGTGGGACCTTTGTTTAGGACAACCCGGATTAGCTTATCAGGTGAGTTCTAGAAGCCCTCTTTTAAATGTTTTATATAATGTTTTCGGGCTGGTGTGCATACATATGAAATAATGTTTTACGAAACGATGTTTATGAAACTATGTTTATAAAATGATGCTTATGAAACTATGTTTACGAAATGAAATGATTTGGAATGAACGGTTTATGGAAAGATAGTTTATGAACGGAAGGTTTACGAACGAAATGTTTATAAAGAAATGGTTTAAACTAAAGGTAAAAGGGTTTCGAAAATGAATGAAAGGTTTTATGAAAAGAAAAGAAAAAGGGCAAAGGTTTTAAAGAAGTTATTACAAATCTAATCTGTCGAATGAATGGAATTGTCGAATGAAGTCTGGGAATGTAATTCCCAGCCTTGTGGTAGATTATGGACAGCGAGCCATAGTTACCATAAGAGCAACAGGGGCAGTGTCCTGGTGGCCTGCCAATGGTTTGATGTTGTACAACTGGTAGGGAGTAACGACGGTTACTCAGGGGTTAACGTGACCCTATGTAAGGTTAAATTATGATCCGACGGTGTTATGGCCGTGAGCCATAGCCGTCGATGGAGGTTGTCGGTCTATGGACATGAGAGCCATAGGGGCAACTGGATGGGTATTGTCGGTCCTCGTGCAGTTAGCCTTGGGGGCAATACAAAAAGGGAATTGACGGAATTTATGGTATTGTGGCAATGACGGCGATACGTAACGGTTGTCCACAACATGCAAGGTTCCTTTGGGGACACAGAGACGCTTAAAGAAAGATACAGATTGTAGATAGTAATGTATTACTTAAATGAATGTTAAATGTTTTAACAAACGATCCGTTCAATGTATTTATGATGAGGAAAAATGTTTGAAGGTTTTTCAATGATGAATGAAAGGCCCTGTTTTCTTATACGTGATGTTAAACCCTAACGAATGTTTTGAATGATGAACCGTTTCTTAAATCGAACGAAAACTAGAACTCGCCAGCATAGCTGGCTTTTTAGTATGCACATTCAGGTTAAGGCAAGTATGGATGATGGACGGTGATGCTTGGCAAGCGAGAAGAGTTACCCGGTTGATCATGAAGACTGGCATCCCATTATGACTAGATTATGATATGTTTATGTAATAGACTATGTTACGCTTCCGTTGTTAAACAATGTAATGGTTATGTTTTATTGAAGTATTTTCCGCTGCGTTATTTGATAATCAAGTTTAAGAACTGTTTGTGAATGAGTAAATCCAACAAATGAGGCCTCCCGGGTTTGGGGCCTTACAAAGAAGGGTGTCGAACCACGAAGAGTTTGTGGTCGGTGCTTAACTTCAATTAACAATGTGATTTATAAAGTTGCAATGGGTCTTTCAGACCAAACACAAGCAATGATTGAGGTGAAATTAACAAATCCAACAAGCAATGGTTATCAACTAGCAAAACGATCACGAGTAATCAATTAGAAAATAAACGGTTTAAGTTGTAAACAATAATTAAAAAGGAATCACACCCGGGTTTCAAGTTCACAAGTAATTAGGGATTATCACACCAACATATGAGTTCAAACAATCGAATGGTTATCCAAATCAAATTAACCAAATCTAACCAAGAACATCAACATTCATACATCATCGGCAAATAGTGTAAAACAATATTCACGAATGAAATTGAGACAAATGTATGCAATATAGAATTAGATTAATCAATAGATTCAACACAAATCAACGTTCATAGCAATTATCATCTAACGGGGTCAATGGTGCAAGAATTTATCGACTCCCGTGAGTTCATAACCATACTAAACACAAAGATTCAAGTATTTCAAACCAAACGATTACAAGAATTGTTTCTCAAAGCTAGCACATGATAAAAACCCTAAAAACTTACAAACAATCCACCCGGGAATGATTACCGGTGGATTAGCCGCTCATGGATGTGGAATTCATCTTCGATTCTTCAATTTCTTGATACCAATATTCAAGAATATGGTTCCTAGCCTCCAAGCACTCCCAAAATCGCCCAAAATCGATGTAGAAACTGATGATCTCGAATTTGGGGAAGAAACCCCTAGTTAAACTCTCAAAATGGGCAGTTTCCCGAAAATACGCTTCAAAATAACGTAACTGGCGTAAGCTTACACTGGGGTGGCGTAGGCTTACGCCGCAACACAGAAGTCTGCTGTGAATGAACTGGTTAGGCGTAGGCCTACGCTGATCAGCGTAAGTTTACGCTGGTGGTGTAGGCTTACGCTAGGTGGCGTAGGCTTACGCTAGGTGGCGTAGGCTTACACCAGGTCCTGAGTTTCTGCCTCGTTTTCTCCGTCTTCCATCCAACTTTTGCATCTCTCGCATAATATCTTCTAAAATCGTACATTAAGCTTCCAACACCTGCAAATCATACACACATGCAAAGTAAACGCGTTCCATGCTAAATCACACATAAACACGTATAGTTAAGCATCATAAACACCAAACGAACACCTACACATCATGGTGCAAGAATTTATCGACTCCCTTGAGTTCATAACCATACTAAACACAAAGATTCAAGTATTTCAAACCATACGATTACAAGAATTGTTTCTCAAAGCTAGTATATGATAAAAACCCTAAAAACTTACAAACAATCCACCCGGGAATGATTACCGGTGGATTAGCCGCTCATGGTTGTGGAATTCATCTTCGATTCTTCAATTTCTTGATACCGATCTTCGATAATATGTTTCTAGCCTCCAAAACTCTACCAAAATCGCCCAAAAACTGCTATTCAAAAGGTGATCTTGAATTTGGGGAAGAAACCCCCACTTAAACTCTCAAAATCGGTAGTTTCCCGAAAATCCGCTTCAAAATAACGTAACTGGCGTAAGCTTACGCTGGGGTGGCGTAGGCTTACGCCGCATCCCTGAAACCTACTGTGAAAGAATTGGTTAGGCGTAGGCCTACGCTGGGCGGCGTAAGCTTACGCTGGGTGGCGTAGGATTACACCAGGTGGCGTAGGCTTACGCTGGCTCCTGCATTTTTGCCCCGTTTCCTTCGTCTTCCTTCCAACTCTTGCATCTCTCGCATAATATCTTCTAAAATCATACATTAAGCTTCCAACATCTGCACATGCATAGCTACACAAAACCTTTGTATTCCCCATATTAATTTGCGTAAATATAACATATTGCACCCTTTAATACATGAAACTTTGATCACTTATCAATTAACCTTTTATTTTCCTTTAAAACAAAACCCATTTTCCAACTTATTATCCTAGTCAGACAATAGTGAAGGGTTGAGTACAAGATCTGTGTCATGGTTCGATACTTGGTTTTTACCCATATTATACTACGATGCGATATGTACACTTACCTATTGTGTGTGTTTAGTTAAAGTAATTATCATTTTACTTTGTAAATTTAAAACCTGATTTTGTGTAGCTCTAAATAAAATATATTTATTACTACTAAAAACGCGCTATCAATCAACAACTGGTTTTTTAACCACTCGACACAGTTCACTTTCAGTTTTCTATTCCTATTAATAATCCAAAGAAATGAAAACTAAACTATTAAATCAAAAATTAATTCTTTCTTCAAATCACTTGCTTGAAAAATGGCCTCGTTTTTGGATTTCCATATAACCCACCATGTAGTGAAAATAATTGGCTCAACTATCTGTTTCTTATTCTTAACCATCCAAACGATTCGATCCAGTCCCCTACCGAGGACGGCTTCAAAGCAACCATAAGCCTCGGGATTTCCAACCAAGCTGCGATCGAGCTCCAAACGGTGACTGCATTCCTACAAACTCCAAAAACGTGGTTTACCGATTCTTTATGACTTGAGCAAAAAGGACACATGATGTAGGGAATATCCACACCTTTATCACAAAGATTGTCCCTAGTACGTAAGTGATTAAGAAGAAACCTCCAAACCATGATATTCACCTTTCTAGGGACCCATTTACTCCATCGAGTAGGAATGCTTGCATCTGAAAGATAGTTTCTTTCAATCGCTTTCCTCACATCATTGACATTAAAGCCTTCTTGAGACTCAAAATTCCACCATCACTTATCATTCCCCTCCGGCCATTGCACCACCACCATCTAGAAGACATTTTCTTTCAACCATTGCACCTTATCCTGTGTCACTTAACATGAATCTATGAGCTTTGAATGATATTATTTGGATTTGTAACCGTAGTTTTAAATGAATAATATATCATTCCCCCTCCCCCCCCCCCCCCCCCAAAATATAATCTGGTATATATGCAAAATGATCTATACTATATAATAAACTAGTTTAGATCCCGTGTATACACAAAGTGAAAAATATCAATAAATAAAATTTTTAAATCTTTATGTGTATATTTTACAGGTGTAAAAATATATCATATACTAAGGATAAAAAAAAAAACTCAAAATATGTAAAAACTAATGTATAATTGGGTTTTTTAAATAAATTAAGTACTATTTAATGTAATTTGATTTTTATTTTTTATTTGAATGGAAATAAAAGTTACATAATTAAATTTTAAAGTTTCATAAAGGATAATTTAAAATAAATGTGTTTTATTAGTATAATTAATAATTTCTTTAAATATATATTATTGTTAAAAGACAAAAGTGCATTAATTAAGAGAGAGAAGCGAGAAAAAATGATGAGAATGAATGTGGAGGCGACACGTGGCAAGAAAAAAACTTTATTTATTATATAGTATAGATTATACTAATAAAACACTTTTATTTTAAATTATCATTTATTATAAAAAACTTTGAAACCTAATTATGTAATTTTTATTTTCAATCAAATAGTAATGAAAGTCAAATTATATTAAATAGTAATTGACGTATTTTCAAAACCCAATTATATATTATTTTTTACATATTTTGAATTTTTTTTTTCTATCCTTAATATATGTATAGTAATACATTTTTACATCTGTAAAATACATAAATAAAATTTAAAAAATTTATGTATTGATATTTTTCACCCCGTGCATATCACACGGGGTCTAAGCTAGTGTAATAATATACATAATGTGTGTTATACAATTTTTTATTATGATTTTTATAGGTAAATATGATTTTTTTTTCCTTTTTGAGAAGAAAGAAAAGATATTTAGTTTGGCACTTGTAAAGTTTTGACTTATTGAAATTTGTTAAGTTCGACTTGTTTACGTTCTTTTAAAGATGTTAGATTAATTTTTTTGCCTAATTATACATAAGTCAAACTTTTAATTCTTTTAAACAAAACTTCTTTTTTTAAGAATGTCAAACTTGTGTAAGTGGTACATAAACAAATATCCGGCCAATTTCGAATTATTTGGACGCCTGTATAAATCTTTTATATTTTATCAGAGAATTTTGATAATACCGGTTAAACTTATTTAATTAAATGATAATTGATATACTGATTAGAACCCAAAGTTAGATTTAAAAATGGGGATGATTTGTGTCCATCTTTGTGAGGGTATATTGGAAAAATCATAAGTAATTCAGATGATGTCCAAAGTGAACCTAGAGTCCCAGACCCAAAGTTAAATAACACAAAAATCTAATCATATTTGCATAACCCCCATCTAGAACTATTCTACGTCTAATTCAATTCAAGTCATATAATGTTAACATATTTTCTTAAGACATAATTGACTCATCTATATCTATACTACTATATAAAAGATATTAAAATGACAACAATGTAATTTAACTTCAATTTTAAGACAATTAAAAACATCTTACTACATTTGTACAAGTGTTGATGCATCAACAATTAACCATTTACAATTTTGTCTCTCATGTCTTCTATGCCCATCCTAAATCGGATAAGAAATGAAATATAGATGAAATAAATGACTATAAAAGAAATCCTTGGTTTTTCCAAAAAAATCATCCATTCCATTTTTTCCCTGTCCCATATCGATGAAAAACAAAAATGAAGGTACCACATACTCTATAAAGTGGAGGCCATAACCAAAACAATAACTGAAATATTTGGTTATCTATCTAGAAAAACTGACTAACTTCGGTTAGAATCAGTTCGGTTCTTCAGTTTTGAAACTTGGGTCAGCTCCATTTTTTTGTTAATAACTGAAAACTTAAGGAAAGAACGACTTGGGTTGGAATTTTAAAATTTTATTTTAATCGATTTAGTTAACAAGAACACCAAAAAGTTGAATGCATTTTATCAAAACGTCAATTTTATAAAATAAAAAACAAGACTCTAGATGATGTATCTAGATGAGCAAAGAGTTGATGAATCCTTAAATGTCCAGGTTCGGGTGTTTAACCTGCTTTTCAGATTCGTATAAAATTTTTAGGTTACTGTTGAGTTTCACGTGTCAACCTGTAAACATGACCCATTTTACAACTCTAACAATTCTTAAGACTTTTTTTTTACTTAAAACAATAAAGATTTAGAGTTCCAATATCTTTTTCATAGTTCCAATATTTTTTCATGTAAAAAATGAGCGCTAGTTAAGAAACATGAAAACGAATTTAAAAAAAATTGTATAACCAAAATAAACCGTGATATGCCCAAAGTTAGCATTTCAAAATCAAATATGTATAAAATTAATTATAAAGATTAAAATAATTTAAAAAAAACATGTGATGTGTGTACGAGAGGGATAACAAAAAATGGAGAGGATGTGTGAAGAAGTTGATTTATACATTAAAAATTCTATCAACCTTGTAATGCATATTGTATGATATGTTTTGTTTTATGTAATACATACTAAAACCTGTATTATGTTTTGTTTTATGTAATACATACTAAAACCTGTATTATGTAATATGTATAGTAATATTGATGATGTATAAATCATCTCGAGTATATGAATCTTAATTTGGACCTTCATATGAATAAATTTCATTCATTTTAAGGTACAATAAAACGAAAAGTATAACGAACTCATCGACCACTTTAAAAAGATGATCTGTGGCTAATATATTTAAGTGTCTGTTGAATATTTTTTTTACAACAAACAAATAATTCTCGGTATATATCGGACCTTATTCCACTAAGTATTTAAGTACCATACGTCTACTATACACAAAAATAGTAAAATACCATCCAATTTCTAGGTTGAAATTAGTAAGTGGACTATTATCTAATTTATTTTCAAATCCTTCTTACACAATTATTAATTAAACTTTTCTTCATAAACCTAACTTTTTTTTCAAAGTCATTCTTTTTCCATCTCTATAAATGTCATTTCTTATCAACCTCGTACATCATCACTCCCATCAAATTACCCTTCACTGCCCTCTAAGACACCATGAGAACCCTAACCAAAATCTTGATAACCCTAACCATTCTCATTGCCCTAGCCATAACTCTTTCTTCCGCACCAACCCATGAAAACCCATTCGACATTGAAGACGATAAAGATGATATCGTAGTGTCATATTCACCATCCGGGGTTGGTAGGTTCCTAGCCCAACAACCAATGGCTTAATGAAATGCAACAAGAACCCTAGGCTTTGTAGAGCCAAGGGCAGCCCTGGACCGGACTGTTGTAATAAGAAATGTGTTAACGTGAAGATGGATAAACAAAACTGTGGGCTATGTGGAAAGAAATGCAAGCATATGGAGATTTGTTGCAAAGGTTCGTGTGTGAACCCGATGGTAAACAAGCGTCATTGTGGGGGATGCAACTATGTATGCAAGCGAGGGGACACTTGAACTCGTGGAATGTGCAGCTACGCATAAACAAACCGTTTAAACAAATATGGTATATATTTTTGTTTTCATGATGATGATGATTTGATTGCAAAACTATAAAGGCAAGCTATGAACATTGTTTATATGTAGCTTGCCAATTGATTTGTATTAACTAGTTAAGATTATTTGGATTGTATCAGTAATTGAAAACAATAAAACTATAATGTTATATGAATTATATTATTCTTCTCGACTCAAATATACACTATAACACCTTAACTCAGCTAGGGCTTACGTGTCACTTCAGCTAGGGCTTACGTGCCACTTATACAGAAATCAGAAATCAGAAATCAAATGTTAATCCATAAATGCTTAAATGTTACAATAAGTCTAAAGAAATTTAAACTAAATTTAATTATATTTCATTCGTCATTGTTTCTTTTAACTCTAGAGCACCCTTCCATATCTTACCAAAAACCCCTATAACCTAACGTACAAAAACCACAAGTACGTCAGTTTTGCCCAGTAAGCAGATAATAATCTTTAATATTTAATAAAAGAATATTTTGAGGGGACACTTGTCAATTTGTGGTGCATCCTCACTTATTCCCCCCCCCCCCCCCCCAAAAAAAAAAAAATACCACTTATACTCATTAATATTCTCATAAACATTTTGTCTCCTACTATACCCATTTCCTTGTATAAAACAATTTGGAACTTCTTTTTTATTAAATTTTGGAGTTTGGACATTATTATTTTATTATTATGATATCATTTTTATTTCTATCATGTTAAAAATTTAGTGTATTTTATCATTTAATCAGAAATCAATGAAGAAGTAAGATTTATTTTCCAACTTAATAATAAAACATTATATTCTTTCCATCTCATATCGTAATAAGACTAACTTTTTTTCTTTTATATAAAATAGAAAAAAACTAACCTTAAATAATTAATAAGTAGTAACTAATAAGTATAAATATTATACTTATGATAATTTTAACCCCCTTCATATTTAGATAACAATTTTAAAATTTAAATTAAACCATATGAATTTATTCGTATTTTTAATCTTAATTTTAATTACATAATTAACCCAAAATGATTAACTAAATTGATTAGCTAAAAGTAAGCCAAAATGATTAGCTAGAATTACCAGATTTTTAAATCCATATATTGTAACAACGTCAAAATTTAAAACTCATTACTTATAATTTCCAAATTAAATTTATAAATTCTTCTCTTCATCTTCATTCTTTATCAAATCCGTAAATTAAACACTATGTTAGAGACCCGTGTACTACACGGGCTTGTAATAGAAAAGTTTTATTTAGTCTTGTAATAATAAAATTAAACCAAAACGATCAAATAGAAGAACAAATAAATTAAAATGCAATTAATAGGAGACTTACGCGGCACTATTAATGTAAAGATCATTTAAGTCATGTTATGTGTAAGTCTATTTGTCCCGGTCAATTCGAACACGACCGGTACAATTCACGTACATAACAAAAATATTTAGAGATTAAGCAAGTAAAATTGGATATAGAATTAAATATTCATATATCTCATAATTATTTGTGTGAAATTATTGACATAGTCACAGATTATACCTTACTTAAAAATGTTTACTTTATTATCACATAAATAAGGAAAAAAACATATAAATAGACCCTCTCACTTAAAAATGATCACTTTATTATTACGTAAATAAGCAAAAACATATAGATAGATCCTCTAAACTGATTGGGTAAATTAATGTTACCATCACCTCCTATGATTACGTGGAAAAGAAGCAGCAAAGGGTTACATTTTTTTATATGTTATGTTATTCATGTATGTTTTTTATATGATTGTTTAACTGTTTATGCTTATGTTTTATGTTAAATATTCGGTTTATGTTTAAATGATAAAAGAGCAAATAATAAACTGTTTGCATACAATATAATTATGAAATCAAAGGTTTTAATAGCCAAATGCTTTGATTGATTATACTTTCAGTTTAAATTTAAATGGAATAAACTTAATATTTTTGTTTACTTTTTTATGCTTCAAAATGAAAATAAATAAATAAATAAGAGTTTAGTTTTTTTTAAGCCTTCAGACAAGAGAAATAAATAACATGATTACTTTGAAGCCTTCAGACAAGAGAAAAAAAAAACAGGTAACGTATTTTTTTTCCACTAACAGATACTTTTATCTCAAGGATTAATTTGAGGTTTGAATCCAAAAATAAATAAATAAATAAATAAGAGTTTAACCATTTTAGTCAGTTTTATTCAAAAAAACTTTTTTTAGCTTTTTCGTCTCTGGCTTTTAAAAAAACTATCCATTTTCATCCGACTGATTAACTTCCTTTGCATTTTTAATGTTAAATCAAGGGTCGCTTTGAATTTATAGGTTAAAATTTAACTAAATTACCACTGATTTAACCAAAATTGCCTCTAATTTAACATTAAAATATAGACGGAGTTAGTCAGTTGGATGAAAATTACAAGGTTTAAAAAGTCAGGGACGAAAAAGCTAAAAAAAAGTTTTTGGATGAAACTGACTAAAATGACCAAACCACGGTGACGAAAATGACACTTTACTCAATAAAATATTTGCTTTCGGGTTTTTGAAATCAAAATTTTCAACAATGAAATGCTTTGCTTTGATTATACTTCGGTTTAGTTTTAACTTTTATATTTTTAATGTTTGGTTTACCTTTTAATGATTATTAATAAAAAAAGTTAACGTATTTTATTCCACTAACAGTTACTTTTATCCCAATGAAAACAATTTCCACTAGCGGTCTGTTTTGCAATAATAATAAACAAAAGTCAATGACAGTCATTATTCAGGGTTGGTTTGTTTTTTAAACAACCAGTTTTTACACATGGTCAATTGTATATTGTCTCATCTAGAGATAAAAGTAAAGATGAAATCAAACTACTAATATTAGATAAAAATGACAAAATTAACAGGCAGACAACAAATCTTGTATACAAAGAAGTTTTTATAGATTTGTGAATTGTAAATGTAATGTTTCATTTTATCATTTATATGTAACATTTATAATCAATCGTTAGTATTTTTTTTATATCTTTTAAATATCTATTTTTCATTGTCCACCCGTTAGTACACGTGTCACTAACCTAGTTGGTAATAAACAAGAATATGTTATCTCATAAAAAGATTTTTCATATGAAAAAGATCACATAACATATATTCAAAAATCATAATTTGTCATCATATGGAACTCGTAGTCATGGGGTTCAATTTATTTAGCGTGGGTGACGCAGGGTAGCTTGCCCATACGTCTATGTGGGAATAGGTGTGTGGGCAAATCACACCAACCAATCCCCCGTGGTAACGTGTTCATTAACTTTATCCCAGGATCGATCAATAAGCCTTCACGGTTGTACAAAATGTACCATGGTTGTTCCTTGAGTCGAGCAGATGAGTTTGAGACGCCATGAATTCAACCCATCGTCACGGATGGTGCCACATCATTTTATGCCACAATGATGAGTGTAACCCTCCGCCCGAGATAGGGCTTCACCTTTATAGAATCAAAGACAATTAAATATGAATTATATACAACTTCAAACTTGTTAATTATACAAAATTAAAAAAACTATTAATTACTCTTATCTACATCTATTACTTTCTTGACCTAACATCTTCTTTTCTTTCTTTTTGATCCTTCCTTACAAAAACCAAAAGTACGTCTGAGCAACATTTTGCCTACTAAGTAGATAATGGGTAATAAAAAAGAATATGTTATCTCATAAAAAGGTTTTTCATATGAAAAAAAAATCACATAACATATATTCAAAAAGCATAACCTGTCATCATATGGTACACGTAGTCATGGGTTTCAATTTATTTAACATGGGTGACACAGGCTAGCTAGCCCATACATCCATGTGTGAATAGGTGTGTCGGCAAATCACACTAACCAATCCCCCTAACATGTTCATTAACTTTATCCTAGGGATCGATCAATAAGCCTCCATGCTTGTACAAAATGTACCATGGTTGCTCCTCGAGTCGAGCACATAAGTTTAAGACGCTATGAACTCATCCCACCATCACGAATGGTGCCACTTCATTTTATTCCACATGATGGGTGTAACACCTCGTCCGAGAAAGGGCCGATGTTTCACCTTTACAGTATCAAAGACAATTAAATGTGATTTATATACAACTTCAAACTTGATAAATATACAAAAGTAAAAAAAATATTAATTACTCTCATCTACATCTATTAATATCTTAACCTAACATCTTCTTTTCTTCCTTTTTGACCCCTCCTATAATGCACTCTTCCCAGAATCCCAAGGTAACCTTGAGTACCTACCGAAGGAAACAATGCGGCTAAGCGAGAGCTTAAAGAACCGATAAATCGTTCCTGACACGAATGCAACTGTTATAGTATAGATACATACACATGTGTATACAATATAATACAACATATTAAATACAAGAACATAATAACAAACTTGCACACTTAGGGATTTCATATTTCAATTCCATAATAGCAAATTATTAGTTTATAAAGAACCATATAAATCTATACTATATAATAAATAAAGGTTATTTCATGGCACGTGTCGTCTCCATATTAATTCTCATCAATTTTTTCCCGCATCTCTCTCTTATTAAAAACACATCTATCTTTTAATAATAATAATATATTTTTAAAAAAATACTAATTATACTAATAAAACACATTTATTTTATATTATCCCTTATTATAAGAAACTTTGAATCTAATTATGTAACTTTTATTTTTAATTAAATAGTAATGAAAGTCAAATTACGTTAAATAGGATCTAACGTATTTTCGAAACCCAATTATATATTAATTTTTACATATTTTGAATTTTGTTTTCTATCCTTAGTATATGTAATATTTTTTTACACCTGTAAAATATATATATAAATATTTAAGAATTTTATATATTGATATTTTTCACCCCGTGTGTAGACATGGTTCTAAGCTATATTGTATATAAAGAAGTATTTTACAATTTATGAAATATTGTTATAATTTTTCATTATGGATTATTGTAGTAACAATATGTAATTTAAATTATTAAAAATTGTTACACTTTTGTTAATTTTATCGTCTTTGTTGTTCAGCCCGTGTAGTATACGGGTTTATAACCTAGTAGATTAACATGTTCGAGAATAAAGATTACATAACGAATAAATTAAGATATTAACAATGTTTTTAAAACCGGACCAGACCGGCCGGTCGGACCGGGAACCGTGACCTCCACCGGTCCGGTTAAATGCTCTGAGACCGTTTGCTGGTTGAACCGGGCGGTTCAAGCGATTCAGCGATCGAACCGCGAACTGCGAACCGGTGGTCGAACCGGGTAGTTTAATTTTAAAAAAAAACTTACTAGTTTTTTTATCTTTTTTATCCTATAGTGCTCCTACTTACTTCTATTTACAATTTTAACTCAATTTGGCTCTTTATTTTTAACTTATACGCTGCCACAGGCCCTCCAAAACCCTAATCAAAATTAAAATTGAAGATTCAAAATAATTAAAATTCCTACAGACCTACAACCCTCGTCCTTGACTCAAAATTGTTTAAATGATTGTATATGTAGTATTTAGAATTTTTATATTTTTCTATATATTTTTATGAATATTTATATTATTTATTGCGTCATCCGGTTCTTGAATCCGGTCCGACCAGTGAACCTCTAAGACGTCCGGTTCGTTGTCCGATCCGGTTCTGAAAACATTGGATATTAACGAACATATTTCAGATTTTAGATATAAAGGTTTACGGAATTCCAATTTATACTTAATTATAGATTAACGAATTAGCTATTAACAGAGTAAAATATTAGCTGACTCGCTCAACTCCCATGAGTTTGGATTGAATCAATAACTACCTATTCAAATAGCATTGAAAACCCATGAGTTTGTAGTGAAGAACACTTACCGACTAACGGCTCGCTGCTCATTAGCTCGCCCCAAAATTGAAGTCGTGAAGAACCCTAACAACAGTCTGCATAAAAACTCATTCAATGAGTTTCCAAATTGACGTTTCTATCCCCCCAACCCAAATGATCGGCTCATTAATCACTTTCAATGCGGGCTTGGAGTCGGAGAAGGCCCAATTCATGCAAAAGGCTCGGTCTGTTCAAGTTTTTCCTTTATAAATTGGAGGCCCTGGCTCCAAACCCTAGCTTGGCCCAATAACACTAATGGGCCGGCCCTGCCCCCAACCACCACCCCTAACTGGAAAATTGAACCACCCACCATCAGATCTAAAACTCGCCGCTACCCACTCCGTCAGTCAAGAAGACGGTGAACGTCAATCGGTGAAAGGAATTGGATTTTAAGGGACTTTTTAGTCTCTTCGGTAATTTGGTGTATATCACGAACTTAGCTTCTACGTAATTCCATTACTTGTAATTTATGTGTATATTTGTTTTTTGGCCCTTGTTTTGTTTGTTGACTTTGGAACGGAATGATCTAGTCATATTAAAGTTATAACTAGATAGCTTAACCGCGTGTTGCGGCGTATTCGCTAGAAAGCCAAAATATTTATGCTATAATGAAGAGGCTGTGACCGATATAAGTGAAAGCCATTCAGGAACGCTTTCATCCTGATGTTTTTTAACAAAAAAAATTACAAGTTTTAACACTGTTTGTACGCTATTCATGTCCCAAAAAAAATATCTTCCGGACAAAAGGAAGGTTGGCTGGGCAGATGCAGGTATCTGGTTACTTGTCAGTGTGTCCCAAAAAGCGCAAGTAACTTGTTTTCAATCCGGGCACCATATGCTTTTCGTGTCGCTGATGCCCGTGTCTGTATAATTGAGTAGCAGTGTTAAGCTGAATTTCTTTTCATCCAAAGCTTTTAAACCATCCATCCATCGCTTTGAATCTAACAAAAGAGACACAATTTGGATATAATTCTGCATAATTGTATGAAGTGATTTTAACCCGCAATTTTTTTTTGTAAAACCATCCTAAAAGTTAGAATCAAACAACAATGACATGATGATGATGTTATCCAAAATGTGCTATAGTGAGTATTTTGCCAAGTAAAGATATATAAATATGATAATTATTAGCTCTTTAGACCAACATAAAATGTGTTTTAATGTTTATCTTTTTATTATATAGTAAAGCAGATTTAGAAACCAATAGTTCTATGCATCAAACCTGAAAAGTTTTCTGTTTATCATATATTATATACAAATAACCAATACAGGTAAAATAAATATGTAAAGGAACATCATATTCAAAATTAAATGAATGTCTTTATATACTCGTATGTAAAGAAACTTCTTACCTTAAGCTCCAGACATACTTGTTCTTGTGACCTTTTAAAGCGAATGAATAACTCCGACTTGCACACAACAACGTAAACCTACCAAAAAAGATTAGGAGCACAAGCACCATGATTCAAAGATTTATACATTTACAATAAATTATAAGCCAACTTATCTTCTCTAAAGATCAAAGGACATCCAGAATAAAGCAACAATTTCATCGTAAACCTCCAAATATGAGAAACGAACCACCCGGATCTACAACATCTCCTTTTGAATAGTTGGATCACGTGGACTAAAATGACAGTTTACTCTTTAATTACAATTGCATATTCTGTTATATCATTTTATTACTGTAGATTACTATTTGATTATTTAGTTATAGTTGGATTCTTATAATCAAATCCTTTAATTGTACTTTAATTAGTTAGGTATCCCTATCATTCAAAGTTTGAATTTGAACTACTTATAAACATATTATGGTCCTTGGTATATCTAAACAATGCCATGTTCCCACATCACCTGTTCCATTTTTGGGAATCCCCAAATCAAAATTTAGGGTTTTTTTTAAGAACTCAAACTTCGGCCCACATTTTTGCCCACAGATCAAGTAAAACCTACAAACCAAAATAAACAGCAATACCCATATTTTTTATTTTGTAAATAGTTTCATTGCATAACAATGAGGCTCATATCTATTTTAACAACACCGCCATGGCTGTAACAAAGGTTGCAAGTGGAGTACAAAAGTAGTACCTCGCACACGCCATCCTCGGAACATGCCACGCCAAGATGCGATGTAGCTCAAACCCAATAACATCAAGTTCAATCATAATAGCCTCTTATTAATGAAAGCCTTCGGGTTTATAAACTCTAGAGTTTAAAAAAAAAAGCAAGAACCTTAAACCATTTTCTAATACTAAACAACTTCGTATGCTTTCAGTGAAGAGGTACAAAGCCAATACTTCTTGCTTGCCAATCATAGTTGTCAATAGCGAATAGCGGTAAATAGCGACAAGCAACCTATACGCTACGTAGCGAATAGCGGTAAATAGCGGGCGCTATTTCACGTTTAGCGATACACTGCTAGAAATTTTTAGAAATATTTTATATTCAAATATTGTAGGATTTGTAGCAATTATAATCAATAACCATCTAAATCTTCATATATTAGGGTTATTAGCAACCCTATTTATATTAATCAAGTAAAAAACTGGTTAAAAACATAAAAAAAATTAAAAAAAAGGGAATATTTGCTATTTGGTCGCTATGTCGTCGCTATTTGGAAATGGCGGAAGTCTGTCGATTCACTATGTAGCGCGCTACAAGCGCTATTGACAACTATGTTGCCAATGTTCAAATTTCAAAGTTATTTCTTCAAGGTCATAACGTGACATAACTGCATAAAGATAGAGAAATCAAAATGAACAATAAACAATTTTTTTAGGAAATTAAATGACTCAAATATAAAATGAGGGAACCAAGTCTGCCTTGGTTTCTTCAAGTTAATGAACCAAACTCACTAACCATCTTGTCGTGCTGATCCACATCAACCACCTACAATGGCTGATTAGAGATGATGTTAAAAAAATTTCATAAATAACTCAATCTAGAATCTTTATTAAAAACTAACCATATGTAAACGGCCAAAATCCAAATAAAATGTTATCAAGATATTATTTTCACTAAGGAATTAGGTCTTTTTTTGTAAAATAATACCCTTTCGATCACTCTGCAAGAGGCAAAACAAAGTTAAAATGCTACAAATTCGGTTTGAAATTGAACAAGCTAATGATAACTGTAAAATATACCTGTCGTATGGTGTAGTTACCAAACATAGCAATCATCAAATTCTTTTCATCAATTGTTGTTGCTTCAAAGCTTCTGCTGAATAAACCAGCTTCCATACTGATCTGTACTACAAAATAGAAGGAGAAAAATAGCATAGACAATAAAAAAACCCTAGCGGCAGTCTCATCCAACTGAACCATCACGCACACAGCGGCAGAGCGCCACCTAGGGTTCCGCAAAAGAACCTGGCCAGTGGTGACACCCACCATCGAATTCGTTTGGTGAAATAGATCTGCCATCAAGGCAAACAAAGCCATAACCAGCTCCACCACCACCACCACCTAGGGTTTCGCCAAGACCAATTTATGTGGAAACATGGCGGCGATGGTACATCATGGTGAAGACCGATCTCACAAGTCCACAGTCCCTCAAAGAAAAGATAAGAGAAAACATCATGAAAGGGCACGCGTAGGAAGGGAGAAAATAGATTCAGAGAGTAACTCGTGAAATGAGACACGTGGGAAGATAGGTGTAAGGGAGAGACCTATGCTACGTGGGTGGAGAAGAATGGAAAAGCTACTGTTTTAATCTTCTTTTTAATTGTGGTGGTTTGTTTGTCTGGTTGTTAGTGGCTAATCTAGAGTTTCTTGTGAGTGGGTGAAAAAAATCGATCGGCTCAGATTAAGTCGGGTCGAAATGGGTTGGCTAAAAATAAGATGGGTCAAAATACAATAGAGAAAACAATTCACACTTATTTACTTAACGATGTTATAGAACTATTCACATTTAATTAATCAATTATATGATGCATTTACATATTTTTGTTAAACTCAAATTTGTATAAAAGCAAAAGAATAATTATAAATTAACTGAGTAACTGAACAACAAAACATACTACTCATAAGCTTCAACTTATTATTTATGATCAATATCTAATTATTTTTAATTAGTTACCTAATATATTTTATATGATTAATATTTAATATTTTTAATTAGTTACGAATAATACCTAATATATGTTATGAATAATATCTAATATTTTTAGTTACTTATGATTAATACCTTTCATTAAAAAAAAATAAACACATTAACTTCAAGGTTATTTAACATTTAAATCAAACTTAAAGGTTTATTTGTAACTTTAGATACAATTAAATTAGTGTTGAAGTGTAACTTTATATTGAAACTCTCAAACGAAAATTTTTTGTTGTTTTCAAGTCATTGACATCATCTTCTCTCTCTTCAATTCATCTTATTCACCATTTCTCCATTAAAGTTTCTTCCTTTCTCCATTAAGTTACGAAAACTTCACTTAAATCTTATATTTTCTTCTTAGTTTCTCTTTATTTGTTGATATTGAGGGGGCCTCTCAAGCATTTGCGAAGGGCCTGCATAAAAAAAACGAACATTTTCTACTACTTACATAAATCTCAGTGGGTGCCTCGCCACCCACTGAAAAACATGTAAATCCGCCTTTGTTGGTTGTTGTGCTGGTTTGGTGTGTTGTTTTATTCATTTTGTTATGCTGTTTTGTTCCTTTTAATGTTGTTTTGTTCATTTTATTCTTTACATATACTTGTTTGTTGTTTTTTTTTTGTGTTGTTTTGTAAAACAACACAGTTTTCATTAGCTATGCTGTTTTATGGTATACCATCACATGTTTTCGTATTTTTTTAATCTTCATTTTTATATTACAATATTATACTTAAACTAAAGAGAGAAAATGCTCGATTTAATATTGTACTTTTTCTAAAAAATAATGTCATATAAAAAAGTTATAAACGATAAAAAAAATTAGGAGAATTTAAAAAAAGTTAATAAAATAGGTTATTCCAACAATACCCCTCCATCCCGCTATTTTTTTTCCAATTTAGTTTCAGCCCTTGATTAAACATTTTGATGGTTATTATTGCTTCTTAACCTTTTTAGATAATTTACACTTTTTAGGAGAACCTTTCGTAGGATACATAATTACTTAGTATATTTAAAATTATGCATATGTTTCATGTATTTCACCTATTAAATAATATTTCATATGCCTTTATGAATCATAATAACTAATCATAGTAATTCAATCATTTAATATATAGATAAATAATACATATTATTGGGGAGTCCACGCGTTGCGTCGGAACATAAACTTATGTGATTTTGCGATGGGCTTGAAATATGACGATAATACTGTTGGTATTATTAGGTTTCAGTGAAGGCAACGGTTTTAAATTTTAATTCTGGTTTTTTTGTTAACATTTTCATTTACCTATTTAATTAATCAATTAATTTACTTCACTTTTCATATCTTGAACGGTTGAAGCAAATTATTAAGTTGAGACATTATTATTAGTATCACTTCGTTTAATCTCAATTTAAATACCTTTGTTTTTGAATGGCGAACATTGAATGTTGTGACGTCGCACCCTCCCATCACATGAGAGAGCCTCATCCAACTTCAGGCAATATGTTGTCTTAACCGGGCCTACTTGGCGTCAGAGTTGGAGAGCATCCAAGGAAAAATCACACTCAATACGGCCCCTTCTGGGCTTGAGGGAGAGCCGATGCTCGAACATTGGATCGGCATGGGTAAAACATTGTTGCATCAGCCTAAGAACTAGGCATCATTTACATGCCTTAGAAATTAATTGAGAGAGCAGGAATTGAACCTGGGTCACAAGGAACACCAGGTCTCTTCCTTACCACTTCACCACCAACTCATTGGCCTCAATTTAAGTACCTAAATTACCCTAAATGGTGTCTTGAAATCTCCAAATGAGTTCATGAATCAAAAAATGATATCAAACACATACAATCCCGAACACAACACACATTCACATGTCACTACAAACACGACTCTATAACACAATTTTTTTTTATTCTTTTACGCATTATTTAAAATTTTACAACTAATCTAAAATAAAAAAATATATAAAATGATTACATTTAAACTATTAACATGGTGCTTATTTCTCTCTTATGTTTTACGTTTAGTATAAAATACCTAATCAAATTAATGACATAAAACATTTTTAATCAGAAAAATAAATGGGGTAATAGGTCAATGCGCTAATCCCTGAACCTGTCAAGTCATCTCGAAAGTAAAATATACAACTTAAAACTAACCAACCATTTAGAATATAACTCTGATAAAAGAATTTAGTATTGAACTCGAATTGTATTTTCTATGTGGTTTCATTCAAAAATTCACACTCACAATTTGGTATCATCTTCGTTATACACTTAAATATAGTAAAAGCTAAGGTTAAATGGGATAAAATGAAAAACTACTACTTGCAATCAGAAACAATGAATGTGTACGGTTGGAAATAGGATACAGATTAAAATCAAAACTAAGACTTAAATACGATAAACTCTTTGTAATCTTCACTTTTGAATATAATTATTTGAAATGGATTAAATGCATTCATAATAAATTGAATTGGGCTTCTCAAAGGTTTTTTTTTAATTAAGTGAAATAAATAGCAAGTAATAGCCTAAATGGTAAAAACATACATTTTATGCATTAATAAGTTGTATCCTATGCAGAAAAATCTGGCTTAGGCATCTTAAAATTTCAGTTAATTACAATTATATTCTTTTAATATGTTTTATGTAATAGTATAGATTATTTTTTTAGTATATCTTTAAGATAATAGTTTTTCAATTATTTATATTTTTTCGACTAAATTACATTTTTTATCATTTATGTTTGTCTAAATTATGGAATAAGTCCTTTAAAGTTTTGACTTTCACTTGTTGTCCTTTATTTAAAAAGTTTCATCGTTTCTTATCCTTTTCACTAATGTGCATTAAGCTTTTCAATTAAGTCACCTCATGTGCAGTGTCTAAGAGGACATTTTAGTCTTTTTACACTTAAAGGACAACTCTTATAATTTAATTAGATTTTAAATTTAAAAACAAAAAAAAATCTGTTAATAACAAATTATGTGGCCCATCAAAGTCAAACTCCTCATCTTCTTCACTTGTGTTGGAGCATATTCTGGTGACAACAAGCTTGAAGATATTATGTCTTAGTCTTAGAGTATTTGAATTGTAATTGATAGAATTGTTAACAACAGTTAAAGGGGAGTCTGCTAGGACATGTTTTTGTAACTGTTGATAACAATATTGTTTAAGTTCATAGAGAGGCGAACTTAACAAGTTCGCCTAAGCATCTTTAGGAGCGAACTTGTTAAGTTCGCCTAAGGTGTTGTGTGTTCCTATAAATAGGAGTTTCAAGTTCATATTCTAGAGAATACTAGAGGAGATCAGAGTAGAACAGAAACTGAGAGATCTTGTAAACTGATATTCTGAGTGGAAATACAAAGAGTATTATTTACACTGTTGTAGTTGATTGAGTTACACGTTGCACGTTGATCATGGATTCCGCACGTTATCACAATGTCGTGCCGCGAGTCTAGTGATCCGTCACGCACCGAATCGGGACCTACAACTTGGTCTCCCCTCTCGCCAGCACCTATCTCCGGGCTACCTTTCCCTCATGTTTTTTCCAACTAACATCACACCCACCATCTTCTCCTTCCCACCCTCTGCCGAGATTTGTTCCTCCGACAAAGACAATCAATTTACAGGTCACGACAAGTACACAAGATTTGAGTTAAGTTTGTTTAAAAAAAATAACCCACCAAATTAGGGTTCTTGGTTGGAGGTTTCTTAAACCCACCAACTACTGCAACCACCACCAGGCGGCAAAACTTCACCGCGCCACCCTTCCCACGAAGCAACGATAAGGTTTCTCTCTCCTCCTCCTCTCTCTCGCTACAAAACCCTCACCCACTCATCGTCGGGCGTCCTGAAACTTAAGCACTATCACCGTTTACCCCTCTTTCTACTCTACGCTCTCTCTGTGTAGGTACAGCCATAGAAACGTTCCGCCACTGTCTTCTATCCGCTACTGCAACACAATCTCTGTTCTTGGCAGATCCCGGCTTTTCCCCGACGAGTGGGTTTACACATCTACCACCATAGTGTTCACGAAGAAGAGATTCGATGGTTGAGGAGGAAATGGAAGCGGTGTTGCCGGAAACGAGAACGAATGTTGCCGAAACTGGTGGTGGTGAGTGAAGAATCAATTTGGGGGTTCTTCAAGGGCACCATGATTCGTATACCTTCATTTAAGCATTTAACACCATTTGATGTGACTATGTACCCTACATTTGTTTTTACCTGATAACAATCATAACCATAATCATGATTCCTTATTCATATTAAATTATTATAGTTTATTAATTAAAATTTTTATTTCAAAAAAAATTTTCTATTATTGAAAGATAAATTTGATATAAACTTAATATAATTTTTTTTAAAATTATATTAATTATTATTCTTTTTTTTTAATTTAAGTTAACTATTTTTTTTAATGTGTAATTAAATATCAAAATAAAATTAATAACAACAATAAAAAATTCACTAACAAATAAATAAATAAATTAATTAACTTACAACTACATATTCAACAGGTTTTGCTAACCAATCTTTATAAAACTTTTGACGTGATTTAAATACGTTTTCCCACTCAGCTGCATCTCTTTCACTCCTTAGTATCCATAAGTTGTGTGTGAAACCCATTGGAAACTCTTCTTGCATTTCTATCATTACATAATGATTTTTATTCACCAGTGCAATTGTGATTATGTTTTTATCTGGGAACTGGTCAGTGCCTCTCCAAAGTGGAAACAATGTCGAACTATTATTACCTTCTTTAGATATGAAATAAAAAAATTACGTTAAACCTGTTCACAATCAAAAACCCCGTCTCTGGCATAATCATCCAGTATTTTTGTGGAGCAAAACCAGGTCCCGAGCACTCTAAGGATTAAAACACCTCATTGTATTCATCCTGAAAAGACTTTCTGTAATATGTTTCAAACTGCACCATCACGTTCTTGGGAAGTCACATATGAACCGTGCCGCGACAACTTATGGGAGTAGCTTCGCTGAAGGTCTGCTTTTTTGTTGTTTAGATTTTGTACTTGGCCTTCCATGAACTTTTGTTTGCACCGCGGGCTCATCATAAGTCGTGCTGCTAGGATCCCATATAACTTTTATCTTCTGTAGCCAGCTCTTTTTCACTACTGCTCTTTTTTCTTTGTTGCCTACCGTTGTGATACCGTGACGAGTATAACCAACTAGTTTGATTTAACTTTATGTTTCTTTTTTATTAACATAATATTTGCACCTACTCTTTCATTTAAATTTTATTAACAATAGGGGCGACACCCGCGC